>CM060937.1:114239891-124239891 GCA_030765085.1 Allium cepa
ACATAGATCTGCAAATTAGATGTTAGTTTCAATTTGTACCGCATACCAGCTTGGGTGTAGTCATTTAATAGATGTGCCATAGTTCCAATTTGAGATGAATATTGAGGCTGCAGGTCAGTTCCTATCATTTGGATTTGTTCCAACATGGGGATTGAGGGTCAGTTCGAGGTTGTAAAGGTAGCGTAGTTCAAAGTGATTATGTAACGTTGTTCGGAATGGATGTGGCATTTGTGACCCGACTTCCCATCGATGCAATATGAGGTTTATGCTTTTAAAGTGTTCCGACGTAATTCGGTTACCGTGAACTTGGTTTTTATTGGGATGTAATTGGCCAACTTTGCATGTTGAAGTGACCTTTTCTATCGGAATTAAAGCATTTTACAAGTGCGGTGCGGTTCTTCTTGTTTGGCTTGCCTCTGTCCACTTTGGCTGGCATTGGTGCTGCACATGATGTTATACCAAGATTACTTGCTCTTGTACTTAGAATTTTGATGATCAAGTGGATCATGAAACATGAGTATGACGATATGGTGCAGCTTAGCTTTATTTGATTTATTTACTTAGTTCAGCGCATAATGGTCTACTCTAGCTTTTCATACTGCAACACTTCATATATGTGGGAGTTGCGAAGTTTGTTTAAACATATAACCCGTTATATTCATAAAACGAAGTGACCTTTTGGCTTGCAGCTCGGTAGGTCGGTGATTGCTGCGCAATCTATGTTATTAGACCGCAGCTTGGATTTTGTCCAATTGGGTAGGATTTTGATGGACATACCATTTTTGTTAGCCTTGTTATCTTCGTGCTTAATTATGTTATATTGGCGCAGTTGCATCCTAAGGATACGTGATTTTCTCTTTGTTTGAGAGTTATAGTGTTAATTAGGTTATGTGTTTTTATCCTGCACAGCTTATTTCGTAGTTCAGCTAGCCTGCTTATTAGGCGAGTCGCTGCACTTTTGACTTGGCCATTCTAACATTACCTCGCAGGTCTCTTTTTAGCTGGCTTATGCTTCTTACTGCAGAAGTTGAAAAAGTGATGTAATACTTGCCCCAAGTCCACTATAATGCCATTTAGTGCGGACCTGTTAATTCATATCTATTTTTTGAATTATCTAATTAGTCATTTCAAATTTAATGCTCCATACACATGTTTCATCATGGCTAATTGCTTTTTCTGACCGTTGTCATGTGAATCGCTTTGTATCCAAGAAGTACATTCAATTTCTTACGAGATATAGTCATCACTAAAATATCCAACGGGCGTGGCTTTTCTTGTTCATTATAATTTTAAGGTTAGGATTTTATGTCAGGCCTATAAATATTGTTCCTTCTTCCTCGTTTCCTCTTTTACCAGTTCCAAAAAGAAAAACCAATACGGGAAATTTGTTTCTCTTCATATTAGGCTTGAATTCACCTGTAAGTCGAATTTCTCTACTCATCATTTTTTTAAGTGTCTTCTTTCGTATTAAGTTGATTCTTGAGTTAATTTGAATTTCGTTTCAAGTTCGAGTGGTTATTTACATGATCTTGTTTTTAGGTTGATTGGTGTAATATTTTACTAGGATTACTTTATTAGTTTACTTATAACGCAATGAAAACCCCATTTCCTGTTATCTCAAGGTTGATTTATGTTATTTTGAGAGTAATTTATCTCTTCTATTTAGAGTAGTTATTAATGCCTCCTGACATCGTCCTTACTCCTTCAATCGTGTTCCTTCCTTTCTTGAGTTGCCTTCGGCCATTCATGAGAGAAATCGGGTGGAGGGGATTTTGGTTAGTTTTGGTATAAGTGGTTACAAATTTTGGGTTCCTTCACCCTCCAATCACATTCACTTACCCCTTGAGGGATGTGCATTGGTATCATCTGGACATATCATATATGGCCTATACTTGCCTCTCCACCCTCTTCTCAAGGAATGACTTGTGGCATTTAACTTATCCTCTATTTAGTTAACACTGGTTTTCTATTACCTTCTGACTTGAACATATATTTTTTATGCCGAATATCTATCTCCTCCTTCTTGTAGAGAATTAGCCTTTTTTTTACTCGATGCATGAGAACCATTCTTCGGGGTGCATAGTAGTTTGCTTTATTCAGCCCATAAGATCTAAATTTTCCTCTTATCCTCATAAAACCTATCAATGGGAAGATTAGTTCTTTTATGTTTCTTACTTAGTGTTAGGGACGGGGATTAAGGATTTTAAGGCAGAAATAACACTAGAGGGGGAGGGGGGTGAATAGTGTTTTAAAGAATATATGAACTATATGGCTAAATTAAAACTTTCAACACAAATCTAAACAGAATTCTAACACGGAATGATCACAGAACATATAACAAATGCAAATAGTAAAGTAAAGCAAGTAAAAGGAAAGAACACACCGAATTTTATACTGGTTCGGAATCCTCCTACATCCAGTCCTGTACCAAGACAATATCCTTGTACAGATTTTTATAAGCCAATATCCAAATTACAACCCTCAATTTCTAATGCCTTGAGGAACCCTTCTATCTACGAGTCTAGGGTAAACTCTCTTGATTTACGGGACACAAGATCACCCTAATACTTCTTAATAACAATCCTTTTGAATGGATAGACTCTATGGACTTTTTGAATACAAATTAATCCTATAACTCTGAATAGCACTTTGATCTTTAGTAGAATGATGAAGAATAAAATAGAGAGAGTATCTAAATGATTTCCTATTCAGAATTTGGCAGAATGATGGCACGATCTTGAAAATATGAAGTTTTATGGATATGGAATGGTGGAGAAGAAAAGTGAAGAAAATAAGAAAGTAGTTGTTAAAAAATTCGTTTTGGAAGCCTTTATATAGATGCACAACAGTCATAACCATTGGCGAAAGGTTTTCGAACGAATGGACATTTCTCTTGAAAATTGAATTTTGAATCCAACTGTCACCATGTCGACATGGGGTATCCCTTATGTCGACATCCCTCAGTTCAAAATTGTAGAGATGTTGTTTTGTAAAAGCATTTGAATTTAAAACAAGTTGAAACTTTTCTGGAGCAAAGTAAAGTGTTTGAACAATATTTTGAGATAGAGAATGAATATAAAACATTATTTTAAATATATATATATAATTGATATAGACCATCAATTATATAGGTAATATTTAAAATCAGAATAAGTTTTGATGTTTTAAAATTAGAAGTTTTTAAAATCAGAATAGAGGAATATTTTAAGGCTAAAACAAAGTTTGAAAACATTTTTGAAAACATAATTTTGAAAGCTAAAACATTTTGAAAACAGATTTAAAATTTTTTTGAAAAATCTATTCAAACTGAAATTGCAAGAACCTTCCTACAGAGCTCCTCCATAGGACTCGAGAACTTGTACAAAGTAGTTTAAATGATTTTGATTTTCGTGGGTTTGTAAGTCACTTGTCGTAGGTTTGTAAGCTACTTGTCGTGGGTTTGTAAGCCACTGGTTTCGATAGAAATTGGGTTCCATCCCAAAAGAAAATTGGAAGAAAGATGAGAGTGCTATTATGAAGTTTTAACAAAATACTAGACACTTATCTTGAGATCTTGAAATCTTGATTCTCTAGAGTCTTGAATCTTGAATCTCTAATCTTTATCTTGATGCTTGAGTCTTTATACTGATCAGTCTTCGATAATACCTGCATATACTTCCTATATATATATATATATCTATATGGAAATGTTAGTATATAATTTATAAAGTAAAGTATAATAACTATATAAGGTTGTTGTCATCAAAACATCATCAACTCAGTTCCTAACACTTAGATGGTTTTGTCACTTCATTCCAAGAGCCTGTTACCACGTCGACTCTTCTTTATATATCCTTTTCTTTTAACTTCCTTTCCTACACTGATTTGCACCTTCTTCTCTTTTAGCGAATCGTCCAGACTTCACTAAAGCGGAAAAGTTGTTTTCACAGCACGGAGCAGACGCATTGATACTAATTGATGATGCCTACAAAGGGTTGCAACTTTTTACTAAAGATTTATTGCACGGACATAATTTTCTACGAATACACCATCATTTTTGTAGATCCATATTTACATATGACTTTGATATTTATGCTCCACATGGTACATACATACATACATACATACATACATACATACATACATACATACATATATGTTAGTTATTTGTCATCCATTTGGGCTCGTTAAAATTTGAAAGTCTATATGTATTAACTTTATCCATTTCACTACACAAATTCAACGTCGTCGCTTTACATTGCTTTTACTTCGAAGTGGAAGAAAGATGAAAGGAAAAAATAAGGACGAGAACATTATGCAAATGAGAATGTGCATAAGAAACTGAGGGTAGACGACCTGTAACAACCCGCATATTTTACGATTGAATATTTAAATATTTTATTTAAATATTTCATCGTTAGTCAGATTTTTGTCCGAAAAAACTACTTTTTGCAAACAGTCAAATTAGGACTTGAGACCACTCTCATTGAGTTCAAAATGACGTTTGCGATCTTTTTAAGTATAAACTTTGATATGTTTGAAGTTAGTGGAATTTTGCCACTTTTTCAATTAGGGCTTTGGTTTTGTTTCAGCCTATTAGACCCAAGCTTCACCCCTCTCCTCTTTATTACTTCATTTCTAATTCCTAATACTCAAGCTTTAACAACAATGGAGAGAGGAATGAGAAATTAAAACTCCAAGCCTTAGTTTCTTTTGCAAATCAAGTTCTAGCTCCAAATCAACAGAAGAAGCTTTGGTAAGCCTCCTCTTCTTCTTCTCCAACTCATTCTCTTATCAATTTCAAAAATTCCTAAACCTAATTTAGGAAATGTTTCTCTTTTAAGCTTAGATTCAAGCTCTTTAGGTTGGAATTGAAGAGTGATTGCCCTTGCCATTTCTCTATAACTTCTTCTCCATAGTTTTGGGTTTAAAGGTGAGATTTTTATCTCACATCTATGACTATAATTATCTTAGTTGTTAGGTATGAATTCCTAACACTTATTCATGTGCATCTGCCTTTGGTTTGGGTTGAATTGGTGAATAATCCAATTTTTAGTGTTTTGGGTCCAAATCTTTAAAACCCTAACTTTGATGTTTTGATCATGTTTTGGTGATGCGTCGAGGAGCATATAGGGCCGGGTTGCCTATTGGCATAAACCCTTAGAGCCAATGTTTGTCCGGTTGCATTTTGGAAGAGTTTGCTCTTCATTTGAATAGGCTGAAAAACAGCTCAGGCATGGTTTAGTCGACTGAACCTGGAAACAGAATGTTTCCAGGCATGATTCAGTCGACTGAATTCTCTGTTTAGTCGACTGAACCTGGAAACAGAATGTTTCCAGGCAGAATTCAGTCAACTGAAAATCTCTGTTTAGTCAACTGAATTTGCTATTTAGTCAACTGAAATCTCTGTTTAGTCAACTGAATTTGTTGTTTCAGCCCACTTTGCCTTTTGGGATTGAATTTCCAATTTTAATCGATTCGTGATGATCCTATTTGTTGTTATCATTTATTATGACTTTGATGACTCCTTTTCAGGGATTTTTGAATATCCATTTCGATGGATTCTTTATCGGTTTCTTTAGATTTGATTCACGTCTTCGTATGTGGATTTTAATAATTTATTGTTTCTACAATCATTTTTAGGGTTTGTCACTTTAAAATACAAAAGTCTCCATACTAGTAGTAAATATTCAAACTCTTTATCAAAGATTATTCAAACTCTATTTTTCAATATCGAACTCGTTTATAAAACCGTTTTCCAACCTATTAGTATACACAAACCTTTACCTCACTCGTATGAGAAATCTAATTAAACGGTTTAGTAAAACAAGTGGTATGAAACGCTTGCGTTTACTTCGTCGGTTAATTCTTGAACTTGTTCGATTGAATCTCTTGTGACAATTTTCTAGTGGAGATCTACAATTTGTTCGTAAATATTTAAGTTAAGCTAGTGGTTATGGGACATGATGCTAAACTCATATATTTACTAGCTTAGTGTAATTGACACTTCTTGATGATCGATGATGATCATTTTATAGTTTAGACTAGCATTGCGCAATGTCTCTTTGATTCGGTTCATCGAACGTTACGCTGTACCACGTCATTGTTTCGTCTTATTGTGTTTTGGTTCATCGGACGTTACGCTGTACGACGTCGTTGTTCCGTCTTATTGTGTTTTGCTTCATCGGACGTTACGTTGTACGACGTCGTTGTTCCGTCTTATTGTGTTTTGGTTCATCGGACGTTACGCTGTATGACGTCGTTGTTCCGTTTTATTGTGTTTTGGTTCATCGGACGTTACGCTGTACGACGTCGTTGTTCCGTCTTATTATGCTTGGGTTCATCGGACGTTACGCTGTACGACTATTCCTATTTATTGTGTTTCTGATCATCGGACGTTACGCTGTACGACGTCGTTGCTCCGAATTATTTGATCTCTGGATTTCTAATGGTTGATTTCTGGAATTTATGTTTCACCAACTTTTACAAATTGGCATTGATATGTATGTCGTTATTTGTGGCTTGGTGAATTAAATTAAGAACATGACATTCTTTTTAATCTTTGAGAAAATTCTTGTGATATTGATTAATCTCTGGATTGATTTTCAATTACATACTTATCACAGTATGGCTTTATGGTTATCATACGTTTTTGTCATATCTCTTATTCTATATCACTTTCTCTGATATTTATAGTTAGACTGATCCATTTATTATTTTCTTCTTAAATAATACTCGGGTCAGACTGAGATATTACAGGTGCTTCTACTTGACTTCTTATCAGGGACCATCGCCTGACTTTTGGCTAACTACTTTAGATTAGTAGTTTATTTTGTTGTATACATTTGAGATAGAGACTCCTTGATGTATACATATTCTTTTGTCTAGTACTTGTATCTATTCTTTTGCGATATTGTGGATCTTGTTGACCACTACTCTGATGAGCACTTCTATGTGTTATATTCATATCTATTTCCGCCTTTGTGATATGAACTTCTATGACTGATTTGTGTTATGTTTATTTCTATATTCGTTTCCGAATATATTATAGCCTCTGTGTAGTAGCTTTGAGTTTGTGTCGGCATGTCGGAATTTCCTCTTGAAATGATATGCATGTTATACTATCTGACATACCCACGCTCACACAAAGCAATTACACGGATGGTCGCTCCTCAACAGCCCTATTCTCCACGCTAGTTGACGGCATTACCCCGTAGTGTCCTTGGCTAGCGTGGGTATAGAGGTGGGGCGTCACAGCTTAGTATCAGAGCCAAACTTCGGAACAGTGTAGAATAATCTAGCAAGGATCATTGTCCTAAGTCTTTCTTAGGAGTCGTGCTTTAGGATTTAATTCGAGTCTTCGTACCGATTCATCCTATTTTTTTTACGATTCCTTGTTTTATCTATCAAGATTTCTTGATATTTATTTTGAGAATAAATTTTCTTCTTCTTTTTTTTCTCAAAGAAGAGAAATGGTTAGATCAAATCGTCCCAGTGCCGGACAATCTAGTGCTACTCCCCAGGATGGAGTATTTATGTCTGCCCAGCAGCTTCTTGATCTAGTAAAGAACGCTCAAGAAGCCGGAACCATTCCAGGGCCTACTCATCCTAGATCCGGTTTTGCACGCTTGTGCAGAGACTATACCGATTTGGGTGGAAGGCCATTCAAGGGATCCGAGAGTGTTATAGAAATTCAAGCTTGGCTCAAAATCATGCGATCGCATCTTTTCTCGCATGAACCTTATTGATCTACATTGAGTCCAAGTGGCTTCTAGCATGCTCCAAGAAAGAGCGTTAGATTGGTATGAGCTCTTGACTTCGGAGATTATCGAAGCGGATCTTACTTGGGAGAAATTCCGAAAACGATTCGAATTAAAGTTTGTGCCAGAAGCTGAAAAAGTAACTTTAGCACGACGTTTTATTGACCTTGTTCTAGGTGAATCTTCTGTGACAGATTACGTCGCATCTTTCGAATCTCTCTCTAAGTATGGGGTCGAGTATATTAATACCCCATTGAAGAAAAATCAAAGGTTTGTCTATGGGTTGAACAAGAACCTTAAAAAGCCTTACTTCTAAAACTAGAAGTTTCTTTTGATCAGCTTATTGATATCGCTCTTCGACTTGAAGATGCCGATAGAGAAAGCGATGTTGAAGTTGTCGGTGCCAAACAGAACTTCAACAATAACATGAAGAATTCAAAGGTCCCACTCCCGACAAGAAAGGGAGGCAACAAACTCCGGTAGAAAAGACTCCCACCTTTAGTCATGGACAATGCCACAATTGTGGTTCCACGGACCATTATGCAAGGGAGTGCCCGAAATCTCTCTTTTGTCGTTATTGCAAAAGTTCGGGTCATCTTGTATCTACATGTCACATACTCCGAAGCAGGAGAGAGGGAGAGCTGAATGTTGTTCAAGCTCCTAGTGATACTTCTCCTGGTCAAGGTATCTCTTATCAATCCGTGATTTCATTTGTTTTGTGATTATCTTTTTCGAGTTCTTGTTAATATGAGTTCATCTCATTATTTTGTATCAAAAGAACTTGTTGATTCTTTTTCTTTGAAACAATTTGGACTTGATGTCTTCTTTGAGAATTGCGAATCCGGATGGTGGATCCGCAACACTCAACTTGCTTTATATTGATGTCGAAATTATTTTATGTGATTTTTCTTTCCGAGCCGATTTTTTACTTAGGCTTCGGAATTGATTTTTGGAAAGGATTGGCTTAATAATTATGAAGCTATATCCTGTGTCCCGAGTGGACTGTTCATCTTCGACATTTTCAATGTGTTAAACAGATTTCTATTTTCTTGGTGATTTTGATTCCAATTTGATGGCATCATTTTATTCTTTAAGCCCTCATGATGAGGAAAGTGTTATCTCTCTCATCTAAATAGTTTGTGAAACTTTCCGTTATTTTTGAGTTTGTCTTAGGATTATCTCCTAAGCAATCTTTTGTGAGGTGTTTGGGTCTTTTTAGCTAACCTTACCACCGATTTTTATTGCTACGAGTTGCGGAAGTTAGCATTCCACTTACCGCATTCCAAACTCGCTATGATTCTTGTGAATGACTTATGATGTCATTTAGTTTATCCAGCTTATTTCATCCATTTTATGAATCGAATACCCTACGAAAATCTCGATGACTCCATTCTTGTATTTATTGATTTTGGATGAGAATAGCAATTTAAAATTTTGCAAATCTTTTTCATAAGATTTACTTATAAGTATAATTGGGATTTTTTTTGTTCTTAAAACAAAAAAAGAATATTCTTAAAAGTTTTTAAGAAACATGTTTATCATATAGAAGATGATTTTGTGATTGTATTGCCCATTGAGTGCTTTAAGAATTCTGGTCAATGCGCTTGATCAACGTTATCGATAGGAATCTCCTAAATGTTTTGATGAGACAATCAGACACGATATATTGACTTGTAAAATGTCAAATATTCTAGAAAGATTTTTACATTTAGATAGTTGTAATTTTGAAAGTTTTAGCTTTTTGGGAAAGAAGATTATTTAAAAGAACTCTTTTTCGATACTCTTATTCTTGTGATTCCCGAGGGGAACCAAGACTTTATCTTTTGTACCGATGCTTATCGTATTGGTTTGAATGTCGTTCTCTTGCAAAAGAGAACGTGCTATCATTTATGTTTCTAAATCATTAAAGCCTATCGAGACTAGATATGCCATTCATGATCCAGTGCTCGCGGCTATTGATTTCACTTTTAGAATTTGGCATCGTCATTTTTGGATGAGAAATTTATTCTCCACCTCGATCATAAATCTTTGGAACATTTATTTTCTCATAAGAAACTTAATTTGCGTCAAACCCGTTGGCTCGAATTCCTTGTATCTTATGATCTTTTTACCAAGTTCATCGACGTTTCGATACTTTGTTTAGTTGAGCTTCATCTCATTTCTTTTATGGACTAGTGTCCAATGTTCTTTTATGGTGTTCGGTTCATTGGACGTACCGTTTTTGTACTGCGTCGGTGTTCCAAATTATTTGAGCTTCGGTTCATTGGACGTACCGTTTTTGTACTGCGTCGATGTTCCGAATTGTTGGAGCTTTGGTTCATCTGGCGTACCGTTATTGTACTACGCCGTTGTTCCAAATTATTCGAGTTTCTAGTCTCTCGGGCGTACCATTATTGTACTACGCCATTGTACCGGCTCAATTTTCTGCTATTCATGATGTGTTTCATGTTTCTCAATTACGGAAATGCCTTCGAGATTCCGATTCTATTCTTGAGCCCAGTGTTGTGGAAGAAATTGAAGTTTCACCTAATTTAACTTATGAGCAACATCCTATTCGTATTATTGCTTCGGAGGTCAAACGCCTTCGAAATAAAGATGTTCCGCTTGTAAAAATTCAATGGTCCTCAAATCCTAAGGATTGCTCTTGGGAATCTAGAGAATTCATCGAGCGAACACATCCGGACTTACTTTCTCGTGCTCTTTGAGGTGAACTTTTTATTTCAAATATCTTTTGTGTTGAATATGCTTTCATGGTTGTTACTATATATTTTCTTTTAAATATTGCGAGGGCGCAATTTCTTTAAGGAGGGGAGTCTGTAACAACCCGCATATTTTACGATTTAGTATTTAAATATTTCATCGTTAGTCGAATTTTTGTCCGAAAAAGCTACTTTTTGCAAAAAGTCAAATTAGGACTCGAGACCACTCTCATTGAATTCAAAATGACGTTTGCGATCTTTTTAAGTATAAACTTTGATATGTTTGGAGTTATTGGAATTTTTCCACTTTTTCAATTAGGGCTTTGGTTTTGTTTCAACCCATTAGACCCAAGCTTCACCCCTCTCATCTTCATTACTTCATTTCTAATTCCTAATACTCAAGCTTTAACAACAATGGAGAGAGGAATGAGAAATTAAAACTCCAAGCCCTAGTTTCTTTTGCAAATCAAGTTCTAGCTCCAAATCAATAGAAGAAGCTTTGGTAAGCCTCCTCTTATTCTTCTCCAACTCATTCTCTTATCAATTTCAGAAATTCCTAAACCTAATTTAGGAAATGTTTCTCTTTTAAGCTTAGATTCAAGCTCTTTAGGTTGGAATTAAAGAGTGATTGCCCTTGCCATTGCTCTATAACTTCTTCTCCATAGTTTTGGGTTTAAAGGTGAGATTTTTATCTCACATCTATGACTATAATTATCTTTGGTTGTTAGGTATGAATTCCTAACACTTAATCATGTGCATTTGCCTTTGGTTTGGGTTGAATTGGTGAATAATCCATTTTTTAGTGTTTTGGGTCCAAATCTTTAAAACCCTAACTTTGATGTTTTGATCATGTTTTGGTGATGCGTCGAGGAGCATATAGGGCTGGGTTGCCTATTGGCATAAACCCTTAGAGCCAATGTTTGTCCGGTTGCATTTTGAAAGAGTTTGCTCTTTATTTGAATAGGCTGAAAAACAGCCCAGGCATGGTTTAGTCGACTGAATTCTCTGTTTAGTCGACTGAACCTAGAAACAGAATGTTTCCAGGCATGATTCAGTCGACTGAATTCTCTGTTTAGTCGACTGAACCTGAAAACAGAATGTTTCCAGGCAGAATTCAGTCAACTGAAAATCTCTGTTTAGTCGACTGAATTTGCTGTTTAGTCAACTGAAATCTCTGTTTAGTCAACTGAATTTGTTGTTTCAGCCCACTTTGCCTTTTGGGATTGAATTTCCAATTTTAATCGATTCGTGATGATCCTATTTGTTGTTATCATTTATTATGACTTTGATGACTCCTTTTCAGGGATTTTTGAATATCCATTTCGATGGATTCTTTATCGGTTTCTTTGGATTTGATTCACGTCTTCGTATGTGGATTTTAGTGATTTATTGTTTCTACGATCATTTTTAGGGTTTGTCACTTTAAAATACAAAAGTCTCCATACTAGTAGTAAATATTCAAACTCTTTATCAAAGATTATTCAAACTCTATTTTTCAATATCGAACTCGTTTATAAAACCGTTTTCCAACCTATTAGTATACACAAACCTTTACCTCACTCGTATGAGAAATCTAATTAAACGGTTTAGTAAAACAAGTGGTATGAAACGCTTGCGTTTACTTCGTCGGTTAATTCTTGAACTTGTTCGATTGAATCTCTTGTGACAATTTTCTAGTGGAGATCTACAATTTGTTCGTAAATATTTAAGTTAAGCTAGTGGTTATGGGACATGATGCTAAACTCATATATTTACTAGCTTAGTGTAATTGACACTTCTTGATGATCGATGATGATCATTTTATAGTTTAGACTAGCATTGCGCAATGTCTCTTTGATTCGGTTCATCGAACGTTACGCTGTACCACGTCATTGTTTCGTCTTATTGTGTTTTGGTTCATCGGACGTTACGCTGTACGACGTCGTTGTTCGTCTTATTGTGTTTTGCTTCATCGGACGTTACGCTGTACGACGTCGTTGTTCCGTCTTATTGTGTTTTGGTTCATCGGACGTTACGCTGTACGACGTCGTTGTTCCGTCTTATTGTGTTTTGGTTCATCGGACGTTACGCTGTACGACGTTGTTGTTCCGTTTTATTGTGTTTTGGTTTATCGGACGTTACGCTGTACGACGTCGTTGTTCTGTCTTATTGTGCTTGGGTTCATCGGACGTTACGCTGTACGACGTCGTTGCTCCGAATTATTTGATCTCTGGATTTCTAATGGTTGATTTCTGGAATTTATGTTTCACCAACTTTTACAAATTGGCATTGATATGTGTGTCGTTATTTGTGGCTTGGTGAATTAAATTAAGAACATGACATTCTTTTTAATCTTTGAGAAAGTTCTTGTGATATTGATCAATCTATGGACTGATTTTCAGTTACATTCTTATCACAGTATGGCTTTATGGTTATCATACGTTTTTGTCATATCTCTTATTCTATATCACTTTATCTGATATTTATAGTTAGACTGATCCGTTTATTATTTTCTTCTTAAATAATACTCGGGTCAGACTGAGATATTACAGGTGCTTCACTTGACTTCTTATCAGGGACCATCGCCTGACTTTTGGCTAACTACTTTAGATTAGTAGTTTATTTTGTTGTATACATTTGAGATAGAGACTCCTAGATGTATACATATTCTTTTGTCTAGCACTTGTATCTATTCTTTTGCGATATTGTGGACCTTGTTGACCACTACTCTGATGAGCACTTCTATGTGTTATATTCATATCTATTTCCGCCTTTGTGATATGAACTTCTGTGACTGATTTGTGTTATGTTTATTTCTATATTCGTTTCCGAAGATATTATAGCCTCTGTGTAGTAGCTTTGAGTTTGTATCGGCATGTCGGAATTTCCTCTTGAAATGATATGCGTGTTATACTATCTGACATATCCACGCTCACACAAAGCAAGTACACAGATGGTCGCTCCTTAACAGCCTTATTCTCCGCGCTAGTTGACGGCATTACCCCGTAGTGTCCTTGGCTAGCGTGGGTATAGAGGTGGGTCGTCACACGACCCTCTGCCACCTCTTGCGAATTCTTTAGCAGGTACCGCGGCTCTTGTCCCATTTGCATACTTCAGCCCTCCTAATGCTTTCTAGTCATTCCGGGAGAGAGTGTAGTGTTTGACCTGGTAGAGAGGATGGGTCATTTTGTCATTGATGATTATGCTGCACCGACCCCTTCTCTTTTATCTGCTTCCAGTTTGCATATTTTGGAACTCTTCTCAGAATTGTACCATTATGGCTTCCAGGTTAACGTATTATAATGTTGCTTTTATGCAGTTATGGTTTCAATTGCATTATTACTTATTATAATCTTCTTACTTTTAGTTCATTACCCTAGGGATGGAACTGCATAATGGCTCAATAATTTGAAGTAGGCTCTTATTCCTGCCTAAGAAAAAATTTCGAAGTTGAAGCAAGACAACTCGCAGGTTAGATGGTATTTGGAGATTGCCTCCCTGGACATTAAAGCAGGAAATAAAAGGGACAAGGAATATAAAGCACAACTAGAGGCATCTTCCAAGAAGGTCAAGGATATAGAATAAGATGCTATGTAGTAGAGGAAAAGAGTAAGCAGAATGGAGTGGAAGCTCACCTAAGAAAAAAAAGATCTAGACAAAATTACCTATAGTGTTATGTATAGTATATACGTTCAAGTAAAGAGATAGTTCTTTATGGATAATCCTAACGCAGAAGACACATAAGTTGATATGAGTTTCTTGAAAAAGCCAGATCCGATAAAAGATGCCTAGGAATACTGCATATGGAAATGGGTTCTAGAGCATGATGACCTTCCTAGTTCCTCCTTAGAAGTAACACAAGGTGGATACATATCTGATGATTATGATGGAGACAAGGACCCTAATACTTCAGAAGTGCAGTCCAAGACCATTCCCTTAGGATCTATGGATACCAAGGAAGTAAATATCTGAACCCTTCCAGCTCTTTGGTTATTAAGTTTCTCTTTTTCCTCTTTTTTTTGGAAAATATTTTTGCTGCGATTGTACCATGCATATTTTGACATTTTATAAACATTAAAGCTTGTTAAAGAAATCATCATTATGTATATTTGTTACTTGGTGTTTTAATTTTTGCCTTGTTCTTTTAGGTAAAAACATAAAGTATTGGTAGATCCCTTTTACCAAATTCATGAGAAGGAAGAAGTTTAGTTCAATAATTTAAGGTTTTAGAACAACATGCCATGAAGAGACTATTGATGAAGATGACCTTGGCACACAAAAGGTAAAATGAATTGGGGCAAATTATTACTTAATTAAGGAAAGATACTCAAGGGCTTTTATTCAAAATTCGATAAGTTATTCACGAAAAGATGCGTTATATGATTTAGTACTGTGCAAGTGGGGCTCCACCTTAGAAAGTGAATCTCTCCTATTAGAACATCCTCACTTACTATAATTTAAAGATATATTTAAGCGTAGATAAAAATAGGGTTCATTCTTTTTATATATTTTTAGTTGCTGCTCGAATGAAACACTTTTTCATATTAAACATGTGCTCATATGTAATTTTTTTATTATTATATATCACTTGTGTGCTTATTACCTTTTGCCTGGTCATTTCTTGTTTGAAGACTGCACATATTTCTTTCATCGATGCTACTCGTCTTACTCCTTGTTTGTGAGATCATGCTTCTTCAACCGTCGTTGAGGACTATGAAATTCAGATAAAAGAGCTTGAGGCCGCGACGTGGGTCTTATTGAGAAAAAAGGATCGGTTGTTGATGAAATTCGTGAGGAGTTGTCAATGCGGTTTGATGAACAAGAATAGGAGTTGAAAGAGTCTAAGTAGGCTAACTTAAGGATGTATAATTGCATTACTAAACAACATTCAGAAATAGAAGAGTTGGAGGAAAAACTTATGTCCTCTCAGAATCGTATTATTGAATTGGAAGGTCTGTGGAGAGATGTCATGAATGAATATGTGATCATATATGCATATGACATCAAGGCTCTAGAATGAAAAGTTAACGAGTTGTCTTAGCAAATCATAAAGCAAATTAGTGCTGAGGATGACCCTACTGTGAACTTGACTCCACGTGCAGTATCGAGGCCTGGTGCTACTTCTGCGCCTCCACCAGGGGTAGATCATGATGTTGTTCTTAAGTGGAAGGATGATTTGAAAAACTACTATATGGCTAGGTTTATCGAGTTAAAAATCGTAATAAAAAGGAATTGAAGTCGCTAGGAGCAGCATCTTGCCTATCGTGTCTACTGCCTAGGAACTATTTGGTTCTTATTCTCGTACTACTAAAAAGACGAAAGAACAGATTTTGGATGAGATGGAATGGACTAGGAGGGTGGCTATGGAGCATGTGAATGCTCTTTAAAACTAACTTTCTTTCTTAAAGTATCATTCCAATATACAAATCCTTGGATGAGTTCCCGTTATTGCACAATATGGAGCCTTCACTGCTTCTTTATGTATTTTGGATAGGGCTTCATTAGTAGAGCTGCTTTATAAAGGGAGAGTCATAAGGGTCATAGCAGATATTGCCGTAAAGCGGGCGATCGATGTTCTCACTCATTGCTGGTCCGGTCTCGACTTAACCTTTTCATATAATCACGCGGACTATGTTTTTGATCTGAATGATTATGGTGATGCTTGGTCCGACGCTAGCCATGATCCTTGAGTTATTTACATTGGTGTTGGTCCTAGCCATTCATGAGTTATTATTACCGAGATAGATGATCCGTCCCGTGTTTCCCATCCTAGGGTAGTTCTACTCAGCGCTTGACCTTAGATGCCCGAAGACCTAATCATCACAGGAGAATCATAGTTGATAGCTCTCTAAGTCTGAGTCAGACTCTTAATATAGTTTATAGTTTTGTGAACTCGACTTTTAATGAAACCCAGATTGTGATTATTTCTACTTATTTTTACTTGCGAAGTATGTGCAAATGTGTGGAATATATAATCGTGCGTAGATATTAATGTGTTTACGTAGAACTGAGTAAATATAAGTTGATCTTGGTTTTGATGTTTACCTAATAAGCTTAAGTAATTTTCTAGAATTGTACCTGATTTGTAGGTTGTTTTACATTCCATGTATCATCTCTTCGTGCCTTTTGTGCTTAGCTCCTTGCAAAATTCATGGATCATGAACTGAGCTTTTGTCATGCATGTTTCGCTGCATGCTTGGTATGACCTGCCCCACTGTTTGGAGGCAGTTTCATATTCGTAATCTTGGCATGATGTGCTCCACTATTTGGGGGTAGATTGTATTTAAACTGTGAAGTCGGGTCATGTATTTATCACCTTTTGAGTTCATGCCCATTTTTTTGTACTAGTTCAGGTCATCAAATATCCTTACATCCAGTGTAAGTGTTAACTATGTTAGAGAAATTGATGCGGAGAAATTTTTATTCTTGTTTGGGCTGTCTAGTATCCTACGTCCAGTTCATTGTAATTTGGCTGAGAAGTCAGATCACATGTATGTAGTCCCATTTTGATAGTTGGTTTGGGCCATATTATATCTCTACATCCAGCACAATAATTTAGCTGAAGAGCCGGATTGCTTTTATGCAATTCCAAGTATTTGCATTCAGTTTCACCGTTCTTAGTGCTGAGATTGTCATTCTTGTCTACTAATTGTGTGCTTGGCTTGGTCAGAAAACATTGACGGTTAACTGTGAAGGGTTTGGAGAAGATTCTCCTTGATGAATTTTGGAATTCACATTTACTTTGGGTCACGCCATTTTTTTGGCATATATGGGCTTCGTTTTGAAATCTTTCCCTTGCACATTTTAGTTTAATATCACCATTATTAATATTGAGAGTGCCGATTTTGCTTTCCAACAGTGTAATTTGCTAGGTTGGGGGGCATTGGCGGTGACCCGAGGAGTGATAGGGGCAGGTTTGCATTGATGGAAATGGGTTTTTCGGTTATTTAGACAACTAAAGGAATAATGCATCTTATAGTTAATGCTAACTAAACCAAAACATAGTTTCATATTCAATAATAGGGCAATTGGTTTTGATTGATAAATATTTTGCCTTGCACTTCGTTAGAAAGGTTCTAATCTTTATTACATGTAGCATTTCCTTCTAAATCATATTTCAAGATGTATTATAACCAACAAGTAAAATAGAGATTGATTTATGATACTTACTTTATGCATAGATATGAGTAGGTACAGGTAAAATGATAAGTATTATGAAACTTCAGTTCATGATATAGTACTTTTGTGCCGTAAGAATAGTAATATCATGAATGATAATGATTAAAAACAAAGAGGTATTCTTCTGTACATCTCTTTGCACGATATCAAGCTGCGTTAAATAACACGGATCTAGGCACCTACGTGGAGTTGGTTTATGGACGAAGGCTTCTTCCATATCCATGTTGATTATGGCTTTTAATGCAGTGGCCAAAAGGAAACTAGGCAGAGATTCGAGTCGTCCTTCTAGCGCCAAAATAGTGGTGAGATTTTTCATCTCACAAACAATCAAATATTTTGTAAATAATAATCATGATGCTAAATGTTTTTGCAATTATGAATCAACAATGTAAAGTTATATTAACTTTGCCTTAAGGTAGTAATTATATTGTCATATGATTACATAATTAGAAAGTTGCATTCCGACTGTTTGTCAAAATGTCAAGTCTAATTCATATTCAATTAAAGGAAAAATAGCGAATATTTGATATTAAAATGATAAGCAAAACGCAGGGAAAGTAAAGACATGGAAATTTAGATGGTTTGGATTCCTCAGAATCCTACATGCACGGGTCAAATCTTGTTTATATATTTCTTTATGGTATAATTTTATGGAAGAGAGTACATATATTTTAGCTTGGAGCTTTTTGAATTTTAAAAGGTAAGGGAAAAAGACCTAGCTTGAGGATCCTGAAAAAGAGGGATCCCTTGACACTACTACAATGCCCTTTTATTTATAATTGAGATTTTCTCATATGATTTGGTGATGCTATCCTGCCATGTTTTGCTCCCTCCCTTAGATCTTTACACGTATCATCCATTTGCCACTTGCTTTAAGCACATGAGAATTGGTGAAGTAGCTTTTGGCAGGAAATTTCCCAATGGGGGGAAGATTTGGTTTTAGATAGGATGATTTGGGAATAAGTCAGGAATCGCCCAATTTTGAATAAATCATGCCTTCTTTGATTCTGCAAAGAAGCAGGTTTGTGAACTCTGCACATATGCAGATAAAACTGCATTCAGAAATTTCCCTTTATTCGAGGATGAATCTTATTAACTGCCATTTATTAGCAAAGAAAGGTGTTAGAAGATTACACAATGTAGTAAAAGATTCATTATCCCATATAGACTATGTTGCTTCCTTTGTTCTTAAAGAAGGAGGCTCGGTTTTTGGTCGTGAAGTAGTTTCAATACATTTCTCTATCCCTTAGATCTTTTATATGTGTGGTAAGTGTCTTTTAGGATTGTGACGTCGCCTTATTACATCAGGGTTACTTGCATTTTATCACTTTATCATTGACATTGGATTGTAGTGCGATATTGTCTCTTCAATGTCACATCAGGAGGGCAAGGCATCTTTGTGTAACAATCCGACTTTTCGACTCTTGAATATCAACATTAATACATCTACAATAATCGTGAGTCAAACACCCAAGTTCCAAAAAGGTAGAAAGTTACGGTAAAATAAAATAAAATGAATAGAAAAACAAGAAAGAGAGAACCCAATATTAGAATCTTATAATAGAACGAGAATATATAATATCAAAGGTACAATATGAAGGGTTAGTCTAAATATAGAAACATCAATGTTACTAAAACCTAAGTACTATCATCATCCTGGATAGTTATAACAACCTGTCCTCACATATGCTGACACATACAATACAGAAATGCAAGGAAATAAGAATACCATGGAAGGCAATCATCAATCTCTTCTCTGTAAGTTCCAACGCGTTTGTAGCTAAATCTAAAAACATAAACGGCGCTGACCCAAGCATTATAAAAAAATAACACCCGGATTAGTCTAGTAAACTAGCATGAACTCAAGAAATATGCAACAAGTAATAGTAACCATTGAGAACATATGGATTACCGTAACGGTTTTCCCCTTAAATGAAACCAATCATTCATTAAGTCTTATATAGTGATATGATTGATAATATTTAGGGTATAGCACATAAATCATATCAAATAGTTTGTTGTGTGAACACCACAACAATAATAGGTACACAATCAATACCTCTAAGGTGCATTCGCTTAATAGGTTTTTCCATGGAGATCTCCTCGGTCTGGCTGCATCCGAACTCCGTGATGAAGATCGAAAATTACCTTTCGAGCAACGTATATCTCTAAATGGGATATACTCTAAGCTAAACATAACTGGCCACCCTCAGTGCATGATTCGAGCCTTACCAACTCTCACTAGCAACAATTGATAAGTATTTCTAGAGATGGAGTTGATATACCCTTAGGTGGATGAACCCTCTGGCCATGCCCCTTCTCTGTTTTCTGTCGTTTTCCCAGTGTTGAGGCTACATTCGGCATCTCTTTTATGAGTCTTCATCATTAGAATAGGACATGAATCCCCAAATGGATTCCTACATCTCGAATATATCCCGAATTACTACATGGATTTGAGCATCTCGAATAGATCTTGAACCTCCACATAAGTTTCTTACATAAGTTTTCCAACAAATGCTACCTCTCTCCTGGAGTACTCCTCAAGATAGACAGTCTCATACGATAGCATTATTCAAAATGTTAACGCTGGCCTTTCCTTTGGACTTAATCTTAGGATTTATAATTCAACTCTATAACATTCCACTTCTCAACCGCTTCGAGAACATAGATCGTGTATATAGTTTTAAAGTGGTTTCGGGTTCGAGCCATCTCATATAAGTACACTCTTCCCACTTATCGGACTCTCCTAAACCAATCGACGAAGTTTCGGTAAACTCAATCCCGGTTCTTTTGGAAATAAAGAAACAATACATAAGAGCGGAGAACACCTCCTAACCATTTAAACGGATGTATTTCCTTATAATTTAATCCTAAAAGAGCAAGATGAGTTTATCCGTACAATATATTTTCTCCAAAGATAATTGTACCACACAACACTCATGTTTTTTCTAGTATTCCCAAAGTTATATTTGGACAATTTCGATAGTTGGCTAATCGACTATCTGGTACAATATGTTTGTTTATAAATGAAAACCAAGTATAGTATAGTTTCCATAAACAAATGAACATACAAAATACTATCAAGTCACATAAAGTACGATTAAGCCACATATTGTTTGGTTAAGCTGTGTAAGCAACCCTTGATCCCTTTTATTTAATTAATCCTTTTATCAATTAAAAACTCCTTTATTACTAAACTTCTTTTATCCAATAAACTTCTATCTTTTTTGAAAAGATTCCATACCCTTGATTTCCTTCAAAATATCCATTTCAAGGATCTATGTATTTTCGCAAATCCATTCAGAAGGTTTAAGACTAATGTTACTTAAACATTATCACTACAAAACCAAGACCGTTTTGCTTATGCTTATCTTTAAATCATTCTTTTAAAGATCTATTTACATCCATAAGTATAATCGAAAAGGCTCAAAGACGAATGCTATTAACACATTGTCACAACAAATGAAAAAACATTCCATACTCATATTATCTTTAAAACATTTTTTTTAAAGATCTAAGTTCATATTTGATCAAGTTTAGTATTTGAAAAGTTAACTATCAAGTTCTAAAAATGATTGCTTATACAAATCACAATTCATATGCTTAACTCATTTTCGACATTCCAACTTAATTATTCCTCGTTCAAAGGTGAAGCCAGGTGAATTAGAGCATTGGTTGCATCAAAGCCTTGCCTAGACACTTCGTTCTTGAATCTCACAAATAGATCAGTCTACTTCGTCGGCTTTTAGTGTTAATTATAGTATTAATGGTTTCCATAAACAAGAAGAAATCGACACGATTAACATGTTTTTGAAATTTTCTAACTTATTATTCCTAGGTCAAGAGGCAAGCCCGGTAGGATAGAACTCTATTTCTCCGTCCCTACTTGATATTAATCTTAACTTTCACACATAGATAAGCCTTACTTCATCGGCTTTTAGTATTAAGCATAGTTAATTACTTTTCAAACAAATAATTAAATAATTAACCATTTGACCACTAAGAAATTCTTAATCCCTTTTTGAAAACATTTATATATACTTTAAAAATACTTGAAAGTACTTATAATAGGTTTTAAAACATTTTTCCAAAATATTACGTAAAAATAACAACTTTACATTTTTCCTTTAAACTTTAAAAGAACATGTTTTCTATTTATTTGAACAAAATATTCATTCTTTAAAAATCCAAAAATAATTCTTAAAAATCTATAAAGTTCTAAAGCCACTTTTAAATGCTCTAAAAATATTTAGTAAACACTTGTAAATAGAATGAAATAAAATATTTAAATTTAAACATCTTTCCAAGCCTTTTAAAGTCCAAAATCAAGGCTAAATGGGGCAGTTTTGCACAAGTGAACTTTTGGTCATTTTCGAGATGTTACTTAACCTTTTGCTATCCAAGCTTTTAATAGTGAAAAATATATGCAAGACATTATAAATATGGTGAGAAACCTATAAGGATCTCTCTACAAGATTCAATGGCAATTACCGAAAACAAGGCAATACACAACTGCATCTATATCGACTATCGTTATAAGTACGCTTCCAAATCTGAGTCTAATATAAACCAAAGCCCATCTATAACCTATATGCTTTGTTCAAGGTCTTTTCACAAGTCATACAATTCCATTTAAGTCTATTCCAAGATTGTTCAAGTCCATGTACATGGATCACATATGTTATTTACTTTTAAATTAAGAATCCAAATCAATGTTTTAACATATGTCAATAACAATTCAAACAATATAAACATAATCAAATACTAACATGTATATGTTACATTTTCCATTTAAAGTGTGGAGTTAACTCTCCTTTAACCTTACTAACAACCGGCATCTAAGAATACATGCTAGCAACCACCTTTCCTTTCTTCACTCTTCTTGCTTCACCTTGCTTCCTCCCTTCAAACACCCTATATTGCTCATGCCTATAGGTGTGGGATGAGCATGGCGGTCGCTTCTTTAATTTTTGACATGGTACAAGGTGTTCTAATATTGTACTAAGACTTGTGGCAAAGTTTGAAGTGATTTGAAGTTGATTCGCAATAATTTTCTTTAGAACGTAAGAGATAATAGAGAAGAAGCCATTGATTTCTCACTTAAGATTTGTGAATTTATGATTCTAACTCTATGGTATGCCTCTCTTATATAGGAACAGGAATGGTTCTCTTTAAGATTGCATTCACCCCCTCCTCACCATGCCATGGAAGATCTCCTCCTATCACTTCTCCTTTAAGCCACTTCTTCTTTATGCAAATTACCATTACGACCCACTCATGATAATATCTCTTATCCATATGGAAGCTTCTAGAACATTCCAAGCTTTATGGAGATGTGAGTGTGCTAATTATTTGCTAATGTGTTCATTTTCTTATTAGATAAATGCCAAAGAGTTCGAACAATGTATATCGATCGAAAAGTTATTTATTGATAAACAGATTTTTAGTCACATTATCAATTTTTCTTTAAAGAATGTTTTTTTGGTAAAAATAATTCAAAAACAAGTTTCTTATCATTATTTGTTAGTTAAATAACGTCTAATAGGGTTGTAAAATCATATTTATGCCATTTAATTATATTCAAAATGTTTTGATATTCGAAGACGAAGTGTTCGAATTTTCAGGTCATTGCATTCTCTCCTACCTAGAACATTTCGTCCTCGAAATTCAAACAAGAATGATAATCAAAGGAGATAGATGAAATAAGATATACATATATAGTACTTTTGAAACTATATACAAACTAAGCTGCAAACTGAAATGCATACTAAACGACTTTACCTCAAGCGGTGAATACACTACAAAAGATATACGATACTACGATAAGAAGTAATCCTTGGTCTATAAGCACTCTATGTGGTTCTCCTTCAAACTGCGATCACTTTTCCTTATATCACCCCAAGCATCCTCACTCCTCGGCACTTCTAACCTTAGTAAAGGAACAAGCACACAAATATTCAAATAGTATTCATAATTACTTACATACAATTCTCATGGTTCATCAGGTTCAAAACTCTCCCGTCATTCGAGGATGATAAACAATCCACTAAGCATACCTTGCGCTCAACAGCCTTAGGTTATTACTTAGATGATTATTCATGCTCTCTCATAATAAATCGAAGAGTCATCCCTAGGTTATTGCTTCGATTATTATTCATGCTATCTCATAGTAAATCGAAGAGTCATTCCCCAAACTCTTCATAAGTCAACATACATCATAAAAATGTACTAAAGCCTGTACGATGCATATGAACCATCTGCACTCAATATCCGATCTGATCATATACTTGATCACATAAATTTCACTTCCAAACTAGTGTAGATCACTTGACCTCTCTAGTGCAGACTCCAATTTAGTTCCTTGATTAGAAACCTATGTTCTCCTTACATAACCATATACTAAGATAGAAAATATCAAGAACATATCACGAATCTGTATCAAGTGTTCGCCGTCAAGAATCGAGTGAAAAATCTTTGTTCAGACCTGTATAAACAACCTCAAAAACATGTACTCAAATACCGAATCAAGAGCATCCATGTGAATAAAATGGACGACGTACAACTTATATATTTATTTTATTGGTTTCTTAACAACATTAATTCCTTTTTAATCACATTCATTTATCCAGATAGTATGTCTTTTAATACTAAAATCATTTATGAATCATTTCATAAAATAAAACTTCAAGTTTATCCATATTTTATAACTTAAGTTCATACTCGTATAATACTCCACTGCATCCTAAGAGTATATACCAAAACATCAAATTTTTAATAAGTTTGATTAACAAACTTAAAACTTGTTTTAACTTGTTATCTTCTCGATTCAAGTGTTATATAAATTCAACTTTATATTTTCAGAAACACTTTGTTTCAAGTTCTATAATAATTCAGAAGTTCTCAACAATCCAAAATTGGTGAAAATATGATTTCATATTAACAATTGAAAACTACCAAACAACACATCATATTATAATGCGCATACATTCTTCTCTAATGCATAAGCTACATGTGTCCATGAAGTCACTTAACAAGAAAACTTTAGAACTAAATACCCATTTTCATTTCAAATCATTTTGAAATAATATATATATATATATATATATATATATATATATATAAAACTTTTTATCAAATCTTTCTTTGGGATTAAATCAAAAATCTATTTGACCCAAACAGCTTTGTAGCATCCCATATTTAGAAACCTAAAAATGAATACCAATAATGTTGAAGTCATCACCAGAATTATTTGCAAGCGATAGGAGTGAGTTCAGTACATCTAAACAATACTTTTGGTATTTAACCAAAATCATTTCAAAGTGGTATCAAATGCTTCGTGTAACAATATTAGGTATCATGATCTTAATTTCCTAAATTAATTTCCTAAACGTTTTCTTTCAAATAATACTAATGTTATTTCCTTCAAAATCTTGAAAAATATTTTCAAATACATTAGGATTTAAGTTTTTAAATTCTCTATTTAAATCCTTTTCTTTTATAAACCACATTTTATAAACCGTATTTGTATAGAATTACTTTCATATATAAATCTTTTCACAAATATTTATTTTCAAAATATTTTGTCTTTCCTTTGGATTATAGTAAACAACTTTTACTAAATTTTAACTTCTAACCCAACATTATCACCGAACGTCTTATAGTCCAACCGAAACTTAATTCACAATGTATTCATTTAATGTACCCATAATTACTGTCCTACCTAACCCTTGATGTAGAAAGGTAAGATTTCTCATAAACTGGTTGAGCATAAATCAATAATCAACAACAGTCAACGTTGCTAACATGTAGAGCATGACTAAGCAAACAAGGTTTATGGGGTACTAAACTAAGAGAAGCAATGGAGTCAAACAATCATGAATAGGAAAGCCAGATAGTATACTCTCAAGAATCTGCATCCTCTTCTCAACTGCAAAACTAGTAAAGAGCCTAAGCTATTCCTCATTCTTGAGCATGGGACAATCTTTTATAAAATGGTCAGGCCGATGGAAACTGCAACAAAGCCTTGGAGCAAATTACGGTACCTCCCCTGTTGATGCCTTTACCATCTGTTCTCCTCCATCTTCTTACAGTTCTTAGAAAAGTGACCCTACTGCCTACACCGATGACAAACAAGCTTGGACATATACTTCAACCACAGAAACTACTGCTTATTAACCCCGGATGGTATAGAAGCAAGATGCTTTGGTGCAGAAATAACAAGCTTTGGTGCCAAACTCTCGAACCGCAAACCCATCTTCACTAAATTCACAAAAGATCACATAAGGTTGTTAGTCATATACCGCTGGAACTCAGGGCACATACCCGCAATGAACATCTTGTTCTTCTTCAGTGGCATGTTAACCAATCCTAACCTGAACAGAAATAATGCAAGGAACCAGTTCTCATACTCCACCACAGTCATGGCCCTTTGCTTTAGATCCAAGTAGCTCCTAATAAACAAAGTCTTTCTAGCTCCTGGAACAAACTTCATCTCAAACTTATCTTTAAATTAGACTGAAGAGAGGTTGTTCTCTTGGACATCAGCTATAATAGGACTCCACCAATCCATGGCTGCATCCATCAGATGTCGCGACACCAACCTACGCTTTATTGTGTCATCTAGCTCCATATCTTCGAATATCCGATCACATAATCTGAGCTAAGTCCGGACTTCTATAATTGCCTCTCTATCACTAAACCTCTTACCCCATCACAGTAAAGTGAAGCAAAATTCATGTGAGGTCCGATCTGCACAACCTCCCCTATGACATTCTCCCTCGATTCCTCAATTAGAGCAACATTGTAATGACCTAAAAATTTAACGATTTAAACAATAATTAAATAAACTTTTTTATGAAAATAAACAACAAAATTAGCAATGAAAATTTGTTATTAGGAAAACGTCTATTTAAACATAGCAAGTATCAAATTTTCATTGGAAAAAATGTAAGTTTGTTCAGTTATGAAATTTCAACTTAAAATATTAAATCTGTTAAAATTTGTTGGAAATAAAATATTTTCGAAACCTGAATATGTTTACATAAGAAAACTGTAAATCATTTTCTGAGTGAGACATCATATTTTATTTCACAAATTTAGAATGCTCTAGCCCCATTTATCTTATTTTCGGCGATTTAGCTGCATTTTCAGCAGCGAAAATCAATAATTTTGGTAGGTGGGCCTTGTCACTCATATCTGTGTACCGTCTTGTTCATCTCATCGTTTTGATCTCTATAGTATATTCATTTATATATTTCGGCGTCCGGTGCACGGCGAAATTTGTGAAACGGTTAGCCATATCAGTACCCATTTTGAGCCCTTTTGTTTCCCTATGGCCATACATTTACCCACCGAGAGAGAAAAACTGGCCACTTGCCTTTATTATTTCCAAAAATCAATATTTGACTTTCCCTATTCCTACGATTTCAGTATAATTCTGGTTAGTGATTTATTCTTTCCCTTCCGTTCATTTTTGTGCCGTACTTCCTTTATTAAAAAGATATACTAAGTTAGCATGTATACACAGCACCTGCTCGTTTCTTTCTTTATTACCGACTACCCACTAACCTCCTTCATCCGCCACCCACGACCTCCTTCATCCACTGCCTCTTCACGCCTGGTCGCATCCACCTTCCCATCACCGAGCTCAATCTCCATTTTCTCCTCTGCCTCTCTCCTTTTCTAGCACCCATCTCCCACTCTCCACCCAAACAGCCAAGCATGCAACCCCACCCCATCCACGCAGCAGCCGACCCGAATGCCGCCTTCCCCTCCACACAGCTAAATACCTCCCACTTCCAACCCTTCGAAATTAACAGCCTCGCAACCACCCACGCAATAACTATGCCACCCATCAACCCAATTCCAACACTATCCGAGCAGCCATTCTTTCCATGTGGCAACTGCTACTCCATTTATGATAGTAGCTTGATCCACCCTTCCACCGAACCCTGAACCTCCCCTGACCTGACAGCCATCCCACCTCCACTTGTCCTGACCGATCTTCTCACACTTGCAGCCGAGCCTTTACAGGTGACAGTCCACTGTAGAACACCCCTCCAACCTTTTAGCCACCCAAACACCTTGCTTCCTCGACCGAGCTCCCAGCAGCCACTACTTCGACCGTTCCAACCATTAACCTTCGACCTTGCTTCCTTGCCGACCAATCTCGAGCAGTAAATCCTAAGCCTTCTCTTCTTATAAAAAGGAAAGAAGGGAAATATTATATATATATATATATATATATATATATATTTGTTTCTCATCGAATTCTCAAATCCAGTTCGCTTCACTTTGCTTGTCACTGTCCAATTATTTGCCTTATGCTTGCTGTTCGGGGATCATTACAGCAGCAGCTTCTTACTTTGTTTGTTCATCGCTGTTTGGAGATTTCAGTCGCACTTTTCTAGCTTTTCACTTATCCGTGTGCTTGTCCGTGTCACTTTCTTGTTCTCGTTGTTTCATAGCCATGAAAGGTGAGCGATCACTTACGATTAACATTCATACATTTGGTAAATTTATTTCACATGAAAAGGCGATTGAAATATGTTGCTAAATATGAATCGATTAGCGATTTGATCATCGAGTATGATATATTATTATTTAAAATTGTTTACCTATGTTTATTGACTTATTGACACCAATAACCTGTTAGTGTATATATATATTATATTTAAATTGTTAATTATGATCATATTTGCCATTGATATGCCGTGTCATTTTATGTTATTATTCTATTGTTCTCACACTGCAAGTTCCCTGTTAGTTTAGGGAATCCCTATGGGTGGAAATTATACATACCTGAACGATATTATAGATTAAGGAAAATCATTAAGGGTTGAAATGATAAACCCAAGCGATTTATTGTTTTTTTGAATTTTGGGATTGCGGGTTGAAATGATATATATATACCCATAAAATTTAAATTGTTGCGGATTGAAAGGAAAAATATCCATATCACTTGACCATAGGATGGAAAATTATATACAGACACTGTTTATCTATTTTTAAACGACTTCCAAATTTTTGAAAAGGAAAATATATATGTTTTAATAAACATTGATTTTTAAAAATATAATATAAAGATATTTTATATGCGTAAGATTTAGATTTTAAATTATATGTTTGAAAATTTTAAATTTATAAGTTAAGTTTTGAAAATTGTAAATTTTAAGATTTTACTAATAATTTTATTATTTTTAAATATATATAAAATAAGGTTTAATATAAAATAAATTTAACGAAAATAAGATTTAATTTAATAAAAATTTAATATAATAAAATTTAATAAAATTTAATTTAATATATATATATATATAATATGTTTAAAATATTCATATTAAATTTATATTAACATTTTGAAATAGATTTTGTAATAACTTTAATGAATTAAGGTTGGAAAGATAAGTTAAAATTGATTTGTAATTTAATTTGTTTAAGAATTGTATTTAAATAGGAATTAATTTGAACTTATTGATTTTGAGATTTTAAAGGTATGATTTTATAACTTGATAACTTGATTTTGATTAAAGGTGATTAAATGAATATTTTCAAATTTAAATAAAATTGAAATTGAATATTTAATATTGCTTTAAATTTGCAATTTGAGATTTTATTTAAATGTTATTAAAAATGATTAAGTGAATATTCTCGAATTTAAATAAAATTAAAGTTGAATTTTGAAATATAAATAAAATTTATCAAATTGAGTATTTGTAATGTTTGAATCTTTATACTTTGAAACCTATTGAATTTGAAGTGGTTTAAATTTGTAGTTCAAACCTGAATTTGAAATCGATGTAAATTAAAATGGTTTTAATAAGAAATTGAATTGAAACTTAACCTTTTTAATTGAAATCGTTGAACTGAGATTGATTTAGGTTGAATTTTTAGAACTAAAGTTGATTTGAACTGATTTGTGAAATTGGAAGAAACATTCTAATTTGAAACTATTTTCAATATAAACTCTTTCTACATACAAACTATTTTAATATATATTACTTTAAATTTATAAACAACTTTTATATATATTTTAATATATAAACTATTTTAATCTATAACCTATTTTTAAATATAAACTATTTTTAATGTATAACTATTCCAATATATAAACTACTTTCAATATTCAAATCATTTAAGTTGGAACTATTTGATTTAGATTTAATGGATTTAAATGCAAATACTTTGATATGATGGTTTAACCTATTTTGTGATTATCATTTTGGAAGTGAGTATGATTTAAAGTGAATAGCAATTTCGAAAGTGAATATGATTTTGAAAGTTATATGGTTTTGAAATGCATATGATATTTTGATATGAAGTATGAACTGTTTGAAATGTAAAGAACCAACTGGTGTGAAATAAGCTTATGGCTGTTAAAGAGACCGAGATCAGATATTGTCATACTCTTTGCCAATACCGAAAGCCACTTTAACAACTGTGTACATGGTGGAGAATCTAGAATGAAGTAGGATGGTTTGGCAAATATTTATATGTGGTAAGAACACAGCCCTAACCCTCTTGGGTCAGCTTGATATGACTAAAACAGGAACCACGCCGGGCCAGGTGAGGTTGCACCTCTGATCGAACATGCTTCTTCGAAACCATATCTATTACTTTGTATTTGATGTGGTGCGCATCTTTGATTATAAGAATGTATCTCGAGGTGGGCTGTAGTAGCTGCTATGCGTTACCGGCTGTCTTGATCCTCAAAACGGTAGTATCCTACCATGGGCATTACCTCGCATGCCTTGTCATATGCCTTATCGAGCCCATTACGAGTTTGGTTTGTGTCAAACATGTGGAGTGCTCCTTGTTATCCCACCGGATTAGTAGAGCTTACAGTACTGTGTAGACTACGACATTCATATAAAGCGTGTTAAAGGGGATATGGTAATGCCTTAACGCTATTATAATCTTTTATTTTACTGTTGACATTGTCTTTAGTGTATTGTATTATGTATGTAGATATTTCTTAGGATCCTTAAAGGATGGAATCCCAAACATCCTTTGAGTTATATTGCCTTTCAATTGGAATTTCACTTGAGTTGATTTACTTGCATAAGAATGTTAATCCTGACTCGAGTGTTTTGTGTTTTGCTTTATGCTCGGGTCAGACTAAGTGCCACAGCATTTGAGACTCACCTTTGGAGTTGGAGCTTTATTTGGAGATCTACCTTTTGTCTATTCAGCTTTTAGTTATTTCAGTTATTTCCTATTGTTTATGTTCAGACTTGTCATTTGCTTTTGTATCGAGACTTCTATATATTGGATTTCAATTATATTTTTCTTTAGACTTTGATGTTCCGTAGTAGCTTCATGAACTATTATTTACCTATGTCCGTTGCTTATTGTTGTATTACTCTGTGTCTATGATTTTTTGATTGATTTATTTACTGTATATGCTATGTTTTTCTAAGTATAAAAATAACAATCTGTTGTTTTGAGCAATTTAAGTTTGACATGTGTGCATTATTGTCGATTTGAATGGTTCGAAATGACGGGTCGTTACATGTGGTATCAGAGCTTTGGTTTAGGAAAAACTTAGCTTATGGAGTAAAAACTCATTAGAGATAGGGTAGTGATACCCTAGAATGAGAAGAATCAATTACGAAATCATCTTTCCTTTCGATCCTATCTTCTTAGATAGAATTCTCTTTGATTAGGGTTCCTCTAAATTTATATCTCTATCCTAGTTTTAAAATCCATTCTTGAGTCGTCCTGTAGGAGAGCGTATTTGTAATTGATATAAAATGTTTTATATTGTATTGTTTACATTGTTAAGTTTGAATTTTGTGTTTTGATCGATTCGTCTAGCTAACTCTATCGATAGGAATTCCAAAACATTTGAATAGAGAAAACTGACACAATACTATTTTCAAAATTGGTAAATGAAATAATTTTATGTATGAATATATTTTATATATAAAGGTATAATTTTATGAAATTAGATAGTTTAATGAATTGGTTGTTAGAAATGATAGTACTAGATTATCATTTATTGCCTTGTCAACATTCCTAAATCGTTAACTATTGTCGTATGTTATAAGAAGATGAAATTTTATAAACATGGTTTATAAATCTGAGTTGCAAATGAAATGATTTGCAAATAAAATTTAATTTTCAATGCTTTTTAAAGTTTGGTTTTCAAAGTTTTGAAAAATATATTATTTGAAAGTATTTTCAAATGGAAATTGTTTTGTAAGAATTTTAAAAGAAATAAGTCAGTATTCTCCTCTTATGTCGTTGGAAAATAATTTTGATGATGACTACAGCATCATCGCATTCATTTTAGAATCTTAAATGGGGAGATCACTTAGTAACTTTGCTATACTTTTGTTTTGGAAAATGAATTTGATTTAAATTTCTTGAGTATGATTTGATGTACAAAATATATATATGTATATATTTATTTCAAAATGGTTTGAAGTGAAACAAAAAATTTAACTCTTATGTTTTATGTTAAGTGAAGGTTTTCAATTATTGAAATGATGCAAAAAAATTGAATAATTAGAGTGTCTAAAATGAGAAATGAAATTGAAACAGTTGGACTGGGATAAAATTAAGTTGTATAATACTTAATTGCATTCTAAAACATATATAACTTACTTGAAATATTCAAAAAGATAAAATGTTAATGTGAATATGTAATTGAAGGTTATACAAGAGAAAACTTAAGTAATAAAATTGTTTAAACTAAATTTTTCTTAACAGAAATGTTGTAAATAAAAGGTAAATTTGTATATTGCTCAATTACATTCGAAAACATTAATATAACTTACATAGAAAATGTTTGAATGTAATGAGAATATGTCACTGAATAGTATACAATATAAAATGTAAGTAATAAGATGTCTAAAAATGGAATTTTGTTAGGGTGATTTATAAATAAAAATTGAGTGGTTATAATAAACGTTTATATACTTAATCTATGTTGCAAGATATGTTAAGTGAAATAAATTGAATAATAAAAAGAGGATGTTATTTAAGTAAGTAAAAATAAACTTAAGAAACTAAATAGGTAATAAATAAATTCATATCTTTATAAACCGTTTATGATACAAATTAATAGTTGAAACTTACAAAGAATAGTTGAAACTGAATTATGAAGTGGAATTAACTTAAGTGAAGTCAAAAGGATTAAATAAATGAGTTAAATAAAAATTGAATTTGTTTTGAAAAAGAAAAAAGAAAAATGAACTTAAGTTATAAAGAAAGGTGGATGTAAATAAATTATAAATGAAAGTTAATTAAGTAGAGATGTAAGAAATTTGGAATATATAGGTTATATAACTTGAAACTTGAGAAAATTAATAGTAAAAACCAAAATTCAATTAGGGTTAAACATTTTGGATAAGCAAAAGAAAACATTGAATGTTAATATTAAACTTAAATAAATTTATTGAAGGGCTAATTAAGTGATATTGTCATTAAAGGAAATATACTATATGAATGAAATAAAATAAATGCACATAAATAAAATTGAATATAAATAAGTAAGTATGCAAAAATTTGTAAAAAACGTTAATAAATTTAAAGTAAATCCATTGAATGATTAACGAGATAAATAACAACAAGTAAATGTTAATCAATTAAGAAGTAAACAAGGTAAATTGGATATGAATGTAAATTAATTGAAAGTGAGTTAATTAGAATGATAATAATAAATGGATGTTAATAAGTAATGAGATGTATGATATTAACACTCGAAAATGAAATTTATATGGTTTTGGATTAATTATTTTATCTGGTGCTATTTATTTTGAATCTATCTTTCCTTTCTATCGCTTTTATTCTCATATTTCGTTCCTTTTCGGGGATGAAAAGTTTTGAGTGGGTAAGAGTGTAATATCCCAAAAATTTAATGATTTAAATAATGTAATTAACTAATGTTTTCACGAAAATAAACAACAAAATTTAGTAACAAAAATTTGATATTTGGAATATGTATATTTAAAGGTAGCAAGTATCAGATTTTTATTGGAAAATATGTAAGTTTATTCAGTTATGAAATTTCAATTTAAAATTTTAAATCAGTTACAATTTATTGGAAATAAAATATTTTCGAAACCTGAATATTTTTAAATAAGAAAAATGCAAATCATTTTCTAAGTGAGATGTCATATTTCGTTTCGCTAAATTTGGACTGCTCTAGCCCCGTTTATCTTATTTTCGGCGATTTAGCTGCATTTTCGACAGCGAAAATCGAGTTTTGGTAGGTGGATCATGTCACTCATATTTGTGTACACTCTTTTTCATCTCATGGCGCCGATCCCCGCAGTATATTCATTTGTGTATTTCAATGTCCGATGCACGACGAAATCTACAAAACGGTTAGCCGTATCGGTACCCGTTTTGAGCCTTTTGGTTTCCTTGTGGCCATTCATATATCCATCGAGAGAAACAAATGGCCACTTGCCTTTATTATTTCCAAAAACCAATATTTAACTTTCCATATTCCTACCATTTCAATATAATTCTGGTTAGTGATTCATTCTTTCCCTTCCATTCATTTTTATGCCATACATCCTTTATAAAATAATAATAAAAATATCCTAAGTTAGCATGTACACACAACACCTGGTCGTTTCTTTCTTCTTTGCCGACCACCTACCAACCTCCTTCATCTGCCACCTACCAACCTCCTTCATCAACCGCCTCTCCACGCCTAGCAGCATCCACCTTCCCATCACCGAGCTCAACCTCTGTTTTCCCATCCGGCTCTCTCCTTCTCCAGCACCCATCTCCCTCTCTCCACCTTAACAACCACGCATGCAGCCCCACCCCATCCACGCAGAAGACGACCCGAACGCTGCCTTCCCCTCCGCAAAGCCAAAATGCCTCCCACTTCCAACCCCTCGCACCTGACATCGTTGCAGCCACCCACGTAATAGCTACGCCACCCATCAACCCTATTCCAGCACCCTCAGTGCAGCCATTCTCTCCATGTGACGACCGCCACTCAATTTTCCGCAGCAGCTTGCTCCACCCTTCCACCAAACCTTGCATCTCTCCTGACCTTACAGTCGATAGCCCACTATCGAACACCCCTCCAACCTTTCAGCCACCCAAACCCCTTGCTTCCTCGACCGAGCACCCAACAGCCACTACTCCGACCGTTCCAGCCATCAACCTCTGGCAAGGGATATATTTATGTTTCTCATCGAATTCTCGAATCCAGTTCGCTTCACTTTGCTTGTCATTATCCACTTATCTGCCTTATGCTTGCTGTTTGATGATCATTATAGCAGCAGCTTCTTGCTCTGTTTTGTTCGCCTGCTGTCTAGGGATTTCAGCCGCAGTTTTCTAGCTTTGTCGCTTATTCATGTGCGTGTCCGTGTCACTTTCTTGTTCTCGTTGTTTCATAGCCACGGAAGATGAGCGATCACTCACGATTAACAATCATATGTCTGGTAAATTTACTTCACATGAAATGATGATTGAAATATTTTGCTAAATATGAATTGGTTAGTGATTTGGGCATTGAGTATGATATATTATTGTTTAAAATTGTTTATCTATGTTTATTGACTTATTGACACCAATAACCTGTTGGTATATATATGTATATATTATTTTTAAATTATTAATTATGATCATATTTGCCATTGATATGCTATGTCATTTTATGTTATTGTTCTATTGTTCTCACACTGCAAGTTCCGTGTTAGTTTAGGAAATCCCTATAGGTTGAAATGATACATACCCAAACAATATTACAGATTATGGAAAATCGTTACGGGTTGAAATGATAAACCAAAGCGATTAATTATTTTTTGAATTTTAAGATTGCAGGTTGAAATGATATATATACTAGTAAAATTTAAATTATTGTGGATTAAAATGATAAATATCTGTATTACTTGACCATAGGATAGAAAACCATATATGGATATCGTTGTCTATTTTTAAATGATTTCCAAATTTTCGAAAAGGAAAATATATGTGTTTTAATGTAACGACCCTGACGCGACCTTTGAAAATCGGCACCAAATATCTCACCCTTATTCGAATGCCGCAGATTCAAACGTCGAATCTGGTTCGCCGGAGCTTATAACACATTAGGTAAACAACACAGCGGAAGAAGAAATGAATAATTTTTATTGATACATAATGGATACAACATTTTGATACAAATGAATATCAATATTATCAGAGATACACGATAGCGGAAAATACCGCAGCGGAAAGATACAACTCCAGAAGAGGAACACCAACATATGCCTTCAAAAGGGAGAAGGATAGAAATCCCAACAACTGCATCTCTAATGCCAAAGCTCCAAAGACTCCAATCCAAGAAGCTCGAACCCCCATCAATGCTGAAGTGAAGCAAACTCGATCCACTTGTAATTGCCAAACAACATATTCCAAAGATTGCCAAAACCTATATCTGCTAGCTGATTATCTGAAAATCTGACTCTAGGCTACCCATGTGGAAAATTGTAGGCACCCAGAGTTTAAAAAGGGAACAATAAACTCCTGGTCAGTCATGAGACTGGTGTGGGCAAACGAATACAGTTTTATTTGAACAAAAACAAACAAAAGAAATTAAAGAAATTCGCTATGCTTTTTGGAAAATGAAACTACCATAAGGCCTCCTTGCACACACACAATGCAAGCGCACAATTGGGGGAGATTTCCCCTTATGATTGTCAAACATGCTTGATATGCAAAATCCTTTTGATATTATTATTAGTGCATAGTGCGGAAAAAATTTCAAAAGTATAATATTAATCTTAGCCAGCATACCACCATTATGGTATACCTATTATAGCTACCAATTAAACGACGGGTCACCACTATAAGTAAAAGGCAGATTATATTACTAAAACCGTACAAGCTCGTATTAGTGATTTGATTTCCAACAAATGGTCAGGCTGGGGAACTTCTTGGGCCACATGAGTACGCCTCTGGAGGGACGCCCAAGAACTTAACCGGCTCTCTGCTAACACAATGCCGGGTTACCTATGTAATTAGGTAACTACTGACACGAGTATGCCATCCCTCGGTCGTTACCGACCTTTATCCAAGGATCCTCAACACCAACAACCACAAAGTAATAAATTTGCAGTAACCACATAGGTCAAATATCTGGGATCCATACCATTATACCACCTTTTTCCAGAAGGAAATTGGCATACCCTAAAGGGTGCGACCCTCATAACCTTGCTGCATTCTTCCTGTTTCGACCATTTTCGGGTTACGAGGTCCGACGAGGTCTCTTTTACAAAGCTACGCTTTTTACAAAAGTCATGCTTCGATCAACTAATGATCAGCAGCACTTCGTATGCACATTACCAAATTGGGAGTATATCACTAATAACCATCAACTATATCACGTCTGAGCTCGTACGTCTCAGAGAAGGGTGTTAAGCTAAGAGAATAAATTCTCTGCCACCAAACAGAAATGTGTTTGATAGAAACTAGTTTTACATCTAAAGTGTAATGTCAGACATACATCCATACAAGTCCGTTCCAGGTTCGAAAGGAACCGAAGGCACTTCAAAGAAGCCCTTACAATCCAGGTATTCACAATCCCGATCGGACTCCCCATCACATATAGAGATCTCTATACTGTAGCTACTCAGTGCAGAGTCATTCGACTGGTAGTCCTTTCATTCTCGAAAATACCCGGTCTTTACCACCGGTCTTCAAATGCTATCCATTTCATCGTATCATTATTCAGAATGGGTTATATGACATAAAGTCCTCTGCCGGCTAAACCAAATAATGAGCGCTTAATTTAAAAAGCATATGGATATAGTGGGATCTTAGTTAAGTCACAACTTAAAGCCCAAAACCTTTCTTTTGAATGGTTTAACAAATTTCCATTTTACTGGGTCTTAAAGCTTTTTTGGTCAAGTGCCATCTTTTAAACAAAAAGATTCACCTTTGAAAATCCTCTTCAATTTTAAAACAAGGTTCACCAAATCTTTAATAAAGATTCATTCATAGCTTTTAAAACAATTTCCATTTCAAACTTGAAATCTTTCAACAAAAACTGGAAGTTCTCTCGTTATATGAAAGCCATTATCATTTGAAAACAAATACTTTTTGTTTCGAAAAAATCCGATCAAATATACACAAGTTATAGCCTTTAAAACTATAAACTTAGGTTAAATTTAAATTCCCGAAATAATACTTTTAAAATACTTTAAAGATGGTTCTAAAAAAAATCCATATATATATATATATATATTATAACTTGTATCACCATTTTTCAAACCATAGTTTCCAAAATAATTTCAAAACTTTAATAAGATATAGTACATTCAAACTAAATTTCAATTTCAAAACTTCCTTTTCAAAGGCTTTTCATATTCAACTCAATTCCATTTCCAAAACCATTTGGATTCAAAATCCAACTTTTAAACAAAATAATATTTAAATTTAAATATCCATGACTTAACCAATTTTCTGTGAAATCCATATTCGTGTGCGTGGTGTGTAGTCCAGGAGTTTTACACACAACAATACAATATCATCAATCATCATACATCCAAGTATAACAATATTGATAAGCGGTATTATCCTATAACACTTTTCTTCATTCACGATTTCACAGGTAAATAATATAAATTCATCACAGATAAATTAATTATATTCATCACAGCTCAAATCAAACCAGAGCATCACACATCAGAGATATCAAACAATTCAAAGCATTCAATACAATCCAAACATCCATAAGTAAGATTAATTAATCATCTGATTAATTTAAACCAAATTAATCACTAATCCTGGTTAATTAACATTAATTACAAACCATTTTGATAAATATCCTTTAATCACTTATTAATTAATCTTTAATTGTTAATTAATCAACCTTTAATCATTAAATAATTAACCTTTAATTATTTAATTATCTTTTAATTAATTTTCCTTAATTAATTAATTAACCCTTAATTAATTTTCCTGCAATTAATTATCCTTAATTAATTACAGTAAGTGATTATCCCTAATCAATTTCATTAATTAATTAACCTGTAATTAATTATCCTCAAATTAATTACCTTAATTAATTAATCACATTAATTAATTGTCCTTTAATTAATTATTGTTTAATCTTTAATCATTAATTAATTACTTTTTTTTGGCAAGGCCGACGGTTTTATAGTGGACCGACCACTTTTATTACGAACGTAATAAAGTTGAAGTACAGGAGTAAGGTAGAGACACCTCAGCTACTATGATAGGAAGAATAAAAGTACAGTACAAGAGTGTGACAGACATGTCACAGCTACAGAGATAAATAACTAGACTAGTTCTCCTCCGCAGAGGAAGAATCTCCATTACCCTCACCAACCCGGGTAGAATCCAAAGAACCACTCCCACGGAGACCAAAAAGGGGCGGAAACGAAGAGCAAGAAAGGGATCATAACAGCCAACTTCAGTGGAGTAATTAAAAGATCGGTCCCATGCAGTATCAGCTAGAATTACGGAATTAATTTCAGAATACGTTCCATCCAAATCAAGTTCCAAAGAGTCTCCATAAATTCTGTAATAAAGGCAACGTAGGTCCAACAGATCTTCAGAAACATATCTAAAGTAGGTTTCGTTCACAGGGTTGAATCTCATATCAGAATGACGGTCAATCCAACAAAGTTCATTCTCGACCCAAACAACTCGAGGCGGAGATAGAACTGGCTCAGTATGCAGAGCAGATGGAACATCAGCAGGAACCGGTGACTCAGGCCGGACTAAGGAAAGAGAAGGATCAGGGGCAGAAGCAACCTGAGAGACTTTGGGTACCCATTTCCTTAGAGGAGGCCGAGGCAGAGGGATCTTAGGCGTAGCAGCAGATACAGCGGAGTGCTTGCAGGCAGAGGCAATTTGGCCAAAAGAGTGACAGGAGGAACAAATATCAGGGACCCATCCATAATGAACACGTACATCCACCACGTGACCAACAGCAAGCTGGACAGGAATGGAGGATGGTAGCGTCCTATGGGGAGAAATCTCAATCAGAGCCTTGGCGTATACAAGCTTATCTCGCGCCACTGTATTAGTATCAAAACAAATCAATTTACCAACAGTGCATGCTAGCCAATTCAAACCACGCAGCGGTTGTAGAGCAGAAGGGATTTGGGAAAAATAAACCCAAACAGGGATAGATAAAACTTGCTCTCTAGCGCTAGCAACCGTCGGCGACCATGGGGTAATAATGAAGGGCTGACCATCAAAGAATGAAGGCTCAGACTCAAGAACACGGCTTCGTTCCTCAGGGGAGGAGAACAATAGGTAGTACAAGGAATCAACCAACTTAACTCTAAGACCACCTTGTAGTCTCCAGGCCCTACGACAAACTGCTGCCACATCATGAAGACGATGTTTAGGGTCCAAAAAGAATCCAACGACGTATCCAGACCAAAAATCCATACCAGCTTTCATTACACAGGGGGGAGGGATCAGAACTCCATTTTCCTCAACGATTTCGAAATCAACTGGTTCATAAACACCCGCGTTACGGGGCTTGGATGTAAACAGGGAAGACCATGATCTGGGAACAGACGGGTTAGCAGGGCGACACTTCTCAACACCAGATGTAACCGTAGGAATGGGGCAGAGAGCCACGCTACGAGAAGCGACCGCATTCAAGTAATCATCAGTAGGTAAAACATTGAACACAGGGTCAACAGTGTTATTGGCATTCAGTCGAACAGGTGGAGTGCCATTGACTGCACCCAATTTGGCGCAAGGAAGCAAAGCCGTAGGGTCCTCAGAACTAACTACACCCAATACTCTATCCATTACCAGAGAGCCCGAATCAAGGAGATTCAAATTGCTACAGGGTTTATAACTAACCTTCACATTGGATCCGTTCACAGGGAGAAAAGTCGGAACACCAGATGTAGACATAGTTGAATTCATAGCAGCAAAACTGGTTGCAACTGCTGTAGCATCACTCGAACAATGTTGATTTGACGTAGCCAGAGGGGTTCGATTGTTTGCAGAGAGGGGAGGGAAATCTCGGGTAGAGAGGAGGTCAGGACGAGCAGAATCTTCAGCAGCCATTGATTTGTAACATCGACCAGAGGAGGGGAGACGCAAGGGAGGGAAAGAGGACATGAAAGGGTACGAAGAATGGAATTCACGGAGAAGGGAATCGAGCGAAGCCCAAATCGCATGGAGCCTATTCGCCTGGAGCCATTAAAATTTTCCTTCACAAACAAAGATTGTTTTCCAAAAACAATAAATTACTTTTTGTAAATTAACTACTTTTAATTAAGTAATTACTTTTAATTAATTACTTTTAAAATTTTCCTTCACAAATTAATTACTTTTAATTACTTTCATTAAGTAATTATCTTTAAGTAATTAATTAACTTAATTAACAAATCCTTTAATTAATTACATTGATTACTCATTAATTTAATGACAATAAATTAATTAATCCTTAAATTAATTACACAAAGTAAATAGCTTTAATTTAATTTCACAATGTAATTAGCTTAAATTTAATTACACAAAGTAACTATACTTACTTAATCACTTAAGTACATCCTTTAAATCTTATTAAATAAAATAAATTATCATTAACAAATAGTTTAATTTTAAAACCTTTAAATTAATTAATAATCAAAACATTATTTAAGATAAGTCATTTACCTTTATCTTTACTAATTACTTATTATGATTAACACATAAATTTTAAAACATTTTATCTTATTAGTTAGCACTTAATTACATTCCCAAATTAAGTTTTAAAATTACTTACAAATTTAAGTTAAAATAAAATGTTAAATAAAACATTTATTATATATAAAAGAAATTTATTTAAGAAAAGATTTAAACTATATTTATTTAAAAGTTTAAAACTTGCCTTTGTTTAAACTAAAAAAACTGTTTAAAATGTTTACTTCGGATACAACCTGAGTCATGCCCCGAGATACTCACACCCTACTTGACTTCGAGCAATTTCACAAACTACTTCGAGTTTGAACTCGAGCCTGTCCCTTCTTCCCCACAATCCACACTATTACTAGATAAGAGTGATATCTCGTATACGTCCACACTTGATCGGAGCAGCTCCGATCATCTACGCCGGCTTCATCACATCGTCGATCATCTCCTCCATCATCATAAACACACAGATTGTCGAATTCAACTAGGAATCAAAATCGAGCTCATCTACTTCTTCCTGGAGCCAATACCTTCGACCAAATCACCTTGCCGACGACCATCCAGACCGCCATCATCTAGGTCGACCCCACCGTAGCCTCGTCTCGACTTTCAACCTTGATCCCTCCTGGGCCGGCCACCCTCGATCACCCATCGATGATGAAATTAATTTGAGAATGACACTGCCAAAATTATGCCCTTAAACCCTACAACCTCGTCGATCAACCTCCACAATGATCTGAAACTTCTGCCATTATTTTTCCTGTGACCACCTAACCTCCATCTACCTCCACCCTTGATCGCGATAATTATTACTGTGTTGATTGTCAGAAATTGACGATCATAGCTATTCCGTTCAACTCGAGATTCCATATGAATTTCTAATCTAAAAATCTTAATCTTATTCTTAAAATTCATCATTTTTGTAAACGAATTCGATTATATAATCAAAGCATGGAAATTTAATAATCAAAATTCTGACATTCATTGATTCTTCACTATAATATTATTATTTTCAAGATTTTAACTAAATATTTTCACTTGAATCAATTTTTAAGAAGGATGTTACACACATACAAACACTTTTTATTTAAAGATTAAAGCCTAAAAATCATTTAGGTTAATGATTTGAATTTTTGAATCAGGTTTTAGAACTGTAATGTTTGAGCAGAGATATATGTTTGTACACATATACACAGTCATATATACACACACATACAAGCACATTTACACCCATGCAAACATGTTTCACAATCATACATTCATCATTGATCACATGCAACCCAAAGTATATATAGGTTTAAGAGTTTGCTCACCTGGATGGGTTTTGACAGAGACCAGACTTTAAGCTTGTAATTGCTTTTTGATTTAAAACTGGAAGTAGATTTTGATTACATTGAGTTGCCTGATCGTGCATGCCTGATTGTGTTGAGTTGTATTTGAATCTAAAACAGCAACTTGAAATCTTTTCTTGTTTTTTAGAGTTGAATCTGAAGCTTGATGTTGCATTTACTTGTTACTAGGTTTGATTTAGTTTGAAGCTTTATTTGCTTTTGGATTTATGGCTTCAGGCTTGTTTTTTATTTTCTATCTTTTGTTTTGATCTGGATTTTTGTATGCTTTTGAGTTTTGTTTCCAGAATTTAAAAACTTGTGAGGATTTGTTTACTTTTGTTTTTAATTTCTAATTTTGGATTTTGAAATAAGTTTGAAGAAAAGAAAATGAGAAGGGAAGTATAGATGTATATATGCTTGTTTTACATTTTTATTTAATAATTTGAAAATAAAAATAATTGAGGACACTTGTTTAATTATGATAAAACTAAGTAAACACTTGTTAAATTCCTTGTTATATGTTTTACACTTGTTTAAATGCTTGTCAAAATGTTTACAAATGTAAATTTTATTGTTAAAATGCTTATACATGTCTTTTACATGCATTTATGTTTAAATATAATTTTTATATCGTATTTTAAATTTAAATAAATCCATTTCCTTTTACATACATATTTATAACTTTAAAGAACATGATTTAAAATCAATTAAACATCAATAAATAAATAAATGTATAATATGTATATATTTAAATTTAACTCTTTAAATAGCTTTTGGAATTTTTTTATATTGAATTCAAAATATAACTTTCAAATTACAATGTATGTGTGTATATATATACATATTATAATTACAAAACAAATTTTTTATTAATCTTAAAATATAAAGTATTTAAATTCAATTTTTTATCAAATGTTTATTTTTTGAGTTTCAAATTTAAAATGCAATTTAAAATCAATCTATATTTATATATAAATAAACAACAAATATCTTTATTTAATTTGGAAAAATTCAGATTAATACATAATTAAAGCCAAAATTTATTTTAAATTACCAATTTAAATTTGGCTCAAAACCGGGATCGTTACATTTAATAAATAATGATTTTTATAAATATAATATAAACATATTTTATATGTGTAAGATTTAGATTTTAAATTATAGGTTTGAAAATTTTAAATTTATAAGTTAAGCTTTGAAAAATGTAAATTTTAAGATTTTACTTATAATTTTATTATTTTTAAATATATAAAAAACATGGTTTAATATAAAATAAATTTAACGAAATAAGATTTAATTCAATAAAGATTTAATATAATAAAATTTAATAAAATTTAATTTAATTAATATATATAAAATATGTTTAAAATATTTATCTTAAATTTATATTAATACTTTGAAATAGATTTTGTAATAACTTTAATAAACTAAGGTTGCGAAGATAAATTAAAATTGATTTGTAATTTAATTTTCTTAAGAATTTTATTTAAATAGGAATTAATTTGAACTTATTGATTTTGATATTTTAAAGATACGATTTTATAACTCGATAACTTGATTTTGATTAAAGGTGGTTAAATGAATATTTTCAAATTTAAATAAAATTAAAATTGAATATTTAATATTGGTTTAAATTTGTAATTTGATATTTTATTTAAATGTTATTAACAATGATTAATTGAACACTTTCTAATTTAAATAAAATAAAAGCTGAATTTTGAAATATAAATGAAATTTATCAAATTGAGTGTTTGTAAATATTTCAATCCTTAAACTTTGAAACCTATTGAATTTGAAGTGGTTTAAATTTGTAGTTCAAACCTGGATTTGAAATCGATGTAAATTGAAATGGTTTTAATAAAAATTTGAACTGAGATTGACTTAGATTGAATTTTTGGAACTAAAGTTGATTTGAATTGAATTGTGAAATTGGAAGAAACAATTCTAATTTGAAACTATTTTCGATATAAGCTCTTTTATAATACAAATTATTTTAACATATATTACTTTAAATTTATAAATAATTTTTAATATATTTTAATATATAAACTATTTTAATCTATAACCTATTTTTAAATATAAACTATTTTTAATGTATAACTATTCCAATATATAAACTACTTTCAATATTCAAATCGTTTAAGTTGGAACTATTTGATTTAGATTTAATGGATTTAAATGAAAATACTTTGATATGATGGTTTAACCTATTTTGTGGTTATCATTTTGGAAGTGAGTATGATTTAAAGTGAATAGCAATTTCGAAAGTGAATATGATTTTGAAAGTTATATGGTTTTGAAATGCTTATGATATTTTGATATGAAGTATGAACTGTTTGAAATGTAAAAGAACCAATTGGTGTGAAATAAGCTTATGGTTTTTAAAGAGACCGAGATTAGATATCGTCATACTCTCTGCCAATACCAAAAACCACTTTAAAACTGTGTACGTGTTGGAGAATCTAGAACAAAGTAGGATGGTTTGCCGAACGTCTGTATAACACAGCCCTAACCCTATCGGGTCAGCTTGATATGACTAAAACAGGAGCCACACCGGGCCAAGTGAGGTCGCACCTCCGATCGAGCATGCTTCTTCGAAAACATATCTATTACTTTGTATTTGATGTGATGCACACCTTTGATTATAGAAGTGTGTCTCGAGGTGGGCGGTAGTGGCTGTTATGCTTTACCGCCAGTCTTGATTTGCAAAACGGTAGTATCCTACCCTGGACATTACCTCGCATGCCTTGTCATTTGCCTTATCGAGCCCATTACGAGTTTAGTTTGTGTCATACCTATAGAGTGCTCCATGATATCCCATTGCATTGGTGGAGTTTGTAGTATTGTATAGACTACGACGTTCATATAAAATGTGTTAAAGGGGATATGGGTAGCTCCTTAACGCTATTTTAATATTTTACTTTACTATTGATATTGTCTATATAGTGTATTGTATTATGTATGTAGATAGTTCCACGGATCCTTAAAGGATGGAATCCCAAACATCCTTTGAGTTATATTGCATTTTATTTGGAATTTCACTTGAGTTAATTTACTTGCATAAGAATCTTAATCCTGACTCGAGTATTTTGTGTTTTGCTTTATGCTCGAGTCAGACTGAGTGTCTCAGCATTTGAGACTCACCTTTAGAGTTGAAGCTTTGCTTGGAGATCCACCTTTTATCTATTCAACTTTTAGTTATTTCAGTTATTTCTTGTTGTTTATGTTCAGACTTGTCGTTTGCTTTTGTATTGAGACTTCCATATATTGGATTTCAGTTGTATTTTGCTTTAGACTTTGATGTTCTGTAGTAGCTTCATGAACTACTATTTATCTATGTGCATCACTTATTGTTGTATTACTCTATATCTATGATTCTGTGATTGATTTATTTACTGTATATGCTAAGTTTTGCCAAATATAAAAATAACAATCTATTTTTTTTGCAATTCAAGTTTGACATGTATGGACTATTGTCGATTTGAATGGTTTGAAATAACGAGTCGTTACAAACAGTACTTGATGCTTGATTTCCAACATTTATGATGGTACCACCTTGACCACCTTTACATCTACCTCCTCGAGAATCGATGGCTCCGGTACTCATGGTTCTTCCTACCTAATCAAAGCAAAACTTCTTTTAGGATATGAAAAGATAGAGTTATTTAAGAGAAAGATACTAAGGAAAGATTACGAAAGGAGAGATATTCCTTAACAATATTTTAAAAGTCTTGTTTTCAAAATACAACTACGCTTTCATATGTGTAATACACTCGACTTATTCTAGGGTTCCACTTACCTTATCTATAATGAGCCATACCCAACCAATGCCAAGAAGTTCACTCGACCTTGGGCACGGATAGCAGATGTAACAACCCGACTTTTTGACCCTCGAATGTCGGCGCTAATGCATCCTCGGTATTCGTGTCCCAAACACTCAAGTGCCAAAAAGATAGAAAGGTAGGGTAAAATAAAAGCAAAAGAATAGAAGAACAAGAAAGAGAGAACCCGACATCATAGTCTCACAACGGAAAAGTAATATATACTATCAAAGGAACAGTACAAAGGGCAACTCTAAATATAGAAACATCAAAGTTACAAAAGCCAAAGTACTATCCATGGGATCAATTTCACCCTAAAAGGGGGGTGAATCGGGTGATACTATTAATTATAAAAATTTAATGTGGAAGTTCAAAAAATATTTTCAACACAGATATATCAGAATAATAGCAGCACATATAATAGAAGAATAATAAATGAAGAAATAGAACAACACAGAATTTACCCAGCTTCGGCAAAACCCTGCCTACGTGCCGCCCCCATGGTTTCTACTAGAAATTAAGCAGTCATATGCTTACACGCGTAAACTCATGACAACCGCTATCGACTAACCTTAACTCTACACTCAAAACACTGCCACAACTCAGCCTCTGAGTTGTGAATTCTCGAACTACACAACCGTAGTTCGTCCCCTAGTCACACGACTAGAAATTACAAATCTAAAATAAAATTAAAAAACAATGACACCCTAATTTAAAACCTAAAGCCAAATAAAACAAGGCCGGCCTAAAAACTTTAAGTGATAAAAATAAATCGTCCCCCTTTTCTTTTATTCCTTCGGCCTGGCTTGTTTGTGAATAATGTCTGCTTCCTTTTCTCTTTCGTTCGCTTTGAAATTAGGGCTTTTGTAAATTTCAAAGAAGCTTATTTATTGTTGATCGATTACAATTGGTGTTCTTCTGATTTGCTTTGGCAATCGATCGTCTCCTCGATTCGAACACAACTCCTTCGATTTTGATCGAGTTCGACTATGAGTTCGGTATGTAATTTATGTCATTTCCTTTTACTGATTTGCTTGCTTGAACTCGATGGATTCGTAGCCGATGATGTTAAACATTATATAGGATTTGAATTTCTATATTTTCGTTTGTATAAATTTATTTGAATTCGTCAATTGATTTATCTCGGCCACTTGATTATTCTTGAATGATGGTGATTTCTCCGACTTCTTCAATTCGTATAATTTAGTTGCTTGTTTAACTTGATACCCACGGCTTTGAATTTGTTCGACTCCTTGGTCATTACGGCTCTGACTTTGAACTGTTCAATTCCGTTCTTGTTGACTTGCGGCATTTAAACTTGACTTGTTCGAATACATGATTACCACGGTTTGATTTTTAGTTGAACCTGCATGCTATTTTCTTTTCTCTTTTAGCATCGGCTTCTGCTGTTCCATGATTTTAGATTTCCATTTTCACCATGTCATTGCAGTTGAAACTTTGAGCTGTATATTTCACTGTGCATTACACTTGTATTTTTGTAATATCTGAGCCCTTCAGTCAGGTCTGGTTGCTTCATATGCATTGATCTTGAGTTATTTTCATGTTGCATTTGTTTCACTGTATATAGTGTTCACTTGATTACTGAATTGCCTTTGTATTGCTTCATGCCTTTGAGTTGTGTTCATGCAATTGTACTACTCTGGTTTCATGAAATCTGGTTGTAGTTGAGTTTGAAACATTTGTTTTAACTACCATGTGTATACATACATCTATATATGTATATACGTATGTGTTGTTTTGTTCTCACCTATGGCTTGTTTCACTGTCATGTATATATATGTGCACTTCGTTCATTGGCTTTGGCTTCGCTCTGGTCATGGCTGGTCTCTCTGGTTTATATGATGCACTTGTTTTCTTCCCTGACGTGTTGCACTATAAGCTTCATGTGTACTTCTTTCTTACTTTAACCTGAACTGGTCTTGTTTGAGTTCTGCTGCCTTCATGTATACTTGATGTGTGCTGTGCATTTGTAGTTGAGTCGAGTACATTTGTGTTGTGTACATTGTGTAGCCTGGTTAACATGTATATATGCTATTGGAACTTGTCTAGAGCATTTGTTGTGTCTGTTCTTTGTTTCACTGGTGCATGTGCTTATGCCTTGACAGTTGAGGCAGTGCCATTGTTATTTGTGTCTGCTCTTTTATTGATGGTTTTATTTTAAGCTTCATGAAGTCATAATCATGTCGTCTTGTTTTATGTAGTAATTGCTATGACCAGTTCATTGCACTCATATTGTTGCTCTATTATATATCCACTTGGGTTTGGTTGCTTTGTTTGTTGGATTGTGTCTTTGTGCCATGCTGTTTTGAATTTGGACTTGTGAATTTCATCCCTGGTCTGGTATACATGTGCACTGCCTATAAATGTGTACATGTTGTAGCTTGATTCTATGGTCACTATCCTGAGCAGTTGAACTATATTCAGTTGAGTTTCATATCAATGGAAAGTCTGGGGTGCATTGAGTTTTGTCCACTGATCAATCGAGTCTGCACCAGATAGTTGCTGTGCACTGAGTTGAATCTAGCTTATAGCTTGGGTTTGACCTTTCGCTAATATCGTGAATTTATTTTCACTTGAGTTGAACTCGGATTTTCATTTGGATTTGACTTGTGCTCACCTGTCCCTGTAATTTTATCAAGTGTATATCGGTGTGCACGGCCTTGTGGCATGTACAGTGACACACTATGCATGTCACAAGTTGTTCGTGTATGATGAATTCAAAATTAAATGATGACAAACAGCCCAATTAACTTAGGCAAATAATATTTTCAAAATTACTTTTTATTTTACACTGCAAAAATATTTCATTTTCAATTTTACTGCGTTAGTGTATATTTTTGTAGATTGCACAGATGCTGGATTCAATCTGGAATGGAGTTGAAGATAAATACGAGTGAATGAGCGATATGTAGTTAGGACAGTTATGTAGATTGAAATGTATTGTAATTGCAGATTTTTTTTGTGTGTGTGTGTGTGTGTGTGTGTGTATAGTGAGAGCTCAAATTTGTTCTATTCAAAATTGTAATAAATATTTGTTTGAATAAAATATCTGTTTGAACTTAAGTTCAGTGTTATTTATTTTATTCAGCAAATATTTATTTAATCTGTGAAAATAAAATAGTACATTAACAAATACATTTAAATGAATATATATATATATATGTTTATTATCGTCAAACAAAAATCATATACTTGCATGTTCAACACTATCATCAGCCCGGACAGTTATAACAACATGTAGTCACATATGTTGATACATACAATACAAAAATGCATCGAAAATAGGAATGCTACGGAAAGTAAGCATCTAGCTCTTTTCTATATGCTCCAAAACGTCCGTAGCTAAATCTAGAAACATACATAGGGCAGACTCGAGCATTATAAGAAAATAACACCTGGATCAATCTGGTAAACCAGCATAAGAAACTCAAAAAATATGCAACAAGTAATAATAACCATTGAGACCATACAGATTACCATAATGATTTTTTGCCTTAAATAAAACCAACCGTTTATTAAGTTTTATATAGTGATATGATAGATAATGTTTAGGATATACCACGTATATCATATCAATAGTTATTGTGTGAATGTCGTAACAATAATAGTTATACAATCAATACTGCTAACGTGCGTTCGCAAAATAGATTTTTCTACAGAGATCTCCTTGGTCTGGCTGCATCCAAACTCCATGACAAGGATCAAAAACTACTTTCCGAACATCGCATATCTCTAGATGGGATGTACTCTAAGTTAAAATAAATGGACCACCCTCGTTGTGTGATTCAAGTCATACCAACTCCCACTAGCAATAATCGATAAGCATCTCTAGAGATGGAGTTGATATACCCTTGAGGTTGCTAAACATCCCTGGCCATGCTCTTTTCTATTTTCTATCATTTTTCCAAAGTTAAGGCTATATTCGACATCTCTCACACGATCCTTTATCACTTTAGTAGAGCACAAATCCATAAATAGATTCCTTCATCTCGACCAGGGTACGAATCACTTCATGGATTCAAGAATCTCAAACAGATCTCGAACCTCCACATAGGTTCCTTGCATAAGTCCTCCGATGAATCTTAACGCTATCCTCTCTCTTGGCGTACTCCTCAAGATAGATAGTCCCATAAGATAGCATCATTCAAAATGGTAATGCCAACCTTTCCATTGGACTTAACCTTACTATTGACGGTTTAACTCTATAACATTCCACTTTTCAATCACTTTCAGAACATAGATCGTGTACTCTTTTGAGTGGTTTCTAGTTTGAGTCATCTCATATAAGTACACTCCTCCAACTTACTGAAATCTTCAAAACCAATCGATGAATTTAAAATAAACTCAACCTCGGTTATTTAGGAATTAAACAAACAATATATAAGAGCGGAGATCACCTCCTAACTGTTTAAGCGGACGAATTTTTGTACCATTCGTCCTAAAAGACGAGTTTATACATATGGTACAGCTTCTCCGGAGATAACTGTACCATATAGCCCTCGTATTTCTTCTTGATATTCCTAAAGTTATATCTTGATAACCTCGATATTCCACTAATCGGCTATCTAGTACAATATTTTTATTGATAAGTGGAAAGTAAGTGTAGTATACTTTCCATAAACAAATGAACATGCAAAACACTATTAAGTCACACAAAGTATGATAAAGCCACACAAAGTTTCGCTAAGCTACTTAAGCAACTTCTGATCCTTTTTACTTAGTTAATCCTTTTATTAATTAAAAAAATCCTTTATTAGTAAACTTTTTTTTATCTAATAAACTTCTATCTTTTTTCAAAAGATTCTACACTAATAATTTCCTTCAAAATATCCATTTGAAGGATCTATGTTCTTTCACAAATCCATTCAAAAAGTTGAAGACTAATGTTACCTAAACATTGTCACTACAAATCCAAGACCATTTTGCTTATGCTTATTTCTAAATTACTCTTTTACAGATCTATTTACGTCCATAAGTATAATAAAAAAGGACGATGAAAGTGTGTATGGATCGTTATTTATATCTTAATACGCAAGTGTAATAAAAAGCTAACTTATAACTACCAGAGTAAAATAAATAAAAGTAATGAAATAATCACACCACGGTTTTTATACTGGTCCAGACATCCCGTCCTATGTCCAGTCCCAAAGCCCCCTTTTTTTAACCTAATAAACAACCCTAGTTTCGTTTGGAGGAATGGGCTTGATACAGAAAATCTTTTCTTGACAAATATGTGTTCTTTGTAACACTGATTTTGACTGCACAATACAAATCTTCCTATAATCTTCTTTGAGTAGTATGTTTATGTGAGGCTTTGTTTTTAGGAAGAAATAAGAAGGATGTATTGATTGCTTTTAGAGATCAAAGTATGCAAAGTATAAAGAGTAAAAGATTTAGAAAATTCAAGTGATTTTGTTTCTCAGAAACTTTACATATTTATAGGTTTTAAAGAGTTTTCTTGAGGAGTAACATCGTTTAGTATGTTCTATTTCAGTCTAAGGATTGCAATCTTTGAGGAAGAAGAGATGCAGTGAAAAGATGTGGATGCAACCAATAGAATGAAGTAAGTGGCTATACATAGTTTTAGCCCGTTATCAAGTTCAGACGTTTGGGATAAAATTCAAACGTCTGTCTGATTATATAATTTTTAACCAGTGAACTTTGTCAGACATTTGGGACAAAAGTCAAACATCTGTCTGTTTATAAAACTTTAGGGCAGAGAACTTAGTCAGACGTCTGACTTATTTGGACAAACGTCTGATGCCTGTGCACTTCTAAAACTAAATAGTGAAAATCTTGTAAAATTTTTGATTTTCAATTTTGTGTAAAAATAAAAAACTACTAAAGGAGATTTTACAAACCATCTATCTATGACTATAACATACTATAGTAGCTCCTCTAATACCAATGATTCTTTTCTTCTACTATTCGACTTCAAGTCGTGCTATTATGAATTCTCGAAGCATTTACCTGCAAATAGATGGAATATTTTGTATATGTATGATTGTATAGTTATTGTCATTGAAATCATATAATATAGGCCCTAACATTCTCCTCCTTTTGATGATGACGCCTATGTTATCACTTATCAAATAAGCATATAACTCCCTCTGAATGTGACACCTCCCCCTATATACGTGTAATATGATATCTCTCCCCCTTTGACATTATCTAAAAGATATACATAAGTAATTTTTTTTGCAAGAAACATAAGAACACAAGGTTGCACAGAGTCACGGACAATATTAGAAATAGTCATAAAAAATTGTTCTAAGAAGGCATACAGAGATATATAAAACATATATTATTTTTAAAATATTTGATAACTCACTGATAGTCGAACTAACCTTAGAAATTGGATGAATCTTCATTATATTCGCCGTGTTGCCAGTGAGACTGATTACTGTACTCCTCATCCTCTCTAATAAAGAGACTCTAAAATGATGTGTAATGACTATAGCGTAGAGGGTTTTGTGGAGGCCAGGATATATCTTCTCTTTCTTCAGTATCAATGTTTATTGGTGTCTTATAAGGACGCAATTGTGGTGCCGGTTCACCTAATGGTCCTGCGCCTAAAGAAGGTCCCGATTGAAACGCCTAAGGCGGCGGCGGCATTGGGGATGGAGAAGATGAAGACCACGAAGAGGAACGACCCCTTACCTTTCTCATAACTTTCTCTAAAGTGGAAACGGCCTTTTCCAACATTTTTTCTACATTGATCATTCTAGTAGAAAAAGATCGTTCTAAGGGAGTGATCTTTTTATCTAATGCTTTTTGGTTCAAGGAAAGAAGATGTTGGTTTTGAAGGCAACATCTCGATAGTTCTCCCCATGCCTAGATGCAATTATGGCTTATTGAATCTCTTAATTAAAGTAATACTCTATAGATTCTGAAGGTCTTGTACATTAGGAAGGTCGAGTTGGAGTATATTGCTTTTGTTGTTGTGGCTGTTGAAACTGTGAGAAAGGTGCTATTGTTGGCGGACTTTTAGGAAGATGCATCAAAGATAAAAACCACATTCCACTATCTTTCACAACAATTTCTTCATATTGGGAAAGATACGAAGGGATGCCAAACGCTCTCATGATATATAGAATATAAACGATGCTTTGATGTTGATGCATCCAGAGGCTTTTAATTTGCTCAAAAATATATTAATCCTAGTTTACTTCAATATGACCAAATATAGCATACAAAGCTTTATGATCATCTTCATATACTTGTTCATGACTACCGAACCTTTGGATGACTGTATTGATGAGCATACGATTAAGTGGTCGAGCTTTTGGATGAAAACTAGATGTTTTTAATTTTCGCATATCATCTCCGCAAATAAGATGAGTAGCAACATCTCTTGGGGAATATCTTATATCGGGAATATCTTGTCATAGAATTCCCATGTAAGAACAATTAATAATTTAGCCAAGCATTTCAATATTAAATTTTGCTATGGTTCCATAAACACTTGTCCAAATCCAATTTTCATTATCCGAAGGATTCCAAATTTTCAAGGAGCATAAATTGATAAGAAAGAGGAATACCGCTAATTGATCTATTTTTCCAACATTATCATCATAGTTGATCAGATGAAGATATTAGCATCTTTAGTCAAATCCATAGCATCATAATAAATAAAAAGATGAATTGGATAAAACGAACCAGAATGCAGGGGCATTTTCTTCAAATCCTCCAATTTTTGCTTTCCGTGTTCTTTCTCAACAATCCATTCTTCAATGCGATGATTCGTGACGAATCCTTGAGTGGAAGGTTGAAAGCTTTGGCCTGCAGTAGCCTTCTTTCGTTTAGCAACTGGAATTTTTTTACTTTTGGAGCCATTAATTGGAGAATTGGACCGAGGAAATTAATTTGGGGATTTAGGGTTCTATGGTTTTGAAAATGAGAAACGATGAAAAATTAGAGAGGGAGAAAAGATGATATACAGTTTGGTGAAAAGTTATAGGCTCAGGCAATGGCAGACGTCTGGAATTGTAAGTTAGACGTCTGAACGGGGATAAATATTAAAACAAATTGGGCAAACAGACTTTTTGTAGGATCTTCAAACGTCTGTGTTTGGCGAATAATTTTTCCAAAGGAAGTAGTAGACATCTGAATCTTTCTTCAAACGTCTATGCTGAAGTATTAAAATTACAAAATGCTCGAACGGACGTCTGAGTTCTTTTTTAGACATTTGAGTTAAAACGGAAAAAATTTCAATGGTTTTAGACAGACGTCTACCCATATGTCAGACGTTTGGTCTTTAGTGATATTCCTTTTCTCCTTATTTTTATCGTATGGAAACAAAATTTAATGTTAAATATAATGAAATTACAAATGATGATTTATGAATATGCATTCTTATTTTGTATAACATTAAATGCCTCTTCGAAAGACCTCTTTAGTTTTCATCAGACGAGTTATAAGAATGGTAGTTTTGTTTTCCTATGAATTTGACTCAATTTTGGTTTACTCAAGAGATCGTTTAAGAGGAGACCAGTATAGATGAATAAGATTATGTTTAATGTCCCTTCTCCCCATAGGTTCCTTGGGGTAATGTTGTATGCTTTTGAAGGTGTTTTGCGTAATCGAGAAATTCGTTGTTGGATGAAATGTTTTGTTGGTGAATGATCACATATTGTGAGAATACACTTTTTAAGAAAATTTATTTAGGATCCTTAATGACTTTGCTCGTAATACATCTCACGTTGAACCCAATCATCTCTTGTTGATATTGATGTATCTCATCGACTTTGTTGGAAAGAGATGAAGATTTCATATAAGTGGAATGTTTAGCTTTCTTTTCTTTCGGAGAAAAACCAGCATGGTACTTCGGCGAAGTGATAATGTTGAGAGATGGTGGTAATGCAGGAGTGATTTTTGTAGGAGATACATAAGTGCTGACGGACGATGGGGCGTTGTATTCAATAGCGGAATAAGTGGAGTCCTGATCGAAAGACATTGTTTTATATGTTTTTAGAAATTTGATATATGTTTATTTATTTTTTTAAGTTTTGTACATGAGTTTAAGAAGGTTTGGATCATATATATATACTGATTTTATTATCTTTTTAAGGTTATTGTTTTAAGATTAATATTTCTTAGAAATTTTCAACCAAGAGAAAATGTAAGGGTAAGAAATAAAAAGAGAAAACCGCACATAAAATAAAAGATGTATAAGGTCCTAAATCAAGTAAAACAAAAGAACATTGGAAGGACATGCGATTTCCTCCCATGAGTGTGGAGTTCGAGTGCCATCATCTCCAATTTTGTATTTTATTAAATTTTTTATTTAAATTTTTTTATACTTTAATATTGAATTATAAATCATATGACGACATTATTCCTTGTTCACGTCTTAACCTAATAAAAGATTGTTCACTTAGTGGCTTGGTAAAAATATCGGCAATTTGATTTAACGTGTTAACAAATTCTGAAGTAATTATCTCTTTTTCAGCATTGTCTCTCAAAAAATGGTGACGGATATCTATATGTATTGTCTGAGAATGATTAATTGGATTTTGGATAAATTTATAGCACTCGTATTATCACAATATATTTGAGATTTGTTTATTATTTTCCCATGTCTTTAAATGTTTGTTACATATATATTACTTGGGTGCAAGCTAAGGCAACATAAATATATTTAGCTTCACATGTTGAAAGAGAAACGCGGTTTTTTTACTAAACCACAAAACTAACAGTTTATCGATAAAGTGACAGGTGCCACTTGTACTTTTCCTATCTGTTTTGCAACCAGCGAAATCTACGTCACTATATCATACGAGTTTGAAGGAACTGCCTTTAGGATAGAAAAGACCGTAATCCTTAGTTTCAGTTAAGTAACATAAAATACATTTAACTACTCGATAGTGTGGATCTTTAAATTGTGCTTGAAGTCTTGCACATAAACACACACTCATCATGATATCAGGTCTATCCGTTAAGTATAATAGTGATCCTATTATACTTCGATATAGTTTTTGATCAAAATCTTTTCCATTCTCATTTTTATCTAAATGGCTACTAGTGCTCATGGATGTTGGTTTACTAGATTGTTTTTCCATTCCAAAGAGTTTTAACAAGTCGTGACAATATTTTTTCTTGATTTATGAAAATATCATTTTCTAACTGTTTAATTTATAATCCTAAGAAAAAGTTTAATCCCCCATATGGGACATTTCAAATTCATTTTTCATGATATCTGCAAAATCATTACATAACTTTCATTTGTTAATTCAAATATTACGTTGTACGCATATATTTGAACAACCAAAATATCATTATGGTCTTTTTTATAAACAAAGTTGTATCTATTTTTCCAACTTGAAATCCATATGTTATTAAATGAGTTTTTAATCTATCATACGAAGCACAAGGTTCTTGTTTTAAACCATAAAGCTTTCTTTAGTTTAAAGAGATGTTCAGGAAAATTTTCATGTATAAACAACGGAGGCTGCTTGAAAAAAATCTTTTCCTTTATAAAACCATTTAAAAAGGCACTTTTTATGTCCATTTGAAAATGTTTAAAGTTACGATGACATGCAAAAGCGAGTAGCGTAGAGATGGCTTCTAGACGTGCGACTAGAGCAAATGTTTCTTTAAAGTCAATACCTTCCTCTTGATTATATCCTTGTGATACTAACCTTGCTTTATACCCAACAATATTTCCACTTTCATCTATTTTATTCTTGCCTGCAAATTTTCTTAGTATGACATCAAATTTCCTATTAATTCTTCAACTTTTAGTTGAGATAGATCGTTAGCCACTTCTATAGCCAACACTTTTCATTCCCATTCATTAGTTAATAAATTTAAGCATACGTATAACTAAATCAAGATTTGTTAATTTGACTCCAAGTGCCATAAGATATGTTGAATGGTTTAAAATCTAACATACATATCACTAGTAGATTCATTTTCTTTCATTTCAAATAGAAAAATCGATTCTGTAAAATGGAAATCTTTGTTTGTTTAACTTTGTTTGTGCCTTCATGTGTGATTTGTAGTGTATGCCATATGCATTAGCGCACAACATGACACGTGATAATTCATTTTTGTCAAGTGAATAGAATAGAACATTCGTGTCTTTAACACTGTTTGTTGCTGTGTTCTTATGAGCATTTGTCCAAGTGCTTATGTCTGTTTGGTGCTTCATATTTATTTTGAGTTGCTAACCGAATTTCTTGACCAATAGCTTCCATAAAAATACTGTTAACCCGCCTTTGGGCAAGGCCACATACAGACGGATTTAACCCAATCAACTGCATAAAGGTCAAAGTTGGATTTTATGAGCAATAAGCATGATAATGAAACCAAAACATAGCATATTCGGTGAACAAACAACGCAATATGTCTAAAATTTGGTTTCGACAGAGATAGAGTCATTTCAGATTGCTTGGAATCTGCTCTGACTCATTTCCTTGTTTACTTCGAGTTTCCAGGAAGTTTGCTTCGAGTTAGGGAAAGATCTACTTCCGGTCTTCGATAGACTAGCCCACTCGTAGGTTACTTCGAGTCTTCACAACATCTGTTTTGAGCCGTTGGGAGATCTACTTCGGGCGAGAAGAAGATTACTTCGAGTCATGGCCATGAATCGATCAGCAACCTAGGTCCTCACCAATTTCGTATCCATGCTGTTTGCATCCATCAGGTTCACACTCGTTCGTTTCGTATCCATCAGACACATGCACCTTTCAAATCTACCAAGGTTATTCACTTCGTATCAATATACATTTCGTATTGATCCATGTTAGTACATGTTTCATATCGATTACCCAGATGATCGATACGAAACCCATGCCTTCCTATCGGTGCGAAGAAGTCATAGTTGTCTACTTCGTATCAGTCACGTAGATGTATACTTCGTATATATCAACTAGATAGTCGATACGAAGTCAACACCTCCCATCGATACGAAATCGACTACCTTATGATCGATACGAAGAGACCATCCAACTATTAGTATGAAATGAATATTAAATGATCAATATGAATGAAGCATCGAACGAGCAATACGAAATAACCTCCAGCTATCGATATGAAGTTGCACCCCAGGCATCGATGCGAAGTAGACTGAAGCTCCTTAAAATTGCCTACTTCGTATCGATCCCATCCCCGTGTAATTCATATCGATTGGTAGAATGATCGATGTGAAACAATGACCAGGATCGATATGAAGAGGATAGCCATTCATCAATACGAACAGAAAGCTCGGTAATTGATCGACACGAAGGCAAAGATACGAGATCGATACAAAGAATATAGCACCCGATGGATACGAGGGAAGAAAGAGTCAATGCGGCATAAAAGATGGATCTACCCTAGCATATAGCTCCACATCACCAATGTTTGGTCGATACGAACAAGATCGATGCGAACGACATCGATATGAAGGAGACAACCTTCGAAAAGTATAAACATGCATCGATCATAACTCACAATCTGCAAGTCCAAATGTCACCAAATTTTCATAGGAGCTTACGTACAACCTAAAGAATGTTCTTGCTCAATTTTGACTCGATGGGATCAAATCTTGATCGATACGAAATTCATTCATATCGATCACGGTCTGAGTGCAAATGACATAGGATCGATCATGTGGCCCTGCCCACATGAGAAAATGGTTCTTCCGATATCTGAGCGAGATATTTGAAGCCTACGTCTATAAATAGCAGCCTAGGACCTACAAAAAAGGGACTTTTTTGGCTCTCCTACATCCAAACTTTGTTGGAATCGTCATGACACTTCAATTGTATTGTCACAATCAGTTGTAACTCATTGTAACCAGCGAACAAAAATCAATAAAGCAGCAACCCTTCAAAGTGGACGTAGGCTACAACGCCGAACCACTACAAATCGTGTGTTTCTACTGCTTTTCTTTGACATTTTGAGTATTATTCATATTTATGTTCTCTACATACTTGCTATTTGAGATCTATGAATGTAAACGGGTGCTTCATCGGCAATTGGGTGTTTATGACCAGTTTTGGCACAAACAAATGCACATTCGCATAGACCAATAAGCATGATTAGATCCAGTGAATAGTGGAAGATGTGTAGTGGATTGACCTTCTTGAAATGTACTTGCCATAATAAATATGTTTCAATTACATATTACTGCAACTTGAAATAACCGCGTTCTAATACCAAATGAAAGTGTGTATGAATCGTGTAATTATATCTGAATATGCAAGTGTGATAAAAAGATAACTTATAACTACTAGAGTAAAGTAAATAAAAGTAAAGAAACAATCACATAGATTTTTTATACTGGTTCGGACCTTCCGTCCTATGTCCGATATCGAAGCTCCCCTTCAGTTTTAAACTAGCAAACTACCCTTGCTTCGTCCAGAGGAATAGGCTTGATATAAACGTCCTTTCTTGATAGGTATTTGTTCTTTGTAACACTGATTTTTACTACACACTACAAATCTTTCTATATTCTCCTTTGAGTAATATGTGTATGTGAGGCTTTGTTTTTAGGATGAAATATGAATGATGTATTGATTGCTTTTAGAGGTCAAAGTACGCGAAGTTTAAAGAGAAAAAGATTCAGAAAATTCAATTGATTTTGTTTTTCAAAAACTTTACATATTTATAGGTGTTAAAGAGTTCTCTTATGGAGTAACATCCTTTAGTATGTTCTATTTCGGTCTAAGAGTTGCAATCTTTGAGGAAGAAGAGATATAGTGAAAAGACGTGGATGCAACCATTAGAATGAAGTAAGTGACTATTCTTCATTTTAGCCCGTCACCTAGTTCAGATGTTTGGGATAAAATCCAAGCGTCTGTCTGGTTATATTTTTTTTTTAACTAGTGAACTTAGTCAGACGTCTGGGATAAAATTCAGACGTCTGTCTGTTTATAAAATTTTTGGACAGAGAACTTAGTCAGACATCCGACTTATTTAGATGGATGTCTGATGCGTGTGCACTTCTAAAAGTAAATAGTGAATATATTGTAAAAATTTGGATGTGAAATTTTGTGTAAACAACTAATAAAGGAGATTTTACAAACTATCTATCAATGACTAAAACATACTACAATATCTTCTCTAATACCAATGATTCTTTTCTTCTACTATTCGTCTTCACCTCATGCTATTGTGAACTATCGAAGCATTTACCTGCAAATAGATGGAATATCTTTATGTGTATGATTGTATTATTGTTGCCATTAAAATCATAAAATAGAGGTTCTAACAGACGAATGCTATTAATATATCGTCACAACAAACCCAAATCCATTCAATACTTATACCGTCTTTAAGTTTTTTTATAAAGATTTAATTTCATATTCGGTCAAGCTCAGCATTTGACAAGTTGACAAAATGGTTATAAAAATGATTGCATATAAAAATCATGATACATATGCATAACTCACTTACAACATTCTAACTTAACCATCTTGTCCAAGACTGTCGCTAGGTAGGTTAGAGCACTGGTTGCATCAAAGCCTTACCTAGACACTTCTTTCATAAATCTCACAAATGGATAAATCTACCTCATCGTCTTTTAGTGTTAAGTATAATATTAATGATTTCAATAAACTACAAGAAATCAACATGATTTACATATTTCCAACATTTTCCAACTTACTATTCCTTGGTCTAGAGGGAAGCCAGGTAGGTTAGAGTCTATTGCTCCATCCCTACTCGACATCACTCTTAACTCTTACAAATATATAAGCTTACTTCATTGGCTTTTAGTGTTAACATTGTTAACTACATTTTAAACAAGTAATTAAACAATTTAACCATTTGGCCATAAGCAGTTAGTAACCCCTTGCTAAACCTTTGGTTTATAATTAAAATTGGATACTTAATAAAACAATTTAAAAGGTAAGATATTTGCATAAGATATTTATATAAGATATTTTCATAGGATAAGATATTTTCACGAAATAAGATATTTTCCAAGATATTTATACAAGATATTTTTCAAGATATTTTACAAGGTATTTATATAAGATATTTATACTTGTAAATACTTATAATAGATTTTAAAACATTCATTTAAAATAGTACTTGAAAATGAAAAGTTTGAAAAATCATTAAAAACTTGAAAAAACGTATTTTCTAGATATTTTAACAAATATATCTTTAAAAATTCTTAATTAATTTTTAAAATTTCATAAAATGTCAAACCACATTTAAAATAGTCTTCAAATAGTTAGTAAGAAATATGAGTTTTAAGGAATATGAGTTTTGCACTAGGGACGCTTTGGCTGTTTCCGAGATGTTACTTAACTTTCTACTATTCAAAATTTTAATATAAATAAACATATATATCAAAAAAATATGAATATGGCATGAAATCCCTAAGGATCTCTCTACAACACTCTCTAGAATTAGCCATAATTAAGGTAATTCCAAACTGCTTCTATAGAGACTCGCTACAAGTGCACTATCAAATTCGATTCCAATCTAAACCAAAGTCCATCTATAACATACATGATTTGTTAAAGGTCTTGTCACAAGTTAAATAAGTCCATTCCAAGTTTGTTCAGGTCCATATTCATTGGTCACATACATCACTTACTTTTAAAGTAAGAATCCAAACAAATGTTTTAACATAAGTTAACAACAATTCAATCAAGTTAAATACAAACAAACACAAACATATATTTGTTATGTTTTCATTCAAAGTGAGGTTCCAACCCACCTTTAACCGTATAAATAACCAAGATCCAAGAACCAAAGTCCGAACCCAAGCATGCAATCACATTCCTTCCTCTTTCTCTTGCCTCACCTTGCTCCTTTGCCTCCTTTCTTCCCCTAATGCTCACGGCTTGTAGGGATTTTGAGGGTTTGGCTTCACTTCTTCAACATTTGATTAGGTGAAAGGTGTTTTAATATTATATTAACCCTTGTGGCAAAGTTTGAAGTGATTTGGAGTTGATTTGCAACTATTTTGCTTTAGGAATATAAGACGACAAAGAAGAAGACGACATTGATTTTTAGAACTCAAGCTTTGTAATTTTTGTGAATAAATATTAAAGGTATGACATTGATTATTTAGGTTTGTTCAAGGGGCCACTACCACGTTCTACCTCTCATGAAAGGTCATAAAGGAGCCACCTTCTCACATGATAATTTTATATCACTTCTTCTTTATGTTATTTACCATTATACCCTCACCATGATAATATCTCGTATCCATTAGAAAATTCTAGAATATTCCATGCTTTATGAAAAGAAGAGTGTGTTAATTAGTTGCTAATGTGTTCATTTGATCATTAGTTAAATGCAAAAGAGTTCAGACAACACATATCGATTAAAAAGTTGTTACCGATAAACTGGTTTCCGATCAGATTATTGATTTTTCTTCAAAGAATGTATTTTTTAAACAAATTTCAATAACAAGTTTCTTATCATTATTCAATAACTAAATGATATCTGATAAGGTTATGAAATCATATTTATAAAACTTGATTATTTTCCAAAACATTTAATATTCGAAGACGAAGTGCTAGAATTTATAGCTTTGTTATATGATATAAGACTGCAGCACAGACTTGCCAATTTTGATGTTAGTTTCAGTTTGTGTCGCATCCCTACTTTGGTATAGTCATTAGAGTAGACATGCCACAATTCCATTTTGAGATGAATATTGAGGCCGCTAGTTGTTTCCTATCATTTGGATTTTGTTCCAACATGGGACTGCCGCACAAATCCGAGGTTGTAAAGGTAGCGCAGTTCAAAGTGACTATGTAATGCGGTTAATCAGGCTATGTGTGTTTATCCTACACAGCTTATTTCGTGGTTTAGGCAGCCTTCTTATTAGGTGATTCGCTGCACTTTTGGCTTGGCCATTTTAACATTTATCTTGCAGTTCTTCGTTTAACTAGCTTATGCATCTTATTGCACAAGTCGAAAAAGTGGTGTAGGAAATATTATTAATTATTAATTTTTTTTAAAAGAAAATTCAAAAAATTCAAAAAAAGGAATTACGTCCGACTTTTCTCAGATAAGTTAGATTAATTAAAACATCATGTTGAAACGCTGTATTTTTGATAGTTCAAATATGAACCAATAAACCGTTAACGTTTCTGACATAATTCCAGCTAACCGCTTCTAGGTTTGCGTCTGTGATATCCCTTAATAGGGCCTTAGTTTCATACCTTTATTTAATTTAATTTATATTTTTTTCATGCTTGTCAACATTCTTTTGGTGATGTTATATAAGAGTTTTATTTCGATAATAAAAAACCAGAAGTAGTCAATTATAACTTGACTCACAGTAGTCACTTTTGTTGGACAAAGTTGGGCTTAGGATATAATAGGGAAGGCCTCAAAACCGACATTATTCAAGTCATGCCCATTTGAAACACGAGTTTCCCTCTACCTTATACTATATATACCACATATATATCAAACTCGATCTCATTCAAGGTTCACCATTTTTTTCCTAGGATGTTAGGACTCAAATACTCAAACTCCTTGTCTTAGCTAAAAATTGGCCTAACACCCCAAAGTCATAGATTTTCCAAAAATAATAGTTTTTGATTGTATAATTTTATTTATGAATAGAAAATAAATAAAATAAACGAAAAGGTAAGAAAAGAGAAAGAAAAGCAAGATAACACAATTTTGTACTGGTTTAGACATGTCTACGTCCACTTCATTAATGCTTTATAACATGATTCACACTAGATTTATTACTTCTACAATAATAATCTAAGACTGAATATTATGAAAAAACATGGCAGAGTCTCCCCTAGGTATGACTAAACAAAGATCCAAAGTTCAAAAAGTGCATTTCTGTTGAATATAGTCTCATATTTATAGTCGTAGTAGGTTTTATTTGGGCTTCAGATTTGCCAGATCACACTTGAATTCATCAATTAATCAGATCTTGAACAATAAGAAAGAAATTAAGGAAACATAAACCAAATCTCATTAGCTTGATAGGTGATGCTGATCTGTGGATCCCACTTTGGAATGAAGAATGCCTGCTTAACAACAGGTCGGGTTCATTGGTCATTATTCACCCATCATTATATTTCAAATTTAAAAAGTTTTATTTTTAATATTTCTATTTATTACGACAACGAATATTTGAGCTGAGAAAACTTTTAGATAAGTACCCTACATCCAAACAGAAATCTTTTTTGGTTAAAGAGTCTCTTTCTAGTTGCTTTAGAACAATTAGAAGATCCTTTGGAAGAGACATGGAGTTCCGCTTTTGGCGGCAACATGCATAGCTAAAATGATTAATTTGAATGAAACTTGGATTATTAGTTCATAGTGGTTCAATTCAGTGATCCAAGAAATAAAAGGAAAAAAAATTCAAACCCTAAGTCTTAAATGAAAAGATTGCACTAAGCCAAATCAGTACCGACCCTTGGTATTAGTCTATTTTTCGTCCATTCTTCTATATTCTTGAGTCTTGGATGCTCCACTCCTTGATCCAATCTTCTTTTGATACTTCTAAGCTTGTTTCATCGGGTATTCAATGAGAAAATTAACTTCATAGAGGGGGTCTATGGATCGATAATGATCAATAGACTCAGCTAAATTTCTATATTTTCTTACAATCCTTAATGTTTTCACCACTACTAAGGGTGTCATTTTGATGGATCTGTACCGGTCCATGTAGTTGGGCAATTTAGCCTCCACTTCTTCATTTTTTTCTTTATACTCGGTCGTCTTTGAGTCCAACATTTATTCCTTCATTATTCTGTAGTCCAACTCCATCGAAATGTGAGTTGGGAAAAATACCAGATAACAATTACTCCTTAAAGTATGCTTCTGCGAACACAAACGTGCTTTGAAATAAAGGCAAGCAACCAAATCCTAGTCTGCATAGACGCTTTGGTTACTCAACCTGCTTCTAAGAAACATTCCTTTTTCACCGAGAATACGAATACACCTTTCACACAGTCACGGATTCACATTTTTCAACAGATACATATATTGTACTTTTGCAATCTAGAAACTTTATTCATTAGTTCATTACTAAGATCATCTAAGATTTGCTTTAGTTCATGGACAGGTAAATATGTTGATGAATCAGTACCAAACCATGTTTGTTTTACATAAAGGAAAATACTTAGCCAAAATTTATCCCTATCATACTCACTTTGCCTTTTTTTATAAATCAAATCTTCTAGCCTTTCAAAGTTCATTTAGGGTTCTTGAGTTCCTCCAATCTTCAAGCATACAACCATTCCATTTAGATCTCGAATAAAGGTATCCACCACTCCTACTTTGATGCCATTTAATCATCCATACCATAACATTATTCATTTATAGCCAGAACATTTTGATCCACATCCATCGGGTTTTTTATTCAAGCTGTCAGCGGCCCATTTCGTCCATTATTGACCACTCTATGTCACATTGAATTGAAGCTAAGGCGATGGACAGAGGGTCAGCTTGGGATTAGCTAGGGCAAGGGATGGATTGGTTCAAGTGGTAGAAAATAACATCGAGATGGAGAATTTTTATCTGAGAAAATTCTAATATATTTTTTACAGATCTTGAGTTTGCTCAATAGATTCCTTATAGATCGCTTTGGAGACAATGCCTAGTTTAAGCATTGCAGGCCCTTGAATATACGTTCTACCGGCACTTGCAATTATTGGTTGAAAAGGTTATTTTCTTCAAATATTTCATAGTCTCTCTAGGATTCCCCTGTCGAGGGGCTAAATTCTAGTCAGTGTTAAATTCAACCGATGTTGTTATTTTAATTCTTATGTTAACAGTTTCCATTCGACACATAGTTCTATCTATCGCATTTCAGAGCACTTTTGCCGTCATGAGCAGGCCTTCTACGTGGCGTGCGTCCATACATCATGCACAGTTTATAAGATATGCACACACACTATAGGACACATGTGCTACCCTCAGTCAATATATAAAATCTGATGGGTCGACACATGTTAACGTCCACTATATGTTATACATTGACTACCATAAGGTTAAACAATAATATACACAAGTATAGGAAATAAACTGAAATTACTCGACCATGCTTGTTGTTTGAGATTTTTAGCTAACTTATGTCTACCGGATGTTCTCTTATTTTCTAAGCAGCAACACATGTTTCCTCTACATATGCAATGCCTTTCAGCCCTGCACTTACTTCGATTTCGACTACAACCAGCAGGTCATCTTATGCTTGTAACGTCCATCAAATTCTAGCTTATGTTGCTCATCTTATGGTTATTAAGGAGCTACATGATGAAGTCCCTCTAGATGTCCTTAAAATGGCATTATGGTTTTGGACAACCATTTGGACTCTCCTCCTTTCAATTTGCCTTCTATGTAGCTCCAACGCATATGCAAGAGACATGAGATTTCATAAGATTAAGTCAAGCTACTCTTCCGCATGAAAGGCCCACTCTCCTCTTACCATTTCCACGGACTGTAGTTGGTATATGTGCTTGTTCAGGTTCATTCCACCATTCAATCTTTTTCTACGTCACATCTTCCGATCTTTGTATTGTTCCCTATCTCAATTGCACCCCAACTGTTATGTGATGCTCTTGAGTCTATACATCATCTTTGCTCTCTAACTTGGGAGAGAACCGATCCTCGTCGACATTCGATATCTCTACAACTTCAAGCATCACTCCTCCATTCCCTCGTTAACCTACTTCGAGGCCTCTTGGACTGTATGGTAGTAAGCGACCTCCATAATAAATAAAATTATTTCAAGGAGGAATACTTATTTATTCGGTACCCTATAGGATTTTCTTAGCAATGGCTATTGGGATGTAAGTTCCATAATGCCTATTCGAACTTTTACCTTATTTTTATTTACTTCGTCCAACACTCTAATCTTTTCTTGTTTAATTATAGTTATTCTACTAAGAGTTGATAGCGATGACCTAAGATGCATGGTTAACACTCTCTTGGCCATCCCTTAATCCAAGAATAGCACATCCTTCTTCCTTATACATCTATGTCTCCTCCTTTACCATCTTCTTTATATTGATTGGAGAATCTTCTTTGAACCAGGCACTTAATAGGCAAAGGTCCATATTAATATGAAAGCCGAAGCCAGTCCTAGCTAAACCCAACCCTCTGCCGGGTCATTAATGATGACGCTGGCGAAGATGATGAAATAGAGATAGAGGAGTAGGAAGATGAAAATTTAAAAGAAGGAAAAGAAGAAGATGAAAGAGACCAGGAAGAAAGTGATGTCAAGTCCACTGGGGAGAACATCGAACGAGAAGTCCTTGCTATTCCTATTCTATAGCTCAAGCGCTTAAAGAGAGGACCTACCAACACCGCTCTCATTCTACTCTCTGCCAAACCGAGGAAGCAACCCCACCAATCATGGTGATGAGGCAATAAGCTCCTTTGGTGGTTCAGTTCTCGAAGACCTCTACAATCGTGACGTTGGCTACTCCTAAAATTGACGAACTCCTTTATGGAATGTGAGATATCGATCTTATACCTTTTAAGAGCGTAACTGCTTCCTCTTACCTACCATTTGAGCATGGTCAATAGGCTATACATGATTACATTACAATCACATCACTTAGTATCACACTTACATACATAACACTTGTTTCCTCATTCCTTGACTCGATAATAACTGAAGGTACTATGGAATGCAACGACTACTTCGATGGTCTTACTAAAAAGGCAACCAAGGATGATCATTTATGTAAATCCTACTAACTCTATGATCGAAATCTCTTGAGGAAAGACCGTGGCGGAAATCTCACCACGATAGGGACGGTTGCGAGTGCCAATATGACCTTTAGCATCTTGACTACGATCTTGAGTACCACGAGCGTCAGTGCTTTCCTCTTACTATTCAAAGTGACAATCTCTGTCTCATCATTCCAAGACTCCCATTGTCAAAGAGGTCTCTCCCTCTTACGGTTCATCCTCCATACCATGTTGATCTCCCTCGCACATTTACTATAAGCTCTGCTCCTATTTCCTCTTTTGTAAATAAGGGAAAGCAACTTATGGCCCCTCCATCTCCTTCTCTCAATCGACAATTTTCCTTGCTTCTTCGGTCACATCATCTATTAACCACCAATAACGACTAGGCAAGGGAGTTATTCCTTATGCAACCGCAGCCAACTCCTTGTCCTACACCTCTGCTACTTCATCCATGCAACAAAACGCCCAAACATAGACTTTATCGGCTTAAGTTCTCTTATAATCTAGATGACATTTCAATAAACATAATACTGGGAACCTATATAACCTTTACCGAGCTAATCGACCAGTTCCAAGCATGGAGAAAAGTTATTAAGTACCTCAATGAGATTAACTCCATGAATCACATCCTTTTAACACGGAAGGAAAATAATAATTGAGGAAGATCTAAAATTCACTAAAAAGTTAAAGGATGGTACAAAGACAACTGATAATTCTATGAAAGAAAAAGAAAGGGCATGAGGTCTTAAAAAAGAAAGGATCGAAAAAGAGTTTCAAGCACATAGAGCTAAGATTGAAATTCTAGGGCAATACGTTGAGCAAGCCCATATCAAATGTGGCCACCTAGATGAAGAGATAAGACAACTAAATGACAATATCACTAGTCATGAAGCTCAACTTGCGGTAACGAACATAGAGATAAACAAAGGCTGATATAGAAAAAACAAAGGCTAAGGCTAGTAAAGTTTCATAGCTTCAATCTGAAAATGAAACGCTTAAAGCTTGAACCAAACCTATAGCTAAGGAGGATGACTCCACCGTCTTTAAATTTTATGCCAATTTATCAAAATAAAGATTTAAGATGATTGGATTTTCTAAAGACTTAAGGTGGTTGGATGATTCCTACCCTAGGTCCTGGTGGAAATCTATAATGAAATTGTGGAAGAGGAAAAATAAAGAGCAGAAAGAAAGAATGTACCCTTTATCAAGGCTGGCATTTTTTTGAATACTTCGATCCTAAATATTTGAATGCCCTAGAGTAGGGAAAATAATTACTTATAGAGTTAGGGGTATGCCCTAAGGAAAATTATGTGATTGTTATAAATATCTAATTTGATAACAAAACTAGTTTGAAATAAGTGGTGTTTACTTTCTTTTATATACTTGATATAATGTTTTAAATTAATTAATTAATTTTACAAAAAATATATTTAATAGAAATTCCATAAATGGTATGTTTTGTGATAGTGGTTATAATGTGTTGTAATCATGAGTAATTTATCACAATAAAATAAACATATCGTTTTAAATATTCCTAGTCAAGATGTATTGAGAATGAATATCGATACATCTATTAAGACTAGAGTACTTAACGCTCTCCAAATGTTGGGCAATGTGTTACCCATGGCTTCAGGCGGCACCAAGGGGCTACGTACTGATGGTTATTAGATAACTATGGAATGACTCACTCGGTAGTTTTCTGTTGTGTAACGACCCAGAAATTAATCGCTATTTAAATGAATATTTAATTATATTTTAAATAATTAATAAATGGATTTTTATTAATAGATAAAACTAATAATAATTAATGATGATAAAATCATTTTTGATATTGTTTACTAAAATATATAGTTCATAGAAAAATAGAAAATGTGACTGGAAATAATTTCCGAAATATTGATTTTCATTGGTCAAAAGTTGTTTTAAAGGTCATCACACTATGTTAAACATACATGAACACAACATAAACCATTTTAACATGATAAATACATGTGTACATGTGCATGAATATGCTCTCTTTTAAGTGTATATATTTAAGGATAAAAGAAAATATTCTATAAAGGAATATATTTATATATGCATATAAATACACACCTTTTTCAACACAAGGACACAAGAGCATGATATGAGTAGCGGAAAGCATGATGAGGCGGTAGTGTGAATGGTTTTGAGGGGAGGAAGGAGGTATGGCAATGCATGCATACATATATTTTAATATAAATCACTTACTATTATTTTAATCAAATCCTAAGCCTATATATACCCCTTTATCTTCATATTTTTCATTTTACAGTCTCCTTCTCTATTTTTAAAATTCCTAAGAGCTTGGATAAACACTTTCATGGCCTCTCTTCATATATTATAATTTGAGAAATATTCATTTCATTTTGAAAAAATTGCATCTAAAGTTCACTAAAACGCTTCTACAACCCATTCAACATCTCCTATTCCAAAATATAACACCCCACCACCCAAAACCATAAAGGCCAAGCCCAAACCTCCTAAGGCCGAACCCATTAGCCAAAGACCGACCCAAAAACTACTTAGCTGAGCTCAATTCAAGTGTTCGAGAGTCCAAAAGCTTCAAATTTACAACATTCCTAAGCATTTCGAGTTTCGGAAATAGTTGCTTTAATTTAGAAAAAATTTCAGTGAGTAAAACTTTTGATTTTGGAAAAGAATTAACATTATTTTGATGGACGACATGTTGTGAAGATATGGCGATTGTTATGTTGAATTATCATGTCATATTGATAACATATGATGAAATGTTTATGTTTAAACTTGGATTTGGTGGTTGGTTGATATGTTGATATGTTTGGATATGTATATGGATATGGATATGTGATATTGGGTATGATATTATGGTAGTATGTTTATGAAAACAAAATCATGTGTATATGATGTAAATGTTGTGAAGTTTGCAACTTGAAAAGTGGCAAAGGACTAGAGATCCGATTTGAAAATAAAAGCTATTATCTTGCTTTGGATTTTAAAAAATATTTTTCTAAGTTTTTTGCTTTTGTTTTAAGTTTTTAAATTTTTTCCATTTTTGTTTTCAAAGATGTAGTAATTAGAGTTAAAGTGAAGATTTCACCTAGAAATAAATTCTAGCGAACTGCGTTTATAGAGATAGTCGCTATGGATGCAGTTTCAAAAAATTTGCGATTTCAAGTTTTAAAGTGATTTCTTTTGGATTGTTTTTGAAAAATCATTTCAAAATAATTAAGTAAGTCAAAATTTTCATTTTTAATTAATTATTTATTTATTATGGTGTTATTAATTAATTAATTAAGTAATTAGGTTAAGTAGTTAGAATTTAAAAAATTAACAACTAAGCAAATTATTTAATTAAGTAACTTTTAAATAAAGATTAATTAAGATAAAGAAAATTAATTTTTGCTTAATCAAGTTTATATTCGTTAATTAATTATTAAATGAGAGTTAGTGATTTAATTAATTATTGTTTAATAAAAGGTTAATTACCCATTTAATTATGGTTTAATTTCTTAAAAATATTATTTAATTAAATTTTAATTAAGGTTTAATTATGGATAAAATTAGGGTTATTGAAGGTTTAATTAAGATTAATTATGGTTTGATTAGTTTTAAACTTATGATTTTATCAAAGGTTATTTATTTAAAAGTTTGTTTTATAACCCTATCGGTTATTTTTTTTAACTAATTTTCTTCTTTAAGTGAGTCATTTTTAAAACCTAGGATCTCTTGTCCATGTTATTAAGTAGCCAAAAGAATCAAAGTAGTTGAAAAAAATCATTGATACGTTTTATTGAAAGTAAGTCGGCATGTAATTATCACAAATACCGCGCTTCGAAAACATGATGAATACACGGGGGTTAATTTGATAAGCGGGTCAAGATTATCTAAGCATATGGGACGTACATCCACAAATAAATCTTTACATCACTGACAGTGGGATAGTGCACTATAAACAACTTGACCCTTTAAAAATATCGAATGTTGGTTTGGAGAGACCAGGATCGAATATTATTCGTTATCTGAAAACCACATCAAACCAACGTAAACATTTGAATTAGAGACAGTGAAGGCAAGGTATAAGATGAAGATTTAGAAGTGTAAGTGCTATCTGCTACTAACCCCGAGGGTGATTCCAAAACAGGTGTAGTGGAGATAGTGTCTCAGTTCGCTTATCTCTTAAACGACTTGTATGGATGAGTGCCGATATGGTGTCAACATATGGAAGGCAATGTTAGCATTCCAAGTGGCAATGTTATAATAAAGGTAAAACATAGCCTTCGGCCTTATCAAATGTGAATGACTAAAACATAGGAGATACAACAAGGCTAAATGGGTTGCTCCTATTAAGGTAAGGTTATCCCTATCTCGAGTCCCTACTATTAACATATATATGCTTCAGCATGGTTGCTGATCCCAATCGAGTGGTTATCTTATTCGGTACTATCCAGTAAGGGGTAGGCCGGTCTTGTGTTGGCAGGGGATCTAGGCAAGCTCCTTGGTGTTATTTTATCTAAAGATGCATCATGATGGGCGATACCCTAGTGGCTCAGTCATTGTATGGAATCCATTCTCCAATAAGTGTCATATGTTTTATTTGTACCCAGATATGTTGAAATGTGAGATATAAGCATTTAGATATGTTCTATTTTACTTGAAAACCTTAGACATTATCATAATATCACTAGATTTCTATATAAAATGTTTTGGTTAGCGTAAGGTAAAAAATCGTTCGTGTTTATGTGCGGCGTGGTCTTATGAGATACCTTTGATTTCAAAGTGTTTCATAAAGTAAGGATTATGTTGTTTGAGTTTACTCATACCAGACATATGTCTGACCCGGAGTTTTATTTTCTGTTCCTAAAACTCTTGGGTACTCAAATTTATACGAGTAGCCAAGTGATCTAGATTTCTTATGGATGCATTTTGAAGGAGCTGGAGCAGGTGGCTTCCTCATAACTTATTTTATTTATTTCCGCTGTGTTTATGTATGATCCGTAGTTTGTGATGTGCAGGCAATATAACTGTCCAATTGAAATTGTATTGTAATGACTCTGATGTATTATTATTATGGAAATTACTATGTAATATCCTATGCTATCTATTATATGTTGTTCTGATCCATGGTGAAATTCTATGACTGTTTAGTTCCTTCTTACCTATCCTTTTCTTCTACCTTTAATGGCTCGTCTTTCAGTTCAAGAAAGGCAGTTGTTACATTGTGGTATCAGAGCCTAGGTTAAGCAAACACTTAGGCTTTAGGTTAGGGTCAACTTCGAGAGTGTGTATTTGTAATTTTCATTCACACACACACACATATTATCTTACCCTTCTATCAAGATTTATCTCATCTAAGTATTCTAAGAATTATATTACCATGGAATGTAGTAAGACATGAGTAATAGAGGCAGACAAGGTTAGGGAGTAGGTAGCACTACAACTACCAATAGTCGAACTCCAATTCCTAGAGCAGTTCGAATTACCGAAGAGGCAGGACCAGAGCAGCTGAGAGTGAATTTTGCAACCTTATGCAAGGATTAAAAATAATCTTGAGGGATACCATTTAAAGGGACCGAGTCTATCATGGAAGTGCAAGCTTGCTTGCGATCATACGAGAAGATTTTTAAAGGTCTTGGTTTATTCGGCGAACAGAAGAGATTTTTAGTGGCATGGCAACCACAAGTGGAAGCAATAGTTTAGTGGGACTCCTTTACTGCAAACATTCTAAAAGACGAGTTTTCATGGGCTCGATTTAAAGAAGTTTTTGAGGACCAATTTTTGCCAGCAGCAGGAAGGACAAGGATGTACCACAATTCATGGACTTAATGTAGCGGATTTAACTGTGGTAGAATATGAGACTAAGTTTAATGAGCTATCATGTTTTGGTTAAGAACTGATCAACACCCCATTGAAGAAGAATGAGATGTTTGTCTTGGGTATGAGGGAAGAGTACCATGAGAAAATGACTGCTCATATTGAAGGTACTTTTGTGGACCTAGGTGGTATGGCTCTAAGGTATGAGACATTGGAAAAGAAGAAGCCTACTCCAGTAGCGCCTAGTGGAAATACAAGTGGAAATGGTTCTAACAAGAGGAAGTTTAATCCAAACTGGAAGAAGCAAGGAAAACAAAAGTAGGGAGAAGGTAAGAGGCAAGTCTAAGGACAGTGGGAATTATATTTGCAAGCAGAAAGGACATATTGCTAGGTATTGTCTAAATCATGAAGTTCCAAAGCAGCAACAACAAGGAGGACCTATCTCTCTGATGGTCCAAAAGACTCTTTGTTTTACTTGCCATCAGCTCGGGCATATAGTAAAGGACTTCCCATTCATGAACAAGGTGCAGCAGCCCAAGTTGTATGCCATTAAGAATGAACCGTCTAATTCAACAAATGTGAAGGGAAAAGGCATCCTTGAAGGTACCTTGCTGATTAATGGTATTTTTGTTTAAGCATAATTTGATACTGGTGCCTCTCATAGTTTTATCTCTTGTGAATCAGTAGGTAACTTCATCTTGTTCCTACTATTGTAGAAAATCCTATGTGTATGTCTAACCTCATAGGTGGTGTAACCCATTTGAATACGATTTGTGAAGATGCGCCAATTTCCTACCTTTCTCATCACTTTTCTTATGACCAGTATGTCTTAGACTTTAAGGAATTTGACATTATTCTTGGTATGGATTGGTTATTGAAATATGGAGCTATTTTAGATTGTAATGAAAGAACCATATCATTTGTAACCAATTTAGGAAGGATTGCTAAACTACCTTGTAAGGAATTTGATATTAATAGGTGCAGTTTCTTATATGCATTTAAAGCAGCCTAGGAGAGTTTAGGTCTATGGAAATTGTTAAGAATTTTCCTGATGTTTCCGAAGAATTCAAAGGTTTACCCGCGCACCGAGAGATTGAGTTTCACATTGATTTGGTTCTGGTGCAAGGCCTGTTGTTTAACCTAAGTGAAGAATTGCTCCAAGGGAGAGAGAGGAGTTGGTAAGTCAATCCCAGGACCTATTGAGGAGAGGATTGATTAGACCCAGCAGTTCGAGTTGAGGATCTACTGTGGTGTTTACGGAAAAATTCGATGGATCTTTAAGGTTATGCGTGGACTATAGGGAGTTGAATAACCTGACCATTGGGAATAAGTATTCCTTATCCTGCATCGATGATCTTTTTGATCAACTTCATGGAGGTACGGTATTTTCTCAGATGGATCTAGCTACTGGATTCCATTAATTGAAGGTTGCTAAAGATAGTATACCCTTAACTTCTTTTAGAGGCCCTAACTTTTTCATTGAGCGATCGGTTATGCCTTTCGGGCTAACCAATGCTCCAGCGTATTTTGTAGATCTCATGAACCGTGTTTTCTAAGATATTCTTAATGAGTTTGTGCTAGTTTTCAATAATGACATCCTTATCTACTCCAAATCTGAGGAGTAACACAAATATCATTTAGAAATGGTGTAAAAAACATTGAGAAGAGATGTCTTGAAGGAAAAATTTTCTAAGTACCATTTTTGGAAATCGAAGGCAAGATTCTTAGGACATATCATGACATAAGAAGATATTTTAGTGGATCCAGTGAAAGTGGAAGCTGTTTAGGAATGGAAGCAACTACGGACTCCTACAAAGGTTCATAGTTTCTTAGGATTGGTTGGGTACTATAGAAGGTTTATTCAGGATTACTCTAAGATTTCCATCCATTTGACTAAGCTGGCTAAAAAGGAGGAGAAACTTATACGGGCTCCTAAGTGTGAAGAGGCATTTTTAGAATTGAATAAGAGATTGACTAGTTTTGGCTATTCCAGATGGAAATAGTAGGTTCACGGTTTGCACAGATGTATGTGGAGTATGACTTGCGCTGTTTTGATGCAGCATGGTAGGGTAATTGCATATGAAAGTAGGTATTTGAAGCCTCATGAGAAGAATTATGCTACGCATGACGTGGAGTAGCTGACTGTTCTCTTTGCAATGAAGCTGTGGAGACACTACTTGCTGGGTAAGGATCCTTCTAGTCTTCTTAGTTTCTTTCTGATCTTTGGAGATTTTAGGATTGAGTTTTCTTTATTTAATTAGGTGAAAAATTCGAGCTCTTCATGTATCATAAATACATGACGTATCTTTTTATTCAGAAGGATCTGAACTTAAGGCAACAGAGATGGTTAGAGTTTATGGAGGCGTATGATTTGGATATTCTCTACACGCCAACAAAGGCTAATGTGGCGGAAGATTCCTTGAGTAGGAATGCTGTTTTTACTCTCTTGGAGGTTACCCTGACTCTTCAAGAAAGGATTATGAGGAACTGCCAGAAAGATGAGATACCATAAGGATTAGTTCAAGGAGTCCAAGGAGGTAGATGTTCGGATTTGGAGATGGATGGTCGAGGTACGTTAAGGATGAACGGACAATTGTGCGCTCCAGATGTGAATAGGCTGAGGCAAGCGGTTTTGTCAGAATCCCACAAGTCTAAGTTAAGTATTCATCCAAGAGTTCATAACATGTATATGGATATGAAAATAGTACTTTGGTGGTCGGGAAAGAAGAAGGACATTTCCGTCTTTGTTATTCATGTTGTCAACAAATCAAAGGCGATCATTGAAAAACAGTCGGATTATTGCAACCTTTGGAGATTCCCAATTGGAAATGGAAAATGATATCAATGTATTTTATTGATGGTTTTACCAGGACCACAAAAGGAAATGAAGGAGTATGGGTTATCGTTGATTGGCTAACGAAGAGCGCACATTTGATTTCGATGAAACCAACAAGGACCGCTGCTTCCTTAGCTGAAGTTTTTATGAGGGAGATAGTTTGGTTGCATGGAATTCCTGTGAGTATTGTAATTGATCGAGACCTCATATTTACAAGTCATTTTTGGGAAGTATTGTAAACAACCCTTGGAACAAGGTTAAACTTAAGCACAACACATCGCCCCTAAACAAGCGGACGGATGGAGCGAGTAAATCAGATTATAAAAGATCTCTTGAGGGCATGTATTCTAGATTATGGTGGGTCGTGGGAGGATCATTTGCATTTAGTTGAGTTTTCTTACAGCAATAATTTCCAAGCAAGCATCCAAATGGCATCGTATTAAGCCCTGTGTGGAAGACCATGCAAGTCACTAACATGCTGGATTGAGACAGGAGATAGATTAATCCTTGGACTAGACATAATCCGAGAGGCTATATTGAAAGTTGCACTGATTAAGAAATAAATGAAAGAGGCCCAAGTTCGCTAAAAGAGTTATGCTAATAGTAGGCGAAGGGGTTTGGAATTTGTGGTTGGAGATTTGGTGTTTGTAAAGAACTCGTCAGTAAGAGGAGATGTTAGATTTGGGAAAGCTGGGAAGTTAGCTCCAAGGTATGTTGGACCTTTCTGTGTTCTCGAAAGGATTGGATCGCTTGCTTATAGGGTTGAGTTATCAGAGATATTGGCGACAATTCATAATGTATTCTGCGTATCTTATTTACGTATCTCATTTGGGGAAATATTTCATGATCCCTCTTTGATTGTGGAGCCATCGGTTCATGGGGAATTGGAAATAAAACTGAACATGATAGCTGCTAGACATCCAATTTATGTTGTGGATTGGGATGAAAATAGGTTGCGTAATAAGGTAGTGTGACTAGTTAAGGTTCAGTAGAGGGAGGATCCTAGAGACTGCACTTGGGAGACGTTGGATCATATGAGAGAAGCCTATCCCGAGTTGATGTTAGGATAGCTAGTCGTAGGTTGTATGTATAATGTATGTTTGCTATGGATGCTTAGTGTATGTATTTGTATGTTTTTTATGATACGAATATGTAGCTTTTTTCATAGTTGACTTATCTCCTTGATTGGTAATTTTAGCATGGAATTCTTTTAAGGGGGAGTGAGTGTAATGACCCAGAAATTAATTGCTATTTAAATTAATATTTAATTATATTTTAAATAATCAATACATGGATTTTTATTAATAGATAAAATTATTTTAAATAGTTATTGATGGTGATAAAATCGTTTTCAAAATTTGTGTACTAAAATATATAGGTTATAGAAAAATAGAAAATGTGACCGAAAGTTATTTTTCGAAATATCGATTTTTCGTTGGTTAAAAGTTGTTTTAGGTCAAAACACTATGTTAAACATACATGCACATGATATAAACCATTTTAACATGATAAATACATGTGCACATATGCCTGGATATGCTCTCTCTTAAGTGTATGCATATAGGATAAAAGAAAATATTTTATAAAGGAAAATATATATACATATAAATACACACATTTTTCAAGACAAGGACATAAGAGCATAACATGAATAGTGGAAAACACGGAGAGGAGATAGTATGAATGGTTTTGAGGGAGGGAGGAGGTATGGCAATGCATGCATACATATATTTTAATATAAATCACTTATTATTATTCTAATCAAATCCTAAGCATATATACACCCCTTTATCTTCATATTTTTCATTTTACAATGTCCTTCGCAACTTTTAAAATTCCTAAGAGCTTAGATAAACACTTTCGTGGCCTCTTTTCATATCTTCTAATTTGAGAAATATTTACTTCATTTTGCAAAAATTGCTTCTAAAGTTCACTAAAATGCTTCTACAGCCCATTTAACATCTCCTCTTCCAAAATAGGACACTCCACCACCCAAAACCAGAAGGGCCGAGCCCAAACCTCCCAAGGCTGAACCCATTAGCCCAAGGCCGACACAAACACCAGTTTGCCCAGCCCAATTAAAGTGTTTGAGATTCCAAAAGCTTCAAATTTGCAACATTCTTATGCGTTTTCAAGTTCTGGAAAAATTTGCTTTGATTTAGAAAATTTCAGTGAGTAAAACTTTTGATTTTGGAAAAGAAATTAACTTTATGATGATATGTTTATATTTGAACTTGGATTTGGTGATTGGTTTGTGTGTTGATATGTTTGGATATGTAGATGGATATGTATATGTGATATTGGGTATGATATTATGGTAGTATGTATAAGAAAACAAAACCATATGTATATGATGTAAATGTTGTGAAATTTGTACCCTAAAAGTGGCAAAGGATTTTAAATCTGATTTGAAAATGAAAGCTATTTTGTAGCTTTAGATTTTTGAAAATGTTTTTCCAAGTTTTTTACTTTTGTGTTAAATTTTCAAAACTTTCCCGTTTTTTTTTAAAGATGTAGTACCTAGAGTTAAAGTGAAGATTTCATCTAGAAATCAGTTGCAGCGAACTGCTTTTGTAGCGATAATTGCTATGGATGTAGTCTGGGAAATTTCATGATTTCAAGTTTCAAAGTGATTTCTTTTGGATTATTTTTGAAAACTCATTTCAAAATAATTTAAGTAAGTCAAAATTTTAAGTTTTTAATTATTTAATAATTAATTTAATATATTTATTAATTATGGTAGTTATTATTTAATTAATTAAGTAATTAGGTTAAGCAATTAGAGTTTAAGAAATTAATAACTAAGTAAATTATTTTAATTAAGTAAGTTTCAAATAATGATTAATTAATATAAAGAAAATTAATTTATACGTAATCAAATTTGTTTTCTTTAATTAATTAGTAAATGAGAGTTAGTGATTTAATTAATTATTGTTTAATAAAAGGTTAATTACCCATTTAATTATGGTTTAATTTCTTAAATAAATGTTATTTAATTAAAGTTTAATTAAGATTTAATTATGTATGAAATTAGAGTTATTAAAGATTTAATCAAGATTAATTTAGGTTTAATTGAGTTTTAAACTTATGATTTTATCAAAGGTTATTTATTTAAAAGTTTGTTTTATAACCCTATCGCTTATTTATTTTTAACCAATTTTCTTCTTTAAGTGATTTGTTTTTAATACCAAGGATCTCTTGTCCATGCTATTAAGTAGCCAAATGAATTAAAGTAGTTCTAATAAAATGTTGACACGTTTTATTGAAAGTAAGTCGACTTGTACGTATCACAAATACCACGCTTCAAAAACGTGATGAATGCAAGGACGTTAATTCCTATAAGCGGGTCATGATAATCTACGCATATGGAACATATGTCCATATGTAAATCTTTAAATCCTGACAGTGGGATAGTCCACTATGGACAACTTGACCCTTTAAAATTATCGACTGTTGGTTTGGATAGATCGGGACTGGATATTAGTCGTTATTGAAAACCACTTCGAACCAACGTAAATGTTTGAATTGGAAATAGTGAAGGCAAGGTCCAAGATGAAGACTTAGAAGTGCAAAGGCTATTTTCCACTAACCCTGAGGGTGTATCCAAAATGGATGTAGTGGAGATAGTGCCTTTGGTTCATTTATCTTCTACACGACTTGTATGGATGAGTGCTGACTTGTATCAATATATGGAAGGCACTGTTAGCATTCCAAGTGGTAATGCTATAACAAAGGTAAAATGTACCTCAGCCCTCATCAACCGGTAATGACTAAAATAGGGAGATGTAGTAAGGCTAAGTGGGTCACTCTCATTAGGGTATGGTTATCCCTATCTAGAGTCTCTACTATCAACTTACATATGCGTCGGCACGGTTGTTGATCCCAACCGAGGGGTGATCTTATTATGTACTATCTAGCAAGGGGTAGGCCAGTCTTGTTTTGGTAGGGGATCCGAACAAGATCCTTGGTGTTATTTTATCTACCGATGGACCATGAAAGGTGTTACCCCAGTAGTCTAGTCATTGTATGGAATCCATTCTCCAATAAGTGCCGTACATTTTAGTTGTACCCAGATATGTTGAAATGTGAGATGCAAGCATTTCAGCAATGTTTTATTTTACTTGAAAATCCTAGGCATTATCATAATATCACTAGATTTCTATATAAAATGTTTTGGTTATCATAAGGTAAAACCCATCTGTATTTATGTGCGGCATGGTCTTATGAGATACCTTTGATTTCAAAGTGTTTTATAAAGTAAGAATTAAGTTGTTTGAGTTTACTCACACCAGACCCATGTCTCACCCAGATTTTTATTTTCTTTTCCTAAAACTCTTGAGTACTCAAATTTGCATAAGTAGCTAAGTGATCCACGAGTCTTACAAAAGCATTTTGAAAGAGCTGGAGCAGGTGGCTTCACCGTAACTTATTATATTTATTTCTGTTGTGTTTATATATGATCTATGTATTTTGTGATGGGCTGTCCGTGTAACTATCCAGTTGAAATTGTATTGTAATGACTCTGATGTATTATTAAATATAGGAATGACTATGTAATATCCTATGTTGACTATTATAAGTTGTTCTGATTCGTGGTGAGATTTTGTGATTGTTTAGTTTCTTCTCATCTTTCTTTTTCTTCTACCCTTAATGGCTTATCTTTCGGTTCAAGAAAGGTGGTTTGTTACATGTTGGTTAATATAACTAAGGCAAAATATAAAATATCGATGTGATAATATTATACAATTCCTTTCTTGAGAATACTGTTAAGCTTCAATATGGAAACTCCGATTTGATTATAGTTAAATCATGGCATGATGTCCATCGAACGACTATAGTTGGATCGAGTAAAAGCATTGGAAGTGAAACACTATTTAAAACATGATCAATCTCCTTAGTTATATGAGGTTAGTATCACAGTCAAATTAAGTCAATTGAAGTCAAAGTTTCTGGTCAAAACAGTTTGGTTAATAACAATTGTTATCATTGAACCAAGGATTGTGTGTTTGGACAATAAAGTTAAATATGGATGGTACTGGAATTTTGACCATTACCAAATTTCATAAGTCCAAAGTGATATAATATTGATGAAGATAATTGGTGTGAATAATTGTCACTATCAGGTAATCCCTAATAAAGCAAAACTGGATTTTATCGGAATCAAGCAAGTGATAAATTTGGCCACAATGGCACACCACCTACTAAGTGAAGTGCGAACATTCATATTCAAATTGTTCGATACTAATTGCTGACCAAATTTACACCTAAGAGTCACACAACCAAAACGTTGAATACTCCTTTTACCACTCGGTTTAATTAATTTATAATCATTATAAATTAATTAAATTAAGTATATTTATGAAATATTAATTATAAAAAGTATTCGATGTGTGTTGCACAATATTGAACGATGTGTTTATAATAGTTAGAAATATGTCAATTAATATGTGATATTGAACGCGTTTAATTTGGATTTAAATGCATCATTTGTGGTTTAGGCTTGGAATTATTTTAAGGCCTAAAAGAGGGCTTTCATAGCTGGCTATAGGTAGGACATATGGGAGGCGACCATATATTGATATGGTAAGTGATTTTTGAATGATTAATAAAGGAGAGAATGAGTAAGAGACAAAAGGATCTGAATCCACTTTTTTCTCTCTTATCTTTTCTTTATATAAGCCACCTCTCTCACTTAAGCTAAGATTTTTTAAGCACTTCCCTAACAGCCATATCAGGTCGGCCATGGCTTCTAAAAGCTAAAAAGTTCCAAGTACAAAATCACATCAAAACACTTCAATTTGATCATCGGTGGTAAGGCAATTTGGGAGCTAGCAACTTTAGGATTGGAATTAGATTCAAGGAGTGCCAATCTTCGTTTCAACCTATACGTATTAGGTGTTGATGAAAGGTACACATCTGATCGATTATTTTTAAATTTATGTATCATATCGTATATCTATTCGTTGACATTTATATGATCAATCTGTATATGTTGTTACATTTGGATGGTTGAATATATGTATTCACATACATATATATATAATTAATTTTATATGTGTACAATTGCTCTAATGCTCATGGCATGTAAAAAATCTAAAAACTATTTCAAAAATAATATAATATTATTAAATGATTTATGCAATCTAAATTAAAAATTTTAACATTATATAATGTATATTTAAAATTTTATAAAAAAATTATTTATGTCCTAAAAGCTTTCACAGCATATATATAATATGTATATTATATATAAAAATTCAATTATTTATTTAATTTAAAATTGACTATGAAAATAAAACATATGTATAAATATTTACAAATAATAAAAAAAATTATGCAAAATATTATCATATATTCTTTTGGAAATTAATTTTTTATTTTTGTATTAATTTTTGCGTACAGATTTTGAATAATAAATTTTTTTATTAATATTTTTATTAATATAATAATTACAAAATTGAAAAAATATCCTTAGACTATGAGCAACTTTGCAAGTATATGTATACATAAATCTCTACTATTAATAATGAGAATTCATTGAATAGGATTTCCATGGTGTCCTTTTGAAATTCCGAAAATACCCTACATGGAATCTCACCATCTCCTCCACCACCACTTCCTTCCTGATCATCTGACAATGGAATTTCACTATAAACTTAGATTTGATACCACCTATAAACTACTTAAAATAAGTTTGTGGCTTTCAAAGATTTTGTACTTATAGCATGTCCATTAATTTTTTATTAAATAAAAAGTAAATATCTATAACTATTAGATACACATATATGCGATTTTTACTAGTATTTATTATTAAAATTTACATTTAGATATAACTAATTATATGTTTATATATAATATATAAATTAAGTTTAAAAAACAAAATTTCTAAACAGATTTTATAATATAATATATATATATTTCCAAGACTATTTTATAAACTAATATTTGAAAAAAAAATGCTAATATAAAATATATAAGTGTATGTACTTATGTATATATGTCTTATAATTGCTACATATAAATTATTTACAATTAGTATTTTTATAATTTTTTTATATATTTTTTTTTGAAAAATTGGTTAATGATATTATATTGGGCTATGCGGCCCAAAGCAAATTACAACCCGCAAATATACAATATATTATATGAGATAGCTCATTCGACAGTTCAACATACTAACATAACTTAACACAAAACTTTCCTAATTTAATTTAGGGTTCATTAGCTCTGATCTATGGCGGCTCGTGGGTGTCTGCTAGATTTCCTGGCCTTGCAACCTTCCACTTCCTATTCTCCAGTAGTTGTCTTTCTTTTGCCTCTGAGCTGGTAACTCTACTGATTCTTCCTATATTAATCTTAACATCACTTCCAATACTTTCTGATAGCTCTAACTCCATCTTCTCTTTGTTTCTGGAGAAAGCCAGTACATTTCGTTCTTTCCAGAGATGCCAAGTAGTTATTGTCAGCGTAATTTTTTTGACTTCCTTCATAATGTTCGTGAGGCCTGTCCGATCACTCAGGTAATTGATTTCATCTTCTAAACTCATCACTACTTCTATTTTCATGTTTCTAAGCTTCTGAATAGTCCAGATTCATTTACTATATTTGCATTCGAAGAATAAGTGATGATGTGTTTCAATTTCCTGTTTGCACAAATTACATGTGTCTTCATCAATATCCCCCAGCTTTTGAGTCTGTCTTTTCTAGTTCATCTGTCTTTGATTGCTTCATAAGTAGTGCGAGCCATTTTAGGACAATTAGACTTGCTCCATATCACCTTATGACATCGAATAGTTGAGTAGTGTTGTCGATTGTCTTCCCAAACTTCCTTCATTTTGAACTGCTCATTATTGTTATTTTTCCAAGCCCATACATCTTTTTCTCTATGTATGAAGAGTGGAATTTCCTGGATTTCTTGCATCAGGCTTTTGGTTATTAACTGTTTTTCTGGTTCCATTTTTGATTGTGAATTATGCTGGCGACTTATATTTTTGGAGTAGTATTTGCTGAAAAACTTTCCCATCCCATTCTATCCAATAGATTTTTGTTTTTAATCCAAGGGTCTATCCAAAGATCTGTGTCTTGGACATTTGCTATTTGTCTTTCTACCGATTCTTTAGTTTCTCCCTTTGCTTGAGAATATTTTTCAGATGACTGAAGCATTATTATCTGATCTTATTGTCTAGAAATTTTCTTTTAAGTGTCTAGCTCTCATTCATTTGGCCCAAAAATTGTTTGAATTAAGAATTTCCCAAGCTAGTTGAAGTCCATAGATATTTTCAAGCTCAAAAAGATTTTTTTAGCCCCACTCCTTCACTTTTAGGTCTACATAATTCATTATAGCTCACTTTATTCATACCCCCCTCCCATATAAAATTGGCACAGACTGAATTAATTTTAGCAATTGAACAGTTTGGAATTTGAAAAGTCTGCAACCAAAACCTAACTTTTGAAATGATAACAATATGAACTGACTCCACTCTCCCTGCAAACGATAATAATTTTGACCTCCAACCTTGTATCTTTTCTCTAATATTATCTATAAGCTTACCACATTTAGCATCTATAACATTATTATTTAACAATGGCGCCCCTAAATATTTCACTGGCAACTCTCCTTCTCCCACACCAAGTTGTGCTAATATTTCTGCTTTACTTTTGCAATACTTGTTCATGTAGCTTTTAGTTTTAAGTTCATTGACTTTTAGTCCTGCTAGATATTCTAGTTGTTTAAGTATTTCCTTTATTGTGCTCATTCCTATAGCATTTGATTTAAAAGCCACTGATAAATCATCTGCATAAATCAAGTGATTGACTTTTGGATGCAACTTATATATGGGTTTGATTAGAGACTGATAGCTTGCTAATTTCATTTGAAGAGAAAACTTTTCCATAGCAACAGCAAAAAGATACGGGAATAGAGGATCTCCTTGTCTAATCCCTCTATTAGTTTTTATATATCCTTTAGGAACCCCATTAATTATCACTGAAAAAGTATATGTGCATATACAATGAGTTATGAGTTTTAATAGCTTAGCTGGAACACCCATTTCATGTAAAATGTGTAGAACAAGTTGTCTGTTCACTTTATCATATGCCTTGTGGAGATCAATTTTTAAACACACTCTACCCCTTTTTCATTAAATTCTCTCACCAGTTCATGAGCCATTAGTGAATTTTCAGATATGAATCTACCTTAATAAAAGCACTTTGACTTTGTGATATGATCTATGGTAACACTTTGTTGAGCCTCATGCAAATAATCTTGCTAAGAATTTTATAGGTGACATTACAACATGCTATAGGTCTGTACTCTTCAATTCTTTCTGGCCTTTTCACTTTGGGAATAAGTGTGATAAAAGTACAATTAATTTCCTGAATAAATTCACCTGTGTTTAAAGCCTCATGATAACCCTTGAGCATGCTTTATTTTAGGTATTTTCGATGCATTTTGAAGAAGAGTGTACTCATGTCATCAGGGTCAGGACTGGACTCATTGTGGATAGAGAAAATAGCACTTTTCAACTCCCTTTTTGAAATGTCAGCTGTCAACATACAAACATCTTCTGTAGAGATCTTTCTTCTGCAGTTAATATAAGGTATTTGCTGTATATAATCTCCATTATAAATTTCTACAAAGTATTCTATAGCTTTAGTCTCCAATGCTTGCATACTTTCAATGATCTCCCCTGCTCATTTAAACAATTCAATAAGTTTTTGATTTTTCCTTTGAGACATTTTGATATAATTTTTTTATTGCACTCATCCCCTTTAGTCAGCCATTTTCCTTTTGCTTTCTACTTTAGCTTTATGGCTTGTTTTCCCAATAGTTACTTTAGTTGCTTTTGATTCGAGTAGTATTCTGCATTCAGCTCTTCATTTTGAGGCTCATCTTCTAACTGATACTGTAATTTTTCCAACGTTTCCTGCAAGTTCTTTATTACATCATGCGATTTGGGCCTTATTTTATTCCACTCCTTCAATCTCTTTTTCATTTGCTTCATTATCATTATATATTGGTACATATGATTCCCTTTAGGAATTTGGATGTTATTAAAGTCAATACTTCTTTGTATCCCTCAATTAGATGCATGTGGTTTGCATATCTGAATGGTTTTCCTTTCTGTGACTGTTTTTTATCATTAAACTAAATATAGAGAGGACAATCATTAATAGTAGAGCTTGGCAGCACTGTAACTTTTATATTTGGCATTTTATTCAATAATTCTGCATTGCCTAACGCTCTATCTAATCTTGACTGTATTCTTTTTGACTCTCCACTTTTCCATGTGCATTTTAGACCTGTATAAAGCACTTTAATAAATCTAGCTGCCAATACACAGATATTAAATTCAGATACCTAGCAAACCTTAAGTGTAAGACCTCCTTGCTTTTCATTCATTTTCAACACTGCATTAAATCTCCAGACACAAGCCATGGTTTTGTATGATCTTTGAGTTGTGAATAAGTTTTTTCCACAACCTTTTCCTTTCAGAGGCCAAATTACTTGCATATACCACTTTTGTTATGATCTCTAGTCCTCCTACATTTTTCATGTTTATGGTAGCTTGCTATTTATCTATATTCATCAAGTTGCATGTCCAAATATTGGAATCCCATAAAACCATGATTCTACCTTTAGTAGTATTAGTGCTATTATGTATGAAATTCCAATCATCGCCCATTTGATTTTTGAATGCTTCCAGGCTATCTTTTGTAAATGTATTTTCTAATATAGCTAAAATTGTAGGTTTATATTTATTACGTAGATTATAGAGTTCTAATTTCCTAACATCACCATTTAGACCTCTTACATTCCAACATAAAATGGTCATTATAATTTAGTAGCTCTGCTCCTTGTTATCGGAGCTGATATTACCTTAGCTTTTTTATCAGCTGCATTTTTACCTTTTACAGCAAACATTTCCTCATATTCATCATTGATTTCTATATACTTCATCAAGTTTTCTTCTATCTCCTCCTCTTTTGACGATTCCAATTGTATGCCTAATTTTTGTATATCATTTATTGTTTTAGGATCATCGTCGGTATCACTTGTTTCCACCATACTTTGATTCTTTGGTTGCTGCGTACGATCCTCCAGACTTAAGTGATCCACCTGTATCTTCAGAGATTGATGAACTTCTTCTATCACTTCTATAGAGTCCTTAACAACACTGGTTTCAGGGTGTTTGCCCAGTGTTGTTAGTAATGTTTAGTACCATGGGTTCAACTTCTATATTATCTGTGTGAATAGCAGGTGTAGCACTTTTAGTTTTTTGTACCCAAACTAGTTTGGGTTTGTTTAGCTCACATCATTCTTGTTTGATTGCATGGCCAAAGCATTTGCATTTAGCACATCTCAAAGATATGAACTCATATTCAACTTCCTGCGAATACACATTACCTCTCTTATTTATTGCTTTTACACTTTGTGGTAATTCAGAATCTGCTTTAATTTCCACCAAGATTATTTCATATTTAATTCTTTTAACTTTCCATGTGTACTCATCTATATCAAGAGGTTTTCCTATTATACTTGCCAGCTTCCTTATGCATCTCATATTCCATAATGCTAGATTAAGATTGTTGAATTTAATCCAAATTGGATACGTAGTTAGATTGCCTTTTCAAAGTTAAAATCCGCTTCCCATTTTTTAATGATGATCAATTTACTATTCATGAACCACAGTCCTCCATTCAATATTCGCTCATAATCCTCTTCCTTTTCAAATTTAATGAGGTAAAAGCCATTCTCTCTAGGGAAGACATCCCATGATCCTGTAGGCCTCCATACCCTCTTAATGTATACATTAAAATGTACGACGTATGGTCTTTTACCTGCCATGTATGCATATATAGAATTCTTCCACATCTGATTTGATTCCTCATTATCCTATTCATCGATCAGTTGGTATGGCTCAGATCCATCTCTGATCGGTTCAAAATAATCAATTTTCCCTTGTATCTCGGTATTATTATTAACCGCCTCCATCCATGATTTAGGGTTTTTAACCTGTCGCTGGAATTCTTGAGTAGACTGTTTTAAAACCTCAGCAAAAGTCATTTTCCCCTTACGCTTAACCTCCTTCCATCCTCCACCGTCATCTTCCTCCAGTTCGTCTAGGTTTTTGGGATTCTCAGGTGTCGCCATTATTCATAAAAGGTGAAGATTTATTTATATAATTATATATTTATAAACATATATTTATTCATATAATATTGATGTACATATATACACATTTAGGAAACATATTTTTCTAAAAGAGGAGCTAACATGTTCGTTGCGGTATAAATCCTAACAGCTATACATGGGCTTATCGAACCATGTACACATTATATCATTGCTCGTGCACATGCATGTACACACATATGTGTATATGATACACACACTTATATATAAGATGATACAAATTATATATAATAAAACTATATTTATAAATTAAAAAAAAATTGATTTTATTTAAAATAAATTCAAAAGAGTTAAATGAATTTGGACTATATAAGCCCAATAAAGATTCAAATAGGTAAAAAAAATTGAAATTCACCCCTTTGCTCCTTTTTGGGCTAGCCCAGTTGCTCAATAGTATTTGAGCCAAATACCTATGCGGTCTAAATTAGCAGTATGATGGCTAACTTATTAAAGCTTACTTATATAGTAGGGTGTCTAAAGTTGGGTTTTGGTAACCAAGTACTTTGCCATACCTGGCCATTGGCCTGCCTCGAAACAATGAGGTAAGCCTGAAGGTTATCCCTAGTATAAAGGCCCCAATTAATTTGGGCCTTGGGCTAGTTTTCAAAACTTATTTTGAAATTAAAATAAAATTTTAAATATGAAAATAAAAATAAAAATTAAATTTAAAAGTATAAATTTAAAATGAGTGACGATTTTATAATTATTATAAAATAATTATCAAAATTATTTTATTTTTGAAAATTATCATTAATTAATTAGATAAATTAAATTGATTAACTCATTAAAATTTAACTAATTAAATAAAATAACATATATATATATATTTATCTATGTAACATTATCTTAAGATGTTAAGGTTTATATATATGCATGTATATATGTATGTATGTATGCATGTATGTATGTATGCTAGAGTTAGAGGTAGCGCCTAAAAGCAATTATGCGACACTTGTTCGTTCTCTTCATTCCAAAAAATAAAATTAGGGCTTCAGCTCCTCAATCCCATTTGGGGCCTTCGTTCGATTTGCGTTGCCTTGCTCAATCGTTTTATCTTTGCTCTCTTCGGCTGTTTCGATTTTGAAAGGTGAGTTTTCTCACGGTTAATTTTGATTCAAGTTTTTAAATTGGTTGAAGTGGATGCTTGGTTGCATGCTATGTTTTGGGAAGTTATTCGTTATCGATTGCTCGGGTTTTTGTTGGATTTAAACTGATATGAGCAGATTTGCCACTGCATGTTGTTCGTTGGGTGATATTTGCTACCAATTGCTCTGATAATTGGTTTAAACTGTTAAGAACAGACACTAATTGATATTGTTTTCTTAAAACTGTTAAGAACAAATGCTATTTAAATTTTAATTTTAAACTCATAAGAACAGATGCTATTTCATTTTTTTTTGTTTTAAACTGTTAGGAACAGATGCTATATGATATTGTTTTTTTCTGATGAGAACAGATATTAAAATTTTGTTTTAAAAAAACTGATAAGAACAGATGCTATAAAAAAAAAACTTTGCTTGTTTGTTGTTGCTGCATGTGATGGATCTTTGAATCATGTTTTAAATAAGTTGTATTTGTATATTGTTGGAAACTCCTATGCATTTGTGATGTAAGTTATATGAATATTTTGAACAGCCTGAAGAACATTTCTGTTCTAAGACTTCAAGCCTGGTTTCCATTTAAATGATTCCTCTTTAACCATTAATATTTAAAACTTAGGATTTAATTAAATATTGTTTATTTAGGCTATGAACTAAATTTTTAAAATTTATTTAACTTAAATAGAAACTGAAATTGCTCTGGTAATCAAGTTTAAAAAGGGGAAACTCAAGTCATTGTTAAAATTCAAACTTGTTAACTTCGTAATTCAGGTATACAAATTTAAAACCTTAGATCAATTCGTGATTTTTAAGAGTAAAAAAAAAATCAAAAATTTTGAGTTGGATTTGACTGTGCATTTCTATAGATCTACTGCACTTTGTAGTTGCTCTGCACTTTGGTGGTCTTTGTTGTTGTAGCATGCATTGCAGTCTTCTTCTGTCAACATTTTGATGCATATAACTTGACTTTGTACCTGTAGTTGTGTTCATACACACTGCTGCATATCACTGTTCATGCTGTTGCTTCTTTTGCTTATTTTAGTTTGCTTGGTGGCATTTTGTGGTCTGCACTGAGCACTTGAACTTGTATTTGGGTTCCATTGTCTAGCCTTGTGTATGCACCTTGTATGCTGTGCATTGTTGCATTGGGTTGGTCTCAGCCTTGAACCTTTGTAGTTGTTCCAGTCTTCATGTCCACATATGCATGTCCTTTGTAGTTGATTCATGCCTGAGTATATGTTGATACCCACCTCTGTTACATTCTACAGTTTAAAAAGAATAAAAAAAATCAACTGTAAGCAAACTATCCTAAATAAAGCTTAAATTCGTGTTATGCTTTGATGTTTGTCTTAATTCTGGGTGAAATTTGTTTGCATGGATGGTAATTATCTGGAATATAATGTAAGTTGCTCTGTAATTCATTTGTAAGCCTGGGTACATTACAACATACATATCTCTGATATATACATATAGACTCTAGATTATATTACTCCCTATATAATCTATGGTAGACTTTGATTCCTGAAAAAAAAAAAAAATTCAAAACAGATTCATCAGGTGATTTTGTTCAAACCAAGATATTCAATTGAAAACCTGTTCTTTGTGTAATCAATATCAAGCTTAGAACTTTGAAGAGAAAAATGTTTATAACAGTATAAACTTATTTTTAAAAATAATCACAAGTAAAATATGGTGGCTTGATTTATTCATTGGAACAAGCAGTTTTATATAAGTTGTCAAATACACTGCTGTGCATATCTTTGTGTATGGATGGTTGCATGTCTGTTTCACCCATAGCTCTGACTTGTTATGAATTAATCATTTGAAAGAAACTTGTTATTATGAGATAATAAAGTAAGTTTCAAATTTTTATATAAGTTAAATAAAATTTTCCCTGAAAGTGAATATAGCAGAGCAACAGTTTATACAAGATGAAAATTAAAACATGTAATTGAAAAAAAAAATTCAAGTTTTGAATGTTGGGTCTTGTTCATCTTTGTAAATCATGATTTTTTAAAGTGAAAAATTGTTTTAAATAATCTGTGCATTCGTCTGATAAAAACTTAGCTCGTTGAATTGATCTTGTGTTGTGATGATGTTTTGTGTTTTCATCAATATAAAGTGAGCAACTTTTTTTTTTTTTTAAACCCTGAATTGGTCTGTTAACTTGATATAAAAAATCAATGTACTGCATATCTATATAAATGTGTGAATATGCTTGTGTATGCTTGTGTGTTTATGCATGATGTTTGCTGTCGAATTTGTTTGCCTGTTCTTAGTTCAAACTTAGATTCTAAACAAAAGAATCCAATATCTTTTGATCTACTCACTGTTAGTATCTAGAATTTAATCATGACTTGTTTGTTGATTTTAAGAATTAGTTGGATTGTATTTAAGTCAAAATAAATTGCATTTTTTCTCTGGAAACAGGCATAACAGGGAAGTTTAAGTTTTTTTTTTTAAAAAAAAAAAAAAAAAAAGTTTAAGACCTGTTCTATATTTTCAGAAATAAATGAAAGCAAGTTCAAACTTTAGTCTAACCTGTCTGTAGCTCAATCAAGTGTTGCATTGTTGATCTCTTGAGTTGTTTCACTGCCATACTTGTAGCTTGGTCATTTGTGTATGTTCATGATGCTTTGGTGCATTTGCATGTGCTTTGTCTTCGAGCTGCTGTGTTGATCACTGAGTTGTTTCACTGGGTTATATCATTGGTCATTTGATGCACTGCCTTGATTTACTTTGTCCCTGTTGTAATCCTGTTTGGTTGAAGTTCTTTGTTTGGGCTTTGTTCTGGCCCTTGTATCACTGCTTCCAATTTGACTTATCATCTTCTGTGTTGCACTTTTGTGGTCTGTTCACCCATTACTGTATTTGCATTGCTGTTTGGTCATTTTTTTATTTCTGAATGGAGCTGTGCACACGTGTTGGCGAGGCAGTGCACATGTGTGTAACATACGTGTGTACTGCAGCCACACAGGATTGATAGAAAAAAAAATCAAAATAATAACTTAATTTAAGTTTGTTACCTGTTGCTTCTCTGTTCTCTGTTCATACCTGGTTACAGAGTTCTAATTGAGTTTTCAACATGTTACACTTCGATGTTGTTATGTTGAATCATGCACTGTCCTGTTTCATTTGTTCAGTTGCACTTATAAATCCAGGAATTATTGTCCATTCATTTTGGGACCCTGTTTGTTCATCTGTGCTTGGCCTAAATGCTTAGTTATATTCAGGCTGATTTTTGATACACTGTATTTCGGGCTGTTACCATTTTATTTCAATTCATTGCAAATTTAATTACTTGAATTAAGATTAATCCTGACTCGAGTGTTTTTGTGTTTTGCAATAAACGCTGGGGTCAGACCGAGTATTTTTACAGCTTGAAGATTTTCTCGCAGCGAAGTTAGAGAGAGGGGGATTTCGGCATTCACTAAAGTTTTCAGCAAAATTTTTCTTGTACTTAATAAATATAAATTGTTCCGCTGTATAAATTCAAATGTAATTTATTGTATAAACTCTGATACTTGTATATGTAAAAGAAAAATTCATTTATGAATAATATTATGATTATTCTGTGATTCTGTGGCTGATTCTGTTTAAATGTTATAAACTAAATAATAATCCGTCATCTTGAACGTTTCTAGTTGGTTTAATTACCGACTAGAGGCGGTCAGGGCGGCGGGTCGTTACAAAGTGGTATCAGAGCAAATGATAGCGAATATCACCCAACGAACAACATGCAGTGGCAAATCTGCTCATATTAGTTTAAATCCAACAAAAACCCGAGCAATCGATAACGAATAACTTCCCAAAACATAGCATGCAACCAAGCATCCACTTCAACCAATTTAAAAACTTGAATCAAAATTAACCGTGAGAAAACTCACCTTTCAAAATCGAAACAGCCGAAGAGAGCAAAGATAAAACGATTGAGCAAGGCAACGCAAATCGAACGAAGGCCCCAAATGGGATTGAGGAGCTGAAGCCCTAATTTTATTTTTTGGAATGAAGAGAACGAACAAGTGTCGCCATTTTTTTTTCGTGATTTTTGGTTTAGGGTTAAAAATGAAACGGGTAAAGTGAGATAAAGGGGAATCGGGTAAAACTAATAAGGTCAGGGGGATTTTTCCTTCTTTATTTTATGTTTTATTTTTATTTTGTTTTATTATTTTCTTCTATTTATATATATATAATTTTTTTCATTTTAAATTCAATTTATTTTAAACATCAAATTTTATTTTGTACACAAACACCTTGTTTTGTTTTTGTAGATATTTACTTTTGTTTGTTTTGTTTAATTTTTTGTTTAAATTATGTTGTTAAATTTTTTTCTTTTACTAAGTGTATTTGTTTATTTTATTTTGTATTGATTTTAATTTTTTTATTTAAGCTAAAGAAAAAATGTCATTAAAATTTAACCATTAATTTACTAATTTACAAAAATAAAAATTTTTAAATCCAAATTATCTTCTTAAGTTATTAGTTTGAATTTCAATTACAAATTCTATATTCAATCTCAACTCCGAAGTCAAATTTAAATTTTTATTCAACTCTTTATAGATTAAACTTTAAAATTTAATCACCAATTTCATTGTTATATTGGAAATTCAATTTAAATTATCATTCAAATATTTAAAATTAATTAAATATTCAAAATTTAAATTGTTCAAAATTTAGGATCGTTACAATCTCCCCTCCTTAAAAGAATTTCGTCCCGAAATTACAAGTAAGGAGAAATGATTGTTGAAATTTCACTAATATTTATATTTTACACACTTTTATCAAGTTCGAAACTTATTAAAAATAAATGAATGCAGGATTCATTCTATTTGTTTTATCTCACTAGCTTTGTTTATTAACTCATTTGTCTATTATTTTTCTACAATCAAGACACAAAAATCTTTACTAAAATTTCCAACTTACAAAAACCCAAATTTTAAATTTGAACTTCTTCATTTAAGAAATTTACATAGTATAACTTTTCCAAAGCTGTGGACTTTCAAAACATTTCAAAAATCCTCTTCCTTAATTTATTTGGTTGGAATTTATATCACTTTAATTTCAGATAATTGATTTTCTATTTAAAGTTCGAAAATACTTGCTAACTCGAAATTTAACAAGTCTACTGTCGTTCTTAAAGACATTAGGCATACGCTGGCCAGGCGCAAGTCTAACAATCTCCAAGTACTAAATATACTTGCTTCAATTCCCAGTGAAAATACCTTTTTAAAAATTCTTTTAAAAATGGATTTGGAAAGCACATTCCCCCATGGATCACAGTTTACTCGGCGGTTCCGCTACTATCCCAGTAGAGTCGCTTGTAACTGTGGATATCTCATCCCTTGAATTTCGCCATGGTTGTTGCCAAAGATCGCGGTTCACACGGCGGTTACGCTACTATCCCAGTAGAATCGCTCGTGACCGTAGGCATCTCGCCCCTCGAATTACGCTTTGGTTTGTAGATTGCAGTTTACACAGCGGTTACGCCACTATCCCAGTGGAATCGCTTGTAACTGTAGGCATCACGCCCCTCAAATTACGCTACCACCCGAGTGTAACTAGATCGCGGTATACACGGCGGTTACGCCACTATCCCAGTGGAATCGCTTGTAATCGTAGGCATCTCGCCCCTCGAATTACGCTAGCACACTATACCAGTCCAAAAGGACATTCCAACTAATGGAAATACTACGTAGCTACGATTTTCAAATGGACACTCATCTCGAGTTCCAACAACCTTCACAATTTTAAATGGAAGGTACTTTTCCATATCCTCAATTTGGAAAACATTATATCGTACATACATATATAATATTTCATTTCACATTTAGTACATATCATACTCATGTACTTACATAAGTTTTCCACAACAATTACTTTTCCAAACAAAGACCACCAAAGTGCAGAGCAACTACAAAGTGCAGTAGATCTATAGAAATGCACAGTCAAATCCAACTCAAAATTTTTGATTTTTTTTTTACTCTTAAAAATCACGAATTGATCTAAGGTTTTAAATTTGTATACCTGAATTATGAAGTTAACAAGTTTGAATTTTAACAATGACTTGAGTTTCCCCTTTTTAAACTTGATTACCAGAGCAATTTCAGTTTCTATTTAAGTTAAATAAATTTTAAAAATTTAGTTCATAGCCTAAACAAACAATATTTAATTAAATCCTAAGTTTTAAATATTAATGGTTAAAGAGGAATCATTTAAATGGAAACCAGGCTTGAAGTCTTAGAACAGAAATGTTCTTCAGGCTGTTCAAAATATTCATATAACTTACATCACAAATGCATAGGAGTTTCCAACAATATACAAATACAACTTATTTAAAACATGATTCAAAGATCCATCACATGCAGCAACAACAAACAAGCAAAGTTTTTTTTTTATAGCATCTGTTCTTATCAGTTTTTTTAAAACAAAATTTTAATATCTGTTCTCATCAGAAAAAAACAATATCATATAGCATCTGTTCCTAACAGTTTAAAACAAAAAAAAAATGAAATAGCATCTGTTCTTATGAGTTTAAAATTAAAATTTAAATAGCATTTGTTCTTAACAGTTTTAAGAAAACAATATCAATTAGTGTCTGTTCTTAACAGTTTAAACCAATTATCAGAGCAATTGGTAGCAAATATCACCCAACGAACAACATGCAGTGGCAAATCTGCTCATATCAGTTTAAATCCAACAAAAACCCGAGCAATCGATAACGAATAACTTCCCAAAACATAGCATGCAACCAAGCATCCACTTCAACCAATTTAAAAACTTGAATCAAAATTAACCGTGAGAAAACTCACCTTTCAAAATCGAAACAGCCGAAGAGAGCAAAGATAAAACGATTGAGCAAGGCAACGCAAATCGAACGAAGGCCCCAAATGGGATTGATATCTAACTCAATAATCAATCTTGTTCGAAATAAAATGTGTTTTCTTTCTATTGTATACTTGATGTAATGTGTTATATTATTTAATTTATTTAATTAAAATTATATTTAATAGAAAATACATAAATGATATGTTTTTGGTACTAATTACAAAATGTTGTAACCTCGAGTAATTCAACATAGTGAAAACAAATATACCATTTTAAATGTTCCTAGCCAAGAAGCATCGAGACTGGATATCGATATATCGGTTAAGACTGGAGTACGTAATGCTCTCCATGAGTAGTGGATTGCTCATGACTGCTGGAGGCACCTAGGGGTTACATACCGATAGTTATTGGATAACTATGGAACGACTCACTCAATATTTTTCGCTAGTTAATATAACTAAGGTTAAACAAAAATATTGATGTGACATTTTTACACAGTTCTCTTGATTTGAGAATACTATGGATCTTCAATATAAAAGCTCCACTTTAATTATAATCAAATCATGGCATGGCGTCCATTGTGTGACTAAAGTTGGATCGAGTGGAAGCATTGAAAATGAAGCATTATTTAAGAGAGGATTCGTCTTATCGGTTATGAGGTTAGTATCACGGTCAACTCAAGTCAACTCAAAAAAGTCAAAGTTTTTGGCCAGAGCAGTTCAGTTAATAATAAGTGTTATTATTCAATCAAGAAGTTTTTGTTTAAACTACAAAGTTAAATATGGATGATATAGGAATTTTGATCATTACCGAATCCCATAAGTTCAAAACGATATAGTTTTGACAAAGAGAACTGGTGTATATAAAAGTACAACCGGGTAACGTTTAACAAAGTTAAATTAAATTTTACCGAAACGAAGTAAGCTATAAATTGGACCAAAATGTCACATCACCTGCTAAGTGATGTGTGAATATTAATATTCAAATAATTCGATATTAATCGTTAATTAAATTTATACCTAATGAGTCACACATTCGAAATGATGAATTCTTTTTTTTGGGCAAGACCGACGGGGTTGAATGGACCTCTATCATTTTATCGATCCACGTCGGAAAAAAGAAAATACAAGAAATACGAAAAACACAATACAACTAGCAAAGAAAGAAAGGGACAAGCGGATCACACACGGAGGAACTAAAAAAAGAAAACAAACAAAATTAAAAAAAAAAAGACAAATGAAACTTGCACACGCCCATTCAATCTCCTGGTTCAAATGGCAAGTTTGCCTCATGTATGCCTCTCTTAACCTCGGCTGCAATAAAATCAGAGATCAGAGAGCTGCCTTTCACTTTTACTCTTTTCAGGTATGAAAATTCTCATGTTGCGTTCCAACCACACTAGCCTAGTAAATTTTTGGAAAAGAACGATATAACAAAAAGATGGGTTATCTTTATTCGCTGAAACCATAAGTAATACCGCCCACTCATTATTTCTGCACTTGCTATTTATACTGATGTTCAATTCCCTTTTTATTCTTTTCTAAACATCAAAGATAATACGAAAATCGAAAATAAAGTTCTTAATCCTCTCTGGATGATCATTACAGAAAACGCAAGAGAGAGACACGTTGACTCTTTTACTAACAAGCTTCACTCTAGTAAACAATGTGTTGTTAATTACCTTCCATAGATGCAAATTTTCCACAGTAATGCTATGTCTTTTCCAAACTACAACATGCCACTTGCTGACAGTAAGTGCATTGTTACCAGTGAGGTGGTAGTACACGGCTTTCGAGTGATACTTCAATCGGTTAGGCCCCCAAGTTATATTATCATGAGAAGAGGAGACAAGGTGCTGGGCTTTGATGAAGTTCCAGAGGACATTGATGTTATGGCTTGAGTTATTAGGTAATGTGACACGGCCTGCATTATACATTGTGTTGACAAGAACGTGTTCGCCTACTCCAGATTGGATAAGATCATGATGGTTGATAAGTCTACGAAGAATACAACCTTGGTCGCACCAAGGATCATCCCAGAATCTGACTTTATTGTGGGAGGCAATAACATATTGAACAAGTGGCAAAATTTTCTCTCAGTTTAAATATGCATCTCCAAGTCCAAGTTATACTTTGCGATGGAATCATATTCCAAAAACATCTTACTTTGATAACATATTTCGATAACCATTGAGTCCATATATTATCTCTGATATTTAAGTAATTGTCAACGTACCTTTCCATAACAGCTTTATTCCATTGGAATAGGTCCAGAACTCCCAGTCCTCCTTTATTAAGTGGAAATTCAATATGTTTGTATTTGATAGGGGCTATATATCTTCTTATTGTATTGCCGGTCCAAAAGAATTTTATGACTGCACCTCTTATCATTCTTATCAACTTTTTGTAATTATAAAGTTTCTTGCTCAATATACAAACATAAAAAAGATAACAGATTTAATGAGTGTTAGCCTGCCTGCTTGACTAAGAAGTCTGTAGGACCAACGTTCAAGTCGTGCAATAATTCTTTCATATAAGGGGAGACACTGGTTAGTAGTTATACGAGAAGTTGCAAACAGTACTCCAAGGTAGGTAACCGTGTCACTTCGAGGCCTAAGTCCAGTACTGATACAAATTTCCTCCTTTTGTTGTTGCTCAAGCCCAGCCAACAAAATTTCTGATTTTTCCATGTTGACTTTAAGTCCAGTAATTTCATAAAAAAGATTCAAACCTTCAATGATTGTTGAAATGGTTAGCTGAGTGGGTTTACAGAAAATAACAAGGTCATCTGCAAAAATAAGGGAGGTTATCAAAGGCTCTTTGCATTTGGGGTGAAGTTGGAATAGCTTGTTTCTGACTAGGTCTTTAAGTATTCGTGTGAGTAGTTCCATAACAATAATAAAAATACAGGCCGACACTGGATCACCTTGTCGAATACAATGCTTGCTCGGGAAAAAACCAACACATAAACCATTCAACTGAATAGAGAAATGCAAGAGGAAATGCTAGCATAAATCCAAGTAATAAAATGCTTGGGAAAGTTCATATACCCCATAATACGAACAATCGCATCCCAATGCAGCGTGTCAAATGCCTTGCGTAAGTCTATCTTCAAAAGTCCTCTCGGAGAGACAGAAGTGGTGTTGTAGCCATGTAGAAGAGAAACCAAAACATTATCAAGAATGTTCCTTCATTAAAAAAGCAGCTTGGTTTTTTGAGATAATGTTTGGCAAAACCACTTTCATTCGTGAGGCAATGATTTTTGTTATGCACTTGTATATCATGTTGCTATTGGATATTCAATTTAGCCCTAATCAATTCAAGAAAAATCAAAACTATAAACAAACGGAGATTAGCGAAATCGTTTGGACGATCCATGCTTGTCCTCTTTCTGGGTTAATTAAATCGGTATATATTTATGCATGATGTGGTTGAATTGTTGTGCATAAATTATTCATCACATTACTTTTCGTTGTTTCATTAGATGATGGCTACAATATAAATTACAAATTATGTTTCCAATGTCATAAAAGCCAAAGTCCAATCGTTCAGATGCTTTCAAAGCATCAAGAATGACATTCGAAAGTTTCCATCTACAGTATTTTGATTTGCATCTGATTTGCATTGTCCAATAAAAGGATCATTATAATACTTTTATTTAGGTTGGGCTACCTTAGCATTAAAAAAAAAATTAAATTCGAATTTGGTTTCTTAAGGAAATTTTATGTTTTAAATAGTTTAATTGAAACAAAATATCGCCAAAGCGATCACTTTTGTGTAGATTATTCTAATTAAAATATCAAAATAATTGTGTGTATGTAGTTCATGCATTTATTAACGAGCCCAAAGGTGAATTAATATTTGACCGAATTTCATACATACTTGTGCTGATAAATGTGTGACAATTATAAGGTATTTTATGTGAGCAATATGACAGTCCAAAGATTGCATATTGTTTGACATAATTTATTGTCGACGTTTGATTAATACAACAAGAGTACCGCTTATAGTTAATATTACTGTCCAAAGACTTGATATTAATGATGTGTTTGGTATCTTGAGATGTGATTAACCATTGTTTGAATTTTTTTTTGTTTTATATGAAGTCGTTAAGAGCATGTAATTTATATAATTTTATTCATTTTCTATTTCAGCTGTTGTCACTGTATCTGCTAACCTTAATTCAGTATCGGTCCTTAATGATAATAGCTTTAAGGACTGGAAGGAGAACATATTAATTGTTCTTGGTTGTATGGATCTGGACCTTACATTGAGGATGGGTCGACACGCTTCTCTTACAGATGCTAGTACCTCCCAAGAAAGGAATTTTTTTTAGAAATGGGACCGTTCAAATTGCATGAGTCTTATGATCATTAAACGGGGTATATCTGAGGCTTTTAGGGGTGCGGTATCCGAAGATATTACCAATGCCATAGATTTCCTTGCTGAAATTGAGAAACGCTTTGCCAAAAGCGATAAGATGGAAATAAGCACTCTTTTGAAGAAACTTATTTCCATGAGGTTCAAAGGTAAGGAAAACATAAGAGAGCACATTATGGAAATGTCTCACATTGCTTCAAAATTAAAGACACTAAAACTTGAGCTTTCGGATGACTTGCTTGTGCATTTAGTGCTTATCTCGCTTCCTCCACAATTCAGTCAATTTAAGATCAGTTACAACTGTCAAAAGAAGAAGTGGACTCTCAATGAGCTCATTTCATATTGTGTACAAGAGGAAGAAAGACTGAAGCAAGATAAGACTGAGAGTGCCCATTTGGCAAGCACCTCTAAAGAAAATGGCAAGAAAAAAAAATTTAAAAATGAAGCTGCCAAGGATCCAGATCAAAAGAAACAACAAAAGGAAAAAGATGGTTGTTTCTTTTGTCACAAACCTGGACATATGAAGAACGAATATACCAAATATCATGCACGGTGTGAAAATAAAGGTATGTTTGTTACTTTGGTCTGTTCTGAAGTTAATTTATCTTCAGTACCTAGAAACACTTGGTGGATAGATTCTGGTGTCACCACTCACATAAGTGTTTCTATGCAGGGTTGCCTGAGCTACCGAAAGCCAAATGATGGTGAAAGACACATCTTTGTGGGCGATGGACAATCGATAGAAGTGGAAGCGATTGGAAATTTTAGATTGTTGTTAGGAACTGGTTTTTATTTGGATTTAAAAGATACTTCTGTTGTACCGTAATTTAGACGGAATTTGGTTTATGTTTCTACGTTGGACAAATTTGGATATTGTTGTTCATTTGGAAACAATCAGTTTACTTTATCTTTGAATTCAAATGTTGTTCGAACTAATTATTTAAATACATATGACAATCTTAATTTGTTGGAAACAGTTGCATCATATAATGAAATCTTGCATGTAGAATCACGTGGTACTAAACGTAAATTAAATAATGAAAATTTAGCATCTTTATGGCATAAGCGCTTAGGTCATATCTCAAAAGGTAGAGTTGAGCGCTTAGTATCCGATGGTATTTTAGAATCTCTTGACTTCACAAACTTTAACGTTTGTGTAGATTGCATCAAGGGAAAACAGACCAAAACTAAAAGATTGGGTGCTAATAGATTTTCATACGTCTTAGAATTAATTCATATATATATTTGTGGACCTTTCCCTATGGCATCTTGGAATGGTCAACAATATTTCATATCATTCGTAGACGATTATTCACGTTATGGCTACCTATATCTAATTCATGAAAAATCACAGTCACTGGATGTGTTCAAAGCTTATAAAGTTGAAGTTGAAAATCAACTCAACAAAAGAATTAAAAGTGTCAGATCTGATCATGATGATGAGTATTACGGTCGATATGATGGTTCAGGTGAACAACGTCCAGGATCGTTTGCTAGATTCCTAGAGGAATGTGGTATTGTCCCATAGTACACCATGCCAGGATCACCTAGCATGAATGGTGTTGCTGAAAGACGAAACCGAACTCTTAAGGATATGGTAAGGAGTATGATTGCTCATTCCACCTTACCTGATTCTCTCTGGAGAGAAGCAATAAAGACAACAGCTTATATTCTCAATAGAGTACCAACTAAAGCAGCTGCAAAAACACCTTATGAACTTTGGACAGGTCGAAAGCCTAGTTTAAAGCACTTTCAAATTTGCGTTTGTCCAGCTAAGGCAAGGCCTTATAGGCCACATGAAAAGAAGCTGGATTCCAAAACAGTGAGCAGCAAATTTATTGGTTATTCTGAGCATTCTAGAGGCTATAAGTTTTATGATCCCATAGCTAAGAATATTTTTGAGACAGGAAATGCAGTATTCTTTGAGGATATTGAGTTTGGGGGGAGAAATAAAGTTAAAGACATTTCTTTTGAGGAGAAATTGGATTAAAACCCAGTTCCTATTATCACTTTTGACAATGTTCAGTTGCCTACACCTATCATTGATCAAGAAGTGAATCCAAAACCTCAACAAGATAATGTTATACAACCCCTTATTTAGAATGAAGATATTATTACAGAAGAACAAACTCAACAACCTCAATAACCTGTTCCATTAAGGAGGTCCATGAGAGAAAGGGGAAGTGCTATTTCAGATGATTATATTGAATTTCTCTAAGAACAAGAGAACGATAATGGAATGATGGAAGATGACCCAATCAACTTTTACCATGCCATGAAAAGTTCTAACTCTCAAAAGTGGATAGATGCCATGAATGAGAAATATAAGTCCATGCAAGACAATAAAGTTTGGGAACTTGTCCCACTACCAGAAGATGCAAAACCAATTGGTTGTAAATGGATATTTAAAACCAAGAGGGATGCAGAGGGTAATGTGGAGAGGTACAAGGCACGTCTTGTAGCAAAAGGCTATACTCAAAAGGAAGGTATCGATTTTATAAAGACTTTCTCTCCAGTTTCATTGAAAGACTCTTTTAGAACAATTATGACACTTGTTGCTCATTTTGATCTTGAGTTACATCAGATGGATGTTAAGACGGCGTTTCTCAATGGAGACATTGATGAGACAATTTATATAGTACAACAAGAAAACTTTGTGTCGGAAGATCCAAAGAATATGGTTTGCAAATTAACAAAATCCATCTATGAACTTAAGAAAGCTTCTCGTCAATGGTACCACAAATTCCATTAAGTAATCATCTCGTTTGAGTTTGAGACGAATATTGTTGATGATTGTGTGTATCACAAGCTCAGTGGGAGTAAACATATCCTGGTTCTATATGTCGATGACATCTTGCTTGCCACTGACGATATAGGCTTATTTCATGAAACCAAGAAATTTCTATCTAAACATTTTGAGATGAAAAATCTTGGGGACACCTCTTTTGTATTAGGTATTCAGATACTTCGAGATTGATCTCGGGGTATTCTTGGATTATCACAAAAGAGCTATATTGATAAAGTACTCAAAAGGTTTGACATGCAACATTATAGACTAGGAGATACCCCTGTTGCTAAAGGAGATAAATTCAGTCTTAGTCAGTGCCCTAAAAGCAATCTTGAAATTCAAGAAATGCAAAAAATTCCCTATGCTTCAGCCGTTAGGAGTCTAATGTATGCTCAAGTATGTACACGTCCAGATATTGCATACAGCGTTGGGATGTTAGGCAGATACTTAAGCAACCCTGGTATAGACCATTGGAAAGCAGCCAAGAGGGTTATGAGGTATCTTCAGAGAACATAAGATTACATGCTCACTTATAGAAGATCAGATCATTTAGAGGTCATAGGGTATTCTGATTCTGATTTTGCTGGATGCCAAGATAGCAGAAAGTCTACATCAGGCTATATTTATCTATTGGCTGGAGGAGCTATATCTTGGAAAAGTGTTAAACAAACACTTGTAACTTCTTCCACTATGGAAGCAGAATTTGTAGCATGTTATGAGGCATCAAACCATGGAATATGGCTACGCAACTTTATCATTGGGCTGCGCATTTTGAAAAATGTAGGAAGACCGCTGAAGTTATATTGTGATAATAAGTCAGCAGTGCTATATTCTAACAATAACAAAAGCTCAACTAAGTCAAAGCATATTGACATAAAATTCTTAGCTGTGAAAGAAAGAGTGCGGAGTGGACATATATCTATAGAGCATATTGGAACAAACTTCATGATAGCGGATCGGCTTACAAAAGGTTTACCGCCCAAGGTCTTTCATGAGCACACTGCTCATATGGATGTTGTATTACTGGAGGATGTTATGGTTTAGTGGGAGTTTGTATTTTATATCCTTTATATTTGTCTTGAAATGTATATTTGGATTTCTGATCAGAAGTAAAGTATTCAGTTCATTCACTTTGTTTTATTGTTTCGATTCTGACCTCACTTAAGTTTAAGGAGGACCAATTGAAAATAGATTATTCTATGTCATTTGACTATATATATGTATGTGACCACTGATGGGTTTAGTCATGATTAATATGACGAAGACCAATGTGATCCTGTATAAATATGGTTGATGGACGAGATTGTTAAGATATACCTTTATGTAATAGCAAATTTTGAGCTCACAAGGTTGTACATTTATAAGAAAACATATGTTGCCCAAGTGGGAGATTGTTGGATTAAAATCCCATTATGGACACACATATATTTTAATGTATGTTGCTATTATAATTAATATAAGGTAGAAAATAATAAAGTGTTATTTACAATTTGTTGAGAGGCCAAATTGTAAATATTACATAATTGATTTTTATCCGTTAATAAAAACGGTTGGGTCCCCGGGAAATAGTACGTACTTTTGTTTTCTCTTCTTCCCCATCAGAGAGAAACGCAAACAGAAAGTAGAAACTGTATTCTTGGAAGATCAGAATCTTCATACAAATTGATTCAATGGATTCCGCTACGCTTCCGCTAATCTCTGTTTGTTTATAGTTTTGATTTCTCTTGAATTGATTAGAGCTAAATTGAATATCCAACAGTTGCAACACGAGATGGGCCTGAATTCTTGTACACTGGTAACATTTTTAGCTTTTGGAATTAATGAAATTAATGTATTATTGGAAGAGTTTACTATCAAGCCATTTTTGAAAAAGTTTTTAATTGCTTTGACAACATCTCCCTTCACAGTAAACCAACATGATGTGTAAAAGAATGCGTTAAGGCCATCAGGACCCCCACATGAATTCTTGTTAAGGGAAAACATGGCTTGTTTAATCTCTATTTCTGTAACTTTGGTGCTTAATAGCATGACGTGCTCTCTCTTAAGGCATGGAAGAATGTATGGGTCTATTGCCTCAATGTTAGGCCTACTTTCTTCAGTGTTACCAAATAAATTGGTGTAATAATTGATGAATGCTTCTGCTATGCTTTTTGGATTATATTGGAGCTCTCCTTTGTCATCATAAATCTTCCACATGTTTTCACGAGTTTGATTGGCCTTTAGTGCTGCATGAAAAAAGCGGTGTTACGGTCTCCTTCTTTGTTCCACTTGAGCCTCGCCTTTTGTTTCAACATGTCATTTTCTTTCATGGGAGCCATAGTGTAGAGTTTAGTAACTTCAGTTTCTAGACCGGTCAGGGTGTCTTTGGGGTTCAGTTGCATTCTCTATTGGATTGATATAAGATTTGTCTTTAACAATTCAGACTGCTTATTACCGGTACCAAACTTGTTTGTAGACCAAGCCTTTAGTTGTACTTTGATATCTCTTTGTTTTTTCTGCAAGACAAATTAGGGGTTGCCAAAATTAGGTTTAGTCCATGTCATCTCTATTCAGTTATGAAAATCAGGTTCGCACACCCATGAATTAAAAATTTTAAATTTGGTTTCCTTTTCATGTCAGCAGCACCCAAATGGGGAATTTGAGGAGAGTGATCATATAGAAGAGGGGTAGGTAGGTGGTTATGTAAGGTTGGACACTTGGTTAAGGCAAATTGATTACAGAAAATATAATCAATTTTGGAAAAGGTTCTTCGACCATTTTTTCTTTTATTGTTTCACGAGTAGGTTGCTCCAGTGGTAACAATTTCGATGAGATTGGACCGTTGAACTGCAATACTTAATGGTCTTATTTCATTCAAGGAGAGGGGGTTTCCTCCTATTCTGTCAGAAGTTTGAATAGAGCGGTTGAAATCCCCCCAATGATCCATGGGTGGGTTTCTTGGTGTAGAAAAGGAATGTAGTTGTGTAGGGTAGGATCTTGCATTTACATAACTCTCTGCATAAACAAAGGTAATGTAGAGGGAGGTAGAGGTTTGATTGAGCAAAGCATGGTAGTGTATCATTTGTTTTATGGAATCTATAATGGAAAGATTTAGTATGAGAGGGTCATATAGTATCAGGATTCTGCCATATGCAGCGTTTGCATGATTATGGATTAGTTTCCATGATGGTCTTATGTACCTAGCAGGTCGAAAAGTGAGTTCAAGGCTAAGTTTAGTCTCTAGAATAGCAAGTACACACAAGTCATACTGCTGAATCAAATCTGTACATAGGTCAAGTTTTAGGTGGTTGTGGGCACCCCGAACATTCTAGAAGCCTATTTTCTGTATCATTGGGTATAGTTCTTAGCGTTGAGCATTTATTTAGAGGGATAGGGATCTCCATGTAGCCGAGGACCGTGGTGCTAAGTGGTGAGTCTGAGAAGAGTGTTGAGGGATTTGTGTAGATTGAGTCATTTACTTTTGAAGGAGAGGTGGTAGACTCTTTATTAGAGAGGGGAAGAAGTTCTTCATTTGAGTTTGTTTTAGGATATTGTGTAGGTGGGGGTTTCCAAGCATGAGGTGGGGCAAGGTGGGTATAGGGAAGTGCAGAGGCATCAGGTGTGTCAGTAGACAATAAATGAGGTTTCGGTCGTTGAAGTGCTTCAGGTGTTGATGTGGATTCAGTATGAAGATGAGGGTAAAGGTTCAGGTCTACAGGAGTTGGTGTGGATGGTGTATTCATAGTATCATGCATGTGCACGTGCACACCAACATGAGAAGTACCCTTTGGGGTGACGAGTTTGTTCCTATTCTTTCCTTCATTTTCTAGATTTTCTGGAGCACTGAAATTATTAGGAGCATTAAAATTATTTGATGCTACTCTCATGCAATGGTTGTTCTAAAATGTGGTTTTTCCTTTTCCTGGTTTTTTTTTGATTTTGTCTTCAGAAGGAAGCTCCTTTATTTACACCAGTTTGAGTAACAACTACTTCAGGTTCTTCTTCGAGGAAGACTTCCTCTTCATGTTGTTTACTTCGAGGCTTTTTTCCTTTTCCTTATGTAAAAGTTTTTAACTTAAAATTAGTGGGACTCTCTACTACCACGGCCTGATTATTGTTTGCTTCGGGTTCAACTTCATGCAAAAATTCATCGACGCTTAGTTTACTTCGGGGTTCATCTGTTTCATCCAAATGTCTTCGAGGAGAAGTATTTTTTCCTAAGGCAGCTATTCTATCTTTAACTTCAGAACTTACTTTGTTCTCAATTTCATTATCATTTAAGAATTGCAAAGCATTAAATGAATTCTTAGTGGGTAAGTAAATATTTCCAATAGAATTTTCAACAGTTGAAGAATAAGACAAAGGTTCTACCTCTATTTCATTTAATTCATATTGAATTTCACCATGCTTGTCTTCCTTTGCTTGTTCCTCAATCTCAGCAGTAGTTTGATATCCAACAGTATATTTAACATTTGAAGAAAAGGTCAAGGCTGCTACCTCTATTCCATTTAATTCATTTTGACTTTCACCATGCATGCCTTCTTTTTCTTGTTCCTCAATCTCTGCTGTAGCATGTAAATATATCCTCTCTTGCTCTATCAATGATGGTTCTGCCATAACTTCACTTATGATCATATCATGTTTTTCCATAGTTTTTTCAACTGCTATCACTGTGTCTCGTATTTGTTCAGCTCCATTACTAGGACTTTTGGGGTTATCAGTAGATGTCATTGTTGGTACCTCCTCCTTCCTCTTCCTACCTTTTGCCACTCCTACACCCTCTTATTCTTAGCTATGACATTCGGTAAATTTTCGATTGCCTTGTTTGAAATAATATTCTCCTCTCTTTTCTTTGAGCTGTCACTAACTCCTTGCTTCACAGTAAACTTGTCACAAAGTTCAGCTGAGTGTCCAAAAAATTTACAAGCGTTACAAATATCGGGTCGCCATAGGTACTTAACCACAATTTTCTGTGTTCCTTCTTCAACCAACTGCACCATGAAATCATCAACCAAGTCAGTGTCTGATTTAACTTCGATTAGACATTTCGCGTATTCTAACCTCTCTTTCCTTTCAATCATCTCATCGAGACAAAGCAGTTTGCCTAGTCTATTCGCTAAACAATTGATTCCTAGTTGCAACCATGCAAACATGGGTATTGTTAGAAAATGAATAAGTGGCTAAGGAGGGAACAATGTCCCACATCGGGAAATACACATCCAAATTTCGCTATATATACTAAAGCTTAATAAGTTATATCAAAAGAGATTGAGGAGATAGAAAGAATGAGGCAATGAAAGGGAAGAGGCAATGTAGGCATGAAAAATCCTACATATTTAATATTATATGGTCAAAAATTGAACCTTGGGGCTTTTGGGGTCTGATGATTAAATGGGGCCTTCGTTTGTTACTTGAGCTGCGCTAAAACGGCTAATTTTTTGATCCGAATTATACCGTTTTTTGCTGTCAGAAACAGTTGCATCCGTTGGTTAAAGGGTCGCAACCTTTCCAACGGTCACAGCCATTCAAACAGCCGCGCCTCTTTTCGAACAGGCAACTCCCCAACCCTATTTAAAGGCATGGAGAACCGAAATCATATTATTCTGTTTTTTTCTCTATCCTTCTCTCTGCATATTCTGTTCTGAAATAAGCAACTCTCTTGAGTTCGTCGTCGCCTGCATCGTCAGCGCAAGCTTGTAGGCTCCCGTTCCCTTTCACCTTGGGAAACAGTTGCTCGCCAACCCGCTGCGCCGTAGGGGGAGAAAATCTGTTTTAAGGGAACAGCGACTGTGCTGGACTCGGATACAAATATTCAACTTGCAACCAAAGTACTAAACGGTACGAATTACATTTCAACTATTCTTTTTCCTGTTAACCCAATTACAAAATTATGGTTAGGGTATTTTGCCCAAATTGATTTTGCCCTAATTTATAGATTAGGGTTTCTGTGTGGATAACATTCTTAAAACAGATTTGTGCTTTGTTTGATTCTGTTCCATGTACTGATTGAAGTCATATCGTTTCAGACGACGGCTCAAGACAGTAACACTTCGACAACAAAGCAGCCATTGCCCTCCGCTCCGACAAGACCACTTGTCACACAACATGTACCATTCTCAGATGGAGAGAGGCCGGAAAAATTCAATGGCCAGGATTTTAAGCACTGGCAAAAGAAGATGCTCTTCTACTTGACTACGTTAGGTTTGGCCAAATAACTAACAGAGGACCCTCCACAAGTAGATGAACTCGAGCCCGACGCCACCAAGGTCGAGGCCCTCACAGCCTGGAAGGGTTCTGACTTCATTTGCAAGAATTATATTCTCAACGGTTTGGAGAATAGTCTGTACAATGTGTACTGCACTGTCCAAACTGCAAAGACTCTTTGGTTGTCCCTCGAGAAAAAGTACAAAACGAAAGACGCCGGGATGAAGAAGTTCATAGTCGGCAAATTCCTAGACTTCAACATGGTCGACACCAAAACAGTAGTCAGCCAGATTCAGGAACTTCAAGTTATCATCCATGAGATTCATGATGAGAAATGGAGTTAAGCGAATCATTTCAAGTTGCTACTGCTATCGAGAAGTTGCCTCCATCATGGAAGGACTTCAAGAACTATCTGAAGCACAAACAGAAAGAAATGACTATGGAAGATCTTGTTGTTCAACTCAGAATTGAAGAGGATAACAGAAAATCTAAAAAGAAGTCAACCAACACCATGGTGGCAAAAACAAATGTTGTTGAGACCGACAAGAACAACAAAAAAAAGAGAGAAAATAATCCAAATGCAAAGAAGGCTAAGAAGTTCAAAGGGAACTGCAATAATTGTGGGAAGAAATGCCATAAGGCAAGTGAGTGCCGAGGACCAAAGAAGCAGAAAGACCAAGCCAATGTTACAGAGCATGATAGGCTTTCAGATGGAGTTTCAGCAATGAACTTGTCAGCCTTGATCTCAGAATGCAACTTAGTTGGCAACACGAAGGAATGGTTTATGGACACTAGTGCCACAAAACACATTTGCGCCAACAAGTGGATGTTTTCCAACTAAAAGCCTACGACACAAGAAGAGCAACTCTTCATGGGAAACTCCTCTACGTCAAAGGTTGAAGGAAAAGGAAAAGTGGTTCTCAAAATGACTTCTGCAAAAGAACTCACTTTGAATGATGTTCTGCATGTACCATACATTCGTAAGAACTTAGTTTCGGGATCATTGCTGAGCAAGAATAGTTTCAAGTTGGTCTTTGTTTCTGATAATTTTGTATTGTCTAAAAATGGAGTGTATGTGGGTAAAGGGTATGTGAGTGATGGTCTATTCAAGATGAATGTAATGACTGTTGTACCAAAAGATATGAATAAAATGTATTCTTCTGTTTATATCGCTGAGTCATTTAATATATGGCATGCTAGACTAGGCTATTTGAATTTTGATACTTTGCGAAAAATGGTTAACTTAGATCTTATACATAAGTTTACTATAGATCACAACTATAAATGTGAAACATGTGCTGAAGCAAAGTTAACTAGAACTTCCTTTCATCATGTTGAAAGGAATACCGAGCCGTTAGATTTAATACATACTGATGTATGTGATCTAAAGATGTCTCAAACCAGAGGAGGTAAAAGGTATTTTATTACCTTTATCGATGATTGCACTAGGTAATGTTATGTGTACCTACTAAGAAGCAAGGATGAGGCCTTTGAAACGTTTAAATAATATAAGGCAGAAGTTGAAAATCAACTAAACAAAAAGATAAAAGCCTTGCGAAGTGATAGAGGTGGAGAATACGAATTTCCATTTGAGGAATTTTGCGCTCAAAATGGTATAATCCATCAAACAACAGCACCGTATTCTCCTCAATCCAATGGAATAGGAGAACGTAAGAATCGTACCCTAAAGGAAATGATGAATGCTCTGCTTATTAGTTCTGGATTACCAGACAATTTCTGGGGTGAAGTGATACTTTCAGCTAATCATATACTGAACAAAGTACCTCGCAAAAAGACCTTTAAGTCACCACATGAACTATGGAAAAACAGACCTCCATCTTACAAATACTTAAAAGTGTGGGGGTGCTTAGCAAAGGTAGAAATACCTAAGCCTAAAAAGGTCAAAATTAGACCCAAAACTATAGATTGCATATTTACTGGATATGCTCATAATAGTAGTGCATATCGATTCTTGGTGCATAAATCTGAAATTGATGACATTCATGAAAACACCATAATCGAATCTCGAAATGCAAGATTCTTTGAAAACATATTTCCACTAAAAGAATCCAATGGTACTAGTATCCAAAAGAGATCAAGAGAAGAAGAAACTCTTGAACATCGTGTTGATCATGAAAATGATCAAGAGTTAGAGGAACCAAGAAGGAGCAAACGACAAAGGACATCAAAAACCTTTGGGCCTGAGTTCTATGCATATATGGCAGAAAATGAACCTCTAACATATAAACAAGCAATGTCATCAACTGATGCTCCTTATTGGAAAGAAGTTGTCAGTAGCGAAATTGAATCCATTTTACAAAACCACACATGGGAACTAGTAGATCTTCCTAAAGGATCGAAACCATTAGGGTATAAATGGATCTTTAAGAAAAAACTTAAAGCTGATGGCTCAATAGATAAATATAAAGCCCGACTGGTAGTCAAAGGATTTAGACAAAAGGAAGATCTAGATTACTTTGATACTTACTCACTAGTAACTAGAATAACATCCATTAGGATGCTTATTGCTATTGCTTCTATACTAAATTTAGAAATACATCAAATGGATGTAAAAATTGCATTTCTGAATGGTGAGTTAGAGGAAGAAATATACATGCAGCAACCTGAAGGGTTCCTAAGCTCAGGAAATGAGAATAAAGTGTGTAAGTTAGTAAAATCACTTTATGGTCTCAAACAAGCGCCAAAACAATGGCATGAAAAATTTGATGAAGCTATGATGACAAATGGATTCAAAATAAATGAATCAGATAAATGTGTCTATATGAAGAACGTAGATATGGGATATGTCATAGTTTGCCTATATGTTGATGACTTATTGATACTAGGTAATAATAATGCCATAATCAAATCAACAAAGGATATGTTGTCATCTAGATTTGATATGAAAGATCTAGGATTGGCTGATGTGATTTTGGGCGTTAAAATTTTAAAGCCGTCAGAAGGTTATGTACTATCTCAATCACACTATGTGGCCAAAATACTTGAAAAGTTCAAACAACATAATATAACTGTTGCTAAATCGCCAGTTGATATGAACCAAAATTGGGTTAAAAATACTGGTGATGGAATCTACCAACTTGAATACTCTCGAATACTGGGAAGTATAATGTATGCAACGAATTGTACTAGACCAGATATTGCATATGATGTAAGTAAGCTAAGTAGGTATACAAGCAATCCTGGTAAAAATCATTGGAAAGCAATAGTAAGGGTTCTAGGATATTTAAAATATACTCAGAACTACAGCTTGCATTACACTAAATATTCTTCTATAGTAGAAGGATATAGTGATGCAAACTGGATAACTAGTTCAAATGACACCAAATCCCCAAGTGGATATGTATTTACCCTAGGAAATGGAGCTATATCATGGAAGTCTTCTAAACAAACGTGTATAGTAAGGTCAACAATGGAGTCAGAATTCATTGCTTTAGACAAAGCCGCTGAAGAAGCAGATTGGCTTAGAAGTTTTCTAGAAGATATTCCGAATTGGAATAAACCTGCTCCACCAATCTGTATACATTGTGATAGTCAGTCAACTATTGGAAGAGCTAACAGTACACTATACAATGGTAAGTCTAGACATATTCGTCGTAGACATAAAACTGTGAGACAACTACTCTCTAATGGAGTTATCACTATAGACTATGTAAGGTCGAAAAATAACATTGCGGATCCACTAACGAAAGGCTTGCCTAGAGAGAGAGAGTTCAAACCTTATCGACAGGAATGGGCTTAAGGCCTATTGACTAAAAAGTTTTCCTCAACGGAAACCCAACCTAATTGACTAGAGATCCCAAGATTTAGGTTCAAAGGGACAACTAAGTTAAGGTTAAAACTTAGAAGCACTGGAAAAATCAAACATTTAGACATTCCTAAGATAAGTCAGTGCACATGCCGCCGGAGAAAAGGATAAGCTCAGCTTTTAAATGATGTCTATACTTGGAGCTATAAAGAACCAACTGGAGTATTGCGGAATACTCTTTATAGAATCACCTATGTGAGTGCGAAGGCGCCACTTCAAGGAGAATTGACGAGGCCTGATTCTCTTAAGTACTCATGAGACCAAGCTGGTGTTCATGGCTAAAACGAACATAAACAGAGAACCAAGGAGTTAAAAACACTTATCATGTGTTATCTTTATAAAGCTTACACAAAAGGCTTACAGTTCAAAGACAATCTAGTCCACTAATTCGCCAGTAAGTTATAATGATAGAACACTAGGAAAAGTTCAAGGCTTCTGTGCTACTTTTACCGATATGATAAATGTTCCGCAATATTTCAGAACATAATAGATAACCACTCATTCATGTGGGAGATTGTTAGAAAATGAATAAGTGGCTAAGTAGGGAACAATGTCCCACATCGGGAAATACACATCCAAATTTCACTATATATACTAAAGCTTAATAAGCTATATCAAAAGAGAATGAGGAGATAGAAAGAATGAGGCAATGAAAGGGAAGAGACAATGTAGGCATGAAAAATCCTACATATTTAATATTATATGGTCAAAGATTGGGCCTTGGAGCACTTGGGGTCTGATGATTAAATGGGCCTTCGTTTGCTACCTGGGCTGCACTAAAACGACTAATTTTTTGATCCGAATTATACCCTTTTTTTGCTGCCAGAAGCGGTTACATCCGTTGATTAAAGGGTCGCAACCTTTCCACTGGTCACAGCCATTCAAACAGCCGCGCCTCTTCCCGAACAGGCAACTCTCCAATCCTATTTAAAGGCATGCAGAACCGAAATCGGATTATTCTGTTTTTTTTCTCTATCCCGCTCTCTGCATATTCTGTTCTGAAATAAGCAACTCTCTTGAGTTCGTCGTCGCCTGCATCGTCAGCGCAACCTTGCAGGCTCCCGTTCCGTTTCACCTTGGAAAACAGTTGCTTGCCAACCCGCTGCGCCGTAGGGGAGCAAATCTGTTTTAAGGGAACAGCGACCGTGCTGGACTTGGATACAAATATTCAACTTGCAACCAAAGTACTAAACGGTACGAATTACATTTCAACTATTATTTTTCCTGTTAACCCAATTACAAAATTAGGGTTAGGTTTTTTTGCCCAAATTGATTTTGCCCTAATTTATAGATTAGGGTTTCTGTGTGGATAACAGGTATATCATGGAACTGAACCCACATTGGAACTATAGTGACAGCTCCACACACATTGCTTACAGTTGGGTCATATGGTTTAACTTTGAATAACTTACTTTTCATTATGATTGGATCCTCCTGCAGAATTCTCTGTTTATCATCTTCATAAGAGAGGTGGAACATGAAAATAACTCCATCGGACCACACCTTAATGGAGCCTTGCAATTTCCAGATCATTTTAAGTCTCTTAATGACCACTGTGTAGGAGAGTGGATGATCAAGGAAGAAGCCAACTAGGTGACCTTCCCATTCTTTAAAACCAACTTGAACAATTGCGTTAGAGAGCTGAAGGGTATTACCTACAAAGGAGGGTGGAAGATCAACGGGCAAGTACTTCCTCGCGTTACATGGTTTGTTCTTGAACAAAGAAGTCCATACAGTTGATTGGAAGTGGAAGAAGGGGGAGTGGGTCGGCGGGAGGAGATGTGGAAGGCCATTGGAAGGAACACGAGAATGGTCGATGGTCGGTCTAGAAGGGTCAAGTAGGGTCGGCGGGGGTTCAGGAGGATCGCAGACAATGATGGAGGTGACAGTTGGTGGGCTCGAGGCAAAAGAGGGGTCAGAAGGTAGGCATGGTGGTGATGTACGGTGGAAAATATCTATTGCCATGAAAAGGGGGAAAAAAGGTTAATTGTGAAACGATGAATTCTCTTTTGACCAAACGATTTAATTACTTTATAATTGTTATAAATCAATTAAATTAATTAATATTTGTGAAATATTAATTATAAAATTTGATTAAGATTTGAGGAATAAATATTATTAGATATATTTATAATAGATATAGATATATCAATCGATATACGATATCGATGAACGATTAAATTGGATATAATTAAATAATATTTTCCATGGGATTAAATGGGATCTTGGCCCATCATGATGGATATGATTTTTAGTTGAAATAGGGGGATAAAGGGCCGCTTAATTAGGGTAGAGTTGTTGGTTTTTGTATGGCCCGGATTGAGGGAAAATCGGTATGAGATATGATCCACTATTTTCGTTCTTACATCCACTGTTTAAACACATGTAACCCAAATTGAAAAGAACCATTTTCGCTGCCACTCCTTCCTTCCATTGCTAGCTAACTATATTCCTTAGTTGCCCTATCATATCATGCTCAAATCAATTCAAAGTCGATTACCATCCGGTGGTCTAAGTTCAACGGGTCAAGGATTATCAATCTACTGAATCAAAAAACTTTCAAAGGAGAGATATCTCGTCCTTACAACCTGTGCTTCAAGGCATTGGTTTTAGGTATGTTTTTCATTGAACTATAATTTATAATTTCTGAATAAAATTTCATTTGATACATATATTATTATTATATTGTTAGTTAGATGATGATTGTTGTATGTATTGATGTTGTCGTATATTAGATTGGTTATATATATGTATTTACATATGAAAAAACAATTTTTTATTATGTATAAGTTAGGTATGTACAACCAAATGTTTTACATATAATAGTTATTATGTCATCAATATATATATATATATATATATATATATCGTTTAATTATAAAAATATAATTTATATTTAATTATAATATCATTCCATGTGATAATTGATCATATAATTTTATACCTACATATTTATAGCAATAATAATTTTTGATAGATACAAAATAATTATTTATAATTATTTAATATTATTTAAATCAATATACTATCTACCTAAATCTTATAAAATAAAATATGCATCAAAATTATTTTTAAAATTCTATAAAATTAATTTTTAAAAGATAAGATCACGACCAGAAAATGTAAATTTAAAAAAAAAAGTCAGTGTTGCTATTTTTAAAAATTATTTCAATAAACAGTCGAAAACAATAAATTAATAAAAATAATTTTAACCAAAATAAATTTCGGAAAAATATTTCAAACTTTAAAATATCATATAGGATTTTCTGGAAATTTAAAATTTGAATAAAATGTTCCGAAAATAATTTTTTTATTATTTATAATTATTTAATATTATTCAAATCAATATATTATCTACATAAATCTTATAAAATAAAATAAGCATCAAAATTATTTTCAAAATTCTATAAAATTATTTTATCAAAAGATAAGCTTTCGACCAGAAAATGTAAATTTAAAAAAAGTCAGTGTTGCTATTTTTAAAAATTATTTTAATAAACAGCCGAAAGCAATAGGTTAATAAAAAATAAATTTTAACCAAAACAAATTTTGGAAAAATATTTCAAACTTCAAAATATCATATAGATTTTCTAAAAATTTAAAATTTGAATAAAATGTTCCAAAAATATTTTATTATTATTATTTTTAGCTATTTTTGAGTGAAAAATTGATTAATATATATTTAAAATAATAAAATCCATAATAAATTTTTGGTGCGGTACATACATTCTAGAATTATTAAGGAAAATTATTTTGTTAATTAGTGTGTATATATATATATATGTTAAGATATAATAAATATGTTTATGAATAAATACATATGTGTGTATATATTATAATTTTTTTTATTTTGTTGATTTACGTATATACATTTAGTTCATAAAAAATATATTATGTATGTATATATGTTATTTTAATATTTATTATAATAACATATGCATATATATATATATATGTTATTAACATTATATATATGCAATTTATATATATATAAATACATACATAAATATTTATTTATTTATTTATTTAAATATTTTCATTTATATAAAATTATTTAAATAAAATTATCAAATGCAGTTATATATATAGATATATATTAATTTATAATATTTATATAAGTAACAAGTTTATAAATACATATATTTAGATAACATACAATACATATCGGATGAGCTAACATATTCATTGCGAGGTAAATCCAACATCGACACACGAGCATGTTATATCTTGCATGGGCTATCATGTTACACATGCACATACATACATATATGTATATAATACATATGTATATATTTATATGTATTAATACATAAATCAAACAAAACTATATAATTTATAAATCTATATAAAATAAGAGATTTTATTTAAATAATATTTAGAATTATTCTAAATAAATTAGACTTTGTAGGCCTAATAGGATAAGAAAATTAAATTTCACCCATAACTTCTGTTGCGGGCTAACTAAGTTTTGATAATGCTATCAGATCCTAATATGTAGAATACTAGCCTATGATTTTTGTTTGATGATAATAAACATATATGTATTCGTTTAAATGTATTTGCTATCATACTATTTTATTTTTTCACATAATTAAATAAATATTTGTTGAATAAAATAAATAACTCAGAATTCATGTTCAAACAAATATTTTATTACAAATTCAAATAGTACAAATTTGAGCTCTCACTGTATTTACACATTTTCAGTTACAACACATTTTACACTATACAATTTTTACATACATGTTTCACCTCACTACATAATTCACTCATCATTCGTATTTTATCTTCAACTCTGTTCCAGTCTGTATTCAGCATCTGAAATAACTGCAAAATAAACACTGGCGCGGCAAAACTGAAAAAGAAAATATTTTGCAATGCATAATAAAGTGTGTGTTTTGAAATATTATTTGCCTCAGTTATTTTGGTTGTTTGTCGTCATTTTTGTTAATTCATCTTACATGAACAACTTGTGGCATGCATAGTGTATCATTGTACATGCTAAAAGGTCACGCACACCGATATACACTTGCTTGTTAAAATTGTAGGGACAGGTGAGCACAAAGTCAAACCGAAGTCGAGATTGGATTCAACACAGGTGCAATGCAAAAACAAAACATTACAGCATGGTCGGTACAAATCAATCAAGTAAGAGCCTACATATACACATGTGTACATGTACACTTCTGTCCCGAGAATCATAATGCAGACCAAAACAGTGCACCAGATAAAATCAACATGTAGTGCATATGAACATAATGAAGCAACAAAATCAAAGTGCATATGTGCAACAAAGCAAGTAGGTCATCATAACCCAGACTATATTAACAAATGCATAATGACAGGTGAGCACATGAAAACAACATGCAACTAGGTGTTCAAAGTGCACCAGATCAGAATTCAGGCACGAGTACAGGGCAGTGCATATGTACAAAGTGGTGCATGCAACATTTCAGTTTTGACACAGCAAGTCTAGCATGCAACATGGACTCAAAATGAAAACAACTTAACATCATATCAGTTCAAGAACCAGACAGACTCAAGTGGAACAAGGCCACAACAACACACACACCAGACCATAAAATATGCACAAGGAAGGATAAAGCAAGTTTATCTCGAAGCAAATCAAGACCAAATCAATGAAGGTACATAAGACATGGTCAGGTAACCATAACACAGCAGTACAAAGAAAAATGTTCAAGTGAAACAAGAATGCAAGTTCAATTTCAACATGAACAAAATGGTGCACCATATATATATGCACATGCAACAGAGGAGCATACATATGAAACAAAGGAGATTAAAACCAAGTGCAACATGGCAGCAGCTCAATCAAGTGCAACAAGACTTCAAATTGAATCAGATTACAAATGCAAAACAACACACAGCAAACTTGACTCAATTGAAAATGAAAAGCAGTGGCAAACACGAAGGCAAGAGCACAAACCAGATCAGTGATAACATGCAACCAAACCAGTTCTATATATGCAACAGCAAGTCTAACACATAGCTGCATTCAGGCATAGACACATCAAGCCTAAACAACCCGAATTGATACAAGAGCCATCACACACACACACACACATATATGGATGTATGTATATACATTGAGACGATACACATACGCAAACATAGTATGGCAGTGCAGCAGTGTTTAAAAAACATAGTAACAAAGCAATACGAACAAAGTCAAGGAGGTGTTTCAAAAAGAAATGGTCAATCAAAACACTGTAGAAGTGTTCAACAATTACCAATTACAGTGAAGTCAACCAGATGACATAATGGTATAGTGAACAAGTCGTTGGCAGTAAAGAGAGAAACAAATTCAAATTTATTCCTTCAAATATGTCAGATATATAATCGAAGGAAGATCAAGTCAGTATGAACAAGTCAGAAATCACAGAGTTTGTTCGATCAAAAATCCGCGCAAGTGATAAAATCACGAAAACTTCAAGTCAAAAATATACAAACGAATTAATAGGGTTTTTGTCCCTATAAATTCAACCCAATTCATCACTGGCATAATCATCGAAGTTGAGCGAAATCAAAACCGAGAAAGGGAAAATCACATACCAATTCAAACCAGCATTCAAGCTAGACATTTGAAGCAGCCGCAAGCTATCAAAGTCAAAAAATGGATTGACGAAGCAAATTAAATAATGAATTCATCATCATAATCGATCAATTTTTGAATCGGCGTCTTTAAATTAAAGGAACTAATTCCAGAAATAAAAGAAACAAGGCAACAACGTAAAATAAAAAGTGGAAACATTTGTTTAACTTTGGTTATCTCTTTTGGACTGCACTATTTTCTTTGGGTCGATATTATGTATTGGGCTGTTTAGTTTATTAGGGTTTTTATTTAATTTTAGTTTGTTTTTTTAATTTTATTTTAGTTAAACATTAGTTTAAGTGGTTTACGAACTACGGTTTTATAGTTCGAGAATTTGCAACTCAGTGGTTGAGTTGTGCTAGGGTTTTGAGTTTAGAGTTAGGTTAATCAAGCAGCGGGTATCGCAAGTTTACGTGTGTTTGTAAGCGTCTAATTACTTAATTTCTAGTAGAAACCTTGAAGGCAGCGCACAAACAGGATTTTGCCGCAGCTGGGTAAATCTACGTGTGATCTCTACTGCATTACTTTCTGTGTTTATTTTTATTGCTGAATTAATTTTTAGTACACCATATTCACCTTCCCCACTAGGATGAAAACAATCCTACACAATAGCCAATGCAATTAGTCATGTTAGGGTTAATTATTAAGCTTACGTCCAAAGGTTGTCCCGAATAGAAAATGCCCAAATTTGAATTGGACCTTGCGCTATTTTTTTTTTGAAAATTAAAATATAAGATTTTAAATTTAAAATAAGATATACATGTATTATAGAAGTTATAATATAATAAAATTTTAAAAATGTTTGAAAATAATAGATATTAATTTCAAAATTTCAAATTTATTAATAAGATTAATAAAATAAATAAAATAATTAAATAAGTTAATTAATGAAAAATTATATACATGTATTATGTATGATTGATATATATTATGATATTTCAAATCCTTTTATAAATCCAAACTTATTTTTATACATATACATTGGAATATTTTGGTAGTCATGGCTGCTCGTGGCTACTCGTCCTCGTCCACTATTCCTTTTACTCCTTCTGCTCAAACCTTACCCATTACAATCCCTCCCATTCTCCTCTCCGACACATCCTCACCCCTTCTACCTCCTTCCGAATTCCCTTCTCCTGCCTCCCCTCCCCCATCCTCCAGACTCCTTCCCTCCACTTCTTATTGTTCCTCCGTCATCTACCATTCCTCCTCTTGTATCTACTCCTTCTTCTTCTGTCCCTTCTCCTTTTCCTCCTCCTCCATCATCTACCATTCCTCCTCTTGTATCTACTCCTTCTTCTTCTATCCCTTCTCCTTTTCCTCCTCCCCCTTTGCCATCTAAATGGTCTTCACTTTTCAATACTAAACGAGAAATGTGGGTATTTACTCCCTTGTTCATTTTGATATCTCTTACAATGGCTCTTCTATTGAACCACCTCCTGAAGTAATTAATAAAGGAATTAAACCATGGTCTAGAAGGTTGGTTCGTTTCTTCCTTGGTGAAACAATTAACTTCATGGGCGTAAAATCTCATGTTTCTAGACAATGGAAACTTAAGAGAACTTTTGAAATGCTTTCTGATAAGAGAAACTTCTACTTCAAGTTTTCTTATGAAGAAGATAAGTTAAAAGTTATGAAACTGGATCCTTCATTCGTTAAAGGGCAAATGTTTATTATATCCACTTGGAACACTAGCTTACCTCTGCTCAAGCCAAAATCAAAAGTATTCCAGTGTGGATTCAATTTTACAAAATTCCCTTGGTGGCATTGAATTTACTGGGGATAAACTGCTTATGTTGTCATCTTGGAAAACTCATCAATTACGATGAAAACAATGAGAAAATAAAATGATTTGAATATGCTAAACGTCTAGTGGAGATTACTCCTAAGAAGGAGTTGCCTAATTTTATTTGTGTATGTTGAATTTATGTGATTCAAATATTTCCAAAGAAGACAAGAAAATAATTAATTGATTCAGTCAATCAATTAATTAGGCTGTATATGGAAAGATAAAGAGGAAAGATACGTGGTATCTTTTAGAGAATGGAAACTAATTAATAGCTAATCAATCAATTAGTCATATTTATCATATGAAGATAGAGAAGTTTATACATGGAGATTAATTTAAGCAATAGAAATTTATGGAAACATAAATTTTTTGTCATTTATGTGCATTGGAATCAAATCAAGTAAATTGGAAAGGTTGTCACATAATCTGAAAGTTAGTTTTCTTCATCTTCAAGCATCCTTCATTTTCATGCCTATTTAAATGAAGGAAGTTCTTCTTCATATGTGTGTGAGCGTGTGAGAAAGCATCCACCATTATCATCTTCTTCAGTATACCCTAATTTCTGCAGTCAATCAATTAGGGGTTTAGAGCGCAAACAAGTCTTTGGATAAATTGATTATTCAATTTGTAATTATAGGTTAGTCTCTCCACTTTTCTACCTATAATTTTGTAATCCCTCTCTTTTGTACTCTCTTTCTTCAGTGAAATAAAGAATAGTTGTTGGGTCCGTGGACGTAGGCAATCTAGCCGAACCACGTTAAATCTCTGTGTTCTCCTTTCTTCTGTATTTTTTTTGTTTGGTGATTATTTTTCATTGAATTTGTGGTTGGTAATTAATCGACAAGCTAGATCCTTCTTTTGCTTGTTTCCGCGTATTAGCATTCCGCTGCGTTTTTGGAGTTTGTGCGAATCAGTAGAATTTTCGCACAACAGTTTGGTATCAGAGCTAGCTGTCTTGTTCTAGATTAGTTATCAATGACAAATTCTTTCAGTAGTGGTATGAAAAATTATGGCATCACCAAATTTGTTAGAAAAGGAGTTTTTGGAACATGGAAGGTGAAGACTAATGACGGTGTTCTTCGGCAACAACTTCGTTCATCTAAAGGAAGAGATAAAAAGCAGAAGCACCTTGGAGGTAGAGATATGTGTAGGTCTCATTTCATGGGTCGTAGAAGAGGTGCTTGCCATTATTATAAGAAGAATGGACATTTCATACGGGATTGTCCAGCTCTTAGAAAGAAGAGAGAGAAGAAGGTGAAAGCTTCAGTTTTGCCAGCAGTTAGATCAGATGCGGATAGAAGTGATAGTAATACATCATTACTTTCAGCCAGTATTTCACCTTTAGAGCATACAAGGTGGGTGATTGATTCTGGAGCCTCTTGTCATATGACGCCAGATAGGAGCTGTTTTGTCAGTTACAAGAAAATTGATGGCGGAATAGTTCATATGGGGAATGACACATCTTGTCATGTTGTGGGCGTTGGAAGTGTGACGCAGCGGATTAACAAAAAAAAACTTGATATGTCGATGGAATTAGCAATCGCTGGATTGAACAATACTGAAAATGCCCAAATCCGTTGATCTCAAGAGATACCGGATTCTAGCTATCCTTAACACGTTGATCGCGCACGATACCGTGATGAAGGATCTACGATTCTTCGACGTTGATCAAACGCACTTGATTCCGTGAATCGGCTTCAACGTTCGTTGATTCGAGCACACTCGAATGCCGAAGTGGAGATAGGAGATTTTCACTCGACTACCAATTTAAAGAAAGCACAAAGCAATCAAATGGAAATTTTATTCAATTTTCAACCACCATTACAAATGACTCAACCCCGCTATTTATAGAGTTTACAACACACACACAACTCAACATTTTGACAACACTTAGGTCGGCCACAACCTAACACTTGCGACTTAAAAACAAACACATTACAACATTACAAGACACGACTTAAGATAGGTCGTTAACGACCTAACCTTTACAACATCAAACGACTTAACATATTACAACATCATACGCGACTTAATATTTACAACACCATACGCGACTTAAGACTACACAGTACAAACGACTGAAGATAGCTTGGCAGCGACTTATGGAATTCGAATTAGCGACTTAATAAAGTTCGCGACTTAAAGTATCTCGGTTACGCGACATATGGAGAAATAATAAGTCGTTCACGACTTAAGAAATGGAATAAGTCGCTCGCGACTTAGGGCACATCACGATCTACTCTGGATGCGGCACAGGATTTGGAGTTCGCGAGTTACGGTGGAAGTGGGGGCATAGCACGCTCGCGACATACGGAGGAGGGAAGGTCGCTTGCGACTTATGGGAAAAGGCGACTCGCGATTCAGGGCTTCGCGAGTGATGAGGCCGCGGGAAGGAATTGGGGATGGGTCGTAGGTCGCGGAGGTGGCTAGGTCGTGAGTCGCGATGGGGAATGTGTCGTAAGTCGTGGAGGTGGCTAGGTCGTGAGTCGCGATTGGGGATTTAGGTCGTTCACGACTTAAGGTGGAGGGCGGCAAAGTGATGAGTCGGTTGCGACTTAATGTAAGCGCTTCATCAAAGTGTGAGGTTTAGGATGCATGATGGTGTTGTTAGGACTATCACGGATGTTAGACATGTTCCGATGCTGCGTAGAAGTTTGTTATCAGTTGGAGCTTTGAGTAGACTTGGTATGAGGATAATAATAGATGGAGAGAATTTGAGAGTGGCGAAGGGTTCCTTGGTAGTGATGAAAGGGGTGCGAGTTAATGATATTTATGTGCTTCATGGAGAGACAGTCTTAGAAGAGTCGGTAGTTTCTACCGATTCTAGTATTTCAGATTCTACTCAGTTATGGCATCTTCGTTTAGGTCATGTTGATGAGGAGAGTCTTGAAGTATTGAAGAAGCGTGGGTTGATTGATGGTGTTTGTCAGTCGAAGCCTAGCTCTTGTGGAGATTGTTCTTTTGGAAAGAAGAAGTATGTCACATTTGATGTTGGAAGACCTAGAGCTACAGAGTTTCTAGAGTATGTTTATTCTTATGTGTGGGGACCCACCCCAGTTGCATCTTTTGGTGGAGCCAGTTACTTTGTCTTATTTGTGTATGATTTCTCACATAAGGTTTGGGTCTATGTATTAAAGGCCAAAGATGAAATATTTGCCCAATTTTGTAAGTGGAAGACCTTGGTAGAGAAGCAGTCGAGGAAGCGTTTGAAGGTTCTCAAAGTTGAAAATAGTAGTGAATTTATGTCACAAGAATTCACTAACTATTGTGAGTCCGAACATGTAATTAGAGATTTTTCTATTTCTGTTGAGTCACATTGTTGTTATGGAGTGACGGAGAGCATGTGTCGGATATTATGGGAAAGAGCTACGAGCTTGAGAACGACTGCTGGTTTAGAAGTGGGATTTTGGGCAGAAGCGATATTTATGGCAGTTTTTCTCATCAACAGCACACCTTCTATTGCCATAGATATGAAGATCCCAGAAGAGATATGGAAAAGAGAGCCGGTTGATTATTCATTCCTTAAAGTGTTTGGTTGTTCAGCTTATTTAGAAGATGAGAGACATGATAAGCTGAAGCCTAGGGAAAGCAAACACATTTTGTTAGGCTATAGAGAAGGAGTGAAGAGGTATAGGCTGTGGTGTAAAACAACTAGGAGAATTGTGACTAGCAGACATGCGATATTTGATGAGAGGTCTTTGTTGAAGGTGGAGCCTCTATCAAGTGATGACATTGGGAGGACAGAAAATTGCCAAACACATTTGGAGTCATCAGATTGTTTCCATATTCAGAAAGATATTGGTATTTTCGATGATACCATGGTTGATGAGAAGATTACAGAGGTTCAGACTCTAGGTGGAGCTCACTTATTGGAAAGGCCTTTTGGTTCAGTTGGCCCTATTTGTAAGCATATTTGTAGCGATGATTCTTCATCTTATGCTTTGAATGTTGTGGAGCTTGTTGGTGAGTCTGTTGATGTTGACTTAGAAAAGTCTAGCAAAATTCTTGTGGAGGAAATTGGAGTAGATAATATTGAGTATGTCCTCACTCAATTTGGAATGGAGAGGGCGAAGCGCGCTGTTAAATCTCCATTGGTCTCTCGAAGATTAGTATCTACATGTTCGTCTCCAACATCAAATTTGTTGAAGAATTTTGGTATTTTCTCGTATGCGTTATGTTTGATGATGTGCCTACTATCTTTCTTGTGCTTGGGAAAGATTTGGAAGCTCTGTTTGGGCAATATTGCCCAAATTAGTTCACATTGAACTTGTTGACGTAGACCCAACAATTTGTCGAGATGTGGTGATGCAGAGAGATAGTTATATCTGAATCAAGGTGGAGTGTTGAATTTATGTGATTCAAATATTTCCAAAGAAGACAAGAAAATAATTAATTGATTCAGTCAATCAATTAATTAGGCTGTATATGGAAAGATAAAGAGGAAAGATACGTGGCATCTTTTAGAGAATGAAAACTAATTAATTGCTAATCAATCAATTAGTCATATTTATCATATGACGATAGAGAAGTTTGTAAATGGAGATTAATTTAAGCAATGGAAATTTATGGAAACATAGATTTTTTGTCATTTATGTGCATTGGAATCAAATCAAGTAAACTGGAAAGGTTGTCACATAATCTGAAAGTTAATTTTCTTCATCTTCAAGCATCCTTCATTTTCATGCCTATTTAAATGAAGGAAGTTCTTCTTCATATGTGTGTGAGCGTGTGAGAAAGCATCCACCATTATCATCTTCTTCAGTATACCCTAATTTCTGCAGTCAATCAATTAGGGGTTTAGAGCGCAAACAAGTCTTTGGATAAATTGATTATTCAATTTGTAATTATAGGTTAGTCTCTCCACTTTGCTACCTATAATTTTGTAATCCCTCTCTTTTGTACTCTCTTTCTTCAGTGAAATAAAGAATAGTTGTTTGGTCCGTGGAAGTAGGCAATCTAGCCGAACCACGTTAAATCTCTATGTTATCCTTTCTTCTGTATTTTTTTTGTTTGGTGATTATTTTTCATTGAATTTGTGGTTGGTAATTAATCGACAAGCTAGATCCTTCTTTTACTTGTTTCCGCGCATTAGCATTCCGCTGCGTTTTTGGAGTTTGTGCGAATCAGTTGAATTTCCGCACAACAGTGTAGGAGATGAATACTGTGAAAATGTTGTGATTAAATATTCTTGGAAGCCACTTATTTGTACTAGTTACAAAATTTGGTCATTCAACTGCAATCTGTGATGTGATGGGAGAAGTTATTGCTGATGACGAATATGGTAATGAGGATTTGAGGAAGAACAATTATTTTTCTGGTGATTTTAGACAGGTAAAAGTTAATGCAGTGAATGAAGTCCACAACCTGGTTAATGATAAATATGTTGAAGTAAAAAGGAAACTTAAAAAGTAGAAAATGATTTGGAAGAAAGTTTCACCAGTGACTTATCCTGCTTCGATTTCAACTGATGTTATCACAATGATGTACATGTGCTTGATACTATTCAAGTTGATTTAGAACAAGTTTTATCTGGTGAAGAGAAAGTAGTGGTTAATCTGCTTGATCAACATGTTTTAAGTTTATCTCAAACTGAATCTTCTGATATTCTACCTAGTCATCCAAAAAATATTCATTATTGGAAATTTGGAAGATGATGAAATTTTTGATACTGCTGAAATCGATGCTTTCTTTGATTCCTCCAATCCCGTTGCCATTGATTCTTCCACTAATGCAATTTCTATCCCTGCTATTTTTTATTTTCCTGATGCAATATTCAAACCGTTGTTACCCAAGTAACTCCCCCTTCTTCTCAATCAAATATCCCTCTTAATTCTAATAAGTCCCCTGTCATTCTATCATATATTACCACTTCAACTGCTTAAGGAAGTAAGCTTGTTCTTCAACACTCACAATCTGCCAGTGACATGCACACTGACATGCACTCTCCCCTCCTTAACTCTAACCAATCATTAATCTCCACTTCTATTGCTCAAGGAAGTAACATTATTCTTTGAAACTCAAATTTTGGCAATGACATGCACACTTACACTGACATGTACATTTCTCTTCTTAACTCTAATCAATCTCCCATTTCTCATATCCATTCTTTCTAATATTTCCTCTCCTCTTTATGCAAATTTGAAAGCTCCTGATCATATTTTGGTTTCTAATCATCCTCTAATTTGTCTATCCTGGCCATCATTTATCTAGTGAAAACTGTGACTCGGCTAAAAAGAAGGGTAGACCAAAGAATATTGTTTCTTAAAAATCTCTCCCCTCTGATCTTGTTAAAGGAAATAATTTCATAATTGAACGAACTGGATTAAAGTCTATTGGCACATCTACTGGTGTCAATACTAGATCAGTCACCAAATCCTCCTTAACCATTGATAAAATAGGATACTGGAATATCAGAGGAGCACACCAGTTTGGAAAGTATATTAAAATAAAAAATTAAACCATTTTCACAATCTCCAGCTCATTGTTCTCTTTGAAACCAAATTAAACTGTGAATTATCTAATAAACTTGCCTATTTCATTAACCCAAACTAGTCCATTCTCCACAATCTTGTTCAAGCACCTTATGGTAGATTGCTAATCATTTGGAATCCCAACATTTTCGGTATCACTCCTCTACTTGTCATAGGCAAGTATCCACTCTTTAATCTCTCATATTCCTTCCAATCAAACTCTCCACCTCTCCCCTATTTATGCAGACAATAATAAACACCACAGACAAGCCTTATTTAATTTAATTCCATCTTTTAAACCACCAAATTCTCCTTGGATTTGTTTGGGTGATTAGAATTGCATGCAGTTCTCACATGATAAATCAGATGGTACCCCATTATCATATCATGACACTAGTTCCCTCAATAATTGTATCCATGCTTTTGAATTAATTCCTGTTAATTCAAATGGGTGTTTTTATTCTTGGAATAACCGTAGTAGATTAGGTGCAAGAACATATTGCAAACTCGATAGAATCTACCATAATTTTGAATCTCTTTCTTCTTGGCTAAGCCTTATTGCTTTCTTTCCTACCCCTTCTTGTAGAAAAACTGAAGTGCAGTTAAGAGTAGAAAGATAAACAGGAGCACAGTATGATTTTGCAGAGAAGAAACAAAACAAATAGTTTTCTTTATTTCATGGAGGAGATGTACAGCAACAGTAAAATACTTTGCATGCCCTATATAAGAGCGTGATGGCCTCACATTATTAACTTATTCAACTAACTACATTATAGCAACAAACACCTACAAAACATGATCTCATGCTAGAAATAAGACCACATGCCAAAAAAAAAGAAGGAACTGACTCGGTAATGTAGCAAACTGAAACTGATGTTGCATTCTAACACTCCCCCTCAACATCAGTTTTGCTTATTTTTCTACCAGCCCAAGTTGCTTGCGAAAACTATCAAATTTTCCACCAGCCAAGCCTTTTGTGAACAGGTCTGCAACTTGATTTTCTGTGTTAGTGTATTCTAACACTATCTCCCCCCGCAAAACTTTTTCCCTGATAAAATGATAATGCACCTCCACGTGTTTAGTTCTTGCGTGAAAGATAGGATTCTCTGCCAAACGTATTGCCGACAAGTTGTCGCAATATAACGGAACTGCATAATTCACAGGTTGACACAAATCCCTTAGCAATTGTACAAGCCAAGTGCTTTCCTGAGCTGCTACTGCTGTAGCTCGGTATTCCGCCTCTGTTGTTGATAAAGATACCGTTGGCTGTCTTTTACTGCACCAAGAGACTGCTCCAGACCCAAGCATGAAGACATACCCAGAGGTTGAACGTCGAGTATCCTGATCACCTGCATAGTCCGCATTACAAAAACCAGCTAATTTGCAGACTCCACCTCTTTCATATGAAATACCATACCTAAGTGTGCTTTTCACATATTGTAAAAGTTCGCCGAACAGCTTCCAAGTGAGGCTTCTTTGGATTTTGCATATATCGACTCAATATGCCAACGGCATACGAAATGTCAGGCCTGGTCAAAGTTAAATAAATCAAACTTCCAATCAATTTGCGATACATCGTTGCATCTTCTAGAGATCTCCCTTCATGCACACACATTTTAGCATTCGGTTCTATAGGAGATGAAATTGGTTTGCATTCTAGCATTCCAAACTTCTTCAACAAGTCTTTGCAATATTTTTGCTGACTAAGAAATATGCCTTCACTGGTGTGTTCAATCTCAAGACCAAGAAAATATTTAAGTTCACCAAGTTCTTTCATTTGAAAGCGAACAGACAAATTTTCTTTTGTTTGAAGAATCTCATCTTCATAATCACCTGTTATGATTAAATCGTCCACATACACTAACACCATGGCTAGTTTTTTTTCATTGCTTTTAACAAATAAACTAGAATCTGCAGAAGTCACTAAATAACCATCATGAACCAAAAACTCAGCAATTTTACCATACCAGGCTCTCGGTGCTTGCTTTAGCCCATAAAGTGCCTTCCGCAATTTGCATACATATTCAGGATGGTTTTTATTTTGAAAGCCCGTGGGTTGACACATAAATATCTCTCGATCCAACTCTCCATGTAGAAACGCATTCTTTACATCCATCTGCCAAAGTATCCAATCTTTGTTGGCTGCAAGTGCTAATAGGACACGGACTGTAGTAAGCTTCGCAACTGGACTGAACGTTTCATCATAGTCCACCCCATATTGTTGAGAAAATCCCCGAGCTACCAACCGAGCTTTACATCTCTCAATTACTCCATCTGCATTGCGTTTTATTTTATATACCCATTTGCAAGAAATAGGTTTAACATCTCTAGGCTTAGGTATAAGTTCCCAAGTTTGGTTTTTCTCTAATGAAGCAATCTCCTCAGTCATTGCTTTCTTCCACTCTGGAATTTGAACTGCTTCTTCTAATGTTTCTAGTTCATTTTCTATTGTTATGGCATCATTAACATATTTAGGATTTGGCTTTCTTGCTCTATTTGATCTCCTAAAAACTGCAGGTCCTTCTTCGCCATCATGTGTTTCTTTGTCCCCATCATGCATACCAGTTTGCCATGGACTTCGTACTCTGGTTTCTTCATGATCTGGACTGTCAATTTCATCTTCAGCTTCTCCTGGATTCAGCTGAATTAGTGCATGCTGCGACTCATTTTTTATGGCATCTGACTCATGTAGTGTCTTATTATCCGAAGACCACCACGAAGATGCTTCATCGAATACTACATTTCGAGATGTGTAGCACTTTCTGGTCGTAGGATCACAACATCTCCAGCCTTTTCTTGTACTATCATATCCTACAAAAATACATTTAACAGCCTTTTTGTCCATTTTGCTTCGTAAATGGTCAGGCACGAAAACATAGCATACACATCCGAAAACACGAAAATAACTAACAGTGGGCTTTTTATTCCATAATTTTTCAAAAGGAGATAGAAAACATAACCTTCGCTGCGGCAGTCTATTGATTACATAAGCTGCAGTGTTCATTGATTCTGCCCAGAATTGGCCTGGAACATCTTTCGCATGAAGCATACTTCGACATATTTCAGCTAGATGTCGGTTCTTTCTTTCAGCTACTCCATTTTGCTGTGGTGTATAAGGGCATGTAAACTGACGGTGTATATGGTGCTCTCGAAGAAAATTGCATAACTCATCCGACATGTACTCGCCTCCATTATCAGTGCGTAGACATCGAACCCTTTTACTAACTTCTCCTTCTGCTGCCCTCTTGAACTCTTTGAACTTTGAAATAGTTTCAGATTTTTGTTTCATGAAGTAAACCCAAACATACCTTGTGAAATCATCAATAAATGTTATCATGTACTTCATTCCCCCGACAGACGCCTGCTTGACAGGTCCAAATACATCAGAGTGTATTAATTCTAGTGGCTCCTTTGCTTTAAATTTGGACTCTTCATATGGCAATTGGTGTGCTTTACCATACTGACAGCCGCTGCATACAGTATCCAACTTCACCTCAAGTTGTGGAAGTCCTTTCAGCGTCATTCGTTTTATCATCATGTTCAGCTTGGAATAGCTAACATGACTTAATCGCATGTGCCATAACTCCGCCGTTTCATTCTTCCTCGTTTTGTCCACATATGCATTTTCTGCAGACATTACATAAACCGATTCCACTCTTCGCCCCTTCATTACCGGTTCTTTCATTATTTCCAGGGTGCGATATACTTTGACATCATGTGGGCCAAACATGACACAATGTCCAGAGAATGTTAGCTGAGAGACAGAGAGTAGATTTTTCTTCATACCTGAGACATGATATACATTTTGGAGTTGTAGCATATTATCACTATATTGAGAGGGAACTGCTGTAGTCCCAATGTTAGCTATTGGCAACTTTGAGTTGTTTGCTGTCACTACAATTCGATTTCCCTTATACTTGGATAGATTTTGTAACTTATTTTTATCACCTGTCATATGATTTGAACATCCCGAATCAACGATCCAATCTTTTTCATGATCGACGTGTTCGGACATAATTGTTGCAACAATAGAACTTTGTTCTTCGGCTGCAAACAATGCTTCAGCATCCTATTCTTCCTCGCTTTTAAACGTAGCTGCGTTATTTTCTGCCGACTTCTTCGACCAACAAGCTTTTGCCATGTGTCCCTTCTTCCCACAATTGTGGCACTTACCTGCAAACTTCCTGCCAATGCCATTAGCCTTCGAAGCTCCCCTTGCATGACTAGTTCCTTCTCCTTGATGAACTACTGTCTTATCCTCATTCTTTTTAGACCCGCCAAATGCATGTTGCTTAGAGTTCCTTCTGCCTTTGTTGATGTAGAGTGCTTCCTCCTCACCTTTCAGATGGACTCCTCCCAATTGCTTAGCTAGTGCTTCTTATCCAGCAAGCAAATTCTCAAATTCAACAAGTGATGGTTGATTTTGCCATCCTTGTACAATAGCAACAAAGGCCCTATATTCCGGTCTCAAACCATGAATGATTATTCTCTTCATTCTGGTTTCTCCAATTGGAGCCGTCGGGTCCAACTCAGAAATTTCACGGCAAAGCATTTTCACCTTGTGAAAATATTGAGCGATAGACATGTCATGTTGTATTAATGACAGAAGTTCACTCTCTAAAAGTTGAAGCCTCGTGTCATTCCTTTTTGAGAATAGCATGGCAAATGCGTCCCAAGCTTCTTTTGGTGTTTTGGCATCTCGGATATGCTCTAGCACATCTTCTTCAACCGTAGTCTTTAAGGCAAACATTGCTTTGCCTGCTTTTATCTTCCACTTCCGCAGAGTATGATTTGCATCTTCTGCTTCCGGTTGCATGACTTCACTTCCATTGACAATCTCCCACAGATCTTGACCCTGTAAGTAAGACATTATACACGTGGACCAAGTGTTGTAATTATGATTGTTCAGCTTCTTGATTCCGCCGACAACTTGGAGATCATTCATCTTGTCGAAGTAAGAGTTGAAGAATATATAGCACCAAAGTGAACCTAACCTGGCTCTGATACCAGGTGTAGAAAAACTGAAGTGCAGTTAAGAGTAGAAAGATAAATAGGAGCACAGTATGATTTTGCAGAGAAGAAACAAAACAAATAGTTTTCTTTATTTCATGGAGGAGATGTACAGCAACAGTAAAATACTTTGCATGCCCTATATAAGAGCGTGATGGCCTCACATTATTAACTTATTCAACTAACTACATTATAGCAACAAACACCTACAAAACAGGATCTCATGCTAGAAATAAGACCACATGCCCAAAAAAAGGAACTGACTCGGTAATGTAGCAAACTGAAACTGATGTTGCATTCTAACACTTCTTTATCTTCTTTATCTGATCACTCTCCAATAATATTGGGCTAGGGAAAAGCAACCATAAAATACCATTCCTTGTTTTCATTTTTCAATGCCTGGACTAATCATTCAGAATTTATTAAAATAGTTTACGACTCATGGATGATTCCTATATATAGTAACCCTGTGTTTATATTGCAGGAAAAATTTAAAAGATTGAAAGGTACTCTGAAGGAATGGGCTCACAAGAATTTTGATGCTGGTTCAAAATCATCCCTACCATTAGAATGCATCCCTCAAATGTCCAGTCTTCTCTTCTTCTCAATCCCTCTGACATCATGCCCTTAAGTGAAGAGCATAAACTAAAGAAGGATCTCCAAAAATCCATTGTTGATGAAGCCAAATTGGTTAAGCAAAAACATAGGTTGCGATGGGACAAACATGGTGATAAAAACACTTCTTGCTTCCATTAATCTCTAAATATCAAACAGGCTGATAATAATATTTTCTCCACTTTGGACAAGAATAACTTAGCATGTACCAACTATGTTGACGTCACTGTTGCTTTCCTGGGTTATTTTGAAGGTATTATTACTGGCCCTAATTCCCTTTCAGTCTCTTCTCTAGCTCAGTTTAATCTTCCTGCTATTTCTAATTCATACAAAATGTTCCTTACATATAAAATTTCTTCTCTTGAATAAAACAATCAATATTCTCTATGAAGTCAAATAGTTCCCCTACTCTCGATGGCTTTATTGCCCATTTTTTTTTCAAATTTGTGTGGGATATTGTTGAGGTGGATGTCCTCAAAGGAATTTTTTTCTTCAAAAGCAATAGAACGCTCTTAGGTATAAATTCCATAAAGTTAGCTTTAGTTCCAAAAATTCATCATCCTCCAGTGTGACTCAATTTCGTTCCATTGCTTGCTGTATTGTATTTTATAAAGCTATCTCCAAAATTCTGGCTAGTAGAATGAAGCAAGTTTTTGCCCCTATCATCTCTCTTAACCAAAGTTTTTTCCTTCCATCAAGGAATATTGTTGACAACATTCTTCTTTCTCAAGAACTGATGAGGGGTTACTCCAGGAAAATCTTATCTCCTGGATGCTTTCTTAAGCTTAATGTTCAAACAGCTTTTGAGTCCATTCAGTGGAAGTCTATCATAAACATCCTCCATTCCATGAATTTTCCTATGCCATTCCTATCTTGGCTCTACACTTATATATCTGCTGCATCATATCACTATCCTTTAATGGTAGCAATTTTGGTTATTTTAAAGGAACTCAAGGAATCAGACAAGGGGACCCTATATCCCCTTACCTATTCATGGCCACTGTGGAACTCCTAACCTCAATGATTAATATGACTGTTCAGAGGAAGGATATTGATCTCCATCATCAATGATTACTTCTCTCATATTTGCTGATGACCTTATTCTCCTTACCAAACCTAATGAAGTCCATTGGCAATTGCCTTGAAAACCTAAACAACCTTTATTTCATCACAGGGGTTGTCTAAATAAGGCAAAATCTAGTTTGTTGATAGCTGGTATTCCTAAAACTAAAAAGTTATCTCTGACTAATTTATCCTCTCCTTTTGTTCTTAATCTGAATGATGTTTACCTTGTTGCTCCTCTCCTCTCCTCTAAAATATCCACCAATCATTGCCTTCCTTTATATGATAAGATCATCTCCAAACTTTCCACTTGGCCTGTTTTTACTTTATATATGGCTTGTAGATTAATTGTGGTTAAATCTATTACAATCTCAGTGTGTTTATATTACGCCTACATTTATATCCTTCCTTATAATCTCATAAACATGATTAACTCAGTTGTGAATCACTTCCAATGGCATGGTAACCCTCCCTCCCATAAGTTGATCCCTTTACCTTTCGAAAAGGTTACTCTCCCTGTTGAATTTGATGGTTGGGTATTATGAACATTAAAAACTGGAAGAAAGCCTCTTTCTCTTCTCTCATAAACAAGTTGTTATCTACTTCTCCCAACATGTGGGTTTCTTGGACTAGGAACAACTTGATCAAGAGAAATAAATTTTGGCCAATGGAAATACCTTTAGACTGCAGTTGGACTTGGAGAAGTATTTTGAAGTTCAAAGCATCATTCATTCCTTTCTTCCAATGCTCCTTGACTGACCCTTCTAGTGTATCTTTTTGGTATAATCCTTGGTCTTCTAAGGGCATTATTTTCTCCAATGTAATTGATAGCGCTCCCCGACACAATTCTGGTTTCCCTGACTCAACTAAAGCCTCTTATTTTTTTAGTAATAATAGAATGATTCTCCCCTATTCTAGTTCCGCTTTCCTTTGGAACAATGTGGAAGGGGTTTGTTTTGACCATGCTTGCAATCTTTAGATGGAAGTCCTCACTCTATTTCAAGGGTCTACAAATAAATTTCTAATCACTGAACATTTTCCTCTGGCACACTAGACTTCGGACTTCAGATTCTTCTCCTAAGAAAAATATTCTATTATGGAAAATTGTATCAAATGCGGTGCATAGTCAAGATAATTTGATGTGTAAAGGAATGCTTTAGACCTTTGTTTTTATATTTTGTAAAAACAGTCTTAAGAACATTGGTCACTTATTCTTCTCTTTCTCTTGCTCATTTTATATTTGGAAGCACTTGCTGTATAATTTGAATTTGCATTCCCCTGCCAGGGATTCTCAGTTAAAATGGTTTTCCATATTTAAAGCGACTATATGGAGAGACTCAAATGGCAGGCTTTTGTTGAGAGTGCTAAAGAAATCTATACATACACTGGGTCTGAAAGGAATAATCGGTTGTTTAATGCTGTTTGTAATATGGAAGGCTCTAATATTTAGGAGTCAAATTTGAAAACCTATCTAACACGTTTTGTATTAGCTAGGGTTCCTTCTTTTGCTTCTTTTTGTTTCTTTATAGTAGTTTGGCATTCGGCCAAATTCCTGTTTTGCTGTAATTGATACTTCCGTGTTAATAAGAGTGGACGATCCACAATAAATTCGGTAGGCTATACCAAAAATATGATTTTCGAACCTAATATAATTTAATTGAAATTTTTATTGAAATTAATTAATTAAAGGTTAATTAATTAAGCAAATTAATTAAAGTAATCAGTTAAAGGTTAATTAATTAAATAAATTAATTAAAAGTTGATTAATTAAATAAAAATGCATATATACGTGATATATGTGTTATACTATAAAGGTTATAATATATAATAAATATTTAATATAAATGTTATATTAAAATAATATAAAACTAATTAATATATTAATTAATCAAAATTAGTTAAATGCGATTTATTTAATATATTATTATAAATCAGACTATTATATAGGTAATATGTAATATAATAATAAAAACATATAATATAAATGTATAATAAAAGGTGGAACAATAGCAAACCCAAAATAGAATTAAGGGATATACATACGTATAGTATGTATACTGTGATTTTAGATGTGTCCGACACTTGAATCATGAGGGTATTTCATAAGAAATACATTATCTTATAAGTTAATATTACTATATATAATATATTGAAGATTATGAATCTTTAATATAGAGTTTTCCACTATCATTTATATATTAATAAATTACTTGCATACTCTTTAGTTGGTAAGCTTTTCTTATGCTAGGGATATTATATGTAATACTATTAATATTTCTAATACACGAGGTGAGATAACTGCACATATTTGTTGAGCTTTTCTTAAGGTATGTGCATTATACCTAGGTCATCGTGAAATGGTTGGTTCAGGTGAATAATCTTATTTCACTAATTGAGCTTTCCTCAAGGTGAATGCGAGATTTGGACAAGGAACCACATATTAGGAGTTGTATGTGATATAACTAATAAGGATTTATCCATCGTATATGGGTGTATGATTTGTTGAGCCTTCCTCAAGATTAGAATCCCAAGATATATGAGTCCTAACACCCGCTAGTGAAGTTGAAAGACTTTTATGTTTTGCTTAGGGTTTGATGAAACATAAAAGATTAGTGGGTGCCTTATTAGAAAAATTAAATGATAACATTTAACCATTCTAATATTGTAAGAACATATGCTATATTATAATGATATAATAATCTACATTGATAAACTTGTGCATTTAATATGATTGATAAAATGTTTATCAATTAAGGTATACAAATGAATTGAACTAAAGATTGACAAATAGAAATATAATATATTCTTACTAATAAATGCTTGTTGCGTGTTAACGTTTCAACATCTGCAAGCGCCTGATTTTGTAACTACTAAATACGTTTGTAATTTGGTCGCTTACGTATTTATTTGGTCAAGACCGTGTATTGCATTTTATGAATTCTGAACTCAAAAGAAATAAAATACTATGGATATTTGATCCATATAAAATCACATATAAATGTTATATGATGAACGGTCATAGTTTGTGTTGTACGATATTTCGATGGAACTAGTTCATCTAAAGTAATCAAATAAAACCGTACTACGAGATGAATATTTAATTTGATTGATTACAATAAAGATCAAATTGTATTAAATGTAACATTAGACCAAATCTTCAGGATAGATCTAAGAACTTGATTACTGAAATATCAGTTTGATCAGTTTACATAAAGTGCAACATATTTGATGTCCTCAAATGTTAAGGATGATTGAGTGTACTTTTGTAAAGAGTTCATTATGATGTTGTAGTAATGGTATTCTTTTGAATAGTTCAACCATTTAGAAAGAAAGATGAGTGTGCAAGAGTAGATGTGATTTAAGGTACAATTAGGATGAAGAGAGTGAATGGTCACTTTGCCTTTGTAAAGAAACAAAGAAAACGAGAATTATAATTATAATTGATACGTGACATTGGAATAAGAAATACTATTTCTATTTAGAAATGTAATTTCATGTAGAAAATTATTTTCTATTAGATTTATTTGTTTGAGTTTGAGATATTTGATCAAAGAACACTCTGCTATAAACTAATTGTAGTACATGAAATAAATAATCTATATTAAGTAAATGATGGACCTTGAATTTAGTACGTTATTATAGTAATAGTGGAAATAGTGGGAGTATGCCATATAACAATTATTGATTGCATCAAGTTACGAAAATTGTTTTTTATAAAACGCACTGCACATTATTTATGAAATAATATTTGTTCTTCTAGGATGACTAAAGAATAGACATAGTTTTATTTCAATTTGAATATTATGAATGTTCATTATAAAATAAATCTAGAAAGTGGTATTTGTTTACATAACAAAAGTGATGCATTAGAAAATAATGAATTATCTAAAATTATTTATAATTATTTTGGAATTATAGACTAAACCGTAGTTTATGAAATAAATTTTATTATATGATCGTGAATCATTTGATAGTAGTTAATTATACCTCAAACAATTATGGTTATGCATCAATTTAGTGGAAGCGTCATAAGATTTGATGAACTCTTCGAATTGATATATATATATATATATATATATATATATATATATATATATATAGAGAGAGAGAGAGAGAGAGAGAGAGAGATGTATGTAATTTTTTTTTTGAAATGGTACTTTATATACAACAAATCATTGGGACAACATATCTCATGTCAATAAACGTTCGAAAGCAAGTTTTGAACTTGTGACCTCTTGCACCAAAGCCAAATCAATTAACCACTTGGACAATGGTACTTGTCATGTATGCAATCATTAATACCAAAACATTTCTGTGCACTTTTTCATAATCACTAGTGAGTTATCACAGACTTGAATATATGTATTTTATGTGCATGGATAAGTCTGTGATAAGCTCATAGAATATAAAATAAAAGTAACTAATGTAACATGTAATATAAATGATTCAATTTGATCGAATAAGTGAGTATATTGGAAACAGTTCCACATGTACCTAATATGAATAAAGATTGAGTCTTAAAGGTCACTCCTCCCCATAATACATAATAATGTATTGATTAGGAGTAATTGAACTTTGTTGGACAAAGCACAATTAATGATGAGTGAAGTTGAGCTAAATTCTTTTTATATGGTATGTACTTAGGAGTAGTACACAAGGTTAAAACTAATAACAGCCGAAGAATAATCTATGAAACTATACGAGATAAGGGTTATAAGAAACTCCTACGTATTCTAGGCTAAGGAGTTGGCAGGTTGTGCGGGTCGGAAGATAGCATGCAATAATTGCACATGAGGGATCTTATATAAATCGTCCCAACAAAGTTTTGGGGATGATAATTATTAGATGACTAATTTATGTTGTGAACATAAATATATTATGAACTAATGGAAAATCAATTTTATATAAGGCAAAGCATAAAAATTTTATGAATGCCTATTCTACTGCACTGAGAAACAATTATTATTTCAAAAAGTACCAACTTCGTAGCGAAGGAATTTCTTTAAGAAATCAGTAGTATAAAATGAATTTGGACACGATCCAATAATGAAACTGATTATAAGGGATGAAATGAAATTGAACAAACCTAAGTAAATACAAATACAATAGAACATCTAATGAGTATTCTTGTATATTAAAGAGAAATCATGAGGTTTTTGTCAATGTCAAGAATAAATAAGCTTCGATTGTTTAATTAAACTATTTAGAGTATCAACTCTATAATATGGTATGATGTGTAAATCTGAAATAGATTCCAAGTACATTATCAAAATTTGATTTTGATAGCTGGATCCAAAAAGATACATCCTTTGGGCTGCAAATGTGTCTTTAAGAGAGACAAATGCAATCGGAATATAGTGAGCCACATTTATAAGAATATTACCATGAATTCAATTATTGAAATTCATGCAACAAATTCACCCTTCGATGTGCTAATGTTGGTTCAGATTTTACTCACAAAATTATCATTCAGTATGACTTTATGTTTTGGTATATATGTGTTGAAACAGAATGTTCTGAATATAGATTTAGACTATTCTGTTTGCATATAAGAACCAAAGTGTCTCAAAGTCGATGAGAGTGATATTAAGTTTGTCTATTTTGCAGATACGATCCTAGAATGGATTTGAAAGTTAAAAAGCATCAAAATTGAATAAGTATTTTGACAGATGTATCAAATAGTTTAACCATCAATTAAAGTAAAGAAAGCGCATTCTTATAAGAAAGAAAATTAAAAGGTACATAGATATTTCTAAATCATAAGTAAACAACAACACACTATTGGTTTTAATGATGCACTTGTGTTAAAATCAGTTATAGTTGTTTTAATACCCAATGTTGGATTTATAAATGATGTCTTTTATAGTAAGTATAAAATATATTGTGAATGTCCCAAAATAATATGCGAGGACATCTTATTAAAATGTTTAGTATGGAACATATAAAATGGATTCCTTATGCATTGGTAGGAGGAATTATCATACATGTATGTTGTCTATGATATCATGACTTTTTTATGTATGTGACACATGAAGCAAATATCAAGTCCAAACTGATATCACCGAATGATAGTTTGGAGTATTCTCATGTATTACGAAATAATATAGAATTGTTTACAGAAACAACAAGCTCCTTATGAATGAGTGTTCGGACTAAGACTTCATAAATAATATTGAGTATAATATATCAATAATAAAATTCAAGTTAGAAATCTTTGAGTTGAAAATGTTCTAAATAGATGGCTAATTCAATGAAAATGCTAAGCACATTGACTTCAATAGTGCCACAATAAAAGCAATGTATGTATAATAAATGCAAAAATTTATAATCGAGATGAATATTGAGAATCACATAACATTGTTATATGATAACAATGTCATAATATAGTTCGTAACAGAAGTTAGAGCTCACTGTAAGTCAAGAGACATACTATGAATTGTTCCACATGATAAAGATAGTTTATCAGCGTCAGAGAGAGTTGTTTGACAGAGTAGATAATTGAAACATAATATCAAACCCATTCATAGAGGGAACGAACCATTTAGTTTTGAGGAAACCGATTAGGGAAGTTGGAATAAGATTCCATAATTGACCCCAAGTGCAAGCGGGATATTGATAGAGTTAAAGGTATGCCCTAGGGTTATTATAATTTGTTACATATATCTAACTCAATAGCCAATCTTGTTCAAAATAAAATTTGTTTTCATTCTATTATATACTCGATATAATGTGTAATATTAATTAATTAACTGATTTACTTGAAAGTACATTTCATTGAAAATCCATAAATCGTATGTTTTGTGATAGTAATTATAAAGTTTTGTAACTGCAAGTAATTTATCGCAGTGAAAACAATATACCATTTTAAATATTCCTAGTCAAGATGCATCAAGACTGGATATCAATGTATCCATTAAGACTAGAGTATGTAACACTATCCAAATGACGAGCAATGTATTATTCATGATTATTGGGGACATCTGGGAGGTTACATACTGATAGTAATTAGATAACTATGGAATGACTCACTCGATAGTTTTTTAGCAAAGCTAGCGAGGTTAACTGGGCTCCTACCAGATTTATTATAACAAAACAATAAAATGAAATGATTCAGAACAAACTTTGAACCAAAGAAAGGAAAATGAGCACCCACAAGGAAAAACAAGAAAACAAACACACAAGGAACAACACAAAAAAGAGAACTAGGATAAAATTAAAGAGTAATCAAGCCCAACTAAGAGCAAAACCATCAAGGAACTTGGATGATGTTCTCTTCAATTGCATGTGAGTTCTACTTTCAATCTCATTCTATAGTCATTCCATAGTCTTTTTTTGTCATAAAAAATAATAGCACTTCTTTACTTCCAAATTGTATCGAGATATGTCTTATTAACCATTGCAATCAATCTCGACCTTGATGTTTTCCATTTAATAGGTTTATAAACATTATTCTACTCAATTTCAGAGGGTAAACATGTTGAACCTCCTCTGCTTCTCTCATAATATTCGACCATAAATTGTACAGAGAAAGACATTCAAAATATGAATGGTAGAGGACTCATTATGCATACAGCAAAAAACATAATCTCTAGAATGTCATACCATAACCTTATAAGATATCAGTAGTTAATACGGTAGAGTTGAGCACCTTCCACATCGTTAAATTTTCTTTAAGGGAGGAATATGATCCCCATATAATGTCAGGCCTTTTTTTGCAGGCAAGGTGACATTGCCTGAAAGAAGTTGATACATAATATCAATAGTATGAGGTTTATGATTCCAAGAAGTTGGCATTGAAGCCTGAACATGGAAAAGTCTGCTTTGTATGCTCTCGCATAGAAGTCTAATAGCCCGACTGCTAATATATGGTAGATGAACTATCCCATCATTTACATAGTCATTTGCGTTAGCATGATAGTGTATTCCTGTTTGTTGAAGTTGTTGATAGGTTAAAACTTTTTATAATATGATTCCTTTATCAACCAAAGGTTCATGCCAAAAGCTAACTGAGTTGCTGCTAGTAAAATGGGTTTGAATATGGGGTAAGAATAAGGTTCTAAACCCTAAAAGTTTCCTCCATGTCCAACTACAAGATTGTGGTATTTTCATATTCCAAAAATACTTTCTCCATATGCTATAGTGCAACACCCATTCAACCCAAACATTATCCTTCCTATTCATCATGTCATTGAAGTGCTTGCTAAGAGCTGCAATGTTCCATGTTTTTATATTGAGGATACCCAGACCTCTCTTGTTAAGCGGTGCTTCAAACCTAGAGAAAGTGCAAGGTAGGAGTTTCCTCGAGTTATTAATCCAGTCCAAAAAAATCCGAGCATGGGAAATCTAACTAGCTTTGGCAATTTTCCAAGGAGAATGATTGTACGAGCCCAATACACCATCATGAAGAAGCTAACAGACTTTATAAGTACCAACCTACCAGACCAAGAGAGTTTCCTATTGGGATAATAGTTCAATGAGTCGGTGATTTTACTGTACAAGGGTAAGCAATTAGCTAGAATGATTCTTTTGGTTATTAGAGGTAGCCCCAAGTACTTCAAGTCTCCAACCATATTATTAGACCCACTAGCCTGATACCAAACATTAGATAGGCTAATAGAAACTCCAAAGAGCAGCATACTAGATTTATTTGGTTAATTCTAAGCCCAATCATCTTGTAGAAGGTATCTAAGGTTTCAACAATGCATGTCAGAGAGGAGTACTCATATTTAGTGAATAATAGAACATCATCTGCAAACATAATAAAGGAAACTTGCAACTGACTACACTTAGGGTGATATTTTATAAGTCTATTAGTGTATTTCATTGACAACATGTTAGAGAAAACTTCCTTTATCATTATGAAAAGATAAGATGAGGTAGGATCTTCCTGACGACTTCCTTGTTTACTTTAAAAAAACCCATTGGTCTTCCATTAATGATAACACATAATGCAGGAGATGAAATGCACATGTAAACCCAAGCCATAAAAACCTTGGGGAAACCCATCTTTGCCATGGTCCTAACGATTGCAGACCAATGCATACTATCATATGCTTTAGAGATATCAATTTTAGAGTTTCCACAGGGGAGGAATTAGTTCTAGCTTAACCTTCTAATAACTCTTGTGCGAGCAGAATGTTATACAATATACTACTTCCTAGCAAAAAGGCTGCTTGGTTTGAGGAGATAAGTTTAGGTAAGACAACAACAAGTCTAGTTGCAAAAAGTATTGTAATGCATTTGTAGACCACATTGCAGTAGTAAATTGGTCTATAAGAGGAAACAATGGTTGGAGTGTTGGTCTTTGGGATTAAGGCAACGTTGGTGGTGTTAACCTCTCTAAGGAGTTTGCATATATCAAAAAAAAATTATGAATAGCCTTGCAAAAATCAGGCCCATCACATTCCAAGTGGAGATGAAGAAAGTGACATTGAGACCATCAGGCCCACCTGCAGATTTCTAGTTCGTGGAGAAAAGTGACTTTTTTATCTCTTCATCAGTCTCTTTGGTGATCAAGGCAGAGGCTTCTTCTTGGTAAATTGTAGGAAGGTTGAGTGTGAGAATAAGTCCAATTCAGGGGTACCAAAAATGTTTAGAAAGGTGATCTACAAAAGCTTGTCAACACTTTCTGGAGTATAGTGTTGATTGCCATCTTCATTATAAATGCTATGGATATGGTGCTTAGCTTGCTTGACCTTGATAGATGCATGAAAGAAAGCAGAGTTCCTGTCACCTTTCTCAATCCATTTGTCATGTAGCTGCCACCTTTTCATGCAAGCTTCAATATCCAGAGCTCTATTGAGTTCATGAAATATCTTATTCTCCTCTTGAGCTGCTTCAACATCATTGGGATGTTCCATCGTGTAGTCTATTGCATTCTTCAATAATGTCCTAAGGTTAGCTGACATGAGACTACCAGAACCAAATATGTTGTGTGCCCATTGCCTTAAAGCCACTTCAATTTTCTTGAGTTTCTTGTAAAACTTAAACATGGGGTTATCATAGTATAAATTAAAACAAGCTTGCAAAATAATATTGTTAAAATGAGGATGCTAACCCAAGCAACTGTAAAACTTAAAACCTCGAAGTTTAAAACTAAAGGAGAATGATCAAAAAGAACTGGTTGAGGTAAGAAAACAGGAAGGGAAGGCCAATGAGATAAGCATGAAAAATTACAAAAGGCATGATCAACGGTAGTGAAGGTGCGAACTCCATTCCAACTTCTGTTATTCCGGGAGTATTTAGCACCTGATTCAAAGATAGGGATGAGGTTAGAGCCAGACAAGGCAATATTTAAAGGGGAAATGTCCTTGGGAGAAGAGGAAGACCATCCATTTTATCTTCAAGTTCAAGGAAATAGCTTAAATCTCCTAGCACAAGCCATGGGTGGGAAGATTGTCTGAGGGGAGTAATGAATTAAGGAAGTTGTTCCTTGAGACAAGAGAATTGTCAACATATACTACTGTTAGATAGAAATATGAGGGTAGATGTTCAGTTTGGATATGGAGGTGGATGTGTTGCCTAGAGGTCAAGATGGTTGTTACATTTAAAATAGAGGGATTGAAGAGGAACAAGATTCTACCATATGGGGCATTTTCAAGGTTGTGAAGCGCAAACCAAGTAGGGTTGATGTAGTTGGCAGCTTTGATGGATAATGGTGAGTTAAGCTTGGTTTCAAGAAGCGTGATTAGACAAAGGTCTTAAAAATGGATTAATTCTTTTCCTTGATCAAGTTTTATATTACTATGAGCTCCACGAACATTCCAAGCTGCAATTTTTTTAATCATTAAGAAAACTATATACAGTAGGGGATTTCGACTTTGCTAAGATGAAAGAGATCGAGTTAGTCCTCTTAAGTTTGAGATACTTGGATTGGGGACTTGTGAAGTAGAGGTTGGTAAGGCTTTCTGCATGATGGATGGGTTTGTAGTAATGTGAGTTGTAGGTTGTGAGTCTTGAGTTTGCTGTTCAAGTTGAACAGGGGAAACCGAACTAGGAATTTTATTGGGGAAAGTATAATCAGGGTTTTGCACTAATTAAGGGCGATGAGGGAGAATGGGAATTGTTTTCTTGTTCATGCATTGTTATAATCATTTTGGTTACTTGCATTTAAAGAGTTGAGCACCATTCAGACTCATTTGCTGGTGATAGCTGTTAGTTCTTGAGATGATGGTTTTGATGACAAAAACCTTAGAATATATTATAAAATATAAATACTAACAGTATATGTTTAGATATATATGTATATGTAGGATTTAACCATGCAAGTACCAAGAATGAAGACTGTATAGTATAGAGATTCAAGATATCGAGATTGAAGACTCATGAGTATCAAGATTATCAATAGCTCAAGAGTTTATGTAATTTATCTTTTAATTAGAAATTTTGTTAAAACTCCTAAAAAAGCAATGGCATCTTAAAATCCAATTTATTCGTGGAATGGAATCCACTTCGAGCCTGTTAAAGGGATGGAACCCTAAGTAGGATGGAACCAACGAAAAATCTAGTGGAACATTGTTTTGTATCCGCTAATTTTTATTCAAAATGATTTTTACAAAATTATATCTTGTTTTCAAAATGTTTTCAAAACCTTCCTTTTAAAAGCATCAAAAACATCTATCATGATTTCAAAATACTTTTAGCCTCAAAATAATCTTTAATTTCAAAATAAAATTATCCGTGGTTTTAACTATCTTTAATAATAATATATTTAATTTTTAAATATTTATACTTAGATTTAAATATAAAATTATACTAAAATTTGGTATATATTATTCTATATATTTACTTATGTATTTTAACTATAGTCAAGTATATTTATAAAGTTTAAAATTGTTTTAATATAAGATAGAAGTTATTTTCAAAGAAAATCAAATCACCAAAATATCCTTTGGGATGTCGACATGCCCATGTACCCTAAGTCGACATAGTGTCAGTTGAATTCAAAATTTAAATTTCAAAAGAAGTGTCTATTCGTCATATCTCTTCACGAATGGACATGGCTGTTGTTCTTCTATAAATAGGGGATGTTTTCAACGAATTTAAAAACAGATTTTATGGTTTTTCACTCCTCTTCTTCCACCACATTTCTATATACATATTCGTACCATTACTCTGCCAAAATCAACATTGAATCTAATTAGATTATCTCTGGTTTGATTCTCTATCACTATCTTAACAAGATCCTCAGTGCTATTCAGAGTTATAGGCTTTTTGCAATCAACTTAGCGAGAAAAGGTGTGATTATGGCCTTAGAAATCAATCAAGCGAGATAAGGTGTGATTAAAGCCATGGAAATCAATTGGGTGAACTTGTTGCCCGAGAAATCAAGTATCTCTACCTAGAGGATTGTGAATCTGGAGGGTGTACCTCGTTGCCTTGAAATCGAGGGTATAAGTTTTTGAAAGGAAATCTGTACCTGTGTGCGGGACTGGATGTAGGGTAATTCTGAACCAGTATAAAATCCGGTGTTTTCTTTCCTTTACTGCTTTTACTTTATATTTGCATCTATGTTTGATTCTGTGATCATATCTGTGTCTGAATATTGCATACATTTGTGTTCAAATTAACAAAAACTCAAAAAGATTTAATAATTCTTTAAAATGCTATTCAACCCCTTAGTGTTTATCCTAGCCTTAAGATCCTTAATCCGCATTTCTCACATTTGGTATCGGAGCAAGGTTTTCAAAGTTTCACAATATGATTTTTGAATTTTTTTTTAAAATGGCTACTAACACTAGTATCCCTGTCACTAGTTCATTTGTAGAAGGTCAGTCTACTCTCAGACCACCGCTTTTTAATGGCTGTAACTATGCATATTAGGCATGTAGGATAAAGATACATTTACAGTCTGTAGGATTAGATATTTGGAATATCACACAAACTGAATATTCTGAACCCACAACTGATTTTGCACAGTGGACCGCTGAGCAAAAGACTGTTGCATAAAATAATTCTAAAGCAATGAATATTCTGTTTTGTTCACTTGATAGAAATGAATTTAATATAGTGTCAGTTTGTAAGTCTGCATATAAAATCTGGAAAACTTTGCAAGTGACTCATGAAGGAACAAGCAAAGTTAAGCAGACCAAAATTTCCATGCTCACAAATCAGTTTCAATTATTTAAAATGAATTCTAGTAAGTCTTTTTCCGATATGTATAGTAGATTTCAGGATATTGTGCATTCTCTAATATCCTTAGGAAAGGAATTTTCGGAAGAAGATCAAGTCAGAAAAATTCTAAATTCTCTTACTCCAGAATGGGATCAAAAGACACTTGCGATCGAAGAGGCAAATGACATCAGTACTCTAAGGATAGAAGAATTAATTGGAAATCTAATGTCGTTTGAAGTTCAAATGATCGGGAGAAGAGAAACCAAAGCATCTGAAAAGAAATCAATGGCATTTAATGCATTAACTGATGGATCAGACTCAAACAACGGTAATGATGAAGAGATAGCCTTTATGACCAGGAATTTTCGGAAATTTCTGAAATACAGAAAGATGAATAATCTCAAGAGAAACAACTATAAGAGCTTTGGAAATCAGAATATAGTGCCAAACAATGTCAAATGTTTCAACTGTGATGAACCAGGGCATATCAAAAGAGACTGTCCGTATCTAGATAGGCAAAATCCTCCTATAAACAATGACTCAATAAAGAAACGAAAGCATGCATTTACTGCTACTCTAGATGACTCAGACTCGTCCTCAAGCGAAAATGATCAGAAGACAGATAATTCAAATTTGTGTTTCACGGTAGTTCACTATTCCAACGAAATCAGTGAAACGGACTTAGAAAAAGGTACACATTTATAATATAATTGGTTGAAATTGCATGCTTAGATTTAGATGTTTGATTTCTTGATTGATTGATTTTGAATCGATGTGTTATTTGAATTTTAAATTTTTTTACTATTATTTTATTATTATTTTTATTAATAATATATTATTGAAAATACTATAATTCTAATAATATTTCAGATATATAAACATTAAAAAAATAAGTATATATATATATATATTAGAGTACTTAGGAAAAATAAATCATAGAAATTCATAGGCACATGTCGACATGGTCCCTACCATGATGTCGACATGGGTACCAGAATTTGAAATTCAAAATTTGAATTCAAATGGTTGAATTTCCCTCCATCTTTTCACTTCATTCAATTCTCTTAAAAGGCATCTTTTGACCAGAGAACATGTCCTTTGAAAATCTATTTATTCATTATCTTTTATCATATCTTTTCACTCTAGTTTCCAAATTCAAACTCTCTCTTCAAAACTTCAAGCTCTCTACTCTCTATTTTAATGGCTTCTTCAAGCAACCCCTCCACCATGAGAATTTTCAGAAAGATAAAAGAGCAACTCTTTAATGATTCGGAGGCAATTAAAGCATATACCAATTATGCTAACTATGCAAACGTCCATCCCAGAAAGTTTGCTATCTTTCAAGATTTTTCTTCTTATGAAATTGATTATCCTTTTGCAAACAATCAAATTCTTAGTCTTGTTGATGCTTCTCAAAATGATTTTGTTTGCTATCTAAACCTTGTCAAAATTTTCTACGCAAATTTAAACCATGGATTTTATAATGGAAACGAGGATGAAATTTGGAGTAGTGTCAAAGGCACTAGAATTGTTTTGAATTGTGATCTTTTGGGTACCATTCCCAGTTGCAAGAGTACGAGAATGGATCTGTCTAGTTTTAAAATCGATGAAAATGATCGTGAGACATTTCATCACATTTTCGAAGGGAGTGATAATTTTGAATTCAAAAATCGAAATTTTCGACCAAAAGCAAGAATTATCAATCTTCTTTTGCAACATACTTTACCCCAGGATCGGGGAATTTTAATAATCCTACTTCAAAAGTTTTCAAAGCACTTTTTGCTATTTTTGGAAATTATGACATTAATTGGGCGCAAGTTATTTTGGATGAACTTCGTCCAAAAATCTTGAAATGGGTGAGAATATTTTGTATCATGGAATTTATCTCACTTAGATTTTTAACTATTTTGGAGTGGATTTCAAAGGAGAAGAATTTGTTTCTAAAAAAGTTTTTAATCATTCCAACATTTCGCTTATGAAAATTCCATTTGTTTTTCAACCTTATGAGACTCTTGCCGAAAAGGAAGAGCGTTTGGCTCATGAGGAGATGGAAGAAGAGGAAGAGGAAGAAGAAGAAGAAGGGGATGAAATGGAAATTGAAGAAGAAGAAGAAGGTGAAACTTCTTTGGAAAGCATCAACTATCCTCCTAATCCATCCAACAAAACCCTTTTCAAAAACCAAATGACCATTGTTGAGAATCAACGGATTCTTAAATGATCCGTTTGTAAGAAGCTGGATAAAATTTTATCCAAGATGAAAAAAATTTATATCAAAAATTAGCAAGAAGCTTGGATTATCTTCATCATCATCATCCTCTAACTAGTTCTACCTTTTCGTATCTCGTTGTATTTGTTTTAATTTATTTTGATTTGAATGTTCGTGTAGTTCTTTATGATTAATCGTTGTATCGTCTTAGTATGAAATGGAATTTCTTTTCTATTATCTAGCTTATCTTATCTCCGGAATAAATGTTAGTATATTATATAAATATATATATACACAATTATTCAAAAAATCAAAATAAGTCACAAAAATTCACTGCCCCATGTCGACATACCCTCTATGACCATGTCGACATGTACTGGTCAGAAATGACACTTCATTTAGAATTTGAAATTTGAATAAGTACCATATGTCTATTCATTTCAAATGAATTTCTACACCTATAAATACCTATTTCTTTCAGAATTCATCACTAAATATTATTACTAATCCACTCTATCTCTCATTCTTCTCACAAATCCAAATATGGCTAATCCAATTCATAATTTATCCGAAAATCTTGAAGAAACTTTTAATTCTTTCAAGAACATTCTCTCGTTTATTCTTCGTAACCAGCGACACTTAGAATTGAGTCAAATGCAGATGATCAAGGAGCAAGAAAGGCATTTCGACGCAATACGATGGATGATTTCCTCCCTGCACAAGGATGATAACGAAGCACATCCTCCAAATGACAATGAAAATTGGGATGCTATTAAAGCAGACCCTATTTTTGGAGAAGAAGGATGGGTGGAACTTCCTCGTAACGTTTGATTTTATTGCTTTGTTTGAAATGTTTGCTTTGATTGATTTTATTTCATTTACTTTAATTTGGTTTGATATGGATTGAAATTTAGCGTGGATTGATGCTTGTACAAAACATATATAAATATACATTTGATCATTGTTTGATTATCGAGTTTATCAGTTTAAACTATCTCTTAATATATCTATTATATACTCCATTGTATAGTTTATTAATGCAGGTGTTTTAGTCCAAGAATGAGGGGGGTTATATAATTTGGATTTAGGTTTTGTTGATGACAAAGGGGGAGAAATATAAAATAGGATAGTTAGACATAGATTAAGGGGGAGTTATTAGGATGGAAATAATATTTTATAAACAAAGGTTGTCATCGTCAAAAAGGGGGAGATCGTTAGTCCTTGAGATGATGGTTTTGATGACAACAACCTTTGAATAGATTATAAAATATAAATACTAATAGTATAAGTTTAGATATATATGCATATGCAGGATTTAACCATGCAGGTACCAAGAATGAAGACTGTACAGTATAACAAGATATCGAGATTGAAGACTCTTGAGTATCAAGATTATCAAGAGCTCAAGAGTTCAAGTAATTTATCTTTTAATTAGAAATTTTGTTAAAACTCCTAGAAAAGCACTGGCATCTTAAAATCCAATTTATTCGTGGAATGGAATCCACTTCGAGCCTGTTAAAGGGATGGAACCCTAAGTAGGATGGAACCAACGAAAAATCTAGTGGAACATTGTTTTGTATCCGCTAATTTTTATTCAAAATGATTTTTACAAAATTATATCTAGTTTTAAAAATGTTTTCAAAACCTTCCTTTTAAAAGCATAAAAAACATCTATCCTGATTTCAAAATACTTTTAGCCTCAAAATAATCTTTAATTTTAAAATCAAATTATTTGTGGTTTTAAATATCTTTAGTAATAATATATTTAATTTTTAAATATTTATACTTGGATTTAAATATAAAATTATAGTAAAATTTTGTATATATTATTCTATATATTTACTTATGTATTTTAACTATAGTCAAGTATATTTATAAAGTTTAAAATTGTTTTAATATAAGATAGAATTTATTTTCAAAGAAAATCAAATCACCAAAATATCCTTTGGGATGTCGACATGCTCATGTACCCTATATCGACATAGTGTCAGTTAAATTCAAAATTTAAATTTCAGAAGAAGTGTCTATTCGTCATATCTCTTCACGAATGGACATGGCTGTTGTTCTTCTATAAATAGGGGATGTTTTCAACAATTTAAAAAAAGATTTTCTGGTTTTTCACTCCTCTTCTTCTTCCACATTTCTATATACATATTCTCACCATTACTCTGCCGAAATCAACATTGAATCTAACTAGATTATCTCTAGTTTGATTCTCTATCACTATCTCAACAAGATCCTCAATGCTATTTAGAGTTATAGGCTTTTTGCAATCAACTTAGCGAGAAAAGGTGTGATTGTGGCCTTGGAAATCAATCAAGCGAGATAAGGTGTGATTGTAGCCTTGGAAATCAATTAGGTGAACTTGTTGCCCGGGAAATCAAGTATCTCTACCTAGAGGATTGCGAATCTGGAGGGTGTGCCTCGTTGCCTTGAAATCAAGGGTGTAGTTGTAAAGATTGTTTTTGAAAGGAAATCCGTACTTGTGTGTGGGACTGGATGTAGGGTAACTCCGAACCAGTATAAAATCCAGTGTGTTCTTTCCTTTACTGCTTTTACTTTATATTTGCATCCATGTTTGATTCTGTGATCATACCTGTGTCTGAATATTGCATACATTTGTGTTCAAATTAACAAAAATTCAAAAAGATTTAATAATTCTTTAAAACACTATTCACCCCCCTCTAGTGTTTGTCCTAGCCTTAAGATCCTTAATTCGCATTTCTCACAATAGCAAGATATCAGGGTTGGCATGGGCAAGTGAATGAGTTACTTCGGGCTGGGTAATCAAAGTCTGTTGTGCTATCTCAGTTGTAGGTGAAGGCATGTTATCAGGATTGGCTCAGGAAAATGAGTGAGTTACATCGGGCTGGGTTATATTGCGCCTTTATCTTGTGCAAGCTCACTTTGTTTGTGCATGTGCACATGCACAACAGACACAAAAGGTGCACTATAACTCTTTTTATCACTACTACTTTTCCCATTGTGTATACGATTATTTTCACTATCAGCGGCATTATTAACTACTTCCACTTCCATTGCATCATCTATCAAATTTTCATTTTCATCATTGTTACACTCTTGAAGCACACGGTATTTGTTATTCCCCAAATCAATAACATCTGTTTGCTTCGAACCATCAGCATCCTTATTACCTTTTCTTCCTCTATTATTGTTATCTTCATTCAAAAGTTAACCTAAGTTCACATTTAATCTACCGTTTCATTGTTTTCATTCACCTACGATGGTGCTTTTGCGTACCTCCGTTTTCCTTTATTGCTTTCCACTTTCTGCCATACTTGCGTCTTCCTAGTATTTCTTGCATCTGCAATAGCTTGAGTTTTATGATCATTTTTACATTCCATTTCCTCATTTTCCCACCGACACTTACTAACAACCGACTTCTTTGTAAGTCCTGAAAAGGATGGTTTTGATGGCAATAACCTTAGAATAAGATTTTAAAATAAATACTAACATTATAGTCTAGATATATATGTATATGCAGGATTTAACCATGTAGGTATCAAGAATGAAGACTGTACAATATAGAGATTCAAGATTGAAGATATCAAGATTGAAGACTCATGTGTATCAAGACTATCAAGAGTTCAAGATTTCAATAATAAGCAATTTAGTTAGGAATTTTGTTAAAACTCCTACAAAAGCACTGACATCTTAAAATCCAATTTATTCGTGGAATGGAATCCACTTTGAGCCCGTTAAAGGGATTTACCCTAAGTAGGATGGAACCTACGAAAAACTAGTGGAACATTGTTTTGTATCCACTAACTATTATTCAAATGTTTTTACAAAATTATATCTTGTTTTCAAAATGATTTCAAAACCTTCCTTTTAAAAGAATCAAAAACATCTATCCTGGTTTTACAATACTTTTAGCCTCAAAATAATCTTTCTTTAAAATCAAATTATCCTTGGTTTTAAATTATCTTTTAATTATATATATTTAACTTTTAATATTCATACATAGATTTAAATATATAGTAAAATTTTATATATACCAAAATATTATTCTCTATACCTATTTATGTATTTTAACTATAGTTAAGTATGTTTATAAAGTTTAAAAATAGTTTTAATACAAGATGAAAGTTATTTTTAAAGAAAAACAAATTAACAAAAATTACATAGGCCTATCGACAACCCCAATCTACCCCTGTCGACAAGGTGGCAGTTGATTTCAAAATTTTGAATTTCAAAGGAAGTGTCTATTCGTCTATCCTTTCACGATTGGACATGGCTGTTGTTCTGCTATAAATATGAGCAGTTTTAAACGAATTTATATACATTTTTTCTCTGATTTCACTCCACTTCTTCTTCCACATTTCTTTATATACATTTTTACCATTACTCTACCGAAATCAACATTGAATCTAACTAGATCATCTCTGGTTTGATTCTTTATCACTATCTCAACAAGATATCAGTGCTATTCAGAGTTATAGGCTTCTTTGTAATAAATTGAGTGAGAAAAGGTGTGATTGTAGACTGTGAAATCAATCAAGCGAGAAAAGGTGTGATTATAGCCTATGAAATCAATTGGGTGAACTTGTTGCCCGTAAAATCAAGTATCTCTACCCAAAGGATTGTGAATCTAGAGTGGTGTACCTCGTGGCCTTGAAATCGAGGGTGTAATTGTAAAAATCGATTTTGAAAGGAAATCCGTACTTGTGTGAGGGACTGGATGTAAGGTAACTCCGAACCACATAAAATCCAGTGTGTTCTTTCCTTTATTGCTTTTACTTTATTTCTGCATCAGTATTTGATTCTGTGATCATATCTGTGTTTGAATATTGCATACATTTGTGTTCAAATTAACATAAACTCAAAAAGATATAGTAATTTCTTAAAACACTATTCACCTCCCTCAAGTGTTAATTCTAGCCTTAAGATCCGTAATCCGCATTTCTCACATTTGGTATCAGAGCAAGGTTTTCAAAGTTTCATAATATGATTTTTGAAAAAGCTTTTAAAATGGCTATGTTTAAAAAATTTGTTAATACTACTTTAGAAATATTTAGATCATCATTGTCTCTTGAGTCTGCATATAATCAATATTCAAATTCAAGTTGTCTACCAAAATTGTATGATGTGTAGGAAATATGCTTTATGAATGTTGAGGAATCAATTCACAATGGACAAATTGTGCAGATCAAAAAGAATAAATGGATACTCGGTAGTGGATGCTCTAGACACATGACTGGTAATCCGGATATGCTGAATGATATAATATACAAAGACGAAGGACTGGTTAACTTTGGAGACAACTCAAAATGATATGTGATTGGCATCGGCAAAGTCGGTAACTCTGAAACTCCTATTATTACTAATGTTTTGCTAGTTAAAAATCTGAAACATAATCTGCTAAGTATTAGTCAACTTTGCGATAAATGATATAAAATTAAATTTGAAAAAGATAAGTATCACACTGAAGATAATAATTCAACCATAATATTTGAGGGAATTAGGAAAAAGAATATTTATATTCTTAATATGAAAATTTCAAATGAAAACCTATGTCTTTTGGCAAATACACGCGACCCTTGGATTTGGCATAAGAGATTTGGGCATTTGAATTTCAAACTCTTATCTAAACTGTCAAAACATGATCTAGTAAGATGTCTCCCTAAAATGAATTTTAAAGTAGATAGTTTATGTGATGCATGTCAATTAGGAAAACTTAGAAAAAGTTCCTTTAAATTAAAAGATATGATTTCAACCGCAATACCTCTTGAATTACTTCATCTAGGTTTATTTTGTCCATCTCAATTCTGTCAATAAATCATAGTAAATATGTTTTTGTAATTGTGATGATTATTCTAGGTTTACATGGGCAATATTTTTGAAACATAACAGTGATACTTTTGAATGCTTTAAGAACTTTACATAAGGGCTTCAAAATCAACTTTCTCTAAAAATTATAACCATCCGTAGTGATCACAGTGGTGAATTTGAAAATGAAAAGTTTGAGGAATTCTGCAATAAAAAGGGAATAACTCACAATTTTTCATTTTCAAGAACTCCACAACAAAACAGAGTAGTAGAACGTAAAAGTAGGACGATTCAAGTGTGTGCGAGAACTATGCTTTCAAATAGTAAATTACCAAAGTATTTTTGGACAGAAGCAGTTGCTACCACCTATTATATTTTAAATAGACCTTAAACTGATAAGACACCTTATGAACTCATTCACTCAAAGAAACCTAAGGTATCTTATTTTAGAATTTTTGGAAGTAAATATTTTATTTTAAATACAAAAGATAACTTAGATAAATTTGATCCTAAATCCAACAAAGGTATCTTTATCGAATATTCTAATAGAAGTAAAGCATACAGAGTGTTTAATTTAAGAACTAACACCATCGAAGAAACAATGCATGTTTCATTCGATGCAAGCCTCAAAAGTTTTGAAAATACAAATGATGAAGAGGATTTAATTACTCAAAATCAAAAGTCAACTGCATCTAAATATGAAATTAATCATCCTAATAAAAAGATTAAACTTTTAAAAGATCATCCTATAGAAATTACACTAGGAGATATGTAATCTGTTGTTACAACTAGAAATCAACTAAGTAAAATGAGCAATGTAGCCTTTATATCAATTATTGAACCCGAAAATCCAAAAGAAGCATCAACTGATGATTCATGGATTTGGCTATGCAAGAAGAACTAAATCAATTCACTAGAAATGATGTTTAGGAACTTGTTCCTAGAACTAAAAATAAAACTATAATTGGAACTAAATGGGTTTATAAAAATAAAATGAATGAACAAGGAGAGGTTCTTAGAAATAAAGCCCGGTTAGTCGCTCAAGCTTATTGTCAAGAAGAAGGAATAGATTTTGATGAATCCTTTGCTCCCATAGCAAGATTAGATGCCATTAGGATTTTACTTGCTTTCGCAAATCATAATAATTTCAAATTATATCAAATGGATGTTAAAAGTGCCTTTTTTAAATGGATTTGTAAAAGAGGAAGTATATGTTGAACAACCATCACTTTTTGAAAATGAAAAATTACCAAATCATGTTTACAAACTTAAGAAAGCTCTATATGGTCTAAAACAGGCTCCTAGAGCCTAGTATGATAGACTAAGATCTTACTTATAACAATCAAACTTTGAAATTGGTAAAGTAGATAATACTCTTTTTCTTAAAAGAAATAAAAATGATATTCAACGAGTACAAGTTTACATAGATTATATCATTTTCGGATCAACTAATTTTGAAATGAATGAAGAATTTTATGAAATAATGAAAAAAGAGCTTGAGATGAGTCATATGGGTGAATTAAACTTCTTTCTAGGATTGCAAATAAAATAATTAGATATGGAATCTTTATTAGTCAAGAAAAATATGCTAAAGACCTAGTTAGTAAATTTGGTTTGACTACTGCAAGTGGAAAACCCACTCTCATGGCAACCAATGAGTACCTAAGTAGAGAAGATCTCTCAAAAGATGTAGATCAAAGATTATATAGAGGAATGATTGGATCACTACTCTATATCACTGCTAGTAGACCTGATATCATGCATAGTGTTTGTCTTTGTGCAAGATATCAATCCCAACCTAAAGAGACCCACTCAAAAGATGTAAAACGTATCATAAGATATGTTAAACACACCTTTGATTATGGCTTATTTTATCCTAAAAATGATTCTTTTGAATTAATATCTTACTGTGATGCTGATTATGCTGGTTGTAAATCAACTGAAAAAGTACAAGTGGAACTTGTCACTTTTTAGGGCATTCTCTAATTTCCCGGTTTAGTAAAAAGCAAAACATGGTTTCTTTATCAACAACCGAAGCAGAGTATATTTCTACTGCTTTGGCTTGTTCTCAAGTAATATATATGCAACAAACTTTAAAAGATTTCGGTTTACATATCTCAAAATCACCAATTTATTGTGATAATATTAGTGCAATAAATTTATCCAAAAATACTACTCATCATGCTTGAACTAAACATATTGATATCAGACATCATTTTCTCAGAGATAATATAAGTAAGGAAGTATTTACTCTCGATTATATCAATTCCGAGAACCAAATTGCTGATATCTTAACAAAACCCTTAAATGATTCTATATTTATTAAATTAAGAAGAGAATTAGGTATTTGTTCAATAACTAAAATATAGAACATAAATAACAAAGTATAATTAAAAATTAAATTAAAATAAATCAAATAGCAAAAATATCAAGTACCATGTCGACAACCCTCCCTTACCCCGGTCGACATATAACGATTTTTTTTATTTTTGAAAATTTCCCACCAAAATTCAAATAAGTGGTTATATATTCTTCTTATTTCAAAATTTTGTTCATTCTTTCTTTCCTTTCTCTGATCTATCTTTTTAAAACAATTAAACAATGGCCTCCTCTTTCGAATCAAACAAAAATTCCACCTTTTCGTTCCCTTCTCCTTGTACTGGACCATTTCAACAAACTACGCTTGCACGAGTGATGAAATGGAGGATTCCTTAAAGGATGCACTGCAACTAATGACTGAATTTCAAGTAGTGCAACTCAGAATGGCCAAAGAACAAGAACGCCAAGGCAAAATCCTTGGAAATTTGCAAAAGTTTCTAATGGACAATCACGCTAATTCGATCTTGATTGTTAAGAATCTTCAGGAGATCAAGTGCAAGAGGATAGCGAGGAAAAAGAAGAAGAAGCCTTCATAGAAGAAGAGCACACTGAAGAAGATGACAAAGTCGTTTGCGTTGGCGAAGTGTGCTTTGACAAGGATGGAAATCTAGTCGAACAACGTGGAAATTTCTATTTCCACTACCCAAATTGCTCGATTCATAGATCTCCCATTTTCAAGGACACACATTAGTTTCTTTTTCCTCTTTCTTATTGTTATATGATCTTACTTTCATCTTCTACACAAATGTAAATATAACAATAAATAATTAAATAATTTGTGTTCTTATATTATCACTATTATAAATATTATCATATATGGATTCTTAGTTAGGATAGTTCGTACTTAAGGACTAAGTTTTAGTTTTAGAATTAAGTATTGATTATTTATGATAACACTATCATTATAATCACAAGTCATATAGTACTAGATTAAGGGGGGGGTTATATAGTTTGGAGTTAGTTTTTGTTGATAACAAAGGGAGAGAAGTATAAAAAGGATAGTTAGGCATAGATTATGGTGGAGTTATAAGTTTTAAAGGGAGTAATTATGATAGAAATAATATTTTATAAACAAAGGTTGCCATCATCAAAAAGGGGGAGATTATTAGTCCCTGAGAAGATGGTTTTGATGACAACAACCTTAGAATAAGATTATAAAATAAATACTAACATTATAGTTTAGATATATATGTATATGCAGGATTTAACCATGCAGGTATCAAGATAAATATTACATAGTATACAACACTAATCACAGTTACACAAAATTTACATCACATACTAGATAGTTATAAACTCATGTCTAGCTATGCAACTCAATACAAGGGATACCAACACAGAGAACACACAGTGAAACTATAAATCTAATGCTTAAGCCTCCTGCTCTATTGCTCCTCCAAAATTCGTCAAAGCTAACATGAATCCCTTGGCTACTCGTAAAATTTGAGTACCCAAGAGTTTAAGAAAACAGAAGATAAACTCTGGGTCAGACATGGGTCTGGTGTGAGTAACATGTTAAAGTTTCTTAACTTTGAAAAACATTTTAAAAGAATGGTATCACGTAAGACTTCCCACACATAAACATGGAAAAGTTTTTACCTTACGCTAACCAAAACATTTGATAGGAAATCCAGTGATATTATAATAGGTCTAGGGTTTTCAAGTAAATATGAAATAGCCGAAATTGTTACATGATTAAATTCCAGCTACTAGCCACAAAAGTGGGTAATACAATCAAAACTATTGACACTTATTGGATTGTGGATTCCATCAATGGCAGGGCTACCGGGGTACTGCCCGTCACAGTACATGGCCTAGATCAACGTAACGAGGAGTACGCCCGCTCCTTTGCAACACAAGACCGGAACCATCCCTTACTGGACAGTCTCGAATAAGACAACCCCGTAGTTGGTGTACGTTCCAACCGCCTACTAAGCCAAATAAAAAGGGACCTCTAGACAGGGGAAAATCTCGTCCTACTTGGGCATGACCCACTTAGCCTTATTGCACCTCCCCTTTTTTAGCCATTCCCGGTTGATGAGGCTTGAGGCTACGATTACCTTTAGAGAACACATCTCTTAGAATGCTCATCGTCCACCTGACGATGTTCTGAAAGCATTCAATCCATACAAGTTCGTTTCGGGTTCGAACGAAACCGAAGGCATTATCTCGTTACACTCATTTTGGAATCACCCTCAGAGTTAACGACGATAACCCTTGCACTCTAAATCACCATCTCGATCCTGTAAGTACTACTCCGTCAAACTCATTACGGAATCACCCTCAGAGTTATACTGACGAATAGTCCTTACACCTCGAGTCTTCACTCTTCACAAGAGATTCACGACCTATCGTTAATTTGGATCGATGTGGTTTTCGGATATCCAAATATGGAAACCCGATCCCGGTCTCATCAAAATCCAAAGCGTGTCTTTTAAGGCCAAGTTGTTTTAAAGGTTTAAAACAATTCAATTATCTATATACACAGATAGATAAATCACATATTCACAATAGATAATCAACATTATCATCACAACAGATAATCCATATTATCATTATCAAGAGGTAATCCAAATCATCATCACAATGCAACCAATGCATCCATATCACTCAACATTACTTATCTCATATCTGAGATCAAAACGTTCAAGGCAAACAATATCCATCCATATAAGAAATGATTAATAATCACACCAAATATGATTAATTTAAAATAAATTAAATTAATTACATCATTTCTAATTAATTTAAAATAAATTAAATTAATTACTTCATCAATATCAACTTGCTTATATGCTTATTAATTAATTTCAATCAATTAATTAATTATCAATCAATTATTCATTTTAATTAATCATCCCCGATTAATTAACCTTTAATTACATTCAAGTAATTATCCATTAACTAATTTCTCAAATTAATTATACTTAACCTAATACAGTAATTAATCTTTAATTACTTCCTTAATTAACTATAATTAATTACATTACCTCTTAATTAATTACATTAATTAATTCCCTCATTTATTAATTATTTCTAAATAAATCCTTTCTTAATTACATCATTAATTATAATAATTAATGATTTCTAATTACATTTTCTATTCAAATTAATTACATTAAGTAATTAATCTTAATTAAACCATAATCGTTAATCACCCTTGATTAACTCCATTCAGTAATTAACTACACCTAATTACTTCACCAAATAAATTAATTACTCACTAATTAATTATCTTAAATTAATCCCTTGATTAATTCATAAAGTAAATTTAATCAAATTACTTTCATCAACAAATCACTTCAATTAATTACATACAGTAATTACCCATAAATTACTTCCCTAAGTAGTTTCTCTTCATTAAATTACATTAAGTAATTATACTTCACAAATCATCAATTGATTAATTTAAATTAATTAAACTGAATTAATTAACTTAATCAAATCAAATTAAACTCAATTAATTACAATTAATAATTAATTCCTTAATTACTTCCATAAGTAATTATACTTAACAATTTACACAAATGATTATCTTTGAATTAATTAATTTAATTAATAATTAAAAACTAATCACATTAATTAATTATTAAACAATCCTTAGTTAATGACCTTCATTAACTATTAATTATTCATTAATTACTTTTCTAAAGTAATTAACTTATTTTAATCATTATTAATTACAAATCAATTTATCATTAATAATCCCATTAATTAACCTCTTAATTATTTAATTAATTAAGTGTTAACAATAACTTAATTAATCCTTTATTATTTGATTAATTAATAATTAATCATTAATTAAAATCTAATCTTATTAATTAATGATTCATAAATTACATGTTAATTATTCTAAGAGTAATTAATCCTAAACTTTTAAGACTAATCCCTTAATTACTTTAAGTAATTATTCATTTCATTAGTTTATAAATTAAATTAATTATTCGTTTAATTATCCTAATAATTAAATGCATAACAAATTATCAAATTCTAATTTAACTTTAACAAGTTTTAAAAAATCAATTTAAAACCTTTAAAATTACATGATAAATAATACTTTTCGTATAAAAGAAATTTTACAAGAGTTTAAAAACAAATTTCTTTTTAAATTCAAAACATTTAAATTTTTCTTTATCATTCAAATTTGTTAAAATACTTAAATTTATAAAAAGTTAAATTTATAAAAACTTAAATTTTTAAACAAAATATTCAAATTCAGATTTGAATCAGTTTAAACTTTGTTTAAAACATTTATTTATATTTTAAATTTCCAATTTAAATTCAAATTTCTTTAAAAACATTTTTAAACAATAAATCCCTTTAAAAGTTATTTAAACAAATTTGAAATTTAAAACTTAATCATTTCCAACTATGATTCAAATTAAAACTTAAATCCATAATATCTAACTAGATTTAAAACTCATTTTAAATCTTTTCCTAATGTTTTAAAATTTAGTTTAAATTTTGAAATATGACAAGTTTCAAACTTGAACAAACTAACTCGAGCTAAACACTAAAATAACTCGAGTAACTCGAGTAACACTTTCCATTTAAATTCACAAAAATAATAGGCACTGACAGGTTTACACATCCCTGTAACAACAGTATACCCGAGCCTCACAACAATATACTTCGAGACAATCAACCCTATACTACGAGCAAAAACACAATCCAACCCGAAACAATCACGAGCAACCCTTCTTCCCCCAAAAACAACCGACACCACAAAGATCCCTGTGCACCTGCACCACCATTGTCGTCACCTCCGCCCTCTCGCGACCACTCGCGCATGTTGACGGTCATCACCCAACGCCAATTCGACCTTCAAACAACTTGCAGAATCCAAAAATCAAAATTGAGCTTCGAGCTTGAAAACTGGAACAAAATATCGATACTGAAATCACCAAAAATCACTCGCCTCCGATCACCAGAATGGCTTCGCTTCTGGCCAATACTCCTTCCATACTTTATCAATCACCAACATGAATCTGGGACAACTCGGTAAATCATAGGAGTTACGGTGATCAATTTTTTCCAAATGAACAAAACTAGGGTTATAATTCTTAATTCCAAATCACCACTGCCTCACTGTTTTGATTCACTTCCCACCATTTTTCCTTGAATACTTGATCAACAATCCATCACCAGAAAAGATACTGGCCACCCAAACTTTCTAGATCGATGGCATCATACCAAAATAGGATTTTTGGTTAAACCAGAAATACTAAATCAATTCCAAACTAAAAATTCTAATTTTAGTTTTAAAATTCATGTCTTTGATCATGTAACTTTTTTATATTCTTAAATTAAAGAATCTAGATGATTTAATTCTACTTATATAAGAATTTGTACTGTTGTACTTTACATTTTCCAGAGACATTACAGGTTTTCTTTTATTATATTTTTTTAAAATAAAATTAAACTTTAACTTATATTACATACATATTTGTTTAAATCCTAAACTTTAACAAGGTTTTGAGTATGAGATCGTGAATCTGATCAGGTTTTAAATCTAAATTCTAGAACAGGCCAAAAACCATATTTTCAATAGCAAGCATGCACAATTTCATACAATCATGTATATACTAGTAATAACTTGTAAGTAGCACACAACCACAATTATTTCCAGAGTATAATAAGCAACTAAATTTATACTTAATTTTTTTTAAACAAAATGAAGTTACTCACCAGAATTTTTATATGAGCGGAGCACATGTTTAGCAAAGCTGGAACCTGAATGTACTTTAATTCCAAAACTTTGAGTTGCATCTTTGTTTTGCTTTTTAAAAACTGCAGTTTGCTTTTTTTTTAAAACATTCATCTTGTTTTCCCGGCATTGCTTGCTCCCTGGGCATGCAAGTTTCCAGAGAAAGAAAATGAAGGCTGGTTGCTTCAAACAAAAATGAAAAGATCTGTAGTCTTTGAATTTGCAGAATTGATTTCAGGCATTTAAATGTTTGGAAAGGCTACTGGTTTATGTGATTTGTACTTCAGATTTGAATATGATTCAGATGGTTTTGGTTTAGAGGTGATATTGTTTTAGATTCATTTTTGAGGGGAAAACAGATTTTGATTTTGATCAAGATCTCTGTTTTTGAATGGAGAAGTTTTGCAGATTTTCAATTTTTTGGCTGAATATCTTTTTAAGGTTTGAAAAAGAAGAATAGGAAAGAAGATAAAATGAGGAGTGATAAGTTTATATAAGAATAATTTTTGATTTCATTAAATTAAAAGAAAGAAAAAGAAAATAGGACACTTGTTTTCTTAGTTTAACATTTGTCACTTATTTGATTTATGGCCTAACACATGTCTACTTAGGTGTATTAAGAATCTTACACATGTAAATTAAGAGTATTTTAATTTAAATTAAATTGTTTATAAAAAATTTAACTTATTTATTTCCTTATGCATATATAAATGAATTTCTTCCCTTTTTACTTTTAGAAAAATAAAACAAAACAATTTATAATAAAAAGCTTATTCAAATATGTTTAAGTGTTTATTCTTTTAAATTCAAGACATTAAATTCAAATTTTAAATTAATTTATCAAATCTAATTTTAAAAATTAGGTTATATATGTATGCATATATAATTCTTATTAAATGTAAAAATAACAAATTAAACAATATTAAATAATTTATAAAAGAGATTATAATTTACTTCTATTACTCAATAATTAAGATCATTAGTAATTTGTATTTTAAATTCTTATATATAAATTCAAATAATATTTAAAAATAAAATAAAACAAAGCTTTTAATGTTAATCTAATTTAAATTCTTATTTAAGTTAATTAAAATATAAATCTAAACAAATAAGATTTACATTAAATATTTACAAACCATATAATTATTTATTAAATTGTTTTATAAAGTTAAATGTTAAATTTAAATCAAATTTCAATTTTACCAAAAATAAATTAGAATTAGAAAATTGATTCATTTACTAAATTCCAAACCAAAGTTTATCAATTTACAATATATACAATTACATATATATTATAAACAGAAAACAATTTATTAGCTTTTAAAAAAAAAATTCTTCCAATTAAATATTTATTAAAAGAAGATTATTAGATCAATTCAAAATTTATTATCAAAAATTATTAAATCAATTAAAATTTTAACACAGATTATTAAATTTATTTTTCTAAATTTCCGGGATATCACATTCCTCCACCTTTAAAAGAATTTCGTCGTCGAAATTTAAAAGCAAAGGTAATTTAATAATCTATCTTAAGATTTTATTTTAATACACAAGCATATATCAATCATATGCTAACAACCATAGCAACCATTTCATTCAATCCAACAAACAAATCTAACTATCCAGACAAAATTCTGGATAGGGTTTCCCCGAGTTTCCCAAGTATGAATATCGGGATACTCGCTCTTCAGAATCCAAACAATCTATACTACTAAGCTACAGAGCTCCTATCCGACTAGATCTACAAACTAAACAGGATATCAGACTACAAACAAGTCTGACTCAACAATCACATCCTCCTGAACTGCTGGTCCCACAACTAGAAATAGATCATACATGTACTACCTCAGAGATACGTGAAACTCATCGAATCCCAGTTATCCAAACTGACAATCCAACCTTGAAAATCAAACACCAATCCTCACAAGAACACAGAAAAGATCCAAAACACCTCGGAGCTGACTTACCCAGTCTTACTCAATCTTATAGCTCCTTAGATCGGATAAAACTTACCCAAAATCAAATTTCTGACTCTGAAATCCAAAGTCCTTCGTCTCTTATCCACAGAACACTTCTGACGATCCTGGGCTGCCATCATCTCTTCTGATCAGCTCAACCCTCACTGATGTCTATAGAAACAAACTGGACCAAAACAACCCAATAGAATGATCTCCTCAAGATCAATCCGAAACCAAGGACACCAACTCTACTCCACAAACATCAGAAGACTAACTTACTTCTCCTATTCGGAAAAGGCAAAACAAAAGCACTCCCAAACTGCTTCCGTTGCACAACTCTGATCTGAAGTAGAAGGAAAAATCGAGCACAAACTGGACAACACATCTCAGAAATATGGTTCAACAGATCCATAAAAGAAAACTCAGATGCCCCACCTGATCCTTCTACTAAACTGAACCACCGGTATCACTCCTGGAATCCAGTCGATAAGAAAACTCAACCTCTAGATGCGGACAAACATCTGATAACTCAAGAGAACACTCAAACTATCGCAAGTCACTTTTGCGATCAACCAGTCCAATATCCAAAGTAAACTGTTCTCCCTTTACCAATCAGAACAGCTTACACTTATCTAGCCAATCCATCGTAGAAATGGATTTACTCTGCTGCTTATGAACTCTATCTCCATAAAAACTGCTAACCAGAAGACCTTCTTGCTAGCACACAGAACACTCCGAGCTGCACTGCTGACACCGACTCCAAAGACTCCCTAATCCAAAAATCTTCGAGAAACTCGGACCTCAAACCAGACAGAAACATCCTGCTGAATCCAGCCACAATATCGAAGCAGACATACTTCTTAAACTTGTCCCAAAGAAAAATCTTCGGAGACATCCATAGTCACTGCGTCTCATTACACAGCTACTAATTCCTGAGGTATCAAGATACCATTATTTTCTCCTGCCTAACCGACAGATCCAAAATCTACTCATCCAACTTCAAAGATAGACTCTGAACCTTAACCGGTTACCTTCAGAGATCTACGAAATCCTACACTCTGCACAACTCACTCGAGACGGTATTAGGTCTACAGTCTCGACAGATACACTACCAACCTCAACACTCAAACTCCAACCGTTGGTAGTAGTCGTGTTACACACCCCACTACCCTATCTACCTTTATAACTTATACTGGAAAACCTGTACAGGTAACCCAACAAATAGGTAGAAGTGTGTCTATATATATATATATATATTCAAAATTACAAATACGCTCTCTCAAGAAAGAAATTACTCATGAGACTAGGTATTCGCTCAACCTAGCGCTCTGATACCAACTGTGACGACCCGACTTTTTCTCCACAGAAAGTCGCATCATCTTAAAGAAAGAAAGGGATAGAAAAGAGAAAAGAAAGAGAAGAAAGAAGAAACAACATCAGAATCTCAATAGCGGAACAAATAAATTATATTAATAACATAAATATTACATAGTATACAACACTAATCAGAGTTACACAGAATTTACATCACATACTAGACAGTTATAAACTCCTGTCTAGTTATACAACTCAATACAAGAGATACCAACATAGAGTACACACAGCGGAACTATAAATCTAATGCCGAAGCCTCCTTCTCCGTTGCTCCTCCAAAATTTGTCAAAGCTAACCTGAATCCCTTGGCTACTCGCAAAAATTTGAGTACCCAAGAGTTTAAGAAAACAGAAGATAAACTCTGGGTCAGACATGGGTCTGGTGTGAGTAACAGGTTAAAGTTTCTTAACTTTGAAAAACCTTTTAAAAGAAAGGTATCACGTAAGACTTCCCACACATAAACATGGAAAAGTTTTTACCTTAACGCTAACCAAAACATTTGATAGGAAATCCAGTGATATTATAATAGGTCTAGTGTTTTCAAGTAAATATGAAATAGCCGAAATTGTTACATGATTAAATTCCACCTACTAGCAACAAAAGTGGGTAATACAATCAAAACCGTTGGCACTTATTGGATTGTGGATTCCATCAATGGCAGTGCTACCGGGGTACCACCCGTCACAGTACGTGGCCTAGATCAACGTACCGAGGAGTACGCCTGCTCCCCTGCAACACAAGACCGGAACCATCCCTTACTGGACAGTCCCGAACAAGACAACCCCGCAGTTGGCGTACGTTCCAACCGCCCACTAAGCCGAATAAAAAGGGACCTCTAGACAAGGGAAAATCTCGTCCTACTTGGGCATGACCCACTTAGCCTTGCTGCACCTCCCCTGTTTTAGCCATTCTCGATTGATGAGGCTTGAGGCTACGATTACCTTTAGAGAACGCATCTCTTAGAATGCTCATCGTCCACCTGACGATGTTCTGAAAGCATTCAATCCATACAAGTTCGTTCCGGGCTCGAACGAAACCGAAGGCATTATCTCGTTACACTCATTTTGGAATCACCCTTAGAGTTAACGACGATAACCCTTGAACTCTAAATCACCATCTCGAACCTGTAAGTACTACTCCGTCAAACTCATCACGGAATCACCCCTAGAGTTATACTGACGAATAGTCCTTACACCTCGAGTCTTCACTCTTCACAAGAGATTCACGACCTATCGTTATTTTGGATCGATGTGGTTTTCGGATATCCAAATATTGAAACCCGATCCCGGTCTCATCGAAATCCAAAGCGTGTCTTTTAAGGCCAAGTTGTTTTAAAGGCTTAAAACAATTCAATTTTCTATATACAAAGATAGATAAATCACAGATTCACAATAGATAATCAACATTATCATCACAACAAATAATCCATATTATCATTGTCAAGAATCCAAATCATCATCACAATGCAACCAATGCATCCATATCACTCAACATTACTTATCTCATATCCGAGGTCAAAACATTCAAGGCAAACAATATCCATCCATATAAGAAATGATTAATAATCACACCAAATATAATTAATTTAAAATAAATTAAATTAATTACATCATTTCTAATTAATTTAAAATAAATTAAATTAATTACTTCATCAATATCAACTTGCTTATATCCCTATTAATTAATTTCAATCAATTAATTAATTATCAATCAATTATTCATTTTAATTAATCATCCCCGATTAATTAACCTTTAATTACATTCAAGTAATTATCCACTAACTAATTTCTCAATGTGAGGAACCGGTTCTTCGACTTACGAAAACCGACATCAATACGTCCACTGTATCAACTACCGAGCAATCGAAGGCCGGAAAACCGAACCCTTAGGGTTTAAGAAAAAGAAAGAGGTAGAAGAAGAGAGAAAAATATAGAACAGAAAGAAACAACAGAACAATATCAGAATCTCACAATCGCAGCGGAACAACATATAATAGATAAATGAATAATCTTTAAAACAAAGAACTATATCAGTTGTTACATTACATCATATTACATTACATCATATTACATTACATTACATCATCAGAGTGTACAACAACAAACAACAACAAACAGCGGAAAAGAAATACTATATACTAGTGAATACGCCATGCCATCCAGCTTGCCTCCAGCAACTCCTGAATTCCAGAATATCCTGATAACCTAACTCTAGACTGCCCGTGTGGAAATTGGTGGGCACCCAGAGTTTAGGAAGGAAAACAATAAACTCCGAGTCAGTCATGTGACTGGTGTGAGAACTAAAACAGTTTACTTTTTTTTTGAAACAAAGTACAGGATAATTTTAAAATAGATTCACAATGCTTTTTAGAAAATGAGACTACCATAAGGCCTCCCGCACACACGCACAATGCAAATGCCGAATCAGAGGAGATTTCTCCTTATGATAGTCAAAGATGCTTGATACGCATTAAAAAGAAACATTTGATATTATTACTAGTGCATAGTGTAGGAAACATTTCGAAAGTAAAGATATAAATCTTAGCCAGCATAGGCATTCCGCACTTATGCCTACTATAGCTACCATCCAAACAGTGGTGACCACCATAAGTGAATGATAGGTTCTACAACTAAAACCGTACAAGATTGTATTGTTTCTTTGCATTTTCAAAAAATGGTCAGGCCAAGGAACTTCCCATTGCCATATGGGTACGCCTCTGGAAAGACGACCCGAGAACCTAACCGGATCTCTGCCAACACAAGGCCGGGTTACCCTTAACTGGGTAACTACTGACACAAATATGTCATTCCCCGATCGTAACCGATCTATATCTAAGGATCCTCGATTTCCAACAACCACAAAGCAATAAATTTGCAGCAACAACATAGGTTAAGTATCTGGGCTCCATACCATGATACCACCTCTATCCAGAAGGAATGACATACACTAAAGGGGCGCTACCCCCTAATAACCTTGCTGCATCCTTCCTGTTTTGACCATTTCTGGGGTGTGAGGTCCGACGAAGTCTCGTCCACAAAGCCACGCTTTATACAAAAGTTGTGCTTTGATCATCAAATGCTCAACAGCACTTCGTATGCCACATTACCAATTTGGGAATGTATCACTAGTAACCATCAACTACATAACCTCTAAGGGTGTTAAGCTAAGAGAATAAATTCTCCGCCATTAACGGAAATATATTTGATAGAAACCAGCTTTACATCTCAAATTGTAACGTCAGACACACATCCATACAAGTCCTCCGGGATCGAACGGAACCGAAGGCACTTACAAAGAAGCCCTTGCAATCTGAATATTCACTAATCACGACCGGACTTCCCATCACAAAGGGTAATAAATTTCTATATCGGAGATCAGCCAATGTAGAAACATTCAACGGTAATCCTTCCGTTTTCACAAATATCCGGTCTTCAACACCGGTCATCAAATGCAATTCATAACGACTTATCACATATTCGGAATGGGTTATACGACCCCAAGGTCCTTTCCCGGCTAACCCGAATAGTGAGCGCTTATTTCAAAAATAAGTGTGGCATTCAAATTCAAGCAAATCACAACAAATACCTATTTAAAGGTAAATATTGATAGTCAGATTATTTAACTATCAATAGGTATGCTCAACGTCACCAGATTCCAAATAATTTCCTAAATTATTTACTTTCCAAAGTATCTATGAATATACGATTTCAAATCGATTTCTAATATTCATTTTCAATTTATCTTTAAAAGATAAAAACCTCAAAATATTCACTTAAACACATTTATTTGGGCCAAAATGAATGTTGCGTAAAACATCGTTACGACGACCCAAAATCACTAGTATAGGGATTCGAACTTAAAATAAATATATAAATCCCAATACTATATAAAACATTTCCTTTCGGAAATCATTTACTATAACAACAGTGTTATAGTCCACCATTTCGTTATATTTCTCGAAAACGTCTATTTCAACAATGAATGTTGAAATCTATGCTTTCGACACTTAATGCATTTTAAAACAACTTCAAATCGTTTTAATTCTATATAAAATATCACTTCCCCAAAACACTTTAATATATTATTCACTGTCCTAAAATCGTGAATATTCTTCGTTAACCAAATTCAACATTTTTCTACACATTTTGTTTAAAGGATTATCCACCGTCCAAAATCGTAAATATATCTTCTTTAAAAATCTAAAATAATTGACTTATCAAAATAAGTCGATTTCGGATTTATAAAACAATGTTTATAAATCCCCATTTATATTTTTATAAGGACTTCAATTTACAAGATTTAAAAATTTTACTACTTATAAAATTCCATTTATAACCTCATTTTCAGCATTAACAGAACTTCTTTTATAATTCCATTATTTCGATTTATAAAATATATATTTCATAAATCTCATCTATAAACCATTTACACTTATTCGAAAATCTCAATTAAAATGCCAAAATCCAATTTATAAGTTAATTATTTATAAATCTTTTATTTTACAAAATCTATTCATTTCATAACATCACAATTTATAAATCTATAAATTTTATTCACTTGTGAAATCCATTTATACTTAATTTTAACACTTAATAAAACTCGTTTCACAATTCTTATATTTTTAATTTATAAATATTAATCTTAGAAATCTTTTGTATAAATCGTTTATAATGATTCAAAAATCTCAATTTAAATAAACCAATCCTTTTAAAAAATTTACAAAACGTTATTTAAAACTTATATAACACCAAAATTATACTTAAGTACTATTTTCCAAAAATATAACTTTTATAACAATAAAATTATAATGTTTATTTATTTTAACAATTCAAAATTTAATAAAATGTATACTTTCAAAAATCACTTTAAAATTCTTTTTAAAATCAAAATCATTATTTTAAAACTTCAAAAATGGATCCGATGATGCAACAGCACCAAATAGTCAATCACGACATCCAAATATCATATATCGATATGATAATCAAGAAATATCACAATATCTGTAAATAAATCAATACAGTTGAGGAATCCAGTTGGATCCCTCCAACCTGTTTCCCTGCATCCAAAGATGTTAGCACAATACCAATTCCATTCCAGTACGGAATTATCGCGGTATATAGGATTTATAAAATATTATCCGCTGTTATGCGGTGCAATAGGGTCTCATCCGCTATATAATGCGGGAAATAAACTCCAAGTACATAAATAATACCAATTCCAATCAAGATGGAATTATCGCGGTATATGTTTTTAATAAATAACATCCGCTTACTAACGGGGCATAATGTCTATTTTAACAATCAATAGATAACAATTTATCATTCAGGCATACAATCAAGCAATTTTAAATCTAACTATTTAAAATATAAATCGAAACCGATTCGATTGAGTGAGAAGTTCTCACCTTGATTTCAATTCAGTTTCCGCGTTTTATTTCGAATAAAATTAAACGTACGTTTAATTTTGCCCGAAATTCAAACTAGCTCCAAACGACTCAGATCCAGCTCCATAGCATAGTGTTCGTCAAAACGATTGCAACGCAATTCGTTTCGTCCAAAACGGACCTCGCATCAACAAGTTATGATAATTTAAAGATTATACAAATTTTAAATATCATTAATTTACAATTTCTTTTTCTATTTAACCTCAAATTGATATCAGCCATTGATTTCTTTCCCTGGAACCAGATCTCGCGCGCGCCCTTCTTCTTTCCCCACGCGTTCGAAACTTCCCCGAAAAAAAATCGCGTTCGAACCCAATATGCCGCCGACCTTCATCGAATTATCGCACCTCGTACGATGCACCTGGAGACGATCGGCCAACTTCATCGCGAAGCTCGCCACGAATACCACCCACGGCCAGAACGCGGTTGCGCGCGGCTACCCCCTTGTCTCGAAAACTGTGAATGAACGTGCACGTTAAAATGGAAATTGCCATCAATCCACTGCATTAGTTTCGATCATTACTGTTGGATAGGTAGTTCTCGATGTTGTCTACAAGTTTGTAGTTGATCATTTCTTCTAATTGTTAGTGGATTGAGGAAAGAAATTCGAATATTTTCAGCCATTGGTTTCGTTTCTGGCGGCTACATTAGAAACCCTAATTAGGTTTTTTCAATTTAGAGAATAGGGGTGCTTTTATAGAAAAAACGACGAACACTATTCATCCCGAAATTTCCGAACTCCAAATCTCGCGCGGTGACCGGCGTTTCTAAGGTTTATCCTACGTTCCGGAGACAATGGAACATGTTTCGGAGGCTAATTCGATCGTCTGTGCGAGTTACGGCAATAAACGATCAAATTGAAATTAAATCGATTAAATGAATTTTTTATGCGTTTTGGCTTGCCCCGGACAAACGGTAAATCCAATTAACACAAAATTTGAAATCTTACAATAATATCACATTATGGATCCGATGAAACTGGTTTCGTCAAAATCCGAGACTGTTTGAAAAATGGCTATTTTAACTCGTCAATTAAATATTAAAATATTCAATTTTCACAAATTAACTTTAAATTCAATTTTAAAAGTTCTATAACATCATTCTTACTCCAATATGATATAATAAATTTTACAAATCATTTTCAATCATATTAAACCAAATTTTCAATTATTTCTGTATTTCCAAATGTTAAATTATCGATTTAATTATTCAATTAAATCCAATTATTCGAAATAAAATTATTTGACTTATAAATTTCACTTATTAATATTTAAAATCAATTAAATATAAAAAAAATTAATTGACATAAATTCTGGGTCGTTGCATACTTCCCCCCTTAAAAGAATTTCTTCCTCGAAATTTCCAAGTAAGGAAAAGTTACAGAATCCATTAACTTTCCAAAACAATTCGTTCGAATTAAATTTCAAATTCACTTGAGTGTTTAACTTTCCCAAAATTCATAGTTAAACTTCTTACAAAATCTTTACTAAGTTTTCATATCATGCTTAGTTATCTTTTTCAAAATCAACTATATCGTTTAACTCCCAATTCCAAATCAAATTTATAGTTTTCAAAATTTTCCCAATTTTCTCAAAAATATTCTAACGCCTTAAATTTCCGGAAAAATTCACCATAGTGTCCTTTGCGCGGCTCCATCTGAAAAAAAATGACAGTATATATATCACAAATATACATCTCATCAAGTGATGAGGCATCCCGTAGGGAAAAAAGTGTAAAAGTACGATATTTAATCCGAGATATGTACCTTATATTTTTATTAGCAAGCATATACGGCTAATATAGCACGAAAGCGAGCTCCAAATGCGAAGCAAGCGCAATCTGCACCTACTAAACACTCAAGAAACCATGAGAAACATGTATATATGAAAGTAATATCAATATACAACATATAGCAACACAACAACTACATATGCCGACATAGCAAATGCAACAAAAGCAACAAATGCAACCATCAAACAACTATCATCCAACAAATCAGTGTCTATCCAAATTAATTCATAACCAAATCAATATTCTTTCATTTCTCATTAATATTCAATGGATTAGTTTTCCAATTTAAATCACATTTGATTCATGGACATTGGATTTACTAACATTCATTCATATTTAATTTCAATTAGTTTGCATTCACTAATTTACATTCAAGTTAGTTTACTTTCCATTCAATCAAATTCAATTTTATTCAAATTCATTTTCTTCCAATTTGAATTTAACGATTTATAGCTTCCCATTTCATTAATTTATTTTCATTAACCCTTAATGAAGTATACACAATCAATTAACAATCAAATAACAACCAATGTATATTCAACATAACCAAATTATTCAATTTACATTTCAATTTGGTTTAACACTTTTACTTCCAATTGGTTTATATTAAATTGACTTCCATTCAATTATTCAATTTCTCAACTTCATTAGCTTCTAGTGAATTTAGACTTACATCCATTATTGCATATCAATTCTTTTACATTCGATTGATTAATATTCCATCCATTTATCAATTCAATTGCTAATTCCTTTAACAATATAAAGCTGAATTTCAATTATATAACTCAAGTTCATATTCATCACTTCTCTTGATTAATTTACTTCGATACCAAAATCAACTTTGTTCAACTTCACTTAAGTTATATTCCATTTCAATTTATTTTACTTAACTTAAATTTTCCACTTATAAATCCAATTCAGATTCCAATTCTAAAGTAAATTCTATTTAACTTTTACCAAAGTCAAATTTCATATCATTATCAAATCCAGATTTATCTTACTTAACAGGATTGGTTAACCACTTTTAACAATTTGTTTCACTTTCATTTTCTCATTTCATAAGTTATACAACTTATATTCGACAATTACCACTTGGATTTTTTATTGATTCACTTATACTTCCTTTAATTTAACTCCATCATTTAAGTCAAATTTATTCTATCAAAATTCCAATTATATAAGTTATCAACTCATTTATCATTCCCATAAATATTTTAAATAGGATTCCATAGTCTTTCCAACCTTTCAAAACCCTTTTTTTTTGAAATCAATTTATTTAACTTATTCAAACAACTTTTACCAACTTGCATATATCTTACATTTTCAACTACCAAACAATCAATTGATAAACACCTTAATAATTTTGAAAAATTATTCCTTTATATTCAAAATATAATCAAGGTAAAATTATTTCATTTACCCAATTTAAAACAATACTGTGTTAGTTTATCTTGTTTAAGAGTTTAGAAACACCTATCGATCACGGTTGTACTTCCCGCACCGACCAGAATTCATAAACAATCAACTGATAAGTTAACACAATACAAAACAATTTATATTCACTAACAAATACACGATCATAACTATTTTTACACTCACACTCATTCTAGAGTACTACCGACTCTATCTCTAATGAGTAATACCCAACAGAGCCATGGTTGTCGCTTAACCATATGCTCTGATACCAAATGTGAGGAACCGGTTCTTCGACTTACGAAAACCGACATCAATACATCCTATCAACTGCCGAGCAATCGAAGGCCGGAAAACCGAACTCTTAGGGTTTAAGAAAAATAAAGAGGTAGAAGAAGAGAGAAAAAGATAGAACAGAACAGAAAGAAACAATAGAACAATATCAGAATCTCACAATCGCAGCGGAACAACATATAATAGATAAATGAATAATCTTTAAAACAAAGAACTATATCAGTTATTACATTACATCATATTACATTACATTACATCATCAGAGTGTACAACAACAAACAACAACAAACAGCGGAAAAGAAATACTATATACTAGTGAATACGCCATGCCATCCAGCTTGCCTCCAGCAACTCCTGAATTCCAGAATATCATGATAACCTGACTCTAGACTGCCCGTGTGGGAATTGGTGGGCACCCAGAGTTTAGGAAGGAAAACAATAAACTTCGAGTCAGTCATGTAACCGGTGTGAGAACTAAAACAGTTTTTTTTTTTGAAACAAAGTATAGGATAATTTTAAAATAGATTCACAATGCCTTTTAGAAAATGAGATTACCATAAGGCCTCCCGCACACACACAATGCAAACGCAGAATCGGAGGAGATTTCTCCTTATGATAGTAAAAGATGCTTGATACGCATTAAAAAGAAACATTTGATATTATTACTAGTGCATAGTGTAGGAAACATTTCGAAAGTAAAGATATAAATCTTAGCCAGCATAGGCATTCCGCACTTATGCCTACTATAGCTACCATCCAAACAGTGGTGACCACCATAAGTGAATGATAGGTTCTACAACTAAAACCGTACAAGATCGTATTGTTTCTTTGGATTTCCAACAAATGGTCAGGCCAACGAACTTCCCATTGCCACATGGGTATGCCTCTGGAAAGACGACCTGAGAACCTAACCAGATCGCTGCCAACACAAGGCCAGGTTACCCCTAACTGGGTAACTACTAACACGAATATGTCATTCCCCGATCGTAACCGATCTATATCCCAGGATCCTCGATTTCCAACAACCACAAAGCAATAAATTTACAGCAACAACATATGTTAAGTATCTAGGCTTCATACCATGATATCACCTCTATCCATAAGGAATGACATACAATAAAGGGGCGCTACCCCATAATAACCTTGCTGCATCCTTCCTGTTTTGACCATTTCCGGGGTGTGAGGTCCGACGAAGTCTCGTCCACAAAGCCATGTTTTATACAAAAGCTATGCTTTGATCATCAAATGCTCAACAGCACTTCGTATGCCACATTACCAATTTGGAAATGTATCACTAGTAACCATCGACTACATAACCTTTAAGGGTGTTAAGCTAAGAGAATAAATTCTCCGCCACCAACGGAAATATATTTGATAGAAACCAGCTTTACATCTCAAACTGTAACGTCAGACACACATCCATACAAGTCCGTTCCGAGATCGAACGGAATCGAAGGCACTTACAAAGAAGCCCTTGCAATCCGGATATTCACTAATCACGACCGGACTTCCCATCACAAAGGGTAATAAATTTCTATATCGGAGATCAGCCGAAGCAGAAACATTCAATGGTAATCCTTCCGTTTTCACAAATATCCGGTCTTCAACACCGGTCATCAAATGCAATTCATAACGACGTATCACATATTCAGAATGGGTTATACGACCCCAAGGTCCTTTCCCGGCTAACCCGAATAGTGAGCGCTTATTTCAAAAATAAGTGTGGCATTCAAATTCAAGTAAATCACAACAAATACCTATTTAAAGGTAAATATTGATAGTCAGATTATTTAACTATCAATAGGTATGCTCAACATCACCAGATTTCAAATAATTTCCCAAATTATTTACTTTCCAAAATATCTATGAATATACGATTTCAAATCGATTTCTAATATTCATTTTCAATTTATCTTTAAAAGATAAAAACCTCAAAATATTCACTTAAACACATTTATTTGGGCCAAAATGAATGTTGCGTAAAACATTGTTACGACGACCCAAAATCACTAGTATAGGGATTTGAACTTAAAATAAATCTAAAAATCCCAATACTATATAAAACATTTCCTTTCGGAAATCATTTACTATAACAACAGTGTTATAGTCCACCATTTCCTTATATTTCTCGAAAACGTCTATTTCAACATGAATGTTGAAATCTATGGTTTCGACACTTAATGCATTTTAAAACAACTTCAAATCGTTTTAATTCTATATAAAATATCACTTCCCCAAAACACTTTAATATATTATTCACTGTCCTAAAATCGTGAATATTCTTCGTTAACCATATTCAACATTTTTCTACACATTTTGTTTAAAGGATTATCCACCATTCAAAATCGTAAATATATCTCCTTTAAAGATCTAAAATAATTGACTTATCAAAATAAGTCGGTTTCGGATTTATAAAACAATGTTTATAAATCCCCATTTTTTTTAAGGACTTCAATTTACAAGATTTAAAAATCTTACTACTTATAAAATTCCATTTATAACCTCATTTTCAGCATTAATAGAACTTCTTTTATAATTCCATTATTTCGATTTATAAAATATATATTTTATAAATCTCATCTATAAACCATTTATACTTATTCGAAAATCTCAATTAAAATGCCAAAATCTAATTTATAAGTTAATTATTTATAAATCTTTTATTTTACAAAATCTATTCATTTCATAACTTCACAATTTATAAATCTATAAATATTATTCACTTGTGAAATCCATTTATACTTCATTTTAACACTTAATAAAACTCGTTTCATAATTCCTATATTTTTAATTTATAAATATTAACCTTAGAAATCTTTTGTATAAATCGTTTATAATGATTCAAAAATCTCAATTTAAATAAATCAATCCTTTTAAATAATTTACAAAACGTTATTTAAAACTTATATAACTCCAAAATTATACTTAAGTACTATTTTCCAAAAATATAACTTTTATAACAATAAAATTATAATGTTTATTTATTTTAACAATTCAAAATTTAATAAAACGTATACTTTCAAAAATCACTTCAAAATTCTTTTCAAAATCAAAATCATTATTTTAAAACTTCAAAAATGGATCCGATGATGCAACAACACCAAATAGTCAATCACGACATCCAAATATCATATATCGATATGATAATCAAGAAATATCACAATATCTGTAAATAAATCAATACAGTTGAGGAATCCAGTTGGATCCCTCCAACCTGTTTCCTTGCATCCAAAGATGTTAGCACAATACCAATTCCGTTCCAGTACGGAATTATCGCGGTATATAGGATTTATAAAATATTATCCGCTGTTATGCGGCGTAATAGGGTCTCATCCGCTATATAATGCGGGAAATCAACTCCAAGTACATAAATAATACCAATTCCAATCAAGATGGAATTATCGCGGTATATGTTTTTAATAAATAACATCCGCTTACTAACGACGCATAATGTCTATTTTAACAATCAATAGATAACAATTTATCATTCAGGCATACAATCAAGCAATTTTAAATCTAACTATTTAAAATATAAATCGAAACCGATTCGATTGAGTAGAAGTTCTCACCTTGATTTCAATTCAATTTCCGCGTTTTATTTCGAATAAAATTAAACGTACGTTTAATTTTACCTAAAATTCAAACTAGCTCCAAACGACTCCAATCTAGCTCCATAGCGTAGTGTTCGTCAAAACGATTGCAACGTAATTCGTTTCGTCCAAAACGGACCTCGCATCAACAAGTTATGATAATTTAAAGATTATACAAATTTTAAATATAATTAATTTACAATTTTTTTTTCTATTTAACCTCAAATTGATATCAGCCGTTGATTTCTTTCCCTGGAACCAGATCTCATGCGCGCCCTTCTTCTTTCCCCACGCGTTCGAAACTTCCCAGAAAAAAATCGCGTTCAAACCCAATATGCCGCTCACCTTCATCGAATTATCGCACCTCGTACGATGCACCTGGAGACGATCGGCCAACTTTATCGCGAAGCTCGCCACGAATACCACCCACGGCCATAACCCGGTTGTGCACGGCTACCCCCTTGTCTCGAAAACTGTGAATGAACGCGCACATTGAAATGGAAATTGCCATCAATCCACCGCATTAATTTCGATCGTAACCATTGGATAGGTAGTTCTCGATGTTGTCTACAAGTTTGTAGTAGATCGTTTCTTCTAATTGTTAGTGGATTGAGAAGGATTGAGGAAAGAAATTCGAATGTTTTCAGCCATTGGTTTCGTTTCTGGCGGCTACACTAGAAACCCTAGTTAGGTTTTTTCAATTTAGAGAATAGGGGTGCTTTTATAGAATAAACGACGAACACTATTCATCCCGAAATTTCCGAACTCCAAATCTCGCGCGGTGACCGGCATTTCTAAGGTATATCCCACATTCCGGACATAATGGAACATGTTTCGGAGGCTAATTCGATCATCTGTGTGAGTTACGGCAATAAACGATCAAATTTAAATTAAATCGATTAAACAAATTTTCTATGCGTTTTGGCTTGCCCCGGACAAACGGTAAATCCAATTGACAAAAAATTTGAAATCTTACAATAATATCACATTACGGATCCGATGAAACTAGTTTCGTCCAAATCCGAGACTGTTTGAAAAATGTCTATTTTAACTCGTCAATTAAATATTAAAATATTCAATTTTCACAAATTAACTTTAAATTCAATTTTAAAAGTTCTATAACATCATTCTAACTCCAATATGATATAATAAAATTTTACAAATAATTTTCAATCATATTAAACCAAATTTTCAATTATTTCTTTATTTCCAAATATTAAATTATCGATTTAATTATTCAATTAAATCCAATTATTCGAAATAAAATTATTTGACTTATAAATTTCACTTATTAATATTTAAAATCAATTAAATATAAAAAAATTAATTGACAGAAATTCTGGGTCGTTACACTCAAATTAATTATACTTAACCTAATACAATAATTAATCTTTAATTACTTCCTTAATTAACTATAATTAATTACATTACCTCTTAATTAATTATATTAATTAATTCCCTCATTTATTAATTATTTCTAAATAAATCCATTCTTAATTACATTATTAATTATAATAATTAATGATTTCTAATTACATTTTCTATTCAAATTAATTACATTAAGTAATTAATCTTAATTAAACCATAATTGTTAATCACCCTTGATTAACTCCATTCAGTAATTAAATACACTTAATTACTTCACCGGATAAATTAATTACTCATTAATTAATTATCTCAAATTAATCCCTTGATTAATTCACAAAGTAAATTTAATCAAATTACTTTCATCAACAAATCACTTCAATTAATTACATACAATAATTACCCATAAATTACTTCCCTAAGTAATTTCTCTTCATTAAATTACATTAAGTAATTATACTTCACAAATCATCAATTGATCAATTTAAATTACTTAAACTGAATTAATTAACTTAATCAAATTAAATTAAACTCAATTAATTACAATTAGTAATTAATTCCTTAATTACTTCCATAAGTAATTATACTTAACAATTTACACAAATGATTATATTTGAATTAATTAATTTAATTAATAATTAAAAATTAATCATATTAATTAATCATTAAATAATCCTTAGTTAATGACCTTCATTAACTATTAATTATTCATTAATTACTTTTCTAAAGTAATTAACTTATTTTAATCATTATTAATTACAAATCAATTAATCATTAATAATCCCATTAATTAACCTCTTAATTATTTAATTAATTAAGTGTTAACAGTAACTTAATTAATCCTTTGTTATTTGATTAATTAATTATTAGTCATTAATTAAAATCTAATCTTATTAATTAATGATTCATAAATTACATGTTAATTATTCTAAGAATAATTAATCCTAAACTTTTATGATTAATCCCTTAATTACTTTAAGTAATTATTCATTTCATTAATTTATAAATTAAATTAACTATTCATTTAATTATCCTAATAATTAAATGCATAACAAATTATCAAATTCTAAAACATTTATTTATATTTTAAATTTCCAATTTAAATTCAAATTTCTTTAAAAACATTTTTAAACAATAAATCCCTTTAAAAGTTATTTAAACAAATTTGAAATTTAAAACTTAATCATTTCCAACTATGATTCAAATTAAAACTTGAATCCATAATATCTAACTAGATTTAAAACTCATTTTAAATCTTTTCCTAATGTTTTAAAATTTAGTTTAAATTTTGAAATATGACAAGTTTCAAACTTGAACAAACTAACTCGAGCTAAACACTAAAATAACTCGAGTAACTCGAGTAACACTTTCCATTTAAATTCACTAAAAAATAATAGGCACTGACAGGTTTACACATCCCTGTAACAACAGTATACCCGAGCCTCACAACAATATACTTCGAGACAATCAACCCTATACTACGAGCAAAAACACAATCCAACCCGAAACAATCACGAGCAACCCTTCTTCCCCCAAAAACAACCGACACCACAAGATCCCTGTGCACCTGCACCACCATTGTCGTCACCTCCGCCCTCTCGCGACCACTCGCGCATGTTGACGGTCATCACCCAACGCCAATTCGACCTTCAAACAACTTGCAGAATCCAAAAATCAAAATTGAGCTTCGAGCTCGAAAACTGGAACAAAATATCGATACTGAAATCACCAAAAATCACTCGCCTCCGATCACCAGAATGGCTTCGCTTCTGGCCAATACTCCTTCCATACTTTATCAATCACCAACATGAATCTGGAACAACTCGGTAAATCATAGGAGTTACGGTGATCAATTTTTTCCAAATGAATAAAGCTAGGGTTATAATTCTTAATTCCAAATCACCACTGCCTCACTGTTTTGATTCACTTCCCAACATTTTTCCTTGAATACTTGATCAACACTCCATCACCAGAAAAGATACTGGCCACCCAAACTTTCTAGATCGACAGTATCATACCAAAATAGGATTTCTGGTTAAACCAGAAATACTAAATCAATTCCAAACTAAAAATTCTAATTTTAGTTTTAAAATTCATGTCTTTGATCATGTAACGTGTTTATATTCATAAAATAAAGAATCTAGATGATTTAATTCTACTTATATGAGAATTTATTCTACTGTACTTTACATTTTCCAAAGACATTATAGGTTTTCTTTTATTATATATTTTTTTAAATAAAATTAAACTTTAACTTATATTACATACATACTTGTTTAAATCCTAAACTTTAACAAGGTTTGTAGTATGAGATCATGAATCTGATCAGGTTTTAAATCTAAATTCTAGAACAGGCCAAAAACCATATTTTCAACAGCAAGCATGTACAATTTCATACAATCATGTATATATTAGTAATAACTTGTAAGTAGCACACAACCACAATTATTTCCAGAGTATAATAGGCAACTAAATTTATACTTAATTTTTTTTAAACAAAATGAAGATACTCACCAGAATTTTTATATGAGCAGAGCACATGTTTTAGCAAAGCTGGAACCTGAATGTGCTTTAACTCCAAAACTTTGAGTTGCATCTTTGTTTTGCTTTTTAAAAACTACAGTTTGCTTTTTTTTTTAAAATATTCATCTTGTTTTCCCGGCATTGCTTGCTCCCTGGTGCATGCAAGTTTCCAGAGAAAGAAAATGCGGGCTGGTTGCTTCAAACAAAAATGCAAAGATCTGCAGTCTTTGAATTTGCAGAATTGATTTCAGGCATTTAAATGTTTGGAAAGGATACTGGTTTATGTGATTTGTACTTCAGATTTGAATATGATTCAGATGGTTTTGGTTTAGAGGTGATATTGTTTCAGATTCATTTTTGAGGGGAAAACAGATTTTGATTTTGATCAAGATCTCCGTTTTTGAATGGAGAAGTTTTGCAGATTTTCAATTTTTTAGCTGAAGATCTTTTTAAGATTTGAAAAAGAAGAATAGGAAAGAAGATAAAATGAGGAGTGATAAGTTTATATAAGAATAATTTTTGATTTCATTAAATTAAAAGAAAGAAAAAGAAAATAGGACACTTGTTTTCTTAGTTTGACATTTGTCACTTATCTGATTTATGGTCTAACACATGTCTACTTAGGTGTATTAAGAAACTTACACATGTAAATTAAGAGTATTTTAATTTAAATTAATTTGTTTATAAAAAATTTAACTTATTTATTTCCTTATTCATATATAAATGAATTTCTTCCCTTTTTAATTTTAGAAAAATAAAACAAAACAATTTATAATTAAAAGCTTATTCAAATATTTTTAAGTGTTTATTCTTTTAAATTCAACATATTAAATTTAAATTTTAAATTAATTTATCAAATCCAATTTTAAAAATCAGGTTATATATGCATGCATATATAATTCTTATTAAATTTAAAAATAACAAATTAAACAATATTAAATGATTTATAAAAGAGATTATAATTTACTTCTATTACTCAATAATTAAGATCATTAGTAATTTGTATTTTGAATTCTTATATATAAATTCAAATAATATTTAAAAATAAAATAAAACAAAGCTTTTAATGTTAATCTAATTTAAATTCATATTTAAGTTAATTAAAATATAAATCTAAACAAATAAGATTTACATTAAATATTTACAAAGCATATAATTATTTATTAAATTGTTTTAGAAAGTTAAATTTAAATCAAATTTCAATTTTACCAAAATTAATTAGGATTAGAAAATTGATTCATTTACTAAATTCTAAACCAAAGTTTATCAATTTACAATATATACAATTATATATATATTATAAACAGAAAACAATTTATTAGCTTTTAAAAAAAATAAAATCTTCCAATTTAAATATTTATTAAAAGAAGATTATTAGATCAATCCAAAATTTATTATCAAAAATTATTAAATCAATTAAATCTTTAACACAGATTATTAAATTTATTTTGCCAAATTTCCGGGATATCACAGTAACTCTGAACCAGTATAAAATCCGGTGTGTTCTTTCCTTTATTGCTTTTACTTTATTTCTGCATCTATGTTTGATTCTGTGATCATATCTGAGTCTGAATATTGCATACATTTGTGTTCATGTTAACATAAACTCAAAAAGATTTAGTAATTCCTTAAAACACTATTCACCCCCCCTCTATTGTTAATTCTTGCCTTAAGATCCGTAATCCCCATTTCTCACATTCTTATCAGTCAAACAAGTCTCCACTATGTGCCCTAAAACTTTACATGATGTACATATTTCAGGTTTCCAGAGAAAGCTCACTTGAACCTGCTGCTCGGATCCATCAAGCAATTTAACAGTGAAGTTATCAGGGAGTTCATTCTCTGGACTAACCTCAACCATACACTTTGCAAAGGAAATTCGTTCTAGTCTTTCAGTCGATTGGCCATACATAAATTTTTTTCCAACTCGATGTTAGCCAATTTATATATATATATATATATATATATATATATATATATATATATATATGTGTGTGTGTGTGTGTGACCAAGCATATAAGGGAATATTACTTATTTTGATCAAAATAGGAACAGATCTGATCCTACCACAGCTATTTCCAATATTTAACTGATATCGAACTTCTATTCTCCCATCTTCCTCAGGAAGTAGATGACTTTTGAGTAAGATAGTGGTTATCCAAGAAAAAACCAATTAAATACTCCTTCCATATATTATTCCCTGCTTGTATAACCTCAGGAGGAGAGACTAGAGTTGAACAATAAAAAATAAGAGGAACATCACACTGAGGGAAGAGACCAGCATCTCTTGGTTTAGATTTGAAAAGAGAGTTTCAAGTTGGTGGAGAAGGAGGCAAAGATAGAGGAGGGGGATCAAGAGACAGGCTAGGAGAAGGGACATCAGAGGTGGGTACGATAGAAGGAGGGACAACAAAGGAAGGAGCAATGGGCGGTAGGTCAGGGTAGGAGGCACGAACAAGGACGAGGTGGTGCAAAAAGGAGTGGTAGTGGAGTACAGAAGGTATGGGGAAGAAACGGCGGGATTAGGTGGTTTCAAAGGTGAGCGATGTGTACCCATTAAAAAAGAAAAAAGTTTTGACGTATTTGTTTTTTTATTTATAAATATACTCGATAGTTTTCTATTGGTTAATATAACTATAGTCAGACATATATAGTTTAATTATAATATCATTCCATGGTAATGATTGGTCATATAATTTTATACATGTATATTTGTAACAGCAACAATTTTTGACAGCTACAAATAATTTTTATAATTATTTTAAATTATTTAAATCAATATATTATCTAAATAAATATTATAAAATAAAATATGCATCAATTTTTTTTTAAAATTTTATAAAATTATTTTATCTAAAGTTAAGTTCTCGACCAGAAAATGAAAAATGAAAAACAAATCAATTTCTCTATTTTTGAAAATTATTATAATTAACAGCCAAAAAACAACAAACTAATAAAAACTAAATTTTGTTCAAAAAGTTATGGAAACAATTTTCAAACTTTGAAATATTATATAATATTTTCTAGAAATTTGAATAAAATGTTTCGAAATTATATTTATTTTATGTTATCTATTTTTAGTGAATAATAAGTTAATATATGTTTTAAAATAATAAAAATCAATAATAAAATTTAAGTTGCCACATATACGATCTGAAATTATTAAAAAATATATTTTATTAATTAATATATATACATATATTAAGATATTACAAATATGTTTATGAATAATATATATATATATATTTATAAAAAGTTATTATTCATGGATTAGATATATTTATAATAAATAAATATGTATGTATATTTTATAAAACATTATTATTTGTGAATTTAGATATATATATATATTTAGTTCATAAAAAATTAAATATTATGTATATATGTACATTATACATAAATATAAATACATAGATATATATTTTCATTTACATAAATTTGTTTAACCAAAATTAGCATATACATTTATGTACATATATATATGGATTTAAAATATTTATATAAGTAACAAGTTTAATATATATATATATATATATATATATATATATATATATATATATATATATTTGGACAGTATATGATGCATATCGGATGAGCTAACGTGCCCCTTGTGATGTAAATCCCAACATCTATACACGGAAATGTTATACCTTGCAAGGGCTATCATGTTACACATGCACACACATACGTAGATGTATACACATGTGCATATTTATATGAATCAATATATAACTTAAAAAAATGTATAGTTTATAATTTTAAATAAAATAAGAGAACTATTTTAATAAAATTTAGAAATATTCTAAATAAATTAGACTTTATGGGCCCAATAGAGATCCAATAGGGAAATTTTTTGTAATTCACTCATAACTTCTGCTATGGAGTGGCCTAGTTCCAACAATATATATGTATGTATGTATATATGTGTATATATACTTATGTATATATAGTTTTTGAAATTAATTATAACTAAATAAAAGTGTTTTAATTAGATATATCAATTAAATGTTAATTATTAAATAATATAATTCATATATATACGATATATGTGTTTTACTGTAAATGCTATAATGCACATATTCAATTCAAAATGTTTATAATGAATAAAATAAAATTAATTAAAATGTTAATTAATTATGTTAATTAAATAAGATTTAATTCTTATAATAGTGTGCATTAGACTATTGTATAAGTTAATTAAACTAGAAAAGTTATATAATAATTAAAACTTATTATAGTATGAAGGTATAAATTAAAGGTGGAACTATAAGAAATACAATTAGACTTAAGGAATAAATACATAAGCATAGTACATATACCATAATTTTTATATGTTGACACTTGAATTATGAGGGTATTTCATAAGAAATACATTATTCCATAGTCGATATCACTCAATTAAATATACTAAAGATTATGAATCTTTAGTATAAATAGTGTCCTCTACCGTTCGTAAATTAATAAATTACTTGCACACTCTCTGGCTATTGAACAAACTCAAGCTAGTAGTATTATTAATATATTGAATAGACGAGGTAAGATAACTATATTTATTTGTTGAGCAAACTCAAGGTACATATATTACTGTAAATTATTAACCCTACAACGAAATCTCGTTTGAGCAAAAAGGTAATTTTATTTCTATTATATACTTGATATAATGTGCTATATTAATTAATTATTTATTTTAAAGTACAGTTAATAGAAAATCCGTAATGGTGTGTTTTTTGATAGTAATTACACCGTGTTGTAATCATGAGTATTTATCGCAATATATATATATAATAAAAATATCATTTTAAATATTCCTGGTCAAGGTGTATCGAGATTGGATATCGATGCATTCGTTGAGACTAGAGTACATAATGCTATCCAAATGTTCGCTAGTGTATTACTCATTGCTATTGGGGCTCCAAGGGGTTATATACTGATAGTTATTGGATAAATATGGAATGACTCACTCTATAGTTTTCTATTAGTAATATAACTAAGGTCAAATAGAACACATCGATCTAACAATATTACACCATTATCTTGACTTGAGAATACTATCGTTCTTCAATGTGGAAACTTTGCTTTGATTATAATTAAGTCATGGCACAACATCCATCGAACGACTACAGTTAGGTCAAGTGGAAGCATAGGAAGTGAGACGCTATTCAATAGAGAATTCGTTTCCTCGTTATATGAGCTTACTATCATAATCATATGAAGTCAACTCACAATTAAAGTCTCTAATCAAAGCACTTGGGTTAGTAACAATTGTTATTATAGAACTAATGACTTTATGTTTGGATTATACAAGTTGAATATGGATAATGTTGGAATTTTGACCGTTATCAAATTCTATAAGTCCTAATTATATTTTTGATGAAGAGAATGGTGATAATAAATTGACCAGTAGGTATGCTTAAAATAAGTAAAACTGAATTTTACCGAACTTATGTAAGTGATAAGTTTGGCCATAATGTCACGTCACTAGCTGAAGTGATGTTTGAATGTTAATATTCGAATTGTTTGATATTAATATTAATCGCAGACCGAATTTATACGTAAGAGTCACACAACCGAAATGTTGAATACTCCAACTACCAGCTGATGTAATTAATTATAATTGTTATAAATTAATTAAATCAACTGATATCTATAAAATATTAGTTATAAAATTTTATTTGATTTGTGTCGATCGGTATTAAAAACAGAGCGTATATAAAAGTTATATATATTCGTATCGATATACGATATCGATGTGCATTTAAATTAGATTAAATGCACATTTATTTGATCGGGCTTGTAGCACTTTAGAAGCCCAAACATAGGCAAACACGGTCTAGCATAGGTATTAGGAATTGGGGTTGAATTGGAATAAAAATGGTTTAAAATTGCAAGAGGAAATAATGGATCCGGATCAACTTTTAACTCCTCTAACCCTCTGGTATTTGAAGGCCTTTAACTCCACCTTTACAACACTTGATTTTTCCTTCTCCTCTCCCATTTCTTGCCAGCCCTATCCCCTTTTCCCTCCATTGTATCAAGTAATTAAACCACAAGATTAAATAAAAAAAGGACATCGCTAGTTAGTGCTTCAGTCTGGTAGTTCTCTCTTGAAGTTTTGAATGTAGGTTCCAAGAGTTGACTGATTTAAAGTTTCAACATGTTACAACTAGGCCATAGTTTAGGTAATAACTTTATATATATATATATATATATATATATATATATATATATATATTATTTGGCAAGGCAAGCCGGTTTTATAGCAGATCGTCCACTTTACTACCCATAAATCATCATTTAATACAGGAGCAAGGAAAAATGCCTCAACTACTACTAGAAGGAAAATACAAAGCAGGAGTTAGGCAACAGTGCCTAAACTGCTATAAATGATTAAAAAGCTAGTCCTCCTCAAAAGAGGAGGAACCACTTTCTTCAACCGCAAAGATCAGGCCAAAGACATGAAGATAATTATCGAAAAGAGTGATGATGTTCGAAACATAACCTGAGAAATCTTTACAATAGATAAATTTTCTATCCCAACTGTTATCATCAAGAACAACCTTAATAGCACTAAGGTCACCATCAATAGAAAGTACAAGATCTTTCCCAACTATAGAGTAGAAAAGATGCCTGGATTCACCTTCAACTTTACTAAAATACATTAGAATTAATTTTGAGCTGGGTCATATTGCACCTTAGATGGCTCGTGTATCTACATTTTCTCATTTTAATTCCACTCAACTATAGGAGCCAGGATGGCACTTGAAGTCACAAGAACTGCAGAAGCATCAAAAGGAATAATCACAAGGGTACCTTTGATTGAATGGGAGGTAGGCCGAGACACAGTCATAGGAGAAATAGTGGCAGCTACAGATATAGGCATAAAAGGAAGATCAGGCAGGCTAACAGTCTTGGAAGAGTCGTTCCTAACCTTAGAAACCCACTTCTAAAAAGGGGAATGGGGAAAAGGAATCTTTGACGGAAGACGCCCCTCCATGGATGAGACCGGATGCATGCATGAGGCAGCAAGGTGGCCAAATGAATGACATGTAGTACAAATGTCAGGCACCCATCCATATCAAACATGGACTTTTGCAACATGGCCAACAACAAGTTAAACATTAATCGAAGATGGAAGAGGCTTAGCAGATTTTACAATTATAGCCTTAGCATAAACCAATTACACATAGGCTACCGTACTTGAGTCAAAACATTTCAATTTAACTATGGTGCATGCTAACCAATTCAATCCAATCAACGACTGTAAAACAAACAGATTGTGCAAAAAGTAAGCCCAAACAGGAATAGACATAACCTGCTCTTGAGCACTACCCAAAGAAGGAGACCAAGGAGGGATAATGAATGGGTTTCATTCAATAAAAGATGGATCGGCTTTAAGAACAGGCTAACGTTCCTCATTGCTAGAGAATTTGATGCAGCTCAGGCCAGAGAAGGAGGGATAAGTCGTACACGACTTAAGGAGGAAGGCTTAGGCCGTTCACGGGTTAAAGAAGGTCGGCCACGACCTAACAGGTCGCATGGGAAGGAGTTACGACTTAGCAAAGGCTTAAGTCGTTCGTGCTTTATAAGTCGCAAACGACTTAAAGCTATAGGAGCTAAGGAGTCACGTTAGGAGAAGGAACGACCTAACAAGTCACATAGGAAGGCAACACGACTTAACCAAGCTTCGGTTTTAGGTCATTCAGAAGAGTTAGCTCGGTGAAGCTTTGAGTCGTTGCTTTTTGAGTCATGAGTCGTTAGGTCGTATACGACCTAAGTGTTGTGATGAGTCTGTAAGCAGTGTGTTTAAGTCGTCTACGACTTAAGAGTTGAGTCGCTGTGTTGTACATATGTGAGTGAGTCGTTGTATCTTGAGTCGTGTTGTTTAGATCGCTTAATGTTTTGAGATGTGTGGTGTCAGTTAGGTCGGCAACGACCTAGTTAAGTTGTAAGTCGTTGTAAGGAGGTTGAGTCGTAAGTCGTGGGATTTAAGTCGGCAACGGCTTAAGGTCAGGGTTTGGAAACTACTATAAATAGCGAGTGTGTTGTACATTTTGGGGTGGTTGATTTTTGAATAAAATTCTTGTTTGATTGCTGTGTGCTTTCATCTTAAATTGGTAGTTGAGTGTAATCTCCTATCTCCACTTTCGGTTTATCGAGTGCGCTCGATTCAACGATTTTGAAGCCAATTCACGGTATCAAGTGCACTTGATCAACGTTTGAAGAATTGTAGATCTTCTTTCACGGTATCGTGCGCGATCAACGTGTCGAAGATAGCTAGAATTCGGTATCTTTGTGATCAACGAATTTGGGCATTTCAGTATCTTCAATCGACCGTTTACTACTTTCATCGATCTATATCGTTTTGTTATTATCCGCTGCGTCAGTTTTGGTATCAGAGCTTGACTTAGCCAATCATAGCTAAGACGAGTCTTGGAGCCAAGGAGTTTGAAGTTTGGTGTTCATCGAGTTCATCTGGAAGTTGCAACAAGAGGAGAACTTTCGATCCATTCCATTTTGGATCAAAGTGTGGAAGTTGTTCGAATTTGATTTGTGTTGAAGTGTTGAGGCCAAGCCAAGTTGAGTTGGAGCCATGCTTGTTGGACTTTTGTTGAGGATTTTTGAAGTATTTGTTGAAGTATTTGAGAAGATCAATCATGCCACCAAGGAGAGCTAATCGTCATCAAAATGTTGAAGCATTGTATAGAAGGGAAGAAGCCGAGCAGATGGAGCAACGCATTAATGAGAAATTTGATGAAGGTATTGGAAAGCTAGTGATGTTGATGAATGATTTGAATCAAAATCAAAGGAGGAGATCATGAATCTCAAACCATGGAGGAAACCGAGTTTCGCCATCGGTTACGGAAGCGAGAAGGGTATCACCGCAATCTTTTAGAGAGAGACGAGAAACATCAATTTCATCGAGAAGAGATCACCATGACTGTGAACATGAAGAGAGGAGAACTCCACGAGAGTTTGAAAATGAGCCATATAGAGATGAAGAGAGACATAGTAGAAGAGACATGCGTGATCAAAGGGATGTTGATGGTCGAGATCGATATAGACGTACATTTGATTATGATGAAGAGGGTGATAGAGCTAGTTTTCATTATCGAGATCGAGACCAAGTCCGAAATGTATATCGGGAGGTAGATGATGATCGTCGATGGGAATCGGGTATGAAGATGGAAATTCCAGAATTCAAAGGTGGAATGGTAGATGAAGAATTTCTTGATTGGTTGTCTAATGTTGAAGAGATCTTTGATTTCAAGGAGGTTCCTGAGCATAGAAGAGTGAAGTTGGTTGCTACTAGGTTGAAGGGGAGAGCTTTAGCATGGTGGCAGCAAACTAAACTTACGAGAGAAAGAATGGGGAAGTCAAAGGTTGAGTCTTGGGATAAGATGAAGAAGTTGATGAAAGCTACATTTTTACCTTACAATTATCAATCACTCATGTATTAGAGGTTGCAGAATCTGAGGCAAGGGACGAAGACTGTTAATGATTATGCTGATGAATTTTATCAACTAATTGCTCGAAATGACATTATGGAGACAGAAGAACAGCTGACTGCTAGATTTGTTGGAGGGATGCGAATGCAGATCCAGGATATGGTTAATATGTTCGATCCAAGATCTGTGGCGGAGGCACATCAGAAAGCGTTGGCTTGGGAGAAGCAGGGAAGGCGTGGAGGTGGAGTGTTAAATAATTTCAACAATCAAGTGAATGGTATGAGTGGAAGCTCTAATGTTCCTAAATCTATCAGTAAACCAGTGGTGAAGGAGGCTGAGAAGGCAAAGGTTAACAATAGTTTCAAATGTTATAATTGTCAGGAAGTGGGTCACAAGAGTAATGAATGTCCGAAGCCGAAGAAACGAACTATGATTGCTGAAGTTGAAGATGAGGATGTTGGTGAAGGTTATTCTAGTCCAGTTGAGGAGGATGAACAGGATATCGCGTCAGGAGATGAAGGATGTAATCTTATGATGAAGAGATCTTGTTTAATACCGAAGCAGGAAGAAGAAGTTGGTTGGTTGAGGAGTAACATCTTTCAGTCAACGTGCACTATTCTGGGGAAGGTTTGTAAATTTTTGATTGACGCTGGAAGTTGTGACAATATTATTTCTACCGAAGCTGTGAGAAAATTGAAGTTGAAAACAGAGAAACATCCGAATCCTTACAAGTTAGCGTGGCTGAGAAAAGGAGGAGAGGTGAAGGTGGATAAGCGAGTTCGAGTTCCATTTTCCATTGGGAAGAAGTATAAAGACGAGATTTGGTGTGATGTTGTGGAGATTGATGTTTGTCACTTGCTTTTGGGAAGACCATGGCAGTATGATCGAGCAGTGCAGCATGACGGTCGGACCAATAGCTACAGCTTTAGGTTTGAAGGTGTTATGATCATTTTGGTTCCAAAGAAGAGACAACAAGAAGAAAGCAAATCAGAAGAGATTGAGGAGCTGAAGACTTTATTGACTTTGAAGGAATTTATTGAAGAAGTGGAAGAGATTCCAGAGGTATTTTTGTTGATTGGACGTGAAGCTACTGAATCCGTTGAAATCCCAGAGGAAGTAAAGCCGGTATTGGAAGAATTCGGTGATGTGTTTCCTGAAGAGTTGCCAACGGAGTTGCCACCGTTGAGGGATATTCAACATCATATTGATCTTGGGCCAGGGGCAGTATTACCTCACAGACCACATTACAGGATGAGTCCTAAGGAGCATGAAGAACTGAGAAGGCAGGTGGAGGAGTTGTTAGAACATGGGCGAGTTCAGGAGAGCTTGAGTCCTTGTGCAGTGCCGCCTTATTGGTGCCAAAGAAGGATGGTTCGTGGAGAATGTGTACGGACAGTCGGGCTCTGAACAAGATCACTGTGAGATACAGATTTCCTATGCCAAGGTTTGATGATTTGATTGACCAGTTGAGTGGGGCTGTTGTGTTCTCAAAGATTGACTTGAAGAGTGGATACCATCAGATTCGTATTAGAACAGGTGATGAATGGAAGACTGCTTTCAAAACCAGGAAAGGTTTATACGAATGGTTGGTTATGCCGTTTGGTTTATCAAATGCACCAAGTACTTTTATGAGAGTGATGAACCAGATTTTCAGACCATTCATTGGGAAATTCGTGGTTGTTTACTTTGATGATATTTTAATCTATAGTGGGAGTATGGAAGAACATGTCCAACATTTGCGAGAAGTATTGTTGATTCTACGACAAGAGCAGTTTTATGCAGCAACAAAGAAGTGTGTGTTTATGACGGACCGTATTTTATTTCTGGGGTATGTTCTGTCAAAGGAAGGTATTCAAGTGGATGAAAATAAAGTAAAAGCTGTCAGAAGTTGGCCACAACCGAAGACAATTACTGAAGTACGAAGTTTTCATGGATTGGTATCTTTCTATCGAAGATTCATTCCATATTTTAGTAGTGTGATGGCACCTATAACCGATTGCATGAAGGGAAAGTAGTTTGTATGGTCAGAGGAAGCAGGGGTTGCTTTTGAGCGAATCAAGGAACTGTTAACGACAGCACCAATTCTTATATTACCAGACTTTCAGTTGTTGTTTGAACTACACACTGATGCATCTAAGGTTGGAATCGGAAGGGTGTTGAGTCAGAAGGGACGTCCTATTGCATACTTTAGTGAGAAGTTATCAAGGGCAAAGATGAGATATAGTACGTATGATGTGGAGTTTTATGCTGTAGTGCAGGCAGTGAAACATTGGAGACACTATCTATTCCATAAGGAGTTTGTTCTTTACACAGACCACGAAGCTTTGAAGCATTTGCAGGGGCAGGACAAGATTTTAGCAAGGCATGCATCATGGATTGCCTATTTGCAGCAGTTTACTTTTGTCGTGAAGCACAAATCAGGGATAACGAATCGTGTAGCTGATGCTTTGAGTAGGAGGAGTCATTTATTAACGACAATGAAAGATGAAGTGACAAGTTTTGAATTATTTCCACAGCTTACTGAAGAAGATCCTTACTTTAAGAAATTTGTTGAGAAAGTCAAGGAGGGAAGTTCTGATGAATTTGTGTTGATTGATGGTTTCTTATTTAAGGGGAATCAATTGTGTGTACCGGATTGTAGCTTGCGAATGAAGATAGTAAAGGAGCTTCATGAGGAAGGACATGTGGGTAGAGACCGAACATTGCAGTTAATCTCTCAATCCTACTATTGGCCATCGATGAGGAAGGAAGTTGAAAGGTTTGTTCAGAGATGTCATGTTTGTCAAGTTTCGAAAGGGACAGCTACAAATGCGGGTTTGTATATGCCTTTACCTGTACCTACAAAACCATGGGTAGAAATTAGCATGGATTTCGTGTTTGGATTGCCGAGAACTCAAAGGGGAAATGACTCTATATATGTTGTGGTGGATCGTTTCTCGAAGATGGTACATTTTATTGCGTGTAAGAAGACGGCGGATGCTGTTCATGTCGCTCAGTTGTTTTTCAAGGAGATCTATCGACTTCATGGATTGCCAGAATCTATTGTGTCGGATAGGGATACTCGTTTTCTGAGTCACTTTTGGTTAAGTTTGTGGAAGATGGTGGGAACGAAGTTGAACTTTAGCAGCGCTTATCATCCGCAAACAGATGGACATACAGAAGTTGTTAACAGATCGTTGGGAAATTTATTGCGATGTCTTGTGAAAGATAATCTGAAGAGTTGGGATGTGAAGTTATGCCAAGCAGAGTTTGCTCATAATCATGCAGCGAATCGTAATACATGTTTCAGTCCATTTCAGATTGTGTATTCAAGCTTACCGAAGGGGCCGTTGGATCTAACGATAGTACCACAACCGAAGGGGACGGTTAAACGAGCTGTAGATTTTGTTGATGGGTTGACCGAATGTCATAAGATCGTTCAGGAACGATTGGAGAAGGCAAATGAGAAGTATAAAAGATCCGCAGATCTGAAGCGAAGAAGTGTTGAGTTTAATGAAGGAGATATGGTGTATGCTGTGTTAACGAAGGATCGTTTTCCAATAGGCGCTTAAAACAAGTTGAAAGCCAAAAAAATTGGTCCTGCAAAAGTTGTGAAACGGATCAATGAAAATGCTTATAAGTTGAAGCTGCCGGAGGACGTGTACACTTCTGACGTGTTCAATGTTAAGCATCTTGTACCATATTATGGAGATGAACAATCTGATCTGGAAAAATTTACAAATTCGAGGACGAATTTCTCTCAACCAGGGGAGGATGATGCAGCTCAGGCCAGAGAACGAGGGATAAGTCGTACACGACTTAAGGAGGAAGGCTTAGGCCGTTCACGGGTTAAAGAAGGTCGGCCACGACCTAACAGGTCGCATGGGAAGGAGTTACGACTTAGCAAAGGCTTAAGTCGTTCGTGCTTTATAAGTCGCATACGACTTAAAGCTATAGGAGCTAAGGAGTCACGTGAGGAGAAGGAACGACCTAACAAGTCACATGGGAAGGCAACACGACTTAACCAAGCTTCGGTTTTAGGTCGTTCAGAAGAGTTAGCTCGGTGAAGCTTTGAGTCGTTGCTTTTTGAGTCGTGAGTCATTAGGTCGTATACGACCTAAGTGTTGTGATGAGTCTGTAAGCAGTGTGTTTAAGTCGTCTACGACTTAAGAGTTGAGTCGCTGTGTTGTACATATGTGAGTGAGTCGTTGTATCTTGAGTCGTGTTGTTTAGATCGCTTACTGTTTTGAGATGTGTGGTGTCAGTTAGGTCGGCAACGACCTAGTTAAGTCGTAAGTCGTTGTAAGGAGGTTGAGTCGTAAGTCGTGGGATTTAAGTCGGCAACGGCTTAAGGTCAGGGTTTGGAAACTACTATAAATAGCGAGTGTGTTGTACATTTTGAGGTGGTTGATTTTTGAATAAAATTCTTGTTTGATTACTGTGTGCTTTCATCTTAAATTGATAGTTGAGTGTAATCTCCTATCTCCACTTTCGGTTAATCGAGTGCGCTCGATTCAACGATTGTTGAAGCCAATTCACGGTATCAAGTGCGCTTGATCAACGTTTGAAGAATTGTAGATCTTCTTTCACGGTATCGTGCGCGATCAACGTGTCGAAGATAGCTAGAATTCAGTATCTTTGTGATCAACGAATTTGGGCATTTCAGTATCTTCAATCCACCGTTTACTACTTTCATCGATCTATATCGTTTTGTTATTATCCGCTGTGTCAGAATTTGAAAAGGTACATTGAGTCAATATATATTACCAGGAGATCACCTCTAAGTTTCCATAATCAGCGACATAGATTTCTAGTGCCTTGAATCAAATGATTGGGATCTCGAAGAAATTTAACAAGAAGTCCGACCAGTATTCAACACCTGATTGCATAACAATAGGCGGTGGAATCATATTTCCATTCTCCTCCTTAATTTCAAAGTTGGGGCAGGGAACAGAAAAGAGAAGGCCAAGTCTTGAGCCATACTGGATCAGACACTATAATTGGCTAGCTAACATTAGTAGTAGGTGCATTATCGTTAGACTGGGGAGGCAATACATGCACTTCTGAATGAAAGGCCAGTCCATTAATACCAAAAATACATTCATTTAGAAGCATTTTAGAGTTGGCAATAACAAAAGTATCAGCTATGCCATCATTCATGTCTACCATATCATTATTAACACCATCGCCAACAATATCAACTCCAAATTCAATATTTACATTGCCATCTACCATATTGTTACCAACAGTCATACAAGCATATTCATATTCAAACGAATTTTCCTTAACCCTAAAACTTGGCACATTAATATCCCCCTACTGGCCAGAACCAAGATTTGCTGACAACTCAAGGAGGTTGGAAATAGGGTTCGAGGACTTCTTAAGGTAGACAGCCTCAAAACATATAATGGCTTCGAATAAGCTACATCTAGAGAGTCGGACAACACTTCAAATGAATTATCGACTAGCGATGGAGCAGCAAATCTGGAGCCAGAGAGGGAAGATCTCTTGTGCTGGGGTGAACGAAGAGAAGGGAAATCTATAGTTGGGACTATATGAGTCAGACCAGAGCCAACAGTTGGATTCGCATTGTATGGTCTACATGATCTGATAGTAGAATTTGCATTCAAAGAGAGAGCAGGGAGGCGGAACATGGAAGGCGAACAATATTATATATATTATGTGTATATAATAATATAGTATGTATTAATAAAGAACAAATTTGTTTTATATATTATATGTATATAGCTCATAGCTATAAGAGAATAATTAAAAAAATCGAACTAAATAATAATTTTTAAAGGATTTTTAAATAAAATATTCTATTCTATATTAATAAACATATATAAATTACATATATTATTAATATTATAAATATAATATTATTCAAAATTAAAAAATTTATATTTATTAATAAAGACCGTATATATATATATATATTAATATATAAATAAATATTTTAAAATATGACATATAAGTTAAATCAATATATACATATATTTTTTAATACATACATATATATACAATAATAAGTTTAATAAGTACTAATTTACATTGCAAAATGAAGTTTTAATAAAAATGATATATGTATGTATGTATATGTATTAAACAGTTTCTGTAAGGAAATTTTTTGTATTAAAAAATTAAATTAAATAAATTAGATAAATTAAACATTGTAAGAAAAAAATGATTTTGCTTAACCATTAATATACATACATACATAAACATATATATATATATGTATGTATGTATGTATGTATGTATGTATGTATGTATGTATGTATGTATGTAAGTATGTATGTATGTATGTATATATGTATATGTATGTACGTACGTACGTATTCATTTAAATCTGTATCATTTTTATTTGTTTTGAAATATTCATTGTAATATATAAAAATATATACTTATATGTTTACATTTTACGTACTTTCATCTAATAAAATACATGTGAGTTTTATTTTTGTATGTATATAAAGCCCATGTATATATTTTATATTTATTAAACATAATTTATTGAAAATAGTTTTGAATTTAGAATTATAAGATTTTTAAAATCAAGATTTGAAATTTGTAATTTGAAATTTGAAATTATATTCAAATTTGAAATCATTTACATTTTTACTTGCAAATATTATTATTATACAAAGTTATATATATATATATATAAGACATCACTTATGTATATGGAGCGACAACTATGTCCGTTATAGTGTAAATCTCAATACTTATATATGGGCATATCAAATCATGTACACTGTATATGTTGCACATGCATGTACGCACACATGTGTATATGATATGCATGTTATATTATATAATATAGATATAACGTAGAATAAAACTATATTTACAACATAAATTAAATGTAATTTTTTTTAAAAACTAGTTTTGGTTAGACCTAAATATATTTAGACTTTATAAGCCCAACAAAATCCAAAATGGAATAATTTTTTGAAATCTGCCCATTTAACCCACTGTGTGCTGGCTCAGATCCAACAGCTTCTTTTTGTCAGCCACTTACTGATATAATAAACCAACTTTGGGATTTTTCCTTTTTCATGCACTAAAGTTGCACTCAATGCCTGAGCGATACCATTAAATAGATGTAAAATTCTTCTCTTTCTTATAGCTTTGATAGAATTGTGATTTTCGAAAATGTTCCAATAATCGTCGAAAAAAGCTTCACTTTTATCCATCTATCAGAATTTCCCCTTTTTGTTCTTTAGGGTATCAAAGAATGAGATACATTTTGTCAATTACTTTCGAGGTGAACCTACTCAAAACGGAAACCTTTCCATTCATTCTCAGTATTTCCCTCTAAGTTCTTGGGATAGTGACATGTGTCTATGATGCTCCAATTCAGTACATATGCTATCAAAGGAAGTTAATGTTCGAAAGCACGAAGTAAAGGACACGATAGGAGAAATCCGTTGTACACATTCCCTTGAGTCAACACAAATTCATTTCAGAATAATAATTCAACTTAGAAATATCTATCTTATCTCAGCATAAAACAATATACCTAGTAGTTTCAAGATAATAATATGGAAATAGCGCACATATATTAAACATCCTAGGCCGACACTATCGAAAGCGATCAAAAGTTATACATATGTATAAATAATGTCAAGATACCATGGACATCACAAAATTATATATAATGTCCACTCAAAGTGATATACAAAATCATCCATAACAAGTATACCACGCTATATAAATAACATCATTATATATTACTATCACGAAGTACATAATAAATAACTTCGCAATCATCGTGTAACACCACCAACTTTTGATAACATTATTTAGAAAATTTAATTAGATAAATTAAATAGAATAATGTAAAATGCTAAGTAATAAGGCGATTGAGAATTGAATAGATATTAAGGCTATGCCTTATATAATAATTAATGGGCTTAAGAACGGTTTTGGGTTAATTAAATTACATAATGGTGTATTAGTAAATTTGCCGCCCATAACCCTTACCCACATATATTCCGTTCCCACCCTTTCGTTCCTCATTCACGTCATTTTGAAAATGCAAAATCAAAAGAGAAAGGAACGAACTACCTTTAAGGAAGAGGAAATCAAATTAAAAGCTAGAGAATCAATCTTAGGGGAAGTCAATATAAATCTAATCTCCTTATCTAGATCAAGATGAATAATAATTCCATCTCTATTTTGTTTTGAATCATATAATTTCGGATTTAAGGATAAATTCGTTTTTATGATATATTGGATGATGATATGTTAGATTTAAAATTTGTATGGATTAAACATGTTTATTTAAATGAGGAAAAGAATAGTTTTAGGTCAAAACCGAGATTTAAAGATATTAAAAGCCATAAGAAAATTTTGTGTTATGAGAAACATGATTTTGGAGTTGGGTTTTAATTTTGATAATTTTCTAAGCTATGGAAAGATTGCTATTAATTTTCAAAGGAAAATATGAAAATTTGGGTTTACAAATTTATTTCGAAAAATATGTTAAGAATTTGGTTCTGGAATTTTGATATGTTGGATAACATAATTAAACTAAATTACAAGAATTTTTGGGGATTTTTCCAAAGTGATTTGCTATGAAAAATAAATTGTTTCAGAAGAGGGACTTCTTGGCAAAAATTGGAAGGGCTTAATTGATTAACTTAACCATGGTTTAGATTTGAAATTAGTAGCAGTTATTTTGGAAAAGAATTTGAAAAAGTTAAAGCAGCTAATCTGGTATCGACATGTGGCAGGTTAGTTAGAGAAAAGTTTGCTTTAAAAAGAACTAAACCAGGTTTGCTCAGAAAAATTGGTACCGCCATCTTAGGAAAGCACCTTTCGACACAGAAGCTTCCGCCTTCATTCTTGTCAAAACCAACTATGCTAAAACTAATACACAAGATATCACAAAGGTGGTATGTAGTGGACTGGAAGGGGCAAATGGTTAGGTGACCCTGCTACTGTTCTTTAACCTTTCGATTGTGTTGGAGAAATCAATGGTGTCGAAAGGATACTTTATTTTATATGTTCAAGCCACTACCTATAGCTTTCAAAAGGTGTTAGGGGTTTTGAAGGTGATGGTTTCTAAAGGTTTTTCGAAGCCAACTTTTCATTATTTTACACAAATGTAAAATGCTTTCGAAAGAGATGGTGTCGACACCATCAAATTTCCCCAATATTTTTATATGATAAAGGATAGTTTCGAAAGAGTTGCTTTCTTCTATATTCACTTTGGCCCAAATAATGTTTAAAATATACCCCAATGCTTTCGAAAGGGGTACTTTCAACTGGTTTCGAAGCTAATCTTCTAAAGGTTAAATATTAATACTTGAATGTTTCGAAAGGTTTCAAAAGGTAGATTTTAAATTATTAAAAGGCAGGACCCTAACATTTTAAAGATAGATTTTTAAGGTTTTTGAAGGAGGCTATCCTATAAAGTCGAAAGCTAGATTTTGAAGGTATCGAAAGGTTTTATGACCCAAACTCTATTCTTAAAAAAAACCATGAATAAATTGAAGGTGTTTTTATAATTATTTTAAGAAGAAGCCAACTTTTTTTTATAATGATTTTAAGAAGAAGCCAACTTTGATAAAAATAATAGGTTAAGGGCATTAACCATGTTTTATATTAAACCCATGGGAGTTGTATTGCTATTGCTATGCTTGCTTCTTCAAATATGAATATATTCACTTTATAATGGACCCATAAGAGATAAAGCATTAAAGAACCAGTTAGGTTAACCCAGTAGTGAACATAAATTGATTAAACTCTTGAACGAGTAGAATTACGTCCAGAAGGTTAGGAAGACCAGAATATAGAATGCTAAAATGTAAAAGAAAGATGTTGGCAGGGGAGAACAGGTTCATAGTTAGCCCATGAAAACTATGTATAATGGAAGATGTTAGAAAGACAGGTTCATAGCAAGCCTATGAAAACTATGACAAGATGCTGGCAGGGGACAACAGGTTTGTAGTTAGCCTATGAAATCTATATCCGGATGAAATATTTACGGTTGTCAATAGGTTCCTAGTCAACCTATGAAAACTAGGGTAAGAAGAAAGGATATTGGGGTTACCAATAGGTTCCTAGTCAACTCATGAAAACTAGGATAAGAGGAAGATATTGGAGTTAACAATAGGTTCATAGTGATCCCATGAAAACTATGTAATTGGACAGGGAGTCCTTAAATGTTTAACCGGCTATTAGTCGGTCCATGAAAACTAAAAGGTTAATGGTAATCCTAGAAACTATATTTGAGACAATAGTCTAAAATGAATGGGGACGGGTAGTCCAGAATTAAATCATTTAATTTGCATACCATCGTATTATAAGTTTTGAATTGTTTTAACTATTGTGGATGCAGGAGCAAAGCATATGGTTTTATAAAGGTTTTGAGATACTAGTAAGGGGAAACCCATTCCACTAAGCAGCGTGGTCTCACTAGATATTTAAATGATTTGAGATGGTAGGTTATTATTACTCATACCTGGCTATATGTCTGACTCAAAGTTTTTATTTCCCTTTAAACACTTAGGTACTTAATTGATTTTGAGTAAGTCTGAGAGTTGAGCTTTTCAGGTATCTCTTTAGATGAATAAGCCTCCGGAGATGTGCAAGAGGCATGATAGCTATTTAGAGTTCTCTTTCTATTGATTCCACTATGTTGTTTGTAATGGCAAAATTGTTATGTTACCTGTATATACTCTACTCATCCAATGGGGCATCTTCATCAGTCGCTCTTGGTGTATGTTGTAATAAATATATTTTCTCTGAACATGATTTGCGAATATGAGATTATGTGATGAATAGAAAATGTTTTGAAATGGAATGTGACTTTTCTTGAAGTTTATTTTTTTCCATATTCATGTGTATCTGTGTATCACCGTATTTGGTCTTTGAGGATTAATAACTATCGATGACTGCAGCATCCATAACAGTTAGTTTTGGGCCTCCAAGTAGGGGGAGTTACAAGTTGGTATCGGAGCATAGGTTTACGAAACTTTGAAAGAAAGTTAAACCAAAAAAAGAGTTTCAAAAATAATCTAATAAATTTAAAAATAAGATCGAGGTTTGGGATACCGCTAAAGTAACGTACTTGTATTTGATATGTATACATAAGTTTGTGTTCCCCTCTCTTAAACCGTGCTTTTGTGTCTTACTAAGGCTCGTGTGCAGATTTACGAGAAAGAGGATATGGAAGCAGGAAACTTTGGGAGGAGGAATGTAATGACACGATTTTCGATGCCCGAAAAATCGAACCATTAGGGTTAAAAGAAGAAGAAGGTAGAAGAAGAAAATAGAACTACATCAGAATCTTACCAACGCAGCGGAATAAAAGAAAATAGATAATAACTGATCTTTACACAAAAGAAACTATATCTGTTTTATACATACATCACCAGAATACACCATCAGAGTTCAACAACACCTATAACATAAACTGGACAGTTATATAAACTTGTCCTCAAAACTGATACACAACGGAATGATAATCAAGTATGGAAGTATGTCTCGCCATCCAGCTCGTCTCCAGAGCTCCACAACATCATATCCTCTATCCCATAATACTCGGTTTGACCCGAGCATTATAGTTAAATAATACCTGAGTCAGTTTGAAAAACCATCGTGAGAAAACACACTCAATTGGATTATTAAAGTTTTCAAAATCATTTGGAAATCAAAGGTATCTCGTAGGACCATGCCACAAATAGACTTGTCGGTTTTTACCTTACGATAACCAAAACATTTCTTATAAAATCCTATGATATTATAATAGTGTCTATATACAAATACTTATTCAAATAGCTGAAATTGTTACATTATTAAATTCCATCATACTAGCCACAAAGTGGTTCTAAAAAAAATTACCGTAAAGGCACGTAGGGAAAATGGATTTCCATCAATGGTAGGGCTACTGGGGTACCGTCCATCACAGTACGTGGTCTAGATCACCGTACTGAGGATCCCTTCCGATCCCCTACAACACAAAGCCGGAGCTACCCCTTACTGGATAGTCCGAATAAGTTCACTCCGCGGTTGGGATCAGCAACCGCCACACAGCCGAATATATAAATGGACATCTAGACAGGGGTGACTTTACCCTAATTGGTTGCTAGCCACTTATCCTTGTGTGCACCTCCCCTGTTTTAGCCATTCCCGGATGATGAGGCTCAAGGCCATGCGTTACCTTTTTAGCATACATTCACTTAGAATGCTCATCGTCCTCCTGATGATGTTATGAAAGCATTCGTCCATACAAGTCCGTTCCGAGTTCGAACGGAACTGAAGGCATTACTCCTACTACATCCATTTCAGAATCACCCTCAAGACTAGTAGCGATTAGCCCTTGCACTTCAGTGCTCCATCATCGACTCCAACTCTTGTCTTCCTCCCGAAAATGTTCAAACCGGATCGAAGTTGTTTTCAGGAAATTATTCCCGATCGCGGTTTCTTCGAAATGATCAGTGCATTGGCAACATTGATAGTCGGTTATTAAACTATCAAATAACATTCGCAAACAATCATCAAGCCATAATAATTTCTCCCAAATTATTTATAATCCTCAAAATATCTTAGCAAGATATATATCCACTTTTCATCCCTTTGAAAACAGTTTCAAACCATCTTTCTCTCACGGAATAAATTCGCCAAATATTTTATATTTCCACTGAAATCACCAAGTACAAATACTTTAAAATTTTAAAATAATTTAAAACACTTTATTATAAATGTACTTTTAAACATTTAAATTAAACTACTTAAACACTTTATTCAAAAATATATGCTTTAAAAATATTTAAAATAAAACTACTTTATAAAATATAAAACTAATTTTTAAAATAAACTTAAGCCAAACTAAATTTAAAATAAGAGTTGCGAAATTCTATACAAGTTTTCAAATAAACTTACTCAAACGATCTTTAAAATAAAATTATTTTATAAAATATAAATATTAATAATTATCTTTTTAAAACATAATACCAATTAACCTTTAAATAATTACAACTAAAATAAATTTGAAAAAAATATATTTACTTTAAAATTTAAAACATTTAAAAATAATAAATTTTCTAAAACATTTCCTTAAATCAAATTTTTAAAGCCTTTAGCTTATACATAAAAGTCTCCTTTAAAATATACTTGGCTTTCAAGGGAAATACACTTCCCATTTCCATACCTTTAAAAATAAACCACTATTTATTTTTAAACAAACAATCCACTCCTTTATAAATTCCCATCATGAATTTATACTTTCAAATATCCACAGATATCTATTTCATTTTATAAACCTAGTTTATAAATCCGATAGTCTCATTTTTCTTTAAAACACAGTTTCCATTGCTAAATCAATCTTAAAATTTATTTTTCAAAATTAAATCCATTTAAAATAAATTTCTTTCCTTATCCAAATTTATGTCTAAACTTATTAATTTCATATTTAACTTCTTTATCCTGATTTAAAATCTTATTTAAACTAAAAATTCAAATTTCATACTTTCCAAATTTCTTCTTTATCTTTTCCAAGCAAATTCAAACCTTGAATTTTAAAATAGATTCTTTACTCTTTTAAATATTATCACTTAAATTCATTTATTCAAAATATCTCTTTTCCCATACTTTGGATTTATTTGTTATAATTAAAAATTAACTTTTATTCTTCCAAATCATTTTAATTATCCAAATTCCTTATAATTATTTTATTTAAAATTACCTTTTTATTTACTTTAAAAAAATATCCACACTTCATATATATATATTTCAATTCTCAAAATTCCAATATATATATATATTTAACCAAGCCAGAATATTCAATATATTCCAATTCCCAATATGATCAATATAATTCATCATAGATCATCATATAATCATATCACTGAATATATGAAATAAATTCAAATGTTTTGAGGAATCCAGTTGGATCTCTCCAACCTGTTTTTCCCTGCATCCACAGATGTTAGCACAATATAATAATACCAATTCTACTTTGAGGTGGAATATCACGGTATATGGGATCATATTATCTCATCCGCTATTATGCAGCACATAGGGTCTCATTCGCTATATAATGCGGAAAATCGATCACTCCAATATATACTACTATATAATATACCACATGTAATCAATTCAATCATTCAACCAATTATTTAAATTTAACCATTTTAAATTTAAATAAACCTATATGAGTGAGATTAACTCACCTTTGATTCCTGTTTTGCAACCCACTTCCAAATCTGGCTTGCTCTTTTCAGATATGACCTTGTATAACATTATATTATAAATTAATATTCATCGGATAATTAATTTCCTTCATGAATAAATTAATTTAACTATTAATTAAATTTAAAACTAAATTTTCTTTAATAAATTATTTTTAGTAACAAGATAATATAGGTTAACTAAACAATTTAATCACCATATTCACTATTTTAAAAATTAGACTAGTAAGTTAAAAATAAAAATGTGTATAGGAATACTTGCTTTTTACTTTGAAACTATATATGTATATACTTATAAAAATAGCCTATATACCTTCAAAATTTATATTTCTAAATCTTATGTACATATATATTTTATCTTTCCAAACCTGCCTTTAAAATTCCTACTTCCACAAATCACTTTTTAACTTATTGTTTTCTTTAAAATAATTTTATATATATATATATAACAACAACAACAACAACATTTACTGTAGTTACGTAAATCTTTAACTCACTTTTATAAAACCTACTGTTTATATAATTATTGTTTAGCAATATATATATATATATATATATATATATATTGTAAATTAAGTTTAATAATAAAAAAATCGAGGATACCTCAATCGATTCTAGCTTAAGCCAAATCGCTATAACCCACACCGAACGCATTCCCTACCTCCTTCTTCGATCTACCACAACCAATCGCGACCGACACCAACACTTCAACCACTCGAGCTTGACTTCTTTCATGCGCCATCACCCTCCAATGTCGTTCCCTCGCCTTGACGCGCCATGAAACAGATTCGCGAGATTCAATAAAGTATGAATCCAAGCTACTCCTGAATCTGGGTCTCCCTCTCTCTCTCTCGAATCTGATTGAACAGGCTCGGCTGTTATTATTTTTTTAAATTTGCAGATTCGGTTTTCAATTTGAAATCAAAAATTAGGATAGAAGCAGTTGATTTGAACAAGACTAAGCCTATATATTTTTTCTCTATTAGTCATAAAGGAGATCGACAATTAAATTAATTTTTTTTATAGAAGAAACACGGCTAAAATAAGATAGAAGAAAAGAAGATGCGTGCAAAAAAAAATGGACAAGTGTCACAAGGGAAACACGTGTTGAAAAAGAAAAGAAAAATGGCTGATCAAACAATTTGAATATAATTATTATTTAAATCTAAACCGTTCGAATTACACAACTCAAAATCCCGACCTCCAATCGATGCGTGCCGCTAGGCGTTTATAATGTTACACCCCTATTTCGAATGCACTGGAAAAGATTTCGAGTTCTAGTTCGATCGTATGGATAAGATAGCTTTTTGAACACAAATATTATATTAAATTTTCGATATAAATTTCAGCGCGTTTATCTACCGTACGGTCAAACGTCGCTCCAAACACTACGAAAATTGAAATACGATAATAATACAATATTACAGATCCAATGGAACTGGTTTCGTCGAAATCTGAGACTGTGCCTCGGAAGGCTATTTTTAAATTCCAATTTGAACGATAAAATTTAAAAACTGAATAGAACACCCTCAAATTTAATTTAAAACTTCTATTATCTCCAGTATTATAATTATAAATTTTACAAACCTTTGAAATATTTTTACCAAGCATAAAACTGAAGATTCAATATTTTACCTAACTTTCAATAATTAAACTCAATAATTTAATTGGCAAATAAATAGTGATATTTGAAATTCAAGCTAAACTAACTTTCAAATATTTAAAATCAATTAAATATTTCAATTTCAAATATCCAGAAATTCTGAGTTGTCACATTCCTTCCCCCTTAAAAGAATTTCGTCCCCGAAATTTCTTGTTAAGAGGAATGGTCCAATACCCGTCTACTATTTTTTCCAAACAACAAGTTTTTAACAACTTCCCAAAACCAAACAGTTTATAACACTACCCAAAACAATCTTTTTGTAACAACACTATTACCATTTCAAACCTATCCAACATTTTCGAACAACATTGCTAACTCAACCATTCAAATTCAAATTCAAATTCAAATTCAAATTTTAAATTATCAAAATTTTCTAACTCCCTAAATTTTTGAATTTTTTTCCAATGTCTCCTTTGCACGGCTAGCTCGGTACAACTACAAAATGCCTCTACGGGCACCTAAATTTCAAAAGAAAAAAATGCCAAGTGGCTAGACAAGAAAATCATCAAATTTCATACAGAAATTTAAATAGATACCTTTTGTTGCAACTTCATTTATCTTCTGAAATCAAATTTTCCAATTTTGCTTTTGCTTTTTAAACACCTGAATATCCTACTAGGCCATAATATTCAATTACAACATTCTATATTGCTTTACACATTTTTTTACAAAAGTATTCATATCTATTTCATTTACATCCATACGATGCACATTATCACCCATGCGCAATACCCAATTCGATCGCTTACTCGATCACACAATTTCACTTCCGAACTAGTATCGTCCACCCGACTTTCTAGTGCGGACTCAGATCTGGTTTCTTGATCAGAAACCGTCATTCTCCTTGCACAGCCACAAACTACGATAGAGAATTTCTAGAATCAATCAAAAATCCATATCCAGAGTTTGCCGTCGAAAATCGAGTGAAAAATCCCAACTCGGATCAAATCGCTATGCGAATAAAACAATATATGTACATCTTACGTATTTATATCCATTGATCATTAACCATATCAATTCACTTTTATTCACATTCATTTAATTTCTATCTACTTATTCACAATTTTCCCATTTCACAACTTTCACTTATAATCTTCATTCAATTATTCATTTAGAATAATTTTCCCAATACCAAATTTACTTAAGAATTTCACCATTCCTTCTTAAGTATAATATAAATGTTTTATATACCTCTTATAACTATTTTCACTTCACCACTTTTGTTTATCTATACTTTTATTAATATTTTCATTTTCAATTCTACTTGAATTCAATTTATCTTCAAACTCTGAATATTGATTTTTATCAACTATCTTCCACTCACAACAGGTTCGTATCATTATTTAAATTAGTTCCACTTACTAATTTATTTTAAATCTCAAATAATTTCTTATTTCCAAATTTTTATAATTTTAGTTCACTTCGAATTAATTTTATAACTTGACTTAATTTTACATATTTTAAATTAAATATCATCCCAACATACAATTCCAATTTATCTGCTTACCCTCTTGAATCAATTAGTTTACTTACCAATTTTATTTTCAAACCTTTGTTTTATTTAGCCAAATCTTGACTGACTTCCATTGCACACAATTCAAATTAATTCCCAATATTTAGTTTAAATCCTATTTACTTACAAATGCAAATTCATTTGTTTATTCACAAATTTACTTTACACTTAGTAAATTTTATTTAAGTGACCATTACTCTTAGTCTACTTAGACTTTTCCTTAAATTCACTTTTACCAGATTCAATTACACTTCGATTATAATTCAAATTTCAACTTCTATAAATTTTCGCTTATTTAAATTTCCATTCCATTTACCAACCTTCTTTAATTAGCTTATCTTTCTAACTTTATTCCTTAGTCGCACTTACTTGTATTTGACCCTTTCAAGTTGAATCTTATTCCACAAATTCCAAATGTCAAATAAAAGTTTATTTCTGAACTTCTATAAGTTTTCCAGCTTATTTATATTTCAATTACATTTTTATTAAGATTCCAGAGTCTTTTTAAACAATTTCTCACATTTCAAAATTACCTTCGAAATCAACTATACTCAAAATCCTTCGATATATCCAATTATTCATTTGCCTTCAAAAATAAAACCAAAATATGCAAACAACCAACTCAAACATTTAGGTAGCATTCCCTCTCATGGAAATTTGAAGATGAACATCGATGATGCTGCAGTCATCACCGAAGTTATTTTCCAACGACCGAAAGAGTTTAGTTCTTTTACCTCTTTAAAACATTCTCCAAAATATTTTTAAATGCCAAATCTCACCAAATTTATAATCCAATCCAAAATATTTCACAAATACTATCACCATTTATTCCAAAACCTTTGAAAATCATTTCCAAACACAAAATAAATTTAAACTTTTACCAAAATTCCAAATTCCAATCTAGCCAATTCATATTGAAACATTACTCTGGAATTTTCATTTCATTTTAATTATAAATCACATTTATAATTCACTTTTAAAAATCTTGTAATATAAATTTATTCCTTAACCTTTGGTTAAAATTTTAATCCTTTATCCAACTTTCACTTAACAATGGTAATAATTTAATACTATCATCTCCTAACAACCAAACAACCATATATAACTATAACAATTTACAAAAAATTATTTCTTTTACATACAAAAATAATTTGGGTAAAATTATTTCATTTACCCTATTTAAAATAATACTGTGTCGGTTTATCCTGTTTAAGGGTTTAGAAATCCCTACCGATGACATGGCGTCCCACATATCGACCAGAATCCATAAACACTCAATCGATAGGTCAACACAATATAAAAACAATTTTTATATTCACTAACAAATACTCGCTTATATTTATTAATACAGTCAAACTCATTCTAGAGTAATCCCCACCAGAGCCAAGGTTCTTGCTTAACCTTCAGCTCTAATACCAAATGTAACGACCCAAGGCAGTGGCGACCGGTATACTTTGCAACCATCCCGGACCCACCGTGGCATACATTGGTACCTCGAATTTTCTTTTACGGCCAGCCTCTCGACTCGCAACCAACCTAAGGCCTTATACTACCTCAAAGGGACATATAAGGGTAAGAGTCTCCCGTTTGCCGCCAAACGCAAAGCGAGAACTCCCTATTGGCCAATATTGATAGTCGATTATTAAACTATCAAATAACATTCACAAACAATCATCAAGCCATAATAATTTCTCCCAAATTATTTATAATCCTCAAAATATCTTCGCAAGATATATTTCCACTTTTCAACCCTTTGAAAACAGTTTCAAACCATCTTTCTCTCATGGAATAAATTCCCCAAATATTTTCTATTTCCACTGAAATCGCCAAGTACAAATACTTTAGATTCTTAAAATAATTTAAAACACTTTATTATAAAATATACTTTAAATAATTTAAATTAAACTACTTAAACACTTTATTCAAAAATATATTCTTTAAAAATATTTAAAATAAAACTACTTTATAAAATATAAAACTAATTTTTAAAATAAAAGTTAAGCCAAAATAAATTTAAAATAAGGGTTACGAAATTCTATACAAGTTTTCAAATAAACTTACCGAAACTATCTTTAAAATAAAATTACTTTATAAAATATAAATATTAATAATTATCTTTTTAAAACATAATACCAATTAACCTTTAAATAATTACTACTAAAATAAATTTGAAGAAAATATTTGCTTTAAAATTTAAAACATTTAAAAATAATAAATTTTCTAAAACATTTCCTTAAAACAAAATTTTAAAGCCTTTAGCTTATACATAAAAGTCTCTTTTAAAGTATATTTGGCTTTCTAGGTAAATACACTTCCCATTTCCATACCTTAAAAAATAAACCACTATTTACTTTTAAAACAAACTACCCATTCCTTTATAAATTGCCATCGTGAATTTATACTTTCAAATATCCACAGATATCTATTTCATTTTACAAACCCAATTTATAAATCTGATAGTCTCATCTTTCTTTAAAACACTGTTTTCATCACTAAATCAATCTTCAAATTGATTTTTCAAAATTAACTCCATTTAAAATAATTTTCTTTCCTTATCCAAATTTATTTCTAAACTTATTAATTTCAGATTTAACTTCTTTATCCTGATTTAAAATCTTATTTATTTTTTTCATACTTTTCAAATTTCTTCTTTATCTTTTCCAAACAAATTCAAACCTTGAATTTTAAAACAGATTCTTTACTCTTTTAAATATTATCACTTAAATTCATTTATTCAAAATATCTCTTTTTCCATACTTTGGATTTATTTGTTACAATTAAAAATCAACTTTTATTCTTCCAAATCATTTTAATTATGCAAATTCCTTATAATTATTTTATTTAAAATTACCTTTTTATTTACTTTAAAAAAATATCCAAACTTCATATATATATTTCAATTCTCAAAATTCCAATATAAATATTTAACCAAGCCAGAATATTCAATAAATTCTAATTCCCAATATGATCAATATAATTCATCACAGATCATCACACAATCATATCACTGAATATATAAAATAAATTCTAATGTTTTGAGAAATCCAGTTGGATCCCTCCAACCAGTTTTTCCCTGCATCCACAAATGTTAGCACAATATAATAATACTAATTCCACTTCGAGGTGGAATATCGTGGTGTATGGGATCATAGTATCTCATCCGCTATTATGCGGCGCATAGGGTCTCATCCGCTATATAATGCGGGAAATCAATCACTCCAATATATACTATTTATAACTATAAAATATATACCATATCCAATCAATTCAATCATTCAGCCAATTATTTAAATTTAACCATTTTAAATTTATATAAACCCAGATGAGTGAGATTAACTCACCTTTGATTCCTGTTTTACAACCCACTTCCAAATCCGGCTTGCTCTTTTCAGATTATGACCTTGTATAACATTATATTATTTATTAATTTTCATCGGATAATTAATTTCCTTCATGAATAAATTTATTTGACTACTAATTAAATTTAAAATTAAATTTCCATTAATAAATTAATTTTAGTAACAAGATAATATAGGTTAACTAAACAATTTAATCACCATATACACTATTTATAATTAGACTTGTAAGTTAAAAATAAAAATGTGTATAGGAATACTTGCTTTTTACTTTGAAACTATATATGTATTTACTTATAAAAATAGCCTATATTACCTTCAAAATTTATATTTATAAACCTTATGTACATATATATTTTATCTTTCCAAACCTGCCTTTAAAATTCCTGCTCCCACAAATCACTTTTTAACTTACTGTTTTCTTTTAAATAAGTTTTTTATATATAATAATAACAACAACAGTATTTACTATAGTTACATAAATCTTTAAATCACTTTTATAAAACCTACTATTTATATAATTATTGTTCAGCAAAATATATATATATGTTGTAAATTAAGTTTTAAAAAAAAAATCGAGGATACCTCAGTCGATTCGAGCTTCAGGCAAATCGCCATCGACCACACCGAACGCGGCCCCTACCTCCTTCTTCGATCTACTACAACCAATCGCGACCAACACCAACACTTCAAACACTCAAGCTCGACTTCTTTCACGTGCTATCACCCTTCAATGTCGTTCCCTCACCTTGACGTGCCATGAAACAGATTCGCGAGATTCAATAAAGTATGAATCCAAGCTACTACTGAATCTGGGTCTCCCTCTCTCTCTCGAATCTGATTGAACATGCTTGGCTGTTATTTTTTTTTAAATTCATGGATTGGGTTTCCAATTTGAAACTAAAAATTAGGATAGAAGCAGTTGATTTGAATGAGACTAAGCCTATATATTTTTTGTCTGTTAGTTGTAAAGTAGATCGACAATTAAATTAATTTTTTTTATAAAAAAACACGGCTAAGATAAGATGAAGAAAAGAAGACGCATGCAAATAAAATGGCCAAGTTTCACAAAAGAAACACGTGTTGAAAAAGAAAAGAAAAATGGCTGATCAAATAATTTGAAAATAATTATTGTTTAAATCTAAACTGTTCGAATTACGCAACTCCAAATCCCGACCTCCAATCGATACATGCTACTAGGCGTTTATAATGTTATACCCCTATTTCGAATGCACTGGAAAAGATTTCAAGTCCTAATTCGATCCTATGGAGAAGATAGCTTTTTGAACACAGATATCATATTAAATTTTCGATGTAAATTTCAGCACGTTTATCTACCGTATCGCCAAACGATCACCCCAAACACTACGAAAATTGAAATCGATAATAATACAATATTACGGATCCAATGGAACTAGTTTCGTCGAAATCCGAGGCTGTGCTTAGGAAGGCTATTTTTAAATATCAATTTGAACGATATAATTTAAAAATTTAACAAAACACCCTCAAATTTAATTTAAAACTTCTATTATCTCCAGTATTATAATTATAAATTTTCCAAACCTTTGAAATATTTTTACCAAGCGTAAAACTGAAGATTCAATATTTTACCCAACATTCAATAATTAAACTCAATAATTTAATTGCCAAATAAATAGTGATATTTGAAATTCAAGCTAAATTAACTTTCAAATATTTAAAATCAATTAAATATTTCAATTTCAAATATCCAAAAATTCCGGATCGTCATAAGGAAGCACCATAACTAATGGAAATGCTCAACTTAACACCAGGAGGAATCAAGATCAACATGCTAGTACTAATTCAAATGTTGAAGCCAATGTAGGTGTTGGAAATCCACCAGTAGATGCGGGGATGGTGTATCAGTTGTTGGCCAATCTTTTGCAAGCTGGAGTTGCCGGTACGTTGGAGGAGCTAATCCTGTGGCTCCAATCGGGAATAACTATGCTAAGCTAAGTAGAGACTACAGCAGTTTGGATGGAAAGCCGTTTGTTGAAACAGAAGATGCTGTTGAAGTTAAGAATTGGCTGCTAAGTTGTGAAAGGATCTGTACTGATCTAAGTTTGGATGATGAGCAAAAGAGAAGGCTAGCCTCTTGGTGGTTGCAAGGGGCAGCGCTTCACTGGTGGAATAGTGCGACCGTCGGAATTCTAGAGGAAGAGCTAACATGGGCTGATTTCAGAAGAAGGTTTGAGCAATGGTTTCCATCTGAAGTTGCTAAGTCTGCATTGATGAGGAAGTTTATGGATGTGGTTAAGGGAGAAATGTCAATGGTCGAGTACGCAGCTAAATATATTAAGAATTTGTGTCTGGAATTTTGATATGTTGGATAACATGATTAAACCGAATTTCTAGAATTTTTGGGGATTTTTCCAAAATGATTTGCTATGCAAAATAAATTATTTTAGAAGAGGGACTTCTTTGCAAAAATTGAAAGGGCTTAAATGATTAACTTAACCATGGTTTAGATCTGAAATTAATAGTAGTTTTTCTGGAAAAGAATTCTAAAAAGTTAAGGCAACCAATCTGATATCGACACTGGCATGTTAGTTAGAAAAATTTACTTTAAGAATTACTAAACCAGATTTGCTCAAAAAAATTGGTTTTACCATCTTAGGAAAGCACCTTTCCACACAGAAGCTTCCGCTTTCATTCTTGTCAAAACCAATTATGCCGAAACCAATACACAAGATATCACAGAGGTGGTATGTAGTGGATTGGAATGGCGAAAGGTTAGGTGACCCTGCTACCATTCTTAAACCTTTCGATGGTGTTGGCGAAATCAATGGTGTCGAAAGAATACTTTGTTTTATATGTTCAAGCCACTACCTATAGCTTTCGAAAGGTGTTAGAGGTTTTGAAGGTGATGGTTTTGAAAGGGGTTTCGTAGCCAACTTTTCATTATTTTACCCAGATGTAAAATTGCTTTCAAAAGAGATGGTGTCGACACCATCAAATTTCCTCAATATTTTTATATGATAAAGGATAGTTTCGAAAGAGTTGCTTTCGTCTATATTCACTTTGGCCCAAATAATGTTTTAAGTATAAACCCAATGCTTTCGAAAGGGGTACTTTCAACTGGTTTCGAAGCTAAGCTTCTAAAGGTTAAATATTAATACTTGAATGTATTCGAAAGCTAGATCTTAAAGTATTAAAAGGCAGGATCCTAATGTTTTGAAGATAGATTTTTATGTTTTCAAAGGAGGCTATCCTATAAAGTCGAAAGCTAGGTTTCGAAGGTATTGAAAGGTTTTATGACCCACACTCTATTTTTAGAAGGAAGAACCATGGCTAAATTAAAGGAGTTTTTATAATGATTTTAAGAAGAAGAAATCTTTGATAAAAATAATAGGTTAAGGGCATTAATCATATTTTATATTAAACCCACAGGATTGGTATTGGTATACTGTTATGTTTGCTTCTTCAAATATGAATATATTCACTTTATAATGGACCCATAACTACATTTTGGGGGATAAAGGGTTGAAGAACCTGTTAAATAAACCCAGTAGTGAATATAAATTGATTAAACTCCTGACTGAGCTGAATTGCATCCAGAAGGTCAGAAAGACCAGTATATAGGATGCTAAATTGTAAAAGAAAGATGTTGGCAGGGGCCAATAGGTTTATAGTTAGCCCATAAAACTATTTATAAAGGGAGATGTTAGAAAGACAGTTTCATAGCAAGCCCATGAAAACTATGACTAGATGCTAGAAAGGGCCAGTAGGTTTGTAGTTAGTCCATGAAATCTATATACGGATGAAATAATAACAGGTTTTAATAGGTTCCTAGTCAACCCATGAAAACTAGGGTAAGAAGAAAGGATATCGGGGTTACTAATAGGTTCCTAGTCAACTCATGAAAACTAGGATAAGAGGAAGATATTGGATTTAACAATAGGTTCATAGTGATCCCATGAAAACTATGTAATTGGTTGAGGAGTCCTTAAATGTTTAAACGGTTATTAGTCAGGCCATGAAAACTAATATGTTAATGGTAATCCTAAAAACTATATTTGAGACAATAGTCTAAAATGGGGATGGGTAGTCCAGAATTGAATCATTTAATTTTCATATCATCGTATTATAAGTTTTGAATTTTTTTAACTATTGTGGATGCAGGAGCACATTATATGGTTTTATATTGGTTTTGAGATACTAGTGAGGGGAAACCTATTCCGCTAAGCGGCATGGTCTCACTAGATATCTAAATGATTTGAGATGGTAGATTATTATACTCATACCAGGCTTTATGTCTGACTCAAAGTTTTTGTTTTCCCTTAAACTCTCAAGTACTCAATTGATTTTGAGTAGTCTGAGAGTTGAGGTTTTTAGGTATCTCCTTAGACGAATAAGCCTTCAGAGACATGCAAGAGGCATGATAGCTATTTAGAGTTCTCTTTTCCATTGATTCCGCTATATTGTTTGTAATGGAAAAATTGTTATATTACCTATATATACTCTACTCATCCCGGGGGCGTCTTCATATGTCGCTCTTGGTGTATGTTGTAATGAATATATTTTCTCTGAACGTGATTGTGAATTGGGGATTATGTAATGAATTGAAAATGCTTTGAAATTGAATGTGACTTTGCTTGATGTTTGTTTTTCCGTATTCATGTGTATCTATGTATCAATGAATCCAACTTCACCGTATTTGGTCTTCGAGGATTAATAACTATGGATGGATGCAGCATCCTTAGCCATTAGTTTTGGGCCTCCAAGTAGGGGGATATTACAAGTTGGTATCAGAGCATAGGTTTATGAAACTTTAAAAGAAAGTTAAACCTAGAAAGATTTTCAAAAATAATCCAACAAATTTGAAAATAAAATCGAGGTTTGAGATACTGCTATAATAACGTACTTGTATTTGATGTGTATATATAAGTATGTGTTCCTCTCTCTCTCTTATACCGTGCTTCAGTGTCCTACTGAGGCTCGTGTGCAGATTTACAAGAAAGAGGTTATGGAAGCAGGAAACGGAAGAGGAAATCTGGGTGGAGGAAGCACCTCAACTAATAGAAATGCTCGACCTAACACCAGGAGGAATCAAGGTTAATAGGCTAATGCTAATCCAAATGCTGAAGCCAATGTAGGTGCTGGAAATCCACTAGTAGATGCGGGGATGGTGTATCCGTTATTGGCTAATATTTTGCAATCTGGAGTTGCCAGTAATGTTAGAGAAGCTAATAATGTGGCTCCAATTGGGAATAACTATGCAAAGTTAAGCAAAGACTACAGCAGTTTGGATGGAAAGCCATTTGTTGAAACAGAAGATGCTGTTGAAGTTAAGAATTGGCTGCTAAGTTGTGAAAGGATCTATATCGATCTAGGTTTGGATGATGAGCAAAAGAGAAGGCTAGCCTGTAGGCAGTTGCAAGGGGCGGCGTTTGACTGGTGGAATAGTGTGATCGTCGAAGTTCTAGAGGAAGAGCTAACATAGGCTGATTTCAGAAGAAGGTTTGAGCAAAGGTTTCTGTCTAAATTTGTTAAGTCTGCATTGATGAGGAAGTTCGTTGATCTGGTTCAGGAAGAAATGTCAGTGGTCGAGTACGCAGCTAAGTTTGATGTGCTCTTTCGATATGGATATGCTTTGGTTGACACAGATGTCAAAAGGAATGAAAGTTTCATTCGATGACTGAGACCTGGGCTTGCTAAAATGACCATGATCCATATCCGACAACCTAGTAATGTGGTGGTGGAAATGGCCATTTTCCATGAAGAGATTCTTGTTATTTCTGCTAGAGAGAAGCCAATTGAATCCTAGGGTCCTCAGGGAAAGAAGAGGAAGTTCTTTAAGAAAAGGATCCCAGAATGGGGATGTTGCCAAGAAGGCAAAGGCTGATTTGGTATTCTAGAAATGTGACAAGAAGGGTCATTATGTGAGTGATGCTGGTCAGAAAAGGGAAAGAAGGCTGTAGACAAGAAGAATGTGAAATTTCTTTAACTGTAATCAAGTTGGGCATTACAAGAACCAGTGTCCAGATCTAATCAGGGTGGATAAGGGGAAGGTTTTTGTTGTTGATCATCTGCTAAGCCCACTGCAGCTGATAAGGGAAAGACTATGATGGAAAGTACGTTTTTAATTTAGAGTATAACAGTTAGGATACTTTTTGATACCAGTGCATCACATTCATTTATATCTCGGTGTTTGGTTGATAGGTTATGCTTAGAACCCACATACATTATTACTTACTTAATGGTTGCAAATCCAATAAGAGGGTACGCAACTCTGGGAATGATATATGACCGGTTAAAACTTGATTTGTTAAGCCATAAGTTTGCATGTAGATTGTATGTTTATGATTTTTCAAAATTCAGAATCATTATAGGTATGGATTGGTTGAGGAGATATAAGGCCAAGATATTCTGCCAGGATAGGGAGATATCTTTGAAACACTCTGATAGTTATAACGGAATTATATTCTTAGTGGAGAATTCTGACCAGAGATGTTGTGCTTTGTTAAGTGCAATGGAAGTGGGAGAAGAGCTAAGTCAGGTTCTTATTGTAAGAGAGTTTGCAGATGTGTTTGAGCCAGTCACAGGAGTACCACGGAAATGAGTCGATGAGTTTCAATTAGATCTTGTGCCAAGAGCTAAACTTGTGAGTAGACCCCTAGCAATATGACCGGAGATTAAGGAATTAAAGGTGCAGCTAGTGGACCTAGAAGAAAGGAATTTTATTAGACTAAGCAGTTTGCCTTGGGAAGCAGCTGCGATATTCGTGAAGAAACCAAATGGGTCGTTAAGGATGTGCATCAACCATCGTAAGCTAAACAAAAGGACGATCAAGAATAATTATCCTTTGCCGAGACATAGATGATCGCTTTAATTAGTTGAGTGGAGCAGAGTGTTTTTCCATTTAGATTTGGCGACAGGGTTCCATTAGTTCAGACTGGAGGAGGATAACATTCCTTTGACATCATTTTGGACCAGATATGGTTCGTATGAATGGTTAGTGATGACATTTGGGTTGACTAATGCACCTGCTTTTTTTTGTGGATTTGATGAACAGTGTCTTCTAAAAGTATTTGGATAGATTCGTGTTGGTGTTTATAGATGACATCTTGGTATAGTCTAAGGATGAGAGAGAGCATGAAGATCATGTTAGAGTTGTGCCAGAGATGCCAAGGCAGAACAAGCTAAAGGCGAAGTTTTCCAAATGCCATTTTTGAAAGAAAGAGATTAAGTTTCTTGGTCATGTGGTTTTAGAGAGAGGATTAACAGTCGATCCAGATAAGATCAAATCTATGGACAATTGGAAGAGACCAAAGATGGTAACCGAGATTAGAAGTTTTCTTGAACTTACTAGCTATTATCGAAGATTCATTAAGGATTTTTCATGGATAGTAGTGCCTTTGACTAAGTTTACGAGGAAGGAAGTGAAGTTTATTTGGTCCAACAATGTGAGGAATCATTACTTAAGTTAAAGCATTTGTTAACCAATGCTTCAGTGTTAGTAGTTCTAGATGGAAACCAAGGGTTGGTAGTATACACGGATGCGTGTAGGACTAGATTGGGAGTAGCATTGATGTAAAATGGCAAAGTCATTGCTTACGCATCTAGGCAGTTGAGGCTGCATTAAGTAAGATATCATACTCATGACTTGGAGTTGGTTGCGGTGATTTTTGCCTTGAATATTTAGGGGTATTATCTCTTGGGGGATAGATTTAAGTTATATACTGATCATATTTCTTTAAGAGATCTATTCTCTCAGAAGGAGTTAATTATGCAACAGCAGAGGTGGCTGGAATTTTGGACTGCTTATGATTTTGATTTATAAGTTCGACCTGTATTAATCAAGAAGATTGCTTCTAAGAAGGAGGATCCTTTATTAGCCGAGAGGATCAGAAGGCTTGAGGTTGGAACTGAGGTGATAATTTGAAAGATTTTTATCTTGACCAGAGAGTATGGTTGATAAAGAAGGGACGGTTATGTGTTCTAGATGTGCAGAATTTGAGAAGAGAAGTTCTTGAGGAATGTCATCGATTCAAGTTTATGATTCATCCCGAGGGGACCAAGATGCATCAAGACATGAAGAGGAGCTTCTATTGGGAATGCATGAAGAGGGATGTTGGCTTGTGGGTTAGGCAGTGTGTAAACTATCAACAAGTGAAAACTGGACATCAGAAGCCGAGTGGGTTACTTCATCCTCTTGATATTCCAATTTGGAAATAAAATTCGATATCCATGGATTTACTAGATGGGTTGCCAAGGTCAAGAAGAGGAAATGAGAGTATATGGGTTATAGTGGATGGATTGACCAAGAGTGCCCATTTCATTCTAGTAAAGTCGGCCAGGGCGGCACCAGTTTTGGCAAAGTTGTTCATTAAGAACATAGTTAGACTTCATGGAGTTCCTAGTAGCATAGTTAGCGACCTAGATGCTTTATTTACTAGCAAATTCTAAAAGAATTTACATGATGTATTAGGAACTAAGCTCAAGAAGAGTACTGCATATCACCCTCAGATAGATGGGCAGACGGAGAGAGTCAATAAGGTACTCGAGGATTTGTTGAGAGCTTGCGTGTTGGACTTTGGTGGATCTTAGGAGGATCACCTGCATTTGATTGAGCTTTCTTATAATAATAGTTACCGGACTAGTATAGGAATTGTGTCTTTTGAAGCATTTTATGGAAGGACATGCAAATCCCTTGCATGTTGGTTGGAGACTAGGGACATATTGGTCTTGGTTCCAGATTTGGTAAGGGAGGCATCAAGGAAGATTGAGTTGATTCGAGAATTGATGAAGGAAGCCCAATCCAGATAGAAAAGTTAAGAAGATAAAAGGCTAAAGACCTAGAGTTCTTAGTGGGAGACAGAGTTTACATTAAAGTATCAACGTTGAAGGGTGTGGTACGGTTCGAAAAATCGAGAAAGTTGGAGATATGTTGGTCCATTTTAGATTATAGAAAGGATTGGAAAGCTCGCATATACAGTTGAGTTGCCAAGAAGTATGGCAGGTGTCCATAATGCGTTCCATGTGTCTCATCTTTATAAATATGTGCATGATCCAGAGGCTACCATTCCTCAGACAAAGTTGGAGGATTTGGTAGTGGATCCTAATTTGACTTTTGTTAGACAACCAGTCTGGGTTGTTGCGAGAGATGAGAAAAGATTGAGGAACAAGACAGTCAAATTGGTGAAAGTTCTATGGAGCGACAACGGGGACTGTACTTGGGAGACAGAGGACATGATTCGAGATACTTATCCTGATCTGCTTAGAGGGTATGTCTATATTAGATTTATATAGATAATTCCTAGTCAGCTAGACTAGTATGGTTGTTAGGACTCATTACAGATGCTTGCTATGTTTAGTATTTGGTCCTTACTGAATTTCGAGGACAAAATGCTTTATGGAGGGGAGCTTGTAACACCCCTAACTTTTGATAACATTATTCAGAAAATTTAATTAGATAAATTAAATAGATTAATGTAAAATGCTAAGTGATAAGAGGATTGAGAATTGAAAAAATATTAAGGTATGTCTAATATAATAATTAGTGGGCTTAAGAATGATTTTGGGTTAATTAAATTACATAAAGATATATTAGCAAATTTGTCGCCCATAACCCTTACCCATATGTATTCCATTTTGGCCCTTTCATTCCTTATTCTCATCATTTTGACAATGCAAAATCAAAAGCGAAAGGAATGGTCGGCCATTAAGGAAGAGGAAATGAAATTAAAAGCTAGAGAATCAAGCTTAAGGGAAATAAATATAAATCCAATCTCCTTATCTAGATCAAGGTGAATAATAATTCCAGCTCTATTTCGTTTTGAATCATATATTTTTGGATTTAAGGGTAAATTCACTTTTACGATATATTGGATGACGATATGCTAGATTTAAAATTTATACAGATTAAACATGCTTGTTTAAATGAGAAACAGAACGGTTTTAGGTTAAAACCGAGATTTAAAAATGTTTAAATGCCATGGGGAAATTTTATATTATGAGAAACGTGATTTTGGAGTTGGGTTTTAATTTTGATAATTTTCCAAGCTATTGAAAGATTACTATGAATTTTCAAAGGAAAAATGGTTATTTCTATTTATAAATTTATTTTGGAAAATATATTAAGGATTTCCGTTTGGAATTTCGGTCTGTTAGATAACATGATTAAAGTGAATTTCTGGAATTTTGAGGATTTTTCGAAAGTGATTAGCTGTGCAAAATAAATTGTTTTAGAAGAGGGACTTCCTAGAAAAAATTAGAAGGGCTTAATTGATTAACTTAACCATGGTTTAAATCTGAAATAAGCAGCAGTTATTTTGGAAAAGAATTTGAATAATTTAAGGAAATCAATCTGGTATTGACACGTGGCATGTTAGTTAGAGAAAAGTTTAATTTAAGAAGAACTAAACCAGGTTTGCTAAAAAAAATTGTTCCGCCTACTTAGGAAAGCACCTTTTGACACAGAAGCTTCCACCTTCATTCTTGACGAAACCAGCTATGACGAAACCAACACACAAGATATCACAAAGTTTGTGTGTAGTGGTTTAGAAGGGGGCGAAAGGTTAGGTGTTGAAAGCATGGCTTCCGAAGGAGTCGCTACCTAGGTTTGTTTTTTTTTAAAAAGCGGCTGCTTTTGTTTGGAATTAGCCTTCGACAGAGTCGAAGCATTGGATTCAAAAGAGGTTTTAAAAAGTTTCGAAATGGTTGCCATTAATTTAAGATTGCTTTCGACTAGGTTTCTTACTTATGAAAGAACGTTTTGAAAGAAGGGGTTCTGACGCAGTCGAAACCCTGTTGCCGTTCTTCAACCTTTCGATGGTGTAGGAGAAATCAATGGTGTCGAAAGGATACTTTGTTTTATAAGTAAAAGCCGCTTCCTATAGCTTTTGAAAGGGGTTAGGAGTTTTGAAGGTGATGGTTTCAAAAGGGGTTTCAAAGTCAACTTTCCATTATTTTACCCAGATGTAAAATGCTTTCGATAGAGATGGTGCCGACACCATCAAATTTCCCCAATATTTTTATATGATAAAGGATGGTTTCGAAAGAGATGATTTCGCCTATATTCACTTTGACCCAAATAATGTGTTAAGTATAAACCCAATACTTTCAAAATGGGTACTTTCAACTGGCTTCAAAGCTAAGCTTCTAAGGGTTAAATACTAATACTTTATGTATTAGAAAGGTTTCGAAAGTTAGATTTTAAAGTATTTGAAGGCAAGAGCCTAATGTTTTGAAGATTGAAATTTAAGGCTTTCGAAAAAGGCTATCCTATAAAGTCAAAAGCTAGGTTTCGAAGGTATCGAAAGGTTTTATGACCAAACTCTATTTTTTAAAAGGAATAACCATGGCTAAATTAAAGAAGTTTTTATAATGATTTTAAGAAGAAGCTATCTTTGTAGGATCGTTTTCACCCTAAAGGGGGGTGAATAGGGTGAAACTAATAAAAAAATAATTAATGCGAAAATAAAAACAATAACAGTAAATAATGCAGAAGAGATCACACACAAATTTACCCAGCTTCAACAAGACCCTGCCTACGTGCTGCTCCCAGGTTTCTACTAGAAATTAAGTAGTCAGACGCTTACACACGTAAACTTACGACACCCGCTAATGACTAACCTAAAATACGCTCAAACCCTACCACAACTCAGCCATTGAGTTGCGAATTCTCGAACTACACCACCGTAGTTCGTAACCTAGTCACACGACTAGAGAGTTACACAATTTTAAAGGAAAATTAAAATGAAAACTAAAAACAAAATAAAACTAAACGCAAAACCCTATTTTATATAATTGAATCCCAATGTAAAATAAACACCAGCCCAAACAATAATAAAGGAAGTCTTCCTCTATTTATTTTTCTTGTGTAATCTTATGGCCGTTCGTTCCTCTTTCTCTTCCGATTCTAGGGTTTTGTCCAAATTGAGGCCTCGCTTGATTAATTTGCTTTGCTTTGCTTCTTCAATCGATTCTCTGGCTTGAATGGCTTGCGATTGCTCTAATTTTTATCGAGCACGAATGATAGAAGTGGTACGTAATTTATCCCCTTTTCGATTTTTGATTATGCTCGACTTCGATTCAAGTTTTGAATTATTTTTGTGATTTTATTCAGTGCTTGCTCTCTGATTTGCTTAAACTATAATTCAATTTACTGCCGATGATGTGATTGGGTTATATAGGCATGAAAATCCATAAATATACGTTCGTATTTTCAATTTGAAAATTTCATACAATTTTGTTCGGCCACTGGTTCTTGATCGAACGATGTGATGGAAGTTGACTTGTTCATTACTTGACGTTGTTTTATTTTCTCTAAGTCGGCTTTGTTCTTTTTCTCCTATGGATTCGGCACTTTGAATTTTTAAGATAATTGATTTGATAAATTCGTGTTTTATCTGCATGTTCCATTCTTTTTTGGCTTTGACTTGATTACTTCACTTAAACTGCTACCTTGTTCATTTCTTTGTATTCCTTTCACTTTGACTGGTTCATTGACTTATGGCTTCATGAGTGATTTGCAATGTTTTGGCTATACTTTTTCTTGCATTTGTGTTCATCATGTGTTCTCTAATTAACTTTACCTAGAAAATTTGTGACCTATTGTCATGTTGCACTTGATTTTAATTGTTTGTTTTGTGTGTGTCTTCACTGGCATTGTGTGCTTCGAGTACGTGTCCAATTTCATTACATTGTGTTCATGCAAGATTGTCTTTGGGCTTCTAATTATTCATGTTGGTGCTTTTGTATTCTTTGAACTCATATATGTGTATATATATATGTGTGTGTGTGTGCGCGCATTTATACATGTGTATATGTTTATGTGTCTGGTTGAAAGATTGCTATCATTACATTTCACATGTTCATGTGAGCATTTTTGATTTCATGTGGATGTTGATTGGTTTGTATTGAGTACATTTCTAGAGTCTGGAGCTTTTTGTTGTTATTGAACCTGCGTTGCCATGTTGTTGTTTTGGTTATGTGTTCATTCTGTCTAGAGCTTTTGTTTCAATAGTGGTTTGGGTTCATTGATGTGTTGTACCTGATCTGGTCTGGTCTTATAAGAGCTAGTCTGCATTGTGTATTCATGCCTTCATGAGTCTATTATCATGTGATCTGGTATCTCCTACATGTTGGGTTGCATTGTTGATGTTGCTCGGACCATATGAGCATATGCATTCATGTTGCTTTGAGTTGTAGTCATGTGGTCTGAAGCTTTTTGCATATGCACTTTGTATATTTGGAGTTGAACTCTCTGTTGCATCACTATTGTTTTGCATTATGGTTTTTCTTGTGCACTTGAACTCGAAAGCCTGATATATTCAAATTGCTTGATTTTGAAATGATGTGTGTATTCATGCATATCCATATATATTCGAACATGTTCACTTTGTTGCTTTCTGAACTGAATTTTGTTTTGTATTTTGGATTTCATCTGTGTTGAATCCAGCCTTGGCTTGGGTTTGACCTTGTGCTCACTTATCCCTGCGATTTTAACAAGCAAGTGTATAATGGTGTGCACGGCCTTGTGGCATGTACAATAATACACTGTGCATGTCACAAGTTGTTCATGTACGATGATTTAAAAGAATATGATGACGAACAACCCAAATAACTAAGGCAAATGATATTTTCAAATACACACTTCATATACACTGCAAAAAATTTCTTTTCCAATTTTACTGCATCAGTGTTTATTTTGCAGATAATTCAAATGCAGGATATAAGCTGGAATAGAGTTGAAGATAAAATTATGAGTGATGAGTGAATATATGCAGTGGGGTGGAAATTGCAAAGTGAAAATTGTACGTTGAATATTGTGTTGTAAATCGAAGTTGTATTGTAATTGAAAATGTGTAAATGTATAATGAGAGCTCAAATTTGTACTATTTGAATTTGTAATAAAATATTTGTTTGAATAAAATATTTATTTCAATGTAAATTTTGTGTTATTTATTTTATTTAACAAATATTTATTTAATTATGTGAAAAATAAAATAGTACAATAACAAATACATTTAAACGAATATATATATATATGTGTGTGTGTGTGTTTATTATCATCAAACAAAAACCATAGGCTATTGTATTCTACAATCTTTGATAAAAATAATAGGTTAAGGGCATTAACCATGTTTTATATTAAACCCACAGGAGTGGTATTGCTACATTGTTATGTTTGCTCCTTCAAATATGAATATGTTCACTTTATAATGGACTAATAACTGCATTTTAGGGGATAAATGGTAGAAGAACCAGCTAGGTTAACCTAGTAGTGAATATAAGATTATTAAACTCCTGAATGAGTAGAATTGTATCCAGAATGTGACGACCTTGAATTTTTGGACATTTGAAATTGGAATATTTAATTGTTTTTAAATATTTAAAAGTTAATTATTAACTTGAATTTCAAATGTCACTATCTATTGAGTGGTTTAATTATTAAATTAAACAATTGAAAACTGGGTAAATTGTTGAATCTGAAATTCTAGCCTGTTAAAAATAACTTGAAGGCTTGTAAATTTTATATTAATAGTACTAAAGATAATGAAAGCTTTAGAATTGAATTTGGAAGTGTTTTGTTAAGTTTTAAAAATATATGTAGTTTAAATTGATATTTAAAATAGCCTTCCAAGGCACAGTCTCGAAATTCGACAAAACCGATTCCATTGGATCCGTAATAGTGTATTCTTATTGGATTTTAATTTTTGTAGCATTTGATTTGTTGTATGGTAGATTAACGCATTGAAATCTATATCGAAATTTAATATTATAACTTGGTCCAAAAAGCTATCTTCTCCATACGATTGAATTAGGACTCGAAGCCTTTTCCATTGCATTCGGAATAGGGGTATGACATTAGAAATACCTAGTGGCATGCCTCGATAGGAGGTCGATATTTTTGGCTCGTTTTCCGAGACGTTTAAATTCAAATTTAAATTAAATTTTTATATTTTGACCAGTCAAAAGCAAATTACTGTGATTCAACACGTAGCCTGCCTTCCTAACACTTGTCCCTCCCTGAGACACACGTCTCCTCCTTTCTTTAAATCATAACTGAGCGTTTTTAAGGCAAATCGAATTCTTTATAAAAGCGAAACCCATTTTCATTCAAAAATCAATTAATGGCCGATCCCCAGTCCTTCTCTTCCGTCCTCCTCTCAAATTCAATTTGCGACTCCCATTTCCCCTTTCTCGAGCAATTAGAAATTCATATCGAACTAAATCATTCAAAAATGAGAGAGTGAGAGAGACGAAATCAGTTAAGAGAATCAACATCGCTAGTTCGATTCTAGGCAAAGTGGGCTCTCGCGTTGAGTGGCTGGCAAAGTCACATCGATAGGAGGGGAGCAGCGCAGTCGATGGTGGTTGCATTGTCGATTACATTATCAGTGAAGGCTGTGTTCGTGGGTTTGGGTGAGGATTCATTAGCGTGGTGTCGTTTTTTCTTGGATGGGTCGTCGGTTGTTCGCTTGTTAGGGGAATGGACGTCGCGATGATCAAGGTAGGCTCGGTGGCCAAGACTCCATCAAGGAAGGCACTGCGAAGGGAAGTCGAGCTTTAGCCTGGCCGTGGTCAGTTGATAGGTAATTTGGGGATTTTAGTCTAGTTGTTATTAGTTTATTTATCTAGTATAGATTGAAGAAAATATATATGGTTTGAAACAGATAATTCTCTTTTTAGTTAGAAGCACATATATAAAGGAAACAGAAAAAAATTATTTACAGTAAGGTATATGTAATGCAGTTTTCAATTTATATATATGTTTATTCAGGAAGCAGAAAAAAATACATAAATATAGTTAGGATAAAAACATTTCTATTTGAATATATAGAAGGTTTAAAACAGAATATATATATATATATATATGAATAAGATTTTGGAATATAAGAGAATTTATAAAAGTTAGATTTTTAAAATCTATAATTTATTTCCAAAAGGAAAATTTCTAGTTTAAAATTAAATCATTAATTAAATTAATAAATGGAAATTTACTGTTCGCTTATTTCAAAATATTAGTAAACCATATAATGTTGTACAAGGTCTGAATCATGGAGAGACAAGCCGGTTTGGATTGGACTGTAAATCTAAATCAAACGTGAGTTAATCTCACTCATTTGGATTACCTTTTAAAATTTAAATAGTTAAATTTAAATTATTGGTTGTTTGCTTGAATTGATAATTTGTTATTAGCTTGGATGTGATATGTTATATGTATACATATATATTGGAGTGATTGATTTCACGCGTTATATAGCGGACAAGACCCTATGCGCCCCGCATAATAGCGAATGACCCTTTATACCGCGATATTCTGCCTCGAAGCGGGATTGGTATTTTAAATTGTTGTGATAACATTTGTAGATGCGGGGAAACAGGTTGGGGGGATCCAACTGGATTCCTCAAATGTTTGAATTTATTTCATATTCTATAATATAATTTATTGATCATCTGTGATTGATTATATTGGTAATTGAAATTATTGAATGCTATGGTTTGGCCGAGTATATTTTGGTATTTTAAGATATCAAAAGTATAAAAATTGGATTTTTGGAAGGAAATAAAAGTAGAGAATTTTAAGTAAAATAATTTTAGAGAATTGGATAAATTAAAAGAAGGAATTTGGAAAAGGATAAAAGTTGATTTTTGAAATTCTATCGAATAAATTCCAAGTATAGGGAAAAGATTTTTTAATAAATGGAAATAAATGGATTTTGAGAAGTTAAGTAGTATTGTTAAATATTGAAGAATTTATTTTTAAATTCGGGATTTAAAATGGTTTGGGAGAAATAAAGGGAGAATTTTAAAATTAAGTATGAAATTAATATTTCAGATTTTAAATAAGATTTTAAATCATAAAAATAGAAGTGAATATGGAATTAATGGGTTTCGAAATAAATTGAGTAAGTATAGCAATTTAGTTTTAAAATGGAGTAAATTTTGAAAATCGATTTGGAAATTGATTTAGTGCTTGAAACTGTAGAATGAGACTATGGAATTTATAAACTGGGTTTATAAAGTGAAATAGGATATCAGTGGATATTTGGAAGTATAAATTCACGGCGGGAATTTATAAAGGATGGGTAATTTGTTTTAAAAATAAATAGTGGTTTTATTTTTAAAAGTGTGGAAGGGAAATTTACGGAATTGGGACATAAATTAAATTGGAATAAATCAAGAAGAATTTACAAATGATTTGATGGCTATATTTAAATGGGAAGTATATTTCCCTGAAAAGCCAAGTATATTTTCAAATGAAGATTTCAAAGTATAAGCTAGGCTTTAAAAGAATGTTTTTGAAAGAAATTATTATTTAGCAGTTTTAAATTTTTTTAAAGGTAAATATTTATTAAATTAATGATATAAGTAAATTATTTTGAAGGTTTAACTAGAATTATGATTTAAAGATAATTATTAGATATTTATATTTTATAAAGTAGTTTTATTTAAAGGAAGCTTGGTAAAAGTTTTTATTTGAAAATTTGGTATAGAATTTCATAACTTTTATTTTTAAATTTGTTTGGCTTAAGTTTACATGAGAAATTATCATAAAATTTCATAACTAGTATTTTAAATAAGTGCTTTAAAAAGTTTTTATTTTTAAGTATTTTAAATAGTTTTAATTTAAGTGTTTTAAAGTATATATTTTTGGAAAAAGTGATTTAAATTATTTTAAAATCTAAAGTATTAAGATTTGGCAAATTTTCAGTGGAAATAAAATAGTTGGGTGGAAATTTATTCCATGGGAGAAAGTGATTTGAAAACTATTTTTCGAAGGGTTGAAGAGTGGAAAAGTATCTTGCGAGATACTTTGAAATAAATAATTTGGATAATTATTAAAGCCTGATGGTTGTTTGGGATGTTATGTGATAGTTAAATAACCGACCATCAATATTGAACAATGCGCTGATCATTTCGAAGAGACCGGGATCGGGATTAATTTCTCGAAAACCACTTCGATCCAGTTTGAACATTTTCGTGAGGATGACAAGAGCAGGGAGTCAAAGAGGGAGCAGTGAAGTGGGCTAATCGCTACTAATCTTGAGGGTGATTCCAAAATGGATGTAGTAGGAGTAGTGCCTTCGGTTTCGTTCGGACCGGGAATGGACTTGTGTGGATGAATGCTATCAGTACATCATTAGGAGGACAATGAGCATTCTAAGTAAGATATGTTCTAAAAAGGTAACACATAGCCTTGAGCCTCATCAACCGGGAATGGCTAAAATATGGAAGGTGCACACAAGGCTAAGTGGCTAGCAACCAATTAGGGTAAGGTCACCTCTGTCTAGATTTCCCTTTATTTCGGCTGTGTGGGCGGTTGCCGATCCCAACCATGGGGTGAACTTACTCGGACTATCTAGTAAGGGGTAGCTCCAGTCTTGTGTTGTAGGGGATCAGGGTGGATCCTTGGTACGGTGATCTAGACCACATACTGTGACGGACGGTACCCCAGTAGCCCTGCCATTGATGGAAACCCAATCTCCAATAAGTACCTACGGACTTGTCTGTATACCTATTATGCTGGAATTTAATGAATGTAACAAATTCAGCTCACTGAATAAGTATTTGTATATAGACACTATTATAATATCAGAGGATTTTATAAGAAAGTTTTGGTTATCGTAAGGTAAAAACCTGGCATGTTTATTTGTGGCGTGGTCTTACGAGATACCTTTGATTTCAAAGGATTTTTGAAAACTTTAATAATCCAATTGAGTGTGTTTTCTCACTTTGGTATTCCAGACTGACTCGGGTGTTATTTTGCTATAATGCTTGAGTCAGATCGAGTATTATAGAATAAAGGATAGGATGCTGTGGAGTTCAGGAGACGAGTTGGATGGCGAGACGTATTACACGTACTTGATGGATATTCCACTGTGTAGTATAAGCTGTGTATAGTCAGCTTTGTGGGGACAAGTCATTATAACTGTCCAGTATTTTGTTATTGATTGTGTTGTTGATTATTGTACTCGGATGATATAATGTATAAATCAATACAGATCTCTTTGTGTTTTAAAGCTGTTGATATATATTATATTTATTCCGCTGCGAATATGAGATTCAGATATTGTTTTTTATTTATTCTTCTACCTTCTTCTTCTTTAACCCTAATGGTTCATATTTCTGTCCACTTTGAGTTGATACGATGGAGAATATCGTCGGTTCAATGGGTACGGATTTGCGGGTCATTACATAGAAGGTCAGAAAGACCAGAATATAGGATGCTAAAATATTAAAGAAAGATGTTGGCATGGGCCAATTGGTTCATAGTTAAACCATGAAAACTATGTATAAAAGGAGATGTCAAAAAGACATGTTTATAGGCCCATGAAAACTATGACAGGGTGCTGGCAGGGGCCAGTAGGTTTGTAGTTAGCACATGAAAACTATATTAAGATGAAATATTAACGGTTGTCAATAGGTTCCTAGTTAACCCTTGAAAACTAGGGTAAGAAGAAAGGATATTGGGGTTACCAATAGGTTTCTAGTCAACCCATGAAAAACTGGATAATAGGAAGATATTAGAGTTACCAATAGGTTCATAGTGATTTCATGAAAACTATGTAATTGGACATGGAGTCCTTAAATGTTTAACCGGTTATTAGTCATCCCATGAAAAATAATAAATTAATGGTAATCCTAGAAACTATATGTAAGAAGGATAGTCTAAAATGAATGGGGATGCATAGTCCAGAATTAAATCATTTAATTTGCATATCATTATATTATACAGTTTTGAATAGTTTTAACCATTATGGATGCATGAGCACAGTATATGATTTTATAAAGGTTTTGTGATACTAGTGAAGGGAAATCCATTCTGCTAAGTGGCATGGTATCACTAGATATCTAAATGATTTGAGATGGCAGATTATTATTATTCATACTAGGCTTTATGTTTGACTCGAAGTTTATATTTTTCCTTAAACTCTCAGATACTCAATTGATTTTGAGTAGTCTGAGAGTTAAGGTTTTAAGGTATCTCTTTAGATGAATTAGCTTCCAAAGACGTGCAAAAGGCATGATATCTATTTAGATATCTATTTTCTTTTGATTCCGCCGTGTTGTTTGTAATGAATTTTTTTTATATTTCCTGTATATAGTATAATCATCCAAGGGGGCATCTTCATATATCGCTCTTGGCGTATGTTGTCATAAATATATTTTCTCTGAATGTGATCTGTGAATTTGGGATTATGTAATGAATTGGAAATTTTTTGAAATGGAATGCAACTTTTCTTGAAGTTTAAAAAATTTCCATATTCATGTGTATCTGTGTATCAGTGAATCTAACTTCTTCGTATTTGGTCTCCGAGGACTAATAACTATAAATGACTGCAGCATCTTAGTCGTTAGTTTTGGGCCTCTAAGTAGAGGGATGTTACAAATCCACTGTATCATTACTAAACCGAGTCTTAAAAGAGGTACAAAACCACAAAATATCCTGTTAAAATAAAACCTCAACCTGACTCGAGGTTGTTAAACAAATGATAAACCCCAGGTCAGGCTAGAATTTGTCATGTGTGTAACAATGTACATATAACAGTAATAGAGAATGAGATGCATATTGGGTCTCATACAGAAATAATGTCACATATAATCAATAGTAAATCCTGTCCTCATCAAATAACATACATAATTTCATAATACATGAGTCAACTCCATTTATAGCGACCACAATCACAATTCTACGCAATTGTGATTCTATCGTGATCATAATTAAGTGTCACATTTATTAGCATTTTGTCATTATGTATGGATCATAGTTACTTATTTAATTCGTTGAGTGTAGGATACGTTCTTCTAAATGTTGATTGAGCCAATACATGACCTTTTTTCATCCGTGTCTTCCTCAACCAGAATTGTAGGTGCCCTCACACAATGTATTTTCTATACTTTTCACTACTATGTCGACATCATAATTTCCATTGAATATATTGCATGTCCATCATCGTTGGTGTGCTGGTACATTTGGTCACTGGACAATGACAAATAGGCTAGAATGTCACTTGGTGCAAGCCAGGATAGATCTATCCCATCTGGGATCACTACTCGTTTGATAAATTCATTTTATTTTACTTATTCTCATTATGACAGTAAACTCCCTCCTAACTTTGTTTAATCAGATATATATATAAGGGTTATTAATATGATTAGTTCATTATATTTTACATATTCTTATTTATGATAGCAAACCCATCTTAACTGTCATTTTACTCGATATCTCTATGGTCAGTAATATGATCACATAAAATATTATATATTTTTCACTTGGCAACATAATCATATATGGGGTGTACACATAGTATTGTCGCAAAGATAATCAACATAACATTGTGTGATAGTGTATAATATTACACTTTCCAAGGTTTAAAAATAGTACACGGTTATAGGAAAAACATGGCATTAAATAATAAATTATGTACAATAAACCATTCAGTCACACTTAGGGCGCTTTTGCGATAAACGAAAATGGGGTATTTGAGTGAGGAAGATTGGTGAACAGAGAATGCGTTTGCAAGTATGAACAGGGTATCTGAGCCCAACATTTAATTTATAATTTTGATTTAGTTGATTTATAGTTAATTAATATATGTTTTGTTATATAACTGTAACAACCTGGCTTTTCTACCCTTAGAAGTCGACACTAATACATCCTCGGTATTCATATGCCGAACCACCAAGTGCCGGAAAGGGAGATTGTTAGGGAAAAGAAAGTAGAAAGGAAAGATGAGTAGAAACCGAACAGCATGGCATCTCTCAACGCAATGGAATGATATATAATATAATCAAGCCTTTACAAAATCTAAGACCTTTTCTTTAAATACATATACATATCAGAGTTGGACAGTTATAACACCTGTCCTTACACAGCAGATAAATTACACATAACACACACACAACGGAATATATCCAAAATAGGAGAGTATGTCCTGGGCCTCCAACTCGACTCCATGGCTCCAAAGCATCTCAAGCTAATCTGCAAATATGCTTTGTATGACCGAGGATTATAAGGAAATAATGCCAGGGTCTGCCTGGAATAGCAGCGTGAGTAAACTCAAATCACAAGAAAATATTTTATCTTACAATAACCAAAACACCTTTATAGAAAATCCAATGGTTTTATAATAATGTCTAGAGGACAAAATAAAATATTAAAATAGCTGGAATGCTTGTATCTCACATTCCAACATACTTGGTATACAACTAAAACTGTAAAGCTCGTATTAGGGAATGGATTCCAACTAATGATTGGGCTACTGGGGTACCGTCCGTCACAGTACACCTCTAGAACAATGTACCAAGATCGTACCTAATGATCCCTACCAACACAGGACCGGCCTACCCTTGCTAGATAGTACTGAATATGTCATCACCCTAGTTGTTTCCAATCATTTTACTAAGCTCATATGCACAACTGAATCTGAAAATATAAATGGTCATTTAGAAAGGCGATGTCATACCCTAATGGGTGCGACCCACATAACCCTGGTGCATCTCCCTTGTTTTAGTCATTCGTAGTTGATGAGGCTTGAGGCTATATTTTACTTTTCTTTAGCATTTTTCACTTGGAATGCTAACTATCCTCCAAGCATCAATGCAGTGCTAGCATTCATCTATACAAGTTTGTTATGGGACTAAACGAAACCGAATGAACTACTTCTATTACATCCATTAGGAGGAATCCCTCCACGGAAAATAGAAATTAACCCTTGCACTTTAAAACTCCATCTTCGATTCCATGCTCTTCAAGAAGTCTTCAATACGAAATGTTTAGTTAGATCGAAGTGATTTTTGGATAACATATCTGATCCCGGTCTCCTCGAAACAACTTTTGACGGTCCCGGTAACTCAATCTCGGTTCTTTAGGAAATAAACAGACAAAGATAAGAGCGGAGTTCACATCCCAACCATTAGCGAACAGATTTCCTTATCATTCGTCCTAGAAGAACGTAATTAATTTATACATACAGTACAACACCTTCGATGGTAACCGTACTACATAATTCCGACGTTTCTCCTAGATATTTTCAAAATTACATTTTTGTCCAGATTTGATAGTTGGTTATTTAACTATCAAATAAACAAACATCCAGTCGTGGTTTAATTTCCATATAGGATCCACTAAGCCTTTATTAATTCTCTTTAATTAATAAAACCACTTTATAAAACTTGATCAAAAGATCTTTTCAAAACACTATTTCCAAACTTCTTACATTTCCTTCATACTTAGGAAACATTTATATACTTATCTCAACGGTATAAGCATGTTACCAATTTTTTATACTTTTCATGCCTTGAAAACAAAATTATATACTTGTCTTATCAGTATACGTATATTTACAAACTTTTTCAAAGTTTTCTTCTTTCCAAATCCTATATTAAATAACCAAACATTTCTTCTAAATAAAACATCACACTTATCCTTTGTCAAAAATTCCCTTTTTAAAAGCTCACATCATATTTCAATTAACTTATAGCTTTTAAAATAAAGTTATAACCCACTTTTATAAAGCCTTAAGTTAATTTATAAACCTCTTTTTCTAATCTTTAAAATGATTTATAAATCTTTTTCCTATTTTTAAAACTCTTTATACATCTAAATAATATTCTTAAAATTTTCAATTTTAATATAATAACTGAATTTTCGGATTGTGACTTCTACTGGAATAATTTTAGATTTAGGTTTAAAAAATATAGTAGATTTTTACTTGACACTTTATTCATTATTATTAGTTGGTATATATGGTTTGAAATTAAATCAAAGAATTTTTAATAATAATAATAATAGTCATTTTAACAAACTGATTTTTACAATTTCTTCATTATATTTTAATTGGATTTCTAGTCCCAAATATAAATTAGCTAAAAATAATTTTTTTTAAAGGGTATCTTAATAAGGTTAGCTATAATATTAACTTATTTACGCACAACAATTATATTTTTAATGCCAACAGTATTAACATAAATATTTTTTCAAATTCATATGACGATCTAACTGTTAATCAAACTTACTTGTGATTAAAGATTCATAATTATCTTTTAAGTTTGGTTTTAATTTTTTCTTCTTTCTTTGCTGTTATTAGTTTAGAAATATCTTAATTCTATTGTTTTTGTCCTATCTAGTCTTATTTTAGTTTTATTTCCTTCCTCATATATATGTATATTAATTATATAAATATACATATATATCTATAATTCTTACTTTTTCCTTAGTCACCGTTCAGATACAGGTATGGGTGATAGGATGTCAGGTTCTTCTCGCAGGTTCCCATATCTTTGGATTGTAAGATTACCGATTGTATAGAGACTATCAGAGTAGAGTTTTCCGCTCAGGATTTCTTTCAGTTCCACCACTGATGCAGGATTCCTTCATCTCTATTGTGGAGTATTATCTTAAGGGCGATCCATGCTACAACTTGGCATTACTTCCTTTGTACAGAGTCTTCAGTGCAGATTTTCCATTCAGCAGCACATTCATTTACACTTGAAAGTTGATGCTTCTTCATTCCTTCCGATCCAGATGCATGTAGTTTTATTCTTAGTTTGTGATGCATAGAGCTACTGAGATGCATGGAGCATCATTTTCTCTTGATTCTAAGTACTCCTAACACCTTAGTATCGGATGGTGGCCATGCCGGAACTCGATATCGGGGTGTGATGGGTGGTTGCCTTGCCGGAACTCATCTTAGGGGTACCTTATTTTTCTTTGTTACTTGTATTTAGTTTTGTTGCCTACCAGGCATGGTGGCAGCACCTTATTATTGTGTTATATATATTTGCATGTGTGCTCTCCTCTATTTACATAGGATCATACAATTTTCTCAAAAAAACTCTTTATATAAACCTTTCTACACTCCTTCATAAAATATCCTTTATAAATATCATTTACAAACATCACTTGTAAAATACCTTAATAACCCTTTTCGTTAGTAAAAACCTCTTTCTATAAATAAGTTATCATTTATAAATACCTTTATAAGAATTATATAACTTGAAAAACTATTTATAAACCCTTAGCATCAAATTGATTAAAGAATTAAAGTAAATTCAAAACCATACTTCACAAATTCAAAATGAGGCTTAGCAGTCCCAATGATACTAATTTAAGTTACCATTTAAATTCAATTCGATTTCCAAATCGCATAACAATTATTTATATAAGCTACCATATATGTAAATACATTTCATATCCAATCAGGGAATAACACGCCAATATAACTAATTGGAATATACAAGTCCAAATAACATAACAACATGATGGTGATTTATCCTGCTAAATAGATGTCCAAAACAATTCAATCGATTTATAGTAGAACATAGATCTATTCTGCTTAATACATGTCCACACAATCAAATCACTTACACTATAGCAGAATAGTGTTTTGTTCTGCTAATGGATGTCCTTTAATTCTCCTAATCATATGAGTTACTTAAGGGTCTGGACAAGAGATCCTTTGATCTGGAATCAGTTTGCTTTAAAAAGAAAATTTATTTGAAACACATTCGCTTAAGTTTTAAATTACCTTTGAAAAGATTTAAATAGATTTAATCAACTTAAACCCTAATTAAATCTTAATCGACCATAATTTAATTAAGATTAAATCATAACTAGATTCTAACCAGTCGTAATGAACTTGATTATGCACTAATTAACTTCCTAATGCAACTTGGTTAAGGTTAAATCAAAGTTGTTTTAAAAATTAAACCCTAATTGATCAAATATTAATTAAATAATACGTTAGTAATTAATTAACCATTAATACTAATTAAATAATTAACTAGTCAGTTAATAACTTCATAGCAATAACTAATTAAAACTTCATTAATTAATTAGCAGTCAGTAACTTAACTTAAGTGATGATTAACCTCTAATCACCTTCTGAATTACCAATTAAGTGCAAATTACCTTTTAATTAACTAATTAGTTAATTAAATAATTAAATTACAAACTTAATTACTTTTTAATGTTACTAATTATGTTTGAAAACTTTTTACAAAACAGTTTCAAATTTAAAAAAAATTGAAATAGAAACTCAAAACTTTAGTCAAACTGCATCCATAGAGGCTATCGCTATGAGTGTAGTTCGCTTTAACATATTTTTAAAGCATGACACCTCACTACCTTTATCATTTCATTTTTATAAACCTTTTAGAAAGTTATAAAAACTTTAGACTTAGATATGCAAGCTTTAAAAAATCAATTTAAAACTTTCAACTCTTTTAAAAAAATAAACAAAACATGATTTCATTCGGGTCTCAGATCCATCGCAATTACATACAAAGTCGCTAACTTTGTTTCTAAACATCATGGCCTTAGTTCACATACACAATCATACATCACATAACATACATCATCCTTACCATATACCGCATGTATACTCACAAAGATTCATGCTTACTAACTACATAATATTACAACCAAATCGTATAACCAAATCCAAGACTAACACCATTCAAATCAATAATTATTAACGTCATAACTAACCAATCTTAACACTATATACTCATCACATATAATGTCAAACGTTTAAGTTAACCTTTATACTAAAAAGTGAGTTAGCTTACTCACCAAACTTCCACAAAAGCTACCCGAACTTAAGCTAAACTTTCCAACGACTCATTAGCTTTGAAGAACGAAAATGGGGATAGATGTAGGTAGTAGCTTGAAGGTTGAGGGGCTTTGTGTTATCATCGATTTCATCAAAAATAGATAGAAAATGGGTCAAATTTCCATTGATTTTTGGAAAGGTAAATCACAAAATTTTAAAAAGTGGTCAAAATAAAAGTTTTAGGAAATTCTTTCCTCTATCATCTTGAAAACGAATCACTTGTTTTCGATTTGTTTTAAAGAAATTATAATCAAAAGAAGAAGGGTAATTTTAGAATTTGAAATTCTAAGTGAAAAATTGCTTTGCAAAAATAGGGTATTTTGACATAGTTATGTCAAAATTGGAAAAACCGGTCAACTAGAATGTTGTAGCCACTGGAATTTCAGGCGATTTAAAAATAGATAACCATCTGAGGTGGGAATGAAGAAGTTATGATTGGAGGAAGAGGAGGTAAGAAAATGAGAAATTCAAGGGCTATTTATAAGCAAAACTCACACCTCATCATGTTGTTAAGTCTCATCATCTCTTCTCTTTTTCCCTCATGTTATATCACTTAAGTGATGATGGCTAATGATGAAAATATCAAGTGATATGACAATATATATATATATATATAAGTTTATTATTTTAAACCCATGAGTTGTTCACATTACTTCTTAAACATAACTAACATAAGATAATATATTCTTAAGTGTATTATTACATAGTTAATTATCTATAGTATATGTATATATATAGGCACAAATACGGACAATGTTTTCGACAACTTTCCACTGTCGAAAGGTCGAAATTTCAAAAACCATTCTTCGGTCACATTTTCTATTTTTCTACGAACTTTTTAATTTGATAAACAAATTTCGAAAATGATTTTATCATCATTATTAGTTGATTAAAATGAAATAAAATTCTTTTATTGTCTATGTAAAATAAATATACAATCGCCTAGTTTAAGCGACCAAACCCTAGGTCGTTACAGTAATATTCCATTAAACCAAACTAACACATTTTAAATTCAAATACAAGAAAATAAACCAAACTGGAAACTTTAACTAAACAAACTAGGAAATTTAACAAAACATACTAATGACGACTAGGAACAGACCAAACTGGTATGACATAAATCCAGGTATCTCATTATCAGGTAATGTTTCCACCATATCCAAGTTTGCGAGATCTTGGTGAAAAATCATCATAATCTCCCATCGCTCCATATGTATAGCAGCATAAAATATAGAATAACAATTTTGCATGACATTGGTGAAACGGATTATCTGAACAATTAACCATCCAAACACAAGCCTACTCGAGCTATCATGCTCTGTCTTCTACGTTTGGACTGAATATGTGTGGTGTCTTTGGCTACCTAAGCGCCACACAAAGCTGTATTGGCAGTAGTGAATGTCTGAGCTAGTGGATTTGGAGGTATCTGATACTTGTAGTTACCCTTTCCTATGCAACCTCCAAAAATCTTATCCAACTCTTTAATTTGAGCGGGACATTTCTCCCAAATACCTTGTATTTGCACACAGTGCTTAATCGATCATTCTTTGCATCCCACATCCCTCCTTCTAGTTGTAGAAGTTTGTCCCAATAACCCTGGTAACACTTCAAGTTGTCTCATTGGTTCTTCATCTGTGTATAGGACCAGTCGAGGTTCAATTTCTCATTAAATACTGCCGCCACGAAAGTATAAATCAACAGACTAAATTCCTTCTATCCGGTAGGTAATAAATTCGTAGATCTATGAAAAGATCCTCACTTTAGATTGTCCATAAGGCTATAGGTTGGAAGGAAGCAGTAGCAGTAGCATAACCAGAAGAGTATGCGATAATACTGACAATTGAAATTTACAAAACGTAGAAAAAATTCCAAAAAAATATATAACGTAGATACAGTAAAAATAAATAGTATAGTGAAATAATTACTGTAAAACAAGCTCAAACCATCGAAAAAAATTGAAATGAGGGGAAATAGGTTGTTTGGACTTGTGAGGAGGAGGAGGAGGAGGGTGGCTGCATTTATATAGGGAGATGGGAGCCGAAAATGCAGTAGTTGGAGTGAAATGGCATGACGCATCGGACGCCAACGTACCAATTTCCATCAACCAACCGAATGGTCCAAATTTGGATTTGGAACGTTGGGGCGTCCGACACATTGAACGCTTCCAAAATGGAAGCATGGCTAAAAATGGTTGGGAACAACACTTTAAACATTACACGCCAATGCATGTTTAATCCATACGATAGCATAATCTACATTCAGTTGATATTGAAAAATAATGAATTCCAAATAACAAGGTAATTTATTTAAAAGAGGTTACATAATGTATAATTTTCCAAATCTTCAAAATTTCTCAAATTTTGCTCTTCCAAAATTCTATTTCCGTTATATAGAAATTCATATGAATTTTGGAAGCTAGTAAAGTCAACACTCTAAATAATAGAAATGGAAATTATTCCCTAAAAAATCTTCATTTTAAATTATAAAGATAATTTTAATACATACATACAAGTATGTATGTACAAATGTATGTGTGTGCATATATATACCAACAACGCATGCCAATAAACTTTTAATTGAACAACCATTTAAATTAGCAAACCAATTCATCTAATTAGAGAACAAACCAATTTTATCATCAAAATAATCATGCATCTAATCCAATGATTTAGCAATCATACAACATAGCATGCAATCAAACATTCAACTTTTTCTCGTGAAAATTGATTTCATTCATTGTTGATTTATCAAGTCATAGCCTACATTAATTCAGCGTTACCTACATGTATGTATGTATGTATGTATATGTGTGTGTGTATATATGTATGTATGGAAAATTATTTGTTTCGTTAAATTATTTCACAGGCAACCATTTATCAGTTATTCAATCATTATTTGAATTTATGTCAATTTAGTTTATGGCATGTAAAATGGCTTTCATCATCCAAACCCATATCAATTTTTATTCATAGTATTAGCGTATGAGCATGCGAAGTAGAAATTAAATTTAAATTATATTTAGTTTTGAAATCACATATCTTTTTTATTTCCTATTTTCTATCATCTTCTTCCTCACTAACATATACTTGCTACCATGCCATCAAACCCGCTTCACTCTTGATCAAGCTCACATAATCACTTATTTCTTCACACAGGCCTAGCTTCTACATTGATTCAATCCCCAATTCATGCACACAACAACTTGCCTCACCCATGTCTCACGTCTACCTCACCATCGTAGATCACTGTTGCCTCAGGCTTAGATCGAGTGCATCCAAGATGCTATTGCGCATGCTCCTCGGTCCGCGTCGAACTCCTCCATGGGTGAGCCTGCCAATCCGCTCTTTTTTTAAACAATTTAAGGGTAAGAGAAAAGATTGAGAACGAGCTTTCATTTATTTATTTTTTCCTTTTTTGCTGCCTTAGAGTGTAGTGAGTAGGTAAGGATATATGAGTTATGATGGGCTTGGGCTTTTTTTAAATTAACTTTTTAATCATCTTTTCTCTTCTCCTTTATATTTAATTCAAATGAAATTGAAATATATAAATTTCATTTTCAACAAGACTTGTAAATGCGTTCTTATTCAACTTAATTTGTTTTCCTATAAATATGACTTACTTAATAATGTTTTACTACAATTCCAACTATATTATTTAAACCCGTTAAATATTGATTTACTCAATATCGAACAATACTTTCTATTTATTTTAAAATATCATTAAAAAGAATTACTTAATTAAAATCATTAAAATAAAACATAAGCAAGCAAGTAAGTGTCAAAATATCATATTACATATAACATAAAAGCATACCTTTATTTACAATTATAACCATGTTTATTGATTTTTAATCTGAGCATAAGCAAGTAAGTGCCAAAAAACAACCCAAAATATCTTCGATTACCTATACTTTACTCAAAGAAATCATGTAAATATATTCATATAAGCAATAGCAACTGCACGTTTCATTAGCTAATGTTTCAATTAAACTTTGAAATATCAAAAAATCAAATTACCAAAAGTCATCAAAAGAAAAATTGTAATATACAAAAAACCTTACCAAAATGTCTTACGGATTTCAAAAACTCTTTATAGGTTAAAAGTTTTAGTTATTATACTAACAAGTATAAATTCTGAAATTTCATTTTGGACAGCATATAACTCACTTTGCAATGCATTTTAGTTATAGCAAACTTCAAATTTTTGCGAAAAAATATCAACGTAAAGTTCTTCCTATCATTTTATATTTTCAGTAAGTATAAAATAGTCTAAAATCGGGTCAATAGATTAAGAGTTATAACCGAAATAATGTGTAGTTTAGTTTAAAAGTTTCAAGTGCAGGCCATATTTTTTTTTCAACTTCAAACTAGTTTTAAAAATAGTGAACTTAACAAATTTGAAATGTTTTCAACATAGAAGTTATTCCATATGAAATTATCTTTCCAACAAATAAGAATTGTCATAACTACTCCATTTCATTAGGAGATATAGCCCCAACAATCCAAAGCTAATTGATAAAGATCGACAAGCTAATATAAGCATTAACGCTAATAAAAAATTCATTAATAAAAATATTATTTTTACTAAAGGTTTCTTCGTTACTATTCAAAGCAAAGAAAGGAACATGGTAAAAGAATTTTATACAAATGTTGTAGGACCAACGAACTAAACCTCTATGCCTATTCTTCATCAATTATCAGTATACCAACTACATAAATCTGCAATTTGTCACATTTTAAATAATAAAACTTACTTAAAAGTCTTGAGACACTTGTGATTGTTATCCCTATTATATGGTAACATACATTATATTTTATTTTTTTTAATATGACATTAGGGTCCTTGCCGAGTGAACTACATAGTTGGATTTTAAAGCTTTCTCCGACTAATGAACGATACTACAAAATGTTTCGCATACGTGGAAAATAATTTCTTCACTATGGTAAAAAAAACGCATCGGATGATAGATGTGCTCCGTTGTCTGATTGCATACCTATCTGTTGTTAAATCTCGTGTTGTCTCATTGCACACCAGAGTACAGAGGTGCCCATCGTCTGATATGCATCAGCACAAAAAACACCATATGTTGTCTGATATTATAGTATCATTTCTAGAAATTATTGTTATACAACATATAAATATTGTCTAATATGAATAATTGTTCATAGAATGAAATTCAAATATTTTATTTAAATAAATATTTTATTTCAAATCAAATTATAATACAATATAACTTTCACTATCACTCTACTTACATTTTCAAATACAACTTTCACTATCACTTATATATACAACATTTCTCTACAATCATATATAATATATTTTTACTCACACTCACACTCACACAAGTTTGTTTTTGATGTTGTTCTTGATTTTCTTGCTCCAGCTTATGTCCAACCATCTCCTATACCTGTCAAGTAAACAAAGATGTAAAATGGAAAAGGAAACAAACCTAAATTGCAAAAATAAAATTGAATAGAATATGAATATTGCCTAAATTTATGGGTTTTTTCTCTCTTCATATTTTAGACAAAGACAAATATATATATGTGCACAGACAACTTATGACATGCATAGTATGTCACTATTAATATCATAAGGTCGGGCATCGATTATATCTCACGGACTATTGCAAAGGTCAAGCCTGAAGGCTAAACACGGCGCAAATGTGCATAAGGTCAACCCAGCCTCCTCGAGCTCAACTCAGGTTCAAAAGAAAATGCAACTCAAATCTAAAAACCAACTAAAGGAAGCAACACAGTTTAAAATGGTTCAAGTTCAACTTCATAATCCACAAATAAGTGCACAAATAACTCCAGTGTGCACTGCCTTTAACAAAGCATGAACAAGGCTGAACCCAATTTTAAACCATTAGAGCAAAGTGGAACAAACCATAGATCAAAGTGGAACAAACAATCTTAGACAAAACAATTCAACAATTGGTTCAAGCATCAAAATAGACAAAGGCAAACAATGAGAACTTAAATTTTAAACCACACAACAAACCATACATACATTAGTTCAAAGTATACATGTATATGTAGCAAACAAGTGTAAGTGCTCATGTGCAACATGGATATACATGTATATGCAGTAAACAATTCATGTGCAAGTGCTCAGGTGCAACAAGTTCAAGTTCAACATACATGTATATATATGTGTATTCAGTTAGCATACATGTATATATAGTAAAAAATTCAATAATTCAACTCGGATGCGATATGGAAAATGTACTGGAATAAACTATAGAGCAAACTGCACATAAACAAGCTCAGGAAAAACAACAAGTGCTGAAGCAAGTATATACAAGCTCGAGTGTACATATGAACATACAAGTATATACTAGTATATATATATATATAGGTACATATAAGTGCATACAGGTATATACAAGTTCATACAAGTATATACAAGCACATATAAGTACATATAAGTATATATAAGAACTAAATATAAATAGAATTGCAATTGAAAGTGTAACAAGAAATCACAATGCACATAAACAAGCTCAGGCAAAACAACAAGTGTTGAAGCAAGTATGAGAATAGCCACATACACACAGATACACATGTGTGCATGTATATACATGAAATGCACACTTGCACATCCAACAGCATGTATGGATGAACCAAGACGGTATAATAAGAAATCATAGTGCAAAAGCAACATGGACCATCATCACATAATAATAACTCCGGGCAGTTCAAGTTCGAGATCAAAAGTGCAGCCATATGAGATTTGAGCCATAAAAGTGCACAAACAAGGCATCACTAGTGTGCATTGCATTGACAAGGCAGTGCACTAGCTTGTCATAAATTGAATAGCAAGTGCCAGGCAAGACCAGCAAACCATAAATAAAGACACACATAGGAGTACAAGTCCAGATAAACAAACATGGGCAAGTAAATATGTACCAAAGCTTCACACATAGCTATACAGAATAACAAGAAAGGTTGTGACACATTTATACATACATATGTATGCATGTATACACAGTGCAACCCTCATGAATTACACAGTTCAAGTACATGTGCATAAGTTTGTGCAATTGGAAAAGCGGTTCAGAAATTATCAGAAAACTCAAACGAAATAAGTCGAAAATACAAAATTAGTCAGAAACAAAACCAGTCGAACTTAACTTCCCAAAACAAGGCATTGCCCCACGCACACATACATACATATGTATGTATATACAAGGAAGTTCAAAACAAGGTAGCATAATAATGGCAACACATTGCAATCAATTCAAGTGCAAGAAGTAATCAGACTTGGAGTTCAAGAGGCAATTAATTCAACAAGGCTAAAATATAGGACACATATATGCATACATATATGTGCATGTGTATACATGGATGAACCAAGATAAATATGATTGTAGTTTCATTTATACAAATAATGGGAATCAAGGAAAATCCAATTTCGACACAACATACAAATCAAACAACAACCACCATAAACATCAAAGCAAGGATATGAACCAACTAAACTGCCTTCAACATCAACTAAGCAAGAAATACAACATTAGGATATGCACTAACAAAAGTTCAACAGAAGCAAAAGGCACAGTCAGTAGAAATATGCAAACCAAAATCTCAAAATGAAGACATAGGTTTCAATCCATTTGAATTTTACACGAAATCATTGCTGGCATATAATGAGCACAGAGCATAAAATTGAAAACTAAAATCAAAGAGTCCATACCAAATTTCAGATCATTCTTGCTCGACAAAGAAGCTACCAAAGAGGTTCCTCATCTAGAGAATCTAGCACGCAATCAATCGACGAAGAGGATCTAGGGCGAGATTAGGGTTTAGTCAATCAACGCAATCAATTTGAGAGATGGTTGAAATCAATCGATGCAATCAATTTCAAACAAGTGATGAATATGGTTTCATCGTTTGATTCTCTAATTTGAGGGACGGGGGAAAAAGGAATGAAAAGGAAGGGGAATAATGAATGAATACACGGGGGAAAACAAAAATAAAAAGGCAATCAAGAAATAATTGAGAGGAAAAAGATAGAGCAAAAAATAAAAAATTTGTTAACTAAAATAAGATGACAAATAAATTTTGCCTTAATAACAAGCATGTCTATAGAGGTTTCATGGGCTATTCAGACAACAGATGAAAGTTTTTAGAGGATCTTCGGAAAATAAATGGTTTTTTCATGTGTTGTGTGATAAAGTGGGATAACAGAAAATCTACCTTATGTTATATAATCACTATTGTATGATTCACTTTGTGGCATAGTGCTTTTCTTTTTTTGTTGAAAAACATTTCTTAATTGGCATGTTGCAATCAAATTCTTAACACTAACCATTTTATAAATTCGTATTTCCTCCATATTCTCTCTTTTACGTTTCTTCCTTTATATTTCTATATCTGCTTCATTACCCACTTTGGTATTCTATGGTTGAAACTAATATTGGAAGTGGAACAAAGACAAAAGGACTTATATATAAATTAATGGATGATGCCCAAATGTAGAAGATACAAATTCCTTTTTCATTTAAATTCTCCACTATATTTTCATTCTTTCATCCAAATCAATAATTCGCTTGCCATAGAATAACAAAATTTCAGAAAGATATTAACATAAAAATTATCCACAATGTTATTCCCTTTTTGCAAAACTAAGAATAAGTTAAAACGATTATACATCCAAAAAATATTATACTCATTTTATCGGAAGTATATGTATTTACATTTCAAAATCCTCTCTTTAAATAAATGTTAATATAAATATTTTAGTTCATTTTTATTTTTATAGATGATGTAGACGTTCATGTAAGTATCAAATATCTATATAAGCCTTTTTTTCCTTAGGCGCAACTTTCTTCTCCATATTTTGCCCTATTTTATTGATTTTTCAACAAATAGTAACCCCTCACTCATTCACATTCAACTCTAAGCATTGCAAAATTTGATCGTTCGAATCATAACCAATATTGAAGTTCATGACAAATGAACTAAAATCAAGCACAATATTAAATCATGTCTTTACCATAACCCAAGTATCAAAATAAATGTTTTTCCTTTTGTTTATTTACAATTTCTCCAATACGAGTATCAATAGAAATACCCTCTTTCTAGAAATTGGTTTCCTTTTATTGAAACATTCCAAAATTGTTTTCGTTTTTCCATTAATATTTATAAAATTTTCCAAATTTGCTTTCACGCTTTTGTTAACTTCAGTCATAGGTGAATATTATTATCCCAATCTGGATCACTATTTGTATAAAAGTACAATACTTGACTTCTGTTCGCTATAAAACAAAAGTTTGCTCGAACATTTCCATTTCTCATGTTTATTCTCATAAGTATATTATTTCCATTAAGCCAAGAATGATCAAACTTTTATTTACTAAGAGTAAGGCACAATTGATACATTACATGTTTTTTTAATCCTTTAATATATTCTACCTTTATTAATTTATTCGTCCTCAACAATTATTTCAAATGCAATTTCCTTATTGTATAACACTAAATCATGACCTTAATTCATCAAACCCAATTGACTATTTATTTTTCTAAACAATTTATTTTTTTCAAACCCTCTTACAACTATAAATTCTTTTCAAAATAGTTTATACCTTTTCAATTCACATCATTCCATGTTTTTTTTCATTCTTCTAAACCTTATGTAAAATAATATAATCATTTACTTTTCTCCAAAACAATTTATTTTATATTTTTATAAAGATATCTCGTCCATCATCATTTTTTTAAATAAATCATCCTCACGTGCTCATTAGATAAAGTGAAAAGCATCTGCTATATAAGAATATTCTTCTTCTTAAATTCGCACTTTACTAATATATTGTAATAAAATAAATAAAGCTTTCCGAAAGTTAACACTCTATATTTAAAGAAAAACATATGTTATTGTTCAATCTAATCCATCAAGAATATTATTTTATTTCAGTTCCCTCTTGTTCCCCTTTAAAATACCCCACCACTAACCCTTTCCTCCTCTGTTTTGCTTATACTTTCAAATCTCCACAGTTACATCAAACATCCCTCCATCCTCCCTATCCCTTCCTACTACTATGAACCCATCCATCGCTTCTCATTTGACCACTGACTCCGGTCACATCCGCCTTCATCCATTCGAATCCATACTAATCATCAAACCTCCTGATCCTCCTCTACCTTCTTCTTACTCCTCTTTTATCTCTTCTTCGCCATAACATGGTCATCACTTTTCAGCTTCAAACCAAAAAATGCTAATGTTTACAAACCCATCGACTATGACCTGAATTATATAAGAAATGTACTTGAAGTTCCTAAATCATTGATGTTAGCAGGGGTTAATAACTGGAAGGAGCACCTTTTTGGATTTTTCCTCGATGGAAACTTGTCATACTCTGCGGTCTTAAATCATTTACAAAACCTGGAAGCTTAAAGGTAGATGGAAACAACTTCTACTTTGAGTTTTCTTGCCAAGAAGATAGGCTAAAAATTTTGAAATCTGATTCCCGGTTTATCAAAGGGGAAATGTTTATAAAATCATCACGGCAACCAAATTTCAATAATATTTACTCCGTTGTTCATACTGTCCCAGTATGAATTCATTTATACAATATTCCTTTGATTACATGGACTTTAATTGGAATCGATTAGCTGGCTTGTCATGTGGGTAAATTGATATGTTTCATTGAAGCAATAGAAAAACTTAATGGATTTAAATATGCAAAATGTTAGTGGAGAAAAGTCATGAAATAGAAATGACTGACTTTGTTTTAGGTGGTGACAATGATTCAAGGTTCGAAACTGGTTATGATTGGAAGCTAATGATATGCATACATTGCAAATGTTTTGGTCACCAAATTGATGCTTGTTTCACCAAAAAATATGATCTATTTCTATAAAGATGAAAGAGGTTGCAAAAACAAGATGTCAACGAGAAGATACAAACATACAAAAAGATATCAAACAAGAGATGGGAAAAAAGGCACTTGCTAATCCAAATGAGACAGTTAATAATGTAATTGATCAAAATGATATCAACTTGGAGAAAGATAGAAGGATTGACCTGAATAAGTTTAAATTATCTCAATCTATTTTAGGGAAGCATCCTTCTGAAATGCTTAATGAAATACACAAGGATATGCAAAAACCTGATATGCTTCATTCAGTTGAAATACAAAATGAAGGTACCTATACAATTTGAACCTTACCCATGCTCAAAACAATAATGTTCAAATCCTAGAAAGTTATGTGCTTCCTAAACTTGTACATGTCCCTGTGCATGCACATATTGTAACAATCCGCCCCGAAACAAGCCCAAATTCCGACCCAAAAAAGACCCATCGAAACTTAGACTCATTCTAAAGCTAGCTGTTGGTGGGTGAAAAATACAACACAGAGCTATTTAGCTATTCTTTCAGAACTCACAATGGAAGAAATAAAATATAATAAATAGTACCCATTTATTTCAAATCATTTCAATATAAAACATTACATAATGTCGACCGTTACAACATTTTGGTCAAAATACATTTCATGGGTACAATAGAAAATAACACAAAAAATAGACAGTAATTGCCACAAACTTAATGTAACGATCCGGAATTTCCGATCCTGAAAATTTTAGATAGTTAGAGAAAAGAAGAAAAGAGATAGAAGAAGAAGAAAAGAAACACCAAAGCACAATCTCAAATTCGCAGCGAATAAAATATAATATCACATAATATTCTTTACACAAAGAAAGTTGTATCAGTCAATTATATTTTAATACATCAGAGTTACAACATTTTACAATCATTGGACTGTTAAAATAACTTGTTCCAGATATACAACAATATAACTCAGCAGAAACACTCCATACGTTCCTGCCATCCATCTCGCCTCCTGAGCTCCAGAACGTCCTTACCAGGAAATCTGTGATACTCGGTCTGACCCAAGCATTGCATCAAAGTAACACTAGGGTCAGGCTGGAAACCAACGTGAGTAAACCCATATAATATGAAATACCAATGCACACAACTATTTAAAACCCCTGGTAACACATACTTTATTATGAGTTCTTAACTTGCCATAATCAAAATCACATCTTACATTCATATCTAAGCATTACTACTCGGATTAGTTTACCAGGTTTACATCATTTATTTCATTCCAAACTATTTATTCCAAAAAAAATCCATAAGAATTATTACAGATTACAAATCGAAGTGGTTTCGGGTATTTATTGATACCCGACTCCGGTCTCTTCGAATTCAATACCACCTTAACCAAAGTTATTCAAGTGAAATACAATTCAACTTTAATATAAGATGTCACTTTTACGTAACAATTCATCATCGATAGATAACCACATTATCACTGTCTGTTTAACATATCATATTACAAAACATTTCATATCAGAGATGTCAACCAATTCAAGGTATTTATTATCATTCAATCATTCATATGCAAGATAAATTAGTCACACCATTCCAATTAGATAAATTTAATTAATTACTTTTAATCCTGCATACTTATCATTTATTAATTACCACCCAATTAATAAATCAATCTTACATTAACCATCTAAATTAATCATTTTAGATAAATTACCCTTCAATTACCTTATAAATTAATTAGCCTTAACCATTCACATTAATTATCCTTTAATTAATCTTCTTAATTAATTAAATACATTCATTATTGTTCCTCTAATCACTTCCAGTAAATCATTATTTATTAATTAATCTTAATTAATCATCCCTTAATTAATTAACTGTAATGATCCTGACTCGACCTTCGAAAATCGACACACGTACTTCGCTTGTACTCGAATGCCGCAGATTCAAACGTCGAATCTGGCTCGCCGGAGCTTATAACACATTAAGTATAACAACATAGCAGAAGAAAAGAATGAATATCATATACAACTCCAATGATACAATATCAAATATACAACAATGATCAATATCAGAGATACAATGAAATGCTACAGCGAAAACACACATGAACGAGCAGTGGAAAACAACTAGAACTTGAAACTCCAGAAGAAACACCAATATTAGCAATCTCCATAGATAGCTCGAACCACCATCAAGTTGTATCAAGCTAAGCAAAGTCAGTCGTCCTAACCAAAGGCTTCAATATCCAAAGTCTCCAAAGAATAACAAAGAGAAAGCTGAAAGCTACTGAATCGATATCTACTATCTGAAAAACCTAACTCTAGACTGTCCGTGTGAAAAATTGTGGGAACTCAGGTTTAGGAAGGGAACAATAAACTCCAGGTCAGTCATGAGACTGGTATCAGCAAACAAAAAAACTTTATCTTTAAAACAAACAACAAAAGATTTTAAAATACTAAAATCCGCAATGCTTTTTTGGAAAATGAAACTGCCATAAGGCCTCCCGTCACACACACAAAGCAAGCGCACACTTGTAGGAGATTTCTTCTTATGACAGTCAAAAATGCTTGATACGAAAACCATTTTGATATTATTATTAGTGCATAGTGCAGAAAACATTTCGAAAGTATAATATCAATTTTAGCCAGCATACCACATTTCGCCATATGCCTACTATAGCTACATTTAAGAATGGCAGGTTATACAATTGAAATCTTAAAGGGCGCGTATTGGATGATTGGGTTTTCAACAAATGGTCAGGCTAAGGAACTTCCTTACCGAAATGGATATGCCTCTGGAAGGACGCCCTGAGAACCTAACCGTATCTCTGCTAACACAAGGCCGACGCTACCTCACGCTTTAACCAAGCTATAACATTGGTAACTAACACACAAGTATGCCACCCCCGGTCGTTACTGACCTTTATCCGAGCGCTCGACACCAACAACCACAAAATAATAAATTTGCAGTAACCACATAGGTTAAACATCTGGGCTCCATACCATGATATCACCTTTTATCCAGAAGGAAATGAACATACCCTAGGGGCGCGACCTCTAAAAACCTTGCCGCAACATTCCTGTTTCGACCATTTCCGGGTTGTGAGGCTCGACGAGGTCATGTCCACAAAGCTATGCTTTTCCACAAAGCCATGCTTTGATCGACAAATGATCAGCAGCACTTCGTATGCCACATTACCAAATTGAGAATATATCACTAGTAAGCATCAACTACATAACCTCTGAGCTCGTACGTCTCATTAGTGTGTGTATAGTGTAGTCCAGGAGTTTTACACAATAGTGCAACAACATCAATCATTACAGATTCAATCATATCAATATCGATAAGCGGTATAATCTATAACGCTTATCTTCATTCACGGATTCACAGATAAAGTAAATTTATCAATCACAAAGATTCATTATTACGATTCGATGTGGGTTTTGGATAACCAACTGGAATCCGACTCCCTGTCGCATCGAAATTCAAATGTCGTTTTACGGGCCAAGGGGTTTTCATATTCACATAGCAGTATATTCATCATAGATATCACAGCTCAGCACAAAGCAATTCACATTACATAGCATCACAATCGCATAACAGAGATATCAATCCAATACACAGCATTCAATAACAATCAAACATCTTTAATTAAGTTGAATAAATCGTGTGGTTTAAATTAATTAACTACATAATTACTTTCATTAATTATTTTAAATCAATGATTAATTATCATTAATTACAATTGATTAGGTCTTAATCACCTTCATTAATTAATCATCCCTTAATTAGTTTTCTTAATTAATTAACCTTTAATTAATTTCATTAATAATCACCTTGGCTAATTATTTATTAACTTAAACCCATTAAGTTAAACTATCTTTAAAAGACACTGTACTTCTTATTTTTCCACTTAATTATAATATTAAGTTTGCTTAAACTTTTAAAACAAAGGCTATATAATATTAAAACACTTTCAAAACTTAGTAAATAAATTTTCTTTGAAAAACTTGACTTATCTTCTTTTTAAAACTTATTTAATTTTAATAAACTAAAAACTTGTTCAACACTTAATTGAAAACTTTTGGAATCAACAAGTTTTTAACCAAAAACCCGAGCCATTTCAAGTTCTTTACGAACCCAACTCCGGGTTCTCATGCGTCACCAAAACTTCGAGTCAAATCCACATTTTCACGCGTGCTACCCCGAGCTAACCATCATCTTCCCCACCAACTCAAAACGCTGATACAAAAAAGGTGCACGTATACGTGCACGAACCCCACGATCAGCTCCGATTAACGCCGCAGCCATTCGATCATCAAAGATGATCACTAGAGTCGATTCAAACAACCCAAAACGTGAAATCGACATTAATTCAAAATCAAGCTAAAATTCGAAGCCAATAATACTTCCAGAACCCAAATCGATTTCTTAATGCACCTCGCTCCACCGCGATGAGCCACCAGAAATCATGCCACTCCGACCAGAGATGCACCAAAGCCTCCTCCTCCTTTCCCCTCGGTCTTAATCACTCTGATCAACTACTGAATCTACACGAGCACGAGAACCATGCCGACCCAAAACTTCACGTTAAACCCTAAAACTCCATCGTACCATCACCACAATGATCGGAAGAATCTCCAATGATTTTTTTTTTAACTCGACAACCACCCAAGCACCTTCAGAAGCAACCACGATCGCACATTCAACTACGATCGTCGTGAATTGCCGATAAACCCAATTCTGATCAGCTAAAAATATCTCACTCGATCCTAAATTAAAAATCTGGATTTTACCCTTAAAATTCATGGTTCCAGATGGTGATTTCGATCATATAAGTTAATCAAAGAATCTTGATGCTTAAATTTTCATGTTTTATAAGTTCTTACTGCCTTTTCTTATTTTCCAAAAATATACTAACTTACCAAATCTTAAAAACATTTTTTAAACTTAGTTTACATTTAAACAAACACAATTTGTTTTAATACTAAGACCTATAAGAGATTGGATGAAGAGATTTGGAATTTTGATCTTAAAAATTTGAACTCTGTGACTAAAAACAGAATTGAACATAGACATACTGACATATATACTGATATCACTTCATATTTAACATGTGGGTCTAATTTCTTCATGCAAACAATCACCACAACATTATTTAATAAAATCATCACATGCAATCAGGAGGTTAACCAAATTTAATTTTTTTTGGATGTAGCTCGCTCACAGTTGATGTTTTTGAAACTGTATAATGTAACAAAGGTGCACATATACATATACACAGGCATGCATCAATTATCCTTTCACATAAATTCATTCATGGAAACTTTGATGCTTTTATCACAAGCAACAACATATAACAGGGTTGAAAATTTGCTCACCTGAAATTGATGAAGAAAGACAGAGACTGGAATTGAAACAGAGAAGCAAAATACTATGCTTTGAATTTCAAAAACTGGAAGCTTAATCCCTCTGATCAGGTTTGAATTTGAACTAGAAAGTGTTGTTCATGTTTTTTGATTTCCAGGTCTTGATTTCTTTTGTTTGCTGACTTTTTTCTTTGAATTGCTCAGGTTGCTTGTCTGATCTGGGAATTGAATCCGTTGCTTGTTTGATTTCAAATTTTCTTTTCAGGTTGTTGTTTGCTAAGAGTGTTTTAGCTTGAAACTTAACTTGCTTCAGATTTGAGGCTTTTCTTTTGTTTTAAATTTAATTTCTGGTCTTGTAAATTTGTTAACAGGGTTTTGAAAGGAGAAGAAAAGAAATTGTCTTTTCTTTTATTACATTTTAATTAAATTTTATTTTAGAATAAATATGCATTTGCCACTTGTAATTATAAATTAAAACTTTGCTTACACTTGTATTTCTCTTTATTATTTTAAAAATGAAAATAGATAAATTTGACACTTGTCTTTATGCAAGCTAAATTAATTACAAATGTTTTAAATGCATTTCAAATAGTTTACACTTGTAAAATTTTGTATATTTATTTTTATATCCTTGTCTTGAATTTATTTATAGATTTATGTTTAGCCCTTTGCTTTATTTTAATTTATGAAATAAGTTTCATGTTTTTACTTATTAATTATGAATTATATCTTCATATGTTTATATTTTAGTTTTAATTCCTTACTTTATCATAATTATGTGATATGTTTATCTATTTTGTTTCCTTACATTCTATTTTGCACTCATACAATTTAAAACAAATGATTTGAAATAAAACTATTCATTACAAATAAGTAATTATATATATATCCATATATATTAGTCCTTTGGAAATATAAAATTAATAAATCCAATTTTATTTCTAAAATATTCATTCTTGAATTCCAAATCAAATTTATTTTCATTACATTTATATTCAGACTTCGAATCAAATTTCAAATGATAACCCATTTATATAAATAAATAAACATGCATCTAATTACATTGGGGAATTCAAACACAATTTAGATTTTTATTCCCAAATATTCAAATTAATTCTCAATTAATTCATAATTTAACCCAAAATTCTATATTAATTATCAAATTAACTTTGACTCAAAAACCGAGATTGTTACATTAACCCTTAAATTAACAAATAAATTAATTAACCCATTAATAATCTTAATCACCAAATAAACTTAAGACGATCCATTTATCTTAATTCATTATCAGAATTTGATAAACCGTGAAGTTATTGGAAAGCTTGAAGTTTAATTAAAAATTTGAAACTTTAAATGAATTTCTCCACCTAAATTAACGATAAAAAAACTTGATTTCTTAATGATAAATAATTTACTTAAATAACCTTAATTAAAAGTCTTAATGTAAAACCAATTTATTATCATTTTTATTTCCAAAATCTTTTGTTAATTTAAATCTTAAATAATATTTAATCATCAAAGATAATTGTTTTGAAGATTTTCTTTAAAACATTCATATTTGTTATAACAACACTGGGATTTTAACTAAAAATATAATTTTATATAACCAATTCCTTTAGGATAATATACCTTGCTAAAAATGCACAAAGGCCCTTCGACCCAATGCTCTACACCGAAACTAAACAAACCCGTACTTATCAATTACCCAATCCAACGCAAATTCAGTTGGACCGAAGCCCAAAATCATTCCAAACCCAATCCTTGTTTTACTTTTCTCCATATTCCAGCTCCCAATTCCAGGAACACCACCTGACCATAAAACTAGATGCTTCGAACTAGAAGATCGTCCCTAATCAACTTCGTCATGCCACACGAACGCTAAAACATACGCGAACGCTAAAACATACGCGACATAACCAGACTCTGGAAAGAAGCCCAAACTCCTACTTTAACCCCAAAACTGCCAGGGCTATTATCTCGTGCACACGGTGCATGTTCACCACCCCTCTGATGACCATTCCGATCCCGTGAATCCTTAAATCGACGTCCCTTAATCCTCTGGTCAACTCTGCCACTCTGACGATGACTCGAATCCACTCCAGACGAAATAGACTGCGCTTGCACCATTGAAAACAAACTCTAACCCAAAACACGACGAACAGCTCATACCTCCACCCACCATCACGCACGACTCTTATTCCAGACGAAAGCCTACTCCTGCCGTCTCCTTCCAGCTGAAACTCACACACACCGGTTGCTTCAGCATCACGCAGATCAACCCCGTATTCACCCTTGCCGAGTCTCCCTTAAAACCCTAAAATTGGCTCGATCAACCAAACCAAAACCAAAACCAATATTCTGCCACGTCGTCTCCTTCCCCAAGTCCAATAGCACCTACCAGATCTGGTCGCACCACCCCACGGCGACGAGATCGCCAGAAAATAATTTTCGAATGGAAATTGGGTATTTCCAAATCTCTGACAATTTAGGTTGTTAAAAATCATGTTTTAACTTCTATAAATCCTATTTCTACAAGGGAAATTAACATGCATGCTTAAATCTTGGATTCAATTACATTGAAATTTCACGAAGATATGATATTTACTGTAAATCTTGACATGAATGAACTATACAGTAAGATTTCCACACAAATCAATTTTTTTCTAAAACTATATTAAGAAATAAACATTTTCTTAGTTTATATCCACATTTATTATGAACTAGATGATGTGATCTAGATTTTTGAATGCTGGGATGAACCAAATTTTCACGGAATAACAGATAGCAGCAAAATTTAAATTCCAGTCATGTATATAAATATTAACACACACACACACACATATATATATATATACACTAAAAATCATTTTTAATCAACATGCACAACATCATTCAATTCATACTTAAAAGATCATTGCACTGCTAATTCAAGATATATCAGTTTTCCAAATTTACTCACCTTATTGATGTTTGAACAGAGAGCCAGCAATCTTGCTTTTGAACTGGATTTTGGTCTGGACTTGATTTATGAACTTGATTTTGATTTGTTGTTGGATGATCATGAGTTTGTTCAGGTTTTTGATTTTATTTATTTTTCTTCTTTTTTCCCTAATCTGTTTAATTTTGTTGAGCTTCTAGGATTTGCCTTTGTTTTAGACTTTTGAAATTATGAAGAGATCTTTGAATTCCTTGATTTTTTTTTGTTTACTGGTTAAATGTTACAGGGTTTATTTCTGATTTGTTTTGAAGTGAACTTCTAAAAGAAATGAGAGGGGAGTGAAAAGGCTTATATTCTTAATTTTTTTATCTTTTATTAATTATTTTAAAAATTATGAGAAAATAGGGACACTTGTTGAAATGATCCACATTTGTCATTAACATACCATTATTAGTTTACACTTGTATTAGATATATTGTTAGGCTTAGATTTGTAATTTCCATGTTTTAGATATGTTTTTAAACGATTTTTATAAAATTTACATATATATATCCTATTAAATAAACATATTATTTTAATTTATATATAAATAAATCTCCTAAATAAAATAACATAAAGCCAATTATATAAAATATAAATTTTAAATCCAAAATATTTAAAGATCTTTATCCTTTTGAATTTCCAATTCAAATTCAATTTCAATTTAAAACCAACCCATATTATATAGACATATTTAACAACGCATTATTTGTTCTAAAGGAATAATTTGCCAATGATAAATAATTATATTAGTAGATTATCAAATAAATATTTATCCAGATATTCCAAATTATCAGAATTCCTTATCCAAATGAAAATCAGATAATTATTCAATTACCAGATGACCAAAACCTAGGTTATCACACTTAACTCTTGCCATATTTAAGAATCATTCTTCTTTAATATGTGTTGTAATGAGGAGGGAGTCAGAACAACAAGTGTCCGGTGAATAGAAATCTCAAGCCTTACTACTACAATACTTGGTCGGTATAATTTAAATAAGAATACGTCTTATGTAATTAAACCATTTGATACTTCATATAAGGAAAGAAGGTCGGTCCTCAATCAACCATTTAATACCTTCCCTTCCCAAAGTAGGTTTCTAAATCCCATAACCCATATCCTACGTCATAATTGTCTAATCAATGCAAGAGATATTACCCAAGCCACTTAATTCCATTTATTAAAAAATAGCCAGACGCTGGCCATTTAAAACCTCAATTAAGGCAGACCTCATTATTTAATACCTATTCTCAAGGCGTATTCCTTAAGATGACTATCTAGCTGACATCGCATGGAATCTCTTAAGCCACTTAATACTTCTTTACAGAAATGCAGACCCTTAATCAATCACTTAATACCATATCCTAAAGCGGCCCCTATCAAGATACCACCTATCGCGCCTAATAACCAACCCCTTGGCCATTTAATACTTCATTTGGGGAAAAGAGGTAAGCCCTCAAACAACCACTTAATACTTCAAGACACTGAAGCAGGCCCTTTGTATTATGACCCGTACTCATAATGACGTCTCACATTAGTTCGACTGTTCGTAGGAACTGGTAGCTAAATTAGTTGGGTAGATTTACCCGATAGAATTCAGGACTAACCACATGTCATTATAAACACTTATCATAGAAGATGTCTTGCATCAGCCCCAAAATCATATCGCTGGTAGCTAGATTAGCTGGGCAGACTTCTCTGTGCCTTTTGACCGGCCTCACAACCCTATAACTTAGCCATAATTTAAATACTCTCTATATATAATACTCATCTCACTGTTTTATAATTAAGACCTTATGAGGAATCTTTCTTATTATGCCTTCAAATATTAGTTGCTCTCCTAAGGGGATTTAATGACAATTATTACCTAATTAACTATGCAATTATGCGTTACAATTATACGTTCATTACGTTAATTAATATATAAATAAATACATACTTATTATTCTACGTGTGCAGAGATTATGCCCTAATTAACGTTAAATGTCAATTCCTTTTTAACCATAATAATATAAGTCTTTACCTTTTCTTTTATTTTACCAATAACGTCTAAATTTCTATATCCATAAAAAGGGATTCTAATATCCACAACAAGAATTCAATACTCATATCCAAAACTGCAATAAATAGACTCATATGTAAAATCTAAATCCAACTTATAGATATTAAAACAATAGAATAAACCAAAAATGAGAACCTACAATTTAATCAATTCTATGCTCTATTAAACTTGATTTACATGAGTTACAAGGGAAATTTTAGTAAATTCTGTAGAAATAGGCGGTGTAAACTAAGAATAAAAATTCATCCTTTACACACCATTTCTCAATTAAATCACTTAATCGGATCTGGAGAAGAAAAATTAGAAGTGGAATAGAAGGTAGAATACATAAATTGCATAATCCATAAAACTCCTTTATTTTAGCACAAAATAATTAAGATTCCACTCCTAAGAAATGGCATGTCGCTTTGGCAGAATTTTAGGGGATTTTTAATATGATGTTTTTGTAATTCAAAACTCCCTAAGGCATACATCAAATTTAAACTATACAATTTAACCACAAAAATAGAAAAACTAAGATTTCCACTCATAGTTGGTCCTTAGGTTTGCTTCTCTTTGGGCGATGCTCATTATAATCTCCTTCAGATCTCTTCTTTTCGATGTTTATGAAAAGCGACTTGTATATGTATTATATTTATAAAGGTTGAAGGAGAAGAGATTTCGAAATTAAATGATACAAGAGTAGGTATATAGGATTTCTTATATAAGACCCTGATGGAGTTTTCTGAATCTAGATGAACTAACAAAGCTTTGCTGATGTTCCCAAAATATTTGTGAACAAAAGTGAAGAGTCTAGAGTCTTTTTATAGTGATTGAAATGCACCGGAACTGTAGGATGAAACTAGGTTGAAAATAAATAAATCTGGAGCATACAAAGTAACCAAAACCCTATTCGTCACATAAGAAGCGGTCGACCTCTTCATTCCAAGCGGGCGACCTCTAGGTTACGACCTATTCCCCCTATTTTGGGAAGGTTATTTGATTTTTGAGCCATTATTTATTTAATTTCCCAATTACTCTTCACGTTAATTTTTATTTTGACCTTTACTTTAAACCCACCTTTTGCCAAGGCAATACACATGCAGATTTGACCCAACAAACTTCACGATCATTAAGGCAGAAAGTCCGAAAAGATAGTTACCATGATTGGAGATCGATTATATTTGGAAATATGGACGATAGTTGGATGGATTTGGATGGACAGAACTAAAAAAATGACTATGGAACTAATACTTCCCTTAGAAGAGAGATCGTAATAAAGGGATTAGATTAAACAAGATGCATACAATACAACTCAATAATGATCGCTCCATAACTCAACAGCCACAAAGCAGATTGAAGTGAAACTTTGGTAAAAAAGAAGGGAACCTAGCGAGTCCACCCTAGGGATCACACCCCATGAAGAAGAGTTTGAAGGGATCAGCTCACATCCCTTTAGAGGACCATAATCCCTACTCAAGTATTGGTTTATTAAATTTGCAGCAATGATCTATCAATAATTCAAAACTAATAGATGTTATTAACATGAAACTTGGAGTACAAGCATATTACAACATAAGGAACACATTATATGGATCACATCTCCTAATTCCATCAAAATAGGGATCGGCCTCGATCCCTATTATGTAGAGCGATCGGCCTAGATTTTCATAGGCCATGTCGTCTGAGACTAGAGGTTTTTCTGGCGAAATTTTAGTCCAATCGGTACGTGGCTTCCCCTATAAATACAGTAGGCATGGAATCAGTAAATGGATCTTCTTTCTACTTCACTTCATTTTCTATCTACGCTACACTCCGTAATTTTGATTACTGAAATTCATATCATTGTAACTGTAATAGTAGTATAAACAAACAAAGGATTAATTCAAATTAGACGTAGGCCAGAGTTAGCCGAACCACTATAAATATATGTCTTTCTTTACTTGTTTTCTTATTGGTTTAAATTTTTTCTACATTTATTTCTCTTCATATTTTTGAGATTGGATTGGATATAGGTGTTGTCACATACAACTAGGTGTCGATGGCCATTTTTAATGCCAATATTTCGGTGCTTTTACTGAGAAAGCTAGCCCCAACGGATTTATAGTTCAATTCGGAATCAACTACATGGATTAGATTTGGAGCAATGGTTAGACAATCCACAAGGAGAGTGCTACCGAAAAAGAGCCACCATGGATGGATCCAGGAGGCTTTCTCTAGGGCTGGAGCTAATCAAGCATTTACCTACATCACAAGGGATGAAACGGAAATGACAATGGATGTTATGCAGGAAAGATGCTGAAAAGACAGGAGAAGATGGTGTAGAATCTACATCGACAGATTGGACAAGCTGGAGCACAGAACCAAGGGAGTAAAGCAATTGGAGGTAGTGGCAACATGGATCAAGGAGTTGAGGCAGTAGGGGCATTGGAAATCAAAACTGGGACCATAGGGACAGAGCTATTGGACAAAGGAATGGAATAGAGCAACCGGGGGATGTCCCCGGCCAACTTAGAGGGATCGCCCCCGATCCCTCCAGAGGGATCGATCCTTATCTCCAAAGACTTAGGAGCATGCCTCCAGGTCTGGTTGGTCGTAATGTTGGAGGACCTGCCATCGGTCCTATGGAGTTTGGTGCAAATCGAAATTTGGATGCTTGTCCGAAGGAATACGTTTCATAATTCCATTGTGGACTCGGGCAGCAGTTCGGAAATGATGATAGAAGACTACCGTTGGATGACAATGACAGGTTTGCGGAGATGATCAGGTGAGCTATGCCTAAAGGACTGGTGAATAGGGATCTGGAGGATGTAAATAGGAATTTATTCACTCCTAATATTAGGAATGCTAGGAATCCATCAGAGTTTAAACTACCAACACTGGAAGTATATGATGGAAAGTCGGACCCAACTATGCATATGATGAGCCATATACGGCACATGGAAGTATTGGGGCATCGGAGGAAGTCAGGGCATAATGCTTTCCCCTATATTTAACGGATATAGCTGCACTGGTTCAGGCAGTTGGAGAGCGGTTCTATTGGGACACAGAAATAATTGGTCGAATGATTTATGAGGTCGTTCAGGGTTCACATTTCGTTACCTAAATATGTGATGAATCTGGCAATACTGAAACAGAAGACCAGAGAGTCTCTATGGAGTTTTCTAACATGATTTAATGTCGCGGTGGCATCGGTGGATTATCCAGATCCATCCATGGTTTGCTGTATTAGGAATTTCCGATGGCACAGATTTCAAGGACTCGTTGATGTGGGATCCACCTATGGATCTTATGGAGTTTTATCATGAAGCAAAAAGGTTCATGTGGCAGGAAGACGCACGAGCTAACAAACTAGAGGTAAATGTTGTGTAAACTGGAGGATCGTCAGGAGATGCAAACAAGAATGATAAAAGAAAATGGAAACTGGATGATTGATATGATGGGACGAAAAGGCTAAGGAAAGAGCAGGAGTCGAAGTTCTCCTCCTACTTGGATTTGACGGAAAGCCTAGAACAGATTTCTCTGGACAAAAGGGGGCAACTCCCCTATCGGAAATCGACATGGAGGGATCCCACGAAGCGGGACCGTGTGTTTGGAAAGTACTTCCCATTCCATGAATTGAACGATCGCACCATGGATTAATGCAGGCATTTAAAGGTTATGACCGAGGAGAACGTCATGAACGGTAGATTGCCGCAGTACATTAGGAATCCAACAATGGCGGTGGAACATGACCAGCCACCATTTGCATCGAATGGAAATAGGATTGGCCCTGGATCGGGGTCGTGGATCATCATCAACAGATCATGATGGTAAGGGCCGATTTCAGGACTTGAACTACGACCAAAATAATAATAAACTCTATAATAAGGTGGCTAAGTCACTTACACATGTACGAGATCGAGGACGGTCCCTAAGCATGCTTTAAGATGATGATGAACCATCATGCCCGAAGAGGCACCCTTTGGCTTTTTTTAGCTTTTTGGATTTCTGGATGTACGAACTCTTATTTATTACGTTATTTATGATTCTCATTACTACGGTAAATAAAACATGACGTGATTATCGTCCTGACCGGAGTGACGGGGTTATAATCGCAACGTGCGAGTCCCTTTGTCAGAGAGCCACATAATGGACTCGTACATGAATTAAGTCCTCGATCGAAGAGTCAAGGCTGGGGATAGGATATTGGGTATGGATTATGCCTAGAAAGGAGTAGGTCACTTCACTGGAGAGTGACATGATCGATCTACTTAGGTCATCGAGTATGGATTATGCTTAGCAAGGATCCGAAGAGACCACTAGTGGCCTAGGACTTAGGCCAAGACACCACTTAATGTTTAGGGACATCGAATTAGAGTACAAGAAATAATGTCGCTTCGCCGAAGAGCGACATGATCGGCTTACCGATGCCAGGGACATGGACATCGAGAATGGATTGTATTCGGCAAGGAGCTAGAGAGGTTACAGATTTGGATATCAGCTTCGAACAGCTATGGATTTGGACATTGACCTGAAGCGTTCGCTGATTTGGATATAGGCTCGTAGCTGTCCCGAATTTGGCCAACGACCCGGAAAGGTCACAGATTTGGATATGAGCCTTGAAAAGCAATGAATTTTGCTTTGGATGGATATAGATTTGGATAAAATGATCCGAAGAGATCGTGGATTCAGAATTGGGTATCGACTCAGAATGGTTATGTATTTCACTAATGGTCCAGAGAGATCATGGATTTGGAATGGCAATAGATTGGATTTGGATTGGATAATATGGCTACTGATGGATTATGGACATAGAATTTTGGATTTATGGAAATTCAAAACACACCTTCCTATCACAATGTATGTTGGAAGGGGGGAATGTTAATCCGCCTTTTGCCAAGATAGTACACAGGCGGATTTAATCTAATAGACTTCACAATCATCAAGAAAGAAAGCCCAGAGAGATGGTTACCAGGATTAGAGATCGATTATATCTGAAACTACGGACGAAAGTTGGATGGATTCGGATGGATAACACCCAAAAAATGGCTAAGTATGGAACTAATAATTCCTTTAGAAGAGGGATCGGAATAAAGAGATCATATTAAACAGGATGTACGCAACACAACTCAATGGTGATTGCTCCATTACTTAACAACCATAAGGTGGATTGAAGTGAAACTTTGAAAATAAAAAAGAAGAGACCTTAGGGTGTCCACCTTATGGAACGCACCCAAGAAGAAGAGTTTGGAGGGATTGACCCTCATACCTCTAGAAGGATTGACCCTCATCCCTCTAGAGGGATCAATTTAGTTGAATTTACAACAATCATCAATCAATAACTTAAAACCTATCATCAATCAATAACTCAAAACCTACAGATTCTACCAACATAAAACTTGGAATACAAGCATATTACAACATGAAGAACACCCTATAGGGATCGTAGCCCCTAACTCCATCAAAATAGGGATCAGCCCCGATCCCTATTATAGAGAGCGATCGGTCCAGATTTTCTTGGGCCAGGTCGTTTGGGCCTAGAGGTTCTTCGGGCAAAATTTCAGTCCGTTATGTACATAGCTTCCCCTATAAATACAGAAGAAACGATATCAGCAAAGGGATCTTCTTTTTGCTTCACTTCATTTTTATCTAGGCTACACTCCATCGCCGTGATTATCGAAATTCATATCATTGTAACTGTAACAACAGTATAAACAAATAAAGGATTAATTTAAAGTGGACATAGGCCGAAGTTAGCCAAACCATTATAAATCTGTGTCTTTCTTTATTTGTTTTTTTATTGTTTTAATTTTATTCTTCATTTATTTCTCTTCATATTTCTGCGATTGGATTGGATATTGATGCTTTCATGTGCAACTGGGTGTTAGTGGCTATTTTTGACGCCATCATTTACTTAACCCCCAAGTCTAATCATAATTAATTTCGAATTTTTTAATTATTTATTTTATTTGAATTTGAATTCTACTTAAATTATTTTAAATCTGAATACCACAAATGCCCATAATTTCTTCGTTTGAGCTCCATTTTCAACATATTATATATGTAAATTGATTAGAATTTCGCCACAAACGTAACAGCATAACTTTCACTGTCAAATTCCAACTTTTGAAAAATTTCCAATTTTATCCCTATTAATTGAATTTCTCTTAATTTACTTATTTAATTAGGGTTAATTTTACAGGTTGTTACATAAATGCACATCAATCATAACACTTCCCAATCCTCATCCCTTCAAACCTCTCAATTTACTCATTGTATTACCACATCAAATAAATTGTCCACCTTCTCATCTCTAATTATCATCAAAATACTAATGATTGTGATGTTAATCCCATCATTTTGTCTTCTCCTAATCCAAATCAAACCAATCCAACTTTTAGACATAATTCTGATCCTCCTCCAATAATCCCTTCTTTGCCATCCTCTTATATTCCCACAAATATCAATGGATCTTCCTTGGAAATGGCTCCAAATCAATCTCATAATTCTTCACGATATAATCATATCAAACTTCCTCCACGTATTTCAAAATTTATCGCCTAAAACAATCTCTCCTTCGACTCAATTTCCATCCCACAAAACACTTCTTCCATTGACAATTCTATCACGATTACTACCGATAATACTGTGACAATGGCAATTATATTAACGATAATACCGTTCTGAATACAAAGACTTTTGACTAATCTATGGTTGACGATATAGTTCTCTCTCTCGATCGTGCAGTCAACAGACAATTAAAACAACGAAAAAGAAAAGGAAAACGAAGAAATACAAGAACAAAACTCAAATTCACTCAGACTCAAACTATAACAACAGCAAGGGCTATGGGATAAAACAACTATTCAAAAACTTTGACGCTCCAATCATTAATGATTCAACAACTATTTCTACTAAATTCAGAAAGCTGAATGCTTCAGCTAAATCCAAAACCATAAAAAGATATGCATGATCCCATTGCTGCTTGGAATATTTGGGGAGCTCATTTAATAATCAAATAAAATAAATCAAAAACCTAATCAATTTACATCAAACTCAAATGATTGTTATCCTTGAAACAAATCTCAATCACTCTTTCACTAAAAAAGCCTGCAATCATATCAGCAGTTATTGGAATTATGTTGAGAATCTCCATGAAGCTCCATATGGAAGAATAATATTGATGTGGAACCCTCTTATATACCGAACTTGCTCAGTAACTAAAGTTAGTTTATATATGTCAACCTCTCACGCATCCCTTCCTCTCAACCCTTTCAGATTATGTTTATTATGCTTTCAATCACTCAAATTCAAGATAAGTTCTTCTAGACTACATCCCCACTCTTTTATCTCCTAAGGTCCCTTATTTATGTATAGGGGATTTTAATTGTATATATAGTTTAACTCAAGAATCTAGTGGCACGCTTCTCTTTATAGATGACATCTCTACCCTCAAAACCTCCCTTCAGCTCTCTAACCTTCATAATATTAATTTCTCTAATCCAGAATTCACATGGTACAATAGAAACATGGCAGTTGAAGGACCTTTTGCAAACTTGATCATAGTTTTTTCAACCTTGCCACTTTTACAAAATGTCCTACCTCGAAATGTCCTAATTCCTAACCCTAGCATCTTTGATCACTGTCACCAAATCCTTCAGTGGAATGTTGACAATTTGAAAAGTCTTCCTTCATTTAAATTTTAAATTTTTGGACTACACGTCCTTCTTTTTTAAGCATTGTTTTACAAGCTTAGAGCATAGATACTTATGGCAACCAAATGTACAAGCTGCAAACCCAACTTAGGAACACAAAAACAGCTTGAAACCATGGGCAAATACAAAATTTGGAAGGGGTTCTTAGAAATCCATAGCAATTAGACAAGGGCTAGAAATTATTCAACCTAAAATGCTCACATCCTCTGATGACATGTCACTCTCTGAGCTTAAACGTTCATTACAACACAATCTTATTAACACGCTTCATAATGAAATATAAGTGATAAAGTAAAAACTAGGAAGGATTTATTCTTTAATGGAGATAGAATCTCTGAATTTTACCATTCCTCTCTTAAAATCAAAAATAATAAATCTAGGATTCTATCCATCATCGACCTTCATAGAGTAACACACTTTGAATCCACTAAGATAAACAATGCAATGCTCTAGTATTTTGTTGGCTGCTTCAACTCACAGTCTTCTTATCTCATCTCACTTAACAAAATATAGAAAACTTCCCTACTAACTATCACTCAACAAGAATCCCATTCGTTGATCTCATAAATTTTTGACTAGAAAAATAATGGTGCTCCTTTTGGATTGAATTCAACAAGCATGGGTGGTCCAGATGGCTTAATTCATTTTTCTTCATTGAATCATGGTTCGTTATCAATATTTACTTTACTAAAGCCATACATCACTTTTTCAATACCAACAAACTACTTTGAGGTATAAATTCCACCAACTTAGCAATGATCCCTAAGAAAAATAATCCTACTTCTGTGCAGCACTTTAGGCCTATTGCTTGTTCTATTGCAATAGACAAGGTTGTAATAAAGATAATAGCAAATGGACTAAAACATGCTCAATCAAGAATCATCTCCCCAAATCAGGTAGCGTGCATGCCAAAGAGAAATATCCATCATAATATATTATTAACACATGAGCTCCTTAAAGTTTACTGTACCAAGAATATATCTCCAAGATATATGATGAAATTAGACATTCAAAAAGCATTTGACACTGTTAGTTGGCTATCTCTTATTGCTATAATGACTAAAATGCATTATCCGGAGCCTCTAATTGCATGGATTTTCTCTTGTATATGCACTGCATATTTCTCAATAATCTTAAATTGAACTCCAGAGAGATATTTCACTTCTACCCATGGGATTAGGCAAGGTGATCCCATGTCTGCATACTTATTTGTCATAGTCATGGAGCTTCTTACTAGCTTGCTGCAAAAAGAACTACAAACAAAAACCATAAAGCTTCATCTCAAATGCAGAGTTATAGAAATATGTTACTTGATGTTTGATGATGACGTAATCATATTTTCCAAGGCTAATCATCAAATCGTTCTAGCCATATAATACTCTCTCTTTATTCTTCATGAATATACAAGGCTTGCAATTAATTATTCCAAAACAAAATTCTCTCTGCATGATTAAACAATATTCAAGCCAATGACTTGATTCATTTCTCTGATCTTGCTGCAAGCCTTCTATAATGAAGAAAATAGAGTAATGAAGTTAATACGTCTCTGGTCATAAGGGTTTTTACCCTATTCTGTAAAATTTTGTAATGGGCTGGGCTATTTGATTATAAAGCCCATATTAGCCAAATATATTGATATATATACCACACTATAAGATAACACAGCAATTCAATACAAAGCATTACTTTCATTTTCATCCTCAACTCTGCAGTAATCAATTCTCAATTATTTCATAAAATTTCACATGGTATCAAAGCCATATTGCTTTACAGCAAGATTTTTTGAAAATAATTAAACCCATCAGATAAATCTTCATCACTTGGGTTTAAATCCTTATCAAAGAGCAAAAGTTCTTCTCATTTAAGGATATTACCTGAATTAAATTGAGAGTGCCTTACCAAGAACACAAGTTCGGTTGCAACTTCTCAAATTTACATTCAGGCAGCAAGGAAAAGTGCCAGATCGCATATCTGTTCTGTCACAATCGAGAAGTGCCATACCAAGAACATCAGTTCGATTGCAGCCTCTCAAGTTTTCATATTCCTACAGAGAAGGAAGATATCAAATCATCAAAATATTAGCAAGAAGCTCAATTCTTGGTAAGATCTTTCACTTCTTGAAGTTCTTTTGTGTTTTCCCTCTCTGTTTGCTGTCTATTCTTGCAACCATATGGCTCAAGATGACACATCAGCAACTGCCACCGGTGCCATCAACCCTCAGCAAGCCATCACCGCCAGTGAAAGCCTCCTCAAATCTGGAATTAACCCACAAAGTCAATTAGTCAATATTCGTCTTGCTGAAGATAATTATCTACTTTGGAAACTACAAGTTGAAACTGCATTAGAAGGATATGGCCTTGAGGGACATATTCTTGGTACTATTCAAATTCCCCCTATTTGCATCACAAATCAAGAAGGAAAAACCATAAGTAATGATGAGTACACAAGGTATCATCGACAAGATAGGCTAATTTGCTCATGGTTAATATCTTCTATTACTGCAGAGCTACTATCCCATGTAACAGGGTGTAAGAGTGCATTTGAAATTTGGTCAACTGTTGAAAGAGTTTTTAATTCTCAATCTGCTGCCAAGATTCTATCATATAAGAGGCAGTTGCACCTGATAAAAAAGGACAACATGAACATGAGAGAATACCTATTCAAGATCAAATCAATATGTGACTGTCTGGAAGCAGCCAATCACAAAGTGTCCACTGCTGAGCATGTCATGACAATTCTTAATGGTTTAAATGAAGAATATGAGTCTGTTGTTGCTGTCCTCACATCACAGAAAGATTTACCATCCATTGAAGATATTCATTCTATCTTACTATCTCATGAAACAGGATTAGATATAAAGAAACTACCAGAATCAGACATCTCTGCAAATTATGCTAATTACAGAGGCAGGAACAAAGATGGTCAAAACATACAAAGAAGTAACAGAGGTAGTTTAAATATACAAAGGTGGTGGAACCTCTAACAGAGGAAGAGGCAGAGGAAAATTCAACAATAATTACAAACCAAAATGCCAAATTTGTGAAAAAATCGGTCACACTGCTGTCAAATGTTACTTCAGGTTGAACCTGAACTATGTGCCAGGTCAAGGCTCCAGCAATCAGAGGAATTCAAATTCAAGTGCAAACATGGCCCAAGTTCAGCAAGATTCAGAAAATCAAATAATAAATAGAAATGAATCAGAAAACACTGAATCAGCAAGTGAAGACTATTGGTACCCAGACTCAGGAGCAACCAATCACATCACAAATAATCTGAATAATCTCAATCTTGGTGGAAAGGAGTACAAAGGTATGAACTCTATCCATATGGGTAATGGTAACTCCATTGCTATTACACACACTGGTAGGTCTGTTATATCAGGGAAAAGGAAACTATACCTGAATAATCTTCTTAGAGCTCCTTTAATTAAAAGAAATTTACTAAGTGTGTCACAATTCGCCAAGGACAATAAAGTATACTTTGAATTTTATCCTGAACACTGTGTTGTCAAAGATATTCTAACAAAAGAAAATATTTACATCACGCTTATAGATATTACTTTATTATTGTTATATAAATTTACATTTACTTTATTATTGTTATTTGACCACACACAAATATTTACATCACGCTTATAGATATTACTTATGTTTTAAGTAATAAATAATTTTCTATCAAATAAAGCAAATTAATTATATTTAATAAATCATTGTTACAAATACGTACATATACATATATAATTGTCCTACCCTAACGATTGACCCCTTAATCATCAATGAACTCACAAAGTCATATAAAATTGGGTAAAAATATACTTGGTCTCAATCCAGTAAGGACAAAATATGGTTTTATTTCTTAATTATTCTAAAATGAGCTCTGATACCATTCTATGATGCCTCGATTCAGTACCCATACTATCAGTGGGCGTTAATTTTTGAAAGCATGGAGTAAAGAACACAACAAGAGTGATCCATTATATACATTCCATTGGGTCAACACAGACATGATTCAAAATAATAATTCAGCTTAGAAATGCATATCTCATTTCGGCACAAAGCAATATACATGAGTAGTTTCAGGATAATAATACGGAAATAATACACACATATTAAAACATCCTAGACTGACACCATCAAAAGAGATCAAAAGTCATATATATGTATAACTGATGCCCAAATGCCATGGACATCATAAAACAGTATATAATGTTTGCTCAAAGTGAAGTACAAAATCATCCATAACAAGTAAATTAAACTATATATATATATATATATATAACATCATCGTATGTTACTGCCAATAAGTATAAAATAAATAACTTTGCAATTTTCCACTGCATCATCACTAAAATGTATCTCAAAAAAGGTACAAAACCATAGAAAGACATCCTATCAAAAATAGCCTCGGTCTGACCTGAGGTAGTTAAACAAATGACAAACCCCAGGTCAGGCTATAATTAGCAATGAGTGTAATAATGAACATATAACAGTGATAGAGAATGATATGCAAACTAGGTCTCATAACATATAGAATAAATGTCACATACGATCAGTAGTAACTCCATTTCCCGTCAAATAACATATACAATGTCATAATATATGAGTCATAACTCCATTTAGGGTAACCACAATCGCAATTTTACATAATTGTAAGTCTCCTTTAATCACAATTCTATTTTATTTATTTAACCCATTGGGTGTAGGATACATTCTTACAGACGTTGATTGAGCTAATACACGGCCTTTTTCATCTGTGTATTCCTCAGCCAAAATTATGGGTGCCCCACACGACCTATTTGCTTTATTTTTCTGTACCATTTGGGCGTCATCGTTTCCATCAAATACTATATGTCGTCATCATTGGTGTTCCTATGCAGCAGGTCGTTGAACCTATGAAAATTAAGCTTGAATTTTACTTGGTCTTAGCTAAGATGGATCTAGCCTATCGGGTATCACTACTTGTTTGATCAATTCATTTTATTTTACTTGTTCTAATTGCGATAATAAACCCATTCCTAACTTCGTTTAACCTGATATCACTATGGGTTACTAATATGATCAATTCATTATATTTTACATGTTCTCCTTTACAACATCAAACACCTCCTAACTGTCATTTTATTTAGATCATTATGAGTCATTAATATAACCAATAAAAAATATAATATATATTTCGCACTTGGAAACATAATCATATATAGGGTGTACATATAGTATTATCACAAAGATAATCAACATAACATTGTGACATATTGTATAATACTACATTTTCCAAGGATTAAAATTAGTATGAAGTTATAGGAAATACATGGCATTTGACAATAAATTATGTAAAATGAACCATTCGATCACCACTCAAACATTACACATCATTGCAGGTTTCATTAAGACGATAGCATAATTTATATCCAATTGATATTGGAAAATAAAAAATTCCTAATAAAGAGGTAATTGCTTATAAAGGGGTTATATAATGTATAATTCTCCAATTCAAAAAATTTCCTGAAATTTTCTCTTCCAAAATTCTATTTCTATCATATAGAAATTTTATTTGATGGAAGATAGCATAGTCAACACTTTTAGATAATAAAATGGAAATTATTCCCTAAAAACTAAATATTATTTACAACTATAAAGAATAATTTTAATACATATGCATATGCATATACATATATTCCAACAACGCATGCCAATAAACCTTTAGTCGAACAATCAATTAAATTAGCAAAGCAATTCATCTAATCGGAGAACAAATATATTTTATCATCTAAATGAGCATGCATTCAATCCAATGATTTGGCAATCATATAACATAACATGCAATCAAACATTTAATTTTTACATAAAAATTAGGATTTCATTCGTTATTGATTTATAAAGTCAAAGCTTGCATATTAATTCAATATGACCTATATATGTATGTGCGTAAATATGTACGTATGTATGTATGGGAAATTATTTGTTTAACTAAATGATTTCACTTGCAACCATTCATCAATTTATTCAACCATTATTCCAACTTATAACATTTCAGTTCAATGCATGCAAAATGGCTTACTTCATCCAAACCCATATCAATTTATATTTATAGTATTAGTGTATGAGCATGCATAGTAGAAATTGAATTTCAATTATATTTAGTTATTTAAATCACTCGCTTTTTTAGTTTTCACTTTCCCATCATCTTCTTCCTCGCTAATAATTATCTACTACCATGCCATCACACTAACTTCATCCTCGATCCAACTCATGTAATCACTTTCATCCTTGCACAAGCTCGAGATTCTATGCTAATGCAAGTTCCAATTCACACTCGCAACCACTCACCCTACACATGTCTCATGCCTACCTCGTCACCATACATCACTGTTGCCCCAGGCTAAGATTGAGTGCATCCAAGATGATGTTGTGCATGCTCCTTTGTTGGTCTCGAACTCCTCCATAGGCAAGCGCATCAATCCATTCTTTTTTTTTTCAGCTTTGGTTTTAGGACAAAGATTGAGAATGGGCAATCATTTCTTTTTTTCCTTTTTTTGCTGGCTTAAAGAGTAGCGAGTAAGTAAGGATATATGATTTTATATGGGATTGTGCTTTCTATTAATTAACTTACTAATATCTTTTCTCTTTTCCTTCACAATTAAATTCAAATGAAATTTAAATATGTAAATTTCAATTCAACAAAACTTGTAAATGCACTTATTCAATATAATTTGATTTTCTGTCAATTTTACTTAATCCGATTTACTGTAAATTTGAACTATTGTATTTAAGCTTATTAAATATTGATTTACTTAATATCAAAATACTTTCTATTTATTTTAAAATATCATTAAAAATGAATTACTTAATTTAACCCATTAAAATAAAATTCCTTATATCAGTAGATTTTAACTCAATAAAATAGGTGAAAAATAATTTTCATTTCAAAATTCAACTCGACTATATGTACTATAAAATTTTAGTTTAGTGCTAGTATATCAAAAATTGGGTCATTACTGTCTCATTGCTTAAATCTTTTTTGGTTTAGCTTCAATGCCCTTAGAATTCACGATGAACCCTAAAAACTTTCCTAATGCGACTTCAGAAGAAACTTCAATCTGTTCAACCTCATTTCGTAATTTCTATGAACATCGAACATTTCTAATAAATAGATTACATGGTTCATTGGTCTTTGCAATTTTAGAAGCATACTTTCCATTTAAACTTCCATAGTCTGCCCGGTTTGTTCTGAGAACATCTTGTTATCCAAAAATTGGTAAGTAGCTCCAGTGTTTTACAATTGAATGATATCACTTAGTAGCAAAACAATCCCAGCTTCATTATAAAACTTGTATGCTCCTAATCTGAGATATACATCACAATCAGATTGTAGTTAGAACACGTATTCATAAAAGATAATCATTCATGTCCGGCCAATCCATTAGCGAGTTGGTCGATTCATGGAAGTGAAAAGTAGTTCCTCGAGCATTCCTTATTTAAGTATGAATAATCAATGCATGTCCACCGCTTTCCATTAGACATCCAACCATCATGGGATTAGCTAACCAATCAAGATATAGTCTTTCAAGGATGAAATTGTTTACCTCAACTTATCCACTTCTTCTTTTAATCCAACGAATACTTCAGTTCCATACCGTGCCTATTCAATTTCACAAGAACAAATGTTGGGCTGGCATTAATGTGTAGCATACAACTACAAGCGAAACCCTGCACATGACAGATTGAGTCCATATGAACATATCCTATTTATCTCTAAAAAACCTAATTAGTTCCTTTTTTATCCCCAAGCCGAGTTGAGACCTTATTTTGACATTCTTTATCAGATCGTCGAGGTCCACTTATATCTCATTTATTAGCTATATCAGTCCCACATCCACATCTACTAACTCTTTCTCTAGGTCCATATCATTTTACGTATCGCTAATGTATCCAAGCCGAGGCATGAATGATAATTATTAAGCTTTAGATTTTTTGTTGTAGACAGCCATCTTTGCACCCTTTCCTTTCTCTCTATGACTTGCTTCATGCACTTCCTCAACGTAACACTCTCTCCTTGTCACCTTGGATTACCCCAATTCCACCATCTGTGGAAAATTTAATTATCAGGTACCAAAGAGTAAGGGAAATCCTGAAATCAGTAAGTGTTAGTGCCAAAATTGGTCACTAACACCCAAATCCAGATGAAAGCACCAAATCACAATCACGTCACGCAGATAGGATATCTGTAGAGAGTAATAATATGAAGAACAATCAAAATTAAAATGAAAGTAGTAAAGAACAACAGGTTTTTATTGTGGTTCGGCTAACTCCGGCCTACGTCCACTCCAGAAGTTTTTTTTATTGATGTAAGAATCAGTTACAGTTACAAAGTGGGTGACTAGCTTTAGTCTTAGGAAAAAGTCGAAGAGCAGAAGAGAAGAAGGAGATCCCCCTCTCTGAACCCCTACCAGCTGTATTTATAGGCGAATTTTGAGTTGCTGGGCTTTCTGAATAGTAAAGGACCATTAACAATTTCCACCGAGCCATCTTCCCGGCGACCCATGCCGAGCCGCCAATGTCGAGCAAGGTGCGAGGTGCAAGGTGTCGAGGTATCGAGGTATGAGGTATCGAGGTGTGAGGTATCGAGGTATCGAGGCACGAGGTATCGAGGTGCGAGGTATCGAGGTGCGAGGTATCGAGGTATCAAGGTGCGAGATATCGAGGTGCAAGGTATCGAAGTGCGAGGTATCGACGTGCGAGGTATCGAGGTGCGAGGTATCGAGGTGCGAGGTATCGAGGTGCGAGGTATCGAGGTGCAAGGTATCGAGGTATCGAGGTGCGAGGTATCGAGGTGTGAGGCATCGAGGTATCGAGGTGCGAGGTATCGAGGTGCGACTCCTTTATGCCGAGCGGCAACCAATGCCGAACCATTTCTAACTTACAGACCGAACCACATTTCCTTGATCCAAATTATAGTCGATCCATCTCTGTCCAATCCAATTTCCATCATTCAAGTGCGTTGCGTCATCCATCCATCCAGTCGACTGAACCCATCGTACACCAGCCTTGACGAACGTGCAGTCGATTAAGTTAAACCCGCCTGTCCGTAGCCTTGTAAAAAGGCGGGTTAACACTTGCCCCCCAAAACATGCCTTGATGTTGGAAGGTGTGTTTTGAATAGCCTCAAATTCAACATCCAAAGTCCATGTTTCATCCTTATCCAATAACCAATAACCGAATCTAGGACCATTTCGGGTCAATATCCAAATCCTCTGCCGTTCATAGCTGATGTTCATATCCGTAACCTCTCCGGGTTCTTGTCAAGCATAATCCTCACCTGACGACCGTAGTCTAGTGTCCCTGAATGTTGAGTAATGCATGGCTTAAGTCCTAAGCCGAATCCTGGTCTCTCCGGACCCTTGCCGAGCATTGTCCATACTCGACGACCTGAAATAGTAGCCGATAATATAGAGCCTAAGTCCTAGGCCGAATCCTGGTCTCTCCGAACCCTTACCAAGCATAGTCCATACTCGACGACCTGAATAAGTCGATTTGCCGTGCTTGGGCAAAGCGACCTAACCCTTGCCAGGTATAATCCATACCTGATGACCATTTATCGAAAACCAGATAAAAAATCCAATCGAAAGCCAATCCAAAATCCAGATCAAATCAGAAAACAAAAAAAAATCCATATCGAAAATTCAAACCAATATCCAAACCAGAAAAAAAATCATCCAAATAAAAAGTCTAAACCAAGAAACAAACAAAACAAGAATTTCAAACCAAACCAAAAAAAAAGCAAATGTCCAAGTCAAAAAAGAGAAAGCAGATTTCACAAACTAGAGCGTCGCGGCTTATCATCATCTCAGAGCATGCCTAGGGGCTATCTCTGTCCCCGTACATGAGTAAGTGACTTGGCCGTTTGCCCGTAGTTTACTACTTATTTCATAATATCCCAGTCAATTGATAACCAATCGACCATCATTCCCATGCCTCGCACCATCACTGTGTGAGGTAGACGGTGGTTGCTCCTGCCCCACCGCTGCATTCTGAGCTTCGACGTATTGTTGCAACTGTCGATTCCTTACATGCTCCTTAATTATGTCCTTTGAGTGCCTGCAGCTGTTGGTATCATGCCCGTCCAAATCGTGGAAGAGGCAGTGTTTTCCTGATGCCCTCTCACGTTCGGAGGGTTCTCTCCTAGCTGGCCTTCGGTAGGGAAGGCGATTCTAAGTCTCCAAATAAATCCGTTCCAACGTTTCGTTCAATCTTGTGTAGGAGGAGAATTTTTGCTCTCTCCACTGCTTCCTAGCCTTTCCTAATTCGTCATCCAACTTCCTTTTTCCTTTGTCTTTATCTTTTTCCAAGCCTCCGTTGGATGGCCCTCCATCCTCCGCCGCGTTTACCTCCTTTAACTTCATATCTGAGCATGCATCTTCCAGCCGAAGGAATCTCTCAGCTTCGTGAAAGAATTCCTCGAGATCCATTGGTGGGTCCCGTATTAAAGATACCTTGAAATCTGAATTCTCTCTGACCCCTGATACTGTTGCCATTAAGACCATTGATGGATCCGGTCGATCCACCAAAGCGACCTCTGCATTGAACCGAGTTAAGAAGGGTCTGAGTGACTCGTCAGTCCTTTGTTTTATCGATGTCAGTGTCATTACATTCTTTGGCCTTTTGATATGTACCCGAAACTACTTCAGAAACCTGTCCGCTAACTCTGTCCATGTCCCGACAGATAGTTCTTCCAGCTGTCTGAACCACATAGCAGCTATATCCGTTAAGAATAAAGGGAAACATCGAGCCATAACTTCTTCCGATGCCCCCAGCACCTCCATGTGTCTCGTATATCTCATCAAGTGATCTGTTGGATCGGTCTTGCATTGTACATCTCCACATTAGGTAGCTTGAAATCTGGCAGATTCCGAGCTACCCTGATTTCACGAGTGAACGGACTCTTGTTTACTCCTTCCAGATCTCTATTGGTCAAACCTCCACGCATAGTTCGCCTAATAATCTCGGCTAATCCAGATCGTCCGTCAAGGGTTGCCCCCCGAGTCCCCGAGGGAATTTTAGTACATACTCTTCATCTCTTGCTCTTACATTCCTGCCAGCATCATGTTGCGTGGTGTTAGCTAGAACTCCTCCATGAAATGGTTCAGTATTATCTGATGGTGCGCCCCCGAGTCCAGGTCTATCCGGATTGTTAGTTGTCTGTTGATTGGGGGTTGCCCCCTGCTGAATTACTCCATCTACATGCTGGTTGTGTCCCTCTAGTCCAGTTCCGAGAACTTGAGCACCTGCTATTCCTGATTGTCCAGATTGCCTAAGAAGAGCCTGCATCATCTCCTCTTATTGTTTCATCATCTGTTCCTGCATAGAGTTCATCATAACCTGCATCTCGTCCCGAGTTATGTAGACGGATGCATGATCCTTTCTAGGTCCAGAAGAGGCCGCTTGACTTCCTTCCTGATTGCTCCTTTCCGCTGCTTGCTTCCTTGTTGGTGTTCTAGCCATTGCTTCCTAAAATCCGAGTTTTCAATCTTTTCAATCCAAAATTCAAGCTCCAAAATTCCTGAGTGCTAGTTTTCTCATTGAAAGAACCAAAATGTTAGTGCCAAAATTGGTCACGAACACCCAAATCCAGATGAAAGTACCAAATCACAATCACATCACACAGATAGGATGCCTGTAGAGAGTAATAATATGAAGAACAATCAAAATTAAAATGAAAGTAGTAAAGAACAACAGATTTTATAGTGGTTCGGCTAACTCCGACCTACGTCCACTCCAGAAGTTTTCTTTTCATTGATGTAAGAATCAGTTACAGTTACAAAGTAGGAGACTAGCTTTAGTCTTAGGAAAAACTCAAAGAGCAGAAGAGAAGAAGGAGATCCCCCTTTCTGAATCCCTACCGGCTGTATTTATAGGCGAATTTTGAGTTGGTGGGCTTTCTGAACGGTAAAGGCCCATTAAGAATTTCCACCGAGCCATCTTCGCCGAGCGACCCATGCCGAGCCGCCAATGCCGAGCGAGGTGCGAGGTGTCGAGGTATCGAGGTGCGAGGTATCGAGGCACGAGGTATCAAGGTATCGAGGTGTGAGGTATTGAGGTGCGAGGTATCGAGGTGTGAGGTTTCAAGGTGCGAGGTGTCGAGGTATCGAGGAGCGAGGTATCGAGGTGGGAGGTATCGAGGTGCGAGGTATCGAGGTATCGAGGTGCGAGGTATCGAGTTGCGAGGTATCGAGGTGCGAGGTATCGAGGTGCGAAGTATCAAGGTATCGAGGTGCGACTCCTTTATGCCGAGCGGCAACCAATGCCGAACCATTTCTAACTTCCTGACCGAACCACATTTCCTTTACCCAAATTATAGTCTGTCCAATCCAATTTCCATCTTTCAAGTGCGTTGCGTCATCCATCCATCCAGTTGACTGAACCCATCGTACACCAGCCTTAGCGAACATGCAGTCGATTAAGTTAAACCCATCTGTCCGTAGCCTTGTAAAAAGGCGGGTTAATAGTAAGGGTCAGTCGACCTAAAATGAATTGTAGGCGAAATATCTATCAACCCTAATAAAGTTCTATACTTGTGTCACCAATGGGTTTTTCTCCAAGCTGGACTGTCACCTACATCTAATTGGAGATGTTTCATCTTCGGTAAACCCCTAAAGGCGAGATTTACCAGGAAACAAGTCGTTTTTGTCTAATTTCATCTCATTAGATGCTCTCTTAAGCAGAATATTTATAGATATAACATTTTTGATCGGCACTCAATGAATGTAGTTGGCCCAATTATGGCTGCAATCACCATTGGATCCAAGGTTAGTGCTTCAACATCATCAGCATCCTTATTTCTGAATATAATGTCACCGCTCATCCTCTTTTTCTACTTAGCAAAAGTGTGGTTCTCGGTTGCATAACACATCTCCTACAGGGCGTGCTTCAAGGAAATCCCATAGCATTCCATTTCCTTCCTGTTTTTCTCCATGGGATGCAGGAATCTAGAAATCATGTTAATCACCAAGTTAAACCATGGTGAACTTGGTCCTTCTCCACCATGTCCTTCTATATAACCCCATGGACGCTGCCATAGGGGCAGGTTATTCCTTTGTCTGCCCACTAGTGGATTCCTCACGTATTGCTATAGTTGCTTTTTCTTCATCAACTCTTCGGTCGTACCTTTGAGATGCATGAGCTTATTCGTATTGTGTCTATGAGTCTCATGGAAGTGACAATACTTTCCCAAACATTTTTTTCCTCGGTAGCCTCTCTTGGATAGGCTTCTTGAATCTCACTGTGCCTTTGGTTGTAACGTAAATATTTTCGATGGAGTCATTCAACTTCATATATTTACCATTTCATGCGAACTTAAAGCATTTTCAAGGGTCCTTCTTCATACTACTAGAGTTATTATTCTTTCTTTTATTATCATCATTGTTGCTACCATGGTTTTCATCCTACTTAACCGCTTCATTCGTCAGTATTGTACTGCTCAATCCTACCATACCACTAACAATCAACCTTTACTCATTTTCTGCCTCTTCCAAACATGAAAAATAACTTTCCTTTTTGTAAAAGTCATTTAGTGCAGCAGATTTCTTCATAGCTAGGCACTTTTTCCCACAACCAATTATAACCATTAATACCAAGTTATCTTCTGCATTTTTCGCTTTAGTCACAGTTGCATCGAACCATTTTAGGTAGTTTTTTTTAGTGATTTTGACTTTCATTATTGAATAGTTGCTACTGAAAGAGCATCCTTAGGTTGTACATATTGAACCAAGAATTGATTTTGAAATTTATTTATCAGTTGATCATAAGAGCATATAGATCCTAACAAACACAACCTATAAAACTACATCATAGCCAATCCTTCTAGAAACAATGAGAAACATCTGCACTTCACATAGTTATCCACTCTGACCCCATCCATTCACCAATTATGTTTCAAACAACATTGCGTAGGATCCTTCAATCCATTACACATTGGCATTGTTAATCAATATTATATTGATTACCTATAATGTCAGAAATGTTTTAGTACGTTTGATTTTTATTCTTAGAAACTACGCTTCCTTTGAATTTAACTTAAATCAAACTACTTGATTTCTTTGTCAAAATACTTTTTCAACCTGTAAATGCTTATTGGACGCTACTGTTGTATCAACTATTGGATCATATCAAAAAGAGTTACAAACTTTGTTATTGCTCCCGCTGACTTTAAGACACTTTGGTTGTTGTATGCAAATAATCCCTTCTAAATCATCATTTATAAGTTATGTTTCAACATTAATGTGTCAAAACTCAAAGTTATAACGTGTGATAATCTGAAAGTAGAATCCAAATGGACTTAATCACGTTGACTACCAAAATTACTCCACTACTTCAGCATTTTATGAAAGTTATTTCCTATTAATGCTTGTAACAATTTTATTTTCTGTACGGTCATAATAAATAGTTTTAATCAAAATAAAATGTTCAAGTTCAATTTTCGACTATTGTAATTTTTGTAAATAAATTTTCTTGTGTTAAAAAAATATTCAATAAAGGAATTTTTTTGTTAAATTAAATTAATTAATAATTCCTTTTAGAATATATATTACACTCGAATAAAATATTTACAATGAATACAAAATATATTTGTATTGTATATAATCTTTATATGATTGAAATGGTAAAAATGAAATGTTATCGAACATTAGTAAAATCAATAAATCATCATAGAAAATTACTGAATTTGAATATTTTGGTAAGTTTATCAATTTTTTTAAAACATAGTAAATCAATTCAAACAGGAATTGTACTTATAAATAGACGATAGCATTATTTATATGTAACCAGAGAGATTTTAATTTGTGATTAAAAGGATAAAATGGAAATTATTATTTATAAGTACTTAATTGAAAAAATTAAGAAAGAAATACAAAAATCTAATAGTAGCTCATTTTTCCTCTCTTCTTCTTCTAAAAAGATCCTCTTCATCTCATTGCATTGACCTAGCCCATACCTGATCCCTCTTCTTTCTTTCCGTAACCATAATTTTCACGCATGAAGAAAATGGAAAAAAACATTAAAAAACAATGAATATGAAAAAAAGGTGAAGCATGCTTTGTGCAATGGCATTAGGAGTAGGAGGCATGCCTGGCCGCCATAACAAAAGTTGGGTGGCACCAATCTGGAGCTCGCTTTTGTTAATGATTGCGATAGGATGTTGGAGCCTCGGCTATGGAAAAGACAGAGTTGGTTCTTGGTTGAGGACATTAGATGATGGCGACAGAATGTTGGAGCTCACTATAATGGGAGGAAATGACGACAAACTGGGTAGAGCTACACATTGATTAGAGAAAAGTGAGAGAGCATGATAGTAGATGTGGGAGAGGGTGGATATGCTTAAGTGGCTGAGGCAATGGGCTAGGGCATAGATAACGGGTATGGTGGAGATAATTATTGGGGAATGTTGGTAGTAGGAATGTTGTTATTATTGGTGATTTTCTCAGTCACAACTATGTTCTAGTACCATTTTCATTTTTTTACATGCTTTTAATCGATTGTTGTTTTGATGAATTAATTGGAATTTGATTGGCCTACTTGAGATATAGATGCATGCCATTGTTAAATCGTTGTTGTGATGAATTTTGGACGGATATCGATGTTGAAGCTTTAGTATATATATTCATATGGTTATTTGGTATGAATAAGTCCAAAATTTATGTTAGAATTGTTAAAATAGGGGAAATTAAGTCAAAACGTTTTAAATATATACATGTATATATGTATGTATGTATGTATGTATGTATGTATGTTTAAAGTATATGTATTATTTTTGAAATAGGAGATTTATGAATTTAATTATGCAAATAAATTTTATAAAAGGAAAGATTTTAAAGAGGTTATTATGATAATTTTAAAATTAGTTTAGTTTGAAAATAAGATAGAGCAAAATTATAAGATTTTTATATAAACTATTTCTTTTAAGATATTAAGTTGTTTTGCTTAAAATAAAGAAAAGATAAATTAATTTAAAAGTGAACTTTTTTAGGACGCGTTGCGTGGAAATTTAATTTGAAAACATAAATTATGGCATTTCTTTTCTAAGTGAATTTATAGTTAGATATTTATTTTATTTTTGATTATAAAATTATTTAAAGGAATTTTCTTTTATAAAGAGAATTCAAAATTTCCAATTTAAATTGATAACATTATTTAATTGAATTTTAAAAAATGCAATGTTTTATACAATAACATTTTAGGAATGTAAGAGTCTTAAATGTGATATATTGACTGTATGAATTTATTAATATAAACCATATTATAGAGAAATGAGAAGTTTTGAATTTTGTTATAGTAAGGAATTTCTATTTCGAATAAATAATTTTAGGCATTATTATAAAATAAGGAAAAGAGTATAATAGTTTGATGAATTTAATTTTTCAAAACTGATTTAAAATTGTTTGGAAGTAAATAAATAATTTAAACAGTGATTTTGAAATTGCATATTAGGGATTTGGAAATGTGTTCGAATTAAAATTCATTTTAGCAAAAATAGTACAATTGAATTTAGGGTTTTAAAGGAAATTTGGATTATAAACCTCCTTATAAATGTTTGAAAGTATTAAAGATTGATTTCATATTGTACTAGCTATTTTGAAAAGGAGTTTGGCGATTTTGAAATTAATTAAGGGTTTAAAGGAATAATTTCTTTATAATTAAACAAGAGATTTTAAAATACTGAAGTTTGATACTAAATAAATATTTTTGATTAGAATGAGAAATTTGTAATTTAAAACCTCTTTGAAATTTTATATTGATGTTTGAAATTTAATATCAAGATTTTTGGAATGATTAATTTTTAATAAAACCTATTTTTAATCAATAATTGGCTAAATGACGTGAAGTTCTATATAATGAGAGTTTTAGGTAAATGGATTAGTAATACCAGATGGTACGGGATATTTAGTAATATTTTTCCAATTAATCCTTTGACTTATTGTATGGAGTTTATGATTATATAGAATAAACTGTGTTTTTTAAATGTAATTTATGAATATCACATAATTCTTTCGTTTATTTTCCGTAAGTAAAGGTCACATATCTTTATTTACATAGCTATATATCTAGAACTATGGTTTGTTGTAGGCTTACTATGCATGTTATATGCTTTCTATTTGTTATTATGAACCAGTTGGTTGAGTGCCTTGTTTATAGTGTTCATATATTGCATGTTATATATGTTGTATGTTGTGTGCTTTATCAAATAGTCTGGTGTCCATCCTAATAGGTGATTGCAGAGTCATGACCTAAATCAAAGACTTCACTTTTTTATTGTATGTGTTGTGTGCTTGTACTTGTTATGAGCTCATACTGCTATGATATGTGCTAGTGTGCCTATATGTCACAAAGCTAAGTAGTTTGTTACCATTGGGAAAAAGGCTTGTGACGATGAATAGCATTGGCTTATAACATGATATGGCATGCAGATGGACATTGTAACATCCTCTATCTAGAGGCCCAAAGCTAAGTGCTATAGATGCTGTAGTCATCCATAGTATTAACTTCCGGCGACTAAATACGGCTATGCTAATGGTATCAATAATATCAGAAGCACTTAAATATGAAATAAAATACAAATTTCAAAACAACGTTTATTTCATTACATTTCTAAACCAATTGTTTTGCATTCACAATACATACTCCCAAGTCGTTCCCAGGCATAGATAAAATATAGTTATTACAAAATACGTCAAGAGCGGTGTATGAAGATACCCTCTTGGTTGATCAGAGTCATATAGTCATAATAGACCTAATACAAATGCAGTGGAAATACATCAAAACATAACAAGAACTACAAATCCTAAGTTGCTATCTAGTTGCCTCTCGCATGCCTCCGATAGCCTTATTCGTCATCCTACTTGAACCTAAAAAATACCTTAACCCCTCAGCTTACTCAAATTAATTTTGAGCACCGAGAGTTTAAGGGGAAAACATAAACTTCGAATCAGACATAAAGCCAAGTATGAATAATACTATACATCCCGGTTAAATATGTTAAGTGAGACCACGCCGTTTAGCAAAATGGGTTTCCCCTTGCTAACATCCTTTTAAAACATATCTCTACAAAACCTTTCATAAAAACCATATATTGTGCCCCTGCATCCACAATGGTTAAATGCTGTAAAGCGATCATTATGCAAACATGCATAAATATTGAGTAATAACGAACTATCTGTTCAAACACATAAGTTTTTTTGGATAACTTTTAACCTTTGGCTGACTCGGGCCCATCAGATAATATAATCAAAATTAACCTAACACCTGTTAGGTATTCTTTTTTTTAATTATCTATCCTTACTATTTGTTAAACATTTCACTTCTGGACGGTCTGTCCTTAACTATCTGTTAAATACTTCACTTCTGGATGGTTTGTTCCTAACTTTATCATGTCCTAGGTCTTCCTGATCCTAATGGTTTTTCAGGCTCACCAATAACCTATATGTATACCAGCATATATTCTTTTCGGTGTGTAACTATAATTTTAGTCTACCCGTGACAAAGCCCTACACATTGGAATTTTGGACAACAATTAGCTAGGGCTATTAGCTAATGTATAGGTGTGACCCCATACTAGTCCCATCTAGTATTTGAATATCTGAGTCATTTTTACTTAAGGACCCCCTTGATTATTTTTCCTTGAAAACAATTTCAAAATGATTTAAAACTTTAAATTAAATTATGTTTAAATATACAATTTTTACACTTTATTCAAAAACATATCACCATGTTATATATATATATATATATATTCTTTTCTCAAACTTTAGTTGATGAAAACATTAAACCATTTGAAAGAACCTCTTTTTATACTTTTGAAGTCATCTATTTCAAATTCAAACATCAAACCTTTCGGAATCAAACTTTAATAAAACTTTAGACATCCTTCTTTAAAATCTCTTTAAAACACTGCCTTAGAAAAACCTTGAAAAGCCTTCCATCTCAAACCTTTCGAAACAATCACTTAAACCTTTCGAAGTCAATAATTAAACCTTTCGAAATCAATCTCTCAAACCTTTTGAAATCATTCACTTAAACCTTTCGAAATCATTCACTTAAACCTTTCGAAATCATTCATCAAACCTTTTGAAATCAGTCAACTAAAACCTTTTGAAACCATTCAGTTAAACCTTTCGAAATCAACCTTCAAACCTTTGAAAATCATTCATCTAAAACCTTCCAAAGTCACTAGAAGCAACCTTTCCACTAAGTCAAAAGCTCTGCTTCGAAAGCTAGGTTATACTTCAATTAAATACAAGGGTAATTCACCTAAGTCGAAAGCTTCCTTTCGAATGCAATGGCAGAAGTGGATGCTTTTAAACAAATGAATCTTTCATCTTTGTCGAAAGGTTCAAAGCAAAATAAAGCGGCAGTAACCCGTTGACTATGTCGAAAGGTTTCAAAATAGTATAGTTTAAAACTTCAGTAACCATCGATTATGTTGGAAGGTTTAAAACCTTTATATTTGACCTGGTCGAAAGCAACGAAGTCGAAAGCTCTTATTTGAAAGTAAAGCAGGTGAAAAGCTTTTGATTTATAAAACATACATACCCTAACCTCTTTGACTATTAACCTTTCTACCTTGTCCAAGTCATTACGTACCAAGTAACTTGGTGCCATATGCATTGGTTTGACCTTGTCGAAGGCTTGAAACCTTTCGACCATATCGAAAGGTCTGGATCAGACGGTTTACTGCCATAATAGGATAAAACATGCTAAAAGTATGTTTTATTTATTTTTAACTTAAAAAAGATGACTTTTCAACTAACCTGCCTTTGTTTGTCAATTTTCATTGGTTAACAAATTCTTATCAGAAATGTTTTGCCACTATTCTCAGAATTAAATAATAATTTCATTTTATTAAATGCCATTTCTCTTTAATTAAATATATAAAACATTTAAGTCCCATACCTTAAATAATTTTATGTATTCATCAAATAACTTAGGAAAAATTTGGAAAAGTCCCAGAAAATTTATTTTAATATGTTGTATAACATATAAAAATTTCAATCCCAAATAATTATTATTTTAGTTGAAAATAATTTATAGCCCAATAAACAATTTCCTTTACTATAAAATTAATATAAAATCCATGTTAATTCAGAAAATTATGAAAATCGAAATTCATCTCTAAAATATCATTTTTGACCTATATTTAAATTTTTAAGGCATTTGGATGTCATTAAATAAGGTTTTAATGTCAAACATATCATAAAACTAACATGAGCATATATAATCCATCAACGACATATATACATACATACATATATATAAACATATGTAATTTTAATCATCAAAACATGGCATGTACTTGCAAAAACATTTCGGAGCTAGTATCAAAACCAATAACTAAAAGGAAATGAAATGTAGTAATTATTTACCTTAGCTTTGAGATTATAGATGTGAGATTTGATGTTGATTCAGTTGATTGTATCCCTTCCCTTGAATCCAAGCTTTAATCTTCTTCTTGAGAATGATAATGGTGGCCGACCTTAGTATTTTTAGTTTGAGTAAAATGAAATTAACATGAGCATTTTATCTTCTAAGGGTTTAGGGTATAAGCTCCATATATTTTCCATATTGCCCTTCTCATATCCTAACACATTGCTTAGGTTATTTCAAATTTGTTTGCACCTTAACATGGCGCGGCTACACTTAGCTAATCAATTATCAACTTATTAATCTACATATTATTTATTTAATTTACCTAACTAATTATTCTAAATAATATTATAAAAATATGGGGTGTTACAGACTCTCCACCTTAAAGAACTTCATCCTCGAAATTACGATAAGGTACACAACCAACAATCAAAGGTAAAACATACCATCAAACAAATCAGCGTAAGAGTCTCTAATCCTTCTCTCCGTCTTCCAAGTACAGTCTCTAGCATCATCACTCCACTGAACCTTTACTAATTTGACTGTCTTGTTCCTAAACTTCTTCTCATCTCTATCCACAATCTGAATCGGCTTTCTAACTGTGGTCAAATCCAATTCTACTACTAAATATTCCAACACTGTAGATGCTATGGTAGTCTCCGGGTCTTTAACACATTTCCTAAGATGAGAAACATGGAAAACATTAGGGACTCTAGCCAAACTACTTGGTAACTCTACTCTATAAGCGAGTTTCCCGATCCTCTCTACAATACGAAAAGGACCAATGAATCTAGGTGCTAACTTCCCTTATTTTCCAAATCTAATCACACCCTTCATCGGTGAAACCTTAATAAACGCATAGTCTCCAACAGTAAATTCCAAATCCTTCCTTCTTCTATCAGCATAGCTTTTCTTCCTAGATTGAGCTTCCTTCATCCTAATTCGGATCAACTCAATCTTCTTCGTAGCTTCCTTTACCAAATCCGAACAAAGAACCAATCTATCCCCGATCTGTAGCTAACATACAGGAGACTTGCATGGTCTTCCATACAAAGCTTCAAATGGTGCCATCCCGATACTAGTTTGATAACTATTGTTATATGAGAACTAGACTAGATGAAGATGGTCCTCCCATGATCCCCTGAAATCCAATACACAAGCTCTTAACATATCCTCCAAGATTTTGTTTACTCATTCCGTTTGCTCATCAGTCTATGGATGGTAAGAGGTACTCTATTGAGCTTGGTTCCTAATGCTTACTGTAGAATTTTCCAGAACTCACTAGTAAATAAAGAATCTCTATCACTAACAATAATATTAGGAATCCTATGCACTCTAACTATATTCTTAATAAATAACTTCACTAAAATAAGTGTCATCCTGGTTGACTTTATCGGAATGAAATGGGCACACTTTGTCAGTCTACCCACTATGACCCATATGCTTTCATTTCCCCTACTAGATCTTGGCAACCCATCAATAACATCCATAGAGATAGAATCTCATTTCCATTACGAAACTTCTAACGGTTGAAAAAATCCACTAGTCTGATGTTCAGCCTTTGCTTGTTGGAAATTCAAGCACTGCTTAACACACAAACCATTGTCCCGTTCCACCTTCCTAGAAGAAGCTTCTCTTCATATCGTGATACATCTTCGTTCATCCTGGATTGATAGTGAACTTCAAACGATGGCATTTATCCAAAACTCCCTTCCTCATGTCCCCTACATTCGAAACACATAACCTTCCTTTCTTCCTCAACCACCCATTTTGGTCAAGGCTGAAATCCTTTAGGTCATCTCTCTCTGTTCCTTCCCTCAACCTTCTGATCCGTTCAGCCAAAACTAGATCCTTCTCCTGTTAGAAGCTATCTTCTCAATCATCACTGGTCGAACTTATGAACAAGATAACATAGCACTTTCGGCACTTGAACCTACCTCGGATCTGAACTGCACACTACAATCTGATAATGCCTCCAAATCTTTCCACTTAGCAATCAGAGCTAATACTGCATTATGATGTTTCCGGTTGACTTCATCCGCTACCTTATTTCCTTTTCCGGGTGTGTATTCAATTCCAAAGTCATAAGCAGCAATAAACTCCATCCATATTTGTTGTCTCAAGATTAATTCCTTCTAGGAGAACAAGTACTTCAATGACTTATGATCAGTATAAAGCTCAAATTTCTCTCCTAAAAGATAATGCTTCTCGACCTTTAAAGCAAATATAAAGGCACTCCAGATCATGCATAGGATCTAACTTTATATGTTATGAGTTGTCTAGAAGCATAAGCAATCACTTTACCTCTTTGCATTAACACAGCTCCCAATCCAGTTCCACACGCATCGGTATAAACAACTAAATCTTGATTCCCCTCTAGAACCACTAACACTGGCGCATGGGTTAATAAGTGTTTCAAGCTCTAAAGTGCTTCCTTACACTTATTAGTCCATACAAACTTCACATTTTTCGCGTAAGCTTAGTCATCGTTGCAGCTGTCCATGAAAAACCCTTATAAACCTCTGATAGTATCCAATCAATCCAAGAAAGCTCTTTATCTTGGTCACCGTCTCAGGTCTCTTCCAATTATTCACTGCGTCAATCTTAATCGGATCTACAAACAGCCCTTTCTCTGAGATGACATGAGTAAGGAACTTCACTTCCTTTTTTCAAAAATGACACTTCGAAAACTTAGCCTTCAACCGATGCTCTCTCAATGTCTCAAGCACAACCCTAAGATGAACTTTATGCTTCTTTTCATCCTTAAAGTATACCAAAATGTCATCTATGAAGATCAACACAAATCTATCTAAGTGCTCGAGGAAAATTCTATTCATCAGATCCGCAGAGAATGTGCATTAGTTAGTCCGAACGACATAACTAACCATTCGTATGGTCCATATCTTGTCCTAAACAGCATCAAAGGAATACTATCCTCCGCCACTTTAAGCTGATGAAATTCTGTCGCCAAATCCAACTGAGAAAATACCTTGGCTTCACTTAACTGAACGAACAAATCATCAATTCTCGGCAATAAATATCGGTTCTTTATTGTCTTCTCATTCAACTTACGATAATCGGTACATAGCCTTAACGATCCGTACGACTTCTTCGCAAACACTAAGGCAACACCCCATGGTGAACTACTTGGTTGGATAAACTCTTGCCTTTCAAATCCACCAACTGCACCTTCAACTCCTTCATCTCTGTAGGTGTCATCCTGCTTGGCGGCCTACTCATCGGCTCTACTCCAAGCACCAAATCAATCTGAAACTTTATGGCTCATTATGGTGGCAGTCCAACTACCGGCTCAAATACATCAGCAAATTCTCTAACTACAAAGACTCGATGCAACTCATCTTCCAACTCCATGATACCCAATAAAGCATTCACTTCACAACTAAGGTTCTCTATGGTATAAACTATCCGACCACTACAATATGGGTGACTAAGTGATATCTTCCTATCATAGAAAAATAACCTAGCATCATATTTACTTAACCAATCCATCCCAAGGATAATCCCAAATCCCACAAAGTCAAACACATACAAACAGCAATAAGAAGTATGGCTTAGCAGATCAAACTCTAAATGGTCACACCTCATTCCAAGTGTTGCATACCCTTCTATCATTTTTGCAACCCTTAAAGAAGTAACTAAGTATGAGGGTTCTACGTTAAGATTATCTACCAAACATCGAGAAATAAAAGAACGAGATCTTCCGTATCAAATAGAACGCTAATAGACATACCATGAATCTGCAGCGAGACTCCCAAAATAGCCTTCCCTTTTTCCTGCACAGTTGGCCCTGGAATTGCGGGCACCAGTGAATACATTTGTCCCTTTCCATCTCTAGAAGGCTCAGGGCACTTGTTCTTGTAATGACTCATCTGATAATAATTATAACATCTAACATTCTCTTTTCCACCAGCCTTTTTCCTTTTCCATTACCGGTTCGACACTCATTATCATAGTGTCCCTTCTTGTCACATTTGTAGCAAACCACTTCAACCTTTCCTTTCTTCTGTGCTCCACCCTTCTGAGTATTCTTTTTCTGGAAAAACTTTCTTTTTTGACCCTACCCCGTCTGGGCCTCCTTTATCATCAGAAAGCCAACGCCTCTTCCTGTCTTAATGCCATTTCAACCACTACATCACCGAGATCTCTCAAATATGGCAAAGTAGCAGTTATCAACTCCGGCCTCAGTCCTCATATAAACTTCTCATTCCTCTTGATCATGATGTCTACCAAAGCATAACTATATCGGACCAACTCCTCAAACTTCCTAGCATACTCTAAAACGAACATCTCTCCTTGTTCCAACTCTGCAAATTTCTTTACCAACGCCGATTGCGCCATTACGGACATAAATCTTCCTAAAAACCTTCTCCTAAACTCCTCCCAAGTTGTGGTTTCCTCAACAACTCCAGTGGTAACAGTATTCCACTAGAATAGTGCAGCTCCCTGTAGCTACCTTGAAGCCAATCTCCTCTTTTGTGCATCATTCAATCCTAAGTCAGAAAAAATTCTCTCGCAATGCAATATCCAAATTTCTACTCTATCGCATCTTCAATACCAATAAACTACTTCCCTCTAAGCTTGATGTAGTCTCTACTCAAGTTAGCATACTAATTGACCATCAGAACTTTCTAAGCTCCACCTTTAGCGGCATTACCTCCGACAACTCCGGCTGCTATCCTAGCTTGCATCATGTTTACAAAGAAATGATACATTGCTCCCATGTCCATTTGGGGAACTCCTGCCCCAACAGTTTCAACTTGTGCCTGACCGGGACCTCTCCTCGTATTTAGTTAGGCATTTCCATTAATTCTAATGCTATCTCCTCCAAATTTACTCTACCTCTTCTTCCCTCCATATTTTATTCAAACCTCATGAGATACAGATGAATAGCCCAACAAAGCTAGGAGTTTAGGGATATAGCATATACTCTTATATGTAGCGAATACAGGAATGTTACTATAGCTTATCCCATACCCCAATCTTAACTATAATTTCCAAGGATTATGTTTTCAAAATCATTTTTAGTTAAAGTATTTCATAAACCATGCTTTGATACCAAGCTGTAACATCCCTTATCTAGAGGACCAAAGCTAAGTGCTACAAAAGCTGCAGTCATCCATAGTATTAACTTACAACGACTAAATATGGCTATGTTAATGGTATTAATAATATCAGAAGCACTTGAATATGAAACAAAACACAGATTTCAAAACAACGTTTACTTTATTACATTTCAAAACCAATTGTTTCACATTCACAGCACATAATCCCAATTCGTTCCCAGACACGGATAAAATATAGTTACTACAAAATATGCCAAGAGTGGTATGTGAAGAAACCCCCTTGGTTGATCAAAGTTATATGGTCATAATACGCCTAATACAATCGCAGCGAAAATACATCAAAACATAACAAGAACTGCAAATCCTATATAGTTATCCGTTTGATTCCTGCATTCCTCCAGTAGCCTTAATCGTCATCCTACTAAAACCTGAAAAAGACCTTAACCCCTCAGCCTACTCGAATTAATTTCGAGCACCCGAGAGTTTAAGGGAAAAACATAAATTCGAGTTAGACATAAATCCTGGTATGGATAATACTATACATCTAGGTTAAATATGTTAAGTGAGACCACGCCGGTTAGCGGAACGGGTTTCCCCTCCTAACATCCTTTTAAAACATATCTTTAAAAACCTTTCATAAAACCATATACCGTGCTCCTGCATCCACAATGATTAAATACTGTAAAGCAATCATTATGTAAACATACATAAATATCAGGTAATAATGAACTATCTGTTCAAACACATCAGTTTTGTCTTGATAACTTTTAACCTTTGGCTGACTCGGGCCTACCAGGCAATATAATCAAAATTAACCTAACACCTATCATGCACTCTATTTCAGGATTATCTAACCTTAACTATATGTTAAACATTTCACTTCTGGATGGTCCGTCCTTAACTATCTATTAAATACTTCACTTTTAGATGGTATGTCCCTAACTTAATTATCTCTCAGGTCTTCCTAATCCTAATGGATTTTCAGGCTCACCACTAACCTATCTATCTATTCCTTTCAGTGTGTAACTATAATTTAAATTACCTGTAACAAAGACCTACACACTGGAATTTTGGACAACAATTAGCTAGGGCTATTAGCCAATGTATAGGGCACGAACCCATACTAGTCCCATCTGGTATTGAATATCTAAGTCATTTTTACTTAAGGATCCCCTCCCATAATTTTCCTTGAAAACAACAAAATGATTCAAAACCTTTAAATGAAATTTAAACAAGGAAAAGTATATAATCTTTACACTTTATTCAAAATCATATCACCATTTACATACAAATATATATTCTTTTCTCAAACTTTAGTTGGTGAAAACATTTAACCATTTGAAAAAACCTTTTTCTATGCTTTTGAAACCATCTATTTCAAATTCAAACATCAAACCTTTCGAAAATAATAAAACTTTGGACATCCTTCTTTAAAATATCTTTAAAACACAACCTCAGAAAAACCTTGGAAAACCGTCCATCTCAAACTTTTCGAAAACAATCACTTAAACCTTTCGAAGTCAATAATCAAACCTTTCAAAATCAATCTCTCAAACTTTTCAAAATCGTTCACTTAAATCTTTCGAAATCGTTCACTTAAACTTTTCGAAATCAGTCAACTAAAATCTTGTGAAACCATTGAGTTAAACCTTTCGAAATCAACCTTAAAACCTTTCGAAATCATTCATCTAAAACCTTTCGAAGTCATTAGAGACAACCTTTCAACTATCAAAAGCTTTTGCTTCGAAAGCCTTGTTATACGTCAACTAAATACGAGAGTAAATCACCTTAGTCGAAAGCTACCTTTCGAATGCATTGGGAGAAGCGGTTGGTATTAAAACAATTAAACCTTTTGTATTTGTCGGTTTTAAAATAATTAAACCTTTTGTATTTGTCGAAAGGTTCAGAATAAACTAAAGCGGTAGTAACCCTTCGACTATGTTGAAAGGTTTTTAAATAGTATATTTTGAAACAGCAATAACCTTTCGACTATGTCAGAAGCTTTAAAACCTTTATATTTGACCTAGTTGAAAGCAACAAGATCGAAAGCTCTTATTCGAAAGTAAAGTAAGTGAAAGCTTTTGATTTATAAAACAAGCGTACCCTACTTTTTTGGCCATTAACCTTTCGACTAAGAACCTTTAAAACATGTCCAATTCATTACGTATCAAATAACTTGATGCTATATGCATTGGTTAAACCTTGTTGAAGGCTTAAAATCTTTTGACTTTGGAAAGTCTGGGTCGGATGGTTTATTGCCATAATAGGCTGAAACATGCTAAAAGTATGTTTTCTTTGTTTTAACATAAAATGATAACTTTTTAAGTATCCTACCTTTGTTTGTCAATTTTTATTGGTTAACAAATTCTTTTTAGAAATGTGCTGCAGCTATTTTCAAAGTTGAATAATAGTTTCATTTTATAAAATGCCCCTTCTCCTTAATTAAGTATATAAAACATTTAAGTCCTATGCCTAAATAATTTTATATATTCATCACATAACTTAGGAAAAATGTAGAAAAATTGTTGAAAATCTATTTTAGTATGTTTTCTAACATATAATAATTTCAACCCCAAATAATTGTTATTTCAGTCAAGAATAATTTATAACCGAATAAACAATTTCCTTCATTAGAAAATTAATATAAAATCTATATTAATTCATGAAATTATGAAAATTGCAATCCTTCTCTAAAATATCACTACTGACCTATATTTAAATTTTCAAAGCATTTGGATGTCATTAAATAAGGTTTTCATGTCAAACATATCATAATACTTACATGAACGTATATAATCAATCAACAATTATATATATATATATATATATATATATATATATATATAATTTTATCATCAAAACATGGCATGTTCTTGCAAAAAAAATTCACATCTAGTCTCTAAATCGAAAACTAAAAGAAAATGGGATGTAGTAATTATTCACCTTAGCTTTGAGATTATAGATGTGAGATTTGATGTTGATTTAGTAGATTGTTTCCCTTCCCTTGAATCCTTGCTTTAATCTTCTTCTTAAGAATGATAATGGTGGCTAGCCTTAGTATTTTAAGTTTGAGTAAAATGAAATGAAGTGAGCATTCCATCCCCTAAGGGCTTAGGATATAAGCTCCAATTATTTCCCATATTTCCCTTCTCATATCCTAACATATTATCTTAGGTTATTTTATTTTAGTTTACTCCTTAACACGGCACGACAGCCCTTGGCTAATCAATTATCAACTTATTAATCTCCACGTTATTTATTCAATTTACCCAATTAATTATTCTAAATAATGTTATAAAAAAATATGAGGTGTTACAGACATAGTGTCACAATGTCTAGGAGTAACATAAGACTGTATGATTGTGCCATGTGTTGTAGTGTAGACTCTTGGAACAGTGTTGTCTGCATATCAATCTCCCATTTGGATTGTGTATGATTGTATGGACACATTACAGTTTTTAAATACCACATCTAGACATCTATTTTATGGCTTGAGCATTTTAATCTACATAACGGCTGTGTTTCCGTCCATCCCCATGATTGGTTGTATGCCTACATATTATTGGGACTTATTATGTGCTTGTCTATTTGATGTTACTGTTGTGTGATTATTTATTTTCTATGACTACTCGTAAGCTCACCATGTTTGGACTTGATGTGTTCTAGTCTATTGGGTATGATTTTTTGTGTGCTCGTCTACTTTATATTATAATTGATTATTTCACCAATCTTTGACACCTATTCAGTTGATGCTAGTTATTCAGATGTTACATTTGAGTGATTCTGTTATGTGCTAGCTTTGTGTAGCTGGTATGCTTATTTAATGTATCACCCTATTATACTCGTGCTTGGTTTGATATTCACTATACTTATTTATTGCTATGTGTGATGATACATGTGCATGGTTTGAGATATGATATCATAGTTGAGATGTTTATATGCCTTTAAGTTACACTTGTCATACCATGCCAGTTGTTATATGGATATCTACTTTCTAGACATTGTCTAATCCGTTTGTTATTTATATATACTCGGGCCAGTTTGAAACATTTCATGTTCAGGGACAAAGAGACTAGTTTATGATTGTTATGTATAATTAAAGCCAGTTTATTAGTAGAGTAGTTTATCATTGTGTATTTTGTATAGCCTTAAATGTGCTCGATTATGTGTGTGGGTTGTTGAAATGTATGTATTAGACATATCTTGTATATTTTGAGAGATAATGAGCATTTGACTCTTCTTTTAGACCCAATTGGACTTGCATGTATTTTATATTATATATTATCATTGTGATGTTAACTCTGTGTTCTCTATTATCTGTCCTATATTGTGTATTATTCTATCATGAAAAAGCATTTGTTTATTGCTTTATGCCAATATCGGGTATGTATAGGTGTGTTAACTAATATTTTTAAATACATACATGTGTTAATCCTGGGGAATATTCATGTGTGATAGTCCAATATTGCCTTATTCTTCGTACAATCAATATTACTATAGTACTCTTTGATAGTATGAGTATAGAGGCAGGAGGTTACAATTGGTACCAAAGCTAGGTTTGGAACAATATGGAGCATATGAGGTACAAGTCTTGAATGTCGTAAGACTTACAGTCCATATTCCCCTTAGATGTGTGATGGTTACCCTATAAATGGGACGGCAGGATTTATAATTATTACTGGGATAATCACTAGGGGATATTTTTTTATTTTCCTACTATATATATATATATGTTTGTATGTACGTATGACATATCTTTGCTCTTATTACATTTCAGCAGTAGTCTCTATGTGGGATGGAAGTATTTTTGAAGACAGTGAAGGAAGAAGTTGTTAAAAAGACCAGTAGTGCCGACACCGGTGATGTGAAATTGACCTCTGTATGGTTTTGAAACGAGAATGAAATAGTTTTGTTAGGGAAGCTTTAAAGGCCCTAACCTGAATTTTGGACTTTGGATACATTGCAATACTAAGTTATGATAAACTGAGTTTGGTAGAAGGAGCTGATAGACTGCTTTCCATTGAATGCTTCTGCTTGTTTGATTTGATGTGTTTTTTGGTTGTATTAATATTTGGAAAAATTTAATTTAAGCTTAATCTATAATTTGGGATTAAGTAGGAGTTATCGCTCAAAAGCTATGACCCACCTAAGTTTGGATGAAGCCAAAGATATTAAAAGCCATCGATCTCATTAAAAAAAAGGGATAATGAAATAATATTTATATAGATGATTGAAAGAGAATGTGATTAAATTTTTTAATTGAATGCTTGCTTGCTATTATGAATTAACCAATGTTGTGTGATGAACTGGATTGCTGCTAATGGTTGATAAATTGATTGTATGTATAAATAACATAAGTAAATATTTTCATACAAGTATGCATATAATTTTGATGAAGTATGAATATTATTTTTATAAAATGATTGAAAAAATTTAATGGTTTATTTTGTGTTGATTTATACATAAAGTGCTTTAAGAGTTTTGATCAATATGTGCTGCCAACTTATCGATAGGCATTCCCAAATGCTTGAACGAGTCAATCTAAAACGACATATTGGAAATAATATAAAAAATATTTTACATAGAACTGTATACTCTTTTATGGAAAAAAAGTTGCTCCTAAGTTTATATTTTAAAACAACATTTGCAATCATTGTGTATTAGTGTAAAGTTGAGATCAATGGTGAGGAAGTGTTGACATACACCTTAGGTAATCAACATCGCAGCTAATTGGAAAAACAAATCGCTTAAATATATGGCATGACAACATTGTATATCTTTAATATAAATTAACCTGTAAATCATTATATGTAAAAAATTATTTTTTTTGGTTTAAGTCCAAAGGATTTTGTGCTGGAAAAAAGCCATATATATTTATAGAAGATATATTTTAAGTCGAAGTGAAATTTTCTAAAATATATTACATACTTTAGTTACTGATAAAGGTTTTACAATTGAAAGTGTGAATATGATATACGTTTAAAAAGGTGCACTAAATTAGTGATTAAAAACTATTTTCAAGCTTATGGGTTTAACTTAGGTTTAAATCAAAATTGGTACAAACACCTAAAAAAAGTAAGGATTAGAGATTAAATGAATAAAGTAAATGAAAATAGAGTAAAAAAACAAGTGCACACAAATTTATAGTGGTTCGGCAATCTTGGCCTACGTCCACTTAAATGATTTTATTGTTTTTCCACTAGATTTTGTGATTACAAGTAGGAGGGATTAGCAGGGACCCCAAAGTATAATGGAGTAAGAGTGTAATGGTAGTGTAAAGCTCCCTAAAATGAACCATGCCTCCTGTATTTATAGGGGAAAACAATCAAATATCTCGCTGATATTTCTCCTGCAAATCCTTTCAGCCAAGATCAAGTCTCCCAGAAACTCTTAACTCCATATTGCCTAGGTATGGGGATCAGTACCGATCCCTATATAGGAACAGTATCGGTCCCTATATGTGTAGATAGGGATCCCACAACTTTCTGTGTTGACTAGTCTTGATGTTGGCTTTATGTTTCCGAGGTTGTTTTGCATAATCTTCTAGGTGTTTCATAGTCCAAGAGATGAATCTACAGAAGGTTGAATTGCTGCTTTAGACTACATACAGAGATTGTCAATACGATGCATAGGAACTTCTGGAACAACACTTGAATTAAGCTCTATATAGATAGAGAGGAGCGCCATAGAAGTGGGGATTACTTCGGGTCTATCCTAAAGGACAGGTACTGATACGCTATGTAGGGTGCATACCAACCCATACATGGTGAGTTCCAAGGTGCCGCTCTCTTGAGTCCATTCGACCATCATTGCTTGTCTATACTCGGTTCCTGGACCTTAGGATCATCTTTTTGGGCTACTTTCCTGGATAATCATTGATTCTAAATAATCCAATTGGTCTGAATATAGCCGGACCAAAAGGCCGGACAACACTTGCCCTCTAAACTACTTCTTGTTTCAAATATGATGTGCTTTGAATCGAGACAAGTTAGGATCGTCGGAAAAGATTCTACTCTATTTCTTGAATGCTCATTACCCTTTCGTTGAGTTTTTCTGTGAAAAGTCGTATCTCTAACTGTTCGCTGCAACACTTGCTCAGTATCTAACACAATAAGATAGAAATATATTCACTCGATAATTGTATGTGCATGGTTCCATTAAGCTAGTTGATTAAGTTAGTAGGCCTTTGTTATCAGAACTCATATCTTTTCTGAAAGTCTCAAGTAGGAATTCAATTTCCGTCGATTCAGAAAACCAAATATTAAGTGTGTACAAGCCCTCACACGTTTATCTATTCATTATTTTCATTGGCTTCAAAGCACATTTGTATGCCTTTAGGTTGTTTCCAAGTTTCATTAAATTACATTTACAATTTCATTATTGTTTTTTATGGGTAGGTTTTGGTACCGATCCCTATAGGGGGAATTGGTACCAATCCAGTTTGCATATGCTTACCACCCTAGACCTGTATACAATGGGCCGCATCTAGATATATAACCCATTTACTTCGTTCTTCCTCCATACTCGCTTATTTGTTCATCACCGAGCCCTTCCTACCCAAAGCCGCCATTAACTTTTCCTAAAGCTCGACACTCATCCAATACACCTAAGTCTCATGTCAGCCTAATCATTAAACCCCTCTATAGCCTATGCCTCCACCTTATTTGTGATTTCATCTAATTTAAGTAGCCTAATTCGAATCTATGTTGGACCCGATTCTACCCTTATCTCCAGGCCAAATCTTGAATCCATAACCTTTGACTCGATTGCGTCTTTGCATAAAGGTAGGTTTCCATACTCAAGTAGATGGTGAATTGGATTGTGGTGGAGACGGGGTTGGCTTAGGAGTGATTCACGTTGGTGAATTTTGGTTTGTGATCGGCTATGGAAAGGAGGCATTTGATATTTTCAAAAGGACAGTCACCCCCATGTTTATACTCAGTGAAGGTAAGGATGAGGTGGGTCGGGCCTTTGGGTGACTACACATTGGTGGTTGGAAGCATAGGGGATCGATAGTTATCTTGGTTTTGAAAAAGAAAACATATAGGGGGAAATCCCTAGGTATGAGATCGGTTGTTTATGAGGAAGAATTGGATTAGCATAAAGGGCGAAATTCCCTTGGTATAGGATCGGTTTTGATCCCATACTTAGGAAGATTTTGTGATTCTAGCCTTGTGCTCTTGGACATGTATGAATAGTTGGACATGATCATCCATCTATAACTTAAACTAAAACTTGAATGCACATGCATGCTTATATGGACTTGAATTTCGGTATATGCATATGCCTTGAATATTGATGACATGCTCTTATGCGCCGATAACTGATCCCAAGACTTGGATAAAAAAATTATGTACAACCATCGAGGTGAAAGCCGGTTGGGATGGTCAGCGATGATGGTCACTCCGGTCGAATTCTCGAGTCTCATCATTACTATAACATAACTCTGAACTATGTAACCCTACACTGCATAATACCGCACTGAATTACACTTAGCACAGAGGGACATGTTAATTCATCCAGAAATGACTATCTGATGAGTTTGATGGTTATGGGTTTCAGATGCTCCAGGCATTTAATTACAATGACTGGAAATCAATTTTCTACATATGCTGAATTAGATGTTACGTCGAGTTCGACGACACTTTCTACTCGTAACACTCTAAGCAAATAATCAGAACAGCCAGAAAGCTCACACCATACACCAAGAAATTCTCCAAGTTCGAGAGCCAATGTTATTATAGAGCTAGTTCCTAGTACACTCGAGGATGCCATATTCTTGGAAGATCCAAAGGATTCAGTTGCTTTAGAAGTTGATGAGGCATCTCTATGGCGAGCATGGATTCCCTTATGATGATGTACTAGCACTGTCTTTCCACTAAATGGCTCACCTTCCTCCAAAACGGTATACTGCTTGAAATAGATATATATATACCTAGCTGGGGGTGTACAACCATTCAACCCGTTCATCTGGCGTATGCTCCATTTTACAAGACTTGCTCCAGCTTAATTGCACTCGAACGGCTGCGCATTTCTCCAGAGCACATATATGATTTTTCCTGAATTCTTGAATCATGAGCTAGCAAGGAATATATTTGATTCATTTATAGCTTTAAGGACGAAAGGGAAGCCTCATGTTCACTTATCTAAGGCCAATATGTGGTTGTCAAGTTGTGATCGATGCTCGGAATAAGCTTAGCTATTTCAAAAGTGAATGGTTTTATGTACGTTGTCCACTCGAGTTCGCACGACGATGGCTAGTTGGATGTAAATGTTTTCCAAACACTATTATGAAGGCTTTAATCAAGCCATATCCTGATTAATGAAATTCTCCAAATCATGCAGATATTCCTCCAAAACTTAGTGATGACGCTTATCTAACTGTAGTTACAACACTCAGGAACATCCTAGAGGAAAATGGGGAGGCCACGTCAGCCCTGTCGTGTCAACAATCTCTAGCTGAGAGGTCGAGGAGGCTCGAGGAGACGTCGAGGAAGGTGAAATAGCAAGGGAGATAATGAGGCTGGACACAACGACTTGAATTCAAGTCACGAACCAGTGGTTGAGCAATCTTCAGATAAGTAGCCACTTGCTTCGAGGAGAAAACTCATCATTAAGCTTCGCAAAGAGCAAACTTCTAAGTAGCCTTCACCAGCTTCAACAGTAGAGAAAACTATGTCTCTTCCCTCTGTGGATCCATTTTCGAAAATGGGGCAGATTCTTGCTGAGTTTGGATCCTTTGATATAGGGAACATGAACACAAATGGATCTCTCCACTATTTTAACATGTCTCCATTCCTATTAGTGTGGGAGAAATTACTCCCATAACGAGACTCCTGCTTACGGTCCGTTAGGGGGATACTAGGATACTCACATGTTCACTTCGCAGCACCATATTGCACTTGTTGTATGCCCTTATTCACTGAATCTAACTTGTTTCTGTTTCCTTTGCAGGATCCATGGAGAGAAAAAAGTATACATACCGATCTCTAAAGAAGAAAGCATTCCAAGCTAAGAGGCCATGGTCGAGTTCATATTATCAAGTAAGTGGTCAAGATTATGAGTCAGGCCATCGCCCTAGCTGAGATAAAAGATAACCAGGATAAAAGCACTTACAACAAGATCGCTCATCACATGACTTTGCTTTTAAACATTGCCCTAAATCTAGATCACCTCCTCCTAGAGGTCTAGATAGGGATCCCGATCGTCGCAATGACGTCCCACCGGGTGATACTTTTCGTGTTCCACCTCTAACTTCTATTACAGTGAACATGTGGTGCCATCTCACTCCATTCGGTCCTCTGACCACGGGCACTATAGGTGTGTCTCAGAAACCTCACATCACATGCCTAGCAAGGAGACTGTTGAAGTTCCAATCGTCATAACAAAGCAACAACTTGCGGTCGATGCTCATATAGCCGAATCGAAGGAGCAATTCCTATAGATTTGCTTTGATGGGTCCATGTTCGTGCCCAATTTGAAAAGAGTTTCAGTTGACGTCCAATAAAGGACAATTGCCTACGTGACTTACATTCACAACAAGTACCTTACTACATATCACTCATTCGCTCGTATTTATCTTCTGCTCTATTCCAGATTGAATCCAGCATCCAAGCGATCTGCAAAATAAACACTGAAGCAGTAAAATTGAAAAATAAATATTTTTTGCAGTGTAAAATAAAATTTGTTTTGGAAAATATTATATACCTTAGTTATTTGGGTTGTTCATCATCATACTTATTTTGAATTCATCATACATGAACAACCTGTGACATGCATAGTGTATAACGATACATGCCATAAGGCCGTGCACACTGGTATACACTTGATAAAACTGCAAGGATAGGTGAGCACATGGTCAAACCCAAAGCTAGGTTCAACTCAAGTGAAAAACAAAGAAAGCCACAATATGAGCACAACCCAAGCCAATGCTAGGTTCAACTTAGGTGCAATACAAAAAAACAGAATGGTCAAGTTTTAATGACTGGAGCAAGCCTCGACCAAAAACTTCAGTGAGTACACATGAAGACAAGTTCGAGTGAACACAACATCTCTAACAAGTCCTCAAGTAAAAAATGAACAAAATCAGTGCAGTAAAGACCAAACTACATGATGAACACAAATGCTTTCAGACTACATATATACATATGTTTGCACATATAAACATGCAGTCAGACATACTAGACAGTTGTCTAAAGCGGACAAGTACTGGTACACAAGTGAATGGCAACATGTTTGTATGTATATATACACTACAGCAATGAGCAGTCGAGTACAAGTTCAAACAATGAAACCAAACTACAAGTAACACAACGGCCAGAACATGAAGCAGTGAACACAACATCAATAAAACCCATGCAAACAAGTTCAGGTACAACCAGTGATCAATGAAGACTTGATTGCAACGACCACAACATAATTATACTTGATGCAACTGATCACAAAACTGCAAAAAGTCAATGACATGGGCTCAAACACCAAAGGCAACAAAAACTTAACCAAACTTAAAGAAAACCCAGACCAGATACAACATGCATCATATACAGAGAAAATAAACCAATTCAATGATAGTAGACAGTGTAATAAAGACCATAACAATGAAATTGATCAGAAGCATACATGCATACACATGATACATGACTCAATAACAGACCATAGGCAATACAAATTCAAGTGAAACAATATGGCTAGACTCACAATTTCCAAATGAACAAGTTCAATTGAAAACCATAGATTCAGACTAGACAGACTCAAGTGTATCAATCCATATTCAACTTCAAAATAAAGTATGCAAGTGTACACATGGTGATAGACATTCGAGAGCTAGCATATCAGACTGCAACACTACAGCAACTCAAGACGCAATGCTACAGAGACCAGAGAACCAAGGATATATGCACTGACAACAAACCATGATGAACTTAATCAAGACAGTCAGGACAAACATATATACATGTATACAATAAATCAAGTTGCACTAACAAAATCTAGTAATTCGAGCTTAAGCAATTATCAGAAGCTCAAAGAAATAATGGTACATGACAGTTTCAATCGAACAAGTGTAATCAAATCTGACATATATTTACTTGAGCCAAAATACAACTACAAATGCAAGAAAGTTAGAAAATCAAGGTATGTTTAAGTAGAAATTTCAAATAAAGTCAATGAGTCAAGCCAGTTAATAACAAGTTCGAAGAAAAATTTCATCTCAAAAATATTATCACAATGTCAAATGCCGAAATCAAAGATGTCACGAGAGAAAAGAACAGAACCACAACCAAAGTCAAGTTTTAATGCTAGAGAATTCAAAGCTGTGGTGACCAAAGAATCAAGTAAAGTTAGAATCAAAGCCGTGTTGATCAAGTAAAAACAAATTATACGAATTGAAGAAGTCAGAAAACATCACAAGCATCCAGATGAAAATTAGTGGCCAAGGACGAATTCAATAAAATATATACGAATGATAATTAGGAAAATTGGTCCCTAAAAATTCCCAAGTCATCATCGGCATTCCAATCAATCAAGTTCAAATAGATCAACATAATATATCAAAGGAAATTACATACCAGTTTCTTAAAATCAAACTCGACGAATTGAAGCTGTTGAGTGTAGTAAACAATAAAACGATCGATCAACAAAGGAACGCGAGAACATCAATTGATCAACCATCAATTGGCAATTTCAATTTCCAAAACCCTAATTTATTGAAGAGGAACGAAAGCTTTTGAGCAAAAGAAAAGAGGCAGACAATTTCACAAACGAACGGGCCTAGAAATAAAAAGAGAAAAGGAGGACATTTTCTTATCACTGCATATTTGAATTGGGCCGGTTTCTCTTATATTGGGATTTATTTGTTAAATTAGGGTTTTAACCTTTTTAAGTTGTTTTTGATTTGTATTTCTTTTTAAACTTTTGTAAATTTTAGTCGTGTGACTAGGGGGCGAACTACAGTGGTGTAGTTCGAGAATTCGCAACTTAGTGGCTGAGTTGTGATAGGTTTTTGAACGTAGAGTTAGGTTAGTCGATAACAGGTGTCGTGAATTTACGTGTGTAAGCATCTGACTACTTAATTTCTAGTAGAAACCTTAGGACAACATGTATGTAGGTTTTTGCCGAAGCTGGATAAATCTGTGTGTTCTATTTTCATCTTTAAATATTCTGCTATTATCTGTGCTGCTATTATTCTGCTATTATTAGTGCTGCAATTATTTTATATACTTCTGCAATAAATTTTTATAATTGATAGAATCACCATATTCACCCCCTCTAGGGTGAAATCGATCCTACAAGTGGTATCAGAGCTAGGAACAAAAGCCAATTTTTTTGCTTTAAAATTTTGATTTTTCAAAAACCAATTTTTGTTTTAAAAAATTTGAATTTTTAAAATGGCTTCTTTTAATAATACTTTTGCTGAGGTTCAGTTCAATATTATTCCTAGTATTTTTGATAGGATGGATTTTTTAAATTGGAAATTAAAAATGAAATGTTATTTAAAATCTGTTAATTCTAAATTTTGGGATATTATTGAAAATATGTGTGATATAATAGTTGAGAAAAATACTTCAATTAATGCTCTTGCTATGCATATATAATATTCTCATATTAATTAAGATAATTTTAACTTGATCTATCATTGTGAAAATGCATAGGTAATCTGGAATACTTTTGATGCAATATATGGTGCAAAAGTCAACAACGATGAGAAATCTTCCACAATCAACTCAGCTAAAGAAATGTGCTTAATAGGATTGGCAAATGCAGCAGCGATAAAGATTTAATAGCCGAGGAGATAAGTGATTTTCCATTCTATGATTTAGTTCTCTTGTGCCGGAAATTAATTGAAAATAATAAAGCTCTTGAGATGAAAATAATAAGTTGAAAAGGAAAAAAGCTAAACTGCATCAGAAAAATAATGATTTGGAAAATAAACTTAAAAATACCAAGACAAATGAAAATTCTAATTGCTAAATGTGTTTGAACTATGAAAAAGAATTTGCCTGTTTTCATGAAAAAATTCAAAAGTTAGAAAACGAAATCTTAATACAGGAGAAAAATAAAACTAAGTTGATTTGTAAAAGTAATATTTTGCAAAAAAAATTGGATAACTTTAAGAAGCCGAAAATTTCTAAATATGCGATTTTTGAAAAAGATTAAATGAGGTCAACAAAAATTTTAGAACTCTTGAAAAAAAAACGTGATTCTGGGTAACTCTGGAATTATTAGATTAAATCACGAGTTTGAAAAGGATATTGAAGAATTCAAGGATTTTGAAAAAATTGAATTTTAAAACTCAAACTCTTTGAAACCGAGATGCTTGAAATTGAGAATAAAATTAGAGAGCTTAAAAATGAAAATATGGACTTGAAAACGAAGACTTTTGAAATGAGAGATAGTACCATTAGTTGTTGTTTGAAGCTAATAAATGAAAATAAACTTTTACAATCCAAAGTTAATCAACTTGAGTTGATTACTCGAAAATTTTTCCCTAGAAAAAAATCATTTAATATGCTCCTAGAAAATCAACTCTTTATGAAAAAAGGAAAGAACTTGGATATGGAAAAAGTGTCAAAATATGAACTAACAACTAATAACACTGTCAAGGGGAAATATGTGATAACCAAATGTGCAGAGTGTGGAAATATTGGACATAGCAAGAATAATTGTCGAAATATATACAAACACAAAACCGTTAAGCAAATATGGATTCCAAAAGGTACGAATATAAATGGTTTGAAATTTAAACAGATTTGGATTTCCAAGGGTACAATTGTAAATACTAACGGTTTGTTATATAAACAAATTTGTGTACCAAAGATTTCGATAGATAATAATTGTGGTCCTACATCCTTAGTTAGACCACTTGCCTTCCCCAAAATTTAGACACACAAGTAGGCTAAGGAACAACTTTGATGGAGATAGATTAAGTGTTGGCTACTTCTTAAACTCTCCCGTTGATACTGGACTCTTCTCCCGCTATGCACTAATTAATATACTGACAGCCATTGAACAAATTTTCTTACTAATGAAATTATAGGCATAGAGACGAACTACTCTTACTTCGTCTTTCCCTTAATAAGTCATAAACGCCTGGATAAAGAAGTAGGGCTTAGCCCACTAGTGATAGGGCAAAGGGGGGAAGGACATAGAAAAGACCAGATGCCTACATTCAATCAATTGATTCGTCATGGTAGAGAAGAAAAACGGCGCACGGACGGTAAGGAGGAACGGGAGGTTTTATAGATTCCTTCTCTCGAGTTGTTCTACGTGATTGGTAAACTAAAATTTAAACATTCCTTAACCTATAAAGATTAGATGGTGATCATCACATTTTGGATATGACAGAATAGAAGGGAAGTGAGGTATGATCTCTCAACTCAATTTTTGTTCACATATTGTTAATTATGTTTTGATCGACATTGCTGAAGTATTTCTGACATATCTTGATCATCTCAACTTTGATTTGTGAAATTCTTGAAGTATTTGAAAAGCTAATCGATAATGCTACAACTTCTCTGACTTTTGATTCACTTTGGAATGTCATGAAAAATAGCTTTGACAAATTTTTCTGAAAATGGTTTTTTGCTCAATTTAGATTACTTGTGCTTGATATAAATGGACATGCTGAAAAATTTAAATGTTAAGGCGTACAGGTTATATACCACTATATATCACAATGAATATCTCAATTACAAGTGGTATCTTATATCATTTCATGTTGAAATCATTTTTGCAATTATTATATTGATTTTCAACTTGAAGTCATTTTCACAAAACCCCCTTACAGAAATTGATTTTCACTTATTTTAATGATATCTATCTAATGATAACCTTGAGTTAAAGGGGAATTCAGATGTAGGTGACACTGGTACTCTAGTTGACAGAAAAGGTATTAGTGGAACGAATTTTACGTTAGACATTCATGTGTTGCTTCACATTTTCAGAGGAGATATCTACATATATTTCATTTCAAATGATTTTCAATTAGCAGACATTTTCTTTTATAAAACCCCTTTCAGAAAATATTTTTTATTGACCTTGTTTTAGATTAGTCATTTTTGAAAATTTAATCTGACTACATTAACTAATTTGATTCCACTGATTATCAAAAACATAAATAGTGATTGAAAAAGTGATGAGTGTTGATATTGATCATATATTTTAACTCGAGACCATATATTTAGTAAATTTCTTTAGAAATTTAAACAAGAGTTATAAAAAAATTGGTAAAAATTCCATGACCATTTATATTTCTATCATATTTCTAACAACAATCACTCATCAAGATCCAATATAGTATGTCAATATATGGTATTTTAAATGGGAAATTTTTCTTTTTTCATTTTATTATATTTTTAACAATAAAAACATCCATAGTATTCACTCTCATTTAAAAGTCCTCACGATTATGAATGGGTGAATTACTTGGAATTTTTGATTATGTGCTTTCATGCCCATTTAGAAGTCCTCACGGTTAGGCATGTATGGAACACATGTCAAGATTAATTAAACAGACAAATTGATTCTAATCCCATTTAAAAGTCCTCACGGTTATGCGTGGTTAGAACAAAATTGAATTCATTTTTTTATAAAAATCTGGAATACTTCTAATCTCGTTTAAAAGTCCTAATGGTTATGCATGGTTAGTAGATATTCAAATTCCTAATATAAATATAACAAAAATAGACACAGCTATATGGTTTTGCATCATTCCTATCATTCTAAAGTGGAATATGCGCCTAATAGAGTATTTATGATTTTTGTTTGATTATTTATTGAAATTTAATATTTATACTGGACTGGGTATTGATATTGTATTAATGCCTGTCACTTTATCTCTATTTGTCTAACACTATTACTCTTTTGCTGATAACAAAAGGGGGAGAAAAAAGCTAAGATTTTGACAAATAAAGGTCAAATATTTTATTTTTATTTTCTACTTGCATCTAGGTTCATTTGCATATTTTTATTTATTTTCATGCATATATGAAGTAGGAGTTTTATTGTAGAAAGGGAGCATTCAAATAGGGGGAGAAAATTGAATGATCAAATACATTTAATAAATTCAAAATCTTAAATATATGTTTGTTATCATCAAAAGGGGGAGATAGTTGAATATGCTAGCATATGATTTTTATTTGATGATAATAAACATATATATATATATATATATATATATATATATATATGTAAATGCATTTGTTAATGTACTATTTTATTTTTCACATAACTAAATAACTATTTAAATATTTGCTGAATAAAATAAATAACACAGAATTTAAATTCAAATAGATATTTTATTCAAACAAATATTTTATTACAATTTTCAATAGTACGAATATGAGCTCTTATATATATACATATTTTTATTACAATACAATTTCGGTTACATCGCAATTTTTAGTTTACATTTGTACCTCACTACATATCACTCATTCGCTCATATTTTATCTTCAACTTTATTCCAGATTGAATCCAGCATCTGAGCGATCTGTAAAATAAACACTTAAACAGTTAAATTGAAAAAGAAATATATTTTGTAATGTAAAATAAAACGTGTTTTTGAAAATATTATATGCCTCGGTTATTTGGGTTGTTCATTATCATTTTATTTGAATTCATCAACAACTTGTGACATGCACAGTGTATCACTGTATATGCCACGAGGCCGTGCAGACCGGTATACACTTGATAAAACTGTAGGGACGGTTGAGCACAAGGTCAAGCCCAAAGTTACGTTCAACTCAAGTGAAATAAAAAAAAAGTCACAACATAAGCACAAGGTCAAACCCGAGCCAACGCTAGGTTCAACTCAGGTGCAATACAAAACCAAAAACAGAATGGTCAGGTTTTAACGACTAGAGCAAGCCTCGACCAAAAATTTCAATGAGTACACATGAAGACAAGCTCAAGTGAAAACAACATCTCTAACAAGTGCTCAAGTACAAAATGTACAAAGTCAGTGCAATAAAGACCAGACTGCATGATGAACACAAATGCTTTCAGACTTCATATATACATATGTTTGCACATATATACATGCAGTCAGACATACTAGACAGTTGTCTAAAGCAAACAGGTACAGGTACACAAGTGAACGGCAACATGCAGATATATGTACTACAGCAATGAGAAGTCGAGTACAAGTTCAAACAGTAAAATGCTTCGACCAGACATATATATAAATGACCAGATATGTATACAATGAAACCAAACTACAAGTAAAACAATGGCCAGAACATGAAGCAATGAACACGACATCAATAAAACCCATGCAAACAGGTGCAGTTACAACCTACGATCAATGAAGACTTGATCGGAACGACCACAACATAATTATACTTGAAGCAACTCATCACAAAACTGCAAACAAGTCAGTAAGATGGACTCAGATACCAAAGGCAACAACAACTTAACCAAACTCAAAGAAAAACCAGACCAGATACAACATGCATCATATATAGAGCAAATAAACCAATTCAATGATATGCAGACAGTGTCAAAAAGACCACAACAATGAAATTGATCAGAAGCATACATACGTACACATGATACATGACTCAAGAACAAGACCACAGGCAACACAAATTCAAGTGAAACAATATGGCCAGACTCACAATTTCCAAACGAACAAGTTCAGTTAAAAACCAGAGATTTAGACCAGACAGACTCAAGTTTATCAATCCAGATTCAATTTCAAAACCAAGTATGCAAGTGTACACATGGTGATACACATTTGAGAGGTAGCATATCAGACTGCAACACTACAGCAACTCAAGACACCATGCTACAAAGACCAGAGAACCAAGGACATATTCACTAACAACAAACCAGGATGAACTCAATCAAGACAGCAAGGACATACATGTATACATGTATACAATAAACCAAGTTGCAGCAACAAAATCATGAATTCGAGCTCAAGTAATTATCAGAAGCTCAAAGACATAATGGTACAGGACAGTTTCAATCGAACAAGGCAATTAAATCTCACATATATTTACTTGAGTCACGATACAACTACAAATGCAAGCAAGTTAGAAAATTAAGGTGTGTTTAAGTACCAATTTCAAACAAAGTCATTGAGTCAAATCTAGTTAATAACAATTCTGAAGCAAAATTTCATCTCAAAAATATTATTACAATGTCAAGTGTCGAACTCAAAGAAGTCACAAGAGAAAAGAACGAAACCACGACCAAAGTCAAGTTGAAATGCTACAGAATTCAAAGCCGTGGTGACCAAGGAATCGAGAAAATCTGAAACCAAAGCCGTATTAATCAAGTAAACAACAAATTATATGAATTGAAGAAGTCAGAAAACATCAAAAGCATCCAAACGAAAATTAGTGGCCAAGGACGAATTCAATAAAATATATACGAATGATAATTAGGGAAATTAATCCCTATAAAATCCCATGTCATCATCGGCATTCTAATCAATCGAGTTCAAACTAAATATATCAATGGAAATTACATACCAGTTTCTTAAAATCGAACTCGACGATTTGAAGCTGCCGAGTGTAGTAAACAGCAAAACAATCGATCAACAAAGGAACGCAAGAACATCAATTGATCAACCATCAATCGGTAATTTCAATTTCCAAATCCCTAATTTATTGAAGAGGAACGAAAGTTTTTGAGCAAAAGAAAAGAGGCATACAATTTCACAAAGGAATAGGCCATAGAAATAAAAAGTGAAAAGGGGGACTTTTTTTTTCACCGCATATTTGAATTGGGTCGGTGTCTTTTATATTGGGCTTTATTTGTTAAATTAGGGTTTTATTTTTTCGAAGTTGTTTTTAATTTGTATTTATGTTTAAACTTTTGTAAATTCTAGTCGTGTGACTAGGGGACGAACTACGGTGGTGTAGTTCGAGCATTTGCAACTCAGTGGCTGAGTCGTGGTAGGGTTTTGTGCGTAGAGTTAGGTTAGTTGATAATGGGTGTCGCGAGTTTATGTGTGTAAGAATCTAACTACTTAATTTCTAGTAGAAACCTTAGGGCCAGCACGTAGGTTTGACGAAGCTTGGTAAATCTGTGTGTTCTATTTTCTACTTTTAATAATCTGCTATTGTTTGTGCTGCTATTATTCTGCTATTATCAATGCTGCAATTATTTTATATACTTCTGCAATAAATTTTTATAATTGGTAATATCACCTTATTCACCCCCCTTCTAGGGTGAAATTGATCCTCCATATGTTAGGATGTGGATGCCCTGTTAATAGAGAAGTTGAGGCCGCGGAATAGTAGACGGAGAAGTAAGTAATGGAGAGATTTGAGCCACTGCTTACCCAATACAACGCGAGTATGCTAAAATTCCATAATCTGGAGTGGTTTAAAGATGATTATACCTAACTCCTCGCAAGTGCCTAAGAACGGGTTGCTAAAGAAAAGGAAAAATTTCTCTAGGTTGGTGAGGTAGATCCGGAGCAGTTAGAGAAAGAGGTCTTGAAGGGAGATGAGCTAAGATTTTGAAAGATGGCTTGCTTATCCTTCACCCGAAGCAAGCCACAACAATGCAGAAGGATTTTGATAAAGGCTCCAGGTCGATGCCACATAATGCTACTGCCAGCTAAGCACTTAGTTCTCAGGTTTCTCCTAACTCCACTTATGATCCCGGGTATGACCCAGAAAGGCCCAAGATTCACAGGCCTTCCATGTTATCCTCTATTCATGAGGGGAACTTTAGCCCAATTCGACCTTCACAGAATTGAAAACTGAAGAAGTCATTGATTTCTTCTATATTTTAGAGGGTTGATGTGTTGCCAATCAACGTCACTAACCTCTCATTCTTTTTGCACCTTAAGTTTTAGTTTAGCCTTCAATCGCCCCAGTTCCTGTAAAGGACTCTCAGTCAAAGGAGAAAGTTCCTATCGTAGAGTTAGTAACCATTATAACTTCAGCAACAATCCCCAACACTCTGGCTGAGGAGATTTGAGGCCTAGATGAGCAAATGATTAATGCTTTGTTGGATGAAGGAACCGAAGGAAATCAAGGTGCTCAAACCAATGAGGATGTCGTTATTACTAGAGTCTTCGAGCCCCTACCTAGTCACACCTTGAGAAATATTGAGCACGAACATCTTTCTGATATAGAAATCAAGCAAGAGAAGGTGGAGACCTTTCATATTCCTTTGTTTGTAGCCTTGTCGGGCCGAACTACTCTGCTTAGGAGAGCTCGAAGGACGCTGCGGGATCTTTACAAAGCACTCCTGCCTCCCTTCCTCCATTTGGGTTTTCTTAAAGCCACCGTGCCATAACATTTCATAGCACTCTACCCAAAGTCAGAGGAAGTGGAGGAAAAGGAGAAAAGAGAGAGGATGAAAACTCAAGCGAAGCATCTCCGGTGCTAAGAAGAAGCCGAGGAAGCAGAAGCAAAAGAAATAACTGTCGAGGAACTTGGTGTAGATATAATTAACTTTTTTAGCAATGGTTGTAGTCTATTTTGGTTTTTCGGCTGGCTTTGTGCGGGTTTGGCCCTCGCTTTTGCTGTTTGTTTATAGTGTTAATAAAACTTGATAACTCTAACAAAGGATTTTTTGTTTCATTAACTCTTGCGTATTTGTCTAAGTACTCAAGAAATACACTTTCTACTCAATGAACTTAGGATCTATTTCTCTTAATCATAGTTATCGGATTGAGTCTTCAGCCCATTTTATACTTTGCCAGCCTTTTGTTGCTCTACCGAACATAAGGTAATCACTGAAATGCCAAACACTAGGTGTTGGTTGAGACTAGTCACTTGGAATTAGCAACTTAAGTAACTTTTTCCAGGATAATACTTTTCAATCGCACCAAACTCTGGGCAATAGTTTAAGTTAACTACTTTGGATCGTAGAACATACATTCTCATCTAAGATGTTTATTTCCAACTATGCCTAACTCCGGTCGTCGGTCAAAATCTCATAAGTTAGGCCCTGCTGTACATCGGGCATGGATCTTTTGTTCTTTATAATCCATGCAAAATGTTCAGATTAGACATCATATCATGTCCAATTTTTTTTATACTCATGCCCCTTTTCTGAGAGCAAGAGTTGAGTGAGTGAACGGTCATGTCACATTCAGTTAAGGATTATACTCCTACTCCAGTAGCAAGAGTTGGTTTAAAAATGGTCTTATCGCATCTGGTCTAGGTTCATACTCCTACTTCGGAAGCGAGCATTGGTTTACGGACAGTATTATCACATCTGGTTTAGGTTTATACTCCTCCTCCTACTCTAGAGTGAGAGTTAGTTTATGGACGGTCTTATCACATCAGATTTAGGTTTACACTCCTACTCAGACTCCAAGAGCGAGAGTTGGTTTACGGACTTTCTTGTCGCATCCAATTTAGGTTATACTCTTGCTCCTACTCCAAGAGCGAGAGTTAAAAGGTGCATGGTCGGGTCACATCCATCTTTGATTGGATTGTCATGTCCATTTTGGATCAAGTTCCAAGTTTATCGAGCTCCAGGCAAGCCAGAAGTGTTTTGTCAAATTCCAGGATCAAGCTTGAGAGTGGATGGTCGAGCCACATCCACTTTGGATCATATTCTTGCCCCCGAGCGGGGAACAAGAATTGGCTGATAAACGGTCGAATCATGCATTCCTCGGTGGAACTCCACAAGTTCAGTCATGGGCCATTGAAATTCAGTTAATATCTACACTAAATGGCGTCTGCCACTCTGGCAGAATCTGTATGCTGTTCACACTTCATGATATGCTGTTGACGGTCAGTCTTCCCTACATATGCTGGCATAGTCAGTGCACGAATCTCCTTAGATACTCCTCACGCATAATTGCTTCAGTAAAGAGATTTCGACTTGGGGAGGTACACCAGTTGTCATTGGTCTGGCTCTAGGTTTCTCTAATAAGCCTCTGTACCATTTCAGTCAAATCTGGCTTCAGAAGGCCTACTGCTTGGCGGTAGTCATAATCTACACCATGGGTCCGACCCAGTAAGCGACCTCAGGCTGAACCATGATGCCTTGGTTCTCCAGCCTCTGGGAGGACCGGTTGGCTAGCACTTCCATGTTCATTCCTTTATGGTAAATCAATAACAACCACCTAATTTCTAATGCCCTGGTCAATCATAGTGTGCTCGAATCGTGCTCTATCTCCAGCCTGAAAATTCGACCCTTGGTGAGTGGGTTCGGTGCCAACACTAGTTCCTTGGTATCTAGTGCTCATGGAGATCAACAGAGAATTGCATAGAATCGTAGGAAAGGAACTTGAAACAGGCTTTTGGCATCATCGGCAATGAGTGGAAGAAGTGGAGCCACTTTAGGTGAAGATTTGGGGAATGGTATTAAGGCCCCTAGGTGGGAGGATCGATACCTATCCCATACTTGGTGAAATTCAACATGTGGGATCAGTATTGATCCCGAGGTGGGGGATTGATACCTATCACACCATTAATGGAATTAAGTATGTGGGATCGGTATTGATCCCTGGGTGGGGGATTGGTACCTATCCCACGCTTAGTGAAATTCTGACTATGGATTTTTTAGGACAGTTTGCCTCCACTCCTGTGATAGTGGTCATATAACATGGAACTTCCAAAGTCAAAATATGGAGAGTCTGCTCCCTCCTAGTCCTCCTACAGTAGAAATCCAACCAATTCATCGGGTTTTGTTTTCCAGGCTATGTCGTTTTAGCATTGCATGGCTATTTTATAATTCTATCATCATTCTCCATATGTCAATCCTAGTGATTATGTTAGAGGTATTTTAGACATCCATGGGACCTTACTACACGCCATCCAAAATATTCAACTTGGCATTTTTTGCCTCATCGACAACTCTTATGGTAATAGTGGCTTTGTCTTTCCTTGGACCAATTAGTGATAACTTCCTGTAGAATTTGCTCAAATCATAGTAGCACGAAAACTAGTTGAGAAGAAGCTGAATCTCTTTGCTGGGTGGAGCCATGGCATAAAGCTTTTAGTAGATCTTTAAATATTTGGGTTGTAGAATTAAAGAGAGGAAAAGTTGCATCTATCTCTTGGATATAGGAAATCCAATAGTAGATGATGGATCCAAGTAGCCTGTGATTGAAATTTCTTAGTGAAAGCACTAATGTCTGAATAAAAATTGGAAAACACCCAGAAAAGTAAGTAGTAGAGATTAAATGAAGAAAGTAAATGAAAAAAGAGTAAAAACAAGCACACACAAATTTATAATGGTTCGGCAACCTTGGATTATGTCAACTTGAATGATTTTATTGCTTTTTGCACTAGATTTTATGATTGCACATAAGAGGGATCGGTAGGAATCCTAAAGTATAATGGAGTAAGAGTGTAATGGTCATGTAAAATCCCTAGAATGAACAATGCTCATGTATTTATAGGAGTAAACGACCAAATATCTCATCGATATTTCTCTTACAGAACCTCTCCCCCAAGACCAAGTCGCCAAAAAATCTCTACTCCATATCACCTACGTATGGGTATCAGTACCAATCCCTATAGGGGGATTGATACCTATCCCTATATGTGTAGGTAGGGATCCCATAACTTTCTGTGTTGACTCGTCTTGATATTGGCTTCATGTTTCCAAGCTTGTTTTGCATAGATGCCTAGGTGTTTCTTGGTCCAAGCGATGAGTTTACAGAAGGTTGATTTGCTGCTTCAGATAGTATACGAAGATTGTCAATATGATGCATAGAAACTTCTGGAACAACACTTGAATCAGGCTCTATGTAGATAAAGAGGAGTGCTATAGGAGTAGGGGCCACTCTAGGTGTACTTTTAGGGAGTGACACCGATCCCCTACGTAAGATGTATACCAACCCATACTTAGTGAGTTTCAAGGTGCTGCTCTCTTGAGTTCTTTCGACCGTCGCCTCATGGTTTTGTCAGCACTTGATTTTTGGACTCTAGGATTATCTCTCTGATGAGCTGCTTGCTTCGATAATCGTCAAGCTTAACCTGTCCAATCAGTCTGAATATAGCCGGACTAAAAGGCCGGATAACAATTTGTTAATGTAAATTAGAACTTGTACAACTATTAATTATTGAAAAGTAGATTTCAAAACATACAATTTTGTTTGAGGAGTTTGGATAAAACTTTGATATTTTCAAAGTGAAAATTTTATTTGAAATGAAATGAAATTTTGGGATATAATTTCGAAGTTTTAAGATTTTCAAGTGTTGTACTAATGCAGGCATAACTTTTATTGTTACGGTCGGATTTTGCCAACTTTTCTTTCATTAGAAATTACTTTCATAAGGAACAACTTTCATTTTAATATCTTTTAGGAAATTTGAAGTTTTCCAATGTTGAAGTTTTTTTAAGTGAATGCGAATGTCTATTATATGCATACAAAACTTTGAACTATTACAGTGAATTTTTTTAACCATAACTCTCAAACTGTCCATTTTTGTCGATTCTACATTAGTTAGAAAGCTATGATAATGGAGAATTTTTTTTGTTTTAAGTGCAATGCAAATTTTCTTAAAGTTTGTTGATGCTTAAATCTGTTTTAAAAGCAAACAAAATTTTGACTCGGACATAAATTTTCTGAAATGCAGTGCTCTCTTCTTTTGATCATACCATTTATCCCAATTATCTGATTTCGATGATCTTGTACATTTTGGAAAGATCTAAATATAAGAAATAACTATTATTTAAAGATTTATGCAGGTTTTATTGTTTTCTAGGCAAAAAACCATGTTTCTGCGATATAAAAGGTGTTTTAGAATTTGTAATGTTTAGTAAAATCATCATAACTTTTAACGCAAATTATATTTTTGTGATCCCAAAGAAGCTTTTGAAACATAATTTGCTATGCTACAACTTTACTTATTATAGCATTACATAATGGCGTTTTTACCAACTTAAAGGTAACCGACAAGATGCTTAAAAAGAAAATGCAGTATCGTTCGTTCATTATATGAATGCAATGCTACTTTATGCTTTTATGATGAGTTGAGTACACCTCGAATATTTGAATCAATGGCATGTACACCTTTTATGCAGTATCGTTCGTTCATTATAGGCTTGTAACTGGGCCAATTTACCAAGAAATGTAGCCACTACAGAAAGCTCATATGCTTAGTGACTCTTCTTCATAAATTTTCTCATTTATAATTGTATTTATTCAAAATTTCAATCTACCTACTACTAAAATTTCAAAACCAAACTGACAATTCTTTTCAACCAGAATTTGGCTATAACTTATTTATGCTTGAAGCATCGGTTAAAGACTGCACAGTGTGGCTCTTGCTATCAATTAACATGTCATTGATAGAGTAATGAATTAATTGTCAAAGTAATTACTTGTCATTGTAAATTTGGTATTGAAAACAATATTAACTTACTAACTTGACATCGAGAAGGCGTCAAAGTTGTCAAAGTAATTACCATTTCATTGTTGAATTAAAAATCTTGATACTCAAACGCAGGCGTGCACCCAGTTTGGACCATACGTTAAATCTGAAAGCAACTAGCATTCTTTTGCCATATTTATATCTAGTAACATGTAAAAGTAATAAAGTGGAATATGCAGTGGTAAGTTTAGAATAGGACGTGGACTGTAGATTGCTATAAAACACGGTAATTTTCCACTCTGTTTAAAAGAGAGTAACACAGAATCAAGAGGAAAAGAGTGGTCATATTTAGTTACCTTAGTAAAAGAAATATATGAAAGCAATAATTTCGTTGTTTGTGTTTTGGTAGTGGATGTAAGGATCTATGAGAATTTATATGTGAAAATTAGTTTTTGTAGCTACTTGTACTTCCCTACTTTTATTTCACTGCACAATGCAGTTTTTTTGTTTCCCTACTTTTGTTTCACCGCTTTCATCCCACTGCAGGTTACTGCTCTTATTTCAAAACGAAAACGTATAGAATTTATTGTGTTGCAAGTTTTACTACTTTTGGTTCCAGGTTCAACAAGTTTTAGCTTCAAATATTGTCTATGTGCTTGAAGTGGTGATTGGTTAAATAGGATGCTTGCTCTTGGTGTCGACAATGAAGGAACTTTGGTCCTATTTTACTGTTAACCGTGTAAAAATTGGAGGAACTTTGGTCCTATTTTGTTGTAACCGTGTCAAAATTTTATAATACATTGTCATTTTGCTAGTGTTTTGTAAATGCGTTAAGACTTTTACTTTGTGATATTTTGCTAACCCTATAAATGTTTATTTTTTTAATAATGGAGTTTGCTTTGTGATATTATGTTGAATCTATAAATGTCAATGATATTATTATGTTCCTAACATTGTAGGAGCAGAAGGCATAACAAAAGTTTTTTAACAACATTACACAAATTTAGCAACGGCCCATAGTCATTATTAAAGCATTGAATTGCAATGGATTAAAATCATTGCACACCGTAAATTAGCAATAGCTTAAAGCCATTGTAACCTACTAATAAGCAATGGCCCATAGCCATTGCAAAATCTAGTTTCGCAATGGCTCTTAGCCATTGCTAATTTTTATCCACACCCTATTTCGCAACGGCTCTAGGCCGTTGCGAAATGCTTTTGTAATGGCTCAAAACCGTTGTGAAATGGCTTTTATGCTATAGTGAATAGCTTCTTTGATTTCTTATGCCAGTTTTATGATGCTTGAACTATTCACGTATGTTATATCCTATAAATACAATGTTTTATGGTATGTGTTAATCGGTGTTAATCGAAATGGTCGTGTTTTAGTAAAAATTACTAGCCTAGTAAAATGAATTATTTTTGAATTATTATCTAAATTTTTTACTACAAAATGTAACTCATATGTGAATACAGGTAGGATGTGATATTCCCTTTGATTAGTGTTGCAAATGTGTATGTTTCTATGAATATTTCCATAACATGCATGTTAAAAGCATTTCGATAAAATGGGTTGTAGGCTGGATATTATTGTGTAAATATCCCAGTATGTGATTGATGTCACACATAAAACATGACATGACAAATATACTTGTTAATATTGAATGGCTATAGTCACAATTAGATTTTTAGCCTAACCCGAGGTTTTGTTTTATGAAAACTTCTCGGGTCAGATTGAGGAGTTTTAGGGATGATCACCTTTACTCGCTATGATGTTATGTCGTACAAGGACAAATAGACGGACACTGGAATAGTGTATATAAGCTTATTAATATTGCAGATGTAAACTACCCAAGATGTATTATGTAAACCATTATATGATGTACCATCAGAGTGATCTGGGGTGTTCACATTCACAGGATATCCTTAGAGGAGATCAAGACATCCTAGTGTGTCTAGTTGTTGTTTAGGACTAGTAGGTTGGACATCATTATTTTGGGTAGTCTTTTATCAATATAATCTATCGGGTGGATGATGTTGTATATATGTTATGTTTTGGTCGACGCCCAATTTATAAATTTTGACATGTAAATATCTCGGTTTGTATGAGACATTTATTTATGTGTTCTTGATATGTGATCTATACGAATTCTTAAACCCATGTACATTGTCTTGTCTTGAGATGAGGTACGTGTTGTCACAAATGGTATTGGATATTGTATGGTATCCATGTTGACCTAAACTAGTGTATATGGGTAATCGCTTTTCTAGAGTCCTTTGATTGTAACTATCGAATATTTATTTAACTTTTTGGTAATCTTGTCGCTGGAATGGGGGTCTCATTTCTTAGGTATTTTTAAGGGAGGAGTCACCACACCTTTATGTTCTTTATCTTTAATCTAAGCGTTTGAGAATTTGAGAGGGTTGGCACCATTAACTTCATCTATTGTCCACATATTTCATGTAAGAAGTGAGTGGATGCTAGAGTGAATAGGTAGAGCTATGGCTATTAAGTTACAAAACCAATTATACCACTCCAAGTTACGAAGTATTCGATCTAGTTTTCACCAATGTTTTTTTGCAACCCGACCTCTAAGTGTACTTCAAACCTCCCATTATATGTTCTATTAGAAAACGATTAAAAAATGCATTCATTCAACACCATCAACTAACTGTCTAATCTCCTTTTTATCCTCATCTTGTTGCGAGCCACTAAAATCCCTCATGACTACCCATGATAATACATCTATTTTGACTTTTCCACCATAGAATCCCAAATATTTTCGTTTCATCTTGATTATTATATGCTTGTATAGTCGATAAAGCGAATGGGATCTCTTTACTCCTCAAAATTACTGTTAAGTGTTGAAAACTATCAAAAATTGTATAATAACTCCCTAGTTCTCCATTTATAGGATATAATGCAGAACTTTTGCCTACGTTCAACATTTGCAATCCTTTTCCACCGTATTAGCTTATTAATTTTTATATTATCAATATTAGTACCCACAACTTTGGTCTTAAGTAAAGCCACAAAAAATGGTTTTCATTTCCCAACTTAATAATCAACGTCCAATTGTATATCGAGATTATTCAAAATACTAACGCATAACAAACAATATTAATTATGAGAATTGTTAAATCTTGAACTTCTCCATGACTTTGATTGCTAGCTTACCACTTCACTCAACTTACTATCCTTGTTATTTATAGTCTCTTTCATTTCAAGTAGCATGTTTCACATTAAATTACCAACACCATATCTTTTTAAGCTAATTTAATTTTGTATTTGTACCTCTAAAGGTTGTATATCACTGTCACCTTTAATTTATTTTTTCCACCATTAGTTCGACACAGTTGCATAAAGAAGCATTGAGTAGGTCTTTGATTTTTATTTTACTTGTTAATGTGTTATAACTATTTCTTTATTTTAATTATACTTAATAAAAAAATCCATAAATGATATGCTTTATGATAGTAATTATGAGAAATTTATCATATAATAAAAATAAACATATTATGTAAATATTCCTAGTCAAAATGTATCAAGATATCGATATATCCATTGACTAAATTATGTAATACTCTCCAAATGTTGGGCAGTGTCTTACTCATGGTTGTCGATGGAACCAAGGGATTAAACCAATAATTATTGAATAAATATGGAATGACTCAATCAATAATTTTCTATTGGCTAATATAACTAAGGTCAAACAGAGAATATTGAAGTGACCATATTACACAGTTCTCTTGACTTTAGAATAATGTTGAACTTCAATATGGATATCCCATTTTTATTACAGTTAAATCGTGCACCAGTGTCCATCGAACGACTATAGTTGAGTCTAAGTTAAAGCATTTGATGTTAAATGCAATTCAACAGAGAATTCATATCTTTAGTTACATCAGGTCAGTATCATGGTCAACTGTAGTTAATTTAAAGTCAAAGTCTCGGGAAAAAGCTTTCGGTTAACAATAATTGTTATTATTGAACCAAGGACTTTTTGTTTGGATTATACAAGTTGAATATGGATGAAATTGGAATTTTGACCAGTACCAAATTCCATAAGTCCTTATGTTAGATAGTTCTGATGAAGAGAATTAGTATAAGTAATTATCACTAACAGGGACTGCTTAAGATAGTAAGACTAAATTTTACCAAGATAGTGTAAGCCGTAAATTCGTCCAAACTATCACACCATCAGCCAAGGTGACGTGTGAACTTTAATATTCGAATTATGTGATAATAATCGCTGACTGAATTTACATCTATACGTCGCACAACAGTAATGTTGAATACTCTAATACCACTTGATTTAGTTAAATTATAATTTAATTATATTAATTAATAATTATGAAATATTAATTATAAAATTTTGTTTGATTTATTTGAACTAGTATTGAATATAGTGTGTATAAAAAGTTCGTATATGTATGCATCGATATACAATATCGATGTACATTTAAAATAGATTTAAAAAGTGAAAAATATTGATTGGGTTTGGAAATATGTATAGGCCCATTGGCCTACAATTTCGTTCGACTATGTTAGGAGGGGAAGGGTATGCTATTTTTACTTGAAAATACAGGCTTCGTATTGGTTTAAAAGAAGATGTAAAAGTGAGATCAAAATATCTACTTTTCTCTCACTTTCTTTTCTACATAAATAAAACACATCCCTCGTTTTCTTTTTTCCTCTTTTCAGCCCCCACCGCCTTGCTTGGCTGAAAATACTTGCCTTTCTCCCCTCTTGATTTTTAACTAAAATCAAATCAAGTCAAACTAAATTAAAGGTGCGGTGACCTCTTTGGTTAATAGCTTTTTGAAAGGGATTAGATATGATTTGAGAAGTCTATCTAATTCAACATTCAAGGTGGTTTATCAAAGGCATGGTTTAGGTAAATCTAATATTATATTCATTCAATTATATTCATTTATACCATTATACGTATGTAGATTAGAATTCATAATATCATGAATTTTTATATTTGTTTACAGTCAAATCAATATATATTTGTATATGTTCTTAATAAAAAATTAAAGTAGTCATATCTATACCTTTATGTTTTCGGCCATACAAAATGAAAAAAAAAACGAATGTAACAATATTTTTAAATTTAATTTGAATTTTAACTTGATACTATATTAATTCAACATATATATATATATATATATATATATATATATATATATATATAATTTATTTAGTAAATTTTATGTTCATATAATTTCACATATTTTTTTGTGTGTTTGTGTCTATGAATTTAAGCCGAAGGATATATATGTATGTTTATATTTCTAAATTTTGTTATTATATATATATGTATGTATATGTATATATATATATATATATCATAACATAAAACGCATTCAAAAATTAGAGTTTTAAAAAATTATTTTTTAATAATAAATTCGTATAGAAATTTAAAAAACATTTTGTTTTAAATTGCATAGATTTTAAAAAATTGATTTTGTCAAAAATATTTTTAATAGAAAGTAATAAATAAAAAATTGCATTTTATTTTATATTTATATATATAATATTATATTTATAAATTATAGTTTTTTAAATTTTAATATATATATATATACATGAGTCTATTATATATTTTTTCAAAATAAAAAATATATATTTTAAATCTTATATATAGTAAGTATATAACATTTAAATTTGAATTTAAAAATAAGATATTATTTTTATTCTTGATCTGATTCCAAATTGATTATTTCTTAAGCTATTTTAAACACTAAATTTTAAATTGGTTTTATATTATTTTTTTGCAGAGCAAGCGGGGTTAAACTGGTCCCCTACCAGATTTATTAAATAGAAAAGAAAACAAACAAGAGAAGACCGCACAAGGAAGAACTAGAGAACAGAGAAAAATGAAAAAAAAAGAAAGCCTAAAAAACTAACTGATCCAAGGATCAATCAGATGCTCATGAAATGGATGCACACTTTCCCTCAATCCCAACAAAATGTTGTGTTTCAATGCAGACCATAGCACATCATGGCTCTTGATTTTGCCTTCGAAACACCTAATATTCCTTTCTTCCCATATTATTTTCAACAACTTTTTCAAACTGAAGAAAAATGGAAAACCCTCCTCCTCCCTCCACCTTAAAGCATGTTCAATGTAGCCCCATTGATCATCAAAAGAATTTGCATCGGACACCCTACCATTGCGGTTTAAGATTTTGTTCCATAGTTGCATCACATACTCACATTCAAAAAATAAATGCTTGACACTCTCTTCATGTGTACAGCATAATTCACACCTTGGAAGAACAATCATCCCAAAACCAATCAATCTATCTCTAGTTAACAAAGCCATGTTTCTAACTTTCCAGAGCATCAGATTATCAGTACTAGTTGAGATAGCAGTCCAGGTAGCCTTGCTCCATTTGCAGTCAGGCATAGCATCAGTTCCCAACATAACATTGTAAATTCCGGTGACAACATGGTTTTTTCCATTCCAAAGCACAGTGCTTTCATCATGTATTTCAAACTTTTTCACTGCATACTGTCTCCAGAAGGCCCTAACCAACTGGTTACTTGAATAAGGCATCACAAGAACACCATTGTGTATGTAATCCACAGCCATTGCATTCAATCCAATACCAGATTGATATATTTTTTGGGGAGTGAACAGCTGCCCAATAATGATACCCTTACTTATCCATGGATCATGCCAAAAGCTGCAAGTGCTAGTGCCACTAAGCATGATCTGAACAGAAGGACGTATAGAGTTTCTCAACTTCAATATGCTCCTCCAAATCCAACTAGAATACTGGGCAGCGTCCATAAACCAGAATTTCCTTGCTCCAACATTATGAATGAGGACCTACTGGACCCACAAGGAATTTCTCTTTTGTAACAGAGCATCAAGGTGATAACCATAGGCAGCTTTATTCCATACTTCAATGTTGCACATACCTAAACACCCTTTATTCTTTGGTTTCTCAAAAATTGAAAATGAGCAGGGAACTGGTTTCTTGGAATGAATGGATCCAAACAAGAAAAATCTCATCATAGCCCTTCTTATCATTCTCAAAAGCTTGATAGGAAGAATGTAAGCTCTAGCCCAATAGACCATCATGGAGAAACTAACCGTCTTCACAAGAACAAGCCTGCCAGCTTGGGATAGGAATTTGTTCTCCCAACATCCCATAACATCAGTTATTCTTTGATAGAGAGGAAGGCAATCCGCATGTGTCACTCTAGAAGTACATAAAGGAAACCCCAGGTAAGTTATGTCTTGATTCATGGCTTGCAATCCAGCAGAGGAAGCAAGATTATTCCGCTGCAAGTCAGAAATCCCAGCAAGAAGAATACTGGATTTTGAAATATTAAGTTTTAGGCCTGTCATTAGGTAAAATTTATGAAGAGCTTCAACAATGCATTGTATGGAAGGAAGATTAGGTTTAGTAAAAATCATGATATCATCAGCGAATAGGAGGGAGGTGACTTGAAGGTCCTTACACTTGGAATGAAAGAGAATTTGCTTGCTTTGGAACAAAGGCCTTAGCATGCAAGTAAAGACTTCCATAATTAAAAGAAAAACGTAGGAAGAAAGTGGGTCTCCTTGCCTAATGCCCTGCTCAGAAGAAAAGAAGCCATTGTTAGCGCCATTTAAGATCAGTGAGAAGGTGGGAGAGGATATGCACTCATAAATCCATGCAACAAAGACTTTAGGAAAGCCCATGAGTGCCATAACTCTAACGATTGATTTCCACTGTATACTATCATATGCTTTACGTAGATCAAGCTTCAACATTACACCAGGGGAAGCATTGACACGACTATATCCCTTTAACAACTCGTGGGCAAGCATAACGTTATCAAGAATGCTTCTTTTAGGCAAGAAACCAGCTTGGTTATTGGATATTATTCTAGTCAAAACAAAGACCAGTCTCGAGCAATGATTTTTGATATGCATTTGTAGACAACGTTGCAACAGGAGATGGGTCTAAAAGAAGTGACAGAATTGGCAGGCAAGCTCTTAGGAATGAGAACCAAGTTCGTTGCATTAACAGATTTGAGAAGCTTACATTTATCAAAGAAGTTGTTCACTGCTTTGCAGAAATCGCCACCAACTATATCCCAACTAGAAGTGAAGAAAACCACATTGAAGCCATCACGACCCCACACGAGCTCCTCTTCATAGCAAAAAGGGTGTTCTTGATTTCCTCATTAGTCACCTTTTCCACTAATTTTAAAGCTTCATCATTATTAAGTCTTGGTAAATTTATATTAGAGAGTTGGTCCAGATCAGGATCAAAATTACTGTGATTTCCAAACAGAGCAGTGTAGTACTTCAGAAATGCATTATCAATCTTCTCAGGAGAAGTGTGCATGATTCCTTCTTCATCATAAATGGAAGCGATGTTATTTTTTGATTGCTTTACCTTAAGAGAGGCATGAAAGAAAGAGGTATTCCTATCCCCAACAGCAGCCCACTTGATTCGAAGTTGTTGCCTCCTCATATCACTTTCAGTTTCCAAAGCTTTATTGAGTTCATTGTATAGTGCAGATTCTTCTTCAGCTAAATCAGATCTACCAGGATTAGCCATCATCTTTTTCTAAGCTTTCTTCAACTGGTCCTCGAGTAAAGTTGATTTAAGAGTGTCATTGCCTAACTTGTTCCTTGCCCATGCCCTTAATGCATCCTTAACTGCCCTAAGCTTTCTGCAAAAAATATACATGGGATTGCCAAAAAAATTATTCATCCAAGCTGACTGAATAATAGAAACGAACTCTGGGTCATTAACTCAAGAGTTGAAAATTTTAAATCCTCTTTTTTTCCTGGGGCAGCAACCCGGTGGATATGATGAGGGGTGAATGGTCAGAAAGAACAGGATGGGGAAAGGAAGGTGGTAATATTGGGCCAAAAGGAAAGGGCTTTATAGTTGATAAAGGAGTGATCAATGTTACAAAAAGTTCTGGTTCCTCTCCTAGACCGATTGTTCCACGAGAAAAGAGCACCAGATTTAGGAATTGGAATCAAAGATGAATCAGAAATGGCAGTATTTATAGGCGGTATATCTCTTAGCGTGAGAGGAATGCCACCATGCTTGTCAGACAAGAAAAAGCAGTTGTTGAAGTCACCTAAGATTACCCAGGGATGGGATTCCTGCCTGAAAGCAGGTATAAGATTGAAGAGAGATTGTCTTGAGGGAGCAAAGTTTGAAGCATAGACAAAAGAAATGTATAAAGAGGTGGCGGGATTAACGTACTTAGCATGAAAATGCATTATTTGAGGCGTTGCATGAAGCAAATCAAGGGAAAGCTCAGTTGGATTGTGTAGCACTATGATACGACCATAGCTGGCTTCAGGTAAATTGTGATAAAGGAACCATGTAGAGTTTATATACTTTGCATCTTTTATAGTTAGAGGAAGATTTAACTTAGTTTCAAGAATAGCAATGATTGATAGGTGATGGGAGGCAATTAAAAGCTAGACTTGATCGAGTTTGAGGTGGTTATGGGAACCCCTTATATTCCATGCTCCAAAATTGTGTAACATGGATTAAACTAATGAGTGTAGAGCTGCTTATGACATGCTCCTCGTGATCGGAGACTCGGTTCTTGGTTTATCAGAATTGTGTAACTTTGGCTTTATTTTCTTTTTGAGTTTATCATTCCTGGCAGAGATGATATCAGGAAATGATTGTTTCGGAGAGGAAGGTGGTGATAACCAACCAGGTATTGATCGTGAAAAGGCATAAGGTTGTATAGATGGACAAGATTCTGAAGGAGGAGGGATAGTAGGAAGAGAAGAGAGAGCAGTATGATGGTCAGATAAGATAAGGTCAGTAATCTGATGTTGTAGCTGAGCACAGAATAATTCATCACAAATAGGGTCCAGAGGGGAAGTGGGATGAGATTGTATTGAGGCATGTGCAGTTTGGATGGAGTGTGCATTGCATGGTTTTTGTGCATGCATTTGGAGATTAATATCAGTCTGGTTACCATGCAACTGTTGCTTATCAGAATCAAGCAATAATTTATTTGTAATAACTTCTGTTTGGCAGTGCATAACCAGACTTTCCTCATTTGTACATTGTACAATCTCAACTTCATTTTGCTTATCATTCATGCATCCGTTATTTGAAATGATTCCCTGAACAAACATTTCATCCACCACATCATTATCATCGTCAATATTTATTTTCTCATTCTCCTCGTGTATAACATCGTTGATGTTATGAAGAACATCGTATTTGTTATATGATAGAATAGAGTGTGGTTGATTCCCAACCAAACCAACAACCTCATTAATTTCATTAAAACTCCTCACTTCTTTATTCCCATTTATTACTTGCTGCCGATCAGATGAGGATTGCCCCTCTGGCCCAACAAAAACACCATTCTCCACAAGCTCTGTCACTATGTGAGATTTTGTTTCCACCAGTTTTGTTTTCCTTAATGGAACCTTCCTCCAGATCTGTTTGTTCTTCATCATTACTTTACCTATCCCAATGTTTCTTGCTTTCCCTTCTTGTTTTTCCTCCACTGAAGAAAAAACTACATTATTCCTCCCACTATCCTCAGATTGCAATAGGCAGTTACTAGTGATATGGCCAAACTCCTTGCAAACAGTGCAAATATTAGGTCTCCATAGGTAGCTTACTCGAACCATTTGCGTAGAACCATCAAGCAGCTGAACAGGAAACTCATCCACCAAATCCACATCCGGAGAAACATCCACCAAGCATTTAGCAAATCCAATCCTTCCATTCTTTCAGTTGAAGAATCCAAACACAAGAGCCTTCCAATTCTCGAGGCCAGCCAATTAATGCCTACCAATGACCAGGCAAAGATTGGAATATTGGTTAATTTCAACCAAACAGGGACAGATTTGATCGTACTGCAGCTGTTTCCAATAGATGGATCCCATGCCTTCACAATGAAGATCTTGTTCCTGATGAATATAGGGTCAGATTCAAGAATTCTCCTTCTGTCTTTAGTATAAAACAGATGGAAATGGAACAAGATTCCATCAGATTTCACTGTTATTTCTCCTTTCAGCTTCCATAATTCCTTTAGATGATTGATAACAGTTAAGTAGGATAGAAGTTTATCAAGAAAGAAGCCAACCAACCAGTCACCCCATACAACATGCCTGCTTGAATGACAGCACTTGGTAGGACAAGAGCAGGCCCATTGAACACAAGAGGAATATCCACGGGGCAATACTGACCTGCATTGCGCGGCTTGGATTTGAATAGAGAGGACCAAGAAGAGGTAGATGGTTCAGTCTGAAGAATTGGTCCAAGAGGAGGTGGAACATATGGAGGTAAGGTAGGAGGAGAGTTAGGCAGGGGAGTTGTACGGGGAGGAGGTGGGAGGACAGAAGATGGAGAGGGATGTACAGTTTGAAAAGATGAGGTATGGGTAGAGGGATGGTCGGGAGCTGCCATGGAATCGTGAAAAGATTTAATTAATCATTGAAAAGATTTAATATATATAATTGGTTTTACATTTAAAACATGTTTATACATAATTGTTTTAATATATATATATCTGTGTGTGTGTGTGTGTGTGTGTGTGTGTATGCTTTAATGTATATTAATTTTAAAATAATATTAGACAACGAATGCGTTTATAAAGGGGCTAATGTGTCCGTTGAGGTGTAAATCCTTACACTTATATATGAACATGTCAAACCATGTACACATTATATGTTTGTTTGCACTAAAAATGGCACAAATACCCTAGAATCAATTGAAAGCACCAGTTCCAATAAACTAAAGGTTAAGCAGAAAAGGAGACATAATTTTTATAGTGTTTGCTGAATTCTTCGGCTTACGTCCACTTTAATTTTTGTTATTATTCGTTTTCTTTTTTGATTACAACTAATTTTATCAGATCTGACCACAATCTAGTGGAAGTTAGATTTACATTGGAGTTCCTAAAGTATATTAGGGAAAGGAGATAAGAGTTAAGAAGATGTAGAGCGTGAATCCTCCTTCGGTTGTTATATGGCTGGTATTTATAGAGAAGCTTGTCATAGACTCAGGAGCCCATATTGAATGAAGTCCAAACGCAAGTCCAAGTGTACAAAAAGGAACACACCAGCCTAATCTCCAACAAAAACCTCCCGGTATCGAGAGGTTCCTCTCGTTACCAGGTGGTTTTTTGGGTGAAAAACCTTTATCTTATTTGTCTTTCCTTTCCATCACTAATTCGATGCATTCCAAACTCTTTTCCCTAAGGATATAGTCCCTTCCAATGATTCACTCAATATCGCTTGCCTTTTCCTGCTTTCTTTTCTTTCTTCTTTGAAATCCTTAGTGTTTCTCATCTATCTTATGGAAAAAGCACAGGTAGCTAGAAAAAGCACTTGGAGTATAAGGGGATTCGGAAATGCCAAACGGAAGAAAAACCTCTCGGATTTGAGAGATTCCACTCGGTACCGAGTGGTCTACTTAGCTCTAATTTCCATCAAACTTCTTAAGTCCATCTTTTAGCCTTTTTGAGCATGTTTCCAAGTTCTTGACTCTTCTCGTCTTCATTTTGGCCGTCAAATTCTAGTTGAAATCTGCTTGGCTAAAAAGAGGCTTAACACTTACCTTCCAAAGTACGCCTTTCGAATGTACGGCAGTAGTCAATATTTGATAGTTGAGCTCTTTGGCCATCCACTAACCTCGATCATAGTTAGTTGTCTGATTTCTTTGGATTCTCCTACAAGCCAAAATTCATTTTAGACCTGTTATAGCTTTGGACTCTAATCCCTGCTTAAGTGTCAATCACGAATCATGATCAATCTATCTCTTATCTTCATTTTGTATATCAAAATTGTAACAACCCGCATATTTTACGATTGTATATTTAAATGTTTTATTTAAATATAGGATCGTTAGTCGGATTAGAGTCCAAAATGCTAGTTTTTGCAAACAATCGAATTAGGACTCGAGACCACTTCCATTGAGTCTAAAATTCCGTTTGCGACCTTTTTGAGTATAAACATCGATATGTTTGGAGTTGGGTTGAATTTTGCTATTTTCTATTGGGCTTTGGGTTTGGGTTTCAACCCACTAACCCAACAAGAGAACCCAACTCCTCTACCTAATAACTCCCACTCCATTCCTCTTCATTCATTCATAACATTTCCTAACACTCTCAAGCCTTAGAAAGAATGGTAGGAAGGGGAAACTAAAATTCCTAACCCTAGTTTCTCTTAGAAATTCAAATTCAAGTTATAAATCAAAGATAAGCTTAGGTAAGAATCCTCTTCATCTTCTCCATCTCAATCTCTCTTCAAATTTCAGACATTCCTATAATTTAACTTAGGAAATTCAATTCATTTGATAATAGATTGAAGATTCTAGAGGTGTTGTTGAAAAGAAATCAATCTTTACTTGTTTTAGAGCTTCTCGTTTCTATATTTGGGTTTAAATGTGAGTTTTTGAACTCACATCTACGTCTATAACTTCCATTGTTGTTAGATGTGAATTCCTAACATCTATTTATGTTCATTTACTTTTGATTTGAATTGTTTTGGTGAATTTCCAATTTTGGCGTTTTGAAGTCAAAATCTTTTAAGATCATATCTTGGATGTTTGAAATGTTATTTGTGGCGTATCGAAGAGCCTATAGGGTTGGGTTGTCGATTGGCATAAATCTTTAGCATCCATCGCTCATTCGATCGCTTTCGGTTTGGATTTTTGCCCTTTTTGGGCTAGGCTGATTTTTGCCTAGCAGGAAATTTCAAACATCTAGATGAAAATCCAGACATGTAGTTGAAAATCCAAACCTTTGGTTGAAAAATCCATACATCTGGAATTGGTCCCTTGAAAATGAAAAAAAGGCAGAGGCAAAATCCAAACGTCTAAAAATCCAACCAGACGTCTGGTTAGGGGTTCAGACGTCTGGTTGGTAATTTCAGACGTCTGAAACTATCAATTTTGCCTATTTTGGCTGTTTTTGAGTGGATTTTCAATTTTATCGATTTTTGTTGATCCGATTTGTTATTGTCAACTATTATCGACTTTGATGACTTCATTTATGGACTTTTGTGAATATCCATTTGAATGGCTTTGATATCGATTTTTTATGGTTTGAATTCACATCGTCGAATGTGAATTTTTGACGATTGATTGTTTTTACAATCATTTCTGTGATTTGTCACTTAAAATACAAAGATTTCTATACTAGTAGTAAATATTCAAACTCTTTCACAAAAATGATTTCAATGTTACTTTTAATACAAAGCTCGTCTTGAAAACCCTTTTCCAATCTATTGGTATATCCAAACATTTACCTCATTCGTATGAGAATTATAATTAAACGAATTAGCAAAACAATATTATGAAACACTTGCGTTTTCTTTGTCGGTTAATTCTTGGACTTGTTCGATTGAAATCTTATGACAGTTTTCGAGTGAAAATCTACAGTTTGTTTGTAAATATTTAAGTTAAGCCCGTGGTTATGGGACATGAAGCTAAACTCATTTATTTACTAGCATAGTGTAATTTACACTTATTGATCAATGATGATCATTTTGTGATTTAGACTAGCGATGTGCGATGTCTCTTTGTCCGCGTGGGGGACGAAACCTCATTTGTGGAGTTTCGACTCAAAATTGGTGGGGTAGCGACCCATGGTCTTCGAGCCGTTTGTGGAGTCTCGACTCAAAATTGATGGTTAGCGACCGTGGAATAGCATTCCGTTTGTGATACACGTGTTGGTGAGTTTTCATACTCCCGTTTGTTGTAGGCCTCCCCTTTGTGTTTTCTGGATTTCTGATTGTTGATTTCTAGAATTTGTGTTTCACCAATTTCCAGGATTTGTATTGATAAGCTGTATCAATATTTGTGGTTTGGTGAATAAAATAAAGAATATGTCGTTCTTTTTGGCGTTTGAGAAAATTTGACATATTGTATAATTTTTATTGTTATCTAATGTATACTTTTCATAGTATGGCATTATTGTTATCATACGTTTTTTCCATATCTTATATCCTATCTCATCTTATATGATATTTATAGCTAGACTGATCTGTTTATTATTTTTCCTCTTAAATAATACTCGGGTCATACCGAGGTGGTGCAGGTGCTTCCTCTCGACTTCTTAGCTGGCGCTAGCTTTTGACTTTTGGCTAACTACATAGCTCAATAGTTTTTGCTTTTATACATTCAAGATAGAGACTCCTTGATGTATACATATTCTTTTGCCTAGCACTTGTATCTATTCTTTTGTGGTGTAGTGGATCTTATATGACCATTACTTTAATGTAACTTTTATGTGATTTATTCATGTCTGTTTCCGCCTTAGTGATATGAATATATGTGATAGATTTGTGTTATATTGTTTTTATATTTATTTCTGAAGACCACATAGCCATTGCGTAGTAGCTTTGAGTTTGTATTTGATACGTCAGATTTCCTCCTGAAACGAAATGCATGTAATAGTATCTGAAATATCGTACTTGCACAAAGCAATTACACGGATGGTCACTCCTCAACAGCCTTATTCTTCATGCTAGTCGACGGCATTACCCCATAGTGTCATTGCCTAGTGTGAGTACAGAGGTGGGGCGTCATAGCTTGGTATCAGAGCCAAACTTTGGAACAATATAGAATATTGTGACAGGGATCATTGTCCTAAGTCTTTCTTAGGACTCGTGCCTTAGGATTTAATTCGAGTCATTGGACCCGTTTTATCCCATTTTCTTTTATGATGCCTTGTTTTATCAATCTTGATTGTTTGATATTCATTCTGAGAATAACCTTTTTCTTCTTCTTTATTTCTTTCTTAAAGAAGAGAAATGGTTAGACCAGGCCATCCCAGCGCTGGTCAATCCAGTGCTACTCCTCAGGATGGAGTATTTATGTCTGCCCAACAGCTTTTAGATCTTGTAAAGAATGCTCAAGCTATCGAACGCATTCTAAAGCCTACTCACCCTAAATCTAGATTTGCACGCTTGTGCAGTGATTATACCAATTTGGGTGGTAGGCCATTCAAGGGTTCTGAAAGCGTTATAGAAGTCCAAGCTTGGCTTAAGACATGCGACCACATCTTTTCTCGCATGAATCTTGTAAATCTACATCGAGTCCAAGTGGCTTCTAGTATGCTCCAAGAGAGAGCATTAGAGTGGTATGAGCTTTTGGTTTCTAAGATTATCGAAGCGGATCTTACTTTGGAGCAATTCTGGGAAAGGTTCGAGTTAAAGTTTATGCCAGAGGCTGAAAAGGTAACTTTAGCTCGGCGCTTTATTGACCTTGTTCAAGGTGAATCTTCTGTGACAGATTACGTCGCATCTTTTGAATCTCTCTCTAAATATGGAGTCGAGTATATTAATACCCCATTGAAGAAAAATCAGAGGTTTATTTATGGGTTGAATATGAACCTAAAAAATCCATTACTTCTGAAATTAGAAGTTTCTTTCGATCAGCTTATTGATATCTCTCTTCGACTTGAAGAGGCCGATAAAGAAAGTGATGTTGAAGTTTGGATGCCAAACAAAACTTTAACATCAACAAGAAGAGGCCTATTAAGTTCAAAGGCCCTAATCCCAACAAGAAAGGGAAGCAAGCAACTTTGGTTGCAAAGACTCCAACCTCCAGTTGTGGGCAATGCTACAATTGTGGTTCTAAAGACCATTATGCAAATAGTGTCTGAAGCCCCTTACTTGTCGCTATTGCAAAAGTTCGGGTCATTATGTATCTTCATGTCCCAAACTTCAAAGCAAGAACGAGGGGAAGCTAAATGTTGTGCAAGGTCCTAGTAACACTTCTGTTGGTCAGGTATTTCTCATTCTATCCTTGATGGCATTATTATATTTCGTGATCATCCTATTCGAGTTCCTTTTGATACGGGTGCATCCACTCTTTTATATCAAAAGAAATTGTTGACGCTCTGTCTTTAAATGTTATGTGCATAATGACTTCGCTGAAAATTGCATATCCGGTTGGTGGATCCGCAACACTCAGTTTATTTTGTAAAGATCTCAAGATTATTTTATGTGATTATGCTTTCCGAGCCGCATGTTATGAGTTACTTTGGCTTCAGAATGATTTTGGGAATGGATTGGCTTAATTTTTATGAAGCCCATATCCTATGTCCTGAGAGGACTATTCATCTTCGACATCCTCAACCTGTTAAGCAGATTTCTATTTTTCTTAAAGACTCAAATTCCAATTCGGTGGCGTCCTTATATTTTGTAAATCCGCATGATGACGATAAAGATGATGAGGAAGATGTCAATTCCCTCATTCACGTTGTTCATGAATTTCTCGATATATTTGAGCCCATTTTAGGATTACCACCTAAGCGAGCAATTAAGTTCAGAATTAATCTAATTCCTTGAGCTCTACCTATCGCTCGTCCTCCTTATCGTATATCCAATAAGGAAAATGAGGATATGCATAAGCAATTATCCGAATAGGAAGCGAAGTAGTTTATTCGTTCTAGTTCCTCGCCTTGGGGGCTTCAGTTATTTTTGTGAAGAAATATGATGGTATACTCAGGCTTTTTGTTGAGTACCGCAAGCTTAATGATCTTACCATTAAATATCCCTTACTCGGATTGATGATTTATTTGATCAACTAGCGGTGCTAGAGTCCTTTCACAGTTAGACTTAGCAAACGGTTTTCATCAGCTTCGTATTGCAGAGGATAGCATTCCTTTGACATCGTTCTGTACTCCTTATTGATCTTATGAATGGCTTGTTATGCCGTTTGGTTTAACGAATGCTCCAGCTTATTTCGTTGACCTTATGAACCGAGTTTTCGAAGAATTTCTCGATCGATTTGTTCTCATCTTTATAGATGATATTCTTGTTTATTCTAAAACCAAGGAAGAGCATGAAAAACATCTTCAGATTGTGTTGAAAACTCTTAGGAGCAATCAATTGAAAGCAAAATTTTCTAAGTGCCACTTTTGGCAATCTCGTGTGAAATTTTTAGGACATATCATTTCTGAATCTGGAATTTCCATAGATCCTTCAAAGATTGAAGCGATTCAAAATTGAAAGAGACCGGAGAGTGTGACGGAAATTCGTAGTTTTCTTGGATTGGCAGGTTATTACCGTCGGCTTATAAAAGATTTTTCTGAAATTTCCATGCCTCGTACTAATTTGACAAAGAAGGGAGTTAAGTACATTTGGTCAGACAAATGTGAAGCTGCTTTTCATAAATTAGAAGAACTCCTTTCTGATAATCCTATTCTTTTGATTCTCGAAGGAAACCTAGATTTATTGTTTATACTGATGCTAGTCGTGTTGGTTTGGGAACCGTTCTAATGCAAAGGAACGTGTTATCGCTTACGTTTCTAGGCAATTAAAGCCTGCTGAGAGTAGATATGCCACTTATGATTTAGAGCTCGCAGCTATTGTTTTTGCCCTTAGAATTTGGCGTCATTATCTTTTGGGAGAGAAATTTGTTCTCTACACTGATCATAAATCTTTGAAGTATTTATTTTCTCAAAAGAAACTTAATTTGCGTCAACAACGTTGGCTCGAATTCCTTCCATCTTATGATCTTGATATTCTTTATACTCCTGGAAAGGGGAATCGTGTTGCTGATGCCCTTAGTCATAAGCAAAAAGCAGTTGTATCGAATGGAATGATCTCGAGACTTTACCCACTTGTGAGATTCGAGATCGTAAATCCGATTCATGTTCATCTCTTGTTCTATATAGCATTGAGGCTCATCCATCTCTTTTAGGCCTTATTCTTGATGCTTAAAGCATGATCCCGAATTGGCTCATCTTAGCCAAAGTTGTAAGGATAGAAATATTGATGGTTTGAAAGACTTTGAGATCGATGCTCATAACGACATTCGAAAATTTGGTAGACTTATCGTGCTAAATATTGGTGATCTTCGTAAAGACATTTTAGAAGATTCTCATCGTTCAAAATTTATCATTCATCCCGGTAGTAGTAAATGTACGCGGATATGAAGTGACTTTATTATTAGGATGGAATGAAATCCGATATTGCTAACTTCGTTAAGCGTTGCATAACTTGCCAACTCATAAAAGCCGAGCATCAAAGGCCCATTGGGTTGTTGCAACCTTTGGATATTCCTATATGGAAGTGAGATCAAGTCTCCATGGACTTTATTGATGGTCTTCCTCGATCTCGTTCGGGTCATGAAAGTTTATGGATGATAGTAGGTAGACTTACAAAATCCATCCATTTTATTCCTGTACGGTCCAATCAGACCGTAACTCTCTTAGCCAAACTCTATGCTAAAGAAACTGTTAAATTGCATGGAGTTCCTACTTCTTTTATTAGCGATTGATCCATTATTTACTAGTGGATTTTGGAAGAGTCTTCAAAAAGCTTTGGAAACGAAGCTTAATTTTAGCACCGCTTATCATCCTCGGTCCGATGGAAAAACCGAGCGCGTGAATCAAACTCTTGAAGATCTTCTTCGTGCATGTTTTCTTGATTTTGGTGGAAGTTGGGAAGATCAAATTTCTCTTGTTGATTTTTTCCTATAGTAATAGCTTCCAATCTAGTATTGGTATGGCACCTTTCGAGGCACTCTACGGAAGGCCATGCCGATCTCCTTCTTGTTGGCTTGAGGCCGGTGAGAAGCTGGTTTTAGGTCCAGATTTTATTCGTGATTCCATAGAAAAGATTGATCTTATTCGTCATAGGATGAAAGAAGCTCAAAGTAGGTAAAATTCTTATGCTAATAACCGAAGGAGTTTAGAATTTTCTGTGGGAGAATTGGTGTTTATTCGTGTTTCGTCTATGAAGGGTGTTGTGCGTTTTAGTCGATCGAGAAAATTAGCACCTCGATATATTGGCCCATTTCCCATCACCGAACGCATTGGTTCCATGGCTTATCACCTTTTATTACTGGCTCAATTTTTTGCTATTCATGTGTATTCCACATCTCTCAACTATAGAAATGCCTAGGATTCCGATTCTGTTCTTGAGCCCGATGTTATTGAAGAAATTGAAGTTTAACCTAGTTTGACTTATGAGAAACATCCTGTTCGTCTCATTGCCGAGGTTAAATGCCTTCGAAATAAAGATGTTTCGCTCACGAAAATTCAATGGTCCTCAAATCCTAAGGATTGCTCTTGGGAATCTAGAGAGTTCATCGAGCGAACACATCCGGACTTACTCTCTCGTGCTCTTTAAGGTGAACTTCTCACTTTAAAATTTTCTTTTGTGTTGATATGCCTTTGTATGGTTGTTACTCTTTATTTTCTTCTTAAGTATTGCGAGGACGTAATTCTTTAAGGAGGGGAGTCTGTAACAACCCACATATTTTATGATTGTATAAATGTTTTATTTAAATATAGCATCATTAGTCGGATTAGAGTCGAAATGCTACTTTTTGCAAACTGTCGAATTAGGACTTGAGACCACTTCCATTGAGTCCAAAATTCTGTTTGCGACCTTTTTGAGCATAAACATCGATATGTTTGGAGTTGGGTTGAATTTTGCTATTTTTCTATTGGGGTTTCGGTTTGGGTTTCAGCCCACAAACCCAACAAGAGAAACCAACTCAACTCCCACTCCACTACTCTTCATTCATTCACAACATTTCCTAACACTCTCAAGCCCTAGAAAGAATGGTGGGAAGAGGAAATTAAAATTCCTATAGTTTCTCTTAGGAATTCAAATTCAATTTATAAATCAAAGAGAAGTTTAGGTAAGAATCCTCTTCATCTTATCCATCTCAATCTCTCTTCAATTTTCAGAAATTCCTATAGCTTAACTTAGGAAATTAATTTCATTTGATAATAGATTGAAGATTCTAGAGGTGTTGTTGAAGAGAAATCAATCTTTGCACGTTTTAGAGCTTCTCATTTCTATATTTGGGTTTAAAGGTGAGTTTTTGAACTCACATCTACGTCTATAACTTTCATTGTCGTTAGGTATGAATTCCTAACATCTATTCATGTTCCTTTTCTTTTGATTTGAATTTTTTGGTGAATTTTCCAATTTTGGTGTTTTGAAGTCAAAATCTTTAAAGTTCATATCTTGGATGTTTGAACATGTTATTTGTGGCATATCGAAGTGCCTATAGGTCTAGGTTGTCGATTGGCATAAATCCCTAGCATCCATCGCTCATTCGATCGCTTCTGGTTTGGATTTTTACCCTTTTTGGGCTGGGCTGATTTTTGCGTAGCAGGAAATTTCAAACGTCTGGTTGAAAATCCAAACGGCTGGTTGAAAAATCCAGACGTCTGAAATTGGTCCCTGGAAAAAGATAAAAAGGCAGAGGCAAAATCCAAACATTTGAAAATCCAAACAGACATCTGGTTAGGGGTTCAGATCTCTGACTGGTAATTTCAGACGTCTGAAACTGTCAATTTTGCCTATTTTGGCCGTTTCTAAGTGGATTTTCAATTTTTATTGATTTTTGTTGATTCGATTAGTTGTTGTCAACTATTATCGACTTTGATGACTTCATTTATGGATTTTTGTGAATATCTACTTGATTGGACTTGATATCGATTTTTATGGGCTGAAATCACGTCGTCGTACAATACAAAGCTCGTCTTTAAAAACGTTTTTCCAATATATTAGTATATACAAAACTTTACCTCATTCCTATGAGAATTCTAATTAAACGACTTAGCAAAACAAGTGATATGAAACCATGCGTTTTCTTTGTCGGTTAATTTTTGGACTTGTTCGATTGAAATCTTGTGACAATTTTCGAGTGGAAATCTATAATTTGTTCATAAATATTTAAGTTAAGCCAATGGTTATGGGACAAGAAGCTAAACTCATTTATTTACAATCTTCGTGTAATTTACACTTATTGATCAATGATGATCATTTTGTGATTTAGACTAGCGATGTGAGGTGTCTCTTTGTTCGCGTGGGGGAAAAAACCTCGTTTATGGAGTTTCGGTTCAAAATTGGTGGGGTAGCGACCTATGGTCTTCGGGCCATTTGTGGAGCCTCGGCTCAAAAATTGATGGTAGCGACCATGGAATAGCGTTCCATTTGTGATACACGTGTTGGTGAGTTTTCATACTCCCATTTGTGATAAGCCTCCCCCTTTGTGTTTACTGGATTCTTGATTGTTGATTTCTTGAATTTGTGTTTCACCCATTTTCATGATTTGTATTGATAAGCTATATCAATATTTGTGGTTTGGTAAATAAAATAAAAAATATGACATTCTTTTTAGTGTTTGAGAGCATTTGAGATATTGTATGATTTTTGTTGTTGTCTAATGTATACTTTTCATAGTATGACATTATTGTTATCATACGTTTTTGTCATATCTCATATCCTATCTCATCTTATATGATATTTATAGCTAGACTGATCCGTTTATTATTTTTCCTCTTAAATAATACTTGGGTCAGACCGAGGTGGTGCAGGTGCTTCCTCTTGACTTCTTAGATGGGGCTAGTTTTTGACTTTTGGCTAACTACATAGCTCAGTAGTTTTTGCTTTTATACATTCGAGATAGGGACTCCTTGATGTATACATATTCTTTTGTCTAGCACTTGTATCTATTCTTTTATGGCGTAGTGGATCTTATATGACTATTACTTTGATGTACACTTTTATGTGATTTATTCATATCTGTTTTCGCCTTAGTGATATGAATATCTGCGACTGATTTGTGTTATATTGATTTTATATTTGTTTTCGATGACCACATAGCCACTGTGTAGTAGCATTGAGTTTGTATTTGATATGTCAGATTTCCTCTTGAAACGACATGCATGTAATACTATCTGATATATCGGTACTCGCACAAAGCAATTATACGGATGCTTGCTTCTGAACAACCTTATTCTTTGTGCTAGTCGACGGCATTACCCTGTGGCGTCCTTGGCTAGTGTGAGTATAGAGGTGGGGCGTCATAAAAATCATCTCGTGTTCATCCAGGATTTATCCATCTCATTTCGATTACAAGGAGTACAAATCCTTTTATCAAGTCAACATCCATTCAAGTTTTGATCTCTTCGTATCGTATAACATCTAATCTTGGGTTCAATCTCTTCGTATCATTTAACATCCAATCTAGATTTGATCTTTTTTGATCCTTACTGAGTCCAATCTGCTTGCTCTCCTGCAAGGGGACTCAATGTCTAAGCAAGCCCATCTTCTCACTCTCCAGTGAGTGGACTCACTTTTGGTCTTTATATATCCTTGTTGAGACAAATCCGCTTGTTTTCCAATAAGGGGACTCAATGACTAAGAAAGCCTATCCACTTACTCTCTAGTGAGGGGATATACTTCTCATACATGTCCAACCACTCGCTCTCCAGTAAGGGAACTTACACCTTATGGTCACTGCACTATCTCGTCGGACAGGACTACCAAAATCAATATCAGTCATCACGTTCAAGTGGATTTTTTTTCAAAAAATCAAATATTAAAGTCAAAGAAAACAATCAAACATAAGTCTTAATTATTCATCGTAGACATCCAACTAAGACTGCACCTAGAGATCGATCAAAATTTCATACATGTATAAGCGGTCTGAGGTTATTATTATCTTATCTGTTCATCTCACACTTCCAACTCAGAGCATGCCTAGAGATCGATTAAGATCTCCTACATGTGTAAGTGATCTGAGATTATTATTATCTTATTTATTAAAAATGGAAAGCGAAGCATGAGAAATGAACTTGACTCCTATCCATCCCAATCATAATCATATCCTCGACCCAGATCCCTGGTTGTGTCTCGATGAATTCGATATAAATGGTGGTTGTTTTGGCAGCACCATCGCAGTTTGGCTCCTTACGTATTATTGTAGCCAGTTATTCTGAACCAATCTTCTGTCAAATCATGAAGGTGTCTGCACTTTGTTGTTTCATGTCCATCCATCTCATGGAATATGTAGTCCTTTTCATATATTCTATAGCGGCCTGACATTTCGAACCATTTAAATCGACAATCATCCACACATGTCTGACTTGAATTGCTCAAAACAACAGATTGTTAATTTATATTTAGCAAAACTTAACATATACAGTAAATAAATCAATCACAAAATCACAGACAAAGAGTAATACAACAATAAGCAGCGGGATAGATAAATAGTAGTTCATGAAACTACTATAACATAAGAGTTTAATACAAGATATAATAGAAATCTCAAATACAAAGAAGTCACTCAAAAAAATCAACAGACAAATCTGAACATAAACAACGGGAAATAACTGGAATAACTAAAAGCAAAATAGATAGAAGATAGATCTCCAAGCGGAGCTCCAAGCTCCAAAGGTAAGCCTCAAATGCTATGACACTCACTCTGACTCAAGCATAAAGAAAAACACAAAACACTCGAGTCAGGATTAACATTCTTATACAAGTAAATAAACTCAAGTGAAATGTCCAAGTGAAATGCATTTTAATGTAAAGTAAAGTAAACTATTAAAATAGAGTTAAGGCGTTACCCATATCCCTCTTAACACATTCTATATATTCCCATAATCTATACAGATATTATAAGCTCCACCAAACCGGTGGTTTAGTCAGGGAGCACTCCATAGGTATGGTACAAACCAAACTCGTAGTGGGCGCGATAAGGCAATGTGATAAGACACGCGAGGCAATGCAAGGGTAGGATTCTACCGTTTGCACTCCCAGACCCGTGTTAATGCATAGCAGCTACTACCACCCACCTCGAGACACACTTCCAAATCGAAGGTGCACCCAATCAAATCACAAAGTAATAGAATGGTGTCGAAGAAATGTGCCGGATAGGTGGAGCGACCCCATTTGGACTGGTATGCTTTTATTTTAGCCACATCAAGATAGCTCCGGGGAGTCGGGGATACGTTCATACCTTATATAGACGTCCGCCGAACCATCCTACTTCGTTCTGGAATCTCCAACATGTGCATGGTTGTCAAAGTGGATTTTCGTATTAGCAGAGAATATGACAATATCCGATCCTGGTCTCTTTAACAACCAAACGCTTATTTCACACTGTGTCATATTTCATTTCAAACAGTTCATACTTCATATCAAAATATCATATTCGTTTCAAAAATCATATCACTTTCGAAATCATATCGCTTTAAAAATCATATTCACTTTCGAAATCATATTCATTTCCCAAATCATAACCACAAAATAGGTTGAACCATCATATCAAAGTATTTTATGTCATAACAGTCCCAACATGAATAGTTTGAATATTGAAAGTAGTTTATATATTGGAATAGTTATATTTTAAAATAGTTTATACTTAAAAATAGGTTATAGATTAAAATAATTTAAATATTAAAAAGAATTGTTTCTTACAAATTCATGCATCAATTCAAATCAACCTTAGTCCCAAAAATCCAATTTAAATCAATCTCAATCCAACAATTTCAATTGAAAAGGTTAAAGGCTCAATTCAAATTCTCCTAAAAACCATTTTTAATTTATATCAATTTCGAATCCAGGATTGAACTGCAAATTTGAACCACTTTTAATTCAATATGTTTCAAAGTTTAAATATTCAAATGATTTAAAATAACTCAATTTGATAAATTTCATTTATATTTCAAAATTCAACTTTAAATTTTAAATAAATTGTAATATCCACTTGTTCCTTTTAATAACATTTAAATGAAACCTATAGTTACAAGTTCAAAATACGTAAATATCTAACTTCAATTATATTTATTCTAAAATGTTCACCTAATCACTATTATAAACATTTAAATAAAATCTCAAATTACACATTTAAATCGAAATTAAATATTCAAATTCAATTTTATTTAATTTTGAAAATATTCATTTAATCTCCTTTAGTTAAACATTTAAATAAAATCTCAAGTTACAAATTTAAATCAAAATTAAATATTCAAATTCAATTATTAACCAATATAAATTTCAAGTCAACTTTAATTTTATCTTTCCAACCTCTATTTATTAAAGTTATCAAAAAAATCTATTTTTAAAATATTAATATAGTTTTAAATAATCACTTAAACTTATTATATATATATCAAACTAAATTTCTTAAATTAAATATATTTTATGTTAAATCTTATTTTATATATTTAAAAGTAATAAAATTATAAGTAAAATCTTAAAATTTATATTTTCAAAACTAACTTATAAATTTAAAATTTCCAAATAAATAATTTAAAAAATATATATTTTACACATATAAAAATAAAATAAAATCTTATACTATATTTTAAAAAATCAATATTTAATAAAAACTAGTCCATTTCCTTTCAAAACTTTGGATATCATTTTTCAAAAAATAGACCAACGGTGTCCGTATATGATTTTCCATCCTATGGTCAAGTGATACAGATATTTATCATTTCTATCCACAATAATTTAATATTTACGGGTATATATCATTTCAATCCGTAATCCCAAAAATCAGAATCATTAAAATCGATTGGGTTTATCATTTCAACCCATGAAAATTTTCCCTAATCTACATGATCGTTTGGGTATGTATCATTTCAACCCATAGGGAAGTCCTAGACTAACAAGGAATTTGCGGTGTGAGAACAACAAAATAATATCATACATATCAACAATAGACATATATCATAACTAATAATTTAATATAATATATTCAACTGTTATGCTGTCATATATTAATATAAGTAACAACTGCAGATAATATCATATTTAATAATTAAATTACTAACTAATTCAAATTTAACAACATATTTCAATCGTTATTTCAAGTGAAATCAATTTACTAAATTTAAGAATGTTAATTGTGAGTGATTGCTCACCTTTCGAGGCTAGAGAAAATGGAAAACACACAAGCTACGAATCCAAGCACAAATTCCAAAGCACGACACAATATACATATACCTTTTTTTATATATAAAAGGAGGCTAATTTGCTTGAGTCTGGCGATGCAAGGAGGCTGAGGAGAGAAAAGTGAAATAATGAATCTCACTCTCAATATCTATGAAAGCTTGAATATAAGTGCATGGAAAAACCAAACCAAAGCATATATATACATTAAGTTTTCAAAATGAAGACGGAAAGAAGAGGACATGAAGCATGATCGGACCAATATATAAATCGAATAGTTGGAATATCAAAAGATCAGGCACAAATTCAGGGAAAAATTTATGGTTAGTGGCTACTGGGTTTTCAACCGTTGAATAAATGATTGGCCACAGGGAAACCAAAAGGCTCAAAGGGTACCTATACGGCTAATCCTTTCACAGATTTCGCCGCCCACCAATGCCAAAATGCACAAATGAATATACAACAGAGATCAGCACGACGAGAGGAACAAAATGGTACACAAATATGAGAGATATGACCATCTTATCAAAACTTGATTTTCGCTGCCAAATATGCTGCTAAAACGCCGAGAATAAGATAAATGGAGCTAATGCAGTCCAAATTTGGCGAAACGAAAAGTGACGTAATGATAAACACTTTTATTGTGTAAAATACTCAAATTCAAAAATATTTTATTTCCTTCAAATTTAAATGCTTTTAAATTGAAATTTTCACAACCAAACAAACTTTCGTATTTTCTAATAAAAATTAGCCACTTTCTATAATAAAATAGACGCATACCAAATATCAAATTTTTATTGCAAAAATTTAATTGTTTATTTCATGAAAATTTTAGTTAATTACGTTATTTAAATCGTTAAAATTTCCTGGTCGTTACACTCCCCAACTCAAAACTTTTCATCCCTAAAGGAAAGAGATAGGAGAATAGAAGCAACAGGAAGGAAGATTTGAAATACAAAATACCAGATTCAACAATGAATTCAAACTATGTAAATTTCATTTATTTTATTTCATTCAGATAGTATATTTCCTTTAATGTCAATGTCACTTAATTAATCCCTCAACAAATTATTTAAGTTTAGTATTAACATTCCATATTTATTTACTTGAATTGCATTCTCTTTTTATTATTCAATTTATTTCACTTAACATACCTTACAACATATATTAAGTGTATAAACATTTATTATAACCACTTAAATTTTATTTTAAAAAAATTCCTTTAACAAATTTCATTTTGAACATCTTATTGCTTACATTTATATTGTATAGTATTCAATTACATATTTTCATTACATTCAAACTTTTTTTCTAGGAAAGTTAATATATGTTTTAGAATGCAATTGAATATTATACGAATAAATTTTATCCTGGTTCAACTGTTTCAAGTTTTTCCAATTCTATTTCTCATTTTAGACACTCAAATTATTCAAGAATTTTTTCTTCATTTCAATAATTGAAAACCATTACTTAACATAAAACTTAAGAATACAATTTTCGGTTTCACTTCAAACCATTTTGAAATAAATATATACATATATATTTTATACACCAAATCACACTCAAGAAATTCAAATCAAATTGTAACGACCCGACTTCCTATCTCCAGAAAGTCGCATCATTAAGAAGAAAGAAAGGGATAGAAAAGAGAAAAGAAAGAAAAGAAAGAACCAAACAACATCAGAATCTCACAGCGGAACGAATAAATTATATTATATCACATAAAACCATTACATAGTATCATATACATCAGAGTTATACAGCTAATACAACACAGACTAGACAGTTATAAACATCTGTCTAGTTATTACAATTCAAGTACAACACAGATACAGATACAACTCAAACACAGCGGAATCACTATATATATATATCTACACGTCGAAGCCACCTGCTCCATATCTCCTCCAGAACTCGTCAAGAATAACCTGAATCACTTGACTACTCATACATAATATGAGTACCCAAGAGTTTAATAAAACAGAAAATAAACACTCGGGTCAGACAGGGGTCTGGTGTGAGTAAACGATTTAAGATTGCTTAACTTTTAGAAAAAAACCTTTTGAAAGAAAGGTATCACGTAAGACTTCCCACACATAAACATGGAAAAGTTTTTACCTTACGCTAACCAAAACATTTGATAGGAAATCCGATGATATTATAATAGTGTCTAGGGTTTTCAAATAAATAAGAAATAGCCGAAATTGTTACATTCATTAAATTCCAGCTACTAGCCACAAAAGTGGGTAATACAATCAAAACCGTTGGCACTTATTGGATTTTGGATTCCATACAATGGCAGGGCTACTGGGGTACCGCCCGTCACAGTACGTGGCCTAGATCAACGTACCGAGGATTACTCCCTTCATCCCCTGCAACACAAAGCCGGACCCGCTCCTTACTGAACAGTTCCAAATAAGACAACCCCGACGGTTGTCATGATCAACCGTCCCACACAGCCGAAATATAAAGGGACCTCTAGACAGGGGTAAATCTTACTCTCAAGTGGGGGCTACCCACGAAGCTTTGCTGCACCTCCCCTGTTTTAGCCATTCCCGGTTGATGAGGCTTGAGGTTACGATTTACCTTTATAGGACATATCACTTAGAATGCTCATCGTCCACCTGACGATGTTCCGAAAGCATTCAATCCATACAAGTTCGTTCCGGGTTCGAACGAAACCGAAGGCATTATCTCGTTACACTCGTATTGGAATCACTCTCAGAGTTAACGACAATAACCCTTGCACCCTGATTCACCATCTCGAATCTATAAGACCTATTCCGTCAAACTCATTACGGAATCACCCACAGAGTTATATTGACGTATAGCCCTTACACCTCGAGTCTTCACTCGCTTCCACTTGGATTAACGACCTAACGTTATTTGGAATCGATGTGGTTTTCGGATGTCCAAATAAGGAAACCCGATCCCGGTCTCATCGAAAACCAAAGCGTGTCTTATTAAGGCCAAGTTGTTTTAATTTTAAAACAATACAATTCATTATCTAAATATACACAGATAGATAATTCACAACACCACAGATAATCAATCTTATCATTATCAACAGATAATCATATCACAATCAGATAATCTATATTATCATCCAGAAGCAACCAATGCATCCATATCACATCCACTACTCATCTCATAATTGAGATTACAAACCAAACCAGTCAACCAATACCAATCATCAAACATAAGCAAATGATCAAATGATCACACTTCTATAATTAATTTAAAATGAATTAAATTAATTACTCAATCTCTAATTAATTTAAAATGAATTAAATTAATTACTTTATCAATAAAATCCTGCTTAACTTAACCATCAATTGATTTCAAATCAATTTATAAATAATCATCTCATTATTCTTTTTCAGTTAATCATTACTGATTAACCATCTCTAATTACAGTAAGTAATTAGCATTTAATATTAATCACACAAGTTAATCATATTAAACCCTACATATATATTAATCACCCTTGATTAATAATCATTCAGTAATTAACTACATTAATTACTCAACCCATAAATTAATTATTCTTAATTAATTATTTAAATTAATCCCTTTGATTAATTTCAAAGTAATTTAAATCCAAATTAATTCTAAAATAAATATCCTTAATTACATTCTATAATTATTAATTAATTACTTCCTTAAGTAATTACAAATTCATTAATTACATAAGTAATTATCAACAATTCAACAAATGTTTAAATCAATTAAACTTAATTAATTAATCTAAACAAATCATATTAACCTTAATTAATTACATTAAGTAATTAATTCACTAATTACTTTCTTAAGTAATTTAATCTAACAATTGATTATTAATTAATTAATCTAATTAATTATCAAAAATTAATCACATTAATTAATTGTTAATTAATCTTGAGTTAATGACTTCATTAACATTCTTAATTACTTAATTAAGAGATTAACTTAAATTAATCATCATTAGTTATTAAGTAATTAATATTTAATTACTATTTAATTAATCTCCAATTATTAATTAACTAAGTGTTAATTAAAAACTTAATTATCATTAATCACTTGATTAAATAAATCTTAATCATAAATTAAAATTTAGTTAACCATCCTTAATTATAGATTAATTAAACTTAATTAATTAATCTCAAATCAAATTAAAAATCATTAATTATTTAATTAAACATTCACATTATTTAATTAATTAAATAATTAATATTCATCCTAATTTCCTTAATAATTAATGAATCCAATCATTAATTTTTATTTATCTTTAGATAATCATTTCTTATTAAATCATGCATTTAAAAACAAAATGTTTTTAAATTTACATTAAATTCAATTTAACATTTCTTTTAAACTTAAGATCCAAATTTATTTAAAATAAGATTTTAAACAATACAACTTAATCTTATATGTTTACAAGAAACATATACTTAATAAGTTTTAAAAAGAATTTAAATTTCAATTCAAATTAAATTCAAATCAATTTAAAAATTACTTTAAAATTTCAAAATTTAAATATAACTTCCAAACTTAATTTAGTTTTAAATTCTTTAAAACTCTTTCTATAATTTACACCTTCAATTCAATGTAAATCACTTTAATCAATTAAACAGTTTAAATTTAAATCTTTATTTAAAACTGAAATTTAAATTTGAATCCAGATTTTAAAAACTCAGTTTGAATTCATTTGAATTTCCTAATTTAGATACTTAACCTTTCAATTTCAAATGCCAAAACACAATGCATTTATACTTGAGATTTTGAAAATCAAATTTAAATTTAAAAGCTTAAATGATTTCAAATCTCAAATAATCTTATTTGAATTCATATTCAAAATTTTCAGATTAAACTCCATTTCAATCTCCACTTGCAATTTAAATTCACTTTTACATTTTAAAACAGAAAACAGTTTCTGTTAAATTTTAAAACCAAACTTTAAAATTTACTGAATTTTAAATTATTTCAAAGAAACAGAATTTAAACTTATTTGATTTCATGCTTAAATTCAGTTTCCAAAATCTTAAGTCTCAATTTTAGTTTGCATTAAGTTCAAACTTTACAAAACTGGAAACAGATTCCCTGTTTCTTCCTTTTCTTTTTTTTTAAAACCAATTTGAAATTTCTGCATTTAAATTTATTACAAAATAGGAATTCAAACTATTTGAATTTAATTTCAAACTCAAGTTTAAATCCTAAGCTAAACTTTTAGTTTAAATTTAAACTTTACTTCAAAATTTTAAAAAAACAGAACAGCTACTGTTTTGTACCTGAAACACAGTTACCCAGAACTCCCCTATTTGACTTCGAGTCAATACCCTTGCTACTTCGAGTCATTTCCTATTTTCCCCGAGACCAACCCGAGTCAAAAATTCCTGCAACCAACAACATCAAAACCTGCACAACAGACCAAACTCCACCCTTCAAACCTGTCAACTCCAGTTCCTCTCAACTCCGACCACCATCCTCGACCAAACTCCGGCATTAACTTCATTAATACACCATATACCAATACCCAAAATAGCAATGAACTCGATGCACCCTTGAAGCCACAGCACCCAAAACATTCTAAACTCAGTAACTAGGGTTCTTGACAGAAATTTTCAAATTTCATTCTCAAATTTGAATTGCAAACAAATTCAATAATTTTCCTATGATTGTTGATAGCTACACTCACTCTAGAATCAATCTCACTCAAATTCAATGCAAGGCTCAACTGATTCTTGATCAAAAGTAAAATACAGTCAATTTTCAAAAAAACTGCATTTTTCCTTATCACTGTTAAATTTAGTTTTAGTTTTAAATTCTTGGATTTACTAAATGATTCTGTTAGTAATCTTGAAAACACCAATTCATGATATCTATATTTCAAAATTTATACAGAATTTAGTTTGTGTTTATGTTTCCAAACATCACAGGACTAAACAGCTTATAAAAGGCACATAAATTTTATGTTATCATGAAATAAAATAAATTCCACTCAAAAGCTAATCTATGATGATATCCAGATCAAGAAGGAAAACTGTTTATCAGTTTTGAACTCAAACTAAAATAATCAGAACCTTGGAATCAAAACATGCATTGCATTCATATATGCACAGGCAGTAGAAATCATGAACACAAATTTAACTCAGCAAATAAACAACATGCATTCCTACCTAACTTTATTTAAATTTAGTGTTACTCACCTGAATTTGAAATGCAGAGCACTGTCCAAATTTTTAAATGATGTGTTGATGCTAGCTTGATGATTTCAGATGCAGTATTTCCAGGTTCTACATGCAGGCTTCTTGAATGCTAATAAAATGCAGAGCTTTTTCATGAAATTGCAGAGCTTTTATTTGGATGCATGCAGGCCTTTGAAATGCAGAGCCTCTCGTTCCAGATTGAAGATTTCATGAATGCAGATTCAAATGGTTGCATGCAGGCCTTCTACTTGCAAATGAAATGCAGGGCTTTTCATGTTGATGCAGGTTTGTTCTTTTTTTTTTTGTAGTTTCAGATGCAAGAACATGCAGGGCTTTAACTTGATTAGTAATTGATGCATGCAGGTCTTTGCTTGAATTTTGTAATGAGGAGTTGCATGCAGGTTTGTAATTTTGGAAAGAGGAGTGTTTACTGATTTGGGAAATGAAACTTTCATGGTTGATGCAGGTAGTAATTTGGGATATGCAGACTTGAATTTTGGAGGATGCAAATTGTACATGGATGTGAGCATGTAATTTGGTTTTCTTTTAATTTAGGAATGAGAAAAAAAATGCATATGAAATGAAGAGCAAGTTAATATGAATGTATTTTCAGAAAATGAATTAAAAGAAAATTTAAAAATAAAATTGACACTTGTCATACTAAATAGACACTTGTTAGCTTAAGTTCCAAAATACATACACTTGTCTTCATAAATGATTAATTAATGTTTAATTAAAGTTAATAAGCATTAAGCCTTGTTAATTAATCCTTATACATAATTATGAATTAAATAATTCTAAAGAACAAAGAAAAACAATACACAATTAAATCATTTTGAAAAGAAACTTTTTAAAACAAATTATAAAAGGGTTTGTAACATATTTTAATATATAAACTTGAATTAAAAATGAATTTTAAACTAGTTAAAACATTTATCTCTTATTTAAAATCATATAGTATTTTAATTAAATATTTTTGAAAAGCTCAAATTAAAAATAAATCACCATTCTATTTTCAAAACATATTAAAATTATACTATACTAATTTAAATAAAAACAAATTGTCTATTTAAAATATATAAATACATATACATTATTAAATAGAAAACAATTTATTAACTTATATAAAATAATTTCACAAATTAAATATTTAAATAAAGAAGATTATTTAAATCAAATCAAATTTATTAATCAAAATTTATCAATTCAATATAAATTTAAATCCAGATTATTAAATTTATATTGTCCAAAATTCCGGGTCGTTACAATCCTCCCCCTTAAAAGAATTTCGTCCCCGAAATTTAAAACAAAGACAATTTAATAACCTATTTACAGATTTTATTTTAAAACACAGCATATGTTATCATATGCTAACAGCCAAAGCAATCAATTCACACAATCAAAACAAATCTAATTATCCAAAAGAATTTTGGATAAAACTTCACGAGTTTCCCTGGTATATATATATCGGGATACTCGCTCTATAGAATACAATCAGTCAATACTACTAAGCTATAGAGCTCCTAACAACCATTCTATACATAATATCAGACTACAAACGAGTCTGACACAACAAACAAACCATCCTAAACTGCTGGTTCTACAACCAGAAATATCAAACACATACTCCCTTAGAGATACGCGAAACACCCTGAATCCCAGTTATCCAAACTGACAATCCAGTTCTAGGAAAATCAAACACTGATCTTACCAATCACAGAAGAAACCAAAACACTACGGAGCTAGCATCCCAAACTTATAGCTCCTTGGATCAGAGAAAACTTAACCAAAATCAAATCTCCGATTCCAGAATCCAAATTTCTCTGTCTCTTATCCATAAAAAAATTTCGGACGATCCTGGGCTACCAACATCCATCCTAATCAGCTTAACTCTTGCTGATTCCAAAGGAAACAGACTGAATCAAAAACCATCCAATAATCTCCTCAAGATCACTCAAAAACCAAGAACACAAACCCTGCTTCTCAACAACAGAAGACAGAACAACTTCTTCTTCACATCCAGAAAAGAAAACAGAAACATCCCAAACTGCTTCCGCTGCACAACTCTGATCCGAAACAGAAGAAAATGCAGAAGAACACAAGCACAGACCAGACAATCCAACACAGAAATATGGTTCCATATATCCATAAAGAAAAACTCAGATGTTCCTCCCAAACCTGAGTTGCTTCACCAACTTCTATCTCAAGGAACCATCCATCTTCTAATTGAACCACCAGTTCCAATCCTGAAAAGAAATCTCGATCTCCAGATGCAGACAAACTCTGACTTCCAGAAGACATCCAGACAATCTCCAACAAACACAAGAGAACATACTATCGCAAGTCACTTTTGCGATCAACTCAGCCTAAATCCAAAGAAACTGCTCTCTCTCAACCAAACAGAATAGCTTATGCTGACTTAGCCAACTTACCAGAGAAAAGATCCACTCTGATGCTTCTGAACTCCACTTCAGAAAAACTACCCAGCCAGAAGACTCCTTATCAACTCAGAATACTCAGCTAAACTCTGCCACATCACCGAGCAGACTCACTTCTTATTCTTGTTCCAAAGAAACATCTTCGGAAATATCCATAGTCACTGCATCTCATCACGCAGCTACTACTTCCTGAGATATCCAGATATCATCACTTGCTTGCTTCTGCCCAACTGACAGATCAAAACTCAATTCTGCACTTCAAAGATGACTCCGAACCTTTACAGGTTACCTTCAGAGATCGATGAAGTCCTTCATTACAACAGAACTCACTCGAGACGGTATTAGGTCTACAGTCTCGACAGTATACTTCCAACCTCATCCATCAAACTCCAATCAATGGTAGTTGTGTTACACACACTTCTACCTTATCTATCTTTATAACTTACATTGGAAAAAAAAAACCCAAACAGGCAATCCAACAAATAGGTAGAACCAATAAATATATATATAAATATATTAAAAATACAAATACGCTCTCTCAAGAAAGACACCACTAAAGAGCCTAGGTATTCACTCAACCTAACGCTCTGATACCAACTGTAACGACCCGACTTCCTATCTCCAGAAAGTCGCATCATTAAGAAGAAAGAAAGGGATAGAAAAGAGAAAAGAAAGAAAAGAAAGAACCAAACAACATCAGAATCTCACAGCGGAACGAATAAATTATATTATATCACATAAAACCATTACATAGTATCATATACATCAGAGTTATACAGCTAATACAACACAGACTAGACAGTGATAAACATCTGTCTAGTTATTACAATTCAAGTACAACACAGATACAGATACAACTCAAACACAGCGGAATCACTATATATATATATCTACACGTCGAAGCCACCTGCTCCATATCTCCTCCAGAACTCGTCAAGAATAACCTGAATCACTTGACTACTCATACATAATATGAGTACCCAAGAGTTTAATAAAACAGAAAATAAACACTCGGGTCAGACAGGGGTCTGGTGTGAGTAAACGATTTAAGATTGCTTAACTTTTAGAAAAAAACCTTTTGAAAGAAAGGTATCACGTAAGACTTCCCACACATAAACATGGAAAAGTTTTTACCTTACGCTAACCAAAACATTTGATAGGAAATCCGATGATATTATAATAGTGTCTAGGGTTTTCAAATAAATAAGAAATAGCCGAAATTGTTACATTCATTAAATTCCAGCTACTAGCCACAAAAGTGGGTAATACAATCAAAACCGTTGGCACTTATTGGATTTTGGATTCCATACAATGGCAGGGCTACTGGGGTACCGCCCGTCACAGTACGTGGCCTAGATCAACGTACCGAGGATTACTCCCTTCATCCCCTGCAACACAAAGCCGGACCCGCTCCTTACTGAACAGTTCCAAATAAGACAACCCCGACGGTTGTCATGATCAACCGTCCCACACAGCCGAAATATAAAGGGACCTCTAGACAGGGGTAAATCTTACTCTCAAGTGGGGGCTACCCACGAAGCTTTGCTGCACCTCCCCTGTTTTAGCCATTCCCGGTTGATGAGGCTTGAGGTTACGATTTACCTTTATAGGACATATCACTTAGAATGCTCATCGTCCACCTGACGATGTTCCGAAAGCATTCAATCCATACAAGTTCGTTCCGGGTTCGAACGAAACCGAAGGCATTATCTCGTTACACTCGTATTGGAATCACTCTCAGAGTTAACGACAATAACCCTTGCACCCTGATTCACCATCTCGAATCTATAAGACCTATTCCGTCAAACTCATTACGGAATCACCCACAGAGTTATATTGACGTATAGCCCTTACACCTCGAGTCTTCACTCGCTTCCACTTGGATTAACGACCTAACGTTATTTGGAATCGATGTGGTTTTCGGATGTCCAAATAAGGAAACCCGATCCCGGTCTCATCGAAAACCAAAGCGTGTCTTATTAAGGCCAAGTTGTTTTAATTTTAAAACAATTCAATTCATTATCTAAATATACACAGATAGATAATTCACAACACCACAGATAATCAATCTTATCATTATCAACAGATAATCATATCACAATCAGATAATCTATATTATCATCCAGAAGCAACCAATGCATCCATATCACATCCACTACTCATCTCATAATTGAGATTACAAACCAAACCAGTCAACCAATACCAATCATCAAACATAAGCAAATGATCAAATGATCACACTTCTATAATTAATTTAAAATGAATTAAATTAATTACTCAATCTCTAATTAATTTAAAATGAATTAAATTAATTACTTTATCAATAAAATCCTGCTTAACTTAACCATCAATTGATTTCAAATCAATTTATAAATAATCATCTCGTTATTCTTTTTCAGTTAATCATTACTGATTAACCATCTCTAATTACAGTAAGTAATTAGCATTTAATATTAATCACACAAGTTAATCATATTAAACCCTACATATATATTAATCACCCTTGATTAATAATCATTCAGTAATTAACTACATTAATTACTCAACCCATAAATTAATTATTCTTAATTAATTATTTAAATTAATCCCTTTGATTAATTTCAAAGTAATTTAAATCCAAATTAATTCTAAAATAAATATCCTTAATTACATTCTATAATTATTAATTAATTACTTCCTTAAGTAATTACAAATTCATTAATTACATAAGTAATTATCAACAATTCAACAAATGTTTAAATCAATTAAACTTAATTAATTAATCTAAACAAATCATATTAACCTTAATTAATTACATTAAGTAATTAATTCACTAATTACTTTCTTAAGTAATTTAATCTAACAATTGATTATTAATTAATTAATCTAATTAATTATCAAAAATTAATCACATTAATTAATTGTTAATTAATCTTGAGTTAATGACTTCATTAACATTCTTAATTACTTAATTAAGAGATTAACTTAAATTAATCATCATTAGTTATTAAGTAATTAATATTTAATTACTATTTAATTAATCTCCAATTATTAATTAACTAAGTGTTAATTAAAAACTTAATTATCATTAATCACTTGATTAAATAAATCTTAATCATAAATTAAAATTTAGTTAACCATCCTTAATTATAGATTAATTAAACTTAATTAATTAATCTCAAATCAAATTAAAAATCATTAATTATTTAATTAAACATTCACATTATTTAATTAATTAAATAATTAATATTCATCATAATTTCCTTAATAATTAATGAATCCAATCATTAATTTTTATTTATCTTTAGATAATCATTTCTTATTAAATCATGCATTTAAAAACAAAATGTTTTTAAATTTACATTAAATTCAATTTAACATTTCTTTTAAACTTAAGATCCAAATTTATTTAAAATAAGATTTTAAACAATACAACTTAATCTTATATGTTTACAAGAAACATATACTTAATAAGTTTTAAAAAGAATTTAAATTTCAATTCAAATTAAATTCAAATCAATTTAAAAATTACTTTAAAATTTCAAAATTTAAATATAACTTCCAAACTTAATTTAGTTTTAAATTCTTTAAAACTCTTTCTATAATTTACACCTTCAATTCAATGTAAATCACTTTAATCAATTAAACAGTTTAAATTTAAATCTTTATTTAAAACTGAAATTTAAATTTGAATCCAGATTTTAAAAACTCAGTTTGAATTCATTTGAATTTCCTAATTTAGATACTTAACCTTTCAATTTCAAATGCCAAAACACAATGCATTTATACTTGAGATTTTGAAAATCAAATTTAAATTTAAAAGCTTAAATGATTTCAAATCTCAAATAATCTTATTTGAATTCATATTCAAAATTTTCAGATTAAACTCCATTTCAATCTCCACTTGCAATTTAAATTCACTTTTACATTTTAAAACAGAAAACAGTTTCTGTTAAATTTTAAAACCAAACTTTAATATTTACTGAATTTTAAATTATTTCAAAGAAACAGAATTTAAACTTATTTGATTTCATGCTTAAATTCAGTTTCCAAAATCTTAAGTCTCAATTTTAGTTTGCATTAAGTTCAAACTTTACAAAACTGGAAACAGATTCCCTGTTTCTTCCTTTTCTTTTTTTTTAAAACCAATTTGAAATTTCTGCATTTAAATTTATTACAAAATAGGAATTCAAACTATTTGAATTTAATTTCAAACTCAAGTTTAAATCCTAAGCTAAACTTTTAGTTTAAATTTAAACTTTACTTCAAAATTTTAAAAAAACAGAACAGCTACTGTTTTGTACCTGAAACACAGTTACCCAGAACTCCCCTATTTGACTTCGAGTCAATACCCTTGCTACTTCGAGTCATTTCCTATTTTCCCCGAGACCAACCCGAGTCAAAAATTCCTGCAACCAACAACATCAAAACCTGCACAACAGACCAAACTCCACCCTTCAAACCTGTCAACTCCAGTTCCTCTCAACTCCGACCACCATCCTCGACCAAACTCCGGCATTAACTTCATTAATACACCATATACCAATACCCAAAATAGCAATGAACTCGATGCACCCTTGAAGCCACAGCACCCAAAACATTCTAAACTCAGTAACTAGGGTTCTTGACAGAAATTTTCAAATTTCATTCTCAAATTTGAATTGCAAACAAATTCAATAATTTTCCTATGATTGTTGATAGCTACACTCACTCTAGAATCAATCTCACTCAAATTCAATGCAAGGCTCAACTGATTCTTGATCAAAAGTAAAATACAGTCAATTTTCAAAAAAACTGCATTTTTCCTTATCACTGTTAAATTTAGTTTTAGTTTTAAATTCTTGGATTTACTAAATGATTCTGTTAGTAATCTTGAAAACACCAATTCATGATATCTATATTTCAAAATTTATACAGAATTTAGTTTGTGTTTATGTTTCCAAACATCACAGGACTAAACAGCTTATAAAAGGCATATAAATTTTATGTTATCATGAAATAAAATAAATTCCACTCAAAAGCTAATCTATGATGATATCCAGATCAAGAAGGAAAACTGTTTATCAGTTTTGAACTCAAACTAAAATAATCAGAACCTTGGAATCAAAACATGCATTGCATTCATATATGCACAGGCAGTAGAAATCATGAACACAAATTTAACTCAGCAAATAAACAACATGCATTCCTACCTAACTTTATTTAAATTTAGTGTTACTCACCTGAATTTGAAATGCAGAGCACTGTCCAAATTTTTAAATGATGTGTTGATGCTAGCTTGATGATTTCAGATGCAGTATTTCCAGGTTCTACATGCAGGCTTCTTGAATGCTAATAAAATGCAGAGCTTTTTCATGAAATTGCAGAGCTTTTATTTGGATGCATGCAGGCCTTTGAAATGCAGAGCCTCTCGTTCCAGATTGAAGATTTCATGAATGCAGATTCAAATGGTTGCATGCAGGCCTTCTACTTGCAAATGAAATGCAGGGCTTTTCATGTTGATGCAGGTTTGTTCTTTTTTTTTTTTGTAGTTTCAGATGCAAGAACATGCAGGGCTTTAACTTGATTAGTAATTGATGCATGCAGGTCTTTGCTTGAATTTTGTAATGAGGAGTTGCATGCAGGTTTGTAATTTTGGAAAGAGGAGTGTTTACTGATTTGGGAAATGAAACTTTCATGGTTGATGCAGGTAGTAATTTGGGATATGCAGACTTGAATTTTGGAGGATGCAAATTGTACATGGATGTGAGCATGTAATTTGGTTTTCTTTTAATTTAGGAATGAGAAAAAAAATGCATATGAAATGAAGAGCAAGTTAATATGAATGTATTTTCAGAAAATGAATTAAAAGAAAATTTAAAAATAAAATTGACACTTGTCATACTAAATAGACACTTGTTAGCTTAAGTTCCAAAATACATACACTTGTCTTCATAAATGATTAATTAATGTTTAATTAAAGTTAATAAGCATTAAGCCTTGTTAATTAATCCTTATACATAATTATGAATTAAATAATTCTAAAGAACAAACAAAAACAATACACAATTAAATCATTTTGAAAAGAAACTTTTTAAAACAAATTATAAAAGGGTTTGTAACATATTTTAATATATAAACTTGAATTAAAAATGAATTTTAAACTAGTTAAAACATTTATCTCTTATTTAAAATCATATAGTATTTTAATTAAATATTTTTGAAAAGCTCAAATTAAAAATAAATCACCATTCTATTTTCAAAACATATTAAAATTATACTATACTAATTTAAATAAAAACAAATTGTCTATTTAAAATATATAAATACATATACATTATTAAATAGAAAACAATTTATTAACTTATATAAAATAATTTCACAAATTAAATATTTAAATAAAGAAGATTATTTAAATCAAATCAAATTTATTAATCAAAATTTATCAATTCAATATAAATTTAAATCCAGATTATTAAATTTATATTGTCCAAAATTCCGGGTCGTTACACAAATCCATTTTCCAAAACAAAAATGTAACAAAGCTAAGTGAACTCTTCATTTTGAGACTCAAAATGAATTTCGATGATGGTACAGTCATGGTCGAAATTATTTTCCAGTGTCAAAAGATGAGAGTACTGACTTATTTCTGTAAAAATTCTTTGGAAACAATTTCCATTTCGAAAATACTTTCAAGTAATAGATTTCTCTAAACTTTGAAAACCAAATTTTAGAAAAGAACTGGAAATTAAATTATCAAGTCCTTAATTTAAATTCATTTCATTTGCAAATCAGAGTTATAAACCATGCTTAAAATTTCAATTTTTATAACACACAATAATAGTTAATGGTAGGAACGTTGATAAAACAATTAATGATAATCTAGTATTATCATTTATAACAACCAATTCATTTAAGTATCTAATTTCAAAAAAGTATGCTTTTATATATAAAATATATTCATACATAAAATAATTTCATTTACCAATTTCCAAAACAATATTGTGTCAGTTTGCTCTGTTCAACTATTTTGGAATTCCTATTGATATCATTAGCTAGACAAGTAAATCGAAACCCAAATTTAAACTTAACAACTCAAACAACACAATATAAAATATTTTTATATCAATTACAAATATGCTCAGGATGATTGAAGAATGAATTTTAGAACAAGAATAGAGATACAAATTTGGAGGGACCCTAATCAAAGAGAATTCTAACTAAGAAGATATGATCGAAAGGAAGATAAGATAATAAATTTCAGAAGAGAAAGTTGGATAGACTTATATAAATCGCAAGCGACCTTAACCCGGGTCAAATGAGACAAAGCATTGGAGAACATCGCTCAAATGAGACTCATGCTCCTTCTTTGATTTAGGAAAGATGAGAACATCGTCAACGAAAACCATGACAAACCTGTTGAGATTATCGCAAAAAACACGATTCATGAGATCAACAAAGAAGGTTAGAGCATTGGTTAGTCCAAAGGGCATGACTAACCATCCACGGAACCCATTCATCTGGGAGGAAAGACAATAGGTCGAGCTCCATGTATAAGATCGAAGCGGAATTCAATTACCCGCTTGGGAGGAAGAGAAGCGACTTCACCAAAGACATCTGGAAATAGTTGGACATAGGGGTAGAGTCAAGACTGCTAAGCTGAGAACCAAGAAAAAAGATAAAACTACCCACAAATTCAAAGGCATTCAACATACGATCATAAGAGAACTACCATGGTCATCTAAAATAGAAACGGTTCGGGCTTTGCAAGAGATAACAACATCAAAACCGAGGACATAAAAATCTTCGGTGAATCGACGCCTGTTGTAAAGGAGTTTCACCCCCTTACAAATCATACTCAAGTTGATGGGACCATCGATGAGATTAGTCACACCCAAAGATGAAGTTGCCAATTGAAGTTGCAAAATGTGCTCGAATTTATTACAAAGATCAACAGAAATAAAGCTATGGGATGCTCCAGTGATAAAAGAACACGAATAGGAAAAGACAAGAATGGATTTTAGAACTAAGGCAACGTTCCAAAATTCAAAAGAAATCCTAATCAAAGGAGGATACTAACGAAGGATTTCAAGCTTGAACGAAGATAATTCTGAAATTAATTTTATCTCCATATGCTAAGTTTTGCCTAAACCATAGCTTTGATACCAACTGTAACGACCCGACATTTCGAACCATTCAAGTCGACAATCATCCACACATGTTAGACTTGAATTGCTTAAAACAACAGATTGTTAATTTATATTTGGCAAAACTTAGCATATACAGTAAATAAATCAATCACAAGTACAGAGTAATACAACAATAAGCAACAGAATAGATAAATAGTAGTTCATTAAGCTACTACAACATCAGAGTCTAAAACAAGATACAACAGAAATCTCAAATACAAAGAAGTCACTCATACAAAATCAACTAACAAGTCTGAACATGAACAACTAGAAAGAACTTGAATAACTGAAAGCAGAATAGATAGAAGGTAGATCTCCAAGCGAAGCTCCAAAGGTGAGTCTCAAATGTTGTGACACTCAGTCTGACCCGAGCATAAAGCAAAACACAAACACTCGAGTCGGGTTTAACATTCTTATGTAAGTAAATCAACTCAAGTGAAATATCAAAGTGAAATGCAAATAACTTAAAGGATGTTTGAGATTCCCATCCTCTAAGGATCCATTAAAATATCTACATACATAGTACAATATGCTACATAGATAATACCTATAGTAAAGTGAACTATTAAAATAGCGTTAAGGCGTTACGCATATCCCTCTTAACACATTTTATATATTCCCATAGTTTATACAGATACTCTAAGCTCCACCAAACCGGTGGTTTAGTCAAGGAGCACTCCATAGGTACGGTACAAACCAAACTCGTAGTGGGCGCGATAAGGCATGTGACAGGCATGCGAGGCAATGCTAGGGTAGGATTCTATTGTTTGTACTCTCAGACCGGTGGTAACGCATAGCAACTACTACCACTACCTCGAGACACACTCCCAAATCAAAGGTGCACCCAATCAAATCACAAAGTAATAGAATGATATCGAAAAAATGTGCCCGATAGGTAGAGCAACCCATTTGGCCTGATATAGCTTTTGTTTTAGCCACATCAAGCTGGCTTGGGGGAGTCAGGGCTACGTTCATACCTCATATAGACGTCCGCGAACCATCCTACTTCGTTCTGGAATCTCTACCACATGCACAGTTGTCAAAGTGGTTTTTGGTACTGGCAAAGAGTGTGACGGTATCCGATCCCGGTCTTTTTAACAACCAAACAATTATTTCACACCATGGTGATATTTTATTTCAAACAGTTCATATTTCGTATTAAAATATCATATTCATTTCAAAAATCATATCACTTTCGAAATTATATTTACTTTCAAAATCATATCGCTTTAAAAATCATATTCACTTTCTAAATCATATTCATTTCCAAAATCGTAACCACAAAATAGGTTGAACCATCGTATCAAAGTATTCTAAATCATAACGGTCCTAACTTAAATAGTTTGAATATTGAAAGTAGTTTATATATTGGAATAGTTATATTTAAAAAAAAATTATACTTAAAAATAGGTTATAGATTAAAATAATTTATGTATTAAAAATAGTTTGCATATGTTAAAATAGTTTAATTTAGAATTGTTTCTTCCAAATTCACACATCAATTCAAATCAACTTTAGTTCCAAAATTTCAATGTAATTCAATCTAAATTTAATAATTTTAATTAAAAAGGTTAAAGGTTCAATTCAAATTCTCCTAAAAACCATTTTTAATTTATATCGATTTCAAATCTAGGATTGAATACAAACTTAAACCACTTCCAATTCAATATGCTTCAAAGTTTAAATATTTAAACGATTTACAATAACTTAATTTGATAAATTACATTTACATTTTAAAAATCAACATTAAATTTTATTTAAATTTGAAATATTTACTTATTCGTTTTAATAACATTTAAATGAAACCTCAAATTACAAATTTAAATAAAATCATTAATTAAATATCTAACTTCAATTATATTTAATTCTGAAATGTTTACCTAATCACTATTATAAACATTTAAATAAAATCTCAAATTACACATTTAAATCAAAATTAAATATTCAAATTCAATTTTATTTAATTTTGAACATATTCATTTAATCTACTTTAGTTAAACATTTTAATAAAATCTCGAATTACAAATTTAAATCAAAATTAAATATTTTAATTCAATTATTGACCAATTTAAATTTCAAGTCAACTTTAATTTTGTCTTTCCAAACTCTATTTATTAAAGTTATCGCAAAATCTATTTTTATAATATTAATATAGTTTTAAATAAATACTTAAACAATTTATATATATATATTAAATTAAATTTTCTTAAATTAAATCTTATTATTAAATATATTTTATATTAAATCTTATTTTATATATATAAAAATAATAAAATTATAATGAAAATCTTAAATTTTATATTTTCAAAACTAACTTATAAATTTAAAATTTCCATATATATAATTTTAATAATCTAAAATTTACACATATATAAAAATAAAATAAAATCTTATATTATATTTTAAAAATCAATATTTAATTAAACTAGTGTACTTCCTTTCAAAACTTTGGATATCATTTTTCAAACAAATAGACCAACGACGTCCGTATATAATTTTCTATTCTATGGTCAAGTGATTATAGGATCGATTTCATCCTAAAGGGGGGTGAATATGGTGATGCTAATAATAATAAAAATTTATTGCAGAAATATATAAAATAATTGCAGCACAGATAATAGCAGAATAATAAAATGCAGAAATAGAACAACACAGATTTACCAGCTTCGGCAAAACCCTTCCTACGTGCTGCCCCCAAGATTTCTACTAGAAATTAAGTAGTCAGATACTTACACACGTAAACTTGCGACACCTGCTATCGACTAATCTAACTCTACACTCAAAACCCTATCATTGCTCAACCACTGAGTTGCGTATTCTCGAACTACACCACCGTATTCGTCCCCTAGTCACACGACTAGAATTTTATAAATGTTTAAAAGAATAATACAAAATAAAAACAATAACAAAAACAAAACCCTTTATATATATTTAAACCCAAATATATTAGACCGGCCCACTATCATTTGAGAAATAGAAATTTCTCCCTTCTGTAAACTTCGACCGTGTTCCTCTTTCAAAATTCAAGGCTTTGCGAAATTGACACGCCGCATGTAAATTGAAAGCTCGAGTTCTTTCATGCTTTCGTTTCTGCCTTGCTGCTTCTTCTATCAGTGATATTTAATTGCTTGCGGCTGAAATTATGTCGAGCTCGAATGTATGAGATTAGTATGTATTTTTTCCCCTTTTTAATTTTTGATCGTGCTCGACTTTAATTCGTGTTTCATGATTTATTGTTCTGCTATTTACTTGAACTCAAATCACACATTTTTTGCTGATGATGTTACTGGTATTATAGGGATTAGATCCTAAATTATCGTTCATATCTATTTTGTTTGAATTCTCCACGTTACTACGCTTGGCCACTGATTTTTGAATGAACGATATGAGTAATCTTGACTTGTTCGTTTACTTTGTGAATTTGAAATGGGCTCCGTTCTTTTCTTTATTGACATCTTTGATTTCGGCACTTTGAAATTTTGAGATAATTGACTTGGTTAATTTCTTTTACGACTTGTTCATTTGTGTTTTACCTGCTAGTTACCTTCCTTAACTGGTTCACGACCCACGGCTTGATTTTTGGTATTTGAATTTTTGATATTTCCTAGACTTGTTCAATTTGTGTTATCACCTGGCTTTGACTTATCAAACTGTTTCTATTTTATATACTTTGAGTATATTCCCAGAACTTGTGCTAATATGTGTATGTATATAATTACATATAGACATACATATAAATTTTGCAGCTCTGGCCAGTTAGTCCACTGCTTTGATTTGAGTCTACACTTCATATTGATCTTCCATGATCTACAGCTGCGTTATGGTTGAGTCCATTCTGGTTCAAGTAAATTTGAAGCCAAATGGCGATGGAGTATTTTTGTTGTCTTGAACATTAATGTTAGATTTGAAGCTTTGTTGAGTTCATGTGCTCATTTTTTTGTGATCTGGTCTAGTTTTGTTGAGTTGAAATGGTTCAATGTGTGTGTGTTCATTGTTTTCCTTGATCACCAGTTCAATCTTCATTTGGTTGTCACTGCACACACAGATATATATATATATATATATATATATATATATATATATATGTTCACACATGCATCCATGTATGTTGTGTACTTCATTTTTGTTGCATGTTCACTTAGGTCTTGTACTGGGTTGTTCTATGAGCCAGTTAATTGCTTTCTTTGAGTCATGTCTATATGCATATGTATACATATGCCATTTTTTGTACTACTTCACTACATCCTGTCACTGCATATAAATACATGTATACATGTGTGTTTGCGCATGTATATATGTATGTTTGCAATGCCTTTACTTGTTCCTCTTGGAATCTTCACTTGGTTGTTGTATACCTGCACCTGTTTACTTTAGAAAACTGTCTGGATGTTATGTCTGACTGCATGTATATATGAATACATGTGTGCAAACATATGTACATATGTATGTGGTCATGTTAATATATATGCATGCTTCAGTTTTTTTACTACTTGATGTTGAGGCTTTTGGTCATTGCATTCATGTTTCCAGGTCAGGTTATGTTCATTTGTGTTCAAGCCTTCACGTTGCTTTGATTCTATTGCTTCAAGCCCCTGTGCATTGAAATAGTATATTTCTTTTGTCTTTACTATGATCATTGCTATTGCATTATGTTCATGTACATTTGAGCTGCTGTGTGTTACTGATCTGGTTGAGTTTTACTGTGAAGTGGTTCTCTGGCATCATCTTATGTACATATTGATGTTATATGTTGCAGTCTTTTTCCATTGAACTCTGGTCTTCCTTCGCTCATTCAAGTTGTTGTCTACATTGTGTTTTTATGTGTATTTCTATTTCAAACAGTTTAGTGTGTTCTCTGACCCCATGTGCTATGCTTTGGTTCCATGAACTTTGAACTTATGTTGCCATTACACCTGCTTGCTTTGTTGTTGTGTGATATTGGTCTGGGTTCACTTTGTTATTATGATTTCTTAATCTGAACACTTGAACTGTTTGGTGTTTTGTTGTACACACTGGTATGTACAAGTCTGGGTTGGCTGCTCCATGACTCCACTATCAAGTCTGTTCTCATATGCACGCATTTGTGCACTTGTTAGCATGGTCTAGTTTTGGATTCTTGTTGCATGAAAACTTGTACTCGACAATTTTGTGATGCTTTGGTATTTGCACCCGAGTTGAATCCAGCTTATGGCTCGGGTTTGACCCCGTGCTTAACCGTCCCTGCAGTTTTATCAAGTGTATATCGGTGTGCACGGCTTTGTGGCATGTACAGTGATATGTTGTGCATGTCACAAGTTGTTCGTGTATGATGAATTCGAAATAAATATGATGACGAACAACCTAATAACTGTGGCAAATAATATTTTCAAAAATACATTTTATTTTTCACTACAAAAATATTTCTTTTTCAATTTTACTGCGTCAGTGTTTATTTTGTAGATAATTCAGATGCTGAATACAAATTGGAATATGGTTGAAGAACAAATACAAGTGAATGAGTGATATGTAGTAAGATGCGAATGTATGTATAGTGAAAAATTGTATTATAATTTGAAATTTTATTGTAATGTAAATTGTGTATATGTGAGAGCTCAAGTTTTGTACTATTCAAAAATTGTAATAAAATATTTGTTTGAATAAAATATCTGTTTGAATTTATATTTTGTGTTATTTATTTTATTCAGCAAATATTTATTTAATTATGTGAAATTAAAATGGTACAATAACAAATACATTTAAATGAATATATATATATATATGTTTATTATCATCAAACAAAAATCATATACTAGCATATTCAACAAACTCCCCCTTTTGATGATAACAAACATATATTTAAGAATTTGAATTTATTAAATGTATTTGGTCATTGATGAACTCTATTTGCCCCCTCTATTTGAATGCTCCCTCTCTACAACAAAGCTCCCCCTTCATATATGCATGAAAATAAATAAAAATATGCAAACGAACCTATATGGGAATATGCAAATAAAAAATAAAATATTTGACCTTGATTTGCCAAAATCTTAACTTTTCTCTCCCCTTTTATTATCATCGAAAGAGTAAGAGTGTTAGAAAAATAGAGATAAAGTGATAGACATAAATAGAACATTAATAATCAGTTGGGTACAAATATTAAATTTCAATAAAAAATCAAACAAAAATCATAAATACTTTATTAGGCGCATATTCCACTTTAGAATGATAGGGATCATGTCGGCATATAAAACCGTATAGCTATGTTTATTTGTGGTATATTTATATCAGGAATTTGAATATCTACTAACCATGCATAACCGTTAGGACTTTTAAATGAGATTAGTAGTGTTCCAAATTTTTATTAAAAAAATGAATTTCAAGCATCTTCTAACCAACCATAACCGTGATGACTTTTAAATGGGATTAGAATCAACTTGTCTATTTGATAATCAATTTTGATACGTGTTCCATACATGCATAACCATGGGGACTTTTAAGTCAGCATGAAAGCACATATACAAATATTCCAAGTAATTCACCCATGCAAAACCGTAAGGACATTTAAAGGAGACTGAATACTTTGGATGTTTTTATAATAAAAAATTAAATAAAAAACGAATAATTTCCTGTTTAAAATACCACATCTTGACATACTATATTGGTTTTTGATGAGTGATGGTCGTTAGAAATACGATAGTAATAGAGATGATCATGGAACTTTAACCTATAAAAAGTCATTGTAAATCTTGTTTAAATTTTTAAAGAAATTTACTAAATATACCGTCTCAAGTCATAATATATGATTAACATCAACACTCGTCACTTTTTCAATCACTATTTATCTTTTCGATAGTCAGTAAGGAGTCAGACTAGTTAATGTAGTCATTTAAGATTAAATCCAAAAATAATTATAAAATCAAATTTTCTAAAATGATAGGGCCAACAAAAAACTATTTTCGAGAAGGGGTTTTATAAAAGAAAATGTTTGCTAATTGAAAATCGGTGGAAACGAAGAAATCAGATATTTTCTCTGAAAATGTGATGCAAGTAATGAATGTCTCTACATAAAACGTGTTCCACTAGTAATTTTTCTATCAATTAGATTACTTGTGTAATCTGCATCTGAATTTTCCTTTGACTCAAGATTATCATTAGTTGGATATTATAGAGCAGATCGCGAAGTTACAACAAATACCTTATAATCTTTTTACAGCTATTAAATGAAATTCTTTTTGATTTGAATTGAAACCATGCCAATAAACAGACAGTGAACATAGTGTCAGATCTAAAAGCAATAAAAATATATCCTCATGTATCATGAGTAATAATCAATCTATAGAACACCATCATTAGTCCAAACAAATCTATATGAACTAGTTCAAAGACTCTAGAGGTACTTATAGTGTTCTCGGCAAAAAATGTAATTGGCCAACAATTTTGCATAAGTTAGAATCAAAATCAACATTCATTTCTTTATCACATAACTGACTGGTTTAATTCAGATTATGGTGTAGATTTTCACATTTAATATATCGTTCAAGATAAATGCACCGTTACCTATTTTACCTTCATGATAATTTTTCGTTGTTACCCATTTTGATTCTGCCACCTTTGTACTAGGCTAAAGAACTTTGATTTATCACCTGTCGTGTGCCTGGAACAGCTAGAATCCAAGTAACACTGTTGTTGTTCCTTGGCCTACTATCATACCTGCACGAGAAAATATTTTTGTGACCTATTTGTTTTTATAGGTCCATGGTTTTAGTGCCAAAAGATTTTGAAAAAAAATCTCGTGTAGACCCAAGACGATTTATAATTGCTCCTCGTGAAATCCATATTTGTTTAAGAGATTTTACATTTGTGCCTTTGGGAACCCAAATTGGAATGGTTTTCACGTGTTCGGGTCTATACCAGCAAATATTGTGATCGTGTCCTGTTTTTCCACATATCGTGCACTTTGAATTGACTTGATTAATTTTGTTTCTAACACGTTCAGATTGATTACCCAAGTTCTTATCTAATAGTATTAACAATGTGTTTCCCTAATAACATATTTAGCGATCTTTCTCCTTTGAAATTTTTTCCTAAATTTGTATAAAATTGTTTGACTTGTGTTTTGAGAGATTCATTTTCATTCAATAATTATGTGCACTTTTTAATAGAATTTTCTCTCCTAGTATTTTCACTTTCTTTCAAAATCAGAATTTCATTTTCAAGTGATTTAATTTTAATTTCTGATTTTTTAATCTCTTCTTCAAATAATGGACACTTATCACACTTAGGGCACTTGTTTCGATAGTTTTTAACCAATTGATCGAGTTGTTTATTTAATTCTATCAAACTATCTCTTTGTGATTCAATTTTAGCGTATTTCCCCCTAAGTTTTTCAAAATAGCCACTTACTTCATGAAAATATATAAGTAATTCCGAATGAGTAAGTTTTGTTACCACGCTTGGCTCGTCATCATCACTATCAGTTATTTCTCTTTGAAGACACAAATTTTCTTTTTCACTCTCACTGCCAGTGCTTTTATCAGTTTCATTCCAAGTAACTGCAAAACTTCTCCTTTTCGGTTTCTTTCCTCAGCTGAGTCGATTCTGAGGACAATTGGGCTTGATATGACTAGGTTTATTGCACTGTGATAAATGATCTCCTACTCTTTTGAATTGTCTAGTACTTTGACTATTCTGCTCTTTAGTTGATGATTTTTGACTGGATTTCCATATTTGCAGTTCCACTTTTTGAATCTCTTTATTAGTAGTGCTAGTTTAGCTTCACCATCATCATCATCTTCACTTTCAATTGTTCCTTTGAGAGCTATTCATTTCTTTCGAGTATCACCTCCTTTACGTCCTTCCTTTAATTTCATTTCTAGCTCATAAGTGGTGAGATTTCCAATAAGTTCTTCGACTTTAAGCTGTTTCAAATCCTTTGATTCTTGAATAGCGGTGACTTTTGCTTCAAAACTTTGTGGAAGGTCTCTGAGAATTTTTTGGAATATTTCCAACTCTGTACATGATTTTTCAAGAGCTTTTGATTTGTATATGAGATTAGAAAGTAATCCAAACATCACCTTGACATTCTCATCCTTGGCCATTGTAAAGTTCTCGTATTCGCTACTAAGCATGACAAAGCGAGATTCTTTGACTTGAGACGTTACTTCGTGATTCACATAAAGTGTGTGTTAGATTTCTTGCATAATTAGATAATGTGAGACACGATTAAATTCAATTTGATCTAATGAACAAATAATAGAATTCATAGCTTTAGCATTAGCATTTCTTGATTATTTACCATTATAGTTGGTGTCATATATCCTGTCTCAACTATATTCCAAGCATAAATGGTTTTCAGAAAAATTTTCATTCTATTTTTCCAGTGAGCACATTCACCATTGAACATAGGTGGTCTAACTATAGACCGACCTTCAGCAAAAGCATTATTAAAAGAAGCCAATTTAAAAAAATCAAAATTTTAAAACAAAAATTAGATTTTGAAAATCAAATTTTTAAAACAAAAATTGGCTTTTGTTTCTAACTCTGGTACCACTTGTAGGATCGATTTCACCCTAGAGGTGGTTGAATAGGGTGATACTACTAATAATAAAAATTTATTTCGGAAATATATAAAATAATTGTAGCACAAATAATAGCAGAATAATAAAAAGCAGAAATAGAACAATACAGATTTAACCAGCTTCGGCAAAACCCTACCTACATGCTACCACCAAAGTTTCTACTAGAAATTAAGTAGTCAGACGCTTATACACGTAAACTCGCGACACTTGCTATCGGCTTACCTAACTATATGCTCAAAACCCTACCACAACTCAGCCACTAAGTGTTAAATTCTCAAACTAAACCACCGTAGTTCATCCCCTAGTCACACGACTAGAATTTTACAAAAGTTTAAAAGAAAAATACAAAATAAAAAACAATAATTAAAACAAAACCCTTTATATATATACATTTAAACCCAAATATATATGACTGACCCACTATCATTTGAGAAATAGAAATTTCTCCCTTTTGTAAACTACAGCCGTGTTCCTCTTTCAAAATTTAGGGCTTTGTTAAATTGACGGTGCCGCTTGTAAATTGGAAGCTCGAGTTCTTTGATGCTTTCGTTTCTGTCTTGCTGCTTCTTCTATTAGTGATATTTAATTGCTTGCGGCTGCAATTATGACAAATTCGAATGTATGAGATTGGTACGTGATTTTTGCCCCTTTTTAATTTTTGATTATGCTCGGCTTTGATTCGAGTTTCGTGATTTATTGTTTAGCTATTTGCTTGAACTTGAATCACACATTTTTTTGCCGATGATGTTACCGGTTTTTATAGGGATTAAATCCTAAATTATCACTCGTATCTATTTTGTTTGAATTCTTCATGTTACTATGCTTGGCCACTGATTTTTGATCGAAAAAATATGATTAATCTTGACTTATTTGTATACTTCATGAATTCGAAGTTGGCTTTGTTCTTTTCTCTATTGACATCTCTGATTTCGGCACTTTGAATTTTGAGATAATTGACTTGGTTAATTTCTTTTATGACTTGTTCATTTGTGTTTTACCTGCTAGTCACCTTCCTTTACTGGTTCACGACCCACGGCTTGATTTATGGTATTTGAATTTGTGATATTTCCTGGACTTGTTCAATTCATGTTATCACCTAGCTTTGACTTATCGAACTATTTCTGTTTTATATACTTTGAGTATATTCCCTGAACTTGTGCTTACATGTGTATGTGTATAGTTGCATATATGCATACATATAAATTTTATAGCTCTGGCTAGTTAGTCCAATGCTTTGATCCGAGTTTGCACTTCATATTGATCTTCCATGATCGACAATTGTGTTGTGGTCGAGTCCATTCTGGTTTGAGTGAATTTGAAGCCAAATGGTGATGGAGTGGTTTTGCTGTCTTAAACATTAATGTTTGATCTGAAGTTTTGTTGAGTTCATGTGCTCATTGTTTTGTGATCTGATCTAGTTTAGTTGAGTTGAAATGGTTCGATATGTGTGTGTTCATAGTTTTCCTTGATCACTGATTCAATCATCACCTGGTTGTCACTACACATATACATATGTTCACACATGCATCAATGTATGTTGTGTACTTCATTTTTGTTACATGTTCACTTAAGTCTTGTACTAGGTTGTTGCTTCGAGCCAGTTTATTGTTTGCTTTGGTCATGTCTATATGCATATGTATACATATGCCATTTTGTTTACTGCTTCACTGCATCCTGTCACTGCATATAAATACATGTATGCATGTATGTTAGCATGTTTTGATTTTGGATTCTTGTCGCATGAGAACTTGTACTCGATAATTTTGTGATGCTTTCATATTGCACCTGAGTTGAATCCGGATTATGGCTCAGGTTTGACCTTGTGCTCACTTATCCCTGCAGTTTTATCAAGTGTATATCGTTGTGCACGGCCTTGTGGCATGTACAATGATACATTGTGCATGTCACATGTTGTTCATGTTTGATGAATTCAAAATAAATATGATGACGAACAACCAAAATAACTGAGGCAAATAATATTTTCAAAAAAATATTTTATTTTTCACTACAAAAATGTTTCCATTTCAATTTTACTAAGTCAATGTTTATTTTGTAACTAATTCAAATGATGGATACAAATTGGAATATGGTTGAAGAACAAATACAAGTGAACGAGTGATATGTAGTGAGGTGCAAATGTATGTATAGTGAAAAATTGTATTATAATATGAAATTGTATTGTAATGGAAATTGTATATATAGTGAGAGCTCAAATTTTGTACTATTCAAAAATTGTAATAAAATATTTGATTGAATAAAATATCTGTTTATATTTAAATTCTATGCTATTATTTTATTCAGCAAATATTTATTTAATTATGTGAAAATAAAATAATACGATAACAAATACATTTAAATGAATATATATATATATATGATTATTATCATCAAACAAAAATTATATACTAGCATATTCAACTGCGATATGGATATTTATCATTTCAACCCGTAATCCCAAAATTAAAAATCAATAAAATCGCTTGGGCTTATAATTTCAACTCATTACAATTTTCCCTAAGCAACAAGATCGTTCGGGTATGTCTCATTTCAGCCCATAGGGAATTCCTAGACTAACAGGGAACTTGCAGAGTGGGAACAACAAAATAATAGCATACATACCAACAACATGCATATATCATAATTAATAATTTAATATAATATGTTCAATGGTTATGGTGCCATATGTCAATTAATATAGGTAAACAATTGCAGATAATAACATATCATATTTTAACAATTAAATTACTAATTGATTCAAATTTAACAACATATTTCAATCATCATTTCAAGTAAAATCAATTTACTAAACATAAGAATGTTACTCGTGAGTGATCGCTCACCTTTCGAGGCTAGAGAAAATGGACAACACAACAAGCTACGAATCTAAGCACAAATTTCAAAGCACAACATAATAAACACGAATTCGATGAAAAAAGCAAAGTCGATGCCTTGGAATCGATGAAAAACAAATCAAAACAAACTTGAGATTGATGGAACAATATATATACACATACATACACACAGACAATATACATATAACTTTTTTTTTATATAGGAGGAGGTTGATCTGCTCGAGTCAGGTGATGCAAGGAGGCCGAGGAGAGAAAAGTGAAACGGTGAATCTCACTCTTAATATGTATGAAAGCTTGAATCTGAGTGCACGGCAAAACCAAAGAAAAGAGAATATATATGTATTTACTAACTTTTCACAATAAAGACAGAAAGAAGAGGACAGAAAGCATAAACGGACCAATATATAAATCGAATAGTCGGAATAGCAAAAGGTCAGGCACGAAGTACTCAGGGAAATTTTTTTGGTCAGTGGATCAAACTTGAATAAATGAATGGCCATAGGGAAACCAAGAGGCTCAAATGGGTATCGATACGACTAACCGTTTCGTAGATTTTACCGTGCATCGAACACCGAACTGCGCAAATGAATATATTGCGGAGATCAGCACGTCGAGACGAACAAAATAGTACACAGTTATAAGAGATACGACCATCCTATCAAAACTCAATTTTAGCTACCAAATATGCTGCAAAAAGGCCAAAAATAAGAAAACGGAGCTAAAGCAATCCAAATTTGGCGAAACGAAAAGTGATGTCTCACTCAGAAAACGACATACACTTTTATTGTGTAAAAATGTTCAGATATCAAAAATATTTTATTCCCGTCAAATTTAATTGATTTTAAATTGAAATTTTCACAACCAAACAAACTTCCATGTTTTCCAGTAAAAATTTGCCACTTGCTATGCTTAAATAGACGCAAACCAAATATCAAATTTTCATTGCAAAAATTTAGTTGTTTATTTCATAAAAAATTTAGTTAATTACGTTATTTAAATTGTTAAAATTTTTGAGTCGTTACATATTCTCTCCCGATCCACGGGATCCCTCTTAGCCTGTCTTTGATAAGGGATCCGTCCCTTAGTATCTATATCCTCTCCGAGGCTTTGGTTAGGTCAGCGTAAGAAGAGAACTTCGATTATGTCCTTTGTCATTTCGATCCTTCGAAGTCATTATCATCTTTTCGCTTTACTTTGTCGTTCCATATCCTACTCCGGCCAGTCCTCCATCATTAACAACACTAGTATCAATTCATCAGCCTCAGCATCCTCTTAATGCAAATATCTTTCAGCTTCATGATTATGTAAGATCCATTGGTGGGTCCCTTTATAAAGCAATCTAAAAATCAGTCTTACTTACAAATCCTTAAACTACTCCCATGGGAATCATCAATGGATCCAGCTTATGAACCGCAGTGACTATCACGTTAAACCTAGTCAGATAACTCCTCAAGGTCTCTCCAGGCCTTTGCTTCATGCTCGATAGTGTCATCACATTCTTTGGTCGAGAGATGTGAACTCTGAATTGTCTTAGGAACCTATTCACTAACTTGGTCCATGTGCTTATGGACCTATTCTCCAACTGTTGGAACCACATCTCTGCCAAATCTATCAGATATAATAGGAAGTATCACCCACCACCTCCTCGAAAGCACCCAACACCTCTATATGTCGGATATGTCCCATTAAATAAACTATATGATCCATCTAGCCATCTTACATTTCCAATGATGGAAGCTTGAAATAGAGAGGATTCCTCGCATTTTGGATGTTAGAGGTAAACAAATTCCTATTGCAACGACCTGGCATTTTGAATCATTTGCATCCGCACATGTCAGACTTGAATTGCTTAAAATAACAGATTGATAATTTATATTTGGCAAATCTTAGCATATACAGTAAATAAATCAATCATAGAATCACGGACATGGAGAAATATAACAATAAGGAGCGGAATAGATAAATAGTAGTTCATGAACTACTGTAAAAGATCAGAGTCTAAAATACAACGGAATTTCAAATACAAATGAATCTCTAATACTTAAGCAACTGACGAATCTGAACATAAATGACTGGAATAAACTGAAAAAACTGAAAGCTAGATAGACTGATCTTCAAACAGAGCTCCAATCTCCAAAGGTGAGTCTCAAATGCTGTGACACTCAGTCTGACCCGAGCATGAAGCAAAATACAAAACACTCGAGTCAGGATTCTTATATAGAAAATTCAACTCAAGTGAAATGTCAACTGGAATACAAAATAACTTAAAGGATGTTTCGGATTCCCATCCTCTAAGGATCCATGGAACTATCTACTATGTAGTAATATACGCTATTATAATAATGTCTATAGTAAAGTAAACTATTAAAATAGTGTTAAGGTGTTACCAATATCCCCCTTAACACATTTTATATATTCCCATAGTCTACACAGTACTGTAACTCCTCCATAAACTGAAGGCTATCAGAGCACACTCTATAGGTACAATACAAAACAAACTCATAGAAGGTGCGATAGGGAATGCGACAAGGCACTCGAGGCAATGCCAGGGAAGATATACCAATTGCACTCCCGGACCAGTGTAACGCATAACAGCTGCTACCACCCACCCCGTGACACACTCCAAAATCAAAGGTGCATCCAATCAAATCACAAAAGCAATAGAATGGAATCGAAGAAATGTGCCCGATCGAGGGAATGACCCTACTTGGCCCGGTATAGCTCCTGTTTTAGCCACATCAAGCTGACTCACGCGAGTCAGCGCTACGTAAATACCATACTGAATCGTCGCCAAACCATCCTATCGTTTTGAAATTTCCACTACGTACACAGTTGTTAAAGTGGTTTTCGGTATTGGCAGAGACTATGAAAATATTCGATCCTGGTCTCTTTAACGGCCGATCGCTTATTTCACACCGTGGTCATTTCATTTCAAATAGTTTATACTTCGAATCAAAATATCATATTCATTTCAAAACCATATCAATTCGATATCATCATTCACTTTAAAAATTATTCATTTCCAAAATCGTAACACTTTCAAAATTATAACACTTCCGAAATCATAACAACTTTGAAACCATAACACTTTTGAAATCATAACACTTTTGAAATCATGGTGTTTTCGTAATCATAACAGTCTAGTTACTGAAATTAGTATATATGTATTAAAATACCTATAATTTAAAATAGTTTATACGTTAAAATAATTTATATATTAAAATAGTCTATATGTATTAAAATTACTTTATATAATAAAATAGTTTCCTCCTATTTTACAATTCGATTAGAATCAACTTAATTCCCAAAATTCAAATAAAATCAATCTCTGTTCAATACTTTCAATTTAAAAGGTTAAAGATTCAATCCAAATTTTCAATAAACCATTTCAATTTATCGATTTCAAATCCAGGTTTGAACTATTATTTCGATTCCAAATAGAATAAATATTCAAACATTTTCAATATAAGTTTCATTTATATTTCAATATTTCACTTTAATTCTATTCAAATTTGAAAATATTTACTTAATCGCTTTTTATCAAATCATGTTATCAATCATATCTTTCAAAATCTCAAAATCAATAAGTTCAAATCAATTCTTATTTAAATTCAATTATTAACCAACTTAAATTCCAAGTCAACATTAATTTATCTTCCCAACCTTTATTATTAAAGTTATAAAATCTATTTTTAAATATTAATATAAATTTAAATAAATACTTAAACATATTATATATCAATTAAATTAAATTTTATTAAATTAAATTAAATCTTATTATTAAATTTATTTTATATTGAATACATTTTTTTATATATTTCTAAAATAGTAAAATTATAAATAAATTCTTAAAAATTATATTTTCAAACTAACTTACAAATTTAAATTTTCCAAAATATATAATTTTAAAAATCTAAAATTTAGACATCTATGAAGTAACATTTATGCATATTATATTTTAAAAATCAATATTTATTAAGACTCGTATATTTCCTTCCAAAACTTTGGAAATCATTTTAAAAACATAGACCAACGTTGTCGGCATACAATTTTCTATCACATGGTCAAGTGATACGGATATTTATCATTACAATCCGCAATTTAAATATCTACAGGTATATATCATTTCAACCCGCAATCCCAAAAATTTAAAATCAATGAAAATCGCTTGGGTTTATCATTTCAACCCATAACGATTTTCCACTATTCTACAAGATCATTCGGGTACGTATCATTTTAACCCATAGTGAATTCTAAACTAACAGGGAACTTGCAGAGTTAGAACAAATATAATATAATATAACATATCAATAACAGGCATATACCATTAGTAACAAATTTTTAAATGTACTATATACAGTAGGTTACAGTGTCATATATCACAGGTAAACAATTACAGATGATGGCATATCACATTTAATAATTAAATAACTTAACAATTCAAATTCACAACATGTTTCAATTGTCGTTTCAAGTGAAATCAAATTTACTAAATATAAGAATGTTAATCGTGAGTGATTGCTCGCCTTTCGAGGCTAGAGAGAGGACAGGACAAGCACATGGAATAAATCACGAATTCGACAATCGACCATTCCAAACAATAAATCTCAAAGCGAAGTAACTAAACACAGATTTTATGAACGAAACTGATAAATATGGATCAATGAGAAAAATCAAATTAGCTTGACAAAAACGGAAAATATATATATTGTTATTTTAGAATTTTCTTTCTAAAGTCAATTCAAAGACATATATTTAAAATAAAATATATATATATATATATATATAGATTGTTATTAAATTTAAACATCTGTAAAATAACTCTCTCTATATATATTTGGAAACAAAACTCACGAATACTTATATAAACTAATATATAAATTTACATACATATTATAATTTAAAATCAACATTTTTTATAAAATTAATATAAAATTTGAAAACATATTTTAAAAATAAAACATATACACACACACATTTACAATCAATAGCAAATTTAAACACATATAGTATAAAGTCACTATATATATTGAAAACCAGACTCAAGCATACATATATATAAACTAATATATAAGTTTATATATAAACTTTCACACATATTATATTTTTGAGATCCATATTTTATATTTTTAAAATTTAAACTAAAAAATCAATATATTTTATACAATTTTTTTCCGATACTGATAAAACAATAAAGGGAGGTTTGGAATGCGGCTATGAATAAACAGGTTGGAAGCATCATAAAATGGTCATATATACTACACAGTATATATATCACGATATATATATATATATATATATCGAAGTTAGAAAAAATAATATATATATATATATATATATAATATACTAAACATATATGTGTACCTCTTATATAAAAGGAGAAGACACAGCTGATATGAAAGCAGGGTGATAGGTCGAGTCGTTAGCGTGGTGAATACTGTTAGGAACTGAGTTGATGATGTTTTGATGACAACAACCATATATAGTTATTATACTTTACTTTATAAAATATATACTAACATTTCCATATAGATAGATGTATATATGTATATATATGTATATAGGAAGTATATGCAGGTATCATCGAAGACTGATCAGTATAAAGACTCAAGCATCAAGATGAAGATTAGAGATTCAAGATTCAAGACTCTAGAGAATCAAGATTTCAAGATCTCAAGGTAAGTGTCTAGTATTTTGTTAAAACTTCATAATAGCACTCTCATCTTTCTTCCAATTTTCTTTTGGGATGGAACCCAATTTCTATCGAAATCAGTGGCTTAAAACCCACGACAAGTAGCTTACAAACCTACGACAAGTGGCTTACAAACCCACGAAAATCAAAATCATTTAAACTACTTTGTACAAGTTCTCGAGTCCTATGGAGGAGCTCTGTAGGTAGGTTCTTGCAATTTCAGTTTGAATAGATTTTTCAAAATGTTTTTAAATCTGTTTCAAAATGTTTTAGCTTTCAAAATCATGTTTTCAAAAATATTTTCAAACTTTGTTTTAGCCTTGAAATATTCCTCTATTCTGATTTTAAAAACATCTATTTTTAAAAACATCAAAACTTATTCTGATTTTAAATATTACTTATATAATTGACGGTCTATATCAATTATATATATATATATATATATTTAAAACAATGTTTTATATTCATTCTCTATCTCAAAATATTGTTTAAACACTTTACTTTGCTTCAGAGAAGTTTCAACTTGTTTTAAATTCAATTGTCTTTACAAAACAACATCTCTATAATTTTGAACTAAGGGATGTCGACATAAGGGGATACCCCATGTCGATATGGTGACAGTTGGATTCAAAATTCAATTTTCAAAAGAAGTGTCCATTCGTTAGAAAACCTTTCGCCAATGGTTATGACTGTTGTGCATCTATATAAAGGATTCCAAAACGAATTTTTTTAACAACTAATTTCTTATTTTCTTCACTCTTTCTTCTCCACCATTCCATATCCGTAAAACTTCATATTTTCAAGATCGTGCCATCATTCTGCCAAATTCTCAATAGGAAATCATTTAGATACTCCCTCTATTTTATTCTCCATCATTCTACTAAAGATCAAAGTGCTATTCAGAGTTATAGGATTAATTTGTATTCAAAAAGTCCATAGAGTCCATCCATTCAAAAGGATTGTTATTAAGAAGTATTAGGGTGATCTTGTGTCCCGTAAATCAAGAGAGTTTACCACAGGCTCGGAGATAGGAGGGTTCCTCAAGGCCTTAGAAATTGAGGGTTGTAATTTGGATATTGGCTTATAAAAATCTGTACAAGGATATTGCCTTGGTGCAGGACTGGATGTAGGAGGATTCCGAACCAGTATAAAATCCTGTATGTTCTTTCCTTTTACTTGCTTTACTTTACTATTTGCATTTGTTATATGTTCTGTGATCATTGTGTGTTAGAATTCTGTTTAGATTTGTGTTGAAAGTTTTAATTTAGTCATATAGTTCATATATTCTTTAAAACACTATTCACCCCCCCTCTAGTGTTATTTCTGCCTTAAGATCTTTAATCCACATCCCTAACAATTGGTATCAGAGCATTGGTTTTCATTGTTTTCATAATCCGAAACTTGAAAAATATGAAAATGGCATTTTGGAAAATTGTGTTAAAACTGTTTTGAATCTTTGCATTTCATCAAAGTATCATAAGTCTGCATATAGTTATTTTGAAAAATCAAGTTATCTACTGAATTGGTGTGTTATGAAGGGACATGTTATATGGCTTTTGACGAATCAACACCCAATGGACAAACTGTGCAAATTGAGAAAGATAAATGGATACTTGATAGTGGCTATTCGAGGCACATGACTGGAAATCCCGAGATACTCAAGGACATTACTTATCAAGATGGTGGATTAGTCAATTTTGGTGACAACTCTAAAGGATATGTGGTTGGCATCGGCAATGTCAGTAACTCTAAAACTTTACTTATTTCTGATGTTTTATTAGTTAGGAACTTAAAACATAATCTGCTTAGTATAAGTCAACTTTGCGATAAAGGTTTTAAAATTAAATTTGGAAAAGATAAATGTTACATTGAAGATGATAAGTCTAATATAATTTTTGAAGGTATTAGGAAGAAAAATATTTATATCCTTAGTATGAAAATTTCAAATGATAATCTATGTCTTTTGGCTAATACAAGTGACCCTTGGATTTGACATAAAAGATTTGGCCATTTGAATTTCAAATTATTATCTAGGATATCAAAACTTGACTTAGTTAGAGGTCTACCCAAGTTAAACTTTAAAGTAGATAGTATTTGTGATGCTTGTCAATTAGGAAAACTTAAGAAAAGTTCATTTAAATTACAAGATGCTATTTCTACCTCTAGTCCTCTAGAATTACTTCATTTAGATTTATTTGGTCCATCTCAAGTTCAATCAATTAACCATAGTAAATATGTTTTTGTTATAGTAGATGATTATTCAAGATATACTTGGACAATCTTTTTAAAAACATAAAAGAGATGCTTTTGAAATATTTAAAAACTTTTCCAAAAGAATTCAAAAACAACATTCTTTCAAAATTAAAACTATTCGAAGTGATCACGGAGGTGAATTTGAAAATGAAAATTTTGAGAATTTCTGTACTCAAAAGGGAATTAGTCACAACTTTTCATTTCCAAGAACTCCACAACAAAACGGAGTAGTAGAACGTAAGAATAGAATGATTCAAGAGTGTGCTCGTACAATGCTTTTTGATAGTAATTTACCTAAACATTTTTGGGCTGAAGCAGTTGCTACAGCTTGTTATATATTAAATAGAATTTTAATTAGACCATTAACAAATAAAACTCCATATGAATTACTTTATAATAAGAAACCTATAGTTGCTTATTTTAAAGTCTTTGGGAGTAAATGTTTTATACTTAATACAAAAGATAATTTAGATAAATTTGAACCAAAAGCTGATAAAGGATTCTTTATTGGTTATTTTAATAGAAGCAAAGCATTTAGAGTTTTAAATTTAAAAACTAATACTATTGAAGAAACTATGCATGTATCTTTTGATGAAAATCTTAAAGATATTGTACAAATAGATGATGAAGAAGATTTTATAAATTTAAATCAATCTAATGAAACTATTAGTGAAATAAATCAACCAAATAAGAGATTTAAAATATCAAAAGATCATCCTATAGAAAATGTTTTAGGAAATATTGAATCTGTAGTAAGAACTAGAAATCAATTAAGTAGTATGAGTAATGTAGCCTTTATATCAACAATCGAACCTAAAAATCCAAAGGAAGCATCGTCTGATGATTCATGGATTCTTGCTATGCAAGAAGAATTGAATCAATTTACCAGAAATGATGTATGGGAACTTGTTCCTAAACCTGAGGATAAAGGTATAATTGGAACTAAATGGGTTTATAAAAACAAGATGAATGAACTCGGTGAGGTCGTAAGAAATAAAGCTCGTTTAGTCGCGCAAGGTTATTGTCAAGAATAAGGAATTGACTATGATGAAACCTTTGCCCCTATAGCAAGATTAGAAGCTATAAGAATTCTACTTGCTTTTGCTAATTATAAATTTCAAATTATATCAAATGGATGTTAAAAGTGCTTTTCTAAATGGTTTTGTAAAAGAAGATGTTTATGTTGAACAACCTCCACTTTTTGAAGATAATAAATTTCCAAACCATGTATACAAGTTAAAGAAAGCTCTATATGGTCTAAAGCAAGCTCCTAGAGCCTGGTATGAAAGACTAAGATCTTATTTACTTCAATTTGGTTTTGAAATTGGTAAAGTAGATACAACACTTTTTATTAAAAGAAATGATCTAGATATTCAACTAGTTCAAATATATGTAGATGATATAATCTTTGGATCAACTAATAACATAATGAATAAAGAATTTTCAGATATAATGACTAAAGAATTTGAAATGAGTCACATGGGAGAATTAAGTTTCTTCTTAGGGCTTCAAATTAAATAACTAGAAAATGGAATCTTCATAAGTCAAGAAAAATATGCTAAAGACTTAATCAATAAATTTAGTTTAAGCACCTCTAGTGGGAACTCCAATGTCAACAAATGTAGGTTTAAGTAAAGAAGATAAATCAAAAGATATCGATCAAACTTTATGTAGGGGAATGATTGGTTCGCTACTCTATATTACAGCGAGTTGTCCTGATATTATGCATAGTGTTAGTCTCTGTGCAAGATACCAATCACAACCTAAAGAAACTCACTTAAAAGCTGTTAAAAGAATTTTAAGATATGTAAAATACACTTTAGATTATGGTTTATTTTATTCTAAAAATAGTACTTTTGATTTAATATCATATTGTGATGCTGATTATGCTGGTTGTAAATCAGACCGAAAGAGTACAAGTGGAACTTGTCACTTTCTAGGACATTCACTGGTTTCCTGGTTCAGCAAGATACAAAATACTGTTTCCTTGTCAACAATTGAAGCAGAGTATATATCTGCTGCTCTGTCCTATTCACAAGTCATATATATGCAACAAACTTTAAAAGATTTTGGAATTAACATAAGTAAATCACCAATATATTGTGATAATACTAGTATAATAAATCTATCTAAAAATCCAACTCATCATGCTAGAACTAAACATATTGATATATTTTCTTAGAGATAATATAACTAAAGAAATAATAACTCTAGATTATATAAATACTGAAAAACAAATTGCTGATATATTAACTAAATCACTAACCGAACAGAATTTTACTAAATTTAGAAGAGAATTAGGTATTTGTTCAAAATCTAAAATATAAAATAATATAATATAATAATCAATAAAAATTCAAAATAAAAATTACACTTTTTTTGAAGAACATGTCGACATGCCCCATCTCATGATGTCGACATACCCAACAAAAATTTGAAAATTGAATTTCCCTCCAAAGTTAGTTATTTGGTTGTTTATCTATTTATTTCGTTTTCTCTCCTCTTTCTTCACTATATTCTCTGTAAATAACTTCTGAAACAATAAAATAATGGCCTCCTCTTCTACTAATGAACCCACTTCACCCACATCTCCTCATTCTGGTCCATTTCAATGAACTACGCACGCTCGAGTGATCAAATTGCAAGAGAAGATGAAAGATATCCTTCAATTGATGACTGAAATTCAAGTAAGTCAACTTAGGATGGCTAGAGAACAACAAATGCAAGGGAATATTATTAGGAATGTACAAAAATTCCATATGGATAACCGTACAAATCCTATTAATATTGAAGACTCTTCACAGGCCATGGAATCCGAGGAAGAAGAACCTATGGAAGAACCACAAGAAGACCAAGAGGAAGATCAACCTTTACCTCAACCCGAAGTCCCTATGAATACGGACGAGAGCGTTATTTGCGTTGCTGAGATCCTTGTTGATACTAATGGAAACATAATTAAACAACGTGGAAACTTTGTCTCCACTACCCCAATTGTTTGATTCATAAGTCTCCTATAGTTAAGGATCGCCATTAAAGCGTACTTTCATTTTATTCTTTGTTTTAAATTGTTTTGTTTGTTCGTGTTTATGTATGTTCTTATATATGTTGTAATAACTAAAATGTGTTCATTTATACTCATTGTTTCATGCTTGTACTATACATATTATTTGTTCATACTAATCATTCTTGAATTCTTAAGTAGTTAATAGTTTTTGTTGATGACAAAGGGGGAGAAAGTTATAAAAATATATGTGCTTGGTGTAAGAGGGAGTCATGGAGTAAGGGGGGAGTTGTAGTTTTAAGAAGAAATCACGGAGTAAGGGGGAGTTATGGTATGGTAAGAATATTTTATAAATAAAGGTTGTCATCATCAAAAAGGGGGAGATTGTTAGGAACTGAGTTGATGATTTTTTATGACAATAACCTTATATAGTTATTATACTTTACTTTATGAAATATATACTAACATTTCCATATAGTTATATATATAGGAAGTATATGCAGGTATCATCGAAGACTAATCAGTATAAAGACTCAGCATCAAGATGAAGACTAGAGATTCAAGATTCAAGACTCTAGAGAATCAAGATTTCAAGATCTCAAGGTAAGTGTCTAGTATTTTGTTAAAACTTCATAATAGCACTCTCATCTTTCTTCCAATTTTCTTTTGGGATGGAACCCAATTTCTATCGAAACCAGTGGCTTACAAACCCACGACAAGTAGCTTACAAACCTACGACAAGTGGCTTACAAACCCACGAAAATCAAAATCATTTAAACTACTTTGTACAAGTTCTCGAGTCCTATGGAGGAGCTCTGTAGGAAGGTTCTTGCAATTTCAGTTTGAATAGATTTTTCAAAATGTTTTTAAATCTGTTTTCAAAATGTTTTAGCTTTCAAAATCATGTTTTCAAAAAATATTTTCAAACTATGTTTTAGCCTTGAAATATTCCTCTATTCTGATTTTAAAAACTTCTATTTTTAAAAACATCAAAACTTATTCTGATTTTAAATATTACTTATATAATTGACAGTCTATATCAATTATATATATATATATATAAAATAATGTTTTATATTCATTCTCTATCTCAAAATATTGTTTAAACACTTTACTTTGCTTCAGAGAAGTTTCAACTTGTTTTAAATTCAATTGTCTTTACAAAACAACATCTCTATAATTTTGAACTAAGGGATGTCGACATAAGGGGATACCCCATGTCGACATGGTGACAGTTGGATTCAAAATTCAATTTTCAAAAGAAGTGTCCATTCGTTCGAAAACCTTTCGCCAATGGTTATGACTGTTATGCATCTATATAAAGGATTCCAAAATGAATTTTTTTAACAACTAATTTCTTATTTTCTTCACTCTTTCTTCTCCACCATTCCATATCCATAAAACTTCATATTTTCAAGATCGTGCCATCATTCTACCAAATTCTCAATAGGAAATCATTTAGATACTCACTCTATTTGATTTCCATCATTCTACTAAACATCAAAGTGCTATTCAATGTTATAGGCTTAATTTGTATTCAAAAAGTCCATAGAGTCTATCCCTTCAAAATGATTGTTATTAAGAAATATTAGGGTGATCTTGTGTCCCGTAAATCAAGAGAGTTTACCCCAGACTCGGAGATAGGAGGGTTCCTCAAGGCCTTAGAAATTGAGGGTTGTAATTTGGATATTGGCTTATAAACATCTGCACAAGGATATTGCCTTGGTGCAGGACTGGATGTAGGAGAATTCCGAACCAGTATAAAATCCGGTGTGTTCTTTCCTTTTACTTGCTTTACTTTACTATTTGCATTTGTTATATGTTCTGTGATCATTCTACGTTAGAATTCTGTTTAGATTTGTATTGAAAGTTTTAATTTAGTCATGTAGTTCATATATTCTTTAAAACACTATTCACCCCCCCTCTAGTGTTATTTCTGCCTTAAGATCCTTAATCCGCATCCCTAACAAATACTCGGTGCAAGAAGATGATCGGACAAGGTATGGTGAATCAGAGGGAGGCTCAGCGCAGACATGGCTGGATTGGAGGGGTGTTAGGTGTTGGTTGCGTGAAGAACAAGGCGAGGCTGAGGTGGAGGTTTGAGGCTGTCACACTGGCTATCCGAGGGCGGTCTCTGGACGGGTTTGCAACAGTGGACAGGCACAGGCGGAGGGCAAGGTTGGTGGTTGCGTGTCTTCGGCATTGGAGATCTGGGTTCATGGAAGGCCAAGATTTTCAGGGAGAAGTTCGAGTCCTTGTGCGGTGGCTGTGACGTGTCAGTGGGAAGAGAAGAGTGAGCATGGAGGGGAGTTCGTCGGCTATAGGAATAGAAGAGGGGAAAGTTACTGAATATAAACAAACTATAATGTATTATATTTTTCTCAACTCAACAATAAAAGAATAGAAAGAAGACGAAACGAACTGTTCGAGTTTTTCAAAGATGATGAACAAATGGTTTGAAAAATAAAGAGGCAAACAAAATTCTCTAGCAAAACATAACTTTATATACTATAATATATTTGTCAAATGAAATCAGGGACCAAAAGCAAATATACAAACCAATAAATAATAAATGGAAATAGGGAATAGTGAAGGTCACGAGAATCTACGGAAATATCGAAAGAAAACTTTAAAAAAATATAAATATACTGAAATATGTTGGAATAAGAAAAGTCAGAAGTTGAAAATATTAATTGCTTGGCTATTTGATTTCACGGTGGACATGAAGGGACAAGAAACCAAAAGGCTCAAAAAGGGGTATCGATAAGGCTACTGTTTTTGTATATTTCGCTGCGTACCAGACTCCAAAACACACCAGCGAATCTATTACGAAGATCAGCATGATGAGACTAACAAAATGGAACATAAATACTAGCGATACAATCATCCTATCAAAAGTCGAATTTCAGTGCCAAAACTGCTGCAAATTCGTCGAAAATAAGATAAACAGGGCTAGAGAAGTTCAAATTTGGCGAAACGAAATATGACGTCTCACTCGGAACATGATTTACAAATTTATTTTATAAATGTATTCAGATTTCAATAATATTTTATTTACATCAATTTTAACTGAGTTAATTGAAAATGAAATTACGCAACAGAATTAACATTCATATTTACCAGTGAAAATATACCATTTTCTATGTTTAAATAGACGCATTTCAAATATCATATTTTCATTGCTAAATTTTAAAATTAAATTTTAAACAAAATTTTAGTTAATTACATTATAAAAACTATTAAAATTTATGGGTTGTTACATTCTCCCCCACTCAAAACTTTTTGTCCCCAAAAAGGAAGGAGATAGGAGATTAGAAGCAACCAGAAAGAAAAATAGATTTTAAGTACACAGTATCTGATTCAATAGTTAATTCAAAACTATTAATTCAAAACCATATAAATTTTATTAGTTTAAATTGATTAATATTTACCAGTTTTGGTTTCAATCTAGTTTGTTTAATCCATAAATATCATTGTATTCACATTTTATTGATTTCATTTCAATGTATTTTCATTCAGGGTATTTGATTTCAATTTATTGCATTTGTTACAAAATTTCCTTTCAAAACAAAATTTATTTTATTCAGCATATTTATTTATTCCATTTGATTTCACATAAGTTAATTCCTCATATAATTCAATTTCAACTATTCTCTAAAATTTACCATTTATTTACAAAGATACGAATTCGTTTATTACATGTTTAGTTTCTTAGGTTTACATTTATTGGCTCATTCTCTATTTATTATTCAATTTATCTCAATTAACATTTCTTATATCATAAATTAAGTGTACAAACTTTTATTATAACCCTATGTTATTCAACGAATTTATTCTCTTTTTATTATACAATTTATTATCCAAATTATTATTTATAAATTCCCTTAAAAAAATATCATTTTTGGACATATTATTTCTTACACCATATTGTATACTATCCACCTACATTTAAAGTTTTCTAGGTAAGTTATATCAATGTTTTCGAGTGTAGTTAAACACTATACAAATTTACCCCCTTTTTTCTTTCTATTGATCAAAATTTAGTTTGAACATTTTATTACTTAAATTTTCTCTTGCAAAATTGTCAATTACAAATTCCTCAATCTTGCAAAATTGTCAATTACAAATTCCTCAACATTTTACTTTTGAATATTTCACGTAAGTTATATATGCTTTAAAAAATGTAATGGATTATTATACAAGTAAATTTTATCCAAGTTCAATTGTTCAAGTTGTTAAAATTCCAATTTTCATTTTAAATACTTCAATTATTGAAAATTTTGCTTCATTTCAATAATTGAAACTATAACAGAATTCAGGAATTAAATTTCTGGTTTCACTTCACACCCTTTTTAAATAAATATATACATGTTTATATGTTATATACATCAAATCATACTTAAGAAATTCAAATCAAATCCACTTTCCAAAACAAGGGTGTACCGAGGCCACAGAATGGTCTCTCCACTTTGAGATTCTAAAATGAATGTCAACGATGTTGTAGTCAACATTGAAATTATTTTCCAGTGACAAAAGAGGAGAGTGCTGATTTTCTTCCTTTAAAATTCTTTGGAAACGATTTCCATTTGAAAAAACTTTCAAATAATAAAATTTTAAGACTTTGTAAACCAAATTTGAAAATCACCGGAAATTTAGTTCTTAATTCAAATTCATTTCATTTGCAAACCAAATTTATTAATCATATTTACAAATTTCATCTCCTTATAAAACAGTTGTTAATGGTTTCTGAATGTTAACTAAATAGTAAATAATAATCTAGTATTGTCATTTCTAACAACCAATTCATTTAGCTATTTAATTTCAGAAAATTATACCTTTATATACATAATATAATCATACACAAAATTATTTCATTTACAAATTTTAAAAACAATATTATGCTAGTTTGCTCTATTGAAGTGTTTTGAATTTCTATCGATAGCGTTGGCAAGACGAATCGATCGAAACCCCAAATCAACCTTAATAACTCAAACAACACCATATAAAACATTTTATATAAATTATAAAATACACCCCCTCACAGGATGATTCAAGAATGGATTTCAAAACAGAATAGAGATTTAAATTTTTTAGAAACCCTAATCATGGAGAATTCTAATTAAGAAGACAGGCTCGAAAGGAAGACAAGGTAATTAAATTACAAAAAGGGAAAGATGAATAGACTACTATTAATCGCGGGTGGCCTTAACGGGTCAAGCGAGACTCCAGGAATTAGATCAATGCAGAATTCAATTTCCCGCTTGAAAGGGAGAGAAGTGGCTTCACCAGTCATCAGGGTATTCCCTGACTATAGGGGTGGAGTCGAGATCATTTGGCTAAACATTAGATGAAGGATAGAACTATATGCAAATTTCTGAGGCGTTCGACATTCAATAAGAAGAGAATTGCCCGGGTCGTCTACTAGAGAACGGTTTGGGCTTTGCAAGGGATAATGGTATCGTAAACCGAGGACATAGAAATCTCCAGTGAATCGACGCGTGTTGTAAAGGAGTTTCACCCCTTTACAAATCATACTAAGGTTGGCGGGACCACCGATGGAATTAGACACACATTAGGACGAAGTTGCCAATTGAGATGGCAAGACGTGTTCAATTTACTACAGAGATCAACAGAGATAGAGCTATGGGATGCTCCAGTATCCAAAGACCATGAACAGGAAAACAACAAGAAGGAATTTCAGAACAAAGGGATAGTTCGAAATTTTGAGAGAAATCCTAACCTAGGAATATCCTAACTAAGAATTCAAGCTCGAACGAATATGATTATGTAATTAAATTTAACTCCATATGCTAAATTTTTCCTAAACCTAAGCTTTGATACCACTTGTAACGACCTGGAATATTGAATCATTCGCATCCACACATGTCAGACTTGAATTGCTCAAAATAACAAAATTTCAATTTATATTTGGAAAAACTTAGCATATAAGTAATTAGATCAATCACAGAGTCACGGATATGGAGTAATATAACAATAAGTAGCGGAATATATAAATAGTAGTTCATGAAACTACTATAAAACATCAGAGTCTAAAACAAAATACAATGGAATCTCAAATACAAATGAATCTCTAATACATAAGCAACTGACGAGTGTAAATATAAATGACTAGAATAAATTGAAATAACTGAAAGCTGGATAGACAGATCTTCAAACAGGCTCCAATCTCCAAAGGTGAGTCTCAAATGCTGTGACACTCAGTCTGACCCGAGCATAAAGCAAAACACAAAAAACTCGAGTCACGATTAACATTCTTATATAGAAAATTCAACTCAAGTGAAATGTCAACTGGAATACAAAATAGATAAAGGATGTTTGGATTCCCATCCTCTAAGAATCCATGGAACTATCTACTATGTAGTAATATATGTTATTATAATAATGTCTATAGTAATGTAAACTATTAAAATAGCGTTAAGGCATTAACATATCCCCTTTAACATATTTTATATATTCTCATAGTCTATACAGTACCGTAACTCCTTCATAAACTGGAGGCTATCAGTGGGCACTCCATAGGTATGATACAAAACAAACTCGTAGAAGGCACGATAGGGCATGCGACAAGGCACTCGAGGCAATGCCAGGGTAGATATACCAATTGCACTCCTGGACTGGTGGTAACGCATAGCAGCTACTACCGCACACCTCGCGACACATTCCCAAATCAAAGGTGACCAAATCAAATCATAAAAGCAATAGAATGGTACCGAAGAAATGTGCCCGATCAGGGGAATGACCCTACTTGGCCCGGTATAACTCCTCTTTTAGCCACAACAAGTTGACTCACGGGGGTCAGCGCTATGTAAATACCATATACAATAGTCACCAAACCATCCTACTTCGTTCCGGGATCTCCACCACGTACACAGTTGTTAAAGTGGTTTTCAGTATTGGCAGAGAGTATAACAATATTCGATCCCGGTCTCTTTAAAAATGGACCGTTTATTTCACATTGTGGTCATTTCATTTCAAATAGTTTATACTTCAAATCAAAATATCATATTCGTTTCAAAACCATATCAATTCGATATCATCAATCACTTTAAAAATTATTCATTTACAAAATCGTAACACTTTAAAAATTATAACACTTCCAAAATCATAACCCTTTGAAATCATAACACTTTTTAAATCATAGAACTTTTGTAATCATAATAATCTAGATATTGAAATTAGTATATATATTATTGAAATAGTTATAACTTAAAATAGTTTATATGTTAAAATAATTTATATATTAAAATAATATATATATACATTAAAATTACTTTATATAATAAAATAGTTTCCTCCAATTTCATAATTCTATTCGAATCAGCTTAATTCCCAAAATTCAAATTAAATCAATCCCTGTTCAATACTTTCAATTTAAAAGGTTAAACTTCAATTCAAATTTTCAATAAACCATTTCAATTTACCGATTTCAAATCCAGGTTTGAACTATCATTTCGATTCCAATAAGATTGAAAATTTAAATATTCAATATTTTCAGTATAAGTTTCATTTATATTTCAATATTTCACTTTAATTTTAATCAAATTTGAAAATATTTATTTAATCACTTTTTATCAAATCATGTTATCAATCATATCTTTAAAAATCTCAAAATCAATAAGTTCAAATCAATTCTTCTTTAAATTCAAATATTATCCAATTTAAATTCCAAGTCTACATTAATTTATCTTCCCAACCTTCATTATTAAAGTTATAAAATCTATTTTTAAATATTAATATAAATTTAAATAAATACTTAAACATATTATATACTAATTAAATTAAATTTTATTAAATTAAATCTTATTATTAATTTATTTTATATTAAATCTATTTTTTATATATTTTAAAATAGTAAAATTATAAGTAAATTCTTAAAAATTATATTTTCAAACTAACTTGTAAATATAAAATTCCCAAACACATAATTTTTGAAAAAATCTAAAATTTAGACGGATATAAAATAACATTTATTCACATTATATTTTGAAAATCAATATTATTAAAACCCATATATTTCCTTTCAAAACTTTGGAAATCATTTTCAAAATATAGACCAACGGTGTCCGTATACAATTTTCTATCCTATGGTCAAGCGACACAGATATTTATCATTTCAATCCGCAATTTAAATATCACGGGGTATATAACATTTCAACCCGCAATCCCAAAAATTCAAAATCAATGAAAATCGCTTGGGTTTACCATTTCAACTCATAACGATTTTCCCCTATTCTATAAGATTGTTCGGGTATGTATCATTTCAACCTATAGTAAATTCTAAACTAATAGGGAACATGAAGAGTGAGAACACATATGATAGAATATAACATATCAACAACGGGAATATACCATCAGTAAGAAATTTTAAATATACTATATATAGCAGGTTATGGTGTCATACATCACAGGCAAACAATTGCAGATGATGGCATATTATATTTAATAATTAAATAACTTAAGAATTCAAATTTACAGCATATTTTAATTGTCGTTTCAAGTGAAATTAAATTTACTAAATATAAAGATGTTAATCGTGAGTAATTGCTCACCTTTCGAGGCTAAAGAGAGCACAGGGCAAGCACACAGAATAAATCACGAATTCGACAATCGACCAATCCAAACAATAAATCTCAAAGCGAAGTAGCTGAATACAGATTTGACGGACGAAACTGATAAATAGGGAGCGATGAGAACAAATCAAATTAGGTTGATAAAAATGGAAAATATATATTGTTATTATTAGAATTCTCTTTCTAAAATCAATTCAAAGACATATATTTAAAATAAAATCTGTATATATATTCAGATCATTATTAAATTTAAACATTTGTAAAATAATTTTGTGTGTGTATATATATATATTTGGAAACTAGACTCACGAATACTTATATAAACTAATATATAAATTTACATATATATATATATATATATATTACAATCAATATTTATTATAAAATCGATATAAAATTTGAAAATGCATATTAAAAGTAAAACATATATACACATTCATTTAAAATCAATAAAAAATTTTAAACACGTATGAAATAAAGTCTCTATATATTTTGAAAACCAGACTCATGCATACATATATATATATATGTGTGTGTGTGTGTGTGTGTGTGTGTATTAGTATATAAGTTAATATATAAACTTTCATGCATATTATATTTTTGAGATCCATCTTTTATATTTTTAAAAGTCGAACTTAAAAAATCAATATATTTTATATAATTTTTTTGATACTTATAAGACAATAAAGTGAGGTCTGGAATGCAACTATAAATAAGCAGGTCGCAAGCATCATAAAATAGTCAAATATACTTCACAGTATATATATCACGATACATATATCGAAGTTAAAAAAATAACATCTATATATAAAATATACTAAAATATATGTGTACCTCTTATATAAAAGGAGAAGACACGGCTGATATGAAAGCAGGGTGACAGGTCGAATCGTTAGCGTGGTGAATACTCGGTGCAAGGAGATGATCAGACAAGGTATGGCAGATCAGAGGGAGGCTCGACGCAGAGATGGCTGGGTTGGAGGGGTGTTAGGTGTTGGGTTGCGTGAAGAAGAAGGCGAGGCTGAGGTGGAGGTTCGAGGCTATGGCACTGGCTGTCGGAGGGCGGTCTCTGGACGTGTTTGTAACAGTGGAAAGGCACATGCAGAGGACAAGGCGGGTGGTTGCGTGCCTTCGGTGTTAGAGATCTGGGTTCATGGAAGGTTGAGATTTTCAAGGAGGAGTTTGGGTCCTTATGCGGTGGCTATGACGTGTCAGTCGGAAGAGAAGAGTGAGCAAGGAGAAGAGTGGGTCGGCTATAGGAGTAGAACAGGGGAAAGTTACTAAATATAAACAAACTATAATGTATTATATTTTTTCTCAAGTCAACAATAAACGAAGAGAAAGAAGTGGAAATGAACTGTTTGAGTTTTGCAAAGACGATGAATAGGTGGTTTGAAAACTAAAGAGGCAAGCAAAATTCTCTGGCAAAACATAACTTTATATATTATAATATATTTCTCAAATGAAATCGAAGACCAAAAGCAAATATATGAACAAATAAATAATAAATGGAAATAGGGAATAATAAAGGTCATGAAAATCTATGGAAATATTGAAAGCAAACTTTGGAAATATAAAGATACTGAAATAGGTTGGAATAATAAAAGTCATAAGCTAAGAATATTAATTGCTTGGCTATTTGATTTCACGGTGGACAACGAAGGGACAACGAAACCAAAAGGCTCAAAAACGAGTACCAATACGGTTACCGTTTTAGTAGATTTCGCCACGTACTAGACTCCGAAACACACCATCGAATATATTACGGAGATCCGCACGAGGAGACTAAGAAAATGTTACACATATATCAGCGATACAATCATCCTATCAAAAGTCGAATTTTGGTGCCAAGACTACTGTAAATTCGTCGAAAATAAGATAAATAAGGCTAGAGAAGTCCAAATTTGACGAAACCAAATATGACGTCTCACTCAGAAAATGATTTACAAATTTATTGTATAAAAATATTCATATTTTAATAATATTTATTTACATTAATTTTAACTGATTAAAATTGAAATTGAAATTACATAACAGAACTAACATTCATATTTACCAGTGAAAATCTACCATTTGATGCTTAAATAGACACATTCCAAATTTAGATTTTCACTGCTAAATTTTAAAATTAAATTTCAAGCAAAATTCCACTTAATTGCGTTATAAAAATTGTTAAAATTTACGGGTCGTTACACCTATTAACGCCCTCCAAACTCTAATCTAGGGGTCCACCTCTAACTATCTTTCCGATTATCTCAGCCATCAGGTTGTTGTCGTCTAATGGATGTCTTTGACCACTAGCTACATTCTACCCCATGCTCATATATAGGAGCTCCGACACATATTCTAGCACATACTCCTTTGGCTGCACATCTACGTTATGATCATCATCTGGCTTCATTATGTCCTCTATTCCTATGGTGAAATATTGGCATATATTCCTTTGGTTGTTGCGCACTTGCATTTTGTCTTGCATTCCTAGCTTCAACAATGTTCACTCCCGACATTCCCGCTCACCATAAGTTCAATCCAACATTGCCCTCGAGTCTCTCGTTGCCGAGAGGATTGGGGCTTGCACCTAGTGGTCATGGTCATGGGGGCATCGTTCTAGTTACTCTGCTTTAACTTTAGATGTTACTACGTTTGTTCCTAGCCCTTGTTTTTGAATTCCAAAAGCTTTAGCTATTCCTTGTTGTCCCATCTTTTGGAAAAAATCCTTCCTATTGCTAAGTCGTTAACCCATCCTACATCTCCTACATCATTTTCTCTATGTCCCTTCTAATCTCATAGATATATTGATTGGAATTTAAGGGCACCTCTTGGCTGCTCCCATGCTCTAGTAAACGTCCTCCAATCATAGATCTAGTGTCAGATCTCTTCATCTTCTCCAAACTTTAGATCAAAGCTTTAAGTTATGAAATCTAGATCTTTCTCAGTGAAATGTTCGCACCAAAAATGGCACAAATACTCCATATCGATTAAAAGCACTAGTTCTATCAAAATAAAGATTAAAGAAGAAAAGAAGAGATAATTTTTATAGTGGTTCAACAAAATCTCTATCCTATATCCACTTAACCTTTTTTATTAGTCTTTTTCTCTCCAGATTACAACTAATTTTACCAGATCCAAACACAGTCTAGTGGATCTTGGATTTACAATAGAGTTTCTTAAGTATAATTGGGGAATGGGATAAGAGAGCAGAAGATGCAGAGTGTGAATCCCCTCTTCAAATGCTGTATAATTGGTATTTATAGAGCAACTTGCCAGTAGACTCAGGAGCCCACATTGAATAAAGTCCAGAAGCAAGTCCAAGTGTATAGGAGGGCACCAACCCAATCTATAAAAAAAAAACTCTCAGTGTCGAGAGGTTTGTCATGGTACAAGTGGTTATTTCTAGGTGAAAAACCTTCATCTTATTTGCCTTCCCTTTTTATCACTAATTCTAGGCATTCCTAACTCATTTTCCATGAATGTCTAGTTCCTTCAGATGATTCACTTAATATCACTTATGTTTTCCTGCTTTCTTTGATTTCTTTACGTTCTTCTCTGAAATCCTTAGTGTTGTGCATCTATCTTTTAGAAAAAGCACTTTATCACGGTTGCTTGAAGACGTACCATAAGGATATTAGGAAGTGCCAAGTGGAAGAAAAACCTCTCGGTACTGAGTGCTCCACTTAGCCCCAATTTACATCAAACTTCTTAAGTCCAATCTTTTAGACTTTCTAAGTATGTTTCCAAGTTCGTGACTCTTCTCATCTTTATTTTGGCCTTCTAAGTCCAGTTGAAATCGGCTTGACTAAAAGATGGGTTAACAGTGTTGCATGTGAACATACACATATATGTATATTTGTTACACATGTATAAATTATATAGCACATACGTTAATAATTCAAATCCTTATAATAATATATTAAATAAAATAATGATCTTATTTAAAATTTATTTGGATTGGATTTAAACCAATTTAGACTTCATGGTTCCAATAAGATCTAAAATGGTAAAAAGAATTAAAATCCATCTATTTACCCCACAGTGTACTAGCCTAGTTCCAACAAAGGTATCAGAACCCAATAGCCTATGTTGTATATTAGTAGTGTTAGGGCCAACTTATCAAAGCACACCCATTTAGTAGCATGTATGGAGTAGTAGTTTCTAAGGTAGATTGTTGGATAATCAAATAACTTGCCCTACCTAGCCTTCAGCCTAGCCGTAAAGGCGAGGCAAGCCCAAAAGTTATCCTTAATATAAATGGCCAATACGAGTTTGGGCCTTGGGCTAATTTCAAAATCTATTTGAAATTAAAATAAAATTTTACTAGTTAAATTCAAAGAAAGTTGCCGATTAATAAGTAATTAACTAAAATTGTTTAATTTGAAAAATTAATTAAATGTTGATTAATAAATAATATAATATGTGTATATATGTGTACATATATATAAGGTTATGGCGGGCCTTCTTATATTCCCTTAGATGTTGTCGATGAAGCCAGATTTACTGGGATTCCAAAAAAAAGATATATATGTATAGTTGTAAATGTTATAGTATATATGTTCAGTTTAAGACGTTTAAATGAATAACATAAAATTATTTAATATATTAATTAATTAATTAATTAAGATATAAGAATTAAGTTAAATAACATGAATGTATAATAAAATATGGAATGGTAAGAAGCCAAATTAGATTTAAGGAATAAATACATACACACAGTACATATACCTTATTTCAGATGTGTCCGACACTTAAATCACGAGGGTATTTCATAAGAAATACGTTATTCCATAAATCGATATCACTCAATTAAATATACTAAAAATTACGAATCTTAAATATAATTGTTTTCCTCTACCATTTATAATTAATAGATACTTGCATACTCCTTTGTTGTTAAGCTTACCTCAAGCCAAGGATGTTATGTGTAGCACTATTAATATATAGAATAGACGAGTTAAGATACATGCACATGTTTGTTGAGATTTCCTCAAGGTATGTCCATTATGCTTAGGCCATCGTGAAATGGAAGGTATGTGTGAATAATCTCTCTTTATTTGTTAAGCTTTCCTAAAGGCAATGATGAGATTATGACAAAGACCATAAGGTTAGGAGTTGTATGTGATACAACTGATATAGCGTTATTCATCGTATGTTGGTCTATGATTTGTTAAGCTTTCCTTAAGGTTAGAATCCCAAGGCATACTAGTCCAAACACCCACTAGAGAAGTTGAAAGACTTCTATGTTTTGTCTTACGGTTTTGAGAAATATAAAATTCTAGTAGGAGCCTTATTAGAAAAATAAAATGGTAATATTCAACCTTCCTAAGATTACAAGAAAATTTGCTATATAAAGTTAAAATAATCTACATTGATAAATTTGTGCAACTAATAAAAATGATAAAATACTCATCAATTAAGATATACAAATGAACTAAATTAAAGATTTACAAAGAAGTACAAAATGTACTTACCTAAAATCTTTTTACATATTGTCACTTCAAGACCCATGCAAGAACCTAAATTTACACAATTAAATACTTTCATAACTCGGTCACTTAGTCTTAATTTGTCCGAGACTGTATATTGTCTTCTGTAAGTTTCAAACTCTAAAAGAAATACATGAAGCTTGATATTTGCATATACGATCACACATAAATGTTATATAGTGAACGGTCATAATTCATACTGTACGAAATTTCAATGAATTTAGTTTGCTTGAAATAAGCAAGAAAACCATAGTTCAGGATTATGTATACAATATGATTTATATAATAAGGATCTTGTTATGTTAGATGTGACATTATACTAAGAACTACAAGATAGATTTAAGAATTCGATCTTCGAACTGTTATTTGACCAGTTTATGTAAAGTGCTACTTATTTAACATCCTTAAATGTTAAGGATAACCAAATGCAATTTTGTAAAGGGTTCATTAAGGTACCACGGTAAGGTTTTTCTTTTAAATGGTTCAACCATTTTATAGGAAAATGAATGTATGAGAATGGATGTAACTTAAGGCATGGTTGGGATAAAGAGAGTGAATAGTAACTTTTCTTCGTGAAAAGACACCAAAAATGAGACTTGTAAAATAATAATAGATACTTAACATAGAATAAGAAATATGACTTCTATTCCAAAATGCATTTTCATATTTTCTAGGAAATTTTTGAATTTAATACAATTGATCTGAAAACTATCGACGACAAACTTTTACAGTAAATAAAATAAATAGTCCATGTTGAATGGTTGAAATGAAACTTCATATTTCGTACGTTGTTATAGTAATGGCAGAATTAGTGGGAGCACGCCATAAATAGTTCTTAGTGGACACATCAAGTTATGAAAAATTATTTATGTACACTTATCAAATATTATTTGTGAAATAATAATTGTTTTTTGCAATGAATGAAAATTGACACAGTTTCAAATAAATATTATGAATATTCATTATAAAATAAAACTGTGGCAATGGTATTTGTTTTAATGCATTACAATATATGTAAGTATTTGAAATTTTACAATAATTCTGGAATTATAGACAAAGCCTTAATTTTGAGAAATAATTCTCTAACTATATAATTATATGGTACTAGTGAATTATATTTCAAACGATTAAGAGCAAAACACACAATTAGTGGGTGCGTCATAAGAGTTAGCGAACTCTTCAAACTGACTCATATAAATGTATGCAATCGCCAGTCTAATAATACCAGAGCATTTCTGCATACTTCATCATAATTCACCGATGGACTATCATAAAAATGGACGTGTGTATTTTGACGCATATGTAATATATCTATAGTAAGTTCATGGAATATAATACGGAAGAAAATAAAATGATTTAAGTTGATCAATTAGGTAAGTATACTAGAAATAGTTCCAAATGTATCTAAATCAAATAAATATTTAATTTCAAAAGCCACTCCTCCTTATGATACATAATGATGTATCGATAAGGAGTAATCAAACTTTGCTGAATGAAGTTCAATTGATAATGAGTTGAGTTAACTTCTTTTTATTTGGTAATGTACTTAAGGGAAGTACATAAGGTTAAAATTAACTTCATCTAAAAGCATAGTATGTAAATCTTACAATATAAGGGTTTAAGAGAAACCCCAACACATCTTACGTTAAGGATTTGACATGTTGTGCGAGTCGGAAGACTACTCGTAATAATTAGTCGTAAGAGATCTTGTATGGACTACCCAAAAGGAGTTTGGGACTGTTCAATAGTGATTGACCATTTTGTATTTTGGACATAAGTTTCTTAAACAAAAACCAAATCAGTTTTATATATGTACAACAATTCATAAAGTGTTTTTGAATACATATTCCGCTGCATTAAGAAATAATTATTGTTTCAAGAAACACCAACTTCGTGGTGAATGAATTTATTTTAAAAAATTATTAGTAATAAAATTAATTTTGATACGATCCAAAGAGAAAACTAATTACAAGGGATAAAATGAAATTAACCAAACTTAAATGAACACGTTACATTCGAATGTCTAATAAGTATTCTCGAATATTAAGGAGAAATGTTTAACGACTATTTTTCTATTGGTTTAGAAAATAGCCGAAATTTTTTAAATAAAAATATACCGCAAGTGCACGACATACAAAAGTTAGTACGTGGCGAGTACGGGTCGAACCGTAGGGAATTGTTGATTCTAAATCTATATTCAATCAAATTATACCAAAGTCAAGAGAGAGTTAAGATAAAAATGTAAGAAACTGACAAAAAGAAAGTGATAAAATTATGAGAGTTAAATGACAATTTAGAGAAATTCCACTCTCTAGATTATACAGCTCAACAACTTATGAAATCATGATCTCTCTTTTTTGGCCATTAGTTAGTTTAATTGATGTGTTTATCATAAGTATGGCCTATCTATGCTATTAATTAGCGCAACATAAGCCATCAAACTGTAACACACCTCTTAAACAACTTTTAACTCTCATGAAAAATGACAACAAGTTGAAAATGAAATCTATTTTAAGAATGACCTATTAACTATTGTTTAGAAATGCAGGCCATTAAATTTTAATTTCAACATTCACTTCATTACCATCATCATATGTACATGAAGAGGTAATTATTGTTAGTGATTTATTAAGCATAGCTTATTTGTTATGAACAACTGTAACAACCCGCACATTTTATGATTTAATATTTAAATATTTTATTTAAATATTTCATCGTCAGTCGGATTGTAGTCCGAAAAGCTACTTTTTGGGAACAGTCGAATTAGGACTTGAGACCACCCCCATTGAGTTCAAAATAACGTTTGCGACCTTTTTGAGTATAAACATTGATATGTTTGGAGTTAGTAGAATTTTGCTACTTTATCACTTTGGGCTTTGGGTTGGGTTTCAGCTCTATATCCTAACACAAGCCCTAGCTCCACCCCCACTTATCTTCATTCACTTCATTTTCCTAACACTCTCAAGCTCTAGATAAAAAATGGTGGAGGAGAAAAAGAAATAGGAAATCCTAAGCCTAGTTCCATTTGCAAAATCCAAGCTTTAACTCCAAATTCAAAGAAGAAGCTTTGGTAAACTTTCTCTTCATATTCTCCAACTCGTTCTCTTTCCAATCTCAGAAATTCCTAAACCTAACTTAGGGAATGTTTCGCTTTTAAGCTTAGATTCAAGCTTGTTGGGTTGGAATTGAAGAGTGATTGTCATTGCCATTTCTCTATAGCTTCTTCTTCCTTGTTTTTGAGCAAAATGTGAGATTTTTATCTCACTCTTAGTCTATAACTACCTTTGATTGTTAGGTATGAATTCCTAACACTTATTCAGGTGCATTTGATTTTGATTTGGATTGATTTGGTGAGTATTCCAATTTTTGATGTTTTGGTCTAATTTTATGAAATCCTATTATGGGTATTTAGACATTGATATTCGAGGCATATCGAAGAGCCTTTAAGGCTGGGTTGTCGCTTGGCATAAATCCTTAGTCCTTATTGCTCGTCTGATCGCTTCCGATAATTTTTTGGCCATCTTTGGCCTAGGTTTAAGGAATGCCTGAAATTCAGTTTTCAGACGTCTAAATTTGTATTTCCAGATGTCTGAATATATACTGGGAATTTTTATTCCCCAGTATTCAGACGTCTGAATCAAAGGCTCCAGACGTATGAATTGGTTCGAATTGAACCAGAGAAGAAATAGGCTAAAAATTGGCATTTCAAACGTCTGAAATTATATATTCAAACGTCTGAATTATGTTCTAGATAATATTTTATTTTCCAGATTCAGACGTCTGAATCATACACTTCAGACGTCTGAATCTGCTTGTTTTTGCCTATTTTGCCTATTTAGCTTGAGTTTCCAAATTTAATCGATTTGTGTTGATTCCCAGTTGTTGTTATCATTTATTATCGACTTTGATGACATTTTCTTTAGGATTTTTGGAACATCCACCTTGATGGATTCGGTATCGATTTCTTTGTATTCAATTCACGTCTTCGAATGTGAATTTTGGTGATTAATTGTTTCTACAATCAGGGATTTGTCACTTTAAAAATATAAAGGTTTCAATAATAGGAGTAAATATCAAAACTCTTTTATCAAAAAATGATTTCAGCACTATTTTATTACAAAGCTCGTTTCGTAAACCGTTTCCAATCTACTAGCATATACAAACCTTTACCTCACTCGTATGTGAAATCTAATTAAACCGCTTAGTAAAACAAGTGGTATGAAACACTTGCGTTTACCTAGTCGGTTAATTCTTGGACTTGTTCGATTGAACCTCTTGTGAAAATTTTCGAGTGGAGATCTATAATTTGTTCGTAAACACTTAAGTTAAGCCAGTGGTTATGGGACATGAAGCTAAACTCGTTTATTTACTAGCTTAATGTAGTTGACACTTCTTGATCATCATTGATGATCATTTTATGTGATTTAGACTACCTATGTTTCTTTGTCCACGTAGGGGATGGTATCTTGTTTTATTGAGTTTCGTCATTTCTTTTACAGGCTAACGACCTATGTATTATTTGGAGTTTCGACTCAATTTTTGTGGGCTAGCGACCCATGTTCTTTTATGGAGTTCGGTCCATCGGACGTACCTTTGTACTACGTTATTGTACCATCTTATCAGGATCATCGAGAGTACCGTTGTACTACGTCGTTATTCCAAATTATTCGAGTTTCAAGTTCCTCGGGCATACCGATATTGTACTATGTCGTTGCACCGGCTCTATTGTTAGCGACCATGGGAGAGCGTCTCGTTTGTGATACACGTGTTGGTGAGTTTTCATACTCCCGTTTTGTGATAGGCCTCCCCCATTTGGATTTATGGATTTCTATTGATGATTTCTAGAATTTTTTTTTCACCAATTTTTATGATTGGCATCGATATGATGTCGATATTTGTGACTTGGTGAATCAAAATAAAGAGTATGACATTATTTTGATCTTTGAGAAGATTCTTGTGATATTGATAAATCTCTGGTTGATTTTCAATTACATACTTATCATAGTATGGCTTTATGGTTATCATATGTTTTTGTCATATCTCTTATCCTTTATCATTTTATCTGATATTTATAGCTAGATTGATCCGTTTATTATTTTCTTATTTAATAATACTTGGGTCAGACCAAGATATTACAGGTGCTCCTGCTTGACTCCTCATTTGGGAGTATTATCTTTCTTTTGGCTAACTACATTAGATTTGTAGTTTTTATTGGTAAACATTCGAGATAGAGACTCCTTGATGTATACATATTCTTTTTTCTAGAACTCTTATCTATTCTTTTGTTATACTGTGGATCTTATTTGACCACTACTCTGATAAACACTTCTTAGTGTTATATTCATATCTGTTTCCGCCTTTGTGATATGGATATCTGTGACTAATTTGTGTTATGCTTATTTCTATATTTGTTTTCGAAGATATTACAACCACTGTGTAGTAGTTTTGAGTTTGTATCGGTATGACGGATTTCCACTCGAGATGAAATGCATGTTATTCTATCCGACATATCGATCCTCGCACAAAACCATTACATGTATGGTCGCTCCTCAACAGCCTTATTCTTCGTCCTAGTTGACAGCATTACTCCGTAGTGTCCTTGGCTAGCGTGCGTATAGAGGTGGGGTGTCACAGCTTGGTATCAGAGCCAAATTCAGAACAGTGTAGAATAATCTTGCAAGGATCATCGTCCTAAGTTCTTCTAAGGAGTCGTGTCGCAGGATTTATCCGAGTCTTAGGACCCGTTCTATCCTATTTTCTTTTATGATTCCTTGTTTTATCAATCAAGTTTGATTGAAATTTATTTTGAGAATAACTTTTTCCTCTTCTTTCTTTCTCTCTTAAAGAAGAGCAATGGTTAGACCTGGCCATCCCAGCGCCGGTCAATCTAGTGCTACTCCTCCAGATGGAGTATTCATGTCTGCCCAACAACTTTTAGATCTTGTAAAGAATGCTCAAGCTGCCGGACCCATTCCAGAGCCTACTCATCTAGATCCAGGTATGCATGCTTGTGTAGAGACTATACCAATTTGGGTGGAAGGCCATTCAAGGGATCCGAGAGCGTTATAGAAATTCAAGCTTGGCACAGATCGTACGATCGCATTATTTCTCGCATGAATCTTGTTGATTTACATCGAGTCCAAGTGGCTTCTAGCATGCTCCAAGAAAGAGCATTAAATTGGTATGAGCTCTTGACTTCGGAGATTATCGAAGAGGATCTTACTTGGGAGCAATTCCAAAAATGATTCGAGTTGAAGTTTGTACCAGAAGCTGAAAAAGTAACTTTAGCCCGGCGTTTTATTGACCTTGTTCAAGGAAAATCTTCTGTGACGGATTACGTCGCATCTTTCGAATCTCTTTCTAAATATGGGGTCGAGTATATTAATACCCCATTGGAAAAAAAATCAAAGGTTTGTCTATGGGTTGAACAAGAACCTTAAAAAGCCTTTACTTTTGAAACTAGAAGTTTCTTTTGATCAGCTCATTGATATTGCTTTTCGACTCGAAGAGGCCGATAATGAAGGTGATGTTGAAGTTGTGGGTGCCCAATAGAACTTCAATAATAACATGAAGAGGCCTATCAAATTCAAAATCCCCACTCCCAACAAGAAAGGGAAGCAACAAACTACGGTAGCAAAGACTCCTACCTCTAGTCGTGGACAATGCTACAATTGTGGTTCCACGGACCACTATGCAAGGGAGTGTCCGAAACCCCTTTATTGTCGCTATTACAAAAATTAGGGTCACTATATAACTGCATGTCCCATACTTCAAAGTAGGAAGGAGGGAAAGCTAAATGTTGTGCAAGCTCCTAGTGACTCTTTTCTTGGTCAATGTATTTTTCATTCAATTCTTGATGACATTTGTTTTGTGATTATCTTATTCGAGTTCTTTTTGATATGGGTTCCATCTTACTATTTTATATCAAAAGAACTTGTTGAATTCTTTTCTTTAAAACATTTTGGGCTTGATGACTTCTTTGAGAATTGCGAATCCAGATGGTGGATCTGCAACACTCGATTTGCTTTGTTTTGACGTCGAGATTATTTTATGTGATTTTTCTTTCCGAGCCGATTTTTACTTAGGCTTCGGAATTGATTTTGGAAAGGATTGACTTAATCATTATAAAGCCATATCCTATGTCTCGAGTGGACTATTCACTTTCGACATTTTCAATCCGTTAAGCGGATTTTTATTTTTCCTTTGTGATTTCGATTTCAAATTTTTGGTGGCATCATTTTTATTCTTTAAGCTCACATGATGAGGAAAGTGTTATTTCTCTCATTTAAATAGTTTTTGAAATTTTCAGGTATTTTTGAGCTTGTCTTAGGATTATCATCTAAGCAATCTTTTGAGAGGTGTTAAGGTCTTTTTAGCTCGACCTTGCCACCGGTTTTCATTAGCTTCGAGTTACGAAGGTTAGCCTTCCACTTACCGCACTCTGCACTCGTTATGATTCTTATGAATGACTTATGATGTCGTTCAGTTTGTCCAGCTTATTTCACCCATTTTATGAATCAAGCATTCTACGAATATCTCGATGACTCCATTCTTATATTTATTGATTTTGGATGAAAATAGCAATTTAAAGTTTTGCAAATCTTTTTCATAAGATTTATTTATAAGTATAATTGGATTTTTGTTCTTAAACGAGCAAAGAATATTCTTAAAACTTTTTAAGAGATATTTTTATCCTATAGAAGATGATTTTGTGATTGTATTGCCCATTAAGTGCTTTAAGAATTCTGGTCGATGCGCTTGATCAACGTTATCGAACGCTTTAACGAGACAGTCAGACATGATATATTGACTTGTAAAAATGTAATTTTTTCTAGAAAGATAATTACATAAAGATAATTCTGATTCTGAAAGTTTTAGCTTTTTGGGAAAGAGGATTATTTAAAAGAACTCTTTTCCGATACTCTTATTCTTGTGATTCCCAAAGGGAACCAAGACTTTATCTTTTGTACCAATGCTAGTCATATTGGTTTGGGTGCCATCCTCTTGCGAAAGAGAACGTTCTACCACTTGTGCTTCTAAATCATAAAAGCCGATTGAGACTAGGTATGCCACTCATAATCTAGTGCTCGTGGCTATTGTTTTTGCTTTTAGAGTTTGGCATCATCATTTTTTGGGGAGAGATTTGTTCTCCACCTCGATCATAAATTTTTGGAATACTTATTTTCTCACAAGAAACTTATTTTGCGTCAACCACGTTGGCTCGAGTTCCTTGCATCTTATGATCTCGATATTCTTTATATACTCTCGGGAGGGGAGAATCGTGTTGCTAGTGCACTTAATCGTAAGCAACAAGTGGATGTTTCTTTGATGATATCCGAAAGAAATGATCTTTTTACCAAGTTCATCGGACGTTTCGATGTACCTCAATTTATTGAGCTTCGTCTCATTTCTTTTATGGACTAGCGTTCGATGTTCTTTTATGGTGTTCGGTTCATCGGATGTACAGTTATTGTACTACATCGATGTCCCGGCTTTTCGGTTCACTTGACGTACCGTTTGTACTGCGTCGGTGTTCCGAATTATTTGAGTATTCGATCATCTGGCGTACCATTGTTGTACTACGTTGTTTCACCTGTTAAATCTTCTGCTATTCATGACGTTTTCCACGTCTTTTATCTACGAAAATGCTTTATGGGTTCCAATTTTATTCCTGAGCCCGGTGTTATTGAAGTTTCGCCTATTTGACTTTTGAGCAACATTTTATTCGCATCATTACTTCAGAGGTTGAGCACCTTCGAAATAAAGATGTTCCTCTTGTGAATGTTCAATGATCTTCAAATCCTAAGGATTATTCTTGGGAATCTAGAGAATTCATCGAGCGAACACATCCGGACTTAATTTCTCGTGCTCTTTGAGGTGAACTTCTTATACCATATTTCTTGTTTTGTGTTGATATGCTTTTATGGTTGTTACTGTTTGTTCATTTATTTCTTAAGATTGCAAGGACGCATTTTCTTTAAGGAGGGGAGTCTGTAACAACCCGCATATTTTACGATTTAAAATTTAAATATTTTATTTAAATATTTCATCGTTAGTCGTAGTCCGAAAAGATATTTTTTGCGAACGGTCGAATTAGGACTCACCCCCATTGAGTTCAAAATAACGTTTGCGACCTTTTTGAGTATAAACATTGATATGTTTAGAGTTAGTAGAATTTTGCTACTTTATCACTTTGGGCTTTGGGTTGGGTTTCAACCCTATATCCTAACACAAGCCCTAGCTCCACCCCCTACTTATCTTCATTCACTTCATTTTCCTAACACTCTCAAGCTCTAGATAAAAAAATGGTGAAGGAGAAAAAGAATTAGGAAATCCTAAGCCTAATTCCATTTGCAAAATCCAAGCTTTAACTCCAAATTCAAAGAAGAAGCTTTGGTAAGCTTTCTCTTCATCTTCTCCAACTCGTTCTCTTTTCAATCTTAGAAATTCCTAAACCTAACTTAGGAAATGTTTCTCTTTTAAGCTTAGATTCAAGCTTGTTAGGTTGGAATTGAAGAGTGATTGTCGTTGCCATTGCTCTATAGCTTCTTCTTTCTTGTTTTTGTGCAAAAGGTGAGATTTCTATCTCACATCTTAATCTATAACTATCTTTGATTGCTAGGTTTGAATTCCTAACACTTATTCATGTGCATTTGATGTGGACTTGGCTTGATTTGGTGAGTATTCCAATTTTTGGTGTTTTTGGTCTAATTTTATGAAATCCTATTATGGGTATTTAGACATTGATATTTGAGGCATATCGAAGAGCCTTTAAGGCCGGGTTGTCGCTTGTCATAAATCCTTAGTCCTTGTTGCTCGTCCGATCGCTCCCGATAATCGTTTGTCCATCTTTGGCCTAGGTTTAGGGAATGCCTGAAATTCAGTTTTCAGACGTCTGAATTTGTATTTCCAGACGTCTGAATATTATACTGGGAACTTTTATTCCCCATTATTTAGAAATCTAAATCAAAGGTTCCAGATGTCTGAATTGGTTCAAATTGAACCAGAGAAGAAATAGGCTAAAAATTGGCATTTCCAGACGCCTGAAATGATATATTCAAATGTCTGAATTACGTTCTGAAAAATATTTTATTTTTCAGATTCAGACGTCTGAATCATACACTTCAGACATCTGAATCTGTTTGTTTTTACCTATTTAGCTTGAGTTTTCAAATTTAATCGATTTGTGTTGATTCCCAGTTGTTATTATTTATTATCGATTTTGATGACATTTTCTTCGGAATTTTTGGAACATCCACCTTAATGGATTCGGTATCGATTTCTTTGGATTCAATTCACGTCTTCGAATGTGAATTTTGGTGATTGATTATTTCTACAATCATTTTTGGGATTTGTCACTTTAAAAATATAAAGGTTTCAATACTAGTAGTAGATATCAAAACTCTTTTATAAAAAAACGATTTCAACACTATTTTATTACAAAGCTCGTTTCTTAAACCATTTTCTAATCTACTAGCATATACAAACCTTTACCTCACTCGTATGAGAAATCTAATTAAACGGCTTAGTAAAACAAGTGGTATGAAACGCTTGCGTTTACCATATCGATTAATTCTTGGACTTGTTTGATTGAACGTTTTGTGATAATTTCCGAGTGGAGATCTACAATTTGTTCGTAAATGCTTAAGTTAAGCCAGTGGTTATAGGACATGAAGCTAAACTCATTTATTTTCTAGCTTAATGTAGTTGACACTTCTCGATGATCATTGCTGATCATGTTATGTGATTTAGACTAGCTATATGCTATGTTTCTTTGTCCACCTCGTTTTATTGAGTTTCGTCTCATTTCTTTTATAGGCTAACGACCTATGTATTATTTGGAGTTTCGACTCAATTTTTGTGGGCTAGCAACCCATGTTCTTTTATGGAGTTCGGTCCATCGGACGTACCTTTGTACTACTTTGTTGTACCAGCTTATCATGATCATCGGGCGTACCGTCGTACTACGTCATTGTTCTGAGTTATTTGAGTTTCAGGTTCCTCGGGCGTACCGACATTGTACTACGTTGCTGCACCGGCTCTATGGTTAACGACAATGGGATAACGTCTCGTTTGTGATACACGTGTTGGTGAGTTTTCATACTCCCGTTTTGTGATAGGCCTCCCCCTTTTTGTGATTTCTGAATTTCTATTGATGATTTCTAGAATTTGTGTTTCACCAATTTTTATGATTGGCATCGATATGATGTCGATATTTATGACTTGGTGAATAAAAATAAAGAGTATGACACTCTTTTGATCTTTGAGAAGATTTTTATGGTATTGATTAATCTCTGGCTGATTTTCAGTTACATACTTATCATGGTATAGCTTTATGGTTATCATATGTTTTTGTCATATCTCTTATCCTTTATCATTTTGTCTGATATTTATAGCTAAACTGATCCGTTTATTATTTTCTTATTTAATAATACTCGGGTCAGGCCGAGACACTACAGGTGCTCCTGCTTGACTCCTCATCTGGGAGTATTATCTGACTTTTAGCTAACTACATTATATTTGTATTTTTTGTTAGTAAAAATTCGAGATAGAGACTCCTTGATGTATACATATTCTTTTGTCTAGCACTTGTATCTATTCTTTTGTTATATTGTGGATCTTGTTTGACCACCACTCTGATAAACACTTCTTAGTGTTATATTCATATCTGCTTCCGCCTTTGTGATATAGATATCTGTGACTGATTTGTGTTATGCTTATTTCTACATTTGCTTCCAAAGATATTACAGCCACTGTGTAGTAGTTTTGAGTTTGTATCGGTATGTCGGATTTCCACTCGAGATGAAATGCATGTTATTCTATCCGACATATCGATCCTCGCACAAAACTATTACATGTATGGTCGCTCCTCAACAGCCTTATTCTTCGTCCTAGTTGACGGCATTACTCCGTAGTGTCCTTGGCTAGCGTGAGTATAGAGGTGGGGAGTTACGACAACATAGACTATCAAATTCAACATAAAACAATAAATCACAGAAATATTCATTTAAGCACAAAGAGATCAAAATTAACAAGTTATGTTGAAGCTACATAATTAGAGAGCTCTATTACCCTTAATTTGAAGGGGTTTAGCCTCTCATTTTGTTATCAAATCAACAGTTATAGCATGCGACATTAAACAGATAAGAGGAAGAAGAGAGAAAAATGAAAAGCAAAATTAATCTACTTGCATAAAATAAAATCTACTCTACTTGCATGAAAAATAAACTAACTACTAACAAGAAAGGAAAAGAAGCATGTAAAAAAAGAGCACTAATTAACATTGCATAAAAATGTTACATGAAAATAAAAATGGCTGAGTTGCCATGGAAAAGAGAAAGAGAACTTTCTTTTATTTGATATTAAACTAAACTAAAGAGAAGAGGGCCCAAGAGAGACTAAAGAAGAGAGTGTTACATGAAACATAAGGAGTATTTATACAAGTTTAAAACCCTAATTCACTTTTGGGAATTACCCAAAATATCCTTTTAGGAAGTGTGGTAGTCAAGTTATCATTAACTTTAAATAATCATCCATTAAGTGTGCATGAAGATTTAATGGCCTTTTAGCATGTGCATTAGCTCTTAAGTTTACATTAAGGTAGGTGGGTAAGTGGGGTCCTCCATGATCTTCACTTTGAATTATTTCATCACCATTCCTTTGTATTCACTCTTGTGCATGCATATCTTCATGAAGCCAATTGTAACATTCACTAAAATTCCTACAAAACAACATAGAAAATTCCAACTAAATTTTCACAAATTAATAAATGCACAAAAATGATCATTTTGCCCCTATATGAAGATGAATATGTGAAAATTTGAAAATAATTTGAATTTTGATTTAAACAAGTTAAAACGCCCAATTTGATCATGTATTTAATTTAAATAGATTAAATATGGTGGTAAAAATATGCACATTTACGTGCACATCAAATACCCCCACACTTGTCTTTTTATTCATCCTCAAATAAAGAAAAACTAAGATAAACCTGTTTTTTGTAGGAAGCACGATTGCATTGAGCGTATGCAACAAGCTGTTAAACTTCTGGGTCTCCCCAATAAGAAGAGCGTTGTCTCGTGAGGATTTTCAGTGGATACTACCCACAAAATCTAGATGCACGATGAAAATATTTACAAAATGCAAGATTTATGTACAAAGAGATGAATGCGAGTATTTTTAAATATTTACAAATGAAAGATTTACTTTTAAATAGATACAAATTAGTTAAATATAAGTTTTGGTCATTACCTTGAAAATTTAAGACCTTTTACTTGTCAAAATTTCCAACAAAAATCAAGTTATCATAACAAATAAACTATAGTTTAACTCGTTATTTCGGTTAATAACAGTGTAATTATGAAATAGATCCTTAGTTGATTAACAAAGTTTATCAAAGTGGTGTTTTCATTTCTTTTCAATAACACGTCAAATCAAATAGGTAAAGATAATGCTTGAATTTCATTTGCTTTCTCTCTCTAAATATTTTTTTCTAAATTTTATTGATATTAACAATATTTACATATGCCTAACTCAGAAAACCGAGGCCAGATATATTACCCATGCACTACCTTTCGGACTTATGTGAGGGGGATACAGAGCGTTCCCTGGCAACGGTGCCAAAAACTTGTTTCATGGCTATTTTTCTATCAATTTAAAAAATGGCCGAAAATTTTAAATTAAAATTTACCGCAAGCGAATGGCATTCAATCAAATTATACTAAAGTCGAGAGTGAATTAAACTAGAAAATGTGAAAACTAACTAAAAGAAAGTGATAAAAAAATATGAGAGTAGGAGACAATTTAGAGGTAATCTCCACTCTATAGATCACATAAATCAACAAAATGAAGTTATGATCTCTCTTCCAGTCATTAGTGAGATTAATTGATATGCTTATCATAAGTATGGTATATTTGTGCTACTAATTAGCCCAATATAAACCATTAAACTATAAACAACCACTAATACAAATTTAACTCTCATGAAATATGACAATAAAGTTGAATGCAAAATCTATTTTAAGCATGACCTATTAACTATTGTTTAAATATGTAGGCCATCAAATTTTAATTTCAACATTCACTTCTTTTCCATAATCATATTTAGATGAAGAGGCAATTTGTATTTTGTTTGTTTAAGCATAGCCAATTTGTTATGAACAACATAGATTATCCAATTCAAAGCTAAACAACAACATTAAACCACTTCAAATATTTCCATTAAGCATAAAAAGAGAACAGAAATGAACAAAATGTTGAAGCTACATGATTAAAGAGCTTCATTACCTCTAAATTGAAGGGATTAGCCTCTCATTTGTGTTATCATGTCAACAAAAGTAGCATGCAACATAGCATAAAAAGAAGTGGAAAATGAGAGCTAAATGTAAGAAAAACTAAGCTACTTGCATAAAAAGTAAATCTAAACTACTAACATGAAATGTAAATAAGCGTGTATAAGTAAAGAGCATGTATTAAATTGCATAAAAAAGAAAGAAAATTGCATAAAATAAAAATGGCCAAGTAGCCGTGACAAAAGAACAAGAGATTTCTTTTATTTGAGATCCTACACTAAACTAAAGAGAAGAAGAGTGTAAGAGAGACTAAAGAAGAAAGAGGGGTTACATGAAACATAAGGGGTATTTATACAAGTTAGAAATACTAATTACTTTTTTGAGAACTATCCAAAATACCCTCTTAGGAAGTGTGGAGGCCAATTAATCATTAGCATCAAATAATCATCATTTAAGTGTGCGTGAAGCTTTAAACTCTATTAGCATGTGCATTAGGGTAACGACCCACTATTTTGGACCATTCAAATCGACAATAAATCCACATATGTCGGATTTGAATAATTCAAAACAATAGATCGTAATATAATTTGGAGCAAATAGAACCAATCACAAAATCAAAGACACAGAAATATCAAAATAACTCGCAGCGGAAATAAAATAACCATAGTAGTTCATAAAGCTACTACAACCAGTCTCAAAACAAGTACAAAATACCATAGTCTGAAAGTAAATACAATTGGAAATCCCTATACATATATCCACTAATACATGAGCTGAATAGAAAATAACGAAACAGAAATAGATAAACAACTAGATAGATAAATTATCTCCATAAAATCCTAGCTCCAAAAGGCGAATCCAAAGCTGAAATACTCAGGCTGACCCGAGCGTAAAAAAAAACACAAACACTCGAGTTAGTGCATACATACTTATACAATATAAACCAACTCAAGTGAACTGTAACAGAAATGCACAAGTAACTTAAAGGATGCTTAGGATCGCCCATCCTTTAAGGATCCATTAAACTATCTACTATGTAATAATATACGCTATTATAATAATGCCTAAAGTAAAGTATAATATATTTTAAAAATAACGTTAAGGAGTTACCCATATCACCCTTAGCATATTTTATATATTCCCATAGTCTATACAGTACCATAATCTCTCCCGTATTGGACGTCCTCGGAGGGCACTCCATAGGTATGGTACAAAAAAATCGTATAAGGCACGCTAGGGTAGGTGACACGACACAACAAGGCAATGCCAGGGTAGATATACTAATTACGCATCCGGGCTGGTGATAATGCATAACCACAGCTACAACCCACCTCGAGCCACACTCCCAAAAATCAAAGGTGCGCACCAAATCAATCACAAAGTAATAGAATGACATACGAAGAAGTATGTCCAAACAGAGGAGCTACCTCATTGGCCTGAGAATCGCTCCTGTTTTAGCCACCTTATTCCAACTCATGGGAGTCTGGTCCATGTATATACCTCAATAGGACGTCGCCACCATCCTACTTCATTCTGGAATATTCACTGCGTACACGGTTGTTAAAGTGGTTTTCGGAGTTGGCAGAGAGTATGACAACTTCCGATCCCGGTCTCTTTAACTACCAAACGTTATTATAACCCATAGTTAGTTATTTCAAATGGTTTACATTTCAAAACAAAACATATCTACTCCAAAACCATTTAAACCAAATGCTATTGCTCTTCCAAAATAATATCCATTTCAAAAATGATAATACTTCCAAATCCATATATACTTAGTTATAGCATTTCAAAATGTTATCTATTTAGAAATACAGCATTTTAAAACATAACCTTCAATAATATAGCATTTTAAAAACATAACTTAATTAGCATAGCATTTTGGAAATGCTACAAATTCTACCTTAACATTTTAAACATAATACCTTCAATTTAAATCATAGTTATTTTATTATAAAAAAAATATCCATTTCATAAATAAAATCTATCACTATTACTAGGTTAGATTTAAAATTTCATATTAAATCAAATTAAAGTATAAAGTTATATACCATAGATAAAATATTTATATTCTATTTTGAAACCATTTATTTACTTACAAAATTTTAATTTAATAGAAACCAATATATCATTATATTTAAAAATCATTAAATCAAAAATTAAGTTAAAATTTCATATATTTATAAGTTCAAAAATATTTAAAATTTTAAAAATAAACTATTATTAAAAATTAACCATGGGTTTGTATAATATTTTCTAACCAAGGTCAAGTGATACAGATATGTATCATTTCAATCCGTAATTTATAAATTTTGGGTTTTATCATTTCAAACCCGCAATCCCAAGTCAAATAAAATAAAAATCGCTTGAGCCTATCATTTTAGCTCATAACGATTTTTCACTATTCTAAAATCCGTTCAGGTATGTATCATTTCAACCCATAGTGAAACGGAACTTGCAGTGTGAGAAAAAGAAAAGAAAATAAACAGTATAGCATAGTATATCATATCAGGTGATGTAACAAGTATTGCATCAGGTTATAACATCATGAAATATCATATCACTGGCATACATGAATTACTAACAACATAGCATATCACTACTACAATTAACATGTCATTGTTTCACAATTATATAAGTATGGATGTCAAGAGTGATAAACTCACCTTCAAAAGCTATAGATGACAATTCAAGACACATGAACGAACTCCGAAATGCACGAAAAAGCACGAATTAGACTCGAGTAGATGGAGGGCCAAGATCCAAGTCTTGTAAACAAATACCAAACATATATAAGTATACACTCAACATAAAAGAATTTTAATTAAACAATGGGAAAAATGAACAAAGTGGAACAAAATGGCTTAACCAATGTAAGTGGGCTCGGTCACTACATAAATGGGCTTGGCCATCATCAATTAATGATCGGCCACCATCGTTTTGAAGCAAGCATGCACGGCCATGGCAAGAAAAGAAGCATGGCTAAGGTATATGAATAGATGGCATGCCAAAAGTAAATAGGAACGCAAAAAGGCAAAGGGCATGTGAACTTTGGGTTCGGCCTATGGCTACTATGGTTCGGCCATTGTAAGGTTTGGATCAGGTCAAGGCACATCAGAAATGGTACCGCCTGGAAGTATTCATGGCAAGGTAAGGCAAGGGGGAGGCAAAAAGACAAGGAGATGGAAGGTCAAGTGGGTCAAGTGGTTCAGCCCTATACTAAAGTGGCTCGGCCTAGGTGCTTAGCTTGGATTAGGTCACATTACTTTGCACGGCTTGGAGATGAAGGATTGGTCATGGCAATGACAAAGGAAGTGGTGTTGGTGTTGACCGTGGCTAAGAAATGGTATGGTGGTGCTCGGCTAGGGTTTGTGCAAGCTTTGGTGATAGGGTTTGGATCAGGAAAGTCATGGCCTGGGTAGTGATCGAGATGAGGCGATGGAGATGCCGGTCATAGGTGATGATGGTGGAGAGATGGTCGGTTGTAGGAGAGCATGGTGATGGCCGAACATATGCTTGAAGACATAAGAAGAGAAAAATAGAAAAGAGGAAGAAAGGAGAAAATGCTTACTGTGAATATTTTCTTCAGGATATGAAAAATGAGAAGAAGATGAGAAGAGAAGTTGTTTGTACGGCTAAGGCAAATGGAAAGTCATCTCTTCATATTAAAGAGAAGAAACTCATATCTCTTGGAATTTCCTAAGCCCATTAGCCAAGCCCAAATCAAAACAAGCTCAACAAATCAAAAAAAATCAAAGTCCAAAGTAAAATAAAATAGAAAATAAACATAGAAAAATAGAGAATAGAAATACTAAAATATTTGCATATAAAACGCTGAATTTAATTAGATTTAAAAGTATAAAACAAAATTTGATGAAACAAAAAGCAGAACGAATATCATAATCAAATTCAGCTTCAAAGAAAAAGATTAAAAACTAAAAATTCAAATTTAAAAATTTCAACTGAAAGTCAAAGTTTGACCACAGTTGACAAAAATATAAAATTTTCAGAAAATCCTTATTTTATTATATTTGGAAAATAAACTATAAACAAGATCCATAAATACATTGGATGATTCCAAAATCCCAATTTTTAAATGATTTAAAATCTAAGTTTTCAAATAAATTGAATTAAAAATAATTACAAAAATATGGGTTGTTACACTCTTCCCCACTCAAAACTTTTCATCCTCGAAAAGGAACGAGACATGGAAAAGACAAAGAAAGATAAGATAGAAAAGCAAATAGTACCTGAAACAAACAATTCTAGATTCGAAGCACGCATGCTCTCCTTCGTCTCCCAGGTACAATCCCGATCATATGTACTCCACTGCACTTTGACCTGGTTGACATATTTCCTTCTTAGCTGCTTCGTACCTCTATCGATAATACCAAGTGGTTTCCTCTTGACAGTAAGGTTTGGCTCAATATCCCAACTCTCAAGAGCAAAAGGCTGGATAATCAAAGATAGATCATGTAGATATTGACGAAGATGCGAAACATGGAATACATTATGTACTCTAGAAAACTTCTCCAGCAAATCCAGACGATAAGCTAAAGAACCAATCTTCTCTGAGATACGGAAAGGACCAACAAATCTAGGAGCAAGCTTCCCTCTTCGACCAAACCGAATAACATTCCTTAAGGAAGAAACCTTAAGGAAAACAAGATCACCAATAGAGAATTCCAAACTCCTCCTACGCCGATCAGCATACTTCTTCTTCCTATCCTGAGTACTCTCCATCTTCTTCTTAATCTCCTCAACCTTCTCAGAAGCCTCCAAAATCATATCAAGACGAAGAACCAAACGATCACCAGATTCAATCCAACAAGATGGAGATCTACAAGGTCATCCATAAAGAGCAGCAAATGGAGACATTGCAATACTAGCCTGAATTCAAAGACGAAATGAGATAGATAAAGGATTAGGATAAGATTAAAACAGAAGATTGAAATAATACATGATAACCGTTGTTATAGGTGAATTCAACAAGATGGAGATGATCTTCCCAATATCCTCCATAATCAAGAGCACATGCACAAAGAAGATCCTCTAGAATCTGATTCACTCTTTTCATTTGACCATCGGTCTGCGGATGCTAAGCAGTGCTCAGATTCAAATGAGTACCTAAAGATTCTTGAGAAGTTTTCCAAAATTGACTGGCAAAGATGGGATCTCTATCACAAATGATACTAAGAGGAATACCATGAAGACGAACAATCTTCCTCATATAAATCTCAAACGAACTAGAAGCAGAACGGGTAAACTTGACCGAAATGAAATAGGCTGACTTGGTCAATCTATCCACAATAACCCATATACTCTCACACCCCTCCTAGTCCTCAGTAATCCATCAATAAAATCCATAGAAACATGTTCCCATTTCCAATTGGGAACCTCAAGAGGCTGCAATAAACCAGGGGTCTTCTAATGATCTTCCTTGACTTACTGAAAAGTCGCACACCTACTAACAAAGATAGAGATATCATGCCTTGTACCTCTCCACCAATAAAGCTTCTTCATATCTTGATACATCTTCGTCATACCAAGATGAATAGAAAATCTGGATCGATGATTTTCCTGAAGTAACCGCTGCCTCAATCCATCGACATTCGAGTCACAAATTCGATTATTAATCCTCAAAATAACTCTCTCGTCGATCTCAGCTCCACTACCATCAAGACTACTACCACCAACCTACTACGAACACACTCCTTCATAAGCCTAAGCATCTCATCCTCATCCTGCTTAACAATAATATGATCTAAAAGAGGAGAAGAAGAAACAACAAGATGACACAACATCGCCTTCTTTCGACTCAAAGCATCAGCCACAACATTAGCTTTCCCAGGGGTATAGCTAATGTCGAGATCATAAGAAGCAAGAAACTAGAGCCCCCTAACCTGCCGCTAATTCAAATCTTTCTGGGTGAAGATACATCTCAAAGACTGATGATCAATAAAGCGCTCAAACTTAGTACCCTAAAGATAATGCCTTCAAAGCTTCAAAGCAAAAACTTAGAAAGTAAGTCCAAATCATGAGCTGCGTAACTGGCTTCATGGGTCTTCAACAGACGACTGGCATAAGCAATAACCTTCCCATCCTGCATCAGAATAGCTCCCAAACCCTCACGACTAGCATCAGTGTATACTGTTAATCCCTCGTTTCCATTTGGAACAGTAAGCACTGGTGCGGAAATAAGATTACGTTTCAACTCATTGAATGCACCTCCATACTTATTATTCCATATAAACTTAGCATTCTTACAAGTCAAAGTAGTGAGAGGTGCAACAATCCGAGAAAAATTCTCAATGAATCTCCAATAATAACTGGCAAGCCCAGAAAACGATGAATATCAGATGGAGTCATAAGAGTTTCCCAATCCTACAACAGAATAGGGAGAAATAAGGACACAAAAAAGATAGAATGATTAAATTACAGAGAGAAAAGAGAAGGAAACCTACATTGATTGCAGCGATCTTGATTGGATCAACTGAAACTCCATTACTAGAAACAATACGTCCAAGGAATAGGACTTCATCTTTCCATAAATGGCATTTCAAGAACTTAGCTTTCAAATTATGACTCCTAAGAGTTCCCAGAACAAAGTTCAAATGGGATTTATGCTATTCCTCAGACTTAGAGAAAACAAGAATATCATCCACGAAGAATAGAACAAATTTGTTAAGAACATCACGAAAAACACGATTCAAATCAACAAAGAAAGCTGGGGCATTAGTCAAACCAAACGGCATAACTAACCATTCATAAAAACCATTCTCAGTATGGAAAGCAGTCTTGGGAATACTTCCCTTAGCAACTCTGAGCTGGTGAAATCCTGTGGCAAGATCAAGCTGGGAGAAAACAGTAGCTCCATGGAGCTGATCGAACATATCATTGATGCGAGACATAGGATATCTGTTTTTCGTAGTGAGCTTGTTCAGCTCCCTATAATCAACACACATCCTCAAAGAACCATCAGACTTAGTAACGAAAACCACCGCTGCTCTCCATTCGGAATAGCTAGGTCTGATCAGACCTTTGGAGAACAAGTCCTCAATTTGCTTCCTCAACTCAACCTTCCATGGGGTGCCATTCTTCTAGGAGGAAGAACTACAGGTCGAGCTCCAGGAATAAGATCAATAAGAAATTCAATTTCTCGCTTAGGAGGTAAAGAATTCACCAAATACACCGAGATATAGTTTAACCATAGGAGTAGAATCAAGGTTATCCGGAGAGGAGTCAAGGGAATAAATAAAACTGTCGATATAATCCGGAGGCATGAAACACTGAATCACTAAAGAATTCCCAAAATCATCCGCAAGAGAAATATTTCAGGTTTTACAAGAGATAACGGCTTCATGCCTCTTCAGCCAATCACGTCCAAGTAACATATCAAAAGCATCGAAACCTAGAACAAAGAAATCACCACTGAAGCGATGATCAGAATAGAGGAGTTTCACTTGGTTGCAAATCCTACTAAGGTTCGCGGGACCCTCAATAGGATTTGAAACACGTAAAGGCTCATCAGCAAACTTAGGAGAAAAGAGATGCTCAAACTTATCACAAAGGTCAACAGAATAAAACCATGGGAAGCTCAAGTTTAAATAAAACACGAATGAGAAATTTAAAAAAAGGTAAAGATGCCCTGAAGAGTACCTTGAGTATCACAAGGAGCGGGAATAGGTGCAAGAGCAGGTGGAGCAGGTGAAGAAGCAGAGATAACATCAAAGACACCAGAAGGCTTACCCTTCAGAGAGTAGGACAATTGTTCATGAAGTGGCCAGGCTGCAAACAGATATGACAAAGATCACGCCTAGTCAACATAGCCTGAGGAACTGCAGCACCAACTAAAGTAAGACAACTATTAGCATAGTGTCCCTTCTAATCACTTTGAAGCAAGTAACGGAAGATAGGTCAAAATGTTACCTCTGAGAAGAAGAAGATCCCAAACCTGGAGTCTTGGTCCAATTCTTCTTCTGCTGATGAAAGTTAGGCTTTCTCTTCTTAGAGTTACCAGAGAAAGGCTGAGATGAAGTGGCATGAGCAATAGGAGGATCCTTAGAAGTAGGATTCTCATATCTAATGGCCATATCCATCTGACGAGTGAAAGGGATATGCACATGAGCGATGAGACGATCATAATACTCCAAGCGAGCACCAGCTATGAACTTCTCATTCTTCTTAAGTGGGTTGTCAATCAGATTAGGACAAAATTTGGAAAGTTAATTAAACTTCCGTTCATACTCAACAAATGACATGTCACCCTACTTAAGATCCATGAACTTCCGATAAAGCTGAGAATTCCCTGCTTTGGGCATCCATTTTGCCACAAAAGCATCCCTAAAGCATGATAACGAAACATAAGAAAGATTTCAAAAAGAGAAAACTAAATCAAATTCAAAAAAAACACAAGATGATACCTAAACTACTCCCAAGAGATATCAGCCTCAACAGTGTGAGTTGTAACAGTCTCCCACCAATCCAAGGCTGCCTCCTTTAACTGCCAAGCTGCCAACTGATGCTTCTGAGCATCAGTGAGCTCAAGACCGGAGAAAATCCCCTCCAATCCCTTCAACCACTATTGAGCCTCAATGATGCCCTCTAAACTAGAAAACTTGGTATCACCAAGCTGAGTGAATTCCTTACAGAGAGTAGTTAACTTAACGGGTGCAGCAGGCACAGGAACTGGGGCAACACCACGACCCCAACCTCTGACATTCCTATGACTCATCCTAGAAAATAAAAAAATGAATTTTAGGACAAAGGTAATACAGAACAAAAGACAAGATTAGATAAGATACACAAGAATGAATATCCTAAACAAAGAAATTCCTAACAAGGTGGATAATGAAAAGAAAGAAGTTAAGAAAATTTGGTTTCAAAACAAGAAAAGTTTATATCAAAATAATCTTTAAAAATCCTTTGAAAATCTTTTGAAAATCATTTATACTTTAATACGTTCTCTCACAAAGAAATGATTCTAAGATTGATTTCACTCATTCTAGGCTATTTCTACCCTATCTCTAATGAGTTTTTGCTCCGCAAGCTAAGGTTTGCGTAAAACCAAAGCTATGATACCAAATGTTACAAACCACTATTTTGGACCATTCAAATCGACAATAAAACCGCACATGTCGGACTTGAATGATTCAAAACAATAGATTGTAATATAATTTGGAGCAAATAAAACCAATCATAGAATCACAGACACAGAAATATCAGAATAACTCGCAGCGGAAATAAAATAACCATAGTAGTTCATGAAGCTTCCAGAACTAGTCTCAAAACAAGTACAAAATACCATAGTCTGAAAGTAAATACAATAGGAAATCCCAATACATATATCCACTAATACATAAGCCGAATAGAAATTAACTTAAACCGAAATAGATAAACAACTAGATAGATAGATAATCTCCAGCAAATCCTAGCTCTAGAAGGTGAATCCAAAGCTGAAATACTCAGGCTGACCCGAGCGTAAAGAAAAAACACAAACACTCGAGTCAGGACATACATACTTATACAGTGTAAACCAACTCAAGTGAACTGTAACAGAAATGCACAAGTAACTTAAAGGATGCTTGGGGTCGCCCATCCTTTATGGATCTGTTAAACTATCCACTATGTAGTAATATACGCTATTATAATAATGTCTAAAGTAATGTATAATATATTTTAAAAATAGCGTTAAGGCGTTACTCATATCCCCCTTAACACATTTTATATATTCCCATAGTCTATACAGTACGGTAATCTCCCCGTACCGGGCATCGTCAAAGGGCACTCCATAGGTATGGTGCAAAACAAAATCGTATAAGGCACGCTAGGGTAGGTGATACGACACAAAAAGGCAATGCCATGGTAGATATACCAATTACGCATCCGGACTGGTGGTAACGCATAGCTGCAACTACCGCCCACCTCGAGCCATACTTCCAAAAATCAAAGGTGCACACCAAATCAATCACAAAGTAATAGAATGGCATACAAAGAAGTGTGTCCGATCAGAGGAGCTAGTTCATTGGCCCGAGAATCGCTTCTGTTTTAGCCATGCCAACTCACGGGAGTCGGGTCCACGTATATACCTCAGTAGAATGTCGCCACCATCCTACTTCATTCTGGAATCTCCACCGCATACACGGTTGTTAAAGTGGTTTTCGGAGTTGGCGGAGAGTATGACAACTTCTGATCCTGGTCTCTTTAACAACCAAACGTTATTATAACCCATAGTTATTTATTTCAAATGGTTTACATTTCAAAAAAAAACATATCTACTCCAAAACAATTTAAACCAAATGCTATTACTCTTCCAAAATAATATCCATTTCAAAAATGGTAATACTTCCAAATCCATATATACTTAGTTGTAGCATTTCAAAATGTTATGTAACAACCCGCATATTTATCGATTTTATATTTTAAATATTTTATTTAAATATTTTATCGTTCGTCGGATTTTGGTCCGAAAACCTACTTTTCGCATACGGTCGAATTAGGACTCGAGACCACCTCCATTGGGTTCAAAATAACGTTTGCGACCTTTTTGAGTATAAGCTTCGATATGTTTGGAGAAAGTTGAATTTTGCTACTTTTTGCTTAGGGTTTTGGTTTGGGCTTAGCCAATTAACCACTTACTAACTCAGTTCCAACCCTCTCCTCTTCATTCACTTCTCTTCTATTTTCCTAATACTCAAGCTTTTATGTTAATGGAGGGTGGAAGAGGAAATTAAAACTCCAAGCCCTAGCTTCCTTTGCAAATCCAAGTTCTTGCTCAAAACTCAAGAGAACCCATTGGTAAGCTTCTTCTTCTTCTCCAACTCATTCTCTCTTTGATTTCAGAAAATTCCTAAACCTAATTTGGGAAATAATTATCTTTTAAGCTTAGATTCAAGCTTGTTGAGTTGGAATTGAAGAGTGCTTGTTCTTGCCATTGCTTTCAAGCTTCATCTTCATAAATTTAGTTCAAAGGTGAGATTTTTATCTCACATCTATGACTATAATTATCTTTGGTTGTTGGGTATGAATTCCTAACACTTCTTCATGTGCATTTGCTCTTGATTTGGATTGGTTTTGTGAATATTCCAATTTTTGGGTTTTTAAGTCAAATTGGTGTGAAAATCCTTTTATGGATGTTTGATCATGCTTTTAGTGATGCACCGAGGAGCATATAGGGCCGGGTTGCCGATTGGCATAAACCCTTAGAGCCAATGTTCGTCCGGTTGCATTTTGGAAGAATTTGCTCTTCATTTGAATAGGCTGAAAAACAGCCCAGGCATGATTCAGTCGACTGAAAACTCTGTTCAGTCGACTGAACCTGGAACCCGAAAGTTTCCAGGCATGATTCAGTCGACTGAAAAACTCTGTACAGTTGACTGAACCTGGAAACAGAAAGTTTCCTGAACCTGGAAAATTTCCAGGTACAGGGTCAGTCGACTGAAAACTCTGTTCAGTCGACTGAACCTGCTGTTTCAGTCCAATTTGCCTTTTTGGATTGAATTTCCAATTTAAATCGATTCGTGATGATCCTATTTATTGTCATCATTTATTATCATCTTTGATGACTTATTTTCTTTGGGAATTTTAGATATATCCACTTCGATGGATCCTTTATCGATTTCGTTGGATTTTTATTCACATCTTCAATGTGATCTTTGTGATTGATTGTTTCTACAATCCCCCTTATGCTTTGTCACTTTAAAAATATAAAGGTTTTCTATACTAGTAGTAAATATCAAAACTCTTTCCACAAACGATTTCAATACTATGTTAATACCAAATTCGTTTATAAAACCATTTTCCAATCTATTAGTATATATAAACCTTTACCTCACTCGTATGAGAAATCTAATTAAACGACTTAGTAAAACAAGTGGTATGAAACGCTTGCGTTTACTTCGTCGGTTAATTCTTGGACTTGTTCGATTGAATCTCTTGTGACAATTTTCTAGTGGAGATCTACAATTTGTTCGTAAATATTTAATTTAAGCTAGTGGTTATGGGACATGAAGCTAAGCTCATATATTTACTAGCTTATTGTAATTGACACTTCTCTTTGATCATGACGATCATCTTTGTGGTTTAGACTAGCAATGTGCGATGGCTCTTTGTCTATGTGGAGGACTGTTCCTCATTTTATTGAGTTTCGTCTCATTTTATACATGGGTCGTACCTTTCTAGGTGCGTCAATGTTTTATTATGCATGGGGTGTACCTTTCTAGGTGCATCGATGTTTGTTTACTTCGTGGAGCAATCGGCTCAATAAGTCGGGGCATGGGGGTGTGTCTTTCTAGGTGCGTCGATGTCCAGGTTTTTTGGGGATTGGCCATCCTTTTTATTATGATTTGGTTCATCGGATGTCCCGCTGTACGACGTCGTTGTTCCTTTTTATTGTGATTTCTGGATTTCGTGTGTTGATTTCTGGAATTTATGTTTCACCAACTTTTACGATGGGCATTGATATATATGCCATTTATTGTGGCTTGGTGAATGAAATTAGGAGTATGACATTCCTTTTTATCTTGAGTAGATTATTGTGATATTGATTAATCTCTTATTGGTTTTTCAATTACTTATTTATCACAGCTTGGCATTGTGATTATTATATGTTTATGTCATATCTCTTATTATATATCACTTCATCTGATATTTATAGCTAGACTGATCCGTTTATTATTTTCTTCTTAAATAATACTCGGGTCAGACTGAGATTTTACAGGTGCTTCTGCTTGACTCCTTATCGGACTATCATCCCGACTTTTGGCAAACTACTTAGATTAGTAGTTTATTTTGTTGTATACACTTGAGATTTAGACTCATAGATGTATTCTTTTGTATAGCACGTGTTGCTATTCTTTTGTATTATTGTGGATCTTTTTGACCACTACTCTGATATACACTTTTATGTGTAATATTCATATCTATTTCCGCCTTTGTGATATGAATTGTCTGTGACTGATTTATGTTATGTTTATTTCTATATTTGTTTCCGAAGATATTATAGCCTCTGTGTAGTAGCTTTGAGTTCGTGTCGGTATGTCGGATTTCCTCTTGAGATGAAAAGTTATATTTTATCCGGTATATCGGTACTCGCACAAAGCAATTATACAGATGGTCGCTCCTCAACAGCCTTATTCTCCGTGCTAGTTGACAGCATTCACTGTAATGTTCTTGGCTAGCGTGGGTATAGAGGTGGGGCGTCACAGCTTGGTATCAGAGCCAAACTTCGGAACAATATGGAATATTATAGCAAGGATCATGTCCTAAGTCTTTCTTAGGAGTTGTGCCTTAGGATTTATTCGAGTCTTCGTACCGTTCTATCCTACTTTCTTTTATGATTCCTTGTTTTATCTATCAAGATTGCTTGATATTTATTTTGAGAATAACTTTTTCCTCTTCTTTCTTTCTTTCTTAAAGAAGAGAAATGGTTAGACCTGGCCGCCCCAGCGCCGGTCAATCTAGTGCTACTCCTCAGGATGGAGTATTCATGTCTGCTCAACAACTTTTGGATCTTGTAAAGAATCAAGAGTTTATCTATGCTTTGAGTAAGAACCCCGAAATGGTTCTACCTTTGAAACTTGAAGTTTCTTTCAATCAGCTTGTGGATGTTACTCTTCTTCATGGAGAGGTTGGTAAAGGAAGTGCTTGTGACATTGGGACTTCCAAGAAGAGGCATATTAAGTTCAAGAGCCTTAATCCCAATAAGAGAGTGAAGCAAACTACTTTTGTAGCAAAGACTCCAATCCCTAATCGTGGAGGATGCTACAATTGTAATTCTAAGGAACACTATGCGAATATGTGTCCAAAACCCCATTCTTGTCGCTATTGCAAGAAACCGGGTCATCTTTTATCTGCATGTCCCAAACTTTTGAATAAGGACATGAGAAAGCTAAATATGGTGCAAGCCCCTAGCAACTCTTCTCTTGGTCGAGGTATTTCTCATTTAATCCTTGGTTACATTTATTTTGTGATCTTCTTATTCGAGTTCTTTTTGATATGAGTTTCATCTCATTATTTTTATATCAAAAGAACTTGTCGATTCTTTTTCTTTGAATATTTTGGGCTTGTTGACTTCATTGAGAATTGCGAATCCGGATGGTAGATCCGCAACACTCAATTTGCTTTCGTTTAGATGTCGAGATTGTTTTATGAGACTTTTCTTTCCGAGCCGATATTTTTGCTTTGGCTTCGGAATTGACCTTTCTGTAAGGATTGGCTTAATCATTGTGAAGCCCATATCCTATTTTTCCGAGTGGATTATTCATCTTCGACATTTTCAATCTATTAAGCAGATTTCTATTTTTCTTTGTGATTCCGACTTCAAATTTTTGGTGGAATCATTTTATTCCTTAAGCCCACTTATAAGGAAAGTGTTATTTCTCTCATTCATGTAGTTTGAGAAATTTTTCATTATTTTTGAGTTTGTCTTAGGATTATCACCTAAGAAATCTTTTGTGTGGTGTTAAGGTCTTTTCAGTTTGACTTTACCACCGGTTTTCGTTTGCTACGAGTTGCGGAAATTAGCATTCCACTTACCGCATTCGGCACTCGTTATGATTCTTATGAATGACTTATTATGTCATTCAAATTTGTCCAGCTTATTTCATCCACTTTATAAATCGAATATTCTATGAATATTCCGATGAGACTATTCTTGTATTTACTGATTATGGATGAAAATAGTAATTTAAAAATTTTGCAAAACTTTTTCATAATAATTTATTTATAAGTAAAACTGGATTTTTGTTCTTGAAACGAACAAAGAATATTCTTAAAACTTTTTAAGAGATTTATTTATCCTATAAAAGATGATTTTTGTGATTGTATTGCCCGTTGAGTGCTTTAAGAATTCTGGTCGATGCGCTTGATCAACGTTATCGATAGGAATTTCCTAAACGCTTTGATGAGACAGTCAGACACGATATATTGACTTGTAAAAATGTAAAAATTTTGTAGAAAGATTATTACATAAAAGTAAAAATGTAATTTTGGAAGTTTTAACTTTTCGAGAAAGAGAATTATTTAAAAGAAGTTCTTTCTTTTCGATACTCTTATTCTTTCTTGTGATTCCTGAAGGGGAACCAAGACTTTGCTATTTGTACCGATACTAGTCGTATTGGTTTGGATGCCATTCTCTTGCCATAGAGAACGTGCTATCACTTGTGCTTCTAAATCATTATAGCTTATCGAGACTAGGTATGCCACTCATGATCTAGTGCTCGCGGCTATTGTTTTTGCTTTTAGAGTTTGACATCATCATCTTTGGGGGAGAAATTTGTTCTCCACCTCGATCATAAATCTTTGGAACAATTATTTTCTCATATGGAACTTCATGTTGACTCGAGTTCCTAGCATCTTTTGATCTTGATATTCTTTTATTCCCGAGAAGGGAAATCGTGTTGCCAATGCGCTTTGTCGTAAGCAACAAGTGGTTGATTCTTTGATGTTGTCTGAATGGAATTATTTTTCTATCAAGTTCATCGGACGTTTTGGTATACTTCATTTTATTGAGCTTTATCTCATTCCTTTTAAGGACTAGCGTCCGATGTCCTTTTATTGTGTTCGGTTCATTGGACGTACCGTTTTTGTACTACGTCGGTGTTCCGAAAATCATTCGGGCTTGGGTTCATTGGACGTACCGTTTTTTTACTGCGTCAGTGTTCCGAATTATTTGATTTTGATTCATCGGATGTATCGTTGTACTACATCGATGTCTTTGCTTTTGATTCATCGGATGTACCGTTGTACTACATCGATGTCTTTGTTTTTGATTCATCGGATGTACCGTTGTACTACATCGATGTCTTTGCTTTTGATTCATCGGATGTACCGTTTGTACTACATCGATGTCTTTGCTTTTGATTCATCGGATGTACCGTTTGTACTACATCGATGTCTTTGCTTTTGATTCGTCGGATGTACCGTTTGTACTACATCGATGTCTTTGCTTTTGATTCGTCGGATGTACCGTTTGTACTACATCGATGTCTTTGCTTTTGATTCTTCGAATGTACCGTTTGTACTACATCGATGTCTTTGCTTTTGATTCGTCGGATGTACCGTTTGTACTACATCGATGTCTTTGCTTTTGATTCATCGGATGTACCGTTTGTACTACATCGCTGTCTTTGCTTTTGATTCATCGGATGTACCGTTTGTACTACATCGATGTCTTTGCTTTTGATTCATCGGATGTACCGTTTGTACTACATCGATGTCTTTGCTTTTGATTCATCGGATGTACCGTTTGTACTACATCGATGTCTTTGCTTTTGATTCATCGGATGTACCGTTTGTACTACATCGATGTCTTTGATTTTGATTCATCGGATGTACCGTTGTACTACATCGATGTCTTTGGTTTTGATTCATCGGATGTACCGTTTGTACTACATCGATGTCTTTGCTTTTGATTCATCGGATGTACCGTTTGTACTACATCGATGTCTTTGCTTTTGATTCATCGGATGTACCGTTTGTACTACATCGATGTCTTTGCTTTTGATCCATCGGATGTACCGTTTGTACTACATCGATGTCTTTGCTTTTGATCCATCGGATGTACCGTTTGTACTACATCGATGTCTTTGCATTTGATCCATCGGATGTACCGTTTGTACTACATCGATGTCTTTGTTTTCGATTCATCGGATGTACGGTTTGTACTACATCGATGTCTTTGCTTTTGATTCATCGGATGTACCGTTTGTACTACATCGATGTCTTTGCTTTTGATTCATCGGATGTACCGTTTGTACTACATCGATGTCTTTGCTTTTGATTCATCGGGTGTACCGTTTGTACTACATTGATGTCTTTGTATTTGATTCATCGGCTGTACCGTTTGTACTACATCGATGTCTTTGCTTGGGTTCATTGGGCGTACCGTTTTTGTACTACGCTGATGTCCCAAATTGTTTGAGTTTCTAGTTTTTCGGGCGTACCGTTTTTGTACTACGCCGTTGCACCGGCTCAATTTTCTGATATTCTTGACGTTCCCCACGTCTTTTATCTACGGGAATGCCTTAGGGATTCCGGTTTTCATTCTTGAGCCCGGTGTTATTGTGGAAATTGAAGTTTCACTAGATTTCTTGCTAACTCTTTTGTGCACTTTATGGTGAACTTCCTATTTCAAATTTTCTTTTGTGTTAATATGCTTCTATGGTTGTTACTTCTTATATTTCCTTCTTACTTCTTGCGAGGACGCAATTTCTTTAAGGAGGGGAGTCTGTAACAACCCGCATATTTATCGATTTTATGTTTAAATATTTTATTTAAATATTTTATCGTTCGTCGGATTTTGGTCCGAAAACCTACTTTTTGCATACGGTCGAATTAGGACTCGAGACCACCTCCATTGAGTTCAAAATGACGTTTGCGACCTTTTTGAGTATAAGCTTCGTATGTTTGGAGAAAGTTGAATTTTGCTACTTTTTGCTTAGGGTTTTGGTTTGGGCTGAGCCAACCACTTACTAACTCAGTTCCAACCCTCTCCTCTTCATTCACTTCTCTTCTATTTTTCTAATACTCAAGCTTTTATGTTAATGGAGGGTGGAAGAGGAAATTAAAACTCAAAGCCCTAGCTTCCTTTGCAAATCCAAGTTCTTGCTCCAAACTCAAGAGAACCCATTGGTAAGCTTCTTCTTCTTCTCCAACTCATTCTCTCTTTGATTTCAGAAAATTCCTAAACCTAATTTGGGAAATAATTATCTTTTAAGCTTAGATTCAAGCTTGTTGAGTTGGAATTGAAGAGTGCTTGTTCTTGCCATTGCTTTCAAGCTTCATCTTCATAAATTTAGTTCAAAGGTGAGATTTTTATCTCACATCTATGACTATAATTATCTTTGGTTGTTGGGTATGAATTCCTAACACTTCTTCATGTGCATTTGCTCTTGATTTGGATTGGTTTTGTGAATATTCCAATTTTTGGGTTTTTAAGTCAAATTGGTGTGAAAATCCTTTTATGGATGTTTGATCATGCTTTTAGTGATGCACCGAGGAGCATATAGGGCCGGGTTGCCGATTGGCATAAACCCTTAGAGCCAATGTTCGTCCGGTTGCATTTTGGAAGAATTTGCTCTTCATTTGAATAGGCTGAAAAACAGCCCAGGCATGATTCAGTCGGCTGAAAACTTTGTTCACTCGACTGAACCTGGAACCCGAAAGTTTCCAGGCATGATTCAGTCGACTGAAAAACTCTGTACAGTCGACTGAACCTGGAAACAGAAAGTTTCCTGAACCTGGAAAATTTTCAGGTACATGGTCAGTCGACTGAAAACTCTGTTCAGTCGACTGAACCTGCTGTTTGAGTCCAATTTGCCTTTTTGGATTGAATTTCCAATTTAAATCGATTCGTGATGATCCTATTTATTGTCATCATTTATTATCATCTTTGATGACTTATTTTCTTTGGGAATTTTAGATATATCCACTTCGATGGATCCTTTATCAATTTCGTTGGATTTTTATTCACATCTTCGAATGTGATCTTTGTGATTGATTGTTTCTACAATCCCCCTTGTGCTTTGTCACTTTAAAAATATAAAGGTTTTCTATACTAGTAGTAAATATCAAAACTCTTTCCTCAAACGATTTCAATATTATTTTAATACCAAATTCGTTTATAAAACCGTTTTCCAATCTATTAGTATACATAAACCTTTACCTCACTCGTATGAGAAATCTAATTAAACGATTTAGTAAAACAAGTGGTATGAAACGCTTGCGTTTACTTCGTCGGTTGTGACAATTTTCTAGTGGAGATCTACAATTTGTTCGTAAATATTTAAGTTAAGCTAGTGGTTATGGGACATGAAGCTAAGCTCATATATTTACTAGCTTATTGTAATTGACACTTCTCTTTGATCATGACGATCATCTTTGTGGTTTAGACTAGCAATGTGCGATGTCTCTTTGTCTATGTGGAGGACTGTTCCTCATTTTATTGAGTTTCGACTCATTTTATACATGGGTCGTACCTTTCTAGGTGCGTCAATGTTTTATTATGCATGGGGTGTACCTTTCTAGGTGCATCGATGTTTGTTTACTTCGTGGAGCAATCGGCTCAATAAGTCGGGGCATGGGGTGTGTCTTTCTAGGTGGGTCGATGTCCAGGTTTTTTGGGGATTGGCTATCCTTTTTATTATGATTTGTTTCATCGGATGTCCCGCTGTACGACGTCGTTGTTCCTTTTTATTGTGATTTCTGGATTTCGTGTGTTGATTTTTGGAATTTATGTTTCACCAACTTTTACGATGGGCATTGATATATATGCCATTTATTTTGGCTTGGTGAATGAAATTAGGAGTATGACATTCCTTTTTATCTTGAGTAGATTATTGTGATATTGATTAATCTCTTATTGGTTTTTCAATTACTTATTTATCACAGCTTGGCATTGTGATTATTATATGTTTATGTCATATCTCTTATTATATATCACTTCATCTGATATTTATAGCTAGACTGATCCGTTTATTATTTTCTTCTTAAATAATACTCGGGTCAGACTGAGATTTTACAGGTGCTTCTGCTTGACTCCTTATCGGACTATCATCCCGACTTTTGGCAAACTACTTAGATTAGTAGTTTATTTTGTTGTATACACTTGAGATTTAGACTCACAGATGTATTCTTTTGTATAGCACGTGTTGCTATTCTTTTGTATTATTGTGGATCTTTTTGACCACTACTCTGATATACACTTTTATGTGTAATATTCATATCTATTTCCGCCTTTGTGATATGAATTGTCTGTGACTGATTTATGTTATGTTTATTTCTATATTTGTTTCCGAAGATATTATAGCCACTGTGTAGTAGCTTTGAGTTCGTGTCGGTATGTCGGATTTCCTCTTGAGATGAAAAGTTATATTTTATCCGGTACATCAGTACTCGCGCAAAGCAATTATAAAGATGGTCGCTCCTCAACAGCCTTATTCTCCGTGCTAGTTGACAGCATTCACTGTAATGTTCTTGGCTAGCGTGGGTATAGAGGTGGGGCGTCACATGTTATCTTTTTAGAAATACAGAATTTTAAAACATAATCTTCAGTAATATAGCATTTTAAAAATATAACTTAATACTGATTCAGCTTCCGCTTCTGGGAGATCAGAAGCATAGCATTTTGGAAATGCTACAAATTCTACCTTAACATTTTAAACATAATATCTTCAATTTAAATCATAGTTATTTTGTTATATGAAATATATCCATTTCGTAAATAAAATCTATCACTATTACTAGGTTAGATTTAAAATTCCATATTAAATCAAATTAAATTATCAAGTTATATATCATAGATAAAATCGTTCAATTCTATTTTTAAACCATTTATTTACTTATAAAATTTTAACTTAATAGAAAACCAATATATCATTATATTTAAAAATCATTAAATCAAAAATTAAGTTAAAATTTCATATATTTATAAGTTCAAAAATACTTAATAATTTTTTAGAAAATTATTATTAAAAATTAACCATGGGTCTGTATAATATTTTCTAACCTAGGTCAAGTGATATGGATATGTATCATTTCAATCCGTAATTTATAAAATTTCGGGTTTTATCATTTTAAACCTGCAATCCCAAGTCAAATAAAATAAAAATCGCTTGAGCCTGTCATTTCAGCTCATAATGATTTTTCCCTATTCTAAAGTCCGATCGGTTATGTATCATTTCAACCCATAGTGAAAGGGAAAATGCGGTGTGAGAAACAGAAAAAATAAACAGTATAGCATAGCATAGCATATCAGGTGATTTAACAAGTATAGCATCAGGTTATAACATCATGAAATATCATATCACAAGCATATATGAACTACTATCAACATAGCATATCGCTACTACAATTCACATGTCATTGTTTCACAATTATATACGCACGAATGTCGAGAGTGATAAACTCACCTTCTAAAGCTAGAGATGACAATTCAAACACACGAACAAACTCCAAAAAGCACGAAAAATCATGAAATAGACTCGAATAGATGGAGAGCCAAGATCCAAGTCTTGTAAACAACAAATACCTAACATATACAAGTATACACTCAACACAAAAGAATTTGAATTAAACAATGGAAAAAATGAACAAAGTGGAATAAAATGGCTTAACCAATGTAAGTGGGCTTAGCCACTACACAAATGGGCTTAGCCATCATCAAGTAATGCTCGGCCACCATGGTTTTGATGCAAGCATGCACCGCCTTGGCAAGAAAAGAAGCACGGCTAGGGTATATGATGAGCTGGCATGCCAAAAGTCAATAGGAAGGCAAAAAGGCAAAGGGCATGTGAGCTTTGCGTTCGGCCTATGGCTACTATGGTTCGGCCATTGGTGCTAAGGCTCGTATCAGGTCAAGGCACATCAGAAATTGTATGGCCTGGAAGTATTCAAAGCAAGGCAAGAGGAAGGCAAAAAGACAAGGAGATGGAAGGTCAAGCGATTCAGCCCTATATTAAAGTGGTTCGGCCTGGGTGCTTGGCCTGGATCATGTCACATCACTTTGCACAACTTGGAGATGAAGGATTGGTCACGACAAGGATAAAGGAAGTGGTGTTGGTGTTGAACGAGGCTTGGGAATGGTATGGTGGTGCTCGGCTAGGGTTTGTACAAGCTTTGGTGATGGGGTTTGGATTAGGAAAGTCATGGCCTGGGTAGTGATGGAGATGAGGTGATAGAGATGCCGGTCATAGGTGATGATGGTGGAGAGATGGTCGGCTATAGGAGAGCATGGTGATGGCCGAACATATGCTTGAAGACATAAGGAAAGGAAAATAGAAAAGAAGAAGAAAGGAGAAAATGCTTACTGTAAATATTTTCTTCAGGATATGAAAAATGAGAAGGGAGATGAGAAGAGAAGTTATTTTGTACGGCTAAGGCAAATGAAAAGGCATCTCTTCATATTAAAGAGAAGAAACTGATGTCTCTCGGAATTTCCTAAGCCCACTAGCCAAGCCCAAATCAAAACAAGCTCAACAACTCAACAAAAAATCAAAGTCCAAACCAAAATAAAATAGAAAATAAACATAGAAAAATAGAGAATAGAAATACTAAAATATTTGCGTGTAAAACGCTGAATTTAGTCAGATTTAAAAAGTATAAAGCAAAATTTGATGAAACGAAAAGAAGAACGAATATCAGAATCAAATTCAGCTTCAAAGAAAAAGATTGAAAATTAAAAATTCAAATTTAAAAATTTCAACTGAAAGTCAAAGTTTGACCACAGTTGACCAAAGTATAAAATTTTTAGAAAATCCTTATTTTATTATATTTAGAAAATAAATTATAAACAAGATCTAGAAATACATTGGAAAATTCCAAAATCGTAATTTTTAAATGATTTAAAATCAAAATTTCAAATAAATTGAATCAAAAATATTTACAAAAATATGGGTTGTTACAATTAGCCTCTAATTTGTACATGATGGTAGATGGGTAGGTGAGGTCCTCCATTATCATAACTTTGAATTATTTCCATCCTCGTTCCTTTGTATTCACTCTTGTGCATGCATATACCCTCATGAAACCACTTGTATATGAAGTCAAATTCCTATAAAATAATATAGAAATTTCCAATTAATTTTTCTTAGAATAATGTATGTATAAAATGTCTATTTTGCACCTATATGGAGATGAATATATGACGATTTGAAAATAATTTGAATTTTGGCTTAAACAGGTTAAAATACCCAATATGATCATTTATTTAATTTAATTAGATTAAATATGATGGTTAAAATATGCACATTTACATGCACATCAAGAAACTATATGTTTCCTATCAATGTTGAAAACATAATTTCCTTGGTTTCCAATGAGGCCATTAAGAGTATTGACTTTGCATAAGGTATGATACAAAAATCCAAAATGGACTCCAAGTACACTATCAAATAATACTTTTATTAATTATATCCGAAAGATATGATCCATCAACTGCATATGTGTCTTCAAGAAAAAAAACAATGCAGTTGAATATAGTAGGCGATGTTGATAAGACTAACGTTGTAAATTTCAATCATTTAAGTTAACGTAGCAGATTCATCTTTCAATGTGCTTAAGTTATTTTGGATTTTACTTGACAAATTATTGCTTGGTATAACTTTGTATTTTGTTACATATAGACTAAAATAAAAGGCTCTAAATAATGATACGGGATAAACCATTTGCACATAACAACCAAAATGACTCGAAGTAAGTGAAAGCGATACTAATTTGTGGGTTTTTGGATATAATCCAAGAGCTGATACGGAAGTATTGTAGAATATGCTAGTATACGATTTTTGTTTGATGATAATAAACATATATATATATATATTCGTATGTATTTGTTATTGTACTATTTTATTTTTCACATAATTAAATAAATATTTATTGAATAAAATAAATAACTTAAAATTCATATTTCATTACAAATTCAAATAGTAAAAGCTTAAGCTCTTACTACATTTATACATTTTCATTTACAATACAATTTCAATTACAACAAAATTTTCACTATACAATTTTTACATAAATTTTCACCTCACTACATTAACTCATCACTCGTATTTGTTCTTCAACTTTATTCCAGTTTGTAACCAGCATCTGAATTATCTGCAAAATAAATAACGACGTAGTAAAATTGAAAAAGAAATATTTTTGCAGTGCTAAATGAAATGTGTATTTGAAAATATTGTTTGCCTCGGTTATTCGGGTTGTTCGTCATTTATTTCTTTTGAATTCATCTACACGAACAACTTTTGGTATGCATAGTGTATCACTGTACATGCCCCAAGGCCATGCACACCAATATACACTTGCGTGCTAGAAATACAGGGACAGGTGAGCACAAGGTCAAACCCGAGCCAAACCTGTATTCAACTCATGTGCAATACAAAACAAAAATAGATTTTTCAAGTACGAGAGTCAATGAACATGAATAAAAGTTCAATACAATGGCCGGACTCAAATGTACACGATCAAGCTCAACACATCTATGAACCCAAACCACCACATGTACAAAGTATAAAGTGCAGACCACATGAAACAAAGATTCGATCAGACATGTAACAAGAACCAGGCTCACAAACACATATCGGTATATATGGATATGCATGCAACAGTTCAACTTGAAGCATTGCAAAGAAAATACCAGTTCAAAACCAGATCGAGCTAGCAGTTTAGTGCAACAAGATACAAAGTACATCATACACAGCTAGACCAACATACAACATGCTACCATATATGATGTACATGTCAAGCAACTCAAGATGACATGGTCAGAAGCAATGTGAAATGAAGACATCAACACATGTACAAAGTAAGCACACTGGAAGCAGATTCTCGGTGAACCAAGCAAGCCAGAGAATACAAGGCAGAAGGACAAAGACTCCAAGAAGATCACACACATATAGACCAGTGTGTACAACAAGACCCTAACAACCAAGTACAAGGATAAAACATACAACATGTCAAAGTGGTCACATGTATAAAGAATAATGTATGAACATGTTCAGATACACATATCACTTCATAGCCCAAGCACATGAAAATAAGTCCTCCTACAACAGGTAACATATGTATACGTATGCATATGGTCAGGCAATATCGAAGTCTTAAAACAATGCAAGCTTAACTTGAAATATGTATAATGAAGCATGCAAACAAATATACATATGCAACCAGAACAAGCACAAAATTAGACTCAAATGAACACAACATGTAGCTTTATGGATTCAGCAACTCATAAACAAGATCATCAAATAAACAAAATGTACAAGTGTAGACTTATGACCATAGTTCAAATGAAATAAAAATTACAAGAACTGCTCCAGAGACAACATGAAGTGCATAAACATGTATAGATATATGCATATATGTGTGTGTGTGTGTGTGTGTGTGTGTGTGTGTGTGTGTACATATATATCAATTCAGCGAACCAGTCAACAAAGGCCAAATGAAGCAAGGACTCGAGCAACAGAGCAGTGCACAAGCAGTTGTGAACATGTAATCAAGTGACTGTATTTTTTTTCAAAGAGTGCAATCAAGTCAACCTCACACACATACATACATATATGTATATATGTATGTATATAGGTATGTATGGAGACCATCATTACTCAAAATATGCAAAAGACTCCAAATGTACAAGAATGCAAGTCCAAAAACAATTACAAGACTGCAACAGAAAACGAGACAGCAAGTATGCAAGCATTGAGGGATGAAAACATACTGATGAAACCACCAGACAACTCAATGCAACAAGAAGACCAATTTAACTCGAAGCAAAGCAATAAGCTGCAGTTTAAAACAAAGTCAACCACTTTCAATAAAAATGTCATATGGAAAAGCACACTGTGGGCCAAGAACAAGGTCAACAGGATACTGTGAAGCCATGAGTAAAGTTTTGAACAAAATCAGAAATGATAAGGAATAGGTGAACAAGTCAGAGCAATATTCGAATTCACTGATTGAATAAACAAGTCGAAGTCAAAAATCATGTCAACCCAATACATGATCTCAAAATTCAAATAGCCGAAGTCAAAGGAGTAATGAACGAAACCGACTCAAAGCAAGTTAAGAAAATTCTAAATATACAGTAACATGAAGAAGTCAAGAATTCATCGCATCATTCAAGTGATAATCGTATGGTAGAGCAAACTAATAGACGAATTCCAACCAGAAATATATGAATAATAAAATAGGTTTTTCATCCCTATATAACCCAGTAATCATCATCAGCATAAGATCAATCGAGTTCGAGCCCAAGTAAACAAACCATAAACAAACAGTGCATAAAGTCGAGCACATTCAAAATCAAAAGGGGCAAAAATCACATACCGATACAATACAAATTTGAAATCGACCTTGAAGCAATCATAAGAAAATTGAAGGAGCAAGCGAATAGAATTGAAGAATGAAAGACAATCAAGTGGCGGCTTCAAGAAAATCTTGGAAACCCTAAATTTGAGAAGTGCAATAAAAAGGAACTATAAGACCTGCCTTTTTGGACGTTTTAAGCAGACACACATGATCAACTCAAAACATTCATGAGGGTGGATTGTTATGGGGTAGATAAGAAAAAGAGAAAGAAATAAAACAAATACAAAATCTCGCAGCGGAATGAAAAAAATATAATAATTAAATAACAGTTCATGAAGCTGTTTACAAATTAAATTTATTATAGTTATACAATACAGAATCAGAATTACATAAAACAAATATAAACAACAATGCAGCGAAATAGTATGAGTGTAGTTGAACAATATAATAAATAATAGTAGTACAATCTTCGTCTTCATCGTCCAAAAATAAGGTCTTCAAATCCTGAAATGCTCAGGTTGACCAGAGATGATTGAAAAGGCAAAACACTCGAGTCAGAACAAAAAGATCATATATAAGTTAAATCAATGGTAAATATGCGTGTGATGGCATTAGAGATATTTACAGGGTTTGACATCTCCTATCCAGTGTCTAACGTGAGTGTAATAACCTAAAAGATGTTCAGGATTACCATCTCCTAAGGATTCGTTAAACCATGTAGTACAATACGCTATTATAATATGCCTACATTAAAGTAAAAGTATTAAAATAGCGTTAAAGCGTTACTCGTATCCCCTTTAACATATTTTTATATATTCTCATAGTCTATACAGTACCGTAATTCCTCCGTAAACTGGAGGGCTATCAGAAGGCACTCCATAGGTATGGTACAAAACAAACTCGTAGAAGGCGCTCTAGGGCATGTAAACACTGCACTCGAGGCAATGCCAGGGTAGATTTACCAATTGCAGAACAGGGCTGGTGGTAACGCATAACAGCTATTACTGCCCACCTCGGAATGCACTCCCAAATCAAAATCAAAATGTGGCCACCAAATCATCACAGATGTCATAATATGGTATCGAAGAAGCATGTCCGATCGGAGGAATGACCTCACCTGGCCCAGGTATAGCTCCTGTTTTAGTCACATCTAAACTGACTCACGGGTGTCAAGGTCATGTCATACCTTATAAAGGAATCGTTCGCCAAACCATCCTACTTTATTTCTGGAATCTCCACTACGTACACAATTGTTAAAGTGGTTTTTGGTATTGGCAGATATGACAATATCCATTCCCGGTCTCTTTAACAACCAAACGCTTATTTCACACCGAATGGTTCTTTTACATTTCAAAATTTAATTTACGATTTATATCAAAATATTATATTCTCAAAACCATATCACTTTCGAAATCATATACATTTTGAAATCATATTCACCTTTGAAATCATATCATTTCCAAAATCGTAATTTCCTTCAAAATTATATTTCCAAAATAGGTTAAATCCTTACTTCAAAAACGTCATATTCAATTTTTTATAACATTTTAAACCCCAAATTTGGTTATAACATCATTTAACTGTATTTTCTTTTAAAACAATGAATTAAATATAGACATTTCTACTTCACTTAGTTTGAAAATTTAGAAAATAGTTAAAATAGTTATAAAAAGTTAAAATAGGTATAAATAGTTAAATACTATAAAATCGTTGAATTAGAGATTAAAGATACTGTACATTGATTTAAGATAGTTAAATAGATTTAAAATAGATTAAATATAATTAAAATAGATTAAATAGCTTTAAAATAGATTAATTAGATTTAAAATAAGTTAAAATGGGTTAATTAGTTTTAAAATAAATTAAATGGTTTCAAATAGGTTAGGTTGACCTAATATAGTAAATATAGGTTAAAATAGTTTAATAATTTGAAAATCTTAAAGTTTAGGATCTTTACAATAATATATTTTAAAATGGTTCACATTAAAAATATGAATTTGAATTTGATATCAATTTAAACTATTCATTTCCTTTCAACACATTTGGCCTATTTCAATTTCCAAAAACCCAATTTCAAATCTACCAAATCAATTTCTCAATAAAATATTTAATTCTATATCGCTTCTAAATCCATGTTTGAAATATCAATTTAAATTAACCCAATTTCAATATTCTCAAAGTTATATTTCAAATGGTTTTAATAACTCAATTCCGATAAATTCTAATTATAGTTCAAAATCAACCCTAAAATTTTAATTTAATTCCTTTAACAATTCCTTTAAACCAATTCCAATTTTGACATAAAACTTGGATTTTGATAATAATTTCAATTTATATAAGTCAAATTTTATTTCCAAATATCATTTAATTAAATTCAAAAATTAAGAATTTTAAAATCATTTAATTTAACCAATCTAGTGTCCATATATAATTCCCTGCCTTAGGGTTAAGTGATGCAAATATTTATCATTTCAATCTAAAATTTAAAATTTGACGGTTATATATCATTTCAAACCGCAATCCCGAATTATATGAAAAACCCATAAAATCGCTAGAGTCTATCATTTCAGCCCATAACGATTTTTCCCTGATCTAAAGATTGTTTGAGTATGTATCATTTCATCCCATACTGAACTTGCAGTATTATAACGATATAAAATACAACATCCATTCATCCAATATCAACGATCAAACATGCATCACAATCATCATCCAATTCAATCAATAAGCATCAATAGATAACTGGAAATCAATACTGATATTATATTTGACAATTAAAATTCAATATTAAATTAAACGTTAATTAAATGTTATAAAAGTCAAATTTAACTAGAATGACAATTTAACATACCAAACAGAAATCCATGAATTTCTAATCACGTTATAAATTTAATTTAACTAACATAAGAAATTTTAGAAGTTGTGAGTTGGTTAAAACACTCACATTTGAATTTAAATCGATTTAAAATCCAATTTAAAACCAAAATTCAAGTAGTCTCAGAATTCGTCCAAACCTACGTCAAAATGTTTGAAATTTCAATACGATCTCAATGCAAGAAACCGCGTGTGAATCGAACCACGTATGCAAAAGTTATGTCAATTAGAGCATTTTAAAGTTAAAATTAAATAAAAATAATAAAACAAAACCTAAACGTTCACAGTCACGTCAGCCTACCTGTCCACGTGAGATACAGTTCAACAAAACCCTAGTTTGAATCAGCCGCCACCGTGCTTCGCTCATCACCGCCATCGCCCACGTTCTCTGACATGCAGTGACCTCGCAGGCTGGATCCGCCCCTCGACGACGCCCCCCCCCCTATTGACCACACAGCCCCCGAGCCTCATCGATCAACGTGACACAGCACAACCTCCGCCGAGTATGTACAACCCAAATCGAATTTAATCGACCAATTCAACCATCATCTCATCGAACAACCTGCTCCGATGAACTCCACTCAGTCCTCTCCATACAACAGTATCTTCGAATCGACGATCGGCCAAAGATCATCAAACACCACTGAATTGCCAAGACTAATTCGCTCAATTCTAGCCACACAGAAACCCAAATTGGAAAACAGACAGCAATTTTGACTTGCGCTCATCGAGAGCTTCAAATTGATAGATAATTTGCTAGGGTTTGGAGGAGTTTGATTTTGAAATTGATTTTGAAATTTGGGAATTAAGGTTTGTCTGCCATTGGAATGAGTAGTTGAGAAAGAAATAAATGTACAAACAAATGAAAATAAGAAGTAGCTTGGGTTTATAATAGGCTATTTATAGGCAAAGCTGAAAAATAGAACAGATGGACAAAATTGATTTGAAAGTTAAACGATAAACGACCCGAAAAGTCCATTCCGTCTCCAAACAAAATGGGTGATCCCATACATCAAAATAGATATTTTCAATTTTTTAAACTCAGTGGAACAGGTTTCAAGTCCTAATTCCATCGTATGAAGAAGTTATGTTAAAATCGGGTTATTTCAAATTGATTTTAATTAAATTGATTTCTTGGCGTTTCGAGCCCTCACGATCAAACGACAGATCCGATCGATATGAAACTTAAAATCCTATAATAATCCACTGTTATGGATTCGATGAAACCGGTTTCGTCGTGATCCGAGTCAGTGGCCAAAATGGCTATTTTCACCTTAGTTAAATAAATTAATAATTAATTAATTAAATCGCATTTTCATTCAAATTTGATAGCTAACAAATTTCATCCCTTTTAATCAATTAGACACTTACAATGACTTAATACAAGTTTTTATAACAATTCAATGTTGGTTGTTATACTAATTACATTGTTCAATTTACACTATAACTAAATCCAAATATTTAATTCAAAAAAATTGATTTGATTCGATCTAATTTTTTTTATCAAGTTCATTATTCTATAAGCATAGCTAACATTTGTTTATACCTTTATTACACAAATATTCTACACTTTCCATCTTTTATTGGTATTAACTACTATATTTCAATTTTATTGGATCTTTGTCAATTTTACCCATTTATTATAATTTAAAATCCCAATTAAATTTATTTATCTTGGTTTCATTCTTTTATTAAATCAATTATTACCTTGTGAATAAAATTAACATTTCCATTCGCTTTATTACATTCACAAATTTCAGTTATTGTCTTAATTCTCATTAATGTAACATTTAATTTCATTCAATGCAATTTATTTCCAATTTAATCTAATAGACTAAATAAATAGGTAACATATAATAGTTTGTCCCCATTTATAGTCACATTAATAAGTCATTATTTACAAACAAATGTTATAATTACTTAACTAACACTGATTTTATTCAATTATAATTAAATATATATTATCTCATTAATTAATTTATATTTACATTTCTTTTCTTATATTAAATTTATAACCAAGTTATAACATTTAAATCGCTTCAATTAATTGGAATTTCATTCAAATTGTTACTGATTAACTTTAATTAGCATTGTTACGTTTCATTTTAGTTATTATTTCATTATTAAATTAAAAAAATATTTCTTTTTATATTAAATTACCAAAATCTTATTAAATGAACAATTTCTAATTATCAAAAATTTATGGGTCATTATAGGAACGGTTAGAGCTACGAAGTGAAAAGGAAAAGGAGGAAGACGTTTTTTATTTTTATTAGTGGACCGGTCTAATTTTTATTATTGGGGTTTAATTTAAATAATAGGGTTTTGGTTTTTTGATTTGTTTTAGCCTTTGTTTTTAATTTTTATTTGTAACTTCCTTTTAAATTGTATGACCTTCTAGTCGTGTGACTAGGTACAAACTACATGGCGTAGTTTGAGAATTCACAACTTAGTGGCTAAGTTGTGGCAGGGTTTTGAGCATGAAGTTAGGTTAGTCACTAGCAGGTGTCGCAAGTTTATTTGTGTAAGCGTCCGACTACTTAATTTCTAGTAGAAACCTTGGGGAAGCACGTAGGCAGAGTTTTGCTAAAGCTGGGTAAATATGTGTTGTTCTCTTTCTGCTTTTATTGTTCTTCTATTATCTATGCGGCAATTATTATATTTATTTTCACATTAATTTTATTGTTATTAGTATCACCCTATTCACCCCTCCTCTAGGGTGAAAACGATCCTACAAGTGGTATAAGAGCTAGGAACAAAAATCATTTTTTGTTTTAAAATTTTGATTTTTTAAATGGCTTCCTTTAATAATTCTTTTGCTGTGGATCAGTCCATAGTTAGATCAATGTTCTATGGTGAATATGCTCACTGGAAAAATAAAATGATTTTTTTCTAAAAACCATAGATGCATGGAATATTGTTAAGACGGGATATAGGACACCAACTATAGTGGTAGATAATCAAAAAATTGAAAAACTTGTGGATCATTGGACAGATCTTGAAAATAAACTGCAGAATGCTAATGCTAAAGCTATGAATTCTATTATTTATTCATTAGATCAAATTGAATTTAATCGTGTCTCACATTGTCTAACTGCATAGAAAATTTGGCATACACTTGAAGTAACTCATGCAGGAACCTCCTAAGTCAAAAAATCTCGTCTTGCCATGCTTAGTAGCGTATACAAGAACTTCACAATTGCCAAGGATGAAAATGTCAAAGAGATGTATGGATGACTTTCTAATCTCGTATACATATCAAAAGCTCACGAAAAATCATATACAGAATTGGAAACAGTCCAAAAAATCCTTAAAGTCCTTCCACAAAATTTTGAAGCAAAGTTACTACCATTCAAGAATCAAAGGATTTGAAACAAGTTAAAATTGAAGAACTCATTGGAAATCTCACCACTTATGAGCTACAAATGAAATTCAAGAAAGAAAGTGAAGGAGATGATACTCGAAAGAAATCAATAGCTCTCAAAGGAAGAACTGAAAGTGAAGATGATGATGGTGGTGCAACAGAACTGGCGCTGATAACAAAAAAATTCAAAAGGTGGAATCACAAGTATGGAAATCCAGCTCTAAATCAATAATTGAAAAGCAGAATAGCCAAAGTTCTAGACAATTCAGAAGAGCAGGAGATCATATGTCACAACTACAACAAACCCGGTTATATCAAGCCAAATTATCCTTAGAATCGACTCAGCCAAACCAAAAAGGAGAAGTTTTGCAGCTACTTGTGATGAAACTGATGAAGCTGATAAAAGCACTGGCAGTGAGTGCGAAAAGGAAAATTTGTGTCTTTAAGGAGAAATAACTGATAAAAATGCTGACGAGCCAAGCGAAGTATCAAAAACTTACTCACTCAGAATTACTTACATATTTTCATGAAGTAAATGGCTTTTAGGAACGACTTAGGGAGAAGTACGCTATACTTGAATCACAAAGAGATAGTTTGGTAGAATTAAATAAACAACCAGATCAATTGGTTAAAAACTATCGAAATAAGAGCCGTAAGTGTGATAAGTGTCCATCACTTAAAGAAGAAATTAAAAATCGGAATTTAAATTAAATCACTTGAAAATGACATTGTGATTTTGAAAGAAAGTGAAAACACTAGGAGAGAAAATTCTATTAAAAAGTGCACTCTATTATTGAATGAAAATGAATCTCTCAAAACACAAGTCCAACAATTGTCTACAACTTTAGGAAAATTTTCTAAAGGAGAAAGATCGCTAAATATGTTATTAGGGAAACAAACTGTCAATACTGTTAGACAAGGACTTGGGTATACTCAATCTGAACGTGTTACCAAGTGCATGACTTGTGGAAAAACTGGGCACAATCACAACAATTGCTGGTATAGACCCAAACATGTGAAACCATTCCAATTTGGGTTCCCAAAAGCACGAATGTAAAATTCCTTAAAGTCAAACAAATCTGGATGCCGAAAGGAACAAACATAGATTGTCTTGGGTCTACGCAAACTTGTTTTTCAAAATCTTTTGTCACTAACAACCATGGACCTATAAAAACAAATAGGTCACAAAAATCTCATCGCGTGTAGGTGTGGTGGTAGGCTAAGGAACAGCAACAGTGTTACCTAGATTCTGGCTGTTCTAGGCACATGACAGGCGACAAATCAAAGTTCCTTAGCCTAGTACAATGGTGGTAGAGTCACAATGGGCAATAACGAAAAATTATCGTTAAAGGTAAAATAGGTAACAGTACATTTATCTTGAATGATATATTATATGTTGAACATCTACACCATAATTTGATTTCAATCAGCCATTTATGTGATAAGGAAATGAATGTCGATTTTGATTCTGAATTATGCAAAAATGTTGACCAATCATATTTTCATCCTTGAACTAATTCATATAGATTTGTTTGGACTAACGATATTGAAAATTTAGGAGGTAAGAGATAATGTCTTGTGTTGGTTGATGATTACTCTACGCACACATGGATATATTTGTTTATCTTACTACTTCTAGATCTGACACTATGTTCACCAGTTGTTTATGTATATGTTTTCAATCAAATCCTTAAGGGATCGCATTTTAAAAGCTATAAAATGATTATAAGGTATTTGCTGTACACTTTATGGTTTGGTCTATAATATCTACCTAATGATAACTTTGAGTCAAATGGGAATCCAGATGCAAATTACATTGGTAGCCTAGTTGATGGAAAAGTACTAATGGAATGTGTTTTATGTTGAGATATTCATTAGTTGCATCATATTCACAAAATATCTGCATAAATTTCATTTCTACTGATTTTAATTTGGCAGTCATTTTAAAAAAAAAAAACCCTATTAGAAAATATTTTTGTTGACTGCACCTCAGTTTAGAAATTTGATTTTATATTTATTTTTGGATTTGATCTTAAATACATACATTAACTAATCTGACTCCCTACTGATTATCGAATACATTATGGCTTGAGACAGTATATGCAGTAAATTTCTTTAAAAATTTAAATAGAATTTGTAATAACTTTGATTGGTAAAAAATACCATGACCGTCTCTATTTCTATCATATTTCTAATGATCATCACTCATCAAAATCCAATATAGTATGTCAAAATATGGTATGTAAAACTAGAAATTATTCATATTTTTAAAATTAATTAGCGCTAAAACTACCCAAAGTATTCACTCTCATTTAAATGTGCTCACGGGTTATGCATGGGTGAATTACTTGGAACCTTTGATTATATACTTTCATTCTCATTTAAAAGTCCTCATGGTTATGCATGTATGGAAAACATATCAATATTGATTACTAAATAGGCAAGTTGATTACCCATTTAAAATTCCTCATGATTTGCGTGGTTAGAATATACTTGAAATTCAGTTTTAAAAAAATTAGGAATGCTACTAATCTCATTTAAAAGTCCTAACGGTTATGCATGCTTAGTAGATTTTCAAATTCCTGTAATAAATATACCACAAATAGATACAACTATATGGTTTTATATACCGACATCACCCCTGTCATTGTAAAATGGAATATACGCCTAATAGAGTACTTATGATTTTTGTTTTATTTTTTTATTAAAATTTAATATTATACTAGATTAGGTATTAATGTTGTATTAATATCTATCACTCTTTCTCTATTTTCTAATGCTATTACTCTTTTGCTGATAATAAAAGGGAGAGAGAGAAGTTAAGATTTTGATAAATAAGTCAAGTCAATTTTTTATCAATTTTTTATCCAGGTTCATTTGCATATTTTTATTTATTTTCATGCATATATTAAGGGGGAGCTTTATTGTAGGGGGAGCATTGTAACGTTTACGACTTTTCGTCCACGAAGGTCGACATCAATACGTCCACTGTATCAACTGCCGAGCAATCGAAGGCCGGAAAACCATACCGTTATGGTTAAACAAGAGAAAAAAGATAGAAGAAGAGAGAAAAATATAGAACATAATAGAAAGAAACAACAGAACAATATCAGAATCTCACAATCGCAGCGGAACAACATATAATAGATAAATGAATAATCTTTGAACAAAGAACTATATCAGTTATTACATTACATCATATTACGTTACATTACATCATCAGAGTGTACAAAAACAAATAGACGAAAAGAAATACTATATACTAGTAAATACGCCATGCCATCCTGCTTGCCTCCAGCAACTCTTGAATTCTAGAATATCCTGATAACCTAACTCTTGACTGCCCGCGTGGAAATTGGTGGGCACCCAGAGTTTAGGAAGGAAACAATAAACTCCAGGTCAGTCATGGGACTGGTGTGAGAACTTAAAATAGTTTATCTTTAAAACAAAGAACAGGATAATTTTAAAATAGATTCGCAATGCTTTTTAGAAAATGAGACTACCATAAGGCCTCCCGCACACATACACAATGCAAAAAAAAAAATCGGAGGAGATTTCTCCTTATAATAGTCAAAGATGCTTGATATGCATTAAAAAAAACATTTGATATTATTATTAGTGCATACTGTAGGAAAAAATTATTTCAAAAGTAAAGATATAAATCTTAGCCAACATAGGCATTTCGCACTTATGCCTACTATAGCTACCATCCAAACAATGGGGCGCCACCATAAGTGAATGATAGGTTCTACAACTAAAACCATACAAGATCGTATTGTTTCTTTGGATTTCCAACAAATGGTCAGGCCAAGGAACTTCCCATTGCCACATGGGTACGCCTTTGGAAGGACGACCCGAGAACCTAACCGGATCTCTGCCAACACAAGGCCGGTTTACCTTTCAAACTAGGTAACTACTAACACGAATATGTCATTCCCCGATCGTAACCGATCTATATCCGAGGATCCTCGATTCCAACAACCACAAAGTAATAAATTTGCACCAACAACATAGGTTAAGTATCTGGGCTCCATACCATTATACCACCTCTATCCAAAGGGATGACATACACTAAAGGGGCGCTACCCCTAGTAACCTTGCCGCATCCTTCCTGTTTTGACCATCTTCGGGGTGTGAGGTCCGACGAAGTCTCGTCCACAAAGCCATGCTTTATACAAAAGCTGTGGTTTGATCATCAAATTCTCAATAGCGCTTCGTATGCCGCATTACCAATTTGGAAATGTATCACTAGTAACCATCAACTACATAACCTCTAGGGTGTTAAGCTAAGAGAATAAATTCTCCACCACCAGCGGAAACATATTTGATAGAAACCAGCTTTACATCTCAAATTGTAACGTCAGACACACATCCATACAAGTCTGTTCCGAGATCGTACGGAACCGAAGGCACTTACAAAGAAGTCCTTGCAATCCGGATATTCACTTATCACGACCGGACTTCCCATCATAAAGGGTAATAAATTTCTATATCGGGGATCATCCGATGCAGAAACATTCGACAGTAATCCTTTCGTTTTCACAAATATCTGGTCTTAAACACCGGTCATCAAATGCAATTCATAACGACGTATCACATATTCGAAATGGGTTATACGACCCCAAGGTCCTTTTCCGGCTAACCCGAATAGTGAGCGCTTATTTTGAAAATAAGTGTGGCATTCAAATTCAAGCAAATCACAACAAATACCTATTTTAAAGGTAAATATTGATAGTCGGTTATTTAACTATCAATAGGTATACACAACATCACCAAGTTCCAAATAATTTTTCAAATTATTTATTTTCCAAAATATCTCTACAAGATATATATATATATTTCCACACTTCAACCATCTGAAAACAAATTTCAAATCACTTTTCACCTTTACAACTTTTGAAAACAAATTTCAAATCGTTTCCCTATACGGGATATATTCACAAATCTTTATTCATTTTCATTTCAAAATGGTTCATTTAAACCAATTAAATAAATCCTTACCGATTTACTTTATATTTACGCCCTAAATCCGTAAATTTATTTCCACACTTCAAAAATAAATCAACGTTTATTTTTAAACAAATTTCCTTTCCCTTTTTAAATTCCATAGTGAATTTACAATTCCCAAAATATCTATGAATATACGATTTCCAAATCGATTTCTAATATTCATTTTCAATTTATCTTTAAAAGATAAAATCTCAAAATATTCACTTCATATTGGAAAACATTTCCATACTTATTTAATAATAAGAAGTAATTCACAAATCCATTTATTTTCAACACTTGGAAAATATTCAATATACTTAAATCAAAATTAAGTATATATTTCATTCTTTAAGGAAAAACATTCTCTTAAACACATTTATTTGGGCCAAAACGAATGTTGCGTAAAACATCGTTACGACAACCAAAAATCACTAGTATAGGGATTCGGAATTAAGATAGATATATAAATCCCAATACTATATAAAACATTTCCCTTCGGAAATCATTTACTATAACAACAATGTTATATAGTCCACCATTTCCTTCTCTTTCTCGAAAACGTCTATTTCAACAATAAATGTTGAAATCTATGTATTCGATACGTAACGCATTTTAAAACATCTTTAAATCATTTTAATTCTATTTAAAATATCACTTCCCCAAACCATATCCATTTTATTTAATAATATATTCGCTGTCTAAAATCATGAATATACTTCACTAACCAAATTCAGCATTTTCTACACATTTTATTTCAATGATAATTCGCTATACGAAATCGCGAATATATCTCCTTTAATAACCTTCTATATTAAATTTATCAAATTCAATTGATTTCGGATTTAAAAACAATGTTTATAAATTCCATTTCTATTTATAAAAACTTGAATTAGAAAATCCCTTTTATAAATCAATTCAATTTATAACTCAACTTTATACCCAAATCCGATTTATGAGTTAATTATTTATAAATCTTTTATTTTACAAATCTATTCATTTCATAACTTCACAATTTATAAATCTATAAGTCTTATTCACTTGTGAAATCCATTTATTCTTCATTTTAACACATATAAAACTAGTTTCACAATTCCTCTATTTTTAGTTTATAAATATTAATCTTAGAAATCTTTTAAATAAACCGTTTATAATAATTCAAAAATCTCAATTTAAATAACCCAATCCTTTTAATAATTTACAAAACGTTATTTAAAATTTATATAACTCCAAAATCATACTTAAGTACTATTTTCCAAAAATATCACTTTTATAACAATAAAATTATAATGTTTATTTATTTTAACAGTTCAAAATTTAATAAAACGTATACTTTCAAAAATCACTTTAAAATTCTTTTTAAAATCAAAGTCATTATTTTAAAACTTTATAAATGGATCCGATGATGCAACAACACCAAATCGTCAATCAGGACAACAAAGACATCATATATCAGTATATGATAATCAACAAATATCACAATATCTGTAAATAAATCAATATCGTTGAGGAATCCAGTTGGATCCCTCCAACCTGTTTCCCCGCATCCAAAGATGTTAGCACAATACCAATTCCGTTCCAATACGGAATATCGCGGTATATGAGATTTATAATATATTATCTGCTATTATGCGGCGCAATAGGGTCTAATCCGCTATATAATGCGGGAAATCAACTCCAAGTACATAAATAATACTAATTTCACTTTGCAGTGAAATATTCACAGTATATGTTTTTAATAAATAACCCCCGCTTACTAACGGCGTATAATGTCTATTTTAACAATCAATAGATAACAATCATCATTCAAATATACAATCAAGAAATTTTAAATATAACTATTTAAAATTTAAATCGAAACTATTCGATTGAGTGAGAAGTTCTCACCTTGTTTTCAATTCAGTTTCAGCGTTTTATTTCGAATAAAATTAAACGTGCGTTTAATTTTACCCGAAATTCAAACTAGCTCCAAATGACTCCAAACCAGCTCCATTGTGTAGTGCTCGTCCAAACGATTCCAACGCAACTTGTTTCGTAATTTTTCGACCTCGTATGAACAAGTTATAACATTTTAAAGATTTATACAATTTTAATATAAATTAATTTGCACTTTATTTTCATTTCTAACCCTAGATGCAATCTAGGCCATTAATTTTGTTTCCTCCAATTAGAGCCGTGAGTTGCTTCTTCCTCAATCATTAGGTAACGTGACCGAAGGTTGAACCCAATGCCGCCTATCAACCCTAAATCACGCAACCACCTCGAGCCCTTCCACTTCGATCAGGATACACCACGTCGAAGGCCACTGCGAGCACGACTCTCGGCCCAAGGATGATGAAGCTCGGCCTCATCATTGTGTGGGAATTCGTGCACGAACGTGTGCTCTTTGCAGCCAAATTATCGTCGATCCGTAGCTCTAAAAACGATCTTAACCGTTGGTTTTGTAGCTCTCGACGAGCTCTTTAACTTTGCAGTTGGACGATTCTCGAATTTGTGTGTGGATTTGAAGAAATCAGAGGAGAGAGGATGGAAATTTTCGGCCATTGGTTATATAAATGGCGGCTGAAGACAATATTAGGGTTAGGGTTGGTTTCTTTGCAAAATTGAGGTTGTGAGGTGCTTATATAGGAAATTAACGAAAACACTATTCACTCGAAATTTTCTGAACTCCAAACGAAGCATGCCGGCTGGCGTTTCTAAGGTTTACCCCATGTTCCGAACACAATTGAACATGTTTCGGTGGCTAATTCGATCATCTGTGCGAGTTACGGCAATAAACGATCAAATTTAAATTAAATCGATTTAAACTAATTTCTATGCGTTTTGGCTTTCCCTGGACAAACCGTAAATCCGATTGACATGAAATTTGAAACCTTACAATAATATAACATTACGGATCCGATGAAACTTGTTTCGTCGAAATCCGAGACTGTTTGAAAAATGGCTATTTTAACTCGTCATTTAAATATTAAAATATTCAATTTTCACAATTTAACTTTAAATTCAATTTTAAAAGTTATATAACATCATTCTAATTTCAATATGATAAAATAAAATTTTACAAATCATTTTTAATCATATTAAACCCAATTTTCAATTATTTCTGTAATTTGAAATATTAAATTATCGATTTAATTATCCAATTAAATCCAATTATTCGAAATAAAATTTACTCGACTGTTTAATTTCACTTATTAATATTTAAAATCAATTAAATATACAAATTTTAATTGACAGAATTTCTGGGTTGTTACAAACTTCCCCGCTTAAAAGAATTTCATCCTCGAAATTACTAAGTAAGAAAAAGTTACAGAATCCATTAACTTTTCAAAACAAACCATTCAAATTGGATTTTTTTTAAAATCTCTTAAGCGTTTAACTTCCCAAAATTCATAGTTAAACTTCTTACAAAATCTTTACTAAGTTTCTAAATGCAAATTTAGTTTTCAAAAAAAAAATTCCCAATTTTCTCAAAAATATTACAACGCCTTAAATTTTCGGAAAAATTCGCCATAGTCTCCTTTGCGCGGCTCGATCCGAAAAAAATGATAGTATATATATCACAAATATACATCTCATCAAGTGATGAGGCATCCCGCAAGGAAAAAAGTGTAAAAGTATGGTACGTAATCCGAGATATCTACCTTATATTATTGTTAGCGAGCGTATACGGCTAATATAGCACGAAAGCGAGCTCCAAACGCGAAGCAAGCGCAATCCGCACCTACTAAACACTCAACAAACCATGAGAAACATGCATATATGAAAGCAACATCAATATAAAACATATACCAACAACTATATATGCCAATATAGCAAATGCGACAAAAGCAACAAATGCAACCATCAACCAACTAGCATTCATTCATATTCAATTTTCAATTAGTTTACATTCGCTAATTTACATTCAATTTAGTTCACTTCCAGATCAAATTCAATTCTATTCAAATTCATTTGCTTCAAATTTGAATTCAATTACATAGCTTTCCATTTATCAATTCAATTGCTAATTCATTTAACAATATAAAGTTGAATTTCATTTATATGACTCAAGTTCATATTCATCACTTCTCTTGATTAATTTACTTCGATACCAAAATCAACTTTATTCAACTTCACTTAAGTTATATTCTCTTTCAAACATCATTTGTTTAACTTAACTTAAGTTTCCACTTATAAATCCAATTCAGATTTCATTTCTAAAGTAAATTCTATTTAACTTTTACCAAAGCTAAATTTATTAACTCATATTATAAGTTGAAAACTTATTTCACTGATATTCATCAATTTCAATAGCTTATCTAATCCAAATCAATTTATTTAACTTTCCTTTAGTTAAATTTCAAATCACATGTCTTTGATGACAAATCAAATTTATTTCAACTTGGATTTTGATTTCAAATTTGTTTATCACAATCAAACTTCAATTCCCAATTTACTTTGGTAGCAAATCTATCACATAGAGACTCGAAAATGATATTGATGATGCTGCAGTCATCACCCTTATTATTTCCCAGTAACAATAGTGAATTCAGTGCTAAATATTCTTTCAAAATATTCCTTTTATTTATAAATCATATTTACATATCTTTTACTTATAGAATTTCACTATTTAACTTTTAATTTTGAAAAATAACTTCCAAAATAAACAGGATTCAAAAAATTTAAATTCATAGTCCAATTTTTTTTTTATATTTACAACTCATATTAATAAATATATTCATATAGTTTCACCTTTATATACAAGATTATTTCACAATTGTAATCATATTAATTATAGTTCCATACTTATAATTCATTCGCTTATACAATTATTCTTTTACAATAAGTTTTATTTAACTTATTCAAACAACTTTTATTAACTTGCATATATCATACATTTTCAACAACCAAACAATCAATTGATATACACTTTAATAATTTTGAAAAATTATTTCCTTCATACATAAAATATAATTGACGTAAAATTATTTCATTTAACCTATTTTAAAACGATATCGTGTCAAATTGTTGTGTACAAGTGTTTAGAGATCCCTATCAATAACGCTAATTACTCTTATTGACCAGAATCCATATACCACTCAAAAAACCAATCATCACAATATAAAACAATTTCATATTCACTAACAAATACGCATTATTATCTATTATTACACTCACACTCATTCTAGAGTACTACTGACCCCATCTTTAATGAGTAATTCCCAACAGAGCCATGGTTGTCGCTTAATCATATGCTCTGATACCAAATGTAACGTTTACGATTTTTCATCCACGAAGGTCGACGTCAATACGTCCACTGTATCAACTGTCGAGCAATCGAAGGCCGGAAAACCATACTGTTATGGTTAAAGAAGAGGAAAAAGATAGAAGAAGAGAGAGAAAGATAGAACATAACAGAAAGAAACAACAGAACATTATCAGAATCTCATAATCGCAGCGGAACAACATATAATAGATAAATGAATAATCTTTGAACAAAGAACTATATCAGTTATTACATTACATCATATTACATTACATTATATCATCAGAGTGTACAACAACAAACAGCGGAAAACAAATACTATATACTAGTAAATACGCCATGCCATCCAGCTTGCCTCTAGCAACTCCTGAATTCCAAAATATCGTGATAACCTAACTCTTGACTGCCCGCGTGGAAATTGGTGGGCACCCAGAGTTTAGGAAGGAAAACAATAAACTCTAGGTCAGTCATGGGACTGGTGTGAGAACTTAAAATAGTTTATCTTTAAAACAAAGAATAGGATAATTTTAAAATAGATTCGCAGTGCTTTTTAGAAAATTAGACTACCATAAGGCCTCCCGCACACACACACAATGCAAACGCAGAATCGGAGGAGATTTCTCCTTATGATAGTCAAAGATGCTTGATACGCATTAAAAAGAAACATTTGATATTATTATTAGTGCATAGTGTAGGAAAAAATCATTTCAAAAGTAAAGATATAAATCTTAGCCAGCATAGGCATTTCGCACTTATGCCTACTATAGCTACCATCCAAACAGTGGGGCGCCACCATAAGTGATGATAGGTTCTACAACTAAAACCGTACAAGATCGTATTGTTTCTTTGGATTTCCAACAAATGGTCAGGCCAAGGAACTTCCCATTGCCATATGGGTACGCCTCTGGAAAGACGACCCGAGAACCTAACCGGATCTCTGCCAACACAAGGCTGGGTTACCTTTCAAACTAGGTAACTACTGACACGAATATGTCATTCCCCGATCGTAACCGATCTATATCCGAGGATCCTCGATTCAAACAACCACAAAGTAATAAATTTGCAGCAACAACATAGTTTAAGTATCGGGGCTTCATACCATGATACCACCTCTATCCAGAAGGAATGACATATACTAAAGGGGCGCTACCCCCTAATAACCTTGCCGCATCCTTCCTGTTTTGACCATCTCCGGGGTGTGAGGTCCGACGAAGTCTCGTCCACAAAGCCACGCTTTATACAAAAGTTGTGCTTTGATCGTCAAATGCTCAACAGCACTTCGTATGCCACATTACCAATTTGGGAATATATCACTAGTAACCATCACCTACATAACCTTTAGGGTGTTAAGCTAAGAGAATAAATTCTCTGCCACCAATGAAAACATATTTGATAGAAACCAGCTTTATATCTCAAATTGTAACGTCAGACACACATCCATACAAGTCCGTTCCGGGATCGAACGGAATAGAAGCACTTACAAAGAAGTCCTTGCAGTCCAGATATTCACTAATCACGACTGGACTTCCCATCACAAAGGGTAATAAATTTCTATATCGGGGATCAGCCGACGCAGAAACATTCGACCGTAATCCTTCCGTTTTCACAAATATCCGGTCTTCAACACCGGTCATCAAATGCAATTCATAACGACGTATCACATATTCGGAATGGGTTATACTACCCCAAGGTCCTTTCCCGGCTAACCTGAATAGTGAGAGCTTATTCTGAAAATAAGTGTGTCATTCAAATTCAAGCAAATCACAACAAATACCTATTTTAAAGGTAAATATTGATAGTCGGTTATTTAACTATCAATAGGTATGCACAACATCACCAAGTTCCAAATAATTTTCCAAATTATTTATTTTCCAAAATATCTTTACAAGATATATATATATTTCCACACTTCAACCATTTGAAAACAAATTTCAAATCGTTTCCCTATACGGGATATATTCACAAATCTTTATTCATTTTCATTTCAAAATGGTTCATTTAAACCAATTAGATAAATCCTTACCGATTTACTTTATATTTACGCTCTAAATCCGTAAATTTGTTTCCACACTTCAAAAATAAATCAACGTTTATTTTTAAACAAATTTCCTTTCCCTTTTTAAATTCCATAGTGAATTTACAATTCCCAAAATATCTATGAATATATGATTTCCAAGTCGATTTCTAATATTCATTTTCAATTTATCTTTAAAAGATAAAATCTCAAAATATTCACTTCATATTGGAAAATATTTCCATACTTATTTAATAATAATAAGTAATTCACAAATCCATTTATTTTCAACAATTGGAAAATATTCAATATACTTAAATCAAAATCAAGTATATATTTCATTCTTTAAGGAAAAACATTCTCTTAAACACATTTATTTGGGCCAAAACGAATGTCGCGTAAAACATCGTTACGACAACCAAAAATCACTAGTATAGGGATTCAGAATTAAGATATATATATAAATCCCAATACTATATAAAACATTTCACTTCGGAAATCATTTACTATAACAACAGTGTTATAGTCCACCATTTCCTTCTCTTTCTCGAAAACGTCTATTTCGACAATAAATGTTGAAATCTATGTATTGATACTTAACGCATTTTAAAACATCTTTAAATCGTTTTAATTCTATTTAAAATATCACTTCCCCAAACCATATCCATTTTATTTAATAATATATCCGTTGTCCAAAATCGTGAATATACTTCACTAACCAAATTCAATATTTTCTACATATTTTATTTCAAGGATAATTCGCTATCCGAAATCGCGAATATATCTTCTTTAATAACCTTTTATACTAAATTTATCAAATTCAATTGATTTCGGATTTATAAACAATGTTTATAAATTCCACTTCTGTTTATAAAAACTTAAATTATAAAATCCCTTTTATAAATCAGTTCAATTTATAACTCAACTTTATGCCCAAAATCCGATTTATAAGTTAATTATTTATAAATCTTTTATTTTACAAAATCTATTCATTTCATAACTTCACAATTTATAAATCTATAAATCTTATTCACTTGTGAAATCCATTTATTCTTCATTTTAACACATATAAAACTCGTTTCACAATTCCTATATTTTTAATTTATAAATATTAATCTTAGAAATCTTTTATATAAACCGTTTATAATAATTCAAAAATCTCAATTTAAATAAACCAATCCTTTTAATAATTTACAAAACGTTATTTAAAACTTATATAACTCCAAAATCATACTTAAGTACTATTTTCCAAAAATATAACTTTTTTACTTAAGTACTATTTTCCAAAAATATAACTTTTATAACAATAAAATTATAATGTTTATTTATTTTAACAATTCAAAATTTAATAAAACGTATACTTTCAAAAATCACTTTAAAATTCTTTTTAAAGTCAAAATCATTATTTTAAAACTTCAAAAATGGATCCGATGATGCAACAGCACCAAATAATCAATCACGACAACAAAGACATCATATATCAGTATATGATAATCAACAAATATCACAATATCTGTAAATAAATCAATATTGTTGAGGAATCAAGTTGGATCCCTCCAACCTGTTTCTCTGCATCCAAAGATGTTAGCACAATTCCAATTACGTTCCTATACGGAATATCGCGGTATATGGGATTTATAAAATATTATCCGCTATTATGCGGTGCAATAGGGTCGCATCCACTATATAATGCGGGAAATCAACTCCAAGTACATAAATAAAACCAATTTCACTTTGCAGTGAAATATTCGCAGTATATGTTTTTAATAAATAACCCCCGCTTACTAACGGCGTATAATGTCTATTTTAACAATCAATAGATAACAATCATCATTCAAACATACAATCAAGAAATTTTATATACAACTATTTAAAATTTAAATCGAAACTATTCGATTGAGTGAGAAGTTCTCACCTCGTTTTCAATTCAGTTTCAGCGTTTTATTTCGAATAAAATTAAACGTGCGTTTAATTTTACCCGAAATTCAAACTAGCTCCAAACGACTCCAAACCAGCTCCATTATGTAGTGCTCGTCCAAACGATTCCAACGCAACTTGTTTCATAATTTTTCGACCTCGTATGAACAAGTTATAACATTTTAAAGATTTATACAATTTTAATATTAATTAATTTACACTTTATTTTCATTTCTAACCCTAGATGCAATCCAGGCCATTGATTTTGTTTCCTCCAATTAGAGCCGTGAGTTGCTTCTTCCTCAATGATCAGGTAACGTGACCGAACGTTGAACCCAATGCCGCCTATCAACCCTAAATCACGCAACCACCTCGAGCCCTTCCACTTCGATCAGGATGCACCACGTCGAAGGTCAATACGAGCACGACTCTCGGCCCAAGGATGATGAAGCTCGGCCTCATCATTGCATGGGAATTCGTGCACGAACGCATGCTCTTTGCAGCCAAATTGCCGTCGATCCGTAGCTCTAAAAACGATCTTGACCGTTGGTTTTGTAGCTCCCGACGAGCTCTTTAACTTTGCAGTTGGACAATTCTCGAATTTGTGTGTGGATTTGAAGAAATCAGAGGAGAAAGGATGGAAATTTTCGGCCATTGGTTATATAAGTGGCGGCTGAAGACAATATTAGGGTTAGGGTTGGTTTCTTTGCAAAATTGAAGTTGTGAGGTGCTTATATAGGAAATTGACGAAAACACTATTCACTCGAAATTTTTCGAACTCCAAACGAAGCGTGCCGGCTGGCGTTTCTGAGGTTTACCCCATTTTTCGAACACAATGGAACATGTTTCGGAGGCTGATTCGATCATTTGTGCGAGTTACGGCAATAAACGATCAAATTTAAATTAAATCGATTTAAACTAATTTCTATGTGTTTTGGCTTGCCCCGGACAAACCGCAAATCCAATTGAACACGAAATTTGAAACCTTACAATAATATAATATTACGGATCCGATGAAACTAGATTCGTCAAAATCTGAGACTGTTTGAAAAATGGCTATTTTAACTCGTCAATTAAATATTAAAATATTCAATTTTCACAGTTTAACTTTAAATTCAATTTTAAAAGTTCTATAACATCATTCTAACTTCAATATGATAAAATAAAATTTTACAAATCATTTTTTATCATATTAAACCCAATTTTCAATTATTTATGTAATTTGAAATATTAAATTACCGATTTAATTATCCAATTATTCGAAATAAAATTTTTTCGACTGTTTAATTTCACTTGTTAATATTTAAAATCAATTAAATATAAAAAAATTAATTGAAAGAATTTCTGGGTCATTATAGGCATTCTAGTGGGGGAGCAGATAGAATTAATCAAAACCAAATACATTTAATAGAGTCAAAATCTTAATATATGTTTGTTATCATCAAAAGGGAGAGATTGTAGAATATGCTAGTCCATGATTTTTGTTTGATGATGATATATATATATATATATATATATATATATATATATATATATTCGTATGTATTTGTTATTGTACTATTTATTTATTTTTTATTTTTTTTGAAAAAGCAAGAGCAGCAGCTCATTTATTAACTAATGTTACATTACGATGCTACAACCACACAGCAACACTACATGACAGCTACAACCACACAGCATCACTACATGACCACAATCTCAATTCATTACAAGTAATACAAGTACTTACTAAACAAATAAACATAATACAACCAAGAAAAAAACAGATTCAATCCAAGTACATATAGACAGTAATGATATCCATGCTGCAAGATGACCACAATCAAGTGCTATCTGATCATTCAAACAGTTTATCAAACATATGAAGACAGACCTGAATCTCAAATCTTCAAACATTATCAGCCCTTAAATATTTCAAGATGCAGCCATGAATCATGGAGTAGATTTGAGATGCATTCTTTACTCCATTACCAAAGACCCTATTATTCCTCTCAGACCACACTGCATGAATCATTCTTTTAAGCAGCTTAAGCACAAGTCGAGTTGAACGAGTCTTCCATCTGGTTTCCTTGAATACATTAAACCATTCAATTGAACTAACATTTGATGGTTTGTAAAAACCACCATTGGATAAAAGCCTATACCATATTTGATAGACATAAGAACACTCAAAGAATAGATGAGTATTAGTTTCTGATTCTTAATTGCAGAGTACACATAAATCATCTGAGAAAATACCCAATCTACAGAGCTTGTCCTTTGTGTTGAGAGCATTAGCCATTACCTTCCACAGTAACAAGTTATGCTTTGCTGAACAACCATTATTCCATATTCTAGTATACCATGGAAAGACAATATCACTTTTACAAAGTAGCATGTATACAAGTTTAATAGAATGGCACTGCTGCTTAGTGGACCATATTAATGCATTATCACTGTTAGTAAGTTTATAATTGATAATAGTATTCCACAGGCTTCTTAATTGAAATGAACTAGAATATGGTAAAACTATAGCACCATCATGTATGTATTCATCAACCATTGCATCCTCAGATATTCCAGAACTCCTTCTTAAATTGTAATCCACTATATTACTTAAAATCAAACCTGGCTTAGCCCATGGAGAATTCCAAAATGATAAGCCTGTAATCACTGCATAATTACATTGAATATAAGGTAAAAAGGTTTCCCTGAGCTTGAGTATATTCCTCCAACTCCAACTACAGTTTTGAGGTATTCTCATAATCCAAAAATTCTTCTTACCAATGAGATTCTGATTGACCCACTGTGACCATAGATTATTATCAGGTATGAAGATTTTATTGAAGTAAACAGAGATAGCTGCCTTATTCCAGAGAAGAAAATTTGTAATACCAAGTCCACCATACTTTTTGGGCTCAAACAGTTTATTAAAAGAGATGGGTATAAGCTTCCTCGAGAAAGGATCACCATGCCAAAGAAATTTATTTAGAGCACTCGTAACCATATTGATGAGTTTAATTGGAAGAATGTAATGTCTAGACCAATATGTAGTCATAGCCATAGCTATTGATTGAATAATTGTAAGCCTACCTGCCTGTGATAATTTATTGCATGGCCATATCCTCAACCTTTCAATAATTTTCTCAAAGAGAGGCAAACAATTTTGACTAGTTATTCTAGAACTTATAAGAGGCAAACCCAAGTAAAATGAATTCGAAGGCAATTCCTGAAGACCAGAGTAATTAATAATATCAATCTTCCTAGAGAGAGGCAAGCCACCAACAAAAATATTGGATTTTGATAGGTTAATTTGAAGACCAGTGATGGAGTAAAAAAACTGCAGGGAAGACAAAATAATCTGAAAATTCCTATGTATAGGCTTGGAAAAAATAATGAGGTCATCAGCAAAAAGAAGATGTGTAATTATAGGATGCTTGCATTTAGGATGTAAATCAAAAGCTTTCTTTGAAACTAGATCCTTTAAAATAGAATTAAGTAATTCCATGACAATTATAAAAAATATGAAGAAATAGGATCACCTTGCCTAACACCTTGAGTACCTCTAAAATATCCATGGAGACTACCTTCTCTCGAGATAGAATACATCGGTGAAGAAATACATGTGAAAATCCAAGCAAAGAAAGGTTTAGGAAAATTCATCCTAGACATTATAGCTAAAATGGAAGTCCATGTTGTGGAGTCAAATGCTTTCTTTATATCCAATTTTATCATGCATCTAGGAGATATATTTTTCCTTTCATACCCAAATAATAGTTCCTGAGTAAGTAATATATTATCGCTAATGGATCTACCCCTAATATAAGCAGCCTGGTTATTTGAGATGATGATTGGTAAGACTGATTGTAACCTGTTAGCCAATACTTTTGAAATAATTTTGTAGATGATATTACAACATGATATTGGTCTAAAATCAGCAACTGAAGTAGGGTTATCAATCTTTGGGATTAAGGAAATGGAAGTGGCAGAGAGACCAGGAGGTAGCTTATTATTGAGAAAAAAGAATTGTATAGCTTTAAAGATATCATCACCAATTATGTTCCAACTATGTTGCAAAAAATGAGCATTAAATCCATCTGGACCTCCACAGCTATTAGGATCTAAACTAAACACTACAGATCTAATCTCTTCATTAGTAATAGCATATATCAAAGAAGCAGATTGAGAGGATGATAAGACTGGAAGATTAATGTTAAAAAGATGCTTTATATCAGGAATAAAGGAATTGGGAGGAGCTAGTATAGAAGAGAAGTACTGCACAAAAGCATGATTTATACCATCAGAGGATCTGATCACATTACCATTCATATCTTTAATCTGAGATATAGATTCTCTAGCTCTCTTTGCATTTAGAAAGTTATGAAAATACTTTGTATTTCTATCAGCCTCCTTCTCAAATTTCAAGTGAAGCTTCTGTTTAATGGATGACAGTTCCCTATCAATAACATGTTCTAGGTTCTTCCTTAATTCTAATTCAGCATGTTGTAATATTGGATCATTTGGTTTAGCACTCAATTCTTCCTGAATTTTAATAAGCTCATTCCTAATGTGAGAATAAAAATTTGAATTTTTACCAAAATTAGCTGCAGACCATATCCTCAAATGGAATTTGAGAGCCTTCATTCTGAGTAAAATATTAGCCAATGGATTCCTGCCAAATTGCATCTTCCAAATCTGTTTAAGAATATTAGAATAATCCACATGCTTAGTCCAAAAATTAAAAAATTAAAAAGAAAATTTACCACTACGATTATCATCAATACCCCAATAAAAGATTAATGGACAGTGATCTGATAATGAAGGCTGAAGTGTATTATAAAATGGTTTAGGCCAGATTTGAAAGAAAGAAATGTTAACAAAAATATGATCCAATTTACAAAGAGTTAAATTTCCATTTCTACTACTATTAGACCAGGTAAAGACTGAGCCATAAGATTTGACTGGAATAAGATTAGATTGATTTATGGCACTATTAAGAGGTGAAATATCTTTTAATGACAGGGGACAACCACCAGACTTTTGATTACTAGCAAGCATACAGTTGAAATCACCACCTATTAGCCACGGAGCAGAGGAAAGATTTAAAATATGAATTTGATCCAAAAAAACTTGTCTCAATGTTTGGGAGTTATGAGCATAAACTGAAGTGAGATGAAAATTCAAATTAGAAGGTAAATGAACACATTCATAGTGAATGAATTGATTAGAAGCAATAATCCTGGAAAGCTTGAAGATAGATGGATTCCATAAAGTTAACATTTGCCAAAATTTGATTCATGAAAATTATGATCAAATTGCCAAGAAGGGGATATCAATTTAACTGCCTTTAGAGTAGATAGTAAATCTAACTTGGTTTCAGAAACACACATCAAATCAATATCATTAACTTTGATGAAGTTCCTAATCTCAACTTGTTTAGAGGGCAAGTTAGCACCCCTAATATTCCAAAAAGCAATTTTATTCATTTCAATTGAAGAGGGGGAAGCAAAGAAGAAGGATTTTTCCTTGTATGTCTTGGATGAGATTTAATTTTAGTGGATGTTATAGGAAGTAGTTCCTGAGGTTTAAAATCCTTTCCATTATTGAAATCATCAGGAATATTATTATCAACTGAACTAGCTGATGGAGGAAGAATAATATGATCAGGTGGAGATAAATGCAAATAAGGTGATGAAGAATCTGAAGTCAACAAAGAAGGTGACTGAAAACTGAATTGAGAACTGCAAGATGAAGAACTAGAATTGATAGAATTAGAGGAAGTCACAACTCTAACTGCAGGTTCTAAAGGCACATCAAAAGAAAATGAAGAGGTAGAAGTTGTAGCTTCTGTATTAAAATCAGAGGAAGGATCTGATAACACTGAAAAAGAATTTAATGTAACTGAAGGACGAGAAAATGTACTTGCTTCACTACCCTTACTAATTTCCACACTTAACTCAGGATCAACATTCAAATGCGCTTTCTCTTTTGAAATTATTTCCTTTTTCTTCCAAATTCCATTGTTTCTCCTATCTATAATCTTCCATGTCTGTTCAATACTGTTATTTTTAAAAACTTGATCACCTTGTTTCTTATCACTTTTTACAACTTGGTTGACTTTCTTCTGTGAATCAAACTCCTTTATGTTATTAGCAAACTCACAACTAACAGTATCATACCCAAAAATCTTGCAATTAGTACAAATTTTAGGCCTCCAATCGTATGACAATTTGACATCAGGACAGTTTTCACCCAAACCAGGGACTGAAATAGACTCCGGTAATTCAAAGTCAGATGATATCTCCACTAAAGCCTTAGCATATTTAAATCTTTGTAGCTTCTCAGTACTGTTATCAAAACAGATAAGCCTACCAACATGACAAGCTAACCAGTTAATCCCTACTAGTGTCCAGAGAATCAGAGGAATCCTATGAAAATGAATCCACACTGGAACTTTCTTGATCTGTGGTTGTGAATGCCAATAGATGGATCCCATTTAGTAATTATGAACATTCTACCTCTTATAAAAATTGGATCAGCATTAAGAACCTGATCTTTGTCTTCTTGATTGGAGAAGTTAAAGTAGAAATTGAAACCATCTGATTTAAAATCAATTTCCCCCTTAATCTTCCAATATCTTTTCAAGAAATTTACCACTGTTAAAAAAGAGAGTGTACCATCCAAAAAGAAACCAACTAAGTGATTGTTCCAATATTTGACACCTTCTTCTTTGACAAGATCAGGTAAAACTGAAGGAGGTTGATTTCTCAGAATATCAAAATGGATCGGTTTATACGACCCAGCATTACGAGGAAGAGTTTTAAAAAGAGAAGACCAATTACAATTCGATGAGACATTGATACAAGAAGCTTCAGAGCCAGAAAGGCAAGAAACAGAAGATGAATGAAGAGATGTGGAAGTAGAAAGAACGGATGAAGAAGATATCGAAATCGAAGGAGCAGAAGATGATGAAGAAAGAGGGGGAAAAGATGCAGAATCCAAGGAGAAAGACGACAAAGAAGGAGACGAAGAGGATGTCGCCATTAAAATTTCAAAAGAAGCAGATGACCATCGAAGCAAATATTTTAATTTTTCACATAATTAAATAAATATTTGTTGAATAAAACAAATAACTTGGAATTTATATTTAAACAAATATTTTATTCAAACAAATATTTTATTACAAATTCAAATAGTACAAATTTGAGCTCTCACTACATTTACACATTTTCATTTACAATACAATTTCAATTACAACCCAATTTTCACTATACAATTTTTACATACATTTTCACCTCACTACATTCACTCATCACTCGTATTTGTTCTTCAACTCTAACACCGACGCAATAAAATTGAAAACGAAATATTTCTACAGGGCAAAATGAAATGTGTATTTGAAAATATTGTTTGCCTTGGTTATTTGGGTTGTTCATCGTTTATTTCTTTTGAATTCATCTACACGAAAAACTTGTGACATGCACAGTGTATCACTATACATGTCACAAGGCCGTACACGCTGTTATACACTTGCATGTCAGAACTACAGGGACAGGAGAGCACAAGGTCAAACCTAAGCCAAAGCTGAATTCAACTCAGGTGCAATACAAAAAAATTTGCTGAGTATGATAGTCAATGAACATGAATAAAATTTCAATACAATAGCTGAACTCAAATGTACATGATCAGGCTCAACACATCAATGAACCAAGACTACTACATGTACAAACTATCAAGTGCAGACCACATGAAACAGAGACTCGAGCAGACATGTAACAAGAACCAGGCTCACAAACACATATCAGTATATATGGATATGCAAGCAGCAATTCAACTCGAAGCAATGCAAAGAAAATACCAGTTCAAAACTAGATCAAGCTAGCAGTTCAGTGCAACAAGACTCAAAGTACACCGAACATAGCTAGACCAACATACAACATGCTACCATACGTGATGCACATGTGAAGCAACTCAACATGACATGGTCATAAATAATATGTAATGAAGACATCAACACATGTACAAAGTAAGCACATTGGAAGCAGATTCCCAGTGAACCAAGCAAGACAGAGAATACAAGAAAGAAGGACAAAGACTCCAAGAAGATCACATACATACAACTATGATTCAAAAGTGATGCAAAACTCCAGAGACATGTGTGCACGATAAGACCCCAACAATCAAGTATAAGGATAACACATACAACATGTCAAAGTGGTCGCATGTACAAAGGATAATGCATGAACATGTTTAGATACACATATCACGTCATAGCCCAAGCACATGAAAACAAGTCTGGCTACAACAAGTAACATGTGTATACATATGCATATGGTCAGGCAATGTCGAAGTTTGAAAACAATGCAAGCTTAACTCGAAATATGTACAATGGAGTGTGCAAACACATATACATATGCAACCAGACCAAGCACAAGATTAGGCTCAAATGAATCATAAACAAGATCATCAAATAAAAAAATGTACAAGTGTAGACTTATAACCACAGTTCAAATGAAATGCCAGTTACAAGAACTGCTCCAGAGATAACATGAAGTGCATATATATGTATACATATATGCATCTATATGTATTCACACATATCAATTCATTGAACCAGTCAACAAAGGCCTAATGAACTAAGCACTCGAGCAACAAAGCAGTGCACAAGCAGTTGTGGACATGTAATCAAGTGACTGTATTTTTTTAAAGAGATGAAATCAAGTCAACAACACATACATACATACATGCATATATGTATGTATATATGTATGGATACCATTATTACTCAAAGTATGCAAAAGACTCCAAATGAACAAGAATGCAAGTCCAAAAACAACAACAAGACTGCAACTCAAAAAGAGACAGCAAATATGCAAGCATTGAGGGATGTAAACATACTCATGAAACCATCACACAACTCAAAGCAACAAGAAGACCAATTTAACTCGAAGCAAAGCAATAAGCTACAATTCAAAACAAAGTCAAATACTTTCAATAAAAAGGTTATATGGAAAAGCATGCTGTAGATCAAGAACAAGGTCGGTAGGTTACTATGAAGCTGTGAACAAAATCAGAAGTGCTAAGGAACAAATGAACAAGTTAGAGCAATATTCGAATTCACTGATTGAATAAATAAGTCAAAGTCAAAAATCACGTCAAACCAATACATGGTCTCAAAATTCAAAGAGCCAAAGTCAAAGGAGTAATGAACGGAACCGACTCAAAGCAAGTCAAAAAAATTCGAAATATACACTAACATGAACAAGTTAAGAATTATCGCATTATTCATGTGATAATAATATGGTCCAGCAAATTAATAGACGAATTCAAACCAGAAATACACGATCGATAAAGTAAAGTTTTCATCCCTATATAACCGAATGGTCATCATCGGCATAAGATCAATCGAGTTCGAGCCCAAGTAGACAAACAGTTAACAAACATAGCATAAAGTCGAGCACAATCAAAATAAGAAAGGGCAAAAATCACATAACGATACAATACAAACTCGTACTCGGCCTTAAAGCAATAATAAGCAAATTGAAGAAGCAAGCGAATCGAATTGAAGAACGGAAGACAATCAAGTGGCAACTTTAAGGAAATATTCAAAACCCTAAATTTAAGAAGAGCAATAAAATGGAATGGCTAAAGCTACAAAGTGAAAAGGAAAAGGCGGAAGATGTTTTTTAATTAATGGGCCAGTTTAATTTTTATTATTGGGCTTTAATTTAAATAATAGGGTTTGTTTTTTTGATTTGTTTTAGTCTTTGTTTTTAGTTTTTATTTGTAATTTCTTTTTAAATTGTGTGACCTTCTAGTCGTGTGAATACCGGTTTTGCGCATAGAGTTAGGTTAGTCGTTAGCGGGTGTTGCAAGTTTACATATGTATGCATCTGACTACTTAGTTTCTAGTAGAAACCTTGGGGGCAACACGTAAGTAGGGTTTTGCCCAACTTGTACTATTTCTGCTTTTATTATTTTGCTATAATATGTGCTTCGATTATTATATTTATTTCCGCATTAATTTCTATTATTATTAGTATCACCTAATCACCCCCTCCCCCCCACCTCTAGGGTGAAAACCATCCTACAAGTATCATAAAGCATCAAAGTTGAGCACTTATTTTGATAGAAATATCAAATAGTTTGATTTTTGATCAAAATGCAAAGGATGCGTGTGTCTATGAGAAAGAAATTTAAATGGTACTTAGATATTTCTAAACTATAAGCAAACAACATACTATCGATTGTTAACGATGTACCTTTGTTAAAATCAGATCTAGATTGGTTGTTTAATTCTCGACATAAGATTTGAATAACTTCTTTTATAATCAGTATAAATGGATGTTGGGAATGTCCTAAATGATATACATGGACACCATATTAAAATATTTAATATGGAGCATGTATGACGACTTTCTTATGCGTTGGTAATAGGAATTATCATACATGTTGTTTTATCTACAGTATTATATTTCGATTACGTATTTAATACATAAAGCAAGTATCAAATCCGAATTAAGAGCGCTAAGTGGTAGTTAAGATTATCCTCGATTATTAGTGAAATATTAGAGAATTTTTTATAGAAAAATTTGAGATTCTTATGAAGAAGTATTTGGACTTGAACTTCATAAGTGAATAAGTGATATCAAGTATAATATGTTAATATTAAATTCAAGTTCAAATCTTAGTTAAGAAGCTTTGGTTTGGAAATTTTCCAAACAAAAGGTTGTGTCGGATTCAACGAAAAGACTAAGTACATCGCCTTGAATAGCACCATAATAAAAGCAATGTATAAATATAAATGCACAAAATTATAACTAGGCTAGGGGTGATTCCAAGCATTGAGAAAGTCATTGTTATATGATAATAATATCATGATATGAGCACACTAGAATTTAAAGAAACATATTTCGAATAGTTTTACATGATAAAGGTGGTTTATTAGCATCAGAGAGTGTTGATTGGCGTGGTAGTTAATTAAAAAAATTAGAAAATCTTTTCACTAAGGGACAAGCTTGATCAGTTTTCATCAAACCAATTGAAGGGATCGGATTGAGATTCCATAACTTTCCCCAAATGTAAGTAGGAGATCGATTGAGTTAGAGTTATGCCTTAGAGGCAATTCTGTAATTCATTATACATTATTAACTCCATAACGAAATCTCATTTGAAATAAAAGGTGTTTTTCTTTCTATTATATACTTGTTATAATATGTTATATTAATTATATATTTAATTTAAGCATATTTAATAGAAAATCCATAAACGATATGTTTTGCAATAGTAATCCCAATGTGTTTTAATCATGAGAAATTTATCACCATGAAAATAAACATATTGTTTTACATATCCCTAATCAAGATGTATTGAGCCTAGGCATCGATACATCCATTGAGACTAATTACGTAAGGCTCTCTAAACGTCGGATGGTGTATTGCTCATAACTGCTGGGGCACCAAGGGGTTACATATAAATAGTTATTGGATAACTATGGAATGGATAGCTCGATAGTTTTTTATTGGTTAATACAACTACGGTCAAATAAAGAACATCAAGGTTACAATATTACACAGTTCTCTCAACTTGAGAATACTGTTGGAATTTAGTGTGGAAACTCCACTTGATTATAGTTAAATTGTGGCGTGATACCCATCTAACGACTATAGTTGGATCTGATTGAACCATTGGAAGCGAAACTCTATTTAATAGGGAATTCGTCTCCTTGCTTATAGGAGGTTAGTATCACAGTCAACTGTAGTTAACTCAAAGTCAAGTCTCGGGATAGAACAATTCGATTAAAAATTATTATTATTGAACTAAAGACTTTTTGTTTGGATTATACAGCTTAAATGTGGACGATATTGGAATTTTGACCAATACCAAATTTCATAAGTCCTAATGTGATATGTTTTGACGAAGAGAATTGATGTAAATAATTGTCACTATTGAGGACCGCTTAACATAGTAAAATTAGATTATACGAAAATTGTGTAAGTGAATTCGACTAAACTATCACACCATTACCAATGATGATGAACGTTAATATTCGAACTGTTCGATATTAATTGTTGTTCGAATTTATACCAATGAGTCACATAATGACAATGTTGAATACACTAAATACCACTCAATTAAATTATAATAGTTATAAGTTAATTACATTAATTAATATTTATGAAATATTAATTATAAAATTTTATTTGATTTGTTTGAATCACTATTGAATGTAGTGTTTATATAAAACTTATATATGTATGTATCGATATACGATATCGATGTACATTTAAATTGGATTTAAAATGTAAAAATACTGATTGGATTAAAAGAAGAGGTAAAAGGTAAACAATAGTTATTAATGGCATCCCAGCTGTTTTCACGGCGACTGACTTTTTCGCGTTTCATTGTCTTCCACCCTCCTCGCTCCCCCTCTACGCAACGCCATCCATCCCCTCCCCACCGCCTCTCTCCTCTATGCCTAAATCTTTCTCTGTCTCCCTATCCCTAATTCCACCGCCCTGCCCTTCAGTTACTAGATTTGGATGTCCTTTTAACATTCACCATTCTGCTCCCCCTCGAGCAATGTTGAATCATCTTTCAATCGCTGACTTCCCTCCGCTGAGAGCCTTCAAAGCTTGTTATCATCCAGTCTTTGTCCCCGTTGGTCCTAATTGAGAGGAACCGAATGCCAATTTTCACGCATCCCTCCTAGTAGCATCCAACTTTGTACAACCATCTGAATCTCCTGTATCGGGGAATGATGCAGCGCAAGCCACTTATTTCTTAAGTCACCCAAGCGACCTAGCGATCGAACCCAAGCGACCTAGTGAGCTATGATCATTCGAGGGAAGCAGCGAGCTACGATCTAACAAATGGTACCGCATTTCCCTTATCTCGCTCCAGAATGCCTTTCTCCATAGGTCGGGAAGCTTAAGTCGTAGACTCTTAGGTCGCTGAAGCCTAAGTCGCTCATGTCACTTCTTTTGAGTCGTTGAAGTTTATGTCGCATATAGTTGTTTCCTTAAGTCGCTACTAAAGCTTGTGTTGATAAGTCGCTTCTGCCATTTCTATTTAAGTCGCGTGACGGGTTATCTTTTAGGTCGCTGATTCTTTATATCGTGAAGATGTTCCTGTTGCCTTGCATTTTTAGGTCGCATGAAGCTTGTGCCGTTGAAAGTTTAAGTCGCTTGCATCCAAGGTCGTATTTCTTAGGTCGTCAATGTCTTGGGTCGTGTGTTGTATATTTCTTATATGGTATCTGTTGTAACTTGTACATATAGGTCGCGTGTGTTGTAACTCGTGAAGTGCTAAGCCGTGCAGTGTTAGGTCGTTAACGACCTATGTTAGGTCGGTGGAACTGTAAGTGTGAGTTGTAACCCTATAAATAGGGATGTGTGGTCATTTGTAATTGTAGGTTGATTTTGAATAAAACTTTGTGTTCGTGTGCTTTGTGCCACTTTGAAATTGGAAGTTAAGTGTGAGCTCCTTTCTCCATTTGCCATATTCGAGTGCGCTCGAATCAACGGATTTGAAGCCGATTCACGGAATCTCGTGCATGAGATCAACGTAAAAGAATAATAGATCTTTTAACACGGTATCGTGCGCGATCAACGTGTTGAGGATAGCTAGAATTCGGTATCTTTTGGAGATCAATGAATTTGGGCATTCGGTATCTTTCCATCCATCGATTTATATTGCTTCATCTAATCGTTCTTCGATTAGTTTGACACGAAATCTTCATTTCGTCGTCGTCGTTATAATCCGCTGCGCCAGTTTTGTTAGCAGAGCTAGACTTAGCCAATCATAGCTAAGCCGAGTCCTTGGAGCCAAAGAGAAGAGTTTGAAGAGTCAAGGCCGAGCTAAATCAAGCAAAGCCGAGCTAAGTGAAGTGTTGTTCAAAGCCGAGCCAAGCTTGTTCAAGTTTGTGGGAGATTTGTTCAAGCCGAGAGCAAGTAGAGAAGGTAGATCCGAGCTATAAGTGGAGGCGTGTATCACTTGTGTAGATCAAGGCCGAAAGTCAGTTTGGTATCAGTTCAGTTGAAGAAATTAAAGCCAAGTTTGTTGAAGATTGTTGTTAGAGATCATGCCGCCAAGAAGAGCTAATCGTCATCAAAATATTGATGTGTTGTATAGAAGAGAAGAAGCTGAGCAAATGGAACAACGCATCAATAAAAAATTTGATGAAGGTATTGGGAAGTTAGAGAAGTTGATGATTGATATGAATCAAAGTCAAAGGAGAAGGTCACCAGTCTCGAACCATGGAGGAAACAGAGTTTCGCCATCGGTTACGGAAGCGAGGAGGGTGTCACCACAATCCCATCGAGATCAAAGAGAATCATCAGTTTCAACGAGAAGAGATCACCATGAGTATAGAAACGAAGAGAGAAGAACTCCACGTGAGTTTGAAGATGAGCCATATCGTAATGCTAAAAGACATAGTAGAAGAGATATGCGTGATCATAGAGATGTTGATGGTTGAGATCGATATCGATATCGAAGTACATTTTATTTTGATGAAGATGGTGATAGATATAGTGTTCATTATCGAGATCGAGACCAAGTTCGACCTCAATATCGAGATGTAGAAGATGATCGTAAATGGGAGTCGGGGATGAAAACTGAAATTCCAGAATTCAAGGGTGGTATGGTAGCTGAAGAATTCTTGGATTGGTTGTCTAATGTTGAAGAAATTTTTGACTTCAAAGAAGTTCCTGAGCATCGAAGAGTTAAGTTTTCTACAAGATTAAGGGGGAGAGCTATGGCATGGTGGCAGCAAACTAAACTTACACAGGAGAGAATGGGGAAGTCAAAAATTGAATCATGGGAGAAGATGAAGAAGTTGATGAAGGCTACGTTCTTGCCTTATAATTATCAGTCTCTTATGTATCAGCGATTGCAAAACTTGAGAGAGGGAACAAAGTCAGTGAATGATTATGTGGATGACTTTTATCAGTTGATTGCCAGGAATGATATCATGAAGACAGAGGAACAATTGACCTCTAGATTTGTTGGAGAGTTGAGAATGCAGATTCAAGATATGGTGAATATGTTTGATCCTAGATCTGTTGCAGAAGCACATCAGAAGGCGTTAGCTTGGGAGAAGCAAGGCAGAAGAGGAGGTGGTGTGTTTACAAATTCCAACAATCAAGTGAAAGGGGCTAGTAGCAACACAAATGTTTCCAAGGCTGTTGGAAAACCAGTTGTCAATGAAGTTGCTAAGACCAAGGCCAGTAGCGGTATCAAATGCTTTAATTGCCAAGAGTTTGGTCACAAGAGCAATGAATGTCCGAAGCCAAAGAAGCGAGCGATGATTGTTGAGGTTGAGGATGAGGATGCAGAAGTAGAATGTTCCAATTCGCCACAAGCTGAGGGGGAAGAATTATTGTCGGGAGACGAGGGACGTAATTTGATGATGAGGAGATCTTGTTTGACACCAAAGCAAGAGGATGATTCAAGTTGGTTGAGGAGTAACATCTTTCAGTCAACGTGTACTATCTTGGGAAGGGTGTGCAAGTTTGTTATTGACGTGGGAAGTTGTGACAATATCATCTCTACAGAAGCTGTGAAGAAGTTAGAGCTAAAGACGGAGAAGCATCCTAAACCGTACAAATTAGCATGGTTGAGGAAAGGTGGGGAGATGAAGGTTAATCGAAGAGCTTGTGTAAATATTTCGATTGGAAAGAAATACAAAGATGAAATTTGGTGTGATGTGGTTGACATGGATGTATGTCATCTGTTGTTGGGGAGACCGAGGCAGTATGATAGAGCTGTGCAACATGATGGTCGTACCAATAGCTACAGTTTCATGTTCGAGGGCACTAAAATCACTTTGGTTCCTAAGAAACGACAGCAAGAAGAAAGCAAGTTGGAGGAGATTGAAGAGATGAAAACTCTGCTATCTTTGAAGGAGTGTTAAGGAAGTGGAAGATGAACCTGAAGTGTTTTTGTTGATCGGACGTGAAAGTAGTGAGGAGGTTGAAATTCCAGACGAAGTAAAGCCAGTATTGGAAGAATTCAGAGATGTGTTTCCTGAAGAGTTGCCAAAGGAGTTACCACCATTGAGAGATATTCAGCATCAAATAGACCTTGTTCCAGGAGCTGTATTACCTCATAGGCCACATTACAGGATGAGTCCTAAGGAGCATGAGGAACTGAGAAGGTAAGTGGAAGAGTTGCTTGAACAAGGGCATGTACAGGAAAGTTTAAGTCCTTATACAGTACCAGCATTGTTAGTGCCGAAGAAGGATGGAACTTGGAGAATGTGTACCGATAGTCGGGCATTGAACAAGATTACTGTGAGATACAGATTTCCAACGCCTAGATTGGATGATTTGTTAGACCAGTTGAACGGAGCTGCTATATTTTACAAAATTGATCTGAAGAGCGGATATCATCAAATTCGAATTCGACCAGGGGATGAATGGAAGACAACATTCTAGACCAGATAAGGGTTGTATGAATAGCTGGTTATGCTGTTTGGTCTTTTGAATGCACCTAGTACGTTTATGCGGGTGATGAATCAGATCTTTAGACCATTTATTGGGAAGTTCGTGGTGGTGTATTTTTATAATATACTGATATACAGTGGAAGCCTATAAGAACACTTGCATCATTTGTGAGAAGTGCTGTTTACGAGCAATTCTATGCAGCAACGAAGAAGTGCGTGTTCATGACGCACAGCGTTTTGTTTCTGGGATATGTTCTTTCAGAGGAGGGTATTCAAGTGGATGAAAGCAAAATGGAAGCTGTCAGGAGTTGGCCACAACCCAAGACAATTATGAAGTGAGGAGCTTTCATGGGTTGGTATCTTTTTATCGAAGATTCATTCCACATTTTAGCAGTGTGATGGCACCTGTAACCGATTGTATGAAAGGAAAGCAATTTTCATGGTCAGAGGAAGTAGGGTTTGCTTTTGAGCGAATCAAGGAACTTTTGACGATAGCACCAATTCCAGTTTTGCCGGATTTTCAGTTGTTGTTTGAGTTACATACTGATGCATCGAAGGTTGGGATTGGAGGGGTGTTAAGTCAGAAGAGGCGTCCTATTGCTTATTTCAGTGAGAAGCTTTCGGGAGCAAAGATGAGATATAATACCTATGATGTAGAATTTTATGCTGTTGTGCAAGCCGTGAAGCATTGGAGACACTATTTGTTCCATAAAGAATTTGTTTTATATACTGATCATGAAGCGTTGAAGCACTTGCAAGGGCAGGACAAGATAGCAGCTAGGCATGCATCATGGATTGCATACTTACAACAGTTTACATTTGTTAAACACAAATTGGGAGTTACAAACCGTGTGGCAGATGCGTTGAGTAGAAGGAATCATTTGTTGACTACAATGAGGATTGAAGTGACGGGGTTTGATGTTTTTCTAGAATTGTTTGTTGAAGATCCCTACTTTGCGAAGTTTGTAGATGAAGTCAAGAAGGGAAAGACGGATGAGTTTGTATTAGTGGATGGTTTTCTTTTCAAAGGAAATCGATTGTGTATTCCAGATTGTAGTTTGCGAATGAAGATTGTGAAGGAGTTACATGAAGAAGGTCATGTGGGTAGAGATCGTACTTTTCAGTTGATTTCTCATTCATATTTTTGGCCTTCCATGAGAAAAGAAGTTGAAAGATTTGTGGAGAGATGTCACATATGTCAAGTTTCTAAGGGAACAGCTACGAAAGCGGGATTGTATATGCCATTACCCGTGCCTACTAGACCATAGGTTGATATCAGCATGGATTTCGTTTTGGGTTTGCTAAGAACTCAGCGAGGGAATGATTCTATATATGTGGTGGTGGGTAGATTTTCAAAAATGGCACATTTCATAGCCTGTAAGAAGACCGCTGATGCAGTCCGAGTTGCTCAGTTATTCTTTAAAGAAATTTATCGATTGCATGGGTTGCCTGAGACATTGTTTCTGACAGGGACACTCGATTCTTAAGTCATTTTTGGATGAGTTTGTGCAAGATGGTTGGGACGAAGCTGAATTTTAGTAGCGCCTATCATCCACAAACAAATGGGCAAAAGGAGGTGGTGAATAGATCATTGGGAAACTTGTTGGGAGGAATTTGCACATAATCACGCTGTTAATCGAAGTACTGGATTCAGTCCGTTTCAAGTTATATATTCAGCAATTCCGAAGGGACCGTTAGATTTGACGACCATGCCATATCAGAAGGGAGTTGTTAAGCGAGCTTGTGATTTTGTGACTGAGTTGTAGGAGTGTCACAGAACTATTCATGAACGATTGCTTGCATCAAATGAGAAGTATAAACAACTGGTAAATAAGAAACGAAGGAGTGTAGAATTCAACAAAGGTGATTTTGTTTACGCGGTATTGACGAAAGATCATTTTCCAGTGGGAACTTACAACAGGTTGAAAGCTCGAAAATTTGGTCCAGTGGAAATCTTGAAGAAGATCAATGACAATGCTTATCAGTTGAGAATGCCGGATCATGTCCATACTTCTGATGTTTTCAGTGTTAAACATTTGATTTCATACCATGGGAATAAGCTTGTCGAGGAAGAGGAAGGTGCAAATTCGAGGTCGAATTCTTGTCAACCGGGGGAGGATGATGCAGCGCAAGCCACTTATTTCTTAGGTCGCCCAAGCGACCTAGCGAGCAATGATCAATCGAACCCAAGCGACCTAGCGAGCTATGATCATTCGAGGGAAGCAGCGATCTATGATCTAACAAATGGTGTTGCATTTCCCTTATCTCGCTCCAGAATGCCTTTCTCCATAGGTCGGGAAGCTTAAGTCGCAGACTCTTAGGTCGCTGAAGCCTAAGTCGCTCATGTCATTTCTTTTGAGTCGTTGACGTTTATGTCGCATATAGTTGTTTCCTTAAGTCGCTACTAAAGCTTGTGTTGGTAAGTCACTTCTGCCATTTCTATTTAAGTCGCGTGATGGGTTATCTTTTAGGTCGCTGATGCTTTATATCGGGAAGATGTTCCTGTTACCGTGCATTTTTAGGTTGCATGAAGCTTGTGCCGTTGAAAGTTTAAGTCGCTTGCATCCAACGCCGTATTTCTTAGGTCGTTAATGTCTTGGGTTGTGTGTTGTATATTTCTTATGTGGTATTTGTTGCAACTTGTACATATAGGTCGCGTGTGTTGTAACTCGTGAAGTGCTAAGCCATGCAGTGTTAGGTCGTTAATGACCTATGTTAGGTCGGTGGAACTGTAAGTGTGAGTTGTAACCCTATAAATAGGGATGTGTGGTCATTTGTAATGGTAGGTTGATTTTGAATAAAACTTTGTGTTTGTGTGCTTTGTGCCACTTTGAAATTGGAAGTTGAGTGTGAGCTCCTTTCTCCATTTGCGGTATTCGAGTGCGCTCGAATCAACGGATTTGAAGCCGATTCACGGAATCTCATGCACGAGATCAACGTAAAAGAATTATAGATCTTTTAACACGGTATCGTGGACGATCAACGTGTTGAGGATAGCTAGAATTCGGTATCTTTTGGAGATCAACGAATTTGGGCATTCGGTATCTTTCAATCCATCGATTTATATTGCTTCATCTAATCGTTCTTCGATTAGTTTGACACGAAATCTTCATTTCGTCGTCATCTTTATAATCCGCTGCTTCAGGGAACTTCTCCCTTCCTTTGTATCCCATTTGAATTCCTTATCTAGTGCCCCTTCCATTAATAGTCAGCGGATTGATAATGAGGTGCTACCGCTGCCAATCTCTGGTGATGGGGTACATTTAAAGGGGGAGATGTCTGATCGAAATACATGTGTATCTCTGCTTGTCGAATTTAGTAATGGAAAATGTGCCTCTGATGCTTGTATTAATGCCAATGAGGAATTTTATGCAATTAACAACGAATTGGATTTTGGTTCTTCTGAGAATGGTCACTCTTATGGTACACACATTGGTCTTAAGCATCTTGTCTCTGCTGTGCTTAACCATCTACCTCCTGAACCTACCCAAACATGCCCTAGACCTTGGACATCTCTTTTCACTTCTTTGCCACGCAATGCGGGACATTACAAACCGGTTGATCTTGAAATCACTGAGGAAAATGGAGCAATGATCCCTCCTTCTATTGTAATACAAGCAGGTTTGGGCTATTGGTCAGATTATCTGGTTGGATTCTTTTTGGATCCGACTCACGTCCTACACGATGCGACTAGAGTTTGCCGCAGGGCGTGGAAGCTGCGTAGTGATTTACATGTTTTACTTGTTCACTCTTTGTATTTTCTCAAGTTTTTGTCTCCAGAGGAGCGACGGCTCCTTCTTGAGGCTGAACCTTCATTTTTGATGGAAAACCTTTTATTATTACTCCACGGTCTCCAACGGTATCTAATGCTTGTGAACAGGTTCTTTCTATTGTTGTTTGGGTCTACTTTTCTCATATATCCTCTGCTTTACAGCCGTTGCCTGGCTTGAATTGTCTAGCTTGTAATGTTGGCAAACTGAAATGTTTTGACTCGAATACAGTGGCACGTGAAAAATTGGTGTATGCTAAGGAGCTAATTAAATTACCCCTGATAAGCCTCTTCCCTCCTCTATTCTTGTTCAGCTTGTTTTTGAGCATGTTGTGGATGTACATTTTCATTGCGGTTGGGTTCCCAACATTTGTTCCGCCTGTCATTCCTTTAGCCACCTTGTAGTCGCTTGTAAGCATTCTATCGTTTCCGTGGTGGCTCCTAAGATTCCTCTACTTCGTCCCCTACTTAGGAAATGGGTTCCTAAGGCTTCTTCCTCTGCCTCACTGTCAGCCATTCCTCCTGCCGTGACATTTTTCGGTCATCCTCCTCCGTGTTCGGATGCTAGGCCTGCCTCCCCATCTGACCTTGTATCAGTGGTCCCTTTTGTCGATTCGTATATTCCTTTAGCTGTTGTTGATCTTTTTCCACCGTGGTTGCCTATTGTTTGGGATGAGCCTGAAAAGTGTTGGGTTGATCTCATTTCTAATATGAGATTTAACCCCATGGAAGATTCCTTTTTTAGATTCGTTTCCAATGATCATTTGGACCTTAGATGCATTCGATATTGCACATCTGGTGTTTTTTTGGTTCTCGATGTGGACAGTCGTCATGTAAATGGGATTGCTATCATATTAGCTGATGCTTCCTGGGATCGTTCCTTTATATACCCATCTGATTCAGTGGATTATGACCTTTGTCTTGCTATGCATTTTCGCCCTTTTGCATGTATTGTTGGGAATGTCCCTGCAAACTCTACCTAGATGATAGTGGACGTTGGTGTTTCCCCCTCTCTTGAGGAGACTTAGTCTATATGTAACTTAGAGTAGCCTTGACATGTCAGTCACAATCCTGTGTTGTACTTTCCTTTATAGTAGTTAAGGTGTTTCTACCTTACTCCTGTACTCAACTGTTTTATTACGTTCGTAATAAAAAGTGGACGGTCCACTATAAAAATGGTCGGCCTTGCAAAAAAAAGAGGTAAAAGTGAGATCTAGATCTCCACTTTTATCTCTCTATTTACCGATATAAACTCAACACCACCCTCATTTTCCTTTTTACTCTCTCTAGCCTCCTTCTCCATGCTTGGCCAAAAATATTTTCCTTTTTTCCTACTGCATTTTCAAATTAAAATCAAATTTAAATTTAAGGGTTGATGATCTCTTCAGTTAGCAGCTTTTTTGGAAGGGATTAGATCTAATTCAAGGAGTTTATCTGATTCAACATTCAAGATGGTTTTCAAGCCCACAGTTTAGGTAACATCTAATATTATGTTTTTTAGTGTGTGTATATATATATATATATTCATTTATACCATTGTATATATGCATATTAGAATTTATATATTTGCTTGTTGTCAAAAAATTATATATTTATATGTGTTCTTAATAGAAAAAAATTAATTTTTCATATCTATAACCTTTTGTTTTCAATCATACAAAAATTCAAACGTAATAATATTTTTTAAATAATTTTAAAATTGATTTGAATTTTAAATTGATATTATATTCATTATATATATATGGTAAATTTCATGTATATATATTTTCACATAATAATATATTTTATACATACATATGTATTAAAACCAAAAGCTATATATATATATTCAGTTATAATATTAATATATATATTGGTATATATAAATACAAAATAATTTTATAATATAAACCACATTCAAAACTAATAGTTAAAAAATTATTTTTCAATAATAAACCCCTGTAGAAATAAAAAACTATTTTGTTTAAGACCTTACGTATTTATAAAAGAAAATTGATTTTGTCAAAAACCATTTTTGGTCGAAAGGTAAAAATAAAAAATTGAATTTTATTTTATAGTTAAATATATAATATTATATTTATAAATTAGAACTTCATAAATTTTAAATATACAAGAATATGTTATATATATTTTCAAAATAAAAAATGCTTTATTTCATATGTGTGTATATGTATATTAAGTATATAGTATTTAAATTTAAATTAGAATTTCAAACTAAGATATTATTTCAAATCAAGATCTGATTTCAAATTTAAATATTTCAAAAGCTATTTTAAATATCGAATTTCGAATTGGCTTTAAATTTAAAATATATTTATACATAATTGTTTTAATACATACATGCGTGTGTGTGTGTATTTGTATATGTGTGTGTATATGTGTGTGTATGTGTATGTATACTTTAAATTATATCAATTTTAAAATAATATTAGACAAAAAATGCGTATATAAAGGGGCTAATATAGTCGTTAAGGTGTAAATCTCAACATTTATATTAAAGCATGTTAAACCATGTACATTTTTTATGCTACACGTGCACATACTCGTAAATGTATATTTGATACACATGTACACAATATATATCACATACATTAACAAATCAAATCTTTATATTAATTAATTAAACAAAATAAAGTTTTTATTTAAAATTCGTTTAGGTTGGCCAATCTAAATCAATTTAAACTTCATAAACCCTATAAGATTTTTAATGATATTTTTTAAAATTCACCCATTATTCCACTACATGTTGGCCCAATTCCAACAAAAAGCTTAGTTTATAACTTATGCCATCCAAGTCCTTCATGTTCAACATTAGCTAGAGTAATATTCAAATGGTTTGCTTCTCTATCGTGCTAATCATATACTGCACTTTTACTCTTTTTGAAAGCACACATGGTGTCCCTTAAATAACAAAGTAGCCACTGCATTAGAAATGCCCGATGATGAAGAAGAGTAGCTTGACACAATATTATTGGCAGTTTCTTTGTTTGTTGCCTGACCCACTACAAATGACAGGATTCTTGAGATCTGAGGGTAGTTTCTCTATTTGAATATTGTAATGAACCGGGTTTTTGGTCCTCGAGAATCAACACTAATACGTCCACCGTATTACATGCTGAGGAATTGAATGCTGAAAAACCCGTTTGTTAGGGAAAAAGAAAGAAGGAAGAAGGTAAGAAGAAAAAATAAACAACATAGAATCTCATAGCAGAATGAATAATCTATAATATACATTAACTCTTTACACAAAAGTCAAACTGTAATGTATGTATATTAAAAAAAGCAATCAGAGTATACTAACTTATTTTAGCTTGGACAGTTATAACAGTCTGTCCTTACAATTATTGATAACACAACCATGCGTGCAATGGAAAATAGCCATCTGCGTGAATACGTCACAGGCTTACAACTCATCTCCTGAAGCTCCAAGCATCCAAACTAATCTGTAATATGCTTGGCCTAACCCGAGCATTATAATAAAATAATACCCGAGTTAGTCTGGAAAATCAGCGTGAGAAAACACAACCAACTGGATTTTAAAGTTATATGAAAGTCTTTGAAATCAAAGGTATCTCGTAAGACCATGCCACACATAAACAAGACGGGTTTTTACCTTACGATAACCAAAGCACTTTTATAGAAAATATAGTGATATTATAATAATGTCTAAGGGCTCAAAGTAAAATATTAAAATAGCTGGAATGCTTGCATCTCACTTTCCAACATATTTGGTATACAACTAAAATCGTAAAGCTCATATTGGAGAATGGATTCAAACTAATGACTGGGAAAGTAGGGTACCGCCCGTCATAGTACATATCTAGAACAATGTATCGAGATCGTACCTAACGACCCCTGCCAACATAGGACCGGCCTATCCCTTGCAAGATAATACCGAATATGTCATCACCCCAGTTGTTCCCAACTATTTTATTGAGCTCATATGCACGATTGAATCTGCAAAATATGAATGGTCATTTAGAAAGGTGATAACATACCCATTGTGGGAGCTACCCACACCTAGCCTTGCTGCGTCTCCCCTATTTTAGTAATTTTCAGTTGATGAAGCTTGAGGCTACGTTTTACCTTTCACATATAACACTTCTCTCTTGGAATGCTAACACTACCCTCCTGGCATGAATGCAATGCTAGCATTCATCAATACAAGTTCGTTCTGGGACTGAACGAAATCGAAGGCAGTACTCCTATTACGTCCATTACGGGGAATCTCTCCTAAGGATTAATAGAGAATATCTCTTGCACTTCAAACTCCATCTTCGATTCTGTGCTCTTTCGATGTCTTTATCATGAAGCGTTGAGTTTGATCGAAGTGGTTTCGGATAACAGATTCGATCCCGATCTCTTCGAAATAATATCGATAGTTTCCGGTAAACTCAGCCCTAGTTCTTTAGGAAATAAACAGACAAAAAAATAAGTGTGGAGTTTACCTCCTAACCATTTGAATTAACGGGTCTACTTATCATTTTTTCGAGGAGGAAAAAACAAGTTTATACGTACAATTAGCACCACCGATGGTAACTGTAATATATAATTCCTGCGTTTCTCCTACATGTTTCAAAGTTTCCTTTTTGGTCCAGATCTCGATAGTTAGTTATTTAACTATCGAATAACAACCATTCAATTGGTATTTCATTTCATTTGGAAAATCAACATTGGTTCCGTATATAAGCAATCACTAGCCCCCTTTAAAAGTCTTTATACATACAATTACTTTGTAAATTACTTGTATATAAACACCTTTAAAAGATATACTCGCAAATCCCTATATTTTCATATTTAGTAATAGTCATATACTCTTCCTAATGGTTTAAGTATATCCATAGAATTTAGAAAGATTTTCTTTTAATTCGATTTTCAAAATTTTTATAGTTCCCCTTACAATTCTCCAAGATCGTTTATAAACCATTATATAAATCTTCGAAAAACATTAATAATTACTTTACCAAGAATCAGTCACTTATAAACTTCTTATACATTTCAAAATCATTTATAACTCTTTATGAACCCATATACTATTTATAAACTTATTTTATAAATCTATAAACTTGCTTCTAAAATTTTGTTTATAAATATTTAACCATTTATAAACTCTTTCACCTTGCAAATAAGTTTCCTTATGTCTCCAAACCATTTCATAAGCTCTTTTATAAAATACAGGTCTTTCAACTCTAATTAATAGGTTTCGAAAACATATATAAACAATTAAAAAATTTGCTCCAAAACACCATTTTATAATAATGATTATTAACATTAGATGTTTAATTAATGAAAATTATTAACTTTACACATCTTAATAATAATAATTAATAATTCCAGAATATCATTATAAACAATAATAATTTATCTTTACCATTTTTATAAATCATAACAACTTATTTCCAAAACTTATTAATAACCCTTACTATAAATTTTGAAACCATAATTACCCCTGAAGTAATTAACCCTTACATCTATTAACCCTTTTATAAATTCTTAAAATCTATTAACTATAACAAATAACCTTTAAACAATATTAAAATAATTAAATAACTTTAAAATAACATTAGTATGGTCATGTGACTTTGAAACAATTTTAATATTTTTTCATAACTATAAAGGAACATTATTATAATCAAATAACTTTAAAACAATATTAATATATTTAACTAGGCAATTCTTAAAAATATTTTTGAAATCCTATTTCGGATTTAAAATTGTTCCTTGCCTCAAAATCTATTTCTGATTTAAACGGAATTTATTGTATTATTAAATACTAATTTGAGGCTAATAATCACTCAACACTTAACCAATACCATTATCGATTTTCTATCACTTTTGGGTTTTAGTTTTCAACAACAATGTTATAACTACAATGTCCACAATTAGGTTTATTTTTCAATAATCCATATAAAATATATTATTGAAACAATTCAACAATAGCGAGGACTTCTGTTGGATCCCTCCAGTCTGTTTCCCCCTGCATCACAAATGTTATACAATCTTAAAATATAAACCAACCGCTTTGAGGCGGGATTCATGTATAAAGGGTCATCCGCTCTTACACGGGAACATAATAGGGTGTCATCTGCTCCAATAGGCGGTAATATATCCAAACCAACTAATAAATATAATAATTTATTCAAACAATCAATCAATAATTTTTATCAACTATATATTATACCAGTTAACCAAAAAGACGAGTTTAACTCACCGAAATTTCCAGTTGTCGCCGAGGCGTTGCAGTTTGGAACTAATATCGGACGACTTCCAATTTCAGCCCAAATTTCAACAGTCTCCAAATTCATCCAAACCAGCTCCATTGCGAAGCTTTCGTCATTACTAGCGCCCTCGATTGGACCTCGTATGGACAAGTTATTAAATTTCAATGTTTAATGTAACGACCCATAAATTTTCAATAATTAAGTTTGGTTGTTTTAATTAAAATTGAGTAATTAAATTTAGAAGAAACAAAACTTTTATAATTTATAATGAAGCAAACGTTAAATAGGTAACATAGCAATGGTAAATTAAATAAGACTTTGTGATTTAATATTTGGAGAAATAAATTTGCGTAACTCATTGATGAAATAATATGTAAACTAAAACGGAACTGTAACAACCCACTATTTTGGACTATTTCGCATCCGCACATGTCGGACTTGAATAATACAAAATACCGAATTGTTAATTTAAATTTGGCAAAACTCAGATATACAGTAAATAAATAATCACAGAATCACAGACACAGAGTAATAATATGCAGCGGAAGTAAAAGAGATAGTAGTTCATGAAGCTACTATATATATAACAGAGTTAAATAGGTTACAACAGAAGTTTCGAATACAATAGTCAAATACAATAATCAGATTACATCACTGGAATCAACTGAATATCTGAAAGCTGGATAGATAGCTGGACCTCCAAGCAAAGCTCCAACTTCAAAGGTGAGCCTCGAAAGCTGGTACTCATAGTCTGACCCGAGCGTAAAGCAAAACACAAAACACTCGAGTCAGGATTAATATTCTTATATCAATAAATCCAACTCAAGTGAAATAGCAATCGAAATACAAGTAACTCAAAGGATGTTGGAATCACCATCCTTTAAGGATCCGTTAAACTATCTACTATGTAGTAGTATACGCTAAATAGATAATGTCTATCAGTAATATAAAGTATCAAAATAGTGTTAAGGCGTTACCATTATCCCCCTTAACACATTTTATATAAATGTCATAGTCTATACAGCACTGTAAACTCCACCGTAAACTGGTGGGATATCAGGGAGTACTCCATAGGTATAACACAAAACAAAGTCGTAGTGGTCACGTATATAGGGATACAAGTATGACAAGGCACATGAGGCAATACCCAAGGTAGTGAAACTACCGTTCGCCTGATCCGGACTGGTGAGAACGCATCGCCGCAGCGATCGCAACACCGCGAAACAACACTCCTGAAATTCCGAGGGTGCACCAATCAACAACAAGTAACGAGTAATAGTTACGAAGAAGTGTGTTCGCTCGAGGTGGCTAACCCCATTTGGCCCGGCACGGCTCCTGATTTTAGTCATTTCCAATTTGACACAAGTGTCAAGGCTATCCATTATCGTTCACTTTCTTCAGTCATCGCGTACATCATTCCAACCACTTCATTCTGGATCACCACTCCGCGTATAGTTATTAAAGTGGTTTTCGGTTTAGATAGAGAGTATATCCATAACCGATTCCGGTCTCTTTAATAACTTTCGTAATTATTACACCGATTGGTCGTTTAATGAATTTCAAAACCAAATAAATTTTAATTTTATTTTCAATTCGAATTTATAAATCAACATTTCATTTGTCTTTCTAAATCAATTTCAAAATTTCGTTTCAAAAACTTCCAAATTACCATTTCAAAATCTTATAATTCGATTTCAACTTTTATTTAAACAATTCAAATATTGATTCAAGTTCGTATATAAGTTTCATTCCAAAATCATTCAAATTGTTTAATTTTCATTCAAATCAATTTAAATGCATTTATCGATTTCATTCAATATTCGTTAAGTAAATTTTATGCTTCAAACCAACTTCTACTCAAATTCCAATACATTTAAATCAATTATCTACGTTCAACTTCATTAAATCAAAACTTCAAATTGAAATAAATTAGATTCGTCTAATCAATTCTTTAAATTACAAGTTTTACGTTAATTTCAATAAATCCCATTCATTTCAATAAATCACATTTTATTTCTTGTTAACGAAATTCAAATTTCACTTATTTATTGACTTCGTTACACATTTCAAACTCAAATTATAAAGAACTAAATTTCACATATTCAAAAAGTTCAATTTCACTTATTAACTTACTTAAATAAATTTCCAAACTTTAATAAACAAAGAAACTCAATTTCATTTATTAACGAAGTTCAAATCCACTTATGCAAAAGTTCAATTTCTCTTATCGAAGAATTGAATTTTTATTCAATTAACAAATAATTCAATCTTATTCAATTATTAAATAAATTTCAATCTTAATCATTAAAATTTCAAAATTAATAATTACAAACTTGATTATCAATTCAAACTTAATTATTAAATCATTTCCACTTAATTATGAATTCAAACTTAATCAACAAATCATTTCAACTTAATTATAATTCCAAACTTAATAATTATTTCAAATTTAATTATTAAATGATTTCAAACCTAATAATGTCAAAACTCAATTGTTACTAATTCAAAATCATTTATTAATCATACCAGATTTAATTATTAAATAATTAAATTTCGAATAACGTTCTTTCATCAATTACTACGTTAACATTTGTTTCGGGTTTAAATCTTTACATTTCTTTTTCATAAACATTCAAATTCGAACTTCATTTCAAAACTTACTCTTTGCTCGAATAAAATCATTATTTTATTTTTAAAACGATTTATTGACCAATCGGATTTATTTAATTCTCTATCCTAGGTCCAATTCATTTGGGTATATATCATTTCAACCCGATTCCAATTCAATTCAAGATCAAGCATAATAAAGGGAACTTGCAGTGTGATAACTGGGATGGTGTCAAAGTAAACAAACAAGCAATAACAACAATCAACAACAATTCAATAATTAATTCAAATAATCCCGAAATAATCGTATTAATTCGCATTGTTGTTTGTGCGAATTTATATAATTATCTCTAGAATCTACACTATCATTTCATGTAGATTAAAGATTATTATATTACGGTTTTTCACTTGTCGTTCAATTTCAATTTTTAATACAACAATAATTAATCCAATATACGTTCAAGGTTCAAAGTGTAATTTATCAAATTCTACGTCAATTAACTTAATAATTAAAAGGGGTTATATTATTCCAATTAGCTAATCAAATTCAACACATATGTCGATTCAAAATTTTAAACTATCCTACGTCAAATTCAATTGCATAATATATATCACTTTATACATTACAATTTTCATCCAATATTAACAACAATCAATCAATCAATTATCAACCAAACTGTATTATCATCACATAAATAATTAACTGATAATGGTGTCAGATGTCGAAAGTGAACTGATACATAGATAACAGTGCAATAAAAACAGCAACATATTTCAATTGTCGTTTCAATTGAAATCAAATTTAATAAATAAAAGAATATAATCGTGAGTGATTGCTCACCTTTCGAGGCTAGAGAGAAACGAGAATCAGATGAGTTACGGATCCAAAGCAAAGCTAGATTGAACGCGAATTTGACAAACAATGCTGACAAATAGGAATTGAAGAAATCAAATTAGAATTGAATCGATGATGATAATCGGTATAAGTGAACACATTTAAATAATCTGAAACAAAATAATATGAAAATTTTCATAAAATCCGTATTCAACTTAAAATATCTAACAAAATAAGATCTATATATACGTATTTCTTTAAAACCAATAACCAATCGAAATCAAAATAAAAAAAAAACAATATCCGAGATAATCAAAATATCAACACAACATACACTGTCATATACTAAAATTGATATATACAATATACAATGATACTCATATACAATGTAAAGCTAATATAAAACTATAGCCGAACCACACCAATATATAACAGTAACCATATATACTAACAGTATACAATCTGAACACTCGGTCTTAAAATTTAAAATGTAAGTTTATAAAATATAACCTACTGCGGCTATATATATATTGTACTTAGTTACATTAGATAGGTATATATTAACATATGACAAAACAATACAAAAAAAAATGTACAGTCGATACCGAAATCTAAACGCATTAAATATATTAATATACTTCAAAACTTATAAATTTATATGCAGCGAAATGAAATTTAGAACATGTATGAATGTCATGATATATTGTATCAGTATATGGCATCAGCTACCAATAACAACATACATAATAATAATATAAACAAATCTCCTATATATAATCTTACTTATGCAAATCAAAATATGCAACACAGTGAACACGGCGGCAAGATATGCAACACAGTTTACACCCAACCTTAAAATATACTGTATATTACTTTTTTTTCAATTCAATAGAAGATATATAAACAACAGTCATATCAACTTTTATATATAACTTTGCATACTTTATATATATACTCACCTTCCTAAAATAACAGAGGAGAAAAGTAGGGGGCAGCAAGTAGCTTGGCCATGGAGGAGAGGAAGGAGGCCGAAGTGGTTGTCGGGTGAGGGAATGAACGGCCTGCACCAGGGGAAAGAGGGTGGAGTGGTTGGCTCACAGCCGAGAGATGGGGCGAGAGAGCGAGGTGAGCTGGTGGGTAGGCAGTTGACCGGTGTTTGGATCCCGAGCGTGTGGAGCTCGTGAGGTGGCTTGCTGACCAATGGATCTGGGCAGAGATGCGGCTATAGGTGGATGTTAGCGTAGGCTCGGCTCGGCTAAAGGAGTGTAGCTTGTCGTTCGCTGCCCTGAGGTGGAGGTCAGGTGGGCGGCTGGTCTCTGGCAGGTGGAAGGTGGATAGAAACACGGGTTTGGGTGGTCGGCTGATGGGTGATGCGAGTTGTTGGAGGGGCGGTGCGGAGGGGAAAGTGAGGTGTTGGAAAAATGGTGTGCGTGCGTCAAAACAAGGAGGAGGGGAGAGGGAAATAACTTACTGTATAAACTTGTACAGTGAACAAAATGAAATAAGGAGAGGAGAGAGAGAAATTGATGTAGAAGTAAATGAGTCAAAACAAAATATAACGAAGAGTCACAGCTGTTTCTTGGGAGATTAAAAAGTAAGGTAGCCATTTATTCAATCGGTGGAAAGTAAATGGTAAGGAAAAATTTGAAAAGCCAAAATTTCGAAACCGATACGCTTGACTGTTTCACTGTTTTCGCGACGTATCGGACCCCAAAACACAGAAATAAATATACTGTAGAGATCAGCACGACGAGACGATCAAAACGGTATAAAATTATCAGTGGCACGATCGAATTATAAAAATTCGAATTTTTCTACTACGAAAAATGCATAAAAATCGCAGAAAAATAAGATCGACGGAGCCAAAGATGTCCGAATTTGGAAAAACGACAAACTGACGACTTGCTCAAAAGATGCTTTAGAATTTTTTTATGTAAAAATATTTTGGTTTTGAAACGTTTTTTTTTCATCATTTTTTTTTTACTGATTAAACTGAAGTAATTCTACGCACGAAATAAACTTTCATATTTTCGGACGAAAATTTACCGGTTGCTATGTTTAACTGACCGCATTCCAAATATCAAATTTAAATTTCAAAATTTTATCGTTTAAATTCGCACAAAATTTTAATTAAATACGTTACTACAACCGTTAAAATTTACGGGTCGTTACACTACTGTAACAACCCACTATTTTGGACTATTTCGCATCCGCACATGTCGGACTTGAATAATACAAAATAGTGGGTTGTTACAGTTGGTATCAGAGCTTTTGGTAGCTCTAGGCAAAACTCAGCATATATGGTAAATGTATTTACAGCATTACTCCCACTCGAGTTTCAATCTCTTCCTTTTAACTCAATTCCTTTGAATTTTGGAACGTTCCCTCGGTTCCGAAATTCATTCTTGTCCCTCACTATTCGAATTCGCCTGAATTCTGGAGAATGCCATAACTCCACTTCGAATGATCTCTGTAGGGAATAGGCGGTCTCGCCAATCTTCAAATTATTTGTAAATAGGTGAAACTCCTTATAATGGACATCGATTTACCAAAGATTTCTGTATCCTCGGTTTACGATGCTATCTATCTACTACTATACCTGAATTCTATCCCTTGAGATCTGATGTAGATTCGCCTCGAAATTCTGCATCGGTCTTATTCCTTGATTCATGGACGACCCGGTTAAGGTTGCCCGCGATTTGATAAACTTATTCATCTTCCTATTTTGATTATGTAATTATCTTATCTTCTGTTTCGAACTTGTTATCGAACCAAAATTCTTTTTGATTTGATTTTCATCAAATTTGAATCTCTGTCCTTGCCTTGAAATCCATCCTCGTATCGTCGAGCGAGGAAGTATATTTGTAAATTAATGTTAAAATGTTTTATATATTGTGTTGTTTGAGTTGTTGATGTTGATTTGGGTTTTCGATCGATTCGTCTGATCAACACTATCGATAGGATTTCCAAAACACTTGAACAGAGCAAACTGACACAATACTGTTTTCAAATTAGTAAATAAAATAATTCTGAATGATTATATTATATATAAGTAAAAATTTTCTGAAATTTAAATGTTAATGAATCTGTTGTCTGAAATGTGAAAATTAAAATTTTCATTTATTGTTCTATAAATCATTGACTATTTCATAAAATAAATGAATGAATTTATAAAACTTGGATATAATTTGATTTAGAATTTAAATGAATTTAAAACAAGAATTTGGGAGTTTAATTTCCGATAGATTTCAAACCTTGTATTTAAGTTTTAAAAGGTATATTATTTAAAGTATTTTCGAATGGAAATCATTTGAAAGAAATTTTAGATGTTTAGATTAGTGCTCTTCTCTTTGTCGCTGGAAAATAATTTCGGTGATGACGGCCGCATCATCGACATTTATTTTCGAGTTTCGAAGTGGAGAGACCAATTCGTAGCTTTGCTACTGTTTTGATTTGGAAATTTAATCGATTTAAATTTCTTAAGTATGATTTGATTTATATGTATATAGATATAGTATTTTAAACTTAATTTGATTTGATATATGTAGTATATACATAATTATCTCCAAATTGTTTAAATTTAATCGGAAATTTAATTCTTAAAAATTTGGGTAAAAAGTCGATTTCAATTATAAATGAAACCAAATTTTGAATTAATATTTAAACTTGAGAGAATTGAATTAGAAATTCATTTGCGTAATATTTAATTGCACTCAATATAACTTACCTAAATTTTCAAAAAGTCAACTATGTAATTGAATATTATACAATATAAATGATAACAAAGGAATTTTTAAATAATTTGAGTAGTTATATTAAACGTAAATATACTTAATACATATGTGATAGGATATATTAAGTAGAATAAATTTAATAATAATTTGGAATAAGAAGAATTAAATTTGCCGAATAAACTATGATAATGACTATTCAAATTACGATCTTTGAAATTGTTAAGTTAAGATAATTGGATAATATACAATATAAACTGTCTTCATAAATAAAAAGTGAGAGTGTATAATAAATGTTATTCACTAAATCTTAATTATGAAATGTTTATGGAGATAAATAGAATAACAAGTTAGATAAATAATAGGTATGATTAATAGAAGAAAATTTGTATTGAAAGTTAATAAATTGAATTAAATTAACTTAAGGGAGTATCTTGAATCAATTAAGTTTAAATTTAATTTCGTTTTGGAAGAAACCTTTTGTATCTAACAGTAATAAAAAAAAAAAAAAAATATTGGAAACATTGAATTTAAGACAAGTTGTCGAATATAAATATTATTAAAATTGAAATATATATGGTTTGAATTAATTGTTTATAATGTAAGTCAAGTTTATTTCTTTTGGTTGTTTCTATTCTCCTACTTCCTTCCTTTTCGGGGACGAAAAGTTTTGAGTGGGGGAGAGTGTAACGACCCGTAAATTTTAACGGTTGTAGTAACGTATTTAATTAAAATTTTGTGCGAATTTAAACGATAAAATTTTGAAATTTAAATTTGATATTTGGAATGCGGTCAGTTAAACATAGCAACCGGTAAATTTTCGTCCGAAAATATGAAAGTTTATTTCGTGCGTAGAATTACTTCAGTTTAATCAGTAAAAAAAAATGATGAAAAAAAAACGTTTCAAAACCAAAATATTTTTACATAAAAAAATTCTAAAGCATCTTTTGAGCAAGTCGTCAGTTTGTCGTTTTTCCAAATTCGGACATCTTTGGCTCCGTCGATCTTATTTTTCTGCGATTTTTATGCATTTTTCGTAGTAGAAAAATTCGAATTTTTATAATTCGATCGTGCCACTGATAATTTTATACCGTTTTGATCGTCTCGTCGTGCTGATCTCTACAGTATATTTATTTCTGTGTTTTGGGGTCCGATACGTCGCGAAAACAGTGAAACAGTCAAGCGTATCGGTTTCGAAATTTTGGCTTTTCAAATTTTTCCTTACCATTTACTTTCCACCGATTGAATAAATGGCTACCTTACTTTTTAATCTCCCAAGAAACAGCTGTGACTCTTCGTTATATTTTGTTTTGACTCATTTACTTCTACATCAATTTCTCTCTCTCCTCTCCTTATTTCATTTTGTTCACTGTACAAGTTTATACAGTAAGTTATTTCCCTCTCCCCTCCTCCTTGTTTTGACGCACGCACACCATTTTTCCAACACCTCACTTTCCCCTCCGCACCGCCCCTCCAACAACTCGCATCACCCATCAGCCGACCACCCAAACCCGTGTTTCTATCCACCTTCCACCTGCCAGAGACCAGCCGCCCACCTGACCTCCACCTCAGGGCAGCGAACGACAAGCTACACTCCTTTAGCCGAGCCGAGCCTACGCTAACATCCACCTATAGCCGCATCTCTGCCCAGATCCATTGGTCAGCAAGCCACCTCACGAGCTCCACACGCTCGGGATCCAAACACCGGTCAACTGCCTACCCACCAGCTCACCTCGCTCTCTCGCCCCATCTCTCGGCTGTGAGCCAACCACTCCACCCTCTTTCCCCTGGTGCAGGCCGTTCATTCCCTCACCCGACAACCACTTCGGCCTCCTTCCTCTCCTCCATGGCCAAGCTACTTGCTGCCCCCTACTTTTCTCCTCTGTTATTTTAGGAAGGTGAGTATATATATAAAGTATGCAAAGTTATATATAAAAGTTGATATGACTGTTGTTTATATATCTTCTATTGAATTGAAAAAAAAGTAATATACAGTATATTTTAAGGTTGGGTGTAAACTGTGTTGCATATCTTGCCGCCGTGTTCACTGTGTTGCATATTTTGATTTGCATAAGTAAGATTATATATAGGAGATTTGTTTATATTATTATTATGTATGTTGTTATTGGTAGCTGATGCCATATACTGATACAATATATCATGACATTCATACATGTTCTAAATTTCATTTCGCTGCATATAAATTTATAAGTTTTGAAGTATATTAATATATTTAATGCGTTTAGATTTCGGTATCGACTGTACATTTTTTTTTGTATTGTTTTGTCATATGTTAATATATACCTATCTAATGTAACTAAGTACAATATATATATAGCCGCAGTAGGTTATATTTTATAAACTTACATTTTAAATTTTAAGACCGAGTGTTCAGATTGTATACTGTTAGTATATATGGTTACTGTTATATATTGGTGTGGTTCGGCTATAGTTTTATATTAGCTTTACATTGTATATGAGTATCATTGTATATTGTATATATCAATTTTAGTATATGACAGTGTATGTTGTGTTGATATTTTGATTATCTCGGATATTGTTTTTTTTTTATTTTGATTTCGATTGGTTATTGGTTTTAAAGAAATACGTATATATAGATCTTATTTTGTTAGATATTTTAAGTTGAATACGGATTTTATGAAAATTTTCATATTATTTTGTTTCAGATTATTTAAATGTGTTCACTTATACCGATTATCATCATCGATTCAATTCTAATTTGATTTCTTCAATTCCTATTTGTCAGCATTGTTTGTCAAATTCGCGTTCAATCTAGCTTTGCTTTGGATCCGTAACTCATCTGATTCTCGTTTCTCTCTAGCCTCGAAAGGTGAGCAATCACTCACGATTATATTCTTTTATTTATTAAATTTGATTTCAATTGAAACGACAATTGAAATATGTTGCTGTTTTTATTGCACTGTTATCTATGTATCAGTTCACTTTCGACATCTGACACCATTATCAGTTAATTATTTATGTGATGATAATACAGTTTGGTTGATAATTGATTGATTGATTGTTGTTAATATTGGATGAAAATTGTAATGTATAAAGTGATATATATTATGCAATTGAATTTGACGTAGGATAGTTTAAAATTTTGAATCGACATATGTGTTGAATTTGATTAGCTAATTGGAATAATATAACCCCTTTTAATTATTAAGTTAATTGACGTAGAATTTGATAAATTACACTTTGAACCTTGAACGTATATTGGATTAATTATTGTTGTATTAAAAATTGAAATTGAACGACAAGTGAAAAACCGTAATATAATAATCTTTAATCTACATGAAATGATAGTGTAGATTCTAGAGATAATTATATAAATTCGCACAAACAACAATGCGAATTAATACGATTATTTCGGGATTATTTGAATTAATTATTGAATTGTTGTTGATTGTTGTTATTGCTTGTTTGTTTACTTTGACACCATCCCAGTTATCACACTGCAAGTTCCCTTTATTATGCTTGATCTTGAATTGAATTGGAATCGGGTTGAAATGATATATACCCAAATGAATTGGACCTAGGATAGAGAATTAAATAAATCCGATTGGTCAATAAATCGTTTTAAAAATAAAATAATGATTTTATTCGAGCAAAGAGTAAGTTTTGAAATGAAGTTCGAATTTGAATGTTTATGAAAAAGAAATGTAAAGATTTAAACCCGAAACAAATGTTAACGTAGTAATTGATGAAAGAACGTTATTCGAAATTTAATTATTTAATAATTAAATCTGGTATGATTAATAAATGATTTTGAATTAGTAACAATTGAGTTTTGACATTATTAGGTTTGAAATCATTTAATAATTAAATTTGAAATAATTATTAAGTTTGGAATTATAATTAAGTTGAAATGATTTGTTGATTAAGTTTGAATTCATAATTAAGTGGAAATGATTTAATAATTAAGTTTGAATTGATAATCAAGTTTGTAATTATTAATTTTGAAATTTTAATGATTAAGATTGAAATTTATTTAATAATTGAATAAGATTGAATTATTTGTTAATTGAATAAAAATTCAATTCTTCGATAAGAGAAATTGAACTTTTGCATAAGTGGATTTGAACTTCGTTAATAAATGAAATTGAGTTTCTTTGTTTATTAAAGTTTGGAAATTTATTTAAGTAAGTTAATAAGTGAAATTGAACTTTTTGAATATGTGAAATTTAGTTCTTTATAATTTGAGTTTGAAATGTGTAACGAAGTCAATAAATAAGTGAAATTTGAATTTCGTTAACAAGAAATAAAATGTGATTTATTGAAATGAATGGGATTTATTGAAATTAACGTAAAACTTGTAATTTAAAGAATTGATTAGACGAATCTAATTTATTTCAATTTGAAGTTTTGATTTAATGAAGTTGAACGTAGATAATTGATTTAAATGTATTGGAATTTGAGTAGAAGTTGGTTTGAAGCATAAAATTTACTTAACGAATATTGAATGAAATCGATAAATGCATTTAAATTGATTTGAATGAAAATTAAACAATTTGAATGATTTTGGAATGAAACTTATATACGAACTTGAATCAATATTTGAATTGTTTAAATAAAAGTTGAAATCGAATTATAAGATTTTGAAATGGTAATTTGGAAGTTTTTGAAACGAAATTTTGAAATTGATTTAGAAAGACAAATGAAATGTTGATTTATAAATTCGAATTGAAAATAAAATTAAAATTTATTTGGTTTTGAAATTCATTAAACGACCAATCGGTGTAATAATTACGAAAGTTATTAAAGAGACCGGAATCGGTTATGGATATACTCTCTATCTAAACCGAAAACCACTTTAATAACTATACGCGGAGTGGTGATCCAGAATGAAGTGGTTGGAATGATGTACGCGATGACTGAAGAAAGTGAACGATAATGGATAGCCTTGACACTTGTGTCAAATTGGAAATGACTAAAATCAGGAGCCGTGCCGGGCCAAATGGGGTTAGCCACCTCGAGCGAACACACTTCTTCGTAACTATTACTCGTTACTTGTTGTTGATTGGTGCACCCTCGGAATTTCAGGAGTGTTGTTTCGCGGTGTTGCGATCGCTGCGGCGATGCGTTCTCACCAGTCCGGATCAGGCGAACGGTAGTTTCACTACCTTGGGTATTGCCTCATGTGCCTTGTCATACTTGTATCCCTATATACGTGACCACTACGACTTTGTTTTGTGTTATACCTATGGAGTACTCCCTGATATCCCACCAGTTTACGGTGGAGTTTACAGTGCTGTATAGACTATGACATTTATATAAAATGTGTTAAGGGGGATAATGGTAACGCCTTAACACTATTTTGATACTTTATATTACTGATAGACATTATCTATTTAGCGTATACTACTACATAGTAGATAGTTTAACGGATCCTTAAAGGATGGTGATTCCAACATCCTTTGAGTTACTTGTATTTCGATTGCTATTTCACTTGAGTTGGATTTATTGATATAAGAATATTAATCCTGACTCGAGTGTTTTGTGTTTTGCTTTACGCTCGGGTCAGACTATGAGTACCAGCTTTCGAGGCTCACCTTTGAAGTTGGAGCTTTGCTTGGAGGTCCAGCTATCTATCCAGCTTTCAGATATTCAGTTGATTCCAGTGATGTAATCTGATTATTGTATTTGACTATTGTATTCGAAACTTCTGTTGTAACCTATTTAACTCTGTTATATATATAGTAGCTTCATGAACTACTATCTCTTTTACTTCCGCTGCATATTATTACTCTGTGTCTGTGATTCTGTGATTATTTATTTACTGTATATCTGAGTTTTGCCAAATTTAAATTAACAATTCGGTATTTTGTATTATTCAAGTCCGACATGTGCGGATGCGAAATAGTCCAAAATAGTGGGTTGTTACAGGAACAGTGCTAATTTGAGTTAATAATTAATGGGTTGAATGAATGACAATTAATGAATTTATTTAAAATTGTAAATTCATAATGTAATAAAATGGTAATTTGTTGGGAAGAATGAACATTCCAACTTAATAAAATAATTCAAATGTTATGACTTAGTTTTAAATAGAATATAATAAAAACAAATGAAATTAGTGTATTAATGTGTGAAATAATAGATGGATTAATTGTAAATGAATGTAAATTAATGCGATTATGTTAACGTAGGTTAATAAATAATTAATTTAGTGCTATCCCAAATAATTAAAAACAATGTAAGGTTGTAATTGATTGTATTTGATAAATTGGAAATAAATTTCAATAAATATAATTAAATAGCATGTTAATAATGATTGAATGAAATTTGGGTTATGTAAACAATTGTGACCAGTGTTTGGGAATAGTAACTTATAAGTTATTTAGCCTGCTTATTTAAATGTGGGAAAAATTTCCAATTAATCTAAGTAAATTATTACGTTAATTTTAACTAAGGTAATTATTAACAAACTGAATGAAATGCAAATCAATGGAATTAATGAAGACGTATACTTAGCTACAAATTGAATATATGAAAACAGAATGTGGGCATTGAATTAAATTAAGGAATTTAATCTTTATTAAATGGTCATTGAATAAAATAAATGTTCAGTAAGTGAATTTATTGGGTATATTAAATGTAATTGGATGTAGATTTATGTAATAACGTTAATGCAAACTAAATTAGCGCAATCCCAATTAATGGAAACCAATTGCAATAAATGAATTTAATATTACATGATTGTGGATTTAAGGTAATATTTGGTAATAAGTTATGGCTAGTGGTTTATGAATGAATGGATAATTAAAGTTAAGGGTAGTGATGTTAATATAAGTTGACTATAAACATTGTAAATGATTTAGGAATCAAAGATGATGAAATTTGTCAATTAAATAATTGAAATTGAGGTAAACACTGAAATTGTTAAAGTAATCAACTCTAAACAACTAAATTTGTTTAAACCATTGTGAGTGATTTAGAAATTAAAAATGATGAAATTTGTCAATTTAAGAATTGAAATTTGAAATGTTGGATTTAACTAATTAATTTTTAATTTATTTAATTAACTGGAGAATAGACATTTTGGCCACTGACTCGGATTCCGACGAAATCAGTTTTATCGGATCCATAACGGTGAATTATTATAGGATTTCAACTTTCGTAGCGATCGGACTTGTCGTTTGATCGTATGGGCTCAAAACGCCTTGAAATAAATGAAATTGAAATCAATTGAAATTAATTTGAAAAATATTGATTTTATCATAACTTCTTCATACGATAGAATTTGTACTTGAAACTTGTTCCATCGCGTTTAAAATATTTAAAAACATCTATTTTGATATATGGGTTGACCCAATTTTATTCCGGAGTCGAAACTGGCTTTTTGGGCCACTTTGGCGTTAGCGCATAAATCTATCTTATCCATCCATTCAAATGTCAACCCTGCCTATATATATCCTGCTATAAACCCTAGCAGTCTCTGTTCCTCATTTCTATAAGTTCTATTCACCTCCTCACTTGAATGGCAGACAAACCCTAATTCCGATTGCAATCCCAAATCAAATCCAAAGCCAAAAATTCCAACTCCATAAACAATATCAAGTTTTATATCGTCGGAAAGCTCTTGAAGAGCGCAATCTAGATCCACTGTCTGTTTTTCGATTGGAGTTTCTACGCATCCAAAATCAGGGGAAACATTCACGGCCGTTCATCGCGCGTCGATGAACGTTGTCGGATCGTCGAATCATTTCTGGGTATTGTAGAGTGGACGATGGGGAGTTCATCGGTATAGTTTTTGCATGAATCAATGGCCAGATTTTCGAAAAAAATTCGACCTAGGTTTTTATTTGGTAGCGGCTGCTGACCGTACCTCAGCTTGGGCACAGCGACGTCCGTCGCGAGGTAAGGGGGGCACGGTGGCTCATAGAGGCGGTCGTGAATTTTTCTGGTGGTTGCGTCAAGCGTCGGCAGGGGCGGTGGCCTTGCGTGGAGAAGGGGTGCGTGCGTTATTTCCTGTACGTGATGTTTGCAGTGCGCGTGAAAGAAGATAGAAGTGATGAGGTAGCGAGGGTAATTTGTGTTCTCTCTTCTTTTTTTAAATTGAATTTCAATTACAATTAACGCTATATCTTTCACATACGATATCTGATTTACGCGCGGTTTCTTTTGTTAGGATCGTATTCAAATTCCAAACAGCTTGGCGCTAGTTTGGACGAATTTTGAGACTGTTAAATTTTTGAATTTAAATTGAATTCAAATTCAATTTAAATTCAAAAGGTGAGTGTTTTAACCCACTCACAACTTCTAAAAATTCTTATGTTTGTTAAATTTAATTTTGTTGTGATTATGCATTTATTTATGACTTTTTCGTATATTTAAATCATCGTCTCAGTTAATTGCATTTATTTAAATTAAATCGTTATTTAATTTATTTTTGAATATAACTGCCAGTTAAATACCTGTTATATATATTATCAGTTATCTATTGATATTGATTGATTGTTTGGATGATGATTGTGATGGATGTATGATTTGTTGATGGATGAATGGATGTTGTATTATATATTATTATAAAATGCAAGTTATTATGCATTTTTATTTCATTCGGAATTGCTGTTTGAAATGATATATAACCGTAATTTTATTTTAAATTACGGATTGAAATGATAAATATCTGTATCACTTGACCATAGGATAGAAAATTATATACAGGCACCGCGGTCTATATATATAAAAATATTTTGAAATGATTTTCTATGGTTTTGGAAAAGAATATACGGTTTAATAAATATTAATTTTTGATGTTATATAAATATTTTTATATATATATAGTTAAAATTCTTGAATTTAAGATATGTATAAAATTGTTAAATAAAAATAAGTTTAATAATGGAGTTTGATTATTTTATATTATATCGTTAAGCACCTATTTAAGATATTGTATATATATAGAGTTTTTTTAATGACTTAAAAAATTTAAGTTGGAAGATAAATATAAAATTGGTTTGAATTGAATTATTTAATAATTGTACTTGAATAAATTTGATTTGAGATTTAAATAAAAATGGAGATTTTAAAGGGTATGATCTTTACAAATTGATTTGGTTTAAAGTGGTTTAAATGAATATAAAGTTGAGATAAATGAATATATCAAGTTAAATAAATTGAATAATATCCAGTTGTTTGAAGTTAAAATTTTTACTTAAATTATATGGGATTTATTAAGTAAACCTTTCAAATCTAAATAATAACAATTGAATTTGATATATATGGAATTATCAAAGAATTAGTTAAATGGTGGGATATTTAAAGCTTTGAAAAATATGGAAATTGAAATGGCTTATTTGGAGGTTCAAATCGGAATTTGGAATTTATTTGTGAAATTGAAGAAGCTATTTTATTATATAAAGTAATTTAATATTTAAACCATTTAAGTAATTGAAGTTATGTTTCAAAGCTATGGGTTTCAAGATATATAGATTTAAAGGGCTATAATTTTTGGAAAGTGATATATTTTGAAATAAAAATGATATCATATTGATTGGGTTTTTAAAACGAAAATGATATCGTAATTATATTGTTTTGAAATGGATATTATATTCTGGTTTTAAAGTATAAACTATTTTGAAAAGACCGCGGTGTTATAATAACGATTGGTTGGTAAAGAGACCGGGATCAGAAGTTATCATACTCTCTGCCAACTCCGAAAACCACTTTAACAACCGTGTACGCGGTGGAGATTCCAAAATAAAGTAGGATGGTGGCGGCGTTTCCTTTAAGGTAAATACATGGACCCGACTCCCGTGAGTTGGCATAAGGTGGCTAAAACAGGAGCGATCGACGGGTTAAGAAGGTAGCCCCTTTTATCGGACACATCACTTCGATATTTTACTCTGACTTTGGATTTATTAGGTGGCCTGTAACGACCCGTAAATTTCGATAATTAAATTTGTTGAATTATAGGTATTCTGTAATTAAATTTTAGAAAGAAATAAAAAATTTATGATGTATATTGAAGTAAATGTTAAAAATGCAATGCAACCATGGAAATTTAAGCTAAGTATTAACAATTGTAATGAAATTACGATTAATTCAAATAATGGGAATTGTTGTACTAGGCTAAGAATGTAATATAAGAGAACAAATGTGAATAGTGTATTAACTAATGAAATAATATAATTGGGGGTGATTGAATGAATTCAAAATTATATTAACCAATGCAATAATATATTGAAAAATAGTAACTGTATGTAAATTAAGGTAGTAATGTTAATGGCAGTGTTGAATAACCAATTTAATGTAATTCCAATTGATTGGAACAATTGCAGGGTTAAAATTTATTGTAAATAGAAATATTGGTAATAAATTAATGTAAGGAAACCAAATGGAATTATTGAATTAATCAATGCATTAATAATGAACAAATAGTTATTAAATAAAATTAATGTTCTGGATGTAATTGTTTGGAAATAATAACTAGAATGAATTGCAACCGTATAAATGTAAGTTGACTGTTAATAACTTGGATGCAATTCTAATAAGTAAAACAATGTAAATGTTATAGCTTGGTTACAAAAATTAATATACGGAAGTGGATGTAAATATTGAATTAATTAATGAAATAAATCCAAATGTTATGTTTGGATAGAACATAGGTGAATGAAATTAGTAGTATGGAAATAAATGCCAACATTGATTTGTAAGTAATAAAGGCTTATTTATGTGACTAAAGAGTAACAGTAATGTTTATTTTAGGTACCTATTTATTTAGATTGTTAATTGGAATTTAAGATAAATTGTAATAAATGGAAATAAATGTTACATTTGTGTGAAATGTAATACAGTGGTAAGGAGTTGTTAAATTGGGTATATTAAAGTAATGAATGGGAGAAACAAGGTAACTAAGTATATATAGCAGTATTGAACTTAATAAAAAGATTTGAATTAAAAGGAATCAATCCATTGAAATCTAATGTATAAAAAGTGTAAATTTTGTAGCAATTGGAATTAAATGTTATGCAATTTGGAATAAAGATAAATTGGAAAAATGTTAATTTATTAGGATATATACCAATGTAAATGGTACTTAAGATGAAAATATGATAATTAATTGAATTAAAAGAATGGGAGTCAGGATTTATTTATTTATGTGAATTTACAGTTAAATAATTGGATTTATTGCAAATAATAGAATTAAATATTAAATTTTACGTTAATTGAAATGAAGGTGATATATGAGAAAATTTAGGTTATAGTTTGAATCCAATGTTTAATCCATCTATTTGGCAATAATGAATGGAATAATGAATAATTTATTTAATTAAATGGGATTTTTGGAAATTTAATTTATAATTTAGAATATAATGAAATTGAGGTTAACATTGCAATTAAGGAATTTATCAACTCTAAATTGACATTAAATTTGGGTAAATGATTTCGAAATTTAAAAATGGTGAAATTTGTTGATTATAGAGTTGAAATTGGAGATTTGAATTTATTTGTTAATTTATTTAATTAATGTATAAATAACCATTTTGGCCACTGACTCGGATTTCGACGAGACTAGTTTCATCGGATCCGTAACGGTGAATTATTGTAGGATTTCTAGTTTCGTAGCGATCGGCTTGTCATTTGATCGTATGGACTCGAAATGCCTTGAAATTAATGAAATTGAAATCAATTGAAATCAATTTGAAAAATATTGATTTTAGCATAACTTCTTCATACGATGGAATTTGAACTTGAAACTTTTTCCGTCGCGTTTAAAATATTTTAAAACATCTATTTTGATATCTGGGTTGATCCAATTTCGTTCCGGAGTCAGTACGGGGTTTTTGGGCCATTTTGTCGTTAGCGCGTATATTCAACCCGATCCATCTATTCTATTTCAACCCTGCCTATATATATCCTGCTATAAACCCTAGTTGTTCCTTATTTCTATACGTTTTATTCACCCCCTTACTTTAGTGGCAGACAAACCCTAATTCCAATTGCAATCCCAAATCAAATCCAAAGCTGAAATTTCAAACTCCACCATATATGCCAAATTTTATATGGATTTGAAGCTCTCGACGAGCGCAAGTCAAATCCAGATTTATTTTTCGATTTGAGTTTTTGAGTGCTCGAAATTCGAGGGATTGTTCACGGCCGTTCATCACGAGTTGATGAACTTCGTCCGATCGAGAAATTGAAGGCACAGTCAGGTAGAGAGGACCGAGGGGAGTGCAGCAGCGTTGTTCGTTAGTCAATTCAACGGTTGGATGCGTCGCATAATTCGCGTAGGGTTTAAAAAAATTTGCGGCGACTAGGTGTGTTTGTCCTCGATCTGAGCGTCGTGGAGGCGAGGGTGTTCGTGTATGGGCGTCGCGCGCATAGGCGGTGGTGGAGCTGGACTGCGGAGGTGCGGCGTGTCACTGATTGGAGGCGGCGCCGATTGGGTAGCGGCGTTTGTGCTGTTCAAACGAGTGGGCCTGTAGTTGGTAGAGCATGAGGAAGAAAGGGGTTACATGGCACTAAGGTTAATGTGTTCCTTTTTTTATTTTTAAAATTGAAATTCAAAGACAATTTTCGCTATATCTTTCACATACGAACACCAATTCACGCGCGGTTTTTTGTTTGGATCGTATTGAAATTCCAGACATTGTAGCGCTGGTTTGGACGAATTCTGAGACCGTCAAATTTTGGATATAAATTGGATCTAAATTCAATTTAAATTCAAAAGGTGAGTGTTTTAATCCTCTCACAACTTCTAAGATTTCTTATGTTTGTTAAATTTATTTATGATGTGATTTGAACTTTACTTATAGCTGTTGGTCATATATTTAATCATCATCTTAGTTAAATTGCATTTATTTAAATTAAATTGTTATTTAATTTATTTTTGTATATAAACTGCCAGTTAGATAGATTGTTTAATAAATTTTTGAATATAAACTGTCAGTAATTACCTGTTATTTATCATATGCTCTATATTGATGTTATTATTTAAATTGAATGATGATTGTAATAAATGGTTGATGATTGATATTGGGTGAATGGATGCTGTATTTTATATTGTTATAAACCGCAACTTATTATGCGTTCTTATTTCATTCGGGATTGTGGTTTGAAATGATATATAACCATAATTTTTATTTTTAAATTACGGGTTGAAATGATAAATATCCGTATCACTTGACCATAGGGTAGAAAATCATATATAGACACCACGGTCTATATATATAAAAATATTTTGAAATGATTTCTATGGTTTTGTAAAGAAATATACGAGTTATATAAATATTGATTTTGATGTTATATAAACGTTAAATTTATTATTGATTCTAGCTATATATAAATATGCTTTGAAATATAAAATAAGCCCAATAATAAAGTTTGATTATTTTATATAATATGGTTTAATGAATATTGATTTTTGAGATTTTATAAATATTATTCTATATAAAGTTGAATGCTTGAATTTAAGCTATGTGTAAGTTGTCAAATAAAAATTAAGTTTAATAATTGAGTTTGATTTTTATTAAAATAAATGTGAGTAAGTATTTAAATTCTATTTTGATATAGAGTGTATAATGATTTAAATAAATTAAGGTTGGGAGATAAATTGGAGATTTATTTGAAACTGAAATTATTTAAAATTAAACTCTAAAAGATTGATGTGAAATTCCATAATGAAGTAGGATGGCGGCGGCGTTTCCTTTGAGGTAAATACGTGGACCCGACTCCCGTGAGTTGGCATAAGGTGGCAAAAACAGGAGTGATTCTCGGGCCAATAAGGTAGCACCTTTGATCGGACACATCCCTTCGATATTATCCTTTGACTTTTGGATTGATTCGGTGGCCACTTTTGATTTTATATTTGGAGGTGCGGCTCGAGGTGGGCGGTAGCTACGCGCTACGCGTTACCACCGGTCCGGAAAGCAATTGGTATATCTACCCTGGCATTGCCTAGTTGTGTCGTGTCACCTACCATACCGAGCCTTTACTACGAGTTTCTATCTGTGTCATACCTATGGAGTATCCTCTGGTAGCCTCCCGATCAGGAGGTATTATGGTACTTTACAGACTATTGGCACTATTACGTGTTTAGGTGGAAAATGTAGAGCCTTAATGCTATTTAAAAGTAAGTTTATTTTACTAATAGACAATTTTTTAATAGCGAAATATTACTACATAGTATATAGTTTAACGGATCCTTAGGAGATTCGAATCCTGAGCCTCTCTTAAGTTACTGCACTCATATTTATTTCTGTTGATTTAACTCACATAAGATATTTTTGTTCTGACTCGAGTATTTTGTCTTTTCAATTCGCTCGGGTCAGTCCGAGCATTTCAGGAATCGAAGACTTTATTTCTAGAGGACGAAGACGAAGATTTTATTATTATTATTACATATATTATATTGTTCCACTACACTGTATTCCGCTACATTAGTTATTATTCACTGATATGTGCAACTCTGATATGTATTGTATAAATATAATCAAATATTTACAAAACAGCTTCATGAACTGTATATTTGATTATTATATTTTATCATTCCGCTGCAAGATTCTATTTTGTTTTTTCTTTCCCTGCTTTTTCTTATTTACCCCATAACAATCCGCCCTTTTGTATGGTTTAAGTCCAACGTGTGTGATTTATCATCGATTTAAAGCGTATAAAAAGGCGGGTCGTTCATCTGGTATCAGAGCTTTTGTTTAGCGATAAATCTTAGCTTTGTGGGGTTTGACTCTTTATTAATATGGTAGTAATACCCTATGATGAGTCGTTGAGTGTATATATATGAGAGAGCATATTTGTTAGTGTTATAAAAAGGTTTCGATATTGTGTTAATCTGTTCCGTTTTGTATTTATAAATTCTGGTTGATGCATGGGACGCTATGACATCAATAGGGATTTTTAAACACTTAATAGGATAGACTGACATAATATTTGTTTTTATTATAGGTGAATGAAATAATTTTGCCTATTATATTTTCTATATATAAAATAATTTTTTTTAAAGATTATATATGGTTGTGATATATTGGTTGTTAGGTAATGAAAATTATAAATAATGGTTGAAATGAGATTGAAATAAAATAAAAGGAAACTGGGAATTTAGAACGTAAATTCCGGGTTTTGAAAATTTCTTTTGAATGATTTTGAAATATAGAAATAATATTATTAGAAGTATTTTCTGATATAAATATTTCAATATAATTTGAAAGAATTATTTTAAAGAAATTTTGGAAAAATAAATAAGTTCTGTGCTCCCCTCTCTGTTGCTGAAAAATAATTTCGGTAATGGCGGCCGCATCATCGACATTCATTTTCGAGTTTCGAAGTGCGAAGGCCGCTGTAGTAGTTTTTCTACGGATTTATTTTAATAATCAAATATAAATTTCTAATTGTTCTAAGCATAATTGGATATATAAGTTTTAAGTATAAATATTTATCCATTATTTTAAAATGATTTGAAATTAAACCTGGTATTTAGTTCTTAATTTCCGTTAATTAATAGTTCAATTAATGTAGTGAAATGAGATTTAACTAATGATTGAAACCTCTAAATGAAATAAGAAATTTAATGCTAAGTTATAAAGGAAATTAAAAGAAATTTGAAGTTGTAACTTATAAGGTAAAAGATAAAATTATTGAACAACGAATTAATTAAAAGAAATGGGATAAACTTGTATGATTTTCAATTACATTCTTAAAAAGCATATATATAACTTACCAAAAGATATAAAAAGTTGAAATGTTTAATAAGAAATTATAATAGAATATTATGCAAGTAAAAATTTGAAATAATGTAAGTATTAAATGAAATTCTTTAATAAATAGGAGGATGAATACTGTGAATAAATGAGATCAAGTAATGAGTAAAAGAAATTTGCAGTATATGGATAAAAGAAAATAAGAGTTGTAAGAAATAAATAAAAGTAAATGAAACTTAAGAAAAAAATTGAAAGGCTACTAATTAAATAAGTGGAAAGGTAAGTATTATAAATAAATGAATAAACGAAATTAAGTAATAAATGAATGAAAATAAATGAAATTGAGAAATGAATGTAATGCAATGAAAAGAAAATTTATATGATGTGAATAAATAAAAATGAAGTTTTGAAAGTATAAGTGCAGGTAAGTGAAATAAACACTGAATCAATGGATGGAAATGAAAATTTGCAAGAAATAAACATAAATTAAAAAGATAAATCATTATACGAAAGAAAAGAAATCAAACAACAAAAAGTATGAAATAACTTAATTTATTGTTTGGATTTGTTGTTGTTTTTATTTATGGTTATTTGAGCAAGGATACTTTAAATTTGTGTGGATGTATGGATAATCTATTTAGTTTCATCTACGACTGTTTAGTAAAAGGTGCACTAAGTAGTTTATTTTCCATTTCATACAATTTAAAGTTTTGAACCCGAACAACTATTTGTTGTTTGATATGAATGAATAATTGATTTGTGTTGATTCTGTATGATGGTTGTATGTTGTAATTGAAAGTGATGTTGTTTGTATTGATTTGTTGTTTATTGTTTGAAACAACTTTAAATGTTTCATTTTATATAATTATAAACTTCCTTGGGTTACATAAGTGAAATACAGGTTATGGAAGTAATTGCTACTGCTTTTGGTTCCATAAATAAGCGTTATTTGCCCGACAAATAAGTATGTTTTCGGATTACGGTTTATAGCACTATTATATTATTTTCCCGGATTGGGATATATATTATTTTGAAAAATATGTTATATATTGTTATATTTGATATTATATTTTCTTACAAGCCTCTCCGTACAAAGGAGACTCTGCCGAAATTTTCCGTAAATTTTGGACTTAGAAAATTTTGAAAAATGTTTTCCAAACTTTATTAATTTGAGTGTAAAAGATTTAATGGTTATAAATTGGTATATTTTATTTAGATTAATTGATTTTGTAGATTTATTTGTTTATAATTTAATATTTTAAATAAGATATATTGACTTCTTAATTCTTCTTTTCCCTCATTTTTCCTTTTCGGGAACGAAAAGTTTTGAGTGGTGGAGAGTGTAATTTGAATATAATGAATGGAATAATGATTAATTTATTTAATTAAATGGGATTTTTGGAAATTGTTGAATATAATGAATTGAGGTTAACATTGCAATTGAGGAATTTTTCAACTCTAAATTGACATTAAATTTGGGTAAATTTGGGTAAATGATTTCGAAATTTAAAAATGGTGAAATTTGTTAATTATAGAGTTGATGTAACGACCTGATATTTTCAACCATTCGCATCCGCATATGTCGGACTTGAATTGTTCAAAATACCGCGTTGTAAATAAAATTTGGCAAATCTCAAAATATACAGTAAATAAATAATCATAGAATCATAGACACAGATATCAGAAAACTCGCAGCGGAATTTAAAAATACTTAGTGGTTCATGAGGCCACTATAAATAGTCTCAATCAAATAAAAATTACATAGTCTTTAATCCAAATATAGTTTTAAATCATCAGTCGAAATGTCCACTAGTCTTGATTTCAAAATTTTAGATAAAGAACTGGAAGGGAAGTTTGCCAGCAGCTTGAAAGTGATCTACAGAAATCCTAGCTCCAAGATGAAACTGAACTGCAACTCAGGCTAACCCGAGCGTAAAATAAAACATGAACACTCGAGTCAGGACATGCATACTTATACAGTGTAAAATAATTCAATTGTACAGTAATATAGAGCAAATAACTTAAAGGATGCTTGGGACCGCCCATCCTCTAAGGATCCGTTAAACTATTTACTATATAGTAATAATTTCGCTATTACAATCGTGTCTATATTAAAATAAACTTACTTTTAAATAGCATTAAGGCTTTACATTTTCCACCTTAACACGTAATAGTCCCAGTAGTCCATCCAATATCATAGTCCCTCCTGATCGGGAAGCCACCAGAGGATACCACACGGGATACGGGAGAAAACCAAACTCGTACAAGGCTCGCTATGGTAGTTGACACGGCACAACTAGGCAATGCCAGGGTAGATATACCAATTACGCTTCCGGACCGATCGTAACGCGTAGCGCGCAGCTACCGCCCACGTCGAACAACACTCCCAAATCAAAGGTGCGCACCAATACAATCACAAAAGTAATAGAATGACATACGAAGAAGTGCGTCCGATCGGAGGTGCTACCTCATTAATCCGTCGATCACTCCTGTTTTAGCCACCTTATGCCAACTCACGGGAGTCGGGTCCACGTATTTACCTCAAAGGAAACGTCTCCACCATCCTACTTCATTCTGGAATCTCCACCGCGTACACGGTTGTCAAAGTGGTTATCGGCATCGACAGAGAGTATGCCAGATATCCGATCCCGGTCTCTTTAACAACCAAACATTATTATAACCCGTGGTTACAACTTTTAAAAATGGTATTTATACTTTAAAAATCAAAATAAATTTCAAATACATTTCAATATCATAATATCATTTCAAACATCATTTATTTAAACATCAGTCATTTTATTTAATATAAAATACCATTTAAATCTATTCAATTTATTTAGGAATTAATTGCCTTTCAACTCACATTTAAAAGATAAATTCTTCCATTTAAAACCATTTAAAGTCAATTCCTTATTTTTATTAATTACATATTAAATTCCAAAATTTAATCCTTTTTCCCAAAGATTATTAAATTTTATTAAAACAATCAAAAATTCAGTTTCCGTAGCACTTATGAAATGCTACCTAAAGTTATAGGTTAAACAGTTCATTCCCAAAAGACAACATTTAAGTGCTGTAATAGATTTCTTTATTTCCAATTAAACTTTAGTTATCTTTATCAACTATAGCACTTACAAAGTGCTACAATAGCTTTTAGTTCAAATTAGCCTTTAAGTTCTTTTAAATTTAACTACTACATTTACAAATGCTGTAATATCCTTTATATTTAAAATTTCAAGGTTTAACTATGATTTCATAACTAAGTAAAATTTTCATATAAATCATATATTTTCACATTATAAAGTCATAATTTTAATACTCATATTTTTATGAATTTATAAGTAAATTTTCATACAAAAATCAAATTTTATTATGAATTTCTTATTTAAATCCAAGGATTAAATTCCCATTTCTTTGATTAAATTATTAACTTAACAATTAAGTTTTAAATTCCCAAAATATAACTTATTATCAATTATTTTACTTAACTAAAATCTCACTTTTAACAAAAATTCAGAATTTCCGAAAATAAGTTATACTTCAAAATTTTACTTAAACATTCATTTATTTAACATTTTGACTCATTCAAAAATCATTATAAATTTTATAAAAATCATTTAAATACATTTTAAACCAGAATATTATAAATTTTCCATTTAAAATAATTTTAAAACATTTCAGAAAAATATTATATAAACCACGGGTCTGTATATAGTTTTCTAGCCTAGGTCAAGTGATACGGATATATATCATTTCAATCCGCAATTTACAAAGAAAACCCGGGTTCTATCATTTCAAACCCGTAATCCCAAGTTAAATAATAAATAATTAAATAATTAAATAAATGAATAAATAATTATCGTTCAGGCCTATCTTTTCAGCCTGTAACGATTTCTATTCTACGAGGAACTTGCAGTGTGATTCAAACAGTAAATAATAATAAATAGTATAACTGCAAAATATAACAATAGATAATACAGTTGATGATGTGTCAATTAAAAAATGGGGTTTAACATCAGAAGTAAATATCACAGGCAGATAAAATTAAATAAAATAAGTTTACAATTACACTTGTGATTTTCGCAAATATACAAGTATGTTTGTCTGGTAAGGAATACTCACCTTATTGCCGTCGAAGATTTTGATTCAAGAATGATGGTAACACTTTGAAAAGAGAATGCACAGAAGCATGATCAAATAGTTGCGAAGGCCGCGACCAGATTTTTTTATTCTTGAAAAGGAAACGAATAAATTCAACATCAAAACTAAGTAAAATTTTACAAACAATTTCGAAATAAACTGAACGAATGGAATCAAATATTGACTTCACCACTTCACTAAATGGAGAGAGGAAGGTAGGGCGTAGATGAGCATGAAGTGGACGACAAAATATAACAAACAAAAAGAAGAAGGAAGGAAAAAAAAAGAATAAAACCATTACCTGATTTCCCTGCTCACGAAAAAGAAAGAAGCAACTGGAGATGCAGAAAATTATGAGGTGAGGAAATGTGATATTAGGTTTGTATTTATAGGCAGAAGCTTTGCACGCAAGGAAAAGTAACGTGTGCAAATCAAATGGGAACAAAAAGGCAAGCAAATATTTTTTCTTTGATATGTGATGTTCAATTATTGCGTTTATAAGGCAAAGAATATTTAAATCAAATAGTTAATTTTTGCAGTGGTATCTTGGACCACATATCCAAAAGTAACGTACATTGATTTGATAAAGGAATGACAAAAGAAATTTGTTTTTTATTTGAACAATACGTGAATATGAATTGAAAGGGTGCTGTCATTTCCCTGAATATGCGTGATGTTTGAGATAAAAGGGGAAATAAAGTTTAAATTAATTTCTTTCATTTTTTTTGCTGACCGAGTATTTCCAAAAGGGTTTGCATGATTATAGGAAGAAACATCAAACATATTTTGCTTTGACTGAAGAGAAATTTTCGAACGTTGCCAATAGTTTCAGGCAGGAAATAATAGATATGTAATATACAGTATCCGTTTCTTTCTGAAATAAATTAGCAGTCTATGCATGTGATATCTAAAGTTATTGCATTGTTTTTATCATTTTATGCCATGTAGGTTAAATTACATTTAGTTGCAAATATAAAGCAAATTTAACTGAAATTTGGTTCTACTACATAGAAAATGAAGTTTGACATATTTTAATATTACATGAATAGTTTTACTTTGCAATCTTTCAAAATGAAGTTAAGGGAGGCAAGATGATAGGAAAAAAAATATACTGCTTACGTGACAAGAAACTTGCATTGATGATTTAGTTTAAAAGATGAAAGTTTTACTGATAGATAAAATAAGGAACACACAAATTAAGGATATGAATGTTAGAAATATCAAAGATTTTATAGCAAATAAAATAGTTGTAGCAAAAGAGAAAAGGGATGTCCCTAAAAATATAAATGACAAGTCACGGTTAAAGGAAAACTGAAACGGATATGCTTCCCTCTTACTCAAAAATGTACGTTTACTGATTTATTTAACCTTTTTAGTTACGGTATACACATTTGGAATGCGCACTATAGACGCAATAACTAACTCAAAATTTTACGCTCAAAATGACGCCTAAATTCTTATACGTTTTCTTATATACATTATTTACTCCATCAGATAACGTGCCCTTTAAATGCATACTTAAACAGTTTCGTTATGAATCTTGAAATTTATTACTTATTAAGATAAGTTTTGTTTACATTGGGTTTTTATTCATTCATTTATCATTTACCCGGAATCTATTACAAAAGTGTATATAAGTAACGGTATAAATTATTTTATTTTTAAAAGGTATAAATCTATTTAAAGAACAAAAGTGAAATTAAAGTTGTTGTGAATTTATTCAATTAAACTAAAAGATTTGATAACTAGAATAATAATAAAAAAGATTTACATTTCGATGAACGTTAATTTACAACCAAAATATGCATTTTAGAGTTTTCTTATAAATAAAAATCTTGGGCGAGCTAAATTTAGAAAGGGTCAAAAAAAGAAAAATGGAAAATGAATGACTACAAGAATGGCAAGAAATAGAGAGGCTAGAATTGAAAAGGTCATAAGTTAAGGTAAAAGAAACATATATATTTAATCTTATATGCAAATGAAAAAGGAATGATATAAGGAGAAGATTTTGGAGTGATTAGGAAGAGTAATACATAACTAAAGTATGGTAATTAAATAGATAGGTAAATAAAAAGGTAAGAAATAAACAATTTGGCGTATGCGTAATTAAAACAATGTAACGTATGTATAATTGAATTTTTTTTTCAAGCTATTAAATAAAAGATATACAAAAGAAATATTTAATAGATAAAATAAGGTCTAGAAAAATAAATAAAGAAATAAATGTCAAGAGATAGACATAGGAAAATAATAAAGAGACTAGCAAATAAAAATGAGAAGTGGGAAATAAATCTTTTTATTTGAATGGAAAAAAGAAATACACAGTTATGAATGAGGTGGATGGCTAAGGTAAGAAAGAAAGAGGGTATAAACGAATAACTTGATGTATTAATTTTTCTTTCTAGAATTGCATGAGAGATGAGAAGTTATAGGCAAGAAAAATATAAATATTGATATTTTAAAAGGGCCATGAGTTGATTGAGCATATATTTATTACTTGTTATACATTGCCACTTAGTTCTATTCCTATTATAAGCAATAGGTAGGAAATCTTGTTGTGTGATGGAATTATGCCATGGGTTTCGTAATTAAGGAGAACATAAAACGGCAAGCGATTATATTAGATTGTGTACAATGATGATGTTTCCTTCATATATATCTTTATTGGTCATAGTATTATTAAAAACATATACGTATACGTATATATATAGATATAATAGACTTATACATATAAATGTGTTAAAATTAGTTTCACTATATTATGAGCCTAAAATTAAAAACAAAAATTTTGAACCTAATCTGCAGATTAAAAAGGTTTAAGATTAAGAAGTTATGACTTTGCATACAAGTCCATCTTATAAGTCTTAAGTCAAATTAACGCACACACATATGTATATATACAAATCATTGTAAATAATGTCTTAAACTTAATACAACATCTTTATGCTAAAATTTATAACTTAGTAAATTCTTTAATATTAAGCAACAAATTAAGGTCTAACGTTAATTTAAAAGGAAAAAAGAATCATGATATTTTGCAATAAATTCAAGTCATTTTTATAAAGAAGCCCCCCTTTTTTTAACTTTAACAAAAGTATGCAAAAACAAAAGATGAGATTTAAATAATGAACACATGCAAACATTAATAAACTACATATGTTTTCTATTTGAATCAATAACAGAAATATTACATTAATTAAGGCTTAAATTTAAATTACAATAAGTTTTTTCCCTCTTTTTTTTTACCAAAACTTATTAACTTAAATTTTAATTATTGAAAATTTTACTTTTAAAAAAAGAAACAACGTTTTCAAGTAAAACTTAATTAAAATATTTACAAAATTATGGGTTGTTACACTCACCCCCACTCAAAAGTTTTCGTCCCCGAAAAGGAAGGAGGTAGGAGAATAGAAACACCCTGAAAGAAAACAAAATTGAAGCTCAAAATGGAATTATTGATTTAAACCATATAAATTCAAAATATTCAATAATTTATTTAATCCATTTGATTTTTACTGAATTTAAATCAATCTTAACTATTTCCAAATTGATTATCTTATTATCCAATTATTTTGAAATTAACAATTTCAAAAATCATAAATTTGAATAGTCAGTTATAATAATCATCTTTTACTCAACAAATTTAATTCTTCTTTATTCCAGATTATTATTAAATATATTCTACTTAATATATCTTATCACACATATTAAGTAGATTACATTTATTATAACTATTCCAATTTATTTCTAAATTTCCTTTAACATCATTTGATATTGTATATTATTCAATTATTTTTTTATTCTATTTACCCCTATTTGTCTTTTTGTAACTGAAACTTTAAGTGTATAAAATTTATTATAACCACTCAAATTTTATTTATAAAAGCCTTTTATATTGTACATTATCCAATTACATAGTTAATTTCTGAATGATTTAGGTAAGTTTATATTGGCATGCAATTGAATATTATACAAGTAATTTTTTTTTCCAATTCTATTATTCAAGTTTAAATATTCATTCAAAATTTGACTTTATTTTATCATTAGAATCACCTTTTAACATAAATTTATGAATTAAATTTCCAATTAACTTCAAACACTTTAGAGATAAATAAATATATACATATAGTATCTGTCAAATCAAATTTAAATCATATATCTATATATATTATAGATTAAGTCATATTTTAGAAATTCAAATCAATTAAATTTTTAAAGCAAAACTACAGCGTGGTCTCTTCACTTCGATACTCGAAAATGAATGTCGATGATGTTGTAGTCATTACCGAAATTATTTTCCAGCGGCAAAGAGAAGAGCACTAATTTTTAAAACTTTTAAAATTCTTAAGAAACAAATTTCTTATTCGAAAATACTTTAAATAATATATCCCTTTAAAACTTCAAAACACAAGGTTTGAAACCATCGGAAATTAAATTCATAAATTCTTGTTTTAAACTCATTTCAACCAAATCAATTTATAAACAACTATTTATAAATTTATTTATAGAATAATAAATGACAAATCAAGTATTATCATTTCAAATGATCAATTTAAATCAATTTATTAAGTTCCATAAAATTTACTTATATATCAAAATTTATTTCATTAACCAAATTTTAAACTAATATTGTGTCGGTTTGTTCTGTTCAAGTGTTTTGGAAATTCCATCGATAGCGTTGGTTAGCCGAATCGATCAGAAATCCAAATCAACATCAACAACCCAAACAACACAAAATAAAACATTAATTATAGATTTACAAGTACAATTCAAAAATAGTTGGATATAGGTTAGAAAAAAACAAGATGATTAATTAACAAAATAGGAATATGGATAAGCTTATGTAAATCGCGGGCAACCTTAACCGGGTCAACCATGACTTAAAGAATAAGATCGATGAGGATTTTCTGGGGTAAATCTACATTAAATCTCAAGAGATAGAGTTCGGAATAACAAGAGATACTAGAATCTAAACCGAGGATATATAAATCTCTGGTGAATCAATGCCAATTGTAAAGGAGTTTCACCCCTTTATTAGAATATTGGCGAGACCGCCAATTCACTATAAAGATCATCCGAAGTGGAGTTATGGGATACCCCAGAATCGAAAGAAGATGAATAGTGGGGGACACGAATGAACTTTGGAACCGCAGGGAATGTTCCAAAATTCGAAAAGGAAGAGATTCAACTCCAATGAAAGTGATTCCGTAAATCAAATTTACCATACATTCTAAGTTTTGCCTAGAGCCAAAGCTCTGATACCAACTATAACGACCCAATATTTTCAACTATTCGCATCCGCACATGTCGGACTTGAACTGTTCAAAATACCGCGTTGTAAATAAAATTTGGCAAATCTCAAAATATACAGTAAATAAATAATCACAGAATCACAGACACAGATATCAGAAAACTCGCAGCGGAATTTAAAAATACTTAGTGGTTCATGAGGCCACTATAAATAGTCTCAATCAAATAAAAATTACATAGTCTTTAATCCAAATATAGTTTTAAATCATTAGTCCAAATGTCCACTAGTCTTGATTTCAAAAATTTAGCTAAAGAACTGGAAGGGAAGTGTAACGATCGCGATTTTTCGTTGCCGAAAAACCGAAATGTTATGGTTTAAGAAAAAGAATTTAAGAAAAGAAAAGAGAGAAGAAGAGAGAAAATAGATAATAGATAAGGTAGAAGATGGAGGGGAAAGAAAACAGAAAATTAGAAAATAGAATAGAAAAGAGAAAATAGAACAGAACAGAGAATAGAACGGAACAGAAAACAACAGAACAACATCAGAATCTCACAATTCGCAGCGGAACAACATATAATAATAAATGAATAATCTTTAAACAAAGAACTATATCAGTTATTACATTTTATACATTACATTACATCATATCATCATCAGAGTGTACAACAACAAACAATGCAGCGGAAAAAGAAATACTATATAAACTAGTAATACGCCATGCTATCCAGCTTGCCTCCAGCAACTCCAGAATATCCAGAATATCCTGATAAACCTTACTCTTGACTGCCCGTGTGGAAATTGGTGGGCACCCAGAGTTTAGGAAGGAAAACAATAAACTCCAAGTCAGTCATGTGACTGGTGTGAGAACTCAAAACAGTTTATTTATCTTTAAAATCAAAATAGAGGAATATTTTTAAATTCAATTCGCAATGCTTTTAAAAATGAGACTACCATAAGGCCTCCCGCACACACACACAATGCAAACGCAGAATCGGAGGAGATTTCTCCTTATGATAGTCAAAGATGCTTGATACGCATTAAAAAGAAGCATTTGATATTATTACTAGTGCATAGTGTAGAGAAAATTCATTTCGAAAATAAAGATATAAATCTTAGCCAACATAGACATTTTGCACTTATGCCTACTATAGCTACCATCCAAACAGTGTTGCGACACCATAAGTGAATGATAGGTTCTACAACTAATACCGTACAAGTTTCGTATTGTTTCTTTGGATTTCCAACGAATGGTCAGGCCAAGGAACTTCCCATTGCCACATGAGAATGCCTCTGGAAAGACATCCCCGAGAACCAAACCGGAACTCTACAACACAAGGCCGGGTTACCCTTAACTGGGTAACTACTGACACGAGCACGCCATTCCCCGATCGTAAACGACCTTTCTCACGGGATCCCGAAAACCAACAACCACAAAGTAATAAATTCGTAGTAACCACATAGGTTAAATATCTGGGCTCCATACCATGATACCACCTCTATCCAGAAGGAAATGTACATACCCTAAAGGGAGCTACCCCTCATAACCTTGCCGCATCTTTCCTGTTTTGACCATTTCCGGGGTGTGAGGCTCGACGAAGTCACGTCCACAAAAACATACTTTATACAAAAGCCATGCTTTGGGTCAACAAATGATCAACACAATGATCACTAAGATAGACGATCAAATAAACGATCCTATCACAATAATCAACACAATGATCATTTACAGCAACACTCAGCATGTCACATTACCAAATTGGGAATATATCGCTGATAACTTCAACTATATAACCTCTGAGCTCGTACGTCTCAGAGAAGGTTGTTAAGCTAAAAGAATAAATTCTCCGCCACCAACAGAAATATATTTGAAAGAAATCGGCTTTATATCTCAACTTGTAATGTCAGACATACAATCCATACAAGTCTGTTCCGGGATCGAACAAAACCGAAGGCACTTACAAAGAAGTCCTTGCAATCCGGATATTCACAATCCTGATCGGATTCACCATCACATATGGAGAACTCTATACCGTAGCTACTCGGTGCAGAGTAAATCGACAGGTCATCCTATCGCTCTTGCAAATACCGGGTCTTCAACACCGATCTTCAATGCAATTCACAACGACGTATCACATATTCAGAATGGGTTATACGACCCCAAGGTCCTTTCCCGGTTAACCCGAATAGTGAGCGCTTATTCAAAAATAAGTGTAGCATTCACATTCAAACAAATCACATCAATTACCCATTCAAAGGGAAATATTGATAGTCGGTTATTGAACTATCACTGGATATGCACACATCACCAGATTCCAAATAATTTTCCAAATTATTTATTTTCCAAAATATCTTTACAAGATATATAGTTTTCACACTTCAAAAATAAATCAATATTTATTTTTAAACCAATTCCACTTTCTTTTATAAATTCCTTAGTGAATTTACAATCCAAAATATCTATGAATATTCGATTTCAATATTTCTTTTCAATTTATCTTCAAAAAGATAAATTCTCAAAATATTCACTTTATATTGGAAAACATTTCCATACTTATTTATTCATAAGTAATTCACAGTTTTTATTTATTTTCAACACTTGGAAAATATTCAATATACTTCAATCGAAATTAAGTATATATTTCATTCTTTAAGGAAATCATTCTCTTAAACATATTTATTTGGGCCAAAACGAATGTTGTGTAAAACATCGTTACGACGACTCAAAAATCACTAGTATAGGGATTCGAAATTAAATAGATATATAAATCCCAATACTATACAAAACATTTCCTTTCGGAAATCATTTACTATAACAACAGTGTTATAGTCCACTATTTCCTTTTATTTCTCGAAAACGTCTATTTCAACAATAAATGTTGAAATCTATGGTTTCGAATCTCAACACATTTTAAAACATCGTTAGATCGTTTTAATTCTATTTCAAATATCACATTCAAAACAATTTTCTTTAACATCTTATTCACTATTCAAAAACGTGAATATTCTACGTTAACAAATTTCATCAATTCTATGCCTTTTATTTCAAAGGATTATTCACAGTCAAAAATGTGAATATAACTCCATTAATAAGTTTCAACAATTAACTTATCAAAATAAGTTGTTTGCGAATTTATAAACAACGTTTATAAATTCCATTTCTATTTATTTATAAAAACTTCCTTTTTATAAATTCTTTTATTAACCTATTCCAGTTTATAACTCAATTATAAACTAAAAGTTCATATTATAAGTTAAATACTTATAAAACGATTATTTTACAAAATCGTTCCTCTAAAGACTTTCCAAACCATAAATCTTATAACTTATAAGATTCATTTATTTAACCAAATCTATTCGTCAAATAACTTCACAAATTTATAATTCTTACTATTTATAAATTTCATTTATAACTTCACCGTTTATAATTCTATAAATTTCATTCTTTAATGAAATTCATTTTCACTTCATTCAAACACTTATAAAAACTCGTTTTATAATTTCAATATCTCAATTTATAAATATCCATTTATAAATCTCTTATATAAATCAATTCATATTAATATTTTAAAAACGTCTTTAAACTCCTTTATAATTTCATCATTTTGATTTATAAAATAATCAAATTTTATAAATCCTATATTTAAACTTTTCGCAATTATTTCAGAAATCCCAATTTAACTATTTTATAAAGTCATTAATTCCTTATTTTCAAAAATCAGCTTTTAACTATATTTCTTAAAAATCATAATTTTTATAACTTTAAAAATTATAACGTTTATTTATTTATAATGGATCAATTCCAAAATATAGTATATTCTCAAAAATCACTTTAAAAAATCATTTTAAAATCCCAAAATCTGGGTCCAATGATGCTACATACCAAATAGTCAATCACGACAACAACGATATCATATATCAATATGAAAATCCATCAAATATCAAAATATCTGAAATCAAATAAAAACTGTTGAGGAATCCAGTTGGATCCCTCCAACCTGTTTTCCTGCATCCAAAAACATTGGCACAATACCAATTTCGCTCCAGTACGAAATTATCGCGGTATATGTTTTTAATAAATATTATCCGCTTAATAACGGCGCAATAGGGTCTCATCCGCTAAGCAAAAAATGCGGGAAATCAATAACTCCAATATATACATATGCCAATATATATATATTGATATTATATATAATACCAATTTCACTGTTTATGAAATATTCGCGGTATATGTTTTTAATAAATAACATCCGCTTACTAACGGCGCATAATGTCTATTTTAACAATCAATAGATAACAATCATCATTCAAACATGCATTCAAATATTTTAAATCTAACTATTTAAAATAAAATCGAAACTGATTCGATTGAGTGAGAAGTTCTCACCTTGATTTTAAATTCCGTTTTAGCGATTTATTTCGAATAAAATTAAACGGACGTTTAATTTTATCCAAAATTTTCACTAACTCCAAACGACTCCAAACCAACTCCATCGCGTAGTTCTCGTCCATACGATTCCAACGCAACTAGTTTCGCGCGTTTTCGACCTCGTATGAAAAAGTTATGATTTTTAAAAGTTTGTACACGATTTTATATAACATTTATTTAAATTTCTTTTACATACCCCCATCATCACCCTTCATTCCCAATCCTACGGCTCTCCCCCCTTCTTCCTAACTCACGCACGTTACAGAACACACGCACGCACATACAAACCCATCACGTTGAACTAGGGTTCGATTTTTCTCCTCCAACACTCGATGAAACCACATCAAACCACCGCCATCTCGAAGGGCTCAACCCCCTCCATACTCGGCCTCAACCATAGGAAGCTCGGCCTTCATCTGATGCTCGAGTTGCGTGCGCAACTTAGCACGGTCGGCCCCACTTTGCTCCTCCTCTGATGCTCCAAACTCCATCATCACCTTATGGATTTAAAGCCCTCTTCATGCTCTACAATGTTGTAGTTGATCACTTTGGCTAAAACTTCACGGATTGGAAGAGATTAAGGAATGAAAATTGAAAAATTCTGGCCATACATTGGGGTAGTGGCGGCTAGGGTTAGGTTTAGGTTTTATTTTTATTTTTATCAAATTTATGAAGGTGTTGGTCTATTTATAGAATTTCGAACGACACTATTCATCCCGGAAATTCCGAACTCCGATTTACGCGCCGAAACTGACGTTTCTAGGGTTTACCCCGCGTTCCGGACACAATGGAACAGGTTTCGAAAGCTAATTCGGACATCTGTGCGAGTTATGGCTATAAACGCTCAATTTAAATTAAACCGATTTAAGCGATTTTCTAGGCGTTTTAATTTGTACCGGACAAACGGTAAATCCAATTGACTTGAACTTTGAAACCTTACAATAATATCACATTACGGATCCGATGAAATTGGTTTCGTCGAAATCCGAGACTTTTTGAAAAATGGCTATTTTAACTCGCCAAATTAAAATTAAAAATAATTCGATGCGTTTCGAGCTGCCACGATCAAACGATAGCTCCGATTGACACGAAAATTGAAATCCGGTAATAACTAACTATTACGGATCCAATGGAACTGGTTTCGTTCAATTCTGAGACTATTCAAAAATTGGCTATTTTCACTAGTCGATTAAATATTAAAATATTCAATTTTCACAAATTAACTTTTAATTCGATTTTAAAAGTTCTAAAATATCGTTCTAACTCCCATATGATAAAATAAAATTTTACAAATCATTTTCAATCATATTTAACCCAATTTTCAATTATTTCTATAATTCCACATATTAAATTATCGATTTAAATTATCCAATTAATTCCAAAAATTCAAATAAAAATTTATTCGACTTATAAATTCACTTATTAATATTTATAATTAATTAAATATTAAAATTGTAATAAATAAAATTCTGGGTCGTTACAATCTTCCCCCCTTAAAAGAATTTCGTCCTCGAAATTAACAAGTAAGAAAAATTACAGAATCTATTAATTTTCCATAATTCATAGTTAAACTTCTTACAATCTTTACTAAGTTTTCAAAATCATACTTAGTTATCCTTTCAAAAACAACTACTATTGTTTAACTTTCAATTCCAAAATCAAAGTTAAAGTTTTCAAAATTTTCCAATTTTCTCAAAAAATTTCTAACGCCTTAAATTTCCGGAAAAATTCGCCATAGTCTCCTTTGCGCGGCTCGATCCGAAAAAAAAATGACAGTATATATATCACAAATATACATCTCATCAAGTAATGAGGCATCCCGCAGGGAAAAAATATAAAAGTACGGTATGTAATCCGAGATATGTACCTTATATTTTATTAGCAAGCATATACGGCTAATATAGCGCGAAAGCGAGCTCTAAATGCGAAGCAAACGCGATCCGCACCTACTAATCACTCAACAAACAACATGAGAATCATGCATATAGATAATAGTATCGATATACATCATATAGCAACATAATTACTATATATGCCAACATAGCAAATGTATGAAAAGCAATATATTCAACCATCAACCAACTATCATCCATAACCAAATCAATATTCATTCATATTCTTATTAATATTCAATGAATTGGGTTTTCAATTTAAATCACATTTGATTCATATACAGTGGATGTTCTTACTAACATTCATTTTCAATTAGTTTATATTCACTAATTCATATTCAAGTTGGTTCACTTCCAATCAAATTCAATTCTATTCAAATTTATTTACTTCTAATTTGAATTCAATTACATAGCTTTAAATTTCACTAATTCGCTTTCATTAATACTTAATGAATTTTATACAATCAATCAACAATCATATAACAACCAATGTATATTAATTGCAACCAAATTCCTTTGTTTATATTCATTCAATTTGATTTAACACCATCACTTTCAATTGGTTTAATTAATTGATTTTTTTATTCAACTTCATTCAATATCACTTAAGTTATATTCCATTTATAAACATCACTTGTTTTTACATAACTTAAATTCCTAAATATATCCATATAGTTTCACTTCTTATATATATAAGTTTATTTCACAATTGTAAATCACTTTAATTATAATTCAATTCTTATAATTCTTTTTTTTGCTTATACAATTCCTTTATTTAGATTATTCAAACTTCTAAACAATCAACTTATATACACTTTAATAATTCTGAAAAATTATTCCTTTATATACAAAATATACTCAAGGTAAAATTATTTCATTTACCCAATTTTAAAAATCAATATTGTGCCGAATTGTTCTATTCAAGTGTTTAGAAACCCCTTCGATTCAGTTTCGAAGCTGCGCCGACGAAGGTTCATATACCACTCAACAAACCAATCATCACAATATAAAACAATTTCATATTCACTAACAAATACGCTCTCATAGCTATTATTACTCTCAAATTCATTCTAGAGTACTACTGACTCTATCTCTAATGAGTAATACCCAACAGAACCATGGTTGTCGCTTAACCATAAGCTCTGATACCAAATGTAACGCTTCGATTTTTCGTTGCCGAAAAACCGAATAGTTATGGGTTTAAGAAAGAAGAAATTAAGGAAAGAGAAGAAGAGAGAAAATAGATAATAGATAAGGTAGAAGATGGAGGGGAAAGAAAACAGAAAATTAGAAAATAGAATAGAAAGGAGAAAATAGAACAGAACAGAGAATAGAACGGAACAGAAAACAACAGAACAACATCAGAATCTCACAATTCGCAGCGGAACAACATATAATAATAAATGAATAATCTTTAAACAAAGAACTATATCAGTTATTACATTTTATACATTACATTACATCATATCATCATCAGAGTGTACAACAACAAACAATGCAGCGGAAAAAGAAATACTATATAAACTAGTAATACGCCATGCCATCCAGCTTGCCTCCAGCAACTCCAGAATATCCTGATAAACCTTACTCTTGACTGCCCGTGTGGAAATTGGTGGGCACCCAGAGTTTAGGAAGGAAAACAATAAACTCCAAGTCAGTCATGTGACTGGTGTGAGAACTCAAAACAGTTTATTTATCTTTAAAATCAAAATAGAGGAATATTTTTAAATTCAATTCGCAATGCTTTTAAAAATAAGACTACCATAAGGCCTCCCGCACACACACACAATGCAAACGCAGAATCGGAGGAGATTTCTCCTTATGATAGTCAAAGATGCTTGATACGCATTAAAAAGAAGCATTTGATATTATTACTAGTGCATAGTGTAGAGAAAATTCATTTCGAAAATAAAGATATAAATCTTAGCCAGCATAGACATTTCGCACTTATGCCTACTACAGCTACCATCCAAACAGTGTTGCGACACCATAAGTGAATGATAGGTTCTACAACTAATACCGTACAAGTTTCATATTGTTTCTTTGGATTTCCAACGAATGGTCAGGCCAAGGAACTTCCCATTGCCACATGAGAATGCCTCTGGAAAGACATCCCCGAGAACCAAACCGGAACTCTGCCAACACAAGGCCGGGTTACCCCTAACTGGGTAACTACTGACACGAGCACGCCATTCCCCGATCGTAAACGACCTTTCTCACGGGATCCCGAAAACCAACAACCACAAAGTAATAAATTCGTAGTAACCACATAGGTTAAATATCTGGGCTCCATACCATGATACCACCTCTATCCAGAAGGAAATGTACATACCCTAAAGGGAGCTACCCCTCATAACCTTGCCGCATCTTTCCTGTTTTGACCATTTCCGGGGTGTGAGGCTCGACGAAGTCACGTCCACAAAAACATACTTTATACAAAAGCCATGCTTTGGGTCAACACAATGATCACTAAGATAGACGATCAAATAAACGATCCTATCACAATAATCAACACAATGATCATTTACAGCAACACTCAGCATGTCACATTACCAAATTGGGAATATATCGCTGATAACTTCAACTATATAACCTCTGAGCTCGTACGTCTCAGAGAAGAGTGTTAAGCTAAAAGAATAAATTCTCCGCCACCAACAGAAATATATTTGAAAGAAATCGGCTTTATATCTCAACTTGTAATGTCAGACATACAATCCATACAAGTCTGTTCCGGGATCGAACAAAACCGAAGGCACTTACAAAGAAGTCCTTGCAATCCGGATATTCACAACCCTGATCGGATTCACCATCACATATGGAGAACTCTATACCGTAGCTACTCGGTGCAGAGTAAATCGACAGGTCATCCTATCGCTCTTGCAAATACCGGGTCTTCAACACCGATCTTCAATGCAATTCACAACGACGTATCACATATTCGGAATGGGTTATACGACCCCAAGGTCCTTTCCCGGTTAACCCGAATAGTGAGCGCTTATTCAAAAATAAGTGTAGCATTCACATTCAAACAAATCACATCAATTACCCATTCAAAGGGAAATATTGATAGTCGGTTATTGAACTATCACTGGATATACACACATCACCAGATTCCAAATAATTTTCCAAATTATTTATTTTCCAAAATATCTTTACAAGATATATAGTTTTCACACTTCAAAAATAAATCAATATTTATTTTTAAACCAATTCCACTTTCTTTTATAAATTCCTTAGTGAATTTACAATCCAAAATATCTATGAATATTCGATTTCAATATTTCTTTTCAATTTATCTTCAAAAAGATAAATTCTCAAAATATTCACTTTATATTGGAAAACATTTCCATACTTATTTATTCATAAGTAATTCACAGTTTTTATTTATTTTCAACACTTGGAAAATATTCAATATACTTCAATCGAAATTAAGTATATATTTCATTCTTTAAGGAAATCATTCTCTTAAACATATTTATTTGGGCCAAAACGAATGTTGTGTAAAACATCGTTACGACGACTCAAAAGTCACTAGTATAGGGATTCGAAATTAAATAGATATATAAATCCCAATACTATACAAAACATTTCCTTTCGGAAATCATTTACTATAACAACAGTGTTATAGTCCACTATTTCCTTTTATTTCTCGAAAACATCTATTTCAACAATAAATGTTGAAATCTATGGTTTCGAATCTCAACACATTTTAAAACATCGTTAGATCGTTTTAATTCTATTTCAAATATCACATTCAAAACAATTTTCTTTAACATCTTATTCACTATTCAAAAACATGAATATTCTACGTTAACAAATTTCATCAATTCTATGCCTTTTATTTCAAAGGATTATTCACAGTCAAAAATGTGAATATAACTCCATTAATAAGTTTCAACAATTAACTTATCAAAATAAGTTGTTTGCGAATTTATAAACAACGTTTATAAATTCCATTTCTATTTATTTATAAAAACTTCCTTTTTATAAATTCTTTTATTAACCTATTCCAGTTTATAACTCAATTATAAACTAAAAGTTCATATTATAAGTTAAATACTTATAAAACGATTATTTTACAAAATCGTTCCTCTAAAGACTTTCCAAACCATAAATCTTATAACTTATAAGATTCATTTATTTAACCAAATCTATTCTTCAAATAACTTCACAAATTTATAATTCTTACTATTTATAAATTTCATTTATAACTTCACCGTTTATAATTCTATAAATTTCATTCTTTAATGAAATTCATTTTCACTTCATTCAAACACTTATAAAAACTCGTTTTATAATTTCAATATCTCAATTTATAAATATCCATTTATAAATCTCTTATATAAATCAATTCATATTAATATTTTAAAAACGTCTTTAAACTCCTTTATAATTTCATCGTTTTGATTTATAAAATAATCAAATTTTATAAATCCTATATTTAAACTTTTCACAATTATTTCAGAAATCCCAATTTAACTATTTTATAAAGTCATTAATTCCTTATTTTCAAAAATCAGCTTTTAACTATATTTCTTAAAAATCATAATTTTTATAACTTTAAAAATTATAACGTTTATTTATTTATAATGGATCAATTCCAAAATATAGTATATTCTCAAAAATCACTTTAAAAAATCATTTTAAAATCCCAAAATCTGGGTCCAATGATGCTACATACCAAATAGTCAATCACGACAACAACGATATCATATATCAATATGAAAATCCATCAAATATCAAAATATCTGAAATCAAATAAAAACTGTTGAGGAATCCAGTTGGATCCCTCCAACCTGTTTTCCTGCATCCAAAAACATTAGCACAATACCAATTTCGCTCCAGTACGAAATTATCGCGGTATATGTTTTTAATAAATATTATCCGCTTAATAACGGCGCAATAGGGTCTCATCCGCTAAACAAAAAATGCGGGAAATCAATAACTCCAATATATATATATACCAATATATATATATATTGATATTATATATAATACCAATTTCACTGTTTATGAAATATTCGCGGTATATGTTTTTAATAAATAACATCCGCTTACTAACGGCGCATAATGTCTATTTTAACAATCAATAGATAACAATCATCATTCAAACATGCATTCAAATATTTTAAATCTAACTATTTAAAATAAAATCGAAACTGATTCGATTGAGTGAGAAGTTCTCACCTTGATTTTAAATTCCGTTTTAGCGATTTATTTCGAATAAAATTAAACGGACGTTTAATTTTACCCAAAATTTTCAGTAACTCCAAACGACTCCAAACCAACTCCATCGCGTAGTGCTCGTCCATACGATTCCAACGCAACTGGTTTCGCGCGTTTTCGACCTCGTATGAAAAAGTTATGATTTTTACAAGTTTGTACACGATTTTATATAACATTTATTTAAATTTATTTTACATACCCCCATCATCACCCTTCATTCCCAATCCTACGGCTCTCCCCCCTTCTTCCTAACTCACGCACGTTACAGAACACACGCACGCACATACAAACCCATCACGTTGAACTAGGGTTCTATTTTTCTCCTCCAACACTCGATGAAACCACATCAAACCACCGCCATCTCGAAGGGCTCAACCCCCTCCATACTCGGCCTCAACCATAGGAAGCTCGGCCTTCATCTGATGCTCGAGTTGCGTGCGCAACTTAGCACGGTCGGCCCCACTTTGCTCCTCCTCTGATGCTCCAAACTCCATCATCACCTTATGGATTTAAAGCCCTCTTCATGCTCTACAATGTTGTAGTTGATCACTTTGGCTAAAACTTCACGGATTGGAAGAGATTAAGGAATGAAAATTGAAAAATTCTGGCCATACATTGGGGTAGTGGCGGCTAGGGTTAGGTTTAGGTTTTATTTTTTTTTTATCAAATTTATGAAGGTGTTGGTCTATTTATAGAATTTCGAACGACACTATTCATCCCGGAAATTCCGAACTCCGATTTACGCGCCGAAACTGACGTTCCTAGGGTTTACCCCGCGTTCCGGACACAATGGAATAGGTTTCGAAAGCTAATTCGGACATCTGTGCGAGTTATGGCTATAAACGCTCAATTTAAATTAAACCGATTTAAGCGATTTTCTAGGCGTTTTGATTTGTACCGGACAAACGGTAAATCCAATTGACTTGAAATTTGAAACCTTACAATAATATCACATTATGGATCCGATGAAACTGGTTTCGTCAAAATCCGAGACTTTTTGAAAAATGGCTATTTTAACTCGCCAAATTAAAATTAAAAATAATTCGATGCGTTTCGAGCTGCCACGATCAAACGATAGCTCCGATTGACACGAAAATTGAAATCCGGTAATAACTAACAATTACGGATCCAATGGAACTGGTTTCGTTCAATTCTGAGACTGTTCAAAAATTGGCTATTTTCACTAGTCGATTAAATATTAAAATATTCAATTTTCACAAATTAACTTTTAATTCGATTTTAAAAGTTCTAAAATATCGTTCTAACTCCCATATGATAAAATAAAATTTTACAAATCATTTTCAATCATATTTAACCCAATTTTCAATTATTTCTATAATTCCACATATTAAATTATCGATTTAAATTATCCAATTAATTCCAAAAATTCAAATAAAAATTTATTCGACTTATAAATTCACTTATTAATATTTATAATTAATTAAATATTCAAATTGTAATAAATAAAATTCTGGGTCGTTACAGGAAGTTTGCGAGCAGCTTGAAAGTGATCTACAGAAATCCAAGCTCCGGGATGAAACTGAACTGCAACTCAGGCTAACCCGAGCGTAAAATAAAACGTGAACACTCGAGTCAGGACATACATACTTATACAGTGTAAAATAATTCAAGTGTACTGTAATATAGAGCAAATAACTTAAAGGATGCTTGGGACCCGCCCATCCTCTAAGGATCCGTTAAACTATTTACTATATTGTAATAATTTCGCTATTACAATAGTGTCTATATTAAAATAAACTTACTTTTAAATAGCATTAAGGCTTTACATTTTCCACCTTAACACGTAACATTCCCAGTAGTCCTTCCAATATCATAGTCCCTCCTGATCGGGAAGCCACCAGAGGATACCACACGGGCTACGGGAGAAAACCAAACTCGTACAAGGCTCGCTATGGTAGGTGACACGGCACAGCTAGGCAATGCCAGGGTAGATATACCAATTACGCTTCCGGACCGATGGTAACGTGTAGCGCGCAGCTACCTCCCACCTAGAAAAACACTCCCAAATCAAAGGTGCGCACCAATACAATCGCAAAAGTAATAGAATGGTATACGAAGAAGTGCGTCCGATCAGAGGTGCTACCTCATTAATCCGTCGATCGCTCCTGTTTTAGCCACCTTATGCCAACTCACGGGAGTCGGGTCCACGTATTTACCTCAAAGGAAACGTCTCCACCATCCTACTTCATTCTAGAATCTCCACCGCGTACACGGTTGTCAAAGTGGTTTTCGGTATCGACAGAGAGTGTGCCGGATATCCGATCCCGGTCTCTTTAACAACCAAATGTTATTATAACCCGTGGTTACAACTTTTAAAAATGGTATTTATATTTTAAAAATCAAAATAAATTTCAAATACATTTCAATATCATAATATCATTTCAAACATCATTTATTTAAACATCATTCATTTTATTTAATATAAAATACCATTTAAATCTATTCAATTTATTTAGGAATTAATTGCCTTTCAACTCACTTTTAAAAGTTAAATTCTTCCATTTAAAACCATTTAAAGTCAATTCCTTATTTTTATTAATTACATATTAAATTCCAAAATTTAAGCCTTTTCCCAAAGATTATTACATTTTATTAAAACAATCAAAAATTCAGTTTCCGTAGCACCTATGAAATGCTACCTAAAGTTATAGGTTAAACAATTCATTCCCAAAAGACAACATCTAAGTGCTGTAATAGATTTCTTTATTTCCAATTAAACTTTAGTTATCTTTATCAACTATAGCACTTACAAAGTGCTATAATAGCTTTTAGTTCAAATTAGCCTTTAAGTTCATTTAAATTTAACTACAACATTTACAAATGCTGTAATATCCTTTATATTTAAAATTTCAAGGTTTAACTATGATTACATAACTAAGTAAAATTTTCATATAAATCATATATTTTCACACTATAAAGTCATAATTTCAATACTCATATTTCTATGAATTTATAAGTAAATTTTCATACAAAAATCAAATTTTATTATGAATTTCTTATTTAAATCCAAGCATTAAATTCCCATTTCTTTAATTAAATTATTAACTTAACAATTAAATTTTAAATTCCCAAAATATAAATTATTATCAATTATTTTACTTAACTAAAATCTCACTTTTAACAAAAATTCAGAATTTCCGAAAATAAGTTATACTTCAAAATTTTACTTAAACATCATTTATTTAACATTTCGACTCATTCAAAAATCATTATAAATTTTATAAAAATCATTTAAATACATTTTAAACAAGAATATTATAAATTTTCCATTTAAAATATTTTTAAAACATTTCAGAAAAATATTATACAAACCACGGGTCTGTATATAGTTTTTAGCCTAGGTCAAGTGATACGGATATATATCATTTCAATCCGCAACTTACAAAGAAAACCTGGATTCTATCATTTCAAACCTGTAATCCCAAGTTAAATAATAAATAATTAAAAATTAAATAAATGAATAAATAATTATCGTTCAGGCCTATCATTTCAGTCTGTAACGATTTCTATTCTACAGGAAACTTGCAGTGTGATTCAAACAGTAAATAATAATAAATAGTATAACCGCAAAATATAACAATAGATAATACAGCTGATGATGTGTCAATTAAAAAATGGGGTTTAACATCAGAAGTAAATATCATAGGCAGATAAAATTAAATAAAATAAGTTTACAATTACACTTGTGATTAATTCACAAATATACAAGTATGTTTGTCTGGTGAGGAATACTCACCTTATTGCCGCCGAAGATTTTGATTCAAGAATGATGGTAACACTTTGAAAAGAGAATGCACAGAAGCATGATCAAATGTTACGAAGGATGCGACCAGATTTTTTTTATTCTTGAAAAGGAAACGAATAAATTCAACATCAAAACTAAGTAAAACTTAACACAAAATTTTGAAATAAACTGAACGAATGGAATCGAATATTGACTTGACCACTTCACTAGATGGAGAGAGGAAGGTAGGGTGTAGATGAGCATGAAGTGGACGACAAAATATAACAAACAAAAAGAAGAAGGAAGGAAAAAAAAAAGAATAAAACCATTACCTGATTTCCCTGCTCCCGAAAAAGAAAGAAGCAAATGGAGATGCAGAAAATTTTGAGGTGAGGAAATGTGATATAGGGTTTGTATTTATTGGCAGAAGCTTTGCACGCAAGGAAAAGTAACGTGTGCAAATCAAATGGGAACAAAAAGGCAAGCAAATATTTTTGCTTTGATATGTGATGTTGAATTATTGCGTTTATAAGGCAAAGAATATTTAAATCAAATATTTAATTTTTGCAGTGGTATCTTGGACCACATATCCAAAAGTAACGTACATTGATTTGATAAAGGAATAGCAAAAGAAATTTGTTTTTTTGAACAGTACGTGAACATGAATCGAAAGGGTGCTGTCATTCCCCTGAATATGCGTGATGTTTGAGATAAAAGGGGAAATGAAGTTTACATTAATTTCTTTCATTTTTTTTTTGCTGACCGAGTATTTCCAAAAGGATTTGCATGATTATAGGAAGAAACATCAAACATATTTTGCTTTGACTGAAGAGGAAATTTCGAACGTTGCCAATAGTTTCAGGTAGGAAATAATAGATATGTAATATACGGTATCCGTTTCTTTCTGAAATAAATTAGCAGTCTATGCATGTGATATGTAAAGTTATTGCATTGTTTTTATCATTTTCTGCCATATTGGTTAAATTACATTTAGTTGCAAATATAAATCAAATTTAACTGAAATTTGGTTCTACTACATAGAAAATGAAGTTTGACATATTTTATTATTATATGAATAGTTTTACTTTGCAATCTTTCAAAATGAAGTTAAGGGAGGTAAGCTGATAGGAAAAAAAATATACTGCTTACGTGACAAGAAACTTGCATTGATGATTTAGTTTAAAAGATGAAAGTTTTACTGATAGATAAAATAAGGAAAGCACAAATTAAGGACATAAATGTTATAAATATCAAAGATTTTATACCAAATAAAATAGTTGCAGCAAAAGAGAAAAGGGTTGTCCCTAAAAAGATAAATGGCTAGTCACGGTTAAAGGAAAATTGAAACGGATATGCTTCCCTCTTACTCAAAAATGTACGTTTACTGATTTATTTAACCATTTTTAGTTACGGTATACACATTTGGAATGCGCACTATAGACGCAATAACTAACTCAAAATTTTACGCTCAAAATGACGCCTAAATTCTTATACGTTTTCTTATATACATTATTTACTCCATCAGATAACGTGCCCTTTAAATGCATACTTAAACAGTTTCGTTATGAATCTTGAAATTTATTACTTATTAAGATATTTTTGTTTACATTGGGTTTTTATTCATTCATTTATCATTTACCCGGAATCTATTACAAAAGTGTATATAAGTAACGGTATAAATTATTTTATTTTTAAAAGGTATACAATCTATTTTAAAGAACAAAAGTGAAATTAAAGTTGTTGTGAATTTATTCAATTAAACTAAAATATTTGAAAACTAGAATAATAAAAAAAAAGATTTAGATTCCGATGAACGTTAATTTATAACTAAAATATGCATTTTAGAGTTTTCTTATAAATAAAAATCTTGGACGAGCTAAATTTAGAAAAGGACAAAAAAAGAAAAATGGAAAATGAATGGCTACAAGAATGGCAAGAAATAGAGAGGCTAGAATTGAAAAGTTTATAAGTTAAGGTAAAAGAAACATATATATTTAATCTTATATGCAAATGAAAAAGGAGTGAGATCAAGATAAGACTTTGGAGTGATTAGGAAGAGTTATACATAACTAAAGTATGGTAATTAAATAGATAGGTAAATAAAAAGGTAAGAAATAAACAATTTAGCATATGCGTAATTAAAACAAAGTATCGTTTGTATAATTGAAAAACAAATTCAAGTAATAAAATACAAGATATACATAAGAAATATTTAATAGATAAAATAAGGTCTAGACAAATAAATAAAGAAATAAATGTCAAGAGATAGACATAGGAAATAATAAAGAGACTAGGCAAATAAAAATGAGAAGTGGGAAATAAATCTTTTTATTTGAATGGCAAAAAAAAATACACAGTTATGAATGAGGTGGATGGCTAAGGTAAGAAAGAAAGAGGGTATAAACGAATAACTTGATGTATTAATTTTTCTTTCTAGAATTGCATGAGAGATGAGAAGTTATAGGCAAGAAAAATATAAATATTGATATTTTAAAAGGGCCATGAGTTGATTGAGCATAGATTTATTACTTGTTATACACTGCCACTTAATTCTATTCCTATTATAAGCAATAGGTAGGAAATCTTGTTGTGTAATGGAATTATGCCATGGGTTTCGTAATTAAGGAGAACATAAAACGGCAAGCGATTATGTTAGATTGTGTACAATGATGATGTTTCCTTCATATATATCTTTATTGGTCATAGTATTATTAAAATCATATACGTATACGTGTATATATATATATAGCTATAATAGACTTATACATATAAATGTGTTAAAATTAAGTTTCACTATTTTATGAGCCTAAAATTTAAAACAACAATTTTGAACCTAATCTCCAGATTAAAAAGATTTAAGATTAAGAAGTTATGACTTTACATACAAGTCCATCTTATAAGTCTTAAGTCAAATTAACGCACACACATATGTATATATACAAATCATTGTAAATAATGTCTTAAACTTAATACAACATCTTTATGTTAAAATTTATAACTTAGTAAATTCTTTAATATTAAGCAACAAATTAAGGTCTAACGTTAATTTAAAAGGAAAAGGGAATCGTGATATTTTGCAATAAATTCAAGCCATTTTTATAAAGAAGCCTCCCCTTTTTTTTAACTTTAACAAAAGTATGCAAAAACAAAAGATTAGATTTAAATAATGAACACATGCAAACATTAATAAACTACAGATGTTTTCTATTTGAATCAATAACAGAAATATTACATTAATTAAGGCTTACATTTAAATTACAATAAGTTATTTTTCCCTCTTTTTTTTTACCAAAACTTATTAACTTAAAATTTTAATTATTGAAAATTTTACTTTTAAAAAAGAAACAACGTTTTCAAGTAAAACTTAATTAAAATGTTTACAAAATTATGGGCTGTTACACTCTCCCCCACTCAAAACTTTTCGTCCCCGAAAAGGAAGGAGGTAGGAGAATAGAAACACCCTGAAAGAAAACAAAATTGAAACTCAAAATGGAATCATTGATTTAAACCATATAAATTCAATTTAAATTAATTAATATTCAATAATTTATTTAATCCATTTGATTTTTACTGAATTTAAATCAATCTTCACTATTTCCAAATTGATTATCTTATTATCCAATTATTTTGAAATTAACAATTTCAAAAATCATAAATTTGTATAGTCAGTTATAATAATCTTCTTTTACTCAACAAATTTAATTCTTCTTTATTCCAGATTATTATTAAATATATTCTACTTAATATATCTTATCACACATATTAAGTAGATTACATTTATTATAACTATTCCAATTTATTTCTAAATTTCCTTTAACACCTGATATTGTATATTAATCAATTATTTTTTTATTCTATTTGCCTCTATTTGTCTTTTTGTAACTGAAACTTTAAGTGTATAAAATTTATTATAAGCACTCAAATTTTATGTATAAAATCCTTTTATATTGTACATTATCCAATTACATAGTTCATTTCTGAATGATTTAGGTAAGTTTATATTGGCATGTAATTGAATATTATACAAGTAAATTTTTTTTCCAATTCTATTATTCAAGTTTAAATATTCATTCAAAATTTGACTTTATTTTATCATTAGAATCACTTTTTAACATAAATTTATGAATTAAATTTCCAATTAACTTCAAACACTTTAGAGATAAATAAATACATACATATAGTATCTGTCAAATCAAATTTAAATCATATATCTATATATATTATAGATTAAGTCATATTTTAGAAATTCAAATCAATAAAAATTTTAAAGCAAAACTACAGCATGGTCTCTTCACTTCGATACACGAAAATGAATGTCGACGATGTTGTAGTCATCACCGAAATTATTTTCCAGCGACAAAGAGAAGAGCACTAATTTTTAAAAAATTTAAAATTCTTAAGAAACAAATTTCTTATTCGAAAATGCTTTAAATAATATATCCCTTTAAAACTTTAAACACAAGGTTTGAAACCATCGGAAATTAAATTCACAAATTCTTGTTTTAAACTCATTTCAGTTCCCAAATCAATTTATAAACAACTATTTATAAATTTATTTATAGAATAATAAATGACAAATCAAGTATTATCATTTCAAATGATCAATTTAAATCAATTTATTAAGTTCCATAAAATTTACTTATATATCAAAATTTATTTCATTAACCAAATTTTAAACTAATATTGTGTCGGTTTGTTCTGTTCAAGTGTTTTGGAAATTCCATCGATAGCGTTGGTTAGCCGAATCGATCAAAAATCCAAATCAACATCAACAACCCAAACAACACAAAATAAAACATTAATTATAGATTTACAAGTACAATTCAAAAATAGTTGGAGATAGGTTAGAAAAAAAACAAGATGATTAATTAACAAAATAGGAATATGGATAAGCTTATGTAAATCGCGGGCAACCTTAACCGGGTCAACCATGACTTAAAGAATAAGATCGATGAGGATTTTCTGGGGTAAATCTACATTAAATCTCAAGAGATAGAGTTCGGAATAACAAGAGATACTAGAATCTAAACCGAGGATATGTAAATCTCTGGTGAATCAATGCCAATTGTAAAGGAGTTTCACCCCTTTATTAGAATATTGGCGAGACCGCCAATTCACTATAAAGATCATCCGAAGTGGAGTTATGGGATACTCCAGAATCGAAAGAAGACGAATAGTGAGGGACACGAATGAACTTTGGAACCGCAGGGAACGTTCCAAAATTCGAAAAGGAAGAGATTCAAGCTCTAATGAAAGTGATTCCGTAAATCAAATTTACCATACATTCTAAGTTTTTCCTAGAGCCAAAGCTCTGATACCAACTGTAACGACCCGATATTTTCAACCATTCGCATCCGCACATGTCGGACTTGAATTGTTCAAAATACCGCGTTGTAAATAAAATTTGAAAAATCTCAAAATATACAGTAAATAAATAATCACAGAATCACAGACACGGATATCGGAAAACTCGCAGCGGAATTTAAAAATACTTAGTGGTTCATGAGGCCACTATAAATAGTCTCAATCAAATAAAAATTACATAGTCTTTAATCCAAATATAGTTTTAAATCATCAGTCCAAATGTCCACTAGTCTTGATTTCAAAAATTTAGCTAAAGAACTGGAAGGGAAGTTTGCCAACAGCTTGAAAGTGATCTACAGAAATCCTAGCTCCGGGATGAAACTGAACTGCAACTCAGGCTAACCCGAGCGTAAAATAAAACATGAACACTCGAGTCAGGACATACATACTTATACAGTGTAAAATAATTCAAGTGTACGGTAATATACAGCAAATAACTTAAAGGATGCTTGGGACCACCCATCCTCTAAGGATCCGTTAAACTATTTACTATATAGTAATAATTTCGCTATTACAATAGTGTCTATATTAAAATAAACTTACTTTTAAATAGCATTAAGGCTTTACATTTTCCACCTTAACACGTAATAGTCCCAGTAGTCCATCCAATATCATAGTCCCTCCTGATCGGGAAGCCACCAGACGATACCACACGGGTTACGGGAGAAAACCAAACTCGTACAAGGCTCTCTATGGTAGGTGACACAGCACAACTAGGCAATGCTTGGGTAGATATACCAATTACGCTTCCGGACCGTTGGTAACGCGTAGCGCGCAGCTACCGCCCACCTCGAACAACACTCCCAAATCAAAGGTGCGCACCAATATAATCACAAAAGTAATAGAATGGCATACGAAGAAATGCATCCGATCAGAGGTGCTACCTCATTAATCCGTCGATCGCTCCTGTTTTAGCCACCTTATGCCAACTCACGGGAGTCGGGTTGTAACAACCCGCATATTTATCGATTTTATATTTAAATATTTTATCGTTAGTCGGATTTTAGTCCGAAAAGCTACTTGTTGCATACGGTCGAATTAGGACTCGGGACCACTCCCATTAAGTTTAAAATGCCGTTTGCGACCTTTTTGAGTATAAGCTTCGATATGTTTGGAGAAAGTTGATTTTTGCTACTTTTCACTTTGGGTTTGGTTTTGGGCTCAGCCCTATGTTAACTTATGCTCAAATCAGAGCCACTCTTCCCCACTCACCCTCATTCTCTTCTCTTTTCAGTTTTTATAACATTAATGGTGGGAGAGATTGGAAATTAAAAACTCCAAAACCCTAGTTTCTCTTGTAAATCAAATTCCTAGCTCCAAACTCAAGAAGAACCCATTGGTAAGCTTCTCTTCTTCTTCTCCAACTTATTCTCTTACCAATTTCAGAAATTCCTAAACCTAATTTTGGGAATGTTCTTGTTTTTGAGCTTAGATTCAAGCTCAATTGGGTTGTGTTGAAGAGAGGTTGATTCTCCATTTGCTTTCAAGCTTCTTCTTGTTTGATTTTGTGAAAAGGTGAGATTTTTATCTCACATCTATTACTATAAGTATTTTTGGTTGTTAGGTATGAATTCCTAACAATTATTCATGTGCAATTGCATTTGATTTGGATTAGATTTGTAAATATTCCAATTTTTGGTGTTTGAAGCCAAATCTTTAAGAATCATAACTTTGATGTTTGATCATGCTTTAAGAGGTGTTTCGAAGAGCCTATAAGGTAGGGTTGTCGCTTGGCATTAATCCATTGTCTTCGTCGGTTGTCTGATCGCTTCCGTTTGGATTTTCGCCCATTTTTGGGCAAGGCTGATTTTTGCCTACAGGGGGATTTCAGACGTCTGAACCCAATTTCAGACGTCTGGTTTCAAATTCAGACGTCTGGTTTGGAAATTCAGACGTCTGGAATTGGTCCCTGGAAAACGCGAAAAGGCAGAGAAGAATTTCAGAAGTCTGGAAATCCATCCAGACGTCTGCTTAGTGGTTCAGACGTCTGGAAGGTAATTTCAGACGTCTGAAATGTGCAGTTTTGCCTATTTTCGCTGTTTTTGAGTATATGTCCAACTTTAATCGATTCGTGTTGATTCCCTTTTTGTTGTTATCATTTATTATCGACTTTGATGACATTTTCATCGTGATTTTTGGGAATATCCATTTTGATGGATTCGGTATCGATTTCTTTGGATTTTTATTCACATCTTCGTATGTGAATTTTAGTGATTGATTGTTCCTACAATCTTCTTTGTGTTTCGTCACTTTAAAAATATAAAGGTTTTCTATACTAGTAGTAAATATCAAAACTCTTTCCTCAAACAATTTCAATACTATTTTAATACCAAATTCGTTTATAAAACTGTTTTCCAATCTATTAGTATATATATAAACCTTTACCTCACTCGTATGAGAAATCTAATTAAACGACTTAGTAAAACAAGTGGTATGAAATGCCTGCGTTCACTTTGTCTGTTAATTCTTGGACTTGTTCGATTGAATCTCTTGTGACAATTTTATAGTGGAGATCTACAGTTTGTTCGTAAATATTTAAGTTAAGCAAGTGGTTATGGGACATGAAGCTAAACTCATATATTTACTAGCTTAGTGTAATTGACACTTCTCGATGATCATGACGATCATTTTTGTGATTTAGACTAGCAATGTGCGATGTCTCTTTGACTGCGCGGGAGACTAAACCCCGTTTTGTGGAGTTTCGACTCAAATTGGTGGGGTAGCAACCCACGGTCTTCGGACCATTCGTGTGTTAGGTCTTCGGACCATTCGTGTGTCAAATTAATGGCTAGCTACCATGAGATAGCTTCTCGTTCATGTGTTACAGCTGTTGGTGAGTTTTCATGCTCCCGTTCGTGTGATAGGCCTCCCCCCTATTTTGTGTGATTTCTGATTTTCGTGTGTCGAATTCTGGAATTTCCTTCTTCACCTATTTTTGTGATTTCTATTGATATGATTTATCAATATTTGTGCATAGGTGAATTTATGTGTCATTTACTGGATTTCTTGAGATGATTTCTAGAATTTGTGCTTCACCAATTTTCGTGATTTCCATTGATAAGTTTTATCAATATTTGTGTATTGGTGAATTTGTGTGTCACTGACTTTTGTGATTGACTTTGATATAATCGTCAATATTTGTGGTTTGATGAACGAAATAAGGAGTATGGCATTTCTTTGATTCTTGTGTAGATTTGGTGATATTGATTAATCTCTCGTTGATTTTCAATTACTTATATATATCACAGCTTGGAATTGTGATTATTATGTGTTTGGTCATATCTTTTATTCTATATCGTTTCATCTAATATCTATAGTTAGACTGATCCGTTTATTATTTTCTTATTAAATAATACTCGGGTCAGACCGAGATGTTACAGGTGCTTCTGCTTGACCTCTCACTTGGGATTGATTTCTCTGACTTTTGGCTTACTACTTAGATTAGTAGTCTGTTTTGGTGTATACATTCGAGATATAGACTCCACAATGTATACTTATTCTTTTGTGTAGTTCATGTAACTATTCTTTTGTGATATTGTGGATCTTTTTAGACCGCTACTCTGATGTACACTTATTAGTGTAATATTCATATCTATTTCCGCCTTTGTGATATGAATTGTCTGTGACTGATTTATGTTATGTTTATTTCTGTATTTGTTTCCGAAGATATTATAGCCACTGTGTAGTAGCTTTGAGTTTGTGTCGGTATGTCGGATTTCCTCTTGATAAAGTATTGCATGTTATACTATCTGACATATCGATGCTCGCACAAAGTAATTACACGGATGGTCGCTCCTCAACAGCCTTATTCTCTGTGCTAGTCGATAGCATTCACCGTAATGTTCTTGTCTAGCGTGGGTATAGAGGTGGGGCGTCACAGCTTGGTATCAAAGCCAAACTTCGGAACAATATGGAATATTATAACAAGGATCATTGTCCTAAGTCCATCTTAGGAGTCGTGCTTTAGGATTTAATTCGAGTCTTCGTACCGATTCATCCTATTTTCCTTATGATTCCTTGTTTATCTATCAAGATTGCTTGATATTCAATTTGGTGAATAACCTTTTTCTTCTTATTCTTTCTTTCTAAAGGAAGAGAAATGTCTAGACCAGGCCGCCCCAGAGCCGTGCCATCTAGCACTCCACCCCAAGATGGAGTTTTTATGACTGCTCAACAGCTTCTTGATTTAGTGACAAATGCTCAAGCAGCTGGAGCTAACCCGGAACCTACTCACCCAAAGTCGGGATTTGCACGCTTGTGTAGCGATTACACTAATTTGGGTGGGGAGCCGTTCAAAGGTTCCGAAACTGTTATTGAAGTACAGGCTTGGCTAAGGTCATGCGATCGAATCTTTTCTCGCATGAATCTTATTGACCTTCACCGAGTTCAGGTGGCCTCAAGTATGCTCCGAGAAAGAGCATTGGACTGGTACGAGCTTCTTATTTCTGAAACTAATGAAGCAGATCTCACTTGGGAGAAATTACGAGAACGCTTCGAGTTGAAATTCGTACCGGAAGCTGAGAAAGTGACATTGGCTCGACGATTTATAGACCTTGTTCAAGGTGAGTCCTCCGTGACTGATTACGTCGCCTCTTTCGAGTAGCTTTCCAAATATGGGGTTGAATATAACAACACCCCTTTAAAGAAGAACCATAGATTCGTCTATGGCTTAAACAAAAATCTCAAGAAGCCATTACTTCTAAAGTTAGAAGTTTCTTTCGACCAACTCGTTGATATTGCTCTTCGTCTTGAAGAGGCGGATAAGGAGAATGATGTTGAAGTGGTGGGTTCCAAACCAAACTTCAACAACAAGAAGAGGCCAAACAAATTCAAAAGCCCTTATCCCAATAAGAAAGGGAGGCAAGCAACTTCTGCTGAAAAGACCTTTTCCTCTACTCAAGGGAAATGCTATAATTGTGGTTCGAAAGACCATTTTGCGAACAAGTGTTCAAAGCCTCGTACTTGTCGCTATTGCAAGAGCCCGGACCATTTTATGCATGCATGTCCCAAACTTCAAAATAGGAAGGAGGGAAAGCTTAATGTTGCTCAAGCCCCTGGCAACACATCTCGTGGTCAAGGTATTTCTCATTCTATTCTGGATGGAATTATTTTATTTCGTGATCATCCTATTCGAGTTCTTTTTGATACGGGTGCATCCCATTCTTTTATATCAAAAGAACTTGTTGATACTTTTTCTTTGGATGTTTTGTGTTTAATGACTTCTTTGAGAATTGCGAATCCGGTTGGTGGGTCCGCAACAATCAGTTTATTGTGTAAAGATGTCGAGATTATTTTGTGTGATTTTTCTTTCCAAGCCGATTTGCATGTCATGCGATATTTAGGCTTTGGAATGATTTTGGGAATGGATTGGCTTAACCGTTATGAAGCCCATATCCTATGTCCTGACCGGACTATTCATCTTCGACATCCTCAATCTGTTAAGCAGATTTCTATTAATCTTAAAGATTCGGATTCCGCTTTGGTTGCATCTTTATATTCTTTAAACCCTCATGATGACGACGATGATGATGAGGGTGATATTATTTCTCTTATTCACGTCGTTCGTGAATTTTCCAACATATTCGAGCCCGTTTTAGGATTACCACCTAAGCGAGCAATTGAGTTCAGAATTAATCTTATTCCTGGAGCTCAACCTATCACTCGCCCTCCGTATCGTATGTCCAATAAAGAAAACGAGGAGATGCGTAAACAATTATCTGAATTGGAGACGAAGCAATTTATTCGCTCTAGTTCCTCGCCTTGGGGAGCTTCAGCTATATTCGTGAAGAAATCCGATGGAACACTTAGGCTTTGCGTTGACTACCGCAAGCTTAATGATCTTACTATCAAAAATAAATATCCTTTACCTCGGATTGATGATCTATTCGATCAGCTTAGTGGTGCTAAGGTCTTTTCACAATTAGACTTAGCTACTGGATTTCATCAGCTTCGTATTGCAGAGGATAGTATTCCTTTGACATCGTTCCGTAATCGGTATGATCTTATGAATGGCTTGTTATGCCATTTGGTCTGACGAATGCCCCGGCCTATTTCGTTGACCTTATGAATAGAGTTTTCAAAGACTTGCTCGACCGGTTTGTTCTCATCTTTATCGATGATATTCTTGTGTATTCAAAAACCGAGGAGGAGCATGAAAAACATGTTCGGATTGTGTTAGAAACTCTTAGGAGTAACCAATTAAAGGCAACATTTTCTAAATGCCACTTTTGGCAGTCTCGTGTGAAGTTTCTCGGTCATATTATTTCCGAATCCGGAATTTCCGTGGATCCTTCAAAGATTGAAGCGATTCAAGATTGGAAGAGACCGGAGAGTGTGACGGAGATTCGTAGTTTTCTTGGATTGGCAGGTTATTACCGCCGTTTTATCAAAGACTTTTCTAAGGTTGCCGTGCCTCTCACTAGCTTAACGAAGAAAGGTATTAAATACATTTGGTCGGACAAATGTGAAGCTTCTTTTCAGAAATTGAAAGGACTACTTTCTGATGCTCCTATTCTTGTTATTCCCGAGGGGAATCAAGATTTCGTTGTTTATACCGATGCTAGTCGCGTTGGTTTGGATGCCGTTCTTATGCAAAGAGAACGTGTTATTGCTTATGCTTCTAGGCAATTGAAGCCTGCCGAGTCTAGATATGCCACTCATGATTTAGAACTCGCGGCTATTGTTTTTGCTCTCCGGATTTGGCGTCATTATCTTTTAAGAGAGAAATTTGTTCTTTATACCGATCATAAGTCATTGAAATATTTGTTTTCTCAAAAGGAACTTAATTTGCGTCAACAACGTTGGCTCGAGTTCCTTGCTCCTTATGATCTTGATATTCTTTATACTCCCGGTAAGGGTAATCGTGTCGCCGATGCTCTTAGCCGTAAACAACAAGCTGTTGTTTCTATGATGATATCCGAATGGAACGATCTCGAGATCTTACCAACTTGTGAGATTCGAGACCGCGTATCCGATTTATGCTCAGCATTTGTTTTATGTAGCCTTGAGGCTCATCCTTCTCTTTTAGACCGCATTCTTGAAGCTCAAAGGCTAGATCCCGAATTGGCTCTTCTTGGCCAAAATATTAAGTATAAAATTGATATTGAAGGTTTGAAAGACTTTGATATCGATTCTCGTGGCGGCATTCGGAAATTTGGTAGACTTGTCGTGCCAAATATTGGTGATCTTCGTAAAGATATTTTGGAAGATTCCCATCATTCTAAATTTACCATTCATCCCGGTAGTAGTAAAATGTATGCAGATATGAAGCGACTTTATTATTGGGAGGGAATGAAACTTGACATCGCTAAATTCGTTAAGCGTTGCATGACTTGCCAACTCGTTAAGGCCGAGCATCAAAGGCCCGGTGGGTTATTGCAACCTTTAGAAATTCCAATTTGGAAGTGGGACAATATTTCCATGGATTTTATAGATGGCCTTCCCCGTTCTCGTTCGGGTCATGATAGCTTATGTGTGATCATTGATAGACTTACTAAATCCGCCCATTTTATTCCCGTTCGGTCTAACCGAACCGTTCCTCTCTTGGCCAAGCTCTTTATCAAAGAGATTGTTAAATTGCATGGGGTTCCTACTTCTATTGTTAGCGATCGTGATCCATTGTTTACTAGTGGATTTTGGAAGAGTCTTCAAAAAGCTTTGGGAACGAAGCTTAATTTTAGCACCGCTTATCACCCCAGTCCGATGGACAAACCGAGCGTGTGAATCAAACTCTTGAAGATCTTCTTTGTGCGTGTGTTCTTGATTTTGGTGGAAGTTGGGAAGATCATGTTTCATTTGTTGAATTTTCCTATAATAATAGCTTCCAATCTAGTATTGGTATGGCACCTTTTGAGGCACTCTATGGAAGGCCATGCCGATCTCCTTCTTGTTGGCTTGAGGCCAGTGAGAAGCTGGTTTTAGGTCCAGATTTTATTCGTGATTCCACAGAAAAGATTGATCTTATTCGTCATAGGATGAAAGAAGCCCAGAGTAGACAAAAATCCTATGCCAATAACCGGAGAAGGAAGTTAGAATTTTCTGAGGGAGATCTTGTGTTCATTCGTGTTTCACCTATGAAAGGTGTTGTACGTTTCAGTCGATCGGGAAAATTGGCGCCTCGATATATTGGGCCATTTCCTATCATTGAACGTATTGGTTCCATGGCTTATCGCCTTTTATTACCGGCTCAATTTTCTTCTATCCATGATGTGTTTCACGTTTCTCAACTTCGGAAATGTCTTCGAGATTCCGATTCTGTTCTTGAGCCCGGTGTTGTGGAAGAGATTGAAGTTTCGCCTAATTTAACTTATGAGCAACATCCTATTCGTATCATTGCTTCGGAAGTCAAACGACTTCGAAATAAAGATGTTCCGCTTGTTAAAGTTCAATGGTCTTCAAATCCTAAGGGTTGTTCTTGGGAATCTAGAAAGTACATCGAGCGAACACATCCGGACTTACTTTCTCATGCTCTTTGAGGTGAACTTCTTATTTCAAGTTTCTTTTGTGATTGAATATGCTTTTATGGTTGTTACTTTATGTTCTCTTCTTAAATATTGCGAGGACGCAATTTCTTTAAGGAGGGGAGTCTGTAACAACCCGCATATTTATCGATTTTATATTTAAATATTTTATTTAAATATTTTATCGTTAGTCGGATTTTAGTCCAAAAAGATACTTTTTGCATACGGTCGAATTAGGACTCGGGACCACTCCCATTGAGTTTAAAATGCTGTTTGCGACTTTTTTGAGTATAAGCTTCGATATGTTTGGAGAAAGTTGATTTTTGCTACTTTTCACTTTGGGTTTGGTTTTGGGCTCAGCCCTATGTTAACTTATGCTCAAATCTGAGCCACTCTTCCCCACTCACCCTCATTCTCTTCTCTTTTCAGTTTTTATAACATTAATGGTGGGAGAGATTGGAAATTAAAAACTCCAAAACCCTAGTTTCTCTTGCAAATCAAATTCCTAGCTCCAAACTCAAGAAGAACCCATTGGTAAGCTTCTCTTCTTCTTCTCCAACTTATTCTCTTACCAATTTCAGAAATTCCTAAACCTAATTTTGGGAATGTTCTTGTTTTTGAGCTTAGATTCAAGCTCAATTGGGTTGTGTTGAAGAGAGGTTGATTCTCCATTTTCTTTCAAGCTTCTTCTTGTTTGATTTTGTGAAAAGGTGAGATTTTTATCTCACATCTATGACTATAAATATCTTTGGTTGTTAGGTATAAATTCCTAACAATTATTCATGTGCAATTGCATTTGATTTGGATTAGATTTGTAAATATTCCAATTTTTGGTGTTTGAAGCCAAATCTTTAAGAATCATTACTTTGATGTTTGATCATGCTTTAAGAGGTGTTTCGGAGAGCCTATAAGGCAGGGTTGTCGCTTGGCATTAATCCCTTGTCTTCGTCGCTTGTCCGATCGCTTCCGTTTGGATTTTCGCCCATTTTTGGGCAAGGCTGATTTTTGCCTACAGGGGGATTTCAGACGTTTGAACCCAATTTCAGACATCTGGTTTCAAATTCAGACGTCTGGTTTGGAAATTCAGACGTCTGGAATTGGTCCCTGGAAAACGCGAAAAGGCAGAGAAGAATTTCAGACGTCTGGAAATCCATCCAGACGTCTGGTTAGTGGTTCAGACGTCTGGAAGGTAATTTCAGACGTCTGAAATGTGCAGTTTTGCCTATTTTCGCTGTTTTTGAGTATATGTCCAACTTTAATCGATTCGTGTTGATTCCCTTTTTGTTGTTATCATTTATTATCGACTTTGATGACATTTTCATCGCGATTTTTGGGAATATCCATTTTGATGGATTCGGTATCGATTTCTTTGGATTTTTATTCACATCTTCGTATGTGAATTTTAGTGATTGATTGTTCCTACAATCTTCTTTGTGTTTCGTCACTTTAAAAATATAAAGGTTTTCTATACTAGTAGTAAATATCAAAACTCTTTCCTCAAACGATTTCAATACTATTTTAATACCAAATTCGTTTATAAAACTGTTTTCCAATCTATTAGTATATATATAAACCTTTACCTCACTCGTATGAGAAATCTAATTAAACGACTTAGTAAAACAAGTGGTATGAAACGCCTGCGTTCACTTTGTCGGTTAATTCTTGGACTTGTTCGATTGAATCTCTTGTGACAATTTTATAGTGGAGATCTACAGTTTGTTCGTAAATATTTAAGTTAAGCAAGTGGTTATGGGACATGAAGCTAAACTCATATATTTACTAGCTTAGTGTAATTGACACTTCTCGATGATCATGACGATCATTTTTGTGATTTAGACTAGCAATGTGCGATGTCTCTTTGACTGCGCGGGAGACTAAACCCCGTTTTGTGGAGTTTCGACTCAAATTGGTGGGGTAGCAACCCACGGTCTTTGGACCATTCGTGTGTCAGGTCTTCGGACCATTCGTGTGTCAAATTAATGGCTAGCTACCATGAGATAGCTTGTCGTTCATGTGTTACAGCTGTTGGTGAGTTTTCATGCTCCCGTTCGTGTGATAGGCCTCCCCCATATTTTGTGTGATTTCTGGTTTTCGTGTGTCGAATTCTGGAATTTCCTTTTTCACCTATTTTTGTGATTTCTATTGATATGATTTATCAATATTTGTGCATAGGTGAATTTGTGTGTCATTTACTGGATTTCTTGAAATGATTTCTAGAATTTGTGCTTCACCAATTTTCGTGATTTCCATTGATAAGTTTTATCAATATTTGTGTATTGGTGAATTTGTGTGTCATTGACTTTTGTGATTGACTTTGATATAATCGTCAATATTTGTGGTTTGATGAACGAAATAAGGAGTATGGCATTTCTTTGATTCTTGTGTAGATTTGGTGATATTGATTAATCTCTCGTTGATTTTCAATTACTTATATATATCATAGCTTGGAATTGTGATTATTATGTGTTTGGTCATATCTCTTATTCTATATCGTTTCATCTGATATCTATAGTTAGACTGATCCGTTTATTATTTTCTTATTAAATAATACTCGGGTCAGACCGAGATGTTACAGGTGCTTCTGCTTGACCTCTCACTTGGGATTGATTTCTCTGACTTTTGGCTTACTACTTAGATTAGTAGTTTGTTTTGGTGTATACATTCGAGATATAGACTCCACAATGTATACTTATTCTTTTGTGTAGTTCATGTAACTATTCTTTTGTGATATTGTGGATCTTTTTAGACCGCTACTTTGATGTACACTTATTAGTGTAATATTCATATATATTTCCGCCTTTGTGATATGAATTGTCTGTGACTGATTTATGTTATGTTTATTTCTGTATTTGTTTCCGAAGATATTATAGCCACTGTGTAGTAGCTTTGAGTTTGTGTCGGTATGTCGGATTTCCTCTTGATAAAGTATTGCATGTTATACTATCTGACATATCGATGCTCGCACAAAGTAATTACACGGATGGTCGCTCCTCAACAGCCTTATTCTCCGTGCTAGTCGACAGCATTCACCGTAATGTTCCTGTCTAGCGTGGGTATAGAGGTGGGGCGTCACACGGGTCCACATATTTACCTCAAAAGAAACGTCTCCACCATCCTACTTCATTCTGGAATCTCCACCGCGTACACGGTTGTCAAAGTGGTTTTCGGTATCGACAGAGAGTATGCCGGATATCTGATCCCGGTCTCTTTAACAACCAAACATTATTATAACCCGTGGTTACAACTTTTAAAAATGGTATTTATACTTTAAAAATCAAAATACATTTCAAATACATTTCAATATCATAATATCATTTCAAACATCATTTATTTAAACATCAATCATTTTATTTAATATAAAATACCATTTAAATCTATTCAATTTATGTAGGAATTAATTGCCTTTCAACTCACATTTAAAAGTTAAATTCTTCCATTTAAAACCATTTAAAGTCAATTCCTTATTTTTATTAATTACATATTAAATTCCAAAATTTAAGCCTTTTTCCCAAAGATTATTAAATTTTATTAAAACAATCAAAAATTCAATTTCCGTAGCACTTATGAAATGCTACCTAAAGTTATAGGTTAAACAGTTCATTCCCAAAAGACAACATTTAAGTGTTGTAATAGATTTCTTTATTTCCAATTAAACTTTAGTTATCTTTATCAACTATAGCACTTACAAAGTGCTATAATAGCTTTTAGTTCAAATTAGCCTTTAAGTTCATTTAAATTTAACTACAACATTTACAAATGTTGTAATATCCTTTATATTTAAAATTTCAAGGTTTAACTATGATTTCATAACTAAGTAAATTTTTCATATAAATCATATATTTTCACATTATAAAGTCATAATTTCAATACTCATATTTTTATGAATTTATAAGTAAATTTTCATATAAAAATCAAATTTTATTATGAATTTCTTATTTAAATCCAAGCATTAAATTCCCATTTCTTTAATTAAATTATTAACTTAACAATTAAGTTTTAAATTCCCAAAATATAACTTATTATCAATTATTTTACTTAACTAAAATCTCACTTTTAACAAAAATTAAGAATTTTCGAAAATAAATACTTCAAAATTTTACTTAAACGTCATTTATTTAACATTTCTACTCATTCAAAAATCATTATAAATTTTATAAAAATCATTTAAATACATTTTAAACCAGAATATTATAAATTTTCCATTTAAAATATTTTTAAAACATTTCAGAAAAATATTATATAAACCACGGATCTGTATATAGTTTTCTAGCCTAGGTCAAGTGATACGGATATATATCATTTCAATCCGCAATTTACAAAGAAAACCCGGATTCTATCATTTCAAACCCGTAATCCCAAGTTAAATAATAAATAATTAAATAATTAAATAAATGAATAAATAATTATCGTTCAGGCCTATCATTTCAGCCTGTAACGATTTCTATTCTACAGGGAACTTGCAGTGTGATTCAAACAGTAAATAATAATAAATAGTATAACTGCAAAATATAACAATAGATAATACAGCTGATGATGTGTCAATTAAAAAATGGGGTTTAACATCAGAAGTAAATATCACAGGCAGATAAAATTAAATAAAATATGTTTACAATTACACTTGTGATTAATTCACAAATATACAAGTATGTTTGTCTGGTGAGGAATACTCACCTTATTGCCGTCGAAGATTTTGATTCAAGAATGATGGTAACACTTTGTAAAGAGAATGCACAGAAGCATGATCAAATAGTTGCGAAGGCTGCGACCAGATTTTTTTTATTCTTGAAAAGGAAATGAATAAATTCAATATCAAAACTAAGTAAAATTTAACACAAAATTTTGAAATAAACTGAACGAATGGAATCAAATATTGACTTGACCACTTCATTAGATGGAGAGAGGAAGGTAGGGTGTAGATGAGCATGAAGTGGACGACAAAATATAACAAACAAAAAGAAGAAGGAAGGAAAAAAAAAAGAATAAAACCATTACCTGATTTCCCTGCTTACGAAAAAGAAAGAAGCAAATGGAGATGCAGAAAATTTTGAGGTGAGGAAATGTGATATGAGGTTTGTATTTATAGGCAGAAGCTTTGCACGCAAGGAAAAGTAACGTGTGCAAATCAAATGGGAACAAAAAGGCAAGCAAATATTTTTGCTTTGATATGTGATGTTGAATTATTGAGTTTATAAGGCAAAGAATATTTAAATCAAATATTTAATTTTTGCAGTGGTATTTGGGACCACATATCCAAAAGTAATGTACCTTGATTTGATAAAGGAATGGCAAAAGAATTATTTTTTTGAACAGTACGTGAACATGAATCGAAAGGGTGCTGTCATTCCCCTGAATATGCGTGATGTTTGAGATAAAAGGGGAAATAAAGTTTAAATTAATTTCTTTCATTTTTTTTGCTGACCGAGTATTTCCAAAAGGATTTGCATGATTATAGGAAGAAACATCAAACATATTTTGCTTTGACTGAAAAGGAAATTTCGAACGTTGCCAATAGTTTCAGGTAGGAAATAATAGATATGTAATATACGGTATCCGTTTCTTTCTGAAATAAATTAGCAGTCTATGCATGTGATATGTAAAGTTATTGCATTGTTTCTATCATTTTCTGCCATGTAGGTTAAATTACATTTAGTTGCAAATATAAAGCAAATTTAACTGAAATTTGGTTCTACTACATAGAAAATGAAGTTTGACATATTTTATTATTACATGAATAGTTTTACTTTGCAATCTTTCAAAATGAAGTTAAGGGAGGCAAGCTGATAGAAAAAATAATATACTGCTTACGTGACAAGAAACTTGCATTGATGATTTAGTTTAATGAAAGTTTTAATGATAGATAAAATAAGGAACGCACAAATTAAGGATATGAATGTTAGAAATATCAAAGATTTTATACCAAATAAAATAGTTGCAGCAAAAGAGAAAAGGGATGTCCCTAAAAAGATAAATGGCTAGTCACGGTTAAAGGAAAATTGAAACGGATATGATTCCCTCTTACTCAAAAATGTACGTTTACTGATTTATTTAACCATTTTTAGTTACGGTATACACATTTGGAATGCGCACTATAGACGCAATAACTAACTCAAAATTTTACGCTCAAAATGACGCCTAAATTCGTATACGTTTTCTTATATACATTATTTACTCCATCAGATAACGTGCCCTTTAAATGCATACTTAAACAGTTTCTTTATGAATCTTGAAATTTATTACTTATTAAGATATGTTTTGTTTACACTGGGTTTTTATTCATTCATTTATCATTTACCCAGAATCTATTACAAAAGTGTATATAAGTAACGGTATAAATTATTTTATTTTTAAAAGGTATACAATCTATTTTAAAGAAAAAAAGTGAAATTAAAGTTGTTGTGAACTTATTTAATTAAACTAAAAGATTTGAAAACTAGAATAATAATGTTATCCCATTTTTTGGTCAAAACTGGAATATCAACAAATTGGCAAGGAATTATGGATATCAGGATTGGAGATCGGTTGGAATCAAGGCTGCAATCGATATCGTCAAAATTTTGTTAAACTCCGATTGGGACGAAATTGATTGGAAACAATGATAAGGACTAGAAAAGGCTATGTTTCAAATTTCAGGTTAATCGGAGTTCGTATGAAGGAAATATGATGGATTCAAGGTGGGAGAGGTATGCTGTTCGAATCCTTCAGGATGGAGTGCTCGGTTCGAATCCATCAGATTCGAACCCATCAGGATGGATTCGAACCCACCAAGGTCGCATCGATGGTACTTCGAATCGATGGGGACTCGATGGATACAAAGAACATGGATTCGAAGGAGATGGATTCGAAGGTCATGGAGTCGAAGGATTGGAGATGGATTCGAAGGTCATGGAGTCGAAGGATTGGAGATGGATTCGAAGGTCATGGAGTCGAAGGATTGGAGATGGATTCGAAGGTCATGGAGTCGAAGGGTTTGGATTCGAAGATGATGGATTCGAAGAGGATGGACTCGGAGGACATGGACTCGAAGGAGGCGGCTCCGAAGAGCATGGATTCGAAGGAGCCGGCCTTATGGATACGAAGGGGATGGTTTCGAAATGGATGGTTTCGAAGCATGGGTTCGAACCTAGCAGAACGCACGGAGCTTTGATCTTGAATCGATCATATCTTCCAAACCGTTGATCCAAATGCAATGAAATTTTTACAGGAGCTTACATACATGTTGAAGAATGTTCTCACCAAATTTCAGCTCAATTGGATGATTTCTTGATCGATTCGAACCTTACTTCGAATCGATCCCAAGGTGGGCCCGGACCTCCAGATTTCGGGCATGTGGGCCCCCTCACGTGCCTGAAGCAGTCTTCCCGGATTTTAGGAGAAATATCAGCCTCCTACGCTTATAAATAGAGCCCCTGGTCATTCAGAAAAGGGGTCGGAGAATTTGGAGAGAGAAAGCACGCCCGGACGCTGCCAGAATCATTCCTTAACATCATTACTGCCATTTATTTCAAGTTTTGGACTTTGTAACTGCTGTAATCATCTGTAATCATCAAGGATAATCAATAAAAGGATAAAAACTTTGGAGTGGACGTAGGCCGGAGATAGCCGAACCACTATAAAACTTGTGTCTCTGTTCTTTACTTTGGGATTATTGTTCAATATTTGCTGAGATCTGTTATTTGTGTTTGAATATTGTTGGTTTGTATTCATACACTGGTGCTTTCACGGTATTTGGGGTTTGTGACCAATTTTGGCACAAACACTTTGGTGCTTCCACTGAGAACGACTAGCACCCGCTACATCGGATTTGAAAGTTGGATTTAAAGATTTTAAAAGAGTTTAAATTCAAGGACAATGGCTAGGCGAAATAGTAGAAGGCAAAGGGCTGAGAGAAGCCAACAGGAAGGAAGTCAACAAGCATCCTCCGGAGCTGGGGAAGGACAAGCTTCAATCTACATAACCCGGGATGAAATGGAGGCTATGGCAAACTCTTTGCAGGAGAGATTGTTAAAAAACCAACAGGAAATGATGCAGACTTTCTTTGAGCAAATGAGAGCTGCAGGGATGCAGAACCTAGGGACAGCAACGGCCGCTGTGGATGCAGGACAAGGGACTAGGGTCGTGGAACCCAATGGAGGACGAGATATGGAGCCACAAAGCAATCAACAAGGGCTTGGGGGCAGACCCACAGGATCCAACACAGGAGGACCTCTGGAAGGAGTTCAACAGGCTAGAACCAACGTCGCTACTAACGAGCCACATGAAGAGTATGTGCCGGAGTTCCCTCGGGGGCAACCCCCGACAGACAACGCTGGATTGGTAGAGATGATTAGGAAAACTGTGCGAGGTGGTTTGGCCAAAGGAGACTTGGAAGGAGTGAACAGGAGTCCGTTTGCTCGGGAAATAAGGGTGGCTCAGAACCCACCTAAGTTTAAGTTGCCTAGCGTGGAGATATATGATGGCAAGACAGATCCAACAGATCACTCGATGAGGTACACCAGACACATGGAGGTGCTGGGGGCATCGGAGGAAGTGATGGCCCGATGCTTCCCTTTGTATTTGACGGACATAGCTGCGATGTGGTTTAGGCAGCTGGAAGAAGGATCTATTAGGACTTGGAGGGAATTAGTGGAAAGGTTTTTGGGGCAGTTTCAGGTTCACGTCAAGAGGCCGAAGAATGTGATGACATTGACATCGGTTAAGCAAAGGATGGATGAGTCGCTTAGAGCTTTTCTAACTCGATTCAGTGCGGCAGTCGCTTCGGTGGATCGGCCTGATCCATCGATGGTTTTAATGGCAGCGGTATCAGGAGTCAGGGAAGACTCGGATTTCAAGGTATCTCTGATACGAGATCCCCCGCAAGATCTCGACGAATTCTTTCACGAGGCAGAAAGGTTCCTTCGGCAAGAAGATGCAAGTACGGATTTAAAGGTGAAAAAGGTTAGTGCAATCGAGGTTGGAGCAGTATCCAGCGGTGGTTCGGATAAAGACAAAGGAAAAAGGAAATTGGACAATGATTCTGGAAACGCTAGGAAGCGATGGAAGGATCCAAAGTTTTCCACATACACAGGATTGAACGAGACGCTGGAGCGGATATACATGGATACTCGGAATCGCCTTCCCTACCGGAGGCCAGCCAGGAGAGAACCTTCTGAACGAGAGAAGGCATTAGGGAGGCATTGTCTCTTCCATGACTTAGATGGACATGACACCAACAGCTGCAGGCACTTGAAGGATATAATCGAGGAGCATGTAAGGAATGGACAATTACAGCAGTATGTCGGAGCTCGGAATGCAACGGTGGAGCAGGAGCAACCACCGATAACCTCTCGCCGCGATGATGGGAGACCCAGGGATGGTAGTCGATTGATCATCCACTAATCAGGATAATATGGAATAAGTAACAAACTATTAGCAAGCAACCAAGTCATTTACACATGTACGGGGACGGAGATAGCCCCTAGGCATGCTCTGAATGATGATAAACTGCAACGCTATGGTTTGTGAAATTGATCTTTTGCTTTTGAATTGGACACTGCTTTTGTTTTTGGTTTTCGGTTTTGGAGCTTGGATTGAGCTCCTGGTTTTTCTTGCTTTTTGATTTGGATTTTCCTTTGGATGATTGTTTTCGGTTTTGGATGCTGGTTTGGATTTTTGGTTTTCTGGTTTTGATTTGGATTTTGGATGTGGATTTTGGATTGGATTTTGATTGGATTTTTATCTGATTTTTGATAAACGGTCGTCAGGAATGGATTATGCCTGGCAAGGGGTGAGTCACTTTGCCCGAACGTGGTAAATTGACTCATTCAGGTCGCCGAGTATGGACTATGCTTGGCAAGGGTCCGAAGTGACCAGGATTCGGCCTAGGACTTAGGCCCTGTATTATCAATTGTTATTTTCAGGTCGTTGAGTATGGACTATGCTCAACAAGGGTCCAAAGAGACCAGGATTCGGCTTAGGACTTAAGCCACGGCATTGTACAACGTCCAGGGACACTGGACCAAGGTCATCAAGTGTGGATTACGCTTGGCAAGAACCCGGAGAGGTTAGCTCAACGTCCAGGGACACTGGACCAAGGACATTAGGTATGGATTGCGCTCGGCAAGAACCCGGAGAGGTTATGGATTTGGATGTAGACCCGGAGAGGTCCCGGATTCGGTTATTGGCCATTGGATGAGGATGGATTGGAACTCAGTTGTCGAGTTCGAATGGATAGGGAATTGGCTAAGGCTTTGGCTATTGGATCTGGAATTGGACATCGACTCGAAGCAGTCAAGGATTATATACTCAGGCAATATGGCTTTGGACTTCGGATATTGGATTCGGAACTATTCAAAACACGTCTTGTTGTCACAAGGCATGTTTTGGGGGGCAAAGTGTTATCCCATTTTTTGGTCAAAACTGGAATATCAACAAATTGGCAAGGAATTATGGATATCAGGATTGGAGATCGGTTGGAATCAAGGCTGCAATCGATATCGTCAAAATTTTGTTAAACTCCGATTGGGACGAAATTGATTGGAAACAATGATAAGGACTAGAAAAGGCTATGTTTCAAATTTCAGGTTAATCGGAGTTCGTATGAAAGAAATATGATGGATTCAAGGTGGGAGAGGTATGCTATTCGAATCCTTCAGGATGGAGTGCTCGGTTCGAATCCATCAGATTCGAACCCATCAGGATGGATTCGAACCCACCAAGGTCGCATCGATGGTACTTCGAATCGATGGGGACTCGATGGATACAAAGAACATGGATTCGAAGGAGATGGATTCGAAGGTCATGGAGTCGAAGGATTGGAGATGGATTCGAAGGTCATGGAGTCGAAGGGTTTGGATTCGAAGATGATGGATTCGAAGAGGATGCACTCGGAGGACATGGACTCGAAGGAGGCGGCTCCGAAGAGCATGGATTCGAAGGAGCCGGCCTTATGGATACGAAGGGGATGGTTTCGAAATGGATGGTTTCGAAGCATGGGTTCGAACCTAGCAGAACGCACGGAGCTTTGATCTTGAATCGATCATATCTTCCAAACCGTTGATCCAAATGCAATGAAATTTTTACAGGAGCTTACATACATGTTGAAGAATGTTCTCACCAAATTTCAGCTCAATTGGATGATTTCTTGATCGATTCGAACCTTACTTCGAATCGATCCCAAGGTGGGCCCGGACCTCCAGATTTCGGGCATGTGGGCCCCCTCACGTGCCTGAAGCAGTCTTCCCGGATTTTAGGAGAAATATCAGCCTCCTACGCTTATAAATAGAGCCCCTGGTCATTCAGAAAAGGGGTCGGAGAATTTGGAGAGAGAAAGCACGCCCGGACGCTGCCAGAATCATTCCTTAACATCATTACTGCCATTTATTTCAAGTTTTGGACTTTGTAACTGCTGTAATCATCTGTAATCATCAAGGATAATCAATAAAAGGATAAAAACTTTGGAGTGGACGTAGACCGGAGATAGCCGAACCACTATAAAACTTGTGTCTCTGTTCTTTACTTTGGGATTATTGTTCAATATTTGCTGAGATCTGTTATTTGTGTTTGAATATTGTTGGTTTGTATTCATACACTGGTGCTTTCACGGTATTTGGGGTTTGTGACCAATTTTGGTACAAACAAATAATAAAAAAGATTTTGATTCCGATGAACGTTAATTTATAACCAAAATATGCATTTTAGAGTTTTCTTATAAATAAAAATCTTGGGCGAGCTAAATTTAGAAAAGGACAAAAAAAGAAAAATGGAAAATGAATGGCTACAAGAATGGCAAGAAATAGAGAGGCTAGAATTGAAAAGGTCATAAGTTAAGGTAAAAGAAACATATATATTTAATCTTATGTGCAAATGAAAAAGGAATGAGATAAGGAGAAGATTTTGCAGTGATTAGGAAGAGTAATACATAACTAAAGTATGGTAATTAAATAGATAGGTAAATAAAAAGGTAAGAAATAAACAATTTAGCGTATGCGTAATTAAAACAAAGTAACGTATGTATAATTGAATATATTTTTTCAAGCTATTAAATAAAAGATATACATAAGAAATATTTAATAGATAAAATAAGGTCTAGACAAATAAATAAAGAAATAAATGTCAAGAGATAGACATAGGAAAATAATAAAGAGACTAGGCAAATAAAAATGAGAAGTGGGAAATAAATCTTTTTATTTGAATGGCAAAAAGAAATACACAGTTATGAATGAGGTGGATGGCTAAGGTAAGAAAGAAAGAGGGTATAAACGAATAACTTGATGTATTAATTTTTCTTTCTAGAATTGCATGAGAGATGAGAAGTTATAGGCAAGAAAAATATAAATATTGATATTTTAAAAGGCCATGAGTTGATTGAGCATAGATTTATTACTTGTTATGCACTGCCACTTAGTTCTATTCCTATTATAAGCAATTGGTAGGAAATATTGTTGTGTGATGGAATTATGCCATGGGTTTCGTAATTAAGGAGAACATAAAACGGCAAGCGATTATATTAGATTGTGTACAATGATGATGTTTCCTTCATATATATCTTTATTGGTCATAGTATTATTAAAAACATATACATATACGTATATATATAGATATAATAGACTTATACATATAAATGTGTTAAAATTAAATTGCACTATTTTATGAGCCTAAAATTAAAAACAATAATTTTGAAACTAATCTCCAGATTAAAAAGGTTTAAGATTAAGAAGTTATGACTTTGTATACAAGTCCATCTTATAAGTCTTAAGTCAAATTAACGCACACACATATGTATATATACAAATCATTGTAAATAATGTCTTAAATTTAATACAATATCTTTATGTTAAAATTTATAACTTAGTAAATTCTTTAAATTATGCAACAAATTAAGGTCTAACGTTAATTTAAAAGGAAAAAGGAATCGTGATATTTTGCAATAAATTCAAGTCATTTTTATAAAGAAGCCCCTCATTTTTTAACTTTAACAAAAGTATGGAAAAACAAAAGATTAGATTTAAATAATGAACACATGCAAACATTAATAAACTACATATGTTTTCTATTTGAATCAGTAACAGAAATATTACATTAATTAAGGCTTAAATTTAAATTACTATAAGTTTTTTTTCCCTCTTTTTTTTACCAAAACTTATTAACTTAAAAATTTAATTATTGAAAATTTTACTTCTAAAAAAAGAAACAACGTTTTCAAGTAAAACTTAATTAAAATATTTACAAAATTATGGGTTGTTACAGTTGAAATTGGAGATTTGAATTTTATTTGTTAATTAATTAATTTATTTATTTAATGTAAAAATAATCATTTTGACCACTAACTCGGATTTTGACGAAACAAGTTTCATCGGATCCGTAAAGGTGAATTATTGTAAGATTTCAAGTTTCGTAGCGACCGGACTTGTCGTTTGATCGCACGGACTCGAAACGCCTTGAAATTAATGAAATTGAAATCAATTTGAAAAATATTGATTTTAACATAACTTCTTCATACGATGGAATTTGAACTTGAAACATTTTCCATCGCGTTTAAAATATTTTAAAACATCTATTTTGATATATGGGTTGACGCAATTTCGTTCCGGAGCCAGTACGAGGTTTTTGGGCCACTTTGTCGTTAGCTCGTATATTTAACCTGATCCATCCATTATATTTCAACCCTGCCTATATATATCCTGCTATAAACCCTAGCAGCATCTGTTCCTAATTTCTATACATTCTATTCACCTCCTCACTTCAATGGCAAACCCTAATTCCAATTGCAATCCCAAATCAAATCCAAAGCTGAAATTTCAAACTCCACAATTGTAACGACCCGTAAGTTTCGTTCATTTAATTGGCTGAATTAATGAGCTTTGTAATTAGATTTAGTAGAAATAAAAAAAGAAAAAAAACTTTGCAAACGAATATTGAAATGAACGCTAAATTAAATATATAAATGGTGACTTAAAACCTATTTACTAGCAATTTGAATAAATTTCAATAAACGAAATGGGGTAAGTAATATACCTGGATATAAATTTATTTAAAGGAAATTTATTTAATATATTAATGTAAAGTTAGAAAATATTGGAATAAATGATAATTCCATTTTTGTAAGCTGTTATTATAAGTTACATGTTTGGATAGAATCAATAATTGATGGATTAAATGGTAAGTAATTAGAATTTAATCCTATAAAATTTGGAAACTGGATGTAATGTAAAGTAATAAGGTTAGTGCAATACCCATTAATGAATGGAATGAAATGAGACTAATATAAATGTATATTAGATTATAAATCAATTTGAAAAAAAAAACGTAAATATTGATTGATGAATAAATATACAAGTATATTAAAGGTTATAATAGTGGGTTACTAGTAAATTCACTCATTTACCAATAAAGATAATTAGATGTGTCTTGATGATAATTAATAACATAACGGAAAAGAGTAAATGTATTCATTAGAATATTAATTGCAATTGGATAGAGATTTTAAGTAACAATGTTAATGCAAGGTAAGTAATGCTAAAGTAAAGTCAATAATAATGAATAGTGATTAATTCAAAATTTGTAACATATATTATAAATTACATGCTTATTTGAATTAGAAGTTGTAATAAGTGATAATAAAATGAATGAATGTCACACTAATGGAAAATGAAATAACGTTCGTTTAAATGTTGAGAAATTATAGGGTCGTATTTATTACAAGCGTTACTTTAATAATTATGGTTAATGGTAAAATTAATACGAGAAGTATGTAAAGTAATAACTAAGAAACGTAATACGTTATAAATTGATTATGACCTAAACTTAAGTGTAAGTTAAAGGTTGAAATTGAATCTAATCCATTCAATTGGAAACTTATCAAAATAAATTGGATTCAATGTATAATAAATAGGTTATTTTGAGAAATTGAAATAAATTATATAATTGGTGAATTAAGTTACTTAAATTGAGATGGGAATTGCTTTAAAGAATTACAAATTAATAAGTAAATCAAGATGATAAATTTGATGAATTATAGGATTTGAATTTTCAATGGTGAGTAAATTTACTTAATTTATAATAGTTCGATTTATTGCCAATAAATGAAATCAAATATTTAATTATTACGTTAAATTAAAAATTAAGTTGAAAATTGGGAAATATTTATGTAATAATTTTAAATCCAATGGTAAACCCTTCTATTTGAAATTTTGAATAGAATAATTTTGGGTAAATTCAATTTAATGGAAATTTTGGAAATTTATCTATAATTTTTGAAATTTGTGAAATTGAAGATTTCTTTGATTAATTTTTAATAAATTGACTTTTAAAAATTTGTTAAATCATTGTAAATGTTTGAAAATTATAAAGTGATAAAGATTGCAAAGTTCGGAATTTTTAACGCGAAATTTGATTATTTAATTTATTTAATTAATATAAAAATAGTCATTTTGGCCACTGACTCGGATTTCGACGAAACTAGTTTCATCGGATCCGTAACGGTGAATTATAATAGCTTTCAAGGTTCGTAGCGATCGAACTTGTCGTTTGATTGTACCGACTCGAAACGCCTTGAAATTTATGCAATTGAAATCAATTTAAAAATATTGTTTTTAACATAACTTCTTCATACGATGGAATTTGTGGTTGAAACTTGTTCCATCGCGTTTAAAATATTGAAAACATCTATTTTGATATATGGGATGATTCATTTTCGGTCCGGAGCCGAAACGAACTTTTTAGGGGCTTTTTTACCATTCAAACAAATTGACTTGAACAGTAACCTACAAAAATGATGGAACTGGGCTTCAAAACCAGTACCATTGCGTTCAGAAGGTCTTTTTATGTTAGGATCGCTTGTCAGCACGCTTAAATTGGACTCTGGCCCGTTTTTGACGTTAAACTCTATAAATACGCACGCAAACCGAGACAGTTTTATTATTATTTTATTTCAGAAACCCTAATTTTATACCATGGCGCCACTTATTCAATGGCCAGAAATTGCTTATCTTCTTTCCTCAATATCTTTCAATCCATTCAACGAAATCAAAAAATTCCAAAAGCAAAGTTGTAGATCTCGGCGAGCTCTTCAAATCCATACGGTTGTTATATGCTTTTGGACCACGGATTCGCCAAAATCTGGCTTGGAAGCATGGACGTATTTTCTTGAATTGCGTGTAAACAGTAACGAGTGGTGATGTGAAACTTGGTCCGTAGGTGGCGCACACACTGGTAGTCGCTGATCGAACTCTATATGTCTCGACTTGCGTGCGCACGGAAGAAATTGGCGCGTGCGTGATGGGTTAATAGGTTTGTGGATAAGGAAGAAGAGGATGGTACGTTATATTTTTTTATATATTAATTAATTTTGTTATATTAAAATTTAAATCTTTTAACTCGAATAACTTTTGCATACGAGCTCGGATTGTTGCGCAGTTCTCTCCGTTGCGTTCGTATCGAAACTCCGGACACTTTGACGCCGGTTTGGACGGATTTGGAGATTGTCAAATTTTTGGGTTTAAATCGGATTTTAAATTTGATTTAAATTCGAAAGGTGAGTGTTTTAACCCATTCACAACTTCTAAAATTTCTTATGTTTGTTAAATTGATTTTAGATATGAGTAGAAATTTATTTATGACTGTTTGGCATGTTTTATTCATTATCTCAGTTAAATCGCACTTATTTAAATTAACTGTGAATTAATTTTATTATTGCATAAAAATTTGACAGTTAAAATTTATTTATTTGCATATAAGCTGCTAGTTAAACAGTTATTAAATTTATTATTGAATATAAACTGTTAGTTAATACCTGTATTTATTACCTGTTATATTTTATATACTCTATATTGATGTTTGTTTAAATTGGATGATGATTTGTAATAAATGGTTGACGATTGATATTTGGATGAATGAATGTTTATTTATATTAACTGCAAGTTGTTATGCATTCCATTTCATTCGGGGTTGCGGTTTGAAATGATATACAACCGCATTTTTATTATTAAATTGCGGATTGAAATGATAAATATCCGTATCACTTGACCAGAGGGTAGAAAATTATATACAGGCACCGCGGTATATATATAAAATTATTTTTTTGAAGGGATTTTATGGTTTGGATAGGATACAGTTTAATAAATATTAATTTTTGACCTTATATAAAATCTTATTTTATGTACATATATGGTTAAATTATTGAATTTAAGCTGTGTATAAATTTGTTAAATAAAATAAACAAGATGAATAATGGAGTTAGATTATTTATATTATATGGTTAAGTACATGTTAAGATGTTGAGAATATATAGAGTTTTTAATGTTTTAAATCAATTTATACTGGGAGTTAAGTTGAAAATTCATTTGGAATCGAGCTTAGTTAAGAATTTAACTTCATAAGTTGATGTAGAATTTATTAACTTGAAATTTTAAAAGGTATGATATTTATAACTGAAATTCTATTTCAAGATAAATTAAATGAATATTTCTAGTATAAATAAATGGAAGAAAATATTTAGTTATAGGAAATTTGAGTTTTATATAAATGATTATGGATTTATCATGCAAATGTTCAAGACCAAATAATAGAACGGTGAATTTGTTGAAAGAATAAAATTCCAACCTTAGCTTTGAAATTTATAAGTACTCAAATTTGATATATATTGAAATTGAAGTGGTTTTGGAAACTGAAGGTGAAATTTAGATGTATGGTTTAGACTTTATCTAAAGAAAATATATTTGTAAAGTCATGGAAATTCTTTTACTTTACAAAGTAAATTTAAAATTAAACCATTTTATTCTATATACTGTTGAATATCCAAACCATTCTAGTTTTTAGAAGTTATGGTTTTAAAGCTATGAATTTTGAAGTATTATGTTTTGAAAGTTATAATCCAAATGTTTGGTTTCCAGATATTATAAATTTTAAGCAGTATGATTTTGGAAAAAGAAATATATTTGAAATAAAAAAAATATTATTGATTTGGGTTTTATAAAAATAATATCGAAATGAATTGTTTTCGAAATGGGAATGATATCGTTTTTATGGGTTTTGAAATGGATAATTATTTTCTAGTTTTAAAGTATAAACTATTTTAAAGACTGCGGTGTTATAATAACGTTTGGTTGTTGAAGAGATCGGGATCGGAAGTTGTCATACTCTCTGCCAACCCCGAAAACCACTTTAACAACCGTGTACGTGGTGGAGATTCCAAAATGAAGTAGGATGGCGGCGACGTTTCCTTTAAGGTAAATACGTGGACCCGACTCCCGTGAGTTGGCATAAGGTGGCTAAAATAGGAGCGATCGACGGGTTAATAAGGTAGCACCTTTGATCGGACACATCCCTTCGATATTATACTTTGACTTTGGATTGATTCGGTGGCCACTTTTGATTTTATTTGGGGGTGTGGCTCGAGGTGGGCGGTAGCTGCACGCTACGTGTTACCACCGACCCGAAAGCGTAATTGGTATATCTACCCTGGCATTGCCTAGCTGTGCCATGTCACCTACCTTATCGAGCCTTGTACGAGTTTCTATTTGTGTCGTACCTATGGAGTATCCTCTGGTAGCCTCCCGATCAGGAGGTATTACTGTACTGTATAGATTATTGGCATTATTTGAGTTAAGGGCTATATGGGTAACCCCTTAACGCTATTAAAAAGTAAGTTTATTTTACAAAAAGACACTATTGTAATAGCGCAATATACTATATAGAAAATAGTTTAACGGATCCTTAGGAGAAGTAAATCCCGAGCATCTCTTGAGTTACTGCACTCATATTTATTTCTGTTAATTTAACTCACATAAGATCTTTTAGTTCTGACTCGAGTGTTTTGTCTTTTCAAATTCGCTCGGGTCAGTCCGAGCGTTTTAGGATCGAAGACTTTTGATCTGGAGGACGAAGACGGAGATTTCTACTATCATTATTAATTATATTCCACTACACTATTTAATTCCACTGCATTGATTATGATTGGTATGTGAACTCTGATATTTATTGTATAAAGAAGAATCAAATGTTTGTAAACAGTTTATGAACTGTACATTTATTATTATATTTTATCCTTCCGCTGTGAGATCCCATTTTGTTTTCTTCCCCTGTTTTTTCCTTATTTACCCTATAACAATCCGTCCTTCCGTATGGTTTGAATTGGCACGTGTGTCGATTTAAAGCATGCGATAAGGCGGAAAGTTACAACAATATATGCCAAATTTTATATGGATTTGAAGCTCTCGACGAGCGTAAGTCAAATCCATGATTTATTTTTCGATTTGAGTTTCCGAGTGCTCGAAATTCGAGGGATTGTTCATGGCCGTTCATCACGAGTTGATGAACTTCGTCCGATCGAGAAATTGAAGGCACAGTCGGGTAGAGAGGACCGAGGGGAGCGCAGAAGCGTTGTTCGTTGGTCGATTCAACGGTTGGATGCGTCGCATAATTCGCCTAGGGTTTAAAAAAATTACGGCGTCCAGGTGTGTTCGGCCTCGATCTGAGCGTCGTGGAGGCGACAGTGTTCGCGTATGGACGTCGCGAGTATAAGGGTGGCAGAGCTGGACTGTGGAGGTGCGGCGTGTTAGTGATTGGCGGCGGCGTCGATTGGGTAGCGGCGTTCGTGCTATTCGAACGAGTGGGCTTGTAGTTGGTAGAGTGTGAGGAAGAAAGGGGTTACATGGCACTAAGGGTAATGTGTTACTTTTTTTATTTTTAAAATTGAAATTCAAAGACAATTTCGCTATATCTTTCACACACGAAAACCAATTCACGCGTGGTTTTTTTGTTAGGATCGTATTGAAATTCCGAACATTTTAGTGCTGGTTTGGACGAATTCTGAGACCGTCAAATTTTGGGTCTAAATAGGATTTAAATTCAATTTAAATTCAAAAGGTGAGTGTTTTAACCCACTCACAACTTCTAAGATTTCTTATGTTTGTTAAATTTATTTATGATGTGATTTGAAATTTATTTATAGCTGTTGGGCATATATTTAATCATCATCTCAGTTAAATTGAATTTATTTAGATTAAATTGTTATTTAATTTATTTTTGCATATAAACTGCCAGTTAGATAGATTGTTTAATTTATTTTTGAATATAAACTGTCAGTAATTACCTGTTATTTATCATATGCTCTATATTGATGTTATTGTTTAAATTGAATGATGATTGCAATAAATGGTTGATGATTGATCTTCGATGAATGGATGCTGTATTTTATATTGTTATAAACTGCAACTTGTTTTGCGTTCTTATTTCATTTGGGATTGCGGTTTGAAATGACATATAACCATAATTTTTATTTTTAAATTACGGGTAGAAATGATAAATATCCATATCACTTGACCATAGGGTAGAAAATTATATACAGACACCGGGGTCTATATATATAAAAATATTTTGAAATGATTTCTATGGTTTTGTAAAGAAATATACGGGCTATATAAATATTGATTTTAATGTTATATAAACGTCAAATTTATTATTGATTCTAGCTATATATAAATATGCTTTGGAATATAAATTAAGCCCAATAATAAAGTTTGATTATTTTATATAATATGGCTTAATTTTTGAGAAAAATATGTGATCCTCTATGCATAGAGGAGTGCACACATAATATTGATTTTTGAGATTGTATAAATATTTATTTTATATAAAGTTGAATGCTTAAATTTAAGCTATGTATAAGTTGTCAAATAAAAATTAAATTTCATAATAGAGTTTGATTTTTATTAAAATAAATGTGAGTAAGTATTTAAATTCTATTTTAATATAGAGTGTATAATGATTTAAATAAATTAAGGTTGGGAGATAAATTGGGGATTTATTTGAAATTTAAATTATTTAAGAACTAAACTCCAAAAGATTGATGTGAAATTTATTAAATTGAGAATTTTCAAGGTATAAATTTTTATAACTTGATTTTGTGGTCTAGGTGAATTAACTGAGTATTTCAAGTATAAATGAAAAGAAAATATTTAGTTATTTGAAATTTGAGTTTGGTTTAAATGAAAATGGACGTATTATGTAAAATATTTAAAAACTAAATATAGAAGATTTGATTTTTGAATCTAAATTATCAAATTTAGTTTTGGAATTTTGGAATATTAAAGCCTTGAAATATATCGAAATGGAAATGATTTATCAAAATTGGAATGTTGCAAAGTTATGAATTTCAAGGTATTATGTTTTAAAAGGGTTATAATTTCAAATGTGTGGTTTCAAGGTATATAGATTTTGGAAGTGCTATGATTTTGGGAAATGATATATTTTGAAATAAAAATGATGTCAAAATGATTTGGGTTTTAAAACGAAAATGATATTGTATTTATATGGTTTTGAAATGGAAATTTTATTCTGGTTTTAAAGTATAAACTATTTTGAAAAGACCGCGGTGTTATAATAACGTTTGGTTGTTAAAGAGACCGGGATCGAAAGTTGTCATACTCTCTGCCAACTCTGAAAACCACTTTAACAACCGTGTACGCGGCGGAGATTCCAGAATGAAGTGGGATGGTGGCGGCATTTCCTTTGAGGTAAATACATTGACCTGACTCCCGTGAGTTGGCATAAGGTGGCTAAAACAGGAGTGATTCTCGGACCAATGAGGTAGCACCTTTGATCGGACACATCCCTTCGATATTATACTTTGACTTTTGGATTGATTCAGTCACCACTTTTGATTTTTTTATTTGGGGGTGTGGCTCAAGGTGGCGGTAGCTGCGCGCTACGCGTTACCACCAGCCCGAATAGCAATTGGTATATCTACCCTGGCATTGCCTAGTTGTGTCGTGTCACCTACCATACCGAGCCTTTACTATGAGTTTCTATTTGTGTCGTATCTATGGAGTATCCTCTGGTAGCCTCCTAATCAGGAGGTATTATGGTACTGTATAGACTATTGGCACTATTACGTGTTAAGGTGGAAAATGTAAAGCCTTAACACTATTTAAAAGTAAGTTAATTTTACTAATAGACATTTTTTTAATAGCGAAATATTACTACATAGTAAATAGTATAACGGATCCTTAGGAGATGTGAATCCCGAGCCTCTCTTAAGTTACTGCACTCATATTTATTTCTGTTGATTTAACTCACATAAGATATTTTAGTTCTAACTCGAGTGTTTTGTCTTTTCAATTCGCTCGGGTCAATCCGAGCATTTCAGGAATCGAAGACTTTATTTCTGGAGGACGAAGACGAAGAATTTATTATTATTATTACATATATTATATTGTTCCACCACACTGTATTCCACTGCATTGGTTATTATTCACTGGTATGTGCAACTTTGACATGTATTGTATAAATATAATCAAATGTTTATAAAAAAGCTTCATGAACTGTATATTTGATTATTATATTTTATCGTTCCGCTGCAAGATTCTATTTTGTTTTTTTCTTTCCCTGCTTTTTCTTATTTACCCCATAACAATCCACCCTTTTGTATGGTTTAAGTCTGACGTGTGTGGTTTATCGTCGATTTAAAGCGTAAAAAAAGGCAGGTCGTTACATGGCCACTTTTGATTTCTTTGATTTGGGGTGTGGCTCGAGGTGGGCGGTAGTTGTGGCTATGCGTTACCACCAATTCGAAAGCGTAATTGGTATATCTACCCTGGCATTGCCTAGTTATGCCGTGTCACCTACCCTAGTGCACCTTATACGATTTTGTTTTGTACCATACCTATGGAGTGCCCTCTGACGACGCCCGGTACGGGGGAGATTACAGTACTGTATAGACTATAGGAATATAAAAGTGTGTTAAGATGGAAAATGTAAAGCCTTAAAGCTATTTTCAGTATATTATACTTTACTTTAAACACTATTATAATAGCGTATATTGCTACATAGTAGATAGTTTAACGGATCCTTAGGAGATGTGAATCCGGAGCATCTCTTGAGTTACTGCACTCATGTTAGACACTAGATAGGAGATGTCAAATTCTGTAAACAACTCTGACGCCGTTCCACTCATATTTTTTACTGTTGATTTAACTTACATAAGATCTTTTAGTTCTGACTCGGGTGTACTCTCTTTTCAATTCGCTCGGGTCAGTCCGAGCATTTCAGGATTTGAAAGCCTTATTATGGAGGACGAAGACGAAGATTTTATTATTACTATTATCTATTATATTATTCCACTACACCATTTACTCCATTGCATTATTAATATTCTCTGGTATGTGTAACTCTGATATGTATTGTATAAGTAAATCAAATATTTTGTCAAAACAGATTCATGAACTATAAATTTGATTATTATATTTTATCGTTCCGTTGTAAGATCCTATTTTTTTTTGCTTTCCCTGCTTTTTCTTATTTACCCCATAACAATCCACCCTTCTGTATGTTTTAAGTCTGACGTGTGTAGTTTATCGTCGATTTAAAGCGCGCGGAAAGGCGGGATGTTACATCTGGTATCAGACCCAGGTTTAGCGATAAACCTTAGCTTTGTAGGGTTTGACTCTTTATTAATAAGGTAGTAATACCCTATAATGAGCCGCTGAGTGTATATATGAGAGAGCGTACTTGTTAGTGTTATAAAAAGGTTTTAATATTGTGTTAATTTGTTCTGTTTTGTATTTATAAATTCTGGTTGATGCATGAGACGCTATGACATCAATAGGAATTTCTAAACACTTAATAGGACAGACCGACATAATATTTGTTTTTAATATGGGTGAATGAAATAATTTTGCCTATTATATTTTCTATATATAAAATAAAAGTTTTATAATGATATATATTTGGTTGCGAAAATATTGGTTGTTAGGTGATGAAATTTATAAATAATAGTTGAAATAAGATTGAAAATAAAATAAATGAAATTGGGAATTAAGAACTTAAGTTCTAGGGTTTTGAAACTTTTTCTCGAATGATTTTGGAATATAATAATAATACTATTTATAAGTATTTTCTAATATAAATATTTCAATATAATTTGAAAGAAATGTTTTAAAGAAGATTTTAGAAAAAAAGGGTTCTGTACTTCCTTCTCTGTCGCTGGAAAACAATTTCGGTGATGGCGGTCGCATCATTGACATTCATTTTCGAGTTTCGAAGTGGGAATGCCACTGTGCTAGTTACAGCAAATTTATTTTGGTAAACAAATATAAATTTTAAATTGTTTTAAATATAATTGGATCTATAAATACGTTTGTCTATTATTTTAAAACTATTTGAAATTTAACCCTGTATTTAGTTCTTAAGTTTCCTTTAATTAATAGTTTCTATTAATGTAGAAAATGGAATGTAACTAATTAATAATTGAAACCTCTAAAGGAAATAGAGATTTAATGCTAAGTTATAAATTAAATAAAAAGAAAATTTAAATTTGTAACATATAAAACAAAGGATATTATTATTGAACATTTAATTAATTAAAAGAATTGAGAAAAACTTGTATAACTTTCAATTACAGTCTTAAAGCATATATATACATTTATATAACTTACCAAATATTAAAAGTTAAAATGTTAAAGATTTGTAATGAAAAATTGTACAAGTAAACTTATGTAATGAAAGTGTTCAATAAATGTCTAGTCGTTTTGGACTTAAGTATAATTGAAATGCTACTAATGTAATAGAAAAGAAAGGTAAGTATTATAAATAAATAATAATAAACTTAAGCAATAGGTTGAAGTTACCTCTGAATAAAATAAGAATAAAAGATGAATACTAAAAAAAAGTGACTATAAACTTAAGTTAATAAATTTACCTACTAAGTAATTTGATTGAATATGAATAATATAAATAAATAAATGTAATGCATTAAATAGAATTTGGCATTATATAGATAGATGAAAATGAATTGGTGGGTAATGAATAGAAATAGATAAAAATAAATAATGAATGAAAAGGAAATCAAACAACAAATGGATGAAGTGGAATTGATAAAAAAATAAACTTGATTTATTGTTGAAAGTGTTGTTTGTTTTGCTTTATGGTTGTTTGGGTAAGGATACTTTAAAATTGTTGGATGTATGAATAATATATTTAGCTTCATCAGAGACTTTTGAGTAAAGGGTGCGCTTAGTAGTTATTTTTCATCCTCTACAATTTGAAGTTTTGAACCCGAACAACTACTTGTTTTGTAGATATGAATGAATGATTGATTTGTGGTGATTTTAAGTAATGGTTGTATATTGATTTGTTTGTTGATTGGTAAAACAACTTTAAATATTTCATTTTATATAATTGTTAACTCTTTTCAAATTATATAAGTGAAATACAGGTTAAGGATGCAATTGCTACTGCTTTTGGTTCCATAAATAAGCGTTATTTGCCCGACAAATAAGTACGTTTTCGGATTACGGTTTATAACGCTATTATATTGTTTTCCCGGATTGGGATATATATTATTTTGAAAAATATGTTATATATTGTTATATTTGATATTATATTTTCTTATGAACCTCCCCGCACAAAGGAGATTCTGCCAAAATTTTCAGAAAATTTTAGACTTAGAAATTTTTTGAAAATGTTTTCCAAACCTTATTAATTTGAGTATAAAAGATTTAATGGTTATAAATTGGTATATTTTATCTAAATTAATTAATTTTGTAAATTTATTTGTTTATAAAGGTAATATTTTGAATAAGATGTATTGTTTACTCAATTCTTTCTTTTCCCTTCTTTTTCCTTTTCGGGGACGAAATGTTTTGAGTGGGGAAGAGTGTAACGACCCGTAAATTTTCAATAATTAAGTCTGGTTATTTTAATTAAAATTGAGTAATTAAATTTAGAAGTAACAAAACGTTTATAATTTATAATGAAGCAAACATTAAATAGGTAATTTAGCAACGGCAAATTAAATAAGACTTTGTGATTTAATATTTGGAGAAATAAATTTGCGTAACTTATTAACGAAATAATATGTAAATTAAAATGGAACAGTGCTAATTTGGGTTAATAATTAATGGGTTGAATGAATGACAATTAATGAATTTATTTAAAATTGTAAAGTTATAATGTAATAAAATGGTAATTTGTTGGGAAGAATGAACATTCCAACTTAATAAAATAATTCAAATGTTATGACTTGGTTTTAAATAGAATATAATAAAAACAAATGAAATCAGTGTATTGATGTGTGAAATAATAGATGGATTAATTGCAACTGAATGTAAATTAATGCGATTATGTTAATGTAGGTTAATAAATAATTAATTTAGTGCTATCCCAAATAATTAAAAACAATGTAAGGTTGTAATTGATTGTATTTGATAAATTGGAAATTAATTTCAATAAATATAATTAAATAGCATGTTAATAATAATTGAATGAAATTTGGGTTATGTAAATAATTGTGACTAGTGTTTGGGAATAGTAACTTATATGTTATTTAGCCTGCTTATTTAAATATGGGAAAAATTTGTAATAAATCTAAGTAAATTATTACGTTAATGTTAACTAAGGTAATTATTAATAAATTGAATGAAATGCAAATCAATGGAATTAATGAAGATGTATACTTAGCTACAAATTGAATATATGAAAACAGAATGTAGGCATTGAATTAAATTGAGGAATTTAATCTTTATTAAATGGCCATTAAATAAAATAAATGTTCAGTAAGTGAATTTATTAGGTATATTAAATGTAATTGGATGTAGATTTATGTAATAATGTTAATGCAAACTAAATTAGCGCAATCCCAATTAATGGAAACCAATTGCAATAAATGAATTTAATATTACATGATTGTGGATTTAAGGTAATATTTGGTAATAAGGTATGGCTAGTGGTTTATGAATGAATGGATAATTAAAATTAAGGGTAGTGATGTTAATATAAGTTGACTATAAACATTGTAAATGATTTAGGAATCAAAGATGATGAAATTTGTCGATTAAAGAATTGAAATTGAGGTAAACACTCAAATTGTTAAAATAATCAACTCTAAACTGACAACTAAATTTGTTTAAATCATTATGAGTGATTGAGAAATTAAAAATGATGAAATTTGTCGATTTAAGAATTGAAATTTGAAAAGTTGGATTTAACTAATTAATTTTTAATTTATTTAATTAACTGAAAATAGCCATTTTGTCCACTGACTCGGATTTCGACGAAACCAGTTTTAACAGATCCGTAACAGTGAATTATTATAGGATTTCAAGTTTCGCAGCGATCGGACTTGTCATTTAATCGTATGGGCTCGAAACACCTTGAAATAAATGAAATTGAAATCAATTTGAAAAACATTGATTTTGGCATAACTTCTTCATACGACGGAATTTGGACTTGAAACTTGTTCCGTTGCGTTTAAAATATTTAAAAACATCTATTTTGATATATGGGTTGACCCAATTTCATTCCGGAGTCGAAACGGACTTTTTGGGCCACTTTGGCGTTAGCGCGTAAATCTATCTCATCCATCCATTCAAATGTCAACCCTGTCTATATATATCCTGCTATAAACCCTAGCAGTCTCTGTTTCTCATTTCTATAAGTTATATTCACCTCCTCACTTCAATGGCAGACAAACCCTAATTCCGATTGCAATCCCAAATCAAATCCAAAGCCAAAAATTGCAACTCCACAAACAATATCAAATTTTATATCGTCGGAAAGCTCCTGAAGAGCGCAATCCAGATCCACTATCTGTTTTTCGATCGGAGTTTCTGCTCATCCAAAATCAGGGGAAACATTTGTTAGTCCGTAAGATGATGGTTTTGATGACAACAACCTTAGAATAGATTATAAAATATAAATACTAACATTATAAGTTTAGATATATATGTATATGCAGGATTTAACCATGAAGGTACTAAGCATGAAGACCGTACAGTATAGAGATTCAAGATATCAAGATAAAATATCAAGATAGAAGACTCATGAGTATCGAGACTATCAAGAGTTCAAGATTTCAAGGATAAGTATTTTTTATTATTATTAGGAATTTTTGTTAAAACTCATAGAAAAGTACTGGCATCTTAAAATCCAATTTATTCGTGGAATGGAATCCACTTCGAGCCCGTTAAAGGGATGGAACCCTAAGTAGGATGGAACCTACGAAAAATCTAGTGGAACATTGTTTTGTATCCTCTAACTTTTATTCAAAATGGATTTTCAAAATTATATCATGTTTTCAAAATGTTTTCAAAACTTTCCTTTTAAAAGATTCAAAACCCTCGATCCTGATTTTAAATAATTTTAGCCTCAAAAACATCTTTATTTTCAAATTCAAATTACTCCTGATTTTAACCTATCTTTTTAAATAATATATTTAACTTTTAAATATTTGTACTTAGATTTAAATATAAAATTATAGTTAAAATCTATGTATATTATTCTTTATATTTACTTATGAGTTTTAACTATAGTCAAGTATATTTATAAAGTTTAAATTAGTTTTTATATAAGATAAAGGTTATTTTCAAAGAAAATCAAAAACACCAAAAAATCCATTGGGATGTCGACATGCCTAGCATGACCATGTCGACATGGTGATAGTTTGATTCAAAAATTCAAATTTCAAAAGAAGTGTTTATTCGCCATAACTCTTCATGAATGGTCATGGCTGTCGTTCTTCTATAAATAGGGGTCAGTTTCAATGAATTTTTAATCACTTTTTTCTGGTTTTCACTCCTCTTCTTCTTCCTTATTTCTTAATACATATTCTTATCACTACTCTGCAGAAATCAACATTGAATCATACTCGATTACTTTTAGTTTGATTCTCAATCACTATCTCTACAAGATTCTCAGTGCTATTCAGAGTTATAGACTTCTTTGTAATCTATTAAGCGAGAAAAGGTTTGATTGTAGCCTTGGAAATTCATCAAAATGGAAAAGGTGTGGTTGTAGCCTTGGTAAATCAATTGGGTAAACTTGTGGTCTGGAAATCAAGTATCTCTACCCAGAGGATCGAAATTCTGGAGCGTGTACCTCATAGCCTTGAAACTGAGGGTGTAATTATACAATTGCTTTTGAAAGGAAATCCGTACTTGTGTTGCTGGACTGGATGTAGGGTAACTCCGAACCAGTATAAAATCCGATGTGTTCTTTCCTTTACTACTTTTATTTTATTTCTGCATCTGTTATTGTTTCTGTGATCATATCTGTGTCTGTATATTGCATGTTTTTGTGTCTAAATTAACATAAATCAAAAAGATTTAGTAATTCTTTATTAACACTATTCACCCCCCCTCTAGTGTTAATCTTAGCCTTAAGATCCGTAATCCGCATTTCTCACAATTGGTATTAGAGCAAGGTTTTCAAAGTTTCATAATCTGATTTTTGAAAAGTTTTTAATATGGCTATATTCATTAATACTAATTTAGAAGTATTCGAATCATCATTGTTTCGTGAGTCTGCATATAGTCAATATTCAAATTCAAGTTATCTACCAAAATTGTTTGAAGTGCAGGAATCATGCCTTATGGGTGTTCAGGAATCAATCCACAATAGACAAATTGTGCAGATCAAAAAGAACAAATGGATACTTGATAGTGGATGTTCTAGACACATGACTGGCAATCCAGATATACTGAATGATATAATATACAAAGATGGAGGATTGGTTAACTTTGGAGATAATTCAAAAGGATATGTCATCGGCAAAGTCGGTAATTCTGAAACTCCTACTTTTACGAATGTTTTACTAGTTAAGAATCTGAAACATAATCTGCTAAGTATATGTCGACTATGTGATAAAGGTTATAAAATTAAATTTGAAAAAGATAAATGTCACATTGAAGATAATAATTCAACCATTATATTTGAGGGAGTCAGGAAAAAGAATATATATATTCTTAGTACGAAAGTTCCAAATGATAACCTGTGTCTGTTGGCAAATACAAGTGACCCTTGGATTTGGCACAAGAGATTTGGGCATTTGAATTTCAAACTCCTATCTAGACTGTCAAAACATGATCTAGTAAGAGGTCTCCCTAAAGTGAATTTTAAAGTAGATAGTTTATGTGATGCTTGTCAATTAGGAAAACTTAGAAAAAGTTCCTTTAAGTTAAAAGATAAGATTTCAACTTCAAAACCTCTTGAATTAATTCATCTTGATTTATTTGGTCCATCTCAAATTCTATTAATAAATCATAGTAAATATGTCTTTGTAATTGTAGATGATTATTCTAGATTTACATGGACAATATTTTTGAAACATAAAAGTGATACTTTTGAATATTTTAAAACATTTTCAAAAAGAATTCAAAATCAATTTTCTCTAAAAAAACTATTAGAAGTGATCACGGTAGTGAATTTGAAAATGAAAAGTTTGAGGAATTCTACAACAAAAAGGGAATAACTCACAAGTTTTCATTTTCGAGAACTCCAGAACAAAACAGAGTAGTAGAACGTAAAAATAGGATGATTCAAGAGTGTGCGAGAACTATGCTTATAGATAGTAATTTACCAAAGAATTTTTGGGCAGAAGCAGTTGCTACCGCCTGTTATATTTTGAATAGAACTTTAATTAGATCTCTAACTGATAAGACATCTTATGAACTTCTTTATTCAAAGAAACCTAAGGTATCTTATTTCAGAATTTTTGGAAGTAAATGCTTTATTTTAAATGCAAAAGATAAGTTTAGATAAATTTGATCCTAAATCCAACAAAGGTATCTTTATCGGATATTCTAATAGAAGTAAAGCATACAGAGTGTTTAATTTAAAAACTAAAACCATTGAAGAAACAATGCATGTTTCATCTGATGAAAATTTTGAAATTTTTGAAGATACAAATGATGAAGAGGATTTAATCACTCAAAATCAAGAACCTATTGAAACTAATAATGAAATTGATCATCCTAATAAAAGGACAAAACTTTTAAAAGATCACCCTATAGAAAATATACTGGGAGATATGCAATCTGTTGTTAAAACTAGAAATCAACTAAGTCAAATGAGTAATGTAGCTTTTATATCAACTATTGAACCCAAAAATCCAATAGAAGCATCAACTGATGATTCATGGATTTTGGCTATGCAAGAAGAATTAAATCAATTTACTAGAAATGACGTTTGGGAACTTGTTCCTAGACCAGAAAATAAAACTATAATTGGAACTAAATGGGTTTATAAAAATAAAATGAATGAACAAGGAGAGGAAGTTAGAAGTAAAGCTCGATTAGTCGCTCAAGGTTATTGTCAAGAAGAAGGAATAGATTTTGATGAAACCTTTGCTCCAGTAGGAAGATTAGAAGCCATTAGGATTCTACTTGCTTTCGCAAATAATAATAATTTCAAATTATTTCAAATGGATGTTAAAAGCGCCTTTTTAAATGGATTTGTAAAAGAAGAAGTATATGTCGAACAACCACCACTTTTTGAAAATGATAAATTACCAAATCATGTTTATAAACTTAAAAAAGCACTATATGGTCTAAAACAAGCTCCTAGAGCCTGGTATGATAGACTAAGATCTTATTTATTGCAATCTAATTTTGAAATTGGTAAAGTAGACAATACTCTTTTTATTAAAAGAAATAAAAATGATATTCAACTAGTACAAGTCTACATAGATGATATCATTTTTGGTTCAACTAATTTTGAAATGAATAAAGAATTTTCTGAAATAATGAAAAAAGAATTTGAGATGGGTCATATGGGTGAATTAAATTTCTTTTTGGGATAACAAATAAAACAATTAGATAATGGTATCTTTATTAGTCAAGAAAAATATGCTAAATACTAATTAGTAAATTTGGTTTGACCACTGCGAGTGGAAAACCCACTCCCATGGCAACCAATGAGTATCTTAGTAAAGAAGATCTCTCGAAAGATGTAGATCAAAAATTATATAGAGGAATGATTGGCTCATCACTCTATATTACTGCTAGTAGACCTGATATCATGCATAGTGTCTGTCTCTGTGCCAGATATCAATCCCAACCTAAAGAGACTCACTTAAAAGCCGTGAAATGAATCATAAGATATGTTAAACACACGTCTGATTATGGTTTATTCTACCCTAAAAATGATTCTTTTGACTTAATATCTTACTGTGATGCCGACTATGCTGGTTGTAAATCAGACCGAAAAAGTACAAGTGGGACTTGTCACTTTTTGGGGCATTCTCTGATTTCTTGGCTTAGTAAAAAGAAAAACACAGTTTCTTTATCAACAACTGAAGTAGAGTATATTTCTGCTGCTTTGGCTTGTTCTCAAGTAATATATATGCAACGAACCTTAAAAGATTTTGGTTTAAATTTCTCAAAATCTCCAATTTATTGTGATAATACGAGTGCAATAAATTTATCCAAAAATACTACTCAATATGCTTAAACTAAACATATTGATATCAGACATAATTTTCTCAGAGATAATATAAAAAAGGAAGTAGTTACTCTCGATTATATCAATTCTGAGAATCGAATTGCTGATATCTTAACAAAACCCTTAAATGAATCAACATTTACTCAATTAGAAGAGAATTATGTATTTGTTCTATAACCAAAATATAAAATATAAATAACAAGTATAGTTAACAGTTGATATCAAAATAAATCAAAGAGTTAAATTTTAAAAAGACCATGTCGACATCCCCTAGGTATACATATCGACATATAATGTTTTTGATTTTTTTTAATAATTTCCCACTAAAATTCAAAAATTTAGTTATATATTCTTCTTAATTTCGACTTTCATTCATTCCCTCTGTTTTTTCTTCATTCTCTCTTCTGAAATAAATAAAATCATGGCTTCATCCTCAAAATCAAACATAAAATCAACTTTCTCATTTCCCTCTCCTACTTCTGGTCCATTTCAATGCACTACTCTTGCTCGTGTAACGAAAATAGAGGAGTCTATGATTGATGTACTTCAGATGTTGACTGAAATTCAAGTAACTCAACTTCGTATGGCAAAGGAACAGGAAAGGCAAGGCAAGATTCTTAGGAATTTTCAAAAATTCCTAATGGACAACCAGGCCAACCCTCTCTTGATCGATGAAGACACTTCACTCAATCAAGAACAAGAGGCCAGCAACGAAGAAGAAGAAGCACCCATTGAAGAAGCACACGAGGAGGATGATGACCAAGTAGTGTGTGTTAGAGAAGTGTTTTCGACAAAAATGGGAATCTTGTCGAACAACGTGGAAATTTCTGTTTCCACTATCCAAACTGTTCGATTCATAGATCTTATATGTTCAGAAACACACATTAGTTTCTTCTCTTTCCTTCCGTTGTTGTTTGTGTTTTCAAACGCAAATGTAAATACAACCATATACGTAATAAATAACTCGTGTTCTTATATGTGTTTTTATTATAAGTATTATTGTGAATTCTTAGTTAGGATTGTTAATAGTTTAGGACTATGTTTTAGTATTAGACTTAAGTGTTGATTATTTATGATAACACTATCATTATAATCACATGTCATAGAGTAATAGTTTAGGGGGAGTTATATAGTTTGGAGTTATCTAGTTTAGATAGAGTTTTTGTTGACGACAAAGGGGGAGAAATATAAAATAGGATAGCTAGGTATAGATTAAGGGGAGTTTGTTAGCTTTAGGGGGAGTTATTAGGATAGAAATAATATTTTATAAACAAAGGTTGTCATCATCAAAAAGGGGGAGATTGTTGGTCCGTAAGATGATGTTTTTGATGACAACAACCTTAGAATAGATTATAAAATATATATACTAACATTATAAGTTTAGATATATATGTATATGCAGGATTTAGCCATGCAGGTACTAAGAATGAAGACTGTACAGTATAGAGATTCAAGATATCAAGATAAAATATCAAGATTGAAGACTCATGAGTATCGAGACTATCAAGAGTTCAAGATTTCAAGGATAAGTATTTTTTATTATTATTAGGAATTTTGTTAAAACTCGTAGAAAAGTACTGGCATCTTAAAATCCAATTTATTCGTGGAATGGAATCCACTTCGAGCCCGTTAAAGGGATGGAACCCTAAGTAGGATGGAACCTACGAAAAATCTAGTGGAACATTGTTTTGTATCCGCTAACTTTTATTCAAAATGATTTTTCAAAACTATATCCTGTTTTCAAAATTTTCCTTTTAAAAGATTCAAAACCCTCGATCCTGATTTTAAATAATTTTAGCCTCAAAAACATCTTTATTTTCAAAGTCAAATTACTCCTGATTTTAAACTATCTTTTTAAATAATATATTTAACTTTTAAATATTTATACTTAGATTTAAATATAAAATTATAGTTAAAATCTATATACATTATTCTTTATATTTACTTATGAATTTTAACTATAGTCAAGTATATTTATAAAGTTCAAATTAGTTTTTATATAAGATAAATGTTATTTTCAAAGAAAATTAAAAACACCAAAAAATCCTTTGGGATGCCGACATGCCTAGCATGACCATGTCGACATGGTGACAGTTTGATTCAAAAATTCAAATTTCAAAAGAAGTGTCTATTCGCTGTAACTCTTCATGAATGGTCATGGCTGTTGTTCTTCTATAAATAGGGGTCAGTTTCAACGAATTTTTAATCACTTTTTTTTGGTTTCACTCCTCTTCTTCTTCCTCATTTCTTAATACATATTCTTATCATTACTCTGCCGAAATCAACATTGAATCATACTCGATTACTTCTACTTTGATTCTCTATCACTATCTCTACAAGATTCTCAGTGCTATTCAGAGTTATAGACTTCTTTGTAATCTATTAAGCAAGAAAAGGTGTGATTGTAGCCTTGGAAATCAATCAAAAGGGAAAAGGTGTTATTGTAGCCTTGGTAAATCAATTGGGTAAACTTGTGGCCCGGAAATCAAGTATCTCTACCTAGAGGATCGAAATTCTGGAGGGTGTACCTCGTAGCCTTGAAACCGAGGGTGTAATTGTACTATTGATTTTGAAAGGAAATCCGTACTTGTGTTGTGGGACTGGATGTAGGGTAACCCGAACCAGTAAAAAAATCCGGTGTGTTCTTTCCTTTACTGCTTTTATTTTATTTCTGCATCTATGATTGTTTCTGTGATCATATTTGTGTCTGTATATTGCATACTTTTGTGTCTAAATTAACATAAATAAAAAGATTTAGTAATTCTTTATTAACACTATTCATCCCCCTCTAGTGTTAATCTTAGCCATAAGAACCGTAATCCGCATTTCTCACAACATTCACGGTCGTTCATCGCGCGTCAAAGAACGTTGTCGGATCGTCGAATCATTTCTGGGTATTGTAGAGTGGATGATGGGGAGTTCATCGGCATTGTTTTTGCGTCGAATCGACGGCCAGATTTTCTGAAAAAATTCGACCTAAGGTTTTATTTTGTAGCGGCGGCTGACCGTACCTCAGCTTGGGCACAGCGACGTTCGTCGCGAGGTAAGCAGGGCACGGTGGATCGTAGAGGCTGTCGCGAATTTTTCTGGTGGTTGCGCCAAGCGTCGGCAAGGGCGGTGGCCTTGCGTGGAGAAGGGTGCGTACGTTATTTCCTGAATGCGATGTTTGCAGTGCGCGTGAAAGAAGATAGAAGTGATGACGTGGCGAGGGTAATTTGTGTTCTTTTTTTTAAAATTGAATTTCAATCACAATTATCGCTATATCTTTCACATACGATATCCGATTTACGCACGGTCTCTTTTGTTAGGATCGTATTGAAATTCCAAACAGTTTGGTGCTGGTTTGGATGAATTCTGAGACTATCAAATTTTTTGGTTTAAATTGAATTTAAATTTAATTTAAATTCAAAAGGTGAGTGTTTTAACCCACTCACAACTTCTAAAAATCCTTATGTTTGTTAAATTTAATTTTGTTGTGATTATGCATTTATTTATGACTTTTTCGTATATTTAAATCATCATCTCAGTTAATTGCATTTATTTAAATTAAATCGTTACTTAATTTATTTTTGAATATAACTGCCAGTTAAATACCTGTTGTATATATTATCAGTTATCTATTGATATTGATTGATTGTTTGGATGATGATGTGATGGGTGTATGATCTGTTGATGGATGAATGGATGTTGTATTATGTATTATATAAACTGCAAGTTATTATGCATTTTTATTTCATTCGGGATTGCGGTTTGAAATGATATATATAACCGTAATTTTATTTCAAATTACGGATTGAAATGATAAATATCCGTATCACTTGACCATAGGATAAAAAATTATATATAGGCACCACGGTCTATATATATATAAATATTTTAAAATGATTTTCTATGGTTTTGGAAAAGAATGTACGGTTTAATAAATATTAATTTTTGATGTTATATAAATATTATTATATATATATATATAGTTAAAATTCTTGAATTTAAGATATGTATAAAATTGTTAAATAAAAATAAGTTTAATAATGGAGTTTGATTATTTTATATTATATGGTTAAGCACCTATTTAAGATATTGTATATATATAGAGTTTTTTTAATGACTTAAAAGAAATTTAAGTTGGAAGAAAAGAAATTTAAGTTGGAAGATAAATATGAAATCGGTTTGAATTGAATTATTTAAGAATTGTACTTGAATAAATTTGATTTGAATTTAAATAAAAATGGAGATTTGAAAGGGTATGATCTTTACAACTTGATTTGGTTTAAAGTGATTTAAATGAATATAAAGTTGAGATAAGTGAATATGTCAAGTTAAATAAATTGAAGAATATCCAGTTGTTTGAAGTTAAAAGTTTTACTTAAATTATATGAGATTTATTAAGTAAACGTTTCAAATCTAAATAATAGCAATTGAATTTGATATATATGGAATTATCAAAGAATTGTTTGAAATGGTGGGATATTTAAAGCTTTGAAAAATATGAAAATTTGAAATGGTTTATTTGGAGGTTCAAATTGGAATTTGGAATTTATTTGTGAAATTAAAGAAGCTATTTTATTATATAAAGTAATTTAATATTTAAACCATTTAAGTAATTGAAGTTATGTTTCAAAGCAATGGGTTTCAAGATATATAGATTTAAAGGGCTATGATTTTTGGAAAGTGATATATTTTGAAATAAAAATGATATCATATTGATTGGGTTTTTAAAACGGTAATGATATCGTAATTATATGGTTTTTGAATGGATATTATATTCTGGTTTTAAAGTATAAACTATTTTGAAAAGACCGCGATGTTATAATAACGATTGGTTGTTTAAGAGACCGGGATCGGAAGTTTTTTCATACTCTCTGCCAACTCCAAAAACCACTTTAACAACCGTGTACGCGGTGGAGATTCCAAAATAAAGTAGGATGGTGGCGACGTTTCCGTTGAGTTAAATATGTTTACCCGACTCCAGTGAGTTGGCATAAGGTGGCTAAAACAGGAGCGATCGACAGGTTAAGAAGGTAGCCCCTTTTATAGGACACATCCCTTCGATATTTTACTCTGACTTTGGATTTATTCGGTGGCCACTTTTGATTTCTTTGATTTGGGGTATGGCTCGAGGTGGGCGGTAGCTGCGGGGGAGATTACGGTACTGTATAGACTATGGCAATGTGTGTTAAGGTGGAAAATGTAAAGCCTTAACGCTATTTTCAATATATTATACTTTACTTAAGACACTATTATAATAGCGTATATTACTACATAGCAGATAGTTTAACGGATCCTTAGGAGATGTGAATCCTGAGCATCTCTTGAGTTACTGCACTCACGTTAGACACTGGATAGGAGATGTCAAATCCCATAAACATCTATGACGCCGTTCCACTCATATTTTTTACTGTTGATTTAACTTACATTTTAGTTCTGACTCGAGTATTTTGTTTTTTTAATTCGCTCGGGCCGGTCCGAGCTTTTCAGGATTTGAAGGCCTTATTTCTGGAGGACGAAGACGAAGATTTTATTATTATTATCTATTATATTATTATGCTACACCATTTTACTCCGCTGCATTATTAATATTCTTTGGTATGTGTAACTCTGATATGTATTGTATAAGTAAATGAAACATTTTGCCAAAACAGATTCATGAACTGTATATTTAATTATTATATTTTATCGTTCCGCTGTAAGATTCTATTTTATTTTTTTCTTTCCCTGCTTTTTCTTATTTACCCCATAATAATCCGCCCTTCTGTATGTTTTAAATCTGACGTGTGTGGTTTATCGTCGATTAAAGCATACGAAAAGGCGGGGCGTTACATTTAGGCATTAAAAACATAAATTAAATAATAAATAAACATATATCCTTTATTCTCAAACCCAGCCCAAAGCCCCGACCCGCTTCAACTAATATCCTCCTCCTTCTTCTCACCCTATCCGAAAATCATCTCCAGGAACCCATATACGCACGCGCACGGCCGTGCATGGTGTACGCCAAATCCTTTACCTAAACGACGAACTAACTCCACCAACAAGCTTCTTTTCCCGAGCCCGATTCTTTGGTCCCTTCCATGCCATGTGCGCAAGTCTCCACCAAAAACCGATCGAAGCCAACCAAACTACAGGCAAACAAAGTCGTGTCACTTATAGATGTCGAATCCCACCAAATTTCACCACGGCGAAGCACTCTCCAAGATCAACATTACGGCACCTCCCTTTCGCGAATCGATGACCAAATCACCAATTTTCCGCATCCTACTTTCCGACGAACATCCATCGTTAACGCGAAATTGTGCCGAAACTTTACCAAAAATCATATGCTTCGATACGAACCCAACGACGCTTACGGCTTCAAGTAATTCTTCCCGGATCGAGAGAATTTATTTTTTTAAAGTTTTGTGTGCATTTTTCTTCTTTGCTATTTTATCGTAACAACTTGCTTGATTCTCAACGAAATTTCGATCCGTCAATTTCTAAATGTACTAGATGTTGATACGGATAACTTTTATTTAGATTATTTCGGTTAATTGTGAATGGTATGGAAAAGATTAGTTTTTGAAGTTTGAAGGGAGTATGTTTTTTTGTTCTTCTTTGTTTATTGACAGTGTTTATATAGAGAAAGGATAATGGGAGATAACATGGAGAAGGTGTGGGCTTGGGTACGGGTCTGGATTTGGAGGAGATGGGACGTAACAGAGGAGGTGGTTGATGGAGGTAAGTTATTATGTATGGTCAAAGTCAAATCACATATATTATTATTTAAATCCAAAATATCAAGCTATATGATTTCGAATCCCAAACAAGACATGCCACCGACATTCTATATGTTATACCCCTACTCCGAATGCAACAGAACTTGTTTCGAGACCTAATTAGATCATATGGAAAAGATAGGTTTTTGAACCCAATTATTATTTTGAATTTTCAATATTAATTTCAACGTATTTCGATTTCGCACGACCAAATGATACATCTGGCCCCTATGAAATTTGGTGGCATATTCATTATTAAGGATCTAGTGACACCCATTTCATCGAAATCCGAGATAGTGCCTCGAAAGGCTATTTTTATATGTTAATTAAAACGAGTTATTTTCAAAATCGAGTAAATCACTTTTAAATCCAATTTAAAGTTTTATTATCTTCATTCTTATTAATATAAATTAAATAAGCCTTTAAATCATTTTTATCCAACTTAAAATCCAAGATTTAATTATTTAAACGATTTTAATTATTAGATTCAACAATTAAATTATCCAATAATGTGCTATATTCAAAATTCGAGTTATTTAACCTACAACATTAACTTTTCAATATTTGAAATAAATTAAATATTCTAATTTTAAATAACTAAAATTCTGAATCATTACAAATATTTTCATTTATTTTTGTTTCGTCTCATTAAGTTGTAAACTAAAGGGCAATGAAGTACCCCTTCCCTAATGTAACAAAAATGGTTTACTTCACTACAACCTCAAGCACATGGTAGACACTACTTATATCTGTGTTATTTTGTTAGCATGTTAGAAGCTTTTATTATTGTCATTTTGCAAGTTTGTAGCATGACAATTACTGTCAAGCGACTCTCATTTAACCCATCCATTGTGTGCACTTGTGTTAATGCTAATTTACCTTCTTTTTTGTACTTCTGCATCCAAATAATCACTAGCTCCATCGCCAATTCCAAACTTTTTCTCAAAGTCAGCCTCTCTCTCATATAGCCTATTATTTCCCTTACATCAGTTTCCACCTCTAAATCATTCTCCATGATAGCCCTTTTCCCCATATCACCATCATTCTTTTATAGTCTAGCATCTAAATTAATCCTCTAACTTGTAGGAATTGTGCCAGCCCGCAGGGAAAGAAATGAGTAAATTTCAAAAAAATCCATTTTGGATTCTTATTGGACCTATGAAGTCTAAATTTATTTAGAACCTTCCAAAATTTTATTTTAAATAAAATAAATGTTTTATTTAAAATAAATTTCTATTTTATATTAGAATTTTCATTCTAGGATTTTAATGAGAACAACTATACAATCACATAAATAAGACATATCTTATCATATTACACTACATACTAGAAGAAGATCACTATGTTTAACAAAATTGTGGTTCAAAGACAATTAAAGAAAGATGGATTATGCTATTTAAATATAAGGTCATATTATTGTATTATCGTCATAGATAAATGTTGCATAATCTTCTTAAGTGATCATAATACATATGATTTCTGTGACGCCCCACCTCTATACCCACGTTAGCAAAGAGTATTGTATAGATAATACCGTCTGCCAACACGGAGAATAAGGCTGGATAGGAGCGACCATGTGTAATCTTACCTTAACTATTCACTAAACACGTCGAAAAGTAGAATCACAAACAGTTCGACGTATTCAATAAATATTTAAAGCAAGACTACAATGGCTATAGGATCTATCAGAACAGAATATAACAACTCAAATGCAATATACATCACAGAACAGTAAACCATCATATACACAAATATAGATACATAACAGAGTGTACAAAATGATACATATCAAGTGGTATAGCAAACCACAATATACAGACGAGTTCACAAGAATACATATCAGAGTTACAACATATAAGGACTACAAGAAAGCTAAGACAAAAAGAAACTAGCGGAATAGTCCATGCGGAAGCAAAAGAGGCTAAGATCAAAGCACCTAACCTGAAACATCTAGGTCTGACCCGAGTATAAAATACCCGGGTCAGTCTAGCTAAACAAATCAGTTAGATAAACTGAACAATAATAAACCTGCAAGGTCATACAGTATAACAAATATCTCTAGAGGAGATAACACAATCATCAACAAGAGATGAATCATATAGAACAAGCCTCATATCATCGGCAACATATAGAAACAAAGGATACGAATATCCCAAAACAAGCCAAAAGGCAAATAACAAATACCAATAAGGTATACAAGTTCCACAAGGTAATCGTTATACATCATGCGGCTCAAACAGACCAACACGATGGGCGATACCAAGGGAATATAATATCAATGAAACATATGATTGCTCGAGCTCAGTAATGTACAACAAGGATCCATAAGCCCGAAGGCTCCAAACCCAAGTATCACCCATGCGGCACATAAGGCCATCATCAGAGCGAAACTATATAGGGCAACAAACCCGAAGGCACACACCCGAAGGCAACATACCCGAAGGCAACAAACCTAGGGAGAAAGTCCGAAGACACCATCCCAAAGGCAACAAACCGTAGTGGTGAAGGTCGTAGACCCAGTACTGGACACCACTAACTGGCAGAATGTGTCACAACTCTCGAAAAGGAATCCGAACAGTGTTAACGTGCGTCCCATAACCACTCGTTCGCACTAAACGGTTTACTTTCCGTCAGTCACTTTCACACTCAAAGCATTACAAATTTACCTCATATCATCGGTATACTAAACCCGAAGGTCAAAACAATCAATCGAATAGGTCGGGGACTAATCGGAAAGATAAACGCACAGATTCATGGTCCGTGTTTTGCCCAACCATTTAATCACCCTTCCACTTCGCTCGAAGTGCGAAAGTGTGTGTTTTAAATAGAATTTATAAATTGGAGAAACGAGCTTTTAAATGCGATTCGAGAGATTATTTTATAAAAACCCGTGGATGAAATCAAGAGTAAGTTATCAAAGCCAAATATGCAATAACAACCACTAAAAAGCAACTTGAATCGATAAAATCCGGAAAACAAATCAAAATATACAAAAACAGGCAAAACAGGGCAAATAGGAGCAGGTCGGTCGGCCGCCTACAGGGCTCGGTCGACCGGATACTGTTCATAAAAACTCTCGGGAAGCAGGTCGGTCGACCGGAGCCTGCGCTCGGTCGGCCGAAGGCTGTTTTCCAGCACTTCTTGCCCTTATCAAATGAATTCCAAATCTTTTTCAAATCAAAGCAATAGCACATGAATATTTGTTAGGAAATCATACCCAACATCAATGATAGCAAGAGAGGTAGATGTGAGTTAAAAACTCACCTTTTTACACAAAACAAAGAAGATGAAGAAGCACAAATGCAAGGAATCAACCAACTACACTCCACTTCAACACTACAAGCTTCAATCTAGAATCAAAGCAAGTATTTCCTAAGTTAGGGTTAGGAAATTACTGAAATTGAAGAGGAGAAGAGATGGAGAAGATGGAGATGAACTTACCAATGGATTCCCTTTGATTTTGGAGCTAGAATCAAGTTTACAAGAAGAAACTAGGGCTTGCTAATTTCTATTTCTACTTCCTTTCCCCCATTTCAGTTTTTAGCTTAAGAAATGAAATGAAATGAAGAGAGATGAAGAGAAGGGGTTGAGTTAGAGGTTTAGTTAAGCTAGTGGGCTGAACCCAAACCCAAAACCCAACAGAAAAAGTAGCCAAAATTTCACAAACTCCCAACATATCAAAGATTATACTCAAAAAGATCGCAAACGCCATTTTGGAACCAATGGAGGTAGTTTCGAGTTCCAATTCGGCCGTTTGCAGAAAGTAACATTTCGGACCAAAATCCGACTAATGACGCTATATTTAAATTAAACATTTAAATATAAAATCGTTAAATATGCGGGTTGTTACAGATCTCCCCTCCTTACAAAATTGTGTCCCCGCAATTTCTAGAGACGATATTTGTAAGAACGACATACATACAATCAATCAAAAGAAAAGAAAATAAGCTTGAGATGAAAAGACATACTCACCGTTTCAAAGCAAAGAAAGAAAACCCGGATAAGATCGCTAAATAAATTCTCTGGTTTCCCAAGTACAGTCATTGGGATTAGCGGACCATTGAACTTTAACGAGCGGCACGTCCTTGTTCCGAAGGTGTCGCACCTCCGTGTCAAGCACGCGAATAGGTTGCTGTACAATAGATAAGTCCGGTGAGACCTCAAGCTCTTGCAAATCAGGAGAAGTAATAACAGAATCCGACTCCCGAAGACACTTCCGAAGTTGCGAGACGTGAAACACGTCATGAATGCCAGATAGATGAGTTGGAAGTGAAACTCTATAAGCCACAGGGCCAATACGTTCAGTAATAGAAAACGGTCCTATATAACGAGGAGCCAATTTCCCAGTCGCACTGAAACGCATAACCCCTTTCAAAGGAGAAACACGAATAAAAACAAGATCACCAATCGAGAACTCGAGAGGCTTCCTACGGTTGTTCGCGTAGGATTTCTGGCGACTCTGTGCCTCTTTCATTCTCAACCGGATAAGATCAATCTTCTCGGAAGAATCACGAACAAAATTTGGACCAAGAATACGCTTCTCCCCATTCTAACCAACAAGAAGGTGATCGACATGGTCTTCCGTATAAGGCTTCGAAAGGAGCCATACCGATACTAGATTGAAAACTATTATTGTAGGAGAATTCTACAAGAGGTAGGTGATCCCCCCAACAACCACCGAAATCAAAAATACAAATATGGAGAAGATCTTCCAAAATACGATTCACCCGTTCAGTCTGTCCGTCAGACTGCGGATGATAAGCTGTAGAAAAATTAAGCTTTGTTCCCAAAGCTTGCTGAAGACTCTTCCAAAAACGACTCGTGAATAAAGGATCACGATCACTCACAATAGAACTAGGAACACCGTGAAGTCTCACGATTTCCTTGACATACAACTTAGCCAAATGCGAAGCAGTTCTATTAGACTTAATAGGGACAAAATGAGCAGACTTAGAAAGGCGATCAACAATAACCCAAATGCTAGAATGGCCCGATCTCGAACGAGGTAGGCCGTCAATGAAATCCATAGAAATTTGATCCCACTTCCACAATGGAATCTCAAGAGGTTGAAGAAGACCCGAAGGACGCTGATGCTCGGCCTTAAAATGCTGACAAGTTATGCAATTTCTCACATAACTCGCCACATCGCGCTTCATGCCTTCCCAATAATAAAGACGACGCATATCGGCATACATCTTGCTACTACCGGGATGAATGGTATACTTAGAACGGTGACAATCATCAAGAATGTCATGCCTAAGTGCAAAATCAGAAGGCACAAAAGGACGGTTCTTCTTACGAAGACACCCATGAGAATCCATGCTAAGATCTTGCAACGCCTCATCACAAGATCCAGACTCACAAAGCTGAATAAAATGCAACAAATCAGGATCACGCCGTTGGGCATCGACAATACGATCCAATAAAATAGGTCGAGCTCCCAAACTAAATAATAGAATAAGAGAATTAGAAGATGAACCTCGATCACGAATTTCACAAAAAGATAGAGTTTCAAGAATATCCCATTCGGCAAACATCATAGAAATAACAGCCGAATGTTTGCGACTAAGCGCATCTGCAACACGATTACCCTTACCAGGGGTATATTGGATATCAAAGTCATAGGAAGCAAGAAACTCGAGCCAACGTTGTTGTCTCATATTGAGTTCCTTCTGAGTGAACAAATACTTCAAAGATTTATGATCGGTATAGAGAATGAAGCGCTCGCCCAATAAATAATGTCGCCAAATCTTCAAGGCAAAGACAATGGCGGCTAACTCAAGATCATGAGTGGCATAGAGAATTTCATTTGGACGCAGTTGCCTAGAAGCATAAGCAACTACCTGATCCTTCTGCATAAGAACAGCACCGAGACCACTACCACAAGCATCGGTGTAGACAACAAGATCATGATTCCCTTCGGGAACCACAAGGATAGGAGCATTAGTGAGAAGTTCCTTCAATGACAGAAAGGAAGCTTCACACTTGTCGGACCAATCAAAACGAATGCCTTTCCGAGTAAGGCAACTGAGAGGAAGCACAATACGGGAAAAATCCTTAATGAACCGACGGTAATAACCCGCCAATCCAAGGAAACTACGAATCTCATGAACATTCTCGGGCCTCTTCCAATTCTGGATGGCTTCGATCTTTGAGGGATCGACAGAAATGCCATCAGAAGATACAACATGGCCTAAAAACTTAACCTTATTCTCCCAAAAGTGGCACTTGGAGAATTTGGCTCTAAGCTGATGATGACGAAGAGTACTCAAGACAATTCTCAAGTGATTAGCATGCTCGGCTTCAGACTTAGAATAAATAAGGACATCATCAATGAAGACAAGCACGAACTTATCGAGATATTCCTGGAATACCCGATTCATGAGATCGATAAAGAAAGAAGGAGCGTTCGTCAAACCGAACGGCATAACGAGCCACTCAAAAGAACCATAACGAGTGCGGAAAGCGATAAGAGGTATGCTATCCTCCGCGACTCGTAATTGATGAAAACCCATGGCAAGGTCGAGCTGAGAAAAGACCTTAGCACCACTCAATAGATCGAACATGTCATCGATCCTAGGCAATGGATACCTATTTCTGATGGTTAACTCGTTAAGCTTGCGATAGTCAATGCAAAGCCTACGAGTTCCATCAGACTTCTTCACAAAGATGACCGCGGATCCCCACGGAGAAAAACTAGATTGAATCAATTGCTTGGATTCAAGCTCTAAAAGCTGCTTCTTGAGTTCCTCGTTTTCCTTTGTAGACATCCTCGTGGGAGGACGACTAACTGGCTGCGCGCCTGGAATGAGATCAATGCGGAACTCAATTGCCCGTTTGGGTGGCAAACCCGATACAGGCTCAAAAACATCAGAAAAGTCACAAGCAATAGGAATACGAGATATATCCTCATCATCTCGCGAATCAAGAGAATATAAAGCCATCTCGGAATTATCCACATCCCGAAGAACAAGAGATAACTGAGAAGGCGAATCAGGATGACAAAGATATAAAATTCTCTCGGAACAAATAATCCTGGCATCGTACCTCACTAGCCAGTCCATACCAAAAATCATATCAAAACCCAAATGAGAAACAACGTGCAAATTCGCACGAAAAGAAAAGCCACATAAAACAATCTCAATATCATCACAAAACAAGCTAAGGGTCGTCGATCCCCCAATAGGATTCGCAATCCTTAAAGAAGTAACCATACAAGAAACATCCAAAGATAAATCATCTACAAGCTTCTTCGATACGAAAGAATGTGAAGCACCCGTATCGAAAAGAACTCGTATACTATGATCATGAAATAGAATAAAACCTTCCAAAATAGATGGAGAGATACCTTTGGATTGAGATGAACCTCTAGAAGCATTAGCCACATTGAGTTTGCTAGATTTTGCATTAGCAGGAGCAGTAGGACAAGCTGAAACATGATGACCTTCCTTCTTGCAATGACGGCAGAAGAGAGGCTTAGGACAAGCTCGAATAATATGATCCGGAGAACCACAATTGAAACACTTTCGAACGAAGGGTGTTCCGGAAGACTGAGGCTGAGAGCGAGGACCACCGGTCTTCTTCTTCTTCTTAGAAGGAAAAGGCTTCTTCTAAAACAGAAACCGCTTCTTGTTGAGGTTCTTGGAAACCTCAACATCCTCACCACTATCACACTCCTTCTCGACAGCTTCAAGATGAAGTGCCGAATCAACCAATTCCTCAAAAGAAAGCTTAAGCTGGAGCAATAAGGACTTCTTAAGATATTTCTTAAGGCCAGAAACAAACTTCAAATTCTTCTTGTAAGAAGTGCTGATGAATTCAAGATCATACTGAGATAAGGCCTCAAAACATGCAACATACTCAGAAACAGAAGATTTCCCTTGCTTCAACTCAAGGAAGCGACGGGTCAATAAAACTTTTTCAGATTCAGGAACGAACTTGAGTTCAAATCGTCCCCTAAACTGAGTCCAAGAAAGAGTAGACTCATCAATCTCGGCTACAAGAAGCTCATACCAATCAAGAGCACGCTCTTGTAACAAACTAGAAGTCATAAGAACTCTATCATGGTCGGAAAGATCCATGCGAGAGAAGATACGCTCGCACGTGCGAAGCCAAGCCTGGACTTCAAGAACGGATTCGGAACCCTTAAACGGTTTTCCTCCAAGATGAGAAAAATCACTGCACTAACGTGCAAAATCAGACTTGCGAGGTGGAGACACTCGAGGAGGAACGGGAGGCTGAGTGCTCCTAAACAACTCCATAAACTGATCAGCAGACATATAAACGCCATCCGGATGTGAGCCACTAGATTTCCCAGCATCCGAACGTCGACCTCTGCCTCTTCCAGACATAAGCTGAAAGTCAAGATAAGGAAAAGATTATTCACAAGGTAGATATTTCAATATGGGATACTACGGAATAATCTTAGACGTATTCCCAAATACTATCTAGCCTTGATGGGATAAGGAGACACGATGATTCAAAGATTTGTATCACTTGTACATTTTGATGTACCATAATATGTGCATCTATTCTGTGTTTATCATATTTTGTTCTGAACTCAGCTCTAGTACCAAGCTGTGACGCCCCACATCTAGAGCCTCGTTAGCAAAGAGTATTGTATAGATAATACCGTCTGCCAACACGGAGAATAAGGCTGGATAGGAGCGACCATGTGTAATCTTACCTTAACTATTCACTAAACACGTCGAAAAGTAGAATCACAAACAGTTCGACGTATTCAATAAATATTTAAAGCAAGACTACAATGGCTATAGGATCTATCAGAACAGAATATAACAACTCAAATGCAATATACATCACAGAACAGTAAACCATCATATACACATATATAGATACATAACAGAGTATACAAAATGATACATATCAAGTGGTATAGCAAACCACAATATACAGACGAGTTCACAAGAATACATACCAGAGTTACAACATATAAGGACTACAAGAAAGCTAAGACAAAAAGAAACTAGCGGAATAGTCCATGCGGAAGCAAAAGAGGCTAAGTCCAAAGCACCTAACCTGAAACATCTTGGTCTGACCCGAGTATAAAATACCCGGGTCAGTCTAGCTAAAAAAATCAGTTAGAAAAACTAAACAATAATAAACCTGCAAGGTCATACAGTATTACAAATATCTCTAGAGGAGATAACACAATCATCAACAAGGGATGAATCATATAGAACAAGCCTCATATCATCGGCAACATATAGAAACAAAGGATACGAATATCCCAAAACAAGCCAAAAGGCAAATAACAAATACCAATAAGGTATACAAGTTCCACAAGGTAATAGTTATACATCATGCGGCTCAAACAGACCAACACGATGGGCGATACCAAGGAAATATAATATCAATGAAACATATGATTGCTCGAGCTCAGTACTATACAACAAGGATCCATAAGCCCGAAGGCTCCAAACCCAAGTATCACCCATGCGGCACATAAGGCCAACATCATAGCGAAACTATATAGGGCAACAAACCCGAAAGCACACACCCGAAGGCAACAAACCTAGGGAGAAAGTCCAAAGACACCATCCCAGAGGCAACAAACCGTAGTGGTGAAGGTCGTAGACCCAGTACTGGACACCACTAACAGGAAGAATGTGTCACAACTCTCGAAAAGGAATCCGAACAGTGTTAACGTGCGTCCCATAACCACTCGTTTGCACTAAACGGTTTACTATCCGTCAGTCACTTTCACACTCAAAGCATTACAAATTTACCTCATATCATCGGTAAACTAAACCCGAAGGTCAAAACAATCAATCGAATAGGTCGGGGACTAATCGGAAAGATAAACGCACAGATTCATGGTCCGTGTTTTGCCCAACCATTTAATCACCCTCCACTTCGCTCGAAGTGAGAAACTGTGTGTTTTAAATAGAATTTATAAATTGGAGAAACGAGCTTTTAAATGCGATTCGAGAGATTATTTTATAAAAACCCGTGGATGAAGTCAAGAGTAAGTTATCAAAGCCAAATATGCAATAACAACAAAAAAAACCAACTTGAATCGATAAAATCCGGAAAACAAATCAAAATATACAAAAACAGGCAAAACAGGGCAAATAGGAGCAGGTCGGTCGGCCGCCTACAGGGCTCGGTCGACCGGACACTGTTCATAAAAACTCTCGGGAAGCAGGTCGGTCGACCGGAGCCTGCGCTCGGTCGGCCGAAGGCTGTTTTCCAGCACTTCTTGCCCTTATCAAATGAATTCCAAATCTTTTTCAAATCAAAGCAATAGCACATGAATATTTGTTAGGAAATCATACCCAACATCAATGATAGCAAGAGAGGTAGATGTGAGTTAAAAACTCACCTTTTTACACAAAACAAAGAAGATGAAGAAGCACAAATGCAAGGAATCAACCAACTACACTCAACTTCAACACTACAAGCTTCAATCTAGAATCAAAGCAAGTATTTCCTAAGTTAGGGTTAGGAAATTACTGAAATTGAAGAGGAGAAGAGATGGAGAAGATGGAGATGAACTTACCAATGGATTCCTTTTGATTTTGGAGCAAGAATCAAGTTTACAAGAAGAAACTAGGGCTTGCTAATTTCTATTTCCACTTCCTTTCCCCCATTTCAGTTTTTAGCTTAAGAAATGAAATGAAATGAAGAGAGATGAAGAGAAGGGGTTGAGTTAGAGGTTTAGTTAAGCTAGTGGGCTGAACCCAAATCCAAAACCCAATAGAAAAAGTAGCCAAAATTTCACAAACTCCAAACATATCAAAGATTATACTCAAAAAGATCGCAAACGCCATTTTGGAACCAATGGAGGTAGTTTCGAGTTCCAATTCAGCCATTTGCAGAAAGTAATATTTCGGACCAAAATCCGACTAACGACGCTATATTTAAATTAAACATTTAAATATAAAATCGTTAAATATGCGGGTTGTTACAATTTCATATCGGCAAATTTCAATAATAAACTATCCAAAAATTACAAATTCAACAGCGACATACGTCTATCAATATGCCGCATACATCTGTGGTACGTTTCGTGCTTTTGTTTTTTGAAATGCCATAGATATTTGACATATAATGACAGATGTCCGAGGGGAGTCTAGACATGCATATGTAAAACTACAACTGCCAGTTATTGAACGGACGCTTTTCTTTGCTCTCAACAAACATCCTCCTCCTTCAACAGTTGCAACCATTAATCAAAGAGCAATCTTTCAAGAAGTCAAAACTTTTCAAATACAACTCTTTGATACTATAAATATTTCAATCGATTGAGATTTAACTTACCTTGACTTACTACTCTCTAACTTCCATATTCATATTCTATTGTGTTATCATTGATTTAATATTCTCGATCACTTACAACCAAAATCTATATTTTGGTTCAATTATTTCCTACAAATCCAAGCAATTCACACTCAGCGCCACTCAAAGGAGATTATAGGAAGAATTGTACTACCAGTCAATATATGTGTTGTATTAAACACAAGATTGTCAAAGGAATACTTTTGTATTAGCATGTTCCTTGGGCGAAGCGAGGGTTATTGTTTTGTTAAATACTAAATGAGAGCTTCGGAAGGATGTAGGACGGGAGGTTCAAATTAGGATTAAAACTATGGTGCGTTCGTTTTTATACTTTGCTTTTAATACTGTGTCATATTGTTATATTTAGCTCATATGTTGGAATACACTCACATACTAAGTCATATTAGAAATGATCCACTGGACTTTCATTTTATTATTTTGAATTATGTTTACATAAATCAGAGTATAGCATATACACTCTTATGTATGTATTTATGTGTGATTGTTATTATTGAATTTAATTTAGAGAATGAAACCTTTCATTTCATTCTCTTAACTTATTAAATTAATGAGGCGATATATGGCTTTCATTAGAGAGAAAAACTATTCATTCTTTCCTTTTAATTAAATTGAATAATTTACTAAATTACATTAATGACTAAAATTATACTTGACATTAATGACATTTCATATACTTCAGTATTTTCAAGGGCGCCACTTTTATCATGAAAGCAAACATCACATTATAGTTTTTTTGCATAACTAATAGACATTATTCTCATTGAAATAAAACTATGTTTATTCTTCAGTCATTATTAAAGAATGGATATTATTTCATAAATAATGCGTGGTACGTTTTACGAAAATAATTTTTGTAACTTGATGCAATCAATAAGTGCTATGTAGTATGCTTCTACTATTTTCGCCATTACTATAGTATTGAAATGAATACGGAGGTCCATCATCCACTAAAAATAGACTATTTATTTGATACGTTGTCACTAGTTACATTGGTGATTTCATTGATAAATTATCTTGAACTTAATGAAATAAAATTCATGGAAAATAATTTTCTATATGAAAATACGTTTCAAGATAGAAATCATAATTCTTATTCCAATGTTAAGTATAATTTATTATTGTACAATTTTCGGTTACAATGCTTCATTATGTAGCAGAGATGATGATTCACTATCTTCATCCCAACTATACCTTAAATCAGGTTTAGTCTTGTACATTCATTTTCATTTTAAATGTTCGAACTACTAAAAAAAATCTTACTACAATATCATAACGAAAACTTTTCAAAAGCATGGTCCTTAACATTTGAGGACATCAAATATGTTGCACCTTACGTAAACTAATCAAACTAGAATTTTCAACGATCAAGTTCTTAGATCTATCTTGTTGTTTTGGTCCAATGTTACATTTAATAGAATACGATCTTCATTACAATCAATAAAATTAAATGCTTAATCTCATGGTATGGTTTATTTACTTGAACCAATTTCATTAAAGTATCGCACAATACAAACTGTGACCGTTCTCCATATAACACTTACGTGTGATAGTATATGGATCAAATATCCATAATCTTGTATTGCTTTTAGAGTTTGAAACTCATATAAAGCATTGCATGGTCTCGAGAAAATAAATACATAAGCGATCAAATTACAGGTATATTTAGTAGTTGTAAATTAGGTACTTGCGTGGTTATAGAAAACACTAACTTGGAAGAAGTATTTAATAGTAAGTATGTATTACATTTCTATTTGTCAATCTTCTATACAGTTCATTTCTATATTCTAATTGATAAACTTTTATCAATCGTATATTGATGTAGATGATTATAATATCATATAGCATATGTTCTTACAATATTAAATGTTAAACTTACCATTTCATTTTTCTAATAAGGCAGAGTCTTATATGTTTCTCCAAAATCCTAATATGAAATATAGATGTTTTTCGACTTTATTAGTGGTTGTTAGGACTAGTCTATTTTGGGATTCTGACTTTAAATTTTCTCAACAATTTATAGCCCCACATAAGATGGATAACTCCTTATCAGTTTTATTATATACAACTCTAACCAATGGTTCATAGTTCTAATCTCATTTCAATCTTGATTTTTCTCAACAAATCGAAAGAAATTATCCACTCGTACCTACATTTCGCAATGGCCTAAGTATAGTATATGTATCTTGAGTTTGCTCAACAAATACATATAGTTATTTTACATCATTTAGTCAATATATTAATAGTACAACACATAACATCTCTAGCTTGAGTTTGCTAAACAACCAAAGAGTATGCAAATAATTTATTAATATATAAATGATAGAGGACAACTTTGTATTAAAGATTCATAATCTTTGATATATTATGTTGAGTGATATCGACTTATGGAATAATGTATTTCTTTTGAAATACCTTAGAGATTCAAGTGTCGGATACATTAGAAATCATGGTATACGTACATTTACATATGTATTTATTCCTTAACGTTGTTTAACGTTCCAATTTTAATTTGTACATTTGTATTATATAACTTTTATATTTTATGTAACGACCCGTGAATTTCGTTAATTAAATTTGTCATATTAATAAGATTTTGGAATAAAATTTATAAAGATATATAATTGTTATAATTGGTAACGAAGTAGATGTTAAGAATTAACCTATGAAATATTATATTGATTAAAATAGACTTAATTAAAAAGGTTGAATTGAATAAATCCTATTTATTGGAACCTAATTTATTGGTATGAAAATTTATAATAAATGGGTTATTGCAAGAAATTGAAATTTGAATAAAATTCTAATGAATGAAAGTAGTGAAAAGATTATACCGGATGTAATTGTATATGAGAAATAGAGGAAAGTATTAAATTGATTAATGTAGTAAAACATTGTTGACGGTATTTGGTTGTAAATTAAGGAAACGTGTTAATGCAGGTTAATATTTAATGAACTTCAATGAACATTTCAATTTAATTAAAATTCAAATATTATGACTTAGCTATAAATGGAATATAATAAGAACAAGTGCAATTATTATATTTATGGGTGAAATAATATATTGATTTGCTTGTAACCGAATGTAAATTAATGCAATTATGTTAATGTATGTTTATAAATAATTAATTTAGCACAATCCCAATTAATTGAAATAAGTGTAAGGTCATAGTTTGTTGTATCTAGTAAATTTGGAAATTTAATTCCAATAAATGTGATAAAGTATTAGAAATGTATATTGTTTCATAAGATAGTATAAAGAAATGTAAACTTATGATCTACGTATGAAATAATAACCAAAATAAGGGAAATAGTGTTAATGTAAGTAAAGTTGTAACAAATTGGTTTACTAAATCAAAATTTGGATATCCATAATGTAACGTTTATAAGAATTAATGCAAGGGATGAAGGTAGGTATGTAATAAATAAATAGAAACGAAATTTTTTTCATAAGTAATAAATTGGAAAAAAAAAAGAATGGAACTAAGGTTTGGTTTTAAAACCTTAATTTAGGTGTGTAATTAATAAGATTTCACATTTGAAACATAGTCATTAATACAAATAAATAAAAAGGGGCAATAGTGTAAAACTTTAATCATTTACCCATTCATGTAATGCATTGAATTTGGTCTAAATCAAATTTCAACAATTGGTGGTTAATAATAGCTTATGAGTGAAATAAACGTTAAAAGGTAACAAGTATTGTAAGTTAACCTTTTAGACAAGTATATTAAATTATAACTCGTAATCAATTGCAATAAATATAAACAAAATTCTACGTTAACGTTAATTTAAGTAATTTTTGAAAATAATGAAGATTCCATTTATAATATGACTATTGGTTGAGGTAAAGATTGTAAATCAAGATTTATTGATTTATTTGAATGAATTAAAGTATAAAACCAAGTAAATAATTAATGGAGAATATAAATAATAATTAATGTACGTATTTGGTAAATACTATAAATTTGGAATAAAATGTTATGCAATTGAAATAAAGATGAAAATAGAAATGGAATAAAGCTTTATTAATTTATTAGAATTTAAAATTTAATAAAAGGATTTAATTGCAATTAAATGGATTTAATATTTAAAATGGGAATTTAGATGAAATGTGAGGATATTAATGTAAATAGTTTGAATCCAATGTTAAATCCATCTATTTGACAATAATGAAAGGAAAAAAATGATTTGTTAATTTAATTTAATAGAAATTTTGGAAATTTGATTTATAATTTCTAAATTTGAATGGAACTGAGGAAAATACTGAAATTGATATGATAATCAACTTTAAATTGACTTTTAATTTGTATAAAACATTGAAATAGATTGAGAAATATAAAAGTGATAAAATTTGTCAATTTTAAGATTGAAATTTAAAATGCGATTTAATTAATTAATTATTAATTTATTTAATTAATGGAAAAATAGCCATTTTGGCCACTGACTCGGATTTCGACTAGTTTCATCGGATCCGTAACCGTGAATTATTATAGGATTTCAAGTTTCGTATCGATCGGACTTGTCCTTTAATCGTACGGACTCGAAACGCTTTGAAATCGATTGATTGAAATCAATTGAAATCAATTTGAAAATATTGTTTTGAGCATAACTTCTTTACGATGCAATTTGAACCTGAAACCTTTTCCATAGCGTTTCAAATATTTTAAAATTATTTTGATATATGGGTTGACCCAATTTCATTCCGGAGTCGAAACAGGCTTTTTGGGCCACTTTTTCATTAGCGTGTATATTCAACCCGATCCATCTATTCTATTTCAATTTGCCTATATATATCCTACTATAAACCCTAGCAGCCTCCATTCCTCATTTCTACGTACAGAAACTTCTTTGCTCCTCTTTCTCAATGGCTGTAAACCCTAATTTATCCAATTCAAATTTCAATTCAAAAATCAACTTCAAAAATTCAAACTCCTCAGAAAAATTTGAAAAAAAATATAAGTTGAAGCTGACGGAGTGCGTAATCTTCCGGTGTGATTCATTTTTCGATTTGGATTGTGGTTCGACCGAAATTCAGGCTTTTAATGTCGGTCGTTCATTGGCGTTCGTCGATCGTCGTTCGATCGGAAAATCGTGATATGGGTTTTGTAGAGAGTCAAGGGTGGAGTTCATCGGTGGCTGTAGCTCGTCGATTCAATGGCCAGATCGTCGCAAAAATTTGATTTAGGGTTAATGATAAGTGGCGGCTGGGCATGGTTTTCATTCGATCGAGCCACGTGGGTAGTCAAGGAGGTCGCGGCCTTGGTGCGTGACGGCGGCGTGATGGTGGCGTGGCCGTTCGACGACGAGCGAGAGGACGGCGGCGGCGGCTGGTTCGTGTGCACGATGCACTGTTTAACTTGTGAGGGTTTTCGTTCGTACTATGCTGTGCTTGCAGGGTGATAACGTGGATGTACAAAAGGATAAGTTTGTTTTATTTTTATTTTTATAATTTTAAAATCGTGTAACTTCAAAACTTAATAACGTTCTCATACGAACACCGTTTCGCGTGCGAATTTTTTTGTTAGGATCGTAATAAAATTTCGGACATTTTGACGCTGGTTTGGATGGTTTTGGAGACTGTTTAATTTTTGGGTTTAGATTGGATTTAAATTCAAGTTAAATTCAAAAGGTTAGTGTTTTAACTCACTCACAACTTCTAAAATTTCTTGTGTTTGTTAAATTGATTTATGATATGAGTAAAAAATTATCTATGACTGTTTGGCATATTTTTATTCGTTATCTCAGTTAAATCGCATTTATTTAATTAAATTGTTATTTAATTATTCATTGCATATAAACTGCCAGTTAAATTTAATTTATTTATTATTGCATATAAACAAACAGTTAGACAGTTTTAATTTATTATTGAATATAAACTGCTAGTTAATACTTGTTGTTTATTATTTGTTCGATAGTGATGTTATTGTTTATATTGGATGATGATTGTTATAAATGGTTGATGACTGATATTGGATGAATGAATGCTGTATTTTATATTATATAAACAAGTTATTGTTCATTTTAATTTCATTCGGGATTATGGTTTGAAATGATATATAACCGTAATTTTTATTTTTAAATTATGGATTGAAATGATAAATATCTGTATCACTTGACCATAGGATAGAAAATTTTATACAGACACCGCGGTATATATGTAAAAATATTTTGAAATGTTTTTCAATTGTTTTGTAAAGAAATACATATATTGTTTTATGAGATATTTATTTCGGATATTTGATAAAGGTTATTTTATGTACAGTTAAATTCTTGGTTCTAAGCTATGTATAAAATTGTTTAAAGTATGAAGTAAGTTTAATAATAAAGCTAATTTCATTTAAAATATATTATGGATAAGTATTTACTTAAATTATATTATAATATAGAGTTCATATTGATTTTTATAAATCAAAGATGAGAGGACACTTTTGAAATTGATTGGAGATTTTATTTAATTAAGATCTTATTGGAAATTTAGATTTAAAAAGAATATGGTGTTATAACTAAATTCGGGTTTAAGATGATTTAATTGAATATATCTAGTCTAAATAAATTGAGGAATATTCAATTATTGAATTTGAAAGTTTTATTTAAAGGATACTGGATTTATTAAGTAAGTATTTCAAAACTAAATAATAGTAAAGTGAATTTGGCATATATATATATATGAATTAAAAATTTAGTTTTGAAATGGTGGAATATTTAAAACTTTGAAACATATGGAACTTTAAATGGTTTATTTGGGAATTCAAATCTGTATCAGGAATTGATTTGAGAAATTAAAAACTAATTTACTTTATAAAGTAATTTATTATTAAACCATTTAAGTATTGAAAATTATGTTTCGAAGCTATGGGTTTAAGGTTTATATATTTGAAAGTACTAGGATTTTTGAAAAAGGATATATTTGAAATAAAAAAATGATATCATATTGATTTGGGTTTTAAAATAGAAATGATATTGTATTTATATGGTTTTGAAATGAATATATTATTCTGGTTTTAAAGTATGAACTAATTTGAAAAGACCGTGGTGTTATAAAAACGTTTGGTTGTTGAAGAGACCGGGATCGGAAGTTGTCATACTCTCTGCCAACTCCGAAAACCACTTTAACAACCGTGTACGCGGTGGAGATTCCAGAATGAAGTAGGATGGTGGTAGCGTTTCTTTTGAGGTAAATACGTGGACCCAACTCCCGTGAGTTGGCATAATGTGGTTGAAACATGAGCGATTGACAGGTTAATTGAGGTAGCATCTTTGATCGGACGCATCCCTTCGATATTATACTTTTATTTTTGGATTGATTCGGTGGCTGCTTTTGTTTTTTTATTTTTGGGGTGTTGTTCGAGGTGGGCGGTAGTAGCTGCTACGCGTTACCACCTACCCAGAAGCGTAATTAGTATATCTACCCTGGCATTGCCTAGTTGTGCCGTGCCACCTACCTTATCGAGCCTTATACAAGTTTCTATTTGTGTCGTACCTATGGAGTATCCTCTGGTAGCCTCCCGATCAGGAGGTATTACGGTACTGTATAGACTATTGGCATTATTACGTGTTAAGGTGGAAAATGTAAAGCTTTAACGCTATTTAAAAGTAAGTTTATTTTACTAATAGACTCTATTGTAACAGCGAAATATTACTACATAGTAAATAGTTTAACGGATCCTTAGGAGATTTGAATCTCGAGCATCTCTTGAGTTACTGCACTCATATTTATTTCTGTTGATTTAGCTTACATAAGATATTTTAGTTCTGACTCGAGTGTTTTGTCTTTTCAATTCGCTCGGGTCAGTCCGAGCATTTCAAGATCGAAGACTTTATTCATGGAGGACGAAGACGAAGATTTCATTATTATTGTTATATTATATTGTCCCACTACGCACTGTATTCCGTTGCATCGATTTTCATTCGTTGGTATGTGCAACTCTGATATATATTGTATAAGTAAAATTAAATATTTTGTAAACAGCTTCGTGAACCGTATATTTGATTATTATATTTTATCCTTCCGTTGTGAGATTCTGTTTTGTTTTATTTCTTTCCCTGCTTCTTCTTATTTACCCTATAATAAACCGCCCTTCTGTATGGTTTGAATTGGCACATGTGTCGATTTCAAGCGTGCGAAAAGGCTGGATGTTACATCTGGTATCAAAGCTTTGGTTTAACGATAAACCTTAGCTTTGTGGGGTTTGACTCTTTATTAATAGGGCAGTAATACCCTATGGGAGTCGCTGAGTGTATATATATGAGAGAGCATATTTGTTAATGTTATAAAAAGGTGTTAATATTGTGTTAATTTTTCCGTTTTTATTTATAAATTCTGGTTGATGCATGGGACGTTATGACATCAATAGGGATTTCTAAACACTTAATAGGATAGACCGACATAATATTTGATTTTAATATAGGTGAATGAAATAATTTTGCCTATTATATTTTCTATATATGTAGTAAATTTTTGTAAAGGTTATGTTTGGTTATATTATATTGGTTGTTAGGTAATGAACTTATAAATAATAGTTGAAATAAGATTGAAAACAAAATAAATGAAAATTGGGAATTTAGAACTTAAGTCCCGGGGTTTTGAAAATTCTTTCAATAACTTTGGAATATAATAATAATGTTATTAGAAGTATTTTCTAATATAAATATTTCAATATAATTTGAAAGAAATTCTTTAAAAGAAGATTTTGAAAAAAATAGTTCTGTACTTCCTTCTTTATCGTTGGAAAATAATTTCGGTGATGGCGGCCGCATCATCGACATTCATTTTTGAGTTTCGAAGTGGGAAGGCCACTGTAGTAGTTTTGCTACAGATTTATTTTGATAAAAAAATATGAATTTTAATTGTTTTAAATATAACTGGATATATAAAGTGTAAGTATATACACTTATCTATTATTTTAAAATGATATAAATTAACCCGGTAATTAAATTCTTAAGTTTCCATTAATTAATAGTTTCAGTTATTGTAGTGAATTTGAACGTAAGTAATTAACAATTGAAACCTCTAATGGAAATAAGAGATTTATAAATAAAAAGAAATTAAAGGATAGGTTATAAATGAAATAACAAGAAAAATTTATATAATGAGAGGGTTCAGTGAATCACCTTAATAAATAAGAATTTGATATTGTAGTGTTATAAACTTAAGTATAAGTGAAAATGCTACCAATTAAATATAATGGAAAGTAGGTATTGTAAGTAAGTAATCATAAACTAAAGTAAATAGACAGAAGTTACTTAAGTTAATAAATTTACCTGCTAAGAAATTTGATTTAATATGAATAAGTAATAAATGAAAATTGAAATAAACATTGAACAAATGTGAATTGTGTATTAACTAATGAAATAATTTAATTAGGGGTGATTGAATGAATTATTATGCAAAGAAATTGAATTAAACTTGAATGCTATAAATAAATGAAAAAGAATAGTTGTAAGAAATAATGTAAAAATTAACTAGATAAATTATCATATGAATAAAAAGGAAATCAAACAACAAATAGTATGAATGGAATTAATAAGAATGAACTTAATTATTGTTTGGATTTGTTGTTTGTTTTGGTATGGTTGTTTGGGTAAGGATACTTTAAATTTGTTTGGATGTATTAATAATCTATTTTGTTCCATCTAAGACTGTTGAGTAAATGATGCACTTGATAGTTTATTTTTCATTTTGTACAAATTAAAGTTTTGAACTCAAACAACTATTTGTTGTTTGATATGAATGAATGTTTGATTTGTGTTGATTTTTATGTGACAGTTGTATGCCTTGTTGCAAGTGGTTGTTGGTTGTATTGATTTGTTTGTTATTGATTGAAACAAGTTAAACATTACATATATATAGTTACTAACTGTTTTGGATTATATAAGTGAAATACTGGTTATGGAAGTAATTGCTACTACTTTTGGTTTCATAATTAAGTGTTAATTGCCCGACAAATAGGTCCGTTTTCGGATTACGGTTTTATAGCGTTATTATATTATTTTTCCCGTATTGGGATATATATTATTTTGAAATATATGTTATATATTGTTATATTTGATATTATATTTTCTTCCGAGCCTCCCCGTACAAAGGAGACTCTGCCAAAATTTTCCGTAAATCTTGGACTTGGAAAATATTTTGAAAATGTTTTCCAAACCTTATTAATTTGAGTTTAAAAAGATTTAATGGTTATAAATTGGTATATTTTATCTAAATTAATTAATTTTGTAAATTTAATTGTTTATAAAGTTAATGTTTTGAATAAGATATATTGATTTCTTAATTCTTCTTTTTCCTTTTTGGAGACGAAAAGTTTTGAGTGAGGGAGAGTGTAACGACCCGTGAATTTCGTTAATTAAATTTGTCATATTAATAAGATTTTGGAATAAAATTTATAAAGAAATATAATTGTTATAATCGGCAATGAAGTAAACGTTAAGAATTAACCTATGAAATATTATATTGACTAAAATAGACTTAATTAAAAAGGTTGAATTGAATAAATCCTATTTATTGGAACCTAATTTATTGGTATGCAAATTTGTAATAAATAAGTTATCGTAAGAAATTGAAATTTGAATATAATTCTGATGAATGAAAGTAGTGAAAAGATTATACCGGATGTAATTGTATATGAGAAATAGAGGAAAGTATTAAATTGATTAATGTAGTAAAACATTGTTAACGGTATTTGATTGTAAATTAAGGAACATGTTAATGCAAGTTAATATTTAGTGAACTTCAATGAACATTTCAATTTAATTAAAATTCAAATATTATGACTTAGCTATAAATGGAATATAATAAGAACAAATGCAATTATTGTATTTATGGATGAAATAATATATTGATTTGTTTGTAAGTGAATGTAAATTAATGCAATTATGTTAATGTAAGTTTATAAATAATTAATTTAGCACAATCCCAATTAATTGAAATAACTGTAAGGTCATAGTTTGTTGTATCTAGTAAATTTGAAAATTTAATTCCAATAAATGTGATAAAGTATTAGAAATGTATATTGTTTCATGAGATAGTATAAAGAAATGTAAACTTGTGATCTACATATTACTTAATGTAAGTAAAGTTGTAACAAATTGGTTTACTAAATCAAAATTTGGATATCAATACTGTAGAATTAATGTAAGGGCTGAAGGTAGGTATGTAATAAATAAATAGAAATGGGAAATTTTTCATAAGTAATAAATTGGAAAAAAAAAGAATGGTACTAAGGTTTGGTTTTAAAACCTTAATTTAGGTGTGTAATTAATAAGATTTCACATTTGAAACATAGCCATTGATACAAATAAAGAAAAAGGGGCAATAGTGTAAAACTTTAATCATTTACCCATTCATGTACTGCATTGAATTTGGTCTAAATCAAATTTCAACAATTGGTGGTTAATAATAGCTTATGAGTGAAATAAACGTTAAAGGGTAACAAGTATTGTAAGTTAACCTTTTAGACAAGTATATTAAATTATAACTCGTAATCAATTGCAATAAATATAAACAAAATTTTACGTTAACGTTAATTTAAGTAATTTTGAAAATAATGAAGATTCCATTTATAATATGACTATTGGTTGAGATAAAGATTGTAAATCAAGATTTATTGATTTATTTGAATGAATTTAAAGTATAAAACCAAGTAAATAATTAATGGAGAATATAAATAATAATTAATGTACGTATTTGGCAAATACAGTAAAACTGGAACAAAATGTTATGCAATTGAAATAAAGATGAAAATAGAAATGGAATAAAGCTTTATTAATTTATTGGAATTTAAAATTTAATAAAAGGATTTAATTGCAATTAAATGGATTTAATATTTAAAATGGGAATTTAGATGAAATGTGAGGATATTAATGTAAATAGTTTGAATCCAATGTTAAATCCATCTATTTGACAATAATGAATGGAAAAAAATGATTTGCTAATTTAATTTAATAGAAATTTTAGAAATTTAATTTATAATTTCTAAATTTGAATGGAACTGAGGAAAATACTAAAATCGACAAGATAATCAACTTTAAATTGACTATTAATTTGTTTAAAACATTGAAATTGATTGAGAAATATAAAAGTGATAAAATTTGTCAATTTTAAGATTGAAATTTAAAATGTGATTTAATTAATTAATTAGTAATTTATTTAATTAATGGAAAAATAGCCATTTTGGCCACTGACTCCGATTTCGACGAAACCATTTCATCGGATCTGTAACGGTGAATTATTGTAGGATCTCATGTTTCGTATCGATCGGACTTGCCGTTTGATCGTACGGACTCGAAACACCTTGAAATCGATTGATTGAAATCAATTGAAATCAATTTGAAAATATTGTTTTGAGCATAACTTCAATCATATGATGTAATTTGAACTTGAAACCTTTTCCACTGCATGTAAAATATTTTAAAACTTTATTTTGATATACGGGTTGACCCAATTTCATTCCGGAGTCGAAACGGGCTTTTTGGGCCACTTTGTCGTTAGCGTGTATATTCAACCCGATCCATCTATTCTATTTCAATTTGCCTATATATATATATATCCTACTATAAACCCTAGCAGCCTCTATTCCTCATTTCTACGTACAGAAACTTCTGTGCTTCTCTTCCTCAATGGCTGTAAACCCTAATTTATCCAATTCAAATTTCAATTCAAAAATCGACTTCAAAAATTCAAACTCCTCAGAAAAATTTGATAAAAATATATGGTGAAGCTCTCGAAGTGTGTAATCTTCCAGTGTGATTCATTTTTCGATTTGGATTGTGGTTCGACCAAAATTCAGGCTTTTAATGCCGGTCGTTTGTTGGCATTCGTCGATCGTCGTTCCATCGAAAAATCGTGATATGGGTTTGGTAGAGAGTCAAGGGAGGAGTTCATCGGTGGCTGTAGCTCGTCGATTCAACGGCCAGATCGTCACAAAAATTTGATTTAGGTTTGATGATAAGTGGCGGCTGGGCACAGTTTTCATTCGATCGAGCCATGTGGGTAGTCAAGGGGGTCACGGCCTTGGTGCGTGACGGCGGCGTGATGGTGGCGTGGTCGTTCGGCAACGAACGAGAGGATGGCGGTGGCAGCTGGTTCGTGTACGTGATGCACTGTTTAACGCGTGAGGGTTTTCGTTCGTACTGTGCTGTGCTTGCAGGGTGATAACGTGGATGTACAGAAGGATAAGTTTGTTTTATTTTTATTTTTATAATTTTAAAATCGTGTAACTTCAAAACTTAACAACGTTCTCATATGAACTCCGTTTCATGCGCGATTTTTTTTGTTAGGATCGCAATAAAATTGCAGACATTGTGACGCTGGTTTTGACGGACTTGAAGATTGTTCAATTTATGGGTTTAGATTGGATTTAAATTCAATTTAAATTCAAAAGGTGAGTGTTTTAACCCATTCACAACTTCTAAAATTTCTTATGCTTGTTAAATTGATTTATAATATGAGTAGAAATTTATTTATGACTGTTTGGCATACTTTTATTCATCATCTTAGTTAAATCGCATTTATTTAATTAAATTGTTATTTAATTATTCATTGCATATAAACTGCCAGTTAAATTTTTATTTATTTATTATTGCATATAAACTGCCAGTTAGATAGTTTTAATTTATTATTGAATATAAACTGCTAGTTAATACTTTTTGTTTATTATTCGTTCGATAATGATGTTATTGTTTATATTGGATGATGATTGTTATAAATGGTTGATGACTGATATTGGATGAATGAATGTTGTATTTTATATTGTATAAACTGCAAGTTATTATGCATTTTCATTTCATTCGGGATTGCGATTTGAAATGATATATAACCGTAATTTTTATTTTTAAATTACGGATTGAAATGATAAATATCTGTATCACTTGACGGTAGGATAGAAAATTTTATACAGACACCGCGGTATATATATAAAAATATTTTGAAATGTTTTTCTATGGTTTTTTAAAGAAATATATATATGGTTTTATGATATATTGATTTTGGATATTTGATAAAGGTTATTTTTTATAAAGTTAAATTCTTGGTTTTAAGATATGCATAAAATTGTTTAAAGTATGAAGTAAGTTTAATAATAAAGTTGATTTTATTTAAAATATATTATGGATAAGTATTTACTTAAATTGCATTCTAATATAGAGTTTATATTGATTTTTATAAATCAACGTTGAGAGGATAGTTTTGAAATTGATTGGAGATTTTATTTAATCAAGATCTTACTGGAAATTTAGATTTAAAAAGAATATGGTGTTATAACTAAATTCGAGTTTAAGATGATTTATCTAGTCTAAATAAATTGAGGAATATTCAATTATTGAATTTGAAAGTTTTATTTAAAGGATACTGAATTTATTAAGTAAGTATTTCAAAACTAAATAATAGCAAAGTGAATTTGGCATATATATATATATATATGAATTAAAAATTTAGTTTTGAAATGGTGGAATATTTAAAACTTTGAAATATATGAAATTTAAATGGTTTATTTAGGAATTCAAATCTGTATCTGGAATTGATTTGAGACATTAAAAAGCCAATTTACTTTATAAAGTAATTTATTATTAAACCATTTAAGTATTGAAAATTATGTTTCAAAGCTATGGGTTTAAGGTATATATATTTGAAAGTACTAGGATTTTTGAAAAAGGATATATTTGAAATAAAAATGATGTCAAAATGATTTAGGTTTTAAAACAAAAATGATATCGTATTTATATGGTTTTGAAATGGATATTTTATTCTGGTTTTAAAGTATAAACTATTTTGAAAAGACCGTGGTGTTATAAGAACGTTTGGTTGTTAAAGAGACTGGGATCGGAAGTTTTCATACTCTCTGCCAACTCTGAAAACCACTTTAACAACCATGTACGCGGTGGAGATTCCAGAATGAAGTAGGATGGTGGCAGCGTTTCCTTTGAGGTAAATACGTGGACCCAACTCCCGTGAGTTGGCATAAGATGGCTAAAACAGGAGCGATTGACAGGTTAATTGAGGTAGCACCATTGATCGGACACATCCCTTCGATATTATACTTTGACTTTTGGATTGATTCGGTGGCCACTTTTGATTTTTGATTTTGGGGGTGTTGTTCGAGGTGGGCGGTAGTAGCTGCTACGCGTTACCACCGACCCGGAAGCGTAATTGGTATATCTACCCTGGCATTGCCTAGTTGTGGCGTGTCACCTACCCTATCGAGCCTTGTACGAGTTTGTATTTGTGTCATACCTATGGAGTATCCTCTGGCAGCCTCCCGATCAGGAGATATGACGGTACTGTATAGACTATTGGCATTATTACGTGTTAAGGTGGAAAATGTAAAGCCTTAATGCAATTTAAAAGTAAGGTTATTTTACTAATAGACACTATTATAATAGCGAAATATTATTACATAGTAAATAGTTTAATGGATCCTTAGGAGATGTGAATCTCGAGCATCTCTTGAGTTACTGCACTCATATTTATTTCTGTTGATTTAACTTACATAAGATATTTTAGTTCTGACTCGAGTGTTTTGTCTTTTCAATTCGCTCGGGTTAGTCCGAGCATTTCAGGATTGAAGACTTTATTTCTGGAGGACGAGGACGAAGATTCCATTATTGTTATTATATTATGTTGTTCCACTACACACTGTATTCCGCTGCATCGATTTTTATTCGTTGGTATGTGCAACTCTGATATATATTGTATAAGTAAAATTAAATATTTTGTAAACAGCTTCATGAACCATATATTTGATTATTATATTTCATCATTCCGCTGTGAGATTTTGTTTTGTTTTATTTCTTTCTCTGCTTCTTCTTATTTACCCCATAACAATCCTCCCTTCCATATGGTTTGAATTGGCACGTGTGTCGATTTAAAGCGTGCGAAAAGGCTGGATGTTACATCTTAACTAACTTACATATAGTAATCTTAGTATCACGTTATATCAATTAGATCTTATTTAATTAATTAATTTTTAATTTATTTTATTTTATTATTCCAATATAAACTTTATATTGGACATGCACATTATAACCATATAGTCTATATTATAACCTTTATAGTAATACACATACACAGATATATATGTATGTATGTATGTATGTATGTATGTATGTTTGTATGTATGTATCATTAATTTAATCAACTAACCTTTAATTAACTTAGCTAATTAAACACTTTTAATTAGCACATTAATGTCGAAAGTCGTTTTATAAATACATACATCTATATTTATACTATCTTAAACATTTTAAGATAATATAACATATATCAATATACATAATACATGAACACACACATATATATTTAATAAATTAATTTATTTAATTAATTTATTTTATAAATATTATTAATGAAATAGTTTTTGAAATCAATGTTTAAATTTTAAATTTTCAAACATTTTGAAATATTTATTATCTTTTTAGACATGATGAAAATTGATGTTATATTATAATTTTTATATTAAACATATTACTTAAATTCAAAATATTTACCTTAATTTTCAAAAAAAATTGAAAATTGGCTTAAGGCCTAATTCAAACCGCGCATTTTCTATTAAGGGCAACCTTTGGACTCACTTCACCTTTCAGGCCAGGCTGGTAACTAAGTAGAGTCTGGTACTTGATTACCTAATTCCAATCCTAGACATTACCTTTTTAGACTCCATACTAAGTAGGTAAGCCAAATTAGGTAGCTTTAAGATGACTAATTTAAACCGCATAACTTATCAAGCTCTGATACCATTGAAGGAATTGCACTAGCCTACAGCGAAAGAATTAAGTAAATTTAAAAATAAAATCTATTCTGGATTCTTATTGGGCCTATGAAGTCTAAATTTATTTAGAACTTTTCTGAATTTTCTTTTAAATAAAATCATTGTTTTATTAAACTTATAAATAAAGTTTTATTTATTTTGAGTTATGTTTACATAAATTAAAGCATATAAAATATACTCTTATATATTTATTTGTGTGTGACCGTTACATATTGATTTTAATTTAGAGAATGAAACATTTCATTTCCTTCTCTTAACTTCTTCAATTAATGAGCGGATATATGGCTCTGATTAGAGAGAGAAACTATTTATTTTTGTCCCTTTACTTAATTGAATAATTTATTAAATGACATTAATGACCAAAATTATACTTGGTATATGTTGTGAATATATCCAAGTATACTCTAGTGTAAATTTTATAAGTGCAACATATCATATTGTGTATGTACATGGGTTGGGGATTTACACCGCAATGAACACATTTTCCATTTATCTATGCACTGGTTGTCCAAAATATCATTTAAGATTATATGTATGTATGTGTGTGTCTATTGTGTGTGTGTGTTTAAATGTATTTCCAATATGTATATGTAGTGTAATTGAATCCTTTAAAATATATAAATTAATTCAACCAAGTCAACTATTATGAATTCAAGATTCACTACCCAACATGCAATGATTTGATTTAGTTAAACAATTTGAAAATTGATCTTAATCTATAATCCAAGTATAACCTATGTGTATATGTTGATAACTTGAAGTAAGATAAATATTGATATTTCATAAGAAGTAATAACTTGACTTATCTTTGCTAAAAAAAATCCATTAGTGTAATTTATTTAATGTAATAATATTATGTTGATTTATGATCATTTATACATAAATACAATTCACCTTTATTACTTGTATGTATAGACGTAAAATATGTAAAAAAAAGTTATATTTTCTTATGAAAACTTTTACGTTGAAATATTTTAAAATTATTTTAACATACATATACATATGCATACATATGTATATTTATATATGTGTCTTAGAATAGAAAACCAATTCTGAATCACTATAAACTACATATCATTAATAATTGAGCAGATAAAATTGCAAAAAATATATAAAAATCAACGGAAATTATCAATTAGAATCACTAATAGAAATCATCAACATAAAATCAGAACCAATTTAAATGATAACATGTTGTAATATTTTAAGATCTACACATGTATATTTACAAGGGACAACAAATGCATATATAAATTCATCAGAATGTATCGGCCGCTAGATCAACAATATCATGGAATATATAGATAAAAATTAATTAAATTTACCTTACTGATGCTGCCTTTTGATTTGCATCTTGATTGAAGAAACCTTCTAGATCTGAATGAATCGCCTCTAGAAAATGCAATAACACGAAGTACCCCTTATTTATTTATTTAATTTGGTTTGGTTTGATATTTTTTTGTAACATCCCGACATTTCGAACCATTCGCATATGCATGTGTCGGACTTTAATTGCTCAAAATATCAGATTGTTATTTTATATTTGGCAAAAATCAGCATATACGGTAAATAAATCAATAACAGAATCACGGACATAGAGTAATATAACAATAAGCAACGGAAATAAATGAATAGTAGTTCATGGAGCTACTATATATATAACAGAGTTAAGACAAGATACAACAGAAGTCTCGAATACATAGAAGTCTCAATACAATAGTCAAGTAACAAAATTTGAATATATCATTGGAGTCAACTGAATAACAGAAAGCTGAATAGATATAGATGGATCTCCAAGCGAAGCTTCAACTCCAAAGGTGAGTCTCAAATTCTATGACACTCGGTCTGACTCAAGCATAAAGAAAAACACAAAACACTCGAGTCAGGATTAACATTCTTATATCAATAAATCCAACTCAAGTGAAATATCAACTGAACTACAAGTAACTCAAATGATGTTTGGGATAACCATCCTCTGAGGATCCATGGAACTATCTACTATGTAGTGCAATACGCTGTTATAATATGTCTATAGTAAGATAACCTATTAAAATAGCGTTAAGGCGTTACCCATATCCCCTTAACACATTTTTATATATTCCCATAGTCTATAGAGTACCGTAAACCCTCCGTAAACTTGAGGCTATCAGTTGGCACTCCATAGGTATGGTACAAAACAAACTCATAGTGGGCTCGATAGGATATGTGACACGGCACAACTAGGCAATGCCATGGTAGATATACCAATTACACTTCCGGGCTGGTGGCAACGCATAGCCACAGCTGCCGCCCACCTCGATCCACACTCCCAAAAATCCAAGGGTGCACCCAATCAATCACAAAGTAATAGAATGGTATCGAATAAGCGTGTCTGATCGGAGGAGCTACCTCACTTGGCCCGTCAATTGATCATGTTTTAGCTACCTTAAGCTAACTCACGAGAGTCAGGTCCATGTATATACTTCAGATAGGATCGCCATCAACCATCCTACATCATTCTAGAATCTCCACCGCGTACATAGTTGTTAAAGTGGTTTCAAAATTGGCAGAGAGTATGACAATCCAATCCTGATCTCTTTAACAACCAAACGTTATTATAACATCGTGGTCATTTCATTTCAAATAATTCATATTTCAAAACCAAAATATCATATTTATTTCAAACCCGTATCAATACGATATCATTATTCACTTAAAATATATCCATTTCCAAAATCATAGCACTTTCAAAGTTATTAATATTTTCGAAATCATAATGCTTTGAAACCATAACTTAGAAATCATAATACTTTGAAATCACAACTCTTCCCCCATAAACAGTTTAGATATATATAAAATAAAATAGTAATATAATAAAATAGGTTATATAATAAAATAATTAGTATATTAAATAGTTATAAGTCAAAATATTTTATATCAAAATAATTTATATAGTAAAAATAGTTATAAATTAAAAATATTCCTATTAAAATAATTCATATATATATACACATTAAAAATTTATTATTTATTATATATCAAAATACTTTATATAATAAACATAGTTTCCTCAAATTTCACAAATGGATTCAAATCAACTCAAATTCCAAAATTCAATTTAATTCAATCACAACTCATTAATTTCAATTCAATTCAGTTTCTCAATAAACCATATCCAAATTATATTGATTTCAAATATAGATTTGAACCACAAAATAAACTATTTCAACTTCAATAGATTTCGAAGTTAAATATTCAACCTTTACAAAACTCAATTTGATAATTTCATATATATTTCAAATTCACTTTACTATTATTTAGTTTTGAAATATTCGTTTAAATTAATCCAATATCATTTAAATAAATTTAGAAATTACAATTTAAATAAAACTAAATATCCCATTTCGATTTATTTAAATATCAAAATATCCATTTCATCCTCTTTAATCAAAAGTCAAGCTACAAATCATATCTTTAAAATCTCAAATCCAATAAGTTTCAAATTAATTTTATTTGAGTATAATTCTTAAACAAATACAATTTCAAATCATTTTCAAATTTATCTTTCCAACCTCAATTTATTAAAATTATTATAAAATCTATCTTTTAAAATAAAATTTTAAATAAATACTTAAAACATATTATATGCTAATTAAATTAAATATTTGTTAAATCAAATCTTATTACTAAATTTATTTTATATAAAACTAATTTATTTATATTTTAAAATAGTAAAATTATAAGTAAATTATTAAAATTTATAATTTCAAAACTAACTTATAACTTTAAAATAATTCAAACATATAATTTTAAAAATCAAGAATTTTAAACATATATAAAATAACATTATATATAATATTTTAAAATCAATATTTATCTAAAACTATATATATTTTAAACCTTGAAATCATTTCAAAATATATATAGACCAACGGTGTCTGTATATAATTTTCTATCCTACAGTCAAGTGATGCAGATAATTATCATTTCAATTCGTAATTTAAATATATACAGGTACATATCTTTTCAACCTGCAATCCAAAATTCAATGTCAATGAAAATCGCGTGGGTTTATCATTTAAATCCATAACGATTTTCTCATATTCTACAAGATAGTTCGAGTTGAAAGATGCTATGCAGTAGGATCGTGCAATATGGAATAACGGAATAGTCTAGGTAGATAAAGTAAGTAAAAGCAAGGTAGACACCAGGATTTTATAGTGGTTCGGACCTCTTGTCCTACGTCCAGTCCCTAAGCTTCACTTAGGAATTCTACTAACTAAAAACCATCTCTTAACCCGGAGGAATAGGTTTACAACTTACCCGAACAACCGAACGGGATTTCTTGCCTCAACTACCAAAGATGACTTCAACTCAATTAAAAACAATATTCGACTTGTTGTCAACACTAATGAGTCTAATGTAGTACAATGTTCCTATGATCTTATCCTCGAGAGTATGCAATGTGTTTGTGAAGATTTAGGAAATGTGAATTGCTATGAATCAAAAGAGTGTTATAAACAAAACAGAGATTCAAGCAATAGATTGGTGATTGCTTTGAAATTTTTTAGAGAATATAAAATATGTTCAAGAAAGTAGTGAGATTAAAGAAAAAGGAGAATTGGTGAATTGAAGATGTTAGAACCATGTATTTATATGTGTAGAAGAGATGCATTTGTTGGCTAGAGATGCAAACAAGAGATGCTTCCATTACCATTAGAGAATGGTTGCAACTCTTGGGAGGAAGAAGGTGTCCTTTTAGAAAAAATTCGTAGGTTTAAATTCAGTCGACTGAGTAGGGTTTTCAGTCGACTGAAAAATGTAAAGTAAAATTTTTAGGAACAAATTCAGTCGACTGAGCAGGGTGTTTTAGTCGACTGAAACTGTGCATGTTTATATATGTGTAACAGGTTCAGTCGACTGGGCACACCTGTTTAGTCGACTGAACCTTTGATTTTTGCAAAGTGAATTTTTATTCTAGAAAATAAAGTTTATAAAACGTGTTCTAGTGTTTGTGCAAGCCTCTTGATGATAGATTTTAACAATAAATCTAAACTAAGACCTACGTAGAAATCATACTTATGTTTATCCTTGGTCTTTATCGTTCTTTCTTTAGCTTTGCACATATCTCTTCCTTTTTGTTGAAGCATATTGTGATTGATCAAAATATAGCGTATCAACATTCTCCCCCTTTTTGATTGATGACAACACTAAAACGTGTAGAGATGTAATTATTTCCTCCCCCTGAATATATGCACCGTCTTTTCTACAAAACATGGTTAGTAATATAGATTTCTCCCCCTTTGTTATCAACAAAAAGGAAGTAATAATCGCAGAAGTATATTTTCAAAACAATCACTGATATGCATGTCTATAGTTTTATAACGTAGCATAGAATGTAGCATAAATAAATGAAAAATAGAATGTAGCATGAATGAAACATAAAATGTAGCATGAATGAAACATAAAAATGTAGCATGAATGAAACATAAAAGGCTATTTATACAAGCCTTTTGATTAGTGTTTTTGAAATAAAAAACCATAAGAGAGTTATTCATCTTTATCCCAATCATATGAGGCTTCTGTCCCTCCCCTTGGTTTGCGAATAACGGTTCCACCTATGGTTGGTCTATAAGCTCTTCCACCTTGACCACCGCTATTCCCACTTGTGCCACGGCTTGGATTTTCTTCGAATGACATCCATGCAAAAGTTGGTGCCGGACGCTTGTCATGGGAGGTTGAAGTAGTAGTGGAGCTCGTGCATGAGATGGCATCCCATAATTTATTGAAGAACCCTTTAATTCTATCAAGTTTGTGGTCTACCTTCTTGAGGCGATTATCAAGAATTTTTTGATTTCTTGATAAAATTCCTAATGATTGATTGGTAGTAAAACTTGGTTCAATGATACGAATTTCATCATCTTACAGGTTCTTTAGGTTGAGCTTGAGGAGGTTGTTGTGGTTCTTGATGTGTAGCTTCCCACTCGGCGAGAGATATAATGCGAGGAGGTCTATCCGGGAGTTGCATAAGGCTTATAGTCTAATGATTAATTTGATGAACCATGGTATTTTCGGACTCCGGTAATGGCGTATCAACGTTGAAGAGAAGTCGCATGATATACTCTCCAAAATATATCGTTCGCATTTTGCCATTATTGAAAGTAAGAAATTCATTAAGAATTAGTTGGACCCAATGGACTTGAATATTGCCCCAAATAGCATATAGTGCTCTATAATTGTTTGGGTATACAATTTCATATGAGCCCGTTCGAGGAGTGATTATTCGCATAAGAGCTTTGTGGAGAAGTCTTGCTCTTGGTCGTAAGGAAGTTGACTTCATATCCCGGATGTTGATGTTATCATCCAAAAATTGATGATTTATATTATCTCGGATATGTGGATTAAATTCTATTTCTTCAAGCTTCCTTCCCATGTTAGGAGATCCTAATATGGGTGCAATTCGGTCTAGGAGAACCAAACCTTTTTGCCGCACACCATACTCCAAACACTATCGTTTGGATTTCTTGGAGTTTGGTGTCCAAGGTTAAGATTTGCATAGAACAATGTGACCATAATGTGATTGATTACATGGTCATTTCGTTTTATGTCTAAGAGAGAAGTTAAACCTGCTCGGTCTGTCAAGGTTTGTATGTTGTATGTTTGGAGACTTTGAAAATCAACGAAGGAGTGTTCAAAGATCCGAGAATGCTTCATTTTGTTCCACCATGTGACCGCCACTCCATCATAAAGCCATTGAACAATTTGAGCGTCACTTGGCTCGGAGGAGGTTGAAGTAGAAGCCCTAGATCTTTTTGGAGCCATTTTTGTTAGAGTTTTGAGAGGGATTTTGAAAATTATGAAGATTGGGGGCTAGGGTTTTGAAGAGTAATGGGGAGGAAGTTTCTTTTTGGAATGTTAAAAGTGAAAAGTAAAGGTAGGAATTGGTGGTAAAAAGGAAAAAGTTCCTAGGAAAACGACGTTCAGTCGACTGAATTATCTGTTCAGTCGACTGAATTTTTGGCCAAAATTTTTCTATGTTAAATTCAGTCGATTGAACTATTGTATAATTGTTTTCTGCCTTGTGTTCAGTCGACTGAGCAGTAAGGTTCAATCGACTGAACCTTGAGTTTTTGGAGTTCTAAATTTTTAAATCAAAAATTTTTCAATAAACGATTACAATTGTATAGACATATTACAATATAACAACATGATTTGGCCACAGAAATAATCATTTCTTTGGAGATGGACTATTTTTCTTTTGCGTTTTATTTCCTTCATTTGCCATATAGTTTTTATCCCATGAATTTGGGCTATATTGAGGAGTTTTTGGCGACATCCAAGGATTCATGGGATCGACTGGTGTACTGTATGACGAAGATGGATCATACGAACTAACTGGTCGAGGTAGGGGCTCAGTCACATCATTTTTCTTTGAACTACAAAAACGTAAACCGATTTGCTCAAGAAAGCTTAATCGTCTAGCCGTTACTTTTTGTTCAAAATATAATTCTCGTTGAAGATCAATTTGTTGTTGTTGAAAGTGATGAATCTCATCAATCTTTCTTTTCGTATCAGGTGAGATAAAAAGACCACGTTTAGCCTTCTTCGATTTCGATGTGTAGCCAGTTCGATAGTTTTCCCATTTATAAACCGGTTCATGCTTTCGTGTTGGCGTAGGAAGTTTTGGTGATGTAGGTGAATTATCGACTGAGGAGGTGATAATGTTGATTGGAGAGTATGAGTTGTTGGAAGACATTTTTGTATAGAATTTTCAGACTTTTTAATTTTTGAAAGTAACATATGTATAAACGTGTATATATATTATAAAAGAGCTAAAAAAATGTGGTGCTAAATTAATAAGGTTTTAGAACCAATCATTGTTTCATTGGGTTTAAAAAAAAATTGGTTAGTAATGGATGGATTAGAGACATCCTTTAATATATTATGTATTATGTAGCTGAACTGAAACATATACATTAAAAAAAATTGTTTTTGTGATTCAGTCGACTGGCCAGAGTTGTTTAGTCGACTGAGTTTGATAATTTTTTATAATATTTGCTATAAAACATCTTTAAAAGAAATTATTCCAAACTCTCGTCGTAATTTTATAAAAGAGTTTTCTAATAAAGGTTTAGTAAATATATCGGCAATCTGATTTTCGGTAAAAATATGTTCTAAATTTATGATTCCTTTTTCGATATTGTCACGTAGAAAATGGTAACGAATATCAATATGTTTTGTACGAGAATGATTTACTGGGTTTTTAGATAAATTTATTGTACTTGTATTATCACAATATATTGTAGAATTTGTTAAATTTATATTAAAATCTTCAAGTGTTTGTTGCATATAGATGACTTGAGTACATGCTAAGGTGGCTGATATATATTCCGCTTCACACGTGGAAAGCGAAACACAATTTTGTTTCTTACTAAACCAAGATACAAGTGATTTTCCAATGAAATGGCATGTATCACTTGTACTTTTTCTATTTGTTCGAGATCCACCAAAATCAGCATCACTAAACGATATTAATTCGAATGGACACTCTTTTGGATAGAACAGACCAAAATCTTTAGTGTAGTTAAGATATCGCATAATTCGTTTTACAGCTCGTAAATGTGATTCTTTAGGGTTAGATTGAAGACGTGCACATAGACATACACTCATCATTATGTCTGGTCTACTAGCGGTTAAGTAAAGTAAGGAGCCTATCATACTTCTAAACATTTTTTGGTCTATACTTTTGCCATTTTCATCTCGATCGAGATGAGTAGTGGTACTCATTGGAGTAGGTTTAGCAGAAGTGTTTTCCATTACGAAACGTTTAATTAGATTAGCACAATATTTTTCTTGGTTTATGAAAATTCCATTTGTTAATTGTTTGATTTGTAGTCCGAGAAAATAGGATAATTCTCCCATATGAGACATTTCGAACTCCATAGTCATTATATTTGAAAATTCTTTACATAATTTTTCATTTGTCGAACCAAATATAATATCATCTACAAATATTTGAATTATTAGAATATCTTTAGTAGTATTTTTAATGAAAAGAGTCTGATCTACTTTTCCAATTTGAAATCCCAAATTTAGTAAATAACTTTAAAGTCTTTCATACCAAGCACGAGGTGCTTGTTTAAGACCATATAATGCTTTCTTTAATTTATATACATGATCCGGATATTTTTCATGTATAAATAAAGGATGCTGTTCAACGTATACATTTTCTTTTATAAAACCATTTAAAATGCACTTTTAACATCCATTTGATAAAGTTTAAACTTGTAAAAACATGATAAGGCTAATAGAATACATATTGCTTCAAGTCTTGCAACTGGAGCAAAAGTTTCTTCAAAATCAATACCTTCTTCTTGATTATACCCTTGTGCTACTAGTCTAGCTTTATTCCTAGTTATATTACCTTGTTCGTCTATTTTATTTTTGTAAACCCATTTTGTTCCTATAACTGATTGATTATTTGGACGGGCAACTAACTCCCAAACATCGTTACGTTCAAATTGATTTAATTCTTCTTGCATAGCAACAATCCAGTAATTGTCTGTTGATGCTTCTTTAGGATTTTTAGATTCTATTGTTGAAATAAAAGCAACATGTCCCATATTATTTAGTTGACTTCTTGTCTTAACTTGAGAATTCATTTCACCTATTAAATTTTGCGCTGGGAAATCTCGTAATATTCTTGGTGGAGATCTTAGTTCATTATCACAATTTTCAAGGTTTGTATTTTCTATATTTATAAATTCTTCATCATCTTTTATACTTAAATTTTTATTAGAACTTTCATAAAAAGATATATGTAAAGTTTCTTCAATTATGTTTGTTCGTTTATTAAATACTCGATATGCTTTACTTCATTCTGAGTATCCTACGAAAATTCCTTCGTCAGCTTTTCGATCGAATTTTCCTAGTTGATCTTTTGTATTTAAAATAAAACATTTTGATCCAAATACTTTGAAATAAGATATATTTGGCTTTTTGTTATTAAATAATTCATATGAAGCATTTTTAGTTAATGGTCTAGTTGATATACGATTTAATACATAACATGCAGTAGCTACGGCTTCTGCCCAAAAATGTTTTGGTAGAAAACTTCCATTTAATAATGTTCTTGCACATTCTTGTAATGTTCTATTCTTTCTTTCTACTACTCCATTTTGTTGAGGAGTTCTAGGAAATGAAAATTTATGATTTATTCCTTTCTTTTTACAAAATGATTCAAAAGCTTCATTTTCGAATTCGCCTCCATGATCGCTTCGTATATTTTTAATCTTCAAATCTTTAGTGTTTTGGATTCTTTTGACAAATGTTTTAAAATGCTCAAAAGTATCACTTTTATTTTTCATAAAAATAGTCCATGTATATCTTGAGAAATCGTCAACTATTACAAACACATATCGATTATGATTAATGGATTGAACTTGTGTTGGTCCAAATAAATCCATATGAAGTAATTCTAGTGGTTGTAAAGTACAAAAAAAATTCTTATATTTGAAAAATGACTTTGTTAATTTTCCTTTTTGACAATCATCACAAAGATTTTTTATTTTAAAGTTTATCTTGGGTAAACCTCTTACTAATTCACTTTTAGAAAGTTTTCAAATAGTTTTAAAATTAATATGACAAAAAAATTTGTGCCATAACCAAGGAATATTATCTTTGGCTAGTAAACATGTTTGTATTATTATTAATTTTTGTATTTAGAACATAAATATTCCTATCTCTATTTCCCTCAAAAATATGATTTTGGTTTTGATCAAAAATACTACATTTATTTTCTGAAAAAGTTATTTTAAAACCCTTGTCACAAAGTTGACTTATGCTTAGTAGATTATGTTTTAGATTTTCGACTAATGAAACATTTGTTATAAAAGGTAAATTCGATGTACCGTAATTGCTCACATCTCCTTTGCCAATGATATAGCCTTTTGAATTGTCTCTGAAGGTAACCAAGCCACCATCAAAGTATGTGATGTTTGTAAGCATATCTTTGTCTCCGGTCATGTATTTTGAGCAACCACTGTTTAGTATCCATTTCTTCTTTTTGAGTGGGACCTGAAAATAAATATGAAATTATTGATACCCACCTTTTTAATAGGTTCCTAAAAGTTAGAGTTTAGGAAACCAAACCCAATTCGGTTCAGTATCCTTTTTATAAATATAGTTTTTATTATTATGAACACTATCCATAAATGTTTTAATATATTTATTCCTAATTAGAATATTGTTAGTCTTTGGAGCCCAAATTTTTATTATCTTAGTTTCTACTTTTGTTTTAATAGGTTCTCTTGATAATATTTGTTGTTTTGAATCAATATTCTTCTTAAAATTTGCATTTTTCTTTTTAGGAGTTTTGTCTTCTTTTTTTATTCTAATCCATGTTTACTTGAAGATGATTGAGAATTTTCTAAAATCTTAGATAAATTTCTCTTCCTTTGTTAAAGTTGGAAACATTTTTGTAACGACTCGGATTTTGCCCGCTCGAAAATCGACATTCATACTTCAAATCGTATTCGAATGCCATAGATTCGACCGTTCAAATCCGATTCGCCGGAGCTTATAACAACATTAAGTAAATAACACAGCGGAATAAAAGAATAATACATTGATATACAGCTTTGATACAATATCAGATACAACAGATGATCCAATAGATATCAATATACATCAGAGATATGATACAATAAATAGCAGCGGAAAAGAAAATAGATGACATCTAACAGCAGAACAATATAACTCTAAGATAGTCTTCAAAAAAGAACTCCGAGAACTGCAACTCCATCTCCAAGAATCAATCCAGCAATAGCTCGAACTCCCCATATCAATGCACCAAGCTAGGCAAGACTGGTGTGATCCAAAGACTGAACTAACTCCAAATAATCCACTGTATCTAACTATCTGTAAAACCCAACTCTAGACTGCTCGTGTAGAAAATAATGAGCACCCAGAGTTTAGGAAAGAAACAATAAACTCCGGATCAGTCGTGGGACTGGTGTGAGCAACAAAAACAGTTTATCTTTAAAACATTCAACAAAAGATTTTCAAAGTCAATTCGCAATGCTTTTAAAAATGAGACTACCATAAGGCCTCCCGCACACACACACAATGCAAACGCAGAATCGGAGGAGATTTCTCCTTATGATAGTCAAAGATGCTTGATACGCATTAAAAGAAATATTTGATATTATTACTAGTACATAGTGTAGGAAAAATTCATTTCGAAAGTAGAATATAAATCTTAGCCAGCATAGACATTCCGAACTATGCCTACTATAGCTACCATCCAAACAGTGGGGCGCCACCATAAGTGAATGATAGGTTCTACAACTAATACCGTACAAGATCGTATTGTTTCTTTGGATTTCCAACGAATGATCAGGCCAAGGAACTTCCCATTGCCACATGAGAATGCCTCTGGATGGACATCCCCGAGAACCAAACCGGATCTCTACCAACACAAGGTCGGGTTACCCTTAACTGAGTAACAACTGACCGAATATGCCATCCCCCGGTCCTTTGGGACCTTTATCCGAGATCTCGTAATCAATTCACACAATCATAAAGTGTTTTCAACATAAGTAAGTATCTGGGCTCCATACCATGATACCACCCTTTTCCAGAAGGAAATGCACACATCCTAAAGGGCGCTACCCCTCATAACCTTGCCGCATCTTTCCTGTTTTGACCATTCCGGGGTGTGAGGCTCGACGAAGTCACGTCCACAAAAACATACTTTATACAAAAGCCATGCTTTGGGTCAACAAATGATTATAGAAATGATCACCAAGATAGACGATCAAACAAATGATCCTATCACAAATAATCAACACAATGATCATTTCACAGCAACACTCAGCATGTCACATTACCAAATTGGGAATATATCGCTGATAACATTCAACTACATAACCTCTGAGCTCGTACGTCTCAGAGAAGGGTGTTAAGCTAAAAGAATAAATTCTTCGCCACCAACAGAAATATATTTGAAAGAAATCGGCTTTATATCTCAATTTGTAATGTCAGACATACAATCCATACAAGTCTGTTCCGGGCTCGAACAGAACCGAAGGCACTTACAAAGAAGTCCTTGCAATCCGGATATTCACAATCCCGATCGAATTTCCCATCACTTAGGGAGTTTCTATACCGGCGCGACTCGGTGCAGAAACAATCGATAGGTCATCCTATCGCTTTCGCAAATACCCGGTCTTCATCACCGGTCTTCAAATGCTATCCATAACGACGTATCACATATTCGGAATGGGTTATACGACCCAAAGGTCCTTTCCCGGCTAAACCGAATAGTGAGCACGATATTTCAAAACGAATGGATAATGGGATTTCAATTAAGTCACAACTTATTACCCAAAACCTTTCTTCAAATGGCTTAACAAATTACCATTTTCAATCTTTAAACAAAAAGATTCATTTTCACAACCTTTAACAGTTTAAACAATTTTCACATTTTAATCTTTTAAATAAAAGATTCATTCACAGATTTTCCAAATCAATTTTCATTTCAATTCAACTCGTTAAATCTTTAAATCAAAGATTTAACTTATAGCCTTCAAAACAATTTCATTTCAATTTGATTTAAACAAATCATCAATTTAAATCTGTTAAAAATAAACAGATTTAATTCATAGCTTTCAAAAAGAACTCATTCATAACTTAGGAAAATCGTTTCTCTATTCAATCTTGAAATTCCCCTAATTAACTGGAATCTCAGTTCTTATCTAAAAGTTTTTATCATTTGAAAACAACAGTTTTCCTTTTGGAAATCTGATTCATTTATACGAGTTGAAATCCTTGGGTTAAATTCAAATTCCCAAAACCATACCTTTAAAAATGGTTTAAATTCATACAAACCTGTTTATAATATCTTTAACCATAATTTCCAATCATCGAATTCAATTCCAAATATCGAATTCAAATTTAAATTGAATTATTTAATTTCAAAACTTAATCAAGTAAATTAAGATAAATTTTAACTTGAAATTTCATTCTAAAAGCTTTTCATATTTATTCCGATTCCATTTCCAAAACATTTGAATTCAAATATTCAATTTTTATAAATCATTTCAAAATCTGTGACTTAATCGATTTCCTCGTGAAATCCATATTTGTGTGTGTATGGTGTGGTCCAGGGGTTATACACAGTAGTGCACATCATTCAATCATGATAGATCAAATACAACAATATATCTGATAAGCGATATAAATTATAACGCTTATCTTCATTCACAGATCACAGATAATATATAGATGCAAATAAATATACACAGCTCAAAACAAAGCATCACATATCAGATAGGACAATCAATTCAAGGCATTTCATACAATATAATCATTCATAAGTAAGGTCAAGCATTCAATAATCATTTATAAACAGGATTGTTTAATCCTTATTAATTTAATTTATCTCCAATTAAATTAATTACTTATGAATTTGTTATTCAATTCTGATTTATTAATTCCAAATCATTTGATATAAATTAATTTATCAAATGGTTTTATTAAATTAATTAAATTAAATTAATTCACTTTATAAATCAAAATATCCAAATTTAATTACAATAAGTGATAAATTCTTAATTACTTTCATTAAATAATTATATTTAACAATTTACAATGATTATCTTAATGAATTAATCTAATTAATTCCTAATGTTTATCACATTAATTAATTATGAAATAATCCTTAATTAATTATCTTTATTTTCTAATAACATTTCTTAAATTACTTTCTTAAGAAATCATCTTAGATTAATTTATTATTAATCAATTCTAATTATAAATTAATCTAATTATTTATTTGTAAAATTAAATAAATCATTCTTTAATTTACTTATTGGTTAAATCCTATATATATTTTTTTCTAATTATTTTTAAGACAATTCATTTCTTTATAATAATTTCATTAGCATTAAAGTGGTAAAACATTACACTCTTGAATTTGAATTTAAATTTCATTTCGAATTTAAATTTAAAATGATCATTCTTTTAATCATTGATCTAATTCAATCAGAAATCCTTAAAAATAAATGTAAATAACACTTATTACTTATATAAGAAAAAGCTTTTAATCTAACTACTTAATTTAAACATTCAGATAAAAAAAAACTGATTTATTCAGATTCGAATTCATGAAAACTTGAATCTATAAATTTAACTTTGATTCAAACTTGCTTTTAACACCTTGATTTAAAATTCTTGATTTAAAATTCTTGATTTAAAATCCAAATTCATTTTAAAACCCTAGGTTCAAAAATTCAATTGAATCTATACTTTAACTTTACATTTAAAACATAGTTTAAATCCTGTTTTGAATTTTGAACTAAGTTTTAAAGCCTGGAACAGACAAGTTCAAATGCCTGAACAACACTGACTCGAGACAACCAGAATTTACTTCGAGTCCTTCTTTCCTTTACTTCGAGTCATCCACTCGAATAACTCGCGTCTTCCCCGAGCCAAACGCGAGTTTCCCCTTTCTTCTTCTTCTTCTCTTTTTTTTCTGTTCTTCCAGATCCAAGTGTGCACGGTACACGTGCACATCGCCGTTGACCATCTTCTGGCCTCACCGCGACGTCAAGCATATCGACCATCCCCCCCCCCTCCGAGCACGTTCTGATCCCTCGAACTTCGCCGTTGCCTCAAAATCGAAATCGAGGCAAAATCCCAAACCTGGAAACGAAAGTACCCACCACCATCCAAACCTGGAAGCGCCCCGTTCGCCATGCCCCGACCACCAGGCACCTCGCCATCGTTCCCGAAGCTACGCCGCACCTTCTAGCAACCACGGCACCAATCGCGATCGACCCCGATTGCGTCACGACGTCGTGAAACCCATTCGAAAACTCGGCGATAAAACAGGCTGTTAAACCCTATCTTTGATTCGTTCAACCAATTCGTGAATTAGAAAATTTATTCAACAATTTTCCTGATATCCTCTATGTTCAAACTTGCTTCCAGCACAACCATACCATTTAAAATCGATTTGATCCTCAGGAAATGGTTAAAATACAAGAATTGTTCAACTATGAACTGCTCCTAGAATGCTTAGCTAAAAATCCTCAAATTTGTTTTAAAATTCCTATCTTTGAATGTAGATTCGAGTTATATAATTGAATCAATGTTTTGTGATACTGTAAATTTCCAGAAACAAGGTCCTTTACTGAAAAAACTTGAGCTTTCATTCTATATGCATTTTTATGTTATGCAATTATTTTTAGATGGAAACTCAAACTAAAACATACATACTTGTCTTTGGAAGCAAGGCTTAACATTGATTAGAGAGGAAGAAATGAAATTTTTCTTGGTGATCTGATACTCTGGAACTTAAGCAGAGAGATGAACAACATAGATACACAGAGCAAATGCAACAAATTTTTAAGTAGAAAACTAATTGCTACTCACAAATATACCTATATATGTCTAAGCAACAGTTTTATATTTTAAAAGTATCAAAAAAAGAATAAGTTACTCACTTTAACTTGAAGAACAGAGGGTAACTCTGTGCTTTGAATCTGCAGTATTGATCTTGTTTAAATCATGTTTTGCTTCTGTGATCTTACTTTTGTTTTGATGCCCATGAATCTTGCATCCAGGCCTTGATTCTGGTTTTAGTTGTAACTGAAGCTTTCCAGTATTTTTCTATTTGCCAAACTGTTTTGATTTATACTGCCTTCAGATTTTTTTTTTTTTTAATAAGCATGGCTGAGATGTATTATTTTATTTTGTACAACTAAGTGATGTTACTTTGTACAATATCAGTTCATGGCTGAAGATAACTCTCTGATATCTTGCTTTAACATACTTGTATACATATTGCTTTTTGCCTTACTTCATCCCCTACCTGTCCTTGTTCATAGCTTTGTATATTTTTTTCTCTTGTTTTTGTCTTTTGTTTTGTTTTGTTTACTGTCATTTTTTTTTCTTAGATTTATATTTTATACTTTGCTTGTAGTTCATTTTACTTATGTATTGAATTCTAATTTAACTTTAACATTTATTTCTAACCATAAATTTATTTGAAACTTTTATTGCTAATACTTATTTTACTTTGTTTATATATCTTACTTTGTTTTGTTTCTTATTTATGCATTTGTTTATTTATGTAAAAATATATACTTTTATTTTGCTTACTTAAATGTATTTGTTTTATTCTTGCATTTTAAATTTACTTCTATTTTTAGTTTAAATAATTATCATAAATTTTACTTTAAAAATTATTGTTTTATATTTCTCTTTATATACACATATATTTTATATAACTCAAATTATCATCCTTTATAAATTTTTAAATCAATTTATTTATTTATTTCTATACTTGTGTCTAAAGTATATTATTTATTTTTCAAAATCATTTATTTAAGAATTTATTTAAAATCCAATATATACATATATATTCACATATATACAAATTTTCAAATCCATACGACTTAATATAATTTCTATTTGATTCGGGGAAACTCGCATCAATCCATCTATACATTTCACAATTTTAATTCAAAAATTCATTTAAATTATCAATTTAAATTAAATTAAAATCTAGGGTCGTTACAATTTTTACTGATGTTATCTAATCTAGCTTGAAGACTATTATTTTCTAACTCAACTTGTCTAATCTTAGTTTTTAACTCATGATTTTCAGAAACAATTATATCATTCTTTGTCTTTTGAGTTTCAATTTCTTGACGTAAAAGTGATAATTGAGTTTTCGAATTTGAATGAGATTCTTGAACTTTTTCAAGTTCTTCTAGAATTTTCTTTTCATCCATTAACATATTTTTTTCAAATTCAGCTTTGTTTTGATTTTCACGAGTTTCCTTGAGTTTCATTTTAATACTTATTATTGTGCTCAAAAGTTCAGTATTTACATCAATTAAATCATCAAAAGTTAATTTACTAACCTCAGATTCTTGAGCCATAAAGCATACATTCGCTTGTTCATTGTCGCTATCATTTTCACTTTCAGATGAAGAAGAATCTGAATCGTCCCATGTTACAGAGAATGCCTTCTTTTTGAATTTCTCTCTCTTGTTTTTATTATTGAGAGCTTTCTGATTCTCCTTCTTTTGCTTTGGACAATCCTTGAGCACGTGACCTTTCTTGTGACAGTTGAAACATTCTATATTCGAGGATGTAGGTTTGTTCATGAGATTCTTATTGAATCCGTTTTTATTTGTTTTTCTATATCTTAAGAATTTCTTGAAATTTTTGGCTATAAATGCTAAATCCTCATCTTCAGACTCTGATTCTTCCTTTTCTGCATGAAAAGCTACATTCTTTCTTTCTTGAGCTTGATCTTTCTTAGCTTGCATATTTACTTCGTATGACATAAGATTTCCAATTAATTCCTCTAGTTTTATTATAGATAGATCATCTGCTTCCTCGATTGCTAGTACTTTTCTCTCCCATTCATCAGTAAGTGAATTTAGAACTTTAGACACAATGTCAAAGTCCGTGTATTTTTCTCCTAATCCTATTAAGGCATGATGAATGTTTTGAAATCTTGAGTACATGTCATTGATGCATTCATTTTGTCGCATTCTAAAGTTTTGGAATTGGTTCTTCAGCATGGAAATCTTTGTTTGTTTGACCTTGTTTGTGCCTTCATGTATGACTCTAAGTGTTTCCCATATCTGATATGTAGTAGTACATATGCTAACATGGTTGAACTAATTTCTATCCAAGGTGCAAAATAGCATATTCATAGCTTTGGCATTTGCACTAGCTTCATTCTTCTGAGTTTTTGTCCATATAGGATAATCGATCGTGGGTACAATGAACTCTGCTTGAGTGGCATTCCAGGCTTCGAAACTTGTTGCTTGCATATAAATCCTCATCCTTATAGCCAATAGTTATAGTTTAGTCCATTGAAGAGAGGGGGTCTTTGGGTAGATTGTCCTTCTGCAAATGTAGAGCTATAGGTAGTTGTTGTGCTTGTACTTATGTTATTTTCCATATTATCAATATGTCTAATAACGGTGTTACGGTTATAGGATGGCCAAGCTCTGATACCAATTGAAAGATGCTATGCAGTAGGATCGTGTAATATGGAATAACGGAATAGTCTAGGTAGATAAAGTAAGTAAAAGCAAGGTAGACACCAGAATTTTATACTGGTTCGAACCTCTTGTCCTACGTCCAGTCCCTAAGCTTCACTTAGAAATTCTACTAACTAAAAACCCTCTCTTAACCTGGAGGAATAGGTTTACAACTTACCCAAACAACCGAACGAGATTTCTTGCCTCAACTACCGAAGATGACTTCAACTCAGTTAAAAACAATATTCGACTTGTGTTCTTGTCAACACTAATGAGTCTAATGTAGTACAATGTTCCAATGACTTTATCCTCGAGAGTATGCAATGTGTTTGTGAAGATTTAGGAAATGTGAATTACTATGAATCAAAAGAGTGTTATAAACAAAACAGAGATTCAAGCAATAGATTGGTGATTGCTTTGAAAACTTTTAGAGAATATAAAATATGTTCAAGAAAGTAATGAGATTAAAGCATATGAGAATTGGTGAATTGAAGATGTTAGAACCACGTATTTATATGTGTAGAAGAGATGCATTTGTTGGATAAGGATGCAAACAAGAGATGCTTCCATTTTCGTTGGAGAATGGTTGCAACTCTTGGGAGGAAGAAGGTGTCCTTTCAAAAAAAATTCACAGGTTTAAATTCAGTCGACTGAGCAGGGTTTTCAGTCGATTGAAAAATGTAAAGTAAAATTTTCAGGAACAAATTCAATCGACTGAGCAGGGTGTTTCATTCGACTGAATCTGTATGTTTATATATGTGTAACAGATTCAGTCGACTGGGCACACCTATTTAGTCGACTGAACTTTTAATTTTTGCACAGTGAATTTTTATTCTAGAAATTGAAGTTTATAAAACGTGTTCTAGTGTTTGTGCAAGCCTCTTGAGGATAGATTTTAACAATAAATATAAACGAAAACCTATATAGAAATCATACTTATGTTTATCCTTGGTCTTTATCGTTCTTTCTTTAGCTTTGCACATATTTCTTCCTTTTTGTTGAAGCACATTGTCATTGATCAAAATATAGCGTATTAACACGAGTAAGTATCATTTCAACCCATAGGGAATTCTATACTAACAGGGAATAGAGTGAGAATAGTGATGATAATAATATAACATATCAACAATATGCATATATCATCAATAACAGATAAAATATAAATAACAAATCATGGTGTCAGATGTCATAGGTGAACAGTTACAGAAAATGGCATATCATATATATAGCTAGCAACAACATATTTCAATCGTCGTTTCAAATGAAATAAATCAGATAAACATAAGAATATTAATGGTGAGTGATTGCTCACCTTTTGAGGCTAGAGAAACAACAGGAATGAGAAGCAACGGACATGGATACGACATGCGGAACAACAACAAAACTAGAAACTGCTGCTGCGACCAATTCTGGACATTGTCGAGACAAAAGCAGAGCACGATGAACTGGATTTGATGAAAATCAATCATGTAAATGGAATGATATATGTAAGCTATATATGTATATATTTTAAATGATATTTATTAAAACCCATATACTACGTTTTTCAAACTGATAATTAAGCACAAAATATACATTAAAGCTATTACACAAAAATCTAATTTAAAGATATTAACCAAATTCAAGTGAGTATTTCAAACATATACTATACATATCTTTAAACAAGTTATATATACTATTCTAAACATATTATAATACAAACCTTTAATATAAATACTGATATTATATATACACCTTGTTACAAATTTTAATACAAATAATATATAGAACAAAAGATAGAACAAACAAATAAATAGTAGGAATATCATGTGAACCTTCCAGTATAACTCATTTATTTACAAGTAATATAAATATACCTTGTCTAATTTCAATGAACAGTACACACATAAACTGTATACTATATATAAAATAAACTCACTTTATTATTATTAGTAATATTATTATTATTATATCATATACACACACACACATACACACACTCTTTAAAGTCAATATTATTATAAATATTTATATAAAGTATGGCATTCTCTATACAATGTTTAGAAACATATATGAAAACGGCCAAAGCATGCTACAGGCGAAAACAATATACAAATTATAATTTTTAATTAAACACGAAGAGAAGCCTGATGCAGCCACTTATATATGAACATATATATGTACACATGCCAAAGGAGGAGGCGACTGCACGCTTGGGAAGGGGGTTGCCGCATGCATGGATGGCCGGAAAAGTCTGTAGAGGAGTTGGAGAGGAAAGGTAGGTGGATGTCTCGAGTTGCTTGGCTAGGGTGCTCGGCTGGGATTGCTTCGGCTGAAGAGGTGGCGGACGAGGACGGGTCTGGGTGCATGTTGAGGAAATCGTAGAGGGGAGATGGGTTAGAGGAGGGAGAAGCTTGGTTCTTGGCCTGGGTGGAGTTGCGTGGATAAGAGGAAGGTGGATAACTAGAGGGGAAGAGGAGAGGCTCGGTGGAAGTGGGTTTGCATGGATCTGGAGGTTGGCGAATGAGTCTGTTGCGCAAGGAGGGGAGGAGAGGAGTTTGCCGGCCGAAGCATGGGTTGAAGGTGGAGATACAGGTTATTGGTGATAGGAGTAAAATGAGGTAGGGGAGAGAAAGAAGAAGGCAGAACGCATGCTCTTCTTCTTTTTTCTTCAAAGGAAAAAGACAGACTGATGTGGTAGAGAAGAAGAAATGAGAAATATAGGAACCAACATATTATATTAAACATTAGGAATAGGAAAAGTGAACAGATTTCATAAATTATTAATTTCAAACGGCTGTTTGTTCATCCGATAGATAGATGAAGGGTCACAAAAACCCAAAAGTTTAAAACGTGTACCGGTAAGATTAACCGTTCCACAGATTTTATCGTGTACCGGACACCGAAATTGAAAAATGAGTATATTCGAAGATCAACATGATGAGATGATCAAAATGGTACACAAATATCAGTGATAGGATCATCCGATCAAAATTCGATATTCGGTACCAAAAATGCTGCAAATTTGCCGAATATAAGATAAATGGAGCGATAACAGTCCAAATTTGGCAAAATGAAATATGACGTCACACTCAAAAGATGATTTACAAATTTGTTATGCAAAAATATTCAAGTTTGAGAAATATTTTATTATCATCAAACATTGACTGATTTAAATTGACATAAAAATTACACAATAAAATAAACTTCTATATTATCAGATGAAAATTTACCATTTACTATGTTTAAGTAGACGTATTTCAAATACCAAATTTTTGTTTCCAAATTCAATTATTTAAAATTTCACAAAAATTCAGTTAATTACGTTAATTTACGGGTCGTTGCATTTTTAAGGATTTTTTGTAACTTAAAGGACACGATTTTTCGGCCAAGAACGTTGTAAATTGAAGATGGAGGCTAGGGTTTAGAAGGAGAGTGATTAAGAGGGGCAATTGAATGAAAGGTAAGGTATTTATAGAGGGAACTTTCCATACTCTTCTCCCTTCATTCTCTAGATCCAACCTTTGGATTTCAAGCCTCGATTTTTTCTTGTAGCCATTTATGAATGATGCTTGATGGGCCTTAAAACGTTCCCAAACCCATTCAGTGATTAATTAATATAAATTTTGGTTATTTTTAAACCAGATAGATGAATCAGGATCCCTTCGTGAATATGTTATAAAAACATCTCCCGAATCTGAGTATTTGCTTTCGGCATGTTGATTTCTTTCTGATCGATATCAACCAAATATCGATGCTTTACTGTTTCTTCGGTTATTGGGAATAAGAATGATTTTGTTCCCTGTACTCCTCCCACTGCCAAAAGTCCCACACCAATTTCTTTACTCATTCGTTTGGTTTGTATAATTTGTATAGGTGCGCGATAATATTCTTTATTACTTTACTTCTTTGGCTTTCCAAATGGAAGAAATTAGGTCTGGTTGGGAAATTAGGAGGAGTAATTGAGCCGTTATCCACTATAGGAAGCAGTTAAGCCCAGTAATATTCACTCGCATTCGTTGTTTCATCTATCATATACGTTAAAACCTCATAGTCTGATGTTTTGATGATAACAACTACAGTATAATATTTCATATATAATCAATTTCTTCAGGAAAATATACCAATCAACAAAGAGATACGACGGAGACAAGATAAAGATGACATACAATATAATATTAGTCATAGTGTGATTGTCTAAAGTATATAAAAGGTTAAAATCTCTTCAAAGTGGTATACGCATACACATTCAAAATATTTTCCATTTTAAAAAAGAAGGATATTACACTTAACCAGTCGACTAAAAAAGGTTAACCATTCGACTATCTCAATATCAGTCGACTGGTTAAACAAATTTAGTCTATTGATATACTGCACTTAGTTTTATTATTTTCAAAAGGAAAAGCAGTTGACTAAAATTCATAAATAGTCGACTATGGTAAAAGCAATCAACTTGTAGCTACATTTAATCAACTGAAGCAAGCAATATTTACAATGTTTTACTTCTGTTTAAAATTCATAAAATTGACTGTAATCAATCAATTGATTTTCTTCTACCAATCGATTGGTGAATGTATATATCTATATATTTTAAATTTTCCGAAGGGATCTTCTTCCTCGTAAGGAGTCACTTTCTGTAAATACCTAGAAATTCAGTAATTTGAATTTGGAATATTTAATTAATTTAAATATTAAAAAGTTATTTTATTAGTCAAATAACTTAAATTTAAAACATGGCAATTTATTTGATACTTAAATTGTTAAGTTTAAATTTTAGAATTGTTAAAATAATTGAACCTTTATTTATATGACTGAAAAAGATTTCTAAAGTTGATTTAAAATCTATTTGAATAAGAATGAAAATAATAAACTTTTAATTTGGATTTAAAAGTGATTAAATTGATTTTGGAAATTACTTGTTTTAATTAACGTGAAAAATAGTCTTCTGGCGCACTGTCTTGGATTTTAACGAAACCAGTTTAATAGGACCTGTAATAGTGAATTATTATATGTTTCGAATTTCATGGCGATCGGATGTATGTTTGGCCGTACGAGTTCGAAATACTTAGAAATTAATTAAAGGGAATTTTAATTAAAATAGTTTGATTTTGAAAGTTATCTTCTGAATATGATGGAATTTGCTTTTGATATATTCCATTGTGTTCGAAATAGGGGTGCAACATAAAGAAGCCAGGCTGCACGTTTCGTTTGGAGTTCGGAATTTTAACGTGTGAATAGTGTCGAGTTTATTTTCTATAAATAGCCCCCAACCTTCTTTCATTTGCAAATTAAAACCCTCAAATGTTCTCAGCTGTAAATAAATAAAACAATCCAATGGCCGATGTTGATCAGAGCCTCTAGATGCCGAATTAGCCTTCGACTTCAGCTAGGGAAACGTAAAGCACGATGATACGAAACTTTCCAATAGTTAGATATTCGATCGACAAACCAAGGTAGCGGAGAATTCACTACATTGGCAGCCGCAGTTTATGGGTTTAACGTCATTTAGGGTCGCGATCTCAAGTACGAAGCGAGCGGGGTTGGCGCATAGGGGAAGGGTGGCGGATGGCGTGTTGGTGGTTCATGGTTGGCGAATGATCTACGAACAAATAAAAAAAATCACGGTCGCATGTAGATGAGCATGTGCATGAAGAAATAAGAGGGAAGAAAGGTTAGGTTTTAAAATTTTTAAGTTATATTTTATTAAGTTGATTAATTTAATTATATTGAATGTTAATTAATTCATAACTTGTCCGTACGAGGTCCATTTTGAACACAGCAAGTGGCACTGCGTTTGTATCAGCGAGTATTACGCTATAGAATTGGATTGAACGGATTCAGAGCTAGTTATAATTTTGGATTAAATCTAATAACCATTCAATTTTAATTCAAAATGGAATGTTTTGGCGACTATTAAAATCAATGTAAGTTAATCTCACCTTTTTGTTTAGCCAGGAATATTTCTAGTCGATAAAAATTACTTGTTGGATGTTTGCATATGTATTTTGATAGTTATCGACCGTTTGGATTATTTACTAATATTTATTAGTTAGATTGGATATATTCTTGCCTATTGGAGCTGTAAGGACCCGATTCTTCGACTTCCGAAAACCAACATCAATATGTTCCTGTATCAACTGCCGAGCACTCGAATGCCGAAAAACCGAATACTTAGGGTTTTAAAAAAAGAAAAAAGATAGAATAAGAGAGAAAAGATAGAACAGAACAGAAAGAAAACAACAGAACAATATCAGAATCTCACAATCGCAGCGGAACAACATATAATAAATAAATGAATAATCTTTAAACAAAGAACTATTTCAGTTATTACATTACATTACATTTCATTTCATTACATCATCAGAGTGTACAATTATCAAACAACAACAAACAGCGGAAAAGAAATATATATACTAGTGAATACGCCATGCCATCCATCTTGCCTCCAGCAGCTCCTGAATTCCAGAATATCCTGATAAACCTGACTCTTGACTGCCCGTGTGGAAATTGGTGGGAACCCAGAGTTTAGGAAGGAAAACAATAAACTCCGAGTCGGTCATGTGACTGGTGTGAGAACTAAAAAAGTTTATTTATCTTTAAATACAAAATAGAGGAATATTTTTAAAGTCAATTCGCAATGCTTTTAAAAATGAGACTACCATAAGGCCTCCTGCACACACATACACAATGTAAACGCAGAATCAGAGGAGATTTCTCCTTATGATAGTCAATTATGCTTGATACGTATTAAAAAGAAACATTTGATATTATTACTAGTGCATAGTGTAGAAAAAATCATTTCGAAAGTAAAGATATAAATCTTAGCCAGCATAGGCATTCCGCACTTATGCCTACTATAGCTACCATGTTCAATAGCAGGTTACGGCCACATTCCATGGCAGGTTATACAACTAAAACCGTAGAAGATCGTATTGTTTCTTTGGATTTCCAACAAATGGTCAGGCCAAGAAACTTCCCATTGCCACATGGAAACGCCTCTCGAATGACGTCCCGAGAACCAAACCGAATCTCTGCCAACACAAGGCCGGGTTACCCCTAACTCGGTAACTACTGACACGAATATGTCATCCCCCGATCGTAACCGATCTACATCCGAGGATCCTCGATTTCCAACAACCACAAAGTAATAAGTTTGCAGCACAACATAGGTTAAGTATCTGGGCTCCATACCATGATACCACCTCTATCCAGAAGGAATGACATACACTAAAGGGACGCTACCCCCTAATAACCTTGCCGCATCCTTCCTGTTTTGACCATTTCCGAGGTGTGAGGTCCAACGAAGTTTCGTCCACAAAGCCACGCTTTGGTACAAAGCCATGCTTTGGGTCAACAAATAATTAAAGTAATGATCACAAAGATAAATGATCAAACAAATGATCATATCACAAATGATCAACAATGATCATTTCACAGCAACACTCATCATGTCACATTACCAAATTGGGAATATATCGCTGATAACCATCAACTACATAACCTCTGAGCTCGTACGTCTCAGAGAAGGGTGTTAAGCTAAGAGAATAAATTCTCCGCCACCAACAGAAATATATTTGAAAGAAATCAGCTTTATATCTCAATTTGTAATATCAGACATACTATCAATACAAGTCTGTTCCGGGTTCGAACAGAACCGAAGGCACTTACAAAGAAGTCCTTGCAATCCGGATATTCACTAATAATGTCCGGACTTCCCATCATATATGGAATTTCTATACCGGGGCCATTCGGTACAGAAACATTCGACGGTAATTCTTCCGTTTTCAAAAATATCTGCTCTTCAACACCGGGCTTCAAATGCAATTCATAACGACGTATCACATATTCGGAATGGGTTATACGACCCCAAGTTCCTTTCCCGGCTAACCCGAATAGTGAGCGCTTATTCAAAAATAAGTATGGCATTCAAATTCAAGCAAATCACAACAAATACCTATTTAAAGGTAAATATCGATAGTCGGTTATTGAACTATCAATGGATATGCACAACATCACCAGATTCTAAATAATTTTCCAAGTTATTTATTTTCCAAAAATATCTTTACAAGATATGTATATTTTCCACACTTCAACCATTTGAAAACGGTTTTCAAATCACTTTTCACCTTTACCACTTTTGAAAACAAATTTCAATCATTTTCCTTACGCGGAAATACTTTCATTTCAACATGGTTCATTTAAACCAATTTAATAAATCCTTAACGATTTACTTATATTTACGTTCCAAATCCATAAATTAATTCCCACACTTCAAAAATAAATCAACGTTTATTTTTAAACAAATTCCCCTTCTCATTTATAAATTCCATATTGAATTTGTATTTTCAAAATATCTATGAATATACGATTTCAATTATTCATTTTCAATTTATCTTCAAAAGGATAAATTCTCAAAACGTTTCATTTCATATTGGAAAAACATTTCCATACTTATTTATTAATAAGTAATTCACAAATCTTTTATTTTCAACATTTGAAAAATATTCAATATACTTAAATCGAAATTAAGTATATATTTCATTCTTTAAGGAAAACATTCTCTTAAAACACATTTATTTGGGCCAAAACTAATGTTGCGTAAAACATCGTTACGACAACCCAAAATCACTAGTATAGGGATTTGAAATTAAAATAGATATATAAATCCCAATACTATATAAAACATTTTCTTTCGAAAATTATTTACTATAACAACCGTGTTATAGTCCACCATTTCCTTCTATTTCTCGAAAACGTCTATTTCAACAATGAATGTTGAAATCTATGGTTTCGAATCTTAACGCATTCTAAAAACATCGCTAGATCATTTTAATTCTATTTAAAACATCACATAAAAAACATTTTTCTTTAACATATTATTCACTATCCAAGAACGTGAATATACTTCGTTAACCAATTTCATCATTTCTATACATTTTATTTTAGAGGATTATTCACTGTCTAAAATGTGAATATAATTCCATTAATAAGTCATAACAATTTACTTATCAAAATAAGCCGTTTGCGGATTTATAAAACAATGTTTATAAATTCCATTTCTATTTATTTTATAACAGCTTCCTTTTATACATCTCCTTTATTAACCTATTTCAATTTATAACTCAATTATATACCAAAAGTTCATATTATAAGTTAAATACTTATAATTTATTTGCTTACAAAATCGTTCTTTTAAAACTTTCCAAATTATAAATCTTATAACTTATAAGATTCATTTATTTACCCAAAACTATTCTTTTAATAACTTCACAAATTTTATAAACCTACTGCTTATAAAATTCCATTTATAACTTCATCGTTTATAATTCTATGAATTTCATTCATTTATGAAGTTCATCTACACTTCATCCTAACATTCATAAAAACCCGTTTTATAATTCAAATATTTTAATTTATAAATATCAATTTATAAATCCTTTATATAAATCAATTTATATTATTATTTTAAAACGTCTTTAAACTCCTTTATAAATTTCACCATTTTCTTTGATTTATAAAATAATCAAATCTCATAAATCCTATATTATAACTTTTTATAATAAATTCAAAAATCTCGATTCAAACTATTATATAAAATCATTTACCCCAAATTTTCAAAAATCAACTTTTAACTATATTTCTCAAAAATCATAATTTTTATAACATTAAAATTATAACGTTTATTTATTCAAAATGAATCAATTCCAAAAATATTTTATAACGTATACTTTCAAAAATCACTTTAAAATCCTTTTAAAATTCCAAAATTGGCCCAATGATGCTACACACCAAATAGCAATCACGACAACAACGACATCATATATCTGTATATGATAATCATCAAATATCAAAATATCTGAAATCAAATAAATACTGTTGAGGAATCCAGTTGGATCCATCCAACCTGTTTCCTTGCATCCACAAACATTAGCACAATACCAATCCCGTTCCAGTACGTAATTATCGTGGTATATGGGATTTATAAAATATTATCCGCTTAATAGACGGCGCAATAAGGTCACATCCGCTATATAATGCGGGAAATCAACTCCAAGTACATAAATAATACCAATTTCATTGTACTGTGAAATATTCGCGGTATATGTTTTTAATAAATAACATCCGCTTACTAACGGCGTATAATGTCTATTTTAACAATCAATAGATAACAATCATCGTTCAAACATACATTCAATAATTTTAAATCTAACTATTTAAAATTAAAATCGTAACCGATTCGATTGAGTGAGAAGTTCTCACCTTGATTTCAATTTCGTTTTCAGCTTTTATTTCGAATAAAATTAAACGGACGTTTAATTTTATCCGAAATTCTCGCTGGCTCCAAACGACTCCAATCCAATTCCATAGCGTAGTGCTCGTCCATACGAACCCAACGCAACTTGTTTCGTGCGTTTTCGACCTCGTATGAAGAAGATATGAATTTTTAAAGTTACACGAATTTAAAACATATAAATTTACAACATATATTATATTTTTTAAACCTAATTAATCCCAGTCGTCCATCCCTGCATCTCCAGATCACAGCCGCACCCTGGAGCTTCTCCCCTACGCTTTCACCTACAGGCATCACACGCAAACCGTGAACCCACTCCTTCCAAAAGTTGACCAAATCTAGCCCCCTCCACGATTGACTTCAGGCCGATCGACGGCCTTCATCTCGAAGCCTCCAGCGCATGCTACCCTAGGCCAAAGACCGTCCGTGCTCGACCCTCCATTGGGTCTCGAAAACTATGCAAAAACGAGCACAAACGCGGGCGAGTTGTGGCCTCTACACAACGTCGTTTCCAATCTCCACCGTTGAACTCGTAGTGCTCGATGCCATCTTCATCTTTCGTGTTGGAAGTTTCTTGAGAAAATTGATGGATTGAGAGAGATTTGAGGAAGAAGACGAAAGTTTTCTGGCCATTGAAAGAAAAGGTGGCGGCTGGCCATAGAAATTAGGGTTAGGTTTAGGGTTTCCTTTGCAAAATTGTAAATGAATGGTCCTTATATAGAAAATATTCAAAACACTATCATCCCGAATTTTTCGAACTCCAAACGAATCGTGCCGGTTGGCGTTTCTAAGGTTTACCCCGTGTTCTGAACATAATGGAACATGTTTCGGGAGCTAATTCGATCATCTGTGCGAGTTATAGAAATAAATGTTCGATTTTAAATTAAATCGGTAAATCAAATTTCTAGGCGTTTTGGCTTGCTCCGGACAAACGGTAAATATGATTGACATGAAATTTTAAACCATACAATAATATTGTATATCGGATCTGATGAAACTGGTTTCGTCGAAATCCGAGACTATTTGAAAAATAGCTATTTTAACCCGCCAATTTAATATTAAAACAATTTTGATGCGTTTCGAGCTGCCACGGTCAAACGAAAACTCTGATTGCTATGAAAATTGAAATCCGATAATAACAAACTATTGCGGATCCAATGAAACTAGTTTCGTCCAATTCTGAGACTGTTTGAAAAATTGCTAATTTCACTAGTCGATTTAATATTAAAATATTCAATTTTCACAAATTAACTCTTAATTCGATTTTAAAAGTTCTATAACATCATTATAACGCCAATATTATAAAATAAAATTTTACAAATCATTTTCAATCATATTTAACCCAATTTTCAATTATTTCTGTATTTTCAATTATTAAATTATCGATTTAATTATCCAATTAAATCTAATTATTCGAAATAAAATTTATTCGACTTATAAATTTCACTTATTAATATTTAAAATTAATTAAATATACAAATTTTAATTAATAGAAATTCTGGGTCATTACAGGAGCGGATGAGACCCTATTACGTTTCCGTGTAAAAGCGGATGACCCTTGTGTACGAATTCCGCCTCGAAGCGGTTAATTTATATTTTTATGTGTATATACTATAAGTGATGTAGGGGGACATGCTAGAGGGATCCAATAGGATTCCTCTACCTGTTGAATTTGTTTTCATATATATGGTGGTGTATGACTTATTGAATGCCATATTGATAGCATTGATATGACTTGCTTAATTAGTGCTTTAATAGCGCATGACCTCATTTTTGGTATTTTAAAATACTATAAATAATGATTTGATTTAAAATGCATTTCAAAATTATTTTTAGGAATTTTATATGCTTTAAATAATTTTTTAAATATGAAAGTATGATCTTAGATATTAAATTGATAGTTTACAAAATATTCTAATAGAGATTTTCGAACTGTGAATATGGGATTTTAAAATCTTGGAGAATAAGTCCTTCTTTTATATTAAAGGGATATGTTTTCAAAAGGAGATATAAATATTTTGATATAATATTTACAAAGCTTTTTTGTATAAAGTGATATATATGTATATAGGTATATGTATTATGATTTATTTATAAAAGTGAAATTTATAAATGGGATAATTTATAAGAGTGATATTTTTATAAAGGAAGTACAAATTTGTAAAATCGTATATTGTTAATAAAAGTTCGAATTGACAAAACGGGGTTTATAAATTATTGGAATATATCATCGTTTAATAAGTTGGAGAATAAATCAAACGGTGGATTTATTATAAGATTCGAAATGGTAATTTAGAATTAATTGACTCTATTTTGGAAATTAAAGGCGAGGATAAATTTGGAATGTCAAATGATATTTCTGTAAATAAGGAGGAATTTATAGAAGGAATTTATCTATATGGAAGTAATGTTAAAAAAGATGGTGATTGATGTTTAAATAAGATTTATGGATAAGTGAAATTCATAAAGAAAATAGATTTATAAATGGAGTTCATAAATAATGGGTTTTATGAAAGGAAGTTTTATAAAATGGAAAGAGATTCTTAAGTGTAGTATTATAAATACGAGAACGATTGGGTTGAAGATTTAAGATGGATTTTTATCAAGGAAATATATTATGTTCCAAAAGTTGGTTACTTATCTTAATATTTCTTAAAGTTGTTTATAAATATTTAAATAATTTTGAAGGGTTAATTATTTGAATTATTAATATATATTGGGAATGAATAATAATGATTATTAATGATAGTTTGGTAATTTATTATTACTATTCATATGGTAAAGAGTAACGACTGCTTTATCAATAATGGTCTAAATTATTAGTTATTATTTTTAAGAGGTTAAAAGTAATAATAATTATTTACTTATGATATTTTGGAGATTCATATATAGAGTTCTATCATCGGACTTGGATTTTTATAAGAGAAACTTATAAAATGGTTTGAAGATTCAAAGGAAGACTTATTTACAAGGTAAAGTGGTTTATAAATAGATGGATATTTATAAACGAATTTGAGAAATGAGTTTACAAATTTATAAAAGAATTTATAGATAATTGCATGGTTTTATAAAGGGTTTTTAATGACTTAAGGAGTAAATTTTAAATGGTTTTAGAAATTTATAATGGAGTTTATAAATGATTTTAGAATTTAGTAAAAGAGAGATCTTCCTTCGAGTTTAGTAAATATACTTATACCGAAGAGACAAGTATACAGATATCTTCTGAGTATAGAAAATAGATGGGTTTGTGAATATTTCTTTGTAAAAGTATTTTGAAACAAGTATTTACAAGATGGTTTTCATTAATGAAAAGATTAATTAAGAGGGCTTGGTGCTTAACCAAATGTTGGTTTCTCTTACGGAATTAAATCCCTGATTGAATGTTTGTTATTCAATAGTTAAATAACTCCGAATTTGGACACAAATTCGAAATATCTAGGAGAAACACATGAGTTATATGTCACAGTCATCTCCAATGATGTTGTACTGTGCGTGTAAATCTCGTTTCATTCTCCTAGGGCAATGGTAAGGAAATCCACCCACTAACGATTAGGAGGTGATCTCTGATCTTATCTTTGAGTAATTATTTCCTAAAGAATCGGGGTTGAGTTTACCTAAAACTATCGAATATTGTTTCGAAGAAACTGGGATCGGATTTATTATATGAAAACCACTTCGATCAAACTCAAATGTTCGAAGTGAAGACATCATGAAGATGATGGAAATGGATACGGAGCTCTCAATCGTTTCGTTCAGTCCCAGAAAGAACTTGTATGGATGATTGCTGATATTGCATTGTTGCCTGAAGAGCAGTGTTAGCATTCCAAGTGGGAAGTGCTATATAAATGGTAAGAGCATGGCTTCTTCGAGCCTTGCACTTGGGAAACGAATAAAGTAGGGACTTGCGGTAGGGCTAAGTGAGTCGCACTCAAGTAGGGTATGATCATCCCAAGTCTAGAGCGATATTCATGTATGCTTGGGGATTCAATTGTGTGGTTGTTGATTACAACCAAGGGTTGATCATTTCGGTGCTGCTCTAGAAGGGGTAGTGCAGGTCCTGAGTAGCTGAGGTGCAACCTGTTGTAGCCTCCCATCCATTTTATCTAGAGGTGTACAGATTCAGTGGGTAGACCCTTACCCTTTCATAGTTGAAATCCATTCTTCAATGTGAGCCTTTGGTTTTGGTTGTAGAACCTAGTATGTTGGAATTTAATTAATGTATCAATTTCTGCTATGATTAATAAGTATTTGTATAATAGACATTATTATAATATCAGAGGATCTATATGAAATGTTATGGTTATCGTAAGGTAAAAATCTGTTTATGTTTATGTGCGGCATGGTCTTACGAGATGCCTTTGTTTCGAAAGATTTTTATAACTTTAAATCAAGTTGGGTGTGTTTTCTCGTGTTGGTTTTCCAGACTGACTCGGGTGTTATCATTTTTATAATGCTCGGGTCAGACCGAGCATATTTACAGATTTCTTTAGACGCATTGGAGCTCAGGAGACAAGTTGGAGGCCTTCAAGTCATATTCTCATATATGTTTATTTTTGCTGCTTTGTTGTAGAAATTATCAGCAATTGTGAGACAGGATGTTATAATTGTCCAGGCTGATGATTTTGATTGTTGTTGTACTCAGATGGATGTATGTATATTGTAGTTTCTCTTTTATAAAGATCATTGATTTTATGTTATATATTGTTCCGCTGCGATTATGAGATTCTATGTTGTTTTAGTTTCTTTTCTCTTCTTCTTCTCTTCTACTTTCTTCTTTCTTTCCCTTAACCATCTGTCTTTCCTTTCGATTTGGGTTGGGCATGTGATGTCTATTGTCAGCTTGAATTGTACCAAAAAGCGGGTCATTACACGTAGCATCAGAGCTTAGGTTGAGCGAACACCTAGGCTTTGGTGGGAATTTACTCATTTGAGATAGGGTAAGTGAGACCCTAGGTTGAGTTCAAGTGTATATATATGAGCACGTATTTGTTAGTGATATAAAAATGTTTTATATTGTGTTAGTTTATCTGTTGAATGGCTTATGAATTTTGTTCGATATATGGGACGCCACGATATCGGTAGTAGTTTCTAAATGCTTAAACAAGGCAAATCGACGCAGTATTATTTTGAAAACCGGGTAATTGAAATAAGTCTACCTATAATATTTTATATATAAAAGAATAATTTTTCAAAAATTATTATAATTATATATGGCATGTTTGGATGTTAGTAAATAATAATATTTGATGTTACCATTCATTGTTTGTTGTTCTAATAAAAGGTTGTAATTATTATAACCTGAATAAAGAAAAACATATTTATGAATAAGTTATGTAAGAAAATAAATTTTGTAAATTATAGAGTATTGATTATATTAAAATAATCAACATTTGTAGAAAAGAATTACATGAAGTAATATTTTGTAAATACTATTTATAAACATGATTTATAAATGGAGGAAATGGAACTGCCTAAGTATATTTATAGAATGATTTGTTAATAAAATTGGATTTAAAATAAGAAGTTGGATAATTTAAAACCCGTTAATTTTGAAAATTATTTTCAGAGGTTTGGAAAAATAATAATAGTATTATTTTGAAAACATTTTGGGTTAGAAATATTTTAAATGGAATTTAAAAGAAAACGAAAGCACTAAACTCACCTAAGTCACTGGAAAATAATTCTTGTGACGGCTGCAACATCATCGGCATTCATTTTCGAGTTTCTAAGAAAGGGATTGCTACTTGAGTAATTTACCGTTGAAATTTTGTTTTGATAAAACGATTTTTTTAAGATTCCAGAAGTGAAAATTGATATATAAAGGAGTTATATATGTATATGGATTTCAAAATGATTTGAAAATAAAACTAGGTGTTAAAATCCTGAACATTTCTATCTAAATGTTTTGAGAAATCCTAAGATAATAAGTATTGAACTTATAATTCGAAAATAGTATAGATAAGAAAAAATATTTGGAATCAAGATATGAAATTAAAATCAAACTTAGGTTAAGTTAAATAAATTGAGTAAAAGGTTAAATGAAATCAAAATGGGATCTGAAATGAATTGGATAAATTAGTGAAATGAATATACACTTAACTCGTAAAGTGATTATATAACCCTGCATTGTAAATATAGTATGTGAATAAACTTGAGTCAAATAAATTTCATGAAATTTTAAGTAAATAAGTGTGTATAACTTATAAACTTGAGGAATATTAAGCTTAAAAAAATTCTAAATTTGTTAAATACGAGGTTAAGGAAAGAAAATCATAATTGAGATAGGTAAATTAATTTAACTTAAGTTAAGTTAAATAAATGAAATTTAAAATGAAATTTAACTAAGCTAAGTTATGTGAAATTGAAATTGAATTCGATTTGTGATGAAGTAATAAAATGGAAATGAACTTGAGTTATAAAAGGACATTCCACTTAAGTTGTAAATTGAATTGAATATGTTTGAATGTTGTTTGCTAGAAATAAATAAAATTTATGTTAATAATGAAATATATTAGTGAAGTGAACTAGTAAATGAATTAGTAAATTAAATATGGTTTAAATGTTGTTTAATATAATTGAATGTGAATGTAAGTGGTGAAGTAAAAATAAACATTCGTGGTTGTACAAAAAGTTTGTAATAAAGTTAATTAAATAATTTTGTGGAATGGTTCGTAAATAATATTAGTATTGAGAAATACTAAGTGATAATGGAAAAGGGTTTAACTTAGGAAAGTTAATATGAAATGATTTTAAGAAATGATCCATAAATGAATTAAAAATGGAATGGAATGTTGTCAAACAGAATGTGAATAATTGGATGCGAACCAATAAAATGGATCGAGCATAAATAAAGTGAATGTAAAGGAATTCCATGTGAATCAATTGAATTGAAGTAAACTGAAATAAATACGTAAGTTGTATGTATATGATTTTATTCACGTTACTGTTTGATCCAGATTACAATATACGATTTCAAGGTGATTTATACCGGTCAGGGTTAGGGTTTTTCGTTCGATTTCTTGACGGTGAACCCTGGATATGGATTTTTGATTGATCCAGATATTCTCTATCATAGTATATGGCCATACAAGGAGATTGAGGGTTTCTAATCAAGGAACCGGATCTAAGTCCGCACTAGAGTGGTCATGTGAATGATACTAGTTCAGAAGTGAAATTGTGTGACCGAGCGAGCGATCAGGTATGGTTTTGCGTACAACAGTATATATACGTCGTACGGGCTTTAATAAATAAAATGTTGACATTGAAAGATGCAAACTGGTATGGTTATGAATTTAATTGAATGAATATAACTTGTTTGAAAATTTCTTTTGTTATCTTTGCTACATTTGTATATAGATATGGTATATTCTATGTTATACAGTGATGTTACTTTCTATATACTTATTATCATTATCTGTCGAGTGTTTAGTAGGTGCGGATAGCGTGATTCGCATTTGGAGCTCGCTTTCGCGTTATATTTGTTGTATATGCTTGCTAATATAATAAAAGTTACAAATCTCAGATTACATACCGTATTTCTATATTTTTCCCCATGAGATGCCTCATCCTCAAAGATTAGATGTATAATTGTGATTATATATATTCATATATTATAAATTTTTACGATCAAGCCATGTAAAGGAGACGCTGGTGAAATTTTTCATAAATTTAAGGCGTCGGAAATTTTTTGAAAAGTTTGAAAACTTTTTGATAACTAAAAATTTGATTTTTGGTTTTATAACTTGAAATAGTATTAGTTAGTAACTATAAATTAAGTTGAAAGGCTTAGAAATTTGGTAATCCATTTTAACTATTTTTAAAAAAAAATTAATGGATTTGTGACACCTTTCTTACTTGGTAATGTCGGAGACAAATTTCTTTTTTAGGGAGGAAGAATGTAACAACCCAGAAATTCAGCAATTCGAATTTGGAATATTAAGCTGATTTTATATATTGAAAAGTTAATTTTATAAGTTAAATAACGTAAATTTCAAATATAGTAATAATTAAATTGTTAAGTTTTTTTTTTTTTTTTTTTTTTTTTGCAAAGCAAGCGGGGTTGAATGGTCCCCTACCATTTTATTACTAACCAAAATTGTACCGCATAAGATTACAAAATACTGACCACCACAAGATAGAGGAAAGCAAAGCGGGAACTATAAATTACTAGTAATAGAAAGGACCAATACATGTTTAGAGGAAGCTTGCCCTTTAAACACTCTATTGTTCCTCTCCAACCAAATAAAATACAAGACCTTCTTCATAATTCTAAGCAGCCCTCTACTTCTATCATTCTTCCACCTCGTTGCCTTAAATATGTTGAACCATTCCATACAGGAACTTCTCATAGGCATATGATATCCATAGTGCTGAGCAATGGTACACCAGATATGATAAGTGTAATGACATTCAAAATATAAATGGCCAACAGTTTCCTCAACAGCACCACAAAAGATACATTTATCACATTGAATAACCCCATGACCTTTCAACCTGCCTAGAGTTAGGATACCATTCTTCAGCACCTTCCACATGAAAATGTTTTCCTTAGGAGTAGACTTATGATCCCAGATACGAGAATACCAAGGAAAAGAAGGAAAATGCATGGATGAGTCAAGGGCCTTATAAACAGTTTTAATAGAGTGCTCTCTGTCATTCCAAGTCATATGAATAGGGCTTAGCTTATAAGTGGTGTTGTGTATATCAGTCCACACTCCAGTAATCACTGCAGAGCTACTATTCGGGAGAGAAACAGAATCATCTGCCCAATATCTTGCAAGAGTAGCATTATTTCCAATGCCAGTGGATCTTCTCATGTCATAATCACTTATATTCGCTAAAATCACCCCTTTTGCAGACCATGGATCAAACCAAAAAGACACTTTGTTAATCTCTTTCATTCTCTGTTGCACCATAGGAAGGAATAACGGTCTTCCTCTCAAGATATTCCTCCATGTCCAACTGCAGTCAGAAGAAGCTGACATACACCAAAAGTTGCTATGACGTATAAGGTAATGCCTACACCAAGAAGACCACAAATTTCCATCCTTCCTTGACAGCTTGTCAATTCTTGAAGAGAGCATAGCAAAATTCCAATTCTTAATATTTATTATTCCAAGCCCACCTTTTTCCTGAGGGCAACATATTTTACCAAAGGCAATGGGTATCATTTTCAAAGAGAAGGGATTACCATGCCATAAAAAATGATTAAGAGCCGAGTTGATCATGGAAATGAGTTTGGCTGGAAGAATGAAGACCCTGGCATAATAAACACACATGGATATTGCTATGGACTTAACAATAATAAGTCTACCAGCCATCGAAAATTGAGAAACTTTCCAGCTAGCAAGTTTAGCAGTAATTTTTTCAAAAAGTTGTAAGCATTGGATAGTCCTGATTCTCGAATTACATATAGGCATCCCAAGATAATATTCATTGTCATTGAAAGGAGAGAGGCCAGACATAGTGTAAATCATCTCTTTATCTTCCTGTGGAAGGCCAGCAATGAGCAATTTAGATTTACTGCTGTTTATGACCAGACCAGTTAAGGTTGTGAATGAATCAAGCACATTTAAAACCCCACTAATCGATTTAGAGTTAGGCTTAGTGAATAAAAGTAAGTCATCAGCAAAAAGGAGCGAAGAGATACTGATCTTTCTACATAATGGATGATAGTCCAGAAGCTTATTACGCATAGCAGCAGATAGCATAGTATTGAGCAGCTCCATAACACAGATAAAGAGATAAGGAGAGACCGGGTCTCCTTGTCTGATACCCTGAGTGGCACCAAAGTAGCCAAAGATATTACCATTAATGCTAAGAGAATATTTGACAGTGGAAATGCATGTATATAACCAACACAAGAAAGGGATGGGGAAATTCATCTTGTACAAAATATATATGATAGTTTTCCACTGAATGGAGTCATACGCTTTCAGAATATCAAGCTTAAGGACACACCTAGGAGAAATGATTTTCCTATTATACCCCTTCATAAGTTCTGAAGCAAGAAGAATATTATCAGTTATGTCCCTGCCAGGTAGAAAAGCACTCTGATTTGCAGATATCAATCCATCCAATGGCGTTTTCATCCTAGCTGCCAAAATCCTAGCAATGCACTTATATATAACATTGCAACATGCAATGGGCCTGAACTGATCAACAGAAGTTGGGTGGCTAATTTTAGGGATCAGAGCAATTTTAGTAGCATTAATACCAGAGATAAGCTTGCTGTGACTAAAAAAGTTCTTAATGGCCTTGACAAAGTCCCTACCAATTATATCCCAAGTGATTTTGAAAAAATGAGCATTATATCCATCAGGACCAGGAGAACTGTTGGAGTTTAATCCAAAAATAGCATGCTTGATTTCATCATCCGAAATTTCCTTAACTAAGTCAGTGTACATGTCATCAGGAATTTTAGGGAGTTGGTATTGAGCGAACTGATGCAGGAAGATGGAAGGAATCTGAGGCTTCCCCAGGTTATGTTGAAAATACTCCATGAATGCATCTTGAATTGAAACTTGGGAATCACATGGCTGACCATGTATGTCAAGAATAGAAAAAATGTTTGTTGAAGATTGTTCAATTTTTAATCTTTTATGGAAGGTTGCAGAATTTTTATCACCATTCAACTGCCATTCATGTTTAGATTTTTGCTTTGCCATCTTATTTTCTTCAGTGAGAGCTTTGGAGAGGTCCTTATGCAGAGAAGCTTCAGTATGTATCATCTGTTGATGGTCAGGACATCTTTGTATTTCCAGTTGAACTTGAAAAAGCTTTTCACGAATTGAAGAAGACAAGCTGCTCCCATTACCATAAGTTTGCTGAGCCCAGTCCTTCAGAATAATCTTCAAGTGCTTGAGCTTAGCCTGCAAAACAAACATATGGTTTCCAAATGTATGAAAATTCCAGCCATTTTTAACAATTTCAAGGAAATCAGGGTGTTTAGACCAGTTATTAAAAAAAGAAAATGAGGAGCGTCTTCTCACAGTGTCCTTTCCCCAGGAAAGAATAAGAGGGGAGTGATCGGATAATGATGGCGGAGGGATAAAGGTAGATAGGTTAGGCCATTTGAGAATAGAGGAGTAATTAGTATAAACTCTATCAAGTTTACAGTACGTTCTCCTTCTCAATTTACTTGAGTTATTCCAAGTAAAGAAAGCCCCAGTACTGTTGGAAGGAATAAGATTAGCATCATAAATTGCTTTGTTTAAAGGGCGTGTTTGACTATAAGATAATGGAGAACCCCCACTCTTTTCAGATGATAGTTGCATGCAATTCCAATCACCAAGACAAATCCAAGGCAGATTGGACTGCTGAAGAGAAGGTAGAATGTCAAGAAAGATTTGCCTCTGAGTAGCATTATTGTCAGCATAAACAGTGGTAAGGATAAAAGAAGTTGAAGAGGGAATGTGAAGAATTTCAGAGTGAATGAACTGTCTATGGACAGTGATAGGGGATAGGGAATAGATAAGAGGATTCCATAGAATTAACAATCTACCAAAAGGAGCTTGGGATAAATTATGGATACTGCTCCAATTATGTCTGATGATGGAGTGAGCATGTTGAGTAGTATTATGATTAAGTTTAGTTTCAGAAATGGCCATAAGTTGGATGTTGTGAGTAGAAATAAGGTTAGAGATTTCAAGTTGCTTGTCAATGGAGTTAGCACCCCTTACATTCCAAAATCCTATTTTATCATTCATCATGATAACGTTGAGGATGAAGCTCTGGTTTGAACACCAGAGGACAAGTTTGCCTTAGAATTATGAGACAAAACTTCAAGACCAATTTGTTCAATTGAGAAATTGATTCCATTGTCCAAGTCATTTCTCTGTATATTAATCGATTTCTTTGGCCTTCCTTTCTTCTTTATTCCAGAGGATTCTGGATTGGTAGGTTGAGAGGGTAGGGGAGGAATGGATGAAGCAGAAATGTCTTTGAAGATATGGTTTGGAAGAGAGAGGGAAGAATAAGGAGATACTGCATTGTTGGGAGGAGAGTTAATGGCAGTGGTAATTGCATGTGGAGAAAGATTGTGCATGTCAGTGCACAATACAGTATTGTGCAAATCTGGAATTTGAGGAGAGACATGTTGATTAACTTCTTCATTTTCACTAATATCCTGAAGGACTGAGAAAGGATTATGTGTTGACACAACACAGCAATCATGATTTGTATTATCAAGAATTACAACATTATTATCAGGCTTTTCTGTTACATTCTGTATTCCACCATCTATTTGACCATTACTGCATTTATCATATTCAGGTATATTCACAGTTTGCTTCCTGACTTCCTCAATGGTACTCAACTGTTGATTAAAATCATTAACCAAATTAGCACTACTGATATTTTCCAATGCAGTAACAATTATTGGTTCATTTTGTTTCGACGCCTGTAAATCAACATCTTCTCTTTGACTCACTTCAGTAGGTACTCTTACCAGACTTCCTTCCATTTCACTATTGTTATTTTTGTCCCTATTAACTTTTCTCCAAATCTTTTGACCGGCTTTAAATCTCTTTTTACTTCGTATCAAAAAACCCCTTTTATCTATATCATCATGAATTTTTTCACCATCCCTGACTATGTCATCAACTGCAACATTACTTGTACACAAGATAACATTCTTAACTCCATTTTGCTGACTTTTATTCCTCTCACATTGTTCAGTAGCATGGCCAAAAGCTTTACAGTAAACACAAATGAGGGGTTTCCATGAGTATTCAATCTGAATATTAGGACAGGAATCATCCCCAACAACAATGTAATCAGGCAATTCTTTTTCTGGAGAAACTTCAATTAAGCATTTAGCATATTCAAATCTATTCATCCTTTCAGTGTTCTCATCAAAGCAAACAAGCTTCCCAAGGTGACACGCTATCCAATTGATACCCATCAATGACCATAGCATTATTGGAATTCTGTATAAATGAATCCAGATTGGCACTAATCTCACTGCCGCATGAGCAGAAGACAGGGTGGGATTCCATTTAGTAATGATAAACATCTGACCTTTTATGAACATAGGATCACGACGCAGAATATTAATCTTGTCTTCCTCAGAGGCAAATTTGAAATAATAATTTTGGTTATCAAAAAAGATGTCATAAGATCCTTTTAACTTCCATACTTTTTGAAGATGAGATTTAACTGCCATGTAATTAACATTTCCAGCCAAAAAGGAACCAACAAGGCAATCAGACCAGGCCTTAATACCCTCATTCAATACTTCCTGAGGAGGTTCAATCGGGGATCCAGTGTACTCAACTTCAAATTGCTTTGGAGTGTAAGAACCAGCATTCCGAGGTTTTGAGTTAAAAAGGGAGGACCAAGAAGCAGAATGAGATGAGGAAGATGCAGCACCAAGGGTAGGGAAATGATCAGAAGAAAGAGGAGAGCCAGAAGGCAAGGACGAGATAAGAGATGTAGGAGGAGGAATAATATCAGGAGGAGGAGGAATTGGTGGAGGAGGTGGTGGAAGGAGGTTAATGGGGATGGTAGCGGGTATGGGCAGGATAGGAATAGAACTGTATAAAGATGGCAGAGCAGAATTGGCGACAATGGGTGACTGAAGAGGAGGAGGGAGAGGGGACAAATCAGAGTCGGGGGAAGGACGATGGGGAGAAGATGTGACATGAACGGGGCGCATGGGAATTGAAGATGAAGGTACAGAAAGGGATGGGGGAAGGACACCATGATTCAACATTTTGGAGTTGTTTTTTCAAATTTGGAATCGTTTAAATAATTGAATCTTGGATTTAATATGACTGAAAAAGATTTCTAAAGTTGATTTAAAATCTATTTGAATAAGAATGAAGATAATAAACTTTTAATTTGGATTCAAAAGTGATTAAATTGATTTTGGAAATAACTTGTTTTAATTAACGTGAAAAAATAGTCTTCTGGCGCACTGTCTCGGATTTTAATGAAACCAGTTTCATCGGTTCTGTAATAATGAATTATTATGTCTTTCAATTTTATGGCGATCGGACGTATCGTTGGTCGTACGAGTACGAAACGTGTAGAAATCAAATAAAGGGAATTTTAATTAAAATAGTTTGATTTTGAAAGTTATCTTCTAAATATGATGGAATTAGCTTCATTTATATTCCACTGTGTTCGGAATAGAAGTATAACATATAAAACGTCAGGCGGCACGCTCCATTTGGAGTTTGAAATTTTAACTTGTGAATAGTGCCGACTTTATTTTCTATATATAGCCCCCAACCTTCTTCCATTTTCAAACTAAAATCCTAAAATGTTCTCAGCCGCCATTAAATAAAACAATCCAATGACCGACTTTGCTCGAAGCCTCTAAAGGCCGAATTAGCCTTCGACTTCAATTAAGGAAACATAAAGCACGACGATACGAAGCTTTCCTAATTGGATCGTCGATCGATGAAACGAGGCAATAGAGAAGTCTCCGCATTTGCGGCTACAGTTTAAGGGTTTGGCATCGTTTGGAGTCGTGATCTCGGCACAAAGCGCACGCACGTGGTGCTGGCGCGTAGGGCGAGTGCGGAGGATGGCGTGGCGACTGTTCGAGGTGGTTGGCGAACGATCATCGAACAAATAAAAAAATAGCGGTCACGTGTAGATAAGCTTATGCATGAAGGAATAAGAGGGAAGAAAGGTTAGGTTTTGAAATTTTGAAATTTTATTTTGTTAAGTTAATTAATTTAATTATATTGAATGTTAATTAACTCATAACTTGTTCGTACAAGGCCCATTACGAGCGCGGCAAGTTGTGTTACGTTCGTATCAGCAAGTATTATATTATGGAATTGGATTGAATGTATTCTAAACTAGTTGGAATTTTGGGTTAAATTGAACGATCGTTTAATTTTTATTCAAAACGGAATGTTTTGACTACTATTAAAATCAATGTGAGTTAACCTCGCCTTTTTTGTTTAACGAGGAATATTTTTATTCGACAAAAATTATCTGTTGAATGTTTGGATATTTATTTTGATAGTTATTGACTGTTTGGATAATGTACTAATATTTATTAGTTGGATTGGATATATTCCCGCCTATTGAAGCGGATGAGCTCTATTACGTTCCCGTGTAAGAGTGGATTAGCCTTGTATATGAATTCTGCCTCGAAGCGGTTGATTTATATTTTTATGATTATATACTGTATGTGATGCAGGGGGATAGGATGGAGTGATCCAAATGGATTCGTCACACTATTGATTTTATTTTCATGTATATGGTGATGTATGACTTGTTGAATCCCGTATTGATGACATTGATATGATTTGCTTAATTAGTGCTTTAGTAGCACCGGGTCTCATTTTTGGTATTTTAAAATACTATAAATAGTGATCTAATTTAAAAAGGGATTTCAAAGTGATTTTTGAGAATTTTATATGTTTTAAATAATTTTCCAAATATGGAAGTATGATCTTAGATATTATAAATTGGTAATTTTACAAAATATTCTAATAGAGATTTTTAAACCGTGAACGTAGATTTTTTTAAATCTTGGAGAATAAGTCCGTCTTTTGTATTAAAGGGATTTGTTTTAAAATGGAAATAGAAATATTTTTGATATAATATTTATTAATAATTTTTGTATAAAATGATATATATGTATATAGGTACATTTATGATTTATTTATAAACGTGAAATTTATAAATGGGATAATTTATAAAAGTGATATTTTTACAAAGGAAGTATAGATTTGTAAAATCGTATATTGTTAACAAAGTATTATTTAAATTGTATAAATTAAAGGAATCTGTCATCGTTTAATAAGTTGGAGAATAAATCAAACGGTGAATGTTTTATAATATTCGGAATTATATATTAGAAATAGTCGACTCTAATTTAGAAATTGAAGATGAGGATGAATTTGGAACGTTACACGATATTTTTATAAATAAAACAGAATTTATAAGAGGAATTTATCTATATGGAAGTAACGTTAAAACGGATGGTGATTGATGTTTTAAATAATGAATAAGTGAGGTCATAAAGAAAATAGATTTATAAATGGAGTTCGTAAACGTGAAAGAAAGTTTTAAAAATGGAAAGAGATTCTGAAATATAATGTAACGACCTGGAATTTCACTGCTTAGTGGATATTTAATTAATTTTAAATATTCAATATATAGTTTTTATAATGAAAGTAAACTCATTTTAATTAATAATGGTAAAATTATTTTCAAAATTTGTTTACCAAATTAAATAGTTCGTAGAAAAATAGAAAATGTGATCGAAGAACATTTTACGAAATTTCGTCCTTTCAATACTGGAAAGTTATCGGGAACGTTGTTCATCTTTGTGCATTATATATACATATATATAAGAGTTAATTAACTAGATAACAGTACACTTAGAAATAAATTATCTTATATAAATTGGATTAGTAGGTGATGTGACAAGACATGGTTTTAAAAATAATAAACATTTTATATAAATATATATATTAAATATCATCACATCTTAAATCTGTAATCATTAACCATAATTGTGTCTTGTCACATCCTAGTTAATTAACAATTAAACTTATTTTTATATAAAGTAAGTGATGTGACTAAACATAATTATATATATATAAGGAAGTGATATGACTAAACATAATAATTATATATATATAAAACAAAGTGATGTGACTTAACGTAATTATATATATATAAGAGTGATGTGATTAAACATAATTATATATATTATAAAAGATTTGTGATGTGACTAAATATAATAATGACATATGAAATTTGCCAATAAATAGCCATATTTGTCTCCATTTTTCATCCTCTTTCCATCAATCTTTTCTTCCTCACTTCTAACCCAATGGAGTTTTTTTTTTAAAACATGTGAAATTTTAATGGTTACAACATTATAGTTGACCACTTTTTCAAATTTCTATCATAGCTATGTCAAAGTACCCAATCTTTGCGAAGCAATTTTTCACCAAAATTTCAAGTCCGAAAATTACCCTTCTTGTTTTGATCATAACTTATTTAAAACAAAATGAAAATGAGTGATTCATTTTTTGAAATGATAGAATGAAAATGAGTGATTCATTTTTTGAAATGATAGAGAAAATAAATTCCAATAATTTTCTTATTGAGTTCTTTTTGAAATTCCATGAGCAGGTAGCCTAAAAATCAGTTGCAAAATGACATATTTCGGGTTTATTATTGAGAATTTGATGTTCATCCGAAGTCGCTCCACCTTACCAAAACAAGTCTCGCATCCTCTTCCCTTCAAAGTCGAGCCTTCCTAGTGCATTTAGGGTTCAAGACTCCATCTTGTTTCCTAGGAATGGAAGTGCTATGTCCTATTCTAATTTAGCGAGAGTTTGGTTAGCTTTCGATGAATAAATTCCTAATCTTTTGGAAAGAACTTTCATTTATATGTTGTGTTGATCCTTAGTTATATGTATGTTATATATATGTTGTATCTTGGCATGCTTGAAATGTGATGATAAGTTTTAATGTATGGGTTAGTGTTAGCACTCGAATGGATGTGTTATTGCAAAGTTAGCAACGTATATATATTGGTATATGTATAAAATTTGTTGTGTGAATGTGATGTGTGAATATAAAGGGTTGATCATGAACTTGAATATAGTCATATTGGGTTGAAAACAAAGTTGAAACTTTGTATGTAGTGGCGACAAATTTGAGGTTGGATTTGAGATCAAACTCGTTTCAAGAGTTTAAAGTTTAGATTTTGGTTAAAGTTTGCGTGTGATTGGTTTTAAAGTGTTAAAATTTACTAAGTTATATTTCAATCATGAAAGATTATGGTTTTAGTAAAGTGGCTTCACTTAAAAATGGGTTAAAGTAAACTGTACTCATAGCGGCAATCGCTATGGATGCAGTTCGACAAAGGTTTGAATTTCTATTTAAAATTTATTTTATTTTATTTTTAAATTATTTTACTAAAGTTTTTCAAACTTAATTAGTAATATTAAAAAGTAATTAAGTTGTAATATAATTAATTAACTAACTAACTAAAAGGTAATTAGCACCTAATTAGCAATTAAGAAAGTGATTAGAGGTAATCATCACTTAAGTTAAGTTAATGACTACTAATTAATTAATCAAGTTTTATTTAGTGATTAATGCAGTTAAGAAGTAATTAAGTGATTAGTATTTCTTCAATTAAGATCAATGGTTATTTATTTATTTATTTAAATGATGGATTATTTCATTAATATTTGATTAATTAGGGTTTTAACTTTTAAACAATTTGATTTAACCTAAATCAAGTTGCATTAGGAAGTTAATTAGTACTTAATCAAGTTCATTAAGACTAGTTAGAATTTAGTTATGATTTAATTTTGATTTAATTAGGGTTAATTAATATTTAATTAGGGTTTAAGTTGATTAAATCTATTTAAATTTTTTCAAAGATGATTTAAAACAGAAACAAATAAGTTTTAAATAAATTTTCTTTTAAAGCGAACTGATTCCAAATCAAAGAATCTCTTATCTGGAGCCTTAAGTAACCCATATGATTAGAAGAATTAAGTGACATCCGTTACCAAAAAAACACCATTCTGCTACAGTGTATGTGATTTGATTGTGTGGGCATGTGTTAAGCAGAATAAATCTCCGTTTCATTGTAAATTGATTGAATTGTTTGGACATCTATTTAGCAGGATAAATTACCATACTGTTATTATGTTATTTGGACTTGTATATGCCAATTAGTTATATTGACATGTTAAACTCTGATTGGATATGAACTGTATTTACATATACGGTATTTTATCTCTACTATTAATAATTAGAATTCAGTGAATAAGATTTCAACCGTGTCCTTTTGAAATTCTGAAAATACCCAATACCCACCAACGGAATCTTATTGTCGGTTTGCAATCTCCACCACCATCTCTCTTTCGATCATCCATCAACAGAATTTTACTATAAATTTACAATCGAAACCACTAGCAAAACTTTTTGAAATAAAAATATTGTGACAACCAAAGCTTTTAGATGCAAGTACGTGTGATTTATATTAGTGTAAATAATTGTTATGCGATTTGGGAATCGAATTGAAATTTAATGGTAACTTAAATTAGTATCATTGGGACGGCTAAGCCTAATTTGGAATTTATAAAGTATGGTTTGAATTTACTTTAATTCTTTAATCAATTTGAGACTAAGGTTTTACAAATGGTTTTTTAAGTTATATAATTCTTATAAAGGTATTTATAAATGATAATTTGTGTATAGAAAGGGATTTTACTATTTGAAAGGGTTATTAAGGTATTTTACATATGATGTTTTGTAACTGATATTTATAAAGGATATTTTATAAAGGAGTATAGAAAGGTTTATATAAAGAGTTTTAAAAATAGGAAAAATGTTTATAAAATCATTTCAGAGATTTGGAAAGAGGTTTATAAATTAACTTACGGGTTTATAAAAGTGGGTTATATATTTATTTTGAAGTTATAAGTTAACTGAAGTGTGAGATGAACTTTTAAAAAGGGAATTTGAATTTTCGATGATAAAGGATAAGCAGAATGGTTTGTATGGAAGAAATTTTTGGTTATTTAATATGGGATTTAGAAAGAAGAAAAGTTTGAAAAGTTTGTAAATATATTAGACTGATAAGATTAGTATATGATTTGTTTCAAGGCATGAAAAGCAAAATGTTTGGCAATATATTTATAACATTGAGATAATATATAAATGTTCTCAAGTATAAAAGGAAATGTAAGGGGTTTAGGAATAGTGTTTTGAAAAGATCTTATGATTAGATTTATAAAGTGGTTTTTTTAATTAAAGAGAATTAATAAAGCCTTAGTGGATCCTATATGGAAATTTAACCATGATTGGATGTTTCTTTATTCGATAGTTAAATAACCGACTATTAAAGCTGGGCCCAAAATGTAACTTTGGTAATATCTAGGAGGAACGCAGAGTTATATAGTACAGTTACTGTCAAAGGTGTCATATTGTACGTATAAACTCGTTCCGTTCTTTTAGGATGAATGATAAGGAAATCAATCCACAAACGGTTATGTAGTGAACTCCGCTCATGTCATTTGTTTGTTTGTTTTCTAAAGAATCGGGGTTGAGTTTACCAGAAATATCGAAAGTTGTTTCGAAGGGACCAGGATCGGATATGCTACCTGAAAACCACTTCGATCTAACACAAGCATTTTGAAATGAAGACATATTGAAGCAAGGGATCGAAAATGGAGCCACTGAAGTGCAAGGCTGCTTGCTACTAATCCTGAGGGTAGTTCCAACATGGATGTAGTAGAAGTGGTGCCTTTGGTTTGTCCTTATCCTAGACAAATTGTATGGAAGAATGCTGACATGTCATTGACGCCTAGACGGCAGTGTTAGCATTCCAAGATGGATTGCTATTTAGACAGTTAAGTCATAGCCTTAAGCCTCACAACTGAGAGGAATAGTAAAAGCAGGGCATGCAGCAGAGTTATATGGTTAGCCACTATTAGGAGCAATCACCCCATCCTAGATGTTCGTCGACGGAATTTCTATCGGTTTAGAAAACTGTCGAACGAATTTAAATTAAAAATAACCGCAAGCGCACGGTGTACGAATGTAGCACGTGGCGAATACGGGTTGATCCGCAGGGAATTGATGATTTAAATTTCCTACTCAATCAAATTATACCAAAGTCGAGAGTGTATTTAAGCTAGAAAATGAGAAAATGAACTAACTAACAAAAAGAAATGCAAATATGAGAGTTAAATGTCAATTTAGAGAATAAATCCACTCTCTAGATCATGTAGTTCAACACATGAAATCATGATCTCTCTTTTATGGTCATTAGTGTTTTATTTGATGTGTTTATCATAAGTATGACATATTTGAGCTATTAATTAGCCAACATAAGTCATCAAACTATAATACACCCCTTAAAACACTTACTAACTTTCATGAAACTTGACAAAGAAAATGAAAATGAAATCTATTTTAAGTATGGCCTATTAACTATTGATTAGAAACATAGACCATCAAATTTTAATTTCGGATCACTTTCTTATGCCATAATCATATATTGATGAAGAGGCATTTGTGTTAGTGATTGTTTAAGCATAGCCTATTTGGTGTCAACAATATAGACTATCAAATTCAAGGCAAAAACAACAAATAAAACCACTTCTATCATCATCATTAAGCACAAAAAGAGAGCATGAATTAACAAAATGTTGAAGCTACATTAATTAGAGAGCTTCATTACCCCTAAATTGAAGGGGTTTAGCTTCTCATATTTGTCATTTCATTAACAAATGTAGCTAACAACATGAAAGGAAAATGAAGAGGAAAAATATAGCAAAATGAAAAATAAGCTAATTAACTTGCATAAAAGAAAAGAGATCTACACTACAACATAAAAAAGAGGCATGTAAAAGGAAAGAGCATGTATTAATAACATAAAAAAAAGAAAATTTACATGAAAATAAAAATGGCTAAGTAGCCATGAAAAGAGAAAGAGAGCTTTCTTTTTATTTTTGATCTAAACTAAACTAAAGAGAAGGAGGCCTAAGAGAGACTAAGAGAGACTATTACATGAAACATAAGGGGTATTTATACAAGTGTTAAAACCCCAATTCATTTTTTAGGGAATGCCCAAAATGCCCATTAGGAAGTGTGGAGGCCAAGTTATCATTAACATGTCTTAATCCCCCATTAAGTGTACATGAAGCCATTAACTCCAAAAGCATGTGCTTTAGCCTTTAATTTGTACATTAAGGTAGGTGGGTAGGTGGGGTCCTCCATGTTCTTCACTTTGAATTATTTCCATCTTCATTCCTTTGTATTAATTTTGTGCATGCATATCTTCATGAAACCACTTCTATTTGAGATCAAATTCCTATAAAAATATATACAAATTTTCAATTAATTTTTCTCAAAGAAATATATGCACATAAATGACCGTTTTGCCCATATATGAAGATGAATATGTGACAATTTGGAATAATTTGAATTTTTGGTTTAAACAAGTTAAAATACCCGATATGATCATTTATTTAATTCAAATAGATTAAATATGGTGGTAAAAATATGCACATTTACGTGCACATCACTAGACGTCCCTTTCAGAGTTGGTTTGTGCGCAAACACCATGGTAGTATAAGGCCTCGGTGTCCAGAGGGTGAGATAATCCGGTCTGCCATGTAAAGCAGCAATCAGGTTTGTGTTATCATCGGTGCATTTTCTAGAGGTTTATCATCAAAATGTAGTTCCTTACCTTGCCATTGTTGGGATCCAATCGCCAATACGTGCCTTACATTTTCGATTGTAGAACCTAGTATATTGGAATGTGAGATGTAAGCATTTCAGCTATTTTATCTATTTACTTCAAACCTAGACACTGTGGTAATATCACCAGATTTTGATATAGAATGTTTTGGCTATTGTAAGGAAAAATCCCGTCCATTTTTGTGTGTGATGTGGTCTTAGGAGATACCCTTTGTTTGAAAAGTTTTAAAATGTAGAAATCAGTTTGGTTATTACTTGTTATCAAGTTTTGCTCATGCTGGTTTACCAAACTACCAAGGGGTTATTCAATATAATGCTCGGGTCAGACTGAGCATGTTTTCCCATGTTCAGATGGATACTTTAGAGTTAGAGAGGAGCTGGATGGTCAAGACGTATTCACGTACATTTTTCTTCCACTGTATTATAGAGTCTGTATGTTTTTCAAAATAAGAATAGGTTCCTATAACTGTCCCAATTTAGGATAAGTCCAATGTACTATGATGTTGTATATATAAATAAAGATGTTTTCTTTTTGTAAAGATCATTGTTGTATTATATATATTATTCGCTATGTGATGAGATTCTATGTTGTTTAGTTTTCTTCTATCTTCTATCCTCTTCTTTCACCCTAACAAATCGATATTTCTGGCACTTGAATGTACAACATGTGATACAGTGGACATATTAGTGTCAATTTTCAAGGGTCGAAAATCAACTTATTTACATATGTTTTTATAAATATGAGAACGGTTGAGTTGAAGATTTAAGATGGGCTTTTATCAAGGAAATATATTATGCTCCAAAAGTTGGCTACTTATCTTAATATTGCTTAAAGTTGTTCATAAATATTTAAATGATTTTGAAGGGTTAATTATTTAAATTATTAATATAGTTTGGGAATTAACAATAGTGATTATTAAATATAGTTTGGCAATTTAGTATTATTATTTATATGGTAAAGATTAATGATTGTTTTATCAATAATGGTCTGAATTATTAATTATTACTTTTAAGAGGTTAAACGTAATAATAATTATTTATTTATGATATTTTGGAGATTCATAAATAGAGTTCTATTAACAGACTTGGATTTTTATACGAGAAACTTATAAAATGGTTTGAAGATTTAAAGGAAGATTTATTTACAAGGTAAAGAGGTTTATAAATAGATGGATATTTATCAACGAATTTGAGAAATTGGTTTATAAATTTATGAAAAGAATTTATAAATAATAGCATGGTTTTATAAAGGGTTTATAATAACTTGAGGAACAGTTTATAAATGGTTTTAGAAATTTATAATGGAGTTTATAAATGATTTTAGAATTTGGTAAAGGAGTGACCTTCCTCGGAGTTTAGTAAATATACTTACACCAATAACATAAGTATATGGATATTTTCTAAGTATTGAAAATAGAAGGGTTTGTGAATATACCTTTATAAAAGTATTTTGATACAAGTATTTGCAAGATGGTTTTAATTAATGAAAATATTAATTAAGGGGGCTTGGTGTTGCTTGATTCTTAACCAAAATATTGGTTTTTCCTATGGAATTAGATTCCTAATTGAATGTTTGTTATTCGATAGTTAAATAACCAACAATCAGAATTTGGACCCAAACGTAACTTTGGAAACATCTAGGATAAACACATGAGTTATATGTCACAATCATCTCCGATGATGCTATACTGTGCACGTAAATCTCGTTTCATTCTGCTAGGATAATGATAAGGAAATCCATTCATTAATGGTTAGGAGGTGATCACCGATCTTATCTATGATTTTTTATTTCCCAAAAAAACTGGGGTTGAGATTACCAAAAACCGTCAAATGTTGTTTCGAAGAAACAAGGATCAAATTTGTTATCCTAAAACCACTTCGATCCAACTTAAGCGTTCAAAGTGAAGACATCTTGAAGATGATGGAATTGGAGATGGAGCTCTCAATCATTTCTATCTATCCCAGAACGAACTTGTATGGATGAATGCTGATATTGCATTGTGTCTTGGGGGACAATGTTAGCATTCCAAGTGGAAAGTGCTATATAAACTGTAAGAGCATGGCCTCTTCGAGCCTCATACTTGGGAAACAAATAAAGCAGGGACTTGCGGCAGGGCTAAATGAGTCGCACTCAAGTAGGGTATGATCATACCTAGTCTAGAGCGATATTCATGTATGCATGGGGATCCCATTATGTAGTTGCTTGCAACCAAGGGTTGATCATATTCGATGCTGCTCGAGAGGGAGGGTAGTGCCGGTCCTGAGTAGCTGAGGTGCAACGTGTTGTAGCATCCCGTACATTTTATCTAGTGGTGTACGGATTCGGTGGGTAGACCCTTACCTACTCATAGTTGGAATCCATTCTCCAATACGAGCCTCTAGTTTTGGTTGTAGAACCTAGTATGCTAGAATTTTATTAGTGTAACAATTTCAGCTATGATTAATATATATTTGTATAATAGACATTATTATAGTATCAGAGAATTCCATATGAAATGTTTTGATTATCGTAAGGTAAAAACCCATTTGTTATTATATGTGGCGTATTCTTACGAGATAACTTTGTTTCGAAAGGTTTCTATACCTTTAAAATCTAATTTTGTGTGTTTTCTCACGCTGGTTTTTCACACTAACTTGGGTGTTATTTTATTATAAAGCTTGGGTCAGATTGAGCATATTTACAGATTTCTTTGGATGCATTGGAGCTCAGAAGTTGGAGGCCTTCAAGTCATATTCTCATATATGTTTATTTCTGTTGCTTTGTTGTAGAAATTATAATCAATTGTGAGGACACAATGTTATAACTGTTCAGGTTGATGATTTTGATTGTTATTGTACTCTAATGGATGTATGCATATAATTATTTCTCTTTTATAAAAATCATTGATATTATATTATACATTATTCCGCGGCGATTGTGAGATTCTGTGTTGTTTTAGTTTCTTTTCTCTTCTTCTTCTCTTCTCTTCTACTTTCTTTTTTATTTCCTTTAACTATCCATCTTTCCGTTCAATTTGGGTTGGACATGTGTGGTTTATTGTCTGCTTGAATTGTATGGAAAACCAGGTCGTTACCATTTCCTCCATAAATAGTTGCAGCACTGCTAATGTTTGTTACTCTTCTTGAAAACTTGCAACTACTTAGCTACTATAATTAGCAATCACATTTTAGAATTTAATAATAGTTCTCCTTGCTTCCTATCTCTAATTCTTGTTGAATTTGATTCTTGCATTCAAAGTCACAAATTACTTTTTCACGATCACTTGAACATTCAAATTGAATCTATGAAGTGATCATCTACTTCCTTTTTTTTCAAATATACATGTTATTCTATATACGAAGAGGAATATAGCAAGGCTGTACAATATCAAATTATTTGTGTTATTTAAGAGCATACGAAGTGAAACACTTTACTACTATTTGTAGTTGAAGTCCTATTGGATATCTTCTAGCTCGAAGTCCTATTTGGCAACTCGGGTGGTTTTTAATATACTTATTCCTCCGGGTTAAGTGAGGTTGTTGTTTAAATCCAGAAGGAATCTTGGACTGAACGTAGTACGGGAAGTTCGAACCAGTATAAATATATTCGGTGCACTTTACTTTACAACATTATTTTAGCAATATTCATACAAAATTTAATTTAGTAGAATTATTCATGTTACTTGATCCATCGACACTTACATTTGGATTAAGACAATCATATAACTGTGATAAATTTTTTGATATTCAAGTAATTTAGACAACACTACTTCAACTTTTGTGGAAATGCATAACCACCATTATTTAACAGAATAAACTATACTTATTGATCAGTTATGATGAGAATATATGTGTAGGATAATGGGCATGACACCTAGAATATTACATAATAAGAATACACTGTTTCTACTACTTATTATGCATAATGGTCAAACACCCAAAAACTAGATGCTACTAGCAATGCTAAAGCTACGAACATGCTCTTTTACTGTTTAGATAAAAATGAATTCAATAGAGTTAGTGTATGTAGATATGCTTATGAAATTTACCTTAAAAGTAACTCATGAAGGTAAAAATAAGGTAAAATAAAGAAATATTTCTATGCTTAAAGATCGGTTTTAAAGTTTTAGAATGAAGCAAGACAAGAAAATTATTGATATGTACTCTAGATTTCAAGATATTTATCATTCGCTTCTTGCATTAGGAGAAAAATATGCAGATTTTGATATTATTTCAAAAATCCTCAATTCTTTGATGAATGATTTAGAATGATAGGTCTTAGCTATCGAGAGCTAATAACATTTCAACCGTAAAAACAAAAGAGTTAATAGGAATCTAATGTCTTATGAAGTAAATTTAATGGCAAAGTGAGTACAAGCTCCAGATAGAAAAATTATTTCATTCCAAGCGGAAAAAGAATATTTAGATATAGATGAAGAAGGAGTTGCAATCATCGCCAAAAAATTTAAGGAATTTCTAAAATTCAGAAATAATAAAAATCTTGAGAATAACAATATGTCTTCTTCACTAAAATGCTATGGATGTAAAAGTTTGGCCATATTAAGAAGGACTACCCAAATTCAGAAAAGAGATAAATGGCTTCAAGAACAAAAATGATAAATCCTTCAAGAAATGGAGATAAGCATTTCAAGTAACATGGAATGACCCAAATTCATCCTCCTCTTCGGATAGTGAGAGAAATTTGAAACAAGCAAATGTCTGTTTCATTGTTTCAAATGACGATGTAAGTGATTTTTCTTTTGATGATCTATTGAAATAAATATTGAGTTATTAGATAGACTAAGAGATCTAAAAAGAAAATATAAGGTCACTTTATGAAAATTAAATAGAAATGACTTAGATATGTTAAAAGATGAAAATAAAATATTAAAAAGAAGAATTAGAGAAATCTCAAGAATATTATGCTAATAGAACATCTCAAGCCACTATATTAAGTAGCAAAATCGAAGTTCATAAAAATGAGATTGTTGAATTAACACAAAAGAATTTAATTTAAATTCTAGTATTAAAACATTAGATATAGAAGTAGAAGATCTTAAAGCAAAATTAGAAAACCTTTCTAAGAATGTTTCAAACTTTAAAAAAAGCAGAGAAAAACTATAACACCCCATAAGTTGACGTTAATTATTTAATTAGTTAGTTAGTAAATAAATTAGGCTTTGAAATAGGAATTTGAGCAAATGATGCAATTTAACCATGAAACTTACACCTTTTGTTCATGGAGAAATTCTGAGCAACTTTCATATTTGGAGTTTTGCTATCGGAGTTCAAATGACGAAGTTACTGATGGAAAATGAATTCAGAACGAAAATAATTAAATAGGAAATAATAAACAATTTTATATTAATTATCTGGGCCCACAAGCTAACCCATCATTAGGGACAGTCAACTCCTAGCGGTCAACCAGTGATCCAAGGGCGATCGATCGAGGGCTACCTGGCAGCTTCAGTAAACCTGGGCCGCAACCGCCCGGATTTAATATATTTCAATCTGATGGTTCTGGTTGATTCTAGCATCCATAAATTTAGGTATATCCCTCTCTTCTCATATTTTTCTAAAAGCAGTAGCGAAGCTCTGCCATTTCTTCTTCTCCACTATCTATCTAAATTATAAAGATAAGATATTTGTATCTATATTCATACAAATCGGAGAAGAGTGGAAATCAAATAAGATGGAGAAGAGAAGAGAATCAACCATATGCGTGTTTGATGTAATTTATATATTAGTATCTATTTTCTCTTCCAATCCCAAATCTCTTCTCAGATGTATAATTATAATGTATGTATACCCTTTTATACATATCTCTTGGATTAAAAAGGATTTGGTGATGAATAAAGTTTCATATCCAGAGATTTAGATCGCTTTTAAAAGGTAAGTGGGAATTTTTATGTATTTTTATAATATGAAAATTATTCCATAGGTGTTTATTCGATTTTTATGCCTAATTGGGTAATTATATATGAGTTGTAGACAATGACTTGAATACGATCTGAATATAACAAATATCACCTACATATTCTTGTTTATAAATTAATTTAGCATTGTATACAACCTGGTCTGAAAATCAGTTCCAAAAGTATAAATTTAGAATATTTGTTTAAGTAAAATTTATTCCGGATTTAAAGTAGATTGTATAAGAATGTTATAAGTTTGGATTATTACCCTAATATTGTTAGAATGTAAACTTTTATATATTTGGAATCGATGGAATTTTGATCTGTATAATATTTGTAAATTAGTCGATTTTCTTTCCCTTTTACAAAGATACAGAGTTCGATCTAACAAGGAATTAATGTAAATAGAAAGAGAAAGAGACATGTAAAGTATGGATACATTGTATTTTACTGTCTATTTCAGTAATAGACAGAAATGATTAGCTCTTGTAATTTCAAACGATGTACTCTTTTATATTTTAAAGTTAAATCTTTTATTTTGGAATAATTTATGGAAATTATAATGGATAATATTTTCAGATATGATTGCAATAATTTAACATGGAAAAATATATTCTAGCTAGAACACATTTAATAAAAGTAAATATTTGTATGCAATTATTGTGCTAATAACGACGCTTACGCATAATATTTTCTTTTAGGATAATTAACTAATAAGAAAAAAATTTAAAAGGTTGTAAGTCCAATAAATGATAAATATAGAAGTTGCAATATATTAATGGGGTAAATGGATTAATGAGACTGATAAAAATGGAATAGATATTAAAGATTATTAATTTGAAATTAGTAACCATACATATATGTCTTAGAAAATGTCCATTAGGATTTTATGGATAAACTGACATTTATGAGCATTAAAAGGGGATTTATGGGTAGATAAATATTTAAGGTAAATCTTATTGCATTAAATAAAAAGAGAATTAGTAAACTAAGTCCAATGTCTACCTAAGCTAATATAAATAAAGACATAGGATAGTTAATTGGACTTAATGGGTTAGTGATGTGAGCTTAGTAGAGTTACTCAATGGAAGACTGCCCTTCACTTTGAGGCTACCAGTAGTCGAGTGTGCTTACTACTGAAGTGAGATTTCACTAATCCAACAAACATAATGGTGCGATGGATTAGGATTATTTTCTTAATTAGAAAGCATTAAATGGTCAAGATTTGAAATTAGGAGCGGTGAGAGATATCTCCATAAAGGTTCGCTTCTGGTTTGAGACCTTAAGTGGTTGAATGGTCTACCTCTCTCCTAAATGAAAGTATTAACTAATCTAGTAAGATTCCAAATAAATAAATAAGGATGTCTCTAAAAGGGTTTACTTCAGTGTTGAGGTCTTAAGTGGCTGAACGGTTCCCCTCCCTACTGAAGAAGTAACCTAATGAGATGCCATATTTATAATTAAAAAGCAAGAGTGGATATCTCGGGAAGGTTTTGCTTTAGGTTTGGGGTCTTAAGTGATTATAAAGACCTCCTCTTTCTTGTAAAAGAAGTATTAAGTAGCCAAATTAGATTTCCAAGCAGTGGCGGCTAGATAGTATCATTGGGGAGCACGCTTCTGGAATTAGGTCTTAAATGATGGGGTTTTCCTATTTTCCACTCGGAAGCATTAAGTGGCTTGGGTATAGTCTCTTACATTGCTAAAGCCGAAATATAATAGTATAATTTAGGAGCACACCTTGGGGATAGATCTTAATGATGGGGTCTGCCTTACTTAAGGTCTTAAATGAGCAGAGTCTGCCTATTTTCTAATAAAAAGTTATAAAGTGGCTTGGGTACTATTTATTATATGACTATTATTTTATTGATGATGGATGCGGTAATAGTTAGACATTAAATGTCAAAAGCCTTAAATAGTGGTTATAGGTCTTGTAGCTAGGACCCACTGATCATTGACAACATTGTTAGGAAACCACCTTAGTAATAAGTCTTAAATGATGGGGTCTACCTCAATTAAGTCATATACAAAAGAGTCTACCCATTTCTCTTTCGAAAGTATTATAGAAGCCCGATTCATAGTTAGAAGTATTAAGTGGCTAATGGGTTTGGAAGTATTAGGTGGTTGGTATGGCTTTATTAATATTTCATACCTTGCAAAGGGATAAGTATGTAATTGTATATGCAATACAAGGTTAGACTAGAACTGCAAACTTTGATGGACATAATAATTAAATGAAAACCTATCGGCATAAGTTTATATTATAAGCATTATATATTTTTCCAGTCACCGAAACGTTGCTCTGACCCCCCTTCCCATCACAACACACAAGATAGTTTTAAGGAAATAGGTCACTAGAGTTGGATGTGCTCTGTTGTTGAAGAGTCTTCTTTCTCTCATGTTCAATGCTGATGTGACAATCTGCTACCTAAGAAATACCATTAATTCTAAGGTAATATTCATGGTTATTATTCTTATTCTATTGTTGTTTCTGTTGTGAGTTTAGATTTTTATCAATCTCTGATAGTATTCATGCTTATTTGCAGGTACCAAAGCTAACTATCTGTGCTTTGATGGACTTAGGTTTCGACTTTTTTTTGAAATTTAGGCCAATTAAGGTGTGGGTTGTTGCATTTGGTATCAAAGCACTAGGTTAGTAGATCAGAGGGGTTAGGATAAATTGAGAGAACGTATTGGTATTTTTCTATCTAGTAGTATTATATTTTTACACTAGATTCTAAGAGTTCTGACTATAGAAGTAGTTGCAGTTCCATTACGAAGGAATTGGCAAAAACATATGAGTTGGAAAAGTCTTAGAGCTAATATTTTCATGTCGGCTTTCAAGCACCCACGGAATGCTGTCGATGCGTAAAGTGCTATTAACTAAGAGCATGAGGATGACATATGGTTGAATCCTGGAGACTGGAGGTGTTTGACTTAACGATAGAGATTTTAGCTACCTAGTGACTTGGACATTGAGTTCTAATTGGAGACACATAATTATTCCAGTTAGATGGGGATTTAGATTCTACAACAACCCTAGATTTTGGAATATAAATTTAAATTTGACTTTATTTTGTTTGAAATTATTTTTAAATTTGTTTTATTTGTGAGATATCATTTCTAAATATTTTTAAAATGATAATAGAATTTTTCTAAAATTTACTGCATTTATTTCCTATTTTTAAAGGCTATTTTCTATTTTTCTGCCTTTTTTCATTTAAATTATATTTAATTAAAATTTATTTTTATTTTTTTATGAATACATTTTTATTTTATGTTCTTATATTTATTTTTAAATATTTTCCATGTACATATAATTTTCCAAAGTTTATTCTGTTTATTTCCAAATTTTCTAGAGTAGTTTTCATTTTTGTGCTATTTTCTTATTTTAACCATATATAATTGATAATTATATATTTATATTTTATATTTTGTTATATTTTCGAAATTTAAACTGAAATTATAATTATTTTTAGTTATTTAAACTTAATAAAAGAAATTTGAAAGGGTTATGACTTTTGATTTTCCAATGGCCTTTTATCTTCCACCCTTCCACATTTTAACCTAACTTTTCATTCAATTAGCCTTTACTCCTCATTTCTTTCAGCCGACCACCTTCTTTTATCATTCACATGCATTATTTTTCTCATTCCTGAAGAAAAAAAATTGGCCATTGCTTTGAGAAATTTTGGGTAAACTCTTTTTCTTTTCTTTTGTTTTACTTTTATTCTTCTTTGATTTGAGTTTTGCACTTGTTCTTCTACATCATAGGTTCGTCCATGCTCCTCTCCATGCTTTTCCGCCTCCACCACCACCGAAGAGCACCACCATCACCACCTCCTCTCTGTCCAAACCCCAAGTCGTGCCTCAAAGTTGATGATCCATCACCAAATTCCAACAAAACTCCATCATTCTTGTCATAACCGAGCACCACATCAATACATCACCTTCATCACCCCATAGCCGCCACTATCTCCACCTCTAGATCCACCTGGATCCTCTACCACATTATCACCTGGACCCCACAGTGAAGGCAGTGCCCATAGTGGCCTTGGCCGAGCCTAGTTTTGGCCTTGAAACCATGTAGCTTGATTATTGTGTTGTTGTTTTCATCACCACCACTTTTGTGCCATGTTAACCTATGTTAGGCCGACCATACCCAACCCAAAACTGACCCAGAAACTTTGCTTTAGCCTTGTACTACACCTATTGTCGAGCCTAATGTATGCTAGAAGCAAGTGCAAAGCAATTCTGCTTTGATCTGTGCAGTTGATTATAGCTTAGTTTATCGTATTTGCATTTGAAAGCTTATGTGTATTATATTGTTTTTGTTTGACTTGTATTCAAGGGAATTGATACTTTGGCTCTCTCATTCATCTCTGTGTCGTGCTATGGTGTTTGTGTGGATCTCATTTGTGTATTCGTTATTGTGTCTCCAACTCAAACCAGTGAGTTATTCTCACCTGACAATGTATACATATATAACAAGTAAATTGACCACTTGTGAATCTGTAAAATGCATTATCATGTCACACCTGCTATATTATGATTATATGATGTTCACCCATGCTTAACACCTGTTATATCATATGTTACTGTTATATTATGTTGTTCTGTTATTTATACCAGTTTATCACACTGCAAGTTCCCTTCAGATTAGAATCACTATGGGTTGAAATGAAACATGCCCGAGCGGACTTAAGAATAGGGGAAAATCGTTATGGGCTGAAATGATAGGCCTGATCGATTTTCAATTTATTTCATTTACTTAGGACTGCGGGTTTGAAATGATAAAATCCGGGTTTTATTTGTAAATTACGGGTTGAAATGATATATTACCCGTAGCACTTTACCCAGTGTAGAAAATTATATACAGACCCGTAGTTAAAATATGTTTTTCTAAAAAATTTAAAATGTTTTAGAAATGTAAATATTATAATATTATAAAAAATGACTTTTGTAAAAATATTATTGATTTTCTGAATATTTATAAGTGAAATAAACTAATGAAAAAGTTTGAAAATTTGAATGTAAGTTGTTTTGGAAATTTTAATTTGGTGATAAATGGAATTTAAATTAAATATGATAATATGATAAATTTATGATAATTTGGATTTAAATGAATTTAAAGTGATTTTATAATATATTAATGATTTTTGAATAAAGTTAAATGTGAAATGAATGAATATTTAAGTTGAAATTTTGAAATATAACTAAAATTGAAAATTTGTGAATTTGGATTAAAAGTGAATTTTGAAGTTAAGTAAATAAAAATGAAATTAAGTTATATTTGAAAATTTAAATTTAAGTGTTAAGTTGAAATTTAATTTAATGAATTTAAAATTGAATATTGGAATTTAATAAGTGAATTATTAATAAATCTTGATTTTTGAATGGAAATTTAACTTTATAAAATCATGAATTTAAGGAAAATTAAATGATGATCATTAAAGTGAAATTATATGATTTTGTAAGTTAAAAATGTTTTAAATAAAAATATAATTGTTTGTGATATTATGTTGAACATTTGAAGTCAATTAACTGCATTTCTAAATATTAATTCTAATGTAAATGATAATACAGCATTTGTAAATGCTGTGGTTGATGATAATGAACTAAAAAGCTAAATAAGATTAAAGGCTATTATAGAATTTTTTAAAGTGCTATAATTTTGGAATTTAACCAAGTTTCCTTTAAAACTAATGTAACTATATTACAGCATTTTTAAAATGCTGTCTTTTGTTAAATTGAACTATTTTGAATGCAACTTTCCGTAGCGTTTTCTAAATGCTGCGAAAAGGTGATTTTTCGCTGTTTGATAAACTTAAGTGAATAAATAAACTTTGAAAAGTTTAAAACTTTGGAAATTTAATAATTTAATTATTAAATGTAATAACTTCAATTTAATGGTTTAAATGAAGTAATCCGATTTGAAATATAAACTATTTTGAAATGTGAATTGAATTGGTATTCTAAATTGAATAAAATGAATATGATTTTGAAATGAAAAGATAAGTTTGATATTTTGAAATGATTTGAAAATGGTTTGAATTGTTGAAATGATATTTGATATTTGAAATAAATACCATTTTTAAATTATAACTACGGGTTATAATAACGATTGGTTGTTAAAGAGACCGGGATCGGATATGGACATACTCTCTGTCGATACGGAAAACCACTTTAACAACTGTGTACGCGGTGGAGATTCCAGAATGAAGTAGGATGGTGAAGATGTTCCTAAGGTACTTTACGTGGACCTAACTCCCGTGAGATAGCTTAAGGTGGCTAAAACAGGAGCGATCTCAGGCCTAAGGAGGTAGCACCTCTGGCTGGACACATTTCTTCGATACCATTCTATTACTGTTGTGATCGATTAGGAGCACCCCTTCATTTGGAGTGTTTTTCGGGGTGGGCGTATGTGGCTGTTGCGTTACCACCAGCCCGTGTGCGTAATTGGTATATCTACCCTGGAATTGCCTTATGTGTCGTGTCACCTACCATACCGAGCCTTTACGACGAGTTTGTTTTTCTCCCGTAGCCCATGGAGTATTTAGGGTAGTCTCTCGATCTGGAGATATGCTGATACTGGATGGACTACTGGGACTATTATGTGTGAAGGGTGATATGGGTATCCCGGAACGCTATTTAAAAGTATGTTTATTTTAATGTAGACACTATTATAATAGCGCAATATTACTGTATGGTAAATAGTTTGGCGGATCCTTAGAGGATAGGCAGTCCGAGACATCCTTTAAGTTACTTGTTCTTATTTACAATTCACTTGAGTTGGTTTACATTATATAAGTATATATTGTCCTGACTCGAGTGTTTTGTGTTTTTCTTTACGCTCGGGTCAGCCTGAGTATTCACAGCTTTGGATTCTCTTTCTGGAGCTGGTCTTTGCTGGAGTTTCTGCTTATCTACATTTATATCTACTTTCTGTTTCAGCTGTTCTAGTTTATCTCATGTATTAGCGAACTTCTACGTATTTGGGATTTCTATTATGTTGTTTCCAGACTGTATTATGTATTTGGTTTGAGACTCTACCGTGGTAGCTTCATGAACTACTATGTATTTTTATCTTCCTCTATGAGTTATTCTGCTTGTTCAGTGTCTGTGATTCTGCGTATTTGATTTTACTTGCTCCAAATTTATTTACAATCTGTTATTTCGCATCATTCAAGTCCACATGTGTGGATTATTGTCGATTTGAATGGTATGAAATGGCGGGTCGTCATAGTTGGTATCAAAGCTTTGGTTTTTTTGGCAAACCATTGCCTCTGCGGAGCAAAAACTCATTAGAGATAAGGTATTTCTACCCTAGAATAAGCGAAATCAATCTCAGAATCATATCTTTGTGAGAGATGTATTTTCAAAGTATAAAATGATTTTTCAAATGTTTTCAAAAGATTTTCAAAGATTATTTTGATATATAAAAAATTTCTTGTTTTAAAGGATTTTCAAATGTTTACTAACTTCCTTTCGTATCTACCTTGTTAGATTTTTCTTTCTTTAGGATATTCATTCAAGTGTATTATCTTGTCTTATCTTAATTTATCTTTGGCTTTTCTTTATCTTGTCCTAAATTCATTATTTATATTTTCCATGATGAATCGAGGAAATGCCAGAGGTATGGGTCGTGGTATCGCCCCAGCTCCTCAACCTGTTGCTCCAGTCAGGTTCACTGTTCTTTGTAAGGAATTCTCTCAGCTTGGTGGTACCCCATTCCCCGATTCAGTGAGCATCATTGAGGCTCAGTAGTGGTTGCAAAGTCTTGAGAGGATATTTACTGGTCTTGATATTACTGATGCTCAGACGCGTCAGTTAATAGCTTGGCAGTTGCATGATTCTGCTTTAGATTGGTGGGAGTCCATTATGGCTAACACCGTCGAGGCTGACATCTCTTAGGAGCAGTTTAGGTGTCCTTTGTGTTATCCTGAATTTTGTTCCTATTTTTCCTTTTCCTTTGAATCTATCTTAAGCTTTTTTCTGTATCTCTTTTCCAGGGAGGCTTTTATGGCAAAATGGATGCCAGAAGCCGGGAAATCTCAGCTTTATCGTGAGTTTATGGATCTTAAGCAGGGTAGCATGTCATTTGCTGAGTATGAGAGGAAGTTCAACGAACTTTCCAAGTTTTATTGATACTCGTCTCAAGAAGAATGAGAAATTTATTGTTGGTGCTCGTCCAGAGTATTATAGTCGCCTTATTTCTCATGTTCATGGCACTTTCACCTAGCTTATGGATATGGCGATTCGCTATGAGAACCCCACATCCAAAGGTCCTGCTGTTTCTGGTGCTCAGTCTTCATATGCTAATTCCAAGAAGCGTAAGCCTAATTTCCAGCAGCAGAAGAAGAATTGGAAGAAGCATTCTGGTTTGAGATCTTCATCATCAGCTCCTGCTCAGAGGCAACCAGTTGATCTATCCTCCATCACTTGCTTTAGGTGTGATCAGAAGGGGCACTATACCAATAGCTATCCTACTCTATCTGGTGCTGCTATTCCTCCACCTACTAAGTTGGCTAGAATGATCTTTGCCATATTTGTCTCTAGCCTGGTCATTTTAAGAAGGACTGCCCTACCCAGCAGAGGGGTACTCCTTCTGGTATATTTGTTGTCACTACTGCATCATCTCCTGTTCCTCCACCTGCTCCTGCTCCTAGTGATGACCAAGGTACTCTCTAGGGTTGTTTTACTTTATTCCATCATCATGTTCGTGTGTTGTTTGATACTGGTGTTTCACACAGTTTTATCTCTATTGCTTTATGTGATAAGTTTGAGCATCTCCTATCTCCTGAGTATGCTTCTGTTCCATTATGTGTTTCAAATCCTATTGGGGTCCTACTAACCTTAATCGGATTTGTTGAGAAGTGAAATTCTCCATTCTGATCATCGCTTTAGTGGTGATTTTTATGTTTTGGGCTTCGATGCTTTCGATTTACTGCTTGGTCAGGATTGGTTAGTGCATCATGATGCACATATCTCTTGTAAACCCCAAACTGTTCGTCTTGTTGATGATCAAGGGAATTCCTTGATTATTCAATGCCGCTTGCCTTAGGATTTTGCTGACAACTTTATTTATTCTTTGGATTCCTCTCCCAGTGATCATGATTCAACTCCTATGGTTAGATTATATTCCGATGTATTTGGTGAAGTCACTTCTTTACCTCCAAAGAAGGAAATTGATTTTCGGATTAATCTTATTCCTGGTGCTCGACCTGCTGTTCTTCCTCCTAGAAGAATGGCACCCCGCGAGAAGGTTGAGTTGGGAAAGAAAATTGAGGACTTGTCTTCCAAAGGTATGATTAGGCCTAGTTCTTCTGAATGGGGAGCTGCGGTGGTTTTTGTCACCATGTCTGATGGTTCTCTTCGGATGTGTGTTGATTATAGGGAGCTGAACAGGCTCACTATGAAAAACATATATCCAATGCCTCGTATCAATGACATGTTTGATCAGCTTTATGGTGCCACAGTTTTCTCTCAGCTTGATCTTGCCACTGTTTTTCATCAGCTCAGGGTTGCCGAGGATAACATTCCCAAGACTGCTTTTCGCACTGAGAATGGTTTTTATGAATGGTTAGTCATGCCTTTCGGTTTGACTAATGCTCCTGCTTTCTTTGTTGATTTGATAAATCGTGTTTTTCATGCTGTGCTTAATAAATTTCTGCTAGTCTTTGTTGATGATATCCTTGTCTTCTCTAAGACCCAGGAAGAGCATGAGTCACATTTGAAATATGTTCTTGAGACTCTCAGAAATCATCAGTTGAAGGCTAAGTTTTCCAAATCCATTTCTGGAAGGATGAAGTCCGATATCGGGCATATTGTTTCTAGTTATGGAGTTTCAGTTGATCCAGCCAAAATCGTTGCGACCAATGTAAGTCTTTCTTTCTCTTCTTCTTCATCATTTTAATAATTCTATCTTTTCTATTGTCCTTATTTTTCCCTATTCTATTTCAGGATTGGGAAACTCCAAAGACTCCATCTGATATTCGTAGTTTTCTGGGCCTTGCCGGTTACTACCGGAGATTCATTGAGAATTTTGCTCGGATTGCTGCACCTCTCACAGCTTTGACTCGTAAGAATGCCAAGTTTGTCTGGAGTGATCAGTGTAAGGCTGCATTCAATGAGTTGAAGAGCAAGCTAACTTCTGCGCCAGTTCTTACTGTTTCAAACGAAAGTGAGGGATTTACAGTATATACTTTTGCTAGTCGTGAGGGTTTGGGTGCTGTTCTCGTGCAGGATGGTAGGGTCATTGCCTATGCCAGCCGTCAGTTGAAAACCCACAAGGAAAATTATGCTACTCATGATTTAGAGTTTCTTGATGTTGTCTTTTCTTTAAAGCTTTGGAGGCATCATCTTTTTGGAACCAAGTTTGAGCTTTTCACTGATCATCAGTCTCTGAGATATATCTTTTCCTAGAAGGATTTGAATCAGAGGCAAGTTTGTTGGCTTGAGTTTCTGGCTTCTTACGACCTTGATATTAGCTATACTCCCGGTAAAGCTAATGTTGTGGCCGATGCTTTGAGTCGGAAGAAGGCTTTGTTGTGTCAGCTTGTTGTTTCTTCTTCTCCTCTTCTGGATCATATTATGGCTAAGCAGGATGAGGATGGGATGCTTAGATTGATGAAGGAGAGTGTTCATAGCAGGGATGGTGGTAGTAGTGGTAGTAGTGGAGCTCATATTGATGATAGAGGGATTTTGAGGATTAATGGCAGCATTTGTGTCCCGAATGTTGATGGTTTGAGGTAGGAGTTGCTTCAGGAGAATCACCGGTCCAGGCTTTCTGTTCATCCTGGTGTGTCAAAGATGTATCAGGATATGAAGAAGCTTTATTGGTGGAAGGGGATAAAAAGGGATATCTCTATCTTTGTTAGTCGGTATGCGACTTGTCAGCAAGTCAAAGCCGATCATCAAAAGACCCCTGGTTTGATGCAGCCCCTTGAGATTCCCAACTGGAAGTGGGAACAGTTTTCCATGGATTTCATTGATGGTTTACCGAGGACTCGGAGGGGTAATGAGAGTATCTGGGTTATTGTTGATAGACTGACCAAGTCTTCTCATTTCATTCCGGTCAACTCTACTCGTTCTACTTCTAGCTTATCTGAGATCTACATGAGGGAGATCGTTCGTCTCCATGGTGTTCCTCTCAGTATTGTTTGTGATCATGACCCTATGTTCACCAGTCAGTTTTGGGAAGCTTTTCAGGAATCTCTGGGTACTCGTTTGAATCTGAGCACTACTTACCATCCATAGACCGACGGTCAAACGGAAAGAGTGAATCAGGTTCTCGAGGATCTTCTTCGTGCTTGTGTGCTTGATTATGGAGGATCTTGGGAAGATTATCTCCATCTTGCCGAATTTACCTACAATAATAGCTATCAGGTATAATCTTATCTTCTGTTTTTTAGTCTATTCTTGATCTTTTTATCTATCTCATTCCATATTTGCATTCAGCCCAATCTCAAAATGTCTCTGTTCGCTGCTCTATACGGACGACCTTGTACATCCCCATCTTGTTGGATTGAATCCGGCAATCGTTTGGTTCTTGGTCCTGATGTGATTTTGGAAGCTTCTGAGAAAGTTGAGGAGACTAAGAAGAGTTTGAGAGCCGCTCAGGATAGGCAGAAGAAGTATGCTGATAGGTGTAGGCGGAATTTGGAATTTTCTGTTGGTGATCAGGTGTTCCTTAAGGTTTCACCCTTGAGGAATATCATTCGCTTTGGTCGTAGAGGAAAGCTTTCTCCAAGGTTCATTGGTCCTTTCCGCATTGTGGAAAGAGTTGGTTCTTTGGCTTATCGTCTGGATTTGCCCGAGAACTTTCTGGAGTGCATGATGTATTCCATGTTTCGCATCTTCGTCGTCATCTTCATGATCATCTCTTATTGTCCAGCCTTTTGTTCTCGATAGCTTGGATATTGGCCCTAATCTGACTGTTGAGAGGAAGCGACTTCGTATTGTCGAAGAGGTAAGAAGCAGCTCAGAAGGAAATCTGTTAACTAAGTACAATGGAGTACTGACAACCGAGATTGTACCTGGGAAAGGGAGGAGAACATTCATGCTTCGAATCTGGAATTGTTCGTTTCAGGTACTATTTTGTTTTTCTATCTTGTTTCTCTTTATTTTTCCTTTCTGTTCTTTTCGAGGACGAAAAGATTTGAGTGGGGGAGAGTGTAACAACCTTAGATTTTTGAACATAAATTTAAATTTGATTTTATTTTTTTTGAAATTATTTTTAAATTTGTTTTATTTGTTAGATATCATTTCTAAATATTTTTAAAATGACAATAGAATTTTTCCAAAATTTACTGCATTTATTTCCTATTTTTAAAGGCTATTTTCTATTTTTCTGCCATCTTCTTCATTTAAATTATATTTAATTAAAATTTATTTTTATGATTGCATTTTTATTTTATGTTATTATCTTTATTTTTAAATATTGTCCATGTACATATAATTTTTTCAAAGTTTATTCTGTTTATTTTCAAATTTTCTAGACTAGTTTTCATTTTTGTGCTATTTTCTTATTTTAACCATATATAATTGATAGTTATTTATTTATATTTTATATTGTTATATTTTCGAAATTTAAACTAAAATTATAATTATTTTCAGTTATTTAAACTTATATAAAGAAAATAAAAGAAATTTGAAAGGGTTGTGACTTTTGATTTTCCAATGGCCTTTTATCTTCTACCTTTCCACTTTTCATTCAATTAGCCTTTACTCCTCATTTCTTTCAGCTGACCACCTTCTTTTATCATTCATGTACATTATTTTTCTCATTCCTGAAGAAAAAAATCGTCCATTGCTTTGAGAAATTTTTGGGTAAACTCTTTTTCTTTTCTTTTGTTTTACTTTTATTCTTCTTTGATTTGAGTTTTGCACTTGTTCTTCTTCATCATAGGTTCGGCCATGCTCCTCTCCATGCCCTGCCACCTCCACCACCACCTGAGAACACCACCATCACCTCTTTGTCCAAACCCCAAGCCGTGCGTCAAAGTTGATGATCCATCACCAAATTCCAACAAAACTCAATCATTCTTGTCATGGCCGAGCACCACATCAATACATCATCTTCATCACCCCATAGCCGCCACCATCTCCACCTCCACCACCTCCAGCTCCACCTTGAGCCTTTTCCACATCATCACCTGGACCCCACAGTGAAGGCCGTGCCCATAGTGGCTTTGGTCGAGCCTAGTTTTGGCCTTGAAACCATGTAGCTTGATTGTTGTGTTGTTGTTTTCATCACCACCACTTTTGTGCCATGTTAACCTATGTTAGGCCGACTATAATCAACCCAAACCTGATCCAAAAACTTTTCTTTAGCCTTTTAACACACCTTCGGCCAAGCCTAATGTATGCTGGATGCAAGTGCAAAGCAATTCTGCTTTGATCTGTGCAGTTGATTATAGCTCAGTTTATCGTATTTGCATTTGAAAGCTTATGTGTATTATATTGTTTTTGTTTGACTTGTATTCAAGGGAATTGATACTTTGGATCTCTCACTCATCTCTATGTCATGCAATCGTGCTTGTGTGGATCTCATTTGTGTATTCGTTGTTTTGTCTCCAACTCAAACCAGTGAGTTATTCTCACCTGACAATATATACATATATAACTAGTAAATTGACCACTTGTGAATCTGTAAAATGCATTATCATGTCACACCAGCTATATTATGATTATATGGTGTTCACCCATGCTTAAACACCTGTTATATCATATGTTACTGTTATACTATGTTGTTCTATTATTTATATCAGTTTATCACACTGCAAGTTCTATTTAGATTAGAATCACTATGGGTTGAAATGATACATACCCGAATGATCTTTAGAATAGGGGAAAATCGTTATGGGTTGAAATGATAGGCCCGAGCGATTTTCAATTTATTTCATTTACTTAGGACTGTGGGTTTGAAATGACAAAACCTGGATTTTATTTGTAAATTAGTGGTTGAAATGATATATTACCCGTATCACTTTACCTAGTGTAGAAAATTATATACAGACCCATAGTTAAAATATGTTTTTCTAAAAAATTTAAAATATTTTAGAAATGTAAATATTATAATATTATAATATTATAAAAAAATGATTTTTAAAAAAATATTATTGATTTTCTGAATATTTATAAGTGAAATAAATTAATGAAAAAGTTTGAAAATTTGAATGTAAGTTGTTTTGGAAATTTTAATTTGGTGATAATTGGAATTTAAATTAAATATGAAAATATGATAAATTTATGATAGTTGGATCTAAATGAATTTAAAGTGATTTTATAATATATTAATGATTTTTGAATAAATTTAAAATGTGAAATGAATGATTATTTAAGTTGAAATTTTGAAATATAACTAAAATTGGAAATTTGTGAATTTGGATTAAAATTGAATTTTGAAGTTAGGTACATAAAAATGAAATTAAGTTATATTTGAAAATTTAAATTTAAGTGTTAAGTTGAAATTTAATTTAATGAATTTAAAATTGAATATTGGAATTTAATAAGTGAATTATTAATAAATCTTGATTTTTGAATGGAAATTTAACTTTATAAAATCATGAATTTAATGAAAATTAAATGATGATTATTAAAGTGAAATTATGTGATTTTATAAGTTAAAAATGTTTTAAATAAAAATATAATTGTTTGTGAAATTATATTGAACATTTGAAGTTAATTAACTGCATTTCTAAAATGTTATTAATTCTAATGTAAATGATAATACAGCATTTGTAAATGTTGTAGTCGATGATAATGAACTAAAAAGCTAAATAAGATTAAAGGCTATTATAGTATTTTGTAAATTACTATAATTGTGGAATTTAACTAAGTTTCCTTTAAAACTAATGTAACTATATACAGCATTTTTAAAATGCTGCCTTTTGTTAAATTGAACTGTTTTGAATGTAACTTTCCGTAGCGTTTTCTAAATGCTGCAAAAAGGTGATTTTTCACTGTTTGATAAACTTAAGTGAATAAATGAACTTTGAAAAGTTTAAAACTTTGAAAATTTAATAATTTAATAATTAAATGTAATAACATCAATTTAATGGTTTAATGAAGTAATCCGATTTGAAATATAAACTATTTTGAAATGTGAATTGAAATGGTATTTTAAATTGAATAAAATGAATATGGTGTTGAAATGAAATGCTAAGTTTGATATTTTGGAATGATTTGAAATGGGTTTGAATTGTTGAAATGATATTTGATTTTTGAAATAAATACCATTTTTAAATTATAACTACGGGTTATAATAACGATTGGTTGTTAAAGAGATCAGGATCGGACATGGACATACTCTCTGTCGATACCGAAAACCACTTTAACGACTGTATACGTGGTAGAGATCCAGAATGAAGTAGGATGGTGATGACGTTCCGAAGGTACTTTACGTGGACCTAACTCCCATCAGTTAGCTTAAGGTGGCTAAAACAACAGCGATCTCCGGCCAAAGGAGGTAGCACCTCTGGCTGGACACACTTCTTCGATACCATTCTATTACTGTTGCAATCGATTGGGTGAACCCCTTGATTTGGAGTGTTGTTCGAGGTGGGAATATGTGGCTGCTGCGTTTCCACCAGCCCATGTGCGTAATTGGTCTATCTACCCTGGCATTGCCTTGTGTGCCGTGTCACCTACCATACTGAGCCTTTACTACGAGTTTGCTTTTCTTCCGTAGCCCATGGAGTATTTAGGGTAGTCTCCCGATCTGGAGATATGCTGATACTGGATGGACTACTGGGACTATTATGTGTGAATGGTGATATGGGTAGCCCGGAACGCTATTTAAAAGAATGTTTATTTTACTGTATACACTATTATAATATCGTAATATTACTACATGGGTCTCCCGATCTGGAGATATGCTGATACTGGATGGACTACTGGGACTATTATGTGTGAATGGTGATATGGGTAGCCCGGAACGCTATTTAAAAGAATGTTTATTTTACTGTATACACTATTATAATATCGTAATATTACTACATGGTAAATAGTTTGACGTATCCTTAGAGGATGGGCGGTCACAGGCATCCTTTAAGTTACTTGTTCTTATTTATAGTTCACTTGGGTTGGTTAATATTATATAAGTATATATTGTCCTGACTCGAGTGTTTCGTGTTTTTCTTTATGCTCGGGTCAGCCTGAGTATTCACAACTTTGGATTCTCTTTCTGGAGCTGGTCTTTGCTGGAGTTTCTGCTTATCTACATTTATATCTACTTTCTGTTTCAGCTGTTTTAGTTTATCTTATGTATTAGTGAACTTCTATGTATTTGGGATATCTATTATGTTATTTTCAGACTGTATTATGTATTTGGTTTGAGACTCTACCGTAGTAGCTTCATGAACCACTATGTATTTTTATATTCCGCCGTGAGTTATTTTGCTTGTTCTGTGTCTGTGATTCTGCGTATTTGATTTTGTTTGTTCTAAATTTATTTACAATCTGTTATTTCGCATCATTCAGGTCCAACATGTGTGGATTATTGTCGATTTGAATGGTACGAAATGGCGGGTCGTCACAGATTCTCTATGTCGCAATTGTGCGAAAGCAAGTCTTTGTTTAGGGTGCATTCATTGATCAACTCTTTGGTGGCAAACCGAATTTTTACTCAAATAATTAATGTTAATTCCTTAGTCTAAAACCTGTGAGAGAATTTTTTAAAACTATATTTTGGAAATGCCCTGAATTTTTGAAAAAGGGATTTTCAAAGGTTTTTTTTTCCAAGGATTTTTTTAAAAAAATTTCGTCTTATGGAAGTTTTGAAGTTTTAATTTTCAAAGAGACACGTTACCACTATGTTGGTCGTGTTAAGAGATTTGTAGTTTACAAAACATTAATTCTTTAAATTCATAAATATTTAGATGATATACCAGTAAAGGCTTGATATTGATTTTTGGCAAGAAAATAGTTTTCCAATTTGGAAAATTTATGCTTTAGAAAGATATTTGGAAACCCTGAAATATTTATAGACTTAATTTTAACTTTTGAGGGAAGCTTTAGTATGAAATAGTTTTTGTTATTGAGAAACAAGTATAAAGGAACATATACTTAGCTCGGCGATTTTTCGATTTATAAACCTTAGGTTTTTATAATTTTTTCCCTTTAAGGTACAAAAAAATAGGAATGACATTCAACTTTATTTGGGGTATGTAATTTGAAGTGTTGTTGAACCCACCAGTTGTTGGATGAAATATTTCCATGTAAAGTAGACATGAAATAGCAGCTAGAATATTTTAGGTTTCCAGAAGTGTTATTGGTCACAATAGTTTTGCTAAGGTTATCACAATCTTGCCAAGGAACGGTACATAGTAAAACGGAGACTGTCATATGGAAGGCAGAATTTTTCTAGATGGGTTAAGTTGAAGATGGTGTGCGAAATAGTCATAAGAACATTAATTAATTTAACCAGCCATATTGGGTCCAAGTTCAAGCCACGCTCAAATTTGAACCGGTTGAAAGCTAGATGGATTCGGGTCAAACCCGAATGTAGCGCCCCTAATTTTAATTAAAATTATTTAGAAGATTTAATTAGAGTAAATTAAATAGAATAATGTAGAGTGACAGGGAGGCTGAGGTTGGTTAATAAATTTAATGGTCGTGCTTATTAAAATAAATAGGCTTATAAATAGTTATGTGTTCACTAAATAAACATAAGGGCATTAGAATAAATAGTCGCCCCATATTATATCCCCCTTATACTCACATTAGCTCATTATTCACATTCATTTTATCATAAGCAAAAATAAACGTAAGGAAGCTAAAATCAAGCCAACCATTACGAGGAAGAAGAAAAGAGGAAATAAAAATCTAAAGCTTAGGATCAAGCTAGAAGAAATCAGTCTCAATCAATCTTCAATTTTCTTATCCAAATTAAGATGAATAATAATCACAACATCTCTATTTTATAATCATTAATTTTTGGATTTAATGGTAGATAAGTTTTATGATGTATTGGATGATGATATGCTTGATATGTTTAGTTTAAACAAGATTGTTTAAAAAGGAATGTACATGGTTTTAGGGAAAAATCAATTTATATTGATGTTCAAATGTCATGGAAAAAATTTATGTGATGTAAAATATGATTTTGGAGATGGGTGTTAAATTTGATAATTTTCCAAGCTATGGAAAGATTTCCATGAATTTTCAAAGGAAATATGATTATTTGGGTTTATAAATTTATTTCGGAAATTATGTTGAGAATTTGGGTCTGAAATTTTGATATGTTAGATAATATGATTAAAGTGAATTTCTGGGATTTTTGAGGATTTTTATTAAGAGATTTATTATTGAAATTAAATTATTTTGAAAGAAGGACCTAAATGATTTAATTGGTGTAAAAAGGGGAGGGGCTTAATTGTTAATATTATTCACTTCTTAGATCTGAGAAAATGCGGCAAATATATATGAAATAATTTGAAAGTTTATGGTATCCAATCAAGTGTTTACATGTGGGCAAGTTAGTTAGAAAAAATTTACTTTATTTGTTAAAAATAGCCTTTGCTCAGAAAAGTAGGTTCCGCCTTCTTTAGAAGTAGCATTTGACCTAGAGCTTCCACCCTCTACCTAGTCGAAACCTTCTTAGTCGACCATAAAACAAATACATATGGTATCACTTAGTTGGTACACAATGGATTGGAGAAAGGTGGAAGGTAGGGTATCGAAACGTAGCTTTCGAAGGTGTCGGTACCTTTTTTGTTTTCTAAAGAAAAGCACTTGCCTGTTTACAAATAGGTTTTGAATAATTCGAAACCAATGCATGTGAAAGGGTATTTTAAATTAACCTTTTGAAGGAGATATGCTGCCATTTTAAAGTAAATGGCTTCCAAAGGAGTTACTAAGTCATGAAAGTGATGCTTTAGGATAAGGTAGTTTCGACCAAGTCGAAACCCTTCTACAACTTTAAGCCTTTCAATGGTATTGAAGATATCAATGTTGTCGAAAGGTACTTTTTTAAAAAAAAATCTAAGACACTTCCTATAGATTTCGAAAGGGGTTAAGGGTTTCGAGCCAACCTTCCAATATTTTACCCAGATGTTTATGTTTTTGAAAGGATGGTGCCGACACAATCAAGTTTTCCCCAAATACTTTTATACGATAAAGAAAGGTTTCAAAAGGGGTACTTTCTCTTATGTTCACTTAGACCTAAAATGACATTTTAAATATAAACCCAATGGTTTCGGAAGGTATACATCCAATGGTTTCGAAAGAGGATCTTTCAATGTTTTCGAAAGGGGTACTTTCAATTGATTTCAAAGCTATGCTTCTAAAGTTAAAGGTTAATACTTTAATACATTCGAAACGTTTCGAAAGAAATATTTTATAGTATTCGGAAGGTAGGAGCCTAATTTTTTGAAGATAGATTTCAATGCTTTTGGAGGAGGTCATCCAATGAAGTCGAAAGCAAGGTTTCGAAGGTGTCGAAAGGTTTTGTAGCACAAACTGTTTTCAAAGGAAAAACCCATGGCTAAGTAAAGGATCTTTTGAAATGATTTTAAGAAGAGGCTTTCCTTGATTAAATTATAGGTTAAAGGGATTAACTATGTTTTATATGGAAAGTATTTCAAGGACATTAAACCCACTGGAGTGGTATTGTTTTGTAATTATGTTTGCTTCTTGAAATATAAGTATATTCTAATTATAAAGGACCCCCAACTACATTTTGGGTATAAAGGGTAGAAGAATAAGCTAGGTTAACCCACTAGTGAATATAAATTGATTAAACTCCTAAATGAGTAGAATTGCATCCAGGAACTCAGGCAGAACATAATATAGGATGCCTAGACCATAGAGTTGTCTAGGCCCATGAAAAATATGATTTGGAAGTAATTGGATTAATCAATAGGCTCATAGTGATCCCATGAAAACTATGTTTTTAAGAGTTGTTGGCAGGGGCCAATTGGTTTGTAGTGAACCCATGAAAACTATATATAAATTAAGTACTGACAACAATCAATAAGTTCCTAGTTAACTCATGAAAACTAGGATAAGAAAGAAGTTATTGAAGGCATCAACGGGTTCCTAGTCAACCCATGAAAACTAGGATAAGAAATGAGTTATTGGAACCACCAATAGGTTCAGGGGAACCCATGAATTAATTAAGTCATTGATAGGGGCCTATAGATTTTTAGTGATCCCATGAAAAATATGAAATAGGACAGGGTGTCCATGAAATATAAAAAGGTTATTATTAAGCCTATGAAAACTATTAGGTTAATAGTGACTCTAAAAGCCATAGATATGATAGGAAGTCCATTAAATCAGGTATGAGAAATCCAAGATGTTTATATGTATGCATATCATCATAATGTCTTGACATGCTATGTTTTAACCATTGTGGATGTAGGAGCAAAGTATATGGTTTTACAAAGGTTTTAGGATACTAGTTAGGGAAAAACCTGTTCCGCTAAACGGCATGGTCTCACTAGATAGCTAAATGGATTAGGATGTTAGATTATTATTCATAACAGGCTTTATGTCTAACTCGAAGTTTTTGTTTTCCCCTTGATCTCTCGGGTACTCAATTGATGTTGAGTAGTTTGAGGTTTAGGGTTTCCAGGTTCACTTCTTAGATGATTAAAGCTTCCGAAGGCATGCAAGAGGAAGTTAGTTATTTAGAGTTATCTTTTTCGCCGTGTATTTTGGATGTAAAGGCAGATTCGTTTTATTGCCTTAATGTATACTCTGATCAACCAAAGGGGCATCTCCACATGTCACTCTTGGCGTATATGTAATAATTATATTTTTCTAAACATGTTTAATGTCTGTGGGATTATGTAATGGACAAGAAATGTTTTGAATAGAATGTGGAAATGTGTTTCAAGTTGTTAAATTTTTTCCATATTCATGTGATATGTGTATCAATGTATCTAGCACCGCCGTATTTAGACGCCAAAATTAATAACTATGGATGACTACAGCATCCGTAACCGTTAGTTTTGGGCCTCTAAGTAGGGGGATGTTACAAATTGGTATCAAAACATAGGTTTGTTAAAATTTAAAAGAAAATTTAAACCTAAAAGATTTTTGAAACATAATTTGATAAATCAGAAATATGATCGGGGTATGGGTTAACACTATAGTACCATATTTGTGTTTGATATATAGGTGTATATATATAAGTACATGTTCCTCTCTCTCTTAGATCATTCTTCTGTATCTTACTAAGGTTCGTATGCCAATTTATGAGAAAAATGATATGGAAGCAGGAAACGGAAGAGGAAATCTAGGTGGAGGAAGTACCACAACCAACGAAAATGTTCGACATAGTACCAGGAGAAACCAAGGTCGACCGTCTAATGCTACCCCAAATGTTGAAGCCAATGTGGACGCTAGAAATCAGCCAGTAGATGTGGGGTTGGTGTATCAGTTGTTATCTAATCTTTTGCAAGTAGGAGTTGCTGGTAATGTTGGAGGAGCTAATCCTGTAGCTCCGGGTGGGAATAATTAGCTAGACTAAGCAGAGACTGCACCAGTTTGGGTTGAAAGCCGTTTGTTGGAACGGAGGATGCTGTTGAGGTTGACAATTGGCTATTATACTATGGGAGGATCTTTACTGATCTAGGCTTAGATGATGAGCAAAAGAGCAGGCTGCCCTCTTGGCAGTTGCAAGGGGCGGTTCTTTACTGGTGAAATAGTGTGACCATCGGAGTTTTGGAAGAAGAGCTGACATAGGATGATTTTAGAAGGAGGTTTGAGCAGAGGTTTTTATCCGAAGTGGCAAAGTCGGCGTTGATGAGAAATTTGTGGATTTGGTCTAGGGAGATATGTCAGTAATCGAGTATGCTGTTGAGTTTGATGAGCTATCTCGATACGGATATGCCACTATAGACGTTGACATCTGAAGAAATAAGTGGTTCATTCGAGGATGGAGACCTGAGCTTTCTAGAATTACCATGACACATATTCGAGATCCTTGTAATGTGATGGTGGAGATGGCCGTTCTCCATGAAGTGATTCCCAGGGTCCTTGGGGAAAGAAGAGGAAATTCTTTAAGAAGAAGGGAGCCTAGAAAGGGGATGCTACCAAGAAGTCAAAGGCTGATTTAGTGTGCTTCAAGTATGATGAGAAGGGCCAGTATGCTCACGAGTGTCGGGAAGCCAAAGGGATGAAGCATGTAGAAAAGAAGAATGTGAAATGCTTCAACTGTGACCAACTTGGGCATTACAAGAACCAGTGTCCGAAGCCAGTCAGGGTGGACAGAGGGAAGGTTTTTGCTATTGGACCACCATCTTCTTCTAGGCCTACTGCTGCAGGGAAAGGGAAAACAATGATGGAAGATATGCTTTTGATTCAAAGTATATCAGTTAGGATACTATTTGATACCAGTGCATCACACTCATTTATATCATGGTATTTGGTTGATAGGTTATGCATAGAACCCACATACCTTATTACCTCCTTAAGGATGCTAATCCAATAGGAGGATATGCCATTCTAGGGATGAGATTTGACCAGGTGGAACTTGATTGTTAGATCATAAGTTTGCATGTAGTTTGTATGTTTTTAATTTCGTAGACTTGGGGATCATTTTGGGTATGGATTGGTTAGGTAAGTATGAGGCTAGGATATTTTGCCAGGATAGGAAACTATCATTCATACACCCTGATAGTCATAACAGAATCATCTTCTTAGCAAAGAATTCCAGCAGTAGTGTTTGTGCTTAGGTGCCATGAAGGTAGGACAAAATCTAAGTCAGGTTCGAGTGGCAAGAGAATTTGCATATGTTTTTGAGACGGTTACGATATTACTGCAGAAACAAGCAGTTGAGTTTTGGATAGATCTTGTACCAGGAGATAAACATGTCAGTAGACCACCTAGCAGGATGACCGGACAGAGATAAAGGAATTAAAGGTGCAGCTAGTGGATCTAGAAGGAAGGAATTTCATTAGACCAAGCAATTTTCCTTTGGGAACGGCCACGGTGTTCGTGAAGAAACCAGATGGGTCGTCAAGGATGTGCATCGATTATCGTAAGTTAAACAAAAGAATGATCAAAAATAGATGCCCTCTATCAAGAATAGATGACCTATTTGACCGGTTGAGTGGAGCTAGAGTGTTTTCCCAGTTGGATTTGGCAATAGGGTTCCATCAGTTGAGAGTGGCATAGGACAACATTCATCTGACAGCATTTCAGACTAGATATGGTTCATTTGAGTTGTTGGTGATGCCATTTGGATGACAAATGCTCCTACTTTCTTCATAGATTTGATGAACAGAATTTTTCGAGAGCACTTGGATAGGTTCGTGTTGGTATTCATAGTGAAATTTTAGTTTACTCGAAAGATGAAAGAGTGCATGAGGATCATCTTAGAGTGGTGCTTGAAATACTAAGGAAGAATCAACTAAAGGCGATGTTTTCCAAGTGTCATTTTGGAAGAAATATGTTAAGTTTCTTGGTCATGAGTTTTAGAGGATGGCATGTCAGTCGATCCAATTAAGATCGAAGCCGTCAATGATTGAAAGAGACCAGAGACGGTAACCGAGATCGGAAGTTTTCTTGGACTTGCTGACTATTACTGAAGATTCATCAAGGATTTCTCGTGGATAGCAGCACCTTTAACTAAGTTGACCAGGAAAGATGTGAAGTTTATTTGGTCCGACAAATGTAAGGAATGTTTCCTTAAGTTAAAGCATTTGTTGACCAATGCATCAGTGCTAGTAGTTCCAGATGGAAAAAAAGGGTTGGTAATGTACACTGATGCATGCAGGGCTGCATTAGGAGTAGTATTGATGCAGATGGGTAAAGTTATTGCCTATGCATCTAGATAGCTTAGACCGCATGAAGTGAGATATCATACTCATGATTTGAAGTTGGCTGTCGTGATCTTTGCCTTGAAGATTTAGAGGCATTATATCTTAGGAGAGAGATTTGAGTTGTATACCGATCATAAGTCTTTAAGATATTTATTCTCTCAGAAGGAGTTGAATATGAGGCAGTAGAGATGGTTGGAATTTTTGGCTGCTTATGATTTCGGTATAGAATATACTTCTGGAAAAGAAAATAAGTTAGCAGATGCTCTTAGCAGAAAACATAAAAATGTGGTGCTAGGTAGCTATGTCGACGGAATGGAAGGATCTAGAATCCTTGACCAGCTGTTGTGTGAAGTTAAGATCTACTGCTAGTTCTAGTCAGGGTACTGCCATGTTGTCTAGTTTATAAGTTCGACCAGTGTTGATCGAAAGAATAGCTTCTAAAAAAAAGAGGATTAGAAGGCTTGAGGTTGGATCATAGGTCGATGAACTAAAGTATTTAGTCTTGACGAAAGAGGATGGTTGAGAAAGAAGGGACGATTATGTGTTCCAAATGTAGAAAACTTAAGGAGGGAAGTTCTTGAAGAATGTCACCGATCCAAGTTTACGATTCATCCTGGAGGGACCAAGATGTATCAAGATACAAATAGAAGTTTTTATTAGGAAGGTATGAAGAGGGATGTTGGCTTGTGGGATGACAGTGTGTGAACTATCAACAAGTGAAAGCCGAACATTAGAAGCCGAGTGGATTGCTTCAGCCTTTAGAGATTCCCATTTGAAAATAGGGTTCGATATCCATGGATTTTATAGATGGTTGCCAAAGTCAAACATAGAAAATGAAAATATATGGGTCATAGTGGACAGATTGACCAAGAGTGCCCATTTCATTTCAGTCAAGTTAACAGGATGGCACCTGTTTTGGCGAAATTGATCATGAAGAACATAGTTAGACTTCATGGGATTCCTAGTAGCATAGTTAGCGATAGAGATGCATTATTCACTAGCGAATTTTGGAAGAGTCTACAAGAGGTATTAAGTACCAACCTCAAGATGAGTATAGCATATCACCCAGAGACGGATGGACAGACGGAGAGAGTCAATAATGTACTCGAGGATTTATTGAGGACTTATGTATTGGATTTTGGTGGATCTTGGGAAGATCACTTGCATTTGATTGAGTTTTTTTTTAATAATAGATATCAGAATAGTATAAGAATGACGCCTTTTGAACCTTTATATGGAAGGCCATGAAAATCCCTAACATATTGGTTAGAGATTGGAGACTGATTAGTCTTAGGTCCGGATTTGGTTAGAGAAGCATTAGAAAAGATTGAGTTGATCCGATGTCAGACGAAGGAAGCTTAATCCAGCCAGAAGAGTTACGTAGATAAGAGGCGTAAAGACCTAGAGTTCTCAATGAGGGATAGGGTTTTCATTAAGGTATCATCGATGAAGGGTGTGGCATGATTTGGAAAGTCGATAAAGTTGGCCTCGAAACATGTTGGTCCATTCCATACTTTAGAAAGGATTGAAAAGCTTGCATACAGAGTAGAGTTTCCGAGTAGTTTGGTAGGGTCCATAATGTATTCCATGTTTTTGATCTTCGCAAGTTTGTGCATGATCCAAGCTACTATTCCTCAGACAGAGTTTCTAGACTTGGTAGTAGAGCCTTATTTAACTTTTGTTAGACAACCAATTCGGATTGTAGCGGGAGATGAGAAAAGATTGAGGATCAAGATAGTCAAGTTGGTAAAAGTTCAGTGGAGCGACAACGAAAAGGACTGTACTTGGGAAATAGAGGACAAGATTCGAGATGCTTATCATGATCTGCTTTGATGATATGTCTACATTAGATTTATATAGATTAGTAGCTAGTCAGGTAGGCTAGTGTGGATGTTAGGAGTGTTTATAGATGATTGCTATGTTTGCTATTTAGTCCTTATTGAAATTTGAGGACGAAATTCTTAAGCAGGGGAGCCTATAACACCCATAATTTTATTAACATTATCCAACGGATTTAATTAGAATAAATTAAATACAATAATGTAGTGTGACAAGGAGATTGAGATTGGTTAATATATTTAGTGGTCGTTCTTATTAAAAATAAATGGGCTTATAAATAATTAAGTGTTAACTAAATAAACATAAGGGCATTAGAGTAAATAGCCGCCCCATATTATCTCCCCCATATACTTACGTTAGCACACTATTCACGTTCATTTCATCATAAGCAAAAATAAACTTAAGGAAACTAAAACCAAGCCGGCCATTAGAAGGAAGAAGAGAAGAGGAAATACAAATCTAAAGCTTAGGATCAAGCTAGAAAAAATCAATCTCAAGAAATCTTCAATTTTCTTATCCAATCTAATATGAATAATAATCACAACATCTCTATTTTATAATCATTGATTTTCGGATTTAATGGAAAATTCATTTTATGATGTATTGGATGATGATATGCTTGATATGTTTAGTTTAAACAAGATTGTTTAAAAACCAATATACACAATTTTAGGACAAAACCGATTTATATTGATGTTCAAATGCTATGGAAAAATTTTATGCAATGTAAAATATGATTCTATAGTTGGGTTTTAAATTTGATAATTTTTCAAGATATGGAAATATTTCTACAAATTTTCAAAGGAAAATATGGTTATTTGGGTTTATAAATTTATTTCGAAAATTATATTGAGAATTTGGGTCTAATATTTTAGTATGTCGAATAACATGATTAAAGTGAATTTCAGGAATTTTTCAGAATTTTTATTAAGAGCTTTAATATGGAAATTAAATTATTTTTGATAGGAGGACCTAAATGATTTAATTGATGTAAAATGGGGAAGGGCTTAATTGTTAATTTTGTTCAGTTTTTAATTTGAGAAATGCGGAAAATATTTGTGAAATGATCTAAAAGTTTAAGATAACCAATCAAGTGTTATATGTGGGCAGATTAGTTACAAATAGTATACTTTATTTGGTAAAAACGGCGTTTGCTCAAAAAAGTAGGATCCACCTCCTTTAGAAGTAGCTTTCGACCTAGAGCTTCCGCCCTCAACCTAGCTGAAACCTTCTTAGTCGAAACCACAAAACCAATACACATATTATCACTTAGTTGGTACGTAGTGTATTGGAGAAAGGGGAAGGCAGGGTGTCGAAAAATAGCTCCTGAAGTTGTCGATACCTTTGCTTTGTTTTCTAAAGAAAATCACTTGCCTGTTTACCAAGAGGTTTCAAAGGAGTCGAAACCAATGCTTGCGAAAGGTTATTTTGAAATTAAGCTTTTGAACGAGAGTTGCCGCCTTTTTAAAGTAAGTAGCTTCCGAAGGAGTTACTTAGTCATCAAAGTGATGCTTTCGGAAGGGGGAGTTTCGACCAAGTCAAAACCCTTCTGCAACTTTAAGCCTTTCGATAGTATTGAAGATATCAATGTTGTCGAAAGCTACTATTTTGTTTATAAAATATAAGCCACTTCCTATAGCTTTCAAAAGGGGTTAGGGGTTTCGAGCCAGCCTTCAAATATTTTACCCAGATGTTTTATGCTTTTGAAAGGATGGTGTCGATACCATCAAGTTTTCCCCATATTCTTTTATATGATAAAGAAAGGTTTTGAAAGGCGTACATTCGCTTATGTTCACGTAGACTCAAAATGATGTTTTAGATATAAACACAATGGTTTCGGAAGGTATACTTCTAATGGTTTCAAAAGAGGGTCTTTCAATGTTTTCGAAAGGGGCACTTTCAATTAGTTTCGAAGCTATGCTTCTAAAGTTAGAGGTTAATGCTTTAATACATTCGAAAGGTTTCAAAAGAAAGGTTTTAAAGTATTCAAAGGGCAGGAGTCTAACTTTTTGAATATAGATTTTAATACTTCGTAGGAGGTCATCGGGTGAAGTCGAAAGCAAGGTTTCAAAGGTGTCGAAAGGTTTTGTAACCCAAACTCAATTTTAAAGGAAAAATCCATGGCTAAGTAAAGGATCTTTTGAAATGATTTTAAGAAGAAGCTTTCCTTGATTAAATTATAGGTTAAAGGGATTAAAATTGTTTTATATGGAAAGTATTTCAAGGACATTAAACCCACAGGAGTGGTATTGTTTTGTAATTATGTTTTCTTCTTCAAATATAAGTTTATTCACATTATAAAGGACCCATACTGCATTTTAGGGATAAAGGGTAGAAGAACAAGCTAAGTTAACCTAGTAGTGAATATAAATTGATTAAACTCCTAAATGAGTAGAATTGCATCCCGGAAGTCGGCGAGACCGGAATATAGGATGTCTAAACCTTAAAGTTGTTTGGGAGACAGGTTCATAGTAAACCCATGAAAAATATGATTTGGAAGTTATTGGATTAATCAATAGGTTCATAATGATCTCATGAAAACTATGCTTTTAAGAGTTTTTGGCAAGGTCCAATCGATTTGTTGTGAACTCATGAAAACTATATCTGCATTAAGTATTGACAACAATCAATAGGTTCCTAGTTAACTCATGAAAACAAGGATAAGAAAGAAGTTATTGGAGGCATTAAGAGGTTACTAGTTAACCAATGAAAACTAGGATAAGAAATGAGTTATTGGAATCGCCAATAGGTTCAAGGGAACCCATGAATTGATTAAGTCATTAGCAGGGGCCTATAGGTTTTTAGTGATCCCATGAAAACTATGAAATAGACAGGGTGTTCATGAAATATAAAAAAGTTATTAGTAAGCCCATGAAAACTATTAGGTTAATAGTGACTATAAAAACCATAAATATGATAGGAAGTCAATTAAACCGAGGATGAGAAATCCCAAATGTTTAAATGTATGCATATCATCATAATATTTTAAAATTCTATGTTTTAACCATTGTGGATGCAGGAGCACAGTATATGGTTTTGTAAAGGTCTTAAGATACAAGCCGACGAAAAGCCCATTCTCTTAAGTGGCGTGGTCTCACTAGATATCTAAATGGATTGGGATGTTAGATTATTATTCATACCAGGCTTTATGTATGACTTAAAATTTTTGTTTTCCCTTTAAACTCTCGGGTACTCAATTGATTTTGAGTAGTTTGAGGTTTAGGGTTTACAGGTTCTCTTCTTAGACGAACAAAGCTTCTAGAGGCATGTAGGAGACAATTAGTTATATAGAGTTATCTTACTATGTATTTTGGATGTAAAGGCAGACTTGTTTTATTGCCTTACTATATACTCTGATCAACCAAAGGGTTCATATGTCGCTCCTGGCGTATGTGTAGTAATTATATTTTTCTAAACGTGGTTAAGTATGTGGGATTATGTAATGGAAATAATTTTTTTGAATAGAATGTGGAAATGTATTTTAATTTGTTAAAACTTTTCCATATTCATGTGACATGTGTATCAATGTATCTAGCACCGCCGTATTTGGTCGTCGAGGATTAATAACTATGGATGACTGCAGCATACGTAGCCGTTAGTTTTGGGCCTCTAAGTAGGGGGATGTTACACAGAACCTGGAATGTAACTATAAGTCATGTCCTAACATTCAGCCACCATAAACCCCCTTCTCTTCCACCTTTTCAATTTTTTTAGCCGAACCCAAATCCTCCTCCACCTTCCTCTGTTTAACTAAGACCTCTCTCCTCCATTCCTCCACCAACCGATGCCAGAATCCTTGCACGTCAGATCATGCCCCACCACTACTCCGGATCTAAATCCTTTTCTCCCTTTTTCAACTGTCTGCCAGCACATGGCACCGCCACGTACCAGGGGATCTTTCTCTTGTCATCCTGGCCTCATTGCATAAGAAGTCGCTTGGCATAACTAGAGCAGGCGAAAGATCACACCTATCTTGGAACAGCGGACTTTGATTTCCTTTACGAACGACCAGTGAAGTTTGGAGATTTCACCGCTCTAGGCCTTAAAAAGCTTTCGCTGCTGTAGGACTTGCACCGATCCTTTGCTTTGAGACTTATGAGTGGCAATATTACCCACGCTGAGTCCGTCTTTATGATGCACAAATCGTGCAAAATTTCTATGATGGCGACTGCTACATTGATTCCGAGGTGAAGGGAGCTCGGATTAAATTATCAGATGATAATCTTGCTGGAATTTTGGAGATATCTACAGTAGGTGCAGATTTGGATGACATTGAGATAACTCACCCTAGGATTCTTCAATGTATCTTTTTTGGAAATGTCGACGATTGGAGGATCGACAATTTGCAGCTGGTGGCCAGTCTCATCATGTACTTCATTCTGCAAAACGTCATTCTAAAGGTAAGGAGTCTTGACCAAATCTACACTTAAGTTCGGAAAGCCACCTATGCTATAATTGGTGGCGTAGCCGTCAATTGGGCTCGTGTCTTGATGCTTCATATGGTCGATCAAGGAGTTAGTACCCTGAGGACTCACTTTCCATATTGCCACTTGCTCACTCAAGTATTTAGACATTACGACGTAAATTTGAGCGGAGAGCCAGTAGTGAAGAAGGTCCCTTCTGCCGTCGATGGACCACTATTAAGAGGATGAATATTCCTTTACCGTTTGTCGCACCACCTGTACCACAACTAGAGCCGTAGCACCAACAGCAGGGGATGGTGTAAGGAACTGAGGGATACATGAGTCCTAAGCTTTTTGCTATCCGACATGTTTAGGTAGAGCTTCGAGAGATTAGGATGGAGTAGCAGCGCCAACGGAATGAGATTGGGGCATAGCTGCCACGCTACGACCATTCCGCGGTTGCGGGAGTTCCCCTGAGCTCCAATCGCAGAGTGAGACCTTCTCACCGTTCATAAGTGGTGTTTTACTTAGGATTGTTGTAACTTTTTGTTTCCAGCATTTGTTCTTTTCTTTTAGGTTGTTGGGCTGTAAAACATTAGTTCTCTCATATAAAAAGCACGCATGATATTATGAGTTCCTATTCATTTTCTATGTTGTTGTTCTGGATATGCGAACCGCTCATATATGTATGCATAGTAGAGAAACAATATAAATATGGGAATCTCATAAAGACTCTTAACTAGTAGAAAACAAGGTAAGATTGGAAATTTAGAATAGTAGGAAATTTTAGCGGAGGACATGACAAAGTTTTTTTGATATCATGAGTCATTGTTATGTTCCTTAAAAGCTAAAATTCTTGTATAATAAATGTGTTGACATTTTTAAATAAAATGTCAAATTTTTGGGTTGAGGTTAATTGTAGAATTTTGAAATTCGGTTTATGCATTTGGTGCATAACCAAGTTCCAATTACATTAAAATTAAGTTTTGTGTTTTAGTTATATTTTACTTTTGAATTATTTCTAGAATTTTTGTTCAAAATTTTAGGAAAGTGTGCGTCTAAATATTATGGATTTTATTTTTCAAATGACGTGCATTTTGAAAAGTGTGGAAGATTTTTGTGAAAATTTTAATTTTGAAGGCCCTATGTTAAACATAAGGAAGGCAAAGAAAGTTAGAATTTGCGAATTTAGCGATGCATTAGGATCGATGATGCGATTAATGCAAGTATTAATAAATGAAAATCTGTTTTAGCCTTGGAATTTCTATTTCCATACCTTGTCGACGATGTACGCAAGTCTATATTTAGACTTAATTCCGTTTTAGAGCTGGAAAATAAGCCTCCTTATGTGTTTTGTGCATGGAAAATTCGGAGCAAATCTGGGACAGTGAAGAAATTTCCACCGTACTACGGGAATGGGACGATTATAGTGTGGTAAGAATGTTAAATTTTCCACTTGAACTCCTTATTTTGGCATAGGAATAAAGTTTAGGAAGCGATTTTTCGACATGTTAAATTATTGGATGGTAGGAAGTGGATGCAAAATTGGTTGCTTCACACTTTTATTTGTAGGATATGGGGTGTTTTGGTTGATAAGATTTTTCAAAAAGCTGCATACATATAGAACTGGCAGTATATATGTAGGTTATTTGCATCATATTTTCAAAAATTATTTCAAAATAAATGCATTTATATAGGAGAATCTGATTAGAATCATTCTGCATACATATTTTCTGTGTGATGATACAATAATACACCGTGCAATTATGCACATTTGGTTACAAAATTGGTTGCACGCTCATAAGTTGTGCAGTTAAGGATAACTAGGAGCCCAAACCTTGACTTAATCATTGGTGAAATTTGGGAGACAAAATTCTTTTTAAGAGGAGAAGAAAATAACACCTCGTAATTTGGCGTTAGTTATTTGGTTAGTTAGTAAGTTAATTAAGCCCCAAAAATGGAATTTATGCAAATGATGTAATTTGACCATGAAACTTGCACCATTGTGTTCATGGTGAAATTATAAACAACTTTCATATTTGGAGTTTTGCGATCGGATTTCAAACGAAGAAATTACGGATGAAAAACGAATTAGATACGAAAATAATTAAATAATAAATAATTAACGTTTTTATATTAATTACCCAGGCCCATAGGCCGACCCATCATTAAGGACGGTCGACCGGTCACCCAAGGGTGGTCGACCGGTCACCAAGGGTGGTTGATCGGTGGCAAACTAGAGGCTCCAGTAAACCAAGGTCGTAATGCCCCGGATTTAATATATTTCGATAGAACGGTTCCGGTTGATTCTAGCACCTATAAACTTAGGCCTAGCCCTCACGTCTCTTCTTATATTTTTCTGAAAGCAGTAACGAAGCTATTCCATTTCTTCTTCTCCACTTTCTATCTAAATTATAAAGATAAGAAATTTGTATCTATATGCATACAAATTGGAGAAGAGTAGAAATCTAATGAAAAAGAGAAGAGAAGAGAATCAACCATATACATATGTGAGGCAATTTCTATATTTATATATATATGCATTTATTTTCTCTCCCGATCCCAAATCTCTTCACAGATCTACAATTCTAATGTATGTATATACCTTTTCATACATATCTCTTAAATTAAAATAATTTGGACATGAATCAAAGGTTCTACTTGAGATCTAGATATTTGGATCACTTTTAAAAGGTGAGTGGAAATTTTTATAGATTGTTATACTATGAAAACTATCTCATTGGTGTTTATTTGATTTTTATGCCTAATTATTTAGTTATATATGAGTTGTAGGCAGGGAATTGAATACGATCTGAAACAATAAATATCGCCGACGTATTTTTGTTTATAAATTGATTTAGCACTGTACACAACTTGATCTAGAAATCGGCCCCAAAGTATAAATTAAGAATAATAGTTTAGATGAAATTTATTCCATATCTTAAAGAGGTCGTATAAGAATGTTATAAATTTGGATTGTTACCCTAATCTAGTTAGAATATAAACTTTTTTATATTTGGAATTGCTAAATTTAGATATCTTTAATATTTGTAAATTAGTTTGATTTCTTTACATTTTAGAAAGATATAGCGCTTGATCTATTAACGAATTGATACAAATAGAAAGAGAAAGAGATGTGAGAAGTATGAATTTATTGTATTCTGTCTATTTCAGTAAGAAAAAGAAATGATTATCCCTTGTAATTTCAAACGATGTAATCTTTTATAATTTAAAGTTAAATGTCATAGCCTTAAATAGTGGTTATAGGTCTTGTCGCTAGGACTCACTGACCATTGACAGCGTTGTTAAGAAACCACCTTAGGATTTGGTTTTAAATGATGGGGTCAACCTTAGTTAAGGTCGTAAGTGACATAGTCTACCTAATTCTCTTTTAAAAGTATTATAGAAGCCCGCTTCATATTTAGAAGTATTAAGTGGCTAATGGGTTTGGAAGTATTGGATGGTTGGTATGGCTTCATTAATATTTCATACCTTAGGAAGGGATAAGTATGTAATCGTATTTTCAATGCAAGGTTAGATTAGAATTGATAATATTGTTGGGCATAACGATTAAACGGAACCTATCGGTATATGTTTATGTTATGGAAAGTTTATATTTTTCCAGTCACCAGAACATTCTGACCCCGTCCTCATCATAACCCGTATGATAGATTTAGAGGAACGGGTCACTGGAGGTGTGTGCGCTCTGTTATTGGAGAGTCTTCTTTCTCTCATGCTCAATGTTAATGTGACAATCTACTATCCAAGGAAACCGGTAATTTCAAGGTAATAATCATAGTTAGTATTCTTATCCTATTATTGTTTCCGCTTTAAGTATAGATTTTTATCAGTCTTTGATAATGCTCATCCTTATTTGCTGGTACCAAATCTAACGATCTGTGCTTTGATGGACTTAGGTTTCGATTTTTGCCTAAGTATAACAACTCGGACTTTCGACCCTCGAAAATCGACACTATACGTCCATTATATTGCGTGTCGAGAAATCGAATGCCGAAAAACCCGATTGTTAGAGGGAAAAGAAAGAAGGAAGAAGATAAGAAGAAAACCGAACAAGACAGAATCTCACAGTGGAACGAATAATCTATAATATATAATAAATCTTTACACAAAACAAATTATAATATATGTATATACAGACATCAATCAAAGTATACTAACCTATTTCAGCCTGGATGGTTATAACAACATGTCCTCCAATTTCTGATAAATAGAACAATGAAAATAGCAGAAAGGTAACTATATATAAGAATACATCTCTAGGCCTCCAACTCTTCTCTAAAGCTCCAAAGCATCCAAACAAATATGTAATATGCTCGATCTAACCCAAGAACTATAATAAAATAACACCCGAGTCAGCCTGGAAAACCAGCGTGAGAAAACACAACCAACTAGATTTTAAAGTTATATAAAAATCTTTGAAATTAAAAGTATCTTGAAGGACCATACCGCACATAAACACGGACGGGTTTTTACCTTGCGATAACCAAAACATTTTCTATAGAAAATCCATTTATATTATAATAATGTCTAAGAGTGAAAATAATAACAATTAAGCAGTTGTGATGCTCGTGAGTTTACATCACAACAATACCAAGTATATAATCAAAAATTGATAAGGCACATTCGCTAATTGTGTAGGATTCCATGGAGGTACCCTCAACACTTCAAAAGCGGTACTCCTGCACAAGGATTAGAGATATCCTTCCATAGCAATATACATCTCTAGTGATGTAACATAGGAAAAACATAGCTAGTCTCGCTAAGACCGAATGCATCACCCTATGCATGCATAACAACTGTAAGTAATGTCTAGGAGGAGCCGATTGCACCCTATGAGTTTGCCAACCCTACTAGCCATGCCTCTTATCTCTGGTTTTAGCCATTACCGCTGATGAGGCTACATACGGCGTTCCAGCTCATGCACTGCCACAAAAATAAATCATGGAATCCCATAATTGATTCCCATACCCCAATGGTTCTCGAAACCATGCTGGATTCCAACATTTCAATATATGTCATGAACTCCTCCACAGAACCGTATATAGTTTCAAAGTAGCCATAATTTTCGAGTCATCTCTTATGCGTACTCTCTTCCACTTCCTTGCCACTCCAAAAACCAATCATCGATTTTCCGGAATACTCAATACCGGTTCTTTAGGAAATGGTCGGACGGTACACAGAGCGAGGATCACCTCCTTACCATTTAAGTGGATGGATCTCATTATCGTTTGTCCTAGAAGAAAGAAACGAGTTTGTACGTACAGTATAGCACCACCGATGGTATCTATGCCATATAACTCACATGTTTCTCCTAGATATTTCTCGAGTTAAAATTCTTCGGTGTTAAGTAGGGAATATTTCCATACCACCAAAATTAAGACGGATTACATATTTAGGTCAAGGTTTGATAGTCGGTTATTTAACTATCAACCAACACACATTCAAACAAAGATTTATTCCGTAGGTGAAAAACAATATTGGTTAAGCACATAAGCAACCACTAGCCTCCTTTAATAAATCTTGCATTCATTAAAATCACTTTGTAAATTACTTGTATAAAAATTCTTTTACAAAGATAACTCCACTAATCCTTATATTTCAATACTTAAAAAGTATCCACAAATTTAGCTTAACGATATAAGTGTATTCACAAAACCGAGAAATATTTCCTTTTTATTCGATTAAAAAATCATTTATAAAACTAGTTATAATTCTCCTAAACCATTTATAAACCATGTTATCATCTTTGAGAATCATTTATAATCCCATTTATAAATTTCAATCGCTTATAAATCCTTTTGTACATTTTTAATACTCATTCATAAATCCGTTATAAATCTCTAAAACCATTTATAAACTTCTTTTATAAATCTATAAACCCTTTTCTTAAGTCCTTTTATAAATATCTAACCATTTATAAAACTCTTTTACCTTGTAAATAATTTTCCCTTGCGTCCCATTTTATAAACTTCTCTCATACTATCCAAGTCCATTTATAAAACTCTACTTATGAGTCTTGAACACATTTATAAACAAATAAATATCATTTACTTCTAAACTATATTATATATAAATAATTATTAAAATTATATTTTAACGCATAAATAAATAAATAATAAATATAAATATTAAAATATTTTAAAATAATAATTAATCATTTCAAAAATAATAATAATTAATCTTTAACCTTATTATAAATAGTAATAATTTATTTTCAAAACTTTATTAATAAATCCTAATTATTAATTTCAAACCCTAATTATTCTTAAATACTTACTTTTCAAGATATTAACATTTTGATAAATACATTAAAACAATATTTAAGCAACCAAACTTTTAAAATAATACTAATATAATTAAATAACTCTAAAACAATATTAATATAATTAAGTACTCTAATACAATATTAATATAATTAAATAACTTTAAAATAAATGTAAATAATTAAATAACTTTAAAACAAAATAATATAATACATACCTTAGAAGAAGATAGAAAATTTGGTTGAACAAAATAGAAAATTTGTAATAAAATATTTTTGAAAACCTAATTTTTGGATTTTAAATAAATTTGTGTCTCCAAAAACCAATTCCAACTCAAATGAAAATTTATAATATTTCAAAATACTAATTTAAAGGCAATAGCCACTCACTGCTTAACCAATATCGATATTGATTTTCTATCACTACAGGTTTTCAGTTTTTAATGATATCATAACCACATATTTTCAAAAAATCTATTTTATTATCCAATTATTCATATAACTGGAATATTATTGAAACAAATTCAACAGCGGCGAGGAATCATGTTGGATCCCTCCAACCTGTCCCCGTGCATCACAGTCGTATATATTAACGCGCACGCATGCGTGCACACAAGTGTGTGTTTGTGTGAAATAAAAATAAATAGTGGTGAGGAATTCTGGTTTGATCCCTCCAACCTATTCCCTTGCATCACAACAATATATAATCCTAAAATATAAATCAACCGCTTTGAGTTGAGATCCGTATATAAAGGGTCATCGCTCTTACATAGGAACATAATAGGGTCTCATTCGCTGTAGGGGAAGGAATATATCCAAACCAACTAATAAATATAGTAATTCATCCAAAAAAAATTATCAACTACATATCATACTAGTTAACCAAAACGGTGAGTTTAACTCATCATTATTTTCTATTGTCGTCGAGGCGTTCTGGTTCGAAACTAGAATCAAACAACGTCCGATTTTATCCCAAATTTCAGTTGTCTCTAAATTTGTCCAAACTAGTTCCATTACGGAGTTTTCGTCGAAATGATCGTAAAGCAAAAACCTACACCTCGATTGGACCTCATATGGGAAAGTTATTAAAATTTTAAGTTAATGATACTAAATTAAAATATAATAAGTAATAGCATAATTACCATCCTACCCTCTCAACTCATCTTCTTCCTCACCGCTCACACCCCCCCCCCGGCACATGCACAGGCCAAAATTGTGCACACCCTCCACTAATACGTCAATCCACTCGATCTTTCGATTGCCCCCGGTCAACCGCGACTTCGCCGTTATTTCTCGTCGATCGTACAAGCGTCGATCTTCCTTAGACCATGTGCACTTCCTAATCTTCACCAATGACCTGCTATTCGACCTCGCTAACTCCAATATAGCCTCCAAATCCTCAAATTCCCACTCGAAATCCAATTAAACCAAACCCAAGTTCATCTTCAAACTCTAGTCTCCACTGCCTACTCACGGCCAAGGTTACGCACCCACTAAATTCAAGCATAACGTAGATCTCTAAAAATAAAGCTTAAGGAAACTTGGTTTTTGATTTTATCGCTAAATATTTCTTTGTTTCGATTTATTTTATTTTTTTAAGTTTATTTTTTTGAATTTGTTTTCCTGTAAATTCCAAATGCAAATAAGAATGAGAGAGACAATGTGTGTTTTAAATAAGTAGGAGAGGCATGGCTAAGAGTATGGCACGCGTATGGGATGAGTATGGGGTAGGCATGGCATATGTGTGTGTGTGTGTTTGTGTGTGTGTCTATAATAAATTTAATTATCAAGCTATAAAACATTTGAAAATCTCAAACCCAAACGAGATATGCCGCTTGGCATTCTACATGTTACACCCTTATCCCTAATCCAATGGAACTAGTCTCGAGATCCATTTTAATATTATGCAGAAGATAGCTTCTCAAATCTAGTCATTATATAATTTTTAGGATTAATTTATAAGTGTTTCGATCTCTATGGCCAAACGATATTTTCAATCGCCATGAAATTCAATGGCATATTATAATTCATTATTATGGATCCAACGCAACTAATTTCGTCGAAATCCAAGACAGTGCCCGGATGGATATTTTCACTCGTTTAATAAAACGAATTATTATAAAAACCAAATTAATCGCTTGTAAATCTAAAGTAAAAGTTTACCATCTTCATTCTTATTTATACAGAATTTAAATCAACTTTAAAAATCATTTTTATTCATACTAAATTTAGGATTCAATTACTTAAATAATTTCAAATATTAAATTCAATAGTTAAATTATCAAATAAATTGCTATATTTTGAAATTCAAGTTATATTGTGACACCCCACCTTGAGATCCACGTTATCAAAGAGTATTACTGGGTAATACTGTTTGCTAATGCAGAGAATAAGGCGGGTTGGGCACGACCATCTATAGTCTTGTCTTAAATATCTATTGAATGTGTCGATTAGTGCTCTATATATTTTTCTTTGATATCTCAAGTGGATCGACATATCCAATAAATGCTTAATACAAAACTACATGTGGCTATAGGATCTATCAGAACAAAATACAACAACTCAAATGAATAACACATCACAGAACAACAAATAAATATATATACACTTATATACTGATACATCCCAATACAATACAAATGATGCATCATATGTGGTATGACGACCACAATATACAAACGAGTCAAAAAAATATACATATCAGAGTAACGACCAAAAACGCTACAACAAAAAGGGTAGCAGATAAGTCCATGCGGAAGCAGAATAGGCTAAGTCCAAATGTACCAAACCTAAAACATCTTGGTCTAACCCGAGTATAAAATACACGGGTCAGTCTAGCTAAACATATCAGCTTATAAGGATAAGCAATAATAGATGCATAAGGATAAAGGTAATGTTCTTCTTAAACAAGAAGGAATAATACTGAGTATAAGCATGAGTACAAGTATGGTAAGGTTACTTTAAGTGATGATACGATATCACTTACACAAACATATAATCTCAAAACAGATAAGACAATCTATAAAATGTTAAATATAGAAAGCCTCGTATCATCGGCATATCACAAATCATCAATAGTGGTTTAGGGAAAAATATAACTCCTAAAACGGAGAAATCCCAAACCCTCCATATCGGCAACTCAAAGAATCTCAAAGAAAACACCATCTCAAAAATACGCCATAAGACAATTAAATATAATTCTCCAACATAGGAGAATATAATCCCAAATAAACGCCAAAAGGCAAATCTTATGTAATAACGCCAATAGGATAATCTCAATAATAACGCCAAAAAGAAAATCTCAAATAATGCTAGTGTAGGCAACTCAAATCTCAAAGATAGAACTCCCAAGAGTACAAATTCCCGAAAGGTGATCTCTACATATATATTGAATGGTTCAAATGACCTATTATAAAAAGGGAGATACATTAGGGAAAATAGTCAAAGAAATCATGTCAAAAGTATTTGCGCGTGCATGGGGCCGAAGCCTTGCCAAGTACTGTTATCTCAAATGGGTACCTCACCCGAAGGCAAAACGTCACAATGACAAATACGCCGTAATGACAAATATGCCGCAATAGCAAACGTCTCGAAGACAAATACGCCGCAATGACAATGACCCGAAGGTCCAGTATTGGCACGCCGCAATGGCAAATTTGTCACAAACTCTCGAATAGAACCCCGAATAGTGTTAACATGCATCTCATACCACAAGTTCACACTAAACGGTTTGCTAACCGCTAGTAAATTTCTCACTCAAAGCAGTAAAAAGCTTACCTCATCTCATCGGTAAAATCGACCCGAAGGTCAAAACGATCAAAAGGACAAGTTAGGAATTAACCGATAAGATAAACGCATGTGTCCCATACCATATGTTTTACCAAACCATTTAGTTCTCCTTCTCATTCGCTCGAATAATGCAAAAACATGTATTTTATATATAAAATAATTTATTTGAGAAAAAAGCTTTTAAAACCATTTTCCGAAATTAATTTTGAAGACGATATTTGAAAATTCCCTTATTATAGAGAGTAAACAGATTTTATACCTTAATGTAATTTAAAAATATTACATAATAATTATTTTTAATGCCAATTTATTTTTAAAAATTATTTCAAAATTGTTTGAAAAAATCTATGCTCGAAATCAAATAAATCACTCAAAATTGTCATTCAAACCCAATTCAAATTCGATTCAAATTCAATTCAAATTTAAATTTCAAATTAATAAAAACTTGGCTAGCCTATTGATAGGCAACATAGCCCACAAAATATTTCAGAAATATCATAGAAACATGAAGTAAAAGTCAAAAATCGGACGGAAAAAGAACATAAAAACACATGGCAAAAAAATACCCAAGTCTGAAATCTTCTTTGGGTTCAACTTTTGGACATAAAATAGGTGGCCAAACGACCTTTGATTGAACTTAAAATTGGTTTGCACAAAGTAGAAAACTTCATATTTCAAAAAAAAAAAAGAATCAATGAATTCCGACAGAAAATGATAAAGTTACGCTGCCTTAAACATGCACTCAGACCATATTTGTAAGTGCAACAAGAATGTGCCCAGGCCTAAAAATCCATTCTGGATGCAAATTTTCGACATAAAATAGAGGAAAAAAAGGCATCGGATTGAGCTCAAAATTGGTAATCATAAACTAGAAAACTTTATTTTTCAAATAAAAGAAGAATCATGCAATTTGGATGAAGTATGAGAAAGTTACGATGTCTCAAATTTGAACCCAAACAACGTTTTCACTGTAAAAATCTGGGCAAAAACATGCTCCAATCAAAGTTCGGCAGCAAATTTCTATTATCTATGTTGGTCAAAATCAATTGCAATTTGTTATGATTATAGCACAAAACTTTATATTTCAAACAAGAAAAGAATCACGAAATTTCAGTTAGAAATGAAAGAGTTATGTTATCTCAAACATGAACTTAGGCCATGTTTGCAGCAACTCAGCAAATAATTTCTACAGGCAAAAATCTGCTTTCGAGTTGATTTTCTACCACTGTTTTGTAAATCCAAATGACATTATATTTCAACCAAATTTGAAAAAATGAAATTCAACATGAAAGCTACCAAATGCAAGAAATCCGACAGCATTTCGTTACCGGAATCACAAGATATAAGGGTTCAAATTAGCAACAGGAACCAGATTATAAACAAAGAAAATCAACTATAGAAAATATTATACAGCAAGCGGATTTCACATTTTTGAGTGCTTTAAGCCTTGCTCAGCTAGCATTTGTGAGTTTTATGAACTCTCCTTACTGTAGAGAAGAATAAACCTTGAATTTATGAAGAAAGAGGCAAGCTTTGAGGAGATTCAAGCTTCAAATAACCTGTACAGTGAAAAGTAATAACATGCTAAAGAAGATTTTATACAAATTAGAAAATCATCTCTGAAATTAGGAATTGGATGGAGTTAAAAGGTTTGGAGTTAGATTTCCTGTTGATTAATACTTAGATTGAAAAAGAATTCAATTTGTGGAGTTAACTTGAAGTTTTGTTGAATTTGGAAATTTAGGAGGTAGGTTATTGTTTTTAGTTTTCTGGTTTGAGAAGGAAAAAGGAGGCAACAAAAATGAACGTACTTTTTCCTCTTTCTCAATTATCTGGGAAGTGCTAATAGGCCAAATGGACTTAAGATTAAAAGAAAACCATTTAGCTAAAAGAGTTAATTCACTTAATCAAATGTACACACATATTACACTATATTATAAAATAAAATGCATTATTCTTCCAATTTTTATATAAGAAAATGTAAACTTACATACTTATACAATAAAATATTTTCCACCATATAAGAGATAATTTATACTTTTAAAACATTTTTTATTATTGAAATCTGTTATTTCACAAAAAATGCACTATTTTCGTAATAAAATGCAAAAGTCTATATTTTTGACTTTAAAATTTAAAAAAAAAATTCTCACTTAGAAAAATGTAATAAACCATTTCAAATTCAGTTTCATAATTAAAACTCAATTTTACACCAATTTTCAGCTTTTTGTTTATTAAACAACTTTTAAAAATCTCATACTTCTTTTAAAAATTATTGAAAGAAGTATTGGCAATAATTAATACAATTATTGCATTTTCTCCAAATAAACCTATTTTCCAATCATTATTAACCTAAATAATTAAAATAAAGTTCCAAACTTTATTTTTCTCATTTTATTTTCAAAATTCATTGTTTATTCCAAATAAAAAATTAAAATTTCCAATTTTAATTTACAATATTAAATTATAACTACCGTTATAATTTAATATTAATAGGTAATCTCCAAAATCAGGGTTGTTACATATATAACTTATAAAAATAACTTTTCCATACTTAAAATCAAGTAAATATTCCAAATTCACATGATTAAAATTCTTGGTCGTTACAGAAATTTAGGCCTATTAAGGTGCGGGTTGTTACAAAACCCATCAAGAAGTATAAATAATTCACATTCCTCCTTTAATAAAAAGAATTTAGTTTATAATAAAATTAGTAAAGAAGTAAAATCAAGCCCTAAGAAGCACTATTCTCTATATACTAATTTCAAAAGGAAGAATGATGTAGATTAAAAGAAATGTATTAAGATTAAATCCACAGAGATATGGATTTCAAAGACTAACAATCATCTTACAAGAAATAAGTATTTAGATTCATTTATTAGCAATGTTCCTAAGAATTTCGATTCTGTTTTCAAAGGGAATACCAAACCCACTTGGGTATAGTTTACAACGACTTAACTCTTAGAACCCTAATGTAGGATGGGTACCAATACAAATTAATAATTTTTTAAGGTACCAAATAAGAGGAAAATGGATACTTGGAAGTGGTTGCCCTAAGCATATGATGGGAAATTAAGAGATACTATCAAATATTATCTACTTAGATGGAGGATCGGTCACATTTGGAGATAACTCCAAGGGATATGTCATTGGAAAAGGATTTAGTTTTTCTTTTGAAAAAGATAAATGTAATATTTTCGATCAAATTGAAAATCTAATTATCGAAGGAATTAAAAAGGAAATATATATATTTTAAATATGAAAATAAATCACAATATATATATATATATATATGTACGTATATGTATGTGTGTGTGTGTTTAATAGCTAAAGATAGTGATCTTTAGCTTTGGTACAAGATTTTGTCACATTAACTTTAAATCCATATCCAAATTATCTAAAAATAATTTAGTAAGAGGATTACCAAAAATGAGTTATAAAGTAAATAATTTATATGATGCTTGTTCATTATGAAAATTAACAAAATCTTTATTTATGTCTAAGAAAATTATTTCTACTTTACAACCTCTAGAATTACTTCATTTGGATCTCTTTGGTCCTGCTCAAGTATAGTTCACAAATCATAACAAATATGTTTTTATTATAGTAGTTGGTTTTTCTAGAAATACCTGGATGCTTTTCTTAAAAAATAAAAGCAATACTTTTGAAACTTTTAAAAACCTTTCTAAAATAATACAAAATTTAAAAAGTTTAAAAATTAAGAATATCAGAGTGATCTTAGTAGTGAATTTGAAAACGAGTAATTTAATTGTAACAAAAAGGGATTAGCCACAATTTCTCCTTTCCAGAACTCCTCAAAGAAATTATGTTTTATAAAGAAAGAATAGAACGTTACAAGAATGTGCTAAACATTATTAAATAGTAGTCCATTACTACAGAACTTTTGGACATAAGCCGTGTCTACCGTCTATTATATTCTAAATCATGTCACTATACGACCATTAACAAAACACATTCTGTACGAATTATTTCATGGTATAAAACCAAATATAGCATACTTTAAAATCGTTGGTTCGAAATGTTTTATTTTAAACATAAAAGACTAGTTAGAAAATTTTGATCCAAAATCCGATGAAGACATATTTGTTGGATATTCGGATCGAAGTAAAGCTTAAAGAATTTTTAATAAAAGATGTAAGATAATAGAAGAAATGTTACACTTATCTTTTGATAAGAATACCAAAAATAATGATATTGATGAACAAGAAATTTTAAATACTAATCAACCAGTTATAGAAAATCCGCCTTAAGATACTATAATTCAAAATGAACTTAAAACTCCTCCATGAATTTTGAAAGATCATCCGATTGAAAATATAATTGGTGAAGTGAACACTAAAGTTAAAACTAGAAATCAATTGAATCAAATGGAACACATAGCATTTATTTCTGATATAGAACCTAAGAAATTTAAAGAAGCATTTGCCGATAATTATTGGATTTTAGCTATGAAAGAAGAACTAAATCAATTTGAACGGAATAATGTTTGGGAATTAGTTTCAAGACCAAATGATCAAATAGTCACTGGAATGAAATGGATTTATAAAAACAAAGCAGATGAAATGGAAATATAATCTAAAATAAAGCTAGTCTAGTTGCATAGGGTTATAATCAAGAAGAAAGAATAGACAATGAAGAAACATTTGCTCATATAGCTAGATTAAAACTAATACGTATCTTATTTGCTCTCTCTTATCATCATAAATTTAAATTATGTCAAATGGATGTTGAAACTATGTTCTTAAATGGTTTTATTAAAGAAAATGTGTTTATAAAACAACCCCTACTATTTACACATGGAAAATTTCCTGGTCATGTCCATAAACATAAGGAATCTCCATATAGTCAAAAATAAGCATCCCGTGTCTGTATGAACGACTAAAAGGCTATCTTCTTGCTTTTGGATTTGAGGTATGCAAAGTAGACCAAACATTTTTTAGTAAATGAGAAAATATAGGCATTTTAATTATACAAGTATACGTTGATGATATTATTTTTGATTCTACAAATAAAAATTATGTAATGGATTTTCAAATGTAATGAAAAGTGAATTTGAGATGTCTCATATAGGAGAACTCTCTTATTTCCTTGGTTTGCAAATTAAATAATTAAACAAAGGTATTTTCATTAATCAAGAAAAATGCAGTAATAATTTACTTAAACGTTTTAGTATGGAAAATATATCAAGTAAATCGACACCCATTAGTACTATAGTACATTTAGATAGAGACCAAAATGATAAAAGCACGAATCAAAACTGTACAAAAGGATGGTCAGATCGTTGTTAAACCTTACCACTAGTCATTTAGATATAATGATAAGTGTTTGCTTGTATGTACACTTTCAAGAAAATCCTAAAGAATCACATTTGCAAGTGATCAAATCGGACCGTACCTCTTTTGACCAAACTCTATGTCAAAGAAATTTTTTAATTGCATGGAGTTCCAACTTCTATTGTTAGTGATCATGATCCATTATTTACTAGTGGGTTTAGGAAAGGTCTTCAAAAAGCTTTAGGCATAAAGCTTAATTTTAGCACCGCTTATCATCCTCGGTCTGATGGAAAAACAGAGCATGTGAATCAAACCCTTGAAGATCTTCTTCGTGCATGTGTTCTTGATTTTGGTGGAAGTTCGGAAGATCATATTTCTCTTGTTGAATTTTCTTACAATAATAGCTTCCAATCTAGTATTGGTATGGCACCTTTCGAGGCACTCTACGGAAGGCCGTGTCGATCTCCTTCGTGTTGGCTTGAAGCTGGTGAGAAGCTAGTTTTAGGTCTAGATTTTATTCGTGATGCCAGAGAAAAGATTGACCTTACTCATCATAGGATGAAAGAAGCTCAAAGTAGACAAAAATCATATGCCGATAACTGAAGAAGGAATTTGGAATTTTTTGTGGGAGATTTGATATTCATTCGTGTTTCACCTATGAAAGGTGTTGTGCATTTCAATTGATTGGGAAAATTAGCGTCTCGATATATTGGTCCATTTCCCATCATCGCACATATTAATTCTGTGGCTTATCGCATTTTATTACTGGCTCAATTTCCTGCTATTCATGACGTATTCCACATTTCTTAACTACAGAAATGCATTAAAAATTCCGATTCTATTCTTGAGCCCGGTGTTATTGAAGATATTGAAGTTTCACCTAATTTGACCTATGACCAACATCCTATTCGCATCGTTGCTACGGAGGTTAAACGCCTTTGTAATAAAGATGTTCCACTTGTGAAAGTTCAATGGCCTCAAGTCCTAAGGATTGTTCTTGGAAATCAAGAGAATTCATCGAGCGAACACATCCGGACTTACTCTCTCGTGCTTCTTAAGGTGAACTTCTCATTTCAAAAATTTCTTTTGTATTGTTGTGCCTTAGTGCGTTGTTACACTTTATTTTCTTCTTAAGTATTGCGAGGACGCAATTTCTTTAAGGAGGGGAGTCTATAACAACCCGCATATTTTATGATTATATATTTAAATGTTTTATTTAAATATAGCATCGTTGGTTGAATTTAAAGTCTGAAACACGACTTTCTATAAACAGTCGAATCAGGACTCAAGACCACTTCCAGTGAGTTCAAAATGGCATTTGCAACCTTCTTGAGTATAAACATCGATATGTTTGGAGTAGATTAGAATTTTGATATTTTCATTTGTGGCTTTGGGTTTGGGTTCTAGCCCACTAACCCAACAAAACCCAACTCCTCTACCTAATAACTTCCACTCCACTCCTCTTCATTCATTCATAACATTTTTCTAACACTCTCAAGTTGAAAGAAAAATGAGGGAAGAGATAGGAAAGTAAAATTCCTAAGCTCTAGTTTACTAGGAAATATTCAAGTTCCGAAATCAAGGAGAAGCTTAGGTAAGCGTCCTCTTCATCTTCTCCATCTCACTCTTCAATTTTCATAAATTCATAAACCCTAACTTAGGAAATTCATTTCTTTTGATAATAAATTGAAGATTCTTGAGGTCTTGTTGAAGAGGAACCGGTCTTGCTTTGTTTTAGAGCTTCTCATTTCTAAATTTGGGTTTAAAGGTGAGTTCTTGAACTCCCATCTACGTCTTACCTTTGATAGTTGTTAGGTATGAATTCCTAATATCTATTTCATGTCCATTTGCTTTTGAATTGAATTGGTTTGGCGAATTTTCCAATTTTTAGCATTTTGAGGTCAAGATCTATGAAAACCCTTATATGGATGTTTGGACAAGTAGTTCGGAGTGTATTGATGAGTCTATAGGGTTGGGTTGTCGCTTGGCATAAATGCCTAGTCATCGTCGCTCATTCGATCACTTCCGATATGATTTGACCATCATTGGCCTACGCTAAATCTTGCCCTGAGCTTCAGCTCAGATATTTGGTAATATGCTCAGACGTCTGAAGCTGCGGAATAAAAATTCCAGACTTACAGCTTAGACGTCTGAGCTTATTTCCCTGACGTCTGGGCGATCTGGAAGACAATTCCAGTCTTTCAGCTCAGACGTCTGGGATAACCACCAGACGTCTGGAGCTGTTAAATTCAGCCAATTTGCCTATTTTATGTAGGGTTCCATTTATATCGATTTTTGGTTGATTCAATTAGTTGTTATCGCTTTTATCAACTTTGGTGACTTCTTATCTGGATTTTTGGAGTATCCATCTGATGGATTTGATATATGTTTTTATGTTTTTATTCACATCGTCGAATGTGAATTTTCGATGATAGATTGTTTTTACAATCAATTCTGTGATTTGCCACTATACTAGTAGTAAATATTCAAACTCTTTCGCAAAAATGATTTCAACATTATTTTTAATACAAAGCTCGTTTTTAAAACCGTTTTTCAATCTATTAGTATATACAAACCTTTACCTCATTCAGATGAGAAATCTAATTAAACGACTTAGCAAAACAAGTGGTATGAAATGCTTGCGTTTTCTTTATCGGAAATTCTTAGACTGATCGATTGAAATCAGGTAACAATTTTCGAGTGGAAATTTATAATTTGTTCGTAAACATTTAAGTTAAGCCAGTGGTTATGGGACATGAAGCTAAACTCATTTACTTACTACATTAGTGTAATTTACACTTCTTATTGATCAATGATGATCATTTTATGGTTTAGACTAGTGATATGCGAAAACTCTTTGTCCGCGTGGAGGACTGTACCCCGTTCTTTAGAGCTTCGTCTCATTATTTTATAGACTAGCGACCTATGGTTTTATGGATTTCGGTTCATCGGGCATACCGTTGTACTACGTCGTTGTTCTGAATTATTTGTGTTTCAGGTTCGTTGGGCGTACCGTTGTACTACATCGTTGTTCCGACTTATTTTAGTTTTAGGCTCCTCAGGAGTACCGTTGTACTACCCCATTGCACCGGCTCGATGGTTAGCGACCATAGGATATCATTATGTTTGTGATACACGTGTTGGTGAGTTTTCATGCTTCCATTTTTGATAGGCCTCCCCCTTTGTGATTTCTGGATTTCTAATTGATGATTTATAGAATTTGTGTTTCACCAATTTTAATGACATGCATTGATAAGCTCTATCAATATTTTCGGTTTGGTGAATAAAAATAAAGAATATGACATTCTTTTTGGTGTATAAGAAAATTAGAGATATTATATGATTTTTGTTGTTATCATATATATATTTGTCATATCTCTTATCCTATCTCATTTTATATGATATTTATAACTAGACTAATCCGTCTATTATTTTCCTTCTTAAATAATACTTAGGTCAGACCGAGGCGATTTAGGTGCTTTTACCTGACTTCTTATCCGGGTGTGTCATCCGTCTTTTGGCTAACTACTTTAGCTTAGTAGTTTTTGTTTTAATACATTCGGGATAGAGACTCCTTGATGTATACGTATTCTTTTGTCCAGCACATGTATCCGTTCTTTTGTGATGTAGTGGATCCTGTATGACCACTACTTTGATGTACACTTCTATATGTTGTATTCATATTTGTTTCCGCCTTAGTGATATGAATATCTATGAATGATTTTGTGCTATGCTTATTTTATATTCGTTTCTGAAGACCACATAGCCACTGTGTAGTAGCTTTGAATTTGTATTTAATATGTCAGATTTCCTCTTGAAATGAAATGCATGTTATACTATCTGACATATCGATACTCGCACAAAGCAATTACACAGATGCTCGCTCCTCAACAGCCTTATTCTTTGTGCTAGTCGATGACATTACCCAGTAGTGTCCTTGGCTCATGTGACTATAGAGGTGGGGCGTCATAGCCTGGTATCAGAGCCAAACATCAGAACAATATAGAATAATCTAGCAAGGATCATTGTCCTAAGTCTTCCTTAGGAATCGTGCCTTAGGATTTAATTCGAGTCTGAGGACCCGTTCCATCCTATATTCTTTATGATGCCTTGTCTTATCAATCAAGTTTGTTTGATATTCATCCTAAGAATAACCTTTTTCCTCTTCTTTCTTTCTTTCTTAAAGAAGAGAAATGGTTAGGCCTGACTGTCCCAGTGCCTGTCAATCCAGTGTTACTCCATAGAATGGCATATTCATGTCTGCTCAACAGCTTTTAGATCTTGTAAAAAATGCTCAAGCTGTTGAACCTATTTCTAAGCCTTCTCACCCTAAATTCGGGTTTGCACGTTTGTGGGGTGATTATACCAATTTTAGTGGAAGGCCATTCAAGGGTTTTGACAGCGTTATAGAAGTCCAAGCTTGGCTTAGATCATGCGGCCGCATTTTTTCTCGCATGAATCTTGTTGATCTACATCGAGTCCAAGTGGCTTCTAGCATGCTCCAGGAAAGCACATTAGATTGGTATGAGCTTTTGGTTTCAGAAATTATCGAAGCGGATCTTACTTAGGAGCAATTTCGGGAAAGGTTCGAGTTGAAGTTTGCGTCAGAGGCTGAAAAGCAACTTTAGCCTGACGCTTTATTGACCTTGTTCAAGGTGAATCTTCTGTGACAGACCATGTCACGTCTTTTGAATCCCACTCTAAATATGGGGTCGAGTATATTAATATCCAATTGAAGAAAGATCATAAATTTAGTTATCGATTGAATAAGAACCTCAAAAGCGTTTACTTCTGAAACTAGAAGTTTCTTTCGATCAGGTTGTTGATATCGCTCTTCGGCTTGAAGAGGCCGATAAAGAAAGTGATGTTGAAGATGTGGGTGCCAAACAGAACTTTAACATCAACAAGAAGAGGAATATTAGGTTCAAACTTAATCTCAACAAGAAAGGGAAGCAAGTAACTTCTGTAGCAAAGAATCCTTTCCTTAATCATGGAGAATGCTACAATTGTGGTTCTAAGGACCATTATGCAAATAAGTGTTCAAAACCCCTTTTGTGCCGCTATTGCAAAAGTTCGGGTCATCTTATATCTTCATGTCCCAAACTTCGAGGCAAGAAAGAGGGAAGGCTAAATGTTGTGCAAGCTCTTAGTAACACTTCTCTTGGCCAAGGTATTTCTCATTCTATCCTTGATGGCATTATTATGTTTCATGATCATCCTATTCGAGTTCTTTTTGACACGGGTGCATCCCACTCTTTTATTTCAAAAGAACTTGTTGATACTTTTTCTTTAAATGTTATGGCTTTAATGACTTCATTGAGAATTACGAATCCTGTTGGTGGATCCGCAACACTCAGTTTATTTTGTAAAGATTTCGAGATTATTTTATGTGATTATGCTTTCTGAACCGACTTGCATGTTATGTGTTACCTTGGTTTCGGAATGATTTTGGAAATGGATTGGCTTAATCGTTATGAAGCCCATGTCCTATGTCCCGAGAGGACTAACAATCTTCGATATTCCCAATCTGTTAAGAAGATTTATATTATTCTTAAAGATTCAAATTCTAATTTGGTGGCATCCTTATATTCTCTAAGTCCACATGATGATGATGATGATGATGATGATGATGATGAGGAAGATGTCATTTCCTTCATTCACGTTGTTTGTGAATTTTTCAACATATTTGAGCCCGTTTTAGGATTACCACCTAAGCGAGCAATCGAGTTTAGAATTAATCTAATACGTGGAGCTCTACCTATCACTTATCCTCCTTATCGTATGTCAAATAAGAAAAATGAGGAGATGCGTAAACAAATATCCGAATTGGAAGCAAAGCAATTTATTCGTTCTAGTTCCTCTCTTAGGGAGCTTCAGCTATCTTTGTGAAGAAATCCGATGGTACACTTAGGCTTTGCGTTGACTGTTGCAAGCTTAACTATCTCACCATCAAGAATAAATATCTCTTACCTTAGATTGATGAACTATTTGATCAACATAGCGGTGCTAGAGTCTTTTCAAATTTAGATAGCAACCGTTTTTCATCTGCTTCGTATTGCAGAGGATAGCATTCCTTTGACATCGTTCTGTACTCGTTATGGATCTTATGAATGGCTTGTTATTCCATTGGGTTTAATGAATGCTCTAGCATATTTCATTGACCTTATGAATCGAGTTTTCAAAGACTTCCTCGATCGATTTGTTCTCATCTTTATAGATGATATTGTTGTTTATTCTAAAACCAAGGAAGAGCATGAAAGACATCTTCGGATTGTGTTGGAAACTCTTAGGAGCAACCAATTGAAAGTTTTCTAAGTGCCACTTTTGGCAATCTCGTATGAAATTTTTAGGACATATTATTTCTGAATCCGAAATTTCTGTCGATCCTTCAAAGATTGAAGCGATTCAAAATTGAAAGAAGCCGGAAAGTGTGACGGAAATTCATAGCTTTCTTGGATTAGTGGGCTATAACCGTCGGTACATAAAAGGCTTTTCTAAAATTTATGTGCCTCCTGCTAGTTTGAAAAAGAAGGGAGTTAAGTACATTTTGTCAGACAAATGTGAAGCTGCTTTTCAGAAATTAAAAGAACTCATTTCTGATGCTCCTACTCTTGTGATTCCCGAAGGGAATCAAGACTTTATTGTTTATACCGATGCTAGTCGTGTTGGTTTGGGAGCCATTCTCATGCAAAGGGAACGTGTTATCGCTTATGCTTCTAGGCAATTAAAGCCTGTCGAGACTAGATATGCCACACAGATCTAGAACTCGCGGCCATTGTTTTCACTCGTAGAATTTGGCGTCATTATCTTTTGGGAGAGAAATTTGTCCTCTACACCAATCAAAAATATTTGAAGTATTTATTTTCTCAAAAGGAACTTAATTTGTGTCAACAACATTGGCTCGAATTCCTTGCATCTTATGATCTTGACATTCTCTATAGGCCTGGAAAGGGAAATCGTGTTGCTGATGCCCTTAGTCGTAAGCAACAAGCGGTTGTTTCCATGATGATATCCAAATGGAATAATCTCGAGACTTTGTCCACTTGTGAAATTAAAGATCGTGAATCCAATTCATGTTCATCTCTTGTTTTATGTAGCCTTGAGGCTCATCCTTCTCTTTTAGAATGCGCCCTTGAAGCTCAAAAGCTAGATCCTGAATTGGCTCTTCTTAGCCAAAGTTGTAGGGATAAAATTGATATTAATGGTTTGAAAGACTTTGAAATCGATGCTCATGGGGGCATTCGAAAATTTGGTAGACTTATTGTGCCAAATATTAGTAATCTTCGTAAAGACATTTTAGAAGATTCTCATCTTTCTAAATTTACCATTTATCCCGGTAGTAGTAAAATGTATGCGGATATGAAGCGACTTTATTATTGGAATGGAATGAAATCTGATATTGCTAACTTTGTTAAGCGTTGCATGACTTGCCAACTCATTAAGGCTGAGCATCAAAGGCCCGGTGGGTTATTGCAACCTTTGGACATTCCAGTTTGGAAATGGGTCGAGTCTCCATGGACTATATATACGGTCTTCCCCGTTCTCATTCGGGTCGTGATGGTTTATGGGTGATTATAGATAGATTTAAAAAATCCATCCATTTTATTCTCGTTCGGTCTAATAGGACCGTACCTCTTTTGGCCAAACTCTATGTCAAAGAAATTGTTAAATTGCATGGAGTTCCAACTTCTATTGTTAGTGATCGTGATCCATTATTTACTAGTGGGTTTTGGAAAGGTCTTCAAAAAACTTTGGGAACAATGCTTATCATCCTCAGTCCGATGGACAAACGGAGCATGTGAATCAAAGCCTTGAAGATCGTCTTTGTGCATATATTCTTGATTTTGGTGGAAGTTGGGAAGATAATATTTCTCTTGTTGAGTTTTCTTGCAATAATAGCTTCCAATCTAGTATTGGTATTGCACCTTTCGAGGCACTTTACGAAAGGCCATATCGATCTCCTTCGTGTTCGCTTGAAACCGGTAAGAAGCTGGTTTTAGGTCCAGATTTATTCTGATGCCATAGGAAAGATTGACCTTACTCATCATTGGATGAAAGAAGCTCAAAGTAGACAAAAATCTTATGCCGATAACCAAAGAAGGAATTTGGAATTTTATGTGGGAGATTTGATATTCATTCATGTTTCACCTATGAAGGGTGTTATGCATTTCAGTCGATCGGGAAAATTAGCACCTCGACATATTGGTCCATTTCCCATCACCGCACATATTAGTTCTACGGCTTATCGCATTTTATTACTCGCTCGATTTTTTGTTATTCATGACGTATTCCACGTTTCTCAACTATGGAAATGCCTTAGAGGTTCCGATTCTATTCTTGAGCCCGATGTTATTGAGGAAATTGAAATTTCACCTAATTTGACTTATGAGCAACATCCTATTCGCATCGTTGCTACGGAGGTTAAACACCTTTGTAATAATGGCGTTCCATTGTGAAAGTTCAATGCCTCAAGTCCTAAGGATTGTTCTTAGAAATCAAGAGAATTCATCGAGCGAACACATCCAGACTTACTCTCTCGTGCTCATTAAGGTGAACTTCTCATTTCAAAATTTTCTTTTGTGTTGTATCCCTTAGTGCGGTTGTTACACTTTATTTTCTTCTTAAGTATTGCGAGGACGCAATTTCTTTAAGGAGGGGAGTCTGTAACAACCCGCATATTTTGGGATTATATATTTAAATGTTTTATTTAAATATAGCGTCGTAAGTTGAATTTAAAGTCTGAAAAAAGACTTTCTATAAATAGTTGAATTAGGACTCGAGACCACTTCCAGTGAGTTCAAAATGGCGTTTACAACCTTTCTGAGTATTGTTGCGACTTTTCTATTGATTAGAAAAGCATAAATTTAATAAATTCTGTAAGGCACAAGCGTGTAGTATGCAGGTCGAACACAGGGAATTGTGTTTTAAAATATTTGAAATCCCTATTTAAATCTTAGGCGTGTTAAACAGATTCGATGGTGGATCTTGAACAGAAAATAAAAACAATAATATACTCCGAATCGATTCCGAAACTAATCGAAATTGCAACCAAAGTATAAAATTGTAAAATTCAGAACAGAAATTGAAATTGTGGAAAAGAAAATAACAGAGCAAACAATTGAAATATTTATTAACTAACTAAAAAGAGTGCAGAAGATAACTAAGAACAAAAATAAATAAATTGCCAAATCTAATTAACAATCCTACGTATTCTGTGCGAAAATAAAGCTTGAAGAAGAGTGATAGGGTAAGAGATGTTTTTCCATCTGCATTGCTCTCTCTATTTAAAGACTTCAGCCTCCACAAATAACCCTACTATTTAGGTCCATGTGCTTGATATTTGGAGAAAAATAAGGCCACCTCACTTTGAATTGGTCTTTGCTTTGTTATTTGATTAACAAGTGGCCTTGCTTTGAGAGATTTTCAGGCTAATCTTTGAAAGTGTATTTTCAATATTTGCATTTGCCTTCTTGCATGAATAGCACACATGTTGGTGACGTGAGATGCATTTCTTCATGAACAATATGTTTCTCTTCGAATTATTCGATACTCAAAATGTTGCACTCTTTTTTTTTGCGTGTCATTTGAACCATTGGACGGCACAACCGATTAATTTCAACATTGCACTTCGGAATCTATAATCTGCAAAACCACAACAAAATACCCGTATAATACCGCTTTATTAAAATAAAAATATATGAAACAAACGGTTTAAAATGTAGAAAAATACGTTGATCAAGTATAAACATCGATATGTTTGGAGTTGATTAGAATTTTGATATTTTCATTTGGGGCTTTGGGTTTGGGTTTCAGCCCACTAACCCAACAAGAGAACCCAACTCCTCTATCAAATAACTCCCACTCCAGTCCTCTACATTCATTCATAACATTTTCCTAACACTCTCAAGTTAAAAGAAAAATGGGAGAAGAGATAGGAAATTAAAATTCCTAAGCTCTAGTTTACTAGGAAATTCATATTCAAGCTCCAAAATCAAGGAGAAGCTTAGGTAAGCATCCTCTTCATCTTCCCCATCTCAATCTCTCTTTAATTTTCAGAAATTCCTAAACCCTAACCTAGGAAAATTCATTACATTTGATAAAATATTGAAGATTCTTGAGGTTTTGTTGAAGAGGAATCAGCCTTGCTTTGTTTTGGAGCTTCTCATTTCTAAATTTTGGTTTAAAGGTGAGTTCTTGAACTCACATCTATTTCTATACCATTGATAGTTGTTAGTATGAATTCCTAACATCTATTTCATGTCCATTTTCTTTCGAATTGAATTGGTTTGGCGAATTTTTCAATTTTTGGCATTTTGAGGTCAAAAATCTATGAAAACCCCTATATGGATATTTGGACATGTTGTTCGGAGTGTATTGATGAGTCTATAGGGTTGGGTTGTCGCTTGGAATAAATCCTTAGCCATCATCGCTCATTCGATCACTTCCGATATGATTTGGCCAACAAAGGCTTAGGCTAATTCTTGTCCTAAGCTTCAGCTCAAACGTCTGGTAATATGCTCATACGTCCGAAGCTACGGAATAAAAATTCCAGACTTATAGCTTAGACGTCTGAGCTTATTTCCCTGACGTCTGGGCGATCTGGAAGAAAATTCCAGTCTTTCAGCTCAGACGTCTGGGATAACCACCAGACGTCTGGAGCTGTTAAATTTAGCCAATTGCCTATTTTATGTGGGTTTTGATTTATATTGATTTTTGGTTGATCCGGTTAGTTGTCATCAACTTTGTTGACTTCTTTTCTGGATTTTTGGAGTATCCATTTGATGGATTTGATATCAGTTTTTATGGTTTTATTCACATCGTCGAATGTGAATTTTTGATGATAGATTATTTTTACCATCAATTCTGTAATTTGTCACTTTAAAATACAAAGGTTTCTGTAGTAGTAGTAGTAGTAGTAAATTTTCAAACTCTTTCACAAAAATGATTTCAACATTATTTTTAATACAAAGCTCTTTTTAAAACCGTTTTTCAATCTATTAGTATATACAAACCTTTACCTCATTCGTATGAGAAATCTAATTAAATGACTTAGCAAAACAAGTGGTATGAAATGCTTGCGTTTTCTTTGTCGGTTAGTTCTTAGGCTTGTTCGATTGAAACCTTATGACAATTTTCGAGTGGAAATTTACAATTTGTTCGTAAATATTTAAGTTAAGCCAATGGTTATGGGACATGAAGAAAAACTCATTTATTTACTAGCTTAGTGTAATTTACACTTCTTATTGATCAATGATGATCCTTTTATGGTTTAGACTAGCGATATGCGAAATCTCATTGTCCGCGTGGGGGACTGTACCCCGTTCTTTTGAGCTTCGTCTCATTTTTTTATAGGCTAGCGACCTATGGTTTTATGGAGTTCGGTTCATCGGCCGTACCGTTGTACTACATCGTTATTTCGAATTATTGTGTTTTAGGTTCATCGGGCGTACTGTTGTACTATGTCGTTGTTCCAACTTATTTGAGTTTCAGGTTCATCGGACATACTGTTTACTACGCCATTGCACCGGCTCGATGGTTAGCGACCATGGGATAGAGTCTCATTTGTGATACACATGTTGGTGAGTTTTCATTCTCTCATTTTTAATAGGCCTTCCCCTTTGTGATTTCTGGATTTCTAGTTGATGATTTCTAGAATTTGTGTTTCACCAATTTTAATGACATTCATTGATAAGATCTATTAATATTTGCAGTTTGGTGAATAAAAATAAAGAATATGACATTCTTTTTGGTGTATGAGAAAATTTGAGATATTATATGATTTTTGTTGTATCATATATATTTTTCATATCCCTTATCCTATCTTATTTTATATGATATTTATAGCTAGGCTATTCTGTTTATTATTTTCCTTCTTAAATAATACTCAGATCAGACCGAGGCATTTCAAGTGCTTCTACTTGACTTCTTATCCTGGACTGTCATCTGTCTTTTGGCTAACTACTTTAGCCTAGTAATTTTGTTTTTATACATTCGAGATAGAGACTCCTTGATGTATACGTATTCTTTTGTCTAGCACTTGTGTCTATTCTTTTAAGATGTAGTGGATCTTGTATGACCAATGATGTACACTTATTTGTGTTGTATTCATTTCTACTTCCGTCTTAGTGATATGAATATCTGTGACTGATTTTGTGTTGTGCTATTTTATATTCGTTTCCGAAGGCCACATAGCCACTATGTAGCAGTTTTGACTTTGTATTTGATATGTCTGATTTCCTCTTGAAATGAAATGCATGTTATACTATCTGACATATCGGTACTCGCACAAAGCAATTACATAGATGGTCGCTCATCAACAGCATTATTCTTCGTGCTAGTCGACAGCATTACCCAGTAGTTCCTTGGCTAGTGTGAGTATAGAGGTGGGGCGTCACACTTTTATTAAACTTCGTAGAGAATTAGGAATTTTTTCATTATAGGAAATAATTTAATGCATGCATGCATGTATCTAAATTTAACTGTCTAGGAATAATCAATCTTTACTATTTAAATATAAGGAACAAATATATTTATCTATTTTTTATATGGCAAATTCAGTTTTCATCTTAAATAGGAAACAAAATTTTTGGTTAAAAGCTTTTCAACCACATACTTACAACACTATTTTTTCTTCTAAACATATATATAAACGTATAGCCTTGACAATTGGAAAGCAAGAAATAAATTATTTTGAATCAAAATTTATTTAATAATGGCTTCATAAAAGCACATCTTCATCCTTGTCAAAAATCACAACTCCTTCTTCTAGCATTTCATCATCACTTAAGTTTATTTCATACCAACCTACCACACCAGCTTTTCTCTTAGGGGAAATAAGGTAAAGTTGTTGTTAACTTTAGTGGCATACTAACAACTACCGATGACTGTCTCAGTGATGAGCTAAATCACTATCAATAAGAAATGACCGGACTTCGAGAAATAATGTACTAGGAACAGCACAGATGAGGAGCGCATCTTAATTTTATTGAGAGATCTCTTCTAGCATTCTATGGACGATCACCAACAAATAATAATATATGTTAAAAATCTCTTAGACTTACGGAAACCATTTTAAAAATATACAAGCCTCAGCCAAGAAACTCATGGAAACCAAGGTCATCTAAAGAAGAATATGAACCTTTCGAAAAACAAATAATTTGTCGTTGTTCTATTGTGTTTTATATTTACGTTGTAATAAACATTGAAATAAATGAATAAGACAATTTATTTTTGAACTTCAAAACACACACTATAAACAACATACGTAAGAAGGTGGATGGACCACAAAGTCGGTCTGCCTACTCAAGGCAAAAGCAATAAACTTGTCTTCAAACAACCAAAATACAAAATTTTATACAATCAAAATTCGTCATTACCAATCGATTGGTTCCATATTATCGGTCAACTAAAATCAATTATATTATCTTTCATAATTCTTCCAAATTCAGCTGACTTAGTTGACTGCCATATTCGGTCGACTGGATGCAGAAATTTAGTCGACTAAAAGACCCTGATTTTAGATTAAAAGCTTGCTAGTTGAAAACCATGGAAATCAAAGATCAACAAGTCGACTGGTATCATATTTTTAATCAACTGGCCGCTGAACAGAAAATTTTTTTAAAGACTAGTTGGTTAAACGATACAATTTTGTTGCACTTACCCTATCACTTCAATCACACCCATTCAATAACTATATCTACCACCAAATAAAACTTCATTTATCTTCATCATTCATCGTTCATCTATCTTCCAAATATCCTTATTCTCATTAACTCAAAAATTCATTTTTTTTCCCACCAAATCTCAAACCATGGCACCCAAACTGTAACGCCCACCCTGAGACCCACATTAACAAAGAGTATTACTGAGTTATACTGTCTGCTAATGCAAAGAAAAGGGCTGAATAGGAGTGACCATTTATAACCATGTCTTAAATAACTATTGAATACATCAACAATGCCATTTTTCGGATCGACATATCCAATAAATGCTTAATACAAAGCCATAGGTGGCTATAAGATCTATCAGAACAGAATACAACAACTCAAATGTAAAACACATCGCAGAATAGCAGATGATGCCATATATACACACATATACAAATACATCACAGCGTACACGTATGAAGACCACAATACAAACACGAGTCAAAAGAATATACATATCAGAGTAGAAAACCAAAAAGGACTACACAAAAAGCTATAACAAAAAGAGCTAGCAGCATAGTCTATGCAGAAGAAGAATAGGCTAAGTCCAAATGTACCTAATCTGAAACACCTCGGTTTGACCCGAGTATAAAATACATGGGTCAGTCTAGCTAAACAAATCCGTAAAAGGTGATAGCAGAATAATAGAGCATAGTGATATTCTTCTTAAAGAAGAAGAAACCATAAAAAAGCTAACCTTAGACATATGGAGGATATGCATCTTGTATGGCATATATAATTACACTAGGTGATAGAACATTATTGCTTCAATAAGCATAAAACACAAAGAAGACGATAAATCTAATGAATCGCTAAAATGTAGCATGCCTCGTATCATCGGCAATCATAAATTAAATCAGAATGGTTTAGGGAATAGTTTAATGTAAACTCCTAAAAGAATAATTCCCGAACCCGCCATATCGGCAACTCCCAGGAAAACATAAGTATAAGCCATCTCGACATACGCCATAAGGCAAATGTCAACAAAGAGACAAAAATATCATACAACGCCAAAGGCAAATCCCATAAATAACACCAATAGGCAATCTCAATATATATACGTCAAAAGGAAAATCTCAACACGCCAGTATAGACAATGAAATCTCAAAAGAACTCCAAAGAGTCCAAAAATCTCAAAGTAATCGCCACCGAATGGTATAAAGGACTGATTCCAAAAAGACGACACACAAGGGTAAAAATCATCTCAAAAAGGTTTTGCACGTGCTATTTTTGCCAAGTACTGTTTCACATACTCGGTACCTCGCCCAAAGGCAAACGTCGAAAGACAAATACGCCGCAATGGCAAACGCCCGAAGACAAATATGTCGCAGTGGCAAATGTCCGAAGACAAATACGCTGCAATGGAAAATGACCCGAATGTCTAGTACTGGCACGCCAACAGGCAAATGTGTCACAAACTCTATGAAAGGAACCCAAAAAGTGTTAACGTGTGTCCCATACGACCCGTTCTCACTAAACGGTTTTCTAACCGCTAGTAAATTTCACACTCAAAGCAGTAGAATGTTCACCTCATATCATCGGTAAACTAGACTCGTAGGCCAAAACGATCGAAAGGACAAGTTAGGAATTAACCAAATAGATAAATGCATGTATCTCATACTACGCATTTTACCCAATCGTTTAACTCTCCTTCTCATTTGCTCGACAGTGCATTTTATAGAAAATAATTTACCTTGAAAATAAGCTTTGAAAACCGATTTCGAAAACTATTTGGAAACCATATTCGAAAATTTCCCTCATTATAAAGAATAAATAGGTTTTATACTTGAAAATACTTTAAAATATTACATCATAATTATTTTTAAATCCCTTAAATTTTAAAAAATCATTTCAAAAAGAATTGGAGAAAACCGTGCTCAAAAACGACCAAAAACATGCAAAATTCCACTCAAATTTAAATTCAAATTAAATTCAAATAATTTAAATTTTGAATTTTGAATTCATTAAAACTGGGCTAACCTAATAGGCACCATAGCCCTTAAAGTACTTCAGAAATATCATAAAACAGAAGTAAATGTCAAAAATCGGATGGAAAAAGGACATAAAAACACTTGGCCAAAATAATACCCAGGTCTGAAATCTTCTCTGGGTTCAACTTTCGGACATAAAACAGGTGATCGAACGACCTTTGATTGAACTGAAAATTAGTGTACGCAAATTAGAGAACTTCATCTTTCAAACAAAAAATAATGAATTCCGACTGGAAATGAAAAAGTAACACTGTCTCAAACATGGGCTCAGGCCATGTTTGCAACAGTTCAAAAACTGAAAACGCATAGACCTAAAAACCTTCATGGGTTCAACTTTCAGGCATGAAACAGAGGATCAAATGGCATTGGATTTAGCTCAAATTAGTGTACATGTAAAATAAAACTTCATCTTTCAAATAAAAAAGAATCGTGCAATTTGGATAAAATATGAGAGAGTTATGACGTCTCAAAGTTGAACCAAGACAGTGTTTTCACTGTAAAACTTTGCGCAAAAACATGGTCCAGGTCAGAGTTTGGCATCATATTTCTATAATCTATCTTCGTCTAAATGATCTGATATTTATTACAAATATATTAGAGAACTTCATCATTCAAACAAAAAAAGAATCAATGAATTCCAGTAAGAAATGAAAAAATTATGCTATCTCAAACATGGACTCGGGCCATATTTGCAGCAACTCGGCAAACAATTTTTTTACAGTCAAAAATATGCTTTCGAGTAGGTTTTCTACCACTGATATGAACATCTAAATGACAATATTTTTCAACCATAATTTGCAGAAATAAAGTTCAACATGTATGCTACCAAATGCAAGAAATACGGCGGCGTTTCGTTACCGGAATCAAAAGATATAAGGGTTCAAAGTAGCAACAGAAACCAGATTATAAACAAACAATCGAGTATAGAAAATTTTATACAGCAAGCGGATTTCACATTTTTGAGCGATTTAAGCTTTACTAAGCTAGCATTTGTGACTTTTAGGAACTCACCTTGCTAATTAGATGCAAAAGCTCGGATTTTGCAGCAAAGCTGATGTCTTTTAGAAAGATGGGAGCCTTTATGAATCTGTAGAGGAATAGGAGATAAGATGCAAACAACAATTTACTGTAAATATGAAATCTTTCCACAAATCAGAAATTTTGACGAAACTAAGTATTTTTGAGTTAGATTACCTTTGATTTAACTCTAGACTACAAAAAGACTTTAGTTTTTTGAATTTTTTATGAAGAAATTGGCTTGGTTTTTGATTTTTGAGGAAGAGGTTTACTGTATTTTCATTTCAGGCTGAAGGAGGAAGAAGAAGTATTAGAAATGAACATAAACAGCTAATTAGTTTCTCATTCTTACCTGGTTAAGCACTAATGGGCCTTGGATCCATTAGAAGAAAGAAATAAAATGGCCTATTGGTTAAATAATCAAAACTTAATTAAAAAATATATACACATATCACATTATGCACAAAAAAATACATTTTCTCTAAAGTTTTACACAATAAAAATGTGAAAACTTATATACATATAAAATAGAACATTTTCTATCATTTAAAATAATAATTTACTCTATTTAAACATTTTTATTATTAATTTCCTTTATTTTGAATAAAATGCACTTTTTGTACGTTTAATTGTAATATACCATGATTATTACCTTTCAAATTCAACAAATTACATTTTATTACTTGTAAAAATGTTCCAATTCATTTACAAATATTATTTACACTCAAAACTTATTTTTAATCACATTTTCTCCTTTTTATTTCATTAAACACTTATTAAAAAAGCATACTTCTTTAAAAAATTATTAAAAGAAGCCACAAAGCAATAATTAACAAAATTATTGCATTTTCACTCAAATAAAATTATTCCCACATTTATTATCACCCAAAACGTTAAAACAAAGCTTTATGCTTTATGCTCAACAATTATTTCCTAATAATAAATAATCAATTTATTTTCACCAATTTTTTTCCAATTTACAATATTAAATCATAATTATCATTATAATTTAATATTGAAAGATAAAATCCAAATCCGGGTTGTTACAGACTACCCCCTATTAACAAAATTGCGTCCCCGCAATTCCTAGGGAAAAGTATGTATTCAAAAAGTATGTATTCAACTTAATAATTTCATCAATCAAAAGAAAAGAAATAAGTTTGAGATTAAAAAAAGATTCTCACCATCGCTATGCGAAGAAAGAAAACCAGGGTAGGATCGCTTAATAAACTCTCTGGTTTCCCAAGTGCAGTGATTCGGATTAGCGGGCCATTGAATTTTAACGAGCGGCACGTCCTTGTTTCGAAGGCGTTTCACCTCCCAAGTAAGTATGCGAGTAGGCTACTGCACAACAGATAGGTCTGGTGAGATCTCAAGCTCTTGCAAATCAGAAGAATCGATAACATAATCTGACTCTCAAAGATACTTCCGAAGCTGAGAGACGTGAAACACATCATGAATGCCAAATAGATGAGCTGGAAGTGAAACTCTATAAGCCACAGGGCCAATACGTTTAGTAATAGGAAATGGACCTATAGAGCAAGGAACCAGTTTCCCAAATGTACTGAAGCGCATAACCCCTTTTAGAGGAGAAACACGAATAAAGACGAGATCACCAACTGAGAACTCGAGAGGCTTCCTACGGTTGTCCGTGTAGGATTCTGGCGGCTCTGTGCCTCTTTCATTCTCTGATGAATAAGATCAATCTTCTCAGAAGAATCATGAACAGAATCTAGGCCAAGAATAAGCTTCTCACCGGTTTCTAACCAACAAGAAGGCGATCGACATGGCCTGTCGTATAAGGCTTCGAAACGAGCCATACCGACACTGGACTGAAAACTATAGTTGTAGGAGAATTCCACAAGAGGTAGGTGATCCTCCCAACTACTATCGAAATCTAGAATGCAAGCACAGAGATGATCCTTGAGAATACGACCCGTTCAGTCTGTCCATCAGTCTGCGGATGATATGCTATGCTGAAATTAAGCTTTTTTCCCAAAGCTTGCCGAAGACTCTGCCAAAAATGACTTGTGAATAGCTGGTCACGGTCACAAACAATCGAACTAGGAACACCGTGAAGTCTCACAAATTCCTTGACATATAACTTGGCCAAATGAGAAGCACTGCTATTAGACTTAATAGGAATGAAATAAGCTGTTTTGGTGAGGCGATCAATAATAACCCAAATGCTAGAATGGCCCAATCTCGAACGAGGTAGGCCATCAATGAAATCCATCGAAATCTGATCCTATTTCCATAATGGAATCTCTAGAGGCTGAAGGAGACCAGAAGGGCGCTGATGTTCGTCTTTGATATGTTGACAAGTCATGCAATTACTTACATAACTCGCCAAATCGCACTTCATGCCTTCCTAATAATAAAGGCGATGCATATCGGCATACATCTTGAATGGTATGCTTAGAACAATGACAATCATCGAGAATGTCATGCCTAAGTGCAGAATTAGAAGGCAGAAAAAAACGGTTCTTCTTGCGAAGACACCCATGGGAATCAATGCTGAAATCCCTCAACTCCTCATCATGGGACTCAGACTCACAAATCTGAATAAGGTGCACAAGATCGGGATCACACCATTGAGCATCGGTAATACGATCCAATAAGCTGGGTCGAGCTTCCAAACTAAATAGTAAGATAGAAGCATCAGAAAATGGAGCTCGACCTCGAATATCATAAACTGATAAGGTCTCTAAAACATCCCACTTGGCTAGCATCATAGAGACAACAGCCGAATGTTTGCGACTAAGCGCATCAACAACATTATTACCCTTACCAGGGGTATACTGGATATCGAAGTCAAAGGAAGCAAGGAACTCGAGCCAACATTGTTGCCTCATATTGAGCTCCTTCTAAGTGAACAGATATTTCAAGGACTTGTGATCGGTGTATAAAATGAAGTGCTCGCCTAATAGATAATGGCGCCAAATCTTTAAGGCGAAGACAATGGCGGCTAACTTGAGGTCATGAGTGGCATAGCGTACTCCATTCGGTCGCAGTTTCCTGGAAGCATAAGCAACTACCTGATCCTTCTGCATAAGCACGACACCAAGGCCACAATGAATAGCATCGGTGTAGATAATAAGATCTTGATTCTCTTCAGGAACCACTAGAATAGGAGCATTGGTGAGATGCTCCTACAGCTGCTGAAAAGAAGCTTCGCACTTGTCGGACCAAATAAATCGAACGCCTTTTCGAGTAAGGCTAGTGAGAGGAAGAACAATACGAGAGAAATACTTAATGAAACGGCGGTAATAACCTGCCAATCCAAGGAAACTATGAATCTCATGAACATTCTCAGGCCTCTTCCAATTCTGGATAGATTCGATCTTCGAAGGATCAACAGAAATGCCTTCAGAAGAAACAATGTGGCCTAAGAACTTAACCTTATTCTCCCAGAAATGGCACTTGGAGAATAGGACTTTAAGCTGATGGTGATGAAGAGTACTCGAGACAATTCTCAAGTGATTAGCATGCTCGGCTTCATATTTTGAATAAATAAGGATGTCGTCGATGAACACAAGGACAAACTTATCGAGATATTCCTGAAATACTCGATTCATAAGGTCAACAAAGAAAGCAGAAGCGTTCGTCAAACCGAACGGCATAATGAGCCACTCGCAAGATCCATGTCGAGTGCGGAAATCTGTAAAAGGCATACTATCTTCCGTGACTCAGAGCTGATGAAAACCAATGGCAAGGTCGAGTTGAGAGAAGACCTTAGTGGCACTAAATTGATTGAACATATCGTCGATCCTAGGTAATGGATACATATTCTTGATGGTCAACTCGTTAAGCTTGCGATAGTCGATGCAAAGCCTAAGAATTCCATTGAACTTCTTCACGAAGACAACCACAACACCCTACGGTGAAGAATTAGACTGAATAAATTGCTTAGCTTCAAGCTCCAGAAGCTGCTTCTTGAGTTCCTCATTTTCCTTTGTAGACATCCTCATGGGAGGAGACTAACTGGTTGTGCGCCTGGAATGAGATCAATGCGTAACTCGATAGCCCGCTTGGGTGGCAAACCCGAAACAGGCTCAAATACATCAGAGAAGCCACAAACAATAGAAATACGAGATATATCATCATCATCTCGTGACTCTAGAGAATATAAAGCCACTTAGGAATTATCCACATTCCGAAGAATAAGTGATAGTCGAGTAGATCGAATCTAGATGTCAAAGATATAAAATTCTCTCAGAACAAATAATCTTGGCATCGTATCGCACTAGCCAATCCATACCCAAAATCATATCAGATACCAAATAAGAAATAACGTGCAGATTCGCACGAAAGAAAATCCACATAAAAAAATCTCACCATCACAAAGCATGCTAACGGTTGCATATCCTCCGAAAGGATTCGCAATACTCAATGAAGTAACCATACAAGAAAGATCCAAAGACAAATCATCGACGAGCTTCTTCGATAAGAATGAATGCGACGCACCCGTATCAAAGAGGACTCCAATAGAACAATCATGAAACAAGAATGAACCTTCAAGAATAGAAGGAGAAGTACCTTTGCGCTGAGAAGAACCTCCATAAGCATCCGCTACATTTAGCTTGCCATATTTGGCATTAGATGGAGCAATAGGACAAGTAGCAATATGATGGCCCTCTTTCTTACAATATCAACAAAAGAGAGGCTTAGGACACTCCTAAATCATATGGTCGGGCGAACCGCAATTGAAACACCCCTTGCAAGAGGGAGGTGACCCAATAGACTGAGGCCGAGGCTGAGGCCGAGACTAAGGCTGAGAAGTAGAACCAACTGGCTTCTTCTTTTTGGACGGAAAGAAATTGGATTTCTATAAAGGAAACCGCTCCTTGTTGGGGTTCTTGCAAACCTCAGCATCATCACCACTATCGATCTCCTTCTCGATGGCTTCAAGATGAAGCGCCGAGTCAATTAGCTCCTCAAAAGAAAGCTTAAGCTGCAACATCAAAGATTTCTACAAACACTTCTTAAGGCCGGAAACGAACTTGGGGTTCTTCTTGTATGGAGTGCTAATATACTCAAGGCCATACTTAGAAAGAGCCTTGAAAGAAGAAACATAATCAGAAACAAAAGATTTTCTTTGCTTTAGCTCGAGGAAGTGATGGGAAAGAGATGCTTTCTCAGACTCAGGAACGAATTTAAGCTCGAATCATTCCCGAAACTGAGTACATGTAAGACTAGACTCGTCAAGCTCGGCAGTGAATAGCTCATACCAATCAAGAGCACGCTCTTGTAACATGTTGGATGCTAAAATAACCCTGTGATAATCCGAAAGATCCATGCGAGAAAATATCCGCTCGTAAGAACGAATCCAAGACTGAACCTCCAAAACAGACTCGAAGCCTTTGAATGGCTTGCCTCCGAGATGTGCAAAGTCACTGCACATGTGCATGAAAGGAGACTTGCGCAAAGGAGAAGATGGAGTAGGAGCTGGAGGCTGGGTACTTCTAAATAATTCCATGAACTGATCGACAGACATATATACCCCATCCGGATGGGAGCCACTGGACTGCCCCGCATCGGAACGTCATCCTCTGCCTCTTCCAGTCATTAACTGAAAGTTAAGATAAGACAAAGATTATTCACATGGTAGATTTCATTAATTCAAATATGGAATGCTACGGAATTAAAATGCATTCCTAGACGTATTCCCAAAATTCTATCTACCCCAAAGGACACGAAAAGAACAAAAGTACGATGATTCAGGGATTCGTAACATTTGTATTACACTTTGATGTACCATAATATGTGCTTCTGTTTTGTGTTTATCATATTTTGTTCTAAACCTAACTCTGACACCAAGCTGTAACGCCCCACCCCGAGACCAACATTAACAAAGAGTATTACTGGGTAATACTGTCCGCTAATGCAGAGAATAGGGCTGGATAGAAGCGACCATCTATAACCATGTCTTAAATATCTATTGAATACGTCGACAATGCCATTTTTTTCGATCGACATATCCAATAAATACTTAATACAAAGCCATAGATGGTTATAGGATCTATCAGAACAAAATACAACAACTCAAATGTAAAACACATCACAGAATATCAGATAATCTCATATATACACACATATACAAATACATCACAGCGTATACAAAATGATATATCACATATGTGGCATGACGACTACAATACAAACATGAGTCAAAAGAATATACATATCGGAGTAGCAAACCAAAAAGGACTACACAAAAAGTTGTAACAAAAAGAGCCAGTGGCATAGTCCATGCAGAAGCAGAATAGGCTAAGTCCAAATGTACCTAACCTGAAACACCTCGGTCTGACTCGAGTATAAAATACACGGGTCAGTCTAGCTAAACGAATCAGTAAAAGATGATAGCAGAATAATAGAGCATAGTGATATTCTTCTTAAACAAGAAGAAACCATAAGAAATCTAAACATAGACATATGGAGGATACGCATCATGTATGGCATACATAATTACACTAGGTGATAGAACACTATTGCTTCGGTAAGCATAAAACACAAAGGAGACGAAAAATCTCATGAATCGCTAAAATATGGCATGCCTCGTATCATCGGCAATCATAATCAAATAAGAATGGAGGGAATAGTGTAATGTAAACTCCTAAAAGAGTAATTCCCAAACCCACCATATCAGTAACTCCCAGGAAAACAGAAGCACAAGCCATCTCGACGTACGCCATAAGGAAAATGTCAACAAAGAGATAAAATCCCATACAACGCCAAATGCAAATCCCATAAATAACACCAATAGGCAATCTCAATATATATACGCCAAAAGGCAAATCTCAACACGCCAATGTAGACAATGAAAATCTCAAAAGAACTCCCGGGAGTCCAAAAATCCCAAAGTAATCACCACCGAATGGTTCAAAGGACCAATTCTGAAATGACGACACACAAGGGTAAAAATCAATTCAAAAAGGTTTTGCATGTGTTATTTTTGTCGAGTACTGTTTCACATAATAGGTACCTTGCCCAAAGGCAAACGTCAAAAGACAAGTATGCCGTAATGTTCAAATATGTTGCAATGGCAAATGTCTGAAGACAAATAAGCGGCAATGGCAAATGACTCGAAGGTCCAGTACTGGCACGCCAACAAGCAAATGTGTCACAAACTCTCGGAAAGGAACCCGAAAAGCGCTAACATGTGTCCCATACCGCCCGTTCGCACTAAACGGTTTTCTAACAGCTAGTAAATTTCACACTCAAAGCAGTAAAACGTTCACCTTATATCATCGGTAAACTAAACCCGTAGGCCAAAATGATTGAAAGGACAAGTTAGGAATTAACCGAATGGATGAACGCACGTTTCTCATACTACGCATTATACCCAATCATTTAACTCTCATTCTCTCGACAGTGAAAAAACGTGTAATTTTTATAGAAAAGAATTTACCTTGAAAATAAGCTTTGAAAACCGATTTCGAAACTATGTGGAAACCATATTTGAAAATTTTCCTTATTATAAAGAATAAATAGGTTTTATACTTGAAAATACTTTAAAATATTATATAATAATTATTTTTAAATCCCTTAAATTTTGAAAATCATTTCAAAAATAATTGGAAAAAACTGTGCTCGAAAACGACCAAAAACATGCAAAATTCCACTCAAACCGAAATTCAAATTTAAATTCAAATATTTTGAATTTTGAATTTTGAATTCATTAAAACTAGGCTAACCTATTGATAGGCATCATAGCCTCAAAATACTTCATAAATATCACAAAAACAGAAGTAAATGTCAAAAATCGGATGGAAAAAGGACAAAAACACTTGGCCAAAATAATACCCAGGTCTGAAATCTTCTCTGGGTTCAACTTTCAGACATAAAACAGGTAATCAAACAAGCTTTGATTGAACTGAAAATTAGTGTGTACAAATTACAGGACTTCATCTTTCAAATAAAAAAAGAAACAATGAATTCCGACTGGAAATGAAAAAGTTACACTGTCTCAAACATGGACTCGGGCCATGTTTGCAACAGTTCGAAAAACAAAAATGCACAGGCCTGAAAACCCTTATGGGTTCAATTTCCAGGCATGAAAAAGAGAATCACATGGCATCGGATTGAGCTTAAAATTGGTGCGCATGTAGTATAAAATTTCATCTTTCAAATAAAAAAAGAATCATGTAATTTGGATAAAATATGAGAGAGTTATGATGTCTCAAAGTTGAACCAACAATGTTTTCACGGTAAAACTCTGGACAAAAACATATTTCAGGTCAAAGTTTGACATCATATTTCTATAACCTATCTAGGTCGAAATGACCTTATATTTGTTATACATATAGTAGAGAACTTCATCTTTCAAACAAAAAAAGAATCAATGAATTCCAATAATAAATAAAAAAGTTATGCTATCTCAAACATGAACTCAGGCCATGTTTGCAGCAACTCAGCAAATAATTTTTTTACAGTCAAAAATCCGCTTTCGAGTAGATTTTCTACCACTAATTTGAACATCCAAATGACAATATTTTTCAACCAAAATTTGCATAAATGAAGTTCAACGTGCATGCTATCAAATGTAAGAAATCCAGCTGCATTTCTTTGCCGGAATCAAAAGATATAAGGGTTCAAAGTAGCAACAGAAACCAGATTATAAACAAACAATCAACTATAGAAAATTTTATACAGCAAGCAGATTTTACATTTTTGAGCGATTTAAGCTTTTCTCAGCTAGCATTTGTGAGTTTTATAAATTCACCTTGCTAATTAGATGCAAAAGATTGGATTTTGCAGCAAAGTTGAAGTCTTTTGGAAAGATTAGAGCCTTTATGAATCTGTAGAGGAAGAGGAAATAACATGCAAACAACAATTTACTGTAAATATGAAATCTTTCCAAAAATCATAGATTTTGATGAAACTAAGTATTTTAGAGTTAGATTACCTTTGATTTAACTCTAGATTACAAAAAGACTTTAGTTTGTTGAATTTTTTATGAAGAAATAGGCTTGGTTTTTTATTTTTGAGGAAGTGGTTTACTGTATTTTCGTTTCAGGCTGAAGGAGGAAGAAGAAGTATTAGAAATGAACGTACTACTAATTAGTTTCTCATTTCTTACCTGGTTAAGCACTAATGGGTCTTGGATCCATTAGTATAAAGAAATAAAATGGCCTATTGGTTAAATAATCAAGACTTAATTAAAAATGTATACACATATCACATTATACACAAAACAAAAATACATTTTCTCTAAAGTTTTACATAATAAAAATGTGAAACTTGTATACATATAAAATAGAACATTTTCTATCATTTAAAATGATAATTTACTCTTTTAAACATTTTTATTGTTAATTTCCTTTATTTTGAATAAAATGCACTTTCTGTTCATTTAATTGTAATATACCATGATTATTACCTTTAAAACTCAACAAATTACATTTTATTACTTGTAAAAATGTTCCGATTCATTTACAAATATTATTTACATTCAAAACTTATTTTTAACCAAATTTTCTCCTTTTTATTTCATTAAACACTTATTAAAAAAAGCTTACTTCTTTAAAAAATTATTAAAAGAAGCCACAAAGAAATAATTAACAAAATTATTGCATTTTCACTCAAATAAAATTATTCCCACATTTATTATCACCCAAACCATTAAAATAAAGCTTTATGCTTTATTCTCAACAATTATTTCCCAAATTCATTGTTTATAATAAATAAACAATTTATTTTCACCAATTTTTTTTCCAATTTACAATATTAAATCATAATTATCATTGTAATTTAATACTGAAAGGTAAACTCCAAATCCGGGTTGTTGCACAAACGAAAAGATAGAGCCTCTACCTTATCAAACAAACCCACTAAAGCCCAAATCCAACAATGTTACAAAATGACATTATCATTAGACGTTTTGAGAACATGATAAATATGAGAGTTTTTGAAGGCAGGTTTGTAAAAATGGAAGAATTTATGAGTTATGCTATTTAGGAGTATGCCGACGACCGTAGAAGAGTGACACTGATTGATTACAATGCAAATAACTTGAAGGTCATACCACAAATGGTAAAACTTTTTTATGTTAATCTTAATTTAAATTTTCATCGACCTCACTCTAATGAAGATATAATGTGGAGTTCGGTTTATGGTGTAAAAATTATAATGCATCTACCAAGGCTAGGAATGATTTTACGCTACTCAATGGATGGAAAGGATTTGGAAGAAATAGCTTTTAATGATTATGGTAGGATGCAGCTAGTCACAATTTCTTAATCGATGACTTTAGAAATTTAAAGGTCATTTCCTTGCGCCTCAAAGCTAGACTAATCCATTGAACTCTTACTCATACTATATTACCACACACTAGAAGTTATGACAATATATGTATAAATAACTACCAATCTTTATATTGGTTATAATGGGAACTATCAGCAATTGGGGAAGATACATCATTAACATAAGTCCAAAACGATTCATTATGCCGAATATATAATGATTATTTTATACAATTTTGAAATCAAGCTTCTTGACTATGAAGTCATTTCGTCAAAACCCTTGCTGCGTAAACCTTTAAATTAATGAAGCTTCCCCAGCATCGTATGACATTTCAAGAACGGTAACAGCATAGAGCCTCTTCATCAAGTGCTCCACCACCTCGGACTAGGATAGCTTCTTTATCTCAAGAACAAAAAGATCTGAGGATGATGATGCTATTATTGAGCTTCCCATTGATTCATCAACAAGTTATTCATTTGTTACTCTCTCTAAGAACCAAATAAGGATTGATCAGTGCTTAGAAAGGGTAGAGACCACAGTTACAAGAATTGAGAGAAAAGTAGATAAAATGTTGGACTTTATAGATAAATCTGGAAGAAAATTTCTTGCACTCGTCCATCTATGTCAGGATCCCTCTACCTTCCAAAGAAATAATACCTAGTGATGATTCTTACAATTGGGATTCTTTGGACAATGAAGAATTCAATAAGGGAGGTGATGAGCATCATGACAGTGGTAACAAGTAATTTTGGAAAGATAGTGGTTTTTTTAATTTCTTGGTTTCATGCATTTTTAGTTTGTTTTGTTTTCATTCTTTGTTTGAGTGGTAATTGTGTGAGATATATTAACGTATTTTCAAAAACTTATTTGTTGTAGTAGTAATTTGAAACTTTTGTTTCTATATTATGTCATTCTATGTGGTTGTGGTTGTTATGTCGGAATATTTTGTGGTATGAAATCTTTTTGAAAAAATTGTGATATCGTCTGCAATAGTTATGTTTGCAAATTTAGAACAATATGTTATGGTTTATGTTTAATCATTCATGATATTTGAAGTTTCTTTATCGTCAACAAATATTAAAAGTATAAAATAACTCTAGTTGATATATATTTCGTTTTTGTTGATAACAAATGGGGAGAAAACTATACGGCCATATCGAAAGTGAAGCATAAATTTAGGGAGAGAACTGACTATATTCTATAAAATTAATTTATTTATATAGTTATCACCATGAAAAATCAGGGAGAACGTTAAAACTTGTAGTTTGATGTTTTGACAGAGATAACTACATAAGAATATATTCTGTATATAATCAATTTTTCAAGGGAAAATATATCAATAAACAAGGAGATCTACACAATGAAGACAAGACAAAGATGATATACAGTGTAATATTGGTCATGTGATTATCAAAAGTATATTAAATGTTAAAATCTCTTCTAAGTGATACACACACATACATTTAAAATATATTTTTCAGTTTTAGAAAAAAAGATATTACACTTAACCAGTCGACTAAAAAAGGTTAACCAATCGACTATCTCAATATCAGTCAACTAGTTAAACAAATTCAGTCGACTGATATATTGCACTTAGTTTTATTATTTTCAAAAGGAAAATCAATCGACTAAAAATCTTAACTGGTCTACTAAATGTAAAAGCAATTGACTATCGACTACTTTTAGTCCACTAAAACAGACCATATTTACATTGTTTTCTTTCTATTTTAAAATTCACAAAATTGACTGTAACCAGTCGACTGACTTTCTTCTACCAGTCGATTGGCCGACGTATAACAGCTGTATATTTTAAATTTTCAAAAGGGAACTTCTTCCTCATGAAGAGTCACTTCCCTCCATGAAAAGATGCAGCACTTCTAACGACTGCGACTTTTCATGAAAACTTGAAACTACTCAACTACTATAAATAGCAATCACATTTTAGAATTTAACAATAAAATTCTCTTTACTTTCTATCTCTAATTCTTGTTGAATTTGATTCTTGCATTTAAAGTCACAAATTATTTTATCACGATCACTTGAACATTCAAGTTGAAGCTTTGAAGTGATCATTTACTTCTATTTTTCTATTTCTTCTAATATACACGTTATACCATTTTGAAGAAGATTATAGGAAGGTTGTACTTGCAACTCATTTATGTTATTTAAGAGCACACAAAGTCAAATACTTTACTTCTATTGGAATTTGAAGCCCTATTGGAGATTTTCAGGCATGAAGCCCTATTCGATAGCTCAGACGATTTGTAATTCCTTCAGGTTAAGTGAGGATGTTGTTTAAATCCTGAAGGAACATGTTGTGAAACTTTAAGGGATACACTTGTATTTAGAAGGGACAATAAATGCATATATAAATTCATCAAAATGAATCTACCACTAGATCTACAGCATCATGAAATATATAGATAAAAACTAATTAAATTTACCTTGTTGATGTTGCCATTTGATTTGCACCTTGAATGAAGAAAGCTTTTAGTTTCGATGGAATCACCTTCAGAAATTGCAACGATCTAGAGTACCATTTTTGTATTTATTTAATTTGATTTGATTTGTTTTGCTTTGGGAATTTTTTGTGACTTGGATGCCATGAATTTTTGACCAAGAATGTTAAATAAAGATGGAGGCTAGGGTTTGGAAGGAGAGTGATTAAGAGTGGCTAGTGAATGAAAGGTAAGGTATTTATATTGGGAACCTTCCTTAACCTCCTCCCTTCATTTTCTAGATCCAACCTTTGGATTCAAGCCTTGATTTTCATGGTCATCTACGAATAAGGCTAGATGGGCCTCAAAACATTCATAAACCAATTTAGTAATTAATTTATTTAAATCCAATTTAAATGTGTTATCAATATCATATTTTGATACATACTTATATAACTCTTATATAAGCAACTACAAACAACATTCCAAAAAAATCAAAGTAAAAAAGATAAATAATATTTTATAAATATTAATTAATTTAATTAATTTATAACGATTATAAATTAGCTAAATCATATGGCTTTTTGGGGCATTCATCATTATGATTGTACGATTCAAAGGTGTAAATTCGGACGGTGATTAATAATGAACAATTCGGATATTAATGTTCATACGTCATCTTAGTTAGTGGTGTAATATTTTTGGTTGAATTTATCATTTACACATCTTCTCGGTAATATCCAATTTTACTATTATAAGCGGTACCCGTAGTAAAAATTATTTACACCAATTCATTTCATCAAAACTATATCACTTTGGACTTATAGAAAATGGTAATTATCAAAATTCAAATATCTTTCATATTCAACTTTATAGTCCAAACACAAAGTCCCTAGTATAATAATAACAATTATTATTAACCAAATTACTCTATCCATAGATTTTGACTTTGGATTGACTTTAGTTAATTGTGATACTGACCCTATATAACTGAGGAGATGAATTAGTCAATCCAAAGCCATATTAAAGTTCAACAGTATTAATCAAGAGAATTATGTAAATTAGTCAGTTGGATATTTTCTGTTTGAGCGTCATTCCATTGTCATCCAATAATTATCAGTACGTAACCCCTTAGTGCCCTCGGCATCCATGACTAATACACCATCCAACATTTGAAACACGTTACGTACTCTACTCTTAACCGATGCGTTGACGTCTAGTTTCGATATATCTTGACTAGGATATTTAAAATAATTCTTATCATATTGTGATATAATACTCATGTTTACAACTATTTGTAATTACTATCACAAACACATCATTTATGGACTTTCTGATATATATACTTAAATTAAATGATTAATTATTTAAAACATTTTATAACAAGTATATAGTGGAAAGGAAACACTTTTTACTTTGAGATTGGTTATCGAAATAGGTTTATGTAACAAATTATATAATTGCCCTAGGGCATACCCTTTACTATAGGTCAAATATGGAATTTTATTCCAACTTCTCCAATCGGTTTCTTTAAAACCAATCAGATCATACCCTCAATGAATGGGTATGTTCCAATCGATTTATGTAGCTATTATGTTTCGATTATTTACTATATCAGTCAACTCTCTTCGACGCCAAAAAACCGCCTTTACACATGGAAAATTTTGAAGTATGTCTCTTAACCTCCAGCAAGTTCTAAGTTCTATTACAAACTATATCGCGACATTGCTATCATATAACAATGTTATGAGATTCCTAGGATTTGGAGACACCCTTCAGCTTAGTAATAAATTTATGCATTAACTATGTATATACATTGCTTTTATAGTGGCGTTATTCAAGGTGATGTACTTTGCTTTTTATTGAGTCATATGTAATCTCTCATTTCGAATATTACTAAATTAAAGCTTCTTAACCAAGCTTGGAATGCAAATTTTATATTGACATATCGTACTCAATATCACATATGAAGTTTGAGTCCTAATATTCCTTCATAAGGAGTTCGTTGTTTCTACAAACAATTCTCTTGTATTTCATAAATATAGGAGACCACTCTAAACTACCATTTAGTGACCTTAATTTGGATTTGATATTTGCTTCATATATCAAATACATAAACAAATCACGATGTTGTAGACAATCTAACATCCATGATAATTCCAATTGCCGGTCTACAAGGGATCTATCTTATATGTTTCTTATTAATCATTTTAATAAGGTGTTTCTATATATTTTCTGGAACATTCCTAGTGTCCTTTATACTCACTATAAAAGATATCACTTGCAAATCCAACGTCGATTTTTTTTTCAAAAGAGTGGTCCTCTTTTAAGGAGAGCACTTAATGTTTTATTAACTATTAAAAAGAATAACCATACAAGAATTGAGATATACCATACGTGCATGTAGGACCATCATTGAGATGATCAGTAAAAAAAGGATATTGGAGTCCAAAAATATATTTACAAATGACAGTGTAAAGAAATCAGCTATGACTTAGTGAAGCACTAAATCCAAGAATGTGTTTATAGCTATATGGAAGTGCAGCAGGAAAATATATGCATTAAATTGAGGGGATGCTCTTGAAGCTTGCCGCTGAAGATGCTGCATGAATGGGGATTGCCAAAGCTTCAGAATAAATGCACAACATATTAGGTAACTAATGAGAGGTACTGAAGTAGGATGAGGCTAGTTGACTTGAGGGACAGTCGAGGAATTTGACTTGCAAATGTGAATTGCTGGATGCATGAGCTGAAATATTATGAAGGACTGAGCTTGCAAGAAATATAGGACCTACAGGTGAGAATATTAAAGGCTTGCACTCATGACTTGCACATTAAGAACTAAAGGCTTGTTAACTAGAGGCAGATGAAGTGCAGAACATGCTGGCATACAAGAGGATGATGGATGCAGCACATAGGTGATAAACATTAGGTTTTGTACAGGTGAAGGACGCCAAAGAAGCAGCATATTGCATTGTTATATATGGAGTGCAAGAGTCACAAGGACTATCTTAAATTGTGCTAACCATTAGGAATACTTTGTAGCAGGTTGAGTAGTAAGATAGGCAATGATCAATACTTAGCAAATGTGGAGGTAAGGAGGACCAAAGAATCTGGCTAGTAGTCGGTTGGCTGTGAGCCACGTCATCATCCGTGAATGTCTTCAAGTGATCTCTCTAACTTGAATGCCCACTAGGACAACTTGGATTAGATAGGCATTGCTAGGCATGTATGGACAAGCCCAAACATTAGGGTGGTTTTCTAAAAGCAGCTGGCATAGGCCATCGGTTGAAGTAGAACTGTCCAAGCATCGATCAAGACTAGTTCTCCAATTTGGATGTCTTCTACAAGAACCTATCCAGAGTGAAATATTCCAAGCAATAGAATATATAACAAAAGACAAATTTCTAAATAAATTATTAAACAGGTGTTGGTTTCTTCCTAACCATAGACTCCAATATGTAATTGAATAAATAGAGTCTAAGATTTTCATAATAGAAGCACTGAAATTGAATCTAAAGTTTTTCCAAAATTCATGTGGAGTATAAGTGTTTATATCAATATTGAAGATATAAAGAAGATTACCAATAATGTACTCAGAATAGTCATATTCAAAAAATAAATGAATAGTGGTCTTAGTGGCTATGCTATAGAGGTAGCATGAATTATGATTTAAACTATTTGTTAGTTTAGTATTTAATTTATTAATAGTGTTAAGTTTATCATATAAAGCTGTTCATATATGAATCTCAACCTCGGGAGGTTTTTCTAACTTCCATAGATTTGAAATGCCTATGAGTAAATGTGCCAGAAAAGGGTAAAAATCTATGGTATAAATGTCGATTATAAGGTAGATTTTGTTGTTGGAGGCAAGTAAAAGCTTGGGGAAATCACATTTTTGAGCAATCGGGTTAACCCAAGGGTATTTCAAGAATGAAGTTATATTTCTAGATCTCGTATTAAATTTAAGGTCTAGTTTAAATATAAGAAACAAATTAGAAATGTTTTTCTAGAAGAAGGTTAATCTATAGCTATTAGGTTTATAGAGATTTTTAGCGCCGTTATAATGATAGTTTGAGATCATTTCTTTCCACACTAGTGAATTAATGCTCAGAAATTTCCCAATCCATTTGCAAAGAAGTGAGAAGTTTAAGGCTTTTGAATTTGTAACACCTAATCCACCATGCGCTTTTGACTTACACATTGTTTCTCAATTAATAAGGCAATTTATACCCGCATAGTTTGGGCATCCTTTCTAAAGGAAATTTTTTCCAATATTATCTATTTTATCAATCACCCAATTAGGATAGCGATAGAAGGAGATCTAGTAAATCGGTAAAACTGACAGAACAGAGCTAATGGGGATAGCTCTGCCAGCCATCGATAGACAATTGGCTTTCCAAGAAGGTAACCTTTTGTTAGCTTTATCGATGATAATGTTTCAGTCTTCTTTTTTCGATTTTGTTTGTCTAATGGGAATACATAAGTAGTTAATAGGATAATTCATAGTCTTACAATTTAAAGTGTTGGCCATCTCAGCAGTAACATTAGTGGTATCATTAATGATGTACACCGAGCTTTTATGGAAGTTAATTTTTAGGCGCGAAAGCAATTCAAAGTTGTATAAAATTAATTTAAGAAAGACAATATGATGAGGGATGTGTGAATAGAATAAAAGGGTGTCATCCACCTATTGAAGTGAAGAAATACCATGGAGAGTAATATCCCTCCCAATCGGAGGTAGGATGCTTTAGTTTAAAGTAAGCTTAATAACCTTATAAAAAAACATTAGCAGCTAAGTTAAGAAGAAGAGGTAAAAGTGAGTTCCCTTGACGAAGCCCCTTTTGGATTACCTATAATTCGATTTACTAGAATGGAAGATACACTACATTTCAAGATGAGGTCGATTCAAAAGGTACACTTTTCGGTGAATCCCCTTGGCCTAAGTGTGTCAAATAGGAATGCCCAATCAATGGAGTCGAAAGCTTTGGAAAGTTTAACCTTAGGAGGGTGCATGTGATATTTCCCTTATGACAATAGTTGATAAATTCTTGAGCGGTAGCAACACCATCCATATTATGCCTACTTTGGACAAAAATTATTTGGGATTTATCAATTAGGTTGTCCATTTTATGCTTTAGCCTATTTGCTAAAACTTTGGAGATTTTTTTTAACTGAACAATTTTTATTAAGGAAATGGGTCTAAAGTCTGTGAGTTTACCTGGGTTCTCCTTTTTACAAATAAGAACGACATCAGCAGAATTGAACCTACCCAATTGGAGTACGCTGTTATGGAGCTCATTAGAAATGTTCATTATGTCATTTTTGATAGTATGCCAAAAATTTGGTAAAAGATCATAGAGAAACCGTCCAGTCCTAGGGCCTTGTCACAGGTTATCCCTTTAATAGCCTCCCATACCTCCTCTTCTAAAAAATGAGATTCTAATTCATGGAGAGTATTGTCATGAATTGGATATAAGTAAGATCAATTTGCCTGAATTCTATGACTACACTTTTAACCATATATATCTATGTAATAAGTTGTGAAAATGTTATTGAGTTCATCCCGATGTCCCAATAATATTTATTGAAATAATAGTATTAAGACGTCATCTAAAATTGGCTATACAGTGGAAGAATTTTGTGTTATTATCACCTTCGTTGATCTATTGGACGTGGGAGCGTTGTCTCTACATGATTTCTTCTAGGTCCATTAATTTATTCAATTCTATTTTTAGGTTACATAATTTTACTTTATCCTTGCTATTTAAGACCTTATTGTCTCATCCCCTCTCTAAATCAAAAATCACATTTTAAAGCATGTCTTTCTTGGTTTGATTGTCGCCAAAATGTTAAAGTTCAAATTCTTAAGGTATTTTCTCAACTCCCTAAGTTTGAAACTAGTTTTTTTGCTGCATTATTGAAAGGATGATTGTCCATAAAATTTATTTAGTGATAATAAGGTTTTCGAAACTATCTTCGTTAAACCATATGTTTTCAAATTTAAAAGGCATAATTTTAGATGGTTGATCGTGCCAGTTAAGCAAGATAAGGCAGTGATCAGAAATGGGGTTCGTGATGCCAAACACTTTGGATAAGGGAAATTTGTCCTCTTAATCCTTGATCATAAGGAACCTATCCAATAAAGCCTTAGAGGGATCTCTTATGTCATTAGACTACATGAATCTCCTACCGGTAAGAGGAAGTTCGATGAGGGAATTTTGGTTAATGAAATCATTGAATTCTTCCATGTCAGTATACACGCCTTCCGATAAGCGCTTTCCAACATGACAGGTCACATTGAAGTCTCCTTCTATGATCCAGAGATAGTAAGATGGAGGCCTAAAATGAACATTTAGTTCAAAGGGACAGCCAGATGATTCGATTGTTAGGTGCATATATGTTTGAGACATTAACAATTTGATTATCCTGGAGATCTAAAAGGATGACATCGTTGTTATTCCCCCCGAACTACAAGTTGCAAGGATGAAAGCCCAACTAGTTAAAGTATTACCCTCGAAAGATTTAAAGAAGCTAAAATTAGGAGAATCAGATTTGGTTTCTTAAAGCAATGCTATAGCTACCTTACTATTTTTAGAATTTTTTGTTCTAGACCGATTTGAAGGTGATCCTAATCCACTAACAATCCAATACCAAGTATTAAAACAACTAAAAGATGATTTTAACACAAGTACATTGTTAACAATCAGCGGCATGTTATTTTTTTAATGTTTAGAAATATCAAGTGCATTCAACATTCTTTCTTATGGACACATGCTTCCTCTACTTTTTGACTGAAATCAAATTATTCAATATTTCTATCAAATAATTGTTCAATTCAATGCTTGTCAAATGATACCTTCGTATCAGTTCTTAGATCATATCTAAAATCCACATACTCAATATTGCTCTTACTGACTTCGAGACATTTTGGTTGTTATGTGCAAATAGTCAAGTCAATATCTTTATTTAAAATTTTCCATTTCAATACATACGTACAAACCAAAAATTCATAGGCGATAATTTTGTGAGTAAAGCCAAATCAACTTGAGCACATCGAATGGCGAATTTGTTACGCTAGTTTCAATAAATGAAATTCATGGTATTATTATCAGTGTGACTCACTATATTCCAAATGCATTTGCCTTTCTCTTAAAGACATATTTATGACCGATGGATTATATCACTTCGTGTACAACTATCAAAATCTTATTTTGATAATATAATTGGAACCTATTTCGGATTTGGGCATCATACCATGTACCGACCCGTATTTTACATGTTCGAGGATCGTAAAATAATTTTATTTAATTCAGTTATGTTTGTATAATTCTAATATTTTGGGATATGTTTTTAGGAATGTTTTACACGTCTATGATTTTCTCGAATTTCTATATGACCGTTTTCCCTTAGAGATCTTATTTCGGCTATAACTTTTGATAGAAGCCGAATTAGATTCTCAAACATATTACATTGCTTCGGGATGATGGTTTCTCATTCTGTATAGTGGTCATATAAGAAAATCGGATAAGTGGTTAGTAAGTTATAAAAGTTTTAAGCTTTAAAATATGTTGGGCATAATTAGAAGGAGATTAATGGGCCGAATTAGCAAAACATTTCAAGTTCATCTCTCTTTTCAAATCAGTCTTAAACCCTAACTCCTCCTTAATTTTTCATTCATCTCATTGGATTTCATCTCAAATCGACTCTAGTTGTAAATTAGAGGCTAGATCTTCAACTAGGAGCTTGATCTCATCACTTTGGTTGCATCTTCATCCTATTTCTCTTTGTCCAGATTAGATCTTCGTTATATTTCATAGGTTTGATAGATTTAATAAGTGACTATGATCTCTTACTAGTCTATAATGGATTATATTTAGGTGATTATAGGTTAGAATTATTAAATTAAATTGGTTAGACTTAGGTAATCTTAGATTTATAAACCCTAGATTGACCTAATTAAACATGTAATTAGGATTAAACCATTAGCTACTGTCATTTATGTGTATTTAGCTACGAGATTTTATGTGTTAGATTATATTAATGCAGGAATTGTGATGGTAGATTGAATTGGATGATTTGTAATTCGTAATGGATGTACTGGACGATTTGCTATGTTTGAATCGATGTTGTGTTTGAATTGGTTGCTATGCTTAATTCATTTACTAGTGTTGTGCATGTTTTAGGACTTAGATTAATGATCGGAGCTTATCGGTAGCAAAGATTGTTGAAATTGCATGAAACTTGGAGGATAAGGCTCCTCGGCACGGTAGGAAGACACCTTGAAATTTTCACAACAATTGGAGCTAAGCATTTGGATCGGCACCGATCCAAAATTAGCATGCCAATTGAAGTAAGATCCAAATGGGGAAATGAGTGTGGATTTTAGAGTTGCTCTGTGAAGTTGGATTGGAGGATAGGCCAAGTATTGAAGATTGGACGGATCGTCTTCAAGGATTTAACCATGATGCATGAAAGAGAAGACCTGAAGGCAAAGAGAGAGGGATTGAGGTCTAAGGCAACATGGGAAAGTGCACTAAAGGTCGTAAGAGAAACGGAGCTAGAAATAGCTAAGGTTTGGATCGGCACCGATCTAATTGGATCAGATTGTCACCGATCGAAATTGTTGGCTCCAATGGCAATACGATCCAGAGTAGAGACTTCGGGTTTGTAGTGGATCATGCTGGAAGTTGTAGCTTGTAATTGCTTCTACGGTTTGGAAGTTATAGCATGACGAAGTTTCAACTCTTCGATCGGGGGCTCGAAAAAGGAGTAGGATTGAAGGAGTTGATAGACAACTCGGGATGGAACGAGGCTGTTAACCCGCCTTTTTACCAGGCCATGGACATGCGGGGTTTAACATAACCGGTTGCACGTTTGCCAAGGCTGGTGTACGAGGGATCCAGTCGACTGGATAGATGGATGACGCAACGTGCTTAGGAGATGGAAATATGATTGGATAAAGATGAATCAACTATGGTTTGGGTCTAGGAAATATGGTTCGGCATTGGCAATCATTCGGCATAAATTGATTAGGCAGAAGACCAGTTATGAAATTGGGCAAGGAGAGTATGTTCGGCATTTGTATATGTCCGGCATTTATGTGTGCTCGGCACTTAATTATGCTCGGCATGCTAACTATGTTCGACATGAAGATAGGTTCGGTATTTATGTATGGTCGGCATGTTAAGTATATTCGGCATTTGCTTGTGTTCGGCATTTAGGTCTGTTCGGTACCTAGTTATGTTCGGCATGATAGTTTGTTCGGCATATTCGGCATTGATGTACGTCCGGCATTCCTTCACTCGGCATCCTCCACACGGCATTTGTACTCGGCATTGAAGTACGGCCGACATTCCTTCACTCGGCATCCTCCACTCGGCATTTGTACTCGGCATTGAGGTACGTCCGGCATTCTTTCACTCGGCATCTTCCACTCGGCATTTGAACTCAACATTAAGGTGCGCTCGGCACACCTCACCCCAGCATCGATCGGCATGTATCACTCAAATGCCTCGACCAACATTATTCTATCAGACTTCGTTCGGCATTCTTCCTCCAGACGCTTCGTTCGGCATGGAACGGGTCGGCATTGATGGCTCGGCATTACATGGCTCGGCATATGTGGACCGGCCATAAACTCGGTGGGCCTGAATCGCGCAAAGGCCTGACAACACAGGATTTGCCTATAAATACATCATGTGGGGGTTCAGAAAGGGGATCCTAATTCTCTCTCCTGCTCCCTAACTTTCTATCCCCTAAGGCTAAGGCTAGCCTATCACTTTGTAACTGTAATCGATTGTTACAGCAATAAAAAAGAAATTATTGGAGTGGACGTAGGCCAGAGTTAGCCGAACCAGTATAAATTCCGTGTCTTTACCGCTTTCATTTTAATTTCTGTTATTCTTCATATTATTACTCTCTACATACACTCTATTTGTTATCAGTAACTGTTAATTGGTGCTTTCATTCACATTTGGGTGTTAGTGACCAATTTTGGCGCTAACAGAGGCTATGGTATTACGGACTGGGTTGAGTGGCAGGACACATTCCCAAAAATGGATTGGAGTTGTGAAAGTTCTGATTATTTGGAAGTGCCAAGGAATCGTTGATAACTCAAAGTGTTCTGGTTGTGTTCAAGCAGGGGTACTACATGCGGGGGCATCTGAGGCCTGGTAGTGCCAGTCATGTATCCTACACCACTCTGAGAGAGTCTAGTGTCAGATAGTATGGAGGTACTGTAGGAGATAACCGTGTGGGGTTTCAGACCTAAAAGTACGGGGGAAACAATCAAGAAGCGGGATTTCCATTAGTATCTAAAAAGCGAGACGGCGCCATACGAGTTATCATATATTCATGGCTTTAGAAGATGATACCTAGATTTTAGTTGATGGATTCTATGGTTGCTATGTTTTCTATTTCTCTTGGGTAGGCTATCATCTATAGGAATGCTGGAGAAGGGATTGGGAATAAGGTCAATGGAGGAGACTGCTTAGATTCTTCTATCCTGTTCTGTAACAGTATCCTATTATCATTTATTTGGGTAGCATATTATATCTTGTTATTATGTGCTAACTATTTGATTGCAGGGATAGGTCAGGTATGGTTTCTTTTGTATGAAGACGAGCTTGGAGAAGCTATGGTGCATTACTCCATATTTGTAGTTTCCGCTGTCTGTTTCTATGTACTTTGAGGCATGTAGTGAGAAAATGTTGTTTTGAGATAATATGGCGTTTGTACCATAACTCATGATTTAGTTGAGATATTATTTTTATTTTATATGGCTCACCATATTATGTTGTGTGTTTTCCATATTATGTTTTATCCATGCGGTGTGAAATATGCAATAGATTTTCTACTCTAAATTTCAACTACGGATGATCGTCCCATATCAACCTAGTACATTTACACCGCTCTTTTAGGTCATTGATGTGGGGTGGTATAGGCGGTCATCACAGTTGGTATTAGAGCTTTTCTTACGAGTTAACTGAAGTAAGTCAAGAGTATATGCTAAATGAGGCGGCGTACTTGTTAATGAAGATATTATGCTATATTGTAATATTATATGGTATAGATGCAGTTTAGTACCATTATAGTTTTTCCTGGAATGAGGCTAATTATTCTTATTAAATATAATAATGAATTGGAAAACAAGGAATGCTACTAGGAATAACTCCACTTCAAGAATGGAAGAGGAGGAGGGATTGGGAGCTGCTACACCCAATTTTCAAGCCATGTTTGATGCAATGGTGGCTTCACTTGTGAAGAGAGCCCAAACCACTCTTGATGTGGCTTCAGGTGGTGGTGCTCCTTTACAAGTGCCTAGGATTAACTTCACCAACTTTGTAAGGATTATTCTACTCTTGGTGAGAAGCCATTCTTGGGAACAAAATCAGCTATTGAGGTGCAATATTGGATAGATACTTGTGAACATATTTTCAAGGATATGGATATGGAAGATGCTATAAAGAGGAAGCTTGCTTCAAGATAGCTACATAGATGAGCAATGAATTGGTGGAATGTCGTTACCATCGCTACTTTAGAGGATCAGATTTCATGGAATCAGTTTAAGGCTAGATTTTAGGAGACGTTCATTCCCGTGGCTCGAAAGTCCATACTGTTTAAGAAATTTGCTGAAAGCAAGGGGAGATGTCTGTTTCTGAGTATGCGGCCGAATTTGATGCTTTGTCAAAGTATGGGATGTCTTTTATTGATACACCTTTGAAGAAAAACAAGAAGTTTATCACTGGATTGGACGACCACTTGGTAGAGAAGTTGGTGGGCCACATTGAAGTGTCTTTTAAGAAACTTGTAGTGAAAGCATTTAGACATGAAGGTCTGTACTCGAAGAATAAGACTGCTAATATTTCTATTGCTAAGAAAGATGAACAAAAAACGCAGCAGGGCAGTGGAGCTAAGAAGAAGTGGAATGGAAAAGGAAGCAACAACAACAGGGAAAAGAGGTCATAAAAAGAATAAGAGTGAAATCTTTTATCATGGTTGCAAGAAGAAAGGCCACTATATTAAGGAATGTAAGGTTGTTAAGAAGTGCTATAACTATGTTAGGCTAGGGCATATTAAGAAGGATTGTCCAGAGCCACCTAAAGGTAAGTAAATGATGGAAGCATATGCTTTGGGTGCAATCCTAACTTCACCTTGTTCTGTTACTGCTAAGGATAAGGGGAAAGGAGTCGTGGTGCAAGGTATGCTTTCCATCAAATATGTTTCTATTAGAGTTCTTTTCGATACTGGAGCTTAACATTCTTTCATCTATGGTGATTTAGTATGTAGACTAGATTTGGAACCTGAGATAGTAGACCGACCTTTGATTGTGATGAACCATGTTGGAGGATCTGATTGCTTTGTTATTATGAATCATGGATGTTCTTTTGCTTTTGATTGCTTTGTTCTTAATTTTTCTGGGTTTGGGATTATTTTAGCAATAGATTGGCTTAAGTGGTATGCGGCAGTTGTGGATTGTGAGAAGCTAGAGGTGACAATTGGGAATGTTGAAGGGTGAACAATGGTGATATGCTGCTTACAAAAGGATGGGTATTGGTCCGCTTTCTATATTAACTTGAGGTTCCACAGAAAGTAGTCATCTATTCCTATCACTAGAGAGTACCGAGATGTTTTCAAGAAAGTGATAGGATTGCCACTACATAGACAGAATTTTGGATCGACTTAGTAGATGGAGCCAGACCTATAGTGTTGCCTTTGAGGAAAAAGCAGAAAGAGCTAGAGGTGCAAGTAGATGATCTGCTGAAGAAAGGATTCATTCGGAGAAGCATACCCAAATGGGGTGCACCCGTTATATTCATAACTAAGGCAGATAGTTCTTCGAGGATATGTGTGGATTAGCGTGAGCTGAACAAGGTTATGAAGAAGAATAAATATCTGCTTCCATGAATTGATGACTTGTTTGATCAGCTGCACAGTGCAAAGGATTTTTCTAGGATGGATTTGGCAACGGGATTTCACCAGTTGAGAGTGGCTAAAGAAAGTATGCCTATTTCTACATTTAGGGCACCTTGAGTTTCTACGAGTGGTTGGTGATGCCTTTTGGGTTGAACAGTCCTTCCTATACTTGTGGATCTTATGCAAAGAGTCTTCAGAGATTAGTAAAACAAGTTCATACTTGTGTTCATGGATGACATTTTGATTTACTCCAGAAATGAGGAAGAGCACAAGACGCACTTGAGGATTGTGCTTGACATTTTGAGAAAGCACAAATTGAGAGCTAAGTTCTCTAAGTGTTACTTTTGGAAGGAAGAAGTGAGATACTTGGATCATGTCATGTCAGGAAAAGGAACAGCAGGGGATCCCACAAAGGTGGCAGGGATCCAAAATTGGAACCAGCCTGTTTGAACCAAAAAATGATCATAGACACCCAAGAATAGTTTTGTAGAAAAGTAAATGAAGAAAATTAAAATTAAAATGAGTAAATGAATAAGCAAGCAATAGAGAATAAGCAGTAATCAAAGACATAGAGGTTTATAGTGGTTCGGCATTATATGCCTACATCCACTTTGAAGAATATACTTTTATTACTCTCTTATGAATCTAATTACAACAATAAAGCTTGCACTTGATTATAATACATCTACAGTAGCCAACAATGTAAAGATCCTCAAAATGAACCAATAGCCTTTTATTTATAGGGTGAGATGATGAGATATTTCAATAAGAATTTGGCAGAAGGCTCTCCAGGCCCATAGGGGTCCACCATAATGATCGTGGCCATAATTTGTTGTTTTGGAATCACCGATATAAATTATACCAATCGTTATTTTTACTTCTGATTGATATGTGATCATAGGTGGAGGTCCCACGTGCCTTTAGACATTGGTCCTAAAATATGAAGTCGTTATAAGTTGTCGTTTATGAGACGTGGACCAATCTTTATCGTATTTGGGTTGCTTGCTTAGTTACACCGATTGTTAGGGACGATTGGCATAAAACGTTCGGTAATCCTTGAAAATGATAGTTTTGACCTATGATCGTTTTTGTGGACTCCACCGTTCAATATGTTGATACCCTAAAAGTTCAAGTGATCTGGCCTTGTCAATTTCGAGATATTGATCGATCTTCACTGATTTGAGCAGTTTTATGGATCATTCCCGATCGATTCATATAAATCCTTGCTTTGTCCATAACTCGAGCATGTGAACTTTGATCGACTTGAAATTTGGAATGTAGCTTTACAGGGCTATTCATGTCACTCCATACAGATTTCACCTTGATTGGGTTCAGGTCTAAATCTGCTCGATCATCATCCATAGTATTGTATACAACTGATTCTCAAGGCCGGTAACCATCCATTTCTAGCCAAGTCGATGATATCACTGCATTGCCAAAATGCGGGATAATTTTGCCCCCAAAGTATGTCTTATTCGAACATAACGTGCTTTGAAAAGTTGCAAACTTCAATCATAAAAAAAATGTTCGATTTAGTTCATCGAATGGTTATTATCCTTTTGTTGAGTCGCTTTCTACAGAGGTTCATGCCTCCTTTTATTCATTTTGACCATTGGTCGGCTTCCAATAGTATAAAAACTAGATCACAGCTTATCAATGATCGTCTCGCTATTTTTCTGGTGATGATAAAGCCACAAAATTTTGGTTTTGATCTTTCTTCGATTGATTTCAAGTGCGAATTCAATTTCTATCGATTTCAAAAAAATTAAACTCTAGAACGTATACCAGTTCTTATACGTGTTTATACCTGACCACCGATCAAGATTGAACATCCACGGGTCATAGTCAAGTTTCAAAGTTATTTCTTGTTCTGTATGAATGACCATGACTGATCGTTTATCATTGAATAGAAGTTTGGATCGCTTTTGTCTGATCATTTTTTTAAGACAAAAATAAATGATCAAGGATGATTGTTATCAATGAACGAATTTTCATACCCACCTATTTACAATCATCCTTGTACAATGTTGCCATTTTCTATATATATTTTTTCTTTTCTCTAATCTACGCTGATCGTTGCAAGATATAGCTAAATTTCGGATAATTTTGGAATGATCGGTTTAGAAAACGATCTTCGTGATGGCGCTTAAGGAACGATCGGCTCTACATCTAGGCCATAAAGGGTCGGCCTACATCTCCATATATAAGCATTCCACTTAGTCATCCTCTTCACTTTCCCCACTTTGTATCATTTTTTCATCGTTACATCTTTTGTCCAAAAAGAAAAAAAATCATCCAACTCCATTTCCTCCACCACTTCAAAAAATGATCTGAGTTTTCTGAAAAAAGAATTAATGCCTCTTCATACTAACCATTGTTGTATTTGCTCCTTTAGATCTCACCTCGATTCGAACTTGAATCTTTCTTCTCTTCTTTAGATCTCAAATTTAGGTAGGATGATTTCAACTTGCTTCATGATTGAGGATGAGACTTCGACTGCCATGAATCTAATGTTAGCTAGTTTAGTTGGTAGAGTCGTTTAATTTGGATCATGTTGGAGAGGATGGGAATTATGGAAGATGGAGTTGTTGAGCAAGGAAAATGATGCAAATCGATACATGACGATTGTCCTTGGATGATCGGTAAAGCCTTGGACATGGATGACTTTGGAGTGGGTAATGGTGAGGGTGATGATGTACCGATCGCCATGGAGCGATGTTGATATTTTGGTGTTTAACGATCGTCTTTGAATAATCGATGGTGCTTTGAAGTTGGTGAGTTTTAAGGAATGGACGGTATGGAATGATCGGTGAGGATGAGATGATTAGAATCGATCGGTAGGACTGGGTCTATGAACGATCAGTGGGAGTGAAGCTTAAACGATCAGTTTACAAGAGTTGAGTTGAACGATCGGTAGTAAAGCATGAGGAACGATTAGTGAAGATAAAATGAATGGTTGATTGTCTACACATGAACCTTAAAATTGGAACTTAATTAACTATACTTGAACCCAATGCTGAGCTTCGGCATTGTATATTCAAATGAACTCATATGACTTGCGTAGGACTTAAACTGCGTATTCGCTAATATTCGATATTTGAACTTTGATATGAACCAATGCCTTTGACTATTCTCTTGGAGCTCATCAGTGACTTGAATTTAAAAATCAAACTTTTACTCACTCACAATCGAACGCAAAGCTCAAACTAATTTGTTCCCTAATGATTGTAGAGAGATGGTTAAGACGGTCAAAAATGACAGTCACTGCCGTCGAACCTTGGAGTCTTGTCGTCTTTTCTATCTTTAATTTCGTACAACTTATTACTATATTGTATAAAACTTCACCCCACCACACTAGCACTCACTATGCACTTGGAGGGGTACATGTTACTTATCTAATCATAATTTTTACTGAGTTTAATCGCAATGAGTTCAAGATGTTAGGGAATCTTGCAGCTATGTCAGCTGGATCATCTTCTCAGCAGGATAATCCTGACGTAGGATCAAATTCTGCAACCGAGTCTCAAGTCATCATTCAGAACAACCGAAAAGCCCAAGCCCACGGTTTAACTTTTCCTCTGCAGTTCCCATTCTTCCATAGAAGTTCTTGATCATGCTCCCGACACTTTGGAAGATGCAATTATTCTAGAGGATACTGATGATTCTATAACCTCTAAAATTAAGGAAGATGCTCTTTGCGGAATCTGCGTAGGGCATAGGATTCCTTTTGATGATGTATTGGTTCCATCACATGGTGATAGGGCTCCTAGACCACCAAAAGGATATACGGCGTGCAACAAATTCATATGTTGGACCAGATGCATCTCGCCATTTAACTCATGCATCCTGGAAATTCTCCATTATCTGAGGATAGCTCTAGCACAGCTTCATCTGAATGGCTCCGCTCTTACTAATTGTATTTATATGGTATTTATGGAGTTCTTGCATCATCCTACGACCGTCGATGATATACAGTTCATGTACTCTTTCGTGCGAGGGACAAGGAGTCTGTCATTTACGTTTTTTGAGTCGATGAATAAGTGTCAGATTTTAACTGGTGCATGGAATAAATTAATCGCTTTTAAAGAGAATTGGTCTTTTGTTCAATATCCTCCTGATTTTGCTAGACAATGGCCGAAAAGTCGTAAATGTTATCCATCACTTTTATATTAGCGTGGAAAACTGATACCTAGGCCGCACTCCTGACTAAGTAATTCTTTTTACATGCACCATCACATGGCCTAGCAGTAATCTTTATGAGGAGGCGGTCATGAATCTTAAAAATGCACCACCTGAAGATAGGAACATCGTATATCTTCTCATGGACGAATGCCTTGTTACTTTTTGTTTGATAGAAGAGGGCCTTAGCGTAGGGCTAACAAAAGTTGCTCAAACTGCAAGGGTAAGACCACATGCTGCAGCCTATCAAAGAGGCAATCGAATCGAACCCATCATGCCCCTACTATGAGTTCTCAAAAATTCACTGATATTGATGTCGAGGGAGACAAAGGCGATGTGCCCCGTTGTAATAATGATGGATCTTGTCTTGGAGTCGAGGTCAGATCCTCACAACTTTCAGCTATCGATAAAGGAAAAAAGAAAACATTTTTTATAAATTTCCCAAAAGTTGCCTTTCTGATCAACTCAAGTCGTCGATGATTCCTAAAGTTGTTCAAGATGAATCCTCTTCTCAACTGTTAGAGTGTTCAAGTCTACTGCTTAATTCTTTATCCCGTCTGCCATTATTGCATGACCATAACACTTTCCACTTCACTAACATCAGTGTTGATGGGTCGGAATCCCTACCAGAATTGGCGTTGAAATTCCAACTTCTAAAGGAGAAACTACTCCAATGAGAAAAACTCCTACATCTGGTTTATTGGGGGAGAGACACAAGGAACTTGCACACACTTATACCCCCTAACATTGCATTGTGCTCAACTTATGCCCTTTAATGCGTAAAGTTGATTAAAAAAAATTCTTTTGCAGAAACAATGGTGAAGAAAAGGAACATGTTCGATTCCCTTGGGATATACACCACCAATCCTCTGGTTCACGCTATAGCTCATACCTTCAAGTGGCAGTCGAGAGTATTATGATTCAAGTTATCGCTCCTTCGGACCATAGCCATCAAGATAGGGGTGATAGGGATAAACCATTTAAGATAAGCATCAATCAAGATCTAGGTCCCCGCCTCCAAAGCGTTATGATAAGCCAACTGATCCTCGGGAACCACCAATCGATCCCTCTCATGGTCCTCCTCTCATTTCAATTCCTCCACAGTGTTTAGTTCCTTCTCATTCTCGGCGGTCAAGTGATCGCCATCTCCATAGTGAACATGTTGCTACTCATAGGCCCAGCAAAGAAAGCACTGAAGTCGTAATTGCTGCCAAAGATCATATGATCGATCTAGTTACCCGTATGGCATAGCTTCGAGAAGATTTTCCAAACCTATACTTTAAAGGGTTCTTTTTCCCTCTTAATCTGAAGAGGGTCCCAAACCATGTCCAAAAAATGACTACCGACCATGTCACTAATACCCTCAAGTAGTACCATGAATGGATGAAAACAACGGAGAAGATGTCGAAAGTATCTTTTGAGTGTGCAATGGAAATTGGAAAGTTAAAATGCCAGGAAACTCAGAATAAAATAATTATCGATACTTTGATGAACAAGTTAGAGGCTTCTAGCAATTCTCAAGCAAAGGTTGTGGGTAAAGCTAATGTTGCCGTCAAATCCATAGAGGAGATTACGTCTAGTCATTTAGATATGGTCCAGGTGTTACATCATCGAAATCAAGAAATAGCACTTGAAGGAGATATAGCTCGAAGTAATGAATTTGTAGCCTTGAAGGAGATAGCAAAACTCAAGGCTAAGTCACGTAAACAAGGAGAAAGATGATGCTTAGAAAATTTCTCAAGATGCTTGTGATGAATTGGTGAATGTTAGACTTGAGAGAGATACGGTCGTTGAAAGGGCTAAAGATGTAGATGCACTTATCAGCACAAAGTAGAAGCTGCCAAGGATAAGGTTAGGGAAGAAATAGTGAACGAGCTCCACCCGCTTCTTATTCTTTACAACGCCTACATTCTCAAGCACAGAAATCTAACATGACTTGGCGATGTTATCCCAACCAGCTCTAGCATGCATGGGAATTTCTTATTGCAGAGGAAAATAGACGCCTTAACACTGAAGAAACTGACCTATCGAGGCTTGAAGTTGAAATGCTATTGGGTGATAAATCCAAAACATTGCATGATGTCCAACTTACAAGAAAGTATATGTTGCTGCCTCTTTACACGAAGTGGGTAAAGGATCTGATTCGGCACAACCAGATGTTACAACTGAGTAGCCCCTAGCATCCTAGGATATTACAAGCTCCATGGTGATTCTTCAACCATCCTCGAGTATGACCCAGATAAGCCTTAGCTTTCTCCAATTCTTGAACGCAGTTCTGAGGCTATTTCGGCTCAACTTAGGAGCCACACTTAGGAAGGTATTTCACTGACATCTTCCATCTTACAAAAGCCTATTTTTCCTCAGCTTTAAATCTGTTAGGTATCGTTCCTCCTCGCTTGCGAGAGCCTCAATCGGGATCATAGGCATCCATGATGGAATCCATTAAAGTTACAACTTAAGCCACTACTCAGAGTGGTCAAGAAGAAACCTTCGTTATCGGTGATCAATTCATGGGGAAGAGCTACCCGAAACTCAACTAGTGCTGGTCATCCCAAAAAGGTGTATATGTAGAGTCAACATCCAAAACAAAAAAAGGCAAAATCTACACTCTCCTATGGTCACCTTCTCCCAACTCTACAAGTAATTCAACATAACCAATAGTTTTAGTTGTAGCATCGTTAAAGCCATGAATGAGGATTTAGACGGTTTCAAATCCTTAACTTCCATCCTCATCTGATCATAACTTTTTTTGAAAATTATATTTACAGAACTTCGACAGTCAATCAATATCCTTCTCATAAAAGCAAGGCCGATCATGGATAAATGACCATTGGGTCAATCGTTTGAGCCTTCACCTTGTCTGTGTCTCTGTTTCTAAACACGTAATATCTACCATTATACATTATTGTTTTGTCGGAGCTCCATCCTCCATATTTGAACAGCATTCAAAATCTATATGTTTAATCACGCGAGCATGGCGCTCTATTTCAAGCCAACTTTTATCAACCGGAGGTGGTCCTTTGGTTATTGTATTGATTACCAATCTTTCACCAGTCCATGCAGGCTCCGCAGCTTTATGTGGTGCTTGTCCTCAGTTGGGGTCGGATGTCCCTGTCCGCCATCCTACGAGGTTTTCACAAATTGTTGTAACTTCCATTCTCGAATCAATTTTTTGATAAAATCCTAAAAATGCCTACATTCATTGGTGTTATGCCCATAGCATTCGTGAAACCGATAATATTTCTCGGTTTGTTTTTTTACTTCTCCATTGATTCTTTTGGAGGCGGCTTCCTGTACTGCATGGTAACTGTAGGTAGACAAATAGATATTCTCTAGGGATGTATTCAGCGGTGTGTAAGTATTTTACGTCAAAATCCTAGACTTCCCTCTTCCAGAATCCCTCTTTCTTTCTTAGCTCCTATCTCCGTCTATCTTTAGTTGATTCAGTTTGTTCTGGACATTCACTTGAACTTTTCCAGAGCTTTCATCAGATTTCTTTACACCAATATTACTCTGTACTCCCTCTCCACTCGATGCTACAACATTCTTCTTCCTAGAGGATATGGCTTACTCCTTTCTTAAATATTGAGCTGCTTTTGCATAAAAGCATTCCAATGTTGCAAGTGGTTTTCTAGCTAACCAACCGCCAAGTCAGATTCTGGATCAATTGCTCTTGTCACTACCATCAATATTGCATGGTCATTCAGATTACTAATTTCTGTAACAGCTATATGAAATCTCTCCAAATAATCTTTCAATAATTCTCCCAATGCCTGGATAATGCTGGATAGGAAATTACATCCTTGGAGCGAGTTGCATGCATTCTCGGAGCTGCTCCACAAAACTTGTTACCAAATCATAAAATTTAGAGATCAATCATAGGGGTAGCCTTATAAACCACATCGTTGCTTTTCCAAAGAGATTTATAGAAAAATGTCTACACTTGGTTGCATCATCTGCTCGTGCTGAATCGGTCAGTCATTCATATCTCATGATGTGCTACATGGGGTCGTTTTTTCCCTCATAGGCAGGCATTAAAGGCATGTTGAACCTCCTTGAATACTCTACATGCAGGACATTATCGATGAATGGGTTATGGCTTCTCGGGATTCCATAATCACCGTTGGTCAAGCCTTGGCTTTCTCTCACTAGTTGTCGGACCATAGCCGACAAATCTAGCATTTGGACAGTTGGCGCCAGGTGGTGGTCATGTCCCGCCTCACTTGAATGGTCTGGTCGATGACTACGGGTCGTTTCACGCATTCTCGGTCAACATCTTCCCGATGTGTATCTCATAAATTCACTTCGTCGTCATTCTGAGGAAGCGCTTGATCAACATTTAATTGAACTCCATCATCCAAATTGGCAGTAACAACTCCAGTTTGAATCCCAACATGCATAAGTAAGTTCCCTTATTTAGAGGAGGGATCAGCATCGGTCGTTCCTAGCAGATCACAATGCTCTACCTATTGATTCTCCAAAGTTTCTGGGTGATATCCATCTATTCTACGATACCTTTGCCTGTGATATTCATCCGATGAACTAGAACTCTCTAATGTCGAGTAAAGGGTTGGGTCCCTCCTAGCTTTTACTTGCTGTTGCTGAGTGAGTTGATTCATTAGGTCGATACTGGTCTGAATCTACTGGTTTAATTATCCACGGCTATCCATTAGATCTCTTATTAGATTCTAGAATTCAGCTCTCATAATAGAATCTGTTGGATTCTAGACTTCAACTGGTTTAGCATTCACATCCATTGGTTTACAGCTTGGGCCTCCTTGTTGGATACTATCGTTTTCGTTTCCTTCCACATTCTGTGGAGTAGATTTAGCGTTCCTCGCCATTGTTGATAGATTTCTTAGATTTTTAAGTAGAACGAGCAAACATCCTTAAGATAACTATGGATCTCTTTTGGGGGATTTATGCAATCCAGTAGCAACAAAGGAATCCTAATAAGCTGAGAATCAAGGTTCTCAGTGGAAGTACCAAAATGTTTGAATCAAAAATGGTCACAAATACCTAAGAATAGTTTTTATAGAGAAGTAAATGAAGAAAGGTAAAGTGAGAAGTAATCAAAGACACAGAGGTTTATAGTGGTTCGGCATTGTATGCCTACGTCCACTTTGAAAATTATACTTTTATTACTCCCTTATGAATCTGATTACCACAATAGAATAAAGCTTGCACTTGATTATAATGGAGTGTCGAGTAGCCAGCAGCGTAAAGATCCTCAAACTGAACCAATAGGCTTATATTTATAGGGAGAGATAACGAGATATTTCGCTAAGATTTCGACAGAAGGCTCTCTTGGTCCATAGGGGCTCACTATAATGATCGATGGTCATAGCTCATTGTTATTATACCGATCGTTATTTTTGCTTCTAGTTTGCCATGCGATCATTTGCGAGGGTCCCACATGCCTCTAGACCTTGCTTCTAAAATATGAAGTCGTTCTGAATTGTCATTATGTGATATGGGACAATCTTTATTATATTTAGATTGCTTGTTGAGTTACACCGACGTTGGAAACGATCGGCATAAAACTATCGATATTCTTTAAACCTGAGAGTTTGACCTGCGATCGTTTTTGTAGGCTCCACCCTTTATTATGTTAATGCCTTGAAAGTTCAAGTGAATTGGCCTTGTGGATTTTGAGATACCGATCAATCTTCGTTGATTTAAGCTATTTTACGGATTGTTCCTGATCGATCCATTAAATCCTTGCTTTGTCCATTACTCGAGCATATGAACTTCTATCGAATTGAAATTTGGAATATAGCTTCATAGGAATGTGCTTGTCACTCCATACTTATTACACCTCAATTGGGTCCCTGTCTGGATCTGCTCGACCATCATCCATAGTATTGTATACAACTGATTCTCAAGGCTGGTAACCGTCCATTTCTAGCCAAGTCGATGATGTGACAACCTTACCAAAAGGCGGGATAACACGGCCCAATAATTCTACGGATGTGAGAAGTTTCCTAGGATTTGCAGGATATTACAAGTGTTTCATAACAGACTTCTTGAAGATTGCAGCACCGTTAACCAACTTGACCAAGAAGAATCATACTTTTACTTAGCATGCTAAATGTGAGCATGCATTTGTGGCTTTGAAGGATAGATTGATGAGTGCACCTAATAGGTTATTCCAAATAGGAACGAAGGGATGATAGTGTACACGGATGCTTGTAGTACTGGTCTTAGGACTGTGTTGATGCAGAAAGGGAGAGTTGTCGCTTATGCTAGTCGACAGTTGAAACCGCATAAAAGGAATTATCCAACCATGACTCGGAGTTCGAGGCGACTATGTTTGCTTTGAAGATATGGAGGCACTATTTGTTGGGAGAAATATTTGATCTATTCACAAACTATAAATCCTTGAAGTATCTTTTCTCTCGGAAGGATTTTAACCTTCAATGGCAACGATGGTTAGAGTTTTTTGCCTCTTAAGACCTTGATATTTCCTACTCTTCGGGAAAAGGTAATGCAGTGGCAGATGAACCAAGCAGAAGGCGTGCTGGATTAGGAGCTGTGTTGTTTTGAATCAAAGCATATGGAATATATAGTTGGATTTCATTTCAGGTCATATTATGAGCTCGAGCCTGAGATGTTGGCAAGTCTATCTATCAGATCTACTCTTATAGAAAGGATTGATACTAGTCAGAAACAAGAGGCTAAGATAGTAGAGATCATGGCAAATATTGAGATGGGAGTGGAATCTGAAGATTTGAGGAAGTATGAGATTGACCGAGATAGTTGGCTTCGTAAGGATAAGAGACCGGTGGTTCCATATGTTAATGGATTATGAGATGAAGTACTAAGGGAATGCCATCATTCTAGATTGATCATTCATCCTAATGGTAACAAGATGTATAGGGACATGGTGGACTTACTATGGGGAAGGTATGAAGAAGGATGTTGAAAAATTCATCTCGAAGTATATGAATTGCCAGTTAGTAAAGGCTGAGCAGAAGAAGCCTAGTGGATTTCTACAACCAATAGACATTCCTGAATGGAAATGGGAACATATATCTATGAATTTTAAAGATGGATTGCCATGGACTAGAGCACGATATGATAGTATTTGGGTAGTGGTAGATCGATTGACCAAGAGTGAAAGATTCATACATGTCAAGTCTAACAGAACGGCGTCAAGTTGGTAGAATTGTATGTTAAGCGGATTGTTTGATTCCATGGTTTGCCAAATAGTATTGTAAGCGATAGAGACCGATTATCTACCAGTGGATTCTGGAAGAGCTTATAAGAGATTTTAGAAACCAAGCTATACTAGAGCCAACTTATCATCCATGGATGGATGGCCAGACCAAGAGAGTGAATCAGATTTTGGAAGATCATCTTCGAGCTTGTATTATAGATTTGGAGGATCTTGGGAAAATCATTTGCATTTGGTAGAGTTTGCATATCACAACAGTTATCAGTTAAGTATTGGGATGACACCATATGAATCATTGTATGGAGGACCTTGTAATTCACCTTTATGTTGGTGGGAATCAGGTGAGAGACCGATACATAGGCCCGAAATGATTAAAGAGACATCAGAGAAGATAGAGATCATTCGGCAATAAATGAGGACTGATCAAGACGTCAGAAGAGTTATGCAGATAAGAGAAGAAAGTACTTGGAATTTTCATGAAGACGTGGTATTTGTTAAGATTTCTCCTTTGAAGAATGTTGTTTGGTTTGGTAGGATGGGAAAGTTAGCACCCAGATTTGTTGGACCGTTTCCAATTCTTGAGACAATTGGGAAGTTGGCTTTTAGAGTGAACCTATCTCCAAAGAAGGTGGGTGCAAGGTGGGTGCGCATAATGTTTTTCATATCTCCTATTAACAGAAATTTGTGCATAGCTCGAGTATCGTGGTAGCACGGGATCAGTTGGAAGAAATAAACGTTGAGCCAAAAATTTCAAGACCTCGTAAGCCGCTTCAAATCATTGGGAATGAGACAAATGGCTTAGGAAGAAGGTAATTAAGCTAGTTAAGGTTCAATGGAGTGAGGATGAAAGCAATTGTACATGGGAGACTGAAGAGAGTATGGCCTATCCAGAATTCTTCGAGTGGTAAGACCCATATGATGTATCTACTTGCACCATTATGTCTTATACTATTAGAATTTCGCATGGTAGGATAGGTTTTGTTTACTATTGTTGATTTAACTGTTTAGTTGGATTGTTAAGTGTTTGCTGGTGACGGATAGGCATGCGAGATAAACTGGTTGCTTATGTTTATTTAGATATTTGGGGGTGAAATTCCTAAAGGGGGGAAGAGAGAATGTAACGACCCATATTTTACGTGTCGGAGAATCGTAAGATAACTTTATTTAATTTATTTGTGGTTGTATGATTCTAATATTTTGGGATATGGTGTTTAGGGATGTTTTACACATCTATGATTTTTCTCGAATATCTGTGTAACCATTTTTCCCCTAGAGATCTTATTTTGGCTATAACTTTTGATAGAAGTCAAATTAGATGCTCTAACCTATTTTACTGCTTCTGGATGGTGGTTTCCTATTCCATAGGGTAATTATATAGGAAAATCAAACAAATGGTTAGAAAGTTGCACCAATTTTGAGTTCTAAAATCTGCTAGCCAAAATTAGAAAAGGATTGATGTGCCAAATCAGCAAGCCCGTTGTCTAATCAGGTTTGGCTATAAATATAAGGTGAGAGAGACCATTTGAAAGTTTATCTTTCATTTCAAATCAGACCCAAATCCTAACTCCTCTTTAATTCTTCATTCATCTCATTGGATTTTATCTCAAATCGTCTCTAACTGCAAATTAGAGGTTAGATCTTCAATTAGGAGCTTGATTTCATCACTTTGGCTAATCTTCATCTGATTTCTCGCTGTCTGGATCAGATCTTTATCATATTTTATAGGTTTGCTAGATTTGGTGAGTGGTTATGATCTCTCACTAATCTATGATGTATTACATGTTATAGTTAGGTGATTATAGGTTAGAATCATCAAATTAAATTGATTAGACTTAGGTAATTTCATATTTAAAAACCCTAGATTAACCTAATTAAACAGGTAATAAGGTTTAGATCATTGGCTAGTGTCATTTGTGCATATTTGGCTACGAAATTCTATGTGTAGATTAGATCTATACTAGAATTGTGATGGTAGATTGAACTGGATGATTTGTATATTCATATTGGATGTAATTGGATGATTTTCTATGTTTGATTCGCTGTTATGTTTGAACTACTTGCTATGCTTAATTGGTTTGCTAGTGTTGTGTATGTTTTTGGACTTAGTTGGTGATTGAAGCATATCGGAAGCAAAGTATGTTGGAATAGTAAGAAACTTGGAGGATGGGATCTAGAGCATGGCATGAAGACATCTAGAAAATTTCACGACAATTGAAGCTAAGTATTTGGATCGGCGCCGATCCAATTGAATCGGATCGATACCGATCAAAAAATTATCATTCCAATTGAAGTGAGATCTACAGAGCATGGATTTTGGAGTTGCTCTATGAAGTTGGATCGAATGATAGGCTAAGTATTGAAGATTGGATGGATCATCTTCAATGGATTGAACCATGCTATATGGAAGAGAAGACCTAAAGTCTAAGAGAAAGGGATCGGGATCTAAGGCATTAAGGGTAAGTGCATTAGAGGTTGCAAGAGAAATGGAGCTGGAAATGGCTAAGTTTTTGGATCGACATTGATCCAATTGGATCAGATCGACCCTGATCCAAATTGTTGGCTCTAATGGTGCAGTGGTTCGAGGTGGAGACTTTAGGCTTGTAATGGATCATGCTAGAAGTTGTGGCTTGCTGATTGCTTCTATGTTTGGAAGTTATAGCATGATGAATTTTCTGCAATTTGGTTGGGAGCTCGGATAAGGAGTAGGATCGAGGGAGTCGATAGACAGCTTGGGATGGAATGAGGCTATGGCATAAGGGAATAGGTTGAGTGGCAGGACTCGTGCTTGGAAATGGATTGGAGTTATGAAAGATTTGAAGAATTGGAAGTGCCAAGGAATCGTTATAACTCGGAATGTTCTGGTTGTGTTCAGAAAGGAGTACTATATATGGGGGCACCTAAGGTTGGTAGCGCTAGTCGTGTATCCTAGACCGTTCTGAGAGGATCTAGTGTTAGACGATACAAAAGTATTATAGGAGACAACTGTGCGAGGTTTCAGACCTGAAAGTATGGGTAACACAATCGAGAACCGGGATTTCCATTAGTCTCTAGCAAGCGAGGACGGGGCTATAGGAGTTATCATATATTCAAGGCTTTAGAAGGTGATAACTTGATTTTGGTTGATGGATGCTCTGCTTATTATGGTTGCCATGTTTTCTATTTCTCTTGGATAGGCTATCATCTATATGAATGCTGGAGAAGGGATTGGGAATAGGGTCAATGGAGGAGGCTACTTAGATTCTTCTATCCTGTTCTGTTATGGTATCCTATTGTCGTTTATTTGAGTGGCATTGTAACGACCCAGAATTTTTAGAAATTAAAATTTGAATATTTAATTTAATTTTAAATATTAATAAGTAAATTTATAAGTCAAATAAATTTTTATTTGAATTTTTGGATTTAATTGAATAATTAAATCGATAATTTAATACGTTAAATTATGGAAATAATTGAAAATTGAGTTAAATATGATTGAAAATGATTTGTAAAATTTTATTTGATCATATAGAAGTTAGAACAATATTTTAGAACTTTTAAAATCGAATTAAAAGTTAATTTGTGAAAATTGAATATTTTAATATTAAAATCGACTAGTGAAAATAGTCAATTTTTGAACAGTCTCAGAATTGAACGAAACCAGTTCCATTGGATCCGTAATAGTTAGTTATTACCGGATTTCAAATTTCGTGTCAATCGGAGCTATCGTTTGATCGTGGCAGCTCGAAACGCATCGATTTATTTTTAATTTAAATTTGACGAGTGAAAATAGCCATTTTTCAAAAAGTCTCGGATTTCGACGAAACCAGTTTCATCGGATCCGTAATGTGATATTATTGTAAGGTTTTAAATTTCAAGTCAATTGGATTTACCGTTTGTCCGGTACAAATTAAAACGCCTAGAAAATCGCTTAAATCGGTTTAATTCAAATTGAGTGTTTGCAGCCATAACTCGCACATACTTCCGAATTAGCTTTCAAAACCTGTTCCATTGTGTCCGGAACGCGGGGTGAACCCTAGAAACGCTGGTTACGGCGCGTAAATCGGAGTTCGGAATTTCCGGGATGAATAGTGTCGATCGTTTCTTTATAAATAGGCCAACACCCCTCTCTCTTCAAAGAAATAATATGTAAACCCTAAACGCAGCCGCCAGTTGCAACCGAAGGCCAGAAAATCGCCTCTTTCTTCTCCAATTTTCTCCCAATCCACAATTCGATTTGAAAATCTTCCAACATCAAAGATGTAGAGCATCACGAGCTCTACAAATCCAACGGCTAAGATGTTGTTTGGTGAAGTGGATCGACCTAAAATTGGATGCAAAGCTCGAACGTTCGAACGCATTTTTCACACGAATCGAGGCAAGAGGGGGGTGCGGTCGGCCGGCGTGGGTGGCTCTAGGGGAGACGCACGTGGTGGAGGTCTTTGATCGGGGTAGAAGCAAGCGTGGTGGTCGCGACTTGGAGGAATTCGAGCACGAGATGGGTTCGTTCGAACCTATAAGCAACGCGTACGTTACTGGGGAAGGAATAGATCTCACGGCCTGGATCTTGTCTTGCATGATCAACGGCCAGATATGGATTAGGTTATAAAATTTTAAAATTAAGTTGTAATTTATAATATAAAAAATTGTGTAATGTTCAAATATTCATAACTTTTTCATACGAGGTCGAAAACGCGCGAAACCAGTTGCGTTGGAATCGTATGGACGAGCACTACGCGATGGAGTTGGTTTGGAGTCGTTTGGAGTTAGTGAGAATTTCGGGTAAAATTAAACGCGCGTTTAATTTTATTCGAAAATAAATCGCTAAAACGGAAATAAAACCAAGGTGAGAACTTCTCACTCAATCGAATCAGTTTCGATTTTATTTTAAATAGTTAGATTTAAAATATTTGAATGCATGTTTGAATGTTGATTGATATCTATTGATTGTTAAAATAGACATTATACGCCGTTAGTAAGCGGATGTTATTTAATAAAAACATATACCGCGAATATTTCATAAACAGTGAAATTGGTATTATATATAATAGCAATATATATATATATTGGCATATGTATATATTGGAGTTATTGATTTCCCGCATTTATTTGTTTAGCAGATGAGACCCTATTGCGCCGTTATTAAGCGGATAATATTTAAATCCCATATACCGCGATAATTTCGTACTGGAGCGAAATTGGTATTGTGCTAATGTTTTTGGATGCAGGAAAACAGGTTGGAGGGATCCAACTGGATTCCTCAACAGTTTTTATTTGATTTCAGATATTTTGATATTTGATGGATTATCATATTGATATATGATATCGTTGTTGTCGTGATTGACTATTTGGTGTGTAGCATCATTGGACCCAGATTTTGGGATTTTAAAATGATTTTTTAAAGTGATTTTTGAGAATATATAATATTTTGGAATTGATCCATTTTAAATAAATAAACGTTATAATTTTTAATGTTATAAAAATTATGGTTTTTGTGAAATACAGTTAAAAGCTGATTTTTGAGAATACGATGCTAGTGATTTTATAAATAGTTTAAATCGGGATTTTAGAATTTATTGTGAAAAGTTTAAATATAGGATTTATAAAATTTAATTATTTTATGAATCAAAATGGTGAAATAATAAAGGAGATTAAAGACGTTTTAAAGAATAATATAAATTGAATTATATTAAGAGATTTATAAATGGATATTTATAAATTGAGATATTGAAATTATAAAACGAGTTTTTATAAGTGTTTGAATGGAGCGAAAATGAATTTCATTAAAGAATGAAATTTATAGAACTATAAACGGTGAAGTTATAAATGAGATTTATAAATAGTAAGATTTATAAATTATGAAGTTATTAAAAGAATAGTTTTGAATAAATCATTGAATCTTATAAGTTATAAGATTTATAATTATGAAGTTCAAAGAACGATTTTGTAAAATAATCGTTTTATAAGCATTTAACTTATAATGTGAATTTTTAGTTTATAATTGAGTTATAAACTGGAATAGGTTAATAAAAGAATTTATAAAAAGGAAGTTTTTATAAATAAATAGTAATGGAATTTATAAACGTTGTTTTATAAATTCGAAATGACTTATTTGATAAGTAAATTGTTGAAACTTATTAATGGAGTTATATTCACATTTTTGACTGTGAATAATCCTTTGAATTAAAATGAATAAAAGGATGAAATTGTTAATGAAGTATATTCACGTTTTTGAATAGTGAATAACATGTTAAAGAAAAATGTTTAAAATGTGATATTTTAAACAGAATTAAAACGATCTAACGATGTTTTAAAATGTGTTATGATTCGAAACCATAGATTTCAACATTTATTGTTGAAATAGACGTTTTCGAGAAATAGAAGGAGATGATGGACTATAACACTGTTGTTATAGTAAATGATTTCCGAAAGGAAATGTTTTGTATAGTATTGGGATTTATATATCTATTTAATTTCGAATCCCTATACTAGTGATTTTGGGTTGTCGTAACGATGTTTTACGCAACATTCGTTTTGGCCCAAATAAATAAGTTTAAAAGAATGATTTCCTTAAAGAATGAAATATATACTTAATTTCGATTGAAGTATATTGAATATTTTCTAAGTGTTGAAAATAAATAAAATTTGTGAATTACTTATGAATAAATAAGTATGGAATTGTTTTCCAATATGAAGTGATATTTAGAATTTATCTTTTTGAAGATAAATTGAAAATGAATAATTGAAATCATATGCATGAATATTTTGGAATTATAAATTCACTAAGGAATTTATAAAGGAAGTGGAATTTGTCTAAAAAAATAAATATTGATTTATTTTTGAAGTGTGAAATTTTATAGGAATTTATAAAGGAAGTGGAATTTGTATGGAAATAAATATTGATTTATTTTTGAAGTGTTGAAATTATATATCTTGTAAAGATATTTTGGAAAATAAATAATTTAGAAAATTATTTGGAATCTGGTGATGTGTGCATATCCAGTGATAGTTCAATAACCGACTATCAATATTTCCCTTTGAATGGGTAATTGATGTGATTTGTTTGAATGTGAATGCTACACTTATTTTTGAATAAGCGCTCACTATTCGGGTTAACCGGGAAAGGACCATGGGGTCGTATAACCCATTCCGAATATGTGATACGTCGTTATAAATTGCATTTGAAGATCGGTGTTGAAGACCCGGTATTTGCGAGAGCGATAGGATGACCTGTCGATTTACTCTACACCGAGTTGCTCCGGTATAGAGTTCTCCATATGTGATGGTGAATCCGATCAGGATTGTGAATATCCGGATTGCAAGGACTTCTTTGTAAGTGCCTTCGGTTTTGTTCGATCCCGGAACAGACTTGTATGGATTGTGTGTCTGACATTACAAGTTGAGATATAAAGCCGATTTCATTCAAATATATTTCTGTTGGTGGCGGAGAATTTATTCTTTTAGCTTAACACCCTTCTCTGAGACGTACGAGCTCAGAGGTTATATAGTTGAAGTTATCAGCGATATATTCCCAATTTGGTAATGTGACATGCTGAGTGATGCTGAAATGATCATTGTGTTGATTATTGTGATAGGATCGTTTATTTGATCGTCTATCTTAGTGATCATTGTGTTGATCATTTGTTGACCCAAAGCATGGCTTTTGTATAAAGTATGTTTTTGTGGACGTGACTTCGTCGAACCTCACACCCCGGAAATGGTCAAAACAGGAAAGATGCGGCAAGGTTATGAGGGGTAGCACCCTTTAGGGTATGTACATTTCCTTCTGGATAGAGGTGGTATCATGGTATGGAGCCCAGATATTTAACCTATGTGGTTACTACGAATTTATTACTTTGTGGTTGTTGGCTTTCGGGATCCCGTGAGAAAGGTCGTTTACGATCGGGGAATGGCGTGCTCGTGTCAGTAGTTACCCAGTTAGGGGTAACCTGGCCTTGTGTTGGCAGAGTTCCGGTTTGGTTCTCGGGGATGTCTTTCCAGAGGCATTCTCATGTGGCAATGGGAAGTTCCTTGGCCTGACCATTTGTTGGAAATCCAAAGAAACAATACGAGACTTATACTGTTTTAGTTGTATAACCTGCTATGGAATGTGGCGGTAACCTGCTATTGAACATAGTTAGCTATAGTAGGCATAGTTCGGAATGTCTATGCTGGCTAAGATTTATATTCTACTTTCGAAATGAATTTTCCCTACACTATGCACTAGTAATAATATTAAATGTTCTTTTAAATGCGTATCAAGCATCTTTGACTATCATAAGGAGAAATCTCCTCCGATTCTGTGTTTGCATTGTGTGTGTGTGCGGGAGGCCTTATGGTAGTCTCATTTTTAAAAGCATTGCGAATTGAATTTAAAAATATCTCTCTATTTTGATTTTAAAGATAAATAAACTGTTTTGAGTTCTCACACCAGTCACATGACTGACTTGGAGTTTATTGTTTTCCTTCCTAAACTCTGGGTGCCCACCCATTTCCACACGGGCAGTCAAGAGTAAGGTTTATCAGGATATTCTGGAGTTGCTGGAGGCAAGATGGATGGCATGACGTATTATTAGTTTATATAGTATTCCTTTTCCGCTGCACTGTTTGTTTGATGTTGTATACTCTGATGATATGATGTAATGAAATGTAATGTAATGTAGTAACTGATATAGTTCTTTGTTTAAAGATTATTCATTTATTATTATATGTTGTTCCACTGCGAATTGTGAGATTCTGATGTTGTACTGTTGTTTTCTGTTCCGTCCTATTTTCTTCTGTTTTTCTTTTTCCTCTATTCTCTTTTCTTTCAATTTTAAAATTTTCTATCTTCTTTTCCCTATCTAAATTTTCTATCTTATGTTTTCTCTTCCCTCTATTATCTATTTTCTTCTTCTTTCTTCTTTTTCTCTCTTCTTCTTTTCTTAAATTTTTCTTAAAACCCCTAAGGGTTCGTATTTTCGTTCATCTTGAATTAAACAAAGGAGATTAGTGTCTATTCAAGGAGTACGGATTTACGGGTCTTTACAGTTGGTATCAGAGCTTATGGTTAAGCGACAACCATGGTTCTGTTGGGTATTATTCATTAGAGATAGAGTCAGTAGTACTCTAGAATGAATTTGAGTGTAATAATAGCTATGAGAGCGTATTTGTTAGTGAATAAAAAAATTGTTTTAAATTGGGTAAATGAAATAATTTTACCTTGAGTATATTTTGTATATAAAGGAATAATTTTTCAGAATTATTAAAGTGTATATAAGTTGATTGTTTAGTTGTTTGAATAATCTAAATAAAAGAATAATTGTATAAGCAAAAGAATTATAAGAATTGAATTATAATTAAAGTGATTTACAATTGTGAATAGACTTATATATATAAGAAGTAAAATTATATGAATATAATTATGAATATGAATTGTAAATAAAAATAGATGTGAACTTGAGTTATATAAATAAAATTCAACTGTTGTAATTGAATTGAATGAATGGATTGAATGTTAATCAAATGAATGTGAATTAAGTTGATATGGAATAATGAATGTAAGTGAAATTCATTAAAATCTAATGTTATTAGAAAGTTGAATAATTGAATGAAAATCAATTAATTAAACCAATTGATAAGCAAAGGAATTTGGTTGTAATTGATATACATTGATTGTTATATAGTTGTTAGTTGATTGCTTGTATAAAATTCATTAAGTGTTAATGAAAGTGAATTAATGAAATTGAAAGCTATGTAATTGAATTCAAATTAGAAGTAAATAAATTTGAATGGAATTGAATTTAATTTGGAAGTGAACCAACTTGAATATGAATTAGTAAATATAAACTAATTGAAAATGAATGTTAAAAACATCCAATGTTAATAAATCAAATGTGATTTATATTGAAAACCAATTCATTAAATATTAATGAGAATATGAATGAATATTTATGATTATGAATGATGGTTGATGTTTGAATATGTTGCATTTGCTATGTGACATATATAGTTGATATGTTACTATATGTTGTATATCGATACTATTTTCTACATGCATGATTCTCATGTTGTTTGTTGAGTGATTAGTAGGTGCGGATCGCGTTTGCTTCGCATTTGGAGCTCGCTTTTGCGCTATATTAGCCGTATATGCTTGCTAATAAAATATAAGGTACATATCTTGGATTAAATATCGTACTTTTACACTTTTTTCCCTGCGGGATGCCTCATTACTTGATGAGATGTATATTTGTGATATATATACTGTCATTTTTTTTTCGGATCGAGCCGCGCAAAGGAGACTATGGCGAATTTTTCCGGAAATTTAAGGCGTTAGAAAAATTTTGAGAAAATTGGAAAATTTTGAAAACTATAACTTTGATTTTGGAATTGAAAGTTAAACAATAGTAATTGTTTTTGAAAAGATAACTAAGTATGATTTTGAAAACTTAGTAAAGTATTGTAAAGAAGTTTAAATTTGTTTTGGGAAAATTAATAGATTCTGTAATTTTTCTTACTTGTAATTTCGAGGACGAAATTCTTTTAAGTGGGGAAAATTGTAACGACCCAAAATTTTTAGAAATTAAAATTTGAATATTTAATTTAATTTTAAATATTAATAAGTAAATTTATAAGTCAAATAAATTTTTATTTGAATTTTTGGATTTAATTGAATAATTAAATCGATAATTTAATACGTTAAATTATGGAAATAATTGAAAATTGAGTTAAATATGATTGAAATGATTTGTAAAATTTTATTTGATCATATAGAAGTTAGAACAATATTTTAGAACTTTTAAAATCGAATTAAAAGTTAATTTGTGAAAATTGAATATTTTAATATTAAAATCGACTAGTGAAAATAGTCAATTTTTGAACAGTCTCAGAATTGAACGAAACCAGTTCCATTGGATCCGTAATAGTTAGTTATTATATTTCAAATTTCGTGTCAATCGGAGCTATCGTTTGATCGTGGCAGCTCGAAACGCATCGATTTATTTTTAATTTAAATTTGACGAGTGAAAATAGCCATTTTTCAAAAATTCTCGGATTTCGACGAAACCAGTTTCATCGGATCCGTAATGTGATATTATTGTAAGTTTTAAATTTCAAGTCAATTGGATTTACCGTTTGTCCGGTACAAATTAAAACGCCTAGAAAATCGCTTAAATCGGTTTAATTCAAATTGAGCGTTTGCAGCCATAACTCGCACATACTTCCGAATTAGCTTTCGAAACCTATTCCATTGTGTCCGGAACGCGGGGTAAACCCTAGAAACGCTGGTTACGGCGCGTAAATCGGAGTTCGGAATTTCCGGGATGAATAGTGTCGATCGTTTCTTTATAAATAGGCCAACACCCCTCTCTCTTCAAATAAATAATATGTAAACCCTAAACGCAGCCGCCAGTTGCAACCGAAGGCCAGAAAATCGCCTCTTTCTTCTCCAATTTTCTCCCAATCCACAATTCGATTTGAAAATCTTCCAACATCAAAGATGTAGAGCATCACGAGCTCTACAAATCCAACGGCTAAGATGTTGTTTGGTGAAGTGGATCGACCTAAAATTGGATGCAAAGCTCGAACGTTCGAACGCATTTTTCACACTAATCGAGGCAAGAGGGGGGTGCGGTCGGCCGGCGTGGGTGGCTCTAGGGGAGACGCACGTGGTGGAGGTCTTTGATCGGGGTAGAAGCAAGCGTGGTGGTCGCGACTTGGAGGAATTCGAGCACGAGATGGGTTCGTTCGAACCTATAAGCAACGCGTACGTTACTGGGGAAGGAATAGATCTCACGGCCTGGATCTTGTCTTGCATGATCAACGGCCAGATATGGATTAGGTTATAAAATTTTAAATTAAGTTGTAATTTATAATATAAAAATTTGTGTAATGTTCAAATATTCATAACTTTTTCATACGAGGTCGAAAACGCGCGAAACCAGTTGCGTTGGAATCGTATGGACGAGCACTACGCGATGGAGTTGGTTTGGAGTCGTTTGGATTTAGTGAGAATTTCGGGTAAAATTAAACGCGCGTTTAATTTTATTCGAAAATAAATCGCTAAAACGGAAATAAAACCAAGGTGAGAACTTCTCACTCAATCGAATCAGTTTCGATTTTATTTTAAATAGTTAGATTTAAAATATTTGAATGCATGTTTGAATGTTGATTGATATCTATTGATTGTTAAAATAGACATTATACGCCGTTAGTAAGCGGATGTTATTTAATAAAAACATATACCGCGAATATTTCATAAACAGTGAAATTGGTATTATATATAATAGCAATATATATATATATATTGGCATATGTATATATTGGAGTTATTGATTTCCCGCATTTATTTGTTTAGCGGATGAGACCCTATTGCGCCGTTATTAAGCGGATAATATTTAAATCCCATATACCGCGATAATTTCGTACTGGAGCGAAATTGGTATTGTGCTAATGTTTTTGGATGCAGGAAAACAGGTTGGAAGGATCCAACTGGATTCCTCAACAGTTTTTATTTGATTTCAGATATTTTGATATTTGATGGATTATCATATTGATATATGATATCGTTGTTGTCGTGATTGACTATTTGGTGTGTAGCATCATTGGACCCAGATTTTGGGATTTTAAAATGATTTTTTAAAGTGATTTTTGAGAATATATAATATTTTGGAATTGATCCATTTTAAATAAATAAACGTTATAATTTTTAATGTTATAAAAATTATGGTTTTTGTGAAATACAGTTAAAAGCTGATTTTTGAGAATACGATGCTAGTGATTTTATAAATAGTTTAAATCGGGATTTTAGAATTTATTGTGAAAAGTTTAAATATAGGATTTATAAAATTTAATTATTTTATGAATCAAAATGGTGAAATAATAAAGGAGATTAAAGACGTTTTAAAGAATAATATAAATTGAATTATATTAAGAGATTTATAAATGGATATTTATAAATTGAGATATTGAAATTATAAAACGAGTTTTTATAAGTGTTTGAATGGAGCGAAAATGAATTTCATTAAAGAATGAAATTTATAGAACTATAAACGGTGAAGTTATAAATGAGATTTATAGATAGTAAGATTTATAAATTATGAAGTTATTAAAAGAATAGTTTTGAATAAATCATTGAATCTTATAAGTTATAAGATTTATAATTATGAAGTTCAAAGAACGATTTTGTAAAATAATCGTTTTATAAGCATTTAACTTATAATGTGAATTTTTAGTTTATAATTGAGTTATAAACTGGAATAGGTTAATAAAAGAATTTATAAAAAGGAAGTTTTTATAAATAAATAGTAATGGAATTTATAAACGTTGTTTTATAAATTCGAAATGACTTATTTGATAAGTAAATTGTTGAAACTTATTAATGGAGTTATATTCACATTTTTGACTGTGAATAATCCTTTGAATTAAAATGAATAAAAGGATGAAATTGTTAATGAAGTATATTCACGTTTTTGAATAGTGAATAACATGTTAAAGAAAAATGTTTAAAATGTGATATTTTAAACAGAATTAAAACGATCTAACGATGTTTTAAAATGTGTTATGATTCGAAACCATAGATTTCAATATTTATTGTTGAAATAGACGTTTTCGAGAAATAGAAGGAGATGATGGACTATAACACTGTTGTTATAGTAAATGATTTCCGAAAGGAAATGTTTTGTATAGTATTGGGATTTATATATCTATTTAATTTCGAATCCCTATACTAGTGATTTTGGGTTGTCGTAACGATGTTTTACGCAACATTCGTTTTGGCCCAAATAAATAAGTTTAAAAGAATGATTTCCTTAAAGAATGAAATATATACTTAATTTCGATTGAAGTATATTGAATATTTTCTAAGTGTTGAAAATAAATAAAATTTGTGAATTACTTATGAATAAATAAGTATGGAATTGTTTTCCAATATGAAGTGATATTTAGAATTTATCTTTTTGAAGATAAATTGAAAATGAATAATTGAAATCATATGCATGAATATTTTGGAATTATAAATTCACTAAGGAATTTATAAAGGAAGTGGAATTTGTCTAAAAAAATAAATATTGATTTATTTTTGAAGTGTGAAATTTTATAGGAATTTATAAAGGAAGTGGAATTTGTATGGAAATAAATATTGATTTATTTTTGAAGTGTTGAAATTATATATCTTGTAAAGATATTTTGGAAAATAAATAATTTAGAAAATTATTTGGAATCTGGTGATGTGTGCATATCCAGTGATAGTTCAATAACCGACTATCAATATTTCCCTTTGAATGGGTAATTGATGTGATTTGTTTGAATGTGAATGCTACACTTATTTTTGAATAAGCGCTCACTATTCGGGTTAACCGGGAAAGGACCATGGGGTCGTATAACCCATTCCGAATATGTGATACGTCGTTATAAATTGCATTTGAAGATCGGTGTTGAAGACCCGGTATTTGCGAGAGCGATAGGATGACCTGTCGATTTACTCTACACCGAGTTGCTCCGGTATAGAGTTCTCCATATGTGATGGTGAATCCGATCAGGATTGTGAATATCCGGATTGCAAGGACTTCTTTGTAAGTGCCTTCGGTTTTGTTCGATCCCGGAACAGACTTGTATGGATTGTGTGTCTGACATTACAAGTTGAGATATAAAGCCGATTTCATTCAAATATATTTCTGTTGGTGGCGGAGAATTTATTCTTTTAGCTTAACACCCTTCTCTGAGACGTACGAGCTCAGAGGTTATATAGTTGAAGTTATCAGCGATATATTCCCAATTTGGTAATGTGACATGCTGAGTGATGCTGAAATGATCATTGTGTTGATTATTGTGATAGGATCGTTTATTTGATCGTCTATCTTAGTGATCATTGTGTTGATCATTTGTTGACCCAAAGCATGGCTTTTGTATAAAGTATGTTTTTGTGGACGTGACTTCGTCGAACCTCACACCCCGGAAATGGTCAAAACAGGAAAGATGCGGCAAGGTTATGAGGGGTAGCACCCTTTAGGGTATGTACATTTCCTTCTGGATAGAGGTGGTATCATGGTATGGAGCCCAGATATTTAACCTATGTGGTTACTACGAATTTATTACTTTGTGGTTGTTGGCTTTCGGGATCCCGTGAGAAAGGTCGTTTACGATCGGGGAATGGCGTGCTCGTGTCAGTAGTTACCCAGTTAGGGGTAACCCGGCCTTGTGTTGGCAGAGTTCCGGTTTGGTTCTCGGGGATGTCTTTCCAGAGGCATTCTCATGTGGCAATGGGAAGTTCCTTGGCCTGACCATTTGTTGGAAATCCAAAGAAACAATACGAGACTTATACGGTTTTAGTTGTATAACCTGCTATGGAATGTGGCGGTAACCTGCTATTGAACATAGTTAGCTATAGTAGGCATAGTTCGGAATGTCTATGCTGGCTAAGATTTATATTCTACTTTCGAAATGAATTTTCCCTACACTATGCACTAGTAATAATATCAAATGTTCTTTTAAATGCGTATCAAGCATCTTTGACTATCATAAGGAGAAATCTCCTCCGATTCTACGTTTGCATTGTGTGTGTGTGCGGGAGGCCTTATGGTAGTCTCATTTTTAAAAGCATTGCGAATTGAATTTAAAAATATCTCTCTATTTTGATTTTAAAGATAAATAAACTGTTTTGAGTTCTCACACCAGTCACATGACTGACTTGGAGTTTATTGTTTTCCTTCCTAAACTCTGGGTGCCCACCCATTTCCACACGGGCAGTCAAGAGTAAGGTTTATCAGGATATTCTGGATATTCTGGAGTTGCTGGAGGCAAGATGGATGGCATGACGTATTATTAGTTTATATAGTATTCCTTTTCCGCTGCACTGTTTGTTTGATGTTGTATACTCTGATGATATGATGTAATGAAATGTAATGTAATGTAGTAACTGATATAGTTCTTTGTTTAAAGATTATTCATTTATTATTATATGTTGTTCCGCTGCGAATTGTGAGATTCTGATGTTGTTCTGTTGTTTTCTGTTCCGTCCTATTTTCTTCTGTTTTTCTTTTTCCTCTATTCTCTTTTCTTTCAATTTTAAAATTTTCTATCTTCTTTTCCCTATCTAAATTTTCTATCTTATGTTTTCTCTTCCCTCTATTATCTATTTTCTTCTTCTTTCTTCTTTTTCTCTCTTCTTCTTTTCTTAAATTTTTCTTAAAACCCCTAAGGGTTCGTAGTTTCGTTAATCTTGAATTAAACAAAGGAGATTAGTGTCTATTCAAGGAGTACGGATTTACGGGTCTTTACAGGCATATTATATTTTATTACTATGTGCTAACTCTTTAGTTACAGGGATAGGTCAGGTATGGTTTTTTTGTACCTATCTAGTATCATATTTTCTATTACAACTTTTGATAGTCATTTACTGCTCACACCAGACTATTGCCTGACCCAAGGTTTTATGTTTTCTCTTATCATCTTAGGTACTCATAAATGAGTAGAATAGATAACAGGTCTCGAGTCGTAGCTATTGTAAAAAGATGAGCATGGAGAAGCTATGGTGTATTACTCTATATTTGTAGTTTTCCCTGTCTATTTCCATGTACTCTGAGGGGTGTGGTGAAGAAACGTTGTACTGAGATATTATGACATTCGTATCATAACTCATGATTTAGTGAAGATGTTATTTTTATTTGTTATGGATCATTATATTCCGCTGTATATTTTCTATACTAAATTTTATCCATGCACTATGAGATATGCAAAAGGTTTTTTGCTTTAAATTTTAACCTCTGATGATCGGCTCATATAAGCCTAGCACATTTACGGCGCTCTTTTAGGTTATTGATGAGGGGGTGGTATGGGGCGGTCATCACATACCATATTATAGAATCAATACTCTTAAAGGTTTAATTAAACAACCGAAGATTACTTATTCTTGACATTGAAATAATTTCATAGTTTCTTTTTAACAAGAATACTCATTGGACATCTAATGTGCTGTATTCATTTAGGTTTGGTTAATTTCATTTCATCCCTTATAATCAGTTTTAACCTTGGATTATGTCCATATCCATTTTACTACCAATAATTTCCCAAAGAAATTCCTTTACTACGGAGTTGTATTTCTTAAAACAACAATTGTTCCTAGGTGCAACGGAATGGGCATTCATAAACATTTTTCAAATTGCCTTATATAAAACTGATTTGATGTTAGTTCATAATATTTATATTCACAACATAGATAGTTATCCAATGACTATTGTTCCCAAACTTATTTTGGTATGTTTCACACAAGATCCCCTACGTATAATTATTACAAGCAGTCTTTCAACTCATATAACCGGCCAACTCCTTAGCCTAGTACGTGATGGGGTTTTTTATAACTGTTATCTTATATGATTTTGTAAACTATTCTTTAGATGATATTAATTTTAACCTTGTGCACTACTATTAAGTACACGTCTTATAGAAAGAATTTAGCTTAACTTCACTCGATATTTATCGTGCTTTGTCCAACAAAGTTTGTTTGCTCCTTATTAATACATCATTATGTATTATAAATGGAGTGACTCGTAAGACTGAATTTATATTCATTGTAGGTACGTTTGAAACTCTTTCTGATGTACTTACTCATATGATCAAGTCGAATCATTTTGTTACATGTTATTTTATTTACTACCATTTTATGTTCTATGAATTTATCATAGACATGCTCTGTAAGTATCAATTACACATATTCATGTTTATGGTAATTCATCGGTGGATACAACGAAGTGCATGGAAAAAAAATTGGTATAATCATACTTATGATTGCATATATCTATATACATCAATCCAAAGAGTTCATAAAATCTTTTTATGCTCCCACTGAATGGGTGCTTTGCCTTTAATTGTCTAAGGTATAATTCACTAGTGCCCTATAATTCATATTCATGTGATCGAAGAATTACTTCTCAGAAACATGGCTTAGTCTATAATTCTAAAATAGATGTTTATTTCCCAAGGCATCACTTTTGTCAAGAAAACAAACATCGCATTATAGTTTTATTTCATAACAAATAGTCATAATATTCTCATTGAAAAAAAACTATGTTTATTCTTCATTCGTCATCGAAGAATAGGTTTTATTTCATAAATAATGTACGGTACATTTTACAAAAACAATTTTCATAACTTGATGCAGTCAATAAGTGCTATGTGGCATGCACCCACTATCTTCGCCATTATTATTATATTATACTGTATACGGAGGTCCATCATCCACTTAAAAAAGAATATTTATTTCATATATTGCAACAAGTTTATAGTAGGGGGTTCTTTGATCAATTATTTTGAACTTAATGAAATAAATCATAAAAAACAATTTTCTATATGAAAATACGTTTTAAAATAGAAATCATATTTCTTATTCCAATGCTAAGTACCAATTACTATTTTATAATTTTTAGTTCCAATGCTTCACTATGAAGAAGAGGTGATGATTCACTCTCTTTATCCTAATTATACGTTAAATCATGTTTAGTATTGTACATTCGTTTTCTTTTTAAATGGTAGAACTATTCAAAAGAAAAACCTTACTGTGATATCATAACTAATCTTTACAAAAGCGCACTTAATCGTCATTAACATTTAAGGGCATCAAATATGTTATGCCTTTCGTAAACTGATCAAACTAATATTTCAATGATCGGGTTCTTAGATTTATCTTTTTGTTTTGGTCCAATGTTACATTTAATAGAATCTAATCTTCATTGCAATCAATCAGATTGAATACTCGATCTCACAGTATGGTTTATTTGCTTATTTCGAATAAATTAATTTCATTAAAGTATCGTACAACATAAATTATGACAGTTCTCCTGGGATAGTATACGAATCAAATATCCATAGTCTTGTATTCTTTTTAGAGTTTGAAACTCATATAAACCATTACATGGTCTCGGGAAAATAAATACTAAGTGATCAAATTATGATTGTATTTAGTAGTTGTAAAATTAGGTACTTAATAGGTATAGAAAAAAATTAACACGCAAGAAGTACCTAATAGTAAGTATATATTATATTTATTTTCGTCAATCTTCGGTTCAGTTCATTTGTATATTTTAATAGATAAACTTTTATCAATCATATATCAATATAGTTGATTATAACATTTTATAGCATGTGTTCTTACAATATTGGATAGGCTAAACGTTATTATTTAATTTTTCTAATAAGGCACCCACTAGTCTTGTATCTTTCTCAAAATCATAATATGAAACATAGAAGTTTTTCGACTTTATTAATTGATGTTAGGACTAGTCTATCTTGGGATTCTAACCTAAAGTTTGCTTAACAAATCATAATCTCATACATGATGGATAACTCCTTATTGGTTTTATCATATATAACTCCTAACCAATGGTTTCTAGTCAAAATCTCATTTCGATCTTAAGTTTGCTTAAAAAATCGAAAGAATTATTCACTCGTACCTACCATTCATGATGGTCTAAGTATAGTATATGTACCTTGAGTTTGCTCAGCAAATACATATAGTTATCTCACCTCATCTAGTCAATTTATTAATAATACTATACATAATATCTCTAGCCAGAGATTGATAAATAATCAAAGAGTATGCGAGTAATTTATGAATATATAAATGATAGAGGACAACTTTGTATTAGACATTCATAATCTTTAATATATTATGTTGAGTGACATTGACATATGAAATAAAGTATTTTTTTATGAAAAACCTTCGTGATTCAAGTGTCATACATATCAAAAATCATGGTATGCATAAAGTTACATATGTAGTTATTCCTTAAGTCTTTTTAGGGTTCTTATTAACATTCCACCTTTAATTTATACATCTGTATTATATATGTTATAATTATTATATTACTTTTCTATTTTAACTAGCTTCTTTAATAATCTTAGTATCACATTATATCAATTAGATCTTATTTAATTATTATTTTTCAATTGACTCTTTAATTAATTTAATTTTATTATTCTAATATAACTTTTATATTGGACATGTATGCTATAACCTTATGGTATATACTATAACCTTTATAGTAACATGCATATATCATACATATGTACGTACGTGTGTGTATTTGTGTATCTGTGTATCTTTAATTTGGTTAATTAACCTTTACTTTATTTATTTATTTATACGCTTTTAGTTAAATTGCATTAATTCTGAAAGTCATTTTATATGTACATACATGTATACTATCTTAAACATTTTAAGATAATATAACGTATATCAATATATATAATACATGCACACATACGCACATATAATATATATTATTTATTTATTTTATTAATATTATTAATAAACTTGTTTTCAAAATTAATGTTTAAATTTTAAATTAATTTATTTATTTTATTAATATTATTAATAGCTTGTTTTCGAAATTAATGTTTAAATTTTAAATTTTCAAACATTTTGAAAATTTTATTATCTTTTTAACCATTTTGGAAACTTAAGTTATGTTATAACTTTATAACAAACATATTCCTTTTTAAATTTAACTTTTAAATTAAAAATCTTTAATTTAATTCTCAAAACAATTTTGAAAATTGGCCCAAAGCCCAGTACTTGACCTTTGGGCTCACTTCACCTTTTAGGCCATGCAGATAACTAAGTAAAACACTATACTTGATTACTCAATTTCAATCCTAGACATTACATTTCTGGACACCGTATTAATGAGGCAATCCTAATTAGTTAGCCCTAATATGACTAATTTAGATCGCATACGTTATTGGGATCTAATACCATGAAGGAGCAGGGCTAACCCGCATCAGAAGAAAGGAGTAAATTTTAGAAAAACTCCATTTTGGATCATTATTAGGCCTATGAAGTTTAAATTTATTTAGAACTTTTCTAAATTTTCTTTTAAGTAAAATCAGCATTTTATTTAAACTTATAAATAAGGTTATATTTTATTTATTTCGAATTGTGTTTACATAATTAGAGTATATAACATATACTCTTATACATGTATTTGTGTGTGACTATTAAACGTTGAATTTAATTTAGATAAGGAAACCTTTCATTTCCTTATCTTAACTTATTCAATCATTGAGGGGATATATGATTCTAACTTTAAAGAGAAAACTATTCATTTGTTTCATTTTAATTATATTGAATAATTTATTAAATTACATTAATGATCAAAACTATACTTGGCATATGTAGTGAATATATCATAATATACTTTAGTGTAAATTGCGTAAGTGCAACATATCATATAGTTCACATAGTTAATGTGTACGTATATGGGTGCGGGAATTTATATCGCAACAAACACATTTACCATTTATATATGCATTTGCTATCCAAAACATCATTTAAAATTATATACATATACATACATATATATGTGTGTGTGTGTGTGTTTAAATATATTTCAAATATGTATGTGCATTGTTAATGAATCTTTTGAATAATGTAAAATAATTCAACCAAGTCAACTATTATGAATTCAAGATCTATTACCAAACATGAAATGATTTGATTTAGTAAAACAATTTAAAAACAGATCTTAGTCTATAAATACAAGTATAACTTATATGTATATGTTAATAATTTAAAATAAGATGAAATATAGATATTTTATAAGCAATAATTTTCCAAAAGTATATTTTATTTAGTAATAATAATATGTTGATTTATGTTCATTTATACATCAATGCGATTCACCTTTATTATTAGTATGTATAGATATAAAATATGTAGTTTTTTCAATATATTTTTGTGAAACCTTTTATTGTAAAATATTTTAACATGCATATACATATATACACATACATACATATATATGTATGTATGTATGTATGTATGTATGTATAAATATATATTTATTTATATGTGTATGTATCTTAGAATAGAAAACCAAATTTGAATCGATAAAAACAATCATTAACAATTGAACAGATAAAATTACAAAACAACAAATTATTACCAGATCTATATTTAGACCAATATTAATAGAACTTATCAATGAAAATCACTAATAGAAATTATAAACATCAAATCAAAACCAATTTAAATTATAACATGTTGTGATACTTTAATTTCTACACTTGTATATTTATAAAAGACAACAGATGCATATAAATCAAGGTTGTAAAAATCACTAGGGGGATGCTAGGCGGTTAGTAAGAACTAGGGATCTTTTGAACGGGGAGTAATTGAGGATTAATTGGAGTTAGGAATTTTTGATAAATCATCTATTTTTGACAAAATTTTAGCGTTTTGTCTAGCGTCGATTGATATAAATTAGAATTTTTGAACTTTGAATGTGTTTAGAATAGCTAAGAGGTCAAGATCACCTAAAACTAGCATATTGATGCTTATATCAGACATCGAACCTTAAATAACGCCTAACCAGTGACTATATATATATTCTTACATGAGATGATAAACCCTATATAAGCGGGCATAAGAAAATCGCTAGTTAGTAAGCCTTACTTAACGCCTAGGCGGAGGCCTAGAAGGATTTTTACAATAGTATAAATTCATCAGAAAGAATCAACCACTAAATATACAATATCATGGAATAAATATTCAAAAACTAATTGAATTTACCTTGTTGATGTTGCCTTTTGATTTGCACCTTGAATGAAGAAAGCTTCTAGATTTGATTGAATCACCTCCAGAAATTGCAGCAATCTAAAGTGTCGCTTTTGTATTTATTTAATTCGATTTGATTTTTTAGGTTTTGGTAATTTTTATGACTTGGAGGCCATGAATTTTCAGCCAAGAATATTAAGAAAAAAATTTGGAAGATAGGGTTTAGAAGGAGAGTGATTAAGAGAGGCAAGTGAATGAAAGATAACGTGTTTATAGAAGGAACCTTCCTTAACCTCCTCCCTTCATTTTCTAGATCCAACCATTGGATTTCGAGCCTCATTTTTTGCTTATGGATACTTATAAATGAGGCTAGATTAGCCTCAAAACATTCCTAAACCAATTTAGTAATTAACTTATTTAAATCCAATTTAAATGTGTCATCAATATCATATATCGATACATACATATATAACTATTATATACACACTTTATCAAATACTAATGGCATTCAGACAGATAAAAAAAATTATAATTAATATTTCATAAATATCAGTTAATTTAATTAATTTACAATGATTTTAAATCAACTAAATCATGTAGCTTTTCAAACCATTCATCATTATGGTTGTGCGACTCAACCATGTAAATTCAGTCAGCGATTAATAACGCTATATTTAAATATTAACGTTAACACATTACCTTAGCTAGTAGCATGATCATTTGGAATAATTTATCTCTCACACTTCTTCTTAGTAAAAATTCAATTTTACTATTATAAGCGGCACCCATAGTAACGATTATGTACACAAATTTCCTTCATCAAAACTGTATCACATTAGACTTATAGAATTTGGTAATGGTCAAAATTCCAGTATCTTTCATATTTAACTTTATAGTCCAAACAGAGAGTCCATGGTTCTAGAATAACAACCATGATTAACTGAACCACTCTGGCTAGTGATTTTGACTTTGAGTTGACTATAATAGTAATCCCATATAGCTGATGGGACAAATCCTGTCTTGAATAGTGCTGCACTTCTTATAAATCTACTCGACCCAAGTATGGTTGTTCAATGGAAGTCATCTTATAATTTAAATATAATCAAAGCAGAGCTTTTATATTGAAGATAATAATATTCTTAATCAAGAAAACCTATAGATTATTAACTTTAATATTTTCTGTTTGACCTTAGTTATATTAATGAACAGAAAAATATCAAGTGAGACACTCCATAGTTATCCAATAACTATTAGTACGTAACTCCTTGGTGCCTCTAGTAGTCCTGAGTAGTACACTACCTAATAATTTCATAGTGTTACGTACTCCAGTCCTAACGGATGCATCGATGTCTAATCTCAATACATCTTGACTATAAATATTTAAAATGATGTGCTTATCATATTGTGATATATACTTATGGTTACAACTATTTATAGCTACTCACAAACATATCATTTATGTACTTTCTGGCATATAAACTTAAATTAATTATTTATTTATTTATATCATTTTATAACAAGTGTACAATAGAAAGGAAACGCCTTTAATTTTGAAAAACACTGGGCATACTCTTAACTCTATCATAACTCTCTGTATCAACCCCTCTACTGGCCCATCCACCTCACTTAAACTATCCCCTACATATTAATCTTACTCATCACATCTCTTATCCAAATTATTGAGGTAGAATATTTGCAAAAGATGGAAGTAAATTTATTAGTCCCACATTAGGAAATACATTTTAATGTTTATTTATATATATGAAATATCACATGCTATATCAATTGGAATAACAAAGAGAGAAGGGAAAGGGGACACAACCATAACATACAAAAGGATTTTGCACTTTTCACATGTGCATGTGCGAGCAGGGGTCTAGAAAGTGTTGGGTTTCAACTATCATGTTTTTTCCTTTTAAATTTAATTGCCATCTGCAAGCAGTTGGATGGTTTTCTAATAGTTACATCCCTTTATTAATTACTGGTTCTTACGATACACATACATCTCCAGCATCAGTTCAACTTCACTTTTACTTCATATAACTTCTGATCAATAAATTTCCTATGAATCCGTAGATATTGCTACTATCTAGATTCGGGTTCTGTTGTATCCTATAAAGCAGTTTGGCATTGATCCATTAGTAAACTCTAAATTATGGGAGAAAATATCTTTAAGGAAAGCATTGGCATGCCTCAAAACCTGACTCAATTCTGATCCCCTGTTGTTAGAAACATTCTTAAAGCAATATTCACCATGGAAATGAGATAAAAATCTACATTCTAACTTACGAACTTGGACTTCATCAAGCTGGACAAAATTGATGGAACCAACTTCATGCAATGTAGGATAAAATGAAGTTCCTCCTTACCACCCTGAAATTCTCCTACGCATTAAATGAAAACCTTCCAACGATTCCTTCTCCAACCAAAAGGATACTGAAGAATTAAAGCAACAAAGGTTGAAATGCGAAAAAGATAAACTACTATGACAAGGCTAATTCTTAATACCTTATCTGATCGTTTATACGACCTATACACTCTGATGAAGTCACCAAAAGAGATGTTGGATGCACTAGAAGTGAAGTACAAAACTAAAAAGATTGGAATGGATAATTTTCTCATACTATAATACTTTAAATTTCAGATCGAACACAATATTTCTATCATGGATTAGATGCATGACTACAAGCCTTAGTTAGCAAACTTGAGGACTTGAAAGTGCAAATTCCAGAATCTATCCTGTAACGACCCGATATTTTCAACTAATTATTATAATTACCCACCTAATATTGAATTCATTCAATTACTATTAATAATACTAATTCATTTATTTATACAATACTTACCCTTATTTGCTTATATTCAAATTTATACTCAAATATAACAGTTACAACTAAATTAATAGTAACTTACAACCGTTACTATTACTTTAAGTCACATTAATGAATTCATTATTATTTACAAATTAAATGTTACAGTTACTTAATTAACACTGATTTACTTTAATTTATATTAATCATATATTATCTCATTGATGATTCAACATTCACACTTGTGATTTCATTGTTCACAACAAATGTTACCATTCTTATATACCCATTCTTTATTCAAGAGTCATTTATTTCATACTATTTCTTTTATAAATTTAAATGTTTGCATTAGTTTTCTTACATTAATTTATAGCCAAGTATACCAATTTTCATTACTTCACTAAATTGTAATTTCATTTCAATTGTCACTAATTAGTTCTAATTACCATCGTTCAATTTTAAATTAATAAGGTTTTTTTTCCTTTTTTCATATTAAATTACCAAAACTTATTAACTTAACAAATAAATTATTGAAAATTTTACGGGTCGTTACATATCTAAGTGGGGGTTATAATTGTAAAACTTCCACCAAGTTGGAAAAACTATTACAAAAAGCTCTTACACATGATGAGGGAACTCATGATAGAAATGATTGGAAAACACATACGAATTGAAGAAGGTAATAGAATTCGTGATGATGTTTTCCATCTTCTGATGTGAATAATGTGACTTCTAGAACAAAGAGGAAGAGTAATCAAAACAATAACTTTAAGCCAAACAAGAAAAGAAAACATAAAATCAACTCAAATCCAAAAGATAAAAGGAATATGAGTGCTTTAACAGCAGTAAAATTGGGCACTACAAACAAGAGTGCAAAGCTCCACTAAAATAGAATAAAGGAAACTTTAGGAATGCAAATATGGTTGAGACCGAGGAAATGCAGGAAATTATTGCTATGATTTTAGATTTATAGATTGGCATGATAATTGAGTTGCACATGGCTATTTAAAAAACAAAAACTTTAAACTAGTGGTTTGATTCGGTGCAACGATTCATGTTTGCAACAACAGAGATATGTTCACAACTTATAAGGAGGATGTAGATCAGTAATAAGTGCTCATGGGAAACAAATATTATAACACCCCATAAAAATTAATAAGGAATCAATTATTTAATAAATTAATAATAAGGATAAAACTAATTTTGTAAATTTCAGAATTTTGCCATGAAAGTTCTATCATTGCATCCGTGGTAATTTTTTGATCAAATTTCATAAATAAAGTTTTGGAATCGGAGCTCAAACATAAAAGTTATTAATGTTTGAATTTTTCGGATTCAAATTAATTCAAATGAAATTCAAATTTAAACAAGTAATAAATACCATAATTTGAAATTCAAAAATTAATGGTAGTTAAACTTGGGGGTGAAGTAAACATAAAATAAAAGTTAACGCTTAGTATCAGTTAAGGAATTAAATAATAAATAAATGATAACTAAACATACGTTCCCAAAATAGGCTACCGTTTGACCGTGAGTATGGTCGGTCGACCGCTAGTGGTCGATCCCCTAGGTAGGAGCGATCGACTGGTAATCATAGTGGTGACTAGGGTTTTGACACTATGAATGGTGTAGATTATATTATTTTAAACCGACTTAGATCCAATGGTTCTAGTACTCTCTACCCACTATAATAAGAGTCCAGGCCCCACACTTTTATCTATAGATTATTTGGGAATATAGCGGAGCTCTGTCAGTTTCTTTCTTTCTCAATATTCATAAATTTGTTATGATTTTAGGTAAGGTATTTCAGGTGTTTATTCAATTTCTAATTCGATTCTTCTCCAATCCCTAAAATTTCAAATCTAATTTATGTACAACCTACTTATTATATATTTATAAAGGAAGAGGTCTAGAAAGACATTTATAACTAGCATAAACAAATCCAAGAGGAAGAGCTAGGGACCTTTTGTTAGTGGAAATCTTAGTTTTGCTTATTTTAGTAGTTGTATAGTATAACTTGGATTTGATATACGTCTTGAGGAATTTTGTTCACGAAAATATCAAACTAAAACCCTAAAATAGAGCGTAATTTGATTTGAATCGTAAATTCTATTAATATTGATTCTACTATTTTAGTATAAAATAAATTTGTTATAGATTCTATTTTTATACAAGTCTGTTATTGAATTGAGAATGTTGATATATGGTATGTTTGTTGATATGGAATTAGATTTGTATAAATTTAAAAGTTTTTACATTTAAACGATTAACATTGGGTGTAATCTTTGCACGATTAGAATATTTTGAGCTTGCATGTGTGTGTATTAGCGTATAAAGAAGTATAATTACTAGTGTATTAATACATAGTAAATAGGTTATTAATTAGTATTAAATCCCCTTTAGGATAAAAATTAATAGTTAAGGCGAAATAAGAGTTTTCCTTATAGGGCCTTAACAGAGAATTTGGTGAGGTGTATGATAGTATGTTAAGTGAGTGTAGATTATAAATAAGTTATAAAGATGCGAGGACATTCAAAAGCACATGGAAGTCTATCCAGCTAATCTGGCTACCAGTAGTGTAGCTTTGAGGCTGATGTGAGACATCACATATAACAAGTACCTATGGAGGATGCGAGGTTAGTCCCAAATTCTGTAGAGTAAACATGTCCAGCTAATCTGGTTATTAGTACCAATAGATAGTCGGACTAATGTGAAACGTCATAATTTGGGTTACAGGTCATAATACGTAAGACCTTCTTCGAGCTCGAAGGTAGTAAGTAGTTGATTAAGGACCCACCTCCTCCCTATTTATGAAGTATCAAATGGCCAGTATTAGCGGTTAGATATGGTAGTAGATACCTCGCGAAAGATCCGCTTCAGGTTTGATGTATTAAGTAACTATTATAGGGTCTGTCTCTCACATAAAGAAGCATTAAGTGGCCGAATGAGATTATGTGCGGTGTCAACTAGATAGTATCGGAGAGAAGCCCGTCTTGGAATTGGTAGTAAATGATGGGGACCTGCCCAAAGTGAGGTATTTAATGGTCAGGTCTGCCTAGTTCCCATTGAAAAGGTATTAAGTGACTTGGGTATTATCTCTTACATTGTTAGGACATTATTAATTGTAGATGCATGTGACTAAGAATGACCTTTGGCCTACCGTCAAATATGGGTTATTGGGTTGAAAGGATATGGGTTATGAAATAGATTGGAAAAGCCTAGGGCTTATGGTTGAAAAAACTTACAATATAGTTAGGATACATAACGCGTAGTCTTATTCAAATTATACTGTCCAAGTACTCTTATAGAAAGGCTCGAGGTTTTTATTCACCAGATATTTTTGTTCTAACCCCTTTCCATCACAACACAAGTTAGAGAAGGCGACGCAGATTACGAAGGCGAGGGCGAAGGCAATGAGAGGACTTGTTGCGGTTATCTATTTATCTACTTATGTTGTTTTTGTATTTTTGATGTAACCATTTAAAATTGTTGATGTATTTGAGATATTACACTACGAGTATTTGGAGTTGTTATGTGGTATTGTGCTGTATTCTTCTAACTTTGGAATTTTAAATAAAATGGGTATTATTTCTGATATTATATTTTATCCTTCTGACGTGAGATTTCGAATGTGTAGATAGATAGCTTTGTGTATTGTTCTTTGTATCAATTTTATCAACCAACAGTCAGCTTTGGAATGGATCTAAGGTTCGATGAGCCCTTGGTTCAATGAGCCCTTCTGGTCGAAAATTAGACATATTTCAAGACGTGTTGTTACATTTGGTATCGGAGTTTAGATTGCCCGATCAATGGGGCATAGATACGAGTGCCTACTTGTTCACTACAATGTACTTACCTTTTAATAGCGCATGGAAAATGCTTGGTGATGATGCAATATATCAACATGTCATAATTCCCCTGATATCTATCATAACACAGAATTAAACGCTATTGTATCAAGCTTTTTATAGCACATTTACAACAGTATGATAATTTTTTCATAGCTTTAATCCATGCCATTTTAATTAACACAATAAAACCTACAGCATTAATAAATTTTTTGCAGTATGTATTGGGCACTATAAAAAAAAATTCCATGGTGATTTATATTTTTTCATAGCTCCTTTCCCTTGATTTTTATTCTTTTCTATTGGGTTTCTATTTTGATATAACAAGTCTTTACCGTGCTTTACCTTCTGTTTCCATAGCGGTAATTTTCCACTATCAATATGTTTAATATAGCACTTGTTTTTTTGCTATGTTGTTCTTTGTATAGTGCACTACAAATGATATCTTCTCTCTTACCTAAATTGTGTACATTATAGGCATTTTAAAATCTTCAAAATATAAAATAGGAAATTATTGTCAATGACAAAATTTCACAGCTTTTTAACCTTAAGGACAGACCTTCAATATTTTATCATGAAGGACTACTTTCTGTAGGTATCAGTTTTTAGTTATTGATAGCAGTTTTTAGGTATCAGTTTTTAGTTATGGGTAGCAGTTTTTAGATATCAATTTTTAACTCGGTAGCAGTTTTGTTGTCCTTATGAATAATTTTGAAAAATGTTTGTTCTTATGAATAATTTTTAGAAGAATGTTTGTCCTTGTGGTAAAAATATTGAAGTCGTGTTCTTAAGACAAAAAATATACAAATGTTTGTCCTTTAAATTAATTCCCCCAATATAAAACTATATATCTAATAGCAAAAATCTAAAAGCAAAAATTCTAATATCAAAAGCATATTTGATTGCAAAACACAAAATATGATCTTACATAATTGATATTTTTACATAACTAAGTAAATAAGTTTAGACATAGTTTCCAAACAAAAAATATACATGAAAATTCTTTCTCCCTAGTCTTCCGCTGGTCAGCTCATGCACGTTATATATTTCAAAGCCTGCAATTTACACAAGTACAAGTTATAGACTCTTATGAACAAAGCATATAATTCGTATATACATGCATGGAAGGAAAGTTCAAAATATATCATAAAATCAATGTTCTTACACAGATCCAAATGAATCGAACTGACAAGATCACCTCAACCTACCCATCAGCCGAATACAATATAAATAACCCAAATATTACAAGCCACGGACCATAAGTGTCTGTGGATATTCTTCTGGTCTGTCAAATTTAAAACATGAGTACACTATTCTTTACTCATAATTTTCTATTTCCTATCTTACTAGTTCGTTTAATTGATTTATTAAGTACACTATCTACTCAAAATGACAGTAATGAGTTCAAGTTTCTTTCCTTTCCTTTTAGTTCTTGCTTGGGACTTTTTATACTATTTGTGGTTGTTCAGGATTTATGGGTTTGAAACCTTTGGAAAATAAACTCACTAGGAGTCGTTTTATGCAATATTTTGGACTACGACATTCAGACTTATTTCAAATCGGTTGTTCAAAACAGGGTACATTTTGAATTATAACATTTAGACTTATTTTGAATTATAAATTTTCTCCTTCAACGTAAAACAGGGTATTGCCACTAAACCATACGTTCAGCAGCCATGTTTCATTATATACAAACAAAAATTAGTGGAGATGCATGCATATGAAATAGCCAAGCACAATATGTTAAATAGAATAACATTGGCTTCTGAACAAACACAATTATCAATCCAAAGTATAAGTGCAAACTACATCATAGCCTTCCATCTCAACGGCTGATATTTCTTTTCTTTTCTCTTTTGGATTATGGGCCTGTTTGTCAGCCCACTTTATTTGTATAAATACAAACTTTGTACTGTGCTACTTAATGCAATAATACAATCATCATCTTAATAAAATCAGAATCTTAAAACTGCTCTCAATTCTTTCATGGTATCAGAGCATAAACGCCCAACGGCAGAAAGGAAAAAAAAAATATATACATATTATCTCCTCAGAAAACTCTCATCATCGGAGATTATAACCTTCTCGTGATCTAGTATTTGTTTCTATCTGTTTCTTTCCTCTGCCTCGCCTAAAACTCAAGAGCTAGGCTGCAGAAACCCTCAGTTCTTAATAAACATCATCGAGTCAAGTGATAATCTCTGTTACTACAGCAGTGCAAAATTTATCAAGAACTCAATTCTTGATAAACAATTCAACTACTAATCATTTCTTGAAGTTCAGACATCAATTCTTGGTTGCAGTTCACATTCATCTGCTGAAATCATGGCCAGAGATGAAGAAAACTCAACAGCAACTTCTCCAGCCATCAGGAATATCGGTAACAATCAGAATCTGCAAATCATCAAGCCAAAAGGACACTTAGCAGTGCAACTAGATGAAGATAACTACTTATTATGGAAATATCAGATTGAAACAACCATCAGAGGTTATGGATTAGATGACTATATCAATGGTATGATAACCATTCCATCTATAATAATTAAGGATGATAAAGATAATATGATACCCAACCCCGAATATTCCAACTATCTGAAACAAGACAGCCTTCTTGCCTCATGGATAATGTCATCAGTCAATGTAAGTATCTTATCTCAAATAGTTGGCTGCAAATCATCAAATGATATATGGGAAGCCATAGAAAGAATCTTTAACTTTCAAACTGCAGCAAGGGTAATGCACTACAGAAAGCAACTTCAAAATCTAAAGAAAGAAAATATGACAATGCAAGAATATCTCACCAAAGCAAAGAACTACTGTGACAAACTTGCTTCTGCTGGACACAGAGTTTCTGAATCTGAACAAGTACTAACAATCTTAAATGGCCTTGATGAAAACTATGAATCTCTAATTACAGTTCTATCTTCACAAAGAACTTTACCAGATATGCAGTATGTTCACTCTACACTTCTATCACAAGAAGGAAGAATTGAACAAAGGAAGACTACCAATACAGATTATTCAGTAAACTTCATCAGAAAAGGTCAAGACAGAACACAAACATATCAGAGAGGTAATCAAAACATTAGAGGCAGGGAAAGAGGAAGATAGTTTGGCAATAACAGAGTCAAGTGTCAGATATGTGAAAAACCAGGACATATTGCATCTAAATGTTACTTCAGATTTGATCAAAGTTTTGTCACACAGTCAAGCAATACTCAAAGAAATCAGAATCCAAATGTCAATCTCACTCAAACTGAAGCAAGCAATCAAGTCAGTCATTCAAAAAATCAACATGAATCAGGCAATCAAATCAAAAATGATGATATACTACATGAAGATTGGTATCCAGATTCTGCGGCAACAAATCATGTGACAAGCAATTTGGAAAACCTCAATCTTGGAAACAAAGAATACAAAGGTATGCAATCTATTTATATTGGTAATGGTAGTTCACTAAAAATCACACACACTGGCAAGGCCAAACTTAATAGCAAAAGAGACCTACATTTAAATAATCTGCTCAGAGTTCCCCAAATTAAAAAGAATTTAATAAGTGTGTCTCAGTTTGCTAATGACAATCAAGTATACTTTGAGTTTTATCCAAAATTATGTCTAGTCAGAGATTTACTGAGCAAAAACATTCTTTTACAGGGTAAAATGCAAGATGGGTTATATAAATTCTCTCTAATACAAGAAAATGAATCAAGACAGAAGGATAAATGGTGTAACTATTCAAGGACTGATGACACAATTGCTTCTTGTAAAACTCTTGATACTTGGCATTGTAAACTGGGTTACCCCAGCATAGCTATTATTAAGAACATTTTGAAGAACTGCAATATTAAGTTTGAAAACATATCATTGCCATATGTATGTCATGCATGTCAATTAGGAAAGAGTCATAAAATGCCATTTAGCAATTCACTAACAAAGTACAAAAAGCCATTAGAAATGGTTGCAGTGGACTTATGGGGTCCTGCACCCATTAACTCTGATTATGGAATGAATTACTACATCTCATTTGTAGATTCTTTTTCTAGATATACTTGGATTCTGCTACTCAAATCTAAATCTGATGCAAAGGATGCAGTAATTCATTTCATAAGACAAGCTGAAAATCTCACAAATGAGAAACTCAAAATCATACAAACAGATGGTGGGTCTGAATTTAAAAATCTGAAAGAATACTTTTCTGAAAAAGGTATAAATCACAGAATTACATGCCCACACACTTCTGAACAAAATGGCATTGTTGAAAGAAAACACAGACACATTGTTGACACTGGTCTAACACTGCTTGCACATGCATCAATGCCCTTAAAATTTTGGCCAGATGCATTTACAACTGCTGTGTTTCTTATAAATAGAATGCCTACAAAAGTTTTGAGGAATAAAACACCACTAGAAATGCTATATAAAACAAAACCAGATTACTCATTCCTCAAAACTTTTGGATGCTTATGTTATCCCTACACCAGATCATATAATCAGCACAAGTTAAGTTTTAGGTCCTTACCTTGTACTTTTCTTGGATATGCCACTAGTCAAAAGGGATACAAATGTCTTACAAGTGAAGGGAAACTAATTATATCAAGACATGTTGCATTTAATGAATATACATTTCCCTTCACTAGTAGAGACATAAAAACCACTCAAAAAATTTATGGTGTCAAGAAATTTCTATCATCCATACCTGTATGGAAAGAGGAGGAATTCAAAGGTGCTGAAATTCATGAGAAGACATCATCAAACCTCCAACACACTATGCCCACTGAGGGACCAGGTCAGGGTGATGTTACAAACTCATTTAACAACGAATCTCAAGACTGTGAATCTGAAGATCAGAATGATAATCAAGACACCACCAGCTCACTTTCAGAGAGCAGTGACACAGCACCTGCACAAGAAGGACATCACATGATTACAAGATCAAAGCATGGGATATTCAAGCCAAAGATCTACACAGCCAGCACAAATAACAATGAACCAAGCAACTATGATGAAGCTGTCAAAAGCAACATATGGAGAGAAGCCATGGATAAAGAATACAGTGCTTTAATCAAAAACAAAACATGGAGCTTGGTTCCAGCACCAAGAAACAAAAATATAATAGGCAGCAAGTGGACATACAGGCAGAAAACATCCCCAGACGGTAAAAATGTCAAGTGTAAAGCTAGACTTGTAGCCAAAGGATACTCTCAACAGTATGGATTTGATTTCTCGGAGACTTTTTCACCAGTAGTTAAACCAGCCACTGTTAGAATCATTCTAACTATAGCTCTACACTATGAGTGGGACATAAGACAACTTGACGTAAATAATGCTTTTCTGAATGGAGAACTACAGGATGAAGTCTACATGCAGCAACCACAAGGTTATATTCAAAGCAACAAGAAAATTTTTGTCTGCAAACTTCACAAAGCAATATATGGCCTTAAACAGGCACCCAGAGTATGGTATGAAAAGGCAAAAGCTACTTTAATTTCCATGGGATACCAGGTATGCAAGTCTGACAATTCTATTTACACAAAGATAAACCAAAGGTATATCACTTACATACTTGTATATGTTGACGATTTTATAGTCACAGGCAATAATAAAGAAGAAATAAAATATGTCATCAACATGTTGGATGAAACCTTCTCTATTAAAGATTTAGGCAAGTTACATTACTTCTTAGGTATAGAAGTAATCACTACACCTGATAAAGGACTCATTCTAAGTCAGCAAAAATATATCAATGAGATATTAAGCAGAGCAAAAATGCATGAAGCTAAGTCAATGCCTACACCAATGATAAGTAATTTACATCTGTCTAAATATAAAGGAGAACAAATTGATAACATAAAGCTATATAGGAGTATAGTAGGCGCTTGCAGTATGTAACTGTAACTAGACTTGATATATCTTATGCTGTGAATAAAGTTTGTCAATTTATGCAGAGACCACTAGATTTACACTGGAAAGCAGTAAAACGAATTCTCAGATTCCTCAAAGAAACTGCAAATCAAGGAATCAAGCTAAATAAAAGAAGAAACTTATCTATTCAAGGATTTGCCGACGCTGACTGGGCCTCAGATTGTGATAATCGAAGATCCACAACTGGGCACTGCTTATTTCTAGGAGAAAACCCCATCTCATGGTGTGCCAAAAAGCAACCAACCGTCTCTCGCTCTAGCACTGAATCTGAGTATAGGAGTGTTGCGTCTGCTACTGCCGAGGTGATGTGGACCGAAGCCCTAATTCAAGAATTAGGGATCAAGCTTTCTCGCAAAACTGTCATTTGGTGCGACAACTCCAGCACAGTAGCACTTTCGGCTAATCCGGTATTACATGCTCGAACAAAGCACATCGAGATTGACTTATACTTCGTTCGAGAACAAATTGCAAAAGGAAAGCTTGAAGTTAACCATCTTCCTGCCTCAAGTCAGATAGCGGACATATTTACAAAGGCTTTGTCAAGGAAATACTTTGAAAATCTAAAGAACAAACTTTCCATCAAAGACATTTCCGAAGCAAAAGGAAGAGAGGAAACCCTAACCGCAATTGGGAGGGGGAAATAGAATAACATTGGCTTCTGAACAAACACAATTATCAATCCAAAGTATAAATGCAAAGTACATCATAACCTTCCATCTCAACGGCTGATATTTCTTTTCTTTTCTCTTTTGGATTATGGGCCTGTTTGTCAGCCCACTTTATTTGTATAAATACAAACTTTGTACTGTGCTACTTAATGCAATAATACAATCATCATCTTAATAAAATCAGAATCTTAAAACTGCTCTCAATTCTTTCAATGTTGAGTGCACAGAAGACAAATCTGTGGTACTTTCAATATATACCTGCAGAGTTCGGTATTGCTAAATATTGTGGTCCAAACAATCACACACGCACTCTTGTACAAACCACTAGTAGTTCCAACTGCTGTTGCACAACTGACTGCAGTATCATGGCAGGGGAAAATTTTGACATATGCAGTTTGCATTTGTCTCACCTATGATTATCAAAAGATGAACAGTTACACCAAAGATATAATGATATGGTAATAAAACAAAAAAATGTTTATTTTAGCATATATGTGTGTAATTGAACAATTAGATCAAACATAAACTTTAAATTAGTTCCTTGTGGGATTTAAACTGCATATGTGTGTAAATAAATATTTAAATTATTACAGCCTTATCGGGTCAATGAATGTTATAAAGAAAATGTTTAAAACAACATTTTTTACGTAAATGTTCATTGCATACATATTTACAGGCATGTATGAAGGGAGTCTATTTTCTACTATATCAATCAGTGGACCAAAATACATATCTACAGGCATAAATGAAGAGAATATGTTTTCCTATGAATAGATGCGATAAACTTATACTGATGAGCTTACCAGGTTTAAACTTAAGTCTACAACTCGTAGTCCAGTAACAGAGCATAATTCTTCTACAATATCAATCTATACGAATGTCATATTTTCTCTATTGACCAATATTGATTTTTTTTTCCAATTTCAAGTAATTGGGACAGGTTACACAGTTTATTTTTATTTTGTGCTTGCAATTTGACCTACTTTATTCCTAAAAAGTTGCAACTCCATACCCAACCATCCTATTAAAAACAACTATTAATGACTTGAAACACCATGACTCTGTCAAAGTATATAACCTGGAACATTTAGATAGCATTATACTAGTTTCCTAACTCCAATGTGAGACTAATATTCCAAAAACCTCTCCTTATCTTGAGTGAAACATGAGGATCAACTTATATTATACAAGGCATAACTCAATTTCATATTAAGCAATGTCGTAATCAAGGCAGGCAAATTAGTGGCTGGTCTATGAAGTTGCACAGCTTACGAATATCAAAAATGAGATTCTGTTTGGGTACAATCTTTTTCTCAATACTTGAAAGTAGTTTTGAGTTGTAGCTTTCAAAGTAATTTTGAGTGAATATAAAAGCAAAGGTGTCCTCATAGTTTAGATTAAAAATTTGAACAAAATTATGTTGGAAAATAAAATAAACAAGTACTTTTTACTTTTAGCTTATCAACTTGCTAGTAGCTATATTAAATCTTCCATAGTTGTTTTTTCCACTTTATTTTTTTCTAACATAAAAACTGGACAAAACAACGTCTACGCCCACCCAGAATTACAAAGCAACCATAAAACCAGTTTTTTAAGTAAATTATTATACATTAGTTGTGAGATTATTACTTTCCCTTCCAATAATAATTTTCATTATTTCGTTTTTCTTAATAATTTAGGCGGAATTAAAGCAAGGCATACTTGTTTGGTTGGTTAAATACATAAATGTGAGATGTTATCTCATATTCAACAATAAAGTGTTATATTAATAATACACACTTGATTTGCACTACTATGACATCATATACACACTGCAGTACAATACTATATTTTCAAATATACTATAGAAGAGCGTAGGTATAAGTTAACGTACCAAAAGTATATCACCAAATCATATCAAAATGTCTCATCTTATATCACTTCCCATGTCTGTTATCACTTATTCGTATTATACTGTGATATATGATTATGACGTAGTATTATACTGCGATATAATTTTTAGGAGTTTGCTAACAGATGCACTATGTGAAGTGAAATGTTATATTGCAGTATAATACAACTCGTAGAATAAGATGATTATACTTTCCATGTCTCATCTTATATCACGTTATAATACAACTCCTAGAGACAGATAACAGATATGGAAAGTGATAACACACTACATCTTATATCGCAGTGTAATACAACTCTTAGAAACAGATAACGGATAGGAAAGTGATAACACACTACATCTTATATATCAGTATAACAGATATGGAAAGTGACACAAAGTCAAAGTTACCAATTTTAGACCGTCTTTGTGACAATTTGTGCGTTGAAAAGGCTATGGATCTTTTTAAATCCATTTAATTTCAGCAATCAGAACTAAATATTCATACTTTAAAAAAAAGTCAGAATTACCCACAACTCCTAGAATTAGGTCGATGAGGTCGTTGAAGCTGAAGTGAATCAATCAACGCGGTCGTTGTTGGTGGAGTGAGTCGATGAGGTAGCTGTTGGTGGAGTGAACCGATGCGGTTGACGACCTTGCTAGCTTTCGGCGTTAATCGATGCGAAATCGATGATATTTGCTGGTGGAATGGATAGATGCGATGTAGTGATGGCGGCCGGAGTGAGTCGATGATGTAATAATTGCTGAAGCGAAAAGACGCGATGTCAATCCAAGCGGTCGTGAATTTTGGTTAAAATTTAGTTGAGAATCTTTGTCGACAGTGAGAGGGAAGAGGAAAGTGAAATCAAGGGGATTTTAATTTTCCGCAGTTTTTTTTTTTTTTTTTACTAAGTTACAGAAGATGCCGCGTTGATTCAATTTCCCGCTTTTAATGGCAGGTTAATATAGTAGAGTGTTGTTTTCATAGCTCAATTTGTAGTTATATTCTTTTAACTTAAATCATTTTATTAGCACTTTAATTACTACGCTATCGCTATCGTATAATGCTATATAAACCATTTTCTCTTGTAGTGGTTATTTTTGAAAGTATTTTCCATAGCCTTACTATATATATATACACTTATTTTGAACATACAACTAACTTTATAAACTTCGATCATAATTATAATAGTTGCGATTATTTTTGGAAGGACGAGCAAAACGATGAGGTGGAAAAATAAAACAAAAATGTGTTAAATTTATATTCCTACCCCGACTATCCCACGGGGCGGAGGTCACATCGTAAGACGGAGACTACAAATAGCATGACCTTGACGTATAGAAGCACCCCAGAAGCTAAATAAAACTTGACCCCTTTATTGGGCCTAAACGACCTAATGATTTTGAATTTCGATGGATTGACAATTGAAGACATACATTTCATCCACACAAATAGTAGATAAGATGTAACGACTAGGTATTTCGTGCCATTTCGCATCCACACATGTCGGACTTGAATTGCTCAAAATCTCATATTGTTGCTTTATATTTGGCAAATTCAACTTATACAGTAAATAAATCAATCACAGAATCACAGATACAGAGTAATATAACAATAGGCAACGAAATAGGTAATAGTAGTTCATGAAGCTATTATATAAACATTAGAGTTTGAAATAAAATACAACAGATTATGTCAAATACAATGTAGTCTCGAATACAAACCAATGACAAGTCTGAACAAAATAACTGTATAGCTGAAAGCTGAATAGCTATAGATGGATCCTCAAGCAAAGCTCCGAAGCTTCAAAGGTGTGTCTCAAATGTTGTGACACTCGGTCTGACCCGAACGTAAAGCAAAACACAAAACACTCGAATCAGGATTAACATTCTTCTATTAATAAATTCAACTCAAGTGAAATGTCAAATGAAATACAAGTAACTTAAAGGATGCTTGGGATTTTCATCTTCTAAGGATCCGTGAAACTATCAACTATGTAGTAATATACGCTATTATAATATGCCTATAGTAAAGTAAAAACTATTAAAATAACTTTAAGGCGTTACCCATATCCCCTTAGCACATTTTATATATTCGCCTATTCTATACAATGTCGTACGCTCCTCCGTAAACCGGAGGTTTACCCAGAACACATCACATAGGTATGTTACAAAACAAACTCGTAAAATGCACGATAGGGTATGCGGCAAGGCGCTCAAGGTAATGCCAGGGTAGATATACCGTTTACGGATCCGGACTGGTGGTAACGCATAGCAGCTACTACCGTCTACCTCGTGACACTCTCAAATCAAGGGTGCACCCAGTCAAATCACAAAGTAATAGAATGGTATCGAAGAAATGTGTCTGATAGGAGGAATGACCTCACTTGGTCCGGCATGGTTCCTGTTTTAGCCGCATCAAGCTGACTCACGGAGTCAGGGCTACGTAAATACCATAGAATCGTCATCAAACCACCCTGCTTCATTCTGGAATCTCCACCACGTGCACAGTTGTTAAAGTGGTTTTGGTATTGGCAGAGAGTATGACAATATCCGATCCCGGTCTCTTTAATAATTAAATGCTTATTTCACACTGTGGTCATTTTATAATTCAAATAGTTTATACTTCATATCAAAATATCATATTTATTTCGAAAATCATATCAATTTGATATCATTGTTCACTTTTTATAATATTCATTTCCAGGGTCGTAACACTTATAAAGATTGTAACATTTTCGAAACCATAACACTTTTGAAATCGTAGCACTTTGAAATCATAACACTTCCGTAATCATAACGGTTCCAACTTAAACAATTTAGATACTGAAACAGTATATATATAATAGTTATAAATTAAAAATACTTTATATATTAAAAATACTTTACATGATGGAATTAGTTTCTCCAATTTCGTAAGTCGATTCAAATCATCTTAAATCCCTTAATTCAATTCAAATCAATTCCGGTTTAACCATTTCAATTTAAAGTTCAAAGATTCAAGTTTAAATATCCTAACATTTACAATAACTCAATTCGATAAATTTCATTTATACTTCAAATTCCATTTTACTATTTATTTATTCAGTCTTGAAATATCCACTTAATCAATCCAATAATCATTTAGATAAATTCTCAAATTACAAATTTAAACAACGCTAAATATCCCATTTCAATTTATTTAAATTTGAAAATATTCATTTAATCATCTTGAATCAAAAATCATTATAAAATCATATCTTTAAAATCTCAAATTCAATAAGTTCCGGGTCAATTTTATTTAAGTATAATTCTTAAACAAATACAAATTTCAAATCAATTCCAATTTATCTTCCTACCCTTAATTTATTTTTGTTATTACAAAATCTATTTTCAAAATATAAGTTTAAATAAATACCTAATATATTATACTAATTAAATTAAATTTTATTAAATTAAATCTTAATATTTAATTTATATTAAATCTATTTTTGTATATTTTAAAATAGAAAAAAATTATAAGAAAAATATTAAAAAATTTATTTTTAAAAGTAACTTATAAATTTAAAATTTCTAAAACATATTATTTTAAAATCTAAATTTTTATACATATATAAAATAGCATATATATAATATATTTCAAAAATCACTGTATATAAAAACCCATATACTTCTTTCTAAACTTTGGAAAGCATTTTCAAAATATAGAATAGTGGTGTCCGTATATAGTTTTCTATCCTATGGTCAAGTGATACAGATATTTATCATTTCAATCCGCAATTTAATTATTTATGGGTATATATCATTTCAACCCGCTATCCCAAAATTTAAAATCAATGAAAATCGCTTGAGTTTATCATTTCAACCAATAACGATTTTCCCCTATTCTAGAATATCGTTCGAGTATGTATCATTTCAACCCATAGAGAATTTTAACTATCAGGGAACTGGCAGAGTGAGAACAAATATGATAATATGTCAACAACAGGCATATATCATTAATAACAAATTTAAACAAATTATACGCAACAGGATATGGTGTCATATATCACATGTAAACAATTGCAGATAATGGCATATCATATTTAACAATTAAATAACTAGCGATTCAAATTTAACAGCAATTTTCAATTGTCGTTTCAAGCGAAATCAAATTTACTAACTATAAGAATGTTAATCATGAGTGATTGCTCCCCTTTCGAGGCTAGAGGAATTTGACAATGAAATGAGCATCCAAGCACGAATTCAAAAGCAAAGCACGATGGACACGAAATCGACGAACAAAGCTGAACACGGCGGACATGAGTATGATGAACCAAAATATATATTATTATTATTATTATTAAATCAATATTTTAATTTAAGACAAATAAGAAAATTATATATATATATATATATATATATATATATATATATTATTATCCTTAAAGCAATATATTAGAGTTAAAACACCTATAACATAAAGTCAAAATATTTTATGCTTTTAAAATAATATTTAAACAATATTTGTAAAGCAATATATATATTCGAACACATAACATATAATATCATTACTTTAAAAGTCAAGTTTACTATAACATATATAATACATGTCAGCCACAATACAAATCTTTAGAAACATATTTATATAACTTACACGTTACTATATATATATATATATATATACACGTAACAACAACAAAAGTACTATACTAAATTCCCTTTATATTGTAAATATAAACATATGTAAATAGATTATATATATAATACTATTATAATTTTTTATACGATAATATATAAAAATATAAATGAGCTTTAGGAAAAATAAAATAACTTCTTAGATTGGAAATAAAATTCTATAAATCTAACGTTATTATAAATTAATATACATAAAAATTCCTAGATTTTAAAATATACATTAACCATATTATATATCGTAATCATTCACTATAAACCTATATACTCCTTTTAACATATAAAAAATACTGTAAGCAAACTTTTATAATACACATATATATAACTAACAGTAAACAAAATTTGATAATTGTATAATAATTTGTAAACATATCTATATAGACGTATATATTTAGTCATTACATCTGAAATACAAATTAAAGTTTAAGATAAAACTCTTATTTTATGTTGAAGGCCAAACTTATGTATACATATATTTACAAAACAAACAATATATATATGAGGAGGCTGCGTGTATGAGGGGGTTCGGCACTACATGGAGGTTGTCGGTTGGCTGCCCATAATAGGTTGTGGTGATGGTGTGGGGTTCGGTTGTGCTATGGTGCAGTGGCTGGAAAATGTGAAGGGAGATGCGTTGTTTGGGAAGTTCGGCGAAAGGAGGAAGACGGGCGGTTGAAGGAGCAAGCTAGGTTGTCACATGTGCATGGAGTGGTCTCGGTGGTGGAGAGGGTAATCACGGTGGGATTTGAAGCGGTGGAGGCATATGCTAATGTTTATGATATAATTGTTAGAACCTCAATTTTAATGACAACAACTATACAAACACTTGCATTCAATATACATAGGAATATATATCATCCATATGCAGGTAGACTTTTCGACCAAGACTTGAAGACTGACACAAGGATTATTATATTGAGAAATATTATTACATTCTGTTATTGTCGTAAATAGATGATATGTACAATCTCCTTGAGTAATCTTTACAAGTATTTGCACATACAAATCACTTAAAAAGGAAGATAACAGTATATACATGTGTCAGACATCTGGCATATGTGCTCAGACGTCTGGTGTATGTGTTCAGACGTCTGGCAACATGTTTTGTTTTTAAGTTTTTTAACAAACCAGACGTCTGACCTAGGTAACGGCCATTTTTAACAAAAGTCATCTTCTTCGATCGAAGAGTTGCATCCTCCTGTTTTGGTCATAACTCTTTCTTCTCAAACATTGCAACTCTTGGAATGAAATAGAGTGAACCAAAAGTTTTTACTTTTCAAACAAACTCTTCACCGTCTATAAATAAACATGAAATTGAAAGTTATCTTTAACTTGAAATTCTGAACTTTCTAGCTTTATCTTCTAATATTTCTGTGATTTCCAAAAGCACTCAAAAATACACTTTTATTTCTTCCTTATACCAAAAGCTTAAACTACATACTACTCAAGGAGATTATAGGGAGAAGCTGTACTTGTAGTCAAAATCAGTGTTGCATAAAATACACATTTATCAAAGAAATACTCTTGTACAAAAGCCTATTCCTCCGGGAAAAGCGAGGGCAATTGGTTAGTGTATTTTCGAAGGGGAGCTTCAAGACTAGACGTAGATGGGAGGTCTGAACCAGTATAAAAACTCAGGTGTGATTACTTTTAATTTTGCCGGTATTATTACTATGTACAATTCATATTATCATACACGTACTTGTCATATACTACATACATATACGATGCATATAGACTTTCAATTGGTATTAGAGCAAGGTTATTTCAAATCACAGTGACATGTGTTTGAAAATTGTTAATATGGCAAGTATCTTTCAAGAAGGTCAATCAACTGCACGTCCTCCACTGTTCATCGGATCTAATTATGCATATTGGTCAACCCAGATGAGAATTTTTATGAAAGAAAATGGTTTGGAAATATGGTCAGTAACTCAAATGTAGCACCTAAAATAAATATTAGCACATGGACAGATGCACAAAAAACTGCTGCTTCTAATAATGCTAAAGTTATGAATGTACTATTTTGTTCTCTTGATAAACATGAATTTTCACGTGTTATGTTATGTACTATTGCTTATGATATATGACGCACTTTACAAGTTACACATGAAGGTACAATAAAGTCAAACAAACAAAAATATGAATTTTGCAAAATCAATTTTCATCTTTTAAAATGAAACAAAATGAGTCAATTGTTGACATGTACTCAAGATTTCAACTATACAGCATGATCTTATAGCACTAGTAGTTAAATTACTGATTTTGATTTAGTATCTCGAATTCTCAACTCTTTAACAATTGAGTAGGAAAGAAAATTATTTGCCATCGAAGAAGCTAATGATCTTTCTATACTCAAAGTCGAAGAGTTGATTGGAAATTTAATGTCGTACGAAGCTAATTCGTAGGCCAGAAAGGAACAAAACCATGAAAAGAAGAACCTAGCGTTTCGAGCAAGCAATGAAGATTCTGAATTGGATGAAGATGAAATTGTATTTATTGCGAAGAACTACAACAAATTTTAGAAATTCAAGAAAATGACAAGATTTAAAAATAGCGGAAAATCAAATTCATCAAATCAAACTTCGATCAAGTGCTTTGAATATGATCAGTTCGAACATATGAAGAAGGATTGCCCAAAACTCAACAACGAGAAAAAGAAAATTAAGTTTGAGAAATTTAAGAAAAAGAGAAAGGCATTCCAAGTAACATGGGATGACTCTGACTCTTCCTCTTCATCCGATAGTGACAGTGAAAGTGATACAGAGCAAGTAAATATATGTTTCATGGCACACACTAATGAGGTATGTCCCGATTACTTATGATGAAATTTTAGAAGTAAGTATGGAACCCGATGACAAATATAGAGAAATTAAATAAGGAATGTGTTGCTAAGATAAATCGATTAAAACTTGAAATAGGTTTACAAAAAGATGAAAAATCTATTTTAGACGAAGAACTAGAAAATACTCAAGAAAAATGTAAGAATCTTTCTATCAAAAATGATGCTTTATCTTATGAATTAAGAAAAGTTAAACTAGAAAATGATAAAATTAGCAATAAGCAAATTATCTTAAAAGATAACCTAGAAACTACAAAATCCAAAATTACTAATCTTAAAAACAAATTGGATATGATTACAAATAATGTTACAAAATTTAACAAAGGAAAACAAGACTTGGAAGATTTAATTAAAATTTCCAAGCCATTCAAAAATCGAAATGGAATAGGGTTTGAGAATAACACAAAAATTACAAAGTATAGTAAGATTTATACTAAGATAAAACCCTCTTCTAAAAATAAGAAATTAATCACAAATTCAAAAATGATGAAAATACGGGTCCTTAAAACAAATAACAACCTGATTAAACAGAAATATATAGGTAATTATATGAAATAAGTGATTCACAATAATAATTATATCTCTGAAGGAACCAAACCATCTTGGGTATGGTTAACCTCACCAACTAACACTTAGGACCCAAAAATAAGAAGGGTACCAATTTAAAATATTTGTATTTTTTGTAGGTATCCAAATACAAAAATAAAGAGAAATTGATATTAGATAGTGGATGCTCCAAGCACATGACTGGAAATGCTCACAGGTCAAATATAAAATACAGTGATGGTGGCACTGTAACTTTTGGCGATAATTTAAAGGTTTCGTCATTGGCATCGAAGAAGTCATCAATATCGGTATCTCTTTCACTCATGTTATTTCAAATGTTTAATTAGTAGAAAATCTAAAACATGATCTTCATTGTATAAGTCAGTTGTGTGATAAAGGGTTTGAAATAAAATTTGAAAAAGATAAATGTAAAATTTTAGATCAAAGCAAAAATTTACTCTTTGAAGGATTTAAAAATCGTAATATATATATATTCTAAATATGAATATTAAAAATAATTCGGATTTATGTCTATCCGTAAATCATGATGATCCTTGGATTTGGCACGAATGTTTTTGTCATATAAATTTTAAATATATTAAAAAAACTAGCAAAACATGATCTATTTGGAGGTCTATATAAAATTAACAAACTAAGCAACTATTAGAATTACTTCATTTAGATTTATTTGAACTAACACAAGTACGTAGTATAAATCATTACGAATATGTGTTCGTAATTGTAGATGATTTTTTAAGATATACTTGGACATTATTTTTAAAACATAAAAGTGACGCTTTCGGAATGTTTAAAATCTTTGCAAAACGAATTACTAACTTAATGATTTAAAAATAAAAAAATATACGCAATGATCACGGAGGAGAATTCGAAAATGAATTTTTTACTAATTTTTGTAACAAAAAGGGAATTTGTCATAATTTTTTGATTCTACGCAGACCACAACAAAATGGTGTAGTTGAAAGGAAAAATAGAACTTTACAGGAATGTGCACAAACACTACTAAATAGTAGTAATATACCCATATATTTCTAGGCTGAAGCCATTGCCATTGCCTGTTATGTATTAAATCGTGTCACACTTCGAGCTACGACTAAAAATATATGTTATGAAATATTTATGGAAGGAAACCAAAAGTTTCGTATTTCAGAAATTTTAGGTCAAAATGTTTTATTTCAAACACTAAAGTTAATCTTGGAAAATTTGGTCCCAAAGCGGAAGGAATTTTCATTGGTTATTCAGAACATAGTAAAGCTTATAGAATTTATAATAAACGAACAAATATTATAGAAGAAAGCTTACATATATCTTTTGATGAAAATTTTCAACAAACTATTAAAGAAGAAGAATATAAAATTTTAACTCAAAATCATACTGAAAATATAAATAATATGAATAATTCATCCTCTGATGATACTAAAAATATTTTAAGATCACCTACACGAACATTAAAAGATCATCCTTTGGATAACATAATTGGAGACTTAAATTCTCGTGTCACTAGAAATAACTTAAATCAAATGAGTCACATTGCATTTATCTCACATACAGAACCTAAAAATTATAAAGAAGCATCTAAAGATGATTCTTGGATCTTAGCAATGCAAGAAGAATTAAATCAATTTGAAAGTAATAATGTATGGGTACTCGTTCCTAAATCATCAGATCAATATGTAATAGGAACAAATTGGATTTTCAAAAACAAAGCAGATGAGAATGGAAATATTATTTGTAACAAAGAAATATTAGTGGCTCAAGGCTACAACCAAGAAGAGGGAATTGATTATGAAGAAACGTTTGCTCTCGTAGTTCCTCTCGAAGCAATTCGTACTCTACTTGCTTTTGTGTATCATCGCAACTTTAAATTATTTCAAATGGATGGTAAGAGTGCCTTCTTAAATGGTTTTATTTAAGAAAAAAAATTGTAGAACAACCACCATTATTTATTCATGAAATATATCTAGATCATGTTTTTAAACTTAAAAAAGGCCTTATATGGTTTAAAACAAGCACCACATGCTTGGTACGATCGACTAAAAACTCATCTACAAGATTCTAGATTTCAAATTGGCAAAATAGACACTGCATTACTTATAAAACATAAAAAATAATGATATACTAGTTGTACAAATATATGTTGATGACATTATATTTGGGTCAACTAATGAAAGTTTATGTAATGAATTTTCTGAAATAATGAAAAATGAGTTTGAAATATCGCACATGGGTGAATTAATTTTTTTCCTTGGATTGCTAATAAAACAATTGGACAATGGCATTTTTATAAATCAAGAAAAGTATTATAAGGATTTACTTAAAAGTTTCGGAATAGAAAACACTACTAGTAAACCAACTCCTATGAACACAACCTTATATATAGACAAAGACAAAAATGGACAAGACTTTGATAAAAAAAACTTATCGTAGTATGATAGGCTCTTTATTATATTTAACAGCTAGTCGACCCAATATTATGATGAGTGTTTGTTTATGTGCACATTTTCAAGCTCAACTAAAGGAATCACATCATAAAGCAGTTAAACGAATTTTACATTACTTATCCAACACCAAAGATTACGGCTTATTCTATCCTAAAGGTACGATTTTCGAACTTGTATCACTTAGTGATGCGGATTTCGAAGGTTGTAAAATAGACAGAAAAAGCACAAGTGGTACCTGCCATTTTATCGATCAATCTTTAGTTTCATGGTTTAGCAAAAAGAAAAATTGTGTTTCTCTTTCAACTTGTGAAGCAGAATATATTTCCACTGCTCTGGCTTGTGCACAAGTAATATATATGCAACAAACTCTTCAAGACTTAGGTAAAGCTATAAATTGTTCTCTAATATATTGTGACGATATATGTGCAATTAATCTATCTAAGAATCCTATAAATCAATCTCAAACTAAACATATTGATGTCAGACATCATTTTCTTAGAGACAATGCAGAAAAAAGAATAATATCTTTAGAATTCATCAACACTGAAAACCAGATAGCAGACATCTTCACAAAACTTTATGTGAAAAATCATTTATAAAACTTAGAAGAGAACTAGGAATATACTCCTCAGCTAATCTGTAAAAAACAAGAAAAAAAATTGGAATTTTTTCCTACCTCCCAATATTTATGGCTCATAGGTCATATAGTTTTTTTTGCCAAATTTCACTAAAACCACAAATAGTTTAACTAATAAAACAAAACGAATGATTAAAATAGAAAATCCTACTCTTATATATATATATATATATATATCAATTATTTTATAAACCAAATCACAGTAAAAACTTCTTCTAATATATATCTTTGATATCAAAGTTTTCCAACATGTCATCCGATCACAACTCCACTTACTCTACCATCGATTTTTCATCCATCATCTGGTAGTACATACACATCTCCTGCAAAAACAACTCCAAAATCATCTCTATCTCTACACATTGTTCCCTCGCCTATATATCATACTGACTACTCTCCAAAGGAAATAATGCCAAACATGGTATTAATCTTCATACATCCTCTCTCTCGGACAAAGCCGACGAAATCCATCATTATCAAAAAGAAATGATGGATGTACAAAGAGAAATGTATTACGAACAAAGATGTCAGGGAGCTCATTTAAATTTTCTAGAGAAATGAATCCTTGCCATATGTGGACATTCTCCTACTAAGGATTGTGTTCATGTACGATCTTCTCGTCTAACCGAAACTCCTCTGCATGCTCATCAATAACTCCACGTAAATTATAGGGAGAAGGAACATCTGAAGACCAATTCACTCCAGTACCTCATTCTTCGCATTAAAAGAAAATACAAAGGCAAAACCAATTTCATGGGAGAAAAAGTAACTATTCTTCTACAAATTGTACTTATATATATAATATTTCTATTCCAAGTTGTAATAACATTCAAACCATTCAAGAATATAACTTGTATCTTGTTCTTAAAAAAAAATTATATCTATAACAAATTTCTCTAAAAACTAAATTATCACTATTCTACTGACTACAGGCTCATGTTTCACCTCAGACGTTTGTTGTCGTAGCCAAACGTCTGAAACAATTACCTAAAAAATTATACAATTCAGCTCAGACGTCTGTTGTCTTAGCCAGACGTCTGGTGAAATTGTTTGAAAAGTTATCCCATTCAGCTCAGACGTCTGTAACTTCAATCAGACGTCTGGATCATATTTCTAGAAAACTTGACTAACTCAGCTCAGACGTCTGATATTACTCTCGGATGTCTGATCCAAGTCCCTGCCTCAAAATTCCCTAAACGACCAGACATCTGTTTAATAATTCAAATGTCTGACCATACTCTGCAGTCACTTTCAGCCCCATCTATAAATCATCTTTTTCAAACTTTAACTATTTTTTCACCAAAACCCCATAGTAAGTACCCTAACCCCTAAATCAATCTGCTTTCTTCTTCCAAATACTTCAAATCCATGGCACCCAAATCTAAGAAACCTTTTCCCAAACGCAAAAAGACAGGCCAAAGCTCTCAATAACCTTCTCAACAATTTGTAACTAACGAAATCATTGATGACTGGATGGTGGAACAAGATGGCAGGAAAAAGCTTCAAGAATTGGAGAAGAAAATAATTCATTGTGGTCCGTTTTACCCACCGAGGAGATTCTTCAACTACGAAATCGATGATTTGGTGAGTGATGCTGAGATTCACCATCTTATTAATTATGATTCTAACTCGGGTCTGATTGATCAATTAGCTGTCTTTTTATTTTTCATAAATTGTGTTCACTTCATATTTGGAACCCCTCTGATCCCGAAAATTGGGTTTGGACAAGTGTTTATGGGGAAATTGTCAAATTAAATGTTGAAATGCTTGGACAAATATTACATTGCTTATATACAGGAATTCGATTACAAGATATACTTGATATGAGGTACCAGTCACAAGATGCAATTACACATCTCATTTGGGAAGATGACATGAGAAAATTAACACCAATCTATTTTCGTCTGCAGGCTAGACTACTTAATCGAATGCTTATCAATACTATACTCCCTAGATTAGGTTGTCATGAGCAAGTATATGACCATGACCACAAAGCTTTATATGCTATTTTTGGTCATACAAAGTAAATTGGTCTCGATATATTTTCGACCAAATTAAAAGCTTCTAGACACCAGTTCATCAAACAATAGTTTATGCTCCATATATTATGCGAATTCTTCGAGCGCATACCTTCTTTCTTATCACAATATGAAGAACTTCCCGTTAAGGAAAGTGGAATTAGCTTCCAACCTTTAATGCATCTTCCTGAAAATCCTCTAAGAATTACACCATTTGTTGAATATCAACACCAACAACACTGACAACACAAACAACACCGATCCCAACCTTAACAGTCTACTCCTATACAACCTACCCCTGCACCAAGACCCTCTGAATCAAAAGTTTATCACTCTGATTCCAAAATACAAGAGGCTCGAATTGCAGTAGGATAAGGAGAGAGTATTAGAGATATAGCACCTCAAAACCAACGTATTCTATCTCTGAACCAAAAAGCCTTGGATAAGAAATTTTCTCGCCTCGAACGATCTTTTTCTACACGAATGATTAAAGTCGAAAAAACTCTAGAAAAATTCTTCTCAACGTTGGGAAAGGTTTTGCGAAAAGTTCATGGATGATCATCTTCGGATCTTCATCATCTCCATCTCTCACACCACCTCCACCACCTCATGCACATCAACCCAGGACTCAAACAGTCGAAGAGCCTCTACAGAGCCATGCTACTGGAAAAGCTCCAATCACAGTGTACATTGAGGAAAGTGAAGATTTCTCCTAGCATCCACAAGAAGCCTAACACCATGAACACTTTTCATCTTTTCAAGGACTTTCCATTTAAGAAAATGAAGAATACCATGATCAATTGCAATGTCAATATAACGACCATGATGACACTACGTCTAATCTTTGGGGTTATTCTTCTTCTCAATAAGTTAGCTACTCATTTTTATTCCTGTTTGTATGAACTATGATAATTTATTTTCGATAATTAACATTATGATATTGCTCTATTATTTCATAAACTCTTTTTTTGATAATGACAAAAGGGGGGAGCATATATTACAAAAGAAAGGGGGAGCTTCTTATAAAGTAAAATTGTATAGTTGTCATCATCAAAAAGGGGGAGAATGTTAGAACCTTGATTTCAATGAGAACAACTATAAAAACACTTGCATTCAATATACATAGGTATATATATCATCCATATGCAGGTTGACTTTTCGACCAAGACTTAAAGATCGACACAAAGATTATTATATTGAGAAATATTAGTGCATTCTATTAATGTCATAAATAAATGATATGTACAATTTCCTTGAGTAATCTTTACAAGTATTTGCACATACAAATCACTTAAAAAAGAAGATAACGGAATATACATGTGTCGGACGTCTGGCATATATGCTCAGACATCTGGCAACATGTTCTGGTTTGAATCTTTTAACAAACCAGATGTCCGGCGTATGTGCTCAGACGTCTAGCAACATGTTCTGTTTTTAAGTTTTTTAACAAACCAAATGTCTGGCACGAATGGCCAGACATCTGACATGGGTAACGGCCATTTTTAACCAAAAGTCATCTTCTTCAATCGAAGAGTTACATCCTCCTGTTTTAGTCATAACTCTTTCTTCTCAAACATTGTAACTCTTGGAATGAAATAGAGTGAACCAAAAGTTGTTGCTTTTCAAACAAACTCTTCACCGTCTCTAAATAAACATGAAATTGAAAGTTACATTAACTTGCTATTCTGAACTTTCTTGCTTTATATTCTAATATTTCTACAATTTCAAAAAGCACTCAAAAACACACTTTTATTTCTTCCTTATACCAAAAGCTTAAACTACATACTACTCAAGGAGATTATAGGGAGAAGCTGTACTTGTAGTCAAAATCAGTGTTGCATAGAACACACATTTGTCAAAGAAATACTCTTATATAAAATCCTATTTCTTCAGGCAAAGCGAGGACAATTGGTTTGTGTATTTTCCAAGGGGAGCTTGGGTACTGGACGTAGGGCGGGAGGTCCGAACCAGTATAAAAACTCTAGTGCGATTACTTTTAATTTTACCTGTATTATTACTCTGTGAAATTCATATTATCATACAAGTACTTGTCATATACCACATACATATACGATCCACATAGACTTTCAATACTAAAATTTTTATTTAGCAAAAGTAATAACAGAAGAGAAAGAGTTGGAAAAAATGAGAGAAGAAAAGAACGTGATGAAAGAAGGGAATGAGCCAATGACCTAGAAAATAGTACCGTGAACAGTGGGAATAACAAAAGCCACACGTTGAACTAAAGGAATAATAATTGTTAGGTGGTCATTTGGTTTCATAAGGTGAGTAGGTGAATGGACATTGAAACACAAAGGACCCCAATGCAGTCAAATTGGTTCATCGATTTCACCGCGCATCGGACACCGAAACATACAAATGAATATAATATGGAGATCAGCACGACGAGACGATCAGAATGGTACATAGATATCAGCGATACGAAAATCGTACCAAAATTCTAATTTTGCTACAAATTCGTCGAACATAAGATAAAAGGGGTTAGAGAAGTTCAAATTTGATGAAACGAAATATGATACCTCACTCGGAAAATAGTTTACATTTTTATTATATAAAGATATTCAGAATTCGAAAACATTTTATTTTCATCTAATTAATTGATTTTAAATTGTATTTGAAAATTACATAATAGAATTAACTTTCATATTTTCCAATGAAAAATTTCTGTTTGCTATGTCTAAACCGACGTATTACAAATATCGAATTTTCATTGCAAAATTTTATAGTTTTAAATTTCAAAAAATTCTATTAATTATGTTATTAAAACCATTAAAAAAATTACGGGTGTTACATTCTCCCTCATCAAAACTTTTCGTCCCTGAAAACGAACGAGGTGGGAGAATATGAATAACCAGAAAGAAAAGATAGATTGAAACACATATTATCAGATATACAACAAAAATCAAAACCATATAAATTTCTTTTATTTTTAAATTGGTTTATATTTAACTAATTAATTTTAATTCATTTTATTTAATCAATCAAATTTATTGCGTTCAAATTTGATTGATTTCAATTTTATATATTTTCATTCAATTGATTTGTTATAATTTTTGACATTTAATATAAAATTTCTTTTAAAACAATTTTTATCTGATTTAAATCATTTATTAAATCTATTTATCTTCGGTTGAGTAAATTCCACTAAAGATTCAATTTCAACTATTCTAAGTTCGTATTTATTTATCTATATAGTATTTTTTTTATTTTTTTTATTTCACTTAATATAAATTAAGTGAATTAAGATCAATCGCAACTAGTAAAATTTTAATTATAATACCCTTAACAAATTTCACACTTGAACATCTTATTACTTGCATTAATATTATATACTATTCAATTTCTTATTCTCATTAGCATTTAACTATTTCTAGGTAAGTTATATCATGATTCTGAGTGTAATTAAATACTATACAAATTTACCATTTATTTACAACATTTCTATTAAGCGATATTTTTAGTTTGAACAATTTACTACTTTAAGTTTTCTCTTGTATAACCTTCAATTATATATTCATCCTAACATTTTAATTTTTTGAATAATATAGGTAAGTTATATATATTATAATGTAACTGATTATTATACAAATAAATTTTTATCCTATTTCAACCATTTTAGGGTGTTTTAAATTCCAATTTAAAATTCAAACACTTCAAATTTCATAATTTTTTATTTATTCCAATAATAGGAAACCCTGACTTAACCCAGAATTTAAGAATTAAATTTTCGGTTTCACTTCAACTATTTTGAAATAAATATATACATATATGTTATATAAATCAAATCATATTCAAGAAATTCAAATCAAATCTATTTTCCAAAACAAAATGTAGCAAAGCCATTAAGTGGTCTCTCCACTTTGAGACTCGAAAGTCATCACCAAAATTATTTTTCAGCGACAAACGAAGAGAGCACAGACTTAATTCTTTTAAAATTATTCTTTTGAAACAATTTTCATTTGAAAATAATTTCAAATAATATATTCCAAAACTTTAAAAAAATGAATTTATGAAAATACCGAAAATTGAATTCTGAAATTCTTTAAACTTCATTTCAATTTAAATCAATTTATACACAATGTTTTATAATTTCATTTATTTATATCATGTTGCAATAGTCAATGGTTTACAACCCAATAAATGATAATCAAATATTATCATTTCTAACAACCAATTCATTTAACTATTTAATTTCAAAAAATTATACCTTTATATATATAATATAATCATGCACAAAATTATATCATTTACCTAATTTGAAAATAGTATTGTGTCAGTTTGCTCTGTTCAAGTGTTTTGGAATTTCTATCGGTAGCGTTAGCTAGATGAATCGATTGAAATCCAAAATTCAAACTTAACAACTCAAACAACCCAATATAAAACATTTTTATATTAGTTACAAATACACTCCCTCGCTCGATGATTCAAGAATGGATTTTAGAACAAGGACAGGGATTCAAATTTAAAGGGATCCTGATCAACTAGAATTTCAACTAAGAAGATAGGCTTGAAAGTAAGATAAAATAATTGAATTACAAAAGAGGAAAGATGAATAGATTTATATTAATCACGGCGACCTTATCCGGGTCAATCGAGATTCCGAAATAAAATCGATGAGGAAATTCAATTTCCCACTCGAGAGGGAAAGAAGTGACTTCACCAAAACATCAAGATAATCCTTGACTATCGGGCGGCGTTCAGATTACTAGGTTGAGAGTCCAGTGAAAATATGAAACTGCCTGAAAAAATCCCGAGGCAAATCTTCACTCGGTCACAAGAGAATTACCCGGATCATCTACTATAGAACAGTTCGGGATTCGCAAGGGATAATTGCAACCTAAACCGAGGACATGGAACTCTCCGGTGAATTGACGCTGGTTGTAAAGGAGTTCCACTCCTTGACAGATCATATTAATGGTTGACGAGACCGCTGATGAGATTAGACATACACAAAGATGAATTTGACAATAGAGGTGGCAAGATATGCTCGAATTTAATACAGAGATCGATAGAAATAAAGTTATAGGATGCTTCAGAATCAAGAAGAACACGAACAAGAAAGGCAAGAATGAATTTCAGAACAAAGGGGAGAGTTTCAAAAATCCAAAAGAAATCTGAATCAAAGAGGAAGAAATTTAATCTCGAGCGAAGGTGATTCCGTGATTAAGTTTACTCTATATGCTAAGTTTTGCCTAAACCAGAGCTTTGATACCAACTGTAACGACCTGGTATTTCATGCCATTTCACATCCGCACATGTCGTACTTGAATTGTTCAAACTTTCATATTGTTAATTTATATTTGGCAAAGTCAACGTATATAGTAAATAAATCAATCGCAGAATCACAGACACAGAGTAATATAACAATAAGCTGTGGAATAGATAAATAGTAGTTCATGAAGCTACTATATAAACATCAAAGTTTGAAATAAAATACAACAGAATATCTCAAATACAATGTAGTCTCGAATACAAACCGATGACAAGTCTGTATAAAATAACTGGATAACTGAAAGCTGAATAGATATAGATGGATCCTCAAGCAAAGCTTCAAAGGTGTGTCTCAAATGCTATGACACTCAATCTGACCCGAGCGTAAAGAAAAACACAAAACACTTGAGTCAGCATTAACATTTTTGTATTAATAAATTCAACTCAAGTGAAATGTCAAATGAAATACAAGTAACTTAAACGATGCTTGGGATTTCCATCCTCTAAGGATACGTGGAACTATGTACTATGTAGTAATGCACGCTATTATAATATGTCTACAGTAAAGTAAAAACTATTAAAATAGCGTTAAGGCATTACCCATATCCCCCTTAACACATTTTATATATTCTCATAGTCTATACAATGTCGTATGCTCCTCCGTAAATTGGAGGTTTACCCAGAGGACATCACATATGTACGGTACAAAACAAACTTGTAGAAGGCACGATATGGCATGCGACAAGGCACTCGAGGCAATGCTAGGGTAGATATACCGTTTACGGACCCGGACTGGTGGTGACGTTTAGCAGCTACTACCGCCCACCTCGTGACACACTCCTAAATCAAAGGGGCACCCAATCAAATCACAGTACTAGAATGGTATCGAAGAAATGTGTCCGATGGGAGGAATGATCTCATTTGGCCCGACATGGCTCCTGTTTTAGCCGCATCAAGCTGATTCACGAAAGAAGGGCTACATAAATGCCATACAGAATTGTCATCAAACCATTCTACTTCATTCTGGAATCTCCACCACGTGCACAGTTGTTAAAGTGGTTGATATTGGCAGAGAGTATGACAATATCTGATCCCGGTCTCTTTACTAACCAAACGCTTATTTCACACCGTGGTCATTTTATAATTCAAAACGCTTACACTTCATATCAAAATATCATATTTGTTTCAAAAACCATATCAATATGATATCATTATTCTCTTTATATAATATTCAATCCGAAGTCGTAACACTTTTAAAGATTGTAACATTTTCGAAATCATAACATTTTTGAAATCGTAGCACTTTGAAAACATAGCACTTTGAAATAATAACACTTCCGTAATCATAACACTTCCAACTCAAAAAATTTAGATATTGAAAATAGAGTGTGTGTGTGTGTGTGTGTGTTAAAATAATTATAAATTAAAATAGTTTATATATTAAAAATACTTTACATAATGGAATTAGTTTCTCCAATTTAGTAAGTCAATTCAAATCATCTTAAATCCCAAAATTCAATTCAAATCAATTCCAAATTAACCATTTCAATTTAAAGTTCAAAGATTCAAGTTTAAATATTCTAACATTTAATAACTCAATTCGATAAATTCCATTTATAATTCAAATTCCATTTTACTATTCATTCAGTCTTGAAATATCCACTTAATCAATCCAATAATCATTTAGATAAATTCTCAAATTACAAATATAAATAAAACTAAATATCCCATTTCAATTTATTTAAATTTGACAATATTCATTTAATCAACTTGAATAAAAAATAAAGTCATAAAATCGTATCTTTAAAATCTTAAATTTAATAAGTTCCAGGTCAATTTTATTTAAGTATAATTCTTAAACAAATACAAATTTCAAATCAATTTAAATTCATCTTCCCAACCTTAAAATATTTTAGTTATTATAAAAACTATTTTCAAAATATAATTTTGAATAAATACCTAATATGTTATACTAATTAAATTAAATTTTATTAAATTAAATCTTATTATTTAATTCATATTAAATCTATTTTTATATATTTTAAAATGGAAAAAAAATTATAAGAAAAATCTTAAAATTTTTATTTTTAAAACTAACTTATAAATTTAAAATTTCTAAAAGATATTATTTTAAAATCTAATTTTTTTAAATATATATAAAATAGTGTTTATATAATATATTTTAAAAATCACTGTCTATAAAAACCCATATACTTCTTTCTAGACTTTGGAAATCATTTTCAAAATATAGACTAGCGGTGTCCGTATATATTTTTCTATCTTTTGGTTAAATGATACAGATATTTATCATTTCAATTCGCAATTTAATTATTTACGGGTACATATCATTTCAACCCGCTATCCCAAAATTTAAAATAAATGAAAATCGCTTGGGTTTATCATTTCAACCTATAACGATTTTCCCCTATTCTATAATATCATTCGGGTATGTATTATTTCAACCCATAGGGAATTTTAACTATAAGGGAACTGGCAGAGTGAGAATGAATATGATAATATGTCAACAACAGGCATATATCATTAATAACAAATTTAAATAAATTATACACAGCAGGATATGGTGTCATATATCATAGGTGAATAATTGCAGATAATGGCATATTATATTTAACAATTAAATAACTAGCGGTTCAAATTAAACAGCAAATTTCAATTGTCATTTCAAGTGAAATCAAATTTACTAACCATAAGAATGTTAATCATGAGTGATTGCTTGCCTTTCGAGGCTAGAGGAATTTAATAATGAAATGAGCTATGAATCCAAGCACGAATTCTAAAGCAAAGCACGATGGACGCGAAATCAACGAACAAAGGTGAACACGACGGACATGAGTTTGACGAACCAAATATATATATATATATATATATGCAAAAAATATATTATTATTATTAAATCAACATTTTAATTTGAGACAAATAATAAAATAATATGTATATATATATAATTAAAAATCATTATCCTTAAAACACATATATTAGAGTTAAAACCCATATTACTTAAAGTCAAAATATTTTATGTTTTTAAAACAATACTTAAACAATATTTGTAAAGTAATATTTATATAAAATCGAACGCATAACATATTAAAAGTCAAGATCACTACAACATATGTATAATACATGTCAGCCACAATGCAAATCTTTGGATACACACACACACACGTATACATATACATACATACATATATATATATATATATATAACTTACATATTACTATATATATGTGTGTAGCAACAACAACAACAATACTGTACCAAATTCCCTTTATATAGCAAATATAAACCTATGTAAATAGATTATATATAATACTATTATAATTTTTTATACAAATGGGTAGTATATAAAAATATAAATGAGCTTTAGGAAAAATAAAGTAACTTCTTAGATTGGAAATAAAATTCTATAAAGCTAACCTTATTATAAAATTAATGTACATACAAATTCCCATATTTTAAAATATACATTAACCATATTATATACCATAATCATCCAAAAGTAAGGAATGATAGGAGTGAAGCAAGATGTAAAGAAGAAGTGGAGCAAGTTCGCGCAAAAAGGTGTACATTAATCATGATAAGAAGATAACAGATTTTGTGAGAATTGAGCAGGGAAGAGGGAAAATTACAAAAAAGGATGATCAAAAATCAATTTCTAAGGCCAACTCCATGTGAAAGAATTTGATAAAATAAATGTTCTGAAGACTCCATGAAATATTTTAAATGTGTTTTTCAAAGGATTATTGCAAAGTTGTTGGTTTGAAAAATAAGGAAATTTGGAACTCATAATTTAAAAAATTTTAGTTAAAATTTTCCAAGTAAAAGGTTTTTGGTAAACAAGGTTTTTCTTTTTTGAAATCCTTACCTTAGAATTGGTTGAGTGATAAAGTTTTCGGTTTAAAGGTTTTTGGTAAAGAAAATTTTCATTTTGAAATAAATGAAAAAAATAGAACATAGGTTTGGCTCAATGACCTTTCATATTTTATAAATTTCGAAGTTTCAATTTTTTCATAACATTTCTTTTGGAAATGATACTTGATTAAATTAAGATATAATGAATAGAAGCATAGGAATGTCCAATAATGTAGGTAGGAGGAACGACAGCTAATAATGTCTGTATAAAGGAATGCGGAAATAACAGCTGAAATAGATTTATAAATGTTAATTAAAAAAGCGCAGATGGCTAAAGTAGTAGGTGAACGCATTGCAATGTGTCAATAGTGGAAAATTAAGATAGCAATAATATGAGAAAGTTATATAAAGTAGGAATAGCAATTTAGTTAGAAATAATGTATGAGAGAAACAATAGGAATATGACAGGAAAATAATAGGATAGAAGTTATCTTTTGTCTACTTCACTTTTCAGCATTTAACATTATAGAAGGTGCTTTTTAAAAAGAAAAAAAAAGAATAATGATTTGGTATGATAATTGAGTTTTTGAATGTTTTGAATTAAAAGTCCAACTTTTAAAGTAATAAATCTTTGATGTAGAAAGATTTTGAGAAGAAAAATATTTTGCTCCTTTTTGAAACTAAGAAATTTTCGAATTTTGAAAAAAAAAAGTTCCTAAGTTTATATTTTCAAAAGAAAAGGTTTCGGATTAGGTATATCATGATTGGGAAATTTTAGTTTTGCAAAAAAAGTTAGGGCCAAACCATTTTTCTTTTGGAGTAGATAGCGATCACTACCTAGGTAAGACAGGGTAAAGGTTTTAAGATGAATAAGATAGGACTAGTATGTACCTGATCTGAAAATTTGAAATCAGTCCTTAATATTTATTTGTATAGTGTTGGTAAGTTGCAAAGATATTTCAGATCTAGTATTGGGTTGTAAATTATGTTACCCTAGTTGACTTGGAATGTGAATTTCTACATTTTGATTTATTTGGAGCAGGTTTCGTATAATTTGCATAAATTATCAGATTCCAAAATATGTATAAAAGCATGTCGTTTGAAATATCAAATGATATACCAAAGGAAAGAGATATGTAAGATATGGATACTCTTTTTCGTAGTTTACACTGTCTATTTCAATAAAAAAATTCCTTGTAATTTCAAACAGAGCAAAAATGTCACTTTTGGTTAATTTGTGGAAAATTATAATAGTGATCATTTTTAGAATGACAGCTTTGATAAATTAAAATGTGTAAAGGAATGTTCTAGTTTAGACATTTATAATTAAAAATAATAAAAATATACACATGTATAACCATGCTCAACATTAAAATTTAAAAATATATAAATAACATAATTTACAACGATATTCGTATTAGTTATTAACAACGTAGTAATTATAGGGCCATGACATCAATTACAGATTTAATGGGCAATAAATTTGTAATTAATAGAGAGTTAAAAGAAATTCAATATGGACTAATTGGGAATTTAATACGACATTTATGGGGATGCACAACTTATTCATAATCGAGTATGTTAACCGAAGTAATAAACAGACCGCATTTATCAAAAACTAAGAAGGAGAATTAAAGAAGGTGTGCGATAGTGGAATGTCATACTAGGAGTGTTCATCTTAATTTTGTAAGGAGTGTTAGGACCGCAATATCATTAACATCGGTTGATGATAAATGGCAGCTTCCAGCAAAATTTACCTTTGGTGTTTTTGGATTGTAATCGCTAGTTGTCTCCCTCGGGTTATTGGAAAAGCATACGATATGATATAAGATATGTTTCTATTATCATTAGGTTGATTTTATAGATGGGACTAGACCGCTAGATAAATAAATACATGTTGAGAAACAACAAAAAAAAATCATATGGACACTTAACTAGCAATGACTGTAGGTAAGACTGGAAGTCAATGAGTAAATTAGGTTGGTAACTAGGAATAAAGGACGCTTCAATCCTAAAAACTTTAGATTTTTGAGAAAATTTAATTTTAGTTTGCACACTTCCACCATTTAAGGATGATGATTCATCTTAGAGGAGATAATATATAGAGGGATACGAAGAGAAGTTTCTATTGGCCAGGGATGAGGAAGAGGGTAGTTGGGTTTGTTTTCAAATGTTTAACGTGCCAAATAATAAGGCTTGTGCAGGGAAGCATGGAGGATAGCTATTGCCATTGGACATTCCGACTTAGAAATGGGAGCATATCGATAGACTTCATAGATGGGTTGCCTAGAGTCAAAGAAGAAATTTGAGTCATAATGGATAGACTGGCTAAAACCACCTATTTTACTCCTGTTAGAAGCAATAGGACCTCAGTATCTCTAGCATAGATTTATGTCAAGGAGGTGGTTCGACTTTTAGAATTGTTAATGGTTGGAACCCCTTATTTACTAGAGAATTTTGAGGAGTTTGTTGTTAGCTTTAGGAACTTCATGAAATCATAGCACTACTTACCATCCATAAACCGATGGTCAAATTGGAAGGGTGAATAGGATCTTAGATAATTTATTAAGAGCTTCCATCATGGACTTTGGAGGACACTGGGAGCAACACTTACCTTTAGTTGGTTTCGTATATAATAATAGTCAACAAGCGAAGATTTGCATGTCACCCTTTGACGTGCTTTATGGGAGGCCATGAAAATCATCCAATTATTGATGGGAAACCAGCAACAAATTTTCTCGAACCATATTTAATTTGCAAGACTTCGGAGAAGGTAGGATTGATCAGGCGGCGATAGATGGTCACATAGGGTCGTTAGAAGATATATGCGGATAAGAGAAGGAAAGTATTAGAGTTCGAGGTAGGAGACATTGTGTTAGTGAGAGTTTCTCCTCTTAGTAAGGTTGTGAGTTTTAGTAAGTCGGAGAAGCTAGCACTAAAGTTTATTGGACCTTTTTCGATCTTGGAAAGAATAGAAACACTTGTTTGTCGCATGAAGCTACTAGATAAGTTGGCAGAAGTCCATGACATTTTTCACATTTTGTACTCGAGGACATGCCTTCATGGGACAACCCCCATTGTAAAAACTAATCGGTTAGTAGGTATTAAGACAAAGCTGATAGCACCCGCGCCACCACTTACATAGTGGAGCATAAAACTAGGAAGCTCCACGACAATGAAATCAGGATGGTTCGAGTACAATGGGGAGATAACTTGATGGAAAAAATCATGAGAAACTGAAGAAAAATATGTGGACTTCTCATCTCGAGTTTTCACCAGTAAACTTTCTTTCCCCAAGTTACGTTTGGTTGCATTGTTGTTGCTACATTGGATGGTAGGGTATGGTTGCCACACCTTTCCTATCACCTTTGCACTTATATAGAAAACTTTTTGAATGTTTAGGATGTTTGCACATGCTTATATGTCACAACACTCGCATTTATGTTAGGATTGAGCTCACCTATAGTATGCATGCTTACATAATCATATTGCACTTTTTAGTTGATAGATGGTTGTGTAGATAACTTGGTTGTATAACATGAATACTTAGTGCGCGTTATGTTGTCCGCCCCTTAGGGATTTTGAGGACAAAATCCTTTCCAAGGAGGAAGAATGTAACACCATATAAAAATTAATAAGAAATTAACTAATAATAAAAGAATTGATTAATAAATTAATAATAAGTCTAAAAATGAAAATTTTGTAAAGTCGGAATTTAACCATGATAGATTTGTCATTATGTTCGTAGATATTTTCTGATCAATTTCCATATATAAATTTTTGAATCAGAGCTCCAACAAAAAGGTTACCGAAGTTGGAAGTTTTCAGATTAAAATTAACCTGAATGGAATCCAAATTTAAATAAATAAATAATATTAACGTTTGAAATTCAAAAATTAATAGTAGTTAGACTTAGTGATTAACCAAACGTTAAATAAAAATTAACGTTAAATATTAACTAAGAAACTAAATAACAAATAAACGACAATTAAATATTCATTCCCAAAACAGGCTACCAGTTGATCGCTACCTAAGGCCGGTTAACTACTAGTGGTCGATAACCTATTTAGGCGGTCGACTAGTAATTATAGTGGAGGCTAGGGTTTTTAACACCGTGAACCATCCAGATTATATTATTTAAACCGACTTAATTTGACGGTTCTAGTGCTTTCTAACCACTGTAAAAGAGCTTAGCCCCCTCACTTCTATTCAAAAATTATTTGGGAATATTGTGGAGCTCTGTCAATTTCTTTCTTCCTCAAGATTCAAAAATTCTCTAGGATTTCAAATAAGGGATTTTAGGTGTTTAACATTCAATTTCTAGTTCTATTTTTCTCCAATCCCTGAAATTCTGAATCTAAGCTATATACAACCCACTTGTTGTATATTTCAAAAGGAAGAGATCTAGAAGGAGGTTTACAATGGGTGCAAACAAATCCAAGTTATACTACACAACTGCTAAAATAAGAAAACTAATATTTCCACTCATAAAAGATCTAACAGCCTTCGGAAATTTTGTTCACGAAAACATCAAACTAAAACCCCAGTATTCCCCTAAGGGAAATGTCAGTTCTTATGTCAGAATCACAATTATTATATATTAAAATAGTGGAATTGTGTATTTATTGCAATATTAATGTTTTACATTCTATTCAGTGTCTCATCATTTTCTTTGGATTTGATAAGGGTTTTTGAAAATAAATAAGTTAGGATATGATGGTAAGATATAAATTATCTTTATTCTTAGTTTGCAATGCCTATTTCCGTAATTTAAATGAAAATTCCCTTTTTCCTCTGCGTATGTAGAAGTTGAATAGATTGTAAAAGGACTTGAATTGTAAATTCTGTTAATGCTGATTATACTATTTCAGTATAAAATAAGTTTGATATGGATTCTAATTTTATATGTTGCATTAAGAATGTCGGATATATGATATGTTTTTTAATATGGAATCGGACTTGTATAAATTTTAGAGTTTTGGCACCTAAATGATTAGCACAGGGCATAATTTTCGCATGATTAGAAATATTTTAGCCATGTACACACACACACATATATATTATATATGCGTATATTTAATAGTGTATTAATTGCGTAGTAAATAGGCTATTAATTAGTATTAAGTCTCCTTAGAAAAGATTGATAGTTAAGGAAAAATAATGGTTTTCCTTATAGAGCCTTAATAGGAAATGTGGTGAGATGAATGATAGTATGTTAAGTGAGTGTAGATTATGTCTAAGTTATAAGGATGTGAGGTCGGCCAAAAGTACATGGAATTCTGCTCGGCTATTCTAGCTACCAGTAGTGTGGCTTTGGGGCTAATGTGAGACATCACCTATAAAAGGTACCCATAAAGGACATGAGGTTAGTCCAAAATTATGTAGAGCAAACTTGCCCAGTTAATCCGACCGCCGGTACCTAAAAATAGTCGGACTAATATGAGATGTCACAATTTAGGTTGCAGGTCATAATTCATAGGACCTGCTTCTATGTGGAAGGTAGTAAGTGGTTGATTGAGGGCCCACCTCCTCCCTATTTAGGAAGTATTAAATGGTCGGGGGTTTGCGGTTAGGCTCAAGAACGGTCTGCTTCGGTTTTGAGGTAATAAGTAGTTATTATAGGGTCCGCCTCTCTCATAAAGAAGTATTAAGTAGCCTGATGAGATTTCATGTGATGTTAGCTAGATAGTATCAGAGAGGAGTCTGCCTTGGGATTAGTAGTAACTAACTGGGGCCTGTCTAAAATGAGGTATTAAATGGTCAGAGTCTTCCTAGTTCACGTTAAAAAAATATTAAGTTATTTGGGTACTGTCTCTTACATTATTAGGACATTATTAACGGTAGATATGTGGGACTAGGAATTGCCTTTGGCCTACAGTCGATGTGTTATTGGGCTAAAAGGATATGGGTTATAGAATTAGACTGGAAAAGCCTAGGGCTTATGGTTGAAAAAACTTACAATATAATCAAGATATGTAAGGCATGGTCTTATTAAAATTATACTGCCCAAGGACCATTATAGATAGGCTTGAGATTTTTGTTCACCAAATATTGTTATTCTGATCCCTCCTCGATACAAAGCAGGTTAGAGAAGGTGATGCAGATTACAAAAGTAAAGGTAGTGAGAGGACTTGCGGCGGTTATCTATTCATCTACTTATATTTCTTTTGTATTTCTGATGTACCCATTTAAAATTACTGATGTATTTTGAGATATTACACTACTGATATTTGGCATTGTTATGTGGTATTGTGTTGTATTTTTCTAACATTAGAATTTTAAATTAAACAGGTATTGTTTCTGGTATTATATTTTATCCTTTCATTGTGAGATTCTAAATGTGTAGATAGATAGCTCTTTGCGTTGTTCCTTGTATCAATTTTACAAACCAACGGCCAGTTTTGGGTTGGATCTACAGTTCGATGGGCCTTTTTTGGATAAAAAATTTGGCCCGTTTGGAGGCAAATTATTACATGAATGGTGCAAAAGCTCTAGAAAAGGAAATATGGAGGTTCATTTCACTTCTAACAAGAAGATTACTCTCACAAATGTGCTCGATGTTCCCAATATAAAGAAGAACCGGTCTCTACATCGATATTATGCAAAAGTGGTGTTCAAATTAATCTTGGAGGCTAGTAATTTAATTTTATCAAAAAGGGCATGTTTATGCATAAAGGATATGGTTGTAATGGGTATTCAAACTTAGTGTTAATGAAGTAAAGGAACATTCTTCTCATACTGTTGATTCTATATCTTTATAGAATGCACATTTAGGACATTTAAACTATAGATCTCTAAAATATTGTCTAAACATAGTCTTATTTCTGTTACAAATGATGAGCGTGATAAACGCGAAATATCTATTCAAGCCAAGGTTAATAAAAAAAACCTTTTCCAAGTGTTGAAAGGAATTCAAAACTTTTGGATTTATTTCACTTTGATATACGTGAATCGAATAGCGTTATAGCAATAGGTGGGAAAAGGTACTTTATTACCTTTGTTGACAATTTCTCTATATGCACATATGTATATTTTCTTAGGAATAAATATTTGATATGTTTAAACGTTATAAAACAGGAGTCAAAAACCAGAAGTACAGGAAAATAAAGGTCTTACAAAGCGATAAGGAGGAGATATTTCTCTACCTAATTCTATAACTTCTATGAAGAACATGGAATTATTCATCAACATGGCTCTTTATATGCCATGATAAAATGGCTTGGTCGAAAGGAAAAAAAAGAACTTTGGTTGATAGGATTTGTTGTTAAAAACTGAACTACCACTTAACTTATGGAGTGAAGCATTACTCTCCAAGTGTCGTTTGCATGATATAATCACCTCAAGTAATACTAAGTTTTCTTCTTATGAATTATGGAGTGGTCGAAAACCTAATCTACGATAACTAAAGGTGTGGGATGTATTGCCTTATATAGGGTGGTTGGTCCAACATGGACTAAAACTGGTCCATGAGGTTTGAAAAGTATATCCATAGGATATGCTAAAAACTCCAAAGCATACAGAATGTTAGATTTATCCTCTGACACTATTGTCGAATCAAGGGACATTGAGTTTATTGAATGCAAATTCAAAGACGATTCAAGTGCAGTTCTGTCACCAAACCCCAATATCGTTCAAACACAAATAGAAGCTCCTACACCTTTAACTAACAATAAAACAAAGGTGATAGAAGAATAGATAAAACTAAGAAGAACATAGAATTTAGGATAAAAAGTTTGGACTAGATTTTGTATCTTCTCAAGCTGTAACAATTCTTGTAGAGGGAGCTAGAATGAAGTTCTTAATAGGTACCTATAGTGCTAAATGTAGAAGATGATCCAAAAAATGTATAAAGAGGTTAAAGTTTAGAGATTCTACCTTTTAGAAAGCTGCGATCAATGATGAAATAGATTCAATTTTATCAAACAACTTGTAGGTGTTAACAAACCTACCTAAAGGATAAAAAACAATTTGCTGCAAATGAGTGTTGCGAAGGAAACATAATAATGATGGCAGTGTACAAACTTTTAAGTCTAAATTGATAGTCTAGGGATTTAGACCAAAGAAAGGAATTGACTTCTTCGATATATGTCATGTGGCAAGAATCACATCCGTTTGAGTATTTATAGTTTTAGCATCAGTCTATCAATTGCGTATACATCAATGGAAGTGAAAACAACATTTTTAAATGGTGAACTTAATGAGGAAGTCTATGTGAAGCAACCTAATGGGTTTCTTTTTCAGTAATGAAAATAAGTTTTGCAAATTTACAAAATAACTGTATGGACTGAAGCAAGCACCCAAATAATGGAACAAAAAAATTATCTCAACAATTTTCAAACTTGGTTTCAAATATAATACCGCAGATAAATATTTTTACTCTAAGTTCACTAAAGAATATAGAGTAATCATTTGTCCATATGTAGATGATAATTTATATTTAGAACAAATATCAAGGGCATAAAGATACCAAAGAGTATACACAAGATTCAAAATGAAAGAATTAAATGAATTTAATACAATATTAAGAATAAAAGTTAACAAAACTAGTGGAAATTATGCACTTAGTCAATCATATTGTAGTACCTTAAAATTTTGGAAACCTAAAAAATATAGGATGCAAAGACCATAATATATTCAAGTGTCAATCTAAGTAAAAATAAGAGAAGAGGCATCGGTCAGCTTGCGTATTATAGCGCCATTGGAAGTATAATGTATGCCATGCATTGTACAGTACCTGGCATAACATATGTAATATGCAAACTTGCACGATATACTTGGAACCCTGGATTACATCATTGGGAAGCAATTAAAAGACTCTTTGGTTATCTTAAAAGAATTAAAATCTATGACCCTTTTATAATGGTTTCCAAGCGTATTAAGGGTTTATTGATGCAAGTTGGATAACTGGTGCTGGCCACAATAAATCAACTTTAGGTTGGATTTTCACATTAGGAGAAGGTGTTATTTCATGAGCATCAAAGAAACAAACATGTATTATACACTCTACTATGGAATCTGAATTTATAGCACTTGTGGCCATTGGAAAGGAGGTTGAATGGTTACGGACTATGTTATCGGATATTAAGTTATAGCCGAAACCAATGGCAATCATACTCTTACGTTGCGATAGTCAAGCAATTATGTCTAGAACATATAATAATGTATACAATGGAAAGTCAAGACATATAAGCCTCATGTATGAGTGTGTAAAACAAATAATTAATGATGGAATAATTACTATTGTATATGTAAGATCTAAGGATTATTTGGCAAACCCATTAACAAAAGCCATACCATGGAAACGGTTAGATCCACATTAGTTGGAATAAGTTTTAAACTGGGCTATCGCAAAGCGCATTAACATTTCTAGGGCATCAAAAAATAGCTGCCGATTTAAAATCACGTATAGATTCTGAAAGGCCTCTTGTACAAAAAAGAAAGAAAAGAAAGTCATGTGCGTTCAAGGAGGAGGGCAAGAGCACTGTGCGGCTGTGCTTGAATGGCTTGAAGGGGAAGATGGCAACTGCGGAAAAGAAATTAGACTCTTGTGTTGTGAAGAAGAAGGTGGAATTTAAGGGCTTTCAAAATAAGTAACCCTAACTTCTAAATTGTTCAATATTAGTATTACGTTAATTATTTTTCTGCTATTAGTAAATTGGAAAAAAAGAAAAAATTGCTGTAATTGTGGTTCATTTGATTTCAAATAAAAAAATAGAGAAAATAGTTAACTTTTTTATATTAGGAATTTGGAGAAGAATACAAATTTATATATAAATAGTAGGATTTATAAATGCTAATTATGTTAAAAATGACAATTTTATTTATAATTTTGCTATAATTTTGATGAACAAAGCGTTTTAGCAAATCATTTGATTTGACCTTAATGTAAATATTAATTCTTTTCACAGGAATCTTATTTTCAAATCGAAGAAAATAAAAGCTAATTATTATATTTCCAAGACAACAACCATTTGGAAGTTCTTATAGGAAAAAAGAAAAGATAAATGAAGAGATAACCGAATCATTAAGAGGGCACTTAACAAATATTTTTCCAAAAAGAGAAATTTAATTGATAATTCAGATTAATCTTGTGATTTTGAACAAAGAATTGGTTTTAATGATACAATAGAAAATAAGACTGCAGTGAATGAACGAATTAATGATATAGAAGAAAATACACATAAAACTGAGATTTCACCGCAAAAAATAGTAAATGAAAGTGATGTCCAATGTTTAGATCATTTAAATGAAACAAAAGTCGTATTTTATAACAAGTTTTGAACCTAAATGATTCAAGAGTTTGGGATAATATTGATGGGAATAAGAGATATTTACTTGTTGATAAGGGTCCTATTAGTGAATATATAGACCCAGGAGCTCATCTTAAGTTTAGTTATTTGGTATGAAATTCTAGTAAAAGTAAACGTGATCGGTAAGAAATTACAATATGAAGATATGAGTATAGATGTCGTGGTAAAACCTTTACAGGGTGTTATTTCTTTTTTTTTGAAAAATATAGAGAAAATGGATTTGATTCTACTAAGAGTGAGGTAAGAGAAACTTGATTTGGCATTGAAAAATGGAAGTGCCTCCAATGTTGATGTAAAAGATTTACTTTCGAAGCTAAAAATACTACAATTTACATTGCCTAGTGAATCATATGATGTAGACAAGCTATGGGTGAATAGCAAAATTTTGGAATTTTTGAAAAGTTTGGATATGTTTCCAAATATAATGATTGTATATAGGATTATGTTAACTCTTCTCATGACAATCGCATCTGCACAATGAAGTTTCTCAAAATTGAAGTTATTAAAGTCATATTTGTGAACAAAAATGAGTTAAGACAGACTTAATGGATTAGCAATCATATGAACTGAAAAAGATATCTTAAAAACTATTGAATATGAAGGCATCAGTGATGATTTTGCTTCGAAAAATGAAAGAAAAATCATTTTAAATGAAACATTTTAGACATGTCATTGGTACAAAGAAGATAAAAAGGTATGCCACACACTTCACATGCTATTTACTTCTGTTATTTACTATGAAAATAATGGTTTTTTATATCTTTTATTTTATGTTAACTAGCCTTTTGACCCGGTAAATAGGGACAGGTTGGACGAATCGAACATGGGATTATCAAGGCAGGAAGCCCAAGTATGGCCCAAGAGTCCAAAAACCAAGCACAAACAGAGCCATGTGACAAATGCAAACCATCCAAAGGAGATAGAAGAGCGGATCCACCAAAGTGGTCGAATAGTACCGATCCAACATCATGGATCGGTGCTAATCCAAGTTTCTCTAAGTAAAGAAGCTTAAATTTTTCCTACACACTCTGCTTGATGTTAGAAGCCTACTCCAAATGTTATTTTGTTGTCTCCATGCAATCCTCTATTGATCTCCGCGAGCACATAAAGCCATCAACTCTACTTCTCCATAGATCCACCATTTGAACTCAAAAACAAGCAAACAACTATGGAATCATAAAGCTAACAATAAGACGATGCAGTACAAAGAGTAAAAGGCAGCCAATTTAGCCATCTCTTGGATCGTTACCGATCCACACAAGTTGCTGAGGTGTCCCCCTATTTTTTGGAGAATTGGTCTATGGCGTGAAGACGAGGTAGAGATCTTTTTTGCGAGATTTTAGGCTTCCAACCTCTATAAATAAAGTGGCAGGGCTCATTTTTTGGTATCTTCTTTGTCTTGATTTCCCTTACTCTAATTTCTTGTAACCATCATCGGATTTATACCGAACCGTAAGAACAACTACCTGTAATCCGATGATTTAATCAATAAAATCACTAAGTGGACGTAGGCTAAGATTAGCCGAACCACTATAAATTGCCATGTGTTTTTCTCTTCTCATTTTCATTTAAATTTCTTCGCTTTTATTCTCTACTTAATCTTTTGAGTGTTTGTACTATTTTTCGGTTCAAACATTTTGGTGCTTTCATTGAGAAGTCCTATTCTCAAGTTACTTGGATCCATCATTTACTATTGGATTTCATAGATCCAATTTTCCAACCTTATAGTTCTACTATTTAGATTTTCAATAATCTAAGAGAAGTTTCGCCATGGCCCCATCAAGGAGAGATCGTGCTACAACTTCTGAATCTACTAATGATGTTGAGAACCTAGACACTCACCATATGGATGTAGTCGCTCACTCAAAACTACCAGAGATCCAGAATCCAACTGATGTTGTGACTAGAGTGGAAATGGTTCGGAGATGAAGCAGATGAAGGATAGATTCTAGGAGAGTCACAATGAGATGAACCGGCAGATGCAGAGCTTGAGGCCGTTGAATGAGCTAACATAGAGTAGTCGAAGGAGGAGCAGAAGGAATTCAAGTTAAAAGTCTGAAAGTTCCTCATTATTCGACCAAAGATGAAGGGATAGAAATCATAAGAGAACTTAAAATATTGTTGTGACATCATATCAAGAAAGAAGACAAACCCATGGCTTGGGTTTGTGGATCGGTACTGATATAAGTGGTTGGATCGGTATCGATCCAACTAATGATGGGCTAGAGCTTGCCTTCTAGAAGGCGTAGATCTGACTTCTGACAACGTTGTAGATGATTGGAATGTTGAATATCGAGCCGCTGCTACCGATACAGCACAAGGGAATCAAACAGTGAGGACTGCTGCATGAATGTATCTCCCAATGTCTGGAGCCTAGGTATCAAGAGCCTTCCCAAGGGAGTTTGCCAGGCTAAACACTCAGGGCAGACTCTGATTACCACTAGTTTGACTCTGTTCAGTAGAACTTGTAGACCCAAAGTATCTAAAAGATATGGTTAAGGGACTTGTAAGTGAAAACCAATTCAGAAGCAATGACGGATGAGGTACTTCTCTCAGTTAGGATCCATTTACAGAGGACATTCTACGCATGAAGTATCCATAGAGATTTGTAATGCCAACAATGCTGATGTATGGTAGAAAGACATATCCAAGGTAGCACTTGAAGAAGTACAAATGGCATATGGATTATACCAAACCATCTGATGCCATGAGATGTCAGTGTTCCCCAATTTTCCTAGGAGAAGTAAGAATGACGTGGTTCAATCGGTTTCCATTGAGATCCATATTGTCTTTCGTTGGGTTGTCGTGAAAATTTCGAGTTCAGTTCCATTTACACACTGCACTGATGTGATGTCATTATCAAACCTCTTCCAGGGACTAGAAGAGTCGTTGAAAGATTTCTCGAATCAGTTGCATACAACTATGACAGAAGTAAGAAATCCTAATGATGACATAGTATAGATGGTGCTAAATAGGGGAATTCATCCCGAGATGGATTTTAGGGAATGGTTGGAAAGGAAATCCCCACCAACGATGGAGGCTTTCTATAAAAAAGCTAATCAGTACTTATGCTTGGAAGAAGCAAGCAATCATCCCCGAAGGAATAGTGTTGGAAATTTAGATGAAGTGAGACAAAGCAATGTTGTTGAAAAGAAATCTAGAGGAAATGCCGTGGATGTGAATATTGGAAATAAGAACGATCGCCAGAAAAAGATCGATAATGGGGCCAAGAAACAAAAGATAGATAATAAAAATCATCCTAGGATTCCTAAGTCAAAGTTAAACTAAACTGAATAACTCGATCGAAAATATATATCTGGCAAATCAAGGCACTGAGCAGTACAAGAAGCCAATCCCGAGAGAGTCGATCAAGAAGGATAAGAGATCTGGCAAATTCTGCATGTTTCATAAGATGCACAGTCATAATAACAATGAATGCAGGTACTTGCACGATATGATTGAGGAGCTGATTCAAAAGAAAAAATTGCAACAATTTGTGAAAGCCCTGTAGGATTGTGCGTATGGGAATTCCAACCCCCTAGGTCAACATCCCAATGGGGACAAGCCGGTCCTAGTGGCGAGGAGCCTAGGTAGCTTAAAAAAGTTTGGTGATTAACACAATCATCGGTGGACCACATCCAGCCGACAAAAGTTGGAATGAGATGGACTGGTATGCTGGTGCTTTGAAGCATATCAAGTATAAGAGCTATTTGGTAGTTAAGAATGGAACTTCGGAAAAACAATTTAGAGCCATGATAGATGACAGAGTTTTTCGAAATAGAGATGCTGATGGGATGGAAACCCCGAAGATTGACCTATTGGTTACAATGGCCATGATTGTCCCTGTTATCATATGAAAAGTGCTAGTTAACTATGGGATTTCGATCAGCATTCTATTTAGAAAAGCCTATGACCAGATGCTTCTAGAGGGCATGGACTTGAAACCCTGTAAATCTTGGATCCAGGGAATTAACGGGATAACTATAGAGCAAGTCGAATTTGTGGAATTAATGGCGGTGCTTTGAGAGGGCGACCGCAGGCGAGTGCGAGTCATGCCTTTTATTGTGTTGGATATTTACTCTAATTATAATGCATTTTTGGGTCGACTGGCCCTAGCTAATTAAAAAGTGTCTATAGCTCCCTGGTGTTTGATGCTTAAATTTACTATGGAAAATGGTGTGGAAGAAGTGCACGAAGATCAAGGGCTTGGCCATGAATGTTGTGTCACCGAGCTAGGGAAGGCGGCGTTAAGAGAGTTATAGAGGGGACTCTCTGCATCAAGGATTTGGACGCATAGCAACCAATGCCCGAGCCTTGGCTCGGGTAGCACAGTTGTTTCCATAAGGATATGGATCCACGAAAGGGCCACTGGATGGAAGAGCGGCTCCAGTCGATGAAAGATTAATGTCCCGGTCAATCGAGATGACCCAACATGGATCTTGAAAGTCGGAAGGATAAATGAGTTGATTGGTTTACTTCGAGCAAACCTAGATGTGTTTCCTGAACGCACTTTGATGTGTGTGGGATCTCATCGGAGACAGGAAGCCATGTATTGAACATAAATCCCATGCATTCTTGTGAAACGGAAGAGCGATAGACTAGGTCTGAAGAGATATACTGCACTAAAAGATGAAGTGGAGGAGCTTAAGGACAATGGCTTTATCTACAATGCTTTATACATGGAATGGGTTTCCAATCCAATTTTGGTGAAGATGGCTAGGAGGAAATAAATGACATGCGTTGATTATTCTGACTTGAATAAGGCATGCTCGAAGGATAGCTCCTCGTTTCCAAGAATTGATCAGTTGGTGAACTCAACGGCTGAACATGAATTGCTTTCATTTATGGATGCATACTCTGGATACAACTAGATTCTATAGCATGCCTCAGACCAGGCGCATACCAGATTTATTATCGACTTGGGACTGTATTGCTATTTTATCTTGTCGTTTGGGTTGAAGAACACTGGAGCAACCTACAGAGACTGGTAAATAGGATATTCAAAGATCAAATTGGATGCTCAATGGAAGTCTATGTGTAGTACATGCTTATGAAGTCACAACATTCGGGAAACCATGTTGACGATTTGCCAGAGATGTTCGACATTCTTCGAAAATACAGGATGAAGCCAAACCCTTTGAGACGCTCTTTTGGCGTTGCATCAGGGAAATTCTTGAGCTTCATTGTGAACTCCCGTTGAATTGAAGCCAATCCAGAAAATATAAAGACATTAAGGGACATGGAGTCCTCGAAGATGGTTAAGGAGGTCCAAAACTTGAATGGGAAGGTCGTCGCCCTGAGTCGATTCATCTCCAGATCCACCGAAAAATGTATCCCTGTCTTCGGCGTAATTAAGAGGAGAAAAAGTCCAAAGAGAAAAAGAAACTTCTCTTGGACGCAGGAATGTATAGATGCATTCCAAGCTTTGGTGGATCACTTGGAGAGATCCTCCATCCTCTCGAAGCTGATGGATGACGGTGACTAGTTTTATGTATTTGGTAGTGTCGGTGCATGCTTTGAGCATCGTGCTTGTGCATGAGGAAGCCTACATCCAACGATCGGTCCATTACATCAGTAAACGACTGGCAGGAGCAAAAAAATTTAACCAAAATTGGAAAATCTTGCATACCGCCTGTTGATTGCTTCAAGGAAGCTCTACCCCTACTTTGAGGCTCATTCAACCAAAGTCCTCATAGACCAAACTTTGTGATAATTCTTGCAACGACCTGAAATTTCTAGAAGGCCATTGAAATTTAACATTGAATTGAGCCAATATGATACAAACTATCACCTTTAGAGAGCTATCTAGGGTCAAAATGTACTGATTTCATATCTAAACTCACCGTGCAAGACGATACTTCAAAGAGCAGCGGTGAGCAAAATGCTAGGTAGAAGATGTACATGGATGGCGCATCAAACGAATATAGTTCTAGTGTTGGAGTTGTACTTGTATCTCCCAAGGAACATTCGATCTATTATGCCCCGAGACTCAATTTTCCTGCAACAATAACGAAGTGGAGTATGAAGCATTGATTGCAGGAATCAAGGTTGCCAAGGAAATGGAGATAAAAATTCACATATTTTCTGTGATTCTCAACTAGTGTGTGTCAAGTGTGAAAAGAGTTTCAAGCAAAAGGAGTAAGGCTAGCTCCTTATCTAATCCTATTCCTTTAGCTGCTTAGTGACATTGGATATTATATGATAATGTATATTCCCAGAGAGGAAAATGCGAAGGCCGAATCACTAGCTAAGCTGGCCAGTTTCGGAGATATGCAACTCATGGATTTTGTTCCAGTGGAAATACTATCAGCTTTGAGCATCAACTGGATGGACATTGATTGGATTAGAGGCAGAACCTGAAAGGGAGTCATAGAAGACTCCGACAAAAGGCAACTTGCAGAGAAGAATCCTTCCCAATAGGAGGAGTGAGCGATGGAAACTCCTTCGCCAAGCTTTGAGATATATCATACAGGAAGGAGTACTTTACAAGAAGGGTTTCTCTGTCCTTATGCTTCAGTCTGTCAATTACAATGAGGCCAAACAAGTCCTGAGATAAGTGCACGAAGGGGCTTATGGTGGCCACACTAGGGCAAACCCCCGCGAAGAAGATCCTCCGCTATAGGCATTTCTAGCCAACCATCAACCAATGCACGTTGATTATACCAGAAAGTGTGACAAGTGGCAAAGATTTGCTAAGATTCCGAGAGCCCCACCAACAAAGATTACTCAAATGATCAGTCCTTGGCCATTTGTAGTTTGGTGAATTGATATTATTGGCGTGTTGCCGATATCTAAAGGTGGTGCAAAACACACCATCGTCGTGGTTGATTACTTTACCAAATCGATTGAGGCGGAGCCATTAGCCACAATTACCATGAAGAAAGTGATCAATTTTGTAGTCCAGAATATTATCTTTAATTTTAGAGTCCCAAAGGCGATCATTACTGATAAAAGAAACCCAATTCGACAGCACCGAGTTTAAGGATTACTACCGCCAACACTGCATAAAGAAGAGGCTTGTTGTGATAGCGCACCCTCAGATGAATGGATAGGCTGAAGTTGTAAACAAGATTATCAAGTCCATTCTTAAGATGCCATTTGAAAAGGCTCAGGGTAAGTGGGTCGATGAACTTCCATTGCTACTTTAGGCTTATCGAATAACCCATAAGTTAACAATTAGCCATTCTCCATTCGCCCTAACCTACGGATCGGAAGCTATGATTCTGGTTGAATTGGAAGTGCCTTTTCATTGGGTAATTCATTATAATCGACAGGCAAATGAGCAATCCCTTTTGGAACCTCTTAATATGATCGGTGAGAAACGAGATGAAGCTAACTTGAGAGCAACTGCACACCGCAACCGAGTCATCTGGTATTACAATGTCAAGGTTAGGAATCAGACGTTTGAAATCGATGACCTGGTTCTTAAATGAATCTTCCCAGGCCTTGGAAACTTGGGCCTTCCCCAGGAGGGTCTGTACGTAATAGGAAAAAAGCTTGGAGATGGCACTTTCAGGCTTGCAATGGTTGACAGGATTACACTCCTGAGGGTTGGAATAATGAGCATCTACGACGCTATTTCACTTAGAAATAAATTTGTACATAATTTAATGAAGCCATTTCCCATTTTCAATAAATAACTTTTCGAACCGGTCTTTACATTGCTTAAGATTTGCGAAATGGGACCGACTCAAATGAATCTGCATGTATGTAATGTAGGTGTGCAGGTACCCGGAGATAGGTGCCAACCAAACTTCCACGGTCCATGAACAGACCCTTGAATTTCAATCACTCTTAGTGCCCGGAGAACGATACCGGCTAACTCTTTCCCCTCATGTAGGGATAGGAGTGTAAACTCGAAATGGATGTGACATGACCATCCTTAAACTAACTCTCGCCCTTGATATGAGGGCGGGAGTATAAACTGAAAGAACGTAATATGACTGCATCTATTAACTTTGTCCTTGGACCAAGGGTAGGAGTATAAACCTAAGTGGACGTGACTTGACCTCCATTCGCTAATTATTCCCCTTGATATGTGGCTAGGAATATAAGATAAATAGAACATGATTTGACCATCCGTTAACAAACTACAGCCATTGCAATAAGGCATGAATATAAACCCAGAAAGCACGTGATTTGACCGTCCGCTAACTAACTCCTACCTTTGCAATAAGGGAATGAGTATAAACCCAGAAAGGATGCGATTTGACCGTCTATCAGTTAACTCATGCTCTTGATGTAAGGTAGGAGTACAATTCAAAATAGATGTGACACGACCATCCAATCGCTAATACTTTGCCCAAAGTAGGGAAGGAGAAAGATCCATGCCCGTTTTAAGGTGGGATCTTACCTATACACTTTGACCTATGCCCAGAGTTAGGAATGATTGAAAATAAACATCCTGGATGAGGATGTGCAAACTACAACCTTAAATGGTTAACTGAAACCAATGTCTAGAGCTTGGCCCGATTGGATGTCATTATCCTAGAAATATATACTTGAATAGTTATACTGAATGGTTTACCCCAACCGATGCCCAGAGCCTGGCACTTCAATGATTACCTTACGCTCACTAAAATGATAAAAGGTCGGCAAATCACAAAGTGGACTAATGACTTAGTCCAATAATGACCATGAAAAGAGATGGATCGTGAGTACATATAATGGAAAATGCATTTCTTAAGTACTTGGACACGTATACATAAAGATTTGGCAAAACAAAAGTATTTATTATTCACAATCAAAATAAGAGTTGGGAGAAAAGTACATATGTTATTTATGACTAAGCTAAAGAACCAAAAGTGAAGGCTGAGTCCGCACAAATATTGGCCGAAAAAACAAAAGCGAACAATCAAAAAGACCCTAAACACTGCTATTCAATAAAAAAAACACAAAGAAGACATATGATCACTTCTTAATCCTCTTCTTTCTCTCTTTCCTCTCCTTTTTCTCTACTAAAGATGGCGCACTAGATCATTTCGATTGCTTCTTGATCTTTCCCCTGCTTCCTTTGCCTTTGGATAAAGTGCTCTGAGATGATCCACTCGCATGCTCTGGGTGCTCCTGGATGAAGGAATGGTGACATGAGTAATGGTATATGATTAGGAAGAGTTATGGATAATGGAGGAGGAAAAGGATCTATCTTCTCCGGCTTGACTTTTTTGGCTAGGACAAGTTCCTGCTCAAGCGAACTTATGGTAGGACCTTGCAGGGGCTTAAAAGACCCAGTGATAATAACATCATCATCAGTATGAGCTTCCTGTAACTCACCGGTCCCTTTATCTTGTAGAGCATCTATCATCTGCTCGCCAGGACCAAGAGTTTCGCTAATCGGGATAGTCGGCACCATCATCGAAGTAGTCACGGTCGCCGATTCTATTGTAGTCGCTTGTTATCTTGACTAGAGACCTTTCTCAGGAAGTGGGATGACCTGGGACTAACCTAATACTTGAGAGATATAAAAAGATAGATTAGCGACGTTAATCAGCGATATATGGACTCTTTGAAATACAGGTGAGGTCAACAAAATGCCTCCTTCAGTTTGGATTCAGTGTGGCCGAAGTGCCGCTGGAGTTCCCTTCCAAGATGGAAGAAAAGATTATGGACTTGCATTTAGGGTCGATTTGGATTGTACCCCAGCGTCAGCGATGGACCTTGAGCAATTTCGTGTTCGGAAGTGTCCCCAGTAGTGACATCTTAGGGCGTGATCCAAAGCCTTCTCTTAAGTCTCTCCGCACTGTATTGATTAGCTCTTTTAGAACCTTGGGTTCATCTCCTATTAAAATTTGTTTCTCAAGCTAGGCCAAATCCACCTCACCACCTTTCAAGAATTCCCTTTCTTCCTTAATGGCTTGTTCCCAAGTAAGGACAAGAACTCCATGGTAATCATGGTCGAACCACTCTAAATTACAGAATTTGAGTACATTGGCATTGTACTTATTGAGCATAGGTTCGAACTTCTCCGTCATCCACTTTTCTGAGACTTCAACTTCCTTCTTGACAAGCATGTCAACATCCCTAGTGCATTCGATCGCCTTGTCTCCTTCATCTCAAGCAATAAGCAACTATTCATAGTAATCTTGAGCTTGTTGGAGAGCTTCGTTCTTCTCTTTTGTCTCGCTCTCAAAGTTTAGCGAATTGCTTAACACCTTCTTGTTTAAGGCATCTCTTTCCAGCACTAAGGTGTGATTGCAATGATGCATGGTCTTAATCTCATCATGATGCTTGTTTCTCTCATCTTCAAGCACCTTGATGGTGTCCTCGACTTTCTTCTCAGCTTCGCTTGTGATTTCCTTAAGCATTCAACCTCAGCATCGAGATGGGCGATGATTCTTTTGTCTAGTGCTACCGTGAGATTCATATTATCAATCTCGAGTTGCCTTTCTCTTGAGACCTTGAATATTCTCCCAACTAACTGTGCCTATTCGCCATATTGATTATAAACGTCATTTACATAAGCAGCAACTGTATCTTTGATCCCAAGTGGAATTCTCTTCAAATTAGGCACTGACATGAGTCCGTTAAAGGAAATATCCAGTAATTGTTCCCTTATTCTGGTCATTCGAGCATCGACGGTAAGTTGTTGCTCCACAATGACGACCGAAGCTTCAATGGATTTTTTGTCGGCTCTATGATGGGAAGTCTCAGAACGACTTTGACGGTGCTTGTGGTCGAAGAATTGACTTGAGTGAGAGAGTGCCAAAATGCTGCATAGTAATGGAAGTTGGAGGAGGTACACAAGAAATATCGCTTGGCGGCAAGTTATCGTGGCGATCAAAATGTCTATTTAAGCCTCTCAGTAGAGATGACTGGACTTGGAATGAAGTTTGGAAGCAGAGTCGTGCGACGGATAATCTTTGTCGTAACCGCCTCTATCACGACTACCTTTATCCTGGCTACATCGGTAACCAGACTCTTGAATCTCGGTCACTGCCTTGATGGTATGTGCTTAGCTGGCACCTATGTGGTCGAGATACGTTTTCCTCCAAGGATTGATGCACACACACCTTTTCCTCTTCATGGATCCTATAAATGAAATAAGAACGAATTAATTTCGACTGGAAAGGATGCATTAAGTGCAGTATAGTACCGTGAAGTGCAACACATGCGTGTATGTGCTAATGTTCCACGATGGTCCATGTTCTAGAGCTTTGCTCATAGGAGCGACCTACCCCATGCCGATGGAAGGAATGTCATCGTTAAAGCAGTTAAAGGAGTCAAGATCCTCAATCTTAATCGCCAATGCCAAAGGAGCCGAACTTTGTAGGGATCGGCCCCAACATAGTGAATGTATCTATGTAAGGAATACAAGGAGTTTTCTCATCAGTCGTAATGCTGGAGGTTGTGTAGAAGTCAGCACCTTAGAAATTTTCATGACAAATCTCTTCTTCGAAGCAGACTATTGGTCATCTATGGATTGTTCAGCCAAGGTCTAATGGTCCATATTAGTATCTTCATGGCCGGCTTCATCATTTCCACCTAAAATTTCGCTTTCCTCGGCATGTTCTTCCCTTTTTTCAACATTTTCTTCAACTTCTGCCCTTGGACTCGGGACCAAGGGCACATCTGGATTAGCCTCGCCCTACCTTGGATGAGTTATTGTCTTCTTCATCATCACTAGCGGCAACTTGGACCAGACCGATGCTGCAGCCTGCTTCTAGCAAATTATGGGCTATGAGATTTTCATCAAAGAGAAGACTCCAATGTCTCTATCCCTTCTGAAAGTGCCATGGGAACTTTGATAGCATTTGTAAGAGCTGCGCTGCTGGGCCATGCTTGAACATCCAAATAACAGAAAGAATACAAGTTAAGCTTGATAATTAACAAGGCGAAGTCGTAGCAAATGAATGAGGTAGAACTTACGTTTAGATATCCACCTTCATGCAAATCTAGGTGGACAACGTAAGTAAAACTATTCGCTTTGAAATAACTCAACTTCTTCAATGTGCTAATGACAACTCTGTAATTCTTTGTTGGCTCTAAGTAAGTTAAGAAAGGACTTCCCTTTTGACTCTTAAAACTATATATGTGTTGGATCTCCTTGTCACTGGGCACTCGGTGCAAATGCTGAATGAAAACAATGTACATGCTGAGAAGGAAGATGTATCTATTCAGGTGTAACAACACCGGATCTAATATCATAAAGTTTAGAACTCAATGAATGAATGAATGGATTGAATGGTGGAGCACATTCCGCCAAACACATATATCTGTTGCAAGCAGTGTAGCTTCTAGGGGACTGAGCAATCTAACGGCAAGAAGGGACTAATACATTATCGAATGGAATTCCGTGCTTGTCACGGATTCTACAAATAGATCCCTCGTTGATCTTTGAAGTAACGAAATCGATAGGATCATCTAAAAGAACATCTTCGAGAGTATCAAGGGTAGATTCAACCTCAGGCCCTTCCGCGAGCTCTATTGGACTTTCAGGAACTTATTGTACCTGTGGATTTTCTTATTGATGTGCCTGCTATAGTGGAGTTTGTTGTGCAAGTTGAACTGCAGTCAAGATAGACTTGCTGTCGAATTCAACATATATAGAAGAGATGGACCTGTGGCTTGAGTGGCAAGACACTTGGAACATATGTGCTCCATTTCTATAAATACTCAACATATAGTCAATATTAGATTAATTATAAGCTATACCCTACGCCAAAGGGAAACTTTGTGCAATGTTATGCAGTGTCGTATAGTGTCATGCAGTTCAGGTTTTTGATATTATGTAGTAGTACATTTTAAATTCTGGGTACCGCCCGGATGACAGTTATCATTAACCGTCCCAACCGTTTTCACGTCATTGACAATGCTTTGAAAATATATCAGAACTTAGGAGATAACATTTGGTGAGTGGGAATACAAGCTCAAACTCAAGAGAGTTCCAAATTTGAAGAATATCCAAGTCTCCGATCGGCACTCATCCGAGACAATGGCTTTACTTCCCTTTTACAATCACCATATTCTAGCCCATATCTCGTCCACATCCACACCTACCTAAGCGAGTTTGAGCTTGAAAGGGAATTTTACTAAACTTAGATTTAAAGGTGGTTTCGAGTTTGGAGGCACGATCGGGTGTGAGCCTAAGATTGGTCGAGTTTTGTGAGGGCAGGGTTTGGATAGTGGCCTTGGTGTTCTTAAGGTCGAGGGTGGAATTTGTTGATAGTTGGAGGCTGGCACTAGCAAGGTGGGCAAGAGGAGTTTAATTTAGGGATGGAGGTTCTTTAATGGTACAAGTATTGGATCGGTATCGATTCACACTTATATATTAAAAAAACACAAACACACACATAAACATGTGCAAAACTATGAAGATGATCCATGTATATGAATGTGTATGCGTATCAAAAGTTCAAAAACTTATATGTGTACACGTGTGCATGTACATATCCAACACCTGATGAATATAGTCAAAGGAAATCAGATTCGAACTGGAAAATCGATGAAAGAAACTAGTTTGGAATTATCGAGCTCAGAATGACAAATCATGAGAATACGTTCCATATTTATAATGTCTAATGCTAGAAAAGCCTTATGATGAATTATTATTGACGCAACTTTTCACATAATTGGTCTGTAGGAATGATAACAACTATTCGAAGCACAAAGTGGAGTCCTTCATCGCAATCCTGACTTGTCTCGATTCAAAGCACACCACTTTTGAAATGAGATATACTTTGGAGGCAAGTGTTATCTAGCCTTTCGACCAAGTAATATCTTGATAGATAAGACGAATCGAATTTGGTATTATCAAGATAGGAAGCCCGAAGAGATGGATAAAGAGTCCAAAAACTAAGCACAAATAGAGTCATGGGATAAATGCAAACCATCCAAAGGAGACAGAAGAGCAGATGCACCAAAGTGGTGGATCGGTACCGATCGAACATCATGGATCGGTACTGTCTACGTTTCTCTAACCAATGGAGCTCAACTTTTGCCTACGCACTCTACTTGATGTTAGAAGCCCACTCCGAATATTATTTTGTTGTTTCATGTGACCTATCGATCTCCGCGAACACTTAAAGTCAGCAACTCTACTTCTCCATAGATCCACATTTGAACTCAAAAACAAGCAAACAACCATGGAATCACAAAGCTAACTATAAGATGATCTAATACAAAGAGTTCAAGACAACCAATTTGGCCATCTCTTGGATAGGTAGAGATCCAAGCCCATGGATCAGTACCGATCCACACAAGTTGCTGAGGTGTCCCATTATTTTCTTGGTGAATTGATCTATGGCATGGAAAACAAGGTGGAGATCTTTTGTGCGAGATTGTAGGCTTCTTACCTCTATACATAAAAGGGAAGGACTCGTTTTTATGGATCTTTTTGGTTCTTGCTTTCCCCTACTCTAATTTTTTGTAACCATCGTTGACTTTATACCGATCCATAAGAACACCTAGCTGTGACCCAGTGACCAAATTAATAAAATCACTAAGTGGACGTAGGCCAATATTAGCCGAACCACAATAAGTTGTCGCGTGTTCTTCTCTTTTCATTTTCATTTAAATTTCTTCACTTTTTATTCTCTACTTAATCGTTTGGGTATTTGTACCATTTTTTGGTTCAAACATTTTATAATTATATTTTCCACAAATTACCATGTTATCCATATCTTAATCTGGAGGTATATGAAGTGCTAAGTATATTCAATGGTATAAAGAAAGCAAGTGATGGTTTTTAGTATTTGGAACACTTCAAGTCTTGTATGTAAAATTTTCTCATATTAGGATTGATAATTTTTTGCATTATAACCTTGTTATTTTCATTTGTTTTGTTTGCAATGTTGGTTCATAATAACAATATTGAGCTTTCAAAAATTAATTATGATTCTGCACAAATAAGAATTTTATTCAATACCGTTGTACAAATTTTTACAACATGGGGTATCATTTAATAAATTACATTAGATATGGTAAACCCTGGAATCGGCTCTACTTAAACCCTATCTTGGGAATAACCAATGATAGTGGTAACCCAATCTTAATCTTAACTAACTAAGTTTAAGGTTTAATGGGTAATTACAAACTACCATAAGATTGAAAAGCACCGAGTTAAAATTAGTATGTATCGTTACATGTGTGAATAGGTTAAGTTTAAGTACTCTTAATGAAGCTCTACATAGTCTGGTAAAGATACATTAAAAGGAAATACGACCTTACCATAATGAACTTCGAATTTGTGCCGCTTCCAAGTAAGGGTTTATTGGATTTACTCTCGCAAGAGTTCATTGAGCCGGGATGTAGCACATGGTCATAACGATGCTCAAAGTAAGGGAACTTTATTGGTAATATAAGGTTGCATGTGTGATGTTCCTGACTTTATAAGTCAATGGAGACTCGATTTAAGTTAAGACCATTGACTCTCCTTTAAAGTCTTTAAATATTTATGGTAATACATAGTTTAATCAAATAGATACTACATGTGATGCACAGTCTTAAAATATGATAAAAATTGATTTCATCAACAAAACAATCTAGTGGGTAATTGTTTGTTGAATATGGGACAAACTTGTTAGTCTCACATCGAGAAATACATTTTAATGTTTGTGTGTGTGCATATATATATATATATATGTATGTATGTATGTATTATATATGTGTGTGTATATAATACACACACACATCATATGTTATATCAATTGGATTAACAAAGAGAGAAGATAAAGATGGCACCACTATAACACGCATGCATGGAATAATTAGCACTTTACACATGCGCGTGTGCGGGTAGAGGTCTTGAAAGGTATGAGTGTTGAGTTTCAACTGTCATATTTTTTTTTCTTTTTCGAAATTGAACTGTATTTGTAAACAGTTATCACTATTTTTTTAACAGTCGCATCCCTTCACCAAGTACCAATTTGTACAATATATGTACGCCTCTAACATTAGTTTCCATCTTCGTTTTTACTTCTTGTAACTTCTGATCAAAAAATTTCTTACGAATCCACAAAGATTGATCTCTGTGGATTTGGGCTTTATCGTGCCTTGTAAAGCAGTTTGGCATCAACCGATTAGCAAACTCTAGACGATTAAGGGTAAATATTGCATTAAGAAAAACGTTAACACGCCTTAAAACCTAACTCAATCCTAATCCTCCATTGTTACAAACATGAACTACATTCCTCTGCCTTAACAAATACCTCAATCATCTTTGTAAACGTCGATTTGTTCGCTTCTTCCATCTATTTTTCAATCTTCTCAAGATCCACCATGCACTTATCATTATTTTCTGGTCTTTCAACTTTTTTCCATTACCGTAGAGCTCTCTCCCTTTTTCCGCCCAACTCTTTGGTCTTAGGAATACTGGTTTTATTTTAAGAACGAGTGATTGCCCTTCTCCGACCCTTAACGCCGATCGGAGAGCTGACACCTAATGCGTTTCACTTATTGAACATGGTCCTTGGTCGGTCCATGACCACTGGATGCCGAAGGCGTCCTTGGGGCGATCTCGTAGTTCCTACAGGGTGGAGACGATGGGGTTAGTCCATGGATTTTCTTTTCTTTTGCCACATTTCGCTCAAAGCAAAGGGTTGAAGGGAGATAGTGCATCAAACTATTCACAAGGGCCAACTTGATCCACTTCCCCAGGAATCCCAGATGATGGAACCCTATGAGAGCCTGCCCATTAAGATCACTAGATTCACCATAAACCGCACCGGATCCAACCTTTACACCACCAAATTTGGCTTTGATATTACCCGTGCCTTCATTAGGACTACTAGCCCCACCCTATCATCTGTAACTCCCATCATTCCAACTCCATATTTCTCGCCGCTTTTATCTCTAGACCTAATCACCCTTTTGTCCATCCCCCATGTTCATCTTCTTGTCTACAACTACGGTGAATCCATCTTCATCCATCGATACACCTGGATTTGACAGTTTATTGAAATTTTCTTCATGCGCGTGTGTGTGGCATATGAGTATTTTTAAGTGAAACCGACAATAAATAGAAGAGAGAATTAGAAACCTGAAACCAATTTTAGTCTGGATGATATATGTTTTCAAATTCAACCTAAGGACAATAAAATGCTATATTAAACAATGCATTAGATAAAACAGAATGTTATAGGAAACTAGCATAGATAAACATAATGCTAAATTAAACTAGCATTGAATGAACTACATTGGATAAACTACACTAGATGAATAAAAATGGTAAACATTTTTCATAGTCAAGTAATGATAAGTTAAACTAGGATTACACGTATATAATGCTAAGCAATATAGCATTGCACATATATAATGCTAAGTTAATATATCATTAATTTTCACAGCCCATCTCAACCACCGTGGGTTGTCGCCGCCACCATCATCAGTCACCTTCACCTGCATTTGTCTCCATCTGCACTCGTCGATGTCATCGTCACCTGCATTCGCACCATCTGCACTCGTCGCGTTTGCACTTGGTGATGTCATTGCGATCGCCTGCACTCCACCGTAGTCTACCTACACTCATCCGTCTACGTCTGTGCATGCCGCCAAGTGGCGCACGTCAAACTTTTTCCTTTGACCATAATATTTTGTCTTCGTTATTCATTGATATTTCTTCTCCTCCGTATATTTCATGTATATGGCAATATCTAATGTAAAACATGTCGATTTTAAAGTGACCAATGGTAGTTAATTGCGCCCCAAGTTAAAGCTAGAAACCAGCCTACATCCGAATATATCCGGGAGACACTGTATTAAGATAACCTAGCAATCAATGCACGGTTTATCCAACCAATATAAATCATGAGAACATAAGCCACTTTCCAAAAGTAACCTTCTCAACCAACTGATTTCCATATTTACCCAGCATTCTTCTAGAGACACCTTTTAGTATCAGCGAGCAGGCAGCAGTACTGTATGCTTGATCTCCAGGCCGTCGTGTCCTTCTCGAAACCCTAGATCTCATTTTAATTCATCACAATTCTTCCAAAAGCCAAAAATTTCAACCCACATTGCAATGTATAAGCTTTGAAACCCTACTAAAATGACAGAAATTGGAGCGATTTACATGGACCAGAGGGACACTTACATATCATGGCTGAAGAGCGAGTTTGCTGCGTCCAATGCGATCATAGATGCTTTGATCCAGCATTTGAGAGTTACGAATTACGAGAATGCTGAGTATGATAATGTATACAAATGTATTGAGCAGAGAAGAATGAATTGGCGTCCTGTGATCCATATGCAACAATACTGTTCGATTGTTGATGTTTTGACTGCTTTGCAGAATGCTGCTTTTAGAAAGCAGGACAGAAGGTGGGATCAGAGAGTTGACAGTAAGCCAGGGGTTTCTGGAAAATATAAGAATTCTGGTAGTAGTATGTTTAGAAGAAGTTGGTCTGGGAACTCCTCTAGGAAAGATAAGAATGGTATGACATTGTTTATGAGTCTTTTTTTTCCTATTTATTTATCAAAGTTTTAGAGCAGGTGTTGACAGTCAATTTTTTTATTGCGACCCTGATAATGGTCATTACTGACAGCTATCAACAATGGAACAAACTTGATTTCTCTGTTAGGCATCGTGTTATTACCGAAGCAAACGTCAGTTTGTAAAGGGGATATTCATTATTTCGTTGTATATGTGATGCATTGAATAGTGTAAGGTGGATGCGGTGGTTAAATTTAATACATGCATGATTCTGGCTTTGGTAACATATTAAAGAACCATAGATTACCACAGAATTGGTTGATGTGAAAACCAGTTTCTTTATAATTATCATTTAACCCAAGTAATTAATTTCCCTTCATGATATTAATTCGAAACAACTGTGTTATGTGGTAATTTATGGAAGCGGCTGTTAATGTCATCTGACCTGCACCTAATTATAGGTCACAATATTTCTAAAACAAGGTTAAAAAAACGAGGTACCATATATCTAGTGAAAACGAGGGTTCAAAAAAGTTTGGGGAAAGAATTGTGCTCTGATTGTATTGTCTATTTGTTAATTATATGTATTCTTCATGTTTGTTATGTAGAATGATAATGATAATACTTGTAGCTTTCCCCTTGATCATGAATCTTATAAAAAAATGCCGTGTATGATACGACCTTAGCATGTAGGTTAGCAGGATTACTATGATTTACAACATCTCTAACAGAGAGTAACAATATTACGAAATTGTAATTTTAACCGAAATAAGCCTTCCTACAGTTGATTACAACTTTTGATATTATAGAAAATCCATCAAAATGGTTATAAATATATTGCTGTAGTTAGGCTGTTGTTGAACATATGCTAAGCTTTTTGGCACCTACCAGCCTATATGAAGGTGCCGATAGACACCTAGACGTTGGAAAAATTCCCTACATTGAGGCACCCGTTAAATAGGCGCCTAGGTGCTGGAAAAACTCTTAGCATCTAGATATCTATTAAACAAGCACTTAAAAGTTGGGTATCTTGTTAAACAGACACCTAAAAGTTAGGATTTGTTCGATGGGTGCCAACTTAGTATATGTTGGGAAAATATGGTGCATGTGGATTGTAATATTACAGATCTGTAATATGTAATCTATACTTTGTTGGAGATGGTCTTACTCTTCGTTCAAGCTTCTAGTTCATATGCAATAGCTATATAACAGTCAATCTTTATAATATGTAACTTGGAAATAGCCTCTTCACATGCGGAGGTAAGGTTGTGTATTACCTTGACCTTCAGCAGAACCTACATATAGTCGAAGCTTCGTGCATTTACCAACTTTTACCAATTTTATTTGAACTCCTTGTTAGCAGCAAGATTATATGTATCCCAATTCACACTCTAATTCAATCATGCGCCAAAAAGCTGTAAAAAAAACTAAATGTTTTCTAAATATCCGTGCACTCCAATATATCAAATTGGCTATGCTATAGATGATCAACCAAATTTATACCGTTCAATAATGTTTTTCTAAGCAAGGATTATTTTGTTTGACAATAAATGTCTAGTGCATTTCATACCATGGAACTGTATATTGTCTGACAAGCATGCTATTATGGAGTGCTAAATTTCAGAAGTTGATTATTTGGATAATTTAGAGTGAGTGCTTTGGTGTATGTGGTATCACTCATATTTGGCGTTCATAGTAGATGCCTTAAAACTTTATATATTTGTCCACCCTGATTTTGTTTTATGTGCCCTAGTATTTTTCACTTTTATCTTTTTTTTTTACCATCAAATATTTCCTACATGAAAAAAAAACCCATTCTGAATAGATTACCATAAATTTTGTTGAACTAGCCATGAAATCATATTGGCATACAAACAAACTTATTGTAAATAAAAATACCTTTTTTTTGAACCACCTGGTCATACTAAATTATCATTAATTTTTGAGTATTTGATTAGCTATTTGTTTATCTTATTGATGTTGTGGAGAAGTTTCAAATTTTGTTCGGTTTGATTTATTAGGATTGCATAGGAACTTTACACTTAAATGTGGGTTTTCAAACAACAGTCAAAGAAAGTGGTTTAGATTTTATAGATATCTAGGGATGCTCCCCATTAGGATGGATTTTTGTATCACATTGTATACCATGTAGCGGCCGTGTTAGATATTGTAGAAAGGCTTACATCTAACTTTTGTGGGTCTATGAAATCATTACACAATTCATTTATGTAAGTGATGAGCTCTAGAAAAACTATCATTTTTATTACAAAAATAGGAAAAACATTTATTTTCATTTTGTTATTGAATTAAATGAATTAACGATTTAATGTTATGGGTACTTGGGTGACTAGAATAACGAGATCTAAGAGCATGTGTTCCATGCGTGCAAAACAAAATAATTAGTACATAGAACACGTGTTACTTACGAGGAAGACGATATGATTATTACAAAATAGTAGGGACATGGTGCATAAACGATAAAATAAATAGTACTTAGGACGTGCTTAGCGTAGAGCTATTATGGTAATGGTAATCATTACCAATACAAAAAAATCGTTACCGTACTGGTACTATTGGTAAGTCTAAAATAGTTACTGATACTTTATCCTTACCATTTTGAATTTACCATACGAAATAGACATTAAAAATTTATTGTATAATGATTTTGATAATGATAAAAAGGTACATATTTTGTTACCGATTCTGACTCCATTAATGCATATATCACCATTTTGATTTATCATTTTAATAATAGTTGTAATACATTTGGTGTCATTTTTTTGATGTCAACGTGAACTACTAAAATTGCCCTTTACATTATTATCAAAATCGCACGACCACTTAAAAGTAGGATCTAACAAATAAACTTACTTTATCAATTCAAAATGTTCCTATACAAATATTACCAAATCAAATCTTAATATCAGTCAAAAATAGAATCTAACAACTAAACTTTCTTCACCAAATTAAAATGCTCCTCTACAACTATTACCAAATCAAATCATATCGCATAAAAATAGGATCTAACAAACAAATTTTCTTTAGAAATTCATTTTCTATTAATTAATAATAGAAATAAAATTGAAATAAACAGATATCGCAACTTGAAATAAAAACTAAAACTAACTACACCTTATTTCAACGCAAAAATATGATTAAACATACAATTTGTAGTAGAAAAATATTTCACGTGCGCAACGCGTGCCGTAATGCTCGTTTTAATTAATGTAGAAAATTTTATTGATTCATCATAAATTATTTACAATAATATGAAATAATAACTTTGATAATCTCAAGTTTTGAAGTTAGAAAAAGATACAACATCATGAATTATACTACAACGGTCTTTTTAAAGTCCGATACATCTTCAAAAGATAAATTAAAATAATGATATTTTTTTAATATGATTAGTAAAATTATCGCTATAGCTGGTTTTGACATTCTTTTACCGTTACATTTTCGTTAACAACGATAAATTTATCGTTACCATACCGATAACATTTATATATCGATGTAGCTCAAAATTAGTTATCGATTACTTGATGTTGGTATGATAATGGTAGCTTCACCATTACCATAACATCCTTAGCTCAGCGTATGAAAGGTACAATAATTAGTACAAACGACACATACTTTGTGTGTGAAAGGTTAAAATTTACGATTTGACAAAGCTTAAATGTCGATTGCTAACACCATAATATTTGTTCTACATACGTAAAACCTGTATGGAAGTTTAAGATTTTGATGTAATTTAAAGTGTCGATCAAACTATTAAACTTTGAAACTATTGTTTTTTATTAGAATTAGCTTCATAGTTTGTCATTGTTAATTAATTGTTAAAACAAAAACAAAGGTAATGTTTGACTTGAAAATGAATTTTCTTTTGCGTTCTTAATATGTATATCAAATGACGTTGGCGAGAAAAAAGAGTTGGAAAATCTAATCATTCTAACAAAGGGAGAAGGAGATGGGAGAATATAGTTTTTGATAATTCACAAAAGTTGGAAAACAAGAAAGTCATTTTCTATTTTTTATATTAAAATCATTTTCCTAATCGATCATTTTCTATCGTTCTCTTCTGTGCATTTTAAAGTACTTGTAGAAAACGCAAAACACAAAACACATTTTCAAACCAAGCGCTACCTAAATTATTTGGAATTGTTTGTGAATGAAATTGAAAAACATGTCAAAATTTTTATTAGGTTGGACTACTTTGGTATGTGTAAAATCAAATTTTGCATATAAAAAGTATTTTTGAAAAATTACATTTAATCGAAGTAATCAAACATTGCATATAATTTTGGTTATGTCTAATTTGACACAAATTTTGATATACAACTATACACCTAGAATATTGAATTCTAAAGTAAAAATTGAAAACTACTATATATAATCTAAATTTAAAGTTGTAATAATTTTTTGAAATAACTTCCAAGTATATGTAAAAACGAATCTCAAACAAAATTTTATTTCAGAAATGATTTTAATCATAATTGGATGAAATAGTGTTTATTTTCACATATTAGTTTCCTATTTTTTATTTTTTTGCAAGTAAGCTAAAATTACACAAAAACGAAATAAAGAGTGCTTTCAACGTAAATATGAAAAAAAGAAGAAGAATGAATACTGAGTTATAATTCAGAGAATGAAAAACATTGCAAAAAAGAAGAATAAACAACAATATGTGAAAAATTGTCATCATTGAAAATCAAAATTTGACCTTGATAATATTTGAATGTTTTCAAATAAAAATATAAATTTATAGTTGTCGTGATTGTGATTCGAAATTGTGCCACATTTGCATATTTTAAGGACATTTTGGAAACTTCATGGGTGGACCAAAAATTATGAGCATGCTCTAGCTATTAATAAAGATAAATATTAAGATTTCACTTGTTACGAAAACTTTCATCATTAAGACTCATAATAGTTTTTTTGTTTTTTGATTAAAGTGTAGTTCCATTTTTGATTATTTCATTTTATATTAGATCCGATCAGTCCGAATTTAAGAAAATAGTATTTATTCAAAGATATGGAGGGGTAAAATCATCATAACTGTTATTTAATCTAATAAAGAGAGGCAACCATAACTTAAAAAAGAAGCAAACAAACAACCGTTTTAGTATTCAACATGAACATTCAACAATTTTTTTTTGAATATTAAGCGATCATCACTACGAGCAAACGTTGTTTAAAACCTTTTACATACATATTAACCAAAATGGTTTTCAAAACTTAATTTAGTTTCCCCTTAACGATGGCTAGCTATATACATTAATATGTAACTGTTATTGTTTAATATTAACCATCATATGCATTGTCATATATTTTTGAATCCTAGCCACTTACCAATTATGAATGACTGTATGTTTCTCATCTTAAATGACAAATATCTTGAAATAATAGGCTTACAAACAAAAAATCTCAACAAATGGAAAAAAAAAGTCACTGAATCAAGACAAATCATAAATCTATCATCTGTCATGCATATCAAGGTTCGAGAACTCAGTTTTGGTTATTTGAAATTTTTATAGTTTCAGATGATTTCGAAAATTTCGGAAGTTTTGGTTTTGGTTTCGGTCCCAGATTCGATTTTCAGTGGTTTGTTGATGAAAACATAGTAAATATCTTTGTAAATAAAACAACAAATAAAATTTCACTAACCCCTGTTCAAATTCAAATTAATATTAATTCAACTTAATAATAAATTAGACGTGATAATAAAAAGTCCAAATAAGTTAAACAATAATTTAAATTTAATAGTAAAAAAAGTCTAACCCAATACAAAATAACACAACAAATAACCTAAGTACTTAATAATAAAAAACTCAGCCCAACCCAAATTAACCCAAGAAAATAAGCCCAACTCACAGGCCAGTCAATTTATTAATAACCTAAACCATGTACCCGCCACAAATCATATTTCCACTCATTCTCAAAATCAAGTCGACAATCGACAACCACTAAGAGAAACCAAAAAAAATCGCCGTATCTTTAAGCTTTTCAAAATCGAGGTTGATGAAGAGGATTGACTGAAGGTAGCCGAAGATAAAGGCTGTTGCTCTCAAAGTCTAGTCGACGACGCTAGGGCAATGGAGAAAATCGAGGTTGGGTATGTTGATTTAGCTGATTTTTTATTTTGATTTTTTTAAAAACCCTAACGGAAACCGATTTTTTCTTTTGGTTTCGGTTCGTCTACTGTCGATACAGGTACGGTACCACCGAAATTTCGGGGTATAGTACCATACCTCAAACCTTGTTGCATACCAAAGGCAAACTGCATTGAAAATGATTCTAATTACCTTGTGTATTCATATCACAAATTATAACATGGTATAAGCCTACTCAAAGGCTTGGGTTGCCATAGCCACATTTGGGCATTGGTTGCCATATGTTAAATCTTGTTTGTATCTGAAGTAACTTAAGTATAAAAATAATCATATGAAAGACATTTTACAGAGTTAAAATCTCATGCTTGCCTTTTTTTCTTTTAATCACTACCATGGTTTTTTGGCTACTGATGCAATTTTTATTCATGTATGGTTGGGAATGCAGATTCAAACACTGCTTCTACTTCTGAAAGTAGCTGCAGTATGGAGGGTGGAAAAATTCTTCTAAATTGCAACTTGCGAAATAGGGAAATTATGAAGGAAGCAGAGTCTGCTAAGCCAGATACTTGTTTTACAGTAACCGATTGTAGTACGAAAGATGAAGGCAATTTGTCGTGTGATGATTGTACTAAATTGAAAGGCGACCATGCATTGCAGACTAAAGGTAAATTGCCATTAGTTTACTGTTGGTTCAGGCTTTTTTAGAATTAGGGATCATATAACCCTTCTGTTTCTAAATAGTCTTGTCAATACGGTCCTTCTGTTTAACATAGGTATATTACTTTAGGTTTTGAGATCATATGTCAAATGTAGTTGTGTGCCTATGCGCGCGCGCGCATGCATGTGTTATATCTGATAGAGTGATGTATGCAAGTATGCAGTCCCTCATATTAGTATGCAGTCCTTCACATTCGACGTTTATTTGTATATGACGATTATGTCATTCGGCCTATGACGAGGTGCACATGAAAAAACACGCTAAATGGGTACACACGGCGCACGATGCAAGAAAGGCGTGCATTTTAAATTTTCTGTTATTTTTTTCAATTTTTATCATGATCCAAAAATGCATAAAAATTGAGAATGACTTATTTTAAATTATACATTTTAGGTTCTAAAGAATGACTTTTTTTTTTAAAATTTTATTTGCTTGAAGATGAACATATCTGGTTATTATCATGGAAAAACTTAATGTAATATTCTTAAAGCAAGTTGTAATATAAAATCAATCATGTATGGAAAAACTTATTTAGTTCATATGATATTCTTACTAGACCGTCAAAATATGATTCAACCCTTTTACCCTACTTATAAATTAGCTGGATCAACCCATCTATGAACCTTTACTATATGGGTTATAAATGAGTTGACCCATTATTAAAAGGATTATAATTGCGTGACTATTTACTCATTTATTAAAAACATAGAAACTAGAATATAAACTTGAAAATATGTATTTTGAAAATTAGAATTTTAAAATTATGAAAATTGAAAAATACGAATTTTGGAAATTTGAATTTTTTTTACTTAGACGGCTAGACAAAAGTTGCTAATTTTTGCGTTTAAACTATAATGACTTCATACCAACTCGGAATCAGTGATACTTTAATCAATGAACTCACATCTAAATTACGGACAATGCAGAACACTTGAATACTTCATATCCTAAATGTATGTTGTAGTTTTCCGTGGCGACTATCAGTTGTACTTAAACAAATAACATGCTATATTTCCATTTTAAACTCTGACTAGATAAAAGTCACTATTTTTTTGTTCAAGCTATAGTAAAATTTTCATACTAACCCAGAATCAAGGGAGACTTCGACTGATGAATTCCCATCTAAATTAAGGACAATATGAAACACTCAGATACTTCATTTTTTTTAAACACACGCTGCACTTCTTCTTGGTGATGAACAATTGTACTCAGTAAAAACAGACTGCATCACTATATCTAAAATTTCGACTTGAAAAATATTTGATGGTTCATTCATCTCAAAATCACCGGTCATGCTAAAGTTTACACATAGTTGCATTTTGAATCAAAATTTGAAATTTAAGAATTTGAAAATTATGAAATTTATATTTTAAATTTTTTAATTGTGATTTTAAAGTTAAAAATTGAATTCCAAGTTTGAATATTTGCATAGTTGAATTTCATATTAAATTTTACTTTACATTTGAAAATATGTTTTAAAACTTTGCATTTGCATTTGACTTTGGATTTTTTTTTAAAATATAACAAAAGCGATACTTTAGTGATAATGTACATAGCATTTCTCTCGCATTGTGAAGAGACTGTTTCCATACTTGAACCTGAGCTCCGATCACCATCCGGACACGAAAATTTAAAATATGCAAATTTGAATTTTAATGAAAACTGGAATTAAAATTTGAAAATTTGATTATTTCATAAATTTAAAAAGTAAAAATTAGAACTAAAATTTTTGTACATTTTTTTCATCGGTTATATCTAATTTAAATCTTTAACTGGGTTAAATAGGTGTAACATGCTTATTGAATGGGTTGGGTCTGATTGACTCGTTTTTTAAAAGATTAAAAAAAGAATGGATTATATGGGTTGGATCAAAATCGACCAAATCCATGTAAGACCTAATCTAAATCATTTGACAGGTCTATTCTCAACACAAGTCGTAATATGACATTGTTCACGTATACTCAAACCAATATTGATGTTTGAATGTATTATATATTTATTTATCGATGATATGATACTACATTCTAATTTACATACATTTACATAAATACATTGATGTAAAATTTGATTTATGGACTTTGGTAGTTTTATGTGATCAGAATATACCAAAGAACCCTTAAAAAATAAAAGTAAAAAATGTACTATAAATTTATATTTTAAATTTAATTGCTAAAAAAAACTACAAACTTTTAATTCGAAATTCAACTTTTAGAAAATGATTGAACATTGAACGATATATTGTAATTAAATGACTGAAAAAAAAACTTTTCGAATAAATTAGTAAACATATATGCAAATTGTGTTAGTCTTGTTTAATTAATTATGATGTTACATGCGCGCGCACACATGCACAGTAAAACAAAAAGGCATATGCCAAAGCTCTCTACCGTTCTAGGAAATTTTGCGTATAAATTGTTAATAACCATGATATTCGATTTCATCGACTTCTTCAAATGAGCAAGATTTTATGATATTTCTTTCGGTGAATGTGTGGTCGATAATATTGAATAAATAGTAGACTCAAAATATGATAGTGTATTGTACATTTGATTTCATATTTGAAAAAAAAGGCAATTTAATTGATTTTGTGGATATGTTATATAGGACTTTGGAGATGAATAATATTGTGAAAGAGGTCAACCAGAAATTAGTTTGTACTTCGATGACCCATAAAAATATTACCTTCTGTACCTAGATGATGCATCAACAGTCTTAGTTGGCATGTCTTTTCTCGGGATGAAAGTTGGTTGATGTCCTTAATTGTAATTCATAGGCAAGAAATGCCATCGCAAAAGTTGATTCAACTTCTTCAATTTTGAACTTGATCTTTTTTGGTTGTTTCTATTATTCCGCAGTTGTTCCCACAATCTTTGATTGTAATTCATAGGCAAGAAATGCCATCACCAAAGCTGATTCAACTTCTTCCATTTTCAAACTTGATCTTCTTTGGTTGTTTTTATTATTCTGCAATTGGTCCCACAAGCCAGCAGCCATTGCTTTTAGATGGTAAGAAATCTTGTTGATCCATTTTGTGTTGACTAGATTAGAAAGGTTTGCTTCTTCGAAATCTGATTCACTCTCTTGGGGCACATCTGTTCTTTCTATTATATGATTGATAGGACTTGCTTCGTTCGATTAGCATCCTTCTGATTTCATCAAGTTATGCAGCAAGTTTTTTTTCTTTTTCGTATTGACGATTGAATCGTTTTGATTATTCTCTGCTTCCAAATCCGCATAAGTGACGTGAACATCAATAATGGGGAAAAGGCATAAACTTGCTTTAATACTACTTGATTCAGCATATAGAGTATAAAGGTAATATGAACACAAACCATAAAAATACAGACTCTGAGATCCATGAGAAAATAAGAAACGAGAAAAGAGTTTGTTTATTGGAAACTTGAATAGAGTTATTTATTACAAGGTATAAAAGCCTTTATACATGCAAACTTAAACCATTAAAAAGGTAATAATAGAAAGAAATAAAGGAGAGCGAAATAAATAATAATAAAAGGGACAAGAAATGAAAGAAAGAAATAAACTTAAATAAGGTAAAAGATCATCTTATGGGATAATATAATTACACAGGACACACATTCTATATCAGTTTAGCACTTTTGAACAAGGTTTTCAGAACGAGATTCGAATCGTAAATCACATGGTTCAGATATTAAATGGAACTAGGTTTAAATCATAAATTGAACAATTCTTAATTTAATTCATAATTTGTATATGTATTTGTATGTCGAATTTTTTTGCTCCATGTACGTTATTAAATGACATTTGAATGTGTGGAAGCGTCGATTATTTTTATACTAATAGCAATTTATATTTTTAAAAATAATTTTGTTTCTTGAGTTTTTACCTTTTACATCTAAACTATTTATTTATTTATTTTTATTTTTGTTATTTCATTTTCTAATTAGGAAACAATAGAATTTTATTTTGAATTCAAAAAGCATCTTGATGTAATTATTTTAGTTCGCTATGGATTCAATAATTTTTTTCAATGGCGACATAATTAAGTTTTGGACTTTGATGATCGAACCATAATTGGAGAGATTCAATTTTAAATGGAATTCAAGTTGTAAGATTTTATTTATTTATTTATTGATAACAAATGCTTCTGGTCAACGTCAAATATCACTAAGGTAAAAGTCGATTTTCATATGTACCAAAACTTGCAAAATCTTGAGCTTATAGGCTTCTATCGGTAGAACCATGGCTTCTGCTGATGGGACCTTTGTTTTATTGGTAGAATCATCACCTCTGTATTGCAGACTCTATAACTGAATTACAGACTTTCTTGCTTCCTCATTCTTCTCGTTCCAGAGTCAGCAATTAGACCCCTTGATCCGTAACTTGGTAGTTGTATCACAGTTCTCAACAATAACTGTTACTTTCAAACAACAACAGGGACAGCCATGTTTTTGCCCTTAATATTGAACATGGCACATGTATATGAGGAGGATGACAAAGACTGGAAAATACCTATGTTGCTGCTGTGCCTTCTATATTGCTCACTTCTATTATCTTTTGATTACTTGCGCTTTCATTATTTACACATGGCTGTGCACGTAGGGTCAAATACTGCGTCTATCTCTGAATGTTGCTGCAACCTCAATGGTAGGGGAAATTCACATAATTGCAGTCTGAAAACTGGAAAAATATCACATATAACTGACTTGGCTAAGTTGGATACAGCCAATGTTACAGAAAATGATTGCAATACGAAAGATAAGGATAATTCATTCGGAGCTGATTGTACAAAAGCGGATGGTATCCATGCATTGCAGAGTAAAGGTATTTTATGTGTATATTCTTTTTTCCTTCTTCTTCTTCTGAGAAATCAAGCTTCAATTCATACTAATCAGGGGAATTTAATTATTTACACATGGTTGTGCATGCAGAGTCAAATGCTGCTTCTGTCTCTGAGAATTGTTACAACTCCAAGGGTGGAGAAAATTCAAACGATTGCAACTTGACAAACGGAGCAGTCTCTCATGAAGTTGATGGTGATTTTGCTAATACGGATACCGTCCGTGTTATTGAAATGGGTGGCGATATAAAAGATGAAGAAAATTTGTTTGGAGCTGATTGTACTAAAATTGATAATGTCCATGCGTTGCAGAGTAGAGGTGCGTATGGATTCTGGCTTCCATTTATGATACTAAGAGGAACTTGCTAAGTAGGTTTATACTTATTTCTTAGTCAAAATGACCTTCTAAAAGGTCTTTCCACTATGAACTTCTTATTGAATGTAATGCCATCTTTAATATTTAGTTTCATATGTTTATGTCAAATGTTTGACGGTTTGAGATTGAATAATCACATGCAGAGAAAATATTTGAATTTGTAAAGATAATTTAGTTATTAGATCTTATATTCAAGCGACACTAAGGTTTGATAATATTTGTAGAGGTTTATTTATTAGATCCTATGTTTAAGGGATATTAAAATAAATTCAGTAATATTGGTAGAGGAGAATTTTGAATTTGTAAAAGAAGTTAGATCCAAATTTTAAGCGATATTAAGATAGAGGGGCGTTTTTGGTAGTTCACGCTGATACCAAAAAAGTGTGACACCAAAGTATTACAACTATTAATAAAGATAATAGGTTATGATATCTTCTTATTTCTGTTTTCAATATAGTAAATGGAATAGTTTTTCTGCAGTCAGTCAAAAGCATGTGCATTAGCGAAGCTAGGTAGAGCTTGAAGGGGTTAGCTGACTCCTGTCAACATTTGTTATTTTGTTACAAATACACAACAGAAAAAAATCTGACCCTTCAAGTGTATCAAATTTCTACATGTTATGAACAGTTTCCCACTGCAGTCCTCTTCCCTGATTGCATTATCAGTTATCACATACATAGGCAAGTGTCAGTCTCAATCAGGGATGATCAAATGGTTGTTTCGGTTTGAAATCGATAAAAAATATTAGAACCAAAATCACCATTCAAAAAACAAAAATTAAACCTAATCGAATCAATATTTTTCAAAACCGAAACCAACCATACCAAAAATAATTGATTTGGTTTGCTTGGTTTAATTGACTTGTAATTAAATGAGCTAGATCGAGTTGTTAATATAATTCAAGATCGAAACAATTGTTTGACTCCATAAAGATGTGATGATCCGATGTATTTAGAATCAAATTCCTCCTCATGAACTGGAAGAAAAATAGTACGGTTGACATAATTATAAATACTAATTTTGCCTTTGACAGTTATATTTCTTTGAAAGATTTAAATTTTATGTCAGTTTAATTGGTCGGTTTGATTTTCTAGCATTAAAAACCTATCAAACCATAAAACCAAATAATACGAAAATAAAACCAGAACTGACTAGTTAACTAACAAAAACCGAACCGAACCGACTGAACTAATTTGATTTGGTTGGCTTATTTGGTTTGAATCAATAAATGCTCATCACCCCAGTATCAACTCCTCCCACCTTCCTTCATCTCTCTCTCAATGACGACGATGAGAAAGAAAATGTTTTTAAACTTTTGGTTGTAGTAAGCAACGAGAGAGAATGCAATAACACAAAAGGAGGGAAGAAAATTTTTGAGCAGAAGAAATGGATTAGGGTGTTGAACATCCATGTTAAATTGCAAACTGTCATTGTTATCTGTATACTTACGGTTCACTTTTGGGTTTTGCAGTAGTATCTCAAGGTGTTTTGAAAGTACTGACTATGATTGTTGATGAAAGCGCCGAGTCTAGTGTATTTTTTATAATTGTTTTTATAATAACTGTTTGTAAATTAATTATTCATTGGTTTTAGAAGCTTAACTACAGAAATAAAATTACATCTATACACAAGTTTTTCATAAATTCAAAATGCATTGAAAAAATTGTTTCAAAATATAAAGCATTATCGAATAGGTTTTTGGTACACAGCTCAATCCTAGAACAACTTATTAAAATGAAAAACATTGCTAGAAAAATTTGTATCTAATTGGAATAAAATTGACACTTCCAAGAATCGCCGTTTTGACCGGTTTGAAAATACAACAAAAATTACACGATTGATTTTGGCTAGTTTTATAAGCAGTGGGCAATTGTTAAAATAATTTTGGAGCAATTTTTTGTGTGTACATACAATGTATTTATTGCAAAGTCAACATTTATAATTGAAACACATTTTCTGATGTATTTTTTTTTTCATAAAACAACGTTTAAAATCAATATTGATACATTAAACAACCTTTTGTTGTTGATAGTCATTTTTACGTCGATCACCCATGGGCTTCGTGGGATACCCTCTGAGCTGGCTCTGGAACTTACATGATATCTCCCAATATTTGAAAACTCTAGGAAGCAAATTCCTGGCAGTTCAACTTTGAGCATGAGAAAATCTAAAAGGTTCCAGTCAAATTTTATCGCTATCCCAAGAGGAATTAGCTGAGTTTCTTTTTTCTGCAGAATCCCTATAAATCTCTTCTATAATTTTTTCTGAATATTAAAAATAGGACATCTTTATTCCTTTATCTCCTACCGTGAGTGCTTTTACATTTTCAATTGGAAGTTTAAAATATTAGGGGATACCCTCTGAGCTGGTTCTAGAACTTATATCTCCCAATATTTGAAAACTCTAGGAAGCAAATTCCTGGTACTTCAAATTTGAGCATGAGAAAATCTAAAAGGTTCCTGTCAAATTTTATCACTATCCCGAGAGGAATTGGCTGAGTTTCTTTTTTCTGCAGAATCCCTGTAAATCTCTTCTATAATTTTTTCTGAATATTAGAAATAGGACATCTTTATTTCTTTATCTCCTACCGTGAGTGCTTTTACATTTTCAATTGGAAGTTTAAAAGTAAATATGCTTTCTGAAACATGCACTGACTCTGATAGCATATATCATTATGAAAGTGCACATGCGTATACTTTTCATCTGTTTCAAGCGTCTGCATTTTTTAGTCTATTATTTTGTCAAAATTTCAACCCATGGTACCAATTATTTTCAGCAGTACCCGCTCTGTAATTTTTTTGCTGGGGAAGCTAAAAAGGTAACCGTAAATGGTAGCTATATTGCAGATTTTGCAACTGATCTTGTTTTGGGGCATAACTTCTACCATTGATGATTAATTTGATGATGTATGCGTTTTGCTTTTAGAACACTCTAACCATTTGGTTTAGTCTTCCTCTTAATTTCTTCTTTACATGGTCTGGGTATTTTCAGTAAACCTGAATGGACAGTCTGAAAATAGATACAGTGAATTTATATAAATGTCAAGACAATTCTAATTCCTAATAAGTGGTTCTTTGATAGTATCATTAAGTCCTATCACATGTACACTGGGTGGTCACATGTGCTTCTTCCCGCCCAATTTAAATCTCCATATCTTTGATATGTTGAGAAAAACCTAGTGAAAAATAATAACATCCATGGGTATGCATCTTACATCGCCCACTCTATCTATGTTAATAAAAGTGGTTCATTAGCAGTTATCATGTGCTTTCTGTTGTTGCAGGAAACTCCAACGATATTCTTCATACTATACTTCCACAAATTAGGGAAAATGCAAAAACTCAATCTGAAGACGGAGAGATTGTTGCAAGCCCAATAGTTTTTCTGGCTAATCAAATGTTCGGTGGAAAACAGGTTGGAAATCAATAGAAAATTTTCATTCTCAGTATACAAAATTACAATGGCTTCTACATTGTCAATACGAGCAGTAGAGAAATTTCTAGACTCTCTACATGAGTTTCCATCTCAGCTGTATTTTTCTTCCTAAAATCAAATGAAGTAAATTTTATATTTAATAAACCCAAGCATATATTGAATATTTAACTACTGCAAAACTCGTCTGTCAAAAGAAAAGAAAAAATCAAGAGTTCTTCTATTAAATATTTTTTCAGCGTCAGAATTCGTTGATTAATTTTTTAATTATTTAATTCAAAATATTTCCTCACATCGTTGATTGAGCTTTTCAATACCCAGATATTTTGATTCAATTGGGTTCATAAAACATTAATTTTAAGGATATTTGATTTGATTCCTAAATGGAAGAATGTGATAATCGTCTGCATTTGCTTTGTTGTTGATTTATTAAATTAATATTTAGAAAATTTATCGGCATGACATTTTCATACTTGCCGAATGAATTTTTGAATTTGATTTGGTTTTGATTCAATTAGATCTGTAAAGCAGCCATGTTGAGGACCTCTGATTTACTATTTGAAACAATGTGCTCTTTTAAGAAATTTTTATACATACCTGCATTTGTTTTGTTATTAATGTAATAAATTCGATGTTTAAGGAAATTATCAATTTCCATCATCGCATGATAGTACTAGTTCTAAAGTGATGATTTGCTAGATTTTAGTATTATTTTTATAGGTCAATGTTGTTGATGGACTGAAGCAATATGCTCAACTGTTTGGTAGTTCAGATGTTAAAAAAATTATATCTTTATCAAGAGATTTAAGAGCTTCTGGTCGCAAAGGTCAACTTAAAGGTTAGTAATCTTAATGGATTTTATTTTGTCTTGCTGTAGCAGGCCAACATCTTTTGCTGCAGGAATTTGTAACATAGGATGTTTTGCTGCATCTTATTAGCGTGATTCTCTGAAGTTCCTTTAGACACCCTACGCATAACACCGACAGTACTTGATTTTTCAGTTACCAAAGCTAAAAGTTGAAAACACAGTTGCAAAAATGTTCATAATCACAGGTCTGGTACAATACATGAGCATGTTTCCTCATAACCTGTACGTCTCTTAGGTGGTGTAAAAACCATGAATTCACCGAATTTGATATGAATTTTAGCGTGTTTTCAAATGTTAAATAAATTCCAATCATCAAATTTAACTATCGATTTGAAATATATGTGTGTGTGTATCTGAAAATTATGTGTGTGTGTGTGCGTGTTTTGCTGTACAGATGATCTTGAATATTATAGAAGCCTACCTACAAGTTTTGGTTTCATTTTAACTCTAAAACACATTGGCAAGAGTCGGCTACACCTCATTTTGGCCGCACCTCAAATCCCTTTGATTTCAACCACACGTTCCTATTTAAATTATAGGATGAAGCGACAAGAGAGGTAAACTATATTGCGTGGTTGAAATCTAGGGGCTTTGAGGTGCAGCCAAAATGAGGTGAAGTCTGTAGTCGATCCTTGCCCATATATATTTATTCACACACGCTCACGCACATACATATTGGAAGGATCCACATCCCTTTTCTTTAGATCATCGTCGAATCCCCTTATTTCTTTTGAAATGAAAAAAAAGCGCAAAGTAAATGTACATTTAACACGGCACAACCTAAGGCTTGGTTGGCTAAGATGAGTGATGCCGATCCTATCTACCCTGTTAATGCAGCATTTTCAAGTACCAATCACCTGTATCATCGGAGGCTTGCGTAGTTTGTTACTGAAAAATGAGAAGTTGCATTGAAGCTGAGAGAAAGTTCCATGGAGCTCATAATTGCATAAAAGGAGTCAAAATAGTGGATGCGGTGCATTGAGGGGTATTCCTTATTCCAGATGGCTTAGCTTCCCGAGCATTGTTTATATTAGTTCAGCATTGTCCTGCTAGAGTTGCAGGTTCCACCCCAGAACCAAGGGGTTAATAACTAACAGTTGAGTCCTCTTCGAACCGCAGCAGATAGTTGCTTATCATATGGCCCACCAGCTTCACTTGCCTCACCCGGAGTTGCTTGTTGCATAGTTGATGATCAGACCAAAATGAATCACTACTTTAAGCGGTAAGGCAAGGAAGGCATGTGCAGTAGTTCAAGGCAGATAGGTAAAACTTAATAGTGTGCATAGATAGAAGAGACGCACGAAAACTAAAGTGTGTTTTTTTTTTTTACACACAAAAACTTGCCTCTTTGTGGCTCAGAGGAGAAGATAGGATCAATGTGATTTCATCTCAGCCGACCAAGCCTTACTATACAGCGTCTTACTCTCTTCGACCACCTCTAGGGGCTCTATCGACGGTAAAACGAAAGTCGACCCACGTTACGCAAAATAAAGAACAACCTAAATAATAAAAACAAACAACAATAACAATAGGAAAGAGAAAATTCAAGAGGTTTGGAATAGTTGCCTTTAATCGAAAGGAGAGGCGCATAGCATAAGAAAAGCGAAAGGAGTCCGTTTGAGACACGCCGACTCATTGAGTAAAGAGGAGTCCGTTTGAGACCATAAAGCGCTGACTCATTGATTAAAGAGTTGGAAACCCACATGTATATATGCTGGACTCATTGATTAAAGAGGAGTCCGTTTAAGACCATGAAGCACCGACTCATTGATTAAAGAGTTGGAAATCCACCACCCGCACGCACGCACGAGCTAGGATCGATAGCCTCCTTTTTTAGCACCATTTTGTAGTCCCTGATATCAACCACAAGTCTCTATTCAAATATTTGTTCTTTCTTTTAACTCGTGGCTGATGTTAGGGGCCTACAAAATAATGCTAAATGAAGGGGACTATTGATCCTAGTGCACGCACATACATATACACACACATACATATACATACACACATACATACATATTCATAGCTTTTTTATTTCTAGCCCCTCATAAACCTTTGATATCGACCATTAAATGAAACAAACCAATGGACATCTTTGGCATGAATATGTAATATTTTCTTATCGTTTCCGATTTTACATCATCATCAAATCCATTTTGCAGCCCCCGATATCAGCTGCTGGCAAAAAAATCAAGAAAGAAAAGGAGATGATCATTTTCAAGTTTGCATGTCATTGTGCTAAGTTATATCCGCAAGCAATTGTGTCCTTATTGTTTTAATGTACAAATGGTTTACTAATTGCTTGATACCACTTGTAAAGAGGCAAATTAGGTAGAACTCACTCCTAAAGTTAGCTCGTAAGGGGATGATGTTTAATAGGTTTTCTACGCGTCACATATCTCATACTAGACAATGTGAGACATGACAACATCATGTGCCACTCATCCTTTGTGCATGTTTCAACTGTACTATTGCAAGAACGTAGCTATAGTAGGCCAGTTTTCAATATGTCGTGGAGTTGAAACTTGCTCATATGCTCAATGATTAGTGTCAACTTTTTTGTAAACGCTGAATAAGCTAGCACACTAACTTATAAGTTCATGGGAAGTAATAGTTTTTTTGCTTTTTTAGGACAAGAGTGGCACTTTATTCATGTAGAACACTCATTTTATTGTCTTCTGGTTCGAACCCATGACCTCTACAACCCCAGTTTAAAGCGTCATATTACTTGAGCTAGTGTTCCCTGACCATGCTAAGTAATAGTTATTTTTTAACTTTTGATAACTCAACTTTGACAATTTGTAAGTTAACCATAGCCATACTATTTCCTCCAGCAGTTATTATCAGTTCATCAAAATCCACCAGACATAAAATTTCATATTGACGCATACAAGCCTAAATAAAAGTAGAGGGAGACACCCTTTTGATTTGGTCATAAAGCGGGGTACCTGTTTTTGTTAACCTAGATATTGACTGAGGCTCACATGTGACACATACAAGCATAAATTTGAGCAGAGTGAGACACCTTCTTGATTTGGCCGTTTAGTAGGATACCTGTTTGTGTAAACCTAGATATTGACCGAGGCTCACATGTGTCGTTGCTCCAAAAACCTAGTAAGAAGGGTCCTGAATTTTTGTTTCATTATCTGCGCCTCATGCAAGTGCAGGGATTAACTGTGAAGCTTCTTTGCATGATGGTAGGGAAAAGCAGTGAAATTTATGTTTTCTTTTGCTTAAAACGATCTATCTAATGTACTGCATAGTTGTATAGTATCATCTAATATTATCTCAAAACGAAAACGTATGATCAGAAGCATATGTGTCTTATTACGGCAATGGATAATGCAAGAAATTACATGCTATAACTAACAAGCAGGGCATTGTTTATTGTCATTCCTTCTTTGTATGTCCATTACATATCAGATGAAGTCAGGACATAAACATTCTTATTTCCTGCAATGCCTTTATAAATTTTTCTATAGTTTGTATAGAGCAACCACATCAGATATAAGCATTACCTTCATCCTTGTTCATGTCAATCCAACACCACATTTGCAATAATGTAGGGCGTACATTTCTATCTTTTGAAAGACCAATGAGGGGACATGGGAGAGAAATGGTTCAGTTGGGATGTGCTGTTGCTGGACATCTAGAAGCCAAAAACTTATTTGGATCTCAGAGGGGCAAGTTACTTAACTAATACGTACATTTCTTCTGTTTCTATTGATTATTGACACATCAATTCATCAGAGTGTAGAGCAGAACTGATTCCTACTTTGGTGGAAGATATCTTTGAAAGATTGCTTCAGCTTAAAATCTTGACCATCAAGCCTGACTTTTGCATTATTGATTTCTTTAGTGAGGTGCGTGCTATCTGCATCATTTTTTAATGAAGTTATACCATGTGCACTGATTGTTTTATTTTATTTTTTAAAATAGCAGTAATAATAATATGTGCGTGGGATTTTACTTAATAGGGAGAATATACGCATCCTTATGTTTGGCCAACTTGGTACGGTAGACCTGTTTGTAATCTATTCTTGACAGAATGCGACATGGCCTTCAGCACCAATGATGATATGCATAGACCTCATCAAGGGACTCTAAAAATGAATTTTGCATCTGGGTATGTTTTGTATGATTCACTTCTTCTGTGTTCAAATTGTTTTAGAAGTTATCGAGTTCATCTAATATGCTAAAAGTAACAGGATTTTAGGAAAATGTACACTTAAGGTAAAACAGTTTTAACAGAATTAAATTACATGAAATAATTGAGTAAACAAAAAAAGCATGTCGGAATTAAAAAGATTTGATGTCCACGTCCACGGAGCAATCAAGTTCACTAACTGGTTATAAGATATTACGGGAGAAATATTTTAAGTATACAACTTGTAGATAACATTCTTCCCTCTTATTTTACAACAATACACTTTCGACTTAGAGTGAAAACCCAATTTTACTCTATGTTGTCAAGGCGGAAAAAAACCACAAAAGCGTTAGACTGGCATCTTGGGTTTTTTTGCACCCAAGGCCTTTTTGGCCGTCTTGAGTATTACTTTTTATGATTTCATCAGAAAAAAAACTCTACTTAAGTGCTACTAAAATTAAATTTTAGACTTCAAAAAAATTAAAACTTTAAAATTAAATTTCAATTTAAAATTAAAACTTTAAATTCAATTTGAAATTTTAACTTAAAACCTTAAATTTTAAACTTAAAATTCAATTTAAAACTAGAACTTTAAAATTATAATTACAATTTGAACTTTAAATTCAATTTAAAATTTTAACTTAAAACTTTAAAATTAAAATTCAATTTAAATTTAAAATTCAATATAAAAATAAAAATAAAAATAAAACTTCAAATTGAAATTAAATTTCAGTTATAACTTAAAAACTTCAAACTAAACTTTAAATTAACTAACATAAATTTAAAACTTAAATCAGTTTATATTTCATGAAGTTTTAAAATTATAACTAAACCAGCTTTAAAAACTAATTTAAAAAGATTTAAAATGTTATATACAGCTGAACATATAATATTCAGGTCAAACTTAAAATACAAATATACCTCAGATGATCGAGCGGCAGAGATTGGGATGATGCGAGATACGACAAGGTCAAGGCGACATGCGGTACTCGAGTTTGACAACTACATTAGATTTGAGTTGTCGTTAGTCGAGATCTTGAGTTAGGTTTCTTACGTGAGTTGATTTTAATCGGGGACGAGATCGACAATAGCCAAATATACCTCAAACGAGCTCGATTTGGGCCGAAGCCCTTGTTTTTTCAACGAATAGTGTAGCGCGCCTTTTTTGATGCATCGATTTTCCTATGTTTCAGCGCTTGAATCGCTTTTCCAGCGTCTTGCGCATCGTCGGCGGCTTAAGAAGGAGAAAAGCCCTAGGTCAGAGCGTAGGGCTTTTTAACGTCTAGGCGAGCGCTTTAATATCGCTGCTTTTACTTGGAACTTTGATGATGTAAAAAGTGTAAGATTCCTATGCTAAGAGGAAGAGTCAAACACTAATTCATGGCAAAGTAAGAATGCTTTAGAATTCACATTTAATAAACAATACGATATTTTCTCATTTATAGCAACATCAAAAGAAACATGCTGGGACAAAGCCTCGCCCAAATTTGACCAACTCGATCTTTGTCAGTTGATTACTTGAAAGGAGCAGTCGACTGGTTAACTTTTTCCTTCTCAAGTTGAGACATCAAGCGGTCGATCAACATAGGAGGCGGTTGATTGCTCATATTCTTCTTCCTCCAGCAATGGTTTCTAGCGGTCAACTACTACTCTTTATGCACTGTAGCTTCGGGATTGAGTATTATTATAGGCTATAACTTCAATGGATTGTAGCTTCTAGCACTAGCATCCGATATATCCATGAAATAACACATTTTCCTATTGTATTGACATAATTTGGTATTGACTTACATTTGTCTTCATCTTCGACATAACCTAGGATGAGCCACAATAACCTTAAAGAAGAACATAACTATCACCAAAGCCACCGTATAAAAAGCGAACGTTAGAAGTTTCTCATGAATATTTGATCAACTTCATTATTGGTCAATATTCTTTGTTCGGATTAGACATAAGGTTGCACATGATTGCAATCACATGAGCTAAATTCGGCCCAATATAAACCCAGCTTAGATATGGAATATTCATTATATAATTCTTCTCTTTATTTTCTTCATTGCATATTTCTCTATTGAATATGGAATATCTGATGTATGTGGATTTGTTAAGTTTACACACATGATTTGGCCTACATTGGTCTTCGAATTCATTTTGTTGATTTATGTAGATCTCTCTGAGATTACCATGCAAAAAGTTGTCTTTTGCTCTAACTCTATAACCTAATATGCAATTAATGCCAAAAATGCTTTAATAAAAGTATGTGTTGCAACCATTGAAAGTATATAATAGGACTCATTATCTTTTCCCTTAGCAATCAATATGTTTTTATATCTCAAATCATCATTATCACCGTCATTCTTGATTTTAAAGACCACTTTTGATTAATTGCTCGCTTGTGCATTGGAAAAGGTTTCAAATCCCATGTATGATTCTTGTGCAACGACTTCTCTCTTCCTTCATAACCGTTCTCCAACTCAAGTTGTTGAAGATAATTTTTTAAAAATCCTTGGTTTCACTCATATGACGTTAAGAGTATGTCGACTTCTCGTCAAAATTAATTTTTCAACACCAAAGCCATGAAATCATCTAGATTGTTTTCCTTTTTTAATCGGCTTAAATGAAAGTGTGCTCCTCCAGGTTGGGTATAAACCTTTGTGTCTAGATCATTAGTCACGTTAATCATCGAACGCAATTGTTCGTTTATCTATGTTGACCTCTCTTGTTTTTGGTACTGCTTATATCCAATGTCACGACTATGAATGCTCTACCTTTAGTTTTCTCATACATACCTATTCAACATTTTAGGCAGCATAACATGTCTTAAACTTCACCTTTTTTGATATCCTTGCTTGCTTTTGAAATACAACTATATTTTTTCTCTCATGTACATATGGTGACAACATTCACTTTAAGAAGCAGATAATCAATTGGCTCGCCTTATCATACCTCTTCAAGGATCTTCCTCTCTTTGTGTTGATGTTGTGAGATTGATGGAAAACACCATCGTATATAATTCATCAATCTTGCAATCAATCTAAAACATATTCTTTCAAATAAGTTGATTTTCACTCACTTGGCTACATCATTAGATTAAGGATGATTTAAAATAGTATAACAAAGACTAACGATGTCTTTGAATGCACAATGGTTGAACTATCATGACACGGACTTACCACCATTATCCAATATAATAACCTTTTAGACTTGCCTAACTGCTTCTCAATCATAGTCGCAAACCTATGAACCTTTTTAAGAGTCTCGATTTTTGTCTTCATGAATTAGGTTTAGACTTTGCATGAAATATCAACAAGTAAAGCAAAGTACATAGTTTCACCTAACAAAGCTAGAGTGATTCCCCAACGATTGCGAACATATTCGAGAAACTCTCTGCCTTGTGTGTATTAATACCAGAAGCCTTCTACTTGTCAAAAATGCAGCTTATACAAAATCTAACTATGAATCACAAACATCGTCAATCAGTTCATGTACATCAACATTAGTTTCGTCAGTATGGTCAGTTGATGTCATAGTCCTGCGTTGTCACTCTCTTAAGCAAATATATGTTTCCATCCTTACTTCGTTCATTACCCCAACGAATCTTACGTCACTTTCAATTTTCCGTTGTCGATTACAATCTTCAAACAAATCCTACTTATGACGTCAATAGAAATGAAACACCTACACATATCTAGATCTGTCACTATTCATATGAACTCCTCCATCATACTCGTGGTGAAACAACCTTATCAAACGTCGTATGGTTTGAACTTATGGGTCAATAATCCAAAAAGTACTTTTCATCTTTGTAGAATGTCAAAAACAGTATTACTGTTTTACTGTTTGGCTCTGGTTTCATTGGAACTATCTAACTTCAGACACTTGGACCTTCGAGTCCCTTCCTTAAAGAGGCAGCATAGTTATGAAAGGCATGCTATGGCATAGCGATTGTGCCTTTTATTCTATGCCACTGCGTACGTGGAAAGAAGCACTAAATGGTGCATGTAACACATATTGCAAAAAAGACATGTCTTTTTGTTTTTTTTGCTATTTATAGTTTTTAATTTTATTTTTCACGATCAAAAAAGTGCATGTAAATTGATATTCATTGTATGGTTGTGTTTACAAACTAAATTATTATTTAGATTATAAATGATTGTTTTTTTCTTTTCATTTTTAAGGACAAACGCACTTAGTTATTAATCTGGAAAAACAACCGTTCCTTACGTAATATTCTTAGCAAGTTGTAATATGACATGGATCATATATGCATGAATTAACATTGAGTTTAAATATTTGTTCATACGATGACATGATAAGCTGATGTAATATCTAAGTTATAGATTTTTGTATGGTGTGATCGGAATATACTACGGTAAAAGCTTACAATAAAAAATAAGAAAGTAACACATAACAAAATAAATTTATCAAAACAATACGATACAATGTAAAGTATAATAAAATCAGCATCTCTTTATTTTTTTCTTACTTAAAACATACAAAATCGATTATAATTTTATAATTGATATTTAATTGTTAAACAATAGTTGTAAACTTTTTATTCGAAATTTAATTTGTAAGCAAAGTTTAAACATTGAACGGTGTAATATAATTAAATGATATTATATGTTTATGAGATTAAGTTGAACAATATTTTTGCAAAATGATATATGAAATCTTCTGTTTGGATATCCATTAGTAAAAAACTATAAAGCTTATTAATTTAGTTTAACTAACTATGATGCATAATAAATATATAATTTTTTAGTACATGCGCAATAAATAAAAAGGCATGTGCTTTTTGCTGTGTATTGCGTCAAGGCTTCAGGAAAGTTTTGCGTCCTTTTGCATCGTACGCCATTAATAACTATGAGATATAGCCATTAATAACTATGAGATATAGCACACATTTTTTTAGGATCCTTCATCTTTGACTTAAACTAATACTTTGCTCCACTATGATAATGTTAGTCTTAATTTTTTAATATCTAGATAAACAAATATTTACACATTGCTATCAATATCGTCACACGCTATCTTGTTCCTCAACACCTCATTGTACAAACCACATGTAATGTCTATTAACCTAATAGTGATCTAACCATAAATTTCTAAATCGACAAAGGTTGTGTGCTTCATAAGTGGACAACATAATAATATGATCTCTCATTCTTCATCTGCAATATCCATGTCTATTGCCTTTGAACTCATAATGAGTGTGTTGATGGCATACACAGATAGATAGAACGACTTATTGTTTCACCGTAAACTAGTACTTTGTCCCACTATGGTGGTGATCGTCTTTATATTTACACACACAGACACACATGCATGTGCGTGCATTACTATTAACATCATCACATGCTATCTTGTTTTTCGACATCTCATTATGCAAACCAATTGTAATCTATTAAGCTAATAGTGCTTTAACGATAAATTATTAAATTGGCAAAGGTTGTGTGTTTCTTAAGTGGACAACATAATATATGATATATTGTGCTTCAACTGCAATATCTATATCTATTACCTTTAAGCTCATAATGAGCATATTGATAGTCCACATTCTCCAATAGAACGATCTCTAGTTTCACCGTAAGATTGTAGAGTTTTTTATGAAGGACAATGTAATTTCATATTAGCTTATCCATATACGTTTTTTATGAGCATTTTTTGTAACTTATTTGTTTTATTTATGTGAATTAAATTTCTGAAGGTTTCACCAGTAAGGCACAATTGAATTGATGTAAGAGCGCGCTTGCTCAATTCATCTGTTTTCTTAATTTTTTTTATTTTTTATTTTTTCAATTGTACAAACTAACTTGAAACTCTTCTCCTTCTCCAAGACTGTCTAACTTTAACTTTCATGTCGCCCATTTAATCATATCTTATTTCATCACATGTCATGGTTGCATAATTGTTATGATTAATTTTAGAAGAACTCACCATTAATACCGATTCCTATAAATACATCCTTTTTTTAAGGCTTTGATGCCAACTATCGAAAAAAAAAAAATCATTACAACAATTCAACATAATCAAATCAATGTTTTGCAAACAAAATATGGATTTTTATTTACCAACAGAAAATTAATTGCAATCAAATTAGCCAACTCCAACAGACAATAAAAAGAAACGCTCACAAGCAATACAACAATGAAAGAAAGAGGTAATTTTAGAAAGTTTTGTGATCCAACAGCTCTTCATTGATTTCAACTATATTAGACGAGTGTTACGGCACGCGTTTCGTGTGTGAATTATTTTCCTTATATATCGTATATGTTTAAATTAGTTTAAAAAATGATTTTTATTTATTTATTTTTAAGTGATGTTAAGATTTGTATATTTGTAAAAAAGTATTTTGAATTTGTAAAGGAAGTTTAATTTTAGGTTATATTTTTAGAAGCATTTTGAATTTATAAAACATGTTTGATTGTTAGATTCTATTTTTAAGGATGTCTGAATTTGTAAAAGAAGTTTAATATTACATCATATTTAATGTGATTAAGATTTGATAATATATAGATGAGCGTTTTTGGTAATTCACGTTGATAACAAAAAAGTGTGACATCAAAGCTATTACAATTTTTCTTAAAGATATCACAAAATAGGCAAATTTTATAAATTAAAAAAAAAAACTTATTGCACTATAGACCTCATTCCAAAATTATTACATAAATAAATTTGACTTTCACTAAATCAGATTTTGTACTCGTGTACTTTTAAAATGCACGAGTACAAATTTGTTATTTGTACATGCACACTTTGTAAGTGCAATTTTTTTAATATTAGAACCAGATCTATTTTCGGAATAAGGTTTCATTCAATTTTATTATTGCAATAAGATCCTTTTCCCGGGCTTATTCTAAAAAATTTCCCAAAAAATAATTTAAACAACTTACAAGATAATTACAATAAATGAAGCAAAGTATGATCTTGTGTCAAGAAGAAACTCAATTTGGAGAACAGTCCCCTTTGAGATCAAATCACTTTTGAATTATCCCAAGTCTTCACCATTGTTGATTTTGACAAATAATCGGGTTTATAAATCGGAAGATCAATAACACTTGTTGGATGACAACAATAGAGCAATCCTGTGTGCCAGAAGAGACCAGAACCGAGCCCAAACTTGGCTATCTCAGCCGCTGCCTGTTGATTGTGCCTTTCTGGTGTGTTTGACCAGCTAATTTTTGCTGTTAAATAATTGAGACAAGAAGCAGTCGACCAGCAAACTCGGCATTCAGCTGTTTTTTTTCTTCTTTCGCCTCCAACAGTGGTTTCTAGCGATTAATGATCCTGGTAGATCGCCAGTGGCCTGGGGGATGTATCCACCCTATTTTTGCTTGTATTTAACTCCACTTCTATGCTCATCTCCTCCGTTTTTTAGTGTATTTGCATCGTATACTTTTAAGGCTAACTTCAATCAAAAAAGTATGCATTAAAGTTATTGGATACAAAGTCGAAGACACTCTCCTTATGGCTAGTTTTTCATTTAATATGTCATACTGTTTCATACTCTCTCCTTCAATTGGCTTATGTAAACTCCTGTAATCAAATACGTCATTAATATAATAGATTATTTTTACAATATCAATCTTCACTCTGATATCGTTGTTCGGAATGATAGGATGGAAGTAAACCATGAAAGTAAAACGACATATCAAAATTAATTGCAAGGGAAAAAAATGAGTACAAAAGCATACCGAATTTAAAGTGGTTTGGTATGTTACCAATGTCGACAATGCAATCATTTCCAATACTGGTTATATGAGATAAAATAAACTATGGAAGTAAAACAATATATCAAATTTAATTGCAAGAAATAAAGGAGAAAAAATATAATGAATTTAAGGTGGGTTGGTGCATGCCATGTCCACAAAGCAATTATTTCCAGTACTGGTTATACAAATCAATATCAACTTCAAACATACAATTTGAAGGTGGTAATGATGAACTCTTAACAGGAAATGGAAACTCATTTAACTTTCCATTAGGAGCAAATAAAAGTTGTTTTTCTTGGATGATTAACAGATTAAGTGAGAAGTAAAACCAGATTAACCAATGAAGTAAACATGGCGCTCTTTCTTTAATCCTTTCTTAGCTTATTTTTATCTCTTGTGTTACACTTCTTAGAATGCTACAAAATGTTGAACATATGATCAAATCATATCTACAAAAAATGGGCTAAACCCAATATTAATAGCATAATGAAATAGATGTTTTAACCGTTGATATTAGCTTATACTCCTAACTTTTTTTTGAAGGGGTTAAAATTTTCAAATGGTCTAGTTCCTTTTAAAAGAAAGATACTCCTAACGTGGATAAAACATATTTCAAAATGTATACACACATTATACTGTGAATTCACAGTATAGCGTTCTTTACAGAAAGATGATAGGAGTAAATTGAATTAGCGATGCATTTAGTTTGATTGTTGCTAATGGTACCTTGTTTGTACATACAGAGATGTTGTTGTTATGGAAGGGAAAAGCAGGGACATGGTTAAGCGTTCCGTCCCTCCCTCTCCCAAGCAGCGCATCCTTCTAACATTTGGCAAATCAGAGCAAAAAAAACCACCATCTGCAGCCGAGTCACAGACACCTAACAGCAGGCCCCACCGTCCCAACAATCACCATTCAGGTCAAACCAAGCATATAGCAAGTCCCCATCATCCACAACCACAACTGCCAATGCTTGTTCCTCTGGCCATGGCTTATCCTCCTCCTATCCCAATAGTCGCTTGCCCTCTGACTCAGCCATGGGCACCTGTTCCTGGCACTGGTGTCTTCCTTCCCTCGTCTTCTGGTAAAGATGATGATTCATTGCACAAGGCAAATGATGCTTAAAACTATTAGTATTAACAGAAATAGCAGAGCTTAGAAGCACAAACTACTTACTACATTGTCAAAATTTTCCGGAAAAACGATATATTATATATGTGAAAAAACAGAAGCGGTAGAACAGTATACTTTTTGTAGAAACTTTCTTATTTTACTTTATTTTAATTTTTTTAGGATTACTTTTGGCAGAAATATTAATCTTGAGATAGGTGTTTATGCTTACCTGAAACTTGCTTTCCCTCGTGTTTGCTATAAAACTGTTATATGCTACCTTTTGTACTCCTGCGAGTCACATGGTGTCATATTACGTTCATCTTCTGTTTATCCTTTCTAAAGTAGATTTTGGTTTCCATGTACTCTGTTGATCATGTTAGAGATTATACTTGTCATTAAGGAAAAACTTCCTAGGGCAGTAAAATAGGGGGCAGGGGACACACTTTCTTGATGTATGTGATTCGTTATTGATTTAGGAAAGGGCATGTCGTATATGTATAATCGTGTCAATAAAGTAAATATGTCAATATGGGTAAAGGGGTATTAATGCAGATGTTACTAGTGGTGTAATATCAAGATGAGCGAAGATGTGTTAAGAGCTAACAAATACAGTTGAAAGGATGGGTTTTGGTATGACTTTCGATTGGACTGGACTCGTTTCAAAAACAGGTAACATGCAAGTCACTTTCTGAACTTATTATAAACAGGTTCGACGTCAAAACTGCATTGGCAAATTAATGCAAACGCAATTTGAAATTATGTCAAGTCTCAGTATTGAATGCTGTTTGTACTTTTTATGCTGTAGGCTCTATTTGAAATCAGCTGGTGTATAATATAGAACATTGAACTTTCGTCTTTTTATACTTTTCTTCATTTCCAACCCAAAATACGCCTGTTCCAAAATTAACACTACCTTAGGCTTTGTTTGGCTTGTCGTTTTTAGTTTTGTGTTTTCGTCTATGTAAAAGTGCGTCCGTCGTATGTATTGTTAAAAAACAAACAATTTCGAAAAATGAAATTAACATGTAAAATAAAAAAAAAGTTTATTTTGTTTTTCATGTTTCGATATATAACAAAAATACGAAAAACAAGCCAACTTCTTCATTGTCCGTTGATTGTCGCGATGGCTAAGAATTAAACATCTTCTTCTCTTATTTTTTGGTATTTCTTAGTGCAAATTGAAAACATAAAACTCAAAATATAAAATGAAACCAAACGGGTCCTTAGTTTTTCACCCCAAATTTTCCAACTTGTAAATATTTATTTCTACAATAATAGTTACAAATCTTTTACGTGGTCCAAAGGTAAAGCATCAAACCTTTTTTTATACCTAAACTTCGGCCATTAAATTTATTACAGATCTTAATTTTGAAATGTAGTTGTAATTAGATTTGTGGTGTTAGGTGGTGTTTTGTTTGAAAGCGAGTTTTGTGTTATGAGTTTTCAACGTGCACTATAAATTGCACAGAAAAAAAGCAGACTAAAAAGATCGATTTGAAAAATAATTTTGATGGTTTAAATTGAAAATGATGTTTTTTCCTTCCTCATTTCAAGAAACATCAAAAATTATATTCTCTCTTCTCTTTCTCTGCTTTATTGGTACAGAGTACGATTTTTCACTAATTCTTTGCTAATATGTATTGAAAAGAAAAGGCAAAAAACTTATTTTCAAGTCAAATAATAGCTTAGTTTTTCATTAATTGAGTTTATTTGAGCAATATTTGTCACAATTATTTTGAATGTAGATCGGAAGGATTGAAAATAAAAGGGTATTGCTATTGATACTTCATTTTAAGATACGGGAAGACCAAATTTTATGAGCATTTCAGATATAATAAAATTACCACGAGGGGTGTACATCCTATTAGTAAATATTTAATTTTACCTTTTTTGCACATCATTTCATATTATCTTCCAAAACATTTCATTTACTCAAAACCTATATATCTTTCATCTCCTTCTTCGTTCAGAAAGCAAATAATGGTGAGAACAAAGAATTCTTTCTGCTCTTCACTGCTAAAACCAAAATTCGCTGAGAATGTTATGACAATGAAAATAAGGGATGGTGGGAGGGGGGTTGAGTTTTATATTTTCTTTCATTTTTGGCTTGCCGAAATGGGTTGTTCAAAACTTAAGGGATATCGCATTGTATATTTGGTTTTTGATGTAATCTACTTAGTAAGCAATTGAGTTTATTTGTTTGTTGCAGCAAAAAAATATTGGCTTCATCATCAACCACTCGTATCCCACCAATGGCTTTGAATCGCAAGAAATAGCGTTGGAACGAATGAAGAAACATATTGAAGAAAGTACTAAACGCAATGGAAGCAATAACAATGAAAATAGTGTGAGTGAGGAAGGTAGTCGACATGAGGACTTTGGTGAGGAAACTATATGGGGGTTGTATCCATAGGAAGAAATTGCAAATGAAGATGAACCATCACAAGAAATTTAATAGGAGACTGATATGAAGATTGAAGCGTTGACGAGAAAGAATAAAGGCAAGAAGTTGACGACATAATCATCAAGTCAAACTACCGAAAGTGAAGTTAAACCGTCAATACTCTTTGCTTATAAAAATCATATTGCTTAAATCATATCGAACTCTTTGATAGTTTTATCATATTGTTTTATTAAATCAAATGTTAAATAATATGAGTGTATGTTTTGAATATTATATTGCTAATGTAGGCACCAAGGGATGGAACTAGAATTGTTAAGCTTCGTAGCCATGTTAGGATCCATAAACAGTGGGATTTAAGCAAGAAATGTGATTTTTTTATCAAGGGTGCAGCAGCCAAATCGAGCTTCAAGCATGTAGTAAAACATGCACACGATAAAGTTGACAAGGCTTTGATCAACGCATTCATTGAAAGATTCTTTTCAAATTTCATTTGGTGAGATGACAATTACCGCTGATGCATTACGCGTCTTCCCATTGACGAAAGAGTAGTTACAGGGGCACATGGAGGTTCTAAAGGAATAAGCAAAGAAGATATATATGATTTATTGGTAAGTCTCTTAACTCAAAGAGAAAACAGCCGACGAACTACATGGAAGGGGGGAGGGGAAGAGAAAAAAGCATGTTTGGAGTGGTTAAGAACTACATTTTCTAGTTCTCAAGATTTGGATGGTGCAGATCGAAAAAAGTAGTGTGCGATTGCACACTTACCATACACCATTGGTGTGTTGGTTTAGGGTGATAAATCTAGGAACAGTCTCGATTTTTTTTTGCAATACCTATGCGTGCTAAGGCAGATTATAAATATATATTAATCATAGCCGAAATTGTTACATTGATTAAATTTTAGCATAATAGGTATACAACTAAGTTCGGAAGCACTTATTGAAGAATGAATTACATACAATAACAGATAAAGGACTATCTTTCATACAGTACATCTCTACAACAATGTACCGAAGATCCACACATAGTCCACTACATCTTAAAGTACCGATCTATCCCTTTTCGGTGACCAACATAATGGTCCTTGATAGTACCGAATATGGCATCACCCCATTTGTTACCAACCTTTACTCGGATCCCATAGCATACACTACATACTCGACATATAGAAAGTAATCTAGAAAGGTGACGACCATACCCTAATGGATGCGATTCACATGGTCTTATGACATACCCTGTTTTAGCCATTTCCAAGTGTGAAACCTGAGGTAACGTATTACCTTTTAAAAAACGAATTCCACTTTGAATGCAACATCGCTATTTCTAATAACACACTATTTATTTTCATAAAAGTACAACCCCCGCTTATACGTCTCAAGGAAGAGTGTTAAGTGTAAAAGAGGTTACCTTATATATCACCAAACAGATGTACGTTTATAAAAATTGATGTACGTGGTCTTAGAAATGCAATGTCAAACACCCATCTATACAAGTTGTCTATGAATGGGACATGTTGAATCGACGAGTTTCCTATCGGTTAGAAAATCGCCGAAAAGTTGTAATAAAAATAACCGCAAGCGCACGACGTACAATTTTAGTACGTGGAAAATACGGGACGATCCATAAATTAAACCAAGAATTTGAGATGTGTTAACTACAAATTTCTAAAAACTAATAAAACTAAAAGCGAATAAAAATATGAGAGTGGAAGACAATTTTGAGGTAAATCTCTTCTCCTGATCACATAAATCAACATAATGAAATTACGATCTCTCTTTTTGGACATTTGTGAATTTAGTTGATGTATTTATCATAAGTATGGTCTATTTGTGCTATTAATTTGTCCAACATAAACCATCAAATTTGAACACACCCACCAAACCACTTGTCAACTCTCATTAAAATGATAATGAAGTTAAACATAAAAAATATTCTAAGCATGATTTATTTACTATTGATTAGTAATATAGATCATCAAATTTTGATTCTAAAGTCCACTTCATTACCAACATCATATGTAGATGAAGATGTAATTGTATTTATGTTTGTTTAAGCATAGTCTATTTGGCGTCAACAGCATAGGCTATCAAATTCAAAGTTAAACAACAAAATTTTACCACATCTAAAAATTCCATTAAGCACAAAAAGAGACCATAAGTTAGTAAATATGTTGAAACTACATGATTAGGAGAGCTTCATTACTCCTACATTGGGGTTTTGCTTCTTATATTTGTTATCATTTCAACAAATGTAGAATGCAACATAACATAAATAGGAGGAAAAAGAAAGCTAATTGAAATAAACTAAAAGCTAATCTACTTGCATAAAAGAAAGAGATCTAAACTAATAACGTAAGAAGAAAAAAAAGAACATGAATTAAAAGTGCATGAATTAAAATTGCAATGAAATAAAGTACATAAGAAAGGCTAAGAAGCCGTTAAATAGAGAAAGAGAGTTTTTTTTTATATTTATGGCTACCACTAAACTAACTAGAAGGTGGTGCTAAGAGCTTCATTACATGAAATATAAGGGGTATTTATACATGCCTAAAACTCTAATGCATATTTTAGTGGACTACCCAAATTGCACTTGAGGAAGTGTGACCACCATCAATCCTTCATTAAGTGTGCATGTAACTTTAACCCCCACTAACATGTGCATTAGCTCCTGATTGTAGATCATGGTAACTGGGTAGGTGGAGTCCTTCATGTTGCATTGATTTATTTCTTCATTCTTTTGTTTTCTTCTCTTGTGCATGCATGTTTTCATGAAGCCTCTTCCTTTTTTCCATATAATTTCCAACAAATAAAAATAAAATGTACAAATAAATATTCTTAAAATTAATACATGCACAAAATTACTATTTTACCCCCTAATTGATGTATGATTGATGAATTGAAAGCATTTTTGAAATTTGGTTTTAAACTTATGAAAACACCTAAATATGTTCATTTATTAACTAAAACAAGATTAAATATGTGAGTATAAATATACACTTTTACCTGCACATTAAATACCCCCATACTTATCTTTTTATTCGTCCTTGAATTAACTAAAACTAAGATAAATCCATTTTCGTAGGAAGTACAATTGCATTGAGCGTATGCAACAAGCCGTTAAAACTCTAGGTGTCCCTAGTAGGACGACTGTTGTCTCGAGAGGGTTTTCGACAGAAGCTACCAACAAAGTCCTAACGCAACATGAAAAATTCCTAAATGCAAGATTTATTTACAAGGAGATGAATGCAAGTTTTTGAAAATATTTGTAAACGAAGAATTTACTTTCAAATTGACACGAATAAGTTAAATATAAGTTTTGGTCATTATCAAGAAATTTAAGTCCTTTTACTTGTCAAAATTTCCAATAAAAATTAAATTGTCATCACAAATAGACTCTAGTTTGGTTAGTTATTTCGATTGATACCATAGTGGAACTATGAAATGGATCCTTAGTTGATGCAAAGTTTTTCAAAGTGGTATTTCCATTTCTTTTAAATAAAAAGTCAAATCAAATAAGTGAAAATAGTGCTTGGATTTCAATTGTTTACTCTCTCTGTATTTAAATTTTTATTGATATTAACAATATTTACATATGCCTAACTCAGAAAATGAGGCCAGATATACCACCCATGCACTGCCTTGCGGGTTTACGTGAGAGGAATACAGAGCATGGAGAATGTACACACAAGTGTGTACACCTATCGACTGTAGGCATTAATGAAAGAATTTTTATATGCATACACCTAACTCAGATAAAATTAGGCCAGATACACCGATTCTGCACTACCTTTTGGGCTTATGTAAGAAGGGTATAGAGCATGGCGAGTGTACACACTTGCGTGAGAACACATGGCTCTAGGTGTTTATTATTTTTATAAAAACCATTTTTATGTTATATGTATATATTTATGTGTGTGCATATATATATTCTTTCTAAGAGAGAGTTTTGCAAAATCATCTTAGCACCACTTAACTTAGAAGATAAAAAATGTTATAGCCTTTACTTTAAATCAACCACTCTTGTAAACAAAGATTTATAATTAGGAAATACTTCATAATTAACACCCATGAACCTTCTTATATACTAGTTAAACCATCGTTACTTGTAATCAAACTTTATTTTTATTTTTGTTGAGGCAATAAATTTTCGAAGATTTCAATTTAATAACCAAAACCTATGCTTATATCCTATAGCGTTTCTTCAAAAATAAATCAAAATGCTAAAAAGAAAATTTGTTTTGATTTTTTTTTAATTTTTGTTGTTTTTGTTGTTTTTTTAATATGTTTTTTTTTGTTTTTTAGTTTTGAGTTTTGGAAAGAAAATGAAAAAAATAAATCATGAAAAATAAAAATAAAGATGAGACTTCCCCCGCACACACTTAATTTTGACCGTGTCCCAACAGTCAACCCATGTAAAAGGAGAAAAATAAAATAAAAATAAAAATATGACCTATATTTACATGAAAACGAAACGATTATTATTTACACGACATTAGAAAATATACCATTAAAGATCAAATGAAACGGTCTTTCAAAGACTAATTCATTTGTCTCATCAAGTATGAGAGATAGAGCTTCAACACAGAAAACCAAACCATAAAAGATTTTAAAGTTGAATGTTGATTTGGAAATACGAATGTCGTTTTATTAAAAATCATATGAGTTGTTTTATTTTCAATGATTTTTAGGGTAGATAGAATAATTGGTTGAAGTTCAAGTTTATTTTCACCAAATTTAAATTCAAACCCATCATCGACAAATTCTTCAAAATTATTGATTTTAAAATCAAATGGTGATTTTAAATCTACCTTTTAGAATTCAACAACCCATCTTCAAAAATTCCAAAAAATTTGTGTTCATTAAATTCGTCTTCCTTTATTGGATTATGAACAACCTCATTATATGTGTCAATTTCTAAATCTAAAGTTGTTGCATTCAAAATTTCAAAACTAAAAAAAGGAAGATCGAATTTTAAATTTGGTTCCACATTCTCAAAGGAATTGAAATCCAAATCAATTATCGCATTGTCAACAACTTCATGATTGTCATTTTCAAAAGTTGTTATTTTGAAAATCGTCAATTTTGAAAAAAGGTGGATTATTATTTGACTCCTCACACATTGGGATTTTATTTTATTTCTCATGTTGTTTAATGTATGTTTCAAACAACAAATCCATGTGATTTTTGTGAATTTCTTCCTTTTCTCAACAAAATCAAATTTATAATTATTAATTTGAGAATTTTCAATTTGAAATTGTTGAGATGAAATTATTCCCATGGGCAAAATCATTTAAATAGTGATTCACATTTCCATTTTGACTTTGAAATTCATTTTATAGTTCGAAATTGTATCGGCATGAGTTATAATTGAAATCATTTGAACTTTGAAGTGAATTCAAATTTTGATTATTTTTGAATTCCTTAACTTGAGTTATTGCATAGATTAATCAATTTGTTTATCATTTGATTTTGTTGTTCAAGTAAAGATCAAATCGTTTCAATACTCTTTTCAAAATCTGAGGGTTGGTCATCATTTTGAAAACTTTGTGGTGCAAAATTCTAATTGTTTATACAAGAGTTGTCATTAAAGTATCCATAAGAGTTTGATGTGAAACCATATGGATTATATTGATTTTTACAACTATTTTAAAATTCTGGCAAGTAAGAAAATTCAAACATTTTCAAAAATGTTTTTTTATAAAGGAAAAATATTTACCAAAGAGAGTATTCGTGGATTGAATGTTATGTGGGTGACCCCGGTTTGATCCCCGGCAACGACGCCAAAAAGTTGCCGAATCGACGAGTTTTCTATCGGTTAGAAAATCGTCCAAAAATTGTAATAAAAATAACTATAAGCGCACGGTGTACAATTTTAGTACATGACGAGTAGGGATCGATCTGCATGGAATTAAATTGATTTAATATTCCACTCAATCAAATTAAATAAGAATTTGAGATGTGTTAACTACAAATTTCTAAAAACTAACAAAAACTAAAAGCGAATAAAAAATGAGAGTAGAAGGCAATTTTGAGGCGAATCCATTCTCATGATCACATAAATCAACATAATGAAATTATGATCTCTCTTTTTGGTCATTTATGAATTTAGTTGATGGGTTTATCATAAGTATGGTCCATTTGTGCAATTAATTAGCCCAACGTAAACCATCAAACTTTAGCACATCCACCAAACCACTTGTCAACTCTCATTGAAATGGTAGTGACATTAACTATAAAATCTATTCTAAGCATGATCGATTTACTGTTGATTAGTAATATAGACCATCAAATTTTGATTCTAAAATCCACTTCATTACCAACATCATCTGTAGATGAAGAGGTAACTTGTGTTTATGTTTGTTTAAGCATAGTCTATTTGGCGTCAACAACATCGGATATCAAATTCAAAGTCAAACAACAAAATTTTACCACATCCAATAATTCCGTTAAGCACAAATAGATCATAAATTAGCAAATATGTTGAAACTACATGATTAAGAGAGCTTCATTATCCTAAATTGGGGTTCAACTTCTCATATTTGTTGTCATTTCAACAAATGTGGAATGCAACGTAACATAAACAAGAGGAAAAAGAAAGCTAATTGAAATAAACTAAAAGCTAATCTACTTGCATGAAAGAAAGAAATCTAAACTACTAACATAAGAAGAAAAAACAAGAAAAGAATATGAATTAAAAGTGCACGAATTAAAATTGCATATAAATAAATTACATAAGAAAAGGCTAAGAAGACATTAAAAAGAGAAAGAGTGTTTTTTGTTTATATTTGTGGCTACCACTAAACTAACTAGAAGGTAGTGCTAAGAACTTCATTACATGAAACACAAGGGGTATTTATACATGACTAAAACCCTAATGCATATTTTAGGGCACTACCAAAATTGCCCTTGACGAAGTGTGACCACCAAGTTATCATTAGCTTCTAATTAATCCTTCATTAAGTGTGCATGTAACTTTAATCTCCACTAACATATGTATTAGCTCCTAATTGTAGATCATGTTAAGTGCATAGATGAGGTCCTTCAAGTTGCATGACTTGATTTATTTCTTCATTCTTTTGTTTCCTTCTCTTATGCATGTATATTTTTATGAAGCCTCTTCTTATTTTCCATCCAATTTCCTGCACATAAAAATAAAATATGCAAATAAATATTATTAAAATTGATACATGCACAAAATTACTATTTTACCCCCAAATTGATGTATGAATGATGATTTGAAATCATTTTTGAAATTTGGTTTTAAACATATAAAAACATCCAAATGATATTTATTAACCAAAACAAGATTAAATATGTGAGTATAAATATACACTTTTACATGCACATTAGGACAAACCGAAGGCAGTCCTTCTACTACATCCTGTTTGGTAATCGCCCCTAAGATTAGTGGCGAGCAATCCTTGTATCGAAGATTTCAAAATGAAGATACCACCGCCACCATATATGATAAGGTAATTTCCCCAGAGATTAGTGGAAAGCAGCCCTACGTTGTGAAGATCACCGTCTTTAAAATCAGTTTCTTCAACAAAATCTTCGCTTTTGAACGCGTATATTGGTTCGAAGTGGTTTTTGGATAGGAATTATCCAAATACGATCCCGATTTCTTCGAATCATTTGTCGATAAAAGATGTCAATTATGTGGGTGATTATTATTCAATTAATTATATCATTTATCCAAATAAAATATCTTCTTAAAGATATATGTCTTTAAACCATTTTCTTTTTAGCATACGTGGGATTATTAAACCTCTTTTATCAAATACTTTGGTTAATCTAAACCCTTTTTTAACTTTTGAAATACCAAAACATTTCATTTTTTACTTAGGAAAAATATTATCATATCCTATTATTAGTATAATTCCAATCTTAAACGAAGATTTCACATTTCCAAAACATATCTTTAATGGGTCAAAAACTATGTTACTGTTTACTATACACCCAAATTAGTACCGAGTAAAAATGATTCATAAATTTTAGATTAGTTATACTCAATACTAATTTCTATATTCTGGCCTTACTATTCGTCGAATAACGTTGAAATCACCTTTTAAATTCACACGGATAGTATGGGTTTCCTTCATAGAAATTTAATACAGAGTTTAACTGGAACGCTCTCTTTACCATCAAAATCTTATTTGGAATCTTACTTAACTTTTGAGAATTCCAAGCCTTTTTTTTATTTTATCTTAAGAAAATACGATTCGGGTAAATCAAATTAACTATCCCCTCAGTCGGGCCAGTCCAGATAGCTAGGGAGAACAGGAAACCAGTTTTCGAAAGCCAAGCCTAGAGACTATCTCTCTGTCACTCATAAGACGGTCAAGTTATTTGATCAAATCTAAACCCTTTAAAATACTTGATTTATTATTTGATATACATTTACAAAGGATTCAATAAGAAAACCCTAGTTTAAATCATATCTTAGAAAACTTCAAATTCCTTTGTTAAATTGCTGGTGAATAGTGCTTTTAAGGGCTTCATGTCACAAAACCCATTTAAACCATTTATATGTCCCACTTTTCCGTCTAAAACTCTTGTAAATTATTTAACATATTTGAAGAATTTATCTCATATTTTCAAAGATGTAAAAATATCTATTTTTAAGAGTTGAAATCCATATTTTACAAACTGCCAAAATGTAGTGATTTTAAAAACTTGATTTGGACATATCTCAAATTTTACAAAATGAAATCTTGATTTTTCTCCTTCATTTGGAAATTATAGTTATAAGAGTCTGGAAAATTCTTACTTTGAATAATTGTAAACTATATTCCACTCGAGATATTAATTTAATTTTTATGGCACGACATGAAATGTCGTTACGCGATGTGCCTATTTTATCTCTAATTTCACATCCTTTCAAAAATTTTCCAAAATGAGTTTTATTGTTTATAAAAATTTATAAACCACTTTAAACCATCTTTATTCATGTTCAAAGGGGTTTAACTATGTCATAACACTTTTATAATTCATAAGAGAAAGTCTTTTCTTTGTGTAAACTTGACGTGTATTTGCCGTGAATTATTTCTACAACCAAGCAAACATATTACCGCATCCAAAACATGATGATCAAACAAAGAAAAAACTTATAACAAATATATTGTATCATCACATGATTTATAAAATAAACTAGTAGAGTTTCTCACCTATACGCTTTTCCTGATCTAACTTTTAGTGCTATGAAATCGAATATAGCTTCGCTATTTCTATATTGAAGCTTATGAATTGTGCCCTAGGATCCTTAGGTGTGCTTGACTTTATTATTGAGAGGCTGGAGGGCTGGTGGTGGCTCTTGACGTGCTTGGCCAAGCAAGGAGAAAGAAGAGAAGGCGATTGCTTACTTTGATTTCAAACTAAGGTGATATATCTTTCTATATGGAAGTGCATTTCTCGGCAAAGCTTCGCTGTGACCATGGAATTATTTATGAAGATATGGAAGTCATTAATGGTTTTATGAAGAAGGAGAAGAATTTAAGAATTTTGGTGTAAGAAAATGAAAGGATGTGGACATGTACTTACATCCCTTTTTAGCAAAATATCTACAACATCATCATCACCATTCCCATCACCCATGTGCTAAACCCACACCCCCACACAACTAAACCACCCTTCTCCCATGTGCCACCCCATGTGATTGTAAGTGATGGTGAGTTTTTCTTTGTTTTGCTTAAAAAATATCTTGATTTTTTTATACATGTACCCTAAGTAAGTTAGTAAATGTTAATGGTAAATATATATGAAAATATATGTGTGTTCATGTGCATGTGTATGGGTGCAATTATGTTTATTTTTGACAAATCAAGTTGCAATGTTTTGGTACAACTTTTGGTTGTTAAACCACGATGAATCTGGGATTGTATTCTGATTATATTTTACTTCTTAGTTAATATATATATATAATTTGAAAATGACATTACTATTATTATTTAATAATTAAAAGGGCCTCTGTAACGGTCCACCTTTTTGGAAGGTTTAAACTGACAATAAACTACACACGTCGAACTCAAGCCATTCAAAAATGGAGGATTGTTATGGGGTAAATAAGAAAAGAAGAGAAAGAAATAAAAAAACAAACACATAATCTCATAGTGGAATGATAAAATATAATACTCAAATAACAGTTCATGAAGCTGTTTTACAGATAACATTTGATTACACTTTTACAATACAGATCAGAGTTATGCATATAGCATAAATTAAATAAATAATGTAGCGAAACAACATGATGTAGTGGAATACATGTATATAAATAATATATATGTCTTTGTCTTTGTCCTTTAGAGATAAGTGGTCTTCAATACACTGAAAATCTCGGACTGACCCGAGCGTAATGAAAAGAAAAAACATTTGAGTCAGAACTAAATGATCTTATGTAAGTTGAATCAACATTTAATAAATACGAGTTAGCGGCTTCATAGATGTTTATAGGGTTTGACATCTCCTATCCAGTGTCAATGTGAGTGTAATAACTTAAGAGATGTTTGGGATTACCATCTCGTAAGGATCCGTTAAACTATCCACTATGCAGTACAACACGTTATTATAATATGTCTACAGTAAAGTAATAAAATAACATTAAAGTGTTACCCATATTCCCCTTAAAACATTTTATTTATTCTCGTAGTATATACAGATACTATAAGCTCCACCAAACTGGTGGTTTACTCAGTGAGCACTCCATAGGTGCGGTACGAACCAAACTCGCAGTGGGCGCGGTAAGGCATGTGGCAAGGCACGCGAGGCAATGCTCAAGGTAGGATGCTACTGTTTTGTGGATCCAGACTGGTGGTAATGCATAGCAGCTACTACCGCCCACCTTAGAACATACTTCCAAAATCAAATCGAGGGGTGGCCACCAAATAAATCATAAAGTAATATGGTATCGAAGAAATGCGTCCGATTGAAGATGCGACCTTATTTGGCCTGGCATGGCTCCTGTTTTAGCCACATCAAGCTGACCCAAGGGGATCAAGGCTACTTTAATACCTCATACAGAATCGTTTGCTAAACCATCCTACTTCATTCTAGAATCTCCACCACGTACACGGTTGTTAAACTGGTTTGTGGTATTAGCAGAGAGTATGACAATATCCTATCCTATCTCTGTTTGTACCAAAATTTGCACAACACTCTTTGGAAGTATTTAAAGAGATAAAAATGAAGAATAGAAATGTAAAAAGAGGATTATCTAATAAACACTTCAAAAACAAGCAATGAAAGCACGCAGAAACATAATGATTTAGAGTGGTTCGATGTATGGCCTACGTCCACTATGAAGTTGATGATTTTATTGCTATTCACTTGCTAATTACAACTGATTACTATGATAAAATTCGAGTACAACAACAGCCTTGAAGTGCAAAAAGGGTTTCGGTAGATTCTGGATGTCAAAGAGCCAAAAATTCCCTTTTCTATAGGCTCTGGGGTGCTATTTATAGGCGTAGGATGCAAATATCTCGCTCAGATCTCGGGAGACCTCTTCTGGCACGTAAGTGGTCCCACGTGATTGATCCCATGCGATTTCGACTTGATCCATGATCGATACGAACGAATTTCGTATCGATCAAGATTTGACCCAGTCAAGTTGGAACTTCGCAAGAACATTCTTTAGGTTGTATGTAACCTCCTGTGAAAATTTCATAGCATTTGGATTCGTGGATTATGAATTATGATCGATGCAAGTTTGAGCTCCTCGCACGTTGCTTTCTTCGAATCGATACTTGTTCGTATCGATCACTTCGCCTCGATGTTGAGCACGTGCCGTTGAGTTGACTTGGAGCTTGATTTTTGGATTGCTCCTCTTTTGATGCCGAATTGAGTGAGTTACCCTAAGGTTCTCGCCTTGTTCATATCGATCGTGACCGTGCTATTCGTATTGACCCGTCGCGCTGCGATCGAGTATGTAATCTTGTTCTACTCGATGCACCGCATCCTTGTTCTTATCGATAATATTATGCTGTTCATACCGGTCGAATTTATCTTACTTCGCATCGACTTTTTGCGTGCCACTTCGTATCGAGGAGGAGTGTTGGTTTCGTATTGATCTGTGGTCGATCGATACGAAGTGAGTGTAAAATTTAATCGATACTAAATGGACATGATGTTACAAACAATGGATACAAAGTACGATGCCTTCTCAGGGATGTAGGATCGTGGTCATCTGATGGATGCAAGATGGGGACCATTTGGTGGATATGAACTGTTGGAACTTGATCGATGCGAACAAGGCTGTTAAGTGGATGGATACGAAGAGTGTAATTCCCCTTATCAATACAAAGCCGCATACTCCTAACGGATTCGAATATGGCTCTTTAACTGATGGATACGAAATGAAGCACTCTGATGGACGCGATTAAGATGATTTCTTTGGGTTGCATTGATCATATCTTAAGCATACGAACTCGAATTGACTTGAAATTTGGAATGTTAGCTTTCATAGCTTTGTTGGTCATGTCATATCAACCATAGATTGATACAGATTCAGACAAAATTTATCGATATCCATAGCAAACTTGCATGTAACCGATATTCAGAATTAGCGATCTTTGGCTTTCAGTCAATTCCTTGATATCTCGGCCTTGCCAGAAGACATGATAACATTTTCCTTCCAAAGTACATCTTGGGAGAACATGACGTGCTTTGAATAGTCGCATCTTTCATTCGGAATAGTTCTGTCCGACTCATTGAACGGTTGCCGTCTTTTCGTTGAAAGTTGTAATTTTTGTTTGATCCATAGAGACATAAATTATTAACTGTAGACCGCAATTGTTGTACTGTGTGCCCTTGTAACTGATTGCTATATGATACCGATTAGCCATTTGTAGTTGTAATCGTTCATCAGGTGAGTATTCGACCTGTGAATTTTGAAAATTGAAATTAGTCCGACATACATGCATCTATGTTATCCAAACTCTTGTTAACGTTCGCACGTTCACAAGTCATTGTCAGTTTTCTCGCATCGAATTCCGTATCGATCCTCTCCTGAATCGATGTGAAATTCGAGTTGCAACAACGTTCAATGGTTGTTTGGAATGTCCCCTTATATGATCCTCTCCTGGATCGATGTAAAAGGTTGCAAGATTGTTCTTGTATCGATGTAATTCCATTGATGGATACGAAATGAATATTTCGTATCGATTGAGCCATGTTTCTTTTTTGAATTGATGTAACTTTATGGATTCGAAAAGATTGCATAAGTCTTGTCATTATTGTTTGTTGAGTCTTTCTTCGTATCGAGGGACTTATGATGGATACGGATAAAGTAGTCCGTCCCCTATGCACTATCCGTATCGGTAGATACGAGTCTTCATGGGCTGTGCGTTGATGGATACGAACAGTGAAATTCGTATCGATGCGTCTCGAATCCCTATAGTCTTCAAAGTGACGGACATAAAATTGTCATTTCGAATCATCAATATGATGCTTAGGCCTCCAAGCCTGTGGATACGAAATGATGCTTCGTACCTATGAAATTACATGGCTTCAGTGTTTCTTCGCTGTTTCTTTCGTATCGATGAAGTTTAAGTCGAGGGATACGAATAATCAATTCGCATCGACCCAATGATAGCCTGTTGTAACCGGTCGCTTTGATTGGGAGGCGAAACGTTTCTTACTCTCGGTTTCACACCCATATAAATACGCGACTCAGTACTTAGAATTTTTTTTTACTTATTCACTTTTTGCTTTGCCTTCGTATCGATCGATAGACCCAGGAAAAAGAAATTGCGCTTGTCTTCGAGTCGAACCAGACTTTCAATCTATTGAACTAGCCATTGTAATTAGGTAATGAATCAATGAACTCACGTTAAGAAGGACGAGATTCGAATCCAATTGCTAATCCATTCACATATATGGTCGATTTCAGTGGTGCCAAGGTTGGAGTTAAGCCAGGGCTTGGTTGAGGAAGGATGTGATGAAGCTTAGATTGATCTGGAGAAGAAAGAGTCTGGGATCCATCGTATCGATTGTGGACGAGGGGCAAGTTCGTATTGATTCATATGAAAAACGGTTTTGCATCTGTTGACAAACTATTTTGCACCGATGGAGAGTTAACATTCGTATCGATAGGTTGCCGCCACTCCTTGTATCGATTCGGAGTGATCGATACAAAGTCTTGGATTGGTGATCGATACGGAAGAATTATCGCAAATCAATACAAAATGGAGACTATTGATCGATACAAAATGAAGAGTATCGATCGATACAAAATAAAGAAAATTCATCGATACGAAAATGATTGATACGAATAGGCATGCCCTAATCGATATGAAATCCACGTTCTTCTGGCCGATACGAATTTGAATTTAGGTGATCGAATATGAGTTGAACTTTGATGAATCTGAACACCCTTGCACATTTGAACACTTGACCTCGACGAGCTTCTGTCCTGTATATCTGGACTTAACTGTTGAACAACATGTTTGACTACCCATCGAAGCTCATCGATGGAACTGTAACTTAACTTAAAATCAACAAATTTTAACTCGGATCGGTCTATAAAGTCTGGATGGCATGGTTGTGACAGTCAGCGATGACGGTTACTCCAGTTGAATTTTGAAGTCACGTCATTTAGATAGTTCTCTAACTCTGTAGAATTTCTCAAGGAATATGTAGCACTGCACTGCACAACACATTCACGCACTTCACATTGGGGAATACATGGGCATATTATCGTCTAATGATAATTTTTCATAAGTTAGTTAGTTATGGAGTCCACAAGCTCACAACCGCAAGAAATTCAAAGCTCACTTCCCTTAACAATCGAGATACCGACCACCACGATCGAAGTTATAGATCCAGCTCCGTATAAGCTACCAGGCGTTACATTTATTGGTTATCCACCAAATTCTACACCGTCCAATTTCTGAAGACATGCTGGGACGAATATGCTTAAGGCATGGCTTGTCACTGGACGACGTGCTATTGCCGGGACCAAACGGTAGACAACATTATCCACTGGAGAGGTTTACTGCTTTCAATCGCCACACATGTATTGTTGAATATGCGCTTTGCGCTTATATGATTTTTGTTTGATGATAATAAACATATATAATTCATTAAATGTGTTTGTTAATATACTATTTTATTTTCACAGATTAAATAAATATTTGCTGAATAAAATAAATAACACAGATTTTGAATTCAAACGAATATTTATTACAATTTTGAATAGTACAAATTCAAGCTCTCACTATTCACTATACAACTTTGATACAAATTCAATTACATCACAATTTTACATTTACAGTTGACCTCACTACATATAACTCACACTCGTATTTATCTTCAACTGCATTCCAGTTTGAATCCAGCATCTGAGCAATCTGCAAAAATATTCACTAACGCAGTAAAATTGAAAAGGAAATATTTTTGCAACAGAAAATGAAATATGATTTTTTGAAAATATTATTTGCCTCAGTTATTTAGGTTTTTCGTCATTATTTAAATTTGAATTCATCATACACGAACAACTTGTGACATACACAGTGTACCACTGTATATGCCACAAGGCCATGCACATCGATATACACTTGATAATGCTACAGGGACAGGTGAGCACAGGTCAAACCCAAATGAAAAGCCGGGTTCAACTCACGTGCAACATAAATAAAATATCAACTTCAGCACAAGGTCAAACCCGAGCTGTGAAACTGGATTCAACACAGGTGCAAATGGCCAAAACTCAAGAATCAAGTGTCGACTAGTCTAATATAAACAAGACAGTAGCCCAGTGCCAACATGATCAGAATGAAGACAAGTACACTTGAACAAAATGAACAAGTGAAGCATCTGTGTAAACATATGTATAGCATGTCAAAGCAAGCTGCATATATGACAATCAACCAGATTGAACCAATGACCTAGGTTACAACTTCAAAATCAGTGGGCAAGTATGGACAGAGCTCGAGCACAAGATATAGGACAAGTGATACAACTGACATGCAAACATCTCAATATTGCAGTGTACCCAGAACTAGTTCAGTGATCAAATGCAACACAATGTCAAACTAAAACTAAGTGATGAACCAACAATGCAGAATCAAGATAAAAATGAAGCCAACATAGCTGCAGTATGCATCGGTGCATATATGAAGTGACTCAAAACAGATAACCAGTGATACAGAGAATACAACATGAAGACCAAGGCTGCAAATATGCAAATGCTCGAACTCAGTGACAACTTACTACAATGACCAAGTACAAGTGCACCAATGAATCATCAAAGAATGCAACAGTGAGGCCAGAAAATTGAAGAAAACTAGTGCAGTGATGCAAGTTCAAATATAATGAAACAACATGTACAGGACAGTGAAAAAGCATACTGGAATCGAACCAACAAGCTTCAGCATCAACATCAAACCAGAGAACATCTACAAATGGTACCGACTACAAGTGAATGCAAACAATACAATACTGAAGTGATGAAATGCATAAAAATCTACTGAAACCAAGATTGCACTACAGTGAATGCAGAGAACACATTGCAGTGGTACAGGGACAACATACAAATGCTTATATGAATAACCTGGGCAGAAAGCATTGAAACAATGCAGTATGGCCAGAGTGAAGATTATAAGACTGCAATGGATACAACAATGCCCAAGACAACTTGAACAAAGCTACTACAGGAATGCAGACAGTGGTCGAAGCCAATTCACAAAAATATCGAAGTCAAAGAAGATAAATAAACATCAAAGACATAATGACCAAGTCACGTATCAAAACGTTGATTATAAAAAATCAAATTGTACGAAATTTATCAAGTCAGAGAAATTCACGAAGCCGTATTGAAAAATAGTCAAAAATGTCAAAAATTCAAGCCGAGTATATTACACCGTATTGACCAAGCAATGAATCGACACCGTGTCAACCAAGTAATCTATCAAAAATGCGAAATTGACAAAGTCAGATCAATCCCAAGCATCCAAGCATAATCGAATGGCCAAAGCAAATTTTTGAAACAATCAGACGAACGAAAAATAAGGAGATCGAACGCATATAAATCCCAATCATCATCGGAAATTTTAGGTATCGAGTTCGAGTACGAGAATCACTAAAGCACAAAAAGGGAAAATACATACCGAAGCAAACGTCGAACTCGATCAAGCAGCAGTGAGCAACTCAGAGAAATAATCGATTGACATAGAGAGGAGCCAAATCAATCATACGATCGAGCAACTATCGGCTGCTTATTTCACAACCCTAATTTTGGAAGCAAGGAGGAAAAGAGCCGAAGCCCTAATTTAGTTGCAGAGAAGAACAAGCCGCCATCTCAAAGACGAACGAGCAAGAAGATCCGGGCTAAAATAAAGAATAGGGCCGGCCGTGTTTTAAAAGGGCTTTAGTATATTTTTAAATAGGGTTTAAGTATTTTATTGTCTTTTAATTGTTGTTTTTTACTTTTTGAATCAAAGAATTTGTAAATCACCACCTAGGGTTTAGGTAGTGTCAGATTGTCTAGCTAGAATTAGTTCAGTGAGCAGGGTGTGCGAGTTTGCAAAGCTCTATAGGTGGGAGCAGAGTTTGCGAGTAAGCAAAGCTCTATAGGTGGGAGCAGAGTTTGCGAGTAAGCGAAACTCTATAGGCGAAGCAGGGTGTGCGAGTCTGGTAGAGTGTTTGTGAGCGGGAGCAAATGTTTGCGAGTCTAGTAGAGTGTTTGTGAGCGGAAGCAAAAGGTTTGCGAGTCTAGTAGAGTGTTTGTAAGCGTGATACTGTTTAATTCTAATAGAAATCTGGGAATGCAACAGTAGACAGGGGTTGCCGAAGCTGGGTAAATTTTGTGCGTGATTTACTTTTCAGCATATTTATTTCTGTAGTTTATTTCTGTGTTTAATTCGAGTAAATTTTCTATAACCCTATTCACCCCCCCTCTAGGGTTAATCTAGATCCTACAAGTGGTATCAGAGCCTGGTATTTTTATTTAACTCTAGAGTCATGAATTCATCAAATAATGCTTTTTCTGAGGGGCAATCTATTGCTAGGCCACCCATGTTTAACGGGAATGATTATGCTTATTGGAAAGTTAGGATGGGTATATATCTTAGTTCTGTTGATTATGATGTTTGGGATATTATTGAAACTGGCTATAAAGCTCCTACTATAATCGTTGGTGATACTGAGATTCCTAAACCTAAGGATAGATGGGATGCTAACGATAAGAAATTAAAAACCACAAATGCTAAAGCCATGAATGCCTTGATCCGTGCTCTTGATAAAAATGAATTTAATAGAATTTCTCATTGTACAACAGCACAGGAAATTTGGTACACTTTGGAGGTGACACACGAAGGAACTTCTCAAGTCAAGGAGTCTCGTCTATCCCTATTCAGCAATGAATACGAAAACTTTGTGATGGACAAAGGCGAGAGCATAAAGGATATGTTTGGACGTTTTTCAACTTTGGTGTACAATGCTAGGGCGCTTGGGAAGGTCTTCACTGAGGTAGAGCTTGTGCGGAAGATACTACGAGTCTTACTGATGAACTTTGAGGCAAAAGTCACGACAATACAAGAATCGAAAGATTTGAGTAAGCTAAGCATGGAGGAGTTGATTGGCAACTTGATGACATACGAGCTTGAGCTAAAAGCAAAGGAAGAACGCAACAACTCCGAACCAAAGAAGAAGGCGATTGCCTTAAAGAGCAAAGAAGAAAGCGATGAAGTAGGAGAAGATCCAATCGAAGAGCTTGCAATGGGTGTCAATAATCTTAGAAAATGGTCGAGATTCAAGCCACGCAAGAGAAAAAAAAGGGTAATAGATCAAAAGACTCTGACAATTCCGAATAATGAATCAACATGCTTTAACTGCAAGAAGCCCGGACACTTCATACAAAAATGCCCACTTCTCAAAAACAACAAAGAAAAGAAAAAGAAAAAGAAGGCATTTGCAGCGACTTGGGATGATGAAGAAGGAGAGGAAGTTTCGGATAGCAGCTCAGAGGAGGCTAACTTGTGTCTTATGGCAAAATCAAATTCAGAAGCAAGCTCCGAGGAATCTAGTGAGGCAGGTGAGTATTCCTATAGAGATCTTGTTTTTATGTGCTTAGATCTTACTAAAACAATTGATAGTCTTGAATCAAAAATTGAAAAACTGAAATCTGAAAGGAGGAAACTCATCCATGAAAATTCTAGGTTAGAAACTGAACTTGATAATATTCAAGACCTAGACTGTAAAAATTGTAAGATTTTAGATTCAGATTTATCAAAAGTTAGAAATAACTTTGAGAATCTTGAAAAAGAAAACTTGAATCTTAAGGAAACCATCGACACTAGGAAAAAGGATTTTATAAATCGATGCACCTCACTTGTAACTGAAAACACAACATTAAAAACCAAAGTCCAAAATCTTGAAAAATCTCTGAATAACTTTTCAAAAGGAGAAAAATCTTTCAAAATGTTATTGGGAAATCAAATTTTTGCTAACAACAGAAAAGGACTAGCCTTTGGGAAATCACAAGATGATGATAATGCAAAAGGTAAAAGTGTCTTTGCTCGATCTGAAATAATTGGACATCATGTTGAAAATTATAGTCATAGGAACAAGAACACAAAATTTAATCAAGTCAATTCAATGTGTACAATTTGTAGAAAATTTGGACACAACCAAAATAATTGTTGGTATAGACCCAAACACGTGAAAACTATACCAATTTGGGTTCCAAAAGGCATAAATATAAAATCTTTGAAAGTCAAACAAATTTGGGTGCCAAAAGGAACATATATAAATAGTTTTGGGTCTCCACAAACATATTTTCCATGTTCTGCCACTAACGACCATGGACCTATAAAAACAAATAGGTCACAAAAATCTTTCTTCGTGTAGGTGTGGTGGCAGGCTAAGGAACAACAACAGTGTTCTCTGTATTTTGGCTGTTCCAGAAACACAACGGGTGACAAAGCAAAGTTCCTTAGCCTAGTATAGAGGTGACAGAATCACAATGGACAACAATGAAAAATTATCGTAAAGGTAAAACGGGTAAATTTGTTTTTGAACGATATATTAAATGTGATAATCTGCACCGTAATCTTAATTAAATCAGCCAGTAATGTGATGATGAAATGAATGATGTCTTTAATTCTGACTTATTCTTAATTCATATGATTTCTTTTGACTTGTTCTTATTTATGACCTTGATTTGTGCTTAAATGATGACCAATCAGATTTTCAACTTTGAACTAATCCATATAAATTTGTTCGGTCAAATGATGGTTACTCATGCTACACGTAGATATATTTGTTTTGACATTTTGGTCACTGCTTGTAAATTTGCACGATTTCAAATTTCATGTGAAAGCTGTTAAAAAGGATTTTAAGAAATTGTTGAAACTTCAAGAAATTGTTTTTGAAATAATTATGATGTTGATTGACTATTGATTACTCATGAATATAACTGTTTCTGAAACTGACAATATGATATTTGTTAACATGGTCTCAATTCAAATCCAAGAGAATTTCATTTAAAAATTGTTGAAAACAATTATGAGATAATTTGTTGAAATTTCACAATCTGGTCTTTGACATCCAACGAGTGAATATTGAGTGAAATTTAAATTCAGATGCAGATTACACTGGTAATATAGTTGATAGAAAAATTACTAGTGGAACGTAATTAATCTTTGAAACATTCATTTGCTACATCATTTTTCAAAGAAAATATCTGCATATTTTTCACTTGAAATAAATTTTCAAATAGCAGAATTTTTCTCATATAACCCCTTCGAGAAAATCATTTTTGACCATATTTTCAGATTAGTCATTATTTGATTTTAAATGACAAATTTTGACTAATCTAACTCCCTAATGATTATCGAAAAGATCAATAGTGATTGAAAAAGTGATGAGTGTCGATATTTGTCATACATTACTCAAGGCAATATATTTAGAAAAATTTCTTTAGAATTTCATAACAAGAGTTATAAAAACTTTTTGTTGGGTAAAAATCCCATGATCATTTCTATTTCTATCATCTTTCTATCGACCATCACTCATCAAAATCATATATAACATGTAAATTTGTGGTAGTTTACAAAGGAAATTATTCGTTCTTCAATTTATTATTATAAAGGAATTTATCTGTGCTTCAATTTATTATATTCTTCAATAAAAATAAATATCCAAAGTATTCACTCTCATTTAAAAGTCCTCACGGTTATGCATGGGTGAATTACTTGGATTTTTGATTATGTGCTTCCATGCTCATTTAAAAGTCCTTACGGTTATGCATGTATGGAACGCATATCAAAATTAGTTGATTAAATAGACAAGTTGATTCTAATCCCATTTAAAAGTCTCACGGTCATGCGTGGTTAGAAGATACTTGATTTCATTTTTTAAATAAAAATTGTGAATACTACAAATCTCATTTAAAAGTCCTAACGGTTATGCATGGTTAGTAGATATTCAAATTTCCTGAATTAAACATACCACAAATAGACAGAACTGTATGGTTTTTTTGATGATTTTATCCCCATCACTTCTGAAAGTGGAATATGCGTCTGACAAGGGTAATTATGATTTTTGTTTGAGTTTTATTGAAATTTGATATTTATATTCAATTGAGTTAAATGTTTGATTCATGTCTGTCACTTCATCCCTATTTTTATAACACTGTTATTCTTTTGCTGATAACAAAAGGGGGAGAGAAAAGTTAAGATTTTGTCAAATAGAATCAAGCAAAGGTCAAATAATTTTCCATTTGCATATAGGCTCATTTACATATTTTTATTTGTATGCATATATGTAGGGGGAGTATTGTGTAGAGAGGGAGCATTCAAATAGGGGGAGCAAATTGAACGATCAAATACATTTAACATATTCAAAATCTTAAATATATGTTTGTTATCATCAAAAGGGGGAGATTGTTGAATATGCGCTTTGCGCTTATATGATTTTTGTTTGATGATAATAAACATATATACATTCATTTAAATGTATTTGTTAATATACTATTTTATTTTCACAGATTAAATAAATATTTGCTGAATAAAATAAATAACACAGATTTTGAATTCAAACGAATATTTTATTCCAACGAATATTTTTTACAATTTTGAATAGTACAAATTCAAGCTCTCACTATTCACTATACAACTTTGATACAAATTCAATTACATCATAATTTTACATTTACAGTTGACCTCACTACATATCACTCACACTCGTATTTATCTTCAACTGCATTCCAGTTTGAATTCAGCATCTGAGCAATCTGCAAAAATATTCACTAACGCAGTAAAATTGAAAAGGAAATATTTTTGCAACAGAAAATGAAATATGATTTTTGAAAATATTATTTGCCTCAGTTATTTGGGTTGTTCGTCATTATTTAAATTTGAATTCATCATACACGAACAACTTGTGACATACACAATGTACCACTGTATATGCCACAAGGCCGTGCACATCGATATACACTTGATAATGCTACAGGGACAGGTGAGCACAGGTCAAACCCAAATGAAAAGCCGGGTTCAACTCACGTGCAACATAAATAAAATATCAACTTCAGCACAAGGTCAAACCCGAGCTGTGAAACTGGATTCAACACAGGTGCAAATGGCCAAAACTCAAACTAGTCTAATATAAACAAGACAGTAGCCCAGTGCCAACATGATCAGAATGAAGACAAATACACTTGAACAAAATGACCAAGTGAAGCATCTGTGTAAACATATGTATAGCATGTCAAAGCAAGCTGCATATATGACAATCAACCAGATTGAACCAATGACCTAGGTTACAACTTCAAAATCAGTGGGCAAGTATGGACAGAGCTCGAGCACAAGATATGGGACAAGTGATACAACTGACATGCAAACATCTCAATATTGCAGTGTACCCAGAACTAGTTCAGTGATCAAATGCAACACAGTATCAAACTACAACTAAGTGATGAACCAACAATGCAGAATCAAGATAAAAATGAAGCCAACATAGCTGCAGTATGCATCGGTGCATATGTGAAGTGACTCAAAACAGATAACCAGTGATACAGAGAATACAATATGAAGACCAAGGCTGCAAATATGCAAATGCTCGAACTCAGTGACAACATACTACAATGACCAAGTACAAGTGCACCAATGAATCATCAAAGAATGCAACAGTGAGGCCAGAAAATTGAAGAAAACTAGTGCAGTGATGCAAGTTCAAATATAATGAAACAACATGTACAGGACAGTGAAAAAGCATACTGGAATCGAACCAACAAGCTTCAGCATCAACATCAAACCAGAGAACATCTACAAATGGTGCCGACTACAAGTGAATGCAAACAATACAATACTGAAGTGATGAAATGCATAAAAATCTACTGAAACCAAGATTGCACTACAGTGAATGCAGAGAACACATTGCAGTGGTACAGTGACAACATACAAATGCTTATATGAATAACCTGGGCAGATAGCATCAAAACAATGCAGTATGGCCAGAGTGAAGATTATAAGACTGCAATGGATACAACAATGCCCAAGACAACTTGAACAAAGCTACTACAGGAATGCAGACAGTGGTCGAAGCCAATTCACAAAAATATCGAAGTCAAAGAAGATTAATAAACATCAAAGACATAATGACCAAGTCACGTATCAAAACGTTGATTATCAAAAATCAAATTGTACGAAATTTATCAAGTCAGATAAATTCACGAAGCCGTATTGAAAAATAGTAAAAAATGTCAAAAACTCAAGCCGAGTATATTACACCGTATTGACCAAGCAATGAATCAACACCGTGTAAACCAAGTAATCAATCAAAAATGCGAAATTGACAAAGTCAGATCAATCCCAAGCATCCAAGCATAATCGAATGGCCAAAGCAAATTTTTGAAACAATCAGATGAACGAAAAATAAGGAGATCGAACGCATATAAATCCCAATCATCATCGGAAATTTTAGGTATCGAGTTCGAGTATGAGAATCACTAAAGCACAAAAAGGGAAAATACATACCGAAGCAAACGTCGAACTCGATCAAGCTGCAGTGGGCAACTCAAAGAAATAATCGATCGGCATAGAGAGGAGCCAAATTAATCATACGATCGAGCAACTATCGGCTACTTATTTCACAACCCTAATTTTGGAAGCAAGGAGGAAAAGAGCCGAAGCCCTAATTTAGTTGCAGAGAAGAACAAGCCGCCATCTCAAAGACGAACGAGCAAGAAGATCCGGGCTAAAATAAAGAATAGGGCCGACCGTGTTTTAAAAGGGCTTTAGTATATTTTTAAATAGGGTTTAAGTATTTTATTGTCTTTTAATTGTTGTTTTCTACTTTTCGAATCAAAGAATTTATAAATCACCACCTAGGGTTTAGGTAGTGTCAGATTGTCTAGCTAGAATTAGTTCAGTGAGCAGGGTATGCGAGTTTGCAAAGCTCTATAGGCGGGAGCAGAGTTTGCGAGTAAGCAAAGCTCTATAGGTGGGAGCAGAGTTTGCGAGTAAGCGAAACTCTATAGGCGGAGCAGGGTGTGCAAGTCTAGTAGAGTGTTTGTGAGCGGGAGCAAATGTTTGCGAGTCTAGTAGAGTGTTTGTGAGCGGGAGCAAAAGGTTTGCGAGTCTAGTAGAGTGTTTGTAAGCGTGATACTGTTTAATTCTAATAGAAATCTGGGAATGCAGCAGTAGGCAGGGGTTGCCGAAGCTGGGTAAATTTTGTGTGTGATTTACTTTTCAGCATATTTATTTCTGCAGTTTATTTCTGCGTTTAATTCGAGTAAATTTGCTATAACCCTATTCACCCCCCCTTTAGGGTTAATCTAGATCCTACATGTATAGCATGAACACTTCCTCCATTTAACCAATACATTAGGGAAGTATTATCTTTCTTTCGAATTGCTCCATCTCAATTACACCCCAACGGATATGCTCTGCTGAATAGCCTATTCATTGTATTTATGGAGCATCTCTTCCGGCCACCGACCCCGCTCGAAATTAGATATTTATTCAATGTCAAGAGCCGGGGAGATAGTCCTTCTTTTACATTTCTAGAAGCGGTTAGAAATCGTCAAGTGGCAATGAGGTCCTGGTCCAGGTTGAGCTACTTTAAAAGAAATGGTTTTATGTTCGCTGCTCCCAGGATTCGCCAGCCGATGGCTATTCAGACATAAGTACCACAGTCTTTTCAAGTAGATAACAAAGTGATCGCAACCGACGTCAAACTAATATCTCCTTTTCTTTAAAAATGTAATTCCACGACCCGAAGGTGCACATTTTAAAGAGATAGTATAGGTTCCCCAAGAAGTTCCAAGTGAAATAAGGGACATTGATTTAGTTCTAATAGACAGGAATTTGAGAATCGTCGGGTTAATTGAGCATAGCCAAAGTATAAAGCCGGAGGGAACACTAACGGTTTTCTCAAAAAAACGAGTGAAGCGTAAGATGCCGAAAGTTGTTATAAATGAAGGGGTTGATTTAGAAAGAACACCCACCGACGATGAATATGTAGCCTGGCCTTCTGATGCCCTTCAGGATTCCAAGGGAAAAAGAAAAGGCAAGGCAACTGCTTTCAAATGCCCTAAATCCTTGAGATGGAAATCCATGGCAATTTCTTTTCCTGTTCGCGGCATTAGAATTTCGGAGGCTCCTCCCTCACAGGTGGAAAACCTTTTTGAAGGGTTCGCCAACATTCAAATTTCGGATTATGTGTCACTTCAACATGATGCCGAATTGGAAGGGCTTCAGCATGCTTTAGGCTTAAGCGAGTCTCTTCCCACTAATGTGGCCAAAACTTCCAGTTGGTTGGGGGGTTGCACATACATATACACTTCATGGCACTACATGATTCTCGACCATAAGTTGTCTACTTTGGGTGATCACTAACTCTGTTCCTCTTTTACTTTTGTAGGTGCAATCACTAAGCAAGATTCTATGCTTGGAAGCCTCCGTTCAGCACGCCAATCATCGAGTTCATACTATGTGTCTCGTAGGAGGGAAGATGATAGAAACCATGACCACGGTTATTCCAGTCAGGAATACTATGATAGAGATAGAAATCTAGAGCAGAGGTACCGATCTCGATCGTGCTCTCCATCTCTTTGAATCCCTACACAACCTTCTGCTTATGTTACACACCCCCAAAGCCTCCACGTCATAAACCGCCTTCCCACGCTCAGAGGACTGATCCTCACCACCGAAGACACGAGACTGAAACTCCTATTGCCATTGAACAGGCTATTACTGAGCCCTCCGTGAAAGGGGCTAATAACATTGCACAGTTGAAAAAGGATTTCCCAAACATCTGCTTTGATGGCTGCATCTTTCCTCCGCACTTAAAGAGAATCCTGGTGGAAGCAGAGAATATGATGTACGGTTGTATTCATGACTTCTATACTCAGTATAAGGAATGGTAAAAAGCCGCAGAGAAAGTGTCGAAGTTGACCTTTGAGCGGGTGACCACTAAGAGAAGTTAGAGAATGAGCTTGATCAGAAGGATCGAATTATCCAATTGCTTCACATTAAAGCTGAATCCTCCCGAAAGTCAGAAATAGAGTCCACTCAAAAGGATGACGAGGCTAACTCGACCATGGAGAGGATGAGGCAGACACACTATGCCCTGGTGGAGGAGATGGGCCATCAGAACACCACCATTACTGCCGAACGGGATGCATCTCTCAAAGAACTCAATGAGATTAAAGCCAAATTCTCATAAATTACCAAGGAAAGGGATGACGCGAATTGCGCAGCCTAGAAGGCATGTGAGCAAGCGGTAGTGCTGCGGGGTGAACGGGACGCGGCAGTGGCTAAAGTCCGTATGGTGGAGACCGAGGTCAAGGAGAGGATCTGTACAGCGGTGTCCGGGCTAGAGGCTGATATCGAAGATCTCCTCATCACTTATAATGCTAATGTGCTAAAACACAGGAACCTAGCCTGGCTTAAAAATTAACTGGTACATCTTCACAACGCCTGGGGCCGATTGGTTGACGAGGAGAAGGTGGCGCATCCAGATGAATCAATCAATGAGTTTGAGTTTGAGAATCATATGCTGAATGAAGATGAAAGAAAGATTCTCCATGAGTCGATGATTTCACATGAAAGGGAGAAGCTCGGCACCCAACACTTGGAGGTTGGAGAAGGTTCGTGTGTTGAGCATCATGAGACAAGTCTTGAGATTCTTACGCTAACCCAACTTGAACCTGCAACAGCGATTGAAACCCAATTTGTCCCTGCTTACATCCGGAACAACCACATGTATCTCCTGCTAAAGAACATACTTCTGAAGCTGTTCAACCGTCCACTAGCCTAACCGAGGAAAGCAAACTGAACATTCTTCATACATGTCCAAAGTAAGAGGCTTGATTCGAAGTGTTTACTAACAGTCTGTCTTTTTCTCTATCCAATGACTGGAGTTACACTAATAGCGCCTCTTGCAACTCAAGAATCACATCAAGTGCAGGAGGCTATCATTATTGAGGCGACCACCACAACAATGACTGCACCGATTGATGGAATGTAGGGGTACACACTCTCTTTTGATGAGCAGATGATGGAGGAACTCCTCGGTTGCCACAGCGACCCTTTTCCGGACCTACCATTTGTTAAAGTGGAATCACACCTACTACTGGTTCTTCAATGCCGACCAGCAATGCTCAGGAAATTCACAAAAAAGAAATATTGGCTGAAATCGACGCTGAAATGGAGGCAGCAACTCATGGTGGTAGTTCTGGAGTTGGAATGGCGGCACCTGGCCCGGCTCTGCTGAGAATGATATCGCCCGAAGGTACATTTATTGATACCAGCGTGCCCATCCCACCTCCTACAGTTGATGCTGTTCCCCCGACTCCTCCTTTCCGGAAGCATCCTCGTGCACTCGAGTTTGGAGGTGGACGTTGAGATCATGCCCCCATCTAGAGATCGACCACTGAAAGGCAAAAGCTCAAAGCGAAAAATCACTAGCAGCTCCAGTGGGTCCGCGCCGAAGAAGAAACTGAGGAAGAATAAAGAGTAGATAGGCCTCTTTGGCACATTTTTGAGTAGATAGGAATTTGTTTTTAGCCTTTATAGGCCATGTATAGATGCGAGTTCAGCCTCTTCTAGTAGGAATTTTGGAAATAACTTGTACATGAATTTCTTCCACAGATAGTTGAAATGAAACTCGTTTTTGGCTTCAACTCTATTATTGCTTATTTTGCTTAAGTGTTCCATTACTCGAATTCTTGTCCAGTGCATTTGCGGAGTTCCAACCTTTGAGTCGAGTTTGTTTTATTTTCAAGTCCGAAAATCACAAACACGGGCCGTGACTGGGGATGAAGTTAAACTTTAATGGTGCACTGCTTTAGTCAATGGTCGACACTTGAGTTCTGCCCCCAGTTTTGGTGATGAGTTATAAAGATCGTCCAGCGATTGCATTTCACCTTCATTTCATCGAGCTTACATCGTTGAATCGATGCCGAAACAAGTGAGAGTCGAGTGGTTGAATCACACTCGCTCACTTATCAATAGTCTCATCTGCAGTTCGAGGATATGCATTTGTATGTCGACGATCGATCATGCCTGTTTATGTTTTAATCGTGTGTCCATGTGCTGGGGACTTAAGTTAGTTTACGAGTAGTCATTCACATTCGAGTTATGTTTATACTCTGACCACACTCGGGGGACTCAGAGTTATTTATAGTCGATACTCTGGTGGTTTCCAAAGGTAGTCGACCTTTGCACTCCAGTTCGCACTCTGAGAACTTGAAGTTGATTGATGTTTATACTCCAACTCGCACTCTGTAGATTTGGAGTTAATGTTTATAGTCTAGTTCGCACTCCGGGAATTTGTAATTGATGTCTACACTTCAGTTCGCACTATGGGAACTTAGGGTTGATATTTATACTCCAATTCACACTCTGGGAATTTAGAGTTAGCCGACAGATGGTCAATCACATTTGTTTAGGCTTTTAGGATTTTGTTGTGCTCCGGGAACAATGGATTTTCCAGGGTCGTGGATGGTCGCTTCGCATCCGCCCCGAGTCAACAAGTGAGGTCGTTAGATGGACGGGTTCATCCTCCTCGAACTTGGTTTGGATACGGTCGAAGTCATTAGGTGGACGGGTCCACTCGTATTTTATAAGTTTATACTCCAGCTCACACTTTGAGAGACTAGAGTTATTTAATGGATTGTTGTGTGTCAATCCTTCTTAGGCTTCAATGTAGTGACTTGCCCCCGAGCTCGGGTTTCGCTTAGCGAGTGGTCGGTCACAGTCACTTCCTATTTGAATAAATTCCACCGTATGATGGAACTTAGCTCTTCATGCATCATGATGGTTATATTTCGCATTTAATAAATCACAGCTCTGGCTCGAAGAGATGGAATTTTATTGCTGAAACCAGAAAATATGACAAAGTCAGTTGCCTTATTACAAATTCAAATTTTGAAATACAGAAAAAATTACAGATGAAAAATAGACCAAAATAAACAAAGCCTCTCATGTGTAGTAGCGATGGAGACTCTCGCTGTTCCAGGCTCTTGGTAAAGTAAGACCGTCTACAGTCGATAACTTAAATGTGCCACCATCGAGTTTTCATTCAGTCACATACGGTCCTTCCCAAGTTGGTTTCATGTGCGAAGGAACCCGGTAAATTCTTTTGAGGATGAGATCACCGTGTTAAAAGGTTCGGGTTGGGACCTTGGCATTGTATAATCAGGCGACTCGACTTCGGTACGCGGCTGCCCTCAAATCAGCCTCTTCGCACTTCTCGTTCAATAAATCGAAGGATTCAACGAGTATTGTGGCATTTGTCTTTGGATCATAATAAGTCATACGATGAGAAGGTACTTCCATCTCGACCGGAATAACGACTTCTGAACCATAGGATAGAGGGAATGGAGTGTGCCCGGTCGCGGACTTGTGTGTTGTCCGATAAGCCCATAAAGCCATAGGAAGTTCATCAACCCACTTGCCCCCGACCTTTTCCAGTCGTTTCTTTAGAATAGACTTGATAACCATATTAACAGTTTCAACCTGGCTATTCGCTTAAGGGTGTGCCACTGCAGAGAATTTCTTTTGGATGTGGAAGTTCGTTGGTAAAAATCCTTGAATTCAACACTTTCGAACTAGGTTCCGTTATCAATGATGATGGTATGCGGGAGACCAAATCAGAACATAATGTTGCAAATTACAAAGTCGATCACCTTCTTCATCGTGATGATAGCAAGAGGTTCAGCTTCAGCCCATTTGATAAAGTAATCAAATGCGACGATGGCGTACTTCGCACTACCGTTGGCCAAAGGTAGAGAGCCAATGATATCGATGCCCCATCCTACAAACGGCCATGGACTGATCAATTGGGTTATCTATGTAGGTCGGGCTCTTGGAATTTGAGCATGCTTTTGATATTTATTACATTTTCTGGCATAATCTGCTGCATCACGGTTTATAGTCGGCCAATAATATCCATATCGGAGTACTTTCTTAGCGAGAGCTTGCCTCCCCGTGTGATCTCCACATTCTCCTTTGTGTACATTATGTAACACTCGCTTAATTTCATCGTGGGCGATACATCGGAGGCGAGGAACAGAGTACCCTCTTCTATACATGACTCCATTCTGAATAGTGAATCGTGCGGCTTTACGAAGAATCTATCTCTTCTCACTCCTGCGCTCAGGCAGCATTCCAATGTCGAGGTAATTTTAGAACAGAGTCATCCATGACTCCTTATCCGGAGTGATTTAAGATATCCAGTCTATCTCCATCTGATCAATGCTTGGGGAAGATAACATTTCCATAGGAAAGAGTCCCATTTGCTGGGCTTCGTCCGTACTTGCTATTTTGCCAATGAATCATCCTTTTGATTGCGCTCACTGGATATGTAGAAGATGACATAATAATCAAATTGATTAAGTTTCTCCTGGATTCGAGCAAGATAAGCAGCCATTCTTCAATTCTTTTCCTGATATTCACCCCGAATTTGACATACAACTAATTGTGAATCATAATGAATTTCCACAATAACAATTCTCAAAATCCAGGGGGGGAGGGGGGTTCAATCCGGCAAGCAAGGCTTCATATTCAGCTTCATTATTGGTCGCATGAAAATCAAAATTTAGGGCATAACATATGGATCGGCCTTCGAGGGTTTCAAGTAAAACTCCAGCACCCGAGCACCGATTGTTTGATGCACCATCAGTATGAAACTTCCATATATACTCGGGAGATTCACTGGTTTCGGGCAAGTCCTCTGGGATGGTAAATTCGACTATGAAATCCGCTAGGACTTTTCCTTAAATAGCACGTCTTGGAGTGCAAGTAATATCAAACTGGCTCAGTTCAATTTCCATTTGAGTAACCTACAAGGCGACTCAGGCCGCATAAGGACCTGTCGTAATGGCTGATCGGTGTAAACAGTGATGGCGTGAGCCTGGAAATACAGACGGAGCTTTCTTGAGGCAATAACGAGACAATAAACCAACTTCTCTAGCTTCGGATAATTTCTCTCAGCTTCGGTTAGTCGTTTACTAATATAGTAGACCAGTTTCTACACTTAGTCTTTTTCCCGAACTAACGTAGCATTATTGCATTTTCTGATACCTCTAAGTAAAGGTACAACTGCTCATGATCGATAGGCTTTGACAAAATTGGTGGTGTGGAGAGATGTTGAATTAGTGCTCGAAATGCGCCCTCGCATTCCATGGTTCATTCAAAATCCCGTTTCCCTTTTCGAGTCAAATCAAAGAAAGGAATGCATTTGTCGATGGACTTTGAAATGAACCTGCTCAATGATGCTACCTTTCCGTTGAGGCTTTGGACTTGCTTTATGGTTCTTAGAGTCTCAAGATTTCTGATTGCCCAGATCTTTTCGGGATTTGCTTCGATTCCTCAAGCGTTGACGATAAACCCAAGGAATTTTCTGGATGCGACCCCAAAGTGACATTTCAGTGGATCGAGATTCATCCTGTATCCTCGAAGGATGTTAAACATTGATTCTAAGTCTTTAACATGATCAATGGAGAATTGTGACTTTACCAGCATGTCATCTACATATACCTCCCTGGTTTTTCCAATCTGGTTAGCGAACGTTTGATTGACTAGTCGTTGGTATGTTGCCCCGGCGTTCTTGAGTCTGATGGGCATGACTTTGTAGCAGTAGAGTCCCAGGTCGGTCACGAAACTGGTGTGTTCTTGGTCGGGTAAGTGCATGGGTATTTGGTTGTAACCTGAATAAGCATCCATGAAGGATAATAATTCGTACCCAGCCGTTGAATCTACGAGCTGATCAATTCGGGGAAGTGGAAAAATGTCTTTCGGGCAAGCTTTGTTCAGGTCTGAGTAATCAACACACGTCCTCCATTTCCCATTTGGCTTTTGGACAAGTGCAGGATTGGACACCCACTCCGGGTATAAGGCATCTCGAATAAACCCATTCGCTTTCAACTTATCGACCTCCTCTTTAAGGGGAAAGATCTCTTTGGATCCATACCACGCCTTTTTTGTTTGATCGGGATATACTACGAGTCAATATTCAAAGTGTGGATCTCGATGTCCGACGAGATCCTACACATGCCAGAATGCATCCAGGAGAATACGTCGAGGTTCACTCGGAGAAATTCAACCAATTCCTTCTGTGTCCATTGGCTTAACCGAGATCCAATCTTTACCATCTTTGAATCGTCATCATCGTCGATCGTGACATCGATTGTCAGTTCGGCCGGGGAAGCTTGACTATCTTTAGTTTCATCTTCACTTTTAGTATCTCTCGGGTCAAGATCCCTTTGGAATTGGTTGGGGTGTCCGGGTCTGGGCTCAGGCACCAATTTTCAATTATCAGCCACAGAGACGCAGGGAGATTCCTCTACGCCTTTCCTTTCTCCTTTCGCTGCGCCCCGCGCAACTCAGCAACATAACAGGCTCGTCCAGCAGCCTGATCTTCTTGAACGACTCCAACTCCACGATCAGTGGGAAACTTTAGAGTCAAACACCATGGGGCAATGGCTGCCCTGAATTCAGCAACAGTCGGTCGACCCAAGAAAACATTGTAAGGGGAGTCTATGTCCAGAACAACAAACTGCAATATCCGGACTCTCCGGCATTCTCCAACTCCCAACTCTACTGGTAGTTCCACCCAAGGTTTTAAATATCAGATTTCGATCACGTTTCGTCTCGGAATTTTTATACAAGTTATCGTGTATCGAAGAAGATCTCGAACGAGATGAGTACATATCAGATGTACATATCGGATTGCCATCTTGGGTCTCATAATGCATCTCGGGAATATCTCGGATGTACTTACGTGTCTAAAATTGATGTGTCAAAAATTTATTTAACAGTTATAACTTTCTTAGTAAAAATAAAAATGGTAACATATTTGATTTAAATGGAAAAAGGAATATTTTTAGAAGATTAATAGCTTGATTAGCTTAATTGATTTGGTAATGATTGAGTAATATCCTTTTATTTGAACATAATAAACAAGTGAAACCTTTCGCTATGACTCATTAAGATAAAAAGTAAAAAATATGTTCAGGAAGTTGGTAAATTATAATTGGATTGAGTAGTTTCTTTGAATCAATATGAAAATAAAAAAATATTATGCAAAATAAGATAAATGTATAATTTCGGGTGAGATCTCAGATTGAGATTTTGATCCATATTTCGGGTGAAGTTTGAATATCTCGGACGCGATGAGTGTCGAGGGAGATATGGAGGAGATTTGATGTCTTGTCTCGTTTAAGTGTGAAAAGGTGATCTCGAAGGAGATCTCGGGCGATATATAGGAGATTTAAAACCATGGTTCCACCACTCCAGTGGGTATAGTAGCACTCCCATTGAAGCCGTGGATCCAAGACTGGCAAGGTTTCAAACTTTGACTTCCATCTTCATCTGATCGTATGCCCTTTTAAACAAAATATTCACAGAGCTCCCACTGTCAACCAAGATCCTCTTCATCCAAGCAGGACCTAACTGAGCAGATATGACAAGTGAATCGATAGTGAGGGATTCGACCTTATCAGCGTCTCTATTTCGAAACACGATGTCATGGGTCTTCATCTTCTGTTGCTTGGCCGGAGCCCCATCATCACAGCTACTACAACATTCGAAGTCCGCATGCCCGATAGAGCTGGCATACGACTCCATTTCCCCCCAGCTTCGGTCTGCTGAATGAGGACCACCACTCACGGTGTTTATCACCAACCTCCCGCTGGTACGAGCGGGTTCCTCCTGTCTTGCCTGATTGGGTATATTATTCTGATTCGATGGGCCCGCATCTCTAGACTGCAGCTCTCACACAAACTGTTCCGACTTCCTCTCTCTAATCAACTTCTCAATAAGATCCTGCAAATGACGACTGTTCGTCGACGGAATTTCTATCGGTTTAGAAAACCGTCGAACGAATTTAAAATAAAAACACCGCAAGCGCACGGTGTACGAATGTAGCACGTGGCGAATACGGGTCGATCCGCAGGGAATTGATGATTTTAAAATTCTACTCAATCAAATTAACCAAAGTTGGAAGAGTGATTATCTAAAAAAAAAAGAAAAATGACAAAAGAAAATAGATAAAAATATGAGAGTGTTAAGACAATTTAGAGGCAATTTCCACTCTCTAGATCACATAAATCAACAAAATGAAGTTATGATCTCTCTTTTCTTGTCATTGGTGAATTAGTTGATGTGCCTATCATAAGTATGGCATATTTGTGCTATTAATTAGCTCAATATAAACCATCAAACTATAACACAACCACTAATACACTTTTAAATCTCATAAAATATGACAACAAAGTTGAAAGCAAAATTTATTTTAATCATGACCTATTAACTATTAATTAGAAATATAAGCCATCAAATTTTAATTTCAACAATCACTTCTTTGCCATAATCATATGTATATGAAGAGGCAATTTGTGTTTTGTCTGTTTAAGCATAGCCTATTTGTCATAAACAACATAGACTATCAAATTCAAAGCTAAACAACATCATTAAACCACTTCAATCATTCTCATTAAGCATAAAAAGAGAGCATAAACATCAAATTAAGTTGAAGCTACATGATTAGAGAGCTTCATTACCCCTAAATTGAAGGGGTTTAGCCTCTCATATTTGTTATCATATGAACAATTGTAGCTTGCAACATGAGAGAAAAAGAAAAGGAAAAGAGAGCAAAGTGAAATGGAAAACTATTCTAATTGCATAAAGGAAAATCTACACTACTTTGCATAAAAGGAAATGAACATGTAATTAAAAAGAAACAATAATTAACATTGCATAAAAGAAAAGAATTACATAAGAGAAGACATGGCTAAGTAGCAATGGAAATAAAGAGAGATTTGATTTATTTTCTAAACTAAAACTAACTAACTAAGAGGAGAGATCTACATGAAACATAAGGGGTATTTATACAAATTAGAAACCCTAATGCATATTTTTGGGGAGTACCCAAAATGCCCTTGGAGGAAGTGTGGTGGCCAAGTTATCATTAGCTTTAATAATCCCCCACTTAAATGTACATGAAGCTTTAAATGTCTTTTAGCATGTGCATTAGCCTTTAATTTGTACATTAGGTCGTGGGTAGGTGGGGTCCTCCATGTTCTTCACATTGAATTATTTCCATCTTCATTCTTTTGTATCTTCTTTGTGCATGCATATTCCTTCATGAAACCACTTGTAATTGAGTTTAAATTCCTACAAAATAATATAGAAATTTCCCATTAAATTTTCTCAATTTGATATATGCACAAAAATGACCATTTTGCCCCTATATGAAGATGAATATGCGACAATTTAAAACATTTTGAATTTGGTTTAAACAAGTAAAAATACCCAATATGATCATTTATTCAATTTAAATAGATTAAATATGGTGGTAAAAATATGCATATTTATGTGCACATCAAATACCCCCACACTTATCTTTTTATTCGTCCTCGAATAAAGTAAAACTAAGATAAATCCATTTTCATAGGGAGCATGATTGCATTGAGCGTATGCAATAAGCCGTTAAACCTCTGGGTGTCCCCAGTAGGACGAGTGTTGTCTCGTGAGGGTTTTCAGCGGATACTACCCACAAATCCAAATGCAGGATGAAAATATTTACAAAATGCAAGATATATTTACAAAGAGATGAATGCAAAATTTTGAAAATATTTACAAATGAAGGATTTATTTTTAAGTTGACACGAATAGTTAAATATAGGTTTTGGTTATTATCTTGAAAATTTATTCATTTACTCGTCAAAATTTTCAACAAAAATCAAGTTATCATATCAAATAGACTATAGTTTAACTCGTTGTTTCGGTTGATAACAAAGTGTAATTATAAAATGGATCATTAATTGATTATCAAAGTTTATCAAAGTGGTATTTTCATTTCTTTTCAATAACAAATCAAATCAACTAAGTAAAAATAGTGCTAGGATTTCAATTGCTTGCTCTCTCATTATTTGCAAGAAAAATTACACACCTAGCTCAGGTAACTGAGGCCAGATATACCACCCATGCACTGCCTTTCGGGCTTATGTGAGGGGAGTACAGAGCATGACGAGTGCACACACTTTCGTGCATACACCTATCGACCGTAGGTGGTTTTTATTAAGTCTATTTTTTTTTACATGTGCTTCATACATGCATAACTGTGAGGACTTTTAAATGAGTATGAAAGCACATAATCAAAGATTCCAAGTAATTCACCTATGCATAACCGTGAGGACTTTTAAATGAGAGTGACTACTTTGGATGTTATTATTATTATTTTTAAGAGAGAGAGAGAGAGTTTTGCAAAATCATCTTAGCACCATTTAACTTAGAAGACAAAAAAAATGTTATATCTTTTCTTTAAATCAACCACTTTTATGAAGTGAAGATTTTCAATTAGGATGTACTTCATAATTAACACGTATGAATCTTCCTATATACTAGTTAAACTATTATTATTTGTAATCAAACTTTAATTTTATTTTTGTTAAGACAAATAAATTTTCAAAAATTTTAATTTAATAAACCAAAACCATATATTTATCCTATAGTGTTTCTTTAAAAATAAATCAAAAACGCTAAAAAAATAATTCTTCTTTTGTTTTTGGATTTTTTTTTGAGTTTTTGGAAGAAAAATGAAAAATTAATCCTGAAAAATCAAGAAGAAGATGAGTCTCCCCCCACACTTGATTTTGACTGTGTCCCCACAGTCAACCCAAGTGAAAGGAACGTTTATTATTATTTACATGAAAATGAAATGTATTTACACGACATCAGAAAGTATATTGCCAAAAAGTAAATGAAACGGTCTTCTAAAGACCGATTCATTTGTCTCGTCAAGTATACGAGATACAGCTTAAGCACGAAAAACCAAATCGTAAAAGAATTTGAAGTTGATTGTCGATTTGGAAAAACGAATGTCGTTTTTTTAAAAATCGTACGAGTTGTTTTATTTTTGATGATTTTCAGGGTCGACAAAACAATTGATTGAAGTTCAAGTTTATTTTCGCCAATTTGAAATTCAAGCTTATCATTGAAAACATTTTCACAATTATTGATTTCAAAATCAAAATGGTGATTTTCATCTTCCCCTTCGGAATTTAACAACTCGTCATCCAAAAGTCCAAAAAATTCATGTTCATTAAACTCGTCTTCCTTTATTGGATTATCAACAACTTTATTACATGTCTCAAGTTCAAAATTAAAAGTTGGTGTATTCAAATTTTCAGAAAAAGGAAGATCGAAATATAAATCGAGTTTCTCACCCTCAAAAGAATTGCAATCCAACACAATTACCGTCTTTTCAACAACTTCGTTAAGATCATCATTTCCAGTTTCAAAAGTTGTTGTTTGAAGATCATCGATTTGGGTAAAAGATGGATTATTGTTTGACTCGTCACACATTGAAACTTGATTTTGTTTCTCACGAAAATTTTCCAATGTTTTAATCAACAAATTCGTGTGATCATCGTAAATTTCATTCATTTGCTCAACAAAGTCAAATTTGTAATTATTAACTAGAAAATTTTCGATTTGGACTTGTTGAGAACAAGAATTGTCAATTTCGATAAACGGTAGATTATTATTTGATTCTTTGTGGGTTGAGAATTGATTATGATTTTCACGATAAGTTTTGTATTTTTCAAGTAATAAATCCCCGTTACCTTTTTCCATTTCGTCAACAAAATCAAATTCATGATTATTAATTTGAAAATTTTCACTTTGAATTTGTTGATAACCAAAGTTTTCAATCGTATCGCAATTGAAACTATTCCCATTGCCAAATTCGTTTGAAAAGTTGTTCCCATTTTCATGTTGAGTTTGAAATTCATTTTGGAGTTCGAAATTAATTTGGCATGGGTTATAATCGTAATCGTTTGAATTTTGAATTGAATTCAAATTTTGAAATCCTTGACTCGAGAATAAGAATTACATAAATCATTTCTCTTGATTTTTTCGTGTAGAAAGTTCGAGTAAAGATGAAATCATTTCAATGCTATTTTCAAGAGTCGAAGGTTGGTCATCGTTTTGAAAATTTTGTTGTTCGAAATTTGAATTATTTACACAAAATTTGTTGTTAAAATATCCATACGAATTTGGAGTAAACTCGTATGGATTATATTGATTTTCACCATTAAATTCAAGTGAGTAAGAAAAAGGAAACTCGGACATTTTCAAGATTTTTTTTTTTGGTCTTTTTTTATAAAGAAAAATATTTACAAGTAGAATTTATTTTCAAAATGGAAATTGATTTTTGTTTTGTTTTTGAATTTTCAATTTTTTTTGGCTTTTGAAAAGATTTTATAATTTTTTTTTGGATTTTTGTTTTTCTAATTTTTCTGGATTTTTGAAATTTCAAAGGAAAAGAACTTAAAAATTTCAAAGAAAAAGAAAAGGAATATTTAAAATTTTTTTAGTTTTGGATTTTTAAATTTTTTGTTTTTTTTAAACATGCATGAACAAATGCAACTAAATGAATGCAAGGGTTAATTACAAATGATTTATCCTAAGTTAACCCAAAATTGTATATTCACAAATTGTCTTAGATAAACAAGATAGTTCTCGGCCAGGTAACGGGCAGGATTTATTGTTGCACCACGAATCACCGTAGCAATGCAGCCGAAGGTTTAAGTACCTTCAGAGGAACAACCACTATAATATTTACGAATCGCTGTAATATTTATAAATGGTTATTACTTTGCCGTAGCCTAGACACCAAGAAATTAAATTGTTCAAAAAAAGACAAATTGTCAATATACAATTAAGTGTTATCGATGTCTAACCGTTATTATTAATCAAAATCTAAGATGAAATGCAGAACAGAAACTAAACGTGTATTAACAATGCAACTACGAATGAATTTTTTTTATTTTTTAAAATGCAAATGCAAGCAACCAACAATTCAATTCAAATAAAACTAGAAATGAAAGCAGAATTTTTAGCAAGCAGAGCTATTTATTTTGGCTAGCTAAGGAAGCAATTTTCAGCAAGCTATTCTTCCTTTATTTCCTGCTTTGGCAACCTGAAAATTAAAAACTAAGATATATACAATTTTTTTTTGGTTTTTTTTTTGAAAGGAAACTTAAAAGTAGGGTTTTACTTAATTTTTTTTTAAAATAGTAAAATAAAAAAACTAGAACAAAGGAAAAAAAAACTAACTAAAACCAATTGAAAACAACCCCTTGTTGTTTTTTTTTGTGAAGAGAAAGGAAATATTTAAGGCAAAACTGAAATCAAAAGAAACTTGAGGACAACGTGAATTGTAAACCAAACAGAATCATTGAAACTGATTTCTCTTTTTTTTAAGGAAGAAATCAAATCAATCTTGCTCTAAATAAAAATAAATAAATATATACACTAAATTATCAAACACTTGTTTTTATTTTTAATAAAACCTAACCAGGGCCCGGCCCATTTAAATCAACTTGAGTAAACCAAAGAAAATAACACTGCTTCTGTTCGATTATCACCACGGTTCCTTCACAACTACACAATGCAACCAAATCAAATTCATAAAAATAACGCTAATTCCCAAATAACCAAATACTCAGAATCAAAATCAGAAAGGAAGGGTAGAGGTCGCGGTCGGTTTTTTTGGGGATGACGATGAGTATGGTGAAGGGATCTGTCGATGGAGTTGTGGGTTGCGAGGTAGCAGGTCGTAGTGATCGAAGTGGCGGTGAGGTTATTTGATTGGAGTTTGAGTGATGTCGAGGAGATCGCGATTTTGGGGGTGTCAGCGATTTGATTTTAATGGCTCTAAATGGAGCAACAGGGGGATGTGTAGTGGTTGCTCGGCTTGCAGCTATGGAATTGGCAATCTTTGCTTGCGATGATGAAGATGACAGCGTGTAACTGGGCTAGCTGGAGGATTTTGATTGTCGAAGGGAGGAAGGTTACTGTAACACTGTAGTTTTTTTTGGATGGTAAATGTTGAAATGGTTGCAGTTTTTTGTGGTTGTAGTGGAATGGTTGGATGGGCAGTGGGGTTGTATGTGACAGTTGCTTGATGGGTGATGGTTGGCTGTTGTTTTGATGTTGTGGATGGCCAGAGAAGTGGTTGTATGCGAGGCTGAAGTGCACTGTGTTGGAAATAGTTGCAAGTAGTCACTGAATTGGTGATTTGGTGTTGTCTTCTGCTGATGATGATGATCGGAAGTGTGAGTAGATGGTCCAGTGAAATGTGGAGATGTAGTGACTTGGTGTTTGGGGTAGTGAATGGTGGTTGAAATTGTGGGAAGGAATTATAGGCAGTTGAATGTTTGAGTTTATAAGGGGTTAGGCAAGTTTGTGGGATGTTAGAAGTGGACAGTGAAGTTTGGGATGATTGTGAGTTAGATAGCGATGTGGTTAACGGGGTGGTCGAAGGAAAGGTATGTTGCTTGGTTTTACTGTTGCAGGAAAGGTAGTGATTGCTGGTTATGGATAGTTTGAAGAAATTGTTGCTGCAGCCAGTGGTCGTCAAGGCAGGCAATGGTGGTTTTGGTGGCCGTGGAGTGTTTTGGAAGAATGTCGTACTGCTGGAGTTCAGGCACTGGTGGTGATATGGAGTTAACAGAGGGGATGTATAGGTTGATGGTGGTAGTTTGGATGATTTTGAAAGAGCAGTAGTTTGCAACAGTTGATGTGCACAGTTGTATCAAGGAGGTTGACAGAAGCTTGATGTCGAGGGTTGATTTATGGTCAGGCCGCAAGGAGGAGTATTGAAGGATACAGTAGTTTGTATTGATGGGAAGAAGTCAGGAATGGTTGAAGACAGTGTGGTTGACAGTGGGATTGTTGTAGAAATGTAGATGATGTGGGCACGGTGTATTTTTAATATGCACAGTGAGATGAGGCTTGTATGGGAGGATGAATTGGTTGCAGATGTGAGAATTTTGATTGACTTGGTGGTTGAAGTAGATGTAAAAGAAAAAGAAGTGATTGGCTGTGTACTGTAATAGACTGGAGTTTTGTTGTCAGATGGTAGTGGAATTGAAGTGAAGATTTGTAGTGAGTGGTAGGATTGAGGAAACTTCTGGCGATTGTGAAATGGATTGTGTCAATGTAAAGGAAAGTTGATGAATTAGTAGAGGTGTATGTAAAGTGGTATCAGATATATGTATCAGAGAATATGGTATCAAAGTTATGGTGATGGTATCAGAGAAATATGGAAGGAGGAGTATATGAGTCGTGAGTGTGGTGGCTGTAGAAAGTTGGAAGAAGGAGAAGTGGTGGTGAGAAGGCACTGTTTTGCAGAAGTATGAAAGTGGGAGTGGTATGTGCAGGATGTATTGATGATGTTGTTTGGGTTTCAGGAAAATGGTTTGTGGAGATAGTTTTGGAGAGTGGTTGTTGACAGTTATGAAAGTCTGTGTGAAGTGGTATTTGCTGAAGGGTGACTGAAGTGGTTTTGCTTGAAATCAGGGGTTTGTAGTGATGATGTTTGTGACAGTCAGTGGAATTTGAATGTTGTGGAGGAAGAAGTGTGAAATTGTGGCAAAGAAGTTGTCGAGGCAGTGTTTTGTGCAGAAGTTGGAGATGAAGAATGTGGGAGTGCACAGAGCAGTGAAGTGCACTGATATGCAGTGAACAGTAAACAGAGAAGTGAAATGAACAGAAAAACAGAAGCAACAGTGAAAGCAATTTTTTTTTGAATGCAATGTAGAAAAAAAGAAATTGATGCTTGTAAATATTTGTAAAAGAAATGAAATAAAAATCGTTTTAGCTTTTGAAATGAAACTGTGAAGTGTTTTTTTTTTGAATGCAAATGGAAATATACTAACAACTAAAAACAAAAACAAAAACAAAAAAACAAAACAAAAACAATACACAAACAAAAATAACACAAACACACAAAGATTAAAACACACAAAAATAAAACAAAAATAATTCGAAGAATAGAAATTAAAATCAAAACAATTCCCCGGCAACGGCGCCAAAAACTTATTCGTCGACGGAATTTCTATCGGTTTAGAAAACCATCGAACAAATTTAAAATAAAAATAACCGCAAGCGCACGGTGTACGAATGTAGCACGTGGCGAATACGGTTCGATCCGCAGGGTATTGATGATTTTAAAATTCTACTCAATCAAATTAACCAAAGTTGGAAGAGTGATTATCTATAAAAAAAAAGAAAAATGACAAAAGAAAATAGATAAAAATATGAGAGTGTTAAGACAATTTAGAGGCAATTTCCACTCTCTAGATCACATAAATCAACAAAATGAAGTTATGATCTCTCTTTTCTTGTCATTAGTGAATTAGTTGATGTGCTTATCATAAGTATGGTATATTTGTGCTATTAATTAGCTCAATATAAACCATCAAACTATAACACAAACACTAATACACTTTTAAATCTCATAAAATATGACAACAAAGTTGAAAGCAAAATTTATTTTAATCATGGCCTATTAACTATTAATTAGAAATATAAGCCATCAAATTTTAATTTCAACAATCACTTCTTTTCCATAATCATATGTAGATGAAGAGGCAATTTGTGTTTTGTTTGTTTAAGCATAGCCTATTTGTCATAAACAACATAGACTATCAAATTCAAAGCTAAACAACATCATTAAACCACTTCAATCATTCTCATTAAGCATAAAAAGAGAGCATAAACATCAAATTAAGTTGAAGCTACATGATTAGAGAGCTTCATTACCCCTGAATTGAAGGGGTTTAGCCTCTCATATTTGTTATCATATGAACAATTGTAGCTTGCAACATGAGAGAAAAAGAAAAGGAAAAGAGAGCAAAGTGAAATGGAAAACTATTCTAATTGCATAAAGAAAAATCTACACTACTTTGCATAAAAGGAAATGAATATGTAATTAAAAAGAAACAATAATTAACATTGCATAAAAGAAAAGAATTACATAAGAGAAGAAATGGCTAAGTAGCCATTGAAAGAAAGAGAGATTTGATTTATTTTCTAAACTAAAACTAACTAACTAAGATGAGAGATCTACATGAAACATAAGGTGTATTTATACAAATTAGAAACCCTAATGCATATTTTTGGGGAGTACCCAAAATGCCCTTGGAGGAACTGTGGTGGCCAAGTTATCATTAGCTTTAATAATCCCCCACTTAAATGTACATGAAGCTTTAAATGTCTTTTAGCATGTGCATTAGCCTTTAATTTGTACATTAGGTAGTGGGTAGGTGGGGTCCTCCATGTTCTTCACATTGAATTATTTCCATCTTCATTCTTTTGTATCTTCTTTGTGCATGCATATTCCTTCATGAAACCACTTGTAATTGAGTTTAAATTCCTACAAAATAATATAGAAATTTCCCATTAAATTTTCTCAATTTGATATATGCACAAAAAAGACCATTTTGCCCCTATATGAAGATGAATATGTGATAATTTGAAAACATTTTGAATTTGGTTTAAACAAGTAAAAATACCCAATATGATCATTTATTCAATTTAAATAGATTAAATATGGTGGTAAAAATATGCATATTTTTGTGCACATCAACGACACTCATTTTTATGATGGTCATATCTCTCCTGAAACCTACAAAATTTCCCTGTTTGGATCTGCCTTTCCGATGATGGCTTCGGAGCAGGCTTCTTGTACTGGATAGTATTGGAGGTTTGTAGATATACATTCTCTAGCGACGTATTAAGAGGAGTGTAATTATCAAACATTAGAGCTCTACGCCGTGGACGACGGTTCTGATCTCGCTTTCTATTCTGATTCCCACTGTCTTTTTGCTGAGTCTGTTTGTTCTGGATATTCAATTGCACTTTCCCGGAGCTCTCGCCGGACTGTTTAACTACAACATTACTTTGGATCCCTTCCACGCTCGGCCCTACTGTTAGTCCTTGAGATGATGGTTTTGATGACAACAACCTTAGAATAGGATTATAAAATATAAATACTAACATTATAGTTTAGGAATATATGTATATGCAGGATTTAACCATGTAGGTACCAATGAAGACTGTACAGTATAGAGATACAAGATATCAAAATTGAAGACTCATGTGTATCGAGAATATCAAGATTATCAAGAGTTCAAGAATAAATAATTTAATTAAGAATTTTGTTAAAACTCCTAGAAAAGCACTAGCATCTTAAAATCCAATTTATTCGTGGAATGGAATCCACTTCGAGCCCGTTAAAGGGATGGAACCCTAAGTAGGATGGAACCTACGAAAAATCTAATGGAACATCGTTTTGTATCTGATAACCTTTTATTCAAATTTTTTTTACAAAATTATATCTTGTTTTCAAAATGATTTCAAAACCATCCTTTTAAAAGAATCAAAATCATCTATCCTGGTTTTAAATACTTTTATCCTCAAAATAATCTTTAATTTCAAAATCAAATTATCCTTAGTTTTAAACTATCTTTTAATAATAATATATTTAACTTTTAATATCTATACTTAGATTTAAATATAAAATTATAGTAAAATTTTATATATACCAAAATATTATTCTCTATATTCATTTATGTATTTTAACTATAGTTAAGTATATTTATAAAAGTTTAAAATAGTTTTAATATAAGATAAAAGTTATTTTCAAAGAAAAACAAAACACCAAAATTTCCTTTGGGATGTGGACATACCCAAATTACCCATGTCGACATAGTGTCAGTTGATTTCAATTTTTTTTTTTTTTTTGGGCAAAGCCAGCCTGTTTTTATAGTGGCCAGTCCACTTTTATTTAACCAAAACCAACATACAAATAAAAAGATACATAGCACAGGACAGAGGAATTACCCCCATCAAAATTTATATAGCGACAACAACAGGGCAAATTTTCAAAATTAGATCAGAAAGAGAAGAAGATGTCCGTGCAAATCTTCTCGAATTTCTTTCCTCCCATATCACTGCTATTGATAGCTTGATAGAGAAACCGCTTGGTCGACATGGTTTTCCACCTGGTTAACTGGAATATCCTAATCCATTCAATCTTGAAATCACGTTGCGGTGGCCTCTCATGTATTCGATGAAGAACCTCCTTCCATAAATGGCAAGAACATTGGCAATTGAAGAATAAATGTCCCACGTTTTCCGCAGCCCGGTTGCATAGAGTGCATAGTGAATGATCGATTAATTGCCTTCTAACAAGATTATCTTGAGTGTGTATTGCGTTCATCAGACATTTCCAAAGCAGCAAATTATGTTTTTGTTTCGATCCAGACTTCCATATACGTGCATGCCAAGGAAATGAAGAGTTGCATTGATTTTGTATTATAGTTCTGTAAACTATGGAGATGCTGTGAAGTTTTCCATTCCAGCCGAGCCCATCATGATCGACATGCTTAAAAGAAGCAGTAATGGTAGACCAGAGCTTGTTCAGCACAGGCGAACTGACATGAGGTAAATGCAGAACTTCATCGACAACAAAAACATTAGCATTAGCATTAATGGGAATACCAGAGTTAAGTAAAAGATTATAATCAGTATGTTGAGAGAGAATCATTCCTGGAGCACACCAGGGGGAGTACCAAAAGGAGTTCACAGTATTGCATTGAACCATAGGCAGGTAATATCTTCTATTAGCCAGAAGTCTTTTCCATAAAAAGCTAGTAGAATTGTTAGCTTCCATAGTCCAAAAATTGCCACCTTTAAGGTTGTATTGCCTATTCCAGATCTCCCACATCCCCATGCTATTACTAAGCAATTTGTTAACAAAATGGGAAGTAGTGGCAATATTCCATAATTTTAGATTAATGATACCCAGACCTCCCTTATTTAAAGGAGCAATATTTTTTTTATATGCAATTGGTATGAGTTTAGAGGAGAAAATATTTCCATGCCATAGGAAATGATTAAATGCACGATTTAGCATATTAATAAGCTTATAAGGAATGATGAAAAGTTTAAAGAAATATGCACGCATAGCAGTGGCAATACTCTGTATGATGACAAGCCTACCAGCTTGAGAAATTTTAGTACCGTTATAATTATTGAGTTTATTAGTTATTTTTTCATATAAAGGAAGGCATTGGCTATTGTTCTTCTATAAATAGGGGCTGTTTTCAACGAATTTCTAATCATATTTTTCTAATTTTCACTTCTCTTCTTCTTCCACATTTCTTTATACATATTATTACCATTACTCTGTCGAAATCAACATTGAATCTAACTAGATCATTTCTGGTTTGATTCTCTATCACTATCTCAACAAGATCCTCAGTGCTATTCAGAGCTATAGGCTTTTTTGTAATCATTTCTGTGAGAAAATATGTGATTGTAGCCTTGGAAATCAATCAAGTGAGAAAAGGTGTGATTGTAGCCTTAGAAATCAATCAAGTAAGAAAAGATGTGATTGTAGCCCTAGAAATCAATTGGGTGAACTTGTTGCCCATGAAATCAAGTATTTCTACCTAGAGGATTGTGAATTTGAAGGGTGTACCTCGTAGCCTTGAAATCGAGGGTGTAATATAAAGATTGCTTTTGAAAGGAAATATATACTTGTGTGCAGGATGGATGTAGGGTAACTCCGAACCAGTATAAAATCCGGTGTGTTCTTTTCTTTACTAATTTTACTTTATTTCTGCTTCTGTATTTATTTCTATGATCATATCTGGGTCTGAATATTGCATACATGTGTGTTCAAATTAACATAAACTCAAAAAGATTTAGTAATTTCTTAAAACACTATTCACCCCCTCTATTGTTTATCCTAGCCTTAAGATTCGTAATCCACATTTCTAACATTTGGTATCAAAGTAAGGTTTTCAACGTTTTCATAATCTTAATTTTGAAATTTTTTCAAAACGGCTACCAACAGTGGTACTGGTAACACTGCAAACACTAGTTCTATCATCCCTATCACTAGTTCATTTGTAGAAGGTCAGTTTATTGTCAGATCACCACTTTTTAATGGCAGTAACTATGCATATTGGGCATGTAGAATGAAAATATATTTACAATCTGTAAGATTAGACACTTGGAATATCACACAGACTAATATTCTGAACCCACAACTGATTTTGCACAGTGGACCGCTGAGCAAATGACTATTGCACAAAATAATTCTAAAGTAATGAATATTCTGTTTTGTTCACCTGATAGGAATGAATTTAATAGAATGTCAGTTTGTAAGTCTGCATATGAAATCTGGAAAGCTTTGCAAGTTACTCATGAAGGAACAAGCAAAGTTAAACAGACCAAAATTTCCATGCTCACAAATCAGTTTCAGTTATTTAAAATAAATTCTAATGAGTCTATTTCAGATATGTATAGTAGATTTAGGATATTGTGCATTCTCTAATATCCTTGGGAAAAGAATTTTCGGATGAAGATCAAGTCAGAAAAATCTTAAATTCTCTTACTCCAGAATGGGATCAAAAGACACTTGCGATCGAAGAGGCAAATGACATCAGTACCTTAAAGATAAAAGAATTAATTGGAAATATAATGTCATTTGAAGTCCAAATGATTGAGAGAAGAGAAAGCAAAGCATCTGAAAAGAAATCAATGGCATTCAATGCATAAACTGATGGATCAGACTCAAACAGCGATAATGATGAAGAGACAGCATTTATGACCAAGAATTTTCGAAAATTCCTGAAATACAAAAAGATGAACAATATTAAGAGATACAACTATAAGAATTCTAGAAATTAGAATGTAGTGCCAAAAAATATCAAATGTTTCAACTGTGACGAACCAGGCCATATCAAAAGAGACTATCCGTATCCAGATATGCAAAATCTTCCTATAAACAATGATTCTGTAAGGAAACAAAAACATGCATTTACTGCTACTCTAGATGACTCAGACTCGTCCTTAAGCGAAGATGATCAGAAGACAGATAATTCAAATACGTGTTTCACAGTAGTTCACGACTCCGACGAATTCAGAGAAACGGACTCAGAAAAAGGTACACATTTACAATGCAATTGGTTGAAATTGCATGCTTAGATTTGGATGCTTGATTGCTTGATCGATTTTGATCGGTGTGTTGTTTGAATTTTAAATTTTAAATTTTTTACTATTATTTTATTTTTATTTCTATTTTTAATAGTGTTATAATATTTTATAGAATATACTATAATTTCAGAATTATTCCATATATATATACATTAAATATAATAAGTATATATATGAATACTTAGGAAAAATAAATCATAGAAATTCAAAGACACATGTCAACATGGTCCCCATCATGATGTCGACATGGGTACAGAATTTGAAATCCAAAATTTGGATTCAAATGGTTGAATTTCCCTCCACCTTTTCACTTCATTCAATTCTCTGAAAATGCATCTTTTGACCAGAGAACATGTCCTTTAAGAATCTATTTATTCACTATTTTTATCATATCTTTTCACTCTCATTTTCAAATTCAAACTCTCTCTTCAAAACTTCAAGCTCTCTACTCTCTACTCTAATTGCTTATTCAAGCAACCCCTCCACCGTGAGATTTTTCAAGAAGATAAAAGAGCAACTCTTCAATGATCCGGAGGCTATAAAAGCATACATCAATTATGCTAACTATGCAAAAATACATCCCGGAAAGTTTGCTATATTTCAAGATTTCCCTTCTTATGAAATTGATTCTCTTTTTGCAAATAATCAAATTCTTAGTCTTGTTGATGTTCTCAAAATTATTTTGTTTGTTATCCAAATCTTGTTAAAATTTCCTATGCAAATTTAAACCGTGGATTTTATATTGGAAATGATGATGAAATTTGGAGTAGTGTCAAAGGCACTAGAATTTTTTTGAATTGTGATCTTTTGGGTACCATTCTATATTGCAAGAGTACGGGAATGGATCTTCTAGTTATAAAATTGATGAAAATGATCGCGAGACATTTCATCACATTTTTGAAGGAATGATAATTTTTTAGTTCAAAAATCGAAACTTTTGACCAAAAGCCAGAATTGTCAACCTTCTTTTACAACATACTTTGACCCCAAGATCGAGAAATTTTAACAATCCTACTTCAAAAGTTTGCAAAGCACTTTTTGCTATTTTTGGAAATTTTGATATTAATTGGGCGTAAGTTATTTTGGATGAACTTCGTCCCAAAAATCTTGAAATGGATGAGAATACTTTGTATCATGGAATCTATCTCACTCGAATTTTTAACTATTTTGAAGTGGATTTCAAAGGAGAAGAATTTGTTTCAAGAAAGGTTTTTAATCACTCAAACATTTCTCTTTTGAAAATTCTATTTTTTCCAACCTTATGAGACTCTTGCGGAAAAGGAAGAGCGTTTGGCTCATGAGGAGATGGAAGAGGAAGAAGAAGAAAGGAATGAAATGAAAATTGAAGATGTAACGACCTGTAAAAAATTGATAAATAAAATTGGTTAATTTAATTTGATTTTCGGAAAAATTTAGAAAGGAATAAAAAATTTAGTGAATTATTAATGGAAATAATAATAATAATGGAAATAATAACTTGGATAAGATTGGTTAGTTAATTGTTAATAACTTGGATGTAATTCCAAGAAGTGAAACAGTGTAAATGTTAATTATATTCTTATTGTAATAAAAATATTACCAATATGAAATGATTCATTAATCTAAAATCTTAATTAACGTGCGTATTAATTTATAATAGGATATAAGAGGTAAATTAATAATTTAAAAATGTTAACTTACCGATAAAATAATGTATAAGGATGGAAATGGAATAAATTAGTGTATGAACTAATGGTAGCACTTGCTGTGAGCTAATAAGTAAATTTAAAACGTAAGTGCTAATTTAGGTTAATAATTAATAGGTTGAATGAAATGTCAATTAATGAATTTATTAAAATTGTAAAGTTATAATAACATATAGTAATTGGTTGGGAAAAATAAAGATAACTAAATGTACTTTATTGATAATTAATATTATAACGGAAAGTGTAGGTGTAAATTAAAAGGGAAACGTAAAATTTATTTATAAGGTAGTAATTGGTGTAATAGAAAGCATGGGACCAAGTAAATAAATTTATTGAGAATATTAATTGTAATTAAAGAATCAAAGAAATAATAACGGTCGTAAGTTACTATTTAATTGTCCTATTAATTTGTTGTAACTATTATATTAGGGAATAAGATTTAATATAAGAAAATAAAGGTAAATATTGTATGAATATATGAATTAATGTCTGATTTAGGGTTATAGAATGAATTTATATGATGTAAACAGTTATAATAAATAATGAGATAATAACTAGGATGGAATATAACAACGAAGTTAATTAAAGCTGAATTGTGTAAATTGAATGGGATTGCAATAAATGAAATAATGGAAAATGGTATAACTTGGTTATAGGATGATGTAAGCAAATAAATAATTAATTCAATGCAATACCTATTGATTTAAACAATTGCAAGGGTATAATTGATAGGAATATTTCGTAATAAATTAATAAAAGAAAAATAAACGTAAACATTGGATTAATCAATGAATTTATAATGAATAAATAGCAAGTGAATAAAATCAATTTTCTAAAAGTAATTATAATATCCGTTTAAAAGTAATAAAATTAAAGTTAATTAAAGTTTAATGGTTACAATTGTTATGAATTACCTATTTGTTTAGTTCATAGAATTTAATTTGAAAGCAATTGGAGAAATTGACTTAATTAGTGCAATACCAATTAATTAAAGCAATTAGTTGGATAAGAATAATGGAAATCAAAACTTTATATTTTATTTAATTGAAATGTAAAATTCAATAACTGGATTTGTTGAATCAAATGAAATTGTAATAGCTAAATAATACGTTATTTGAAATGAAGATGGAATATGAGGAAATTTATGTAATAGTTTTGAATCCAATGTTAAATCCATCTATTTGACAAAAATGAATGGAATAATGATTTGTTAATTTAAATTAATAGAAATTTTGGAAATTAAATTTATAATTTTTGAATTGAATGGAATTGAGGATAATACCGAAATCGATAAGTTAATCAACTTTAAATTGACTTTTAATTTGTTTAAAACATTGTAAATGATTGAGAAATATAAAAGTGATAAAATTGGTCAATTTTAAGATTGAAATTAAAAATGGGATTTTATTTATTAATTATTAAATTATTTAATTAATGTAAAAATAGCCATTTTGGCCACTGACTCGGATTTTGACGAAACCAGTTTCATCGGATCCGTAACAGTGAATTATTTTAGGGTTTCAAGTTTCGTAGCGATCGGACTTGTCGTTTGATCGTACGGACTCGAAACGCCTTGAAATTTATGAAATTGAAATCAACTGAAATCAATTTGAAAAATATTGATTTGAGCCTAACTTCTTCATACGATGGAATTTGGACTTGAAACTTGTTCCATTGCGTTTAAAATATTTTAAAACCTCTATTTTGATATATGGATCGACCCAATTTCGTTCCGCAGTCGAAACGGGTTTTTCGGGCCATTCATCGTTCAGCGCGTTATAAATCGGGTCCATCTATTCTATTTCAACTTTGTCTATAAATACCCTGTTATAAACCCTAGCTACTTCTTATCCCCTATTTATTTGCACGTACAATTCTCAATGGCTCCTCCTTTTCAATGGCAGACAAACCAAACAAATTCCTCAATTCAATTCCAATTCAAAATTCAACTTCAAAAATTCAAACTCCACAAATCCAAACAAATTATATATCAATTTGAACTCTCGACTAGCGTAATCCACTGGTGGTGTTCGCTTTTCGATTCAGATTATTGTTTGATCAGTACTTGTATTTTAATGTCGGCCGTCCATTTTAGGGTTTAATTTTTCAACGGAGGATCTACATTCTTAGGCCAATCTAGGGACATAGGGGTGTTGCCGTCGTCAAGCCAAAAGCATCCATGGTGGTCGTCTGTCACGAAGATGGCCTGAGCTCGCCAGAAACCATGACCTAGGTGGCGGCGGTGCTGGCTAGCTCGGTGAACCAGAGGCAGCCGCAATGTGTTGGTGAGGGCGGCGTGGAGAGTAGGTTTCAATGGCATGGTTCGATCATGGTCGCGGTGTGAAGGAAGGCGGCAAAATTTATACATGATGTTACCATAGAGTTAGGGTTTCTGAATGTGTTGACATGGCCGGTGTTGAGGTGATTTTTTTTTGTTTATTTTATTTAAATTTCAAAATTCAAATCTTCTTATCGTCGTAACTTTTGCATACGTGATCCAATTCACACGCGGTTTTCTCCGCTAGGTTCGTATTGGAATTCTGAACATTTTGGTGCTAGTTTGGACGAATTTGAAGACTGTTCAAATTTTGGGTTTAAATTGGATTTAAATTCAATTTAAATTCAAAAGGTGGGTGTTTTAACCAACTCGCAACTTCTAAAATTTCTTATGTTTGTTAATTTTTTTTTGTGATTATGTATTTATTTACGACTTTTTCGTATATTTTTAATCATCATCTCAGTTATTGCATTTATTTAAATTAAATCATTATTTAAATTTATTATTGAATATAACTGCCAGTTAGTTTCCTATTATATATTATCAGTTATATATGGATATTGATTTATTGTTTTGGATGATGATTGTGATGGATGTATGATTTTTATGAAGGATGAATGGATGTTTTGTTTATATCATCATAATCTGCAAGTTATTATGCATTTTTATTTCATTCGGGATTGCGGTTCGAAATGATATATAACCGCAAATTTTTATTTTGAATTACGGATCAAAATGATAAATATCCGTATCACTTGTCCATAGGATAGATAATTATTTATAGACACCGCGACCTATATATAATAATATTTTGAAATGATTTCTATGGTTTTGTAAAGAATATATATATGATTTTATGAGATATTGATTTGGATATTTGATAAAGGTTATTTTATATTAGTAAAATTTTCGGTTTTAAGCTATGTATAAAATTGGTTTAAAGTATAAAATAAAGTTGATTTTATTAAATATAATATGGATAAGTAGTTACTTAAATTTTATTTAATATAGAGTTATATTGATTTTATAAATCAAGGTTGAGAAGATGGTGGAAATTGATTGAGATTTTATTAAATTTAGAATTATATTTGACAAGAATCCATTTGGAACTTATTGAAGTTTAGATTTTAAAAGAATATGATTTTATTACAAAATTCGGGGTTAAGGTGATTTAAGTGAATATATCAAGTCTAAATAAATTGAGGAATATAAAATTGTTGAAATTTGAAGTTTATTTAAAGGATACTGGATGTATTAATTAAATATTTCAAAACTAAATAATAGTAAAGTAAATTTGGTATATATATAAAAATTATAAAAGTTAGTTTTGAAACATTGAATATTAAAGCTTTGAAATATATGAAATTCGAAATGGTTTATTTGAGGATTTAAATCTATATTGGAATTGATTGCGAAATTAAAGAAGCTAATTATTATATAAAGTAATTTAATAGTAAACCATTTAAGTATTGGAATTTGTGTTTCAAAGTTATGGATTTTAAGGTATTATGATTTGAAAGTGCTATGATTTTGGGAAAAGGATATATTTGAAATAAAAATGATATTATATCAATGTGGGATTTCTTTAAAATGATATCATATTGATTTGGTTTTAAAATAGAAATGATATCATATTTATACGGTTTTGAAATGGATATTATATTCTGGTTTTGAAGCATAATTATTTTAAATTGATCGTGGTGTTATAATAACGTTGGGTTGTTAAAGAGACCAGGATCGGAAGTTGTCATACTCTCTGCCAACTCCGAAACCACTTTAACAACCGTGTACACGGTGGAGATTCCAGAATGAAGTAGGATGGCGGCGGCATTTCCTTTGAGGTAAATATGTGGACCCGACTCCCGTGAGTTGGCATAAGGTGGCTAAAATAGGAGCGATTCTCGGGCCAAGGAGGTAGCCCCTCTTATCGGACGCACTCCTTCGATATTATACTCTAACTTTTGGATTTATTCGGTGGCCACTTTTGATTTTTGATTTTGGGGTGTTGTTCGAGGTGGGCGGTAGTAGCTGCTACGCGTTACCACCAGCCCGGATAGCAATTGGTATATCTACCCTGGCATTGCCTAGTTGTGCCGTGTCACCTACCCTATCCCGCCTTGTACGAGTTTGGTTTTCTCCCGTAGCCCATGTGGTATCCTCTGGTGGCTTCCCGATCAGGAGGGACTATGATATTGGATGGACTACTGGGACTATTACGTGTTAAGGGATATATGGGTAACCCCTTAATGCTATGAAAAAAGTAAGTTTATTTTACTATTAGACACTATTATAATAGCGAAATATTAGTACATAGTAAATAGTTTGACGGATCCTAAGGAGATGTGAATCCCGAGCATCTCTTGAGTTACTACACTCACGTTAGACAGTGGATAAGAGATGTCAAATCCCGTAAACATCTTTGACGCCGTTACACTCATATTTATTTTTGTTGATTTAACTCACATAAGATCTTTTAGTTCCGACTCGAGTGTTTTGTCTTTTCAATTCGCTCGGGTCAGTCCGAGCATTTCAGGATCGAAGACTTTATTTCTGGAGGACGAAGACGAAGATTTTATTATTATTATTATATTATATTGTTCCACTACACGCTGTATTCCGCTGCATCGGTTATTATTCGTTGGTATGTGCAACTCTGATATGTATTGTATGAATATAATCAAATGTTTATAAAACAGCTTCATGAACTGTATATTTGATTATTATATTTTACCATTCCATTCTAAGATTTCATTTTGTTTTTTTTCTTCTTTCCCTGCTTTTTCTTATTTACCCCATAACAATCCGCCCTTCTGTATGGTTTAAGTCTGACGTGTGTGGTTTATCGTCGATTTTAAGCGTGCGGAAAGGCGGTGCGTTACATCTGGTATCAGAGCTTTGGTTTAGCGATAAACCTTAGCTTTGTGGGGTCTGACTCTTTATTAATTGGGTAGTAATACCATATGATGGGTCATTGAGCGTATATATATGAGAGAGCGTATTTGTTAGTGTTATAAAAAGGTTTTAGTATTGTGTCAATTTGTTTCATTTTGTATTTATAAATTCTGGTTGGTGCATGGGACGCTATGACATCAATAGGGATTTCTACACACTTAATAGGACAGACCGACATAATATTTGTTCTTAATATAGGTGAATGAAATAATTTTTCCTATTATATTTTCTATATATAAAATAAATTTTTATAAATAAGATATATGTTTGGTTGCTATATATTGGTTGTTAGGTAATGAAAATATAAATAATAGTTGAAATGAGATTAAAAATAAAATGAAAATAAATTGGAAAGTTTAGAATCTAAGTTCCGGGGGTTTGAAATTCCTTTCGAATGATTTTGAAATATAATAATAATATTATTTAGAAGTATTTTTTGATATAAATATTTCAAAATGGGTTTGAAAGAATTACTTTAAAGAAACTTTGAAAAGAAATAAGTTGTACTCCCCTCTCTGTCGCTGGAAATAATTTCGTTGATGAGTGCATGCATCATCGACATTCATTTTCGAGTTTCGAAGTGGGAAGAACACTGTAGTAGTTTACTAAAGATTTGTTTTTGATAAACCAAATATAAATTTTTAACTGGTTTAATTATAATTGGATATATAATTATAAGTATATATTTATCCATTATTTTAAAATGATTTGAAATTAAACCCGGTATTTAATTCTTCAGTTTCCGCTAATTAATAGTTTTAATTAAGGTAGTGAAATGGTAGTTAATTAATGATGGAAATCTTTAAATAAAATAAGAGATTAAATGCCTGGTTATAAACGAAATTAAAGGAAATTTGAAATTGTAATCTATAAAACAGAGGATTGGATTATTGACTATTAATTTGGTTAAAGGAAATGAGAAAAACTTGTATAACTTTCAATTACAGTCTTAAAGGCATATATATAACTTACGAAAGACCTAAAAGTTGAAATGTTAATAAGAAATTGTAATTGATATTATACAAGTAAAACTTGAAGGTAATAAATAATAATTTGATGTGTAGATGAAATGCTACTGATTAATTATAATAGAAGGTAAGTATTATACATAAATGACAATAAACTTAAGTAAATGGTTGAAGCTATTTATAAATAAAATAAGTAGAAAAGATGAATGCGTTAAATATATGATTGTAGACTAAGGTTAATGTATTGAGATTCCAAGTAAATGAAATTGAGAAATGAATGCATGTAATGCAAATAAATAAATAAATGAAAATGAAAATTTACAAGAAATAAATGTCAAAGAAATCAATATATGAATAAAAAGGAAATCAAACAACAAAGGTTATGAAATGAAATTGAACAAATTTAACTTGATTTATTGTTTGTGTTTATGGTTGTTGGGTAAGGATACTTTAAATTTCTTTGGATGTATGAATAACCTATTTAGTTTCACCTAAGACAACTGAGTGAAGGGTACATTTAGTAGTGTATTTTTCATTCCATACAGTTTAAAATTTTGAACCCGAACAACTATTTGTTCTGTTTGATATAATTGAATGATTGATTTGTGGTGATTCTATGTGATGGTTGCATGCCTTGTTGCATGTGTTTGATGTTTGTATTGATTTGTTGGTTTATGGTTGAAACAACCTTAAATATTTCGTTTATGTAATTTTTAACCCTTTTGGATTATATAAGTGAAATACAGGTTATGGACGCAATTGCTATTGCTTTTGGTTTCATAATTAAGCGTTTATTGCCCGACAAATAGGCACGTTTCGGATTACGGTTTATACCGTTATTACATTGTATTTTTCCCATGTTGGGATATATTATTTTGGAAAATATATGTTGTATATTATTATATTTGATACTATATTTTCTCCCGAGCCTCTCCGTACAAAGGAGACTCCGACAAAAATTTTCCAAAAGTTTTGGACTTCGAAAATATTTTGAAAATGTTTCCAAACCTTATTAATTTGAATATAAAAAGATTTAATTGTTTATAAATCTATATATATTAATTAAATCATCCTATTTTGTAAACTTATTGTTATGAATATAATGTTTTGAATAAAATATATTGATTTTATAAGTTACTCTTTTGCCTTCTTTTCCTTTTCGGGGACGTAAAGTTTTGAGTGGGGGAGTGTGTAACAACCCGTAAAAAATTGATAAATAAAATTGGTCAATTTACTTTGATTTTCGAAAAAATTTAGAAAGGAATAAAAAAATTAGTGAATTATTAAAGGAAATAATAATAACGGAAATAATAACTTGGATAAGATTGCTAAGTTAATTGTTAATAACTTGGATGTAATTCCAAGAAGTGAAACAGTGCAAATGATAATAATATTCTTACTGTAATAAAAATGTCACCAAGAAAAATGATTAAATTGATCTAAAATCTTAATTAATGTGCATATTAATTTATAATGGGGGTATAAGAGGTAAATTAATAATTTAAAAATGTTAACTTACCAATAAAATAATGTATAAGGTATGGAAATGGAATAAATTAGTGTTTGAACTAATGGTTGCACTTGTTGTGAGCTAATAAGTAAATTTAAAACGTAACAGTGCTAATTTAGGTTAATAATTAATAGGTTGAATGAAATGTCAATTAATGAATTTATTAAAATTGTGAAGTTATAATAACATATGGTAATTGGCTGGGAAAAATAAAGATAACTAAATATACTTTATTGATAATTAATATTATAACGGAAAGTGTAGGTGTAAATTAAAAGGGAAACGTAAAATTTATTTATAAGGCAGTAATTGGTGTAATAAAAAGCATGAGACCAAGTAAATAAATTTGTTGAGAATATTAATTGTAATTAATGAATCAAAGAAATAGTAACGGTCGTAAGTTACTATTTAATTATCCTATTAATTAGTTGTAATGGTTACATTAGGGAATAAGATTTAATATAAGTAAATAAAGGTAAATATTGTGAATATATGAATTAATGTCTGATTTAGGGTAATAGAATGAATTCATATGATGTAAGTAGTTATAATAAATAATGAGATAATAACTAGGATGGAATATAACAACGAAGTTAATTAAAGCTGAATTGTGTAAATTGAATGGGATTGCAATAAATGAAATAATGGAAAGTGGTATAACTTGGTTATAGGATGATGTAAGCAAATAAATAATTAATTCAATGCAATACCTATTGATTTAAACAATTGCAGGGGTATAATTGATAGAAATATTTGGTAATAAATAATATAAGAAAAATAAACATAAACATTGGATTAATCAATGAATTTATAATGAATAAATGGCGAGTGAATAAAATCAATGTTCTGCAAGTAATTATAATATCCATTTAAAAGTAATAAACTTAAAGTTAATAAAAGTTTAATGGTTACAATTGTTATGAATTACCTATTTGTTTAGTTCATAGAATTTAATTTGAAAGCAATTGGAGAAATTGACTTAATTAGTGCAATACCAATTAATTAAAGTAATTAGTTGGATAAGAATAATGGAAATCAAAACTTTATATTTTATTTAATTGAAATGTAAAATTCAATAACTGGATTTATTGCAATCGAATGAAATTGTAATAGCTAAATAATACGTTATTTGAAATGAAGATGGAATATGAGGAAATTTATGTAATAGTTTTGAATCCAATGTTAAATCCATCTATTTGACAAAAATGAATGGAATAATGATTTGTTAATTTAAATTAATAGAAATTTTGGAAATTAAATTTATAATTTCTGAATTGAATGGAATTGAGGATAATACCGAAATCGATGAGTTAATCAACTTTAAATTGACTTTTAATTTGTTTATAACATTGTAAATGATTGAGAAATATAAAAGTGATAAAATTGGTCAATTTTAAGATTGAAATTAAAAATTGGATTTTATTCATTAATTATTAAATTATTTAATCAATGTAAAAATAGCCATTTTGGCCATTGACTCGGATTTTGACGAAATGGGTTTTTCGGGCCATTCATCGTTCAACGCGTTATAAATCGGGTCCATCTATTCTATTTCAACTTTCTCTATAAATACCCTGTTATAAACCCTAGCTACTTCTTATCCTCTATTTATTTGCACGTACAATTCTCAATGGCTCCTCCTTTCCAATGGCAGACAAACCAAACAAATTCCTCAATTCAATTCCAATTCAAAATTCAACTTCAAAAATTCAAACTCCACAAATCCAAACAAATTATATATCAATTTGAAGCTCTCGACTAGCGTAATCCACTGGTGGTGTTCGTTTTTCGATTCAGATTATCGTTTGATCAGTACTTGTATTTTAATGTCGGCCGTCCATTTTAGGGTTTAATTTTTCAACGGAGGATCTACGTTCTTAGGCCGACCTAGGGACTTAGGGGTGTTGCCGTCGTCGAGCCAAAAGCATCCATGGTGGTCGTCTGTCACGAAGATGGCCTGAGCTCGCCAGAAACCATGACCTAGGTGGCGGTGGTGCTGGCTAGCTCGGTGAATCAGAGGCAGCCGCAATGTGTTGGCGAGGGCGGCGTGGAGAGTAGGTTTCAATGGCATGGTTCGATCATGGTCGCGGTGTGAAGGAAGGCGGCAAAATTTATACATGATGTTACCATAGAGTTAGGGTTTCTGAATGTGTTGACATGGCCGGTGTTGAGGTGATTTTTTTTTGTTTATTTTATTTAAATTTCAAAATTCAAATCTTCTTATCGTCGTAACTTTTGCATACGTGATCCAATTCACACGCGGTTTTCTCCGCTAGGTTCGTATTGGAATTCTGAACATTTTGGTGCTAGTTTGGATGAATTTGAAGACTTTTCAAATTTTGGGTTTAAATTGGATTTAAATTCAAAAGTGAGTGTTTTAACCCACTCACAACTTCTAAAATTTCTTATGTTTGTTAATTTTTTTTTTGTGATTATGTATTTATTTACGCCTTTTTCGTATATTTTTAATCATCATCTCAGTTATTGCATTTATTTAAATTAAATCATTATTTAAATTTATTATTTAATATAACTGCCAGTTAGTTACCTGTTATATATTATTAGTTAAATATGGATATTGATTTATTGTTTTGGATGATGATTGTGATGGATGTATGATTTTTATGATGGATGAATGGATGTTTTGTTTATATCATCATAATCTGCAAGTTATTATGCATTTTTATTTCATTCGGGATTGCGGTTCGAAATGATATATAACCGCAAATTTTTATTTTGAATTACGGATCAAAATGATAAATATCCGTATCACTTGACCATAGGATAAATAATTATTTATAGACACCGCGACCTATATATAATAATATTTTGAAATGATTTCTATGGTTTTGTAAAGAACATATATATGATTTTATGAGATATTGATTTGGATATTTGATAAAGGTTATTTTATATTAGTAAAATTTTCGGTTTTAAGCTATGTATAAAATTGGTTTAAAGTATAAAATAAAGTTGATTTTATTAAATATAATATGGATAAGTATTTACTTAAATTATATTTAATATAGAGTTATATTGATTTTATAAATCAAGGTTGAGAAGATAGTTGAAATTGATTGAGATTTTTATTAAATTTAGAATTATATTTGACAAGAATCCATTTGGAACTTATTGAAGTTTAGATTTTAAAAGAATATGATTTTATAACAAAATTCGGGGTTAAGGTGATTTAAGTGAATATATCAAGTCTAATTAAATTGAGGAATATAAAATTGTTGAAATTTGAAGTTTATTTAAAGGATACTGGATGTATTAATTAAATATTTCAAAACTAAATAATAGTAAAGTAAATTTGGTATATATATAAAAATTATAAAAGTTATTTTTGAAACATTGAATATTAAAGCTTTGAAATATATGAAATTCGAAATGGTTTATTTGAGGATTTAAATCTATATTGGAATTGATTGCGAAATTAAAGAAGCTAATTATTATATAAAGTAATTTAATAGTAAACCATTTAAGTATTGGAATTTGTGTTTCAAAGTTATGGATTTTAAGGTATTATGATTTGAAAGTGCTATGATTTTGGGAAAAGGATATATTTGAAATAAAAATGATATTATATCAATGTGGGATTTCTTTAAAATGATATCATATTGATTTGGTTTTAAAATAGAAATGATATCATATTTATACGGTTTTGAAATGGATATTATATTCTGGTTTTGAAGCATAATTATTTTAAATTGATCGTGGTGTTATAATAACGTTGGGTTGTTAAAGAGACCAGGATCGGAAGTTGTCATACTCTCTGCCAACTCCGAAACCACTTTAACAACCGTGTACACGGTGGAGATTCCAGAATGAAGTAGGATGGCGGCGGCATTTCCTTTGAGGTAAATATGTGGACCCGACTCCCGTGAGTTGGCATAAGGTGGCTAAAATAGGAGCGATTCTCGGGCCAAGGAGGTAGCCCCTCTTATCGGACGCACTCCTTCGATATTATACTCTAACTTTTGGATTTATTCGGTGGCCACTTTTGATTTTTGATTTTGGGGTGTTGTTCGAGGTGGGCGGTAGTAGCTGCTACGCGTTACCACCAGCCCGGATAGCAATTGGTATATCTACCCTGGCATTGCCTAGTTGTGCCGTGTCACCTACCCTATCCCGCCTTGTACGAGTTTGGTTTTCTCCCGTAGCCCATGTGGTATCCTCTGGTGGCTTCCCGATCAGGAGGGACTATGATATTGGATGGACTACTGGGACTATTACGTGTTAAGGGATATATGGGTAACCCCTTAATGCTATGAAAAAAGTAAGTTTATTTTACTATTAGACACTATTATAATAGCGAAATATTAGTACATAGTAAATAGTTTGACGGATCCTAAGGAGATGTGAATCCCGAGCATCTCTTGAGTTACTACACTCACGTTAGACAGTGGATAAGAGATGTCAAATCCCGTAAACATCTTTGACGCCGTTACACTCATATTTATTTTTGTTGATTTAACTCACATAAGATCTTTTAGTTCCGACTCGAGTGTTTTGTCTTTTCAATTCGCTCGGGTCAGTCCGAGCATTTCAGGATCGAAGACTTTATTTCTGGAGGACGAAGACGAAGATTTTATTATTATTATTATATTATATTGTTCCACTACACGCTGTATTCCGCTGCATCGGTTATTATTCGTTGGTATGTGCAACTCTGATATGTATTGTATGAATATAATCAAATGTTTATAAAACAGCTTCATGAACTGTATATTTGATTATTATATTTTACCATTCCATTCTAAGATTTCATTTTGTTTTTTTTCTTCTTTCCCTGCTTTTTCTTATTTACCCCATAACAATCCGCCCTTCTGTATGGTTTAAGTCTGACGTGTGTGGTTTATCGTCGATTTTAAGCGTGCGGAAAGGCGGTGCGTTACATCTGGTATCAGAGCTTTGGTTTAGCGATAAACCTTAGCTTTGTGGGGTCTGACTCTTTATTAATTGGGTAGTAATACCATATGATGGGTCATTGAGCGTATATATATGAGAGAGCGTATTTGTTAGTGTTATAAAAAGGTTTTAGTATTGTGTCAATTTGTTTCATTTTGTATTTATAAATTCTGGTTGGTGCATGGGACGCTATGACATCAATAGGGATTTCTACACACTTAATAGGACAGACCGACATAATATTTGTTCTTAATATAGGTGAATGAAATAATTTTTCCTATTATATTTTCTATATATAAAATAAATTTTTATAAATAAGATATATGTTTGGTTGCTATATATTGGTTGTTAGGTAATGAAAATATAAATAATAGTTGAAATGAGATTAAAAATAAAATGAAAATAAATTGGAAAGTTTAGAATCTAAGTTCCGGGGGTTTGAAATTCCTTTCGAATGATTTTGAAATATAATAATAATATTATTTAGAAGTATTTTTTGATATAAATATTTCAAAATGGGTTTGAAAGAATTACTTTAAAGAAACTTTGAAAAGAAATAAGTTGTACTCCCCTCTCTGTCGCTGGAAATAATTTCGTTGATGAGTGCATGCATCATCGACATTCATTTTCGAGTTTCGAAGTGGGAAGAACACTGTAGTAGTTTACTAAAGATTTGTTTTTGATAAACCAAATATAAATTTTTAACTGGTTTAATTATAATTGGATATATAATTATAAGTATATATTTATCCATTATTTTAAAATGATTTGAAATTAAACCCGGTATTTAATTCTTCAGTTTCCGCTAATTAATAGTTTTAATTAAGGTAGTGAAATGGTAGTTAATTAATGATGGAAATCTTTAAATAAAATAAGAGATTAAATGCCTGGTTATAAACGAAATTAAAGGAAATTTGAAATTGTAATCTATAAAACAGAGGATTGGATTATTGACTATTAATTTGGTTAAAGGAAATGAGAAAAACTTGTATAACTTTCAATTACAGTCTTAAAGGCATATATATAACTTACGAAAGACCTAAAAGTTGAAATGTTAATAAGAAATTGTAATTGATATTATACAAGTAAAACTTGAAGGTAATAAATAATAATTTGATGTGTAGATGAAATGCTACTGATTAATTATAATAGAAGGTAAGTATTATACATAAATGACAATAAACTTAAGTAAATGGTTGAAGCTATTTATAAATAAAATAAGTAGAAAAGATGAATGCGTTAAATATATGATTGTAGACTAAGGTTAATGTATTGAGATTCCAAGTAAATGAAATTGAGAAATGAATGCATGTAATGCAAATAAATAAATAAATGAAAATGAAAATTTACAAGAAATAAATGTCAAAGAAATCAATATATGAATAAAAAGGAAATCAAACAACAAAGGTTATGAAATGAAATTGAACAAATTTAACTTGATTTATTGTTTGTGTTTATGGTTGTTGGGTAAGGATACTTTAAATTTCTTTGGATGTATGAATAACCTATTTAGTTTCACCTAAGACAATTGAGTGAAGGGTACATTTAGTAGTGTATTTTTCATTCCATACAGTTTAAAATTTTGAACCCGAACAACTATTTGTTCTGTTTGATATAATTGAATGATTGATTTGTGGTGATTCTATGTGATGGTTGCATGCCTTGTTGCATGTGTTTGATGTTTGTATTGATTTGTTGGTTTATGGTTGAAACAACCTTAAATATTTCGTTTATGTAATTTTTAACCCTTTTGGATTATATAAGTGAAATACAGGTTATGGACGCAATTGCTATTGCTTTTGGTTTCATAATTAAGCGTTTATTGCCCGACAAATAGGCACGTTTCGGATTACGGTTTATACCGTTATTACATTGTATTTTTCCCATGTTGGGATATATTATTTTGGAAAATATATGTTGTATATTATTATATTTGATACTATATTTTCTCCCGAGCCTCTCCGTACAAAGGAGACTCCGACAAAAATTTTCCAAAAGTTTTGGACTTCGAAAATATTTTGAAAATGTTTCCAAACCTTATTAATTTGAATATAAAAAGATTTAATTGTTTATAAATCTATATATATTAATTAAATCATCCTATTTTGTAAACTTATTGTTATGAATATAATGTTTTGAATAAAATATATTGATTTTATAAGTTACTCTTTTGCCTTCTTTTCCTTTTCGGGGACGTAAAGTTTTGAGTGGGGGAGTGTGTAACGACCCGTAAAAAATTGATAAATAAAATTGGTCAATTTACTTTGATTTTCGAAAAAATTTAGAAAGGAATAAAAAAATTAGTGAATTATTAAAGGAAATAATAATAACGGAAATAATAACTTGGATAAGATTGCTAAGTTAATTGTTAATAACTTGGATGTAATTCCAAGAAGTGAAACAGTGCAAATGATAATAATATTCTTACTGTAATAAAAATGTCACCAAGAAAAATGATTAAATTGATCTAAAATCTTAATTAATGTGCATATTAATTTATAATGGGGGTATAAGAGGTAAATTAATAATTTAAAAATGTTAACTTACCAATAAAATAATGTATAAGGTATGGAAATGGAATAAATTAGTGTTTGAACTAATGGTTGCACTTGTTGTGAGCTAATAAGTAAATTTAAAACGTAACAGTGCTAATTTAGGTTAATAATTAATAGGTTGAATGAAATGTCAATTAATGAATTTATTAAAATTGTGAAGTTATAATAACATATGGTAATTGGCTGGGAAAAATAAAGATAACTAAATATACTTTATTGATAATTAATATTATAACGGAAAGTGTAGGTGTAAATTAAAAGGGAAACGTAAAATTTATTTATAAGGCAGTAATTGGTGTAATAAAAAGCATGAGACCAAGTAAATAAATTTGTTGAGAATATTAATTGTAATTAATGAATCAAAGAAATAGTAACGGTCGTAAGTTACTATTTAATTATCCTATTAATTAGTTGTAATGGTTACATTAGGGAATAAGATTTAATATAAGTAAATAAAGGTAAATATTGTGAATATATGAATTAATGTCTGATTTAGGGTAATAGAATGAATTCATATGATGTAAGTAGTTATAATAAATAATGAGATAATAACTAGGATGGAATATAACAACGAAGTTAATTAAAGCTGAATTGTGTAAATTGAATGGGATTGCAATAAATGAAATAATGGAAAGTGGTATAACTTGGTTATAGGATGATGTAAGCAAATAAATAATTAATTCAATGCAATACCTATTGATTTAAACAATTGCAGGGGTATAATTGATAGAAATATTTGGTAATAAATAATATAAGAAAAATAAACATAAACATTGGATTAATCAATGAATTTATAATGAATAAATGGCGAGTGAATAAAATCAATGTTCTGCAAGTAATTATAATATCCATTTAAAAGTAATAAACTTAAAGTTAATAAAAGTTTAATGGTTACAATTGTTATGAATTACCTATTTGTTTAGTTCATAGAATTTAATTTGAAAGCAATTGGAGAAATTGACTTAATTAGTGCAATACCAATTAATTAAAGTAATTAGTTGGATAAGAATAATGGAAATCAAAACTTTATATTTTATTTAATTGAAATGTAAAATTCAATAACTGGATTTATTGCAATCGAATGAAATTGTAATAGCTAAATAATACGTTATTTGAAATGAAGATGGAATATGAGGAAATTTATGTAATAGTTTTGAATCCAATGTTAAATCCATCTATTTGACAAAAATGAATGGAATAATGATTTGTTAATTTAAATTAATAGAAATTTTGGAAATTAAATTTATAATTTCTGAATTGAATGGAATTGAGGATAATACCGAAATCGATGAGTTAATCAACTTTAAATTGACTTTTAATTTGTTTATAACATTGTAAATGATTGAGAAATATAAAAGTGATAAAATTGGTCAATTTTAAGATTGAAATTAAAAATTGGATTTTATTCATTAATTATTAAATTATTTAATCAATGTAAAAATAGCCATTTTGGCCATTGACTCGGATTTTGACGAAATGGGTTTTTCGGGCCATTCATCGTTCAACGCGTTATAAATCGGGTCCATCTATTCTATTTCAACTTTCTCTATAAATACCCTGTTATAAACCCTAGCTACTTCTTATCCTCTATTTATTTGCACGTACAATTCTCAATGGCTCCTCCTTTCCAATGGCAGACAAACCAAACAAATTCCTCAATTCAATTCCAATTCAAAATTCAACTTCAAAAATTCAAACTCCACAAATCCAAACAAATTATATATCAATTTGAAGCTCTCGACTAGCGTAATCCACTGGTGGTGTTCGTTTTTCGATTCAGATTATCGTTTGATCAGTACTTGTATTTTAATGTCGGCCGTCCATTTTAGGGTTTAATTTTTCAACGGAGGATCTACGTTCTTAGGCCGACCTAGGGACTTAGGGGTGTTGCCGTCGTCGAGCCAAAAGCATCCATGGTGGTCGTCTGTCACGAAGATGGCCTGAGCTCGCCAGAAACCATGACCTAGGTGGCGGTGGTGCTGGCTAGCTCGGTGAATCAGAGGCAGCCGCAATGTGTTGGCGAGGGCGGCGTGGAGAGTAGGTTTCAATGGCATGGTTCGATCATGGTCGCGGTGTGAAGGAAGGCGGCAAAATTTATACATGATGTTACCATAGAGTTAGGGTTTCTGAATGTGTTGACATGGCCGGTGTTGAGGTGATTTTTTTTTGTTTATTTTATTTAAATTTCAAAATTCAAATCTTCTTATCGTCGTAACTTTTGCATACGTGATCCAATTCACACGCGGTTTTCTCCGCTAGGTTCGTATTGGAATTCTGAACATTTTGGTGCTAGTTTGGATGAATTTGAAGACTTTTCAAATTTTGGGTTTAAATTGGATTTAAATTCAAAAGTGAGTGTTTTAACCCACTCACAACTTCTAAAATTTCTTATGTTTGTTAATTTTTTTTTTGTGATTATGTATTTATTTACGCCTTTTTCGTATATTTTTAATCATCATCTCAGTTATTGCATTTATTTAAATTAAATCATTATTTAAATTTATTATTTAATATAACTGCCAGTTAGTTACCCGTTATATATTATTAGTTAAATATGGATATTGATTTATTGTTTTGGATGATGATTGTGATGGATGTATGATTTTTATGATGGATGAATGGATGTTTTGTTTATATCATCATAATCTGCAAGTTATTATGCATTTTTATTTCATTCGGGATTGCGGTTCGAAATGATATATAACCGCAAATTTTTATTTTGAATTACGGATCAAAATGATAAATATCCGTATCACTTGACCATAGGATAAATAATTATTTATAGACACCGCGACCTATATATAATAATATTTTGAAATGATTTCTATGGTTTTGTAAAGAACATATATATGATTTTATGAGATATTGATTTGGATATTTGATAAAGGTTATTTTATATTAGTAAAATTTTCGGTTTTAAGCTATGTATAAAATTGGTTTAAAGTATAAAATAAAGTTGATTTTATTAAATATAATATGGATAAGTATTTACTTAAATTATATTTAATATAGAGTTATATTGATTTTATAAATCAAGGTTGAGAAGATAGTTGAAATTGATTGAGATTTTTATTAAATTTAGAATTATATTTGACAAGAATCCATTTGGAACTTATTGAAGTTTAGATTTTAAAAGAATATGATTTTATAACAAAATTCGGGGTTAAGGTGATTTAAGTGAATATATCAAGTCTAATTAAATTGAGGAATATAAAATTGTTGAAATTTGAAGTTTATTTAAAGGATACTGGATGTATTAATTAAATATTTCAAAACTAAATAATAGTAAAGTAAATTTGGTATATATATAAAAATTATAAAAGTTATTTTTGAAACATTGAATATTAAAGCTTTGAAATATATGAAATTCGAAATGGTTTATTTGAGGATTTAAATCTATATTGGAATTGATTGCGAAATTAAAGAAGCTAATTATTATATAAAGTAATTTAATAGTAAACCATTTAAGTATTGGAATTTGTGTTTCAAAGTTATGGATTTTAAGGTATTATGATTTGAAAGTGCTATGATTTTGGGAAAAGGATATATTTGAAATAAAAATGATATTATATCAATGTGGGATTTCTTTAAAATGATATCATATTGATTTGGTTTTAAAATAGAAATGATATCATATTTATACGGTTTTGAAATGGATATTATATTCTGGTTTTGAAGCATAATTATTTTAAATTGATCGTGGTGTTATAATAACGTTGGGTTGTTAAAGAGACCAGGATCGGAAGTTGTCATACTCTCTGCCAACTCCGAAACCACTTTAACAACCGTGTACACGGTGGAGATTCCAGAATGAAGTAGGATGGCGGCGGCATTTCCTTTGAGGTAAATATGTGGACCCGACTCCCGTGAGTTGGCATAAGGTGGCTAAAATAGGAGCGATTCTCGGGCCAAGGAGGTAGCCCCTCTTATCGGACGCACTCCTTCGATATTATACTCTAACTTTTGGATTTATTCGGTGGCCACTTTTGATTTTTGATTTTGGGGTGTTGTTCGAGGTGGGCGGTAGTAGCTGCTACGCGTTACCACCAGCCCGGATAGCAATTGGTATATCTACCCTGGCATTGCCTAGTTGTGCCGTGTCACCTACCCTATCCCGCCTTGTACGAGTTTGGTTTTCTCCCGTAGCCCATGTGGTATCCTCTGGTGGCTTCCCGAACATGAGGAACTATGATATTGGATGGACTACTGGGACTATTACGTGTTAAGGGATATATGGGTAACCCCTTAATGCAATGAAAAAAGTAAGTTTATTTTACTATTAGACACTATTATAATAGCGAAATATTAGTACATAGTAAATAGTTTGAAGGATCCTAAGGAGATGTGAATCCCGAGCTTCTCTTGAGTTACTACACTCACGTTAGACAGTGGATAAGAGATGTCAAATCCCGTAAACATCTTTGACGCCGTTACACTCATATTTATTTTTGTTGATTTAACTCACATAAGATCTTTTAGTTCCGACTCGAGTGTTTTGTCTTTTCAATTCGCTCGGGTCAGTCCGAGCATTTCAGGATCGAAGACTTTATTTCTGGAGGACGATGACGAAGATTTTATTATTATTATTATATTATATTGTTCCACTACACGCTGTATTCCGCTGCATCGGTTATTATTCGTTGGTATGTGCAACTCTAATATGTATTGTATAAATATAATCAAATGTTTATAAAACAGCTTCATGAACTGTATATTTGATTATTATATTTTACCATTCCATTCTAAGACTCCATTTTGTTTTTTTTCTTCTTTTCCTGCTTTTTCTTATTTACCCCATAACAATCCGCCCTTCTGTATGGTTTAAGTCTGACGTGTGTGGTTTATCGTCGATTTTAAGCGTGCGGAAAGGCGGTGCGTTACATCTGGTATCAGAGCTTTGGTTTAGCGATAAACCTTAGCTTTGTGGGGTCTGACTCTTTATTAATAGGGTAGTAATACCCTATGATGGGTCATTGAGCGTATATATATGAGAGAGCGTATTTGTTAGTGTTATAAAAAGGTTTTAGTATTGTGTCAATTTGTTTCATTTTGTATTTATAAATTCTGGTTGGTGCATGGGACGCTATGACATCAATAGGGATTTCTACACACTTAATAGGACAGACCGACATAATATTTGTTCTTAATATAGGTGAATGAAATAATTTTTCCTATTATATTTTCTATATATAAAATAAATTTTTATAAATAAGATATATGTTTGGTTGCTATATATTGGTTGTTAGGTAATGAAAATATAAATAATAGTTGAAATGAGATTAAAAATAAAATGAAAATAAATTGGAAAGTTTAGAATCTAAGTTCCGGGGGTTTGAAATTCCTTTCGAATGATTTTGAAATATAATAATAATATTATTTAGAAGTATTTTTTGATATAAATATTTCAAAATGGGTTTGAAAGAATTACTTTAAAGAAACTTTGAAAAGAAATAAGTTGTACTCCCCTTTCTGTCACTGGAAATAATTTCGGTGATGAGTGCACGCATCATCGACATTCATTTTCGAGTTTCGAAGTGGGAAGAACACTGTAGTAGTTTACTAAAGATTTGTTTTTGATAAACCAAATATAAATTTTTAACTGGTTTAATTATAATTGGATATATAATTATAAGTATATATTTATCCATTATTTTAAAATGATTTGAAATTAAACCCGGTATTTAATTCTTCAGTTTCCGCTAATTAATTGTTTTAATTAAGGTAGTGAAATGGTAGTTAATTAATGATGAAAATCTTTAAATAAAATAAGAGATTAAATGCCTGGTTATAAACGAAATTAAAGGAAATTTGAAATTGTAATCTATAAAACAGAGGATTGGATTATTGACTATTAATTTGGTTAAAGGAAATGAGAAAAACTTGTATAACTTTCAATTACAGTCTTAAAGGCATATATATAACTTACGAAAGACCTAAAAGTTGAAATGTTAATAAGAAATTGTAATTGATATTATACAAGTAAAACTTGAAGGTAATAAATAATAATTTGATGTGTAGATGAAATGCTACTGATTAATTATAATAGAAGGTAAGTATTATACATAAATGATAATAAACTTAAGTAAATGGTTGAAGCTATTTATAAATAAAATAAGTAGAAAAGATGAATGCGTTAAATATATGGTTGTAGACTAAGGTTAATGTATTGAGATTCCAAGTAAATGAAATTGAGAAATGAATGGATCTAATGCAAATAAATAAATAAATGAAAATGAAAATTTGCAAGAAATAAATGTAAAAGAAATCATTATATGAATAAAAAGGAAATCAAACAACAAAGGTCATGAAATGAAATTGAACAAATTTAACTTGATTTATTGTTTGTGTTTATGGTTGTTGGGTAAGGATACTTTAAATTTGTTTGGATGTATGAATAACCTATTTAGTTTCACCTAAGGTAATTGAGTGAAGGGTACATTTAGTAGTGTAATTTTCATTCCATACAATTTAAAATTTTGAACCCGAACAACTATTTGTTCTGTTTGATATAAATGAATGATTGATTTGTGGTGATTCTATGTGATGGTTGCATGCCTTGTTGCATGTGTTTGATGTTTGTATTGATTTGTTGGTTTATGGTTGAAACAACCTTAAATATTTCGTTATGTAATTGTTAACCCTTTTGGATTATATAAGTGAAATACAGGTTATGGACGCAATTGCTATTGCTTTTGGTTTTATAATTAAGAGTTGATTGCCCGACAAATAGGCACGTTTCGAATTACGGTTTATATCGTTATTACATTGTATTTTTCCCATGTTGGGATATATTATTTAGAAAATATATGTTGTATATTATTATATTTGATACTATATTTTCTCCCGAGCCTCTCCGTACAAAGGAGACTCCGACAAAAATTTTCGAAAAATTTTGGACTTCGAAAATATTTTGAAAATGTTTCCAAACCTTATTAATTTGAATATAAAAAGATTTAATTGTTTATAAATCTCTATATATATTATTTAAATTATCCTATTTTGTAAACTTATTGTTATGAATAAAATGTTTTGAATAAATTATATTGATTTTATAAGTTACTCTTTTGCCTTCTTTTCCTTTTCGGGGAAGTAAAGTTTTGAGTGGGGGAGTGTGTAACGACCCGTAAAAAAATGATAAATAAAATTGGTCAATTTACTTTGATTTTCGAAATTTTTTAGAAAGGAATAAAAAAATTAGTGAACTATTAATGGAAATAATAATAACGGAAATAATAACTTGGATAAGATTGGTAAGTTAATTGTTAATAACTTGGATGTAATTCCAAGAAGTAAAACAGTGTAAATGTTAATAATATTCTTACTGTAATAAAAATGTCACCAAGAAAAATGATTAAATTGATCTAAAATCTTAATTAATGTGCATATTAATTTATAATGGGTATAAGAGGTAAATTAATAATTTAAAAATGTTAACTTACCAATAAAATAATGTATAAGGTATGGAAATGGAATAAATTAGTGTATGAACTAATAGTTGCACTTGTTGTGAGCTAATAAGTAAATTTAAAACGTAACGGTGCTTATTTAGGTTAATAATTAATAGGTTGAATGAAATATCAATTAATGAATTTATTAAAATTGTAAAGTTATAATAACATAGGGTAATTAGCTGGGAAAAATAAAGATAACTAAATATACTTTATTGATAATTAATATTATAACGGAAAGTGTATGTGTAAATTAAAAGGGAAACGTAAAATTTATTTACAAGGTAGTAATTGGTGTAATAAAAAGCATGAGACCAAGTAAATAAATTTATTGAGAATATTATTTATAATTAATGAATCAAAGAAATAGTAACGGTCGTAAGTTACTATTTAATTATCCTATTAATTTATTGTAACGGTTACATTAGGGAATAAGATTTAATATAAGTAAATAAAGGTAAATATTGTATGAATATATGAATTAATGTCTGATTTAGGGTAATAGAATGAATTCATATGATATAAGTAGTTATAATAAATAATGAGATAATAACTAGGATGGAATACAACAACGAAGTTAATTAAAGCTGAATTGTGTAAATTGAATGGGATTGCAATAAATGAAATAATGGAAATGGTATAACTTGGTTATAGGATGATGTAAGCAAATAAATAATTAATTCAATGCAATACCTATTGATTTAAACAATTGCAGGGGTATAATTGATAGAAATATTTGGTAATAAATAATATAAGAAAAGTAAACGTAAACATTGGATTAATCAATGAATTTATAATGAATAAATAGCGAGTGAATAAAATCAATGTCTGCAAGTAATTATAATATCCGTTTAAAAGTAATAAACTTAAAGTTAATTAAAGTTTAATGGTTACAATTGTTATGAATTACCTATTTGTTTAGTTCATAGAATTTAATTTGAAAGCAATTGGAGAAATTGACTTAATTAGTGCAATACCAATTAATTAAAGCAATTAGTTGGATAAGAATATTGGAAATCAAAACTTTATATTTTATTTAATTGTAATGTAAAATTCAATAACTGGATTTATTGCAATCAAAAGAAATTGTAATAGCTAAATAATACGTTATTTGAAATGAAGATGGAATATGAGGAAATTTATGTAATAGTTTTGAATTCAATGTTAAATCCATCTATTTGACAAAAATGAATGGAATAATGATTTGTTAATTTAAATTAATAGAAATTTTGGAAATTAAATTTATAATTTCTAAATTGAATGGAATTGAGGATAATACCGAAATCGATGAGTTAATCAACTTTAAATTGACTTTTATTTGTTTAAAACATTGTAAATGATTGAGAAATATAAAAGTGATAAAATTGGCCAATTTTAAGATTGAAATTAAAAATTGGATTTTATTCGTTAATTATTAAATTATTTAATTAATATAAAAATAGCCCTTTTGGCCGTTGACTCGGATTTTGACGAAACTAGTTTCATCGGATCCGTAACAGTGAATTATTATAGGGTTTCAAGTTTCGTAGCGACCGGACTTGTCGTTTGATCGTACGGACTCGAAACATCTTGAAATTTATGAAATTGAAATAAATTTGAAAATATTGATTTGAGCATAACTTCTTTATATGGTGTAATTTGGACTTGAAACTTGTTCCATTGCGTTTAAAATATTTTAAAACGTCTATTTTGATATATGGGTCGACCCAATTTCGTTCCGAAGTCGAAACGGGCTTTTCGGGCCATTCATTGTTTAGCGAGTTATAAATTGGGTCCATCTATTCTATTTCAACTTTCTCTATAAATGCCCTGTTATAAACCCTAGCTACTTCTTATCTCCCATTTATTTGCTTGTGCAATTCTTAATGGCTCCTCCTTTCCAATGGCAGACAAACCAAACAAATTCCTCAATTCAATTCCAATTCAAAATTAAACTTCAAAAATTCAAACTCCACCAATCCAAACAAATTATATATTAATTCGAAGCCCTCGACTAGCGTAATTCACTGGTGGTGTTCGTTTTTCGATTCAGATTATCGTTTGATCAGAAATTGTGTTTTAATGTCGGCCGTCCTTTTTAGGGTTTAATTTTTCAACGGAGTATCTACGTTCTTAGGCCGATCTAGGGACATAGGGGTGTTTCCGTCATCGAGCCAAAAGCATCCATGGTGGTCGTCTGTCACGAAGATGGCCTGAGCTCGCTAGAAACCATGACCTAGGTGGCGGCGGCGCTGGCTAGCTCGGTGAACCAAAGGCAGCCGCAATGTGTTGGTGAGGGCGGCGTGGAGAGTAGGTTTCAACGGCATGGTTCGATCATGGTCGCGGTGTGAAGGGAGGCGGCAAAATTTGCTCGACGTTAGCGGCTGGAAGATGTCGCGTACGCGATGTTTCCGTAGAGTTAGGGTTTCTGCAGTGTATTGACATGGCCGCTGTTGAGGTGATTATTTTGTTTATTTTATTTAAATTTAAAAATTCAAATCTTCTTATCGTCGTAACTTTTGCATACGTGATCCAATTCACACGCGGTTTTCTCCGCTAGGTTTGTATTGGAATTCTGAACATTTTGGCGCTGATTTGGACGAATTCGGAGACTGTTCAAATTTTGGGTTTAAATTGGATTTAAATTCAATTTAAATTCAAAAGGTGAGTGTTTTAACCCACTCACAACTTTTAAATTTTTTTATGTTTGTTAATTTTTTTTTGTGATTATGCATTTATTTACGACTTTTTCGTATATTTTTAGTCATTATCTCAGTTATTGCATTTATTTAAATTAAATCATTATTTAAATTTATTATTGAATATAACTCCCAGTTAGTTACCTGTTATATATTATCAGTTATATATGGATATTGATTTATTGTTTTGGATGATGATTGTGATGGACCTATGATTTTTATGATGGATGAATGGATGTTTTGTTTATATCATCATAATCTGCAAGTTATTATGCATTTTTATTTCATTCCGGATTACAGTTTGAAATGATATATAACCGCAAATTTTTATTTTGAATTATGGATCGAAATGATAAATATCCGTATCACTTGACCATAGAATAGAAAATTATATACAGACACCGCAGTCTATATGTAATAATATTTTGAAATGATTTCTATGGTTTTGTAGAAAATTTATATATGATTTTATGAGATACTGATTTAGATATTTGATAAAGGTTACTTTATATATAGTAAAATTTCGGTTTTAAGCTATGTATAAAATTGGTTTGAAGTATAAAATAAAGTTGATTTTATCAAATATAATATGGATAAGTATTTACTTAAATTGTATTTAATATAGAGTTATATTGATTTTATAAATCAAGGTTGAGAAGATAGTTGAAATTGATTGAGATTTTATTAAATTAAGAATTGTATTTAATAAGAATTCATTTGGAACTTATTGAAGTTTAGATTTTAAAAGAATATGGTTTTATAACAAAATTCGAGGTTAAGATGATTTAAGTGAATATATCAAGTCTAAATAAATTGAGGAATATTAAATTGTTGAAATTTGAAGTTTATTTAAAGGATATTGGATTTATTAATTAAATATTTCAAAACTAAATAATAGTAAAGTAAATTTGGTGTGTGTGTGTATATATATATATAAAATAAAAGTTAGTTTTGAAACATTGAATATTAAAGCTTTGAAATATATGAAATTTGAAATGGTTTATTTGAGGATTTGAATCTGTATTGGAATTGATTGCGAAATTAAAGAAGCTAATTTATTATATATAGTAATTTAATCGTAAACCTTTTAAGTATTGGAAGTTATGTTTCAAAGTTATGGATTTCAAGGTATTATGATTTGAAAATGCTATGATTTTGGGAAAAGGATATATTTGAAATAAAAATGATTTTTTATCGATTTGGGATTTCTTTAAAATGATATCATATTGATTTGGTTTTAAGTAGAAACGATATCGTATTTATACGGTTTTGAAATGGATATTATATTCTGGTTTTGAAGAATAATTATTTTAAATTGACCGTGGAGTTATAATAACGTTGGGTTGCTAAAGAGATCGGGATCGGAAGTTGCCATACTCTCTGCCAACTCTAAAACCGCTTTAACAACCGTGTACGCGGTGGAGATTCCAGAATGAAGTAGGATGGCGGCGGCGTTTCCTTTGAGGTAAATACGTGGACCTAACTCCCATGAGTTGGCATAAGATGGCTTAAACAGGAGCGATTCTCGGGCCAAGGATGTAGCCCCTCTTATCGGACGCACTCCTTCGATATTATACTCTGACTTTTGAATTTATTCGGTGGCTACTTTTTATTTTTGATTTTGGGGGTATTGTTCGAGGTGGGCGGTAGTAGCTGCTACGCATTACCACCAGCCCGGATAGCAATTAGTATATCTACCCTGGAATTGCCTAGTTGTGCCGTGTTACCTACCCTATCGCGCCTTATACGAGTTTGGTTTTCTCTTATAGCCCATGTGGTATCCTCTGGTGGCATCCCGATCAGGAGGGACTATGATATTGGATGCACTACTGGGACTATTACGTGTTGAGGGCTACATGGGTAACCCCTTAATGCTATGAAAAAAGTAAGTTTATTTTACTATTAGACACCATTATAATAGCAAAATATTACCACATAGTAAATAGTTTGATGGATCCCTAGGAGATGTGAATCCCGAGCATCTCTTGAGTTACTGCACTCACGTTAGACACTGGATATGTGATGTCAAATCCCGTAAACATCTCTGACGCCGTTACACTCATATTTATTTCTATTGATTTAACTCGCATAAGATCTTTTAGTTCCGAGTCGAGTGTTTTGTCTTTTCAATTCGCTCGGGTCAGTCCGAGCATTTCAGGATCGAAGACTTTATTTCGGAAGGACAAAGACGAAGATTTTATTATTATTATATTATATTGTTCCACTACACACTATATTCCGCTGCATCGATTATTATTCATTGGTATGTGCAACTCTGATATGTATTGTATAAATATAATCAAATGTTTATAAAACAGCTTCATGAACTGTATATTTGATTATTATATTTTATCGTTCCGCTGTAAGATTCTATTTTGTTTTTTCTTCTTTCCCTGCTTTTTCTTATTTACCCCATAACAATCTGCCCTCCTGTATGGTTTAAGTCAGGCGTGTGTGGTTTATCGTCGATTTTAAGCATGCGGAAAGGCGAGGAGTTACAGAAGAAGAAGAAGGTGAAACGTCTTTGGAAAGCATTGATGATCCCCCTAATCCAACCAACAAAACCCTTCTCAAAAACCAAAAGACCATTGTTGAGAATCAGCGGATTTTTAAACGATCCGTTAGTGAGAAGTTGGACAAAATTTCATCCAAGATGTACAAGTTTATTTCCAAAGTCAGCAAGAAACTTGGATTATCTTCATCTTCATCATCCTCTAACTAGTTCTACCTTTTCGTATCTCGTTGTATATGTTTTAGTTTATTTTGATTTGAATGTTTGTGTAGTTTTAATATTAAATCATTGTATTGATCTATTATGCAATGAAATTGAATTTCCTTTCTATTATCTAGCTTATCTTATCTCCAGACTAAATGTTAATATATTATATAAATATATATACACACACTATTATTCGCAAAATCAAAATAAGCCATCAAAATTCACTGCACCATGTCAACATCCCCCTATGATCATGTCAACATGTACTGGTTAGAAATGAGACTTTATTTTAAATATTAATAACTACCTTATGTCTATTCATTTCAAACGAATTTCTACACCTATAAATACCTATTTCTTCTAGAATTCATCACTTAATACTATTTCTTATTCACTTTGTGTAGAGACCTGCAAATCCGTACCCCTTGAGTCAACACTTTTCTACATCAATCAACTCAAGTTGCACAGAAATACGAACCATTTGGTTTAAAGAAGAAGAGGTAGAAGAAGAGAAAATAGAAAACAACTACAGAATCTTACCATTGCAGCGAAATAAAATAAAATATATAATAATCGATCTTTACACAAAAACAAATACTATATCTGTTTTATACATACATCATTAGAGTACATCATCAGAGATCCACATCAATAACATACAGCTGGATACACAGCGGAATAATAACCAAATACGGGAGTACGTATCGTCAACCAGCTCGTCGCCTGAGCTCCACAGCATCATATCCTGTATCCTATGATACTCGGTCTGACCCGAGCATTACAGTTAAATAACACCCGAGTCAGTCTGGAATACCAGCGTGAGAAAATCACACTCAATTGATTATTAAAGTTTCAAAAATCTTTTGAAAACAAAAGTATCTCGTAAGACCACGCCACAAATAAACATGTCGGGTTTTTACCTTACGATAGCTAAAACATTTTCTTATAAAATCCTCCGATATTATAATAGGGTCTATATACAAATACTTATAAAATAGCCGAAATTGTTACATCTACTAAATTCTAGCTACTAGCTACAGAGTGGGTAATACTAACAAAACTTGTACAAGGCTCGTAGGGAGAATGGATTTCCAACTAATGAGTAGGCACTAGGGTACCATCTGTCACAGTACGTGGCCTAGATCACAATACCGAGGAGTACGCCCGCTCCCCTACAACACAAGACCAGGACTACCCCTTATTGGATAATCCCGAGTGAGATCACCCCGCGGTTGGGATCAGCAACCGCACCACTAAGCCAAAATAAAAAGGGACATCTAGACAGGGATGACCTCACCCTGAATGGGTGTTACCCACCTAGCCTTGCTGCACAACTCCTGATTTTCAGTCATTCCCATCTGATGAGGCTTGAGGCCACATGTTACCTTTTTAGAACATATCTTATGCCCATTTCCCACCTGACGATGTTTCGAAAGCATTCATCCATATAAGTCCGTCCCGGGTTCGAACGGAACCGAAGGCACTATTCCCACTACATCCATTTTGAAAAATATCTTCAGGATTAGTAGCGACTAGCCCTTACACTTCACTGCTCCATCTTCGAATCCAAACTCGTTTTTCCACGAAAACGTACAAACCAGATCGAAGTGGTTTTCGAGAAATAAATCTCGATCCCGGTCTCTTCGAAACGATCAGCGCATTTGGCCAATATTGATAATCGGTGCTTTAACTATCAATTAATATTTACAATATCCATCAAACAATAAATAATTTCCCAAATTATTTATTAACCTCAAAAATATATTCGCAAGACATATTTCTATTTTCAACCCTTTGAAAACACTTTCAAACCATCTTTCTTTTCAGAATAAACTTTCCCAAATATTTTCTATCTCCAGTGAAATCACCAAGCACAAAACTAGATTTTTTATAAAAGTATAAACACTTTATTTTGAAATGTACTTTAAAACATTCAAGTTAAAACTACTTCAATAATTTGCTAAAAATACATACTATATGAATAGTTGAGAATAAGGTTACTTAATAAAATATAAAACTAGATTTTTCACTTTTAAAAAACAAAATACTAAGTCACTCTTTAAATAATTACTACCATAATAGATTAAAAGGAAATACTTACTTTAGAATTTAAATATTAGAAACAATAAATTTTCCAAAACTTGCTTTTTAAAACAACTTTAAAACCTTTAACTTATATTTAAAATTTACTTTGAAAATGTACTTGGTTATTCAGGGAGAATTTCCAATCTCAATCACTTAAATCAATTTTCCAAATTGATTCCCAATTTACTCCATTTGAAATAAATTTCTTTACTTACTCAATTCATTTCAAAATTCATTAATTATGGACTTTATTATTATTGTTATTATTTCCCATTTGATTTTTTAAATCTTTTAACTGAAATATACAAATTTCAGATTTTTTTCAATTTCTTCTCTATTCTTTTTAATAATTTAAATCTTAAATTTTAAACAAGTGTTTTGTTCTTTTAAATAATAACACTGAAGTTTATAATTCATCAACTTTCTGTTTATTCAAAATTTCCTTTTTATATATGGAATTTATTTATTAGAATTTAAAAATTACTATTATTCTTATCTAATTCATTCTTAATTTATTTAAATTCCTTATAATTATTTTCTTAAAAGTTCACTCCTTTTATTTCTTTTCAAAGTCCAATTCTATATATTTAGATGAATCAGAGTACAGAAATATTGAAGCAAACTATAGCATCCAATATTCTAGTATAATTCATCATAGAACATCAAATAACCACACAAAGAACATTGAATAATTTAAATAAGTGTTGAGAAATCGAGTTGGATCCCTCTAACATATTTTCCCTGCATCCAAAGATGTTAGCACAACATAAAATATCAATTCCACTTCAAGGTGGAATATCACGGTACATGGGTTTTTAAATATAAAATCATCCGCTATTTGATGTGGGAAATCAAACATTCCAAGATATACTATATACCACTATATATAACATAACACAACAAATCCATTCACTCAATCGATTATTTAAAGTTAACCATTTAAATTTAAACTAAATTTCAACTGAGCGAGACTAACTCACCTTTGCATTCGTTTGTAGTCTACTTCAATTCTGCCTTGGTTTTCTCGACTTTTGACCTTGAATAAGCATTTATAGTTTATTAATATTTGAAATAATCCAATATTTTTTTACCATTTAATGAATTTTAATTAACTAGTTCTAAATAATAGTCAAACTAACCTTATTTACATTTGAAATAAATACCTTTGGTACCTTACCATTTAATTTTGATAAACAGTTTAATTTAAACTTTTAAACTAACTTATCATTAAATCAAAATATTATTAAATTTATATATTTAAGATATCAATATATGTATATTAATCTCAGTTAGTATCTGATAAGTGAAATAATACCTTCTGCTTCATATATATATATATATATATATATATATATCTGAATGATTTTAAAACAAAACTTTGTCATATCTTATTGCTAATTTCTGATAAGTGATATATAAAAATTATAGTAAATTTACAAATTTAAACTATGAATGCGTATACAAATTTTTTATATAACTAAATCAAGTTTTTAATAGAAAGAAGAGAAAAACAAAACTCAATACCTCACTGAAATATTTAGCTTGGCATCAATTTTGCACGCAGCTGCCACTGAATGCGACAGTCACCACAACCCTAGAAATCGACAAGCTCATCCTCTCGAACGCCGCGAAACCCATGCCTCGCGATACTATCGATCGACCTCCCACTGCGTTGCAGTCCACCATCCCACACCTCCTTCCATTTGCAGCCCTACCGCCACCGTGAACTTGAGCTGGACGAAAGAATCGCGTTCGATTTCCCTTCGACCCCAAGCATCGCTTCACCTCCTCCAGATCGAGCGCGTGCCTACATCCCCTCTAAGCCTCGCCGACTACAAGACATCCACGGCTCGTGCCTTGTTCAATCGCGAACCGCGGTCACGATTTCAGGCGCTCGCGCCGCCTTCGTGTTTGAACAATTCGATTCTCTTTTTTTCTTTTTGTTTTTTTTAACGCAGGGAGGTTTCGATTTTGAAGAATGAGGCTTCGGCCATTTTTAATTTAGGGATCGACATCGGTCGAATAAGAAAACGAGAGAGAGAGATTTATGCGTTTGTTTTCTGAACGAAGAAAAATATTTTCTTTTTTTTGAATTATTAAACGAAGAAGCTTAATGGAGAAGGTAACGCTAGTTTTTTTTAATTTTCTATACGTGATGCTAGCTACAGTCCTCAATGCAAAATTCAACGCGTTTATATGTCGTACGCTCACACAACAATTTCGATCAATAAAAAATTCGAAATCTGATAATAATTCAATATTACGGACCCAATGGAACTGGTTTCGTCGAATTCCGAGACTGTGCCTCGGAAGGCTATTTTTAAATTCAATTTAAACGATAAATTTTTGAAACTGAACAAACCAATGTTAAACTAAATTTTAAAACTTTTATTATTCTTGGCACTATCAATATAAATTTTATAAGCCTTCAAATTATTTTTAACAGACTTAAATTCCAGATTTAACATTTTATCCAACTTCAAATTATTTAATTTAATAATTTAATCATCAAATAAATTGTGATATTTGAATTCAAGTTAATATTTAACCATTAAGTATTTAAAATCAATTTAATATTCTGATTTTAAATGCTCGAAAATTCCGGGTCGTCACATTCCTCCCCATTAGAAGAATTTCGTCCCCAAAATTACTAGTCTAGAGGAATGGTCCAATACCCGTTTACTTTTCCCAAAACCACACAGTTTTATCAACTTGTCTTAACATGTTTTTAGTAAAGGCTCACTATTACTTCAACCAACTTCCCAAATCCTTCCATAGTTCCCGAATACTTTACTTACCCAACTATTCAAATTCAAATTTAAATTCAAAGTTAAATTATTAAAATTTTCTCAAAATTTTTCTAACTTTCTAAATTTCCGAATTTTTTTGCCAGCGTCTCGTTTGCGCGGCTAGCTCGGTACAACTACAAAAGGCCTCTACGGGCTCCCAAATTCCAAAAGAAAACAAAAGCCAAGTGGCTCGGTCAAAAACCCAATCAAATTTCATACCGAAATTTAAATACATACATTTTTGTCGAGCAATTCAAATTTATCTTCTGAAATCAAACCAATTTTTCTTTTCCTTCATAATACCTGTATATTCCACTTAGCAATAATATCCAATCACAACATTCCAAAAAACATTTTATTAACTTCCTTACGAAATGTCAATATTTATTACTTTAAATATTAACTTAGAATATATTTGTAATATCAATTTTCAAATCAAGAATTCACCATTCCTTACTTAGGTTTAGTATAAGCATTTTATATGTTTCTTTATTCATTTTCACTTCACTACTTTAATCAATATCTACTTCTATTCAAATTGATTCTTTCATTGCCATGTGACTTCAATTTATCTTTAATTCTGAATATTTGAATTTTATTTTCCATTTACAACTAATTCATGTCATTATTTTAAATTTGTTTCATTCACTAATTTGCTTCAATTTCCAGTTTGAAATCGTTTGTCGTTAACCAATTTTTTTTTCTAACTCCCAAAATTTCTGAATTTTTTTAGCAAAATCTCCTTTGTACGGAGGATCTTTTGCAATTTGAAAAAAGATATAAATATATATACATCGATCCATACGGTTGGAAAAACAAAAACAGTTCATATTTATTATTTTTATTGCGTAGGCGTACCTTATTTAGCATTTATAAGCAAGCGGCTTATTTATTTTAGCATTTAGCGCGATCCAATCCAGCCAAACGGCTTCCCGGTACCTGTACTTACTCAATTTAAATATGTAAGTACTAAATATATGCAATTTAATAACATTTCACTTATATTCGAATAGCTAACACATAGATTTCACAAAAAAATGCATGTGATATACATTCATAACTACATGTGCAAGGTTTCGACACTAGTTTTAAATTGTTTGCATTCAAATCATATACCATTCCATTCAATTCATTTTAAAACGAAAGGAACTCATATTCATTTCAATTGATGCCAAAATCAATTTATTTAACTTCTATTGATTCATATAATTTTGTTTACTTCCTTTTTCGTCGAACGACCCATTTACTAATGCAATTCGACAATATTAACGTGAATAAATAATTACTTAAGCTTTATAACCATTTAAATTGATTCCAACACAATTTACACTTGATTCCATCCCATTTTAATTTAATCACTAACTTTAATTGCATTTTCTTTCATATCCAAAAAGATTTGATTCCAACCATTTTATTATACACGACATCATCCCAAGCTTCTATTAACTTTAAACTTAAGTTAATTTACTTCAATTCACTACCATTTCATAACTTAAGTTCGTTTCCATTTTTTTTCTTCAATTTATTCATACTCGAATTGGATTTATTTTCATCTCAAATCATTTTTATTTTAATCCAATTCCATACAAGTTCAATTCATATTTAATTCACTTACAATTTTAAGTTGAATTTCTATTTATATCTCAAGCTTCATTTCCAAACTCTATTACCTATTCACAATCTTTGATTTGATTTTCCTTTGATCAAATCCCAACCATTTCACTAATTTATTCGATTAGTTTATTCTTTTATCCATTTTAAATTTTAATTTACATTAACAATTCATTGTTGAATTTATTAACAATAAGGCCATTCAATTTATGCTTGAATTGGATTGGTTTATATTTCACACCATATCCGTTTTAATCCAATTCAAATTTTCATTCAACAACACTTCCAATTGTAATCCAATTACAATCCCATACTTGATTTTCTTTTTTATTTACCTTGAAAATCATTTTATTTGATTTCCTTGAGTTCAACCTTATTTTATATTCAAGTTCGGATTTTTATCTCAGAATACAATATTTTTATTCCGGCTTATTTATTCCCTTTTTAAATTTTATAAGATACTCCCTTTTAATATTCATACTTCATCATCTATTTACAACCAACCACATTCACATCTTACCTTTAACTAGGGATTATATTATTTTTTTCAATGCTTTTTAATTCTTTTATAAGCTTCCGAAGTTTATTTATTCTAATTCAATACTTTCTTAGTTTACATTTATTTATTTAAGTAAGAATTTTATTCCATTCAATAATATCTATAACTCGATTGAATGTATTTCAACCCAAATTTTATTTAGCTTAACTCCAGTTAAATCTAGCTACACACCATTCTTTTTGAATTTTGTTAAGAAAGGATTTAATTTCATTTAATATCATTTATGACACAACTGAATTTTGACTCAATTCAATCCAAGTTTAACTAAATTTTATTTCTCAATATATGTGAGATCAAAACTTATTTATTTACTTAAAAGCTTATATTGCTCAGTTGAGTCATTTCATCTTATAACCAGATTCCATATTATATATATAACACTTACTAGCTTAAGGTATAAATTTTCATTTCACAATTATAATCATTTTACCTTTCAACTTTATATCCAATTTAATTCAATTTCAGTTTATTCAAATTATCTCAAGTTAAATTCAAATATATTTTCTTCAGTTCATTCACTTAAGTTAAATTTTAATTCCCGGATTAAAATTTTCAATTTCTTTTTATTAATATCAACTTTACTTGATAAGTTCAATAGTTGATCCATTTATTCATTCACAAATTCATTGTCAACCAATAAATTTTATTTCCAAACAAAAATTATTTTTAGTCCATTTGAACTTATTCTGCACCTTAGTTTACATATTTAAATCAAGCATCATCTAATATTGAATTTCATTTCATTTGCATACCATAGTAACTAATCAGTTACTTATAATTTTAATCTTAAAACTTGTTTATTTAATCCAACTTAACTATTTTTTTTTCAAACTTAAGTTCAACATTCAATTTTGAAAACATGTATATCTACCCAAACTATTCCTTTGCATTTTCAAAATCAACCAAATTCCTTCAACAAACATTAATCCAAAACATCCTAGTAGCAATCCCTCATCTGAAACTCGAAAATGAACACCGATGATGTCGCGATCATCATCGGAATTATTTCCAGTGACCGTAAAGAGTTCAATGCTTTTATCTCTTTTAAAACCCTTCCAATACTTTAATTTTCCAAATATCTCTAGATTTCAAATCTGATTCAAAAATATTTCTCAATATATATTATCTTTCCAATTTTGGAGAATCATTTCCAACTTCAAAGAAATTTAAATTTCCAAATTTCCAAATTCCAAATCCTTTAAATTTATATTCCAACATTACTTTGGAATTTTATCTTATTTTAATAATTAATCACACTATATTCACATTTAGTTTATATTTACAAATTTCATTTGTTTATGAATTTGTTTCTTAGTTTTAATTATAATTTCAATCCCTTATTAAATTATGAATCACATTTACAAATTCCATTTATTTTATTTATTCCTTAATCTGTGGTTATCATTTTCAATTTCTCATTCAATTTACACATTGATGATAATAATTTAATATTATCATTCCTAACAACCAAGCATCCATATATATATATATATATCCATGATAATTTACAAAAATTATTTCTTTTATATACAAAAATAATTTTGGGTAAAGTTATTTCATTTACCTTATATAAAACTATATTGTGTCGATTTATCTTGTTCAAGAGTTTAGAAATCCCTATCGATGATATGTCGTCCCATAAATCGACCAGAATCCATAAACACTCAACAGATAAATCAACGCAATATAAAAACAATTTTATATTCACTAACAAATATGCGCTCATATCTATTAATACTCTCAAACTTATTCTAGAGTAATATGGACTCTATTTTATGAGTAATTCCCACCAGAGCCAAGGTTATCACCAACCTAAGCTCTGATACCAAGTGTAACAACCGCAAATCCGTACCCCTTGAGTCAACACTATTCTACATCAATCAACTCAAGTTGCACGGAAATACGAACCATTTGGGTTAAAGAAGAAGAGGTAGAAGAAGAGAAAACAGAAAACAGAAAACAACAACAGAATCTTACCATTGCAGCGAAATAAAATAAAATATATAATAATCGATCTTTACACTAAAACAAATACTATATCTGTTTTATACATACATCATCAGAGTACATCATTAGAGATCCACATCAATAACATACAACTGGATACACAGCGGAATAATAACCAAATACGGGAGTACGTATCGTCAACCAGCTCGTCTCCTGAGCTCAACAGCATCATATCCTGTATCCTATAATACTCGGTCTGACCCGAGCATTACAATTAAATAACACCCGAGTCAATCTGGAATACCAGCGTAAGAAAATCACACTCAATTAATTATTAAAGTTTCAAAAATCTTTTGAAAACAAAAGTATCTCGTAAGACCATGCCACAAATAAACATGTCGGGTTTTTACCCTACGATAGCTAAAACATTTTCTTATAAAATCCTCTGGTATTATAATAGGGTCTATATACAAATACTTATAAAATAGCCGAAATTGTTACATTTATTAAATTCCAGCTACCAGCCACAGAGTGGGTAATACAAACAAAACTCGTACAAGGCTCGTAGGGAGAATGGATTTCTAACTAATGACTAGGCACTGGGGTACCACCCGTCACAGTACGTGGCCTAGATCACAGTACCGAGGAGTACGCGTGCTCCCTTGCAACACATGACCGGGACTACCCCTTACTGGATAATACTAAGTGAGATCACCCCACGGTTGGGATCAGCAAACGCACCACTAAGCCGAAATAAGAAGGGACATCTAGACAGGGATGACCTCACCCTGAATGGGTGCTACCCACCTAGCCTTGCTGCATAACCCCTGATTTTCAGCCATTCCCGGCTGATGAGGCTTGAGGCCAAGCGTTACCTTTTAAGAACATATCCCTTAGAATGCCCATCGCCCACCTGACGATGTTCCGAAAGCATTCATCCATACAAGTCCGTCTCGGGTTCGAACGGAACCGAAGGCACTATTCGTACTACATCCATTTTGAAAAATATCCTCAGGATTAGTAGCGACTAGCACTTGCACTTCATTGCTCCATCTTCGAATCCAAACTCGTTTTTCCATGAAAACGTACAAACTGGATCGAAGTGGTTTTCGAGAAATAAATCTCGATCCTGGTCTCTTCGAAACGATCAGCGCATTTGGCCAATATTGATAGTCGGTGATTTAACTATCAATTAATATTTACAACATCCATCAAATAATAATTAATTTCCCAAATTATTTATTAACCTCAAAAATATATTCACAAGATATATTTCTATTTTCAATAGTTTCAAACCATCTTTCTTTTCAGAATAAACTTTCCCAAATATTTTCTATCTCCACTGAAATCACCAAGCACAAAACTAGATTTTTTATAAAATATTTTAAAACACTTTACTTTGAAATGTACTTTAAAACATTCAAGTTAAAACTACTTCAATAATTTGTTAAAATTACATACTATATGAATAGTTGAGAATAAGGTTACTTAATAAAGTATAAAACTAGATTTTTCACTTTTAAAAACAAAATACTAAGTCACTCTTTAAATAATTACTACAATAATAGATTAAAAGGAAATACTTACTTTAGAATTTAAATATTGGAAATAATAAATTTTCCAAAACTTGCTTTTTAAAACAACTTTAAAACCTTTAACTTATATTTAAAATTTACTTTGAAAACGTACTTGGTTATTCAGGGAGATTTTCCAATCTCAATCACCTAAATAAATTTTCCAAATTGATTCCCAATTTATTCCATTTGAAATAAATTTCTTTACTTACTCAATTCATTTCAAAATTAATTAATTATGGACTTTATTATTATTGTTATTATTTTCCGTTTGATTTTTTAAATCTTTTAACTGAAATATACAAATTTCAGATTTCTTTCCAATTTCTTCTCTATTCTTTTTAATAATTTAAGTCTTAAATTTTAAATAAATGCTTTGTTCTTTTAAATAATAACACTGAAGTTTATAATTCATCAACTTTCTATTTATTCAAAATTTCCTTTTTATATAGGGATTTATTTATTAGAATTTAAAAATTACTATTGTTCTTATCCAATTCATTCTTTACTTATTTAAATTCCTTATAATTATTTTCCTAAAAGTTCACTCCTTTTATTTCTTTTCAAAGTCCAATTCAATATATTTAGATAAATCATAGTACCGAAATATTCAAGCAAACTATAACATCTAATTTTCTAATGTAATTCATCATAGAATATCAAATAACCACACAGAGAACATTGAATAATTTAAATAAGTGTTGAGGAATCCTGTTGGATCCCCCCAACCTGTTTTCCCTGCATCAACAGATGTTAGCACAACATAAAATATCAATTCCACTTCTAGGTGGAATATCACGATATATGGTTTTTGAAATATAAAATCATCCGCTATTTGATGTGGGAAATCAAACATTCCAAGATATACTATATACTACTATATTTAACACAACAAATCCAATCAATCAATCGATTATTTAAAGTTAACCATTTATATTTAAAATAAATTTCAACTGAGTGAGATTAACTCATCTTTGCATTCGTTTGCAGTCTACTTCAATTCTGCCTTGGTTTTCTCGACTTTTGACCTTGAATAAACATTTATAGTTTATTAATATTTGAAATAATCCAATAATTATTTTTTACGATTTAATAAATTTTAATTAACTAGTTCTAAATAATAGTCAAACTAACCTAATTTACATTTGAAATAAATACCTTTGGTACCTTACCATTTAATTTTGATAAACAGTTTAATTTAAACTTTTAAACTAGCTTATCATTAAATTAAAATATTATTAAATTATATATTTAAGATATCAATATATGTATATTAATCTCAGTTAGTATCCGATAAGCGAAATAATACCTTCTGCTTAATACATATATATATCCGAATGATTTTAAAACAAAAGTGTGTTATATCTTATTGCTAATTTCTTATAAGTGATATATAAAAATTATAGTAAATTTACAAATTTAAACTATGAATGCGTATACAATTTTTTTATAACTAAATCAAGTTTTTAATAGAAAGAAGAGAAAAACAAAAATCAATACCTCACTGACATATTCAGCTTGGCATCAATTTTGCACGCAACTGCCACTGAATGCGACAGTCACCACAATCCTAGAAATCGACAAGCTCATCCTCTTGAACACCGCGAAACCCATGCCTCGCGATACTGTCGATCGACCTCCTACTACGCTGCAGTCCACCATCCCGCACCTTTTTCCATTTGCAACCCTACCGCCACCGTGAACTTGAGCTGGACGAACGAATCGCGTTCGATTTCCCTTCGACCCCAAGCATCGCTTCACCTCCTCCAGATCAAGCGTGCACCTACATCCCCTCCAAGCCTCGCCGACTACAAGACATCCATGGCTCGTGCCTTGTTCAATCGCGAATCATGGTCATGATTTCAGGCGCTCGCGCCGCCTTCGTGTTCGAACAATTCGATTCTCTTTTTTTCTTTTTGTTTTTTTTAACGTAGGGAGGTTTCGATGTTGAAGAATGAGGCTTCGGCCATTTTTAATTTAGGGATCGGCGTCGGTCGAATAAGAAAATGAGGGAGAGAGAGATTTACACGTTTGTTTTCTAGACGAAGAAAAATATCTTCTATTTTTAATTATTAAATGAAGAAGCTTAATGGAGAAGGTAACGCTAGGTTTTATTTTTAATTTTCTATACGTGATGCTAGCTACAGTCCTCAATGCAAAATTCAACGCGTTTATATGTCGTACGCTCACACAACAACTCCGATTAATACAAAATTCAAAATCCGATAATAATTCAATATTACGGACCCAATGGAACTAGTTTCGTCGAATTCCGAGACTGTGCCTCGGAAGGCTATTTTTAAATTCAATTTAAACGATAAATTTTTAAAACTGAACGAACCAAAGTTAAACTAAATTTTAAAACTTTTATTATTCTTAGCACTATCAATATAAATTTTATAAGCCTTCAAATTATTTTTAACAGGCTTAAAATTCCAGATTTAACATTTTATCCAACTTCAAATTATTTAATTTATAATTTAATCATCAAACAAATTGTGATATTTGAATTCAAGTTAATATTTAATCATTAAATATTTAAAATCAATTAAATATTCCATTTTAAATGCTCGAAAATTCAGGGTTGTCACACTTTGTCTCTCATTCTTCTCACAAACTCGAATATGGCCAATCTGATTCATAATTTATCCGAAAATCTTGAAGAAACTCTTAATTCTATCAAGAATATTCTTTCATTTATTCTTCGAAACTAGCGACACTTTGAGTTGAGTCAAATGCAGATGATCAAGGAGCAAGAAAGGCATTTTGATGCAATACGATGGATGATTTCCTCCCTGCATAAGGATGATAACGAAGCAATCCTCCAGTCTCTCTCGTCGATGATAATAAAAATTGGGATGCCATTAAAGCAGACCGTATATTTGGAGAAGAAGGACTGGTGGAAGTTCCTCGTAATGTTTGATTTGATTGGTTTGAATTGTTTGATTTGATTTGGATTGATATTTGGTGTGAAAAACATGTATAAATATGCATTGATATTTATACAATCCTTAATTAATTATCATCTCTTAATCTATCTATTATATACTCTATTGTATAGTTTATAAATGTAGGTACTTTAGTCCAAGAACGAGGGGGAGTTATATAGTTTGGAGATTATATAGTTTGGAGTTAGTTTTTGTTGATGACAAAGGGGGAGAAATATAAAATAGGATAGTTAGGCATAGATTAAGGGGGAGTTATTATGATAGAAGTAATATTTTATAAACAAAGGTTGTCATCATCAGAAAGGGGGAGATTGTTAGTCCTTGAGATGATGGTTTGGATGACAACAACCTTAGAATAGGATTATAAAATATAAATACTAACATTATAGTTTAGAAATATATGTATATGCGGGATTTAACCATGCAAGTACCAAGAATGAAGACTGTATAGTATAAAGATTCAAGACATCAAAATTGAAGACTCATGAGTATCAATATCACGATTATCTAAAGTTCAAAATTTCAAGAATAAGTAATTTAATTAGGATTTTTGTTAAAACTCTTAGAAAAGCACTGGCATTTTAAAATCCAATTTATTCGTGGAATGGAATCCACTTCGAGCCTGTTAAAGGGATAGACCCTAAGTAGGATGGAACCTACGAAAAATTTAGTGGAACATCATTTTGTATCTGCAAACCTTTATTCAAAATGTTTTTACAAAATTATATCTTGCTTTCAAAATGATTTCAAAACCTTCCTTTTAAAAGAATCAAAATCAACTATCCTGGTTTTAAATACTTTTAGCCTCAAAATAATCTTTAATTTCAAAATCAAATTATCCTTAGTTTTAAAATTTCTTTTAATTATAATACATTTAGCTTTTAATATTTATACTTAGATTTAAATATAAAATTGTAGTAAAATTTTATATATACCAAAATATTATTCTCTGTATTTATTTATGTATTTTAACTATAGTTAAGTATATTTATAAAAGTTTAAAATAGTTTTAACATAGGATAAAAGTTATTTTCAAAGAAAAACAAAACACCAAAATTTCCTTTGGGATGTGGACATACCCTAGTTACCCATGTTGACATAGTGTAAGTTGATTTCAAAATTTTGAATTTCAAAAGAAGTGTCCATTCGTCATATCCCTTCACGAATGGACATGGTTGTTGTTCTTCTATAAATAGGGGCTGTTTTCAATGAATTTCTAATCATATATTTTTTTGGTTTTCATTCCTCTTCTTCTTCCACATTTCTTTATACATATTCTTACCATTACTCTGTCGAAATCAACATTGAATCTAACTAAATCATTTCTATTTTGATTCTCTATCACTATCTCAACAAGATCCTCAGTGCTATTCAGAGTTATAGGCTTCTTTATAATCATTTCTGTGAGAAAAGGTGTGATTGTAGCCTTGGAAATCAATCAAGTGAGAAAAGGTGTGATTATAGCCTTGGAAATCAATTAAGTGAGAAAAGGTGCGATTGTAGCCCTGGTGGAAATCAATTGGGTGAACTTGTTGCTCGTGAAATCAAGTATCTCTACCAAGAGGATTGTGAATCTCGTAGCCTTGAAATCGAGGGTGTAATTGTAAAGATTGCTTTTGAAAGGAAATCCGTACTTATGTGCGGGACTGGATGTAGGATAACTCCGAACCTGTATAAAATCCGATGTGTTCTTTCCTTTACTGCTCTTACTTTATTTCTACATCTGTGTTTGTTTCTATAATCATATCCGTGTCTCAATATTGCATAACTTTGTGTTCAAATTAACATGAACTCAAAAAGATTTAGTAATTCCTTAAAACACTATTCACCCCCCTCTAATGTTTATCCTAGCCTTAAGACCCGTAATCCGCATTTCTAACACCAACGTCATCCTGCTTCCTAGACTGTTTCACATCCTCCCTTCTCAAGAATTGGGCTGCCTTGGAATAGAAACGGTCCAATGACGCAGGTGGTTTTCCGGCAAACCAGTTGCCGAATTCAGAATCGGGGTCAATCCTCTTAGTTAGTGTCATAAGAATGGAGTTATCATTTGGGTTGCTGATCTCAGCACACGCAGCATGGAATCTTTCTAAATAACGTCGGAGTGTCTCCCCAGGAGCTTGAGTGACACTAGATAGAGTGTTAACGTTCTTCTGTCTTGCAACATGCATGCGGAATTATTCAACAAACTTGGTTGCTAGTTGGTCAAAACAAGAAATAGATCGGGGTGGCAAGCTAGTGAACCACATAGTAACTATGCCTCCCAAGGAAATAGAAAAACTATGGCATTTAACTGCATCATCATCTCTCACAGCATTCATCAGCCATTCATACTTCAGAATTTGTTGATTGGGATCAGAACTTCCTTTATAGACTGGTAAAGCCGGCATCCTAAATCGCCGAGGGGGTTCAACATAAAGTATTTCATCTGTAAAGGGAATATGACTCCGAGAGATTCCCTAGTCGTCATTTGTGAGGCCTTGACTCTCTCGAATCATCTGATGAATCATCGTCCATATATCCAGCATTTGGACATTCTATGCACGTTGGCCAAGGTGTGGTCGGGTTCCACAATGCGAGGTTGGACCGGACGCGGTCGACGGTCCATATCTCACCTCCTTGGTTCCAAGTCTTCGGGGACGTAGGGTTTAGGAGTACGTCCATGATGACGGTGGTTCATATTTGGCTGATTCTGGGCATCAACGCCCGGTTCAACAGTAGCGATAGTAGCACAGTTGTGTGTGAAGTAGTGAGCAACAGTACCTCCCTTGGAGGAGGGTCCAGTCTGGTAGCTGGTTGATGGGCCAACTTTGGGTTGCCCAATGTTCAGTGCAGGTTGATGTCCGATAGCTTGGGTGTAGCTTACGTCCAGTCGCGGGCATGTACATCTGTGATGGTAGTCGGATGAGGCTGAACACTCGGTGGATGAGTAGGAGGCATGATCCCTCCTGGATCTCCTATGCCTTTGGTGGTTTAGCTGATTAGTTAATTCTATGTTGGCGTGCAGTTTTTCAGTAAGTTATTGTCGACTCTATGTCAACTCTTGAAGCAGTGTCTGAAACTTTTGTTTGGTGCAGGGCTCGATGGATCTGACGGTCTGGCAGCATTCTGGTATGATGGAGGCAGTTGCACGGGATTCTATCTATCCCGTCCTTCTTGGTCTGTAGCTGTAGAGGCTGCCCTTGTATTAACCATGGTAGATAATGAAGTCCTTTCCTAGATCTGATGCAAATCCGAATAGGTTGGAAGTATTCTGACCTTGAGATCTGGATCTTCTTCTTAGATTCGTGCAATCCAGTATTGACAGTAGATCCAAAGAGCAGGAGAAATACTGTGTTTTCTCAGTGAAAGCACCAAAGTGTTTGTACCAAAATTGGGCACAACACTCTTTGGAATTATTTGAAGAGATAAAAATGAAGAATAGAAATGTAAAAAGAGGATTATCTAACAAACACTTCAAAAGCAATCAACGAAAACACGTAGAAACACAATGATTTAGAGTGGTTTGGCATATGGCCAACATCAATTATGAAGTTGATAATTTTATTGTGATTAACTTGCTGATTACAACTGACTGCAGCGGACTACAGTGATAAAATTCGAGTACAACAACAACCTTGAAGTGTAAAAATTGGTCTGACAGAGTCTGGATATCAAAGAGCCAAAAGATCCTTTTTCTGTAGGTTCTGAGGGGCTATTTATAGGCATAGGATGCAAATATCTCAATCAGATCTCGAGAGACCTCTTTTGGCACGTGAGCGGGCCCATGCAATTGATCCCATGCGATTTCGGCTCGATCCGTGATCGATACGTACAAATTTCGTTTTGATCAAGATTTGACCCAACTGAGTTGAAATTTGGTACGAACATTCTTTAGGTTTTACGTAACCTCCTATGAAAATTTTGTAGCATTGGGATTCGTGGATTGTGAGTTACAATCGATGCAAGTTTGAGCTACTCGCATGTTGCTTCCTTCGAATCGATACTTGTTCATATCGGTCACTTCGACCCGAAATTAAGCACGTGCCGTCGAGTTGACATGGCGCTTGGTTTTTGGATCACTCCTCTTTCGATGCCGAGTTGACCGAGTCACCCCAAGGTTCTCGCCTGGTTCATATCGACCATGACCGTGCTATTCATATCGACCAGTCGCACTGCTTTGTTCGTATCGAGTGTGTGACCTTGTTCGCCTCGATGCACCACAACCTTGTTCGTATCGATAATATTATGCTGTTCGTATCGGTTGAATGTATCTTGCTTTGCATCGACTTTTTGCGTGCCACTTCGTATCGAGAAGGTATGTTGGTTTCGTATTAATCTATGGTCGATCGATACGAAGTGAGTGTAAAATTTAATCGATACGAAATGGACAGGATGTTACGGAAAATGGATACAAAGTACGATGCCTTCTTAGGGATGTAGGATGGTGGTCATCTGATGGATACGAGATAAGGACCATTCGATGGATACGAACTGCTGGAACTTAATCGATGCGAACAAGGCTGTTAAGTGGATGGATACGAAGAGTGCAGTTCCCCTAATCGATACGAAGCCGCATGTTCCTGATGAATTCGAACAAGACACTTCAACTAATGGATATGAAATGAAGTGCTCTGATGGATGCAATTAAGATGATTTCTTTGGGTTGCATCGATCATATCTTGAGCATGCGAACTCGGATTGACTTGAAATTTGAAACATTGTCTTTCATAGCTTTGCTGGTCATGTTATATCAATTGTAGCTTGATCTGGTATCAGACAAAATTTATCAATATCCATAGCAAACCTATGTGTAACCGATATTCGGAATGAGCAATCTTTGGCTTTCAGTTAATTCCTTGATATCTCGGCATTGCCAAAAGATGGGATAACACTCTCTTTAACAACCAAATGCTTATAACACACCGGATGGTTCTTTTACATTTCCAAAACCATTTTATATAGATGTCAAAATATCATATGCTCAAAAATCATTTCACTTTCGAAATCATTCACTTTCAAAATCATACTTTCAGAATAGGTTGAAATCTCATTTCAAAATCATCATATTTACTCAAAATATGTCATTTCACTAGAAATATCATTTTAAATTCCAATGTAGGCTATAACATCATATAACCATATTCGCTTTTAAATCAATGAAAATAGAAATAATTCAGCCTTGCACAGTTTGAATTTTATAAAATAGTTTAAAATGTCATAAATAGTTTAAATAGTTTAAAATATTTCAAAATAGTTTAAAATACTTTAAAATAGTTTAAATGGTTTAAATAGTTTAAAATAGATTAAAATAGTTTAAAATAGATTAAAATAGTTCAAGTAGGTTAAATATTTTAAAATAGTTTAAAATATATTAAAATAGTTTAAAATATACTAAAATGGTTTAAAATAGTATAAAAATAGAATATATATAGTTTTAATAGTTTAATATAAAATGGTTTGATTGTTGAAATGGTTTATATAGTAAATGTTTTGAAAATCTAAATAAATCCGAATTAAAGTAAATATCTTTAAATAGTCTATGTTAATATAATTAATTTGGAAATAATATCAAATCAACTGTTTCTTCCATTTCAACAAATCTGGACCATATCCAAATTTCAAATCAATAAACTCAATTTAAATCTTTCGTTCAAATTCCCATTAAAACCATTTAAATTTATATCGATTTCAAGTCCATGTTTATACTATAATTTAAACCACTTCAAATTCAATAGATTTTAAAATTTAAATATTCAACGTTTACAATAACTCAATTTTGAGAATTTCATTTATATTTCAAAATTTCATTTATATTTCAAAATTTCAACTTTAAAACTTCAGTTTACATTCTTTAAACAATTCATTTAAAACTTAAATTTGAAATAATTCAATTTATCTAAATCAAATTTTATTTTATAACATCATTTATCTGGATTCAAATATTTAGGATTTAAAATCATTTAATTTAACCAATCTGGTATCCGTATATAATTTTCTACGCTATGGTCAAGTGATATCGATATATATCATTTCAACTGCAATAATTTAAGTTTACTGATATATATCAATTCAACCCGCAATCCCAAGTTAAATCAAAATCCATAAAATCGCTCGAGTTTATCATTTCAATCCATAACGATTTTTCTCTAATTTATAAGACCATTCGGGTATGTATCATTTCAACCCATGGTATTTTCCTTTCAATAACTAAGGGAACTTGTAGTGTGATAACAACATACCAAATAAACATAATATCCAATCATCCTGAATGTCAACAATCAAGCATCCATCATAATCATCATTCATATCAGCCAATTACTCACAACAATTAACTGGTTATCATTGTCTGGTATTCAATTAACAATTTGAATTCAATATTAAATTATATGCAATTAAAGTCAATATAAATTCAAGTTAAAATTGAATGAAAATTTAAATATACCAAACAACAATCAATCAATTTCTCATCACAGCATAAATTTAATTTACCTAATATAAGACAATTTAGTAGTTGTGAGTGGGTTAAAATACTCACCTTTGAATGCCAATCGATTTAAAATCCAAATTAGCCCAAAATTATAATAGTTTTAGAATCTAACCAAACTAATTCCAAAATGTCTGAAATTTCGATACGATCGCAATGGAGAAAACCGCACATGAATCCGAGCTCGTATGCAAAAGTTATTAACATTAGAAGATTGGAAAATTTAGGCCCTGAATCGACTTTGAGTCTTACTTCAGTCAGCCGCCTCAAATCCCTAGTGCTTGCTTTAGGATTTTGCCAAAATGACCCGAGACTTGAGTTATTTGGTTCCTGACCCAAAATTTCTACAGAGTTTTTGCCTCTGAAACCCGAAGCGCGACCTGAAGATGCCCTAGATCTGCACATTTTTTTTGAAATTAGGTTTTGGAATTTGGGAATTAGGTTTAATGTTCTGTCGTTTGAGAAGGAGGAAGATGTACGTACACAAGAAATGAGAAACGGCTAGGGTTTATAACAGCCTACATGTAGGCAGGGTTGGATCGAAACGATAACAATGACCCGGAAAGCCCGTTTCGTCCTGAAACAAAAATGTGTCATCCAATATATCGAAATATAGGTTTTTGATATTATTAAACTAAATGGAACTAGTTTCAAACCCTAATTCCATTGTATACAGAAGTTATCTTTTGAAATAAAATTATATTCATATAAACCCTTTTAATTGATTTCTACGCATTTCGAGCCCGCACGATCAAATGGCAAGTCCGATCGCTGTGAAACTTGAAATCTTACAATAATTCACTGTTACGAATCCGATGAAACTGGTTGTGTCGAAATCCGAGAGAGTGTCGTAAATGGCTAATTTTTACGTTAAGTAAATAAATTATTATTAAATTGGTTTAATCACTTTTAAATTCAAATTTACAAGTTAACCATTTTATCATTCTTGATTACAGAGAAATTTAATAATCTTTTTAAATAATTTTTCCTTATTAAACCTAATATTTAAATATTACACTGATTACAACGTTCAATTATAATGGTAATAAATTCATTAATCATAATTTTAAAGTCCCAATCATTTATTTTGATTTCACTCTTTCTATTTAATCAGTTATTACCTTATGGATATAATTAACGTTAGTTTACCTTTTATTACATTCATATTTACAGTTATCATCTTTTACCATATTAACTGCAATAATCAATTACATTAATTGTCGTTGATTTCCAAATCAATTTAAACGAATTAAATAATAAGAAGAAAAATAAGCAACTGTTACTTTTACGTAATTTAATCACATTTATAAGTTTATTGTTTACAACAAGATTATAAATTTACGTACAAATAATTGATTTCACATTATATACTAAAACCAATTAAATAAAATACCCTGCAATTTTATTATTAACACAACATTTAATTTATTCCCTTATTTGCAATTGCAACCAAATTAACCTTATAATTCAATTATAACTAATTTTGGTATTTCTAATTACACAAAAATTAATAACCTTTTAAAATAAATTTCTCATGTCAAAATCAATATTTAAATGATGCACAAATTACAGTGTTCAAGTATAACTGTAATAAAGTTATTAAACTATAATTTAAATCCTAATAAATTCATTTATTTTAATTTACATCTTATTATTCACTCAACAATCATCTTATATTATTAACATTGGTTTACCATTTATTACATCCATATTCTACGGTTACCATTTTAATTCATATTAACCGCAATATTTAAGTAGATTAATTGCAATTGATTTCCAATTTATTTTCAATGAATTAAATAGCGAATTGATAATTAAACCACTGTTACAACTTACCAATTCAAACACATTTCTATGTTTATTGTTTAAAACCTAGCCAATAAATTCACATACCGATTAATCATTCTATATTAACCAATTTCAAATAATTATGTACAATTTTACCATTTAAATACAACATTTGGTTTATTTACTTATTTAAAATTTATAACCAGTTTTAAATTTACAATCATTTCAATTTGTTGAAATTGCACAATCTCATTCTAGTTATTTTTCTCATTAATAAATCACAAATTTTAGTTTCTTCCAATATTAACTTCCAAAAACTTATTTAAGTTAATAATTTAATTATCCGAAATTACAGGCCGTTGCAGCCTCTTTTGATTTTAAAAAAACTATTAAGTCATTTAAACTCAATTCAAAGTCAAAAATCAATTATTTAAAAATAATGACATCATTAATGATGTTATAAAGACAATTTATTTTCAAAAACAAAATAAATAATTTTATTACATATTCTTGCTTAAATGGAGAAATAAGCGTGTGTATTCGATTTTGTATTATAACATCCTCTATCTGAAGGCACAAAGCTAAGTGCTACAGGTGCTGTAGTCATCCGTAATATCAGAGGCACATGAATAAGAAACAAAATCAGAGATTTCACAAGAACAACTTTTCAGATTACATTTCACTAAACATGTTTCATATTACATTTCATAATCCCAATCGTTTCTCAGGTTCAGATAAAATACAATTGTTACATAAATACGCCAAGAGCGACATATGATGATACCCCCTTAGATGAATAGAGTACTAAATATTCATAACTGACTTAATACAACATAGTGGAATAAAACAAAATAAAACAACAACTTCGAAATAGCTATCTGTCAGCCACCTGCTCATTTCCGGAAGCTTTATTCGCCAACCTACTAAAAACCTATAAATCCTCAACCCTCAGTCTACTCAAATCAATTTTGAGCACTTGAGAGTTTAAGGGAAAAACATAAAATTCGAGTCAGACATAAAGCCTGGAGTGAATAATAATATACATCTCGGTTATTTGATATTAAGTGAGACCACGCCGCTTAGCGAAACGAGTTTCCCTTCACTAATATCCTTTTAAAACATATCTTTTTCAAATCATAATCCTGCAACCAAAACTAGTTAAAACTGTAAAGCATTAACATGTAAACTTACATATCATGTAACAATGGACTATCTATCCGAAGCTTATAGTTTTGCTTGTCTAACTACTAACCTTTGGCTGACTCGGGTATTCCATACAAAATAAACAAATAATCTAACATCATTAGATACTCCTTTTCTGGACGGCCTATCCCTAACTTACTTCTCCAAGTCAACTGATCCTAATGGTTTTGCAGGCTCACCAATAACCAACCTTTGTACAAATATATTCCTTTCTGTGTGTAACATCATTTTAGTCTTACCTGAGACAAAAAACTACAATGAAATTTTGGACTAAATTAGCTAGGGGCTAATAGCTAATGCATAGGGAGCGACCCTATACTAGTCCCATCTGGTATACAAATATCTGAATCATTTTATATAAGGGTAATCTTCCCTTAACTTTTCCTTGAAAACCTTTTCATTTCAAACTAATTTAAAACCTTCAAATCAAAATTAAACAAGGAAAATGTATACTGTATGCTTTACTCAAAATCACCTTGCCATGTTATATATACTTTACTCAAATCTTTCTGATGAAAACATTTAAACCTCTGAAAGTACCCCTTTTGAATCCATTGAAAATACCACTTTTCGAAACCAAGTAGACCCTTTCTTTCACATGGGTGGAAAGGCCAAACATTCCTTTCGAAAACCATTCATATAAACCTTTCGAAACTATTAAAAAACCTTTTCTTCGAAAGCTATAAAACCTTAGACATCCTATCATTTAACACTTAAACATTGCCTTTCAAAAACAACGAAAAACCATTCCTTTCAAACCTTTTGAAACCTTCCTTTTAAACCTTTCGAAACCATTAGGGAACCACCCTTCGAAACCTTCATTAAAATCTTTCAAAAGCATTTGGGTTCAATTTATAACATGTGAAAACACCTTTTGGAACTGTTGAAAACTATCTCTTTCGAAACCTTTAGGTTATACGTTCAACTGAGTAGAAGGGTCAGAAAACATTTAAGTCGAAAGCACTCCTTTCGAAAGCAATTTCTAAGTAAAGAAGTGATGGTGTCGAAACCAACCTTCCAAAAGCATTGGAGAAGCGGCTAAGTTTTAAAACAAAGTATACCTTCCAAAACCATTGACTTTGAAAGGTAGAAAAGCGACAACTAGAAGTTTCGACCCCATTCGAAAGCATTTTCTAAAAAAAAGGCTCAACCCATTCGAAACTTTTCCTTTAAAACATTTCACTCATCTGAAAGCTAGATAAGTTGAAAGCATACCCTTCGAAAGCAAAACAGACGCGTTTTTCATTTGAAAGCAAAGTAGCGCTTCGACCCCTTTGGAACCCCTCGTTTCGACCTAATACCTTCTGCCCGTATCCAATTAGCCACGCATCAAGTCTTTGATGCCGTGTGCGTTGATTTTGATGGTGATGGTGGCGGAGCTACTAAATCGGAACTCCTGGTGCCGAAAGTTGTGAAATATGCTAAAAGCATGTAAAAACTGATTTTAACTTTAAAATGAAAAATCTTTCAACTAACCTGCCTTGTTTTTTAAAATATTATTGGTTGCTAATTTTCTTTTCTAAAAGTGCTACCAATATTTTAGAAATAAACAATTTAATTTATTTATAAAATACCTCTTCTTCTTTTATAAATATATAAAACATTTAAGTCTCATACCTTAAATAATTTTATATATCTATTAAAGCAGTAAGAAAAATTCTACAAAATTCTAGAAAATCATTTTTAATATGTTTTCCACCATTTAATTTCAGACCCAAAACACAAGTAACTTAACCGTAAAATATTTTAAACCCAATTAATCATTTTCTTTACTATAAAATTAATATTAAATCCACATAAATTCAGAAAATTATTAAAATTGAAACCCATCTGTAAAATATCATTTCAGATCTGCGTCTAAAATCGCAAGGCATTTGGTTGTCATTTGATAGGGTTTTCACATCAAAACATATCATATAACCTACATAAATAAGCATAAATCATCAACAAGCATATATAAACATTTACTCTTCAAAAACATGGCATAGCCTTGCAAATAAATTCGAATTAACCATAAAACCGAAGACGCTTAAGAAATATGAGATGTAATCATTATTCACCTAGCTTTGAGATTAAGGATTTGAGATTTGAACTTGATTAAGTTGCTTAAGCGTAATGGTGGCCAGCCTCTGGCTTGTATTTTTGTTTGGTTAATATAGAATGAATGTGTAAATGAATTCCTAAGGGTTTAGGGTATAAGAATACTCTTCTTCCTATTTTACCCCTTCTTTATTTCATATTATCTCATCTTTAGTTCATTGTTTACATGGCACGGCTACCCCTTAATTTAATCACAAATCTCAATCCCGTAATCATCATATTTTTTTTAGTTTAGCTAATTAAATATCCTAAATAATGTTACTAAAAATATGAGGTCTTATTGTCTCCCCTCCTTAAAGAATTTAATCCTCACAATTACCATAAGGTACCCAACAAATCAATCAAAAATGTAAAACATACCATCAAACAAATCAGGATAGGTGTCGCTAATCCCGTTCCCAGTCTCCCGTGTATAGTCTCTATCATTGTTGCTCCACTGGACTTTCACTAATCTGATTGTCTTGTTTCTAAACCTCTTCTCATCTTTCACAACTATCCAAACTGGTTTTTTAACTATAGTCGAATTTGGCTCTACTACTAAGTCTTCTAACACAATCGGTGCTATAATATACTATGGACCTCTAACACACTTCCTTAGATGACGAATATGAAAAACAACATAGACACCCACTAAACTATTTGGTAACTCTACTCTATATGCAAGTTTCCCGATCCTCTCCATGATAGGAAATGGTTCTACGAATCTCGGTGCCCACTTTCCTAATTTTCCAAACCGAATCACACCCTTTATCAGTAACACCTTAATAAAAACATAATCTCTAACAGAGAACTCTAAGTCTTTCCATCTTCTATCTGCATAACTCTTCTACCTAGATTGAGCTTCCTTCATTCTCTCTAGAATTAATTCAATCTTTTTTGCATCTTCTCTCACCAAATCCGGACCAAGAACTAAACTATGCCGGTGCTAGCTAACAAACAGGAGATTTGCATGGTTTCCCATACAAAGCTTCAAACGACGCCATCCTTATACTAGTCTGATAACTGTTGTTATACGGAAACTCGACTAAGTGTAGATGGTCTTTCCATGATCCCCCAAAATCTAACACACAAGCTCGTAACAAATCTTCCAAGACTTTATTAACTTTTTCTATTTTCCCATTGGTCTATGGATGGTAAACGGTACTCGTCTTGAGCTTGGTATCTTAAATCTCCTGTAGACTCTTTCAAAACTCACTAGTGAATAAAAAATTTCGATCACTTACTATACTACTAGGAATTCCATGAAGTCTAACTATATTCTTCATAAATAACTTAACCAAAACAGATGCCATCCTGGTTGACTTAACTAGAATGAAATGGGCACTCTTGGTTAATTTATCCACTATGACCCATATACTTTCATTTCCTTTGTTTGACCTTAGCAACCCATCTATAAAATTCATCTAAATAGAATCTCACTTCCATACCATAATATCTAATGGCTGAAGCAACCCAACTGGTTCCGATGTTCAGCTTTTACCCGTTGGAAGTTTAGACACTACTTCACCCATAGGCCTACATCCCTCTTCATACCTTCCTAGAAGAAACTTCTCTTCATATTCCGATAGATCTTAGTTCCTCCTAGATGAATAGTGAATTTTGAACAATGACATTCCTCCAAAACTTCTTTCCTAATGTGTCCCACATTCGGAACACATAATCTTCTTTTCTTTCTCAACCACCCATTCTGGTCAAGACTAAAATCCTTCAAGTCATCGCTCTCCATTCCATCCTTTAACTTCTTGATCCATTTAACCAATACCTGTTCCTCCATCATTTAGAAGCAATCTTTTCAATCATCACCGGTAGAACTTCTAAATAATACAACACAATATTTCCTCCATCAGACCCATCTTCAGATCTCCACTGCACTCTTCAAGTCGACAACGCTTCTAAATCTTTCAATTCTGCTATCATTGCCAATACTGCATTCTAATGCTTTTTGCTAAGTGCATCTACAACCTTATTACCTTTCTCTATTGTGTACTCGATCCCAAAATCATAAGTAGCAACAAAATCTAACCATCTCTGCTATCTCATGCTCCTTCTGAGAGAATAAATACTTCAACGACTTATGATCCACACAAAGTTCAAACCTCTCCCCCAAAAGTTAATATCTCCACGCCTTCAATGAAAAAATCACCGCAGCCAACTCCAAATCATGTGTAGGATATCTAACCTCATGTGGTCTAAGCTGTCGAGAAGCATAGACAATCACTTTACCTTTCTGCATTAACACAGCTCCTAATCCAATTCCACACGCATCTGTATAAACTACAAAATCCTGATTCACTTTGGGAACTACCAACACATGCGCATGGGTCCATAAGTGTTTCAAGCTCTGGATTGCTTCCTCACTCTTATCGGTCCAAACAAACTTCACATCCTTTCGCGTTAGCTTGGTCATTGGTGCTGCTATCTGTAAAAAATCCTTTATGAACCTCCTATAAGCCCAACTAATCCAAGAAAACTTTTTATCTTAGTCACCGTCTCAGGTCTCTTCCAATCATTTGCCGCTTCAATCTTAGTCAGATCTACAGACAACCCTTTCTCTGAGACTACCAAACCAAGAAGCTTCATTTCCTTCTTCCAGATTCGTAAACATCGCCTTCAATCGATGTTGCCTCAACGTCTCGAGCACTCCTCTGATCTTCATCGTCCCTTTCACTTCTAGAGTAAAACAAATATCATCTATGAAAGCCAACATGAACTTGTCCATGTGCTCTCGGAAAACCCGGTTCATCAAATCCTCAAAGAATGTTGGTGCATTTATTAGTTCGAATGACATCACTAACCATTCGTATGGTCCATTTCTAGTTTTAAACATCGTCAAAGGAATACTATCCACTGCTACTCTAAGCTGATGGAAACCTGTTGCTAAATCCAACTGAGAAAATACCTTGACTCCACTCAACTGATCAAATAAATCTTCAATTCTTGGCAATAGATATCGATTATTTGTCATCTTCTCATTCAACTTTCAATAATCGATACATAACCTCAACGATCCGTCTGGCTTCTTAGAAAACACTACGGCTGCTCCCCAAGATGAACTGCTCGGTCCAATAAAATTCTTGCCTTCTAAATCCACCATCCGCACCTTTAACTCCCTCACCTCGATAAGTGTCATTCTGCTTGGCGGCTTACTCACTGGTTCTGCTTTAGGCACCAAATCTATCTGAAACTCAATGGATCGTTTCAGTGGCAGTCCAACTATAGGTTCAAAGACATCCGTGAATTTTCTTACCATGAAAACTCAATTCAACTCGTCTTCTACCTCTACAACGCCGAGCAAAGCATTCACCTCACAACTAGGGTTTTCTATGTTATATACAATCCAATCTCTACAGTTAAGGCATCTAAGTGATATTTTCCTATCATGGAAAAATATCCTAGCATAGTACTCATTTAACCAATCGATACCCAAAATTATTCTGAACTCTGAAAGTCAAACACATGCAAACCGCAAACAAAGGTATAACGTAACAAATCAAACTCTAGGTGGTCATATTTCACCCCAAGTGTCGCATACCCTTCTATCGGATTTGCAACCCTTGAGTAAGTAACTAAGTATGAGGGTTCTAGGTTAAGCTCACCTGCCAAACAATGAGATATAAAAGAATGTAATGCACTGGTATCAAACATAATGCTAAAATACATACCATGAGTCTAAAGCGTACCTCCCAACACTACTTTCCCTTTCTCCAGCATTGTCGGTCCTGATGTAGCAGGCTCCAATGCAAATAACTGCCCCTTCCATCCTTAGCAGGCTCTTTGCATTAATTCTTATAATGACCAATATGATCATAGTTGAAGCATTTGATGTTCTTCTTCCCGATCACTTCCTTTGCCTTTCTAGTATAACGTTCATTTGAAAAATGCCCCTTCTTATCGCACTTATAGCAAACAACCTTCGACTTTTCTTTCTTCACGTCTCCATCTTTTTGAGCACCCTTCTTATGAAAGAACATCCTTTTCCGACTCTGCTCCACTTGGACCTCCTTTTCCTTATTCTTCTCCAGAGAAGCAAGTATCACCTCATGCCTCTATGCCATCTTTACTACAACATCACAAGGATTCCTAATATGAGGTAATGTAACCCTTGCCAACTCAAGCTTCAACTCCCTTACAACCTTCTCATTTCTCTTCATCACAGTATCCATAGTGGCATGTCCATAGGTTGACAGCTCCTTGAACCTTCTAGAATATTCCAACACAAATATCTCCCTCTACTCCAACTCAGCAATCTTTTTGAGCAAAGCAAACTGCGCCATCACAGACATGAACCTCTCTTGGAACCTTCTCTTAAACTCAGTCTATGTCATCATCTCTTCATTCACTCCAGCCGTCACACTATTCCACCGGAATAAGCTACTCCCTGAAGTTGTCTCGAAGCAAGCCTTCTCTTCTGCTCATCGTTGAGCCCCAAGTCAGCAAAGATTCTCTCATAATGCAACAACCAGCTCTCTACCTCAATAGCATCTCTAGTTCTGATAAATGGCTTCCCCTCCAAGCCTAACATAATCTCTGCATAAGATAGCATAATTGTTGACCACCATAGCTTCCTGAACTCCTACTCCAGCATTTTCTCGAACCACACCAGCTGCAATTTCAGCTTACATCATATTCATGAAAAATTGATACATAGCTCCCATATCCACTTGTGGGACTCCAGCACCAAAATTCCATGCTTTGCCTGAACTTCGTTCCTTCTAGTATTCGGTATGGCATTTCCATTTGTTGTAGTGCTTCCTCCAAGATTCACTCTTCTACTTCTAGCGTCCATACCTGTATTCAAGCCTCACGAGATACGAAAGAATAGCCTAAGAGAGATAGGAGAATAGTGATATAGCGTATACTTACATATAGCAAATATAAGTATGTTACTATAGCGTTATCCCATACCCCGGTCTTATCTCTAATTCCTTAGGATTACATTTTCAAAAATTATTTTAGTTTAAAGTTTTTCACAAACCTATGCTTTGATACCAAATTATAACATCCCCTATCTGGAGGCCCAAAGCTAAGCTCTAGAGGTGCTGCAATCATCCATAGTATTAACCTCTGGTGACCAAGTACGATATGTTAATGGTATCCATAATATTAGAGGCATGTGAATATGAAACAAAATCATAAATTTCACAAAAAACTTTTTCGATTACATTTCAAAAAACATGTTTCATATTCCATTGCATAATCCCAATCGTTTCCCAAGTTCAGATAAAATATATTTTTTACATAAATATGCTAAGAGCGACATATGATGATGCCCCTTTGGATGACCATAGCACTAAATAGTCATAACTAACTTAATACAACATAGCCGAACAAAACAAAATAAAATAACAACTCCGAAATAACTATCTGTCAGCCACCTACTCGTCTTCGGAAGCTTTATTCGCCAACCTACTAAAAACCTATAAATCCTCAACCCTTTGCCTACTCAAATCAATTTTGAGCACCTGAGAGTTTAAGGTGAAAAAAATAAATTTCGTGTAACAACCCGCATATTTATCGATTTTATATTTAAATATTTGATTTAAATATTTTATCGTTAGTCGGATTTTAGTCCGAAAAGCTACTTTTTGCAAACAGCCGAATTAGGACTCGAGACCACCCCCATTGAGTTTAAAATGTCGTTTGCGACCTTTTTGAGTATAAGCTTTGATATGTTTGGAGATAGTTGGTTTTTGCTACTTTTTCCCTCTTATGACTTTGGTTTGGACTGCACCCTTACTAGCTCAGCCCAACCCCCTTCTCTTCATAACTTCTCCTCTTTGCTTAAACACTCAAGCTTTAGCAACAATGGTGGAAGAGAATGGGAAATAGAAATTCCTAAGCCCTAGCTTTCTTTGCCAATCCATCTTCTTGCTCCAAACTCAAGTGAACCCATTGGTAAGCATCTCCTTCTTCTTCCCCGACTCATTCTCTCATTGATTTCAGAAATTTCCTAAACCTAACTTAGGGAATGTTCTTCTTTTAAGCTTAGATTCAAGCTTCTAGTGTTGAGATTGAAGTGTGGTTGATCTTCCCTTGTCTTCAAGCTTCTCATTCATTGATTTGGGTTTAAAGGTGAGATTTTTATCTCACATCTTAGTCTATAATTATCTTCGATTGTTAGGTATGAATTCCTAACACTAATTCTTGTGCAATTGATTTCGGTTTGGATTGATTTCGTGTATATTCCAATTTTTGGGTGTTTTGGTCTAATTTATGAAAATCCTATTATGGATATTTGGACATTGATATTTGAGGCGTACCGAAGAGCCGTTTAGGCTGGGTTGTCGTTCGACGTAATTCCTTAGTCATCGCCATTTGCTTATTCGATCGTTTTCGATATTCATTTGGCAATTTTTGGCCTAGGTTCAGGGAATGCCCTGAACCCCAGATTCAGACGTCTGAAACGTAATATTCAGACGTCTGAATATTGTCTGGGAAGATTTCTATTCCCAGATTCAGACGTCTGAATATATGGTTTCAGACGTCTGAATTGGTTCATTTGGAACCAAAAAGGAAATAGGCTAAAATATGCCTATTTCAGACGTCTGAAACACTTGATTCAGACGTCTGAACCACTTGTTTCAGACGTCTGAAACTGCAGTGTTTTGCCTATTTGCCTATTTGCTTGAGAATTCCAATTTAAATCGATTCGTGATGATCCTCTTTGTTGTTATCATTTATTATGACTTTGATGACTCCTTTTTAGGGATTTTTGAATATCCATTTCGATGGATTCTTTATCGGTTTCTTTGGATATGATTCACGTCTTCGTATGTGAATTTTAGTGGTTGATTGTTCCTACAATCTTCTTTGTGATTTGTCACTTTAAAAATATAAAGGTTTTCTATACTAGTAGTAAATATCAAAACTCTTTCTTCAAATGATTTCAACACTATTTTATTACAAAGATCGTTTTCTCAAACCGATTTCTAATCTATCAGTATATACAAACCTTTACCTCACTCGTATGAGAAATCCAATTAAACGACTTAGTAAAACAAGTGGTATGAAACGCTTGCGTTTACTTCGTCGGTTAATTCTTGGACTTGTTCGATTGAATCTCTTGTGACAATTTTCTAGTGGAGACCTACAATTTGTTCGTAAATATTTAAGTTAAGCTAGTGGTTATGGGACATGAAGCTAAGCTCATATATTTACTAGCTTACTGTAATCGACACTTCTCGTTGATCATGACGATCATCTTTGTGATTTAGACTAGCAATGTGAGATGTCTCTTTGTCTATGTGGAGGACTGTTCCTCATTTTATTGAGCTTCGTCTCATTTCTTACATGGGTCGCACCTATTTAGGTGCGTCGATGTTTGTTTACACATGGGTCGTACCTTTTTAGGCGCGTCAATGTTTATTATGCATGGGGTGTACCTTTCTAGGTGCATCGATGTTTGTTTACTTCGTGGAGCAATCGGCTCAATAAGTCGGGGCATGGGACGTATCTTCCTAGTTGCGTCGATGTTCGTCTATGCATGGGGCGTATCTTTCTAGGTGCGTCGATGTTCGACTTAGCATGGGGTGTATCTTTCTAGGTGCATCGATGTTAGACATTACATGGGGTGTATCTTTCTAGGTGCATCGATGTTTATTTATGCATGGGGCGTATCTTTCTAGGTGCGTCGATGCTAGAGCATGGGGCGTATCTTTCTAGGTGCGTCGATGTTCGACTTAGCATGGGGTGTATCTTTCTAGGTGCATCGATGTTAGACATTACATGGGGTGTATCTTTCTAGGTGCATCGATGTTTATTTATGCATGGGGCGTATCTTTCTAGGTGCGTCATTGCTAGAGCATGGGGCGTATCTTTCTAGGTGCGTCGATGTTCGACTGTACATGGGGCGTGTCTTTCTAGGTGCGTCGATGTCCAGTTTGTGGGATTGGCCATCCTTTTCTTGTGATTTCTGGATTTCGTGTGTTGATTTCTAGAATTTGTGCTTCATCAATTTTCGTGATTTCCATTGATAAGTTTTATCAATATTTGTGCATTGGTGAATTTGTGTGTCACTGACTTTTGTGATTGGCATTGATATAATATGTCATTTATTGTGGTTTGGTGAACGAAATGAGCAGTATGACATTTCTTTGATTCTTGTGTAGATTTGGTGATATTGATTAATCTCTCGTTGATTTTCAATTACTTATATATATCACAGCTTGTCATTGTGATTATTATGTGTTTAGTCATATCTCTTATTCTATATCGTTTCATCTGATATTTATAGCTAGACTGATCCGTTTATTATTTTCTTCTTAAATAATACTCGGGTCGGACTGAGATTTTACAGGTGCTTCTGCTTGACTCCTTATCGGACTTTCATCTGATCTTTTGGCTAACTACACTAGTTTGGTAGTTTTTGTTGTATACATTTAAGATATAGACTCCTTGATGTATACATATTTTTGTCTAGCACTTGTATCTATTCCTGTGTGATGTTGTGGATCTTATTTGACCACTACTCTGATATACACTTTCATGAGTAATATTCATATCTATTTCCGCCTTTGTGATATGAATTGTCTGTGACTGATTTATGTTATGTTTATTTCTATATTTGTTTCTGAAGATATTATAGCCACTGTGTAGTATCTTTGAGTTTGTGTCGGTATGTCGGATTTCCCTCTTGATAAGAAATGCATGTTATACTATCTGACATATCGATGCTCGCGCAAGGCAATTACACGGATGGTCGCTCCTCAACAGCCTTATTCTCCGTGCTAGTCGACAGCATTACTCCGTAGTGTTCTTGGCTAGCGTGGGTATAGAGGTGGGGCGTCACAGCTTGGTATCAGAGCCAAACTTTGGAACAATATAGAATAATTTAGCAAGGATCATGTCCTAAGTCTTTCTTAGGAGTTGTGCCTTAGGATTTATTCGAGTCTTCGTACCGTTCTATCCTACTTTCTTTTATGATTCCTTGTTTTATCTTTCAAGATTGCTTGATATTTATTTTGAGAATAACTTTTTCCTCTTCTTTCTTTCTTTCTTAAAGAAGAGAAATGGTTAGACCAGGCCGTCCCAGCGCCGGTCAATCTAGTGCTACTCCTCTGGATGGAGTATTCATGTCTGCTCAGCAGCTTCTTGATTTAGTGAAGAACGCTCAAGCTGCAGGACCCATTCCAGAGCCTACTCATCCTAGATCCGGTTTTGCACGCTTGTGCAGAGACTATACCGATTTGGGTGGAAGGCCATTCAAAGGATCCGAGAGTGTTATAGAAATTCAAGCTTGGCTCAAATCATGCGATCGAATCTTTTCTCGCATGAACCTTATTGACCTTCATCGAGTCCAAGTGGCTTCTAGCATGCTCCAAGAAAGAGCGTTAGATTGGTATGAGCTTTTAATTTCTGAAATCGTTGAGGCGAATCTCACTTGGGGGCAATTCCGAGAACGATTCGAATTAAAGTTTGTGCCGGAGGCTGAAAAAGTAACTTTGGCCCGGCGTTTCATAGACCTTGTTCAAGGTGAATCTTCTATGACAGACTATGTCGCATCTTTCGAATCTCTGTCCAAATATGGGGTTGAATACATCAACACCCCATTGAAGAAAAATCAGAGGTTTGTCTATGGCTTGAATAAGAATCTTAAGAAGCCATTACTTCTGAAACTTGAGGTTTCATTTGATCAGCTTATTGATATCGCTCTTCGTCTTGAAGAGGCCGATAATGAAGGTGATGTTGAAGTTGTGCGTGCCCAACAAAACTTCAACAACAACATGAAGAGGCCTATCAAATTCAAAGGCCCCAATCCCAACAAGAAAAGGAGGAAAGAAACCCCGGTAGCAAAAGCACCTACCTCTAGTCGTGGACAATGCTACAATTGTGGTTCCACGAACCACTATGCAAGGGAGTGTCCGAGACCCTTCTTTTGTCGCTATTGCAAAAATTCGGGTCACCATATTACTGCATGTCCCGTACTTCAAAGTAAGAAGGAGGGAGAGCTCAATGTAGTGCAAGCTCCTGGTAACACTTCTCGTGGTCAAGGTATTTCCCATTTAATCCTTGACTACATTTATTTTGTGATCTTCTTATTTGAGTTCTTTTTGATATGAGTTTCATCTCACTATTTTATATCAAAAGAACTTGTCGATTCTTTTTCTTTGAATATTTTGGGCTTGATGACTTCTTTGAGGATTGCGAATCCGGATGGTAGATCTGCAACACTCAATTTGCTTTTATTTGATGTCGAAAATTATTTTATGTGATTTTTCTTTCCGAGCCAATATTTTTACTTAGGCTCCGGAATTGATTTGTGCGATAGGATTGGCTTAATCATTATGAAGCCTATATCCTATTTTCTCGAGTGGACTATTCATCTTTGACATTTTCAATCTGTTAAGCAGATTTCTATTTTTCCTTTATGATTTTGATTCCAACTTGATGGCATCATTTTATTCCTTAAGCCCACTTATAAGGAAAGTGTTGTTTCTCTTATCTAAATAATTTGTGAAACTTTTCCGATATTTTTGAGTTTGTCTTAGAATTATCACCTAAGAAATCTTTTGTGTGGTGTTAAGGTCTTTAGTTCGACCTTGCCACCGATTTTCATTTGGCGACGAGTTGCGGAAGTTAGCATTCCACTTACGCACTCCGCACTCGTTATGATTCCTATGAATGAATTATTATGTCATTCAGTTTGTCTAGCTTATTTCATCCATTTTATAAATCGAATATTCTATGAATATTACGATGAGACCATTCTTTTATTTATTGATTTTTGGATGAAAATAGCAATTTAAAATTTTGCAAAATCTTTTTCATAAGATTTATTTAGAAGTATAACCGGATTTTTTTTCTTAAAACGAACAAAGAATATTCTTAAAGGTTTTTGAGAAACATGTTTATTATATAGAAGATGATTTTGTGATTGTATTGCCCATTTAGTGTTTTATGAATTTTGGTCGATGCGCTTGATCAACGTTATCGATAGGAATTTCCTAAATGCTTTGATGAGACAATCAGACACAGTATATTGACTTGAAAATAGTAAATTTTTCTAGAAAGATTATTACATAATGATAAATGTAATTTGAAAGTTTTAACTTTTTAGGGAAGAAGATTATTTAAAAGAAATTCTTTCTTTCCGACACTCTTATTCTTGTGATTCCCATTGGGAACCAAGACTTTATCATTTGTACCAATGCTAATCGTGTTGATTTGGATGCCGTTCTCTTGCAAAAGATAACGTGCTATCTCGTGTGCTTCTAAATCATTAAAAGCCGATTGAGGCTAGGTATGCCACTCATGATCTAGTGCTCGTGGTTATTGTTTTCGCTTTTAGAGTTTGACACCATCATCTTTGGGGGAGAAATTTGTTCTCCACCCCGATCATAAATCTTTGGGATAATTATTTTCTCATATGGAACTCCATGTTGACTCGAGTTCCTGACATCTTATGATCTTGATATTCTTTTTATTCCTGGAAGGGAAATCGTGTTGCCAATGCGCTTTGTCGTAAGCAACAAGTGGTTGATTCTTTGATGTTGTCTGAATGGAATTATCTTTTTATCAAGTTCATCGGACGTTTTGGTACACTTCGTTTTATTGAGCTTTATCTCATTCCTTTTATGGACTAGTGTCCGGTGTTCTTTTATGGTGTTCGGTTCATCGGATGTGCTGTTATTATACTACATCAATGTTCCGTCTCATTTGGATTCATTGGATGTACCGTTTGTACTACATCAATGTATTTGCTATTCGATTCATTGGATGTACCGTATGTACTACATCAATGTCTTTGCTTTTGGATTCATTGGATGTACCGTTTGTACTACATCAATGTTTTTGCTATTTGATTCATTGGATGTACCGTTTGTACTACATCAATGTCTTTGCTATTCGATTCATTGGATGTACCGTATGTACTACATCAATATCTTTGCTTTTGGATTCATTGGATGTACCGTTTGTACTACATCAATGTTTTTGCTATTTGATTCATTGGATGTACCGTTTGTACTACATCAATGTCTTTGCTATTAGATTCATCGGATGTACCGTTTTTGAACTACATCGATGTCCTGAATTTTTGGTTCATTGGACGTACCGTTTTTGTACTACGTCGGTGTTCCAAATTATTCGAGTTTCTAGTTTCTCGGGCGTACCGTTTCTGTACTACGCCGTTACACTGGCTCAATTTTCTGCTATTCTTGACGTTTTCTGCGTCTTTTATCTACGGAAATGCCTTGGGGATTTCGGTTTTCATTCTTGAGCCCGGTGATATTGTGGAAATTGAAGTTTCACCAGATTTGATTTTTTTGAGCAACATCCTATTCGAATTATTGCTTCGGAGCTCAAACGACTTCGAAATAAAGATGTTCTTCTTGTGAGAGTTCAATGGTTCTCAAATCCTAGGGATTACTCTTGGGAATCTAGAGAATTCATTGAGCGATCCCGTTCTTGCTAATCTTTCGTGCTCTTTATGGTGAACTTCTTATTTCCATTTTCTTTTGTGTTGGTATGCTTCCATGGTTGTTACTTCTTATTTTCCTCTTAAGTATTGCGAGGACGCAATTTCTTTAAGGAGGGGAGTCTCTAACAACCCGCATATTTATCGATTTTATATTTAAATATTTGATTTAAATATTTTATCGTTAGTCGGATTTTAGTCCGAAAAGCTACTTTTTGCAAACAGCCGAATTAGGACTCGAGACCACCCCCATTGAGTTTAAAATGTCATTTGCGACCTTTTTGAGTATAGGTTCGATATGTTTGGAGATAGTTGATTTTTGCTACTTTTTCCCTCTTATGACTTTGGTTTGGACTGCACCCTTATTAGCTCAGCCCAACCCCCTTCTCTTCATAACTTCTCCTCTTTGCTTAAACATTCAAGCTTTAGCAACAATGGTGGAAGAGAATGGGAAATAGAAATTCCTAAGCCCTAGCTTGCTTTGCAAATCCATCTTCTTGCTCCAAACTCAAGTGAACCCATTGGTAAGCATCTCCTTCTTCTTCCCCGACTCATTCTCTCATTGATTTCAGAAATTTCCTAAACCTAACTTAGGGAATGTTCTTCTTTTAAGCTTAGATTCAAGCTTCTAGTGTTGAGATTGAAGTGTGGTTGATCTTCCCTTGTCTTCAAGCTTCTCATTCATTGATTTGGGTTTAAAGGTGAGATTTTTATCTCACATCTTAGTCTATAATTATCTTCGATTGTTAGGTATGAATTCCTAACACTTATTCTTGTGCAATTGATTTCGGTTTGGATTGATTTCATGTATATTCCAATTTTTGGGTGTTTTGGTCTAATTTATGAAAATCCTATTATGGATATTTGGACATTGATATTTGAGGCGTACCGAAGAGCCGTTTAGGCTGGGTTGTCGTCCGACGTAATTCCTTAGTCATCGCCATTTGCTCGTTCGATCGTTTTCGATATTCGTTTGGCCATTTTTGGCCTAGGTTCAGGGAATGCCCTGAACTCCAGATTCAGACGTCTGAAACGTAATATTCAGACGTCTGAATATTGTTTGGAAAGATTTTTATTCCCAGATTCAGATGTCTGAATATATGGTTTCAGACGTCTGAATTGGTTCATTTGGAACCAGAAAGGAAATAGGCTAAAATATGCCTATTTCAGACGTCTGAAACACTTGATTCAGACGTCTGAATTGTGTTCTGGAAATCTTTATATTTCCAGATTCAGACGTCTGAACCACTTGTTTCAGACGTCTGAAACTGCAGTGTTTTGCCTATTTGCCTATTTGCTTGAGAATTCCAATTTAAATCGATTCGTGATGATCCTATTTGTTGTTATCATTTATTATGACTTTGATGACTCCTTTTTATGGATTTTTGAATATCCATTTCGATGGATTCTTTATCGATTTCTTTGGATTTGATTCACGTCTTCGTATGTGAATTTTAGTGGTTGATTGTTCCTACAATATTCTTTGTGATTTGTCACTTTAAAAATATAAAGGTTTTCTATACTAGTAGTAAATATCAAAACTCTTTCTTCAAATGATTTCAACATTATTTTATTACAAAGATCATTTTCTCAAACCGATTTCCAATCTATCAGTATATACAAACCTTTACCACACTCGTATGAGAAATCCAATTAAACGACTTAGTAAAACAAGTGGTATGAAACGCTTGCGTTTACTTCATCGGTTAATTCTTGGACTTGTTCGATTGAATCTCTTGTGACAATTTTCTAGTGGAGACCTACAATTTGTTCGTAAATATTTAAGTTAAGCTAGTTGTTATGGGACATGAAGCTAAGCTCATATATTTACTAGCTTATTGTAATCGACACTTCTCGTTGATCATGACGATCATCTTTGTGATTTAGACTAGCAATGTGCGAAGTCTCTTTGTCTATGTGGAGGACTGTTCCTCATTTTATTGAGCTTCGTCTCATTTCTTACATGGGTCGCACCTATTTAGGTGCGTCGATGTTTGTTTACACATGGGTCGTACCTTTTTAGGTGCGTCAATGTTTATTATGCATGGGGTGTACCTTTCTAGGTGCATCGATGTTTGTTTACTTCGTGGAGCAATCGGCTCAATAAGTCGGGGCATGGGACGTATCTTCCTAGTTGCGTCGATGTTCGTCTATGCATGGGGCGTATCTTTCTAGGTGCGTCGATGTTTGACTTAGCATGGGGTGTATCTTTCTAGGTGCATCGATGTTAGACATTACATGGGGTGTATCTTTCTAGGTGCATCGATGTTTATTTATGCATGGGGCGTATCTTTCTAGGTGCGTCGATGCTAGAGCATGGGGCGTATCTTTCTAGGTGCGTCGATGTTCGACTTAGCATGGGGTGTATCTTTCTAGGTGCATCGATGTTAGACATTACATGGGGTGTATCTTTCTAGGTGCATCGATGTTTATTTATGCATGGGGCGTATCTTTCTAGGTGCGTCGATGTTCGACTGTACATAGGGCGTGTCTTTCTAGGTGCGTCGATGTCCAGTTTGTGGGATTGGCCATCCTTTTCTTGTGATTTTTGGATTTCGTGTGTTGATTTCTAGAATTTTGCTTCACCAATTTTCGTGATTTCCATTGATAAGTTTTATCAATATTTGTGCATTGGTGAATTTGTGTGTCACTGACTTTTGTGATTGGCATTGATATAATATGTCATTTATTGTGGTTTGGTGAACGAAATGAGGAGTATGACATTTCTTTGATTCTTGTGTAGATTTGGTGATATTGATTAATCTCTCGTTGATTTTCAATTACTTATATATATCACAGCTTGGCATTGTGATTATTATGTGTTTAGTCATATCTCTTATTCTATACCGTTTCATCTGATATTTATAGCTAGACTGATCCGTTTATTATTTTCTTCTTAAATAATACTCGGGTCAGACTGAGATTTTACACGTGCTTCTGCTTGACTCCTTATCGGACTTTCATCTGATCTTTTGGCTAACTACTCTAGTTTGGTAGTTTTTGTTGTATACATTTAAGATATAGACTCCTTGATGTATACATATTTTTGTCTACAACTTGTATCTATTCCTTTGTGATGTTGTGGATCTTATTTGACCACTACTCTGATATACACTTTCATGAGTAATATTCATATCTATTTCCGCCTTTGTGATATGAATTGTCTGTGACTGATTTATGTTATGTTTATTTCTATATTTGTTTCTGAAGATATTATAGCCACTATGTAGTAGCTTTGAGTTTGTGTCGGTATGTCGGATTTCCCTCTTGATAAGAAATGCATGTTATACTATCTGACATATCGATGCTCGCGCAAAGCAATTACACGGATGGTCGCTCCTCAACAGCATTATTCTCCGTGCTAGTCGACAGCATTACTCCATAGTGTTCTTGGCTAGCGTGGGTATAGAGGTGGGGCGTCACACTTCGAGTCAGACATAAATCCTAGTGTGAATAATACTATACACCTCGGTTATTTGATATTAAGTGAGACCATGCCGCTTAGCGAAATGAGTTTTCCCTTACTAATATCCTTTTAAAACACATCTTTTAAAAATCATGATACTACAAGCAAATTAGTTAAAAATGTAAAGCATTATCATGTAAACTTTATATCAGGTAACAAATGGACTATCTGTCCGAACCTTATAGTTTTGTTTAGCTAATTATTAACCTTTCGCTGACTCTGTCCTTCCAAACAAAATAAACAAATAATCTAACATCTGTTGGATACTCCTCTTCAAGACGGTCTGTCCCTAACTTACTTCTCCAGGTCAACTGATCCTAATGGTTTTGCGGGCTCACCAATAAACAGCCTTTATACAAATATATTCCCTTCTACGTGTAACATCATTTTAGTCTTATCTGTGATAGAGCCCTATACACTAGGTTTTTGGACTAAATTAGCCAGAGGCTAATAGCTAATGTATAGGGCACGACCCTATACCAGTCCCATATGGTATACAAATATCTGAGTCATTTTACTTAGGGTAATCTTCCCTTAAATTTTCCTTGAAAACCTTTTCAACTCAAACTGATTTAAAACCTTTAAATCAAACTTAAACAAGGAAAATACACACTCTATGCTTTACTCAAAATCACCTTGCTATATAAGATATACTTTACTCAAATCTGTGCCGATGAAAACATTTCAACCTCTGAAAGTACTGCTTTCGAATCCATTGAAAGTACCCCCTTTCGAAACCAAGTAAGCCCTTTATTTCACCTAGATCGAAAGGCCAAACATTTCTTTCAAAACCATTCATATAAACCTTTCGAAACCATTGAAAAACCTTTCCTTCGAAAGCTATGAAACCTTAGACATCCTATCTTTAACCATTTAAACTTTGCCTTTCAAAAAGATCAGAAATCCTTTCCTTTCAAACCTTTCGAAACCTTCCTTTTAAACCTTTCGAAACCATTGGGAACAACTCCTTAGAAACCTTCATTAAAACCTTTCGAAAGCACTAAACATCAAATTTTACGAAAGCATTTAGGTCCAACTCATAACATGTGGAAACACCTTTCGAAACAATTGAAAACCATCTCTTTTGAAACCTTTGGGTTATACCTTCAATAGAGCAGAAAGGTCATAAAACATTTAAGTCGAAAGTACTCCTTTCGAAAGCAATGCCTTAGTAAAGAAGTGATGATTTCGAAACCAACCTTCTAAAAGCATTGGAGAAGCGACTAAGTTTTTAAACAAAGTATACCTTTGAAACCATTGAATTCGAAAGGTAGAAAAGAGACAGCTAGGGGTTTTGACCCCATTTGAAAGAATTTACTTAAAACAGAAGGAACAACCCATTCGAAACTTTTCCTTCAAGACATTTGACTCAGCCAAAAGCCAACCAAGTCGAAAGCATACCCATCGAAAGCAAAGTAGGCGTGTTTTTCATTTGAAAGCAATGCAGTGCTTCAACCCCTTCGATTCGCTGCGCAGTAAATCTTTATACCATGCACGTTGGTTTCGATGGTGATGGTAGCGGAGCTACTAAGTCGGAACCTCTGGTGCCAAAAATGGCGATACATGCTAAAAGCATGTAAAAACTGATTTTAACTTTAAAAGGAAAATTCTTTTCAACTAACCTGCCTTGTTTTTCAAAACCTTATTGGTTGCTACTTTTCTTTTCTAAAAATTCTGCCATTATTTCAGAACTAAACAATTTAATTTATTTATAAAACACCCCTTCTCCTTTTATAAATATATAAAACATTTAAGTCCCATACCTTAAATAATTTTTCATATCTATTAAAACACTTAGGAAAATTCTACATAGATTCCAGAAAATCCTTTTTAATATGTTTTCCAACAAAAATTAATTTCAGACCCAGAACATAAATAACTTAACCGTAAATTATTTTAAACCCAATTAATCATTTTCTTTATTAGAAAATTAATATTAAATCCACATAAATTCAAAAAATTATTAATTGAAAACCATCTCTATAATATCATTTCCAATATAAATCTAAAATTGAAAGACATTTGGGTATCATTTGATAGGGTTTTTACATCAAAACATATCATATAACCTATATGAATAAGGATAAATCGTCAACAAGCATATATAAACAGTTAATCATTTAAAAACATGGCATAACCTTACAAATAAATTCGGATTAATCTTAAAACCGAAAACACTTAAGAAATACGAGATGTAGTTATTATTCACCTTAGCTTTGAGATTAAGGATTTGAGATGTGATCTTGATTAAGTTGCTTAAGCGTTTTCCCTTGAAATCTTCTCTTTGCTTTTCTTAATGGTGGCCGACCTTACACTTGTATTTTTGTTTAGTGAATATAGATGAACGTGTAAATGTGTTCCTAAGGGTTTAGGGTATAAGAGCACTCTTCTTCCTATTTTACCCCTTCCCTATTTCATTTTATCTCATCTTTAGTTCATTGTTTACATGGCACGGCTACCCCTTAATTTAATCACAAATCTCACTCCCCTAATCATCACATTATTTTATTTTATTTAGCTAATTAAATATCATAAATAATGTTACTAAAAATATAGGGTCGTTACATTCCTCCTCCTTAAAAGAATTTCATCCTCAAAATTTAAGATAAGAAAAAGATAACTGAAAAAGGAATATGTTAGATGTGATGAAATATATACAAAGATATGATATGCGACTACACCACAGGTGGTGAATACACTTCATCGATATAATATATATACAGACTATCCCTCCATCCTAAACTCAGTATATGCCTCTCTCATTATATTCTTGGTTTCCTAGGTGCACTCTTCAGCATCACCACTCCATTGAACTTTAACTAATATCACAACCTTTCTCCTCAATCGCTTCTCATCATGATCAATCCACAATTCAATAGGCTTCCCGATGATTGTCAAGTTTGGCTCTACCCTTAAATTTTTCTAGGCAGCTGTCTCTATAATTTGTTCTAGGTCATACACATACCTTCATAAATAAGATACACAAAAACCATTATGTACAACTGGTAACCTTTATGGTAATTCTACTCGATAGGCTAATAGGCCAATCCGTTGAAGAATTGGAAAAGGTCTAATATATCGAGGTGCTAACTTCCTAGTCCTTCCAGATCTTACTACTTCCCTTATCGAAGAGATTTTCAAACTCCAATTAAGAATTCTAAATTCCCATGCCTCTAACAGATGTAACTTTATTACTTGCTTTGAGCTTGCTTTAGCTTCTTCCTGATCATATCTACCTTCTTCGAAGCTTCTCAAATCATATTAGGACCAAATACTAACTGATTCTCGATTTTGATCCAACATGTTGGTGATCTACATAGACGACCATATGAAGCTTCATAAGGTGCCATATAAATACTTTCCTGGTATTGTTGTTATATGATAGTTCTACTAGATGAAGATGATTCTCTTATGAACCTCCAAAGTCTAATATGCAAGCTCTCAGAAGATCTTCCAACATTCGTTTACCCTTTCTGTTTGCCCATCAGTCTTGGGATGATATGCAGTGCTTATACTTAGCTTCGTTTCCAAAGTTGTTTAAATGCTTCCCAGAACTGACTGGTAAAGGTTAAATCCCAATCTATTTCAATGCTAGTCGAAACTCCATGAAATTGAATAATTTATTTCATGTATATTTTAGCTATGCTTGAGGCTGTTCTCGTTGGCTTCACCAGAATAACATGTGCGATTTTAGTCAATCGATCTATGATAACCCAAACGCCTTCATTTCCCTTCCTTGTTCGAGGTAAGCTATTGATGAAATCCATTGATTTTTGATCCCACTTTCAAGTTGGAATCTCAAGAGGTTCTTTTCATACTCTTCCACCAGAACATTCACTTCATGTCTTTGTACACCTTATGAATTCTAGGATGAATATTTAGGTTGGATTGATGGTAATCAGTTAATACTTCCAGCCTAAGACAGTCAACATCTGGAACACAAATTCTTCCATTTAACCATAATATCCCACGGTTATCTACTTTGTAGCTTGAATTCCTTTCTTCTTCAACTTCCTTAATGAACTCCACTAGCGGTTGATCTTCTCTCTACTTGTTGGCAGTATTTCCAGAAGAGTTGGAGTCACCTCCAAATAAGTTATAACTACCTGCTTTCTGCTTAACGCACCCGCTACTACGTTGGTTTTCCCAGTTGTATGAAAAATATCAAGATCAAACGATGCGAGAAATTCTAACCAATGTTGCTATCTCATATTTAAGCCCTTCGAAGTGAAAAAAATATACCAAGGATTTATGATCTATGAAGAGATCAAACTTTTCCCCAGTAAATAATGCCTTTACATGTTTAATATGAGCACAACGGCTAATAGTTTTGGGCTTATAGTAAACAATGTTTTAATGACATTTGTTTTTGACCTTTGTTTTTAATATGCTTAGAAATATAATTTGTTATTTAAAAAGAATATTTAAAGTGTGGTTTTAAAGTGTTTTTACAAATATTTATGATGTGACAATCAAGCATAAGACTGAGTCAAATGTTTAAGAGATTTAACTTTCATAAACGACCATTTTTAACTCCCGATGGTTGATTTATTGACTATCGATCGTATAGTCTTCTTTATGTTGGCCGATTCAAGATGATTTTGTTGCTCAATTGGGGCATTTAAACTCATGTTATTCTTGAAGTTCAGAATGCTATCAAGTCAAGATAGAAATCAACAATTCCCTGACTTCTCTGGCTTCATTGTTTTTCCCGGGGTGGTATTAGTTTGTTTTCAATAGTTGATTCATTGACTATCGATTTTGGTATCCTTTGCCATAAATGACTAAAACTAAAGAGCGAGTGGACATCAAGTTATGTGGGGTTTCATCCATTAGGGTATCTTCGCATCTACTCTAGATTGGATTTGGTGTATGGATGTAGAGATGTGAAATACTCAGATACTCAGTAAGGTTAGCAGAGCTCGGCTTGTATATTTTTTTAGAGCCATCGTAGTTCTCAAGTATATTTTCTAAGGGTATACGTTAGGAAAGGGGACACAGCCTCCTAGTCATTAATGGAAAATTTTCCTTCTCCTTGTTTTTGAGTCAAACCTTTGAATTAATTCTTTCTTAATTGCATTAGGAAGAGTCTTGCGCGCTTTGCGATGTTTAATTAGTTGTGTCCATTCCTTTATACTTGGATGTTGTTCCTATGAGGTAAAACCCGCTCTATTTTTAGTGGCGTGGTCTCAAGATTATTATATGCTCACCATATTTCATTAGTTTTCTCATGCTGGGTTTCCAGACTGATCAGTATATTATTTTATTATAATACTCGGGTAAGACAGAGTTTTTCTAGGTTATCGCTGGTGGAACATGATGCTCGTGGAGCAAAGCTGGATGTTCACTTACTGTAATATTTTTATTTTCCGCTATAATATTATGTATTCCCATCAACAATTGTAAGGTCGGGATGCTATAACTATCCAGGCTAATGTTGGTTGGTTTTAACACTGATATATCTTATATATTAAAGTGATGAATTTTACTATCTTTGTTTTATTATATGTTGTCGTTCCGCTATGAAATTCTATTTTCCCTATTCCTTTTTTCTTTTTACCTTAAGAATCTTCCTTTCCGACACTTAGATGCTCGTTTCTAATACCATGGATGTATTAAGTGTCGACTTTCGAGGGTCGAAAGGGAGGGTCGTTACAGTTAGAGAATTATCTTATGTGTTAATAGTTGGGAGAATGAGGTCTACTTATTGGCACTTTGGGCCATAGATAAAAGATCACTTTCTATCTTTCTCCCTAATCAATAATTGACTCACCATCGATTAAATCACTTGGCCCCCTTGCCCTCCTTGCATGACCGACCTTGATATAGCCATCTTGGGATGCCATATTCTAAGCCATAAATCATTTATTTAATCCATTTATTTAAAGTCGTTTATTAATTGAATCAACACACAATATTTATACGTTGTTTGAGTAATTTTTCAACCTTTCATTAAATAACTAAATTCCATTAAAATTTTAATACAACATTTGTATTTGATTTTATTATTAATTTATAACATTTATAAACTAATTGTATATTGGTCGAATTCGAAAATATCTTTATAACTTAATTGTGTGGACTCTTGGTATGAACTCCATCCTCGGTTCTATTTTGACAACTTGGATGTTGAAATTTGTACGGAATTCGCTTAAGCACTATATCAGACACAAGTATATCACTTATCATTTAGGGAAATCCAATTTATGATCAAATTTAAGCTCATCTAGTAACGATATTTTGTACATGAGAATTTTTTATCATCATTGTATCACTTAGATATCTAAAGTTTGGTCTAATTTACCAAACTTTACTAATATCCGTATTTAACTATATAGACCACTTTAAAGTCTTTGGTTCAATCACATAAGATTCACCGACTAACCAATCTACTTTAGTTGAATTAATTTAATTTAAGTTGCTATCAATCATTGTGATACTAACTTTCTACAACAATGGTGACAGATCCTCTCTTAGGTCGTGCTTCACTTCAAGTGGTTCAACATATACCGAAACTGTGGTCGTAAAAAGGTCATCATACCTCTAGGGCACATCTTTAAATCTATCAGGTCTAACTTTATAACGTCCTTCGTCCCGAACCTCTAAGATGGAATCCAATTCATTGCATTCATCTTGGAATTATCTTTTAGTGACAGAGATGAAATCGGTTTTATTATATAATCTTATGTAAATAGAGCAGATATGTAATAAAATCAACAAACACATCATTACAATACAATTTTAACAGTTTGGTACCTAGAGTCATGACCATCCAGGTGTCAAAATTATAATACAGCATAAATAATGGTGTTATGTGCATCGTATGAAGATGCAGACATAAACATCTACTACAGTGGAAACAAAATAACAAACAATATTCCTATGCCTTTGTCTTCGTGTTTAGCTTATTTATTTGTCCACCCACAAAAACAACATAGATAATGATTTTATAAGGAAAACAATAGTAGACACATGGGTCAAACATAAAGTCTAATATGAGTATCATATTACCCTAAACATAAAATTTAGTGAGACCATGCCGCTAAAGCCATGGAATGGATTTTATCCTCACTACAACAAACATTTATTTAATATTTAATATCATAGGGATAATTCAATGGTTCCCTCTCACGGGACTTCACCAAACTGTTAGTTGAAACCTGAATCAAGTCATGGTTTACCATTAAGCAATTACTATTTTCTTTTCAAAGCCTGATACACTCCAATTTAGGTTGTGACTAATGCCTTACGCCTTCCATCAGAGGTGAAGGGTTTTAATATAAGCATTCTGCTGTCACTAAGGCTTTATGCCTTTACTACTTTAATTTCAGTAAACTCATTATCAGGTTCAATTGCCACATTAGGCCTTACTCCTACATTTCCGTGTTTTTGCTGCCACACTTGACCTCAAGCCTACTTTGCTTTCTTTTTCTGGTTTCCATTCTAGGTCTTATACCTATTTTAGTACCACTTCAAGCCTTACACTTACTTCCTTCTCATATCAAATGCCACACCTAGCCTCATGTCTTCAATTGTTCCCTTGGTTGTTATTCTCGGCCTTACACCAATTGCTTTCGTGTTCAGATGGTTCCCACTTACGTCCTTACACCAATCTTTCCGTTTCGACTGCCACACTAGGCTTATACCATGATTTCAATTTCAGTTGCCACACTAGGCCTTACACCTACACTTTTTGTTTTCTTGACTGCGACTTCAAACCTTACATCATCAACCAAACTCACTACCTAACGATACAGGATTAAGCATTTTTACTTTGCTATTACTTTAGCAAAGTTATCCATTAACATTAATGCCCCTTGTATTAGTTTAGGCTATCTTATGCCCATACACGCAACAATTACTTCCATAAAGGTACTAGTTCTGGTTTTAACAACTTAAGGAAAGCCGCCCGACTTTTGATCGTTTGCTGAAAACCCACCTCAGTTTAATCTTTGGTGACTAATGAAATTAAAATTTTAAATTTTCCAAACACCTTTCCTCGTCCTAAAGTTTCTTGTTTAACCACCCTCATACCCTCAATCTGCCTCTGGCCTTCAAGTACCCCTTTGGTTAGTGAATTATAGTGAGCATCTCATAGCTTCCCTACTTAAGTCTTGTTATCTGGATACTAGTTTCTCGCCCTCGGTTCGGCACACATTTGGAACCGCATTTTGCACATTTGAAACTCACTTTACACGTGTCACTTCCTGATTCCTTTGACTTATCTTTCTTGACTATTAAAAAGTACATTGCTAACATGTTCAACATAATTTATGAATTTAGCATGTTGACCAATTATTTAACACATTATTAACTAAATTACCTTCTGACCACTGTTATTTACCTTTCGGTTTTTTGTTATATCCCTTTGGCCAAGCTTAGTTTAATTAGGAAATTACTTAATTTATTTCCACAAAATACCAAAAATAATAATCATGATTTGTTTCTGTATAATTACTCGAACCTCTCTTTTCTACTCATTTTTCATGTTATATGGCACCCACACAATTTATATCAATTTATTTACATAAGGAAAAATTCTACAAATCAAAACCCCTATCTAAAAACATGTTCTCAACAAGTTATTAAACTCTCAGAGCATATAGACTACGAAAAGCATAAGAAATATTAATCTTAAACATCGCCATGCGAGATGAATAAAAGATATTAATGTATATTACTCATCTGGATTTCTTAGTTAATGAAGTCTCTAGTCCCTTTAGATTTATCCTTTTTCCTTCCTATTCCCTTATGCCATAATCACATTCAAAGAGATCAAGATATTTATTTTTAATTTCAATGAGAAATGAATTGTATGGGACTAATAAGGACTTGAAAAGTATAATAATAGATTTATAGGACATTGGCCCACCATTCCCCTTCCTCGTTCAATTCATTTAAGTTAAGCTTTATTAAATGCTAATTTGAATAAGTAAATGTACACCAAATTACATACCATAGAATAATGTTTAATTTCATGATTGTGTTATTCAAACCTTCATTCGTATAATTTTTTCTTTAATTAATTATTTGTCAATTTATAGGGTGTTAAAGACTTCCCTACTTATAGAAATTTCATCCTCGAAATTCATATAAGGCACGATAACATTCCTTAAACTTTCCTATTTCCACTCTAGCATGAACACATAAATTCTTTTCCAATGTGTACCAATCGCAATGTATTAGCAGATTTTACTAATATATGTCAAAATTAGCCATGTATTACATATATAAACATGCTTGCAACAAAACTAGTGCATATATATATATATATGCTAGTCTAAACAAACGACTCTGAATAAGCACTGTTGACCTCATCCTTCGTCTCCCTTGGATAATCATCTCATTCTTCACTCACTAGACCTGCAGAAGCTTCACTGTCTTATTTTCAAGCTCTTTCACATCCTTGTTAACAATCCACATAGGCCTCCTTGCATGGGTCATTTTTGGTTCGACAACCAAATCCTCAATAACTCTCGAAACTATGATATCCCAATGTTCTTAAATACACTTCCTTAAATCTGAAACATAAAATACATTATGGACCCTGGTAAAAGCCCTTGGCAATTTAGCTCTATAAACTGCTTTCCCAATTCCATCTAGGATCGGAAACGGGCCACCATATCTCGATGCTAACTTTTTAGTCTTTCCGAACCTCATAGTGCCTCTGCACTGGAGACCCTTTAACAAATACATGATCTCTTAGATCAAATTTCAAGTCTTTTCACCTTTTATTGACACACCTTTTCTGTCTTAATTTAGAATCTTTCATATTTTTCCAAATCGAATTTGACTTTCTTTGAAGCTTGTATTAGAAGATCAGGTCCTAGAACAAGTCTATCTCCTACCTCACCCTAAATTACCGATGACTTATAAGGTCTTCTATCTAATGCCTTGAAAGGTGCCATTCCAATACTGGATCAGTAACTATTATTATATGAAAAAGTCCACTAAGTGTACATGGTCTTCCAAAGATATGTTGAAGTTTAGTACACATGCTCTTAGCTAATCTTCCAACATTGTGTTGATCCTCTTGGTCCGACCATATATCTGTGGATGGTAAGTGGTAGTCACGCATAATTTCAAAGCTAAAGCACTATTTAGGATACGCCAAAAATCATTGGCAAACAAAGGGTCTTAGTAACTAAATATTCTACTCATAATTCCATGATGTCTCACTACAGTCTTAACGTATATCTTGGCAAACTTACGGTAGTCCTTGTTGACCATACTGGGATGAAATGGATGCTCTTAGTCAACCTATCAATTATGACCTATATACTCTAATTCCTTGCACTTGACCTTAGCAATCTATTCGCAAAGTCCATCGAAACCGAATCCCACTTCTATGCCGAAACCTCTAATGGCCGCAAAAGACCACTTAGCTTATATTTTCTGCCTTAACATATTAGCATGTGAAATATCTCTTCACATGCTCTCCAACATCTCTTTTCATTCCTTCATAGTAAAAGTTATGCTTCATTTATTAGTACATCTTAGCACCCCCGAGATGAAACACAAATTTTGAACCATGTCATTCATCCAAAATCGACTTTTAAAGGTCGTTGCTATCTGTAACATACAACCATCCTTTGTTCCAAAGCCAACCGCTTTATCGATATTGAAGCTCCTCAGCTTCCCAGTCTCGATACCACTCTTTAGGCCATCAATCCTTTCGACACATTATGGTCTTCTTATTGCTTCTCGAAAATCCTCTCTGTAAGAATTGGTTAAACTTCTAAATAAGAGAGCATACTGGATTTTTGACTTGGACTAGACTTCGTCCAAAACCGCACATCATAAGAAGCTAGTGCATCTAAAATGTTTCACCCTCGATCATTGCCAAAACATACCTCTATTGCTTTCGGCTCAAGGAATTACTCACTTTATTTCTTTTCCTTGGGATGTATTCTATCCCAAAATCATAAGATGCAAAAAAATTCAATCATCTTTGCTATCTCATGTTTAACTCCTTTCAGGAGAAAAATATCTCAAATACTTTTAGTTAGCAATCAATTTAAACTTTCTCCAAGATATTAATGTCTCCAAAACATCTGTGCAAAGATTGCCGCCGCTAAGTCTAAACCATAGGTTGGATACTGGACCTCATGAGGTCCTAACTACCTAAATGCATTATTTATTACTTTTCCCTTCTATATCAACACTACTCCCAACATTGAACTTGAAGCATTAGTGTATACAACCGTGCCTTCATTCCCTTCCGGCATTATTTAAGTTGGAGCTTCAGTTAGCCGAAGCTTCTGCTCCTGAAATGCTACCTCACACTTCCTTACCTAAACATACCTTGCATAATTTTGGGTAAGTTGATCAATGGCATTTTTATCCAAGAGAAATCCCCAATGAATCTTTGGTATCACACAACCGACCCCAAGAAACTCCTTGTCTCGGTAATAGTCTTTGGTATCTTCTAATTATTCACGGTTCAATCTTCAAGGGATCCACAGCCAATCCCTCCTTTTAAACTACATGACCTAAGAACTTAACTTTCGACTTTCAAAAATGACATTTGGAAACTTCTACCTTCAATTTACGTTTTATCTGGATCTCTAATACAATTCTAAGATGAATTTTATGATCCATCCTTAAAATATACCAAGATATCATCTATAAAAACCGACATAAATCAATCCAATGCAAAAAAACTTGGTTCGTAAGGTCTACAAAGAAATATGGAGCATTAGTTAGGCTAAAGGTCATAACCAACAACTTATATGAACTATACTTTGTCCTAAATGCGGGTAAAAGAATGCTCTCTTCAACAACTCTTATTTGATGAATTCCCATATCCAGAACCTAACTACGAGAATAGTCTTTCCTTACTCAACCGATCAAATAAATCATGTATCTTAGGCAGTGGATAACAATTTTTCAAGGTCACTTCACAGGTTCATATGGTCGATGCACATCTAAAGCGATCCATCTGACATCTTCACAAATGCCATGGAAGCTTTCCATGGTGAATTACCCAGTCTAATGACACCCTAATGTTTAAGTTCTACTAACTACTTCTTTAACTTCTCCATTTCCTCAAGTGGTATTCTACTAGCTGGTCTGTAAATAGGTTTGCCCCTAATACTAAATCAATGTGAAACTCAATCTCTCTTATCAAAAGTAGTCCCCTCATTGGCTTAAAGACATCCATAAATTTTTGAACCATAAAACTTTATATATCTCCTTTTCTAGACCTTTCGATTCATAAAACGGAACTCTGGATCTTTCTCTTATCTCATCCAAATATACCAAGATCACTTCTTTACCTTTTGGATTCCATAAAGTAAATATTCTCTCCATGCAATAAAACCTAGCATCATTATAGACTAACCAATCCATACCCGAAATTACAACGTAACCCTTGAAGTGAAGAATAAGTGGGTTGCAAGCAAATAAATAGTCATACACAATAAACTCCAGGCCGGTGCACCTTAACCCAAGAGTGGCATGCCTACTAATCGGGTTAACTACACCAAAGAGGTAATTAGATATGTAACATCTATCCCCAATCTATCTACCACATCCTTTGAAATGAAAGAATGTGTAGTTCCAATATCAAACAATACTCTAATTGAAAAATGGAAATGGAAACCATATCTTCCAACACAACATTCTTTCCCTTCTCATTGGCAGAAGGCCGATCTCTAAATCCTTCCAAGAAGAACAATATTGTCCACTCAAGGTCCGGAAAATATTTTTCATCTTATGGCCTAGCTTATCACAAATATAACACTTGACCTTCGCCATCCCTTCCTGTTAAGGAACCTTGATGTAAAGTGCCTCTTCTAGTTATAAAGCAAATAACCTCCAAGATATCCTTTTGGCTTCCTCACTCTTAAGCCTTCCCTTTCGATTGCTTCCCCTTCTTCCTTTTCCATTAAGGAGCAAACCTCTTCTTTTGTTCCGACTTAGGCTTCACTTCCACCTCATAATGTGCATGGTATATGTTGTTATACCTTCTTGCTATATCCATGACAAATTCAAAAAGGAGATACCGGATGCACCAACTCCTTATGATCTAAGCCTTGCTTCAAACCCTTGATAAACTTCCCGTTCATCTTCAACGAAGTATTAATCAACCCTCGTCCATACTTCACCGAGGCATTAAAATTCAAGATGTACTCTTCCATAGAAGGATCTCCATGCCCGAGATTGATAAACTCTCTCAATAATGCACTTCTCTGAGACTCGAAAATGAAGTAAGCCTCGAACCTCTTTCTGAACTATTCCCATGTGATCTCCTCTTCTAGAGGCTCAACAGTTATGGTATCACACCAATCTAAAGTGTCTTACAATTACCTAGAAGCCATCCTTCTCTTCTATACATTATTCTACCCTAAACCCCTTAAGATATGCACATTCACCTTTAGTCAGTTCAACACAGCCACTATCGACTCTCTTTCGATAAAAATCTTACCTCCCAAATTCCTAAAGTCTTGATTTGACTTTAAAAAATCTTCTCTCACAACTGCTCTCTTCTCAACCACTTTCGGCATCTCCTTCCTCATCATCCTTGCTATGAATTGCCAAAGAGAACATTTAGACCTATGATTGGGATAGATAAAATAGCCTGATTTAGTGCTACCGGAGGCACTTTTCTACCATTGCCTTCGACGGTTTAATTACAATTATTTTCTCTTCTAGGCTCCTAACATTGGCTACTCCAACCGTGACTCTTCCATTTCTCAAAACCATCTTCGTTAAATTTTTTTGTTAGAAAAAGAAAGAAAGAGAGAGAAGCATTGATAGAGGAATAAATGTATCTATTTGTATACCCATAGGGCCAAAAACAAATATGCCATATAGTAGCATATACCCTCCCTTAGGTGTTAATTACCTATTATGCACTTAACTATTTCTAAACTTTAGGAAGCAAAATTAACAAATTTGTTCCCAAAGTCATGCCCACATTGGGGTCAAAATTATAATACAGCATAAATAATGGTAGTATGTCCAATATATGAAGATAAAAACATAAATGCCTAGTGCAACAAAATCAAAAGAAATAATAATACTCCTAAGCCTCCTGCTTCGCGTTCGGTTCCTTTATTTGCTCTCCTACAAAAATAACCTGTCTAAACCCATAAACTCAGCCTACTCGAACGAGCACCGTGAGTTTATAGTGAAAACAATGATACATATACGGGTTAACCATAAAGTCTGATATGAGTAACATATTATCCTAAATATAAAATTTAGTGAGTCCTTGTCACTAAAGCAGGTAATGAGTTTTCTCCTCTCTATAAAAAAAATTGTTTAACACTTAAAAAACCTAGAATAAGTCAATGATTCCCTCTTATGGGTCTTGACCTAACCATTTGATCAAAGCCAAAATTAAGTTTTGATTTACCATTAAGTAATCACTCTTTCCTTTTCAAAGCCTAATACAATCCAACCTAGGTTGCGACTAATGCCTTACTATTAACCCAAAAAATGGATCAACACATTGGATTGAGTGTGTAAGCACCAGCCCTGTTGATTGAAGAAAATAAAATATAAAAAGGGAATTGTAGATTGTAGAAAAGGTAAAGAAATTGGAATTTTTTTATAGTGGTTTAGCTATTAATGAAGCCTACATCCACTTTGTAACTTTATATAATCTGACTATTGTTACAAGTTGAATTGGACTACAATATGATTGGATCTTCTAAGTTAGATTAATTCAAAAGTGCAAGAGTTCACTAGAGAATCATAGGAAACTCCTAGATGACTGTTGTGTAGGAGAAGAAGAGTAAAGAATAACTTATGTAGAATTCCAATTGCCAGTCCAGAAGATCCCACTCATGTTGCAAATAGGTGAGTATGTATAGGGATTAGAGAGATATCGGGCTAGGTCACTTTACCAGAAGCATATTCTTGATGGTACAAAGGCGCTAAAAAATGTTCATGGTGAACCGACCTAATCGGATGCGTTGACGATCCATAGGGCGTGGATCGCTAGTGATCCATGTAGTTAATGTATTTTTGGTCATTTCACTTGGTTTTTACTCTTTTCCTTATGTAGATGCTCTCTATGTAATTTCATAACGAGTTGCTTTGTTTTGATGTTGATCCATATACATGTTGCATTGAACTATGACTGAAATCAGATGAATGCTCATTTTTCGAACTAGCTTACTAGGAGTATCATGAAACTTGGTAGATATCTTTAGAAAAGATATTTCTTCATGATGCAAGAGGTTTGGAGGATCCACGAGCAATCTCTATGGACCACGAGCGATCCATGGGTGATGGATCGCTAGCGATCCATCCCCTTAGTCTATTTTTGCATCTTTCCTTTGGGTCCTTCTTTGCTTCTTCCTTTTGGATGATTCTTGAGTTATTTTGACATGGATGCTTTAGTTCCCATTGAGTTCTACTGGATTAAAAAACCCAATCAAAATTTGTTCCCTAAAGTATGCCTTCGTTGGAAACAAGGTGTGCTTTGAAGTAACTGCTTTTGAGTTCCCCTTTCGTAAAGTTTAATTGATCATGTTGAGGCTATCGTGCGAATTTGGCTTTGGCTATTCAGCCTCTATTGAGTCTTCAATGTGAACCGTCATTGCTCAAAATGATAAGTCAATTTCAATCCCATATCTTTCTAAATGCTTGCAACAACACTTAGATCATACTTGGTGAATTCAAAGAAAATCGATTGCATGGATAGCTAGCTATCCAAGAACTTAACATATTTTCGTCCATCCAATCTCTTACTTAACTTTGTTTGGACCGATCCTTCATTATTTCACACTACCCTTATGAACCAAGCTAACTTCTCTTGCCACTCGATTTAAACGTCACCAAACCCTAAGCACGCTCATGTCGTCGTCGTTATTGATCTCCACCACCGAAGCTTTCTACCATCGACACTACCTAACCTCGCCCCCACTTTAAGCCAATTTACAGCACTTGAAACATTGCCTGCCTAAATCATGATCGATCTTGCCTAGATTAGATCGCCAATTAATTGAAATTAACCACGTTTACTTTCTGATTTAAGGTTGGTAATGTGAATTTTGGCATAGCATTGGAGATTGTGATGAGTTATGTCGGTGATGGATGCAATGGAAAATTCGAGTTGATTGTGACTTTGTGGAAGAAGATGGTAAACCGAGTTTTGAGTTCTTCATGGAACGAAGCCAGGGTTTTGCCCTAGTGCTTGACATGTTTTGCTATCTTCATCCAAAGAGTCAGACTAAACTTCCACCGAGTTACACCAGTGATCTGGCAAGGCATCTTGCAGATTGATTTGGTATGTTTAGGAGGTGAAAATAGCTTTATGTAGTGTCTGTATGCGGCACATGCTGTCATCACTTTCTAGAGAACTGAAATCAACTTATGCTGAGAATTCTCTACTCGACTTGGACCCATTGATCTATAGTTGCTCACTTGGGGTTGTCCTTGAAGTAGGAAGAGCTTTCTGTGTCGCTTCGAACAACAGATCCATTATCAATCGTTGGTCGGCAACGGGTGGTGTATGAGGAATAATTTTAATGAATAATATAAAATGCTTTTTCCTTTCTTCACTGCAAGTGAATTATCTATATAGGATAGAGCAGTGTTTAGGATACTAATCCCATCCCACATAGATAACACAATGCACTTACCCCAGTCAATGCTTGAAATCCGATAAGTTAGCATAAATCAATAATTTTTGAAATTCAAGTATTAAGCACTGGGGGACTTCTAGTTATAAATAGAGTTACCTGACCATATTAGATACAAGTATAGAATAAAGCACTATCATCCCATCGTAAATCAAGTAGAGGTAGTCTAGCACGTTCGGAAGCCAAAATCGACATCAGTTATACCTTCACAAACGGTTTCAGCAGTGCCTACTTCTTTGGCACCACCAGCTGAATATGGTCAATTGGTTCAAGTTGATCCGGTTGTAGATCAAACTCCTCCAAACTTTAGAGTTTTACCGAACCCTCCGAAGAGAGCTTCCACCATAATTTTTGCTAAAAATTTGCACAACATTTGTTCATAGTATGGCATCCGAAATGATGACATATGCCTACCATTGAAAACAAGTTCGTAGACATGCCACCTTCATGGTACACCCCTGCCACCGGCACATGTGCTTGAATGGAGCAGTTCCCACCTTCAATCCTTTCTTAAGGGAGACCCTTATAAATTTTAGGAACTGCTCCATTTTAGACTCACCCCAACAGATACGCGATTTTGACTTGTCTCCACGTTTTGTTTATGCGAACATTCAATCGTGCCCCAAGATTTGATGAGCTAAGATACTTTCTTTCATTGAAGAAGAGAGACAGATGTCTTTCTCTTGTGATCATCGAGGCTTATAGAAATCATGAAGTTGTGCTGAAGCTTCAAAGTAATTTTTCCTAGTTCAAGACCCAATATTTTTTCATTAGGTGTCCCGAGGGATTTAATCACCATTGGACGATGGGATAAGTTTTCTCTTTTACTCGTTGAGATTTAATATGATGACGCGAGACTTTTAATAGACCGAATCCTTCTTGCGGTTTTTCTAAGGTTAAACAAAGATCCATTACTTTATCCAATCTTGCATTCTCTAAAGGCCATAGACGCTAGAGAGAGATTGGTTAAGCCTTTACTAATGGATGAGAATTTGCTTTGGTACGGGTTCTTGCATCCCGAGAGATTTTCCATCGCCGTTGAAGTTCCATCTCCTTCCCATTTTAGAATTTGAACCACTCCTCTTCTTCATCGCACAACTCCAAAGAAGGCGATCTACCTAAAGGAGAAAGTCCATCCAGTGGATCAACTAAAGAAATTCGTTAAAGAAAAGGCATTGCGACCGGATCCAGTTGCCCGATTAGGATGCCCAAGATTCTGAAGGAAGGGGAGGAGGAGTTCAAGCAGTGTGAGGGTAAGGCTATAGTGATCATGAAAAAGGAGGAGGGCAAAATTGTGAGCAGTGACAGCTATGATTCTTCCTCTAATGATAAGGAATTTGATGCAAGTGCAGTGAAGGAGACTTCGAATCACACGACGAAACTCTAAGAATGAGTTCAATTCTCCTTGATATGTCTCCTTAAGAAATTATTGCTAAAGATGCTCTCCTAGTAGCCAAACAAATTCATGGTTCTCCACCTAAGGAAGCCGATATCAACTTTGGGGACTTGGGCAACTTTTGTGTAAACATCGATGAACTCATGAGAGATGATTTTGAGTTCGAGGGATTGTCTTTTCACTCCGATCATGCTATGTTTAGAGTTAGCCTGACTCCTACTGTAGTGGCTTCCCGATTCAGTTTGAGAAGTCCTTTTAGGCCACCTGCGACACGTTACACATTTCACTAGGGTCATGCACACTTACACATGAATTATTTGAATTCAATTTCTGTCGCAAATATTCTTTATTTATATTTTATATCAGGTATGATGAGAGGCTGTGGACTTTATAAGGACCTTGAACAATTTATAGACGCACAACGTGAGTCAAAACAGACTTCAAGCCGCCATCATCCTTGAGAAACTGAGGGAGAGTGGAGAAGGAGGAAAGATTCAAAACTGATGTTCATCGTCGGGATGATAGAGATCGAGGTAGAGTTTATAGTAGTGGTTATGAGTAGAGGAAAACTCCCGATGATCGGGAAGAACCTTCCAAGAAATCGAAGGTTGATCGTGGTTCTTATCCTTCCGAGCACTAAGCATTTGCCCCGGCACCAGCCTCTGTTGGAATTGAAATTCTGACTTTTACTATTCAAGTCTCTCCATCAACCCAGACTCCATCAACTCACATAGTTCTTGCTTCTTGTTCTTCATGCCCCGTAGGAGGCCAACTTATGTTCTCCCGTCTGGTCCACTTAAACTCGAATCCACACTCTGTGGATGGTTGTTGAAGAGAGTTAAATTTGATCGCGACCTGCATTTGATTCGTAAGGAATCTTATATGCCCCGTCTCCATGCAATTCATAGTGATTTGGATCAAGTTGAAGGATGGGAGAAATTATGTGAACAATTAACAGATACAAACCGTAACAATTACCAAGAGACCCTTTCCTTCGCATTATAAAAGGATGATTACAAGAGGATGTTAACGAATGCAACATCAGAATTGAGCTATTGACAAAGGAGAAGGATGCTGCATTTCAGGAGAGTAAGAGCAATGCTAGTTGCTGAAGGAATTGAAAGAGGTCCATACAAAAATTGAAATCATGTTTAGAGACAAAATCAAGAAGGCCCATGATGATGAGGTTAAGCTGAAAAAGAAGCCCGAAATTCGAGATGAGATCATCGAAGCTCAGAAGTGAACTATTGCTGGTCATGATAAAGTCGTCGCGCTCATAAAAGGACAATTGCTGATTATGTGGGAAGGTAGATCCCATGATAAGACTGTTTCTGACGAGGCATAAATGATTGCTTCGCTTTAGGAAAGAGTCGCCTAACTTAATGTTGAAAAGACCCAAGTTGAAGTTGGGAAGGCTGCTGTGACGACGGACTACTTGGAGCTAAAGAATAACTTTGAAAGGAAGATGGAGAAGATGGATGACACCATCTTGAATTTTTACATCAACTCCTTGCTGCATCAGGGCAGCCTCAACTATCTGGGCCCTAAATTCCTGCTTACCTTTGCTGTAGTTTGGGAAGATGTTCAGGCTCATTTTTGAAAAAACGAGGATGTCTACATCGAGCAAGAGTTGGAAGATGCATATCTCAATGAAGATTCGAAGAAGGCTTTGGTATAGGGTCAAGATATTATTTGGATTGAGAAGGAGAGTGAGGCCATCGATGCTACTACAACTGCAAATACTAAAGCACTATTAGAGTCTTTCAGTTCTGGGCCTAGCAAATCATTAAAGCAGCCTTATGATCAGTCAGGAACTATTTCGGATTCAGCCGATACTGCATTGTTTTCCGCCCCTTCAGTAGCTGTTTCGAAAGTCTTGGATGGTCCTGGAACTTCGCCAAAGATCATGCAGCCATCCAATGATGGAGAAGGTGGGGTGTATGATACTGAAATTCTCGGTCGCACTTCTGATGCAGATAACCTTCTTGTTTCTCCCTAGTTTGAGAATTTTCAGCTCACGCCGCAAGAACAAGATGAATTGAATGCTTTTATTTTTGAGCTTATAGATTTGTCTTCTTTGCCTATCAAACTGCAGTTTCTTCGTCCCCCGGGCCTGCTGCTATATCAATCGATGCTTGTTTCTATAGCAGTTTCGATCACCACGCCTGTGTCTGGCTTAAAACCAAGGCTGGAATCCGAGAAGATTGCTACGTTGCATGGCCTGGACGACCCTGTCGTATCTCCAGAGGTTGATTTAACAGCAGTTGACACTCAATAGTAAACAAATCAAGATAACCAGCTAAGTAAAACTAAAGAGCAAATGGTGGTAGTTAAGAAGGAAAAGATTGAGGAGAGAAAGTCTTCGAGGAGCTCTCGCAAGTGCCGAAAGTGCAAGTCCAAGGGGAAGCATTCTAAGGGGATCGAAGAACAAGGAGGAGATATGGGCATGAAGGTGATAATAGATATCTCTGGCAGCGATACAACTCTTGGTGGGGATGCTAAGAAGAAGAAACTTCAAACCAATGGTTGAAAGGGAAGCGGTGGAAAGAAACACTGACAAGCTCGAGTAATAGTGGAGCCGGATACTGAAGCATTTTCATTTGTTTGACATGCATTTTGTACAAGTGCAGAGTCTGCACTTATTACTTTTGTTTTCGTAGCATTTGTACTTTTCTTTTTGTTGGTCGATCTTGTATGGGTGTGGATCCTACATTTTGAGTTTGTACATAAAATGTTATAAGCAATGAAAAGATTAATGTTTCTATAGTCATCTCTTCTATGTCGATCCTTATTTATCACATACTTATCTTGTTTTTATACTACTTATGTGTGCACATGGAACGATTGCTTGTTTCGCAATTTCTATACTTCATATTGCTGCAGCGTGTTTCACGGTATACGATGCCTTTATTTTTGTAATTTTGCGCATTATGTATGCATTTTTAACTTTATAACTGGATCCATCATGATTGATAAAATTCTTTGTTTGAAAAAACGGGCTTGTGGAGTAGTTTTCCTTTCAACTAAATGTTGGTATGTACGTGCCCCCTACTTCACAGGGTTGTTTTTTTGAACACTTGACAAACGACCGATTGATTTAAGCAATTCCTAGGATGTTTGTAACTGAATCTACTTTGCGGTTCCTACTTTTAGGAACTTATGACTCGAGCATCTCGATTAAAGAGATTTTGTCGGTCAATGATCGTGATTCTTTGCTAATTTCTAGTTGTACGACATTGCTGGCTTTATGTTAATTACTTTTGATAGTTGGGGTGGATTTTTTTTGTCCTAGAATAGAATAGTATCTCGGTGTTGTCTGGATAATACTGATACTTGCAAGATCTTAATGCTTTGCTAATGGTGCTAGAGCAACATCAAGTAGTGCTTGCACGAACTGCACGACTTTTAAGCGCACTGCTTACGAAATGCACAGTTTTTGAGAGTGTGCGGCTTAGGAAATGTGCAGCTTTTGAGAGTATGCGGTTTACAAAATGCATGGCTTATGGGATCGATACGATTCGTCGATCCTAAACGGTTTGGAACTTCCTGACATTGTCAATCTTTGGGTGACTTGATGAGTTCTTTCTTCGAGAGCGTGGTACCACGACTCAAGAAGTGATATGCAGCTTGTGGGTGTGCATGACTTAAGTAATTGTATTCGATTAGGCATGATTCCACAACCCAAGAAGAGGTGCACAACTTTGATTTGGACCTTTCCGTCGTTGCCAGAGCAACATTGGTTCTTAGAAGGCAGGTATCGAGTTCCTTCGCTCCAACGTTTGAGTCAATTTTCTTACATCAACTTGGCTGGTAGGTGGGGCATACCTGAGCGTGGTTCCACTATATTAAAAAGAGATTATATGGTTTTGAGTCGATTTGAACCCATCGGCTCAGTAGGTAACCTTTCTGAATACAATTTTATAGGTTCAAAAAGCAAAGCAATTTGGTTAATAAAAGTTAGGCAAGTTTTGCCTATTACAATGCCTCTGGTATTTCAGGATGGCTTATCTGCAGGAAATAGGAAATACATAGGATAAACCTAAATAAAGTAATAACGCAGCGGTTCGCTGTTTCAAGCTTGGGGAATTTGGGTTCCATCAATGGTTGTTAGCTTGAATGTGTCATCCCTTAGATTCTGCTAATCATATAGGGCCCTTCCCAATTTAGTTCAAATGTTCTGGAGCAGGGTAGACCTATTTGATGACAAGGTCTCCTACTTCAAAAGTGCGATTACTGACTTGGAACTGAAATATCGTGCGATCCATTTTTGGTTAGCAGCAGTCCTTAACTATGCTTTATCCCTCTTCTCATCGACCATATCGAGCGACTCGAGCGGGAGTTGCTTGTTTTGCCTTTGATCAAAATTTTTCTTTCGATGAGAGGGGACTTCTAGCTCGATTGGGATCATTGCTTCTAAACCATATGCCAAGGCGAATGGGGAGTGCCCGGTTGCATATTTGTGTGTTGTCCTGTAAGCCTATAGTGCGAATGGAAGTTCATCAACCTAGTTTCCTTTAGCTTTAGTTAGCCGCTTTTTTATGGTGGACTTGATGATTTTTTTCATTGCTTCCACTTTCCCATTTGCCTGTGGATGTGCAACAACGGAAAAGCTTTTCTCGATTTGGAAGCATTTGCAAAAGTCTTTGAACTCAGCGCTTTCGAATTGAGTCCTATTACCTCTGATGATTTTGTGTGGCACTCCAAAACTGCAAATAATGTTTTTAGTGAAAAAATAAATAATTTTCTTTATGTAATAGTGGTAAGCGGTTTTACTTCAGCCCATTTGATGAAATAGTCAACAACAATGATAGCATATATGGCTCCTCCTTTGGCCATTAGTAATACATCAATCAGATCGATTCCCCATATCGCGAATGACCATGGGATGACCAACTGTGTTAGCTCTACTGAAGGAGTTCTTTTGATTTTTTTCGAATCTTTGGCATTGGTCGCATCATCTGGAAAAATCTACTGCATCGCGGTTTACTATGTGCTAAAAATACCCAAATCAGAGAACTTTCTTTGCGAGGGTTTGCCCACCAGTATGATCTCTATAGTTGCTTTCATGAACTTCCCTAAGGATACTTCAAATTTCGTCATTGCTCACACACCTGAGCAAGAGGGCAGATAATCCCCTCTAGTAAAGCATCCCATCCTGTACTACAAACCTTGGTGCCTTTCGAAGGAGCTTTTCCTATTGATTCTTGTCTATGAGGAGTGTTCCTTTAAGCAGGTAGTTCGGTGTCATCCTCGTTTCTGGTTCTTTGGTTGTTTCAACAATCCAATCGATATCCATCTCGCTTATGATTGGAGCAGTCAAAGTTGCGACTAGGACTAGTCCCAATGACCGAGCTTCTCCAGAACTGGCCAGTTTGACTAGATAGTTCACCTTCATGTTTTGTTCCCTCGGGATATGAGTTACGGTGTAATGTTTGACGTCATTTAGTAGTTCCTGCACTTTAGATAGATATGGGTCGAGGTTCTCTCCTCCAGCTTGGTATTCACCTTTCACCTGGCAGACAACTAGCTAAGAGTCACTATAGATGTGTATACACTTCATCCCACGTTCCTTCACAGCTTTCAGCAAGGTATCATTGCTTCATATTCCGCTTCGTTATTTATTGCAGGGAATCTCAAGCGTAAGGCATATCAAACGGATCATCCTTCGAGAGTTTCGAGCACCACTCCTACCCCTGAGTAGAAGCTATTAGATGCACTATCGATGAACAATTTCCAACGTATCTCCACTTCCATAGTAATTTCTTCTTTGTTATGTCATATCATAAACTCGGCAATGAATTCTGCAAGCGTCTGCCTGGTGATCGCCCATTCAAGGATGGTATGTGATTTCGTACCAATTTAATTTGATGTCCTATCTGATAAGCCGTCCAGAGGTCTCAGGCAGTATAACACTTGCTTCAAGGGTTGATCTGTCAGCATTTTGATTGGGTGTGCATGAAAGTATGATCATAACTTTCCAGATACGATCAAGAGGCAATATGCTAGTTTTTCCAATTTCGGATAGATCTTCTCGGCTATAGTGAATCGTTTACTGAAGTAATATATGGGTTGCTGGATCTTAGATTCTTGTTGTACGAGCGTGGCACTTAATGCATGAGGCGAGCCTGCTAAGTAGATGTACAAGTCTTTTCCATCCGCTGGCTTGAACAGGATTGGCAGGGTTTCCATATGGCACAGCATCTCTTCAAATGTAGTTTGACAAGCTTGATTCCGTTCGAAGTTCTCTTTCCCTTCTTTAGCACATCAAAGAACAATATACATTTTTTGGTTGCTTTTGATATCAATTAGCTTAGCATTGCAACATTACTATTCACACTTTGTAAATCCAACCTGTTCCTCGGGGCCTCAACTTCCCATAAAGCGATAATTTGTTCAGGATTTTCTTCACTGCCTCCGGCGCTTACAATGAATCCCAAGAACTTTCCAAAGGCTATCCCGTAGTGAACTTTAAGTGGATTGAGTTTCGTTTGATATTTGTGGAGTATTTCAAACATTTCGACGAGGTTGTCCAATTGATTTGCATCTATGTGCGATTTAATCAACATATCGTCGACATAGACTTCCATAGTCTTCCCGATCTGATGTTTAAACATGGTGTTCATTAGTCGCTGCTAGGTTGCCCCAGCATTCTTTAAGCCGGTGACATCACTTTATAGCAGTATAATCCTTGATCGGTAATGAAACTAGTATTTTCCTCGTTAGGTTCATGCATCACGTTCTGGTTGTACCCCGAATAAGCATCAATAAATGATAGTAGTGCATGTCTAGCTGTCCCATCCATAAGTTGGTTGATTCTAGGCAGAGGAATGCTATCTTTTAGGCAAGCTTTGTTTAGGTCTGAGTAGTCGATAAAAGTTTGCCATTTTCCATTGGACTTCTTGACTAAGACCGGGTTAGATACCCATTCGGGGTAGGTTGCATCGTAGATAAAACCATTCGCCATCAGCTTATCAACTTCTTCTGTCGCTTTGGACCATTCGGGTCCTAGGCTGTGTCTCTTCTGCTTCACTGGTGTATACTTAGGATCAACGTTAAGTGCGTGGCATGCAATCTTCGATGAAACCCCACACATATTGGAATGTGTCCAAGTGAATACATCCAGGTTGGTATAAGAAATTTGATGAGTCCTAGTCGCATCTTGTAACATCCCCCACTTAGAGGCCCAAAACTAATGACTACGGATGCTGCAGTCATCCATAGATATTAATTCTCGGTGACCAAATGCAGTAATGTTAGATTGATATAACCGAAACACATGGGTGTGAAAAAATTTAAAACCATTAAACAAATTTATCATTCCATTTTAATCATATTTCAAATTCATTACATAATCCAAAATTCGAGAACCATGTTCAAAGAAAATATAATTATTACAAAATACGCCAAGAGCGACATAAGTAGATGCCCCATTGGATGATAAAAGTCTAAATATAGGAAATTAAACAACTTTACCTTTACATCAAAAGACAACGGAATCAAAAATAAAAGAATATCTAATAGCTAGCTTTCCTTACGCAAATCTCTGGAAGCTTATTCGTTTAATGGAGAATCTGAAAACCTTAACTCTCAAACAACTCAAAATCAACTGAGCATCTGAGAGTTTAAGGGAAAAACATAAACATCGAGTTGGACATAGAGCCTGGTATGAATAATACCCTACCATCTCAAACCATTTAGATATCTAGTGAAGCCACGCCACTTAGTGGAACGGGTTTTCCTCTCATAAGTATCTTATCCAAAAATTTATAATAACTATATACTATGCTCCTGTATCCACAATGGTTAAAAATATAGCAATTTAGAATATATCATGACGATATGCAAACAAGTAAAATATCCTGGATTTCCCATCCCCATTCATTGGACTATCTTTCTTAGTTATGGTTCTAGGGTCACTATTAACCCATTAGTTTTCATGGCCTAACTAGTAACATGTTTAAAGCTTATGGACTATTTGTCTGATCTCATAGTTTTCATGGAATCACTAAGAACCTATTGTCCCTTGCCAATAACTTCATTCAATTATTTGATGGGTTCTCTTTGAAACCTATTGGTATCTCCAATAACTTCTCTTATACCCATAGTTTTCATAGGTTGACTATGAACCTATTGACTTTTGTCAACAACTTTATCCTGATATACCTTTCATTGGATCACCACGAACCTATTGGCCCCTGCCAATAACTCTCTCCAACATAATTTTCACGGGCTTACTATGAATCTGTCTAAACTGACAACTTCTTGATCAGTCTTTAGGCATCCTGTGTTCTAGTCTACCTGACCTCCTTGATGCAACTCTATTCATTCAGGAGTTAACTCAATTTATATTCACTAGTGGGTCAACCTAGTTGGTTATTATGCCTTTACTCCCCAACATACAGTTATGGGTCCATTATACAGTGAATATTTATATAAAAGAACATACACTATCTGATCATAACATAGTAATACCAACATTTATGGTTCGATATCCTTGAAATCATTTTCACATGAAACATGGTTAATCCCTTTAACCCATTATTTTTATCATGGAAAGCTTCTTCAAAAACTCCAAAATTTAAAATCCATTTCAAAGCCCTTCTATGTTGCCATGGGTTTTCCTTTAAAAATGAGATTGGATTCTTTGTTTTAAAAAAACTAAGTGTGAAGACCCAGAATTTTAGGCAATAGCACTTTGATAATCTTTATTAATAGGTATTTAAATTGGTTTAATAATCTTCTCTTATAAATAAATTGGGCAATATTGATTTGATAAAATCTTTTATAATCATTCAAATTTGGTAATATTGGCTTGATAATTTTCTTTTATAGTTATTTTAAAATTTGCAAAGTTTGTTCTTTTCAAAGCTAATGATGTTTAATTGGTAAATTTTATCTTTCAAAGCTAATAAAAATATTTTCTATTTATAATGTATATATATTGTAAATAGGAAGGCTTTGGTATAAATTTAACAAAAGATTTTGTTTTTAAAATTATAATATATATGAATGTATATAATGTGATTTGAAGAATTGTGTTAAAATCAATCTAAACTAAATATAAGAATATTTTCTAATTATTATCATATATAGATATATGCATTTTAAATCGGGAATTTTGGTTTAAATCCAATATAATACTTTTCAAAGGCTATTTAAAGTAAGTATTGTAAGTTTAAAATAAGATTTAATTAAAAAATCATTTCTTTTGCTTTTAATATTCTTTCTTTTAAAAAAAGTGTATGAGATAGTATAATTTGTAGATATATTAAGGGTTAAAACATAATTCACAAAACATTAAAATATATAAAACATAAGGAAACAATTAAGACAAAACATATATATCAACACTAAAAACATAAGTAATTAAGAAAAAATTTATATTTAATGAACAGTTAAACACTTGTAGATATCTAATACATTGTTGTAACATTTGTAAGCTAAGTAATTTTGTTTTGACATTTGTCTAATTTGTGTTAACAAGTGGAAAAACACTTTTCTTTTAAAAATTTAATTATATAATAAATAAATTTGAGAAACCCGACCTTACTCAGTTCAAAACTTTTCCGGATTTATTTCTTTCATCCTCAAACTAAAAATCAAAGTAAGAAAAAAACCAAGCTGAAACCTTCAATCTAAATCAACAACATCAACTTTTGTTACACCAGATCAAATGCAATTCAACAACAGCTTTACAATTCTTCAACAAGTAAGATTCAACCCAAAATTCAATCAAAACAGCAAGCAATAAGGATCAATTCAACAATCAAAAACATAGTTCCAGATTTATAAGAAGAAGAAACAGTTCTCTGTTCTTTATAAGGCGAGTAAACAAAACTTTTAAAACAATAATATGGTTGCAAACTTTATTGCATGTGATGAATGATTGTAGTAGTGTGGTATGCTTAAGAATATGGATGTGAATGTATGCACAAACATCTGATTTGTCTATGCCTGTGTATGTGTATATATATACCCGCTCTATGATATTCACAGTCTCAAGTTCACCATTAAAAAATTCGTATCATTCCATAGGATCATTGTCAGCCATTGATCATAAAAAAGAAAATGATTATAACAATGTAAACTTGTTTTTGAAAATAGTTTCAAGAATTTAAAATTTAGTTTTATTTCAAAAGTAGGATTTACAGCAAAATCAATTATATGCCAAAAAATTGATCATGTTGTTTATGAGGTTTGATTATAGAATCTGATTTGTAATGCAAAATGATGAATTTTAATTTGGAAATCATAAATTTTAAGTTAAGGAATGTTGAGAATTTGCAAAAAGATCGACTTGGGAAGTTTTGTCAAACCACGGCAATAGACGAGGGGAGGGACGTCGAGCTTGAGGGTGAAGGTTGCTGGAAGGGAGATGGTCATTGGAAAAATGATCTCCAGAATAATAGACGGCCGTGGTGGCCAAGGGATAGCGATGTAGGGTTTTGAGTGCTGTATTGTCGAGTAAGGTGTCGAGGTGATCTCGACGACGATAGTGCACCGGACTCGATCGCGAGGGGTGAGGTCATGTCGTGGTGACGTGATGCTGCTCTGGAAGAAGTGCCATGGGTTCCAGCTGACGATATCGTCGGTGGCAAGAGGAATTGTTGATCGAGCTTGAATTCCTATTGTGTTGAGGTGTTCGTTTTAGATTCGTGGATGAATGCGTCGATCTGGGAGGTCTGAGTCATCAGCGTGATCATTGTCGATCTGCGAGTTGTCGCGGCGTTGGTCGAAACCCAGCAGATCGTCGTGCACGTGCATGTGCACGTGCACGATCATATCTGGTTTGGGTGTAGGCTTGGGGAAAGATGGTGCTTTCCTCGTGTTTGGTTCGAGATTGTTGGGAGGTTGTCTCAAAGTGGGATGATATCATGGGTAGTTCGCGAGTGTTGCTTGGGTATGCATTCAAGTTTTTGTGTAAATGGCACGGGTCAATTTATTTTTTTAATCGGATTTCCAATTTTTGTAAGCAAATTGTGTTTCCAGGTTTTTTAAACTTAAAGGAAAGATGTACTAGGTTTTAAAAGAAAAGAAACTCAAGTTTTCTCAAGTAAAAAGAGAAGGACAAGTTGGCAAAACAAGAATGAGTTTTTTTTTCCAAGTTTAAGTATTTATTAAATTCCAATGTAAAATGTTTAAAATGGGCATTAAATTTTATTTTTAAGTTATTAGAGATGTTTTAGTTTTCAAAAGAATGTTAGCCTAGTTTAAAAAATATATTTAAAATGAATATGTTCCACAGAAATTAGAACAAGTTAAACAAGTCTTTAAAAATTTAAATGGGTTGAGATTGTTTTGTTTAGAGTAATTATATTAATTTTGTAATTAAATTCCTATGTGTTTTTAAAGGTAATAAGATGATTTTTTGAAATTAAGATGTGATTTAAGAAAGAGTGTTTAACTTTATTCAATCAAAAAATTTCTAAGAAATGTTTGTATAAATTAATTTAAATGATAAGTAAGAGTTTAATTAAGGTAAATGGGTTATCTTCGTTAATTAGAGTCTTATCGATAAAAGAAATTAAAGATTAATTACTTAATTAACCAAGGTGATTAATTAATCTAATTAAGATAATTAATTGGTTATGGATAGTTAATTTCTTATTAAGGGTTAATTAATTTAAGTAATTAAAGATTAATTAATGAGAGTAATTAATTGATGGAAGTAATTAAAGGGATTAATTACTCGATGTAATTAATTAAATTAATTAGTGTGATTAATTTAAGTTAATTAATTAGTTTAATTAGTTAAGAATAATCACTTGATGATTGATTAAAATTACTTAATGTAATTAATAAAGAATAATTACTTGTGTAAGTAATTAATAGTTAATTACTGAATGAAATTAATTAAATGAAAATTACCTAAGGGAGGTAATTAAATGGAAGTAATTAAGGTTTAATTACTTAGTGTAACTAGTCTAAAGGATAATCATTTAGTGGAAGTAATTAAGGATTAATTACTTGGTGTGATTAATTAAAGAATTAATTAATATAATTGATTAAGGTGTTATTTAATAAATGAAAGTAATTAAAGGATAGTTAATTACTGAATGTGATTAATTAAAGGATAATTAATCAATGTAAGTAATTATGGAATAATTAATTAATGCAATAAGGATCCATGAAATTAATTATAGTTAATTAAATAACTGAGAGTAATTAAAGTTAATTAATGTGAATGGTTAAAGGATAATTAATTTGTGTAATTAATTAAAGGCAAATTACTTAATGTAATTAAAGAATAATTAATCAAAGATGATTAATTAAGATGGATAACTAAGGGGTGATTAATTAATTGAGTTATAATTAATTAATGTTGAATAAGCAGGATTTAAAAGTAATTAAATAATTAATTTAATTCATTGGTGGTTAATTAAATTAATTAGGGATGGTGTGGTTGATTAATCTTGCTTATGGATGATTGAATGATATTGAATGCCTTGGATTATGTGACATCTCTGATGTGTGATATGGGTTGCTTTGTGATATGAGATTCTTTGGTTGAATTGTGATAATATGGATTATCTATTTGTGATAATGTGAATTATCTATCTGTGTGAATATAGAAAATAAATTGAATTGTTTAAACTTAAACAACTTGGATATTAAGATGGCGTTTTGGATTTCGATGTGACTGGGATCAGATCTCCAAATTTGGATATCTGAAAACCACATCGATCCAAATTAAACGTTAGGTCGTGAAATTTCAAGTGAAGATCAAGATGAAGAGTCGAAGTATAAGAACTATTTGTCGTTAGAACTCTAAGGGTGATTCCAAAATGAGTTTGACGGGGATAGTGCTTTCAGATTCGAGATGAAGATTCAGAGTGCAAGGGCTATTATCGTTAACTCCGAGGGTGATTCCAAAATGAGTATGGCGAGATAGTGCCTTCTGTTTCGTTCGAACCCGGAATGGACTTATATGGATTGAATGCTTTTAGAACATTGTCAGGAGGACGATGAGCATTCTAAGATAGATGTGTTCTAGAAAGGTAATCGTAGCCTCGGGCCTCATCAACCGGGAATGGCTAAAACATGGGAGGTGCAGCAAGGCTAAGTGGGTCGAAAGCTACATAAAGTAACTCAACCCTTTTGAAAGCATCCATTAAAAGCAAGGTAAGCAGCATCTCTTTTGAAAGCAAAACAAAGACCTTCAAAAGCTATTTAAAATGGCCTTGACCCCCTTCAAAATCATGGTTTTGACTCTATACCTGCTGCCTTTCTCCAATCCACCACGTACCAAAGCATTGATACCATGTGTATTGGTTTCGACTTGGTTGTGACAGAGGTATAGGGTCGCAGCAATTAGAAGTGGCAACAACAATAATTCTGTACAAAATTGTTTTATTGCCTTTTAAGTAAATGCTTTTCAAGTAACTTGCCTATTTGTAAAAATGTAATTGGTTGCCATAATCTTTACCAAAACCTTTTCTAAAGGACTACCGAATTCATCCAGATTGATTAAAAATAATTAGCAAAGAAGCCCTTCCCTTTAGCATAAAAATTAAGAAATTTAAGTCCTCCAACTTAAGCAATTTAATTTACATAGTAAATTACTTAGGAAAAATCTTCAAAAATCATCAAAATTCACTTTTAATATGTTATATAATAGATGTAAATATCACACTAATTTTTTTTATTTAATAGCTGAAATAAATCTCTAAACCCTATTAATTATTTCTTCTTTCAAAAATTCATAATAAATTATCCATAGCTTGGATAACTACGAAAATGTAAACTCATCTCCCAAATAATGTTTTACATAACATATCAAATTCTAATGGCATTCAAAACCCAATAAATATGATTTTAGCCTTAAAATCGAATATTTTTTTTTTATTAAACATACTTATTTGAATCAAACATATCATGCAGTCCAAGCATATCATCTTTCAAATCATCCTAAAGGTTCTAAACTTAAAACCTGAAATCTAATGCTCTTTAAAAATGAGAATTAGATGGTTTTGGTTATTATCCACCTTGCTTTGGATAAGGAACTGAAGATTTGATCTATCTTAATTCTTCTTGCTTAGCTTTTAATTAATGTTTCTCCTCTTTTCCCTTCGGTTATGACCGGCTTGAGCTCTTTGGTTTATGTTTTAGAATTATGAACTTATAAAACAAAAATAAGAATAAGGGTTTAGGGGTTAAGAGTTATGGTGGACGGCTATTCCCCATAATACCCCTGCTTTATCCCTTATTAGTTAACTTATAAAACCATTTCCATAAACTCATTCTTTTAGATTTTTATTTAGTTAAGCACTGCCTCCAATAAATTTTGATATCTCAATCCCCTTATCACTTCCATATTTACATTATTCTATTTAGTTTATCTAATTAAATCCCTTGAATAATATTATTTAAAATTAGGGTGGTTACACATCTTATTTCCAAGATGTTATCCATTTTTCAGGACCCATGTTGGGTCATCCATATCAACTGGGACAAACACTGTCAATTCTGCCAGTGCTGCCTGTTCCTTCCTTGAACTCTTCTTTTCAGATCCAAAGCCTTGTCGAATCGACTATGGTCCCCAAGCCAGGGGAAAATTTGTAGTTGCTATTTTGTAGGTTGACGAATGTGCAGAGTTCTCCCCACATTCTTCCCCTTTTCTTTTCTTCTAAATTCATGTAGTTCTACGATGTAGCATTCTCTAGCGGCACTTTGGACTCCTTTAATCACCCCAACTCCATTCTAAATCGAAAATTTAATGGTTAGACACCACTAAGCTAAACCTATCCTGAAATTCGCCAAAGTGGGCCGACCCAAGAAAGCATTGTAGGCAGATATTTATTCTAAAATCACAAAGGTTTGGCCGAGGATGATTCTTTGGCCAACTTCTCCCAGTTCTACGGATAAATCGATTATATGACGGGTTTCTTAGGTTCACCGCTGAATCTCTGGATCTTTTTCTGGCAAGCGGATACTTCTTTTATACCGATCTTCATCTAATCAAATGTGTGTTTGAAAAAGATATTCATAGAGCTTCCACTGTCGACCATTAGTTGGACCATGGATGGTCTAATTCCTACCGTCACGACCATTGGGTCAAGGGTGAGAGCGTCCGTTCTTTCAATGTCTCGATTTCGGAAAACTATGTCATCATTCAAGGTTCTCTGCTGCTTGGAAAGAGTTCCTTCTTCAATCATGAAGCATGAATCTTTCAGAGCGTGTCTTAATGAGCTTGCATATCGCTCCATCTCTCCCCAACTCTTCTGCACAGGATGAGGTCCTTTGGATATTGTCCCGACGATGAGTCTCTGGTCGATCCGCCTACATCTCTGTTCGTTGGTTCTAGCTTGGTTTCCCTGATCTCAAGGGGCTTGAAATGCTACAGGTGGTCAGGATTTTGTGGTTTCCTTATATACTGCAAAAACTTGTTTTCCCGAATCTTCTCTTCAATTAGGTTCTTCAAGTGACGACACTCATTCGTGTTATGACCATATCTTTCATCGAAGGGTAGTAATTTCCATAATGCTTTTGCTATTCAATCGCTTCCTTTTTAGGCGGCTTCTTGTATTCCTCCGTCCTTTATGTCGCAAGGTAGATGTTATTTAGAGTACCATCAAGTGAGGTGTAGTTTTCAGACCTCAAGCCTTTAAGTCGCTTGTTACTTTCATTTCGCTTGTTAGAATTTCGGTTCGTTTTTCGATTCCCATCCTTCCCCGCGTTTCCTATAGCGGTCCCGGAGATATTTGCGTCTTGGTTCGCTGCATGCAATTCTGCCTAATGTTGGTTAGTTATAAGTTAGCAGGCTTTCCTTCTACCTCCTTTCCTTCTTTCAATCTCAAGTACTGACTTGCCTTTAGGTTAAATTCCTTCCTAGTGGTAGGTTGTTTCATTTTGATCCATTTTCTGAATTCAGTGTCAGGACGCATGGCGCAGACCAAGGCTATGAAGACCATATTTTGTTTGGATTACTTTCTTCAGTGGCTGTGGTGTTAAATCGACTCATGAAGGATTTCAAAGATTCATTTCATCCCTGGAATAGACCCAATAATGACATCACATCTTTTGGTTGTGCCGTGTGAAGCCTAAACTGATCAAGGAACCTTGTTGCTAATTCACGAAATTGGAGATGGATTTAGGTGGGAGCCTGATGAACACATGGAAGCAATTCCCTCCAGAAAGATTGGAAAACATCTACATTAAGCAACATTTGAAGCATTCTCTCCATCCACGTACCAGCTGTACTTGTACAAATGAGGTTTCAGGTCTTTAGTTCCATCGTAGGACGGAATAGTCAACATAGAGAAAAATTTTAAGGTATCGTTCATTCAAAATGTCATTGGTGGAGGGATTTCGACTTTGAGCGGATTCCCATTCATCATCTCTCCTATTCTTACTTTCATCCATTGGGTGCTTGATCATTTCTGCAATATATGTCTATGATGTTCGGTAGTCCGCGGGTTGACTGTCAGTGACTACACTAAGTGTTTGATCTTGAAAACGATCTTGGTAAGTGGGCTAAAGCCTAGGCTCTCCTGTCTTCGGGAGAGCCACTCACTTAAAATTTCATTGCCTTGCGGTTGGTTGGATAGAGGCAGTTTGGATCTATTTCCCAGTTGAATGCATTTGTATTTTCTTTCAACTCATCGTCATCAAATCGTGCATCATCTTTAGAGTCAGAGAGATCCACTGCTATATCTTCCCATGGGGTTTTTGTACCTAGATTCAAATTCATTGCAGGCTGCTTTGTAGCTGGTGGAGTGCTTGAATTTCCTTCAATGGTGATCTATAGCTCCACCTACTACTCCTTTTGCTGCTGCATTCTGTTTCTCCTGTTTAGGCCAGAAACAGAAGAGTTTTCCTACTCCATAGCTACCGCGGGCTCTGGCATGATTCTTGGAGTAGCCAGTGATTGCAAGGTCAGGAGGGCATCTAATTTTTCCATAAGAGCTTTTTGGTTGTTCTCCTCCTTTTGATTATTTTCATCAACCATCTTGTTTAACATGCCTCTAGTGACAACTTCATGCTTGATAGAAGATTCCACCACCTAATCTCCTGTGTTGGTGCTGGAATTTGCTTTGATTAATGAGTTGTTGGCGCCATTGACTTCAACTTATTGAGAATTGGTTTTCTCTCAAGCTATTACCGCTCTTATAGCTCTTCCGAAAGTAGTTCTCTTTCTTCCATGTGCCATTGATTCTCAATGGTAAATCTTCTAAGCAAAGATTGAGGATTTAACTTCTGAACCTATCTGATCCAAAGTATATAGCTAGATCTAAGCCTGAGTTGGGTTCTCAGTGAAAGCACCAAAATGTTAGCCCAAAAAATGGATTAGCACCCTAGATTGAGTGTAAAAGCACCAGCCCTGTTTATCAAAGAAAATAAAATAGAAAAAGGGAATTGTAGATTGCAGAAAAAGTAAAGAAATTGAAATATTTTTATAGTGATTTGGCTATTAATGAAGCCTACATCCACTTTATGTCTTTCTATTATCTGACTGCTATTACAAGTTGAATCAGATTACAATATGATTAAATCTCTTAAGTTAGATCAAGTCATAAGTGCAGGAGTTCACTGGAGAATCACAGAGAACTCCTTGATGACTGTTGTGTGGGAGAAGAAGAGTAAAGAATAACTTCTGCAGAGTTCCAACAGCCAGTCTAGAAAATCCCCTTCATGTTGTAGATTCGTGAGTATTTATAGGGATGTGAGAGCTATTGGGCTAGGCTGCTTTACCAGAAGCCTATTCTTGATGGTATGAAGGCGATCCACAATGTTCACAGTGAACCAACCTAACATGATGGATCGCTAGCGATTCATGTAGTTAATGTATTTTTGGGTCATTTCACTTGGATTTTGCTCTTTTCTTATGTAGATGCTCTCCATCTATTTTCATAACAAGTTGCTTTGTTATGATGGTGATCCATATACAGGTTACATTGAACTATGATTGAAATCATATGAATGCTCATTTCTCAAAGCAGCTTGCTTGGAATATCATGAAATTTGGTTGATATCCTTGGAAAAGATATTGGTTCATGATGCAAGAGGTTTGAAGGATACACGAATAATCCCCATAGATTGCTAGCGATCCATGGGTGATGAATCGCTAGTGATCCATCCCCTTAGCCTATTTTTGCATCTTTCCTTTTGGGTCCTTCTTAGCTTCTTCTCTGGTCCTTTTGGTTGGTTCTTGAGTTATTTGACTTGACGTGGGTGTTCTAGTTCCTGTTGAGCTCTGTTGGGTTAAAAACCCAATTAGAACTTATGCCTTCCATTAGAAGTAAAGGGTTTTGACATAAGCATTCAGCTGCCAATAATGCCTTCTTCCATTACTACTTCTTTAATTTCAGTAAACTCATTATCGAGTTCGGATGCTACACTAGGCCGTACACCAACACTTCCATGTTTCGGCTGCCACACTAGCCTCCATGCCTATTTCGCTTCCATTTTCGATTATTATCCGTATCCTTACAACTACATTACCATACTTTGGCTCCCTTTCATACCCTACACCTATGTCGTTCTCGGGTTCTCACCCGCCACGCCTGGTCTTACATGTTCAAACATTCTCTTGGTTGATACTCTCAGCCTTACACCAGTTGCTTTTGTGTCCAAACGGTTGCCACACCAGGTCTTACGCCATGCTTTTGGTTTCAGCTTTGACACTAGGTGTTACACCACACTTTCAATCTCGGTTGCCACACCTTGCTTTACATAATGCTTTTGGGTTCGGTTACCACACTAGGCCTTACACCGATGCTTTTCTCTTAACTGCCTCTTCAAGCCTTATGCCATCAACCAAACTCACTACTAACCAATATGATCATTTATTTAATCTAAATAGAATAAATATGGTGGTAAAAATATGCACATTTACGTGCACATCAAATACCCCCACACTTATCTTTTTATTCGTCCTCGAATAAAGAAAAACTAAGATAAATCCGTTTTCGTAGGGAGCACGATTGCATTAAGCGTATGCAACAAGCCGTTAAACCTCTGGGTGTCCCCAGTAGGACGAGTGTTGTCTCGTGAGGGTTTTCAGCGAATACTACCCACAAAATCCAAATGCAGGATGAAAATATTTACAAAATACAAGATTTATTTACAAAGAGATGAATGCAAATTTTTTGAAAATATTTACAAATGAAGGATTTATTTTTAAATTGACACGAATAAGTTAAATATAGGTTTTGGTTATTATCTTGGAAATTTATGTCATTTACTCGTCAAAATTTCCAACAAAAATCAAGTTATCATAACAAATAGACAATAGTTTAACTTGTTATTTCGGTTGATAACAAAGTGTAACTATAAAATGGATCCTTAGTTGATTATCAAAGTTTATCAAAGTGGTATTTTCATTTCTTTTCAATAACAAATCAAATCAAATAAGTAAAAATAGTGCTAGCATTTCAATTGCTTGCTCTCTCATTATTTGCAAGAAAAATTACACACCTAGCTCAAGTAAACTGAGGTCAGATATACCACCCATGCACTGCCTTTCGGGCTTATGTGAGAGGAGTACAGAGCATGGCGAGTGCACACACTTTCATGCATACACTATCGACCGTAGGTGGTTTTTATTAAGTGTTTTTTTTACATGTGTTCCATACATCATAACCGTGAGGACTTTTAAATGAGTATGAAAGCACATAATCAAAAATTCCAAGTAATCACCCATGCATAACCGTGAGGACTTTTAAATGAGAGTGAATACTTGGATGTTATAATTTTTTATTTTTTTATTTTTTTGAGTGGGAGTTTTGCAAAATCATCTTAGCACCATTTAACTTAGAAGACAAAAAAAATGTTATATCCTTTACTTTAAATCAACCACTTTTTAACACAAAGATTTTCAATTAGGATGTACTTCATAATTAACACGTATGAATCTTCCTATATACTAGTTAAACCATTATTATTTGTAATCAAACTTCATTTTTATTTTTGTTAAGACCAATAAATTTTCAAAAATTTCAATTTAATAAACCAAAGCCATATATTTATCTTATAGTGTTTCTTTTAAAAATAAATCAAAAGAAAATTTGGTTTTGGGATTTTTTTTTTACTTTTTTTTTGTGATTTTAAAGCAAAAATAAACCATGAAAAAAAAGGAAAAAATGAAGACGAGTCTCCCCCTACACTTGATTTGGACCGTGTCCCCACAGTCAACCCAAGTGAAAGGGATGTTTATTATTATTTACATGAAAACGAACGGTATTTACACGCGATCAGAAAGTATATCGTTAAAAAGTAAATGAAACGGTCTTCCAAAGACCGATTCATTTGTCTCATCAAATGTGTGAGACACAGCTTAAGCACGAAAAACCAAACCGTTAAAGATATCGAAGTTGAATGTTGATTTGGAAAAACAAATGTTATTTTATTGAAAATTGAATGAGTTGTTTTGTTTTCAATGATTTTTGGGGTTGATAAAACAATTGATTGAAATTCACATTTATTTTCACCAAATTGAAATTCAAGTTTATCATTGAAAACTTCTTCCAAATTATTGATTTCAAAGTCAAAATGGTGATCGAAATCTTCCCCATCAAAATTTAATGACTCATTTTCGTAAATTCCGTAAAACTCATGTTCGTTAAATTCATCTTCCTTTGTTGAATTACCAACAACTTCATCGCATATATCCATTTCAAAATCCAAAGTTGTTGTATTCAAATTTTCAGAAAAAGGAAGATCGAAATTTAAATCGAGTTTCTCACCCTCAAAAGAATTGAAATCCAACACAATTACCTTCTTTTCAACAACTTCGTTAAGATCATCATTATCAAATTCAAAAGTTTTTATTTGAAAATCGTCGATGTGGGTAAAAGGTGGATTATCACTTGACTCATCACACGTTGAGATTTGATTTTGTTGTTCACGTTGTTTCATATAAGTTTCAAACAACAAATCCGTGTGATCATCGTAAATATCATTCATTTGTTCAACAAAATCCAATTTATAGTTATTAAATTGAGAATTTTCAATTTGGATTTGTTGAGAACAAAAATTTTCACTCGTAACATGGTTAAGATTATTCCCATTGCCAAATTCGTTTGAAAAATTGTTCCCATTTTCATGTTGAGTTTGGAATTCATTTTGGAGTTCGAAATTAAATTGGCATGGGTTATAATCGTAATCGTTTGAATTTTGAATTGAATTCAAATTTTGAAATCCTTGACTCGAGTTATTACACAAATCAGAATTACATAAATCATTTATCTCTTGATTTTGTCGTGTAGAAAGTTCGAGTAAAGATGAAATCATTTCAATCCTATTTTCAAGAGTCGAACGTTGGTCATCGTTTTGAAAATTTTGTTGTTCGAAATTTGAATTATTTACAAAATAGTTGTTGTTAAAATATCCATACGAATTTGGACTGAAATCATATGGATTATATTGATTTTCACAACTATTGTAAAATTCAAGTGGATATGGATATTCAGACATTTTCAAGAATGTTTTTTTTTTGGTTTTTTTATAAAGGAAAAATATCTACAAATAAAATTTATTTTTAAAAAGGAAAATCGATTTTTGTTTTGTTTTTATTTTTCAATTTTTTTTTTTGAATTTTGGTTTTTCTAAAAATTTCAAAGAAAAAGGAATATTTACAATTTTTTTTGTTTTGGATTTTGAATTTTTTTTTCTAAATATGCATGAACTAATGCAACTAAATGAATGCACGGGTTAATTGCAAATGATTTATCCTAAGTTAATCCAAAATTGTATAGTTACACACTGTCTTAAATCAACAAAAATATTTCTTAACCAGGTAACGGGCGGGGGTTATCGGTGCACCACGAATCACCATAGCAATGCAGCCGAAGGTTTAAGTACCTTCAGAGGAACAACCACTATAATATTTACGAATCACCGTAATATTTATAAATGGTTATTACTCTGCAGTAGCCTAGACACCAAGAAATTAAATTGTTCAAAGAAGACAACTGTCAATATACAATTAAGTGAGTTATTATTTAATCAAATTATAAGATGAAATGCAAAGCTGAAATAAAACGTGTATTAACAATGCAACTACGAATGGATTTATTTTTTTTGAATTTTTTTTAAATGCAAGCAACAAGCAATGCAAGACAAACAGAAACAATAGATATATACAAAGCAAGGAAAATAAAAAGAAACTTATAAATAAGCAAGCAGTTATTATTTTTTTGGCAAGCTTGGTGAAGCCAGCAATTTATTTTAGCAAGCAAGTCTTCTCCTTCTGCAATTCTGCTTTGGCAATCTGAAATAAAAACAAAATATATACAATTTTTTTATATCAAAGAAAGACTAAAACAAACAAAAAAAATAGAACAAACTAAACCCAAACAAATTCACAACAGCCCCACCTTTTTTTTAACAAATTCCAAAGTTTTTTTTTGGGAAGGAAACTTAAAAGTGAAGTTTTACTCAAAAAAAAAATTGGTTTTTTTAGAAAATCAAAAAGAAGACTCGAAAAAAAAATGGGAATAAAACAAAACAAAACATAATAAAATAAAAATGAGAAGCCCACTCGGCCTACACACTATACAAAAGCCCACCCGCAACTATCATGTCCTTGTTCTCGTCTTCCTGCTGAACTAAAAAATTGCATCTCCTTCAAAATCATGAAGTTAACTCGCGAAATCAAAATCTCGAATTTCTTGTCACTTTACTTCAGATCTTCTGGTTTGAAGGACCTGGTGGTTCAAAGAAAATGAGGCAGTGAAGCTCGATTCGGCTAGGACGATTCAATTTGGTGATGGGCTGCGGAATTGGTTGCAAAGACAGTGGAAGGTCGCGATGATTTAGGGGAGTTTTATTTGGGGTTGGTTGATGATGTTGGAGCAAATCGATTCAGTGATTTCAAAATCGATGGCAGTGAAGTGACGAGGTAATTTGATCGCCTTGAGTTTGTGGAATTGCCGAAGTAGCAGTGGTTAAGAAGGTTGTGGAGAAGTTCGATTTCAGGCTGGCTTTTTGGGTTTCTTGATTGCTCGTTGGAGGTGATTTCTGGAGATGTTGACAGTGTAAGGGAAGATGCAATGGAAATAGCTGTTGATCACTGAGGTTTGATAGTGATGGTGACTGTATGGTGATTGCTAACAGAGGTGGTATTGATGGCAGAACTGTAGTGCTTGAAGCTGCGATTTGGGTTGGTGAGTGATTCGGGGAGGTCGATGGTTCGATTCTGCTGTTCGAGGATGGGGATTTTGCGATTCTGGGCTTCGAAATTTTCAAGATTGGGTATCGGGGTGTGGTGGGTTACTGGAGGTCGCGATTTGTCAGGTGTATAGGAATTGGAATTTGGGGATTCGAATGGTGGCAAGGGGACAGCTGCAGATTTGGGGATTTAAGTGGTTTCGAAGTGCAGATGTATGGGTGGCTGATGGTAGATTGTAGTGATTGGGGGATGTTGTAAAATGGTGAAGGAAGGAGGATGTCACTGTGCAGGTGATTGCGAATTGGATGGGATTCTAGAGTGATGTCGTGGATGATAGCCGAAGGCCGTTTCTTTGCAGCAGAGAATGGCAGGGATCAATTTGGGGTGAGGCGACTGAGTGAAACAGTGGACAACAATGGATGTATGAAGTGATTAGAGAGGGAGGGGAGGTTATGGTTATGAAGTGATTCGATTGTATGCTTGCACTGCAGATAGTGGTTATGTGTTGGAGCTGATGATGTTGCCTGTGACTGGTTTGTGGTTGCTGTGGAAGGTTTGCAGAAGTGTTTAGTCGATGATGTGCAGGGGTGTGGACTATGGAATGATGAGGCAGTGGTAAATGCTGCGATGAGGGGAGCACTTTGTTATGGTGGAGTTTTATTGTGATTGTAGAAGTGAGTTTTTTTTTTGGTTGTAAATGGTCTTGCGATTTTGGAATGAGGAGATGCAATGTTCAGGTGAAAGGCAGTGATGTAAGAGGATGTTGCTTTGCGAAGGAGTTTCAGATGATGGTTGGTTGTTCGAAGGAGGGTGCTGGTTGTAGTGAGGTGGAGATTGGAGCTGGTTGTAGTGAGGTGGAGATTGGAGTATATTGTTTGCAAAGTGAAGGGAAGGCAGCAGGAAGGTAACAGTTGTGAGTGGCCTGAGTAACACAGTGTACACAACAGAGAGTATAAAATGTATTGCAAATGAAATTTGTAAAGTGAAATTTGTAAACAGAAAAATTGCAAATGTATTGCAAAAGAGAAGTTTGAAATGGAATTTTTGTTTCTTCAAATGAACAGTGTATGTTTTTTTTAAAGGAAATGCTAATGCAAAATAGAAAGAACAACAAACAAATGCTAGCAACAAGCAAACAACACACACAATATTTTTTTTTTTGTTAAATGCAAACACACAAGAATCAAAAGAAAAATAATCTGAAGAATAGAAAATCAAAATCAAAGCAAATCCCCGGCAACGGCGCCAAAAACTTGTTCGTCGATGGAAATTCTATCGGATTAGAAAACCATCGAACGAATTTAGAAATAAAATTTATATCGCAAGCGCACGGTGTACGAGTGTAGCACGTAGCGAATACGGGTCGATCCACAGGGAATTGATGATTTTAAAATTCTATTTAATCAAATTATACCAAAGTCGAGAGTGTGTTTAAGCTAGAAAATGAGAAAATGAACTAACTAACAAAAAGAAAAGAAATGCAAATATGAGAGTTAAATGACAATTTAGAGAATAAATCCACTCTCTAGATCATGTAGTTCAACACATGAAATCATGATCTCTCTTTAATGGTCATTAGCGTTTTAATTGATGAGTTTATCATAAGTATGACATATTTGAGCTATAAATTAGCCAACGTAAGTCATCAAACTATAACACACCCCTTAAAATACTTACTAACTTTCATGAAACTTGACAAGGAAAATGAAAATGAAATCTATTTTAAGTATGGCCTATTAACTATTGATTAGAAACATAAACCATCAAATTTTAATTTCAAATCACTTTCTTATGCCATAATCATATATTGATGAAGAGGCATTTGTGTTAGTGATTGTTTATGCATAGCCTATTTGGTGTCAACAATATAGACTATCAAATTCAAAGCAAAAACAACAAATAAAACCACTTCTATCATCATCATTAAGCACAAAAAGAGAGCATGAATTAACATATAGTTGAAGCTACATAATTAGAGAGCTTCATTACCCCTAAATTGAAGGGGTTTAGCTTCTCATATTTGTCATTTTATGAACAAAGGTAGCAAGCAACATTGAATAAGAAAAAGAGAGCAAAATGAAAAGATGAGCTAATTAACTTGCATAAATGAAAAGAGATCTACACTACAACATAAAAAAAGAGGCATGTAAAAGGAAAGGGCATGTATTAATAACATAAAAAAAATGAAAATTTACATGAAAATAAAAATGGCTAAGTAGCCATGAAAAGAGAAAGAGAGCTTTCTTTTATTTGGTCTAAACTAATGAAGAGGAAGAGGAAGAGAGGAGTCCTAAGAGAGACTAAGAGAAAAGATATTATTACATGAAACATAAGGGTATATATACAAGTTTTAAAACCCTAATTCACTTTTTGGGGAATGCCTAAAATGCCCCTTAGGAAGTGTGGAGGCCAAGTAATCATTAACATGTCTTAACCCCCCATTAAATGTACATGAAACCATTAACTCCATAAGCATGTGCATTAGCCTTCAATTTGTACATTAAGGTAGGTGGGTAGGTGAGGTCCTCCATGATCTTCACTTTGAATTATTTCCATCTTCATTCCTTTATATTCTTTGTGCATGCATATTTCTTCATGAAACCACTCCTATTTGAGACCATTTTCCTACAAAAATATATATATATATTTCCAATCAATTTTTCTCAAAGAAATATATGCGCTTAATTGACCGTTTTGCCCCTATATGAAGATGAATATGTGAAAATTTGGAATTAATATGAATTTTGGTTAAAACAAGTTAAAATACCCAATATGATCATTTATTTAATTTAAATAGAATAAATATGGTGGTAAAAATATGCACATTTACGTGCACATCACAAATTTACTAAAAAAGGGGCCCCACAATCTGGGCCCCAACATATGGGCCCATATTGTGGGGCCCACTAATTCTATGGCCCACCTTTACGGAACCCTGTTATGGGGCCCATATTCATTAATCTATGGTAACACTTTTACCATCCAATGGAAACACTTTGCGAGTTTATTACCACATTTAACATCACATACTGCAATATTATATCATATCTATGGCAACACCTTTTGCAATTTAAATTGGAAATGTACTGCAACATTATATCTTATCTATGACAACATTATACTATAACATTATATTTTATCTAATGGCAACATTATACTGCAACAAAGAACTTCTCATTTCAGAATAACCAACAACACAAGTTTTACTTAGTCAAGTACAAAATAACAAACATACTTAAAAACATAGCCAGTGTATTCATAGTTACAGCCAGTATATACTAAATTCTACTTATTAACAGTACATTCATATTTGCAACACATAATGGCTATAGGAGGCATGTGTTTGTGCAACACATAGTACCATAACTGTATGCAGGAGAAGTACATACTTAACAATGTCAAGTGCATCTTCAACAGTGTATCTCTCCCATTTTGAGTATGCTCCCTTCCACAAATCTGGGTAGGATGGCACCTCTAAAGGAAAAGATTGTTCATCCAATATATGCCAATGAAGGACATTGATCTACTGAGCGAAAGTTCATGTCAAAAACACAGGCACAACAAAAAAATAAATGGAATTGAAATATGAGAAATAATGTTAAACTTTAAAATATGAATTTTGAGAACAAAATAATTTTTTAATACTAGCTTGGCATAAGACATAGATTCAATCACTTGCTTGATTACTTTTACAGGTAGGAAATGCCTTGAAGTATCTGAAGATGGATACACATAAAATACATGAGTTGTACCCACCATATTATAAAGTAACAATACATTAGATGATACTAAAATGAGCTAGATCAAAAAAGAAGGTTTTACCAAGAAGAAGCCCACGAACTACTTGCACACCTTCCTATACAACATCAACTTGCACACCTGCTTATACAACATCCATCCTCTCATATACTTCTGCAACACTGCAGTTCATAAAAACCAAGTCTGCACTTCTTCCTACAAACCACTACAACTTCATCCCATCACTAGTTCAACCAAATAACACCCACATTTCCTCTCCTACCGACTCATTTACTATCTCCAATCACCAAATCATACAGTGATTATTGCTTCACTACAACTCCCTACCCAACCACATCAATACACTACCTTCATTTCGAAAAACCAAACAAGCTTCTGCATCCCATCAACCATCAACAGCCATGACCACGCTACCAGACCAAACGTCCAGCCACCTTCACTTGTACAACCATCCAATTGCAGCATATCGCCTAATCCTCAAATTCCCCCCAAACTTACGATTGCAACCTGAAATCCTCCTCCACTAATCACGACTTCTAATCAAATAATACCCCCACACCAGAAGCTCTCATCGCAATAGCCAACTTCACCTTGCAACTAAAATCTACCGCAACACAAATCGAAACTTAGCCTCAATCATCTCCCACGACCTTTAAGTCCAATTCAACAACCAAACAGAAACCGAATCGCCAACCACCAAGTTCCAAATCATCGCGACCATCTTGGCTCATCTTAAATATACCATGGAGCATTTTGAACTTCTATAGTTTTCGTGTCATAGTTAAAAATACACAACTTGCTAAATGTCTAGGAATAATAGCAATATTCAGTTAGAAAACTATGAACGAACATTATTTAATAAGCATAAAAACATAACTTTGCGTAACATAGCCAAAAACCATACACCGGCCAAAATTCAAATGAAAATTGTTGTTATATAAAAGGAGCATGAAGGTTCAGTTTGACACTAAATGTATTTGTATCAAAAAAGAGTGGTGAAAAACAAAGATGTTCCATTCAAGTTAATTACATAGTCCTATTTGATGTTATTAACTGACCTTCAAGGCTCAACTCTTTAATGATTGCCTCAGCTTTGTAATATTTTTGCTGTCTGGTCATGCTGCTCAAAAGCCTTAGAAAAGTGGTAGACACTTGGTGTTTCGTTGATAGTCAGATGTGGGAAAAGGACATCATCTTGAGTCACCGATTTGGTCCTAACAAGCAAACATATAGTTATTGTAGTATATGATATTGGTATTCAAAGGTGTTATATATTTATATCTGCCAATGTAAATTACTTTCTTTTAATATGAGGAACACAGTTATTAGTTCGTACACTATAAAATCCGACAATTAATCAAAATGGTTTTGAATCAAAGATTACATATCATCATTTTTCAGTTTATAATGCATTTATTTCTGACTCACATAACACATGTAGCAGTAACAATCAGTGTACAATTTAATATAGTCCATGTAGTATGGAGAGTGAGGATGGATTGTAGGTTATCTTGTCATTTAATACTTTTATAACCTCCAATCTCAAAAGTTGAATCTACATAAGATAGTGAAAAACCTTTCAAGTTAAATATAGCATAAATATTGAAATACTAACTGCATAGACATAGAGTAAAAGCATGGACATATATGTTGTTCCATACAAAATCTATAAATCAGAACTCTATACCATCTGATTATTTTAAGTGTTCCTAAACTGTTAATCAGAACTTTGTACTATCCAATTATCATAAAGTACATGTTAATTAGAGTAGATAATTTGTACCACAGAACTTCAACATCTGACAGAGTGTTTGAAGCATTCAATATCTGACATCACCCCTAACCTCATCAACCTTAACCATCTGGCTATTGCCTATTCCTCAACAACGTCAGAGCATTGCCATCACCATCCCACATCACATAACCTCCACAACCTAAACTCCTCGAACCTAAACAAACAACACCCCTCTGCAGTCCCAACATCATCCATTGCCAATTTACGACCCACCACCTCGCAGCCAAAATCGAGTGAACCCCAAATCACTGCTACTTCCCCAAATCCTCAAACACACTAATCCACCCTACCGTAACTAGAAAACATTGAATCGCCCATCCCAAAAAACACGAACTCACCTCAAACACCTACGACAAACGAAACCTCATCATCCCAAACCAGTCACCATCATCTCGCCAACCGCAATCGACATTAACAGCAATCACAGCCTCTAATAAATCGATTTGCTACTGCTCTGCTTCTTTTTGACTCTGATTTTGGGAAATTTTATTTTTGGGAAAGATCGTAAAATTTGATTTTGATTTTGGGAAGTGAAAAACATTATCATGTTTGTGGCTGCTTACGTATTTTGTTAAGTGTTTGAGTGAAACCCTAGAATATTTTGTTAATTTTGCCGCTTTGTTTTTGCTTCCCGCGTCAAAAATTATTCCAGCCCGCTTATTTTTCAGCCCGCACTCATTTTTTTATAATATTTATATAAGTCTACAGCTACTGTAACATAGTGTTGATATCTATGCTAACATCCTGAAGCTAATGTTTTAATAGACAAAAATCAACATAGCTATCATTACATTGCAGCTAGCAACATTTGTTATTTTCGTTGCAATAGGCCATCTATGGCGTAATGGTCATTTAAATTTCAAACTGTTATCTAGGTTATTAAAACTTGACTTAGTTAGAAGTTTTCCCAAGTTAAACTTTAAAGTAGGTAATATATGTGATGCTTTTCAATTAGGAAAACTTAAGAAAAGATCATTTAAATTAAATGATACGATTTTTTACTTCTAAACCTATAGAATTACTTCATTTATATTTATTTGGTCCATCTCAAGTTCAATCAAGTAATCACGATAAATATGTTTTTGTAATTGTAGACGATTATTCTAGATATACTTGGAAAATATTTCTTAAACTTAAAAGTGATGCTTTTGAATTATTTAAAAAATTTGTTAAAAGAATTCAAAATCAACTTTCTTTAAAAATAAAAAATATTCGTATTGATCACGGTGGAGGATTTGAAAATGAAAATTTTAAGAATTTCTGTAATCAAAAAGGAATTACTCATAATTTCTCTTTTTCAAGAACTCCACAACAAAACGGAGCGGTTGAACGTAAGAATATAACGATTCAAGAGTGTGCTAGAACAATGCTTTCTGATAGTAACTTACCTAAAAACTTTTGGGCTGAAGCAGTCGCTACAGTGTGTTATATATTAAATAGGATTTTCATTAGACCATTAACTAATAAAACACCATATGAATTACTTTATAATAAGAAACCTATAGTAGCTTATTTTAAAGTTTTTGGTAGTAAGTGTTTTCTTCTTAATACAAAAGATAATTTAGATAAATTTGAACCTAAATCCGACAAAGGTATGTTCATCGGATATTCTGATAGAAGTAAAGCATTTAGAGTTTACAATTTAAGAACTAACACTATTGAAGAAACAATACATGTATCTTTTGATGAAAATTTTAAAGATATTATACAAATAGAAGATGAAGAAGATTTTATAACTTTAAATAATGAAACTAATGAAACTAACTGTGAAATCATTCAACTAATAAAAGAATTTGGCTATTTAAAGATCATCTTGTAGACAGTATACTAGGAAATATTGAATCTATAGTTAAAAAACAAGAAATCAACCAAATAGTATGAGTAATATAGCTTTTATATCAACTGTTGAACCTAAAAATCCAAAGGAAGCATCATTTGATGATTTATGGATTCTTGCTAGCAAGAAGAATTGAATCAGTTCACCAGATAAGATGCTTGGGAAATTGTTCCTATACCTAAGGATAAAAGTATAATTGGAACAAAATGGGTTTATAAAAATAAATTAATTAACTTGGTGAGGTCGTGAGAAATAAAGCTCGTTTAGTCGCGCAAGGTTATTGTCAAAAAGAAGGAATTGATTATGATGAAACCTTTGCACCCGTAGTAAGACTAGAAGCTATCAGGATTCTACTTGCTTTCGTAAACTACAATAATTTCTAGTTGTAACGACCCGAAATTTTTGAAGCCGAAAATTCCAGATAGTTATGAAAAAGAAGAAAGAGATAGAAGAAGAAGAACAGAAACACCAAACATCTCACCTTCGCAGCGGATAAAATATAATAAATAATAACAGTTTGCAAAAGAATACTATATCTATCGATTACATTTAATATACATAAGAGTTTCACATTATATACAGTCACTGAATATTTACAATTATCAAGTCTCAGATTAATAATAATATAAATACAACGGAATACTCTATACGATATTACCATCCAACTCGCCTCCTGAGCTCCAGAACGTGCCTACCTGAAAATCTATAATACTCGGTCTGACCCAAGCATTACACCAAAGTAACACCCGGGTCAGGCTGGAAACTAGCGTGAGTAAACCAGACTAACATGGAATGCCAAACAAACAACTTATATAAAACCTGGGCAACTTATAACAATTTAATCAATTCACAATTTTGCTATAGACAATGCATATTTCACATATAAATTTCTAAGCACCAAACTTAGATAAAATAATCCAATTTACTTACATCATTTCATTCTAGCCTATTAATTTCACAAATCAATTTCTAAAAATTCGAAGTGGTTTCGGGTATTTCCCAATACCCGACCCCGGTCACCTCAAAACTCATGTTATCCTAACCTAAGTTATCTAAATGAAATACATTACATTTCATATAAGAGATATCAACTCATTCAAGCATCCAATACCATTCAACATCCATAAGAAACTTAATCACACACAGATTTATTTTTTAATTAATCCTGATTGAATCACTAATCCTCAACCACTTAGAATCCTCCATTTGTCATTAATTAATTTCAAATAAACTAATCAATCATCCCTTCATTAATAATCCACACTAGATTAATTATTCTTTTATTACAATAAGTAATTAATTCTCACTTAATTTCACAATTATCTTATAACCACTATTGATCGATTATCCTTAATTTAATCATACTCCTTAATTAATTTCTTTAATTAACTCATCCTGAATTAATTACTCTATGTAAATAATCCTTTATTTGCTTTTATCAAATAATTATCCATCGGTTAATTATCCTTACTTAATTTACCTTTAATTTTTAATTGAATTACTTAATCCTTAACACATCGGTTCTTAATAAATTACTCTTTAAAATTTCTTACATTAAGTCATTATTACTTACTAATTTTCCCATTAATTACCTACCTTAATTAATGAATTTAGTGATTATTCTTTTTATATAAGTAGTTTTCATAAATAAATTCCAAATAAGTAATTTACTTTTAATTAAATTATCATCCTTAATTGCAGAAATTTAACACATTGATAAATCAAGCCCTTATGCTTATTTCTCGAATTAATTAACGAATTATCTTAAAAATTAAATCACTTATTTACCCCTTAAATTTATTACATTAATCAACTATCCTTCTTACTAAATAATTTGTATTTATTCCATTTGCATTATTTAATCATTTTGAAAGTCCTATAGGAATTACTTACTATAATCACCTGAAAATCTATAACCACACAATTACTTTAAATTGATTTAACTATTAAAATCTTGTTTCCAGTTTAAAATGCTTTACAGGTTTTTAAACCCTAAACCCACATACTCTTATGTTCATGTCAAAATATTTCAGTTTGCAAATAAAATCAGAACGTACCTAAGTGATGTACAAGAATGCTTACACTGACTCTAAATCATGAGTCCATAAATTTTGAAACTCACCTCGATTCTAACGAACTAGAGCTCGAACCCGGCATCGCGAAACCCTATCTGCAACTTCAGCTGCCCATCGCGTCTAGGCTTCAACATCAGAGGAGAGCGGCTTCGATTCTTCACCACCTGAACACGTCGCGGCCACAACTCATGCCTCAACCCACCGTTGTCACCCCCAGCATCCGCGAGCCTCAAATTGCCGAGTGAACTCTAGCCGCATCGAAACCCTCCTCCTCGCGTTCGCGTTCACACGCGACCCCTCTCGTTATCTTTTTTTTACATTGAGGAAACGATCGGCCATGAATCTATTTTGTTTTCTAAAGGGTGCGGCCAATATCATTGTTTAATTTTGATTTGTTTTCAATCAGGAACGAAAAGGTTAGGGGAACAAGCAGGGTCGACTTCAGCATTTTATCTTGATTTTGACATAGGGGAAAGCGAATCTAATTGAGGGTTTGAGAAGAAAACGCAAATAAATATTGGTTTGGGTAATAGCTTCTCGGATACGCTTGATGATGAAAAAAAATATCTTGTTTTTTTAAAAAAAATCTTGACTTGTTAACTTTAAATTGTTAATTTTAAATTATATTATATTATAAAACCTTCAAAACGTCTCGTTAATCGCCACTTAAATCTTTTGAACTCTTCTTAATGAATGCCGCTAGGCAATTAAAAGGTTTTACCCGCACTCCGAACACAATAAAACGTGTTTCAGAGGCTGATTTGATCATATGCGCGAGTTACGGAAGTAAACGATCAATTTTAAATTAAATTAATTAAAATAGTTTTAAGCGTTTCGAGCTGCCAGGGTCAAACGACAATTCCGATAGCTACAAAAATTGAAATCCGATAATAACTAACTATTACGGATCCAATGGAACTGGTTTCGTCGAATTCCGAGACAGTGCCTTGGAAGGCTAATTTTTAAATCCAATTTAAACGATATATTTTTAAAATTGAACAAATTGCCTTTAAATTAAATTTCAACCCTTCTATTACCTTCAGTATCATCATTATAAATTTTATAAGCCTTCAAATTACTTTAAACAGGCTTAGAAATTTCAAAATCGACAATTTACCCAAATTTCAATTATTAAATTTTATATTTAAACTATATAATTCGATGATTTAATCATCAAGTAAATATTGATATCTCGAATTCCAGTTAAAATGAGCCTTTAAATGTTTAAATTCAATTAATTATTCCAATTTAAATTATTAAAAATTCCGGGTCGTCACATTCCTTCCCCCCTTAAAAAAAAATTTCGTCCCTGAAATTATTAGTTAGGATGAATGAACCAATACCCGTTTACCTTTCCCTTAAAACCAACAGTTTTATCAACATCCTACCAACTTCCCAAAACCTTCTATAGTTTCAATCAATACCCATTTCTCAATCGTTCAAAATTCAATTTAAAACTAAATTTGAATTGTCAAAATTTTCTCAAAAGTCTTTCTAACTCCCTAAATTTTCGAAAATTTTTGCCAGCGTCTCCTTTGCGCGGCTAGCTCGGTACAACTACAAAAGGCCACTACGGGCTCCCAATTTCCAAAAAGAAAACAGAAATCCAAGTGGCTAGATCAAAACCCAATCCAATTCATACGGAATTTAAAATACATACCTTTTTGTCGGGCAATACACATCTTTTGGAATCAAATCCAACTTTCTTTTCCCTTTTTAATACATGCATATCTTGTTTAGTAACCATATTCAATCGTAACTTACAAAGCGGTTTATACATTCTCTTATATAGGTTTCCATATCCATTTCTATTCAAACTAGTTTTCCCCACTTCTATACGAATTCAATTTACTTTAAATTTTGAATGTTGAATTGAATCTTTTATGTATATCTGATTCATATTAGTTTCATTTACTAGTTTACTTTAATTCCCAATTTGAAATTGTTTTGTCGTTAACCAATTTTACTTCATTTTCAAAAAAAAATCTAACTCCCAAAATTTCCAGAAAATTTTGGCAGAGTCTCCTTTGTACGGAGGAGCTTTTGCAATTTGACAAGAGATATAAATATATATACATCGATCCACATGGTCGGAAAAAAGCAAAAACAGTTCATATTTCCTATTTTTATTACGTAGGCGTATCTTATTTAGCATTTAAAGCAAACAACTTATTAATTTAGGCAATAAGCGCAATCCAAACCAGCCAAACGGCCTTCAGGTACATGTACTTACTCAATTTAAATATGTAAGTGCTATATATAGAAAATTTATTAACATTCTACTTACTTTCAATAGCTAAACATATACATTACTAAACATCAAGCACCAAACACTTCCCATAAACAATTTATATGCTTTAAAGCTAATTCAATTTCCTTTCAACCAATTCATATGTCGATTCATTTAAGTTTTAATGGTTCACAACTCAATTTCTGACATTCCATTGATTTATAATCCAAACAAGCTCATATTCACTTCAAATGATTCAGAATCAAATTTATTTAATCTCTATTATCTCATAGAATTTAATTTCTTTGGTTTTATGCCAAACGATAATTATTTCATGCAAATTTTGACGATATTCACTTAATAACGTATCTATTTTAGTTTATAACTATTTCAAGTTAATTTCAACTGATTCTGAATTTAATTTCATTTCATTTCTAATTTATTAACCAACCATTTATTTAGCTCGACACATTCCATTCTTGTATACTTCAAGCCATTCCCGGATTGAATTAATCCAAGCCTTTATTTAATGAGTTTCCACTCTTATTCGAAGCCGAGCTTCCATAAATTTTAAACTTAAGTTAATTTACTTTAATTTATTCCAACATCAACTTAAGTTTACTCCCATTTGATCCTCATTTAATCAACTTCCATTAAATTCAGTTAGCCCATCAATTTTAATTTTTAATTTTAAATTCACCTTCTCACTTTATCAAAATAATATCCAAGCACATACTTAATTCATTTATACTTCAAATTAATATACCACCAAATTTAAGTTCAGTCGGATAATCCAATTCCAATCACAACTTGATTTAGTTTTTTTTTAATTCAATCAGATTTCATCCATTTAATATTTAACTCAATTAACCCATTTTAAATTTTTAATTTACTTACTTAATTCGTTATCGAATTTATTTTATCAATATAAGGTCATTCTCAATTTATTTCTATTCACTTGGGTTTTGTTTTACACCTCAAACCATTTCTATTATAATCACTTCTCTTACATTCAATTTACTTACGAATTTCATTAAATATTATTCAAATCACCCTTGAATTTTATTTGTAAGTCAACCATCACATTTTCAATCCAACTCTGTTTTATTTGCATTTTATAGCATTTTCCTTATTCAATTCATTATCAAATCCAAGTTGAATTCTATTTACAATTCTAATTCACTACCAAGTTCCATTATTAATTTACAACCATTTGTTTACCCAAGTTAAATTTTATTAACATACTCAATCAAACAATTATTTAACCAATTAGCTTATTTCAATTTCTAAATCAATTACAAAAATCACTTCATTAATTTTTTTTAATTTTTTTTCTGAGTTCAATTTTTTGTCTTTCATATTTCTAGTTTGGATTTATTTCATCTTTCACAATTCCAACACCTGTATTTAAAAATTTAAAAATGCCTTTAAATTTAGATAATACTATTTAAAATAGCTTTTAATAAAAATACTTTTATAACTCGATGCCTCAACCTGTTCATCCTTGTTCTCATAGAAATTCAGTCATACGTTGATCAAGCGTAGGACTGAAAATCTATAAGTACTTGGTAAACCCGTTTTCAACACCCAGTGAAAACATTTGGAAAATAATTTTATTGAAAATATCGCAAACAGTTTTTGAAAATAGAGGAAATATCTTGGTGAGAAAGCTTTGGAAATCATCACCCCCATCCATGGTCACAGTTACATCCCAGGGTTACGTTGCAGTCACAACAAAAGTCCATGTAACTGCAGGCTCTCCGTGGCCTCTCGATTACTCCATGGATCCCACACAACAGATCACTGTTATATCCAGGGTTACATTGCTGTCATAGCAAAAGTCCATGTAACTGTAGGCTCTCCGTGGCCTCTGATTACGCTATCGAAATGAAACCTCTCCACTCCTACATAGGTCGCAGTCTACCGATATAAAATCAAACACAGACTGTTGGCTCTCAGCGGCACACACGTCTTTCGCTATGTTATATCATAGGTCGCAGTCTACCGATATAAAATCAAACGTAGACTGTTGGCTCTCAGCGGCACACACGACTTCCACTATGGTATACACTACTCATAATCCTCAGAAACTAGTTTTGTCCAGACTCCTCACAGGATCAACTTTAAAAACCCCCCCTTGGGGCTCAAGGCAGCACCACCCAGCGGCACTCCTAAGAAGTTCATTTCAAGGAAGCGCCTTTTTCCCCAAATCCATCATCAAAACACTTTATACTATACCCATATAGTATCTTTCAAATCATACACCTAGTATGAATCTCATAAAAATTTCCTTTACACAAAATCGATTATCCCAAAATCGATGATTCTCAAATCAGGCTTTCCAAATTAAATATTGATTTTGCCCAAAATCAAAAGCCTTTACAAATCCAAAGGTTCTCAAAACCCTTTCCAAAATCCTCATAAGATCCCCTTTTTTATATATATTCAGATATAAAATTTTAAAACTTTGGATCTTTTCAAACTTATATAAAACTTCTTTTATACTTCAAACACTTCCAAAATCCTTTTTCTTCCAGCAATAGATTCAACAAGGGGAGAATATATAAAAAAGATATAACTTTGTTTATCCGTAATCAAATATTCAAATTTGATTACTCTTCTAATATCAATTTCCTTTCTATTCACATTCACTTAAATTTTCATTCACTTACTCACATTTGCCTTAATCCCCATTTGGATTATTACCTCAATTCTTATCCCAGTTGGGTATTTAATCAATAACAGTTTGAACTCCGACCAGTTTATTTTTAGAAAATAGCTTGAAAATTTTAAAAATAGATAAGTAGTTGAAAAATAATCAATAGTTTGCAAAATAGTTGTAGAATAGTTGACTAATTGTAAAATGGTTGGAAAATAATTAAATAGTTAGAGAAATCTTAGATAATTGCAAAATAGTTGTAAATTAGTAATTAATGTATAACATAGTTAAAATATAATAACGAGTTTAGAAAATAGTTGAAAAATGATTAAATAGCTCCAAACTAATTGTAAAACAAGTATAAAATAATTTGGCTTTAAGAAAGAAAGGTTATATAGCTTGGAAAAATAAGTTTATATCAAAACAAGTTATATTAAAAATAGTCCAGAGTCAAAACTGTTCACCTCACCCAACAATTCAATTTAAATTACCACTCCCATTTAAATTGACCCGATTCCAGTAACTCCAATTTCCATTGGACTTAATTCATTCCCAACTCAATTGAATTGATTTCCAATTTCTTTCCAACTTCCAATCAAATTCCATTTGATCTTAAACCAATTCCACTTTAATTTTAATTCCAAATTATTCACATAAATCTGGACTAATATCAATTGAACTCTCTTCAAGTTCAACACCCTTTTCAAGTTAATCCAATACAAATTTCCCATTTGAGTTTTAAACTTATACAACTTTAATTATAATTTACATTTTTCAACTTCTACTTATAATCAATTACATTCACATTTTGCTTTTAACTTGGAGTTATACATTTTATTTATCCAATATATTTTTATTATTCCATAAACATTTTAAATCAAGACCCCAGAGTTTAAACAAATTTCCAAAATTTCAATATTACCTTAGAGTTCAACTATATCCACAATTCTTTGGCAAACTCAATTATCCCTTTGAATTTCAAAACCAAACTCAGTTCACAAACAATTCCAATTTAAAATAATTTGGTAGCAATTTCTCTTCTACAAACTCGAAAATAAACATCGATAATGCTGCAGTCATCACCGACGTTATTTTCCAGTGACCAAAAGGGTTCAATGCTTTTATCTCTTTAAAAACATTTCCAAATATATTTTTTTATTTCAAATCTCCCGGATTTCAAAATCAACACAAAAAATATTTTTGAAATAATACTATTGTTATTCCAAAACCTTTGGAAACCACTTTCAAATCCAAAGGAATTTTAAATTTTCCCAAAAATTCCAAATTCCCAATCCATCTGATACATATTTAAACATTACTCTGAAATTTCCATCTTACTTTATTTCAAATATTCTCTGGAATTCTATTTCAAATTATAGTCTCATTTATTTATGAAGTTTATTTCAATTTATAAATTACATTTGCAATCTATATTTCAAATTCCATTTTGTTATATAAGCTTATTCTTCAACTTTGTTTATAAGTTTCAGTTTGGTCGTATTTTATATTACTCCTTAACTTAATTCTAATAATTTAACAACCAATCACCTAAATATTCATTAGAAGGAAATATTGCTTTATATAACAAAATATAATTTTATATAAAATCATTTAAAATCTTTATATAAGAAAATAACAAGTACGCTCTCATATAATATATATATATATATATTCAACTCATTCTAGAGTACTACAGACTCTATTTAATGAGTAATCCCCACCAGAGCCAAGGTTCTCGCTTAACCTTTCAGCTCTGATACCAACTGTAACGACCTGGAATTTTCGGCTTCGAAAATTTCGGGACGTTACACTAGTTATATAAAATGGATGTTAAAAGTGCTTTTCTAAATGGTTTTGTAAAAGAAGATGTTTATGTTGAACAATCTCCACTTTTTGAAGATAATAAATTTCCAAATCACATATATAAATTAAATAAAGATTTATATGCTCTGAAACAAGCTCCTAGGCTTGGTATGAAAGACTAAGATCTTATTTAGTACAATCTGGTTTTGAAATTGGAAAAATAGATACAACTCTTTTTATTAAAAGAAACGAAAATGGTATTCAATTAGTAAAAATACATGTAATGATATAATATTTAGATCAACTAATAACATAATGAATAAATAATTTTCAGATATAATGACTAAAGAATTTGAAATAAGTCATATGGGAGAACTAAGTTTCTTCTTAGGACTTCAAATCAAACAGTTAGATAAAAGAATTTTCATTATTCAAGAAAAATATGCTAGGGGTTTAATTAATAAATTTGGATTGATCACTTCTGGTGGGAAACCAACTCCATTGACAATTAATGTAGCTTTATGTAAAGAAGATAAATCAAAAGATGTTGATCAAAAATTATGTAGGGAAATGATTGGTTCGCTGCTTTATATAACAGTAAGTCGTCCTGACATCATGCATAGTGTCTATCTCTGTGCAAGATAGTAATCTCAACCTAAAGAAACTCACTTAAAAGCCGTTAAAAGAATTTTAAGATATGTAAAATATACTTTAGATTATGGGTTATTTCACTCTAAAAATGATGTATTTGATTTAATTTCATATTGTGATGCTGATTACGCTGGTTGTAAATCAGATCGAAAAAGTACAAGTGGAACTTGTCACTTTCTAGGACATTCTCTGGTTTTCTGGTTTAGTAAGAAGCAAAAAACTGTATTCTTGTCAAGAACTAAAGCAGAATATATATCTGCTGCTTTGGCTTGTTCTCAAGTTATATATATGCAACAAACTTTAAAAGATTTTGGATTAACTATAATTAAATCACCAATAGTTAAGGGTCCTCGTTAACAATTTTTTCCGTTTTCTTGATTGTGTATTGGTTTGTTAATTTGTATATAAGTGTTAACTTAGGATGCTATATTTCACTCATACATAGTTTTTATCTTAAGTCATATGTTTGTTTGTCTAATTTTCTATTGAGTTTAAGGTTTATAGGCTTTTTTTGTTGATGACAAATGGAGAGAAGTTATAAAATAATAGGCTTGGAGTAAGGGGGAGTTGTTGGTGTAAGGGGGAGTTATGGTATGGTCGTGGTAAGTATATTTTATAAGGTTGTCATCATAAAAAAGGAGAAGATTGTTAGGAACCGGAGATAGTGATTTTGATGACAACAACCTTTTTAACTTATTTTATTATAACTTATATACTAACACTATTGTGTAGATATATATATGAATATTATTGTGATAACTCGGATTTTGGAGTATAGGTTAACTGATAATTAACGGGATTAATTAATAGAAATATTGATTTATAGATTTAACAAATAAATCTGATAATAAATATTTATATCTCGATGAATATTTAATATAATTACTTAAATTTAATTTTAAAATTAAATTTGAATTTGAATTTGGATTTAAATTTGAAATTTAAAAGATATATATCTTAAATATATTTTGGATTTTAAAAATATATTATATTTGATTTTATTAAGAATATAATTGGTTTTATATTTATTTTCTTTTAAAAATTTTATTTATATAAATTAAGAAAGTATTTATTTAAACAGTAAATTAAAAACAAAAGCTATTTATTAACATTTAAAAATAATTAAAAATGTATAATGACAAGTGTTTAATTATAAAAGCTTGTTAATAACATGTGTAAGCTAATTATCAATTGTAAATGACAAATGTTAAGAATTGAACAAGTGTCATTTTTTATTTTTTTATTTTATTTTAAATAACCATAATCTAGTCTATATATTCAGCTTCCTCTTCTCTTCACTTCGTTTTCTATCTCATTTTCATAAACCTGTAGCTCAAAAGAAAAACAAACCCTGAAAACATTATACAAATCAGAGAAGTCAAAACCTGTAACAAATTTCTCAAACTAGAAAATTATCAAATAAGATTTCATCTTCAAAATACAATCTGTAGCAAGATCAAAGCCTATAAAATAGCAGTTGCAAACCTGAAATTAATCAACCAATCATCTACCTGAATCTTCAAACAACTTCAAAACAAGTAGTGAATCAAAATCAAAGATCAGACTAGATCAAAAACTTCCAGGATCTGTTTTCTTCAAATACAGGTGAGTAAACATTTAAAAGCAAAATTCTTTGGTGCTATTGTATCTGATATATCAGTATGATGATGATAAATATATGTTTGCATGAATGTTCAACTTGAATCTGGTTTGGATTATGCTATTTTGAAAGCATATCTATATATATGGTCTCTGTTAAATCTCAGGTTCAAGATCAACTTTAAAAATTCCTAAATTCCCAAAAACATCACTGTTAGTCTAGGATCATTGAAAAGAAAATGATAATAACGATGTAATCTTGTTTTTAAAAATAATTTTAGGTGTATATATTTGGTAAACGTTCTGGAAATTGAAGATTACAGTTAAAATCTAAAATAAGTTGAAAATCAATGTCTATGATTTCATCTTTGGATTATAGAATATGATTCGTATAAACGAATCACGAATTTTGATATGAATTTGGTAATTTTTAAAATGGTTTTTGTGGTGAATTAGTGGGATGAATGGATTTTGCTTTTTTGTCAAATTCCGGTGAACGACGTTATGGTGAGCGACGAGACCACTGCTGGAGGAGGTTGGGGTATAGAGGATCTCGGGAAAAATATATGAATATTTTTCTGTTGAACGTGGATTGTCGTCAGAGGTGATCTAGGGTTGGGTTACCAGTTTTTGTCTGGGTCAATGTCGAGGTGATCTCGACAACCATGGCGCATCCAGCTCGAACGCGAGGTGGGGAATCACGACATTGTGATGTGCTGCTGCTCTGGGAGAAGGGCCGGGTGTTCCAGTCGATGAGATCGTCGGCGATAGGAGGTTTTGTCATTCAGGTTTAATTCCTGTTGAGTGTCGTGATTCTCATTTTCATTTCAATGGTGGATTTGCCGATCAGGGTGATCGAGAGGGTCGGCAAGGTCGGTGTCGTCATGTCGAGGGTTGCGGTGATGGTCATTGCTGATTGTAACCAGCGTGCACGGTGGTCATTTGTGCATCTGGAAGTTTTGTGGGTTTGGGAAGAATAAGTTTGGCCTGGGTTTTACTTGATGTCATTCTCGTGTTCGACTCGAAGATGTTGAGGTGGGGTAGCCCCGTGTGTTGTCTTGGGTTTTCTCGGAGGTTTTGTTGTTATGTCTTGGGTCAAATTGTTTCCAGGTTTTAATCCTGTCCAATTTTTTTAAATTGTTAAATGAATTTAATATTTGAAAGCAAAGTTAAATTTTAAACAAAGTTTTCGAAAGAAATTCCAAGTATAGGCTAACTAGTTTTAATGATGTATGAAATGTTTGAGTTTAGAGCAAGATGTTTAAACAAATTTAAGTTTTAAAGTATATATTTCCGAAGTTTAATTTCTTTTCAAAAATAGTTTGGCTTACATAAATATTACATTAGATAAATCATGTAGTTAGTCCATAAATGTTTTCAAATAAAATGTAATTGATGAAATTTAGATGTGATTAAAGTGAAAGGTATTTAACTTTAATAAATCAAAGGATGATGATTTTGTATAAACCAAATTCAAGCTTTTAATTTAATTTAAATGGTAGGTAAGAGATTAATGTAGTAAATGGGTTATCTTAATTTAATCAAGTTTTATTAACAAAAGTAATTAAAGTATAATTACTTAATTAACTAACAAGATTAATTTAGGAAATTAAATTAAGATAAATTAATTTGTGTAATTAATTAAGGGTAGTTGATTACTTAGTTTAGGATTGATCTAAATAATCAAAGGTTAATTAAGGAATAATTAAGTAATGGATGTAATTAGAAGTTAATTACTTAATATTAAAAGGATTATTAAGGGTAATTACTTAATGGAGTAATTTAAAGGAATGAATTACTCAACGTAATTAATTAATTCAATGTGGTTAATTTATGTTAATTAATTAGTTTAATTAATTAAAGATAATCACTTGATAATTGGTTAAGTATAATTACTTAATGTAATTAATAAAATATAATTACTTAGTGTAAGTAATTAATTGGTAATTACTGGATGTAATTAAGTAAAGGGGAATTACTTGATGAAAGTAATTAAAGGTAATTAAAGGAAGTAATTAAGTATTAATTACTTAGTGTAATTAATTAAAGGATTGATTAATTAAGAAAATTAATTAAGGGTTAGTTAATTAATGAGCGTGATTAATTAAAGGATAATTAATCAACATAAGTGATTATTGGATAATTAACTTGAGCAACTAATTAAGGATATATGTAATTAATGTGAATGAGTGAAGGTTAATTAATTTGTGTTATTAATTAAAGGCTAATTACTTAATGTAATTAAAGAGGAAAATTAAAGGATGATTAATTAATGGTTTGTAATTAATTAATGTTAAGTAAGCAGGATTAAAAGTGATTAAAGGAATTAATTTAATTTATTTAAATTAATTGGAATGGTATGACTAATTAATCTTGCTTATGAATAATTGAATTATATTGTATGCCTTGGATTACTTGATATCTTTGATAAGTGATGCTATGTGATATGGTTTGATTGGATTGAACTGAGATAGTATGGTTTGTCTATCTGTGATGAATGGATATGTAAATATGTAATTCTGGATATATATGGAATTGTTTAAAACTTAAACTACTTTGTTTTTGAGATGTCATTGGATTCGAAGAGACTGGGGTCGGGTACCCGTACATACTCGAAACCACTTCGATTTGTAATCTAAAAATAGTTCTTTATGAATTTGACTTTGGAATAAATAGGCTGAAGTGGAATAAATAATGTGAACTTGGTCATTTAATCTGAGTAATGATGCTTAGATGATTATAGTATGTGTATTTGACTATGGAAAGTTAAAACTTGTAGTGAAGTACGAGTTACCCCGGGTTTTAAATAAGTTTATTGTATTAGTATTTCATGTTAATGGGTTTACTCACGCTGGTTCCAGCCTGACCCGGGTGTTACTTTGATGTAATGCTCGGGTCAGACTGAGTATTACAGATTTTTAGGTGAGGACATTCCGGAGCTCAGGAGGCGAGCTGGATGGCGGGAACGTATGAAGTTTTCGTTGTGTATATTATTGTTTGTATTTCTGGGACAAGTTTATTTTAACCATCCAATTTTGAGTAATGGTTGTAACTCTGATGTATTGATGTTAATTAACAGATACAGTTCTTCTTTGTATAACTGCTATTATTTAATATTATACTTTGACCCGCTGCAAATGTGAGATTCTTTGTTTTGTTTCCTATTTCTTCTTCTACCTCTTTTCTTCTTTACCCTAACTATAGGGAATTTTCGATATTTGGATATTTGGCATTTTGATAGTGAACGTATTAGCGTCGAATTTTCGAGGTCGAAAATTCCGGGTCGTTACATTTGGTATCAGAGTTGAAGGTTAAGCGAGAACCATGGCTCTGGTGGGTGTACTCATTAAGGATAGGGTCAGTGGTACCCTAAAATGATTTGAGTATGTATATACATACATACATATACATATATGTGTGTGTGTGTGTGTGCGTGTGCGCGTGCGTGTGTGTGTGAGAGCGTACTTGTTATTTTCTTATAAAAAGTTTTAAAAATGGTTTTAGTGAATGATTTTTATAAAAGCTTATATTTTATGTATAAAGCAACAATTGGTTGTTGGATATTGAAATTGAATAAGAATTAAGTGATACATACATACATACATACATACATACATACATATATATATATATATATATATATATATATATCAAAATGGGAATTTAATAAAATGGACTGTACAAATAAAATAAATTGGAAATGGATTCAAACCATAAAATAGAATGGTTATTGTGATGTTTGTTTTCCAATAATGATAAAAGTTTTGAATCCGAAGATTAAAAACATTTGAAATTATTTTCAAAATGTTAAAAGAAATGATATATAATATTATTTAGAATATTTTTGAATGTCATCTTAATTAAAAATAAGAAGTTGGTTGAAAACTTTGTTTGGAATTAAAAACCAAAGGTGGTTTAAAACTTATGGTATAACTTGGTAGCAATTTGGTATATACGTGTAAAAGTTGAATTCTTCTAATTAAGTCTAATTCATAGGTTAGGAAATACCTCCAGAATTCAGCCTTTGAGAGATATGGCTAAGATTGAAGAATGGAAGGCAAGACGCAGAGCACGGAGAGCGGCTGCATGTAAGGAATGGGAAATAGCAATACACGAGTATAAAAATAGGATTAAGGAAAGGAATGGACGAGGACCTTATGATAATGTCACCTGCTATAGATGTTTCAATAAGGGTCATTATGCAGCCAAGTGTAGTAAAAAAAGGAATGAATTAAAGGGTACATTTCAATGATTTCGATCCGAGATATTATGCTTTAAGTGCCATAAGAAGGGATATTTTCTTAACCATTATCCTGAAGTGAGGAAGGTGAAGCGTAAACCATTGGAACAAATCAACGAGTCAACCATTTGCTATCATTGTAAAGGGTTGGGACACGTCGCTAGGAATTGTCCCAAGAGACAGAAGAAGAAGATTAAGGTTGTGGAACGTCATGTAGGAGGTGTGGAGGTTATCCAGATTGTTGGGAGGGTAGAAAACTTTTGTGGAAAATGCTATAAGTGGGGACATCCTGTTGAAAATGCATTTTTGGGCTTTTCCCATTGGAAGGAAGTCCATAGGTGTAGGGACCCGATTCTTCGACTTTCGAAAATTCAACATCGATACTCACTTTATCGACTGCCGATCAATCGAACGACGGAAAACCGAACACTTAGGGTTTTAAGAAAAAGAAAAAGAAGAAGAAGAGATAAGAAGGTAGAAAATAGGGAGAAGAAAATAGAAAATAGAACTGAAAGAAATAACAGAACAATAACAGAATCTCACAATCGCAGCGGAACAACATATAATAGATAAATGAATAATCTTTAAACAAAGAACTATATCAGTTATTACATTTTATACATTACATTACATTACATCATCATCAGAGTGTACAACAACAACAAACAGTGCAACGGAAAAGAAATACTATATACTAATAATACGCCATGCCATCCAGCTTGCCTCCAGCAACTCCTGAATATCCAGAATATCCTGATAAACCTAACTCTTGACTGCCCGTGTGGAAATTGGTGGGCACCCAGAGTTTAGGAAGGAAAACAATAAACTCCGAGTCAGTCATGTGACTGGTGTGGGAACTCAAAACAGTTTATTTATCTTTGAAATCAAAATAGAGGAATATTTTTAAGGTCAATTCGCAATGCTTTTAAAAATGAGACTACCATATGACCTCCCGCCACACACACAATGCAAACGCAGACTTGGAGGAGATTTCTCCTTATGATAGTCAAAGATACTTGATACGTATTAAAAAGAACATTTGATATTATTACTAGTGCATAGTGTAGAGAAAATCATTTCGAAAGTAGAATATAAATCTTAGCCAGCATAGGTACCATTATAGTATGCTTACTATAGCTACCATATTAAATGGCAGGTTCTACAACTAAAACCGTACAAGTCTCGTATTGTTTCTTTGGATTTCTAACGAATGATCAGGCCAAGGAACTTCCCATTGCCACATGAGAATGCCTCTGGATGGACATCCCCGAGAACCAAACCGGATCTCTACCAACACAAGGCCAGGTTACCCCTAACTGAGTAACAACTGACCGAATATGCCATCCCCCGGTCCTTTGGGACCTTTCACCGAGCGCTCGCAATCAATTCACACAATCATAAAGTGTTTTCAACATGAGTAAGTATCTTGGCTCCATACCATGATACCACCCTTTTCTAGAAGGAAATGCACATATTCTAAAGGGCGCTACCCCTCATAACCTTGCTGCATCTTTCCTGTTTTGACCATTTCCGAGGTGTGAGGCTCGACGAAGTCACGTCCACAAAAACATACTTTATACAAAAGCCATGCTTTGGGTCAACAAATGATCATAGAAATGATCACCAGGATAGACGATCAAAAAACGATCCTATCACAAATAATCAACACAATGATCATTTCACAGCAACACTTATCATGTCACATTACCAAATTGGGAATATATCGCTGATAACCTTCAACTACATAACCTCTGAGCTCGTACGTCTCAGAGAAGGGTGTTAAGCTAAAAGAATAAATTCGCCTCCACCAACAGAAATATATTTGAAAGAAATCGGCTTTATATCTCAATTTGTAATGTCAGACATACAATCCATACAAGTCTGTTCCGGGCTCGAACAAAACCGAAGACACTTACAAAGAAGTCCTTGCAATCCGAATATCCACAATCCTGATCGGATTTCCCATCACTTAGGGAGAACTCAATACCGGAGCAACTCGGTGCAGAGTCAATCGACAGGTCATCCTATCGCTCTCGCAAATATCTGGTCTTCAACACCGATCTTCAAATGCAATTCATAACGACGTATCACATATCCGGAATGGGTTATACGACCCCATGGTCCTTTCCCCGTTAACCCGAATAGTGAGCGCTTATTCAAAAATAAGTGTGGCATTCAAATTCAAACAAATCACATCAAATACCCATTCAAAGGGAAATATTGATAGTCGGTTATTGAACTATCAATGGATATGCACACATCACCAGTTTCCAAATAATTTTCCAAATTATTTATTTTCCAAAATATCTTTACAAGATATATTATTTCACACTTCAAAAGTAAATCAATATTTATTTTTAAACAAGTTCCCCTTTTTATAAATTCCTTAGTGAATTTATATTTCACAATATCTATGGATATACGATTTTAATTATTCATTTTCAATTTATCTTCAAAAAGATAAATTCTCAATTTATTCACTTTGCATTGGAAAAACATTTCCATACTTATTTATTCATAAGTAATTCACAAATTTTATTTATTTTCAACACTTGGAAAATATTCAATATACTTAAATCGAAATTAAGTATACATTCTTTAAGGAAATCATTCTCTTAAACATATTTATTTGGGTCAAAACGAATGTTGCGTAAAACATCATTACGACAACCCAAAATCACTAGTATAGGGATTCGAAATTAAAATAGATATATAAATCCCAATACTATACAAAACATTTCCTTTCGGAAATCATTTACTATAACAACAGTGTTATAGTCCACCATTTCCTTCTATTTCTCGAAAACGTCTATTTCAACAATAAATGTTGAAATCTATGGTTTCGAATCTCAACACAATTAAAAACATCGTTAGATCGTTTAATTCTATTTAAAACATCATATCTAAAACATTTTTCTTTAACATATTATTCACTATTCAAAAACGTGAATATACTTTGTTAACAAACTTCATCCTTTTATTCATTTTATTTGAAAGGATTATTCACTGTCTAAAATGTGAATATAACTCCATTAATAAGTTTCAACAATTTACTTATCAAAATAAGTCGTTTGCGAATTTATAAAACAACGTTTATAATTTCCATTTCTATTTATTTTACCACTACTTCCTTTTTATAAATCTCCTTTATTAATCTATTCGATTTATAACTCAATTATAAACCAAAAGTTCACATTATAAGTTAAATGCTTATCAAACGATTACTTCACAAAATCGTTCCTTTAAACTTCATAATTATAAATCTTATAACTTATAAGATTCAATTATTTATCCAAAACCATTCTTTTAATAACTTCACGAAATTTATAAATCTTACTATTTATAAATTTCATTTATAACTTCACCATTTATAATTTTATAAATTCCATTCACTTATGCAATCCATTTTCACTTCATTCAAACACTTATAAAAACTCGTTTTATAATCTTATATTTTCATTTATAAATTATCAATTTATAAATCTTTTTATATAAATCAATTTATATTATTCTTTAAAACATCTTTAATCTCCTTTATAATTTCATCATTTTGATTTATAAAATAATTAATTTTCATAAATCCTATATTTAAACTTTTCACAATAATTTCAAAAATCCCGATTAAACTATTTTATAAAATCATTAGCCTCATATTTTCAAAAATCAACTTTTAACTATATTTCTCAGAAATCATAATTTTTATAACATAAAAATTATACGTTTATTTATTTAAAATGGATCAATTTCCAAACATATAGTATATTTTCAAAAATCACTTTATAAATCATTTTAAAATTCCAAAGTTTGGTCCAATGATGCTACACACCAAATAGTCAATCACGACAACAACGATATCATATATCGATATGATAATCCATCAAATATCAAAATATCTGAATTCAAACAAATACTGTTGAGGAATCCAGTTGGATCCCTCCAACCTGTTTTCCTGCATCCACAAAACATTAGCACGATACCAATTTCGCTCCAGTACGAAATTATCGCGGTATATGGGATTTAAAATATTATCCGCTTAATAGACGGCGCAGTAGGGTCTCATCCGCTAAAAAAATGCGGGAAATCAATAACTCCAATATATACATATGCCAATATATATATATATATATATATATTGCTATTATATATAATACCAATTTCACTGTTTATGAAATATTCGCGGTATATGTTTTTAATAAATAACATCCGCTTACTAACGGCGCATAATGTCTATTTTAACAATCAATAGATAATAATCATCATTCAAACATGCATTCAAATATTTTTAAATCTAACTATTTAAAATAAAATTGAAACCGATTCGATTGAGTGAGAAGTTCTCACCTTGATTTCAATTTCGTTTTTAGCGATTTATTTCGAATAAAATTAAACGGACGTTTAATTTTACCCGAAATTTTCACTAACTCCAAACGACTCCAATCCAATTCCATAGCATAGTGCTCGTCCATACGATTCCAATGCAACTGGTTTCGCGCGTTTTCGACCTCGTATGAAAAAGTTATGATTTTATGAAGTTTAATGAATTTTATATAAACAATTCACAACATTAACTTTATTATTTTCAAACCCACTTCATCACAGCCGTATGATCCATCATCATGCCATCATAGCCGCACATCCTATTTCTTCCATCTCTTCGTTCATGCGCAGGTAATTGCCGCACATAGAACCCATCCCTTTGATCACTAGGGTTTGATTTTTCGGCCATCACGACGCACGATAATTCGATGAGGAACTTCCATCGCGTAGCCCACCACGAGAGCTTCATTCGGTCCCCAACATGTTGAACTCGGCCACCATCTTGGCACGCAAAACGAGGCCGACCTGATGGTAAACACGAGCAGATAGCTCCCTACACGCGACACTAAACCCCATCATATCCGTATGGATCTAAAGTACTCAAGACGCTTAACAACTTTCATGTTAAACACTTCTTCTAATTATCTACAGATTTAGAGAAATTGAGGGGAGAAAATAGGAGTTTTCTGGCCATAGATTGAAGAGATGGCGGCTAGGGTTAGGGTTTAGAGTTTGTTTATTTTTTTTTAATTTATGAAGGGTGTTGGTCTATTTATAGGAAATTTCGAACACTATTCATCCGGGAATTCCGAACTCCGATTCACGCGCCGTAACCAGCATTTCTAGGGTTTACCCCGCGTTCCGGACACAATGGAACAGGTTTCGAAAGCTAATTCGGACATCTGTGCGAGTTATGGCAATAAACGTTCAATTTAAATTAAACCGATTTAAACGATTTTCTAGGCGTTTTAATTTGTACCGGACAAACGGTAAATCCAATTGACACGAAATTTGAAACCTTACAATAATATCACATTACGGATCCGATGAAACTGGTTTCATCGAAATCCGAGACAGTTTGAAAAATGGCTATTTTAACTCGCCAAATTACTATTAAAAACAATTTGATGCGTTTCGAGCTGCCACGATCAAACGATAGCTCCGATTGACACGAAAATTGAAATCCGGTAATAACTAACTATTACGGATCCAATGGAACTGGTCTCGTCCAATTTTGAGACTGTTCAAAAATTGACTATTTTCACTAGTCGATTTAAATATTAAAATATTCAATTTTCACAAATAAACTTCTAATTCGATTTTAAAAGTTCTAAAATATCGTTCTAACTCCAATATGATAAAATAAAATTTTACAAATCATTTTCAATCATATTTAACTCAATTTTCAATTATTTCCATAATTTAACATATTAAATTATCGATTTAATTATTCAATTAAATCCAATTATTCAAAATGAAATTTATTCGACTTATAAATTTCACTTATTAATATTTAAAATTAATTAAATATTCAAATTTTAATTACTAAAAATTCTGGGTCGTTACAATAGGAAGGATTCTGGCAGAAAATGCTAAGACTCTAAAACCAAGGTGATAGTGTAGACATCTAGATTTATGACGTTGTAAGGCTTTTATTGTGATAATGGATGTGATGTTTGAACTGCTAGTGTGCATTCTATCAATATATGAAATATTTTATGGCGGTACGATCTAATATAAAATCACTTTCTTTTATTTGAAAATGGAATTTGAAATTAATTCAAACTGGAAATCGTTTGAGAATTGGTTTCAAAGTTGAAATTGGGTAATAAACTTGTTTTAGAAAGATTAAATTGTTTGAAAAGGATTTGAACTATGATTTGAACCTAGAAATAAGTTTGTGAAGAAGTAAAGTTTAATTTGATTTAAAGAAATTAAATCAACACTTGAAATTTAACTCGAATTTATATAATTCGAGATGATTTAAAGTGAAAAGGAATTTGAAGTTAGTTCAAATTGAAATTAGATTTGCATAATTTGGAATTTTGATTAAAGTCGAATAAGTAAATTCAAACGGAATTTGATTTTAATTTGGGAAAGAAGTTGAGGTTAATTCAACTTGATTGGGATTGAATCATTTTAATGGGATGGGAAATCGAATGGAAATTGAGAGACGAAATTAACTTAATTTGAATAAAAATTAAATCAATTCAAATGGAAGTGGAAATTTAAATGGAATTGATGAGAATGGAGATTGGGAAGTTGAACAGTTTGGCTCTGGACTATTTTTAAAATAAATTGTTTTAATGTAAGCTTTCTTTAACCTATTTTTCCAAGCTATTTACTATACAATATTTATTTTTAAAGCCCAAACTATCTTACGCTTATTTTACAATCATTTTTGGAACTAACTATTTCACAACTGTTTTATAAACTAATTACTAATTTTCAACTACTTATAACTAATTACTATTTTACAATTGTCTAACTACTTTACAATTATTTTATAACTACTTAACTATTTTACAGCTATTTTACAAACTAATAATTGTTTTTCAACTATTTATCTATTTTTAACTTTTCAAGCTCTTTTCTAAATATAAGGTGGACAGAGTGCAAACTGTTTATGCTTAATTACCAATTGAGATAAGAATTGAAGTGATAATCCAAATGGAAATTGAGGCAATCGTGAATGAATGAATAAGAACTAAGGGAATGTGAATAGAAAGGAGAAATTGATTTAGCTAATAATCAATGAAGATAGATACGTAGGATGCATGTATATTGTTCCATTTGCATAACGACTTGATCCAGATTCGAGCACAGAATTTCGAGATAGTACATCAATCCGAGTTGGGATTTTTCACTTGATTTTCGACAGCAACCTGAATATGGATTTTTGATTGGTTTTGGAAATTCTCTATCATTGTAATGGCTATGCATGGAGAATGACAGTCTTTGATCAAGAAACCAGATCTGAGTCCACACTAGGAAGTCGGGTGGACGATACTAGTTCAAAAGCGAAATTATGTGATCGAGTGTGAGCGATCAGATTGATATAGCGCACGGATGATATGTGTACATCGTACGGGTTTGAATGAAATTGACATTGAAAATTTATGGATAAGAATTGTAAAATGGTATTTGAAATAAAAAGTATATTTTGTGAAATATATGATGAATTAAAGTGGAAATTGGATATTTCTACGGTAGAAATTTAGTTTATGAAAGTAAGTAATATGGTATGTGACTTTATAGAGTAATCAAGCTTGAATATTGATTTGGCATAAACAAGGTTATATATCTTTGTTATATAAGATAAATCTCCCCTTGTTGAATCTATTGCTAGAAGAAAAAGGTTTTTGAAAAGTATTTGGAGTACAAAAAGGGAATTTATACAAGTATGAAGTGATCCAAAGATTTTCAAGATTATATATATCTATATATATAAAAGATCTTATGAGAATGATTTTGGGAAAAGGTTTTTGGAACCTATGGATTTTGGAAAGGCTTTTGATTTTTGAGGAAAAATCAATTTTGAAAATTTGGAAAACCTAGTTTGAGAATTATCGATTTTGGGACAATCGATTTTGAGAAAAGGAGATTTATATGGGATTCATACTAGGTGTATGATTTGGAAAATGCTATATGTGTATAGTATAGAGTGTTTTGAGAATGGCTTGGGGAAAAAGGCACTCCCTTGAAATGAACTTCTTAGGAGTACCATAGGTTGGTGCTGCCTTAAGCCCCAAGGGGGAGGCTCTAAAGTGGATCCTGTGAGGAACTCCGAACAAATAGAAGTTCCCGAAGATTGTTGGGTAGCGATAGTCGAGGGTGTTGATGCCTACAGAGGCATTCAGATTATGTTGTGATGATAGTGTAATTCAATGTTGTTGCGATCTACTGTGGACCATAGCGGAAATCGTGTGGAGGTGAGTGTCAACGGTCTATGCTTGATTTTGCTGGGAAGGCAATGTAACATTGGTAGATTACAATCTATTGTCGAGTGGAGAAGTTTCATTTTATTTGGCAGCGAAATTCGAGGGCGCTGATGCCTGCAATTACATGGGTTTTTGTCGCGATGGAAATGTTACCCCAGATGTAGCTGCGATCTGTAGCAGGTTCCTTGTGTAATCGAGGGGCGCGGAGTACCTACAGTTATCTATGGATTTTGCCGGGATGGTAACGTAACCACCGGGTTAACTATGACCATGGAGGGGATGATAATTTCCAGAGCATTCTCACTAAAGACGTTTCCTCGATTTCAAAAATATTTTCTGTATTTTTAGTAAAATTATTTTCCAAGTATTTTCACTGGGTGTTGAAAATAGGTCTGCTAAGTACTTATAGATTTTCAGTCCTACGCCTGATCAACGTATGACCGAATTTCTTTGAGAACGAAGGTGGACTTGTGGAAACATCGAGTTATAAAAGTATTATTGTAAAACTATTTTACAATGTTATATGGATTTTTAAAAGTGTTTTAAAAATACCAAAGAATAATTTATCTGATTTAGGTATTGAATAGATTATGGCTTCATTCCTTTTCGAGGACGAAAAGATTTAAAGGAGGGAGGAATGTGATAACCGGATTTTGGAGTATCGGTTAATTGATAATTAACGGGGTTAATTAATAAAAATACTGATTTATGGATTTAACAAATAAATCCGATAATAAATATTTATAGATGGACGAATATTTGTTTGATAATCTCCAAATATAATTACTTAAAATTTATAAATTGAATTTGTGTTTATTTAATATATAAATATTTGAGTTGATTTTGAATTTGATTTTAAAATTGAATTTGAATTTGGATTTAAATTTAAAATTTAAAAGATATATATCTTAAATATATTTTGGATTTTAAAAATATATTATATTTTTTTTATTTAGAATATAGTTGATTTTATATTTGTTTTCTTTTAAAAGTTTTATTTATATAAATTAAGAAAGTATTTATTTAAATAGTAAATTAAATACAAAAGCTTTTTATTAACATTTAAAAATAATTAAAAATGTATAATGACAAGTGTTTAATTATAAAAGCTTGTTAATAGCATGTATAAGTTAATTATCAATAGTAAATGACAAATGTTAAGAATTGAACAAGCGTCATTTTTTATTTATCTTTATTTTCTTTTATTTTAAATAACCATAATATAGTCTATATATTTAGCTTCCTCTTCCCTTCACTTCTATTTCTATCTCATTTTCATAAACCTGTAGCTCAAAAGAAAAACAAACCCTGAGAACGTTATATAAATCAGAGAAGTCAAAACCTGTAATAAATTTCTCAAACCAGAAAATTATCAAATAAGATTTCTTCCTTAAAAAACAATCCGTAGCAAGATCAAAGTCTATAAAACAGCAATTGCAAACCTAAAATTAATCAAGCAATCATCTGCCTAAATCTTCAAAGCAACTTTAAAACTAGTAGTGGATCAAAATCAAAGATCAGACTAGATCAAAAACTTCCAGGCTTTGTTTTCTTCAAACACAGGTGAGTAAACATATAACAGCAAAAATCTTTAGTGCTAATGTATGCGATATATCAGTGTGATGATGATAAATATATGTTTGCATGAATGTTCAACTTGAGTCTAGTTTGGATTATGCTATTTTGAAAGCATGCCTATATATATAGTCTCTATCAAATCTAAGGTTCAAGATCAACTTTAAAAATTCCTATCTTCGCAAAAACATCATTGTTAGTCTAGGATCATTGAAAAGAAAATGATAATAACAATGTAATCTTGTTTTTAAAAATAATATTAGGTGTATATATTTGGTAAACATTTTGGAAATTGAAGGTTACAGTTAAAATCAAAAATAAGTTGAAAATCAATGTCTATGATTTCATCTTTGGATTATAGAATCTGATTCGTTTAAACGAATCATGAATTTTGATATGAATTTGGTAATTTTTATAATGGTTTTTGTCGTGAATTAGTGGGATGAACATTTTGCTTTTTTGCCAAATTCCAATGAACGACGTTATGGTGAGCAGCGAGATCATTGCTGGAGGAGGCTAGGGTATAGAGGATCTCGGGAAAAATATGTGAATATTTTTCTGTTGAACGTGGAGACTCATCAGAGGTGATCTAGGGTTGGGATACCTATTTTTATCTGGGTCGATCTCGAGGTGATCTCGACGACCATGGTGAATCGAGCTCGAATGTGAGGTAGGGAATCACGATGTTGTGATGTGCTGCTGCTCTGGGAGAAGGGCCAGGGATTCCAATCGATGAGACCGTCGACAATAGGAGGTTTTTTCATTCAGGTTTAATTCCTGTTGAGTGCCGTGGTGCTAGTTTTCGTGTTAATGGTGGCTTCGCCGATCAGGGTGGTGAAGAGGGTCTGCAAGGTTGGTGTCGTCTTGTCGAGGGTTGCGGTAATGATCATCGATGATCAGAACCAGCGTGCACGTACACGTGGTCATTTGTGCATCTGGAAGTTTTGTGGTTTTGGGAAAAAGAAGTTTGTCCCGGGTTTTACTCGATGTCATTCTTGTGTTCGACTCGAAGATGTTGAGGTGGGGTAGTTTCGTGTGTTGGGTCGGGTTTCCTTTGGTTTTCTCGGAGGTTTTGCTGTTTTGTCTCGGGTAAATTATTACCAGGTTTTATTTCTGTCCAGTTTTTTTAAATTGCTAAATGAATTTCAAATTTGAAAGCAAAGTTAAATTTTAAACAAAGTTTTCAAAATAAATTCCAAGTGTAGGCTAACCAGTTTTAGTGATGTATGAAATGTTTGAGTTTAGGGTAAGGTGTTTAAACAAATTTAAGTTTTAAAAGTATATATTTTCAAAGTTCAAAATTTTGTTTAAAAATAGTTTGGTTTATATAAATATTACATCAGATAAATCATGTAATTGGTCCATAAATGTTTTCAAACAAAATGTAATTGATGAAATTTAGATGTGATTAAAGTGAAAGGTATTTAACTTTAATATATTAAAGGATGATGATTTTGTATAAACCAAATTCAAGCTTTTAATTTAATTTAAATGGTAGGTAAGAGTTTAAGGTAGTAAATGGGTTATCTTAATTCAATCAAGTTTTATTAACAAAAGTAATTAAAATATAATTACTTAATTAACTAAGATGAGTAATTTAGAAAATTAAATTAAGATAAATTAATTTGTGTAATTAATTAAGGGTAGTTGATTAGTTAATTTAGGATTGATCTAAGTAATCAAAGGTTAACTAATTATGGAATAATTTAGTTATGGATGTAATTAGAAGTTAGTTACTTAATATTAAAAGGATTATTAAGGGTAATTACTTAATGAAGTAATTTAAAGGAATGAATTACTCAATGCAATTAATTAATTTAATGTGGTTAATTTAAGTTAATTAATTAGTTTAATTAATTAAATATAATCACCTGATGATTGGTTAAGTATAATTACTTAATGTAATTAATAAAGTATAATTACTTAGTGTAAGTAATTAATCGGTAATTACCAGATGTAATTAATTAAAGGGGAATTACTTGATTAAAGTAATTAAAGGTAAATTATTTAAGGGAAGTAATTAAGGATTAATTACTTAGTTTAATTAATTAAATGATTGATTAATTAAGGAAATTAATTAAGGGTTAGTTAATTAATGAGTGTGATTAATTAAAGGATAATTAATCAATGTAAGTGACTATAGGATATTTAAATTGAGTAACTAATTAAGGATAAATGTAATTAATGTTTAATTAAAGGCTAATTACTTAATGTAATTAAAGAGGAAAATTAAAGGATGATTAATTAATGGTTTGTAATTAATTAATGTTAAGTAAGCAGGATTAAAAGTGATTAAAGGAACTAATTTAATTTATTTAAATTAATTGGAATGGTGTGACTAATTTATCTTGCTTATGAATAATTGAATGATATTGTATGCCTTGGATTACTTGATATCTTTGATAAGTGATACTATGTGATACGGTATGATTGGACTAAATTGAGATAATATGGTTTGTCTATCTGTGATGAATGGCTATGTAAATATGTAATTCTGGATATAGATGGAATTGTTTAAAACTTAAACTGCTTTGTTTTTGAGATGTTATTGGATTCGAAGAGACTGAGGTCGGGTACTGGTACATACTCAAAACCACTTCGATTTGTAATCTAAAAATAATTCTTTATGTATTTGACTTTGGAATAAATAGGCTGAAATGGAATAAATAATGTGAACATTGTCATTTAGTCTGAGTAATGATACTTAGATGATTATAGAATGTATATTTGACTATGGCAAGTTAAAACTTGTAGTGAAGTACGAGTTACCCCGGGTTTTAAATAAGTTTATTGTTTTAGTATTTCATGTTAGATAGGTTTACTTACGCTGGTTTCCAGCCTAACTTGGGTGTTACTTCGATGTATGCTCGGGTCAGACCGAGTATTACAAATTTTTAGGTGAGGACGTTTTGGAGCTAACGAGGCGAGCTGGATGGCAGGAACGTATGGAGTTTCCGCTGTGTATATTAATGTTTGTATTTCTAGGACAATTTTATTTTAACTGTCCAATTTTGAGTAATAGTTGTAACTCTGATGTGTTGATGTAAATTAATAGATACAGTTCTTCTTTGTATAACTGCTATTTTTTAATATTATACTTTGACCTGCTGCAAATGTGGGATTCTGTGTTTTATTTCCTATTTCTTCTTCTACCTCTTTTCTTCTTTACCTTAACTATCGGGAATTTTCGACATTCGGATATTCGGCATTTCTATAGTGAACGTATTAGTGTCGAATTTTAGAGGTCGAAAATTCCGGGTCGTTATAGTTATTATGCAGGATATATATTAGGCATGTACTGATTATTGAAGATTGTATAGTATAAAGATCAAGAATAAAGAAATTAAGTTTGAAGACCATGAGTATCAGGATCAAGATTTCAAGATATTGTCTAGTTTTTGTTAAAACTTGATAGTAGCACAGAAATCTTCATTCCTAATTTCATTTGGGATGGAACCCATTTATACCTTCTTAGTGGCTTACAAACCCATGACAAGTAGCTTACAAAACTACGACAAGTGGCTCACAAACCCACGAACATCCTGGTTTTGTACAAATTCTTGAATGCTGATGTGATGAGATATTATGCATGAAGAAGCTTGAAAAACTACTTCAAAATGGATTTTCAAAAAGATTTTCAAAACTGCTTTTCAAAATATTTTAGCCTTAAAAATTATCTTTTCAAATGATTTTCAAAAAGATATTTTAGCCTTAAAATATTCTTTGTTTTAGTGTATTAAAACATAGGAAAATTAGTTTATTTTACTTCAGAATCATTTCATCTTGTTTTTCTTCTAATACCATTTTCGAAACAAATTTTATTGTTTTTAACTAAGGGATGTCGACGTCATGGGATACCCCATGTCGACATGGTGGCCGTTGAATTCAAAAGTTTCAATTTTCAAAACAAGTGTATATTTGTTTAAATCTCTTCATGAATTGTTATAACAGTTGGTGGTTTATAAATAGCCTTCACAAACGAATTTTTTAACTAACAAATTTCTTATTTTTCTTCATTCCTTCTCGACAAATTCATATTCTAAAATTTTCATATTTTTAAGATCGTGCCAAAATTCTGCTGAATTATCAAGTGAATCAAATTAAAATCTCATTCTTGTTTGATTCTCTGCCCTCTCACGAAGATCAAAGTGCTATTCAATGTTATAGGATCAATTTGTAATCAAAAGTTTATCGAGTCTCTCTATAAGGTGTGGTTGTGCCTGGAAATCAATTTGGTGATCTTGTGTCCCGTAAATCAAGAGAGTTTGCCCCGGACTTGAGAGACAGGAGGGTACCTCAAGGCCTTTAGAAGTTGAGGATTGTAATCTCAACATTGGTATAATAAAAATCTGTATGAGGTGTTTGCCTTGGTACAAGACTGGATGTACGGTAACTCCGAACCAGTATAAAATCCGGTATGTTCTTTCCCTTTACTGCTTTTTATTTACTTTCAGCATCTGCGTTTGATTCTGTGATTAAGTTCTGCATCTGTTTATATCATAGATTTAAATTTGTCTATATAAGTCTTAGAATTCGTTAAACATTATTCACCCCCCTCTAATGTTAAATTGGCCTTAAGATCCTTAATTCATACTCCCTTTCAGAACATTGGTTAAGATCATGTAAAGTTTTTAGGGAATACTAAGTATTTGTTTCTAATAAATGGAAGCAATGAACTCTTATTCAAGAAGTACACGGATTTGAATTTTTAAAGTGTTATCGACAACAGTAAATCTGTTTGAGGATTCATATTTTCCCTCAATGAAGGGTTGTAAGTTATATAAGTTTTAAACAAAAAGTTATAGTGGATTCAACCATGGAGATTGAGTCCACCATCTTAATAATGCTACAAAAGATCCTATCTATATGGATAAATCCATTAAAGAGTTAGGAGTGACCTTAAGCATCGAAGATCAGATGTTGATGTATTATGACAATACTATGACAACACATATTCTCAAGGAACCACGAGCTCATAAAAATTCAAGACACATCATACGTAATTTTTAAATGATAAGATGGCTTATCAATGATGGATAGATAATAATAAAGAAAGTAAATACTGAAGGTAACATCGCAGGTCCATTCACTAAGGCTACTTCTCGGTCAACTTTAGGTAAATTGATTGAAAGTATTGTAAAACCATTCATTATCACCTATTATTATAATGAAATATAAATATTATGATAAGTATTTATAAAAAAACTAGTAAATGATGTGGAATGTTTCTAAATTCCAAATAGTTGCTTAGGTGATCTAGACACTTAGTTCATTAGTGAGTTATGGAAAAATCCAGGATCTACTTTATGGATAAAGATGTACATGAGAATCACATACCACCTTCTGATAGATGCATAGATTGAGTGGATTAATAATGTGCATGAAGACTTATTAAAAGCATATGTTTTGGGCTTTGAAGTCTCTTGGGAAGACCGCTTACATTTAGTGGAGTTCTCATATAATAATAAAATTAGTGTATGGCCCGTGCTACGCATACAGGTAAAGTGTATGAGTATATTGTGATATTAGTTTTTACTGATAGAATGTACAAATTTTGTTCATTATTTCTCATGTTCTAATATTATATGTAGAACCAAGTGCGCTTAGAAAGAATGATTAATCTATATGGTCTATCATGAATGTTCTCAGTTTTGAATTTGTTGATTCGTTGTATATTTCATGTTTATATGTTAGATTTTGTAGTTGTCTTATAACATTGGTATGTTAATGCTATTTTCAGGCTGGCCATTTATTTGTTTTTTATTTGGAAAGATTATAATAAAACATGATAGTAAATTCATGTACAAATTTTTTCAAGCACCATGTTAAGTTGCATCGACTTAGAAAGGATTATGTATATTGATCGTTAAAAAAACTTCCACCGTGGTGCATGCAAATTAGTAGTCAAATTAATATGAAACATGAAATCTTCATGGACGTTGACAACTAATTTATAAAGACAAAAAAATAGTCCACAATGTTGCAAAAAATGAAATTTAGCAGTCAATTTGTAAAGCTATGATTTCAATCATTTTCTTTGAAAATCGATAGCAGTATATTTTACTAACCAGTATATGATTCATAGAGACATGCATAACAAAAAAAAAATTTTGTTGGGTTATATTTATTATCAACACAATTCATATAAAAGCAATTTGGCCAATCCACGCCCCTTGTATATAGTAGTAATATCAAACTAATCTTTCTAACATCTTAAAACTTCATTTTCTCCTGGTTTATGTTGTCAGATTCGTTCGCATTTCTCCAGGTTTATGTCCTCGATCTTTCGTTTTTTTCAAGCTATAGAAGTTGAAGAAGGAAAAATAATGCAATTTTTAGAGCATAAAATGGATATATATTGTGCAATAGTCTCTCAAGCTGAAATGCTAACATTGATGGACAATTTATTAGTAGAATAAGTCCCGCAAAAATGGATACACACACATAATTGTGTAATAATCTCTCAGTTTGAAATGCTAGTGTTGATGGATAATTTAGCATTGGAAAAGTGTTCGTATGAGTCGCATGCAATCCATACCATGCAAACCTATCAAATCATTGAGGTATACATTTTATCTCTTTAAGTCATCACAAAATAACATGAAAATTCAATGTAAAAACCACTCCTTTGTTCCTCGAGTAAGCAACCATTTAAATTGCTTTCAATATGCTTTCACTAAAACCAAAAAAATTTGACATCAACTGATGACATCTCCAAGTCGAGATTTAGAAATTGGCCTAAAATCTTTGGTCTGATTGTGAGATTAGTTTGAAAATGAATAAAAAAGTGATGTATTATCACTGATGACAAAAGAATTTGGGAAAGATAAACTTGATTATTTAAATACTATACTTGTACAGCATGAGTGCAAACAAACGAAACATAACAAAGATGAATTTGAAAAAGGGAAAGTTTTGAATAATGGTCAGTTTGTAAAATGGAAAAGGTAAATCAATACAAAAACCCATTGTCTTAGTACAACAATTTGTAAAATGGTAAATTTGAAAATAAATAATAAACTTAACTAATAATGAATATAAACAAAGAGATACAACTAAATAAAACATCTAGAATCAGGTTGTGTCCTTTAAACCAAGGAACAAATTAGATTATGGATTCATTACATTAAATAGACAATTGATTTTCACCATTTCAACATAAATTTCATACAAACCACACATGGTATCACAAAGAATATAGAACAATGAAAATCATGGATGCCAAAATTTAGTCCTAGACTGAAAGAATGATGGTTACTTGTGCTCTTGGCTTCCTCTTTTAGCTCCCTTGCAATAAGAGCATGCTATAACATGAATATAAATGTTAAAAATTAAAGCTTGTTTTATCAATAACCTGCGATATCTTAAATTCAGTGATCAACTCAAGTCAACAGCCTATAGTCATCTTCATATAAGCATCTCATCACTACATCTGAATGCAAGTGTTGTTCAACTCAGCACCTGCAAAGATATTGTGAATGAGTTCTATATGTTCCATATTCCTAGTCTAAATGCTGGTATTGTTTAGCTCAACATCTCAAATATAACACACATCCATAACCTGCATATTCTGCTGCAAGTATTCATGCAATACAACTGATCATACAGTTCAAAGCGTGCTACCTGCAATGTTATATTTATGCCTTACTGCTCATACCAAATCCAACATTTCGCATTCAGCAACTCATGCATGCATGTCACTTGTCACTCTCTCCCTAACTGCTTGTGTTCATACTTCAGCAACAATGACACACATTCCCCTCCTGCAACATAATCTTGCCAGTAACCGCTCCTGACATCAACACTTCACTCCTGCAACAGCTCTCCGCGCATCAGTCTTCTGCAGTGCATTTAAAATATTAAATTAGCTCATGGGCAAACTTTTTGAAGATTTTCACATTACAATATACTTAATAGCAATCCTAACAATGTGAAATAAGTGTACATTATTTTTATGCTCTTGCTTTACTTTTATTTATTTTTGATCATCTATGTGATGATGTAATCTATTTATATATCTCCATAGACACTTGTATGTTTTTTGGTTCCCTACTAATATAATTAAGAGTGCTCACTCTTTTATCCAAAAAAAACACTAAAATTTCATAAGAAGGAGGAATGTCTTCATGTTCATTTTGTTATAATATATGTAAATATATAAGTGAATATGCTTTTATGGTTTTTTTGTTTAGTCCCACATCGTGGAATTGGTTAAGTCATTTTCTCGAAGCCTTTATATAAAGGAGGCTATGTAATGTAAATACATATCTATTCTCAGAAGTGAATAATATATCTTTTGTCTCTCTCCAATGGCTTCTATTTTTCTTTATTCTATAACACGTTATCAGCACGATCTCCACAAAAGTTTTTTTTCTTCAGATCTACAATTGTGATAATTTATGAAATCAAATCTATTCTTCTCCAGATCTAATTATAGATCTCAAAACGGTAAGTTATTTTTCTAATATGATTTATCTAATCTTCCAATTTTTTTTATATATCTCATTCCATTCTAGATCTACTTCTTCAGATCTAAATCCATTGTCTTATTTTTTACACTTTATTATACTAGTCTCATAATTTTATATCTTATATAGATATAAACTTTGAGATCTAATTCTTATTTTATTGGTTATTATATTTCAAATCTAATTTGTTTGTTGTTGCTATTTTTCTGATAATATTATATTGTAGATCTCAATATCATACTTATTTTTATGCTTTTGAGTTCATTTATTTTGGAATGCAAGTTTGAACTTGACAAAATTTTGATATTGTTGATTAAAGCAAATTTTTTGACATGGATTTGAGAAACCAAACATGGTTGGTAAACGGGGTTTTCATTTTGAAAACCTTTTAATTTGATTTAGATTTGAATGCAGACTTTGGAAATTATTTTGATATATGATTTATATTTCCAGAAGAAATATTTTATTGTTTCTAAGAGAAATAAATATAAATATAATACGTATCTAGAAGATCGTATTAAGTGAATGTAAACATTAGTAAAAGCTTACATGATAAGCTTAATATCTTCCAATGTTTCCTTTAAAAAAAAAAAGGGGGAAGGAAATAATAATTGAGAACCTGCAGTTTTCAAAAATCAGTAAATTACAAGTTTCCTCAAAATAAAGAACCAGAAGTTCTAACTAAAAAAAAAGTATTATATATCAAAACTCAAATATATAAATTTGAGATGTGAAGCTTTGAATTATTAGAAAATCTGATTCAGATTATGGTAAATTTCAATTGCAATCAAACCTGAAGTTTGATAATGAAATCAAGTTGTACCATTTAGGATCTAAAATACTAAACAAAGATTTTTTTTAAAGTAAAATTGGAACCTGAAGTTCTAAAAATATTTGCCAATGGTATTAACTACTAAATCAAATAAATATATAGAAACTTGTTCACTCCAGAAGTAGTGAAAATAATATATTAAAAAAAAAAAGGTCTCCAGAAGAGATTTGTTGATATATTTGGTGCTTTTACTAAACCAAATAAATACGTAGAAATATATATACTCTTCTACTCTCTTTCTTTTTAATTAAAAATAAGCTGTTCTAATAGAAAGTTTATTTCTTAATTTTTTTTCCTTCTTCCATGCATCCAATCGCTCTTCAAAAGGTAAAATATAATAGATTTGAAATAATCTTAATTTGCTAAATTTCTAAAATAACTTGTGTTGATTTGAAGATTTACATGTTTGTTTTGATATATTTTGTAAAGAATTACGAAGTTAGTTTTCTTATGAAAATAATAATGATTTGGATCTGAGATTTATAGTTATTTATGATTATGAATGATATGGATAGATCTGAGATAATTTTGTTTATTTAGAAAGTCTAATTGTTGGGAAATAAAGTTTCGCTTTAAGATATTTATTTTAATTTTATTATTGAGTAATATTGAACCTATATTTGAGATGAAATTGTGTTACTTTGAGTACTGTTTGTTCAATTAGTTCATATATTTATAATGAAATTACTTTGCTATGACAGTAGTTATATCCTAAACCACATAAAGGTTAATTGTAGTTATTTTTATCACAAATGAATTAATTGCAAGTGTTATGGTAATAAATTAAATCATTTATTGTCATAAATGCATTAAATGCATTGATTATTGTAAATTAAATGACGTTGTATGTTCGTGTTTGGAATAAGAATAGACGTATGATTTACTATTTGATGTATTTATTTTGACAAGTAATGTGTGTTGTAATGGAAAAAATAGGTTTAACAACAACATGAAGTTGTGCAAATGAATTATTTTAATAGAAGTTGTATAACTCAAAGTCCAAGGCCTGAAGTCTGGAATTACGAAAAGATTTTCAGACAAACTTTACAAGCTCGAATTCTTGTCAGTATTTTTTTTAAATTTGTCAAAATGTACAAGCCTCTAAAAAAAAAGGCAGTTTACACAAAATTTAAGAACCCGAAGTTCATAATAAATTAGTGAACTTGAAGTTCATGAATTAGAAGCCCGAAGCTCTATTAAAATTGTGTAAAATGATAAGGTTGTACTTCTTGAAGAAGTTAAAGGAAAATAATATATTATCATATGAGATAATAATGCTGCATTCAAGAGATTACAAAAATCTCCAAATGAGTTATACCTTACCTTATATCTTCATATTTATATTATATTAACCAAATATCCTGAAGATATTATGTTATATGATGTATCAAACATCATTGGATGTGTGTGTATTAATCTCTTGAAAAGATGTTTTAGAGATTTATTTATATTTATATTGCAAAATATAACATCCCAGAAGAGATGTTATAGAAATTTTATTTTTGTTACATTGCAATTCCTTAAAAGGAAATACTATATTCCCCGAAGGAATAATGATATAAATATTTTTGAGTAATAAAAATAATTTATCGAGAAAAAAAAAATGATATTGTATACCAATGTTACACTCCAGAAGTAGTGGTTTTATCTTTCGCATCTTACTTTCATTTGGTGCATCTAATTTTGTTACTGTATTTAAAGTCTGATATGTCATTTCAAAGATAGTCACAACAAAAAAAATTCCAGTAGGGATGTTTAATGTTATTGTAAAGGTAGTAATTATGTAATTTCTACAAATAGAAACATTGTACATTGATATGACATTCCAATAGTACATATATATCTCTAGAAGAGATAAATTCACTCCAGAAGTAGTGATAATAAAATATCCCTAAAAGAGACTAATAAATTAGAAAATGATAACATATCTCTAGAAGAGATTTACTTATATGTTTGGTAATTTTGTTAAACCAAATAAATGCATAGGAATTTGATTATAAAGGATCCTAATTTAGCTTAGATTAGATCCTAAAAGTTTGAGAACTATACATACGGTCCTGAGGAAATCTGTATCTGTAACATTCCAAGTATCCAGAAGATACTATTATTATTTTTGCTGTAATTTTTTTTTTACAGAACTCTCAATAGAGATGTGTAGAAATGTCTATACGCAATTAAAATTATTCCTTGATAAGTAATCATAATTAGGTTCAAAAATGATATTTGAGATATAATTGAGGAATAAACATAGCAATTTGAAGTTGTGTGTATATTTTATTCGAACTAGAAGTTCGATATGGTTTCAAACCAAATGTTTTGAAAATTATCTTGCTGTTTTGACAGGTTTGCATTGACATTGATTTATAAATAGAAATTAATAGTTTGGATCCTTGTAATAGTTTGTTCTAAAAATCACTAATTCAAATGAGAAAGAATATGAAAATTTTATAATATATATGTGATACGTGGACGCACGTATACATCCATATATGTAAATATTTAGCTAACAACCTGAAGTTTGTTATAAGCTCATCATATAGATTATGCATAGACATTATTTAGTGATTTAAAATTCAATCAACATAAATGTTGAATGGCCTGAAGTCATGTATGTATTCAAATGATCTACACAATAAGTAAATTCCTCCAATTGCTTAGATCAATGAATGAGAACAAACGCTAATAATCAATATCAATTGAATGCATCTTACAAAAGAATTATCCTCCTATTATTAGTATGTATGATGTATTTGCTAGTAGCAATATCATAATGGATCAAAATAAGAATCCAAAGATGATTATTATTTAATGTGACAATGTTTGTCAACATTGAGGGGGAGGATAAAGGGATAGAAGTTCATTTTGATCATCAGTGTTAAATATTTATTAAAATATACAATGATGCAAAACATTATCAATATTATCCCTAGTAGACTTTCTCCAATATAGATTTGAATCCCTGAAGGATCAAAATTTGTAAACCACATCTGAAATATGGTTCAAAAGTCAGTTCAAAATATTTTTGGAGTTAGTAATAAAATGCCAAATAAAGGAGGTGGGTGTTCTTGAAGAAACACTTAAGGATGCTTTGAAAGAGATCCATGACATGATTCTCAAATAACCCTAGAAGTGGGTTAGGTACCTAAAACATAATTAAAGAGATCTCAATAATTCATGTCTAGAACTGACAAGAAATAATCATCGATGATAAATTTGCAAATAATAAAGCGCTTATATTTATAAATAGATTAAGAATCTTGAATTAGGGGAAAACATGACTGGCCATCATCAATTCCTTAATAGTAGAGAAATATGGACATGTAGTCCGCAAAGTACCGAAAGTACTTGAAATGCTTAATATACCCTGAAGGTATAAATGTGGTTTAAAATCATATTAAATAATGAAAGTATACAAATTCCTGAAGAATATAAATAACTTTCATTATTATAAAGAATGCAAAGAACAAGAAGAGTAAATTTCAACCTACTTTTAAGTATTGTTGTAATGAAAATCTTGATATAATTCATGATGAGTAGATTACTTCCTATTTTTAAGTATCGTTGTAATGAAACTCTTAATATCCATTGAAGTGATAGTTGCGATATGCAAATACTTATTAAAGTATACGAATTTCTGAAGAATATATATAACTTTTGTAGCATGAAGTATAGATTACAAATTTCTTCTAAGTATTGTTGTAATGAAAATCTTGATACATCAAGATGAGTAGATTACTTCCTGCTTTCTAGTAATGTTGTAATGAAATTTTTAATATTCATGAAAGATGTATAGTTGCAATGTGCAAAACAAATTTGAAGCATAAAAATGAAAGCACATGAAGTGTTTTTCATAAAAGTAGCATACAAATGCATAAAATGCAAACCATATTTGGAAGAAACAATCTTAGAAAATTTGATTGTATCAAAGAAAACTATTAATAAATTGTATAATGAATGAGATACATATTTATGTATTCAGAAGTATCTATAACCAATTTAAGTTTTCGAAAGATGAATATGAATTCAGAGGAAAAATTAAAATCAGGGGGAGAATTCATAAGTATTTTATAATGCACTCTTTTTCCTTAACTAAGATTTTTCCCACTGGGTTTTTATTAGTAAGGTTTTAACGAGGCATTATCTTGATCCAGAAGTATCAACTCCCTAGTAACATTTGAAATAAGCTATAATGTACTCTTTTTCCTTAGTTAAGATTTTTCCCACTGGGTTTTTCTTATTAAGGTTTTAATGAGGCATTATCTTGATCTAGAAGAATCAAACGTCTTTTCAAGAAATAACATCTCAAATATGTTATTTAAGTTAAATTATATTTTTATCCCTGACTAAGGTTTTTCCCATCGGGTTTTCCTTTGTAAGGTTTTTACTGACGTATTAAATTGATCCAGAAGTATCAAACTCTATCTGATGCAATAAATTATTGAAATATGACATACTATATTGTACTCTTTTTCCTTCACTAAGATTTTTCCCATAGGGTTTTACTTAGTAAGGTTTTAATGAGGCATTAGTTTGATCCAGAAGTATCAAGCTTTATTTAAAGAAATAAGAAAATAAAATATGTCATTGTACTCTTTTTCCTTTACTAAGATTTTTCCCATTGGGTTTTTCTTAGTAAGATTTTAATGAGGCATTATTTTGATCCTGAGGTATCAAACTTTTATAACGGATATCATTTTTAATATGATATTTATGATTTCACAAGTTGCACTCTTTTCCTCGTTCAAGATTTTTTCCCACTGGGTTTTTCTAATAGAGGTTTTTAATGAGGCAACAGACAATATCTATATCGACTGAATCGATAAATGCAAGCAAGATAATAATGAGGGGGAGCAATCATCATACACGTTTTGAAACGGAAATTTCAAATTATCCGAGCATTCAAGATTTTGAAGACGCATATTCAAGGGGGAGTGTTATAATATATGTAAATATATAAGTGAATATGCTTTTATGGTTTTTTTGTTTAGTCCCACATCGTGGAATTGGTTAAGTCATTTTCTCTGAAGCCTTTATATAAAGGAGGCTATGTAATGTAAATACATATCTATTCTCAGAAGTGAATAATATATCTTTTGTCTCTCTCCAATGGCTTCTCTTTTTCTTTATTCTATAACACATTTTTATTTTTAAGCAATCAAATTCATCACAATAATTTTTTTATTGCTAAACATTTGATTATCTTTAGGTAGATGTTTCTAAATTAATGCAATCATTATTTAATTATTTTATTAGGTGAAAAAACAGATACTCGACTTCTAAAATAAAAATTATATGTTTTTGCTCACTGTATAAACATTGTTCATTCTGTATGTTTTATGTTACACATGAATATAGTTGAGCTGAAAATTATTCCCTGTGGATGGCCTTATTACACTTTTCTACATCAACAATATAATTTACATTTGGATATTTATTAATCCTATAGGTAAAACTAAAATACAGGCGATGTTAAACTAAGTTGAAATGAAATTAATTTTTAATATTATTTCTATTGTTATTGTTACATACAAATAGTATATGAAGTTGTCAAGTTTAAATATCAGGTCATAGATTAAAGATAAAGCTTCCAACAATTTTAACACAGCAAACTAATCTTCACATTTGATGTTGAGTTGAACATAGGTTATTTAGTTCTGATTTTTTTCTTCCTAAGACAATTGACATAATATCAAATTAAAGAAACTTACAATCCAATTAATTTATGCAATCCTAGTATTTCTCCAAGATGCGATGTCAATAAATGAGACCAGGATTTGTGATAATTAGGCAATGACTGTGTCTTATAATCTATAATGGAATCACCATACTAAGGTGTAAGTGTGTCATCCATGGTTTGGTAGAATCACATAGATCCTTGATAAGTGGGGATATTCACTTTTGGCGTTTTCAATAGCCAAGATTAAGTATTATATTGGTTTGTATGTACGAATTAACGATATAAAATTAAACATAAAATGGATGACGGCAAGATGCTTTATATAATGAAATATGGATTGAAGAATTAGTAAATTAACAAAAACCATTTCTTTTTATGAAATATTCAGAATAAAATTTAAAGAGCCAATTATTATAAATTAAATATAATGGCTGTGTATATATAGAAGCCACATTTATGAACATTGTAGTTGGCAATATTTATGCAACTTTTTTGCCTTCGTCTTTTTTGAAATCATACACATCGATTAAAATCACTATAATTCATTTTCGTATCGATTTTATGAATACTACATTTATGCTTTGAATATTCTTTCCGATCGTCATCACAATCACTACTTGTATCCCCAGAATCAATTTGACTAAAGAAGATGTAAAATACTATGCAAAACTACTATTGCAGAATATGAAATAAATTTTAACTTATCACTACGTACCATACTATAGTTGGTTTCCATGTTAAGACCAATAAACATATCAATCACGTGGTTTTCCAAGTTTAAGAGAAATGATCAAATCATATAACTACAGTAAATTGATATCTTTAAATAAATATATATCGAATTTCCATTTGAAATTAAAATTCGTCCATAAATTCATTTTTTTTGAGATCATGATATAGAATTTGATAGGTATAATGTAACATTATAAAAAATAAAGATAATTAATTAAACTATAGAATGTGTCCACACTATGTCAACACAAAGCATTCTATTCTTTTACCCAAAGCTCTTGCTCACATTCCACATGTCCGATGTGCCTAGAGAATCCACACCATATATTAATAACAAATTTACTTAAAAATTAATAAAATAGAAGAAAGGAGTGAAAAAATTGGTTTATGTAATTTTGGGACCAAAGGATCTGGTCCATTATTTTTAGTGACAAATGAGGTGTTTGTATTCGTTGGTGCTCTATATTCAATGTTATAAGAATAAAATGTAAGATCAGAAAATATAGACAACTCCAAGACGTTAGTAAAAACCATGATACACCTAAATTTATGCTCCTTTCCTGAAGAACAGATTAGTTGGATAGCATTTTGTAAAAGGTAAGAAGTGTATTTCCTTACTAATTATTTTTGAATAAATATGTATATTTTTGCTCACCGTTTAAGTATTCAGTATCTCCTATTGTACTTTTTACATTCCACTTATATGTACATACATACATACATATATACATATATATATATGTATATATGTATCCACGTGGACTTGGAAACATTTGCAAATTGCATTTTTGAATTGAAATGGCTATAAAAATAAAGAAAAATATACGGTGCATAATCTCAAACAACTCCAGTACATATCGTCTATGCAAATTACAAATTGATTACCCATAAAAATATTTTAACTTGAATAGCCAATACAGATGAATTCCATTAAAAGTTTACCTAAAGGCCTAAAATCCTGCATCAGTTCGGTTGTTTCTTAAAAAGAAAGTAGACTACAAACTGTGTTTGTAAACTAATAGAAAATTACATAATTATACAATCAAAATACCTCTTACTCACCGAAGCTTGGTGATCTTAGTGAACGGAGGAGGAAAAGCATACCCGATTGCGAGTGAAAGTAGAGTCTTTGTGAGGAGTAGATGTCGATTCCGGGCTATAGGATCCTAAATTTAGATCTTAGAATTGCAATGAGGGCGAAAAAATTTACGATATGGAGAAGGAGATTGAACTACACTTGGTACTAATTTGGATTTAAGAGACGGTTTTCTTTTCAGGAAAAACCGAAAAGGATCGTGCTAGAGTAACTGAACATGGAGTACGTCTAAATCTCGGATATAGAGAAGTTTCAATTTGTGTGAAATAAGTGTATTTTGAAGGCAATGGATGTAAAAAAAATTAACCCACATCAAAAGGAAGTGGATTCTCCTTTCCTATTTAAGTAATAGATTAAACCAATGTAGGCATGGCACCATTCGAAGCTCTTTATAGGAGATCATGCAAGTCACCTACATGTTGGTTAAAAACTGGAGATAAACTTGTACTAGGACTAGACTTGATTAGAAATGTGATCGAGAAAGTTGAGTTGATCTTTACTTGGATGAAGATAGCTTAATCGAGGTAGAAAAGCTATACTGATCGAAGACGTAAGGAGTTAAAGTTCTAGATTGGAGATAACATATTTATGGAAGTACCATCTGTAAGAGGGGTTATAAGATTTGAAGAGGACGGAAGGTTGGCATCAAGACATGTAAGGCTATTCCCTATCATAAAGAGCATTGGTAAAATTTCATATTAAGTGGGAATTCCGAGAAAGTTAGCAGCGGCCCATGGTGTATTTCATATTTCATTATTAAGGAAATATATGCATGATTTCAAGACTATTATAAAGGTAAATCCTTAAACTACCAAGAAGTGGAATTATATTGGACTTATAAGACATATTTGTATCATATGCCAAGATTATAAAAGAGCCAAGGAACAAGGTTGTTAAAATGTTAAACATATAATGGAGTATGGATACTGACGATTGAATATGGAAATTGAAGATAAGGTTATTAAGATTTACCCTTCGTGATGAACTTTATCTAGTGAGAAATGCTAATATATTTTCTTGTTCACTAGTAATTATGTATATACGACTATTGTTGTTATGGGTGCTTATTAGAAAATCGAGGACAAAATTCCTATAAGGAGGGAAATTTGTGACATCCCTTTACCGTTACCAATTATAATAGACACACACACACACGCTGCAATAAGGTTTTACATAAAAACTAGTAAATGATGTGGAACGTCCAATAAATTATAAATAGTTGGGTAAGTAATGTTAATGCACTAAATAAATCATATACCTAACAAATAGTGAGACCCTCATAAACATATAAAAGCTAATCTCGATAAGAATCATAAACGCATGCAATAAGACACATAAGTATATGCACATAGGTGTGTTATATGTGCATAATAATGATTGTATGTCATATGTATAACAAATACATAAATGTAAACAAATGCATGCACATATACATAAGTTTACACAAATACATAAATATATACATAAACGTAAAGTTATACATGCACACAGTATATATACATGTATACACGGCTCAAAGAAAGACATTAACTGTTAAAAGGTAAAGACTCTTCAATGAAATTTAGGGGTCACCTAGGTTAAGCTAGGTGTCTATTGGTTTAATTACCATAATACATCGTGCTCTTATTACAAAATAAACCACCCCCTTCTTCATTTCATATAATCTAAAATCGAATAAAATTAAGGAAAGTGGAGGAATTTAAGCAAGGATATAAAACATATATCACTAAGATGAGTAATATTATATAACATTAAAATTTCTTATTATCTCATAATATAGAAAATCAGTAATGACATGATAAATATGAAATATGAAATTAGTATACCGCTTTAAGTGATTCGGCATAACTTTTGATATTCTTAACTATTTTATGTGATCATTCTCTTATTGGAAGGTTGACTCAAAGGCCAACAACATTTTGTACGTTTCTACAAATTCGAATGTTTTCCATCATGGAAATGAATTGAAATGTTTAATATGATTTTTGACAAATTTGATATAAGTACTATTCAAAACTCTTTCTATATTTTAGGCATAACTTCTGATTCTATGAACTGAATTGTGCATGCCCAAGTTTTCTTCAAAACTGACCCAAGATCTACAAATTTTACTATTCACATTTTTAGATATGAATGTTTACTAACCTGAAATATGGTTGCAAATTCGAATATGTTTAAATTGCTAATTCAATATATATACCGTGCAAAATTCTTTCTATAATCTAAGCTGATGTGGGTAACTTTTTTGTTATAAACTATTCCATCATCATACGTTTACCGCCTTGAAATATTATTGCAAGGTTCGGTATCTTTTATAGCTAACTTATCAAAAGCACAATTTTGCATATTATTTACATAACTTTTTATATCCTTAACTGATTTGTGAACTTATGGTTTTTAGAAAGTTGAATTAAAGATCAACAATTTCTATATTATATACTTTTCCAAAATTGGTCATTTAATACCTAAAAATCTGGTTGCAAATTTAGATTATTTTCGACTAGCCTTTTAAAACTCAATCTAAATACTTTATCGTATTTAAGTCATAACTTTTGGCCTCTTAATATCTTTTAATGATTTTAGACTTCCTAGAAAGGTAGTTAAAATGTTTTAAATTTTTACGGCAATTCTCTATTCTATGGTTTATTGCCTTTAAAATCCTATTTAGTGTTATACCCTCCGAGTTGTTTCAAATTCCAAAATTTTCATTTTACTATAAGAGTCATAATTTTTATCTCCCACCATATTATTGAATTTTATGACATGATTTGAAAAGATGGTTTAGTGTATCAATACTTTCTTTTTGAACGCTCTTGTTAATTTGATGATTTATATCTCCAAAAGTTTGCTTGAATATAAACTACTTTTCCTTTCATGACCTAACATTCTTGATAACATTTATACATAACATTTGAAGATAGCAACAAAGAAAGCAATATCATCAAATGTTTCATATGGTTAAATATTTTCTTGGTTGGCTTAGAAAAGATATGCCCTCGATTTTATTTAGTTTAAATATCATGGTAACATACCATAGGGTTTTAATAAATATACGTATAAACATTCATGAAGCTGGACATTTATGTTATGTTGGTATAGCTTGAACTTTTACATGGGATAGTTGATATTATCATAATGCACGACACTTTTTTTATCTTACCCCATAAAATTATGATTATGGTAAAGTCTACATTATGTCATGAATATATTTATCTTCAAAAAGATTGGTTGACTTATGTTTTAGGGTTATATGGATCTCCTCTAAAGAGTATTATTTAATGTAATCATAACATAACGTGGACCTTCATTAGAAACTTTATATTGTCACCTTAGTGAAATTGCATACTCTATATAGTTGATGTGGTTAACCCTTTTATATGCTCTTTAAAATGACTAGCTTTGATTATTAACGTTGAAAAGCTACTAGATAGAGTATGAATAATAATGAAGATTGGTTGTCGGAATTGTTAAAAGATTAACTCACTGATAATGAAGTATAAATAATACTGAATACCAAATTTTTATAGTGAATGAATTGTCAATACTGTGAAACCAAATGAAAATATTAAAGTCGATTTGATTGTCTGATCCAAAGATTGCTCCTTGGGTCATTTCTTTTGTGCCCTAAAGCAACAGGATCAATAGCCTACATGCATGGGTCATGCCTCGTAATTGGATTATAATGAGTGCATGGGATTTACTAAGTGATTTAGGAACAAGTCAATAGTTCCTAATAATGAAAAAAATGAAAGATTAAAATGATATCATATATTGATATAATTCTAGTAATAGGTTTTTTTAGCTTTGGAGAAACTAATATGATAAATAAAACACCAAATAATAATGTGCATGTAGCATAAATAACTTGAGAATACATTTTATTTGTGAAGTGCTGAAATGAACACTTAAAGTGTTCAAACGCATAGGTAATGGTTAAGACCTAAGATTGCATCATACTTATAAAGTGTTATAAATTGATAAATGGTTACATTGGTGGCCTTAGGGAGTAATGGGACATATGTACCATATTGTAGTGAAATATTTGTAGTCTTGTAAAAATCAATCATAAATATGTTTTATATTATAATCAATGTGACTATAGGTTATAGATCAAGAATCACTTCCTTACAATGTTATTTGTAGAATACTATTATGGAGAAAACCCATTCCATTCTACGGTGTGGTCTCACTATGACAGCCCGCAAACCCGTACCCCTTAAAGTCGACATTATTCTCCATCAATCAACTCAAGATGTATGGAAATACGAAACATTTGGCTTAAAGAAGAAGAGGTAGAAGAAGAGAAACAAAAAAACATCAGAATCTAACCATCGCAGCGGAATAAAATATAATAAATAATAAATGATCTTTACACAAAACAAATCTATTTATACATTACATCATCAGAGTATACATAACATACAACTGGACAATAATCATAACCTGTCCTCACAATCTGAATACACAGCTAATCAACACAGCGAAATATTTACAAGTATGGAAGTATGTATCGCCATCCAGCTCGTCTCCTGAGCTCCACAACATCCTTTCCTATAATCTATAATACTCGGTCTGACCCGAGCATTATAGTTAAATAACACCCAAGTCAATCTGGAAAACCAGCGTGAGAAAAACCACAGTCAAATTGATTATTAAAGTTTCAAAGTTCTTTTGAAAATCTAAAGCATCTCGTAAGACCACACTACAAATAAACATGTCGGGTTTTTACCTTACGATAGCCAAAACACTTTTTATCAGAATCCTCTGATATTATAATACAGTCTATAGAAAGTAAAATAGAATCTAGCTGAAAGCTTGCATATCATGTTTCAGCAATAGTTAGGCACAATCAAAACCGTACAGGCACATAGGGAGAATGGATTTCCAACTAATGACTAGGCACTAGGGTACCACCTACCACAGTACGTGGCCTAGAACACTGTACCGAGGATTACCCCCAATCCCCTGCAACACAAGGCCGGGTGTAACGAAGCGGATTTTGCCCGTTCGAAAATCGACATCCATACTTTACATCGTACTCGAATGCCGCAGATTCGACCGTTCAAATCCGAGTCGCCGGAGCTTATAACACCATTAAGTAAACAACACAGCGGAAGAAAAATAAAGAATATCAATATACAACATCTGATACAACATCCTGATACAACAGATGATACAATAGATATCGATATACATCAGAGATATGATACAATAAAATAGCAGCGGAAAAGGAAATAGATAACACTAGCAGCGGAACAAATAACTCCAATATAATCTTCAAGAGAGAACTCCAACAGCAGCTCGAACCGTCATCACGATACACTAAGTCGAGCAAGACTGGTGCATATCCAAAGATTGAAACTAGCTCCAGATAATCCACCAAACCTAACTATCAGAAAAACCCAACTCTAGACTGCTCGTGTGGAAAATAGTGAGCACCCAGAGTTTAGGAAAGGAACAATAAACTCCGAGTCAGTCATGGGACTGGTGTGAGTAACAAAAACAGTTTATCTTTTTAAACACGAACAAGATTTATAAAAGGAATCCGATATGCTTTTTATAAAATGAAACTACCATAAGACCTCCTGCCACACACACAATGCAAACGCAGAATTGGAGGAGATTTCTTCTTATGATAGTCAAACATGCTTAATACGTAGAAAGTTCTTTGGATATTATTATTATAAGTGCACAGTGCAGAAAACATTTCGAAAGTAGAATATTAATCTTAGCCAGCATACGACCATTATCGTATGCCTACTATAGCTACCATCCAAACAGTGGTGACCACCATAAGTGAATGGCAGGTTCTACAACTAAAACCGTACAGGGTTTCGTATTGGATGAATGGATTTCCAACAAATGGTCGGGCTAAGGAACTTCCTACTGCCACATGGGATCGCCTCTGGCGGGACGTCCCGAGAACCTAACCGGATCTCTGCCAACACAAGACCGGGTTACCTCTGTAACTAGGTAACTACTACTCGAGCAAGCCATTCCCCGGTCCTTTGGGACCTTTATCCGAGGCGCCTCTAAGCAACAGCCACACAGTAAATGAGATTGGAGCTACCACATAGGTAAATATCTGGGCTCCATACCATGATACCACCCTTTACCAGAAGGGAATGACACACCCTAAAGGGCGCGACCCTCATAACCTTGCCGCATATTTCCTGTTTTGACCATTTCCGGGGTGTGAGGTCCTGATGCAGTCTCGTCCACAAAGCTACGCTTTGGTACAAAGCCATGCTTTGGGTCAACAAATGATCAAAGTAATGATCGCAAAGATAAATGATAAAACAAATGATCATATCACAAATGATCAAACAATGATCATCAACACACAGCAGCACTCAGCATGCCACACTACCAAATTGGGAGTATATTGCTGATAACCTTCAACTACATAACCTCTGAACTCATACGTCTCAGAGAAGGGTGTTAAGCTAAGAGAATAAATTCTCCGCCACCAACAGATATGTATTTGAAAGAAATCTGCTTTATATCTTAAAGTGTAGTGTCAGACATGTAACCATACAAGTCTGTTCCGGGTTCGAACAGAACCGAAGGCACTTCCAAAGAAGCCCTTGCAATCCGGGTATTCACAATCCCGATCGAACTTCCCATCACTTAGGGAATCTCTATACTGTAGCTACTCGGTGCAGAGACAATCGATAGGTTATCCTATCGTTCTCGCAAATACCCGGTCTTCAACACCGGTCTTCAAATGCTATCCATATACGTCGAATCACATATTCGGAATGGGTTATATGACACAAAGGTCCTCTCCCGGCTAAACCGAATAGTGAGCGCAACTTTTAAAACATATGGATATGGGATTCCAATTAAGTCACAACTTAATAATCCAAAACTTTCTTTCAAATGGTTTAAACAGATTACCATTTTCAAATCTTTTAAACAAAAGATTTATTTCAAAAACCTTCAATGGTTTAAATAATTTCCACACTTTAATCTTTTAAACAAAAGATTTAATTCACAAAGTTCACCCCATTCCTAAAGATCCATTTATGGATTTCAAATCAATCTCCATTTCAATTGGATTAACTCGTTTAAAATCTTCAAATTAAAGATTTAACTTATAACTTCCAAACCGTTTCCATAATTTGGAAATTACCTTCATTTCAAACTAGAAATCATTGTAACTCAAATTGGGAGTTTATTTCTTATGTGAAAGCTTTAATTATTTGAAAACAAACAGTTATCGTTTTAGAAAAATCCAATTATATTTGGTCGAGTTAAAGCCTTTGAATTTAAATTCTAATTCTCAAATTAATATATTTAAAATGGTTTAACCCATATATAACTGGTATAACATCTTTAGTCCCTAGTTTCTAAATCATAGAACTCAATTCTCAAATATTGAATTCATATTTAAATCAAATTATTTAGATTCTAAAATTTAATCAAGTTATTCAAAATAAATTTCATCTTTGAAATTTCTTTTCAAAAGCCTTTCACTTTAAATCCAATCCATTTCAAAAACATTTGAATTCAAATATTCAATTTAAAAATCATTTTAAAATCTGTGACTTAATCGATTTCCTCGTGAAATCCATATTTGTGTGTGTATAGTGTGGTCCAGGGGTTTAACACAATAGTGCAATATCATCAATCATCACAGATTAAAAATAGAAATATAGTTGATAAGCGATATAAGCTATAACGCTTATCGTCCATTCACAGATTCACAGATAATATACAGATGTTTCACAAATAAATGCATAAATCATACACGACACAAATCACAGAACAAAATATCACAGATTAGACAAGACAACCAATTCAAGGCAACTCATTCAATACAATCATTAATAAGTAAAGTCAAGGATTTAATAATCATTTATAAACAGGATTAATTAATTGTTAAATCCTAATTAATTCAATTTATCTCCAATTAAATTAATTACTTATGAATTAGTTATCAAATTCCGATTCATTAATTACAAATCATTTGGTATAAATAAATTAATCAATCGCCTTAATTAATTAAATTATTCTTGATTAATCATATCAATTAAATCAACCTTTTAGACCAATTACATAGTTAATTAACTTTAATAAATCAAAATACCCAACTTTAATTTCAATACGTGATTAATCCTTAAATTCATTTCTTAATTAATTATTATATCTTAATTAATTAACAATTAACTCATTTATTAATTAACTTTAAGTAGTTAATTACCAATAAATTTATCACTTCATCATTAATCAATCTAGCTAAACTCTGATTACCATTGTAAGCAATCAGTCCTAGTTACTTTCTAAAATAGGTAATCAATATTAATTAGTCATCTTAATTTAACATTTAATAGTTCTTCTTAGAAACTTTGGAAAATCGAATTATTATTAACCATAAACTTAAATGTTAATAAAATTTATACTTAACTTAAAATAATTACTTAATTAAGATCATAATTAAGTATTAAAGACATTATTAAAGTGTTAACTAGAAAAATAATAAGGACTTGTATTACATTTTAACTCATCAGTTAACCTTTATTTAGCTAGAGTATTTAAAACTTATAGAAAACATATTACTTCATTTCACTTTCAACATACATCACAGTAATTCTAGAAAAACCCGAGACTCCCCTTACTTAGACTCGAGTTTACTTCGAGTTTCCACCTCCTTTTCCCGTGTCAATCTCCTGCCTTCCTTTTCTTCTTCCTCTGTTCTTTCTTCTCTTGTTTTTTTTTATTAAGTTTAACTTTTAAACTACTGTAAATCATCGCACACGCAAGAGAAAACCCGAAGCCAACCTCAAACAGACCCGAAGAAAACTTTAAAATTCTCGAGCAAAATACGCGATGCCTCCGGGACTTCATTCAACAGACATGGCGCCACCGTGCACGCGCACGGCCAAACGTGACGGCTCTGATCATCGCCGTGATCTTCGCCAAGTCGACAACTTCGACACCGACCCCCTCGTCTACTCCGATCAACCAATTCGTTAGTAAAAAAAAAAATCGAGGCATTCAATCGAAAAACTGGAACCCACCATCATCGGCAAAACCACCCTTCACCATTGCTCCCGACCATCTTACACCTTGCCACCGCGAGTACAACTTCATCACCGCCCCCACGCGACTCTTCCTCCAGGTGCGATCGCTCCTAATCCATTGTTGACAACGAATTACCCACTCAAACCTCATCGTCCTTATCTGGGTACAAAACCCTATTTCCTCTACGCACGGCCACCACAGCAAGTTAGAATTCTTTCCATCATTTTTCTGATGACCAATGATCCCCGAACCACCTTTTGACCAAACCACGAAGAACCTAACCTTGCCGTTCGACAGAATTTGATGAATTTGTTTGTTGCCTCCAAACCCAAATTTCTCGACTATTATAAGCTTAAAATTACGAGACCTTCACCAAAAATCATTATTTCATGATATAAACTTGATTCTGCAATCAGATTATGAAGTTAAGATATTCGAATTTTCTGATATATTTCGATCTGCCTGTAAATTTACCCTTTTCACAATATTTATTTAATATTTTTGCTTGGAATTATTTTAAAAATAAATTCACCTTCATACCTTTATTTTGTCTTCAATGATCTTGCTTTAATATTTATCATATAGAGTGCAGTTTAAATTTTTATTTTAGTAACCTTAATTCTGAACTTAACCAGAGAGATGAATATGTCCATGCGCACAAAAATCTCTACCTGTATATATAGATATACAGATATATCTACACTCATACAACCTAACTCACAACATACCCAAATATCAATCATTGATATCAAAATATATAAATAAAACCAGAGGGCAGTTAGCTCACCAGGCCTGAATATAGAGCACAGTGCAATTGGAATTGCTTTCAAATTGAAGCTTTGCTTTCCAGTTTTTTTTTCTTTAAATGGTATGCTTCAGTGTTTCGAACTATGATGAAGAAGACATATAAAAGAATGAATTTACAGGTTGATGTTATGTTATGTTTGTACAACAGGGTGAGGTATTATTTGGTTTGTACAAAATAAGCCAGAGATATTTTGTTTGGTGGCTGAGGTGATTTCTTTTATTTCGGCTAAGATGTTTGCATTTATTATCATTTATCTTCTTAAGCAAGCTTCCTTATATATATACTTTTGTTTCCTTTGTATTTTGATATGCTGAGATAAATCTTGGCTGATATGTATGATACTGTGTACTTGCATTTACTTGTTTGAATACTTATGGTAATGTTTATAAGATATATATATATATATTTTGTTTCTTTCTTTAGCTAGTTGTACATACTTATACTTATATTTACATTGTATTTATTTGTTTGAATACTTGTATTTTGTCTTATGTATTCACTTTGTGTTTTACTTTGGTTTTGTTTTATAACTAATACATATCTTTGCATATATTTTATTTGTTTATGCATATCAGTGTCTTCTTTTGCAAGGAATTCACATACAATATTTTTCTTTGTTGGCTGTTAATGTGGTTTTGGTGGCTGAAGGTATTGTTGTGGTGTGCTGGTGAATATATTATGGTGTGCTAAAGATATTAGCATTTATTATGTTTGTCGTTTTTCCCAGTTTTCATGCTTATCATTTTTTTCTTTTTGAATGTATACATAACTATCTTCTTATGCAAGCCTACATATATGTCTTATGTCTTGTTTCTTTTGAATATATTTTTGCTTGCTTTGTTCTTAATTATGCAGATTGTCTTGTTTGTGTAACTTACAGCAACATACTTATGTATTTGTTGTTTCCAGATTCGAATGTATTTTTTTTATTTTGCTTTGTCTTATTGCTTTATAATATAAATGAATTTCCATTTCAATATGTTGTTATAATTTTTTAACTATGCGTATTTATTTATTTTATAACATTTATTTTTTTTGATAGCTTAAACAATCCTAGAATTATTTACCATATTCATTTCATATTTTATATAATTATAATTTATTTGAAATGTTTTGTTTTAACCTTATATCAAAATACAAATACAAAATTATTTTCTAAGATATTTGCTTTTAAATCCTAAGTTAAATTTCAATTGTCAATCCATGTTATATACATGTTTATTTTCAAATATCCAGTTTAATTCTCAATTTACTCAAAATTTATATTAAAATTTATATTAATTACCAATTTCTTCACAATTTTTTTTATTCAGAAACGAAATTAATTATCAATTTATACTCAATTTAAATCCAGGATCGTTACACCGGGACTACCCCTTACTGGATAATCCCGAGTAAGATCACCCCATGGTTGGAATCAGCAACCGCACCACTAAACCAAATAAAAAGGGACATCTAGACAGGGATGACCTCACCCTAGTGGGCGCTACCCACCTAGCCTTGCTGCATAACCCCTGATTTTCAGTCATTCCCGGTTGTTGAGGCTTGAGGCTAAGCGTTACCTTTTTAGAACATATCACTTACAATGCTCACAGTCCACCTGACGACGTTCTAAAAGCATTCATCCATGCAAGTCCGCCCGGGTTTGAACGGAACCGAAGGCACTACTCCTACTACATCCATTTTGGAATCATCCTCAGGACTTATAGCGACTAGCCCTTGCACTTCACCGCTCCATCTTCGTATCCAACTAGTATTTCTCACTAAAACGTACAAACCGAATCGAAGTGGTTTTCCGAAAATAAATCCTGATCCTGGTCTCTTCGAAACGATCAGCGCATTAGCCAATATTGATAGTCAGTTATTTAACTATCAATTAACATTCCCAAACAACCTTGCAATATAGATAATTTCACAAAATTATTTATTAATCTCAAAATATCTTTACAAGATATATTTCCACTTTCAAACTTTTCTGAAAACAGTTTTCAAACCATCTTCCTCTCATGGAATGCGTTCCCAAATATTTTCTATTTCCACAGAAATCACCAAGTACAACACTTCAGATTTTAAAACAATTTAAACAACCATATTTTTGAATATACTGTAAAATATTTAAAGTAAACTACTTAAATACTTTATTTAAAACATACTTTAAGAATATTTGAAATGAACTACTTTTAAAAATATAAAAATAGATTCTTTTCTTTTAAAACATAATTCAAAGTCACCTTTAAATAATTACTACTAAGATAAATTTGAAAAAGACTTACTTTAAAATTTGAACATTTAAAAATAAGAAACCTTCTAAACATGCTTTCAACTTATACATAAAACTTGCTTTGAAAACGTACTTGGCTATTAAGGGAAATACACTTCTTTTCCACATCTTTTAAAAATAAATCACAATTTATTTTTAAACAAATTTTCCCATCGCGAATTTATCATTCCAAATATCCACTGATATATTGCTTTACTTTTATTGTAACATTCCCGTTTTTAAATCAAATTGAAATAGGAAATAAATTTAATTTTTGGAATTTAATTATGATTTAAACTAGTGTTTTCCAAAAATTTAATAAATATTTGTTTGTTTATTAATATAAATGAATGTGAATATGATCTTTAAATAGAATTTTTAATTGGAAATTCTGAAATAAATATTTTGAATAATATTTTAATTTACAAATTTAATTATGAATTTATTTGGAGATTTGAATAAATATATATATATATATATATATATATATATATATATATATATAAAGATTGTAAATAAAGGAATCAATTTAAAAATTCAACAGATTGATAACTTGATTCATTAATAAAAAAATGTTTTTATCTTTAAAATAAATAAAGATTAATGATTTGGAATTCAAAAGTGAATATTAAATAGATTATAATTTGAGATTTGAATTTGAATTCAATAAAAATTGTGTTTACTAACTTATAAATCTTTATTAGTAATGTATAATTTAATTTCAAACCATTTTTCTTCAAATTGTATAAGTACAAAACAAAGTGTGATTTTGAAATTTAATAAATATCTTGAATTTAAAATTTCTATATATTTAAAACTAATAAAAATTTTGTTTCTTAATTTTTGTAAATATGCATTTTGATGTGAAAAGATATATAAGTATAAGTAGTTAAAATTATCTTTTGGAAATAAACATGGTTTGTAAATAAAAATAAAATAAGGTTAAAAAACAAAATGTATAAATAAATTTACATAGGGATTTAAAATGTAAACAAATAAAAGTTTAGAAAAGGGGTTTAAACATAATTTAAACACAACTTTAATTGCATATGACAATTGTAAAATAAGTAATAATCTATAATTACAAGTGTAGGCAAGAGGAGATAAGTAATCTAACAAGTGGCATTTTATTTTAAATTGAATTTATGAAAACAAGGCTGCTCATTTTTTCTCAACTAAAACCTAAGAAAAAGAAAGATCAAAACAAACTACAAACCTGAAAAGAAAAATTCAAAAGAAATCAAAACCCAATCTCAAAGAAAGTAAAACCAGATCTGAAAACAAAAAGAAATTCAAAACAGTTTCAAATCCAAAGCAAGTGCAGATTACTTAGAATTCGAATCAACTCAAACCTGGAAATCAAGTAGCAGATCAAGTTCTCTGTTGTATTAAAATGAGACAATCTAAACTTCAAGATTAAAGTAGGAAAGAATATTATACAAGCTTTGGTTTGCTGCCCTCTATTTCCACTTTTCAGGTGAGACACTTCCTCTTTGAAGCCTAATTATGTTGACACATTGAAATGTTTGGTGAACAAACTTTGAATCCATGTCTATCTATGTCTGCATGTGACCAAATATTGAATGTTTGGTGACATATGTTTGCATGTGGGAAAATCTGAAAACAGAAGTGTAACACTTTTGTTTTAGCTTACAGGTTTGAAAAATCATCCTTCCCACATAGTTTCGACACTGTTCTATGAATACAACAATGTTTATAGGTATATAATATCACCTTCAAAAATAGATTTAAACGAAAATATTAAGAAAATATCCTGAAAATAAAATTTTTATAGTAAGAATTGAAATCAAGTTCTAGTCAAACAATTTAGTTTTCAACCTTCCCTGTTCTTGTCTCTGCCTCAAACCTCTCATGTGAGCAAACCTTCTTTATCTAAAACTTAAGTAGGAGTTTGTTACATGATTTATATCTGAATATATATATATATATGTATGTATGTATGTATGTATGTATGTTGTGTGAATATATAAATACATTGTCTGTGAATATGTGAATGTATAGGTGAATGCATGTATAAGTGTTATCTTGTTATGGTTGCCAGGCTTAAAATTTTTGATTGAAAATCATTACCTCTGGATCTAGTCACTATTATGATTTAAGTGTCAAACAAAACTTGTTCATTTTATCATAAAGAAGGTTTTAAAAATTTATGCAAGTTAAACAGTTTAGTAATGCCCTGGGAATAAAACTACAGAGCAAAAATTTGTATAAAGTGAAAAATTCTAACATCTTAATTCATAAACTCAGGAACATAGATTGAATCCTTGAACAAACCATGATTTTTAAAAACTGAATTTATAAAGTTTAATAATGGGATGGTTGTGCGTTTCTGTTTGACTAGAAAATAGAAATTGGGGGTTTTCTGGTGATCTAAGTGGCCATGGTGGATGCGATCGTCACTGGAGATAGTTGAGTGATCGTAGATTAAGGGAAAAATGCCAAGAAAATTTATCATATCATTTTGGAGAAGAGCGAAGTGGATTTGGGTCTGTAACCCTAGTTTTTACTGGGTTGAGTATGTTGATTTGTTCTCTTCCCCTGATTGATCGAGTTGCATGGGAATTTAGGTAATGTTAGTTTTTGAGTTGACGAGGTTGTGATCAGAATTTCAGCACCTTCGGTGGTTGAGACGTCGAGAATGGTGTGTTGGCAGGCTTGGTCGTATTTTCTGTTACCTGTTCCAGGTTTGGTTTGCAAGCTCGATTTGATTTCGAGTTTTTTTGGTGGATTTGGAAGGCCATGGTGGTGTCAGGTGATGGTCGTGGATGTGTTGAAGACGGGTGGTAGCCGGAGATGGCCAGAGTCATGGTGCATGTGCACCGTGCATTTTGAAGTTCTGTTGAACTTTGGGTAGGAAATGTACTCGGGTTGAGCTCGAGTTATTCTAGTACTTGACTCGAAGAAAGAGAGGAAATGACTCGAAGCATTTTTACTTTTCCTCGGGTTAATTATGACAGGCTTCAGGTTTTTGTAAACCTGATTGTAATTTGAATTTAAAGCATATTTAAATGGAATTTAAATTGTGAGTTAGATTTAAATAAAGTTTAAATCTAGTATGGAGTTTAGATTCAAATAAACTTTTAAATCTTTAAGTTTTAAAAGGAAATTTGGATTTTCAAAATCAAAATTTTAAATGTAAATTTGAAAATGACTGTTTCCAAACATATTTATAAGTGATAAATAAATTGTTAATAAAAATGAGTCTACCTTAAGTAATAACGATTTATATACATTAATTATTAAGTAAATGAGAATGGAATAATTAATGTTTTGTGTTAATTACCTTTGTATATTAAGTTTAAATTTATTAATTAAGAAAAATCAATTAAAATGATGATTAATTGAGGGGTTAATTTATTAAACTAAGATAATTAACTAAAGGATAATTGGATAATTTAAGGTTAATTATTTAAAATAAAGAGTTAATTATCTAATGATTAAAGATTGATTAATTGGTTAATCTAATTTGATTTAATTAATTAGTGAAGTTCATTAATTTATAATTTAAGGATTATTGATTTATGTGATTAATTAATTAAGGTGATCAATTTGAGGACAATTAATTTAAAGGTTAATTAATTAATGAAATTTATAAGAGATAATTTCTTATTGTAATTAATTAAATGGTAATCGATTAATGGTTAATTAACCAATGTAATTAATTTAGATGATTCATTAAAGGTCAATTAATTAATGAGAGGGATTAAGGAAGGATTATTTATTAAGGATTAATTACATTTTTGTAAGTAATCAAGGATAATTAATCAAGGGATTAATTATAAATTAAATTATTTAATAATAAATGATTAAGGAGTAATTAATCAAATTGATTTGTGATTATTAATATTAATTAACCAAGGTTTAAAATTTATTCATAAGTAATTAATCTAATTTAATTTGAAGCAGATAATTTAATTTATTTTTACTAATGGATGTTTTGGATTCTATTGAATTTTTGGATGATTGATATTTATTATATGTGATGCTTTGTGATATTTTGTGATGAGAGTTGCTATGTATTGATCTGTGATTTCTGTGATATGTTTATGTGTAAATACCCCTTGACCCGTTAAACGACATTTGGATTTCGATGCGATAGGGAGTCGGATTCCAGTTGGTTATCCGAAACCCACATCGAATCGTAAATGATGAATGTTTGTAATTGATAAATGTACTTTATCTGTGAATAAGGATAAATGTTGTATATTATACCGCTTATCGATATTTCTGTGTTTGTAACTGTGATGATTGATGTTGTGCACTATTGTGTAAAGCCCCTAGACTACACTATACACACACAAATATGGATTGCACGTGGAAATCGGTTAAGTCATAGATTTTTAAAACAGTTTTGAATTTGAATTTTAAATTCAAATGGTTTTGGAAATGGATTGGGTTTAAAGTGAAAATCTTTTGAAAAGGTGTTTTAAAAATGAAAGTTATTTTGAATAACTTAATAAAGATTTGAAATTTGAAAATTTTGATTTAAACTGAATTCAATATCTGAAATTGAATTCTACATCTGGTATTTATGATGTAAATTTTTTATACAAAGTTATAAATGTGTTTGTATGAATTTTAAATCATTTTAAAAGTATTACTTTGAGAAATTGAATTTAACCCAAGTTTATATTTAAAGGCTTTAACTCGTGCAATTATAATCGGGTTTTTCGAAACGGAACAAGAGATTAAATAACAATAGCTTTTATATAAGGAAAGAATTTCTAAAATTTTGATGAAAAGATTTCCAATTTGAAATGGAGTTGTTTTGAAAGGCTATGAATGAATTTTTGTTCAAAAGATTGGTAAACCTTGTTTTAAATTGAAAGGGGTCTTAAAAGTGAATCTTTTGGTTTAAAAGATTTAAATGTGGAAATTGTTTTAAACCATTGAAGGTTTTTGAAATGAATCTTTTTTTAAAAGATTTGTAAATGGTAAATTTGTTTAACCATTTGGAAGAAAAGTTTTGGATAATAAGTTGTGACTTAACTAAGATCCCATATCCATATGTTTTTAAATATTGCGCCCACTATTCGGTTTAGCCGAGATAGAACCTTTGTGTCATATAACCCATTCCGAATAGTGATACGACATTATGGATAGCAATTGAAGACCGGTGGTGAAGACCGGATATTTTCGAAAACAGAAGGGTTTCTTGTCGAGTGTCTCTGCATCGGCTGATCCCCGGTATAGAGATTTCATCATCCATTGTGATGGGAAGTCCGGACATCCGGATTTGCAAGGACTTCTTTTGGAAGTGCCTTCAGTTCTGTTCGAACACGAAACAGACTTGTTTGGATTGTGTGTCTGACGTTACACCTTGAGATGTAAAACCGGTTTCTATCAAATACATTTCTGTTTGGTGGTGGAGTTTATTCTTTTAGCTTAACAACCTTCACTGAGACGTACGAGCTTAGAGGTTATGTAGTTGATGTTTACCAGTGATACATTCCCAATTTGGTAATGTGGAATATGAAGTGCTGCTAATCATTTGTTGATTAAAGCATGGCTTTTGTAAAAAGCATAGCTTTGTGGACGAAACTACGTCGAACCTCACAACCCGGAATGGTCGAAACAGGAAGAATGCGGCAAGGTTATTTAGGGGTAGCGCCCCCCGAGGTTATGTTCATTTCCTTCTAGATAAAGGTGGTATCATGGTATGGAGCCCAGATACTTAACCTATGTGGTAGCTGCAAATTTATTTCTTTGTGGTTGTTGGTGAATCCCGGGATAAAGGTTGGTTACGACCGGGGGATGGCATACTCGTGTTAGTAGTTACCTAGTTACAGAGGTAACCCGGCCTTGTGTTGGCAGAGATCCGATTAGGTTCTCGGGACATCCCTCCAAAGGCGTACCCTTGTGGAAATGGGAAGTTCCTTGGCCTGACCATTTATTGGAAATCCAATAACCAATACGCGCCTTGTACGGTTTTAGTTGTAGAACCTACAATTTACTTATGGTGGTCACCACTGTTTAGATGGTAACTATAGTAGGCATAGTTCAGAATGTCTATGCTGGCTAGGATTTATATTATACTTTCGAAATGATTTTCCACACCGTGCACTTATAATAATAATATCAAAGAAATTTTCTCGTATCAAGCATATTTGACTATCATAAGGAGAAATCTCCTCCAATTCTGCGTTTGCATTGTGTGTGTGGTGGGAGGCCTTATGGTAGTTTCATTTTCTAAAAAACATTGCGGGTTTCAAATTTAAATTCTTTTGTTTGTTTTTAAAGACCAAACTGTTTTAGTTTGCTCATACCAGTCCATGACTGACCCAGAGTTTATTGTTCCTTTTCTAAACTCTGGGTGCCCACTATTTTCCACACGGGCAGTCTAGAGTTGGGTTTTTCAGATGGTAGATATAGATATCGATCCAGTAGCTTTCAGCTTTCTCTTTGGTATTCTCTGGAGATCTTGGATATTGGAGTCTTTTGGATTTATGGACGAGACTTGCTTGTCTTGGTGTAACATGATGGGTGGTTCGAGCTATCTATGGAGATTGCCGATATTGGTGTTTCTTCTGGAGTTTCAAGTTCTGTTTGTTTCCGCTGCCAGTTCATTGAGTTTTCCGCTGTAGCATTGTTATCTCGTATCTCTAACATTGATTCATACGGTATCATTGTTGTATCGAGTATTGTATATCAATGATATTCATTCTTTTTCTTCCGCTGTGTTGTTATACTTAATTGTGTGATAAGCTCTGGTGAACCAGATTCGACGTTTGGATCTGCGACATTTGAATATGAGTGTCGTATTTGGTGTCGATTTACGAAGGTCGAGTTAGGGTAGCATTTGGTATCAAAGATGAAGGTTGAAACTTTAGCTCAGGAGTATAACACATTAAGTAACTCATTCGAGATGGGGTGATGTATACCCTAGAATGAGTATATCCCTAAGATATCCGTTCGAATGCCTAAGTAAATTTTCTTACTATTCACCGATAGTAAGTATGAGTGCAAGAAGAGGACGAGATAGGGGACAGGGGAGTACCACTACAAATGGTCGATACCCTGCAATAGCGGAAACAACTTTCTCTATCAATTTTCTTTGATTCGTCTTTTCAATTCTTTGATAATTCCTGGCAGCTCCAGGAAGAAGCTTTGATATATTTTGCATGGGACACAAACTCCAGATAGGTCAGTATTGTTTCTTTGGATGAATTGTTTGCTTCGGTTGTTATGGTTGATAGATATATTTTGGTTGTTTAAACTAAAGGTTTTGGATTGCATCCATATATCTGTTTATTCTGTTGGGTTCCGGTATATTCTACGAGTGGTTAGTTATCTTTTGAATTAATCAATATCCTTGTATATTTGTAGTTCTGGTGACCCGAGTATCTTGATTCATTCTTGTATCTATTATTGATATTCTGATTTGGTAAGCCAAATGCAGAATAGATATTCAATTTTATCGAAAAAATATTCCTCTGTCTTTCATTTGTTCTTGATTGTCTCCCTTTCAAATTTCAAGGATGAAATTTTCTAGGGGGGATCTGTAACATTCCTGTTTTTAAATCAAATTGAAATTGAAAATAAATTTAATTTTTGGAATTTAATTATGATTTAAACTGGTGTTTTCCAAAAAATTAATAAATATTTGTTTGTTTATTAATATAAATGAATGTGAATATGATCTTTAAGTAGAATTTTTAACTAGAAATTCTGAAATAAATATTTTGAATAATATTTTAATTCACAAATTTAGTTATGAATTTATTTGGAAATTTGAATAAATATATATAAAGATTGTAAATAAAGGAATCAATTTAAAAATTCAACAGATTGATAACTTGATTCATTAATTAAAAAAAATGTTTTTATCTTTAAAATAAATAAAGATTAATGATTTGGAATTCGAAAGTGAATATTTTATAAATAGATTATAAATTGAGATTTGAATTTGAATTCAATAAAAATTGTATTTACTAACTTATAAATCTTTATTAGTAATGTAGAATTTAATTTCAAACCGTTTTCTTTAAATTGTATAAGTACAAAACGAAGTGTGATTTTGAAATTTAATAAATATCTTGAATTTAAAATTTCTATATATTTAAAACTAATAAAATATTGTTTCTTAATTTTTGTAAATATGCATTTTGATGTGAAAAGATATATAAGTAAAAGTAGTTAAAATTATCTTTTGAAAATAAACATGATTTGTAAATAAAAATAAAATAAGGTTAAAAACCAAAATGTATAAATAAATTACATAAGGATTTAAAATGTAAATAAATAAAATTTTAACAAAGGGGTTTAAACATAATTAAAACACAACTTTAATTGCATATGACAATTGTAAAATAAGTAATAATCTATAATTACAAGTGTAGGCAAGAGGAGATAAATAATCTAACAAGTGGCATTTTATTTTAAATTGAATTTATGAAAACAAGGCTGCTCATTTTTTCTCAACTAAAACCTGAGAAAAAGAAAGATCAAAACAAACTACAAACCTGAAAAGAAAAATTCAAAAGAAATCAAAACCCAATCTCAAAGAAAGTAAAACCAGATCTGAAAACAAAAAGAAATTCAAAACAGTTTCAAATCCAAAGCAAGTGCAAATTACTTAGAATTCAAATCAAATCAAACCTGGAAATCAAGTAGCAGATCAAGTTCTCTGTTTCATTAAAATGAGACAATCTAAACTTCAAGATTAAAGTAGGAAAGAAAATTATACAGGCTTTGGTTTGCTGCCCTCTGTTTCCACTTTTCAGGTGAGACACTTCCTCTTTGAAGCCTAATTTTGTTGACACATTGAAATGTTAGGTGAACAAACTTTGAATCCATGTCTATCTATGTCTGCATGTGACCAAATATTGAATGTTTGGTGACATATGTTTGCATGTGGGAAAATCTGAAAACAGAAGTGTAACACTTCTGTTTTAGCTTACAGGTTTGAAAAATCATCCTTCCCACATAGTTTGGACATTGATCTATGAATACAACAATGTTAGTAGGTATATAATATCACCTTCAAAAATAGATTTAAACAAAATATTAAGAAAATATCTTGAAAAAAAAAATTACAATAAGAATTGAAATCAAGTTCTAGTCAAACAATTCAGTTTTCAACCTTCCCTGTTCTTGTCTCTGCCTCAGACCTTTCATGTGAGCAAACCTTCTTTATCTAAAACTTAAGTAGGATTTTGTTAAATGATTTATATCTGAATTTATATATGTTGTGTGAATATATAAATACATTGTCTATGAATATGTGAATGTATAGGTGAATGCCTGTATCAGTGTTATCTTGTTATGGTTGCCAGGCTCAAAATTTTTGATTAAAAATCATTACCTCTGGATCTAGTCACTATTATGATTTAAGTGTCAAACAAAACTAGTTTAAGATCTGCTTCTCCAATGGTGGCCTCAGGTTTTTCCTCCCGTCCTTCCGCCCAACTCCCCGTCCATTTCTCCCCCTCTCTTTCATTCTCTGGCATCTCCTTTGTCCCTCCCAAATATCGACATCGTTCTGAGCATCCTCCTCCCACTGTCCTGAGCTACTCACCCTATCCAGTCTCTAACTCTTTGCAACCCATTTCACGTAACTCGGAGGCGGACCTTCCTCAACCCACCAATGTCAGGGCGCGCACTTATGCTCAAGTGGTTGCGTCTCCCAAGCATCCGCCCATACTTCCGACCCCACTGCATTCTAACAGTAGACGACCTATCCCGGCGTTCGCTTCTTACCGCCAAACTCTAGAATTTTTAAAATAAAAAAAAAGATGTTTCCGTTGTGCAGATACGGGCCACTTGGCATCCAAATGTAGGGATCCAAAGATCTGCTTCTGTTGCGGTTACTACGGTCATGATTACGCAAGATGTCCTTCCAGATCAGCTGCATTGGGACCGAGAAAAATCGTTTCGTCTATTGCAGACACTCAATTCGGCTGTAGTGAAAAATTAAATCCAGTCATTTCAGTACGACCTGAAGCACGTGCAAATCCATCAAGTCAATTTAATTCCTCTTTCCCTGTCCCCACACCAAAAACATCCAAATCCAACCAAAGTGATCCTCTTACTCCCTCTCACCGAGACAATCCTTCCTCTCGCCTCTCATCTCCTGTCTCTTCTCTTAACTTTCCAATGGCAGACCTCTCTCTCTATATCACCGCAACTATTATCGATGGCATCTGGTCAGTGGATTCTCTGAATAGAGTACTCCAGTCAGCTTTCGACCATATAGAGTGGCCGATATGGTTCCTAGACAATAACCGTTTCCTGATTGCATGCCCCTCCATGACCACCAGAAATACGACCTTAACACGGAGAATTTTATCCAAAGCAGGAGGATCCAATTTTCTGGAAGCTTGGCCGGAACACGAAAGGCCGGCTCTGATTACTCTGGAGCCTCCTAGCTGGGCAACTGTCAAAGGAATCCCTGAGACTCTCAGACATAATTTTGATGCAGTACAAGCGGCTACCAATCCAGTCGGAAGATTCATTGAGTTCGATCGATGCGATTGGTCGGAATTCGATCACAGACTCATATACATCAAAATGCAGTTCCTCGAAGGCGTCCCCCTCTCCTCTTCATACAGAGTGCGACTCAACAATGCAGATCATCTCATAACAGTAACAAGATGGGACCACATCCACCCGAACTCCAGACCAGAAAACTACCTCCTAGGGCTGAACTAAGAGAGAGACGTGAAATGCTTTAATGATCCCCTAGGTATTCCATCATCTGAACTCTCTTCGGACGAGCGGTTTAACGCAATGAATTTCGAGCCTTCCTCACCTTCCTGTCCTCTCCCTGTGCATCCAAACTTTGAAGATGAAGCCAACATTTTCCCCAGCCCCAACGCAGATCTCATTCCTCATAGGTGGGACCCTCTCCTTGATCTAGATCTCTCCACACCACTGCACCGCCAGGTTCCGGTCCCTGATCCAATTCATTTAGAAGCGTATCACCATGACCCTCCTCCCACTTATCCACACACCCCGGTACCCTCACTTACCCTGGCTCCCAACCCAGATACCAATTCATCGCCAGATCCCAATTGGGTTGGTCCATCATCCTCGCTGCATTTGTATTCAAACAGGACAGACTTCACTCCGGCGCAAGTCAGAAGAAGTGCTGGGAACTCAAGATCTGTACCAGGTCAAACAGGTTGTTTTTACAAAACTGTTGTTTTTTCTTCTGCTAACTCTAAACTAAATAGAAAGCTAGCACGTTGCATGGGAATAACCATTTTCGATGAACAATATGATGCCATGCAAACCCTAGAACAGGAGAGAATATCCTCATCCCAATGAAAACCATATCGTGGAATGTTCGCGGGCTTGGGGACCCCTCTAAGCGACACTCAATCTATCTATCCCTGTACCTCTTTAACTTAGACATTCTTCTGCTTCAAGAATCTAAATTATCTGACCCAACTCCCTCACAAATCAGGCAGCTAGGGGGTCCCAATCTCACAGGTTGTGCTCACTCCAACTCTATTGGTTCTAGGGGAGGTTTAATTACCATGTGGAATGAATCCAGTTGGTCCCTCTGTCAAGTCATTTCCCACCCCTCGGCCCTCCATGTTGCTCTCAAACATATGCAATCTGACACCATTTATTTCGTCTCAAATATCTATGGTCCCCACATCATTCATGATAGGTTATACTTATGGTCGTCTTGTTCAGACTTCGCATCTTCTATTTATGGCCCATGGGTAATGGGTGGAGATTTCAACACAACAAGATACTCAGATGAAAGAAGCTCAGGAAACCTCTCACTGGATTCAGCAGAATTTAATGCTTTCATCAACGCCTGCTCGCTCATGGAACCTCCAATCAACAACCGTCGTTATACCTGGACTAATAAACGTCAATCGCCTTCCTTTGCCAAGTTGGATCGCTTCCTTTTTAACCCTACATGGGAAGATCTCCACCCCCTCTCCAGTTGTTCAGGCCTTGCCACCACTTTATCGGATCACTGCCCTCTCTGTCTTAATACAGGCTCGCTCCCCATACCCAAGCGTCCTTTTAGATTTGAACGACTCTGGCTGCTTGAGCCGTCGTTCGAAGAATTTATCAAAAGAGCATGGGACCAACCGATCAGTTCTCCCTCCGCCACTGCTCGCATAGTCTGTAAACTTAGATCATTGAGAAAACTTCTTAAACCATGGGCGAAAACCATCTGGGGCTCCCTCCGCAGACGCATAACTGAGATTCAAAATGACATCCTAACACTAAACATCCAGGAAGAAGCCTTCCCCCTCGATAACAGTGACAAATCTAAACCCTCAAACCTTGAAACCGAGCTTGAACGCTTAATGAAGCAAGAAGAGATTGGTTGGAAACAGAGATCCAAAGCCAAATGGTTGAAAGAGGGTGACAAGAACTCGTCTTATTTTCACAAATGCGCGAGTGGTCGTCGCAGATCTCTTGCTATCTCGGAAATTGTTCATAATAATGTCTCATTCAGAGACCCCAACGATATTATGAGCCTATTCACTAATTATTTCAGATCGGTTCTTGGCAAATCTTCCGCTCTCCTCCCCCTATAGACTGGAATCTTCTGAATCCCAACCCCTCCCCAATTCCGATAGACTCACCCTTCTCAGAAGAAGAAATCCTGACTGCCCTTAAGGACATGGATGACAACAAATCGTCGGGACCAGATGGTTTTGGCCCATTCTTCTTCAAGTATTTCTGGAGTGTGGTCAAGACTGACATACTACAAATGTGTGTTGAATTCTGCTCCAATCCCCAGTCTATCGCTCGCCTAAACCATGCTACCATTATCCTTCTCCAAAAAACAGCTGGAGCCAACTCCCTCTCGGCATTCCGTCCTATCAGCCTGCTCAATACCACCTTCAAAATCATCACTTAAGTCCTCGCTAATCGTCTCCAATCCTTCATGGAATCGCTGGTCGGGGCAGAACAGTCCGCTTTCATTCATGGTAGGAACATTCTAGACTGCGTGGCTGCGACCCAAGAAGTAATCTCATCTTGTCACTCGAATAACATCCCGGGGGTCCTTCTAAAACTTGACTTTTCCAAGGCCTTTGACTCTGTAAATTGGAATTTTATTCTGGAACTTCTTAGACATAGAGGTTTTCCACATGCTTGGTGCAACTAGATCCAATGTATTCTTTTTTCAAGCTTTTCATCGATTCAGATCGGAGGAGAGTCGGGTGGCCACATAAAATCAGCTAGGAATCTCAGACAGGGAGATCCCCTCTCTCCACTCATCTTTGTCCTTGTGGTTGATGTCTTCAATCGCATGATCAAACTGGCTACTCATAACAACTTCCTTGCAGGCATCTGTCCCCCTATCGCTGGCAACAATTCCTGTCCCAGGCCTATGATCTCTAATCTCTAGTTTGCAGACGACACTATCCTCTTTGTCTCTCCTTCACCTGAACATATCCATTGCCTAAAGGTCCTTCTCTACTCTTTCGAACTCATCTCCGGTTTGTCCATTAACTTTAGCAAAAGCGCCATCGTTATGCTTGGTAATGCAGATCTTCTTGGTCCCCCCATATCCTCCGCCTTGAACTGCCGCCTTGACTCATTTCCTTTAACCTACCTGGGTATTATCCTGCGCCCGACCAAGCTTCACAGATCGGACTGGACCCCTCTTATAGCCAAACTTGAATCGCGACTTGCTGGATGGAAAGCTAATTCCTTATCGTCGGCGGGGAGGTTAGTGTTGGTCAAGGCAGTTCTCTCAGCTCTCCCCACTTATTGGCTCTCATTCCATAAGCTTCCAATCTGAGTATCCAAAAAAATAGATGTCATAAGACGATCCTTCCTCTGGAATGGAGGGAAAATCAAGTGTCTCGTCAACTGGAAAATAGTATGTAAGCGGGAAGAACAAGGGGGCTCGGAGTTTCCAACCTGGTCTCCTTTAATCAAGCTCTTCTTGCTAAATGGATCTGGCGAATACTCTCGCCGGGGCATTTCATCTGGAAAGACTGGATCCTTTATTCCCTATACAAGGCTGACCCGTTCCGTGTCCTTCATTTCGCTCCACATTTTAAGGCCTCTCCCTTTTGGTCCGGTATTCTTGCCTCAGTTGATCATTTCAAATCCTTCATTCGGGTTACAATAGGAAATGGCTCGAGTTGCCTCTTCTAGTACGACTCCTGGCACAGTCTCTCCCCCCTCCACCATTCCTTCCCACTTCTCTTTTCACTTTCCAGTTTTCCTCTCCTGACAGTGGCGGAGGCAGTTTCTCTCGGTCCTCCTAGCTTATGTTCTCCAACCCTTTTTTCCACTGACACCTTATCGGAGCTTCTCTCGGCTCTGCGCCTACTTCAGACCATAACTCTTGACCCTTTATCAAATGACTGTCACCTCTGGTCCCTTTCCCCTCACAACGCTTCTCCGTTCCTCAATATTCCTCCTTCCTTAACCATTCAGGCCGCCTGTTCTCATTCGCTCGTGTCTGGAAATGCCACATTCCTCCTCGTATCAAATTTTTTCAATGGTGTCTCATCCATGGGCGCATTAATACCAGAGACCGTCTCTCGTATTTTAACATCTCATCTGGTCTGTCATGTGTCTTATGCAACTCCGTAACCGAATCCATCAGTCATCTTTTCTTCGAATGTGACTCATCCTATTACATATGGGTCTCGGTCTGCATTCATATTCTTGGCCAAATCCACTTGATCTCGGACTTCTTTGATCACTGGCAGTATAGTACACCGAACACGCGACTGGATTCCCTCTTAGCCATCTTCAATTGGGTCATTTGGACCGAACGAAATGCCCTTATATTCAACAAACCAACCAGCACACCTTTTAGATTATGTTGTAAAATTTCTAATATTTTTGCATATTGGTCAGGCTCCTCATCCGCTGCGCCTTTCAAGCTTCGCCTTCCTGCACCTCGATCTCCCTCTCAAGAATCTACTGGTAGCGCTTCATCGTCAGCTTAGGGGGACAGTCATGGATTGGTGAACCTGTGCTAGTAACCTCATGAATCACTCTTGACAGTAGTCTCTGTATTTTTCTTGCTGATCTTGCTGATCTACTAAGGGTTCACTGTGTTTATATTAACAAACTCCGGGACGATTTTTTGTTGTTGGCAAAATGTTTTGTTGTAAGCATAACTTGGTAAACACTGATTCCGCTATCGACCAGGCATGTAGGTCGACCTACTTATATATATATATATATATTATATCTTAATCGGCTGTGTAGTTCCACGCTACACACCCGTTCTCCTAAAAAAAAAACTAGTTTATTTTATCATAAAGTACGTTTTAAAAATTTATGTAAGTTAAACAATTTAGTAATGGCCAGGGAATAAAACAACAGAGTAAAAATTTGTATAAAGTCAAAAATTCAAACATCTCAATTCATAAACTCAGGAACATAGATTGAATCCTTGAACCAAACCATGAGTTTTAAAAACTGAATTTCTAAAATTTAATAATGGGATGGTTGTGCATTTCTGGTTTGACCAAAAAATAAAAATTGGGGGTTTTCTGGTGATCCAAGTGGCCATGGTGGATGCGACCATCACTGGAGATAGTTGAATGATCGTAGATTAAGGGGAAAATGCCAAGAAAATTTATCAAATCATTTTGGAGAAGGGCGAAGTGGATTTAGGTCTATAACCCTAGTTTTTACTGGGTTGAGTATGTTGATTTGTTCTCTTCCCCTGATTGATTAAGTTGCATGGGAATTTGGGCAATGGTAGTTTGTGAGTTGACGAGGCCGTGACTGGAATTTCAGCACCTCTGGTGGTTGAGGCATCGAGAATGGTGCTTTGACAGGCTTGGTGGTACTTTCTGTTACCTATTCCAGGTTTGGTTTGCAAGTTCGATTTGATTTCGAGTTTTTATGGTGGATTTGGAAGGCCATGGTGGTGTCAGGTGATGGTCGTGGATGTGTTGAAGACGTGGGTAGTGGCCGTAGATGGCCAGAGTCACGGTGCATGTGCACCGTGCATTTTGAAGTTCTGTTGAACTTTGGGTAGGAAATGTACTCGGTTGCGCTCGAGTTATTGCATTACATGACTCGAAGCAAGAGAGGAAACGACTCGAAGCATTTTTACTTTGCATCGGGTTAATTATGACAGGCTTCAGGTTTTTGTAAACCTGATTGAAATTTGAATTTAAAGCATATTTAAATGGAATTTAAATTGTGAGTTAGATTCAAATAATTTTAAATCTAGTATGGAGTTTATATTCAAATAAACTTTTAAATCATTAAGTTTTAAAAGGAAATTTGGATTTTTAAAATAAAAATTTTAAATGTAAATTTGAAAATGACTGTTTCCAAACATATTTATAAGTGATAATAAATTGTTAATAAAAATGAGACTACCTTAAGTAATAACGATTTATATACATTAATTATTAAGTAAATGAGAATTGAATAATTAATGTTTTGTGTTAATTACCTTTGTAATATTAAGTTTAAATTTATTAATTAAGAAAAATCAATTAAAATGATGATTAATTGAGGGGTTAATTTATTAAATTAAGATAATTGACTAAAGGATAATTGGATAATTTAAGGTTAATTAAAGAGTTAACTATCTAATGGTTAAAGATTGATTAATTGGTTAATCAAATTTGATTTAAATTAATTAGTGAAGTTCATTAATTTATAATTTAAGGATTATTAATTTATGTGATTAATTAATTAAGGTGATCAATTTAGGGACAATTAATTTAAAGGTTAATTAATTAATGAAATTTATTAGAGATAATTTCTTATTGTAAGTAATTAAATGGTAATTAACTAATGGTTAATTAATCAATGTAATTAATTTAGATGATTCATTAAAGGTCAATTAATTAATGAGAGGGATTAAGGAAGGATTATTTATTAAGGATTAATTAAATTTTTGTAAGTAATCAAGGATAATTAATCAAGGGATTAATTATAAATTAAAATTTTCAATTAATAAATGATTAAGGAGTAATTAATCAAATTGATTTTTAATTAATAATATTAATTAACCAAGATTTAAAATTTATTCATAAGTAATTAATTTGATTTAATTTGAATCAGATAATTTAATTTCTTTTTACTAACGGATGTTTTGGATTCTATTAAATTTTAGATGGTTGATATTTCTCATATGTGATGCTTTGTGATATTTTGTGATGAGAGTTTCTATGTATTGATCTGTGATTTCAGTGATATGTTTATGTGTAAATACCCCTTGACCCGTTAAAAGACATTTGGATTTCGATGCGACAGGGAGTCGGATTCCAGTTGGTTATCCGAAACCCACATCGAATCGTAAATGATGAATGTTTGTAATTGATAAATGTACTTTATCTGTGAATAAGGATAAGAGTTGTAGATTATACCGCTTATCGATATTTCTATGTTTGTATCTGTGATGATTGACGTTGTGCACTATTGTGTAAATCCCCTAGGCTACACTATACACACACAAATATGGATTGCACGTGGAAATCGGTTAAGTCAAAGATTTTTAAAATAGTTTTGAATTTGAATTTTAAATTCAAACGGTTTTGGAAATGGATTGGGTTTAAAGTGAAAAGCTTTTGAAAAGGTGTTTTAAAAATGAAAGTTATTTTGAATAACTTAATAAAGATTTGAAATTTGAAATTTTTTATTTAAACTGAATTCAATATCTGAAATTGAATTCTACATCTAGTATTTGTGATGTAAAAATATTATACAAAGTTATAAATGTGTTTGTATGAATTTTGAATCATTGTAAAAGTATTAGTTTGAGAAATTTAATTTAACCCAATTTTATATTTAAAGGCCTTAACTAGTGCAATTATAATTGGGTTTTCCGAGACGGAACAAGAGGTTTTCAAATAACAATAGCTTTTATATAAGGAAAGAATTTATAAAATTTGATGAAAAGATTTCCAATTTGAAATGGATTTGTTTTGAAAGGCTATGAATGAATCTTTGTTTAAAAGATTGGTAAACCTTGTTTTAAATTGAAAGGGGTCTTAAAAGTGAATCTTTTGGTTTACAAGATTTAAATGTGTAAATTGTTTAAACCATTGAAGGTTTTTGAAACGAATCTTTTTGTTTAAAAGATTTGTAAATGGTAAATTTGTTTAACCATTTGGAAGAAAAGTTTTGGATAATAAGTTGTGACTTAACGGAGATCCCATATCCATATGTTTTTAAATATTATGCCCACTATTCGGTTTAGCCGGGAGAGGATCTTTGTGTCATATAACCCATTCCGAATAGTGATACGACGTTATGGATAGCAATTGAAGACCGGTGGTGAAGACCGAATATTTTCGAAAACAGAAGGGTTTCTTGTCGAGTGTCTCTACATCGGCTGATCCCCGGTATAGAGATTCGATAATCCATTGTGATGGGAAGTCCGGACGTGATTAGAAATTATCCGGATTTGCTAGGACTTCTTTTGGAAGTGCCTTCGGTTTTGTTCGAACCCGAAACAGACTTGTATGGATTGTGTGTCTGACGTTACACCTTGAGATGTAAAACCAGTTTCTATCAAATACATTTCTGTTTGGTGGCGGAGATTTATTCTCTTAGCTTAACAACCTTCTCTGAGACGTACGAGCTCAGAGGTTATGTAGTTGATGTTTACCAGTGATACATTCCCAATTTGGTAATGTGGCATATGAAGTGCTGTTGATCATTTATTGATTAAAGCATGACTTTTGTAAAAAGCGTAGCTTTGTGGACGAAACTACGTCGAACCTCACAACCCGGAATGGTCGAAACAGGTAGAATGCGGCAAGGTTATTTGGGGGTAGCACCCCCCGAGGTTATGTTCATTTCCTTCTGGATAAAGGTGGTATCATGGTATGGATCCCAGATACTTAACCTATGTGGTAGCTGCAAATTTATTTCTTTGTGGTTGTTAGTGAATCCTGGGATAAAGGTTGGTTACGACCGGGGGATGGCATACTCGTGTCAGTAGTTACCTAGTTACAGAGGTAACCCGGCCTTGTGTTGGCAGAGATCCGGTTAGGTTCTCGGGACATCCCTCCAAAGGCGTACCCTTGTGGCAATGGGAAGTTCCTTCGCCTGACCATTTGTTGGAAATCCAATAACCAATACGCGCCTTGTACGGTTTTAGTTGTAGAACCTGCCATTTACTTATGGTGGTTACCACAGTTTTGATGGTAATTATAGTAGGCATAGTTCGGAATGTCTATGATGGCTAGGATTTATATTATACTTTCAAAATGATTTTCCACACCGTGCACTTATAATAATAATATCAAAGAAATTTTCTTGTATCAAGCATATTTGACTATCATAAGGAGAAATCTCCTCCAATTCTGTGTTTGCATTGTATGTGTGGTGGGAGGCCTTATGGTAGTTTCATTTTCTAAAAAACATTGCGGATTTCAAATTTAAATTCTTTTGTTTGTTTTTAAAGACCAAACTGTTTTAGTTTGCTCATACCAGTCCATGACTGACCCGGAGTTTATTGTTCCTTTTCTAAACTCTGGTGCCCACTATTTTCCACACGGGCAGTTTAGAGTTGGGTTTTTCAGATGGTAGATATAGATATCGATCCAGTAGCTTTCAGCTTTCTCTTTGGTATTCTCTGGAGATCTTGGATATTGGAGTCTTTTGGATTTATGGACGAGACTTGCTTGTCTTGGTGTAACGTGATGGGTGGTTCGAGCTATCTATGGAGATTGCCGATATTGGTGTTTCTTCTGGAGTTTCAAGTTCTGTTTGTTTCCGCTGCCAGTTCATTGAGTTTTCCGCTGTAGCATTTTTATCTCGTATCTCTAATATTGATTCATATGGTATCATTGTTGTATCGAGTATTGTATATCAATGATATTCATTCTTTTTCTTCCGCTGTGTTGTTATACTTAATTGTGTTATAAGCTGTGGTGAACCAGATTCGACATTTGGATCTACGACATTTGAATATGAGTGTCGTATTTGGTGTCGATTTACGAAGGTCGAGTTAGGGTAGCTACATTTGGTATCAAAGCTGAAGGTTGAAACTTTAGCTCAGGAGTATAACACATTAAGTAACTCATTCGAGATGGGGTGATGTATACCCTAGAACGAGTATATCCCTAAGATATCCGTTCGAATGCCTAAGTAAATTTTCTTACTATTCACCGATAGTAAGTATGAGTGCAAGAAGAGGACGAGATAGGGGACAGGGGAGTACCACTACAAATGGTCGATACCCTGCAATAGCGGAAACAACTTTCTCTATCAATTTTCTTTGATTCGTCTTTTCAATTCTTTGATAATTCCTGGCAGCTCCAGGAAGAAGCTTTGATATATTTTGCATGGGACACAAACTCCAGATAGGTCAGAATTGTTTCTTTGGATGAATTGTTTGCTTCGGTTGTTATGGTTGATAGATATATTTTTGTTGTTTAAACTAAAGGTTTTGGATTGCATCCATATATTTGTTTATTCTGTTGGGTTCCGGTATATTCTACGAGTGGTTAGTTATCTTTTGAATTAATCAATATCCTTGTATATTTGTATTTCTCATGACCCGAGTATCTTGATTCATTCTTGTATCTATTATTGATATTCTGATTTGGTAAGCCAAATGCAGAATAGATATTCAATTTTATCGGAAAAATATTCCTCTGTCTTTCATTTGTTCTTGATTGTCTCCCTTTCAAATTTCAAGGATGAAATTTTCTAGGGGGGATCTGTAACATTCCCGTTTTTAAATCAAATTGAAATTGAAAATAAATTTAATTTTTGGAATTTAATTATGATTTAAACTGGCGTTTTCCAAAAATTTAATATATATTTGTTTGTTTATTAATATAAATGAATGTGAATACGATCTTTAAGCAGAATTTTTAATTGGAAATTATGAAATAAATATTTTGAATAATATTTTAATTCACAAATTTAATTATGAATTTATTTGGAAATTTGAATAAATATATATAAAGATTGTAAATAAAGGAATCAATTTAAAAATTCAACAGATTGATAACTTGATTCATTAATTAAAAAAATGTTTTTATCTTTAAAATAAATAAAGATTAATGATTTGGAATTCAAAAGTGAATATTTTATAAATAGATTATAATTTGAGATTTGAATTTGAATTCAATAAAAATTGTATTTACTAACTTATAAATCTTTATTAGTAATGTATAATTTAATTTCAAACCGTTTTCTTTAAATTGTATAAGTACAAAACGAGGTGTGATTTTGAAATTTGATAAATATCTTGAATTTAAAATTTCTATATATTTAAAACTAATAAAATATTGTTTCTTAATTTTTGTAAATATGCATTTTGATGTGAAAAGATATATAAGTAAAAGTAGTTAAAATTATCTTTTGAAAATAAGCATGATTTGTAAATAAAAATAAAATAAGGTTAAAAAACAAAATGTATAAATAAATTACACAAGGATTTAAAATGTAAACAAATAAAAGTTTAACAAAGGGGTTTACACATAATTTAAACACAACTTTAATTGCATATGACAATTGTAAAATAAGTAATAATCTATAATTACAAGTGTAGGCAAGAGGAGATAAATAATCTAACAAGTGGCATTTTATTTTAAATTGAATTTATGAAAACAAGGCTGCTCATTTTTTCTCAACTAAAACCTGAGAGAAAGAAAGATCAAAACAAACTACAAAACTGAAAAGAAAAATTCAAAAGAAATCAAAACCCAATCTCAAAGAAAGTAAAACCAGATCTGAAAACAAAAAGAAATTCAAAACAGTTTCAAATCCAAAGTAAGTGCAAATTACTTAGAATTCAAATCAAATCAAACCTGGAAATCAAGTAGCAGATCAAGTTCTCTGTTGCATTAAAATGAGAAAATCTAAACTTCAAGATTAAAGTAGGAAATAAAATTATACAGGCTTTGGTTTGCTGCCCTCTGTTTCCACTTTTCAGGTGAGCAACTTCCTCTTTGAAGCCTAATTTTCTTGACACATTGAAATGTTAGGTGAACAAGCTTTGAATCCATGTCTATCTATGTCTGCATGTGACCAAATATTGAATGTTTGGTGACATATGTTTGCATGTGGGAAAATCTGAAAACAAAAGTGTAACACTTCTGTTTTAGCTTACAGGTTTGAAAAATCATCCTTCCCACATAGTTTGGACATTGATCTATGAATACAACAATGTTAGTAGGTATATAATATCACCTTCAAAAATAGATTTAAACAAAATATTAAGAAAATATCTTGAAAAAAAAAATTACAGTAAGAATTGAAATCAAGTTCTAGTCAAACAATTCAGTTTTCAACCTTCCCTGTTCTTGTCTCTGCCTCAAACCTTTCATGTGAGCAAACCTTCTTTATCTAAAACTTAAGTAGGATTTTGTTACATGATTTATATCTGAATATATATATATATATGTTGTGTGAATATATAAATACATTGTCTGTGAATATGTGAATGTATAGGCGAATGCCTGTATCAGTGTTATCTTGTTATGGTTGCCAGGCTCAAAATTTTTGATTAAAAATCATTACCTCTGGATCTAGTCACTATTATGATTTAAGTGTCAAACAAAACTAGTTTATTTTATCATAAAGTAGGTTTTAAAAATTTATGTAAGTTAAACAATTTAGTAATGGCCCGAGAATAAAACAACAGAGTAAAACTTTGTATAAAGTGAAAAATTCAAACATCTCAATTCATAAACTCAGGAACATAGATTGAATCCTTGAACCAAACCATGATTTTTAAAAACAGAATTTCTAAAATTTAATAATGGGATGGTTGTGCATTTCTGGTTTGACTAGAAAATAAAAATTGGGGGTTTTCTGGTGATTTAAGTGGCCATGGTGGATGCGATCATCACTGGAGATAGTTGAATGATCGTAGATTAAGGGAAAAATGCCAAGAAAAATTATCAAATCATTTTGGAGAAGGGCGAAGTGGATTTAGGTCTGTAACCCTAGTTTTTACTGGGTTGAGTATGTTGATTTGTTCTCTTCCCATGATTGATTGAGTTGCATGGGAATTTGGGTAATGGTAGTTTGTGAGTTGACGAGGCCGTGACTGGAATTTCAGCACCTCCGGTGGTTGAGGCGTCGAGAATTGTGCTTTGACAGGCTTGGTGGTATTTTCTGTTACCTATTCCAGGTTTGGTTTGCAAGTTCGATTTGATTTCGAGTTTTTATGGTGGATTTGGAAGGCCATGGTGGTGTCAGGTGATGGTCGTGGATGTGTTGAAGACGTGGGTAGTGGCCGTAGATGGCCAGAGTCATGGTGCATGTGCACCGTGCATTTTGAAGTTCTGTTGAACTTTGGCTAGGAAATGTACTCGGTTGAGCTCGAGTTATTGCATTACTTGACTCGAAGCAAGAGAGAAAATGACTCGAAGCATTTTTACTTTGCATCGGGTTAATTATGACAGGCTTCAGGTTTTTGTAAACCTGATTGAAATTTGAATTTAAAGCATATTTAAATGGAATTTAAATTGTGAGTTAGATTTAAATAATTTTAAATCTAGTATGGAGTTTAGATTCAAATAAACTTTTAAATCTTTAAGTTTTAAAAGGAAATTTGGATTTTTAAAATCAAAATTTTAAATGTAAATTTGAAAATGACTGTTTCCAAACATATTTATAAGTGATAATAAATTGTTAATAAAAATGAGTCCACCTTAAGTAATAACGGTTTATATACATTAATTATTAAGTAAATGAGAATTGAATAATTAGTGTTTTGTGTTAAGTACCTTTGTAATATTAAGTTTAAATTTATTAATTAAGAAAAATCAATTAAAATGATGATTAATTGAGGGGTTAATTTATTAAATTAAGATAATTTACTAAAGGATAATTGGATAATTTAAGGTTAATTAAAGAGTTAACCATCTAATGGTTAAAGATTGATTAATTGGTTAATCAAATTTGATTTAAATTAATTAGCGAAGTTCATTAATTTATAATTTAAGGATTATTAATTTATGTGATTAATTAATTAAGGTGATCAATTTAGGGACAATTAATTTAAAGGTTAATTAATTAATGAAATTTATTAGAGATAATTTCTTATTGTAATTAATTAAATGGTAATTAATTAATGGTTAATTAATCTATGTAATTAGTTTAGATGATTCATTAAAGGTCAATTAATTAATGAGAGGGATTAAGGAAGGATTATTTATTAAGGATTAATTAAATTTTTGTAAGTAATCAAGGATAATTAATCAAGTGATTAATTATAAATTAAAATTTTCAGTTAATAAATGATTAAGGAGTAATTAATCAAATTGATTTGTAATTAATAATATTAATTAACCAAGATTTAAAATTTATTCATGAGTAATTAATCTGATTTAATTTGAATCAGATAATTTAATTTCTTTTTACTAACAGATGTTTTGAATTCTATTAAATTTTTAGATGGTTGATATTTCTCATATGTGATGCTTTGTGATATTTTGTGATGAGGGTTTCTATGTATTGATCTGTGATTTCTGTGATATGTTTATATGCAAATACCCTTGACCTGTTAAACGACATTTGGATTTCGATGCGACAGGGAGTGGGATTCCAGTTGGTTATCCGAAACCCACATCGAACCGTAAATGATGAATGTTTGTAATTGATAAATGTACTTTATCTGTGAATAAGGATAAGCGTTGTAGATTATACCGCTTATCGATATTTCTATGTTTGTATCTGTGATGATTGACGTTGTGCACTATTGTGTAAATCCCCTAGGCTACACTATACACACACAAATATGGATTGCACGTGGAAATCGGTTAAGTCAAAGATTTTTAAAATAGTTTTGAATTTGAATTTTAAATTCAAATGGTTTTGGAAATGGATTGGGTTTAAAGTGAAAAACTTTTGAAAAGGTGTTTTAAAAATGAAAGTTATTTTGAATAACTTAATAAAGATTTGAAAATTGAAAATTTTGATTTAAACTGAATTCAATATCTAAAATTGAATTCTACATCTGGTATTTGTGATGTAAAAATATTATACAAAGTTATAAATGTGTTTATATGAATTTTAAATCATTTTAAAAGTATTACTTTGAGAAATTGAATTTAACCCAAGTTTATATTTAAAGGCCTAACTAGTGCAATTATAATTGGGTTTTCCGAGACGGAACAAGAGGTTTTCAAATAACAATAGCTTTTATATAAGGAAAGAATTTATAAAATTTGATGAAAAGATTTCCAATTTGAAATGGATTTGTTTTGAAAGGCTATGAATGAATCTTTGTTTAAAAGATTGGTAAACCTTGTTTAAAATTGAAAGGGGTCTTAAAAGTGAATCTTTTGGTTTAAAAGATTTAAATGTGGAAATTGTTTTAAACCATTGAAGGTGTTTGAAACGAATCTTTTTGTTTAAAAGATTTGTAAATGGTAAATTTGTTTAACCATTTGGAAGAAAAGTTTTGGATAATAAGTTGTGACTTAACGGAGATCCCATATCTATATGTTTTTAAATATTATGCCCACTATTCGGTTTAGCCGGGAGAAGATCTTTGTGTCATATAACGCATTCTGAATAGTGATACGACGTTATGGATAGCAATTGACGACCGGTGGTGAAGACCGGATATTTTCGAAAATAGAAGGGTTTCTTGTCGAATGTCTCTGCATCGGCTGATCCCCGGCATAGAGATTCGAGCACCCATTGTGATGGGAAGTCTGGACGTGATTAGAAATTATCTGGATTTACAAGGACTTCTTTTGGAAGTGCCTTCGGTTCTGTTCGAACACGGAACAGACTTGTATGGATTGTGGGTCTAACGTTACACTTTGAGATGTAAAACCGGTTTCTATCAAATACATTTCTATTAGGTGGCGGAGATTTATTCTCTTAGCTTAACACCCTTCTCTGAGACGTACGAGCTCAGAGGTTATGTAGTTGATGTTTACCAGTGATGCATTACCAATTTTGTAATGTGGCATACAAAGTGCTGCCTATCATTTTTTGATAAAAGCATGGCTTTTGTAAAAAGCGTAGCTTTGTGGACGAAACTACGTCGAACCTCACAACCCGGAATGGTCGAAACAGAAAGAATGCGGCAAGGTTATTTGTTGGTAGGGCCACCTGAGGGTATCTTCATTTCCTTCTGGATAGAGGTGGTATCATGGTATGGAGCCCAGATACTTAACCTATATGGTAGCTGCAAATTTATTTCTTTGTGGTTGTTGGTGAATCCCGGGATAAAGGTTGGTTACGACCGGGGATGGCATACTCGTGTCAGTAGTTACCTAGTTACAGAGGTAACATGACCTTGTGTTGGCAGAGATCCAGTTAGGTTCTTGGGGCGTCCCTCCAGAGGCATACCCATGTGGCAATGGGAAGTTCCTTGGCCTGACCATTTGTTGGAAATCCAATAACCAATACGCGCCTTGTACGGTTTTAGTTGTTGAAAACGCCATTTACTTATGGTGGTCACCATTGTTTATATGGTAGCTATAGTAGGCATAGTTTGAAATGTCTATGCTAGGTAGGATTTATATTATACTTTCGAAATGATTTTCCACACCGTGCACTTATAATAATAATGTCAAAGAAATTTTCTCGTATCAAGCATATTTGACTATCATAAGGAGAAATCTCCTCCAATTCTGCATTTGCATTGTGTGTGTGGCGGGAGGCCTTATGGTAGTTTCATTTTCTAAAAAACATTGCGGATTTCAAATTTAAATTCTTTTGTTTGTTTTTAAAGACCAAACTGTTTTAGTTTGCTCATACCAGTCCCATGTCTGATCCAGAGTTTGTTGTTCCTTTCCTAAACTCTGGGTGCCCATTATTTTCCACACGGGCTGCCTAGAGTTGGGTTTTTCAGACAGTAGATATAGATATCGATCCAGTAGCTTTCAGCTTTCTCTTTGGTATTCTCTGGAGATCTGGATATTGGAGTCTTTTGTATTCTTGGACGAGACTTGCTTGTCTTGGTGTAACGTGATGGGTGGTTCGAGCTATCTATGGAGATTGCCGATATTGGTGTTTCTTCTGGAGTTTCAAGTTATGTTTGTTTCCTCTGCCAGTTCATTGGGTTTTCTGCTGTAGCATTGTTATCTTGTGTCTCTGATATTGATTCATATGGTATCATTGTTGTATTGAATATTGTATATCAATGATATTCATTCTTTTTCTTCCGCTGTGTTGTTATACTTAATTGTGTTATAAGCTCCGGTGAAACAGATTCGACGTTTGGATCCGCGGCATTTGAATATGAGTGTCGTATTTGGTGCCGATTTTCGAAGGTCGAGTCAGGGTCGCTACATTTATAAACCCAGTTGATAAATTTCATAGTCACATTCTTCTTTAAATTTCCAATTTCAAACACTTAAATCAATTTCCAAATTTATTTCCAATTTACTCCATTTTGAAATAAATTCCTTTGCTTACTCATTTATTTCAAAACCCATTGACTTCAGATTTTATTTCCGAATTATGATTTAAAAATCTTTTAAACCGAAAATACCAATTTCATATCCTTTTCCAAAATTCCTTATTTATTCTTTCAAATAAATTTAAACCTTGAATTTCAAAACAAATTCTTTATTTCTTGAAATAATATCGCTTAAGTTTTAAAAATAAAACCATTTTTTCCCATTTATTCAAAATCTCATTTCCCGCACTTGAAATTTTATTTATCAGAATTCAAAAATTACTTTTTATTCTTTTCCAATTCATTTTTAGTTTATTCCAACTTCTATGATTATTTTACTCAAAATTCACCCTTTTATTTTCTTTTCATAAAATCCAATCTATATATTTTTTGTAACGACCACGATTTTTCGTGCCAGAAAAATCGGACCATTTAAATGAAAAGAAGGAGGTAGAAGAAGAGAAAACAAAAACAACATCAGAATCTAACCATCGCAGCGGAATAAAATATAATAGATAGTAAATAATCTTTACTCAAAATCAAATATATCTGTTTACATACATTACATCATCAGAATACATCAGTCACAACTCAATCATCAATATCATACAATGGGTACACAACAACTCAACACAGCGGAATACGTATATAAATATACAAGTACGAGAGTACGTTTCGTCATCCAGCTCGTCTCCTGAGCTCCACAGCATCATATCCTGTATCCTATAATACTCGGTCTGACCCGAGCATTACAGTTAAATAACACCCGAGTCAGTCTGGAATACCAGCGTGAGAAAATCACACCCAATTTATTATTAAAGTTTCAAAAATCCTTTGAAAACAAAAGCATCTCGTAAGACCATGCCACAAATAAACATGTCGGGTTTTTACCTTACGATAGCTAAAACAATTTTTATAGAAATCCTCTGATATTATAATAGGGTCTATACACAAGTACTTATAAAATAGCCGAAATTGTTACATTATTAAATTCCAGCTACTAGCCACAAAAGTGGGTAATACAAACAAAACTCGTACAAGGCTCGTAGGGAGAATGGATTTCCAACTAATGACTAGGCACTGGGGTACCACCTGTCACAGTACGGGGCCTAGATCACCGTACCGAGGATTACTCCCTTCATCCCCTGCAACACAAGGCCGGAACCATCCCTTACTGGACAGTCTCGAGTGAGATCACCCCGCGGTTGGGATCAGCAACCGCACCACTAAGCCGAAAAAGAAATAAGGGACATCTAGACTGGAATGACCTCACCCTGCTTGGGTGCTACCCACCTAACCTTGCTGCATATCCCCTGATTTTCAGTCATTCCCATTTGATGAGGCTTGAGGCTAAGCGTTACCTTTAGAACGTTTCACTTAGAATGCCCATCGCCCACCTGACGATGTTTCGCAAGCATTCGTCCATACAAGTCTGTCCCGGGTTCGAACGGAACCGAAGGCACTATTCCTACTACATCTATTTTGGAAATATCCTCAGGATTAGTAGCGACTAGCCCTTGCACTTCCCTGCTCCATCTTCGACTCCGAACACGTTTTTCGCATGAAACGTCCAAACCGGATCGAAGTGGTTTTCGAGAAATAAATCTCGATCCCGGTCTCTTCGAAACGATCAACGCATTTGGCCAAATATTGATAGTCGGTTATTTAACTATCAATTAATATTCACAACACCCATCAACCAAATAAATAATTTCCCAAATTATTTATTAATCCCAAAATATCTTTACCAGATATATATTTCCGATTTCAAAACCCTTTTTGAAAACAGTTTCAAAACCAGTTTCCTTCCACAGAGTACATTCCCAATAAATTATTTCCACTGGAACACCAAGTACAAAACACTTAAGATTTAAAATAATTTAAAACAAACACTTTTTATCAAACTTACTTATAACATTAAAATTTGACTACTTTAAATATTTTATTTAAATATATATATACCTTAAGAATATTTATATAAAACACTTTATAAAATGTAAACTAAATTTCCTCCTTTAAACTCAATACCTAGTTACTTTATATAATTATTTCAATAATAGATTTGGAAAAATATACTTACTTTTAAAATTTTACATTTAGAAATAATAAACTTTCCAAACATGCTTTTAAAAACAATCTTAAAATCTTTAATTTATTTGAAAACCATACTTGGCTATCCAGGGAAATACTCTTCTCTTCCCATTTCAAAAAAAATAAATCACCATTTATTTTTAAACAAATCCTCATTCCTTTAATAAATTCTTGCCTTGAATTTATAATATAAAATATCCACCGACATTTTATTTCACTTTATAACCCAGTCATAAAGTCTCAAAATCTCTCTTCACTTTAAATTTAAATTTCAACACCTAAATCAATTTTACAATTGATTTTCATTTACTTTACCATGAAATAAATTCTCTTACTTCATTTATTTCAAAATTTATTAACTTTAGATTTAATTTCCAATTTATGTTTTAAAATCTTTAAACTGAAAAATACCAAATTCAGATTCCTCAATTTCCTTTCTTTACTTTTAAATTTAATCCTTACATTTAAAATAATGACTTTTATTCACTTAAGTTCCAGAATTTACTATTCCTCTGTTAATTCAATTTCCTCATATTCCATGTTTTGTTAGATTTTAGAAATCACTCTATTTTATTTTATTTTCACTTCATTATTCAATTTATTCCAATTTACTAGAATTATTTACTTAAAATTCTACTCTTTTATTACCTTTCAAAAATCCAATTCTATAGATTTTGGTAACTCTTTAAACTGAGTTATTCCATCCAACCATACTATCCAATATTCCAATTATCCATAAAACAATCACAGGATATCAAATATTCATCACACAGAATATTAAATAATCTAATAAATTTGAGGAATCCAGTTGGATCCCTCCAACCTGTTTCCCTGCATCCACAAATGTTAGCACAACATTATTTACTAATTTCAGAATATATCATTCTATAGCACATCAATCAATCCATTTCAACCATTCAAACAATTATTTAAATTTAATCATTTAAATTTAAATTTAAATTTAAACTGAGTGAGATTAACTCACCTTTGCTCTTTTAATTTGCAATGCACTTCATTCTCGCTTTGAACCCACGATTATTGACCTTGTATAAATATTAAATGATGTTATTAACATTTGGGTCAATCGAACAATTAATTGCCATATAATAATTTTAATTATCCAATGATTTTATTTTAGACTAATATCTTAGATTCTAAACCAATTCCTCTTAATAAATTTATTTAATTAAAACTAAATTTACAACCAGTTTTTCTTTAATAAATACTCATATTTATATATATATATATATATATATATTTTGAAATTCCATATATATATTTAAACTGATAAAATAATTCTTATAGATAAGATATATAAAGTTACATAAACTCTTCGTATTTAAAATTCTTATATGTATAAAATTCCAAAATCATCTGTGTAAAATTCTTCGCTGTAAAAATTCTGCATACATACACTTATATATAATAAAGTTTAAAAACAGCTTAATTTAAAACCTTAATATTAATAAAAATTTCTTTATCTCACCTCTCTACCGTTTTTATCCAATAACATATTTTTCCTTTCTGAAAATAAATTATTTCAGTAACTAAGATGAATTAAATTAGTTTATTGAATACAATAATTACCTAAACACAAATTTAAAAAAATTCCTTCTTTATATTCATATATATATATATATATAAATAGATGGAAGTCTAAACTGGTAAATTCAATACTATTAAATATAATTTTTTTTTCTTGAATTGATTGAATAATTCCTGAATTAAATTTTAACTTAAAACAAATTAAATTTTACCATTCCTGCTCGAGAACGAACCCTCCACCTTCACGACGTGCTCAGATGCTTTCCATCGCGATACACTCCACACTCGCAATCCACGCGAGAACGTGCCCCCGAATACTTCACTACGAGCATCACCTCGCGACGCCGCCTCACTGATTGCCATCCCCTGAGAAGCTCGAACCTCAACTCCCCTAATCTCCAGTTTCCCCAAATCGCGTGCGCCACCTTGATAGATCGCGGCCCCAAAATCGCGAGCACCCCTCTGGCCAACGCACGACCTAAAACTCGACACAGCGGTCTCACCTCCAAAGTCCCATCCAAAATCGCATCGCCGACTCCCAATCCCAGAGCCTCGCGTGCGTACGAGGAGTAGCTACTTCGGTACAACAAGTCGCTTTTTTTTTTAGAAATGGTTTGATTTCGATTTGGAAAGGAGGGGTTTTAATTCCGAACAAAGATTGAAAAGAAAAGGCAGCGAGGGGAAGAAGAAAACGCGGCCCTGTTTATCTTTTTATTTTTCTTTTCTTTTCTTTCTGAGTATTCCATTACGAACAAGGCTTCAGTGAATTATATTTAAGGGAGATGAAGCTTGCGTGATAAGAGAAAGGAAAACGCGATAATAATGGCATGTACGAGAGGGGACAAGGATTTGAGAGAAGGCAGCTGATAGGATGGTACGTGAATATATAAATGAAAATTTTAAATAGAATTCTCAACGCGTTTATATATCGTACACTCACACACTAACTCCGATCAATACGAATTTTGAAATCCAACAATAATTCAATATTACGGTCCCAATGGAACTGGTTTCGTCAAATTCCGAGACTGTACCTCGAAAGGCTATTTTCAAATTCAGTTTAACAATAAATTTTTAAAACTGAACAAATCAGTGTTAAATTCAATTTGAAAACTTCTATTATCCTCAATACTATCAATATAAATTTTATAAGCCTTCAAATTATTTTTTTAAACAGACTTAAAATCTCAGATTTCATATTTTATCCCACTTCAAATTATTTAATTCAATAATTTAACTATCAAATGAATTGTAATATTTGAATTCAAATTAAAATTAAACCTTTAAATATTTAAAATCAATTAAGTATTCCAATTTCAAATGCTTGAAAATTCCGGGTCGTCACATTCCTCCCCCCTTAAAAGAATTTCGTCCTCGAAATTACTAACTAGGAAGAATGATCCATTTCCCGTTTATTATTTTCCCTAAACCAAACAGTTTAATTAACTTGCCATAACATATCCTTTTTATTATAGTCCCAGTATTACTTCCACTAGCTTCCAAACCTTCCATAGTCTCCAAATAACTTTACTTACTCAAATATTACTTACTCATTCATTCAAATTAGAATTCAAAACTACATTTTGAATTATCAAAATTTTATCAAAAATTTTCTAACTCTCTAAATTTCCGAAAATTTCGCCAGCGACTCCTTTGCGCGGCTAGCTCGGTACAACTACAAAATGGCTCTACGGCCTCCCAAATCCAAAAGGAAAAAAAAAGCCAAGTGGCTCAATCCAAATCCAAATCCCAATCAAATTTCATATAGAAAATTAAACACATACCTTTTTGTCGGGCCATTAATTTTATCTCCTAAAATCAAACATCAATTTCCTTCTGCTTTTAAAACACCTGTATATCCTGTTATAACAATAATGTCCATCCACAACATTCAAAATCATTTTGCATTACTTTTACACAAATTTCAATATTTTCTTTATTTAAGCCCATACGATGCACACATATTATTTGTATGCAATTACCAAATCCGATCGTTCACTCGATCACACAATTTCACTTCCGAATTAGTATCGTCCACCCGACTTCCTAGTGCGGACTCAGATCTGGTCCCTTGATCAGAAACCGTCATTCTCCTTGCATAGCCGTAACTATGATAGAGAATTTCCAAAGTCAACCAGAATTCCATATCCAGGCTCGCCGTCGAAAATCGAGTGAAAAATTCTAACTCGGATCGACCAATTTATCTCGAAATTTTGTGCTCGAATTCTGGATCATTGCTATGCGAATAAATAATATACGTACATCCTATGTAATTAGCCCAATTGGTTTTTAGCTACACCAACTCTCTTTTATTCACATTCATTTGGGTTTCTATTCTCTTATTCACAACCACCCCGATTCACAACTTTCAGTTTAATTCCCATTCAATTATTCACTTGGAATAATTTTTCTCAATACCAAATTTTCTTAAAAATTTCATTTCTTAAGTTCAATTCAAATATTTTCCATACTTACTATATTTAATTTCACTTCGCTATTGAAGTTCATATTCACTTTTACTCACCTAGTCTTTACTATTCCATTTGATTTCAAATTATCTTCCACTTGAATATTTAATTAGTTGCTCTTACCAATTGATTTAAACCTTAATTAAAGTTTATTTGCAAACTTTACTTTCTTTAGTTTCTTCAATTCCACTTTCTTTACATTCACATTTAGATTTCAGTATTTAGCTCCACTTCCATTTGCTTACAAATTAAATCATTTACCGTTAGTGAAAATTTCCAAAATTTTCAAAAATTTTCTAACTCCCAAAATTTACGGAAAATTTTGGCAGAGTCTCCCTTGTACGGAGGGACTTCTGCGATATCGCAGGATGCACAAAAACATATATACATCGGCCTCAGGCCGGAAATCAATATACATCGACCCACACGGTCGGAAAACAGAAAAACAGTTCATATTTCCTATTTGTATTGCGTAGGCGTACCTTATTTTAGCATTTTTAAGCAAGCGGCAATTTATTTTAGCAAATTGCGCAATCAAATCCAGCCAAACGGCTTCCCTGAACCTGTACTCACTCAATTCAAACATGTAAGTGTTATATATATATAATTTCACTTACTTTCAATAGTTAAACACATGCATTACATAACTAATGTACACTAACACTTTCCATAAGTGAATTTATAAAGTTTCAACCTGAATTTATATGCCTTCAATCCATTTACACACCATCTTACTCAATACATTCTTATTCCGTTCCATTTAAATGGTTTACACTTTATTTCCAACATTCAATTCACTTTAATCCAAACGAACACATATTTATTTCAATTGATTCCAAAAATCAATTTTATTGCTTATATTAACTCAATTGATTTCAAAACCAGTTTTAATTCACTTCTATCCATTCATAGAATTTATTTAATCCCGTTTTCTTCAAATGAAAATTTACTTCTACGAAATTTGACCATATACAAGTGAATAAATAACTACGTAAGCTCGTATCCACTTTAAATTGATTTCAACTCAAATTAGTCAATTCTTCCATTCTAATTCATTTGCAACCATTTCAAATTTTATTTTTATTCACTTAAATTTTATTTTCAACTCAACCATCACTATTTCAATTCCATTTTGTTTAACTAGAGTTCATTGCCAGCTCCATTCATTTAAATTAAACTGGTATATTTCGTTGAATCAATATGAATTCTAATTCACATTCAATAATTTATCTCTGAATTCCTTTTATCTTATAACGAGGCCATTTCCAATTTATCTCTACTTGGATTTTTATTTGCAATACAAGTTATTTTTATGTTAATTCAGTTCCATTCAACTCCAATTCAAATTTAATTCACTTGTAATTTCAAGTTGAATTTCTATTTATAACTCAACTTCACTTTCAATTTTAATCATTTATTTACAACTCAAATTTTTATTAACCAATTCGAGTTCCATTTCCATATTCCATTAGTTAATCTTGGAACATTCCACATTATTTACGTCGAATATTCATCCCATAATTCATTTACAAACTAAACATTTTTCACCACAAATTGGTATTCAATGTGCATTTACCCAATTCAAGTTCCATCTCCATATTTCATTACCAATTAATTATTAATTTGTTTAGACAAGGTGTATTCCCAATATTTGATTTTCATTTCAAAAATCACGTTAACTATTTTACTGGAGTTCAATCCATTTTATAGTTTAAGTTTTGGGTTTAATTCATTTCCCAAATTAATTTTATTTTGCTTAATTATCCCACTTCTAAATTTTATGAGTCACAAACTTATTTATATTCATTCACTTATCCATTATAATCAATTCTATTCACATTTTACTTTTAACTCAGAATAATACATTTTATTTAGCCAAATATATATTTATTATCAAACAAACATTTTCACTAAGATTCCAGAGTTTATACAATTTTCAAAATTTCAAAATCACCTTTGAAATAAACCACATCCAAAATCCTTTTGAATTTCAAAACCAAACCCAGTTTTGCAACAACCACCAACCCAAAACACCCAGGCAACAATTCCTCTTTTGGAAACACGAAAATGAACACCGATGATGTCGCGATCATCATCGGAATTATTTTCCAGCGACCGAAAGAGTTTAGTGCTTTTATCTCTTTAAAACATTTCCAATATTTTAAAATTTCAAATCTCTCCATATTCAATTCAAATTCAAAAATATTCTTGAAGTAATAACACTATTATTTCTCCAAAACTTTGAAAACCATTTCCAAATCCAAAGGAATTTAGATTTTTCCCAAAAAAAAAATTTCAAATTGCAATTCCTTTAAATCTATATTCAAACATTCTCTGGAATTTTATCTCATTTCAATTTCAAAATTATAATCACCTTTACAGTTTACATTTACAAATCTCATTTGTATATGAAGTTTATTTTAATTTATAAATTACATTTATAATCTATATTTCAAATTCTCTTTGTTATAAAAATTTATTCTCCAACTTTGGTTATAAGTTTTCAATTTCTTATTCAATTTTTACACAATAGTGTTAATAATTTAATTATTATCATTCCTTAAAAATCAAGCATCCAAATACTATAATACTTTACAAAAATTTATATCTTTTATATACAAAAATAATTTGGGTAAAATTATTTCATTTACCCTATTTTAAAACAATACCGTGTCGAATTGTTCTATTCAAGTGTTTAGAGATCCCTATCAATAACGTTAATTACTCGTATTGACCAGAATCCATAACTTACTCAATAAACCAATCGACACAATATAAAACCATTTTATATTCACTAACAAATACGCGCTCATATCTATTAATACACTCAAACTCATTATAGAGTACTACGGACTCTATTTGAGTAATTCCCACCAGAGCCAAGGTTATCACCAAACTAAGCTCTGATACCAACTGTAACGACCACGATTTTTCGTGCCAGAAAAATCGGACCATTTAAATGAAAAGAAGGAGGTAGAAGAAGAGAAAACAAAAACAACATCAGAATCTAACCATCGCAGCGGAATAAAATATAATAGATAGTAAATAATCTTTACTCAAAATCAAATATATCTGTTTACATACATTACATCATCAGAATACATCAGTCACAACTCAATCATCAATATCATACAATGGGTACACAACAACTCAACACAGCGGAATACGTATATAAATATACAAGTACGAGAGTACGTTTCGTCATCCAGCTCGTCTCCTGAGCTCCACAGCATCATATCCTGTATCCTATAATACTCGGTCTGACCCGAGCATTACAGTTAAATAACACCCGAGTCAGTCTGGAATACCAGCGTGAGAAAATCACACCCAATTTATTATTAAAGTTTCAAAAATCCTTTGAAAACAAAAGCATCTCGTAAGACCACGCCACAAATAAACATGTCGGGTTTTTACCTTACGATAGCTAAAACAATTTTTATAGAAATCCTCTGATATTATAATAGGGTCTATACACAAGTACTTATAAAATAGCCGAAATTGTTACATTATTAAATTCCAGCTACTAGCCACAAAAGTGGGTAATACAAACAAAACTCGTACAAGGCTCGTAGGGAGAATGGATTTCCAACTAATGACTAGGCACTGGGGTACCACCTGTCACAGTACGGGGCCTAGATCACCGTACCGAGGATTACTCCCTTCATCCCCTGCAACACAAGGCCGGAACCATCCCTTACTGGACAGTCCCGAGTGAGATCACCCCGCGGTTGGGATCAGCAACCGCACCACTAAGCCGAAAAAGAAATAAGGGACATCTAGACTGGAATGACCTCACCCTGCTTGGGTGCTACCCACCTAACCTTGCTGCATATCCCCTGATTTTCAGTCATTTCCATTTGATGAGGCTTGAGGCTAAGCGTTACCTTTAGAACGTTTCACTTAGAATGCCCATCGCCCACCTGACGATGTTTCGCAAGCATTCGTCCATACAAGTCCGTCTCGGGTTCGAACGGAACCGAAGGCACTATTCCTACTACATCCATTTTGGAAATATCCTCAGGATTAGTAGCGACTAGCCCTTGCACTTCCCTGCTCCATCTTCGACTCCGAACACGTTTTTCGCATGAAACGTCCAAACCGGATCGAAGTGGTTTTCGAGAAATAAATCTCGATCCCGGTCTCTTCGAAACGATCAACGCATTTGGCCAAATATTGATAGTCGGTTATTTAACTATCAATTAATATTCACAGCACCCATCAACCAAATAAACAATTTCCCAAATTATTTATTAATCCCAAAATATCTTTACCAGATATATATTTCCGATTTCAAAACCCTTTTTGAAAACAGTTTCAAAACCAGTTTCCTTCCACAGAGTACATTCCCAATAAATTATTTCCACTGGAACACCAAGTACAAAACACTTAAGATTTAAAATAATTTAAAACAAACACTTTTTATCAAACTTACTTATAACATTAAAATTTGACTACTTTAAATATTTTATTTAAATATATATATACCTTAAGAATATTTATATAAAACACTTTATAAAATGTAAACTAAATTTCCTCCTTTAAACTCAATACCTAGTTACTTTATATAATTATTTCAATAATAGATTTGGAAAAATATACTTACTTTTAAAATTTTACATTTAGAAATAATAAACTTTCCAAACATGCTTTTAAAAAAAATCTTAAAATCTTTAATTTATTTGAAAACCATACTTGGCTATCCAGGGAAATACTCTTCTCTTCCCATTTCAAAAAAAATAAATCACCATTTATTTTTAAACAAATCCTCATTCCTTTAATAAATTCTTACCTTGAATTTATAATATAAAATATCCACCGACATTTTATTTCACTTTATAACCCAGTCATAAAGTCTCAAAATCTCTCTTCACTTTAAATTTAAATTTCAACACCTAAATCAATTTTACAATTGATTTTCATTTACTTTACCATGAAATAAATTCTCTTACTTCATTTATTTCAAAATTTATTAACTTTAGATTTAATTTCCAATTTATGTTTTAAAATCTTTAAACTGAAAAATACCAAATTCAGATTCCTCAATTTCCTTTCTTTACCTTTAAATTTAATCCTTACATTTAAAATAATGACTTTTATTCACTTAAGTTCCAGAATTTACTATTCCTCTGTTAATTCAATTTCCTCATATTCCATGTTTTGTTAGATTTTAGAAATCACTCTATTTTATTTTATTTTCACTTCATTATTCAATTTATTCCAATTTACTAGAATTATTTACTTAAAATTCTACTCTTTTATTACCTTTCAAAAATCCAATTCTATAGATTTTGGTAACTCTTTAAACTGAGTTATTCCATCCAACCATACTATCCAATATTCCAATTATCCATAAAACAATCACAGGATATCAAATATTCATCACACAGAATATTAAATAATCTAATAAATTTGAGGAATCCAGTTGGATCCCTCCAACCTGTTTCCCTGCATCCACAAATGTTAGCACAGCATTATTTACTAATTTCAGAATATATCATTCTATAGCACATCAATCAATCCATTTCAACCATTCAAACAATTATTTAAATTTAATCATTTAAATTTAAATTTAAATTTAAACTGAGTGAGATTAACTCACCTTTGCTCTTTTAATTTGCAACGCACTTCATTCTCGCTTTGAACCCACGATTATTGACCTTGTATAAATATTAAATGATGTTATTAACATTTGGGTCAATCGAACAATTAATTGCCATATAATAATTTTAATTATCCAATGATTTTATTTTAGACTAATATCTTAGATTCTAAACCAATTCCTCTTAATAAATTTATTTAATTAAAACTAAATTTACAACCAGTTTTTCTTTAATAAATACTCATATTTATATATATATATATATATATATATATATATATATATATATATTTTTGAAATTCCATATATATATTTAAACTGATAAAATAATTCTTATAGATAAGATATATAAAGTTACATAAACTCTTCGTATTTAAAATTCTTATATGTATAAAATTCCAAAATCATCTGTGTAAAATTCTTCGCTGTAAAAATTCTGCATACATACACTTATATATAATAAAGTTTAAAAACAGCTTAATTTAAAACCTTAATATTAATAAAAATTTCTTTATCTCACCTCTCTACCGTTTTTATCCAATAACATATTTTTCCTTTCTGAAAATAAATTATTTCAGTAACTAAGATGAATTAAATTAGTTTATTAAATACAATAATTACCTAAACACAAATTTAAAAAAATTCCTTCTTTATATTCATATATATATATATATATATATATAAATAGATGGAAGTCTAAACTGGTAAATTCAATACTATTAAATATAATTTTTTTTCTTGAATTGATTGAATAATTCCTGAATTAAATTTTAACTTAAAACAAATTAAATTTTACCATTCCTGCTCGAGAACGAACCCTCCACCTTCACGACGTGCTCAGATGCTTTCCATCGCGATACACTCCACACTCGCAATCCACGCGAGAACGTGCCCCCGAATACTTCACTACGAGCATCACCTCGCGACGCCGCCTCACTGATTGCCATCCCCTGAGAAGCTCGAACCTCAACTCCCCTAATCTCCAGTTTCCCCAAATCGCGTGCGCCACCTTGATAGATCGCGGCCCCAAAATCGCGAGTACCCCTCTGGCCAACGCACGACCTAAAACTCGACACAGCGGTCTCACCTCCAAAGTCCCATCCAAAATCGCATCGCCGACTCCCAATCCCAGAGCCTCGCGCGCGTACGAGGAGTAGCTACTTCGGTACAACAAGTCGCGTTTTTTTTTTTAAGAAATGATTTGATTTCGATTTGGAAAGGAGGGGTTTTAATTCCGAACAAAGATTGAAAAGAAAAGGCAGCGAGGGGAAGAAGAAAACGCGGCCCTGTTTATCTTTTTATTTTTCTTTTCTTTTCTTTCTGACTATTCCATTACGAACAAGGCTTCGGTGAATTATATTTAAGGGAAATGAAGCTTGCGTGATAAGAGAAAGGAAAACGCGATGATAATGGCATGTACGAGAGGGGACAAGGATTTGAGAGAAGGCAGCTGATAGGATAGTACGTGAATATATAAATGAAAATTTTAAATAGAATTCTCAACGCGTTTATATATCGTACACTCACACACTAACTCCGATCAATACGAATTTTGAAATCCAACAATAATTCAATATTACGGTCCCAATGGAACTGGTTTCGTCAAATTCCAAGACTGTACCTCGAAAGGCTATTTTCAAATTCAGTTTAACAATAAATTTTTAAAACTGAACAAATCAGTGTTAAATTCAATTTGAAAACTTCTATTATCCTCAATACTATCAATATAAATTTTATAAGCCTTCAAATTATTTTTTTAAACAGACTTAAAATCTCAGATTTCATATTTTATCCCACTTCAAATTATTTAATTCAATAATTTAACTATCAAATGAATTGTAATATTTGAATTCAAATTAAAATTAAACCTTTAAATATTTAAAATCAATTAAGTATTCCAATTTCAAATGCTTGAAAATTCCGGGTCGTCACATTTTTGATAACTCAGTTCACCGAAATATTTTAATTCAACCATAGTATCCAACATTTTCAATTATCAATATAATTCATCACAGGATATATGGCAAATAATTATATCATAGAATATTTTAACAAATTTAAATATTTTGAGGAATCCAGTTGAATCCCTCCAACCTGTTTCTCTACATCCACAAATGTTAGCACAATACCAATTCCACTTCAAGGTGGAATATCACGGTATATGAGATTAATATAATATCATCCGCTATTATGCGGCGCATAGGGCCTCATCCGCTATATAATGTGGGAAATCAATCACTCCAATATATACTATATACTACTATATATAATATAGCACATCAAATCAATTAAATCATTCAACCAATTATTTAAATTTAACCATTTAAATTTAAATAGCAATCCAAAAGAGTGAGATTAACTCACCTTTATTTGTTTGCAATCCAATCCAAACCGGCTATTCCTACCACCATTATAGACCTTGTATAAACAGTTATAGTTTATTAACATTTTAATTAATAATTTAATTAACCAATGATTTTATTAACATCTGAAAAAATCTACAAATAATTTATCATTTAATAAATTAAATTGACCAAAAATTTAATTTAAACAAATCATTTGTGTTTTAAATTAATTTCCCCTTTTTAAAACCCCTTTTATTAACTAAAATGAATTAAATAAGTTCATAAATCACCGTAACACATTATTTAAAATAACTAGTAAATTAAAAATGTGGAAGTACCTATATTTATTTTATTTTCTTTGTAGCTAGATATGTTAAAATAACCTTTACACATTTATATATATAAAGTAAAAATAAGGGTTTAAGGTGAAACTAAATATAAAAACTAAAATTTATTTCCATTTACAGTCCACTTGACAAAGCTAGCTTATAAATTTTCCATAAATGTTATGTAAGTAATAACTAACTTTTTTTGGAATCCAAAAATAGTTTATAAAAATTTATAATACATAATACATTTTTTTTTTAAAATTCCTTTTAGAACAATTTATTTTACTGTATCCAAATCAATAAACTTAAGAAGATAAACTGTTTTATAAATTTCACTGTAACAATAATTTTTTTTTCTTTTTACTGTAAATCTAAATCCTAATATACACACACATATATAAATTCATTCAGTTTAAAATAAATAAATAGAAAATAAAAACTATAATACTTACGGTAAAACAACCTCGGTTTGAACCACCACATCGAGGCTATCGACATGCCTCCATGCTTTTTTTCCTTTTGCTCGCGCCGCCATCTTAGTTCATGCACGACCCAGGCTCCGATCGTGGCCTAGCTTCACTCAAGCCGCTACCCAAAAATAACAAATCCCCAGTGAAACCCTAGCTGCTGCGATGCCAACACCACCCACGCGCACCCCCATGTGCTCCACCGGCGCCCATTCTTCCCCCAAACCACTCGAGCGTGTGCGTGCGCCACCACGCAACGCGACTTTGAAGTCGCGACCCACGAACTTTCACTTCTCTTCGATTCCTTGCGTGCCACCCTTGTTTTTGAGACGTCGAACTCAATTCGATCGAGCGAGAGAAGGTAATTTAATTTGAACGGGTAGGGGAATAAAGGAGGTAATAAGGAAACTCGCGATTTAACGAAGTAGTATTTTGAAAAGCTCGGCCATACTATTTTCTTTGTTTTCATTTTGTTCTGAAGATTTTGATTTGGGTTTTTAAAATACTAGTCTGTTTATAAAAAGAGAGGAGAGAAACGAAATTGAAGGGGAAACATGCTTGAGAAGGAAAAGTATAGTGATTTGAGTGAAAGGAGTAATGACCGATGGGATAGAAAAACAGCTGATTGGAAGGGTTGACTGGTCAACAGTATATTAATTTAAATTTCAAATTCAAATTGTCCCGATAAATGCAACTTAAAATTTCGAACTCCTATCGAGGCATGCCGCTAGGCGTTTATAATGTTATACCCCTATTACGAATGCAATGGAAAAGATTTTGAATCCTAATTCGATCGTATGGAGAAGATAGCTTTTTGGACCAGTAATTATATTTAATTTTTGATAAAAATTTCAGCGTTTTTATCTACCGTACAATGACACAACTACTCCGATCACTACGAAATTTGAAATCCGATAATAATACCTATTACGGATACAATGGAACTGGTTTCGTCGAATTCCAAGACTGTGCCTCGAAAAGCTATTTTAAAATTCAATTTAAACGATATATCATTAAAACTGAAAAATCGCCTTTAAATTAAATTTTAACCATTCTATTATCTTCCGTATCATCATTATAAATTTTATAAGTCTTTAAATTATTTTTAACAGGTTTAAAACTGAAAATTCAATATTTTACCCAAATTCAAATTATTAAATTCAATAAATTCAATCGCCAAATTCGAACTGATATTTGAAATAAACTATCTTGTAAATATTTAAAATTAATTAAATATTCCAATTTCAAATGCCTAAAAATTCCGGGTCGTCACACTCACCATGTATTATGTAACTTTTCATTGTTGGTTAACATTACTTATATCAGGCTTATGTCTAACCCTATTTTCCTTTAAAACTCTTGTTTACTCTTCGATGTTATGAGTTGAAGGGTACAATATTTTTTTTAGTCATATTAATTTTGGACATACTATAGGAGGTAGGATATTTAGTTGCATCAATTCAGTATGTACTATTATGCAACTCTGGTTACCTTTTTATCACCACTCCGATCACACATGGTGACATCATCATATGTTGATGATGTTATATTGTCTTTGTATATTATGTTTTATCTATACAAACGGGCTTCGATTGAGTAAATATTTGAGGGGATATAATGTTGGAAGAAAAATATTTTAAGTGGAATGTTATTTACTACTATGTTTTACCTTGTTGTTTAAAAAAACTAGAAAAAAAAGATCTCATTTTGTCACTTGAAAATATGACTAGAATGACTGCAGCATTCTGGTATTCATTATTGGGTCTCAAAACAGGTTATATCACATTTGATATCAGAGTTTAATTTAGGAAATACCTAGTAAATAGAGCATAAGTAGTAAGATTTTAGAGAACTCTTACACAAATAAATAGGGATATAGGATATCATTATCGTAATGTACTTGTAATTTTTTAAAATGTAGTTCATTTCAACACTAGTGCGCGCTAGTCACTTGCAAGAAGACTGCTCATTCAGGAAACAAGACATCACTCCTAGTATCTGGGCCAAGTACATTCTAAGAAGACATCTACGTATGTTGAAAATTAGGAAATAATTAAACGCAAAGTGAATTTAAGCTGTGTAACCAAACAATGATTAAATTTTTCACTCTAAGATGAGAATACATGATAATATTTTAAGTGGAATGTTTTTAACTACTATGTTTATCTTGTTGTTTGAAAAAACTAGAAAAATAGGATCTCATTTTGTCACTTGAAAATATGACTAGAATGACTGCAGCATTTTGGTGTACATTATTGGGTCTCAAAATAGAGGATATCTTATTTGATATTAGAGCTTAAGTTTAGGAAATACCTAGTAAATAGAGCATAAGTAGTAAGACTTTAGATATATCTTACAAATAAATAGGGTATAGGATATCATTTTCGTAATGTACTTGTAATTTTTTATATCATAGTATATACATATTCTTTGCCTAAATTGTTTCACTTTTTCTCTATCCTATTTCATATGAAAGCTTGTTATGTGCAGATGGCAAGAAGAAAGGATGAAAGGCTTGCCATACTACTGCTAATGTTGATGCATGTATTGTAGTTAGGGAAATATATGTTATGTTTTGGGAAATGGTGATGACCCAACAATAAACTCAATTCTATAATGCAATAGTAGGAGGACATGTGCCAAATGTTAGGGATGAATTTGTAGAAAAGAGCCAACAATATCATAATTTTAGTGGAAGTCACTTTGATGGAATCACATTAGCCGTAGAAGTTCAATATTGGATACATGTTTGTGAAAGGATCCTTAAGAGATTTTGCACTCATGGATGTGTAAAAGAAAACATTAGCTTCTAAGTAGTAGAAAGGAGCGACTAATGATTAGTAGGACGTTATCATTGCTATAGACCCCGAGAAGAACATTACTTGGGTTATGCTTAAAGAACTCATTGAGAAACATTTGTCTTGGAATCTAAGTAGGCTTTCAAGTTTAGGAGATTCATGGATCTAAGTTAAGACAGATCTACCGTTCTTGAGTTTCGAACCGCTTCAACTCTTTGACTAAATATGGGTGGAGTTCATCAATACCCCAAGGAAGAAGCTTGTGATGTTTATTTCCTATTTTATGAGGTAACATACATAGGTCTAGTGTATGAAGACACAAAAATGAGAATGTTGGGAAGATTGTTTTTACTATAAAAGGGCATAGACACCCGTTCAATCGAAACTAAATAAAGAGGTACTTTAACAAGAAAGTAAATAAAGGCCTGCTAGGGTGAAGCACCAAAAGCTGATAGAACTCATATAACCTATTTTAAGTGCCAAAACAATTGTCACCACTCAACCGAGTGCTCAGGGAACAAAACTAACAGAACTCCCAATGTGGGTAAGGTAAAGTTCTTTAGTTTCAACAAGCTTGGAAACTATAAGGGTAGCTGTCTAGATTTGGCCAAAAGAAGAAAAGTGAAAGTTTATGCTTAGAGTCCGAGGATTCAAAACCATCTAAAGATGATAATGGAAAGAGACTAATGTGAAAGGTACATTTATGATACATGATATTCCTGTTAGAATAATATTTGATGTTGGATCATCCCAGTTTATCATATCTAAGCACTTAAAAAATAAATTAAACCTTGAACCTACATACCTCATTACCTTCCTACAAGCTTCAAACCCTATTTGAGGATATACAACCCTTTGTTTGAGATGTGACCAAGTGAATATTGATTTGTGTGATCGTATGTTTACCTGTTATCTACTTATATTTGACTTTTTTTTAATTTGAGGTGATTTTGCACATGGATTGGCTAACTAGGTGTGATGCTAGATTATTTTGTAAAGAAAGGCTAATTTTCTTATACATGCCCACATAATGAGTGAATTTCCTTACAATAGAGGAACTAAACTCGTACTTGTGTGTATCTTTGTATACTATTGATGATGTAAAAGAACACACAAATCGATTATTCATAATAGTATACTTTCCCGATGTCTTTGAGCATGTAATGGGAATTCCACCTAAAAGAGTATTGAATTTTGAATAGCCCTCGTACTAGGAACAGAGTTGGTGAGTAGACCACCCAATATAATGCCACATAATGAGACAAATAGAGCTAAAGGTCTAGTTGAAAGAGTTAAAAGATAATTTTTTTCGTTCGATCATGTATTTCCATATGGGCTTCTATAGTATTCATGAAGAAGTTTGATAGACCTCCTAGACTATGCATTATAGGGTGTTGAATGAAAAGTCCATAAACCATCGATATCCTTTTTCTATAATTGATGATTTCTTTGACCAAATATGTACAAAAACATGTTCTCAAGTTAGACTTAATCATGGGATTCCATCAGTTGAGAATAGCAAAGGAATTCATACCCTTGACAACAATTAGAATAACATATGACCCTTATGAATGGTTAGTCATGCCTTTTGGACTAACCAATGCATTTGCTTTCTTTGTGGATTTTGTTAATCATATCATTTGAGAACATTCGTATAAATTTGTGATAGTTTTCATTGATGACATATTGATATTTTCCAAAAATGAACATGGCCATGATACTTACCTAAGAATATTGCTATAAATATTAAGGCTACATCAACTTAAAGTGATGTTTCTAGAAAGCCATTTTTGGTAGAAAGAAGTAAAATTCCTAGGTCATGTGGTTTTAGAGAATGGATTGCTCTCCATCCGTCCAAGGTTGAATCCATTAACAATTGGAAGAGACCAAAGACTATAACAGAGATTTGGAGTGTCTTGGGTTAGCTGGGTACTATCGAAAGTTTATTAAATACTTCTCTCATATAGCTGCACCAAATACCAAACTAAGTAAAGGTTTTAATGGAACGATAAGCGTGAATGAGCTTTCTCAAAATTAAAGGAATTGTTGCCTTATACACTTGTGTTAGTTATGCCAAATGAAAACCATGACCTTATGGTTTATATAGATGGTTGTGGAATGTGTTTAGGGGTTGTGCTAATTCAAAGAAGTTGAGTGATAGCCTTCGCTTCTTGGAAGCTTAAGTTACATGAAGTTTGTTATCCTTCACATGATTTAGAATTAACAATAGATATCTTTGCACTAAATATTTAGAGATGTTATCTTTCGGGAAAATGGTTTGACCTATTCAAAAACCATGAGTGCTTTATTCTCTCAAAAGAAGCTAAATATGAGGCAACAAAGATGGTTGGTGTTAGTGTGATTTTTCTTCACTCCTAATATCGCAATATCTGAAGGAAAACTACGAATTTTAGGTCAAATAAAATGGTTCAAGTGAAGATCAAGTGCCAAGGCTGATAGTCAGAGAAGAAAAGTGCCGAAATTGTAAAGACATGAAAATTTATAGTGGTTTAGGAGACAGGCCATAGGTCCATAATTAATAATTTACATTAGTTCCTTGCTTAATAGCTAGAAGGCTCATTGTCTATATCCTCCATTAATAAGTTATCATAAAAGCTTGTCTAAAAAGAAAAATGATATTACAAATGATTTCAGCTAATTGCTTCTCTTTCTATTATCTTACTTTGTCATATTCTGTCTAGGGGCTAAGGCACTCTATTTATAATGTTATTGTAGCTCTACCATTAGAGGAAAGCATTTTTCTTTGATTACTGATATGGCCTACCTATGGGGATGTGATTTGGACATGTGCTATCATCTAGTTACTTTTTGAATGGTGTGGATTGATGATGTGCCACTTCTATATATAGATTTAGGTACTTTAACATTTATACTTTGTATTAGGTTTAGGGTGTCTGAGTTGTTGATCTATCTTTGGGATATCCAAGCCATTGAGTAAGTCGTACATACAGGCACTCTTGACCTTAGGTGGAGACAATTTCGGTCTCGCATATTCATGAGACTCTCTAGGCCTTTTCTTTCGTTTATGGCTTCCTAGATCCATTTCTTTAACCAAAGATAATAGTGGGTCTTGGTATTGGTATTTGATTAGAACCATTGTGACTGTTTTTTGAGGAAAATGACTTATCCTCCAATGAAGGGGTACTTTGTCATAAGCACTGTGATTGTATACTTAATCTTTCAACTTAGAGCCGGCTTGGGGGTTTACTTTCGATTGAGCCTGTACCATGCTTTCGGAGTGGTTTGATTTGAATCATGGTAAACTTGTTTTAAAATGAGTGACACCTTTGTTCCTCGGTTTTCATTATACTTTGGACCTATTCTTTAGCCATAGTTTTGTGAACCATTTGACTGGTCATTTTGGATTGGCATCTAGCCTTCAACGCCTTGGCTATTTATAAGGAGAATTAAGCCCTCGACCTTGTTTATGATTCGACATGATGCTTCGTCTTTGGACTAACATACTGAAGGGAGATACGCTAGGCTATATATAAAGTATTTATTGACATTTAGTACTTACAGACGATCAAGTATGAAGTAGGGCTTTTAGGCTTTGGTCGAAGGGTTGAGACTTTCAATATTTGTGTGCAGAGAATGCCTAAGGATCCTCCTTTTGGATCTTAGCTTATGTAGCGAAAATGGAATATTACTAAGTAATAATTATGCTATAATACATGCCTCCAAAGTTCACTTCATATAGGTGAATACAAAGTTAATTTTCCAAGAAGATTTAGATCATACTTTTGTACTAGGTTCTTATCTCTCTTTCTTTTGGTCCATGTTTAGTTTCCATGACTTTAAAACTAATCAACCTTCACAATAATTCAGTGTCATTCCTAATCTCAATGAAAGGATTTTGTAGCACAAAGAACATATCAGTTACTGCTATATGAGGGATAACTACGGACTTGGGTAATGAGGTCTGCCCTAGCTTTTGCTAGAAGCGGGGTAAGTAGAGTAATTGCTAAGCCAGTATTTGAGTTTTACTCATTGAGTAGCTTCTCGGCACTCATAAGGATTTCATCAAAATGGCCCATATATTCTAGCTTTCGGTGTAGGAAAGAGCAACTCTACATGAGGAGTCCTGGCTCCCATTCCTTTTGAGGGTTTGATTAATCACTCTGACCCATTAAATTTTTGTCTTAATTTTGACATATTATTATAAAATTTATCCACTTTAGGTGGGAATCAAACATGAATGATGTGCACGTAAATGTGCACATTTTTATCGCCATATTTGATCTATTTAAATTAAATAAATGATCATATTGGGTATCTTAACTTGTTGTAACCAAAATTCACATTAATTCCAAATTGTCACACATTCATCTTCATACAAGGGTGAAATGGTCATTTTTGTGCATTTATTAAATTGAGAAAATTTACTTAGAATTTTCTATGTTTTTTGTAGGAAATTTGGTGACTTTTACAAGTGGTTTCATGAAGATATGCATGCACAAAATCAATACAAAGGAATGAAGATGGAAATAATTCAAAGTGAAGATAATGGAGGACCCCACCTACCCACCTACCTTAATGTACAAATTAAAGGCTAATGCACATGCTTATGGATTTAATGGCTTCATGTATATTTAAGTGGGGATTAAAACATGCTAATGATAACTTGGCCTCCACACTTTCTCATGTGCATTTTGGGCATTCCCCAAAAATAGGAATTAGCGTTTTAAACTTGTATATATATACTCCTTATGTTTCATGTAACACTCTTCTTCTCTTAGTCTCTCTTAGGCCTCCTTCTCTTTAGTTTAGTTTAGATCAAATAAAAGAAAGCTCTCTTTCTCTTTTAATGGCTACTTAGCCAATTTTTATTTCTTGTAATCTTTTTTATTTTATGCAATTTAATACATGCTCTTTCCTTTTCATGTTCATTTACTTTCATGTTGTAGTGTAGGTTTCTCTTATTTCATGCAAGTAGATTAGTTTTGTTTCTTTGCTTTGCTCTCTTTTTCTTTCTTTTTTTGCTTTCACGTTGCTTTCTACATTTGTTGATTTGATAACAAATATGAGAGCTTAATCCCTACAATTTAGGGGTAATGAAGCTCTCTAGTATGTAGATGCAACATTTTGATGTTTATACTCTCTTTTTGTGCTTTAATGGAAACACTTGAAGTGGTTTAATGATGTTGTTTTGCTTTGATTTTGATAGTCTATGTTGTTCATAACAAATAGGCTATGCTTAAACAAACATAACACAAATTGCCTCTTCATCTAAATATGATTATGGCAAAGAAGTGAATGTTGAAATTGAAATTTGATGGCTTATATTTCTAATTAATAGTTAATAGACCATGCTTAAAATAGATTTTGCTTTCAACTTTGTTGTCATATTTTATGAGATTTAAAAGTGTATTAGTGGTTGTGTTATAGTTTGATGGTTTATATTGAGCTAATTAATAGAACAAATATACCATACTTATGATAAGCACATCAACTAATTCACTAATGACAAGAAAAGAAAGATCATAACTTCATTTTGTTGATTTATGTGATCTAGAGAGTGGAAATTGCCTCTAAATTGTTCTTTTAACTCTCATATTTTTATCATTTTCTTTTGCTAGTTTTTGTTAGTTTTTACATTTCTAGCTATTCACTCTGGACTTTGGTATAATTTGATTGAATAGAATTTTAAAATCATCAATTCCCTGTGGATCGACCCGTATTCGCCGCGTGCTACATTCGTACACCGTGCGCTTGCGGTTATTTTTTAATTTAAATTCGTTTGACGGTTTTTTAAACCGATAGAATTTCCGTCATCCGAACAATGAACATAATTTATTTTACTATGTCGTAGACTCACCTTATAAATTATGATAATGGAACATCATGTCAAAATCATTAGTGTACTACATGGACTGTTAAGCCACGAGCATTCAAGGAGTAGCATGTCTCCTAGAATCTGTACATCCCAAATGAAAGTTATACTTTTGTAGCCGAAGCTAAGGTGGTTTTATGATTAAGACTTCCAGCAACCAGTAATGTTGAATGAATCAAAGATGTTATTTAAATCCATCATAGTTTCACTGTGATTATAGTGATTAAAAGCAATATCATTTGCGTCTTGATCCTAGTACCAAAGAATGTAAAGAATACTAAAAGCAATTTGATATGAACATTGACTAGTCTTGTGGTAAATTTTATACTATAAAACTTTTGACAACGTGCTTCTTGTCATCTAAACCTTGTCTTACAAATATGTATTCTGGAAATACTATTATTGGAAGCCAACTTCCATATAATGGTAAGGCACTACTTGGCCATGGCTAACAAATTAGATACATCCAGGTCTGTATAAGTGCATGAACTACTTAGCCATGGCTAACTAATATAAAAGCTTATACTTGCAACAGTCTCATGTTTTGGTAGGCTTTAAATGTTTTGAGTTACATGTTCTGGGAACTAAATTACCATTTGGTCATTTCAGTCTGTATGTACCTAGAGGAATAACATCATAAATAATAAGGGTTCCTTCCTAATTTGAACTAGGAGGTCCATCTGCTAAATCCTTTGTATTAGGCCTTCTCATTCAGAGAACCATATCCCTTTATTAAAATTTTCTGATTTAGACCCATTGATTGTGATATCAAGTCTTCCTTCAAATATATTCTAATGTTCTCATAATCGCTCGGTCTAGGTGTTTAGGTAAGAAGTCCAATGACTCTTCGTGGAGTTAATTATTTTGTTGAAAACGTAATACAATCTTCATTGAGAAGCTATCTCAGGTTGTAATACCCTAAATTTTAAAAACTATAATTTATTAATTATGATAACATTAGTTTTATCAAGGTAAATATTTGAGGGACATTTGTTTACTTGTTGCCATTAATAAATAGTGACTTACCATAATAAGTGTTTGGGTGTGCATTTAATTACTACGCTATAATTTTAATAAGGTTTGAGAGTTAACTTAGAATTAGAAGAGGGCTTTAAGACCAGCGGCCCAACTTATAATGGGAATGAGATATAATAAAACAAAAGAACCCCGACCTTACTCACACATTCTTGTTTTATTAAAAAAAGCTCTAAAAGAACTCATTAATGGCCACGACCTAAGAAGAAAACGAAGAAGAAGAAGGAAAAAAAGCTAAGGAACCTAAGGAGATTAAGGCTAGTATATAAAAATACTTAGGTGAGTTACACAACACCCTTTCTACCATTTTAATAGTAGTTGAATTTGGTTTAATTAAATATGACATGATCATATGCATAAACTATTTATAGGCGATAAAAAATATTTTAATAAATATTTTGTGTAAAATAGCTTTGCTAAAGGATGTTTAGCTATGAAGCCATACTTTAATGATTTTGAAATGGGATGGAAATTGAATATGACGTTCGAAGCATAATTTTAGAGATGGGATATTAGTTAGAAAATTATTCCTCGTCCAAATATTTAGTTGTGAATTTTTGAAGGAATCGATATATTAAATAAACAAGGTAAAATGACTTCAAATAGAAATGATGGTGATAATGTGCATAAGAATTTATTTACAAATTTATGAATTTTCTAAGTATTTTCTCGACGATAAATAATCATTTTTGAAAATTGGATATAAAAGTTGAAACCTTGTATTATGACAACCGAGACTAAATTATGCATGCAAATTACATGACAAGTAATAAGGGGACCAGATCCCATAAAAGCATTGAAAAAAGTACAAAGGACTCTATCACCAACTAGAAGCGAAGGTCGAATGAATCTAGAGACGAATTGTGTAAAAGTTAAACACATTCAAATGTTAAGATTTACTATCTGTAACAGCGCTGAACTAGAAAACAAGTTATGTTTGTGGAAGGACTAAAATGAAACTTAAAAGCTATACGAACTAGAGGAAGACTAAGTGAACTCTAAGTATAATAAATTAGAAAAATATAAAGAAGATAGCCAAGGTCTGTACCGAAGGAGAAGGCTATAATCGAAGGCTAATGTAAGAGCAATGTATGAAATCGAAGTTTCCAAAAGATGAAAGAGGTATGCGAATAACTTGCATGGTGTTAAGACGAGGTGTCGGAATGAATCCATGAATAAACCACGCTTATCTAAACGGAATCAAGGGTAATGTTTACGAAGATTTATTGACTTTCGGAGGTGAGTTAATATTTCGATGATCATTTCAGTGTAAGTCCATAGAAGCATCTGAAAGCATATTCAGAACGTTAAACAAATGAGAAGATGTAAGGCCTATTTGTCAACCTAGAATCTAAGTAGGACATTAATTTTGATAACAATGCGTATGGCATGTGTGTGGCAACCCAATGTCTAAAGTGATACCGTTTTCGATAACAAGGTGCAGGGCCTGTATGAAAACCTAAAAATCCAAGTAAGGCATTGATTTTAGTAATGTGGTCTAAGGCCTTTGTGAAACCCAATGTTCAATTATGACATTGATTTTGATAACATGGTGTAAGGCCTCTTTGGATACCTTTTATTTAAAGATGATCTTATTTAGAAGTTTTGGTGTAAGGCATGGGTAGCAACCAAAGGATCATAGGTGGTACTACATTTAATAGAGGTGTAAGGCCTTTATGGTAACCTAATGTCTAAAATAAATACCATATAAGAAAGGCCTAAGGTCTTAATAGCAGTAGAAAGTAAAGTAATAAAACCTTAGGAGTGTGGAAAGCATAAGGCTCTAGTGTTTGACGATCGAAAGAGAAATGTTACCTTAATTAACGGTAAAGGCATAAAGCCTCCATGGCAGCCGAAAGTATAATTACCTTGATATTCTTGAGAAATAGAATAAGGCCAAAGTTGCAAGATAAATGACCTACTATAAAACCTACTCATGATGTGGTATTAAGTGTATAGAACGCTTCGATATGATAGAATGACTTGTATTTACATTCATATGTATGAACTGATGTTGTTGAATAGTGAGGGAAAAACCCATTTCAAGCTTTAACAATCTGGTGTCACTATATGCTATGTTTAGTGTTATCTATTACCCATACCAGACTTTGTGCCAGACCTATTGCAGAAAATTATCCCAAAATAGGCTTATATCCCGACCCAGAATAGGCCCATCGAAACTTAGACTCATTCCAAAGCGAGTTGTCGGTTGGTAAAAAGAACAATATAGAGCTATTTATATATTCGTTCAATACTCATAGTGGAAGGATAAAATATAATAGCATAATTAGTACCCATTTAAATCAAATTTCCAAATGTCACAAACCATAACATAATGTCAATAATTACCATTACATAATTATGTTCAAAAATACATTTTCATATTCATATGGTACGTTAGAAATAGCATAAATAGATAAATAGACTACTGCCACAAGCTCCTCTAGTCGTCTTCTCCATCTTGATCATTGTCCCTTCCTTAACCTGTGTTGTAATGTGGAGCGAGTCAAATCAACAATGTCTAGTGAATAGGAATCTCGAGCCTTTCTATATCAGTACTTAGGAAGTATAATTTAAATAAGGATATGTCTTTCGCATTTAAACTCTACTCAAAACCATTTAATACTTCATACAAGGGAAAGAGATGGGCCCTCAAACAAGCACTTTATACCTTCAATTCCCGAAGTAGGTCCTTTGCACTATCTAATTTCAAATCCCATACCATCATTATTAATGGCTACCAATGTGAGAGATAACACCCAAGCCACTTGATATCTTTTAGTGGAAAGTAGGTAGATGCTGACCATTCATGACCTCAACTGAGGTAGGCTCTCCATCATTTAATACCTTTCCCAAGGCGAACTCCACAGAAGTATCATACAGCTGACATTGCATGGAAATCTCCATGGACACTTAATGTTACAATTGAAGCGGACCTTTCAAAGATATCCTCAATCATGCCTAAATCCAATCCCGACCAATTAATACTTCATATAAAAGAAAGAGGCGGGCCCTCAAACAATCACTTATTACCTTCGATCCCCAAAACAGGTCCTTCGTATTATGACCCATACCTCACTGAGACGTCTCACACTAGTGTAACTATTTGTAGGAACTGGTAGCCAGATTAGCTAGGCAAATTTACCCTACAGAACTGTGACTAACCTTAGGTCATCCATTGTTAATTATTATAGGCAATGTCTCATGTGTGCCCTAAAGTCACATTACTGGTAGCCATATTAGTTAGCAGACTTCTGAGTGCTTTTGACTGACCTCACATCCTTATAAACTAGTCAATTTTCATAACACCCTTTAGGTATATTATCACGCATCTCACCGCATTAATTATTTAGGCCTGATAAGAAATCCTTCTTATTTTTCCTATATAATTAGTTGCTTTCCTAAGGGGGAATTCAATGAAATTTATTGACCTAATTAACTATCCCATCAATATGTTATAATTGTACATTATTGATGCTAGTTTTCATATACGTTGATTGATTTCTATCTGTGCGGAGATTATGCCGTAAACTAACATTTTAAATGTCAAATCTTCCAAAAATTATACAAGTCTTATTTCCACAATAACATACATATCATAAATCCAATATTCCAAAATTTATTAATAGACTTATTTCATATATGTCAACTTATTTCATACTAAATCAATGGAATAAATTAATAATAGAAACTTACAATTTAATTAACTTTATGCACTATTCAACTTCTTTTACATGAAATTAAACAAAGGAATTTCTATTCAATTTGTAGAAATAGGCAGTACGAAATACTAATAAGAATTTGTACCTTACACATTATTTCTTAATCAAATCCGTTAATCAAATCCAAAGAAAAAGAATAAGAAGTGGAATAGAAGGTAAAACACTTAAATTGCAAAATCCACACACTCAATTATTTTTATGCAAAACAATTTAAATTCCAACCTAATAATTAACATCTCTCTTTAGGGTAATTTGGGGATTTTCAGTTTGATGTTTTCGTAATCAAAACTCCCAAGGCATATATCAAATCAAAACTACACTATTCAATTACGAAAATAGAAAAAAAAAACTAAGATTTTCAATTGTAGAGGTCCTTAGTTTTGCCTTCTTTTGGATTTGATATGCCTTTAATGAACTTTTTCAGATCAAGTGATGTATACAACAAGGGTTTTGTATATACATTAGATTCAAAAAATTAGAGGCTTGGAGGAGAATAGGTTGAGAAAATAAATAATAATAAAACAGAGATATAAATTTCAAACCTAAAACCCTAATGGAGTTTTATGAATCTATGAAGAGACAAACTGACAGAGCGCGCTACTTCCCCTAAAATAATTTGTAAAGAAAAGCGAGGAGGCTAGGATCTTATTTATAGTGGTTGGAATGCACCAAAACCATCGGATCTAGGTCAATCTAGTATGTTAAAACTCACAAACCCTAGCCGCCATTCACCATCATCGGTCAACAGCCCCCACCAGTTAATCGACCAACTGGATTTTGTGAATCGACCAGTAAATCGCAAATAGGGGAAAGATAGAGTCGATTAAAGGTTAATTCTATCTTTCCACCGACAAAACCCTAGCCGCCATTCACCATCCCCTTTTTGTTGAATCGACCAGTAAATCGCAATAATGAATGTTAACTTTAAGTTTAATGATTCCTTAACTTGCAAGTATAATTACTATTAACTTTTGAATTTCAAATTTAGGAATTAATTATTTATTTGAATTTGAATTCTAGCTAAATTATTTTGAATCTGACAACTTCAAAGGTGCATAACTTTTTTGTTTGAGCTCCATTTTCAATATATTATATATGAAAATTGATCATAAAATTGACATGAATGTAACAACACAACTTTTCAGTCAATTCTGACTTTTATAAAATTTTCACTTTTACACCTATCTTATTTAAATTAATTTATCCAATTTATTTATTTATGGTTCATTTTATGGGGTGTTACGTATTCGCCTTAAAAGGATTTCTTCCCCGAAATCTTTCAAAGTGGTGAACAGCGTAACGCGCAATAAAGATCCATATTATACAACCAAGTTATTTACACAATCATGTATTCAACCAAAAGTACAATATGATTATGTACTGCAGATACAATATAACTAAGCCCAATCCGAGCATGATTGTGTGATCATGACATATTAGTATGCATGCAAACACCCTAAACATGCCAAAATTTCCACATAATTGTAAAGTGACAGCGAAAATTATAGTAACCATCTCTTGCTATCCAATTTAGCAACCACGATGCAACTAAAAACATAGTCTTGGTGAGAAAAGTTTACCAGTGAAAAACTCAGGATGAGAGATCCTTATCTTCTCTTTAGTTTCCCATGTGATTTTCGCCAGGTTATCTCCTCAGTACTCGGACTAGCCTAATTTATTTTTTATGGGGCTTCCAAGTTCAATGCTCAACATTGTGTGGTGGCACGAGATGTTATTGGCTCTATCTGAATATCTCCATATTGATTAGGCTTCTACCAAAATGGCTGTGTTATGAAGGAATTTCCTAAAATAAGAAATGTAAGAAACATCATGGACTCCTAGCAATTTATCTGGTAACTCCATATGATATGAAAGTTTTCCTATTTTCCTAAAATTGGGAAAGGCCTAATAACTCTTAGTGCCAACTTTCTCGACTTTCCAAATCCTATAACCTTCACATGCTGCCTAATCAACTCTATCTTTCCAAAGACTCGCAAATTAAATCTAGTCTGAGTAGGATTTTGTCACTGGTTTCCCACCAACAATATTGCGATTTGCATGGCCTCCCATAACGCACTTCGAAGGGTGTCATACCAGTCGTTGATTGGTGACTATTATACGTGGATTCCACTAAAGGTAAGTGCTGCTTCCAGTGTCCTCCAAAGTCAATGATGCAAGCTCTTCAACAAATCCTTCAGGATCCTATTCACTCTTCTAGTTTGTCCGTCAGTCTGAGGGTGGTAAGCGGTGATCAGATTCAACGAACTTCCTAAAGCTGTCTACAAACTCCTCCAAGATTCACCAGTAAATAATGGGTTCCTACACTAACGATGCTAGTTGAAATTCCATGACGTCGAATCTCCTCCTTGATATAAATCTATTCTACAGAGGCTGCGGTCTTATTGTTCCTAATGAAAAATTCTACCACCTTCTTCATCCTTGTCCAATAGAAAGTTCTCTTCACATCCCTATACATTTTATCTCTTTCTTGAGTTGTGACATTCTACAAGCTAAAATTTACTTTTTCCAAAATCCTAAAATTTCTAGGATTGAACCATTCTTTTGTTTCTACTTGCTAAACTAATTTCCTCATTAACTTCCAGTCTTATCTACAGTTCATCGTTAGTTAAGTGTCCCTATAAAGTATCTTTATTTATGTTGCTTCTTAATACACATATATTTATCAACATTTCAATCCCATACACAAAACCATCACAGTGATAAAATAGGGGCATATCTTATACCATATCTTACGCTTTTCCAATAACTAAGGAAGACAACTAGTGATTACCACCCAGAAACTCTAAAAGAAAACTATGCTGGAAGTTTCCATTTATCATCAATCGGTGTAAATGGTATTGAGGTCATACTACACTTTACTGAATTAAGATGGACATTCCTATTATTTCATTTTACTATCGTTCACTTTCCTTAATTTTCCTTTTTGGTTTGTAATAAATTTAGTCTATCTATTACTTTAGTTAACATACCCATAACAACTATTTATTAATGTCAAAATTGGAACGTCTTTATTTAATCCTCATTAATCTTTTACAAATTTCATAATCCATTTACTGCTTCAATTCATTTCTTCCATAAAGGGCATATTAAACTTTTCCTAATTAGTCCCTTTTAATTCTCTTTAACTCTCATTGCTTACAAATTTACTACCTGATATATTTGTAATCAATGTCCATAAATCTTAAACTGCAAATTACTAATTAATACATATATAATCCTAAATTATGCTTTTTTCCCCTAATTTTAGGCGTTAAGCGTGGTTATATGTGTATATAAATTTCTAGCTGCTAATATCTAAACTAGAATATTTATTTCCATATTTTTAATTTATCGGAGTTATCCTTCTAAAAATGATTACCGCTATAATTTTCATAAATTAACCACAAATTAGATTTTTGTTTCGTTTGAGATTACAAGGGATTTTTTTGTTGAAACAGACAATATAAACTATAGAAAAGAATATCCATATCTTACACATCTCTTTCCCTTTTGGTACAACCCTTGTTAATTCAACCAACGTGCTTTTATATGTATTTTGGAACTGCATAATTTATGGAAATTGCACGAAAACCACTCAAAAATCAAAATATAGAAATTCACACTCTACGAGCAACCTAATTTACAATCCAATTACAGATCTGGAATATCTTTAAAACTTTACCACCTTCTTAAAATTAAGGTTTGGGACTGATTGCAAATTTTCCAAATTATGCTGTAAATACTATTCTCATTTGTACATAACCTAAAACATTTAACCTATCTTATCTTGGTAGTGATCCCTCCCTACTCCGTAAAAAATTGGTTTAGCTCTAACCATTCCTTGTAAAAATAAAATTTCACAACCATGAACTTATGAATTTGAAATCTTTACCTTTGAAAATATATACATAGAAACATTTATTAAGAATTCAAAATTACTTATTCCAAAAAGGAGTAAAATAATTTACCTTCTCAAATACTTTCTACATCAAAGATCGATTCTTTTGAAAGATGGACATTTCATTTATAATATTCAAAAATTGATAGTTTTCGAAAAGGAACTATGAAAACTTTCCCTTCTTAATTACTTCCTATAACAAAGGCTTTCTTCTTTGAAAGTAGGATTTTAGCCCAAAACGTTTATAAACTCAATTATCATACCACATAGTCATTGATTTCAATTTTTCAAAAATATCTTATACAACTTTAAATAATGAAAAGTGGCAATGATGACAACCATCCTATTATTATCCTTTTATTTTATTTCTAGCTAGATTACTGGTCATACTTTATATAAATTTCTAATGCTATTATTATTTATATCATCTATTATTCTCCCCAATTCGCTATACAGATTATTCCTCCCAACTTATTGTGCATTCTTAATCTTCTATTCGTTCTACCCTATTTAATCAAGTGTCGTTTCCATTTACACAACCCTTTAAAAGAATTTTAATGAAAAGAACTTCCAATTTTATGAAGAAGTAAAAAAATATCGAGTCTAACCTATGTTCCACTTCACATTTATTTAAAAAACGAAAAATCCCTTTGTTAAAAATATTTAGACAAATTTTTTTTGGCTCAATAAACTTTAAACTAAAAATTTCAAGACTGCAAAATCCTTTTATGTAGAACTTGTTAACTCAAGTACTTTGAATAATTATGAATTACCAAATTTTCTTCCTGTTTGAAAATAACAACTTCTAAATCTATAGTGTGGGAAAAATCATGAGCCCAACATACGCCATATTTTGCATTTATTTCAAAAATGAAGAATCTAAAAATTGAAAACCATTTCACTCAACTCATTTTAAACTAAAAATTTCAAAAATGAGAACCCTTTTTCCAACTCTTCAAATCATCGGATTTATAATTTTCTTTTTAACGAAGTTTATCCACCATTTTGTTTTCAAAGCGTTCCATCACTTTTAAAGTTACATTCTCTTTCCAAACGTTTCACAAAACAATTGGTAGCATATATCTAAACCCAATTAAAATCACTTTCTATAAGAAAATTTTAATTTATGGTACATAAGATCTTCATTTTATAATCGTTAGAAAGCCCTTTCATAACATATCAAGAAATTTTCAAAAATATTTTCATCAAACTATTTCTCATAGGGTTCAGTTTAGAAACCGACTTCAATTGTTTTTTCTTTTAAACTTTCCTACTCAATCTTTAAAAATTGGGTTATCTTCTTGTGGTCATTAATGTATACCTTCTTATGGAAGCTTGTTTCAGTTCTTCTTCATATCTTTCTTTCAGATGTTAACAAATATATTGCCTTGTAATATTTTTTACTACCTAACTTGTTATTTGCTATTTCTATAAATGTCAATTGTCCATAATAAATGATTATAATTCTAATGGACAATTCTTAAAGACTTTTATTTATCCATTCTATTTTACGTATTGTGCCTTCTTTATCGTTCAATAATTTATCTAATAATCTCGTTAATAGTCCATTTATATCTCTATTCAATTCGAGTGACTCCTTATCCATTCTACATTTATTGTCTCACTAATCTTGGAGTTACAACCTTTCCTATTGAAGTTTTCTATCCTATTATTTATTAGGTGATTTATATTAATGTTCTGATTACATCTGATGTGAGTATCTCATGTATTATGCTTATAGAGTTCACAATAATTAAGGAAGTCTAGGCCAACAAAAGAGTCAAGTGACATTCAGCTTCTAAGGTGCTTCTATATGTCGCGTTCATACTCTTCTTAGTCCACGCTTACAATAGGACATTCTTCCAATGGATAATTGAGTAGGAGTATAAATTTAGCTATTTATTTTTCCAACTCATAGTTGCTTCCCATTCTTTCAGAATATGGTCGTAGCTACTTCTATGGTTGGAATTTATAGAGTTAGGTGTACATTAAAAATAAGTATGTATATTTATATATAGTAGGGTTTACTTTCAAAAATAACTCATATGCTACTCATACATATATTTTCCCCATTGATCGGGTAAGTAAAGCTCCGATACGAAATGTAACAATCCCCCAAAACATGCCTAAATCTCGACTCAAAAAAGGCCCAAGACTTAGACTCATTCTAAAGTTGGTTGTTTGTTGGTAAAAAGAACAATACAAAGCCATTTATCTATTCATTTGGAAATTCCAGCAAAAGGATAAAATATAATAACATAAACAACACCCATTTTATTTAAATTTCCAAATGTCACAAAACCATAACCCTGAATATTAGATTTGAGACTAGAATCAAATGTCAGCTCCGGCCATGGAAATATGGACATGAATGTTCTTTTCCAGTGGTTCATTGCCAACTTAGTGTAGCTTTAGGTCTAGTATCAAGTGCCATCGCAAGTCATGCATGTTTTAAAGGGCCTAGTGCAAGCTGTTAGAGATAATTTTGCTAAGATAAATTAAGACTTTCGAAGCTTGGAATAAGAGATGTTTGATGGGGAAAAAATGCCTTTAGAAGAGGGTAATTTGCTAAAGATGTGTGAATGAAATTTTAAAGATTTGATGTTCACTAATGCTTAGAAAGTGAAGTTAGTATCCAGGCAATTCAAAGGACTGGCTAATATTTGGTGGGAGATAGTACATATAGAAGTTCCTTAGGAAGAAATTACCTGGAAAAGGTTTAAGGAAATGTATAAAGAGCAGTTCATTCTATTCTCGGAGTTATTAGTTATGTTTCAAGAGTTTGTTGAGTTATAGCAAGGATCACTAATGTTGGTAACCTATAATAAAAATGAGTATATTAGAGAGATAACTATGAACTCACAACGGAATAGTAAAAATATAATAGAACATATAAACTGACTAAGGCTACTACCTTGAATTAATATTATTCCTTGGATATCTAGTTGCCTCGTCAATGCTGAGCATGAATGAGAAGCCATGTCCATCTACCATTCCCAACTTGTACCATTGTCTTGTCCCTCTAAATCTATCATGTAGGTTGTAATGAGGAGGGGATCACGATAACATTCTGGTGATTGGTAAAGTATGTACTTTATCCACAACACTAGTTTATGCCGATTGATCTCCACTTAAGTGTTATGTCCTTTTTTGAGAGTTCTAAATTTAATTTCATCTACATGTACGGTACATCTAACCTACTCTAAGGCATGTATATAAATGTATAAATTTCCATTTTCTCCCAAGAAGAAAACCCCATCACAACGTAATCGATAGTCAACCGGTTTGAAGGCCTATGACTCCTAGACACGGCCCCATAATTTAACTAGCTGTACTAGTATTGCAATTCAAAGACTTATCTAAGGGTTAACTAGCAATCTTCTAATCAACAAACAAACAACCAAACAACTTCAAATTCAATGCATATCCCATACGAACTCTACACCAGCAGAAAGTGTAATCTATATTGCCATAACCTAAGTCTTTGCTAATCGATTGCTCAGGATCGACGAAGGATCGATTTATGCCCATCCCTACTCTACAATTACCAGTACACAATGTTAACGTAACCCCGATTTCTCTACATAGTTCATGTTTAAATTTTCCTAATGAAAATCATGGAAAATGCCCATTATTAGTTACTTAATACCACTTGTTTGGAATTGAAGCAGACCCAAAAACCGTTTACTGCTACAAATTCAAGGCAAAACCTTGGTATATTTTCCAAACCCTATACTCGGATGTATATCCCCCACGGGTCCTATAGTTGGATATGTCTCACATAAGTAGTATGTACACACAACTGCTAGTAGGCCCTTGTGGAGAGAAGACTTCTATTGTATTACTCTACCGACCTCACATCTCAACCCATACTAAACCAAGTCACTTGTAATTAATTATAATATTAGACTAAGCTCACTAATTCGCAACCGTCGCATACGTACTGTTGATGCTATATAATTACAACTATAGTATGCCATCCCTGTTCACTTATTTGATTATCATCACTTCTTCTTATCTATTGAGTTTACTGCTTTTATTTCCATTATCCCCCTTTTTAGCAAGGTCATGATACCAAGGGCTTGACTAGAGATTGAAGACAGTCTGCTCTGGAAATCGGTCATTTGCAATTCACGATGGATACAAGCAAACTTGGTCCAAGTCCGGATTGAGCCACAATTAGAATGATATGACAAGCAGAGCTATGCAAGACAACATTCCAAATTTCAGGTCAATTGAAGTTCGTATGCCCAAGTTATGGAACGATCAAGATCCACGTGAAACATGCCCCTTTCGTATCCATCCATCCATATCCATCAGCATCGATATGAAATGAACATAACTCCATCACTCAGCATCCATTGTTCATATGCATAAGGTTCAACCCTATAGTGATGGACTTTAACACTCCCTCGATCGATTGTAGTTCACTCGGTCGGCAGCTAAACATTTCGTATAGATAAACTGCTTGATCGAAACAAAGAGTAAAGACGATGATCGATACGAAGATAGGGGCAGAACATCGATACAGAAAGAAAAGCATCAATTGGATACAAGTGGAGCAATCAAACAAAAGGAAGCGGTCCCTACGCACAATATATGGAGCTCCACAAAGCGAGCGTGCAACGTCATCGACGTGAAGGGATCGATACGAAACGTAATGATCAAAGGCGTCAGCCACTCTATATTTGCAACTTTGATTGATCAATAACTCCATAACTATACATCCAAATGCGATGATATTTTCACAGAAGGTTGCATATCATCTCAGGAACGTCCATGATCGATCGTAGTTAGAGCCATTTTCGATCGTATGAAGGCTACATGGATCAATCAGGGATCGATCCCAAATGACTCCAAATCGATTGTGTGAGCCAACCTAGGCATGAGAAAGGGTACTTCGAGATTCAAGGCAGATATTTCGAGCTTCACACCTATAAATAGCACCCTAGCTGCAACTAAAAGAGGACTTTTATGCTGCTGCTTAGATTGAACTCCATTGTAATTCGAGTATGAGCCGTTGTACTATTGTAATTTAGTTTATAATCAGCAATAAACATCAAATCCTTCAAAGTGGATGTAGGCTATAACGTCGAACCACTAAAAATTCTTATTTTCTTTCTATTACTGCATATTTTCTTGGTGTGATTTTTAGATTAGCCTCATTTTCCAATTTACTTCTTCATTCTAATCTCTTCAATTACATCTGACGAGTGTTGTGCCTATTTGTGGTACAAACACTTCTGTGCTTTCATTGAGGAAACTCTGCTTTTTCTCTGATTCCGTGGATCCTCTGTTGTCGTTGGATTGCTAAAATCTAAGGAGGAGATCCAGATCCGTCTTTCAGTGGTTCCTTCTGTCCTATTCAGATTATTATAGATCTAAGAAGAACTACATCCAACATGGTACGCAATACCAGAACTGCTTCTAATGATTCTAATCTAGAAGGAAGGGATAGGCAAAGTCCCGCATATCTGGTTACTACAGGCCAAACATCAGCTGAAGCTCTAGATCTACCTGGTCCAGTAACTAGAGAGGAATTCTAGACCCTTATACATGAGCTCACTCAAATCCATCAAGAGCTCACTCAACAGATCCGTGTCAATATGAAACTTGTGAACCAGAATGAAGAAAGACGAGGGAGATCTAGAAGAGAGCATACCTCTTATTCCTTGTCTGAAAGCTCGGCGCCATCTGAATCCTATCACAGATCTACATGACGTCGATTAGATGAGAATTATGTGGAAGCCTCTGGGTACCCGTATGCTGCGAATCCTGGACAGGCCAGGATAGGTCCTTCTATAAGGCATCATCCTGCACCCTCCTCTCGAGGAGGGACACTTCCTCACAACATAACTCATGACAACGCAGCTTCTCCTATAGATCTGGATCTCGAGGTCCAGAAGCAGCTAGATCCAACCCTTTGCCACTGCATTCATGCTCAAGATCTTCACTTTCATAAAGCCCATGAGCCAAGGAGGCATGGAACGGACCGCAGACAGCGACCGGACCATCCTCGTGACATGGAACCCGACCATGACTTGTCCCCAAATCCCTAGATGCTTGATATTCCAACTATGATATACCAGATGATAAGAGAAATTTGAGGACTCGCTAATGATGAATGGGGGATTTCTAGAAGTCATACCCCGTTCACTAATGATATCTTACATGCGGAACCGCCCCGTCGATTCAGGATGCCGACCTTGCCGATGTATGAAGGTAATTCGGATCCCAACTAACATATTCTAAAATATGAATGGCTTATGAATGTCGCTCGAGCTGACGATGCGGTTAAATATAGAAGCTTTCCTATCTCCTTGGGAGGCATTGCGATTTTGTGGTTCACCCATCTACCGCCGAGATAGATTATATATTTTGACCAGTTATCTATTAAGTTTGTTGGGCAGTTTCGTATGCATGCTGCCAGACCTAAGGAAGTAAACACCTTGTCTGTTACTCAAGCTCCAGGAGAGACTCTAAGGCATTATCTAGAAAGGTTCCATGTTACTTGTTTCGAAGCAGCAACCCTGACGACAACTCTATTCTGATGGCAATCGATCTTGATTCTTAATTCGATGATTGGCTAGCTAGGAAACCCCTCGCTTTGTTGGACCGTTTCTATGCAAAGGAAACCTAGTTTTTAAGGAGAGAAGACGCTAGATGGTTTAGGAAGCAGGACGTCACAGGGCCCACTAGTGAAGGTGTCAGAGTAATGTTGTTGTGACGCAGACCTAGGAGAGCTTCGTTAAAGTACAGTTAAATATTAAGAATAAGCAAAGCCAGCAGAAGGGCGATGGAGGTCAAGGAAAGAAAAGAGACCCTCATCGTGGAAGATCCATACCTCCTATGTTCGCTTGATATACTTCTTTGAACACATCGGTAGAGAATATTTATCTTCAAACCTGTAATACAGGACAGTACAAGAAGCCAACTTTGAAATCGTCGTCGGAGAAGCAGATTCAGACCGAGAAGTTTTGCAGGTTCCATGACTGTTACAGCCATAACACTAATGAGTGCAGTAATTTGCAGGATATTATTAACAAGTTGATTAGTGAGAGAAAGTTAGAGAAGTTTGTTCAAGCTCCGTAGGATGGCAGAGCGGGCCCATCTAATCCCAATCAGGGCCAAGGCCAAGCTAGGCCTAAAGAACCCGCGCATACTGGCATGAGGCTAGTGGTTAATACTATAAGTGGTGGTCCTCATCTGACTAATTGGAGTTGGAAGAAAATGGAATCATATTCTAGCTCGATTAGGCATGTGGACTTTGAATGTTGTAGTGATACCGACAAAGGGGCCCAACAAAGCAACAGAAGACGATGATAGATGACATCATTTTAAGGAACCATGCAGAGTCGAGGCCCCCACTTTTGATTCGTTGGATATTTCTGCCCAATTAAGTCCTGCTTGGATGAAGAGGATCTTAGTTGATAGTGGAAGTTCTGTGATCATACTTTTCAAGCATGATTACGGTCAAATGTTGGTGGAAGCGAAGGATTTGAAACCGTGCCAGTCTCGTATACATGATTTCAATGGCAATGTAACCATATCAGCTAGAATGGTGGAGTTTCCTATTAAGTTGGGTATTGGTGATCGTCGAAGAGTCTGGATGTTGCAGTTTTTTGTGTTGGATATTCATTCTGCTTCCAATGCTTTTCTCGGCTAACCGGACCTTGCAAACTTGAAAGCAATGATTGCTCCTTGGTGTTTGACTCTGAAGTTCCTCACTGATAATGGAGTCGAGGCGGTACATGGTGATCAGGCGGCTGAACGCACTTGTTATGTTGCGAAACTACGGGATGGGCAGTGAAAGAAGAAAGGTCAGGGCATGGAGCAATCTCTTTGCGTTCGATTTATGGAGTATTGACAACTAACGCCTGGGCCGAGGATCGGACGCCACTACAAGTTTCCTAAAGTTCTTGATCCTTGAGGCAATGATGATGAAAGGGATGTCAAAGAATACCAGGCTTCCCTGGAAAAGTTGATAATTGATGTCCTGATCAATGAAGATGACGATCCCAGAGTGGTAAAGATCAGATCTCAGCTCAGCCCGCGGACGAGATAGAAATGGTTGATTTTCTCCAGGAAAACCTCGATGTGTTTGCCTTGACTCATTCAGACATGTGTGGGATCTTGTTGAATATCGCGAGCCATGCACTAAATATCGACCCACGGCACGTCTTGGTGAAACAAAAAAGGCACAGTATTAATCTAGGGAGATCTGTCGCCCTGGAGGAAGAAGTGGATAAACTCAAGGCTGATGTGTTTATTTATGATGCTTTACACTTAGAGTGGATATCGAATCCAGTGCTTTCCAGAAATTTGAATGGAAAATGGTGGATATGTATGGACTATTTAAATCTGAATAAAGCCTGCTGTAAGGAAAGTTTCCCGCTTCCCAGAATCGATCGACTTGGGTTCAACAGCCGAACATGAGCTCTTATCTTTCATGGATGCGTACTTCGACTATAATTAAATCCTTTGCACCTTTCTGACCAGGAGCACACTAGCTTTATCACTGATCTGGGACTTTATTGTAATAAGATGATGCCATTTGGACTCAAAAACACTGGTGCAACTTATCAGAGGCTCGTAAGCCAAATATTTGCAAACTAAACCGGGAAGACTATGAAGGTGTACATAGACAATGTAACGACCCAGAATTTCTGTCAATTAAAAATCGTATATTTAATTGATTTTAAATATTAGTTAGTGAAATTAAATAGTCGAATAAATTTTATTTTGAATAATTGGATTTAATTGGATAATTAAATCGATAATTTAATAGTTGAAAATTACAGAAATAATTGAAAATTGGGTTAAATATGATTGAAAATGATTTGTAAAATTTTATTTAATCATATTAGAGTTAGAACGATATTTTAGAACTTTTAAAATCGAATTAAAAGTTAATTTGTGAAAATTGAATATTTTAATATTTAATTGACGAGTTAAAATAGCCATTTTTCAAACATTCTCGGATTTCGACGAAACTAGTTCATCGGATCCGTAATGTGATATTATTGTATGGTTTCAAATTTCGTAGCAATCGGATTTACCGTTTTTCCGGGGCAAGCTAACACGCCTAGAAATTTGATTTACCGATTTAATTTAAAAATCGATCGTTTATTGCCATAACTCGCACAGATGATCGAATTAGCTCCCGAAACACGTTCCATTGTGTTCGGAACGCGGGGTAAACCTTAGAAACGCCAACCGGCATGCTTCGTTTGGAGTTCGGAAAATCCGGGATGAATAGCGTTTGAGAAATTTTCTATAAAAGCCCCTTAAAATTCACTTTTGCAAAATAAAACAAAACCCTAGGGTTTCAATTCAGGCCTCCTCCATATAAAAAATCAATGGCCGAAACAAACATCTTCTTCTTCCTCAATTATCTCTTCATCCATCAACATTTACAACAAACTCTCAACATGAAAATTGTAGAGCACTCTGAGTTCTAGACATCCAACGGCTATGATCGTTTCTAGTGTTATAAATCGACGACAACTTGGCTGCAAAGCGGACGAGTTCATCCATGTTTTTTGAGTCAAGATGGGGGCCAAGCTTCTTGATATGGGGGCCAAAGGTAGCTCTTGTCACGAGCATTCGAGTGGTGTAACCTGATCGCCTTCAAGTGGCCTGTTGTGGGGTGCGAAATTCATGAAGTGGATGGCGGCCATGGATTTTCTTTTGCGCGACCTGGAATGGAACGTGAGGGGAGAAGACGTAAATTGCAGCCAAGATTTGCAGGCAGAGAGATGGACGGCTGAGATCTATTAGGTTTAGAAAATAAAAAAAACAGTTGTAAATTTATATATTTTAAATTCGTGTAACTTTAAAAATTCATATCTTATTCATACGAGGTCGAAAACGCACGAAACAAGTTGCGTTGGGTTCATATGGACAAGCACTACGCTATGGAATTGGATTGGAGTCGTTTGGAGCTAGCGAAAATTTCGGGTAAAATTAAACGCGTGTTTAATTTTATTCGAGATAAAAGCTAAAAACGAAATTGAAATCAAGGTGAGAATTCTCACTCAATCGAATCGGTTGCGATTTTAATTTTAAATAGTTATATTTAAAATTCTTGAATGTATGTTTGAATGATGATTTTTATCTATTGATTGTTAAAATAGACATTACACGCCGTTAGTAAGCGGAGGTTATTTATTAAAAACATATAGCGCGAATATTTCACAATACAGTGAAATTGGTATTATTTATGTACTTGAAGTTGATTTCCCGCATTATATAGCGGATGGGACCCTATTGCGCTGCCTATTAAGAGGATAATATTTTATAAATCCCATATACCGTGATAATTCCGTACTGGAACGGAATTGGTATTGTGCTAACATCTTTGGATGCAGGGAGACAGGTTGGAGGGATCCAACTGGATTCCTCAACAGTATTTACTTGATTTCAAATATTTTGATATTTGTTGATTATCATATACAGATATATGATGTCATTGTTGTTGTGATTGACTATTTGGTGTGTAGCATCATTGAGCCGATTTTGGAATTTTAAAATGATTTTTAAAGTGATTTTTGAAAGTATACGTTATAAGATATTTTTGGAATTGATTCATTTTAAATAAATAAACGTTATAATTATAATGTTATAAAAATTATGACTTTTGAGAAATATGTTAAAGGTTGATTTTTGAAAATATGAGGTTAATGATTTTATAAAAATAGTTTAAATCGGGATTTTTGAATTTATTATAAAAAGTTCAAATATAGGATTTATGAAATTTAATTATTTTATAAATCAAAGAAAATGGTGAAATTTATAAAGGAGTTTAAAGACGTTTTAAAATAATAATATAAATTGATTTATATAAAAGATTTATAAATTGATATTCATAAATTAAAATATTTGAATTATAAAACGAGTTTTTATAAGTATTAGAAAGAAGTGTAAATGAATTTCACAAATGAATGAAATTTATAGAATTATAAAGGTGAAGTTATAAATGGAATTTTATAAGCAGTAGATTTATAAAATTTGTAAAGTTATTAAAAGAATAGTTTTGGGTAAATAAATGAATCTTATAAGTTATAAGATTTATAATTTGGGAAGTTTAAAAGAATGATTTTGTAAACAAATAAATTATAAGTATTTAACTTATAATATGAACTTTTGGTATATAATTGAGTTATAAATTGAAATAGGTTAATAAAGGAGATTTATAAAAGGAAGTTGTTATAAAATAAATAGAATGGAATTTATAAACATTGTTTTATAAATCCACAAACGGCTTATTTTGATAAGTAAATTGTTACAACTTATTAATGGAGTTATATTCACGTTTTAGACAGTGAATAATCCTTTAAAATAAAATGTATAGAAATGATGAAATTGTATAACGAAGTATATTCACGTTTTTGGATAGTGAATAATATGTTAAAGAAAATGTTTTGGATGTGATGTTTTAAATAGAATTAAAACGATCTAACGATGTCTTTTTAAAATGTGTTAAGATTCGAAACCATAGATTTCAACATTCATTATTGAAATAGACGTTTTCGAGAAATAGAAGGAAATGGTGGACTATAACGCTGTTGTTATAGTAAATGATTTCCGAAAGGAAATGTTTTGTATAGTATTGGGATTTATATATCTATTTTAATTTCAAATACCTATACTAGTGATTTTGGGTTGTCATAAAGATGTTTTAAGCAACATTCGTTTTGGCCCAAATAAGTATGTTTAAGAGAATGATTTCCTTAAAGAATGAAATATATACTTAATCTCGATTTAAGTATATTGAATATTTTCCAAGTGTTGAAAATAAATGGATTTGTGAATTACTTATTTTTAATAAGCATGGAAATGTTTTTCCAATATTAAGTGAATATTTTAAGATTTTATCTTTTAAAGATAAATTGGAAATGAATATTAGAAATCGATTTGAAAATCGTATATTCATAGATATTTTGAAATGTGAATTCACTATGGAATTTATAAATGAAAAGGGGAATTCGTTTAAAAATAAACGTTGATTTATTTTTGAAGTGTGGGAATTAATTTACGGATTTGGAACGTAAATATAAAGTAAATCGTTAAGGACTTATTTAATTGGTTGAAATGAACCATGTTGAAATGAAAGTATTTCCGCGTAAGGAAAATGTTTGAAATTTGTTTTCAAAAGTGGTAAAGTTGAAAAGTGATTTGAAAATTGTTTTCAAATGGTTGAAGTGTGGAAAATATATATCTTGTAAAGATATTTTTGGAAAATAAATAATTTGGAAAATTATTTGGAATCTAGTGATGTTGTGCATATCCATTGATAGTTCAATAACCGACTATCAATATTTACCTTTGAATGGGTATTTGTTGTATTTTGCTTGAATTTGAATGCCATACTTATTTTTGAATAAGCGCTCACTATTCGAGTTAGCCGGGAAAGGACCTTGGGGTCGTATAACCCATTCCGAATATGTGATACGTCGTTATGAATTGCATTTGAAGACCGGTGTTGAAGACCGGATATTTTTTAAAACGGAAGGATTACCGTCAAATGTTTCTGCACCGAATGGCCCCGGTATAGAGATTCCATATGTGATGGGATGTCCGGACGTGATTAGTGAATATCCGGATTGCAAGGACTTCTTTGTAAGTGCCTTCGGTTCTGTTCGATCGCGTAACAGACTTGTATGGATGGTATGTATGACATTACAAATTGAGATATAAAGCTGATTTCTTTCAAATACATATCTGTTGGTGGCGGAGAATTTACTCTCTTAACATTAACACCCTTCTCTGAGACGTACGAGCTCAGAGGTTATGTAGTTGAAGGTTATTAGTAATATACTACCAATTTGGTAGTGTGATATGCTAAATGCTGTTGAGCATTTGATGAATCAAAGCACAGCTTTTGTATAAAGCATAGCTTTGTGGACGGACTGCGTCGGACCTCACACCCCGGAAATGGTCAAAACAGGAAGGATGCAGCAAGGTTATTAGGGGGTAGCGCCCCTTTGGTGTATGTCATTCCTTCTGGATAGAGGTGTTATCATGGTATGGAGCCCAGATATTTAACCTATGTTGTTGCTGCAAACTTATTACTTTGTGGTTGTTGCAAATCGAGGATCCTCGAATGTAGATCGGTTACGATCGGGGGATGACATATTCGTGTCAGTAGTTACCTAGTTAGGGTAACCTGGCCTTGTGTTGGCAGAGATCCGGTTTGGTTCTCGGGACGTCATTCCAGAGGCGTTTCCATGTGGCAATAGGAAGTTCCTTGGCCTGACCATTTTTTGGAAATCCAAACAAACAATACGAGCCTTGTACGGTTTTAGTTGTAGAACCCGCCATCTAATATGGTAGCTATAGTAGACATAATATAATGGTACCTATGCTGGCTAAGATTTATATTCTACTTTCGAAATGTTTTCTACACTATGCACCAATAATAATATCAAAAATGATTTGATTTTTGCGTAGTAAGCATCTTTGACTATCATAAGGAGAAATCTCCCCCATGTCTGCGTTTGCATTGTGTGTGTGCCGGGAGGTCTTATGGTAGTCTCATTTTTTAAAAGCATTGCGAATCTATTTTAAAATTATCCTGTTCTTTGTTTTAAAGATAAACTGTTTTGAGTTCTCACACTAGTCACATGACTGACTCGGAGTTTATTGTTTTCCTTCCTAAACTCTGGGTGCCAACAAATTTCCACACGGGCAGTCTAGAGTCAGGTTTATCAGGATATTCTGGGATTCAGGAGTTGCTGGAGGCAAGCTGGATGGCATGGCGTATTCACTAGTATATAGTATTTCTTTTCCACTGTTTGTTGTTGTTTGTTGTTGTTGTTGTAAACTCTGATAGTATAATGTAATGTGATGTAATGTAATAACTGATATAGTTCTTTGTTTAAAGATTATTCATTTATCTGTTATATGTTGTTCCGCTGCGATTGTGAGATTCTGATTTTTTCTGCTGTTTTCTTTCTGTTATGTTCTATCTTTTCTCTCTTCTTCTATCTTTTTTTTAAACCCTAAGAATTCGTATTTCCGTTCATCTTGAGTTAATCAATGGATATTAGTGTCTATTCAAGGAGTACGGATTTGTGGGTCCTCACATCTGGTATCAGAGCATATGGTTAAGCGACAACCATGGCTCTGTTGGGTATTACTCATTAAAGATAGAGTCAGTAGTACTCTAGAATGAGTTTGAGTGTAATAATAGCTATGAGTGCGTATTTGTTAGTGAATATAAATTGTTTTGTATTGTGTTGACTTATCGGTTGATTGTTTATAAATTCTGGTCGATGTAGTCTAGCTAACTATGGTAGATAGGGATTTCTAAACTCTTAAACAAGATAAACCGACATGGTATTGTTTTAAATTGGGTAAATGGAATAATTTTACCTTGATTATATTTTATATATTAAGGAATAATTGTATAAGCAAATGAATTATAAGTATGAAATTATAATTAAAGTGATTTAAAATTGTGAAATAAACTTATATATATAAGAAGTGAAACTATATGAATATATTTATGAAAATGAGTTGTAAATAAATAAAAAATGAGTTTGAATAAGTGATGAAATTTGACTTTGGTAAAGGTTAAATAAATTTTACTTTAGAATTGGAATCTGGATTGGATTTGTAAGTGGGAATATAAGTTAAGTAAAACCAAGTGATGTTTATAAAATGGAATATAACTTAAGTGATGTTGAATGAAGTTGATTTTGTTATCAAAGTAAATTAATAAAGTTAAGTGATAAATGTGAACTTGAGTTATGTAATGAAATTCAACTTTAGTAATTGAATTGAATGAATGGATTGAATGTTAATCAATTGAATGTAAATAATTGGTAAGAAATAATGAATGTAAGTGTTAATTCAGTAAAGTCTAATGTTATTGGAAGTTAAATAATTGAATGAAAATCAATTTAATTAAACCAATTGAAAGTAAAGGTGTTAAACCAAATTGAATGAATATAAGTAAAGGAATTTGGTTGTAGCTAATATACATTGGTTGTTATATGACAGTTAGTTGATTGTGTATAATTCATTAAGTATTAATGAAATTGAGTTAATGAAATTGAAAGCTAAAGTAATTGAAATCAAATTGGAAGTTAAGTGAATCTTAAATAGAAGTGAATTTGATTTGGAAGTGAACCAACTTGAATATGAATTAGTGAATATAAACTAATTGAAAATGAATGTTAGTAAAAACATCCACTGTTAATGAATCAAATGTGATTAAATTGAAAACCCATTTCATTGAATATTAATGAGAATATGAATGAATATTTATTGGTTATGGATGTTAGTTGAATGCTAGTTGGATGATAGTTGGTTGATGGATGAATATATTGCTTTTACTGCATTTGCTATGATTGGCATATATAGTTATTATGTTGCTATATGTTGTATATCGATATTATTGTCTATATACATGTTTCTCATCTATTTGTTGAGTGTTTAGTAGGTGCGGATCACGTTTGCTTCGCATTTGGAGCTCGCTTTCGCGCTATGTTAGCCGTATATGCTCGCTAATAAAATATAAGGTACATATCTCAGAATAAATATCGTACTTTTACACTTTTTTCCCTGCGGGATGCCTCATCACTTGATGAGATGTATATTTGTGATATATATACTGTCATTTTTTTCGGATCGAGCCGCGCAAAGGTGACTATGGCGAATTTTTTCGAAATTTAAGGCATTAGAAAATTTTAAAAAAATTTGAAAATTTTTGTGAAAACTTAAATTTTGATTTGGAGTTGAAAGTTAAACACTTAAGGGATTGGTAAAAATCTAAATTGAACGGTTTGTTTTGGGAAAGTTAATAGATTCTGTAACTTTTTCTTACTTGGTAATTTCGAGGACGAAATTCTTTTAAGGGGGGAAGTTCGTAACGACCCATAATTTCTATCAATTAAAAATCATATATTTAATTGATTTTAAATATTCATAAGTGAAATTAAATAGTCGAATAAATTTTATTTCGAATAATTGGATTTAATTGGATAATTAAATCGATAATTTAATAACTGAAAATTACAGAAATAATTGAAAATTGGGTTAAATATGATTGAAAATTATTTGTAAAAATTTATTTAATCATATTGGAGTTAGAACGATATTTTAGAACTTTTAAAGTCGAATTAAAAGTTAATTTGTGAAAATTGAATATTTTAATATTTAATTAACGAGTTAAAATAGCCATTTTTCAAACAGTCTCGGATTTCGACGAAACTAGTTTCATCGGATCCGTAATTTGGTATTATTGTATGGTTTCAAATTTCGTAGCAATCGGATTTACCGTTTGTCCGGGGCAAACTAAAACGCCTAGAAATTTGATTTACCGATTTAATTTAAAAATCGATCGTTTATTGCCATAACTCGCACAGATGATCGAATTAGCTCACGAAACACGTTCCATTGTGTTCGGAACGCGGGGTAAACCATAGAAATGCCAACCGGCACGCTTCATTTGGAGTTCGGAAAATCCGGGATGAATAGCGTTTGAGAAATTTTCTATGAAAGCCCCTTAAAATTCACTTTTGCAAAATAAAATAAAACCCTAGGGTTTCAATTCAGGCCGCCTCCATATAAAAAATCAATGGCTGAAATAACATCTTATTCTTCCTCAATTATCTTTTCATCCATCAACATTTACAACAAACTCTCAACATGAAAGTTGTAGAGCTCTCTGAGTTCTAGACATCCAACGGCTATGATCGTTTCTAGTGTTATAAATCGACAAAAAATTGGCTGCAAAGGGGACGAGTTCATGCACGTTTTTCGAGTCAAGATGGGGGCCGAGCTTCTTGATATGGGGGCCGAAGGTAGCTCTTGTCACGAGCATTCGAGTGGTGTAACCTGATCGCCTTCAAGTGGCCTATGGTGGGGTGCGAAATTCATGAAGTGGATGGCGGCCGTGGGTTTTCTTTTGCGCAACCTGGAATGGAACGTGAGGGGAGAAGATGTAAAATGCGGCCATGAATTGCAGGCAGAGAGATGGACGGCTGAGATCTATTAGGTTTAGAAAATAAAAAAAAAGTTGTAAATTTATATGTTTTAAATTCGTGTAACTTTAAAAATTCATATGTTATTCATACGAGGTCGAAAACGCACGAAAAAAGTTGCGTTGGGTTCGTATGAACGAGCACTATGCTATGGAATTGGATTGGAGTCGTTTGGTGCTTGCGAAAATTTCCGGTAAAACTAAACGCGTGTTTAATTTTATTCGAGATAAAAGCTGAAAACGAAATTGAAATCAATGTGAGAACTTCTCACTCAATCGAATCGGTTTCGATTTTAATTTTAAATAGTTATATTTAAAATTCTTGAATGTATGTTTGAATGATGATTTTTATCTATTGATTGTTAAAATAGACATTATACGTCGTTAGTAAGCGGAGGTTATTTATTAAAAACATATACCGCGAATATTTCACAGTACAGTGAAATTGGTATTATTTATGTACTTGGAGTTGATTTCCCGCATTATATAGTGGATGAGAATAATATTTTATAAATCCCATATACCGCGATAATTCCGTACTGGAACAGAATTGGTATTGTGCTAACATCTTTGGATGCAGGGAGACAGGTTGGAGGGACCCAACTGGATTCCTCAACAGTATTTATTTGATTTCAAATATTTTGATATTTGTTGATTATCATATGCAGATATATGATGTCGTTGTTTTTGTGATTGACTATTTGGTGTGTAGCATCATTGAGCCGATTTTGGAATTTTAAAAGGATTTTTAAAGTGATTTTTGAAAATATACGTTATAAGATATTTTTGGAATTGATTCATTTTAAATAAATAAACATAATAATTTTAATGTTATAAAAATTATGATTTTTGAGAAATATAGTTAAAGGTTGATTTTTGAAAATATGAGGTTAATGATTTTATAAAAATAGTTTAAATCGGGATTTTTGAATTTATTATAAAAAGTTTAAATATAGGATTTATGAAATTTAATTATTTTATAAATCAAAGAAAATGGTGAAATTTATAAAGGAGTTTAAAGACGTTTTAAAATAATATTATAAATTGATTTATATAAAAGATTTATAAATTGATATTCATAAATTAAAATATTTGAATTATAAAACGAGTTTTTATAAGTATTAGAAAGAAGTGTAAATGAATTTCACAAATGAATGAAATTTATAGAATTATAAAGGTGAAGTTATAAATGGAATTTTATAAGCAGTAGATTTATAAAATTTGTAAAGTTATTAAAAGAATAGTTTTGGGTAAATAAATGAATCTTATAAGTTATAAGATTTATAATTTGGAAAGTTTAAAAGAACGGTTTTGTAAACAAATAAATTATAAGTATTTAACTTATAATATGAACTTTTGGTATATAATTGAGTTATAAATTGAAATAGGTTAATAAAGGAGATTTATAAAAGGAAGTTGTTATAAAATAAATAGAAATGGAATTTATAAACATTGTTTTATAAATCCGCAAACGGCTTATTTTGATAAGTAAATTGTTATAACTTATTAATGGAGTTATATTCACGTTTTAGACAGTGAATAATCCTTTAAAATAAAATGTATAGAAATGATGAAATTGGTTAACGAAGTATATTCACGTTTTTGGATAGTGAATAATATGTTAAAGAAAATGTTTTGGATGTGATGTTTTAAATAGAATTAAAACGATCTAACGAAGTTTTTTTAAAATGTGTTAAGATTCGAAACCATAGATTTCAACATTCATTAATGAAATCGACGTTTTCGAGAAATAGAAGGAAATGGTGGACTATAACGCTGTTGTTATAATAAATGATTTCCGAAAGGAAATGTTTTGTATAGATTTGGGATTTATATATCTATTTTAATTTCAAATACCTATACTAGTGATTTTGGGTTGTCGTAACGATGTTTTAAGCAACATTCGTTTTGGCCCAAATAAGTATGTTTAAGAGAATGATTTCCTTAAAGAATGAAATGTATACTTAATCTCGATTTAAGTATATTGAATATTTTTCAAGTGTTGAAAATAAATGGATTTGTGAATTACTTATTTTTAGTAAGTATGGAAATGTTTTTCCAATATTAAGTGAATATTTTAAGATTTTATCTTTTAAAGATAAATTGGAAATGAATTTTAGAAATCGATTTGAAAATCGTATATTCATAGATATTTTGAAATGTAAATTCACTATGGAATTTATAAATGAAAAGGGGAATTCGTTTAAAAATAAACATTGATTTATTTTTGAAGTGTGGGAATTAATTTACGGATTTGGAACGTAAATATAAAGTAAATCGTTAAGGATTTATTTAATTGGTTGAAATGAACCATGTTGAAATGAAAGTATTTTCGCGTAAGGAGAATGTTTGAAATTTGTTGTCAAAAGTGGTAAAGTTGAAAAGTGATTTGAAAATTGTTTTCAAATGGTTGAAGTGTGGAAAATATATATCTTGTAAAGATATTTTTGGAAAATAAATAATTTGGAAAATTATTTGGAATCTGGTGATGTTGTGCATATCCATTGATAGTTCAATAACCGACTATCAATATTTACTTTTGAATGGGTATTTGTTGTGTTTTGCTTGAATTTGAACGCCACACTTATTTTTGAATAAGCGCTCACTATTCGGGTTAGCCGGGAATAAGCGCTCACTATTCGGGTTAGGGGTAACCCGGCCTTGTGTTGGCGGAGATCTGGTTTGATTCTCGGGACGTCATTCCAGAGGCGTTTGCATGTGGCAATGGGAAGTTCCTTGGCCTGACCATTTGTTGGAAATCTAAATAAACAATACGTGCCTTGTACGGTTTTAGTTGTAGTACCTACCATCTAATATGGCAGCTATAGTAGGCATAATATAATGGTACCTATGCTGGCTAAAATTTATATTCTACTTTCGAAATGTTTTCTACACTATGCACTAATAATAATACCAAAAATGATTTGATTTTTGCGTAGTAAGCATCTTTGACTATGATAAGGAGAAATCTCCCCCATGTCTGCGTTTGCATTGTGTGTGTGCCGGGAGGTCTTATGGTAGTCTCATTTTTTAAAAGCATTGCGAATCTATTTTAAAATTATCCTGTTCTTTGTTTTAAAGATAAACTGTTTTAAGTTCTCACACCAGTCACATGACTGACTCGGAGTTTATTGTTTTCCTTCCTAAACTCTGGGTGCCCACAAATTTCCACACGGGCAGTCTAGAGTCAGGTTTATCAGGATATTCTAGAATTCAGGAGTTGCGGGAGGCAAGCTGGATGGCATTGCGTATTCACTGGTATATAGTATTTCTTTTCCACTGTTTATTGTTGTTTGTTGTTTTTGTTGTAAACTCTGATAGTATAATGTAATATGATGTAATGTAATAACTGATATAGTTCTTTGTTTAAAGATTATTCATTTATCTATTATATGTTGTTCCGTTGCGATTGTGAGATTCTGATTTTGTTCTGCTGTTTTCTTTCTGTTCTGTTCTATCTTTTCTCTCTTCTTCTATCTTTTTTTTAAACCCTAAGAATTCGTATTTTCGTTCATCTTGAGTTAATCAATGGAGATTAGTGTCTATTCAAGGTGTACGGATTTGCGGGTCCTCACAGACAATATGCTCGTGAAATCGTGACTATCCAGCAACCACCTCAGTGGTTTAGAGATGATGCTCAACATACTTCGACAGTATAAAATGAAGCTCAATCCACTGAAGTGTCATTTCAGAGTTGCATCTGGAAAGTTCCTTGGGTTTATTGTCAACGCCAGAGGGATTGAATTTACCTAAAAAATTTGGACGATTCGGAGTCTCGAAACTCCTAGAACCATCAAGAAAGTACCAAGTCTTAATGGGAAGGTGGTAGCCTTAAGCCGATTCATTTCCAGATCCATTAAAAGGTGCATTCCCTTCTTCGATCTAATTAGAAAAGGAAACATAATTTCGAGTGGACAGAGGAGTGTGACGGCGCATTCTAGGCACTACTAAAACATCTGGCAACACCTCCCATTTGTCAAAGTCGGTTGATCACAAGAAGCTGTATGTCTATATGCCGGTCTCAATAAACGCAATCAATGACGCGCTAGTTCGAGAAGAGGATCAGATCCAACAACCAGTCTATTACATCAACAAAAGATTGACCAAGGCGGAAAGAAACTATCCAAAGATAGAGAAGCTGGCTTATTGTCTTGTTGTAGCCTTGAGAAAGCTCCGCCCATACTTCCAAGCTCATCTGATCACTGTTTACACCGACCTGCAGTTAGGACAGATCCAGGCGCAACCTGAGATGTCTGGTAGGTTGTTTAAGTGGAACATCGAGCCGAGTCAATCTGATATTACTTATACCCCAAGGCGACGTATTCAAGGACAAGTTCTAGCAGATTTCATAGCTGCATTCACCATACCGGAGGACTTTCCCAAAACCAGTGAACCTAACTACTATATATGGAAGCTATATACCGATGGTGCATCAAACGACCGATGCTTAAGCATTGGAGTGGTGCTTGTAACCCCAAAGGTGCAATCTATATGCTATGATTTGAAATTCAACTTTCGTGCAACTACCAACGAAGTTAAGTACGAAGCCTTACTCACTGGACTAAGGATTGCCAAGGATTTGGGAGTCTTCGTTGCGGAAATTTACTGTGATTCGCAATTAGTGGTGTGCCAGGTTCGAGGAGAGTATCAAGCCAAAGACCAAACGTTGGCCTTCTACCTTATGCGTGTCCAAAATGTGTTGAACCTGTTTGACTATTATACTGTCCATTGTATACCTCGAGAGCAAAATCAGAAGGCCGATTCTTTAGCGAAACTGGCTAGCATTGGCGAAGCGCAGCAGATGGGACTTATCCCCATGGAGACACTTACCGCTCCAAGTATTGATTAGGTAGAGACAGAATGGGTTCATGAGGCAACACCCGAGAGGGAGTCATGAATGACTCCAATAAGATGCTATCTTGAACATAGAACGTTACCCGATCATAGGAGTAAGAAAAGACAGGTTCTCCCAAAGGCTTCGTGGTTTGTTATCCAAGATATATTTTTGTACATAAGAAGATTTTCTATTCCTTTACTCCGGTGTAGAATCCACGATGAAATCAAGTGAGTATTACAGGAAGTGCATGAAGGAGAGTGTGACGATCACACTGGGGGGCAAGCCCTTGCAAAGAAGATATTCTGGTATAGATATTAATGGCCAACTATAATCTGAGATGCATCGGATTATGCTAAGAGATGAGATAAGTTCCAAAAACATGCCAGAATTCCAAGAGCCCCGCCAACCAAGATTACTCAAATGGTCGGTCTATGGCCATTTGCCACATGCGGTATTGATATTATAGTATCTTTGCCTCTAGCCAAGGATGGTGCGAAGTACGCCATCGTTGCGGTTGACTACATTATTAAATGGCCAGAATCTGAATCCCTTGCTACTATCATGATGAAGAAAGTAATCAACTTTGTTGTGCACAACATCGTCTGTCTATTTAGCATCCCACAAGCAATTGTCACGACAATGGAACTCAATTCGAAAGTGCCGAGTTTAAGATTTTCAGCCAACGCTATCGCATCTAGAAGAAATTCTCGGTGATAGTTCACCCTCAAGCAAATGGATAAGTCGAAGTTGTCAATAAAGTCATCAAGTCCATTTTGAAGAAATGACTAGAGTAGGCTGGAGTTAAGTGGGTCGTTGAGCGTCTTGTAGCCTTATGGGCATATCGAACTACCCATAAGTTCGCGACCGGCCATACTTCATTTGCACTTTCTTACGGCTCCGAAGCCATTATTCCAGTTGAGTTATTATGATCCATGTGACTTATTATGATCCGAAGACGAATGCCATCCTACTTGTAGAATCTATGGATTTATTAGATGAGAAGCATGAAGAGGCTGATATGAGGGCAGCTGCATAATGCAACCGATTTGCCTGATTATACAATGGCGAGGTCCGACCTAGAACCTTTGAAGTTGGTGATCTCGTACCATGTGACTTATTATGATCCGAAGAAGAATGCCATCCTACTTGCAGAATATATGGATTTATTAGATGAGAAGCGTGAAGAGGCTGATTTGAGGGCAGCCGCACAACGCAACCTAGTCGCCCGATTATACAATGCCAAGGTCCAACCTAGAACCTTTGAAGTTGGTGATCGCATACTTAAGCGGGTCTATCTAGTCCCTTTGCACATGAAATCGATGTAGGATGGACTATATGTCATCAAACGGAGGCTTGGAGACGACACATTCAAGCTATCAACCGTTGATGGTCTCACTCTACCAAGAGCACGGAACAACGAAAGTCTCCGCCGCTATTATATATAACTAGCTTTCATTCATTTAGTCTGCTTTCCTTTTCAAGTTTGTTTATGCAATTTGATAATTTGTGCTTGTAATAAGGCAACTAATTTTTCCTTGATTTCATGTTTCAGCAATAAAGCATAGACTCATAAAGCCAAATCAGTGATTCCTAAATGAATCATGCAACTGCCATGATGTACGAAGAGCTGAGTTCCATGTTACGGTGATACTCATTCAAATAGAGAGTGATCATGATCCGACAGATCACTCGCTAGATGAAACCCCAAGCTCGGGGGGCAAACAACAATCAATTAAAAGAGATTTGAAACACGATAATTCTCCAATAAACTCTAGCTCCTAGAGTGCGACCTGAAGTGCAAACTCCAAAATTAGGATGTGAATCGACCATCCATCTCGAGGAGGATGGATCCATCCATCCGTGACCTCGCTTCTTTTCAAAGCTCGAGGAGGGTGGATCCGTCCATCCACGACCTTGCTTCTTTTCAATGCTCGAGGAGGATGGATCCATCCATTCACGACATTGCTTCTTTCCAAAGCACGAGGAAGATGGACCCATCCATCAACGACCTAGCTTCTTTCCAAGCTCGAAGAGGATGGTTCCGCCCATCTACGACTTCCTTTGCTATATCAAGAAGGATGTGATTCGACCGTCCACAACCTTAGCCAACTCATTATTCCCAGAGTGTGAATAAGATCCTAACCCTTAAGCAGATATGACCGACCATCTGTCGACCAACTCCAGATTACTGGAGTGCAGACTAGAGTATAAACATTAAACGAGTGTGATTGAGCACCCACAAAATAACTTATGTCCCCAAAGTGTGGATGTAACTCTAAATAATAAGCAGGCATGATCAACCGCCAGCATACAAATCTGATCCCCAAAGTGTGGATGCAGATGTTAGCAAATGAATGAGTGTGATTCGAATACTCAGACTCGTATTACTTTAGCTCGATTTTGAATCGGTTTAATCAAAGTTAGTGAAGGCGGAGGAAAAATGCCTACTAACTATTTAAACTATCCCCAAAACAGGAGGCACGACTCGAGTACCAACCGTTGACTAAGACAGTACAATGTTGGGACTCAACTCAACGTATGACTGTGACCTGAGGCATGACCTCAGGACTTAAAGACCAAACTCGAGTTTGACTTAGAGACTAAGGCTTCATAACTACATTGAATGGAAATGTGAATGCTTAAGTACTTGAACAAATAAATGCAGAGTTAGGCTAGAAAAAGGAATTTTATTCATGCTATTCTTTAGAAAAGAAGTACAAAATCTGTCCAAAGAATTCCTATGTGGGGAGCCGAACGTGCATTTGTACATGGCCTACAAAAGGCTAAATAAAAGAAGCTTATACTGACTATCTACAAGAGAGTAAGTCAAAATGCAAATATACGCCTTCGATTTCCTCTCTTTTCTAGTTTTCTATAGTGTCGACCCGCTCACGTGGCCGTCTGGACCACTTTTAGAACCCTTGCCTCCCCACTCACTCCAGTTGACTTGTCTCAAGCCGGAGGAACTGATGCAGTCTTCCCCTGGGAGCTCATGGGGACCGAAGTATCCTCTGTGCGAGAAGCTGGTGGAATGGTGACTCTTTCGATACCAAAAGAATGAGGCGCTTTAGTTTCAAATATGGTGCCACCGGGAGAGAGCACATGGATCGAGGTAGGACCATTGCCTACCATACCTCCACCAGCTCTATGAGCCTGCTCAATCTTAGCCTTAATTTCCTCCATTATTTTTTCTTCTCGATCCGTGCACTTATCCATTCGGAAACTGTCGGTCGGACCCGAGGATCCCATGATAATAACATCTTCATCCACGTTAAAGGGCACCTCAATGCTTGGGTCGCTATGGCAGTCGAGGAGTTCTTTCATCAATCGGTCATCAAATACATGCTGCTATCATGTATCTCCTCGACCAAAGTAGTAATTGTTATAGTTGTGGCCTTCGTTATTAATGCCTCCTGCTCGTGGTGAACTTCTTGATTTACCGGGGGTTTGGCCAATGCAGAATATAAAGCTGAATAAAGATAGGAGAATATATTAGTAATGTCCTCTGCTAATGTTCCTGCATTTTGAAGAATAGAAGAAGTGTCCAGAATATCTTCCTCGGTTTGGCTCCCTAGGTTGGGCGGACATGCTTTCTGAGCTATGCTCGATGACTGGAGTGAGATGTGGCCATTCGGGATCATACTCTGGGATGACTGGAGGGTTGACAGAAGATGTGGGCATAGTTTGAGATGCAGGGGATATTTTAGAAGCAGCGACATGGTGTTTACCTTCAGATTCTTCTCTGACCTCTGGATATTTAGCAACCAGATCTTCTCTTTGAAGCGCGATCGTCGTGTCATGAAGGACTTTAGGCTCATCTTCGATCAACACTTGAGTTTCTAATTCAAACTCATCGATAGTTGCAACTTTACAGATCTCCTTTTCATCCTCAATCAGGCGGTTCCAGGCCTTATTCAGTTGAAAGGGATCGTCCTCACCAAGCCAGTTCAAATTTTGATTTTTTAGGAAGTTTGCATTGTAGGTGACCAGGAGATCCTCAAACTCACTGTCCATCTTGGCCTCAACGGCTTTTATTTCCCTCTCGACCTTGGTGTCGGCTTCTTCGGCTTTTCGATGTGCAACATCCCTTTCTCCTCTAAGCTTCACCGCCTCCTCGCACGCTTCCTGGGAAAATTTGTTGGCCTCATCTTTTTCTTTGATGGCCTTAGTTAGTTTTACCTTTAGTTCGTCGACTTTTTCAGCACGAAATCCTTTTCTCAAATGATAACGGTGTTGGGGTGACCCATCTCTTGCACTAAGTCGATATGAGTCTTTATCATTTCTTCCATGGACTTCCTAGATTCCTCAACTCTCTGGCCAGCCTCCATCTTCGTTTTCCTTGAAGACTCGAGCTCATAGGTGAGCACCTCTATTATTTTTCCTTTTTGGAAAGGTTGCCTTCTAGTTTCTCAATCACCTTGGCTCGCTTGAAGGACAGAGCCGAGACCCGCTCTACTGGTGTGACAACCCAAAATTTTTAGATATTTGAAATTGGAATATTTAATTTATTTTAAATATTTGGAAGTTGGTTTAACTTGAACTTCAAATATCATTATTATTTGGCAATTAAATTATTGAATTTAATAATTAGAGATTGGGTAAAATATTAAATCTTGAGTTTTAAGCAAGTTAAAAATATTTCAATGGCTTATAAAATTAATATTGATTTTACTAGAGGTAGTAGCGTTAAATTTTAGTTTGAGGGTGTTTTGTTCAGTTTTGAATTTATATCGTTTAAATCGATATTTAAAAATAGCCTTCCTAGGCATAGTCTCGGATTTCGATGAAACTAGTTCCATTGGATCCGTAATAGTATATTATTATCGAATTTACATTTTCGTTGTGTTTGGAGTTGTCATGTGATCGTACGGTAGATAAACATGCTGAAATCTATATCGAAAATTTAATATTATAACTAGGTCCAAAAATCTGTCTTCTTCATACGATCGAATCAGGACTCAAAACCTTTTCCATTGTGTTCGTAATAGGGGTATAACATCATAAACGCCTAAAGGCACTGTCAGGACACGATTCTTCGTCTTTCGAAAATTCAACATCGATACTCACTTTATCGACTGCCAAGAAATCGAACGACGGAAAAACCGAACACTGAGGGTTTTTTTTAAAAAGAATTTAAGGAAAGAGAAAGAGAGAAAAGAAGAGAAAATTTAGATAGGGAAAAGAAGATGGAAGATTTTAAAATAGAGCGAAAAGAGAATAGAGGAAAAAGAAAAACAGAAGAAAATGGGACGGAACAGAAACAGAACACAACACAACAACATCAGAATCTCACAATTCGCAGCGGAACAACATATAATAATAAATGAATAATCTTTAAACAAAGAACTATATCAGTTATTACATTTTATACATCACATTACATTACATCATATCATCAGAGTGTACAACATCAACAACAATAAACAGCGGAAAAAGAAATACTATATAACTAGTAATACGACATGCCATCCAGCTTGCCTCCAGCAACTCCAGAATATCCTGATAAACCTTAACTCTTGACTGCCCGTGTGGAAATTGGTGGGCACCCAGAGTTTAGGAAGGAAAACAATAAACTCCAAGTCAGTCATGTGACTGGTGTGGGAACTCAAAACAGTTTATTTATCTTTAAAATCAAAATAGAGGAATATTTTTAATCAATTCGCAATGCTTTAAAAAATGAGACTACCATAAGGCCTCCCGCACACACACACAATGCAAACGCAGAATCGGAGGAGATTTCTCCTTATGATAGTCAAAGATGCTTGATACGCATTTAAAATAACATTTCATATTATTACTAGTGCATAGTGTAGAAAAAATTCATTTCGAAGGTAGAATATAAATCTTAGCCAACATAGACATTTCGAACTATGCCTACTATAGCTACCATCCAAACAGTGTTGCGACACCATAAGTGAATGATAGGTTCTACAACTAATACCGTACAAGTTTCGTATTGTTTCTTTGGATTTCCAACAAATGATCAGGCCAAGGAACTTCCCATTGCCACATGAGAATGCCTCTGGAAAGACATCCCCGAGAACCAAACCGGAACTCTGCCAACACAAGGCCGGGTTACCCCTAACTGGGTAACTACTGACACGAGCACGCCATTCCCCGATCGTAAACGACCTTTCTCACGGGATCCCGAAAACCAACAACCACAAAGTAATAAATTCGTAGTAACCACATAGGTTAAATATCTGGGCTCCATACCATGATACCACCTCTATCCAGAAGGAAACGTACATACCCTAAAGGGTGCTACCCCTCATAACCTTGCCGCATCTTTCCTGTTTTGACCATTTCCGGGGTGTGAGGTTCGACGAAGTCACGTCCACAAAAACATACTTTATACAAAAGCCATGCTTTGGGTCAACAAATGATCAACACAATGATCACCAAGATAGACGATCAAATAAACGATCCTATCACAATAATCAACACAATGATCATTTCAGCATCACTCAGCATGTCACATTACCAAATTGGGAATATATCGCTGATAACTTCAACTATATAACCTCTGAGCACGTACGTCTCAGAGAAGGGTGTTAAGCTAAAAGAATAAATTCTCCGCCACCAACAGAAATATATTTGAATGAAATCGGCTTTATATCTCAACTTGTAATGTCAGACACACAATCCATACAAGTCTGTTCCGGGCTCGAACAAAACCGAAGGCACTTACAAAGAAGTCCTTGCAATCCGGATATTCACAATCCTGATCGGATTCACCATCACATATGGAGAACTCTGTACCGGAGCAACTCGGTGCAGAGTAAATCGACAGGTCATCCTATCGCTCTCGCAAATACCGGGTCTTCAACACCGATCTTCAAATGCAATTCATAACGACGTATCACATATTCGGAATGGGTTATACGACCCCATGGTCCTTTCCCGGTTAACCCGAATAGTGAGCGCTTATTCAAAAATAAGTGTAGCATTCACATTCAATCAAATCACATCAATTACCCATTCAAAGGGAATTATTGATAGTCGGTTATTGAACTATCACTGGACATGCACACATCACCAGTTTCCAAAAAAATTTCCAAATTATTTATTTTCCAAAATATCTTCACTAGATATATAATTTTCAATACTTCAAAAATAAATCAATATTTATTTTTAAACCAATTTCTCCTTTCCTTTATAAATTCAATAGTGAATTTATAATTCCAAAATATCAATGAATATTCGATTTCAATTATTCATTTCAATTTTCTTTTCAATTTATCTTCAAAAAGATAAATTCTCAAAATATTCACTTTATATTGGAAAACATTTCCATACTTATTTAATAAGTAATTCACAGATTTTACTTATTTTCAACACTTAGAAAATATTCAATATACTTCAATCGAAATTAAGTATATATTTCATTCTTTAAGGAAATCATTCTCTTAAACATATTTATTTGGGCCAAAACGAATGTTACGTAAAACATCGTTACGACAACCCAAAATCACTAGTATAGGGATTCGAAATTAAAATAGATATATAAATCCCAATACTATACTAAATATTTCCTTTCGGAAATCATTTACTATAACAACAGTGTTATAGTCCACCATTTCCTTTTATTTCTCGAAAACGTCTATTTCAACAATAAATGTTGAAATCTATGGTTTCGAATCTCAATACATTTTAAAACATCATTAGATCGTTTTAATTCTATTTAAAACATCACATTCAAAACATTTTCTTTAACGTGTTATTCACTATTCAAAAACGTGAATATACTTCATTAACAATTTCATCCTTTTATTCATTTTAATTCAAAGGATTATTCACTATTCAAAAATGTGAATATAACTCCATTTATAGGTTTTAACAATTTACTTATCAAAATAAGTTGTTTGCGGATTTATAAAACAACGTTTATAAATTCCATTTCTATTTATTTATAAAAACTTCCTTTTTATAAATTCTTTTATTAACCTATTCCAGTTTATAACTCAATTATAAACTAAAAGTTCATATTATAAGTTAAATACTTATAAAACGATATTTTTTACAAAATCGTTCCTCTAAAGACTTTCCAAACCATAAATCTTATAACTTATAAGATTCATTTATTTAACAAAATCTATTCTTCAAATAACTTCACAAATTTATAATTCTTACTATTTATAAATTTCATTTATAACTTCACCGTTTATAATTTTATAAATTTCATTCTTTAATGAAATTCATTTTCACTTCATTCAAACACTTATAAAAACTCGTTTTATAATTTCAATATCTCAATTTATAAATATCCATTTATAAATCTCTTATATAAATCGATTCATATTAATATTTTAAAAACGTCTTTAAACTCCTTTATAATTTCATCATTTTGATTTATAAAATAATCAAATTTTATAAATCCTATATTTAAACTTTTCACAATTATTTCAGCAATCCCAATTTAACTATTTTATAAAGTCATTAATTCCTTATTTTCAAAAATCAGCTTTTAACTATATTTCTTAAAAATCATAATTTTTATAACCTTAAAAATTATGATGTTTATTTATTTATAATGGATCAATTCCAAAATATAGTATATTTTCAAAAATCACTTTATAAATCATTTTAAAATTCCAAAACTTGGTCCAAGGATGCTACATACCAAATAGTCAATCACGACAACAACGATATCATATATCGATATGATAATCAATCAAATATCAAAATATCTGAAATTAAATAAATACTGTTGAGGAATCCAGTTGGATCCCTCCAACCTGTTTTTCCTGCATCCAAAAACATTAGCACAATACCAATTTCGCTCCAGTACGAAATTATCACGGTATATGTTCTTATTAAATATTATCCGCTTAATAACGGCGTAATAGGGTCTCATCCGCTAAACAAAAAAATGCGGGAAATCAATAACTCCAATATATACATATGCCAATATATATATATTGCTATTATATATAATACCAATTTCACTGTTTATGAAATATTCGCGGTATATGTTTTTAATAAATAACATCCGCTTACTAACGGCGTATAATGTCTATTTTAACAATCAATAGATATCAATCAACATTCAAACATGCATTCAAATATTTTAAATCTAACTATTTAAAATAAAATCGAAACTGATTCGATTGAGTGAGAAGTTCTCACCTTGATTTTAAATTCCGTTTTAGCGATTTATTTCGAATAAAATTAAACGCGCGTTTAATTTTACCCAAAATTCTCACTAACTCCAAACGACTCCAAACCAACTCCATCGCGTAGTGCTCGTCCATACGATTCCAACGCAACTGGTTTCGTGCGTTTTCGACCTCGTATGAAAAAGATATTGATTTTACAAGTTTACACGATTTTATATTCATAATTTTACAACTTTTATATATAATTTTTATAACCTATATCCTCACAGCCGCATGATCTTGCTTCATGAAATCTTGGCCGCACCCCCATCCCTTCTCTCCCTCGTTCACGTTTCTTCCTCTACAGACAACTCAAAACCCATAGCATCAAATTTAGGGTTTAAATTTTACTCCACTTATAAGCGACTTGAACTCGATCGAATTACTCCATGTCGTGCGCCTCACCAACCTCCATGCTCGGGCCCAAAGTCATGCAACTCGGCCTCACCATCACCCTCGTTTCGTGTGCGCAGGTCGAAGCAAACGCGGCCTCCTATCCCTCAAAATACAACTCCAAACTCGATCATAACCGTTGGATCTCTAGTTCGTGTTGTGCTCTACAAGTTTCTAGTTGGAAGTTTCGGCTAATTGTCAATGGATTTGGAGTAATCGAGGGGGAAACGTGGGTGTTTTCTGGCCATTGGTGAAAGCTCCTGGCGGCTAGGGTTTTGTATCTTTTTTTTTTTTAATTTATGAGGATGGTGGTGTCTATTTATAGAGTTTCGTTCGACACTATTCATCCGGAAATTCCGAACTCCGATTTACGCGCCGTAACCAGCGTTTTTAGGATTTACCCCGCGTTCCGGACACAATGGAATAGGTTTCGGAAGCTAATTCGGACATCTGTGCGAGTTATGGCTGTAAACGCTCAATTTGAATTAAACCGATTTAAGTCGATTTCTAGGCGTTTTAATTTGTAACGGACAAACGGTAAATCCAATTGACTTGAAATTTGAAACCTTACAATAATATCGCATTACGGATCCGATGAAACTAGTTTCGTCGAAATCCAAGACTTTTTGAAAAATGGCTATTTTAACTCGCCAAATTTAAATTAAAAATAAATCGATGCGTTTCGAGCTGCCACGATCAAACGATAACTCCGATTGACACGAAATTTGAAATCTGGTAATAACTAACTATTACGGATCCAATGGAACTGGTTTCGTTCAATTCTGAGACTGTTCAAAAATTGGCTATTTTACAGTCGATTATTAAATATTAAAATATTCAATTTTCACAAATTAATTTTTAATTCGATTTTAAAAGTTCTAAAATATCATTCTAACTCCAACATGATAAAATAAAATTTTACAAATCATTTTCAATCATATTTAACCCAATTTTCAATTATTTCCATAATTTAACGTATTAAATTATCGATTTAATAATCCAATTAAATCCAATAATTCAAATAAAAATTTATTTGACTTATAAATTCACTTATTAATATTTAAAATTAATTAAATATTCATATTTTAATTTCTAAAAATTCTGGGTCGTTACAATCTTCCCCACTTAAAAGAATTTCGTCCTCGAAATTAACTAGTAAGAAAAGTTACAGAATTTATTAACTTTCCAAAATTCAAAGTTAAACTTCTTACAATAACTTTACTAAGTTTTCAAATCATACTTAGTTATCTTTTCAAAAACAAACTACTATTGTTTAACTTTCAATTCCAAAATCAAAGTTAAAGTTTTCAAAATTTTCCAATTTTCTCAAAAAAAATTTCCTAACGCCTTAAATTTCCAGAAAAATTCGCCATAGTCTCCTTTGCGCGGCTCGATCCGAAAAAAAAATGACAGTATATATATCACAAATATACATCTCATCAAGTAATGAGGCATCCCGCAGGGAAAAAAGTGTAAAAGTACGGTATGTAATCCGAGATATGTACCTTATATTTTATTAGCGAGCATATACGGCTAATATAGCGCGAAAGCGAGCTCCAAATGCGAAGCAAACGCGATCCGCACCTACTAATTACTCAACAAACAACATGAGAACCATGCATATAGATAATAGTATCAATATACAACATATAGTAACATACTAACTATACATGTCAACATAGCAAATGAAGTAAAAGCAACAAATGCAAACATCAACCAACTATCATTCAACTAATTCATAATCAATATATATTCATTCATATTCTCATTAATATTAATGAATTGGTTTTCAATTTAATCACATTTGATTTATCAACTTTCATTCTCAATTAGTTTATATATTCACTAATTCATATTCAAGTTGGTTCACTTCCAATTCAAATTCAATTCTATTCAAATTTATTTACTTCTAATTTGAATTCAATTACTTTAGCTTCCAATTTTATTAAATCAATTTCATTAAATCTTAACGAATTCATATACAATCAACTAACAATCATATAACAATCAATGTATATTTATTACAACCAAATTCCTTTGCTTACAATTGGTTTAATTTAATTGATTTTTCATTCAATCTTTCAACTTTCTAATAACATTAGATTTTAATGAATTAACACTTATATTCATTTTTTTTCATATCAACTTAATTTACATTCAATTGATTAACATTTAATCCATTAACTCAATTCAATTACTGAAGTTGAATTTCACTTATATAACTTAAGTTCACATTTATCACTTCACTATACTAATTTACTTTGATACTAATATCAACTTCATTCAATATCACTTAAGTTATATTCCATTTAACTTTAAATTCACTTTTACTTACAACTCATATTCATAAATATATTCATATAGTTTCACTTCTTATATATATAAGTTTATTTCACAATTGTAATCACTTTAATTATCATTCAATTCTTTATAATTCATTTTACTTATACAATATTCTTTTATTTAGATTATTCAAACAACCAAACAATCAACTTATATACACTTTTATAATTCTGAAAAATTATTCCTTTATATATAAAATATACTCAAGGTAAAATTATTTCATTTACCCAATTTTAAAACAATATTATGTCGAATTGTTCTATTCAAGTGTTTATAGATCCCTATCAACAACGTTAATTACTCGTATTAACCAGAATCTATATACCACTCAACAAACAAATCATCACAATATAAAACAATTTTATATTCACTAACAAATACGCTCTCATAGCTATTATTACACTCAAATTCATTCTAGAGTACTGCTGACTCTATCTCTAGTGAATAATACCCAACAGAACCATGGTTGTCGCTTAACCATAAGCTCCGATACCACATTGTCAGGACACGATTCTTCGTCTTTCGAAAATTCAACATCGATACTCACTTTATCGACTGCCGAGAAATCGAACGACGGAAAAACCGAACACTGAGGGTTTTTTTAAAAAGAATTTAAGGAAAGAGAAAGAGAGAAAAGAAGAGAAAATTTAGATAGGGAAAAGAAGATGGAAGATTTTAAAATAGAGAGAAAAGAGAATAGAGGAAAAAGAAAAACAGAAGAAAATGGGACGGAACAGAAACAGAACACAACACAACAACATCAGAATCTCACAATTCGCAGCGGAACAACATATAATAATAAATGAATAATCTTTAAACAAAGAACTATATCAGTTATTACATTTTATACATCACATTACATTACATCATATCATCAGAGTGTACAACATCAACAACAACAAACAGCGGAAAAAGAAATACTATATAACTAGTAATACGACATGCCATCCAGCTTGCCTCCAGCAACTCCAGAATATCCTGATAAACCTTAACTCTTGACTGCCCGTGTTGAAATTGGTGGGCACCCAGAGTTTAGGAAGGAAAACAATAAACTCCAAGTCAGTCATGTGACTGGTGTGGGAACTCAAAACAGTTTATTTATCTTTAAAATCAAAATAGAGGAATATTTTTAATCAATTCGCAATGCTTTTAAAAATGAGACTACCATAAGGCCTCCCGCACACACACACAATGCAAACGCAGAATCGAAGGAGATTTCTCCTTATGATAGTCAAAGATGCTTGATACGCATTTAAAATAACATTTCATATTATTACTAGTGCATAGTGTAGAAAAAATTCATTTCGAAGGTAGAATATAAATCTTAGCCAACATAGACATTTCGAACTATGCCTACTATAGCTACCATCCAAACAGTGTTGCGACACCATAAGTGAATGATAGGTTCTACAACTAATACCGTACAAGTTTCGTATTGTTTCTTTGGATTTCCAACAAATGATCAGGCCAAGGAACTTCCCATTGCCACATGAGAATGCCTCTGGAAAGACATCCCCGAGAACCAAACCGGAACTCTGCCAACACAAGGCCGGGTTACCCCTAACTGGGTAACTACTGACACGAGCACGCCATTCCCCGATCGTAAACGACCTTTCTCACAGGATCCCGAAAACCAACAACCACAAAGTAATAAATTCGTAGTAACCACATAGGTTAAATATCTGGGCTCCATACCATGATACCACCTCTATCCAGAAGGAAACGTACATACCCTAAAGGGTGCTACCCCTCATAACCTTGCCGCATCTTTCCTGTTTTGACCATTTCCGGGGTGTGAGGTTCGACGAAGTCACGTCCACAAAAACATACTTTATACAAAAGCCATGCTTTGGGTCAACAAATGATCAACACAATGATCACCAAGATAGACGATCAAATAAACGATCCTATCACAATAATCAACACAATGATCATTTCAGCATCACTCAGCATGTCACATTACCAAATTGGGAATATATCGCTGATAACTTCAACTATATAACCTCTGAGCACGTACGTCTCAGAGAAGGGTGTTAAGCTAAAAGAATAAATTCTCCGCCACCAACAGAAATATATTTGAATGAAATCGGCTTTATATCTCAACTTGTAATGTCAGACACACAATCCATACAAGTCTGTTCCGGGCTCGAACAAAACCGAAGGCACTTACAAAGAAGTCCTTGCAATCCGGATATTCACAATCCTGATCGGATTCACCATCACATATGGAGAACTCTGTACCGGAGCAACTCGGTGCAGAGTAAATCGACAGGTCATCCTATCGCTCTCGCAAATACCGGGTCTTCAACACCGATCTTCAAATGCAATTCATAACGACGTATCACATATTCGGAATGGGTTATACTACCCCATGGTCCTTTCCCGGTTAACCCGAATAGTGAGCGCTTATTCAAAAATAAGTGTAGCATTCACATTCAATCAAATCACATCAATTACCCATTCAAAGGGAATTATTGATAGTCGGTTATTGAACTATCACTGGACATGCACACATCACCAGTTTCCAAAAAAATTTCCAAATTATTTATTTTCCAAAATATCTTCACTAGATATATAATTTTCAATACTTCAAAAATAAATCAATATTTATTTTTAAACCAATTTCTCCTTTCCTTTATAAATTCAATAGTGAATTTATAATTCCAAAATATCAATGAATATTCGATTTCAATTATTCATTTCAATTTTCTTTTCAATTTATCTTCAAAAAGATAAATTCTCAAAATATTCACTTTATATTGGAAAACATTTCCATACTTATTTAATAAGTAATTCACAGATTTTACTTATTTTCAACACTTAGAAAATATTCAATATACTTCAATCGAAATTAAGTATATATTTCATTCTTTAAGGAAATCATTCTCTTAAACATATTTATTTGGGCCAAAACGAATGTTACGTAAAACATCGTTACGACAACCCAAAATCACTAGTATAGGGATTCGAAATTAAAATAGATATATAAATCCTAATACTATACTAAATATTTCCTTTCGGAAATCATTTACTATAACAACAGTGTTATAGTCCACCATTTACTTTTATTTCTCGAAAACGTCTATTTCAACAATAAATGTTGAAATCTATGGTTTCGAATCTCAATACATTTTAAAACATCATTAGATCGTTTTAATTCTATTTAAAACATCACATTCAAAACATTTTCTTTAACGTGTTATTCACTATTCAAAAACGTGAATATACTTCATTAACAATTTCATCCTTTTATTCATTTTAATTCAAAGGATTATTCACTATTCAAAAATGTGAATATAACTCCATTTATAGGTTTTAACAATTTACTTATCAAAATAAGTTGTTTGCGGATTTATAAAACAACGTTTATAAATTCCATTTCTATTTATTTATAAAACTTCCTTTTTATAAATTCTTTTATTAACCTATTCCAGTTTATAACTCAATTATAAACTAAAAGTTCATATTATAAGTTAAATACTTATAAAACGATATTTTTTACAAAATCGTTCCTCTAAAGACTTTCCAAACCATAAATCTTATAACTTATAAGATTCATTTATTTAACCAAATCTATTCTTCAAATAACTTTACAAATTTATAATTCTTACTATTTATAAATTTCATTTATAACTTCACCGTTTATAATTTTATAAATTTCATTCTTTAATGAAATTCATTTTCACTTCATTCAAACACTTATAAAAACTCGTTTTATAATTTCAATATCTCAATTTATAAATATCCATTTATAAATCTCTTATATAAATCGATTCATATTAATATTTTAAAAACGTCTTTAAACTCCTTTATAATTTCATCATTTTGATTTATAAAATAATCAAATTTTATAAATCCTATATTTAAACTTTTCACAATTATTTCATAAATCCCAATTTAACTATTTTATAAAGTCATTAATTCCTTATTTTCAAAAATCAGCTTTTAACTATATTTCTTAAAAATCATAATTTTTATAACCTTAAAAATTATGATGTTTATTTATTTATAATGGATCAATTCCAAAATATAGTATATTTTCAAAAATCACTTTATAAATCATTTTAAAATTCCAAAACTTGGTCCAAGGATGCTACATACCAAATAGTCAATCACGACAACAACGATATCATATATCGATATGATAATCAATCAAATATCAAAATATCTGAAATTAAATAAATACTGTTGAGGAATCCAGTTGGATCCCTCTAACCTGTTTTTCCTGCATCCAAAAACATTAGCACAATACCAATTTCGCTCCAGTACGAAATTATCGCGGTATATGTTCTTATTAAATATTATCCGCTTAATAACGGCGTAATAGGGTCTCATCCGCTAAACAAAAAAATGCGGGAAATCAATAACTCCAATATATACATATGCCAATATATATATATTGCTATTATATATAATACCAATTTCACTGTTTATGAAATATTCGCGGTATATGTTTTTAATAAATAACATCCGCTTACTAACGGCATATAATGTCTATTTTAACAATCAATAGATATCAATCAACATTCAAACATGCATTCAAATATTTTAAATCTAACTATTTAAAATAAAATCGAAACTGATTCGATTGAGTGAGAAGTTCTCACCTTGATTTTAAATTCCGTTTTAGCGATTTATTTCGAATAAAATTAAACGCGCGTTTAATTTTATCCAAAATTCTCACTAACTCCAAACGACTCCAAACCAACTCCATCGCGTAGTGCTCGTCCATACGATTCCAACGCAACTGGTTTCGTGCGTTTTCGACCTCGTATGAAAAAGATATTGATTTTACAAGTTTACACGATTTTATATTCATAATTTTACAACTTTTATATATAATTTTTATAACCTATATCCTCACAGCCGCATGATCTTGCTTCATGAAATCTTGGCCGCACCCCCATCCCTTCTCTCCCTCGTTCACGTTTCTTCCTCTACAAACAACTCAAAACCCATAGCATCAAATTTAGGGTTTAAATTTTACTCCACTTATAAGCGACTTGAACTCGATCGAATTACTCCATGTCGTGCGCCTCACCAACCTCCATGCTCGGCCCCAAAGTCATGCAACTCGGCCTCACCATCACCCTCGTTTCGCGTGCGCAGGTCGAAGCAAACGCGGCCTCCTATCCCTCAAAATACAACTCCAAACTCGATCATAACCGTTGGATCTCTAGTTCGTGTTGTGCTCTACAAGTTTCTAGTTGGAAGTTTCGGCTAATTGTCAATGGATTTGGAGTAATCGAGGGGGAAACGTGGGTGTTTTTTGGCCATTGGTGAAAGCTCCTGGCGGCTAGGGTTTTGTATCTTTTTTTTTTTTTAATTTATGAGGATGGTGGTGTCTATTTATAGAGTTTCGTTCGACACTATTCATCCGGAAATTCCGAACTCCGATTTACGCGCCGTAACCAGCGTTTCTAGGGTTTACCCCGCGTTCCGGACACAATGGAACAAGTTTCGGAAGCTAATTCGGACATCTGTGCGAGTTATGGCTGTAAACGCTCAATTTGAATTAAACCGATTTAAGTCGATTTATAGGCGTTTTAATTTGTAACGGACAAACGGTAAATCCAATTGACTTAAAATTTGAAACCTTACAATAATATCGCATTACGGATCCGATGAAACTAGTTTCGTCAAAATCCGAGACTTTTTGAAAAATGGCTATTTTAACTCGCCAAATTTAAATTAAAAATAAATCGATGCGTTTCGAGCTGCCACGATCAAACGATAACTCCGATTGACACGAAATTTGAAATCCGGTAATAACTAACTATTACGGATCCAATGGAACTAGTTTCGTTCAATTCTGAGACTGTTCAAAAATTGGCTATTTTACAGTCGATTATTAAATATTAAAATATTCAATTTTCACAAATTAACTTTTAATTCGATTTTAAAAGTTCTAAAATATCATTCTAACTCCAACATGATAAAATAAAATTTTACAAATCATTTTCAATCATATTTAACCCAATTTTCAATTATTTCCATAATTTAACGTATTAAATTATCGATTTAATAATCCAATTAAATCCAATAATTCAAATAAAAATTTATTTGACTTATAAATTCACTTATTAATATTTAAAATTAATTAAATATTCATATTTTAATTTCTAAAAATTATGGGTCGTTACAATCTTCCCCACTTAAAAGAATTTCGTCCTCGAAATTAACTAGTAAGAAAAGTTACAGAATTTATTAACTTTCCAAAATTCAAAGTTAAACTTCTTACAATAACTTTACTAAGTTTTCAAATCATACTTAGTTATCTTTTCAAAAACAAACTACTATTGTTTAACTTTCAATTCCAAAATCATAGTTAAAGTTTACAAAATTTTCCAATTTTCTCAAAAAAAAATTCCTAACGCCTTAAATTTCCAGAAAAATTCGCCATAGTCTCCTTTGCGCGGCTCGATCCGAAAAAAAAATGACAGTATATATATCACAAATATACATCTCATCAAGTAATGAGGCATCCCGCAGGGAAAAAAGTGTAAAAGTACGGTATGTAATCCGAGATATGTACCTTATATTTTATTAGCGAGCATATACGGCTAATATAGCGCGAAAGCGAGCTCCAAATGCGAAGCAAACGCGATCCGCACCTACTAATTACTTAACAAACAACATGAGAACCATGCATATAGATAATAGTATCAATATACAACATATAGTAACATACTAACTATACATGTCAACATAGCAAATGAAGTAAAAGCAACAAATGCAAACATCAACCAACTATCATTCAACTAATTCATAATCAATATATATTCATTCATATTCTCATTAATATTAATGAATTGGTTTTCAATTTAATCACATTTGATTTATCAACTTTCATTCTCAATTAGTTTATATATTCACTAATTCATATTCAAGTTGGTTCACTTCCAATTCAAATTCAATTCTATTCAAATTTATTTACTTCTAATTTGAATTCAATTACTTTAGCTTCCAATTTTATTAAATCAATTTCATTAACTCTTAACGAATTCATATACAATCAACTAACAATCATATAACAATCAATGTATATTTATTACAACCAAATTCCTTTGCTTACAATTGGTTTAATTTAATTGATTTTTCATTCAATCTTTCAACTTTCTAATAACATTAGATTTTAATGAATTAACACTTATATTCATTTTTTTTCATATCAACTTAATTTACATTCAATTGATTAACATTTAATCCATTAACTCAATTCAATTACTAAAGTTGAATTTCACTTATATAACTTAAGTTCACATTTATCACTTCACTTTACTAATTTACTTTGATACTAATATCAACTTCATTCAATATCACTTAAGTTATATTCCATTTAACTTTAAATTCACTTTTACTTACAACTCATATTCATAAATATATTCATATAGTTTCACTTCTTATATATATAAGTTTATTTCACAATTGTAATCACTTTAATTATCATTCAATTCTTTATAATTCATTTTACTTATACAATATTCTTTTATTTAGATTATTCAAACAACCAAACAATCAACTTATATACACTTTTATAATTCTGAAAAATTATTCCTTTATATATAAAATATACTCAAGGTAAAATTATTTCATTTACCCAATTTTAAAACAATATTATGTCGAATTGTTCTATTCAAGTGTTTATAGATCCCTATCAACAACGTTAATTACTCGTATTAACCAGAATCTATATACCACTCAACAAACCAATCATCACAATATAAAACAATTTTATATTCACTAACAAATACGCTCTCATAGCTATTATTACACTCAAATTCATTCTAGAGTACTGCTGACTCTATCTCTAGTGAATAATACCCAACAGAACCATGGTTGTCGCTTAACCATAAGCTCCGATACCACATTGTCAGGACACGATTCTTCGTCTTTCGAAAATTCAACATCGATACTCACTTTATCGACTGCCGAGAAATCGAACGACGGAAAAACCGAACACTGAGGGTTTTTTTAAAAAGAATTTAAGGAAAGAGAAAGAGAGAAAAGAAGAGAAAATTTAGATAGGGAAAAGAAGATGGAAGATTTTAAAATAGAGAGAAAAGAGAATAGAGGAAAAAGAAAAACAGAAGAAAATGGGACGGAACAGAAACAGAACACAACACAACAACATCAGAATCTCACAATTCGCAGCGGAACAACATATAATAATAAATGAATAATCTTTAAACAAAGAACTATATCAGTTATTACATTTTATACATCACATTACATTACATCATATCATCAGAGTGTACAACATCAACAACAACAAACAGCGGAAAAAGAAATACTATATAACTAGTAATACGACATGCCATCCAGCTTGCCTCCAGCAACTCCAGAATATCCTGATAAACCTTAACTCTTGACTGCCCGTGTTGAAATTGGTGGGCACCCAGAGTTTAGGAAGGAAAACAATAAACTCCAAGTCAGTCATGTGACTGGTGTGGGAACTCAAAACAGTTTATTTATCTTTAAAATCAAAATAGAGGAATATTTTTAATCAATTCGCAATGCTTTTAAAAATGAGACTACCATAAGGCCTCCCGCACACACACACAATGCAAACGCAGAATCGAAGGAGATTTCTCCTTATGATAGTCAAAGATGCTTGATACGCATTTAAAATAACATTTCATATTATTACTAGTGCATAGTGTAGAAAAAATTCATTTCGAAGGTAGAATATAAATCTTAGCCAACATAGACATTTCGAACTATGCCTACTATAGCTACCATCCAAACAGTGTTGCGACACCATAAGTGAATGATAGGTTCTACAACTAATACCGTACAAGTTTCGTATTGTTTCTTTGGATTTCCAACAAATGATCAGGCCAAGGAACTTCCCATTGCCACATGAGAATGCCTCTGGAAAGACATCCCCGAGAACCAAACCGGAACTCTGCCAACACAAGGCCGGGTTACCCCTAACTGGGTAACTACTGACACGAGCACGCCATTCCCCGATCGTAAACGACCTTTCTCACAGGATCCCGAAAACCAACAACCACAAAGTAATAAATTCGTAGTAACCACATAGGTTAAATATCTGGGCTCCATACCATGATACCACCTCTATCCAGAAGGAAACGTACATACCCTAAAGGGTGCTACCCCTCATAACCTTGCCGCATCTTTCCTGTTTTGACCATTTCCGGGGTGTGAGGTTCGACGAAGTCACGTCCACAAAAACATACTTTATACAAAAGCCATGCTTTGGGTCAACAAATGATCAACACAATGATCACCAAGATAGACGATCAAATAAACGATCCTATCACAATAATCAACACAATGATCATTTCAGCATCACTCAGCATGTCACATTACCAAATTGGGAATATATCGCTGATAACTTCAACTATATAACCTCTGAGCACGTACGTCTCAGAGAAGGGTGTTAAGCTAAAAGAATAAATTCTCCGCCACCAACAGAAATATATTTGAATGAAATCGGCTTTATATCTCAACTTGTAATGTCAGACACACAATCCATACAAGTCTGTTCCGGGCTCGAACAAAACCGAAGGCACTTACAAAGAAGTCCTTGCAATCCGGATATTCACAATCCTGATCGGATTCACCATCACATATGGAGAACTCTGTACCGGAGCAACTCGGTGCAGAGTAAATCGACAGGTCATCCTATCGCTCTCGCAAATACCGGGTCTTCAACACCGATCTTCAAATGCAATTCATAACGACGTATCACATATTCGGAATGGGTTATACGACCCCATGGTCCTTTCCCGGTTAACCCGAATAGTGAGCGCTTATTCAAAAATAAGTGTAGCATTCACATTCAATCAAATCACATCAATTACCCATTCAAAGGGAATTATTGATAGTCGGTTATTGAACTATCACTGGACATGCACACATCACCAGTTTCCAAAAAAATTTCCAAATTATTTATTTTCCAAAATATCTTCACTAGATATATAATTTTCAATACTTCAAAAATAAATCAATATTTATTTTTAAACTAATTTCTCCTTTCCTTTATAAATTCAATAGTGAATTTATAATTCCAAAATATCAATGAATATTCGATTTCAATTATTCATTTCAATTTTCTTTTCAATTTATCTTCAAAAAGATAAATTCTCAAAATATTCACTTTATATTGGAAAACATTTCCATACTTATTTAATAAGTAATTCACAGATTTTACTTATTTTCAACACTTAGAAAATATTCAATATACTTCAATCGAAATTAAGTATATATTTCATTCTTTAAGGAAATCATTCTCTTAAACATATTTATTTGGGCCAAAACGAATGTTACGTAAAACATCGTTACGACAACCCAAAATCACTAGTATAGGGATTCGAAATTAAAATAGATATATAAATCCCAATACTATACTAAATATTTCCTTTCGGAAATCATTTACTATAACAACAGTGTTATAGTCCACCATTTCCTTTTATTTCTCGAAAACGTCTATTTCAACAATAAATGTTGAAATCTATGGTTTCGAATCTCAATACATTTTAAAACATCATTAGATCGTTTTAATTCTATTTAAAACATCACATTCAAAACATTTTCTTTAACGTGTTATTCACTATTCAAAAACGTGAATATACTTCATTAACAATTTCATCCTTTTATTCATTTTAATTCAAAGGATTATTCACTATTCAAAAATGTGAATATAACTCCATTTATAGGTTTTAACAATTTACTTATCAAAATAAGTTGTTTGCGGATTTATAAAACAACGTTTATAAATTCCATTTCTATTTATTTATAAAAACTTCCTTTTTATAAATTCTTTTATTAACCTATTCCAGTTTATAACTCAATTATAAACTAAAAGTTCATATTATAAGTTAAATACTTATAAAACGATATTTTTTACAAAATCGTTCCTCTAAAGACTTTCCAAACCATAAATCTTATAACTTATAAGATTCATTTATTTAACCAAATCTATTCTTCAAATAACTTCACAAATTTATAATTCTTACTATTTATAAATTTCATTTATAACTTCACCGTTTATAATTTTATAAATTTCATTCTTTAATGAAATTCATTTTCACTTCATTCAAACACTTATAAAAACTCGTTTTATAATTTCAATATCTCAATTTATAAATATCCATTTATAAATCTCTTATATAAATCGATTCATATTAATATTTTAAAAACGTCTTTAAACTCCTTTATAATTTCATCATTTTGATTTATAAAATAATCAAATTTTATAAATCCTATATTTAAACTTTTCACAATTATTTCATAAATCCCAATTTAACTATTTTATAAAGTCATTAATTCCTTATTTTCAAAAATCAGCTTTTAACTATATTTCTTAAAAATCATAATTTTTATAACCTTAAAAATTATGATGTTTATTTATTTATAATGGATCAATTCCAAAATATAGTATATTTTCAAAAATCACTTTATAAATCATTTTAAAATTCCAAAACTTGGTCCAAGGATGCTACATACCAAATAGTCAATCACGACAACAACGATATCATATATCGATATGATAATCAATCAAATATCAAAATATCTGAAATTAAATAAATACTGTTGAGGAATCCAGTTGGATCCCTCCAACCTGTTTTTCCTGCATCCAAAAACATTAGCACAATACCAATTTCGCTCCAGTACGAAATTATCGCGGTATATGTTCTTATTAAATATTATCCGCTTAATAACGGCGTAATAGGGTCTCATCCGCTAAACAAAAAAATGCGGGAAATCAATAACTCCAATATATACATATGCCAATATATATATATTGCTATTATATATAATACCAATTTCACTGTTTATGAAATATTCGCGGTATATGTTTTTAATAAATAACATCCGCTTACTAACGGCATATAATGTCTATTTTAACAATCAATAGATATCAATCAACATTCAAACATGCATTCAAATATTTTAAATCTAACTATTTAAAATAAAATCGAAACTGATTCGATTGAGTGAGAAGTTCTCACCTTGATTTTAAATTCCGTTTTAGCGATTTATTTCGAATAAAATTAAACGCGCGTTTAATTTTATCCAAAATTCTCACTAACTCCAAACGACTCCAAACCAACTCCATCGCGTAGTGCTCGTCCATACGATTCCAACGCAACTGGTTTCGTGCGTTTTCGACCTCGTATGAAAAAGATATTGATTTTACAAGTTTACACGATTTTATATTCATAATTTTACAACTTTTATATATAATTTTTATAACCTATATCCTCACAGCCGCATGATCTTGCTTCATGAAATCTTGGCCGCACCCCCATCCCTTCTCTCCCTCGTTCACGTTTCTTCCTCTACAAACAACTCAAAACCCATAGCATCAAATTTAGGGTTTAAATTTTACTCCACTTATAAGCGACTTGAACTCGATCGAATTACTCCATGTCGTGCGCCTCACCAACCTCCATGCTCGGCCCCAAAGTCATGCAACTCGGCCTCACCATCACCCTCGTTTCGCGTGCGCAGGTCGAAGCAAACGCGGCCTCCTATCCCTCAAAATACAACTCCAAACTCGATCATAACCGTTGGATCTCTAGTTCGTGTTGTGCTCTACAAGTTTCTAGTTGGAAGTTTCGGCTAATTGTCAATGGATTTGGAGTAATCGAGGGGGAAACGTGGGTGTTTTTTGGCCATTGGTGAAAGCTCCTGGCGGCTAGGGTTTTGTATCTTTTTTTTTTTAATTTATGAGGATGGTGGTGTCTATTTATAGAGTTTCGTTCGACACTATTCATCCGGAAATTCCGAACTCCGATTTACGCGCCGTAACCAGCATTTCTAGGGTTTACCCCGCGTTCCGGACACAATGGAACAGGTTTCGGAAGCTAATTCGGACATCTGTGCGAGTTATGGCTGTAAACGCTCAATTTGAATTAAACCGATTTAAGTCGATTTCTAGGCGTTTTAATTTGTAACGGACAAACGGTAAATCCAATTGACTTGAAATTTGAAACCTTACAATAATATCGCATTACGGATCCGATGAAACTGGTTTCGTCGAAATCCGAGACTTTTTGAAAAATGGCTATTTTAACTCGCCAAATTTAAATTAAAAATAAATCGATGCGTTTCGAGCTGCCACGATCAAACGATAACTCCGATTGACACGAAATTTGAAATCCGGTAATAACTAACTATTACGGATCCAATGGAACTAGTTTCGTTCAATTCTGAGACTGTTCAAAAATTGGCTATTTTACAGTCGATTATTAAATATTAAAATATTCAATTTTCACAAATTAACTTTTAATTCGATTTTAAAAGTTCTAAAATATCATTCTAACTCCAACATGATAAAATAAAATTTTACAAATCATTTTCAATCATATTTAACCCAATTTTCAATTATTTCCATAATTTAACGTATTAAATTATCGATTTAATAATCCAATTAAATCCAATAATTCAAATAAAAATTTATTTGACTTATAAATTCACTTATTAATATTTAAAATTAATTAAATATTCATATTTTAATTTCTAAAAATTCTGGGTCGTTACAGGCACACCTCAATTGGAGATCGCAATTATGAGTTGCGGAAATTAGGACGATTTGAATTTGAATTCAAATTTAAATATAAATAATATTAATATATCTAAGCACTGTAGTAAAATAGACGTACGAAAATTTCAAACATGCATCCTTCATCGTAGAACATGCGTCTCTGTTGATTATAAAATAATATAAGGTAAATAATCGATTAGAGGAATTTCCTTTCAAACAGAAGAAAAATCAAACGAAAATTTTTAAAGGCTGAATGTAAAATCAGTCGAAGAAAATAAATAAATCAAGCCCTCTTTCTTTTTTCATTTAAAACCCACACATCGTCAATTTACTACCACTTCAACTGTATCGGCATCTATTACTTTCGCACGAAACCCTAAATTGATTTTGGTCGATCTACTTGGCCACGAGATTGCGCAAGGGTAGGGCTTTGTGATGGTGATCGACATGAAGGCTCGTGATATAAGTGGAGGTAGCTTCGGTTGCTGGAGCAGGGAGCTTTGATGGTTGGGAGTCGCATGCATGGTTTGATGAATCTGGGAGGCGTTGTCGTGATGTCGCGAGTGCGCGTCAGTATGGGAGGCTAGTTGCCGGGCAAAGAGAGGAGGATTCGGGTAATATTTAGCCTGGATTATACTTTAATTAACTTATCTGATTTTAGTTATATGCATTTAGAAATTATTTTGTAGTAAGCTGTATATAAATCACCTCTATAGTTAATTTGATATATAAGTTAAAAAGGAATTTAATGTATGTACATAAGCCTTTAAATAATATAATAGGAAATTCAAAGTGTTGGAGGTTTAGATTTTTGAATCTTTATAAATTATTATTTTTATAAATATCTATATAGGTAATTTCAAAACGGAATAAACATACTTATGCACATTTTTAATTTACTAGTTTATTTTAAATAATGGATTTGGTGGTTAATTTGTTAAATTAACTTATCTGATTTATTTTAGTTAATAAAGGATTTTTAAATGGGAAATTACTAGTTTAAATTTAATTAAATTAAATTATTAGTAAATTAAATTTGTTAAATCATAATAAATTGTGTGGCTAATTCAAATGTTAATAAATCGTGAATTTTTTATACTTGGTCCAAAATCATGAAGAAAAATAGTCGAGATGGAAATGGATTGAAAACATCAAAAATCATGTGAGTTAATCTCACCCATCTGGATAATTTTTTTAAAATTTAAATAGTTAAATTTAAATGATTTGTTGAATGATTGAATTGTCTGGATATGGTATATTATATAATAGTATATATAATATATATTGGAGTGATTGATTTCCCGCATTATATAGCGGATGAGACCCTATGCGCCTCGCATAATAGCAGATGACCCCATATACCGCCATATCCCACCTTGAAGTGGGATTGGTATTTTTACATTGTGCTAACATCTGTGGATGCAGGGAAACAGGTTGGAGGAATCCAACTGGATTTCTCAAAATATTTAGATTGTTTTAATATTCGGTGATACGATTGATTTGATAATCTAAGATACATTATATTGGTGATTGAAAAAATTGAATGCTATGTTTTGATTGAATATATTTAGGTATACTGAGTTATCAAAGATAAAGATTGAATTTTTTTAAAGGAAAATAAAATAGGAAATTTTTAAGTAAAATAATTATGGAGAATTTGGATAAATTAAAGAATGAATTGGAAAAGGATAAAAGTTGATTTTTAAATTCTAATAAATAAATTCCAAGTGTGGGAAAGGAGATTTTTGAATAAATAGAAATAAATGAATTTTTAAACTTAAGTGATAATATTTAAAGGAATAAAGATTTATTTTTCAATTCAAGATTTAAATCGTTTAGGAAAAATAAAAGAAGAATTTTGAATTAAATATGAAATTGGTATTTTCAGTTTAAATAAGATTTTAAATCATAATAAAGAAGTTAAATACGAAATTAATGGGTTTTGAAATAAAATTGTGCGAGTAAAGGAATTTATTTTAAAATGGAGGAAAAATCTGAAAATCGATTTAGAGTTTGAAATTGTGTTTTAAAAGAAGATAAGATTATGGAATTTATAAACTAGGTTTATAAAGTGAAATAAGATATCAGTGGATATTTGAAACTATAAATTCATGATGGAAATTTATAAAGTAATGGGTAATTTGTTTTAAAAATAAATAGTGGTTTATTTTTAAAAGGGTGTGAAGGAAAAGTATATTTCCTTGAAAAGCCAAGTACGTTTTCAAAAAAGATTTTTAAGTATAAGTTAAAAGTTTTAAAGTTGTTTAAAGGAACGTTTTTAAGAAATAATTATTTAAGTTGTTGAATTTTTAAAGGTAAAGATTTGTTAAATTAGTTATAGTAGTAATTATTTTAAAAAGGTTAATTGGTATTATGTTTTAAAAAGATAATTATTAATATTTATGTTTTATAAAGTAATTTTATTTTAAAGATGTTTGGTTAAAGTTTTATTTAAAAACTTGTATAGAATTTCGTAACTCTTATTTTAAAGTTTAGTTTGGCTTAACTTTTATTTTAAAAATTAGTTTTAAATTTTATAAAGTAGTTTTATTTTAAATATTTTTAAAGTATACATTTTTGAATAAAGTGTTTAAGTAGTTTTAATTTAAATGTTTTAAAGTATATTTCAGAAATAAGTGATTTAAAGTAATTTAAAATCTAAAGTATTTGGACTTGGTGATTTTACATGGAACTAAACAATATTTGGGAAATTTATTCCGTGAGAGAAAGGTGGTTTGAAACTGTTTTCAAAAGTTTGAAGTATGGAAAATAGGTTGCGAAGTAATTTTGAAATAAATAATTTGGAAAATTATTTAAGTCTAATGGTTGTTTGTGAATGCTTGGCTTATGCACTAATCGTTTCGAAGAGTCCGAGATTGGGATTAAATTCCCGAAAACTACTTTGATCTGGTTTGAACATTTTCATGAGGAAGAAAAGAGCTTGGAGTCCAAGATGGAGCAATGAAGTTCAAGGACTAATCGCTACTAATCCTGAGGGTGATTCCAAAAATGGATGTAGTAGGAGCAGTGCCTTTAGTTCTGTTCGGACCTGAAACGGACTTGTATGGATGAATGCTTTCAGAACATCGTCAGAAGGACGATGAGCATTCTAAGTGAATGTGTGTTAAAATGGTAACGCATAGCCTCGAGCCTCATCAACCAGGAATGGCTAAAACATGGGAGGTGCACACAAGGCTAAGTGGCTAGCAACCAATTAGGGTAAGGTCACCACTATCTAGATGTCCCTTTATTTCGGTTGTGTGGGCGATTGCTAATCCCAATCGCGGGGTGAACTTATTCGGACTATCCAGTAAGGGGTAGCTCCGGTCTTGTGATGCAGGGGATCAGGGTGGATCCTCGGTACAGTGATCTAGACCATGTACTATGACGGACGGTACCCCAGTAGCCCTGCCATTGATGGAAATCCATTCTTCCTACGTGCCTTTACGGTTTTGTTTGTATACCTATTAGCTGGAATTTAATAATGTAACAATTTAGGCTATTTGAATAAGTATTTGTATATAGACACTACTATAATATCAGAGGATTTTATAAGAAATTCTTTGGTTATCGTAAGGTAGAAACCCAGCATTTTTTTTGTGGCGTGGTCTTACGAGATACCTTTGAATTCAAAGGATTTTGAAAACTTAAATAGCCTAATCGATTGTGTTTTCTCACACTGGTTTTCCAAACTGACTCGGGTGTTATTTAACTATAATGCTTGGGTCAGACCAAGTATTATAGAGTACAGATTCTGGATGGACTACTGTGGAGCTCAGGAAATGAGCTAGATGACGAGGCGTATTTTTGTAGATTTATATTTCCGCTGTACAGTGTAAGCTGTATATTCTGTTTTGGAAGGACGAGATATTATAACCATCATGAATTGTGATGTTCATTGTATTGCACTCTGATGATGTAATATATAAAGCAGATATAATTCTTTTGTTTTAAAAGATTAGTCGCTTACCTATTATATATTGTTCCGCTACATTTGTGAGATTCTGATGTTGTTTTCTATCTCTTCTTCTACCTCCTTCTTCTTTAACCCTAATGGTTTGGTTTTCCAGCATTCGATTGTTTGGCATTTGATAGTGGACGGTACTGATGTCGAATTTCGAGCGTCGAAAATTCGGGTTGTTACACTTGGTATCGGAGCTGAAGGTTAAGCGAGAACCTTGGCTCTGGTGGGGATTACTCATTTAAGTAGAGTCCGAAGTACTCTAGAATGAGTTTGAATGTATTAATAGATATGAGCACGTATTTGTTAGTGAATATAAAAATTGTTTTTATATTGTGTTGACTTATCGGTTGAGTGTTTATGGATTCTGGTCGATATGTGGGACGACATTTTATCGATAGGAGTTTCTAAACTCTTAAACAAGATAAACCGACACAGTACTTTTTTAAAATAGGATAAATGAAATGATTTTACCCAAATTATTTTTGTATATAAAAGAAATAATTTTTGTAAATTATTATAGTATTATGGTTTCTTAGTTGTTAGGGAATGGTAATATTAAATTATTACCATTATTAGTAGAAATGGAATAAGAAATTAAAAAGCATAACTAAAAGCTAAGAAATAAATTCATATACAAATGGAATTTGTGTGATTTGTAATTGAAATAAAATTCCAGAGTAGTGTTTGAATATGGATTGGAAGGATTTGAAATTGAAAATTGAAAATTTGAAATTTTGGGAAATGTTTAATGGGTTTGAAAATGGTTTTCAAAGGTTTTGGAGAAATAATGGTGATATTATTTCAGAAATATTTCTGAATTGGATTTGAAATCTGGTGAGAACTGGAATTTAAAAATATTTGAAGGGGTTTTAAAGGGATACAATCAATGAACACTTTTCGGCCGTTGGAAAATAACTTCGGTGATGGCTGCAGCATCATCGATGTTTATTTTCGAGTTCCAAGAGAGGAATTGCTGCCAAATTATTTTAAATGGAAGTGGTTTGCGAAACGGAGTTTGGTTTTAAAATTCAAAAGATAAGTTAATATGCGAATGGATTATGTATATAATTGATTTCAAAATGATTTTGAAGTACTTAAGTGATTATTAAAGACTTTGGGGTTTAATTAAAATGTTTAAGTGATGAGTTTAAACTCTGGAAGTTTAACTAAAAATGTTTATGGATTATAAAAAGGTTTGGAAACTTATAAGTTTGGAAATTTTCTTGAAATGAAATTAACTTGTAAAAAGTAAATAAAAGTAAGCGTGAAAACAAAATAAGTTGAAAGGTAAGCTAATTAATTGTAGTAAATTAAAAGAAATTAGCCAATAGAAGGTAAATAGATTGGAGAACTTATAGAAATTAAAAATCTGAATTAAAATTGAAGTGAAATTGAATCTAGTAAAAGTGAATTTAAGGAAAAGTCAAAGTAGACTAAGAGTAATGGTCATTGGAGTAAAATTTACTTAGGTGTAAAGTAAATTCGTGAATAAACAAATGAATTTACATTTGTAAGTAAGTAAAATGGAAATTGAATATTGGAATTAAAATTGAATTTTGTTAAATTAAGTGAAATGAGAAATGAGTCAAAATTGGACTAAACAAAACAATGGATTGAAAATAAAATTTTAAGTAAACAAATTGATTTAAATGGTAAGCAAATGAAATGAAATTGAATTTGGGATGATACTTGATTTAAATCGTGTAAAATGAAGTGTAGAATTAGTTCGAAGTAGACTAAAAATAATTTAAATTTGGAAATAAAATCCATTGAGATTTAAAATAAATTAGTAAGTGGAATTAATTAAAGAAATGGTTAATTAAATATGGTTTGAAATAAGATGAATAAAATTCAATATTTAAAAATGAAAGGTAAATTGAATTCTGATGAAAATGAAAATGCAAAATTAAATGGAATTGGATATATAACTTCAGTAGTGAAGTAAAAATAAATATTTAAGTGTAGAATATTTATATTGAACTTCAGAAATGAATGGCGAAATTCTTAAGTAAATTTGGTTTGGAAATATACTAAGTAATATTAGAATGGAGATTAAGTAAAGTTGTGAAATGGGATAATTGTGGATAAGAGAATAGAATCCAAAATATATGTGGATGAAAAGAAGAATTGATTTAGCTAACAATCAATTGGGAAAAAATACATAGGATGTATGTATATTATTTAATTCGCATAGCGATTTGATCCAGATTCGAGCATAGAATTTCGAGATAGTTATATCAATACGAGTTAGGATTTTTCACTCAATATTCGACGGCACACTATGAATATGGGTTTTTGATTGATTCTGGAAATTCTCTATCATAGTTTGTGGCTATGCAAGGAGAATTCTGGTTTCTGATCAAGAATCCAGATCTGAGTCTGCACTAGAGAGTCGGGTGGACGATACTAGTTTGGAAGTGAAATTGTGCGATCGGTGAGCGATTGGATTTGGTATTGCATATGGATGATATATGGACATCGTACGGGTTTGAATGCATGAATAATGAAAATTTTGTAAAGAGATGAGTAAAATAAATTTGACTGTACTAGTGAACACTATTGGTAGATAAGTACAAGAATCTAAAGGCAAGGATAAATGGATATTTTTTTAAATTCAGAAGGTAATTTGAAAATGCTCGACAAAAGGTATGTATTTAAATTTCTGTATGAAATTTGATGATTTTCTTATCTAGCCACATGGCCTTTTGTTTTCTTTTGAAATTTGGGGGCCCGTGGAGGCATTTTATAGTTGTACCGAGCTAACCGCGCAAAGAAGCCGCTGACGAAATTTTTCAGGAATTTAGAGAGTTAGAAAAATTTTGAGAAAATTTTTCTAATTTAAAATTTGGTTTTAAATTTAAATCTAAATGGTTGAGTAAGTGATATGGCTGAAACCTATAGGAAAAGTGTGGAAAGTTAGTAAGGTAATAGTGTCTTTTATAAAAAAAGATTGTTTTGGGTATTGTTTAAACTGTTTGGTTTTGGGAAATTGATAAAAACTATTTGGAATGAGAAATAGTTAACGGGTTGTGGACCATCCTTCTTAACTAGTAATTTCGGGGATGAAATTCTTTTAAGGGGGGAGGAATATGAAAACCTGGAATTTTTAGATATTTGAAATTGGAATATTTAATTTATTCTAAATATATGGAAGTTGGTTTAACTTGAATTTCAAATATCATTATTATTTGGCAATTAAATTATTGAATCTAATAATTAGAGATTTGGTAAAATATTAAATCTTGAGTTTTAAGCTGGTTAAAAATATTTCAATGGCTTATAAAAGTTATATTGATTTTACTAGAGATAGTAGTAGTGTTAAATTTGAGTTTGAGTGTGTTTTGTTCAGTTTTGAATTTATATCGTTTAAATCGATATTTAAAAATAGCCTTTCGAGGCACAGTCTTGGATTTCATCGAAACCTGTTGCATTGGATCTGTAATAGTATATTATTATCAGATTTCAATTTTCATAGTGTTTGGAGTCGACGTGTGATCGTACGGTGGATAAACACGCTGAAAACTATATCGAAAATTTAATATTATAACTGGGTCCAAAAGCTATCTTCTTTGTACGATCGGTATAACATTATAAACGCCTAGTAGCATAACTCGATTGGAGATCGAGATTGTGAGTTGCGAAAATCGAGACAATTTGAATTTGAATTTAAATATAAATAATATTAATACATCTAAGCATAATAGCAAAATAGACGTAAGGAAATTTCAAACACATGTCCTTTTTCGTAGAACATGCATCTCTTTTGAAAATAAAATAAAAGAAGGTAAATAATCGATCAGAGGAGTTTCTTTTCAAACAGAAGAAAAATCAAACCCAAAATTTTAATAGCCGAAAGTAAAATCAATCGAAGAAAAATATTGAAGAAAAATCGTGAATTGTTTATACTAGGTTCAAAATATTGAAGAAAAATAGTCGAGATGGAAATGGATTGACATCAAAAATCAAAGGTGAGTTAATCTCACTCATCTAGGTAATTTTTTAAAAATTTAAATAGTTAATTTAAAATGATTTGTTGAATGATTGAATTGTCTGGATGTGGTATATTATATAGTAGTATATATAGTATATATTGGAGTGATTGATTTCCCGTATTATATAGCGGATGAGACCCTATGAGCCCCGCATAATAGCGGATGACCCCATATACCGTGATATCCCACCTTGAGGTGGGATTGGTATTTTTACATTGTACTAACATCTGCGGATGCAGGGAAACAGGTTGGAAGGATCCAATTGGATTCCTCCAAATATTTAGATTGTTTTAATATTCTGTGATATGATTTATTTGATAATCCAGGATAGATTATATTGGTGACTGAAAATATTGAATGCTTTGGTTTGATTGAATATATTTAGGTATACTGAGTTATCAAAGATAAAGATTGATTTTTTTAAAGGAAAATAAAATGGGAAATTTAGTAAAATAATTATAGAGAATTTGGATAAATTAAAGAATGAACTGGAAAAGGATAAAAGTTGATGTTTAAATTCTAATAAATAAATTCCATGTGTGAGAAAGGAGATTTTTGAATAAATAGCAATAAATGAATTCTTAAACTTAAGTGATAATATTTAAATGAATAAAAGATTTATTTTTCAATTCAAGATTTAAATGGTTTAGGAAAAATAAAAGAAGAATTTTGAAATAAATATGAAATTTGTGTTTTCAGTTTAAATAAGATTTTAAATCATAATAAAGAAGTTAAATCTGAAATTAATGGGTTTTGAAATAAAATTGTGTTAGTAAAGGAATTTATTCTAAAATGGAGGAAAATCTGAAAATCGATTTGGAAATTGATTTAGATTTTGGAATTGTGTTTTAAAAGAAGACGAGACTATGGAATTTATAAACTGGGTTTATAAGGTGAAATAAGATACCATTGGATATTTGGAAATATAAATTCATGATGGAAATTTATAAAGGAATGGGTAATTTGTTTTAAAAATAGATAGTGGTTATTTTTAAAAGGGTGTGAAGCAAAAGTGTATTTCCCTGAAAAGCCAAGTACGATTTCAAAGCGGATTTTTAAGTATAAGTTAAAAGTTTTAAAGTTGTTTCAAGGAATGTTTTTAAGAAATAATTATTTAAATTGTTAAATTTTAAAAGGTAAAGATTTATTAAATTAGTTATAGTGGTAATTATTTTAAAAAGATTAACTGGTATTACGTTTTAAAAAAATAATTATTAATAATTATATTTTATAAAGTAATTTTATTTTAAAGATAGTTTGGTTAAAGTTTTATTTAAAAACTTGTATAGTATTTCGTAACTCTTATTTTAAAGTTTAGTTTGGCTTAACTTTTATTTTAAAAATTAGTTTTAAATTTTATTAATTAGTTTTATTTTAAATATTTTTAAAGTATATATTTTTGAATAAAGTGTTTAAGTAGTTTTAATTTAAATGTTTTAAAGTATATTTTAGAAATAAGTGATTTAAATTATTTAAAATCTAAAGTATTTAGACTTGATGAAATACGGTGGAAATAAACAATATTTGGGAAATTTATTCCATGAGAGAAAGGTGGTTTGAAACTATTTTCAAAGGGTTGAAGTATGGAAAATCGCTTGTGAAGTTATTCTGAAATAATTAATTTGGAAAATTATTTAAAGTCTAATGGTTGTTTGTGAATGCTATTTGATAGCTAAATAACCGACTATCAATATTGGCCAATGCGTTGATCGTCTCGAAGTGTCCAGGATCGAGATTAAATTTTCGAAAACCACTTTGATCCGGTTTGAACGTTGTCGTGAGGAAGACAAGAGCTTGGAGTCAAAGATGGAGCAGTGAAGTGCAAGGACTGATCCCTACTAATCTCGAGGGTGATTCCAAAAATGGATGTAGTAGGAGTAATGCCTTCGGTTCCGTTCGGACCCGGAGTGGACTTGTATGGATGAATGCTTTCAAAACATCGTCAGTAGGATGATGAGCATTCTAAGTGAATGTGTGCTAAAAAGGTAACGCATAGCCTCGAGCCTCATCAACCAGGAATGGCTAAAATAGGGGAGGTGCGCACAAGGCTTAGTGGCTAGCAACCAATTATGGTGAGGTCACCCCTATCTAGATGTCCCTTTATTTCGGTTGTGTGGTCGGTTACTGATCCCAACCACAGGGTGAACTTATTCGCACTATTCAGTAAGGGGTAGCTCCGGTCTTGTGATGCAGGGGATCAGGGTGGATTCTCGATACGGTGATATAAACCATGTACTATGACGGGCGTTACCCCAGTAGCCCTGCCATTGATGGAAATCCATTCTCCCTACGTGCCTTTACGGTTTTGTTTGTATACCTATTCGCTGGAATTTAATAATGTATCAATTTCGGCTATTTGAATAAGTATTTATATACAGACACTACTATAATATCAGAGGATTTTATAAGAAATGTTTTGGTTACCGTAAGCTAAAAACCCAGCATTTTTATTTGTGGCGTGGTCTTACGAGATACCTTTGATTTCAAAGGACTTTGAAAACTTAAATAATCCAATTGAGCGTGTTTTCTCACGCTGGTTTTCCAGACTGACTCGGGTGTTATTTAACTATAATGCTCGGGTTAGACTGAATTTTATAGAGTACATATTCTAGATGGACTGCTGCGGAGCTCAAGAGACGAGCTGGATGACGAGGCCTATTTCCATAGATTTATATTTCCGCTGTACAGTGTAAGTTGTATATTCAGTTTTGGAAGGACGAGATATTATAACCGTCACGAATTGTGATGTTGATTGTATTGATGATGTAATATATAAAACATATATAATTCTTTTGTTTTAGAAGATTAGTCGCTTATCTATTATATATTATTCGATTGCGTTTGTGAGATTTCGATGTTGTTTTATATCTCTTCTTCTACCCCTTCTTCTTTAACCCTAATGGTTCGGTTTTCCCGCATTTGATTGTTCGGCATTTGATACAGTGGGCGGTATGGATGTCGATTTTCGAGCGTCGAAAAATCGGGTCGTTATAGCCAGCACTGGCTACGCACGTCATGTAAATAATCTTGCACCAGTTTCTCTATGTCATTGGATTCCCTTCAAGTTGGGAGGAAAGTGGAAACCGTAAAAGCATATGTATGGGAAATCTTTCTTTAATTTAGCAATACGGATGGCTCCTTCACCCAATGGCTCTATGATGCCGATCACCTGTTTTTGGAGCGTGAGATGGTGTTGTATGGTGCGAGGATTAAGAAGAGGGCCCGTTGGGACTAGAAGGTTTCGAAGGCGCTTTCGATGGCGGAGATCATGACCAAAACGGTGCCTGCTTCGGTATGATCTCTCTTTTGATCTATCACGACACTCACGTTTCTGACTAGAATGGTAGCCGCGACCATAATCTCTCTCACTTTCATTACGATGTGATTCAGAATGCGATCCAGATGAATGGTGCGAAAAGCAGAGTTTACTAAGCATAGAACCTTGCCTCACCATTGTATCTGCAAAAAGAAGAAGGAAATCAATCATCACTAAATATTAAGAAGAATGTGATGGAATGTCGTGTGGTGCCATGAAGTGTGTGTATGCATGTGCAAACCCTCCAACCGACTGGTTGTAGCACCTTTGCTTATTGGAGTTGGCTCCCCTACGTCTATTATGGTTAGGTCTGCACTAGTTCTCCAACGGAAGAAAAGCCCCTCTAGCCCAAGAAAAAAAAATGGTGATATCTCCTCCGGGATAGGGATATCCGACATCTGTTTCAGTGAACTTTCTGTCTATGGGGAAGAGGTCTCCGGACCTATGGAAGTAGTAGCAAGTCGGAGTACTTCAGTGCTCTTTTGCCTCCTGGTTTTGTGGACAAGAGTTTTTCCTTTTCTCTTTAACACAGATGATTGAGGGCCCTGGCGAGGCAGACTATAGGCTCTTGACCATCTTATGTACCCTCATTATCGCGAGGTTCGATGATTATTGCGCCAATCTTGGCTTGATGTGATGCCTCACCTCTATGCTCACAATAACAAAGATTATTATAAGGAATAACGTCTACTATTGCGAAGAATAAAGCTTGTTAGAAGCGACCATCCGTAAGTTATGCCTTAGACGAGTATTGATTACATCGATAGGAGTTGTGTAAATTACTCCCAATGATATATTCAATCCAAATCTAAAACGAAACTACAGTGTCTTAAGAAAAATTCAGAACAACTCATAATAACAACAAAACAGATTGTATAACCACATCAGAACAGAAATATCAGATATATAGCGAAAGATAAGTCTGGATACATGCTACAACGATCGATAGTTCACATGAACCAAATATACATATAAAAAGACATCTACATACATGAGACGAGAGTCAATACACCCAAAAGTAACACCTCGAAATCTAGACAAAAGATGATGTGAAATCCCAAAAGCTGAAGCGGCAACAGAATCAGTGATAGCGATTATCTTGAAATAACTCGGTCTGACCCGAATATTATTTAAAAGAAAATAATAAATGGATCGGTCTAATTTAAACTTAGAAGTGAATGCACCATAAACAACATCAAAGCAAATCAACCACAGTCTCGAATGGGACTATTCAGCATAAATAATTAACATAGTTTAAATGAAGAAATCTCATTAAAATCCATCAAAATCAACTTTCAAATTCAAAATTGAATTCAAAACAGCAATACAAAGTCTAGAAATCAAAAACAGATACTAGAAAAATCAGCATAAAAGTGGATCGATCCCAGCATATGGCGAGTCTAAGCTACGCCGCACGTGCATCTCATATGGCCCAAGCCTATCAAGTACTGTCATAATAATATTTGGCGCCAAACAAATGACCCGAAGGTCCAACAAATGACCCGAAGATGTAGTACTGGTAATTGACCCGAAGGTCCATCATAGGGGCTCGAAAGCCTAATAAAATCATCAAAATTTTCAAAAACAACATCACGGCAAAAATTTCAATTAACATGTTCGGATATAACCGAATTAGTAAAAGCGTGGTTCCATACTCTGCACTTTTGCTAAATCGTTTAAATCTCTTCATCGTTTCCATGAAAGTGAAAAATTGTGTATTTTAAATAAATAAAATTTATGTTCTCAAATGGACAAGTCCAGAATTAATCGGATTAGTAAAAGTAAGGATTCACAGTCCTTAATTTTGCTGAAGCGTTTAAATCGATTCCTCATTCTTTTGAAAGTGTAAACTGTAAAAAATTTGGAAACCATTTTATTTTAAAACGATTTTAAAGCACACGATAAAAACAGCATCTACTATAGAAATTTCGACAAGGAAATTGCGCTTCACAAAACATCGTCAAAACGGATATCAAATCAACATTGCGGTATAGCCGCTTGAAAATTCACTTTAATTTGATGGTTGCTGAAGTCAAGACAACAGTAATTTTTGTTCGTCAAAAATCTCATCAAAAGAACACGCTTCAAAAATATATCACCGGAGTAAAAATCCATTATAAAAATAATGGCAACAAAATATGTTTTAAAACTAAACACCAGTTCAAAGCAAATTAATAAACAGTGGTCTACACCATTTACATATTCATCAAAATATGGCGCTGCCTAGGCTTAGTAACTATATTTTTGCACGTACTAAATGGACTACAAAATATGCTGTAACATGGAACACACGCATTATATAATGTTTGGACTTGCATTTGCACTCACGTACACAAAGTGGACACTAAAAAAATAACCTGGATATAGCTTGGTGCTATTCACGTAAATAAACTAGAAACATCAAAATGAAAATGATGAATAGGCAAAATTATAATGACCTGGACTATGATTTTGTGTAATACAACTTACACGTATAAATTTTTAAACAAAAATATATAATGACCAGAGTTTGGTTCCGTGCACTTCACGCATCAATGCACGCACGTACAACTTTGCAATACATAAATTTATGCATGCACGAGTATAATTTTGCGGACCACACTTATGTGCTACACTGAAGTCATGCATGCACGAGTATAAACTGCAAAACAAGAACAATAATCTTATCGAATTTTAGTGTATACAAAAAAAAGAATGGCAAAAGTGCCTGAGCTTACTTTCGCGTCATGCAGGTCACTTGAAAAAAATTAAAAAATAAAAAGATTTTTAGCCTGGGAAAATTTTCTTGCACACACATCACAAACTGTAAAACAGAAAAATGTGACCAGGGCTTAGCTAAACGCATGAACACCATGCTTAACATGCACGCACATAACAAATTCACACGCATACTTCCAATTGCATAAAAATGAAATAGGATGCCCAAGACCATTTACATATATTTTCAATCGCCCCAAACTTTTGCCTGCATGTAAATGATGATCTGGGCGCACAAAGTTGTCACGCACATACCAAATATGGTCTACAAAAAAAATGATGTAACTTGTCTACATGCTCGGAAAAAATGCAAACAACAAAAAAATGCGACCTGACAATAATATGTGTGCATGCACAAATGAAGAGAGAATTGATGACCAGGGTACTACACGTATATAAAAAAAAGAAGCAACCTGGCAATGCAACCTGGACCGAGACACACTGCATTTTCATGCATGAAAAAGAAGAATTGAATAAATTAGAAACGTGAGTTTTGAACTCACTTTTAATTTTGCCTCCGAACCAGTTAGTATCAATAACCCAAAAGAAGCAATAATATTTGAGCTACCATTAATACTCCTTCTACCGAGCTACTGAAATATGAAACAAAAGAATGAGCTGCTACTTAGAAAATGAGCAAAATAAGGTTGCAGCATACTTTTCTTTTCTCAAATTTTTTGTACAAGTCAATGCAAAGGAGCGATGGCATGCAATTTGAGTACAATTGCATTAAAGGAAACGTGCATATGGAAAGAAAGGACACAGTTGCAATTAAATGATGATGGTGACAAAGCAATATTGAACTTTTGTTTTATAAAATTAGTGCAACAAAGCTTTTCAACTTGTTTTTAAATGGACCCATTTCTACTAACACGCGAGAGGCAATTGAAAGTATAACTTAACATTGTTATATACAATACAACAAGGCCAATTGCATTTCAATTCCAACGTGCATCACCTAAGTGTTCTACTGACTTTGCAACTGATTTGCGATTATTATTATTATTATTTTCCAAATTCTAATTTCAAATTTCCATTTCAAATTTTTTCATTTTGACAGTAATAAAAACAGGGTTGTTACGAACCCCCCCTTATAAAAATTGCGTCCCCGCAATTTTCATACTAGAAGTTGTTTATAACACAAATTAATTCACAACAAAGATTAAAATAGAAAAGATGAATCAGAACGCTCACCTCCACCCGAAGAGGAGAGAAAACCGGGATAAGAACGCTCGATGAATTCTTTGGTTTCCCAAGTGCAATCTTTGGGATTTGCAGACCATTGAATTTTCACAAGCGGGACTTCTTTATTCCGAAGGCGTTTAACCTCCGTAGCTAGCACACGAATTGGATTTTGCACCATAGACAAGTCAGATGAGATCTCAAGATCTTGCAGCACATGAGGATCAATAATAGAGTCCGAATCTTGAAGGAATCAACGAAGTTGGGATACATGAAATACGTCATGAATTCTCTAAAACTGAATAGGTAGCGATACACGATAAGCAACATGGCCAATGCATTACGTAATAGGAAATGGTCCAATATATCGGGGATCCAATTTCCCGAAGCTACTAAAACACACCACTCCCTTCATCGGAGAAACAAGAATAAACACATGATCGCCAACAGAAAATTCCAAAGGCTTCCTATGATGATTGGCATAAGATTTCTGCCTATTCTGAGCCTCTTTAATTCTCTGTCTAATAATATCAATCTTCTCAGAAGATTCACGAATATAATCGGGGCCGAGAACTAATTTTTCCCTAGAATTCAACCAACAAGATGGTGATCGACACGGCCTTCCGTAAAGGGCTTCAAAAGGAGCCATACCGATACTGGATTGGAAATTGTTGTTATAAGAAAATTCAACAAGAGATAAGTGGTCTTCCCAACTACCTCCAAATTCAAGAATACAAGCACGAAGAAGATCTTCTAAGACTTGATTCACCCTTTCAGTCTGACCATCAGACTGTGGATGATAAGCTGTACTGCGACTGAGCTTAGTGCCCTAGCTTTCTGAAGGCTCTACCAAAAACCACTAGTAAAAAGCGGATCTCTGTCACTAACAATGGACCTAGGAACTCCATGAAGTCGATCGACCTCTTTAATAAAAAGCATAGCCAACAAAGGAGCAGTCCTATTGGACTTGATAGGAATAAAATGGGTTGATTTGGTCAATCGGTCAACAATCACCCAAACACTAGTATGGTTCGACCTCGAACGAGGCAGAACATCAATGAAGTCCATAGAAATTTGATTCCATTTCCATAATGGAATTTCAAGAGGCTGCAAAAGACCACTAGGACGCTGGTGTTCTGCTTTAATAAGCTGACAAGTCATGCAACGACTCACATAACTTGCGCTTCATACCTTCCCAATAGTATGAGCGTTTCATGTCAGCATACATCTTACTACTGCCCGGATGAATAGTATACTTAGAACGATGATAGTCCTCAAGAATGTCATTTCTAAGATTAGAAACATTAGGCACGATCAACCTTCCCTTCTTCCGAATACAACCGTGAATATCAATATCGAAATCCTTTAGATTATCACTTCGGGATTCCGATTTACAACTCTGAATAAGATAAGAGAGATCTGGATCTTGTTTCTAGGCATCGGCAATACGATCCAACAAACTAGGATGAGCTTCCATGCTAAATAAAAGTAGGGGAGAATCAAAAACTGAAGGATGGTCTCTAATATCACAATGAGATAAAGCTTCCAACATATTCCATTCTGCTACCATCATGGAAACAATAACATGCTGCTTGGGACTAAGCGCATCAACAACTCGATTACCCTTACCAGGGGTATACTAAATATAGAAATCATATAAAGAAAAAAATTCGAGCCAATTCTGTTGCCTCATATATTGTTCCCTCTGAGTGAATAGATATTCCAAAGATTTGTGATCACTAAAGAGAACAAAACGCTTGCCCAATAAATAATGTCGCCAAATCTTTATAGCAAAGACTATAGCGGCCAACTCTAAACCATGGGTAGCATAACGAATCTCGTTAGGCTTTAGTTGTCTAGAAGCATAGGCAACTACTCCATCCTTTTGCATGAGAACAAAACCGAATCCATAAACACTGGCATCAGTATAAACAACAAGATCATGATTCCCTTCGGGAACCACTAAGATAGGAGCATGAGTAAGGAGATCTTTTAACTTCAAGAAAGAAATCTCACACTTGTCAGACCAAATGAAAGGAACAGCTTTTCTCGTAAGAGAGGTAAGCGATAAGGCAATACGAGAAAAGTTCTTAATGAATCGGCGATAATATCCCGCCAATCCAAGGAAACTACGGATCTCAGTAACAGTCTCGGGCCTCTTCCAATTCTGAATAGATTCGATCTTGGAAGGATCGACATAAATACCATCGAGAGAAACAATATGACCGAGAAATTTCACCTTATTCTCCCAGAAGTGACACCTGAAGAATTTGGCATAAAGCTGATGCTGACGAAGAGTGCTCAAAACAATCTCCAAATGCTGAATATGATCGGCTTCAGGTTTGGAACAAATAAGAATATCATCAATGAAAACCAAAACGAACTTATCGAGATATTCCCGGAATATCCAATTCATAAGATCAACAAAATACACTGTTCGTCAAACCGAACAGCATAACAAGCCATTCATAAGAACCATAACGAGTACGGAATGCAGTAAGAGGAATGCTATCTTCCGCAACTCGTAACTGATGAAAACCGGTAACAAGATCGAGTTGGGAGAAAAGCTTAGCACCACTTAACTGATCGAACATGTCGTCGATCTTAGGTAATGGATACCTATTTTTGATAGTGAGCTCGTTAAGCTTGAGATAATCAATGCAAAGCCTAAGAGTACCATCTGGCTTCTTAACAAAGACAACGGCGGAGCCTCAAGAAGATGAGCTAGAACTAATAAATCGTTTGGCTTCCAATTCAGATAATTATTGCTTGAGTTCCTCATTTTCCTTAGCAGACATCCTCGTGGGAGGACGACTGACAGGATGAGCATCATAGATAAGATCAATACGGAACTCAATTGCCCTCTTCGGCGGCAAACACGAAATAGGCTCAAAGACATCAGAAAAATCACAAACAACCTGAATATTATCTATTACATCCTCCAATTCGAAGGAAGAAATGAGAGAATTTGAAGTATGATCCATGCTTCGAAATATAATAGACATCTGCTCGATAGCATCGGGATGCTTGAGATATAAAGTTCTTTCAGGACATAGGATTTGAACTTCATAGCGGACGAGCCAATCCATCCCCAAAATCATATCAAAACCATGATGATCCATAATATGCAGATTCACATGAAAGGAAAAACTACATAGAATAATCTCAACATCAACACATAACAAACCAAGAATAGTGGATCCACCAATAGGATTCACCATCCTCAAAGGGTCGCAAAGACTAACAACATCCAAAGGAATAACATCAACAAGCTCCTTTGACACGAATGAATGCGATGCACCCATATCGAAAAGAACTCTAATAGAATGGCCATGAAATAAAATAAAACCTTCCAAAACAGAAGGAGTAATACCTTTGGGCTGAGAAGAATCACCAGGAGCTTTAGCAACATTAAGCTTCCCAGATTTGAAACCCTTAGGAGCAATAGGACAATCAAAAACCCAATGACCTTCTTTCTTGCAATAGCGACAAATGCGAGGCTTAGGACAGCTACGGAGACGATGATCCAGAGAACCACAATTATAACACGCCCTCTGAATAGAAGGTGCACTACTAGCTGAGAACTAGAGGTAGCTTGCTTCTTCTTCTTCTTCTTCTTGTTTGAAGAAGAATTAGGCCTATGAAATGGAAACCTCTTCTTGTTGGGGTTCTTAGAAACCTCAACCTCATCACCACTATCACGTTCCTTTTCAACAGCTTCAAGGCAAAGTGCTAAATAAATAAGTTCCTCAAAAGGAAGCTTAAGATGAAGTAAAAGGACTTTCTTCAAATACTTCTTCAAACCTTCAACATATCTAAGATTCTTCTTAAACAAAGTGTTAATGAACTCAACTCCGTATTTGGACAAGGCCTCGAAAGATGCAACATAATCAGAAATAGAGGACTTTCCTTGTTTCAACTCAAGGAAACTACGAGCAAGATTGGCCTTTTCTGATTCATGAACGAACTTAAGTTCAAAACGTTCCTTAAACTGAATCCACGAGAGAGAGGACTCATCAACTTCCGCAATCAAAAGCTCATACCAATCAAGCGCACGCTCTTGCAGCATGCAAGATGCTACGAGAACGCGATGATGATCCGAAAGATCCATCCGAGAAAATATGCGCTCACAAGCGCGCAACCAAGTCTGAACCTCCAATACACTTTCCGATCCTTTGAAAGGCTTGCCTCCAAGGTGGGAATAGTCACTACACATGCAGGCTAAGGCAGACTTATGAGTAGGAGCTACGGGAGTAGTAACAGAAGGCTGAGTACCCTGAAATAGCTCCATAAACTGATCAACTGACATATAGACTCCGTCCGGATGAGAACCACTAGACGGACCTACAATAGAACGCTTCCCTCTACCTCTTCTAGCCCTAGGCTGAGAGAACAAGAGAAGATAAGGATTAGTTAAAACAATACAAGATTGATAAGGAATTTAACAAATGGAATACTATGGAAATATGAAATTTATTCCTAGACATATTCCAATTTGTTAAAGAGGATAAAAAGTTCAAGAACAACGAAGGAATAGATTAGAAAGGCACGAATAAAACCCTCGAATAGTTATTACGCATGTTCCATTCTGTTTCTGTTCTGTGTTTACTATAATTTGTTCTGAACTTCAGCTCTGATACCAAGCTGTGACGCCCCACCTCTATGCTCACAATAACAAAGATTATTATAAGGAATAACGTCTGCTACTGCAAAGAATAAGGCATGTTAGAAGCAACCATCCGTAAGTTATGCCTTAGACGAGTATTGATTACATCGATAGGAATTATGTAAATTACTCCCAATGATATATTCAATCCAAATCTAAAACGAAACTACGGTGGCTTAAGAAAAATTCAGAATAACTCTTAATAACAACAATACAGATAGTATACTCACATTAGAATAGAAATATCAATTATATAGCGGAAGATAAGTCTGGATACATGCTACAATGATCAATAGTTCACATGAATCAAATATACATATACAAAGACATCAACATACATGAGACGAGAGTCAATACACCCAAAAGTAACACCTTGAAGTCTAGACAAAAGATGATGTGAAATCCCAAAAGCTGAAGCGGTAACAGAATCAGAGATAGCGATTATCCTGAAATAACTCGGTCTGACCCGAGTATTATTTAAAAGAAAATAATAAACGGATCAGTCTAATTTAAACTTAGAAGTGAATGCATCATAAACAACATCAAAGCAAATCAATCATAGTCTCGAATGGGACTATTCAACATAAATAATCAACATAGTTTAAATGAAGAAATCTGATCTCCATCAAAATCAACTTTCAAATTCAAAATTGAATTCAAAACAGCAATACGCAAAAGTGTAGAAATCAAAAATAGATACTAGAAAAATCAGCATAAAAGTGGATCGATCCCAGCATATGGTGAGTCTAAGTTACGCCGCACGTGCATCTCATATGGCCGAAGCCTACCGCGTACTATAATAATAATATTTGGTGCCAAACAAATGACCTGAAGGTCCAACAAATGAGCCGAAGATCTAGTATTGGTAATTAACCCAAAGGTCCATCATAGTGGCTCGAAAGCCCAACAAAATCATCAAAATTTTCAAACAACAACATCACGGCAAATATTTCAATTAACGAGTCCGGATTTAACCAAATTAGTAAAAGCGTGGTTCCATACTCTGCACTTTTGCTAAATCGTTTAAATCTCTTCATCGTTTCCTTGAAAGTGCAAAATTGTGTATTTTAAATAAATAAAATTTACGTTCTCAAATGGACAAGTCCGAAATTAATCGGATCAGTAAAAGTAAGGGCTCGCAGTCCTTAATTTTGCTGAAGCATTTAAATCGATTCCTCATTCTTTTGAAAGCGTAAAATGTAAAAAAATTGGAAACAATTTTATTTTAAAACGATTTTAAAACACTTGATAGAAACAACATCTTCTATAGCAATTTCGACAAGGAAATTGTGCTTCACAAAACACCGTAAAAACGGATATCAAATCAGCGTTGCGGCGTAGCCGCTTGAAAATTCACTTTAATTTTACGGTTGCTGAAGTCAAAACAACAGTAATTTTTATTCGTCAAAAATCTCAACAAAACAACACGCTTTAATAATATATCACCGGGGTAAAAATCCGTTATAAAAATAACGGCAACAAAATACGTTTTAAAACCAAACACCGGTTCAACGCAAATTAATAAACAGTGGTCTACACCATTTATATATTCATCAAAATATGGCACTGCCTGGGCTAAGTAACTATATTCATGCACATACTAAATGGACTACAAAATATGCTGTAACTTGGAACGCACACATTATATAATTTTTGGACTTGCATTTGCACTCACGTACACAAAGTGGACACATAAAAAAATACCTGGACATAGCTTGGTGCTATTCACGTAAATGAACTAGAAACATCAAAATGGAAATGGTGTGTAATGACCCGGAATTTTGGACAATATCAATTTAATAATCTGTATTAATAATTAAATTGATTTGATAATTTTTCTTTATAATTTTAGTTTAAATAGTTATATTTATTCTTTTTAAGGTTAATAAATATTTAATCTGGTAATTTTGATCAATGTCTTTTAACAATTTAAAGTTGATAAGATTTGTTTTTCAAAGCTAAGAAAATTCTTATTCTATTTATAATATATATATATATATATATATATATATTTGATATATATTGTGAACAGAAATATCTTTTGTTTAAAATAAAAGATTGAATTTTCAGATTGTAATATATATGTTTGTATATGTTATAATTTGGATTGTTTTGAAAATTTAATTCAATTTATTGATAATTTTGAATAGTAATTTAAAGTTTTGTTTTAAAATTTTATTTTTTCAAAAGTTAATTTAGATTATCGAATTGTTTTAGATTATAAAATAATTGTTTGTTTTCAAAATATAAGATTGTTATTTATTTTAAATATGATAGTTTAAAAAAAGATTTAAATTTTTTTTTGCTTTCTTTTTAAAATGCTTAAAATAAATGGTTATAAGTGTATTAAAATAAATGTTTTAGATTTTTAATCCGTGTAAAAGATATATTTGTATTATCATTAGTTTTAGAATAATTTCTTTTAAAAGTAAATTTATATATACATATGTAAATTTTATTTATTAATAGAATTAAATAAGTATGTTATATTTATATTCGATTTAAGTGAAAATTAATTTAAAAACACTTAAAAACATGTGTTATCATCTTAAGTTATATTAATAACATTTGTAAAGAAATGAAGCATTGCATAACATTTGTCCAATTTAAAAACAAGTGGCAACCATTTTATTTTAATTTTTAATAAATGTATTAAGAAGAAAATTAGTTTTCTTTCACAAACACTTTTTCTTTGTTTACACTTTTTAACTAAAAATAATGGGAATCAGAAGTCATTCTTGAATCTGCAAAATTACAAACTAAAAGCAAATCAAATACAAATATGGAATTAAAGTGAAATCTGCAAATCAAGTTGAAAGTAAAAGCTGCAACCAAATCTGCAACTTTAAGCTGCAAATTCAAAATTACTGCACTTCAAATGAAGACCTATATCAGTTCAATCTTCTAAAATCAAAAATTGAAGCATGCAAAGACATTTACAATAGCATGCAGTAGGATTTTATCTACAAGCACATCAAAACATTGTTTAGATCTAAGATGTTCAAAACCTAGAACTAAAATCTGCTCTGCAATTAGAAACAGGTGAGTAATCATTTTAAAAATAGATTTGGTTTAATTTTTGGGTAAATAATAATGCATGCAAATGAATTCTTGCTTTAATAATGAATATTTGATTATGTGAATGCATGATTATTATAAGTACTTAGTGCCTGTAAATTTGAATTTAAACTCTGTTGTTTAAGCAGGATTTGATTTTCATCTTTAAATCCAAAATCCTTCAAAACTATAACTTGTTTAAACTTGTTATATAAATGAAAAGTGTAAGTTATAGTTTGGTAGTAATTTTAAAATTAGTTTCATTTTTTTAAAGCTACATGTATGTATAAATAGGAAATTTACAGTAAAACTAAATTTTAGTTAAAAATCAACCATCCTAATTTTGGTTTGGAAGGGTATGATTGTGTTTGTTGTATAAAATCATGAATTTAGATATGCAATTTGTAATTTTTAATTGTGCAATTAGTGTGGATTTTGGGTTTGAATGTTTTAAGGATTTTTATGAACTGCAGATGATATACTTAATAATTTGAGTTGATACTTGGATCGAAGCTTGCATGTATGTTATAGATTAAGGGAAAAATACTTTTGAATTTTTACAATGAGTAATTTGATCGTAATTGATCAAACTAGGGTTTCAGTGGTTTGTGTTTTCGGCATGGCTGTAGAAATTTTTGCATCGTGTATAGAGGACCGGATTGTGTCACGAGGGGTGAGAATGGTTCGGCGAAGCATGGCGAATCGATGGTGAGGACGGCAAAGGTTGTACGGTGTCGTGGTGATGGCCGTGGAGGTGTTTTGGGACGAGTTGGTGCTGCAGTTTTTGAGCTTGGGGGTCATATTTCGATTCGAAGAAGTAATCTCAAATCTGGGTTTGGTTTGGGGTTTGGGAGCATTAGTGTGATCGACATCGTCGATCGCGACGCTCAACGACGGCCGGAAGCTCGTGGGTAGGTGCACCGTGCACATTCTTGTGCACTGGGTATTTCGAGTTGGGAAAGAAGGGTTATGACCCAAAGGAATTATCGAGTTATGCTTGTGTGCGAGTCGAAGAGGGGAGGTGCTGGGTTGTCTCGGGTAGTTCGCGTGATACTGCTGTGTTTACCTCGGGTTTTTGGTTTGCTGTTTAGTAGTTATGTATAATATTAAGTTGCAAATTCTAACATGTAAAATGTTTTGTACTGAATAATAATAAGGTGCAAATAACTTGTAATTGAAGTAAATGCAAATAGACTTAAGATTGAGGAATGAGGTAAGCATTGTATTATAAACAAGTTATAAAAGAAACCAAAATACAAGGTTAAACTTGTTGTTTTATAATATGATGTAAACCAAAACTTTTAAAAGTGAATGTTAATTAAACTTTAAAAGTATAAATTGAATTTATTTTAAAATTTAAATTTATTTAAAATGATTTCTTTTTGAAGTAATTTAATTTAATTACATTTTGGATTTTAAATTCAAAGAAGTATGTTTGAATTTAAATATTAATCAAAGTTTTCAAGTAAATTGTTAGGTAATGTTTAATAACTAAGTTTCTATATTTATTTTGAAAATAAATAAGTTTAAATTAGATGTTTAAAATGTTTTAAAATTTTCAAATTCATTTCTAAATGTTTTATTTTCAAAATAAGGTTGTTCTTAAATTTTGAAATTCAAATATTTTGATTGAAGTTATCAAATTTGAATAATTTCAAATAACTTATTTAAGAAGATAAATAAGGTTAAATTATTTGGATAATTAACTTAAGAATACTTAAAATATGATTTGTTAATAAGTAAGATTTAATTAAGATTAATGATTTTCTTAATTAATTAAAGATTTAAAAATGTAAGAGGCTAGTTAATTAATTATTTAATTTATTTTAAATAATTAGTTAATTTTTTATTTAATCACTTAATTATGGATTAATTAAGTGTGATTACTTAATGAAGTAATCAATGGTTAATTTTTGAATGTAATTAGGATGGTAATTACTTATGGAAGTAATTAGAGAAGTTACTCATGGGATTAATTAATTGAAGTGATTAATAGAATCACTTAATGTTATCAATTAAAGAATTGACTATTATAATTGTTGAAGTTAATTGATTATGGAGTAATTAGTTGAAGTGATTAATGGGTAATCACTTGTTGTTAGCAATTAAGGAAGTTGATAAATTTATTTGTTTTGAAGTTAATTAATTATGGAGTAATTAATTAATTAATGAATTAGGAATTGTTTGATGATGGAATAAATTACTTGTTAAATAATTAATTAAGAAGTAGTCAAGATTGATTAATGATAGTAATTAAAAGATAATTACTTATGTAAGTAATTAAGAGTTAATTACTTAATTATTTTAGTTAATTAATTAATGTGATTAATTAATTAATGAATGAGATTAAATTTATGATTAATTACTAATTGTAATTAATTAAAAATTTAATTAACTTATAAAATAATTAATTAAGGATTATTTATTAATTTAATTGAATAATTAAGTACTTAATGAAGTAATTAAAGATTAATTAATTAGATTAATTAATCAAAGGATTAATATAATTAATTAAGAAGTTAATTAATTTAGATAAGTCGTTACAAATTGTTAATTACTGTTTATGATTTACGAGATGATTAATTATAAGTTAATTATTTAATTAATTAAGGAAATTATTAATTAATAAGGATCATTAATTAATTAATGTAATAAATGATATTAATTAAGATTGGTTAATAAAAGTAATTAATTAAAGTGCGATTAATTAATTGTAGTTAATTAAGGTTTAATGTAATTAATTATAGTTAATTAATGGAAGTAAATGAAGGATCATTAATTATTGTAATTAATGATAGTAATTAAAGATTAATTACTGTATATGGTTAAGGAAAATTACTTGAATGTAATTAAAAGATAATTAATCAGGAAGATTAATTAAAGAAGATCATTGGAGATGATTTATTTATTTATTTGGAATAAATAAATAAGGAAGAATTAAGGTTAATTTAATTGATTAAGAGTTAATCAATTCTGCTTTGGATGATTGATTGATATTGATTGATTGATTGATATTGGATGAACAATATTGGGTGATTGATATTGGATAATCAATATTGGATGATTGATTATTATTGGGTGATTAATATTGAATGATTGGTTGATACTGGATGATTTGGATATCTATGATATGTGATATGTTGCTTTGTAAGATGAATGTTTGATATGAATTATCTATTGTGATAATATGATTCATCTATCTGTTTATATCATCTTGGATAGGAGTTTAATTATTTAAACCCTTAAGTACAACTTGGACATTAAAATGGCGGTTGGTTTCGGTGAGACCGGGGTCGGGTTTCCATATTTGGGATCCGAAAACCACATCGATTCCAATTAAACGTTAGGTCGTGAATCCAAGTGGAGCAAGTGAAGACTCGAGGTGTAAGAACTATACGTCAGTATAACTCTGTGGGTGATTCCGTAATGAGTTTGACGGAATAGTACTTATAGGTTCGAGATGGTGATTTAGAGTGCAAGGGCTATGGTCGTTGACTCTGAGGGTGATTCCAAAATGAGTGCAACGAGATAGTGCCTTCGATTTCGTTCGAACCCAGAACGAACTTGTATGGATTGAATGCTTTCAGAACATTATCAGGTGGATGATAAGCATTCTAAGATAGATGTGTTCTATAAAGGTAATCGCAGCCTCAAGCCTCATCAACCCGGGAATGGCTAAAACAGGGGAGGTGCAGCAAGACTTTGTTGGTAGCCCGCACTGGAGAGTGAGATTTACCCCTGTCTAGGGGTCCCTTTCTATTTCGGCTTAGTGTGTGGTTGGTCTTGCCAACTATGTGGTGGTAAGGAACGGTTTCGTCCTTGTGTTGCAAGGGAGCGGGCGTACTCCTCGGTAGGTTGATCTATGCCACGTACTGTGACGGGCGGTACCCCAGTAGCCCTGCCATTGATGGAATCCAAAATCCAATAAGTGCCTGTACGGTTTTGATTGTGCCTAACTATGTTGGAACGTGAGATGTAAGCATTCCAGCTATTTCTGTATTTTATTTTAAAAACCCTAGACACTATTATAATATCACTGGATTTCCTATCAAATGTTTTGGTTAGCGTAAGGTAAAATTTTTTCCATGTTTATGTGTGGAAAGTCTTACATGATACCTTTTCTTTTCAAAGGTTTTCTAAAGTTAAGCAATTTTAACCGTTTACTCACACCAGACCCATGTCTGACCCGAGTGTTTATTTTCTGTTTTATTAAACTCTTGGGTACTCATATTTTGTATGAGTAGTCAAGTGATTCAGGTTTGCTTGACGAATTCTGGAGGAGTTATGGAGCAGGAGGCTTCCACGTGTAGCTATTTTATGGTTCCGCTGTGTTTGTTTAGTATCTGTATCTGTTGTACGTGAGTTGTATAGTTAGGCAGATGTTTATAACTGTCTAATATCTGTTGTATAAGTTGTATACTCTGATGTAATATGATACTATGTAATAACTTATGTGATATATTATATTTCATTCGTTCCGCTGTGAGTTCTCTGTTGATGCTGTGTTTCTTCTTTCTCTTTCTTTTCTTCTTCTATCCCTTCTTTCTTCATTGATAATGCGATTTCCTGGGGATAGGAAGTCGGGTTGTCTCATGATAAATAGGCAAAATTATAATGACCTGGACTATAATTTGTGTAATACAACTTACATGTATAATTTTTAGACAAAAATATATAATGACCAGAGTTTGGTTCCGTGCATTACACGCACCAACGCACGCACATACAACTTTGCAATACATAAAGTCATGCATGCACGAGTACAATTTTGTAGACCACACATATGTGCTACACTGAAGTCATGCATGCACGAGTATAAACTGCAAAACAAGAACAATGATCTTGAAGAATTTTAGTGTATTCAAAAAAAAAGAATTGGCAAAAGTGCCTGAGCTTACTTTCGTGTCATGCAGGTCACTTGAAAAAAGGTATAAAAAAAAAGATTTTTAGCCCGGGCAACTTTTCTTGCACACACATCACAAATTGTAAAATAAAAAAATATGACCAGGGCTTAGCTAAATGCATGAACACCACACTTAGCATGCACGCACATAACAAATGCGCACACACGCTTCCAATTGCATAAAAATGAAATAGGATGCTCAAGACCATTTACATATATTTTCAGTCGCATAAATTTTTTTCCTACATGTAAATGATGATCTGGGCACACAATGTTGTCACGCACATACCAAATACGATCTACAAAAAAATGATGTAACTTATCTACACGCTCGGCAAAAATGCAAACAACAAAAAAATGCGACCTGGCAATAATATGTGTGCACCCACAAATGAAGAGAAAATTGATGGCGAGGGTACCACACGTATATAAAAAAAGAAGCAACCTGGCAATGCAACCTGGACCGAGACACGCTGCATTTTCATGCATGAAAAAGAAGAATGGAATAAATTAGAAATGTGAGTTTCGAACTCACTTTTAATTTTGCCTCCGAACCAGTTAGCATCAATAACCCAAAAGAAGCAATAATATTTGCACTGCCATTAATACTCCTTCTACCGAGCTACTGAAATTTGAAACGAAAGAATGAGCTGCTACTTGGAAAATAAGCAAAAGAAGGTTGCGTCATACTTTTCTTTTCTCAAATTTTTGTACAAGTCAATGCAAAGGAGTGATGGCATGCAATTTGAGTACAATTGCATTAAAGGAAATGTGCATATGGAAAGGACAAGGATGCAATTAAATGATGATGGTGACAAAGCAATGTTAAGCTTTTGTTTTATAAAATTAGTGCAGCAAAGCTTTTCAACTTGTTTTTAAAATGGACCCATTTCTACGAACACGTGAAAGGCAATTGAAAGTTTAACTAAACATTGTTATATACAACACAACAAGGCCAATTGCATTTCAATTCCAACATGCATCACCTAAGTGTTCAACTGACTTTGCAACTGATTTGCAATTATTACTATCATTATTTTCCAAATTTTAATTTAAAATTTCTATTTCAAATTTTTTCATTTCGACGGTAATAAAAACAGAGTTGTTACACTTGAGCTCTCTCGAATATAGGCACGACAGGAGCCCATCTTCCACCATGTCTTATTAGGACCACTCTTGGTACCCCCGTGAGCCCTATGCTCTATCCTTTGTCTAAAAGCCCAACAGCTGTCAAGTTGTTGTCGGTGAGAACTTTATCTATTTCTCTTAACTCAACAGGCACCGCTTGGAGTGTCTTCACTAGCTCTTTGTACTGGGATCCTTCGTACCATGGAATAACAGTTGTAAAAGAAACACAACAATCAATTCTGTATCAATCTATATTATCCAGTCATGGTTAGCAACGAAACAAGCAATACAACTTATGTCTGACCGGCCACCGCTAAGCGAATCCTGGTGGGCACCTCATGTAAAACCATTCCATTTTGAAATAGCTCAACTTGCCCTATATGCCTGCAATGAATTGGCAGTTCCTAACCATTTCCAGAAGGTGAATGACGGATTATCCATCCAACTCCTAATATTAATTAAATATCTGATCTCGCTAATAGTCGGGGGACGGAAGAGATGTTCCATAAATGTAATGTACAAGCTATTGAGAAGCACATATCCGTTAGGATGAAGCTGAGAAGGTGTGATCCCCAGATAAAATAGCACATCTCTAATAAACTGGTTGAATGGGGGCAATGCTCTAGTCCAGCACATGAATCTGTTGCATGTAGTGAACCCTTCCAGGGGATTGTGCGCTCTATCTTCCTATCCTGGCAACCAAACTTCTTCCAAGGACAGCCCGTGTCTAAGTCAAATTCTTCCTAGCATTTCTTCTATAATCTTGGATCGGATGGAATCTTCCGGATTCAACATCACCACTGCATCCGGCAGTTCATCCGGAGCAGGATTCACTGTATCTGCCCGGATATCAGGCCTTTCTATTTTAGGGAGTGGAGGACTTCGAACTTCTTATTGCTTCGAGCTTCCTTGCTCCATAACTATTGAACTCGATAAAAACCATTATTAGATGGTAAAAAAGACGCGTGTCCCCTCGATGCAAGGTGAGTGATCATGTTGTGTAGTGAATTGCTACACTATACTCTAAATATCTACAACGTTAAAAGATAGTAAAGAAACATGACTTCGAGATTCGACCGGAGCGACGGTCATCGTTGACCGTCTCAACAGTGCCATTCTAACTTCGGAGAACGATCCATTTTGAAATAATTTGTTATGTTTAACAAGTTACAGTTCCATCGATGAGCTTTGAAGGTAGCCATACATGCATTTTTATGGTCAAGTCCAAATACGCAAGGCTAAAGATCGTCCGAGTCAAGTGTTCAAATATGAAAAGGTCACAAAGTTCATATCCATCATAATTCATTTCGGATCGTTCCCCTGAAATATATTTTCATATCGATCAGCTGCTACTCGTTCGTATGGATCAATAATTCAGACCTACAGCCTCTTCGTATCGATCAAACCTTTGTATCGATAACTCGTTCATATCGATCACTTCACCTATAGCCTTCATTCATATTGATGATCCCCATGTCCATTACTCCATCCCTTCGTATGATCCATGGACTTTGATTTCATATCGATCATCAAGCTAATTTCTCCACATCGTTTCCAGGTACATACTCTTCGCCTCGATCGTGAAGACTGCTTCCACCATCTCCAAAACTCCATATATCCTAATCGATCCCAAATCCATCCCAACGCATCAATACGAGTTCATCACCTAGGTTAGACAAACTCGGAGTTAGTGACTCCATCGAACCTCACCATCTACCCTCTTTTCTTTCCAAACCTCCAAATCGCCATTAGCCACACTCTCAACCTCACCCAATCATGCTTCGGCACCAGCAACATCGGAGGTGGCCATTACCATGAAAAAAATGGCACAAAACTCGACTCTCCTCATTATAGGCTTGGTTTCATTGATTATTTACCTTTCTCAAAGGATCTGGGTTGAAGATTAATGATTTGGTATTTAGGGACGAAGGATTTACGGTCTTTTTCTTTTTCTCTGATGAATACGAAGTAGCAATAGAAGCAAGGTGGAAAAATATGCTAAGTAAAATTTTTATTTATGCTCCACTCGTATCGACCATAAAAATGATTCATATCCCAATTTCCTCACAGATTGAGTCGATCAACATACCTATCGATACAAAGAGCACTGCATGCTTCTGTCTGCATCGTTTGTATCCATCGATACGAAGCGCATCTGAACTCCAAAATCTCGTATCCATCGATAGGACACATTCCCATGCGTTAATGCTTATAACTCTCATATCCATCAATATGAAGAGCACATTGTACAACAACTTAAGCCAAACCATATCCATCATTATGGGACATACCTTTTTCTAGATCCACCTCATGTCGATCTCCATCTATATGACATCCATCTTGATGCAACCAAAATCAGTCCAGGAGAGGATCAATACGAAGAAGGGCATAGAAACAAGCACCAATCATTGTTGCAACTCGGATTTCATATTGATCCAGGAGAGGATCGATACGAAACTCGATCCAATCGATGGTAGAAACTTCTTTTCACTAAAATCGATTCAAAAAAAGAAAAAGAAAAGAGAAGAAGCAAGAACTTGACAATGACCCATGGACATGCAAACGTGAATGGGAGTTAGGTTAAAATACGTGCGTGCAAGCTATACTAACATTCGATTTTCAAAGTTAACACGAATTGAATGCTAAACTAGTGACAGCCAGAACAATCAATAACAAATTGATAGCATTTGGCCTTCAATTATAACTCAATATTTGTACTACTAGAAATCAACCGAGGGTTACATCTCTTGATGAAAGAACAACAACAGTTCAATAAATCGGTTAGTTCCTTTTCAGAATGAAGATTGCAGCTTTTCAAAGCACGTCATATTCACACAAGACATACTTTCGGGGGAAAATATTATCCCGCCTTTTGGAAAGGCCGTGATACCAAGGGCTTGACTATGGACTGAAGACAGTCCACTCCGAAAATCGGTTATTTACAGATTCACGATGGATACAGGCAAACTTAGTCCGAGCGCAGATCAAGCCACAATTAGCATGATATGACAAGCAGATTTATGCAAGGCAACATTTTCAAATTTCAAGTCAACCAAAGTTTGTATGCTCAAGTTATGGAATGATGAAAACCCACATGAAACATGCCTTTTTCATATCCATCCATCCATATCCATCATTTCGTATTCATCAGCATTGATACGAAGTGAACATAACTCCATCACTCGGCATCCATCGTTCGTATCCATAAGGTTCAATCCTATATCGATGGACTTCAATACTCCCTAGATTGATCACACTTCACTTGGCCAATAGCTAAACATTTCGTATTGATCAACTGCTTGGTTGATACGAAGAGTAAAGCCAATGATCGATACGAAGATGGGGGCAAAACATCGATACGGAAAGCAAAGCATAGATTGGATATGGGAGGAGTGGTCAACCCAAAGGAAGCAGTCCCTATGCACAAAATATGGATCTCCACAAAGCGCGCATGCCACGTCATCGACATGAAGGGATCGATACGAACGGTATCTATACGAAGGTGTCAGCCACTCTATATTTTGCAACTTTGATCGATCAATAGCTCCACAACCACATATCCAAATGCACTAACATTTTCATAGAAGGTTTCATATCATCTTGGGAACGTCCATGATCGATCGCAGCCCGATTGTAGCCATTTTCGATCGATACGAAGGCAATGTGGGTCGATCAGCCAAACGACTCCAGATTGATTCTGTGGGCCCACCTAGGCATGAGAAAGGGTATTCCAAGATTCAATGCGGATATTTCCAGCTTCATGCCTATAAATAGCACCATAGTTGCAACTAAAAAAGGACTTTTATGTTGCTGCTTGGTTTGAACTTCATTGTAATTCGAGCATTAGCCATTGTACTATTGTAATTCAGTTCAAAATCAGCAATAAACATTAAATCCTTCATTATGGACGTATGTTATGACGTCGAACCACTATAAATTCTAATTTTCTTTCTGTTACTGCATATTTTCTTGGTGTGATTATTAGATTAGCCTCATTTTCCATTTTGCTTCTTTATTCTAATCTCTTCAATTACATCCAATAAGCGTGGTGACCATTTTTGGTATAAACAATTTCTCCTCTCATTAATGTTATTAATGACATTTATTTATCATGCCTATCCAATCTCCTTCACCGTTTTCATATTTAGTCTCCGCAATTAAATTCATTAAATGGTTTACTATTCATATTGACTTGATTATGGAAACTTCCCATTTTCTCCTTAATATATTACCTTATTCGTATTAAGAATTTTATTTATAATTAATACGATAACAGACATTTATTTATTTAAATTTATACTTTACTTCATATATTTAATTGGTATACATGATTATTTGTATTTCTATTTATAACTTATTAGTTTCCGCATTTAGGGATTCCTAAAAATACACAAATGTGTAAATTTCTCAAAAATATTTACTTCTACATTCGAAATCATATCTTTTCCAAGCAGGAAATACTACTATTGCAACTTTAAGTGAGTTTGTGCCATATTTGCAATTGCAAGGAATTATATCTTTTAATTTTTATTGAAATAGACAGTGCAAACTATGAAGAAACATCCCTAATTTTCATACCTCTTCTGCTATGATATATGTATATTCCTTATTATTTAAAACGATACACTTTTCAAATATAACTATGGTGGTGGACAATTTATGGAATTTCACATGGCTATCAATACAACTAAATTGTACATTACATAATTCCAACGAATTAAAATTTAACCTTTAATCGATTTAAAACATTCAAAAAAGATTAATAATTAAACCCAATTAAACAATATGGCGAAAGTAGCTGCAGAGTTCTATCAATATCGTAATATATAAATTTTAGGGATTATTCTTTCAAAATTCCAAATCTAGGGTGTATATACCATTTCATCAAGTTAAATAATTTACTGAATAAGTAGGGAAAGATTTCAAAATAAATTTGTTTATTTATGCCTATAATTCAAGGTTTTCATAGAGGCATAATAACAAAAATAAAATTTTAATGATATAAATGTAGTACCATGTAAATTACATAATTTTCCATTCACCTTATGGCTTCCAAATCTCCAGATCCAAATTCATTCTTCTTTCCTGACTCCTTTTTCTTTTCAACCAAATTATGTATTAAAAGTGTATACATACCCATTGTGGATATGAGATCTAAGTTTAGCGGACTATAGATTTAAATTTACCTTTTTCACAGAAATCGATTCACTCCTCCTTTTCTTTTCTTTTTTCCGCCCATATCTAATATATATATATATATAGTATTTTAATAATTTCTTAGAAATAGTGGAGAAGAAAAAAATGGCAGAGCTTCACTGCTCGGGTCAGAAAATATGAGAAGAAAACGAGGGAATAGGCTTGTATTTTGTGACAATCCGTACCTTAATGGGTTCGAATATCACAAAAAATCGAAACCCAATTCCATTAACGTATGGACCGTTGGTTTTCATAACTTGTAATAAACATAAGTATATTAGAGATCGATCAAACTAAACTCACTATGGAATAGAAAATATAATAGGATATAAATACTGACTAAGGCCACTACCTCGAAATCAATGGTATTCCTTAGACATCCAACTTCCTCACAAGCACCGAGCATCAATTAGAAGACTTCTCCATGAACCATTTCGTCTTGCTCTAGCGACATGTTTCTCTAATTCTATCATATAGGTTGTAATAAGGATGGGGTCAAAACAACGTCCTAGTGATTGGGAGATTGCATGCTTTATCCATAACAAAATTTACACCATTTGGTTTCCATTTAAATGTGATGTCTATTATTAACAACTACCCCGTTTAATTTAATATATCTATCCTAACCTTCTCCAAATATACTATACATACGTATACCAATATATGTGTGCATTCTAACCATTCTCTACCTAAAACCTCGGCCATTTAATACTTCTTAACTAAAACGGGCCTTGTGCGTCATCATCGCTAGTCTATCGGTCTTAGCTATAGAGACCGATGACCCCTATAGATGGCTTTACTAATAGTATATAATTTATTAGCCATACTACTACTGACATTCAAAGACTTGTTTAAGGGTTAACTAGCCTGCATCCACTAAACTAATTTTCAACTACTTCTATCATGAGGTCCATGCACATTACTTATGGATTCTACGCTAGTAGGAAGTGAAATCCGTAAGGATTAATTGAAGTTGCTACTATCGCTTGTTATGGACTGCTGGTATTCCAGCCTATATGCCATACCTACTACTATATATTGGTACCAACTACTGATATAGCTTGCTGACCCTCCACCGTCGACGTCCCCATTTAGACTAATCTAAGTAGTCAAGGAAAATACCCCATTTGGTTACTTACTACCTCTTATTGGATAGGAAGCACTCTTCATTTCCCAAAAGGTACTAGGACATTTAACACATTATATCCAAGGCGTACCTCGGGACATACATTCTCTTCACTTATCCGCAACAGAATTACCTTTCCAATAGGTTCTAAGGTTGGAGATGTCTCACATCTATAGTAAGTGTACATAACTACTTGTAGCCTCTAAGTGAAGGGCATACCTCTATTGTGTAACTCTACTGACCTTACCAACCCAATAAATCAAATTAATTTTTCTAAACTATAATATTAGGCAAGGACCACTAATCTCTATTTTCATATTTAAGGCTATATTATTTATTCTAGTTATAATTATACTGGCTTAAAATATTCAATTACTCCTTTTTTTATTTACTTTGACATCCCGGAATTTTTGACAATATCAATTTAATAATCTGTATTTAATATTAAATTGATATTGATAATTTTGTTAATAATAATTCAAATTGATTTAATATTCCTTTAATAAATATTTAATTGAAAGATTTTATCTTTTAAAACTAATAAATTGGTTTCTATTTATAATATAAATATATGGTTTATATTGTAATTGGATTATCTTTGTTTTAAATTTAATAAATAAAGCATATTTTCTAATTCTAATATTTTTAGTGATTTAAGATTTTTTTTTTATTTAATATAAAGCTTTTCAAAATTATTAAATAAATAAACTTGGTTTCAAATTCTAATATATATATATATATTAATAATTTAGAAATTTCGATTTAATTTAATATTAAGTTTTCAAAACTATTCAATAAATAAGTTTACGATTTTAAATTGATAAGATAGATGTTTAAATGTTTAAAATGATTTTGGCTTAAGTTTTAAATTTAAACGAATTAACAAAAAGAGTTTTTTTGTTTTCTTTATATAATATAGCTTAATAAAATAAGTAATTTATTAATGAAGACATAATTTCTTTTACAATTATTTTAGTTTAATAATGAGTAATTTCTAAAAACAATATTAATAATGTATTGTCTTTACAAATAGATTTTGAATAAAAATAGCATTGTTATTTCAAATTTAATTTGTATATATAACTTGATTTTTAAATATTAGATTTTAGAATTTGATTTGAATTTGAATATAAAGTTTTGAAATCCAAAGTATAGATTTTTAATCATTTTGATTTTTATATGCATAAGCTTTTATTTATAAGTATAATTTGTTTTTATTTCTTTTAAAAAATTTCTATACATATTAAATACTAATTAACTAATTAATTAGGTATAATTTATATATTGACATGTAAATTAATACTAACTACTTTATAAAGACAAGTGTTATTTTCTTAAGCCTCATATAACAAATGTTAAAATGAAAACATTTTGAACTGACAAATGTTAAAAGTTTGTACAAGTGTCATTTTCAAATTTGTATTTTCTTTTATTTTTATTTAATCATACTTTCATCCTATAAAAATGCGTCTTCTCTTCAATTTCTTTTTCCTTTTCAAAATCAAAAGTTAAGAAATTTTAGGCTTGAACTTAAAACAAATCTGAAAACCCACAAACTATTTTCAGATTCAAAATCAAATTTTCAAAACCATGCACCTACCATTTTCAAACAAAAATCATCTGCACATCTTCAAACATTTACCTGAAAATCAGTTTTAAAAAGAAAAACGAATATGCATTTTTCTTAAATCTGGAAAATTGGTTCTACATGCAAACCTTCATTTTCAAGGCAACTCAGGATCTAAGAGTTCAAAGGTTTTTTTTCAAAATCTGGAAATTTTTGGAGTGTCTGTAAGTTTATAAAACATGCTTTTATAGAAGCATGTCAGTTTTTAAAGGACATTCAAAGTATCAAAAGCATTTTTATGGTGCTCTGTCTTGTTTCCAGGCTCTGTCTTCTTCAGGAACAAGTGAGTGACTTTTTAAATTTAAAATTGGTTGCATGCTTGTATGCTGAGATGAATAAGTATTGCATGTTATTATAAGTAAATGTCCGATTTAAATATTTATGTGTATGCATGCTGTTATGTGCTTTGTTTTGTTCCCAGTATCACTTTTCAATCCCTTACCACTTAATTTAGTTTTGATAGGATCTGATTTATAAACCAATGTTGTTTGCTTATCATAGACTAAGGATTAAAATTTAATTAAATTAAAATAGAGTCTGTTGCCTCTGGAAATATGGAAACATCAGAGTATGTTGATATAAATCAAAAATTCAAACTGCGTAATTTCTTAATTCGGTATTATAAATCGAAAACATTAAATAAATCATGATATTTAACATTAAAATCTGGATTTTTAGAAATAGAATGAATGTGCAGTTCTTGTTTGAACTGAAATTGATCTTTTGGGGTTTTCTGGTAATCTATGTATCTGGAGGGGATGGATTTCTTTCTGATGATGGAGGGTTGATCAGGGAAGCTAGGAAAAATATTGGATGGTGATGCAATTCACCATGGAACTTGCTACTATGAACTTTCTTCTGGAAACCCTAGTTTTAACTAGGTGGAGAGTTTTGATTTCCACGGCTTGTAGGGTTATTCGAGTGTTCTGAGTTTTTGGGGAATGGAAGTTAGGTCATAGATGAAGTCATGGCTGGAGTTGCTGACCATCAGATGGTCGGAGTGGTGAGAACGAAGTGAATGACAGGTTTGGGTTAGGGGTGACTGCACTTGTTGTTTCCAAGTTTGGGTATTAGTCTCGATTTTGATTTTTGGGTGTTAGTTGAGTGTTGTTAGTTGTGGATAGATCTGGGAATGATCGATGACTAGTAGAGATCACCATGGATGATCGGAGAGGGGTGGCTAGCCTGTGCATATGCACAGTGCATATCTGATTCTGTTGAATCCTGGGTGAAGTATGGTGTGGTACTCGAGTTTTACTCGAGTGGTTCCAGGTTTTGCTCGAAGACTTTTGGTGTTTGACTCGATGCAGTTTTATGGTGGCTCAAGTCATTTGTGTGTGATGTAGTTTTTAACCGGTAGCTCTTTAAAAAATTAAATCTGGGTATTAAATTGGGAAGTAGGGATTTTATTAAGTTTGAATCCAACTAAAAACTGATTCAAGTTAGTTTTGAATCTCAGTTTAAAATAAATAAAGTTTTTAAAAAATTTAAATTGTTTTAACTACTTTAAAAAAAAGGTCTAAGTAGTTTGAACTTTTAAGTGAAGTTTAAATTGTAAATGAAGTTTAAATCAAAGGTTTTAAATCTGGTTTCAAATCTAAATTAGAATCTTAGTTTTGAAATAAAAGAAGTTTTCAAATTTAAAATGTTTTAAACAGGTTGAAAATTAAAGTGTATTTTTAACTATGATTTGAATTTAAAAATAAATTGGGTTTTAAATTTCTTTTAAACTTCATTATAAAAGAATATTTCTTTAACATGTGAATTAAAGATTTTTGAATTGTCTTTAAGCTTTGTTTTAAAGTCAATTTGTATTCATTTTTAAATTTAAATTTAAAATGAAATTTGGAAGGAAAAGTTTAAGGTAAATTGATTTGAAATAAATTTGTTAATGATAATTTAGTCATAATTAAGAATGTTTTTATCTTAAAATCTAATTAAGATTTAATGATTAGAAATTAATTAAATTAACGAGGTAATTAAGGAATTTAGTTAATTTAATTAATTAAGGATTAGGGGTTAATAAATAATTGATTAAGAATTAATCAATTTGTATTTAAAGATCATTAATTAGATTATTAATTAATGATGAAAGATTTATTAATTAAGTTATAATCAAGGTTAATTAATTAAATAATTAAAGATTAATTAAGTTACAGTTAACACTTAATTAATTAAATAATTAGATATTAATTAATGGATAATTAGAGATAAATTAATTTGTGATTAATAATAATTAATCTAAGTTAATTACATAAGAAAGTAATTAAAGTGTAACGACCCGGAATTTTGACGATATATTTTAATAAATATTTAATCTAAATTAAATCAAATATAAGCTTGTCAATATTCAAATTGATGAGATATTAAATGATTAACAGTTATGTATGTTTATAAAAGAAAGTTTGATTTGAAAATTTTAAAATTTAAATACTTCAAAACCATTTAAAACAAAATCTGCTTTATTCAATAGAATCAAGTCTTTATATTTTTGATATCTGATAAAATACATATGAATACAATTTTAGTTTTTTAAAATAATAAGTTTTAAAATAAACAAGCATGAAAATATTAAACATAAACATGGAAGTGCAAAATAATATAGATATAAACATACAAAATTAGTATAAAACATAATTATATATTATAAATGTAATTAAAGTAACATAAAAATACAAAATATAAATTATAATTTGACATATATAAAAACAAGTATTTTTAGACAAAAAATGATCTTCAACATGTAAATTGTACAACACAATATCCTTAAATCAAATGTTAAAAACATCATTTGAACAAGTATACAATTTCATATAAAATGTAACTAACAAAATAAATAGAACAAAAATGTTAATAACAAAATCATATCAGGAAGTTTGGAAAAACATATAACCTGTATATGTAAGTGGAATGATGCAAAGAAACAAGACAAGCTACTTAACAAATGAAACATTCAGGCATAAGAAACAAAGTCCATTTCAATATAAAACAAGTTATCACTTCATAGATGATAAAAAAAACAATTTTTAAAACCTGTATCTTACAAAGCTTGTGGCCGAAGTGATAAATGTCTTGTACAACAAAGTAAGAAACATAAATATCTTTGTACAAAATCTCAACTGTCAGTAACAATTAATTAATTGCTGTCATAATTAATAACATAAACATTTATTAGCATAACATATTGTTCAACTAAGTACACAGCCGAAATCTCCTATATCATTACTTTCTGCAGGTTATTAACTCTTAGCCAATTAAAAAGTATGGTCAAACAAATAAAACTTGTCCAGTAAATACCTATGTTGTTCAAAGTTATTCTATATATATATCCATCATGTTATTGTATTCGTTTATAAAACTTAACTAAAACCTAAAAGAAAACCTGAGAGAAGAGGGAAAAAAAAGAAAAAGAAAAAAAAAGAGATTCAAACTGTAAACTATCAACCTGAGCAAATTAACAAGTCTGTGTTTATCTGGGAACTAAAGAGCTCTGTTTAATTTGAATTAAGGTGAGTAAACGAACTAATTTCAACTTTATTTCATATGTTTGTTTGTAGTTTGAACATACTGATTTGTATATGTCTGTTTACCCTGAAAGTTTACATAAGCGTTGTTGATCAGTACTTCAAGTTTTGGTATCAGTACTTCAAGTTTAAACAAAACTTATTCATACAGCTATTTAAATTTTGTATTGTGTAAATTCAACTTTGTTTATATGAAAACAAAGCCTGCAAACATGTTTAGAGTTTAAACAGTATGATGTTAACTCTGTATTATCCAACTACAGGTAAACAAGAAATCAAAGTTTAAAATTCAAATGTTTAAATTTGAAAATTCAATAACATATTTAGATTTCATACAAGTAATTATGATTTTTAACATAAAAATTATGATTTTTATGCAAAAGTATTAAGAGCAGTTTTGAAATAAAACAAAAATGGGTTTTTGTAAATTCTGGAAGATAGAGTTAACTTTAATTCCTGAAATTTGGAATGAAGAAAGGTTGAAGTCGTATTAACACTAGAAAAATGTCAAATTATTTTTCGAATTCATAGATTTTGAGTTTGAGTCAAAAGTAGGGTTTAAGCCCATATCTTTTCCAGGCTCTGTAAAGTCGCGATTGCGATATCATCATATAACCGAGTGGGTTGCAATTTGTGGAGGAGCCAGGTGGAGGTGTGAGTGACGTTCAGGCGAATTTTTCATCACCTCTGGTGATGTGTGGTGACCACGCGATCGTTTTGACAGTGGCGTAGCTGTTATTTATTTCGAGCACCAGGTCTTTTTTTTTCATTTTCGTCTTGAAATCGAAAACTGGGTTAGATGTTGAGTCTATGGGTGTTTTGTGATGTGTGAGGATCGCCACGAGTCGCCGATGGCAACGCGAACCACCGTGCACGTGCACGGTGGTGATCAGTGTCGCGTTTTTTTTTGGTTTTGGGTTATCGCGTGGGCGTGCTCGAGACATTGGTGAGGTCGCTTCGAGTAATTCCTGTGTTTCCTCCGAGTCGCGTGCGAGAGTAGCTATAGCAACGTTTACAACTTAACTTTTAACATAAGAAAAAAGAAGAAGAAGAAAAGAACAGGTAAAAGAAGAAGAAAGGGGGAGGGAGAGAGACACGGGGAAGGTAAGGGAAAACACGAGACTGTCACGAGGAAAAGGGGAGATGTTTCGGGCCCTTTATCAAGTGAACATACAGCAGTATTTTGGTTTAGCATTTTATAACAAGGTTAGTGATTAATTAGTTAGATTGATGTTAATCAATTTATACTTGAAAATTTAAATTGGTAACTGTAAATTTTTTTTAATTAAAATAAATTATATGTTAAAGAAATTTTAAATCTTAATAACGTTAACTTATTACTGGAAGTTAATTAATGAAAATTAACTTAAGTGTTTAATCAGGACTTATGCTATTAAATTGATAATTAAATTAATTTGTGATAATTAAATAATTAATTCATTTTAATAATTAATAATTAAGAATCAACTAATTATTTGAGTAATTGAGTAATAGTTAATGAATAAAAGTTAATTAGTTTAAATAATTAATTAAAGATGAGATGATTAATAAATTAATTATTAATGAATAGCTAATTAATTAATTAATCATTAATAAGCTAATAAATCAGTAATTAATTAAACAGAATAAAATAGTTTATTCTTAAGCAATTAATTAAGTTAAGTAAAACCAAACTGTTTGATTTGCATTGATAACTCTGTTTGGTTGACTGTGATATCTGTTGATGATATTTCTGTGATATGTTATGATATATTATGGATATCTATGATAACTGTGTAGGATTTATCTCATATATCTGTTATGTTAATTCTTGATATTAAATTAAACTGTTAAGTTAAATAGACAACTTGGCCCTTAAAATGGCGTTTGGATCCGATGAGACCGGGATTGGAAGAATCAATTTTGATTCTCCGAAAACCACATCGATCCAAATTAAACGATAGGTCGTAACTTATCAAATAGAGATCGAGATGGAGTTTCAGAATGCAAGGGTTATCGTCGTTAACTCTGAGAGTGATTCCAAAATGAGTGTAACGAGATAATGCCTTCGGTTTCGTTCGAACCCGGAACGAACTTGTATGGATTGAATGCTTTCAACACATCGTCAGGCGGACGATGAGCATTCTAAGTGATATGTTCCTTAAAGGTAATCGTAGCCTCAAGCCTCATCAACCGGGAATGGCTAAAACAGGGGAGATGCAGCAAGGTTAGGTGGGTCATGCCCAAGCAGGACAAGATTTTTCCCTGTCTAGATGTCCCTTTTTATTTCGGCTTAGTGGGCAGTTGTTGGCCACAACTGCGGGGTTATCTTATTCGGGACTGTTCAGTAAGGAATGGTTCCGGCCTTGTGTTGCAGGGGATGAAGGGAGTAATCCTCGGTACGGTGATCTAGTCCCCGTACTGTGACGGGCGGTACCCCAGTAGCCCTGCCATTGTTGGAAATACATTTTCCCTACGAGACCCTACGGTTTTGATTTGTATTACCCACTTTCGTGGCTAGTAGCTGGAATTTAATCATGTAACAATTTCGGCTATTTTCTATTTACTTGAAAACCCTAGACACTATTATAATATCACAGAATTTCCTATAAAATCTTTTGGTTAGCGTAAGGTAAAAACTTACCCGTATTTATTTGTGGGGAGTCTTACGTGATACCTTTATTTTCAAATGATTTTCAAAGTTAAGCAATTTTAACCTGTTTACTCATACCAGACCCATGTCTGACCCGGAGTTTATATTTTGTGTTTTTCATAAACTCTTGGGTACTCAAATTTTTACGAGTAGCCAAGTGATAGGTATCTAGAAGTGTTGCTTTTCTGGAGGAGCTATTTTGGGAGAAGACCAGACGTATGTATCTATATATGTAGTTCCGCTGTGTAGTTAGATATGCTGTATTTTGGATGTCTGTATGGTCATGTATGTATATGACAGTCCTGTTATATGATATTGTACGACTCTGATGTATGTATAACTATGTAATAGATATGTGATGTATTATATTTTGTTTCCATTCCGCTGTGAGATTCTGATGTTGTTGTTCATTCTTTCTATTCTTTTCTATTTCTATCCCTTTCTTTCTTAATGATGAAACGTCTTTCTGGGTTGAGAAAGGCGGGTCGTCACAGTTGGTATCAGAGCGCTAGGTAAAGCGAGTACCTAGGCTCTTGTGTATATTTATCTTGAGAGTGCGTATTTGTATTTTCATATAATATTATATATATATATCTATCTAAATTGGTTGAGTTACCTATTCAGGTGACCGACATGAGTTCAGGTAGAAGAAGTAGAGTTAGGGCCAGTACTTCTACAGATAATGGACGGAGTCAGAATGTTAGTGAGGCTGTCAATCCAGTATCATCTCAAGTTAGCTTTGCAGCCTTATGCAAGGATTTCATACATCTTGGAGGTCAACCATTCAAAGGTTCGGAGTCAATAATTGAAGTTCAGGACTGGCTACGCTCTTGCGAGCGCATTTTCAAGAGTATGAGATTGTCTGATGAGCGTAAGAGGCATATGGCATCATGGCAGTTGCAAGGTGGTGCAGCAGCATGATGGGATTCAACTATTGCGAATATTTTCGAGGATGACATTTCTTGGGACAGATTCAAGGAGTTGTTTGAAGAGAAGTATGTGCCGACGGGGGGGAGAACCCAATTGTATCAGGATTTTATGTATTTGAAGTAGGGTAGTATGTCTATTTCGGAGTATGAAACTAGATTCAACGAACTCTCTTGTTATGGATCAAGACTCATCGATACTCCTCTGAAAAAGAATGAGAAATTTGTGCAAGGGTTGAGACGTGAATTCCATGGGAAATTGACAGTGCTTCTGAAGGGACCTTTTGTTGATTTGATTGATATGGCATTGAGGTATGAGAGTTTGATGAGTAAGAAACCAGGGGCTCCAGATGCAACTTCAAGTGGGAATTTCACTAATCCGAATAAGCGAAAGTTTGATCCCAAATGGAGGAAACCGAATAAGAAGAAACCTGGGAATAACAACGGACCCCGAAAGTGCTACATTTGTCATCAGGAAGGGCATTTGGCAAATAAGTGTCCTAGGAAGGGATTCTAGCAGCAACAGCAGCAACCGCACCAGAGTGGCCCAGGATCAGCTATGGTTCAGAAATCATTGTGCTTTAATTGTCATCAGCCAGGACACATGATCAAGAACTGTCCACTTCTGCAGAGAGCACCTCAGAATAAAGTTTTTGCTTTGGAAGCCGGACCATCTTCTTCTTCGATGGGCAAAGGAGTATTAGAAGGTACTTTACTTTTAAATGGAAAATATATTAGAGTTTTGTTTGATTCGGGTGCTTCCTTGAGTTTTATTTCTTTGGACTCTGTTGAAAAGTTTTCTCTTACCCCTAGTTCAGTAGATAGTTCTATCTTGGTGTCTAATCCTATAGGAGGTGTGACCAAATTAGACTCTATTTGTAAGGACTTGAAGATCTCTTATCTATCCCACAGTTTTTCTTGTGACCCATATGTGTTGAATTTTAAGGGATTTGATCTTATTTTGGGTATGGATTGGCTGGATAAGTATAAAGCCGTCTTGAATTGTGAGGAGAGAACAGTTTCGTTGGAAACTGACCTGGGTAGAATTGCCAGAGTGTCGTGTGATAATTCTGGAATTCACTTGAGCAGTCTTATGCATGGAATGGATACATCTGAAGAGAGTGTTGAAGTTATTGATGTGGTTCAGGATTTTGCTGATGTTTTTGAAGAAGTTAAGTGTTTGCCACCACATCGAGAAATAGAGTTCCGTATTAATTTGATTCCAGGAGTTGTGCCAGTGATTCAACCCAGTAGGAGAATGGCTCCCAGGGAAAGAGAAGAGTTGATTAAGCAGACACAGGATCTTTTAGAGAAGGGACTGATTAGACCTAGTTTTTCTTGTTAGGGTTCAGCGGCGGTGTTTGTGACCAAATCGGATGGATCACTGAGGTTCTGTGTGGATTATAAAGAATTGAACAAAGTGACTATCCGTAATAAATATCCTCTTCCTCGCATCGATGATCTTTTTGACCAGTTGCATGGTGCTTCTATCTTTTCTCAATTGGATCTAGCTTCAGGTTTCCACCAGTTGAGGGTAGCTGAAGACAGTATTCCCTTGACTGCATTTAGGGGACCGAATTGTTTCTATGAGTGGTTGGTTATGCCGTTCGGATTAACCAACGCTCCTGCTTATTTCGTTGACCTCATGAACCGAGTCTTTAGAGATGTATTGAATAAGTTTGTGCTGGTATTCATTGATGATATCTTGGTCTATTCCAAATCCGAAGAAGAGCACAGGGAACATTTGAGGATTGTATTGGAGACTCTGAGAAAGAATGTGCCGAAGGCAAAGTTTTCGAATTGTCACTTCTGGAAATCGGAAGTTAAATTTTTAGGGCACATTGTTTCGGGTGAAGGCATTTCTGTAGACCCAGCGAAAGTTGAAACTATTTTGGAATGGAAACAGCCAGAGACACCGACGGAAGTTTGCAGTTTTCTAGAATTGGCTGGCTACTATAGGAGATTTATTAGATATTGTTCTAAGATTTCTTCGCATCTGGCCAAGCTGACCAGAAAAGGAGCGAAATTCAAATGGACACCTCAATGTGAAGAAGCTTTTCAGGAATTGAAGAAAAGGTTCACTAGTGCACCAGTACTTGCTATTCCGAATGGGAAGAGCAAATTCGAGGTTTACACCGATGCTTGTATTGTTGGTTTGGGAGCAGTTCTGATGCAGAACGGAAGGGTTATTGCGTATGCTAGTCGACAGTTGAAGCCTCATGAGAAAAACTATGCTACGCATGATCTTGAATTGCTTGCCATTGTTTTTGCTCTGAAGATTTGGAGACATTATCTTTTAGGAGAGAAATTCGAATTGTTCACGGATCACAAACCGTTGAAATATTTATTCTCTCAAAAAACCTTAATCTGAGACAGCAGCGGTGGGTTGAATTTCTTGCATCCTATGATTTGGATATTCTGTACACTCCGGGGAAAGCGAATGTCATAGCTGATGCTCTCAGTAGGAATGCAGTTTTATCTCTTCAGGAAGTGGCTCCATCTCCTATTGAAAGGATCTCAAGCAGGTAAGAATCTGATAAGAAGTTGAGAAGGATCATCAAAGGAGTCAGGAAGGGTCAGTGTCCCAGTTTTGACATTGATGATCAAGGAACGCTAAGGATCAACGGGAGAATCTGTGTTTCGAATGACAAGGAGTTGAAGCAGGAAGTTTTATCAGAAAGTCATTGTTCCAAATTGAATATTCATCCTGGAATCTCGAAGATGTATAAAGACATGAGGAGAGCTTTCTGGTGGCCGGGTATGAAGAAGGATATTGCTAGATTTGTGCACAGTTGTGCCATTTGTCAGCAAGTTAAAGGTGATCAACAGAAATCCGCCGGGTTATTGCAACCTCTGGAAATTCCGAATTGGAAATGGGAAATGATCTCGATGGATTTTATTGATGGTTTGCCTAGAACCAGGAAAGGAAATGAAGGTATATGGGTTATTGTGGATCGTTTAACTAAGAGTGCCCATTTTATACCAGTAAAGGCAACCCGTACTGCAGTTTCTTTGGCGGAAATTTTCTTGAAAGAGATAGTTCGATTGCATGGTGTTCCAGTCAACATAGTAAGTGATCGTGATCCTATTTTCACTAGCCAATTTTGGGAAGCTCTGCAATCAACGATGGGAACAGATTTGAGATTAAGTACAGCCTACCATCCTCAAACGGACGGACAGACAGAGAGGCTGAACCGTATTCTTGAGGATATGCTACGGGCTTGTGTTTTAGATTTTGGAGGATCTTGGGAGGACCATCTTCATTTAGTGGAATTTTCTTATAATAACAGTTATCAAACAAGTATTAAGATGGCTCCTTATGAAGCTTTATACGGAAGACCGTGTAGATCTCCATCTTGTTGGATTGAATCGAAGGATCGTCTTGTTCTCGGACCCGATCTTATTCGTGAAGCTTCTGCGAAGGTTGAGCTTATCAAGAAAAGGATGAAAGCTGCTCAAGATCGTCAGAAGAAATATGCAGATAGAAGACGAAGGCCATTGGAATTTGAGATCGGAGACTTGGTTTTTGTTAAAGTTTCCCCAATTAAAGGTGCTATAAGATTCGAAAAGACGGAAAAACTTGCTCCGAGATACATTGGACCGTTCCGAGTGTTGGAAAGAATTGGAACTGTGGCCTACAGGATTGAATTACCAGAACGGATGTCTGGGATTCACAATGTGTTTCATGTATCGCATTTGAGGAAATTTGTTCATGATCCCTCACTGGTTGTAGAACCGGTAATTCAAGAAGATTTGGAAGTGGAACCCAATTTAACTGTAGTCAGAAATACAGTTCAGATTGTCGACAGAGATGAGAAGCAACTCAGGAACAAAGTGGTGAAACTCGTTAAGGTGCAATGGAGTGAGGATCCCAGAGATTGTACCTGGGAGACTCTCGATAGTTTTAGGAGTGCTTATCCGGATTTATGTTCAGATAACTACTGATGTTTGTGAGAGTAGACTGTTTGTTTGTTTGCTATTGTATGAATGACATGTATGTTTGGATTGTTAATATAAAAGCTTTTGAATTTACTGTTGTTTAAATTTCGGGGCGAAATTCTTTTAAGGGGGGAGGAATGTAACGACCCGGAATTTTGACGATATATTTTAATAAATATTTAATCTAAATTAAATCAAATATAAGCTTGTCAATATTTAAATTGATGAGATATTAAATGATTAACAGTTATGTATGTTTATAAAAGAAAGTTTGATTTGAAAAATTTAAAATTTAAATACTTCAAAACCATTTAAAACAAAATATGCTTTATTCAATAGAATCAAGTCTTTATATTTTTGATATCTGATAAAATACATATGAATACAATTTTAGTTTTTTTAAAATAATAAGTTTTAAAATAAACAAACATGAAAATATTACACATAAACATGGAAGTGCAAAATAATATAGATATAAAAATACAAAATTAGTATAAAACATAATTATATATTATAAATGTAATTAAAGTAACATAAAAATGCAAAATATAAATTATAATTTGACATATATAAAAACAAGTATTTTTAGACAAACAATGATCTTCAACATGTAAATTTTACAACACAATATCCTTAAATCAAATGTTAAAAACATCATTTGAACAAGTATACAATTTCACATAAAATGTAACTAACAAAATAAATAAAACAAAAATGTTAATAATAAAATCATATCAGGAAGTTTGGAAAAACATATAACCTGTATATGTAAGTGGAATGATGCAAAGAAACAAGACAAGCTACTTAACAAATGAAACTTTCAGGCATAAGAAACAAAGTCCATTCCAATATTAAACATGTTATCACTTCATAGATGATAAAAAACAATTTTTAAAACCTGTATCTTACAAAGCTTGTGGCCGAAGCGATAAATGTCTTGTACAACAAAGTAAGAAACATAAATATCTTTGTACAAAATATCATCTGTCGGTAACAATTAATTAATTGCTGTCATAATTAATAACATAAACATTTATTAGCATAACAATTATTCAACTAAGTACACAGCCGAAATCTCCTATATCATTACTTTCTGCAGGTTATTAACTCTTAGCCAATTAAAAAGTATGGTCAAACAAATAAAACTTGTCCAGTAAATACCTATGCTGTTCAAAGTTTTTCTATATATATATATATATCCATCATGTTATTGTATTCGTTTATAAAACTTAACTAAAACCTAAAAGAAAACCTGAGAGAAGAGGAAAAAAAAAGAAAAAGAAAAAAAAAGAGATTCAAACTGTAAACTATCAACCTGAGCAAATTAACAAGTCTGTGTTTATCTGGGAACTAAAGAGCTCTGTTTAATTTGAATTAAGGTGAGTAAACGAACTAATTTCAACTTTAGTTCATATGTTTGTTTGTAGTTTGAACATACTGATTTGTATATGTCTGTTTACCCTGAAAGTTTACATAAGTGTTGTTGATCAGTACTTCAAGTTTTGGTATCAGTACTTCAAGTTTAAACAAAACTTGTTCATATAGCTATTTAAATTTTGTATTGTGTAAATTCAACTTTGTTTATATGAAAACAAAGCCTGCAAACATGTTTAGAGTTTGAACAGTATGATGTTAACTCTGTATTATCCAACTACAGGTAAACAAGAAATCAAAGTTTAAAATTCAAATGTTTAAATTTGAAAATTCAATAACATATTTAGATTTCATACAAGTAATTATGATTAACATAAAAATTATGATTTTTATGCAAAAGTATTAAGAGCAGTTTTGAAATAAAACAAAAATGGGTTTTTGTAAATTCTGGAAGATAGAGTTAACTTTAATTCCTGAAATTTGGAATGAAGTAAGGTTGAAGTCGTATTAACACTCGAAAAATGTCTAATTATTTTTTGAATTCATAGATTTTGAGTTTGAATCAAAAGTAGGGTTTAAGCCCATATCTTTTCCAGGCTCTGTAAAGTCGCGATTGCGATATCATCATATAACCGAGTGGGTTGCAATTTGTGGAGGAGCCAGGTGGAGGTGTGAGTGACGTTCAGGCGAATTTTTCATCACCTCTGGTGATGTGTGGTGACCACGCGATCGTTTTGGCAGTGGCGTAGCTGTTGTTTATTTCGAGCACCAGGTCTTTTTTTTCATTTTCGTCTTGAAATCGAAAACTGGGTTAGATGTTGAGTCTATGGGTGTTTTGTGATGTGTGAGGATCGCCACGAGTCGCCGATGGCAATGCGAACCACCGTGCACGTGCACGATGGCAACGCCGATGTGTTTCCTCCGAGTCGCGTGCGAGAGTAGCTACAGCAACGTTTACAACTTAACTTTTAACATAAAAAAGAAGAAGAAGAAGAAAAGAACAGGTAAAAGAAGAAGAAAGGGGGATGGAGAGAGACACGGGGAAGGTAAGGGAAAACACGAGACTGTCACGAGGAAAAGGGGAGATGTTTCGGGCCCTTTATCAAGTGAACATACAGCAGAATTTTGGTTTAGCATTTTATAACAAGGTTAGTGATTAATTAGTTAGATTGATGTTAATCAATTTATAATTGAAAATTTAAATTGGTAACTGTAAAAAAATTTTTAATTAAAATAAATTATATGTTAAAGAAATTTTAAATCTTAATAACGTTAACTTATTACTGGAAGTTAATTAATGAAAATTAACTTAAGTGTTTAATCAGGACTTATGCTATTAAATTGATAATTAAATTAATTTGTGATAATTAAATAATTAATTCATTTTAATAATTAATAATTAAGAATCAACTAATTATTTGAGTAATTGAGTAATAGTTAATGAATAAAAGTTAATTAGTTTAAAAAATTAATTAAAGATGAGATGATTAATAAATTAATTATTAATGAATAGCTAATTAATTAATTAATCATTAATAAGCTAATAAATCAGTAATTAATAAAACAGAATAAAATAGTTTATTCTTAAGCAATTAATTAAGTTAAGTAAAACCAAACTGTTTGATTTGCATTGATAACTCTGTTTGGTTGACTGTGATATCTGTTGATGATATTTCTATGATATGTTATGATATATTATGGATATCTGTGATAACTGTGTAGGATTTATCTGATATATCTGTTATGTTAATTCTTGATATTAAATTAAACTGTTAAGTTAAATAGACAACTTGGCCCTTAAAATGGCGTTTGGATCCGATGAGACCGGGATCGGAAGAATCAATTTTGATTCTCCGAAAACCACATCGATCCAAATTAAACGATAGGTCGTAACTTATCAAATAGAGATCGAGATGGAGTTTCAAAATGCAAGGGTTATCGTCGTTAACTCTGAGGGTGATTCCAAAATGAGTGTAACGAGATAATGCCTTCGGTTTCGTTCGAACCCGGAACGAACTTGTATGGATTGAATGCTTTCAACACATCGTCAGGCAGACGATGAGCATTCTAAGTGATATGTTCCTTAAAGGTAATCGTAGCCTCAAGCCTCATCTACCGGGAATGGCTAATACAGGGGAGATGCAGCAAGGTTAGGTGGGTCATGCCCAAGCAGGACAAGATTTTTCCCTGTCTAGATGTCCCTTTTTATTTCGTCTTAGTGGGCAGTTGTTGGCCACAACTGCGGGGTTATCTTGTTCGGGACTGTTCAGTAAGGAATGGTTCCGGCCTTGTGTTGCAGGGGATGAAGGGAGTAATCCTCGGTACGGTGATCTAGGCCCCGTACTGTGACGGGAGGTACCCCAGTAGCCCTGCCATTGTTGGAAATCCATTTTCCCTACGAGACCCTACGGTTTTGATTTGTATTACCCACTTTCGTGGCTAGTAGCTGGAATTTAATCATGTAACGATTTCGGCTATTTTCTATTTACTTGAAAACCCTAGACACTATTTTAATATCACAGAATTTCCTATAAAATGTTTTGGTTAGCGTAAGGCAAAAACTTACCCGTATTTATTTGTGGGGAGTCTTACGTGATACCTTTATTATCAAATGATTTTCAAAGTTAAGCAATTTTAACCTGTTTACTCATACCAAACCCATGTCTGACCCGGAGTTTATATTTTGTGTTTTTCATAAACTCTTGGGTACTTAAATTTTTCGAGTAGCCAAGTGATAGGTATCTAGAAGTGTTGCTTTTCTAGAGGAGCTATTTTAGGAGAAGACCAGACGTATGTATCTATATATGTAGTTCCGCTGTGTAGTTAGTTATGCTGTATTTTGGATGTCTGTATGGTCATGTATGTATATGACAGTCCTGTTATATGATATTGTACGACTCTGATGTAGGTATAACTATGTAATAGATATGTGATGTATTATATTTTGTTTCCATTCCGCTGTGAGATTCTGATGTTGTTGTTCTTTCTATTCTTTTCTATTTCTATCCCTTTCTTTCTTAATGATGAAATGTCTTTCTGGGTTGAGAAAGGCGGGTCGTCGCATAAAGAATGGTTAATTAATGTCGTTAACTAGGATTATTTAATAATTAATTAATGTGGTTAATTTTTAATAATTAATTAGATTAATTAATTTAATGATAATCATTTGTGAATTGTTTAAGTGTAATCACTTAATGAAAGTAATGGATGAATTAATTACTTGATATAATTAATTTAGTTTAATCTGATTTTTTAAATTAATTAATTAAGTGTAATTAATTTTAAACACTGAATGATTTGATGATAATTACTTAATGTAATTAAAGGATTGAAATTACTTAGTAAAGTAATTGATTGGTAATTACAGGATGTAATTAATTGAAAATGCTTTAAGAATGGAAGTAATTTGAGTATAATTACTTTGTAATTAATCAAGGGATTAATAAAAAATTAATTAAGGAGTAATTTATTTATTTTAATGAAGTAATTAAGGTTAGTTAATTACTGAATGTGATTAATATGGAATGATTAATAATTGTGGTTTAATTTAGATTAATTACTTAATATAATTAATTTAAATAAAGTAATTAATTAAAATATAATTAGGGATCATTAATTAATACAATCAATAATGTAATTAAAGTTGATTAATTAAGATTAATTAACCAATGATAAGTGATTTAAAGGTAATTAATTAATGTAATTAATTAAGGATTAATGTAATTAATTAAGAATTAATGTAATTAATTATAGTTAATTAATTAATGAAGTAATTAAAGGATAATTAATCAAGGGTGATTAATTAAGGTGATTAATTTGAATGCTTAATTAATTGACTTGTAATTAATTAATGGTTAGATAAGCAAGATTTATAATGGTGAAGTAATTAATTTAATTTATTTTAAATTAATTAAAGATGAAGTAACTAATTTAATTCACTTTAAATTAATTAGAGATGAAAGTAATTAATTTAATTCATTTTAAATTAATTATATTGTGATTAAGTAAATCATTGCTTATGTATGAATAGATGATGTTGATTGCCTTGAATGATTGTGACCTCAGAAATGAGATAAGTAATGCTATGTGGTATGAATGCTTTGGTTGCATTGTGATGATAATATAGATTATATATTTTGATGATAATATGGATTATCTGTTTATAACGATAATGTGGACTATCTGTTTATTATGATAATGTTGATTATCTATTGTGATTTGTGAGTTATCTACCTGTGTGTATATAGATAATTGAATTGTTTTAAAACTTTAAAACAACTTGGCCTTAAAAGACACATTTTGGATTTCGATGAGATCGGGATCGGGTTTCCATATTTGGGTATCCGAAAACCACATCGATCCAAATTAATGGTAGGTCGTGAATCTCAAGTGAAGATGAAGATTTAGAGTGTAAGGGTTAACGTCGTTAATTCTGAGGGTGATTCCAAAATGAGTGTAACGAGATAACGCCTTCGGTTTCGTTCGAACCCAGAACGAACTTGTATGGATTGAATGCTTCCAGAATATCGTCAGGTGGATGATGAGCATTCTAAGTGATGTGTTCTATAAAGGTAATCGTAGCCTCAAGCCTCATCAACCAGGAATGACTAAAATAGGGGAGGTGCAGAGCTAAGTGGGTCATGCCCAACTAGGACGAGATTTTCCCCTGTCTAGAGGTCCCTTTTATTTCGGCTGTGTGGACGGTTGTGAGCTCCGACTGTCGGGGTTGTCTTGTTCAGGATTGTCCAGTAAGGGATGGTTCCGGCCTTGTGTTGCAGGGGATTGGGAGTGATCCAGGGTACGTTGATATAGGCCACGTACTGTGACGGGTGGTACCTCGGTAGCCCTGCCATTGTATGGAATCCAAAATCTAATAAGCGCCCTCGGTTTTGATTGTGTTACCCACTTTTGTGGCTAGTTGCTGGAATTTAATAATGTAACAATTTCGGCTATTTCATATTTATTTGAAAACCCTAGACCTATTATGATATCACTGGATTTCCTATCAAATGTTTTGGTTAGCGAAGATAAAAACTTTTCCATGTTTATGTATGGGAAGTCTTACGTGACACCTTTCTTTTCAAAAGGTTTTTCAAAATTAAGCAACCTTAACCTGTTACTCACACCAGACCCATGTCTGACCCGGAGTTTATCTTTTGTTTTCTTAAACTCTTGGTTACTCAAATTTTTATGAGTAGCCAAGGGATTCAGGTTAGCTTTGACGAATTGTGGAGGAGCAAAGGAGCAGGAGGCTTCTACGTTATAGTTCTATATAGTATTCCGCTGTCTTGGTTTCTCTGAGTAGTTTCCTTATATTGTATTGAGTTGTATAACTAGACAGGTGTTATAACTGTCTAGTATGTGATGTATTACATGTATAACTCTGATAATGGTTGTAAACTATGTAATATTTATGTTATTAATATAATTTATTCGTTCCGCTGTTAAGATTCTGATGTTGTTTCTTCTTTCTCTTCTTTCTTTTCTCTTTTCTATCCCTTTCTTTCTTCAAGATGATGCGATTTTCTGTGGTGAGAAAGTCGGGTCGTCTCATTTACTTTCCTATAAATGTCACTATGTCCGAAATAAATGATTCTTATCTCAACGGAAGTATCTTAAAGACATTTGTTCACTTATTCAAATTTTGCCTACTATTTCAACTTTATCTCTCCATATTTATTATTCAAACAATCTCATTTATTAGTCTTATTACTCCATTTATACCCTATTGTGCTCTTGTAACTCCTAAATTTATTCCACATTAATTACCTATTTAATTGAAGTTATGATATTCACATCTCTATTACCTAATCCTATTATTCAAGGCATGTGTTTTTCTAATGTCCTAATTATACCTTGTGTGAATATTACGTGTAAATCGTCGTATTAGTTAAGTTTTCATTTTAATTGATTGACGTAGTTAAATACGTAAAGGTATTTTTACGAATTATATTTTTAATTATCAATCCCTAATTACAATATTCTTTTCCATATTTTAACTTGTTGGAACTATATTTCTAAAATGGTTTTCTATTGTAATCTCCATAAATTAGCCCAAACTACGAGAATTGCTTCGTTTGAAATTACAAGGAATGATTTATTTCCTTTTATTTGAAAGACAGTGTAAACCATGGAAAATAAATCCCTATTCTCTATATCTCTTTCCTCTATTTACGCATATTCCTTGTCAAATCAAATGCTGCACTTTTCTATGAAATAAAGAAAACAAGGAAAAATTATTTAAATTAAATGGATAATATTCCCAATAATTAAAATACAGAAAGTTCACATCCCCACAACTTAGGGTATAAATCTAGATTACACTAACACCTTTACAACCCATGTAGATCTAGAATAAATTCTACATCTTATCAACATTCGACTCTAATATCTCAGGGACTGATTTCTAGATCAGGGTGTAAATGATATTTCTAATTAAATTTTCTAAGTTGCAAAATATGCAGGCAATGTTTTATACATTTAGTTCGATCCTACAACTCTTAGAACTTTGTTTAGGCATAATAATCAAATAAAAATCCAATGAAATAAATTTTAATGTTATAAACAAATCACATAATTTACCACTCACGTTTTAAAACATTCCAAATCTCCAGATCTGAATCTGATTCCCTAATTCAACTCCCTCTCTTTTTTATCTAAAGAAATATGTATAAAAAGGGTAAATACATATATTAGACTTTTAGATTTGAGAAGATATTTGGGCTTGGAAGGGAATATGTATTTACAATATTAAAATTTACCCTATTATTTATGCAACACCGATCTGCTCCTTCTCTTCTTTTATTTATTTTCTTCTCTTCTTCAATTTATACAAATAAAACCTATTTTAAATTTAGGAGGAATAGTGGTGAAAAGGAAACGATAGAGCTTCGTTGCCCTAGATCAGAAAATACGAGAAGAGAAGAGAGGGGTTAGGCCTGTATTTATAGGTTCTCGAATTAGTCGTAACTGTTAGATTAAAAATATTAAATCCGAGTCGTTGGGCGAGCTTCAGATCACGTTGAAAATCCTCGATCGGTTGACTGAACCCGTATGAGTGGTCGACCTCTACTAGTCTACCAGCCCATGAAGGGGCTAGACCGGTGGGTCCCAGTTAATTTTTTATACACGTTAATTATTTTTTGTTTGTTTATATTTTCATTCTGATTTCTTTAACCATCTGTTACTTCTTCGTTTTGAACTCCGATAATGAAACTCCAAATATGAAAATTGTTAAGAAGAGCACCACAAATGGAATAGTGCAAATTTTACGGCCAAATTCCATTGTTTGCTCAATTTCATTTTTGGAGCCTAATTAATTGTTAAACTATTAACCTAAATTTATGAGGTGTTGTATTCTTCCTCCTGAAAGAGTTTTGTCCTTGAAATTACTTCAATTATTAATCATGTGGTAATGGAGTGCAAAGTGTATTACAAGGTAGAAAACATTTATGCAGAATGATTCTAATCGAGCCCTCCTATATGAATGTATTCTTTTGAAAATATTTTTTGAAAATTTGATGTAAATAACCTATATATACTGGTAATTCTATATATGTGCATATTTTCAAAAATCTTTTTCAGATAAAAATTCCATACACCTATGAATAGAATTGTCTTGTAAAAATCCTTTTCATTTTTCAATCAAATTTGTGCACGATTTACAAAATGGACTTCTAAAACATTTAAATGCCCATCCCATAAAAGAAATTTAGTTAAAAATTCCAAAAATCATTTGAACATCAAAACTTTATTTTTCAAAAGTAAATTTTTTCGAACATTCGCATTTTTAGTTTTTAATAAATCAAGTCACATTTCAATGTAATTAGAATTCAGTTATGAGTTAATGCATATACTTAATTCTAGCATTTCATAATCAATCTTAAAACTTTAAAAATTATTTCCTTACGTTAATTTATTCATTTATTTAAAATGATGACAAATCAACCTATTTGTAAATTTTAGCTTTTTAAGAAAAGGGAATAACGACCCATGATTACAAAACAACCTTAGTCCGTCCTTCACTTACTAAAACTTACTATTTATAAACTTCTGGTCTTAATTTGCATTTACCGTTAGTTAAGTGCCTTTATGAGATTTCCATATTTATACCGTTTCTTCGAAATAAACATACAAGGCTGGTCCACATATCTCAAAACAATTTTATAGTGAATAAATAAGAATAATTCTCATAATATTGTATACATCTTTTTACACAAGATACAACCAACAATTATAACCCAACAACCTAGAGAAAAGAAAAGAACAAATGTTGGAAGGGAAATGACAACAACAACACATCTAAACCTAAGATACTAACTATAGACTTTGAAATGTCTTGATCCTCTACGGGAGCTTGAGCCATTGCCATGGCCTTGGAATGGGCATAGCATAGTTGCTATGCACCTAATCTCACGGCTCTAGCTTCTACTTATCAGCCTGAATCTCTCGAATCTCTGCACGGACCTAACAAATAGCAACAAGCTCGAGGCTCTGTTGTCCTCTAGTGCCCTGCCCTTGTTCTACCTCTTATTATGGTTGCTTTCCTTCTGTTTCAGGATTCCCATCTTCCTAAGAGTGGCCCTATCGAATGCAGGGGGAAACTTCTTATAGACTAGCTCTCTAGAGAGGTTCACTCCATGCTATCTAAAGATATGAGTAAAGAGATGCCAATACGAAAAGAAGCTCCTGGGAGTACCAACTCTAGGATTAATGCAGCTGCTCATAATAGCACGAGCCTAATTGATAGCCATACCACCTATGATGGCAAAGGTGGTCTTTTGAACCAGTTCATAAATCTGATCAAAGCTCAACATCATCGGGATGAAGTTCTGCTGAACTATGTGAATGATGAGGCAGGCTGTAGGTCGCAAATTGTCTGGCCTCCGGACATCGATAGCCCCAAAAAAGATCCGCTACAAAATCTCCAGGTCATTCATCTCCACATCATCTAAATCTGCTCCATCTGCGGTAATCCCCAAAATGTCATCGAAATTATTGTCAGGTAGATCAATCTCAACTCCTTTAATTTCGATCGAAGACTGCCGATGCCTTCATCAAATTTGTATTGTATATTTGCATCAAATAGACACATGCAGCATGGGTGTCATTCTCACTCGAAAGTATCATAGCAGAGGATCGATGCTAATCCTGCCACTGTGAATAATTCCTTGAGTCTGAAGGTGGTGAAATTTCCAAATTTGACTGGTCGTACCTGAAGAAAGCTGAAATATGCCGAGGCCAATTAAATAGAGATTTTTTAGTCATTTCGGTCGAGCCAAGCGATCTCCTGTGGAGTGAGACTAGATGGTGTGTCGAAGAACCGAAGGTTAGAGGTGGTGCCATTGACTAAGTGAAGGTCGGAGAGGGGTGATTGGATTAGATCTAGAGTTGTGATGGGTCTATATCCGGCAAGCAAAAATTGGTACGTGAAGAAGGGGAAAGAGGCTTAGCTGCAGCTTGAGGGAGGGTTTGTGTGGCCTTGCTTGTTATGGAGGAGGATAGAATAATGGTTGGTTTGGAGGGAGGAGGAGGAAGATTTGGGATTCAACACTTGAGAGAGGATGGAGGATGAAGGAAAATGAGGCAGTTGGAGCTTGGACGCATCTGTATGTCACGTGCCAAGTTTAGGTCACACCTCAACCCTTAAACCAGTTGACTACCGTAGGGAAAATGGTCGACCGCTACCGATCTGTCGCTAGGGGTAAACCGTTCGTTGAATTTTGGGTGCAGGTTCAACCTGGGCCTTATTCAGGCCAGATTAATAAATATTAATCGTTTCGCACCGTTTTCTTTGATCCGACACGATCTGAAAAAAATTTGTCCTCTTTATGATGATGCGTTAGCTTACCGACTAGCTCTTTGAACCCTTTCCTTAATTATGCTATTTCCACCATCAAAAAATTCAAAAACCCAAGAATATTCTAGCTATTATTCTTCATATTATTTTTATATGAGAATATTCCTCCTAGCCACTGGCGGACATTCAACACACTTCATAACTACCTACCCCAACTAAGTTAAGTGTCATTTCTATTTTACCTGCCCCTTTAGAAGAGAGAATTTTGAAAATTTTTAATTTTATAAACAGAAAAAATCATCGAGCTATACATAAATTCATTTCAATTTGTTTCAAAAATAGGAAAATCTTTTCCGCCCAAAAAACATTCTAAACCAAAATCAAGCTTTTATTTTACTATATATTAAAGAATTTTAAGACTTAGTCTTTTAAAATCAAAACTTTTCCATCATAACCAAATAAAATTCAAAAACTTTCTTATTTTGCAAAACAACAGTTTCCAAACAGACCCTTTGAAAAAGATCCCTTAAAAATCCACATGAATTTATTGCAAACTGTATGTCCAACTGGGGGCAGGTGAGGTCGATCTTGCCCCAATGGAACTAATACATCATTGGAAGGGATTCCATGAATTGTACACAACTGACGAAGACCGGCTTCGTCAATTTTTGAAGCTTGTGAATCAATAGGATCATCCAGGATGACTGCTCCGTCTATAACATCGGGAGTTAGATCAATAACTATCGCTGATGGGTTTGGGATATCCTGTATAGGAGTTGTCGATGGATTCAAAGTCCTAACTACCTCCTACTAAGAATTTGGCTCAGCCTTATCAGAAACTGTAGCAAAGCTCGATTTCTTGGACATCTTTGAAGAGCTATGGATGTGAATAAATACCTATTTAAGCTATACCTGAAAGACAAGCAATATCAGATAAAACGATAAAAATATTCCCTCCGTGTTGTGTGTGAGCTAGTGCGAGGATTCAAACGTGAGTATAGAAAAAGCTAAAGTTTCGCTAACTATCTCCTGTAGTTTGTTATATGATTGACAGAAGTAGTCTTGAAGTCGAATATTGGCATCATGGTGTATAACAGCTCTTGTTCACATTTATTGAGTTAAGTTTACACTTAAGATCATTCAAGCTACATGATAGACAGTTCAATATATATTCTTGGGCGGATATGCTTCACTACTTGTCTTTGTCTAATATATCGTGCATAGTTATGGCGGTGAGTTGTCCGCATGTGTGTTATGTTTGAGTTGAGATAGTCTTGGCTGTCAATTGCCCTAAACATTTCAAGGCATTATTTGAAATATTTTACCAAATTCTGTTACTTAGGGTCAGACTTAGGGTCAGACTCAATATGGACTTTACTCTTTTTTAATAAAAATTAGGTTCATTACCTTGTGGTGATTAATGAACATTCTCTATGAGAACTTACCTCTAGATGTTTACGAAATTTAAGCTCTTATTTCCCACTTACCTAGATAAAATGTGCATCTTCCAATGCCAATCCATCAAAATCCACAATCATACGATGGCTATGTCTCAACAACCAAGTCAAACACTAACCAACCTTCGGGATCCTTCCATTTGTCACGCTCATACTCTCCTATTTTAATGCCTTATGTGAAACCAACGCTTCATAGGGTAATCGGAGTAGATGCGAAATTTTTAACTCTATAACATTTTTACTTACCCATAGTTGCCTCCTCCATCCTTTCGAAATATGGTCGTAACTATTCCATAGTTGGAATTTATAGAGTTCAACATATAATATTTACAGCTAGAAAAATACAAATACGTACTCGCAGAGTATCGTAATCTATAGAATCGACTAACCTAGACTCTGATACCAAATAACCCACACCTTAATGGGCCTAAATTTTGACAAAAATCGAAACCCAAGTCCATTAGGGTATGGATCGTTGATTTTAGTTACTTGTAATTGACATAAGTATATCAAAGATCGATTAAACTAAACTCACAACAGAATATAAAATATTACAGGATACATATACCAACTAAGGCGACTACCTTAGAATCAATGGTATTCCTTGGATATCCAATCGCTTTATCACTTTTCCATCAATCGTTCCACCTTGCTCCAGTGACATGTTTCTCTAAATTTATCATGTGGGCTATGATGGGGAGGGATCAGAACAAAGTTCTGGTGATTGGAAAATTACATACCTTATCCATAACATAATCTACATCGTTGGGTTTCTACTTAAATGATATGTCCGTTATTAGTGGCTAACCCACTTAATTTAATATATTGCATATGATATATCTATACTTACCTTCTCCAAGGCATAGTAAACATATATACCCATGTATATAAACATTCCAGCCATTCTCTACCCAAAACCCCAGCAACTTAATACTTCTTAACTATGAAGCGGGCCTTGTGCATCGTCATCGCTATTCTGTTGGTCGTAGCTACAGAGATCAATGACTCCAAGATACAACCTTACTAATAATATATTATTTATTAGTCATACTACTGGCATTCAAAGACTTATCTAAGGGTCAACTAGACCACCTCCACTAAATTAATTTTCAACTATCTCTTTCATGAGGTCTGCATGTATCCCATATAGATTCTACACTATTAGAAAGTTAAATCCATATAGGCATAACCTAAGTCTTTACTACCAATTGTTTGGGATCGCTGGACGTCCAACATATATACCTGACCTACTACTAAATATTGATGCCAACTACTGACATAACATGCTGACCCTCCATAGCTGCCATCCCCATTTAGAAAATATAACTAGTTATGGAAAATACCCCCTTTAGTTACTAACCACCTCTTACTGGATATGAAGCAGACCTTATTCCCCAAAAGTTACTGGGACATTTAATACTTCAAATCTGGGAGGAACCCCCGAGCATACTTTCCACTAAGCTATTCGCAACATAAATCCCTTTCCCATGGGTCCTAAGATTATAGATGTCCCACATAAGTAATAAGTGTATGCAACTTGATGTGCACATAAATGTGCATATTTTTACCAACATATTTAATCTATTTGAATTAAATAAATGATCATATCGGGTATTTTAACTTGTTTAAACCAAAAATTCAAATTATTCCAAATTGTCACATATTCATCTTCATATATGGGCAAAATGGTCATTTGTGTGCATATATTTGTTTGAGAAAAATTAATTGAAAATTTGTATATATTTTTGTAGGAAATTGATCTCAAATAGAAGTGGTTTCATGAAGATATGCATGCACAAAATTAATACAAAGGAATGAAGATGGAAATAATTCAAAGTGAAGAACATGGAGGACCCCACCTACCCACCTACCTTAATGTACAAATTAAAGGCTAATGCACATGCTTTTGGAGTTAATGGCTTCATGTACACTTAATGGGGGATTAAGACATGTTAATGATAACTTGGCCTCCACACTTCCTAAGGGGCATTTTGGGCATTCTCCAGAAAAATGAATTAGGGTTTTAACACTTGTATAAATACCCCTTATGTTTCATGTAGAACCTCCTCTTAGTTAGTTAGTTTTAGTTTAGAAAATAAAAGAAAGCTCTCTTTATCTTTTCATGGCTACTTAGCCATTTTTATTTTCATGTAATTTTCCTTTTTTTATGTTATTAATACATGCTCTTTCCTTTTACATGCCTCTTTTTTATGTTGTAGTGTAGATCTCTTTTCTTTTATGCAAGTGAATTAGCTTATCTTTTCATTTTTCTCTCTTTTTCCTCTTCATGTTCCTTTCATGTTGTTAGCTACATTTGTTAATAAAATGACAAATATGAGAAGCTAAACCCCTTCAATTTAGGGGTAATGAAGCTCTCTAATTAATGTAGCTTTAACATTTTGTTAATTCATGCTCTCTTTTTGTGCTTAATGATGATGATAGAAGTGGTTTTATTTGTTGTTTTTGCCTTGAATTCGATAGTCTATATTGTTGACACCAAATAGGCTATGCTTAAACAATCACCAACACAAATGCCTCTTCATCAATATATGATTATGGCATAAGAAAGTGATTTGAAATTAAAATGTAATGGTCTATGTTTCTAATCAATAGTTAATAGGCCATACTTAAAATAGATTTCATTTTCATTTTCTTTGTCAAGTTTCATGAAAGTTAGTAAGTGTTTTAAAGGGTGTGTTATAGTTTGATGACTTATGTTGGCTAATTAATAGCTCAAATATGTCATACTTATGATAAACACATCAATTAAAACACTAATGACCATAAAAGAGAGATCATGATTTCATGTGTTGAACTACATGATCTAGAGAGTGGATTTATTCTCTAAATTGACATTTAACTCTCATATTTGCATTTCTTTTCTTTTTGTTAGTTAGTTCATTTTCTCATTTTCTAGCTTAAATACACTCTCGACTTTGGTATAATTTGATTGAGTAGGAAATTTAAATCATCAATTCCCTGCTGATCGACCCGTATTCGCCGCGTGCTACATTCGTACACCGTGCGCTTGCGGTTATTTTTATTTCTAAATTCCTTCGACGGTTTTCTAAACCGACAGAATTTCCGTCGACGAACAAACACAACTACTAGTAGCCTTTGAGTGAAGATCAAACTACTGTTGTGTAACTCTACCGGCCTCGCATCCCAACCCACTAAATCAAATTAATTATTCTGAAATTTAATATTGGGCAAGGCCCACTAATCTCTATTTGAATATTTAAGGCTATATAATTTACTCTAGTTATAATTATACTACTTTAGAATATTCAATTACTACCTAACATTTATATTTACTTCCCTATAAATGTCGCTTCATCTGGAATAAATAATTAATGTCTTAACGGATGTTTTCGAAGGACATTTATTCACTTATTCAAATTTTGCTTAGTATTCCGTCTTTATCTCTCAATATTTATTATTCTAACAATCTCATTAATTAGTCTTATTACTCCATTTATACCCTATTTAAACTCTTGCAACTCCTAAATTTATTCCATATTTATTAGCTATTTAATTGGGTTACAATATTTTTATTTCTATCTCTTAATCTTATTATTCAAGGCATGATTTATTTTAACGTTTTAATTATACCTGATGTAAATGTTATGTATAAATCGTCATATTAGTTTAGTTTTCGTTTTAATTGATTAGCGTAGTTATATATATATATATATATATATATATATATATATTACTGATTATATTTATGTTTATCAGTCCCTAACTAGAATATTCTTTTCTGTATTTTAATTTGTAGGAACTATATTTCTAAAAAAGTTTTCCGTCATAATTTATATAAATTAGCCTAAACGAAGATATTTTCTTCATTTGAAACTACAAGAAATTATTTGTTTCATTTTATTTGAAATAGACAGTGTAAACTAAAATCCATACTTTATACATCGCTTTCCTCTATTTACATGCATTCCTTGTCAAATTAAACGCTGCACTTTTCTATGAAATTAAGAAATTTGGGAAATTTATAAAAAATTAAACGGATAATATTCCTAACAATTAAAATATAGAAAGTTCACATTTCAACAGAATTAGGGTGAAAATCCAGACTATACTAACATCTTTAAAACCCAATTGTAGATCTAGAATATGTTCTATATCTTGTCAACATTCAACTCTTAATATCTTGGGGACTAATTTCTAGATCTAGGTGTAAACGATATTTCTAATCAAATTTCCTAAGTTGCAGAATATGGAGACAATGTTTTATATGTTTAATTCAAACCGATAACTCTTACAACTTTATTTAGGCATAATAATCAAATAGAAAATCAACGAAATAAATTTCAACCACTCACCTTTTAAATCATTCCAAATCTCTAGATATGAAGTTGATTCCTTGATTTAACTCCATCTCCTTTTAATCTAAAGAAATATGTATAAAAAGGGTATATACATATATTAGAATTTTGGATCTAAGAAGAGATTTGGGTTTAAAGGGAAAAATTAATCTACAATATTGAAATTTACCGTACTGTTTGCGCAATGCTGATCCACTCCTTCTCTTCTTCTATTTATTTCCTCCTCTTCTCTGATTTGTATAAATACAAACTATTTTAAAGTTAAAAGGAATAGTATAGAAGAGGAAATGAACTAGATTAGAAAATATGAGAAGAGAATAGAGGGGTTCGACCTGTATTTATAGGCTCTCGAATCGCTTGCAGCCGTTAAATTAACAATATTAAATCTAGATCGTTGGCAGTGTTCAGATCACACTGAAAACCCTTGATTGGTTGATCGGCCAATGAAGGGGGCTTGACTGGTGGGCCTCAGTTGAATATTTATATACATTATTCTTTGTTTATTCAATTATTTTCTTTCTAATTTCTTTAAATGTCCGTAACTTTTTCGTTTGAACTTCAACCGTGAAACTCCAAATATGAAAGTTACTTATAAGATCGCCATGAACGAAATGATGTAAATTTCATGGCCAAATTCCATCGTTTGCTCAAATTCCATTTTTGGAGCCAAATTAATTATTGATCTAAATTTACAAGTTGTTACATATTTATAGGTTTTGGAATCACTTCCATCAATTAAATTATTATTTATTAAATCCAGGCCGTTTAGGTTGAGGTTCATTGTGCTAGCCCTAACTTTGACCGGTGATTGGTGGAATGTAGCGATTGACTGCCAACGGTTGACCGGTCATTTCCCTGCCATCTACTGGCGGGTACATGCGTTAATTAATATTTATTTCTATAATTTTGAATTCCTTTTTAATTATTTTTGATTTGAAAACTTCAAACCTTGATAATTTCCCCATTTGGACTTCGATAGTGAAGTTTTATATATGAAGGTTACTTAAAAAATCACCATGAAAACAATAATGCATGTTTTGTAGCCAAACTCTGATGTTTTATCAAATTCCATTTCGAGATTTAATAATTATTTATTAATTTTTCTTTTAGTTAATTACTGTTTATTTTACGGGGTGTTACAACTTGCTTCGGGCCTTCACACATGCACTTGCCTCGAGTCATATCTTATTTACTTTGGGTCGCCTCTATGTTGAGCCAAGGATGTGAAGACGTCGAGCTTTTTATGTTGCAATTACATCAAATTTTGAGTTTCTACTTTGGGCTAAGGCAAGGATCGACACCGAATTGTGAACTCGGTGATGAATCTGTGACTTCGATGACGTTGTTCAATAACGACGACTCGTAATAGGAAGTGATCGCTTCAACGATGAGATGGTTATACTTCGAGATGCAGAGTATAGGGCTACAAGTTGGATTGAAAGAATTGTTGGAGGAAGGTTACGAGACAAATGGTGATATCATACGACTAATGATGATTGTTGAGAATTGTCCCAACCAAGATGACTTCAAATGGGAGTCGTCAGATCAGTTCCAGGATGTGCTCTGCTACGGATGATGTGTGCAAAAGGACCATTGAAACTAGAAGGTTTATAGAGTACTCATAAATCAAGGGTAAATGTGGGGGCACCAACTTGGACCATGAAGTGTCCTAATCTCCATGATCTTTACTTAGGATCAGCCATGGTGGGTAGTCTAGTTCCTAGCCTACTGAGTAGCATGGATTCGAGTATTGAGGAACGGGACATTGAATAGTCTTTGATCTTGACAGGTCATATAAGTTAAAATGTATCCAATGCGTTGAGTGATGTGAGGACACCCATTAGTCGATGTCATATGGTATTATGTTTACTTTGGTTTCTTATCACTTTAGAGATGTCAAATGCTATAGATATTATTAATATAAACATCCAGTCACCCATTAGTATTTTGACATATAGTACACCCATGACGATTATGATATAGAGTAGCGTATATATATGTTATGTGCTAACTATGTCGATGCAGGGACGTGTCAATTATGATTTTCCATACCATTTGTCCTAGTATATTGACTTTATAGTATCTGATATTTTCTACCGCTAACACTAGTATATTATCTGGCTTGAAATTTTATGCTTTGGCTCTTGTTATTCTGGATACTCTTAAATCAGTAGATAAGGGATACCATGAGCACATGGAGCTGGATGTGTGGAGAGAGAAAGGCTACGTTCTCATGTATTATTACATTTAGACGTTATTACTTATTATTCCTTTGTGCAGCACTATGGAGCCTACTAGTGCTATTACAAATTTCAGGGACAGTTACCTATTTAATTGTTTGAATTTGTTATCAGTAGTATAAACTCAATCACTTTTATTGTATAGTTGTATGGATCTGTGTACTTTGCTTTCTATGGTTAATTCTTTTTCTATTTGCTTTCTTGTTTTGTATCTGTGATGACTATTGTATTATGTTTTATGCATTGTGATATACATGGTAGGTTCTGTGTGATCGATTTACTTAACTACAACCTTGGTGTTCATCCTACATCGACTAAGCACCGTTACAGTGCATTTTATATCACTGGGTGTCAATGGTATAGGATGATCATCACAAAGTACCCATCATGAACCGAGGAGGATCTATTTAAGGCGACCAAAGTGCTGATCGAGAAAGTTATGTTGTAGAGCTCAAAGAGACCAAGCGAACTGAGAAAAGAAAGAATGTAGAGAAGATTCTCCACTTCAATACCACTGGTGCATAGCAACCACCACTTAAGCCATAACTCAAGTTGCACGACAAGTTTTACAAACTTATAGACCCTGGAAAAGAGCAAGAGGATGTGAGGGCGGCATTGATGGAGCTAACATTTAACATCTCGAGCTATGATGATGATCCCACTTAGGTTCTCAATGTCAAATTCCAGCTCGGCAAACCTGGACATGTCTGCCTGGATGCATTTCAATGATGTGTAAAGTTATGCCAGAGATAGCAAGCGATGCACTGAATATGGACCCCGAGATGCCATTTTGTGAAGAAAAAATCGCAGCCTAGGTCCGAAGCGATCCTATTACAATGAATGAAGAGGTGGATAAGCTGAAGGCAAATGGTTTTATCTGTGATGCACTATACTCTTAAAGGGTATCAAATCCTATATTGGTCAAGAAGCCGAATAGAAAGTGGCGAACATGCATTGACTATTCAGAGTTGAATAAAGCATCCTCGAAAGGCAATTTTTGATTACTAAAGATTTACCAACTTATGGATTCTACTGCCAAATGTAAATTTCTATCCTTTATGGATGCATACTCAACTACAATAGAGTAGCAATGCACATTCTAGATTAGAGCATACAAGTTTCATAACCGATTTGAGGATGTACAGTTATCAAGTTATGTCATTCGATTTGAAGAAAGCTAGGGCTCTGTACCAACGATTGATAAATAAGATGTTCAAAGATTAAATTGGATGGACTACGAAGGTCGATGTTGATGCTATTCTTGTGAAGTCACAGTGATGACTAAATAACATAGATGACCTCTCAAGGATGTTCAATGTGCTTCAAAAGAATGGAATGAAACTTAATCCATTGAAATGTTCTTTTAGGGTCATGTTAGTCAATTTTTTGGGTTTCACTATAAACTCAAGCGGCATTAAAGCTAACCAAGAGCAGATTAAAGCATTGAAAGAGGTTACTACCCTAAGAACAAAGAGGGAGATGCAGAGCTTGAATGGGAAGGTCAGTGCGCTGAGAATCTTGAATGCAATGGACAAACGGATATAGTTTTTTGATGCCCTCAAGAAGGAAAAGGAAAGTTTGCCTAGATGAAGGATTGCCAAGAATCTTTCTATAATTTAATAGAACATATGAAGAGGCCACCTGTTTTGTCAAAGCCTTTGAAAGGAGAAGATCTATTTATTTACCTGGTGCTATCTGATTATGCACTGAGTACAGTCTTGGTGCGTGAGGAGTCAAAGATTCAAACCTTACTGTATTATATCAGCAAATGATCCATTGGAGCTAAAAATAATTACCCAAAGCTAGAAAATCTAGCATGTTGCTTCTTGATTGCTTCAAGGAAGTTGCAGCCATACTTCAAAGTCTAGGATAAAAGTACTAACTGATTAGCCATTGAGGCAAGTACTACATCGACCAAAGAATTCGAGGAGACTACTGAAGTGGAATATCGAGCTGAATCAATATGACACAACCTTCCACCCTAGATGGGTGATACGAGGTTGGGCATTGGCCGATTTCATTACCGAATTCACCGTCGAAGATGGAGACGTAGAAGAATATGTTGCCAAACTACCCCAATGAAAATTGTACGTAGATTGAGGTTCCAAGTATATAGTTCTATGGCAGAAGTGATTTTCGTAATGCTAGAAAGATGAAGGATATGCTACGCTTTAAAGCTAGAGTTTTCGACGATAAACAATGAAGCTGAATAGGAAGCATTGATTATGGGACTCAACATTGCAAGAGAACTAGGAGTGAAGACAGTGCATATATTTAATGACTCTCAGTTGGTGGTCTGTCAGTTAAAGAAGTAATTCCAGGCCAAGGGAGCGAGACTTGACACTTACCTAGAAATTTCTAGAACTCCTAAACGACATCGAACACTATACGATAATAGTTTCACTATAGAAGGGAATACAAAAGATGATATACATTAGCAAAACTCTTTAGCTCTAAGGATGTGCATCTTATAGGACTTGTTCCAATAGAGGTTTTACCAGCTCCAAGCATCGACTAGATGGATGTTAATTGATTTTTGGAGTCCCAGGAGGAAAATGGTTTATGGATGACTCCAATAAAAGATTATTTACTGAAGGGAACTCTCCTAATTGGAAGAATTGAATAATGAAAACTCATGCATAAAGTACCATGATTTATTATGAAAGATTGAGTGTTGTATAAGAGAGGATTCTTGACCCTTTGCTACGGTGTGTCACCAAAGATAAAGCTAATAAATTTTTTTCGAGTGTGTAAGAAGGAAGATGTGGTGATGGTAATGGAGGGGTAGACATTGGTAAAGAAGGTTCTTTGCTACGGGTACTTTTAACCAACAATCAGTTGAGACATAGCAGATTACACCAGACGATATGATAGGCGCCAAAAGTTTGCTGTAGTGACAATTATTTTACGTATCGGATGATCATAACATATTTTTACTTGAATCATGTGAGATGGTATATCTTTATAACTAAAACAAATGACTATTGGGGACATTTCGTTGAGTTTCCATATTAGCAAAATGGACTTACCATTTAGGAGATATTGCCATTTTAGATTTAGACTACTGCTAGACAGATTAGTAAGTAATTAGCTAAGCCGATACTTAAGCCCACTAACCCATTTCAGGATTTGTGCCTAAATCAGACTGATATTACAGAACTGAATTATTTCCCACTTCCAAAAAAAATTATAAACCTCCATTAACCTAATTTTAATCAAAAAGCTCCTCTTTATCATACTAAATCTTGCATAAATCATAATTAGAAGGTTAATTAGCAAAAGGGGATCGTAGATCTATCATTTGGCTTTATTGGAATCCGAATTACTTGCTGTCCATTTCGAATTTGAAGGGAAAATTGGTAATTTTAGGTATTTGGTGAGTAATTTATGATCTCTCACTATCCTGTGTATGTTCATATAGTTAAAAATATTGTTTTTCATATGATTTTTATGTTAAAATGACGTCAAACTATAATCTAACCTTCTTTGCATGTTAAGACCCAAAATAAAAAGAAAGGAATGGAATTTTAAATATTTTTACACCTCTTTATGAATCATGCTTTTATTTTTTCATAGGACTAGATCTAGGGAATTATGTGTTTGCAAACCACGTTTGGATAAATTGAGTATGTTGCTTTATTTATGAATGATGTTTATGCTGGTCTAGTGTCTGCTACGGGCTGCGTTCGGGTACATAGTAAAGCATGATTTTTCTCTCAATCCCTAGTGGAGAAATGTCATACGAGTTATCATATATTTAGGGCACATTGAATGATGGTGAGGATTGTTTGATGGATGCTATGTTTGCTAAGATTGCTATAGTTATTGATTATTACTCTAGCAATGTCGCATGACGTAGTTATCCAAGCGATCGATGCCTAGACACCTGATAGTATACAGGATGTTTGTATACTTTATGTTGAAGATTGTAGATTAGCATATTATTGTTGTTATGTGCTAACTTTTTGGATGTAGGGACGGATTTGGTATGATTCTTTTACCATTGTTCCATACTATAACGACTCGTATAGGATTTTAGATTTCCTTATCGCTCACTCTAGACTATTGGCTGACTTTAAGTTTTATATTTTTCTTTTTATAACCTCGAGTACAGTTAAATGAGTAGACTGGATAGCAGGTTGGGTGATACACAGTTGTTGTATAGCGAATAAGCAGGACATGGTGCTTTCTCGTATTATATATGGACTTACTATCGCTTATTCTGCTGCATAACACTATGGAGCCTAGACAATGTTTGCTATTCATTTTAGAGACAGTTTATGCTAGGTTTATTTTCGGTAGTATAAACTCTATTTTTACTATATTATATAATGGTATAAACCTATGAACTTAGATATTTGTGGTTCGTTTAGTTATTATTGTATCTCCTATTTGTGATTCATAGCTCGAAGGTAGAGCTATGAATCGGTGGAATGCCACTATAGCTACTACTCTCGAGGATCGGATTACTTGGGACCAGTTCAAAACTATATTTGAGGAGAATTTTGTACCGGATGCCCAAAATTTGGTGTTATTTAGGAAGTTTTTGGACCAGAAGTAGGGGACATGTCTGTCTTCAATTATGTGGCAGAGTTTGATGCTCTACCAAAGTATGGGATGTATTTCATTGACACTCCACTAAAGAACAACGCAAAGCTTATGATGAGGTTGGAAGATTAATTAGCGGAGAAGCATGTAGGGTATATCGATGAGCCATTTGAGAAGTTTGTTGAGAAAGCCCTTCGAGTTAAGAGCTTGTACACTAATTCCAAACTATTCGTTGATATAAAGGAAAAGCCAATGCCGCAACAAGGCGATGGAAACAGAAAGAGCTAGAATGGTTAGAGGAAGCAACCCAAAGGGAAGGATAATTAAAAGAATATGAACTGGAACCTTGTCTGCTATAACTATAGTGATTGGGGCCATTTGAATAAGGACTGCAAATTCGAGGTAAAGAAGTGTTATAACTATGGCAAGACTGGGTATACACAAAATAGTTGCCCAGAACCAGTGAAGCAGAGGTAGGTGGTGAAAGCATATGCTTTGGTTGTTATTATGACTCTCTTGAGTGCTTCCTCGAAAAATATGAAGAGGAAAGGTATCATTGTTTAAGATATGCTTTCTAATTATGGTGTTTCCATACGTGTTTTGTTTGATACCAGAGCTTCACATTCCTATATATCTAATGATATGGTAGATAAATTGAGATTAAGACATGAAATATTTAACCAATATTTATTTGTAACGAACCCTGTTGGAGGCCGGCTAGTCTTTGTATAATTTGTTGTAGTTTGGTCTTATCGAGCAATGGATGTTCTTTTTTATGATTGCTTTGTTTTGGGTTTCATTAGGTTCGATATTATTTTGGAGATGGATTGGATTAGAAATATGAAGTAGTGGTGGATTGCGAGAAGATGTTGGTGACAACTAGGGCTAAGGAGAGATGGATGGTAAAGATTGGTTGCCTACTAGAGGATGAGGTTATGGTTAGATTTCTATATTTGCTAAATATCCTTCAGGATGAGTCATCATCTTTTCCTATCGTTAGAGAGTATCCATACGTGTTCGAGGAGGTGATCAGATTATCACAACATAGAGAGATTGGTTCCGCATAGACTTAGTTAAGGATTCCAAACCGATGGTTATACCTTCGAGCCATATGGCACCCAGTGAGAAGAAGGAGTTAGAGGTGCAAGTGAATGACATGTTGAGGTGAGAGTTCATTAATCGGAGTATGTTTAAGTGGGGCACACCCATAGGATTTGCCACAAAGGTAGATGGCTCTCTGAGATTGTGTGTTAACTATGGTGAGTTGAATAACGTGATGAGGAAGAACAAGTATCAAATCCCGTGTATTGATGACTTGTTCGATTAGCACCATGGTGCGAATGTGTTCTCTCAATTGGATCTTGCACCAGTATTTCATCAGCTGGGAGTATTAAAGGAGAGTGGGACGATCATTGCACTTTGTATAATGTTTGGTTTTTATGAATAGTTGATTATGCCATATTACACCCTAAATTTTATTAACATTATTTCAAAGTGTAACGACCCGGAATTTTGGGCAATAACAATTTAATAACCTGTATAAATAATTTAACTGATTTGGTAAATTTTCTTTATAATTTTAATTTAAATTGGTGAAATTAATCTTTTAAAGGATAACAACTATTTAATCGGGTAAGTGTGATCAATATCTTTTAACAATTTAAAATTTTGATAAGAATTGTTTTTCAAAAGCTAATTAAATTTTATTCTGTTCATAATATATACATTTGATATATATTGCGAATAGAAGATCTTTTGCTTTAAATTTAAAGTTGAATTTTCAAATTTGTAATATATATGAATTTTTTTCTCTATTAATAATTGATGTATGAATGAATATTATAATTTTAAAGCTTAGTTTTAAATTCAATAATATTTTTCAAAAGATAATTTAGTCTAATTCAATTGTTTCAAATATAAGGTCGTTCATTTTAAATGTGATAATTTAAATAAGTTTATTTTTGTTTTCTTTTAAAATGCTCAAATTTAAAATGGTTATAAATGATAAATATAAATACTTTAGAATATTTTCTCTTAAAAGTAAATTTATAAATACATATGAAAACTTTATTAATTAAGGAATTTAAATATGTAAGTTTATGTTTACATTTTAAATTAAATTCATAAATAAATTCTTTAGTACAAATGTAAACATACTAACACCTTTCAAAAACACATGTAAGGCAATTAACAATTGAATGATAAATGTAAGTGTATCAAACAAGTGGCACTATTCTCATTTTAATTTTAAGAAATGTATTAAGAAGAAGATTAGTTTTCTTTCTCAAACATTTCTTTTCTTTGTTTTCACTTCTCAACCACATTAATAGCAAACCAGAAAACTATTTTATCAAACCTGAAATAAAAATCTGCAAACCAAAGTTCTTCATAGCATTCAAATCTGCAAAATTATAAACTAAAAGCAAATCAAATACAAATCGGAATTAAAGTGAAATCCGCAACTTCAATCAACCTGCATTTCTAAAGAAGAGCAACATCGTTCAACCTTCAACCTGCATTTCATTGAGAGTGCAGATCTTTTGCAACACTTTTAAACAGCAATCTGTAGGCATTCAGTTTCAACTGCAAGTTTCATCTTTAAAATCAACAAATTTGAAGCGTGCAAAAGCATTTTTCAAGGCATGCAGTAGTGTTCTTTCTGCTGGCAAGATCAAAGCATTTTTTTCAAATAAAATGTTCAGACCTGCTCTGCTCTGCATAAAAATGTGAGTAAACTATTTTAAAAACAGTTTAATTTTAGATTTCATCTTGATTTTACGATGATATCATGATGTTATCTGGAAAATTTTATTTAAATTGGATTGTATGTGGGATAGAAATATTTAAATTTCCTGTAGGATGTAAAAATGAATACCGTGTTTAATAAAAACAGTCCAATTCTTTCAAAAATCTAAATAACTTTGTTTTTATCATGAATTGGACAGTGGTGTGCTAATAAAAGTTGTTTGTAAACACATAGTATATCATTTAAAAATAATTTTAGGATTTTAAATTGAAGGAGTTACTCAGAATTTTCAAATTACAGTAAAATACTGTTACAGATGGAAAATAAATAATCTTGTTTGCTGATTTAGATTACATGAATGGTGATTAGAAATCATGATTTTTAATACAGATTTCATGATTTTTAGTTTGATAAATCATGAGAATTTTGAGTTTGATCGTTTTGGGAATTTTTTTGTACTACTAATGATTTATCCAATAATTTGATTTGATTCTTTGGTTGAAGCTTGCTTGCATGTTAGAGATTTAGGGAAAAATATAATTAAAATTTTTAAATGGTAGAATTTTTCGAATTGATTCAAACTAGGGTTTAAAGGTTCTTTTACCGGGCCTTGCTGTTGAGGTGGTTGCGATAAGGATGGTGTGCCGGAGGCGATCGCGAGGAGCGGAATGAAGGTGAGGAGTTACGGTGGTGCTTTGGAAAGATTACCGGAGTTTATGGCGGCGAGTTCGTCATTGGCGGTTGGGTTTTTTGGTCGTGATTGTGCAGTTATTCGAGCCGAGGGGTTCGTTTTTGACTCGCGTGCTGTTTGTTCGATCTGGGTTCACCTACATGCTCGCGAGTGGTTTTGGGACTGTGGTGGGTCGTCGCGATGGATGATGGAGGTCGGCGGTGAAGGTGCATGTGCACCGTGACTTGGTTGTGCACTGGGTATTCGAAGCTTTGGGGAAGACAATGGGTAACTCAAAGAAGCTCTCGGGATTTTTGCATGTTGGGCTCGAAGACAGGGGGTTTGGTTTGCTTCGGTGTTGACCCCGGATGAATTGTGGTTTACTTCCGGATTTTGGTTACTGATCTGGTAGTTAGGTATAATACTATGTTTCAATATTTACTTAAGTTGATTAAATTTAAAAACCAAGCAATTTATTATAAACAAATTTTATAAAGGAATTAAAAGCTAAGTTTAAACTGATTGGTTAAAATTAAATGTTAATCAAACTTTTAAAGTATAAGTTGAAAATTATTTATTTTATTTTACTTAAATTTATTTAAAGTGACTTCATTTGAAAGTAATTTAATTACATTTTGGAGTTTAATTTAAAAGAATATTTTGAATTTAAATATTAAATCAAAGTTAAGTTTAAATGTTAAGTAATAATTCAAACCTAAGATTTCAAATTTATTTGAAATAAATAAGATAAATTTAGATGTTTTAAAGTAATTTAAATTTTGAAATTTGTCTCTAAATTCCCTTATTTTCAAATAAGGTTGTTAATAGGATTTTGAAATCTAAATTGAATAATTTGTTAAGTTGTTAAAATCTGATTAATTCAAACAATTTATGTGTAAGAATAAACAAGGTTAATTTATTTGATTAATTAACTTAAGAATACTTATTTAATATGATTTGTTAATAAGTTAAGTTTGATTTAGATTTCTGGTTTTCTTAAATTATTAAAGATTTCCTTTAATAATAGAAATTAATTAATTAATTGTTTAATTAATTTTAAATAATTAGTAATTGTTTATTTAATTTTAAGATCGCTTAATTATGGATTAATTAAGTGTAATTACTTAATAAAGTAATCAATGGTTAATTGTTGAATGTAATTAAGGAAGTTAATTACTTATGGGAGAAATTATTGGTAAATACTCGTAGGAGTAATTAGTTGAAGTGATTATTGGGTAATCACTTATTAATACCAATTAAGGAATTGATTGATATAATGGTTTTAAAGTTAATTAATTATGAAGTAATTAATTAATTAAGGATTAAGGATTATTTAATAATGGAAGTAATTATTTGTTAAGTAATTAATTAAGAGAGAAATTAAGATTTATTAATGTAGTAATTAGGAGTAATTACTTGTTAAGTAATTAGGAGTTAATTACTTAATTATTTAGTTAATTAATTAATGTAATTAATTAATTAATTTAACTTAAGATTAATTAATTAAAATTATAATTAATTAATAAAGTAATTAATTAAGAATTGATTTATTAATTGTTTAAAACCCTTACGTATAACTTGGACATTAAAATGGCGTTTGGTTTCGGTGAGACCGGGATCGGGTTTCCATATTTGGATATCCGAAAACCACATCGATTCCAATTAAACGTTAGGTCGTTAATCCAAGTGGAGCGAGTGAAGACTCGAGGTGTAAGGGCTATACGTCAGTATAACTCTATGGGTGATTCCGTAATGAGCTTGACGGAATAGTGCTTATAGGTTCGAGATGGTGATTTAGAGTGCAAGGGCTATGGTCGTTGACTTTGAGGGTGATTCCAAAATGAGTGCAACGAGATAGTGCCTTCGGTTTCGTTCGAACCCAGAACGAACTTGTATAGATTGAATGCTTTCAGCACATCGTCAGGTGGATGATGAGCATTCTAAGATAGATGTGTTCTATAAAGGTAATCGCAGCCTCAAGCCTCATCAACAGGGAATGACTAAAACAGGGGAGGTGCAACAAGGCTTCGAGGGTAGCCCCCACTTGAGAGTGAGATTTACCCCTGTCTAGAGGTCCCTTTCTATTTCGGCTTAGTGTGTGGTTGGTCGCGCCAACTACGGGGTGGTTTTGTTCGGGACTGTTCAGTAAGGAATGGTTCCGGCCTAGTGTTGCAGGAGAGTTAGGGTGGCTCCTCGGTTCGGTGATCTAGGCCACGTACTGTGATGGGCGGTACCCCAGTAGCCCTGCCATTGATGGAAACCCATTTTCCATACGAGACCCTACGGTTTTGATTGTATTACCCACTTTTGTGGCTAGTAGATGGAATTTAATGAATGTAACAATTTCGGCTATTTCTTATTTACTTGAAAACCCTAGACACTATTATAATATCACTGGATTTCCTATCAAATGTTTTGGTTAGCGTAAGTTAAAAACTTTTCCATGTTTATGTGTGGGAAGTCTTATGTGATACCTTTTCTTTTCAAAGGTTTTTCTAAAGTTAAGCAACTTTAAACCGTTTACTCATGCCAGACCCCTGTCTGACCCGAGTGTTTATTTTCTATTTTTTTAAACTCTTGGGTACTCATATTATGTATGAGTAGTCAAGTGATTCAGGTTAGCTTGACGAATTCTAGAGGAGATATGGAGCAGGAGGCTTCCACGTGTAGATATATTATGATTCCGCTGTGTTTGTATCTTATCTGTATCTTGTGTACTTGAATTGTATAGTTAGACAGATGTTTATAACTGTCTAAATTGAGATGTATAGTTGTGTACTCTGATGTATATATGATACTATGTAATATTCTATGTGACATATTATATTTTATTCGTTCCGCTGTGAGTTTTCTGTTGTTGTGGTGTTTCTTCTTTCTCTTTCTTTTCTTCTTCTATCCCTTTCTTTCTTCAAGATGATGCGATTTCCTGGTGGATGGAGGTCGGGTCGTCTCATTTTGGTATCAGAGCATTAGGTTGAGTGAATACCTAGGCTCTGGGGTGGTGTCTTTCTTGTGAGAGCGTACTTGTAATTTTTATATATAACTATATATATATAGCTACCTAATTTGTTGGGTTATCTGTTCAGGTTTTCCAATATAATTTTTAGAGGTAGATGGAGTAGTGGTTTGTGTGTGTAACACGACTACCACTGATGGAAGAGGTCCATATGTTTGAGATTGGAAGTGTATTTGTTGAGACTGTAGACCTAATACCGTCTCGAATAAGATTTGTAGTTTGGAGTGAGGGTCTCTCGATATCCGAAGGAAATCTTTTTAAAGATTCGGAGTTCATTTCTGAGGTGTAAGTTTGGATTTCGCTCAGGTAAGCGAATTTTTCTTGAGTTTGGATTTATCGGTAGTGCAGAAGTAAGTGATGATGTCTTGATAACTACGTGTTGAGATGTAGTATCCATGGATTTTTCCGAAGATGTTTTCTCTTGAAGCAGTTTTAGTAGTGGTTGAGGAGCAGCCATTACCTGCCACAGGGAAGATTCGTTTATGTTGAAGTTGTCTGGATCTTTAGCATGGAAATTGTCTGTTTTGGAATGTGAGACTAAGGTCTATGAGTTGTTTCGCTTCGACATTGTCTCATTGTCATTCCTTAAGGAGAGCGAGATGTTGATGCTTGGTTTGAGCTCGAGTTTCTTTTGGGATGTCTGCCATCTCGGAGGTCCGTTGTGTGGATTGTTGATATTTTTGGGGTTCGAAAAGCCTTTGGATTAGAGGTCTTGGTTAGCTGTGGTAGCAGTGTTGTTCAAAGTGTCGATGTGCTGACGAGAAGGTCTTTTAGCTTAGTTGTGCCATCGAAGTAGAGTTTGGAAGCAGCAGTGTGGTCTGTTTCTCTGATGGTTCAGGAATCTGGGTGGTTCTTCTATCAGCAGCTCGGGCAGTTGGTAAAAATTTTCTTGGAAGGTTAACCTTGTTTGGAAAAGCTTAAGTCTGTTCTAATTGGTAAAATAAGAATAGTTTCTTTGGAATCCGAATTAGGTAGGATCGCAAAAGTGACTTGCGATTAATTTGGGAATTTTTCTTGGGTTATCTTTGTTTGAGACGGAAGGTTCTCATATGGAAGTAAGAGCTACTGTTGTAATCAGAAGTTTGCCTGCATCTGGAGTTGAGTTCCATATCGATTTGGCTTCCAGAAGTGATTTTGGTAGTTAGCCTGGTAGTAGGATGGTTTTTGGAGAGAAAAGAGCTGGTGTAGCAGCTCAGGAATTTTTGGAATTTGGATTAGTTTGGATTAGTCAGATCGAGTTTCTGAGATGGATTCTGTAGTAAGGTTGTGTGACTGAGTCAGATGAGTCACTCAGATTTTATGGATTTGATGAACAAAGTTTCTCGATATATTGGATAAGTTTGTACTCGTGTTCATCAGCAGTATTCTCATCTATTTCAGAATCAGAGTTGTGCAGCGGAAGCGAGGTAGCAGCTGTGCAAGTAAGGAAGCAAGCTCAGATTTCTATTACTTGAGTAGTAGAGCTTGTGTTCTGGATTTCAACGGATCTTGGAGGACTCTTCTGTTGAAAAGGATCCAGAAGCTGTTTGCTTGGTCTAGTTGTTTTCGGAAGTATCAACATTAGTTGAGCTGATCAGGAAGAAGATTGGCAGCCCAAGATTATCTGTTGAGTTATGAAGATATGAGATAAGAGTTTGAAAATTCGAAGTTGGAGACATCATTGTTATTAGGATTTCTCTGGTTAAGAGTGCTGAAATTTGGATGGATAGTTCGGAGGCATTTGAGATTTCTTATCTGTGTTTGATAGGATAAGATTGAATTGCCAGTTTGGATAGCTGGAATTCATTTTGTAACACGTGTCTCTGAGAGAGTACGTGTATAATTCATCGATTGGTTATTGAATCTGTAGTCCAATTGGATTTAGAAGTTGAGCTGGACTTGGGTATAGTCTGATGTTCTGTTCAGATTGATTGATCTGGAAATGAGAGGAGCTCTTAATGTTGGTAGTGTAGTTAGATTGTTGGCTTTTGTAGAGCGAGTCTCCTGGTGATTTATACTTGGGAAACTCGAGATAGTACTAGAAATTTATTCTGATTTGCGTCAGGATAATTAGTTAGGATTGTTTGTTTGATTGATTGCTATGGTTGTTAGTAACTGGTAAATAGGAATGCTTTGCTGTTTGAAATTAAAATCTGTACTGGGTTATTAAATTACTTTTGCTTTTAAATTTCGGGGATGAAATTCTTTTAAGGGGGAGGATCGTAACGACCCGGAATTTTGGGCAATAACAATTTAATAATCTATATAAATAATTTAACCGGTTTGATAAATTTTCTTTATAATTTTAATTTAAAATAGTGAAATTAATCTTTTAAAGGATAACAACTATTTAATCTGGTAAGTGTGATCAATATCTTTTAACAATTTAAAATTTTGATAAGAATTGTTTTTCAAAAGCTGATGAAATTTTATTTTGTTCATAATATATACATTTGATATATATTGCGAATAGAAGATCTTTTGTTTTAAATTTAAAGTTGAATTTTCAAATTTGTAATATATATGTATTTTTTTATCTATTAATAATTGATGTATGATTGAATATTATAATTTTAAAGCTTTGTTTTAAATTCAATAATATTTTCAAAAGATAATTTAGTTTAATTCAATTGTTTCAAATATAAGGTCGTTTATTTTTAATGTGATAATTTAAATAAGTTTATTTTTGTTTTCTTTTAAAATGCTTAAATTTAAAATAGTTATAAATGATAAATATAAATACTTTAAAATATTTTCTCTTAAAAGTAAATTTATAAATACATATGAAAACTTTATTAATTAAGGAATTTAAATATGTAAGTTTATGTTTACATTTTAAATTAAATTCATAAATAAATTCTTAAGTACAAACATAAACATACTAACACCTTTCAAAAACACATGTAAGGCAATGAATGACAAATGTAAGTGTATCAAACAAGTGGCACTATTCTCATTTTAATTTTAAGAAATGTATTAAGAAGAAGATTCGTTTTCTTTCTCAAACATTTCTTTTCTTTGTTTTCACTTCTCAACCAAACTAATGGCAAACCAGAAAACTATTTTATCAAAACTGAAATAAAAACCTGCAAACCAAAGTTCTTCATAGCATTCAAATCTGCAAAATTATAAACTAAAAGCAAATCAAATACAAATCTAGAATTAAAGTGAAATCTGCAACTTCAATCAACCTGCATTTCTAAAGAAGAGAAACATCAGTTCAACCTTCAACCTGCATTTCATTGAGAGTGCAGATCTTTTGAAACACTTTTAAACAGCAATCTGTAGGCATGCAGTAGGCATTCAGTTTCAACTGCAAGTTTCATCTTAAAATCAACAAATTTGAAGCATGCAAAAGCATTTTTCAAGGCATGCAGTAGTGTTCTTTCTGCTGGCAAGATCAAAGCATTTTTTTCAAATAAAATGTTCAGACCTGCTCTGCTCTGCATAAAAATGTGAGTAAACTATTTTAAAAACATTTTAATTTTAGATTTCATCTTGATTTTATGATGATATCATGATGTTATCTTGAAAATTTTATTTAGATTGGATTGCATATGGGATAGAAATCTTTAAATTGCCTGTAGGATGTAAAAATGAATACTGTGTTTAATAAAAATAGTCCAATTCTTTCAAAAATCTAAATAACTTGGTTTTTATCATGAATTGTACAGTTGTGTGTTAATGAAAGTTGTTTGTAAGCACATAGTATATCATTTAACAATAATTAAAGGATTTTAAATTGAAGGAGTTACACAGAATTTTCAAATTACAGTAAAATACTGTTACACATGGAAAACAAATAATCTTGTTTGCTGATTTAGATTACATGAATGAATTAGTGATTAGAAATCATGATTTTTAATACAGATTTCATGATTTTTAGTTTGATAAATCATGAGAATTTTGAGTTTGATCATTTTGGGAATTTTTGTGTACTGCCAAAGATTTATCCAATAATTTGATTTGATTCTTTGGTTGAAGCTTGCTTGCATTTTAGGGATTTAGGGAAAAATATAATTAAAATTTTTAAATGGTAGAATTTTTCGGATTGATTCAAACTAGGGTTTAAATTTTTTTTTACTGGGCTTTACTGTTGAGGTGGTTGCGACAAGGATGGCGTGCCGGAGGCGATCGCGAGGAGGGGAATGAAGGTGAGGAGTTACGGTGGTGCTTTGGAAAGATTACCGGAGTTTATGGCGGCGAGTTCGTCATTGGCGGTTGGGTTTTCTGGCCGTGACTGTGCAGTTGTTCGAGCCGAGGGGTTCGTTTTTGACTAGCGTGTTGTTTTGTTCGATCTGGGTTCACCTATGTGCTCGTGAGTGGTTTTGGGACTGTGGTGGGTCATCGCGATAGATGATGGAGGCCGGCGGTGAAGGTGCATGTGCACCGTGACTTGGTTGTGCATTGGGTATTCGAAGCTTTGGGGAAGACAATGGGTAACTCGAAGAAGCTCTCGGGATTTTCACGTGTTGGACTCGAAGACGGGGGGTTTGGTTTGCTTCGGTGTTGACCCGGGATGAATTGTGGTTTGCTTCGGGATCTTGGTTACTGATCTGGTAGTTAGGTATAATACTATGTTGCAATACTTACTTGAGTTGATTAAATTTAAAAACCAAGCAATTTATTATAAACAAGTTTTATAAAGGAATTAAATGCTAAGTTTAAACTGATTGGTTAAAATTAAATGTTAATCAAACTTTTAAAGTATAAGTTGAAAATTATTTATTTTATTTTACTTAAATTTATTTAAAGTGACTTCATTTGAAAGTAATTTAATTACATTTTGGAGTTTAATTTAAAAGAATATTTTGAATTTAAATATTAAATCAAAGTTAGGTTTAAATGTTAAGTAATAATTCAAACCTAAGATTTCAAATTTATATTTGAAATAAATAAGATAAATTTAGATATTTTAAAGTATTCTAAATTTTGAAATTTGTCTCTAAATTCCCTTATTTTCAAATAAGGTTGTTATTAGGATTTTGAAATCTAAATTGAATAATTTGTTAAGTTGTTAAAATATGATTAATTCAAACAATTTATTTGTAAGAATAAACAAGGTTAATTTATTTGATTAGTTAACTTAAGAATACTTATTTAATATGATTTGTTAATAAGTTAAGTTTGATTTAGATTTATGGTTTTCTTAAATTATTAAAGATTTCCTTTAATAATAGAAATTAATTAATTAATTGTTTAATTAATTTTCAATAATTAGTAATTGTTTATTTAATTTTAAGATCGCTTAATTATGGATTAATTAAGTGTAATTACTTAATAAAGTAATCAATGGTTAATTGTGAATGTAATCAAGGAAGTTAATGACTTATGGGAGTAATTATTGGTAAATACTCGTAGGAGTAATTAGTTGAAGTGATTATTGGGTAATCACTTATTAATATCAATTAAGGAATTGATTAATATAATGATTTTAAAGTTAATTAATTATGAAGTAATTAATTAATTAAGGATTATTTAATAATGGAAGTAATTATTTGTTAAGTAATTAATTAATAGAGAAATTAAGATTTATTAATGTAGTAATTAGGAGTAATTACCTGTTAAGTAATTAAGATTTAATTACTTAATTATTTAGTTAATTAATTAATGTAATTAATTAATTCATTAATGAATTTAACTTAAGATTAATTAGTTAAAATTATAATTAATTAATAAAGTAATTAATTAAGAATTGATTTATTAATTGTTTAAAACCCTTAAGTATAACTTGGACATTAAAATAGCGTTTGGTTTCGATGAGACCGGGATCGGGTTTCCATATTTGGATATCTGAAAACCACATGGATTCCAATTAAACGTTAGGTTGTTAATCCAAGTGGAGCGAGTGAAGACTCGAGGTGTAAGGGCTATACGTCAGTATAACTCTATGGGTGATTCCGTAATGAGCTTGACGGAATAGTGCTTATAGGTTCGAGATGGTGATTTAGAGTGCAAGGGCTATGGTCATTGACTCTGAGGGTGATTCCAAAATGAGTGCAACGAGATAGTGCCTTCGGTTTCGTTCGAACCCAGAACAAACTTGTATGGATTGAATGCTTTCAGCACATCGTCAGGTGGACGATGAGCATCCTAAGATAGATGTGTTCTATAAAGGTAATCGCAGTCTCAAGCCTCATCAACCGGGAATGGCTAAAACAGGGGAGGTGCAACAAGGCTTCGTGGGTAGCCCCCACTTGAGAGCGAGATTTACCCCTGTCTAGAGGTCCCTTTCTATTTCGGTTTAGTGTGTGGTTGGTCGTGCCAACTACGTGGTGGTCTTGTTCAGGACTGTTCAGTAAGGAATGGTTCCGGCCTTGTGTTGCAGGGGAGTTAGGGTGGCTCCTCGGTTCGGTGATCTAGGCCACGTACTGTGATGGGCGGTACCCCTAGCCCTGCCATTGATGGAAACCCATTTTCCTTATGAGACCCTATGATTTTGATTGTATTACCCACTTTTGTGGCTAGTAGATGGAATTTAATGAATGTAACAATTTCGGCTATTTCTTATTTACTTGAAAACCCTAGACACTATTATAATATCATTGGATTTCCTATCAAATGTATTGGTTAGCGTAAGGTAAAAACTTTTCCATGTTTATGTGTGGGAAGTCTTACGTGATACCTTTTCTTTTCAAAGGTTTTTCTAAAGTTAAGCAACTTTAGACCATTTACTCACACCAGACCCCTGTCTGACCCGAGTGTTTATTTTCTATTTTTTTAAACTCTTGGGTACTCATATTATGTATGAGTAGTCAAGTGATTCGGGTTAGCTTGACGAATTCTGGAGGAGATATGGAGCAGGAGGCTTCCACGTGTAGATATATTATGATTCCGCTGTGCTTGTATGGTATCTGTATCTTGTGTACTTGAATTGTATAGTTAGACAGATGTTTATAACTGTCTAAATTGAGATGTATAGTTGTGTACTCTAATGTATATGATACTATGTAATATTCTATGTGATATATTATATTTTATTCGTTCCGCTGTGAGTTTTCTGTTGTTGTGGTGTTTCTTCTTTTTCTTTCTTTTCTTCTTCTATCCCTTTCTTTCTTCCAGACGATGCGATTTCCTGGTGGATGGAGGTCGGGTCGTCTCACAAAGATTCAATTAGAATAAATTAAATAGAATAGTAGAGTGATAAGGGGATTGAGATTGGTAAATGAATATAGGTGGCCATCCTTATTTAAAATGAAAGAACTTATAAATGGTTAAGTGCTAACTAATTAAATATAAGGGCATTAGGGTAAATGGCGCCCCTATTTCCCACCCTTATACTATTATCCCTTAGCCATACCCATTCATTTTCATCGTAAGCAAAAACGTAAGCAAAAACGTAAGAAAAAGAAAAAGCAAGGCCAGCCATTAAATTGGTAGAAAAGAAGAGAAAATCAAGTAAAGCTTAGGTTCCAAGTTAGAAGAAATCAGTTTCAATCAATCTCCAATTTCTTTATCCAATCTAAGGTGAATAATAATCATCACATCTCTATTTTTGGTTTTATAATCATATGTGTAATATCCCGGAATTTTAGACAATATCAATTTAATAATCTTTATATAAAATTAAATTGATATTGACAATATTGATTAATAAAATATGTTTTGGTTTAATAATCTGAATAAATAAATATTTAATTTGTGATTTATCTTTTAATGCTAAAATAAATATTTTAAATTATAATGTATATATATATATTTGTATATATATTATAGTTTATCTTTGTTTGAAATTTAATTTACATGAAAATAAATAAATGAAGTTTGTTTTTAAATTCTAATAAAATATTAAGTAATTAGGAAATTGTGTTATAAATTAATATTAAGCTTTTAAAAATCTATTAAAATAAATAACTTTATGGTTTGATAATATTTATAATAAATGTTATATTGTTTAAAATTTGTCTTAGTTTAATCTTTTTTAAATAAAAGTTGATTTTATTTCTTTTTAAAATATTATTTATTAAATATGAATTGAGTATATTTTATAAGTTTAAAATATAAGATAACATATGCTTTAAATTCATTTAAATATAAAAGTGATTTATAATTTCTTTATAAATCATATAAAATTGTAAATTGTTATTTTAAACCATATTAATAAATATTCTATTTTTCATGAATATAAAGAAGAATTAAAAATGAGGAAACAGAGTCTTCATTTCTAGATTAAATAAATTGATTTTAATTTTGATTTCAAAAGTTTAATTTGATTTTAAATTGAAATTGTTTTTGAAACTCAAATTAATTGATTCTTTAAAACATTTGTATAAGTTTTAATTTATAAATTGTTTATTTACATTTTATTAAAATAAGTAAATTATTTATATTCATATAAACATAAAATAAACTAAAGAAAAACCTATTTAAACATTTAAATATATAACTTAATTAAAAAAGACAGGTGTTAAGTCTTAAACAAATCAAACTACATGTGTTAAATTGTAAATCAAGCAAAATGACAAGTGTCATTTGTTTTTATTCTTTTCTTTATTTTTATTTAAACATTTTTAGCCTCTTAAAAACATTTTCACTTTCCTTTATTATTTTAGAATCAAATGCTAGTTGAAACAAAAGAAAATACATCACTTAAAAATCTGAAAACTCAAAGCTCTTCCAAAAAAAAAAAAAAAAAACAAGACCTGAAACTTCACTCCTCAAAACTTTAATTGCAAACCAAAAGCCTATAACCAGATTCTAAAATTCAAACCTGCAAAATTCATTTCAAAAAGCAAATTACATTCATACAAAAAACGGGAACTTCTGCAAATCAAAAATGAAGTCTGCATTTCTTTTCAACCTGGAAGTTACTGCATAAACATGGACCTGCATTTTTCATCTCTGGGGATTTCTGCATAGTGAAGTTTGCATGCATATAATTATTGGGTAGGAAGATAATGCAATTGCAGTTTCAAGATCAGGAAATTTGTGCTCTGTTCTTTTGTCAACCAGGCGAGTAACACTTCTTTAAAAATCTTTAGTTAAATCTGGTTGTTTAAATATGTTTAAATAAGTTGTTTTTGTATTTATATTGGAAAATTTCTATGCATTTATGATGTGTGATTTTGTTGAATATGAATTGCCTGCATATCATCCCTGTACCAAAATTATCAACCCAGTTTCATATTCAAATTCATTTTGTTTTATCTATAAATTTTTAAGATTTAAAACAATATTTGTTTGTTTAACTTTAAACTGATTACAAATTTTATTTTAACTTAAACAGAAAATTAAAATATGCACTGGAAATCAGATCAAAGGGGAAACTCAGGTCCTTGTGGAAATTTAAACTTGTAAATTTAGTAATTTAGATACACAAATTAAAAACTTAGACCAATTCATGATTTTTAAGAGAAGAATCAAATATTATAAGTTTAGTTTGATTGGTGAATTACTGTTAGACCCAAAATTTGGGTATAGTTCATTTGGTTGGCAGTGGATTAGGAAATTGCCCTGTAACCTTTGAGTTTGATCAAGTCTTTAATTCGACCATGTCTGCCTATATGCATGATCGAGTGTTGAGCTGTTTAGTGAAAAGGTAGATGGGTCCCTGACAAAGTAGTGGCTGGAGTTTCAACTGCATCGATGGTCGGAGGTAGGTGAATTCGTCGTTGACAGGAGAACGGTTTAGGTTAGAACTGTGTTTCCAGGTTTTATAAAAAGAGTCTGGACTTGAATTTTTGGCAGTGGAAGATCTCTGATGTTTGGTGATCTGGTTGGATTCATGAGGGGGTTTATGGAGGTGGATGATCATCACTGATGATCGGAAAGTTGGCCATAGTTATGTGCATGTGTACAGAGTCATTTTGTAAGGGGTTTTTGGTTTTCTGTAAGTTGTAGGGGAAAACTCGGGTAAATGCTCGGGTCATCTTTGTTTTTGCTCGAAGTTGAGGGGAGTTTTTCTCGAAGTAAAATTGATTTCACTCGGGTAGATTTTGTTTTCAGGTTGATTTCTGAAACCTGAACTGTTTCAGGTTTTCAATTTTAAAAACTAAATTAAATAAACAAAAGAAGAAGCTAAGCAGGTTTGAATCTAAACTGAAAGCAAGATTTAAACATGAATTTAAGTAGTTTTGAATTTCAGGTTTGAATAAAAAAGATTGCAGTGTATTTCCTGTAGCCTGAAACATTTTTCAAGTTTTTGAATTCTAAAACCAAATTTTAAAACAGTAAAGCAAGGTTTGAACTAAATAAGCAAGTTTAAATATGAATTCAAAGTGATTTGAATTCTAGTTTCAAATAAATAAATTTACAGAAATGAAATATTTAATAACCAAATATGTATAGCATTTTATAAAGTGACTTATAAATCTGAAAAAAAGGATTTAAAACCAGATTTTTAATTTAAGTTTAAAATCTGGATTAAATACCTGAATTCAAATTTGAATTTGAATCTGAAAGTTTCAAAAAGAAAATTGGTTGATAAATTCAAATGATATATTTTAGTTTGAGTATTTTATAGAATCTGAAATGAAGATTTAAAACAGAGTTTTAAATTTTAATATTTGAATTTAAACCTGAAGCATGAATTTGAATTTTGGTTGTAATGTAAATAAGATTTGAATGTAAATGTTTAAATGTCATTTGAAATATTTAAGATATTTTAAATTTAATTGAATATAGGCTAAAGTTAAATGATTTTTCTAAATTTACTTTAAGAGGTAAATGATACTTTAAGATGAGAACTAAAGAGATTTTAAATATTTAAAATCTTGTTAAGTTGATTTCATTTTAAATTTTAATTTAAAATGGAATTTAGGAAAATTTAAAAGCAAGTTGTTTTTAAATTTCTTTGATAATGATAATTAAATCATTAATGGAATTAATATCATTAAGTTGTTTTGAACCTAATGATTTATTAATTAACCAAGGTAATTAAGATTTTAATTAATTAATTTAATTAGTTAATAATAAGGTTAATTAATTAAATAATTAAGGACTTTATTTAATTAATTAAAGAATTAGGTAAGTTAATTAAATTTGATTAAAGTATGATTTAGAAATTAATTTAAATAAAATTTGATTAATGGATTGAATAATTAATCAAGTAATTAAAAATTAATTAAGTTTAATTATCGCTTGATTAATTTAATAATTAAGAATTAATTAATGAGTTTAGTAAATAAATTAAGAATTAATATTGATTAATTCAATTAATTACTTTGAAAAATAATTAAGGATTTGTTCTGAGTTAATAAAGGTCATTAACTTAATATTATTTTATAATTAATTAATGTAATTAATTTTAATAATTAATTGGATTAATTAATATAAGATAATCATTTGAATGGTTTAAGTATAATTACTTAGAAAAATTAATTAAGGAAATTAATTACTAATTGTAATTAATTAAGTTTATTTTGATTAATTAAGTTAATTAATTAAGTTTAATTAATTTAAATTAATCATTGATTGATTTGAGAAGTAATTACAAATGGAAAATTACTTAATGAAGTAAATAAATTACTGGATGTAATTTAATGGAGGAGTTTTGGAATTAATTACTTAGTGTAATTAATATTTAAATTGTAGGTTGAATAATTACTTAGGTAAGTAATTAATAATTAATTACTTAGTGTAATTAATTTAGGTTTAGATAATTGAGTTATTTGGAAATGGTTAAGAGATGAAATTAATTTAAGTTAATTACTTAATGTGATTAATCAAGTATGATTAACCAATGGAGATAATTGATAATTTGAGATCATTAGTTTATATAATTAATGATATGATTAAGGATTTATTAATTAAGAACAATTAATCAATAAAGAATTAATTAATTTAATTAATTAAGGATTAATGTAATTAATTATAATTAATTAATTAATAAAGTAATTATGGGTTAATTACAGGGATTGGTTTGGAATAATTAATTTATGGAATTAATTAGAAGTTAATTACTTAAATGTAATTAAAGGATAGTTAATCAAGATGATTATTTTGGGTAATTAGTTAAGGGTAATCAATTAATTGATTTATAATTAATTGATGTGTAAGCAAGATTTATATGGATAAGAAATTAATTTAATTCATTTTAAATTAATTTAAGGAAGAAGTAATTAATTTAATTCATTTTAAATTAATTATAGATTGGATTGATTTGTCTTTGCTTATAAATGATGGTTGATATTTATTACCCTGAATGGTTGAGATCTCAGTTATGAGATATATGATATTGTGTGATTTGGATGTTATGGTTGCATTGAGTTGATAATATGATTTATCTGTTTGGGTTGAAAATATAGATTATCTGATGTGATGATAGTATTGATTATCTATTATGATATTGAGAATTATCTATCTGTGTGTATATAGATAATATTGAATTGAATTGTTTAAACCTTTAAAACAACTTGGCCCTAAAAGACACGCTTTGGATTTCGATGAGACCGGGATCGGGTTTTCCATATTTGGATATCCGAAAACCACATCGATTCCAAATAACGTTAGGTCGTGAATCCAAATGGAGCTTTGTGAAGACTCGAGGTGTAAGGGCTATACGTCAGTATAACTCTGTGGGTGATTCCGTAATGAGTTGACGGAATAGTGCTTATAGATTCGAGATGGTGAATCAGAGTGCAAGGGTTATCGTCGTTAACTATGTGGGTGATTCCGTAATGAGTGTAACGAGATAATGCCTTCGGTTTCGTTCGAACCCTGAACGAACTTGTATGGATTGAATGCTTTCAGAACATCGTCAGGTGGACGATGAGCATTCTTAGTGTTATGTCCTATAAAGGTAATCGTAGCCTCAAGCCTCATCAACCGGGAATGGCTAAAACAGGGGAGGTGCAGCAAGGCTTCATGGGTAGCTTCCACTGGAGAGCAAGATTTACCCTTGTCTAGAAGTCCCTTTATATTCGGCTGTGTGGGGCAGTTGATTGCAACAACTGCCGGGGTTGTCTTGTTCGGAACTATTTAGTAAGGAATGGGTCCGGCCTTGTGTTGCAGGTGAGTGGGAGTACTCCTCGGTACGGTGATCTAGGCCACGTACTGTGACGGGCGGTACCCCAGTAGCCCTGCCATTGTATGAAATCCACAATCCAATAAGTGCCAATGGTTTTGATTGTATTACCCACTTTTGTAGCTAGTAGCTGGAATTTAATCATGTAACAATTTCGGCTATTTCTTATTTACTTGAAAACCCTAGACACTATTATAATATCATCGGATTTCCAATCAAATGTTTTGGTTAGCGTAAGGTAAAAACTTTTCCATGTTTATGTGTGGGAAGTCTTACGTGATACCTTTTCTTTTCAAAGGTTTTTAAAAGTTAAGCAACCTTAACCTGTTACTCAAAGCAGACCCATGTCTGACCCGGAGTTTGTCTTTTGTTTTTCATAAACTCTTGGGTACTCAAATTTTTACGAGTAGCCAAGGGATTCAGGTTAGCTTTGACGAATAATGGAGGAGGAATGGAGCAGGAGGCTTCCGCGTTAGATATAGTTTTCCGCTGTGTTTTCTCTGTGTTGTGGTTGTATTGAGTTGTAAATACTAGACAGGTGTTTATAACTGTCTAGTATATGTGATGTGTATGCTGTGTGTCTCTGATTGGTATTGTATATTATGTAAATACTTATGTTATTAATATAATTTATTCGTTCCGCTGTTGAGATTCTTGTGTTGTTTCTTCTTTCTCTCCTTTCTTTTCTTCTTCTATCCCTTTCTTTCTTAATTCATGATGCGATTTTCTGGGAGTAGAAAGTCGGGTCGTGACCGTTGGTATCAGAGCGTTAGGTTGAGTGAATACCTAGGCTCTGGAATGGTGTCTATCTTGAGAGAGCGTATTTGTAATTTTTATTATATATATATTTATTTCTACCTATCTGTTGGGTTACCCGTTCAGGTTTTCCAATATGGGTTATAAGGTAGATTGGGGTAGTGGTGTGTATAACACAACTACCGATTGGTTGGAGTTTGAATGTTGGTTGGAAGTGTATCTGTCGAGACTGTTGACCTAATACCGTCTCGAGTGAGTTTTGAAGTGATGCAAGGACTTCATTGATCTCTGAAGTTAACCTGTTAAGGTTCGGAGTTCATCTTTGAAGTTGAATGAGTAGAGTTTGGATCTGTTGGCTGAACAGAAGCGAGTAATGATATCTTGATATCTCAAGAAATAGTAGCTGCGTGATGAGATGCAGTGACTATGGATGTTCCCGAAGATGTTTTCTTTGGAACAAGTTTAAGGAGGTGAGTTTGCTTCGGTGTTGTGGCTGAGTTCAGCAGGGTGTTTTTGTGTGGTTTGAAGTCCGAGTTTCTTGAAGAACTTTGGATCGGGAATTCTTTGGCATTGATGCAGCAGTACAGCTCGGAGTGTTTTGTGTGTCGGCAGAGTTTTCTGGCTTAGCAGTTTTCTAGAGATGGAGTTCAGAGGCAGTAGAGTGAATCCATTTCTTCGATGGATTGGAAAGACCAGCATAATCTGTTCTGATTGGTTTAGAGAGAACAGTTTTCTTTGGAAGTAGATTGAGTTGATCACAAAAGTGACTTGCGATAGTTGAGTGTTCTCTTGGGTTGTTGGAGATTTTTTCTGAATATTTTCAGAGAAGTCAGAGTTTGTCTTCATTTAGAGATTCAGTGGTACCGGTGGTTCAGTTAGTTGAAGGTTGGTTTCTTGAGATGGAGTTTGTTGAAGCAACTCAGGATTTGAGGAAATTCTGAATTTTCTCTTGGTTATCGGAGATCTTCTTGGTTTTGCTGTCCAGTTGTGCTTGTGTTTTCCATCAGCATTCTTTTCTGCTCAGATCAGAGTTGTGCAGCGGAAGTAGTTTGGGAGTGAATCTGCTTTTCTTTTCCGGACAGGAGAAGTTTGTTTTCTTCTGATGGTTGTGAGTGGAGCTGATCTTGACCTTGATTGATCGTGGGGGATCATTCTGATGGATTGGGTTTGAACTAGTTTGTTTCTTGAGGCATCAGCAAGGATTTAACTGATCAGGTAGGATGTAGGCAGCTCGAGACTGTTCGAAGAGTTTTGTGGATCTGAAGTCTGTTTTGGATAAGTGTTTGATTATCCAGATTGAATTGCCAGTTTGGACAACTGGAATTCGTTGTGATTCCCGTATCTCTGAGGGAGTACGTGTATGATCTATTTCTGGTTTTGGAATCAGCTGTCTGGGAGATTTTGGTGGTTAAGTCAGACTTGTCCATAGTCTGATGTCTTGTTCAGTTATAGATATAGATGAGTAGGAGTTCTGTAGCTTAGTAGTGTTGATTGTTTGGGTTTTATAGAGCGAGTAACCCGGTGTTTACTTGGGAAACTCGAGGAAACTCTATCTAGAATTTTGTCTGGATAGATAAATTTTGTTTGATTGGATGAATTGATTTCTATGGTTGTTAGCATATGTTTGATGTATGTTTGGTTTTAAAATTAAAAATCTAAAATAGGTTATTAAATTACCTTTGTTTTAAATTTCGGAGACGAAATTCTTTTAAGGGGGAAGGAATGTAATATCCCGGAATTTTAGACAATATCAATTTAATAATCTTTATATAAAATTAAATTGATATTGACAATATTGATTAATAAAATATGTTTTGGTTTAATAATCTGAATAAATAAATATTTAATTTGTGATTTATCTTTTAATGCTAAAATAAATATTTTAAATTATAATGTATATATATATTTGTATATATATTATAGTTTATCTTTGTTTGAAATTTAATTTACATAAAAATAAATAAATGAAGTTTGTTTTTAAATTCTAATAAAATATTGAGTAATTAGGAAATTGTGTTATAAATTAATATTAAGCTTTTAAAAATCTATTAAAATAAATAACTTTATGGTTTGATAATATTTATAATAAATGTTATATTGTTTAAAATTTGTCTTAGTTTAATCGTTTTTAAATAAAAGTTGATTTTATTTCTTTTTAAAATATTATTTGATTAAATATGAATTGAGTATATTTTATAAGTTTAAAATATAAGATAACATATGCTTTAAATTCATTTAAATATAAAAGTGATTTATATTTCTTTATAAATCATATAAATTTGTAAATTGATATTTTAAACCATATTAATAACTATTCTATTTTTCATGAATATAAAGAAGAATTAAAAATGAGGAAATAGAGTCTTCATTTCTAGATTAAATAAATTGATTTTAATTTTGGTTTCAAAAGTTTAATTTGATTTTAAATTGAAATTGTTTTTGAAACTCAAATTAATTGATTCTTTAAAACATTTGTATAACTTTTAATTTATAAATTGTTTATTTACATTTTCTTAAAATAAGTAAATTATTTATATTCATATAAACATAAAATAAACTAAAGAAAAACCTATATAAACATTTAAATATATAACCTAATTAAACAAGACAAGTGTTAAGTCTTAAACAAATCAAACTACATGTGTTAAATTGTAAATCAAGCACAATGACAAGTGTCATTTGGTTTTATTCTTTTCTTTATTTTTATTTAAACATTTTCAGCCTCTTAAAAACATTTTCACTTTCCTTTATTATTTTAGAATCAAATGCTAGTTGAAACAAAAGAAAATACATCACTTAAAAATCTGAAAACTCAAAGCTCTTCAAAAAAAAAACAAGACCTGAAACTTCACTCCTCAAAACTTTAATTGCAAACTAAAAGCCTGTAACCAGATTCTAAAATTCAAACCTGCAAAATTCATTTCAAAAAGCAAATTACATTCATACAAAAACTGGAACTTCTGCAAATCAAAAATCAAGTCTGCATTTCTTTTCAACCTGGAAGTTACTGCATAAACATGGACCTGCATTTTTCATCTCTGGGGATTTCTGCATAGTGAAGTTTGCATGCATATAATTATTGGGTAGGAAGCTAATGCAATTGCAGTTTCAAGATCAGGAAATTTGTGCTCTGTTCTTCTGTCAACCAGGGGAGTAACACTTCTTTAAAAATCTTTAGTTAAATCTGGTTGTTTAAATATGTTTAAATAAGTTGTTTTTGTATTTATATTGGAAAATTTCTATGCATTTATGGTGTGTGATTTTGTTGAATATGAATTGCCTGCATATCATCCCTGTACCAAAATTATCAACCCAGTTTCATATTCAAATTCATTTTGTTTTATCTATAAATTTTTAAGATTTAAGATTTAAAACAATATTTGTTTGTTTAACTTTAAACTGATTACCAATTTTATTTTAACTTAAACAGAAAATTAAAACATGCACTGGAAATCAGATTAAAGGGGAAACTCAGGTCCTTGTGGAAATTTAAACTTGTAAATTTAGTAATTTAGATACACAAATTAAAAACTTAAACCAATTCATGTTTTTTAAGAGAAGAATCAAATATTATAAGTTTAGTTTGATTGGTGAATTATTGTTAGACCCAAAATTTGCGTATAGTTCATTTGGTTGGCAGTGGATTAGGAATATTGCCCTGTAACCTTTGAGTTTGATCAAGTCTTTAATTCGACCATGTCTGCCTCTATGCATGATCGAGTGTTGAGCTGTTTAGTGGAAAGGTAGATGGGTCCCTGACAAAGTAGTGGCTGGAGTTTCAACTGCATCGATGGTCGGAGGTAGGTGAATTCGCCGTTGACAGGAGAAGGGTTTAGGTTAGAACCGTGTTTCCAGGTTTTATAAAAAGAGTCTGGACTTGAATTTTTGGCAGTGGAAGATCTCTGATGTTTGGTGATCTGGTTGGATTCATGAGGGGGTTTATGGAGGTGGATGATCATCACTGATGATCGGAATGTTGGCCATAGTTATGTGCATGTGCACAGAGTCATTTTGTAAGGGGTTTTTGGTTTTCTGTAAGTTGTAGGGGAAAACTCGGGTAAATGCTCGGGTCATCTTTGTTTTTGCTCGAAGTTGAGGGGAGTTTTTCTCGAAGTAAAATTGATTTCACTCGGGTAGCTTTTGTTTTCAGGTTGATCTCTGAAACCTGAACTGTTTCAGGTTTTCAATTTTAAAAACTAAATTAAATAAACAAAAGAAGAAGCTAAGCAGGTTTGAATCTAAACTGAAAGCAAGATTTAAACATGAATTTAATTAGTTTTGAATTTCAGGTTTGAATAAACAAGATTGCAGTGTGTTTCCTGTAGCCTGAAACATTTTTCAAGTTTTTGAATTCTAAAACCAAATTTTAAAATAGTAAAGCAAGGTTTGAACTAAATAAGCAAGTTTAAATATGAATTCAAAGTGATTTGAATTCTAGTTTCAAATAAATAAATTTACAGAAATGAAATATTTAATAACCAAATATGTATAACATTTTATAAAGTGACTTATAAATCTAAAAAAAAGATTTAAAACCAGATTTTTAATTTAAGTTTAAAATCTGGATTGAATACCTGAATTCAAATTTGAATTTGAATTTGAAAGTTTCAAAAAGAAAATTGGTTGATAAATTCAAATGATATATTTTAGTTTGAGTATTTTATAAAATCTGAAATGAAGATTTAAAACAGAGTTTTAAATTTTAATATTTGAATTTAAACCTGAAGCATGAATTTGAATTTTGGTTGTAATGTAAATAAGATTTGAGTGTAAATGTTTAAATGTCATTTGAAATATTTAAGATATTTTAAATTTAATTGAATATAGGCTAAAGTTAAATGATTTTTCTAAATTTACTTTAAGAGGTAAATGATACTTTAAGATGAGAACTAAAGATATTTTAAATATTTAAAATCTTGTTAAGTTGATTTCATTTTAAATTTTAATTTAAAATGGAATTTAGGAAAATTTAAAAGCAAGTTGTTTTTAAATTTCTTTGATAATGATAATTAAATCATTAATGGAATTAATATCATTAAGTTGTTTTGAACCTAATGATTTATTAATTAACCAAGGTAATTAAGATTTTAATTAATTAATTTAATTAATTAATAATAAGGTTAATTAATTAAATAATTAAGGACTTTATTTAATTAATTAAAGAATTAGGTAAGTTAATTAAATTTGATTAAAGTATGATTTATAAATTAATTTAAATAAAATTTGATTAATGGATTGAATAATTAATCAAGTAATTAAAAATTAATTAAGTTTAATTATCACTTGATTAATTTAATAATTAGGAATTAATTAATGAGTTTAGTAAATAAATTAAGAATTAATATGATTAATTCAATCAATTACTTTGAAAAATAATTAAGGATTTGTTATGAGTTAATGAAGGTCATTAACTTAATATTATTTTATAATTAATTAATGTAATTAATTTTAATAATTAATTGGATTAATTAATATAAGATAATCATTTGAATGGTTTAAGTATAATTACTTAGAAAAAGTAATTAAGGAAATCAATTACTAATTGTAATTAATTAAGTTTATTTTGATTAATTAAGTTAATTAATTAAGTTTAATTAATTTAAATTAATCATTGATTGATTTGAGAAGTAATTACAAATGGAAAATTACTTAATGAAGTAAATAAATTACTGGATGTAATTTAATGGAGGAGTTTTGGAATTAATTACTTAGTGTAATTAATATGTAAATTGTAGGTTGAATAATTACTTAGGTAAGTAATTAATAATTAATTACTTAGTCTAATTAATTTAGGTTTAGATAATTGGGTTATTTGGAAATGGTTAAGAGATGAAATTAATTTAAGTTAATTACTTAATGTGATTAATCAAGTATGATTAACCAATGGAGATAATTGATTATTTGAGATCATTAATTTATATAACTAATGATATGATTAAGGATTTATTAATTAAGAACAATTAATCAATAAAGAATTAATTAATGTAACTAATTATGGATTAATGTAATTAATTATAATCAATTAATTAATAAAGTAATTATGGGTTAATTACAAGGATTGGTTTGGAATAATTATTTTATGGAATTAATTAGAAGTTAATTACTTAAATGTAATTAAAGGATAGTTAATCAAGATGAATATTTTGGGTAATTAGTTAAGAGTAATCAATTAATTGATTTATAATTAATTGATGTATAAGCAAGATTTATATGGATAAGAAATTAATTTAATTCATTTTAAATTAATTTAAGGAAGAAGTAATTAATTTAATTCATTTTAAATTAATTATAGATTGGATTGATTTGTCTTTGCTTATAAATGATGATTGATATTTATTACCCTGAATGGTTGAGATCTCAGTTATGAGATATATGATATTGTGTGATTTGGATGTTATGGTTGCATTGAGTTGATAATATGATTTATCTGTTTGGGTTGAAAATATAGATTATCTGATGTGATGATAGTATTGATTATCTATTATGATATTGAGAATTATCTATCTGTGTGTATATAGATAATATTGAATTGAATTGTTTAAACCTTTAAAATAACTTGGCCCTAAAAGACACGCTTTGGATTTCGATGAGACCGGGATCGGGTTTTCCATATTTGGATATCCGAAAACCACATCGATTCCAAATAACGTTAGGTCGTCAGTATAACTCTGTGGGTGATTCCGTAATGAGTTGACGGAATAATACTTATAGATTCGAGATGGTGAATCAGAGTGCAAGGGTTATCGTCGTTAACTATGTGGGTGATTCCGTAATGAGTGTAACGAGATAATGCCTTCGGTTTTGTTCGAACCCGGAACAAACTTGTATGGATTGAATGCTTTCAGAACATCGTAAGGTGGACGATGAGCATTCTAAGTGTTATGTCCTATAAAGGTAATCGTAGCCTCAAGCCTCATCAACCGGGAATGGCTAAAATAGGGGAGGTGCAGCAAGGCTTCATGGGTAGCTTCCACCGGAGAGCAAGATTTACCCCTGTCTAGAAGTCCCTTTATATTCGGCTATGTGGGGCAGTTGATTGCAACAACTGCCAGGGTTGTCTTGTTCGGAACTATTTAGTAAGGAATGGGTCCGGCCTTGTGTTGCAGGGGAGTGGGAGTACTCCTCGGTACGGTGATCTAGGCCACGTACTGTGACGGGCGGTACCCAAGTAGCCCTGCCATTGTATGGAATCCACAATCCAATAAGTGCCAACGATTTTGATTGTATTACCCACTTTTGTGGCTAGTAGCTGGAATTTAATCATGTAACAATTTCGGCTATTTCTTATTTACTTGAAAATCCTAGACACTATTATAATATCATCGGATTTCCCATCAAATGTTTTGGTTAGCGTAAGGTAATAACTTTTCCATGTTTATGTGTGGGAAGTCTTACGTGATACCTTTTCTTTTCAAAGGTTTTTAAAAGTTAAGCAACCTTAACCTGTTACTCACACCAGACCCATGTCTGACCCGGAGTTTATCTTTTGTTTTTCATAAACTCTTGGGTACTCAAATTTTTACGAGCAGCCAAGGGATTCAGGTTAGCTTTGACGAATAATGGAGGAGCAATGGAGCAGGAGGCTTCCGCGTTAGATATAGTTTTCCGCTGTGTTTTCTCTGTGTTGTGGTTGTATTGAGTTGTAAATACTAGACAGGTGTTTATAACTGTCTAGTATATGTGATGTGTATGCTGTGTATCTCTGATTGGTATTGTATATTATGTAAATACTTATGTTATTAATATAATTTATTCGTTCCGCTGTTGAGATTCTTGTGTTGTTTCTTCTTTCTCTTCTTTCTTTTCTTCTTCTATCCCTTTCTTTCTTAATTCATGATGCGATTTTCTGGGAGTAGAAATTCGGGTCGTGACAATATGATTTCGGATTTAAGAGTAAATTCGTTTTAATGATATATTGGATGATGATATGCTTGATTTATAATTTGTTTAGATTAAACAATATTGTTTAAAGGATATATGCATGGTTTTACGGTAAAACCATGGTCAAATGATTTTTAAAAGCCATGGAAAAATTATACGTTGTGGAAAACATGATTTTGGAATTGGTTTTAAATTTTTATAATTTTCCAAGCAGTGGGAAATTAACTATGAATTTTCAACGAAAAATATGGTTATTGGGTTTATGAATTTATTTTGGAAAATATAATTAGAATTTGGTTCTAAATTTTTGATATGTTAGATAACATGATTAAAGTGAATTTCTATAATTTTTAGGGATTTTCACTAATTCGTTTGATATGGAAATTTAATAATTTTGAAAGGAGTACCTAAATGATTTATTTGTTTTACAAATCGGAAGGGCTTATTTGTTAAATATTACTTGGCTTTAGATCTGAGAAAATGCTGCAAAAATTTGTAAAATGAATTAAAAGACTATGATAGCCAATTAAGTGTTTACAAGTGGGCAAGTTAGTTACAAAAAGTTTACTTTATTTGGTAAAAATGGCCTTTTGTTCAGAAAAAGGGGTTCTGCCTATTTAGAAAGGTGCTTTCGACCTAGAGCTTCCACCTCCAACCTAGTCGAAACCTTTTAGGTCGAAACCAGTAGACCAATATACATGGTATCATTTAAATGGTATGTAGTGGATTGGAGAAAGGCGGACGGTAGGGTGTCGAAACATAGCTTTCGAATGGGTTGGATCCTTTGTTTTATTTGGTTTTAAAAGAAAAGCACTTACATGTTTATAAAGGGGTTTCAAAATACTCGAAACCTATGGGTGCAAAAGGTATTTCCAAATAAACTTTCGAAAGAGATCTTCCTCCTTCTTTTAAAAGTAGTAGCTTCTAAAGGAGTTACTTAGATTTTTATTGAAGCTTTCGAAAGGGGTAGTTTCGAACAATCTGTGCATTGATACCTTTCGATGGTACTGAAGATATTAATGATGTCAAAAGGTACCATTGTCTTCACAAATATGAGCCACTTCCTGCTGCTTTTGAAAGTGATTAGGGGTTTCGAAGGTAATGGTTTTGGAAGGGATTTCGAAGCGAACCTTCAATTGTTTTACCCAAATGTTTTATTGCTTTCGAGAGGATGGTTTCGACACCATCAAGTCTCCACAAATACTTTATGAAGTAAACAATGGTTTCAAAAGAGATGCTTTTGCTTATGTTCACTTTGGCACAAAATGTTATTTTAAATATAAACCCAATGGCTTTGAAAGGTATTGGTTTTGAAGGGTAACCTTCAATGGTCTCGAAAGGGGAACTTTTGAATGGTTTCGAAGCTATGCTTCTATACTTATAAGATAATACTTTAATAAGGTCGAAACGTTCCGAAAGAGATGTTTTAAAGTATTCTAATGGTAGGAGCCTAATGTATTAAAGATAGATGTAATACTTTCCAAGAAGGTTGTCCATTGAAGTCAAAAGAAAATTTTCAAAGGTGTGGAAAGGCTTTTTAAAACCAAACTCATTTTTAAAAGGAAAAACCCATGGCTAAATAAAAGAGTTTTGAAAGGATTTCAAGTACGTAAGTTTGAAGAAGTATTTCCTTGATAAAATTATAGGTTAAAGGGATTAACCATGTTTTGTATGTAATTTTTTTCAAGGATATTGAACCCACAGGAGTGGAATTGTTAAGTTGTAATATTTGTTTCTTTGAATAGGAATATATTCACATGATTAAGCACCCATAACTGCATCTTGGGGATAATTGAGTAAACTCTTGAATAAGTAGAATTGCATCCAAGGAGTTTGGGAGACCAAAGTATAGGATGCTTAAAACTAGAAGTTATCTAGGAAATAGGTTCATAGTAAACCCATGAAAACTATGAATAGGAAGTTATTAGGGGTTGCTAACAGGTTCATAGTAAATCCATGAAAACTATGTATTAAAGATGGTTGGCAGGGGCCAATTGGTTTGTGGTGAACCCATGAAAACTATGTCCGGATTAAGAATTGACATCTATCAAAAGTTTCCTAGTCAACCCATGAAAATTAGGATAAGAAAGAAGTTAAGGGAGGCATTAGTAGGTTCCTAGTCAACCCATGAAAACAAGGCTATGAAGGAAGTTATTCGAGTAATCCATAGGTTCCTAGTCAATCCTTGAAAACTAGGATAAAAGATGAGTTATTAAAATGACCAATAGGTTCAGGGGGAACCATGAATTAATTGAGTTAACTGGCAAGGGCCTATAGGTTCTTAGTGATCCAATGAAAACTCTGAAATAGGATAGGGTGTCCATGAATAAAAAAAGGTTATTAGCAAACTCATGAAAACTAATAGGTCCCTAGAAACTATACATATGATAGGGAGTCAATTAAACTAGGGACGGGATATCCAAAATGTCTATATATGTAGATCATTATTATATTTTGAAATGTTATATTTTAGCTATTATGGATGCAGAAGCATAGTATATGATTTTGAAAAAGTTTTATGATACTAGTGAGGGGAAAATCCGTTATGCTAAGCGGCACGGTCTCACTAGATATCTAAATTGATTGAGATGTTTGATTATCATTCATACCAGGCTTTATGTCTAACTCGAAGTTTTTGTTTTCCCCTTAAAATCTTGGGTACTCTATTGATTTTGAGTAGTTTGAGGTTTATGGTTTTTAGGTTATTTTCTTAGACGAATAAAGCTTCTGGATGCATGTAGGAGGCAATTAGTTATTTAGAGTTATCTTTTTCCACTGTGTATTTTGGATGTAAAGGCAGACTTATTAGCCTTATTATATACCTAATCAACCAAGGGGCATCTTCATATGTCGGTCTTGACGTATGTGTAATAATTATATTTTTCTAAACGTGGTTGACATTTGTGGGATTATGTAATGAACATGAATTTTTTTGGATGGAACGTTGAAATTTGTTTTTAATTTGTTAAGATTTTTCCATATTCTCATGATCTACGTATCAATGTATCTAACACCTCCATATTTGGTCGCTGTGGATTAATAACTATGGATGACTGCAACATCAATAGGCGTTTGTTTTGGGCCTCCAAGTAGGAGCATGTTACAAGTTGGTATTAGAGCATAGGTTTATGAAACTTTAAAAGAAAAGTAAAACCTAAAAGCTTTTTGAAACTTAATTCAATAATTTTGAAAATATGGTTGGAGTTTGGATTAACGCTATAGTAATGTACTTATATTTGATATATAAGTATATAAATAAGTATATATTCCATTCTCTCTTAGACCGTTCTTTTGTATCTTACTAAGTCTCGCATGCAAATTTATGAGAAAGAGGGTATGAAAGCATGATATAGAAGAGGAAATCTAGGTGGAGGAAGCACTATAACCAATAGAAATGCTCGACCTATTACCAAAAAGAACCAAGGTCGGCATGCTAATCCAAATGCAGAGGCCAATGTAGGTGCTGGAAATCTTCCATTAGATGCGGGGATGGTGTATCAGTTGTTAGCTAATATTTTGCAAGCAGGGGCTGTTGTTAATGTTGGAGGAGCCAATCTTATAGCTCCAGGTGGATATAATTATGCTAGGCTGAGCAGGGATTACACCAGTCTAAGTGGTAAGCCATTTATGGGAATGAAGGATGCTGTTGAGGTTGAGAATTAACTACTGAGCTATGAGAGGATCTTTATCGATTTAGGCTTGGATGATGGGGAAAAGAAGGGGTTTGCCCCTAGACAGTTGCAAGGGGCAACGCTCCATTGGTGGAATAGTGCGACATTTGGAGTTTCGAAGGAAGAACTTACTTGGGCTGATTTCAAAATGAGGTTTGAGAAGAAGTTTATATCTGAGGTATCTAAGTCGGTGTTGATGAGGAAGTTTATGGACCTTGTATAAGGAGATATGTCAGTAATCAAGTAAGCTGCTAAGTTCAATGAGCTATCCTGATATGGATATGCTACTATAGAAACTAACATCAGAAGGAATGAAAGATTCATTCAAGGACTAAGGCTAGAGCTTGCTACAGAGAACCATGTAATGTGGTGATTGGCTAGTTGCCATGAAGAGATGCTTGCCGTTTCAACTAGGGAGAAGCTAGTTGAATCCTAGGGTCCTTAGGGAAGGAAAAGGAAATTCTTTAAAAAGAAGGTAGCCTAGAAAAGGAGGCTGCCAAGAAGGCGAAGGATGATTTGGTGTGCTTCAAGTGTGATAAAAAGGGTCATTATGCTCACGACTGTCGGATAGGCAAAGGGAAGAAGCCTGCAGAGAAGAAGAATGACAAATGCTTCAACTGCGACCAAGTTGGGAATTACAAGAACCAGTTTCCATAGCCAGTCGGGGCGGACAGATGGAAGGTTTTAGCCACTGTTCCACTATCTTCTTCTTCTAGGCCTACTGTAGCAGAGAAGGGGAAAACTGTGATGGAAGGTACGCTTTTGATTCAGAGTATACTAGTTAGGGTACTATTTGATATCAGTGCTCACAGCATTTGTTTGATAGGTTATGCATAGAATCCATATACCTTGTTACTTCCTTAAGGGTTGGGAATCCTATAAAAGGGTATGCAACTCTAAGGATGTGTTGTGACAATTTATAACTTGATATGCTAGGTCATAAGTTTGCATGCAGTCTGTATGTTTTTGATTTTGTAGATTTCAATAACGTTTTGGGTATGGATTGGTTGGGTAATGAGGCTAGGATATTTTTCCAGGATACGAAAATATCATTAAGACACCCAGATAGTCAGGACCGAATCATCTTTTGAGTGGAAAATTCCAGTAGGAGTGTTTGGGCTTTGTTAAGTGCAATGGAGGTTGGAGAATAGCTAAGCCAGGTTTGGGTAGCAAGAGAATTTGAAGATGTTTTTGAGCCGATTATGGAATTATGACTGAAATGAACTGTTGAGTTTCGGATAGATCTTATACCAGGAGCTGAACCTGTAAGTAGATCCCCTAGTAGGATGACACCGACCGAGATGAAGGAATTGAAGGTGCAACTAGTGGATTTTAAAGGAAGGAATTTTATTAGACCAAGCAGTTCGCCTTGGAGAGCTTCTGTGGTATTCGTGAAGAAACCAGATGGGTCGTTAAGGATGTGTATTGACTATCGTAAGTCAAATGAAAGGACGATCAAGAATAGGTACCCTTTGCCAAGAGTTGATGATCTGTTTGATCAGTTGAGCGGACTAGAGTTTTTTCCTGGTTGGATTCGACGACAGGGTTCCATCAGTTAAGAGTGGTAGAGGACAACATTCCTTTGATGGCATTTAGAACCAGGTATGATTCATATGAGTGGTTAGTGATGCCTTTTGGGTTGACAAATGCACCTGTTTTCTTTGTGGATTTAATGAATTGAGTCTTCCGAGTGTATTTGGATAGATTTGTGTTGGTGTTTATAGATGACATTTTGGTATACTCTAAGGATGAAAGAAAGCATGGAGATCACCTTAGAGTGGTGCTTGAGAGGCTGAGGAAGAATCGGCTAAAGGCGAAGTTTTCTAAGTGTCATTTTTAGAAGAAAAGGGTAAAGTTTCTTGGTCATGTGGTTTCAGAGAAATGGTTGTCAATCGATCCAATTAAGATCGAAGCTGTCAATAATTGGAAGAGACTAGAGAAGGTGACCAAGATCAGAAGTTTTCTTGGACTTGCTGGTTATTACTGGAGATTCACTAAGGATTTTTCGCATATAGCAGCGCCTTTGACTAAGTTGAACCGGAAAGATGTGAAGTTTGTTTGATCTGAAAAATGTGAGAAGGGTTCCTTAAGTTAAAGCATTTTTTGACCAATGCACCCGTGTTAGTAGTTCAGATGGAAACCAAGGGTTGGTAGTATACACCGATGCATGTGGAACTAGATTGGAAGCATTATCGATGTAGAGGGGTAAAGTTATTGTCTACGTGTCTACACAGCATAGACCGCACGAAGTAAGATATCTTACTCATGATTTAGAATTGGCTGCGGTGATCTTTGCCTTGAAGATTTGGATGCATTATCTCTTAGGGTAGAGATTTCAATTGCTTATCGATCATAAGTCTTTAAGATATCTATTTTCTCAGAAGGAGTTGATTATGAGACAATAGAGGTGGCTGGAATTTTTGGCTTCTTATGATTTTGGTTTGGAGTATACTTCTGTGAAAGGAAATAACATAGCAAATGCTCTTAGTAGAAGATATCAAAATGTGGCGTTAGTCATGTTGGCAGAATGGGAGAATCTAGAAGCTTTGACTACATGTAGTGTGCAGATAAGATCTACTGCTAGTTTCAGTCAGGGGACTGTCATGCTGTCTTGTTTAGAATTTTGACAGGTGTTAAACAAGAGGGTAGCTTTTAAGAAAGGAGAAGATCCATTATTAGCCGAGAGGATGAGAAGACTTGAGGTTGGAACTGAGATCGATGATCTAAAGGATTATAGTCTTGATCAAAGGGGATGGTTGAGAAAGAATGGACGATTATGTGTTCCGAGTGTAAAGAATATAAGAAGAGAACTTATGGAAGAATGTCATCCATCCAAGTTTAAGATTCATCCTGGAGGGACCAAGATGTATCAAGAAGAGGAGCTTCTATTTGGAAGACATAAAGAGGGATGTTGGCTTGTGGGTTAGATAGTGTGTAAACTATTAACAAGTGAAGGTTGAACATCAGAAGTTGAGTGGATTGCTTCAGCTTATGATTCCCTTATGGAAATGGGATTCGATATCCATGAATTTTATAGCTGGGTTGCCAAGATCGAATAGGGAAAATGAAAGCATATGGGTTATAGTGGACAGGTTGACTAAGAGTGCCCATTTCATTCCAGTCCAGTCACCCAGGACTACCAGTTTTGGCAAAGCTGTTCATGAAGAAGATAGTTAGACTTTATAGGATTCCTCGTAGCATAGTCAGCAACAGAGATGCATTATTCACTAGTGAATTTGGAAGAGCGTACAAGAGGTATTCGGTACCAAGTTCAGGATGAGTATAGCTTATCACCAATAGATGGATGGACAGACAAAGAGAGTCAACAAAGTACTCAAGGATCTATTTAGAGCTTGTGTATTGGACTTTGGTGGATCTTGAGAGGGTCACCTACATTTGATTGAGTTTTCCTATAATAATAGTTTTCAGACTAGCAAAGGAATGGTGCCTTTAGAAGCTTTATATGGAAAGCCATACAAATCGCATGTATGTTGGTTAGAGACTGGAGACAGATTGGTTTTGGTCCGGATTTGGTTAGAAAGGCGTCAGAAAATATTGAGTAAATTCGAGGACGGATGAAGGAAGCTCAATCCAAATAGAAGAGTTACACATATAAGAGGCGCAAAGACCCAGAGTTCTCAGTGGGAGACTAAGTTTTCATTAAGTTATCACCGGTGAAGGATGTGGTGTGGTTTGGGAAATCGAGAATGTTGGCCCCGAGATATGTAGGTCCATTCCAGATTTTAATAAGGACTGGAAAGCTCGCGTACAAAGTAGAGTTGCGAAGCACTTTGGCAGGTGTCCATAAGGTATTCCATGTGTCTCATATTCTTAAGTATGTACATGATCCATAGGCTACTACTCCTCAGACAGAGTTGGAGGATTTGGTAGTAGAGCCTGATTTGACTTTTGTTAGACAGCCAGTTCAGGTTGTAGTGAGACATGAAAAAAGAATGAGGGCCAAGACAGTCAAGTTGGTGAAAGTTCAGTGGAGCAACAATGAGAAGTTCTGTACTTGGGAGACAGAGGATAAGATTTGAGATGCTTATCCCGATCTGCTTTAATGGTATGTCTATATTACATTTATATAGTTTAGTTGCTAGTCGGGTAGGCTAGTACGGATGTTAGGAGTGGTTACAGATGATGGCTATGTTTTCTATATAGTCCTTACTGAATTTTAAGGACGAAATTCTTCAAGGAGGGGAGCCTATAACACCTCTAATTTTATTAACATTATTCACGAGATTTAATTACAATAAATTAAATAGAATAATGTATAGTGATAAGGGAATTGAGATTGGTAAATGAATATAGTTGGCCATGGTTATTTAAATTAACAGAACTTACAAGTGGTTAAGTACTAACTAATTAAATATAAGGGCATTATGGTAAATGTTCTCCCATATTTTCGACCTTTATACTATTATCCCTTAGTCGTACACGTTCATTATCATAAGCAAAAACATAAGAAAAAGAAAGAGCAAGGCCGACCATTAAGAAGGTAGAAAAGAAGAGAAAATAAAGTAAACCTTAGGATTCAAGCAAGAAGAAATCAATCTCAATCAATCTCCAATTTTCTTATCCAATCCAAGCTGAATAATAATCACTACATCTCTATTTTGGTTTCATAATTATATGATTTTGGATTTAAGAGTAAATTTGTTTTTATGATATATTGGATGATGATATGCACGATTTATAATTTGTTTAAATTCAACAATATTGTTTTAAAGGATATATGAACGGTTTTAGGGTAAAACTAAGGTTAAATGATTTTTAACAGCCATGAAAAGATTATATGTTATGGAAAACATGATTTTAGAGTTAGGTTTCAATTTTTATAATTTTTCAAGCTGTGGGAAATTAATTATGAATTTCAAAGAAAAATAAGGTTACTTCATTTTATAAATTTATTTGGAAAATATATTGAGAATTTGGGTGTAAAATTTTGATATGTAAGATAGCATTATTAAATTGAATTTCTGTAATTTTTGGTGATTTTTACTAGTTGGTTTGATATGAAAATTAAATTATTTTGAAAGGAGTACCTATTGATTTAATTGTTTTACAAATAGAAAGGGCTTATTTTTTAAATGTTACTTGGTATTAGATCTGAGAAAATGTGGCAAAATTTTGTAAAAATACCTTGAAAGATTACGATAGCCAATCAAGCATTTACAAGTGGGCAAGTTAGTTACAAAAAGTTTACTTTATTTGGTAAAAACAACATTTTGTTCGGAAAAAGGGGTTCGGCCTACTTAGGAAGGTGCTTTCGACCCAGAGCTTCCGCCTCCAACCTAGTCGAAACCAGTAAACCATTACACATAGTATCATTTAGATGGTAAGTAGTGGATTGGAGAAAAGCGGAAGGTAGGCTGTCGAAACGTAACATTCGAAGGGGTTGGTTCCTTTGTTTTATTTGGTTTTAAAAGAAAAGCACTTGCCTAATTATAAAGAGGTTTCGAAGTTGACAAAACCTATGGTTGCGAAAGGTATTTTTGAAGAAGCTTTGGAAAGAGAACTACTGCCTTTGTTAAAGTAGTAGATTCCGAAGGAGTTGCCTAGATTTTTATTTGAAGCTTTCGGAAGGGGTAGTTTCGACCAAGTCGAAACCCTTCTGTGAGTTGATGCCTTTCGATGGTATTGAAGATATCAACGCTGTTGAAAGGTATTGTTGTTTTCCTAAATATGAAAGTGGTTAGGGTTTTTGAAGGCAAGGGTTTTGGAAGGGGTTTCGAAACCAACCTTCAATTGTTTTACCCAAATGTTTTAATGCTTTCGAAAGGATGGTTTCGACACCATCATGTCTCCCCAAATACTTTATGAAGTAAAAATGGTTTCGAAAAAGATGCTTTCGCTTATGTTCAAGTTGACCCAAAATGTTATTTTAAATATAACCCAATGGCTTCGAAAGGTATTGGTTTTGAAGGGTAACCTTCAATGGTTTCGAAAGGGGTACTTTTGAATGGTTTCGAAGCTATGCTTCTATACTTATATGATAATACTTTAATAAGGTTAAAACGTATCCAAAGAGATGTTTTAAAGTATTGAAAAGGAACGAGCTTAATCTTTTAAAGATAGAATTTAATGCTTTCAAAGGAGGTAGTCCAATGAAGTCGAAAGTAAGGTTTCAAAGGCGTCGAAAGACTTTTTAAACCCAAACTCATTTTTTAAAAGGTAAAACCCACGGGATTTTTGTAAGGAATTCAAGTACGTAAGGTTTCGAAGGATTTTTGTAAGGAATTCAAGTATGTAAATTTGAAGAAGTATTACCTTGATAAAAGTATAGGTTAAAGGGACTAACCATGTTTTATATGTAAATGTTTTCAAGGATATTAAACCCATGGGAGTGGTATTGTGAAATTGTTACATTTGTTTCTTCAAATAAGAATATATTCACATGGTTAAGAACCCATAACTGCATCTTAGGGATAAAGGGTTAGAAGAACCCGTTAGGTTAACCCAGTAGTGAATATAAATTAATTAAACTCCTTAATGAGTAGAATTGCATCCAGGGAGTCTTGGATACAAAAGTATATGATGCTTAAACCTGGAAGTCGTTTGGGAGATAGGTTCATAGTAAACCCATGAAAACTATGAATAGGAAGTTATTAGGGGTAACGAACAAGTTCATAGTAAACCCATGAAAACTATGTATTAAGGATGGTTGGCAGGGACCAATTGGTTTGTAGTGAACCTATGAAATCTATATCCGTATTAAGAATTGACATCAGTCAAAAGGTACCTAGTCAAGCCATGAAAACTAGGATAAGAAAGAAGTTAAGGGAGGCATCAATAGGTTCCTAGTCAACCCTTGAAAATTTAGATATGAAGGAAGTTACTGGAGTAATCCATAAGTTCCTAGTCAACCCATGAAAACTAGGATAAAAGAAGAGTTATTGGAATGCCCAATAGGTTTAGGGAGAACCATGAATTGATTAAGTTAATTGGAAGGGGCCATAGATTCTTAGTGATTCCATGAAAACTCTGAAATAGGAAAAGGTGTCCATGAAGTAAAAAAAGGTTATTAGTAAATCCATGAAAACAAATATGTTAATATTAACCATAGAAACTATAAATATGACAAGGAGTCAATTAAACTGGGGAAGGGATATCCAAAATGTTTATATATGTATATCATCATTATATTTTGAAATGTTATGCTTTAACCATTACGGATGCAGGAGCATAGTATATGGTTTAGTAAAGGTTTTAGGATACTAGTGAGGGGAAAACTTGTTTTGCTAAGCGACATGGTCTCACTAGATATCTAAATGGATTGAGATGTTGGATTATTATTCATTCTAGGCTATATGTCTGACTCGAAGTTTTTGTTTTCCCCTTAAAATCTCGGGTACTCAATTGATTTTGAGTAGTTTGAGGCTTAGGGTTTTCAGGTTCTTTCTTAGATGAATAAAGCTTCCGGTGGCGTGCAGGAGGTGGTTAGTTATTTAGAGTTATCCTTTTCCGCTGTGAATTTTGGATGTAAAGGCGGACTTATTAAACTTATTATATACTTTGATCAAACAAATGGGCATCTTCATATGTCACTCTTGGCGTACGTATAATAACTATATTTTCTGAATGTGGTTAACATTTGTGGGATTATGTAATGAACATGAAATTTTATGAAAGGAATGTGAAAAAGTGTTTTTAATTTGTTAATTTTTTTTATATTCTTGTGATTTGTGTATCAATATATCTAACTCCATCGTATTTGGTCGTCAAATATTAATAACTATGGATGGCTGCAGCATCCGTAGCCATTAGTTTTGGACCTCCAGGTAGGGGGATGTTAATGCCGTTCGGGCTAACTAATGCTCTGGCATACTTTATTGATCTCATAAACCGTGTCTTTAGGAATCAAGTAAATAAGATCATGCTTGTTGTCATCGATGATATTCTGTTCTATTCTAGGATGAAGCGGAAATACAAGACATGTTTGAGGATTGTGCATGAAGTGTCGAGGAAACACAGGCTGAAAGCGGAGTTTTCGAAGTGTCATGTTCGAGGATGTGAGATTCTTAGGTCATGTCGTCTTTAAGCAAGGAATCGTAATTGATCATACGAAGGTGGCAGTGGTTTAGGACTAGAACCAATCCAAGAATGCTACTAGTGTGAAGAGTTTCCTTGCACAAGTGGGATATTATAGATGTTTTATCAAGGACTTCTTGAAGGTAGTAGCACGATTAACCAATTTGATGAGAAAGAATCAGACCTTTGCTTGGGATGCCAAATATGAGCATGTATCCGTGAGTCTAAAGGAGAGGTTGACGAGTGCACTAGTGTTCATCATATTGGGCAGGAATGAGGAGATGATGCCATACACTAATGCTCATGGTACTGGTTTGGATGCGGTACTGATGCAAGTAGGTAAGGTTGTCACCTACGCTAGTCGACAGTTGAAGCTACATGAGAGGCAGTACCTGACCGACGATTTGAAGTTGGTGGCAATAGCATTTGCCTTGAATATTTTGAGGAAATACTTATTAGGAGTGAAATTTGAGCTATTCATTAACCATAATTCATTGAAGTGCCTCTTCTTTCAGAAGTATCTCAACTTTTATCAACAGAGATGGTTAGAGTTCTTGGCCTTCTATGATTTAGTATTTCCTATATGCCTGATAAGGGAAATGCAATCATCGATGCTTTAAGCAGAAGACCTGCTAGTTTGGTAGCGATGTTCATAGAGTAAAATTAGTTTGAGTATGTTAATGGTTATGACTTCCAACCTATTTGCGAGTTAGAGCCAGAGATGTTGGCGAGTTTGACCATAAGGCCGGACTTGATTGAAAAGATTGGTACTAGTCAGAAGCAAGATACTGGACTATCATATGCATTTTGTGGAGTTCCAGACAACAATAGTTATTGGTCTAGTATTGATATGGCTCCATTCGAAGCATTGTGTAGTCGACCACATAATGCTCCTTTTGTAGGTAGGAAGCAGGCAAGAAACTGATATTTGGGCCAGATATGATTAGAGAGACCTCATAGAAGATTGAAATCATTCGGCAACAAATGAAGGCCACTTAGGATAGGCAAAAGAGTTACATTGATAAGATACACAGAGATGTGGAGTTCTCTATCGGTGATATAGTGCTTGAAGATTTATCCATTGAAGAATATTATTTGATTCGGTAGTAAGGGGAAGTTGGCATCGAGATTCGTAGGTCCTTTTTCGATAGTCGAAATGATTGGGAATCTAGCATATAGAGTCGACTTATCTCAGAAAGTGGAGGGCATGCACAACATATTCCACATCTCCCACCTGCAAAAGTTTGTACAAGACTCAAGAGTGATAGTTAACCAGATCAACTTGATGATGCCAAGATTGAACCATAAGCTTTGAGACCTCATAGGCCGATTTATATCGTCGGACATGATACAAAATAGCTTAGGAGGTAGACCCTTCAGTTGCTAAAGGATCAATGCTGAAATTGAAGGCGATTGCATAGGGGGGAACCGAGAAAAGCATGAGAGTTGCATATCTAGACAACTTTGCATGGTAAGGCCAATTATTAATCATATTTGCTTTCATTTTTGATATTATATAGGATAGTTTAGTATCTTGAATGCTAGAATAGGTATATATTATTGGTTGCGTAATTATCTATTTGATATGTTTGATGGTTGCTTATGGTTGTTATTCCTTGATTTATTTATGATTTCATGATGAAATTCATAAGGGTGGAGAGGTGTACCGATTCATATTTTACATATCGAAGAATCATAAAATATCATTATTTATTTCATATGAGGTCGCATGACTCTATAACTTTGGGAATTGACTATTAGAAACATTTTCTATTCTTATAAATTTTATCTAATAGTTTAGATTTAGAAATTCTTGTAAAGAATATAACTTTCGATAAGAGTTGAATTAGGGTCTAAAATCACTTCAATTAGATCGGACTAATGGTTTCTCTTTCCATGGAGTGGTCATAGTAGGAAAGCGAACTTATTGTTTAGGAGATATTACGGTTTTAAATTTAGATTACTGTTGGCCAGATTAGTTGGTAGTTCGTTAAGCCAATATTTAAGCCCGCTGATCCATTTTGGGATTTGTGCATTTTTGAGACTTATGGGATTGATCCAAATCATTTCCCACTTCCCAAAAACAAATCTAAAACTCCATTAACCAAATTTCCATCAAAAAGCTTTAACTTTTTCATACTAAATCTAGACTAAATTATAATTAAAAGGGTAATTAGCAAAGGGGGATCTAGATATATCATTTTTCTGCTTTGGAATCCAAATTACTAGCTGAACATTTTGGATTTGAAGGGAAAATTGATAATTTTTGGGTACTAGGTGAGTGATTTATGCTCTCTCATTATCTTATGCATATTCATACAGTTAAAAATATTGTTTTTGATATGATTTCTATGTTAAAACGATTTCAAACTCTAGTCTAACCTTAATTACATGTTAAGGCCAGAATTAAAATGAAAATAATGTATTTTTAATGGTTTTACACCTCTTTAGGAATCATCTTGTCAGTTTTGCATGGGACTGAATCTAGGCAATTACATGTTTGCAAATCGTGTTTGGATGAATTGAATATTTTGCTCAAATATGTACAAATGATGTTTGTGGTTACATGTATTATTTTGATGTGTTTGTTTGTGCCTGTAGTGGAGTTAGGAAGTGGTCAACGATTTGGGAAAACATTGTCAAAATTGCTCAATGCATGATGCACCTTGGAGGAGAGGTTCTTGAGTTGTAGGGAAGCCAACAGTTTAGGTCACAGGTCGGTTGGAGTTGTTTGGGATGCTTAAAATCGTGTTGGTGGACATATGAAATTAGGCCCGTGGAGGTTGTAATTTTGGTCGGTGGAGGAAGTGCTTCGAGACTTAGGCTATGAAACTTCAGAGCAGACTTATTGTTAAGACAAGAATGGAGTTTTGGCACTTAACTTCAAATTTTGGTGAAGTTCTACAGCTCGGTATTGACCACTTCTAGTTGGTTCCGACCTGTTTAGCAATAGAACGATGAAGGCTATGGACTTAAGTAAATAAGGCATGGAAAGAGGGAACTCCAGGTAAGCAAAGGAGGAAGTGATCGAGGATGCAGTACTTAGCTAAATATTTTTCTATGTAATTCATATCGGTACTAACATGAACCCAATAAGTTTTGTACCGACATGAATTCATGAGGACAATGTTGGCCAAACTTCCAAGGGATGCTGAATAGGTCATGTAGTTCGTAATGAAGGAGTTTGTTTGTACGTTTAACGTTCTGTAATGTCGTGGACGCGTGATAAAGGATGATGACTAGTGAAAGGATCAATGTGGAAGTGCTTCAATGTAATGGCTTCTGGTCTTTGAGGTGCTAATTTTATGACTGATGTGGACGTCTAGAATTGTTTCAAGGATGGCGACTTGATCAACGGAGTCGTGTTGATGATTATCTACTAAGGTGGGTTCGAGGAAAGGGAACTCATGGATAGAACTTTTAAGGGTTCTATCATGAAAAAGAAGGAACGTGGCAGGATTCCGTTATGATGAATGGAAACTAGATGGAGCGAGGAAGGGCTTGCATACACGTGCTAAGGGATTTTTGATATTCGAAGTGTTTTTTGGTGAACTTGTAAGCAAAAGTATTGTGAGGATGCTTGTTGGGTACTTGTAACGGATACCCCAGATTATTAAAGGGATATATATACCGTTGATCGGGGGAGGATCTAGTGTTAGCAATGGGCTGGTGTTCGGTATACACATAAAACTGGGATTTTTCTATTAGTCTCTGGCAGAGGAATGGTCAATCAAGTTATCATATATCCATGGAACTTGAGTGACGGTGAGGATTTTTTAACGAATGCTATGATCGCTACGGTTGCTATAGTTGTTGATGGTCACTCTAGAGATGTCACGTGATGTAGGTATCCAAGAGATCGATGTCCAGGCACCTGATAGTATACCAGGATGTTTGTATATTTTATGTTGATGATAGTAGAGTCACATATTATCGTTGTTATGTCCTAACTCTTTGGATGCAAGGACAGATTATGTATGATTCTTATACTTTGTTCCTTACTATATTGACTTGTATAATGTTTTCGAGATTTTCTTGTCGCTCATACCAGATTGTTGTTTGACTCGAGGTTTTATGTTTTACTTATAATTATTTCGGGTACTCTTAATTAGTACACTAGATAGCAAGCTGGGTGATACACGGTTGCTGTGTAGAGGATGAGCAAAAGATGGTGCTTTCCTGTAATATATATGAACTTAATATTGCTTATTCCGGTGTGCAACAATATGAAGCCTTGACGAAGTTTGCTATTTATTTTATAGACAACTTATGTTGGGTTTATTTTTGGTTGTATAAACTCTATTTCTACTTTGTATAATTATATGAACCAGAGCACTATGATATTTTTAGGTCATTTAGTTATTATTATCTCTCTTGTTTTGTATCTGTAATTGATAATATATTTTATTCGATGCATTGTGAGATATACAATAGGTTCTGTGATATCTTATCTACTTTCCAACTTAACGATCATCCTACTTTGGTTGGGAACCGTAGCATCGCTCTATTCAGGTATATTGTTTGCCTAATGTGCAGGACGGTTATCACTTTTGTGAAGGTACCGAGAGCACCATCTATAGACCTTACGTAAATGGTTAGCCTATAGCCATTTGCAGTTTGAAGAATTGGTATAATCGGTGTGCTACCGATATTGAAGGGCAGTGAAGTGTTCTATTGTAGTTGTGAATTAATTCACAAAGTAGGCTGAAACAGAATCATTATCCATGACACTATAAAGAAATTGATCAACTTTGTGGTGAAGAATATCTTACGTGGATTTAGAGTTCCGTAGAAGGTTATTACTGATAATGGAACTCAACTTGAGAGTGCCAAATTCAACGACTTCTCTAACCGGTACCGAATTGAGAAGATTTTTTTGACAGTATCACACCCGCAAGCATATGGACAAGTAGAGGCGGTGAACAAGATCATGAAATACATCCTAAATAAACTATTGACGAAAATCAAGGGAAATTGGGTTGATGAGTTACTACTAACATAATGAGCTTATAGGATGACCCACAAGTCCGCGATTAGGCATACTCCATTCGCTTAATCCTACGAAGCTAATGCCATGAATTGGATTGAACTAGAAGTCCCACCACCAAATAATGCATTATGATCCAAGATAAACGAGGAACTCTTTCTTGAGCCCATCAGTTTAGTTGATGAAAAATTAGAAGAGGCTGAACTGTGGTTAGTTGCTCATCAGAATAGAGTGGCAATACATTTTAACATCAAGGTCAGAAATCTTACCTTTGAGATAGGGAACCTCATTTTGAAAGTGGTCTTTCCTAGTACGTGTGTAACGACCAGTAAAATTTTGGATAATTTAATTGTTAATTTTACTAAATGTTTGGTATCTAATATTGAAAAAACAGAAATCTAAGACTCATTAATGAAATAATAACTTAAATGAGATGTAACAATGCTAATCTCATTAAATAAACTATTTGAATGAAGTTACAATTAACGGAATTAATGTAAATGTTATACTAGACTATACATCGAATATAAGAAAACAAACGTAAATATTGAATTAATTAATGAATTACTATATATTGAATTGTAAATGAATAAAATCAATGTTTAGTAAGAAATTATAACATTAGTTTGGAAATGGTAAACTTATAAAAATGTGATTGAGAGTTAATGATAACAATTATTATAAGCTAATCATTTATTTAGCCCATTAAATCAAAATTTGTAATCAATTGCAATGAATCTCAACTCAATGTTATGTTAGTGCAGATTAAGGAAATAATCAGAAATAATATTAATTCTATTCATAATATGACGATTGGTTGAATAGAAATAATGGATATCAAGATTTATTAATTTATTGGAATTTAAACTTAATAATTGGATTAATTCAATTAAATGAAATTTAATATTTAATTTTATGTTAATAGAAATTAAGATGAAACCTGAGAATATTAATGTAATAGATCATGAACCAATGTTAATTTTCTCCATTTGATAATAATAGATTGGATAATAGGATGCAATTTAAATTAAATGTAATTATCGAAAATTTAATTTATAATATTTGAATTTACTGAAATTGAATTCATACACTGTAATTGGTAAATTTATTAACTTGAAATAGATATCTAAGTTTGTTTAAATTATTGTAATTGTTTAAGAAATCAGAAATGATGGAATTTGTGAATTTTTAAAATTTGAATTTCAAAAGCGATTTAATTTAATATTAATTTATTCAATTAACTAGAAAATAGCCATTTTGGCCACTGGCTCTGATTTCGACGAAACTAGTTTCATCGGATCCGTAACGGTGAATCGTTGTAGGATTTCAAGTTTCATAGCGATCGGACTCGTCGTTTGATCGTATGGGCTCGAAATGCCTGGAAATAAATGAAATTGAAATCAATTGAATCAATTTGAAACAACTTTATTTTAGCATAACTTCTTCATACGATGGAATTTGGACTTGAAACCTATTCCATTGTGATTAAAATATTTAAAAACATCTATTTTGATATATGGGTTGATCCATTTTCGTTTCGAAAACGAAACGGACTTTTGGGGGCAATATTGACTTTAACAATAACCTATGAATATGATAGAATTGAACCTCGAAATCTGTCTCATTGTGTTCAAAAGGCCTTTTTACATTAGGAACGCTAGGCGACATGCTTCGATTGCAGTTCGGACTGTTTTGGACCTAACTTTATAAATACGGCATGTAAAACGAGATAATAATATTTTATTATTCTGAAACCCAGGCTGCCTCTTTTCTACTATTTCTATGGCTGAAACTTCTCCTTCGTCTTGCCTCGATTTCTTCCAATCCGTGCATCGAAATCGAAATCTTTCAAAAGGAAAGTGGTTGATCTCAACGGGCTCTTCATATTCAACGGTTGATTTGTGCTATTTGTCACGGATTCGCCAAGATCTGGTCTTGAAGTCGCGGCGGTATTTCTCGATTTGCGCATGAATGGTGGCGCTTGAGGGGGCCGCGTCCAAGCCGTTAGTCGAGCGCTGAGAGGCGCATGTCGCGGGCACCTCCGATCAATGTCTCGTTGCTTCTTGTTGTGTGCGTCTTGAAGGGTTTGGGGGCGTTAATGGGTCTGGTGCATACGATTGGGAGGGAGAAGATGAGTACGTGTTGTTTTTTTATTTAGTTAACTATTAATTTAATTATTCAACCGTTCTCATATACATAACTTTTACATATGGACTCGGATTTATGCACGGTCTCTTGCGTTGGCATCATATTGAAATTCCAGACGTTTTGACGCTGGTTTGGACGAATTCTGAGACAGTTCAAATTTTGGTTTTAAATTGGATTTAAATTAAATTTAAATTCAAAAGGTGAGTTTTTTAACCCACTCACAACTTCTAAAATTTCTTATGTTTGTTAAATTGATATATGATGTGATTTGAAATTTATTTATGACTGTTTGGCATATTTTTAATCACCATCTCAGTTAAATTGAATTTATTGAATTAATTGTTATTTAATTTATTATTGCATATACACTGCCAATTAAACAGTTATTTAATTTATTATTGAATATAAACTGCCAGTAAATACCTATTATTTATTTTCTGTTATATATTGATGTTATTGATAGAATTGGATGATGATTGTGATAAATGTTTAATGATTTATATTGGATGAATGGATGTTGTATTTTATATTGTTATAAATAGCAAGCTGTTATGGATTTTATTTCATTCGAGATTGTGGTTTGAAATGATGTATAACCGTATTTATGTTTTAAATTACGGATTGAAATGATAAATATCCGTATCACTTGACCATAGGATAGAAAATTATATACAGACACTGCGGTCTATATATAAAAATATTTTGAAATGATTTCTATGGTTTTGTAAAGAAATACGTGGGTTATATAATTATTGATTTTAGATGTTATATAAATGTTATTTTATTATTGATTTTTAGCTATGCATAAATTTGTTTTGAAATAAAAAATAAGTTAAATAATAAAGTTTGATTGTTTTTATATAATATGGTTAAGTGTCTGTTTAAATTATATTGTATATAGAGTTTATAATGACTTAAATAAATTTGAGGTTGGAAGATAAATATGAAATTGATTTGAATTAAATTATTTAAGAATTATACTCAAATAAATTTGACTTGAAATTTAAATAAAATTGAGATTTTAAAGGGTATGATTTTTATAACTTGATTTTGGTTTAGAGTGATTTAAACGAATATCAAGTTGATTTAAATGAATATATCAAGTTAATTAAATTGAAAGAATATTTAGTTATTTGAAGTCTAGAAGTTTTACTTAAATGATATTGGATTTATTAAGTAAACATTTCAAATCTAAATAATAGTAATTGAATTTGATATATATGGAATTTTCTGGTGGAATATTTAAAGCTTTGAAATATATGGAAACTGAAATGGTTTATTTGGCGGTTCAAATCTATATTTGGAATTGATTTGTGAAATTGAAGAAGCTATTTTATTATATAATTAATTTAATATTTAAGCCATTTAAGTGGTGTAGTTGTATTTCAAAGTTATGAGTTTCAAAGTATTATGATTTGAAAGTGTTATACTTTAAGTATTTTGATTTTAAAGTGTTATAACTTTGAAAGCGCTATGATTTTTGGAAAATGGACATATAGGAAATTGACTTGGGTTTTTATAAAAATGATATCATATTGATTTGGTTTTTAAAATGGAAATGATATCGTATTTATATGTTTTAAAATGGATACTATACTCTGGTTTTGAAGTATAATTATTTTGAAATGACCACGGTGTTATAGTAACGTTTGGTTGTTAAAGAGACCAGGATCGGAAGTTGTCATACTCTCTACCAATTCCGAAAACCACTTTAACAAACGTTTACGCGGTGGAGATTCCAGAATGCAGTAGGATGGTGGCGGTGTTTCCTTTGAGGTATATACGTGGACCCGACTCTCGTTAGTTGGCATAAGGTGGCTAAAACAGGAGTGATTGATTGGCTAAGAAGGTGGCACCTTTTATCGGACACACTCCGTCGATACTATTATATTACTTTGTGATTGATTTGGGCCCTTTTGATTTTGGGGGTGTGGCTCGAGGTGGGCGGTAGTAGCTGCCACGCGTAACCACCGGTCCGGAAGCGTAATTGGTATATCTACTCTTGCATTGCCTAGTTGTGTCGTGTCACCTATCCTATCGCGCCTTGTACGAGTGTGGATTTCTCCCGTAGCTCGTGGAGTATTTACGGTAGTCTCCCGATCTGGAGATGCGCTGATACTGGATGGACTACTGGGACTATTACGTGTTAAGGTGGAAAATGTAAAGCCTTAACGCTATTAAAAAGTAAGTTTATTTTACTGTAGACATTATTATAATAGCGTATATTACTACATAGTAAATAGTTTAACGGATCCTTAGGAGATGTGAATCCCAAGAATCTCTTAAGTTACTACACTCACGTTAGACACTGGATAGGAGATGTCAAATCCCATAAACATCTTTGAGGCCGTTCCATTCATACTGTTTACCGTTGATTTAACTTACATAAGATCTTTTAGCTCCCACTCGAGTATTTTGTCTTTTCAATTCGCTCGGGCCTGTCTGAGCATTTCACGACTTGAAGATTTTATTTCTGGAGGACAAAGACAAAGATTGTATTACTATTATTTATTATATTATTCCACTACATCATGTATTCCGCTGCATTATTTATTATTCTCTGCTATGTGTAACTCTGATATGTATTGTATAAGTATAATCGAATATTTTGTAAAACAGCTTCATGGATTGTTTATTTGATTATTATATTTTGTCGTTCCACTGCAAGATTCTGTATTGTTTTTTTCTTTCTCTGCTTTTCTTATTCACCCCAATAACAATCCACCCTTCTGTATGTTTTGAGTCTGACGTGTGTGGTTTACTGTCGGTTTAAAGTGTATAAAAAGGCTGGATGTTACAATGTGGGCACTTGGACCGAACTAGGAAGGTCCCTGTGCAATTGAACATAACCTTGGAGATGGAACTTTCAAGCTATCAACTGTTGATGTGATTCCAATTTAATAAGCATGGAATAACAAATAGTTGCGATGCTATTTCACTTAAATGTATTTATTTTTTCAAATAAGGCATCCTGAGTGACGGGATGAGTTGTAATAAGGAAGGGTCTGCCATCTATTTGTTCTTTTTTTTATAAATAAAGTTAGCTTTTAGAATTACAAATTTGTATTCTTAAAAGTCTCACTTCGCACAATGCGGTCAACGGTAGAATCAGACATCCCGTGTTCTGAAAAACTAGATGTCTATGTACCATAAGATATGTACCAATGAACTCCTCTGATCCATAATCAAGTCGAAGGAGTACGATCGTACTGGGGTCGACCGGACGATTGCCCTTACACATCTTGTAACAACCCGATTTTTAAGTAATAATTAATTAAAGTTAATTATAGTAATTTAATTAAATAAATTGGAATTTGAAAATTTATTTAATAAATTGGTTTTGAAATTATTTAATAAAGGATTTAACGACAGCAACAGCAGCATCAAATCCATTACTCCTGAACAAGCTAGGTTCGGCTAGGGATGGAACCCAAACTAAATGATAAGTCAATTTGAAAGTAATAATAACAATAATAATAATCAAATACATAAAATAATTAAATAAATAATAATAATAAGAATAAATAAATAAGTAAAATAAAAATAAAGATAAAAATAACCTAAAAAATAAAATATATAAAGAGATAAAAAAACCACAGTGGAAGTAGTAATAATAATATAATAGTAATAGTAATAATGACGGTACAAATAGTAATAGTGATCAAAGACCAAACACTACGTCTTAGGCTCCAATTCACTAGTCATAGAATCTAATAACACTACTCCTAAACCAACCATAAGAAAAAAAACTCCTAGCTCATGGTTTTGGTACGTGGATTGCAAATTTCCACGCGCTCCTGCCCAACAGTACCTCTTCGGATATATTACAATCCTTCAAGTCTATTTTTACTACTTCCTCTCATGTCAACTATGGTTGATCTCTACCTCTCTTTGAGTATTCAATGTGACCTATAATTCCAATGTGCTTTGGTGCCTCACAAGCCTCCATTGGAGATATCATAACCATCTTAAGTGGTGTTGGACTAGCTTCTCTTTAATTGGTGCCACTTCAAGTTTGTCACACATATCATCATCTATAATTCGGTCTCGTCTTGTATGACCACAATTCCATCGCAACTCACATCAATGTAGTTTTCTATGCAGCCTATCCCAAGTAAGGATAAAGGAGGAGGGTTGTGATAGGTTTGTCGAGCCAATATAAAACCATAGTCTCTCTTATAGAAATTGAACGTTAATAAAGGATTTAAATCATGAAATTATAATATTTAGAAATTTAAAAGAAATTATAATGTAAAAATAACATTTTGTAAAAGTTATGTGATCAAAATAAAATATTAGTTTAGGGAAGAAGTGATTTTAAATATGAATTTGGATTTACTAAAATTCAATAGAATTTAATACTGTAAATAAAATAATAAATACATTATTATTATTATTATTATATTTCTAAGCCCAAACCAAGTCAACCCAAGTATAAATATATTTCAGAATTTCTCCTTCCTACCAAACACTCACTCATATCCACTCCATCTTCATTTTTTTCTTACTTCTTAAAGCGAAAATTTGTAAAATCCTCCTTCCTTTATAATTAACAATAAATCCAATAGTAACAACCCTGATTTTTACTGCCGCTTAAATAAAATAAATAAATATTTATAAGAGAAAATTGAGTTCTCAAGTATTGATATTAGAAAAATCAAAATTTTAATTGTTTACTTGAAGGTAATTGAAATTAGTATTTATGGAATTTATAAATAAATCTATTTTGAAACGAATATAGAGAATTTTATTTTTTTGTCAATCTTTTCATTATTATTAAAAATAGAGCTATGAAGTGATGATTTTGTCATTTTGTAAATAAACATTTTAAAAGATTTTATTATTATTAATGAGTAATTAATTATTTATAATTTTAGATATTAAAATTTATATTTGATAAAGTACTACGAATAGTGTTATGAAGCGATCATTTTGTAAATAAATATTTTGTAAAGCGCAATCTCTAGTATTGGCACGAAGTGCGTGTATCTTGTATTGACTTGCGAAGTGCATGTCTATTGCTTGCATATATAGTTGTGATTTTATATGCTCTTAGTACAGTGATTGCTTTGACTTTAATGAATGTCGTAAATAAGTATAAACTTAACTATAAACCATGAATTATTAAATGAAGTATTATTATGTTAGTGAAGCACAATTTATGGAAATTTATCCTTGACATTTATTCAAGTTTATTATTCTCAATATCTCACTTTTTTTATAATTAGAGATGGTCTGACCCTGGTGTTATTTTAATATTGGGGTCAGATCGAGACTTGACAGGTACAGGGACTCAACGATCTTGGATGTGAGCTATCTTAAGAAGTCTATTTTGATGTTGTTTATATTTTTGATGTACCATTTGAGTCTAGCTTATATGCTTGATCCATGTTTGTATATGTGGTAGACTTTTGTAGTCATCTGTATTGAGATCTTTCATTATTTATTTATGCATATGTACATAAATGTGAATCTAGTATTTCCATTTGTAGACTCATACTATTGATAAGATATTGATGTATATTATTTCCATTGCGATATTCGATACTGTGTTATATATTATTTTACGTATTGTTTTGAATTAGATTAAACCAATGTATTATCATTTTGTGTCTGGATCAGATATATCGAATTTTTGAGTCAAGATTTTTATAGAGTTTTGATTTCTGACAAAGGGATAAGCCATGATCGACAAGATAAAGGGATAAGCCGTGATCGACAAAAAGAAGTTATTCATTAAAGAGTCACAAAGAGCTCCATATGTTAGAGGTTGATTATTTGGTATGTTAATAATGTTATTTATGTTAGAATCTATCCTCAAATAATCTTATACCTTCAATCTTTGAATATATATATATATATATATATATATATATATGAATGAGTGCACACTAAATGTGCAATCTGAGCTAAACCGGTCGACCGGTTAAAACAAGGCAGTCGACCGTTTCTGCCCAGAATGCTCAGTTAACATTCACAAGTGTACATAACGAATATATATTCAAATTCCTTTCTACTGGTCCTTTTTGACCTGTCGACCATTTTCAAACAGAAAGCAACCTTTCGTATAGACACTTCCTTTTCTTCAACGGTTGCTTCTCTTTCTCTTCACCAATGATCATGACCTTTGTTTGTACCTTTTCACAAAGGGTTGCAACTGTTTATTTCTTATATAAACATCATGAAATCATTATTCCAATTAACTAATTCTATTATTCTAATCTCTATTCTATTGATCTCAATCTTATACTCTCAAGCGCTCAAACTGCTCATATTCTATCATATATCATTTTTTGAATCCTGAAATTTATTTAACATTCTTTAGATTCAATACGATATCCACTTCCAAATCTTCATATATACAAATATTCTATTTGAGGATAAGATTATAGGAAGTTTGTACTACGAGTGATAAAATAGTGTTAGCAAGAACACATACTGTCAACAAACAATTATTTTCATCTTTGTTGAAGTCCTCGGTGTTGTAAGAGGAAAGTGTTGAAGTCCTCGGTGTTGTAAGAGGCAAGTGTTGAAGTCCTCGGTGTTGTAAGAGTCAAGTGTTGAAGTCCTCAGTGTATTAGAGGCGTGAAATCCCGTTCGTCTGCTCGGGTGTTGTAAACATGTTCCTCCGGGTGAAGCGAGGTAGTTGGTAGTGAAAATCCAGATAGAAGTCAGGGACTGGACGTAGGACGGTGCTCCGAACCAGTATAAAAATCTCTGGTGTGCTTTTTCTATTTTACTAAATTTTCTATTATCTGTGATTAGTCATATTTTTGTGTGTTATACATCATATTACACGATCTGTGTGTACTATATTAGCACGTACACATTTTCATTTGGTATCAGAGCATGGTCATCATATAACCGTAACACAGTTATTTGGTATATTATTGTAATATGGCAAATAACGCAAGTACTAGCACTCAAAACACCACTTACACGGAAGGTCAATCGACACAAAGACCTCCATTTTTCAATGGTCTTAACTGTAGCTATTGGGCAACACGTATGTCATTCTTTATGCAATCAAATAGTTATGATGCCTGGAATGCTACTCAAAAAGAAATAGTGAATCCAACAACTGATTATTCAGAATGGACAGCGGCTGTGAAAACGGCAGCAGCCGTAAATGCAAAAGCAATAAGTATGTTGTTTTATGCATTAGACCAAAATGAATATAACCGTGTTAGTATCTGCACTACTGCATATCAAATTTGGCAAACGCTGAAAACCACTCATGAAGGTACTAACAAGGTTAAACAAGCCAAAATAGCCATGCTGAAAAGTCAATTTCAAAATTTCAAAATGAAACCAAATGAGACAATTAATGATATGTATTCACGTTTTCAAACTATCCACCATGCACTTATTGGCTTAGGACAAAAGTATTATGATTTTGATGTTGTTTCAACAGTCCTACATTCTCTGACTAGTGAATGGGAAGGAAAAGTATTAGCAGTTGAAGAAGCTAATGACCTTTCCGTCATGAAGCCAGATGAATTGATAGGAAATCTAATGTCCTATGAAGCTAACTTGCAGACTATAAAGGAACAAAAAGAAGAAAAGAAGAATGTGGCATTCCATGCTGAAAAAGACGAAAATGAATCAGAGTCCGAAGATGAAGATCTCGCATTCATAGCAAAAGGTTTCAAAAAATTCCTAAAACAATGAAAAGCCAGTCGTTATAACAGAAAGAAATCTGGATCAAATAAACCAACATCATCCGCTATAGAATGCTTCAACTGTCACAAAAAGGGGCACATACACTAGGATTGTCTGGAGCAAAAGAAGAAGTCAGAAAATGACAAATTAAAATATAAGAAGGACAAATCAAAGAAACGAGCATTCTCGGTAACGTGGGATGATACAGACTCATCAGAAAGTGATAATGATACGGAAGATGAACAAGCAAATGTCTGTTTCATGGCAACAGAAGATGAGGTACGAATTCCTACATTTGATGAAGTACTTGATATTAATGCTGAATTGATAGTCAAATATAAAGACATAAAACGACAGCTAAAAGAAGCCAAAGCAGATTTGAGTAGAGCAGAATTTGAACGAGATATGTTAAAAGACGAGAAGAAAATATTAGAAGAAGAACTTGAAAAACTTCAAGAATCATCGTCTAATGTTGACTCTCAATTATCTCTTTTGAGTCAAGAAATTGAAACTCAAAAAGAGAAAAATAATACTCTCACTGCTAAAAATCATGAGCTTAAGGCAAAAGTCAAAATTCTGGACCTAGAAAAGGCTAGTTTACAAACTAAGTTAGATAACATTAACAAAGGACGAGAAAATTTGACAAAAATCATTGAAAGTTAACAATCTGTTTCAAATAAACAAGGTTTGGGATATAAGAAACAAGAAACCAAGAAACATCTTGGTAATGAAAGGAAGAAGAAAGTACAAAAGATTGAAGGTAAGAAAAATCTTAGTTTATTATATTCCAAACCAAAACTAGTTGTGAAATTTCAGAAGAAAAATGTCAAGACTATCAAAATATGGGTTCCTAAGACAAATAACAATTTGATTAGGAACAAATATATTCAGAATTTCATGAATATTGTGCATCTTAATACAAATTATATTTATAAAGGGGATACCGGACCCGTATGGGTTTGGACTCCTAAGACCTAACTCTTAGGACCCCATAAAAAGTGGGTACCATGGACCTAATTTTATTTTTTGCAGGTCCCACTTAAGAAAAGAGGAAAGTGGATATTGGATAGTGGTTGCTCGAAGCACATGACCGGAGACAAGAGCTTATTGACAAATATTACATACTCAGATGGTGGCTCCGTCACTTTTGGAGATAATTCAAAATGCTATATCATCGGCAAAGGCGATGTGAGCAATTGCGGTACATCAAACTTACCTCTCATTACTAATGTCATGCTGGTTAGAAATTTGAAACACAATTTACTTAGTATTAGTCAGTTATGTGACAAGGGTTTTACAATTTCCTTTTCGGATAATAAGTGTAGTATTTTAGATAAAGACCATAATTTAGCTTTCGAAGGTCATAGAGATAGAAATATATATATTCTGAATATGAATATTAATCATAATTCAGATATGTGTCTTGTGGCTAATGATAATGATCCATAGTTATGGCACAAACGCTTCTGTCGTATAAACTTCAGAACTATTGACAAACTAGCCAAAAACGATCTAGTTAGAGGACTACCCAAAATAAGTTTTAAGGTTAACAACATCTGTGATGCATGTCAATTAGGAAAATTGACCAAATCATCTTTTAAATCCAAGAAAGTCATATCAACATTACAACCACTTGAGTTACTACATATGGATTTATTTAGACCTACTAGGGTTCAGTCAATAAATCACAGTCGATATGTGCTTGTAATTGTTGATGATTTCTCCCATTACACATGGACAATTTTCTTAAAAAACAAAAGTGACACTTTCGATCATTTCAAATCTTTCGTCAAAAGAATTTAACAATCAAAAGGGATTAAAGTTAAAAATATAAGAAGTGATCATGGCGGAGAGTTTGAAAATAATGAATTTGAACATTTTTGTACAAAGAAAGGTATATATCATAATTTTTCGTTTCCCAGAACTCCACAACAAAACGGAGTTGTAGAACGGAAGAACCGAACTTTACAAGAATGTGCAAGAACATTATTGAATGGAACCACCTTACCAAAACAGTTCTGGGCAGAAGCCGTCGCAATTGCCTGTTATGTTTTAAATCGTGTGTCCATAAGACCTCTTACCAAGAATACTCCTTATGAATTATTTAACAAAAGAAAGCCTAAAATCTCATACTTCAAAGTTTTTGGTTCCAAGTGCTTTATTTTAAATACGAAAGACCAGCTTGGCAAATTCGATCCAAAAGCAGATGAAGGAATATTTGTCGGTTATTCGGAACGAAGCAAGGCCTATCGTATATTTAATAAGCAAACCAAAACTATTGAAGAATCACTTCATGTCTCTTTCGATGGATTCTATCAGCATCCTCAAAATATATCAGATGATGACGAAACAATAGTCACTGATAATCCAATCATCACAAATGTTGATTCTGACTCGGAAATAATTATTGAGAATATTCCTCAAATATGTGAGTTACAATCACCACCAAGGATATTAAAAGACCATCCGGCCCAAAATATAATCGGTGAAGTAACATCACATGTCAGAATAAGGAGTCAACTCAACCAAATGGGTCATGTCGCTTTTCTCTCAAATATCAAACCTAAGAATCCAAAAGAAGCTGCTACAGACGATTACTGGATCATTGCCATGCATGAAGAACTAAATCCGTTCGAGCGCAATGACGTTTGGGAACTTTTTCCAAGACCAACTGATCAGTCAATTATTGGTACTAAATGGGTCTATGAAAATAAGGCTGACGAACATATCACCAGAAATAAAGCAAGATTAGTAGCACAAGGGTATAATCAGAAAGAAGGTATCGATTATGAAGAAACTTTTGCACCAGTTGCTCGATTAGAAGCTAGTAGAATCCTATTATCTTTTTCTTGTCACCATAATTTCAAACTTTATCAGATGGATGTCAAAAGTGTTTTTCTCAATGGATTTATCAAAGAGAATGTATATGTCGAACAACCTGCTTTGTTCGTACATGAAAAATATCCTGACCATGTGTTCAAACTTAAGAAAGCACTGTATGGTTTAAAACAAGCACCTTGTGCTTGGTATGAACGACTACGTAGCTATCTTATTAACTCAGGATTTCAAATAGGCAAAGTCGATCAAACTTTGCTTATCAAACATTCTCAAAAGGATATTCTAGTTATTCAGATATATGTAGACGGTATCATCTTTGGTTCAACAAACGATAAACTCTGCAAGGAATTTGCAAATATTATGACCAAAGAATTCGAAATGTATCATATGGGAGAACTGTCATATTTTCTTGGACTTCAAATCAAACAACTTCCGAATGGTATCTTTATTAATCAAGAAAAATACTGCGGAAATCTTATCAAATGCTTCGGGTTAAATAACACATCTGGTAAACCTACTCCTATGAGTACAACTACACATATTGAAAAAGATAAAAATGGTAAGAATATTGACCAGAAACTATATCGAAGCATGATTGGTTCTCTTCTTTATCTTACAGCACGTCATCCAGATATAATGATGATTGTTTGTCTATGGTGCACGCTTTCAAGCAGATCCAAAGGAATCACATCTACGAGCAGTGAAACATATAATTCGTTATCTTAATAATACCAAAGATTTCGGTCTTTTTTATCCAAAAGAATGTCCATTTTAATTAGTATCATATAGTGATGCTGATTTTGGAGGCTCTCGAACAGATAGAAAGAGTACAAGTGGTACGTGCCATTTTATTGGAAAATCACTTGTCTCTTGGTTTAGTAAGAAACAAAATTGTGTTTCACTATCAACATGTGAAGCTGAATATATATCAGCGGCTCTCGCTTGTACTCAAGTAATATACATGCAACAAACACTTCAAGATTGATATTCATTTATCAAATTCTATTATATACTGCGATAACACAAGTGCTATAAATCTTTCTAAGAATCCAGTGAATCACTCCAGAACCAAACACATTGATATCCGTCATCATTTCCTTAGAGACAATATTGAAAAAGGAAATATATGTCTCAAATATGTCCAAACTGATAGTCAACTAGCGGACATTTTTACTAAGCCTCTACTTGAGTCTAGTTTCATTAAATTTCGTAGGGAACTTAGTTTAATTTCTAGAAAAGAACTTGATCACTAATGTTATATTCTTAAGTTCTTTTCGGATTATTTTTGCTATTGCTATATTAGGAAATTGAATATGAGCTTCTAATTTTTTCTATGGCCAAGTTTGCATGACAATTCTCATCCACAAGCTTATATATAAGAATTTTTTTTATATAAGCTTGACAAAAAATATTGTTTTTATCACTTCCTATCTAAGCCTAAAAGTTTATACATATAGTTCATTATGGCACACATTTGTGATGAGTGTGCTCAAAAGTCCCATATTTCGGTCACAAGTTCTGAGCCAGAAGAATATTACTCTCCTGAAACTCCAAAACACAAATCAAAGTGTCATCACCAATGCATTCATACTTCTGGCAATACGCCAACTTCGAAACGAGCAAAGAAGGTGTTGTTTTGTTCACCCCGTACTAGAGAGAAGATCAATGAGATTCATCATTATCAAAAACATCAAATCGATCTTCAAAGACAGCTGCATTATGAGCAACAACTGACTTCAGAACGACTATCTCTTCTAGAAAGAATGGCATCATTCTTTTGTGGTTCAAACAAACATGGCGTATACGAGCCAATGTCTCATGCACCTTCATCCTCTAGAAGCCCAAATTCATGGGATAAAAACTATGCTCAGAATGAAGGAGCGAAAGAAAAATGGTCACCATGGAAACCACGCATTACCGATGTCAAAGAAGAGACTTCCGATCATAATTCCTCTACCTCTCATTAAATTTGTTTCAATATTATGATTGTATTCTCGTATTTGTTTTTATGAACTTATATATATATATGTGTGTGTGTGTGTGTGTATATCATATTTTGAATAAACTCAATATTATATGGACCATTAACACTCAGAAATACAAGCAAGAAGAAGGAAAGACAACTCACAGGCAAACCAGTCGACCGGCCAAATACCACCAGTCGACCGTTTTTGCTTCTGTATGAAAACGGTCGACCGATGATTTTAGGGCGGTCGACCGGTTTCGGGTAGTTTTTATAAAAAAAGGCACATACGGTTTTTTTTTTCACTCCATCTCTTCATTTTTTTTAACAAACTCTCATAACCCTAGAACTAAATTCTTCTACCAATCTCACCCAAATGGCTCCTCCACAAAAGAAATTAAAGCAAGCTTCTACCTCCCAAACTCAACCAATCGATCTCTCTGTCAGGATGTGGCTTGTGGATCCAATCGTAGTCAAAAGGTGGAATGAAATGAAGGATTTTACAATCCATCCAGGTTCTTTTGTTAAATTTTCAGATTTCTCTAGTTATCGTATTCTTGGCTTAGCAAAGGATGCCGACATTGAAAACCTAATTGACTTTGATCAAAACAATGTGGAAATTAACCATGTAATGATCAAATTATTCCATGCTAACCTAAATTTAGAGAAAAACAAGCCATAGAATCTTAATTATTGTTTTTGGTCCGTTGTTTGTGGCAAAGAAGTGTTTATCTCATGTGATAGGATGGCAACCGTTCTTGGTTCTTCGTTTATCGGTGAAAAATTCTCAAGTAATTTTTGCAATGTTCATGTCCGTAATCAAATTAGCCATCAATTTATTGAAGATGACAAGGATAGCACTAAGTCTATTGGTTTACGGCCTTCTGCAAGAATTCTTCATCATACTCTTATGCACTCTCTATTACCGAGAATAGGAAATTTTGATGCCATCTATAAAGGAAATTTCAAGGTATTATACTCAACTATGGGGGTATTCGTATAAATTGGATTGGTATGATCTTTGATGAGATCTTGAAAGTAAATGATTGCTCTAGGCCGCACTTGTTCTATAACGAGTATATTATGCGTCTCTTTCTTGATTGTGGCATTGAACCTCCCAAGTCTTCAATTTCCAAACCAAAAGTCATCAACAAAGCATCGATTAAAAGAATGAAGCTTCCCGCTCCATACTTTAATATTATGCCTTTTGAATAGTGTAAAGAACAAGGACATAAAGAAGCTTCATCACGATCATCCCGCCCTAAACCTGAGGAAGTTAAACTTTTACGACCATCTTCCTCAACAAAAGAATCACTTGACACTATTGCTCGAAATCAATTCCATCTCGAAGCACGACTTAAGCGCATGGATACAAAAATGGATAAACGCTTTAACAAACTTAAGTCTTTCTTCGTTTCTATATGGGAAGCAATATCATGTGGTGCATCATCTTCATTAATGCAAGCTCCAGACCTTGGCAAGCGCCCAACTCCTCCTACTTTTGCTTGGACATCTTCGGAGGAGGGTACAAGCACGGGAACTAGTCATGAACGTGGACACGGAAAATCTCAGCTTGTTGAAGAAGAAGGAGAAGAAGAAGAAGAGGGTGAGACGGAGTCAGATTAAGTCTCTTTTAGTTTATATTTTTGCGTTCTTATGACTTTAGTTTTTACTTTCAAGACATTATCTGGAACTTGTACTAAATAATGTCGTGTTTTAATTTTTACTAGACTTTTGTGTATTATCATCTTGTGTGAATGTTACTCTTGATCTATGGTAGTAGTTTTATGTTGCTTATAATCTCATTTACATCCTCCATTTTATAACTCCTTTTCGTCGATGACAAAAGGGGAGAAAATTGTGCTAACAGTATATATGCAGGACACAATCTCAGGGGGATATCATATACAGGGGGAGATTCATAACTATGTTGTCATCAATCAAAAAGGGGGAGAATGTTGAGTCAAGATTTTTATAGAGTTTTGATTTCTGACAAAAGGATAAGCCATGATCGACAAGACAAAGGGATAAGCCGTGATCGACAAAAAGAAGTTATTCATTAAAGAGTCACAAAGATCTCCATATGTTAGAGGTTGATTATTTAGTATGTTAGTAATGTTACTTATGTTAAAATCTATCCTCAAATAATCTTATACCTTCAATCTTTGAATATATATATATATATATATATATATATATATATATATATATATATATATATATATATATGAGTGCACATTAACTGTGCAATCTGGGCTAAACCGGTCGACCGGTTAAACAAGGCAGTCGACCGTTTCTGCCCAGAATGCTCAGTTAACGTGCACAATGTACATAACGTATATATATTCAAATTCCTTTCTACTGGTCCTTTTTGACCTGTCGACCGTTTTCAAACAGAAAGCAACCTTTCGTATAGACACTTCCTTTTCTTCAACGACTGCTTCTCTTTCTCTTCACCAATGATCATGACCTTTGTTTGTACCTTTTCACAAAGAGTTACAACTGTTTATTTCTTATATAAACATCATGAAATCATTATTCCAATTAACTAATTCTATTATTCTAATCTCTATTCTAATGATCTCAATCTTATACTCTCAAGCGCTCAAATTGCTCATATTCTATCATATATCGTTTTTTGAATCCTGAAATTTATCTAACATTCTTTTGATTCAATACGATATCCACTTCCAAATCTTCATATATACAAATATTCTATTTGAGGATAAGATTATAGGAAGTTTGAACTACAAGTGACAAAATAGTGTTAGCAAGAAAACATACTGTCAACAAACAATTATTTTCATCTTTGTTGAAGTCCTCGGTGTTGTAAGAGGCAAGTGTTGAAGTCCTCGGTGTTGTAAGAGGCAAGTGTTGAAGTCCTCAGTGTATTAGAGGCGTGAAATCCGTTCGTTTGCTCGGGTGTTGTAAACCTGTTCCTCCGGGTGAAGTGAGGTAGTTGGTAGTGAAAATCCAGATAGAAGTCTGGGACTGGACGTAGGACGGTGCTCCGAACCAGTATAAAAATCTCTGGTGTGCTTTTTCTATTTTACTAAATTTTCTATTATTTGTGATTAGTCATATTTTTGTGTGTTATACATCATATTACACGATCCGTGTGTACTATATTAGCACGTACACATTTTCACGAATTACCACTTGTAAGAAAAGAAAAGAAATCAGTCACATTATTAGACGTATTTGATACTCGCCCAAAGTAATTTTATAGATGATCACTCCTAACCAGCCTTATTCTCTGCACTAACAAATAGTATTAGCTAGTAATACCCTTTGTTAGTGTGTGTCTTGAGGTGGAGAATTATATTTGGTATCAGATCAAAGGTTCATAACAATACAGAATATAAGGAATACAAATCGTAGCCTAGACCGACTTAGAGTCCCATCCTTTAGGTGTGTCGGGTATAGTTTAGGACTTATTTCCTATTTAGAATAGAAGTATAGATGATTATTAAGCATAGTCATTGCGACGTAGTTGTGAAATTTTAAATTACTTTATAAATTATTTTTATAGGGCGATTTAAAAAATTAAAGGTCGTGTAGTGGAATCTTGATCTGTTAGTGATTATAGTTGCGCAAGGAAGCTAATAAAATGTTTCTGCTGAGTATAACGACCCAGAATTTCTGTCAATTAAAGTTTGTATATTTAATTGATTTTAACCCTGTCCCCAAAGTTTGAAAAAGTTTTCAATCCCTTTCGTTTTTCATGGGGACCGTTACCTCCCCCTTACCTCCCATTCTTTCTACTGTTCCATCCACTGTTCTTCCCACTCCCTCTACCGTACCGCCGTCCATCAGTCCCTCGGTCCATCTGTCAAATTTTGTCCCTGGCTCCTCTCGCTCTGCCACTCTTCCACCTCCATCGCCTGATCCTCCTCCTCTTGATAACACTGTTCAAGTCCTTTCTAGTCTGTCTCCTCCTGTTCCCCCTGTCCCAAACCACCTTCTACCCATCCAACATCTCTTGAATCGGTGCCTTGGTCCTCGCTTTTCAAATCGAAGCCTCGTAATGCTGGAACGTATGTTCCCCAGGAGATCCCTCTTCAGTTCTCTGGTGATGTACTTGTGCCTTCAAGTGATATAATCCAGGCTGGTACTGCTGTGTGGAAAGATTACCTTGTTGGTTTTTTCCTGGATAAACCACTGCCTTATGTGAGTGTGGTGTATCATCTGAAGAAAGTTTGGAAGCTCAGGGGAGAAGTCAACGTTAAGTCTGATGGTTATATCTTCCTTTTCAGTTTTTCATCAGCTGAAGACAGGCTTAGGATTTCTAAATCTGATCCTATTATCATGAGAAACAAATTGTTTATTATTAAGCCATGGGATGTATCGGTGGGTAATAGTTGTGGGACAATTCGCTCTGTTCCTGTATGGATAAAGTTATTTAATATACCACTTTATGCTTGGTCACGTTATGGTATTAACTGATTGGCGTCAAGGGTTGGAAAATTCATGTGCATGGATCAATCTACAGAGAGAATGGAAAGGATAACTTATGCAAAATGCTTAGTTGAAGTATTACCTGACAAGGAGCTGGTGGATAATTTTTTGGTTAAGTTGATGGATGGCACTGATCATAAGGTTGCAGTTGAGTACTTATGGAAACCAGAGTTGTGTGTTAATTGTAAAGAATTTGGACATTCTGGCAGTAACTGTTCTTTTGCTGTGTCTGATGCTAAAGTCACTGAAAATGAAGTAATTGAAACCCATGATGAAAGGGATGCAGTGTATGGCAACAAAAGGCTGTTGAGCACAAATAGAATTCAAAAGCAAGTTTGGAAAAAGCTTAATTATAAAAAAAACATAAACAAGGATAACAGTCAGGAGGAAGTGGGAAAAAAGCAAGGTGATAAGATTGGTGCAAAGTTATTGTAGTGTACTGCTTCAAATGTGGTGGGTAGAACCAATGATAGTGAAGTTACTAATAAGCATAAATCTCTGCCTATTTCTGATAGTGATATAAGTTTGGTCAACAGTTACCAAGTGCTTGAAGATCAAATTGTTGGAGCAGCAATTGATGTTGAGCAGGTGGGAGAGGCAAATGCAATTGATGAAGTAATAGGTGTTGAGAAGGGAGTATTACATGAAGAAAGTAGGGTTTTAACTGAGTGCAACAACCAAGTATCTGATAGTGATGATTTACAAGTAGATACCCATGTGCATGCTGTCCCAACTGTGCATGTGCACACAAGTGCTGAGTCCATTCAACATGTAGCTACCCTTAATACTTTTTCTAGGCAAGCTCAATTGGAAAAAGATAAAGACATAAGCATTCAAATCAACCCTTCCTCTAATATCAGTCTCCTCAATATCTATGCAAAAAGCATTTTTGAACTTGTCTGTTCAACACATGATAATCCATCAGATTCTACTCCTTCTGTTCCACTTCTATCTGTCCCATCTACATCATCTTCTGTACCACACAATAAATTTTTTACTTCTTCATCCCTACCTAACACATCTCATTTCCCTTATGTTAACAATGCTATTATTCCAGGATGGTATAATAAAGGAAAGCAAGCAAGTGAAGATAACTTCCATGGTAATTTAGACACCAATTCAAGAGTGGCAGTAAAGAAATTAACAAAAACAAAGTCTGTATCCACTAATTCCCAATCTCCTGCTACCAGGAGCAGAAAGAACATTATCCATCAATCACTTTAGTTAATGAGGATACAAAATATAGGTGTTTGGAACATTAGGGGTGCTCATAACCAATTGAAACTTGACCAAGTCAAAAATCTTATCAATTATCATAATCTTAAAATTTTTGCTATCTTGGAAACTAAACTCAATCTTGCTTTAACTTCAAGGGCTGCAAATTACATCAATCCATCCTGGAATTTTCTCCATAACCTTGCTGATGCTGATTATGGTAGGATATTCATCCTATTTGGTCCATCAGTATATACTATCTCCTCTGTAATTTCTTCTAGGCAATTCATTCATACCAAAATCATCTACCAGCAAACCAAATCTTCCTTTTACCTTACATTTGTTTATGCTGATAACTCAGCTGTTTCTAGGCAAAAACTTTATGACTTCTTACCAAATCTTAGGCAAGAATCACATCCATGGCTGGTTGTTGGGGACTTTAATAGCTGCCTTCAGCTGGATGACAAGTTTGGTGGCCAACCATTATATCCAAAGCATATCCTACCTTTGAACACTGCCATTTATGAATCTAATCTCATCAAGATACACTCTTATGGTGCTAGATACTCATGGAACAATAAAAGTAGGAGTGGTGTCAGAATATTCTCTACCATTGATCATGCTTTCTGCAATTTCAAAGCGAATCTGCTTGGCCTAATCTCACTGTCAATCTTATCCACCCCATTCTCTCTGATCACTCCCCATTGATTCTTGCTAATGGTCCCAAAATGAAAAACGAAAAAAGAAGTTTCAAATTTTTTAATGATTGGATTAGTTCTTCTGAATTCAAACCAACTGTGAATTTGGCTTGGTCCTTGCATAGTTATGGTAACCCTATGTTTATTCTTTGCAGGAAGCTTAAACATGTTAAAAAGCATTTGAGGGCTTGGGCAGCTGAGAAGTATGGTGATGGTTCAAAGCAAACAAATTTATTGAAGAAGAAGTATGCTGAGGTCCAGGAATTTATGATGAACAATCCCCATGATCAAAATGCAGCTGAAGAGGAAGGAAGGCTATGTGATCTACTAAACAAAGCCCTTGAAATTGAAAGTGGAATGAAACAACAGCAGTTTCATAGTAAGTGGTATAAATTTGGTGATCGTAACACTGAGTTTTTTCATTCCTCGATCAAAATCAAACAAGCTAAAGAAAACATACACACAATAACTACACTTGAAGGTACTTCTGTATCAACTCCTGACTTAATTGATGCTGCCTTTGTTCAATATTTTGAACACTTGTTTGGAAACACCTCTGATTTTATTCCTGAAATTGTCATGTTGAACAACATCCCCCTTCCAACTTTGTCCACAATGCAAGCTGCCATGCTGGTTAATCAAGTTACTGATGAGGAAATAAAAAATACTCTCTTTGCAATGAATAGAAAGTCGTGTGGTGGGCCTGATGGATTCAATGTCCTCTTCTTTGTTACTTGCTGGGACATAATTTAGTTGGATTTCTACAGGGCAGTACACAATTTTTTTAACAAGTGCACGCTGCTAGCTGAAGTCAACTCAACTAATATTGTTTTAATCCCAAAATGTTCTGAACCTAGCACTGTCACTTCCTTTAGACCAATCTCGTGCTGTAATGTTGTGTATAAGTGTATATCAAAGATTATTGCGGCAAGGCTAATGCAAGTACTCCCCCAAATCATTTCACAAAATTAGGTTGCTTTTCTTCCCAAAAGGAGTATTTTTGACAACATATTGCTGGCTCAAGAACTTCTTTGTGGGTACTCGAGATCTAATACTCCTCCATCTGCTATGCTAAAGCTTGACATTACTAAAGCATATGATTCCATTCACTGGTCCACCATTGTGAGAATTATGGCATTAATGAACTTCCCAAAGCCTTTTGTTGGGTGGGTTTACGCATGTATTTCAACTGCTAGGTTCTCCATTGTTATTAATAGACGACCTGTTGGTTATTTCAGGAGTAGGCGGGGAATTAGGCAAGGGGATCCGATATCATCGTACTTATTTCTTCTAGAGATGGAAGTGCTCACAAGATTTATGATATCTAAGTATGCTGCTGGGCAGATTAAATACCACCCCAAGTGCAAACTAACAAATGTTACAACTCTCATGTTTGCTGACGACATTATGATCTTTACTAAGCCTCGTCTCCCCTCGTTGCAATGTGTTATTAATACGTTGACTGATTTTATATGATGTCTGGTTTGCAACTTAATTATTCAAAATCAAGTATAGCAATTGCCGGGGTCACCACCAGTATTTCCAATAGTCTAATTCAATACACTGGTCTCCAAAGCATGGGTACATATATGACATATCTTGGCCTCCCCCTTTTGACATTTAGGCTGAAATATGCTGATTGCATCCCCTTGTATTCCAAGATGGTTGCCATTCTTGACATGTGGTCTAACAGATTTTTAACCCAGGCAGGAAGGCTTGTTCTAATCAAATCAGTTGCTTTTTCAATGACGGTTTATTGGGCTAAAGCTTTTGTCTTGCCTGCAAAACTTTTGCATCAAGTCAGAAGTGCAATGCTCAGATTTTTTTGGACAGGTTCCATCAATAACAGGAAGCCATTGCCATGTTCTTTCAGTCTTTTTGAGAAGAGTTTAAATGCTGGAGGTTTGGGGGTTATAAACATTGTCAACTGGAATATTGCAGCGTTCAGTACTCATCTTAACTCCATTATTGTCAAGGATAATTCTGGGTGGGTTAATTGGGTATGGGCAAATAGAATTGGTAGGGCAAGTTTCTGGACAGTAACCTCACCTCAAATTTGCAGCTGGACTTGGAGAAAGCTTATGAGTTTACGGGCTAGCTTGCTTCCCACAATTGTTCATAGGTTGTCAAACTCTTCGGCAGTCAAATTTTGGTATGATCCATGGGTGGCCGAGGGGGTGGTTTTTCATTCTTTGTTCACCTATCAACAGCTGCAACAAACTGGAATACCTTTTAATGCAAAAGCAGTGGATTTTATTTTCCATGGTAACTTGCATCTGCCATTTTCGTCAAATCAATACATAAGGACTGTTTGGAATGATATACAATGTAATACCTACCCTCTTGTTGATGTTGATGATGTGCTTTGGAATGAAAGGCCTCATTCTGTGAAGCTTGTGTACAAGCACCTGCACAATTTAGGTGATCAAGCCTTCAAGTGGAGCAAAGTTATTTGGACCACTGATTCAACCCCAGGGGATAATCTAATGCTTTGGAAAGTTCTGCAAAATGCCATGTTGACTAGAACCAAATTGATGGAGATGGGATATGATACGGGTTACACTTGTGTTTTCTGTGCAAATGAACCAGAGACTGTGCACCATTTATTTATGCAATGTCCCTTCACTAAGATGCTATTTGACAATATGATGCTTGTTGCTGGGAGTAGATTGTTGGCTCGTCTTACAACGCTGGATTTTGACATGATATACAAAGCTACAAGGTGGCGAACATTGAAAGCGAGACACTTAACCATCTTCTTGAAGAAGTATATGACAGTGGTGTGGTATGAACGAAATATGATTTGCTTTGAAAAGAAGAGGAGAGATGGGCATGTGTTATGGAAGGTTTTGAAGAATGAAATTTACAAAACTATGAAGATGCAATCCAATTTTCCAGCCATTTACAAGGATGCTTGGATATAGTTGGTGAATTTTCTGGGGTGTATCTTTTTTTGTTTTTTACCTTGTGTGTTGTTGTATTTTCCCGCTGTTTTATCTCGGTGTGTTTGAATGTTTTCTTTATTTCTTGCTTGTTGTTTCTTTTGGGCAAGTATTCTATTTTATTGTTTTTTGGCAATAAAATCAGGTAGGGGCCCTGTTAACCCCGCTAGCTTTTGCTAAAAATATATATTAATAAGTGAAATTAAACAGTCGAATAAATTTTAATTCGAATATCTGGATTTAATTGCATAATTAAATCGATAATTTAATATTTGAAATTCCAGAAATAATTGAAAGTTGGGTTTAATATGATTAAAATTGATTCGTAAAATTTTATCATATCATATTGGAGTTAGAATGATGTTATAGAACTTTTAAAATTGAATTTAAAGTTAATTTGTGAAAATTGAATATTTTAATATTTAATTACGAGTTAAAATAGCCATTTTTCAAACAGTCTCGGATTTTGATGAAACTAGTTTCATCAGATCCGTAATGTGATATTATTGTATGGTTTCAAATTTCGCGTCAACTCGGATTTACGGTTTGTCCGGGGCAAACTAAAACGCGTAGAAATCTATTCGAGTGAATTTTGAATTTAAATAATTTGATTTGAAATCGTATCTACCAAATTTGATCGAATTGGCTCCCGATATATATTCCATTGCGTTCGGAATGGGGGTAAAACATTATAAACGCCAGGCGGCACGCTTCGTTTGGTGTTCAAAAAATTTCGGGTGAATAGTGTTTGCAAATTTCTATAAAAGGACCTTCATTTCTTCAATTTACACTCAAACCCTAGGTTAAACCTTCAGCCTCCATGAACATATTCAATGGCTGAAATTGTTCAATTCTTCTCTCCTTAATTTCTTCTAATCCATCAATTAATTCGAGAAATCTTCAACACGAAAGTCGTAGATCTAAGTGAGAGCGTTAGATCCATACGGACTTGATGGCGTTTCGAGTGTTGGATGGCTAGAAAATGGTGGTGGAAGGAGAGGCGTTCGGTCACGTTTTTCTAGTAGGATGCTCGACCGAGCCTAGCCGCGTTCCAGGCGGTGGTGCGTGATGAGGAGGGCTTCAAAGTGGTGTTCGCTGATCGTTGTGAAGGTGCTCGAGATGGGCGCGATAATTGGATGTAAGTGGCGGCTTCTATGGGTTTTTCGGTCGTGATGATTACTGGAGAGGAAGAAGGAGAGAGGCTGAATGGCCTGGATGCTAGGGTTTTTGAACGTGCGGCCCAGATGATTGTGGGTTTAAAAAATAATTAATTAAGTTGTAAACTGAATTACATTGATACGTACAATGTTTAAACTAACATAACTCTTTCATACGAGGTCGAAATCGCACGAAACGAATTGCGTTGGGTTCGCATTGACAAGCACTACGTAATGGAGCTAGTTTGGAGTCGTTTAGAGCTAGTGAATATTTGGGTAAAATTAAACGCACGTTTAATTTTATTCGAAATAAAATGCTGCAACCGTTGTTTAAACAAGGAGAGAACTTCTCACTCAATCGAAATTGTTCGATTTAAATTTTAAATAGTTAAATTTAAAATTGATGATTGTATGCCTGGATGATAAATTATTATCTACTAATTGTTAAAATAGACATTATACGCCGTATATTAAGAGGAGGTTATTTATTAAAAACATATACCGCGAATATTTCACTGCAAAGTGAAATTGGAATTATTTATGTACTTGGAGTTGATTTTCCCGCATTATATGGCGGATGAGACCCTATTGCGCTGCATAATAGCGGATAATATTTTATGAATCCCATATACCGCGATATTCCGTATTGGAACGGAATTAGTATTGTGCTAACATCTGTGGATGCAGCGAAACAGGTTGGAGGGATCCAACTGGATTCCTCACCGTATTTATATGATTACAGATATTGTGATATTTGTTGATTATCATATGATGATATATGATGTTTTGGTTGTCCTGATTGATTATTTGGTGTTGTTGCATCATTGGCCCTATTTTGAAGTTTTAAAGATGTAAAGTAACGATTTTTAATTTAAAAGGGTTTTAAAGTGAGATTTTTGAAAATATACGTTTTATTAAATTTTGGAATTGATTTATTTTAAATAAATAAACGTTATAATATTTAAAATTATAAAATTTATGATTTTTAAGAAATATAACCGAAATGTGATTTTTGAAATAAGTAGTTGATAAATTTATAAAAAAGTTTAAATTGGGATTTTTGAATTATTTTAAACGATGTATATAAAAGATTTATAAAATTAATATTTATATAGGAATTATAAAACGTGTTTTATTAAGTGTTAAAACGAAGTATAAATGGATTTCATAAGTGAATGAAAATTTTAGATTTATAAATTGTGAAGTTATAAAATGAATAGATTTTGTAAAATAAAAGATTTATAAGGAATTAACTTATAAATTGGATTTTGGCATTTAAATGAGATATAAATAGAATTTGTTAATAAAGGAGATTTATAAATCGAAGTTGTAATAAAATATAAATGTGAATTTATAAACGTTGTTTTATAAATCCAAAATCAATTGAATTTGATGAATTAAACATAGAAGTTTATTAATGGAGAAATATTCGTGATTTTGGACAGCGAATTATCCTTTAAGTTAAATGTTGTAATAATAAAGAGTTTGGATTGGGAGTTATATTCACGATTTTGGACAGTGAATATATTATTAAATAAAATGGATATGTTTTGGGGAAGTGATATTATAAAATGAAGTTAATTGTTTTAGAGATGTATTAAAATGGATTAACTATCGAAACCATAGATTTCAACATTTATTGTTGAAATAGACGTTTTCGAGAAATAGAAGGAAATGGTGGACTATAACACTGTTGTTATAGTAAATGATTTCTGAAAGGAAATGTTTTATATAGTATTGGGATTTATATATATCTATCTTAATTTCGAATCCCTATACTAGTGATTTTGGGTTGTCGTGACGACGTTTTACGCAACATTCTTTTTGACTCAAATAAAGGTGTTTAAGCGCACGTTTTCTTTAAAGAGTGAAATATATACTTAATTTCGATTAAGTATATTGAATATTTTTCAAGTGTTGAAAATAAATGGATTTGTGAATTACTTATTATTAAAAAGTATGGAAATTTTTTCCAATATGAAGTGAATGTTTTGAGATTTTATCTTTTAAGGATAAATTGAAAATGAATATTAGAAATCGATTTGAAAATCGTATATTCATAGATATTTTGGAATTGTAAATTCACTATGGAATTTATAAAAGAAAGGAAAATTTATTTAGAAAAAATAAACGTTGATTTATTTTTGAAGTGTGGAAATAAATTTACGGATTTGGAACGTAAATATAAAGTAAATTGGTAAGGATTTATTTAATTGGTTTAAATGAACCATTTTGAAATGAAAATGAATAAAGATTTGTGAATATATCCCGTGTAGGGAAACGATTTGAAATTTGTTTTCAGAAGTTGTAAAGGTGAAAAGTGATTTGAAATTTGTTTTCAAATGTTGAAGTGTGGAAAAATATATCTAGTAAAGATAATTTGGAAAATAAATAATTTGAAAAATTATTTGGAATCTGGTGATGTTGTGCATGACTATTGATAGTTAAATAACCGACTATCAATATTTACCTTTAAGTAGGTATTTGTTGTGATTTTCTTAAATTTGAATGCTACACTTATTTTTAATAAGCTCTCATTATTCGGGTTAGCGGGGAAAAGACCTCTGAGTCATATAACCCTTCCGAATAGTGATACGTCGTAATGGATAGCATTTGATGACCGGTGTTGAAGATGGGATATTTGTGAAAATGGAAGGATTACCGTCGAATGTTTCTGCATCGCTGATCTCCGATATAGAAATTTAATACCCTTTGTGACGGGAAGTCCAGTCGTGATTAGTGAATATCCGGATTGCAAGGGCTTCTTTGGAAGTGCCTTCGGTTCCGTTCGATCCCGGAACGGACTTGTATGGATGTGTGTCTGACATTACAATTTGAAATGTAAAGCTGGTTGCTATCAAATATATTTCCGTTGGTGGCGGAGAATTTGTTCTCTTAGCTTAACACCCTTAGAGGCTATGTAGTTAATGGTTACTAGTGATACATTCCCAAATTGGTAATGTTGCATACGAAGTGCTGTTGAGCATTTGATGATCAAAGCACAGCTTTTGTATAAAGCGTGGCTTTGTGGACGAGACTTCGTCGGACCTCACACCCCGGAAATGGTCAAAATAGGAAGGATGCAGCAAGGTTATTAGGGGGTAGCGCCCCTTTAGTGTATGTCATTCCTTCTGGATAGAGGTGGTATCATGGTATGGAGTCCAGATACTTAACCTATGTTGTTGCTACAAAAATTTATTACTTTGTGGTTGTTGGAATCGAGGATCCTCGGATATAGATCGGTTACGATCGGGGAATGACATATTCGTGCCAGTAGTTACCCAGTTTGAAGCGTAACCCGACCTTGTGTTGGCAAAGATCTAACCGTTACGTTAGGTTCTCGGGTCGTCTTTCCAGAGGCGTACCCATGTGGCAATGGGAAGTTCCTTGGCCTGACCATTTGTTGGAAATCCAAAGAAACAATACGAACCCTGTACGGTTTTAGTTGTATAACCTGCCATGAAATGTGGCGGGAACCTGCTATTGAACATGGTAGCTATAGTAGGCATACGATAATGATCGTATGTTGGCTAAGATTTATATCTTTACTTTCGAAATGATTCTTCCTACACTATGCACTAGTAATAATATCAAATATTTCTTTTAAATGCGTATCAAGCATCTTTGACTATCATAAGGAGAAATATCCTCCGATTCTGCGTTTGCATTGTGTGTGTGTGCGGGAGGCCTTATGGTAGTCTCATTTTCCAAAAAAAAAGCATTGCGAATCTATTTTAAAATATCCCTCGGTTTGTTTTAAAGATAAATAACTATTTTAAGTTCTCACACCAGTCCCATGACTGACCTGGAGTTTATTGTTTTCCTTCCTAAACTCTGGGTGCCCACCAATTTCTACATGGGCAGTCTAGAGTCAGGTTATCAGGTCATTATGGAACGCGGGAGTTGTTGTAGAGATCTGGAGGCAAGCTGGATAGCATGGCGTATTACTTGTATATAGTATTTCTTTTCCGCTGTTTGTTGTTGTACACTCTGATAATGTAATGTGATGTAATGTAATAATTGATATAGTTCGTTGTTTTTAAGATTATTCATTTATCTATTATATGTTGTTCCGCTGCGACTGTGAGATTCTGATATTGTTTCTGTTGCTTCTTCTTTCTCTTTTTTCTATCTTTTTCTTCTTCTTAAACCCTAAGAATTCGGTTTTCCGGTATTCGATTGCTCGGCAGTTGATACAGTTGACTTATTGATGTCGATTTTCGGAAGTCGAAGAATCGGGTCTTCACACTGAGCACCATAATTAATTATTTATTTATGTTTGATTGCATGATGTATACATAGATGAATGGATATGTTTTTAATTTACTATTAATAGATTTTCAATTATATGAACATATAGAGATTGATAAAGAAACATTTGGAATTTTTGTTTCAAATTGCACATTGATTGTTATAAGAATTCTGATCGATGCCCCTGATCAACATTATCGATAGATATTACTAAACACCTCGATGAGATAATTGGACACGATTCTTTGAATTTTAATATTTTATAAATGTACTATAAGAGTTATAAATGATATTTAAAAAGGAAATAAAGTTTTAATTGAGTTAAATATTACTTGTAATGGGATAAATGTTTTGGAAAATACATACATACACACACACAAAGATATATATATGTGTATGTATATGCATACGTAATGAAATTTTGGAAATGAGAAGCTATTTTGGAAAAGGACATTTTTTGAAAAACAAATTAAGAATTGAAAATTTATTTCTATGTAAATATATGTGTTTAATAAATATTGGTGGTTTAGAAATTTTATTCCAAACTTTATAAGATGTTTTATATATTGATTTTGACAACGATTGTAGCCATCGAGCATTAGCAATAGCAAAGAATAGTGGCTAGGCGATTTCAAAATCAACATTGCAATCATCTAGCAAAGCAATTTGTTAAAAATAAATGGCAAGGAAACATCATTATATTAATTTTTGATATATGAGGAAATTGTGTGGGATGCTTATGCTTGCTGCATATATCATTCATGATTTAGATGATGTTAATTTTGAGTTATAATTTAAAGAAATTTAAATAGAAGATTTAATTAATCGTGTAAATTTATTTTGGAAATTAAAACTAAGAAATTAATTGGGAAAGGAAGTTGAATTTTATAATTGATGATTTGGAATCTAATAGGATAAATTTTTTATTTGAATTGGTATAAATTATACCATAGAAAGTTAGTATATTGTATTGAAGAATGTAGAGTTAGAATGCTCTCGTGTAACGTGTAACAACCCGCATATTTATCGATTTTTTTTATTTAAGTATTTTATTTAAATATTTTGTCGATACTCGGAATTTAGTCTGAAAATCTACTTTTTGCATACGGTCGAGTTAGGACTCAGGGCCACTCCCATTGAGTTTAAAATGCCGTTTGCGACCTTTTTGAGTATGAGCTTCGATATGTTTGGAGAAAGTTGATTTTTGCTACTTTTTCACTTTGGGTTTGGGTTTGGGTTCAGCCCTATGTTTAACTTACATCAAATCTGAGCCACTCCTCCCCATTCACCCTCACTTTCTCCTCTTTTCAGTTCTAAAGCATTAATGGTGGGAGAGATGGGAAATTAAAACTCCAAAACCCTAGTTTTCTTTTGCAAATCAAACTCTAGCTCCAAACTAATAGAAGAACCCATTGGTAAGCTTCTCTTCTTCTTCCCCAACTCATTCTCTTATCAATTTCAGAAATTCCTAAACCTAAATTTGGGAATGTTCTTCTTTTAAAGCTTAGAATCAAGCTTCTTGAGTTGGATTTGAAGAGTGGTTGATTCTCCTTTGCTTTCAAGCTTCTTCTTCAATCATTTGGGTTCAAAGGTGAGATTTTTATCTCACATCTATGCTTATATTTATCTTGATTGTTAGGTATGAATTCCTAACACTTATTCGTGTGCAATTGCTTTTGGTTTGGATTGATTTGGTGAATATTCCAATTTTTAGTGTTTTGGGTTCAATTCTTTAAAAATCATGACTTTGATGTTTTGATCATGTTTTTGGTGATGAACCGAGGAGTCAATAGGATCGGGTAGCCGTTGGGCATAATTCCCTATCGTCCGTGCTCGTTCGGTTGCGAATTGGTGGAGTTTTCACATCAATTAAATGGGTTTCAATTTGCAGAACATCAGGGTCGACCGACCGAACCCCTGGGCCGGTCGACCGACCTGCTACTAAGGTGGATACGCACCTTTCTGTCTCTGGTCCGGTCGACTGGCTACAGGGCTCAGCCGACCGACCTGCTTCCCGAGAAAATTTCTGAAACAGGGTCCGGTCGACCGAGCTCTGTAGCCGATTGACCGACCTGATGCAATTTTGCCTATTTCGCCTAGTTGCTTGAATATCCTACTTTAATCGATTCGTGTTGTTTCATATTTGTTGTTATCATTTATTATGACTTTGATGACTCCTTTTTAGGGATTTTTGAATATCCATTTCGATTGATTCTTCATCGGTTTCTTTGGATTTTTGTTCACATCTTCGTATGTGAATTTTAGTGATTGATTATTCATACAATCTTCTTTGTGATTTGTCACTTTAAAAATATAAAGGTTTTGAATACTAATAGTAAATATCAAAACTCTTTCTTCAAATGATTTTAACACTATTTTATTACAAAGCTCGTTTCTTAAACCATTTTCCAATCTATTAGTATATACAAACCTTTACCTCACTCGTATGAGAAATATAATTAAACGACTTAGTAAAACGAGTGGTATGAAACGCTTGCGTTTACTTCGCCGATTAATTCTTGGACGTTCGATTGAATCTCATGTGACAATTTTCTAGTGGAGATCTACAGTTTGTTCGTAAATATTTGAGATAAGCAAGTGGTTATGGGACATGAAGCTAAACTCATATATTTACTAGCTTAGTGTAATTGACACTTCTCGTTGATCATGACGATCGTCTTTGTGGTTTAGACTAGCAATGTGCGATGTCTCTTTGTCTGCGAGGGAGACTAAACCCCGTTTGGTGGAGTTTCGACTAAAATTGGTGGGGTAGCTCCCCATGGCCTTCGGGCCATTCGTGTGTCAAAAATTAATGGCTAGCTACCATGAGATAGCTTCTCGTTTGTGTGATACATATGTTGGTGAGCTTTAATGCTCCTGTTCGTGTGATAGGCCTCCCCCCCTTTTCTTGTGATTTCTGGATTTCGTGTGTCGAATTCTGGAATTTCTTCTTCACCTATTTTTGTGATTTCTATTGATATGATTTATCAATTTTTGTACATAGGTGAATTTGTGTGTCATTGACTGGATTTCTTGAGATGATTTCTAGAATTTGTGTTTCACCAATTTTCGTGATTTCCATTGATAAGTTTTATCAATATTTGTGCATTGGTGAATTTGTATGTCATTGACTTTTGTGATTGACATTGATATAATCGTCAATATTTGTGGTTTGGTGAACGAAATAAGGAGTATGACATTTCCTTTGATTCTTGTGTAGATTTGGTGATATTGAGTAATCTCTTGTTGATTTTCAATTACTTATATATACCACAGCTTGGCATTGTGATTATTATGTGTTCAGTCATATCTCTTATTCTATATCGTTTCATCTGATACTTATAGTTAGACTGATCCGTTTATTATTTTCTTATTAAATAATACTCGAGTCAGACCGAGATGTTACAGGTGCTTCAGCTTGACTTCTTACTTGGGATTGATTTCTTTGACTTTTGGTTAACTACTTAGATTAGTAGTTTTTGGATTGTATATAATTGAGATATAGACTCCATGATGTATATTTATTCTTTTGTGTAGTTTTTGTAACTATTCTTTTGTGTTATTGCGGATCTTTTTAGACCGCTACTCTGAAATACACTTTCATGTGTTAGTTATATATTCATATCTTCTTCCGCCTTTGTGATACGAATTATCTGTGACTGATTTATGTTATGCTTATTTCTATATTTGTTTCCGAAGGATTTATATAGCCACTGTGTAGTATTTTTGAGTTTGTATCGGTATGTCGGATTTCCTTTTGAAATAAAATGCATGTTTTATTATCTGACATATCGGTGCTCGCACAAAGCAATTACATGGATGGTCGCTCCTCAACAGCCTTATTCTCCGTGCTAGTCGACAGCATTACTCCGTAGTGTTCTTGGCTAGCGTGGGTATAGAGGTGGGGCGTCACAGCTTGGTATCAGAGCCAAACTTCGGAACAATGTAGAATAATTTAACAAGGATCATTGTCCGAAGTCCATCTTAGGAGTCGTGCTTTAGGATTTAATTCGAGTCTTCGTACCGATTCATCCTATTTTCTTTATGATTCCTTGTTTTGTCTATCAAGATTGCTTGATATTCCTTTCGTGAATAACCTTTTTCTTCTTCTTTATTTCTTTCTAAAGGAAGAGAATTGGTTAGACCTGGCCGTCCCAGCGCCGGTCAATCTAGTGCTCCACCTAGGATGGAGTTTTTATGACTACCCAACAGCTTCTTGATTTAGTGACAAATGCTCAAGCAGCTGGAGCTAACCCGGAACCTACTCACCCAAAGTCGGGATTTGCACGCTTGTGCAGCGATTACACTAATTTGGGTGGGAAGCCATTCAAAGGTTCCGAAACTGTTACTGAAGTACAGGCTTGGCTAAGGTCATGCGTTCGAATCTTTTCTCGCATGAATCTTATTGACCTTCACCGAGTTCAGGTGGCCTCTAGTATGCTCCAAGAAAGAGCATTGGACTGGTACGAACTTCTTATTTATGAGATTAATGAAGCAGATCTCACCTGGGAGAACTTCCGAGAGCGCTTCGAGTTAAAATTCGTACCAGAAGCTAACAAGTTGACTTTGGCTCGCCGTTTTATAGACCTTGTTCAAGGTGAATCTTCCGTGACAGATTATGTCGCGTCTTTTGAATCTCTCTTCAAATACGGGGTTGAATATATCAACACCCCATTGAAGAAAAATCAGAGGTTCGTCTATGGCTTAAACAAAAATCTCAAGAAGCCATTACTTCTAAAATTAGAAGTTTCTTTTGACCAACTCATTGATATCGCTCTTCGTCTTGAAGAGGCGGATAGGGAAAATGATGTTGAAGTGGTGGGTTCCAAACCAAGCTTCAACAACAACAAGAAGAGGCCAGACAAATTCAAAGGCCCTTATCCAAATAAGAAAGGGAGGCAAGCAACTCCTGTTGAAAAGACCTTTTCCCCTACTCAAGGGAAATGCTATAATTGTGGTTCGAAAGACCATTACGCGAACAAGTGTCCAAAGCATCGCACTTATCGCTATTGTAAAAGCCCAGCTCATTATTTATCTTCTTGCCCCAAGCTTCAGGACAGGAAGGAGGGAAAGTTAAATGTTGCTCAAGCCCCTGGCAACACATCTCGTGGCCAAGGTATCTCTCATTCCATTCTTGATGGCATTATTATGTTTCGTGATCAACCCATTCGAGTTCTTTTTTATACGGGTGCGTCCCATTCTTTTATATCAAAAGAACTTGTTGATACTTTTTCTTTGGATGTTTTGTGTTTAATGACTTCTTTGAGAATTGCGAATCCGGTTGATGGATCGGCAACAATCAGTTTATTGTGTAAAAATGTCGAGATTATTTTGTGTGATTTTTCCTTCCGAGCCGATTTGCATGTCATGCGTTATTTAGGCTTTGGAATGATTTTGGGAATGGATTGGCTTAATCGTTATGAGGCTCATATCCTATGTCCTGAGCGGACTATTCATCTTCGACATCCTCAATTTGTAAAGCAGATTTCTATTATTCTTAAAGATTCGGATTCTGCTTTGGTTGCATCTTTATATTCTTTAAACCCTCGTGATGACGACGATGATGATGAGGGTGATATTATTTCTCTTATTCTCGTCGTTCGTGAATTTTCCGACATATTCGAGCCCGTTTTAGGATTACCGCCTAAGCGAGCAATTGAGTTCAGAATTAATCTTATCCTTGAAGCTCAACCTATTACTCGTCCTCCTTATCATATGTCCAATAAAGAAAATGAGGAGATGCGTAAACAATTATCCGATTTGGAGACTAAGCAATTTATTCGCTCTAGTTCCTCGCCTTGGGGAGCTTCGGCTATTTTCGTGAAGAAATCCGATGGTACACTTAGGCTTTGCATTGACTACCGCAAGCTTAATGATCTTACTATCAAAAATAAATATCCTTTACCTCGGATTGACGATCTATTTGATCAACTTAGTGGTGCTAGAGTCTTTTCATAATTAGACTTAGCTACTGGATTTCGTCAGCTTCATATTGCAGAGGATAGCATTCCTTTGACATCGTTCCGTACTCGTTATGGATCTTATGAATGGCTTGTTATGCCATTTGGTCTAACGAATGCTCCGGCTTATTTCATTGACCTTATGAATAGAGTTTTCAAAGACTTCCTCGACCGGTTTGTCCTCATCTTTATTGATGATATTCTTGTGTATTCTAAAACCGAGGAGGAGCATGAAAAACATCTTTGGATTGTGTTGGAAACTCTTAGGAGTAATCAATTAAAAGCAAAATTTTCTAAATGCTATTTTTCACAATCTCGTGTGAAGTTTCTCGGTCATATTATTTCTGAATCCGGAATTTCCGTGGATCCTTCAAAGATTGAAGCGATACAAGATTGGAAGAGACCAGAGAGTGTGACGGAGATTCGTAGTTTTCTTGGGTTGGCGGGTTATTACCGCCGTTTTATCAAAGACTTTTCTAAGATTGTCGTGCCTCTCACTAGCCTAACGAAGAAAGGTGTTAAATACATTTGGTCGGACAAATGTGAAGCTTCTTTTCAGAAATTGAAGGAACTTCTTTCTGATGCTACTATTCTTGTTATTCTCGAGGGGAATCAAGATTTCGTTGTTTATACCGATGCTAGTCGTGTTGGTTTGGGTGCCGTTCTTATGCAAAAATAATGTGTTATTGCTTATGCTTCTAGGCAATTAAAGCCTACTGAGACTAGATATGCCACTCATGATTTAGAGCTCGCGGCTATTGTTTTCACCCTTCGTATTTGGCGTCATTATCTTTTAGGAGAGAAATTTGTTCTTTATACCGATCATAAATCCTTGAAGTATTTATTCTCTCAAAAGGAACTTAATTTGCGTCAACAGCGTTGGCTCGAATTTCTTGCACCATATGATCTTGATATTCTTTATACTCCCGGTAAGGGTAATCGTGTCACCGATGCTCTTAGCCGTAAACAACAAGCTGTTGTTTCTATGATGATATCCGAATGGAACGACCTCGAGATCTTATCCACTTGTGAGATTCGAGACCGCGTATCCGATTTATGCTCATCATTTATTTTATGTAGCCTTGAGGCTCGTCCTTCTCTTTTAGACCGCATTCTTGAAGCTCAAAGGCTAGATCCCGAATTGGCTCTTCTTGGCCAAAATATTAGGGTAAGATTGATATTGAAAGTTTGAAGGACTTTGATATTGATTCTCGTGGCAGCATTCGAAAATTTGGTAGACTTATCGTGCCAAATATTAGTGATCTTCGTAAAGATATTTTAGAAGATTCACATCGTTATAAATTTACCATTCATCCCGGTAGTAGCAAAATGTACGCAGATATGAAGCGACTTTATTATTGGGAGGGAATGAAACTTGACATCGCTAACTTCATTAAGCGTTGCATGACTTGCCAATTCGTTTAGGCCGAGCATCAAAGGCCCGGTGGGTTATTGCAACCTTTGGAAATTCCAATTAGGAAGTGGGAACAGATTTCCATGGATTTTATAGATGGCCTTCCCCGTTCTCGTTCGGGTCATGATAGCTTATGGGTGATTGTTGATAGACTTACTAAATCCACCCATTTTATTCCCGTTCGATCTAATCGAACCGTTTCTCTTTTGGCCAAACTCTTTATCAAAGAAATTGTTAAATTGCATGGAGTTCCTACTTCTATTGTTAGCGACCGTGATCCATTGTTTACTAGTGGATTTTGGAAGAGTCTTCAAAAAGCTTTAGGAACGAAGCTTAATTTTAGCACCGCTTATCACCCCCAGTCCGACGGACAAACCGAGCGTGTGAATCGAACTCTTGAAGATCTTCTTCGTGCATGTGTTCTTGATTTTGGTGGAAGTTGGGAAGATCATATTTCACTTGTTGAATTTTCCTATAATAATAGCTTCCAATCTAGTATTGGTATGGCACCTTTCGAGGCACTCTATGGAAGGCCATGCCGATCTCCTTCTTGTTGGCTTGTGGCTAGCGAGAAGCTGATTTTAGGTCCAGACTTTATTCGTGATTCCACAGAGAAAATTAAACTTATTCGTCATAGGATGAAAGAAGACTAGAGTAGACAAAAATCCTACGCCGATAACCGGAGAAGGAAGTTAGAATTTTCTGTGGGAGATCTTGTGTTCATTTGTGTTTCACCTATGAAGGGTGTTGTACGTTTTAGTCGATTGGGAAAGTTAGCGCCTCGATACATTGGACCATTTCCTATCGCTGAACGTATTGGTTCCATGGCTTATTGCCTTTTATTACCGGCTCAATTTTCTGCTATCCATGACGTGTTTCACGTTTCTCAACTTTGGAAGTTTCTTCGAGATTCTGATTCTATTCTTGAGCCCGGTATTGTGGAAGAAATTGAAGTTTCGCCTAATTTAACTTATGAGCAGCATCCTATTCGAATTATTGCTTCGGAGGTCAAACGTCTTCCAAATAAAGATGTTTCGCTTGTGAAAGTTCAATGGTCTTTAAATCGTAAGGATTGTTCTTGGGAGTCTAGAGAGTTCGTCGAGCGATCACATCCAGACTTACTTTCCCGTGCTCTTTAAGGTGAACCTTTTATTTCAAATTTCTTTAGTGTTGAATATGCTTTTATGGTTGTTACTTTATATTCTCTTCTTAAATATTGCGAGGACGCAATTTCTTTAAGGAGGGGAGTCTGTAACAACCCGCATATTTATCGATTTTTTATATTTAAATATTTTGTCGATACTCAAAATTTAGTCCGAAAAGCTACTTTTTGCATACGGTCGAATTAGGACTCGGGACCACTTCCATTGAGTTTAAAATGCCGTTTGCGACCTTTTTGAGTATAAGCTTCGATATGTTTGGAGAAAGTTGATTTTTGCTGCTTTTTTACTTTGGGTTTGGGTTTGGGTTCAGCCCTATGTTAACTTATACTCAAATCTGAGCCACTCCTCCCCTTCACCCTCACTTTCTCCTCTTTTCAGTTCTAAAGCATCAATGGTGGGAGAGATGGGAAATTAAAACTCCAAAACCCTAGTTTTCTTTTGCAAATCAAACTCTAGCTCCAAACTAATAGAAAAACCCATTGGTAAGCTTCTCTTCTTCTTCTCCAACTCATTCTCTTATCAATTTCAGAAATTCCTAAACCTAACTTTGGAAATGTTCTTCTTTTAAAGCTTAGAATCAAGCTTCTTGAGTTGGATTTGAAGAGTGGTTGATTCTCCTTTTCTTTTAAGCTTCTTATTCAATCGTTTTGGTTCAAAGGTGAGATTTTTATCTCACATCTATGCTTATATTTATCTTCGATTGTTAGGTATGAATTCCTAACACTTATTCGTGTGCAATTGCTTTTGGTTTGAATTGATTTGGTGAATATTCCAATTTTTAGTGTTTTGGGTTCAATTCTATAAAAATCATGACTTTGATGTTTTGATCATGTTTTTGGTGATGAACTGAGGAGCCAATAGGATTGGGTAGCCGTTGGGCATAATTCCCTATCGTCCGTGCTCGTTCGGTTGCAAATTGGTGGAATTTGCACATCAATTAAATGGGTTTCAATTTGCAGAACATCAGGGTCGGATGACCGAACCCCTGGGCCGGTCGACCGACCTGCTACTAAGGTGCATACGCACCTTTCTATCTCTGGTCCGGTCGAGTAGCTACAGGGCTCAGCCGACCAACCTGCTTCCCGAGAAAATTTCTAAAACAGGGTCCGGTCGACCGAGCTCTGTAGCCGACCGACCGACCTGATGCAATTTTGCCTATTTCGCCTAGTTGCTTGAATTTCCAACTTTAATCGATTCGTGTTGTTTCCTATTTATGGTTATCATTTATTATGACTTTGATGACTCCTTTTTAGGGATTTTTGAATATCCATTTGGATGGATTCTTTATCGGTTTCGTTGGATTTTTATTCACATCTTCGTATGTGAATATTAGTGATTGATTGTTCCTACAATCTTCTTTGTGATTTGTCACTTTAAAAATATAAAGGTTTTGAATACTAATAGTAAATATCAAAACTCTTTCTTCAAATGATTTTAACACTATTTTATTACAAAGCTCGTTTCTTAAACCGTTTTCCAATCTATTAGTATATACAAACCTTTACCTCACTCGTATGAGAAATCTAATTAAACGACTTAGTATAACGAGTGGTATAAAACGCTTGCGTTTACTTCGCCGGTTAATTCTTGGACTTGTTCGATTGAATCTCTTGTGACAATTTTCTAGTGGAGATCTACAGTTTGTTCGTAAATATTTGAGTTAAGCAAGTGGTTATGGGACATGAAGCTAAACTCATATATTTATTAGCTTAGTGTAATTGACACTTCTCGTTGATCATGACGATCATCTTTGTGGTTTAGACTAGCAATGTGCGATGTCTCTTTGTCTGCGAGGGAGACTAAACCCCGTTTTGTGGAGTTTCGACTCAAATTGGTGGGGCAGCTCCCCATGGCCTTCGGGCCGTTCGTGTGTCAAAAATTAATGGCTAGCTACTATGAGATAGCTTGTCGTTCGTATGATACATATGTTGGTGAGCTTTAATGCTCCCGTTCGTGTGATAGGCCTCCCCCCTTTTCTTGTGATTTATGGATTTCGTGTGTCGAATTCCGGAATTTCTTCTTCACCTGTTTTTGTGATTTCTATTGATATGATTTATCAATTTTTGTGCACAGGTGAATTTATGTGTCATTGACTGGATTTCTTGGGATGATTTCTAGAATTTGTGTTTCACCAATTTTCGTGATTTCCATTGATAAGTTTTATCAATATTTGTGCATTGGTGAATTTGTATGTCATTGACTTTTGTGATTGATATTGATATAATCGTCAATATTTATGGTTTGGTGAACGAAATAAGGAGTGTGTCATTTCCTTTGATTCTTGTGTACATTTGGTGATATTGAGTAATCTCTTGTTGATTTTCAATTACTTATATATATCACAGCTTGGCATTGTGATTATTATGTGTTTAGTCATATCTCTTATTCTATATCGTTTCATCTGATACTTATAGTTAGACTGATCCGTTTATTATTTTCTTATTAAATAATACTCGGGTCAGACCGAGATGTTACAGGTGCTTCGGCTTGACTTCACACTTGGGATTGATTTCTCCGACTTTTGGTTAACTACTTAGATTAGTAGTTTTTGGATTGTATACAATTGAGATATAGACTCCATGATGTATACTTATTCTTTTGTGTAGTTCTTGTAACTATTCTTTTGTGCTATTGTGGATCTTTTTAGACCGCTACTCTGAAATACACTTTCATGTGTTAGTTATATATTCATATCTTCTTCCGCCTTTGTGATACGAATTATCTGTGACTGATTTATGTTATGCTTATTTCTATATTTGTTTCCGAAGGATTTATATAGCCACTGTGTAGTAGTTTTGAGTTTGTATCGGTATGTCGGATTTCCTCTTGAAATAAAATGCATGTTTTATTATCTGACATATCGGTGCTCGCACAAAGCAATTACATGGATGGTCGCTCCTCAATAGCCTTATTCTCCATGCTAGTCGATAGCATTACTCCGTAGTGTTCTTAGCTAGCGTGGGTATAGAGGTGGGGCGTCACATAACGCTTCATCGAATATTGTACAACTCATTGAATAGAATGTTTCAATGGTACTTACTAGCCCATTAGCGAGTACTCGAACTCCATCGAACAGTATGGGATGCCTTGGTTAGATTCTTATAAATGTTATTAGGAATTATTTAACACTTTTGGGTTATATTCTATTTGTGTTCGACGGGATCGATGGATCTTTATGTGAATATAGTTCAAGTTTTCCAGTATAAGGATATGACTTATACTTAAATAAGAAATTTACAATTATGAAAGGAAGGCTTCAAAGTGTAAGATAAAAAATAATTGTTTCTGGTTTGATTATTATATGTAACTTCTTATTGGAAGTTAGTTTTCTAGTTTATAAACCTTAAATGAACAAATATAAATTGAACGGAATTAATGAAGGGTCATGGTTGAATATTTGTGATTTTCATATTATGCAAAATAATTCTTTGTGATGATGTTTTGTTGCAAATTATTACTTCTATGGAATAAAAACTATGATTGAATGATTTTATGATCGCAAATGGTTATAAGACATTCGGGATCGCCTTATCGGTCAATCATATGACTTGCTATATAGAATATTTGAGTAAGCGGAGCTTACCAAATTGTAGTAAATGTTCAAGTAAACCCGAGTGGTTATGGGATGCATAGTCGTTACTCGAATGATTACTATTAGAAGTTATTTGGCACTTTTGTGACGATATGTGAAGTGCATGTCTTAGGCTTGCGAAAAGCCATCAATTGTGATAGGTCTTCGTTCTAGACTTGCGAAGTTCAGCCATCTATGTTAGACTTGCGATATGCAAGTAGACTTGTGAAGTGTAGTCATCTATGTTAGAGTTGGATGTGCAAGTAGACTTGCAAAGTGCAGTCATCAATGTTAGACTTGAGAACTGCATGTAGACTTGCAAAGTGCGGTCATCTATGTTACACTTGCGAAGTGTAGGTAGACTTGCGAAGAGTGGTCATTTGTGATAGACCTTGGCCCTAGACTTCCAAAGTGCAGTCATTTGTACAGACAAATGAAGTACTTGGCTTTAAACATTCGACAAGCGAAACATTGTCTTTTATGTTAGTTCGCGAAGTGCATGCCATTATTGATATAATGGATTTATAACTTGCTTTTATGCTAGTTTATTATGATGATAAGATTTGATTGTTAGCTTAAATGTGATGGGGTTTGATTATGATGATGGTGTGACTTGAAGTTAAGATAAATCCATAAGAATATATTAAATTGAAGTAAAATTTGTGAAGTATAAATTTTCAGAGAAATTATTCTTTGCTTTAAAAATGGAACAATTTGTGAAAATATTAAGCAAAAATCATTTGAGATATTGATTTAAATGAAGTGAATTTATAAAAGAAGTAATTAAATTGGAAATTAATTGAGGAAATTTAACTCTTGGAAATGACTTGGATGAAAATATAATTGGATGTTTTAATCTTTTGAAAACTATCTCAGAAGATTTTAATTGAGTGTAAATACAAGAATCTTCTTGTATATTTCTTGATTACATTGTTGCTTGGATGTTTGGTTATTTTAGTGTTTGTATATATTTTGAAAAATAGAAATACCATTGTAGCAATATATTTCTATTAATTATACACTTTTCTCTAAATTAGAAATTGTGAGGACATAATTTCTTTAAGGAGGAAAGTATATAACAACTCTGATTTTTTACTATCGCTTGAATAAAATAAGTATAAATTTAAATTGGAAATTTAAATGAGAAAATTGATTTCTTAAGTATTGGTATTGGAGAAATTAGAATTTTAATTGTTTACTTGAAGATAACTGAAATTACTACTTGTGGAATTTACAAATAAATCTATTTTGAAAAGTATATAGAGATTTTTTTTTGATTGATAAATCTTTCATTATTATTAAAAGTAGTGTTATGAAGTGATGATTTTGTAAATAAACATTTTAAAATATTTTATTATTATTAATTGGAAAATAATTGTTTTATAATTTTGGATCTTAAAATTTATATGAAATAAAGTAATGTAAGTGATTTATAAATATGGATATGTGGGCTTTGGTATGTATTAAGAAATTAATTAGGATTTAATAAAGTAGTAGTAGAATTAAATTTTCATTTTAATAAATAAGAATTTTGTATTTTATTTTAATAGGCTTAAATTAAACCCACATTCTAAGCAAATAAGAGAAATACCTTATCAGACTTCTTCATTCTAATATCTTGTACGTTAAAAATTTAAGAATTCAAAACTAGGGTTGGCTTCTCCTTTCTATTGCAATCAAAATCTCTATTTTTAAAATAGAAATAAAAAATAGAAAAGTCGTAGAAAATCAAGTTATGTTAATAGAACCTTTTCTATCCTCTAGCTTAATCAATTTAAGTTTTAAGCAAGTGATTAGGTCTTTTGTACTTCTTTGAAAACCGAGTCTAGTGTTTGCTTCAAGTTAGAAGTCAAGTTGGATTTGGCTATGAATTTACTAAGCAAATCAAAGGAACTAAGGTGAGTAAACCTCACTACTATTCTCTAATTTGAAATGCACGTTTGCTGGTTTGATTTAATTTCTTGTTTTGACGTTAATTTGAAATCAATTTGTTGTTGAGATGAAACCTTATTTTCCAAAAGTTGGAACCTCTTATTGATTAAAAAAATTGAGATTAAAATTGGTATTTTGGTGCGTTGTGTGATTGTTTTGGTTGCACGCAAGTGCATACATATGACCCTGGTGCGAAACGCCATCACCCAAAAGCTTACCGGAGAGGTGTCTGGAGTTGGAATATCTCTAGATTTCATCCTCGTCGGCAGTATCTTGGAGCTGTTTTGGCTCCAAGAAAACTCCCTGATACGCCCATTTGATTGTTTATTGTTTGCCTTGTTATTTTTCTTGGACTTTAACATCATTTTGAAGGTTGTTTGTGATGAACTATTTAAGCGTTTTCGGGTGCTTGAATCTAACTTTAATGATCTTGTTGGCATGGAGATCTTGCTCTATGATTGCTGACAAACACACAATTTAATTGCACTAATTTGCAAAGCTATTTATAAAGGAAATTCTTTTTGGAAATAAACTAATTTATGTATATGTATATATATATATATATATATATATATATATATATATATGGAAACACTACAACAAAACATGTTATTAATAACGCCATTCAATAGCGCCTTATTCAAAAGCGTTATTGATTACATTTAATTATTTATTTTCCTTACTAGGTTAACACATACTCAGTTCACGTAACACCCCAAAACAAAATTACCCCTCCCAAAATTTTCATTTCCCTCTCAAAGCACTTAATCATTCTCGTCTTCCTCCCAAAACCCTAAATTTTCGTCTCCCTCCTCATCGCTCGCCATCACTCTTAAGCTGTTCCGATCTTCACTCATCGCTCGCCATCACCACCTCCGACCTCCGCTCATCGCTCTTCAACTGTTCCCAAGTCTAAGTGTCCAGAACCCCCAAATTATCTACTTGGATTTCTAGGTTATGTTTATTAACTGTTTTAATTCGAATTTATCATTTGGTTATGATTATATTTGCGTTCAAATTCGTTAGGAACTGTTTTATTTCTAGGTAAGTTCAAATTTTTCATAAAACAAACAGGGGATTTTGATTTGGATTTCACTCGGTTGAAATATTAATCGTGGTCCAATGCTAAACAACACTGGGTTAATACCAACAAATAGATAAATTTCTTTACATCCACAGATTTTTCTTCTGCTGTTTTAGTGTATTTCATCTTTAAAGGTATACCGAAATTATAAAAGTTGGGTAGTCTTTTCAGTTTCATCTTAAAGCATAAGAAGATTGTTAAATGTGCACCAATTTTTGTTTTTTATGCACTAACGTTATAATGGAAGGAAAAAGAAAGGTGAAAAGATAAGATTTTTTTAGCGTGCATTCAAAATAACTGATATAAATATCACAACCTCCACATAAACAACAAATAATTTCAATTTAATTGAACCTCGCTTTATATAGTTAGTGTTTTACCAACTGATGTCGATATCAAACTGCACATTGTTTAATCAGCCAAACCTACTCAATTTTGGCATAATTTTATCTAGTGATATAGTCAACCACTATTAATAGGGACCTTACTACCCAAAAGCTAATAATCAAGCTGTCAAACGTATCAAACTTAGAAATTAGCATCTAATCATGCTCCTCTGACTGGTTATTAGCAGTTCTGTAATTTTAGTATAATGAAAAGTGTACTTTGACCATCAAGATTCTATTTATATTCACAATGTACACATTCAATATTTTGGCATATGAGTATTTTCAAGACATGCTTAGAAAACATTTTTTAAAATACATAAAATCATTCCTACTAAACTACAATTGTGTAAAATAACATCAAGTTCTAGATATTGATATTTAATATTACCTTGAAATTTCTATGCTTTATGTACAGTCAATTGGCATATTTATTCATTAGTAAGTTTAAAACTAAAAGAGCTAGAAGATATGTAAAACTTCGGCTCCAAAGACATCTTTGAACATACAGATTGTATAATACCAAGCACGTAGCAACCTTGATTATTTATATGACGATTTTGTCTTCTCTGTAGTGGGCAGTTATCTTTTAGATTGCCTGAAAACGATTAGACAAAAAAATAAGAGAATTTGGTAAACTATATAATTCCAAACTGAAACTTGCATTGTGAAAATATTCGCATGTGATCGAATTTGGTTGGTGTAATGACTCTGGCAAAGAAATTGGGATTTGCATGTCATAGACTGTGGAGACTGAACCTATGATATGTTTTGTGAATGAATATAGATGTTAATACAGGTGCGTTTACAACAAATAATCTCAATTTGGTAAAATCTGAATTATAAGTTTTAACACAGGTGCGTTTACGTCAATCATAGATGTTATCACTACGGTATAAGGTCTAAATGATATTGATGAGGCATAGTCGAATAGCATAAAAATTGGGAAGATTCCTAAATTTTATGCTATTTAGCTCTTGCCTTATCAATATCATAGGTAATCTGAAGATTGTGGACTTTGGTTAAGCGCCTTTACTGGGCTGGATGTGTTGCTTCACCCTACGTGTGGGACTCTGGCTCATGCTGTGATGGCGCAAAGGTAACCTAAATTCTCATTACGCAAGGGTAACTAATAATATTATTAACTGTAAGTCTCATATTTTACAGTTCTAGTATTATCTATGTATAATTTCATTACTTGTATTACCCGCTTACGTACTAATTTAATATGTTAGCATGTAGTGACTTTACATTGCATTGAAGTGGTGCACACAACATACAAAATCTGCACATAATGTCATGCCTGAGTGATTGTCAATGCAAATTGTCATGACGAATAATAAAGTAAGTATAACATGTGTACTTAATTTGTACATTTATGTTTAGTGCTAGTTACTTCCGAAGGAAGGGGTAAACAAGTAGAATCAGTCCTGTTTTAGATATATTTTTGGCTGTCCCAGAGGATTTAAGTATAGTATTTTATTTATTTTTCAGTAGCATAGTCCTAAATCTAGCAACTAATTTGAGTCTTGACAATAGCGACACAAATATGCCTATATATTCACTTGTGCCTCTCCAGAGCACATAGCCCAGTACTGCAAATGTTTTCAAGTATTTGAGAAGTAGGGGTGTAATATGAGACCAAATATTGGACTGTCCCTGATTTCCTTTGAGGAAATATATCAATACATTCATTCATAAATTCTGGTAACCTTACTTTGAGGAAAACTCACACATTAGAACTTTACGATTTATTTCCAGCTTTCTGTAGTAGTTAGAACAGATATCAAAATTGTAAATTTTAAGTTAGCTATTTATTTGAGGTTGTTTGTCATCATAGATTAACTCTTCACTTATGGCACATACATCAAAGTATGAAAGTATGATGCATTTTATTTTAACTAAAATATATGGCCAGTGGCAACAGTGAATAAAGAAATGCACTGGGCACTGTTGAATTGGTTTGGAGAAGTGGTGAAGAAGTTGTCATAGGATGGAGTATTGGGGGCGTGCACTGTAAAGGAGGAAGTGGAATTGTATGATAGTATGTATGGTGATATGCAAGTGAAATGGTGCAGAGAATAGAGGTAGCATGGGGTTGATGAATGCAGTGAAAGTTGGAGGAAGTTTGAGAAGTACTTGTTAGCAGAGGAAAAGTGGCTCATTAGTTGATGGATGCAGTGAAAAGGAGGGCGACAATCGGGTAGAAGGAAGCAGGGGAATGTTAGCAGATGGAGAATAAATTTTTATTTGTGAAGATTGGAGATGAAGAGGCAGTGGAAAATTGCAGAAAGAAGATGCCTTGACAGTTTGATGAAGAGGATGGTATTGAGGTGGTAATATCACTGTGCAGTGAAGTTAGGTGATGGTAGATGTGTTGACAGTTTGCACGGCAACAGACAGATGTGAATTGAAATGGAAGTAGATGCAGACGAAGGCAGTATGACAGTGGTAGATGACTGTAGGTGAGGGGAGTGATGCATATGTATTGACAAAGGAGAATATGGCAGAGAAGTAGTAATGCAACAATGTATTGTTTTTTTTATTGTAAATGTAAATGCAGTGCAAGTTATAAACCTGTAAGAAAAATGAAATGCAAGTTGAAAAAGGGAATAAAATATTATCATTTTTGTTTGATTTAGTTGAAAAAGAGTATATTGTTTACTATGATTTAGTTTGATTGCTATTATTAAAATGTAATATATAGGCATAGCTCTTGAAAAATGTATCTTCGATTTTTATAGCGGCATATATGAGATATTATAGCGGCTAAAATGAGCTATTGAATTAACATACCATAGTGGCGAATTTGTGTTATAAAACTAAGCTCAACCATAGCGGCATATTTTGTGTTATAAATACTCAACAATTTTTTATAACATGTCGATATACAGCGCTTATCAAACCGCTATGGTTGTCATTAATAGCGGCTATATGCCGCTATAAAAGACACTTTTTGTTGTAGTGAAAATATAGGTATTTTGAACATGAATGATTTTGGGAAATATATTATATATATACACACTTTCAAATTCTAAATTAGAATGTGAAGAAGTTTTCTATAAATATAGATATGAATTAAATCGTATTTACTACCGGATATATTATTCTTCTTTTTAAGCATGATTTAAAATTAGATTTCAGAGCAAAACAATTTTTCTATACAAATACACTATTTCACTTGAATGATAAATTTGATTTAAACAGTCTAGTAAAATAAGTGGTATAAAACGGTTGTGTTTATTTCACCGGTTAATTCTTGGACTTTTTTGATTGAAAATTTATTTACACGTTTGTGAAATTTACTAACTTTTAGTACCGTTATCAAGTGGTTATGGGACATTAGTCGACACTCTTATGATTACTAATTGAAAGTGGATAAAAGTTATCTATTCGTTGAGTTTTCCGGCTCAATCTTAGGTAAATTCATTTTGGTGGATTAAATGGGTTTTAAGGCCCATGCTATGATACTCGTTTTAAAACGAGTTATGATTCATAAAGTGCAACCTGTATTATTGGCGCAAGTTGCGTATCCGTTGTATTAACTTGTGAAGTGCATGTCTATTGCTTGCATATATGGTTGTGATTTTCTATGCTCTTATTATTGTGGTTGGTTTGACTTTGATGAATGTTGTAAATGAGCATAAAATTAACTATAAACCATGAATTACTAAGTGAAGTATTATTATGTTAGTGAAGCTCAAATTAAGGAAATTTATCCTTCACATTTTTATGCAAGTTTATTATTATCAATATCTCACCTTCTGTGATAATTAGAGATAGTCTAAACCGGGTGTTATTTTAATGCTTGGGTCAGATCGATACTTGACAGATATAGGAACTCAACGACCCTGGATGTGAGCTAGCTTAAGAATTTTATTTTGATGTTGTTTACATTTTCGATGTACCATTTGAGTTTGGCTTATATGCTTGATCTATGTTTGTATATGTGGTAGACTTTTGTAGTCGTGTGTATTGAGATCTTTCAGTGTTTATTTATGTATATGTATATAAATGTGAGTCTAGTATTTCTTTTTGTAGATTCATACTTTTGAGATCTTTCGATACTGTGTTGTGTATTATGTTATGTATTACTCTGAATTAGATTAAACAATTGTACTATTTTTTGCACTTGGATCGGATCTGTCGAATTACCACGTGTAAGAAAAGAAAATTATTGTCACATTATTCGATGTATTTGAAACTCGCTCAAATAAATTCTATATTTAGTCGACCCTACCTAACCCTATTCTTCGCACTAACAGTATCACCCAGTAATACCCTTTGTTAGTGTAGGTCTCGGGGTGGTGTGTTACAGCAATAAATTATATAAATTCCATTAATTTGAATATGTGTAACTCCATACACATACGTGTCTATGTCGAGGAGGAGATTGAGTCTTGTCGCTATATTGTGGAACTGTGTGTGTGCATGCGTGTATGAGTGGGGAAGAAGGAGTAACATGTGAGTTTTTACACTCATGATCCTATGTTTAATCTTATAAATAATATTATATATCTATTTCTTGCACCATGATTGAGTGAATTAGTTGTGGCTATCAAGTTATGAATTGAATGACTGAAGCAGGAGGAGAAATCGCCTAAAATAAGCGATCGAGATTGCATTGAGGGCCTCCGACCGGTTAACCCTATAGGGTCATCGGTCGACCTTATGCGATCGACCGGTGGAGGTGACTGGTCGACGTATTTTCGTTTGTTTTGTGCGTGTAACTGTAAGTGTGTGTGTGTGTGTGGATCCATGATGTGCGTGTATGTGACTTGTATGAATGCATATGTACCTGTATGTGTGTGTATGTGTTTGTGTGTGATTGTATGTGTGTTCATGTGTGAGTGTTGTGTAATCATGAGTGTGTTAGTGCGTGATTCTATGTATTATGAGCAAGTATTAATATATATTCTTAAATTAAAACTAAATACATATATTATAAGATGAAATAAATTAAAATAAATAAACGTAATAAACATATTTAAACACATATGTAAATATACTTATATATTACATATTGATGTAAATATAAGTTAAAGTTTATTAAACAAACAAATGAATTTACCAGTACTTAAATGTAAATATGAAATATTAACTAGTTGATAATCTATAATTATCAAAGTATATTTATGAAATCTTAATATATATATATATATATATATGTGTAATTTAAGTTTTAAAATGTATATAATTGATTTGAATATGATAAATTTATTTTGATGTTTTATGGGTATTTAAAATAGAAACTAGTTAATGATAATTGTGGAATAAATGTTATGTGCAATTTATGGTTTTACAATTTGTTCTTTGAGGTTTCAAAAGTAGTATATGAATTTTCTAAGTATATAAATGTTATTAAATTAATATTTGAATATAAAAAGGTTGATAAATTAATAAAGTATTAAAAGGTAAATTTTGTATTTAGTTTTAATTAATTATTTAAAGCTTATAGATTATAGAAACTATAAAAACTTCTCCGATTGGTATTTTGTATATTTTAAATGGTATTTTCCTAATAGTATAATTATCTATGAAGTATTAATAGGTGCTAATATTGGTTTGGATGACATAAGTATTCACCTATTATTTTGATTTGGTTGATGATTTGATATGATACAGTGGTGACATCTTTCTATGTGATTTTGTGTTATTTAATTCTGTGTGACGAGGAGTCTGAATAAATTGAGTTATAAAACCATATGGTATAGGACTTTTGGTAATATTTCTTCAGTTAGTCTTTGGACTCATTAAATAGAATATTCTGGGGATTGAGCGGATTTTATAAGCAATGAGTAAACGTTTAAGTATCACGTAACGGTATGGGACTCTGTGAGATTTATGCAATTAATTCATTCTAAGTAGATTGCACTTGCATGATAGGAATATAGTGGATAGTGTGAGGTGATACACATAGTGACGATTATGGCTCTGTGCCTAAAGATGACCAAGACTTCATGTTTATATATATTGGTTCTATGTGACACTATTATGATGTACTCCTATTATGTTTGTTGGAGAGGACCAGATGGTTAGAATCCAGGTTAGCGGCCTGATCATGGGGTTGCACCCCAGATCTATGACACTATATTATATAGCTTTATGCTCCTATCTGCGTGTTTGCCTCTGTGTTACCTAAGCCAGCAGTTTGTTACTATAGGCGCGTGTGCAGTACTGTGACTTATGAGTCATCATGTTAACGATCACATCGGTGGATACATGTCACGACGAGAGGTAACCAAGACTATAGAGCATCACGTTAACGAGCATATCAATATATGTGGTTTGATGAATAAAATAAAGAATATGACATTCTTTATGGTGTTTTGAGATTCTTGAGATATTTTATGATTTTTGTTGTTATTTAATGTATACTAGTCACAATATGGCATTATTGTTATCATACGTTTTTGTCATATCTCTTATCCTATCTCATTTTATACAATATTTATAGCTAGACTGATCCATTTATTATTTTCTTCTTAAATAATACTCGGGTCAAACCGAGGTATTTCAGGTGCTTCTACTTGACTTCTTATCAGCGTCCGTCATCTGACTTTTGCCTAACTACTTAGCTTAGTAGTTTTTGTTTTATACATTCGAGATAGAGACTCCTTGATGTATGCATATTCTTTTGTCTAGCACTTGTACCTATTCTTTTTTGTTGTAGTGGATGTTATATGACCACTACTTTGATGTAACTTCTATGTGTTATATTCATATCTTTTTCCGCCTTAGTGATATGAACATCTGTTACTGATTTTATGTTACGCTTATTTTATATTTGTTTTTGAGGAACACATAGCCATTGTGCAGTAGCTTTGAGTTTGTATCGGTATGTCCTATTTCCTCTTTAAATGAAATGTGTGGCCTTCTATCTAGCATATCGGTACTCACACAAAGCAATGACACGGATGGTCACTCCTGAACAGCCTTATTTTTCGTGCTAGTCGATGGCATTACCTCGTAGTGTCCTTGGCTAGTGTGAGTGTAGAGGTAGGGCGTCACATAGGAGGAGAAATTACCTAAAATAGGATATCGAAGTTGCATTTGAGGGCCTCCGACCGTCGACCCTTTTGGGCCACTGGTCGAACGATTAAGGTGACTGGTCAACCTATTTTCATGTGTTTTGTGCGTATAAGTATATATATTTGTAGCTTTATGGTGTGCATGTGTGTGATCTATGTGAATGCATGTGTGTAGCTATGTGTGTGTATATATATGTGCGTGCATGTGATTATATGTGTATTCATGTGTGTGTGTTGTGTAATCATGAGTGTGTTAGTGCATGATTTTGTATACAAGAGCAAGTACAAAGTTTATGTAGATATCCTTAAATTAATATATATATATATATATATATTACATATGAATATAAATACGAGTTAAAGTTTATAAACAAAAAAATGAATTTACTAGTATTTAAGTGGAAAATTTGAATAACTAATTGATATTCTAAAGTTATTATAGTACATTTATGAAATCTTAACATATATATAATTCAAGTTTTAAAAATATATATAATCGATTGGAAAAAATTGATTTGGATGTTCAAAAGTTTTAAAATAGAAATTAGTTATGATATTTATGGAATAAATGTTATGCGCAATATATGGTTTTATAATTTATTCTTTGAGGTTTCAAAAGAAGTATATGAGTTTTTCGAGTATATAAATAGTTACTATATTAATATTTGAATACATAAAGGTTAAGAAATTATTAAAAGGTAAATTTTATATTTTGTTTTAATTATTTATTTAAAGCCTATAAATTATAGAAAACTACGAGAACTTCTTTGACTAGTATTTTGGATACCTTAAAATGTATTTTCCTAAAGTGTATTATCCTAATAATACAATTATCTACGTAGCATTAATGGGTGCTATAAAAATATTTATACATATCCCTCATCTTCTCGATTTAGATTTTGATGATGTGAGTGATTCACAGTTGATGTTGATTTGGTTATGATTAGATATGACACTTTGATGACACCTTTCTATCTGAATTTGTGTTATTTAATTCTTTATGATGAGGAAATTGAATAAACAAATTTATAATACCGTCCGGTACGGGACTTTCGATAATATTACTTCGGTCATTCCTTGGTCTCGTTATACAGAATATTTGGGGATTGAGTAGAATTTATAAGAAACAAGTAAATGTTTAAGTATTACGCACTAGTATGGGATGTTGTTGCTATATTTATTCGATTATTTATTATATGTAAATGACACGCACATGATGGGTGGATAATGTGAGGTGATACACAGAGTGATGAATATGGCTTTATGCCTATATTCGGTGAATATGGCTCTGTGCCTAACAATGACCAAGATTTCATGTCTATGCATATTGGTTTCATATGACACTATTATGATGTACTCCTATTATGTTTTTATAGAGAGGACCAGATGGCTAGAATCCACCCTAGAGGCATGATCGTAGGCTTGCACACCAGATCTGTGACACTATATTATATAGCTTCTTGCTACTCTTATTGTAACGACCCATAAAATTTTAGCAATTTTTAATTGGTATTTAACGTATTGAATTGGATTTTGAGAAATTATTAATAATAAAATTTTGAAAAAGAAAAGAAAATATGTTATGTATATTAATGATTTGTAGTACGAGCTGTGTACATATATTTTAAAGTTTGGTTGTGGTTATACCTATAAGATCTAGTACAAAAACTTTATAAACTATTATTTATACTATAATATAAGTTAAGTTTGATGTAAATTTGGTAGCATAGTTCATTTCTATTGGGTATAAATATCAATAGCGTGGGTAATAAATTTACGGTCTCCTTTTGCTTTTCAGCAAGGTGTGTAAATTTTAAGTATGTTGAGTACGTTCCATATATAGTTATTTTGGAAAACCACTGTATATGTATGATGGTCTATTTGAAGTGTATATATAGTAAAGCGTATTTATACCAAGTTTTATTTAATTTATATGTGTTATAATAGCTATATATATATATATGTTAGTCTTGATACTAGTATATAGTTTTACTGAAGTTTGATTTCTAGTCATGTTAAATATATATATATATATTTGATTTTGGGTTTTTGTGTCACCATTTCCAGTTTATTTTAGTGCATATTTAGTATATCTATACATATGTCGTCAGCTATAAATACGATAGTTAAGGGTTTCATATATCATATGAACCAAAGAAGAAGAGAAGTATATACTATATTTAACTACATATATGAAGTATATGTTTTAAGGGTTGATTTAAGGTCTGCATTAAAAAAAGTAGTTGTGATTACCATTATTTCATATTGTACCTTCTATATTCCTGACTGACTTTCAGCGTTCATTCATTCATTTTTAATTGTGGGTTTTTCTTTTCTCTCTCTTTTCTTATAAATAATTGTACGCATTCATCTCTTTCCCTTTCTTATATTTTGTCCCTTCATCATCTTTTAGCCGTTAATTTTGTTTTGAAAATCAAGAAAATTTGTATACGTTTTATTCTTTTTGAACGTTTAATAATAAAGATAAATCTGCATAGTATAATCAGATATGAATTGAGATCTAGGAAATAAATAAATATAAAAACGTATAACATGCCACTAATAATAAATTGCTTTAATAGCTTCTCAATTAGCGTACAACTGTTTCCATCCCATGCCATGTCAAAAGTTTGAAACGTAATAAATGCTATATGATTATTTCGCATTTATTTTTTTTTCCTTTATTATTTCCTGTACGTTTTCATTCCAATCTAAATTATAACTTTTTGATTTCCATGCCTTTTCGGATCTCAAACGCGCAGCCCAAGGAATATTTCTTTAATAATTTTCCTAAAAATCAGCTTTTGGCCGTTTTATTGCATTGATTTCAAATTGTGCCCGTTTGTTTTTCTCATTCCTCTCATACGTTACCACCTTTATTTATGCTCGGGACACAGCTCATTTTTTTTCCTTCGTTCCCTTTCTTTTATTTGCTTCCTTCGTTTCCATCGGTTCAATTTTATAGATTTTTATATTCGTTGCACGTTTACATTCATTTATTTTGACCAGTCCTTTCCTTTGTTATTCCCCTAATTTTGTGCGTTACTTTACCATAACCAATGCTCCGTATTTATTCGCTTTAATCTTTTCAGCTGAATTTGACCATTACTATTCAAATCAATTCATATTTATTGTATACGTTTCGTATGCAACGGTTCTTGTCTTTATTTATTTTGCCTTTATAACCTTGTTTGACTTCGTTTCTTTCATATTGCAAACTGCTGTCACTTCCAATCTCATTCCTCATTTTAAGTTTTCTTCCTCCTCCTTCCATTTTTCTTTCTACAGATCCACCTATTTTCTCCCTTCTTTTACCGTGCTTCCACCTCCCGTCGCTTCGTCACCCACCACATCCAACTCATCCCTCTCCCTCCGCGTTTTTCTCTCCTCCTCTCGTGCACATATCTCTCTACACGTGTTGTCATCGCCTGCATGCTCAGCCATCCTCAGAGCCTTCACCATCAACAATCATGCCACACGTTATCTTTGAGTAATAGGTTAGCATATATTTATAATATATATGTGTTATTGTATATTTTCTATAAGTCTGTATTTGGAATATGTGATCTGTCCTACATGATTTTAAATTCATGTTAGTTATGTATCATATGGTATTATATATATGAGTTCATAACAGTATTCTTTCTTTTTTTTTTTCTTTTTTTTTTCCGTTCATAGTGTGTATGATATTATACTATGTATAGAGATTTGATAACTTGATTGTTTTATACTTTATGTGTCACGTTGGTATTCAATTTTAAAAGTTTGAAGGTTATATATTAGTTAATATATAGTTTAATATATGTCAGTAATGTATATCTATGCAGTAATATTGTATGTATTATAGCAAAGTAAGTTTTTTTTTTGATTTAAGATATCATATATACATCTTATAAATATAGTATGGTTCCAAGTATGAAATGTTTGCAGTTTTCAGATTCTATATAATATAAAATTTTGTTCGCATGTTATAAAATTTGATAAGTGTATATATAAATATTATATAAAAAGTTAGTACATATATAAAACGTAAAGCATACTCATCTTATCAGTCGATTGTATATGTATTTAAATATATGATATGTTTAAAGCTATGTATTTTGTGAATAACTGGTTATAAGTATATATATACACATTTGATTTAAAGTTATAAAGGTATGCATATTGTGAATTAGACTATATTAATGGTTAGCTTACAAATATTTATATAGTTTTATAGGGAAGTACGAGCTATGTGGGTTATATTTTTAGCAAGCGTATTGTTACCACTTTAAAATGGGTGAAGTTTTACAGTTTACGGTCTATTTGTGTAAGTGTGTAATGTATGTTTAATTTAATAAAGTTATGATAGTTTTGTATAAAATGTTTAACTATTTATATATCTGATATAATGATAGTTTCATATCTGATATAGCTTATATATTATAAAGTTACAGGATACGTTAGTTTTATACGCTAGTTAATATATATATTTAATAATTGACTAAAATGTTTTCAGTGTGAGTTTACTTTTTTTAGTGTTGGATTTTATACGGCATAGTATGTATACTTGTTCACAGTCTATATAAGTATATGAGTGCATGTGTCATTATAAGTATTTTGTTGTTTATAAATCTCGAGACATATATATGCGTTTAGGTGTTTGTTTCAGACTTACGATATAGGCTATGCATTTGGAATTTCTATATATACATTTTTATTATGAACATATATAGGTTGCTTTCATGGGTTTTTTTTTTTAAGTAATATATATTACAATAAGTGGTTATATTGTTTTTATAATAATTATTGACTATAAAATATAATACAATGGTTTTTTTTTGGACGAATTATGTTTAAATTACATATAGGTATATATAGATTTTAAATATACATTTTTAATTTGAAAATTGGTTTTGGGAGAATTAATATCATAATAATTTATATTTTTTTCTGTAATATCAAAATTGATTCGATTCATTCTCATCGATTTCCCATTATCAGCCTTGTCCGTCGTGCCTATTTTCTGCATCAAATCTTGTCCATCCAGCGTTGCTTTGGATTTCGTAGCTTATTTCATCATCATATATCTCTAGCCTCGAAAGGTGAGCAATCACTCACGATTAACGTTCTTTTATTTATTAAATTTAATTTCAATTGAAATGACAATTGAAATATGCTGCTGTTAGATTTAAATTGTTATATATGCTTTTATCGGTAACTGTTCACTTATGGGATATGATACCATATCTTATTGTTTATATTTATTTTGATGATATATGCTTGTTGTTATTATTATTTTCATATCTGTTATCACTCTGCAAGTTCCCTATTAGTATAGAAATCACTATGGGTTGAAAAGATACATACCCGAACGGACTTTAGAATAGGATAATTTCGTTACGGGTTGAAATGATAGACCCAAGCGATTTTTGATTTAATTTAAAATTTTGGATTTCGGGTTGAAATGATATCCACCCGAATATATTTAGTGTACGGATTGAAATGATAAATATCCGTAGCACTTGACTATATGGTAGGAAATATATATACAGACACCGTTGGTCCATATAAATATTTTGAAATTATTTCTATAATTTTGGAAAGAAATATACGGTTTAATAAATTTTGATTCTTAAGATATTATATAAATGGAAATTTTATATATAGATTTAGTCGTAATATTTGATTTAAATTAGATTGATTTAATACATATAATATAGTTGAGTATCTATGGAAATCTATATTTCAAATAGATCTTTCTCGTAATAAATTGAAAAAATAGGATTGGGAGGTACATTTGGGTTTATTAAAAATGGTATTTAAATAAGGATTTATTTAATTAAATCGACTTGAATTGAACTTGTAAATATTAAAGCTTTGAGCTATATTGGAATTTAAATGGTGATTTCGAGATTTAGATCTGTATTTGAAATAAATATAGTTGAATTTGTTATTTAGAAACTAAACTGAATTAAAATATAAATTTAGGTTGAACTAAATTTGAATTTATTATTTAGAAGCTAAATTGAATAAAAATTAGTTTGAAACGTTGAATACTTAAAGTTTGAAATATATTGGAATATAAAGGGGGTATTTTGTGATTTCAAATTTGAATTTGAGATTGATAAATTGGGATTTGAATTTAATTTGAATGGGAAGGTTGGGTTAATGTTGAAACGATTTGTTAAGTTGAGGGAATTGAAAATACTTTACTGTATAAATTATTTAATATATATAAACACTATTTGGGAAATATAGAGATATTTGGAGTGAAAATGATGTTTTGGTTTTGAAGTATAAATTAAGATGAAAGAACCACGGTGTTATAGTGTATATTTCTACCCTGTAGATAGTTCCATGGACCCTTAGAGGATGGTTATTCCAAACATTCTTTGAGTTAATTATATTTCAGTTGATATTTCACTTGAGTTAGATTTATAGATATAAGAATGTTAATCCTGACTCGAGTGTTTTGTGTTTTGCTTTACGCTCGGGTCAGACTGAGTGATACAACATTTGAGACTCACCTTCGAAGTTGGAGCCTTGCTTGAAGATCCAGTTATCTATCCTTTCAGTCATCCTGTTGATTTGTTCAGAGAAGTCATCTGCGCATACTGGAGACTTCACTATATCTAAGATATTCAATTGTATTTATTTCTATCTCCAATGTATATAGTAGCTTCATAAACTACTATTCTTTATCTATTCCGCTGCATTGTATTACTCTGTGTAAGTGATCTATGATTGATTTATTTACTGTATATTTTAAGTTTTGCCAAATTTTTATTAACAATTCGGTATTTTGAATTATTCAAGTCGGACATGTACGGTTTTATTGTCGAATTTGAATGGTCCAAAATAGCGGGTCGTTACAGTTGGTATCAGAGCTTTGGCTCTAGGCAAAACTTAGCATATATGGTAAATTTATTTACAGAATCACTTTCGTTCGAGTTGAATCTCTTCCTTTTTGACTCAATTTCCTTTGAGTTTTGGAATGTCCCTCGGTTTCGAAATTCATTCTGTCTCTCCCTATTTATATTCGTTTGATTCTGGAGTATCCCATAACTCCATTGAATGATTTGTAAAGGGGGTGAAAACTCCTTTTCAATTGGCATTGACTCACCGAAGATTCCTGTATCCTCGGTTTACGATGCTGATATATCTTGTTATGCCGAATTCTATATCTCCGACGATCGAATGTCGAATTGCCTCAGAATTCTACACCGATCTAATTTTGGAATCACGGTTGACAGGTAAAGGTCGCCCGCGATTTATAGAAGTATATCCATCTTCTATTTTGTAACTTAATTATCTCATCTTCGATCGAGTCTATCTTCGAATCAGGATTCTATTGATTAGAGTTCCTTTAAATTAAATCTCTATCTTTGTTTTGAAATCCATCCTTAAATCATCCTTTGAAAATCGGGTTTTGTTTGTATTTTAGAAATTGTTTATACCGAAATTATTATTTTGATAACTATGATTTTATTCTATATATATAAAGAAAATGTTTTCGATAGAGATTATATACCTATATATAAAGCAAATAAGAAATGTTATTCTATATAAAAAGGGTTTTGAAAGGATTTGAAATTTTGAAAAAATTATAAGAAATTGATTTATATAAAAATGATTTATAATTGAAGTGTTAAATTTGAAATTCGAGAATTGAATTCCGGTATTTTGAAATTGGTTTTAAGATTTTGGAAATTATATATAAATAATACGATTTAAAAGTATTTTTCCGAATAAGAAATATTTCAAATGAATTCAAATGAATTCCAATAATTTTGAAGAAATTTCAAAGAAGTTTTCAAGAAAATAGAAGTCCAGAACTCACTTATGTCGCTGGAGAATAATTTCGGTGATGAGTGCACGCATCATCGACATTGATTTTCGAGTTTCAGAGTGGGGGAGAGGCCACTTTAATAGCTTCGCTATGCGAGTGATTTTGTAAAACCGTTTTTGATTTCAAATTCCGAAGTATAATTTGATATTTTCGAAAGATATATGTATATATTTGAAACAATTTGAAGTAAGACCGGTGTTCAGTCCTCGAGTTTTTGATTTGACTTAGAATAACTCTATTTATAAAAATTGATTTCCATCTCTTGGATTTGAAATTGATTTTCACCGACTATTTTGAAGGTTCGAGCACTTCCAAATCAAGGTTTAAAGGTTTAAAAACCAAGATATTTCGAAAGGTATAAAATATTTGATAAAGTATGCAAGTTTTGTTGTATGAGGTTAAACCTTTTATTAAGTAAGAGAATATGACTATTTTAATTATACTAATATGGAATTTAGTTTTTAAATGTTTTGAAAGAATTTTAGTTTTAAATAATGGTTTTCAAAAAGGTAAATTGGATATTTCAAATCGAAGTAAATAGTTTAAAGGTTTTAAAGGGATAATTATAAATTTGGAAACCATTTTGAATATAATTGATTTTGAGAAAAATATTTGGTTTTGAAAATTAAATTGAAAAAAAAAAACCCAGTACTTATATGGTGATTTTGGAAATGAATTTGTTTGACTTGAATTATTTTAATTTGGAAACTGGGATAATTTTCTACACCTATTATTTTGGGAACTTTGAAATTCAGACATTTAATTTGGAAGAAAATTTGGTGAAATCATATATGATTTTGAAACTGAATTGGTATTGAAATAATTTGAAATTGAGAACCTTAGATTACTAAGCACTTGATTTGGGAGTGGTCGAACTTATATAAAATGGATTGTATAAGTATGAGGTTGATTTGAAATCTATTGATTTGAAAGGTACTCAATTTGGAAAGAGATTTTATTTAATCGAAATCTATATAAGTATGATTTGATCTACTATTGATTTGGAAAGTATTCGATTTGAGAAAGGAATCCTATATATATGGACTTTATATAAGTACAATATTTGAAAGTGATTTGAAAAGGTACTATATGATATATATTTTCGAAGTAAAGATATGGAAAGTGCCTTCTGCTTGATATCCGCTTTGTGGCCACATCGTGGATTCATTCTATCGATATTATTCTCTCTGATTTTCGGTTTTCCGGATGTAATACTCGAGTGTTTCCCACCGTGGCGTAACCCATGGTTTTTTTTCTCTCGTGAATGCACAGCGCAATTGCCTGGCTGAGTCTTGCCTAGGGGTACGGATTGTTTCCTGGGGGATCCAGGCGTAACCATTGTGTATCCTGCAATCTGTGTAGGTCGCGAATAGTAGCGCAAGTGCCTGGCTGAGTCTTGCCTAGGGGTTCGGATTGTTTCCTGGGGGATCCAGGCGTAACCATTGTGTATCCTGCACTCTACTAGTCATCATGGCGTAACTCGCAGGGCTGAGAAAGCTTACGGATATGGATTGTTTCCTGGGGGACCCAGGCGTAACCATTGTGTATCTGCGAACCATGATCGGACAAAGGTTTTGGTTTGGTTGTTTTGTTTGGATTGTACTTTCCATATCTGTTTTTAAAGTTTTTTTCAAGTATTTTCACTGGTTGTTGAAACAGGTCTACTAAGTACTTGAAGAATTCTAGCTTTGCGCCTGATCAACGCATGGCCAGAGTCTGCAAGAACGAGGATAAACTTGTTGAAACATCGAGTTATAAAAATATTTTTGAAAGAAAAGATTTATTTCGATATAAAAGGTATTTATTATAAAAGTATTTCCAACAAAGAAATTTTGTGTTAATATTTGAAATTGAAACTCTCATGGTTTGAAATGTACGATTCTTGCCCGATTCTATTCTTTTGAATCTACCTTATCTGCCCTGCTTTATTTATTCAACTATATTCTCTTTTCCGAATCTATCTTCTTTCCTTCTTTCCTTCTTTTGAATATATCCTTTAAAACATTGTTTATTTATATTCTACCTGGTTTAATAAGAGAGAAAAATTAGTGTTTTATAAATAATTGATCTCATAATTAATTGAATGGATTTGATAAAATGAGTAATCTATTAAATATTAATCAATTTAAATAATAACAAAAGAAAAAGTATATGGTTTTAAATAAATTTTTTTAATTTGTTTTTCAAAGTCTAAATTTTTCATCTGGTTGTTTCTATTCTCCTACTTTATTCCTTTTCGGGGACGAAAAGTTTTGAGTGGGGAAGAGTGTAACGACCCATAAAATTTTAGCAATTTTTAATTGGTATTTAACGTATTGAATTGGATTTTGAGAAATTATTAATAATAAAATTTTGAAAAAGAAAAGAAAATATGTTATGTATATTAATGATTTGTAGTACGAGCTGTGTACATATATTTTAAAGTTTGGTTGTGGTTATACCTATAAGATCTAGTACAAAAACTTTATAAACTATTATTTATACTATAATATAAGTTAAGTTTGATGTAAATTTGGTAGCATAGTTCATTTCTATTGGGTATAAATATCAATAGCGTGGGTAATAAATTTACGGTCTCCTTTTGCTTTTCAGCAAGGTGTGTAAATTTTAAGTATGTTGAGTACGTTCCATATATAGTTATTTTGGAAAACCACTGTATATGTATGATGGTCTATTTGAAGTGTATATATAGTAAAGCGTATTTATACCAAGTTTTATTTAATTTATATGTGTTATAATAGCTATATATATATGTTAGTCTTGATACTAGTATATAGTTTTACTGAAGTTTGATTTCTAGTCATGTTAAATATATATATATATATTTGATTTTGGGTTTTTGTGTCACCATTTCCAGTTTATTTTAGTGCATATTTAGTATATCTATACATATGTCGTCAGCTATAAATACGATAGTTAAGGGTTTCATATATCATATGAACCAAAGAAGAAGAGAAGTATATACTATATTTAACTACATATATGAAGTATATGTTTTAAGGGTTGATTTAAGGTATGCATTAAAAAAAGTAGTTGTGATTACCATTATTTCATATTGTACCTTCTATATTCCTGACTGACTTTCAGCGTTCATTCATTCATTTTTAATTGTGGGTTTTTCTTTTCTCTCTCTTTTCTTATAAATAATTGTACGCATTCATCTCTTTCCCTTTCTTATATTTTGTCCCTTCATCATCTTTTAGCCGTTAATTTTGTTTCGAAAATCAAGAAAATTTGTATACGTTTTATTCTTTTTGAACGTTTAATAATAAAGATAAATCTGCATAGTATAATCAGATATGAATTGAGATCTAGGAAATAAATAAATATAAAAACGTATAACATGCCACTAATAATAAATTGCTTTAATAGCTTCTCAATTAGCGTACAGCTGTTTCCATCCCATGCCATGTCAAAAGTTTGAAACGTAATAAATGCTATATGATTTTTTCGCATTTATTTTTTTTTCCTTTATTATTTCCTGTACGTTTTCATTCCAATCTAAATTATAACTTTTTGATTTCCATGCCTTTTCGGATCTCAAACGCGCAGCCCAAGGAATATTTCTTTAATAATTTTCCTAAAAATCAGCTTTTGGCCGTTTTATTGCATTGATTTCAAATTGTGCCCGTTTGTTTTTCTCATTCCTCTCATACGTTACCACCTTTATTTATGCTCGGGACACAGCTCGTTTTTTTTCCTTCGTTCCCTTTCTTTTATTTGCTTCCTTCGTTTCCATCGGTTCAATTATATAGATTTTTATATTCGTTGCACGTTTACATTCATTTATTTTGACCAGTCCTTTCCTTTGTTATTCCCCTAATTTTGTGCGTTACTTTACCATAACCAATGCTCCGTATTTATTCGCTTTAATCTTTTCAGCTGAATTTGACCATTACTATTCAAATCAATTCATATTTATTGTATACGTTTCGTATGCAACGGTTCTTGTCTTTATTTATTTTGCCTTTATAACCTTGTTTGACTTCGTTTCTTTCATATTGCAAACTGCTGTCACTTCCAATCTCATTCCTCATTTTAAGTTTTCTTCCTCCTCCTTCTTCCATTTTTCTTTCTACAGATCCACCTATTTTCTCCCTTCTTTTACCGTGCTTCCACCTCCCGTCGCTTCGTCACCCACCACATCCAACTCATCCCTCTCCCTCCGCGTTTTTCTCTCCTCCTCTCGTGCACATATCTCTCTACACGTGTTGTCATCGCCTGCATGCTCAGCCATCCTCAGAGCCTTCACCATCAACAATCATGCCACACGTTATCTTTGAGTAATAGGTTAGCATATATTTATAATATATATGTGTTATTGTATATTTTCTATAAGTCTGTATTTGGAATATGTGATCTGTCCTACATGATTTTAAATTCATGTTAGTTATGTATCATATGGTATTATATATATTTCATATAGTATTCTTTTTTTTTTCTTTTTTTTTTTTCCGTTCATAGTGTGTATGATATTATACTATGTATAGAGATTTGATAACTTGATTGTTTTATACTTTATGTGTCACGTTGGTATTCAATTTTAAAAGTTTGAAGGTTATATATTAGTTAATATATAGTTTAATATATGTCAGTAATGTATATCTATGCAGTAATATTGTATGTATTATAGCAAAGTAAGTTTTTTTTTTTGATTTAAGATATCATATATACATCTTATAAATATAGTATGGTTCCAAGTATGAAATGTTTGCAGTTTTCAGATTCTATATAATATAAAATTTTGTTTGCATGTTATAAAATTTGATAAGTGTATATATAAATATTATATAAAAAGTTAGTACATATATAAAACGTAAAGCATACTCATCTTATCAGTCGATTGTATATGTATTTAAATATATGATATGTTTAAAGCTATGTATTTTGTGAATAACTGGTTATAAGTATATATATACACATTTGATTTAAAGTTATAAAGGTATGCATATTGTGAATTAGACTATATTAATGGTTAGCTTACAAATATTTATATAGTTTTATAGGGAAGTACGAGCTATGTGGGTTATATTTTTAGCAAGCGTATTGTTACCACTTTAAAATGGGTGAAGTTTTACAGTTTACGGTCTATTTGTGTAAGTGTGTAATGTATGTTTAATTTAATAAAGTTATGACAGTTTTGTATAAAAATGTTTAACTATTTATATATCTGATATAATGATAGTTTCATATCTGATATAGCTTATATATTATAAAGTTACAGGATACGTTAGTTTTTATACGCTAGTTAATATATATATTTAATAATTGACTAAAATGTTTTCAGTGTGAGTTTACTTTTTTTAGTGTTGGATTTTATACGGCATAGTATGTATACTTGTTCACAGTCTATATAAGTATATGAGTGCATGTGTCATTATAAGTATTTTGTTGTTTATAAATCTCGAGACATATATATGCGTTTAGGTGTTTGTTTCAGACTTACGTAATATATATATATATATATATATATATATATATATATATAACCGAATATAGGCTATGCATTTGGAATTTCTATATATACATTTTTATTATGAACATATATAGGTTGCTTTCATGGGTTTTTTTTTTAAGTAATATATATTACAATAAGTGGTTATATTGTTTTTATAATAATTATTGACTATAAAATATAATACAATGGTTTTTTTTTGGACGAATTATGTTTAAATTACATATAGGTATATATAGATTTTAAATATACATTTTTAATTTGAAAATTGGTTTTGGGAGAATTAATATCATAATAATTTATATTTTTTTCTGTAATATCAAAATCGATTCGATTCATTCTCATCGATTTCCCATTATCAGCCTTGTCCGTCGTGCCTATTTTCTGCATCAAATCTTGTCCATCCAGCGTTGCTTTGGATTTCGCAGCTTATTTCATCATCATATATCTCTAGCCTCGAAAGGTGAGCAATCACTCACGATTAACGTTCTTTTATTTATTAAATTTAATTTCAATTGAAATGACAATTGAAATATGCTGCTGTTAGATTTAAATTGTTATATATGCTTTTATCGGTAACTGTTCACTTATGGGATATGATACCATATCTTATTGTTTATATTTATTTTGATGATATATGCTTGTTGTTATTATTATTTTCATATCTGTTATCACTCTGCAAGTTCCCTATTAGTATAGAAATCACTATGGGTTGAAAAGATACATACCCGAACGGACTTTAGAATAGGATAATTTCGTTACGGGTTGAAATGATAGACCCAAGCGATTTTTGATTTAATTTAAAATTTTGGATTTCGGGTTGAAATGATATCCACCCGAATATATTTAGTGTACGGATTGAAATGATAAATATCCGTAGCACTTGACTATATGGTAGGAAATATATATACAGACACCGTTGGTCCATATAAATATTTTGAAATTATTTCTATAATTTTGGAAAGAAATATACGGTTTAATAAATTTTGATTCTTAAGATATTATATAAATGGAAATTTTATATATAGATTTAGTCGTAATATTTGATTTAAATTAGATTGATTTAATACATATAATATAGTTGAGTATCTATGGAAATCTATATTTCAAATAGATCTTTCTCGTAATAAATTGAAAAAATAGGATTGGGAGGTACATTTGGGTTTATTAAAAATGGTATTTAAATAAGGATTTATTTAATTAAATCGACTTGAATTGAACTTGTAAATATTAAAGCTTTGAGCTATATTGGAATTTAAATGGCGATTTCGAGATTTAGATCTGTATTTGAAATAAATATAGTTGAATTTGTTATTTAGAAACTAAACTGAATTAAAATATAAATTTAGGTTGAACTAAATTTGAATTTATTATTTAGAAGCTAAATTGAATAAAAATTAGTTTGAAACGTTGAATACTTAAAGTTTGAAATATATTGGAATATAAAGGGGGTATTTTGTGATTTCAAATTTGAATTTGAGATTGATAAATTGGGATTTGAATTTAATTTGAATGGGAAGGTTGGGTTAATGTTGAAACGATTTGTTAAGTTGAGGGAATTGAAAATACTTTACTGTATAAATTATTTAATATATATAAACACTATTTGGGAAATATAGAGATATTTGGAGTGAAAATGATGTTTTGGTTTTGAAGTATAAATTAAGATGAAAGAACCACGGTGTTATAGTGTATATTTCTACCCTGTAGATAGTTCCATGGACCCTTAGAGGATGGTTATTCCAAACATTCTTTGAGTTAATTATATTTCAGTTGATATTTCACTTGAGTTAGATTTATAGATATAAGAATGTTAATCCTGACTCGAGTGTTTTGTGTTTTGCTTTACGCTCGGGTCAGACTGAGTGATACAGCATTTGAGACTCACCTTCGAAGTTGGAGCCTTGCTTGAAGATCCAGCTATCTATCCTTTCAGTCATCCTGTTGATTTGTTCAGAGAAGTCATCTGCGCATACTGGAGACTTCACTATATCTAAGATATTCAATTGTATTTATTTCTATCTCCAATGTATATAGTAGCTTCATAAACTACTATTCTTTATCTATTCCGCTGCATTGTATTACTCTGTGTAAGTGATCTATGATTGATTTATTTACTGTATATTTTAAGTTTTGCCAAATTTTTATTAACAATTCGGTATTTTGAATTATTCAAGTCGGACATGTACGGTTTTATTGTCGAATTTGAATGGTCCAAAATAGCGGGTCGTTACACTTATGCATGCATTTTCCCTTTGACCATCAGTCTATTTTCTATATGGGTGAGTGTATTGTCTTGACGTATGAGTCCTCGCGTTGATGAGCACGTTGGTGGATACGTGTCACGATGACTATAAAGGTAACTAAGACTATAGAGATTTAGTGTATTTGGAGCTTGCTTGGTGTTATTAGTCTTCCTTCTGGTACTAACGGAGTAGTAGATTGGTATATACTATTGATACACCTCACTATAATATAGATATCGGTTATGTGACCCACACAATTTTTTATATATGGCTTTACTTGGGATACATGTATGCCATACAGTCATATCCCATCACGATACTTTATGCTAGCTTATATATGAGAAGATGATATTATACTTATGATACTTTTCCAGTGTATAGTGGATTCTCAGTATTTTGATAGACGACCTATCTTATCTTATATATATGTACTGATGATGATGTGTTATCGAGATTGATAGATATATTTGGGTAATGCTTTATGCTAGCCTGATTATACTTGTCGGCAATATATCTCATTTATTGATGTTTTTTGACTTTGATGATGATTTCTAGATATGTATGATTCACCCATTAGTGTTGGTTCGGTGATTCTTGATTTGATGCGTTTCTATATGGATGATGGCATCTTTTGATATTAGAGCTGGTTGTTTTATACGGTTTTATGTTATTTGTTAGACATGATACTTTGGTGATTATTTATGGTATTATACATATATTCCAAGCACGCATTACTATATTTATATACATATATTGACATGTCATCTGATGAGTTGAGTTTCTTGGATTGTGTTATCATGTTATTATTTCATGTTTACACTACGCTGCATTATTTGGATACTTGATTAGACATAGTATGACCTGTGTATTATCTATGAAATATTCGGGCCAGTTTGAGACATTTCAGGTACAGGGACCTCTTGACTAGCATTTATATTTATGGGCTTAAAGGAGATTTATATCAGGGTAGTGATATGATATTGTCTGGCATTGCTTCATTAAGTGTGTGTGTGTGTGTTTATGATATTGAGTTATGTATTGATTGTTTATTACGTTATAGTGAGACATACATCATTTGAGATGTTTTGTATTTATATAGACCTTTATGCAATATATTATATATTGTCATATATAGACCTTTATGCTATATATTATATATTGTCGCTGCGATTGACTCTATATTCTCTATTATTCACTTTATATTTTGTATTGTTCTATCCTAGAGGCACGTGTTTACTTCTTTATAATGATAATGCTTACGTATAAGTGAGATATTTATTTGATGATATGTACTAGTGTTAGTCCAAGGGAATATTCATGTATGTACCTCATATTGCCTCATTCTTCATATTATCCGACAGTATTACTTCGTAAGTCTCTTGGATTATATGGATATAGAAGTAGGGTGTTTCAAATCTAATCTTTGACCGATACCGGGAGATCGACCAGGTCAAGGATCGATGCCTAGAGATAGGCATCTAAGGCACTGGATCCTGGAGATAGGAACCAGTGTAGATTTGCATCTTTTCACAGAAACGAAAATGCTTATAGCCTAGCGAGACGCGCTCGTTCGAAGGTAACCGAAGATGGTCAGGAATGCTTTCGACCAACGTCCAAGGATAGGTGAGATTAAGGACAGATGCCTAGAGATAAGCATTCGAGACATCGATTTCCCAAGATAGTAGTTGGTTCATAATCGAATCTCAGTCATGTTTACAACTCAACGTGATACGTTCAACTAACGATAAATGAGGCATCTTTGACTAGCACTTGGAGAGAGGTGAAATTGACTAATGTCTAGAATAGATGTCCAAACTTTCGTTTCTCAGAGATAGGAAATGATGCGAAGTTAATAATTTTTGTAAATATAGCTTTGTTTACGGGCGAATGCCCAAAGTGATATAGCTCTATTTATGGTTGAGCGAGATGCACTTAGCTGAAGATAAGTAAAGTTAGCCAGTGAAATATTGTTTTTTTAGCCAATTAACATGCATATTGATATGATAAATAGAACAAAATAATGAAACGGTCTCGAAAATTCGCAGAATTTTTTTTTATGTACATAATTGCAGTAAATAGTGACATTGCCTAGACATAAGCATGTATAATGTAAATGTAATTTAAATGCATATAATTAACTATATATGTGGATAGTTATATAAGCAAGTAAAACAAAAGAAATAGCAATGTAAATGCAAAAAAGATTGAATAGAAAGCAGTCTTTTATTTACATAACTTCGTACATAAGTTGTGGGAGAAGTTCCCGCACAAAGACATCCTATATACAGGGAATGCTATTAAAGAACAAAATACAGTAAAGGTAAAAGAAAGTGTCTTCAAAAAATGGGGTAACCTCCTACTTCCCTCTCCCTCTTTTGCTGCTCTTAATAGCTAGTTTGGCGCGAAGCTTCTTTGTGACAATCTTTGTTTCCTTTTTCTCTTTCTCCTTTCCATAGGGGTCCTCTCAGATGAAGAGTAATTCTCCTCAGTCGTCTGGTTGATAGGATCCTTAGGTTTTGAAGGTAGGACTGGAGGTCTTTTAGGTGTCGGCTTCACGACCTTAGGACGGTTTAATTTTCAAAGGGGGATGTAACATCCCTCACTTGAAGGACCAAAACTAACGGCTACGGATGCTGCAGTCATCCAAGTTATTAATCCATGACGACCTAATATAGTAATGTTAGATAAATTGGTATAAAAGAAACATATGCATATGGAACAATTTTAAAACCAACAATCAACTTTCTCATTCCATTTCAAAATATTTCAAATTCATAACATAATACCAATACGAGAACCACGTCCAGAGAAAATATATTTATTACAACATACACCAAGATCGACATATGAAGATGCCCCTTGGATGATCAAAGTATATATGGAAATTTAACAATTTTTCCTCTACAAAAACAACACAACAAAATGAAAATAAAAGAGAACTCTAGATAGCTATCATGGCTCCTGCACATCTTAGGAATCTTATTCGTCTAAAGAGGTATGTGAAAACCTCAACTCTCAAACTACTCAAAATCAATTGAGTACCCAAGAGTTTAAGGGGAAAACCTAAACTTCGAGTCAGACATAAAGCCTAGTATGAATGATAATCTACCTTCTCAAACCATAAAGATATCTAGCGAGACCACACTGTTTAGCGGAACGGGTTTTTCCTCACTAGTATCCTAAAACCTTTATAAAACCATATATTGTGCTAATGCGTCCACAATGGTTAAAACATAATAGTTCAAAATATTATGATGATACGCAAAATAAGTAAATCAACTCTGGATTACTCATCCCCATTCATTTTGACTATCTGTCTTAATTATAGTTTCTAGGGTTACTATTAACCTGTTAGTTTTCATACGCTGACTAATAGCCTGTTAAATGTTTATGGACCACCTGTCCCATTTCAGAGTTTTCATGGGATCACTAAGAACCTATTAGCCCCTATCAATATCATCATTATTTCAAGGGTTCACCCAGAACCTATTGGTAACTCCAATAAATTCTTTTATATCCTAGTTTTCATGGGTTGACTAGGAACCTATTGACTTCTATCAATATCTTAATCCAGATATAGCTTTCATGTGCTAACTACAAACCTATTGGCACCTACTAACATCAAATCATAGTTTTCATGGACTAACTATGAACCTATCTTCTTGACATCTTCGTTTGTACATAGTTTTCCTGGGCTTACTATGAACCTGTTGGCCCCTACCAATATCTCAGTAGGCCCCTGCCAATATCTTCTTTTAATGTTTCAGCATCCGATACTCTTGTCTTTCTGACCTCCTGGATGCAATTCTACTCATTCAGGAGTTAATTTAATTTATATTCACTACTGGGTTAACCTAACTGGTTATTCTACCCTTCCCCAAATTACAATTATGTGTACTTTACACTGTGAATATATTTAAATGCATATATGAAGAAGCAAACATAATAATACCAACCCTTGTGGTTTAATATCCTTGAAATCATTTTATATAAAACTTGGTTAATCCCTTTAACCCATTAATCATGGAAAACTTCTTCAAAAACTCCATTTCAAAGCACTTTATTTATGCCACGATTTTCTTTTAAAATGAGATTGGGTTATTTGTTTTGAAAAACTAAGGTTTTCGAAACCTTAAGACATCACTTTCAAAACCCCTAGATAACCTTCTTCGAAAGCATTGAAAACTTTTTCTAAGAACATAAAATATGTATCCCTTTCAGAGCTCTTAAAGTATCTCTTTTGAAACCAAAATATACCTTTCGAAGGTATCAACACATTACTTATTAATCCTTAGAAACATAGCTTTGAAACCTATGAAAGTAACTTTTTCGAAACTATTGGGTTTACCTTTAAACATCTTTTGGGTCATAGTTAATATATATATACATACATACATATATATATATATATATATATATATGAAATTATCTCTTTTGAAACTTAATAAACTTGTTTAAGGAAAATTTGATGGCATCAAAATCATCCATTCAAATGCTCAAAACCTTGGAGAAAAACTTTGAAGGATGGCATTGAAACCCCTTTTCGAAGCCATAGCCTCTGAAACGCTTAAACCCTTTAAAGGAATTAGGAAGTGGCTTAGTAAATCTTCAAAACAAAATCTACCCTACGAAAGCATTGATGACTTCCATACACTCGAAAGGAAAAAGCAAGGCAGTCAGGCTTCGACTAGGTCGAAACCACCATTTTCGAAAGCATGGATTTATAAATAAGGGACTCATTCAAAAGCTCGTACTTAAAAATAAACATGGCATCCCTCTTTGAAAGCTATTTGGAAAACCCCTTTTCGATAGCATATGTTATGACTCCTTCAAATGCTTTAGTAAAACAAAGGCAGGCGCTTAACCTTTAAAAGCAAAGAAAAGGTTTCATTCCCATCGGAATCTAGGTTTCGAAATCATGCCTTCCGCCTTCCTCCAATCCACTACGTACCAACGTTGATACCTTGTGTATTGGTTTCGGCTTAGTTGGGTTTTGACTAGATTTAAGGTGAAAGCATAAAGTAGAAAGGTGCTTCTAATAGAGGAGGAACCCACTTTTTTGGGTAAATCTGATTTAATGCCAATTAAAGCAAACACTTTCTAACTAACCTGCCTACTTATAAGAATATGATTAGTTGCCTCAAACTTTCATCCCTTACACAAAATAACTGCCACATAATTTCAGATCTAAACCAAGATTAATTTAATAAATAAGCCCTTCCATTAAACAAAATAATTGAATCATTTAGGTCATCCTTTCAAACTAATTTGATTCTCATAGTAATTCACTTAGGAAAATACCCAAAATTACAAAAATTCACTTTCATCATGTTATCAAACATATCAAAATTTTAAACCCGAATTCTTCCTGAAATAATCGAAATTAGTTTTTACCCAACTTTTTCATATTTTCCTTTAAAAATTCACATCAAATTTTCCATAACTTGGAAAATTATAAAATGTGAGACCCATATCCAAAATCATATTTTACATAACATATAATTTCCATGGTATATTAGTAAATCATTTACAATCAGTTTTGCCCTTAAACCATATAAATCTTTATTTATATATTTTGATTTAAATCAAAAATATTATTATTCATGCATATGATCATCCAAAACATCATAAAAACGAATTTAATCTTAAACTTGAAAACTTATGATCATAAAAAAATAGAGATGGTATAAATTATTATTCACCTTGAATATGATAAGGACTTTGAGACTTGTTGCAACGATCCAGAATTTCATTCATTTGAAATTCACATATTTAATTGATTTTAAATATGGACAAGTAAATTTTATAAGATGAATAACTTATATTTCGAATATAAGGATTTAGTTGGACAATTAAATTGTTAATTTAATATTTGAAATTGCTGAAATAATTGTAAATTGGATTTAAAATGAATAAAAATGTTTTATAAAGTTGAATTAAATCGTATTTGAATTAGAATGATGTTACAAAACTTTTAGAATTGAATTAAAAGTTAATTTGTAGAAATTGAATATTTTAATATTTAATTGACAAGTAAAAATAGCCATTTTTTCAAACTGTCTCGGATTTTGACGAAAATAGTTTTATTGGATCCATAATGTTAAATTATTGTAAGATTTCAAATTTCGTGTCAATCGAATTTACGGTTTGTCCGGGGCAAGCTAAAACGCGTAGAAATTGGCTTAAGTGAATTTTAAATTTAAATAATTCGATTTGAAAACCTATCTTTCAAATACAATCGAATTGGCTCCCGATATATATTTCATTGCATTCGGAATAGGGGTAAAACATTTTAAACGCCAGACGGCATGCTTCGTTTGGAGTTCGAAAAAATTTCGGGCGAATAGTGCGAAAATTTTCTATAAAAAGACGTAAATTCTTCATTTTTGCAAAACCCTAACTTCCCTAGGACTAGCCGCCACTTCTTCATTCAATGGCCGAAAATTTCCAAATTTCTTCCACTAATCTCTTCCAATCCACAAATCAACTACAAAATCGAAGAGCGTAATGAGAGCTTCGATTCCATATGGTGATGATCGAAAACGAAGCTACTAATCAACTGTAGTTTTCATTGAAGCGCGTGCGTTTCATGCACGATTTCCCAAGATAGATGATGGCCGAGCTTCATGATACGGCGGCCAGTAGTGGAGCACGCATAGGCGATGGGAACGATGGTGTTCGATCGTGTTCACGGCGTTCGTGGTAGGGTTTGGGTCGGTCAATGTTTCGAAGGTGATGGGTTCATTTGCGTTCGTCTCGACCCGGGTTTGAACAAAGAAGAGGCAACAAATAGCGTCCGGGATGGGATGAAGCAAATCGAATGGCTGTAGTGAAACATAGATTTAAAAATATAAAATAGAAAATGAAATTAAATTATATAAAATCATGTAATCTTTGTAACATCATAACTTTGTCATACGAGATCGAAAATTCACGAAACGAATTGCATTGGATTCATATTGTCGAATATTATGCGATGGAGATGGTTTGGAGTTGATTGGAGAAAGTTTGAATTTTGGATAAAATTAAACGCGCGTTTAATTTTATTCAGAACAAAACACTTCAACTGTTATTGGATGCAATGTGAGCACAACTCACCCTTTCTAACTCACTGATATTTTTATATAAGTGAGAAAATATTTATTATACGATGATTGATGATTGTATGGATGATATATAATATATTGATTGGTATTTGGATATATACCTGCCTATTGGAGCAGATGAGACCCTATATGTTCCCGTGTATGAGCGGATAACCCTTTGTACGCGCGTCTGCCTTGAAGCGGACATTGTACAAATATTCTAATATGTATATTTATTGCAGGTGACAGGTTGGAGGGATCCAACTGGATTCCTCAACGGTATTGATTTATTTACAGATATTTGCGATATATTCTGTTATCATATTGATATATGATGTTTGGATGTCGTGCTTGATGTATTTAGTGTTGTTGCAGCTTTGGGCCTATCTTGAAGTTTTGAAAATGTTAAAGTAATGATTTCAAATTTAAAGGAATTTTAAAAGTGATTTTGAAAATAAATGTTTTATTGAATTTTTTAATCGTTAAGAATTGATTTATTTTGAATAAATAAATGTGATAATTTTTATCTTATAAAAATTATAATATTGTGGGAAATATAATTGAAATGTGATTTTTGTGAAATATGGAGTTAATGATTTTGTAAAATGGTTTAAATTAAGATTTTTGATTTATTATAAATGGTTTATATAGAAGATTTATGAAATTGGTATTTTATAAATTAAAATATTGGAATTGTAAAACGAGTTTTATAAGTGTTAAAATAAAGTTATAAATGGATTTTTGCAAGCTAATAAGATTTATAATTTGTGAAGTTATAAAATGAATGAATTTGTGAAATAAACGATTTATAAGCAATTAACTTATAAATTGGATATTTGAATGTAAATAAGGTGCAATGGAATTTGTTAATAAAGTAGATTTATAAATTAAAGTTTTTACAAAATATATAAATGTGAACTTATAAACATTGTTTTATAAATCAGAAATCAATTGAATTTGATAAATTAATTATAGAAATTTATTAAAGGAGATATATTCGTGATTTTGGACAGCGAATTATCCTTTAAATTAAATGTTGTAATAATAAAAAATTTGGTGGGGAATTATATCCATGATTTTGGATAGTGGATTATCCTTTAAATAAAATGTGTAGAAGTATTGAATTTGGTAAATGATTTATATTCACGATTTTGGACAATGAATAATATATTAAAGAAATGTTTTGGAAAGTGATATTTTAAATAGAATTAAAACGATTTGAAGTTGTTTTAAAATGTGTTAAGGATCGAAACCATAGATTTCAACATTCATTGTTGAAATAGACGTTTTCGAGAAGTAAGGAAATGATGGACTACAACACTGTTGTTATAGTAAATGATTTTCGAAAGGAAATGTTTTTGTATAGCATTGGGATTTATATATCTATCTTATTTCGAATCCCAATACTATTGATTTTGGGTTGCCCTAACTATGTTTTACGCAACATTCGTTTTGACCCAAATAAACGTGTTTAAGTGAATGTTTTCCTTAAAGAATAAAATATATACTTAATCATGTTTTAAGTATATTAAATATTTTCCAAGTGTTGAAAATAAATTGATTTGTGAATTACTTATTATTAAATAAGTACTTGGAAATGTTTTCCAATGATTGAAATGGTTTTGAGAATATATCTTTTTTATAGATAATTTGAAGTGAATATTTGGCAAATAAATTAATTAATAAAAGATTAATTAAAAGGGCCCAGTGATTGTTATGGTGCTGAATATTTGTTTGTTTGCTTTGATAGTTAAATAACCGACTATCAAATTGCCCAAAATTTTAGTTCCTCAACTTGGTGTGGGAAATATTTAGTCGTACACTTAGTACGTAGCCTTCTGTGTAGGCTTGATTATCTTTTGTGTTGAGGATGTTGATTCGCAAAGTGCGGAGTATAACTCCAATCTATTGAGCTTCCTTCTTGGTCCGAAGGATAGCAAGTTGAAAGTTGAAAACGTGATAAGTCTATGAGACTTAGTTTCTATGTGAAGTTGAGAAATGCTTTTGCGTTGTTGGTGCGAAGAGACCGAGATCGGTTTATCCGAAAACCACTTCAGACCAACGTATTTGCGACGATTGTGCAGGTTGCTTGTGATGATATTGATTTTTGAAGTTTCATAGTAGGGGACTGCTTGTGGATCGTTTGGGGTTAAAATCCCAATATACATCCAGTAGCAGCAGTCTCTTCATTTATGAAATGTCCAATGCGAAGACTATTCGCTACTAATCCTAGGGATTTCACGACAGGATGTGTTAGGAAAGTACATTCGGTTTGTCCTGTTCCTGGACAACTTGTATGGATGTTTGTCTGACATTGCATTTCTATAAATTACGCACATTGGTTTTTACAAACGTACATCAGTGGTGGCGGAGAAGGCAACTTCTCTCAGCTTAACACCCTCCTTGAGACATACGAGATTAAGGGTTGTACTTTTGTGGAACGCAATTAGTAGTCAACGGAAATGGCCGTGTGGCATTCAAAGTGATGTGATATGTGATTGTGAAAGGTAATCGTTACCTCATCAGGCCTCATCAACCGAAAATGACCAAAACAGGGTTGGATGCAGCAGTGCTAAGTGGGTCATTCCCAAGTAGGATATGATCATCATCTTCTAGATATATCTTTGCACGCTATGATGTCCTATATCTGATTATTGTGGTTTGAATGCTAGAGGGCCCTCGGTAAGGTCGGTAACGACCGGAGGATGACATATTCGATACCAAATATTTATAGAGGTGGGTCGGTCTTGTGTTGGTAGAGAAACTTTGTGATGGTTTCTTGGTACATTCTTCTAGAGATGTATTGTCGGAAGATAGTCCCTTCACCTGGTCATTTGTATGGAAATCCAAACTCCACTAAGTACTTGCCAAATTATTTGTAGAGCCTAGTATGCTGGAATTTAATAATGGTAACAATTTCGGCTATTTTGAATATTATTTGTATACTAGACACTAATATAATATCAAATGAATTTGATATGAAATGTTTTAGTTATCGTAAGGTAAAAACATGTCTGTGTTTATGTGTGGACTTGTCTTACGAGATACTTTTGTTTTGATAAAGGAAAAGTTTGGTAATTTAATAAATTCAGTTGAGTGTGTTTCTCATGCTGGTTTACCAGACTGATCCGGGCGTTCTTCCCTTTCAATGCTCGGGTCAAACTGAGTATATCTACATGTTATGCTTTGGTGCTTTTGGAGCTTCAGCAGGAGAGCTAGAGATCTTCATTTCGTATATACGTATCTGTTTAGATTATTAATTATCTGCTGCATTGCTTAGTTGTTGTTAGATAGGTTATTATAACTGTTCAGGCTGATAACTCTGATTGATTGTTGAACTCTGATTGATGTATGTATATACAGTTTCTGTTTTGTAACGATCATTGATACAATATTATATATTTTCCGCTGCGATGTGAGATTCTATATTATTCTGTTTGGTTCTATCTTCGCTCTTTCTTCTCTACTCTTCTTCTCTCTTCTTTTCTTTCTCTTGACTTTCCGTCAGTTTGTGCTTTTTGTGTCAGACATGTGTGGATTATTGTCGATTCAAAGGGTACGGATTTTCGGGTCATCAAAGTTGGTATCAGAGCTTAGATTTTGTATATTCCTAAGCTTTGGTGTGTACTCAGTATAAATAGGGACAGTAGCACCCTAGATTGAGTTTGAGTGTATTATATATATGAGCGCATATTTTTTAGTGATATAAAATGTTTTATATTGTGTTTACTTACCCATTGAGCTATTTATGAATTCTGGTCACGATGTGGGGCGCCATGTTATCGATAGGGATTTCCAAACGCTAAAACGAGGCAAGTCGACATAGTATCATTTTAAATTGGTTAAATGAAATAATTTTACCTTAATTATATTTTATATATAAGGAAGCATTTTTTTCAGAATTATTAAAGTGTATATAAACTGATTGTTTGGTTCTTTGAAAATGTAAATATATATAAGTTAATGAAAGATGTTTGAATAATCTAAGTAAAAACAACAATTGTAAAGAACAAATTATATAAGCAAATGAATTATAAATATGGAATTATAATTAAAGCGATTTACAATTGTAAAATAATCTTATATATAAGAAATGAAACTATATAAACGTATTTATAAACATGAGTTATAAATAAAATGGATTTAGACTAATTATTTGTGAAATTTGAATCCCGTTAAATTTGAAAGTTATTTTTCAAAGTTAAAGATGTTATAATATTACAAATCTAGAGAAGATGAATTAATTTGGAATGAATCTTATGTAAGTAAAGTAAAATAGTGAAATTATATATGTGGTAGATTTATAAATGTGATTTATAAATAGAAAGAATTTTTTTAAAAGAATATATAAAGCACTAAATTCACTACTGTTGCTGGAAAATAATAAGGGTGATGACTGCAGCATCATCTGTATCATTTTTGAGTTTCTATGTGATGGATTTGCTACCAATAGTAAATTGAAAATTGAAGTTTTTTTTTGATAACAAATTTGTATTTAAAATCCAAGTTGGAATTGATAAAAATAAGTGAAACGAGTTTTGGACTTATAGTACGAAATGATAGAGATTTAACTATAGTAAAAATTGAAATAGATTTGAATAGTAAGTGAATTATACGATTTGAAATTTAACCAAGGAAGGTTAAATGATTTGAATGGGATTTGAGCTAGATTAGATAAATTATTGAAATGGAAGTTGAACCTAAGTGTAAAGTAATTATGTAATTATGATTTGAAATTATAAAATGAGTTTTGAAAATGGAAGTTTACTTGGGTAAATGTTTATGGAAGTTGAATAAATATGTTGTATAACTTTTAAAATGAGATAAGGTAAATAAAACCAATTGTTAAAATTGTTAAACAATTTTGGTTAAGCAAAACAAAATCTGAATTTGAATAGTGATATGGAATTTGACTTAAGTAAAAGTTAAATAAAATAGAATTTGAATTAAATTAGAAGTGAACTTAAGTTGTATAGTGAAAGTGTAGGTAAATGAAGTTGAAAAGAAAGATAACTTAAGTGATGTTGAATGAAATTGATTTTGGTATCGAAGTAAATTAATAAAATGAATTAGATGAATATGGACTTGAGTAATAAAAAAATATTCAACTTTCATGGTAAAATGAATTAGCAACTGAATTAATAAATGGATTGAATGCTAAACAATCTAATGTAAGCAAATTGATATGGAATAGTGGATGCAAGTGTTTATTCATTAAGCTAAAGAAATTTGAAATTGAATAATTGAATGAAAGTCAATTTAATGTTAAACCAAGTTGAAGGTAAACGAAGCAAATTTAATTAATTTGGTTATATTGGTTATGTATTGGTTGTTAGATGGTTGATAGTTGGTTGTATAGTAATCCATATGGAATTTAACTAATGAAATGGAAAGCTATAAATCATTGAATCCAAATTGGAAGTGGAAGTAAATAGAATTGAATTTTATTTTATTTGAACTGGAAGTAAACAAATTTGAATATGAATTAGTGAATGTAAACTAATTGAAAATGAATGAATGAATGTTAGAAAAATCCAATGTAAATGAATCAAATGTGATTTAAATTGAAAATCAATTCAATGAATGTTAATGTGAAGTGAACGAATATTGATTTGGTTAACGATGTTAGTTGGATGATAGTTGGTTGATGGTTGGATTTGTTGTGGTGGTTGCATTTGCTATATTGGCATATATAGTTATTGTAGTGGTATATGTTGTATATTGATATTACTTTCATATATATATGTTTCTCATTGTTTGTTGAGTATTTAGTAGGTGCCGATGGCGCTTGCTTCGCTTTTGGAGCTCGCTTTCGCGCTATATTAGCCGTATATGCTCGCTAATAATATATAAGGTACACATCTCGGATTGCATATCGAACTTTTACATTTTTTTTCCCTTCGGGATGCCTCATCCTTGATGATGAGATGTATATTTGTGATATATACATTATTATCATTTTTTTGGATCGAACCATGCAAAGGAGGCTATGGCAAATTTTTCTGAAAACTTAAGGCGTTAGAAAATTTTTGGAAAAATTTGTGAAAACTAAATGTTTGATTTTTGAGTTAAAAGTTAAACGCTAGTAGATGGTTTTGAAAAGATAACTAAGTAGGTTTGAAAACTTAGAAAAGTTTTTGTAAGAAGTTTAACTAATGGATTTTGAGAAAAGTTATAAGGTTTAAACTTTTGGTAAATCTAATTTGAACGAATTGTTTTGAAAAGTTAATGGATTTTGTGACTTCTTCTTACTCGGTAATTTCGAGGACGAAATTCTTTTAAGTAAGGAAGAATGTAACGACTCAGAATTTCAGTCATTTGAAATTCATATATTTAGTTGGTTTTAAATATGCACAAGTAAATTTTATAAGATGAATAACTTATATTTCGAATATTAGGATTTAATTGGATAATTAAATTGTTAATTTAATATTTGAAATTGATGAATAATTGTAAATTGGATTTAAAATAAATAAAAATGTTTTATAAAGCTGAATTAAATTGTATTTGAATTAGAATGATGTTACAGAACTTTTAATGAATTAAAAGTTAATTTGTAGAAATTGAATATCTTAATATTTAATTGACAAGTAAAAATAGCCATTTTTCAAACAGTCTCAGATTTTTACGAAAATAGTTTCATTGGATCCGTATAGTTAAATTATTATAAGATTTCAATTTTCGTGTCAATCGGATTTACGGTTTGTCCGAGGCAAGCTAAAACACGTACAAATCGGTTTAAATGAATTTTAAATTTAAATAATTCGATTTGAAAACCTATCTTCCAAATACGACTGAGTTGGCTCCCGATATATATTCCATTGCGTTCGGAATAGGGGAAAACTGTAACGACCCAGGATTTCTAATAATTTAAATTTGAATATTTAATTAATTTTAAATATTAATAAGTGGAATTTATAAGTTGGATAATTTATTTTTCGAATATTGGATTTAATTGGATAATTAAATCGATAATTTAATAGTTGAAAATACAGAAATAATTGAAATTTGGGTTAAATATGATTGAAAATGATTTGTAAAATTTTATTTTATCATATTGAAGTTATAATGATATTATAGAACTTTTAAAATGGAATTTAAAGTTTATTTGTGAAAATTGAATATTTTAATATTTAATTATCGATTGAAAAATAGCCAATTTTTGAACAGTCTCAGATTGGATGAAACCAGTTCCATTGGATCCGTAATAATTAGTTATTATCGGATTTCAACTTTCGTAGCAATCGGAGTTACCGTTTGACCGTGGCAGCTCGAAACACATCGAATTGTTTTTAATTTTAAATCGGCGAGTTAAAATAGCCATTTTTCAAAAAGTCTCGGATTTCGACGAAACTAGTTTCATCGGATCCGTAATGCGATATTATTGTAAGATTTCAAATTTCAAGTCGATTGGATTTACCGTTTGTCCGGTACAAATTAAAACGCATCGAAATCGTTTTAAACCGGTTTAATTTAATTTGATCGTTTAATTCCATATCTCTCATAGATGATCGAATTAGCTTCCGAAACCTGTTCCATTGTGTCCGGAACGCGGGATAAACGCCAGTCACCGCGAGTAAATCGGAGTTTTGAAATCCCGGATGAATAGTGTTCAATAATTTCCTATAAATACACCTTAAATTCACAAAAATAAAAGAAAAAAAAAACAAAACCCTAGTTATACGCAGCCGCCTCCATAGAAACCCATGGCCAGAAAACGTTCAAGTTCATCATCTCCGATCTCCTCATCCATCCATTTTCATGCAAACCTTCCAACTACAAAAGTATAGAGCATAGGGATATCTTGGATTTCAACGGTCAAGATCGTTTAAAACGAAGCGGATTGACGTGAATTTTCATGCAAAGGGGGCCAGTTCGTGCACGTCGTTCGAGGTGGGGGGATAGCCGAGTTTGGCCGCACTCAGGTCGAAGGTGGAGGGGGCCATGGCCGTTCGAATGAAGTCACCTGATCATGCTAGAAATCGACGTGGTGATGGCGAAATCAAGCCCTAGGTCGGCCTTCATGGGTTCGTGCTCACGTATCTAACTGGGAGGGAAGAAGCAATTTCAAGCGGCCACGATTTGATCTTGGAAATCTACGGCCTGGAGTCGAGTTAGGGTTCAAATAAATTAAATAATTTGTAAATTGTTATATTAAAATTTGTATTAACTTCAAAATGCTATAACTTTGTCATACGAGGTCGGATTCGGACGAAACGAATTGCGTTGCGTTCGTTTTGTCGAACACTACGCTATGGAGCTGGATTGGAGTCGATTGGAATCAGTGAAAATTTTGGATAAAATTAAACGCACGTTTAATTTTATTCGAAATAAAAGCTGAAACGGAATTTAAAATCAAGGTGAGAACTTCTCACTCAATCGAATCGGTTTCGATTTTATTTTAAATAGTTATATTTAAAATTGTTGAATGCATGTTTGAATGATGATTGTTATTTATTGATTGTTAAAATAGACATTATGCGCCGTTAGTAAGCGGTGTTATTTATTAAAAACATATACCGCGAATATTTCATAAACAGTGAAATAGGTATTATATATTATAACAATATATATATATATATATATTGGCATATGTATATATTGCAGTTGTTGATTTCCCGCATGGTATAGCGGATGAGACCCTATTGCACCGTCTATTAAGCGTATAATATTTTAAATCCCATATACCGCGATAATTCCGTACTGGAGCGGAATTGGTATTGTGCTAATGTTTGTGGATGCAGGGAAGAAGGTTGGAGGGATCCAACTGGATTCCTCAACTGTATTGATTTATTTACAGATATTTTGATATTTGTTGATTATCATATCGATATATGATATTTGGATGTCGTGATTGACTATTTGGTGCTGCTGCATCATTGGATCCATTTTTGAAGTTTTAAAATAATGATTTTTGGTTTTTAAAGGAATTTTTAAAGTGATTTTCAAAAGTATACGTTTTATTAAATTTTGAATTGATTCATTTTAAATAATTAAAACGTTATAAATTTGTATGTTATAAAAATTAAGATTTTTGAGAAATATAACCGCAATGAGATTTTTGGAAATAAATAGTTAATTTATTTATAAATTGGTTTAAACTGGGATTTTTGAATTATTAAAAACGATGTATATAAAAGACTTATAAAATTGATATATTTTATAAATTAAAAATACTGGAATATTAAAACGAGTTTTTATAAGTATTATAAATGAAATAAAAATGGATTTCATAAGTGAACGCAATTTATAGATTTATAAATTGTGAAGTTATAAAATGGATAGATTTTGTATAATATAAGATTTATGAGTAATCAACTTATAAATCGGATTTTGGCATTTAAAATGAGATATAAAAAGGATTTTATATATAGAAGTTTATAAAAATATAAATGGAGTTTATAAACATTGTTTATAAATCCGAAATCAATTGAATTTGATAAGTTGATATAGGAATATATTAAAGGAATTATATTCACGATTTTGGACAGTGAATATATTATTAAATGAAATGGATATGTTTTGGGGAAGGAATATTATGAAATGAAGTTAATGATTTTAAAGACGTTTTAAAATGCATTAAGTATCGAATACATGGATTTCAACATTCATTGTTGAAATAGACGTTTTCGAGAAATAGAAGGAAATGGTGGACTATAACACTGTTGTTATAGTAAATGGTTTCCGAAAGGAAATGTTTTGTATAGTATTGGGATTTATATATCTATTTAAAACTTTAATCCCTATACTAGTGACTTTTGGGTCGTTGTAACGATGTTTTACGCAACATTCGTTTTTGACCCAAATAAATGTGTTAAGAGAATGATTTCCTTATGAAAATGAAATATATACTAAATTTTGATTTAAGTATATTGAATATTTTCAAATGTTGAAAATAAATGGGTTTGTGAAATACTTATTATTAGAATAAGTATGGGAATGCTTTTCCAATATGAAAATGAAACGTTTTGAGAATTTATCTTTTTAAAGATAAATTGAAAATGAATATTATAAATCGATTCGAAATCGTATATTCATAGATATTTTGGAATGTAAATTCACTATGGAATTTATAAAGAAAAGGGGAATTTGTTTAAAAATAAATGTTGATTTATTTTTGATGTGTGGGAATTAATTTACGAATTTGGAACATAAATATAAAATAAATCGGTAAGGATTTATTAAATTGGTTTAAATGAACCATGTTGAAATGAAAGAAATTCCGTGTAAGGAAAAGTGATTTGAAAAATTGTTTTCAAATGGTTGAAGTGTGAAAAATTATATATCTAGTAAAGATATTTTGGAAAGTAAATAATTTGGGAAATTATTTGGATTTGGTGATGTTGAGCATGCCTATTGATAGTTAAATAATCCGACTATCAATATTTACCTTTAAATAGGTATTTGTTGTGAATTGCTTGAATTTGAATGCCACACTTATTTTTGAATAAGCGCTCACTATTCGGGTTAGCCGGGAAAGGACCTTGGGGTCGTATAACCCATTCCGAATATGTGATATGTCGTAATGGATTGCATTTGATGACCGGTGTTGAAGACCGGATGTTTGTGAAAACGGAAGGATTACCGTCGAGTTACTCTACATCGGCTGATCTCCGATATAGAGGTTTTATCACCCTTAGTGACGGGAAGTCCGGTCGTGATTAGTGAATATCCGGATTGCAAGGACTTCTTTGTAAGTGCCTTCGGTTCTGTTCGATCCCGGAACAGACTTGTATGATTGTATGTCTGACATTACAAATTGAGATATAAAGCTGATTTCTTTCAAATATATTTCTGTTGGTGGCGGAGAATTTATTCTCTTAGCTTAACACCCTTCTTTGAGACGTACGAGCTCATAGGTTATATAGTTGAAGGTTATTAGTGATATACTCCCAATTTGGTAGTGTGGCATGCTGAGTGTTGCTGTGAAATGATCATTGTTTTGATCATTTGTGATAGGATCATTTATTTGATCATTTATCTTGGTGATCATTTCTATGATCATTTGTTGACCCAAAGCACGACTTTTGTATAAAGTGTGGCTTTGTGGACGAGACTTCGTCGGACCTCACACCCCGGAAATGGTCAAAATAGGAAGGATGCGGCAAGGTTATTAGGGGTAGCGCCCTTTAGTGTATGTCATTCCTTCTGGATAGAGGTGGTATCATGGCATGGAGCCCTGATATTTGACCTATGCTGTTGCTGCATATTTTGTGGTTGTTGGAAATCGAGGATCCTCGGATAGATCGGTTACGATCGGGGGATGACATATTCGTGTCAGTAGTTACCCAGTTAGGGGTAACCCGGCCTTGTGTTGGCAGAGATCCGGTTTGGTTCTCGGGAACGTCCTTCCAGAGGCGTTCTCATGTGGCAATGGGAAGTTCCTTGGCCTGACCATTTGTTGGAAATCCAATTCCCAATACGAAACCCTGTACGGTTTTAGTTGTAGAACCTATCATTCACTTATGGTGGCGCCCCACTGTTTGGATGGTAGCTATAGTAGACATAGTTCGAAATGTCTATGTTGGCTAAGATTTATATTCTATTTTCGAAATGAATTTTGCCTACACTATGCACTAGTAATAATATCAAATGTTCTTTTTAATGCGTATCAAGCATCTTTGACTATCATAAGGAGAAATCTCCTCCGATTCTGCGTTTGCATTGTGTGTGTGTGCGGGAGGCCTTATGGTAGTCTCATTTTTAAAAAGCATTGCGAATTGACTTTAAAAATATTATTCTATTTTGATTTTAAAGATAAATAAACTGTTTTGAGTTCTCACACCAGTCACATGACTAACTCGGAGTTTATTGTTTTCCTTCCTAAACTCTGGGTGCCCACCAATTTCCACACGGGCAGTCTAGAGTTAAGGTTTATCAGGATATTCAGGAGTTGCTGGAGGCAAACTGGATGGCATGGCGTATTACTAGTATATAGTATTTATTTTCCGCTGTTGATGTCATTTGTTGTTATACACTCTGATGTAATGAAATGTAATGTAATGTAATAACTGATATAGTTCTTTGTTTAAAGATTTTTCATTTATTATATGTTGTTCCGCTGCGAATTGTGAGATTCTGATGTTGTTCTGTTATTTCTTCTGTTCTGTTCTATCTTTTTCTCTCTTCTTCTATCTCTTTCTTCTTCTTAAACCATAATGGTTCGTTCTTCCGTGCATCTTGAATTAATAAATGGAGATTAGTGTCTATTCAAGGAGTACGAAAAAGCGGATTATTACATTTGGTATCAGAGCGAGGTTAAGAGACAACCATGGTTCTGTTGGGAATTACTCATTAAAGATAGAGTCAGTAGTACTCTAGAATGAGTTTGAGTGTAATAATAGATACGAGCGCGTATTTTTTAGTGAATATAAATTGTTTTATATTGTGTTTGCTTATCCGTTGAGCTGTTTGTGAATTTTGGTCGGTATGTGGTACGCCATATTATCGATAGGGATTTCTAAACTCTTAAACGAGACAAGTCGACATAGTATCGTTTTGAATTGGGTAAATGAAATAATTTTACCTCGATTATATTTTATATATATAAAGGAATAATTTTTCAGGATTATAAAGTGTATATATAATTGATTGCTTGGTTGTTGAAATATAAATATAAGCAAGTCAATCAAAGTTGTTTGAATAAAATAAATAAAAAAACAACACTTGTGAAAGAATAATTGTATAAGCTAAAGAATTATAAGTATGAAGTTATAATTAAAATAATTTACAAGTGTGAAATAATGTTATATGTAAGAAGTGAAATTATATAAGTAAAAGATTAGTAAATGTGATTTATAATCTGAAATAAAATTCCAGAGAAGTGTTTTGAAAAGATTTAATATTTTGGAAAATTGTTTTGGAGAGATGAAAGCTCTAAACTCTTTTCGGTCGTTGGAAAATAATTCCGATGATGATCATGGCATCATCGGTGTTCATTTTCGGGTTTCCAAAAGAGGTATTGCTTCCAGATTATTTTAAATGAAGTTGTTTGGAAAATTTTAAATTTGTTTTGGGGATTAAAAAGATAATTTGAATTGATTTCAAAAATGGTTTTGAAAGTTTGAAAGGACTCTGGAAACCTATTTAAAATATTATGGGAATGATAAATGAATTGATAACTTATACAGATTGAATTTTGATAGGATAAATTTGACTTAAAGGATGGAGTTAAAATAAAGGAAGTGTAAGTAAATCAATAAAATCCAAGTTGAAATAAATTTGAGTTGTCATCAAAGACATGTAATTTGAAATTTAACAAAAGGAAAGTTAAATAAATTAATAAGTGAATTAATGAAATGAAGTCATTAAGAATTTGAACTTGAGTTCTATAAATGAAATTCAACTTTATATTGATAAAGGAATTAGCTATTGAACTAATGAATGAATTGAATGTAAATAAATTGAATGTAAAGAACTGATATGAAATAATGAATATATAAGTGATAATTCATTAAAGCTAATGTTATTGGAAGTTGAATAAGTTGAATGGAAGTCAATTTAATATGAACCAACTGGAATTAAAAGTGATGATGTTAAACCAAATTGAATGAATATAAGCAAAGGAATTTGGTTGTAATTAATAAACATTTGCTGTTATTTGATTGTTGGTTGATTGTATATAATTCATTAAGTGTTAATGAAATGAGTTAATGAAATTGAAAGCTATAAATCAAATTGGAAGTTAAGTGAATTTGAATTTGAATATGAATTAGTGAAGATAGACTAATTGAATATGAATGGATGAATGTTAGTAAAATTCCAATGTAAATAAGTCAAATGTGATTTAAATTGAAAACCAATTCATTGAATATTAATGAGAATATGAATGAATATTGATTTGGTTATGGATGGTAGTTAGTTGATGTTTGCATTTGTTGCTTTAGTTGCATTTACTATATTATGTAGTTGTTATGTTGCTATATGTTGTATATTGATACTATTTTCATATATGCATGATCCTCATGTTGTTTTTGAGTGTTTAGTAGGTGCGGATGGCGTTGCTTCGCTTTTGGAGCTCACTTTCGCGCTATATTAGTTGTATATGCTCGCTAATAAAATATAAGGTACATATCTCGGATTACATACCGTACTTTTACACCTTTTTTCCCTGCGGGATGCCTCATTACTTGATGAGATGTATATTTGTGATATATATACACTGTCATTTTTTTTCCGGATCGAGCCACGCAAAGGAGACTATGGCGAATTTTTTCGAAAATTTAAGGCGTTAGAAAAAATTTAAGAAAATTGGGAATTTTTTTTGAAAACTATAACTTTGATTTTGGAATTGAAAGTTAAATGATATAGTTTGGTTTTGAAAAGATAACTAAGTATAGATTTGAAAACTTAGTAAAGTATGGTAAGAAGTTTAAATTTGTTTTGGGAAAGTTAATAGATTCTGTAACTTTTCTTACTTGGTAATTTCGAGGACGAAATTCTTTTAAGGGGGGAAGTCTGTAACGACCCAGGATTTCTAATAATTTAAATTTGAATATTTAATTAATTTTAAATATTAATAAGTGGAATTTATAAGTTGGATAATTTATTTTTCGAATATTGGATTTAATTGGATAATTAAATCGATAATTTAATAGTTGAAAATACAGAAATAGTTGAAATTTGGGTTAAATATGATTGAAAATGATTTGTAAAATTTTATTTTATCATATTGAAGTTATAATGATATTATAGAACTTTTAAAATGGAATTTAAAGTTTATTTGTGAAAATTGAATATTTTAATATTTAATTATCGACTGAAAAATAGCCAATTTTTGAACAGTCTCAGAATTGGACGAAACCAGTTCCATTGGATCCGTAATAATTAGTTATTATCGGATTTCAATTTTCGTAGCAATCGGAGTTACCGTTTGACCATGGCAGCTCGAAACGCATCGAATTGTTTTTAATTTTAAATCGGCGAGTTAAAATAGCCATTTTTCAAAAAGTCTCGGATTTTGACGAAACTAGTTTCATCTGATCCGTAATGTGATATTATTGAAAGATTTCAAATTTCAAGTCGATTGGATTTATCGTTTGTCCGGTACAAATTAAAACGCATCGAAATCGGTTTAAATCGGTTTAATTTAATTTGATCGTTTAATTCCATATCTCGCACAGATGATCGAATTAGCTTCCGAAACCTGTTCCATTGTGTCCGAAACGCGGGATAAACCCCAGAAACGCCAGTTACCGCGAGTAAATCGGAGTTTTGAAATCCCGAATGAATAGTGTTCAATAATTTCCTATAAATACACCTTAAATTCACGAAAAAAAAAAGAAAAAAAAAACCCTAGTTATACGCAGCCGCCTCCATAGAAACCCATGGCCAAAAAACGTTCAAGTTCATCATCTCCGATCTTCTCATCCGTGCATTTTCATGCAAACCTTCCAACTACAAAAGTATAGAGCATAGAGAGATCTTGGATTTCAACGGTCAAGATCGTTTAAAACGAAGCGGATTGACGTGAATTTTCGTGCAAAGGGGGCCGGTTCGTGCACGTCGTTCGAGGTGGGGGGATAGCCGAGTTTGGCCACACTCAGGTCGAAGATGGAGGGGGCCATGGCCGTTCGAATGAAGTCACCTGATCATGCTAGAAATCGACGTGGTGATGGCGAAATCGAGCCCTAGGTCAGCTTTCATAGGTTCGTGCTCACGTATCTAACTGGGAGGGAAGAAGCATTTTCAAGCGGCCACGATTTGACCTTGGAAATCTACGGCCTGGAATCGAGTTAGGGTTCAAATAAATTAAATAATTTGTAAATTGTTATATTAAAATTTGTATTAACTTCAAAATGCTATAACTTTGTCATACGAGGTCGGATTCGGACGAAACGAATTGCGTTGCGTTCGTTTTGTCGAACACTACGCTATGGAGCTGGATTGGAGTCGATTGGAATCAGTGAAAATTTTGGATAAAATTAAACGCACGTTTAATTTTATTCGAAATAAAAGCTGAAACGGAATTTAAAATCAAGGTGAGAATTTCTCATTCAATCGAATCAGTTTCGATTTTATTTTAAATAGTTATATTTAAAATTGTTGAATGCATGTTTGAATGATGATTGTAATCTATTGATTGTTAAAATAGACATTATCCGCCGTTAGTAAGCGGATGTTATTTATTAAAAACATATACCGCGAATATTTCATAAACAGTGAAATAGGTATTATATATTATAGCAATATATATATATTGGCATATGTATATATTGCAGTTGTTGATTTCCCGCATTGTATAGCGGATGAGACCCTATTGCGCCGTCTATTAAGCGGATAATATTTTAAATCCCATACACCGCGATAATTCCGTACTGGAGCGGAATTGGTATTGTGCTAATGTTTGTGGATGCAGGGAAGCAGGTTAGAGGGATCCAACTGGATTCCTCAACTGTACTGATTTATTTACAGATATTTTGATATTTGTTGATTATCATATCGATATATGATATTTGGATGTCGTGATTGACTATTTGGTGCTGCTGCATCATCGGATCCATTTTTGAAGTTTTAAAATAATGATTTTTGGTTTTTAAAGGAATTTTTAAAGTGATTTTCAAAAGTATACGTTTTATTAAATTTTGAATTGATTCATTTTAAATAATTAAAACGTTATAAATTTTTATGTTATAAAAATTAAGGTTTTTGAGAAATATAACCACAATGAGATTTTTGGAAATAAATAGTTAATTTATTTATAAATTGGTTTAAACTGGGATTTTTGAATTATTAAAAACGATGTATATAAAAGACTTATAAAATTGATATATTTTATAAATTAAAAATATTGGAATATTAAAACGAGTTTTTATAAGTATTAAAAATGAAATAAAAATGGATTTCATAAGTGAACGCAATTTATAGATTTATAAATTGTGAAGTTATAAAATGGATAGATTTTGTAAAATATAAGATTTATAAGTAATCAACTTATAAATCAGATTTTGGCATTTAAAATGAGATATAAAAAGGATTTTTATAAATAGAAGTTTATAAAAATATAAATGGAGTTTATAAACATTGTTTATAAATCCGAAATCAATTGAATTTGATAAGTTGGATATAGGAATATATTAAAGGAATTATATTCACGATTTTGGACAGTGAATATATTATTAAATGAAATGGATATGTTTTGGGGAAGGAATATTATGAAATGAAGTTAATGATTTTAAAGATGTTTTAAAATGCATTAAGTATCGAATACATGGATTTCAACATTCATTGTTGAAATAGACGTTTTCGAGAAATAGAAGGAAATGGTGGACTATAACACTGTTGTTATAGTAAATGGTTTCCGAAAAGAAATGTTTTGTATAGTATTGGGATTTATATATCTATTTAAAACTTTAATCCCTATACTAGTGAATTTTGGGTCGTTGTAACGATGTTTTACGCAACATTCGTTTTTGACCCAAATAAATGTGTTAAGAGAATGATTTCCTTATGAAAATGAAATATATACTAAATTTTGATTTAAGTATATTGAATATTTTCAAATGTTGAAAATAAATGGGTTTGTGAAATACTTATTATTAGAATAAGTATGGGAATGCTTTTCCAATATGAAAATGAAACGTTTTGAGAATTTATCTTTTTAAAGATAAATTGAAAATGAATATTTTAAATCGATTCGAAATCGTATATCCACAGATATTTTGGAATGTAAATTCACTATGGAATTTATAAAGAAAAGGGGAATTTGTTTAAAAATAAATGTTGATTTATTTTTGAAGTGTGGGAATTAATTTACGAATTTGGAACGTAAATATAAAATAAATCGGTAAGGATTTATTAAATTGGTTTAAATGAACCATGTTGAAATGAAAGAAATTCCGTGTAAGGAAAAGTGATTTGAAAATTTGTTTTCAAATGGTTGAAGTGTGGAAAATTATATATCTAGTAAAGATATTTTGGAAAGTAAATAATTTGGGAAATTATTTGGATTTGGTGATGTTGAGCATGCCTATTGATAGTTAAATAATCCGACTATCAATATTTACCTTTAAATAGGTATTTGTTGTGAATTGCTTGAATTTGAATGCCACACTTATTTTTGAATAAGCGCTCACTATTCGGGTTAGCCGGGAAAGGACCTTGGGGTCGTATAACCCATTCCGAATATGTGATACGTCGTAATGGATTGCATTTGATGACCGGTGTTGAAGACCGGATGTTTGTGAAAACTGAAGGATTACCGTCGAGTTACTCTACATCGGCTGATCTCCGATATAGAGGTTTTATCACCCTTAGTGACGGGAAGTCCGGTCGTGATTAGTGAATATCCGGATTGCAAGGACTTCTTTGTAAGTGCCTTCGGTTCTGTTCGATCCTGGAACAGACTTGTATGATTGTATGTCTGACATTACAAATTGAGATATAAAGCTGATTTCTTTCAAATATATTTCTGTTAGTGGCGGAGAATTTATTCTCTTAGCTTAACACCCTTCTCTGAGACGTACGAGCTCAGAGGTTATATAGTTGAAGGTTATTAGTGATATACTCCCAATTTGGTAGTGTGGCATGCTGAGTGTTGCTGTGAAATGATCATTGTGTTGATCATTTGTGATAGGATCATTTATTTGATCATTTATCTTGGTGATCATTTCTATGATCATTTGTTGACCCAAAGCACCGCTTTTGTATAAAGTGTGGCTTTGTGGATGAGACCTCGTCGGACCTCACACCCCGGAAATGGTCAAAACAGGAAGGATGCGGCAAGGTTATTAGGGGTAGCGCCCTTTAGTGTATGTCATTCCTTCTGGATAGAGGTGGTATCATGGTATGGAGCCCAGATATTTAACCTATGTTGTTGCTGTATATTTTGTGGTTGTTGGAAATCGAGGATCCTCGGATAGATCGGTTACGATCGGGGGATGACATATTCGTGTCAGTAGTTACCCAGTTAGGGGTAACCCGGCCTTGTGTTGGCAGAGATCCGGTTTGGTTCTCGGGAACGTCCTTCCAGAGGCGTTCTCATGTGGCAATGGGAAGTTCCTTGGCCTGACCATTTGTTGGAAATCCAATTCCCAATACGAAACCCTGTACGGTTTTAGTTGTAGAACCTATCATTCACTTATGGTGGCGCCCCACTGTTTGGATGGTAGCTATAGTAGACATAGTTCGAAATGTCTATGTTGGCTAAGATTTATATTCTATTTTCGAAGTGAATTTTGCCTACACTATGCACTAGTAATAATATCAAATGTTCTTTTTAATGCGTATCAAGCATCTTTGACTATCATAAGGAGAAATCTCCTCCGATTCTGCGTTTGCATTGTGTGTGTGTGCGGGAGGCCTTATGGTAGTCTCATTTTTAAAAAGCATTGCGAATTGACTTTAAAAATATTCTTCTATTTTGATTTTAAAGATAAATAAACTGTTTTGAGTTCTCACAGCAGTCACATGACTGACTCGGAGTTTATTGTTTTCCTTCTTAAACTCTGGGTGCCCACCAATTTCCACACGGGCAGTCTAGAGTTAAGGTTTATCAGGATATTCAGGAGTTGCTGGAGGCAAGTTGGATGGCATGGCGTATTACTAGTATATAGTATTTCTTTTCCGCTGTTGATGTCATTTGTTGTTGTACACTCTGATGTAATGAAATGTAATGTAATGTAATAACTGATATAGTTCTTTGTTTAAAGATTTTTCATTTATTTATTATATGTTGTTCCGCTGCGAATTGTGAGATTCTGATGTTGTTCTGTTATTTCTTCTGTTCTGTTCTATCTTTTTCTCTCTTCTTCTACCTCTTTCTTCTTCTTAAACCATAATGGTTCGTTCTTCCATGCATCTTGAATTAATAAATGGAGATTAGTGTCTATTCAAGGAGTACGAAAAAGCGGATTATTACAAAAACATTATAAACGCCAGGCGGCATGCTTCGTTTGGAGTTTGGAAAAATTTCGGGTGAATAGTGCGCGAAAATTTTCTATAAAAGGATGTAAATTCTTCATTTTTGCAAAACCCTAATATCCCTAGGGCTAGCCGCCACTACTTCATTCAATGGCCGAAAATTGCCAAATTTCTTCCACTAATCTCTTCTAATCCACAAATCGATTCGAAAAACATTCAACTACAAAATCGAAGAGTGTAATGAGAGCTTCGAATCCAGATGGTGATGATCGAAAACAAAACTACGAATCAACTGCAGTTTTCATTGAAGTGCATGCGTTTCGTGCACGATTTCCTAGGCTAGATGATGACCAAGCTTCATGATACGGTGGCCTGTAGTGGAGCACGCGTAGGCGAAGGGAACGATGCTGTTCGATCGTGTTCACGGCGTTCGTGGGTAGGGTTTGGGTCGGTCAACATTTCGAAGTTGATGGGTTCATTTGCATTTGTCTCGACCCAGGTTTGAACAAAGAAGAGGCAACAACGAGCGGCCGAGATGGGATGAAGCAAATCGAATGGCCGCAGTGAAACAAAGGTTTAAAAATATAAAATTGAAATTGAATTATATTAAAACGTGTAATCTTTGTAACATCATAACTTTGTCATACGAGGTCGAAAATTCACGAAAGAAATTATGTTGGATTCGTATTGTCGAATGCTACGCGATGGAGATGCTTTGGAGTTGATTGGAGAAAGTGATTTTAGGTGATTAAATGTGCGTTTAATTTTATTCGGAACAAAACACTACAACTGCTATTGGATGCAATGTGAGTGCAACTCACTCTTTCTGACTCACTGATATTTTTATATAAGTGAGAAAATATTTATTATACGATGATTGATGATTGTTTTGATGATATATGATATATTGATTGGTATTTATATACCTGCCTATTGGAGCAGATGAGACCCTATACGTTCCCGTGTATGAGCGGATGACCCTTTGTATGCGCGTCTGCCTTGAAGCGGACATTGTACAAATATTCTAGTAGGTATATTTATTGCAGGTGATAGGTTGGAGGGATCCAACTGGATTCCTCAACATGGTTAGATGCAGCAGGGCTAAGTGGGTCATTCCCAAGTAGGATATGATCATCCTCTTCTAGATATATCTTTGCACGCTATGACATCGTGTATCTGATTAATGTGGTTTGTATGTTAGAGAGCCCTTGGTAAGGTCGGTAACGACCGGAGGATGACATATTCGGTACCATCTAGTTATAGAGGTAGGCCGGTCTAATGTTGGTAGAGAAACATTGTGATGGTTTCTCAGTACATTCTTCTAGAGATGTACTGCCGGAAGGTAGTCCCTTCACCTGGTCATTTGTATGGAAACCCAAACTCCACTACGTACCTGCCAACTATTTGTAGAGCCTAGTATGCTAGAATTTAATAATGGTAACAATTTCAGCTATTTTGAATATTATTTGTATACTAGACACTAGTATAAAATCACATGAATTTGATATGAAATGTTTTAGTTATTGTAAGGTAAAAACATGTCTGTGTTTATGTGTGGACTTGTCTTATGAGATAGTTTTCATAAAGGAAAAGTTTGGTAATTTAATAAATTCAGTTGAGTGTGTTTCTCACGCTGGTTTACCAGACTGATCCGGGCGTTCTTCACTTTCAATGCTCAGGTCAGGCCGAGTATATCTACAGGTTATGCTTTAGTGCTTTTGGAGCTTTAGCAGGAGAGATGGAGATCTTCATTTCGTATATACGTATCTGTTTAGATTATTGATTATCCGCTGCATTACTTAGTTGTTGTTAATTATCAACAATTGTGAGGACAGGTTATTATAACTGTTCGGGCTGATAACTCTGATTGATTGTTGAACTCTGATTGATGTATGTATATATAGTTTCTGTTTTGTAAAGATCATTGATATGATATTATATATTTTCCGCTGCGATGTGAGATTCTGTATTATTCTGTTTGGTTCTATCTTCTCTCTTTCTTCTCTTCTTCTCTCTTCTTTTCTTTCTCTTGAATTTCCGTCAGTTTGTGCTTTTTGGGTCGGACATGTGTGGATTATTGTCGATTCAAAGGGTACGAATTTTTGAGTCGTCACATTTGTTGTAAATTGATTTCCCCTAGCTTTAATCCTTAGCCTTAGATTGAATTCCTCTTCCTTTCTTCCTTATAATGGTCGTCCTTGCTTAGATTTACTTTTGTTAAGTTTTTGAGAAATGAAAATGTATGTTCATATAAAAGGATGCATAGGTTATAAGAGGCGGCTATTCCTAATAAGCCTCTTATGCAAATTAGTTAACATGTAAAACCATTATAAGCCCATTTAATTAGTTAAGCATGGCTTTCTTTTCATTTATTCAAATCTCAATCTCCTTATCATTCTAATTCTTACATTATTCTATTTAATTTATCTAATTAAAACTCCTGAATAATATTATTAAAAATTAGGGATGTAACATGCTCCAGTCGTTAAAGAATTTCGTCCTCGATATTCAGTATGGACTAAATACTAAACATAACAATCATCTGTAACAACTACTAACAACCATACGAGCCTACCTAATTAGTAACTATCTATATAAAACTAATATAGACATACCCTCAGAGAAAATCAGGATAAGTATCTCTAATCTTGTCTTCTGTCTTCCAAGTATAGTCGTTCTCGTTGTCGCTCCATTGAACCAAATTAACTGACTTGTTCCTCAATCTTTTATCATCTCTCGCTATAACCCAAACTAGTTGTCTAACAAAAGCCAAATTAGGCTCTACTGCTAAATCTTCCAACCCTGTCGGAGGAATAGTAGTCTCTTGATCATGCACATACTTGTGAAGATGGGACATAGGGAATACATTATGGACACCTACCATACTGCTCGGAAACTCTACTCTGTATGTGAGCTTTCCAATCCTCTCTATAATCTAGAATGGACCAGCATATCTCGGTGTCAGTTTATCTAATTTTCCAAATCGTACCACACCCTTCATAGGTGATACCTTAATAAAAACCTTTCTCCAACTAAGAATTCTAGGTCTTTATTCCTCTTATCAACAAATCCTTCATTCTTTCCCGGATTAACTCAATCTTCTTTGACGCCTCCTTAACTAAATCTGGACCTATGACCAATTTTTTTCCAGTCTCCAACCAATACCCTGGTGATTTGCATAGCCTTTTAGAAAAAGCTTCAAAGGCGCCATTCCCATATTAGTCTGATAAATTGATTATAGGAAAAATCAACCAAATGTAGATGATCTTCCCAAGATCCAACAAAGTCCAACACGCAAGCTCTTAGTAAATCCTAGAGTACCTTATTGACTCTCTCTGTCTGCCCATCCGTCTGTGGATGATATGCGGTACTCATCTTGAGCTTAGTGCCTAACAAATCCTATAGACTCTTCCAAAATTCGCTAGTGAAAAAACCATCTCTGTCATTGACTATGCTAATAGGAACTCCATGAAGTCTAACTATGTTCTTCATGAACAACTTAGCTAAAATAGGTGTTGTCCTGGTTGACTTAACTGGAATGAAATGGGCACACTTTGTCAACCTATCCACTATGATCATATACTTTGATTTCCTCGATTTGACCTTGGCAACCCCTCTATAAAATCCATGGTTATCGAATCTCATTTCCAAACTAGAACTTCTAGAGTTGAAGCAATCCACTCTTGCTTCTGATGTTCGGCCTTTATTTGTTGATAGTTTGCACACCACCTAATCCACAAGCCAAGATCCCTCCTCATACCTTCCCAATAGAAGCTCATTTTCATATCTTGATACATCTTGCTTCCTCTAGGATGAATTGTAAATTTGGATCGATGACATTCTCCAAAAACTTCTTTCCTTAAGTCCTCAACATTAGGAACACACAATCGTTCCTTCTTTCTCAACCATCCCCTCTGGTCAAGACTAAAATCATTCAAATCGTCGATCTCGATTCCAACCTCAAGCCTTCTAATCCTCTTAGCTAAATTGGACCCTCTTTCTGCTTAGAAGCAATTCTCTCGATCAGCAGTGGACGAACTTCCAAACAGGAAAACATGGCAGTGCTCTTACTAGAACTAGGAGTCGATCTTAACTACACACTACAAGTAGTCAAAGCTTCTAAATCCTTCCATTCTTCCAACACATCTAACACCACATTCTAATGTTTTCTTCTAAGAGCATCCACTACTTTATTACCTTTACCTAAAGTATACTCTATACCAAAATCATAAGCAGCTAAACACTTCAACCACCTCTGTTGTCTCATATTCAACTCCTTCTGAGAGAATAAGTACCTTAATGACTTATGATCCTTGTATAGCTAAAATCTCTCCCTAATAGATATGTCTCCAAATCTTCAATGCGAAGATCACTGCAGCCAACTTCAAATATGAGTAGGATACCTTACTTCATGCGGTCTATGCTGTAGCGAAAAGTAGGCAATAACTTTACCCTTGATTTTGGTATACATAGGTGTACATCATCACAGCTCCAAATCCAGTCTCGCATGCATCGGTATACATCATCAACCCTTGATTTCCATCTAGAACTAATAACATAGATGCATTGGCAACAAATTCTTTAAATTAAGGAATTCATCCTCTCATTTATTAGACCAAACAAACTTCACCTCCTTTCTAATTAGCTTAGTTAAAGGTGCTGTTATCCACGATAAGTCCTTGATGAATCTCTAGTAATGGGCAGAAAGTCCAAGAAAACTTCAAATATCAGTCACTGTCTCTGATCTCTTTCAGTTATTAAAACTTCAAATATCAGCCACTGCCTCTGGTCTCTTCCAGTTATTAATAGCTTCAATCTTATCTGGATCGACTGACAAGCTCTTCTCTGCAACCATATGACTAAGTAACTTAACTTCTTTCTTCCAAAAATGACGCTTGGAAAACTTCGCCTTCAACCGATGCTACCTTAGCGTCTTAAGCACCACTTTAAGATGATCCTCATGCTCTCTCTCATCCTTAGAGTACACTTGAATATCATCTATAAACCAACACGAACCTATCCAAGTATTCTTGGAAGACTCAAATCATCAAATCCACGAAGAAAGCATGTACATCCATTAACCTAAATGGCATTACTAACCACTCATATGAACCATACCTAGTCAGAAATGCGGTCAAAGGAATATTATCCTCTGCCACTCTTAACCAATGGAAACCTATTGCCAAATCCAATTGGTAAAACACTCTGGCTCCACACAACTGATCAAAAAGATCATCAATTCTCAACAAAGGATACTTATTCTTAATCTTCCTTTTGTTCAACTTACAATAGTTGATACATATCCTCAGCTACCCATCTTGTTTATTCATGAACACCGTGATCGCTCCCCAAGGCGAGCTGCTTGGTCTAATAAAATTCCTTCCTTCTAAATCCACTACCTGCACCTTCAATTCCTTCATCTCAGTCGGTGTCACCCTACTAGGTGGTCTACTTACCACTTCAGCTCCTGGCACAAGATCTATCTGAAACAAAATAGCTCGTTTTGATGGTAGCCCTGTAACTGACTCAAAGGTATCTGTAGAATCTCTTACTGCTCGAACCTAAATTAACTCATTTTCTACTTCTATAGCACTTAACAAAGCAAAACTACTCTGGTCAAAATTCCCCACTGAGAAATGATTCGGTTATGACTATCAGGGTGTGTAGTGATATCCTCCCATCCTGGAAAAATATTCTAGCCTCATACCTACTCAACCAATCCATACCCAAGATGATTCCGAAATCTACAAAATCGAAAACATACAGACTGCATGCTAACTTTTGACCTAACAAATTAAGTTTTAACTGGTCACATCTCAACCCTAGAGTTGCATACACTCATATTAGATTCGCAACCCTCAAGGAAGTAACAAGGTATGTGGATTCTAAGCGTAACCTATCAACCAAACACTGGGATATAAATGAATGTGATGCACTGATATCAAATAGTATCCTAACCGGTATACTTTGAATCAAAAACATACCTTCCATCATAGTCTTCCCTTTTTCAACTACAGTTGGCTTAACAGATGGTGGTCTAATAGCAAAAACCATTCCCTTGTCCGCCCTAACCGGTTCAGGACACTGATTCTTATATAGTGCCCAACTTGGTCATAGTTGAAGCACATCACACTCTTCTTATCCACAGCCTTCTTCCCCTTGCCTGACCGGCACTCATTTGCATAATGACCCTTCTGTCACACTTAAAGCAAACTAAGTCAACCTTCACCTTCATGGCAGCTTCTCACTTCCGGGGTTCCTTTTTCTCAAAGAATTTTCTTTTCTTTCGTTGAGAACTTTGGATCTCAACTGGTTTCTTTCCAGCACAAATAGCAAGCATCTCCATACGGCGGATTTCCATTCCCACAACTAAAATACTAGGATTATGGAGATGTGGTAGAGCATCCCTAACAATCTCAGGCCTCGGTCCCCTAATGAACCTCTCATTCCTATTGATGACGGTGTCTGTAGTATTATATCCATAACGGGACAACTCATCAAATGTAGCAGCATACTCAACAACCGACATCTCTCCCTGCTCTAGATCCAAAAAATTCCTCAGCAGTGGTGATTTAGCAACCTTAGGCATAAATCTTTGCTCAAATCTCCTTCGAAAATTAGTCCAAATCAACTCCTCTTTCAGAACTCCGACAGTAACACTAGTTCAACCAATGGAGTGCCGACCTTTGCAATTGCCTAGACACCACCCTTCTCTTCTGCTTATCACCTAAAACCAGATCAGCAAATATTCTCTCACAATGCAACGGCCTATTCTCTACCTCTATGGCATTCACCGTCCCCATAAATGGCTTTCCACCAAAACTGGGGTAATCTCTGCTTTGCTTAGCATAATTATTCCCAACTAGAGCCGTAGTATTAGCTCCTCCAACATTACCAACAACTCCAACAGTAGCTCCTGCTTGCATCATATTGATGAAGAACCGATACATCTCCCCCATATCCACTGGTGGACTTCCAGCACCTATATTGGCATCTGCATTTTGGTTAGCATTAGCCTATCAACCCGGGCTCCTTCTCGTGGATCGAGCATTTCCACTAGTTGTGGTGCTTCCTCTACCAAGATATCCTCTTTTGTTTCCTACTTCCATATCCTTTTTCCTGAAAATCTGCATATGAGCCTTTGTAAGATACAGAAGAACGGTCTAAGAGAGAAAGGAATACATGTGTCTATATATATATATATCAAATACAAGTATGTTACTATATCGTTAACCCAAATTCCAATCTTATTTTCTGATTCATTGGATTATATTTTAAAATCTTTTAGGTTTAAATTTCTTTCAAGTTTCATAAACCTATGCTCTGATACCAACTTGTAACAACCCCCACTTGAAGGCCTAAAACTAACGGCTGCGGATGTTGTAGTCATCCATAATTATTAATCCTCGACGACCAATATGATAATATTAGATAAATTAACATAACAGAAACATATGGATATGGAATTTTTTTTAAATCAACAATCAAATTTATCATTCCATTTCAAAACATTTCAAATTTATTACATAATCCCACTACGAGAACCATGTTAAGAGAAAATATATTTATTATAACTTACGCCAAGTGCGACGTATGAGGATGCCCCCTTGGATGATCAAAGTATATATAGGCAATTTAACAACTTTTCCTTTACAACAACAACATAACAGAATCAAAATAAAAGAGAACTCGAGATAGCTATCGTGCCTCCTGCACATCTCCAAAAGCTTATTCATCTAAAAAGGTAATTGAAAACCTCAACTCTTAAACTACCCAAAATCAATTGAGTACCCGAGAGTTTAACGGGAAAACATAAACTTCGAGTCAGACATAAAGCTTGGTATGAATAATAATCTACTATCTCAAACGATATAGATATCTTGTGAGACCATGCCACTTAGTGAAACGAGTTTTCCCCTCACTAGTATCCTAAATTTTTTGTAAAACCATATACAATTCTCCTGCATCCAGAATGATTAAAACATACTGTTTATAATATTTTGATGATATGAAAAACAAGTATATCAATTCTAGATTACCCGTCTCCATTCATTTTGACCATCTATCTCAATTATAGTTTCTAGAGTTACTATTAACCTATTAGTTTTCATGGACTAACTAATAACCTATTAAATGTTTATGTTCTCCCAATCCTATTTCATATTTTACATGGGATCACTAAGAACCTATTGGCCCTTGCCAATATCATTATTGTTTCATGGGTTCTCCCTGAACCTATTGGTAATTCCTATAACTTCCCCTATATCCTAGTTTTCGTGGGTTGACTAGGAACCTATTGACTTCTACTGTTTATATCTTAATTTAGATATAGGTTTCATGGGATAACTACAACCTATGGGCTCCTACCAACATAAGATCATAGTTTACATAGGCTACTATGAACCTATCTTCCCGACATCTTTGTTTATACATACTTTTCATGGGCTTACTACGAATCTATTAGCCCCTGCTAATATCTCAATATAATCATAGTTTTCATGAGCTCACTATGAACCTATTGGCCCCTGCCAATGTCTTCTTTTAATGTTTTAGCATTCTATACTCAGGTCTTCTAACCTCCTGGATGCAATTCTACTCATTTAAGAGTTAATTTAATTTATATTCGCTATTGGTTCAACCTAACTGGTTATTCTGCCCTTCTCCAAATTACTGTTATAGGTCTATTATAATGTGAATATTTTCAAATACATATATGAAGAAGCAAATATAATAACACCATCCCTTATGGTTTAATATCCTTGAAATCATTTTATATAAAATTTGGTTAATCCTTGTAACCAACTAATGAAGGAAAACTTTTTCAAAAACTCCATTTTGAAAACACTTTATTCATGCCATGGTTTTCTTTTAAAATGAGACTGGGTTATTTGTTTTGAAAACTAAGGCGTTCGAAACCTTAAAACATCACTTTCGATACCCCTGAATAACCTCCTTCGAAAGCATTGAAAAATTCTTTTCAGAACACAAATATATATCCCTTTTAGAGCTCTTAAGTTACCTCTTTCGAAACCAAAATATATCTTTCGAAAGTATCAACATATTACTTAATAATCCTTAGAAACATAGCTTTGAAACCAATGAAAGTAACTCTTTCGAAACCATTGGGTCTACCTTTAAAACATCTTTTGGGTCATAGTTAATATATATACGAAAGTATCTCTTTTGAAATATTTAATAAACTTGTTTGAGGAATATTTGATGGCATCAAAATCATTCATTTGAAAGCTCAAAACGTTTGTGAAAAACTTTGAAGGATAGCGCCTAAACCCTCTTTAGAAGCCATTGCCTTCGAAACCCTTGAACCCTTTGAGAGCATTTAGGAAGTGGCATAGTAAATCTTTAAAACAAAAGCTAACATTCGAAAGCATTGATGACTTCAATACACTCGAAAGGCAAAAGCATGGTAGTAGGGCATCGATTAGGTCGGAACCACCATTTTCGAAAGCATGCTTTTATAAACAAGGGACTCATTCGAAAGTTCGTACTTAAAACGAACGATGGCAACCGTCTTCAAAAGCTATTTGGAAAACCTTTTTCGATAGCATATGTTTCGACTCTTCCGAAAGCTTTTAGTAAAACAAAGGCAGGCGCTTAACCTTTAAAAGCAAAGCAAAGGTTTCGTTCCCATCGGAAGCTAGGTTTCGACACCATGCCTTTCGCGTTCCTCAAATCCACTACATACCAACGTTGATACCTTATGTATTAGTTTTGGCTTGATTGAAGGTGGAAGCATACGGTCGAAAGATGTTTCTAATAGTGGCGGAACCCGCTTTTCTGGGTAAATTTGATTTAATTCCAATTAAAGCAAACACTTTCTAACTAACCTGCCTCCTTGTAGGCATATGATTAGTTGCCTCAACTTTTCAAAACCTTTATACAAAATAACTTCTGCATAATTTCAAATCTAAACCAGGATTAATTTAACAAATAAGGCCTTCCATTAAGCAAAACAATTAAAACATTTAGGTCCTCCTTTCAAAATAATTTAATTCTCATGGTAATTCACTTAGGAAAAATCCCCAAAATTACAAAAATTCACTTTCATCATGTTGTCGAACATATCAAATTTTCAGACCCGAATACTTCCTGATATAATCGAAATCAATTTTTACCCTAATTTAATCAAATTTTCCTTTGAAAATTCGTATTAGATTTTTCATAGCTTGGAAAATTACAAAAATTGAGACCCATCTCCAAAATCATATTTTACTGAACATGTAATTTTTCCATAGAATTAGAAAATCATTTATAGTCGGTTTTTCCCTAAAACCGTATAAATCCTTATTTAAATATTTTGAATTAAATCAAATATATTATAATTCAAGCATATCATCATCCAAAATATCATAAAAATGAATTTTATCTTAAATTCGAAAAAATTCATAAGAAAAATTAGAGATGGTATAAAATATTATTTACCTTGAATATGATAAGGACTTTGAGATTTGTTGTAGAATAATTTTCCCTAGCTTTAATCCTTAGCTTTAGATTGAATTTCTCTTCCTTTCTTCCTTGTAATGACCAGCCTTGCTTAGATTCACGTTTGTTATGTTTTTGAGAAATGAAAATGAATGTGCATATGAAAGGATGCGTAGCTTATAAGAGGTGGCTATTCCTAATATGCCTCTTATGTATATTTGTTAACATGTAAAACCACTATAAGCCCATTTAATTGGTTAATCATGGCATTCGTATCATTTATTCAAATCTCAATCTCCTTATTGTTCTAATTCTTACATTATTCTATTTAATTTATCTAATTAAATATCTCAAATAATGTTATTAAAAATCAGGGATGTTATAGGGGGATCTTGGGAATGGGTGTGGATTTGCCAAAACCAGTAAGGGGCTTCTTTGTTCCCCATTCCTTTTTTACCTTTAACTTATCGAAATCGTGCTTCAGCCTCTCCGCCGTTGATAAAGAATCAGGGTCCTTTATACTCATGATTGTCATCACCTCTTCTAAAGATGGGTCAATGTCCTCCTACCCTTCCAACACCCTTATCTTTTCATAGTCTATCTCAAGGACAGAGTTGGAAGGAGAAATTTAAGTGGTGAGCATTGTAGTAATAGATGTGGACATTGTTTTGATGGCAATTAGGCTCAAAGCTTGAGTAGCTAGTAGCGGAGGGCGGTGATAGATGATGTGTAACTTGACGTAGGGAATGATATAGCTTGTGATATCCTTAGGAAATTAATAAACTTTCTTAAATACTGAAGGGACTAAAGATATACCTTTGCCAGCTAGGGTTTGCTTCGATGGGGACTTGACGACTACTCCTTCCTCAAGAGTAGATTGGTCAATTGAACGACCGAGGGAGTGACATACGGAGTATCGACCTTGGTGTAGTAGAGACAGAGAGCTCATTAATGGCGCCCACAGTGGTGGTCCTATGGAAGTCGTGACATCTGCTGAAGGCTCTTTTAAAATAGGAGTAGAAGTTTCCGCATATCCGATACGTTAGGACTAGCGGGATCCTTAACAAGCGTCTGCCTTTTAGCAATAACGTATGCTGCAATGATTGCCATGCCCTTTCCCATGGCCACTGGATTGTCTCTATCCAAGAATATTGATTTTAGATAGTCTTCATCAAATCCATGGTCAAATTTGTTGGCCCTAAGTAAAATTCGTACCCAAGCATCGACTAGTGTGACCAATAGCTATCCTCGAGCCACTTCAAGTATTTTATCTTGATAACTATAATACCTCGATAATTTGAAATATATTATAATTAAAATATTAGAAAATAATAGTATTAAATAATTGGATTTGATTTGTAATAAAATTTATTTAAAATAAGGAGGGGCAAAATGGTCATTTTTCAACATCGGAATTGAATAGCAAAACATATGTCATTACGACCATCTCATTTTTTTAATTTTCACAATATATTCATTTGCCTCATTTGGAGTCCATATGAAGAAGTTAAGGTCAATTTCTTGTCGAGCTAAGCGAGTGCCAAAATTTGAGTTTGAATTAGGAGATAGTTGCCTTCCCTTCATCTATAAATAGCTATGTAACTTCTTTTACAATTTAGAAACTGGCAGAACTTTGTTCCTTTTCATTCTCCCTCTTCTTCCTAAACTTTGAATCGACATATCTTATTCAATTCTTTGTGGACTCGCATGTAAACAACGGCTTCTAGAAGCATACAGTGAATACTATGCATCCACTCTAAATTAAAGGAAAATTATGAAAGATTAGTGGTGCAACAGTCTGATCAGCAAAGGGTTGAAGCATTAAAGAGAGATTCGATGAGTGATCTTTTCTTTCTTCCAAATTAATGCGTAGTCGACACTATTCCTATGATTTGTAGCCTATATATGAGTGGATAATCATGATGACCATTGTATCTAACCGATGTAGTACGTTAACCAATGGTGTGTAAAGTAACAAAAAAATCTAGCATAGAGCCCGTAGAGTACCTCATAGCATACAGACAAAGTATAACATAATAACATAGATGTAAACCAAGCAAGATAGTAATATAATCAATGAACCATAAACAAGAACATCAGAGTGTAACAGGTTTCCAGACTATACAAAACTGAAATAACAGAGTTTATATATCCCAAATCTCCAAAATAAACTCTATAGCTATCTTTAGAGTAACACTAGTACCGGTATAGTTCCACATTACCGTAGAGCGGAATATAAGCGATGGTAAGCTCCAAAGTATGATATATGAAAGCTAGCCTCCTACCCGTACTTCGTACAGCTCCATGCGCTTCCAGACTTGTTATTCCTACTACTCATTTAAGAGTGCCCGAGATAATAAGATGTAAAGCATAAAACCACGGGTCGGACAAAATTCTGATGTGAGCAATAAATCATCTCAAAAATACTATAAAATTTTTATATATTAAATAGGGCATAGGGTACGAAGAACCATATCTTACCTTCCTCTGCATAAAAAGAGTTAGCATATAACAATTGATATATGCTAATCTACTATCATCTCCATAAAAGTGTACTACAATCGAAATACAATATCCAATGTCTACTTATATGGTTAAAGATACATACATCGTGTGACACCCTAATGTAATGAACAACCATGAAAAACAAACACCCATCAAACAATCCTCACCGTCACTCATGTGCATTGGATATATAATAACACTTATGGCACTGCAACATGCCCCTACTTAGAGGCCCGAAATTAATGGCTACAGATGTTGTAGTCATCCGTAGTTATTAATCCTCGATGACCAAATACGGTGGCGTTAGATTCATTGATACACAGAAAAATATAAATGAAAAAAATTTAAGACATTAAACAAAGTCACATTCCATTTCAAAATATTTCCAATTCATTAAAAAATCCCATAATCGCATATCACGTTCAAATGAAATATATTTATTACAACATATGCCAAGAGAGACATATGAAGATGCCCCCTTAGATGATCAGAGTATATATAGGCAATATAATAACTTTTCCATTACAAACAACACAACGGAATGAAATAAAAGAAATCTCTATATAGGATGCTTGCCTCCTGCACATCGCCAGAAGCTTTATACCTCTAAAGAGATACTTGAAAACCTCAACTCTCAAACTAATCAAAATCAATTGAGTACTCGAGAGTTTAAGGGGAAAATATAAACTTCGAGTTAGACATAAGCCCGGTATGAATAATAATCTACCATCTCAAGCCTTTAGACATTTAGTGAGACAACGTCGCTTAACGGAATGAGTTTTCCCCTCATTAGTATCCTGAAACCTTTATAAAACCATATACAATGCTCCTGCATCCACAATGGTTAAAATATAGTCATTTCAAAATATTATGATGATATGCAAACATGTTAAAACATGTTGGATTTCCCATCCTCGGTTTAATTGACTCTTTGCCATATTTATAGTTTCTAGGGTCACTATTAACTATTATTTTTCATGGGCTTGCTAATAACCTTTTCAATTTATATGGACTCTCTATCCTTGGGTTCAATATGAACTTATTGGCCCCTACCAATTAATATAGTTAATCCATGGGTTCCCTCGAGTCTATTGGTGACTCCAATAACTTTTCTCTTCTCCTAGCTTTCATTGGTTGACCAGGAATTTATTGACAACTGTCAATATCTTTTCTTCTTATCCTAGTTTTCATGGGCTGACTAGGAACCTATTGACATCTGCCAATAACTTAATTCGAATATAGTTTTCATGGGATCACTATAAACCAATTGGCCCCTGACAATCACTCTTTATAACATAGTTTTCATGGGATCACTATGAACCTATTGGTATCTCCAATAACTTCCTAATCATAGTTTTCATAGGATAACTATGAACTTGTCTCCCTGATAACTTCCATATTTAGGCATCTTGAATTCTGGTCTTCTTGACCTCTTGGATGCAATTCTACTCATCTAGGAGTTTAATCAATTTATATTCGCCACTGGGTTAACCTAGCTGGTTGTTCAACCCTTTATCCCCAAAATGCAGTTATGTGTCCATTATAGTGTTAATATATTTATATTTGAAGAAGCAAACTTAATTACAAAATAATATCACTCCCGTGGGTTTATTATCCTTGAAACATTTTTCATATAAAACATGGTTAATCCCTTTAACCTATAATTTTATTAAGGAAAGCTTCTTCTTAAAAACATTTCAAAACGCCTTTAATTTATCCATGGGTTTTTCCTTTAAGAAAAATGAGTTTGGGTTGCAAAGCCTTTTGAAACCTTCGAAATATTGCTTTCGACTTCCTTAGATACCCTCCTTCGAAAGCATATAATCTATATTTAAAATATTAGGCTCCTTCCTTTCAAACACTTTAAAACCATTCATTAGAAACCTTTCGAATGTATTAAAGTATCAACCTTTAAATTTAGAAGCATAGTTTCGAAACCAATTGAAAGTACCCATTTTGAAACCATTGAAGTAACCCTTTCGAAATCATTGAAAGTCCCCCTTTCGAAACCATTGGGTTTATTCTTAAAATATTATTTTGGTTAAAGTGAATATAAATGAAAGTACCCCTCTCGAAACCATTCTTTATCATATAAATGTATTTAGGGAAAACATGATGGTGTTGAGACCATCCTTTCAAAAGATTAAAACATCTGGGTAAAAAATTAGAAGGTTGGCTTTGAAACCCCTTTTGAAACCATCAACTTCGAAACCCCTAACTCCTTCCGAAAACTATAGGAAGTGGCTTATATTTATAAAAACACAAATTACCTTTCGACGATATTGGTATCTTCAATACCATCGAAACGCTTAAAATTACAGAAGGGTTTCGACTTGGTTGAAGCTACCCTTTCGAAAGATTTAATTTCAAAAACTAAGTAACTCCTTCGAAAGATACTTCTTTAAAAAGGCAACAGCTCTCTATTGAAAACTTGTTTTAAAATACCATTTTGCAAGCATTGATTTTGAGTCCTTCGAAACCTCTTTGTAAGCAGGAAAGCGCTTTTCTTTAGAAAACAAAGCAAAGACCTTGAACCTTTCGGAAGCTATGTTTCGACACCCTACCTTCCACCTTTCTCCAACCCACTACGTACCATCTTTTTGATACCTTGAGTATTGGTTTCAGCTTAACCTTTTTCAACTAACCTGCCACATGTAAACACCAGATTGGTTAACTTAACTTTTCAAATTCTTTACTAAGATAGCTGCCACTAATTTCAGATCTAAACCATGGTTAAGTTAATCAAATAAGCCCTTCCATTAATGAAAAACAAATATTGCAAAGAAGTCTCTCTTTTAAAATAATTTAATTTGCATAGCAAATCACTTTGGAAAATCCCCAAAAATTCCGAAAATTCACTTTAATCATGTTTTCTAACATATCAAAATTTCAGATCCAAATTCTCAATATATTTTCTAAAACAAATTTATAAACCCAGATAATCATATTTTCCTTTGAAAATTCATAACAATATTTCCATATCATGGAAAATTATCAAAATGAAAACACAACTCTAAGCTATAATGACCCACCTCGATGCCCAGTTTAACAAAGAACATTACAAGTAATGTCGTCTACTAAGCTAAAGAATACGGCTTGTTAAGAGCGATCGAATGTGAATATATCTTTCTAGTAACATTGACACATCATTTATACCTTTTTAGTTAATATCTGAACTGAAATTTAACATGTACATTATAATACAAAGTAATAGACACACCGATTTCTCAAAATTGGAACAATATATCATATAAGCGTCAATCATAGATCACAGTGGAATAAAATCTCAATTTATGCTTATAAATATTTTAAAATTTTCCCATGGCATTTAAACATCGATATAAATTGATTTTGCCCTAAAACCGTGTATATTCCCATTTAGACAATCTTGTTTAAATTAAACAAATTAATATTCAAGCATATCATCATTCAATTCATCATAAAAACGAAATAGATAGAGGATGATTTATTTAATTACATAGTTTGGGCTCCTAGAATATGGTGCCCTTGTGGCAATCTATTTGATTGTATCGAAAAGTCCACCGAATTGGGATTTTCCTATTGGCATTCCAGGGCAATTCACTTATCATAGAAAGGATGAGCTTCAAGAGAATGATTTGGAGTTCTTGCAGAGTGGAACGATACAGTACTAGAGATGAGATAGATCATCCAAAGAATAAGGCTTTCTTTGAATAAGCCAATTCATTTCGGACCCTGCATCCATTCTTTTTCCTATTCAAAGATCAGCCCTTTGTCTCTATGTTTTCGTAACGAGAGTTATTTGTAGATGAAAAGATTTCAAAGGGGCTTATTACTCCTAAAAAATTCTTTTACATCTATATCTAGACACTGGTTCATCAATAATACGCAAGAAAAGAACTTCGAATTATTGATTCATCGCTAGAGAAGGCTTAGAACCAATAGTTCATTATCTAATGGATCTTTCCGTTCTAATACTCCATCCGAGGCTTATCAATATTTATCAACTCTCTTCCTATCTAATAGAATTGGATCAAATGGCAAAGACATTATGGAGACAGAGATGGCTTTTCCCGGATGAAATGAAATATTTGATACATGTAACAGGGGAAAGATTTCCAATTCCTTAGTCATAAAGATATGTGGCCGTAAAAAGGGAATTAAGTGGAACAGAATTGGTCGGGTGGTAGAGTCATGGAAACACTTGTTTATTCCATATTTTGGACCTTAGCTCTATGGAACAATATGCTACTGCTGAAGCATGGAAGAATTGAAATCATAGATCAAAACACAATGTATGGATGATATGAACTGCCTAAACTAGAATTCTTGAACGGTGAATAATCATAGCCTATTACTCATTACATCAAAGAATTTTCATTAATGAAACCATGGAAATCCATTGGAAAAGAAAAATATGCATGTCCGATGAAACGATCGTTTCTTTCTGCTCCAATAACGAATCATTGGTTTAACTGAATAACTAAAGAAAATAGATAGACCTTTCTCTTTGTCTCAGGTCGATGGATCTTCTCAATTGGAAGATCTCCTATATAGATAATACATTTTCCATTTGACCGGGCCAAATTCTAATTGTTTTGTTCCGAAGCAAAAATATCCGTGGAGGTGGTTCATCCTATTCACGACTAAGAAGTACAGGATTCTCTTTCGAATTGGCCCTCAAAAGAGAAGGAAAGCTGGAATGCGAATAGGCGTCAGTCTATTCTCTAATTCACCCGACCCGACAACACCCTTTTTGGGAACTTCTGTGCCAAAGTCACTGAATGGGTAAGTCGCCAATTCCTAAAATGTACTATGTAATGTACTTTATCCGTTGGGTTACGGGTACTGGTGTGTATTTTACTAGAGGTTTCTATCAATATGCCCCTGTGTGATTCCTGTTGAATCATATACTCAGGGGGTAGCACGGGGTGGAGGATTTCCAAGTGGACTCCTTTTTCATTAGATAGGAAAGATCACCTTTGTAATCTGCTGCTGACCCTGTTCCAATTCCAACAGCTCGGACTCGAATCGTGGGGAACGCCAAAAAACTTCGTATCAAAGGATAAGATTTTTAGTATATCAATATTGATTAGATTTGAAATCTGTTATTAGATTGCTCATTCAATGAGCATTCTCAATATTATGCCTTGAAGAGGAATCGAACCTCAACACGATTTAGTATGAGATTTTGAGTCTCATGTGTCTACCATTTCACTATCAAGGAATCTTGAAAATGAATCGTATTCCATGAATATGATATCTATCTAGTGCGATATATGGAATATATAGGAAAAGGTGGATGGAGTGTTGGGGTATTTCTATCGATCAGACATATCATATTGGCCCGAGTCGGACATTAATTGCTTCGATTTGAATTATCCATAGGATACCCTATATATCAAAAGATGTACAATCAAACCTATTTCTCGATTCAATAGAAGCCCAAAGAAGTGAATATGGTACCCAAACAACGATAGATATGACAAAAGCAGGTCTGACTACGCCTATTCCTAATCCTAAATAGAATGTGACAATGTACGCATCCATATGGAAACATAATATCCATTTACATACGCTCAAATGACCCCTTCTCATATTAAGAATGTACATAACCCTATTCTGGTCTGGTCCAGTATGGAATGAACTTATAATCTGATGATCCAGTCGATTCCATGATTATAAGTTCGTAATTCTTGCCCATTTTGGACAGAACAGGTCTACTAATTCTTTTATTCCAGTTAGTAAGAGGGATCTTTAACTAAGAAATAGACCTAGAAGCTAAAAGAGGGAATCTTGAGCAACTGCGAGAATTGGGTTCATTGATATTCTGGGTATAACAGATGCTATCACGCATCTAGTCATACTCCATTAGATGGAATTGTTTGATCTTAAGGGAAATCTTCTATAATTTCATACAGGTGGGGTTATTTCTTGGTTTCGTCCAGTCATTAATAACTTGATTATTTTTATATAATAGTAGATGGAAATAAATCTCGTAAGGAGTCATATCGAAACCAAGAAATATAGGTCTGCCTACCATCCGCACCAGAATAGATGGAGTTTTCCAAAAACCCATGCTAGTGGAGGAAGACCCCCAAGGGATAATAGACATAGGGTTGAAGAGAGAGCCAAAGTGGATCTTTCCTGTATAATCTTGCATAATCTCAAATGGTCTCAGTTTCGATGTGTAGACCAATGATACAATGGGAGTAAAAGTTCCTAGATTCATGGAGATATGGAACAACACATAAGTTATCATGCTTGCATATCCATCATTTGAGTCTCTAATAATTATTCAAATAATTACATATTCGATTTGACCGATGGACGAATAGCAAGCTTGCATTTCAAGCTTGTTTGAGTATAGCAATGAGATTCCCCAATATCATGCTAAGAGTAGCTAGGAATTCCAAAAAAAGATGCCATTCGTTTGATGAGAAATAAAAAGGAATATCAAAAATTCGCGTGGTTGAAGCTAAAGTAGCTACTTCTGAAGTGACAGACAGAAAAGCAATGACGCGAGTGGGAGAGTATGCCTCACTTCTTTCTGTCATTCCAAACCGTGCATGAGACTTTCATCACGCATGGATCCTAAGTGATAAAAGAAGGAAAAACTCATCTTCTTTCTTTTTTGATTACCTTCCTCGCGTATGTATAAGACCGAATCTATTCGATTTCTAAAAAGGATTACTAATCCTTAAATTTAGTGACTGACTTTTTCAATCTTTCAACCTTGGTTCCGTAGGAGCACAAGTCATAAAGATTGAGAAATAGAACTATTTGATTAGATTTTTTTTTCAATATCCATGAGATGATCATCTTAGGTTGTTCCTTTTGTCAATGGATGCCCTTATTGCACTCGTAGCCTCTAAAGGATAAGAACTAACCATGTAGCATCTACATTTATAATTCAAGTATTGTATACGTCATTACTCCAACCATTTGTAGGAACTACCCGTAATAACAAACTTGCAAAATGGATCTATTTATCATAAAGAGATTCGTTGTTCCTGACCCTGCTTCACCTTAGTTCTTATTCGAACAAAAAGACCATAATAAACTTTTGGTAAAAGTTATGTCATGGTCCGAGTGGGGATAGAATTTCTCTTCTGCATGTCTATGGAGTTTTTAAAAATCCAAACATCACAGAGATCGATATAGTGATAGGAATTTGTTGAGCGAACCGCCCTCCTTCGTATATGTTAAGAGTCTATTGATGAAAATGGGCTAGGGAAAGCTTGAACCCAATTACTACAGTGATAGATATAAGTGCAATTGAAATTCATGGAGAGTTATGCATTTGTGTATTGATAAGACCATTCACTATTTCTGGAAACTTGATCTCCTCCCAGATGAACCATATAGCCAAGAGAAACCATGAACGAAACCATGAACCAAAATAGAAGAGCTTGCCCCACCTGTGAGTAAATATTTCATGATAGCCTCATTAGGCCGTACATCTCTCTTGGTATATCCAGATAATAGGTAGTAACATAAGCAGGAACATTCTGGAGCTAAAAAGATAGTCATTATATCGTTAGAATCACATAAAAACATTCCTCCTAGAGTAGATGTTAATACGAATAACAAAAACTCTATTATAGCCATTTCTGTACATTTAATGCACTCTACGGATAGAGGAATACATAGAGTTGAGCATAGTAAAATAAGAAATTGAAAGATCTCATTGAAATTGTTCGTTTGGAAATTTCCCAAAAAGTTAATTATAGGTTCTTCTTTCCACCAGTACAATAGGGCCATCATGCTCATTTCTAAACTTGTTGAAGAGATGAAATAGAACCAAGCTCTATCTTTTTGATCAGAGGTTGAATCGATCATCAGAAGAAGAATTAGGCTAAATATTAGGATACATTTTGGGAAAATGAAACTTCCATTGAAGAGAAGCAAATGAAACGCTTTCATAAAAATTCTCGTAGGATCAAGAATGAAGTTTTCATTCTGCACATGCTAGATCATAAATTAGTAACCGCATCCAATCTATGAAAAAGTCCCAATTGTTTCAAACCTTTTTGATATTTTATTTACGGAATCCCTATGAATAGGATCAAACCTTTTCCATGATATTCCCATAAGATTCCTCTTTCTTATTCTTAAGCAAGACCGCAAGAGGGTTTAGTTGATTAATGATTTATGTTTCATCATTCTTTTTGTTTGTTTCGAGTAAGATATCGATCAATTCCAATTATTTCTTTTTCAATTGATTCTTTTTCGAACGAGATGTATGGGTCCATGGATCTAGTGTCTATATAAATCCTGTTCATGGATTTAAAAAAATGGGCAAGAGCTCTTTTTGCCTCTTCCATTCTATGAGTCTCTTCCTTTTTGCGTATGGCATAGCCACTCCCTTTGGCAGCATCTACTAATTCAGAACTTAATTTGAAAGCCATATTTTGACTCGGGCATTTTTGGTATGATCCTAATAACCAACAAATGGCGAGTGCTTTTCCATCTATAGATCCTATTTCAATAGGAATTTGATGAGTCGACCCACCTACATGTCTTGCTTTTACTACTATATTGGGAGTTACTCCATGTATTGCTTGATGTAAAACTGATAGTGGATTTGTTTCCGTCTTTTGTTGAATCTTTTTCATGGCTTGGTAGATAATTTGATAAGCTAATGATTTTTTTTCGTGTTTCATAATACGGTTAACCGACATGTTAACTAATCAATTACGATAAATTGGATCGAATTTTGCAGTTTTTTCTTCTGAAGTACCTCGACGTGACTTGAGCGTAAAAGAGGTTCAAAAATAAGTTCTTTTATAAGGACTAAAATTGGTACAAAAAATAAAAAATATCCTCAGGTTTCGAATGAGTTGGAATTGCGCGTATGGAAATTCAAAAAAGAATTGATTTAATCCAGGTTACAATTCATATTGGATTCCCATATTTATTAACAGAGGGCCGAACTCGAGGAATCAAAGAATTACAAATGAATGTACAAATTGAATTTCGTTCCGTGAACCGAGGAATCCACATTGCTATCACACGAATAGAAAAACCTTATGGAGACCCCAATATTCTTGCAGAATATATAGCTTCTCAATTAAGAAATATAGTATCATTTCAAAAGGCAACGAAAAGAGCTATTGAATTAACTAAACAAACGGATACAAAAGGAATCCAAATACATATTGTAGGACGTATTGATGGAAAAGAAATTACATATATCGAATGGATCAAAGAATGCAGGGTTCCTCTACAAACAATTCACGCTAAAATTGATCGTTGTTCCTATATAACTCGAGCTATCCATGGAGTACCAGGCCTCAAAATTTGGATATTTGTGGATGAAGAATCATGAATCTTTATTTATCTTGTCATTCTATCCAGTAATTTAGTGATATATAACAAAAAAATAGAAACTTTTTCCACTTTTCTTTTTAAAAAAGAATAATTCAAATTCTACAAGGATGAATAAAAAAGAAATTAACCTTTTTTTATAATTGCTATGCTTAGTGTGTGACTCATTAGTTTTTTCTTTATAGTTTTTAGTAGGATCAAAAAAAGACCAATCCTTAATAATAATTCAATAACTACAACCACTATATTAAAAAAATAAAAACTAATAATTAACTTAATGCTTCATATTGTCAAGATCCCAAAAATAGTCACTATATGACTCGATCAATCATATAGTTGTAACAACTAGAATTGTTCCATAAAAAATATGATTGTTGATTTGAAAAAAAAGGGATGCGGATAAATGGAAAGGTGATACAAAGAGAGAATAAAAATATCAAGGATATATAATTCCAATACGTATGGTCTATGAATTACCTCATATAAATAAAATGCAGTGTAATAAAGCATTAATTCCATATTGTTTTAATATTGTATCGATTGATATTGATATATGAATAATGAATTATATATAAGTAACAAAGAGCTTCTGGTTAATAGAAACCGAGGATATTGACTCAAAAATAGATTTTGTTGAGAGCTCCATTGCAGAGTTCAGGCCTAATCATTAATGGAGAAGTTATAGGAACGACGAAAATCGTGACAATATAGGATTGTATTTAAAAGGATCCAAATGATTAAGCAGGCAGGATGGCGGAATGAACCATGAACAATTTTTTTTACTCAAGGAGTTTGTGGATTAATCCTACGAATAAAGCAGGAAAAGGAAAGAGTCAATATTCGTCCGCAAAACCCTTATTTCTTATTTATTGGATTCCAATATTGTCTTGATTCAATAATTTATTAAAGAAATGTAAAAAAAGGATACGGCATGAAAAGAAACATTGTCTATATCTAGAAATAGACAAATCTAATCGTATATACAGCTTCTTATGTAACAAATGAAATATAATATCAATAAATCCCATTACTTTGTTTAGTGTATTAGTTATTAAATACATGTGTGTTCATAATATTATTGAATCCTTTCATTCGTGAGGAGATGGATGAGTAGAAACTCCTACGTCCGGTTCTGTAGTAGAGGTGGGAAAAAACCATCAACTATAACCCCAAAAGAACCAGATTTCGTAAGCAACATAGAGGAAGAATGAAAGGAATATCTTACCGAGGTAATCAAATTTATTTCGACAGATCTTCTCTTTAGGCATTTGAACCTGCTTTTTACCACTAGGCAAATAGAAGCGGGACAAAGAGCAATGGGATGAAGAGTAATGAAACGATATGCACATCGTAGTGGAAAAAAATGGGTATGAGTTTTTCCCCATAAACCTATTACAATAAGGCCCGCAGAAACGCGTATGGTTCAGGAAAAGGATCCCTCTATTATTGCGTATCTATTGTTAAACGTGGTCGAATACTTTACGAAATGGGAGGAGTCTTAGAAACTGTAGCCAGAGTAGCAATTTCTATCGCTGCGTGCAAAATGCCTATAAAAACTCAATTTGTTATTTCAGGATAGGGATGTAGAAATAAATATAAAAAAGGGTTGGAAAAACAACTAAGAGTTTCTTTATTTCTAGATAAATACTATTTCTTCTTTTTCCTCATTCTTTGCATTGAAATAAAAAATTCAAATAAAAAGATATGATTCAATCTCAGACTCTTTTGAATGTAGCATATAATAATAGAGCTCGAGAGTTAATGTGTATTCGAATCATAGGAGCTGGTAATTATAGATATGCTCATATTGGTGAGTTATTATTGCAGTAATTAAAGAAGCAGTGCCTAATATGCCTCTAGAAAGAACAGAAGTAATAAGAGCAGTAATTGTATGTACATGTAAATAACTCGAACGCGACAACGGTATGATAATATGATATGATGACAATGCAACGGTTGTCATTGATCAAGAAGGAAATCCAAAAGTCGATTTTTTTCCACGATTGCTCGGGAATCGAGACAGTTGAATTTTACTAAAATAGTTTCATTAGCTCCCGAGGTATTATAAAGACTCATAGTCATAGATCAAATTAGGATATTGTTCTAGTAGGATATCTAAAATAAACCTGATTAATAGATTTTGTCTCACATAAATACTTTTACTAAATTTAATAATTAATTTCAAATGTAATTAAATAATGATACTTTGAAGTATTCAAATAAAAAACATGTTAATTATATCAAAGCTAGGAAGCACCAATAATTATAATTCGTCATGGGCAGAGGCACTATTGCTGATATAATAACTTATATAAGAAATGCTAACATGAGTATAAATGGAACGATTCGAATAGTATCCACAAATAACGTTGAAAACATTGTTAAAGTACTTTACAAGAGGGTTTTATTGAAAATGTTAGAAAACATCAGGAAAGAAATAAAAATTTCTTGGTTTTAACCTTGTGCCAGAAAAGAACAAGGAAAGGAATATATAGAACGATTTTAAAATGTATAAATCGACCTAGTTTACGAATCTTATTCCAACTATAAAAAAATTCCTAAGGTTTTAGGTGGAATGAGAATTGTAATTCTTTCCACTTCTCGAGGCATAATGATAGATCGAGAAGCTAGACTGGAAAAAATTGGAGGAGAAATTTTGTGTTACGTATGGTTACTCTCCTCTAGTATCATAATTTTACCTCTAGCTTCCTATTTGCGAAATAGATAGGAAAAGTGAGTTATATAACCCTTCCTCCATTAGTTGATACTTCAGTAAGGTTTCCTGGAATGAAAAAAATGATTCATAAAGGATTAATTACTGAATCATTTCCCAAAGGCATGCTCCCCGAATCCATTTATATTTTATATAATGAATATCTTATTCTAGGTTGTATTTCAGCGAAGATGCGATGTAGTTTGATACAAACACCACCGGATGGGGGATAGAATCTAAATAAAAATAAGGCAATATTATTCATTTAACCACGGGATGCATAATTTATAGACTTCGGAACAAAGATTCGAACGATTAGATAAATTCTTTTTGAAAAAATCCCTTTTATCAAAGATACAATTTGAAGCAAAAAAAAGAAAGAGACTTATTTTCTTCCAAAGAATAGATTAAAAGTTAAAATAAGGAGTAATAAATATGAAAATAAGGGCATCTGTTCATAAAATTTGTGAAAAAGGTCGATCGAACCGTATGCGCGGACGAATTACAGTGATTTGTTCCAATCCAAGACATAAACAGAGACAAGGATAATCTTTCTAAAGTTTCTCAAAGAGTGGTTATGTAAAAATAAAATATTTGTTTAACATAAAATGGATATCTCTACATCTTTTCATATATTTCTGATTCATATGTAAGAGATGATAAAATATGGCAAAACCTATATAAAGGTTTTGTTCGTGTAGGAATGGGCATATTAATTTACGTAAGACTGGACGTAGAATACCAAAAGAAATTATTCATGTTCAAGCCAGTTTCAACAATACCATTGTAACTGTTACAGATGTATGAGGTCGAGTGGTTTCTTGGGCCTCCGCTGGCACTTCTGGGTTCAAAGGCACAAGAAGGGGAACAACCTATGCTGCGCAAGTAGCCGCTTTAGATGGTTTTCATACTGTAGTAGATCAAGGTATGCAATGAGCAAAGGTTATGATAAAAGGTCTTGGTCTTAGAAGAGATGTAACATTATGAGCTATTTGTAGAAGTGGTATACTATTAAGTTTCGTACGTGATGTAACAACTATGCCACATAATGGATGTAGACCTCCCAAAAAAAGATGTGTGTAAAAAAAGAATTAAATGGATGTTAAGAGAAATAAACAATTCAATGATCTAATCAAATAAAAATATTAATATGGATCCATAGGAAATAGCAAGGGTCACTCGAACACTATAGTGGAAACGTGTTTAATCAAAAGTAGACAATATGTGTCTTTATTATGGTCATTTCATTCTGTCCCCGCTCATGAAAGGGCAAGCCGATACCATAGGTATTTCCATGCGAAGGGCTTTACTTGGAGAAATAGAAGGAACATGTATCACACGTGCTAAATCTGAAAAAGTGCCGCTTGAATATGATAGTAGGTATTGAGAAGTAACTTGTATGGAGTTAGAGATGCATCCATTTGCATTAGCGATCTTAGATAAGTAACCGCTAAAGATATCATCTCACTGCCTTTCATGGAAATAATTGACATAACATAGCATAAAGCTAACCTAATGGAACTAATTAATTTGCATATTGGATTACAAATCAATCGAGATCGCAGATACCGATTGAACCCCACAAATAACTCTCAAAATGGAATTTATCATATAGATGTGTATCGATGCCTGTTTGAAATGCAAATCATAGTATTCATTCTTATGGAAGTGGAATGAAAAACAAGAAATACTTTTTATAGAAATATGGACGAATGGAAGTTAACTTCTAAGGAAGCACTTTATAAAGCCTCTCATAAATTTGATTGATTGATTTATTCCTTCTCCACATGCGAAGGAAAGGAACATTCATTTCGAGGAAAATAAAAACAGGTTTACTCTACCACCTTTTACCTTTCAAAAAGGATTAACTAAGCTAAGGAAAAACAATAAAGGAATTCCATTGAAATATATTTTTATTAACCAATTAGAACTATCTCCTAGGGACTATAATTGTCTCAAAAAGTCCAATATACATACATTATTGGACCTTTTGAGTAACAGTCGGGAGGATCTTTTGAGAATTGAATATTTTCATACAGAAGCTATAAAATGGATATTGGACACTCTATAGAAACATTTTGCAATCCATTTACCTAAGAATAAGTTTTCATTTTAAAGAAATGTTTTCATATTCTTTTTCATTTAAAAAAAAAATCATTTTTTAACTTCGACACACAATTCGTATTTTCGCGAAATAGATCATAATAAAACTCATGTATCTAGGGAGGATTCACTTTAGAAGCGACTATTCCCTAGATACCTACGTCGTGGTATTTCAAAGTTGAATCAATTTGAAATAGACCTATAGTTAGAGATTTATCAATAGGAAATGTTGTTCCAATAACTAACCAAAGAGCTACTACGGTACCAATTAGAAAGACTATTGTAGTTACTGGACGACGAAATGGACAAAAAGGGTACTGTTAATTATCCTGTTGATACTAAAACCATTAAAAGAACACCTAATAATTTTTACGGTACTGTGCGAAGTATTTGAAATATGGGAAAATGTACCATTTGGGCAATATTTCTAAAGGAGTTGCAAATGGATCTGCCTTTCACCAATCATTGATGGTTCTAGAAGTACTAAGTCGACATTACATGCAATAGTACCTAGAATTACTACCGGAAAAATATATAAAAGATCATTGGGGCATGCGGGTTCTCCATAATAATTACGCCCCATCCCTTTGGCCAATTTAGCTCTTAATACAGGATTGTTCAAGTCAGATTTCTTAGTTGTTGGGATGGGTGAATTCTTATGGATCCATCCCTCGAAAGAACCAGATATGATAATTTTCATCATACGGCTCGAGTAAGATTCAAAAGAATTACAAAAATAGATTGATAGAAAATCTATATTTTATAGATACCCACACATATAAAATAGAATGATTCTATCTAAATGATAAAGGATTTGCTAGGTCCCATTTCTGAAGTTGCACCTATTCATATTCAGTGCAAATAATTTAGTTCTTATAGATAAATGCTCAATATCAAAGTAAGCTTAAAAATTTAATCATAACCAAAGGCTTTTTGGACTGTCTTGTGTCTTTTCGATTTTATTCTTTTTTCCCCACAACATCTCGATTTTCTTACATACAAAATCTTTACTTGTTACTAATAATGTCTAGCCTCTATTCTTCCTTAGATCACTTATTTCACTCCGACAGTATCATATTATAGATTGAGGTCGATGTAGAAGAAATGAATGCATTTCCATACTATAAATAAGTAGGTGGGATAAATAAAACATTGGATCGTGCCACATCACTTATTCTATAGGATCTTACGGAGCCTATCCATGCATGACATAATTCAGATATGATCATAGAAAAAAAATTCCTTAAGCGAACCGGCCTCCTATGCTATATTGGGGGATTTATGTGGTGGTTGGATGCGGAGAGGCTTTTGGTTGTGAATTTCAACATAGGGGATAAAATAATATATCGGCATGGCTCTATCAATAGTTCTAGTCACACACTCCCATAATTCATCCATCCTCTCTTCGAAGAATTCACTTCAACTATTCTTATCAAATAAGAACTTAACTACTTCGGAGTAGAAGAGAAGTATCAAAAAACATGTCTTATGTAACGACCCAAAATTTTCGACCTCGAAAATTAGACACTAATGCGTCCACTGTAGAAGTGCCGAGCAATCGAACGTCGAAAATTCCGGATTGTTAGAGAAAGAAGAAAGGAAGTAGAAGAAGAGACAGAAAACAAAACACAGAATCTCATATTTCGCAGCAGATCAAAATATAATATCACATAATAGAATTTATACAAAGAAAGCTATAATTGTCATTTTATAATAATACATCAGAGTTACATACAATACACAAATAGACTAGATAGCTATATCAACCTGATCCAGACTACCAACATTAAAATTCTATTACACAACAGAAAAATCCATATGTTCCTGCCATCCAGCTTACCTCCTGAGCTCCAGAACGACCAAACTTGAAAATCTGTAATACTCGATCTGACACGAGCATTACATCAAAGTAACACCTGGGTCAAGCTGGAAACCAGCATGAGTAAACCCATATAATTGGAAATACCAAGTTTTAAAAAACATAATGGAAAATCCAGGGTAACTCGTACCTCACAACGAGTTTTTGTTTAAACCAACACTTATTTCACAAATCAATCCCCAAGTACCATTATATAGTTTCAACGGTCCAGTTTGCTTAAATTATTCCATTCCAACCTATTGATTTCACATATCAATCTATGAAGGATTATAATAGATCACAAATCGAAATGGTTTCAGGTATTTACTGATTACTCGACCCGGTCTCTTCGAATCCAAAAACAAAGCTGTTTAAGTTCAAACAATTCCATTATATCCAGCATTACATATTTATATAGCAATTCATCACAAATAGACAAACTATATTATCATAGTTCAACCCAAAATATTTCATATCTCAAAGCATCACAAATCACATATCAGCGATATCAAATAATCTAAGCCATTCGATATATCTTAATCATCTATAAGCAAGATAAATTAGTCACACCATTTGTAATTAATTTAAATAAATTAAATTAATTACTTCAATCACCTTTAAATCCTGCTTACTTAAAATTAATTAATTACAAACCCATTAACCAATCATCCTTTAATTATCATCTTAATTAATCAACCTTGATTAATTTTTTTGTCACATTAAGTAATTAGCCTTAAATTAATTAACCATTGACTTTAGTTAACCTCTAATTATTCTCATTAACTTATAAACTTTAATTAATTACATTGATCCTTAATTAATTACAGTAATTAATTATTCTATAATCACTTACATTGATTAACTAATCTTTTAATTAATTACCTGAATTAATCCTTTATTTAATTACAGTAAGTAATTAATCCTTAATTACTTCCATTAAGTAATTATCCTTAATTGCTTGCATTAATTAGCTAATCCTTAATTACTTACATCCAGTAATTATTCTTTTAGTTTCTTCCGTTAAATAAGACCTCAATTAAATTATTTAAGTGCTTGAAATTATTATATACCAAAAATCATTTATTAATTAAAGTTAATACTACATACTTAAATCACTTCTTAATCTCATCATTAAATTTTATTTGAAATAATTTAGGAGCTAATTACATAATTAATCTAATATATAATTACATAAACCAAACAATTTTTAAACAAAAATTTAAACTTTGAAAACTTGTTTAACCTTTCTTTGAAAACTTTAATTTAATATACTTTTACAACTTAAATCTGTTTAACCATTTTGCTCTAAAATCGAAAATTTTATATCCCTTCAAAACTGGTTAGTATTACTTGAAAACTCCCTTTGAAAACTTTGTTTAAAATTTACCTTTGCTTCCAAATCTGAAATTCATATTTCAATTTAAAACCTAGACAGGATTCCTTTAAAAATTTAAGACCTGGTAACATGCACAACTAAAACCTGAGCAAAAACACTAAACCCCCGAGTCACTTGCGAGCAATTCATGTTAACATACATGCTTCGAGACACACCCGAGCATCATCCTCCTTCCACCCGATACCATACGACACAACACACATCTAATACGCTGGGACATTTGTGCACGTGCATAATGCCTCGCCGCTGCTCCGATCGATGCTGCAACCTCAGACAAATCGGCAACGACCTCACTGTCGTTCCCATCTACCCAGAAGTAAGGATCTACCCCCAACTAGAAATCGAGCAAGTCGATACAACTAAAACCCAAAACTTCACAACGAAAACCACTCTACGCCACCGCCTTAGGTTGCCAGAGATCCCGACACTCCGCTCAAACTACGCTGTAGACACACGCACCAATCCCACCTACACTGATCAAGTCCGATCCATCCTCGCCGTTACGATGAACTCGAATACAACGTCGAACCCATCAAAGAGTAAAACCCTACATCGACGACTATACGCCACAGTGATGAGCGATAAAATAAGTGACAATTTTTCCTGAGATCGTTACCACTCAAGCTTCCTTCCGTATCAACCGCGAAGCTCGACCCACCGCCGTTCTTCATGAATTAACCAAAAACAAAGAATTGTTCATCTCAAAAATTAACCTCAACCACTTACTTAAAAATCGTGATATCATTACTAAAATTCATGGTTTCTTAGCACGAAATCAAATCTAAAATCAAAACTTGAAGATTAAACAATCAAATTTTTGTCTCGAATTGATTTTCACCATATATCCCTATTTTCCAATTAATCTCTTCCTAATCATACTTATGAACATTTTTAAAAACAAGATTAGGTTAATACAACAAGTTCCTTTTGAAAACCATAATCTAATTTAGCTTATACGAGAGATATTGAATTTGGAGTATTTTTGGTCTATTGAAATTAAACAGAGACATGTTCTCAGATATGCACACAGTACTTATATATTATATATATATATATATATAAGTATATTCAAACATTCTTGCAAACATTTCCCAATCAATATTTCATGAATTTTCCACATGCATCTTTTAAATAAGTAGATTTAGTCAAAGAGTGAAAGTCTACTCAGCTGGAAAAATGCTGGATAGAGACTTTTTGAAATGGTTTTGTATTTCGAAAAAAAACTGGAATGCTGAGATCTTGAACTAGAAACTGGATAATGCTTAGTTGAGTTGATCCTGCCTTGATTTAGTTTGAAATTGGAAGCTTGCTTTAAACTGAGATGATTTTGCTTTTAAAACTGAATTGAATTTACTTAATTAATTGCTGTTAGAATTTTCTCTGGTTTGAGTTAATAACAGTTCTGATTTTCTTTTTTGTTTATTTTAATAATGAAGATAAGAGAAAAATGAAAGAGAGGGATAGAGATATGTTTATATAACTTAGCTTAATTTATTTAAAATAAAAAGAAAATAAATGACACTTGTTCATTTAGTTTACACTTGTAATTAGCATGTATTCTTAAGCTTACATTTGTTATTTTGTATATCAATAACTTAAATTTGTAATTTCATGCATAAATATGTTTTAATATATATATATATATATATATATATATATATATTATAATAATTCCAATTTAGTTTTATTTTTATAAATGTCTTAAGTGATTTAATATATAAATTTTTTTTATATTTATCTATTTATAATTTAAAAGTAAATGATATAAAATTCTAATTATACACTTATAAATAGTTATACAAATATACTAGTTTTATATATTCTCTATTTATATTTTTAAATGTTTTCCGCAAAACTTTTATATTAAATTTTCTATTTTGTAAATACTTTCAATAATTTATATAAATAAAATCTTTTAAAGAAAATAATATAAAACAAATTAAATACTTGTAAAAATCATATATATACTTTTAAATCCAATTTATTATAAGAAAATTATCTTTTTGAATTTCAAATTCAAATTCAAATTCTAATTAATTTGAAATCAACTCATACATATACATATATATTCAACACATAATTTATTTATTTGAAAAATAATAATTTTGCAAAATTTTTATAATTATATTAGGAGATTATCAAATAAATATTTATCCAGAGATAAATATTTACTATCAAATTTATTTATTCAACTTATAAATCAGTGTTTTCAATAGTTAAAATAAGATAATTATCCAGTTATCTGATGCCTAAAAATCCGAGTTATCACATTCCTTTTTCTTTAAATCTTTTTGTCCTCGAAAAGGAACGAAACCAGAATTTTAAAATTATCCTTTAAACATTTTTAACTATAAAATCCTTTTTATTCAAAACTTAAAAATACTTTAAAATCTGAATAATACTATCAAAATAGCTTTATAAAAATACTTTTTATAACTCGATGTCTCAACCAGTCCATTCTTGTTCTCACATAAATTCGGTCATACATTGATCAGGCGTAGGACTGAAAATCTATAAGTACTTAGAAGATCCGTTTTCAACTCCCAGTAAAAATACTTAGGAAAAAAGTTTTGTTGAAAATATAGAAAACATTTTTGAAATAGAGGAAACATCTTTGGTGAGAATGCTCTGAAAACCACCACCCCCTCCATGGCCGCAGTTAACCCGACCTATTAGGCACTCCACGTCCCTCGATTACGCAATGGAACCCACCACAGATCGCAGAATCGTCCCATGTTACGTTGCCATCATGACAAAAATCCACATAACTGTAGGCATCAACGCCCTCGATTTTCGCTTCTAAATGAAACTTCACCACTCCTACATAGGTCACAGACTACATCAATCGAGTCACAATGTAGTCTTAGGCTCTCACGGTCTCCCGACTTTCGGTATGTTTCCATAGATCGCAGTCTACCAATGTTACGTTGCCATCACGGCAAAATCAAACGTAGACCATTGGCTCTCACTGCACACACGACTTCCATTATGGTTCGCAGTAGATCGCAGTGACATCGAGTTACACCGTCGTTACAGCATAACCCAAATGTCTCTGTAGGCATCAACACCCTCGAATTTCACTACCCACAACACAAAATCCTCATAAACTTCAGTTTGTCTGGACTACCTCCCAGGATTCAATTTACAGCCTGCCCCTTAGGGCTCAATGCAGAACCACCCCGTGATCTCCTATGAAGTTCATTTCAGTGGGAGCGCCTTTTTCCCCAGAGCCAATCTCAAAACATTTTACACTATACACTTATAGTATCTTTCAAATCATACCCTTTATGATTTACACAAAAATCCCCTTTGCACAAAATCGATATCTCAAATCGATAGTTCCAAACTTGGTTTTCCAAATTCTCAAAATTGTTTTTTCTCAAAAATCAAAAGCCTTTCCAAAATCCATAGGTTCCAAAACCTTTTCCAAAATCATTTTCATAAAATTCTTTATATATATATATATATATATATATATATATACAACTTATCCTTTCCAACTTGAAAATAATCTATGGATCACTTGCATAGATTCCCTTTTTATACTTCAAATATTTTATAAACTCTTTCTTCTGGTTCTAGATTCAACATAGGGGAGCTTATCGAATATAACAACATATATATAACTTTACTATGCCAAATCAACATTCAATTTGATTTCCTTTTATAAATTTACTTACCATATCACTTACTTTTCATAAAGTGAATTTCGAAAGATTTCCAACTTCCACCTTTATTCATATATATTTCTCAAAATATAGTTTTCTTTCAAAAATCATTTCTCATTTCTTTCAAAATTTCAACATCAATATAATTCAAGTGTACATATACCATCTGTACGCAATATCAAATCTGATCGCTCACTCGATCACACAATCTCACTTTCGAACTAGTATCGTCCACCCGACTTCCTAGTGCGAACTCAAATATGGTTTTTTGATCAGAAACCATCATTCTCCTTACATAGCCTAAATTTGATAGAGAATTTCCAGAATCAATCAAAAATGCATATCCAGGTTTCGCTGTCGAAAATTGAGTGTAAATCCTAACTCGGATCGATATACTATCTTGAAATTCTATACTCGAATCTGGATCAAATCATTATGCAAATGGAATAATATACATACATCCTACATATTTATCTTCATTGATTATTTACTAAATCAATTCTCCTCTTTTTCACATTCACTTTGATTCTATTCACTTATTCACAATTGCTTTATTCTACTAGATTAATCACCTTAATTATAAACAGTTTGCACTCTGACCACTTGATTTAGAAAATAGCTTGAAAAGTTTAAAATAGATAAATAGTTGTAAAATAGTTATTAGTTTCAAATAGTAGTAAAATAGTTAAGTAATTTTAAAATAGTTGTAAAGTAGTTAAATAATTTTAAAATAGTTCGATAGTTTCAAAATAATTGCAAAATAATATTTAGTTTGTAGGTAGTTGTAAAACAGTTATTAGTTTGTAAAAAAGATGTTAAATAGTAATTAGTTTTCAAAATAATTGTACAATAAGTATAAGATAGTTTGGGTTTTAAAAAGGAAGGTTGCATAGTAAATAGCTAGGAAATAGATTTACAGCAATTTATATTAAAACAATTTATTTGGAAAAAGAGTCCATAACCAAACTGTTCAATTCCCAATCTCCATTTCTAATCAATTTCCAGTTCCATTTAAATTCATTCAATTTCAATTCAATTTAAATTAACTTCAATTCCTATCCCAAATTCAAATCAACTCCCATTTGAAATTCAAACTTATTCAACTTCAATTTCACTTCAAATTAATTCAACTCAAAATTTCCATTTGAATTTTATGCTTATCCATCTTCAATCACAATTCTAATTAATTCAAATCAAATTCAATTTGAATTAATTCTATTCAAATTTCAACTTAAAAACATCTTGAATTTCATAAATTCGAGTTAAATTATTAAATGTTGATTTAATCCTTTAAATCAAACCAACCTTTATTTTTAAATTAACAACTTAAAAATTTTAAACCATTTAATTCTGAGTCCAAACTTTAAAATTCAATTTTAAATTAACTTTACTTAACTTATTTCAAAGTTCAAATAAGAGTTCAAAAATTTTTAAATGATTTAATCTTCAGAATCCAATTTATTACCCGATTTTAACTTCGAACTTTGTAACCGATTCTTAACAATGTCAGTTTGTAAATTCATTTGAATCTTAAGTTCAAAGTGATTTTATTCTCAATAAGTTCAATTTTTATCTTTAATAATCAAAACCAATAAAAAAAATTAAATTAAAGTTTAATTCCAGTAATGGAATATATATTATTTTAATCTACTTCTAAATTCATTTAAACAATCTAATTCACAGTTCCATGATTATTAATAACAATAGGATGATATCAGGATAAGCCAAGGTAAATAAACATCCTAATTATCCAAACACCAATCGATCCATTATCCATTTCCAGATCTCAAACCCGTTTGAGATCACACAAAACTCCAATTTCAAACCAACCTATTTAACTTCCTAAGTTAAATCTCAATTTCATTTTGAAATTTCCAATTCAAGTTGTTCATTCTAAAATCATTGCTTCCCCTAAGTTAAATTTATTTAGTCCAGTCAACTTTACCCAATTTGAATTCCCATTTCAAATTTTAAACCTCTTAAAAAAAATCTTTCCAATTATAAGTTCAAAAACTTATTTCACTTTGGGTTTTCACCACACATTCCAAGGATCAAAACTCAACCTTAGTGTTTATTTCAAATTATTTTTAATATTGTGTATATCCCACATATATACATATTTATTTCCTTTGCACATCAAGTTATACTTTATATTTGAAACCACCTTTGGTTTTAATTCAAAACAAATTTCTTTAAAATTTTCAGACAACTCTTGTTTGAAACAGGACCCTTTCATTCAAATACATTGTAAATAATACTATTTATTATTTCATTTCGCACTTTGAAACAAATTCCTAATTTTCTGGACTTAGATTTAAAACTTAACAATTTAAATTATCTTCAATTCCAATTTATAAGTCATACTCACCCAAATGTTTACTTCCCTAAAACATTTCATTTTTCTTAATTATTAACAAATATTTCATAATTAAGAACAACCACCATTTATGATAATAACCAAGATTATCATATCTGGAAACCAATTTATCATACATTATCTCATAATTTATTGGAAAGTAAATCAGGGTCACTTAATTCAACTTTCTGAAAACATTTCTACAAATTCAGGATTTTATTTTCGAGCTTTGAATCCATTTCTAGCTTGTCTTATTTATATAGTTCATATTATCCAATTCCCATTTGGTTGTATTTCTATTACCACTTAATTCTTATTATTACTTTTAATTGAAATAATACGACAACCAATTACCATAATATATTAGAAAAACCATTGCTTTATATATCAAAATATAAACTTGTACAAAGACTAATTTTAAATCCGATTTTAAGTCTTTATATAAGAAAATAACAAATACGCTCTCATATAGATTACACTCAACTCATTATAGGGTACTAATTACCTTACCCTTAACGAGTAAACCCACTAGAGCCAAGGTTCTCGCTTAACCTTCAACTCTGGTACCAAAATGTAATGTCCCGAAATTTTCAACCTTGAAATTCGACACTAATACATCCACTGTAGAAGTGCCGAGCAATCGAACGCCAGAAATTCCGAATTGTTAGAGAAAGAAGAAATGAGGTAGAAGAAGAGACAGAAAACAAAACACAAAACTCACATTTAGCAACGGATCAAAATATAATATCACATAATAGCATTTATACAAAGAAAGCTATAATTGTCAATTTATAACAATACATCCGAGTTACATACAATACACAAATAGACTAGACAGTTATATCAACCTGATCCAGACTACCAACAATACAACTCTATTACACAGTGGAAAACTACATACGTTCCTGCCATCCAGCTCGTCTTCTGAGCTCTAAAACATCCTAACCTGAAAATATGTAATACTCGGTCTGACCCGAGCACTACATCAAAGTAACACCCGGGTCAGGCTGGAAACTAGTGTGAGTAAACCTATATAATTTGAAACACCAAGTTTTTTAAAAACATTAGAGAAAACCCAAGGTAACTCATACCCCACAACGAGTTCTTAACTTGTTTAAATCAACACTTATTTCACAAATCAATCCCTAAGTACCATTATATAGTTTCAGTGGTCCAGTTTGCTTAAATTATTCCATTCCAGCCTATTTATTTCAAATATCAATCTACAAAGAATTAATTTGGATCACAAATCGAAATGGTTTCGGGTATTTACTGATTAATCGATCCCGGTCTCTTCGAATCCAAAAACAAAGCTGTTTAAGTTCAAACAGTTCCATTATATCCAGCATTACATATTTATATAGCAATTCATCACAGATTGACAAACTATATTGTCATAGTTCAACACAAAATATTTCATACCTCAAAGCATCACAAATCACATATCAGCGATATCAAATAATCTAAGCCATTCAATATATCTTAATCATCTATAAGCAAGATAAATTAGTCACACCATTTCTAATTAATTTAAACAAATTAAGTTAATTAATTCAATCACCTTTAGATCCTGCTTACTTAACATTAATTAATTACAAACCCATTAATTTAATTAATCATCCTTTAATTAACATCATAATTAATCATCCTTGATTAATTATTATTTTTATTACATTAAGTAATTAGCCTTAAATTAATTAACCATTCGCCTTAAACCTTTAATTATTCTCATTAATTTATTAACTCTAATTAATTACATTGATCCTTAATTAATTACAATAATTAATTATTCTATAATCACTTACATTGATTAACTAATCCTTTAATTAATTACCTGAATTAATCCTTTAATTAATTACACCAAGTAATTAATCCTTAATTACTTCCATTAAGTAATTATCCTTAATTACTTGCATTAATTAGCTAATCCTTAAGTACTTACATCCAGTGATTACTCTTTTAATATCTTTCATTAATCAAGACCTTAATTAAATTATTTAAGTGCTTGAAATGATTATATACCAAGAATCATTTATTAATTAAAGTTAATACTACATACTTAAATCACTTCTTAATCTCATCATTAAATTTTTATTTGAAATCATTTAGGATCTAATTACATAATTAATCCAATGTATAATTATATAAACCAAACAATTTTAAAACAAAAATTTAAACTTTGAAAACTTGTTTAACTTTTCTTTGAAAGCTTTAATTTAATATACTTTTGCAACTTAAACCTGTTTAAACATTTTTCTCTAAACTCGAAATCTTATATCCCTTTAAAACTGGTTAGTATAACTTGAAAACTCCCTTTGAAAACTTTGTTTAAAATTTACCTTTGCTTCCAAATCTTGAATTCATATTTCAATTTAAAACCTAGAAAGGATTCCCTTAAAAATTCAAGACCTGGTAACATACACAACTAAAACCTAAGCAAAAACACTAAACCCCCAAGTCACTTGCGAGTAACTCATGCAAACACACTTTCTTCGAGACACACCCGAGCATCATCCTCCTTCTACCCCGATGCCAAATGACACAACACACGTCTGGTACGTTGGAACACTCATGCATGTGCACAATGCCTCGCTACTGCTCCGATCGATGTTACGACCTCAGACAAGTCGGCGACGACCTCACCGTCTTTCCCATCTACCCAAAAAGCATGGATCTACCCCCAACTAGAAATCAAGCAACTCAATACAGCTAAAACTCAAAACTTCCCAATGAAAACCACTCCACGCCGCCGCCTCAGGTTGCCAGAGATCCCGACACTCTGCCCAAACCTATACCGTAGACACACGCACTAGTCCTACCTACACCGATCAAGTCCGATCCATCCTCGCTGTTGTGATGAACTCGAATGCAACGTCGAACCCATCAAAGAGTAAAACCCTACGTCGAAGACTATATGCCATAGTGATGAGCGATAAAACAAATGACCATTTTTCCTGAGATCACCACCATTCAGGCTTCCTTCCACATCAACCGCGAAGCTCGACCCTCCATCGTTCGTCGTGAATTGACGAAAAACAAAGAATCCTTCATCTCAAAAATTCGCCTCAACCACTTACTTAAAAATCATGATATAATTACTAAAATTCATGGTTTCTAAGCATGAATTCAAATCTAAAATCAAAAATTGAAGATTTAACAATCGAATTTTTATCTCGATTTGATTTTCACTGTATATCTATATTTTCCAGTTAATCTCTTCCTAATTATACTTATGAACATTTTTAAAAAACAAGATTAGGTTAATACAAACAGCTTCCCTTTGAATACCATAATCTACTTTAGCTTGTACGAAGAGATATTGAATTTAGAGTATTTTTGGTATGTTGAAATTAAACAGAGACATGTTCTTAGATATGCACGCAGTACTCATCTATATATACATAAGTATATTCAAACATTCTTGCAAACATTTCACAATCAATATTTCAAGAATTTTCCACTTGCATCTTTTAAATAAGCAGATTTAGTCAAAAGGTGAAAGTTTACTCACCTGGAAAAATGCTGGGCAGAGACTTTTTTAAATGGTTTTGTATTTTGAGAAAAAAACTAGAATGCTGAGATCTTGTACTAGAAACTGGATAATGCTTAGTTGAGTTGATCTTGCCTTGATTTAGTTTGAAATTGGAAGCTTGCTTTAAACTGAGATGATTTTGCTTTTAAAACTGAATTGAATTTACTTAGTTGATTGCTGTTAGAATTTATCTTTGGTTTAAACTATTAATAGGTTTTGGTTTTCTTTTTTTGTTTTGATAATGAAGATAAGAGAAAAATGAAAGAGAGGGATAGAGATATGTTTTTATAACTTAGCTTAATTTATTTAAAATAAAAAGAAAATAAATGACACTTGTTCTAGTTTACACTTGTAATTAGCATGTATTCTTAAGTTTACATTTGTTATTTTGTATATAAATAACTTACATTTGTAATTTCATGTATAAATATGTTTTAATATACATATTTTATAATAATTCCAATTTATTTTTATTTTTATAAATATCTTAAGTGTTTTAATATTCAAACTTTTCTCATATTTATCTATTTATAATTTAAAAGTAAATGATATAAAATTCCAATTATACACTTATAAATAGTTATACAAATATACTAGTTTTATATATTCTCTATTTATATTTTTAAATGTTTTCCATAAAACTTTTATATTAAATTTTCTATTTAGTAAATACTTTCCTTAATTTATATAAATAAAATATTTTAAAGAAAATAATACAAAACAAATAATATACTAATAAAAATCGTATATCTATATACTTTTAAATCCAATTTATTTTAAGAAAATTATCTTTTCGATTCAAATTCAAATTCTAGTTTAATTTAAAATCAACTCATACATATACATATATATTCAACACATAATTTATTTGTTTGAAAAATAATAATTTTGCAAATTTTATATTATTATATTAAGAGATTATCAAATAAATATTTAACCAGAGATAAATATTTACTATCGGATTTATTTGTTCAACTTATAAATCAGTGTTTTCAATATTAAAAATTAGATAATTATCCAATTACATGATGCCCAAAAATTCGGTAATTTCAAAGAGTAAAATCCTACATCGAAGACTATTCTCATTCGCTTGAATAGTGCAAAAACATGTATTTTTATGTAGAAAATAATTTATTATGGAAAATAAGCTTTTAAAACTATTTTTGAAATCGTTTGGAAAATAACTTTTGAAATGCTCTTATTATAGAGAATATATAATTTTACTAGCTTTAAGTAACTATAAATATTGTAAAATATTTATTTTGAAAGCTAAAAAACTTCCAAAATAGTTTAAAAGCTTTTTTTCTATAATAAATTATTTTCTATATAAAAATACACTTTTTTGCGCTATTCGAGTGAATAAGAAGGAGAATTAAACAATTTGGTAAAGCACATGTATAAGACACACACAAAATACATGCAGAATCATCATTAGAACCATCATACTTGTTGACCATCAATGAACTGATCGAATTAACCAACAAAAGTTAGATTCGGTCATTATGTCTTTGACAGAGGAAAAGGCCTCCGTAATAGTTAGACAATAGTAAAAAGTCATAGCGAAACCCACAACAATTTGTATTAAAAAAAACAAGCAAGCGTGATTCCCCTTAGACAATAAAATATGTTGACATAAGAAGGAACATATTTATTAGTTATATCATCTGCAATCGCTTGAATCTCGAGACGTTCCTCAAACCAATCTTATACTTATTGAGATAGGGAATCCGAGAGGACCCTCTCGAGAACCATATATGAGAATTCATCTCGTACGTCTCAAACAAAAACACACAAATACCGATTTTGACGGATATGCAATAGAAAATTTAAAACTTCTTAGTCGCTCGATGTAATTTGTGCCAAAGATAGGAAGTAAAAAAAATTTAAATCTCTTCTTTGTGATACTAATGCCTCAAGTTAGCTTGTACACCTTTCTTTTTTTATATTAATCGTTCCAGGCCTCTTTAATCTTCTATTTCCTATTTTTTGTTTTTGTTATTTAATTTGTTGTTTTTTGTGTAGGTCCGCTTTTGTTTTATTGTTGATAGAAATTCCCTTTTTAAGACCCTATAAATCAATTAAAACCTTAGATACATTCAAGAACCATGATGATTTAATCCCAAGCTAAATATAAGAGTTCCTTGAATAAAACCATTTAATCATCGGTGATTCAATTTCAGTGAGTGGGTGTAATGATTCAACAAAATCTAGAGAAAGTAGTTGTTCTTCAGACAAAATAAATCTCGTAACTCTAAAGAAAGAAAAATTATTTAATGTAGGAAATACCCATGTGAAAATTTTTTAGTCTGGTTACAAGGTCTAAGTAATAGGTATGAATCATAGTTAGAATATTTTTTTTCTATAATATTCTGCGTTCCGGATATTAGAATAAATATCCGATGGGGTGGAATCATCTTAATAGAGATGACAGGGTCGTTCTCTATATTATCAATAAGATCAATTATAACAAGTCACGCGCTCATATTTCGAAAATATCAAACAAAGAGACACCATTGTCAAATTACCAAAAAGGTTTATAAATCTCAGTTTTAAATAAAAAAAATTGATTGAAAAACTAGAGGTTCATAGTTCTAATAAACCTAACTCACAGAAATTCCATCCAGTAAAATGGAAGAATTATAAATTTCCAAACTAAATAGGAATATTCCAATTAGAGCCATTGCAACTCCCATAAGTAGTGCAGTCCCCAACATGGAGCTACTTTACCTTATTCTGAATTCAATGGTTTCAATAAACTCCCTACAGTAATTTGTCTTGCCTAGATCTAGAACTACCCTCAATGGTTTGTATAGCCATAAATCCTATTTAATAATTTGATGAGATTGGTTGACTTTGTATACTATTCCATTGTAATTGTAAATAAATAAACGATCTTATCATAGATTCATTATATCTTGAAATTTTCTAAAAATGGAAACAGCAACCTTAGTCGCCATCTTCATATCAGGTTTACTTGTAAGCTTAACAGGGTACAACTAATGTATCGCTTTTGGGCAACCCTCTCAGCAACTAAGAGATCCATTCGAGCAACATGGAGACTAGACGTTGAAGTAACGAGCCTCTTGATATGAGAGCCCGTTACTTCAGTTTTTATAATGAAAAATTATTTCATTATTTCTTAGTCAGAACCTTAAGTGATTCTCTGAAAAAGATAGCGAAAAAAATTATCCCTAAAGTCGAGACTTAAAGGAATGTATAAACTAATGCTTCCATAGATTCGATCGTGGTTTACAATTATAACTTTCACTTCTATTCATTTAATTGAGTGGGGTCATTTACCATAAAAAAGAGGAGAAATAATCAATGAAAAGAAGTTGATTCAAGTCTCTATTTTTTTCTCGAGTACTCGAGAAAAAATAGAGATAGAGGATAAAGATACCAGAGCAGTCTTGTATCAAACTACTTGTCTCTTTGTTGTTGAATTTCAAAGTTTTTGCAATGCTCCAACTTCCACTCGAGCATCCAAATCTGGATCAATACCAGCAAAAACATATCTAAACAAGTTTCTAGTGCCATGCCAAATGTGTCCAAAAAAGAAAAGCAAAGCGAACGAAGCATTCCCAAAAGTGAACCACCCCCTTGGATTATTACAAAAAACACCATTAGATTTTAAAGTAGCACGGTCTAATTCAAAATTTTCGCCTAATTGTGCATGCCTAGCGTATTTTTTCACACTAGCAGGATCTCTATAATTGACTTCGTTGTGTTCGCCACCGTCAAACTCAACAATTACACCTACTTGTTCGACACTATACATTGATTCCGCCTTTCGAAAAGGAACGTGTATCCGAACAATTCCATCTCCATCTACTAAAACTGCCAGGAATGTTTCAAAAAAAGTAGGCATACGACGTACAAAAAGCTCGCGCCCTTCTTTATCTCTAAATACTGGATGTCCTAACCATCTAATAGCTATTCCATCCCCATTATCCATTAAGCCCACTCTGAGTAATCCCGCTTTTGCCGGATTATTACCAATGTAATCATAAAAAGATATTTTTTTTAGGAATTTTAGACCAAGCTTCCGATAAACTTAGATTTTCTATTAGTCCGGCACCAACTTTCTGATATATCTCTTGGTGGAATTATCCCCGATCCCATTGATAACGAATGGGAATAAATAACTCGATTGGGGTTGTTGCCGAACCATAACACATAGTTCTAGCAACAACAAAAGCTGCAAAAATAACAGCAGCTATACTACTAGAAAGTATAGTTTCAATATTGCCCATACATAATCCTTTATAGAGACGCCGAGGCAGACGTACAATAAGATGGAATATGCTTGCCAGTATGCCCATTGTACCTACTGCAATATGATGAGAGGTGATTCTGCTGGGAAAAAAAGGTTCAAAACTTTCCACGCCCCAAGCCGGACTTATAAATTGTGCTTATCCAGTTAGTCCATAAGGATCAGACACCAATATTCCAAGACCATATAAGCCTGTTACATGAAATGCGCTAAAATCAAAGTAAGCTACTCCTAAGAGAAAAAAATGAAATCCAAATATTTTGGCCAAATCCAAAGAAAGTTTTCTTGTACGTTCATCATAGAATATTCTAAGTCCCAATACATCCAATGCCAAATGGTCGCTAAAAAAACAATCTAGAAAACACAATATGTGCTCCACCCATGCCTTCATAGTTCCAAATACCCGAATTCATTACAGTTTCTCCTAAAATACTCCAACCAACCCATGAATTGGTTATTCCTAAACGATTAATGAAGGATATGACGAACATACCTTGTCTCCATATTGGATCAAGAACAGGGTCAGAGGGATCAAAAACCGCCAATTATATAAAACCATTGAACCGGCCCAACCAGAAACTAAAGTCGTGTGCATTATATGGACAGAAATCAATCGACCGGGATTATTCAATACGACATTATGAACACGATACCAAGGCAAATCCATGGAAATACCCCTTTCTCAAAGAAAAATAGACACTATATAACTTTATTACATTATAATAGACTTAATATATTTACCTAATCTTTTTAGTGAATTCTATATGAGCAAAAGGCTACTTTTTATTGTATTACATTGAAAATAACGGCTGAATTCTATTCGTAAGCACAAAGAGTAGAGATCTATTCTATACCCGATAAGTACCAATACGCAATGGGAGCATTTGTCCTATTTTGAGGGAATGAATGTATGGATCCTTTTTATTATTCAAACTATCTATCTCTTCATTTATATTTTTATATCTTAATTGTATCTTTCTCTAAAAACCTTTGAACAAGACAATAAACTCATTCATACATTTCCATATTAAAGTGAAGTATAGTACTTAAATTTTTTCTTTAATTTAATGCCCGTTGGTGTTCCATAATTACCTTTTCAAAGAGCTAGAGAGGAAAATGCAGTCTGGGTTGACGTATAGTGCGACTTGTCAGACATATTGGGTTATATGGAATTTCCCCATTTTCTCCACCGATCAAGATATCCTTTGTTTCGTCAAAGAAATATCGTATTGATTGAAGAATCAATCATGCGTAGCATGAAGTTAAATTAGATTAATTTAGATCGAGGAGCAACATTCTTGATTAGAAGAATTTATGGTTAACTTGGACTAAAAAAATGGAGTATCCAGGCTTTGCGCATAAAATACCAAATGGGTAATAGTAATATATGTAGAATTACCGCTTGTAGCTATGCATAGAAAATTCTTCCATTTTATTTATTTAATTAGAGAAGCACTCTTAAACTGCCATGCAACCAGTATAATAAATACATTGAATAATTTTTTAGAGAAATGAAAACCTGTAAATCCGAAAACATATGATTCAAAACAAAATAGAGATGGAATTATTATTCACCTTGATTAAGACTGATTTCTCCTAAGCTTGAATCGCTGGCTTTTGATTTAATTTCTTTTGTTAATAGCCGGCTCCCCTTCTAAGTTTTTGCTTTCAATGATGTGAATGGGGATGAAATGGTAGGAATGAAATTATATAAGGGTAAGTGTTAAGGGTGGAAAATTTCTAATATACCCTTACGTAATTTAATTAACCTAAAAACCATTCTTAAGCCCATTTAATTATTTTATCAAGCACGACCTTAATTAGATTTATTCAAATCTCGACGCCCTTATCACTTAACATTTACATTATTCTATTTAATTTGTTTAATTAAATCTCCCAAATAATGTTATAAAAAATTAGGGGTGTTACAGGCACAATCGCGAACTAGGGACCCAATCGATATCTTGGCTTCGTTGGTACTCGAATCCATGCCACTCCGAATGGCTAGGAACTAAGCTCACAATCGCGAAAGCTCAGGGTAGTCTACCATCTCAAGATCTGGACACGATCGCAAATCCAGATAGACATCCCCACATAACCCTTCTGTAACATCCTGTATCTGGTGGCCAAAAGCAAAGCGCTATAAATGCTGTAGTCATCCATAGTATTAACTTCTAGTGATAAAATACGGTAATGATAATGCTATGCATAATAACAGAAGCACTTGAATATGAATAAAATCATAGATTTAAAAAAACATATTACTGATTACATTTCAAAACAAATTCATATCCAATTTATAAAATCCTATATCGTTTCCTAGGTAAAGATTAATTATATTCATTACAAAAATACGCTAAGAGTGGCATATGACAATGCCCCCTTGGTTGATCAAAGCAATATAGTCATATCTGACTTAATATACACAGCGAAATCAAAACAAAATGACAATGCAAGTCCTAATTAGCTATCTGTCAGCCACCTACTCATCTTCGGAAGCTTTATTCGCCAAAAGACTAAAACCTGAAAACCTCAACCCTCAGCCTACTCAAATCAATTTTGAGCACCAAGAGTTTAAGGGGAAACAAAAACTTCAAGTCAGACATAAAGCCTGATGTGAATAATTCTATTACATCTCAATTTACTGATAAGTGAGACCATGCCGCTTAGCGGGACGGGTTTCCCCTCACTAATTTCCTTTTCAAAACATATATTTTGCAATCCCTTCTTGCAACAAAACTGGTTAATCAAACTGACTATAAATAGCTGGATTATTTCTCCGTAAAACAAGTAATATGTGAACTATCTACCCACAATATAATAGCAAGGTCCGGTACGCTACAAATGGACTATCTGTTCATACAACTGGGCTGAATGGCCGCAAAATGGACTAACTGTCCGAAATCTAGGCTGACTACCTGCAAAATGGATTAACTATCCGAATTATTTTCTTAGGGTTAATTACCATTTAAATTTCCATGAATACCTTTTAAAAATGATTTAGTCCTTCAAATCATATATATATACAAGGAAAATATACCATTAGCTTTACTCTAAGCCATTTTGCCATGTTATATATACTTTACTCAAAATAATATTGATGTATTTTAACAAGGATTAACTATCCTTCAAAACAAGTCAAAACCCATTTTAATTTGAAAATACATATGTCATATTGCCTATTTGATACCTTTGAAACTTTCGTTCAAAATCATTAAACAACCATTTTTAAGCCATTAAATGTAACCTCTTTGAAACCATTGAAATACCCTTTCAAAACAACTAAATATTGCCTTTTGAAAACATTGGAAAATGCTTTCCTTTCTTTTCTCCGAAAGCTTCAAAATATCAGACATCCCCCTTTAAAACCTTTTAAATATGGCCTTTCGAAAACATAAGAAAAAACCTTCCTTTCAATCCTTTTGAAACCCTGGGGAACCACTCATTTCGAAACCATTCATTAAAACCTTTCGAAACAGTCAAAACTCAATCCTTTCAAAAGCACCTTGGGTTCAATTTAAAACATGTGGAAACCTTTCATAACTATTCAAAAATTTATCCCTTCAAAACCTTTGAAAACCATCACGGCCGAAACTATTTGGATTCTGCCCTCAAGTAACAGCAAACGGTTTTGACTTAGTCGTAAACAATTATTTAAAAACATAGGCACAACCCAATCGAAACCATTTCCTTTAAATCATTTGACCTGTTCAAAAGCTATTTTGTCGAAAGCTATTTAGTCGAAAGAAAGCACGCGTAATTCTTTAATTTAAAAACAAAGGACTGCCACAACCCCTTTAGAACCCTGGTTTCGACTCCCTACCTTCCGCTTACATCCAACTCACTACATACCAGTATAATGATACCATATGCATTGGTTTCGACTATGCCGGAAGCGAAGACGAGGAGGCGACATCTGCTGCTGACGGTGTCGAAACACTGAAAAACGTGTTGCAAATAGTTCTTCTCCCCTATCCTGCCTTATGTCTAATTGTGATTGGTTAGCTCTTTCTTTACCAATAAAAAGTCATGCAATTTGTTAAAAGGGCTGCCAACTTTATATATTTAATAATTTAAGTTATTTTAAAATAAGCACTTTCTCCTTTTTTAATTGTATAAAATATTTAAGTCTCATACCTTAAATAGTTTTATATAACCCTTAAAACACTTAGGAAAAATCTACAAAAGTTCCAGAAAATTAATATGTTTTCCAACACATAAAAATTTCAATCCCCAATCTTTTATTATTTAACTGAAAATAATTGTTAACCCAAATTAGCATTTTCTTTACTAGAAAATTCATATAAATTCCACATAATTTTAGAAAATTCTAAAAATTGAAAATTATCTCCAAAATAATATTTATGACCATCATAAAAATTCGCAAGGCATTTGGATGTCATTTTATAGGGTTTTCATCTTAAAAATATCATAAAATCATTATGAATATACATATATCATCAACATGTATATATAATCATTCCATCATTCATAAGAATGGAAAATCATTGCAAAATATTTGGCAATCATGACTCCAATCAGCACAAGAAAACCGAACATAAAATCTTTCTCGGGTTTGACCTGAAGTGAACACCCCCCAGATACCAAGTCGCCTTCAAGCACGAAATTTTCTTACCTAGATCCGACTTACAAAAATATCGGGCATGACTCTAAGCAGACCACCACCGGACACCAGGCATCGAACATAAAGGTTGTGATTTCTCCAAAACCTAATTTTTCTTCAATTTCATTGCCATATTCCATTCTTTAACCTATATGCCTTTCGTATCCTTTGAAACAACACCTAATGTCCTCAAGCGAATCCGACGAAGTCCGGTTTCACGATTCCTACCTCCATATTTCTCCAATGAGTGTTCTCAAACAGATAAGCATGAAAAAAAATACCATACATGCACCAAACAATATTCAAACATGCAAATCATACAATTAATCACAATAATCATCATACAAGGTGTCTACAACATAGCCTAACATGTACTAAGGCAAATACATATCCAAATATCATGTCTAGAACACCAAAAATCCATTTACACACTTTTTTACTATAGGTAGGGTTTCAAAACAGAGGTATAACATAATTTTAACTTTATATAGATCTAAACATTGGAACCTATATATGATTATATAATAAGGTGAGAGATGATAAATCACCCACCAAAACCTCCAGAATCAAAATTTTTCCTAAAAATTGAGGAAAATGCAAAAACTAACAGTCAATCCCCAAGTTTTCTTCCATAAAAATGTTGATTTATAGATCTCTAATCAATCACCATGCTAAACTATCCTTGGTATATGATTTAGACTTGATTTGGAGGAAAAAAGAAGGTTTTGGTGGAGAATGAGTTAATTGAGGCCTAGATCTATTTGTGAGATAGTAGAAATGATTTGGGGACATTTATTTCAACCAATATAGGTGTAAAACTAGAAGTAGGTTAGTGGGCCTATCCCCAAACTCACTAATTACCCACTAAGCTACACCAATATTACCAATCTTTAAAAAGTCATATCTCCTAGACAAAAAGTCCAAATCGCTATTATGACAACACTGCGGAAAGAGAAACCATCATATCTTTTCAATGGAAGTGGTCTCGGACACTAATTCGACTTCTATCAAAAAAATTAGCCGTTACAAATTTTAAGGGTAATATCGTTCGAAAAATTCAATATTTAGGAAATGTCACTAGTAGGCATTTCCAAAATTTATAGAGTCATACGACCTTATATGAATTTAAAAAAATAATATTTTACGATGATCCGATATGTAAAATACGGGTCGTATTCTCCCCCTTTTTCGAATTTCTCCCTCGAAATCCCCAACACAACCAAGGTGGAATCAAACGTAGCTACCCCACATGCTTAATATCCATAAACAAACATATCAAACATGTATAAAAGAAAGTAAATGTGTAAAAATAAGTCTCACCAAGTAAAGAGCTTTGGATAAGCAGTCCTCATGCTCCCCTCGGTCTTCCAAGTACAATCTCTTTCGCTCTCACTCCACTGAACCTTCATCGGCGCTACTATCTTCCTACTAAGCTACTTTGCAACACATCCAATGATACGAATTGGCCTACGAGGTCATGATGCTTCTTGTTCAATCCGGATATCATCAAGCTGATTCGATTCAACTATCATGCTTGATCTATGCACAGATTTCCACAAGTGAGAGACATGGAACATGTTGTGCATGCTCGCCCACTTATAGGCTAAGTCGACTCTATATGCTAGATTCCCAATCTTTTCATGTATCGGGAAAGGACCAACGAATCTTGGTGCCAACATCCACTTAGTATGAATCGAATAACATTCTTCAATGGAGAGATCTCGACAAACACCATATTACCATCGAAGAACTCTAAATCACGTCTTCTCCTATTAACATAGCTCTTCTATCTATCCTGAGCAGCTTTCATTCATGCCAAATGATCCTGATTTTCTCCGAAGTCTCTCTAATCATATTTGGCCTGAGTATCAACTTCTCAACATCTTCCCACCAATAGGAAAGAGCATTGCATGGTCGGCTATATAACATATCTGATGGAGCTGTTCCAATACTGGACCGATAACTTTTATTGTATGTGAACTCCACTAAGTGCAAATGATCATCCCACGAGCCATCGAAATCAAGAATGCAAGACCACAAGAGATTATCCAAGATACAGTTCATCCTCTCGGTCTGCATATCAGTTTGTGGGTGATAAGCTTTACTAAGATGCAGCTCTGTCCCCAACGCCTCTTGTAAGCTCTTTCGAAAACCATACTGAACAAAAGGTCTTATCGCTTACAATGCTTTTTGGTACACCATGAAATCGCACAACCGACTGCACATATAAGTCGGCCAATTTGGATGTCATTCTACTAGATTTGAAAATTTAGCATTCTTCGTCAATCTGTCGACTACGACCCAAATGCTATCATACCCTCCTTTGATCCTTAGCAATCCATCAATGAAGTCTATCGAAACTTGTTCTCATTACCACTCAAGAATCTCAAGCGGTTGTAACAAACCACTCGGCTTCTTCTACTGTGCCTTTACCAACTGACGGATCATGCACTTCGAGATGAATGCCCTAACGCCCTTCTTCATCTCTTCCTAATGAAATGTCTGCCCCATATCGCGGTACATTTTATTTACCATCACGATGCATAGTCAATCTCGAATGATGCCACTCTCATAGCTTATCCTTTAACCTATTGACATCGGGAACTGTGACAACCCGCACCTCCCGTCATGATCAAAAGCATGTTGCATTGAGAAATATGGATCATTGGGTTGATATAAGAGTGTAATCCAGATTAGAGTACAACATAAAGTGAAATATCCCTCAAAAACCGATACATAGAAATTTGTATTGATATAAGAAAGTAATATATTAAGAGAAGATGTAGATAAGTTGACTTCACGAAAAGCACAAGTCTCTCCAAGTATCTGAAATGGGAAAGTCGCCTATTTTTGTGTCTACTTGTGGCGGGGAAAAGATGGGAAATGAATGGGTCACACAAAAATCTGGTGAATGAGAACAAGTTCAATGAGATGATTAAGTGCAACTGAATTTAAATCTACTCTAAATGATGTAGAGTGTAATCCAGTGTCTGTGACCCCTAACGTCCAATACCTAAGGTTCGTGTCAAACTCAATATGTCGTACATACTGATCGAACCGCACACTAACGATCGGCCAGAACTGGAACTACTTTGGAACTACTTTCCCGTTATATCTAACAGCAACACTACGCTTGGAGAGGGAGAACACCATAATGAAAACGCACAACATGTCTCATCATATCCACCCTTATCCATCTCTCGATCGTAGTGGAAAAATGCCTCTTATCGTATTGATTCGGTGTCCATCGTATATGAACTCCAATTAATACCAAGCCTAATTTACTCAATACCTATAGCCAGTTATTGTACTATGTCGACGTCCACTCATACCATTCTCCACAACAATGTGCAAGATAACGTGCAGCGCCTAGATCTCTCATTAGTATTGTGCTCTCTCAAATAGCGTTCCCGCTAGTGCTATGCCTAGTTATACATAACACTTATGAGCCTATTGCAAAATAAATCGCCCCAATCAATTTCGTAATGGGAACTAAAATTCGTTTCAATCTAATATGAACTATTGCAAATTGAAATTCACCCCAATTCAATACGAACTATTCTGAAGTGAAATTCATCTCGATTTAATACCAACTATTGCGGAGTGAAATTCGCCCCAACTGTCGTAATAGTGAACCAATTCTCTATCCTCTCTCGCATGTAACTTAGCCCACATTAGTCCAACCAAGTCGTTCTCTAATTACAAAATTTACAAGTAAATTATATGCTTTTCATCCATTTAATTTGGGCCTTAAGCAAAGGTTCAATTTGCACATTTTTCACTTAAATAATCAACCATGACCTTGCCCGGGACGATCGCTACCGGTCGACCCAGACAATCCCAGGTCGATAGTTCATATACAAAATTTTAGGATTTTTTCATTTTTAACCGTTGATTTATTTTTATTTAATTTTTATTAATCACAGCAATTAATGATTCCAGTTAATTCTAATTTCTAATTAATTAATTTTCCAATTTCAATCAATTCTAAGGTTTGTGATTTAGGGTTACAAGTTAACATTAACATTTGTCAAATTACCCAATTTCATAATTCAATTTCAAATAAAATTCTAAGATTTAGAAATAAATTTTAATCCAACAAATTAATTATAGGATTTCTACAATTCTAGTTATCTAAATAGTCTAAAATCAATTTCACTAATCAAATTATTAATAAGTGCCCACTCACCTTTTAGCCTAATTTCGTAGATCATGAGAAATTGGCCCGCAATGATAGCTCCTTCCCTAGATCACCTTAATTTACCCCTTGATTGCTTTCTGTTGCATCTTAGATTAATTAAGGTTTGATTATGATTTTGGGTTTTAAGAAAATTAGGGTTTTGTTAAGAAAATCCGATAGAGTTTAGTTACTATACGTTCACAAAAGAATTAGGGTTCGGTCTACCAACTTATTTATAAGGTTAGGTTGACACTTTGAACCATTGGATCAGCCTTAGCGACCATCTTAACCACCCATCATGTACTTTAGACGTAAGCAATCAATCTGGTCCATTGAAACACGTTACTACAGGGCGAAAAACACATGATTTACCCTTTGTTTGGTCTGCCGCTTATAACCATGGGTTGTTCGCTATCGGTCGACCTATACTTAGGTCAACCCGGACTATATAAATTTATAAATTTAATTTCAAATTCCAATTTTTGTTCCGACGCTCGTAACTTTCTCCTCCTAATTCGGATCTTGACAAGTTATATGAAAATCATCTAGGAAATCACTACGAATACGATGATGTAAGTTTGATAGTCAAATTCAGAAGATTATGAAATTTTCTTTTTAAATTCTTATTTCATTTCAATTAAATGATCATATTAAATTCAATTAAATTCTCAGGGTTTTACATTCCAACCATTTAGAACGATTTCGTCGCCGAAATCACCATGGACGGAAAAATATAATTCATACACAGCAACCAATGACTACATCCATCTACTCATCCATCATCCATGAGCAATCACGGTCCTTAAGAATTTTTAATGCAATAAGTGCATATACATATAAAATGCATGTTAACCTATACTAAAGCAAAGTGTAGTTGAGTCAACCTCCCTTTTATACAAAATGCTCATGTTATGCGTTCAAATGTATGCAACATCCTAAGTGATATACTTGTAATTCTATATGCATGCACAACCATTCAAACATATGCAACATCTATATGAAGAACATCCACTGGAACTATAATATCATGAAATATCTTGAAAATATATATGAGCGTGTGTACTTAAAGGATAAACTGTTCTAAGGTGTAGAAGTATACAAATGTGAAAAATACATCCATAAGCATCCATATTCATCCATTAGCATCCATAATATGTCCTATCGGCAAGTTTACAACTATTCCTATCATCCAAAGGTATCTACCTAAAAGGTATACCACCTAAGTCCTATCACAAGAACTCTACCCTAAAGAGAAAACTAAATTTAAGATGTACTAGAAAAGAGTTGTGGGTGGGTAGCTTGGATCCTCTCCACATGCTCCCCCCATACTCTTTGCTGGATCATCTCTCCACCGAACTCTAACGATTTTATTCTCCTTATTACAAAGTCGCTTCGTGCTATGCTCTAAAATACGCGTAGCTGAACATTGAGCAAGAGATTCTCAGTCAACCTCTATCACCTCCAACTGACTCGGCTCAACCACGGTAGCTGTATCATGCAAACATTTCCGTAAATGGGACATATGGAAACATTGTGTACTCCGGCTAACTTCGGAAGCTCGGTACAATATTCCAACTTCCCAACTCTAGCCATAATCGGGAAGGGTCCTATAAATCTCACTGTAAGCTTCCCTGACCTACCAATTCTCATAACATGCTTAAGGGGTGAAACCTTGATGAATAACATGTCTCCCACTATTAACCTAGGTCCATACGCCTCCTATCAGCATAGGATTTCTACCTGTCTTATGCAGTCTTCATCCTCCTCTATCAGATTCACCTTCTTCGATGTCTCCCTAACCATATCCGGCACGAGAATAATCCTATCCATTGTATCCCACCAAAACAACGGTGTTCTACATTGTCTAGCATAAATTCCTCGAAAGGTATTGTCCCAATACTTGCCTGAGAATTGTTTTTTTACGTAAACTCCACCAATGATAAATGGTCCTTCCATGATCCTCCAAAGTCAATGATGCACATCCATAGCAAATCCTGTGAAACTCGATTTACGCTTTCCATCTTGTCTGTTAGTCTGCCGGTGGTATGCAGTACTAAAGCTAAGCTCAATCCTCAATGCCTTATGTAAACTCCTCTAAAACTCACTAGTGAAAAGTGTGTATCAATCGCCAACTATACTAGGAACTCCATGTAACCTAATGATCTCTTTCACATAGATGGCTACCAATGATGTCATAGTCTTAGTACTCCTTACTATATGAAATGAGCACACTTCATCAATCTATTAACTCTGACCCAAATGCTCGCATTCCCTCTCCTGGTCCTCGGTAACTAATCAACAAAATCCATGGAAATGCGCTCCCACATCCACTGAGGAATATCCAAAGGGTGCAATATCCTCCAAGCTTCTTCGGTTCCACCTTCACCCTTTGGAAAGTCATACATCTAGTAACATACTCCACCACTTGCCTCTTCAATCCAGGCCAACATAATATTTTCTTCATGTCTGTATACATCATCTCACCACCAGGATGAATGATCATCCTAGAATGGTGAGACTCTACTAATACTTCACTAATCAAATCCATGCTACGAGGAACACAAAGCTTATCATCTTTCCGTAACCATCCTCTCAAGTCCATGGCATACCTCCTCAAGTGACCCAATGAATCCCCTCTACCAATCCATTCTATGATATCTACCAGCTCCTCGTCCTCTCTTTGCCTAGATTCAACATGCTCCACAATGTGGGCTGAACATCCAAAGCTGCTAGTAATCCAGGGGTAATATCTGATGATGGTCGAAAATCAAAGGTGAATATATACTCTAAATGTCTCCACTCCAAGAATAAGGGACTCAACATTTCTCTCTGCTTACTCAAAGCATTCGGTACCACCGTACCTTTGCTTGAGGTATAAGAGATATCAAAGTCATAAGATGCCATAAACTTCATCAACTTATGATATCCCAAGTTCAAGTCCTTTTGAGAAAACTAATACTTCAAGGACTTGTGATCTGTAAAAATCTCAAACCTCTCCCTTAGAAGACAATAACTCCATGATCTGAGCGCAAAAACAATAGTCGCCAACTCAAGGTCATGTGTTGGGTGGTTCCTCTCATGGGTCTTCAACTGCCTACTCACATTATACACTACCCTTCCATCCTACTTCAAGGGTGCGCCTAACTACATACTACAAGCGTTGGTATAAACTGTAAATGGGTTTGTCCCATCTAGAAACACCAAAACTGGCATAGTAGTTAATGCCTCCTTCAACATATGAGAGCATCCCCGCCTTCGCAACCCAAGAAAAGACTAGATTCTTATTAGTAAAACGGGAAAGTGGAGCGGAAACATTCATGATGTCCTTAATGAACTTTCAATAATAACCCACGAGACCATGAAACTCCTTACCTCCGTGGCAGTTTTTGGAACATGACAATCCTGAACTGCTGCCACCTTATTAGGATCCACTATCAAGCCACTCTTTGAGATGATGTATCCTAAAAAGCATATCTCTTCTCCCTAAAAGTGGCAGTTTAAAAACTTAGCCTTAAGATTATGTCATTTAGTGTCCTAAGCACCTCCTCCAAATGTAATGTATGCTCCTCTATAGCCCTCAAATAAACCAGAGTATTATCCATAAATACCACTACAAAATTATTCATCAAACCCTTAAACACACGTCTCATCAAATCAACAAAGTACACAGGTTCTTGGTTAGTCCGAAGAGCATGACTAACCTCTTATATAATCCATCTGAAGTTCAAAACATTGTCTTCTAGATACCATCCTCGGCTACATGCAATTGATGGAATCCAATAGAACAATCCCACTGATAAAATACTCTAGCTCCAACCAACTAATCAAAGAGATCGTCTGTGTGGGACAAAGGATAACGATTCTTCTTCGAATTGACGCAGAATCTAAGAGAACCATCTGCCTTAGTGGCAAAGATGACCTGTGCTCACTACTCAAAAATGCTCCTTCAAATAACGCCTTTCTCCAATAACTCATTAACCTGCCTATTCCACTCGTGTCTTTCCTTTGGAGCCATATGCCTTAGCAGTAAGGTGATAGGTCTAATATTCTCTACTAGATAGAACCTAAACTTGATCTCTCTCTAGCATGGGAGACTGATAATTTAAGCAAAAACATCGGGGAAATCTCTAACTATAGGCACCATATTAAGCTCGTCATCTGATAGGTTCAACAAATGTAGGTAGCTCAACATAACAGATCCTTAAGGGTCATAATGAATCTCTAAGCTATGCCCACTACTTATGCTCAACCTAACTACCTTCCTATCATAGTCTAAAATAGCACCATACATAGTCATCTAGTCCATGCCTAATATCAATCCAAACCAAAAACTCCCAGTACAAAGGCATCACAATCAAACTCTACCCCTAAAATAAACAACTTCAAACTCCTACATAATGTAGACAAATTGGTCAATCCTCATATGGGGTTTGACACAACTACAGGGTCTGTGACTATACTAGTGTGTAAGTGTAAATAATCAAAAAGCCTACTGGAAATGAAAGAATAAGAAGCCCTATGTCAAATAATGCATGAATAGATAAATCAGAAAGAGTCAACACACCTTCGATCACCACCTTATTACCCTTATCTGCCATTGGCTATACACTCGAGCCGGGGACTGCTTCCAATGCATAATCCAAAACCACCTGAGTAAAAGTTTGAGAAAAAGCTTTCGATGATGTGGTGCAGGCTTGCTTCACATACCCAAGCTTATCATAGTTACAACACTTCATCTTAGAGAGATCCGTCTTAAACTCCTTAGCAAAATACCCATGTTAGCCACACCTATTGCATCTCAAGTCCTTCTTCTGAATCTTCGCTGTGACGCCCCACCTTTATACCCACGCTAGCCAAGGACACTACGGGGTAATGCCGTCAACTAGCGCGGAGAATAAGGCTGTTGAGGAACGACCATCCGTGTAATTGCTTTGTGCGAGCACCGATATGTCAGATAGAATAACATGCAATTCATTTCGAGAGGAAATCCGACATACGGATACAAACTCAAAGCTACTACACAGTGGCTATAATATCTTCGGAAACAAATATAGAAATAAGCATAACATAAATCAGTCACAGATAATTCATATCACAAAGGCGGAAGAAGATATGAATATATAACTAACACATGAAAGTGTACATCAGAGTAGTGGTCAAAAAGATCCACAATAATACAAAAGAATAGCAACACGTGCTATACAAATGAATACAACTATGAGTCTATATCTCAAGTGTATACAACAAAAATTGCTAATCTAAATAGTTAGCCAAAAGTCAGAGTAGCAAATGCCGGGAAGAAATCAAGCAGAAGCACCTGTAACATCTCGGTCTGACCCGAGTATTATTTAAGAAAATAATAAACGGATCAGTCTAGCTATAAATATCAGATGATATGGTATAAAATAAAAGATATGGCATAAACATAAAATGTCCATACTGACATACTACTATAAGTATGCAAATGATGATCAACAGAAGATCAATCAATAAGAGATAAATCAATATCACAAGAATCTTCTCAAAGATCCAAAGAGGGCATCATACCCTAAACTTATTCTCACAACAAGTCAATGACATAAATTCTAGAAATCAACACAAGAAATCCAAAAATCACAGAAAAAGGGAAAGAGGCCTATCACATGACGGTCCGAAGACCATGGGGAGCTACCCCATATGTGTGAGTCGAAATCACACAGATTAGGTCCAGGCTAACCAAAAAGCAAAAAGGTATGTGTGAGTGGAATCACACAAATGGTGTCTAGCCTAACCTCGCAATAAAAAGATATGTGTGAGTCGGAATCACACAGATGAGGTCTAGACTAACCAAAAAGCAAAAATGTATGTGTGAGTGGAATCACACAAATGGTGTCTAGCCTAACCTCACAACAAAAAGGTATGCGTGAGTGGAATCATACAAATGGTGTCTAGACTAACCTTGCGGACAAAGAGATATGTGTGATTCGGAATCACACCCATGAGGTCTAGTCTAACCTTGCAAACAAAGAGACATCGCACAATTGCTAGTCTAAATCATAAAATGATCGTCATGATCAAAGAGAAGTGTCAATTATAGTAAGCTAGTAAATATATGAACTTAGCTTCATGTCCCATAACCACTAGCTTAACTTAAATATTTACGAACAAATTGTAGATCTCCACTAGAAAATTGTCACAAAAAGGTTCAATCGAACAAGTCCAAGAGTTAACCGACGAAGCAAACGCAAGCGTTTCATACCACTTGTTTTACTAAGCTGTTTAATTGAATTTCTCATATGAGTGAGATAAAGGTTTGTATATACTAGTAGATTGGAAAATGGTTTAAGAAAAGAGATTTGTTATTGAAAATAGAGTTGAAATCATTTTGTTGAAAGAGTTTTGATATTTACTACTAGTATTGAAACCTTCATATTTTGAAGTGACAAATAATAGAAGTGATTGTAGAAACAATCAATCATAAAAATTCACATTCGAAGACGTGAATAAAATCCAAAGAAACCGATAAAGAATCCATCGAAATAGATATTCAAAAATCCATAAAATCGACCGAGAAGCCCAAGATAGTTTGTCTCGAAGAATGGTCAACTCAGCATCTCAACAAAGCAAGTTCTATTGAATGTTTTTCAGATAAGATCCCCTACGAAGGGGGGTCCAGGGGGGGTGCCAACCCCTCAAGGTGGGGGTGCGGGGGCAACACCCCCGCTACGGTGTTCGACCTGCTCGGTCAGGTCGCGGGGGTCCAGGGTACAACGCCCCCGGCGGGGTGCAGCGACCCGTCCAAAACAGTACGACCTAGTGAAGACCTAAGGGAAGATAGGATCAAGCGACCTAATGGTTGCGACCTAGGGGTCAAGAGACCTAGTGGTTGCGACCTAGAGGTGTTCGCGAGTTAGCAGAAAGCGAGCGACCTAACAGAGGCGAGCGACTTAAGGGGTCATGTGACCTAACTGGAGCAACCCTGTGGTCATGCGACCTAAAATGTACGCGACCTAATGCGGCCGAGCTAAGGTGTGGTGCGACTCAACCAGGTGAGTGACCTAAGGGAGGCGAGTGACTTAAGGAACTCGTGGGTTAGAAGAGGCGAGCGACCTATGAGTTAAAGTGGTTGAGCGACCTAGAGGTGTTCGCGACCTAGTGGTCGAGCGACTTAAGGGGGTACGCGACCTATCGAGGTTCGCAACCAAATGGAACAAAGGCTGAGCGACCTATGTGGCAAGGCCGAGCAACGACCTAAAGTATAAAGGTCTAACGACATAGAGGTAACGACCTATAACCGAGCTAGCCAAGACCGGACGACCCAAAGCCAAGCGACCTACGACCTACGACCTAGTGTCGAGCGACCTACGACCTACGACTTAAGGGCGAACGAAATATGCAGGCCGAGACTTTTCCATGCGAATGACCTAGCATAGCCAGAACGACCTAATTGCAGCTTATCGCCTAAAAGACCAAAAATTAGGGGTTTTCACCAATCCAATCCAAACCAAATGCAAATGTATATGATAAAGTGATGGGGAATCATTCCCAACAGTCCAATATCGTTATAGACTAGAATTGTAAGATAAAAATCTCACCTTTGGGCCAAAAATGAATGAAAATGAAGCTTTGAAGCAAAGCAAGAATCAATCCACTTTAATCTCAACACAAGAAGCTTGAATCCAATATCTTCTCTTTGAATTTGGAGTTGAAAGATGGATTTGAAGTAGAAGCCTAGGTTTGGAGTTTTAGTTTCCCTTTCCACTCACCATTAATGCTTGAGCTAGAGTTTAGTAGGAATTTATGAAGAGTGAGGAGAAGGAGAGAAGTGGGCTTGAGTTATAATGGCTACACTACCCCAAAGTACAAAGCAGGAAAAGTTAGTGAAATTTCACTAACTCCAAACCTATCAATGTTTATACTTAAAAAAATTGTAAACGGCATTTCGAACTCAATGGAAGTGGTCTCGAGTCCTAATTCGACCATTTGCAAAAAATAGCTTTTCGAACCATTATCCGAATAACGATAAAATATTTAAACAAAATATTTAAATATATAATCGATAAATATGCGGGTTGTTACAGACTCCCCTCCTTAAAGAAATTGCGTCCTCGCAATATATAAGATGGAAATAAAAAGTAACCACCATAAAAGCATATTATCACAAAAGAAATTTGAAATAAGAAGTTCACCTCATTGAGCACTAGAAAGTAAGTCCGGATGTGTTCGCTCGATGAATTCTCTAGATTCCCAAGAGCAATCTTTAGGGTTTGAGAACCATTGAACCTTCACAACCAGAACATCTTTATTTCGAAGTCGTTTGACCTCCGAAGCAATAATTCGAATAGGTTGCTGCTCATAAGTTAAATTTGGCGAAACTTCAATTTCTTCCACAATACCAGGCTCAAGAATAGAATCGGAATCTCGAAGGCATTTCCGTAATTGAGAAATGTGAAACACGTCATGCATAGCAGAAAACTGAGCCGGTAATGAAAGGCGATAAGACATGGAACCAATACGTTCAGTGATAGGAAATCGCCTATTATATCGAGGCTCTAACTTTCCCGACCGACTGGAACGTACAACACCTTTCATAGGTGAAACACGAATAAAAACAAGATCTCCAACAGAAAATTCTAATTTCCTTCTTCGATTATCGGCATAGGATTTTTGTCTACTCTGGGCTTCTTTCATCCTATGTCGAATAAGTTCAATCTTTTCTGTGGAATCACGAATAAAGTCGGGACCTAAAACCAGCCTCTCACCGGCCTCAAGCCAACAAGGAGAACGGCATGGCCTTCCGTAGAGTGCCTCGAATGGTGTCATACCAATACTAGATTGGAAGCTATTATTATAGGAAAATTCGACAAGTGAAATATGATCTTCCCAACTTCCACCAAAATCAAGCACACAAGCTCGAAGAAGATCTTCAAGAGTTTGATTCACACGCTCGGTTTGTCCATCGGACTAGGGGCGATAAGCGGTGCTAAAATTAAGCTTTGTTCCCAAAGCTTTTTGAAGACTCTTCCAAAATCCACTAGTAAACAATGGATCACGATCGCTAACAATAGAAGTAGGAACTCCATGCAATTTAACAATTTCTTTGATAAAAAGTTTGGCCCAAAATAAGAACGGTTTGGTTAGACCGAACGGGAATAAAATGGGCAGATTTAGTAAGTCTATCAACAATCACCCATTAGCTATCATGACGCGAACGAAAACGGGGAAGGCCATCAATAAAATCCATGGAAATTTGGTCCCACTTCCACATCGGAATTTCTAAGGGTTGCAATAACCCACCAGGCCTTTGATGTTCGGCCCTAACAAGTTGGCATGTCATGCAACACTTAATAAAGTTAGCGATGTCAGATTTCATTCCCTCCCAATAATAAAGTCGCTTCATATCAGCGCACATTTTACTACTACCGGGATGAGTGGTAAATTTAGAACGATGAGAATCTTTTAAAATATTTTATGAAGATTTCCAATATTTTGTACGATAAGTCTACCAAATTTTCGAATGCCGCCATGAGAATCAATATCAAAGTCTTTCAAACCTTCAATATCAATTCTATCCTTAATATTTTGGCCAAGAAGAACCAGTTCAGGATCTAGCCTTTTAGCTTCAAGAATGCGGTCTAAGAGAGAAGGATGAGCCTCAAGGCTACATAAAAAAAATGATAAGCATAAATCGGATACGCGCTCTCGAATCTCACAAGTGGATAAGATCTTGAGATCGTTCCATTCGAATATCATCATAGAAACAACTGCTTGTTGCTTACGGCTAAGAGCATCGGCGACACGATTACCCTTACCGGGGGTATAAAGAATATCAAGATCATAAGGAGCAAGGAATTCGAGCCAACGCTTTTGACGCAAATTAAGTTCCTTTTGAGAAAATAAATATTTCAAAGACTTATGGTCAGTATAAAGAATAAATCTCTCTCCCAATAGATAATGACGCCAAATTCGAAGGGCGAAAATAATAGCCGCGAGTTCTAGATCATGAGTGGCATACCTAGTCTCGATCGGCTTTAATGATTTAGAAGCATAAGTGATAGCACGTTCTCTTTTGCAAGAGAACGACATCAAAACCAATACGATTAGCATCGGTACAAAAGAAAAAGTCTTGGTTCCCATCGGCAATCACAAGAATAAGAGTATCGAAAAGAAAGAATTTCTTTTAAATAATTTTCTTTCCCGAAAAGCTAAAACTTTCAAAATCACAATTATCTCGATGTGAAGATCTTTCTAGAAAATTTTACATTCTTACAAGTCAATATATCGTGTCTGACTGTCTCATCAAAGTGTTTAGGAAATTCCTATCGATAACGTTGATCAGGCGCATCGACCAGAATTCTTAAAGCACTCAAAGGGAAATACAATCACAAAATCATCTTCTATATGATAAAAATATCTCTTAAAAAGTTTTAAGAATATTCTTTTCTCGTTTAAGAACAAAATCCAACTATACTTATAAATAAATCTTATGAAAAAGATTTGCAAAGATTTTAAATTGCTAATTTCATCCAAAATCAATAAACACAAGAATGGTCTCATCGAAATACTCATAGAATACTCGGCTTATAAAATGGATGAAATAAGCTGGACAAACTGAATGATAAAATAAGTCATTCATAAGAATCGTAACGAGTGCGGAATGCGGTAAGTGGAATGCTAACTCCCGCAACTCATAACCAAATGAAAATCGGTGACAAGGTCGAACTAGAAATACCTTAACACCACCCAAAAGATTTCTTAGGTGATAATCCTAAGACAAACTCAAAAATACCGGAAAAGTTTCACAAATTATTTAGATAAGAGAAATAACACTTTTATCATCTTGAGGGCTTAAAGAATAAAATGATGCCTTCAAAATATTCGAAATCGAAATCACAAGAAAAATAGAAATCTGCTTAACAGATAGAAAATGTCGAAGATGAATAGTCCACATGAAAAATAGGATATGGGCTTCACAACGATTAAGCCAATCCTTTTCAAAAATCAATTCCGAAGTCTAAGTAAAATTAGATCGGAAAGAAAAATCACATAAGATAAGTTCAACATCTATAGAAAGCAAATTGAGTGTTGCGGATGTACCATCCGGATTCGCAACACTCAAAGAAGTCATCAAGCCCAAAATATTTTCAAAGAAAAAGAATCAACTAGTTCTTTTGATATAAAATAGTGAGATGGAACCCATATCAAAAGAACTCAAATAAGAAGATCACGAAATAAAACAATGCTATCAAGGATTGAGTGAAAAGTACCTTGACCAAGAGAAGAGTTGTTAGGGGCTTGCACAATATTTAGCTTTCTCATGTCCTTGTTCAAAAGTTTGGGACATGCAGATAAAAGATGACCTGGTTTTTTGCAATAGCGACAGGAATGAGGTTTCGGACACATATTTGCATAGTGTTCCTTAGAATTACAATTGTAGCATCCTCCATGATTAGGGATTGGAGTCTTTGCTACGAAAGTAGTTTGCTTCATTCTCTTATTGGGATTAAGGCTCTTGAACTTAATATGCCTCTTCTTGGAAGTCCCAATATCACAAACGCTTCCTTTACCAACCTCTCCATGAAGAAGAGTAACATCCACAAGCTGATTGAAAGAAACTTCAAGTTTCAAAGGTAGAACCATCTCCGGGTTCTTACTCAAAGCACAGATAAACTCTTGATTCTTTACAAGATCCAAAAGTAGTTGGGCAGACATGAATGCGCCATCCAGAGAAAGGCTATTGGATTGACCAGCGCTAGGACTGCTCGAACTAACCATTTCTCTTCCTTTAGAAAAGAAAGAAGGAGAAAAGTTATTCTCAAAATAAATATCAAGCAATCTTGATAGATAAAACAAGGAATCATAAATGAAAATAGGATATGATGGTACGAAGACCCCAAAAAAAATCCTAAAGCACGACTCCTAAGATAGACTTAGGACGATGATCCTTGTTAAATTATTCTACATTTTTCCGAAGTTTGGCTTTGATATCAAGCTGTGACGCCCCACCTTTATACCCATGCTACCCAAGGACACTACGGGGTAATGCCGTTAACTAGCACGGAGAATAAGGCTGTTGAGGAGCGACCATCCGTGTAATTGCTTTGTGCGAGCACCGATATGTCAGATAGAATAACATGCAATTCATTTGGAGAGGAAATCCGACATACCGATACAAACCCAAAGCTACTACACAGTGGCTATAATATCTTTGGAAACAAATATAGAAATAAGCATAACATAAATCAGTCATAGATAATTCATATCACAAAGGCGGAAGAAGATATGAAGATATAACTAAGACATGAAAGTGTACATCAGAGTAGTGGTCAAAAAGATCCACAATAATACAAAAGAATAACAGCACGTGCTATACAAATGAATACAACTATGAGTCTATATCTCAAGTGTATACAACAAAAACTGCTAATCTAAATAGTTAGCCAAAAGTCAGAGTAGCAAATCCCGAGAAGAAATCAAGCAGAAGCATCTGTAACATCTCGGTCTGACCCGAGTATTATTTAAGAAAATAATAAACGGATCAGTCTAGCTATAAATATCAAATGATATGGTATAAAATAAAAGATATGGCATAAACATAAAATGTCCATACTGACATACTACTATAAGTACGAAAATGATGATCAACAGAAGATCGATCAATAAGAGATAAATCAATATCACAAGAATCTTCTCAAAGATCCAAAGAGGGCATCATACCCTAAACTTGTTCTCATAACAAGTCAATGACATAAATTCCAGAAATCAACACAAGAAATCCAGAAATCACAAAAAAAGGGAAAGAGGCCTATCAAATGACGGTCCGAAGACCATGGGGAGCTACCCCATATGTGTGAGTCGAAATCACACAGATGAGGTCCAGGCTAACCAAAAAGAAAAAATGTATGTGTGAGTGGAATCACACAAATGGTGTCTAGCCTAACCTTGCAACAAAAATATATGTGTGAGTCGAAATCACACAGACGAGGTCTAGGCTAACCAAAAAGCAAAAAGGTATGTGTGAGTGGAATCACACAAATGGTTTCTAGCCTAACCTCGCAACAAAAAGGTATGTGTGAGTGGAATCACACAAATGGTGTCTAGACTAATCTTGCGGACAAAGAGATATGTGTGAGTCGAAATCACACCCATGAGGTCTAGTCTAACCTTGCAAACAAAGAGACATCGCACAACTGCTAGTCTAAATCATAAAATGATCGTCATGATCAAAGAGAAGTGTCAATTACAGTAAGCTAGTAAATATATGAGCTTAGCTTCATGTCCCATAACCACTAGCTTAACTTAAATATTTACGAACAAATTGTAGATCTCCACTAGAAAATTGTCACAAAAAGGTTCAATCGAACAAGTCCAAGAGTTAACCGACGAAGCAAACGCAGGCGTTTCATACCACTTGTTTTACTAAGCCATTTAATTCAATTTCTCATACGAGTGAGGTAAAGGTTTGTATATACTAGTAGATTGGAAAACGGTTTAAGAAAAGAGCTTTGTTATTGAAAATAGAGTTGAAATCATTTTGTTGAAAGAGTTTTGATATTTACTACTAGTATTGAAACCTTCATATTTTAAAGTGACAAATCATAGAAGTGACTGTAGAAACAATCAATCATAAAAATTCACATTCGAAGACGTGAATAAAATCCAAAGAAACCGATAAAGAATCCATCGAAATAGATATTCAAAAATCCATAAAATCGACCGAGAAGCCCAAGATAGTTTGTCTCGAAGAATGGTCAACTCAGCATCTCAACAAAGCAAGTTCTAATGAATGTTTTTCAGATAAGATCCCCTACGGGGGGTCCAGGAGGGGTGGCAACCCCCCAAGGTGGGGGTGTGGGGGCAACATCCCCGCTACGGGGTTCGACCTGCCCGGTCAGGTCGCGGGGGTCCAGGGGCCAGCGCCCCTGGCAGGGTGCGGGGCAACGACCCGTCCAAAATGTTACGACCTAGTGAAGACCTAAGGGAAGATAGGATCGAGCGACCTAATGGTTGCAACCTAGGGGTCTAAGGGGTCAAGCGACCTAATGGTTGCAACCTAGAGGTGTTCGCAAGTTAGCAGAAGCGAGCGACCTAACAGAGGCGAGCGACTTAAGGGGTCATGCGACCTAACTGGAGCAACCCTGTGGTCATGCGACCTAAAATGTACGCGACCTAATGCGGCCGAGCTAAGGTGTTGTGCGACTCAACCAGGTGAGTGACCTAAGGGAGGTGAGCGACTTAAGGAACTCGCGGGTTAGAAGAGGTGAGCAACCTACGAGTTAAAGGGGTTGAGCGACCTAGAGGTGTTTGCGACCTAGTGGTCGAGCGACTTAAGGAGGTACACGACCTATCGAGGTTCGCGACCAAATGGAACAAAGGCCGAGCGATCTATGTGGCAAGGCCGAGCAACGACCTAAAGTATAAAGTTCTAACGACCTAGAGGTAACGACCTATAACCGAACTAGCCAAGACCGGACGACCCAAAGCCAAGCGACCTACGACCTTGTGCCGAGCGACCTACGACCTACGACCTAGTGCCGAGCGACCTACGACCTACGACTTAAGGGCGAACGAAATATGTAGGCCGAGACTTTTCCATGCGAACGACCTAGCATAGGCAGAACGACCTAACAGCAGTTTTTCACCTAAAACACCAAAAATTGGGGTTTTTCACCAATCCAATCCAAACCAAATGCAAATGTATATGCTGAAGTGATGGGGAATCATGCCCAACAGTCCAATATAGTTATAGACTAGAATTGCGAGATAAAAATCTTACCTTTGGGCCAAAAATGAATGAAAATGAAGCTTTAAAGCAAAGCAAGAATCAATCCACTTTAATCTCAACACAAGAAGCTTGAATCCAATATCTTCTCTTTGAATTTGGAGTTGAAAGATGGATTTGAAGTAGAAGCCTAGGTTTGGAGTTTTAGTTTCCCTTTCCACTCACCGTTAATTTGAGCTAGAATTTGGTAGGAATTTATGAAGAGTGAGGAGAAGGAGAGAAGTGGGCTTGAGTTATAATGGTTAGACTAACCCAAAGTCCAAAGCATGAAAAGTTAGTGAAATTTCACTAACTCCAAACCTATCAATGTTTATACTTAAAAAATTGTAAACGACATTTCGAACTCAATCGAAGTGGTCTCGAGTCCTAGTTCGACCGTTTGCAAAAAGTAGTTTTTCGGACCAATATCCGAATAACGACAAAATATTTAAACTTATAATCGATAAATATGCGGGTTGTTACATTCCCCTTCGGCCTATATTCTCCTTTCTTCTTACCATTCCGATGCCTCTTTCCCACAATCTTCGAAGCCTCTTCCTTCTTAGCAATTGTGGTAAGTAAAGCCATCTCTATAAGTCCCACATACATAGCTCCCATCAGGATATGACCCACGGCAAAATCCCGAAGTAGCCAGTTCAATCCCCTAGAGAGCTTGAGAGCTTTCTTATATGATGTATTAACGAACTCCATACCGAACTTAGCTAGCTCATTAAACTGATTCACATGCTCCTTGCTTCTTATATCTCCTTGTTTATGATATATAAATCTCTCCAACTGAACACTCTCCTCCACTTGAGAAAGAAACTTCGTCTCAAATGTCATATGAAACAGATCCCAAGTGCTATTAGCTCCATTAGCCTCAGCCTCAAAAACCTCCTACCATCTTAACGCCTTACCTCGCAGCTACCAAGAAGCTAGCTTCCTCTTAACAGCATCATACAATCCCATAAGATCGAATATCCTATCACAAGAGCATATCCATGCTCTCGTATCCATGCAAGACTCCGTCCCTAAGTAAGGCTTGCCTCTAAGACTAGAAAAATCTTTGCACAGCTTGGAAGAGTCTAAAGCAATAGGTGGGCGATCAAGAACCTCCTTGTCGCTCTATCCGCAAGCTCTCTAAATGGTGGAAGCTTGGTTTTTTCATAGACATCTGTTTGGAAACTTGCACAACATGGAAGCTTGGAAGTCTGGAAACTTTATCCTAGACGTCGGTTTGCATTTCATTTATACTAAAGTATAAATGGAACAAAATAGTTCATTTTCAAACGTATGGAAGCTTTATCATAGACATCAATCTACGTTTAATTTAAAAGAACATTTTAGTTCAACTCTAGACATCTGAACTTTTCATACTAGGCATCTAAATTGAATCTAGACGTCTTGTACGAAAATTCCAGACGACCAAGTTACTTGTTTTTGTTCCTTTGCTTTCTAACATTTTTATATATTCGTCTAAACATCTAGGCAATTTTCTCAGACTTCTAGACCAGACACACAGAAACAACACTTCGCGGAAATCCAAATTTTGAAGAGTCGTCTTCATTCACAAGAGTTGCAATTATTTAAATGGTTGCAACTATTGATTTAGAATCTTTCAAAACCATAAATAAAATTGGGCTTCATTTTCTATTCTACCAATCTACATTCTATCTTTTTGATCTACATTTACTTTTGATTTACAAATACCCTCAATTATTTACTTCCTACAATTACACAATCAAATCATCATCTTAAGGAGATTATAGAAAGGGTGTACTCAAATAAACTTATTTGTGTTGTCTAGAACACAACGAGTCATGAAATTTACTACTATTTTCAATTGAAGTCTAGTTGAAGTTATTACGAGCATAAAGTCTAATTCAGGAGCTTAGACGGTTTATAACCTATTCCTCCGATTTAAGTAAGGACATTTGTTGGTTAGTTCTAGAAAGAATACGAGACTGGATGTAGAACGGGAAGTTCAAACCAGTATAAAAATCTCTAATGCACTTTACTTATCGTAATGTTTACTGCAAGTTTTATATAAGTTTTATTTAGTAGATATAGTCATATTACTCAATCCTTAGACTTTTATTTGGTATTAGAGCAAGGCTATCAATTAACCGTAACACATTTTTTGATATCCAATTAACATGGATAATAATTCGTCGTTAAGTTTGTTGAAGGTCAGTCTACAGCATGACCCCCACTATTTAACGGACTAAATTAAAATTAGTGGGCAACGTGGATGAGGATTTATATGCAGGCAAATGGATATGACACTTGGAATATCACTCAACAGGAATACACTGTACCTACCACTGCTTATGCATAATGGTCAAACACATACAAATTAAATGCTACTGCAAATGCCAAAGCTATGAATATGTTTTTTTGTTCTTGGGATAAAAATGAGTGTAAAGAGTTAGTGTGTTCACATCAGCTTATTAAATTTGGCGTAGTCTCAAAATTACTCATGAAGGTATTAACAAGGTCAAACAAAGCAAAATTTCAATGCTTAAAAATCAATTTCAAAATTTTAGAATGAAGCCAGATGAAACTATAAATGATATGTACTCTACATCTCAGGGCATACATCACTCAGTTCTAACATTAGGAGGAAAATACATTGATTTTGATATAGTCCCCAAAATCCTAATTTAATGGATGAATGGGAACGAAAGGTCAAAGTTTAGTAAAGAAGCTAACAACATTCCAACCACTAAACCAAAAGAGTTAATAGGAAATCTCATTTCATATAAAGTGAATTTGCAGGCAAAATAAGTACAAGCTCAAGGTAGAAATATAATTGCATTCTAGGTAGAGAATGAAGATTCCAACAAAGATGATGAAAACATTTCATTTTTGGCAAAAAAATTCATAAAATTTCAAAAATTCAAAAAGAATAAGAAAGTTTGGGAATGAAAAAAAAACAACAACAGTCTGTCAACATCCTCACTTAAATGCTATGATGTGACTAGATGAGTCATATAAAAAGAGATTGTCCAGAACGAAAGAAGAAAAGCTTCAAAAAATAAAAACGAAAAATTTAATAAGAAGAAAACACAGGCATTCTCGGTAACTTGGGATGACTCAAACTCCTTTTCATCAGATAGTGACAGCGGTTCCAAACATGTAAACACATGTTTCATGGCTACAAATAACACTACACCAGCAAAGTCATTTCGTAGCCTTGAAAAAAGGCTACCAAAACTTTTAGAAGCATTAGGGTAAACGCTGCGACATGACACGCAAAATTTGAAAGTTTTAGTTGCGTTATAGTAAACGTAACCAAAAAAACATGCTGCAGCGTTTCTGAAACCCAACAAAAGTTTTTTGCAGCGTTTTCAAAATGCAACCAAAATTACATTTTTTACTTGCATTTGTCCCCGGCACTTTTGAAATGCTACTAAAACTTATTGATTGATGTACAACACATATTAAACGCCACTATTTGCTATTAATGGCATGTATCGTTCCGCAATCACTTATATATAATAGCCATATTAAAACGAATAATCAATCACATAATATCATTTTCAAACCAACATCGATAATCATCATATTCAAATAACTGAAAAAACACAATAATCGCATAATCATGTATAATATCCATAATCATTTCAATAATACTATTTCGATAAAATAAGTGAATTCGCATACCACAACCGTTTGCAAACAAGTCTACACAACTAGTACGAACAAACTATTATAATATATAATATATAAAGTCTTGTTCATGGCTTAATTATCGACAATTCTTTGATGTAGTTGTTCTTCATTTCAGACAACGTAAATTACCTACAGACAAGTATAATGGTCAACAGTTAGAATTACATACATGTCTAGATAATTTACATGTGCTGATAATGGTAGGAGGGGTTAAATTATAAACTTGTTTCACAGCTTTTGTAACCTATCAAATAAACATTACACATAAGTCATATCAAGTACATTCTCCATTATTTATTAATAATCATTTTACATAAAATAACAATAACAATAAAATAATTTGGATTAGAAGATTGTAGGTCCTCTCATATATTCTGTTTACTTGAGAAATTTTCTTTGTTCTATTTTTAATCTCTAACATAAAAAATTAAAATGTTGCAAAGTATTGAAAAAGACTAATTTTCCCTATAAATATAATTTAATTGGACTAACAGTAAAAGCAGAGACTTAAGAACTTACTTCCTTTTCCCAATTAGTCAAATACACAATAATTGCATATAATACATCTTGAAGAAAAAGTGCATGGATTAAACCTATCCAAAGACCCTGCAAATCACAGTAATTTGTTAAGAGTCAAAAAAATAAACAAAATGAAGTTGTACTATTGAAAAATGAACATATATCTATGTAACAAAATCAATTTTGTGATTAAAAAGAAACATATAAAAATTCATAACCTTTGTTTGAGGATGGAAAAAAAAGTCATAATAATAGAAATTGGAAGTCAACTACATAATATGATGCAAGATTAATATATGCACCTATCTTTTGCCAACCACAACTTCCATTAGTTCCTATATAGTTAAAATACTATTAGTAAGGTTATAATAATTAAAAAATGAAAATAATAATAAGGCATGTATTCAATACGTGTGTTATGTCATACGCTTGTAACATACATAGTTTGTCCAATGTAAATGACATAGGCTACTAACTGCCTTATACTATTGATTCATCGGTGAGATAAATAGTCCAGTAATCGGTAAGATTGAAATGCGAAAATAATAATAACGACATATATTTCTTTCTAATTATTCAAGGTATTTATTGTGTGAATAATGCATATTTCCATTTATCTCGACTTAAGAAAATAAAAATGTGAATGTTTGAAGAATAGAGCAGTGCAAGCAAAGTACGCATTGCATACCATCTAACAAATGTGCCAGCGTAAGCAAGGGTATCATATCGGCTACGAAATCAACAACTTCGACTTTAGTACTAAAAGCATGTCCATATGGTTTACGTATAAGTATCAAAACAATGCCTTCTACAAGGGTCATACATACATTCACAATTACTCCTAGTCAAGCAACTTTTGGAGTTTCAGATCCTAGCTCGTTAGACATACGTACACTATTGGCCCATTACAACGTTCATAGCATGGAGGAGAACCCAAATTCTTGTTCTATCATGTAAATTATGATGCAAGGATGTTTGAAGATTGTTGATAGTTTGGTAAGATGCAAGTTTGGTGTATTATAATAATTTTATAGATGGTTATATATATGTGTGTGTGTGTGTGTTTGTGTGTGTGTGTGTGTAAATTTTTCAAAGGAGTAATATGAAAATAAATGGGGGATTTTGATTTTAATTTGTAACTCAATTTTGAATTTATGCAAGTTGGAAAGATGTCAGTGTGTAAAAATGTCTAGTCGTTGTTTTGTAGTTAGTTCAATGCTTTAAAGCTTGTTCTGACCCAACCTTAATACTGTGTTTTACCAAATTAATTTTTCTAATTTAGACCATTATAATATTAATTTAAAAGTAGAAATATTATAGAATTTTAAATATATAAAATGATCGATGTCTGAATAATGCCTTCAAGATAAAGATGTACAATCACACGTCATAGTTCTAAACTGTATAATAATTTCTCTTCTTTTGTTTTGGTTTAGTTATCCTTTTTTATGCAAGGAAAACTTAAAATACTATCATATGAATAAGAACCAGTAATGTTAACTCTTAGTTTTAAACATACACGTTATTCATTCATGAGTTACGCTTATTATATCATAGGATAATTTGGAAAACTTGGAAACAATAATGTAATTGTTTGCATATGGTAGCAATTTATCTACTAAAAAATGGTTGAAAATTTAAAGATAATAAACAATAAAGTGCATGCTACAATGGAGATTAATGTAAAACATGTCTTTATTTTTTCACTTCTTCTTTTTTGTTGAAGGGTCTTTGTTTTACCAAACAGGAAACAACAATGATTACACCATCAAAAGTATGATTTACTTTATTTATGACCCAACTGTTAGAATTCTCAAAAATAGTGAATGAGATATATCCCACATCGCCAAATATATGTCTGTTTTAGTGTACTCTCAATCCGTATATTGGCCCTTAGGGTCGGGCAATTTTGTCCGAGGGGGAGGACCTATATGGCCATGGACTAACACGCGCGCCGCCGCCCGCCCCTATTCGACCGACCGAACCGGGCTGGGTCGGGTGCGAGTCCAATAAAATTGGGCCGTGTCATATATTTTTACTACCTAAAAAATGGACAGATTTTAAAATAGAAGTGTGTTTAAAAAGATACGAATTTCCAATGGTTGTGACTGTTGCAAACTGATGAAGAGATACAACTATTGCAAACCGCAACAGTTTTTGGTCGTTGCAAACGAAGAGACGCGACTGCTGCAAACCGCAACAGTTTTTGGTCGTTGCAAATGAAGAGACGCGACTTTGCAAACCGCAATAGTTTTTGGCCGTTGCAAACGAACGGACGCGACTGTTGCAAACAATAACACTTTTGGCGTTGCAAATGAAGGGATGCTACTTTTCTTAACGGGTGGTAGCCATTGGGAATTCGGCTATAAATAAGGAGGAAACTTGATCACTTTCTTCACTCAATTTTAAAATCAAATTATCTCTTCTTTATCTTCATTTTCTTAAAATCATAATCAGTCCTATCACACGTGGACGATACACATCAGTCTTAAGGAAATTGTTATGAAAAGCCTTAGACGAAATTTCCTTCTTCAATCTGTTAGATTTCTAGTTGATTTATATATATATCGTTTTTGTTTCTACGTTGTACTATTTCCTTAAATAGTATAATGTTTGATTTATCACTACAGTTATTATTATTATTATAGTTGTTAGTTTGTTGTTGTAATTAATTACAACATACTTATTGTAAAAATAGCTAATACAGAATTCCAAAGTAGTGGAAATATGATTTGTAAACATGTGAGATAAGTTTATTATCAATTAGTCTTTGTTTTGGTATACTACACGTATAACATCTTAAGACTTTCCTGTTTTCACTAAAACAGAGATGGCAACAGTTGAACTATCAAAAAGGCTACTACTCACAACAGGCCTGATCCATTTAAAGGGGATGGTGATGACTTCATAACACGGTAAAATCAAATGCTGTTTTATCTCACCATGCTAGGGCTGCAGATGTGCATCGAGGAGGATGACACAAAGCCTAAAGACGGACAAACTAGAGAAAAAGATGCGGCTGTTTTTTTCAGAACTGACTCATGGAAGCATTCGGACCCTTTGTGTCGAAACTACGTTTTGAATTGTCTAGTTAAAGTACTATATAAAGTATATCAGCTACACCAGACAACAAAATACTTATGGACTGCACTTGAACATAAATACAAAATGCAAAATGTCAATATGAAGAAGTTCATTGTAGATAAGTGTTAACACCAGAATTGGTCACTAACACCATTAAGAAAGATTATGCAGAGAGATTAATGAAGAAAGTAAATGTAAACGGTGAACATAATGCTAAACTAAGTGCAGAAAACAAGAACACCAGATTTATAATGGTTCGGCGTAATTGCCTACGTCCACTTTGTAGTTAGTCTTTATTGCTTTACTTATCAACTGGTTACAGATAAAATCCATACACCAACTATTTTGTTACAATTGTTAAGTAAAGAAAATAGGTCTTGAATGAGTCTTGAATGCGGTAGAGTCTCCCTGGTGTTTTCGAAAAAAGGTCCCTTTCACTGTGTCCCTGCCTCTCTATTTATAGATAAAGATGGGTTGGACTTCCCTGACGAGCTTAGTAGCTAGATATCTTAACCCAAAGTGAGCAGCTTCTACGTGCCGAACCACTATTGCCGGTCGGCAAATGCCAAACGCTTCCTTAATACCGAACGAGGCGATGTGTTGAGTGAAGAGTGCAAGCCGGACGAGAACGGATGTCGGTCGAGGGGAGATGGCGAACGAGGCTGGAATGCCGAATGGGGCATTGTATGCCGACCGACATGCTAATCCCGAATGTCATACGAATCCCGAACGAGCTTCATGCCAATCGAGATTGAATGTCGGACGACTTTGCCATGCCGAATGAGGCTTTGTGCCAAACATGGCTGGAATGCCGATTGAGGTTGGAATGCCGATTGAGGCTGGAATGCCGAACGACCATGCTAAATGCCGAACGTTCCTCAATGCCAAACGGGGTCTGGATGCCGAGCAATATGGAATGCCAAACGAGGATAGATGTCGAATGGCCTGGTCGTGCTGAATGATGCTTAATGTCGAACAAGGTCTGGATGCCGAACGATGTGGGATGCCGAACGGCCAAGCTGTGTCGAACGGCCCCCAATGCCGAACTATGATAAATGACGAACGACCTAGTTGTGCCGAGCAAGGCTTCCCCATCAAATCTCTGTCTACCGGTCAAAGCCACTGGGTAACACTTGCCTCCAAAGTTTATCATGTGGATGAACATGATCCGCTTTGAATTACGAGTCCTCCGTGTTATGCTTCAAGCATTGGTGTTGTTCTCTCGAAAGTGTATTCTCCTGAATGCTGCTCGAGATAGTTCATGACGAATGACATGCTAAAGACGAACAACAAACGAATGCCGAACAGCATTGATGATGCCGAATGAGGGATGTGCTTTGACCGGTTCAACCGGTCATTGTCCCTTCGACTTCCTTTCTTCCCCTTATAAAGGTTGGTACTTCACTTCTCCCTTTTTCTTTTTTACTTTTTACCTCGACCCTGCAAGAACACGTAACTACCTCCCTCAAACCTCATTCACTTCTCCAATCTTCCCTTCCTATCTTTAATCCATGAAGTCCTACCTGCAGTTCCTTCTTAAATTGAGTCTGAAACGACTTTCAATCTTAAGCTCACAGACCCCCAAGCTCCCATCATTCTCTTTGTTAAGAATCTTTCGTTCGAATGTTTTCTCAAATTAGGAAGTATAGCACAAAGTTCAAATTCGTGAATTCTCTATAGATCATAGAAAGTAGGAGGCATTGGGAATGGATAGGAGAGGGGAAATGGACACCGACCATTTCCAGGTCATAGATTCCTGTTGGTTTACCAATCGTTAGAGTTAGAATGTTGAAGTGGAACAGGATTGTTGTTCGTGGTCGTTTGGCACTTGTATCTTGAGTGGAGGATGGTCGACCACGAGATGAGTGGCTCGATAGACTCTACGCGTGAGTGATGTCTGGGAGGTAGGAAGTAAGTGACCCGATGTATCTGGCTCATACAGTCGATCTAGAGAATGCCAATCAATGGACTCGGCCAGATAGTATTTAGGCTGAAATGGATTGAGGCCAAGCAACATTTAGGCCGAATAGAATTTAGGCCGAATGGCATTTAGGTCGAGTGGCATTTAGATCTAGCGACATTTAGGCCGAACGACATTTAGCCCGTGCGGGTTTTAGGCCAAGTGTTGCAAGTGTCGCTCGGCCTTGACCTTCGACGAATGGATAACAACGGTCGAAACCATTCCAACTTTAACATAACCCTCTCAAATTCGCTTATTTCCCATGCCTAATCATGTGACAAAAAACAAGGTCAAGGACTTAAGCAAACCAGCATATCGAACTAATCCGCACTGATAACTCCCTAGTTTCAACAATTATAAGTCTGAATTTAAATCGATAAAAACAGATAATAGCCTTCAACATATAGCGCCAATGTCCGAGTCCAAAATTGAAAACATCATACGACAGACTTTCGGAGATGGTCAGCGACGACAGTCTTCGAAGATGACAGTTCAAAGCTCAACTTTATATCAACTCTGTGACTTTTAATTTATCCACTTATATTTGAATGATTGCACTAGTTCGCACACCACACGGGGGGAATATTTATGATGTTAAGTCTAAGTCGATTATTTTTCAAGTATAGTTCAAACAGGTAATCTGCTAGATTCAATCTTCATTAGAGATGTCTAGAAAATCTAGCTTTGTTATGATCTCAGATAGACCTGGGCCTTCCTCTCGATAAGAAGTTGTAGATACTCCATGTCCGTCAACTACCCCGCTCAAGACTTTCCGAACCCTGCGACTACATCTGTCAACTTAGCTCCTTACGCTTTGGAGGCAGCGATTTTTCTAGATGACCCAATCGATTCTCAGGCTTCAAAGATTAACGAAAGTACACTCCGTCGGATCTGCTCTGTCCATGGAATCCCTTTTGACGATGTATTAGTTCCATCGAGGCATGATCATCTACACTTGCCCCAAGTCGGATACATAGCTTGCAATAAATTCATGTGCTGGGTTGGCAGTGTGCCACCGTTCAACTCATTCGATTGAGACATGTTGCAGTATATCGACGTTTCCCCATCGCAACTGCATCCAAACAGCCACGCATTCATCTACGGCACCTGCATTCTCTTCATGAGTGTCCTATCTAGGCTTCCGGCTCCAGGCGATATCCGAAACATATATTGCATCAAGGGACGGAAGGATAGCCCATCTTTCGTGTTTCTCGAGTCATACAACAAATGTCAAATATTAACTGGGGCATGGAGCAAGTTTGCCCTGTATAAACAGGAACGGTTTTATGTGCGCTGTCCTCCCGGCTTTGCAAGGAGATGGGTGGAAGGAAGTAAGTCTTTTTCCTAGACCGATAATCATGTTTGGTCGAAGCTGTACCTTTTTTAACCTTCTTCTATCTTTTCAGGTATTAACCCACGTCCTAAGGGACCCAGATACTCTGAAGTCGTCGAAGCTATTTGAGCCATTCCTGCTAAAGACCGGGACATCACAACTCTCATTTCAAATGAGTCACTTCCAAAGTTTGGGCTGTTGGCGGAAGGTCGCCAGATAAGCCTCCCTCAGTGCATTACCACACCTAGGCCTGCTTCTGGAAAGGGGAAAAAGCAAGCTGAGTCTTCGGCACATAACGCACCTGACATAGTGGAAGAAGGGGAAATTAAGGAAACTGAAACGCCTGAGGTATAAGATGAGAACGTTAGTCCCACTCGGGATCTGATAGTCGAAGTTCATGGCATCGAGACGTCGCCCTCCCCTTCGAAGGGGAAGAAGAAACTAACATATAGGCTGAGAAAGAAAACAGTCGGTGGAACTTCTAAAGTTACTCTTGTTTTAGTGGAGAAAGAAGCTTCCTCACAACATTTAGCAAGTTCTTTAAAAGGCCAATCGAACCTTACCATACCTGATGATCTACTCAACTACGACTTCAATGATCCAGAGGCCCTTAAGCTTCATTCGCCCACAAGAGGCAATACAAGCATTCAAGCCTAAAACTAGGGAGAAAAAACTCCTGTAAGTAAAGAAACTGGTCCGTCGGGGGGAAACACTAGGACACATACAAACACATGCACTTCATCTTGCACTTAAATTTCTGTTATCACCGTATTCTTTGCTAACTCGTCGCTATTTAAACTTGGTGTAGGTGACATGGGGTGCGCACATGGACTTGACCGCCTTCGCGGTTCATCGATATTCTACCAATTTGGCCGGGATTCGGGCTCCAGCAAGCGTCGGGATAGAGATGAATCTGACGATCGAGATTACCATCGTCGAGAGTCATCACACCGAAGGAAAACTTATAACCAGCCCTCTTATCCTCGCGATCCTCCTTCCCAACCGGAGCACAGCAAAGAGAAATCTAGACATAAGGGGTCTCAGCCTGAGGCACATCGAGATCAACACTCTGGTTCATCAAGTACCAGGGAATCTCGAGATCTCCATAAAAGGCATGCGGTCTCCAAGCAGACTCCTCTTACTCCTATTACTGATCCCACGGTCGTTGAACAACTTGCTGAACTTAAAGCCTCATTTTCGAAGATATGCTTTGATGGCTTAAAGTTTCTTTCGATGATCCACCATATTCCTGGGCATGTCAAGCAAAGTGCCATTGCTTGTACCAATGATGTCTATGTACAGCATGATGCGTTTGTGCACATAGCCAAGAATGTTTTGGAAGTTTCCATTTAGCATCAGCATGAGATAGATTGCCTGAAGCTTGAGGCTATTCACGATAAAGATATTATTAAAGCTCAGGATAAAGAGCTTGCTTCTTATAAGTCTCAGCTTGAAACCGCCCAGCAGAGCACTAAAGATAATGCCGAGGCCATTACTCGTCTAGAGTCAACCCATATAAAAAATCGACGAGGCAGTCCAACGCTGTGGGGCCCTAGCTTTACACAAAGACTCAGTACAGAAGGAGAGGGATGCCTTTGCCCTTCAAGTTAAGGAGCTAAAGGAGCAACTCCGCAAAGAAAAGGAGGAGAAGATCCCTGCCCAAGAAGAGTCGCAATGATATTGCGACGAGATCGTTGCCACACGAATTTTGAAGGCGAAGCTTGAGGATGAACTTTCTAAGGTTGAGATGCTAAAGAATGAAGCCCGTGAAGAGGACAACAAAATAGCATCTGTGGAGGTCGACTCCCGCCTCGAGGTGGCTAAAGAAGCAGGTAGGGAGGAGGTCAAAAGCATGTTTGACCCACTAATTGCAGAATTCAATGCCCGCGCCCTCATGCACCGAGACTTAACTTTTCTGGGTGAGGGATACCTCAAATATTTGGCTGAGGCGTAGGAGACCTTAAAAGAAATCAGGAAGGTCGAACTTGGTACCGAGGAGGTTGATGAAGTAGCTTTGATAAAAGAATTTCTTAAGGGATACGAGCCTTCAGACTTGTCTGCTGCAAAAGCTCTTTACTGCAAAGGCTTCCCCTCAACGAAAGGGAAAGAGGTTATTGCGGGTGCCTTCGGGATCGAGTCTTAAGCTCACGCGCCCACTCAACCGGCCGATCGGCCGATACTTGATCCCTTTGAGCAGCAAATCGGTTATGACCTGGAGGACCCCGGCCATGGCGTTCACATTCTGTCTCCCATTTCAGAGGGTGAGACCCCTCGGCTGACTGAGAGCCGGCCGGAACCTGGTAGATAACCCTTCACTTTAACATTCAAAAAGTCGTCGTTTTTCACCAGGAGCCATCGTATTCTAATGCTTGTTTTCATGATTTTGTGCAGGCCATTCTGATCCCGAGCCCACTCCGAGGAGCGATGTTGCCAAGGAGGTGAAGGAAAAGACAAGTGAGGCCACCTAAGCAGGGGAGGCTCCCGGTCCAGATGCTCAGCTGATCAGCGTGCTTGATGAGGATAAGTCCGAGACTTCCTCTCCCATCGATGGGAGTTATGAAATCGAAATTACAGGCGCTCTGAATACACATTTAAATTGAGCATGAAGGGGCATCTTGAGAAGAAGAAGAAAAAGACGATCGATATCAAAGTCGAGCCTCAAGCTGTGTACCGGACGATCCTCTGAATAAGCCGTTGAAGGTCATCCTTCCTGGCGGGTCGAAGCCCATAGAAGTTCCCCGTACTTCTTCAGTTGTCACTTCCCCATCAAAGAAAATTATCAAGAGCAAAAGCTCGGGAGAAGAGTCGTCTGGTAAAAGGTCGAAGAAGTCAAAAAAGCAGTCGTCGCTCTCGTTCATTGAAAGTTAGTTTAGATTATGTAATTACTTTAATTTATTTTTGTAGTTCATGTAAATAAACTTTTGACTCCGAGCTTTGGAGGAGTTGTAGTAGAAACTTATTTTTGATGAATAACACTTAGTCCTTTTGCCTTTCAGAAGACTTCCGTTGTTTTGGTTTTCTGTATATTCGTGGCAAAAACCCAAGCTATTGCGAGTTATATAAACTTCTCGATTCATCTTTAGATAAGTTGATAATTTTTTGGCATTGCACATCCTTTATTCCATGCTCCAGTTACCTAGAATATTTTCCAGTCCGCACGCCATGGGTTCGATGACTTCAAGTCATTTGTATTCAGTCCGCCCTCAGGGGACTTGGATATTTAAATCGTTTATTCTCTAATCCACACTCTGGATACTTAGAGTATTCCAGTCAGCACTCCGGGGACTTGGTGATTTTAAGTCGTTTATACTCTGATCCGCACTTTGGGGACTCAAAATAATCTAGTCCACACTCCGAGGACTTGGAGATTTTGAGTCATCTGTACCCTAGTCTACACTCGGGGACTCAGAGTATTCCAGCCTGCACTCCGGGGACTTGGAGATTTTGAGTCATTGTACTCTGGTCTGCACTCCGGGGACTCAGAGTACTCCAGTCCGCACTACGGAAACTTGAAGATTTTGAGTCGTTTATACTCTGGTCCGCACTCTGGGAACTCAGAGTACTCCAATCCGCACTCCAGGGACTTGGAGATTTTAAGTCGTTTATACTCTGGTCCGCACATCGAGGACTCAGAGTACTCCAGACCGCACTCCGGGGACTTGGAGATTTTGAGCCGTTTATATTCTGGTCCGCACTCCAGGGACTCAGAGTAGTCCAATCCGCACTCCGGGGACTTGGAGGTTGTGAGTCGTTTATACTCTGGTCCGCACCGGGGCTTGTAGATTTTGAGTTATTTATACTATGGTCTGCACTCCAAGGACTCAGAGTACTCCAGTCCGCATTCCGGGACTTGGAGATTTTAAGTCGTTTATACTCTGGTCCGCACTTGGGGACTCGGAGTACTCCAGTCCGCACTCCCGGGACTTGGAGATTTTGCGTCGTTTATACTCTGGTCCGCACTCCGGAGACTCAGAGGACTCCAGTCCGCACTCCGTGGACTCGGAGATTTTGAGTCGTTTATACTCTGGTCCGCACTCCGAGGACTCAGAGCACTCCAGTCCACACTCCGGGGACTTGGAAATTTTAAGTCGTTTATACTCTGGTCCGCACTCCGAGGACTCAGAGTACTCCAGTCCGCACTTCAGGGACTTAGAGATTTTGGGTCGTTTATACTCTGGTCCGCACTCCGGAGACTCAGAGTACTCCAGTCCGCACTCTGGGAACTTGGAGGTTTTGAGTGGTTTATACCCTAGTCCGCACTCCGAGGACTCAGAGTACTCCAGTCCGCACTCCTTGGACTTGAAGATTTCGAGTTGTTTATACTCTGGTCCATACTCCGGGGACTCAAAGTACTCCAGTCCGCACTCCGGGGACTTGGAGATTATAAGACGTTTATACTCTGGTCCACACTCCATGGACTTGGAGATTTTAAGTCATTTATACTCTGGTCCGCACTCCGGGGACTCAAAGTACTCTAGTTCACACTCCGGGGACTTGGAGATTTTGAGTTGTTTATACTCTGGTCCGCACTCCGGGAACTTAGAGTACCGCACTCTAGGGGCTTGGAGATTTTAAGTGCTCGTACGCGTTCGTACGTTAGACAGAATGATGTATCTCTTAGTTATTCGTCACAGCGGTATCATACACAGAAACATTGGCAATTCATGGAGAAAATGGCTTCAAGCGTTTATTAATGCAAACAAGCTAAATTGTCTTATTACATGCCATAAACTAGGAATAAAAACTTGCTGGAAATAAATGCAACTAAAATATGAAAGAAATGAACTAAGTATAATAATGCCGCAAATGCTCGCTATTCCATGCTCGGGGGAGTGTTGCACCATCAACGGTCGCTAGCTTGAACGTTCCTTCTCCAAGCTTCCGCTCAATGACATATGGACCTTCCCATGCGGGACTCATATGTGATGGAACCGGGAAAATCATTTCAAAATAAGATCACCCACACTAAAGATTCTCGGTTGGACTTTTTCATTATAATATCGAGCGACTCAATGCTTGTATGCGACCGCTCTTAAATTAGCATCTTCACGCTTTTCATCAATGAAGTCCAGTGATTCCAGCAAAAGATCTTGATTTGACTCATGGTCATAATAAGTTACCCGATGTGATGGAACTTCAAGTTCTACGGGTATGACATCTTCCATTCCAGATGCCAATGTGAATGGAGTGTGGCCAGTCACGGACTTGTGGGTGGTTCTGTAAGCCCAAAGAGATGTTGGAAGCTTGTTTACCCACTTTCCTCTAGCCTTTTCCAAACGTTTTTTCAATATGGATTTAATTATTTTGTTTACGGCTTCCACTTATCCATTGGCTTTCGGATGAGCAACCGCTGCAAACTTTTTCTCAATACCATATTTTGGGCAAAATTCCTTGAACTCTTTGCTTTCAAAATGGGTTCCCTTATCTGTAATGATGGTTTGTGGAAGGCCTAAACGGCATATAATACTTCGTACAATGAAATTAATGACCTTTTTGGTGGTGATAGTGGCCAAAGACTCTGCTTTTGCCCACTTGGTAAAGTAATCAACCGCAACTATCGTGTATTTTGCACCACCTTTAGATGGGAGTAAGGAACCGACTATATCGATTCCCCACATTGCAAGTGGCCAGGGAATAACCATTTGTGTGAGTTTCTTCGGTGGTGCTTTCGGGATTTCGCATATTTTTGTCATTTGTCACATCTTCTCACATAGTCCGAGGCATCCCGATTTACAGTCGGCCAACAGTATCCATTGCGGAGGATTTTCTTTGCTAACGTCTGCCCTCCGGTATGGTCGCCACATTTACCTTCATGGACTTTCTTCAGGACTCATTTTATCTCATCATAGGCAATGTACCAGAATAAGGGGTCGAGAATCCCCTCCGATACATTACCTTATCTTACATTACATAACGCAACGCCTTACGAATGATTTGTCGTCTTTCGCTCCTTCCTTCGGGCACGACCCCATGTAACAAGTACTGCTTGAATGGGGTCATCCATGATTCCTTCTCGATTTCTGTTTCTAACATGAAATCTACCTCCATCATATCTATGGTTGGGACATGCAAGGTTTCAATTGAAAGCAATCCCATCTGCTGTGCATCGCCAGTGCTTGCAAATTTTGCCAATGAATCAGTTGCTCTGTTTTTCTCACGCGGGACATGTGAAATATCATAATACTCGAGATTCGCTAGCAGCTCTTGAACCCGAACCAAATACGGGGGAAAGTCTCTGCCCCTTTTCTTGATAGTTTTCCCGCACTTGGTACACCACCAGTTGCGAGTCGCAAAAGATTTCAACCGATCTTACTCCCAGCTATTTGATAAGTCTTAAGCCGGCAATCAATGCTTCATACTCGGCTTCGTTATTCGTTGTTGTGAATTCAAGCTTCAAAGCGTAGCAAATTGATCGGTTCTTAGGAGTCATAAGAAATATGCCAGCCCTTGAACAACGGTCGTTAGATGCCCCATCAGTGTACATCTTCCATCGAATGGAAGGTATGACATTATGGCCGTTTGACTCGTCTGTCATGGTGAATTCAACAATGAAATCTGCTAGCGCTTGCCCCTGTATGGTCCTTCGTGGTAGGTAGGTAATATCAAACCGACTTAACTCGATATTCCATTTTAACATCCTTTCAGAAGTTTCTGGTCGTTGGAGTACCTGTCGCAAGGGCTGATAGGTGTAAACACTAATCGAGTGTGCTTGGAAGTACGGGCGAAGCTTGCGTGATGCAATCACCAAGCAATAAGCTAGTTTCTCAATCCTGGGATAGTTTCTTTCTACCCCCCTCAAACGTTTACTGGCATAATATACTGGCTTTGAACTCGGTCCTCCTCACGAAACAAAGCCGTACTGATAACATGCTGGGATACTACTAGGTATACATATAGCATTTCATGGTCAATTGGTTTTGATAGCACCAGGGGACTTTATAGATGTCTAGCTAGAGCTCGAAATGCTTCCTCGCAGTCAGATATCCACTTGAAATTTTGCTTTCCTTTCTTTATCACATCAAAGAAAGGAATGCACTTATCCATGGCTCTGGATATGAATCGACTCAATGCGGCCACCTTTCTGTTCAAGCTCTGTACTTGCTTTATAGTTCTGGGCACCTTTATGTCCTGAATAGCTTGAATCTTTTCCGAGCTACCTTCAATTCCACATGCGTTCATAATGAAACACAAGAACTTCCCTGATGTGACGCCAAAGGAACACTTTAAAGGGTTGATCTTCATCCCGTAATGCCTGAGTATATCAAACATCTCTGCTAAGTCTCGGATGTGGTCGTTTGAGTGCCGTGACTTCACAAGAATGTCATCCACATAGACTTCCATCGTTCTGCCAATCTGGTCTTTAAACATTAGATTCACTAGACGCTGATAGGTTGCTCCCACGTTTTTCAATCCAAAAGGCATTACTACATAGCAATATAGCCCCATATCTGTGACAAAACTAGTGTGTTCTTGGTCTGGAATGTGCATCGGGATCTGATTGTATCCTGAATACGCATCCATAAATGACAATAATTCGTGTTCGACGGTAGAGTCGACGAGCTGGTCGATTCTAGGTAAAGGGAAACTATCCTTCGGGCATGCTTCATTCAAATCGGAGTAATCAACATAAGTTCTCCACTTCCCATTTGCTTTTCTTACCAGCACATGGTTAGATACCCATTCGGGGTAGAGGGCGTCGCGGACGAACCCATTGGCTTTGAGTTTGTCCACCTCCTCTTTGAGAGCAGCGGACCTCTCCAGATCCCTCCTTTTCTGTTTTACTGGGACTAACTTCGAGTCTATGTTCAACATATGACTTGCAATGGCGGGTGAAATCCTGCAAATATCAGAGTGTGTCCAAGCAAAAACGTCCAGATTCGCTCGGAGGAAACCAGTAAGATCCTCGGCCAATGAAGGGTCGAGTTGTGATTCAATCTTAAGAATTCATGAAGGGTCATCCCGGATGACTGGAATGCCGATCGTCAGCTTAGCCGGTGCTGCATTCGTTTCTATGGGTTCCTCATCATCATCTCTTGGATCTATGTCTCTAAGGATCCGAGAATGCTTCCCGAGACAGAGCTCAGACACTACTTGTCAATCATTAGTTTTTAGGATGCGGACGGAGCTGTCCGCAACCTTCCCCTTTTCTCTCCGTTGAGCTTCTCTCAGCTCTGCCACATAACATGCACGACCAGTCGCCTAATCACCATGTACTACGCAGACTCCTTTGTCTGTCGGAAATTTTAATACCAAACACCATGGGGCCAAAGCGGCCCTAAACTTTGCCAGGACTGGACGACCTAGAAATACATTGTATGGAGAGTCAACATCCATTACTATGAACGGTAGGACTCACACTCTCCCACGCTCACCTTCTCCCGGTTCAATTGATAACTCAATATAACCCATCGCGTCGGTTGCGGCACCATTAAAGGCGTGGATACGGGCTTTGCATGGTTTTAAATCTTTTGTCTCCATCTTCATTTGGTCATATGCCTTTTTGAAGATGATGTTCACAGAGCTTCCACAATCAATCAAAATCCTTTTGACGTAAGCTGGCCCGATCGTTGCAGATATGACCATCGGGTCGATAGTGGGAGCCTCCATCTTGTCTGCATCTCGACTCCTAAACACTATATCGTCTGTCATCATGCGTTATTGTTTTGCGGGGGTTCCATCTTCCACATTCGAACAACATTCAAAATTTGCATGCCTCAAGGAGGTAGCATATCGTTCCATCTTCTGCCAATTCTTAGCTACAAGATGGGTTCCTCCGACTATAGTGTTTATGATCAACCTACCTACGGTCTAGGCAGGTTCCTTTAGGTGGCGTGCAACCGACCCGCGCCCGGTGTCTGATGTTCCTTGCCCACCCTCTGGTGGGTTCTTAACAAACTCCTACAGCTTTTTCTGCCCGATTAACCTTTCTATGGCGTCATGGAGGTGTCTACACTCCTCAGTATTGTGCCTGTGGGTCTCATGGAAGCGATAGTACTTCCCTGTTCGTTTCTGTTCTTCAGTGGACTCCTTTGGGCGCGGCTTTCTGTATTGGAAGGTGTTACAGGTAGATAGATAAATGTTTTCAAGAGATGTATTCAGGGGGGTGTATTCATTGTAGGTCGGAATCCTCGACTTCCATTTCCCTGTCTCTTTTTTCTTTCTGGGATTTCCACCTCCGGATCCTTTAGATTGCCCAGGCTTGTTCTGGATGTTGACTTGAACTTTTTCCGAACTGTCGCCGAATTGCTTCACGGCGATGTTACTTTTCACAGTGTCCTGAACAGGCGCTGGAGCCTTATCTCATCTCGTCCATCGAGCTTCCACCATCCTTATGAACGGGTGAGCTTTGGAATAGAATCGCTCCAACTAGTTGGGGGCTTTCCCGCCAACCAATCTCCAAACTCCGAGTCTGCATCTACACCTCGCACTACCGCCATTAAGATTGCGTGGTCGTTAAGGTTTCTAACTTCAGTGGCGGCAACATGAAACCTCTGCAAGCATGCTTTCAAAGACTCTCCCAGAGCCTGGATCATGTTTGATAAGGATATCACGTCCTTTGGACGAGTGGCATGTATCCTAAATTGTTCAACAAATTTCATCGCCAACTCATCAAAGCTGGATGTAAACCGCGGAGGAAGTCGAGTAAACCACATGGTGGTGATTCCAGACAAAGTGATTAGGAAGCACCTACACTTAGTCGCGTCATTCTCCCTTACAGAATCCATCATCCATTCGTACCTCATCACGTGTTGTCTAGGGTCAGTCTTCCCTTCGTAAGCTGGTATAGTCGGCATACCGAATTTCCTGAGATACTCAGCCTGTAGAATAGTATATGTGAGGGGAGTATGACTCTTGGAAACTCCCCAATCTTCGTTGGTCAAGCCTTGGTTCTCTCTCATTAACTGCTTGACCATGAATGATAAGTCTGGAGTTTGTATTGAGAATGTAAGGTTGGGTTCCATTCCACGGGTAGATGCCCCACCTGCTGGCGATCGGCCAAAAGTGCGACCTGAAGGCCAGCTTGATTTGAGTCTTGGTGAGCTGGGCGCCCGGTCTCCTCACGTGCCTGATCCTTAGCAGATCGATCAGTGGCGCCTGCCTGTGCAGCTTCAGCCTTACGGCGTCTACGCCTATGAGGTTCATCAGCTGAGGTTGAGCTATCGGATGAAGAATAAGGAGCAGGGCTACGTCCAACATTCTGACTCTGCTACTGGGCAAGCCAAGTCATGAGATTAGTGTTGGCTTTAATCTTCTCAACAAGTTGCCTTCTACTTTTCCTGAGTTCTTGTTGAACTCTATTCAGGAAACGACTTCCGCTTGATTTTGTGTGGAGGGCCCTACGCCTTGAATCGCTGGTTGGTTGCTAGGACCAACTTGTTGGAAACTGGCAATCTCGTGGGCATCCGCATTATGAGAGGCTGATCGGGTGTGTGCTCTTCCTATAGTGGAGTTGTCGGTAGGAACTTTGAATAGATTCAACCAGCGTCTAATGAAGAAGTCGGATCTCCTTCGGTGGATTTTTCAATCAAATAGCTACAAAGTAGATCCTATCAACCTGAGAATTTGCCTTCTCAGTGAAAGCACCAAAATATTAGCACTAAAATTGGTCACTAACACCCTTAAGAAAGATTACATAGAGAGATTAATGAAGAAAGTAAATGTAAACGGTGAACAGATTGCTAAACTAAGTGCTGAAAACAAGAACACCATATTTATAGTTGTTCGGCGTAATTGCCTACATCCACTTTGAGGTTAATCTTTATTGCTTTGCTTATCAACTGGTTGCAGATACAATCCATACACCAACTATTTGATTACAATTGTTAAGCAAAGAAAATAGGTCTTGAATGAGTCTTCAATGAGCCAGAGTCTCCCCGGTGTTCTCGTAAAAAGGTCATTTTCATTGTGCCCCTGCCTCTCTATTTATAGAAGAAGATGGGTTGGACTTCCCTGATGGGCCTAGTAGCTAGATATCTCGGCCCAAAATGAGTGTCTTCTACGTGCCGAACCACTAATTCCGGTCAGCAAATGCCGAACGCTTCCTTAATGCCGAACGAGGCGATGCGTTGAGTGAAGAGTGCAAGCCGAACGAGAACCGATGCTGGTCGAGGGGAGATGACGAACGAGACTGGAATTTAGAACGGGTAATTTTATGTCGAACGACATGCTAACATCGAATGTCATACGAATGTCAAATGAGCTTCATGCCGGTAGAGATTGAATTCCGAACGACTCTGCCATGCGAACGACTCTGCCATGCTGAACGGGGCATTGTGTCGAACAAGGCAGGAATGCTGATTGAGGCTGGAATGCCAATTGAGGCTAGAATGCCGAACCACCATGCTAAATGATGAACGTCCCTCAATGCCGAATGGGGTCTGGATGGCGAACAATATGGAATGCCGAATGAGGATAGACGCCGAACGGCCTGGTCATACCGAACGATGCTCAATGCCGAACAAGGTTAGGATGCCAAACGGTGTGGGATGCCGAACGATGTGGGATGCCGAACGGCCCCCAATGCCGAGCGATGATAGATGCCGAATGACCTAGTTGTGCCGAGAAAGGCTTCCCCATCAAGTCTCTGCCTACCTGGTCAAGCCACTGGGTAACAATAAGTTTATGGAATACAAAATGGTTGACTACAGATCGGTAACTAGTCAAGTGCAAAAACTCCAACTTATAATTCATGAACTTGAAGCAGAAGGACATGAATTTGGGGAATCCTCCCTTGTTGAAGCGATAACAGGAAAATTACCACCATCCTAGAAAGACTTCCGCAATTATCTGAAACATAAGAAAAAGGAGATTTCCTTAGAAGATCTTATTGTCAGACTAAAAATTGAGGCTGATAATCATGGAGTGAAAAAACAAAGTGAAGAGCATTTGTGACAGAAGAGTCAAAGAACAAAGGGCATTTCAAGAAAAACAAGAAGAAGAAATTCTCGTAGAAGAGAAAAGCTATAATGACCCAATTTTTCGACGTTCGAAAGTCGATATCAATACGTCCACTATATCAATTACCGCACAATAGAATGCCAGAAAAACCGAATCGTTAGGCTTAAAGAAGAAGAAGATAGAAGAAGAAACATAAAAAATAAACAGAATCTAACATTTCACAGCGGACTAACATATAATAGATAAATGAATATCTTTAAAACAAAGAACCATACCAGTTTATACGTACATCATCAGAGTTCACAACCATTTTTATTTTATTCACATTGATTTTTCATCCACTTATTCACAATTACCATTTCATAATTTCCGGTCTAATCTTCATTCACTTATCAATTTTGAATATTTTCTCAACTCCCAATTTTACTTGCATCCACAGATGTTAGCACAATAATTAAATACCAATTCTACTTCGAGGTGGAATATCGCGGTATATGGGATTATATAAAATCATTTGCTATTATGCGGCGTATAGGGTCTCATCCGCTATATAATACGGGAAATCAATCACTCCAATACATACATATATATATATATATATATATATATACACACACATATACACATGCTACTATATATACTACCACATCAAAACAGTCAATTAATAACTGAAATTTCAATTTTAATTTGGGTGAGAAGATCTCACCTTTGCCTATGCATGCAACCATTTCCAATCCGGCTTGTTTCTTGAATTTTTAGATCTTGTATTAAACAATTATATGATTTTATTAATACTCGAACTAATCGACTAATTTATTTCCTATTTAATAAATTTAATTAACCAATGATTTTTATTTTAAACTAATCATTAAAATTTAAACAAAATTTTCTTTTATAGTCTTTAGTAATCAAAATAATTATATAAGTTAATTAAACCAATTATTCATCATAATTCATTATTTTGAATATCTAAAACTAAATTTGAATTTTGAATATGTATATTTATTTTATATATAACAATATAGAATTTTCTTTACAGTAAAATTCGTAGTACATATATATTTGTAAGGATATATAAAAAGTCTGGATTTTAAATGTACATATATATGTGTGTGTGTGTGTGTGTCTATTTATTAAAACACAACAGGTTTATAACTTTATTGTAATATCCTTTCCTGTATATAAAATATACTTTAAATTTCTCATATCTACAGATTAAATCACAATGGCCGAAAAAGAAGAAAATGATTTGAATCTCACCGCAGCAATTCCATAATACCTCCTCACTCACGACCTTCGATCGAAGTTCCAAACCGCAAAATTGACAGCCTCGATCGACCCCAAAATCCACGCTATTGACACGACATGTTTTTGACAAAAACCTCTTAACCATTGCCAGTCCTCGACCTCTACAAGCTATCGCGAGTGATGAGACTACGAATATTCGATGTAACAGAAACCCACGCCGCACGCAGCCATCCAAACACTTCACCGGACCATCTATCGGTATGCGACACCACAGGCAACGAACCACCTCTATCACCATGTGGTTGCCTTCGCTCATGTTCATTTTCGCTGTCGAGTCGACGACCCATCAGGTGCTCGCGCTTCACCTTGCCCGCACCTGCTCTCGCGCTCACAAGCCTCCCATGCCCTATCCCAATCCCAAACTCCTCTACGAAGCGAATTTTAAAAATCAATTTCTGTAAAGATGGGGAAAGGAAATCGGTGATTTTAAAAGAAAAAAGGAGAAGAGAAGCATCGTTTGACCATTTTTAATTTCATTGATTTTTAAACGAGCCTGTGATATGAAAATGAATTTGATTTTGTTTGAAACGATTTGTTTTTATCGTTTATTATTTTTTTAGAAACAACGTGTGTTAAGATAAAGAACATGTTTTGGAATAGATCTGCCATCGTGACATTTGGAATGACGGCAAAAATCCCTGATGTGAGAATAAACGTAAATTGTCCAAATTTATAAATATTTAAATTCAAATTTCTTTGATAAACGCAACTTAAAATCGACCTCCAATCGAGGTGTGTCGTCAGGCGTTTATAATGTTATACGCCTATTCTGAATGCAATGGAAAAGGTTCCGAGTCCAAATTTGATCGTATGGAGAAGATAGCTTTTTGGACCAGTTATTAAATTAAATTTCAATAAAATTTTCAACGCGTTTGCTTATCGTACGGTCAAACGGTCACTCCAAACATTACAAAAATTATAGTCCGACTATAAAAAAATATTATGGATCCAACAAAACTGGTTTCGTCGAAATCCGAGACTATGCCTCGGAAGGCTGTTTTTAAATATCGAATTGAACGATAAAATTCAAAACTGAACAAAATATTTTCAAATCCGATTCTGAAGCTTCCATTATCTTCAGTATTATCAATATAGATTTTTCAAGCCTTTGAAATATTTTTAATCAGCTTAAAACTTAAGATTCATATTTTTACCCAACTTCAATAAAGTAAGTTTAATAATTTAATCGCTAAATTCGTAGTTACATTTGAAATTCAAGTTAAATCAATTTTCAAATATTTAAAAACAATTAAATATTTCAATTTCAAATGTTCAAATTTTCGGGTCGTCGCATTTTTCCCCCTTAAAAGAATTTCATCCCGAAAATACTAATTAAGAAGAATGATCCTTAATCCGTTTATCATTTTCGCAAAACCAAAACAGTTCTATCAACTTGCCAAAATAATATTTTTATCAAAGCCACACAATCATTCTTATTACTAATTTTCCAAATTGTACCACATTGTCCAAATAATACTATTTACTTCACCATTCAAATTTCAATTCAAATTCAAATTTTCAAAATTTTCTCAAAATTTTTCTAACTCCCTAAAATTTCGAAAAATTTCGCCAACGTCTCCTTTGCGTGGCTAGCTTGGTACGACTTCAAAATGGCACCATGGTCCCCCAGATTTCAAAAAGAAAATGAAAAGCCAAGCGGCTAGACAAGAAAGTCATCAAATTTCATATGGAAATTCAAATACATACCTTTTGTCGAGCAATTTAAATTATCTTCAATCAAAAATCCCATTTCCTTTTCCTTTATAACACATGTATATTGTACTAGCCATAATATCCAATTACAACATTAAAAATTATTTTGCACATTTCTTTATAAAAGATTCGATATCTATTTCATTCAAATCCGTACCATGTACTTATATCATTCGTACGCAATTATCAAGTTCGATCGCTCACTCGATCACACAATTTCACTTCCCAACTAGTATCGTCCACCGCACTTCCTAGTGCAGACTCAGATCTAGTTTTTTGATCAGAAACCGTCATTCTCCTTGCATAGCCATAAAATATGATAGAGAATTTTCAGAATCAACCAAAAATCCATATCCAGGTTTGTCATCGAAAATCGAGTGAAGAATCCCAACTCGGATCGATATAACTATCTCAAAATTCTGTGCTCGAATTCTGGATTAAATCGCTCTATGAAAATAATATACGTACATCCTAAGTATTTATTTTTAATTGGTTATTATTTATATCAATTTTCTTTTTATTTTATTCACATTGATTTTTCATCCACTTATTTACAATTACCATTTCACAATTTCCAGTTTAATCTTCATTCACTTATCAATTTTGAATATTTTCTCAACTCCAAATTTTACTTAAGAATTTTGCCATTTATTTCTTATGTTCAATATAAATATTCTATATACTACTTATATATATTTTCGATTTACCACCTTGGTTTATATCTACTTCTATTTAAACTGTATTCCAAATTCTATATGAATTCAATTCATTTTAAAACATAGTTAAAAATTTTCATTCCTTCAATTAGTTTCGCTTACTAATTTTTATTTCGATACCTCGCTTTGTTTATCACCAATGAAATTCAATTCAAATTCCAATTCTATTTACTTACAAATTCAAAATGAATTTCAACAGTCAAATTCACTTTCATTTACTTGCAATTGTAAATTCATTTATTCATTCATAGTTTTATTTTCCACCTTAGTAAATTTTATTCCATAACTATTTTTATTAGATTCCAGAGTCTTTCCAACATTTCAAAAGTTATTTTTGAAATCGATTCAAATTATCTTTTGAATTTTCAAAACCAACCCAGTTTGCAAACCATTTCCATTTAAAACAATTGGCAGCAATTCCTCTCCTGAAAACTCGAAAATGAACATCGATAATGCTGCAGTCATCACCGAAGTTATTTTCTAGCGACCGAAAAGTGTTTAGAGCTTTTATCCCTTTTAAATTTTTTTTCCAAAACCTTTGAAAATCATTTCCAAACTCCAAAGGAATTCAAACTCTTTCAAATCTCAAAGTCCTTTCAATTTCTTTTCAAATATTTCTTTGGAATTTTATTTCAAATTATGAATCACGTTTACAATTTATACATACATCATCGGAGTTTACAACCATTTACAACAAATCGGACAGTTAGATAAACTTGCCCACATAACTAAATACACAGCAGAATGGTAATAAGGTACGAAAGTGCGTCCTGCCATCCAGCTCATCTCTTGAGCTCCACAGCAATCCATCCTGATTCTGCTGAAAACCTGACTGTAGCATGCCCGTGTGGAAAATTATGGGCACCCAGAGTTTAGAAAGGGAACAACAAACTGCAGGTCAGTCATGGGACTGGTGTGAGATCCTAAAAATAGGTATTTTCACAAAGGAAAAAAAGAAATCCGCCATGCTTTTGGAAAATGAAACTACCATAAGGCCTCCCGCCACACACACAATGCAAACACAGAATTAGAGGAGATTTCTACTTATGATAGTCAAATATGCTTGATATGCAAAATCTCTTTAATATTATTATTATTAGTGCATAATCTGGAAAACGTTTCAAAAGTATAATATTAATCTTAACCGGCATACAACCATTATTATATGCCAACTATATCTATCATTTAAACAGTGGGTCGCCATCATAAGTGAATGGCAGGTTATATAACTAAAACCGTACAAGGCACGTATTGGAGATTGGATTTTCAACAAATGGTCAGGCTAAGGAACTTTCTATGCCACATGGGTACGCCTCGAAAACTTAACCAGCTCTTTACCAACACAAGGCCGAGTTACCTCACGCTTCTGGTGCAATGAAGCTGTAACATAGATAACCCCACACACGAGTATGCCATCCCTCGGTCGTTATCGACCTTTATCCGAGGATCCCCAACCACAAAGCAACAACCACAAAGTAATAAATTTTCATCAACCACATAGGTTAAGTATCTGGGCTCCATACGATGATATCACCTTTTTCCAGAAGGAAATGGACATACAATGAGGGCGCTACTCTTAAAACAACAACCTTGCTGCATTCTTCCTGTTTCGACCATTTCCGGGTTGTTAGGTCAGACGAAGTCTCGTCCATAAAGCTACACTTTTCATAAAAGCCATGCTTCGATCAAAAAATGATCAGTAGCACTTCGTATGCCACATTACCAAATTGGGAATGTATCACTAGTAACAATCAACTACATAACCTCTGAGCTCTATCCTCAGAGAAGGGTGTTAAGCTAAGAGAATAAATTCTCCGCCACCAACAAAAATGTAATTGATAGAAACCAGCTTTACATCACAAAGTGTAACGTCAGACACACATCGATATAAGTCCATTCCAGGTTCGAACGGAACCGATGGCACTTAAAAGAAGCCCTTCCAAATTTGGATATTCACTAATCATGTCCGGACTCGCCACCACAAAGGGTGATATAGTCTATATCCCGAAGCAATTTAGTGTAGAGACATTCGACACGTAATCCTTTCGCTTTCGAAAATACCCGGTCTTCAGCATCGTCTTCAAATGCAATCCTATTTCGTCGTATCATTATTCGGAATGGGTTTTATGACATAAAGTCCTCTCTCGGCTAATCTGAATAATGAGCACTTATTTTAAAAAAGAAGTGTTACATTTAGATTTCAAATAAATCACAACAATTTCCACTTTGATCTTTTAAACAAAAGATCCATCACAAAGATTTGACGTGGTTTTCAAATATCCATTTTGAATCCGACCCTCGGTCGCATCGAAATTCAAACGCCGTTTGACGGCTGTTAGCACCAAAATTGGTCACTAACACCCTTGAGTAGAGTTATGTAGAGAGATTAATGAAGAGAGTAAATTAGGACTGAAAAATAGAGTAATTCAATGAAAAAGAATAACAAAAACGAGAACACCAGATTTATAGTGGTTCGGCGTAACTGCCTACATCCACTTTGAGTTTAATCTTTATTGCTTTCTCAATTACTTGAATACAGATACAATCCATAAATCAATCACTTGGATACCAGTTTGAATTAAAAAGAAGAGAGTATAAGAAATGGCAGAGTCTCCCCAGTGTTCCCGGAAAAAAGGTCCCTTTTCAGTGTGCCCCTGCCCTTCTATTTATAGACGAAGATGGGTTGGACTTCCTTGGTGGGCCTGGTGGCTGAATATCTCGATCCAAATGGAATAAGCCCTGTGTGCTGAGTGGAACTTGTGTGCCAGATGAGGAGCATGCCGAGTGAAAGGCTTGCCGTGTGAAGGGTTTGCCGTGTGAGGCGTGGATGCCGAGTGAAAGGATATGCCAAGTAGAGGGAATGCCGAACAGATGACATGCCGAGCAAAGGATATGCCGAGTAAAGAGCAGGCCGAGTACAACCCTTTGACAGCCGAACATTCAAACGTGCCGAGTGCTCATTTGTGCCGAGTACAACCCTGCATGCCGAACGTTCTAGTTGCAGAACGTGCTTTAGGTGTCGAACGATATTCAATACCGAACGTCGCTTTATGCCGAACGTCTTTCTAATGGTCCTGACAACTTGCTAACACCTCCAGGCTCTTCGAGGTCAAAATCTTGTCTAGCGCTAATAATAATGTCTTCGACTGTCATTTTGTAACCGGGCCAAAATGCCGGTTAACATTTGTCCCCCAAAGTGTGTCGTGTGAAGCAACACAACACGCTTTGAATCAGCGAGTATTCCTTGTCTTCAGAAAGAAGTCCATCATGTTTCTTGAACAGTCATTATCCTTCGATTTTCTCCTCTAAAGCTGTCATATCCTTCCTTGGTCGTCTTGACGCTTGGTTATAGCTAAAAGTTCTTCATCTGCCCATTTGGTGAAGTAATCAACTGCTATGATGGTGTATATCGCACCACCTTTAGGATCGGCAAGAAGATGATTTCAGTGCCCCCAAGTAGCAAACGGCTATGGACTAGCCATTTGAATAATTTCCATCGGTGGGGTTCTCGGCTTTTTTGCAAACACCTTGCACTCGTCGCATTGTCTAGCATGATCAACCGCATCTGGGTTGAAAGTTGGCCAGTAATACCTATAGCGTAGTATTTCTTTATCATGGTTTTCCCCCTGATGTTATTACCGCATTCTTCTTCATAGACTTTGCTCAAGATATCATCATGGGAGATACGCCGAAGCATGGGGATGGATAAACTCCTTTTGACACACAACCTATTCTTGGATGATTTGTCGTGAAGCTTTGAGGAGGATCTGTCGTTTTCCATTCCTCTGGTTAGTAAGAATTCCCCATTGTAGATAGTCTTTGATAGGAGTCAACCATGACACCTTTTCATTTTGTTCGCTGAGTACGTGTGTAATGGTGTAATACGTGAAGTCGGTTAGTAGCTCTTGGACCTGGCCGAGATGAGGTGCACGACAATGCCCCCTAGCGAGATTAACTTCCTCAGATTTGTACGCTACCAATTAAGAATCACAAAAGATGTGTAAAGTTTTCACTTCACATCCTCTAGCAAGTTTGAGGCTTGCAGACAAGGCTTCATACTATGCATCGTTGTTTGTTTCAGGTGAATCGAGTTTCAGGATGTCGCAAATTGATCGTTCCTCAGGGGTCATTATCATGACTCCTATGCCATAACACTGGTCATTGGATGCTCCATTCGCGTATATTTTCCATCTTATGGTTGGTTCTCTGTTACTCTTCGAGCAGTCATCTGAGGTAGCGAATTTGGGTGTGAGGTCTGCTAGTTTCCGTCCTTGGATAGCCCTTCGAGGGAAATGAGTGATATTGGATTAGGTTAGTTTATTTAAGTAGTCTTTCAGACGTCTCAGGCCATTGTATGCCTGTTGCAATGGCTGGTAGGCATAGGCGTTGATGGGGTGAGCTTAAAAGCAAGAGTGGAGCTTTCATGATGAAATCAATAGATATTATGCTTGCTTTTGTAGCTTCGGGTTGATATTCAATGCATGGCTCGCGATAGTTAATGAAATCACATATGCATGTCAGTATGGGTCCAAGGGAACATATCATCGTTTATTCAGAAAAATCCAACTAATTCTTTTATCATCACTACATTGAGCTGTGATTCGATATTTAGCACCCGGGATGGGGTCACCATGGCTGGCTGTAATGTCGACCGTCAGCTTAGCAGGTGCCATCCCAGATTCTTTAAGTACAGATGTAACTACTTTGCATAACATTCAATGTGAAATATGGTTGGGATGGCCGATGTTGACGGTTACTCTAGTCGAATCCTAGAGTCTTGTCATGAGTCATTAAGTCTAATAGTGAAGGACACTGAATGCTCTAATAGATTATCAACGAATGCCCAGATCAGGCTTTAAAGCGCATCGAAGGAAATGTCGAGTGGGGGTCAGCCTCGAGTGGCGTGCAACTGTATAGCTGGATCTTGCTATGAGTTTGAATTTGCTTGTATATTCGAGTAACGCACTTTCTATTCAATGCATTCATGATCCTTTACCCGTCCTTCGGGTTGGAGTGAAAGTCAATTTCTCATGAGCTAAGGTGTCAATTCAATGATTCAATCTCTAGGCATCCTTTCGGTCGTCTCCTTGAGCAACTGTAAGCACTATATATAAGTTTTAATACTGAGCTATCGTAGCCAGTTTTAGGATGACCATGCGTCTTCTCCCAGTCTCGGGTTGATAAATGTACTGCATGGACGGTTCAGTCTCGTCCTAGCTATGTTTATGTTTTCACCTAAGTTTCAAAGACATAGAGGTGATAGGTGAATAGTTGGTTCACATTCATCTTGCTCCTCGCTCGTGCCCCCAGGTCTGGGGCATATACCTATAAGTAGGAGGGCCAGCCATGCCCACTTTAGCTTTACTCTCTTTCCCGTTGAATCGTGGGATCATGTCAATCGATGGGAGACTAGGTCTCACCTATCTCGGATTTTATCGTGGCTTTTCATTCCAAGAGGAACTTCGATGCCACGTCAGTTTCAGGGCGTAATTTGGACAGTGGATGGTCATCTACGTCCACTTTGGTTCATGCTCTGTAATCAGTTCTCGGGGTAAAGTTGGCTACAAATGCAGTCGGGTTATGCTCATCCAGTTTCATACTCCTCCTGACGAATCGAATGAGGGTGCTGGAGAATTTTTGACCAAGTATTCATGGTTTACCCTCCTTTCCACACTCTGGAGGTCATAGTTTTTCAAGGAACATCCGAGTCACATTCGTATGTGCTTGGTGCGGATCGGTATTGACCCTCGATCTGAGGTATGATATAGTCGATTGCTCGTAGCTTTGGATGCCATTTCGATTGGTTCTGTATTGAGGCTTCCCTGTAGTCGTTGCTTCAAGTTATAAAGAACGCCACGCTAGAGCTATAGTAAGCTGTCGTATTAAGCTTTTTAGTGATTTGTACCCATGCTCCCAGCATTGATTTGGCCAGGCCACTAGTTGGATGGTCGAACTCCATCCTTAGCGGGTTAATAATCTTTCGGTCGATTCCATGCCCAAGTTTGCGTAGTAGAGAATGGTCGGAATCCACTCGTCTATTTATTGATGTTTATACACCACTCTGCGTTCTGGTGACTTAGTGTTATTCTCCCCCCGGTTGATTCGCGCCCAATTTGTACTCATGCTTCGGTCCATGCTCCGGGGACTTAGAGATTTGTCGAACGGTTTATGCTTTAGTCCACAGTTCGAGACGTAGGAATTTTTATCAACTCGTTTATACTCCAGTCCGCATTTTGGGATTTTAGAGTAATCTAGTCCGCTTCTGGGATTTGGAGATTCTTCTCAAGTCTTCTATAATCTAGTCCGTGCTCTGGGGACTGAGAGTACCGTAGTCCGCACTCTGGGGATGTAGAGGTTTTTTAAGCCGTTTATACTCTAGTCCGCACTCCGGGGACTTTGAGCACTCTAGTCCGCACTCCGGGGATGTAGAGGTTCTTAGGTTGTTTATACTCTAGTCCGCACTCAGGGGACTAGGAGCACTTTAGTCCACACTCTGGGGACATAGAGGTTTCTGAGTCGTTTATACTCGAGTCCCCACTCTGGGGACTTAGAGTACTCCAGTCCGCACTCTGGGGACTTGGAGGTTTAAGTCGTTTATACTCTAGTCCGCACTCTGGGGACTTAGAGTACTCCCGTCCATGCTCCGGGGATGTAGAGGTTCTTAGGTCGTTTATACTCTAGTCCGCACTCAGGGGACTTAGAGTACTCCCGTCCGCGCTCAGGTGATTGGAGCGCTTGATGAAGACAAGTCCGGAACCTCCTCCTATACCGACGGGGGTTATGAAGTAGAAATTACAAGCGCCTCTAATCACACATCCGAATTGAGCATGAAGGAGCGGCTCGAGAAAGAGAAGGTCAGGGTCAAGGTCGAGCCCCGAGTTGTGGACTTGGACGATCCTTTGAACAAACCGTTGAAGGTCATCCTTCCTGGCGGGTCCAAGCTTATGGAAGTTCTCTGTACTTCTTCAGTTGCTACCCCTATATCAAAGAAGAGTACCAAGGGTAAATGCTATGGAGAGGAGCCGTCCGGAAAGGAGTTGAAGAAGTACAAGAAGTGATTACTATCCTCGTTCAACGAGAGTTAGTTTAAGTCATGTAATTATTTTCATCTATTTCCTTAGTCCTTGTAAATAGAATGTCGACTCCGAACTTTGGAGGGGTTGTAATAGGAACCCATTTCTCATTAAAGTTTAGTTCCTTTTTCCATCTTACAAAAGACTCTTATTGTTCAGTTTTCTTTGTGATTGTGATGTTGATCCAAGCAGTTGTGAGTAACATAGACTCCTCGGTCCATCTTTATATAACTCGGAAACACTTCGGGAGTTGTTGAACTTCCATTCTGTGCTTCGAGCACTTAGAATACATTCTAGCCCGTATGTTAGGGATTTGACAAATTCAAGTCTTCTGTGTCACAGTTCATATTCAGGGAACTAGGAGATCCGAATTGCTTATATTCGAGTCTGCACTCTGGGGACTTAGAGTACTCCAGTCCGCACTTTGTGGACTTGGAGGTTCAAGTCATTCATACTCTAGTCCGCGCTCTGGGGACTTAGAGTATCCAGTCCACGCTCTGGGGACTTGGAGGTTTAAGTCATTTATACTCTAGTCCGCGCTCTGGGGACTAAGAGTACTCCAGTCCACGCTCTGGGGAGTTGGAGGTTTAAGTCATTTATACTCCAGTCCGCGCTCTGGGGACTTAGAGTACTCCAGTCCACACTCTGGGGACTTGGAGGTTTAAGTCATTTATACTCTAGTCCGCACTCTGGGGACTTAGAGATTTGAGTCGTTTATACTCTAGTCCGCGCTCTGGGGACTTAGAGTACTCCAGTCCGCACTCTGGGGACTTGGAGGTTTGAGTCGTTTATACTCTAGTCCGCGCTTTGGGGACTTAGAGTACTCCAGTCCGCACTCTGAGGACTTGGAGGTTTGAGTCGTTTATACTCTAGTCCATGCTTTGGGGACTTAGAGTACTCCAGTCCGCACTCTGGGGACTTGGAGGTTTAAGTCGTTTATACTCGAGTCCGCACTCCGGGGACTTAGAGTACTCCAGTCCGTGCTTTTGGGACTTGGAGGTTTAAGTCGTTTAAACTCTAGTCCGCGCTCTGGGGACTTAGAGTACTCCAGTCCGCACTCTGGGGACTTAGAGGTTTGAGTCGTTTATACTCTAGTCCGCGCTCTGGGGACTTAGAGTACTCCAGTCCGCGCTCTGGGGACTTGGAGGTTTGAGTCGTTTATACTCTAGTCCGTGCTCTGGAGACTTAGAGTACTCCAGTCCGCACTCTGGGAACTTGGAGGTTTAAGTCATTTATACTCCAATCCGCGCTCTGGGGACTTAGAGTACTCCAGTCCGCGCTCTGGGGACTTGGAGGTTTGAGTCGTTTATACTCTAGTCCGCGCTATGGGGACTTAGAGTACTCCAGTCCGCACTATGGGGACTTGGAGGTTTAAGTCATTTATACTCCAGTCCGCGCTCTGGGGACTTAGAGTACTCCAGTCCGCGCTCTGGGGACTTGGAGGTTTGAGTCGTTTATACTCTAGTCCGCGCTCTGGGGACTTAGAGTACTCCAGTCCGCACTCTGGGGATTTGGAGGTTTAAGTCATTTATACTCTAGTCCGCGCTCTGGGGACTTAGAGTACTCCAGTCCGCGCTCTGGGGACTTGGAGGTTTAAGTCATGTATACTCTTGTCCGCGCTCTGGGGACTTAGAGTACTCCAGTCCGCGCTCTGGGGACTTGGAGGTTTAAGTTGATAGTATTCGTATTTCCACTCTTTAATTTGTATTCATCTACCGTATCAAGGCTAATGTTGTCGAATGAACAGTCGAACCACGTTTGCTCATGGAATGGGATCTTGCCCCCAGCTCAAGGGACGAAATTTGAAAAATGGACGCTCGATTCTCGTCCGCTTGGTAATTATAGCTCTTCCAATCGAGTCAAGGAAGGAGGTATATGATAGATGGTTGGATCACATCCGTGTTGGGTTAGATAGCAGAATCTCTTACAATTTGCTCAGTATCTCCTTCCTTTGTGTTGAAGGCAGGATTTGGTGTGTAGATGATCAAATCACGTCCACTCTAGACAGATATTGGCTTCACTGAGCTTCAGAAGAGGCCTCTGTATTTTGTCAAATTTTGTTCTATGACTTGATTTGAGTGGGCGATCAGGCCATACTAATTCCAAGCCTTGTTCAGGTCTCCGTGTCAAACGTGGAGGTCAATGAATAGATGGTCAGTCATGTCGACTTTATATTTGGGCTCTAATCATAATGAGCTTTTCAATCTCTAGTTCTTGGCCCTAAATTAAAGGCACATGATTGATGATGAGCGATTGAATTATTCTCATCTAGATGTACTCCACACGTCCGATCATGGTCTGCGTGAATTGGTTGGTGACCAAATCTGAGTATCCAATCTCTTTTGCCCTTGGCTCCTTTTAAAGGGATGTCGGCCTTCAGCAGTCTAATTGATAATCATAGCCCTTTATTAATAGGCATCGGATATTCGTTGCCCGCCATTCCGCAGGACATGTACATACTATTGAAGCTTTACTTTCTAGATCAGCTTTTTTATCACACCTCGGAGGTGTTTCTAATCTCCCGTGTTAGGATCAGTGAGCATTTGGTAATATACAACATTCCCCTGATTTTCTTTAGACTTTGGTGTACTCTCTCGAGGTTGGTTTCCAATATCACTCCGAGTCGTGAGTCTTCAAGTAGAGGTTGTCAATTGAATCTTTCGAAGAGCATATGAGCCAAATTTTGAGGTCTTGTTTCGGCTACTAGGACCTACATCCTTAGTCAACGGGCCTTTATTGTTATTTTCCTTAGTCTGTTCTGCTCCTCCATACTTTGATTTAGATTCATTATTGTCGTAGAGACGATCCATGGTCGTTGGAGGCTCTCCAGCTAACCGGCTGCTAAAATATATATGGAGGTCGATTATCCTCAAGTGATCAATATAATATCCCTTTGAGAGTATCCTTCGAGTAGCTGTTGTTTGTCCGCTCCCTTGTTGTCGTTCAGAAGCTGTAGCTAGATCCTCTATGCCTCGGTCGATCAGGGGATGTAAGGGAAGTAGATAGAATGTTCCTTTATTAAGTTGAGTTTTGAATTCACTATAGGAGTCGTATAAGAGACCGGTGTAACTTAAGTTTGGAACGGTCTGGATGCCGCTCGCATATACAATACCGTTCGGCATTATAGAGGTGGTCGGCATAGAGGTATGTTCGGCCTGGAAGAGCGTTCGGCCTAGAAGTTTGGATCGGCCTGGAGGAGCGTTCGGCCTAGAGGTATGGTCGGCCTGGAGGAGCGTTCGGCCTAGAGGTATGGTCGGCCTGGACGAGCGTTCGGCCTAGAGGTATGCTAGGCCTGGAGTGTTCGGCCAAGATGGATCAGCCACGAGTGTTCGGCCAAGTGTAACTCGGCATACACCTTTTCTGCAACGTGGGCACAGACTTTTTCTGGGGCGATCGGTTGAATTGCCTTTAGAGGAGGGTCGTCCTTCATTCATCTTGAGTGTAGACTTTAACATCCAATCGCCAAATCTAGCATGCATCAGTGAATCCAATCTACGGCTATCAGCTTCCTTTAGATTTCTTTCAAATCTGAGTAGAATAGGAAGTTTTCTATTAGACAACTGGATCTATCTCGCGAATATGGAAATCCAATAGTAGATGATGAGATCCAATCAAGCTGAGAATTCAATTCTCAGTGAAAGCACCAAAATGTTAGCACCAAAATTGGTCACTAACACCCTTGAGTAGAGTTATGTAGAGAGATTAATGAAGAGAGTAAATTAGGACTGAAAAGTAGTCTAATTCAATGAAAAAGAATAACAAAAACGAGAACACCAGATTTATAGTGGTTCGGCGTAACTTCCTACAACCACTTTGAGTTTAATCTTTATTGCTTTCTCAATTACTTGAATACAGATACAATCCGTAAATCAATCACTTGGATACCAGTTTGAATTAAAAAGAAGAGAGTATAAGAAATGGCAGAGTCTCCCCAGTGTTCCCGGAAAAAAGGTCTCTTTTCAGTGTGCCCCTGCCCTTCTATTTATAGACGAAGATGGGTTGGACTTCCTTGGTGGGCCTGGAGGCTGAATATCTCGGTCCAAATGGAATAAGCCCTGTGTGCTGAGTGGAACTTGTGTGCCAGATGAGGAGCATGCCGAGTGAAAGGCTTGCCGTGTGAAGGGTTTGCCGCGTGAGGCATGGATGCCGAGTGAAAGGATATGCCAAGTAGAGGGAATGCCGAACAGATGACATGCCGAGCAAAGGATATGCCGAGTAAAGAGCAGGCCGAATACAACCCTTTGACAGCCGAACGTTCAAACGTGCCGAGTGCTAATTTGTGCCGAGCATAACCCTGCATGCCGAACGTTCTATTTGCCGAACGTGCTTTAGGTGCCAAACGATATTCAATACCGAACGTCGCTTTATGCCGAACGTCTTTCTAATGGGCCTGACAACTTGCTAACACCTCCAGGCTCTTCGAGGTCAAAATCTTGTCTAGCGCTAATAATAATGTCTTCGACTGTCGTTTTGTAACCGGGCCAAAATGCCAGTTAACAACGGCCAATATTGATAGTCAGTTATTTAACTATCAATCAGTTATTCACAACAATCACCAGATTTCAAATAATTTTCCCCAATTATTTCTTTTCAAAATATCTTTGCAAGATATATTTTAACACTTCAACACTTTGAAAATAAATTTCAAATCACTTTCCTCACATGGAATAAATCTCTTAATATTTATTTCCACTAAATTTTTTTGCCAAGTTCAAATACTTTTAAAATAACTTAAACCACTTATCCAAAAATATATACTTGGAAACATTTAAAATAAAAACTATTTTTTTAAAACACTTTATCTAGAACATTAGTTATGAAATTTTATATCCATATCTCATATAAATCTTAAGCCCAAAATAATTTTTGAATTAAATTATTGGATAGATTATAACTATTTAAATAACCATTTTCTAAATCAAATATCAATTAAATCTTTAAATAATCACTTCTATAATTAATTAATTAAATCTTTACTTTAAATATTTAAAAACAACTTAAGAAAATATTTTCTCCATAAACATCTTTTTAACAAAAACCAATTTACAACTTTTAATTTATATTTGAAAGCTACTTTAAAAACATGCTCGGCATTCCAGGGAAGAATACTCTTTCCATTTCAAAATGTTCCATTTAAATCAATCAATAAATCCTTCTTGATTTATTTTAATTTACATTTCAAACCTGTAAATTTCTTTCCATACTTTTAAAAATAACCCAATGTTTATTTTTAAAACGGATTTCCCTTCCCTTTATAAATTCTCGTTAGGAATTTAAATTTTCAAATATCCACTAATATACGATTTTCAAATCGATTTCCAAATATTCACTTTCAACACCAAATCAAATTCCAAATTGATTTCCAAATTCATTTCGAACACAAAAATCAAATTTAAAATTGATTTCCAAAATTATTCCAAATACCTAATCGATTTCCAAATCGATTTCCCAAAGATTTATTTTTAAACACCAAATCAATTTTCCAAATTGATTTATAAATTTATTTCCGAACACCAAATTAATTTCCAAATCGATTTCCCAAAGATTTATTTTTAAACACCAAATGAATTTTCATTCAAACACCAAATTTATTATCTTTAAAACAAATTCATTTATTTCTTCCAAACTATTTAAAATCTGAATTTTAAATAAATTCTCCAACTTTTAATCCATTTATTAAAACTTTTCCCATATTTTGGAATTAATTCGATTTGATTTCAAAATCAATCTTTACCCATTTAAATTCCTTCTTTTAAATTCACCAATTCTTAAAAATGAATTTACTTAAAGTTTTCTATTTTAACTTCCAAAAATCCAATTTTTATATTTCTGGTATCCTACGATACCAAAAATATATTTGGCTAAACTATAACCTTCAACGATTTCAATCACAAATATAATCATACGTAGATTATAAATAAATCAGCATATAACATTGAAACAAATTCAAATATTTGAGGAAACAAGTTGGATCCCTCCAACCTGTTTCCCTGCATCCACAGATGTTAGCACAATGATTAAATACCAATTCTACTTTGAGGTGGAATATCGCGGTATATGGGATTATATAAAATCATCCTCTATTATGCGGAGCATAGGGTCTCATCCGCTATATAATACAGGAAATCAATCACTCCAATATATATATATATATATATATATATATATATATATATAGGCACACACACCCATATTACTATATATACTACCACGTCAAAATAGTCAATCAATAACTGAAATTCCAATTTTAATTTGAGTGAGAAGATCTCACCTTTGCCTATGCATATAACCATTTTCAATCCGGCTTGTTTCTTGATTTTTAGACCCTGTATCAAACAATTATATGATTTTATGAATACTTGAACTAATCAATTAATTTATTTCCTTTTTAATAAATTTAATTAACCAATGATTTTTATTTTATACAAATCATTAAAATTTAAACTAATTTTCCTTTTATAATCTTTAGCAATCAAAATTATTATGTAAGTTAATTAAACCAATTATTCACCATAATTCATTGTTTTGAATTTAGTATATGTATGTTTATTTTATATATAACAATACAGAATTTTCTTTACTGTAAAATTCCTAATACATATATATATTTGTAAGAATATAAAAAGTATGGATTTTAAATATACCTCTGTGTGTGTGTATTAAAACAGAACTGATTTATATCTTTACTGTAACATCCTTTCCTGCATATTCTATATACTTTAAATTTCTCATATCTACAGATTAAATCACAATGACCAAAAAAGAAGAAAAAGATTTGAATCTCACCGTAGCAATTCCAGAATACCTCCTCACTCACGACCTTCGATCGAAGTTCCAAACCCCAAAATTGATAGCCTCGATCGATCCCAAAACCCATGTTATTGACACGACCAGGCTTTGAAAACACCTCTTAACCATCGCCAGTCCTCGACCTCTATAAGCTATCGCGAGTGACGCGACTCCAGCCATTCGATGTAGCAGAAACCCATCTGTACGCCACCATCCAGACACTTCACTGGACCATCAATCGGTATGCGACGCCATGGGCGACGAACCACCTCTATCACTACATGATTGCCTTCGCTCATGTTCATCATCGCAGTCGACGACCTATCTCGCGCTCGCGCTTCACCTTGCCTGCACCTGCTTTCGTGCTTGCGAGCCTCCCATGCCCTAACCCAATCGCAAACTCCCCTACGAAACGAATTTTAAAAATCAATTTTTGTAAAGAGGGGGAAGGAAATTGGTGATTTTAAAAGAAAAAAGGGAAAAGAAGCATCGTTCGGCCATTTTTAATTTCGTTGATTTTCAAACGAGGCTGTGATACGAAAATGAATTTGATTTTGTTTGAAACGATTTGTTTTTATCGCTTATTATTTTACAAACGATATGTATTGGATGAAGAACACGTTTTGGAAATGATCTGCAATCGTGACATTTGGAACGACAGCAAAAATCCTTGATGTGAGAATAAACGTAAATCAGCCAAATTTATAAATATTTTAAATTTTAAATTCAAATTGCTGCGATAAACGCAACTTAAAATCTCGACCTCCAATCAAGGCGTGCCGCCAGGCATTTATAATGTTATACGCCTATTCCGAATGCAATGGAAAAGGTTCCGAGTTCAAATTCGATCGTATAAAGAAGATAGCTTTTTGGTCCAATTATTAAAATAAATTTCGATAAAATTTTCAACGCATTTGCTTATCGTACAGCCAAACGATCACTCCAAACATTACAAAATTGAAGTCCGATAATAAAACAATATTATGGATCCAACAGAACTGGATTCGTCAAAATCCGAGACTGTGCCTCGAAAGGCTATTTTTAAATATCGAATTGAACGATAAAATTCAAAACTGAACAAAGAATTTTCAAATCCGATTCTGAAGCTTCCATTATCTTTATTGTTATCAATATAGATTTTTCAAGCATTTGAAATATTTTTTGTCAGCTTAAAACTGAAGATTCAAATTTTTACCCAACTTCAACAAATTAAGTTTAATAATTTAATCGCCAAATTCATAGTTACTTTTGAAATCAAGTTAAATCAATTTCTAAATATTTAAAATCAATTAAATATATCAATTTCTAATGTTCAAAATTATGGGTCTTCACAAAAGCACCTGAAAACAAATCCAAAGACAACGAACGAACCAAGAAGTTTAATGGCGAGTGTTAGGTTTGTGGAAAAGTAGGACACGCCGCTAGAGATTGCAGACACAAGAAGGAACGCAACTTAGAGGCAAATATAGTGGATAACATGGAAGTAGATGAATCTAACTTTTCATAGTTATATTTGAATGCAATTTGGTCCAGAACCCTAACTAATGGTGGGTAGACACAGGTGCTACTCGTCATGTTTGCTCTAAAAAATCCATGTTATCTACATACCAAAAATTCGATCAAGATTAAAAACTCTATATGGGTAATTCTGCAGCTTCCATGATCGAAGGCAGTGGCACAGTAATCCTCAAGTTTACTTCTGAAAAAACTATCAATTTGAATGACGTGCTCCACGTTCCAGACATAAGAAAGAATCTCATTTCTGGTCCAGTTTTATCAAAGAAAGGATTCAAAATGGTCTTCGAGTCAGACAAGATGGTTATGTCCAATGCTGGAATGTACATAGGAAGGGGCTATTTATGTGATGGCCTATTTAAGGCAAATGTAGCCGTTGTCGGCAATAAAACAATGTATTCTGATTATGCTATTAATAAAATTGAAGTTTCTTATTTGCTTGAGCATGAAATTTCACTATGGCATGATAGATTATGACGCATGAATTTCCAAAAAATGGAAAAAATATCAAACATGGGATTAATTATGAAATTCCAAGTAGATAAAAACTACAAATGTGAGACGTTTGTAGTTGCAAAAATGGTCAATAAACCATTTCATACAGTTGATAGAAGCACCGAACCACTAGGTTTGGTTTATGCTGATTTATGTGATTTCAAATCATTATTGAAAAGAGGTGGGAAAAGGTATTTTATTACCTTTATTGACGATTATACATGATATTTCTATGTATATCTTTTAAATAGCAAGGACGAAGCAATTACATCGTTTATGAAGTACAAAGCTGAGGTAGAAAATCTGTTAAATAAAAAGATCAAGATATTAAGCTCTGATAGAGGTGGAGAATATGAATCACCATTTGAACAATTCTGTGCCGAAAATGGTATAATTTATCAAACAACAGAACCATATTCACCACAACAAAATGGTATAGTTGAGAGAAAGAATAGAACATTAAAAGATATGATTAATGTGATGCTCTTAACTTCTGGCCTACCGACGAACTTGTGGGGGGGAAGCCTTATATGTCTAATCACATATTAAACAAGGTTCCTCATAATAAAACAAGAACAATTCCATATGAGTTATTAAAAGGACACATACCAAGTTTTAAATACCTCAAAGTGTCGGGGTGCTTGGCAAGAGTTCCAGTTCTGCCTCCCAAGAAAGTCAAACTTGGACCAAAAATAGTAGATTGTTACTATTTAGGGCCAACCCAAAATAGTAGTGCCTATAGATTATTGGTATTCCAGTCTGATATAATTGATATTCATGTAAATACAATCATGGAATCAAGAGATGCCTCATTCTTTGAAGATGTGTTTCCGCACAAAAGAAATGAAGGAAATAATGTCCACAGAAAGACAAGAGAAGAATTGAGTAAATCACATGAAGATGAAACTCATCCTGAAACCGAGAAAGTTGAACCAAGAAGAAGCATAAGGGTAAGAACTTCTAAGACATTTGGTTCAGAATTTTTAACATATATGTTAGATCACGAACCTCAAATGTACAAAGAAGCAATATCACCTTCTGAATCCTCATGTTGGAAAGTCCAAAGTAAAATGGATTCGATTCTGAATAATAAAACTTGGGAAATAGTTGATCTTCCACCTGGAACAAAACCAATTGGTTGTAAATGATCTTCAAAAAGAAAATGAAACTAGATGGCTCCATAAATAAATACAAAACAAGATTGGTAGCCAAAGGATATCGTCAAAAAGAAGGTGTAGACTTCTTTGATACCATTCACTAGTAATACGAATAACCTCTTTAAGAACGTTAATAGCAATTGCATCTATCTATAATCTACGGATTCATCAAATGGATGCAAAAACGGCATTATCAAATAGAAATCTCGATAAGGAGATTTACATGGAGCAACCTGAGGGTTTTATATCCAAAAGGAATGAAAACAAAGTATATAGATTTGTCAAATCATTATACGGACTAAAACAAACTCCAAAACAATGGCACACAAAATTTGATAGTATCATGATGAAAAATGGTTTTCATATAAATGAATGTGATGAATGTGTTTATTACAAACAAATTAGACAATCATACGTGATGATTTATCTATATGTAGACGATATGCTAATCTTCGGTCCAAATACTAAGGTAATAGAGACCGCTAAGCAGATGTTAATCAGCAATTCAATATGAAAAACTTAGGAGTTGCAGATGTTATTTTGGGAATCAAAATAATAAGAACACCTAATGGAATTGAATTATCTCAGTCGCATTATATAGAAAAAGTGATTTCAAAATTTCAAAATTTTGGAATTAAAGGAGTACGAATGCTGTATAATCCATCGGAAGTACTGCATAAAAACACTAATGAGAGTGTAATGCAACTAGAATACTCTCGTGTAATAGGATGTCTCATGTATCTCATGAATTGCACAAGATTAGATATAGCTTATGTAGTAAGTCGATTAAGCAGGTATACAAGCAACCCAGGGATGGTACATTAGAAAGCACTAATGAGAGTGCTTGGATATTTAAAAGATATCACAAACTATTCCTTACATTATGAAAAATATCCTACCATCTTAGAAGGATATAGTGATGCAAATTGGATTGCTGATTCAGAGGAATCAAAATCAATGAGTGGTTATGTATTTACATTTACAGGGGCAGTAGTGTCAAGGAAATCTACTAAACAAACATGCATAGCACGATCCACTATGGAATCGGAGTTTATCGCTCTAGTTAAATAAGGCGAAGAAGTAGAATGGCTTCGTCACTTTTTAGAAGATATTACATTTTGGCCTAAAGCTGTACCAGCCATATGCATACACTGTGATAACCAAGCAGCAATAAGCAGAGTGCAAAATTTTGTGTATAATGGAAAGTCACGACACATTCGTCGATGCCATTTCACAGTTAGGCAGTTACTTTCAAATGGGACCACTTCCATAGATTATGTGTGAACAAATGATAACCTAGAGGATACATTTACTAATGGTTTATCAAGAGCGAAAATTAACTACACATTGAGTGGAATGGATTTAAAAGCCTAAGCCAACAAGAGTTATTTTATATGGAAACCTATCCTAGCGACTTGAGAACCCACGGACTAGGATCAATGAGCGAACCAGTTCTGAATAACTCAAGACATAATGCATTTTTTTGGACTTAGTCCTACCCCATTCGTATGGTGCACAATATAAATGCATACCTACAGAAGTATTAAAAGGATAAAACTATGTTTTTTTAATCATGACCATATCTTGAAAATAACAAGTGAAGTGTATGTAGGATAATCTTACTTGTTGTGATCACCTATGTTAGTGTGAGCTGGGTCGGCTCTACGAGAATATTAAAGGCTTTTATTCTCTAAAAACACTCGCAGAACCAAAAATTATTCAAGACCAAAATGAGCACAACCAAGAGATTGGATGTGAAGGATATAATGCTTTATAAAGCTTATTGTCTAGTTGTACAATAACGGCTGACGATTCAAGATGAAATAATTCACCAATTAGCCAAGTATATATGATAAGTTTTAACTAGTGAAAGTTCAAAGTGGAATATCTACTTATCCTCGATATAGCATTATTTTTATATGAACCGTGTGATATTACACTTCCTGTGGTGGAGATATATATCGTCATTCATGCGGGAGGTAGTTAGAATTCTCAAAAATAGTGAATGAGATATATCCCACATCGCCAAAAATATGTCCATTTTCTTGTTTAAATAGTGTACTCTCAATCCCTATATTGGCTCTTAGGGTCAGGTAATTTTGTGCGAGGAGGAAGACCTATATGACCACGGACTAACACATGCGCACACGCCGCCGACCGCCCGTCCGACCGACCCAACCGGGCCAGGTCGGGTGCGGGTCCAATAAAATTGGGCTGTGTCATATATTTTTGCTACCTAAAAAATGGACGGATTTTAAAACAAAAGTGTGTTTAAAAAGATACAGATTTTCCAATGGTTGTGACCGTTGCAGTCTGATGAAGAGACACAACTGTTGCAAATCACAACAGTTTTTGGCCATTGCAAACGAAGAGATGCGACTGTTGCAAACCACAACAGTTTTTGGCTGTTGCAAATGAAGAGATGCGACTATTGCAAACCGCAACAGTTTTTGGCCGTTGAAAATGAACGAATGTGACGACCCGACTTCCTATCTCTAGGAAATCGCATCATCATGAAGAAAGAAAGGGATAGAAGAAGAAAGAAAGAGAAAGAAGAACACAACAACAATTGATAACTCACAGCGGAACGAATTAAATATAATATATCATATAAAATGTTACACGATATCATATTACATCAGAGTAAACAACTTATACAACAGATATTAGACAGTTATAAACATCTGTCTAACTATACAACTCAAGTACAACAGATATAGATACCAAACATCACAGCAGAACCATAATATATCTACACGTGGAAGCCTTCTGCTCCATATCTCCTCCAGAATTCATCAAGAAAACCTGAATCACTTAACTACTCATACATAATATGAGTACCCAAGAGTTTAATAAAACAGAAAATAAACACTCGGGTCAGACATGGGTCTGGTGTGAGTAAATGGGTTAAAATTGCTAAACTTTAGAAAAACCTTTGAAAAGAAAAGGTATCACGTAAGACTTCCCACACATAAACATGGAAAAGTTTTTACCTTACGCTAACCAAAACATTTGATAGGAAATCCAGTGATATTATAATAGTGTCTAGGGTTTTCAAGTAAATAAGAAATAGCCGAAATTGTTACATGATTAAATTCCAGCTACTAGCCACAAAAGTGGGTAATACAAACAAAACCGTAGGGTCTCGTAGGAAGAATGGGTTTCCATCAATGGCAGGGCTACTGGGGTACCGCCCGTCACAGTATTGGCCTAGATCAACGTACCGAGGAGTACGCCCGCTCCCCTGGAACACAAGGTCGGAACCATCCCTTACTTGACAGTCCCGAACAAGACAATCCCGCAGTTGGCCACGACCCAACTGCCCACACAGTCGAATAAAAAGGGACTTCAAGACAGGGGAAAATCTTGCTCTCCAGTGGGAGCTATCCACGAAGCCTTGCTGCACCTCCCCTGTTTTAGCCATTCCCGGTTGATGAGGCTTGAGGCTGCGATTACCTTTATAGAACACATCTATCTTAGAATTCTCATCGTCCACCTGACGATGTTCTGAAAGCATTCAATCCATACAAGTTCGTTCCGGGTTCGAACGAAACCGAAAGTACTATCTCATTGCACTCATTTTGGAATCACCCTCAGAGTCAACGACCATAGCCCTTGCACTTTGAATCATCATCTTGAACCTATAAGTACTATTCCGTCAAACTCATTACGGAATCACCCATAGAATTATACTGACGTATAGTTCTTACACCTCGAGTCTTCACTTGCTCCACTTGGATTCACGACCTAACGTTTAATTGGAATCGATGTGGTTTTCGGATCCCAAATATGGAAACCTGATCCCGGTCTCACCGAAACCAAATGCCATTTTTATGTCCAAGTTGTTCTTAAGGGTTTAACAATTTAAACTCATATTCAAGGTGATATAACAGATAGATGAATAATATTATCACAATAGATAATTCACATCAAACATTCATCTCCACAAAGCAGCATATCACATATCATAGATATCTAAATCATCCAATATCAACCAATATCAATCACCCAATGTCAATCACTCAATATTGGTCATTCAATATCAATCAATCAACCAATAATAACTAATCAACCAAGCAGAACTGATTAACTCTTAATCAATTTGATTACGAAAATCCTCCTTCATTTATTTATTCCAAATAAATTAATCATCTCAAATGATCTTCCCAAATTAATCTTCCTTGATTAATTATACTTTAATTACATTTAAATAATTATCCTTAACCATATTCAGTAATTAACCTTTAATTACTATCATTAATTACAATAATTAATGATTTTTTTTTTTTTGAAAGCTAAGCGGGGTTAAAACTGGTCCCCTACCAGGTTTATTAATGACTGAGAAAACATGGAAGAACAAACAACAAAAGGAAAAAATAAATAAATAACAAAACACATGACAGAACGGGAGTAAACAAGGAAGAAACAAAAGAGGAAAAGGGCAGAAAACATAACTAAGGAACCCATGGCTCATACTACTTGTCGAAAAAACTGTAATTGCTGTCTTGCATGCTCCTATATATTTCACTCTTCAGCACCAACCAGATCCCTTCTTTACTGCAGCACTTCCCTTCAAATACCCTTAAATTTCTTTCCTTCCAAACAACCTTGATAAGCTTCTTCAGGACGAAGAAAAAGAAAACTTTCTGTTCGTCCTTCCATCCTAGCACTTGCTCAATAATTAACCAATGGTCATTGGAACTGTGTGATAGCCTCATCCCTTGCATACAACTTAATACTTTGGACCATACATGAAGAACATATGGACAGTTAAAGAAAATGTGGTCAACACTCTCACAATGTTGATCACACAGCTCGCAGTTTGGTTGCACAGTCATTCCATAGCTAACAAGTTTATCTCTCATCATCAGAGCATTGTTGATTACCTTCCAGAAGCATAGATTATCAGTACCACTAGACGCAGTAGACCAGGTAACCTTATACCACTTGCAATCAGGCAAAGCATCCAGACCACGCAAGGCAGTGTACACTCTGCTAACAGCATGTGCACGTTCATTCCACAATACAGTGTCTTGCTCAGGGTGAGTAAAGCAACAACCATCATACACCCCCCAAAAGGCTCTGACATATTGGTTGCTAGTGTAAGGAACAACAAGTTTACCATCAGCAATATAGTCAACAGCAAGCGCACTACCACTTATTCCAGATTGATACTTCTGTTGTTGATTGAAGAGTAGATCAAGCACAATTCCTTTGCCAATCCATGGAACTGTCCAAAAGTTATAGACACTCCCCTCTGCCAAGTTTATTTTAACAAAAGGAAGGAATGTGCTTCTGAGTTTAAGTATACTCCTCCAAATCCAACTACAGGAAAGCGGCACATCCATCAACCAGAATTTTTTGGAGCCAATGTTGTATCGGATAGTCCATTTAACCCATAAAGTGTCCTGGTTATTTATTAACGCATTGATGTGATGACTGTAAGCAGCCTTGTTCCAGTCTTTAATACTATGCAACCCCAATCCACCTTTACACTTGGGCTTCTCAAAAGCAGAGAAAGAACATGGCAGTAACTTCCTCGTGTGTATCGTACCAAACCAAAAATATCTTAACATAGCACGCCTAACCATTTTCAGAAGCCTAGTTGGAAAGATGTAAACTCTAGCCCAGTATACCGAGATAGAGAAGCTCACAGATTGAACAAGAACCAACCTACCAGCTTGTGTCAAGAAATTGTTAGCCCAACAATCCATGACACGCGTGATTTTTTCATACAATGGAAGACAGTCAGCACGAGTAACAGAGGAGCAAAGAGGAAGCCCAAGATAAAACATATCAGCAGCCATAGACTGAATTCCAGCACTAGTGGTGAGGCTGTCTTGATGTTGGTCGGTTATCCCAGAGAATAATATGCTTGATTTGTTGAAGTTTAGTTGACCGGTAATCCTGTAAAATAAGTGCAGAACACTTTTAATGCAGTCAATAGATTGCTGGTCAGGCTTGGTGAATATCATGATGTCATCTACAAAGAGAAGAGACGTTAATTGAAGCTCCTTGCATTTTGGATGGTACAATATCTGCTTGTTTTGGAAGGAAGGCCTAAGCATACAGGTGATAACTTCCATGACTAAGATGAAAAGATAGGAGGAGAGTGGATCCCCCTATCTTATACCCTGCTTTGATGCGAAGTTGTTTGTTCCAGCTTCATTTATTATCAGAGAGAAAGTGGGCGTGGAGATGCACTCATACACCCAAGCAACAAATACTTTTGGAAATCCCACTTGCGACATAATCCTGACTATAGACTTCCACTGGATTGAATCGTACGCTTTCATCAAATCCAACTTTAACATGGCACGCGGCGAAGTATTCACATGGTTATAACCATTAAGGAGCTCATGCGCTAGCATTATATTATCAAGAATGCTTCTGTTAGGCAGGAAAGCCACTTGATTGTTGGATATGATCCGCTGCAACACAGTAACAAGCCTTGTCGCAATAATTTTTGAAATACACTTATATATCACATTGCAGCAGGAGATTGGTCTAAAAGAGGAAACAGAAGCGGCTTGCTTGCACTTGGGGATGAGAACCAAATTTGTAGCATTTGCAGATTTCAACATTTTGAACTTGTTGAAGAAATTGTGAACGGCTTTGGTAAACTGGGAACCCACAACTTCCCAACTAGTAGTATAGAAGACCACATTGAACCCATCAGGTCCACCAGAGGAGGACTTATTCATTGCAAAAAGAGCATTCTTAATCTCAGCATCAGTAACTCTGGCCACAAGACAATTGGCTTCATCAGCATTAATTTTTGGAAGATTTATCGAAGACAAGAGATCAAGCTCAGGTTCAAAGTTGTTCATATTTCCCAAGAGCTTAGTATAGTACATGTGAAACTCTTTTTCAACTGATTCAGGGGTTACATTCATAATACCTGCTTCATCAATGATGGTTGAGATGTTATTCATAGATTGCTTGGCCTTAAGTGAAGCATGAAAAAAACTTTGTATTCCTATCACCATCCGCAGCCCATTTGATCCGCAGTTGTTGTCTCCTCATGTCACATTCATTGGCAAGTGCTTGATTGAGTTCATTGAATAGGACAGCTTCTCTCTGAGCCATATCAGCATCACCAGGTTGCGCCATCATATTATCATGTGCTTCCTTTAGCTGCTCTTTGAGCTTGGTAGATAGAAAATTGCCACACCCAAACTTCGCTTTTGACCAAGTCCTTAAGCTCTCCTTCACTGCTATAAGCTTCCTGCAAAATACAAACATAGGATTTCCATAGAACTTATAAGACCATGCATTTTTAATTATAATATTATACTCTGGATCATTAACCCAGGCATTATAGAATTTGAACCCCCTTTTAACTCCAATAGGCCTCGTCCCAGTGGTGAGAATAAGTGGTGAGTGGTCAGAAAGAATAGGATGAGGAAAGTGAGTGGAGACCGAAGGCCAGTCAGATGGGCTTTGAAGTTGGAGAAGGAGTGGTCAATGTTTGAGAAAATACGAGTACCAGAGACCTATTGTTCCAGGAGTATGGCGCACCATTTCTGGTAATAGGTAAAAGCAATGAATCAAAAACCACTATGTTTAAAGGAAGTATATCATTTGGCACAAGGGAGATACCCCCTTGCTTGTCATTCAAAGAGAGGCAACAATTGAAGTCTCCAAGTACGACCCAAGGATGAGTTTCTTGCCTAAGCGCCGGAAGAAGTTGAAGAAAATTATGCCTAGCTGAGGCAGAATTATGTGCATATATGAAAGTGATATAGAAGGAAGTGGATGAATTGTGGTACTTGGCACGAAAATGCATTAATTGTGAGGTGGATATAATCAGCTCAAAACAAAGAAGAACTGGATTATGAACAACCATGATACGACCATAATTGGCTTCAAGTAGGTTATGAGTCAGCAACCAAGCAGGATTTATGTATTTGGCAGCAGAAACAGTTAGCGGGAGATTCAATTTGGTTTCTAGGATTGCAAAAATAGAAAGTTGATGATCGAAGATGAGTTGCTTAACCTGATCGAGTTTGAGGAAATTATGAGATCCTCGAATGTTCCAGGCTCCAATATTGTGTGACATAATTAAACTATGGAGTGTAGCTCCCCTTCTTTCATGCTCCTAGTAATAGGAGAATTTATTCTGCTTTGATTGGGATTTTGAGTCCAATTTTTCTTGACCCTTTTGCCTTTGGCAGTAGAAAAAACTGGGCATGGGATCGATATTTGACTAGTGGGCGGTGATTTCCAACCTGGTATAGATCCATGGTAAACATACGGATGATCAGAAGAAGAAATATCAGGTGGAGGAGGAGATGGGACAGTCGGGGAAGCTGAAAGATTAGGTGTAGATTGTATCACTAATTCGAATATTTGGGCTTGCATTGTGTTCATAAAAACCTCTTCATGAATGTCACGTGGTGAGATGGCTTTGAATGGGTTTGAAGAGGGTATTGGATGTTTTATGGGTAAAATTTCAGGTTGCAGTGCTACCATATGTTCTGTAGTGAGCAAGAGAGCATCAGGGACATGCACAGACTCATAACTCAATTTCTGGAATAATTGCATTCTAACAGCAGAATCATTAATCATGTCCTGATCATTATCTTTGAGTAATTGAGGTGGCGATGTATTGGATTTGCCAATGCACATTTCATGTTGTGAAGCAATTATTTTTGAAATGGTATGTGCACGGTCATGAGTATCGATGACATGCACAGGATTAGTACTACTACCTTGAATTTTCTGTTGAAATAATTCAGCATTTGCAATGGACTGCTCATGTCCATACTCCTTTATCACATTACCACAAGTGGAAGTTGCAAACTGCCCAAGTAAACTGCAAGCAGGCATCAGGGGTTGCCCACCAAAACTCACAGCAGTAACAGTGACTTCATCAATATTTATATCATTCAATAAATCAAATCTATTGAAAGTCGCAATATTTCCTTGGTCATTGTAAGAATATCCATTGTCCACAAGCATTTCATTTCCACATGCTCCATTAGTAATTTATGTCTCTTTATTCTGCTGCAGAATAGTAGTGGTATCAGCAACTTTAACAAAATTAGCTCGTCCAAGAACTGCCTGCTCTTTCAATTTATTACCAATTCCCCCTTTATCTTTTTTGCTAACAACTTTCCGCCATTGGTGATTATTCTTACTTGCTTGCTTTTCCTCCTGCTGCCTATTTATTAATTCTTCTTGATTACCCTTTTTATCACCTCCTTGGCCTCCTTTACCTTATCAGCACCTGCTCTTAAACATGAACTAATCATGTGACCAAATTCTTTGCAATGTGAACATATTTCAGGCTTCCATAGATAGTCAACCCTCACCATTTGTATAGTACCATCAATTAAATGGACAGGAAACTTGTCAACCAAATCTTGATTAGGTGTAACACCTACCAAACACTTCGCGTAACCTATTCTCTCCATTTTATCAGTTGAAGAGTCAAGACAGAGCAACCTACCAACTCTTGTCGCTAGCCCATTAATGCCAAGATGTGACCACGCATATAGAGGAATGTTCGACAATCTAATCCAAACTGGTACAGACTTTATGGTGCTACAACTGTTGCCAATATACGGATCCCATGCTTTGATAATGAATATTTTGTTCCTAAGGAAAATAGGGTCTGCCTCAACAATTTTCCTTCTATCCTCAACACAGGAAAGATGGAAAAGGAACAAAACACCATCAGACTTAATTTTTATCTCTCCTTGTAGCTTCCATAGCTTCTTTAGGTGGTTGATAACTGACATATATGAGAGCGGCTTGTCCAAGAAAAATCCTACCAACCAATCTTCCCACACTGCATTCCCAGCTTCAATGACTTCATGGGGAGGAACCAAAGAAGGACCTTCATACACCAGCGACATATCAACAGGGGCGTACTGACCGGCGTTTCAGGGCCTGCTCTTAAAGGGAGAGGACCATGGGGTAGGAGTGGGGACAGTGAAAAGACGGGAGGACATTTGGACAGGGGGCGGGGGGGATCGGCGGTGGTATGGATAGGGGTGAGGTGGGCAGGGTGGCCGAGCTAGGAGGAGAAGCAGGAACAGTAGAGGGAGTGGGCACGATAGGCTGAAGTGAAAGGGTATGGTGAGAGGTACGGGCGGGAGAGGCCATTGAAGAAAAAAAGGAGAATTACAAGTATTTAACTTACTTTTTGCAGCTTTAATGATTTTTCATTTACTTCTATTAATTAATCAATTATAATTAATTATATTAAACCTTAATTAATTACAATTAATTAATCACACTTAAATTAATTACTTATACTAATCAACTTTGATTAATATCATTAATTACATTAATTAATGATCCCCATTAATTAATAATTCTCTTTAATTAAATAATTAACTTGTAATTGATCAACTCATTAATTAAATCAGTAATTAACAATTTGTAATCACTTATCTTAATTAATTAAATTGTTATTTAATTAAGTTAACCCTTGATTAATTAATCTAATTAATTAGTCTTTAATTACTTTATTAAGTAATTATTAAACAATTAAATTAATAAATAAATCCTTAATTAATTACCTTATTAATTAATTTCATTTTTAATTAATTACCCTTAGTAATTAATCTTAAATTAATCACGTTCATTAATTAATTAATCACATTAATTCATTAACTAAAATTATTAAGTAATTCACTCTTAATTACTTACATAAGTAATTATCTCTAGTTACTTCATTAGATGATACCATCTTAATTAATTACCTTAACAAGTAATTAATTCCATTATTAAATAATCCTTAATCCTTTAATTAATCAATTGCTCCATAATTAATTAACTTCAAACAATTATATTAATCAATTCCTCAATTGATAACAACAAGTGATTACCCATCAATCACTTCAACTACTTACTCCTATGAGTAATTACCATTAATTACTTACATCAATAATTAATTTCCTTAATTACATTCAACAATTAGCCATTAACTTTATTAAGTAATTACACTTAATTAATCCATAATTAAGTGATTGTTAAAATTAGATAACAATTAACTAATTATTTAAAATTAATTAAATAATTAATTAACTAATCTTCTTATAATTAAAGAAAATCTTTAATTAATTAAGAAAATCATTAATCTTAATCAAACTTAACTTATAACAAATCATATTAAATAAGTATTCTTAAGTTAATTATCCAATAATTTAACCTTATTTATTTTCATAACTAAATTATTTCAACTATTTAAATCTTATTAATTCAAAGACAAATTATTAAACTTGGTTTACAATATCATAATAATAGTCTTACTTGGAGATAAAGCATTTATAAATCATTTTGAAAATTAAAACACTTTAAATTATCAAATTTTAAACTTATTTGTTTCAATATAAATTGGAAATTTTGTTATTAAAACATTACTTCAAATATTAACTTAAATCTTTGATTTAATAATTAGATTCAAATCACTCTTTTAAATTTTAAAACTTAATTAAGATGATTATTTTGAAACAAACATCTTAAAACATTTTTACATTTGAAATATAAATTCAATTTTTACTTTTAAATGTTTGATTTACTTTTGTTTTTAAAATAACAAGTTTAACTTTATATCTCACTTCCTTTATAAACTTTTTCTTATAATTTTAACACGAATTATATTTATTTATACAACAAGCCAAAACCTACATTATCACTTCAGAACCAAGCCAAGAAAATCTCGAGTAAAACACTCAATTCACCCGTGCCTTCCCCGAAGCAAAACCAACTCCACCATCTTCGAGTCCTACGCGAGAATAACGCGAGTGCTGCTTCGAGTTTCCAAACATCTTCCCCAAAACAAAACTTCCCAGTGCACAACCCAACATGGTGCACATTGCCCACCAGCCAACCCATTCGTCCATCAAGCCGGTCGCCGACCAACGTCATACGACACCGACAACCCAAACTTCAACCCAGATCCATCAAATATCCATCAAAACAAAAATTGACCCTGAAGCTCAATAACTGCAGAACGATCAACCACACAAAAACCCTCAACGCCGATCACCTCGCCACCGTTACACCTCGCCGACACCACCATCGAAAGCCAAGACCTCAAGCTCCAATATTCCCAAACGCGATCGAACTCGATCCCTTAACCAAATCGCAATGGCCTCGACAACAAGGCCGAACAAAACACTCAGTAAAACCCTAATTCACTCGAATTCAAACAGTTCACATTTTTGAAAAATTAAATTGCATTTTTCCCATAACCAACAATCTATACACAAGCTTCGATCCAAGTTTTAAACCAAATTAATGAGTATATCATCTGCAGTTCATAAAAACCCCCAAAACATTCAAACCAAAAATTCAACTTTATTACACAATTAAAAATCATGATACAAGCTCTAAAAATCTTAACATTCCAATTGTAATTCAATTATAAATTCAAAACTAGAATTTGAAATCATAAATTATGCCCAAATTTGATTTTTCCACTGTAATTTGAAAATTTTGAGAACTCGTTCATTTTAAAACCCTATAATTATTTTTAGATGATAAATTATGAGATTGCAAAAAACTTTCATTTACAAATCACAGTCCAATTTGTGTTTAAAATCAAGTTGTTGAGATTTTGAAGGATTTGGGACTGTTTTATAAACACAGTAACATTCTAATTTTTTTTTCAGGCAATTCGATATTTTTTTATAAACATGCATTCAGGTAAACAAAAATTCATCACGAAAGCCAATTCATTTGCATGCAACATTCAATCATAGATTTATCATTACTGTTTTTAAAATAGGATTTACTCACCTATTCCTTTAAGCAGAGCAGATTTTAAAATTCCTTTCCAGGCTTGAATCTTAGATTTTTAAAAAGCTTTCTTGGTAAGATGAATCCTTTTGCATGCTTTAAAAGATTGAAACAGATCTTCAATTGCATGTTGAAGTTGCAAGTTGAAACTGAATTTCATCTTGAACTTCATTTTTGCAGATTGTATTTGCAGATGTACATCACATTGAAATGCAGGTTTTGAAAAAGAATTTCTGATTTGTTCTTGAATTTTAATCTCAGATTTTGAAAAGGGTTTACTGTTTTGCCATAAATTTTCTTTTTAATTCATGGAGGAAGAAAATAATTTAAGAATAAGAAAGAAAGAAAGATATGTTTTAAATTCAAATGAATAAAAATGTAGGCGACTTGTCCCATAAGAATTACATTTGTCATTTCAATTCCTAAATCTTTTTACATGTGTTATTTGATTTCTTTCATAGCTTTACAATTGTTACTAACTTGTTAATATGTCTACACATATTTTTCTTATGTGTTTTTTTTAAATTAGTTTTTATTTAGTTTAAGTGTAAATATAAACTTACTTTCTTAAGTTACTAAATGAATAAATGTTTACATAAGTATTTATAAATTTACTTTAAAAAGAAATTATTCTAAAACTAATAAATACAAATATAAATATACATCTTATACATGTTATTTAAAATCTAGAACTTTTATTTTTATACACTTATAACCATTTTAAAATTAAACATTTAAAAAGAAAGCAAAACAAACTTTGGTTAAATCCCTTTTTAAACTATCTTATTTAATAATAAATAACAATCTTATATTTTAAAACAAACAATTATCCTGAAATTGAAAACAATTTGACAAATCTAAATTAACTTTTGAAAATATAAATTAAAACAAAGCTTAAAATTATAATTTCATACATATACAAATTATCCACAAATTAAATTAAATTTAAAAAAATATCAAATTATAACATATACAAACATATATATTTCAATTTAAAAATTCATCTTTTATTTAAAACACAAGATCTTCTATTCACAATATACATCAGATATATATATTATAAATAGAATAAAATTTCATTAGCTTTGAAAAATAAATCTTATCAATATTTTAAATTGTCAGAAAGATACTGATCAAAATTATCAGAATAAATGTTTATTAACCTTTAAAAAGAATAAATTTATCAGTTTAAATTAAAATTATAAAGAAAAATTATCAAACCAGTTAAATTATTTATACAGATTATTAAATTGATATTGCCTCAAATTTCGGGTCGTTACAATCCTTCCTCCTTAAGAGAATTTCGTCCCTGAAATTTAAAAGCAAAGATAATTTAATAACCCAGCAAAGATTTTAATTTCAAACAACAAAGCATTCCTATCAACCAGTAACTAACAACCATAGCAATCAATCAATCAAACAAACAAAACTAACTGATTATCCTGATACAAACCAGAATAAATCTTACTCACACTATCTCGAGTTTCCCAAGTAAAAAAAAATCACCGGGAAACTCGCTCTACAGAAACTAAACTAACAAACTACACCACCACAATCTAGATCTCCTCTCATCTCTAGATCCATCAAACTAAATAGAACATTAGACTATACCCAAGACTAGCACAACTTCCAAATCCAACTGGACTGCAGATTCAACAATCAATCGATGAATCATGCACGTACTCCCTCAGAGATACATGAAATATATTGAATTCCAGCTATCCAAACTGGCAACTTAATCTTATCCTATGAAAGACACAGATAAGAAATCCCAAGTGCCTCAGAACTAGCCAACCAATCTTACCCAATAACTGCTCTCTTAACCAAAGAAAACTTAACAACAATGAAGTCTCCAACTTCGAATTCCAAAACTCCTTATCTTATATCAGCATAACTCAACAGATAATCCTGGGCTGCCAAACTCTTCCTGATCAGCTCAACCTATGCTGATGCTTCCAGAGACAACTAGACCAAAAACAAACTAGTTTATGGTTCCTATTCAACAGAAAAATCTTCCATAATCCGTCGAGATCAATAACTCAAACTCTACTACTCAAGAAATAGCAAACAGAACTCGCTTCCTTCCTTGCACAGTGGTTACCTTGCTTACGCTGCACAACTCTGATTCTGAAATAAATAAGAATACTGTTGATGAACACGAGTACAAACTTATCCAATATATCCGGGATCTTTGTTCATCAAATCCATAAAAATCTGAGTGACACAACTGATTCAGTCACACAACCTTATAACAGAAATCCAACTCTAAAACTAGATCTGACCAAATCCAAATTCCAAAAATTCTGTGCTGCTATACCAACTCTCTCTCTCCAAGAACCAACTATATCCAGGCTAACTACCAAAATTGCTTCTGGAACCAAAACAATATGGAACTCAATCCAGATGCAGACAAACTTCTGATCACTTGAGCAGCTCCTACTGCACATGAGAATCCTCAGTCTCAGATAAAGATTGCTTAAGAAAAATTCCCAAATTAATCGCAAGTCACTTTTTCGATCCTACCTATTTCGGATTCCAAAGAAACTGTCCTCTCTTTACCAATTAGAACAGCTTTAAACTTCTCCAAACAAGGTTAACCCTTCAAAAACATTCACCAACTGCCTGGGTTGCCGAAAGAAGAACCACAAGATTCCTGAACCATCGGAGAAATGACCACCCTGCTGCTTCCAAACTCTACCTCAATGATACTGCGAAACTAAAAGATCTTCTTGACAGCACACCGAACACTTCGAGTTGCACTGCTACCACAGCTAACCAAAAATTTCTAATCCAAAGTCTTCTCGAAAACCAAAACCATCTACAAACCACACAGCGGACCTCCGAGATGGCAGACAACTACCCAAGAAATTCGGGCTCCAAACCAAGCATCAATATCTCGCTCTCCTTAGGGAATGACAAATGAGACCATGCCAAAGCGAAACAACTTATAGACCTTAGTCTCATATTCCAAAACAGTCAACCTCCATGCTAAAGATCCAGACAACTTCTACACAGACGAATCTTCCCCGCGGCAGGTAAAGACTACTCCTCAACTACTACTAAAATTGTTTCAAGAGAAAACACCTTAAAAATATCCATGAATACTGCATCTCATCACGCAGTTATCGAAATATCATCATTTACTTCTGCACTTCCGACAAATCCAAACTCAAGAAAAATTCGCTCACCCGAGCGAAATCCAAACTTACACTTCAAAGATAAACTTCGAATCTTTAAAAAGATTTCCTTCGGATATCAGAGAAATCCTTAATCTAAACTACAAATCTCACTCGAGACGGTATTAGGTCTACAGTCTCGACAAATACTTCCAACCTCAAACATATGGACCTCATCCATTAGTGGTAGTCATGTTACGCACACACCACTACTCCATCTACCTTTAAAATTTAGTTGGAAAATCCGAACAGATAACCCAACAGATTAGGTAGAGATATATAAATAAATATATAGTTATATATAAAAATTACAAGTACGCTCTCTCAAGAAAGAAACCTGTGACGACCAGACTTTTTCTCTCCAGAAAAGTCGTATCATCATGAAGAAGGAAAGGGTAGAAAAGAGAAAAGAAAGAGAAGAAAGAATAACACAACATTAGAATCTCAACAGCGGAACGAATAAATTATATTAATAACATAAAATATTACATAGTTTACAACCACTATCAGAGTACACAGATATACAACACATACTAGACAGTTATAAATACCTGTCTAGTATTTACAACATAATACAACTCAAAGATAATCACAAATCACACAGCGGAATATTATATATCTAACGCGGAAGCCTCCTGCTCCATTACTCCTCCAATATTCGTCAAAGCTAACCTGAATCCCTTGGCTACTCGTAAAAATTTGAGTACCCAAGAGTTTATGGAAAACAAAAATAAACTCCGGGTCAGACATGGGTCCTGTGTGAGTAACAGGTTAAAGTTGCTTAATTTTGAAAATCCTTTTAAAAGAAAGGTATCACGTAAGACTTCCCACACATAAACATGGAAAAGTTTTTACCTTACGCTAACCAAAACATTTGATAGGAAATCCAGTGATATTATAATAGGGTCTAGGGTTTTCAAGTAAATGAGAAATAGACGAAATTGTTACATTATTAAATTCCAGCTACTAGCCACAAAAGTGGGTAATACAATCAAAACGTTGGCACTTATTGGATTTTGGATTCCATACAATGGCAGGGCTACTGGGGTACCGCCCGTCACAGTACGTGGCCTAGATCACCGTACCGAGAAGTACGCCCGCTCCCCTGCAACACAAAGCCGGACCCATTCCTTACTGAACAGTTCCGAACAAGACAACCCCGCAGTTGGTGTACATCCAACTGCTCACACAGCCGAAATAAAAAGGGACCTCTAGACAGGGATCAATCTTGCTCTCCAGTGGGAGCTACCCACGAAGCCTTGCTGCACCTACCCTATTTTAGCCATTCCCGGTTGATGAGGCTTGAGGCTACGATTACATTTAGAGGACACATCTCTTAGAATGCTCATCGTCCACCTGACGATGTTCTGAAAGCATTCAATCCATACAAGTTCGTTCCGGGTTCGAACGAAACCGAAGGCATTATCTCGTTACACTCATTTTGGAATCACCCTCAGAGTTAACAACGATAACCCTTGCACTCTAAATCACCATCTTGAACCTATAAGCACTATTCCGTCAACTATATACTGACGTATAGCCCTTACACCTCGAGTCTTCACTCGTTCCACTTGGATTAACGACCTAACGTTGATTTGGATCGATGTGGTTTTCGGATATCCAAATATGGAAACCCGATCCCGGTCTCATCGAAATCCAAAGCGTGTCTTTTAAGGCCAAGTTGTTTTAAAGGTTTAAAACAATACAATTATCTATATCCATACAAATAGACAAATCATAGGTTCACAACAGAAAATCAACATTATCATCATATCAGATGAACCATATTATCACTATCCAAAAAGATAATCTATATCAACATCACAATGCAACCAATGCATTCAAATCACTCAACATTATCCATCTCATATCTGAGATTCAAATCATCCAAAGTAAACAACATCATCCATCTATATAAGCAATGATTAACCACACCAAATATAATTAATTTAAAATGAATTAAATTAATTACATCATTCCATTAATTTAAAGTAAAATAAATTAATTACTTTACCAATATCATCCTTGCTTATCATTATTAATTAATTATCAATCAAATAATTAATCATCATCCAATTATTCATTTTAGTTAACCATCCCTGATTAATTAACTCTTAATTACATTCAAGTAATTATTTACTAATTAATTTCTCAAATTAATTATATTTAACCAAATACAGTAATTAACCTTTAATTAATTCCTTAATTAATTACCTAAAATTAATTACCTTTAATCACTTATTATTGATTAATTAATCTTAATTAATCAATCTTAATTTCATCATTAATTATAATAATTACTGATCTCTAATTACATTTTAATTAATTACCTTATTTAAATTAATTACGTTAAGTAATTAATCTTAATTTAAACCATAATTGTTAATCACCCTTGATTAACCCAATCCAGTAATTAACTTCCCTTAAATTACTTCACCAAATAAATTAATTACTCCTTAATTAATTCTAATTAATCCCTTGATTAATTTACAAAGTAATTATACTCAAATAACTTCATTATCAAATCACTTCTAATTAATTACATATAGTAATTACCCATTAATTACTTCTCTAAGTAATTCCTCTTCATTAAATTACATTAAGTAATTATCCTCCATAAATCATCAAATGATTAATTTTAAATTAATTAAACTGAATTAATTAACTTAAACTAATCAAATTAACTCAATTAATAAGTAATTAATTCCTTAATTACTTCCATAAGTAATTATACTTAACAACCTACACAAATGATTATCTTTAAATTAATTAATCTAATTAATAATTAAAATTAATCACATTAATTAATTATTAAATAATCCTTAGTTAACGACCTTCATTAATTATTAACAACTCATTAATTATTTTCTAAATAATTAACTTATTTTAATCATTATTAATTTCAAATTAATCAATCATTAACTAACCCATTAATTAATTCCAGATTAATTAAATAATTAAGTGTTAATTAAAACTTAATTAATCCATTATTACTTGATTAATTAATCATTAATCATTAATTAAAAACTAATTTTTATTCAATTAATTATTCTTAATTAACAGTTAATTATTCAATGAATAATTAATCCAAAACCCTTAAGATTAACCCTTAATTACTTTAAGTAATTATTTATTTCATTAATTTATTAAATAAATTAATTATTCCTTTAATTACTCTAATAATTAAATGAAATATAAAACATTAAATTATTATTAACTTTAACAAGTTTAAATTCAATCTCAAACCTTAATTGCTAAATAATAATTTCATTATAAAAAAAGAAATTTTACAAAGGTTAAAAACAAATTTCTTTTAAAATTAAAACCATTTAAATTTCACATTATCATTCAAATTTGTTTTAAACACTTAAATTTATAATACTTAAATTTATTTTAAACCAAAGATACAAATCCAAATTTGAATCAAATTTAAACTTTGTTTAACATTACTTTATATTTCAATTTCAATTTAAATTCAAATTCTTAAAAAAAACATTCTTAAGCAATAAACTTCTTTTAAGGTTAAAACAAGTTTAAGTATAAAAGTTTATTTATTCCTAGTCATGATTCAAACCAAAACTTGAATTTACAATTTAAAGTTAAATTTAAAATTTAATTAAATTCTTTACTTAGTATTTTTGAAAGTCAATTTTAAAATTTGGAACAAGACAATTTCTAAACCGTAACAAACTAGCTCGAACAACTCAAAATCACTCGAGTAACTCGAGAATCATCATTTTTTTTTCATTTTTGCAATTTGTTAAAATTCAGAAATAACTCGGGTTTCACAAACCTGTAACAGTTGAACCCACCCGAGCCAAAACAGCATCTACTCCGAGTCTCTAACCCCAACGCTTCTAGACCATCAACCAACTGCTTCGAGCTTACCACAAAACTACCCGATACAACACGAGTAACTCATCTTCCCTAAACCACTGATACTCCATTACCACCGTACACCTGCACACCCACGACCATCTCCTCCGGCCACTCGCGATCCCCTACGCAAGTCACAAATCCCCTCCAAACACCAAATCAACTCTCAATTCAACAATAAAAACCCCAAATCAAAATCAAGTATTCGAACTCGAATCTGGAACAAAATGGGTTGGCTGCAACCACCTCAACCTCCAAACTCCGATCATCTGAGAAGTGCTACCTCCGGCCATAGACTTCCTCACCCTTCATCAATCATCCACAAAAATCTGGATCAATTCGATCAAACTTAGGCGTTGCAGTGTTTTAATTTCCAAATGAACCTTAAAACTAGGGCTTATCAATTTGATCCCAAATTCCCATCACCATACTGCATAAATTCTTACTCCAGTATTTTTCCCTACTACATACTTCATAAATCTATCACCAGAATCTAAATTAGATACTCCGGTTTTCTAGTTTAATGATTCAAACCCAAAGTAAGTTTCTGCTTAAACCAGAATTTTCAAATCAATCTTAATCTAAAAATTCAAATTTTAGTTTTAGAATTCACCTCTTGGATCTTGTAACATGTCTATATTCTTAAATTAAAGAATTAAGGATGATTAAATTCTATTTTCAAAGATTGCTCTGTTATAGTTTGTTTCCAGAGACAATACAGTTTCATTAGTTTTATATATATTTTTTAAATTTAATAAAATTAAAACTTAAATTTATGATACAAATCATATTTTGTGAAAATCATAAACTATAACAAAGGTTTGAACATGAACTCATGGAATTTAATCAGGAATAAAACTTGGAATTCAAGTAACAGGCACTAACATAAATTCTACAGCAAGCTTAAATACTCAGCAACCATACATGAGAACTTCTATCCTATGCTTTCATATAATTGTGAATATATCAATAACTCATTTCAAGCAACTAAATTTACTTAATTTAGTTTTGAATAAAAATGTTACAGGTTTAGGAGCAGAGCACATGCTTATGCATTTTCTGAACTTCGGTTTTGAATTTTTAAAAAAAATTGCAGATGCTTTAAAACTTCATCTTGTTTACTGTAATGCTCCCTGATCTACATGCATGCTTGTTTCCAGGTGAACACATGCAGGCTTGATGAAGCTTCAGAACAGAAAAGCAGCGTCTTCCAGAAAATGATGCAGAACAAAATTGCTAAACGGATCCAAATGCATGCTTTCCAGAAACAATTGCAGGTTTGTATTATCTTTTTTTCTCTCTTTTTTTTTTACAAATTTGCCTACATGTTTTTCAACACAGAAATGGAACTGTAGGTTTTATGCATTTGTAGAATTGGATTGCAAATTTGATTTATTTTGGTAAGTGGAAACATGGGTTTTGATTTGAAGATGAAAACTTCAGATTTTCATGGCTGAAGATCTTAAGTTTTTGAAAAAGAAAAAAATGGAAAGGAAGAATGATTTTAGAGGAAATGTATTTGTATAAGTATATTTTGATTTTAATAGAAATAAAAATGAAAAGAAAATTTAAACATTACACTTGTTCGTATTTTAACATTTGTCACTCAAGTTTATTATATGACTAACACATGTCAATTTGTATCTTAAGAAACTTACACATATAATCTAAGTATTTTTAATTTAAATTGAATTTTAAAACTTTTATATCTTAATTCATTATTTCTCATATATATATAAATGAATTTTATTTCTTCTTTTATAGAAAAACAAAACAAAATAAAATAAAAGCCTATTTAAATACTTTTAAGTATTTATTCCTTGAAACATTAAATTCAAACTTTAAATTAATTTATCAAATTAAATTTTTAATAATCAAGTTACATATATAAATGCATATATAACTCTTCTAAAAATTAAAAATAACAAATCCTATTACTACAAATCTATTTATGTTCAAAAGAATTTAAGTATTATAATTTTTATTCAAAAATAACAAATTAAGCAATATTAAATAATTTATAAATGAGATTATAAATTTCCTTTATCACTCAATATATTAAAACCATAAGTAAATTGTATTTTAAATTCTTATATAAAATTTTCAAGCAATACTTTTTAAAAAGAAAATAAAACAAAGCTTTGATGTTAATCAAATTTAACTTCATATTTAAGTTAATTAAAAATATAAATTTAAACAGATAAGATTTTCCTTTAATATAAACCATATAATTATTTATTTGAATTGCTTTGAAAAGTTATATGTTAAATTTAAATCAAATTTCCAATTAAACAAATATAAATTAGAGTTAGAAAATTAATTCATTTACTAAATTCAAAATCAAAGTTTATTAATTTACAATATGTACAAATATATATATTATAACAGAAAACAATTTATTTATTTAAAAAGGTAAAATCTTTCAATTTAAATATTTATTAAAACATGATTATTAAATCCATTTCCAAATTAGTTATTAAAATTATCAAATCAAATTAAATTTATAACACAGATTATTAAATTTATATTGCCTAAATTTCCGGGATATCACATTCCTTCCCCCTTAAAAGAATTTCGTCCCCGAAATTTAAAAACAAAGGTAATTTAATGATCTATCTTAAGATTTTTATTTACAATCATATATTATCAAACATATGCTAACAACCATAGCAACCAATTTAAACAAAACAAATCTAATTATCCAGAAAAAATGTGGATAAAATTTTCACGAGTTTCCCCGGTATATATATCGGAATACTCGCTTTATAGAATCTAAACAATCAATACTATTAAACTATAGAGCTCCTATCCAGCTAGATCTACAAAACTAAACAGGATATCAGACTACAAACAAGTCTGAATCAACAATCACATCCTCCTGAACTGCTGGTTCCACAACCAGAGATAAACCATACACGTACTCCCTCAGAGATACGTAAAACACATCAAATTCCAGTTATCCAAACTGAAAATTCAACCTGAAAACCAAACACCAATCCTCACAAACACAGAAAAGGTCCAAAACATCTCGGAGCTGACTTACCCAGTCTTACTCAATCTTATAGCCCTTTAGATCGGAGAGAACTTATTCAAGATCAAATCTCCGACTCCGAAATTCAAACTCCTTTATCTCTTATCCACCAAACACTCTTGACGATCCTGGGCTGCCTTCAACTCTCTTGATCAGATCAACCTTTGCTGATGTCTCTACAAACACACAGAACCAAAAACAATCCAACAAAATGATCTCCTCAAGATCAATACCAAAACAAGAACACCAACTCTACTCCACAAATATCAGAAGACTAACCTACTTCTCCTACCTGAAAAAGATAAAACAAAAGCATCCCCAAACTGCTTCCACTGCACAACTCTGATCTGAAGTAGAAGGAAAACTTGAGCACAAACTGGATAACACATCACAGAAATATGATTCAACAGATCCATAAAAGAAAACTCAGATGCCCCATCTGATCTAAAGCTGCTTCACTAAACCTTCGGTATCACTCCTAGAATCCAGTCGATAAGAAAACTCAGCCTCTAGGTACGGACAAACTTCCCATAACTCAAGAGAACACTCAAACTATCGCAAGTCACTTTTATGATCAACCAGTCCAATATCCAAAGAAAACTGTTCTCCCTTTACCAATCAGAATAGCTTACGCTCATCTATCCAATCCATCGAAAAAAATGGAATCCATTCTGCTATTTCCTGAACTCTACCTTCAGAAAAACTGCTAACCAAAAAATCTTCTTGCTGGCACACAGAACACTTCGAACTGCACTGCTGACACGGATGCCAAAGACTTCCTAAACCAAAGCTCTTCGAGAAACTCGGGCTTCAAACCGGACAGAAACATCCTGCTGAATCCAGCCACAACATCAAAGCAGACTCATCTTCTTAACTTGTTCCAAAGAAAACATCTTCGAGAACATCCATAGTCACTGCATCTCATCACGCAGCTACTACTCCCTGAGATATCAAGATACCCTCATTATTCTCTTCTACCTAGCCGATAGATCCAAATTCAACTCAAAGGCAGACTCCGAACCTTAACAGGTTACCTTCAGAGATCTACTAAATCCTTACTCCAAGAAAACTCACTTGAGACGATATTCGATCTACAGTCTCGATAGAATCACTTCCAACCTTAACACTCAGAACTCCAACCAATGGTAGTAGTTGTGTTACACATCCCACTACCTAATCTACCTTTATACCCTATATTGGAAAACCCGAACAGGTAATCCAACAAATAGGTAGAAATATGTATATATATATATATATATACACATATATAATAAAACTACAAATACGCTCTCTCAAGATAGACACCACTCCAGAGCCTAGGTATTCACTCAACCTAATGCTCTGATACCAACTGTGATGACTAGACTTTTTCTCTCCAGAAAAGTCGTATCATCATAAAGAAAGAAAGGGATAGAAAAGAGAAAAGAAAGAGAAGAAAGAATAACACAACATCAGAATCTCAACAGCGGAACGAATAAATTATATTAATAACATAAAATATTATATAGTTTACAACCACTATCAGAGTACACAGATATACAACACATACTAGACAGTTATAAATACCTGTCTAGTATTTACAACATAATACAACTCAGAGATAATCACAAATCACACAGCGGGATATTATGTATCTAACGCAGAAGCCTCCTGCTCCATTACTCCTCCAATATTCGTCAAAGCTAACCTGAATCCCTTGGCTACTCGTAAAAATTTGAGTACCCAAGAGTTTATGAAAAGCAAAAATAAACTCCGGGTCAGACACGGGTCTGGTGTGAGTAACAGGTTAAAGTTGCTTAATTTTGAAAATCCTTTTAAAAGAAAGGTATCACGTAAGACTTTCCACACATAAACATAGAAAAGTTTTTACCTTACGCTAACCAAAACATTTGATAGGAAATCCAGTGATATTATAATAGCGTCTAGGGTTTTCAAGTAAATAAGAAATAACCGAAATTGTTACATTATTAAATTCCAGCTACTAGCCACAAAAGTGGGTAATATAATCAAAACCGTTGGCACTTATTGGATTTTGGATTCCATACAATGGTAAGGCTACTGGGGTACCGCCCGTCACAGTACGTGGCCTAGATCACCGTACCGAGGAGTACGCCCTCTCCTCTGCAACACAAAGCCGGACCCATTCCTTACTGAACAGTTCCGAACAAGACAACCCCGCAGTTGGTGTACATCCAACTGCTCACACAGCCGAAATAAAAAGGGACCTCTAGACAGGGATCAATCTTGCTCTCCAGTGGGAGCTACCCATGAAGCCTTGCTGCACCTCCCCTATTTTAGCCATTCCCGGTTGATGAGGCTTGAGGCTACGATTACCTTTAGAGGACACATCTCTTGAATGCTCATCGTCCACCTGACGATGTTCTGAAAGCATTCAATCCATACAAGTTCGTTCCGGGTTCGAACGAAACCGAAGGCATTATCTCGTTACACACATTTTGGAATCACCCTCAGAGTTAACAACGATAACCCTTGCACTCTAAATCACCATCTCGAACCTATAAGCACTATTCCGTCAACTCATTACGGAATCACCCACAGAGTTATACAGATGTATAGCCCTTACACCTCGAGTCTTCACTCGCTCCACTTGGATTAACGACCTAACGTTGATTTGGATCGATGTGGTTTTCGGATATCCAAATATGGAAACCTGATCTCGGTCTCATCGAAATCCAAAGCGTGTCATTTAAGGCCAAGTTGTTTTAAAGGTTTAAAACAATCCAATTATCTATATCCATACAAATAGACAAATCATAGGTTCACAACAGAAAATCAACATTATCATCATATCAGATGAACCATATTATCACTATCCAAAAAGATAATCTACATCAACGTCACAATGCAACCAATGCATTCAAATCACTCAACATTATCCATCTCATATCTGAGATTCAAATCATCCAAAGTAAACAACGTCATCCATCTATATAAGCAATGATTAACCACACCAAATATAATTAATTTAAAATGAATTAAATTAATTACATCATTCCATTAATTTAAAGTAAAATAAATTAATTACTTTACCAATATCATCCTTGCTTATCATTATTAATTAATTATCAATCAAATAATTAATCATCATCCAATTATTCATTTTAATTAACCATCCCTGATTAATTAACTCTTAATTACATTCAAGTAATTATTTACTAATTAATTTCTCAAATTAATTATATTTAACCAAATACAGTAATTAACCTTTAATTAATTCCTTAATTAATTACCTAAAATTAATTACCTTTAATCACTTATTATTGATTAATTAATCTTAATTAATCAATCTTAATTACATCATTAATTATAATAATTAATGATCTCTAATTACATTTTAATTAATTACCTTATTTAAATTAATTACTTTAAGTAATTAATCTTAATTTAAACCATAATTGTTAATCACCCTTGATTAACCCAATCTAGTAATTAACTTCCCTTAAATTACTTTACCAAATAAATTAATTACTCTTTAATTAATTCTAATTAATCCCTTGATTAATTTACAAAGTAATTATACTCAAATAACTTCATTATCAAATCACTTCTAATTAATTACATATAGTAATTACCCATTAATTACTTCTCTAAGTAATTCCTCTTCATTAAATTACATTAAGTAATTATCCTCCATAAATCATCAAATGATTAATTTTAAATTAATTAAACTGAATTAATTAACTTAAGCTAATCAAATTAACTCAATTAATAAGTAATTAATTCCTTAATTACTTCCATAAGTAATTATACTTAACAACCTACACAAATGATTATCTTTAAATTAATTAATCTAATTAATAATTAAAATTAATCATATTAATTAATTATTAAATAATCCTTAGTTAACGACCTTCATTAATTATTAGCAACTCATTAATTATTTTCTAAAATAATTAACTTATTTTAATCATTATTAATTTCAAATTAATCAATCATTAACTAACCCATTAATTAATTCCAGATTAATTAAATAATTAAGTGTTAATTAAAACTTAATTAATCCATTATTACTTGATTAATTAATTATTAATCATAATTAAAAACTAATTTTTATTCAATTAATTATTCTTAATTACAAGTTAATTATTCAATGAATAATTAATCCAAAACCCTTAAGATTAACCCTTAATTACTTTAAGTAATTATTTATTTCATTAATTTATTAAATAAATTAATTATTCCTTTAATTACTCTAATAATTAAATGAAATATAAAACATTAAATTATTATTAACTTTAATAAGTTTAAATTCAATCTCAAACCTTAATTTCTAAATAATAATTTCATTATAAAAAAAGAAATTTTACAAAGGTTAAAAACAAATTTCTTTTAAAATTAAAACCATTTAAATTTCACATTATCATTCAAATTTGTTTTAAACACTTAAATTTATAATACTTAAATTTATTTTAAACCAAAGATTCAAATCCAAATTTGAATCAAATTTAAACTTTGTTTAACATTACTTTATATTTCAATTTCAATTTAAATTCAAATTCTTAAAAAAAACTTTCTTAAACAATAAACTTCTTTTAAGGTTAAAATAAGTTTAAGTATAAAAGTTTATTTATTCCTAGTCATGATTCAAACCAAAACTTGAATTTACAATTTAAAGTTAAATTTAAAATTTAATTAAATTCTTTACTTAGTATTTTTGAAAGTCAATTTTAAAATTTGGAACAAGACAATTTCTAAACCGTAACAAACTAGCTCGAACAACTCGAAATCACTCGAGTAACTCGAGAATCATCATTTTTTTTTCATTTTTGCAATTTGTTAAAATTCAGAAATAACTCAGGTTTCACAAACCTGTAACAGTTGAACCCACCCGAGCCAAAACAGCATCTACTCCGAGTCTCTAACCCCAACGCTTCGAGACCATCAACCAACTGCTTCGAGCTTACCACAAAACTACCCGATACAACACGAGTGACTCATCTTCCCTAAACCACTGATACTCCATTACCACCGTACACCTGCACACCCACGACCATCTCCTCCGGCCACTCGCGATCCCTTACGCAAGTCACAAATCCCCTCCAAACACCAAATCAACTCTCAATTCAACAATAAAAACCCCAAATCAAAATCATGTATTCGAACTCGAATCTGGAACAAAATGGGTTGGCTGCAACCACCTCAACCCCCAAACTTCGGTCATCTGAGAGGTGCTACCTCCGGCCATAGACTTCCCCACCCTTCATCAATCATCCACAAGAATCTGGATCAATTTGATCAAACATAGGAGTTGCAGTGTTTTAATTTCCAAATGAACCTTAAAACTAGGGCTTATCAATTTAATCCCAAATTCCCATCACCATACTGCATAAATTCTTACTCCAGTATTTTTCCCTAGTACATAGTTCATAAATCTATCACCAGAATCTAATTAGCTACTCTGGTTTCCTAGTTGAATGATTCAAACCCAAAGTTAGTTTCTGCTTAAACCAGAATTTCCAAATCAATCTTAATCTAAAAATTCAAAATTTAGTTTTAGAATTCACCTATTGGATCTTGTAACATGTCTATATTCTTAAATCAAAGAATTAAGGATGATTAAATTCTATTTTCAAAGATTGCTCTGTTGTAGTTTGTTTCCAGAGCAAATACATTTTCATTAGTTTTATATTTTTTTTAAATTTAATAAAATTAAAACTTAAACTTATGATAAAAATCATATTTTGTGAAAATCATAAACTGTAACAAAGGTTTGAACATGAACTTATGGAATTTAATCAGGAATATAACTTGGAATTCTAGTAACGGGCAGTAACATAAATTCTATAGCAAGCTTAAATACTCAGCAACCATACATAAGAACTTCTATCCTATGCTTTCATATAATTGTGAATATATCAGTAACTCATTTCAAGCAACTAAATTTACTTAATTTAGTTTTGAATAAAAATGTTACTCACAGGTTTAGGAGCAGGGCACATGCTTATGCATTTTTTGAACTTCAGTTTTGAATTTTTTAAAAAATTGCAGATGCTTTAAAACTTCATCTTGTTTACTGTAATGCTCCCTGATCTACATGCATGCTTGTTTCCAGGTGAACACATGCAGGCTTGATGAAGCTTCAAAACAGAAAAGCAGTGTCTTCCAGAAAATGATGCAGAACAAAATTGCTAAATGGATCCAAATGCATGCTTTCCAGAAACAATTGCAGGTTTGTATTTTCTTTTTCTCTTTGTTTTTACAAATTTGCCTGCATGTTTTTCAACACAGAAATGGAACTGCAGGTTTTATGCATTTGTAGAATTGGATTGCAAATTTGATTTATTTTGGTAGGTGGAAACATGGGTTTCGATTTGAAGATGAAAACCTCAGATTTTCATGGCTGAAGATCTTAAGTTTTTGAAAAAGAAAAAAAATGGAAAGGAAGAATGATTTTAGAGGAAATGTATTTGTATAAGTATATTTTGATTTTAATAGAAATAAAAATGAAAAGAAAATTTAAACATTACACTTGTTCACATTTTAACATTTGTCACTCAAGTTTATTATATGACTAACACATGTCAATTTGTATCTTAAGAAACTTACACATATAATCTAAGTATTTTTAATTTAAATTGAATTTAAAAACTTTTATATCTTAATTCATTATTTCTCATGTATATATAAATGAATTTTATTTCTTCTTTTATAGAAAAACAAAACAAAATAAAATAAAAGCCTATTCAAATACTTTTAAGTATTTATTCTTTGAAACATTAAATTCAAATTTTAAATTAATTTATCAAATTAAATTTTTAATAATCAAGTTACGTATATAAATGCATATATAACTCTTGTAAAAATTAAAAATAACAAATCCTATTATTACAAATCTATTTATGTTCAAAAGAATTTAAGTATTATAATTTTTATTCAAAAATAACAAATTAAGCAATATTAAATAATTTATAAATGAGATTATAAATTTCCTTTATCACTCAATACATTAAAACCATAAGTAAATTGTATTTTAAATTCTTATATAAAATTTTTAAGCAATACTTTTTAAAAAGAAAATAAAACAAAGCTTTGATGTTAATCAAATTTAACTTTATATTTAAGTTAATTAAAAATATAAATTTAAACAGATAAGATTTTCCTTTAATATAAACCATATAATTTTTTATTTGAATTGCTTTGAAAAGTTATATGTTAAATTTAAATCAAATTTCCAATTTATCAAATATAAATTAGAGTTAGAAAATTAATTCATTTACTAAATTTAAAATCAAAGTTTATTAATATACAATATATACAAATATATATATTATAACAGAAAACAATTTATTTATTTAAAAAGATAAAATCTTTCAGTTTAAATATTTATTAAAACATGATTATTAAATCAAATTCCAAATCAGTTATTAAAGTTATCAAATCAAATTAAATTTATAACACAGATTATTAAATTTATATTGCCCAAATTTCCGGGATATCACAAAACCACTCTAGAGCCTAGGTATTCACTCAACCTAATACTCTGATACCAACTGTGACGACCCGACTTCCTATCTCCAGGAAATCGCATCATCATGAAGAAAGAAATGGATAGAAGAAGAAAGAAAGAGAAAGAAGAACACTACAACAACAGATAACTCACAACGGAACGAATGAATATAATATATCACATAAAATATTACACAGATCATAATACATCAGAGTAAACAACTTATACAACAGATATTAGACAGTTATAAACATCTGTCTAACTATACAACTCAAGTACAACAGATACAGATACCAAACAACACAGCAGAACCATAATATATCTACACGTGGAAGCCTCCAGCTCCATATCTCCTCCAGAATTCGTCAAGAAAAACTGAATCACTTGACTACTCATACATAATATGAGTACCCAAGAGTTTAATAAAACAGAAAATAAACACTAGGATCAGACAGGGGTCTGGTGTGAGTAAACGGGTTAAAATTGCTTAACTTTAGTAAAACCTTTGAAAAGAAAAGGTATCACGTAAGGCTTCCCACACATAGACATGCATTCAGGTAAACAAAAATTCATCATCAAAGCCAATTCATTTGCATGCAACATACAATCATAGATTTATCATAACTATTTTTAAAATACGATTTACTCACCTATTCCTTTAAGCAGAGAAGATTTTAAAATTCCTTTCCAGGCGTGAGTCTTAGATTTTTAAAAAGCTTTATGTTGAAGATGAATCCTTTTGCATGCTTTAAAAGATTGAAACAGATCTTCATTTGCATGTTGAAGTTGCAGGTTGAAACTGAATTTCAGCTTGAACTTCATTTTTGCAGATTGTATTTGCAGATGTACATCACATTGAAATGCAGGTTTTGAAAAAGAATTTCTGATTTATTCTTGAATTTTAATCTCAGATTTTGAAAAAGGTTTACTATTTTGCCATAAATTTTCTTTTTAATTCATGGAGGAAGAAAATAATTTAAGAAGGAGAAAGAAAGAAAGATATGTTCTAAATTCAAATGAATAAAAATGTAGGCGACTTGTCCCATAAGAATTACATTTGTCATTTTAGTTCCTAAATCTTTTTACATTTGTTATTTGATTTTTTTATTAGCTTTACAATTGTTACTAACTTGTTAATATGTCTACACATATTTTTCTTAAGTGTTTTTTTAAAATTAGTTTTTACTTAGTTTAAATGTAAATATAAACTTACTTTCTTAAGTTACTAAATGAATAAATGTTTACATAAGTATTTATAAATTTACTTTAAAAAGAAATTATTCTAAAACTGATAAATACAAATATAATTATACATTTTATACATGTTATTTAAAATCTAGAACTTTTATTTTTATACACTTATAACCATTTTAAAATTAAACATTTAAAAAGTTGGTTAAATCCCTTTTTAAACTGTCTTATTTAATAATAAATAACAAACTTATATTTTATAACAAACAATTATCTTGAAATTGAAAACAATTTGACAAATCTAAATTAACTTTTGAAAATATAAATTAAAACAAAGCTTAAAGTCATAATTTCATACATATATAAATTATCCACAGATTAAATTAAATTTAAAACAATATCAAATTATAACATATACAAAAATATATATATATATATTATAATTTAAAGATTCATCTTTTATTTAAAACACAAGATCTTCTATTCACAATATATATCAGATATATATATTATAAATAGAATAAAATTTCATTAGCTTTGAAAAATAATTCTTATCAATATTTTAAATTGTCAGAAGGATATTGATCACAGTTATTAGATTAAATATTTATTAACCTTTAAAAAGAATAAATTTATCAGTTTAAGTTAAAATTATAAAGAAAAATTATCAAACCAGTTAAATTATTTATACAGATTATTAAATTGATATTGCCTCAAATTCCGGGTCGTTACAACGAATGCGACTATTGCGAACAATAACACTTTTTGGCGTTGCAAATGAAGGGATGCTACTTTTCGCAACGGGTGTAGCCATTGGGAATTCGGCTATAAATAAGGAGGAAACCTGATATCTTTCTTCACTCAATTTTAAAACCGAATTATCTCTTCTTTATCTTCATTTCTTAAAATCATAATCAGTCCTATCACACAGAGGACCATACACATCATGATCTCGAGCAGCTTACGTCAATTGTATCTTGGAAGACTTTGAATAAAGTCTTAAGGAAATTGTTACGACAAGCCTCAGATGAAATTTCCTTCTTCAACCAGTTAAATTTCTAGTTGATATATACACACACACACACACATCGTTTTCGTTTCTACATTGTACTATTTCCTTAAATAGTATAATGTTTGATTTATCACTATAGTTATTATTACTATAGTTGTTAATTTGTTTTTGTAATTAATTACAACATATTTATTATTAAAATAGCTAATACAGAATTCCAAAGTAGTGGAAATCTGATTTGTAAACTTGTGAGACGAGTTTATTATTGATTATTCTCTGTTTTGGTATACCAAACGTATAACACCAACTACTTAGGCCATTGTATTATTTTTCTTTTATAATTTGTTTAATATTAGAGAATAATCTGATAGCTTTGCCAAAACTTTCTTCTAGGTTTAAGCATATTGACTAGGAACATTATGCTACTTAAGATAAGATAGAAGCAAACAAATTTTCACATTGATTTATTATGTTACTGTAGAATAAACTGCCAAGGAACAATTTTTTTCCCAGTCCATGATAATTCATACTTGCAATTATCAGTTATCACTATATTGAATTATTATTTCTCTTGACCTTAAGCCTATTCCACCATATATTTCATAATGTGCACATATCTGATATAAATGGTGTGCATATTCTTATTCTACGTATTATATACATATACATGCCTCATGTTGTGTGATTTTATTATATTAGATTAACTTTTGGATTTTCCATATTTCCATACGTTTAAAAGTGAAGCTATTAACTTGTTTTATTTTATCAATGTGTTAAAGTGGTACTAGTGTATAGAGTAAACAAAGAACCTACACGAATCAGATCATAGGTTTGTGGATAAGTATACATTGCCTTACGCCTGAGCATTTTGAAATGGTTTTTAGATGGAATTAAATGTGTCACTCAAAAGTTTATGAATAGAGTATTGTTTATTCAACATTAAGATAAACATAATAAACATTATTTTAAATTTGAGTATTTTTATCAAAGTATATGTTATTCCTTTAAATGTAGATCACCGATATTTATCAAAGTGTAACTCCAACATTGGCATCAGATAGAAACATGATTATATATGTTTTGTGAATAACGAAGGCGGTGATGCGTAGTTGAAGATTATGGTAGGATACTTCGCTGCTGCTACTAATTTTAAAAGATATGAGTGGAATATGTAGTGGTCACACTGATATATAGCGGGTAGAATATCATCTTCTATCCTAGGAATCGGTCTATAGCCACTCTTTTGTGTATTGTTATAAGCGTGTTACCTTTTGTATAGCCAAATATTTGAATGGTGATAGTATATACTTTTCTATAGCCTTTTGCAATTCAGTTATGCAGTTATCATTTTTTTTCTTCAGGTATATAAACATGCAAGTCTGAATTACTCCAATACAAAAATGAAACAATTGAACCAATACAAGAAGAAAATAACTTATGTTTCCAAAACTAGCACATGCACTTATGTGTTTCTGTATGGGCTCAACAGGAATTTGCACACATACATTTTTCACTTTCAAAAGCCAAAAGGAGAATCAAATGACTGAGATAAAAAATTATCCTATCCAAAATTTGCAAATAGTTTGAATACCACTTATTTTGCTAGTAGTTATCAAAATCGGTATAAATAGAAGTTTTATCTCTAATCAATCATTGAAAAAGTCCAAAAGCATAGCAAGGTTTATCATTATGGGGAAACATCAACAATCAAGTAAGAAAGATTAGTATCATGCAGAGTATGAGAGAAGTGCAGAGAAAATTAATAGAAACACCTGACCAAGCATCGCAACTTCTGCTTCAATTCTATGCACTCCCTAGCTAGCAACGCCAAACCCATTAATCAAAGTTGAGTGTGAGTCTGTACCAACCGCACTATCAGGATAAAGAAACTCTTTCTTTTCTTTTCACTAATTTTATCATATTTTTGCTTATTGGTTCCAGCTCTCAAGCCCTACCATGGTAGGCCGATCCAAAGTAAAGATAACATAGTAAATAAAACACTTAGACAAAAAAGAGGCCATAAAAATAATAACAATTTTTTTCATGAAGTATACCTTCCTCTTAGGAAATACATGAATACATAACCAAGGGATTCCAAATCATCCTTCCTACTCTGCTCTGCATCAAATTAAAAGCATCCACCAATTTCAAGATGAGTATTGGCTGGAGTAGCTAAATTAATTGAAGAAAGCATTACATGTCATACACACCAATTCCGAGATGGGTATTAACACTTGCATACCATGTTGTTCCTGTGAGATTCTTGCTTTCCCTGTTAATAAGAGTGAGCTTAAATACTTCACAAAATAACAAATATTGCATCAATATAAACTTCTCTTGAGGAGAGAGTATATTTGGTTAAAACATATGCTGATGTTATATTAGAAACGCATGTTTGTTGCACTTGGACAAGAACATTAACTCCAGCTTCTATATTTTACTTTACTGTTATAAGTTAAAGTTTATTTGTTTCTCGTGTAAAGCAGCGACGTGAATATAAAGGTCAAAAAATAGTATGGACCAATATGAAAAAAGATTAAGGTAAAAATATTTCTTTTAATTTGAATGGTATAAGGCAACAAAATTAGCTGGAATTTTATTAATACTTAGAAATAGGATAAAAAGCTTGGAGTCACCTGTATGGTATATGCTTATGAGTATGTAGATCCCTGTATTTCTTTGCAAGTCCATAATCGATTATGTAAACCTGTCAAGTGGAACAAAGTGCATATGGTCTAAAGAGCAGGGTGCTATTCTAAAATAACACAGTTTAAATATCATATCACAATTTACTTCTATTTGAGCAATCTCTGATTAGGGAACAGTAATAAGACAGGGGATCATTGATATGTCGGCGTCTCAAAATTCTCATACACACACCTAAAAAAACAATAAGAGGAAGTGTTTAAAAAAATGCAAATCAATCATAAATGCTTCATTTCTCAAAACTATGGAGCATGTTAACAAAAAGCATAATACTAATTTGGATTTCCTTAAGAGCTTTGTTTCCAAAATTAAAGAAGAAGTGTTTAAAAGAAATGGAAAATAGTAAGAAATTTTATTTTACATACTTGGTTTAATGGCTTTGTTGGGCGTATTTCCACCGGACCAAGACCACCGGACCAGAACTCAACTCCACTCACCATCGGACCAGGGACATCGGACCAAGACCACCGGACCAGAACCCAACTCCACTCACCACCGGACCAGGGCCACCGGACCAAGACCACCAGACCAGAACTCCACTCACCACCGGACCAGGGCCACCGGACCAAGACCACCGGACCAGAACTCCACTCACCACCGGACCAGGGCCACCGGACCAAGGCCACCGGACCAAGACCACCGGACCAGAACTCAACTCCACTCACCACTGGACCAGAACTCAACTCCAACACCACCGGACCAATCCATGCTTTCACCACCGAACCAATGCTATCGAACCAAAGTGAAGAAGGCGTTACCGAACCAGCATTGCCAGGCCAGATCACATCAGCCCAGGTCCACCATCAGCTATATACATCCAAGGCCCCTACCCCCAGCTTCACTCTATAAACAGAGGGGTAGGGGTATAACAATAGAGGAGACAGTTTGAGGGCTCAAGCACGGACAGAACTTTCAAACAGCTTTCATACACTTATAATAAAAGCCTTGTACTTGTAATCTGAACAGTGAAAGAGAATAACCTATAAAGTGGACGTAGGCACATCTGGCCGAACCACTATAAATCTGTGTGTCGTTTACAGTTTAGCCCTGCTTTTTACATATTTGCATAAATCATCCAAATCATTAAGAGCAACATAAAATCGACTAAATCATACTATTCTTGGCAGATCTAGCTACCTCCTGGTTCTTCCATCTGCCCCAAGGATCCATCAGCTCATGGGAAATGTTCAAAGAAAAGTTCATCAGCCAGTTCCGCATTCATATGGAACAACCCCAGGACGCTTATTCCTTATCTAATATCAAACAGAAGCCTGAAAAGACAGTGCAACAATATCTAACCCGATTCAATGCCGCAGCGGCCGTAGTCCAAGATGCCGACGAGAAACTTATCTTAATGGCCCTCTGTAGTGGTGTGCATCCGGACACTAAATTTGCTAGAAGATTAATGAAAGAAAAACCAGCTACCTTACCCGATTTCTTCCATGAAGCCGGAAAGTATATGAGACTTGAAGACGCTGCCACTGAAAGGCAGACAGGGCAACAAACTAAGGCAGCTCATGGCGACACATCCGCTACAGCAAAGGACGTTCGAATAAGTGACTCCAGAGACGGTGCTGGGGGCAAGAAGGGAGAAAAGCTTCTATATCGGCCAGGACCGAGATTTGACACTTACACTCCTTTGAATGAAACAATCGAAAACATCTTTCTGGCCACCCAAGACGAAGTTAAATACAGACGCCCCCCGCACAAGAAGGAATCAGATAACGCAATTAAGTCTGAAAAGTTCTACCGCTTCCACGAATCTCATGGGCATGATACCAATGAATGCCATCATCTCTGGGACTTAATTGAAGAACACGTCAGAAGGAAGAGACTGGAACACTATGTAAAAGATCAGAACAGGACTCCAGCTCCTGCCAAGGAGAACCCAAGGCTACCCTCCCAGAAATAGGCAGAGGAAATCGCAACACCAGCGGCTCCAGTCAAGAGATGATAGTGGTCCATACCATATCGGGAGGACCACACATCACTGACAGAAGCTGGGCAGAGATGGAAAGATATGGAAAGTTGCTTAGAAACAATGAAGACTGCGTTACTTCTGTTATAGAAGAACGCCACCCGAAGCGGAAAGAGAATGATGACATCACATTCAGTAGGCGTGACCTAGAGGGAAGGCAATACCCTCACATGGATCCTATGGTCATCTCTGCCTGGTTCGGTCCAACCGAAGTTTTCCGAATTCTAATAGACACTGGAAGCTCAGTAAATATCCTACGCAAGCATGCTTTCGATAGAATGAAGCTGTCAATGAAGGATATGTCTCCCTGCAACAAACCACTACACGGTTTCACTGGAGATGCGAAGATGCCCCTCGGGCAACTGGATCTTTTTGTTGAAATAGGAAGTCATCCCCGCTCCATTGTGCGGAAACAAACATTTGTGCTAATAGAAAATCACTCGGCCTACAACGCCTTTTTAGGAAGACCAGCCTTGTCTGACTTCCAAATAGTCCTGGCCCCGTGGTGCCTGAAGATGAAATTTCCAACAAACAATGGAATAGAGGAAGTAGAGGGAGATCAAGACGCTGCTCGAGATTGCTATGTAACTGAACTTCGCAATAACCGCAGGAAGGATAAAGGGAAGAATGCAGAGACTGCTCTCTGCACGAAAAACGTGGAAGAATAGCAACTAAAGAAAGCCCCTCCTCTTCGATATACCAGTGATCCTTTCAATGAATTAGACTCCAGGGATGAAGAGGAGGAGGCCACCGCCGAGCCTGCAGAGGCTATGGAGTTTGTATCTGTAGACAAACACGACTCAAGTAGACTATTGAAAATCGAATCTCAGCTAAAAGCAGAATTGAAGGATCGGCTCATTGATTTTCTCCGTCACAACTTAGATGTATTTGCATGGACGCACGCTGACATGACCGGAATCTCCCCAGACGTAGCTTGCCACGTACTGAACATCGATCCTAAGAAGGTGCCAGTAAAGCAGAAAAAGAGAAGTATAGGGGCAGAACGATCAGCAGCCCTCAATGAAGAAGTAAAGAACCTACTTGCCAATAACTTCATACGAGAAGCCATCTACCTAGAGTGGATCGCTAACCCGGTACTAGTAAAGAAGGCTAATGGGAAGTGGCGAACATGCATTGACTTCTCCAACTTAAATGACGCTTGCCCGAAGGTTTGCTTCCCACTCTTCCGAATTGATCAGCTTGTGGACAGCACAGCCGGGCATGAACTCTTATCTTTTATGGATGCATACTCGGGATATAACCAAATTCCTATGCACGCTCCCGATCAAGACCACTCTAGTTTCGTCACTTAACGGGGATTGTACTGCTACAGAGTAATACCATTTGGACTTAAAAATGCCGGAGCTACTAATCAGTGCCTCGTCAACAAGATGTTCGCGGAACTAATAGGACGAACTATGAAAGTTTATGTGGATGACATGCTAGTAAAGTCGAGGAAAGCCAACGATCACGTAAGCCACCTGGGCGAGATGTTTCAGGTACTTCGCCAATTTGGAATGAAGCTGAATCCTTTAAAGTGCTCCTTCGGAGTATCATTAGGAAAGTTCTTGGGATTCATCGTCCATGCCAGAGGAATTGAAGCAAACCCCGAACAAGTCCGAGCTCTGAAAGATATCAGGATACCTTCCACTCGAAGAGAAATGCAAAGCCTAAATGGGAAAGTGGCCGCCCTAAGCAGATTCATCTCTAAAGCGACTGACAAGTGCATCCCTTTCTTCGAAGCTCTAAAGAAAGACAAAGGAAAGTTTGAATGGACTGATGAATGCTTAACAGCCTTCCTTAACCTAATCGAACACCTACAGAGATCACCAGTACTCTCAACTCCAAACAAAGGCGAAGAGCTATACCTATACCTTGCTATGTCATCTCATGCTCTAAGCGCCGCTTTGGTGAGAGAAGACAACCATGTGCAGCGGCCGGTATACTTTGTAAGCAAGAGGTTTACGGGGGCAGAAGCCGGATATCCTAAACTTGAGAAGCTGGCATACTATTTACTAATCAAATTACGGAAACTGCGACACTATTTCCTATCTCATTCCATCATAGTTCTAACCGATCAACCGCTAAGGCAGGTACTCCATCGTCCCGACACTTCTGGGCGGCTACTTAAATGGTGCATTGAACTGAGTCAATATGATATCACCTACCATCCTCGCACCGCCAACAAGGGACAAGCCATGGTCGATTTCATTGCCGAATTCACTACAAATGAAGGTAAGGAGCAATCTGAAATAGCAGAAGACATCAAGTGGAATCTCTTTATGGATGGAGCATCAAACGAATAAGGCTCGGGGGCACGTATTGTAATAATCACTCCCAGGGGAAGGAAGCTACACTATGCTCTAAGGTTGAAATTCGCTGCCACCAACAACGATGCAGAATATGAAGCAGTAATAGCTGGATTAGAACTTGCCTTAGAGATTGGAGTCAGTTCTTTATGTCTTCATAGTGATTCACAACTTGTTGTAAATCAAATACTAGGAGAATTTCAGACTCGAGGAGAACGACTCACAACATATCTAAAGAAGACAAAACTGCTACTCGATCAATTGGATCGCTATTTAATCAAACACATTCCTCGAGAAGAGAACTAAGAGGCCGACAAACAGGAAAACCAAGCTAGCATGAAAGACGGTACCATTTTCGGAACAGTAGCCATCTCAAAAGGACTAACCCTGAGTTTCGAGCAAGTGAATCTGATAGCTGCAATCGAAGAAGAAACTTGGATGACTCCCATCCGAAAATTCTTACAAGATGGCACACTGCCCAGCGAGCGTAACGAAGTCAAGAAAATCTTGAGGAAAGCTTCCCGCTACACAATACAAGAAGGCGTCCTCTATCGGCGCGGCTTCTCTAACCCCTTATTAAGGTGTGTCGTTGGAAGGGAAGCCAAGGAAATCTTATCCAACATCCATCAAGGAAGCTGCGAAGATCACACTGGAGGGCAGACTCTGGCGAAGAAGATACTCCGATATGGATATTTCTGGCCGACCTTAAACAAAGACGCCTTAGACTTCGTCAAAAAATGTGACAGATGTCATAAATTCGCTAAGATTCCTCGACTATCAACAAATGAAATTACTCAAATGACCAGCCCTTGGCCCTTTGCAGTATGGGGAATTGACTTGATTGGCGAGCTGCCAGTGGGCCGAGGTGGAGCCAAACATGCTATAGTGGAAGTCGACTATTTCACCAAATGGGTGGATGCAGAACCTCTAAATAAAATATCTTCGGCAAAATTATTAACTTCTTGATCAAAAGTGTTCTATGCAAGTACGAAGTTCCACTCAAAATCATATCGGACAATGGACTTCAGTTTGACAGTGAGGAGTTCACCGACTGGTGCCCAGAGCACGGAATTCACAAGAGCTTCTCGTCTGTAGCTTATCCCCAGGAAAACGGACAAGTCGAAGCTGCCAACAGAATTCTCAAAACTCTAATCAAGAAGAAACTTAAAAAGTCAAAAGGCGCTTGGGTGGATGAACTTCTTACGGCACTTTGGGCCTACCGCAGGTCTTTCAGAACATCAACGGGGCATACTCCTTTCTCTTTGGCATACGGATCGGAGGCCATGCTCCCAGTAGAAACTATAGTGCCTTCCCACCGTAGGATCCACTATAACCCATAAGAGAACGAAGAACTCCTTCACATGTCTTTGGATCTAATTGAAGAGAGAAGAAACGATGCAGCACTCAAAGCAGCAGCTCACAAGCAAAAAGTGGCAGCACAATACAACTCCAAAGTCAAGCATCGCAGCTTACAAGAAGGAGATCTTGTCCTCAAGCGAATCTTCCCGCGCCCCGGTGCACTAGATCCAATCTGGGATGGACCATATGTAATTCATAAAGATCTCCACAATGGAGCTTATATTTTGTCAACAGTGGACGGAGAAGTGTTCCAGAGGGCATGGAACATCCAACACCTTCGTCGATACTTTTCTTAACTTGTACCGCCCATATGAAGTGAATTAACAAAAAGAATCAGTGGACGTAGGCATTTTCATGTCGAACCACTTTAAAAACTTGTCTCTTTTTTTTAACTTGTTCCTTTATATCTTGGCTGCTTGTTAACTTTATCCTTTTCTGTTGAACAAAATCCTGTGTAATGGCATTTCCATTCAAGACACATCACAGCGCGACTTCTCGTGGATGAGACCTAACAGGTACTATACGAATATATGCCCTCGCCAATGGGACTCTTTTGCTCCAGCATCCCTCTGCTGCGAGTTAACTCATTGCTCGCGATCGACCCTTATAGCCAACTGTAATGAGCCGATTATAAGCCACCGAGTAGGCCGACTATAGCCTAGGCAGCTCATTACGGCGTTCGGCTCGCCAGCAACCGTGAACCTACTTTAAACCCCAACATAAGGTGCGGCCAGCCAGGGGTAGTTCACAGTTGATGATCGGAACCCACGCTAGCCGGCCACGGTAAATCGAATAATACCCACGATTACGGGCCATAATGGCTAGGGTAGTTACTGTGCGCGATCTCGTCTCCGAGTGTCTTAAGTACGGCTGTGGTAAAAAAGAGAAACTCCCCGCGGAGGCGTCAGATGAGTGATAAATGTCTCCAAGACCCACAGCTAGGGAAAGTGACTACAAAACCCGTTTGCCACGAACTTAAGCACATCGCAGGCCTTCCATGATTGGAAGTTTTACTATTTCTTATATTTCTATTTTATTTAAAAACTTTTCTCCTATCCTCTATAACGGTCCCTAAAGTACAGGGCACAAAATAGGAGACGCTCGCTAATGGGAATAGGAACTCACAACTGGATGACAGGTCACTCAGTTGCATTCCATACTCAGTCATACAAGACATTCAAAGCAACCATCTACGACTAAAACATGAAGGGCGGTACTTTCTTCTTTTGTATATGAATACGTAGCTGTAATTTATTCACGCATCACACTGACATTGCAAGATATGAAACTATATCTTAAGCAAGAACTTGATATCAAACACAATTGAACCACAGGCGTGTGCAGAGCTGTATTTCTTATGCAACACACCGAAATAACAAAAGCATTCAAATATGAAAAAATCAGCTTAAGTTAAAAATTACATGCCAAGAGAAAAGTCGTTCGATACCAATAACACAATTACAGCTTAAAAGATACACGAATGTTTTGGGACTAGCATAGACAACAATGTCAAATAGACCGAAAGATATCCAGATCAAGTCAAGGAATCGGCTACGTCGGGGCTTCACCTCTATCCTGTCGGATTGGAACTATCGGCATGTTGACCAGAGGTAATAGGTGCTCTAGAGGTCCCACCTGTCCAATTCAGGAGAGAATCCATTAATAGTCATAAACAATAAGCAATCAAGTTACGAGAAGCTAAAAGGGAAGACTTACCAGCATCTGCTCCTTGATCATCATCCTCTAACTGCACACCAACCTCCTCAGCAATAAGCAGTTGCATACCCTCTTTCACCGCCGCTTTCTCCTCCTTGGTGAATTGAGCCATGACCGCATCCATTCCAAAGGCCACGCCACCCTCCTTATCTGCATTGGCCTTAGCCTCCTCCAAGGCCCTGAGATAAATCCTGGCCATGACTCGGGGATAATCATCCATCCAAGATAAGTTGTCATGTTTTCAAGTGCGAACGTATATGTCCTGAAGCATCTTATCCGGTCCTCAGAAGCCAACAACTTTACAGTAGCAGCATCCCTCTTCGATTGGTATCGCGAGCAGTCAGCATGGAAGGATTTCCTCATCGCCTCAATCTCCTCCTTCAGCTTGGTTTGAATAAGCTCTGTGGCTTCAAGTTTCCCGGATAGCTCTTGTACCCGCTCGAGATCCGCTTTCCGTACCTCATCCACCGTTCCAATTGCCATATCAATCCGTTCCTTACAAGCAGCCTCCATTTTCCGTAACTCTGCTCTGCTGGCCTTTTCCATGGTTTTCATTAGTTGTCTTGAGGTGGCCTCATGTTGAGTGATCTGGATAGCTTGATCAGCAAGTTGTTTGGCCTGGTCGAAAACCATTAACCGCAGTTGAATGTTAGCACTCCCAATTTCTTCTCCAGCCTTGACCAGTCGGGCATGATGCCCCATCAGCTTCCTGGTTTCCTCGGCAACCCGGTCAATATTCGCCTTAGCTTCGTCCCCCAAAGTTACAACCTGAGTGGTAAGCAAATCAAGGTTCAGGGACTTAGCTTCATCTAGTACTCTTACCATAGGATTACGAGGGAGAAAGTGATCATCGGTAGCCTCATCAAAGGTAATATCGCAAGGACCCGGATCCAGATCCGGATGACTTGCAAACGGATTACGAGCCAAGCCGGGATGAGCTATCTGGGTAACGGTAGGATTTTCAGACGGATGCGGAGAAGGTATAAATTCAATATCCTCATCCGTGGTATCCCGAAGAGGCTGAGTTGGGGACTGAGGACTAGGTAAGGATTCAAACAAGGAACGACTCCTCTTCTTCCTTTGGACATCCTCTTCGATAACTACAAGAAGAGAGCGGTAGCCGACTACGTCTCCAAGGCGGTTGGTCGGAGGCCTTGGTTTAGTTGAAGCCTTGAGAAGTTTGTATTGTTCAAGACGGTGCCGAACATTTGACGTCTTGGCCGCCTTACCCGCTTCTGGGATAAAAACAACGTGTTACAGGCATACATTGAACTATAACTCAAGAAATATATCAAGTTAAGAAGTGTAAAGAGTTGCTTTGTTATACAAACCCCGAGGACGAGTAGGATACTGCAATAAGTCTTGGATCTCATTCCAGGACGGGAGTTCTCCATAAAATGTTCATAAATCCTTATCATAAATGGAGTCTGCATGAGTCAAAAATTCACCTTGAATCGCAGGAATTGCCTCTGCTGAAGCGCTCCTGGAAGATGAATCGGCGCCGATCTCGGCCTTGTCAGCTTTCTTAGGCTTCTCCACTACAGCCGATCCTTCCTCCAACCCTTCAAAAGCTAGGCGGAGAGCATCGTCTGTCCACTCCTGAATCACACCTGCTTGCTTAGAAGACAAAGCCCGAGTACCATTACCACTCTGTCCGTCGCCACCATCATCGCTATGACCATCACCCTCACCTTCTCCACCACTTCCACTCTCCACCTCACCTCCTTCATCCTTGCCTCTTTCCTTCTCCACATCTTCCTCCTCCGGGATGTCTGGACATGTGCTGGGGGAGGGTCCATCAGACTTCTTAAGTCTCTTTCCCCCGGCAATTGGATGTTTCAAGAAGGGTTTCCTTTTGCCACTCTTCGCCGTAGCCCCTCCTTTAGCCTTGGCGGCCTTCTCCTCAGCTTTGTCTCTTTGCTTGACCACAGACTGGAGTGGCAGAATCAAGTTGAGCCCCAAAAGAGTATCATTCCTGATCAAATAAGAAGCTGCCCTCTCATTTTTCGGAATGGCTTCTATTTCCTCAGCCATCCGAACCTGACGATCGTTCTCTATAACCGCAAAGCCACCTGTCGCTAGCAAGAAATAAAGCACATAAGGAGGAGTATTGCAGTAAGAACATAAATTATAAATGAGATTCAACTTACAGCCAGAGGTGAAGCGGTAGAAAGAAACAGAGTCATCTCTGACAAAGAACCATTCCTTCTTGAACATGCTAAATTTTGAATATAAGTCCAGGACTGGCTTGAAAGACATGGTCGATTCTAAGCTTATATATAGAGACCCCTTCTTATAGCCTCTCTAGTTATACAGGTACCGGATCTCCCGGTTGGAAGGGGGACGCCCGTATTTTCTCTGGAAGATAATGAACAGACTCATCAAGATGGCATAGGAGTTGGGCTGAAGCTGGAAAGGGGCCACCTTCAAGTATGCAATGAAGCTGGCTATCCAAGCGTTGATCGAAGGGATGGCTCCGCACATGCAGTGATACCTACTGTAAGCAAAATACCCTTTTGGGGGTTATACGGCATCACTCCTTCCCCCGGCAACATCATATGCGCTCTGTCAATCCCAAAAGATCGAGATATAACGTCAAGCTGCTCATCTTTGAGGGAGTTGGGAAAGCAGTCAAGCGGTGAGTTCAAGAGCTCCTGAGGACCGTACCCGTCTACTAATGATCTCGGGGTTGGTCCATGACGTTCTGGTTCTGCCCGAACTGGGGGAACTATGGAGGACTCTCCTTTGTCCTTGGATTTTTTCTTGTCAGAATGAGTTTCTACTTAATGAGACATTATCTGTAACACGAGAAAACACATCGTTATAGCAAGGAATGTAGACAAACAAGTACCTACAGTCTAGAATCTCATTCATAATTCAAAACATCAAAGCCCATTCTGCACTCATACTCCCCAAGTTCATTCAGTAGTTCAAGGCTAAAAGTCCATTCGGCACTCGTACTCCTCGAGTTCATTCGGTAGTTCGAGGCTAAGGGCCCATTCGGCGCTCGTACTCCCCGAGTTCATTCGGTAGTTCGAGGCTAAGGGCCCATTCGGTGCTCGTACTCCCCGAGTTCATTCGGTAGTTCGAGGTTGAGGGCTCATTCGACACTCATACTCCCCAAGCTCAATCGGTAGTTCGAGCATGAAGTTCGTTCGGTAGAAGAAAGCCTCACCTGGTCCGGCAGATAAAACTAGTTCGGTTATATGGTTGATTCGGCAGAACATAAGCTAAATAGTGAGGAATAATAGAGGCATGAAGCCCATACTTATAGGCAAGCGTAGGATGGCCGTACCAACTGGTTCGGCACTTGGGCCGAATGAGAGTGTCCAAACTGAATGATTTAAAACAAAGCACGACATATGCAGGCATATGCCCCACTTTGGGGGCAAATATTGGGCGTATTTCCACCAGACCAAGACCACCGGACCAGAACTCAACTCTACTCACCACCGGACCAGGGCCACCGGACCAAGACCACTGGACCAGAACTCAACTCCACTCACCACCGGACCAAGACCACCGGACTAGAACTCAACTCCACTCACCACCGAACCAGAACTCAACTCCAACACCACCGGACCAATCCATGCTTTCACCACCGAACCAATGCTACCGAACCAAAGTGAAGAAGGCGTTACCGAACTAGCATTGCCTGGCCAGATCACATCAGCCCAGGCCCACCAGCAGCTATATACATCCAAGGCCCCTAACCCCAGCATCACTCTATAAATAGAGGGGTAGGGGTACAACAATAGAGGAGAAGGTTTGAGGGCTCAAGCATGGACAGAACTTTCAAACAGCTTTCATACACTTATAATAAAAGCCTTGTAATTGTAATCTGAACAGTGAAAGAGAATAACATATAAAGTGGACGTAGGCACATTCTGGCCAAACCAATATAAATCTGTGTGTCTTTTACAGTTTAGTCCCTGCTTTTTACATATTTGCATAAATCACCCAAATCATTAAGAACAACATAAAATCGACTAAATCATATGACTTGGAGTTGTTTGCCCCTTTTTTGTGCAAACAGGCTTCTTATCATTGTTCATTATGTAAAATACATATTTTTAATATTAAGAGTCAAAATACAAACATCGAAGATTAACATCGTGTATATATGTCTATGTATGTATATATGTATATAATAGTAGATTCTAAAGAGTAGATTACCTTTGCTATATATGTGTGTGTGTGTGTGTGTGTGTGTGTACGCGCGCGCGCGCATTAAGCTTTATTTGCACACATTTAAAGTATCAGCTGGTCCAGCTCTACACTGTTTTCAACAATTTCAAAACATCAAGTATATGGCTCATCAAACAAGCTACCTTACACTACCAAATATTGTTAATTATAGTTACAGTGAATCCTATCTAAAAATTAAAGAAATTCGAATTTGAGAGTAGAGTGGAGTCGGATTTTGAGGACCTTGATAACTGGTTAGAGAAACACCTTAGTAACAGTTGGTTGGGGACACCTATTAGTTGTCAGATGCTGACTTGATGGTCTTTGAGATACCAGAGTATCCTCGGACACCAAGCGAAGTTTCTGTGGCTATTATGGGAAAGGATTTTCATAATGACATATGTGAGCCACTTTTGAATGGTTCACTTGAAGATAGTCCAAATCCAAAATATAGTAAAAAGGTAAATGAATGAACTTACATAGTACAACTATGTAGTTACACATCAGTGTAAAAAAGCATGGCTCTTAAGACTTTGCATGTTATATGTTTAACGGTAAATTTTTTATCAAATTAGAAAACTACTGATAAACTTCAAACTAAATTTTACCGCAAGCGCACGACGTACGCTTGTAATACGTGGCGAATACGGGTTGATCCATGGGGAGTTGTTAGAGTTTAAAAATCTATTCAATCAAATTATACCAAATGGAGGAGAAATTATTGACTAGAACTAAAATGAAGCTAAAACTAGAATTAAAATTTGATTTAAAAACTATTGGACTAGAGAACAATTTAGAGGCAAATCCACTCTCATATTTTTATAAATCAACAAACAGACAATTTATGATCTCTAGGTTTGAATTAATTGAAATATTGTTTTATTTATCATAAGTATGGTTTGTTTATGTTATTAATTAACATAACTCCAACCATCAAACTATAATACAACAAATAACCTACTTATAATTCTCATGAAAATGAAGCCAAAGCAAAAGCTGTTTTATGTATGATCTATTTACTATTGTAACTAGTAATATAGATAATCAAATTTCATTTTACTTTAATTTCATAATTAAAAATGGATTAGCAGATGATGACGCAACTTGTGTTTATGTTGACTAAGAATAGCTCGTTTGCGTAAGCAATATAAATTATCAAACCCAATTGTATAAACTTATATCAAAATCCACTTCATGAAGCATAAACCAAATAAGATCATAAATCATAAAATATTGAAATTACATAATATTTGAGAGCTTCATTACCACTAAATTGAAGGGGTTTAGCTACTCATTTGTGGCATTGAAGCAACACAAGTAAATTTCAACATTAAAAAGAGAAGAAAAATATGAAATAAGCAATGAAAGCAAAAGAGATTAGCTACTAACTACTTGCATAAATGTAAATCTAAGATGTGAACATAAAGAGAAACAGAGTATAGAAATAAACATTAACAATAAACAAAGAAAAACATGCAGAAAAGAGAGAAGAAAGAGGCTTGGAAGCTGTTTCCTGGGGAATTGTCCGGGCAACTTAGCACTCGACCTCCCTTATCGGTCGGTCAAGTTGGAGCATTCGGCAGCACAACACGTTCGGCGTCCAAAATCAGGAGGTGTTTATGGAACGTTCGACATCAATGAGCGTTCGGCAGGTTAAGACCGTTATGCGCATCGCTCAGCACCATAAGATCGTTCGGCATTGAATAGCGGTCGACACCTAGGAGCGTCTGGCATTAAGAAATGTTCGGTGTTGAATACCGTTCGGCCAAAGAAGAGCACTCGGCATTGAATAGCGCTCGGCGTCAAGTGCCTCGTTCGGCATCCAGACTGTTCGGCACATTAGGGAACGTTCGGTACCCATGAAGGTTCGGCATCCGATAGACGTTCAACACGAGTCTCGTTCGGCCTCCCGAGACGTCCGACGATCATAGATGGTTCGACATTCTCCTCAGCACGATCGGCTTCAATTGTTGCTCGGTCTACTCTCCCCACACAACGAACGTGTCGTTCGGCGTAAAGAGGATGGTTCGGCATTCGATCGTTTGGCCTGTTCGGTTCGGCACACAGGGCTTGTCCCATTTGGACCAAGATATTCAAAAACTTGGCCCACCAGGGAAGTCCAACCCACCTTCGCCTATAAATAGAGGGACAGGGGCACAGTAAAAGGGAGGAGATTTTAGAAAATGCTGGAGAAACTCTGCCATTTTCAAGACTCCTTCCAAACCTTATTTCTTTGTATCTTGCAACTGTATCCAGTACTTAGAAGCAGATTGTATCTGTAATCAAGCATCACTGAAAAGAATAAAGATCAACTTCAAAGTGGACGTAGGCTACTACGCCGAACCACTATAAATTTGGTGTTCTTACTTCTTGCATTTGAATTTACATTTTCTTCTCCGTTTTAATTTACTTTCTTCATTAATCTCTCTACACAATCTTTCTAAGGGTGTTAGTGACCAATTTTGGTGCTAACATTTTGGTGCTTTCACTGAGAACTTGAATGCTCATGCTATTAGGATTTACTTTGCAGTTACTGGATTGCATAAATCCTCCGAAGGAGATCCATAATCATTTATAAGGCATCTGTTGATTCTACTCAGAGTTACAACCAACAACTCTACCATGGAAAGACCACGAATTAGATCAGCCTCTCAAAATGCAGATGCCCACAAAACCGCTAGTGTGCAACAACTGGGAGCAATCAGCAAGCGATTCGAGGCGCAGGGCCCTCCAACCAAAACCAAGCGGAAGTTGTTTCCGAGCAGAGTTCAACGACTTGATAAGAGAGCTTAAGGAAAATAGAAGGCAATGAGCAAATGAAAGCCAACCTCATAACTCAGCTTACTTTGCAGCAGCATCAGAATGCTAGAGGTAGCCCTGTCCCTTACTCTGAAGATGATAGTTCGACTTTAGCTGATGAACCTCCTAGGAGTAGACGTCGTAAGGATAAAGATGCACAAGTGGGGGCCGTGGATCAATCTACTAGAAATCAAGCCCACGAAGAGACCGGACGCCCGAGTCTCCAAGACAGAAATCAGGCAGGACATCATCCCGCACGGTCCCGTGGAACGGAACCCAACCTTCCATCCTCCATACAAATTTCGGACTTAACAGCTATGGTCAGGCAATTGATGAGAGAAAACCATGGCTTGACCAATGAAGATTGGGGAGTGACAAGAATCCATACCCCTTTTACAGATGATACCCTACAGGCTGAGTGCCCCAAAAAGTTCAATATGCCAACTATCCCAGCCTATGAGAGGGAGACTAATCCCAGGCAACATGTGATGAAGTATGGATGGATGATGGATTCTGCAAGAGCCAATGATGCGACCAAGTGTAGGTGCTTCCCAATCACTTTGTCTGGTATTGCCACCATGTGGTTTACTCGACTCTCACCTCGATCTATATCCAGCTTTGACGAATTAGCAACAAAATTCATAGAACAATTTAGGATACACACCACTCGCCCAAAGGACGTGATCTCCTTATCAAGCGTAATCCAAGCTTCGGGAGAGTCATTAAAAGTATACTTGCAAAGGTTTCATGTTGCTACTACCGAGGTGAGAAATCCTAACGACCATGTGATTTTGATGGCAGTAATGCGTGGAGTGGATCCGGATTCTGAATTTGGAGATTGGTTGGCAGGGAAGCCCCCAGCTATGCTGGAAAGTTTTTATTCGAAAGCTCATCAGTTCATAAGAAGGGAGGAAGCTCGGTGGACAAGGCGAGACAAGGCATCAGGACCCGTTCAAGAGTCTGTGAAAAGTAACATCGCTGTGAAACAAGCCAGAGATAATTCTGGAAAACTCAAGTTAACATCTAGAGCAAGCCCAGGCAGTCTAAAGGATCCGGAGGTGGAAATCTCAGAAAGAAAAAAGAAACGGGGAAGTGGAAATCAAGGATCCCAACATACAATGAATACACCCCATTGAACGCATCCCTTGAAAACATCTATTTATCAACTTGCAACACTTTCCAATATAGAAAGCCACGTCCAAAGGAATCGACGGAAGAACAGAAGCGGATCGGGAAGTATTTCCGCTTTCACGAGCCTTATGGGCACAACACGGAGGAGTGCAGACACCTCCATGATGCTATAAAAAAGCCGATGAGACAGAAAAAGCTGCAGGAATTTGTCAAAGACCCATAGGATGGGAGGCAAGAAACATCGGACCCCGGACAAGGGCCGACCCTACACCAACCAGAACAACCTACTCGAACTGTGGGCAGATTGGTTATTAACACAATTGCTGACGGGACTCATCCTGCAGATAAGAATTGGCAGGAGATGAAGCGATATGCTAACTCTTTAAGACATGCGGAGTATGAGTGTTGTTCGAATGTGGCAGATGGAACTCCTGCAAAGCAGCAGCGCATGATAAATGATGATATCGTATTCAAGAGCCAAGATGCGGACAAGATAGAAGCCCCTACCATCGACCCGATGGTCATATCTGCGACAATCGGGCCGGCGTATGTGAAGAGAATTCTAATTGATTGTGGAAGTTCCGTTAACATCATCTTCAAGAAGGCACATGACCAAATGAAACTGAAAGCTAAGGATTTGAAACCATTCAGTGCCAGAATCCATGGCTTTAACGGCGCAGCAACGGATGCAATGGGATATGTGGAGTTACCGGTTGAACTGGGGCAGGGCGAGAGTAGGAGGGTGCGAATCCTTCCATTCATAGTGTTGGACGTTGACTCTCCATATAACGTATTTCTTGGCGTCCCGCCTTGGTAGATTTTAGGGGAGCATTGGCCCTTTGGCGTCTGACATTAAAATTTTCCATAGATAGCGGTGTTGGAGTGGTGCACAACGATCAGGCGACCGGACGTGCCTGTTATGTGGCTAAGCTGAGAGAGGCTCTGCGTAGAGAGAAAGGAAAGGCTGCAGACCGCTCCATCTGCACCCGAAATGTCGATGATTGACAAGTAGCGCCCGAGCCCGGGTTTGGGCAACATTCTCGGATCTATAGGGACATAGATCCGAGAGACGATGATAGGGAACCCAGGGAAACAAATGCAGCACCGGGTGAACTCACAATTGACATCCTAGTTAGCCGGAGCGACCCATCATGAGTCCTTAAAATTGGGTCGCAACTCGACCCTTTGGCCGCTGAGAACCTTACTGATTTCCTCCGAGCGAATCTTGATACTTTCGCCTGGACACGTTCTGATATGTGCGGGATTTCTCCTGCGATCGTAAGTCATATGTTGAACATAGACACGAAACATGTACCTGTGAAACAAAAAAGGAGTGGCATGGACCCGGAGAGGTCCGCGGCTCTCATAGAGGAGGTGGACAAGCTCAAAGCCAACGGGTTCGTCCATGACGCCCTCTACCCTGAATGGGTATCTAACCCGGTGCTAGTGAGGAAAGCGAATGGAAAATGGAGGACCTGTGTCGATTATTCTGATTTAAAAAAAGCATGCCCTAAGGATAGTATCCTGTTTCCTCGGATTGACCAGCTGGTCGACTCAGCTGCCGGACATAAGCTATTATCATTTATGGATGCGTATTCAGGATATAATCAAATCCCAATGCACCTCCCAGACCAAGAACACACCAGTTTTGTCACGAATATGGGATTGTATTGCTATGTAGTAATGCCATTTGGATTGAAGAACGCAGGAGCGACTTATCAACGCCTGGTGAATCGAATGTTCAAAGATCAGATTGGTAAAACAATGGAAGTCTATGTGGATGACATGCTCGTGAAGTCACGGCAGTCAAATGACCACATCCGAGACCTAGCGGAGATGTTTGACATACTTAGGCATTATGGAATGAAGATCAATCGGTTGAAGTGTTCATTCGGCGTAGCATCAGGGAAGTTTCTGGGATTAATTGTGAATGCCCGGGGAATCGAGGCTAACCCAGAGAAGATCCAGGCTATCCACGATATACAAGTACCCAGAACATAAAGTAGGTGCAAAGCCTGAATGGAAAAGTGGCTGCGCTAAGTCGATTCATATCCAGAGCTACAGACAAGTGTATTCCCTTCTTCGACATTATAAAGAAAGGAAAGAGACTTCGAATAGACATTCGACTATGAGGAAGCATTCTGGGCTCTGGTAAGGCACTTGGAAAGTCCCCCTGTACTGTCCAAGCCGATAGATCATGAAATGTTGTATGTATACTTGGCGGTATCCCAGCATGCTATCAATACATCCCTGGTCCGTGAGGAAGATCGGATTCAAAAGCCTGTTTACTATGTCAGTAAGCGCTTAACAGGGGCGGAAAGAAATTATCCAAAGATTGAGAAACTAGCCTATTGCTTGGTGATTGCATCACGCAAGCTTCGCCCCTACTTTCAGGCACACTCAATCGGTGTCTACACTGACCAACCCTTGCGACAGATACTCCAACAAGCGAAAACTTCCGGTAGAATGCTGAAGTGGAATATTGAGTTAAGTTAGTTCGATATTACCTATTTGCCATGAAGGGCCATATAAGGACAAGAACTAGCTGACTTCATTGCTGAATTCACTGTGCCAGATGAACCGAGCAGTCATAGTGTCATACCTCCCATTCGATGAAAGATGTACACCTATGGTGCATCTAACGACCGTCGCTCGGGGTCTAGTGTAGTCCTTGTGACTCCGAAAGACCGATCAATTTGCTATGCTTTGATGCTTGAGTTTGCAGCAACAAATAACGAAGCCGAGTATGAAGCATTGATTGTTGGCCTGAGACTTGTTAACGAACTAGGAGTGAAGTCAATCGAAATCTTCTGTGACTCGCAACTGGTAGTATGTCAGGTGCGGGGAGACTATCAAGAAAAGGGACAAAGACTGGCTCCCTACCTTGCCTGTGTTCAAGACCTGTTGGCGAATTTGGAATATTACAACATTTCACATGTCCCGCACGAACAAAATAGAGAAGCCGATTCATTGGCGAAATTCGCGAGCACTGACGATGCACAGCAAATGGGAGTATTCCCTGTTGAGACCCTCCATGCCCCGAGTATAGAGATGATAGAGATAGATCTCGTTTTAGAAACCGAACCTGAGAAGGAATCATGGTTGACCCCGATCAAACAGTACTTGCTGCAAGGGGATTTACCTAAAAAGAGAAACGAAAGACGCCAAGTCCTTCGTAAGGCTCTGCGTTATGTAATGCATGATGGTATATTGTATCGGAGGGGATTCTCGACCCCTTATATGGTGCGTGGCCCATGATGAGATAAAACGAGTATTAAAGGAATTTCATGAGGGAGAGTGCAGTGACCACACTGGGGGGCAAACATTAGCAAAGAAAATCCTCCATTACGGATACTATTGGCCGACTGTGAATCGAGATGCTGCAGACTATGTGAGAAAATGTGACAAATGCCAAATATATGCAAAAATCGCGAGAGCTCCGCCAACGAAACTCACACAAATGGTTAGTCCCTGGCCATTTGTGATGTGGGGGATCGACCTAGTCGGCTCCTTACCCTTAGCCAAAGGTGGAGCGAAATATGCAATAGTTGCAGTCGACTACTTTACCAAATAGGCAGAAGCAGAGCCTCTGGCTATGATAACCGCTAAGAAGATTATTAATTTCGTCGTACGAAATATTATATGTCGTTTTGGCCTTCCACGGACCATCGTCATGGACAATGGAACTCAATTCGAGAGCAAGTAGTTCAAAGAATTTTGCCAGAAATATGGCATTGAGAAGAAATTTGCAGTAATTGCTTATCCAAAGGCGAATGGTAGGTAGAAGCCGTAAACAAAATAATCAAGTCCATATTGAAAAAACGTCTGGAAAAGGCTAGAGGCAGGTGCGTAGATGAACTTCCAACAGCACTTTGGGCCTACAGGACCACCCACAAAACCGCAACTAGCCACACTCCGTTTGCATTGGTATAAGCACGGAAGCTGTCGTACCTGTGGAACTTAAGGTCCCATCACATTGGGTAACTTATTAAGACCCCGATTTGAACTAGAATCTCTTATTGGAATCGTTGGACCTCATTGATGAAAAACGCGAAGAGGCCAATTTGAGAGCGGTCACATACAGACATAGAGTCGCTAAATATTATAATGAGAAGGTCCGACCAAGAACTCTTCATGTGGAAGACCTCGTTTTGAAACGAGTTTTCCCGATCCCATCTCATATGAATCCCACATGGGAAGGTCCATATGTCATCGAACGGAAGCTTGGAGAAGGAACTTTCAAGCTAGCGACCGTCGATGGTATGACGCTCCCTCGAGCATGGAACAGTGAGCACTTGCGGCGTTATTATACCTAGTCTATTTCTTCCATGTAATAGTCGCACTCATTTCTAGCATGCTTTTATTTCTAATTCTTGGCATGTAATAAGGCAATTTGACTTGCTCTCATTAATAAAGGTTTGAACCGATCTTTTCCATGAACTACTAATGTCTCTACAAATGATGATCCTGTGACGGGAAAATAAAATTAGGTTATTCTGGCTAACGTACGAACGCGCACAGATATTTTAAAATCTCCAAGTCCCTGGAGTGCGGACTGGAGTACTCTAAGGCCCCGGAGCGTGGACTCAAGTATAAACGATTTAAAATCTCCAAGTCCCCGAAGTGCGGACTGGAGTACTCTAAGTCCCAGGAGCGTGGACTCGAGTATAAACGACTTAAAATCTCTATGTTCCCAAAGTGCGGACTAGAGTACTCTAAGTCCCCGGAGCGTGGACTCGAGTATAAACGACTTAAAATCTTCAAGTCCCCGAAGTGCGGACTGGAGTACTCTAAGTCCCCGGAGCGTGGACTCGAGTATAAACGACTTAAAATCTCCAAGTCCCTGGAGTGCAGACTGGAGTACTCTAAGTCCCCGGAGCGTGGACTCGAGTATAAAATGACTTAAAATCTCCAAGTCCTCGGAGTGCGGACTGGAGTACTCTAAGTCCCCGGAGTGTGGACTCGAGTATAAACGACTTAAAATCTCCAAGTCCTCGGAGTGCGGACTGGAGTACGCTAAGTCCCCGGAGAGTGGACTCGATTATAAACGACTTAAAATCTCCAAGTCCCCGGAGTGCGGACTAGAGTACTCCAAGTCCCCGGAGCGTGGACTCGAGTATAAACGACTTAAAGTCTTCAAGTCCCGAAGTGCGGACTGGAGTACTCTAAGTCCCCGGAGCGTGGGCTCGAGTATAAATGATTTAAAATCTCCAAGTCCCCGGAGTGCGAACTGGAGTACTCTAAGTCCTCGGAGCGTAGGCTCGAGTATAAACGACTTAAAATCTCCAAGTCCGCGGAGTGCGGACTGGAGTACTCAAAGTCCCCGGAGCATGGACTCGAGTACAAACCACTTAAAATCTCCAAGTCCCCAGAAAGCGGACTGGAGTACTCTAAGTCCCCGGAGCGCGGACTCGAGTATAAATGATTTAAAATCTCCAAGTCCCCGTAATGCAGACTGGAGTACTCTAAGTCCCCGGAGCGCGGACTCGAGTATAAACGACTTAAAATCTCCAAGTCCCCGGAGTGCGGACTGGAGTACTCTAAGTCCCAGGAGCGAGGACTCGAGTATAAACAATTTAAAATCTGCAAGTCCCCGGAGTGCGTGCCGGAATACTCAAAGTCCCCGAAGCGCAGGCTCGAATATAAACGATTTAAATGACCAGGTCCGCTGAAGACGGACTAGATATAAATGACTTGAAGACATCGAGCCTTCAGCGTGCGTACTAGAAAATGTTCTAAGTGCTTGGGGCGTGGAAGAAAAAACAGATGGTTCTCAAGGAATTTCCGAGCTATATGGAGATGAACCAAGAAATCTATGTTGTTCACAACAACACGGATGCAAGTCACAATCACACAGAAAACTGAATAATAAGAATCTTTTGAAAAGACAGAAAAGGAAACTAATCTTTATTCAGAAAAAGTTTTCTGCTACAAACACTCCAAATCTTAGAGTCGACGGTCTATCTACAAAAACTACAAAAATATTATTACATGACTTAGATTAACTCTCGTAGGACAGGGATAGTGATCACTTCTTGTAGTTCTTCTTCTTCCTCCCAGACGAATCCTCCTCAGAGCGTTTACCCTTCGGATCCTTCCTTGATGGAGGGGTAACAACTAAAGAAGCAGGGGGAACATCCATGGCCTTGGACCCGCCGGGGAGAATGATCTTCAACGGTTTGGTCAAGGGATCGTCTGGATCCACAATTTGAGGCTCGACCTTAATCTTGGTCGTCCCTTCCTTCTCTTTCTCAAGCCTCTCCTTCATGCATAGCTCAGATGTGTGCTCGGAGGCGCCTGTAATTTCAACTTCATAACTCCCGTCGATTGGAGAAGAAGCCTCAGATCTATCTTCATCAAGCGCTCCGATCACTTAGGCGTCTGGACTGGGAGCCTTTCCAGCGTGTGGGGCCTCACTAGTCTCTTTCTCTGCCTCCTTGGCGAGATCGCTCCTCGGGGTGGCTTCAGGATCGGAACGACCTGCACAAATCATGAAAAGCAGGAATCAGAATGCGACAGCTTTCAAGGAAACACTTGGGATGTTAAAGCAAAAGAATTGCCTACTAGAGGCTGATTTCCAACCGTCACGGGGGTCTCACCCTCCGGGATGGGAGACAAAACATGAACGCCCAAGCCGTGAGCTTCCGGGTCATAACCAATGTGTCGTTCAAAAGGATCAAGTATCGGCCGATCGGTCGACCGAATAGGCACATGAGCTGGAGGCACGGCCCCGGATGGGCCAGTAATAACTTCTTTCCCTTTCCTTGAAGGGGAACCTTTTCCATATATATCTTTAGCGGCGGACAAGTCCGAAGGCTCCTTTCCCCTGAGATATTCTTTTACCAATTCCCCCTCATCGATATCTTCGGGGTCGTGCTCGGCCTTCCTGATTTCTATCAATGCCTCCCCTGCCTCGACTAGAGATTCAAGATAACCCTCGCCTAAGAAAGTCAAGTCACGATGCATGAGAACACGCGCGTTGAATTCAGCAATTAGTGGGTCAAACATGCTCTTGACCTCCTCCCTGCCTTCTTCTCTAGCCGCCTCGAGACGCGAGTCAGTATCGATGGACGCAATCCTTTCGCCCTCTTCACAGGCCTCCCTCTTTAACGCCTCAACCCTAGAAATCTCGCCCTTAAGTTTTTCTTTCAAAAACCGAGTGGCAACGATCTCGTCACAGTATTGTTGTGACTCCTCTTAGGCAGACGTTTTCTCTTCGCTCTCCCTACGAAGCTGCTCCTCAAGTTTCTTGACTCGAAGGCTGAGCGTGTCCCTCTCCTTTTGAACGGAGTCCTTCTCTTGATCCAAAGCCCCACACCGTTGAAACGCCTCATCAAGTTCTCTCTTATGAGTTGACTCCAGATGAGTAACGGCCTCAGCAGTGTCCTCAGCTCTCTGACGGGCAACCTCTAGCTCAGACCTGTAAGTGGCCATTTCCTCATCCTGAGCTTTAATGATATCATTGTCGTAGATAGCCTCAAGCTTTAGGCGGTTGATTTCATGCTGGCTCTCCATGGAAACTTCAGAAAGTTTTTAGGCTAGGTGAACGAACGCGTCATGTTGAACGTCGCCTTTGATGGACGAATGAAGTTTGAATACCTCCGGATCATCAAAGTCATAATTGAGCAGATCCCCGGAATGGAGAGGTTCGATAATCCCTTTAAAGAGCTCTCTACGTGCTGTGAAGAAGCCTTTTCTCTGTCGGGATAAGCGTAACCTTCGAAGTTCCGTCGACCTTCTCCTTTCTGATTTTGTACGTCAAAGTCTTTTCCCCTTTGAAGGGGAAGATGTCGTTTCAATATCATGCACTTCGACCGGAGGATACTGAGTAACACCCACATTCTCACCTTGTGTTTCAGGAGTTTCGCCCTCTTTAATCTCCCCCGATTCCTATTCATCGGGGGTGTGGCACGATGACGATTCGGCTAATTTTATCCCTTTATCGGATGCGCGCTTGGGAATGGAGACGCCCTCAGGAAGGCTTACTCGATGACCTTTCGCTAACAGTCCAAACCTTGACAGTGACTCATTTGAAATGAGAATTCGAATATCTCGTTCTTCGACGGGAAGGGCTCTAATAGCTTTAACAGCCTCAGAATAACCGCGGCCGTCAGGGCGTGGATTGATACCTGAAAAGAGTAAATAAGAATAAGAAAAAGCGTAGCCTCGGTCACAACATGAGCGTCATTCCAAGAAAAAGACTTACTTCTTCAACCCATCTCCTCGTGAAACCAGGGGGCAACGCACATAGAGCCATTCCTGTTTGTACAAGGCAAATTTGCTCCACGCCCCGGTTAAAATTTGGCATTTGTGGTGCGGCTCGGGGAACATAAAGGAGGGGCTATCTCTCCGCTTCTTGATCATATAAATATGTCTGATTTCACCGGGGGTTGGAGGCCTGGAAAAGACGGTCATGAAGAGGAGGTATGTCCCATAAATGAATGCGTGGCCATTCGGGTGTAGCTGCGAGGGGTCGATGTCCATGTATTGCAACATGTCCCGAAGAAATAGATTGAATGGAGGCACGCTGCCCACCCAGCACATAAACTTATTACAGGCAGTATATCCAACTAGGGGCAGGTGTGGGCAATCATGCCCCGACGGAACCAACACGTCGGCAAAAGGAATTCCATAGATAGAGCATATTTGCCGGAGCGTGATTTCGTTAATCTTCGAAGCCTGTGAATCGATCGGATTATCCAAAAGAATCGATGCGTCCACGGCATCAGGAGCTAAGTTATGAGCGGGAGACATCGACGGGTTTGAAGCATCTGCATCCCCTTGTTTGGAAGATGGCCCGGGCCTATCTGAGATAGTGGCGGAGCTAGATTTTTTAGACATCTTCAATAAATAAAGGATCTGGCAAAACACCTGTATGAACTATACTTGAAAGATGATCGACGTTAGAATTAACAACACGAATATTCCCCCACATGGTGTGTGAACTAGTGCAATCAATCGTGTATAAGCGTTGAAAATTTGAAAGTCACGAGGTTACTGATATAAATTTAAGCCTCAAATCATCGCCTTCGAAGACCGTCATCGCTGACCGTCTCCAAAAGCCCGCGTTATGGAGATTACAGTTCCAGATTCAGAAAACGTTAAAAGAAGTTGTCTAGTTATGTCGATTTAAGTCTGGGTTTATGTCTACTGAAGCTAGGTGTTATCAGGCCGGATCTCGATATGCTGATATGCAAGAGTCCTTGTCCTTGTTTTGTTATATGATTAGGCAAGGTAGTTTAAGTGTTCGGCCTAAGCTAGAAGATGGTTCGGCATTCAACATGGCTCGGCCTAAAGGTTGTTCGGCCATTATCGTCCGGCCAAAATATCATTCGGCTTAACTGCCGTTCGGCCAAGCTATCATTCGGTGAAACTACTGTTCGGCCTAATACTTGTTCGGCAAAGTTCTCGTTCAGCCTAACTATCGCTCGAACTAGTTAGCGCCCGGTAAAGTGACATTCGGCCAAAATTCCATTCGGCTGAGATAACACTCAGCATCCTCCCCGCTAACTTATGCTTCCTCCCAAACCTTCCATCCCACCGTTCGGCACATGGTGAGTCACATCGAACTAGAATTATGCCGAGCCTTAACGGTTGGCACTGCGCTCTTGACTACAGTTCCATTCCTCTCCTCCAACCTCGCCGAACGATAAGATCAGGTAACTCGGCGAGTCATCCCAGCTCATGCCATTCGGCATCCTAACCACCTCCAACACTTCCTCTATTCTGTCCCTTCTCCCTGTTTTCGTTCGGCACGAAAGAGCTAGGCCGAACTACAACACATCACCCAGCAACTCCAATGTGAGATCACCCCTGGTCATTATTCCTCACCTCACATCACTCAGCCCCAACAATATCCTAACCAAGGTTTGCTTCCTCCATCCACGTGACCCTCTCAGCTATGGTTATAGTGTGCAAACCTAAGCCTCTTATTGAAACTGTTTAATCATGGAAAGGATTTGGATGGAAGGGATAATACCTAGTCGGTAGATCAAAGCTAGGGTAGGATTGATTAGGTTTTTTAGTGTCCGATTAACAGGTACGGATTGCAAGTTCTTGAGGAATAACAGAAATAAAAGTGGAAAAGAGGGGAGAAGGAGGACGCCAGATTTTATAGGGAAGAAGAGGAAGGTGAAGAGGATATAACCGGTAGAGTCGGTCAAGAAGGTACCGTTCGGCAAGCAGAGAACGTTCAGCTTCGACCGCATCGTTCGGTTCCAGTTCACAAAGCCACTCGGCACACGAGAAGTGTCTGGTATTGGCTACATCGTTCTGCGTACACATTACGTTCGGCATGCGCCATAATCCCGTCATGAGAAGTGAACCAAGGATCAAAGAGGAGCTTAGAGGACACGTTATTCAAAGCGCATCACGTCCGATCACATGATACACTTTGGGGGGCAAGTGTTTCCTGGGGAATTGTCGAGGCAACTTAGTACTCGGCCTCCCCTATCGGTCAGTCAAGTTGGAGCGTTCGGCAGCACAACACGTTCGGCGTCCAAGCTCAGGAGGTGTCTATGGAACGTTCGGCATCAATAAGCGTTCGGCACGTTAAGATCGTTTAGCAAGAGTGCATCGCTCGGCATCATAAGATCGTTCGGCATTGAATAGCGCTCGGCACCTAGGAGCGTTCGGCATTAAGAAATGTTCGGTGTTGAATACCGTTCGGCCAATGAAGAGCACTCGGCATTGAATACCGCTCGGCGTCAAGCGCCCCGTTCGACATCCAGACCTTCGGCATCATACCGTTCGGCACATCAGGGAACGTTCGGTACCCATGAAGGTTCGACATCCGATAGACGTTCAACATGAGTCTCGTTCGGCCTCCCTAGACGTCCGACATCAAAGATGGTTCGACATTCTCCTCAGCACGATCGGCTTCCATTGTTGCTCGGCCTACTCTCCCCATACAACGAACGTGTCGTTTGGCGTTAAGAGGATGGTTTGACATTCGACCGTTCGGCCTGTTCGGTTTGGCACACAGGGCTTGTCCCATTTGGACCAAGATATTCAAATACCTGGCCCACCAGGAAAGTCCAACCCACCTTCGCCTATAAATAGAGGGGCAGAGGCACAGAAAAAGGGAGGAGATTTTAGAGAACGCTGAGGAAACTCTGCCATTTTCAAGACTCCTTCCAAACCTTATTTCTTTGTATCTTGCAACTGTATTCCAGTACTTAGAAGCAGATTGTATATGTAATCAAGCATCACTGAAAAGAATAAAGATCGACTTCAAAGTGGACGTAGGTTACTACGCCGAAGCACTATAAATTTGGTATTCTTACTTTCTGCATTTGAATTTACATTCTGTTCTCTGTTTTAATTTACTTTCTTCATTAATCTCTCTACAAAATCTTTCTAAGGGTGTTAGTGACCAATTTTGGTGCTAACAGAAGCCTTTTTTATTTCACTCAACGTAGAGCCTGCAAATTACTTTCTTAATTTGCTAACAAATATCAAAGAGTAGAAGATGGTTTCATGTACATAAAAGGGTTATACATGCATGCATAAAACCTTAATTCCTTTTTTAGGGAACTTCCCAAAGTACCCTTGAGGTAGTGTGAGTAATCATTAACATCCACTAATTCCCCACTTAAATTTACATGAAGCTTTAATGACCTTTTAGCATATTTTTTGCTCCTAACTGAAAATCAAGGTAAGTGGGTGGGGTCCTCCATGATCTTGAACTTGAATTATTTCCTCTTCATTCCTTTTTAGTTCCATGTGCATGCATATATCATCATGAATCCCTCTTCCATATGCATCAAAATATCCTATAAAAATCATAAAAATTATCCAAGTAAAAATTCTTACATTGACACATGCACAAAAATGATCGTTTTTGCCCTTAAATGAAGACGAAAATATGATGGTTTGAAAATAATTGAATTTTGGTTTTAAACATGTTAAAATACCAAAATATAATGTTTATTTAAATAAAAAGAGATAAAATATGGATGTAAATATATGCATATTTACCTGCACATCAAATACCCCCACACTTATCTTTTTATTCTTCCTCGAACAAAGGAAAACTAAGATAAATCCATTTTCGTAGGGAGCACGATTGCATTGAGTGTATGCAACAAGTCGTTAAACCTCTGGGTGTCCCCAATAGGACAAGTGTTGTCTCGTGAGGGTTTTCAGCGGATACTACCCACAAAATCCAAATGCAAATCGAAAATATTTACAAAATGCACGATTTATTTATAGAGAGTTGAGTGCGAGTTATTGGAAATATTTACAAATGAAAGATTTACTTTTAAATAGACATAAATATAAATATAAGTTTTGGTCATTGTCTTGAAATTTTCCAATAAAAATCAAGTTGTCATAGCAGATAGACCATAGTTTGGCTAGTTGCTTTGGTTGATAACACAATGTAATTATGAAATGGATCCTTAGTTGATTATCAAAGTTTATTAAAGTGGTATTTTCATTTCTTTTTAGTAACAAGTTAAATCAAACAAGTTAAAATGGTGCTACGATTTTAGTTGCTTGCTCTCTCATTATTTGTAAGAAAAATTACACACCTAGCTCAGGTAAATTGAGGCTAGATATACCATCCATGCACTGCCTTTCGGGCTTATGTTAGGGGAGTACAGAGCATGACGAGTGCACACACTTTCGTGCATACACCTATCGACCATAGGTGGTTTTTATTAAGACTATTTTTTGCATGTGTTCCATACATGCATAACCGTGAGGACTTTTAAATGTGTATGAAAGCACATAATTAAAGATTCTAAGTAATTCGCCCATGTATAAACGTGAGGACTTTTAAATGAGAGTGAATACTCTGGATGTTATTATTATTATTATTATTAAGAGAGAGAGAGAGTTTTGCAAAATCATCTTAGCACCATTTAACTTAGAAGACAAAAATGTTATGTCTTTTACTCTAAATTACCACTTTTTAAATAAAGATTTTCGATTAAAACATACTTCATAACTAACATAGATGAACCTTTCTGTATACAAGTTAAACCATTGTTATTTGTAATCAAAATTCATTTTTATTTTTTTAAGATAAATAAATTTTCAAAAAAATTCAATTTATTAACCAAAACTTATACTTATCCCATATTGTTTCTTCGTAAATAAATCAAAATGGTAAAAAGAAAATGTTTTTGAGATTTAGGAGTTTTGAGATTATTTTTTTTAAAGTAAGAAAATGAAAATTCAAAAATGCCATGAAAAACTAAAAAAGAAAGAAAATACGACTCCCCCCACACTTAATTTTTGACTGTGTCCCTATAGTCAATGCATGATGTAATGAGTGTAACGGGGAAAAATATGTACATATTTACAAAAGAGGGTTAACATTCTTACTACATGTAGCTTGGCTCATGAAGGATCATGAGCTCCTCCACTTGGTTACTTGGCAATTCTATGAACGGTTTCAAACGATGACCGTTGACTTTGAAAATGATCCATCCCTGGGGTTTCTATTTCTACGGCACCATGTGGAAAAATAGTTCGTACCACAAGTGGTCCGATCCATCTTGATTTAAGTTTCCCAGGAAATAAACGAAGTCGTGAGTCATATAAAAGAACTTTTTAGTTAGGAGAAAACGTTTTCCTTAAAATTGACTTATCAGGAAAAAATTTGGTTCTTTCTTTGTAGATTTTCTCGTTTTCATATGCATCGCTCCTAAATTCTTCTAGTTCGTTAAGTTGTAGTTTTCGGTTTTTGCCTGCTTTCTCAAGGTCAAAGTTTAAGTTTTTTATTGCCTACAACGCTTTGTGTTCGATTTCAATGGGTAAATGGCAAGATTTACTGTAAACTAAACGAAATGGGGACATTCCAAGGTTTGTTTTAAAAGCAGTACGGTAAACCCAAAGTGCATGGTCATTTTTTAGATCAATCTTTTCGATTTTTATTGACCGTTTTCTCAAATATTTGTTTTATTTGTCGATTTGAAACTTCAACTTGGCCACAAGTCTGAGGATGATACGGAGTGGATAACTTGTGGGTTATCGAGTTTTTTATTATTAAGGTTTCGAAAGAATGGTTGTAAAAATGGTTTCCGTTATCACTGATTATTGTGCGAGGTGTGTCGAATCTCAAATAGATGTTTTCTTTGAGAAATTTCACAACAATTTTATGGTCATTGGTTTTTCTAGGAACGGCTTCGACCCATTTTGAAACGTAATCAACAGCGAGAATGATATACAAGTTACTAAAATAATTGGGAAAAGGTCCTATAAAATCGATCCCCAAACATCAAAGATTTTGATCGTAAGAATGGTGTTTAGAGGCATCATATCTCGTCGAGAAATTCGTCCAAGTATTTGACATCGATCGCAAGTTTTGCAAAATTCGAATGAGTCTTTGAAAAGAGAAGGCCAATAGAATCCACAATGAAGCACTTTTTTCTGTAGTTTTTCGAGGACCAAAATGTCCACCGCACGCATGATTGTGGCAAAACGAAAGAATACTCCTGATCTCATTATCCGGAATGCAACGTCTGATGATTTGGTTGGGACAATATTTGAACAGGTATGGATCGTCCCGACAGAAGTATTTCACTTGGGACATGAATTTGTATTTGTCCTGTTTGGACCAAGATAAGGGAGTTTCTTTAGTAACTAAGTAGTTCACTATATCAGCGTACCATGGATCGATAGAAATAGAAAGAAGTCGTTCATCGGGGAAGTTTTCATTGATTGGCAAAGAAAATGGTGCATTTGGAAGATGAGATAAGTGATCGGCTATGATGTTAACAGATCCTTCTTTGCTTTTAATTGTAAGGTCAGATTCTTGAAGTAAAAGGATCCAACGAATCAAACGGGATTTAGCATCCTTTTTAGCGAAAAGATAACAAAGCACAGAATGGTCTGTGTATACAGTAATGTGTGACCCGATCAAGTAAGGTCGGAATTTTTCGAGCGCAAAAATGACAACTAGAAGCTCCTTTTCAGTTGTTGTGTAGTTGAGTTGAGCGTCGTTCAAAGTCATACTCGCGTAGTAAATGAAGTGAACGATCTTGTTGATGCATTGTCCCAATATAGCACCAACGGCAAAGTTCGAAGCATCACTCATGATTTCAAAAGGAAGATCCCAATTGGGTGCGAAAATGATTGAAGCAGAAATGAATTCGTTCTTAAGGCGTTCAAAAGAAGACATACAATCAGAGTTGAAATCGAACGAAACATCTTTTCCAAGTAGAGTCATCAAAGGACGAGCAATTTTGCTAATGTCTTTCACAAAGCTTTGGTAAAGGCCAACACGTCCTAGAAATGATCGAATGTCCGTAACAGATTTGGGAATGGGTAGGTTTGCAATTACGTCGATTTTCGCTTCATTTACCTAAACCTCAATGCCTTTATTTGAGATGATATGTCCAAGGACTATGCCATTTTGACCATAAAGTGGCATTTTTCCTAATTCAAAGTCAAATGTTTTTCTTTACATCATTTAGAACCAACTCGAGATGATGTAAACATTAGGAGAAAAATCGCTAAAGATTGAGAAATCATCCATAAAAACTTCAAGAAAGCATTCAATCATGTTAGAAAAGATGCCAACCATGCATCGTTGGAAAGTAGCAGGAGCGTTACAAAGTCCAAATGGCATACATCGATAAGCAAAGGTACCGAATGGACACGTGAAAGTTGTTTTCTCTTGATCTTCGGAAGCGATAGGAATTTTGTTATAACCGGAACAACCATCAAGGCAGCAGTAAAATTCATGGCTGGCTAAATGTTCAAGTATTTGGTCGATGAAAGGAAGGTGGAAGTGATCCCTACGTGTTGCGGCATTTAATTTTCGATAGTCAATGCAAAACCTAACCCGTTTGAGTACAAGTTGGAATAAGTTCGTTTGATTCGTTCTTGACAACTGTTAGCCTAGACTTTTTCGGTACAACGTGAATTAGGCTAACCCATGAACTCTCAGAGACTGGTTAAATGATTCTGTTGTAGAGAAGTTTAAGAATTTCATCATGCACTACATTTTCATTTTTGGATTAAGCCTTCGTTGCGCGTCACAAACAGGCTTGGCATCGTCGATTAAATGGATGTGATGTTGAATAAGAGCGGGACTAATCCCCTTCATATTGGAAATCGACCATCCAATTGCTTCTCTAATTTTTGAAAGAAAAGAGAGTAACGAGATTTCTTGATCAAGAGAGAGTTGCAGAAATTATGACGGGCAATTTTCGTCTTCACCTAAGTATGCGTATTTAAGGTGATCGGGAAGTGGTTTGAGGTCCAACTTTGTTATTTTTTCGATCAAAGAGTTGGGCTGATATTTGAACTCAACTTGAAGTGATTCAAAGAGAACAGTGTATTCAATCTCGTTTAGAATTTCAAGAAACAACTTTTCGTACTCGGCTTCACGTTCGTCGTTAAGGTCAAATGTCTTGTTTTCGAAGTTTTCGTGAGTGGCACTAACTTCCAACATTTCGTCACGAGGTTCATTCGATTGGCTTTCAAGATTGAAACTGGTAAGATCCAAACTCACGTTTCCAAAAGAGATTTTCATCGATCCGTTACGACAATTGATTAAGGTATTTGAGGTGGCTAAGAATGGTCGGCCTAAAATCAATGGAATTTGACTCGGGGGATTTGTCACAGGTTGTTTTTCGAGAACGATATAGTCAATAGGGAATATGAATTGCCCTACTCTCCTATGGGTTTCTTAATGGAACGATCGGCAAATTGAAGCTTAACTTTCATGGGCTTGAGATCACCTAGGCCTTATTGTTCGTACACGGAGTATGGAATCAAGTTGACACTCGCGTCTAAGTCTATCTAACATTTGTTAATCGCCTTGTCTCCAATTGTACTTCAAATCGTAGGGCAGCCATGATCTTTATTTTTAACGGGCACGGATTGGGACAAGATTTTGCTTAAATTGGTGGCTAAGAAGACTTTTTTGGGCACTTGAGTGTGTCGCTTTTGGATACATAAGTCCTGAAATTTCGTGTAAGTGGGGACTTGCTGAACGATATCAAGAAGTGGGATGTTTACTTTCATTTTTTTAAAAATTTCCAACATCTTTTCCATTTGGTCCGAGTGTTTCTTTTGTCAAAGACGATATGCAAATGGAACACGATACTCGGTAGGTGGGTCTACTCGAGAAAAAGAAGAAGAACTTTGATTGGCATTCGATTCAATGTTTGGCTCCATGTTCTATTCCAATTCGTTTAAAGTGTCGAGAGAGGTTTCCGGTAAGTCGTTTGGATTAATGACTTGATTATCGATTTGTTTACCGAAACGTAAAGTTGTGATAGCATTCAATTGGGTGATGTTACTATCTTGAACAACATGGGCTTGATTTAATTTTGCTTTTTTATTTCTAGGATTTGGAAGGGGCTGGCTTGGAAAAGTGCCTCATTTGCGTTCACTTACAGACGTGGCTAATTGACTCATTTGCATTTCGAGTTTTGCAATTGGTTGGTTTATGCTTTGCGTATATGAAGTCAATAAATTTTGCAAATTGCTGTTTGATTGAAGGCTTTGATTAGTTGCGTTAGCCAACGTTTCATGAGTTTTCTCAAGCGAAATTAAACGTTTTTCATCTTGGGGAGGATGAGCAGAATTTTGTTGAAAATTTGATTGTTGTGGTTGATTATGAGATGAATCCACAATGTTTGGTTGAAAATTGTTGGGCTGAAAGGGAGGATTTAAAGCATTATTTGGGAATGCTTAAAAATTTGGATGAATCGTATTCATGTTGGGATTGTTTTGGTTCCACGAAAAATTCGGATGATTTCTCCAACCAGGGTTGTACATTGGAGAAAATGTGTCGTTTTTGGCTTTATTGAAAGCGTTGATGTGTTCGATAGAATTCGGACATTGATCGGCTATATGACTAGGATCGTTGCAATTATAACACATTGGTTGGGAAGCTTGGTTCGTTTGATTCAATGAGAAAACATTATAAAAAAATTTTAATCATTGGTCGATCTTAGCTTCCAAAGCAAAAGAAGATCCTATCGAGTTTGCACTCGATCGTGAGTAAATTGATTTTTCGTTCGAACGTTCCCATTGGGACGACTTTTCAGTGAGATTTTCAAGAAATTGCCAAGCGTCGTCGTGATGTTGGGTAAGAAAGTTGCCTTGGCACGTTGATTCGAGCATGTTTCATGAGCTGTTTTCGAGTCCATCGTATAAGATTTGGCAAATCGTCAATTTTTCAAAGTTATGGTGTGGATATTTTATCAAAAGCTCTTTGAATCTTTCACAATATTTTTCGAATATTTCTCCCTTGAATTGATGAAAATTTACAAGTTCATTTCGAATTCTACTTGTTCTTTCCAAAGGGTAGACCTTTTTCAAGAAAGCTTTTACGAATTCTTCCTAGGTTTCAATCGAGTTTGATGGTAAGATGTACAACCATTTTTAGCGTAAGCTGTAAGAGCGAATGAGAATAATCAAAGTTTGATTCCATCATCGAAAAGTTGTTGGAGTTTAATGGTTGCACAAACTTGTTCGAATTTAGTTAAGAAAATGTATGGATCATCGTGCTCGAAATTGCCAAACTTTGAAAGCGTGGCAATATGGCTCGAGTGAATTTCGAAATGGTTACCCGTAGGGGAGAGTAACATGATGCAAGATGGAGTACAAACTCTATCGGAAAAGATTCTATCTATAAGAGTTCGAGGGGCATTCTCGTTCGCAATCTCGGGAGGATTGTCTGTTCAAGATAAATGGTTTGTAGAAGGGTCGCGAATCCAAGTATTCGTTATTGTGTCACGAGTCCAAGTACTCTTGCACTGGTGAAAGTTGAGAAGCAAAAGAAGTTAGAAACGATTTTAGAGAATGAAAGAAGATTTAAATACTTGTTTTTATTTTTTGAATTTTTTTACAAGGAAGAAAACTATTTACCAAGTGAGATTAATTTTCAAAAGAAAAGTTTGATTTTTTGTTTTTTCAAGAGTTTTTTTTATATATTTTTGTTTTTTTTTTGAATTTTCAAATATTTACCAAAAGGATTTTTTTTTAGAAAATGGAAATTGATTTTTGTTTTTGTTTTTGAATTTTCAAAATTATTTTCTTTTTGAAAAGATTTCTATTTTTTTTGGATTTTTTTGATTGAAAATTTTCAAAGGAAAGGAATTTTTTTGGATTAAAGACTTAGTTAAGTGAAATTAAGAATTTTTTTTAGATTTTGATTTTTTTGTTTTTTAAATATGCATGAACTAATTCAACTAAATGAATGCAACAGACTTGATTACAATTTTCTGTCCTTAGTAGCTCCTAACACAAAATTGTACAATCACACTTTGTCTTAAATCAATAAAAATATTTCCCATTCATGTAACGGACATGGCTTATCGGTGCATAGAGGAGGTTTAGAAAGGTAAGGGGGATTCGAATTGCAGGAGCTGGTTGCTGGCGATTGCAAGGCAGAGGGGCGATGAGGTTGCAGGCTGTAGACAGTAGATAGTGGAAGTAGAATATGCAACAATGCCAAAAACTTGTTTATCGGTAAATTTTCTATCAAATTAGAAAACTACCAATAAATTTCAAATCAAATTTTACTGCAAGCGCACGGTGTACACTTGTAGTACGTGGCGAATACGGGTCGATCCGTAGGGAGTTGTTAGAGTTTTAAAAATCTATTCGATCAAATTAGACCAAATGGAGGAGAAAATGTTGACTAGAACTAAAACGAAGCTAAAACTAGAGTTAGAATTTGATTTAAAGACTATTGAACTAGAGAAGAATTTAGAGGCAAATCCACTCTCATATTTTTGTAAATTAACAAACAAACAATTTATGATCTCTAGCTTTGATTTAAGTGAAATATTTTTGTATTTATCATAAGTATGGTTTTCTTACGTTATTAATTAACATAACTCAAACCATCAAACTATAATACAACAAATAACCTACTTATAATTCTCATGAAAATGAAGCAAAAGAAAAAGCTATTTTAAGTATGATCTATTTACCATTGTAACTAGTAATATAGATAATCAAATTTCATTTTACTTTAATTTCATAATCAGAAATGGATTAGAAAATGATGATGCAACTTGTTTATGTTGAATAAGAATAGCTCATTTGCGTAAGTAATATAAACTATCAAACCCACTTGTATAAACTTGCATCAGAAACCACTTCATGAAGCATAAACCAAATGAGATCATAAATCATAAAATGTTGAAATTATATGATATTTGAGAGATTCATTACCACTAAACCGAAGGGGTTTAGCTATTCATTTGTGGCATTGAAGCAATACAAGTAAATTTCAACATTAAAAAGAGAAGAAAAATAGAAAATAAGCATAGAAAGAAAAAGAGATTAGCTACAAACAACTTGCATAAATGTAAATCTAAGCAAGAGAGCAAAGAAATAAACATTAACAACAAAACAAAGAAAAACATGTAGAAAAGAGAGAAGAAAGAGGCTTGGAAGCCATTTTTATTTCACTCAATATAAAGCTTACAACTTACTTTCTTAATTTCCTAACAAATATCAAGGAGTAGAAGATGGTTTCATGTACATAAAAGGGTTATATATACACGTATAAAACCATAATTCCTTTTTTAGGGAGCTTCCTGAAGTACCCTTGAGGTAATGTGGCCACGAAGTAATCATTAACATCCACTAATTCCCCACTTAAATGTACATGAAGCTTTAATAACCTTCTAACATGTGTTTAGCTCCTAATTAAAAATCAAGGTAAGTGAGTGGAGTTCTCCATGATCTTGAACTTGAATTATTTCCTCTTTATTCCTTTGTAGTTCCATGTGCATGCATATATCATCATGAATCCCTCTTCCTTATGCATCAAAATATCCTATAAAAATTGTTCAAGTAAAAATTCTTACATTGACACATGCATAAAAATTTCCGTTATGCCTCTGAATGAAGATGAAAATATGATGGTTTGAAAATAATTGAATTTGGTTTTAAATAGTTAAAATGCCCAAATATGATGTTTATTTAAATAAAAAGAGATAAAATATGGATGTAAACATATGCACATTTACGTGCACATCATTATAGAGTTCAAATTCAAGAGCAGATGGTATCCGAACTAAGAATTAAATTAGTCAGACACAAGTCTCCTGAATTGCAAGATTAAGTGATTATATTTTTAAAAAAAATATCTTGCAGGTGCACAACAAACTATATCACGATCCACTTCTTGCATCTCTACATAAACTTTTAATCTATCAATGCTTCAACATCACAAGCACTCTCTTCATATCTAAAATTCGGTAAGAACTGATTAAGAACTTCATCCACCCCTTCTTCTCCGCAAATTTCAAACTCTGTTGCAAAACACATCCAACAAACACAGCCCCTAAGCTCAAAAACCTTAAAAGAAGCAAGAGCAATAAGCATCATTATCAACATAGTTGGAGGTATAGGCATCAAAATTCCACCTTTCGTCCCTAATGGAATTTTACAAAGTCTGGACAGATTCGGGTACTTAACTCGCAATCTTACAAATGCCAAAAACTCCGAAAGCATTACAAGGCAATATGAAAAGTTACCAGTAGCCATATTTATTGAAAACTCATCCAAGATAGTAATATCTCACCTGAAGAAGAGAACATTATTCCTTTAAGCGGGGTTCCATAAACCGACCGCTTAGCAAAAAAATTGGGGCAGCATTCCTCACTTGGCCATTCCTAAAAGTTGATATGAATCAGTTTTCATTTCAGTAACAAACATACCCATATTCGACAAAGCCGAGGCACCTTGAATCCGCCAAACTAACCAAACATCACCAATAATTTTTCATATTTCAAGGTAATATCAATCGGTCCGTGTAACGACCGGATATTTTCAACCATTTGCATCCGCACACGTCGGACGTGAATTGCTCAAATTATCATATTGTTAATTTAAATTTTGAAAAACTCAGCATATACGGTAAATAAATATATCAGAGAATCACAGATACAGAGTATTACAATAATAAGCAGCGGAAACAAAAGAATAGTGGTTCATGAAGCTACTATATAAATATATAACAGAGTTAAAACAAGATACAATAGAAGTCTCAAATACGTGGAAGTCTTAATACCATAATCAGATACAAGATCAGAATGTATCATAGGAATCAACTGAATACTATAAGCTGAATAGATGGAAGAATCTCCAAGCGAAGCTCCATCTCCAAAGGTGAGTCAAATGCTGTGGCACTCAGTCTGACCCGAGCATAAAGCAAAAAAAACTCGAGTTAGGATTAACATTCTTATATCAATAAATCCAACTCAAGTGAAATATCAATTTAAATACAAGTAACTTAAAGGATGTTTGGGAAACCATGCTCTAAGGATCCTTGGAACTATCTACTATGTAGTAATATATGCTATTATACTAATGTCTAAAGTAAAGTAAACCATTAAAATAGCATTAAGGCGTTACCCATTTCCCCCTTAACACATTTTTATATATTCGCATAGTCTATATAGTACCGTAACTTCCCGTAAACTGGGCTTATCAGATGGCACTCCATAGGTATGATACAAAACAAACTCGTAGTGGTCTCGCTAAGGTATGTGACATGGCACAACTAGGCAATGCCATGGTAGATATACCAATTACACTTCCAAATTGGTGGTAACGCATAGCAGCAACTACCGCCCACCTCGAGCCACACTCCCAAACCAAAGGTGCGCACCAAATCAGTCACAAAGTAATAGGATGGAAATCGAAGAAGTGTGTCCAATCGGAAGAGCTACCTCACTTGCCACGTTAATTGCTCCTGTTCAAGCCACCTTATGCCAACATATGGGAGTGGGGTCTACGTATATACCTCATATAGGATCGTCACCACCATCCTACTTTATTCTGGAATCTCCACCACGTACACCGTTATTTAAGTGATTTTTGGTATTGGCCGAGAGTATGACAATATCCGATCCCGGTCTCTTTAACAACCCAACTTTATTATAACACCGCGGTCATTTCAAAATAGTTTATACTTCAAAATCAAAATATCATTTCCATTTCAAAAACCATATCAATACGATATCATCTCCATTTCAAAACTATATCAATATATCATTTCCAAAATCATAGCACTTTCAAAGTTATAACACTTTCAAAATTATAAAGCTTAGAAATTATAACACTATGGAAATCCTAGCACTTTGAAATCATAATACTCTAGAATTCATAACACTTTGGAATCATAATACTTTGGAATTCATAACACTTTGAAATCATAAATTTCCCTTTGAACAGTTTAGATAGTATATATAATAAAAAAGTTTATAAAATAAAATAGTTTATATAAAATAGTTATAAGTTAAAAATAGTTTATCATAAAATAATTAGTATATTAAAATAGTTTATATTAAAATAGTTTACATTAAAAATGTTTATTTAAAATAGTGTATATAGTAAAGAAAATATAAGTAGTTTAAATAAAATCTTTAAAATACTTCATATAATAAAATAGCTTCCTCAAATTTCACAAATCGATTCATATCAACTTGAATTCAAAAATTCAAATTTAATTCAATCAAAATTCATCAATTTCAACTCAATCCAGTTTTTTATAATATTTTATATAAACCCATGTACCGTGATATCCCGTCTTGAAACGAGATTGGTATTGTGCTAACTTCTGTGGATGCAGGGAAACAGGTTGGAGGGATCCAACTGGATTCCTCAAAATAATTTTTTTTCAATATTATGCGTTGATTATTTATAATCTCTGTGTGATTATCTTTGTGATTGAAATTGTTGAACGCTAAAATTTAGCCGAATATAATTTTGGTATCGTTGGATACCGGAAATAAAAATTTGATTTTTGAAAATTTAGGTTGAAAGTTTATATTAAAATTTAATTTTGAAAATTGGGTAAATTTAAAAGAAGGAATTCTAAAATAATAAAGTTGTATTTTTAATCTTATTGAATAAAATTTCAAAATAAGGGAAAAGCTTTAATAAATGGATTTCGAGTAATATTATTCCAAGGTTGAAGTATTTATTCAAAATACAGATTTTAAAGAATTTGAAAAATAAAAGAATTTGTTTTCTTTCAAAGGAAATAAAATTTGAAATCCATTTGGGAATTGATTTTTGGTGATTGAATTTAAATCTTTTGAAAATCCATTTGGAAATTTAGTTGGTGTTTTGAAAAGAATTTGAAATCAATTTGAAAATTGATTTGGAGTTTAGTAGAAATTGATTACAATTTGAGATTTGAATGAAATTCACTTGGTGTTTAATTTCTTGGAAAATCAATATTGAATTTGGTTTGGTTGTTTTTGAAATCAATTGAAAAATTGAATTGTTGTTGAAAGTGAATATTTGAAATCGATTTGAAAATCGTATATCAGTGGATATTTGAAAATTTAAATTCACCATGGAATTCATAAAGGGAAGGGAAATTTGTTTAAAAATAAACATTGATTTATTTTTGAAGTGTGGAAATAAATTTACGGATTCAGAACGTAAATTTAAAGTAAATCGGTAAGGATTTATTTAATTGGTTTAAATGAACCATTTTGAAATGAAAGTGTATTCTCCTTGGAAAGCCGAATAAAATTTCTAAATAGCTTTGAAAGATATATATATATATATATATATATATATATATATATATATATATTCTAGAATTGGTTTTGAAAAGGATACTTTGGAGAAATTAACTTCTTAAACTGTTTTAAATCCTTTAAGTAAAGATTTATTAAGTTGATATAGAAATGATTATTTCTAAGATTTAATCAATAATTGTTTTAGAAAATAGTTATTTAAATAGTTATACTCTATCTACTAATTTTATTTTGAAAATTAGTTTGGACTTAAGTTATATGTAATATTGTTATAATATTTTTATAACTAATATTTTAAGTAAAGTGTTTAAACAAAAATAGTTTTATTTCAAAGTTTTTTCCCGATATATTTTGAATAAGTGTTATAAATTATTTTAAAGTATTTGAGCTCGGCAGATTTTCAGTGAAAATGAATAAATATTTAGAAGTGTTTCCGCGTAAGGAAAATGATTTGAAATTTGTTTTCAAAAGTTGTGAAGGTGAAAAGTGATTTGAAATTTGTTTTTAAATGGTTGAAGTGTGGGGAAATATATCTTGTAAAGATGTTTTTGGAAAATAAATAATTTGGGAAATTATTTGGAATCTGGTGATGTTGTGCATATCTATTGATAGTTAAATAACCGACTATCAATATTTACCTTTAAATGGGCATTTGTTGTGATTTGCTTGAATTTGAATGCTACACTTATTTTAAAATAAGCGCTCATTATTTGGTTTAGCCGGGAGAGGACCTTTGGGTCATAAATCCCATTTCGTATAGTGATATGTCGTAATGGATAGCATTTGAAGACCGATGTTGAAGACCGGATATTTTCGAAAACGGAAGGATTACCGTCGAATGTCTCTGCATCGGCTGATCCCCAATATAGAGATTTTATCAACCTTTGTGATGGGAAATCCGGACGTGATTTGTGAATATCCGGATTGCAAGGGCTTCTTTGGAAGTGCCTTCGGTTCCGTTCGATCCCGAAACAGACTTGTATGGATATGTATCTGACGTTACAATTTGAGATGTAAAGCTGGTTTCTATCAAATACATTTCTGTTGGTGGCTGAGAATTTATTCTCTTAGCTTAACACCCTTCTCTGAGACGTACGAGCTCAGAGGTTATGTAGTTGATGGTTACTAGTGATATATTCCCAATTTGGTAACGTGGCATGCTGAGTGCTACTGATCATTTGTTGATCAAAGCGTGGCTTTTATGAAAAACGTAGCTTTGTGGCCGAGACTTCGTCGGACCTCACACCCCGGTAATGGTCAAAACAGGAAGAATGCAGCAAGGTTATTTGGGGATAGCGCCCCCATAGGGTATGTACATTTCCTTCTGGATAGAGGTGGTATTATGGTATGGAGCCCAGGTACTTAACATATGCGGTTGTTGTAAATTTATTTCTTTGTGGTTGTTGGTGAATCCCTGAATAAAGGTAGGTTACGACCAGGGGATGGCATACTCGTGTCAGTAGTTACCTAGTTCAGAGGTAACCCGGCCTTATGTTGGCAGAGATCCGGTTAGGTTCTCGAGGCGTCTTTCCAGAGGCGTACCCGTGTGGCAATGGGAAGTTCCTTGGCTTGACCATTTGTTGGAAATCCAAAGAAACAATATGAGCCCTGTACAGTTTTATTTGTATAACCTGCCATGGAATGTGGCGGTAACCTGCTATTGAATATGGTAGCTATAGTAGGCATAGTTCAGAATGTCTATGCTGGCTAAGATTTATATTATACTTTTGAAATGTTTTCATACACTTTGCACTTATAGTAATAATATCAAAGAAATTTGCGTATCAAGCATGTTAGACTATCATAAGGAGAAATCTCCTCCAATTCTGCGTTTGCACTGTGTGTGTGGCGGGAGGCCTTATGGTAGTTTCATTTTCCAAAGCATTGCGGATCTATTTTAAAATGTTGCTTTGTTTGTTTTAAAGATATAACTGTTTTGAGTTCTCACACCAGTCCCATGACTGACGTGGAGTTTATTGTTCCCTTCCTAAACTCTGGGTGCCCACCAATTTCCTCACGGGCTGCCTAGAATCAGGTTATCAGGTCATTCTGGAATTCAGGAGATGCTGTGGAGATCAGGAGCAAGCTGGATGGCGAAGCGTATCCCTTGTATATGATATTATCTTTTCCGCTGTGTACTCAGTTGTGAGGATAGGTTTATATAACTATCCATTATTGTGTTGTGTTGTATATTGACTTTGATGAGGTAATGTATAAAATGTACAGTTCTTTTGATTTAAAGATTATTCATTTATCTATTATATGTTGTTCCGCTGCGACTGTGAGAATCTGATATCGTTTCTGTTGCTTTTCTTTCTTTCTTTCTTACTTCTTCTATATATTTTTTCTTCTTCTACCTTTTCTTCATTCTTTAAACCCTAAAGTCTCGAGGTTTGTTCCTCTTTGGCTAAATTATTGTGGAAATTTGCCAGCTAAAAGGAGTACGGATTTTTGGGTCTTTACACTTCATATCAATGCACTAATGACATTTCTCCTAAGCAAAACTTCTCATTGTCTTGTTTCTCAAGTACATTAGATGATACAACTTGATATCTAGTGGATCTTTCCATATCAATCCGGGAAATATAATATTAACAACTAAATTGCATGATGCTTCAAAACTTCATCTAGAAACATCTAGAATGAATGATGTATTAGTATAGGGTGTCACATCCAAGTTGTAAAATATTCTCTTTTTAGGTACATTAGTTTATTCTAAATTTAAAACAGCATACTTGCAACGCAATGACTACTCAAGTACAAAATACTTTTTAATTATTGCCACCAAACATAAACGATGAGACAAAAACTTACTTGCCTAGTGTTTTGTGAGCTCCTACGCCAAAACAAACATGTGTGGTATAATGTTAACCGAAATATCAGATCAACGATATCCATCCATAATCCATCTGAATTGTCTACTTTCACCAGTGATGTAAAACAAAAAATCATTAAAATCTTATCCGCTTCCATAACCAACCATTACAGTGACAATATGATGTGAATAAATAAGAATATCAACAACTCCAAAAATTTAAAGTATGGATCGAACACCAAGTCGGATGATATGGAACAATATCAGGCCACTGGTCCTCGTCTCATAATAAACTCTAAGCCCTTTAAATAAATTGTCAACCCAGTCTTTTATGACTTTCAGTCGATTACTTAACGAATTCCAATCCTCTGGAATGTTAATATCACCAGCATCTCTTCTATTATCCAGCTTTCCATGTAAAACTCTACTTCAACAGTACTGTCAAAACTTCCAATATCATGTAATATAACTTCAGACCTTAATCTAATTATTTTTTTGTCCAGTTAATGTCTCTTCTCTACGATGTTTTCTCTTAGCCCAAATACGATCTCTACTTCACCAACTCAAAGAGGAAACTTTCTGATATAACTCCCAACTCACTTCTAGAGTCATATGCCTAAGTGGAGTGAATATGCCTAGTGAATCTAGTTTATTTGGAGGGGTAGATCGTAATCTTCTACAAAAGCATATGGAATTCCCACTCTATAGGATAGACAACAACTCATCGTCATGGGCCCATTGGGATCACTCCATACAACAAGATCGTGTCTAGTTCGTTATTCCTTATATAAGCTATCGTTCCATCGCATCTGATACCATCCTTAACGGGTCATTCAATCAACTCCAAAATCAATCTATACCCCAAAATACTTTGTACATATGTATCAATAAAGGACTCCACACTATGTATAACGAATTTCAAATCATCGAAAATCAAGATAAATGGGTCGTTCCTCTAACATGATTTTCATGCATTATGTGAAAAATACAGTCTAAACTTTCTACCACAACTGTAACATCCCGCCTTTTTGTATGTTTCAAATCGACGATAAACCACACATGTCAGACTCAAACCATACAAAAGGGAAAATTGTTATTAGGGTGAATAAGAAAAAGGAAGGAAGAAAGAAAACAAATAGAATCTCATAGCAGAATGACAAAATATAATAATCAAATAACAGATCATGAAGCTGTTTTACAAAACATTTGATTATATTTTACAACACAGAATCAGAGTTACACATACCTAAGAATAATAAATAATGCAGCGGAATACATGATGCAGTGCAATATATAATAAATAATAATAATACAATCTTCGTCTTCATCTTCCAGCAATAGGGTCTTCAAATCTTGAAATGCTCAGGCTGACTCGAGCGAATTTAAAAGACAAAACACTTGAGTTAGAACTAAAAGTTCTTATGTAAGTTAAATCAATGGTAAATAATATGAGTGGAACGGCGTCAGAGATGTTTACGGGATTTGACATCTCATATTCAGTGTCTAACGTGAGTGCAGTAACTTAAGAGATGCTTGGGATTCACATCTCCTAAGGATCCGTTAAACAATTTACTATGTAGTAATATATGCTATTATAATAATGTCTAATAGTAAAATAAACTTAACTTTAAATAGCATTAAGGAGTGACCGAATATTCCCTTTAACACGTAATAGTCCGAATAGTCCATCCAATATCAGCCTGTGTAGTTAATGCCCCGCTACAACCCCGCTACAACCCCGCTATATCTCATAGCGGATTTCTACTGCTATGATTTTTCCATGTAGTCCCAGATATAGCCCTTCCGCTTTAATCCCCGCTATTTCCGCTATATCCCGTTATTTCCGCTATATTCCGCTATTCCCGCTATATCTTTTTTAACAAAACGAATTGAAAAATTGCATTTATACATTATAAAATTATCAAACTAATTATTTGACTTAATTTTTAATATATTTTCAGAAATGAAAATACTCTAATATTTTGACAAATTCAATTATGTTATATAATAGTTTTTCGTTTATTTAAAGTATATTCGCACACATTTTTATTTAAAATTATTTATAATTCAATTGAATGATAATTTTTCATTTAATTACCATTTATATATTTGTAAAAACATTAAGTACGAGTTTTATATGCTATTTTAGAGCCATCCGCTATATTCTCCCTGTGTCCCCGCTATGACTTTTTGCACCTCCACTGCTTTGAATCTACCGAGCGCATTAACTGCACAGGTATCAGCGCACCTCCAGATCAGGAGACTACACTAAATACTCCACGGGCTACAAGAGAAATCCCAAAATCATACAAGGCATGCTAGGGTAGGTGACACGACACAACTAAGAAATGCCATAGATATACCGATTACTATCTAGACTGATGGTGACGCATAGCGCGCAGCTACCGCCCACCTCGAGCCATACCCCAAAAAAATCAAAGGGCCCCAATCAATCACAAAGTAATAGATTGATATCGAAGGAGTGTGTCTGATAAGAGGAGCTACCTCACTGGCCTGGAATCGCTTCTGTTTTAGCCACCTTATGCCAACTCATGGGAGTCGGGTCCACGTATATACCTAAAAGGAACACCGCCACCATCCTACTTCATTCTGGAATCTCCACCGCATACATGGTTGTTAAAGTGGATTTCGGAGTTGGCAAAGATTATGAGAACTTCCGATCCCGGTCTCTTTAACAACCAAATGTTATTATAACACCACGGTCATTTCAAAATAGTATATACTTCAAAACCAAGATATCATTGCCATTTCAAAACCATATAAATACGATATCATTTCCATTTCAAAAACAAATAAGATATCATTTTTATTTAAAAACCAAATAAATATAATATCATTTTATTCCAAATATATTCTCTTCCAGAATCATAGTACTTTCAAAGTTGTAACGCTTTCAAAACCCAACACTTAAAAATATGACATTTTCAAAACATAATACTTTGAAATTCATAGCTTCGAAACTATAACTTTCCCACTTAAACAGTTTAAAGGTCCAAATAGTATATACCATAAAATAATTTTAAATTTAACATTACTTTATAAATAAAATAATTTCTTCACAAATTAATTCAAATCACCTAGAACCCAAAATTCTATTTAAATCAAATCTCAATTCATAATTTCAACTCAATTTAGTTTTCAATAATCCATTTCAATTTATATCAATTCCAAATATAGATTTGATCCTCAAATAAACCATTTCAAGTTCCTTATATTTCACAGCTTTTAATATTCCATAATTTCCAAACTAAATTTGATAATTCCGTATATATCAAATTCAATTACTATTATTTAGATTTGAAATGTTACTTAATAAATCCTATATCATTTAAGTAAAACTTTTAAACTTCAAATAACTGAATATTCTTCTTAACATGATATATTCATTTAAATCAACTTGATATATTCATTTGAATCCCTTTAAACCAAAATCTCAATTTTATTAAGTTTCAAATCAAATTTATTTGAGTATAATTCTTAAATGAATTAAAGTTCAAATCAATTTCATATTTATCTTCCGACCTAAATTTTTATTTAAGTCATTATAAACTCTATATAAAATATAATTTAAATAAATACTTAACCATATTATATTTTAATGAAATCAAACTTTATAATTAAACTTATTTTATATTTTAAAACAAATTTATACAAAGCTTAAAATCAAGAATTTAAATATATATAAAATAACATTTATATAGTATCCAAATCAATATTTTATAAAACCATATATTCCTTTTCAAAACCATAGAAATCCTTTTAAAATATTTATATATATAGACCACGGTGTCTGTATATGATTTTCTATGCTATGGTCAAGTGATACAAATACTTATCGTTTCAATCCGAAATTTAATATTTTACGGTTATATATCATTTCAAACCGCAATCCCGAATGAAATAAAAATCCATAACAAACTTGCAGTTTATAACAATATAAAATACAACATCTATACATCCAATATCAACAATCAAACATTTATCAAAATCATCATTTAATTCAGGCATAACATCAATATAGAACAAATAATAAACAATAGGTATTTACTGGCAATTTATATTCAATAATAAATTAAATAACTATTTAATCCAAGTAAATTCAAATTAACTGAGATGATGATTCAAAATATGCCAAGCAGTCATAAATAAATTTCTAATCACATCATAAATCAATTTAACAATCATAAGAAATTTTTGAAGTTGTGAGTGGGTTAAAACACTCACCTTTTGAATTTGAATTGAATTTAAATTCAATTTAAACCCAAAATTCAAATAGTCTTAGAATCCATCCAAACCCGTGTCAAAAAGTCCGAAATTGCAATGTTATACTAGCAGATCAAACCGCGCATGAATCCGACCTCGTATGTAAAAGTTATGATAATTAGAACGTTCGATAATTAAAATAAAAATATAATAAAATAAGCAAAAGAAATTCACCGATTTGGCCAGGTCACAGTCACTTGCATCATGCGGCTACACCAGTTTCCAAACCCGATCGAACACCTTTGACCAACCACGATCCTTCTTTGACCGTTGATAACCCATGCCTCTAACCTCCATACGTCACGCCGACGTTACCACCGAGCTTGCTGATGCCCCTTCTGCCTGCCGCCAAGGTCCGCCCCCCACCCAGGCTTGAGCCGCCGCTGCCAATTTAGGGTTAGCCGAACCCTAATCGAATTTTTTCGGTCGATCCGACCGTCAACTCGCTGCGCAACCCATGCCGATGGTCTCCCCACATGACTCTCCACACAACCATGCCTCCAATTTGACAATCAGTCGAGGTTCATCGACGAGCGATGAACGATCGAAAACAAAACAACAATTTTCATCCGCACTGAAACCCAAATTAAAAAAAGAATAATATTTTGACTTGCTCTCTTCGAGAGCTTCAAATCCATATATAACTCGATATGGTTTGTGGAGTTTGAAATTTGGATTTGAATTAGATTTTGAAATTCGCAATTGGGAATTTAGGGTTTGTCTGCCATTCAGAAAGAGGAGCAATAGAAATTTCTGTACGTATAGAAATGAGAAATAGAAGGCTGCTAGGGTTTAACTGGATATATATAGGTAGGGCTGAAAATAGAAATAACGGATCAGATTTGATTTGGTTTGGAATGATAAACGACCCGAAAAGCCCGTTTCGACTTCGGAATGAAAAGGGGTCAACCCATATATCAGAATAGATGTTTTTAAATATTGTAAACTCGATGGAACAAGTTTCAAGTCCAAATTCCATTGCATGAAGAAGTTATGCTAGAATGAAGTTATTTCAAATTGATTTCAATTGATTTCAATTAAATTGATTTCTAGGCGTTTCGAGCTCGTACGATGAAACGACAAGTCCAATCGTTATGAAACTTGAAATCCGATAATAATTCACTGTTATGGATCCGACGAAACTGCTTTCGTCGAAATCCAAGTCAGTGGCCAAAATGGCTATATTTCAGTTAATTAAATAATTTAGTATTAAATTAATTAAATCACATTCCCAATTCAAATTTTATTATTTACAAATTTTATAAATTTGGATTACTTGGTAATTTATAATCCTTTAAACAAATTTCTGTATCAGTTTATCCTTGTATATTTTACCATTTATAGTATTAAATTTTCAATTTCAATTTATCCAGTAATTATAAATTTAAATTCCCAATAAATCCGTTTATTTGATTTAAATCTTGTTATGAAATCAATTATCAACTTATCACCTTAAAGGTAATATTAATATTGATTTATATCGTAATACATTAAAATTTTCCATTTCATCCTAATTTCAATTAACCTAGTATTTAATTCCATTTACCTACCATAATCCATTTATTACAAATTATATTCCAATTAATTTTAATTAATTTTAATAAATTTATTTGATTTAATTCCCATCTTTATACTAGGTCCATTATTACTCTATAACATAGTTAACACTTGTTTTACCTTTCATCCTTAATATACTCTAATTTGACAACTCCTAAACATTGTATTACATTTCCCATAAATGTAACATTTATTTATATTTATTAAAAATTTATTTCCAAATTCCAATTTCAATTCAATCAACTAATCAAATAGGTAACTTATAATAATTGTTTATAAGCCAATGTTACACTTAAGTGTATTACACTTCAACCAACTATTATAATTGCATACATAATACCGAATTCATTCAATTACCATTAATTTCATACAAAAACCTTTATTTATACAATACTTACATTTATTTACCTATTAAAATTTTATAACCAAGTGCACAATTTACCCTATTTCATTATTGGGATTTCACTTCAATTGTCAATAATAAGTTTGGACTATCATTGCTACATTTCATTTTAGCATTCATTTCGTTATCAAATTACAAAGTTTTTATTTCTTTTCATATTAAATTACCAAAACTTATAAATTAAACAAATCAAATAGTCGAAAATTTACAGGTCGTTACGCTCTTCCCCACCCAAAACTTTTCGTCCCCGGAAAGGAAAAAGAAGGGCAAAGAAAGAATTAAGTAAACAATACATCTTATTCAAAAATACTAACTTTATAAATAAAATAAATTTACAAAATTAATCAATTTGAATAAAATTTACCAATTTATACCCATTAAATCTTTTTATACTCAAATTAATAAAATTTGGAAAACGTTTTTCAAAATTTCTCTAGGTCCTAAAATTTACGAATCGGCAGAGTCTCCTTTGTACGGAGAGGCTCGGGAGAAAATACAATATCAAATATAACAATATATACCAACAACGGGAAAAATAATATAATAGCGCTATAAAACCGTAATCCGAAAACGTATCTATTTGTCGGGAAATTAACGCTTATTTTATGAAACCAAAAGCAGTAGCAATTGCTTCCATAATCTGTATTTCACTTATATAATCCAAAAAGTGGTTAACAATTATATAAAATGAAATATTTATAGTTGTTTCAACCATTAACAAACAAATCAATATAAACAACAATCACTTGCAACAAAACACCCAACCATCACATAAAATCAACATAAATCAATTATCCGTTCATATCAAACAAAACCAGTAGTTGTTCGGGTTCAAAACTTTAAATTGTACAGAATGAAAAATAAACTACTAAGTGCCCTATTTACTCAACAGTCTTAGATGAACTAAATAGATTATTCATACATCCAAACAATTTTAAAGCATCCTTGCCCAAACAACCATAAACCAAACAAACAACAATTTCAAACAATAGATAAAGTTCATTCTTATTAATTTCATTTCATACATTTTTTGTTTGATTTCCTTTACATTCATATAATGATTTATCTTTTTAATTTACTTTTATTTCTTGCAAATTTTCATTTCCATCCATTGAATCAGTGTATATTTCACTTATTTGCACTTATACTTACATAAATTCATTTTTATTTATTCATATCCTGTAAAATTTCTTTTTATTGCATTACATTCATTCTTTTCTCAATTTCATTTATTTTCATTCGTTTATCCATGTTCAATACAGTTACTTGGCATATCAATTTCATTTACTTAAGTTCAAAATCATCCACTTACAACATTTACCTTCTATCATATTTTATTATAGTAACATTTCAATTGTAACTTATGTTTATAACTCTATAACATCAATACTTATTTATTAAAGAGTTTTATTAAATACTTTCATTATTTCAAGTTTTACTTGTACGATATCCTATTACATTTTCTTATTAAACATTACAACTTTTAGTTAAGTTATGTATATGCCTTTAAGAATATAACTGAAAATTACACAAGTTTATCTTATTTCTTTTAATTAATCTAATGTTCAATAATCATATCCTTTGCTTTTATAGGTTACAAGTTTCAGCTTTCTGGAAATTTCATTTATAACCTAGCATTTAATCTCTTATTTCATTTGGAGTTTCCAATTGTTAATTACTTAATTCCATTCCACTACAATAATTGAAACTATTAATTAACAAAAACTTAAGAACTAAATAATGGGTTCAATTTCAAATCATTGAAAATAATAGATAGATGTATACACTTATAAATTATATATCCAATTATATTTAAAACAATATGAAATTTACATTTGTTTATCAAAAAAGCTATGTAGTAAGACTACTACAGTGTCCTTCTCACTTTGAAACTCGAAAATGAATATCGATGATGCGTGCACTCATCACTGAAATTATTTTCCAACGACAGCGAAGGGTGTACAGAACTTATTTCTTTTCAAAATTTCTTTAAAACAATCCTTTCAATTTATATTGAAATATTTCTATCAGAAAATGCTTATAAACAATATTATTAAATTCCAAAACCCTTTGAAAGAAATTTTCAAAATCTCGGAACTTAAGTTCTAAAATTTCCAATTTTAATTTATTTTATTTTCTTCAAACCTTTTTTCCAATCAATATTTATAAATTTCACTACCAAACAACCAATATTACAACCAAATATAACCTTTTAAAATTTATTACTTTATATACAGAAAATATAATAGGCAAAATTATTTCATTTACCTATATTTCAAAACAAATATTGTTTCGGTCTGTCCTATTAGATGTTTAGAAATCCTTATCGATGTCATGCCATCCTATTCACTGACCAGAATTTATAAATACAAAATGGAACAAATTAATACAATATCAAAACCTTTTTATAACACTAACAAATACGCTCTCTCTTATATACTCTCAGTGACTCATCATAGGGTATTACTACCCTATTAATAAAGAGTCAGACCCTACAAAGCTAAAGTTTTCGCTAAACCTGGCTCTGATACCAGATGTAACATTCCGCCTTTTTTACGTTTTAAATCGATGATAAACCACACACATCAGACTCATACCATACAAAAGGTAGAATCATTATTGGGGCGAATAAGAAAAAGGAAGAAAGAAAGAAAACAAACAGAATCTCGCAGTGGAATGACAAAATATAATAATCAAATAACAGTTCATGAAACTGTTTTACAAAACATTTGATTATATTTTACAACACAGAATCAGAGTTACACATACCAGAGAATAATAAATAATGCAACGGAATACAAGATGCGGTGCAATATATAATAAATGATAATAATACAATCGTCGTCTTCGTCCTCCAGCAATAGGGTCTTTAAATCCTGAAATGCTCAGGCTGACCCGAGCGAATTAAAAAGACAAAAAACTCGAGTCAGAACTAAAAAAATCTTATGTAAGTTAAATCAACGGTAAATGATATGAGTGGAACGGCGTCAAATATGTTTATGGGATTTGACATCTCCTATCCAGTGACTAACGTGAGTGTAGTAACTTAAGAGATGCTCGGGATTCATATCTCCTAAGGATTCGTTAAACTATTTACTATGTAGTAATATACGCTATTATAATAATGTATTATAGTAAAATAAACTTACTTTTAAATAGCGTTAAGAAGTGACCCAATATTCCCCTTAAGACGTAATAGTTCTAGTAGTCCATCCAATATCAACGCATCTCCAGGTCGGGAAACTACCCTAAATACTCCACGGGCTATGGGAGAAATCCTAAAATCGTACAACGCACACTAGGATAGGTGACACGACACAACTAGGCAATGCCAGTGTAGATATACCAATTACTATCCAGACTGGTGGTGACGCATAGCACGCAGCTACCGCCCACCTCAAGCCTGTAACGGCCCGTTTTTCCGTACCCTTTCAATCGACAATAAACCACACATGTCCAACTCAAATTGAACGAATAAGCGGATCATTAAGGGTAGAAAGAAAATAAAGATAGAACAGAATCTCACACGAATGGAATAACATATATTATTTCAATAATAATCTTTATGCGGAAAATTTTAAATACAATATCGGAGTCTAAACTAAATTCAAACAACTGTCCTTACAATTGCTGAAAAACATCAAATAAATTACACGAAGTACAGCGGATAATAGAATACGTCCATACGATGATGAAGATCTCTAGCTCTCCTCTGAAAACTCCAACCATCTTCAACTCAACCTGAAACTACTCGGATCTGACCCGAGTATTGAAAATACCTGGATCAGGCTTGGGAAACCAGCGTGAGATACTCGAAATTTAAAATGACTATGTTATCAAAACCTTTGAAAAGAAGGGTATCTCATAAGACCACGGCCACACATAAACACGGACGGGTTTTTACCTTATGATAACCAAAACACTTTTATATCCAAATCTTTGATATTATTTCTAATGACATCTCTTTGAAAACATTTGCAAATAAACTATTCAAATCAGGTATAAATATCTGGACTAAGTCTAACAAAATATATCCGGACTGGGTCAACGGAGTATACCGAACGGAATATACAATACCCGAAAGGGTTAGCTGAAATGTTTGCAAGTCATTACAAATATTTTGGGAATACAATCAAAACCATAAATCTCGCATTAGGGTTGGATTTCCAACATGATAGGGAACTGGTGGAAAGATCAATCTGTATCTACGACTTACGTATATGACTCAGACGCCGTTATACAACAACACAAATGGCTACAAGTGGATGCAATCTGCGAATAACATCCAAGGACTCGGACTTCGTGCATCCCTCCCATGAGGACCAAACGTATCTGGTGCCTGGGGCTCAGAACATCTGATAACCTAAATCAATACTATCCGAAATGCGAGCATACATCTGACAACATAGAATCCCATCATAACCGGAGTGTGAGGCTCACGAGGCTACGCTCAATTTCTTCAAAGCCATGTTTTTCATACAAAACCACGCTTTGATCATAACAGGTTCCACTTTGAATGCCACACTGCCATTCCACATCAAACGACTGATTTCTAGAAAAGTATAACTTCCTGAGCTCGTATGTCTTGAGAAAGGGTGTTAAGCTAAGAGAAGTTGCCTTCTCCACCACCAACTGATATACGTTTATAGAAACCACTCAAATGTGATTTAGAATACAATGTCAGACAAACATCCATACAAGTTCATTCTGGGACTGAACGAAACCGAAGGCACTTTCCTCGGCCATTACTAGGCGAGAAGCCCTTGCAATCCAAAAAAATCTCCATCACTAGGAGACCACTGCTATAAACAACTCTATAATGGGAGCCAACCAGAGTGTGTTCAACAAGCAGTCTTCATGCTATAAAGATCCACGGTCTTCAATGATCATCATCTTCAACATGTCTTCACTTTCTAATGTATACTTTGGTTCGAAGTGGTTTTCAGATAGGAATCATCCAAATTCGACTCCGGTTCCTTCGAAGCCAATCATCGCTTTAAAAAGATGTTAAGTTCATACGTGGATATCAATCATCAATCAATTACTTCATCTTTTAAACCAAATATCTTTCTTAGATATATTCTTTTCAATTTATTCCATTTTCTTCTCAAGAGTATATGGAATCATTAAGCCTCATTTATCAAGTCATTTGATTTATTTAAACCTTTCTTAAATCCTGGAATAATTCCAAATCATTTTTCTCTTTTACCGAGGAAAACTTTTCCAAATCACTCATTCAATCTTAATCAAAGATTTCTTATATTCAAGGATAAATTTTAACTTAGGGAAAATGTTCCCAAATCATTCATTAAACCTTAATCCAAATTTTCTTATATCAAAGTTATATTTTTAACTTAGTGAAAATGTTCCCAAATCATTTATTAAATCTTAAGCAAAGATTTCTTTCTTAACTTCAAATCATATTCTTGCAAATCAAAGATTTTCATAACGGAGCACTATTGCCACTTAAATATGGTAAATTTCACCTCTAGGGACTAATGGCAAGTTTCATCTCCAAGGACTAATGGCAAGTTTCACCTCTAGGGACTAATGGAAAGTCACCTCCAGGGACTAATGGTAAGTAATCTTACATTATGAATATCTTTGTCTTTAACTTGGAAAAACTTAAATATGATCTTTCAAAGCATCCGGGATTTCCATTCGATCTATTCCACGCCTCGTCTAAAAAGAGAAAACATAGGGCAGGTAAGTTCAGGGCACTGGTTTCTCCATCCTTAATCTTAGTTAAACACCATATTTACCTTATCAGATTTCACAGGCGGGACAAATTTAATAGTCGTTTCTGCATACATGGATTGTTATTATATTCAATCTTCTTCACTTTTTGTTTAAGTGGTATAAACAATCCATCTTAACAATTTTTTCATACTCTTATTAAAACTTTCAAATCATCTTTACATTACTTAATCATTCCTTTAAAATCATTCAAAAAAGATTTAGGAAATAATTATTAAGTTTAAACTCATATTCAAAAGGTTATAGAATTCGCAGCATAAAAGTGCTGTAGAAAGTGCTATATAGGCTTACTTAATTTAAACAACGTTTTAATATTTGAAAATTCATATTTTCCATTCCAAATATCATTTAAACCATTTTAATAGATTTATCAAATTTATTTCATATTTTTAATCATTTAAAAATATCATTTATAAAGAAATCCTTTTCTGGATTCCGAATTGCAAAACCGCGATGTTTTTAGAAAATTGTTTTGGACATATTTCAAAATCTACTTAATGAAATCTTGATTTTCTTTCTTCGTTGGAAAATTATGGATATAATAGACCAGAAAATTCTTATCTCAAAGAATTCCGAGCTATATTTCACTTTGTACAAACATTTAACTTATATAGCACGAAATCGCGAACTACCATTACGCGACGCGCATAGTTTTGACTTGTTTTTCAATTTCATTTCAAACTTCGTGGAAACACATTTAAACGTTTATAAAACGTTTCTAAATCATTTTAAACTCAGTTAAACAACATTTCCATCATTTTAAATTCATTTTTATTTCATTTCATATTATAATATTATATTATTATAATATCATTTCAATCTTTTTTGGATATTTTAAAATCATTAAGAGGCTAAATAATTTCCATACACGCATTTGTATTGATTTAATTTTCATTTAATTAACTATGGTTAATTACTAATCATTTCTCTTATAATTTATCAAACAAGTTATCAACTATATAATCAATTACATAATCAACCAATTTGCAACTAAGTTATCAAACATTCGTTCAACATATTTAAACTTTTAAATCATTATACTTGAAATAAGTTATGGATTAATTAGTAAATGTGAGTACTCACCTTAAACCAAATTGTTCGCTTCCTACCAACATTCATATCATCCAACACTTCACTAAATCCTTTTATCTTCACCAAATCTTTTCCCTAGACTTTACTTTTGATCCGATGGCACTTTCTTCTCTTTTTCTCGCTTCGAAGCTTAACGACTTGCTTTCCTTCTTCCATATGTTTGCCCATGCCCTATTCCACTCCTTCCTCCAACATTTATTCACTTTTTAGATGCTAAACCATATTCTAATGGTATTCTAAGGTCTTTGGCAAAGTTTGATGGTGTTTGGAGTTGATTTGATATGATTTTAAAAAAGTTAGTAAGCATTTAAAAGAGATGAAGAAGCCATTAAAGAGGCAGAGAAAAGCTTGAAAAAAGAAGACGAAGAAGTGAAAAAAAATGAGAAAGTGAATGCTTATTTATAGAAAAAGAAATGAAGTGCTAAGTTGCTAAAATACCCCTTTACCAAATTACCAAATAACCTTACTTATTTCTAAAGTAATCTTATTTTTTTTCAACACTTAACATCACATTTCAAATCTTTACTTTATATCATTTTCACTTAGATATTAAGTAAACTAAGTGATAATTATGTTTCTTCGATTTGATGTTTTACTTTTTTGCTTTGAAATGACATTTTCGTCTTTTTGTGCTTACTTTCTCTTAATTGTTTTCTAGAAGTTTCTAACCTTGTTTATTAAAAGTAAACTTGATTAGTAAATTAATTAATACTTATACTATTTGAATATATGTTCATATATAAGAAAATAAAGATGCGATGACGTTGCGACAACTTTTAATCGACAAAACGTTGTTTTTCGACAAAATGTTTTACGATCACATTTTGTCGTTTTAGTTAAAATATTTATTTATGCAAACCAAATTTAAAAATGAACTTTTTAATTCTTTAAATAAATTAAAACATATCTCTTTATATTTTAAAATCATATTTAAATAATATCAAAATCCCTAAGTTTACGGTGTATGTAAAACGGACAAAATGCGACAAAATTTGGTTATTTTTGTAAAATGATTATTAACATACTTATAAGTATTTTAATATACTTTTATTACCTTTATTAGATGTTTTGAATGATATTTATCTTTTTAAATAAACATTTAAACCTATTTATTTAGGCATTTATTTATTTTTAACAAAACTTAACTTTTGTTGATTTGTTCTAAAATCAAAATTTGTACTTTTTACATTATCAACTATAAGAATAAATAATTTATCTACTAATATCTATTATATTTAACTTATTTATTTAGGTTTTAAACCTTTTTTAATTTAAAATAAATGAAATCTCTCATTTTTGATGTAACGAAATTGCGGATCGTTACATTCTCCCCTACTTAAAAGAATTTCGTCCTCAAAATTACCCAAAACAAAAGTTTGCCTAAAACATTTATCTTCAAAATTAATTCCATATAAAATGCACAGATCATCTGTATGAAATATCTTATTCGATTTACCATTCGAATACACAACTTTATTTCCGAACTAGTATCGATCCCCCAATTCTCTAGTGAGGACTTTAATCAGGCTCTTTGCTCATAAATCTTTGCTTTCCTTGCATAGCTCTCAACTATGATAGAAAACTCAAGTATCTACTCAAAAATCCTCATCAATGTTCGTCGTCAAGAATCGAGTGATAAATCCTTTTTTTAATCGGTGTAAACACCTCAAAGCTCCAAACTCGAATCTTAGATCAAAATTTATGTGATTAAATGATTTACATGTAACATATGTATTTATTAACCCGCAAAAACTATCATAAAAACTTTATCTTAAGATCAAACACTTTATAAACGTGCTTATTTATATAATCCCTTTAATTATTTGTTTTAAAATATTTTTATTAAACGTAAATATTCTAAAAAAAACATTTTCCACTCAAAAGATTATTTATCTTTCAAAAAGTTTTCCCACGATCTTTTTACTCAGCATATTTGCTTTAACACTAATATTATTTATGAATCATTTCGTAAAACTATCGCTTAAGTTTATTACATCTTATAACTTATGTAAATCAATCACTTTTAAAGACTTAAGTCCAAATCCTTTTGTAATGCTAGAATTCATTAATAAAACATTTTCCAGGTTATAATTTTCTTTTTTGTTTATAATCACATTTATAAATTATACTTATCCAATTTCATTTACTCGGAATATTTCACAATCTTTTAGTTTTCATAAATTCCTTAGCCCCGAGTTAGGTATGATTCGGAAATTTTCGACTGTCCAAATTGTTGAGAATCCCGCTTTGTCTTATAAATTAGCGATCCCAATTTATCTTTAGTTTAAACACTTTTATAAAGATTACTAAGCAATGATTCACATTATTTATTTAACTTAAGAAAATTATATAGATCGAGTAATTCTGAAACAATCCAAGGAAATGGGTATTACCAATAGTTTTATATATCCTCTTAGCAAGAAGAATAATACTTAAGAGAAGCGTTTACCATCCAAACACATCTGTTACCCATTTTTAGTTCATTTTCGAGCTAATCGAATTATTTATCATGAGATACCTCTTTTTATATTTGAAATACAGGTAAATAGGCACAAGGAAGAAATTGCAAAAAAAATTAGTCTTAGGGACGATAAGTTTGCTTTTTAGTCTAAAGTACGCCTTTTGGTGTAAACCGGAAATGATAGTTACAACTATCATTTTGTGGTTTATACTAAAAAGTGTGCTTCAGCCTAAAAAATAAACTTCTTGTCCCTGAAACTAAATTTTTGTTTGACTTTTTCCTTGAGCCTAATATCCTCTTTGAAATAATACCATTTTCAAAATCCTATAGAGATTACTTTGTAAAGCCTATCTTATAAATTCATTTTATCTTATATTAATTAACTTCATTTAGGTTACCACAATTGTTTTACTTGAACTTAAATTCTCATTACTTTTATATATAACTTTTACAAAATCATTTTCTATTATTTAAATACATTTTCAGCTTATATGTTCATTCCTTAAACAAATCTTATTATCAAACACCTTATAGTCAAATCTTGAAACTTAATTCACAAGGTATTTGTACTTAAACTTTTAAATCAAACAATTGATCAATTTATGATAGTAACTTAACATTATCATTTCTTAATTTATTATTTTTGGAATAAGTATTGAAGATTTTAATTACCTTCTCAGATTTCTTACTTATCGACTATCTTTATGAAACATCCTATAGTCAAACTGTGAAATTCTAATCATAAGATGTTCATATTTAAATTTCACTAACCCTAATTTCTAATTATACAACTTTTCAAAATATATACTTTATATTTAAAATATAATCCTAGGTAAAGTTATTTCATTCACCATTTTTTTTCAAAATCAGTGTGTCGGTTCACCTTGTTTAAGTGTTTAGGTACCCTCATCGATAATCAAGCGCATCGATCAGAATCCATAAATCACTCAATAGATAAATCAACACAAAATATTTTTATTAGTCACTAACAAATAAGTGCTCATATATAATACACTCAAGCTCATTTTAGGGTGTTGCTAAACCTATCTCTAATGAGTTACTCGTCCTAGGGTATTGCTAACCCTATCTCTGATGAGCTTTTTTTCCAACAAAGCCAAAGTTCTCGCTTAACCTTTAACTTTGATACCAAATGTAACGGCCCGTTTTTCCGTACCCTTTGAATCGACAATAAACCACACATGTCCAACTTAAATTGCACAAATAAGCAGATCAATAAGGGTAGAAAGAAAATAAAGACAGAACAGAATCTCACACGAATAGAATAACATATATTATTTCAATAATAATCTTTACAGCAGAAAATTTCAAATACAATATCAGAGTCTAACCTAAATTCAGCTTGGACAGTTATAAACACCTGTCCTTACAATTGCTGAAAAACATCAAAAAAATTACACAAAGTACAGCGGATAATAGAATACGTCCATACGATGATGAAGATCTCCAGCTCTCCTCTGGAAACTCCAACTGTCTTCTACTCAACCTGAAACTATTCGGATCTGACCCGAATATTGAAAATACCCGGATCAGGCTTGATAAACCAGCATGAGATACTCGAAAATTAAAATGACTATGTTATCAAAACCTTTGAAAAGAAGGGTATCTCATAAGACCACGGCCACACACAAACATGGACGGGTTTTTACCTTATGATAACCGAAACACTTTTATATCAAAACCTTTGATATTATTTCTAATGACATCTCTTTGAAAACATTTGCAAATAAACTTATTCAAATAAGGTATCAATATCTGGACTGTCTAACGAAATATATCCGGACTGGGTCAATGGAATATACCGAACGGAATATAAAATACCAGAAATGGGTAGCTGAAATGTTTGCAAGTCGTTACAATTATTTTAGGAATACAATCAAAATCGTAAATCTCGTACTGAGGTTGGAATTCCAACATGATTGGGAACTAGTGGAAAGATCAATCTGTATCCATGGCTTACGTCCATGACTCAAACGTCGTTATACAACAACACAAATGGCTAAAAGTGGATGCAATCTGCGAATAACATCCAAGGACTCGGACTTCGTGCATCCCTGCCATAAGGCCCAGATGTATCTGGTACCTAGGGCTCAAAACATCTGATAACCCAAATCACTACTGTCCGAAATGCTAGCATACATCTGACCACATAGAATCCCATCATAACGGAGGTATGAGGCTCGCGAGGCAACGCTCAATTTCTTCAAAGCCAGGTTTTTCATACAAAACCACGCTTTGATCATAACAGGTTCCACTTTGAATGTCACATTGCCATTCCACCTCATACGACTGATTTCCAAATAAGTATAACTTCATGTGCTCGTATGTCTTGGGAAAGGGTGTTAAGTTAAGAGAAGTTGTCTTCTCCGCCGCCAACTGATATATGTTTATAGAAACCACTCAAATGTGATTTAGAATGCAATGTAAGACAAACATCCGTACAAGTTCGTTCTAGGACTGAACAAAACTGAAGGCACTTTCCTCGGCCATTACTAGGCGAGAAGCCCTTACAATCCGAAAAAATCTCCATCACGAGGAGACCACTGCTATAAATAACTCTATAATGGGGACCAATTAGAGCATGTTCAACAAGCAGTCTTCATGCTATAAAGATCCACGGTCTTCAATAATCATCATCTTCAACATGTCTTCACTTTCGAATGTATACATTTGTTCGAAGTGGTTTTTGAATAGGAATCATCCAAATCTGACTCCGGTTCCTTCGAAGCCAATCATCGCTTTAAAAAGATGTTAAGTTCATACGTGGATATCAATCATCAATCAATTACATCATATTTTAAATCAAATATCTTTCTTAGATATATTCTTTTCAATTTATTCCATTTTCTTCTCAAGAGTATATAGAATCATTAAGCCTCATTTATCAAGTCATTTGATTTATTTAAACCTTTCTTAAATCCTGGAATAATTCCAAATCATTTTTCTCTTTTACCAGGGAAAACTTTTTCAAACCATTCATTCAGTCTTAATCAAAGATTTCTTATATTCAAGGTATAACATTTAACTTAGGGAAAATGTTCCCAAATCATTTATTAAATCTTAATCAAAGATTTCTTTCTTAACTTCAAATCATATTCTTGCAAATCAAAAATTTTCATAACAGAGCACTACTGCCACTTAAATATGTAAATTTCACCTCCAGGCACTAATGGCAAGTTTCACCTCCAGGGACTAATGGCGAGTTTCACCTCCAGGGACTAATGGAAAGTTTCACCTCCAGGGAATAATGGCAAGTAATCCTACATTATGAATATTCTTGTCTTTAACTTGGAAAAACATAAATATGGTCTTTTAGAGCATCCGGGCTTTCCTTTCGATCCATTCCACCCTCGTCCAAAAAGGAAAAACATAGGCCAGGTAAGTTCAGGGCACTGGTTGCTCCATCCTTAACCTTATTTAAACATGTTTACCTTTTCAGATCTCACAGGCGGGACAAATGTATTTGTCGTTTCCGCATACTCTGTTTGTTATTACATTCAATCTTCTTCACTTTTTGTTTAAGTGGTATAAACAATTAATCTTAACAATTTGTTCAAACTCTTATTAAAACTTCCAAATCATCTTTACATTACTTAATTATTCCTTCAAAATCATTCACAAAAGATTTAGGAAATAATTGTTAAGTTTAAACTCATATTCAAAAGGTTATAGAATTCACAGCATAAAAGTGCTACAGAAAGCGCTTTATAAGCTTACTTGATTTAAACAACTTTTTAATATTTGAAAATTCATATTTTCCATTCCAAACACCCTTTAAACCATTTTAATAGATTTATCAAATTTATTTCATATTTTTAGTCATTTAAAAATATCATTTACAAAGAAATCCTTTTCTGGATTCCGAACTGCAAAACCGCGATGTTTTTAGAAAATTGTTTTGGACATATTTCACAATCTACTTAATGAAATCTTGATTTTCTTTCGTCGTTGGAAAACTATGGATATAATAGACCGGAAAATTCTTATCTCGAACAATTCCGAGCTATATTTCACCTTGTACACATATTTAACTTTTATAGCGCGAAATCGCGAACTACCATTATGCGACGTATATAGTTTTGACTTATTTTTCAACTTCTTTTCATACTTCTTGAAAACACATTTAAATGTTTATAAAACGATTCTAAATCATTTTAAACTCATTTGAAACAACATTTCCATCATTTCAAATTCATTTTTTATTTCATTTCATATTACAATATTATATTATTATAATACCATTTTCAATCTTTTTTAAATATTTTAAAATCATTAAGAGACTAAATAATTTCCATACACACATTTGTATGGATTTAATTTTCATTTAATTAACTATGGTTAATTACTAATAATTTCTCTTATTATTTATCAAACATGTTATCAACCATATAATCAATCACATAATCAATCAATTTGCAACCAAGTTATCAAACATTCATCAACATATTTAAACTTTCAAATCATTATACTTGAAATAAGTTATGGATTAATTAGTAAATAAGAGTACTCACCTTAAACCAAATTGTTCAATTCCTACCAACATTTATATCATCCAACACTTCACTAAATGCTTTTATCTTCACCAAATCTTTTCCCGAGACTTTACTTTTGATCCCGGCAGCACTTCCTTCTCTTTTTCTCGCTTCGAAGCTTCACGACTTGATTTCCTTCTTCCATAAGTTTGGCCATGCCCTATTTCACTCCTTCCTCCATCATTTATTCACTTCTTAGATGCTAAACCATGTTCTAATGGTATTCTACGGCCTTTGGCAAAGTTTGATGGTATTTGGAGTTGATTTGATATGATTTTGAAAAAGTTAGTAAGCATTTGGAAGAGAAGAAAAAGCCATTAAAGAGGTAGAGAAAAGATTGGAAAAGGAAGACGAAGAAGTGAAAAAAATGAGAAATTGGATGCTTATTTATAGAAAAATAAATGAAGTGGTAAGTTACTAAAATATCCCTCTACTAAATTACCAAAATAACCTTACTTATTTATAAAGTAATCTTATTTTTTTCAACACTTAACATCACATTTCAAATCTTTACTTTATGTCATTTTCACTTAGATATTAAGTAAAGTAAGTAATAATTATGTTTTTTCGATTTGATGTTTTACTTTTTTGCTTTGAAATGACATTTTTGTCTTTTTGTGCTTACTTTTTCTTAATTGCTTTCTAGAAATTTATAACCTTGTTTATTAATAGTAAACTTGATTTGTGAATTAATTAATACTTATACTATTTGAATATATTTTCATCTATAAGGAAATAAAGGTGCGACGACGTTGCGACAACTTTTAATCGACAAAACGTCGTTTTCGACAAAATATTTTACGGTCACATTTTGACGTTTTAGTTAAACTATTTATTTATGCAAACCAAATTTAAAAATGAACTTTTTAATTCTTTAAATAAATTAAAACATGTCTCTTCATATTTTAAAATCATATTTAAATAATATCAAAATCTTTAATTTACGGTGTATGTAAAACTGACAAAATGCTACAAAATTTGGTTATTTTTGTAAAATGATTATTAACATACTTATAAGTATTTTAATATACTTTTATTATCTTTATTATATGTTTCAATGATATTTATGTTTTTAAATAAACATTTAAACCTATTTATTTAAGCATTCGTTTATTTTTAACAAAACTTAACTTTTGTTGGCTTGTTCTAAAATCCAAATTTATACTTTTTACATTATCACCTATAAGAATAAATAATTTATCTATTATTATATATTATATTTAACTTATTTATTTAAGTTTTAAACCTTTTAAAATTTAAAATAAATGAAATCTCTTATTTTTAAAGTAACGAAATTACGGGTCGTTACAAAGCCACACCCCAAAAAAATCAAAGGGCCCTAATCAATCACAAAGTAATAGAATGGTATCAAAGGAGTGTGTTCGATAAGAGGAGCTACGTCACTGGTCCAGAATTGCTCCTGTTTTAGCCACCTTATGCCAACTCACAGGAGTGGAGTCCACGTATATACCTCGAAGGAACGCCGCCACCATCCTACTTCATTCCGGAATCTCCACTGCGTACACGATTGTTAAAGTGTTTTTTGGAATTGGCAGAGAGTATGACAACTTCTGATCCCGATCTCTTTAACAACCAAACATTATTATAATACCGCGGTCATTTCAAAATAGTATATACTTCAAAACCAAGATATCATTGCCATTTCAAAACCATATAAATACGATATCCGTAACGATCCTAATTTTTTATTTAAATTTAAATTGTCAATTTATTTATATTTTAAAATTTAATTGTGAATTAATTTGAAATTTCCAAACTAAATAAAACATTTGTTTGTTTATTCATATATATATTTATATAAATTGAATATAAAAAATTAATAGGAAATTGTATTCTAATATAAATATGTAATATCTATATTTTGAAAGTTGTATTGGAATTCAATATAGTAAATTTTTAAAAGATATTTGAAAGTTAAATTTTAATTTGATATAAATAATTTTAAAAAGTTGTTTAAAGTTAAATTTATATTTTTAAAAAGACTTACAAATAATCTATATATATGTTTATTCATTTAGTTTAAGTACATTTCAAACTCAATTTCTTACAAAGTTGTAAATATAAACATATGTGAATATAAGAATTTAGTAACTTGTAAAATAGTTGTTTATAAAATTAAGCAATATATTTAAAACAAAGGGTTAAAACATAAATCTATAAGTTAATTTAAATAAAGGTCTAAACATAACATTGCTTGTTTTGAACAAGTGTAGGCTAAAGAAAATAGAAAATTTACAAGTATTAAACATGTTTTAACAAGTGGCAATATAACAACTTTCTTTTTAAGAATTATATTAAACATACATAAAGAAAAGAAATCTGATTTCTCAATTCAATAAAGGAATAATTTCTTTCATCTTCAAACTGAGAAATAAAATCAAAAACAAAATGCAAGTTCAACTCAACAAACAATGATCAGATGCAACTTAAATCAAAGCATTCTTCAAGCCAAATAAAAAAGAATAAATTTGGAAAACAAAATTTAGCTTCAGCTTCAAAACCTGGGAAAACAGAAAAGATCAACTAAACAAAACAAAAGATCAAAGCCTCAGCTTATAAACAATCAGCTTCGGATCAACGTCAGTGTTCAAGTTTTCAACTTGAACAATCAAAGATTTAAGCAAAACAAACACAAGTACAGATCAGAGCATTTAGCAAAGCAAACAAGACAAGAGTTGTAGATCAAAGTCCAAAATAAATTATAGTTTTCAATTTAAAACAACTTCCAGGCCCTGCTTCTCTTCCCCAAAACTGTAAGTAAACTCTTTTTATTTCAAAGCTAAAAATCCTAATTTACTTGATGCGTGAGATTGATCTGAGTAGTGATAATATATATAATGTTTGCATGGATGTTTTAGCATGAATATAAAATTGAATTGATATTTATATTGTAGATATGTATGTATATATATGGTTTTGGTCTTTGGTTGTTTTATAGTTTTCTTGAATTACTTTTAAAAATTTCATAACTCCAGATACAAGAAATTTTAAGCTTGGATCCTTGAATGAAATATGAGTATAAAAAAATGATGTCAAATCTAAAAATGATTTCAAGAATTTTCTTTTAATAATTATTTCAGAAATAAGAAAATACTGAGATAATCTAAAATTGGTCAAAATTCTATGAAAACAATTTCATGATTAAATTGCATGAATGGATTCGTGGTAAAAAATCTTGAATTTTGGTATGAAAATCTAAATTTTTAGGCTAGTAATTTTTGAGAAATATTGGGTTGATCAGAATTAGGTATTTTGGAAATCGTCGTTGATCAATGTTGATTTGGAGCTCAGGGTTTGGCGGGGGGTGGCCGGGGTATCGGAGATCCCTAAAAAAATGGTTAAGGGTTTTACTGATGATCGTTGCGGCCGGTAGGTGGCATACTAGGGTTTGGCGATTCATTTTGGTCGTGATGCTTGCAGTGCTTTGCGCGACGACGATGATGCTCCGGTCCCAATAGGAGGGATAGGTGCGGGAAGTTGAGGTGTGTCTGTGGTGTGGTCGGCATGGTCGATGATGGCTAGGATCGTCGACGAAGAAATGGTTTCGTTGACCGAGTCGATTCCAGATGGGTGCTGGGTAGCTCGAACTTGAATTACGGCGAGACGATGGGATTTGAGAGGTTATGGTGATCAGCAATGGTTTCGGTGATGGGTCGAGGGTGTCACGGTCGGTCGGAGCTAATTGAGGTGGCATGCACCATGCACATGCGTGTTTGTTTTTCTGGTTGCTAGAGCTTAAAGAAAAAAAAGTGGAGCTCGGGTGGGAACTTGGGGTAGAAAGGTAAATGGCTCGGGGATGTTGTCATGCGATGTCGGAGTAAAAAATGCAGAAAGAACTCGAGATTTGGCTCAAGGAAATTAGAGTATGGTTCAGGTTTTACTCGAGCATCTTAAGTTTTGAACCCAGGTTTGTATTAACACTTAAAGTTATTAAGGTAACTAAATTTTCAAGGAGACATTACCAAGTTTTCAAAATAAGTATTAATAAGTTTAAAACAAGTTTTCAAAGTTTTTAAAATGTTTTGAAATTATTTGTTTAAAGGTAATTATATAATAAGTAAATTTCTAAATGTTTTTCAAGGGTGACTTAATGATTAATTACTTAATGCATTAAGGAATGATTAATTAAACGGATAATTTGTCAAGGTGATTAACTTAATTATATGATTACTTAATAATAATTGTTTAATGAAGTAACTAAATGATAATTACTTAGTGTAATTAAGGGATGATTATTTTGTGTAATTACATTAAAAGATAATTAATTGATTAAGATTAATTAATTTATTATTAAAGGATAATTAATTAATGATTGAGGATAATTATTAATTAATTTGATTAATTAATGAAGGTAGTAAATTTGGTGATAATTAACTAATTTAAAGATAAATTAATAAAAGTGATTACAATAATCACTTATTGTAATTAATTAAGAATAGTTAATTAAATGGTAATTAATTAAGGGTTAGTTAATTCATTTATTAATTAATTGAAGTAAATGATTAAAGGATGATTAAATAACTACGATTAATTATTTAATGGTTAAAAGTTTGGTTTATTTATTAATTAAGGTTAATTAATAAATGATTAAAGAATAATTAATTAAGGATTAATTAATAATTAAAGATGGATTAATTAATAATTGAAGGAGGTTAATTAATTTATTGAAATAATTTGTAATTAATTACTGTTAATTAATCAGGATTAGTGATTAATCTGATTTAAATTAATCAGATGATTAATTAACCTTACTTATGAATGCTTGGATTGTATGGAATGCTTTGAATTGTTTGTTATCCCTGATGTATGATGCTTTTTGATATGAATTGTTTTGATTTGAGCTGTGAAAAATGTAATTTATTTATCTGTGATGAATGTATATTATTTATCTATGAATCTGTGAATGAAGATAAGCATTATAGGAATATATCGCTTATCGATATTGGTGTGCTTAAATCTGTGATGTTTGATAATGTTGCACTGCTATTGTGTAAAACCCCTGGACGCCACCATACACACATAAATAAGGATTTCATAAGGAAATGGTTAAGTCATAGATTTTCGAAATGATTTTTAAGTTGAATTTTGAATCCAAAATAGTTTTGGAAATGGAATTAGGTTAAATGTGAAAAGCTTTTGAAAAGAGTTTTAAAGTTATTTTGAAAAACTTGATAAAATTTTGAAATTTAAATAATTTTATTTGAATTCGAATTCAAGATTTGAAATTGAATTCTATATTTGGAAACTATGGTTTAAAAATGTTATACAAGTCAAGATGTGTTTTAAACCATTTTAAAGGTATTATTTTGGAAATTTGAATTTAACCCAAGTTTTATACTTGAAGAGCTTTAACTTGTGCAAATGTAATCGAATTTTTCCGAAACGAAAACTGTTTGTTTTCAAATAATAATAGCTTTCGTATAAAGGAAGGTTTTCCAAGTTGTATTGAAAATTCAAGTTTTGAAATGAAATTGTTTTGAAAGCTATAAATGAATCTTTGTGAAAGATTGTTGAATTTTGTTTTGAAATTGAAGAGGATTTTAAGTGGTGTATCTTTTATATAAAAGATTTGAAATGGGAATTGGTTTGAAAACCGTGAATGAATCTTTGTGTAAGATTGGTGAACTTTGTGAAATGAGTCTTTTCGTTTAAAGATTTGAAAATGGTAAATTGTTTAAACCATTTGAAAGAATAGTTTTGGGTGATATGTTGTGACTTAACCAAGATCCAATATCCATATGATTTTTAAAATATTGCTCTCACTATTCGGTTTAGCTTGGAGGGGACTTTGTGCCATATATCCCATTCCGAATAGTGATACGACGAAATGGATAGAAATTGAAGACAGTGGTGAAGACCAAGGTGCCTTCGAGAATGATAGGATAACCCGTCGAATGACTCTGCACTGAATTGCTCCGGTATAGAGATCTCCATATGTAATGGGAAGTCCGATCGGGATTGAGGATACCCGGATTGTAAGGGCTTCTTTATGAAGTGCCTTCGGTTTTGTTCAAACCCGGAACAGACTTGTATGGATGTGTGTCTGACATTTTACTTTGAGATGTAAAACCGGTTTCTATCAAATACATTTCTTTTTGGTGGCGGAAAATATATTCTCTTACCTTAACATCCTTCTCTGAGACGTACGAGCTCAGAGGTTATGTAGTTGATGGTTACTAGTGATACATTCCCAATTTGATAATGTCGCATACGAAGTGTTGCTGATCATTTGTTGATCGAAGCATGTACTTGTGAAAAGCGTAGCTTTGTGAACGAGACTTCTTCGAGCCTCACAACAAATAATGGTCGAAACAGGAATCGTGGCAGCAAGTTTATTGGGGGGTAGCGCCCCTTAAGGGTATGTCATTTCCTTTTGGATTATGGGTGGTACCGTGGTATGGAGCCCAAATACTTAACTTTGTGGTTGCTGCAAAATTTATTGCTTTGTGGTTGTTGGTTGAGAGGCGCCTCGGATAAAGGTTGGTAAAGAATGGGGGGGTGGCATACTCGTGTCAGTAGTTACCTAGTTACAGAGATAACCCAGCCTTGTGTAGCAGAGATCCAGTTAGGTACTTGGGGAGGTCCCAACAGAGGCTTTCCATTTTGTGTGGGTAGTTCATTTGCCTAACCATTTGTTGGAAATCCAATCATCCAATATAAGCCCTTTACGGTTTTATTTGTATAACCTGCCATTTACTTATTGTTGTCACCATTGTTTAGATGGTAGCTATAGTAGGCATAAGTGCGAAATGTCTATGCTGACTAAGATTAATATTATACTTTCGAAAGATTTTATGCACTATGCACTAATAACAATATCAAAAGAATTTTTTGCGTATCAAGCATGTTTGACTATCATAAGGAGAAATCTCCACCAATTCTGCATTTGCATTGTGTGTGCAGTGGGAGGCCTTATGGTAAATTCATTTTCCAAAAAGCATTGCGAATTTCAATTTTAAAAATCTTTTGTTGTTTGTTTAAAGATAAACTGTTTTTGTTTGCTCATACCAGTCACATGACGGACCTGTCTTAATACAACGTGATAGGGGTTCTTGCTTCATGTTTGGTGGTGAAAAGATTTTTATCCATACATGTCCCCGGGGAGGGGTTGGCTAACCAGTTAGGTTGAGTGTCAAAAGGCTGGCCGTAAAAGCAAGGGCAGGGTACCAATGTGAGCCACGGCGGGGCTGGGATGGTTGAAAAGGCTACCAGTCGAGAGTGGCCGCTGTTGATGGTTGAAAAGCCTAGACCGTGACATTTTGGTATCAAACCTGGAGGTTGAAAATTTAGCTCAGGAGTATAACACATTAGGTAACTCATTAGATATAGGGTGAAGTATACCCTAGAATGAGTATATCCCTAAGATATTCGTCTGTATGCCTCAGTAAATTCTCTTACTATCCACTGATAGTGAGTGTGAGTTCAAGAAGAGGACGAGATAGAGGACAGGAGAGTACCACTACAATTGGTCGATACCCTGCAACAACAATGGAAATAAATTTTCTCTATCAATCTCCCTTGATCATCATTTACTTTTCCAATTCTTTGATTGCTTCGTAGCAGCTCGAAGAAAAAGCTTTGATGCGGTGATGGCCCTGCGAATAGTTATAGAAAATCCTTGCTTCATCGATTTCTTATCGATCTTCCCATTTTTTAACTTTAATAAATTTTAAATTGAAATAAATAGGTTAACAAAATATGAAGATTCGTATCGATAAAGCGATTTCTATTAAAACCAAAATTTGAAATTTTGTTGTAATTTCTTGTGAGGATCTAAGTCCGAAGAGGGACAAGTTAACATATACTTTGTGGTATTCTGACCTGAGTTTGGAATCCATATCGAGTGTTTAATAATTATGGAAGATTGTATCCGCTTGTTTGTTATTTTGGGTTCAGATATATTCTAGGAATGGTTAGTTATCCTTTGAACTAATCAATGCCCTGCATATTTCATAGACGATGACCCGAGTATTTTGTAAAGTATTGAATAAGTTTGTTCTCATAATTGTTGATGATATTCTAATTTGGTAAGAAAAATGCAGAATAGATATTCAGCTTAATTAATAAGTCGATTCTTTATTTTTGTATATCCATCTTTTGTTGGTCTCCCTACTTGCAAATTCGAGGGCAAAATTTTCTTAAGGGGGATCTAAAACGATCCCAATTTTTGATTCATATTTAAATTGGTAATTTATTTAAAATTTAGAATTTAATTGTGAATTAATTTGAAATTTCCAAACAGAATAAAACATTTATTTGTTTACTCATATATATATCTATATATAAATTGAATATAAAAAATTAATAGAAAATTGTTTTCTAATATACATATGTAATATCTTTATTTTGAAAGTTGTATTGGAATTCAATATAGTAAATTTTTAAAAGATATTTGAAAGTTAAATTTTAATTTGATATAAATAATTTTAAAAAGTTGTTTAAAGTTAAATTTATATTTTTAAAAAGACTTATAAATAATCTATATATGTGTTTATTCAATTAGTATAAGTAGATTTCAAACTCAGTTTCTTATAAAGTTGTAAATATAAACATATATGAATATAAGAATTTAGTAATTTATAAAACAGTTATTTATAAAATTAAGCAATATATTTAAAATAAAGGATTAAAACATAAATCTATAAATTAATCTAATAAAGGTCTAAAACATAATATTGCTTGTTTTAAACAAGTGTAGGCTAAAGAAAATAGAAAATTTAGAAGTGTTAAACATGTTTTAACAAGTGGAAATATAACAACTTTCTTTTTAAGAATTATATAAAACAAACATAACGAGAAGAAACCTGATTTCTCAATTCAGTAAAGGAAAATTTTCTTTCATTTTCAAACTGAGAAATAAAATCAAAAACAAAATGCAAGTTCAGCTCAACAAACAATGATCAGATGCAACTGAAATCAAAGCATTCTTCAAACCAAATAAAAAAAGAACAATCAGGAAAACAAAATTTAGCTTCAGCTTCAAAACCTGGGAAAACAGAAAAGATCAACAAAACAAAACAAAACAAAAGATCAAAGCCTCAGCTTATATCAGCTTCAGATCAACATCAGTGTTCAAGTTTTCAACCTGAAAAATCAAATATTTAAGCAAAACACAAGTAAAGATCAGAGCATTTAGCAAAGAAAACAAGATCAGATTTGCAGATCAAAGTCCAAAATAAATTATAGTTTTCAATTTAAAACAACTTCCAGGCCCTGCTTCTCTTTCCCAAAAATGTGAGTAAACTCTTTTTATTTCAAACCTAAAAATCCTAATTTACATGATGCATGAGATTGATCTGAGTAGTGATATTATATATAATGTGTGCATGGATGTTTTAGCATGAATATAAACTTGAATTTATATTTATATTTATATTGTAGATATGTCTGTATATATATGGTTTTGGTCTCTAATTGTTTCACAGCTTTCTTGAATTACTTTTAAAAGTTTCATATCTCTAGATACAAGCAATTTTAAGCTTGGATTTGAACTTAAATTTGAATCTGAATTCTATATTTGGAAACTATAGTTTAAAAAATGTTATACAAGTCATAAATGTGTTTTAAACCATTTTAAAGGTATTATTTTGGATATTTGAATTTAACCCAAGTTTTATACTTGAAGAGCTTTAACGTGCAAATGTAATCGGATTTTTCCGAAACGAAAACTGCTTGTTTTCAAATAATAATAGCTTTCATATAAACGATGGTTTTCCAAGTTGTATTGAAAAGATTTCAAGTTTTGAAATGAAATTGTTTTGAAAGCTATAAATGAATCTTTGTGAGAGATTGTTGAACATTGTTTTGAAATTGAAGAGGATTTTAAATGGTGTATCTTTTGTATAAAGGATTTGAAATGGAAATTGGTTTGAAAACCGTGAATGAATCTTTATGGAAGATTGGTGAACTTTGTGAAATGAATCTTTTTGTTTAAATATTTGAAAGTGGTATATTGTTCAAACCATTTGAAAGAAAAGTTTTGGTAGTAATTTGTGACGTAACTGAGATCCCATTATCCATATGGTTTTTAAAATACTGCGCTCACTATTCAGTTTAGCCGGGATAGGACTTTGTGTCATATAACCCATTCCGAATAGTGATGCGATGAAAAGGATAACAATTAAAGACGGTGGTGAAGACCAGGTGTCTTCAAGAACGATAGGTTAACCTGTCCTATGACTCTGCATTGAGTTGCTGCGGTATAGAGATCTCCACATGTGATGGGGAGTCTGGTCGGGATTGGGGATGCTCGGATTGCAAGGGCTTCTTTGTGAAGTGCCTTCGGTTCTGTTCGAACCCGTAACAGACTTGTATGGATGTGTGTCTAACATTACACTTTGAGATGTAAAGCCGGTTTCTATCTTATACATTTCTATTTGGTGGCGGAGAATTTATTCTATTAGCTTAACACCTTTCTCTGACACGTACGGGCTTAAAGGTTATGTAGTTGATGGTTACTAGTGATAAATTCCCAATTTGGTAATGTGGCATACGAAGTGATGATGATCATTTATTGATCGAAGCATGGCTTTGTCAAAAGCTTAGCTTTGTGTACGAGACTTCACCGACCCTCACAACCCGGTAATGGTCGAAACAGGAATCATGGCAGCAAGGTTATTTGGGGGTAGAGCCCCCTGAGGGTATGTCATTTCCTTCTGGATTATAGGTGGTATCATGGTATGGATCCCAGATACTTAACTTTGTGGTTTCTGCAAAACTATTTGCTTTGTGGTTGTTGGTTGAGAGGTGCCTTGGATAAAGGTTGGTAACGACCGGGGGGTGGCATACTCGTGTCAGTAGTTACCTAGTTACAAAGGTAACCCGGCCTTATGTAGCAAAGATCCGGTTAGTTTCTCGGAGACGTCCCTTCAGAGGCGTTCCATTTTGTGTGGGAAGTTCCTTTGCCCAACCATTTGTTGGAAATCCAATCATCTAATACGTGCCCTTTACGGTTTTAGTTGTATAACCTGTCATTTACTTATGGTGGTAACCACTGTTTAGATGGTAGCTATAGTAGGCATAAGTGTGAAATGTCTATGCTGGCTAAGATTAATATTATACTTTCGAAAGATTTTCTGCACTATGCACTAATAATAATATCAAAAGGATTTTTGTGTATCAACCATGTTTGACTATCATAAGAAGAAATCTCCTCCAATTCTGCATTTGCATTGTGTGTGCGGTAGGAGGCCTTATGGTAGTTTCATTTTCCAAAAAGCATTGCGGATTTCAAATTTAAAAATCTTTTGTTGTTTTTTTAAAGATAAACTGTTTTTGTTCGCTCATACCAATCCCATGACTGATCTGGAGTTTATTGTTCCCTATCTAAACACTGGGTGCCCATAATTTTGCACATAGGCAGTCAAAAGTTGGGTTGTTTAGATAGTCGAATAGTAGGTGTAAATTCGATAGCATTCAATCTCTGGATATTGTCAATCGCATTAGGATCGGAGTTGCTTCATTACAGCATTGATGGTGGTTCTCGCTTATTAGTTTGGAGTCTTTCTAGTCTTGGAGCATTGGAAAATTGTTTGTGTTGGAGTATTGATCTTGTTGAGTTCTAAAGATATTATCTTTTGGAGATATTTATTTCCGCTATCGATGGTTGCAAAGTCTAGACCATCTTCTGCTGTTGTCTTCCGCTGTTATATATCTTTTGGCTCTGATTTGTATTGATATTCGGTTGTATCACATGTTGTATAAATTGTGTATCAACGATATATATTATTCATATTTTCTTCCGCTGTGTTGTTATACTTAATGTGTTATAAGCTCCGGCACGAGTCGGATTTCAACGATTGAATCTGCGGCATTCAAGTACAAGTGAAGTACGGGTGTCGATTTTCGAACGCTGAAATTTGGGTCGTGACAATATCATTTCCATTTCAAAATAAATTAGATATCATTTTTATTTAAAAACCAAATAAATATAATATCATTTTATTCCAAATATATTCTCTTCCAGAATCATAGTACTTTCAAAGTTGTAACACTTTCAAAAACCAACACTTGACAATATGACATTTTCAAAACATAATACTTTGAAATTCATAACTTCGAAACTATAACTTTCCCCACTTAAATAGTTTAGAGTTCCAAATAGTATATATAATAAAGTAATTTTAAATTTAACATTACTTTATAAATAAAATAATTTCCTCAACTTCACAAATTGATTCAAATCACCTGGAACATAAAATTCAGTTTAAATCAAATCTCAATTCATAATTTCAACTCAATTCGATTTTCAATAATCCATTTCAATTTATATCAATTCCAAATAAAGATTTGATCCTCAAATAAACCATTTCAAATTTCTTATATTTCACAGCTTTAAATATTCCATAATTTCCAAACTAAATTTGATAATTTTTCATATATCAAATTCAATTACTATTATTTAGGTTTGAAATGTTACTTAATAAATCCAATATCATTTAGGTAAAACTTTTAGACTTTAAATAACTTAATATTCTTCCAATTTATTTAACTTGATATATTCACTTGAATCCCTTTAAACCAAAATCTCAATTTTATTAAGTTTCAAATCAAATTTATTTGAGTATAATTCTTAAATAAATTAAAATTCAAATCAATTTCATATTTATCTTCCAACCTAAATTTTTATTTAAGTCATTATAAACTCTATATAAAATATAATTTAAATAAATACTTAACCATATTATATTTTAATAAAATCAAACTTTATTATTAAACTTATTTTATATTTTGAAACAAATTTATACATAGCTTAAATCAAGAATTTAACTATATATAAAATAACATTTATATAATATCCAAATTAATATTTTATAAAACCATATATTCCTTTCCAAAACCATAAAAATCCTTTCAAAATATTTATATATATAGACCACGGTGTCTGAACATAATTTTCTATCCTATTGTCAAGTGATACGGATACTTATCATTTCAATCAGCAATTTAATATTTTACGGTTATATATCATTTCAAACCGCAATCCCGAATGAAATAGAAATCCATAACAAACTTGCAGTTTATAACAATATAAAATACAACATCCATACGTCCAATATCAATAATCAAACATTTATCACAATCATCATCCAATTCAATCAATAACATCAATATAGAACAGATAATAAACAAGAGGACCGTAAAATCATCATCCAATTAAAAAATGGGGACCACTCCAAATTTTCTTTCCCATCCCGCTAACCCATCACATCCCCTATCTTCTCTACAGCCCTGTCCTTCCTCTCCAATTCTCGTACCTCCTTCTGCACCACCCATACTTCCTCTACCAAAGATTGTTCCTTCCCCTGTCTGTGTTGAGCTTGTCCCTTCTCTTCCTGTTCATCCAGCTAACCCATCACATCCCCCAACTTCCATTCAGCCTTGTCTTTCCTATCCTATTCCAGTTCCTCCTTCTGCACCACCCATTCTCCCTCTCCCAAACTTTTCTGTTGTTCCATCCTCTGTCAGTGTTCAGCTTGGCCCTCCTTTTCCTGTTCATGCCTCTTCCAAGCTTTCACCACCTCCTTCACTTTCTAATCCAACTTTGTCATCTCCTTCACTAACTAAACAACCGCAAGCTTGGAACTCTCTTTTCAAAGCAAGACCTAATAACGCTGGCTCCTATGTGCCTCGTGATATTCAACTTGAATATCAAGGAGAAGCTATAGTGCCACCTGCTGAAGTTGTCAAGGCAGGTAGTTCACTGTGGTGTGATTATCTTGTTGGTTTTTTCCTTGATAACCCACTACCGTACACAACTGTTCTGTATTATCTTAAGCGTGCTTGGAAGCTTGCAGGGTCTATTACTGTTAAATCAGATGGTTTTCTGTTTTTGTTCAAGTTTAGTAACGAAGATGACAGGAAAAAAATTTCTGAAGTAGATCCAGTTGTAATGAGAAATAAGTTATTCATAGTGAAGCCGTGGGATGAAAATATAGGGAACAGCTGTAGTAGTATAAAAGCTGTGCCTGTGTGGATAAAACTATCAAATATACCATTGTATGCATGGTCACCTTTGGGTATTAATTGGTTAACTGCCAGGGTTGGTAAGCTTCTTTGTATGGATACATCAACTGAAAAATTTGAGTGTTTATCCTTTTCTAAATGTTTAGTTGAAGTAACTCCATACAAAGAACTACCAGATAGTTTCTAAGTGATGTTGCTAGATGGAACTGAACAAGTTGTGAAAGTAGAATACTTGTGGAAACCGAAAATCTGCACTTTATGTAAAGAGTTTGGGCACTTGATTAAAAATTGCAAGAAATATGAAAGTGATGAGTTTGTTGAGCAATGTGCAACTGATGAACAACACAAACTTACTGAGGATAAAAAGAATAAGATGAAAAAGGGGAGAACATCTGAGAAACAAGAAAGAGTTAAGCAAGTTTGGCAAAAAGTAAACAAAAAAAAGGATAAAGGGAAAAATGTGAGTGAAGATGTGGGAGTAAATGACTTGAATATGCAAGGAGAAAAGATGGTTTCTGAGAAAGATGGAAGTGGGAAAATTAAATTAGTGCAATATGATGTGCAAAAAACTCAATGTGGTGAACAGGCTTGTGTTGTTTCTACACAAAATAAGTTCCACTTGCTGCAATCTGTAGTGGATGAGGATGACACGCTGGAAATTATTGATGTTAAGGAAGGTGAAATAACAAATGAAGTCATTAGAGAAGAACAATGTAATGGTGGTTGCAAAGGCAATACTCCTGCAAATGATGGTAAAGAAAATGAAGTTAATGATCTGAAAACAACTGATGTGGACAAAATTTTGTTTTCAAAAGATATAAACAGCTCTGAATTTGGCCATACAACTGGAAGTGGTAAACATGTTCTACATGACCCCTCAGATACACTTGTATCAGAAATGGATAAAGACTGGTGCAATATTTTTGAGCAACGAGTAACACAGCTAATAACTACAATGTATGAAAACCCAGTGGATGTTCAAGCTACTGCTCCAACACCATACAACTTTTCTATTGACTTGCCAGGTTGGCCAGCATGTACTACCAATATCCAAACTACAACAGTTCCACCTATTGATCCTATCTCCTCCCAAAATTGTTCCCAACCTACTTCTCCTCTATCACAATCTCATAGGATCATAGAAACAAGATCTCTTTCTGCAAAGAGAAGAAATATCAATCCCTTTCCTCAATAATATTAATGTTTAAAAAAATTGCATCATGGAACCTCAGAGGAGCTCACAGTAATTTAAAACTAGATCAGCTGAAAAGTATAATCACTGAGTACAACATCTGTCTTTTTGGTCTTCTTGAAACAAAACTAAACTTATCTTTATCTACTAAAGTTGTTTCTTATATAAATCCATCCTGGTCTTTTCATCATAATCTTGATAGTGCCTCCTGTGGTAGGATTCTAGTTATCTATGATCCTGTAGCATTAACTCTTTCTCCCCTTCTATCAACTAGGCAGTACATCCACTTTCATGTGCAAGAAACAAATACCCCTTCTTCTTACTATATTACCTTTGTATATGATGACAAATTCTGCCAACTCCAGGAGAGTATTTTTTGATGCTTTGCCTCCTTTAAGACAATCCACCCACCCCTGGATTGTTTTGGGTGATTTTAATTCCTGCTATGATTACAGTGACAAATCAGGTGGAGCTCCACTTACATCAAATGATCTTGATCCTCTAAACCTGGCTGTTTATGAATCTGATCTGATTATGGTTAACAAAACTGGAGCCAAGTATTCATGGAATAATAGGAGTCGTAGCGGTGTACGAACCTTCACTACAATTGATCACACCTTTTTCAACCTTCAAGCTATCTCTCACTGGCCTACCCTATCTGTATACCTTCCTCAACCAATAATGTCTGACCACTCCCCTTTAATCTTAACTCTTGGTCTCCATTTTAAAAAGGAAAAGAGAAGTTTTAAAATTTTTAATGCATGGGTTAAACATGAACATTTCCTTCCCTTAGTTACTAAAGTCAGCTCTGATTTTTCTTGTTTTGGTAACCCAATGTTTAAGTTTTGCAGGAAGCTAAAATGTATTAAGCAGGAGATTAAACAGCGGGTTATCACAACTTTTGGCTCTGGTAGCCTGCTGTCAACTAGCCTAAAGGAGAATCTAAAGAAACAACAGGAGTACATGATGGAGCACCCACAAGATGTACAAGCTGCTGAAGAAGAAAGTAAACTATTTAAAGATGTAAATAATGCTTTGAACTTGGAAGCTAGCATGAAGAGACAACAACTGCATACAAAATGGATTGCCGAAGGAGATAAAAACACCAAGTTTTTTCGTGATTCTATAAAGGTAAAGCATGCGAGAGAGAACATTTATAGCATTTATGATGCACATGGTTCTTTTTTTTCAACTGCTGAATCTGTTGATAAGGCTTTCATTGACTACTTCTCAAATTTGCTTGAAAACTCAGATGGTTTTATTCCTGATCTTGAACTCATTTCTTCACTACCACTACCATGCATTTCTTCCCTGGAAGCTGCAACTCTTATTACTCCTGTAACTGATGAGGAAATTGAAACAACTCTCTTCTCTATGAATCAACAATCATCAGAGGGGCCTGATGGTTTAAATGTGGTTTTCTTTATCTCTACTTGGAGTGTTTTGGGTAGTGAGTTCTGTAGATCCATACACAACTTTTTCAACAAGTGTAAGTTGTTAGGTGAAGTTAATAGTACTAACATTGCCCTTATTCCCAAAGTCAGCAACCCAACTGGTGTCACGTCTTTCAGACCTATCTCTTGTTGTAATGTAGTTTACAAATGCATATCTAAATTATTGGCTTCTCGTTTAGTTAAAGTTCTTCCCTCTGTTGTTTCAAGAAATTAGGCTGCTTTTATTCCTTCTAGGAGTATACTTGATAACCTTCTACTATCTCAAGAATTACTGAAAGGCTATGGTAAAAATATGGTACCTACTGCTGCAGCAATTAAAATTGATATTTCCAAGGCTTATGATACCGTTCACTGGTCTTCTATAGTTAGGGTTATGGCACAGATGGGATTTCCTAAAATTTTTGTTTCCTGGGTATGTGTGCGCATCTCCACTCCTTCTTTCTCTATTGTTATTAATGGTAGATCAGTTGGCAACTTCAGAAGTAGTAAAGGAATACGGCAAGGTGACCCTATATCTTCATACTTGTTCTTGCTTGTTATGGAAGTATTCACTGTCATACTCCAAATTAGGTATTCATTAAAGATAATAAAGTACCATCCTAAATGTGCACAACAGCATATAACTTCAATCATGTTTGCTGATGATGTGATGTTGTTCACAAAGCCCGAGTTACCTTCCTTAAAGGCAATTTCTGAGGCATTGTAAGATTTCTATACGATGACTGGTCTTAAAACAAATCAAGACAAATCTTCTTTGTTGGTTTCTGGAGTCAGTGATGCTCAAGCTACTGCATTACAAAGACAAAGTGGATTCTCTTCTATGGACACCGATATGAAGTATCTTGGTCTACCATTAATTTCAAAAAGGATTACAAAAGTTGACTGTCTTCCTCTCTACAACAAAATCACTTCTGCTATGAATGCTTGGGGAAATAGGCAGCTGACACAAAGTGGTAGATTAGTGCTTATTAAATCTACTGTTTTATCCTCCCTTGTTTACTGGGCTCGTGCTATGATTCTCCCAGTAAGGCTATTGCAACAAGTCAGGTCTGCTATGAACAGATTTTTTTGGACAGGAAGCATTCATAATAAGAAACTTTTGCCTTGTTCCTTTTCAAAGTTTGAAGCCTCTAAAATATGGGAGGTCTTGGGGTTATAAATGTCAGGAAGTGGAATTTAGCAGCAATAAGTAAACATATTGATGACTTAATCAACAATAGAGCTAGTTTATGGGTTGACTGGGCCTGGCAACACAATATTAAGAATAAGTATTTTTGGTGTATGGTTAATCCTCTGTCTAGTAGTTGGATTTGGAGAAATTTATTGAATTTGAGAAATGTTATCCTACTATGATTTTATATCCTGTCAAAGCTAATTCTTCTGTCAATTTCTGGCATGACCCCTGGGTCAGTAAAGGTCTTATCTTATCTTTATTATGTGACTATTATCAGATTTTGCAGTCTGGTATACACATTGATGCCAAGGCCATTGATTATATTCATGATGGAAAAATTGTGCTTCCTTCCAATAGTAATCAATATTTAAGACAGCTGTGGAATAAAATGCAACAGCTATACCTACCTGATACTCAATATAACATTGTTGTTTGGGATATGAAGCCTCATTCAATTAAAGGAGTTTACAACTATGTCACTGTCACTACTCCTTTGCCTGCATCTAAATGGAGCACTGTTATCTGGTCATCTGATTCACAACCAAAAGACAACTTAATGCTATGGAAAGTAATAAACCAAGCCTTGCTAACAAGAAATGTTCTGAGCAAATATGGCATGGGTTGCACTATGGAGTGCTTGTTTTGTGACCTATATGAAGAGTCTCCACATCATATTTACTTTGAATGCCCTGCTCTTCTGTTTCTGTTACAAAGAATTGGTTTAAAAACTGGTCTTAGTTTTCATTCTGCTAACACTGGTGATGTGTGGGAAGTTTTCTATAATGCTACCAAGAAGAAAGATGAAATGGGTAGGTTGCTTGCTGTGTGCTTGAAAATTTACATGACAGTCATTTGGAGGGAAAGAAATGCAATATTTTTTGAAAATAAAATAAAATGGGGATGATCTTTGGTATGAAGTGAAGAATGCTATTTATTGCCAATTGAAGATCTGTCATACTGTTTTCACCCCTGCTCTGTTGCAAACTTAGGAATGATCTCTGCTTCTTTTCTTTTTTTATGTTTTTGTTGTTGTTTTCCCTTCTTTGTAATCTCTTTGTTTCTGTTGTAACATTTATTGTTTTGCAATAAACTGGTAGGGGACTAGTTAACCCCGCTGGCTTTGCCAAAAAATAAACAAGAGGTATTTACTGAAAGTTTATATTCAATAATAAATTAAATAATTATTTAAATTAACTGAGGTGATGATTCAAAATATGCCAAGCGGTCATAAATAAATTTATAATCATATCATAAATCAATTTAACAAATATAAGAAATTTTAGAAGTCGTGAGTGGGTTAAAACACCCACCTTTTGAATTTAAATTGAATTTAAATCCAATTTAAACCCGAAATTCAAACAGTCTCAGAATTCGCCCAAGCAAACATCAAAAAAACCAGAATTTCAATATGATCCTAACAGATCAAAACGTGCGTGAATCCGACCTCGTATGTAAAAGTTATGATAATTAGAACGTTCGACAATTAAAATAAAAATATAATAAAATAAACAAAATAAATTCACCAATTCGACCAGGTCACTGTCACTTGCATCACGCGGCTACAGCGGTTCCAAACCTGATCGAACACCTTTGACCAGCCACGAGCCTTCTTTGACCGTTGATAACCCACATCTCCAACCTCCATACGTCACGTCGACGTTACCACCGGGCTTACCGATGCCCCCTCTACCTACCGCCAAGGTCCGACCCCCACCCAGGCTTCAGCCGCCGCTGCCAATTTAGGGTTAGCCGAACCCTAACGAATTTTTTCAGTCGATCCAACCGTCAACTTGCTGCTCAACCCATGCCAACGGTCTCCCAACTTGACTCTCCATACAACCATGCCTCCAATTTGACAATCAGTCGAGGTTCATCGATGAGCGATGAACGGCCGAAAACAAAACAACAATTTTTATCCGCACCGAAACCCAAATTGAAAAATGAATCATATATTTGACTTGCGCTCGTCGAGAGCTTCAAATCCATATATTATTCGATATAGTTGGAGGAGTTTGAAATTTTGATTTGATTTTTATTTTGAAATTTGCAATTGGGAATTTAGGGTTTGTCTACCATTGAGAAAGAGGAGCAACAGAAATTTTTGTACGTACAAAAGTGAGAAATAGAAGGCCGCTAGGGTTTATAACTGGATATGTATAGGTAGGGTTGAAAATAGAAATAATTGATCGGATTTGATTTGGGTTGGAACGATAAACGACCCAAAAAGCCCTTTTCGACTCCGGAACGAAAATCGGTCAACCCATATATCAAAATAGATGTTTTTAAATATTTTAAACTCCATGGAATAGTATTCAAGTCCAAATTCCATCATATGAAGAAGTTATGCTAGAATCGAGTTATTTCAAATTGATTTCAATTAAATTGATTTCTTTCGTTTTGAGCCCGTACAATCAAACGACAAGTCCAATCGTTACGAAACTTGAAATTCTATAATAATTCACTGTCACGGATCCGATGAAACTGGTTTCATCGAAATCCGAGTCAGTGGCCAAAATGGCTATATTTCAGTCAATTAAATGATTTAATATTAAATTAATTAAATCACATTCCTAATTCAAATTTAATTATTACAAATTCTATAAATTTGGATTACTTGGTAATTTATAATCCTTTAAACAAATTTCTATATCAATTTATCGTTGTATATTTTACCATTTACAGTATTAGATTTTCAGTTTCAATTAATCCAGTAATTATAAATTTAAATTCCCAAAAATCCATTTATTTGGTTTAAATATTATTATGAAATCAATTATCAACTTGTCACCTTAAAGGTAATATTAATATTGGTTTATATCCTAATACATCAAAATTTTCCATTTCATCCTAATTTCAATTAACCTAGTATTTAATTCCATTTACTACCATAATCCATTTATTACAGATTGTATTCCAATTAATTATAACTAATTCTAATAAATTTATTTGATTTAATTCCCATCTTTATACTAGGTCCATTATTACTCTGTAACACAGTTAACACTTGTTTTACCTTTCGTTATCTTAATATACTCTAATTTAACAACTCCTAAGCACTATATTACATTTCCAATAAATGTATCATTTATTTATATTTATTAAAAATTTATTTTCAATTCAATCAACTAATCAAACATGTAACTTATAATAACTGTTTACAAGCCAATGTTACACTTAAATTTATTATACTTCAACCAACTATTGTAATTACATACATAATATTGAATTCATTCAATTACCTTTAATTATATACAAATTCCTTTATTTATACAACACTCACGTTTATTTACTTATTCAAATTTTATAACCAAGTGCACAATTTACCCTATTTCATTATTGGGATTTCACTTCAATTGTCAATAATTAGTTTTGATTATCATTGCTACATTTCATTCTAGCATTCATTTCATTAAAAAATTACAAAGTTTTCATTTCTTTCCATATTAAATTACCAAAACTTATAAATTAAACAAATCAAATAGTCGAAAATTTACGGGTCATTACAACAACACTTGATATCCAAAAGTAATAACTCGACATCTACCATGATCTGCTTCCCTTTCTCCTAAGTAGCAAATGGTGGCATATTTGCAATTGAAACAACATTTATGTGACTATTTGTCCGTCCTTTTGTAAAGTTGGTCATTCCCTCTTCATACGAGCTAACCGGTTATAGTTATAACACTTAATCTTCATAATATTTACCCTATAGTCTCTTTATATATTACCCCTCATATGGCACCTCCCATAAGTAATCACATGCTTCTTACCTATCCTCCTTGAGATCCATTCCCTTTATGTTTTCCTTGCCACTAATTTACTTCCTTATTGGGATGATCCTTACATTTATCTATTAATATAATTCAACAAAGCTCTAACTACTAACCTTTTAAATGTAGTGCCATAGAGAATCTGGTTCGGTTCCAACTCCTTAAGTGAGAAATTCAGTCTCTTCATAAACTTCATCACCATCTTATATGATGTATTTATCAAATCAAATCCAAACTTTGTGGACTCATTGAACTGATTCGTGTATTTTCACTGATAATTCTACCTATTTCAAATGGATAAACTTCTGCAATAACTGCCATTGCTCGGCTTCTGAGAAAAAAGTAGTCTCGTAATTCTTATTAAAATCTGCCCATGAAATACTTTCCCTAGTAAGTTCCAAAATAATCTCCCACCAATTCATTTCTTCTCCCCGAAAATGCTAGAAATCACATGCCTTTTCACAATATCATTCAAGCCTAATAGATTAAGGATCTTCTCATATGTGCTTACCAATGCCCGCATCTTCACACAAGGTTTAGTACCACCCAAAATAGAGAAATCCCTGTGCAACTTTAGGGAAATTCACAAGAAATGGGGATCAGATGGAAACCACTCCTTTATGTGGCAGCTATTGGGTTGATAATGGTTAGCCTACAGTTGTAGATATCGATGAAACCAAATAGGAATCTTCACATCTAGAACATCTATTGTATCAAATTTAGTGTCATTTTCGGTTTTGGTTTAAAACCCACTAGAAATAGTTCCAAATTCAGTTTCTATCTCTGTTGAGTTACTCATTTCTGGCTATCTGTAGTTCGAATCATTAGCAATTCCCCAATAGATAGTTAACACAAGTGGAAAGTAAACAATGTGTACATAAATACTCGTCTTATATGTACACACTGATACATTTATACAAATACAAATATACTCTCTTAATACGTCATAGTCCTTAAATTAGGATAAGTTTTGGCCTAATACCAAATGTAACAACCCACCATTTTTGACCTTCTAATTTAATGTCTGAATCATTGTTCAAACCATGAAAGCTAAGAGCAACTTATCATTGAGTTTATAATATAGATACATGTAATGATATTCTAACTACATGATTCAGAACTCATAGTGGGATGAGCAATATATAATATCAAACTATTCATTTATGCAAACCAATCCATGGTAATAACTTCATAATTATAGATCAGTATAATACAAATCCATTAATCCGACACACAATACCATACTAAGTGTCAGATGTCAATATATAAAATATATATGCATAAGTAATGTCTTTGTCATCTACACATCGACATCACTTGCATCAGCACAACTCCATAATCCATCAACCTATCGACGATAGATAAAAATAAAAATGTGGAGAGTGGGACATGCATATGTTTGAGTGAGTGAAACAAGTCTATGTCACATATACTAAACAAAATGTTGGTATAAATCATTATTGTCTAACATATCTATAAACATATTTTAACCTACCCAACATACATTCAAAGAGTAGACCAATTATATCCATATATAATCGACTACTCGATCAAAGCCATGTTATATCTAATTTCTTAATATAACAATGGCACTTATGCTCACTTTTCATTCAACCCATGGACATATTCATAGGTATGATCCATTGATGGTCGTTAAGCTTGCATAAGGAATGTCTTCATTCTCACATGGTCTACATACTCTTATGTGTGACTCACGACACTATAGTAAGTCATGGAAGCTACTAAACATCAACAAATGTATGATATGATTACCGAAAATCAACTACTTATCATAGATATAATCCCATATACTCAAACATCCATACATCCAATTAGATACACACGTGTCACCCAGTCAAGGTCGTACTAGTTTAATTGCCTTAAAAATAGCATAAACAACACTCAAACTTTGTTTTATTTCATCCTATTTGGTTTGTACCTACTTGGGTCCAGGTTCAACCTGGATCAAAGTAGTGCCCGCCGATGAAATAGTGGAACTACTGCCGGTCAATCAATCAATGATTGTGCACTGGTAGGTATCCCACTGGTAGATCGACGTCGTTACTTCGACAGGCACAATCGTACCTATGTTGTGTATTTTTCATTCTACCTTGATTATTTATAGTTGATTGTTTAACACGTGTTGCTACAATAATATAGTTCATTTACAGTGTATCCTTCTATAGTTAATTCTTTTATGTCATCATCGTTAAGTGATATAATTGATGTTTCTTCACTGATCTTTAATTTGAGTATTATTACCTTTTCTCATTCATTAATCATTAACTTAATAATAAATAACCCTTGTTAAATTTGAAATTTATCCCATAATCAAACCAATAATCATAAAGGACCATTATAACTACATTATAAGTGAATAAAACCACCCGGCTCAATGAATCAATGATCAAAATCCCAAAGTCGATGATAAATCTCACAAACCCCACTGTCCACCAAACATATAGAAACTCACTCTATTCATTTTAGGATCATATTTACTCTAAGTATCCTTACTCATTTTTATATAAAGTTTAGGAAAACGGTGGAGAATTGGATGAGTTTTGGTAATTTAAAGTTGACTGGAGATAATGGGTTTAGGAAGAAGAAGGGAAATGAGAAAGGAAATGATCCATGCATTTATTCTTCTAAATTTATAGGTAGAGGCAAACAACTTCTTATTTAAAATTCATATTACTAGATCCTAACCCACTTCGGGCTTTTAGAAACCCTCAACCTGAATCATAAGTATCTCCTTTAGTTGATTTCTGATCCGATGTTCATGTAGTCAAAAATGTTCAGAAATATCTTATCTACACAATGACGTTGCTTTGGTCGTTAAATTCCATTATTGTAAAATTACATTTCTACCCTTATATATTAAAATTATGAAAAATATCCTTTTGAACAGTTATCAAATTTTAAAAGGTATTATAGTGAGATATCCAAGAAAGCGACGAGTGGGCGAAAACATGAGAGAGAACGAGGATGCGTGAGGCGAGACTCTTTAGTTATGACCCAGTCATCTAAATAGAGAGGCGGAAGGAAATTGTCTGGGATGCTTTATGCTTTTTATTTGTTGTTAACCGAGTTTCTAACCCATCGGAATTCATTGGGAGTTAGAACATTCAGACTGTGCTAGAATAACTCAAGATTTGACCAAAACAACTAAGCGAACAAGTCAATAGGACCAAACGAAAATCGTCCAATAAATTACTAAGTAGATGGGTTGCTAGCGATCCCTCACCCATGGATCTCTAGTAATCCATAGGGAAGCATCATGAGTTTTCAAACCTCTTGCAACATGATTCATTACCGTTTATAGCACACTTGCTAAGCTTCATAACATCCCAAACGATCTAGCTAGAGAAGTGAAGACTCATCTAATATAAGATGCTTCACCAAAAGTGGCTAACTTAAAATGGACCTAAACAACTCATACGGAGTCGGGTTAACTTGAAATTTTTTGAGAACACTTAAAAGACATAAAATAAGGCCCTTAAAGAAAATGAGATCGTTTGGAGGTTGTTTGATGGATCTCTAGCGACCTAACTAGATGGATTTCTAACCATCCATGTAGATTGGGCCCCACTACCTAAAATTTTTATGGTAGGTCCGGCACACCATAGAGAGAGTACCTGCAAAGTTTCTTCTTGTTTCGTTAATTTTTGAGTGAGTTACGAATGATTCTTCTAGACCAAATGACCCATGAAGACGGATGATCAAACTAACTCTAAACGACTTGATTTTTGGACAAGGCACGTAAATCAAAGATAGGAAGACAACCAAACTAAGATCACTCAAATATATTTTAAGTGGATGGATAGCTAGCGATCCAAGCCCTATGGATAGCTAGTGATCCATCAAAATAGGTCGGATCGCCCTCAAACATTCCAAGCTCCTTCGTAGCACTAAGTAAAGACTTCTGGTAGAAAAATATGCTAAGTTGATGGATAGCTATCTATCCATTCTCTACAAATAGCTAGCGATACATAGAAATGACTTAAATTGATTTAAGATTTTTGATGATGACTTGGCATAACAACAGGACTCTTTTGCACTTAGACTTCTGGCCCAATACTCACTGAATTCACCTATAAATACTCACTTACCTACAACTAGAGATGGACATTTTTCAAGGAGAGAGCTGACATTACTCTACTGGAATTCCTTTACTTCTTCAACTTTCTTCTCCCTTGTGGAAGTCATCAAGAGGGTAGCTGTGATTCTTTGATCAACCCTTATACTTATGACTATTCTAACTCATTGTAACTTAGATCTAAGGACTAACTGGTTGATATCCTGAGAGATTCAACTAGTATAATCATAATAAAGATTGATTAAAGTAGACGTAGGTCAAAATCAGCCTAACCACTATAAAAATTCTGTGTCTCTTTTCTTACTTCTTTTTTTTGTTTATTGTTTATCTGAAATTGGTGCTGCTGATTATTTGCACTACTGCTTTCACACTCGATCTAGGGTGTTGATCCCTTTTTTGGGTCAACATTTTGGTGCTTTCACTTAGAACCTTGAAAGAGATTTGAAGAATTAAAGTTTGAATCTAAGATTTAGAGAAGATGAGTAGGCTTAATACTAGAACTAGAGCTTAGCAAGTCAACCGAAGCCTGAGGGCAACCAGGAGTTGTCCTGTAATTCTCATCAACCTAACTATGTGATTAGAGAGGAGATGGAAAGGATAATGAAAGAGATACAGGATGGAATCTTAGCTAGACAACTGGAGATGATGGACAGGTTCTCCCAGAGGATAGAGCAGTAAAGGATGGCTAGATCTATCGGGAATAGGAATCAAGCTCATAGAAATAACAATAAGAGCCACTGGAGCTAGATTAGAAAAGGTTGGAATATTGCCTCCACACCTAAAACAACTGATACTCGGGGGCAACGTTGGAATCAACAATAGGACCTAATGTAGGAGCATATAGAATTAGAGCATAACAAATTGAAACAATGCCCACATAACTTGGGGGCATGATAGATTTGGATCTAGGATGAGCTTTAATGCCTAGAACGGGTTATGTTGGAGCTAGAGTAGCGAATTAGAGTATGAATACATGACCTCATGAGCCAAAACCAGAAGCCCACAGTTGGAACGGGGGGCAGGTTCGTCCCTTGCTCACTGCCTTATGCTTTTTTCCTTCAGTAACCTCAGACTGCTTACACGTGTACGAGACCTAGATGGGGATCTAGGAACATTTTGAGTTGGATGTCTTGTGTGAAAATTAAACTAATCGCCTTAGAGTCCCAACATGAGACCGGAGTGTAAGGTACAAGTCTTCTTAGATGGACTTGCATGATATTGATCGCCAAGTCCCAACCTGAGAGATAGGATCAGAGTGTAAAAGTAAGTCCCCTCATCCAAGAGTAAGTGAATTGGCTTACTTAATCCCCCTTAACTTAACAAGAAAACAATCCAGGGAGATTGTGAGAAATGCGGATTACGGATCTTAAGGCTAAAATTAACACTAGAGGAGGGTGAATAGTATTTTAAGGAATTACTAAATCTTTTTGAGTTTATGTTAATTTGAACACAAATGTATGCAATATTCAGACACAGATATGATCAAAAAATCAAACACAGATGCAGAAATAAATTAAAAGCAATAAAGGGAAGAAAACACCGGATTTTATACTGGTCCGGAGTTACCCTACATCTAGCCCGCACACAAGTATGGATTTCCTTTCAAAAGCAATTTTTACAATTACACCCTAGATTTTAAGGCCACGAGATACACCACTTCAGATTCGCAATCCTATAGGTAGAGATACTTGATTTTACGAGCAACAAGTTCGCCCAATTGATTTCACAGGCTACAATCACACCTTTTCTCGCTTGATTGATTTCACAGGCTACAATCACACCTTTTCTCACTCAATTTATTACAAAGAAGCCTATAACTCTGAATAGCACTAAGATCTTATTGAGATAGTGATAGGGAATCAAACTAGAGATGATCTAGTTAGATTCAATGGTGATTTCAGAAGAGTAATGGTAAAAAAATATAAAGAAATGTGGAAGAAGAAGAGGAGTGAAATCAGAGAAAATATGAATATAAATTCGTTTAAAACTGCCCCTATTTATAGTAGAATAACAGCCATGTCCATTCGTGAAAGGATATAACGAATAGACACTTCTTTTGAAATTCAAATTTTTGAAATCAAATGCCACTTTGTCGACAAGGGGTCCTAGGGGTTGTCGATAAGCCTATGGTATTTTTGGTGATCTATTTTACTTTGAAAATAACTTCTATCTTGTATTAAAACTATTTTTAAACTTTATAAATATACTTAACTATAGTTAAAATACATAAATAAGTATAGAGAATAATATTTTGGTATATATAAAGTTTTACTATAATTTTATATTTAAATCTAAGTATAAATATTAAAAGTTAAATATATTATTATTAAAAGATAGTTTAAAACCAAGGATAATTTGATTTTGAGGATAAAGATTATTTTGAAGCTAAAAGTATTTTAAAACCAGGATAGATGTTTTTGATTCTTTTACAAGGAAGGTTTTGAAATCATTTTGAAAACAAGATATAATTTTGTAAAAACATTTGAATAAAAGTTAGTCGATACAAAATAATGTTCCACTAGATTTTTCGTAGGTTCCATCAGGGTTCCATCCCTTTAACGGGCTTGAGTGGATTCCATTCCACGAATAAATTGGATTTTAAGATGCCAATGCCTTTCTAGAAGTTTTAACAAAATTCCTAATTAAATTACTTATTCTTGAACTCTTGATAATCTTGATACTCATGAATCTTCAGTCTTGATATCTTGAATCTCTATATTGTACAGTCTTCATTCTTGGTACCTGCATGGATAAATCCTGCATATACAAATATATCTAAACTATAATGTTAGTATTTATATTTTATAATCTTATTCTAAGGTTGTTGTCATCAAAAAGATCTTCTCAGGGACTAACAGAGATCATCCCTCTAACTTAGAACATTAAACGATCCGGAGAAATCACGCATTAAATTAAACATTAAACGATCTGGAGAGATTACGCATTAAACTTAAACGATCAAGAGAGATTGAGCCTTAGAACAAATTTGATCTAACAAAAAGATTTGAATGCTTTATAATTAGAATAAAACTGATAAATCCTGGATGAACACATGATGATTTTGATATATGACGTGATTCTAATATATTTTGTGATTTTGATATATAATGTGATTTTGATATATGATCAACAACTCAGAATGAGAAGCAAAAATTGATAGTGATGTAAATTCTGAATGGACATGGGACAATTAGAGATATGTGATAAAAATAGATATATGTGATGTAATTGGAAAAATGTGATTTAAATAGAGATACGCGATGTAATAACTCCAAATGAAATTGGATCGATTGTGATGTATCGATTACACTTAGGTAGAGTCTAGGGACTTAGGATATAATAGGTTCGGAATAACTTATGATTGGCAAGATAATCCGAAGGAACTGGACGGTTCATCAAGGCTAAAGCAGCTGGAAAGTTCGATAATCGAAAACTAGAGATAGGAACTTATTCTTAAGCAAAGCACGCCTTTCATTAAAAAGGCATACTTTGGAGGGAAATTGTTAACGGGGTTTTTAACCCATCAGAATTCAATAGGAGTTAGAATATTCATACTATGCAAGAATAACTCGAGACCCAATCCAAACAACCAAGCGAACAAGTCAATATGACTCAAGGAAAATCAACCAATAAAATACTAATCAGATGGATCGCTAGCAATTCCTCACCCATGGATCGCTAGCAATCCATAGGGATGAATCATGATTCATTACCATTTATAAGCATGCTTGCCTAGTTTCATCACATCCCAAACAATCTAGCTCGAGAAGTGAAGAGTCATCTAATTCAAGCTGTTTGACCAAAAGTAGCTAACTTAAAATGGACGTAGAGAATTCATATAGAGTCGGATTGATTTGAAACTTTAAAAGAACACTTAGAAGACATAAAAGAAGGCTCAAATAAAAAATGTGATCATTTGGAGGTTGTTTGATGGATCGCTAGCGGTCTAACTAGATGGATCGCTAACGATCCATGTAGAATGTTTTTATGGTATGTCCCACACACCCTAGAGAGAGTACCTGCAAAGTTTCATCTAGTTTCGTTAAGTGCTGAGTGAGTTATGGATGATTTTTCTAGACCAAATGACCCATGAAGACAGATGAGCAAACTAACTCCAAATGACTTGATATTTGTACAATGCACTTAAATAAAAAATAAAAAGACAACCAAACTAATATCACTCAAAAATATGTTAAGTGGATGGATAGTGAGTGATCCATCCCCTATGGATAGCTAGTGGTCCATCCCCTATGGATAGCTAGCAATCCATCAAAATAGGTCGGATCGCCCTCAAACTTTCCAAGCTCCTTGGTAGCACTAAGTAAAGGCTTCTGGTAGAAAAATATGCTAAATTGATGGATAGCTTGCGTTCCATTCTATATAAATAGCTAGCGATCTATAGAAATGACTCAAATTGATTTAAGATTTTCGTTGATGACTTGGCATAACAACTGGACTCTTCCACACTTGGACTACTAGCCCATTACTCATTGAAGTACCCTATAAGTACTCACCTACCTGTAATTAGAGATAGATCTTTTCCAGGGAGAGAGCCGTCATTACTCTGCTGGAATTCCTTCACTTCTTTAACTTTATTCTCCCTCATAATAGTCATCAAGGGGGTGACTGTGATTCTTCAGTCAACATTTGTACTTGTGTCTATTCTAACTCATTGTAACTTAGATCCAAGGACTAACTGGTTGATATTCAGAGAGAGTCAACTAGTTTAATCATAATAAAGATTGCTTAAAGTGGATGTAGGCTAAAGTCAACTGAACCACTATTAAAATTGTGTGTCCCTTTTCTTACTTCTACTTTTTAATTGTTGTTAATCTTAAATTTTTGCTGCTGATGATCTACACTGGTGCTTTCACACTCGATCCAAGTGTTGATCCATATTTCGGGTTAACACTTATGGTGGTGAATTGGTAGTAAAGCTTCTAAATCTAAGAGGTGGTTGGGGAACCCTACCTTTGAGGACTTGTGATACTAAAGGTAAACATGTTACTTAGGTTTGGACAATCTTTGGTTGAACCACGCGGTGCAAGCTCATAGTGCTGGGCCTTGAACAGATGGATCCGTTTAGCCTTTTACGAGAAAATCAAGCAATATTTATTACCCTTTTTCCTATAAACTCACAGGTGCTCAGTTGAGCAGACTGAGTTTATGGTCTGCATGTTAGACAATTTATTTTGGCTTGTGAAAAAATAAGTCAGCAATGAACTAGAAGGCTTTATTATCTATTTAATTGTTTTTATTTCCACTGCATACTTAACTAGGATTATATTATTAGTTACATGAATGTGTGACTTTTTCATATGTTGTAACATCATCTCTATTTATGATTATTCTATTTACCATTGTATGGGAAATAATTTGGTTAACAACATGTTGGAAAATGTAAAAATTTGGGTTAACGACATGAGTGGAGGAAATGGACTTCTCAAAGAGTTGGTTTGAAGTTGATTTTGACGTAAAAAAATTATTTATTTAGTTAATTTGTTCATTTTTAGTAAGGGAAATTATCTTTGTAGATAAAAGGTGACAAAATCAATAAGACAATGGACTTAACTATTATATTCCCGTCTATCAATCTCAACGGCAATGAGATATAACAATCAACATATATTGTATTAAATTTTGTGTTTTATGTCATATCTAATAACAACTTATTAACCGAAAGTCAATTCAACACCAAAGATGTTGCTCAAGGTGGTATTATTTGAAAATGTTTCAATAATACCCATCTGTTTCAATATAATTACGAAAATGTTCAAAGTTTCAAGTCATATGTTCAAGGGTGAAATAGGTGAATCGCATAAATATGCAGTAGTCTTTCATTCATATGTCTATAGGAAAAATAGGAAATTCACATATGTTACAATCCCTTGTTCATATGTTAATGGGTATAAAAAAATATGCTAGTAAATTTCAATTTATCCAAAGGGTAAAATAACCTTGTGCAAAATTTATAATATGCAAGTCCAAGTTCAAGAATAAAGTCATGTATGTCCATTGTCACAGATAGCTAAATTGTCATGTATGTCCATTGTCACAGATAGCTAAATTAGCAAGTACTAAACAAGCATGCTATACGGGTTAAATGTCCAAGTCCTTATTTGCAAAGAGTTCAAGAGTTATAAGTAGCTCTACAAATCCCTAAAAATTTTAGGGTTTAATAATTATACTTGAAAAATAGAGAAAGAAATAATTCACACCTCTCAAAGAGGTGGAGGGGGCCTCTTTATAGAGACGGAAAATAGGTGGGATAGTTGAAATGTGTCCCCTCGCCATCCTTTCATATGGTAGGTACTCGGCGACTTTATGTCTTCTGAAGTTTGGTATCTCTTGCCGCTTGTAAAAGCTCATCATTCTTTGCTAGTGTTGAAAACTTATCATTCTTTTGGAATGCATTATCCTTTCTATTTGTAGAAACTTAGCAGCACTTCTTTGTAGAAGCTCGACATGATTTGCTGATTATATATACTCGACAATAGTTACTGTTGTTGAGGCTCGATACCAGTTGCTTTATCAAAGGCTCATTTTTGATGACCCTTCTTTCCTTAGGTTCAACAACCTTTGCTCTGTGGAAGCTCAATATCCCATGAAGATTTGGTAGCTCTTCACTCTTTGTTGGGGTTAACTAATTACTCGGATGCTCGACATCCCTATTATTGTAGAGGCTCGACACTACTTTTATGGTTGTAGGGGATTGATAATCTTACTGTCTTCAAACTCGACAACCCTTTTAGCTTGATAACTCTCATTATTCACTGATTCCTTTAAGCTACTTAGCTCTTTGGTAGGAGCTCGATATATTTTGGTTAGATGTTCGATAATCTTACTGATAGAGCATTATTAGAGGTTCGCTACATCATTGATTTGGAAGCACAATACTTATTAGCTCGTCATATCACCATGCACTTATAGGCTCGATGCCTATTTTTCTCCAGTGTTTCCATATCCTCCTACGTACTTGGTTGATTCTTTTTCCCTTAAAGATTTCTCAAGCGTATTTGATAGTCGAAAAATATGTGGATAACATTTGCCTCCCTCCTTGTGTAAAAGAAGCTTTTCACACTTTTGTGTAAAACCAATTATCTTCTGTAACGACCCGAAAATTTGACAGCATATTTTAATAAATATTTAGTCTAATTTAAATTAAATATAAGCTTGTCAATGTTTAAATTGATGAGATCTTGGATATTTAACAGTTATATATGTTTGTCAAAGAAAGTTTTGGTTTGAAAATTTAAAATAAAATGCTTCAAAATTCATTAAAATAAAATCTTCCTTATTCAATAAAATCAAAGATTAAATATTTTATTATTTGATAATTTATATGAATACAATTTTGGTTTTTAAAATGATAAGTTTTAAAATAAACATAGTATTATTAAACATAAACATGGAAATCTAACACATAAGTTTAAAAACAATATAATTAATTATAAGCATAAACATTCAAAACTAGTATAAAACGTAATAATAAATTATAAGATGTAATCAAAGTAATATAAATATACAAATATAAATTATAATTTGAAATATATAAATACAAGTATTTTAGTCAAACAATAATCTTCAAAATTCAAATTGTACAACACAACATCCTTAATAAAAATGTTAAAAAAAGATCATATGAACAAGTATACAAATTTCATATAAAATATAACTAACAATATAAATAAACCAATATGTTAACAATCACTTTTATACAATCATATCAGAAAGTTTGAAAATATAACCTGTATATGCAAGTGGAATAATGCAAAGAAACAAGACAAGTTGTACTTAACAAATAAAAACAAAATCAAAAGCAGGTTTCACTAAAAATAAATGTAAACCAGTAATAAACTTAAAGCTGCTGGAAAACATTTATGCATAAGGAAACAAGGTTCACTTCAATATAAAACCAGTTTTACTTTAATATAATAAAACTTAACTAAACCTAAAAGACAAACCTGGAAAACAATATCTTGTACAAAGATAATAAAAACAAAAACCTGTATCATACAAAATATGCTGGCCGAAATAACATAAATATCTTTGTACAAAATTTCAAATATCAGTAAACATTTAATACTTGCTATCATGATTAAGGGCATAAACATTTATTAGCATAACATATTGTTTAAATAAGTACATGCAGCCGAGATCACGATATCATTTCATATTTGCGGTAAATTAATACTAAAATTCTTGTTGGTCAAAAATGGAGGCTGTCCAGTTATCATCTGTTTTGTTCAAGCATTTATATATATATATCCACCTTTCTATTATTAGTTCGTTCATACAAACTTTAACTTAAAAGAAAACCTGAGAAAAAAAGGGGGAAATAGAAAACAGGAAACAAGGAAGAGTTTCAGGATAGTTCAAGTGTAGTGTCTTCACCTTCTGTTCAAATATTTTCTGTGAGTAAACATATCCACTTTAAATCTAAATTTGTATTTGTAGTTTGTAAATGGTAAGTGCTTGGATATGGACTATATAATTAGCCTTGGTATCTTCTGTCGTTAGAATAGTACAGGCAGTTGTTTCTTTCAAATTTTTGAAATCTGATAAAAGTGAAGCCAAGAAATCTATAATACTATTCCATATAACCATTTGAACTTTGTATTGTGTTAATTCGAGTTTGTTTAGCTTAAACAAAGCCTGCAAACATGATGGAAAGTGTAACAGCATGTTACTAACACTGTATTTTTAAACTACAGGTAACAAAAAGGAATCAAAGCTTAAAATTTAAATGTTTAAATTTTTAAATCCAATAGCATATTTAGTTTTCATAAACATAATTATGATTTTTAACATAAAAATTTTGATTTATAATCAAAGATTTGCAGAGCAGTTTTACGTAGAAGTTTTACTGAATATTTGTCAAATTTGGAAGTTCGAGTGAATTTTAATTTCTGGGATTTGGCATGAAGTAAGGATGAAGTTATATTAACACTAGAATATTATGAAATTATTTTTGAAATGCATAAATTTTGTGTTTGAATCACAAATAGGGTTTGAGTGCTTATAATTGTGATGCTCTGTAAAATATTGATTTCGGCGTCATATGTGAATCGAGTAGGTCGTGATCTTTGGTGGAGTTAGAGGGGGATGTGAGTGACGTTCTGGTGAATTTTCATCACCTCCGGTGATGTGTGGGTGCCGCACGATCGATTTGACAGTGGAGTTGCTGTCGTATATTCAAGCACCAGGTCGTATTTTTGTTTCCATCTTGAAATCGAAATCTGGGTTTAGATTTCGAGTCTAGGGGTGTTTCGTGGTTTGTGGGGATGGTCGCGAGTCGCCGCAGGGGAGGCAGACCACCGTGCACGTGCACGGTGGCGTGGGCGTGTCGGTGAGAATGGGTGGCTTCGTATTCGAGTGATACTCGAATGGGTTCTCGGGTTTAAGAGTGGGGTGACTCGAGTTAGGACCGTGTGTTTGCGTGAGTAAACTACTGCAGTTCAATTTATAGCTTAACTTAAAAACTAATTAAAAAAAAGAGGAGAAGAAGAACTGGGGAGAAGAACAGGATGGGGTGGGAGAGAGAGACGCGGGGAAGTCTCGAGACTGTCTCGAGTAGAATTGGAGTTTGTCTCGGGTATCTTTCTGATTTAACGTATAGCATGATTTAGTTTAGTATATTAATAACTAAGTTAAGTTAGCAATTAGTAGTTAAGTTAATATTAAAAAAGATTTATAAGTTAAGTAATGTAAAAATAGTCGATTAGAAATAAGTAATTTGAATGTTAAGTAATTTATACATGGAATTTTATATTGATGACTTTAAATTAATTTTGAAATTTAAAGATTTATCATATGTTAAATCATTTTAAAATTTATGAACGTTAACTAATTATTTGAAGTTAATTATTAGTGATTAACTTAAGTAGATTTTTAAAGGTTATATAATTAATTAAATTGATAATAATGGATTAATTAAAGTAATTAATCTTTAATAAGTAAGTTAATAATTAACAATGAATCAACTAATTAACTGAGTAATTAAGTAACAGTTAATGAATAGAAGTTAATTATTTAAATAAGTAATTAAAGATTAGATAATTAATAAATTAATAATTAATGGTTAATTCAGTAATTAATCAAACAGAATAAAATAGTTTATTCTTGGACAACTAATTTGGTTAAGTACAGCCAAACCGTTTAGTATGCATTGATAATTATGTTTGTTTGACTTAATAACTGTTTGATGATATTTTGTGATATGTTGTGATATATTATGGATATCTGTGATAATTGTATATGATATATCTGATATATCTGTTATGTTAATTCTGATATTTAAATTGAACTGTTAAGTTAAATAGACAACTTGGCCCTTAAAATGGCGTTTGGATCCGATGAGACCAGGATCGGAAGAATCAACTTTTGATTCTCCAAAAACCACGTCAATCCAAATTAAACGATAGGTCGTGACTTATCAAATGGTGAATCGAGATGGTGTTTCAGAATGTAAGGGTTATCGTCGTTAACTCTGAGGGTGATTCCAAAATGAGTGTAACGAGATAATGCCTTCGGTTTCGTTCGAACCCGGAACGAACTTGTATGGATTGAATGCTTTCAACACATCATCAGGCGGACGGCGAGCATTCTAAGATATGCTCAATAAAGGTAATCGTAGCCTCAAGCCTCATCAACCGGGAATGGCTAAAACAGGGGAGATGCAGCAAGGTTAGGTGGGTCATGCCCAAGCAGGACAAGATTTTTCCCTGTCTAGATGTCCCTTTTTATTTCGGTTATGTGAGCAGTTGTTGGCCACAACTGCGGGGTTATCTTGTTCGGGACTGTTCAGTAAGGAATGGTTTCGGCCTTGTGTTGTAGGGGGTCGGGAGTGATCCTCGGTACGGTGATCTAGGCCCCGTGCTGTGACGGGCGATACCCCAGTAGCCCTGCCATTGTTGGAAATCCATTTTCCCTACGAGACCCTACAGTTTTGATTTGTATTACCCACTTTCGTGGCTAGTAGCTGGGGTTTAATCATGTAACAATTTCGGCTATTTTCTATTTACTTGAAAACCCTAGACACTATTATAATATCACAGAATTTCCTGTAAAATGTTTTGGTTAGCGTAAGGTAAAAACTTACCCGTATTTATTTGTGGGGAGTCTTACGTGGTACCTTTATTTCCAAATGATTTTCAAAGTTAAGCAATCTTTAACCTGTTTACTCATACCAGACCTATGTCTGATCCGGAGTTTATATTTTGTGTTTTCAAAAACTCTTGGGTACTCAAATTTTTACGAGTAGCCAAGTGATAGGTATTTGGAAGTGTTGATTTCTGGAGAAGCTATTTTGGGGAGAAGACCAGACGTATGTATAAATATATATGTAGTTCCGCTGTGTAGTTAGTCTATGCTGTATTTTGGGATGTATGTATGGACATGTATGTATATGATAGTCATGTTATATGATATTATATGACTCTGATGTATGTATAACTATGTAATAGTTATGTGATGTATTATATTTTGTTCCATTCCGCTGTGAGATTCTGATGTTGTTGTTCTTTCTTTCTATTCTTTTCTATTTCTATCCCTTTCTTTCTTAATGATGAAACGTCTTTCTGGGGTTGAGAAAGGCGGGTCGTCACAGTTGGTATCAGAGCGCTAGGTAGAGCGAGTACCTAGGCTCTTGTGTTATATTTATCTTGAGAGTGCGTATTTGTATTTTCATATAATTATATATATCTATCTAAATTTGTTGAGTTACCTGTTCAGGTGACCGACATGAGTTCAGGAAGAAGAGGTAGAGTTAGGGCCAGTACTTCAACAGATAATGGACGGAGTCAGAATGATAGTGAGGCTGTCAATCCAGTACCGTCTCAAGTTAGTTTTGCAGCTTTATGCAAGGATTTCAAACATCTTGAAGGACAACCATTCAGAGGTTCAGAGTCAATAATTGAAGTTCAGGACTAGCTATGCTCTTGCGAATGCATTTTCAAGAGCATGAGATTGTTTGATGAGCGTAAGAGGCATATGGCATCGTGGCAGTTGCAAGGTGGTGCAGCAGCATGGTGGGATTCAACTATTGCAAATATTTCTGAGGATGACATTTCATGGGACAAATTCAAGGAGTTGTTTGAAGAGAAGTTTGTGCCGACGGCAGGGAGAACCCAATTATATCAGGATTTTCTGTATTTGAAGCAAGGTAGTATGTCCATTTCGGAGTATGAAACCAGATTCAACGAACTCTCTTGTTATGGACCAGGACTCATCGATACTCCTCTGAAAAAGAATGAGAAATTTGTGCAAGGGTTGAGGCCTGAATTCCATGGAAAATTGGCAGTGCTTCTGAAGGGATCTTTTGTTGATTTGATTGATATGGCATTGAGGTATGAAAGTTTGATGAGTAAGAAACCAGGGGTTCCAGTTGCAACATCAAGTGGGAATTTCACTAATCCGAATAAGCGAAAGTTCGATCCTAAATGGAGGAAGCCGAATAAGAAGAAACCTGGGAATAATAACGGACCCCGAAAGTGCTACATTTGTCATCAGGAAGGGCATTTGGCAAATAAGTGTCCTAGGAAAGGATTCCAGCAGCAATAGTAGCAACAGCATCAGAGTGGCCCAGGATCAGCTATGGTTCAGAAATCATTATGCTTTAATTGTCATCAGGCAGGACACATGATCAAGAACTGTCCACTTCAGCAGAGAGCACCTCAGAATAAAGTTTTTGCTTTGGAAGCCGGACCATCTTCTTCTTCGGTGGACAAAGGAGTATTAGAAGGTACTTTACTTTTAGATGGAAAATATATTAGAGTTTTTTTTATTCGGGTGCTTCCTTGAGTTTTATTTCTTTGGATTCTGTTGAAAAGTTTTCTCTTACCCCTAGTTCTGTAGATAGTTCTATCTTGGTATCTAATCCTATAGGAGAGGTGACCAAATTAGGCTCTATTTGTAAGGACTTGAAGATCTCGTATCTATCCCACAGTTTTTCTTGTGACTCGTATGTGTTGAATTTTAAAGGATTTGATCTTATTTTTGGTATGGATTGGCTGGATAAGCATAAAGCCGTCTTGAATTGTGATGAGAGAACAGTTTCATTGGAAACTGATCTGGGTAGAATTGTCAGAGTGTCGTGTGATAATTCTGGAATTCACTTGAGCAGTCTTTTGCATGGAATTAAGACTTCTGAAGAGAGAGTTAAAGATATCGATGTGGTTCAAGATTTTGTCGATGTTTTTGAAGAAGGTAAGTGTATGCCACCACATCGAGAAATCGAATTCCGTATTGATTTGATTCCAAGAGCTGTGCCAGTGATTCAATCCAGTAGGATAATGGCTCCTAGGGAAAGAGAAGAGTTGATTAAGCAGACGCAGGATCTTTTAGAGAAAGGATTGATTAGACCTAGTTTTTCTTGTTGGGTTCCAGCGGCGGTGTTTGTAACAAAATCGGATGGGTCACTGAGGTTCTGTGTGGATTATAGAGAGTTGAACAAAGTGACTATCCGTAATAAATATCCTCTTCCTCTCATAGATGATCTTTTTGACCAGTTGCATGGTGCTTCTATCTTTTCTCAATTGGATCTAGCTTCAGTTTCCACCAGTTGAGGGTAGCTGAAGACAGTATTCCCTCGACTGCATTTAGAGGATCGAATTGTTCCTATGAGTGGTTGGTTATGCCGTTCGGATTAACCAACACTCCTGCTTATTTCGTTGATCTCATGAATCGAGTCTTTAGAGATGTGTTGAATAAGTTTGTGTTGGTATTCATTGATGATATCTTGGTTTATTCCAAATCCGAAGAAGAGCACAGGGAACATTTGAGGATCGTATTGGAGACTCTGAGAAAGAATGTATTGAAGGCGAAGTTTTCGAAGTGCCATTTCTGGAAATCAGAAGTTAAATTTTTAGGGCACATTGTTTCTAGTGAAGGCATTTCTGTAGACCCAGCGAAAGTTGAAACTATTCCGGAATGGAAAAAGCCAGAGACACCGACGGAAGTTCGCAGTTTTCTAGGATTGGCTGGCTACTACAGGAAATTTATCAGAGATTATTCCAAGATTTCTTCGCATCTGACTAAGCTAACCAGGAAAGGAGCAAAATTCAAGTGGACACCTCAATGTGAAGAAGCTTTTCAGGAATTGAAGGTAAAGCTAACTAGTGCACCCGTACTTGCTATTCCGGTTGGGAAGAGCAAATTCGAGGTTTACACTGATGCTTGTGTTGTTGGTTTGGGAGCAGTTCTGATGCAGAATGGAAGGATTATTGCGTATGCTAGTCGACAGTTGAAGCCTCGTGAGAAGAACTATGCTACGCATGATCTTGAACTGCTAGCCATTGTTTTTGCTTTGAAAATTTGGAGACATTGTCTTTTAGGAGAGAAATTCGAATTGTTCACGGATCACAAACCATTAAAATATCTATTCTCTCAAAAAGACCTTAATCTGAGACAGCAGCGGTGGGTTGAATTTCTTGCATCCTATGATTTGGATATTCTGTACACACCGGGGAAAGCGAATGTCGTAGTTGATGCTCTTAGTAGGAATGCAGTTTTATCTCTTCTGGAAGTGGTTCCATCTCTTATGGAAAGGATATCAAGCAAGCAAGAATCTGATACGAAGTTGAGGAGGATCATCAAAAGAGTCAGGAAAGGTCAGTGTCCTAGTTTTGAAATTGATGACCAAGGAACACTAAGGATCAACGGGAGAATCTGTGTTCCGAATGACAAGGATTTGAAGCAGGAAGTGTTATCTGAAATTCATCGCTCCAAATTGAATATTCATCCTGGAATTTCGAAGACGTATAAAGATATGAGGAGAGTATTCTGGTGGCCGGACATGAAGAAGGATATTGCTAGATTTGTGAACAGTTGAGCCATTTGTCAGCAAGTGAAAGGTGATCAATAGAAATCTACCGGGTTATTGCAAGCTTTAGAAATTCCGAATTGGAAATGGGAAATGATCTCGATGGATTTTATTGATGGTTTGCCTAGAACCAGGAAAGGAAATGACGGTATATGGGTTATTGTGGATCGTTTAACTAAGAGTGCCCATTTTATACCAGTTAAGGCAACCCGTACTGCAGTTTCTTTGGCAGAAATTTTCTTGAAGGAGATAGTTCGATTGCATGGTGTCCCAGTCAGCATAGTAAGTGATCGTGATCCTATTTTCACTAGCAAATTTTTGGAAGCTCTGCAATCAGCAATGGGTACAGATTTGAGATTGAGTACAGCCTACCATCCTCAAACGGACGGACAGACAGAGAGGCTGAATCGTATTCTTGAGGATATGCTACGGGCTTGTGTTTTAGATTTTGGGGGATCTTGGGAAGTCCATCTTCATTTAGTGGAATTTTCTTATAATAACAGTTTTCAAGCAAGTATTAAGATGGCTCCTTATGAAGCTTTATACGGCAGACCGTGTAGATCCCCAGCTTGTTGGATTGAATCGAAGGATCGTCTTGTGCTCGAGCCTGATCTTATTCGTGAAGCTTCTGCGAAGGTTGAGCTTATCATGAAAAGGATGAAAGCTGCTTAAGATCGTCAGAAGAAATATGCAGATAGAAGACGAAGGCCATTGGAATTTGAGATCGGAGACTTGGTTTTTGTTAAAGTTTCCCCAAATAAAGGTGTTATAAGATTCGGAAAGACGGGAAAACTTGCTCCGAGATACATTGGACCATTTCGAGTATTGGAAAGAATTGGAACTGTGGCCTACATGATTGAATTACCAGAGCGGATGTCGGGGATTCACAATGTATTTCATGTATCACATTTGAGGAAATTTGTTCATGATCCCTCACTGGTTGTAGAATCGGTAATTCAAGAAGATTTGGAAGTTGAACCCAATTTAACTGTGGTCAGAAATCCAGTTCAGATTGTGGACCGAGACGAGAAGAAACTCAGGAACAAAGTGGTGAAACTCGTCAAGGTGCAATGGAGTGAGGATCCCAGAGATTGTACCTGGGAAACTCTCGATAGTTTTAGGAGTGCTTATCCGGATTTATGTTCAGATAACTAGTGATGTTGTTAGAATTGACTGTTAGTTTGTTTGCTATTGTATGAATGATATGTATGTTTGGGTGGTTAATATAAAAGTTTTTTTTTAAATTTACTGTTGTTTAAATTTCGGGGACGAAATTCTTTTAAGGGGGGAGGAATGTAACGACCCGGAATTTTGACAGCATATTTCAATAAATATTTAATCTAATTTAAATTAAATATAAGCTTCTCAATGTTTAAATTGATGAGATCTTGGATATTTGACAGTTATATATGTTTGTCAAAGAAAGTTTTGGTTTGAAAATTTAAAATAAAATGCTTCAAAATTCATTAAAATAAAATCTGCCTTATTCAATAAAATCAAAGATTAAATATTTTATTATTTGATAATTTATATGAATACAATTTTGGTTTTTAAAATGATAAGTTTTAAAATAAACATAGTATTATTAAACATAAACATGGAAATCTAACACATAAGTTTAAAAACAATATAATTAATTATAAGCATAAACATTCAAAACTAGTATAAAACGTAATAATAAATTATAAGATGTAATCAAAGTAATATAAATATACAAATATAAATTATAATTTGAAATATATAAATACAAGTATTTTAGTCAAACAATAATCTTCAAAATTCAAATTGTACAACACAACATCCTTAATAAAAATGTTAAAAAAAGATCATATGAACAAGTATACAAATTTCATATAAAATATAACTAACAATATAAATAAACCAATATGTTAACAATCACTTTTAAACAATCATATCAGAAAGTTTGAAAATATAACCTGTACATGCAAGTGGAATAATGCAAAGAAACAAGACAAGTTGTACTTAACAAATAAAAACAAAATCAAAAGCAGGTTTCACTAAAAATAAATGTAAACCAGTAATAAACTTAAAGCTGCTGGAAAACATTTATGCATAAGGAAACAAGGTTCACTTCAATATAAAACCAGTTTTACTTTAATATAATAAAACTTAACTAAACCTAAAAGACAAACCTGGAAAACAATATCTTGTACAAAGATGATAAAAACAAAAACCTGTATCATACAAAATATGTTGGCCGAAATAACATAAATATCTTTGTACAAAATTTCAACTATCAGTAAATATTAAATACTTGCTATCATGATTAAGGGCATAAACATTTATTAGCATAACATATTGTTTAAATAAGTACATGCAGCCGAGATCACGATATCATTTCATATTTGCGCTAAATTAATACTAAAATTCTTGTTGGTCAAAAATGGAGGCTGTCCAGTTATCATCTGTCTTGTTCAAGCATTTATATATATCCACCTTTCTATTATTAGTTCGTTCATACAAACTTTAACTTAAAAGAAAACCTGAGAAAAAAAGGGGGAAATAGAAAACAGGAAACAAGGAAGAGTTTCAGGATAGTTCAAGTGTAGTGTCTTCACCTTCTGTTCAAATATTTTCTGTGAGTAAACATATCCATTTTAAATCTAAATTTGTATTTGTAGTTTGTAAATGGTAAGTGCTTGGATATTGACTATATAATTAGCCTTGGTATCTTCTGTCGTTAGAATAGTACAGGCAGTTGTTTCTTTCAAATTTTTGAAATCTGATAAATGTGAAGCCAAGAAATCTATAATACTATTCCATATAACCATTTGAACTTTGTATTGTGTTAATTCGAGTTTGTTTAGCTTAAACAAAGCCTGCAAACATGATGGAAAGTGTAACAGCATATTATTAACACTGTATTTTCAAACTACAGGTAACAAAAAGGAATCAAAGCTTAAAATTTAAATGTTTAAATTTGTAAATCCAATAGCATATTTAGTTTTCATAAACATAATTATGATTTTTAACATAAAAATTTTGATTTATAATCAAAGATTTGCAGAGCAGTTTTACATAGAAGTTTTACTGAATATTTGTCAAATTTGGAAGTTCGAGTGAATTTTAATTTCTGGGATTTGGCATGAAGTAAGGATGAAGTTATATTAACACTAGAAAATTATGAAATTATTTTTCAAATGCATAAATTTTGTGTTTGAATCACAAATAGGGTTTGAGTGCTTATAATTGTGATGCTCTGTTAAATATTGATTTCGGCGTCATATGTGAATCGAGTAGGTCGTGATCTTTGGTGGAGTTAGAGGGGGATGTGAGTGACGTTCTGGTGAATTTTCATCACCTCCGTTGATGTGTGGGTGCCGCACGATCGATTTGACAATGGAGTTGCTGTCGTATATTCAAGCACCAGGTCGTATTTTTGTTCCCATCTTGAAATCGAAATCTGGGTTTAGATTTCGAGTCTAGGGGTGTTTCGTGGTTTGTGGGGATGGTCGCGAGTCGCCGCAGGGGAGGCGGACCACCGTGCACGTGCACGGTGGCGTGGGCGTGTCGGTGAGAATGGGTGGCTTCGTATTCAAGTGATACTCGAATGGGTTCTCGGGTTTAAGAGTGGGTTGACTCGAGTTAGGACCGTGCGTTTGCGTGAGTAAACTACTGCAGTTCAATTTATAGCTTAACTTAAAAACTAATTTAAAAAAAGAGGAGAAGAAGAACTGGGGAGAAGAACAGGATGGGGTGGGAGAGAGAGACGCGGGGAAGTCTCGAAACTGTCTCGAGTAGAATTGGAGTTTGTCTCGGGTATCTTTCTGATTTAACGTATAGCATGATTTAGTTTAGTATATTAATAACTAAGTTAAGTTAGCAATTAGTAGTTAAGTTAATATTAAAAAAGATTTATAAGTTAAGTAATGTAAAAATAGTCGATTAGAAATAAGTAATTTGAATGTTAAGTAATTTATACATGGAATTTTATATTGATGACTTTAAATTAATTTTGAAATTTAAAGATTTATCATATGTTAAATCATTTTAAAATTTATGAACGTTAACTAATTATTTGAAGCTAATTATTAGTGATTAACTTAAGTAGATTTTTAAAGGTTATATAATTAATTAAATTGATAATAATGGATTAATTAAAGTAATTAATCTTTAATAAGTAAGTTAATAATTAACAATGAATCAACTAATTAACTGAGTAATTAAGTAACAGTTAATGAATAGAAGTTAATTATTTAAATAAGTAATTAAAGATTAGATAATTAATAAATTAATAATTAATGATTAATTCAGTAATTAATCAAACAGAATAAAATAGTTTATTCTTGGACAACTAATTTGGTTAAGTACAGCCAAACCGTTTAGTATGCATTGATAATTATGTTTGTTTGACTTAATAACTGTTTGATGATATTTTGTGAAATGTTGTGATATATTATGGATATCTGTGATAATTGTATATGATATATCTGATATATCTGTTATGTTAATTCTGATATTTAAATTGAACTGTTAAGTTAAATAGACAACTTGGCCCTTAAAATGGCGTTTGGATCCGATGAGACCGGGATCGGAAGAATCAACTTTTGATTCTCCAAAAACCACGTCAATCCAAATTAAACGATAGGTCGTGACTTATCAAATGGTGAATCGAGATGGTGTTTCAGAATGTAAGGGTTATCGTCGTTAACTCTGAGGGTGATTCCATAATGAGTGTAACGAGATAATGCCTTCGATTTCGTTCGAACCCGGAACGAACTTGTATGGATTGAATGCTTTCAACACATCATCAGGCGGACGGTGAGCATTCTAAGATATGCTCAATAAAGGTAATCGTAGCCTCAAGCCTCATCAACCGGGAATGGCTAAAACAGGGGAGATGCAGCAAGGTTAGGTGGGTCATGCCTAAGCAGGACAAGATTTTTCCCTGTCTAGATGTCCCTTTTTATTTCGGTTATGTGAGCAGTTGTTGGCCACAACTGCGGGGTTATCTTGTTCGGGACTGTTCAGTAAGGAATGGTTTCGGCCTTGTGTTGTAGGGGGTCGGGAGTGATCCTCGGTACAGTGATCTAGGCCCCGTGCTGTGACGGGCGATACCCCAGTAGCCCTGCCATTGTAGGAAATCCATTTTCCCTACGAGACCCTACGGTTTTGATTTGTATTACCCACTTTCGTGGCTAGTAGCTGGGATTTAATCATGTAACAATTTCGGCTATTTTCTATTTACTTGAAAACCCTAGACACTATTATAATATCACAGAATTTCCTATAAAATGTTTTGGTTAGCGTAAGGTAAAAACTTACCCGTATTTATTTGTGGGGAGTCTTACGTGGTACCTTTATTTCCAAATGATTTTCAAAGTTAAGCAATCTTTAACCTGTTTACTCATACCAGACCTATGTCTGATCCGGAGTTTATATTTTGTGTTTTCATAAACTCTTGGGTACTCAAATTTTTACGAGTAGCCAAGTGATAGGTATTTGGAAGTGTTGATTTCTGGAGAAGCTATTTTGGGGAGAAGACCAGACGTATGTATAAATATATATGTAGTTCCGCTGTGTAGTTAGTCTATGCTGTATTTTGGGATGTATGTATGGACATGTATGTATATGATAGTCATGTTATATGATATTGTATGACTCTGATGTATGTATAACTATGTAATAGTTATGTGATGTATTATATTTTGTTCCATTCCGCTGTGAGATTCTGATGTTGTTGTTCTTTCTTTCTATTCTTTTCTATTTCTATCCCTTTCTTTCTTAATGATGAAACGTCTTTCTGGGGTTGAGAAAGGCGGGTCGTCACAGTTGGTATCAGAGCGCTAGGTAGAGCGAGTACCTAGGCTCTTGTGTTATATTTATCTTGAGAGTGCGTATTTGTATTTTCATATAATTATATATATCTATCTAAATTTGTTGAGTTACCTGTTCAGGTGACCGACATGAGTTCAGGAAGAAGAGGTAGAGTTAGGGCCAGTACTTCAACAGATAATGGACGGAGTCAGAATGATAGTGAGGCTGTCAATCCAGTACCGTCTCAAGTTAGTTTTGCAGCTTTATGCAAGGATTTCAAACATCTTGAAGGACAACCATTCAGAGGTTCAGAGTCAATAATTGAAGTTCAGGACTAGCTATGCTCTTGCGAACGCATTTTCAAGAGCATGAGATTGTTTGATGAGCGTAAGAGGCATATGGCATCGTGGCAGTTGCAAGATGGTGCAGCAGCATGGTGGGATTCAACTATTGCAAATATTTCTGAGGATGACATTTCATGGGACAAATTCAAGGAGTTGTTTGAAGAGAAGTTTGTGCCGACGGCAGGGAGAACCCAATTGTATCAGGATTTTCTGTATTTGAAGCAAGGTAGTATGTCCATTTCGGAGTATGAAACCAGATTCAACGAACTCTCTTGTTATGGACCAGGACTCATCGATACTCCTCTGAAAAAGAATGAGAAATTTGTGCAAGGGTTGAGGCCTGAATTCCATGGAAAATTGGCAGTGCTTCTGAAGGGATCTTTTGTTGATTTGATTGATATGGCATTGAGGTATGAAAGTTTGATGAGTAAGAAACCAAGGGTTCCAGTTGCAACATCAAGTGGGACTTTCACTAATCCGAATAAGCGAAAGTTCGATCCTAAATGGAGGAAGCCGAATAAGAAGAAACCTGGGAATAATAACGGACCCCGAAAGTGCTACATTTGTCATCAGGAAGGGCATTTGGCAAATAAGTGTCCTAGGAAAGGATTCCAGCAGCAATAGTAGCAACAGCATCAGAGTGGCCCAGGATCAGCTATGGTTCAGAAATCATTGTGCTTTAATTGTCATCAGCCAGGACACATGATCAAGAACTGTCCACTTCAGCAGAGAGCACCTCAGAATAAAGTTTTTGCTTTGGAAGCCGGACCATCTTCTTCTTCGGTGGGCAAAGGAGTATTAGAAGGTACTTTACTTTTAGATGGAAAATATATTAGAGTTTTTTTTTATTCGGGTGCTTCCTTGAGTTTTATTTCTTTGGATTCTGTTGAAAAGTTTTCTCTTACCCCTAGTTCTGTAGATAGTTCTATCTTGGTATCTAATCCTATAGGAGAGGTGACCAAATTAGACTCTATTTGTAAGGACTTGAAGATCTCGTATCTATCCCACAGTTTTTCTTGTGACCCGTATGTGTTGAATTTTAAAGGATTTGATCTTATTTTGGGTATGGATTGGCTGGATAAGCATAAAGCCGTCTTGAATTGTGATGAGAGAACAGTTTCATTGGAAACTGATCTGGGTAGAATTGCCAGAGTGTCGTGTGATAATTCTGGAATTCACTTGAGCAGTCTTTTGCATGGAATTAAGACTTCTGAAGAGAGAGTTAAAGATATCGATGTGGTTCAAGATTTTGCCGATGTTTTTGAAGAAGGTAAGTGTATGCCACCACATCGAGAAATCGAATTCCGTATTGATTTGATTCCAAGAGTTGTGCCAGTGATTCAACCCAGTAGGAGAATGGCTCCTAGGGAAAGAGAAGAGTTGATTAAGCAGACGCAGGATCTTTTAGAGAAAGGATTGATTAGACCTAGTTTTTCTTGTTGGGTTTCAGCGGCGGTGTTCGTAACAAAATCGGATGGATCACTGAGGTTCTGTGTGGATTATAGAGAGTTGAACAAAGTGACTATCCGTAATAAATATCCTCTTCCTCTCATAGATGATCTTTTTGACCAGTTGCATGGTGCTTCTATCTTTTCTCAATTGGATCTAGCTTCAGTTTCCACCAGTTGAGGGTAGCTGAAGACAGTATTCCCTTGACTGCATTTAGAGGATCGAATTGTTCCTATGAGTGGTTGGTTATGCCGTTCGGATTAACCAACACTCCTGCTTATTTCGTTGACCTCATGAATCGAGTCTTTAGAGATGTGTTGAATAAGTTTGTGCTGGTATTCATTGATGATATCTTAGTTTATTCCAAATCCGAAGAAGAGCACAGGGAACATTTGAGGATCGTATTGGAGACTCTGAGAAAGAATGTATTGAAGGCGAAGTTTTCGAAGTGCCATTTCTGGAAATCAGAAGTTAAATTTTTAGGGCATATTGTTTCTAGTGAAGGCATTTCTGTAGACCCAGCGAAAGTTGAAACTATTCTGGAATGGAAACAGCCAGAGACACCGACCGAAGTTCGCAGTTTTCTAGGATTGGCTGGCTACTATAGGAAATTTATCAGAGATTATTCCAAGATTTCTTCGCATCTGACTAAGCTAACCAGGAAAGGAGCAAAATTCAAGTGGACACCTCAATGTGAAGAAGCTTTTCAGGAATTGAAGGCAAAGCTAACTAGTGCACCCGTACTTGCTATTCCGGATGGGAAGAGCAAATTCGAGGTTTACACTGATGCTTGTGTTGTTGGTTTGGGAGCAGTTCTGATGCAGAATGGAAGGATTATTGCGTATGCTAGTCGACAGTTGAAGCCTCATGAGAAGAACTATGCTACGCATGATCTTGAACTGCAAGCCATTGTTTTTGCTTTGAAAATTTGGAGACATTGTCTTTTAGGAGAGAAATTCGAATTGTTCACGGATCACAAACCATTGAAATATCTATTCTCTCAAAAAGACCTTAATCTGAGACAGCAGCGGTGGGTTGAATTTCTTGCATCCTATGATTTGGATATTCTGTACACACCGGGGAAAGCGAATGTCGTAGTTGATGCTCTTAGTAGGAATGCAGTTTTATCTCTTCTGGAAGTGGTTCCATCTCTTATGGAAAGGATATCAAGCAAGCAAGAATCTGATACGAAGTTGAGGAGGATCATCAAAAGAGTCAGGAAAGGTCAGTGTCCTAGTTTTGAAATTGATGACCAAGGAACACTAAGGATCAACGGGAGAATCTGTGTTCCGAATGACAAGGATTTGAAGCAGGAAGTGTTATCTGAAATTCATCGCTCCAAATTGAATATTCATCCTGGAATTTCGAAGACGTATAAAGATATGAGGAGAGTATTCTGGTGGCCGGGCATGAAGAAGGATATTGCTAGATTTGTGAACAGTTGAGCCATTTGTCAGCAAGTGAAAGGTGATCAATAGAAATCTACCGGGTTATTGCAAGCTTTAGAAATTCCGAATTGGAAATGGGAAATGATCTCGATGGATTTTATTGATGGTTTGCCTAGAACCAGGAAAGGAAATGACGGTATATGGGTTATTGTGGATCGTTTAACTAAGAGTGCCCATTTTATACCAGTTAAGGCAACCCGTACTGCAGTTTCTTTGGCAGAAATTTTCTTGAAGGAGATAGTTCGATTGCATGGTGTCCCAGTCAGCATAGTAAGTGATCGTGATCCTATTTTCACTAGCAAATTTTTGGAAGCTCTGCAATCAGCAATGGGTACAGATTTGAGATTGAGTACAGCCTACCATCCTCAAACGGACGGACAGACAGAGAGGCTGAATCGTATTCTTGAGGATATGCTACGGGCTTGTGTTTTAGATTTTGGGGGATCTTGGGAAGTCCATCTTCATTTAGTGGAATTTTCTTATAATAACAGTTATCAAGCAAGTATTAAGATGGCTCCTTATGAAGCTTTATACGGAAGACCGTGTAGATCCCCAGCTTGTTGGATTGAATCGAAGGATCGTCTTGTGCTCGGGCCTGATCTTATTCGTGAAGCTTCTGCGAAGGTTGAGCTTATCATGAAAAGGATGAAAGCTGCTTAAGATCGTCAGAAGAAATATGCAGATAGAAGACGAAGGCCATTGGAATTTGAGATCGGAGACTTGGTTTTTGTTAAAGTTTCCCCAAATAAAGGTGTTATAAGATTCGGAAAGACGGGAAAAGTTGCTCCGAGATACATTGGACCATTTCGAGTATTGGAAAGAATTGGAACTGTGGCCTACATGATTGAATTACCAGAGCGGATGTCGGGGATTCACAATGTATTTCGTGTATCACATTTGAGGAAATTTGTTCATGATCCCTCACTGGTTGTAGAATCGGTAATTCAAGAAGATTTGGAAGTTGAACCCAATTTAACTGTGGTCAGAAATCCAGTTCAGATTGTGGACCGAGACGAGAAGAAACTCAGGAACAAAGTGGTGAAACTCGTCAAGGTGCAATGGAGTGAGGATCCCAGAGATTGTACCTGGGAAACTCTCGATAGTTTTAGGAGTGCTTATCCGGATTTATGTTCAGATAACTAGTGATGTTGTTAGAATTGACTGTTAGTTTATTTGCTATTGTATGAATGATATGTATGTTTGGGTGGTTAATATAAAAGTTTTTTTTAAATTTACTGTTGTTTAAATTTCAGGGACGAAATTCTTTTAAGGGGGGAGGAATGTAACGACCCGGAATTTTGACAGCATATTTTAATAAATATTTAATCTAATTTAAATTAAATAGAAGCTTCTCAATGTTTAAATTGATGAGATCTTGGATATTTAACAGTTATATATGTTTGTCAAAGAAAGTTTTGGTTTGAAAATTTAAAATAAAATGCTTCAAAATTCATTAAAATAAAATCTGCCTTATTCAATAAAATCAAAGATTAAATATTTTATTATTTGATAATTTATATGAATACAATTTTGGTTTTTAAAATGATAAGTTTTAAAATAAACATAGTATTATTAAACATAAACATGGAAATCTAACACATAAGTTTAAAAACAATATAATTAATTATAAGCATAAACATTCAAAACTAGTATAAAACGTAATAATAAATTATAAGATGTAATCAAAGTAATATAAATATACAAATATAAATTATAATTTGAAATATATAAATACAAGTATTTTAGTCAAACAATAATCTTCAAAATTCAAATTGTACAACACAACATCCTTAATAAAAATGTTAAAAAAAGATCATATGAACAAGTATACAAATTTCATATAAAATATAACTAACAATATAAATAAACCAATATGTTAACAATCACTTTTAAACAATCATATCAGAAAGTTTGAAAATATAACCTGTATATGCAAGTGGAATAATGCAAAGAAACAAGACAAGTTGTACTTAACAAATAAAAACAAAATCAAAAGCAGGTTTCACTAAAAATAAATGTAAACCAGTAATAAACTTAAAGCTGCTGGAAAACATTTATGCATAAGGAAACAAGGTTCACTTCAATATAAAACCAGTTTTACTTTAATATAATAAAACTTAACTAAACCTAAAAGACAAACCTGGAAAACAATATCTTGTACAAAGATAATAAAAACAAAAACCTGTATCATACAAAATATGCTGGCCGAAATAACATAAATATCTTTGTACAAAATTTCAACTATCAGTAAACATTTAATACTTGCTATCATGATTAAGGGCATAAACATTTATTAGAATAACATATTGTTTAAATAAGTACATGCAGCCGAGATCACAATATCATTTCATATTTGCAGTAAATTAATACTAAAATTCTTGTTGGTCAAAAATAGAGGCTGTCCAGTTATCATCTATTTTGTTCAAGCATTTATATATATCCACCTTTCTATTATTAGTTCGTTCATACAAACTTTAACTTAAAAGAAAACCTGAGGAAAAAAAAAAGGGGAAACGGAAAATAGGAAACAAGGAAGAGTTTCAGGATAGTTCAATTGTAGTGTCTTCACCTTCTGTTCAAATATTTTCTGTGAGTAAACATATCCATTTTAAATCTAAATTTGTATTTGTAGTTTGTAAATGGTAAGTGCTTGGATATTGACTATATAATTAGCCTTGGTATCTTCTGTTGTTTGAATAGTCCAGGCAGTTGTTTCTTTCAAATTTTTGAAATCTGATAAAAGTGAAGCCAAGAAATCTATAATACTATTCCATATAACCAATTGAACTTTGTATTGTGTTAATTCGAGTTTGTTTAGCTTAAACAAAGCCTGCAAACATGATGGAAAGTGTAACAGCATGTTATTAACACTGTATTTTTAAACTACAGGTAAAAAAAGGAATCAAAGCTTAAAATTTAAATGTTTAAATTTGTAAATCCAATAGCATATTTAGTTTTCATAAACATAATTATCATTTTTAACATAAAAATTTTGATTTATAATCAAAGATTTGCAGAGCAGTTTTACATAGAAGTTTTACTGAATATTTGTCAAATTTGGAAGTTCGAGTGAATTTTAATTTCTGGGATTTGGCATGAAGTAAGGATGAAGTTATGTTAACACTAGAAAAATATGAAATTATTTTTCAAATGCATAAATTTTGTGTTTGAATCACAAATAGGGTTTGAGTGCTTATAATTGTGATGCTCTGTAAAATATTAATTTCGGTGTCATATGTGAATCGAGTGGGTCGTGATCTTTGGTGGAGTTAGAGGGGGATGTGAGTGACGTTCTGGTGAATTTTCATCACCTCCGGTGATGTGTGGGTGCCGCACGATCGATTTGACAGTGGAGTTGCTGTCGTATATTCAAGCACCAGGTCGTATTTTTGTTTCCATCTTGAAATCGAAATCTGGGTTTAGATTTCGAGTCTAGGGGTGTTTCGTGGTTTGTGGGGATGGTCGCGAGTCGCCGCAGGGGAGGAGGACCACCGTGCCCGTGGACGGTGGCGTGGGCGTGTCGGTGAGAATGGGTGGCTTCGTATTCGGGTGATACTCGAATGGGTTCTCGGGTTTAAGAGTGGGGTGACTCGAGTTAGGACCGTCCGTTTGCGTGAGTAAACTACTGCAGTTCAATTTATAGCTTAACTTAAAAACTAATAAAAAAAAGAGGAGAAGAAGAACTGGGGAGAAGAACAGGATGGGGTGGGAGAGAGAGACGCGGGGAAGTCTCGAGACTGTCTCGAGTAGAATTGGAGTTTGTCTCGTGTATCTTTTTGATTTAACGTATAGCATAATTTAGTTTAGTATATTAATAACTAAGTTAAGTTAGCAATTAGTAGTTAAGTTAATATTTAAAAAGATTTATAAGATAAGTAATGTAAAAATAGTCGATTAGAAATAAGTAATTTGAATGTTAAGTAATTTATACATGGAATTTTATATTGATGACTTTAAATTAATTTTGAAATTTAAAGATTTATCATATGTTAAATCATTTTAAAATTTATGAACGTTAACTAATTATTTGAAGTTAATTATTAGTGATTAACTTAAGTAGATTTTTAAAGGTTATATAATTAATTAAATTGATAATAATGGATTAATTAAAGTAATTAATCTTTAATAAGTAAGTTAATAATTAACAATGAATCAACTAATTAACTGAGTAATTTAGTAACAGTTAATGAATAGAAGTTAATTATTTAAATAAGTAATTAAAGATTAGATAATTAATAAATTAATAATTAATGATTAATTCAGTAATTAATCAAACAGAATAAAATAGTTTATTCTTGGACAAATAATTTGGTTAAGTACAGCCAAACCGTTTAGTATGCATTGATAATTATGTTTGTTTGACTTTAATAACTGTTTGATGATATTTTGTGATATGTTGTGATATATTATGGATATCTGTGATAATTGTATATGATATACTGATATATGTGTTATGTTAATTCTGATATTTAAATTGAACTGTTAAGTTAAATAGACAACTTGGCCCTTAAAATGGCGTTTGGATCCGATGAGACCGGGATCGGAAGAATCAACTTTTGATTCTCCGAAAACCACGTCAATCCAAATTAAACGATAGGTCGTGACTTATCAAATGGTGAATCGAGATGGTGTTTCAGAATGCAAGGGTTGTCGTCGTTAACTCTGAGGGTGATTCCAAAATGAGTGTAACGAGATAATGCCTTCGGTTTCGTTCGAACCCGAAACGAACTTGTATGGATTGAATGCTTTCAACACATCGTCAAGCGGACGGTGAGCATTCTAAAATATGCTCAATAAAGGTAATCGTAGCCTCAAGCCTCATCAACCGGGAATGGCTAAAACAGGGGAGATGCGGCAAGGTTAGGTGGGTCATGCCCAAGCAGGACAAGATTTTCCCCTGTCTAGATGTCCCTTTTTATTTCGGCTGTGTGAGCAGTTGTTGGCCACAACTGCGGGGTTATCTTGTTCGGGACCGTTCTGTAAGGAATGGTTCCGGCCTTGTGTTGTAGGGGGTCGGGAGTGATCCTCGATACGGTGATCTAGGCCCCGTACTGTGATGGGCAGTACCCCAGTAGCCCTGCCATTGTTGGAAATCCATTTTCCCTACGAGACCCTACGGTTTTGATTTGTATTACCCACTTTCGTGGCTAGTAGCTGGAATTTAATCTTGTAACAATTTCGGCTATTTTCTATTTACTTGAAAACCCTAGACACTATTATAATATCACAGAATTTCCTATAAAATATTTTGGTTAGCGTAAGGTAAAAACTTACCCGTATTTATTTGTGGGGAGTCTTACGTGATACCTTTATTTCCAAATGATTTTCAAAGTTAAGCAATCTTTAACCTGTTTACTCAAACCAGACCCATGTCTGACCCGGAGTTTATATTTTGTGTTTTCATAAACTCTTGGGTACTCAAATTTTTACGAATAGCCAAGTGATAGGTATTTGGAAGTGTTGATTTCTGGAGAAGCTATTTTGGGGAAAAGACCAGACGTATGTATATATATATATATATGTAGTTCCGCTGTGTAGTTAGTCTATGTTGTATTTTGGGATGTATGTATGGACATATATGTATATGATAGTCCTGTTATATGATATTGTATGACTCTGATGTATGTATAACTATGTAATAGTTATGTGATGTATTATATTTTGTTCCATTCCGCTGTGAGATTCTGATGTTGTTGTTCTTTCTTTCTATTCTTTTCTATTTCTATCCCTTTCTTTCTTAATGATGAAACGTCTTTCTGGGGTTGAGAAAGGCGGGTCGTCACATCTTCTTACCTTTTCGGCTTTCACTTCTTTTTGACTCCTTTTTTTGAATATAAATCAAATGGTGATGACTTCCATAATTTCAAGAAATTATTTCTTTCTTAAATTGACCATTTCGTTTTGAAAATGCCAAAGAAATTTGTGAAGAAAATTTCTTGTTGAACTTTGAAATTTTGAAAGCTTGGTTTTTGAAAATTGCTTTTGGAATGATTATTGAATTAGCAAAATTTTATAAATCTTTCAGTTTTGGTAAAAATGTAGATCAATTTGCCTTCTTATCTTTCTAGGCTGAATGACTTCACAGACAAATTTTTGCTGCTTAAATATTATTACCCTGGATGGTTTTTTAGAGTGAAATTCTTTCCCTTGGTTTGGGCTTCTTGGATGATTATTCCATAATTTTTCTTTGTTACATAAGATTATATAAGCATGAAAAGTTACTTGACTTTTCTGCCCAGGTTGCTTTAACTTTGGCTTGGGGCAAGATTGATCGCGTTTGATTGATCTTCCTTTAGAAGATTACTTTGCCTCCTCTTTAAGATAGAATTAGACTCGCCTGATTTACTTCTTTATATAAGGTTGCCCCTTCTATACCATTTAGTTAAGGTTTAAAGCTGGTCGTTGCTCTGGCCAGGCCATCTTAGGCAGGGCCAAAGTCTAACCCGATCTCCCTCTTAGAGGTGCTCCGGACAGGCCTTATAGACGGGACTGAAGACTGTTGGTTGGTGCTTTGGCCGGGCCATCTTAGAAAAGACCAAAATCTAAATTATCCTTTCTTTAGGAGGCGCTCCAGATGGGCCTTATACGTGGGTTACAAGGTTATCGGTCGGTGCTTTGACCAGGCCATTTTAGGCGAGACCAAAGTCTAACCCGTCCTCCCTCTAAGAGGCACTCTTAACAGGCCTTCTAGGCAGGACTGAAGGCTGGTCGGTGCTTTGCTTAGGTCATCTTAGGTGGGACTAAAGGCTTATTCCATCCTCCTTCTAAGAGGCGCTTCGACCTTGCCATGTCGGTGGGACCGAAGGTGTAACAACACAAATTTGGAGATTACCTGTCAATATTGTGAATTAAATTAAAATTGAAAATTTTAAATTGTTTGTTTGGAATAAATAATGAGAATGGGATTAAATTGTGAAAAAAAATTTGAACTTTATTTTATTCTATTTCCATTGATAATAAATGGAAAATGACTTTATTTTAGAGAAAATGTAATAATTATATTAATTATTGCCTATTCACTTCTTTTAGTAATTTTTAAGAGAAGTATGTGATGATTAAAGGTGGTCTATTTAATTGAAAAGGTGGAAATTAGTCTGAAAATATGTTTTGGCTATATTTTGAGTTTAGAAATGGTTTAAAATATTTTTTCTAAGTAAGAAAAGTATTTTTGTGGAATTTTAGAAATTAAAAACATGGTTTTGTTCGTTTATTTGAGTAAATTGTGCTTTTTTTTAAAATATGGGTTTTAATAAAAATGTTTTAGAAATACAAATTTATCTTTCTATATGATAGAAAATATTTTGTTTTATATGTATACAAGTTTTCATATTTTTCTTATGTAAAACTTGAGAGAAAATGTATTTTTGATTTGTGTATATGTGATATATGCACTTTTTTTTTGGCAAAGCCAGCGGGGTTAACTGGGCCCCTACCAGTTTTATTGCAAACAATAAAAAAGGAACAGTAGAGAAGAAAGAAGAAACAAAAAGAAAAAACAAGGAAACTAGCAAGGAAAAACAACAAAATCAAGCCCAAGCATCAATCAAAAGTTGCGGGAAAATGCTTTTATTGTTCTTCAGTTGCCAATGAGTTCGAGACTTAACTTCATTCCAGAGCACATCATCATTCATTCTTACATTTTCAAAAACTATGGCATTTCTCTCACTCCATATTACAGTCATGTAAACTTTCATGCAGACAGCCAACACCTTACCTTGATCAGATCTCCACCTAGTTGCTTTAAATAAAATACTCCATAAAATGGTAGAAGTAGTACTAGTAAGATTAATCCCAGTAAGATAGCTAATCTTGTTCAACAAATAATGTAGAGCAGGACAGTTAAAAAATATGTGCTCGGTTGTTTCATCTTGTAGCTCACAGAACAAACACTCTGTAGAACAAGCTAACCCATACTTAATTAATAAACTTCTAGTAAGTAAGGCTTGATTTATTACTTTCCACATCATTAAATTGTCTTTTGGAACAGAATCAACAGACCAAATAACTTCATACCATTTAGATTCAGGGAGTTTGTCATATGCAGAAACAAATTTGTAAACAGCTTTAACAGAATGTGCCTGCATCTTCCATAATACAGTGTCAGCATGATTAACACTGTAAGTTTTTTGTTGTATATCACACCACATTTGTCTAATAACCTGATTGCTACTGAAAGGTAACTGGATTTTGCCATCATGTAAAAATTCATTAACTTTAGCCTCAATATGAATTCCAGATTGAATAATCTGAGAATAAGTACACATTTTTTATAAGATTTGTCCCTTACTTACCCATGGATCATGCCAAAAACTAACAATAGCTCTAGCATTGACAGGATAAAGTATCATAGGGAGGAAGACTTCTCTATACTTCAACAAACTTCTCCAAATCCAACTACAGTGCTGTGGAGTAACCAAACTCCAAAAATTTCTGTTCTTAATGTTATAATGCCACGTCCATTCAACCCATAAACTTCCTCCTTTATTAATGAGGACATCAAAATGTTTACTTATAGCAGCAATATTCCACTTCCTGACATCCAAAACTCCTAGCCCTCCCATTCTCATTGGTGTTTCAAATTTGGAAAAGGAGCATGGAACTAACTTCCTGTTGTGTATACTACCAGATCAAAAAAATCTATTCATGGCTGACCTAACAAGTTGCAATAATTTGACTGGTAGAATGAGAGTACGAGCCCAGTAAACTATAGTGGAAAAAAATACAGATTTTATAAGCACAAGCCTACCACTTTGTGTCAAAAACCTATTATCCCATGCAGTCATAACAGAAATGATTTTATTGTAAAGAGGTAAACAGTCAGCCTTAGTTATTCTTTTTGAAATTAGGGGGAGACCAAGGTACTTCATATCATTTACCATGTGAGAGAAACCAGATTGTTGGTGAAGAGCAGCAGATTGCATATCACTAACTCCAACAACAAGCATAGATGATTTGTCCTGATTTGTAGATAGACCGGTCATACTGTTGAAAGCCTTCAGAGCATCCTTAATACCAATCAAAGAGGGTAACTCAGGCTTGGTAAACATCATCACATCATCAGCAAACATGATAGATGTCACATGTAGATGTGAGCACTTTGGGTGATACTTAATAATCTTATGGTTGTATGAAGACCTAAGGATTACAGTTAAAACTTCCATGACCATTAAAAATAAGTAATATGATATCGGGTCTCCTTGTCGTATACCTTTACTACCTCTGAAACAACCAATTGGTCTCCCATTTATTACTACAGAGTATGATGGTGTGGATATACATACATATATCCAAGACACAAAAGTTTTAGGGAAGCCCATAACAGCCATAATCCTAACTATTGAGGCCCAATGTATTATATCGTATGCCTTGGAAATATCTAATTTAAGAGCTGCAGATGGGGGCACATTGCTTCTACCATAACCTTTGAGAAGTTCCTGAGCAAGAAGAACATTATCGATTATGTCCCTAGTTGGAATAAAGGCTGATTGATTGTTTGATACAACTGTTAGCAGCATAGTAACTAACTGAGATGCTAGAATTTTAGAGATACCCTTGTAAACAACATTGCAGCACGAAATGGGCCTGAAGGAGGTAACACAAGTAGGAGGTGTTACCTTAGGGATAAGTGCAATATTGGTGCAGTTGACTTCACCAAGCAACTTGCATTTGTTGAAGAAGTTGTGTATTGCTTGACAAAATTCACTACCAAGTAGACTCCAGGTGGAGATGAAAAAAATAACATTTAAACCATCAGGGCCTACAGATGAATGCTTGTTCATTGAAAATAGAGTAGCCTTGATTTCCTCATCTGTGACAGGCCTTATAAGAGAACTTGCTTCCTGGGAAGTAATGCAAGGGAGAGCAAGTGTAGAAATTAAGTCCGGATCAGGAAGGAAGCCATCAGAATTACCAAACAAATTAGAGAAGTATTGAATAAAAGCATGATCAACAGTTCATCAGTAGTATATAGGGAACCATGCTCATCAGTAATGCTAAAAATATTATCTCTTGCTTGCTTAACTTTTAGTGATTCATGGTAAAACTTTGTGTTTTTATCTCCTTCATCAGTCCATCTTTTATGCAATTGTTGCCTTTTCATGCTAGCTTCCAGTATAAGGGCATTGTTAACCTCATTATATAATTTCCCCTCTTCAACAGCATCTTGAATATCAAGTGGATGCTCCATCATATAGTCTTGCTTTATCTTCAGCTGTTGCTTAAGGGTAGTTGACAGAAGGCAGCCAGTACCAAAGGTAGAAGATGCCCACAATTTGATTGCTTGTTTGATACACTTTAACTTCCTACAAAACTTATACATGGGGTTACCAAAGCATGAAAATTTAGTGTTAATAGTGAAACTAATACCAGAAAGTGCTCATTCTTAACCCAAGCATTAAAAAATTTAAAACTTCTCTTTTCCCTTCTTAAATGGTTCCCAAGAGTTAAGATAAGAGGGGAGTGGTCAGACATTATAGGTTGTGGAAGGAAAACAGAGATGGAAGGCCACTGATTGATAGCTTGAAAATTACTAAATGCACGATCAATTGTAGTAAAAGTACGAACACCACTTCTACTTCTGTTATTCCAAGAGTACTTAGCTCATGATTTATTCACCAATATTAACTCAGAATCAAAGACAGCAAGATTAAGAGGATCAAGATCTCTAGGCATAAGTGGGGTACCACCAAATTTTTCATTAAGTCCATAGCAGGAGTTGAAATCACCCATTACAAGCCAGGGGTGAGAAGATTGTCTTAGGGGAGGCAATGTTTTGAGAAAGGCATTTCTTGAAATGATTGAGTTGTCTGCATAAACAAAAGTTAAGTAGAAGGAGGACTGGTTTTGGGAATCATGAACATGAAAATGTATGAACGGTCTAGATGTCAGAATAGGAGAAAGAGTCAGAACAGTTGGTTCATAGATGACAAGAATTCGACCATATGCTGCAGAATCAAGATTATGATGGATAGACTATTTGGGATTAGGAAGCTGCTTTAAGGGAAAAAGAAAGATTAAGCTTAGTTTCTAATATACCAAAAGGACAAAGATTATACTCATAGATATAACTTTTTACTTGATCAAGTTTCAAATTACTATGTGCTCCTCTTATATTCCAAGATGCTATTTTTTTAAACATAAAAAATTATTGAGATTGGGAGGAGTTATTCCTTCTTTGAGCAGACAGAGATCTTGTTTCAATTTTCCTTCTTGGTAAGCTCGGGGGGGATGTTGAATGGGAGTTTGAATGGGAGGTGGAAGGATCAAGAGAAGGGGCAGTTTGAGATTGTTTGGATAATAAGCAAGATGGCCAACCTGGCAGCTGAATAGAAAAGTTGTAGTGAGGAAGAACAGTTGGTTGAGAGAGATCAGAAGATGAATGCATGGAGGATATTAATTGTGTGATTTGAGTTTCAAAAGAGTTGCACCATGATTTATCAAATTCAGATGCAAAGGAGTTTGGTTGTGCATTTTCTTCAGTTGTTACATTTCCATTTTCGTTGTTACTCATACTTGTAGTGGATAACTGCATATAATTTTCTTGCACACCAAGATTTGAAGACAAAACTTGTGTATCGGAATCATTATGTTCTTCTGTAGTTGTAATATTCTTCTTTGTCTCTTTGTGTTGTTCTCTACAGTTAACTTCAGCAATTATCTCTCCTTCTTCTTGTTCTAGCATATCCATTATACCTTGTTCATTTCCCACATTTTGTAGCAAGTGGTACTTATTACAAGTACTAACATTACAATCCTGATCAATACCTTGTGTTTTATTGTCTTTTTCAAGTGCCATGTTGTTTTCTACAGTTCCAACTTGGGGAATTTTTTCATTTGCACTAAGTGTCATCATAACAGTTTGTTCAATTTCTTCACAATAATTCATTTTTTTTCCTTTGTTCTTATTGACTTTCTGCCATATTTGTTTCACTTTGCCTTATTTTTCATTGTTTTGCACCTTCTTCAACTTTTCTCTTCCAACATCACCATTTATCTGCTGCTCATTATTAACAATTGGTTCAACATTCTTTTCATATACTACTTTCTTGCATTTGCTCACTAGATGCCCAAACTCCTTGCACAAAATACATATCTCTGGTTTCCACAAGTAATCAACGTTAACAATCTGTTCAGTTCCATTTAGTAATTTAACTGAAAAATAATCAGGCAATTCTTGATTTGGATTTACTTCAACTAAACATTTTGCATAAGAAATACGTTCACATTTTTCAGTTGATGCATCCAAACAAAGAAGCTTTCCTACTCTAGATGCTAACCAGTTAATTCCCAATGGTGACCACGCAAACAGTGGAATGTTAGATAGTTTTATCCATACTGGTACAGATCTAATGCTACTACGAATGTTTCCTATGTTTTCATCCCATGTCTTCACTATAAATAATTTGTTCCTCATCACAACAGGGTCAGCTTCAGAAATTCTAGACTTATCATCATCGTTAGAGAACTTCAGCAAAAACAAGAACCCATCAGACTTGACTGATATAGAACCACTTAATTTCCATACTTTCTTGAGGTAGTACAGAACTGTTGCATAAGGCAGAGGGGTATCAAGAAAAAAACCAACGAGATAATCCTTCCACATTGTGTTTGCTGCCTGAACAACATCAATAGTTGGCACAATAGCATCTCCACTGTATTCAAGCTGAAACTCACGAGGCACATATTTACCAGCATTATTGGGCTTGGCTTTAAAAAGAGAGTTCCATGAACGGGGAGGAATGGTTGTTGGATGAGGAAGCATGGAAGGTGAAGGTAGGATTGGTTCTGGAATCTTGCGACTTGCTTCTGCAAGACTTGCAGGAACAACATGCACAACAGGTAGGATTGGAGAGGGAACTGACACGGGGAGAAGAGTTGAAGCAGAAGGAGGTACAAGAATTGGAGAAGAAGGACATGGCTGAAGAGAAGTTGTGGGATGGGACAGGTCAGCGGGAAATAAAAAGTAAGAACGTAGGGTCCCCATTTTTGAAGGAAAAGGCTTTTTTTTAGGGTTGCACATTTTTAGTTAAGTGTTGAATTAATTTCTTAGGCCAACCTATTTTCTTTTGATTATTAAATCCACTTGGCCTGTTATCCCTTAACCTGGAAAGAAAGTGGGAAAACTAATTAGCAGTATGTTTATTTTTCTCAACTCATCTTCCTCTTCCACCAGTAAACAAGAAAAACAAAACCCACTTTCTCAAAATTGCAATTCAAGCCAATTTCTTCATAAAATCTAGGCAAATTAAAGTCATTTACAATCTAGAGAATAAATTGAAGCTAATCTAACTCCAAATCACCTAATTTTATCAAAATCTCCGATTTTTGAAATGATTTTTTATTTACAGTGAATTTTGTTTTGCATGCACTATATTTGTTTCCTACAGGCTCTTAGACGCTTCAATCTAGCAAAATACTTCAATTTTGTTGCCAAAATCTGAGTCTTTCCATTGCAATAGCAAGAACAGTTCTAATAATCACAAATTCTAGCTAAGCCAAGCTCAAAATTGTAAGAAACTATAAAAATTTAGCTTCTGTTTGTATATTTCTATAGTTGTTTTTCTCTGTTCGAAATCAGTTTCATATTGCTGCTTCGAAAGCCTGTAACTTCTGATTCCGACAACAAAATGCTACCTGTGATATACCGGAATTTTTGGCAATATCAATTTAATAATCTTTATTTAAAATTAAATTGATTAGATAATATTGTTAATAAAATATGAATTGGTTAAATAATCTAATTAAATAAATATTTAATTAGTGATTTATCTTAAAAAGCTAAATAAATGTTTCTATTTATAATGTGTGTGTGTGTATATATTTGTATATATATATTAGATAATCTTTGTGTAACATCCCGGAATTTTTAACAATATCAATTTAATAATATGTAGTTAAAATTAAATTGATATTGATAATCTGTTAATAATTATTCAAATAAATTTAATAATCTTCTTCAATAAATATTTAAATTGGTTATTTTATCTTTTAAATGATATAAATGGATTTCTATTTACAATATAAATATATGGTTCATATTTTAAATAAATTGGTATTATTTTAAATTTAGAATAAATTTAACAAAATGATTTTATGACTTAATAAAATGGATTATTTATTTAATAGAAATATAATTTCTTGAAAAATGATTTTAATTTAATAAAAGAGATTTATAAAAATAATATTAATATTGTATTGACTTTATAAATAAGTTTTGAATAAGATTTGTAATTTTAATTTCAAATTGAATTATTATGTATAACTTGATTTGAAAAATATTTGATTTTGAATTTAGTTGAATTTAAATTTAAAAGTATAAAATTTTAAATTGTTTGATTGTTTTAATTTTTGATATGTATAAGTTCATTCATAAACATAATTTGTTTTTATTTCTTTTATAATTTATACACATATTAAAATTTAAATTAACAAATGGAAATTAAGCTAATACATGCATTTATTTTGTAAATTTAAATACTAATTACTTTTAAGGGAAAAACATGTGTTGCATTCTTTTACATGTGTTTAAAAACTAACATATAAAATTTGACAAGTGTTGTAATAATAGACAAGTGTTAAAATTAGTTTTTATTTTTCTTTTATTACATTAAAACTGAAATAAATTAGTTAAGATTACATCTTCATTCATATTTCACTTTTATTTTCCTTCATCAAAGAAATCTTCAAAACTTCTAAGATCAAATCCATTTTCATATAAAAAATTCTGAAACCCTGCATATTCAAATTTTACATCTACATACACAAAATCTGCATTTTCTTAAAAACCTGCATTTTAAATTCTTCTTCAAAGTTTAAATTTGTTTGCAAATTGCATGTTAAAACCCCTCCTCAAAAAATCAATCTGCATACCACAAATTCATCAAGTTCAAATCTGTATTCTCAAAATCCTCCATCTGCAAATCTCAAATGAAGTCTGAAAAATCAAAAAGGAAGCCTGCACTGTTGTTTTTCTGCATTCTGTTTAAACTGGGAGTGATAGTACCTGCTTGCAACCACTGTTTCATCCAAGAAGCATACCTGCATATTCATTTTCCTGCAAATCAAAAGGGAAGTCAAAACAGGGACTCTGCATATTTTTGTTTTCTGCAAAGTTTCGAGTGATCAACAGGAGCTCTGCATTTGTTTTCTGCATTCATCAAATGGTGAGTAACTTAAACTTTTAACTGTAATTTAGGTTACATGTTAATGATAGATATAATTTAGTAATGTTTGTGTGTTGGTGTGTGCATGTTTGTCTATGCTCTGTCATGATTCTAAAACTCAACTTCCTATTTAAAGGAATCCTCCAAAATATTGTTTAAATTTTGTGTTAATATCTGTTCTTAAAATAATTGAAATTGTTTAATTATTATAGATTAGAATCAAAATATTTTTAGGAGGAATGATTGACTGCTTGGAGTTTTAATTTAAAACTTAAGTAAATAAATTTATATATACAGGATGATATCTCTGTAACACAGAAACATCATGAGATCTTTAACAAACTTAAACATGTTTAACTTGAAATGCAGTATTAGGTAACAAAATTTATTATAAAAACATGAATTTTTAAACTAAAAATTTGTATTTTTGGATGTTAATTCAAGTAACAGTTTTAAATTGAACTAAAGATTAAAATTTAGCAAGTTCATGAAATCTATGACTTGAGATGTTTTTAGAACCCTTCTGAGCAACAGAGGAAGAATTGGAGATGCTGAGAATAATCAGAAATGGGGATAAAATTGGGTAGAACAGATGCAGTTGGTATTTAAATTTTTGAACCCTAGTTTGAAGTGGGTTTGATTTTTTAGTCAGTGAGGAGGTGAAGAGTGGATCGAGTGATTTGGCTTTTGGTGTGTGGGTAGTTGGTGTGTAGAGTAATTCATGGCCGGAGAGGAGGATACTCAGGTGATCGGAGTGGCGAACAAATGGCCATTGACAGGTTGAACAGAAACCTGTAATATGTTTTCCAGGTTTGAATTTGGGTGTTGCAGAGGAGATGTGGGGAAAGTGGGAGAATGACTCGAAGCAGGTCAATGTGAAACTCGAAGTAAGGCTGTATGAAACCCGAAGTAGAAATTGATGTTTCTCGGGTTGAACTAAATGTTCAGGCTTCAGGGAAAACTTGAATTTTTAATATCTGGGTTTTTGAAAATTTAAAATCTGAAGTTTATGATAAAGAAAAGTTTAAGTTTAAAATCAAATTCAAGTTGTATTTTTGATTTGAATTCAAGTTGTATTTTTTTTATTTGAATTCAAATTTCAGGTTTGAAACCTGTTTTTCTGTTTTTTTTTAAAATCTGGATTTAAAACTTTTTAAATCTGCAGTTGATGTTTTGAGTAAAATTTAAGTTCAAATTCAAATGCAAGTTTAAATTTCTGACTTGAATTTAAATTCCAGTTTCAATATTAAAATGGAAGTTTTAGAAATTTAACTTAATTATCTAAATTGTTTTGGTAGATAGTTTAAAATTTTAAATAATGAAGTTTTTTTAAAATGTGAGTAAGATTTACAGATTAAATTTAAAATCTGAAATTCTAAGTTTAAAAATGAAGTTCAGTTTAAATTTAAAGAGGATTTAAATTGAAGTTAAACTAAGAATGAGTTGAAATTTCCAAAATTTTGAAATGAATTCAACTTCAAATTTTTATGATTTTATTTTTTTTAAGACAAACTATTGTTTGTTTTGAAATTTAAATAAGTTTTAAAATTTTCAAACTTTGATAAGTTTAAATTACTTTTAATTTAAACTTGTATTTTAAATGAAATTTAAAAGGATTTCATAAGTATTTTGTTTTGAATTAAATTGTTTTAAACATAATTAAGTTATGTTTTATTTTGAAATTTTAAATTAAGATTTATGTTTTAGAATTTAATTAATAAGGTAATTAAGATTAATTAATTAATTTAATCAATTAATAAAATTTGGAATTAATAGTTGACTAATGATTAATCAATTTAAAATTTAGATCATTAATTAAGTTATTAATTAATGATAAATGAATATTAATCATGTAATTAAGTTTTAAATTAAGGATAATTAATTTAATAATTAACTTTAATTAATAAATGATTAAAGATAATTTAATTGGTAATTAATTTAAGTTAATTACCTTATAAAATAATTTGAGGATGGTTAATGAAGGTCATTAACCAGGATTATTTAACAGTTAATTAACATGGTTAATTTTTATAATTAATTAGATTAATTAATTTAATAATAATCAATTATAAATGGTTTGAGTATAATTACTTTGTAAAGTAATTAAGAAATTAATTACTTAATGTAATTAATTTAATATAATGAGATTGTTTAATTTAATTAATTTAGTTTAATTAATTTTAAACACTTGAGATTTAAAGATAATTACTTTATGTAATTAATGATTTGGAAATTACTTAGTTAAGTAATTGTTTAATAATTACAGATTGTAATTAAGAGGAGATGTTGAGAATGAAGTAATTTGGATTAATTATTTAGTAATTAATCAAAGAATTAATTAATAAATTAATTTAAGGATAATTAATTTGGTTTAATATAGTAATTTAAATAGTTAATTACTTGGAGTAATTAATTTAAGGAATAATTAAGGATCATTAATTATTTAATTAATGATGTAATTAAAGTTGATTAATTATGATTAATTAATCAATAATAGATAATTAAGGTAATTAATTAATGTAATTAATTAAGGATTAATGAAATTAATTATAATTACTTAATTAATTGAAGTGATTAAAGGTTAATTACTATTTAGTTGAGAATAATTAATTTTGTGAAATTAATTAAGGATAATTACATGAATGTAATTAAGGATAATTAATCAAGAGTGATTAATTAAGGTGATTAATAATGAATGATTTATTGATTGTAATCAATTAAATGATCAAGTAAGCAAGGTTTATATTGATGTAGTAATTAATTTAATTTATTTTAAATTAATTATAGATGAGGTAATTAATTTAATTCATTTTAAATTAACTAGTAATAGAGATAGTTAATTTAATTCATTTTAAATTAATTATATTGGATGAATAAATCATTTGCTTATGTATGAATGAGTGTCTTTGATTGTAATGGATGCTTTGCGATCTCAGTAACGAGATAAATAATATTGTGTGGTATAGATGCTTGGTTGTATTGTGATGATAACTTAGGTTATCTATTATGATGGTGATATATGGAATATCTATTTGATATTGATGATGTGGAATACCTGTTATGTGATAATGATTGATTATCAGTTATGATTTATGAGTTATCTATCTGTGTGTATATAGATATTGTGATTGAATTATTTTAAACCTTTAAAACAACTTGGACCTTAAAAGACACGCTTTGGTTTTCGATGAGACCGGGATCGGGTTTCCATATTTGGATATCCGAAAACCACATCGATTCCAAATAACGTTAGGTCGTGTATCAAAATGGAGCTTTGTGAAGACTCGAGGTGTAAGGACTATGAGTCAGTATAACTCTGTGGGTGATTCTGTAATGAGTTGATGGAATTAGTTCTTATAGATTCGAGATGGTGAATTAGAGTGCAAGGGTTATTATCGTTAACTCTGAGGGTAATTCCAAAATGAGTGTAACGAGATAATGCCTTCGGTTTCGTTCGAACCCGGAACGAACTTGTATGGATTGAATGTTTTCAGAACATCGTCAGGTGGATGATGAGCATTCTAAGTGATGTGTCCTATAAAGGTAATCGTAGCCTCAAGCCTCATCAACCGGGAATGGCTAAAACAGGGGAGGTGCAGCAAAGCTTCGTGGGTCGCACCCACTGGAGAGCAAGATTGATCCCTGTCTAGAAGTCCCTTTATATTCGGCTGTGTGGGTGGTTGCTAGCTACAACCACGGGATTGTCTTGTTCGGAACTATTCAGTAAGGAATGGGTCTGGCTTTGTGTTGCAGGGGGTCGGGAGTGATCCTCGGTACATTGATCTAGGCCACGTACTGTGACGGGCGATACCCTAGTAGCCCTGCCATTGTATGGAATCCAAAATCCAATAAGTGCCAACGGTTTTGATTGTATTACCCACTTTTGTGGCTAGTAGCTGGAATTTAATGAATGTAAAAATTTTGGCTATTTCTTATTTATTTGAAAACCCTAGACACTATTATAATATCATCGGATTTCCTATCAAATGTTTTGGTTAGCTTAAGGTAAAAAAAATTCCATGTTTATGTGTGGGAAGTCTTACGTGATACCTTTCTTTTCAAAAGGTTTTTAAAAGTTAAGAAACTTTAACCTGTTACTCACACCAGACCCATGTCTGACCCGGAGTTTATTTTTGTTTTTCATAAACTCTTGGGTACTCAAATTTTTATGAGTAGTCAAGGGAATTCAGGTTAGGATTCAGGTTAGCTTTGACGAATTATGGAGGAGCAATAGAGCAGGAGGCTTCTGCGTGTAGATATATGTTTAGTTTTCCGCTGTGTAGTTTTCTCTGTGATGTTCTCTGAGTTGTTATGTTGAGTTGAATAACTAGACAGGTGTTTATAACTATCTAGTATATGAGTTGTATACCTGTGTACTCTGATAATGGTTGTAAACTATGTAATATTTATGTTATTAATATAATTTATTCGTTCCGCTATGTAGATTCTGATGTTGTTTCTTTCTTCTCTTCTTTCTATTCTCTTTTCTATCCCTTTCTTTCTTAAAGATGATGCGATTTTCCGGGAGTGGAAAGTCGGGTTGTCGTAGTTGGTATCAGAGCATTAGGCTGAGTGAATACCTAGGCTCTGAAGTGTGTCTTTCTTAGGGAGCATTAGGTTGAGTGAATACCTAGGCTCTGTAGTAGTGTCTTTCTTGAGAGAGCGTATTTGTAATTTTTAATATATTTATATATATATTTATTTATTTATTTATTTATTTATTTCTACCTATCTGTTGGGTTACCTGTTCAGGTTTTCCAATATAAGTTATAAAGGAAGATGGGGTAGTAGTGTGTGACGCGACCACCATTGGTTGGAGTCTGATGTTTGAGATTGGAGGTGTTCTGCTGAGACTGTAGACCTAATACCGTCTCGAGTAAGTTCTGTAGAGATGAAGGACTTCATTGATCTCTAAAGGAAACCTGTTAAGGTTCGGAGTTTATTTTTGAGATTGGATGAGTAGTGTTTGGATCTGTTGATTGATCAGAAGTAAGTGATTGTATTTTGAATATCTTAAAGAGTAGTAGCTGCGTGACGAGATGCAGTGACTATGGATGTTCCCGAAGATGTTTTCTTTGGAACAAGTTAAGAAGTGAGTCTGCTTCAGTGTTGTGGCTGTGTTCAGCCGGTGTTTCTGTTTGCTTTGAAGTCCGAGTTTCTCAGAGAGCTTTGTTTTGGAATTCTTTGGCATCTGTGGTAGCAGTGTAGTTTGGAGTGTTCTCGGTGTTGGCAAGAGATCTTCTGGCTTAGCAGTTTTCTGAAGTGGAGTTCAGAAGCAGTTAAGTGAACCCGTTCTTCGATGAGTTGGCTGGTTAAGTTTAAGCTGTTCAATTTGGTTAAGGAAGAGTTGTTTTTCCTTGGATTTGGTTTAGTGGATCGCAAAAGTGACTTGCGATTGTTTGAGTGTTCTCTTGGGTTATCTGAGTTTTTCTGGATGTCTTCAGAGAAGTCAGAGTTTTGTTCGTATCTGGAGATTGAGTTTTCTTATCGACTAGGATTCCAGGAGTGGTTCGGGTGGTTCAATAGAAGAATGGTTCCAAGAGTTGAGTTGGTGTAGCAGCTCGGAGTTTTGATAGGAACTTCTGAATGATTCTTATGGATTTGTTGAACCATATCTCTGGGGTGTGTTGTCCAGTTGTGCTCGTGTTCTTCTTCAGCATTCTCTTCTACTTAGATCAGAGTTGAGCAGCGGAAGCAGTTTAGAAGTGTATCTACTTTTCTTTTCCCGGATAGGAGAAGTGTTGTCTTCTGATGATGAGGAGTAGAGTTTGAGTTCTTGATTTTGATTAATCTTGAGGAGATCATTTTGTTGTGTTGATTGGTCTAGTTTGTTTCTAGAAGCATCAGCGTAGGTTGAGCTGATCAGTAAGGTTGTAGACAGCCTAGGATCGTCTGAAGAATTTTGTGGATAAGAGTCGGAGGGATTTGGACTCTGAAATTGGTAATTTAATTTTGGATAAGTTTTCTTTGATCAAAAGGAGCTATAAGATTTGGGTAAGTCTGAGAAGTTAGCTCTGTATTGTTTTAGATCTTTTCTGTGATCTTGGAGGTTAAGTGATTGGATTGAATTGCCAGTTTGGATAACTGGGATTCGATGAGTTTCACGTATCTCTGAGGGAGTACGTGTATGATCTATCTCTGCTTGTGGAGCCAGCAGTTCTGGAGTTTTGGTTGTCGAGTCAGACTCGTTTGTAGTCTGATATTTTGTCTAGTGTTATAGATATAGTCGTATAGGAGCTTTGTAACTTCATAGTATAGTTTGTTTGGATTCTTTAGAGCGAGTATCCCGGTGTATATATATACCTGGGGAAACTCGATGAAATTCTATCCAGAATTTGTCTAGATAATTAGATTTGTTTGATTGGTAGTTTTTGGTTGTTAGCATATGTTTGATATATGCTTGTGTTTAAAATTTAAAATTTAATAAGATTATTAAATTACCTTTGTTTTAAATTTCGAGGACGAAATTCTTTTAAGGGGAAAGGATTGTAACATCCCGGAATTTTTAACAATGTCAATTTAATAATCTGTAGTTTAAATTAAATTGATATTGATAATCTGTTAATAATTATTCAAATAAATTTAATAATCTTCTTCAATAAATATTTAAATTGGTTATTTTATCTTTTAAATGATATAAATGGATTTCTATTTACAATATAAATATATGGTTCATATTTTAAATAAATTGGTATTGTTTTAAATTTAGAATAAATTTAACAAAACGATTTTATGACTTAATAAAATGGATTATTTATTTAATAGAAATATAATTTCTTGAAAAATTATTTTAATTTAATAAAAGAGATTTATAAAAATAATATTAATATTGTACTGACTTTATAAATAAGATTTGTAATTTTTATTTCAAATTGAATTATTATGTATAACTTGATTTGAAAAATATTTGATTTTGAATTTAGTTGAATTTAAATTTAAAAGTATAAAATTTTAAATTGTTTGATTGTTTTAATTTTTGATATGTATAAGTTCATTTATAAACATAATTTGTTTTTATTTCTTTTATAATTTATACACATATTCAAATTTAAATTAACAAATGGAAATTAAGCTAATACATGCATTTATTTTGTAAATTTAAATACTAATTACTTTTAAGGGAAAAACATGTGTTGCATTCTTTTACATGTGTTTAAAAACTAACATATACAATTTGACAAGTGTTGTAATAATAGACAAGTGTTAAAATTAGTTTTTATTTTTCTTTTATTACATTAAAACTGAAATAAATTAGTTAAGATCACATCTTCATTCATATTTCACTTTTATTTTCCTTCATCAAAGAAATCTTCAAAACTTCTAAGATCAAATCCATTTTCATATAAAAAATTCTGAAACCCTGCATATTCAAATTTTACATCTACATACACAAAATCTGCATTTTCTTAAAAACCTGCATATTAAATTCTTCTTCAAAGTTTAAAATTTGTTTGCAAATTGCAAGTTAAAACCCCTCCTCAAAAAATCAATCTGCATACCACAAATTCATCAAGTTCAAATCTGCATTCTCAAAATCCTCCATCTGCAAACCTCAAATGAAGTCTGAAAAATCAAAAAGGAAGCCTGCACTGTTGTTTTTCTGCATTCTGTTTAAACTGGGAGTGATAGTACCAGCATGCAACCACTGTTTCATCCAAGAAGCATACCTGCATACTCATTTTCCTGCAAATCAAAAGGGAAGTCAAAACAGGGACTCTGCATATTTTTGTTTTCTGCAAAGTTTCAAGTGATCAACAGGAGCTCTGCATTTGTTTTCTGCATTCATCAAATGGTGAGTAGCTTAAACTTTTAACTGTAATTTAGGTTGCATGTTAATGATAGATATAATTTAGTAATGTTTGTGTGTTGGTGTGTGCATGTTTGTCTATGCTCTGTCATGATTCTAAAACTCAACTTCCTATTTAAAGGAATCCTCCAAAATATTGTTTAAACTTTGTGTTAATATCTGTTCTTAAAATAATTGAAATTTTTAATTATTATAGATTAGAATCAAAATATTTTTAGGAGGAATGATTGACTGCCTGGAGTTTTAATTTAAAACTTAAGTAAATAAATTTATATATACAGGATGATATCTCTTTAACACAGAAACATCATGAGATCTTTAACAAACTTAAACATGTTTAACTTGAAATGCAGTATTAGGTAACAAAATTTATTACAAAAACATGAATTTTTAAACTAACAATTTGTATTTTTGGATGTTAATTCAAGTAACAGTTTTAAATTGAACTAAAGATTGAAATTTAGCAAGTTCATGAAATCTGTGACTTGAGATGTTTTAGAATCCTTCTGAGCAACAGAGGAAGAATTGGAGATGCTGAGAATAATCAGAAATGGGGATATAATTGGGTAGAAGAGATGCAGTTGGTATTTAAATTTTTGAACCCTAGTTTGAAGTGGGTTTGAGTTTTTAGTCAGTGAGGAGGTGAAGAGTGGATCGAGTGATTTGGTTTTGGGTGTGTGGGTAGTTGGTGTGTAGAGTAATTCATGGCTGGAGAGGAGGATACTCAGGTGATCGGAGTGGCGAACAAATGGCCATTGACGGGTTGAACAGAAGCCTGGAATATGTTTTCCAGGTTTGAATTTGGGTGTTGCAGAGGAGATGTGGGGAAAGTGAGAGAATGACTCGAAGCAGGTCAATGTGAAACTCGAAGTAAGGCTGTATGAAACCCGAAGTAGAAATTGATGTTTCTCGGGTTAAACTAAATGTTCAGGCTTCAGGGAAAACCTGAATTTTTAAAATCTGGGTTTTTGAAAATTTAAAATCTGAAGTTTATGATAAAGAAAAGTTTAAGTTTAAAATCAAATTCAAGTTGTAATTTTGATTTGAATTCAAGTTGTATTTTTTTTTATTTGAATTCAAATTTCAGGTTTGAAACCTGTTTTTCTGTTTTTTTTTTAAATCTGGATTTAAAACTTTTTAAATCTGCAGTTTATGTTTTGAGTAAAATTTAAGTTCAAATTCAAATGCAAGTTTAAATTTCTGACTTGAATTTAAATTCCAGTTTCAATATTAAAATGGAAGTTTTAGAAATTTAACTTAATTATCTAAATTGTTTTGGTAGATAGTTTAAAATTTTAAATAATGAAGTTTTTTTAAAATGTGAGTAAGATTTACAGATTAAATTTAGAATCTGAAATTCTATGTTTAAAAATGAAGTTCGGTTTAAATTTAAAGAGGATTTAAATTGAAGTTAAACTAAGAATGAGTTGAAATTTCCAAAATTTTGAAATGAATTCAACTTCAAATTTTTATGATTTTTTTTTTAAGACAAACTATTGTTTGTTTTGAAATTTAAATAAGTTTTAAAATTTTCAAACTTTGATAAGTTTAAATTACTTTTAATTTAAACTTGTATTTTAAATGAAATTTAAAAGGATTTCATAAGTATTTTGTTTTGAATTAAATTGTTTTAAACATAATTAAGTTATGTTTTATTTTGAAAATTTAAATTGAGATTTATGTTTTAGAATTTAATTAATAAGGTAATTAAAATTAATTAATTAATTTAATCAATTAATAAAATTTGGAATTAATAATTGATTAATGATTAATCAATTTAAAATTTAGATCATTAATTAAGTTATTAATCAATGATAGATGAATATTAATTATGTAATTAAGTTTTAAATTAAGGATAATTAATTTAATAATTAACTTTAATTAATAAATGATTAAAGATAATTTAATTGGTAATTAATTTAAGTTAATTACCTTATAAAATAATTTGAGGATGGTTAATGAAGGTCATTAACCAGGATTATTTAACAATTAATTAATATGGTTAATTTTTATAATTAATTAGATTAATTAATTTAATAATAATCAATTATAAATGGTTTGAGTATAATTACTTGGTAAAGTAATTAAGAAATTAATTACTTTATGTAATTAATTTAATTTAATGAGATTGTTTAATTTAATTAATTTAGTTTAATTAAATTTAAACACTTGAGATTTAAAGATAATTACTTTATGTAATTAATGATTTGGAAATTACTTAGTTAAGTAATTGTTTAATAATTACAGATTGTAATTAATAGGAGATGTTGAGAATGAAGTAATTTGGATTAATTATTTAGTAATTAATCAAAGAATTAATTAAGAAATGCCTTGCCAGAATTAATTAAGAAATTAATTTAAGGATAATTAATTTGGTTTAATATAGTAATTTAAATAGTTAATTACTTGGAGTAATTAATTTAAGGAATAATTAAGGATCATTAATTATTTAATTAATGATGTAATTAAAGTTGATTAATTATGATTAATTAATCAATAATAGATAATTAAGGTAATTAATTAATGTAATTAATTAAGGATTAATGAAATTAATTATAATTACTTAATTAATTGAAGTAATTAAAGGTTAATTACTGTTTTGTTGAGAATAATTAATTTTGTGAAATTAATTAAGGATAATTACATGAATGTAATTAAGGATAATTAATCAAGAGTGATTAATTAATGATTAATTAAGGTGATTAATAATGAATGATTTATTGATTGTATTCAATAAAATGATGAAGTAAGCAAGGTTTATATTGATGTAGTAATTAATTTAATTTATTTTTAATTAATTATAGATGATGTAATTAATTTAATTCATTTTAAATTAATTAGTAATAGAGATAGTTAATTTAATTCATTTTAAATTAATTATATTGGATGAATAAATCATTCGCTTATGTATGTATGAGTGTCTTTGATTGTCTTGGATGCTTTATGATCTCAGTAATGAGATAAATAATATTGTGTGGTATGGATGCTTGGTTGTATTGTGATGATAACTTAGGTTATCTATTGTGATGGTGATATATGGAATATCTATTTGATATTGATGATGTGGAATACCTGTTATGTGATAATGATTGATTATCAGTTATGATTTATGAGTTATCTATCTGTGTGTATATAGATATTGTGATTGAATTATTTTAAACCTTTAAAACAACTTGGACCTTAAAAGACACGCTTTGGTTTTCGATGAGACCGGGATCGGGTTTCCATATTTGGATATCCGAAAACCACATCGATTCCAAATAACGTTAAGTCGTGTATCAAAATGGAGCTTTGTGAAGACTCGAGGTGTAAGGACTATGAGTCAGTATAACTCTGTGGGTGATTCCGTAATGAGTTGGCGGAATTAGTTCTTATAGATTCGAGATGGTGAATTAGAGTGCAAGGGTTATTGTCGTTAACTCTGAGGGTGATTCCAAAATGAGCGTAACGAGATAATGCCTTCGGTTTCGTTCGAACCCGGAACGAACTTGTATGGATTGAATGCTTTCAGAACATCGTCAGGTGGACGATGAGCATTCTAGGTGATGTGTCTTATAAAGGTAATCGTAGCCTCAAGCCTCATCAACTGGGAATGGCTAAAACAGGGGAGGTGCAGCAAAGCTTCGTGGGTCGCACCCACTGGAGAGCAAGATTGATCCCTGTTTAGAAGTCCCTTTATATTCGGCTGTGTGGGTGGTTGCTAGCTACAACCACGGGGTTGTCTTGTTCGAAACTATTCAGTAAGGAATGGGTCCGACTTTGTGTTGCAGGGGGTCGGGAGTGATCCTCGGTACATTGATCTAGGCCACGTACTGTGACGGGCGGTACCCCAGTAGCCCTGCCATTGTATGGAATCCAAAATCGAATAAGTGCCAACGGTTTTGATTGTATTACCCACTTTTGTAGCTAGTAGCTGGAATTTAATGAATGTAACAATTTCGGCTATTTCTTATTTATTTGAAAACCCTAGACACTATTATAATATCATCGGATTTCCTATCAAATGTTTTGGTTAGCGTAAGGTAAAAAAATTTCCATGTTTATGTGTGGGAAGTCTTACGTGATACCTTTCTTTTCAAAAGGTTTTTAAAAGTTAAGCAACTTTAACCTGTTACTCACACCACACCCATGTCTGACCCGGAGTTTATTTTTGTTTTTCATAAACTCTTGGTTACTCCAATTTTTATGAGTAGTCAAGGGAATTCAGGTTAGGATTCAGGTTAGCTTTGACGTTATGGAGGAGCAATGGAGCAGGAGGCTTATGTGTGTAGATATATATTTAGTTTTCCGCTGTGTAGTTTTCTCTGTGATGTTCTCTGACTTGTTTTATTGAGTTGTAATAACTAGACCGGTGTTTATAACTATCTAGTATATGAGTTGTATATCTGTGTACTCTAATAATGGTTGTAAACTATGTAATATTTATGTTATTAATATAATTTATTCGTTCCGCTGTGTAGATTCTGATGTTGTTTCTTTCTTCTCTTCTTTCTATTCTCTTTTATATCCCTTTCTTTCTTAAAGATGATGCGATTTTCCGGGAGTGGAAAGTCGGGTTGTCGCACTTTGATTTGGAATTTAAATAAATAAATGAAGTCTTGTTTTCAAATTCTAATAATATATTTAATAATTTGGAAATTATGATTTAAATTAATATTAAGCTTTTCAAAGATTATTTAATTAATAACTATATGGTTTGTAAATACTTAAAATAAATGTTATTATCTTAGCTTGATTTTAAATTTAAATAAAAGGTTTGTTTTCTTTCTTTTTAAATATAGATATAAATATGATTTGAAATTTTTTTATATAAGTTTAAAATACAATATGCTATATGATCTTTATTCATTTAATAATAAAAGTGATTTATAATCTCTTTTATAAATCATTTAAAATTGTTAAATTTGTTATTTTCAAACCATATTAATGATGTATTATGTTTCCATATAAATATAAAAAGAATTGAAACCAGGAAATGAAATTATCATTTTTAAATTGAATAAGTTGACTTTAATTTGGATTTCAAAAGTTTAATTTGAATTTGGAATTTATTTTGAAATTCAAAATAATATATTCTTAAAAATATTTGGATAAGCTTTAATTTATAATATGTTTTTATTACATTTTCTTTACATAAGAAATTCACATATATATTTATATAAGTATAAATAAATTAAGTAAAACTTTTATTAACATTTAAAATAAAAAGAAAATTTAAACAAGACATATGTTAACATATTAAGCAATCAAATGCATGTGTTAATTAATGAACAAATGTTTATGACAAGTGTCATTTAATTCCTATTTTCTTTTTATTATTTTGTTAATTGATTTCAACCATGTACGTTGTTTTTTTCATTCATCATTCTATCATTTTACTCAACTAAGAGAAACTTAAATTATCTCTTGAAACAAAAATCTGCCTCAAACAGATATTATCAAGCAAAAACCTGAAACAACTCTCTTTTTCAAATTTGAAATCATCTCTTCAAACAAAAATATAAATCACAATAACCTGAAAACATCACTCTTCAAATCTGAAAAGTCAATTTACTCAAACCAATTCTTCAAAATAAAACCAGATATTAGCAAGCAAACCTGTATTTTGTATAACCTGTAGATCAATGCCTGCATTTCTTCCTCTAGAAATCATCAGCATGCGAGTAAAACTATAAATCGGTGTCAAATTCAAACCTGCATTTCTTTTAAAACCTAGAAGCCTGCATGCATGTAATTTTGGATAGGAAGCAAAAGCATTTCAGTTTCAAGATTGGGAAAATATGCTCTGTTCTTCTGTAAATAAGGTGAGTAACTTTTTAAAAATTTAAAAATTGGTCGCATGCTAGTATACTGAAGTGAATGAGTATTGCTTGTGTTTATAGGTAAATGTTTGATGTGAAAATGTAATTGTGTGCATGCTGTTTTAATTGCCATGTTCTGTTTTATTTTCCAGGCACAAATTTTTATTTAAATCCTTATCTTATAATTAGTTTCTGATAGAATGCAATTTATAAATCGAAGTTGTTTGATTTATCTTAGGTTAATTTGTAAAAAAATTATGTAAGTCAAAAATGAAGCTTGTTGCCTCTGGAAATATTGAAATATCAGTGCATGTTGATACAAACCAAAAATTCAAACTGTGTAAATTATAAATCCAGTATTATAAATCGAAAACATTAACTAAAATATGATTTTTTAATACAAGAATCAGAATTTTTAAAAATTAAGTGAAGGTGCAATTTGGGTATTGACTGGAATGGGGATATTTGATTTTTCTAGAGATCTATGTATTTTGAGGGCTTGGGTTTCTTCATGATGATGGAGGAGAGTTAGGAGTTGATGGGAAAAATGCTAGTTGGTGTTGAATTTCATGGTGGAAGATGCGGCAGTGAAATTTTCTCTGGAACCGTAGTTTATCTGGGTTTGGTTGTTCGATCAACCGTGGGCTCTATGATTGATCAAGTGCAGTAAGTTTTTGGGGAATAGTAGTTGGGTCATGGTTGAAGTCATGGCCGGAGTTGCAGACCTTCAGGTGGTCGGAGCGGCGAGGTTAAGGTGTTGACAGGTTTTGAGGGGGAAACCTGATTGTGTTTCCAGGTTTGAGATTGGGCGCTCGATTTTGATTCGAGCAAGTGTGGTGGCTTTGGATGGTCGTGATGTCGTCAAGTGAAGGTCGCTAATGGATTGAAGTGTGGGTGGATGGCCGGAGATGGCCAGAGCCACGGTGCTTGTGCACCGTGCAGTTTGAAGTTCAGATGAACTTTAATGGTGTGCAGAGTTTTGAACTCGGGGTAGACTCGAGTTATTCGAGTACTTGACTCGAAGCAGAAGAGGAATGACTCGAAGTAAAAAGGTATAGGCTCGGGTTAAAGAATTTTGACACAGGTTTCAGGAACCTGTCTGTGTTCAGTTTTTTACAAAAAAATAAATTAAATTAAAAAATGAAAGGCGGGTTTAAAATCAAAGTTTTGAAGCAAGTGTTAAAGTGTGGATTCAAAATGAATTCGAATTCTAGTTTTTTTAAAATAAATAAGGTTTATAAAAATGGAATGTTTTAACAATTTTAATTTGTTAAAGTATTTTATAATGTGGTTTTTAAAATCTGAAAATAAGATTTAAATATTTTAAATTTAAGATTGAATCTGAATTCAAAGCTTGATTTGAATTTTAGTTTGAAATAAAATAAAGTTTTTGAATTTAAAATGGTTTAAAACAACTTGGAATATTTAAAGTATATTTTAAATTAATTTAAATTGAATATGGGTTTAAAACTATTTTAAATTTCCCTTAGAAGACAAATAGATTCTTTAACATGTAATACAAAGGTTTTGAATTGTTTTAAAAGCTTTGTTAAAGTTAAATTGTTTTCATTTTAAATCTTAAATTTAAAATGGAATTTAACGGAAATTTAAAAGCAAATTGTTTTTAAATTACTTTGTTAATGATAATTAAATCATTAGTAAGATATAGGTTTATCTTAAGGTTAATTAGGACTTAATGATTTATAATTCATTAAATTATTAAGTTATTTAAGATGGATAATTAATTAATTTATTAATTAATGATTTGTGTTAATTAATTAAGTAATTAGGGTTTTATTTAATTAATTAAAGGATTAAATAAGTTAATTAAGATTAATTAATTTGTAATTAAGAAATCATTAATTAGATAAGATTTGATTTTAAATTAATGATTTGAGATCTATTAATCAAGTAATTATAAAGTTAATTTATAGATTAACACTTGATTAATTAAATATTAGAGATTAATTAATGGGTTTTGTAGATAATTTAAATTTGTAATTAATAATGATTAATCTCAGTTAATTACTTTAGAGAAGTAATTAAAGCTCTGTTAATGGATAATGAAGATCATTAACATAGGATTATTTAATAATTAATTAATGTGATTAATTTTAATAATTAATTAGATTAATTAAGTTAAAGATAATCAATTGTGAATTGTTTAAATGTAATTAGTTAATGGAAGTAATTAAGAAATTAATTACTAAGTGTAACTAATTAAGTTTATTTTGATTAGTTTAAGTCAATTAATTAAGTTTAATTAATTTAAGATAATCATTGAATAATTTAGGGAGTAATTACTCAATGTAATTACTCAAGAATAATTACTTGGTGAAGTAATTAAGAAGATAATTACTGGATGTAATTAAACTGAAGGATAATTAGGTAATGGAGGAGTTTTTGGAGATTAATTACTTTTTATAATTAATATGAAGAATAATTACTTAGAGGAAGTAATTAATAATTGATTACTTAGTGTAATTAATTAAGATTTGATTAATAAGGTTATTTGGAGACAATTAAGAGATGTAATTAATTAAGGATAATTAATTACTTAGTGAAATTAATCTAGGCTGATTAATACATATAATTAATTAAAGATTAATTATTAAAGATAATTAATTAAGGGGTAATTAATTTATCTAATGAAGTAATTAAGGTAGTTAATTATTGAATGTGATTAGTCAATATGGTTTAATTTATGAATCATTTCTTAATGTAATTAATTTAAATAGGGTAATTATAAATAAAAATAATTAAGGATCATTAATTTATATAATTAACGATGTAATTAAGGATTGATTAATTAAGAACAATTAATCAATGAAGGAATTAATTAATATAATTAATTAAGGATTAATGTAATCGATTATAGTTAATTAATTAATGAAGTAATTAAAAGGTTAATTACTGAATTTGGTTTGGGATAATTAATTTGTGAAATTAATTAGAGGTTAATTACTTGAATGTAATTAAAGGATAATTAATCAAGAGTGATTAGTTAAGGTGATTTATTTAAGGGTAATTAATTAATTGATTTGTAATTAATTAATGGATATGTAATCAAGATTTATAATGATGAAGTAATTAAATTAATTTACTTTAAAATTAATTAGAGAAAAAGTAATTAAATTAATTCAATTTAAATTAATTATAGAATAGTGATTAATAAGTCATTGCTTATGTATGAATGATTGATATTGAGTGCCATGAATAGTTGAGATCTCAGATATGAGATAAGAGATGATGTGTGATATGGATGCTTTGGTTGCATTGTGATGATTATATAGATTATCTGTTGATTATATATTATGATATTGTGAATCATCTATCTGTGTGTATATAGATAATATTGAATTGAGTTGTTTTAAACTATAAAACAACTTGGACCTAAAATATGGCGTTTTGGATTTCGATGAGATCGACATCGGGTTTCCATATTTGGATATCCGAAAACCACATCGTTCCAAATCAACGATAGGTCGTGAATCTCAAGTGAAGATGAAGATTCAGAGTGCAAGGGTTATCGTCATTAACTCTGAGGATGATTCCAAAATGAGTGTAACGAAATAATGCCTTCGGTTTCGATTGAACCCGGATCGAATTTGTATGGATTGAATGCTTTCAGAACATCGTCAGGAGGATGATGAGCATTCTAAGAGATGTGTTCTCTAAAGGTAATCGTAGCCTCAAGCCTCATCAACTGGGAATGGCTAAAACAGGGGAGGTGCAGCAAGGTTACGTGGGTCATGCCCAAGTAGGATGAGATTTACGCCTGTCTAAAAGTCCCTTTATTTTCGGCTGTGTGGGGTAGTTGATTGCAACAACTACCGGGGTTGTCTTGTTCGGGAATGTTCAGTAAGGGATGGTTCCGGCCTTGTGTTGCAGGGAAGTTAGGGTGGCTCCTCGGTACGGTGATCTAGGCCACATACTGTGACGGGCGGTACCCCAGTAGCCCTGCCATTGTACGGAATCCAATCTCCAATAAGTGTCGTGCATTTTGATTGTGCCCAACTATGTTGGAACATGAGATGTAAGCATTCCAGCTATTTCTGTATTTTACTTGAAAACCCTAGGCACTATTATAATATCATCGGATTCCCTATCAAATATTTTGGTTAGCGTAAGGTAAAAACTTTTCCATGTTTATGTGTGGGAAGTCTTACGTGATACCTTTGTTTTCAAAAGATTTTTAAAATTAAGCAACCTTAACCTGTTACTCACACCAGACCCATGTCTGACTCAGAGTTTGTTTATGTTTACTTAAACTCTTGGGTACTCAAATTTTTACGAGTAACCAAGGGATTCGGGTTAGCTTTGACGAATTATGGAGGAGCAATGGAGCAGGAGGCTTCGACGTTAGATATATAATTTCCGATGTGTGTTCTCTGTGTTGGTATCTCTTTGTTGAGTTGTATTGAGTTGTAATAACTAGACAGGTGTTTATAACTGTCTAGTATGTGATGTATATTTTGTGTAACTCTGATAGATGTTGTATATTATGAAATACTTATGTTATTAATATAATTTATTCGTTCCGCTGTTGAGATTCTAGTGTTGTTTCTTCTTTCTCTTCTTTCTTTTCTCTTTTCTATCCCTTTCTTTCTTAAAGATGATACGACTTTCTGTGTAGAAAAAGTCGGGTCGTCACACTATCGTATTTCTTTCGTTTGGTAGTTTTCATGTTGATCTTGGTCTATGCAATTTTGGTTGGAAAATATTGTCATTTGAATGTTCAAAACAGTGGTAGAAAATCAATTCAAACCCAGATTTTTGCCCATTCACATTTTGTTTTCCGAGTTGCTGCAAACGTGGCCTGAGTCCATATTTGAGATAGCATATCTCGTTCATTTCTTGCTGGAATTCATCGATTCTTTTTTTTCTTGAGAGATAAAGTTTTCTAAAATATGCATAAAAAAATTTAGCTTAATCCGAGGTGGTTTGGTCTTCTATTTCATGCCTAAAAGTTGAACACGAGATGGTTTTCAGGCCTGTACATTTTTTTTTTTTAAACTTTTGCAAACATGGCCCGAGTCCATGTTTGAGATGGCATAACTTTTTCATTTTCTATCGGAATTCATTGATTCTTTTTTTGTTTGAAAGAAGAAGTTTTCTAGTATGCCATATTAATATTCAGCTCAATATGAGGTGGTTTGATCCTTTGTTTTAGGCCTGTAAGTTGAACATGAAATTTTTCAGGCCTGGGTACATTTGTTTTTGAACTGTTGCAAACATGGCCTGAGTCCATGTTTGAGACAGCGTAGCTTTTTCATTTCCAGGCGTAATTTATTGGTTATTTTTGGTTTGAAAGCTCAAGTTTTCAACTACGTGCATACCTATTGTCAGTTCAATCAGATGCCGTTTGGCCACCTGTTCCATGTTTGTTAGTTGAACCCAAAAGGGTTTTAGACCTAGGCAGAATTCAACATGGCCTGAGTCCATGTTTGAGATTTCATATCTTTAGCATTTCATACTGGAATTCAGTTAACCTTTACCCAGTTCATAGGTAAATTGTTTTACTTTATGTATATTAAATTTTAAAGCATTCCAAGGTCATTAAGACATTCACATTATGTCCGAAAGTTGAACCCGGATAAGATTTCAGTCCTGGGTATTGTTTTGTCTATGCAATTTTATGTTCTTTTTCCCTCCGACTTTTGACTTTTACTTCATGCTTTTGTGATATTTCTAAAAAAAATAAGGCCGTGATATCTACCAATAGACTAGCCAAATTTTGAAGATTTTGAAATTCAAACATGGCTTTCAAAAAATTTCTTCATGCTTTTATTCATTTTCGAGCATGGATTTTTCCAAAGCTTTTTGAAATAATTTTTAAAGAAAATGGGCATTTCAAATTATTATTATATAATATTTTAAAAGTATTTTCAAATATAAAATCTGTTTATTCTCTATAATAAGGGCAATTTCAAACATGGCTTTCAAAATTGATTACGAAAAGGGTATTTAAATCTTGTTTTTCAAAGTAAATTATTTTTATATAAAATACATTTTTTCCATTATTCGAGGAAATGAGAAGAAGAACCAAACGGTTTGGTAAAACAAATGGTATGGGACACGTGCGTTTATCCTATCGGTTAATTCTCGACTTTTCTGTTTGATCATTTGACCATCGGGTCAAGTTCACTGATGAGATGAGGTAAACTTTTTACTGCTTTGATTGAGAAATTTACTAGCGATTAGTAAACCGCTTAGTGTGAACGTGTGGTATGGGATGCGCGTTAACACTGTTCGGGTTCCTATCCAGGAGTTTGTGACACATTTGCGTTGCGGCGTGTTGCCAGTACTGGACCTTCGAGTCATTGCCATGATAGCAATTGCCATTGCGGCATATTTGTCTTTAAGACGTTTGTCATCGCAGCGTTTGCCATCGCAGCGTTTGCCATCGCAGCGTATTTTCCATTGTGACGTATTTGCCTTCAGGCGAGCTAACTATTTTAAGAGATCGGTATTTGGCAGGCTTCGGCCAAAAGCACGAGCAAAATTTTTGAGATGATTTCATTGATTATTGTGATTTTCCAAGTGTATCGCCTTTTTCATGCTTGGCCATTTGATTCATTTTATATATACATATATGGAGATTACCTTATGGGAATTTGAGTTGCCTATACTGGCATTATATGAGCTTTTCCTTTGGCGTTATTATTGAGATCTGCCTGTTGGCGTTATTATATGAGATTTGCCTTTTGGCGTTATTCAGGATTATATTCTCCTATGTTGGAGATTTACATTTGATTCCCTTATGGCGTATTTTGAGATGATGTTTTCTCTTTTGATAATGCTTTTGAGTTTGCTGATATGGAGGGTTTGGGATTTTTCCTCTTTGGAGTTATGTTTTTCTCCTAAACCATATTTGATGTTTTGTGATACGCCGATGAGATGAGGCTTGCTTTTGTTGTGAGATTTGTTATGAAGTTTTATCGCCTTTGAATTGCATTCACGTTTAGTAATATCCTTATTTCACTTGAAATTACTATACCCACTTAATTATGCCATGTGAAGTAACCATATACCATTGAATTATTCCTTCTCACTTGAGAAAATTATCACATTGCCTTATGCTTATGTTATCGATTATCCTCTTAAACTGACTTGTTTAGCTATACTAACCCGTGTATTTTATACTCGGGTCAGACCGAGATGTTTCAGGTTAGGTACCCTTTGGACTTAGCCTATTCTGCTTCCGCATGGACTTTTCTACTAGCTTTTTGTTATAGCTTTTGTGTAGTCCTTTTGTTGCTACTCTGATATGTATATTATTTTGACTCGTTTTGGTATTGCGGTCGTCGTACCACATATGCGATGTATCATTTTGTATACTCTATGATGTATTGTATACGTGTGTGTATATATATATGATTATCTGATGTTCTATAATGTGTTTTGTTCCACCATTTTGGTCCACTATTTCAGGCCTGTAAGTTGAACCCAAGCTGGTTTTCAGGCCTGGACACGTTTTTGTTTTTCAACCATTGCAAACATGGCCTGAATACATGGTTGAGACAGCGTAAATTTTTCATTTCCCGTCAGAATTCATTGGTTCTTTTTTGGTTTGAAAGCTAAAGTTTTCTACTATATGCACACCAATTTTCAGTTCAATAAGAGGTCGTTTGGCCACCTATTCCATGTCTGTAAGTTGGACCCGAGTGGGTTTTAAACCTGGGCAGAATTCAACGTGGCCTGAGTCCATGTTTGAGATTTCATGTCTATAGCATTTCATATTGAAATTCAGTGAATCTAAGGTCATTAAGCCTTTCAAATTTTGTCTGAAAGTTGAACCTTGAGAAGATTTCAGACCTGGGTATTGTTTTGCCTATGCATTTTTATGTTCTCTTTCCGTCCGACTTTTGACTTTTACTTCACGTTTTTGTGATAGTTATGAAACTTTTTAAGGCCATGATGTCGATCAATAGACTATCCAGATTTTGAAGATTTTGAAATTCAAATTTTGGATTAAATTTAAATTTAATTTGAATTGAACTCGAATATCGGTTTGAATGATTTCTTGGGTTTTTAATCGTTTTCAAGCACGGATTTTTCTAAACCTTTTTGAAATGATTTCTAAAACAAATAAGGATTTTAAATTATTATTATATAACATTTTAAAAGTATGTTAAAATATAAAATCTATTTATTCTCTATAATAAGGGAATTTTCAAATATGGCTTTCAAAATTGATTTCAAAACGGGTTTTTAAAGCTTGTTTTTCAAAGTAAATTATTTTTAAATAAGATATATGTTTTTGCACTTTCAAGTGAATGAGAATAAAAATTAAATGGTTTGGTAAAATACGTGGCATGGGACACATGCGTTTATCTTATCGGTTAATTCCCGACTTTTCCGTTTGATCATTTTGACATTTGGGTCGAGTTTACCGATAAGATGCGATAAACTTTTTGCTGCTTTGAGTGTGAAATTTACTAGTGGATAGTAAACCGTTTAGTGTGACATGTGGTTTGGGACGCGGGTTAACACTGTTCGAGTTTCTATCCGGGAGTTGTGACACATTTGCCATTACGGCGTTTTGCCAGTACTAGACCTTTGGGTCATTTCCATTGTGGCTTTTGCCATTGCGGTGGATTTATCTTCAAGATGTTTTCCAATGTGGCATTTGCCATTACGGCATATTTTCCATTGCGGCGTATTTGTCATTGTGACGTATCTGCCTTTGGACGAGGTAACTATTTTTAAAGATCAGTACTTTGCAAGCTTCACCCAAAAGCACATGCAAAACTTTTGAGATGATTTCATTGGTTATTGTGATTTCCTGAGTGTATCATCTTTTCCATGGTTGGCCATTTGAGCCATTATATATATATATATATATGTTTGGCGATTACCTTATGGGAATTTGAGTTGCCTACACTGGCGTTATATGAGCTTTTCCTTTGGCGTTATTATTGAGATTTGCCTATTGGCATTATGATATGAGATTTGCCTTTGGATGTTTATTTGGGATTATGTTCTCCTATGTTTAAGATTTATATTTGATTCCTTATAACGTAGTTTGAGATGATGTTTTCTCTTTTGAGAAAGCTTTTGAGTTTACCGATATGGCGGGTTTGGGATTTCTCCTCTTTGAAGTTATGTTTTTCTCCTAAACCATATTTGGTGTTTTTTGATACGCCGATGAGATGAGGCATGCTTTTATTGTGAGATTCGTTATGAACTTTTATTGCCTTTGAGTTGCATTCATGTTTAGTGATATCCTTATATCAATTGAAATTACTATACCCACTTAATTGTGCCATGTGAAGTAACCATATACTCTTGAATTATTCCTTCTCACTTGAGAAGATTATCACTTTGCCTTATGCTTATGTTATCGATTATCCTCTTAAACTGATTTGTTTAGCTAGACTGACCCATGTATTTTATACTCGGGTCAGACCGAAGTGTTTTAGGTTAGGTATCCTTTAGACTTGGTCTATTCTGCTTCCGCATGGACTTTTCTGCTAGCTTTTTGTTGTAGCTTTTGTGTAGTCCTTTTGTTGCTACTCTGATATATATATTCTTTTGACTCGTGTTGGTATCGTAGACGTCATACCACATTTGTGATGTATCACTTTGTATACTCTGTGATGTATCGATATATGCGTGTGTATATACGATTATCTATTGTTCTATGATGTGTTTTGCATTGGAGTTGTTGTATTTTGTTCCGATAGATCCTATAGCCACCTATGACTTTGTATTATGTATTTATTTGATACGTCGATCTACGCTTACTCCATGCTGCAATTAGGCCTTATAGGCGAGACTAAAAGCTTATAATGCTTTGATCATGCCCTTATGGAGGGATCAAAGTCTTATTCTTTATTTTATGAGTTTCTTCCTTTTTATTAATTATCAATTCCGTAGACATATTTATTTTAATTACTTTTTTTATCCACTGTAAGAAAGTAAGGTATCGGATGCTCGGTATTCCAGGTTCTTGTTATTACATTATCATTAGGTCGTCTTAATCAATTGGTTTCTGGTGGGATTATTACTTCGCGGATAATAAGAGGTCCTCCCCAGTTTAGGTCAAGTGGTCTATCTATTGGATTTTTTTCTGTTTGCCATGACTTTTCAAATTACCAAAACTATTTTTCGACTGATCTCTCTTTAACTTTAGAGTTCTAGTACCTTGATATCCTTTATTGATATTCAGCCATTAGTATGGAAGCTTCATCTTTTGGTTCATTCATTGAATCTAGATATTCTTTTCTTAATTCTTGATTGAGATCAAGGCAAGTGCAATCCTTCAACTGGATGGTATTTCAACTTCGAACCATTGCTTCACATCCATATGTTGAAGAAAATGGAGTATGTCCTGTTGTAGTATTAGTAGAAGTTCGATATGCCCAGAGCACAAGTGATAGTTCTTCTATCCAAATTCCTTTTCCTTTATCTAGTCATTTCTTGAGGATAGTTTTGATAGTTTTATTGGCATCTTAGATGACTTCATTAGTCTTAGGATAAGCTACAAATGAAATTTTTATGATTAACCCATTCTTATTGCAGAATTTACTGAATTCCTCACTTTCAAATCGGGCCCCATTGTCAGATATTATCTTATTTGGTATTCCAAACCGGGTAATTGTGTTCTTGATCACAAACTTTAGCACTTTTCCTGATATTATATTTGGTAATGGTTCTACCTCCACCCATTTGATAAAGTTATCGATGGCTACTATTGTGAACTTGGCTCTACCTATTGATATGGGAAATGGGTTTTTAAGTCAGCTCCTCATACATCAAAGGGATATGGACTTGAGATCGGGGTTAACTCATTTAGTGGTATATGTGGGATTGTTGAAAACCACTAACATTTTTCACATCTCTTTACATAATCCACGGCGCTTTTATTTTTATGGGATTTTGTAAAAACTTTATCTCATGACCTTTTTGGCTAACTTCATGTCTTCTAATGATCACCATAGAACCCTTCATGGGCTTATCTTGATAATTTTAATTCTCTGGACTAACACTTCTCAGATAAGAGAGCGAAATCTTCTTTTATAAAGTATTCCATTCAACTTAATAAAAGGTAGAGGTTGGTATCTTATTCTACAAGCTTCTTTTTTATCTTTTCTTAGTTTTCCTTCCACCAAGTATTCAACAATCGGTGTCAACCAATTGTTCTTATATTGATTATTTATTCTGTATGAATGGTTCCTTCCTGGTTTTCACTGTTACCGCTTCCTGGTTTATTTTCTTTTTCCATGTGTATAAGAGATTAGGATCTAATCAGTACTATATTTTCATCTTTTGGATTGGGGGCTTTTTCCTCAATACTAGGATTTTGTTGGAAGCATACTGGCACAATTCGAGTTTTTGAGGCTCCTCGCGAGCTAGCTAACTTAGCCAAAGAGTCGGCTTGAGAATTTCTCCCCTTGGGTACTTGGTGTATCGAAAAATATTCAAACTGGGCTAACATTAATTGAGTAATTTCTCCCATTAGGTACTTGTATCCTTTGTTTGATAAGTTTGATTCAACTGATTAACCATTAATTAGGAATTATCGAAAATTTCAATCCTTGAGATTTTTAGCTGAAGAGCTAAGGTAAGTCTTGCTATCATTAATTCATATTCAACCACGTTATTAGTAGCGGAAAAACTAACTTCATTGCATAGTGCAATCGTTGTCCATTAGGAGTAATGATTACATATCCTGCACCAGCCCATTGCCCATTTGAGGCTCCATCAACAAACAGTTTCCATATATACTTCAAATCCTTTTCTTTTTTGATTGTTCTTTAATAAACCCTTTGCATTCATCAATGAATCGGTCAGAGCTTGTCCTTGATTACCATTCGAGGTTGGAATTCAGTCTTGTACTGACATAGCTCTATTCTCCATTTTACTAGCCTTCCTAACATTTTGGGCTTAATAAAGACTTTCTTAAGTGGAAAATTAGTTAAGACCTTGATTGGGTGTGCCTGAAAGTAGGCTCTTAGTTTTTTAGCAGTGAGGATTAGATAGCATGCCAATTTCTCTATAACTGGGTATCAAACTTCTGCCTCTTTATGCCTTTTGCTAATATAGTACATTGGAAGCTGAGTCTTATTTTCTTCTCTTACTATAACTAAACTTACTATATGTGTTTAGAGACGACCATTATGACGACCCGCCTTTTTGACCCTTGGGGAATGACACATGAATTTAATTTCAATGAGTATATTCCTTATTTTCATAAGTTAGTGGGTATATTCAGCGAGTATATTCCTTTATTTCATAGTATAGTGGGTATAGCTTTTTGTGAGTATATTCCTTGTTTTCATAGTTTAGTGGGTATAACTTATTCTGTGAGTACAATTTAATTATTTTATAGTGAATGTAATTTTGATCTCTTTCCTTTGACTCATTCACATTTTAATAAATGTTGTTAACTACTGTTTGTAAATTGTTAATAATAATGGGTCTACTATTATTCTTGTTTGGTTGTTTGATTTGTGCTCGGCCAGTTTATGAGCAATAACCTTGATGTATAGTTAAAGGGAACTTACGCCACCTTTTAACTTTGGATTGACATTTAGTGACTTTTTGGTTAAAAGGAAACAACACCCCTTTTAGTTATCTCATTTGATTAAAAGGGAGCTTATCCCATCTTGGTCATATTCTCCTTTAAAGATGATGAGTTTAAGTTATGATTTGAATAGGAGTTTTACATCATGGTTTAAATTATTTTAAAGGAGCTTTAATATTTATATAATGATTTAAATGGTTTATTTATGGAAATTAAGTAGTCCTATACTTGGCACTAAAAGCCAATGAGTATATTGATCCTCTATCTATGAGATCTGGAACCGAAGTGTCTAGGCAAGGCTAGGAGCAACCAGTGCCTTGACTTGCCTGGCTTTTTTTTTGGGTGAGGGGTAGAGTAAGTCGAGAATATCGAAAACGTAGTATAGGAGATTTGATTTCCATAAATGATCTTTACAATTATAATGAAAAACATTCACATTTCTTGTAGATAATTATTTTTGACCCATTTAAGTATGCTTTTAAAATATAAAATCCTCTTAATTGTTTTGTGAATATGCTTATACCGGTGAGATAAGTATATGGATATTTTTCAGGCATTGAAAGAGTATAAGATTTAATTCCCACATACGATCGTTTAGTTATCCCTGATAGTTGATATCTTAACTATCGATTTCAATACCCTTCTCCCTTTTGTTTTTGTTTCGTCAATCTAAGACGATTTATTTCTCATTTAGAGCATTGATATCCTTTATCGAAAATGACTTAATAAAGAGGAAGTGGGGGCCAAGCTATGTAGGGTTACTCCAATTAGGGTAATTTCACATCTACTCTAGATTGATTTTGGTTGTATGCGCATGGAGATGTGAAATACTCGGATACTCGGTAAGGTTGGCAGGGTCCAGCTTGGAGGCTTCCAAGAGCCATCGTAGTTCTCAAGTATATTTCCTAATACTTTCGATAAGGGGGACGCACCCTCCTAGTCATTGTTGGAAAAAACTTCCTTTCCTTATTTTTGATTTAAATCTTTGGATTCTTAATTGCATCACAAAGAGCATAAGACGCTTCCCAATTCAATTAAGAAATAATCAATCCAAAGATTTGAATCAAAAATAAGGAAAGGGAATTTTTTTTTCCAACAATGACTAGGAGGGGGCACCCCCTTATCGAAAGTATACCTCTAGAAAATATACTTGAGAACTACGATGGCTCTTGAAAACCTCCAAGCCGGACCCCACCAACCTTATCGAGTATACGAGTAATTCACATCTCTGTCCGCATACAATCGAAATCAATCTAGAGTAGATGTGACAATACCCTAATGGGAGCAACCCCACATAGCTTGGCCCCCACTCCATCTTTATTTAGTTATTTTCGATAAAGGATATCAATGCTCTGAATGAGGAACAAATCGTCTTAAATTGACCGAAAAAAAAGAAAGAAAGAAGGTTATCAGAATCGATAATTAAGGTATCAACTATCGAGGATAACAAAACAATCGTATGTTGAAATTGAATCTTATACTCTTTCAATGCCTGAAAAATATCCATATACTTATCTCATTGGCATAAGTACATTCGCAAAACATTAAGAGCATTTCATATTTCAAAAGCATAACAATTGTCTACAAGAAAGGCGAATATTTTCCATACCATCATAATTATAAAGATCATTTATGGAAATCAAATTTCCTACACTTGTTTTCATAGTTTAGTGGGTATAACTTATTCAGCGAGTATAGTCCTTGTTTTCATAGTTTAGTGGGTATAACTTATTTTGTGCAACTCCTTATAGTCTATGCAAAACCTTAGAGAACCGTCTGTCTTTGTAACAAAGATGGCTGGCGATCCCCAACTCGAGGTACTATGTCGGATCAAGCCCTTCTGCAATAAGTTATAAGTTTGCCTATCTAACTCCCTCTTCCCTTTTGGAGATGGTGGACGAGCAGGAGGCTCCTTATCTACCTAGCTATTTATTTCCACTGTTATGAGATGTTGGCTCTATATATGTATATTTAAAGGCAGGTTGTTATAACTACCTAGACTGATGGTACTAATTTTGTTTGTAACTTTGATAACTCCATGTTGGGAGTAACCTTATGTACTGTCTTATTTATGTTATATATTTAACCGTTCCGTTGTGAGATTATTGTTCTGTTCTTATATTTTACCTCATGACAACTCGTCTAATATGATACTTGGGCAATGACACATGAATACCATAGATGTATTAAGTGTCGTTCTTAGAGGTTAGAAAGGTCGGTCGTCACAGCCATGTAAAGGTATAAGTTTTCTCCTTGTATGGGACTAGATAGGATTGAAGGTTTATCAAGATGGTCTTTTAATTCTTCAAAGGCTTTTTGGCAATCTTCTTCCCACTTAAAGTTCTTATTTTTCTTAGTCATATCAAAGAAAAGGATGCAATTATCAGTGGCTTTGGTGATAAATGTGTTTAAGGTTGCCATCCTTCCATTTAGGCTTATCACATCTTTACTTATTGTTGGCTCTGCCATGTCCTTAATCGCTTTGATTTGGTCAGGATTGGCCTTAATTCCTCGAGCACTGATGATATATTCTAGAAATTTCCCCGAGGGTATTTCGAAAGAGCATTTTTGTCGATTCAGTTTCAGTTTGTACTTTCTTAATGCTCCAAATATTTCTTTAAGATCTTTAAAGCGATTAACCTCCTCATAGGACTTAACTAGGATAATATCCACATATACTTCCATGTTTCGTCTTATTTTTTCCTTAAACATTCTATTTACTAACCTTTGATATGTGGCTCCTGCATTCTTCAACCCAAAAGTCATAACTTGTACCAGTATATCCCCTAGTCTGATACAAAGCTTGTGTTTTCTTTATCTTTTTTGAACATAGGGATTTGATTACATCCTGAATATGCATCCATAAAAGATAATAGCTTATGTCAACTTGTGGCATTAACCAATTGATCTGTTCTATGTAAAGAAGAGAAATCTTTGGGGCATGCCCTGTTCAAATTAGTATAATCGATGCACATTCTCCATTTCCCATTGGAATTTTTAATTAGTACAAGATTAGCCAACCATTTGGATTAGAGCACTTCTCTAATGAACTCATTCTTAAGTAATCTTTTAACTTCTTATTCTAATGTATCAGCTCAAATTTTATCAAATTTATCAAATAGCCTTTTTTATATCAAACAGAGATGATATTTGGATATATATTTAGAGCATGGCTCATAATTTCTAGACCTATCCTGACCATGTCTAAGTTGGTCCAGGAAAACACATCTTTGCTAGATTGGAGGAATCAGATAATCTCTCTTTTGAGGTTTTCCTATGGTTCTTTTCCAATTTTCACTGGTTTCGTTCTGTTTTCATTGGATCAAGCGAATCTAAGCTTACCTCTTCTAGATCTTTGACATATTTTATCCTTTCTTGCTTGTTTATGCAATCTAATTCAATAATTATTTTCTTCCCCTCTATTTTATTGGTTATCTGGTTTGCTTTCTTTTGCTTTCTTTTTCTCTTGGAGAAGTTGAATTTTTTCAATGCATTTACAAGTTTTTCAACCACCTTTGCATGTTTATTTGTCTTGAATAGTAAGCTTGAAAAGCTACCATTCAAAGGCTTCTCAGTTTTAGTTTAGTTCAGTTACTTTTCTCTAAGTCGTAAGAAGAATTATCATCTTTATTAAATTGCTCGAGCATAGCAAAATATAATTCTTAGGAGGTAAACCGCTCTTGCCTTGTGGTTCCCTAGCAATTTTTAGTTAAGAACTTCACCTTTAGATGTTTTGGTAAGAATAATGCATCCACTTCGTCTAGAGCAGGCCTTCCAAAGAAAGCATTATAATAGGAGGGTTAGTCCATTATTATGAAAAGAGTTTTAAAGCTTCTTGCGTATGGGGCAATTCACATTTGCACAAAGAGCTTTACCTGCCCAATTGGAGTAGATCCTTTATTATTGAATCCAAAGATGGGATCAAAGCTTGGTTCTAATTTCCCCTCCGAAATATTCATCTGGTCAAATACATGTTTGAAAATTACATTTACTACACTTCCAATATCTATCAAGATCTTTGTTAGCATAGAGAGCCTAATTTGAGTAGTCATCATTAGTGGATCGTTATTTGGTGATGGACTTCTCTTAATTATTGTTGAGTTATTGTCAAGTATGGAATTCGGAGTTGAGATTTGCGGTTCGTAAATGGTGGCTCTTTCTGAACAGATAAGATTCCATCTTTTGCTTCCCTTACATATCTTCTCTTAGCCTCTTTGCTACTTTTGGCAATGTAGGGACCTTCGTGAATGACATCTATGCAATTAACTGGAGGAATAAAGTCTTGTTGGGAATCATTCTCTTTAAAGTTAGCAGCGTTTCTCGGAGGCCTCTGACTATTCCCTTCGGGACAGGAAGACTTCTAATTTCCTTAACGAACTCCTTCAGAAATCCTGACCTAATCTATATTATACTATGATTACTGAGTTTGATTTCAAGAGCACACAAGCCCCCTTCAATTTTGCAAACTGAACCGTCTCCGAATTTGTCTCTCTACACTACCGATAATTTTCTTTTTCCCCTTTTCCTCCACCTGAAAATTTCATTATCCCCATCACTAATCTCCTTTTCCTAATTTCGTCCACTAAAAATTGATTGATTCCCCTTGTGCTTGTCTCCTCTTCCCCCTTCCCCTTCCAGTTTTTTTACCAAGTAAATTAGGCTAAAGAAGTTAAAGGAATTTGGAAAAGGAATTCATCTATAAATCAAGTTAGGAATTACTGTAAGAAGATTCTAAATAATAAACTCATGATGAGATATTTACTTGAAATTAGTAATCCAACAAATGACAAGATGTTTATGTGGAACCACAACACTCCATGTATGGTAGGGGTGGGCGCGGTCGGTTAACCGCTCAAATCGGTTAATTTTTGCGGTTAACCTAAACTATTAAGCGGTTCGGTTAACCAATATGCGGTTAATCATGGTCAGATGTATCGACCGAACCGCAACTTTTAAACCGCGGTTAACCATTCAAATAGAACGGTTAACCGATTGTTATTCACGGTTAAACGGTTAATCGGTTAATCGGTTAACCGGTCAAGTTACAGCGGTTAACCGGCCAAGTTATAACCATAGCACTGAAATTAAAAGCATGCATTGAATAAAAAATGACAAATGCAACCAATAGAAATACAACCACGATAGAGTACAGACATAACAATATGGAACTGCCACATTACAAAGTACAAAGTACAAACAAATGTCACCATAGAAATACAACCACAAGTCGTTAATCAGTAAGGCAGTAACCACAACAGACTCACAGACAGCATTACAAAGCTACAAGCATTCGTATTTCATAATTTATACATGCCACATTACAAAGTACAAACAATCAAACATTAGAACTACATGTCTACGCCAATTTCATAAACAATCAAACATTACAAGTACAACTGTAGTCTACACTCTACAGCAGCCATCAACTGATTCAACCATTACACAGCCTGTCTGCCACGAGCGAACAACCAGCGGTCTCCATTCTCCAAGTCTCTCTGCCCAAAGGTAAACAAATGGAAGTTAGCTGAAAACAGAAATGATATGGATTGCAAAGGGCAAATTATCAGTTGCAATCGACATCTGTTTGGATCTCTGATTTGTTAGATAAAAGTGGGCAACACATTACTTTGCAACTGATAAATACATAAGGCTTTCACTTTGTGCTGCTTCTATTTATGCAAGTAATTTTTATGGGGAAAGAGAAAAACATAGATGGTATCTACGACTTAATGCTTCTTTGATAGGACTGCCCTAAATGGTATTAGAAGATTTTAATAATGCTTCAAGTCCAAAGGACAAAAGAGGGGGACTTCTAATCCCTTTCTCCTATATAGAAATCCAATCCCTTTCTCCTATATAGAAAATTTTAAAAATTGTACGCTTACTTGTAGTTAGATGTAAACTGTGTTACAGGGCTGCAAATACACATGGCGTAGGAGAGACATGACAACAAACATAATTAAAGTGCTTGTTAACTATGACTTCTTGACAAACTCCAAGATCTATTCACGGTGATCATACTCAAATTTTGGTAAAATTTACTGTTCAGAAGCAGCGTACCAAAGGTAAACCCTTTAGATATGTTAATACTTGATACCAAAATTACAGTTATTTAGAATGTTTTCAAGAAGGACTCAAAGTAACCACTTGGGGAGGTGCAGTAATTAAACTCATCAATATTTTGCAATCTACCAAACGAAATTTGAAAAACTGAAACAGGTCCAAAAGTAAAATAACCCAACACAGCAACTTGAGGACCAGTATCACAAGACATTCTTATTACTGGACAAACCTGTAAGTGAATCAAGTAGTTCAAAATCTATAAATCTAGTGTGATAAATCCTAAATTTATAACACTGCTGCATTTATAGGAAACTAGAAAAATCGAAGATATTCAGTTACGTTGTTTAAATTTTAAAATAATTAACCATTACACAATGATCTAAAATGCATAACATACATTCAATTTTGATTTACATTTTAAACTATATTATATATGATTTGAATGCAGATTTAAGGACAACAAAGTCTGAATGCACAATGTTGTTGAATGCATGTTGTTGAATGCACAATGTTTGAATGCATGTATTTTGATCAATGTTGTCTGACCGCATGTATAGATGTCAGAAGTAACAGAACTATATGAATTGAATGCACAATATCAGACTAAGCTAAGGTGGGAAACTACAATTCATATTCATATCGTTTACATAAAAACATATGCATGAATGTCAACAAAGTCAGGTAATTTTATTTAAATTTCAGGGGTTTGTTAAATAATCTACATGATGTGGACTTGAAGTTCTCAACTCATACTCAAAGATTGGCTTTCTGGATCAATACATTAAACATTTGTATTTTGTATCATGCATGTATACATTAAGCAGCGATGGAAGATACCAACCATGGTGAAAACAGCGATGATGGAGATGGACTATCCATGTTGAAAATTGAAGATAATGGCGATTCACATTGATGTCCATGTACAAATTCTACATGGAAAATAAATTAGTTAGAGCATTATATGTAAAATCAAACAAATGCCGAGCTAGATTATTTTATGAATGCTAATATCACCTGCAAATGCATCATCATAATAGTAAACATCATCGACTGGAACCTCAATCCGGTGATCTACAAAAATTGGTTTGGACCTTAACCAATTTTGAGTACAAACCAATGCCTCAACCATTCATGGACTCAAAATGCTACGAAAAGGGTCTATAACCCTTCCTCCGGTGCTAAAAGCAGATTCGGAAGCAACCGTGGACACGGGAATAGCAAGGAGATCTCGAGCAATTAGAGATAAAACATGATATTTGGAACTATTTACCTTCCACCATAGTAAAACATCAAAATCATTTGGTGCATCCTCAATCGGTGCATTTAAATACTTTTCTAGTTCATTACCTTCAATATCTCGTTGTCGAATTTGTCTTAAAAAGGTATTCCTTTTTCTAGAAAGAACATCACTAGCATTCACAATATTTTCACTATCAGTGGAATTTCTAGATGGTGGTTCATCACATGTTTGTGTTCCAAATGTAGTATCGCTCACGTAGAAGTCAAATAACCTTATCAAAATATCTTTCACACTTTTTAATATATCATCTGCAACTACTTTATCATACATGTCTTCAACACATAGCTTCAAAAATTGAAATTTATACCTTGGATCAAGCACACACGTAACAAGTAAAATCTTGTTCATGTTACGTATGCTTCCCCAATATTTGTCAAACTTAGCTTTCATATTAAATCCCATTCTTCCAATATAAGGATTCGTTTCCACAATCAATGCTCGTAATTCTTCTTGAATTCCACTTAGCTCGGCAAAACAATCATTTGAGGTAATAGATAAAGTTTTGCTAAATTTTAAAGTAATATCATAAAAATTCTTTAAGATTTTAACAAATAATTCAGCATTTTTCCAATCAATAGTACCCGGAGGACGAACTTCTTCATCAAAGTAAGCGACAAAAATACCATCATTTTCTTTCATATCATCAAAAACCCTTTTGTATTTCAAAGCTACTTCCAACATCAAATAAGTTGAATTCCACCTAGTAGGTACATCCAAAACAAGCATAGATTTATTCTCAATTCCCAAAGTTCAACATATCTCTCTATATTTAGAAAATCGTGCTGGAGACGATCTCACAAATCTAACTGCAGTACGAATTCCGCCGATACTATTACTAATTTCTTTTAGCCCTTCGTGAACAATTAAATTGATTATATGGGCACAACAACGTATATGAATAAATTCACCATTCAAAACACAACCACCATTATAATCTTTTAATTTGTTTTTCACATAATTGATTGCCACTTCATTTGCACTAGCATTATCAACCGTGATCGACACTATTCTTTTGAGTTCCCATTTTTTGATATATTGGACAATAAGTTTTCCAATATTTTCTCCTTTGTGACTAGTAATCACACAAAAATTTATAATCCTTTTATGTAAATTCCAATTTCCATCAATAAAGTGTGCGGTTAAAACCATATAATTCACATTTTGAATAGAAGTCCATGTATCGGTAGTTAGACAAACACCATGCAAAGATTCGGAAAACAATTTTTTAAGAGAATCTATTGAGTCCCAATATAATTGAAGCACATCCCTACAAATTATTCTACGTGAAGGAACTTCAAAACTAGGACACAATTGCCGACAAAATTCAAGAAAACCTTCACCCTCCACAAAACTAAAAGGGAGTTCATCAATAATTATCATTCGAGCTAATGATTTTCTACATTCCTCTTTGTTAAATGACCACATGGTGAGAGTGCAACTATCTTCACTATCGCTATTTTTTCCAAAAGATAAAGTTTTTTGTCTCTGATCACTATCACGTGGAATTGACCTACATGATTTTGCTACAAGATAATTCAAATGTGAAGTGCCATTATATCTAGAATCGCAAGCAAATTGTTGACCACAGTAATTGCAAGCACATTTGTTAACTTTGGGATTAATATCTTTAGTAAAATGTTTCCATACCAGAGAAGGCTTTCTAGAAGAAGGCTTGCGATTCGGGTGTGGAGGTGGTTTTCCAACATTGATGTTTTCGTCCCCGGTTTCCTCATCGTCCGCTTCTTCCACGTACTCATCTTCATCCATTGTTTCTCTAGAAGATCCAACTATTTCCACCTGTTTTACAAAACCAAATTGGTAACTATAAAGATAAACCATCCTACTAATACTGATACTAAATTTGTTAATCATGTATACTGATACTGATACTAAATTTGTTAATCATGTATACTGATACTGATACTAAATTTGTTAAGCAGTTTGCAGTGCACAAGTTCATGTGACCATGTCAATGAAATCAAGACTATGGTTCCAAATCAAATATTACAATATCATTCTTATATTTCTGAACAGAAGTGAGAAGACCACCAAAATCATTGATAAAATGGAAAATGAAACAGAAAAAGTTTCGTAGCTCGTTCAAACTTATACTGACAGCACCATTCACATCTAACCATGATTTGTTGATTTATTGCATGAAGCTCTAATTTTTGTGATCATGTATGTAATGACGTAAAAATGAATTTTCATTGTTTTCAAAACTTGGAACCACTAATTTTTGAAAATCCGGTGATCAACAAAAAATTGCATTTTTTCAAAAATTTGCATGAAGCTCTAATTTTTGAAACCAATTTTTCTTGTTTTCAAAACACCGGTGATCAACTAATTTTTGGAACTTGGAACCGCCAATTTTTGAAAAATTAGTTGATCAACAAAAGTTGTTTTCAAAAATCCGGTGATCGACTGGACCGGCGTTAACAAAAATTGGTTTCAAAATTACTAAAATGAACAAACCTACCATAGACGGATCATTTTCATTGTTTTCAAAACATTCAAGCTGAACAAAAAATTGAATAAACCTTAACCAAGCTTAACCATTCCAACGTAAGTACTAACTACCAACTAACAAATCAGAAAAATCATTTGTAAAAAATAAATCAAACTCACGTTTTTCCTCTTCCTTTTAGCATTCATCATTGCTCAAATCGACGATCTCGATTGCAAATACTGAAGAGCAAGTCAGCGGAGGATCGATTCGATTATGACTAAGGTGGCGGAGGATCGATTCGATTATAGTGGAGGATCGATTCATTATGGGGGATTCAGTGATTATGATAGAAAAGTAGACAACAATTTTATTTTTGGGAACAATTTCGATTTCTCTAAAATAAAGTACAAAGATAGTGAATATCGGCTATCGGCTGAAGTGTTGATTAGGGTTACCTAAAAAATTTTGGGCCGGGTTGCGAAGCGAATACTAATTGTTTTGGGTTTTAACGATAATTTAAAATTTTGTTTCGGTTAACGGTTAACCGATACGTAACCGTGGTTAACCGTTAACCGAACCAATTTTGATCGGTTAACGTCGGTCGGTTAACCTAATGTTCGGTTAACCAATTTTTTCGGTTAAAGCGGTTCGATTAAGGTCGGTTCGGTCGGTTAAGTCGGTTCGGCCGGTTAAATTCCCACCCCTAATGTATGGACATATATATTTCATGGCATTTATCACTCTTCAATGCGAATGTAAACAAATTGGTGGCATAAGTATTGATGCGTAAGAAATACGTAGCACCATTTTCATTGCAAACATCAATTTCTCTGTATGTACATGTATATTGTACATCATTTTATTCTGTATCATTATTGATTTCTTTCAAGGTTTGTTAACCACCAACTCACTTGGCTATTATGATGGAATATATAGAGTGAGAGGCTGACTTTTTGTAACAGCAAGGATAAGGTGTTATACTTATTTCCTCCTTTAATATCAACGATTTCTTATCACAAGCTTATTGTTAATGGTATCGAAATGTGTTTACATGGTATCATTTTGAGAAAGAAGATTTTTCTTTTTAAAATCTATGCTTTGAAAAAGTTATTGCAGTAATTGCAAACCACAAAATATGTTGATTCTTTCATTTGTTTTGTCTGTACACCCAGAAATTTATCTACAAGAACACAATTTGGAGCATACACTACTGGTACAGGCCCAACCCCAGACCTTGAGAAAGTGATGTGGTACATATACATTTACAAGTTTTCTATCTATATTTATAACTCCCATTTGTCTTCTCATAGTTTGTTGTATATGGATAAATATCATTGATTGGGGATGAGAGTTTTTATTGTTCTTGATACTAGCACAAAAGGAGTTAACTTCTTGATGAAGTTACATGAAGCAGTAAGGTCCTTAGATTGAACAACCCATTTTCTCTACAATCAAGTTTTAAGAACTGTTGGTATAGTTGATACTAGCAATTTAAATGTTAAAAAAACTTATGGATATAACTTTGATGAGTTGGTATAGTTGAAGTTACACCAAGCTTTCTAAACCTAAAAGTTACTAATGACTATTATGGAGATTATAAAATATCAAAGAAGGTGATTCTGACTCATGCAAGCTTGATTTTTGATCTTTTGTCATATTAGAAGTACAAGTATTCCTTGCTTGAATATTTTTATTATCTGTCATTATTTGGATAAGCATATGGAAAAGATAAAAGAATGGTCCAAAGATGGTCAGACTAAAAGGAAAATTTTCATTTTCTTGATTAAGTGTTCTAGTGCAATGTAGGAAGTAGGAAACCAAAAAAAAGCTCTGTAAAATGGTCAACACTAAAAAAATCTAAAAGATGAACTATTCCACATAATGAAAAATGTTGTTTATTCTTTGTGATTTAATGGTTTAATTTGGATAGACTGCATAATATTCTTTTTAGTAGCAACTGCAATCCCATATAATATGCTTGATATCCAATACAATCCTAGAAAATCAAGAATATTGTGAAAAGGATGATGTTAACTTCCTATGCATCTATATTTTAACATAATTAGACCCTAATTTACAATGATGACAATGAGAAATATGGTCAATCCTTCATTTATTTGTTTGTGTGGTTAAAAATAATATATCCTGCATCTATACCAATAAATATACAATACATATCCTGAAATTCTTAAATCGAATTAAACATATTAAACATCCTCAAAACCAAGTATTGAAAAAAAACGTCATATTTATATATATGCCACTGTCTCAATACCTATTCGTATTCTATGGTTGATTCATCCACTTTTGTTGCAGCTCAACTGTTGGGATCATTGTCACTTCATAAAAAGTTAAGCTCTCATGGTATGCAGTTTATCGTTGTTTATTTCTCATCTATAGTTTATGTATTGATAGTTCGCATATTTAGTTATGATAATTTGATAATATCTACTGAATAATGGTAATGGTAACTGGAATAAAGATTTGTTTGTTCATAGGAAATATATTCGTTCAAGTATATATTGGCGCGTTCTTTCAATTGTTATAGAAGGAAATAAAGTAATTTCATTCATGTTGTTTCATAATAGACTATCTTAATTATTTTTAAAGTCATACAAGAGGAGGACCATGTTATTATCAAAGCATATCAGTCAATATCATACAACTATAAAGTTTCCATGTTTACTAAGAATATATTTAATTAACAAGTAGTAAATGATAAGGGGTCATAAATTTAGGAGAATTTTTGTTATTTTTATATGATTGTTAGATATGAAAATGCTGCTTGGGTGCTGAATATTAGATAATCTTCCTAAATATATACCAGTATAGTGAACAAGGTAGCATATCGTAGTTTTTTACCAAGTAAATTAGGTTAAAGAAGTTAAAGGAATCTGGAAAACGAATTCATCTATAAATCCAGATAGGAATTACTGTAAGAATATTCTGAAAAATAAACTCAAGATTGTTGATACGCGAAGATTTTGATCAATGACAATGCGCTTTAACAAACAAGGAAGAAATATATGCAAATGCTAAAGGAAGATAGATGAATACCAAACAAACTTAAAGTATGTTTTTACATATGTCTTAGTCTAGATGTATTGTTAAAATCTATCCTCAAGAAGCTTGCACGAACACTATAAAAAATTTATAAACTTCATTTTTCAATTAAGTTTTAACTATGCAGGTTTTATGAGTTCAGTCGACTGAAACTGGAACAAATTTATACACATGCACAGTTTCAGTCGACTGAATTTCTTGCACGGTCGACTGAATTTGATCCCGAAAATTTTACTTCATAGTTTCAGTTGACTGAATTCCCTGCTCAGTCAACTGAATTTGAACCTACGAATTTCTATGAAAAGACACCTTCTTCCTCCCAAGAGTTGCAACCATTCATCAATGGAAATGGAAGCATCTCTTGTTTGCAACCTTTGACGACATATGCACCTCTTCTACAAGTATATATACATGATTCTAACATCATTTAATTTACCGAATTCTCTTGCTTTAATCTAACTATTCTCTGGTTCATATTCTCTAGATATTCTCAAAGCAATCACCAATCTATTGCTTGAATCACTGTTTTGTTTATAACATTCTTTTGATTCATAGCAATTCACATTTCCTAAATCTTCACAAACACATTGCATACTCTCGAGGATAAGATTATAGGAATATTGTACTACATTAGACTCATTAGTGTTGACAAGAACACAACAAGTTGAATATTTGTATTTTAGCAATTGAGTTGAAGTCCTCTTCGGTAGTTGAGGCAAGAAATCCCGTTCGGTTATTCGGGTAAGTTGTAAACCTATTCCTCTGGGTGAAGTGAGGGTGTTAGTTAGTGAAATTCCTAAGTGAAGCTTAGGGACTGGACGTAGGACGAGAGGTCCGAACCAGTATAAAGTCCTGGTGTCTCGTTGCATTTACCTACTTTATCTACCTAGACTTTTTCCATATTACACGATCCTACCGCATAGCCTCTTTCAATTGGTATCAGAGTTATGCCGTCCTATAACCATAACACCGTTATTAGACATATTGATAATATGGAAAATAACGCAAGTACAAGCACAACATCTGCCTATAGTTCTACATTTGCGGAAGGACAATCTACCCAAAGACCTCCTCTATTCAATGGACTAAACTATAAATATTGGGCTACAAGGATGAGGATTAATATGCAAGCAACAAGTTTCGAAGCCTGGAATGCTACTCAAGAAGAGTTCGTTGTACCCACAACCGATTATCCTATATGGACACAAATTCAAAAGAATGAAGCTAGTGCAAATGCCAAAGCTATGAATATGCTATTTTGCGCCCTGGATAGAAATGAATTCAACCGTGTTAGCATATGTACTGCTGCATATCAAATATGGGAAATACTTAAAGTCATACATGAAGGCACAAACAAAGTTAAACAAACAAAGATATCCATGCTGAAGAATCAATTCCAAAACTTTAGAATGCGGTAGAATGAATCCATCAATGACATGTACTCAAGATTTCAAGACATTCATCATGCTCTAATCGGACTAGGAAAAAATACACAGACTTCGACATTGTGTCTAAAGTTCTAAATTCACTCACTGATGAATGGGAGAGAAAAGTACAAGCAATCGAGGAAGCAAATGATCTATATACAATGAAACCAGAAGAATTGATTGGAAATCTTAAGTCGTATGAAGTAAATATGCAAGCTAAGAAAGATCAAGCTCAAGAAAGAAAGAATGTTGCTTTTCATGTGGAAAAGGAAGAATCAGAGTCTGAAGATGAGGATCTAGCATTTATAGCCAAAAATTTCAAGAAATTCTTAAAACATAGAAAAGGAAACAAAAATGGATTCAAAAAGAATTTCTTGAACAAACCTTCATCCTCAAATATAGAATGCTCCAATTGTCACAAGAAAGGACACATGCAAAAAGATTGTCAAGAACAAATGAAGGAAAATCAAAAAAACCTCAACAACAAAAACAAGAAGGATAAATTCAAAAAGAAGGCATTTTCTGTAACATGGGACGATTCAGATTCATCTTCATCCGAAAATGAAAGTGATAGCGACAATGAACAGGAAAATGTATGCTTCATGGCTCAAGAATCTGAGGTAAATAATTTAACTTTCGATGATTTAATTGAAGTAAACACTGAACTTTTAAGCACAATAAAGTCTCTTAAAAAGAAACTCAAAGAAACTCGTGAAAATCAAAACAAAGATGAATTTGAAAGGGATATGTTAAAAGATGAAAAGAAAATCTTAGAAGAAGAACTTGAAAAGGTTCAAGAATCTCATTCAAACTCGGAAACTCAATTATCACTTTGAGGTCAAGAAATTGAAACTCAAAAAACAAAGAATGATATAATTGTTTCTGAAAATCATGAGTTAAAAACTAAGATTAGACAAGTTGAGTTAGAAAATAATAGTCTTCAAGCTAGATTAGATAACATCACTAAAAATGTTTCTAACTTTAACAAAGGAAGAGAAAATTTATCTAAAATTTTAGAAAATTCTCAATCCTCTTCAAGTAAACATGGATTAGGATATAAAAAGGAGTCAAAAATTCCTAAAAAGAAAAATACAAATCTTAAAAGGAATATGGATTCAAAACAACAAATATTGCTAAAGAAACCTATTAAAACAAAAGTAGAAAACGAGGTAGTAAAAATTTGGCTACCAAAAACTAACAATGTATTAATAAGAAATAAATATATTAAAACATTTATGGATAATGTTCATCATAATGAAAACTATATTTATAAAAAGGAAACTAAACCAAATTGGGTTTGGTTTCCTAAACTCTAACTTTTTAGGACCCTATTAAAAGGTGGGTACTAATAATTTCATATTTATTTTCAGGTCCCACTCATGGATATTAGACAGTGGTTGTCCAAAACACATGACCGTAGACAAATATATGCTTAGAAACATCACATACTTTGATGGTGGCTCGGTTACCTTCGGAGACAATTCAAAAGGGTATATCATTGGCAAAGGAGATGTGAACAATTACGGTACATCAAATTTACCTTTTATAAAAATGTTTCATTAGTTGAAAATTTAAAACATAATCTACTTAGCATAAGTCAATTGTGTGACAAAGGTTTTAAAATAACTTTCTCGAATAATAAATGTAGTATTTTTGATCAAAACCAAAATCTTATTTTTGAAGGAAATAGAGATAGAAATATTTATGTTTTAAATATGAATATTAATCATAATTCAAGTATGTGTTTACTTGCCAAAGATAATGATCCTTGGTTATGGCACAAAAGATTTTGTCATATAAATTTTAAAACTATTAGAAAACTTTCTAAAAATGAATTAGTAAGAGGATTACCCAAAATAAACTTTAAAATAAATAATTTTTGTGATGATTGTCAAAAAGGAAAATTAATGAAATCATCTTTCAAATCTAAGAAAAATATTTCGACTATACAACCATTAGAATTACTACATAAGGATTTATTCGGACCAACACAAGTTCAATCCATTAATCATAATCGATACGTATTTGTAATAGTTGATGATTTTTCAAGATATACATGGACTATTTTATGAAAAATAAAAGTGACACCTTTGAGCATTTTAAAACATTTGTTAAAAGAATTCAAAACACTAAAAATTTAAAAATTAAAAATATTCGAAGCGATCATGGAGGCGAATTCAAAAATGAAGTTTTTGAAACTTTTTGTAAAAAGAAAGGAATAAATCATAACTTTTCTTTTCCTAGAACTCCTCAACAAAATGGAGTTGTAGAAAGAAAGAATATAACATTACAAGAATGCGCAAGAACATTATTAAATGGATGTTCTCTACCAAAACATTTTTGGGCGGAAGCCGTTGCTACTGTATGTTATGTATTAAATAGAATATCAATTAGACCATTAACTAAAAATACTTCTTATGAACTATTTAATAATAAAAAGCCAAATATATCTTATTTTAAAATATTTGGATCAAAATGTTTCATTTTAAATACAAAAGATCAACTAGGAAAATTCGATTCAAAAGCTGATGAAGGAATTTTCGTAGGATACTCAGAACGAAGTAAAGCATATCGAGTATTTAATAAACGAACAAACTTAATTGAAGAAACTTTGCATATATCTTTTGATGAAAATTTTAATAAAAATTTAAATATAAAAGATGATGAAGAATTCATAAATATAGAAGAAACAAACCTTAAAAATAATAATAATGAACTAAGATCTCCTCCTAGAATATTACGAGATCATCCAACTCAAAATATAATAGGAGAAATAAATTCTCAAGTTAGAACAAGAAATCAACTAAATCAAATGGGTCATGTAGCTTTCATTTCATCAATAGAACCTAAAAATCCAAAAGAAGCATCAACAGATGATTATTGGATTATCGCAATGCAAGAAGAATTAAATCAGTTTGAACGTAACGATGTTTGGGAATTAATTCCCCGTCCTAATAATCAATCAGTAATTGGAACAAAATGGATTTGCAAAAATAAAGTAGACAAACAAGGTAACATAACAAGGAATAAAGCAAGACTAGTAGCACAAGGGTATAATCAAGAAGAAGGTATTGATTTTGAAGAAACTTTTGCTCCCGTTGCAAGACTTGAAGCAATACGTATTCTATTAGCCTTTGCATGTTTTCACAATTTTAAACTTTATCAAATGGATGTTAAAAGTGCATTTTTAAATGGTTTTATTAAAGAAAATGTATATGTAGAACAACCTCCGTTGTTTATACATGAAAAATATCTAGATCATGTTTTTTAAATTAAAAAAAGGCACTATATGGTCTTTAACAAGCACCTCGTGCTTGGTATGAAAGACTTAAAAGTTATTTATTAAACTCGGGATTTAAAATTGGAAAAGTAGATCAAACGCTTTTTATTAAAAATACTACCAAAGATATTTTAATAATTCAAATATGCATAGACGATATTATTTTTAGTTCAACAAATGAAAATTTATGTAAAGAATTTTCAAATATAATGACTAATGAGTTCGAAATGTCTCATATGGGAGAATTATCATATTTTCTCAGACTTCAAATCAAACAATTAACAAATGGAATTTTTATAAACCAAGAAAAATATTGTGCCAATTTAATTAAACGATTCGGCATGGAAAACACTTCTGCTAAACCTACTCCTATGAGTACCACTACACATCTCGATCGAGATGAAAATGGCAAAAGTGTAGATCAAAAATTGTTTGGAAGTATGATAGGTTCCTTACTTTACTTAACCGCTAGTAGACCTGACATAATGATGAGTGTTTGTTTATGTGCACGTTTTCAATCTGATCCTAAAGATTCACACTTAAGAGCAGTAAAACGAATAATGCGATATTTTAACAAAACTGAATATTTCGGTCTTTTCTATCCAAAGGAGTGTCCATTTGAGTTAGTATCATATAGTGATGCTGATTTTGGTGGATCTCGAACAGATAGAAAAAGTACAAGTGGTACTTGCCATTTCATTGGAAAATCACTTGTATCTTGATTTAGTAAGAAACAAAATTGTGTCTCGCTTTCCACCTGCGAAGCAGAGTATATATCAGCTGCTTTAGCTTGCACTCAAGTTATATACATGCAACAAACACTTAAAGATTTTAATATGAATTTAACAAATTCTACAATATACTGTGATAATACAAGTACAATAAACTTATCTAAAATCCGGTTAATCACTCTCGTACAAAATATATAGATATTCGTCACCATTTTCTACGTGACAATATCGAAAAAGGAATAATTAATTTAGAACATATTTCTACAGAAAATCAAATTGCCGATATATTTACTAAACCTCTATTAGAAAACTCCTTTATAAAACTTCGATGAGAATTAGGTATAATATCCTTTAAAGATATTAATTAGAAATACATTAGAAATATTCCCACATTTCAGTCGACTAAATCAAAATGTTCAGTCGACTGAATAAGAATTTCAAATATTTTTAGCTATGTTATATACTGCATTATATAACTTATAGACCACACATTTTTAAACTGAATTATTAAATAAGAACCATACATTTTAACAAAATTATCTTTACCATTAAATCTCTATGCGGTTAAAATATCTTAATAAATTATAACCATTATTTGTTTGGTAAAATTCTACTATAAATAAATTCTTAAAAATATTTTACTTTCACATCTCGATTATACGAATAAAATCTTAACAAAATTCAACATAAAATGTCGTCCAACAACTCTTTCTCTCCAATCAATATCACCTCGTCAGTTGATAACACTCCAACGTCGCCAAAACTTCCCACACCAACACCAGCACATGAGCCACGCGAACTCTTTATTTCACCTGACACAAAACGAAAGATTGATGAAATTCATCACTTTCAACAACAACAGATAGATCTTCAAAGAGAACTATACTTCGAGCAAAAAGTTACGGCAAGACGTTTGAGCTTCCTAGAGAAAATTGGTTTACGCTTCTGTGGATCAAAGAAGAACGAAATGGCTGAATCCCTACCTCGCCCCGTTAGCTCACTTGATCCGTCTTCATCTTATCGTACACCAGTCGAACATGTGAATCCTTAGATGTCTCCTAAGACTCCTCAATATAGTCTGAATTCATGAGATATAAATTACATGAAGAATGAAGGAAAGAAGACTCCAAGTCCATCCCCAAAGAAATAGTTAAATTTTGAAATATTCGTATGTTGTTACATCAATATTTTTGTAACTATTTTTTTAAATAAATTGTTTAATTTCAAAAATTAACTGAAACAACAAAAATGCATGTTTCAGTCGACTAAACGCCCCTGCTTAGTCGATTGAAAATATGACAGAAAACAATATTTACATAGTTCAGTCGACTGGAATCATCTGCACAGTCGACTAAAAATTCAACAGAAAATTTCAGCAAAAAATTCAGTCGACTAAATGTACTGTTCATTCGAATGAATCTATCACAGAAAATTTCGGCCTTTGATTCAGTCGACTGAACAGTATATTCAGTCGACTGAACGCCAATTCCCAGGCAAACTTTCCCTTTTAACCACCAGATTTACCCTACCAATTCACTTTTTACCTCCTACAAACTTTCTTCCCCAAATTAATTTCGAAACCCTAGCCCCCAAATTCCTCAAAATCAACTCAATTCTCACCCAAATGGCACCAAAAAGATCAAGAGCTTCATCTTCTTCATCCTCCGAGCCAATTGATGCTCAAATAGCACAATGGCTTTATGATGGAACCGCTATCACTAGATGGAACAAGATGAAGAATTCACGAATTTTCGAGCATTCTTTCGTTGATTTTCAAAGCTTTCAAACCTACAACATCCAAGCATTAACCGATCCAGCAGGTTTAACTTCTCTTTCAGATTTGAAAAGAAATGACCATGCCATAAATCATGTAATGGTCAAATTATTTTATGCTAATCTTAATCTTGGACACCAAACTCCAAGAAATCCAAACAATAGTGTTTGGAGTATGGTATGTGGAAAGAAAGTTTGGTTTTCCTTGGATAGAATAGCACACATTTTAGAGTCGCCAAATGTCGGAAGAAAGCTAGAGGAGATAGAATTCAATCCACATATTCGCGACAACATAAACCATCGTTTTATGGATGATAATATCAACTTTAGAGATTTTAAGTCCACCTCTCTTCGACCTATGGCGAGAATCCTCCATAAAGCCCTAATGAGAACGATTACTCCTCGCATGGGCTCGTACGAAATTGTCTACCCAAATAACTACCGAGCTCTATATGCTAATTTTGGCAATATACAAGTTAATTGGGTACAGCTTATTCTTGATGAGTTTCTCACTTTCAATAATGGCAAAATGCGTGCTATCTACTTTGGAGAGTACATCATGCGACTTCTCCTCAATGTCGATACGCCATTACCTGAGTCGGAGAATACAATGGTCCATCAAATTAACCACCGGACCATAAGCCTAATGCAACTCCCATCTCGACCTCCTCGCATAATATCACTCGCCGAATGGGAAGCAAGACATCAAGAACAACAACAACAACCTCCTCAACCTCGCCACGAAGAACATCTCGAGCAAGATGATGAAATTCGTCTTGTTGACCCAAGCCTCACTACCATCCAATCCTTGGGGATATTGTCAATAAATCAACAAATTCTTGACACTCGTCTTAAAAGGTAGATCATAAGCTTGATAAAATCAAAGGATTCTTCAACAAGCTTTGGGATGCAATCTCGTGCTCAAGCACCACTACTGCTTCAACATCTCGCGGCAAACGTCCGGTACCTACGTTTACATGGACGACATCTGAAGAGCATACAAGTAGCAGAGCTAGCGGAGCTAGTTGTGGCCAAGGAGGAAGAGCACATAGACCACCAACAGGAGGACCCGTCATACGTGAACCAACAGGAAGAGAAGGTTCATACGACTGGGATAGAGATGAGTAATTTTGTGTTTTGATGTGTATTTTTTAACTTTATAATGGCTTGTATAAATAGACATTTTATGCTTGTCTGTCACAACATTTTTATTTTTCTTAAGTCATGATTATGCAAATATTCTCTATGCTTCAGTGATTGTTTTGATGAATTATTACTGCTGTTAGTTCTTTCTTTTTGTCGATGACAAAGGGGGAGAAAATCTATGGTACAAACTTTGTTTTATAGGAAAGATAGTGCATACATTTAGGGGGAGAAAATAAGTAAAACATCTCTAGAATAAATCAGTATTGTCATCAATCAAAAAGGGGGAGAATGTTGATGCGCGAAGATTTTGATCAATGACAATGTGCTTTAACAAACAAGGAAGAAATATATGCAAATGCTAAAGGAAGATAGATGAAGACCAAACAAACTTAAAGTATGTTTTTACATATGTCTTAGTCTAGATGTATTGTTAAAATCTATCCTCAAGAAGCTTGCACGAACACTAGAAAAAATTTATAAACTTCATTTTTCAATTAAGTTTTAACTATGCAGGTTTTATGAGTTCAGTCGGCTGAACAGGAACAGTCAGTCGACTGAAACTGGAACAAATTTATACACATGCACAGTTTCAGTCGACTAAATTTCCTACACAATCGACTAATTTGATCCCGAAAATTTTACTTCATAGTTTCAGTTGACTGAATTCCCTGCTCGGTCGACTGAATTTGAACCTGCGAATTTTCTATGAAAAGACACCTTTTCCTCCCAAGAGTTGCAACCATTCATCAATGGAAATGGAAGCACCTCTTGTTTGCAACCTTTGACAACATATGCACCTCTTCTACAAGTATATATACATGATTCTAACATCATTTAATTTACCGAATTCTCTTGCTTTAATCTAACTATTCTCTGGTTCATATTCTCTAGATATTTTCAAAGCAATCACCAATCTATTGCTTGAATCACTGTTTTGTTTGTAACATTCTTTTGATTCATAGCAATTCACATTTCTTAAATCTTCACAAACACATTGCATACTCTCGAGGATAAGATTATAGGAATATTGTACTACATTAGACTCATTAGTGTTGACAAGAACACAACAAGTCAAATATTGTATTTTAGTAATTGAGTTGAAGTCCTCTTCGGTAGTTGAGGCAAGAAATCCCATTCGGCTGTTCGGGTAAGTTGTAAACCTATTCCTCCGGGTGAAGTGAGGGTGTTAGTTAGTGAAATTTCTAAGTGAAGCTTAGGGACTGGACGTAGGACGAGAGGTCTGAACCAGTATAAAATCCTGGTGTCTCGTTGCATTTACCTACTTTATCTACCTAGACTTTTTCCATATTACACGATCCTACCGCATAGCCTCTTTCAAAGATAAGATATTTACTTGAAATTGATAATCCAACAAATGAAAGGTTGTTTACATGGAACCACAATGCTCCATGTATGGACATATATTTCTTAGAATTTATCACTCTTCAATGCGAATGTGAACAAATTGGTGGCATAAGTATTGATGCGTGGGAAAAATGTGGCACCATTTTCATTGCAAACATCAACTTCTCTATATGTACATATATATTATACATCGTTTAATTCTGTATCATTATCAATTTCTTTCCAGGTTTTCCTACCGCAAACTCACTTGGCTATTATGATGGAATATGTACAGCAAGAGGTTGGCTTCTTATAATAGCAAGGATAAGGTATTATACTTCTTTCCTCCTTTATTATCAACAATTTTCTCATCACAAGCTTATTGTTAATGGTATCGGAACGTGTTTACATTGGTACTATTTTGGAGAAAGAAAGATTTTTCTTTTTAAAGCCTATGCTTTGGTCAAGTTATTGCAGTAGTTGCATACCACCAATATTTCAGTTCTTTCATTTGTTTTGTCTGTGCACCTAGAAATTTATCTACAAGAACACAAATTGGAGCATAAACTATTGGTACAGGCCTGACCCCAGACCCTAATGTTAGTCCATGAGATAATGGTTTTGATGACAACAACCTTAGAATAGATTATAAAATATAAATACTAGAAGTATAAGTTTAGATATATATGTATATGCAGGATGTAACCATGCATGTACCAAGAATGAAGACTGTACAGTATAGAGATTCAAGATATCAAGATTGAAGATTCATGAGTAACAAAAATATCAAGATTATCAAAAGTTCAATATTTCAAGTAATTTACTTTTTAATTAGAAATTTTGTTAAAACTCCTAGAAAAGCACTGGCATCTTAAAATCCAATTTATTTATGTAATGGAATCCACTTCGAGCCTGTTAAAGGGATGAAACCCTAAGTAGGATGGAACCTACAAAAAATCTAGTGGAACATTGTTTTGTATCTGCTAAATTTTTATTCAAAATGATTTTTCAAAATTATATCTTGTTTTCAAAATGATTTCAAAACCTTCCTTTTAAAAGAATCAAAAACACCTGTCCTGATTTCAAATACTTTTAGCCTCAAAATAATCTTGAATTTCAAAGTCAAATTAACCTTGATTTTAAACTATCTTTTAAATATAATATATTTAACTTTTAAATATTTATACTTAGATTTAAATATAAAATTATAGTCAAAGTCTATATATATTATACTCTATATTTAATTATGTATTTTAATTATAATCAAGTATATTTATAAAGTTTAAAATAGTTTTAATATAAGATAAAGGTTATTTTCAAAGGAAATCAAAACACCAGAAATCCCTTTGGGATGTCGACATGCTCAAGTACCCCATGTCGACATGGTGTCAGTTGGTTTCAAAATTCAAATTTCAAAAGAAATGTCTATTCGCCATAACTCTTCACGAATGGACATGGCTGTTATTCTTCTAAATAGGGGTTTGTTTCAATGAATTTTAATTCATTTTTTCTGGTTTTTCACTCCTCTTCTTCTTCCACGTTTCTATGTACATATTCTTACCATTACTCTGCTGAAATCAACAATGAATCTAACTAGATTATCTCTGTTTGATTCTCTATCACTATCTCAATAGGATCCTCGGTGCTATTTAGAGTTATAGGCTTTTTGTAATCAACTTAGCGAGAAAAGGTGTGATTGTAGCCTTCGAAATTAATCAAGCGAGATAAGGTGTGATAGTAGCCTTGGGAAATCAATTGGGTGAATTTGTTTCCCATGAAATCAAGTATCTCTACCCAGAGAATTGTGATTCTGGAGGGTGTACCTTGTTGCCTTGAAATCGACGGTGTAATTGTACAATTGCTTTTGAAAGGAAATTCGTACTTGTGTGTGGGACTGGATGTAGGGTAACTCCGAACCAGTATAAAATCTGGTGTGTTCTTTCCTTTACTGCTTTTACTTTATTTTTGCATCTGTGTTTATTTCTCTAATCATATCTGTGTCTGAATATTGCATACATCTATATTCAAATTAACATAAACTTTAAAAAAATTAGTAATTCTTTATCAACACTATTCAACCCCCCCCCCTCTAGTGTTAATCCTATCCTTAGGATGGAACCTACCAAAAATCTAGTGGAACATTGTTTTGTATCCGCTAACTTTTTATTCAAAATGATTTTTCAAAATTATATCTTATTTTCAAAATGATTTCAAAACCTTCCTTTTAAAAGAATCAAAACATATATCCTGATTTCAAAATACTTTTAGCCTCAAAATAATCTTGAATTTCAAAGTCAAATTATCCTTGATTTTAAACTATATTTTAAATATAATATATTTAACTTTTAAATATTTATACTTAGATTTAAATATAAAATTATAGTCAAAGTCTATATATATTATTCTTTATATTTAATTATGTATTTTAATTATTGTCAAGTATATTTATAAATTTTAAAATAGTTTTAATATAAGATAAAGGTTATTTTCAAAGAAAATTTAAACACCAAAAATCCCTTTGGGATGTCGACATGCTCAAGTACCCCATGTCGACATGGTGCCAGTTGGTATCAAAATTCAAATTTCAAAAGAAGTGTCTATTCTCTATAACTCTTCACGAATGGACATGGCTAGTGTTCTTCTATAATTAGAGGTTAGTTTCAATGAATTTTAATTCATTTTTTCTGGTTTTTCACTCCTCTTCTTCTTCCACGTTTCTATGTACATATTCTTACCATTACTCTGCTGAAATCAACATTGAATCTAACTAGATTATCTCTGTTTGATTCTCTATCACTATCTCAATAGGATCCTCAGTGCTATTTAGAGTTATAGGCTTTTTGTAATCAACTTAGCGAGAAAAGGTGTGATTGTAGCCTTGGAAATCAATCAAGCGAGATAAGGTGTGATTGTAGCCTTGGGAAATCAATTGAGTGAAATTGTTGCCCGTGAAATCAAGTATCTCTACACAGAGGATTGTGATCCTAGAGGGTGTAACTCGTTGCCTTGAAATAGGGGGTGTAATTATACAATTGCTTTTGAAAGGAAATCCATACTTGTGTGCGAGACTGGATGTAGGGTAACTCCGAACCAGTATAAAATCCGGTGTGTTCTTTCCTTTACTGCTTTTACTTTATTTCTACATCTATGTTTGTTTCTGTGATCATATCTATGTCTTAATATTGCATACATCTATCTTCACATTAACATAAACTTAAAAAGATTTAGTAATTCTTTATTAACACTATCCATCCCCCTCTAGTGTTAATCCTAGCCTCAAGATCCGTAATCCGCATTTCTCACACCTACGAAAGTGAATTGGGTACATATACATTTACAAGGTTTCTATCATTATTTACAACTCCCATTTGTCTTCTCTTATTTTTTGTATATGGATAAAATATCATTTGTTGGGTTTTTATGGAATAATAACAATATTTGCAATTTTCACATATGTTGTTAGTTAGTTTCCACTATAACACATTGTGCATACTACATGATTAGAGAACTTGTATGAAAATTGTCATATGTGTAGCATAGGTTCGTCCTTTCTAATTAAACACAAATATGATTAGAAGATCAATATCAAATTTTATAGATGTATGATAGGATCAAAATATTAAATAATATAGAGGTATGATTGTTTTGTTTTGTAAAGCTAATAGATGTTTGGTATCATACCTCTATATTATTTATATCGTCATTCAAAATTCATATTACTTAACGTTTTGAATCAAAAACTTTACTGAAATTAGAATATATAGTTAAATATGGTTACGCATTGCTATATCTAAACTCCACATTTGTGGAAATATTTGGATAATCATTTACAAGAGCCGTGTTTGCAAATATATAAATCAATTTGAATATTTGTGAGCATGGCATGTACATGAATTAAACTTTTTTTAATAGTAAACTGCTTCCATCGAAAATGATACATCAAGGGTTTAATCACTTGAAAAAAAACAAGTTTTTTTCGATCAAGTTAACATTATTTATACCGTTTCATGTTTGCGTCACCATATTTAGTGGATATCACGCCTCTTGGGGATAAATGCACAGTTCATATTTTATAATCTGGATTTCATATCTTCTGTCTTTATACTAGATTCCAAATTAGGGATGGAGTAGCGTAACAAGAATAGAAAGAGAAAATCATCCATGAACGCAACCTCCTCTTTTGACGATTAAACTCCGTTAATCGAACATGCTGGATCACTCTCTATTGAACGTGCAGAGAAGAGCAGTAATGTTCATCCGACACTGTCGTCCAATAGAAAAGTGGCCAAATAGCTTCATCTATGCTTAATATCGGTATGTTCTTCTATATTTCAGTTTGTTGTATTATGGACATAGGTTACGTAACAACCTCTCTTAATTCTCTCTTCCAATAGCCAGTTGGTAACTCGAATGCGGGTCTTATTCCTCCAACGGTGAAAAGAAGATACAAGAAGTCAATTGCTAACTCATTAGCAACTAGCCTTTAGGAATTTACTACTGCCAATCCTAAAGTTTGTGTCGTTGCATCTCAGGAGAGGAAACATCTTCATACATCGAATGATGTAGAAAATTGTTCTCCGTCATGGTGCTTGCGATCATCGTCTACTTCTTTTCCTCCTCCTACCTTGACTTCTAATCCGTTTAACTATGTTCATACAACACTAAACAATGACCGGACAAACCATTCATCCATTCCAGAGGTTAACGGTATGATTACTCAATCTTTCTCACTCCTAACCCACTTTTGTTTCATTTAACCATAAGACAGTATAAATCATGCCTGTAATGACCCGCCTTTCCTTCTACAAAAAGACACATCATTATTAAGAAAGAAAGGGATAGAAAAGAGAAAAAATAAGAAAGAAAGAACTAAACAATATCAGAATCTCACAGCGGAATGGATAAAATATATTACAACATATAAGTTATTACATAGTATGCAACATCTATCAGAGTTACACTGCTTATACATCATATCACATTTGACAGTTATGAAAAACCTGTCTATCATACAACTCAAGATACAACACAGAGATTAACACAGCGGAACCACAATATCTATATACGCTGAAGCCTCCTGCTCCATACCTCCTCCAGAATTCGTCAAGGCTAACCTAAATCCCATGGCTACTCGTAAAAATTTGAGTACCCAAGAGTTTAAGAAAACAGAAAGTAAACTCTGGGCCAGACATGGGTCTGGTGTGAGTAAACGGGTTAAAGTTTCTTAACTTTGAAAATAATTTGAAAATAAAGGGTATCTCGTAAGAGCACGCCACAAATAAACATGTCGGGTTTTTACCTTACGATAACCAAAATATTTGATAGGAAATCCAGTGATATTAGAATAGTCTCTAAGGTTTTAAAGTAAAATACGGAAATAGCTGGAATGCTTACATCTCACGTCCCAACATAGTTGGGCACAATCAAAACGTAAGGCACTTATTGGAGATTGGATTCTATATAATGGCAGGGCTACTGGGGTACCGGCTGTCATAGTACTGATCTAGATCGGAGTACCGAGTATCCACCCTGATCCCTTGCAACACAAGGCCAGAACCATCCCTTACTGGATAATCTCGAATAAGACAACCCCGCGGTTGGCGCGACCAACCGCCCACACAACCGAAATAAAGAGACCTCTAGACAGGGGAAAATCTTGTCCTACTTGGGTCCTATCCACTTGGCCTTGTTGCACCTCCCCTGTTTTAGCCATTCCCGGTTGATGAGGCTTGAGGCTACAATTAACTTTTTAGATCACATATCTTGGAATGCTCATCATCCTCCAGACGATGGTCTTGTAGCATTCAATCCATACAAGTCTGTTCTGGGTTCGAACGAAATCGAAGGCACTATCTCGTTACACTCATTTTGGTATCACCCTAAGAGTTAACGACAATAGCCCTTGCACTCTGAATCCTCATCTCGAATCTAAAAACACTATCCCTGTTACACTCGTTTTGGAATCATCCTCAGAGTTAACACAGTAGCCCTTCTGCTAAATCTTCATCTAGATTTTCACTTGAGATTTCACTGCCTATCGTTTAATTTGGATCGATGTGGTTTTCAGATATTCCAATTTGGAAATTCGATCTCGGTCTCATCGAAATCCAAAATGCCATTTTAATGTCCAAGTTGTTTAAGTTAAACAATTTAATTTATTTTTTTAGACTAACATATTCACATAGATAGATAATTCATATTATCACAATTCAACCAAAGCATCTCATATCACAGAGCAGCACATATCACATATTAGGGATATCAAATAATCCAAAGCGTTCAATATCATACAATCATCCATAAACAAGATTAATTAGTCACACCATTTCTAATTAATTTAAATAAATTAAATTAATTACTTCATTCACTTTTAAAGCTTGCTTACTTAACATTAATTAATTACAAACCAATTAATTAATTATCCCCTAATTATCCATCTTGATTAGTTATCCTCAATTAATTATTCTTTAATTACATTAAGTAGTAAGCCTTTATAAATTAATTATTCTTTGACCATTCACATTAATTAACCTTAATTACTCTCATTAATTAATTAACTATAATTAATTACATTGATCCTTAATTAATTACATTAATTAATTATTTTATAATCACTTACATTGATTAATTATCTTTTAATTAATCACATCATTAATTAACTAACCCTTTAATTAATTACCTTAATAAATCAATTCTTTACTTAATTACACTAAGTAATTAATCCTCAATTACTTCCATTAAGTAATTATCCATTATTTAATTCCATTAAGTAATTTCCCTTTATACATTCAGTAAATATCCATTAATTACTTACACTAAGTAATTACACTTTATTAATTATATTAAGTAATTATACTTAATCAATTTCATTAAGCGATTATCCTTAATTAATTAAAATAATTAATTATCTTAATTAATTTAACTAATTACAGAGTAAATAAATCCCTTTAATTACTTCCATTAATTAATTACCCTTTAATTAATTGACATTTAATTACTTAGATTAATTAACCCTTAGTTAATTAAGTAATTAACTATCCTTAATTAATTAAACTAATTAATTATCTTAATTACATTAGTTAATCATCTTGGTTAATTAAGTAATTATACTTTAGTTACTTCTATTAATAAGACCCTAATTAATTAAGATAAACCATTTACCTTAATTAAACTCTTACTTATCATTCAAATTAAATTAATTTAAATGCTTGAAATTAATTTATACAAACATCATTTAGAGAATTCTTTGATTAATTAAAGTTAAACACTCTTACTTTAATCACATCTTAATTCAAAACATCATCTTATTACTTTTCAAAAACACTTAGGAATTTAATTACAAAATTAATATAATTACAATAAACAAAACAATCTCAAACAATTTAAATCTTTAAAGTCTTGTTTAACTTGTTTAATTACTTTAGAACTTAGTTTATATTGCTTTGGAAACATATTCATTTTAAATATTCTTTTAAAACTAGGCTAAACAATCTTTTGAAAGCTCATTCATTTTTAATAACTTAAAAATAAACTTTAAATCTTGTTTAAACATTTTACTTTGGAACTTAATAAATACTTAAACTTGGAAATTTTATTTTTGTTTTGCTTTTAAACTTTGTACCTTTTCCCCTATGCTTGAAATTTTGAATCCTTTGCTTTTAAAAAAACTGTTCATGCTTTACTTTCCTTTTAAAAACTAGTTAGCTTATCAAAAACATACCCGAGCCATTCCAGCAAAAAACCCGTGCTAAACCAACAAAATTCTCGGCTACTCACCTCGTCACTTGACTTCGAGAAAATCTTCAAACGACTCAATCCTAACCCCGAGAAACACTCATCTTCCCTAATCCAACAAAACCCAGACATACGAAAATGTACACGTGCACATACACGGCGACTCTACGCCTCTCCGACCAACTTCCTGACCCTCAACAAGTCGTTGACATCCTCGTTGTCCCAATCGACCACTCAGATCGCCGTCCCACTCGACCACTCAGATCGCCATATTCGCCAGAGAAACGAAATCGAACAACTCGATTCCCACTGGAACCCAAGCACCCCGACGAAAATTAGCTCGCCTCAACGCCATCGATCGCCAGAAATCACACCGCCTCGTCCAGAGTTGTGTCACCTCGCCATGCTTCGAACCCACCACATACGATCGCCTCCGGTGAACTATCGATGTCGCACGAAGCTCGACAACTACCTCGACCAAATCAAGTCAAAGAATCCTAGTTCAACGCTGCCTGTCCACCACGGCCATCTATAAAAGCTTCCTCCATTTTTCCTGAGTTCCCCCACCTTCCATCCTCCTCCAGTTTCAGTCTCGACACACCACTCGCCGCGATTGTCGAAAAACGACGATAAACCCAAACACGATCAACTCAGAATTCCTCAACATTTACATACTTTAAAATCATGAAATTTATATCAAAATTCATAATTTTAAAACACGAATTTGCTTACATATTCAAAACATAATTTCCAGATGATCAAATTTTGACTTGTCTTTGATTATTTCTGTAATTTATCATTTTTGAAGTAATTACTTAACATAAATTCTTGAAACCAATTTTATAATTGATATTACATTGTTATAATTATTTTTCATTTAATGATCCAAGCCTAAATCTGAATATATGAAGGGGAATTAAATTTATTTGTTCTGTTCTTGAGTTTTATGATCATAACAGAGTCCAGTATACTTACACCCAGACATATTCATAAATATACAGTGCACTTCAAACTAACGTCCTGTTAAAATCATCCATGCAAATCCTATTTACAACTTTACAATATAGATTCATCATATGCAATAAGTATAAACATAGATTAAACAATTTTTAAAAGTTTACTCACCTAAACCTTAAAAATAGAGAACATGATCTTATTCTTTTATTTGGAATTTTGTTTTTGAGATGATCCTTGAAACTGAAATTTGAATTGCTAGCATGTTGAACTTGAATCTGAATTTGTGTTGATGTATTATTGAGTTGATCTTGAAACTGCAACTTGCTTTACTCAAGTTGAAGATGAAATAGTTGTTGTTGCATTTGCTTTGGATCAGGTTTTCTTTTGATTTTTTTTTTAAGAATGAAGAGAAAAGAATTGAACTGAAAAGGAAAGCCGGGCTTCTCTCTAACACTACACTATTTATAATTTAATTTTAAGAGAAAATAATGTGGCCACTTGTAATTATGAAATATATTAAGCTTACACATGTTGTTTACATGTATTTAAAGCTTACAAATGTACAAAACAACTTATTATTATTACAAATGTCAAAGGCAAGTGTTATATGAATTTCAAATGTTTAAATCTTAATTTTTCTTAGTACTTATGTTTATATTAATATGTTTTATGTTTTCTACATATATATATATATATATATATATATACATACACACACACACACTCTAAATTCAAGTGTATTTTAAAAAGAAAAGCATTAATCTTTTAGTTAAATCTGTTCTTATGTTTTATATGTTTTAAATGTTTCGAAATAAATTATTTTTTAAACTTTTATAAACATTTAAAATTATATTTAAATCAAGCAATATTTGAAAAGAAAGTAAAACAAACTTTTTGTTAATATTATTTAAACTTAAGCTAAAATACTTTTTAATTAAATAAATATTTACCTTAGTTGTTTTGAAAATACATGATTAACTTTTAAATAGCCTTTGAAAGGTATTATATTAAATTTAAAACAAGGCATCCAATCACAATATATACATACATATATATATATATATATATATATATTATAATTATAAAATATTTTTATTAAATTCAAACCAAAGTTTTCCTATTCACAATGTCTATACATATATATACATTATAAATAGAATACATTTTTATTAGCTTTGAAAGATAAATTTTACCAATTAAATATTATTAGCTTTTGAAGTAAGTTTGCCAAATTAAATAATTATTAGTTTTGAAATGATAAATTCTGTTAAATTACAAAAAAAATTAGATTATCAACCAATATTGTCAAATTCAAATTATTATAAACAAAGATTATCAAATTGTTATTGCCCAAAATTTTGGGTCATCACATTCCTTCCCTCTTAAAAGAATTTCTTTGCCGAAATTTAAAAGCAAAGATAATTTAATAATTCAACAAAGGTTTTATTTACAAACATCAAAGCATACATCAACCATATTCTAACAATTATAGCAACCAATTCATCCGAACAAACAAATCTAATTATCCAGACAAAATTCTGGATAGGACTTCCTAATACTATCTAGAGTTTCCTAAATACAATCACTGGGATCCTCGCTCCACTGAACCTAAACTAGCTACACCACTATACTCTTGAGCTCCTTCTCAAAATGATCTACAAACAGAATAGGATGTCTGACCACAGACAAGTCCGGCTCAACTTCTAAATCTTCCTGAACTGCTGGTTCTATTACCAGTGATGGATCATGCACGTACTCCCTCAGATGAGATATGTGAAATACATCGTGAATCCCAGCTATTTGAACTGGTAATTCAATCCTGTAGGCCAAAGTACCAATCCTTTCGAGAATACGGAAAGATACAATATACCTCGGAGCTAGCTTTCCGGCCTTACCAAACTTGATTTCTCCTTTGATCGGAGAAAACCTCGACAAATACTAAATCTCCAATCTCGAATTTCAAATTCCTTTGTCTCTTATCCGCAAGACTCTTCTGACGATTCCAGGCTGCCTTTATCCTTTCTTAAACAGCTCAACCTTCGTAGATGCCTCTCGAATCAAATCTGGACCAAGAACAAGACAATCTTCGAATCCTACCCAACAAGATGGTCCTCCCAAGATCCACCGAAATCCAGAACACAAGCTCTACCCCATAAACATCAGTAGACTTAGAACTTACTTCTCCAATCCAGAATAGCCAGAACAGGTGCACTAGACAACCTAGCCTTCAGATCCCAAATGAACTTCCTGTAAAACCCTCTTATCCGAGAAAACTGCGAACTTCTATAGGAATCTGAGGTTACTTGCACTCTAGAACTACTGCTACCTTGCTTCCGTAGCGCAATTCGGATTTGAAGTAGATGAGAATGTCATCGATGAACCTGAGCACAAACTTGATCAACATATCCCAAAAAACACGGTTCATCAGATCCATAAAAGAGAAAACACAAAAGCACCAAGAAGAAGATCCAAAAAGATCATTAATACGAGGCAAGGGATACTATCCTAATGGTCACCTTATCCAACTCCTGATACGAGCAAACCTTTGACTTCGTTGAAGACATCCGGAAAATCTCTAACCACTTTTATAGCTCCAACTTCTTCTTGAGACACCTCGATCCCATGCAAAAGATTACTCAAGAGAACACTCAACTATCGCAAGTCACTTTTGCGATCCTACCTAGTTCAATTTCAAAAGATATCGTTCTCTCTTCACAAATCAGAACAGCATTATGCTAGCCTAACCAATCCATCAAAATTCCAAAATAAGGTCAAATCCTTCAAGAACGCCTCGCCTATCAGAAGAAGCTGACGGTCCACTCTGCTGCTTCTAAATTCCACCTCTAGGACACTGCTTAGCCTAAATATCTTCCTGCTGGCACACAAAACACCTCCGAGCTGCACTTCTGCCACAGATGCCAAAGACTTCTTATCATACGCTCTACGAACCTTAAAGCCAAATCAACCAATTCCACAAAAGAGCCTTCGAGATGGCAGTCATCCTCTCAAGAAACTCAGGACTCAAACCAAGCAAAAACATCTCATTCTTAAAGGGTGAGTCAATAAGACCAGGCCCATAGAGACAACTTGTTAAACTCTGTCTCATACTCCAATACAGACAAACTTCCTTGCTAGAGGTCCAAAAAATTCCTATGCAGCCGAGTCTTCTCTGCAGTAGGTAAAGACTGCTCCTTAAATACTCTCTTAACTTGCTCCAAAAGAAAACATCTTTGGAAACATCCATAGTTACTACGCCTCACCACTCTACTACTCCTTCCTGAAGTTACCAAAATGTCATCACGCGCTTCTGCTCATCCTATCGATCCAAACTCTTGAAAATCTTCTCACCCGAGTGCAACCAAGCTTACACTTCAATGATGGACTTCGTGTCTCCAAAAAAAATTCCTCCACGAATGGTGAAATCCTTACTCAAAGTCGCAAATCTTACTCTAGGCGGTATTAGGACTACAGCCTCGGCATATACTCTTCCAACCTCAACACTCAGACTTCCTCCATTTGTGATAGTCGTGCTACACACACCACTACCCCTCGTACTCTAGAACTCAAGCAACCAGCCTAACTCATGTGGTTAACCGGACAGGTAACCCAACAAATTAGTAGGAATATATATGTGTGTGTGTGTGTGTCTGTCTGTGTGTGTGTGTAAAAATACAAGTACGCTCTCTCAAGAAAGATATTACTCCAAAGCCTAGGTATTCTCTGAATCTAGTGCTTTGTTACCAAATGTAACGACCCGCCTGTCATTCCACAGAAAGACACACATTATTAAGAAATAAATGGATAGAAAAGAGAAAAGATAGGAAAAAAGAACAAAACAATATCAGAATCTCACAATGGAATGGATAAAATATATTACAACACATAAGTTATTGCATAGTATACAACATCTATTAGAGTTACACAGCTTATACATCACATTTGATAGTTATGAAAAACCTGTCTATCATACCACTCAAGATACAACTCAGAGATTAACACAGCCGAACCACAATATCTATATACGCTGAAGCCTCCTGCTCCATACCTCCTCTAGAATTCATCAAGGCTAACCTGAATCACTTGGCTACACATAAAAATTTGAGTACCCAAGAGTTTAAGAAAATAGAAAACAAACTCTAGATCAGACATGGGTCTGGTGTGAGTAAACGGGTTAAAGTTGCTTATTTTTGAAAATCATTCGAAAACAAATGGTATCTCGTAAGACTACGCCACAGATATCCATGTCGGGTTTTTATCTTACGATAACCAAAATATTTGATACGAAATCCAGTGATATTATAATAATGTCTATGGTTTTCAAGTAAAATGCAGAAATAGCTGCAATGCTTACATCTCACGTTCCAACATAGTTGGGCACAATCAAAACGTACAGCGCTTATTGGAGATTGGATTCCATACAATGGCAGGGCTACTTGGGTACCGCCCGTTATAGTGCCTGGTCTAGATCAGAGTACCAAGGATCCACCCCGATCCCCTGCAACACAAGGCCGGAACCATCCTTTATTCGATAATCCCGGATAAGATAACCCCACAGTTGGCGCGACCAACCTCCCACACAGCCGAAATAAAGGTACCTCAGGACAGGGGAAAATCTTATCCTACTTGGGTGCTATCCACTTAGCCTTGCTGCACCTCCCCTTTTTTAACCATTCCATGTTGATGAGGCTTGAGACTACGATTATCTTTTTAGATCACATATCTTAAAATGCTCATTGTCCTCCAATGACAATGGTCTGATAGCATTCAATCCATACAAGTCCATCCCGGGTTCGAAAAAAACCGAAGGCACTATCTCGTTACACTCATTTTGGAATCACCCTCAGAGTTAACGACAATAACCTTGCACTCTGAATCTTTATCTCGAATCTGAAAGCACTATCTCTGTTACACTCGTTTTGGAATCACCCTCAGAGTTAACGACAATAGCCCTTCTACTGAATCTTCATCTAGATCTTCACTTGAGATTTCACGACTTATCGTTTAATTTGGATTGATGTACTTTTTGGATATTCCAATTTGGAAATCCGATCCCGGTCTCATCGAAATCCAAAATGCCATTTAATGTCCAAGTTGTTTAAGTTAAACAATTTAATTTATTTTTCTAGACTAACATATTCACATAGATAGATAATTCACATTATCACATATAGATATCCATATTATCACAATTCAACAGAAGCGTCTCATATCACAGAGCAGCACATATCACATATCAGAGATATCAAATAATCCAAGGCATTAAATATTATTTAATCATCTATAAGCAAGATTAATTAGTTACACCATTTCTAGTTAATTTAAATAAATTAAATCAATATCTTCATTCACTTTTAAAGCTTGCTTACTTAACATTAATTAATTACAAACCAATTAATTAATTATCCCCTAATTATCCATCTTAATTAATTATCCTTAATTAATTATTCTTTACTTACATTAAGTAGTAAGCCGTTATAAATTAATTATTATTTTACCATTCACATTAATTAACCTTAATTACTCTCATTATTTAATTAACTATAACTAATTACAATGATCCTTAATTAATTACATTGATTAATTATTCTATAATAACCTACATTGATTAATTATCTTTTAATTAATCACATCATTAATTAAGTAACCCTTTAATTAATTACCTTAATAAATTAATTCTTTATTTAACTACACTAAGTAATTAATCCTTAATTACTTCCATTAAGTACTTATCCTTTATTTACTTCCATTAAGTAATTTCCCTTTAATTAATTACATTCAGTAATTATCCATTAATTACTTACACTAAGTAATTACCCTTTATTATTACATTAAGTAATTACACTTAATCAATTTCATTAAGTGATTAACCTTAATTAATTAAAATAATTAATTATCTTAAATTAATCACATTAATTAGTTTAATTAATTATAGAGTAAATAAATCCCTTTAATTACTTTCATTAATTAATTACCCTTTAATAAATTGACCTTTCATTACTTAGATTAATTAACCCTTAATTAATTAAGTAATTAACTATCCTTAATTAATTAAACTAATTAATTATCTTAATTCCATAAATCAATCATCTTGGTTAATTAAGTAATTATACTTTAGTTACTTCTATTAATAAGATCCTAACTAATTAAGATGAACCATTTACCTAATTAAACTCTTAATTATCATTTAAATTAAATTAATTTAAATGCTTGAAATTAATTTATACAAACATCATTTAGAGAACTCTTTGGTTAATTAAAGTTAAACACTCTTACTTTAATAACTTCTTAATTCAAAACATCATCTTGTTACTTTTCAAAAATACTTAGGAATTTAATTACAAAATTAATATAATTACTATAAACAAAACAATCTCAAACAATTTAAATCATTAAAGTCTTGTTTAACTTGTTTAATTACTTTGAAACTTAGTTTATATAGCTTTGGAAACATATTCATTTTAAATATTCTTTTAAAACTAGGCTAAACATTCTTTTGAAAACTAAATCATTTTTAATAACTTAAAAATAAACTTTAAAACTTGTTTAAACATTTTACTTTGGAACTTAATAAATACTTAAACTTGGAAAACTTATTTTTGCTTTTACACTTTATACCTTTTCCCCTAAGCTTGAAATTTTGAATCCTTTGCTTTTTAAAAAAGCTGTTCATGCCTTACTTTCCTTTTAAAAATTGGTTAGCTTATCAAAAAACAGACCTAGCCATTCCAATAAAAACCCCATGCTAAACCAACAAAATTCCCGAGCTACTCACCTCATCACTTGACTTCGAGAAAATCTTCAAATGACTCGAGCTAACACCGAGAAACACTCATCTTCCCCAATCCAACAAAACCCAGACACACGAAAATGTACACTTGCACATGCACGGCGACTCCATGCCTCTTCGACCAACTTCCTGACCCTCGACAAGTCGTTGCATCCTCGTTGTCCCATTCGACCACTCAGATCGCCGTATTCGCCAGAGAAACGAAATCGAACAACTTGATTCCCACTGGAACCCAAACAACCCGACGAAAATTAGCTCGCCTTAACGCCACTGATTTTTAGAAATCACGTCGCCTCGTCCAGAGTTGTGTCAGCTCGCGATGCTTCGATCCCACCACATGCGATCTCCTCCAGTGAACTACCGACGTTGGATGAAGTTCGATAACTACCTCGACCAAATCAAGTCATCGAGCCCTAGTTCGACGCTGCCTGCCCACCACAGTCATCTATAAAAGCTTCCTACATTTTTCTTGAGTTCCCCCACCTTCCATCCTCCTCTGGTTTCAGTATCGACACACGACTCACCGTCAATTGTCGAAAAACGACGATAAATCCAAACCCGATCAACTCATAATTCCTCAACATTTACATACTTTAAAATTATGAAATTTATATCAAAATTCATAATTTTCAAACATGAATTTTCTTACTTAATCAAAACTTAATTTCCAGATGATCAAATTTCGACTTGTCTTTGATTACCTCTGTAATTTATCATTTTTGAAGTAATTACTTAATATAAATTCTTGAAACCAATTTTATAATTGATATTAGATTTTTATAATTATTTTTCATTTAAAGATCTAAGCCTAAATCTGAATATATGAAGAGTAATTAAATTTATTTGTTCTGTTCTTGAGTTTTGTGATCACAACAAAGTCCAGTATACTTACACCCAGACATATTCACAAATATACAGTGCACTTCAAACTAAAATCCTGTTAAAATCATCCATGGAAATCCTATTTACAACTTTACTGTACAGTCTCATCACATGCAACAAGTATGAACATAGATTAAACTATTTTTAAAAAGTTTACTCACCTGAACCTTAAAAATAGAGAATAAGATCTTATTCTTTTGTTTAGAATTTTGTTCTTGAGATGATCCTTGAAATTGAAATTTGAATTGCTAGCTTGTTGAACTTGAATCTAAATTTGTGTTGATGTATTATTGAGTTGATCTTGAAACTGCAACTTACTTTACTCAGGTTGAAGATGAAATAGTTGTTGCATTTGCTTTAGATCATGTTTTCTTTTGAATTTTTTAAGAATAAAGAGAAAAGGATTGAACTGAAAAGAAAAGTCAGGCTTCTCTGTAATACTATATTATTTATAATTTAATTTTAAGAGAAAATAATGTTGCCACTTGTAATTATGCAATACCTTAAGCTTACACATGTTGTTTACATGTATTTAAAGCTTACAAATGTATAAAACAACTTATTATTATTACAAATGTCAAATACAATTGATATATGAATTAAAAATGTTTAAATATTAATTTTTCTTAATAATTATGTTTATATTAATATGTTTTATGTATTCTTTATATATATACACACAAAATTCAAGTGTATTTTAAAAAGAAAGAGCATTAAGCTTTTAGTTAAATCTTTTCTTATGTTTTAAATGTTTTAAAACAAATTATGTTTTAAACTTTTATATACATTTACAAACATATTTAAATCAAGCAATATTTAAAAAGAAAGTAAAACAAACCTTTTGTTAATCTTATTTAAACTTAAGCAAAAATAGTTTTTAGTTGAATAAATATTTACCTTAGTTGTTTTGAAAATACATGATTAACTTTTAAATAGCCTTTGAAAGGTATTATATTGAATTTAAAACAAGGCTTCCAATCATAATACACACACACACACACACACATATATACATATATATATATATATATTATAATTAGAAAATATTTTTATTAAATTCAAACCATAGTTTTTCTATTCACAATGTCTATACATACATATATATACACACACATTACAACTTGAATACATTTTTATTAGCTTTGAAAGATAAATATTACCAATTAAATATTATTAGCTTTTGAAAAGATTAATTTTTCCAAATTATAAATTCTGTTATATTAAAAAAAATAGATTATCAACCAATGTTGTCAAATTCAAATTATTATAAACGAAGATTATCAAATTGTCATTGCCCAAAATTCCAGGTCATCATAATGCCAACATAAACCGTGCCCTACTTTGTAAAAGTCTTTACTAAGTATTCCCTCTACACTTTATTTCCACCCCCGTTGCTCCAGTTGCACCAACAACATAGGATTCGATGCATAATAATTTAAAAAATTGCAATGAGAAAGAACTTGAGTGTTATGTAATTCCTTTAGCTCATTTACCAATCAAGCATATTAACAATCATTTTATCATATCTTAACTATTTTTAATTTTTCGGTCTATTTATTTAGATAATTAACCCACTATCGTCTACTACATAGTTGGAGTTGATACATGTGAAAACCAAACTTTATCCACTCTCTTCTATTTCTTTATTTCATTCACAAGATACCATTTCAAAACTCCACTTTGCCTGTGCATGTCCAGTGCTCCAAACGGACGTACTTCCTACCAATAATAGTTTGAATGAACCATCCATAAGTACACCCATGCGTTCTTTGCGTTCTGTTTACCTTCTTCAGGATATAGGTGTTGTGCCAGCTACTAATTTGTGCTCTCTCCTTTTGGCCATGTTTCGTTAAATAATTTCATAAACTATAGTGCACATGTAGGTAAATGGAAGAAATGGCATAATCGAGTTCGTGTGCTGCAGTCAAAGAAAATCGGCACATCTAGAAATTTACTGAATGGTAACCGAATTTTTTATTCGTCCCAGTCCTGTGTGCTTTTTGCCCTGTCTTCCATAATCGAGTATCATGCTCTTCCCTGTAGTGTGTAGTTTTCATTTATGCTCTTTTGTCGCATCTCATAAAGGGACTGGAAGCACAGAAAATAGAATGGATAACAACATATCCAGCTCTTAGCTTCGGTGATGTAGTCCCTTGACTGATGTTTTTCATGCCAATCTCGACCTAGCAAAAGATAATATACATCAACGTAGATTTTCCTCTGCCATTGTTTATAATGTCATGTTACTTGCTCATGTTAACATAATTTATTTCCCATGCTTGAACGATATTAGGTTGTATCTTTCAAACATGGGATTTCGGACCTCAAACGAACATGTGTCGTTATTATTGTGCCATTGTTTGGTACGAGGAGAGAAACTGGAAGGATGGTGTCCCCATTTCTGTGCAGTTATATACACAATAGAATTTCAGAAAAGAGGATTACCACATGCTCGTATCTTACTATTTCTGCATTTCGATGACAAACCAAAGACCCCCGTCGTAGGTCGACAGGATTATAAATGCTGAAGTGACAAACCCTGTTACGATGCAGTTGGACAATTTATGGTACATGGCCCCTGTGATGTGGCTTATAAACGTGTACAATGTATGGAAGGTAATGTACATGGAAAACAGTATCCTGAGCCTTTTATAAATAATACAAGCATTGGAAAAGATGTTTTTTCGAATTATAAATGTCGCAGATATGGCCATTCCATTCTTACATCGATGGAAATTATGGTCGATAGTGGATGGATCATACCTCATAATGTTGATTTATTAGTTAAATATAATCCGCATATGAATGTAGAGGTATGCAATAAAACAAAGTCTGTAAAATATTTCTTCAAATATATCAATAAGGGACATGATAGAGCAACAGTGATTATTGAAGAAAATGTTAATGATAAAGAAAAGGTAACCTATCAAAATGATGAGATTAAAAGGCATCTCGATTGTCGATATGTTTCGGCTTCTGAGGCATGTTGGCGTATATTTCAATTTGAGGTGCAATATCGTAAATTGCCCGTACAAAGACTACATTTTCATCTGCCAGGAGAGCATATAGTAACTTTCAATGATAATGATACCATATTTGAAATTGTAGGTAGACGAAATATTGAAAGAACCATATTCGCACAATGGATGGGAACTAATATGCTACATGCAGATGTAAGATGTTTGGCATATGTAGATTTCCCTACAAAGTGGGTATGGTACAAAGACGAGAAGCAATGAAAAAGAAGGCAACAAGATGATAAAATAGGTAGGATATACTATGCGCATCCTACTTCTGGAGAATGGTTCTATTTGCGAATGCAATTGAATGTTGTTAAGGGGCCAACATGCTATGAAGACATTAAAACAGTAAATGGTACGCTGTATTTTGATTTTCAATCTGCATGTGTTGCTTTGGGATTGTTAGAAAACGACAATGAATGGAATAATGCTCTCTTTGAAGCAAGAAATTGGTCTTTTGGAAAAAGCTTACATCAAATGTTTACGATGATCTACTCTTTTGTGAAATTTCTAATCCATTTGAAATCTAGAAAAAAAATTGAAACTGTTGTCAAATGATAAACAATGGCATTAACGAAACGTTCGGAACAACACAACTTTGTTTATAACGGAAGAGTAAATACAAAACTACCGCTTGATCGAGCTTGAAAAAAATACTTAATTTAAATAATCGTTCTTTAGACTTTACCCTCATGCCAACCCCAAAATTATCGTTGCAACGTCCTTACCATAGTAGACTAATAGAGGAAGAACTAAGCTACGATTGTGCTGCTTTAGAAGAAGAAGCTTGCATGATGTTGCGTCAACTAAACGTTTAGCAAAAGACTATCTTCGATGTTGTCTCTACGTCAGTGAACGATAATGTAGGAGGTTTCTTCTTCTACAGAAGCGAAGGCACATGAAAAACTTTCCTTTGGAAGACGTTAGTAACAACGATGCATTCAAAAGGTAAAATTGTTTTGGCAATTGCATCATCCGGTATAGCATCTCTACTACTTCCAAGTGGTAGAACAGCCCATTCTAGGTTTAAAATACTAATTGATGTCGGAGAAGATATAACATGCAGCATTCTAAAGCAATCAAACCTTACATAACTTATAGTACGATCGGATTTGATTATTTGGGATGAGGCTCATATGGTTCATCGAAATTCGTTGGAAGCTTTCGATCGAACACTTCAGGACTTAATGGATGATGGTGTTAATTGTTTGGCTGAACGTACCTTCGGTGGAAAAACTATTTTGTTGGTGGGGGATTTAGACAAGTGCTTCCTGTCATACCCAAAGGATCACAAAATGTAATCGTCCAATCCTCCATAAACAAATATCAATTATGGTCCAATTTCCATGTTTTCAAGCTAAACATTAACATGCGCTTAACGTCAACGGATGGTACACCTTCTGAAATAAGGAATCTAGAAATTTTCGCGAAGTGGGTGCTGGAAGAAAGTGATGGAAAAGTTCCTGCCACTGCATTGCAGTTAAATGTTGAGCCAACATGGATAAAGATACCACAAGATTTGCTAATTGAGCAAACATCTAATCCGATTACAGCGATAGTAGATAGTACCTACCCAGGCTTGCTAAAATGATTGAAAGAACCAAATTATTTGCGTATTCGATGCATTTTGGCTCCAACGAATGAATGTGTCGAAGAAATTAACAGCTATGTAACTTCATCTCTATTTGGATCTTTAACTGCGTACCTTAGCGCAGACACAGTAAGCTGGCTTCTGAAGGTATTGAGGATCAACATATATTATTTCCAATTGAATTTTTAAACACTTTACACCTTCAGGCATTACTAACCATAAACTCAACCTTAAAAGTAGGTATTGCAATAATGCTTCTTAGAAATATAAACCAAAGTGTATGTCTCTGTAATGGAACGTGTTTGATCATCACCCAGCTAGCATCAAAAGTAGTTGAAGCTGAAATTATTAATGGCACCAAATTTGAAAATAAAGTTTTATTCCTAGAATCGTCCATATATCGTCAAATACAAAATGGTCATTTATCCTTCATCGTTTGCAGTTTCCAACCAAAGTTTGCTTCGTAATGATAATTAATAAAAGTCAAGGACAAACTTTGGATCATGTTGGTGTATATTTGCCACGAGCAGTGTTTTTCCATGGCCAACTCTACGTCGCTGTATCAAAAACAACGTCACACCGAGGTCTTGAAATGCTTATCAAACAGCAAGGTGCGGAGGAAGTTGGCTGTACCGAAAATATTGTTTTTCATGAAATTTTTGAAAATTTGTAGCAAGCTTTTCTCTGTTTGGATTGAATCTTCATAATTATTTTAATAACTTAAAATGGTTGAAAATATGGGTCGTTACGTTCAGTCCAGTTCAAATATGCACTATCCGTATGCATATTACTACTGACCAAATTACTCATTTGCAAATTAATGTCATGTTGAACTTGAAGATGTGGTTACTGTTTTCTTCTTCCCTTTGGTCGTGCATGATCCTGGTGAGCATGAAAGTGGCTTTACTTATGATTATATATTCTTGAAGCACTTATAATATGGTTTCAATATTATTTGCTTTCATTTGCATTAATGGTTGACCAAATGACATTAAATTTCATGTGTCGGTTGATTTATGATGATAGGTTTGTAAAAGTGGTTCTATTCCAACAGTATGAAAATGGAAATTTTCTGTAGAATAAAATTTATCTAAAATGCCGACAACTTATACAAAAACTTATTAAGGTGGTGTAAAGTCATTTACGATAAAATATTATTTTGTATAAAGAAGTTATTTATAACGTTATTAACCTGGCATATATTTTTATAGTTGAACACTATTTTGCATAAAAAAATTATTCATAAGTTGGTTATAATTCAACTTTACAACCAATTTGATTAATAATTTTTTGAAACTTATTTCTGTTCATTTATCGTTAGTTTGAAAAATGTAATTAGTTAGTTTAATCAACCACTTGAATTGTTCAATTAATTTATCTTAGAAATATTTTCTTATATATGGTTTTAGATATGTTTTGCACCATGAAAAGGTCAAAACTTCTTTCTTTTGGTCTGTTAATTAAGTATTACCACAAATTACATGCGTGTGTCTGTCTTTATAATGAGTATACAAGGTTATTTATCCTTTGTGCATGTAGAAAAACTTCCTTCACCATCATTGATTTTCTCTTTTTAGGTTTTATGTTTTTTGTACTTAATCATTAATGTTATTATTGGTTTAAGGCATGTGCTACATTATATACTCATTTCTTATGTGTTTTCTAAGTTTAACACAACAATGATGTTTATTCATATTTACTAAATATAACTGATATTGTAATGTATTAAGTTAATACCTCTGTGGATAGAGTATAATGGTGCAAATACCATTTACACTGATTGGTAACATGTTGTGTTCGGTAAGCGATAATATGTGTCTTGCTGGGCTATTTTATGTTTTTCGCTTGGCATTTGTGCAAAGCTTCAAATTTGAATCTATGTTATATAAAATGACGAATTTTATTTCTACTTGCTTTTAGCTTTTCTAGACCGTTCGCATATTATTACAATCCCCTTACCAAATATGTTTTCTTTTTTTGTTGAATTATCTAGGTTATTTTGGTAGGATCTTGACCTCAAAAATAAAAGGTCGAGGGTTGTTGTTAATGAATTTGTTTTCTTTATGCAAATAAAATTGTTTTATATTTTTCTAGGTTGAAATGAAGTACATCACTTTTATTTCATATGTATTATTTTTTATATTTACAGGATTTGGTTTAAAAAATTGCTGCTTCAATGCTTTTTATAGACTGAAATATTAATTAGCGGTACTTTTTCATATAATTACATAGCTACATTTTATTTCATGTAAAGATAGATTCAAACTCTTCAACATGTTGCACATAGAATTAAAAAAAATTGTTGTAACAAATTTATTGCTGTGAAAAAGTCGATTATAATCAGGTTGTTGATATTAGAGACCATGGCTTAAATTATTTATTTGAAGTATAATTTATTGTAAAAAAGCAACATAAGTTGATGCCATATCAATACCATTATCATTCATGTTACATGTATTTTATTGTAAAATGTATATAGTTTTTTCAATATTCCTAACTCGATTGTTGATTTTTTTTTCTAGTATTCCCAAGCCACAACGGTGACAATAGGACTCGCTTTTTCATACAGTGGACAGTAAGTAGTACATTGTGTATCTATGCTCACTTAATTAAGGGAAACAAAGTAATTATTTCAATAAAAATATCAAAATAATATATGTTGATTAAAAAATGCAGTAAAAGTTAATCTTCATATTCAATATAGATAGTATATAAGTTAGAATATGTGTGAGACTCTGTCCCTTTGCCATTGTGTACCATGATTTATTACTATTTTCTAATTTATATTAAGAATATCTTCCTTCTTATGTGATGTTGCAGTGCTGAATATATGTAGATTTTATTTTATGTTATTTTTAAAAGAAAAATATTCTACTGCACAACACTTTTTTTGAACCAATCAATACTGGATTGTCATACGATGGTAGTTTTTTTAATAGAAGCTTAAATTTTGATAGTTGACAGCATGTTATGCATGAGTTACTAATATTTTTCCTGTAAACATACTCTAAATTTTGCCTTTCTAAATTTCCTTTCTCTTTCCTTTTCTGAAATCTTTGTATCAGGGATGCATTATTTTCTATATATGTGTATCATGATAATATATACTTAATAAGGCTTTGGATATTATTTGCTGCACATGGACACTCAAAGCTGCTTTCCAAATGATGAATTAAAGAGTATAACATTGGAAAACGTACTCTATAGAAAAAGAATATTGGTCACAAATCACTACATGACTAATAACAAATTAAAACCCATGTACATATCCTGGGATCGCACTAGTCATATTCTAATTATACCAACCAAGACATGACATTCGTTAGTCTTATGTCCATTTCTTTGTGGTAGGCACAATAATCTCCCATTTCATTGGTTTAGGATGGTTCCTTGCTTTGTAGGAGGTAGGGAAATTTCCACTATCCTTGACCACATAAAAAATTGGAGATGGATCTGTTTAAGTCTGCATAATTGAATTTCGAGATCTCCTTCCATCTTCCTCTTCTGCTTTCATCCCATTTTGGCTTCTTATTGGAGTGATCGAAACTAAACTTTCCTCCTTTCTTTGGTTGAGACTTCTTCCTGGCATGGTACTTTTCATCCATGCGAATGAATTTATCAACTTGGATGGAAGTCTTACAGATCTCTACACCTATGAACATAGAGCTCTTTCCAGAAAGTAGTATGCTCAATTAACCCCGAGCGCTGCCATCAGCTTCTCCCTATCGGTCATATTTTCTATTTTTAGTGCCTCTATATTGAATCTCCTTAGATATTCGCTAAGTAATTCCCCTGAATTTTGCTTGACATTAGCTAGCATACTAGAATCTATGGTAGGGTCTTTGCATATGCAAAATTGGACCGAAAATTCATAAGAAAATTTCTCCTAAGAGTAGATGACCTTTTCTCCGTGGTACCTATACCATTTGGCAGCTGCTCCATGAAAAGTCGTACGGAAGACCCTATAATAAACTACCCCAAATGCATTATGCAAGTCCATTTGACTTTTAAAAGCTAAAAGATGATCGTCGAGTTCGGTGGTTCCATCATACATTAGCGAAGGAATTTTAATCTGGGATGAGGTTTTGATAGTCATTAACTTCTCTGTAAAAGGAGCTTCTCGAAAATTATTATTAACCCTTGCGTCAAGGGCCCTCTTCCCCTTAATGTCAAACATATCCTTCACTATTTTGTTGGAAACGTGCCTTAGATAGGTTTCGTCGTTATGATGGCCTCCTCTATGGGGCTTATATTTTTTTTTATGAAATCAAGCTATCTGAATGTTCGGAAGGTCTTCTTACTAGCCTTTCTTGGTTCTCCTTTTAATGGTTCATCTTAGTCTTTTTGTCTTCTTTTTCTTGCGATCTTGGAGAATACATTGCTTGTCCTTCATCTTGGGTTTCTCTCTTTCTCTGTGGATCCATGATACTTTTTCCCTTATGTTCACTTTTGAGCATTGAAGTATCTAGGTTTTTCCCAGGAGACTTCACTTCTTTTCCGTCTTTGGTAGGCTTTGTCTTATAAGATTTCTGAGAAAGTACTTTCTCAAGAAGCTCTTGCATAACTGTAAATCATTGTGTTAAGTCTTGAATTTTAGCTTCACTGTTTGTGGACTTTACTGGGATTAAAGGTTGCCCAAACTCTGTATTTTCCAAATTAAAGTTTACAGTGATATTATCCTCCAATGTCATTTGTTGTACAACTTCTTCATTAAGAATATTAACTTTCTTGGTCCTCACCATTTTCCTGAAATAAAGTTTTACTTAATTAGTTTCGAAGTAAAAAATTGATGAGACAGAGGTTCAAGCCCTCCTTCTAGGGCCAAAAATGTTAAACCAAAAGTTAATTCACCACCTAAGATGTTGTTCAAGGTGGTATTATTTAAATATGTTCCAATACTATCCATTGGTTTTAATATAATCATGAAGTTGTTCAAAAGTTCAAGTCATATATCCAAGGATGAAATAAGTGAATTTCATAAATATCAATAGTCCTTCATTCATATGTCAGTAGGCAAAATAAGCAGTTCACATATGTTGCAGTCCCTTATTCATATGTCAATGGGCATAATAGGCAATATGCAAGGTAAACTTAAATCTATCCAAAGGCTTAAGTGGCCTTGTGCAAATAAATAATATGCAAGTCCAAGTTCAAGAATAGTCATATGTGTACATTGTCATAGATGGCTAAATAAGCTAGTACAAAACAAGTGTGTTATACAGGTTAAATGTCCAAGTCTTTATTTGCAAAGAGTCCAATAGTTACAACTAGCTTTATAAATCCCCAAATCCGTTTATGGTTTACAATTTATAATTGAGAAAAAGATAAATAAATGATTTGTCCCTCTCAAAGTGGAGAAGGGGTTCTATTTATAGAGATAGCAAATAGGTGGGATAGTTGACACATGTTCCCTCACCATCCTTTCATATAGTAGAAACTCGATAACCCTTATGTCCTCTGAAGTTTGGTATCTCTTACCGCTTGTAAAAGCTTATCATCCTTTGCTAATGTTGAAAACTGTCATTCTTTTGGAATTCGTTATCCTTTTTATTTGTAGAAACTCGTCAGCACTTCTTCGTAGAAGTTCAACATCATTTATTGTTTATAAATGCTAGACAACAGTTACTGTTGTAAAGTCTCGATAAAAGTTGGTGTATCAAAGGTTCATTATCCATAAGGACTAAATATCCTTCCCTATTGTTAGATACTCGACATCACCTTTTCCTTAATAAAACTCTATAACCTCCCTTTGTGGTTAGATGCTCATCATCATTTTCTAGTGGCATGACATTCTTCTTTTGTTACATGTGTTAGGAAATCAAATCTACGGTTTTGACGACAACAACTATACAATGAAAATCGAATATGCATATATATTTCTATATACAGGTATTTGCTAGAGCAATATCACTAGAAAGACAAGAACAAGGCTCAAAGAATGTTACAAGAGACTACAAGTTGATAGGATCAAACAAGGAATAAGAAAGATGCACAAAATAGACATGCACGATTTTTAGACATCTAGGTGCACAAGCCAGACGTCTAAAAAATCCTCTGGAACAACAAAACAGACGGAACCAAACGTTTGGTAGTTGTCAGACGTCTGAAAATCTACTATATACAAAAAAAAAATAGTATCAGACGTCTGATACAAATACCAGATGTCTTATTTCAAACTTAGGATTTAAATTTAAACTTCAACTATCAGATTTGAATAGACATCTTCGCTTCTCTTCGCTGCAACTCTTCATCATCAACAGAAGCAATTGTAGAGCACTTGTTAATGGATGCAACTACTCAAGGAACCTCTCTACAACTATATATATCATCAAGAATCAAGAGAACACTTACATTACTTACTTATGCTCTCTACTACATACTCAATTATGTTCTTGATCTCTAGCAATCTATACTGATATTTCACTCTTTCATATATTCTATTCTTCACAAAAAATAATCTCTAGATATATAGTGGAAGCATTTGTATTTATTAGTCAATATCCGTGTTATAGAACGCATACTAGACAAGAACAAGTTACTGTAACCAAGCCTACTCCTTCGGGCGTGAGGGTGTTTGATAGGCGAATTTCGAAGGGGAGCTTCGGGACTGGACGTAGGACGGGTGGTCGGAACTAGTATAAAATCCTAGTGTGCTTATTATATAGTTACCTAGATTAATATTGTTTTAGTTGCATCATATATTTTGTCACATATACTTGCATATACACTATAGGATCCACCTTGTAGACTTTCAATTGGTATTAAAGCAAGGTTAGATAAAAATATAGTAACACATTTTTGAGTCACTATAATATGGCAAGTATTTTTCAAGAAGGTCAATCCACAGCACGACCCCCACTTTTTAATGGTTCTAACTATGCATATTGGTCAACTCATATGAGAATTTTTATGGAAGCTAATGGATTAGAAATTTGTTCAGCCACTCAAAATAAATATGAAGCACCTGACACTGCTATGAACATATGGACGGATGCACAAAAAACCGTAGCTTCTAATAATGCCAAAGCCATGCATGTTCTATTTTGTTCAGTAGATAAGAATGAATTTTAATGTTTCATGTTATGTAACGCTGCATATGATATTTGGTGTACCTTATAAGTTAAACACGAAGGCACAAACAAAGTTAAACAAACTAAGATTTCAATCTTCATCATTTAATATGAAACAAAATGAATCTATAGAGACATGTACTCTAGATTCCAAACCATTCAAATAATTTAATGGCACTTGGAGTCAAATTCGCAAATTTTGATTTAATATCTACAATACTCAATTCTTTAACTCCAAAGTGGGAAAGAAAAGCATTAGCTATCGAAGAAGCTATTGATCTCTCAATACTCTTAGTTGAAGAATTAATAGGAAATTTAATTCCTATGAAGCTAATTTGCAAGCACGAAAAAAACAAAAGTAGAAAAATAAGAACACAGCATTCCCAGCAACGAATGAAGACTCCGACTTAGACGAAGAAGAAACTGTATTTATTGCCAAAAACTACAACAAATTCAAGAAATTTAGGAAAATGACTAGATTTCAAAAAGAGGAAAATCAAGCTCAACAAATCAAACATCAATCAAATGCTATGAATGTGACTAATGTGGACATATGAAGAAAGACTATCCTAAGCTCAACAATGATAAAAAGAAGAAAAAATTTGAAAAATTCAAAAAGAAGAAAGCTTTCAAAGTAACATGGATGACTTGGACTCTTCATCATCAGACAGTGATAGCGATAGTGACAGAGAGCAAGCTAATGTGTGCTTTATGCACAAACTGATGAGGTATGTCCCAAACTTAGTTATGATGAATTATTAGAACTTAGCATGGAATTTAGGCAAATTACAAAATTGAACAAAGAACATATAGCCAAAATAAATATATTAGAAATTGAAGTAGGAATGTCAAAAGATGAAAAAATTATTTTATAAGAGGAACTAGAATTATCCCAAGAAAAAATTAAAAATAGTTTAGTTGAAAATGATAATATTTCTATTGATTTTGATAAAACTAAATTAGAAAAGGATAACTTGTTAAAAGAAAATGTCGACTTGAAGAGTAATATTGAAACTTTGAAAAGTAAAAATGTAGAATTAAAAGAAAAATTAGATAAAATTACAAATAATGTTTCAAAATTTAATAAAGGAAAATAAGATTTGGAGAATCTTATCAAAACTTCAAAACCATCAGGTAATAGAAATGGAATAGGATTTAAAAATATTCCTAAACAAAAAGGGAATGATATTAAGAAATACAGTTGTATTTATAGAAGCGATAAAAGATCACTTAAGTCTAAAACGAATACTAGAAATACAAAAATTCGGATTCCTTAGACAAATAATAATTTGATTAGATAAAAACATATAAATAATTTTTTAGAAAATGTAGTCTACAATAAAAATTATGTTCATAAGGTTACCAAACCTTCTTGGGTATGACTACCTACTTCTCCTAACATCTAGTACTCTAATAAAGTATATAGGTACCAATTAAATCATCTTTTATTTTGCAGGTACCCAAAATAAAAAATAAGGAGAAATGGATACTTGGTAGTGGATGCTCCAATCATATGACTGAAAATTCAAAAATGTTATCAAATATAACATGCATCGATGGTGGAACGGTAACTTTTGGAGATAACTCAAAATGATACGTCGTGGGCATTGGAGAAGTCATCAACTTTGATATTTCTAACTCTCCTATTATTACAAATGTTTTGTTAGTAGAAAATCTAAAACACAACCTATTTAGTATTAGTCAATTATGCAGTAAAGGTTTTCAAATCAATTTTGGAAAAGATAAATGTAATATTTTTGATAATAAAAACTTATGTTTGAGGGTTTTAGAAACAAAAATATTTATGTTTTAAACATGAATATAAATCAAAGTTCAAATTTGTGTTTAACCGCCAAACATGACGATCCATGGTTATGGCATAAATGATTTTGTCATATTAACTTTAAATATATTAATAAATTAGCAAAATATGAACTAATTAGAGGTTTACCTAAAATAAATTACAAATTAGAAAATTTATGTGACGATTGTCAAATTGAAAAACTAAAGAGCTCTTTTAAATCTAAAAATAATATTTCTACAAAACAACCATTAGATTTATTACATTTAGATTTATTTGGTCCAACTCAAGTACGATCTACAAATCACAACTAATATGTTTTCGTAGTAGTTGATGATTTTCAAGATATACATGGAGTATATTTTTAAAACATAAAAGTGACACCTTTGGTATGTTTAAAATTTTTGCTAAAAGAATTAAAACACAAATGGATTTGAAAATAAAGAATGTTCGAAGTGATCACGGTGGAGAATTCGAAAATGATCTTTTTACTCATTTTTATAATAAAAAACGTATAAGTCATAATTTTTCTTTTCCCTGCACACCTCGACAAAATGGTGCAGTAGATAGAAAAAGTCGTATGTTACAAGAATGTGCACGAACACTATTACATAGTAGTGGTCTACCAAAACATTTTTGGGTTGAAGCTATTGCCACAGCTTGTTAAGTTTTGAATCGAGTAACCAGACGACCTATGACTAAACAAACTTGTTTTGAAATATTTTTTGGAAAAAAACCTAAAGTATCATACTTTAAAGCTTTCGGATCAAAATGTTTTATATTAAATACAAAAGGTAATTTAGGAAAATTTGATCCGAAGGCCGATGAAGGAATCTTTGTTGGATATTCGGATCGTAGCAAGGCATATAGAATCATTAATAAATGAAACAACATAATTTAAGAAAGTTTACATGTTTCGTTTGAAGAAAATCTTCTTAACCATCATACTGATGACGATGAAGAAATAATTCCAATAACAAATACAACAAATTCTTTTAATAGTAAGAGAAATGCATAAAATAATACTTTAGTATCATCTCCTAGAATTCTTAAAGATCATCCAAAAGATAATATGATTGGAGATCTCAATTGTAGAGTAACTAGAAATCAACTTAACCAAATAAGTCATATAGCATTTGTGTCAAATTTTGAACCAAAAAATTATAAAGAAGCTTCAAATTATAATTTTTGGATAATAGATATGCAAGTAGAATTAAATCAATTTGAACGTAATAATGTTTGAAAATTAGTACCAAGACCAGAAAATCAATCGTTTATAGGAACAAAATGGGTATTTAAAAAAAGAGCTGATGAAAACGGAAATATAGTTAGAAATAAAGCACGTTTAGTTACTCAAGGTTATAATCAAGAAGAAGGTATCGACTACGATGAAACCTTTGCTCCAGTAGCGAGACTCGAGGCTAATAGTACATTACTCACTTTTGCAAATCATCACAATTTTAAACTATTTCAAATGGATGTCAAAAGTGCTTTTTTAAATGGTTTTATTAAAGAAAACGTACATGTTGAACAACCTCCATTGTTTGTTCACGAAAAATATCCCAACCATGTTTTTAAATTACAAAAAGCCTTATATGGTTTAGAACAACCCTCCCACCCCCCCCCCCCCCCGGGCCGGTACGAACATCTTAAAAATCATTTAATTACATTTGGTTTTCAAATAGGTAAAATATATACAACTTTGTTAAACGAGAGAATAACGAATTTTAGTTGTAAAAATTTACGTTGACGATATTATTTTTGGTTCAACTAACCAAAATCTTTGTATCAACTTTCAGATATTATGAAAAATGAGTTTGAAATATCTCACATGGGAGAATTAAATTTCTTCTTAGGTTTACAAATAAAGCAACTTGAAAATGGTATTTTTATTCATCAAGAAAAATATTGTAACGATCTATTACGTCGTTTTGAAATGGATAAAACTTCAAGCAAAACAACACCGATGAGTATAACTGTTCACTTGGAAAAAGATGATAACGGAAAAGATTTTGATGAAAAATTATATCGTAGTATAATTGGCTCGTTACTCCAGTTGACGGCTAGTCGACCAGACATTATGATGAGTGTATGTCTATGTACCCGATATCAAGCAAAACCCAAAAAAATCTCACCAAAGAGCTATTAAACATATCTTACAATATATATCCAGTACTGGAGATTACGGTTTGTTTTACTGTGACATTCTCCGATTTTAGCCAAATTTAATTTGATAATTAATTTAATTTTTGAAATTAAATTGTGAATTAAATTGAGTTTTTCCAAAATAAAATGAAATATTTGTTTGTTTATATATATACACACATTTAAAAAGTATAATAAACTAAGTTTAAAATAGTATTGGTTATAAAGATTAGAAAATTTTCTTTTAAAATTTATAGTTTGTAAATATATAAAAGTATAAATAAGAAAACATGAAAACATATTTCATAAATTTAATTGAAGTAGGGATTTAAAAACAAAATTTATAAAATTATTTAAAAGAGGAATTTAAACATATAAAAAATACATATGTTAAGTTATAAGATATAAATACTTGAGGGTTTAAAATATAAATTACAAATTAAATGAGGCAGGTGTTTAAAACAAAGTTTTAAAATTAATTCAAAACAAGGATTTAGATATAAAACATATGTTAGTGATAATTGTAAATTTATAAACTCATGTATTAACAAGTGTTGAGTTAAAATAAACAAGTGGCAAGCAAGTTTTTTTCCTTTTAATCTAAAATTTTAAAATAAGAATAAGAAAGAAACTTGGTTATTATTCTCAGTTCATACTTCTCAAAACCTGGTAATTGAAATGAAAAAAAAAAGAAATCAAGCATAAACAAAATTATCAAAACCTGGAAAGCAAATCAAAGTTTCAGCTTCAACCTGGAACTAAAAAAAAAAATCAAACCTAGGAAGTTTAAACCAGAGAAAGCAAGTTCAACCAGAGATCAAAAATTCAAAAACTGTTCAAGTTCAAAATCTTGAAAATAACTGATTCAAGTCAAGCTTGATCAAAGTACAACTCAATACAATTAGGAATGCAAGATCAGATCAACTTGGTTTTCAAGTTTTAAAAACAAATATCATTCAGGCTTTCTTCTTTATTTCTCTGTCTTACCCAGGTGAGCAAATTTTCAACCTTAACCTATTTTTTTCTTGTGGGTAAACTTTAAAAAAAACAGTTTCGAATCTGTGACACAACCAAATACTTGTGAATGGATTATTGCAGGAATATTGTTTGCATATGTTTATAAGTGTGAATGCATGTATATATGATTATGCCTATGTAAATTTATCTGGATGCATGCTAAAAAAATGAAGTTCACCTCTCTGTTTTCTGTCAGGTTAGGAAATAAGTTCAAATAATAAACTCCATTCTTTCCAATCTTTATATAGCTATGATCGTAAAACGAAAAATGATAACAACAATGAAGATTCTTTTCTAAAAATAGTTTCAGATGGAATTATTGAGTTTATATTTCGAAATGTGTTTTTTTACAGTGGAAATAAATTTAATCGGTAAAAATCAATCCTTTTAATTTCTTGAATCGAATTTCTAATCTGAATTATTAGTGCAAATAATGAATTTAGGGATGAAAATCATGATTTTTAGCTTTGTGTTTGTGGTGATGATCTGTGTTGAACAGAATTGGGCTTTTCGTCATTTATCGACGAACGGCAAGGTCTTAGGAGAGGCGATCAAGGCCGTAGTTTGTGTGAAGGCTGACAATCACTAGAAAAATGAGTCTAGAATTTTCTGATGATCATGGGGACTGTTCGACGTGATTGTAGGGTTTGTGTGTGGTTTTGTTCGTGTTTGGTGTTCGGATTTCTATGGCATCGACTGGGCGCCGGAGTGAATCGCGAGGGTAGATTTAGAAGCAAAGTGGTGTAATGAAGCTCTAAGTAAGGTGGCATGTCGACTGATGGTCATGGGTGGCGTCATGGTAGAGTTTTCTGTGATCGGAATTTTGGTCCAGGCGCTGTTTTGACTCGTTTTAGTTTGGCGTTGATTTTCCATGATCTGAAGGATCGTGGCGATTGTGGGGTTGAGTTATGACTTGTCGGTGGTCGTGGCACTGGTCGGCGGCGACTGGGTTGCGTGTGCATGTGCATAGGATTGTTCGAGTGTGTTTAAGTTTCGATCATTTGGGAAGAAGGAGTTAACTCGAAGGGGGTCTCGAAATATTCCAGGGTTTGACTCGAATCATTGAAGGCTCGTGGGTATCTTGGGAATTTGGGAATTAGCTCAGGGTTCGTCTCGGGTAACAAACGAAGCAGGCTCGGGTTTTGGTTCTGTATAGTAAGCTAGTTTCCACATTTTAAGTTTGCAGCTCGAATAAGTATTTAATCAAGATTAAAGTGTATGTATGGGTTTCAAAGATAAATTTTTGTAACCTGGTTTTGAGGGAAATAAAGTTTTAAAAAAATGTTTAAACAAATTTAAAGATTTAAAGTAAATTTTAAGTAAATTAGTTTTCCAAGCAAATGTTTTTAAACAAATTTTAAACAAGTTGTTCCAAAATTTAAGAATAAAGTAATGTTTAAATTGTTTTGATTTTAAAGTAATTTTATGTTAGGTAAATTTTGTAATAAATTCCTTAGTATTTTAAAATATAATTATGTTGTAATTAAGGAATAATTAGGGTAGGTGTGTTAAATCAATTAAAGGAACTCATTTGATTTTTTTGTAAATCGATTTCAGGTTTTTAAATTAATAGGATTTAGATGGGTGATTAGTTAAGATAAGAAATTGACTTTTAAAGATCAAGATTGTGAATAACTAGGAATAATTATTAGTGAAATCAAATTTAAAGTTAATTTCTTAATGAAATTAATAATGATTTATAAATTTATAATTAACTTGTGATTTATTAATTTAAGTGATTAGTTAAGGGTAATTAATTAGTTAATGATAGCTAATTAAGGATTAATCAATTTGTGTAATTAATCAAGGATAACTAATTAAATGGTAATTCATTGAGGATTAATTAATTTATGAAATTAATATAAGAATAATTAAATAATTAGAGGTTAATTATTTAATGATTAAAGGTTAGTTGATTTATTAATTATGGTTAATTGATTAATAATTAAAGGTTAATTAATTTATCATTAAAGGATAATTAATTGAGATGGTTTGTAATTAATTGATATTAATTAACCAGGATTAGTGTTAATTCATAAGTAATTAATTTGATCTAAATTAATCAGATAATTAATTGGTTTTACTTGTGGATGTTTGGATTGTATGGAATGCTGTGGATTGTTTGATATGCCTAATGTGTGATGCTCTGTTTTGATTTGAGCTACGATGAATGTAATATATGTATCTGTGATAGATGTAATTTATATGTGAAAATTTTATATTATTTATCTGTGAATCTATGAATGGAAGATGAGCCTTATAAGACTATATCGCTTATCGATATTGCTATGTTTGGATTGTGATGGTTGATGTTGTGCACTACTATGTAAAACCACTGGACTACACCTTACACACACAAATATGGATTGCACGAGGAAATCGGTTAAGTCACAGATATTTTGAATTTAATATTATTATATTCAAAATGGTTTTGGAAGTTGAATTTTGAATGGTTTTGGAAATGGAATTGAATCGAATATGAAAAGCTTTTGAAAAGAAAGTTTTGAAATCTAAATTAAGTTTGAGTACACTATATCTTATTATTTTGGAAATTACGGTTTGGAAAGATTGTACCAGTTACAAAATATGGATTTTAAACCATTTTGAAGTATATTGAATGTATTATTTTGGAAATTTGAATTCAACCCAAAAAGACTATAACTTCTGTATATTGATCGGGTTTTCCCGAAATGAAAAGTATTTGTTTTCAAACAATAATGACTTTCATATAAAAGAGAGAATTCCAAGTTTTGTCGAAAGGAAATAGTTTTGAAAGCTATCTTTGTTAAAGATTTGGTAAATCTTGTTGTTGAACTGAAATGGCTCTTTTACTTAAAATATATGAATCGTAAATAGTTTGGAAAGCTGTGAATTAATCCTTGTGGGAGATTGTTGAACTTTGTTTTGAAATTGAAGAGGATTTTAAATGGTATATCCTTTATGTAAAAGATTTGAAATGGGGAATTGTTTTGAAAGTTATGAATGAATCTTTGGAAATGGTTTTTGAAAGCTATGAATTGAGTCTTTGATTTAATGATTGGATGAGTTAAACCAATCTGAAAAGGAAATTATTTTGAAAGCTGTGAGTGAATCTTTGTGGAAGCTTGGTGAACTTTGTGAAGTAAATCTTTTCATTTAAAATTTAAAAATGGTAATTTGTTTAAACCATTTGAAAGAAAAAGTTTGGGGTAATAAGTTGTGACTTAACTGAGATCCCATTATCCATATGGTTTTAAAATATTGCGCTCATTATTCGGTTTAGCCAGAGAAGACTTTGTGTCATATAACACATTCCGAATAATGATACGATGATATGGATAGCATTTGAAGACCGATGGTGAAGACCGGGTATTTTCGAGAAAGAAATGATAACCTGTCGAATGTCTCTGCACTGAGTTGCGCCGGTATAGAGATCTCCATTTGTGATGGGGAGTCCGATCGGGATTGTGAATACCCGGATTGCAAGGGCTTCTTTGAAGTGCTTTCGGTTCTGTTCGAACCCGGAATAGACTTCTATGGATATGTGTCTGACGTTACACTTTGAGATGTAAAGCTGGTTTCTATCAAATACAATTCTGTTTGGTGGCGGAGAATTTATTCTCTTAGCTTAACACACTTCTCTGAGATGTACAAGCTCAGAGATTATGTAGTTGATGGTTACTAGTGATACATTCCCAATTTGGTAATATGGCATACGAAGTGCTGTTGATAATTTGTTGATCGAAGCATGGCTTTTGTGTAAAGCGTAGCTTTGTAGATGAAACTACATCAGAACCTCACAACCCGAAAATGGTCGAAACCGGAAAGATGCAGCAAGGTTATGAGGGTCGCTCCCTTTAGGGTATATTCATTCCCTTCTAGAAAAGGGTGGTATCATGGTATGGAGCCCACTTACTTAACTTATATGGTTACAGCAAATTCATTACTTTGTGGTTGTTGCTTTGTGGTTGAGAGCTCTCGGATAAAGGTCGCAAACGACCGGGGGATGGCATGCTCGTGTAGTAGTTACCTAGCTACAGAGGTAACCCGGCTTTGTATTGGCAGAGAGCTGGTTAAGTTCTCGGGGCGTCCCTCCAGAGGCGTACCCATGTGGCCAAGGAAGTTTCAGCCTGACCATTGTTTGAACTCCAATTATAAATACGCGCCTTGTATGGTTTTAGTTGTATAACCTGCCATTTACTTATGGTGACGCCCCATCGTTTAGATGGTAGTTATAGTAGGCATAGTTCGAAATGTCTATGTTGGCTAAGATTAATATTATACTTTTAAAATGTTTTCTGCACTATGCACTAATAATAATATCAAATGATTTTTGTGTATCAAGCATGTTTGACCATCATAAGGAGAAATCTCCTCCAATTGTTCGTTTGCATTGTGTGTGTGACGGGAGGCCTTATGGTAGTTTCATTATCAAAAAAAAAGCATTTCGGGTTTCTTTTAAATTCATTTGTTTTGCTTTTGTTAAAGATAAACTATTTTTGTTTGCTCATACCCGTCCCATGACTGACCCGGAATTTATTATTCACTTCCTAAAATATGGGTGCCTGTAATTTTCCACACAGGCAGTCTACAGTTGGATTTTTCTGATAATCAAATAGTAGGTGTAGATTCGATAGCATCCAGCCTTTGGATTCGGCGATAGCATTTGTTCACTTGGACTGACCTTGCTTAATGCATCGAAGATGGTGGTTCGAGCTTTTGGTTCAAGCTATCTTAGGTTTGTACTTCCAGTATGGAGTTGGATTCTTTTGGAGACTCTTCTGTCTTTTGGTGATATTGTTCCGCTAAGCTATTATCGTTCCGCTGTTATATCTCAGATATTGATATCGTTTATATCAAATTGTTGTATCAAGTATTGTATATCATATTGTTCATTTTCTTCCGTTGTGTTGTACTTAATGTGTTATAAGATCCGGCGCGAATCGGATTTCAACGGTTAAATCTACGGCATTCCAATACGGTGAAGTATGAATGTCGATTTTCGAACGCTGAAATTCAGGTCGTGACATTTTGGTATCAGAGCTGAAGGTTGAACTTTAGCTTAGAAGTATAACACATTAGGTAACTCATTAGAGATAGCGTTACAAATACCCTAGAATGAGTATCCATTGGATATCCGACCGTATGCCTTAGTAAATTTTCTTACTGTCCACTGATAGTGAGTATGAGTGCAAAAAGAGAATGAGATAGGGGACAGGGGAGTACCATTGCAAATGGTCAATACCTATAACAATAAGGAACTCAATCTCCTTTGATCCAGTTTCAATTCTTTGATTACTTCATGGCAGCTCGAGGGAGAAGCTTTGATGTGATGGTGGCCCTACGAATCATGTAGATAAGTTCCTATCTCATATTCTCGTAATCAGCTTTTCGTTTTAAACTTTAATGAATTTGAAATTTGAAATCGAATAAATTGGTTAATTAAATATGAAACTGAATTAAATAATATCTGTTTGTTTATTCTTTGAGGACCAAAGTCCGAAGAGGGGCAAGTTGGTGTATACTTTGAGATATTCCAACCTGGTTGAGTATCCATTATTTGTTCTGTTGGGTCCAGATATATTCTACGAATGGTTAAGTTATTCCTTTGAACTAACGAATTCGCTGCAAATTTCGTAGACCGGATGACCCGAATACTTCGTAAGATATTAAATGAGTTTGTTCTCATGTTTATTGACATTCCGATTTAGTAAGCCTAATGCAGAATAACTATTTAGTTTGATCTGAAAAACTGTTTCTCTATCTTTGTGTATCCATCTTTTGTTGTCTCCCTGTCTAGCAAATTTCAGGGGCGAAAATTTCTTAAGGGGGAATCTGTAACATTCTCGGATTTTAGCCAGATTTAATTTGATAATTAATTTAATTTCTGAAATTAAATTGTGAATTAAATTGAGTTTTTCCAAAATAAAATGAAATATTTGTTTGTTTATATATATATATATATATACACACACATATTTAAAAAGTATAATAAACTAAGTTTAAAATAGTATTGGTTATAAAGATTAGAAAATTTTCTTTTAAAATTTATAGTTTATAAATATTTAAAAGTATAAATAAGAAAACATAAAAACATGTTTCATAAATTTAATTTAAGTAGTGATTTAAAACAAAATTTATAAAATTATTTAAAAGAGGGATTTAAACATAAAAAAAATCATATGTTAAATTATAAGATATAAATACTTGAGGGTTTAAAATATAAATTACAAATTAAATAAGATAAGGGTTTAAAAAAGTTTTAAAATTAATTCAAAACAAGGATTTAGATATAAAAACACATGTTAGTGACAATTGTAAATTTATAAACTCATGTATTAACAAGTGTTGAGTTAAAATAAAAAAGTGGCAAGCACGTTTTTTTCCTTTTAATCTAAAATTTTAAAATATGAGTAAGAAAGAAACTTTGATATTATTCTCAGTTCATGCTTCTCAAAACTGGTAACTGAAATGAAAAAAAAAAGAAATCAAGCATAAACAAAATTATCAACATCTGGAAAGAAAATCAAAGTTTCAGCTTCAACCTGGAACTAAAAAAAATTCAAACCTGGGAAGTTTGAACCAGAGAAAGCAAGTTCAACCAGAGATCAAAAAATCAAAAACTGTTCAAGTTCAAAATCTTGAAAATAACTGATTCAACTCAAGCTTGATCAAAGTACAACTAAATACAATCAGGCATGCGAAATAAGATCAACTTGGTTTTCAAGTTTTAAAAACAATTATCATTCAGGCTTTCTTCTCTATTTCTCTGTTTTACACAAGTGAGCAAACTTTCAACCTTAATCTATTTTATTGCCTGTGAGTAAACTTAAAAAACAGTTTTGAATCTGTGACATAACTAAATACTTATGAATGGATTGTTCTAGGAATATTGTTTGCATATGTTTATAAGTGTGAATGCATGTATATACGATTATGCCTGTGTAAATTTATCTGGATGCATGCTTAAAAAAATGAAGTTCACCTCTCTGTTATTTGTCAGGTTAGGAAATAAGTTCAAATAATAAACTCCATTCTTTCCAATCTTTATATTGCTATGATCGTAAAATAAAAAATGATAATAACAATGAAGATTCTTTTCTAAAAATAGTTTCAGATGGAATTATTCAGTATATATTTCGAAATGTGTTTTTTTATAGTGGAAATAAATTTAATCAGTAAAAATCAATCATTTTAATTTCTTGAATCGAATTCCTAATCTGAGTCATTAGTGCAAATAATGAATTTAGGGATGAAAATCATGACTTTTAGCTTTGTGTTCGTGATGATGATCTGTGTTTTACAGAATTGGGATTTTTGTCGTTTGTCGACAAACAGCAAGGTCTTAGGAGACGCAATCAAGGCCATAGTTTGTGCGAAGGCTGACGATCACTAGAAAAATGAGTCTGGAATTTTTTGATGATTGTGGGGACTGTTCGACGTGGTTGTAGGGTTTGTGTGTGGTTTTCATCGTGTTTGGTGTTTGGGTTTCTACGGCATTGACTTGGCACCGGAGTGAATCACGAGGGTAGGGTTAGAAGCAGAGTGGTGTGGTAAAGCTCTGGGCAAGGCGGCATGTCGACTTGTGATCGTGGATGGCGTCGCGGTGGAGTTTTCTATGATCGGAATTTTGGTCCAAGTACTGTTTTGGCTCGTCTTCATTTGGCGTCGATTTTCCATGATCTAAAGGATTATGGCGATTGTGGGGTTGAGTTGTGACTTGCTAGGGTCATGGCACTGGTCGGCGATGACTGGGTTGCATGTGCATGTGCATAAGATTGTTCGAGTGTGTTTAAGTTTCGATCATTTGGGAAGAAGGAGTTAACTCGGAGGGGGGCCTCGAAATATTCCAGGGTTCGGATCGAAGCATTGAAGGCTCGTGGGTATCTTGGGAATTTGGGAACTAGCTCAGGGTTCGTCTCGGGTAAGCAACGAAGCAGGCTCGGGTTTTGGTTCTGTATAGTAAGCTGGTTTCTAGATTTTCAGTTTGTAGCTCGAATAAGTATTTAATCAAGATTAAAGTGTATGTACGGGTTTTAAAGGTAAATTTTGTAACCTGGTTTTGAGGGAAACAAAGTTTAAAAAAAATGTTTTAAGCAAATTTAAAGATTTAAAGTAAATTTTAAATAAATTAGTTTTCCAAGCAAATGTTTTTAAACAAGTTTTAAACAAGTTGTTCCAAGATTTAAGAATAAAGTAATGTTTAAATTTGTTTTGATTTTAAAGTAATTTTATGTTAGGTAAATTTTGTAATAAATTCCTAATTATTTTAAAATATAATATATGTTGTAATTAAGGAATAATTAAGGTAGGTGTGTTAAATCAATTAAAGGAACTCGTTTTATTTTTTTGTAAATCGATTTCAGGTTTTTAAATTAATAGGATTTAGATGATTGATTAGTTAAGATAAGAAATTATCTTTTAAAGATAAAGATTGTGAATAATTAGGAATAATTATTAGTGAAATTAAATTTAATGTTAATTTCCTAATGAAATTAATAAGGATTTATTAATTTATAATTAACTTGTGATTTATTAATTTAAGTGATTAGTTAAGGGTAATTAATTAGTTAATGATAACCAACTAAGGATTAATCGGTTTGTGAAATTAATCAAGGATAATTAGTTAAATGGTAATTCACTGAGGATTAATTAATTTGAAATTAATTTAAGGATAATTAAATAATTAAAGGTTAATTACTTAATGATTAAAGGTTAATTGATTTATTAATCAAGGTTGATTGATTAATAGTTAAAGGTTAATTAAGGATAATTAATTAAGATGGTTTGTAATTAATTAATATTAATTAACCAGGATTAGTGTTTATTCATAAGTAATTAATCTGATTTAAATTAATCAGATAATTAATTGATTTTACTTATGCATGTTTGGATTGTATGGAATGCTGTGAATTGTTTGATATCCCTGATGTGTGATGCTCTGTTTTGATTTGAGCTGTGATGAATGTAGTTTATGTATCTATGATAAATGTAATTTATTTACCTATGATAAATTTATATTATTTATCTATGAATCTGTGAATGGAAGATAAGTGTTATAAGATTATACCGCTTATCGATATTGCTGTGTTTGGATTGTGATGATTGATGTTGTTGCACTATTGTGTAAAACCCCTGGACTACACCTTACAAACACAAATATGGATTGCACGAGGAAATCGGTTAAGTCATAGATATTTCGATTAATATTACAATATTCAAAATGGTTTTGAAAGTTGAATTTTGAATGGTTTTGGAATTTGAATTGAATCGAATATGAAAAGCTTTTGAAAGGAAAGTTTTGAAATCTAAATTTAGTTTGAGTAAATTATATCTTAATATTTTGGAAATCATGGTTTGGAAAGATTATACATGTTATATAGTATGGAATTTAAACCATTTTAAAGTATGTTGAATGTATTATTTTGGGAATTTGAATTCAACGCAAAAGGACGATAACTTGTGTATATTGATCGGGTTTTCTTGAAATGAAATATGATGACCCGCAAATCCGTACCCCTTGGGTCGACACTATTCTCCATCAATCAACTCAAGATGAACGGAAATACGAACCATTTGGGCTGAAGAAGAAGAGGTAGAAGAAGAGAAAAATAAACAGTATCAGAATCTAACCATCGCAGCGGAATAAAATATAATAGATAATAACTGATCTTTACACAAAAGAAAAGTATATCTATTTTATAGATATATCATCAGAATACAACATCAGAGTTCCTTACAATCAACAACACATTCAGGACGGCTATTATATCCCATCCTTTAAAATCTGAATACACAGTGGAATATACATCAAATTTACTGAATACGTCTTGCCATCCAGCTCGTCTCCTGAGCTCCACGGTAGTCCATCCAGAATCTGTACTCTATAATACACGGTCTGACCCGAGCATTATAGTTAAATAACACCCGAGTCAGTCTGGAATACCAATGTGGGAAAACCACACACAGTTTGATTATTAAGGTTTCAAAATTCTTTGAAAACAAAAGCATCTCGTAAGACCACGCCACAAATAAACATATCGGGTTTTTACCTTACGATAGCTAAAACACTTTTTATTAAAATCCTCTGATATTATAATAGGGTCTATCTACAAATACTTATTAAAATAGCCGAAATTCTTACATCTATTAAATTCCAGCTACTAGCCACAAAGCGGGCAATACAAACAAAAATCGTAAAAGGCGCGTAGGGAGAATGGATTTCCAACTAATGACTAGGCACTAAGGTACCACCTGTCACAGTACGTGGCCTAGATCACCGTACCGAGGATCACTCCCGACCCCCTGTAACACAAGACCAGGACCACCCCTTACTGGATAATCCCGAATAAGATCACCCCACGGTTGGGATCAGCAACCGCACCACTAAGCCAAAATAAAAGGGACATCTAGACAGGGATAAACTCACCCTAATGGGTGCTACCCACCTAGCCTTGCTGCATAACCCTGATTTTCAGTCATTCCAGGTTGATGAGGCTTGAGGCTAAGCGTTACCTTTTAGAATGTTTCCCTCAGAATGCTCATCGCCCACCTGACGATGTTGTGAAAGCATTCATCCATACAAGTCCGTCCAGGGTTCGAACGGAACCGAAGGCACTACTCATACTACATCCATTTTGGAATCATCCTCAAGATTAGTAGCGACTAGCCCTTGCACTTCACTGCTCCACCTTCGAATCCAAACTCGTTTTCCTCACGAAAACATAAAAACCGGATCAAAGTGGTTTTCGAGAAATTAATCCCGATCCCGGTCTCTTTGAAACGATTAGCGCATTGCCCAATATTGATAGTCGGTTATTTAACTATCAATTAACATTCACAAACAACCATCAACCATAAATAATTTCATCAAATTATTTATTATCCTCAACATATCTTCGCAAGATATATTTCCATTTTCAACCCCTTTTGAAAACGGTTTCCAGTCCATACTTTTCTCATGAAATAAACTTCCAATTATTTATTTCCACTAAAGCACCAAGTACAAAGCTTTAGATTTTTAAAATAATTTAAAACACTTTATTATAAAATATACTTTAACATTTAGATTGAAAACTACTTCAATACTTTATTAAAAATATATACTTTAGGAATATTTAAAATGATGTTGCTCTATAAAATATAAAACTAGATTTTTATCCTTTAAAACAAAATACCCAGTCACTTTTAAATAATTACTACAATAATTGATTTGAAAAATACTTACTTTAGAATTTAGATATTTATAAATAATAAATTTTCTAAACATGTTTGTTTTTAAACAGCATAACTTATATTTAAAAATTTACTTTGAAAACGTACTTGGTTATTCAAGGAAATATACTTCTCTTCGCATCCTTTAAAAATAAATCGCTGTTTATTTTTAAACAAATTTTCTCATTCCCTTAATAAATTCCCATCGTGAATTTATCCTTCAAATATCAACTGATATATTAGTTCACTTTTATAAACCCAGTTTATAAATTTCACAGTCACATTCTCCTTTAAATTTTTAATTTCAAACACTTAAATCAATTTCCAACTTGATTTCCAATTTACTCCATTCTGAAATAAATTCCTTTACTTACTCATTTTTTTCAAAATCCATTAACTTCAGATTTTATTTCTTCGTTTTGATTTTAAATTTTTTAACTGAAACATACCAAGTTCGGATTATTTTTAAATTTCTTCTTTATTCTTTTAAATAAATTCTAAACCTTAAATTTTAAAGTAAATTCTTTTATACTTTTGAATAACATCACTTAAGTTTTAAAAATTCATTATTTCCCTTTTTATTCAAAATCTCTTTTTCCATACTCAGAATTATTTATTAGAATTTTAAAATCACTTTTATTCTTATCCAGTTCATTCTTAAATTTATTCAAATTCTCTATGATTATTTTACTTAAAAAATCACTCTTTTATTTCCTTTTCAAAAATCCAATTCCATATATTTTGATGATTCGGTATACCGAAATATATTCAAGCAAACTATAGCATTCCATATTTCAATTATCAATATAATTCATCACAGAATATCAAATATTCATAACACAGAATATTAAACAAGCTAAATAATTTTGAGGAATCCAGTTGGATCCCTCCAACCTGTTTCCATGCATCCACACATGTTAGCACAATACCAATTCTACTTCGAGGTGGAATATCGCGGTATATGAGATTAATATAATATCATCGCTATTATGCAGCGCGTAGGGTCTCATCCGCTGTATAATGCGGGAAATCAATCACTCCAATATATACTATATATACTAGCATATATAATATAACACATCCAATCAAATCAATCAATCAACCAATTATTTAAATTTAACCATTTAAATTTAAATAAACCCAGATGAATGAGATTAACTCACCTTTGCTTTTCATTAGCAATCCACTTCAATATTGCCCTGGTTTTCCCATTTTTGACCTTAAATAAACAATTTATATGATTTATTAATATTCGAAATAAACGAACGATTAATTATTGCTTTAAAATTTAATTAACAAATGATTTGGTTTAAAACCGATTTCCTCTAATAATTTATCTTTAGTAACCAAAATAATTGACTAGCCAGTTAAACAAATTATTTCCTTAATTTATTGGTAAATTGGTAAATTCATAATGTACATTTATATTTAAAACAAACTTCCCATTCCTAAACCATTTAAATTCTGAAATTTAAAAATAATCTCTTTTTTAAAAAAAATCTATTTTCTTTTTAAACCTTATTGTTAACTTTTCAGCTTCCTAACCTACAATGTGTACACATATTCATATATAAATTTTAATTAAACAAAATTATTGAATACCTCACTGCCCAATTCCAGCCTCTCGCAAACCCTAGCTGCATAGTTCCATCGAATGCCATTACCACCTTGACATATCATCCGTTGCCATCCCGCGTGCTTGCACACGAGGGCCCTACCTTGCAACTATCGACTTGAGCTCCCTCGTCTTCGACCCACTTCAGCAGCCAACGCATCTTCAAGCGCAGCATCACCTACTCACAAATGCAATCGTGAGCCAATACGCACCACTAAACCCCCCCCCCCAAACTCGTCTACAACAGCCCCTGCACCACCTAATACCGCTACCTCACCCTCTTGTCATTCTCCACTGAGTCTAATGCCCAATCCTTTCTCGAATAGGAGACTAGCACAGCCCTAATCCGATCTGACTTCGCCACCGATTCCTTGTTCGAGCCCCTCTATTTCGATTTGCCTTGAGATTAATCGGAGAAGGGGAATTCGATTAGAAGAAGGTAAATAGAATTCGCAGGCCATATTTTCAAAGGAGGGAGACTTTGATTCCCCTATTTTTATAAAAATGCTCGGTCATTTCTAAAACATCTCATTCCACTCATTTTAAATGCTCGATTGTTAATATTAAAGAGGGGAAGCGTGTTTTAAAAGACTGAGGTGAAATAAAGGTTGCGTGAAGGAATTTGCTCTGCTATAATGATCTGGAAAGGAGACGGAATAACAGCTGATGGGAAAGAATAAAGTTATGATTCGAACAGAGCTACAGCTGAAAGTTGACCATTTTATAAAAATATATATCTTTAATTAAATTCAAATTGTCTCGATAAACGTAGCTTAAAAACTTGACCTCCTATCGAGGCGTTCCGCTAGGCATTTATAATGTTGTAGCCCTATTCCAAACGCAATGGAAAAGGTTTCAAACCCTAATTCAATCGTATGGAGAAGATAGCTTTTTGGATCAGTTATTATATTGAATTTTCGATATAAAATTTCAGCGCGTTTATATTTCGTACGCTCACACAACAACTCCAAACGCTACGAAATTTGAAATCCGATAATAGTACACTATTACGGATGCAATGGAACTGCTTTCGCCGAATTCCGAGACTATGCCTCGGAAGGCTATTTGTAAATTCAATTTAAATGATATATTCTTAAAACTGAACAAAACAATATCAAATTCAACTTTAAAAGCTTTTATTATCTTCAGAACTATCAATATAAATTTTACAAGCCTTCAAAATATTTTTAATAGGCTTAAAACTCCAGATTCAACATTTTATCCAACTTCAAATTAATTAATTTTATAATTTAATTATCAAATAAATAGAGATATTTGAATTTAAGTAAAGAAATTAACTTTTAAATATTTAAAATCAATTAAATATTCCGATTTCAAATATCCAAAATCCCGGTCATCACATTCCTCCAACCTTAAAAGAATTTCGTCCCCGAAATTACTAGTTAGGAAGAATGGTCCAATATCCGTTTACCTTTCCCAAAACCAACAATTCAACATCCTATCAACTATCTTTTTATAAAAGACCTATTATCATTCTTACTAACTTCCCAAACTCTTCCATAGTTTTCAAACAATACAATTTGCTTAATCATTCAAATAAACCAAATTTTGAATTATCAAATTTTTTCCAAAATTTTCTAACTTTCTAAATTTCCGAAAAATTTCGCCAGCGTCTCCTTTGCGCGGCTAGCTCGATACAACTACAAAATGCCTCTATGGGCTCCCAAATTTTAAAAGAAAACAAAAGGCCAGGTGGCTAGATCAAAACCCCAATCAAATTTCATACAGAAACTTAAACACATACCTTTTTGTGGAGCAATTCAAATTTATCTTATGAAATTAAAACCAATTTTTTTCCTGCTTTTAAACCCGTATATCCTACTTAGTAATAATATCCAATCACAACATTTAAAAATATTTTATTGACTTCCTTACAAAATTTCAATATCTATTCATTCAAGCCATATGATGTACATATACTTTTATTAAATCTTCACTCAAATGCTTATTCAATATATTTTCCCGACACCCATATTACTTAAGAATTCTACCATTTCCTCTTAAGTTCAAGATAAGTATTTTATACGCTTCATATATCTATTTTCACTTCACCACTTTAGTTTATCTCTACTTCTATTCAAATTGGTTCTCCCATTTCCATATGAATTCAATTTATCTTCAACCCTGAATATTGAAATTTATCTTCCATTTATAACTGATTCATATCATTTTTTAAACTAATTTCATCCACTAATTTATTTCAATTTCCAATTTGAAATCGTTTTGTCGCTAACAAAAAATTTTCCAAAAATTTTCTAACTCCCAAAATTTTCGAAATTTTTTGGCTGAGTCTCCTTTGTACGAAGGAACTTTTGCAATTTGACAAGAGATATAAATATATATACATCGACCCACACGGTCGAAAAAACAAAAATAGTTCATATTTCCTAACTTTTATTGCGTAGGCGTACCTTTATTTAGCATTTTTAAGCAACACGGTTTATTATTTTAGCATTTTGCGTGATCACATCCAGCCCAACGGCTTCCCGGTACCTGTACTTACTCCATTCAAATATGTAAGTGCCAAAATCATGTAACTTAACAACATTTTATATATTTAACTAGTAAACATACGAGTTTCTATAAGCAATGCAGGTTAAACAATATTTATAAGCAACTTATAGGGTTCCAACATTAATTTTAATTGTTTACAACCAATTCATATACAACTTCATTCGCTTTAATTGGTTTACAACTCAATTGCTTACATTCGATTCATTTTTAAGCCAAACAAACTCATATTCACTTCAGTTGATCTTAAAATCAATTTATTTAATCTCTATCAACTCATAGAAATTTAATTACCTTCGTTTACGTCAAACGATAATTTATTCTATGCAATTTGATGATATCCATGTGAATAAATAATTACTTAAGTTTTATAACCAATTTAAATAGATTCTTGTAGTATCGATTTCACCCTAGAGGGGGGTGAATAGGGTGATAGTATAAATTATAAAATTAATTGCGGAAGCTTATAAAATAATTTCAACACAGATCACAGAACAATAGCAGCACAGATAATAGCAGAATAATAAATGCAGAAATAGAACGACACAGAATTTACCCAGCTTCGGCAAAATCCTGCCTACGTGCTGCCCCCAAGGTTTCTACTAGAAATTAGATAGTCCCTCGCTTACACACGTAAACTCGCGACACACGCTATCGACTAAATCTAACTCTACGCTCAAAACCCTGCCACAACTCAGCCACTGAGTTGCGAATTCTCAAGCTACGCCACGTAGCTTGTCCCCTAGTCACACGACTAGAAAATTAAAACGGTTTAAAGAAAGAATTTAAAAATGCTTTAAAAAACAATAACTAAACCCTAATTTAAATGATTTTAAAGCCTTTAAAATTAAGGCCCAACAAAGAAAGGCCGGCTCAAAACAAATTAATCCTTTCTCCTTTTTATTTCCAGCCCGACTCCTTGTTTGTGAAAATGCCGGCTTGCTCGTTCCTCTTTGCAAATAAATTAGGGTTTGTGAAAACTGGGGCTATCGACTTCAATATCTCGATTGAATGAATGGTTTAGCATTGTTGCTTTGTCAATCGATGATCTCTCTGTTAAGCACACGGTTCCCCCAATTTTCGATCGAGTTGTCTGAGTGGTATGTGATTTATCTCTTTGCTTTTTCTGATTTGCTTGCTTGAACTCGATGATCGTTTGTAAGTGATGATGCTGGGTTTATATAGGTTTCGAAATCCTATTCTTGCATTCGTATAAAGTCATTTGAATTTGTCAAAAATTCTCCTCGGCCACTTGATGATGTTTGAACGATTGATGATTAATCTGACTTTGTCAAATTCGTATCTTTCACGTTTCTTGGTTGACACGGTTTTGAATTAATTCTCGTGATGACCACGGCTCCACTTCGTTACTTTTTCTGTTGACTTGTTAAAAAACACGGCTTTGATATCATTTACCTTCGTATCTGCAGTTTGTTGTTTACCTTTTGTTTTAGCAATATTTTCCTTTTTGTAACAACCAAGATAAAATGCTTTTGCTCTTTTTACATGACTTGCTGTTATGTTGATGCATTGTCCCTTTGCCTCTATTTGTTTGCTTCGTTGTCATTGACTTGTTTAACCTCGGCTTTGATTCTGGCCTTGATAAAATTGATTTGCTATTTTTGTATCATACTCGACTTTGGTCATTTGTTTTGAAAACTGCAGCTTGATGCTTGCATCCCTCTTGTTGTTTACTGGAGTCAGTGGTTGATTCATTATGGTGTCTAGTATTTGATTATATGATATTGTGATGATTTACATTGTGCTTATGTCCACTGATGCTTCGAGTCTGCAATTGTTGTTTTGAATAACAGCTCGACCATATGCATATTACAACTTGTACATGCTTTGATTTTCATTTTACATCACTTGAACTTGCTTTTGTCTCGGCCTGAACCTTTGCATTACATACACATGTATATGCTTACTGTCTTTGTACCTGTGCATATATGTTTACTGTTCGAGTCCATTGTTCAGTTGATTCATTGATGCATTGCCTTTGTGGTCTTCACTTTTGTATAGTCTGCACATGTTACTTGTATCACTTGATGTCTTCATTTGGTTCGAGACAGTGATCATTTGTGGCATAGTTTGTATTCTCTGTTTGAATTTGCATTGTGTCACTTGTATACTGCAGCTTGGTCTTGCCTTGGTTCTGGCCATTCCTTGTTGCCTTGTTGCAGTTTGATTGTGCTTTTTACCCGTGTACATGCTTCACTGTATCTTCATTCATGTTGGTTTAGTTTGTGCACTTGCTTGAGTTACTGCAGCTTGTAGTTTGGCTTTGATGTTGTACACTGTTACTGTTAGTCGAGGTGAGTTGATCATGTTGCATTGTTGTTTGCTGTCCACCTGAGTTCGAGCATTTGTGGAATTTGTTTGTTGTGGCATTGCATTACTGAGTCATTTGCTTGTGCTATTTGTTTGCTCTGTCGACTTATGTGGTCTTGAGTCTTTACTTGACATATGTGCACTTGTTTTGGACTTGCAATTTGAATTGCATTGAGTCGAGTCGAGTTTGCAGTGATGGCTTGACCTTCGCACTTTGTTTGTCCTTCTTGAATTTGTGTAGAATGTGCATTACACTTGAGTTGAATCCAGTTTTACAACTCGGGTTTGACCTTGTGCGGAAGTCGATATTTTATTTATGTTGCACCTGAGTTAAATCCTGTATTTGGGTTTGACACGTGCTCACTTGTCCCTGTAAATCGATCAAGTGTATATTTCGGTGTGCACGGCCTTGTGGCATATACAGTGATACACTGTGTATGTCACAAGTTGTTCGTGTATGATGAATTCAAATTTAAATGATGACGAACAACCCAAATAACCGAGGCAAATAATATTTTCAAAAATCATATTTTATTTTATATTGCAAAAATATTTCTTTTTCAATTTTACTGCGTTAGTGAATATTTTTGCGGATTGCTCAGATGCTGGATTCAAACTGTAATAAAGTTGAAGATAAATACGAGTGTGAGTGATATGTAGTGAGAAATTTATGTAAATTGAATTGTGATGTAATGTAATCAAAATTGTATATGTATTGTGAGAGCTTGAATTTGTACTATCAAAATTGTAATAAATATTTGTTTGAATAAAATATTCATTTGAATTCAAATTCCGTGTTATTTATTTTATTCAGCAAATATTTATTTAATCTGTGAAAAATAAAATAGTATATTAACAAATACATTTAAATGAATGTATATATGTTTATTATCATCAAACAAAAATCATATAAGCATATATTCAACAATCTCCCCCTTTTGATGATAACAAACATATATTTAAGATTTTGAATATATTAAATGTATTTGATATGCTCTAATTGCTCCCCCTATTTAAATGCTTCCTCTCTACACAATACTCCCCCTACATATATGCATACAAATAAAAATATGCAAATGAGCCTAGATGCAAATAGAAAATTATTTGACCTTTGCGTGATTTTATTTGACAAAATCTTAACTTTTCTCTCCCCCTTTTGTTATCAGCAAAAGAATAATAGTGTTAGAGAAAATAGAGATAAAATGATCGATATTAATCCAACATTAAAACTCAATTGAATATAAATATTGAATTTCAATAAAAAAAATCAAACAAAAATCATAAATATTCTGTTAGGCGCATATTCCACTTTTAGAATGATGGGAATGATGTCATCATATACAACCATACAGTTGTTTCTATTTGTGGTATATTTATATCAGGAATTTGAATATCTACTAACCTGCATAACCGTTAGGACTTTTAAATGAGATTAGTAGTATTCCAATTTTATTTTAAAAAAAAAATGAATTCAAGTATCTTCTAACCACGCATAACCGTGAGGACTTTTAAATGGGATTAGAATCAACTTGTTTATTTTAAAAATCAACTTTTGATATGCGTTTCATACATGCATAACCGTGAGGACTTTTAAATGAGCATGGAAGCATATAACAAATTCCAAGTAATTCACCCATGCATAACCGTGAGGACTTTTAAATGAGAGTGAATACTTTGGTATTTATTATTATTATCATTATTACCCTTTTTTTTTTAAATGTGAAAATGAAAAACGAACGATTCATGTTTAAAGTACCACATATCGACAAACTGTATAGAATTTTGATGAGTGATGGTCGTTAGAAATATAATAGATATAGAGATGGTCATGGAATTTTTTACCAACAAAAAGTTTTATAACTCTTGTTTAAATTTCTAAAGAAATTTTCTAATTATACTTTCTCGAGTCATAATATATGATAAATATCAACACTCATCACTTTTTCAATCAATATTTTTCTTTTCGATAATCATTAGGGAGTCAGATTAGTCAAAATAGTCATTTAAAATCAAATTCAAAAATAATTAGGAAATTAATTTTCCAAAATGACTAATCTGAAAATATGGTAAAAAATGATTTTCTCGAGGGGGTTTTATAAGAAAATTTTCTGCTATTTGAAAATTATTTGAAACGAAAAATATGCAGATATTTTCTTTGAAAAACGATGCAGTTACTAAATGTCTCGAAAATCACGTTCAACTAGTAATTTTTCTATCAACTAGATTACCAGTGTAATCTGCATCTGAATTTCTCTTTCACTCAAAATTATCATCAATTGAATTTGATAGACCAAACCATGAAGTGTGCATTAAAAAATTTCAAACTCAATTTTAACAGCAATTTAAATGACATTCTTTTGAATTTGAAATGAAACCGTGTAAATAATCAAAAACCGTGAATATAGAGTTAGCCGAATTATAACCAATTGTATTATTATCCAACAAAACACTATTTTTAATCCAAACTGATATATATGAAGTAATTCAAAGAATCTAGAGATTATTATAGTGTTTTGGCATAAGAATATAGTTGGCCAACTATGTTGAATAAGTCAGAGTCAAAATCATCATCTTTTCATCATCTCAATATCGGCTGATTTTAATTCAGAATATGGTGCAGATTATCACATTTAATATATCGCTCAAATTAATATACCTTTACCTGTTTTACCTTTACGATATTTTTCATGGTTGTCTATTGTGATTCTATCACCTTTGAACTAGGCTAAGGAACTTTTCTTTGTCGTCCGTTGTGTTTCTGGAACAGCCAAAAATCCAGAGAACGCTATTATTGTTCCTTAGCCTGCCACCACACCTACACGGGAAAAGATTTATGTGACTTATTTGTTTTTATAGGTCCATGGTTGTTAGTGGCAGAATAATTAGAAGAATAATTTTATGGAGACCCAAAACTATTTATAATTGTTCCCTTCGGCACCCAAATTTGTTTAACTTTGAGAGATTTTATATTTGTGCCTTTTGGAACCCAAATTGGTATAGTTTTCACATGTTTGGGTCTATACCAACAATTATTGTGACTGTGTCCATATTTTCTACAAATTGTGCACATAAAATTAACTTGATTAATATTCCTTTCAACAATTTTCGAACTATTATATCCAAGTCCTTGTCTAACCGAATTAACAGTTTGCTTTCCTGATAGCATATTCAACGATTTTTCACTTTTGAAAAATTTATCTAAAGTCGTTGACAATTGTTGGACTTGTGTTTTGAGAGATTCATTTTCGTTTAACAATTGTGTGCACTTTTTAATAGAATTCTCTCTCCTAGTATTTTCATTCTCTTTTAAAATCGGAATTTCATTTTCAAGTGATTTTATATTGATTTCTGATTTTTTAATTTCTTCTTCGAATGTTGGACACTTTTCACACTTAGGGATCCTACTTTGATAGGTTTTAACTAGTTGGTCAAGTTGTTTATTTAATTCTATCAAAGTAACTTTTTGTGATTCAAGTTTAGCGTATTTTTCCCTAACTCGTTCAAAACAACCATTTACTTCGTGGAAATAAATAAGTAATTCAGAGTGAGTAAGTTTTGATACCTCGCTTGGCTCGTCATCGTCGCTGTCAGTTATATTCCCTTGAAGGCACATATCTGCTTTCTCACTCTCACTGCTAGAACTTTGATTATCTTCATCACTTGTATTCCACGTGGCTGCAAAACTTTTCCTTTTTGATTTCCTTTTAAAGTCTCGTTGATTTTGAGGACAATTGGGCTTGATGTGTCCGGGTTGGTTGCACTTGTGACAGATGATCTTCTGTTCTTCAGAGTAGTCTAGTGCTTGGGCTATTCTTCTTTTCGCTTTTTGAATTCAAGCTGAATTTCCATATCTGTAATTCCACTTTTTGAATTTCTTTATTAATAGCTCTAATTCTGCTGCTGCATCATCATCGTCATCGTCATCACTTTCAGTTGTTCCTTTGAGAGCTATTGATTTCTTTCGAGTATCTCCTCCTTCACGCTCTTCCTTTAATTTCATTTCTAGCTCATAAGTGGTGAGATTTCCAATGAGTTCTTCGACTTTCATTTGTTTCAAATCTTTTGATTCTTGAATGGAAGTCACTTTGGCTTCAAAACTTCGTGGAAGGACTCTAAGGATTTTTCGGACTATCTCCAACTCCATGTATGATTTTCCAAGAGCTTTTGATTTGTATACGATATTGGAAAGTCGTCCATGCATCTCCTTGACATTTTCTTCCTTTTTCATTGTAAAGTTCTCATATTCGCTGCACATCATAGCAAGGCGGGATTCTTTGACTTGAGATGTTCCTTCGTGGGTCACTTCGAGTGTGTGCCATATTTCCTGCGCAGTTAGACAATGTGATACACGATTAAACTCAAATTGATCCAATGAACAGATAATAGAATTCATAGCTTTAGCATTAGTATTTTGTAATTTATTTTCTAGTTCTGTCCATTGTTCCTTTGGTTTCTCTATTTCCTGATTATCTACGGTTATAGTTGGTAATCTATAACATGTCTCAACAATATTCCATGGTCAATGGTTTTTAGAAAAATTTCCATCCTATTTTTCCAGTAAGCATATTCACCATTGAACATTGGTGGTCTAACTATGGATTGACCCTCAACAAAATCAGTATTAAAAGAAGCCATTTTAAAAATTCAACTTTTTAAAATAAAAATTGGTTTTTGTAAAATCAAATTTTTTTAAAACAAAAACAGCTTTTGTTCCTAGCTCTGATACCACTTGTAGGATCGATTTCACCCTAGAGGGGGGGTGAATAGGGTGATAGTATAAATTATAAAATTAATTGCGGAAGCTTATAAAATAATTTCAACACAGATCACAGAACAATAGCAACACAGATAATAGCAGAATAATAAATGCAGAAATAGAACGACACAGAATTTACTCAGCTTCGGCAAAACCCTGCCTACGTGCTGCCCCCAAGGTTTCTACTAGAAATTAGATAGTCCCTCGCTTACACACGTAAACTCGCGACACCCGCTATCGACTAAATCTAACTCTACGCTCAAAACCCTGCCACAACTCAGCCACTGAGTTGCGAATTCTCAAGCTACACCACGTAGTTTGTCCCCTAGTCACACGACTAGAAAATTAAAACGGTTTAAAGAAAGAATTTAAAAATGCTTTAAAAAACAACAACTAAACCCTAATTTATATGATTTTAAAGCCTTTAAAATTAAGGCCCAACAAAGAAAGGCCGGCTCAAAACAAATTAATCCTTTCTCCTTTTTATTTCCAGCCCGACTCCTTATTTGTGAAAATGCCGGCTTGCTCGTTCCTCTTTGCAAATAAATTAGGGTTTGTGAAAACTGGGGCTATCTACTTCAATATCTCGATTGAATGAATGGTTTAGCGTTGTTGCTTTGTCAATCGATGATCTCTCTGTTAAGCACACGGTTCCCCCAATTTTCGATCGAGTTGTCTGAGTGCTATGTGATTTATCTCTTTGCTTTTTCTGATTTGCTTGCTTGAACTCGATGATCGTTTTCCAGTGATGATGCTGGGTTTATATAGGTTTAGAAATCCTATTCTTGCATTCGTATAAAGTCAATTGAATTTGTCAATAATTCTCCTCGGCCACTTGATGATGTTTGAACGATTGATGATTAATCTGACTTTGTCAAATTCGTATCTTTCACGTTTCTTGGTTGACGCGATTTGAATTAATTTTCGTGATGACCACGGCTTCCACTTCGTTCCTTTTTCTGTTGACTTGTTAAAAAACACGGCTTTGATATCATTTACCTTCGTATCTGCAGTTTGTTGTTTACCTTTTGTTTTAGCAATATTATTCCTTTCTGTAACAACCAAGATAAAATGTGTTTGCTCTTTTTACATGACTTGCTGTTATGTTGATGCATTGTGCCTTTGCCTCTATTTGCTTGCTTCGTTGTCATTGACTTGTTTAACCTCGGCTTTGATTCTGGCCTTGATAAAATTGATTTGCTATTTTTGTATCATACTCAACTTTGGTCATTTGTTTTGAAAACTGCAGCTTGATGCTTGCATCCCTCTTGCTGTTTACTGGAGTCAGTGGTTGATGCATTGTGGTGTCTAGTATTTGATTATATGATATTGTGATGATTTGCATTGTGATTATGTCCACTGATGCTTCGAGTCTGCAATTGTTGTTTTGAATAACAGCTCGACCATATGCATATTATAACTTGTACATGCTTTGATTTTCATTTTACATCACTTGAACTTGCTTTTGTCTCGGCCTGAACCTTTGCATTACATACATATGTATATGCTCACTGTCTTTGTACCTGTGCATATATGTTTACTGTTCGAGTTCATTGTTCAGTTGATTCATTGATGCATTGCCTTTGTGGTCTTCACTTTTGTATAGTCTGCACATGTTACTTGTATCACTGGATGTCTTCATTTGGTTCGAGACAGTGATCATTTGTGGCATAGTTTGTATTCTCTGTTTGAATTTGCATTGTGTCACTTGTATACTGCAGCTTGGTCCTGCCTTGGTTCTGGCCATTCCTTGTTGCCTTGTTGCAGTTTGATTGTGCTTTTTACCCGTGTACATGCTTCACTGTATCTTCATTCATGTTGGTTTAGTTTGTGCACTTGCTTGAGTTACTGCAGCTTGTAGTTTGGCTTTGATGTTATACACTGTTTACTGTTAGTCGAGGTGAGTTGATCATGTTGCATTGTTGTTTGATGTCCACCTGAGTTCGAGCATTTGTGGCATTTGTTTGCTGTGGCATTGCATTACTGAGTCATTTGCTTATGTTATTTGTTTGCTCTGTCGACTTATATGGTCTTGAGTCTTTACTTGACATATGTGCACTTGTTTTGGACTTGCAGTTTGAATTGCATTGAGTCGAGTCGAGTTTGCAGTGATGGCTTGACCTTCGCACTTTGTTTGTCCTTCTTGAATTTGTGTAGAATGTGCATTACACTTGAGTTGAATCCAGTTTTACAACTCGGGTTTGACCTTGTGCGGAAGTCGATATTTTATTTATGTTGCACCTGAGTTAAATCCTGTATTTGGGTTTGACCTGTGCTCACTTGTCCCTGTAAATCAATCAAGTGTATATTTCGGTGTGCACGGCCTTGTGGCATATACAGTGATACACTATGTATGTCACAAGCTGTTCGTGTATGATGAATTCAAATTTAAATGATGACGAACAACCCAAATAACCGAGGAAAATAATATTTTCAAAAATCATATTTTATTTTATATTGCAAAAATATTTCTTTTTCAATTTTACTGCGTTAGTGAATATTTTTGCGGATTGCTCAGATGCTGGATTCAAACTGGAATAAAGTTGAAGATAAATACGAGTGTGAGTGATATGTAGTGAGAAATTTATGTAAATTGAATTGTGATGTAATGTAATCAAAATTGTATATGTATTGTGAGAGCTTGAATTTGTACTATCAAAATTGTAATAAATATTTGTTTGAATAAAATATTCATTTGAATTCAAATTCTGTGTTATTTATTTTATTCAGCAAATATTTATTTAATCTGTGAAAAATAAAATAGTATATTAACAAATACATTTAAATGAATGTATATATGTTTATTATCATCAAACAAAAATCATATAAGCGTATATTCAACAATCTCCCCCTTTTGATGATAACAAACATATATTTAAGATTTTGAATATATTAAATGTATTTGATATGCTCTAATTGCTCCCCCTATTTAAATGCTTCCTCACTACACAATACTTCCCCTACATATATGCATACAAATAAAAATATGCAAATGAGCCTAGATGCAAATAGAAAATTATTTGACCTTTGCGTGATTTTATTTGACAAAATCTTAACTTTTCTCTCCCCCTTTTGTTATCAGCAAAAGAATAATAGTGTTAGAGAAAATAGAGATAAAATGATCGATATTAATCCAACATTAAAACTCAATTGAATATAAATATTGAATTTCAATAAAAAAATCAAACAAAAATCATAAATATTCTGTTAGGCGCATATTCCACTTTTAGAATGATGGGAATGATGTCATCATATAAAACCATACAGTTGTGTCTATTTGTGGTATATTTATATCAGGAATTTGAATATCTACTAACCTGCGTAACCGTTAGGACTTTTAAATGAGATTAGTAGTATTCCAATTTTATTTTAAAAAAAAAATGAATTCAAGTATCTTCTAACCACGCATAACCGTGAGGACTTTTAAATGGGATTAGAATCAACTTGTTTATTTTAAAAATCAACTTTTGATATGCGTTTCATACATGCATAACCGTGAGGACTTTTAAATGAGCATGGAAGCATATAACAAATTCCAAGTAATTCACCCATGCATAACCGTGAGGACTTTTAAATGAGAGTGAATACTTTGGTATTTATTATTATTATCATTATTACCCTTTTTTTTTAAAAATGTGAAAATGAAAAACGAACGATTCATGTTTAAAAATCACCTCAACTTTACAAGTTTATAACTTATCTCATCAGGATTTTCGATTCAAATAAGGATTCAGGATTTTAAAACACCCAGCTTTTAGTTTTCAAATCATTTTACAACCACTATTATCCCAAAATCACATTTCTCAAATTTCTAAACCAATCCTGGTTTTTTTCGCTAACAAATTTCCTTTGAAATATCAAAAACAAACTAGTTCTTCTGAACAAATCAATTTGGCAGCAATCCATCACTTCGAAACTCGAAAATGAATACTGATGATTCTGCGCAGTCATCACCAGGATTATTTTGCAGCGACTGAAGTGGGTTCAATGCTATATCCTTTCTCAAAATTTATTTGAAACAATTTCCTTTCAGAAATACCTCCAAAATAATAATGCTATTATCTATCTCCGAAACACTTCGAAAAAAACTTCCAAAATCTCAGGGTTTTAAATTTACAGATTTGATTTAAGTCAAATTTTAACTATAATTCATTTGTATAATTTACGCTCATACCCCTTTTTTTAAATCTTATTTGTTTAAAATATTATCATCCAAACATCCAAGTTATATATCAATTTAAGAAATATTTGTTTTATATCAAAATATATTTTGGGTAAAATTATTTCATTCACCCATATTTAAAACAATACTGTGCCAATTTATTGTGTCAGGTCTTTATAAACTCTTCTCGAATAGCGGCCAACTTACCCGATCAGAATTCATATTCCACTCAACCAATAAATCAACACAATATTAAAACAATTTATATTCACTAACAACTACGTGCTCATATCTACTAATACGCTTAAGCTCATTCTAGAGAATTACGGACTCTATTTGAGTAATTCCCACCAGAGCCAAGGTTCTCGCTTAACCTTCAGCTCTAATACCAACTGTGATGACCCGCGAATTCGTACCCCTTAGGTCGACACTATTCTCCATCAATCAACTCAAGATGAACGGAAATACGAACCATTTGGGTTAAAGAAGAAAAAAACAAACAAAATCAGAATCTAACTATCGCAGCGGAATAAAATATAATAGATAATAACTGATCTTTACACAAAAGAAAAGTATATCTATTTTATACATATATCATCAGAATACAACATCAGAGTTCCTTACAATCAACAACACACTCAGAACGGTTATTATATCCCATCCTTTCATAATCTGAATACACGGTGGAAAATACATCAAATACGCTGAATACGTCTTGCCATCCAGCTCGTCTCCTGAGCTCCATGGTAGTCCATCCAGAATCTGTACTCTATAATACTCGGTTTGACCCGAGCATTATAGTTAAATAACACCCGAGTCAGTCTGGAATACCAGTGTGAGAAAACCACACTCAACTTGATTATTAAGGTTTCAAAATCCTTTGAAAACAAAAGCATCTCGTAAGACCACGCCACAAATAAACATGTCGAGTTTTTACCTTACGATAGCTAAAACACTTTTTATTAAAATCCTTTGATATTATAATAGGGTCAAACTACAAATACTTATTAAAATAGCCGAAATTGTTACATCTACTAAATTTCAGCTACTAGCCACAAAGTGGGTAATACAAACAAAAATCATAAAAGTCGCGTAGGGAGAATGGATTTCCAACTAATGACTAGGCACTGGGGTACCACCTGTCACAGTACGTGGCCTAGATCACCGTACCGAGGATCACTCCCGACCCCCTGCAACACAAAATCGGGACTACCCTTTACTGGATAATACCAATCAAGATCACCCTACGGTTGGGATCAGCAACCGCACTACTAAGCCGAAATAAAAAGGACATCTAGATAGGGATGACCTCACCCTAATGGGTGCTACCCACCTAGCCTTGCTGCATAACCCTTGATTTTCAGTCATTCTCGGTTGATGAGGCTTGAGGCTAAGCGTTACCTTTTAGAACGTTTCCCTTAGAATGCTCATCGCCCACCTGACGATGTTCTGAAAGCATTCATCCATACAAGTCCGTCCCGGGTTCGAACGGAACCGAAGGCACTACTCCTACTACATCCATTTTGGAATCATCCTCAGCATTAGTAGCGACTAGCCTTTGCACTTCACTGCTCCACCTTCGAATCCAAACTAGTTTTCCTCACGAAAACGTACAAACCGAATCGAAGTGGTTTTCGAGAAATTAATCACAATCCTGGTCTCTTCGAAACGATCAGCGCATTGCCCAATATCGATAGTCGGTTATTTAACTATCAATTAACATTCAAAAACAATCATCAACCATAAATAATTTCACCAAATTATTTATTATCCTCAAAATATCTTCGCAAGATATATTTCCATTTTCAACCACTTTTGAAAACAGTTTCCGAACCACAAATTTCTCATGAAATAAATTTCCAATTATTTATTTCCACTAAAGCACCAAGTAAAAAGCTTTAGATTTTTAAAATAATTTAAAACCACTTTATTATAAAATATACTTTAACATTTAGATTGAAAACTACTTCAATACTTTATTAAAAATATACACTTTAGCAATATTTAAAATGAGGTTACTTTATAAAATATAAAACTAGATTTTATCCTTTAAAACAAAATACCCAGTCACTTTTAAATAATTACTAAAATAATATATTTGAAAAATACTTACTTTAGAATTTAAATATTTACAAATAATAAATTTTCTAAACATGTTTTTTTAAACAACATAACTTATATTTAAAAATTTACTTTGAAAACATACTTGGCTATTTGAGGAAATATACTTTTCTTCACATCCTTTAGAAATAAATCATTGTTTATTTTTAAACAAATTTTCTCATTCCCTTAATAAATTCCCATCATGAATTTATCCTTCAAATGTCCACTGATATATTACTTTGCTTTTATAAACTCAGTTTATAAATTTCACAGTCACATTCTCCTATAAATTTTCAATTTCAAACACTTAAAACAATTTCCAACTTGATTTCCAATTTACTCCATTCTGAAATAAATTCCTTTACTTACTCATTTTTTTCAAAATCCATTGACTTCGGATTTTATTTTTTCGTTTTGATTTAAAAAAATTAATTGAAACATACCAAGTTCGAATCTTTTTCAAATTTCTTCTTTATTCTTTTAAATAAATTCTAAACCTTAAATTTTAAAGTAAATTCTTTTATACTTTTGAATAACATCACTTAAGTTTTAAAAATACATCATTTCCCTTTTTATTCAAAATCTCTTTTTCTGTACTCAGAATTATTTATTAGAATTTTAAAATCACTTTTATTCTTATCCAGTTCATTCTTAAATTTATTCAAATTCTCTATGATTATTTTACTTAAAAATTCACTCTTTTATTTCCTTTTCAAAAATCCAATTCTATATATTTTGAGGATTCAGTGTACCGAAATATATTCAAGCAAACTATAGCATTCCATATTCCAATTATCAATATAATTCATCACTGAATATCAAATATTCATAATACAGAATATTAAACAAGCTAAATAATTTGGAGGAATCTAGTTGGATCCCTCCAACATGTTTCTCTGCATCCATAGATGTTAGCACAATACCAATTCCACTTCAAGGTGGAATAACGCGGTATATGGGATTAATATAATATCATCCGCTATTATGCGACGCATAGGGTCTCATCCGCTATATAATGTGGGAAATCAATCACTCCAATGTATACTATATATACTACTATATATAATATAACACATCCAATCAAATCAATCAATCAACCAATTATTTAAGTTTAACCATTTAAATTTAAATAAACCCATATAAGTGAGATTAACTCACCTTTGCTTTTCATTAGCAATCCACTTCAATATTGCCCTGGTTTTCCATTTTTAACCTTAAATGAACAATTTTGTATGATTTATTAATATTTGAAACAATCGAACGATTAATTACTATTTTAAAATTTAATTAACAAATGATTTGGTTTAAAACCGATTTCCTCTAATAATTTATCTTTAGTAACCAAAATAATTGACTAACCAGTTAAACAAATTATTTCCTTAATTTATTGATAAATTGGTAATTTTATAATGTACATTTACATTTAAAACAAACTTCCCATTCCTAAACCATTTAAATACTGAAATTTAAAAATAATCTCTTTTTTTCAAAAAAAATCTATTTTCTTTTTAAACCTTATTGTTAACTTTTCTCTTTTCAGCTTCCTAACCTACAATGTGTACACATATTTATATATATGTATATTTTAATTAAATAAAATTATCGAATACCTCACTGCCCAATTCTAGCCTCTCGCAAACCCTAGTTGCATAGTTCCATCGAACGTCATTACCACCTCGACATCTCATCTATTGTCGTCCCATTATCCCGCATGCTTGCGCACGAGGGCCCTGCCTTGCAACTATCGACTTGAGCTCCCTCGTCTTCGACCCCCTTTAGCAGCCAACATGTCTTCAAGCGCGGCATCACCTTGTCACGAATGCAATCGCGGGCCAATATGCACTACTAAAAATCCCCCTTAAACTCGCCTACAAAATCCCCTGCACCACCAATGCCGCTACCTCGCCCTCTCGTCATTCGCCACTGAGTCCGATGGTAATCCTTTCTCGAGTACAAGACTAGCACAGCCCTAATCCTATCGTGACTTCGCCGCCGATTCCTTGTTCGAGCCCCTCTATTTCGATTTGCCTTAAAATTAATCGGAGAAGGGGAATTCAATTCGAAGAAGGTGAAAAGAATTTGCAGGCCATATTTTCAAAAGAGGGAGACTTTGATTCCCCTTTTTTTATAAAAATGCTCGGCCATTTCTGAAACATCTTATTCCATTCATTTTAAATGCTCGGCTACTAATATTAAAGAGAGGAAGCGTGTTTTGAAAGACTTAGGTGAAACAAGGGTTGCGTGAAGGAATTTGCTCTGCTACAATATCTGGAAAGGAGACGGAATAACAACTGATGGGAAAGAATAAAGTTCTGATTCGAATAGAGTTACAGCTGAACTTTGACCATTTTATAAAAATATATATCTTTTGTTAAATTCAGATTGTCTCGATAAACGCAACTTAAAAACTTGACCTCCTATCGAGGCGTGCCGCTAGGCGTTTATAATGTTATACCCCTATTCCGAACTCAATGGAAAAGGTTTCAAACCCTAATTCAATATGGAGAAGATAGCTTTTTGGATCAGTTATTATATTGAATTTTCGATAAAAAATTTCGGCGTGTTTATATGTCGTACGCTCACACAACAACGCTGGAGAATACGAAATTTGAAATCCAATAATAGTACACTATTACGGATCTAATGGAAATAGTTTCATCGAATTTCGAGACTATGCCTTGGAAGGCTATTTATAAATTCAATTTAAACGATATATTTTTAAAACTGAACAAAGCACTATCAAATTCAAGTTTAAAAGCTTTTATTATCTTCAGAACTATAAATTTTACAAGCCTTCAAAACATTTTTAACAGGCTTAAAACTCCAGATTCAACATTTTACCCAACTTCAAATTATTTAATTCAATAATTTAATTATCAAATAAATAGAGATATTTGAATTCGAGTAAAGAAATTAACTTTTAAATATTTAAAACCAATTAAATATTCAGATTTCAAACATCCAAAATTCCGGGTCGTCACACGAAATGTATTTGTTTTCAAACAATAATGGCTTTCATATAAAAGAAAGAATTCCCGGTTTTGTCGAAAGGAAATAGTTTTGAAAGCTATCTTTGTTAAAGATTTGGTAAATCTTGTTTTTGAACTGAAATGGCTCTTTTACTTAAAATATATGAATCGTAAATAGTTTGGAAAGCTGTGAATTAATCCTTGTGGGAGATTGTTGAACTTTGTTTTGAAATTGAAGAGGATTTTAAATGGTATATCTTTTATGTAAAAGATTTGAAATGGGGAATTGTTTTGAAAGTTATGAATGAATCTTTGGAAATGGTTTTTAAAAGTTACGAATTGAGTTTTTGATTTAATGATTGGATGAGTTAATCCAGTTTGAAAAGGAAATTATTTTGAAAGCTATGAATGAATCTTTGTGGAAGCTTGATGGACTTTGTGAAGTAAATCTTTTCATTTACAGATTTGAAAATGGTAATTTGTTTAAACCATTTGAAAGAAAAAGTTTTGGGTAATAAGTTATGACTTAATTGAGATCCCATTATTCATATGGTTTTAAAATATTGCACTCATTATTCGATTTAGTCGGAAGAGGACTTTGTGTCATATAACCCATTCTGAATAATGATAAGACGATATGGATAGCATTTGAAGGCCGGTGGTGAAGACTGGGTATTTTCGAGAATGAAAGGATAACCCATCGAATATCTTTGCATTGTGTTGCGCCGGTATAGAGATCTCCATTTGTGATAGGGAGTCCGATCGGGATTGTGAATACCCAGATTGCAAGGGCTTCTTTGAAGTGCCTTCAGTTCTGTTCGAACCTAGAACAGACTTGTATGGATGTGTGTTGACGTTACACTTTGAGATGTAAAGATGGTTTCTATCAAATACATTTCTGTTCAATAGCGAAGAATTTATTCTCTTAGTTTAACACCTTTCTCTGAGACGTACGAGCTCAGAGGTTATGTAGTTGATGGTTACTAGTGATACATTCCCAATTTGGTAATGTGGCATACGAAGTACTGGTGATAATTTGTTGATCGAAGCATGGCATTTGTGTAAAGCGTAACTTTGTGGACGATACTGCATCAGAACCTCACAACCCGGAAATGGTCGAAACATCAAAGATGCAGCAAGGTTATGAGGGTCGCACCCTTTAGGGTATGTTCATTCCCTTCTAGAAAAGGGTGGTATCATGGTATGGAGCCCAGATAATTAACTCATATGGTTACTGAAAATTCATTACTTTGTGGTTGTTGCTTTGTGGTTGAGAGCCCTCGGATAAAGGTCGCAAACGACCGGGGGATGGCATGCTCGTGTAGTAGTTACCTAGTTACAGAGGTAACCCGACCTTGTGTTGGCAGAGAGCTGGTTAAGTTCTCGGGGCATCCCTCCAGAGGCGTACTGTAACGATCCTAAATTTTGAACAATTTAAATTGTGAATATTTAATTAATTTTGAATATTTGAATGATAATTTAAACTGAATTTCCGATATAACAATGAAATTGGTGATTAAATATTTAAAATTTAATCTATACAAAGCTGAAGAAAAATTTAAACTTGACTTTGGAGTTGAAATTGAATATTTAATTTGTAATTGAAATTCAAACTAATGACTTAAGAAAATAATTTGGATTCAAGAATTTTTATTTATGTAAATTAATAAATTGATGGTTAAAATTTTAATAACATTCTTTTCTTTAGCTTAAATAAAAAAAAATCAATACAAAATAAAATAAACAAATACACTTAGTAAAAAAATTTAACAACATAACTTAAACAAAAATTTACAAAACAAAGTAATGAAAATAATTAGACAAAACAAATTGGATTTAGATAAATAGAAAAAAAAATAAGAGGAAAACTTGTTTATGGTTTGGGCTTTGAAATTTATACCGGCCCACGTTTGAATACTACTGCCTTTATCTTTAACCCGATCCCCTTCCCCTTCCATTTCACTTTACCCGTTCCCATTTTTTTTAACCCTAAAACAAAAAAAAAAGCACGAGAAAAAAAAATATGGCGGCTTCGTTCTTCTCGACTCGTTCTGCTTTGGGAAATTTGGAGCTTAATTGAAGCTCTGTTATGCTCGAGATCCTTGCTTCTCGTTCTCTTTTTCGTTTGCGTTGCTTCGATTCGAGTTAAAGGTGAGTTTTCTAAGCTCACGATAATCTTCATGCAAGTTTTTGAATTTGTTTGAAGTGAATTGCTTGGTTGCATGCTATGTTTTTGGGGTGATTTGGTTATCTTTGGCTCGGCTAATTTAATTTTAAAACTGATATGCTCAGATTTGTGACTGCATGTTGGATTTTTGGTTGCTAGTTGCTGTCATTTGCTCGATTTGCTTGAATTTTAAAACTGTTGAGAACAGATGCTTTTGAAATTTAAAACTGAAAAGAACAGATGCTACCCCGTTTTTTTTTTACTGTAAGAACAGATTCTACCTAATTTTATTTTTTTAAAACTGATAAGAACAGGTGCTATTTGAAATTGTGATTAAATTGATAAGAACAAATGCTAATTGATATTTGCTTTTAAACTAATAATAACAGATGTTATATTTGTGATTTGTTTTTAAACTGATAACAACTGATGTTTTTTTTTAAAATTATTTTTTTTTTTATTGATAAGAACAGATGCTACTTGATACTTTGTTTTAAACTGATGAGCACAGATGCTATCGGAAAACTTGACTTGCTTTGAGTAGTTATTGATGTGTGATGGAAAGAAAATTTGGTTGATTTGTTGATGAATATTGCTGCATGCCTGTATTTAGGTGTAGTCATATGAATGCATGCCTGTAGACACACTTGTTCTAGTTATATTCATAACAGCCTTAAACTTTAGATAAGCATCAACAATTCTCTGATCTTTGTCTCTGCCTCAAACCCTTAAATGTGGACAAATACACTTGAATCTATTTATATACTTTGGTTTTGGACTGGTACTTGAGGTGTGTTATGAATATGGTTGTTTATTATGCCTGCAGTTTTGAATGTATATGCATACATTGATATGTATGTTTGCATATATGAAAATATTGAGTCTGTTCTTAAGTCACAGATTTAATGCAACCCAAACAAATTAATATCTGTTCCTATTTTACAAGCCTCTGTTTAAAATCTATAATTATAAACCACTTTAAAATTTGATGCATTTCCTATGAATTCATGTTTAAACTGGACCATTTGTAATTGCTTTGTGTATACTGCTGTTGTAGTTAAGATAAGCTATGCTTGATAATGTTTATGTTCTTTTGTCCACTGTTCAGTTTCATTTATTTATTACATTGTGCCTCACTGCCCTTGTACATGATCTGAGTTGCATGCTTACAGCTGCATGATTGTTTGTTGCATTCATGTCTGTTTAGTTGAGTTGCAGTCTTGTTCAAAAGTTTATGCATACTTGTTCTTCATTTAGTCCACTGTATTAAGTTTGGAACATGGCTATTTCATTTTGTGTCTGCATTCGTAGATGCATCCACCTTTGCACTTTGTATATGAGCTTGATATTGCAGCCACACATTTGTATTTCCTATTCTCTGTTGCCTAGTTATAGTCCTGTTTCATGTAAATGCAGTGCTTGGTCATTGCACTTCTGTCATGCTTGCATTTCTGCCATGACCTGCATTACTTCATTTCAGTGCATATTTTTGTCTGCACTTGCTCATCATGTAGGTTACTATGTCCTTGTTCATTACCCTGGCTTGAACTTGTTATCTCTGGCCTGTGAACATTAGGCATGCATTAAGTATTTCACTGATGTTGTTTCAGTTTTCATAATCATATTATGTTTTCCTTTAGCCTCTTAAGTCTGTGTTGTTTTGAAGTGCTATGTTGTTTGAATGTGTATATATCTGTACAGGCAAGAAAAAATGCCTCTGTGCCCAGTTTACCTTTTCTTCCAAAACATTGTTTCCAAATAAATTCAAAAGTGCGTGTCACTGACTTGCTGTCTCATTCATTTTGGCACTGGTTGTTGAAATCCTTTGTGCCGTTGCCTGGTTGAAGTTTTGCTTCATGTTGTGTTCAAAGTGACACTGTCACTTGCGTTGGTTACTGTCTGTTACCATACCTATTCTCTGATGCATGTTGCTGTCTGGTTTGAGTTCCACTGCCATAATTGTTTCACCTGTTGCTTCCATTTTGGGACTGTTTGATATGTTGCATTTGAGTGCATACTGTTGTCTGCACTTGGGTATATAAGTTGCACACTGCAACTGCACTTGCACTTGTGATTTTCATTTGCATGTTGTTTGAATTGTGCATTACCCATGTTGTAGCCTGGTCAATTGATGCACTGCCTTGTATCATTCTTTTGTTGTCTGCACATGGGTATGAGTACACGTGTGTACTGCAGCCACACATGTGTATAAAAAATTTGGAATCGCTAATGTGAAAATCTATAATAGGATTTAACTGATTTATTTGTTCACCATAACTGTAACCATTTATTTCAGTTCATTTCAAATTTAATTACTTGAATAAAGATTAATCCTGACTCGAGTGTTTTTGTGTTTTGCATAAACGCTCGGGTCAGACCGAGTATTTTTGCAGCTTGGAGTTTTTCTCGCAGCGAAGTTAGAGAGAGAGGGGAAAGCACTTCATTTAAGTTTTCAGCAAATTTTTCTTGTACTTTAAAAATATAAATTGTTTCCGCTGTATAAATTCAAATGTAATTTATTGTATAACTCTGATATTTGTATATAAAAGAAAAGTTTGTTTATAAAATATGATTACTATTCTGTGATTCTGTAGCTGATTCTGTTTAAATGTTATAAACTAAATAACAATCCGTCATTTTGAACGTTTCTAGTTGGTTTAATTACCGACTAGAGGCGGTCAGGGCGGCGGGTCGTTACAAAGTGGTATCAGAGCTTTGGTTTACACAAAGCTTAGTTTATGACGTTTAATATGAATAGTTACTAGAATCACTTTAAAGAAAGTGTTTTCAAATCTAAAGAAGTTAAAATTGTTTTCTTTAAAATAAAAGGTATTTTGAAAATTAGAATTATTTTTGGAAATTCCCCTCTCTAAATTTAGGTTTGCGACTGTTTCTCTTCGGTAAGGTCTCGTTAGACTTGAGTTTCGATCGTTCGGAAACTCATTATCGAATTTTTGAGAGTTATGGAAAATGAAATGTAAGTCAAGTGGATTAATGAATTGGTTTAAATTGACTTAAATCAAATATTTTGAATATCTCCAAAGTAGCAATTGGAAAATAAAATGATATGTCAATTTGATTATAACCAAGCGGATTATTGAACTATAACTTGGAAATTTAATTTTGAATTCTTTTGAAAAATTGATTTCAAATGTTGTGAAGAACGATTTAGTAAATCAACGGGATATAAGTATTTAACTTATAATATGGACTTGGGTATATAACTAAGTTATATAAAAGTTATATAAATTGAATTGAATCAAATTAAGAAAGGAGATTATAAAACGAAGTTTTATAAATAGAAATGGAATTTCTAAAGATGTTTGTAAAATTCCACAAACGACTTATTTTGATAAGTAAAATTGTTATAACTTATTAAAGGAGTTGTATCTATGGTTTTGGACAATAACTGAGATATAAAAGGAGATATGAATCCAATGAAAGTTCATAATAGATTTAATAGATGCAATGAAGAATTTGAATTTGAATGGGCATGGAAATAAGTTAAGTGGAAAACTTAATATTGGAAATTTGAAGTTGATTTAAAACCAATATTTTGAAATGTGCAGAATTCAAACTATGAATTAAGTTGAAGTTGAAAAAAAAAAAACTTAAATGAGAATTTTTGGGGAAGTAATATTATATAAAATGGAGTAAATCCATTTTAAGTTTTTTTAAAATGTGTTTAAAAGAATGATTTCTTTTAAGAATGAAATATATACTTGATTTTGGTTTAAGTATATTGAATATTTTCTAAGTATTGAAAATAAATTGATTTGTAAATTACTTATTATTGAATAAGTATGGAAATATTTTCCAATATGAAATGAAAGGTTTGAAATTATATCTTTTAGAGATAAAGTGAGAAGTGAATGTTTGAAATTTTATCTTTTGAAGATAAATTGAAAATGAATTTGTGAAATCGATTTGAAAATCGTATATTCATAGATACTTTGGAAATGTAAATTCACTATGGAATTTATAAAAGAAAGGGGAATTTGTTAAAAATAAATATTGATTTATTTTTGAAATGTGGAAATAAATTTACGGATTTGGAACGTAAGTTTAAAATAAATCGGTAAGGATTTATTTGATTAATTTAAGTGAACCATTTGAAGTTTAAAATGGATAAATATTTGGAAATGTTTCCATTTAAGGAAATTGCTTTGAAATTTGTTTTCAAAGATTAAAAGGTGCAAAATGATTTGAATTTGTTTCAAATGGCTAAGTGTGAAAATTTTTATATCTTGTAAAGATATTATTTTTGGGAAATTTGAACAATTAGTTCAATTTGGAAATTTTCAAAGTGATTGAATTTTGAGTTAAATTGAGTTTAACTTTGACGCCCAGAAACAATTTAAGTTGAACTTTGAATTTTAAATGGATGATTTGGATTGTATGTCTAACGTCGTGAATTGACGACATATCAATTGATCTCTATTAGATATATATCTGCGGTGGCGGAGAATTTATTCTCTTAGCTTAACACCCTTCTCTGAGACGTACGAGCTCAGAGGTTATATATCGATAGACATCAATTATGTGCTGAGAATTGACGATGTAACGTGAAATCCAAATCGAGTGTGAAGTCGATAATAAATTGGATTATGAATGTGAATTAGGTTTGATATAACCTTAAAATTCCAAATCGACTTAGAGGAAAATTTTAAATGGATAATGAAATGGAAAATTTGTGAATCCTCTATTTGTTATGGGTATGAAATAGTGTGGTTTTCATAACGTATATGTATGAATACGATTAATTCGAAAACCAATTAGTTTGGAAAAGTAATTGTTGTGGAAAACTTATGTAAGTACATGAGTATGATATGTACTAAATGTGAAATGAAATATTATATATGTATATATGATATTATGTTTTCCAAATTGAGGATATGGAAAAGTACCTTCCATTTAAACATTGGTGAAGGTTGTTGGAACTCGAGATGAGTGTCCATTTGAAAATCGTAGCTACGTTGTATTTCCATTAGTTGGAATGTCCTTTTGGACTGGTATAGTGTGCTAGCGTAATTTGAGGGGCGAGATGCCTACAGTTACAAGCGATTCCACTGGGATAGTGGCGTAACCGCCGAGTAACTGCAATCTAGAAACCATAGCGAAATTCGAGGGGCGAGATGCCTACGGCCACAAGCGATTCTACTGGGATAGTAGCGTAACCGCCGTGTGGACCGCGATCTATGGCAACAACCATGGCGAAATTCGAGGGGCGAGATGCCTACGGTCACAAGCGATTCTACTGGGATAGTAGCGTAACCGCCGTGTGTACCGCGATCCATGGGGGAATGTGCTTTCCATATCCATTTTTTAAAAAGAATTTTTAAAGTATTTTCACTGGGAATTGAAGCAAGTATGTTTAGTACTTGGAGATTTTTAGTCCTGCGCCTGGCCAGCGTATGCCTAAAGTCTGTGAGAACGACAATAGACTTGTTAAATTTCGAGTTAGCAAGTATTTTCAAACTTTAAATGGCAAATCAATAATCTGGAATTAAAATTTGCATAATTCCAACCTAATAAATTAAGGAAGAGGATTTTTGGAATGTTTTGAAAAGTCCACAGCTTTGGAAAAGTTATACTATGTAAATTTCTTAAATGAAGAAGTTCAAATTTAAAATTTGGGTTTTGTAAGTTGAAAATTTTAGTAAAGATTTTTGTGTCTTGATTGTAGAAAATAATAAACAAATGAGTTAATAAACAAAGCTAATAAGATGAAACAAATAGAATGAATTCTATACTTATTTATTTTTAATAAGTTTCAAACTTGATAAAATTTTGTAAAATATAAATAGCGGTGAAATTTTAACAATCATTTTTCCTTACTTGTAATTTCGGGACGAAATTCTTTTAAGGAGGGGAGATTGTAACGATCCTAAATTTTGAACAATTTAAATTGTGAATATTTAATTAATTTTGAATATTTGAATGATAATTTAAACTGAATTTCCGATATAACAATGAAATTGGTGATTAAATATTTAAAATTTAATCTATACAAAGCTGAAGAAAAATTTAAACTTGACTTTGGAGTTGAAATTGAATATTTAATTTGTAATTGAAATTCAAACTAATGACTTAAGAAAATAATTTGGATTCAAGAATTTTTATTTATGTAAATTAATAAATTGATGGTTAAAATTTTAATAACATTCTTTTCTTTAGCTTAAATAAAAAAAAATCAATACAAAATAAAATAAACAAATACACTTAGTAAAAAAATTTAACAACATAACTTAAACAAAAATTTACAAAACAAAGTAATGAAAATAATTAGACAAAACAAATTGGATTTAGATAAATAGAAAAAAAAAATAAGAGGAAAACTTGTTTATGGTTTGGGCTTTGAAATTTATACCGGCCCACGTTTGAATACTACTGCCTTTATCTTTAACCCGATCCCCTTCCCCTTCCATTTCACTTTACCCGTTCCCATTTTTTTTAACCCTAAAACAAAAAAAAAAGCACGAGAAAAAAAAATATGGCGGCTTCGTTCTTCTCGACTCGTTCTGCTTTGGGAAATTTGGAGCTTAATTGAAGCTCTGTTATGCTCGAGATCCTTGCTTCTCGTTCTCTTTTTCGTTTGCGTTGCTTCGATTCGAGTTAAAGGTGAGTTTTCTAAGCTCACGATAATCTTCATGCAAGTTTTTGAATTTGTTTGAAGTGAATTGCTTGGTTGCATGCTATGTTTTTGGGGTGATTTGGTTATCTTTGGCTCGGCTAATTTAATTTTAAAACTGATATGCTCAGATTTGTGACTGCATGTTGGATTTTTGGTTGCTAGTTGCTGTCATTTGCTCGATTTGCTTGAATTTTAAAACTGTTGAGAACAGATGCTTTTGAAATTTAAAACTGAAAAGAACAGATGCTACCCCGTTTTTTTTTTACTGTAAGAACAGATTCTACCTAATTTTATTTTTTTAAAACTGATAAGAACAGGTGCTATTTGAAATTGTGATTAAATTGATAAGAACAAATGCTAATTGATATTTGCTTTTAAACTAATAATAACAGATGTTATATTTGTGATTTGTTTTTAAACTGATAACAACTGATGTTTTTTTTTAAAATTATTTTTTTTTTTATTGATAAGAACAGATGCTACTTGATACTTTGTTTTAAACTGATGAGCACAGATGCTATCGGAAAACTTGACTTGCTTTGAGTAGTTATTGATGTGTGATGGAAAGAAAATTTGGTTGATTTGTTGATGAATATTGCTGCATGCCTGTATTTAGGTGTAGTCATATGAATGCATGCCTGTAGACACACTTGTTCTAGTTATATTCATAACAGCCTTAAACTTTAGATAAGCATCAACAATTCTCTGATCTTTGTCTCTGCCTCAAACCCTTAAATGTGGACAAATACACTTGAATCTATTTATATACTTTGGTTTTGGACTGGTACTTGAGGTGTGTTATGAATATGGTTGTTTATTATGCCTGCAGTTTTGAATGTATATGCATACATTGATATGTATGTTTGCATATATGAAAATATTGAGTCTGTTCTTAAGTCACAGATTTAATGCAACCCAAACAAATTAATATCTGTTCCTATTTTACAAGCCTCTGTTTAAAATCTATAATTATAAACCACTTTAAAATTTGATGCATTTCCTATGAATTCATGTTTAAACTGGACCATTTGTAATTGCTTTGTGTATACTGCTGTTGTAGTTAAGATAAGCTATGCTTGATAATGTTTATGTTCTTTTGTCCACTGTTCAGTTTCATTTATTTATTACATTGTGCCTCACTGCCCTTGTACATGATCTGAGTTGCATGCTTACAGCTGCATGCTTGTTTGTTGCATTCATGTCTGTTTAGTTGAGTTGCAGTCTTGTTCAAAAGTTTATGCATACTTGTTCTTCATTTAGTCCACTGTATTAAGTTTGGAACATGGCTATTTCATTTTGTGTCTGCATTCGTAGATGCATCCACCTTTGCACTTTGTATATGAGCTTGATATTGCAGCCACACATTTGTATTTCCTATTCTCTGTTGCCTAGTTATAGTCCTGTTTCATGTAAATGCAGTGCTTGGTCATTGCACTTCTGTCATGCTTGCATTTCTGCCATGACCTGCATTACTTCATTTCAGTGCATATTTTTGTCTGCACTTGCTCATCATGTAGGTTACTATGTCCTTGTTCATTACCCTGGCTTGAACTTGTTATCTCTGGCCTGTGAACATTAGGCATGCATTAAGTATTTCACTGATGTTGTTTCAGTTTTCATAATCATATTATGTTTTCCTTTAGCCTCTTAAGTCTGTGTTGTTTTGAAGTGCTATGTTGTTTGAATGTGTATATATCTGTACAGGCAAGAAAAAATGCCTCTGTGCCCAGTTTACCTTTTCTTCCAAAACATTGTTTCCAAATAAATTCAAAAGTGCGTGTCACTGACTTGCTGTCTCATTCATTTTGGCACTGGTTGTTGAAATCCTTTGTGCCGTTGCCTGGTTGAAGTTTTGCTTCATGTTGTGTTCAAAGTGACACTGTCACTTGCGTTGGTTACTGTCTGTTACCATACCTATTCTCTGATGCATGTTGCTGTCTGGTTTGAGTTCCACTGCCATAATTGTTTCACCTGTTGCTTCCATTTTGGGACTGTTTGATATGTTGCATTTGAGTGCATACTGTTGTCTGCACTTGGGTATATAAGTTGCACACTGCAACTGCACTTGCACTTGTGATTTTCATTTGCATGTTGTTTGAATTGTGCATTACCCATGTTGTAGCCTGGTCAATTGATGCACTGCCTTGTATCATTCTTTTGTTGTCTGCACATGGGTATGAGTACACGTGTGTACTGCAGCCACACATGTGTATAAAAAATTTGGAATCGCTAATGTGAAAATCTATAATAGGATTTAACTGATTTATTTGTTCACCATAACTGTAACCATTTATTTCAGTTCATTTCAAATTTAATTACTTGAATAAAGATTAATCCTGACTCGAGTGTTTTTGTGTTTTGCATAAACGCTCGGGTCAGACCGAGTATTTTTGCAGCTTGGAGTTTTTCTCGCAGCGAAGTTAGAGAGAGAGGGGAAAGCACTTCATTTAAGTTTTCAGCAAATTTTTCTTGTACTTTAAAAATATAAATTGTTTCCGCTGTATAAATTCAAATGTAATTTATTGTATAACTCTGATATTTGTATATAAAAGAAAAGTTTGTTTATAAAATATGATTACTATTCTGTGATTCTGTAGCTGATTCTGTTTAAAAGTTATAAACTAAATAACAATCCGTCATTTTGAACGTTTCTAGTTGGTTTAATTACCGACTAGAGGCGGTCAGGGCGGCGGGTCGTTGCACGTACCCATGTATCCCAGGAAGTTCCTTAGCCTGACCATTGTTGGAAATCCAATCACCAATACGCGCCTTGTACTGTTTTAGTTGTATAACCTGCAATTTACTTATGGTGGCGCCCCACTGTTTAGATGGTAGCTATAATAGGCATAGTTCGAAATTTCTATGCTGGCTAAGATTAATATTATACTTTCGAAATATTTTCTGCACTATGCATTATTAATAATATCAAATGATTTTTGCGTATCAAGCATGTTTAACTATCATAAGGAGAAATCTCCTCCAATTGTTCGTTTTCATTGTGTGTGCGGCGTGAGGCCTTATGGTAGTTTCTTTTTCAAAAAAAAGCATTGTAGGTTTCTTTTAAATTCTTTTGTTTTGCTTTTTTTAAAGATAAACTGCTTTTGTTTGCTCATACCAGTCCCATGACTGACCCGGAGTTTATCATTTCCTTCCTAAACTCTGGGTGCCCATAATTTTCCGCATTGGCAGTCTAGAGTTGGATTTTTCAGATAATCAAATAGTAGGTGTAGATTCGATAGCATCCAGCCTTTGGATCCGGCGATAACATTTGTTCACTTGGACTGACCATGCTTAATGCATCGATGATGGTGGTACGAGCTTTTGGTTCAAGCTATCTTTGGTTTGGAGTTTTGGGGATGGAGTTGCAGTATGAAGTTGGATTCTTTTGGAGACACTTCTGTCTTTTGATGATATTATTCCACTGTGTTATTATCGTTCTGTTGTTGTATCTCTGATATTGATATCATTTGTATCAAATTGTTGTATCAAGTATTGTATATCAAATTATTCATTTTCTTCTGTTGTGTTGTTGTACTTAATTTGTTATAAGCCCTACCGCGAATCGGATTTCAACGGTTGAATATGTGGCATTCGGTGAAGTTTGAATGCTGATTTTCGAACATTGAACTTTAGGTCGTGCCATTTACCCTAAGGGATCCCCGTTTGAACTAGTTTCATATAGTGATGCGGATTTCAGTGAGTACTAGCGAAACATGTAACTTTATCGGACAAACATTAGTTTCATGGTTTAGCAAAAAGCAAAATTGTGTATCCTTATCTACTTGCGAAGCCGAATGTATTTCAACAGCTCTACCATGTGCACAAGTGATATACATGCAACAAACACTTACGGATTTTGTCAAAGTTATCAATAAATCACCAATATATTATAATAACACAAGTGCAATAAATCTAACAAAAAATCCTGTGCATCACTCGCGTAGTAAACAAATAAATATAGACATCGTTTTTTACGTGACAATGTTGAAAAAGGAATTATTACATTAGAATACGTAAATACCGAGAATTAAATAGTAGATATTTTCACAAAACCACTAAACGAACAAACATTTGTCAAATTGCGATGCGATTTAGGAATATGCTCTCTTAATGATCTTCTAAACTAATACCATATCTTCATTTATTCTATGTTTAGCTAAAAGTTTTTTATCCATAAATTAAACTTCTTCACCATAAATTTTTTAGGTAGTTGTTTTCTGAAATTACCTATAAATAATTTTTAAAAATTATATATAAATCTTTTCAAAACAAAAGGTAAAGAATATATAGATTTCATATTTTTGCAACAAAAAAAATCATGTCTTCTGACAATTCTCATCTGTCCTTCGCGATATCTGCAACGGATAGCTTTAGCGGATACACCTTAATGCCTTCTTACCCTTACACCAAATCAGGAACCGACGTATATATGGTCCTCCTATCACACGGGATTCACTCCCGATAACAAGAAGCCAAACAAGCTTTATTTGTTTCTCCTAATACCAAGGAGAAAATTGAGGAGATACATCACTATCAAAAGCAACAAATAGATCTACAACAAGAATTATATTTTAAACAAAAAGTAACGGCACGACGACTAATATTTTTGGAGCAAGTAGCAATAAAATTTTGTAATTTACGGAAGAAGGATGTACATGAACCACTTCCGATTCCTTGCAGTTCTTTGGATCCCTCAGCCTCATATCGTATACCTTTGGATCCTTCACCAAGGCGATTCTCTGGTTCCCCGAGAACCCAAGAATGTGGAAACATACGGTCTCCACTCAAGCCTTGGAGGGATGACAACTCTGAAGATCATAATGCTCCATCATCGTCTAAATAAATTAAATTATTCTCATTGTATTTGTATCTATGTATATTTGTACCTCTGTTTTACAAAAAAAAATACTATGTTTTTATTAAAAATGAAAAGTCGAGAAATAAGCAAAACCTTTTAAAATTAGGCTATTTTTAGAAAAATTGGCCATTTCGTACGTATGAATATTGCACTCAGATGTCTGATATTCTGATATCACACAAAATTTACACCGTCGTGCATATATCAGACGTCTGATATAACTTTCCAAACGTTTGAAAATTGCCGCTACTTAAAAAAACTATATACTAGTTTATTCAAACATCTAAACTATGAACCAGACGTCTGAATAAAGTCTCTGCCTCCATATTATAAAAACTCAGCTCATTTTAAGACGTTTGAGAAAACTATCTGTTATTCAAAAATGAAAATTCGACCTATTCCAGACATCTGATAATTCAAACAGACTTCTGATATTTCTCTCTGACAATCAAATTTTACCACTCAACCAAATCCAGACGTCTACCACAACCCACCAGACATCTGTTTCTATTTTCTGTCTTCGAATTAGGTTAAATCAGAAGTCTGATTTACCTACCACATATCTAAAATTCAATCGACACATTTATACGCCCAGATAACGTCTATTTGTTTTACTTTTCTTACTTTGTTTTATTTTATTTCCACTGCAATCTCGATTTTTTTAAATATCCTTTCTCTTTCAAACTTGATCAAATTTGATGGCTCCTAAAACAAAAAATCCTAAGATCTCTAAGCGAAAACAAAACCAAGCAACTTCCTCAAACCCTCAAGTTTGCTCAGATGATCAAATTGAATGATGTATGAATCGAGTACCGCATTCACTCAAGAGATATGAGGATATTCGAAAGAAGAAACTCCACACAAGTCCATTTTACAACTTACTCAAGTTTCCAATGTGCGATTTAGATGAAATGTATGAAAGTGCCGGTTTAGAAACTTTGATATCTTTTAATCCCAATAACATCCAAATTGATCGGTTGGCTATATTTCTCTTCTACGCTAATTTGCATAGCATAGCGGTTTGGAACACTAAAAACGAGGATAATTAGTTATGGTCTAGTGTTTTATGGCAACACAATTAGGCTCACTCCAGGAATCATAGGCAGAACTCTCGGATGTTCCGATTTCGAAGAAGATTTATATAGTATTCCCGATATATGTCTCAAACCAAGAGACGATATGACACATCAAATATGGGAGGATGAAATGTCTAAATTGGCATCCAAATATCTATGACCTAAGGCGAGACTTCTTACTCGAATGATTATCAACACTATCATTCCTCGACTTGGTAGCCATGAGCAGATAGCAGAGTTAGAGCACAATGCCCTTTATGTTATATTCAATGGAACAAGGGTAAATTAGGCTAAATTTATATTTGACGAGCTCAAACATTTTTGGACTCGATCACGCCCATCGATTATCTACCCCACATACATCATGAGACTTCTACGTGCTCTCAATATCCCCTCATATTTATCCACTTTTGAAGAAATTTCTTCGAAATATGCTTCCAAGAAATTTTTCTCACTAATGCAGATAATCCTCCGGAGTTTATATCATTTGAAGAGTGGATGCAACGTCATCAAGCCAGACAAGCTGGGCCTCCACCTCAAACACACCCTAAACCATCACAAGTGGTGGAACAACATCACGAGACTACTCTTCCTCCTCCAGCACCATTTGATTACACGTGCCAAGTGAAAGTGTGCTATGGATCGTGTAATATGGATATACAATGATATAAAGTATAGTGATGATTATAATACTGTAAATAATGCGAAATATAAAAACAGTATAGTAAAATGATACCATGAATTTTTATACTGGTTTGGAGCATCGTCCTACGTCTAGTTCTAGACTCCTTATGGAATTTCACTAAAACAATAACCCTCATTTAACTCGAAGGAACAGGTCTATACACCCTTGAGCAGCCGAACAGGGGCCTGAGCAGCAGAATAGGATTTCGCCTCAACGGCCAAAGAGGACTTCACTTGCCTGAGCAGCAGAACAGGACTTCAAAAAATGCAGAAAATAGTTTTGACTTTTGTGTGTTCTGATAACACGGATTTGTCACTTGTAGTACACCCTTCCTATAATCTTCTCCTTGAGTATAGATATATATATATTTGAAGTATATGAAGAATGGAAAGGTATAGTGTTGCTTTAATGCAGAATAATTGAAAGTATGATAGCAAATAGATTAGATTAGAGAGATAAGAAAATTCAATTGTGAATCAGTGATTTGGAATCAAGTTAGAGTTTGTATTTATAAAGGTTAGAAAGCAACGACTATTGATGAAGAGTTTCGATTGAAGTGTTGCGTCCAATCTTTTCATAGAGATTTGTATCTATTTACAAAAAGTCGTGTCTTTTCGAAAAAGTGGCTGTTATAGAAATTCAGTCAACTGAGCCTCTGGGTTAGTCGACAGAATATTCAAAGTAATATTTGAATTTAAATTCGTATATCTATGTATCTGTGCATGCTGCACAAAATTCCCAGTGTCAATCGACTGGATCTCTAGGTCTGTCGACTGACCTGGTACAATTTGTGTAGTAAGCACAGTTTATATAGGTATATTAATTTCTATAACTTTAAAATACTTTTATAATTTAATTGTATGCTTATATATGTATAAAATATTTGAGAAATATAATGATTAAATATATAAGCTAATATAGACGTAATCGAGGAGAGATTTTAACAATATTGACCTACGACTTAAATAACAAAATACCATAGTTGATGTACCGGTTTTAAGTCTCATCTCCTTGTCTCTTTTTTTCGTAGCAGTCGTCAAATCTATATGTCGTAGTCATAGTTTAGTGTCATGAATCAAAACCAAGTCTCAATATTCTCCCCTTTTTTGATAGATGACAACCTATAAATAGATAAAGATTTCGACTGCATATATATATAACGTAAATACTTACTCCCCCTGAATCTTTGATGCTCTATATCCTGCATTCTTTATTATTAGCAATAATATTTCTCCCCCTTTATCATCGACAAAAAGGAATAAACAATATGAAGTTATAATGTCATAGATAATACGAAAACAAATCATTCATACATTAAACTTTCATAATCCAGAGTGTTTGAAATAAATAAAACATAGTGGTCATTTAGTACAAGCCATACGAAAATGAAAACTAATAAAAAGATAATCATCTTAAGCCATTGGTTGCTTACCCTAACACTATGTGATGTCTGACCACCACTATCGCCTTTATCACCATCATTATCACTACTGCTTGCTTGATCGTCACCAGAAGAAGACCAAGTAAAAATGGGTTGCTTACTCGGATCGCCTATAGTAGTCGTAGATGTCCTGGAAGAATATAAGACAGCTTGCCATAATTTGGTAAAAAATCCTTTGACCTTATCAACCTTCTTATCAACTTTGATGATGTTGGATTGTAGAATTTATTGATTACGGCAAATTATAGAGATGGATTCATGTGGTTGAAGACCCGGATTCGGAATCAAAATTTCTTATTGTTGACAATGAGTCGATCTTTGACGAGATGGACCTTGAGATGGTTCGCCATGTTGTGTTTGGTCTTGAGTTAATTGCCTTTGGGTCCATTCTTCAAAAGAAATGATATGAGGGGTCGGGCAAACGGTAGTTTCATCAATGCTAAAGTCCGAGAGTTCAAACACCTAACGGTAGAAATTGGTGAGTCTGGTTCTAAAATCTCACAAGCCATTAGAAGATGCATAATATATTCACCGTAGTAGATTATATTCATTCTACCGCTGTTGAAGCTTAAAACTTCGTTAAGAATTAGACGGAGCCAGTTGACTTCAATTTTTCCAAAAATAGCATATAAATCTTTAAAGTTATTTTCGTAGACAAGTTCATAACTCCTGGTTCTAGGAGTTATAGTTTTCATTAGAGCGCGATGAATAATTCATGCCTTTGGTCATAGAGACATGGATTTGAGTTGACGCATGTCGTCTTCTAGAAACAAATGACTTATATTGTCACGGACAACCAAGTCACAATCAATAGTGGCCAATTCCACACCAGTATTTTCTGTTTGCAAAATATGAGCCATGTGTCTAAAGAAATAAGACGTGTTTTCCACATACTAGACTCCAAACACAATCTTGTTGATTTGGAACAGTTTGGTGACCCAAATTTAGATTTGCGTAGAATAATTTCACCATTATTTGATTGATTTTGAGTTTGTTATCATCAATGTTAAATGACGACTCTAAATTGATCCTTAATTAACGAATCCAAATTGCTCCTTCGAGCTAAATCTTGGATGTGGTATGGAGAGAAATCAGAGAATTTAACAAACGAACCTTCGAAAATCCTTGAGTCTTGCATCCGTCTCCACCTCCTAATCACGGTGTCATCAAATAGCCACCTTTGAATTTGTTCATTTAACGGAGGTTGAGATGATAAGGAAGCTTGTCCCTTTCATTTAGGAGCCATGAATTTAATTTTTGGACAATAAAAATAGAGTTTTTGAAAGGTAGGGTTTTGAAAAATTTTGAAATCTGAAATGGTAATGGGGAAAGAAGGTAAAGTAGAAGATAAAAGGAGTAAAGTGGGTAGGTAAAAGTAATAGAGTGACTCAGATCTACGGTTCAGTCGATTGGCTTAGAGGTTCAGTTGACTGAAGCTGAAGATCGAATTTTTTTCTTCCTTCTAGTCCAATCGACTGAGACTCTAAGATAGTCGACTGGCCAAGTATATATAAAAATTATGTTGCCGTGTCAGTCGACTGACCATCTGAGACAGTCGACTGACCTGGAAGTTTTTCTGCAGTGAATTTTATTTTGGTGTTAAATGTTAATATATTATATATGTTGTTAGTTCTATTATAAATAGTTTTCATATTGATGAATGAAACGGAAATAAATTTATTACAAGAATAAAAACGTACAAATGTAGAGAATTTATTCGAAAATACAACAAAAGATAATGACAACTACGATTATTTCGAGGAGCTAGGCGTCCTGTATCCTTTTAGTTACTTGTGACAAGCATTCGATTCTTCATTGTGATCCCACGAATTTGGTGAGTATGGTAGTCGCGGTGGAGACGAAGTCGATGGTCATATGACAGGCGAAACAGCATGTTCGTCTATCAAATATGACGATGCCCCGTAGAACTTCATAGCAATGTGCTCAATGATTCCTATCCGTTTGGAGTTTATCTTTGATCGTATTACATTTCACGTTGTACCATTAGTGATTCTTGCTGATAATGGTGCATATCATCTATCTTTTGCTTTGTGTTCAGAGAAATGTCAATCGTCTTCTTTTCCTTCTTTTTATCTGGAGTATATCTGGTGTGATAGACAGACGATGGTGAAGTTTTATGAACCGAAGTTTTTGGAGAATTGTTTGAGGCAATAATTTCGATAGAATCCATGGAAGAGGAGGTTGACATTCTTAAAAAATAGTTGTTTATAAAGCTTTACTTCAGTTTGAGAGGAAAACGAATAAAGGCTTTACTTCAGTTTGATTGCATAGAAGATGGAGAATGCATCTATTTATAGGCTAAGTCTAGGAAAAATAGGATAGAATTGAGTGGATTATATTGAATTTAGCCAATAAGTATGGTAGTACGTTAGTTTTTCTATTGGTTTATTTATTTTATGTAATTTTAATATTTATAAAAATAGTAATGTATATTTATAAAGTTAAATATAACATGTATTGTAGTCATATTAATGTCACCATATAATAAAATGCCTATACTAGACTATAATAGAAAAAATCAATAGCTCAGGTGGTTATGACACTTGGGCTATTCACAACAGGTCACAGGTTGAAGTCTCAGCATGGTCAGAATTTCAAATTTTTGTAAAAAAACTATTTTGAGTTTTTTCGGTTAAAATTTTTATATTTTATTTAAATAACTTTAGTTGAATTATACCAAGCCCAAGATGCAATTTTATGAACGTACTTTCTAACAATGGTTTAGTAAAAATATCGGCTAATTGATTTTATGATGGTACGTAGTCTAGATTTATCGCTTCTTTTTCTATATTATCGTGTAAAAAATGATGTCTAATATCTATATGTTTAGTTCTTGAGTGGTTTACTGGATTTTTAGATAGATTTATAGCATTAGAATTATCGCAGTAACTTGTTGATTTTGATAGATTGACTCTAAAATCTTTAAGTGTTTGTTGCATATAAATTACTTGTATGCAAGCTAGTGCTGCAAAAATATATTCTATTTCACAAGTTGATAGAGAGACATGGTTTTGTTTCTTGCTAAACCATGATATTAAAGATTTACTAATGAAGTGACACATACCGCTTTACTTTTTCTATCTCTTCATGATCCTCCTAAATCGGCATCATTGTATGATACTAATTCGAACTAGCACTCTTTTGGATAGAAAAGTCCGAAATTTGTAGTTTTACTAAGGTAGCATAGTATATGTTTTACGGCTCGTAAATGTGATTCTTTTCGGCCAAATTGAAATCATGCACATAAGCACACACTCATCATAATATCTGGTCTACTTGCTGTTAGATAAAGTAGTGATCCTATCATACTACGATATAGTTTTTGGTCTACACTTTTGCCGTTTTCATCTTTATCAAGATGTGCCGTTTTACACATAAGTGTTGGTTTAGCAGAAGTGTTTTCCATTCCAAAACGTTTGATAAGATTATTACAGTATTTTTCTTGATTAACAAATATTCCATTTGAAACTTGTTTTATTTGAAGTCCTAGAAAATACGATAATTCTCCCATATGGGACATTTCAACTTCTCTAGTCACTATTTCAGAAAATTCATTACATAATTCATTATTAGTTTAGCCAAATATAATGTCGTTGACATATATTTGAACTATTAATATATCATTTTTCTAATTTTTTATAAATAAAGTTTGATCTACTTTTCCTATTTCAAATCCAGAATTAATTAGATAGCTTTTTAGGCGTTCATACCAAGCACGTGGTGCTTGCTTTAAACCATATAAAGCTTTCTTAAGTTTATATACATGATCTGGATATTTTTCATGAATAAATAAAGGAGGTTATTCAACATAAACGTTTTCTTTAATATAGCCATTTAAAAAAGCACATTTAACATCCATTTGATTGAGTTTAAAGTTATTAAAACATGTGTATGCCAATAAAATTCGTATTGCTTCTAGCCTAGCAACTGGAGAAAACATTTCTTCGTAGTCTATTCCTTCTTCCTGGTTATATCCTTGTGCTATTAGTCTTGCTTTGTTTCTAGTTATATTTCCTAATTTGTCTGCTTTATTTTTATGAACCCATTTAGTTCCTATAACAGTCTGATTGGTCGGTCTGAGTACTAGTTTCCAAACTCATTTCGTTCAAACTGATTTCATTCTTCTTGCATAGCAATAATCTAATATGTATGAATATGCGCTTATATCTTTTTGTTTGATGATAATAAACATATATATTCATTTAAATGTATTTGGTAATGTACTATTTTGTTTTTCATAGATTAAATAAATATTTGTTGAATAAAATAAACTACACAGAATTTGAATTCAAACAGAACAAGTTACACAGAATTTGAATTCAAACAGAAATTTTATTCAAACAAATATTTATTACAATCTTGAATAGTACAAATTCAAGCTCTCACTATACATATACATTTTTGATTACATCACATCACAATTCAGTTTACATAATTTCCTCACTACATATCACTCACACTCGTATTTTGTCTTCAACGGCATTCTAGTTTGAATCCAGCATCTGAGCAATCTGCAAAAATGTTCACTAACGAAGTAAAATTGAAAAAGAAATATTTTTTCAATATAAAATAAAATATGGATTTTTGAAAATATGATTTGCCTCGGTTATTTGGGTTGTTCGTCATAATTTACATTTGAATTCATCACACACGAACAATGTGACATGCACAGTGTATCACTGTACATGCATAGGGCTGTGTACATCAATATACACTTGATAATGCTACAGGGACAGGTGAGCACAGGTCAAACCCAAATGAAAAATGAAAAGTCGGGTTCAACTCACGTGCAATATATTGAAAATCACGACACGAGCACAAGGTCAAACCCGAGTTTTTAAAACTGGGTTCAACACAAGGCACAATAAATTCAAATGCAAAGCTTCGACAAATCGAAACTGCATTGGACATGTATACAACAAAAGAAGCAGTGACATGCACATCAACCATATGAACCAGACAGGTCAAGTAACACAGCAAACCACTATGCAGTAGACAGAGTGCAACTATCAAAGAAGCAAACAAAGACCAGACAATACAGCATGTACAAGCCACAATGAAGTTGTACAAGTGTAGTCAAGTCAAATGGAACTCAACAAAGCAGCTCAAGTAACAAAACTCGAGTGCAGTAATGAAACCACAAGTTACACAATCAAGTGATCAACACGGCAACATGCTTGAAGACTACAGCACGACCAAGTATGGCAGTGAAACTCAAGCAAGTGCACAACAAACTCAACTAAGACAAGACTACATGAATGATACAAAGCAGACATGAATGCATCAATAAACCAACTGCAAGACCTCAAGTGACATGGTGAAGCGGTACAAAAGAGCAAGTCCAATTCGAACTAACATAACAGAAAACAAATGCAAGTGACTCGAGCAAAATGCACCAGATCACTAAGTCCAACTGCTCAAATCAACACAGTGAAGATACCAGTGAAACAAATGCAGAGTTGACAAATGGAAGAAGTATGAAATTCGAAATGATACAACTACAAGTACAGGGAACAACGCCAATGAATACTGCAACATGACCAAATGTCCATACAACATCATACTCACAAATGCAATGCTAAATTGAAGCTCAGGTTAAACCAACCAGAAAAATGGCCAGAGACGAAGCTCACAGGGGCCAGAGAATCAATGCCGCATAAAGTCAAAAGCAACAGTGGATGAACGAGATTCAACAGTGCAGAGATGATCAAGTATCAAAAATCAAATACGTATCTTTGAAAATAGGAAAGTCAAAGAAAATTAAAAAGGAAAGTTTCTGCCGTATGAACCAAAGATAAATCAAACGTTTGAAAATCAATGCCGTGAGCATCAAGTAGTAGATATATCAGGAAAGCCGTGAGCATCAAGTAGTAAGTATATCAGGAAAGCCGTGTGTATCAAGTTGTAAAAAATTAAGAAAGTGATGAAGTCACGTTAATGAACACGAACGAAAGCAAGTGTATTCGAACATATAAATACAAAACCCCCAATTGTCATCATTGGCATCGAGTTTGAGTACGAAAATCACAATAGCACAAACAGAGAAATTACATACCGAATCAACAACAACCTCGATCATCAGAGAACGAGCAAGGCAAGCAACAACGAACTCGATCATCAGTGATTTACTTTTTAGCATATTTATTTCTGCAGTTTGTTTTTACGTTTAAATCGAGAAAATTTGCTATAACCCTATTCACTCCCCCCCCCCTCTAGGGTTAATCTAGATCCTACAAGTGGTATCAGAGCACGGTATTTTTCTTTAACTCGAGAGTCATGAATTCATCAAATAATGCTTTTTCTGAGGGGCAATCTATTGTTAGGCCACCCATGTTTAACGGGAATGATTATGCTTATTGGAAAGTTAGGATGGGTATTTATCTTAGTTCTGTTGATTATGATGTATGGGACATCATTTAAACTGGCTATAAACCTCCCACTATAATTGTTGGTGGTACTGAGATTCCTAAACCTAAGGATAGGTGGGATGCTCACGATAAGAAATTAAAAACTACAAATGCTAAAGCCATGAATGCTTTGATTTGTGCTCTTGATAAGAATGAATTTAATAGAATTTCTCATTGTAAAACTGCACAGGAAATTTGGCATACCTTGGAGGTGACACATGAAGGAACTTCTCAAGTCAAGGAGTCTCGTCTAGCCCTATTCAGCAATGAATACGAGAACTTTGTGATGGACAAAGGCGAGTGCATAAAGGACATGTTTGGACGCTTTTCAACTTTGGTATACAACGCTAGAGCGCTTGGGAAGGTATTCACTGAGGTAGAGCTTGTGCGAAAGATACTACGAGTCTTACCGATGAACTTTGAGGCAAAAGTCACGGCAATCCAAGAATCGAAAGATCTGAGTAAACTAAGCATGGAGGAGTTGATTGGAAACTTGATGACATATGAGCTTGAGCTAAAAGCAAAGGAGGAACGCAATAACTTCGAACCAAAGAAGAAGACGATTGCCTTAAAGAGCAAAGAAGAAAGCGATATTGAAGAAGATCTAATTGAAGAGCTTGCAATGGCTGTCAATAATCTTAGAAAATGGTCAAGATTCAAGCCATGCAAGAAGAAAACATCTGGTAATAGGTCAAGAGAGTCTAACAATTCTGATAATGAATTGACGTGCTATAACTGCAACAAGCCTGGCCACTTTAAACAAGAATGCCCACTTCTCAAATACAACCAAGGAAAGAAAAAGAAGAAGAAGGCTTTTGCAGCAACTTGGGATGATGAAGAAGGAGAGGAAGTGTCGGATGGTAGCTCAGAGGAGGCTAATTTGTGTTGTATGGCAAAATCAGAATCAGAAGCAAGCTCCGAGGAATCTATTGAGGCAGGTGAGTATTCCTATAGAGATCTTCTTTTTATGTGTCTTGATCTCACTAAAGTAGTTGATGCTCTTGAATCTAAAATTGAAAAACTGAAATCTGATAGGAGAGAACTTGCTCGTGAAAATTTTAGGTTAGAAACTGAACTTGAAAATATTCAAAACCTAGAATGTAAAAAATGTAAAATTTTAGATTCAGAATTGACAAGACTTAAGAATAGCTTTGAGAATCTTGAAAAAGAAAACTTTAGTCTTAAGGAAACCATCGACACTAGGAAAAAGGATTTTATAAATCGATGCACCTCACTTGTCACTGAAAACACAACCCTTAAAACCAAAGTCCAAAATCTTGAGAGATCTTTGAATAACTTTTCAAGAGGCGAAAAATCTTTCAACATGCTATTGGGAAATCAAATTTTTGCTAACAGCAGAAAAGGACTAGGTTTTGGGAAAACACAAGTCGAGGATAATGCAATAAGTAAGAGTGTCTTTGATAGATGTGAAATAATTGGACATCGTGTTGAAAATTGTAGTCATAGGAACAAGAACACAAAATTTATACAAGTTTGGGTTCCTAAGAATTCTACAAACAAATTTCATGTCTATTGGAACAAGAATAAAAGGACTAAACAAGTTTGGGTTCCAAAGGGTGTGTTTATTCACAATGCTTCAGCCACTAACAATCATGGACCTATAAAAACAAATAGGTCACAAAAATCTTTCATCGTGTAGGTATGGTGGCAGGCTAAGGAACAACAACAGTGTTCTCTGGATTTTGGCTGTTCCAGAAACACAACGGGCAACAAAGAAAAGTTCCTTAGCCTAGTACAAAGGTGACAGAATCACAATAGGCAACCATGAAAGGTAAAACAGGTGAAGGTATACTTATATGATCGATATATTAATTGTGATAATCTGCACCGTATTCTGAATGAAATCAGCCATTATTGAGATGTTGAAAAGAGATGATGATTTTTTGATTCTGACTTGGTCCACATAATTGGCCAATTACATTTATGCAAAAAAACCACTCTTTGAAGTACTTCATACATATTTGTTTGGATTAACATAGTGTTTTGTTGGATACATTTGGTTATAATATGGCTAACTCTATATTCACGGTCTTCTGATTATTTACACGGCTTCAATTCAAATTCAAAGAATGTCATTTAAATTGTTGTTAAAATTGAGTTTGAAATTTTTGATACATTCTCATGGTCTTGTTAGTGATGTTTTGGAGTGAAAGAGAAATTCAGATGCAGTTCATACTGGTAATCTAGTTGATAGAAAACCTACGAGTTGAACGTGATTTTTGAGACATTTAGTAACTGCATCGTTTTTCAAAGAAAATATCTGCATATTTTTCATAATTTTAAAATAGCAGAAAATTTTCTCATATAACCCCTTTGAGAAAATAATTGTTTGACCATATTTTCATATTAGTCTTTTATTTGATTTTAAATGACAAATTTCGACTAATCCGACTCCCTACTAATTATCAAAAAGATAAATAGTGATTGAAAAGGTGATAAGTGTTGATATTTAACATACATTACTCAAGAGAGTATATTTGGAAAATTTCTTTAGGAATTAAAACAAGAATTATAAAACTTTTTGTTGGGTAAAGATTCCATGATCATTCATATACCTATCATATTTCTATCAACCATTGTTTATCAAATCTTAAATATAGTTTGTCGATATGTGGTACTATAATCAGGGATCATTTGTTTTTCATTTCATATTTTTTAAAAATAAATAAATATCCAAAGTATTCACTCTCATTTAAAAGTCCTCACGGTTATGCATGGGTGAATTATTTGGACTTTTGATTATGTGCTTCCATGCTTATTTAAAAGTCCTCACGGTTATGCATGTATGGAACGCATACCAAAATTAATTGATTAAATAGACAAGTTGATTCTAATCCCATTTAAAAGTCCTCACAGTCATGCGTGGTTAGAAGATACTTGATTTCATTTTTTAAAATTAAATTCGAATACTACTAATCTCATTTAAAAGTCCTAACGGTTATGCATGATTAGTAGATATTCAAATTTCTGATATAAATGTACCACAAGTTGATACAATTGTATGATTTTATATTAGAACATCATTTCCATTATTTCTAAAAGTGGAATATGCACCTAACAAGGGTAGTTATGATTTTTGTTTGATTTTTATTGAAGTTTAATATTCAATTTGAGTTTAATGTTGGATTAATATTGATCACTTAATCTCTATTTTTCTCTAACACTATTATCCTTTTGCTGATAACAAAAGGGGGAGAGAAAAATTAAGATTTTGTCAAATAGAATCAAACAAAGGTCAAATAATTTTCCATTTGCATCTAGGCTCATTTATATATTTCTATTTGTATGCATATATGTAGGGGAGCATCATGTAGAGAGGAAGCATTTAAATAGGGGGAGCAATTAGAGTATATCATTAATCAAATACACTTAACACGGCCAAAATCTTAAATATATGTTTGCTATCATCAAAAGGGGGAGATTGTATGAATATGCGCTTATATGTTTTTGTTTGATGATAATAAACATATATATTCATTTAAATATATTTGGTAATGTACTATTTTGTTTTTCATAGATTAAATAAATATTTGTTGAATAAAATAAACTACACAGAGTTTGAATTTAAACAGAACAAGTTACACAGAATTTGAATTCAAACAGAAATTTTATTCAAACAAATATTTATTACAGTCTTGAATAGTACAAATTCAAGCTCTCACTATACATATACATTTTTTATTACATCACAATTCAGTTTACATAATTTCCTCACTACATATCACTCACACTCGTATTTTGTCTACAACTGCATTCCAGTTTGAATCCAGCATCTGAGCAATCTGCAAAAATATTCACTAACGAAGTAAAATTGAAAAAGAAATATTTTTGCAATATAAAATAAAATATGGATTTTTGAAAATATGATTTGCCTCAGTTATTTGGGTTGTTCGTCATAATTTACATTTGAATTCATCACACACGAACAATGTGACATGCACAGTGTATCACTGTACATGCCACAGGGCTGTGCACATCAATATACACTTGATAATGCTACAGGGACAGGTGAGCACAGGTCAAACCCAAATGAAAAATGAAAAGCCGGGTTCAACTCACGTGCAATATATTGAAAATCACGACACGAGCACAAGGTCAAACCCGAGTTTTTAAAACTGGGTTCAACACAAGGCACAATAAACTCAAATGCAAAGCTTCGACAAATCGAAACTGCAGTGGACATGTATACAACAAAAGAAGCAGTGACATGCACATCAACCATATGAACCAGACAGGTCAAGTAACACAGCAGACCACTATGCAGTAGACAGAGTGCAACTATCAAAGAAGCAAACAAAGACCAGACAATACAGCATGTACAAGCCACAATGAAGTTGTACAAGTACACTCAAGTCAAATGGAACTCAACAAAGCAGCTCAAGTAACAAAACTCGAGTGCAGTAATGAAACCACAAGTTACACAATCAAGTGATCAACACAGCAACATGCTTGAAGACTAGAGCACGACCAAGTATGGCAGTGAAACTCAAGCAAGTGCACAACAAACTCAACCAAGACAAGACTGCATGAATGATACAAAGCAGACATGAATGCATCAGTAAACCAACTGCAAGACCTCAAGTGACATGGTGAAGCAGTACAAAAGAGCAAGTCCAATTCGAACTAACATGACAGCAAACAAATGCAAGTGACTCGAGCAAAATGCACCAGATCACTAAGTCCAGCTGCTCAAATCAACACAGTGAAGATACCAGTGAAACAAATGCAGAGTTGGCAAATGGAAGAAGTATGAAATTCGAAATGATACAACTACAAGTACAGGGAACAACGACAATGAATACTGCAACATGACCAAATGTCCAGACAACATCATACTCACGAATGCAATGCTAAATTGAAGCTCAGGTTAAACCAACCAGAAAAATGGCCAGAGACGAAGCTCACAGGGGCCAGAGAATCAATGCCGCGTAAAGTCAAAAGCAACAGTGGATGAACGAGATTCAACAGTGCAGAGATGATCAAGTATCAAAAATCAAATACGTATCTTTGAAAATAGGAAAGTCAAAGAAAATTAAAAAGGAAAGTTTCTGCCATATGAACCAAAGATAAATCAAACGTTTGAAAATCAATGCCGTGAGCATCAAGTAGTAAATATATCAGGAAAGCCGTGAGCATCAAGTAGTAAGTATATTAGGAAAGCCGTGTGTATCAAGTTGTAAAAAATTAGGAAAGTGATGAAGTCACGTTAATGAACACGAACGAAAGCAAGTGTATTCGAATTCATATAAATACAAAACCCCAATTGTCATCATTGGCATTGAGTTTGAGTACGAAAATCACAATAGCACAAACAGAGAAATTACATACCGAATCAACAACAACCTCGATCATCAGAGAACGAGCAAGCCAAGCAACAACGAACTCGATCAACATAGGAGCAAAGCAAACCAGAGAATCAACATAAGCGTGCTCCAGAAAAGCCCCAATTTGGATCGAAGATACAAAGCCGCAATTTTACAGTAGCAAAGGAAAAGGGAACGATGCCCTAATTTGAGAAAGAGGAACGACCGTCATCATTTTCTCAAAGCAAGAGAAGTGGATCGGGTGGAAGAAAACATAAGAGCCGGCCGTGATTTATAAAAAAAGAGGATTGGTTTATTTAGGGTTTTATTAAAGGGGGTTTTTTATTTTATTTGAACAAAAATTATGCATTCAAGTTTGTATTTTAATTTTTGCTCTTGCTTTTATTTTTGAAGTCTGTTTTTTTCTTTTCGAGACAAAGAATTTGTAAATCACCACGTAGGTTGTAGGTAGTGTCAGATTGTCTAGTTAGAATTAGTTCAGTGAGCAGGGTGTGCGAGTTTGCAAAACTCTATAGGCGGAGCAGAGTTTGCGAGTAAGCAAAACTCTATAGGCGGAGCAGGGTGTGCGAGTCTATGAGAGTGTTTGTGAGCGGGAGCAAAAGGGTTTGCGAGTCTCGTAGAGTGTTTATAAGCGGGATACTGTTTAATTCTAATAGAAATCTGGGAATGCAGCAGTAGGCAGGGGTTGCCGAAGCTGGGTAAATTTTGTGTGTGATTTACTTTTCAACATATTTATTTCTGCAGTTTGTTTTTACGTTTAAATCGAGAAAATTTTCTATAACCCTATTCACCCCCCCTCTAGGGTTAATCTAGATCCTACATAATATTCATCGGATGATGCTTCCTTAGTATTTTTAGGTTCTGTAGTAGAGAGAAAAGCTACATTACCCATTAAATTTAGTTGATTTCTAGTTCGAACATTTGAATTTATTTCTCCAATTATATTCTCTATAGGATGATTTCGTAAAACTCTTCGAGGAGATCTTATTGTATTAGTAGTATTTTTGTTTTCTAAATTGTTAACAATGTTTTCATTTTCTATAGAATTATAAACGATATCGCCATCATCTCTTGAATTGTTTTTATTATATTTGTTTTATTGTTATTAAGTAAGTCATTGTTATTATTTGTATTAGAAACAAGTTTAGAGTATTCATCAAAAGATACATGGAGTGATTCTTCGATAGTATTAGTTCGTTTATTAAAAATTCGATAGGCTTTGCTTCGATTCGAATATCCAAGAAATATTCCTTTGTCGCATTTTGAATCAAATTTGTCAAGCTGATCTTTGTTATTTAATATAAAACATTTTGATCCAAATATTTTAAAATAAGATATGTTTGGTTTTCTACCGTTAAAAAGTTCGTAAGGAGTATTCTTGGTGAGAGGTCTAATAGAAACACGATTCAAAACATAACAAGCGGTTGCAATAGCTTCTGCCCAAAATTGTTTTGGTAACGTGCTTTCATTTAGTAAAATTCTTGCACATTCTTGTAAAGTTCGATTCTTTCATTCTACAACTCCATTTTGTTATGGAGTTCTAGGAAACGAAAAGTTATGAAATATTCCTTTCTTTTTACGATAATTATCAAATTGTATATTTTCAAATTCACCTCTGTGATCACTTCTAATATTTTTATTTTTATTACCTTTTAAATTTTGAATTTGTTTAACAAATGTTTTGAAATTTTCAAAGGTATCACTTTTATTTTTCATAAAGATAGTCCATGTATATCTAGAAAAATCATCAACTATTACAAATACGTACTTATTATGATTTATGGATTGAATTTGGGTAGGGCCAAATAAATCCATATGAAGTAATTCGAGCGGTTGTAATGTCGAAATAACTTTCTTAGATTTAAACAAAGATTTAGTTAATTTATCTATTTGACGTGAGTCGCATATATCATTAACTTTAAAATTCATATTTGATAATCCTTTTACTAGATTATTTTTAGAAATTTTATTTACACTTTTGAAATTGATATGACAAAATCATTTGTGCCATATCCAGGGATCATTTTCTTTAGCTATTAAACACATATCTGAGTTATGATTAACTTTCATATTCAAAACGTAAATGTTTTTATCTCTATTTCCTTCGAAAATAAGATTTTGATTCTGATCAAGAATACTACATTTATTTTATGAAAATGATATTTTAAAACCTTTATCGCATAATTGACTTATATTTAATAGATTATGTTTTAAATTTTTAACTAATAAAACGTTTGTAATAAGAGATAAATTAGATGTACCGTAATTACTCACATCGCCTTTACCGATGATATATCCCTTGGAATTATCTTCAAAAGTGACAGAACCTCTATCTAAGTATGTAATATTTATCAGCATATCTTTGTCTCATGTCATGTGTTTTGAGCAACCACTGTCAAGTATCCATTTTCCTCTTTTCTTGAGTGGGACCTGCAAAAATTATGAGATAACGTTGGTACCCACCTTTTTAATAGGGTCCTATAAGTTATGTCTTAGGAAACCAAACCCAAGAGGGTTTAGTATCCCTTTTATAAATATAATTTTTATTATTATGAACATTTTTTACAAATGAACTAATATACTTTTACTTTATTGGTTTGTTATTAGTTTTAGGTATCCATATATTTATACTTTTAAAAACTAATGTATTTGAGGATGTGCATGTTTTATTATACTTAACTTTGTTTAAATTACTAGATTGTGAATTCTTGATTTTCTACTTATATCCTAAACCATTTTTATTACTAATAGATTGTGAATTCTCAATTATTCTAGATAAATTTTCTCTTCCTTTATTGAAATTTGAAACATTTTTAATGATTCCATCTAGTTTGGTCTTTAGACTTGAATTTTCTAGTTCTACCATTTTAATATTAGTTTTTAAAACATGATTTTCAGAAACAAGACTATCGTTCTTTTCTTTTGGAGTTTCAATTTCTTGACTCAGTAATATAAGTTGAGAATTAACATTTGAAAGAGATTCTTGAGTTTTCTCAAGTTCTTCTTCCAATATTTTTTTCTCGTCTTTAAGCATATCTCTTTCGAATTCTGCCTTGTTCTGATTTTCTACAGCCACTTTATATTTTCTTTTGAGACTTTTTAAAGTATCTAATGATTCAGAATTTATTTCTATCATATCATCAAAAGTTAAATCACTAACCTCATTAGCTTTAGCCATAAAACATACGTTAGCTTGTTCATTATCGTTGTCACTTTCATTTCCCGAAGAAGAAGAGGAGGAATCTGAATCATCCCATGTGATTGAAAATGTTTTTCTTTTGAATTTGTCCTTCCTTTTATTTCGATATTCTTTCTTTTGATCTGGACAGTCCTTTTGCATATGCCCTTTTATGTGACAGTTAAAACATTTCATAACTGATAAAGATGGTGGTTTATTGCTATTTGAGATTTTCTTGCCATTATTTCTGTTTCCTTTTCTATATTTCAGGAATTTCTTGAAGTTTTTTGCAATAAAGGCTAGGTCGTCTTTGTCTGAATCTGATTCTTCTTATTCTGCATGAAATGCTATATTCTTTTTATCTTGAGCTTGAACTCTTTTTGCCTACAAATTCACTTCATAAGACATTAGATTTCCTATTAACTCTTCCGGAGTTATTTTGAAAATATCGTTCGCTTCTTCAATAGAGAGAACTTTACTTTCCCATTATTCCGTTAAAGAGTTAAGGATTTTGGATACAATATCGAAGTCTAAATATTTTTATCCTAGTCCTACTAATGAATGATAGATATCCTGAAATCTTGAGTACATGTCATTTATAGATTCATTTTCTTTCATTCTAATGTTTTGAAACTGACTCTTGAGCATGGATATTTTGCTTTGTTTGACCTTATAGGTTCCTTCGTGTATAACTTTGAGTGTATGCCATATTTCATATGCAGTATTGCACATGCTAACACGGTTAAACTCATTTTTATCTAAGGCACAAAATAACATATTCATGGCTTTTGCATTAGCTGTGGCATCTAGTTTTTTTGTATTTGACCAAGTGGAATATTCTTAAGTAGGAATAGTATATTATGTCTGAGTTATATTCCATGAATCAAAAATATTTGCTTGCATATATATTATCATTCGTGTAGCCCAATAGTTATAATTCATGTCATTAAATAGTGGTGGACGTGCGGTGGATTGTCCTTCAATGAAGCTAGTGTTAATACTAGTGTTAGTGCTAGTGTTAGTGTCCATATTATTAGATTATCAGATAACCGTGTTGCGGTTATATGATGACCTTGCTCTGGTACTAAATGAAAGTGTGATATGGATCGTGTAATATGGATATACAATGATACAAAGTATAGTGATGATAATAATACTGTAAATAGTGTGGAATATAAAAGCGTATAGTAAAATGACACCAGGAATTTTTATACTGGTTCGGAGCACCGTCCTACGTCCCGTCCCAAACTCCTTCTAGAATTTCACTAAAACAATAACCCTCAGTTAACCCGAAGGAACAGGTCTATACACTCCTGAGCAGCCGAACAGGGACCTGAGCAGCAGAACATGATTTCGCCTCAACAGCCGAAGAGGACTTCACTCGCCTGAGCAGCAGAACAGGACTTCAACAAATGCAGAAAATAGTTTTGATTTTTGTGTGTTCTGATAACACGGATTTGTCACTTGTAGTATACCCTTCCTATACTCTTCTCCTCGAGTATAAATATATATTTTTGAAGTATATGAAGAATAGAAAGGTATAGTATTGCTTTAATGCAGAATAATTGAAAGTATGATAGCAAATAGATTAGATCAGAGAGATAAGAAAATTCAATTGTGATTCAGTGATTTGGAATCAAGTTGGAGTTTGTATTTATAAAGGTTAGAAAGCAGCGACTGTTGGTGAAGAGTTTCGATTGAAGTGTTGCATCCAATCTTTTCGTAGAGATTCGTATCTCTTCACAAAAAGTCGTGTCTTTTCGAAAAGTGGTTGTTATAGAAATTCAGTCAACTGAGCCTCTGGGCCAGTCGACTGAATATTCAAAGTAATTTTTGAATTTAAATTCAAATATCTATGTATATGTGCATGCTACACAAAATTCCCAGTGTCAGTCGACTGGATCTCTAGGTCAGTCGACTAACCTGGTTAAATTTGTGCAGTAAGCACAGTTTACATAGGTATATTAATTTCTATAACTTTAAAATACTTTTATAATTTAATTGTATGCTTATATATGCATAAAATATTTGAGAAATATAATGATTAAATATATAAGCTATATAGATGTACTCGAGGAGAGATTTTAACAATATTGACCTATGACTTAAAAACCAAAATACCATAGTTGATGCACCGGTTTTAAGTCCCATCTCCTTGTCTCTTTTTGTCGTAGCAGTCGTCAAATCTGTATATCGTAGTGATAGTTTCATGTCATGAATCAAAACCAACTCTCAACACCAAGATGATATTTTAGAGACTCACACAAAGACGAATTCAAATGAAAGTATTCAAGACCTAACTCTTCAAAATCAGCTTATTTTATCTCGGAATCAAAAAATATTGGCTAAGAGCATTGATAGCTTTGAAACATCTTTTGCTACACGTCTGGCCACAGTTGAAACATCGCTTTCAACTGTATTATCGGTTCTAAAAGAGGTTCTTCAAAGGGTTCGTGGTCCTACACCACCTTCAGAAGATTGGCCAACCCCAGTGCCTTCTCCTCCTTCGAAACATTCTAAACTTTTTGAGGAGAAGGAACCTCTAGAACAAGCTCCGACATCTCCTACAAATCAACCTAGCTCTTCTAAAAATGAAGATAAAGGAGATGATCAAGAGAAAGCTTCTCCAAAAGACTCGTAGATTTTTAGGACTCCATCTTATGTAAAAATGATAAAAATCTATTAATGTACTTGATTAATGTAATTAATGAAATTTCTCTTTTGGTGTGTTATCTCTGTGTATATTTCTGTCTTACAACGATGGGTAAATATTTATTGATTTCTACATTTAAAAAGTTATATATCTTTTTGATAATGCCAAAGGGGGAGAAATAATATTCAAGGGGAGATCATAAATAAATAATGGAAAGCTCATATTTAGGGGGAGATTTATAAAATTATATATAAGTACATTGTATAGTTGTCATCATCAAAAAGGGGGAGGTTGTCAGGAAATCAAATCTACGGTTTCGATGACAACAACTATACGCTGGAAATCGAATATGCATATACATTTCTATATACAGGTACTTGATAGAGCAACATTACTAGAAAGACAAGAACAAGGCTCAAAGAACATTACAAGAGACTATAAGTCGATAAGATCTAAGAAAGAACAAGAAAGATGCACAAAACAGACATGCACAATTTTCAGACGTCTGGGTACACAAGCCAGACGTCTGGAAAAATCCTTTGGAATAACAAAACAGATGAAACCAGACGTTTGGTAGTTGCACTCAGACGTTTGAAAATCTACTGTATACAAAAAAAATATAGTATCAGACGTATGATACAAATACCAGACGTCTGATTTCAAACTCAGGATTTAAATTTAAACTTCAACTGCCAGATTTGAATAAACATCTTCGCTGCAACTCTTCATCATCATCAGAAGCAACTATAGAGCACTTGTTAATGGATGCAATTACTCAAGGGACCTCTCCACAACTATATATATCATCAAGAATCAAGAGAACACTTACCTTACTTACTTACGCTCTCTACTTACATACTCTATTATATTCTTGATCTCTAGCAATCTATACCTGTATTTCACTCTTTCATATATTCAGTTCTTCACAGACAATACTCTCTAGATATACAGTGGAAGCATTTGTACTTATTATTCAATATCCGTGTTACAGAACACATACTTGACAAGAACAAGTTATTGTAACCAAGCCTATTCCTCCGGGCGAAGTGAGGGCGTTTGATAGTTGAATTCCAAATGGGAGCTTCGGGACTGTACGTATGACAGAAGGTCCGAACCAGTATAAAATCCTGGTGTGCTTATTCTATAGCTACCTAGATTAATATTGTTTTAGTTGCATCATATATTTTATCACATATACTTGCATAGACACTACACGATCCACCCTGTAGACTTTCAACATGCTCTATAACTCTGTGTTGTAGAGGTTCGACATCCTTTTTACATTTTTGGCAATCCTACTTTCTTTAGGCTCAACAACCTCTGTGTTGTAGAAGCTCGATATCCCTTAAAGGTTCGATACCTCTTCACTCTTTGTTGGGGCTTACTAACTACTTGGATGATCGACATCCTATAGTTGTAGAGCCTTTACACCACTTTTATGGTTGTAGGGGCTTGATAACCTTACTGTCTTCAAGTTTGACAAACCTTGTGGCTCGATAACTCTCATTATTCACTGATTTCTTTAAGCTACTTAGCTCTTGAGTAGGAGCTCGACATATTTTCGTTAGATGTTCGATACCCTTGTTGATAGAGCATTGTTAGAGGTTCGTTGCATCATTGATTTGGAAGCTCATCGTCATGGATTTATTGGCTCCTCATATCACCATGCACTTATAGGCTCGATACCTATTTTTCTCTAGTGTTTCCATATCCTCCTCCGGACTTAGTTTCTTCTTATTCCTTGAAGATTTCTCAACATATTTGATAGACGGAACATATGCGGATAACACAACTCGTTTTGGTAATTCTTAATTGCTATTATTAATTTATATTTGATTATTTATCATTACTGATAAATATTTAATAATGCTACTTTAAGTTTACGTATGTAAATCTTACACCATATCAAAAAAAATCATTTAAATATTAAAACTCTTAGGATGTATTAGTTTTTGTTAGGAAGTTCTTAGTAAAAATTCTAAAATGCTATTTAGAACAATGTTGTTTTTTATATAAAAAAAATCAAATTTAAACCACTTATTCATTAATAAGTATCTAGCACTTTATTCATGCATATTACTAGCTCTGAAAGCTGAATAATTATTTCTGTTATTTATATCCTTTTTTTATAATAAGAGTAATATTTTTTCAAATAAAGCACTCGCTATAATGTCTCGGAGGCTCAAACTCATGATTTCTAGAATATTTGTCTAAACGTCGTATCTCTAACCACTTGAGCTAGAGGTCTTTGATATTTATGTTCTCATTAACATTTGCAAATAACTATAAATTAAATTTTTAATATTACAATAAATTTAAAATTTTAAAATTAACTTTCAATATTCCAAAATTTAGAAAATTCCAATCTTGAAATTCTAGAGTTGTAAATTTCAAACTTTTAAAATTTGAAAACTTAAAAAATTCAGTTGTTTTAAAATTTAGTTTTTAGAATATAATAATTTGAAAATTAGTTCTTCTCCTATAATCCAAAGTTGAAATATTTTTCAAACTAAAAGTTCCAAAAAATTTAAATAAAATTCAAAAAAAAAAAACTTGATTTGAATAAACATTTATCATTTAAATTCCTTTGAATAAACATTTATCACAATTCTAAACATAGAAATTCAACAATTTATCGTTTAAAATATAATTTTTTTCAAAATAAACAGTTTACAGTTTTCCTAGCATTCAAATTTCTCTTAATTCAAACATTTTGCAATTTTTTAAAAATTTTAAATCTTAAATTCCTCTTTCAATACTCGTTATTCAAAAGAAACCAATAATGGGATCTTATTATTAAAAAAAAAATTGATTAATATTAATCAAAGGTTTAAAAAGTGAACGTTCAACTATAAACATTTGAAATTCAGCATTTTACACAGACTTTACGTTCAACTTTGCGTTCCACCGGTGTTAAATCTGCTGAAAACGTTGCATAAATATTACTTCAAATTGGGTTCCAACAGCGTCGATCTGCTGAAAACGTCATGATGCTGGTAGTCTGGTTTCGACATGATCCGCCGTTCGCGGATATGTGAACTTATACAGAACGTGTCGCCCCTTTACATCATCAACTGTGTCACGTGTCCTCCCCTCTTTTAACTATTTTGATGACTTCCTTTCACTACGTCAATAATTCCAAAAATAAATAACAAGTAATGGGTGAAGCCACATCAATCGATCTGGGCCGTTCGGTCGAAGTCGATAACAAATCCAGCGGCGAAAATCCTACTCTATACGGCGCCGTACGTAGTTTCCTCGACGAAGTGGTCTACACCGGCGGCGATGATTCGCCGCCTCTGTTGGAAAGGATGAGGAAGTCGTTCGATAACCAGTCTCCCAACCTTCGAGAAGCTTCTACAAACTTGTATCGCGATTTGCTTCATTGGATGAGAGAAGGAAGCGCTCTTCGTGCTCTTCTTGTCATCTCTGTAAGTATTAATTTTTATTGATGGATATGTGTGAATTTGATTCAATATAGCGTGGCAGTTGAGATTGGGCGTTTGTATTTGGAATTTCGAATCTTTATTTGATAGTATATTATTAATTGTTAAGTGATTATTATTATGAAATTGGGTATTTTAAGTGTAAAGTGTATAGTGGTACTACAAGTGTAAGTAGTATACCGCACAGTGGGCCTGGACACCGTTGGCTGATTATGATTGTTAAACTAGGTTAACTATAAAAAGGACAAGGATAGATTGCACCTCATTCTTGCTAAACCTCTATCCCCCATTTACCCATTCTGATTAAAATAACATAATGAGGTGCCAAAAAGAAGAAAATATACTTACCACTTAAATCGGAATGAGGAGTTGAGATTGTGATGTGTATGAGCGCATGGATTGGATTGGACCTGCACCCGGCCTGGTTCGGTCCGGATGATGGGTTTGAGGAAAGTAGCATATAAGCATGAACATTAACTTATTTTTGGCTATGTGGGACAATATCTCATTCACTATAAAAGACCTCTAACAGTCGCAACCATTCGTCTTGCATTGATTAATTTAATTATTTAACCACATGGAATTAACGGTGTTGATTTCAAGGGACATGGGACATAAGATTTGAGAACTGAGGAATTGGTCTCGGAATAGAGATGGAGTAGAAATGAGGTTGTAACGAATCCTTCCTCATATAAAAATATGTATTGACATTGTCCAAATGCCTGTTCTACATTTGTAAAAATTGCTAGGTTTACTTCAAAAAAATAAAAAAAATAAAATTAGACAAACAATTGTGATGTGCTAAGAATTTGTTTACTCAGTTACATTTGTAACGTGCCGAAATTAAGAATAATTTTGAATTAATTTCTAGTGAATTTTGTTTTGAGCGACACTTTTAGTAGTAGTAAGCATACATATCTCAAAATTAAACAAACAAATGAGTGATAGAAAAAGCATTAAATGCAAGTGGAAATAGACTGAACTTGGGATTCACTCTTCATATATGATAGAAGAATATGACAATGTACATCCCAAATTACAATAGTGCTCATTGTGATATGTCGTTTCAAATCCTCTAATCCCACTTTCCTTGTTCCATGTATCACCGGAACTCCATCATTCATTCTCTTTTTTCTTTTCTTTTAATTGATTAAAATATTATGAATGTACGGCTGAGATAAGTTGCACACTGGGACGTCAAAAATCCGGACCAGAGGATTTGTACTAATATCGTATATGATTTTAGCATTTATTAGACCGGACGGGTATCTGCTTCATGAGTCTCTAAAAAATTTGGAGCAAACAACTCTTAAAATTTTTGGAGTGAACACCTCAAAAACCTTCTCAGCTAAATTTGGGCCTTAGGCAAAGAAATAATATCCTATTTGGATGCGTTGTTCTTTGTTCAGGACATTATTTTCACGATTTTACATGTAACCTTACTTTTCTTCCTTTCTATCCTGACCTTTGGTGTGATCTTGCCCTTTTTGTACAAATGGAAAATACCCTTTGTGTTTGTCAAAAGCAGCAGACTCTTATGACTTGTAGGTTAATGAAACATCCATTTCATGCTAGCCATATTCTTCATTTCGTGCAAAAGAATTCAAATCATTTTACTTTTGTATTATCAGGATCAGTTGTCTTTTTGATTGTATCAGAAAGAGATATACATTCGTTTTTATGTGTGTTCTGGCTTGGAGATTTAATTAGTCCAAGCATCACGGCCATGATATCAGTTTATATTTGTGGCTTTTGAAGTAAATTTATATGGCAGGTTGGGGCAATAGCTCTTCTTTCTTTGTCTGGATTGCTGGTCTTTACAATCTTCTTTTTAGTAGCAACCATCAACGCCATTATCATCTCTGCCCTCGTATCTTTGGCTGCAGTTGGCTGTTTTCTGGCAATTTTCTTTGCATGCCTAACAGCCTTTTACATTGGAGCATTAACACTGGCTATATTTGTAATATCAACTACAACAATATCGATGATCATTGCTGTGACTGTGGCAACTGGTATATGCTATTATTTCGTCCAATTTCACTTATAATATGCATATAATAGTACTATTCCATGGCTATATAGAAGGTTCTTAGCTCATTATAATTAGTTGATGATGGCATGTGTATTATGCGTATTATAATTAGTTGATGATGACATATACATATACATGCGGATACACACATGTATATGCATGCATGTATGTATTGTAAACCAAGATACCTGACAGAATATCGTAATAAACAATTCGAATTGCAATGCAAAAGTGAATAGTTCTGATAATAGCAGAATGTTTTATTCTTCCTACAAACGAATATTCAAATTGTGTTTTTTGGTACAGGATGGGCTGGTTTCTTTTGGTTGCTATGGTTAGGCTTGAAGAGAAGTATGGAGGTTGCAAAAGATTTGCTGGGCTTCATGGGATCATTTTTGCCCAAGTATCCTAGCCCCGAAGAATGTGAAGACAAATCGTTGGCGTCTCCACTTGTTGAAGTCAAAAAGCTTAACTGAACTGAGATTAGTTGCTAAGACAACTGGCGCATATCTGTATATATTTCACCGAACCTTACCGGTGGATACAATGTAATATGTTAATGAGTGCATGAGGTGTTGGTTTTATTGTTTATATATCATCAGTCGAGTTAAATAGAGCCACAGAGATATTATTTTGTTACAAAAAATGCAACCCCGTTTTCTGAAGACTGTCAGAAAGTGACTATTTGTTAAAAGATTCATATCTTCATTTTCTAGCTCCCGTAGTTTCAAGGTATGATGATGAATGTGGCTGCATTGTCAAACATATTTTCCATTTGTAATCTTGATTGATTATTGATATGTTTATATTTTGTTAAAAACTGCATTTGATGAATGATGGTGTTTATAGAACTGGAATTCGGTCCTTGCAAGGAGTATTCGTCAAAGTGATGCCCTTTCTAGTTAAACCATGCGCACCCTTCATGCACAAATTCGTCAACCTACAAACTATTATCCAATACGGGTATGGTAAGGTAATAAAAGTCAGGGATAAAAGACGACAAACAACGAAGAATAAAATTAAAAGATGCATAACAATCCCGTATGTTAACTGTTCATTGTGTGTTTTTCTAAACATTATTACAACCTGCATCTAATTTATAACATGACATGATTACTATTTAGTAAAGAGATCACCGAAATTAGCTTGGACTAATTTATAACCTGCGTCTAATTCACTGTGCATTTCTAGTCTGCTGCTTTATAATTTTTCTTCTAGCACAATGATCATCAAAATTAGCTTGTGGGATATAAATGCTTGTGGGATATAAAATGCAAAAGGTATTGTAATTTTCCAACATGATTTGGGCAATGGAGTTTGTTTCGAAGACAGAGAAAAGGAGGAAGGAAAGTTCAGTCCCACGGCTTGCCATATAAAGAATTGTATGTTTAAATATAGGTTACTTAACAGAAGTTTGGACCATTTGATCATCCAAATGTTTGCTTTATCGTGAGAAAGAAAGTCATGCATACTATCGCATACGCGCGCCGCCGCCGCCATCCGATCGGGCCGGCTTGGATTTGGGTCCAATTAATATTCGTGGACATTAGACGTTCATTACAAACGAATGAATGTGTCCTCTCAACGAAAATGCACCTATCCACAACTATAAATAGCAACACCCGAAAACTGTTTCATTTTTAATTCCTCTTCCTAAAATTTGCAACGCCTAAAAAGTGTTTCAGAGCGCTTCTTCATTCAAGTAATGCCTAAAAGGTGTTGCAAATCGGAAATTCCTGAAAGGTGTTGAAAATCTTCTCCTCTCTTCTTCTCTACTCGCTTCTCTAATTTTGCATCATCAAAAGATAATAAAAGAGAGTTTCTTGGCCGAATCAGTAGTACAAATTTTGAATCTGGCTACACTGTTTCAATGCTTAATTGAATTTTAAAGTCAATAGTTTTACGATCCATTTGTACTTGTTGGGTTAAACTATTGCCTAAAAGAATTGGCATAGTAGATCATTGAAGTCGGAAGTACAGCAATCTCATCATCATATTTGAATCATCGATCAAGTTCCAACAAATTTTAGAAAATAATATCAACCATGCATGGTTCGAGTTCAAGCAACATCAATACACTACAAGTTATGAATCAACACTTAACACGTTTGGAGTGGTTTAATGGATGAAAAATTCACACGTTGGCAAGAAACTATGAAGTTCTTTTTTATCACCGTTAAACTCTCCTACAGTCTTGAAGATGATTTGGAGGTCATACTCGAAGAAATTTCGAAAGATACGGATGAGTTGAAAGCGAAACGTGTGAAGCGCAAAGAAGAAGATTTCCTATATATAGGACACATACTCAATGCACTGTCTACTTCTGTGTACAATGCACATAGAAATCTAAAAATAGCCAAAGCACTCTAGACTGCACTGGAGAGTAAATATCGAATATCTAAGACAAGCAATAAGAAATTCCTGGTATGCAATTTTACGGATTTTAAAATAAATGATAATAAGTCCATTATTGGACAAGTTAGTGAAATTATATATATAGCAAATCAACTTAAAGATGTCAAGATTGAACTCCTTGAATCCTTTGTTGTTAGAGTTATAATTTCTAGATTTTGTCACTCTTGGAATGATTATAAGAAGAAACTGAAACACGCGAAGACAGATTATGATTTAGAGAATTTACAGCGTCATCTTTATATAGAAGAGAATTTTCGTAAATGAGAAATAAATGATAATCCGCAAGCTGAGTTTCATTCTAAGATGAATTATTGAATTGACAAATTCGTTGAAGCCTAAGATTGAGACACGGTTCAAGAAGAAAAATCATTATAAGAAAGATAGGAAGAAATGTGCTTGTTATTTTTGTAACAAGCCCGGCCATTATTCTCGTGATTGTCGTCACGAAAGAATCAAATGAAGCCGAATATGGTCAAAGACACATTGGTGGTGGTGGTACAAGAAGCAAACACCATTGGGGGGCATAGAAAATGATTGGTAGCTTGATATTAGAGCGATCATTCATATATGCAAGGACCGTAGTCTCTACAAGAACTACGAAGAAATTAACAGAGATGAAAATCAAGTTACTGGAGCAAATAATGTTTGTAGTATGGTAATGGCACTATAGAACTCCCATTCACTTCTGCAACGACTCTCGTTTTAGTTAATGTTTTGCATGTATCCGATATTTACAACAATTTGGTCTATGGATATCTTCTTAATAAAGGATAATTCAAGATAGTGTATGAGTTTGAAAAATTAGTGTTATCCAAGAACGGAAAGTTCATTGGACGGGGATATTCTTGCAATGGCATGATTAAGTTGAATTTAATAAAGAAAATTCTGCTTATGTCATTGATTCTGTAGATTTATGGCATGCTAGATTTGGCCATATTAATTATGGTTCACTTAAAAATATGAATAAGTTAGAATTAATTTCCGACTGTAATTTTGAATCCATCTCTAAATGTGAAATTTGTGTTCAAGCAAAGATACGTAGAAAATCCTTTAAATCTATAGAAAGGAAGACTAGTGTGCTTGATCTTGTATACAGAGATGTTGGTGATTTTTAAGGTCACACAACATATGGTGGAAATAAACTCTATGTTATATTTATTGATGATTACTCTATATATTCTTATGTTTATCTAATGAAATCAAAAGATGAAGTCTTTGATAAATTTAAAATTTATAAGGCTGAAGTTGAAATGCAATCAGGACTTAAAATAAATGTTCTACATTGATCGTGACGGTGAATATTTTCCAAATGATTTTACTTTATTCTGTAAACAACAAGGATAATTCATCACTATACTACTCTTTATACCCCTCAATAAAATAGAGTCAATGAAAGAAAAAATAGGACATTGCTAAAAATGGTTAGTGCTATGCTAATTAGTTCAAATTTACCTAACACCTTATGGGGCGATGCCATTTTGTCTGCATGTTATATTTTAAATAAAGTTCCTTTGAAAAAGAAGAACATATCTTCTTATGAACTATGGATTAAGTGAAAATCTAACTTATCAAGACTTAAAGTTTGAGGATTTTTAGCGTATGTTAGAAAACCAAATCCCAAAAGGCCAAAATTAGAAAATTTAAATGTGCTTTCATAGGTTATTCTCTCAATATCATAACTTACCATTTTATTATCCTTGATGCTTTTAAAGTAATTGAGTCTGTAGATATAGAATTTTTTTAAAACAAGTGTGTAGCCCAACATCAAACTAGCAAGTATCCAGTAGCATCATCTGGTTCAGAACATATTGAAACTAATGATAACAAGAATGAAGATTATGTATCTTCTCAAAACAACGAGAATGTTTCAGTACCCGAAGAGGATACTGAACGAACGAAAAGTAAAAGAGCAAGGATAGAAAAGGACTATAGTCCTAACTTCATTACGTATCTTATAGAAAGAAGTAAGAATGAAATTTGTAACATCACTAGATACGTAATGAATGTTAATGATGACCCGAAATCTTATTCTGAAGCTATGAGTTCTGAAGATGCTATTTTCTGGAAAGAAGCTATCAATGATGAAATTAATTCAATTTTGGTAAACCAAACTTGGATTTTGACTAATTTACCTTCTTGTACTAAACGAATAGGATGTAAATGGATATTCAAGAAAAAAATAAATACTAATGGATCTGATAAATTTATAGGAATATTTGTAGCGAAGGGTTATAAGCAAAGATATGGAGTGGATTATTTTGAAACATACACTCATGTTGCTCGCATTTCTTCGATTCATTGTTTGATAGCACTAGCATCCACTCGTAAAACACTAAATGGATATGAAACCGCTTTTCTAAACGAGGATTTAGAAGAAAAGATATATATGGAACAACCGGTGGGTTTTATAAATCCAAGCTAAGAAAAGAAAGTTTGTAGACTGATAAAATATCTTTATGGACTGAAATAGACACCCATGGAATGACATGAGAAGATTGATAAAGTAGCATTGTTATAAGGCTTCATTGTTAATGATGCTGATAAATGTATTTATAGCAAATCGGACCAAACCGTTGTATTTTAATATGTTTATACATTGATGACATGTTAATATTTGGGACTGATATATCTTATGTGAAAGAAACTAAGAAGTTTCTGTCCTCTAAATTTAATATGAAAGACTAGGAGAGGCTGATGTAACAGGTATTAAAATCTTAAGAAAATAGGAAGAGTTGGTACTATCCTAGTTTCATTATATTAAGAAGTTCCTCAAGAAGCATGGTCATTACAATGACAAACCAGCAACAACTCCTTTAGATTCAAGTATTAAGTTAGTGAAGAATACTGGACGTGCAATATCTCGACTTGAATATTCCAGTATTATTGGTAGTCTAATGTATGACATGCATTGCACTAGACTAAACATAGCGCATGTTATAAGCATGTTGTGTCGATTTACGAGTAATCCGGGTTATGAACATTGGAAAGGTGTATATAGAGTGCTAACTTATTTAAAAGGCACTATAAACTATGGCCTATCTTATAAAGGATATCATGTTGTATTTGAATGAAGGATATAGTGATGCAACCTGGAACAATGTAGAATCCAAATCCAAGTTTACGACCAGGTGGATTTTCACATTAGGAGGTGCAGCTGTGTCTTGGTGCTCTAAGAAATAGACCTGTATTTATGACTCAACAATGTTGTCAGAATTGACTACATTAGTAGATGCAAGCAGGGAGGCAGAATGACATAGGAGTTTATTGATAGAAATTCATTAATGGAAGAAAGCATCACCAACAGTCTTAATTAACTGTGATAATCATGCTATGGTATATAATGTTTCTAACAAAACATATAAGGGAAAGTCTACATATGTAAGTCGTAGACATCAAATGATAAGACAATTACTCAAAAGGGAGTAATCAATGTCGATTACATGGAAACAAAGAAAAACACGGCTGACTCATTTACTAAGAGTCATCCAAAGGATATGATTTCTATAAAATCGAAAGAAACGGGGCTAAAGTCTTTGAATGAAGGTTGATCATCCTTAACAAAAACTCAATTTATGTGACGAAAAGGATAGACAAAGTTCAATGGGTACCAACAAGTTAAGAGAATGATTATGGAACACTAAAACTAATTGTCCATCATTAGTGTTAGATCCTGCTTGAAGGAGGATGGATGAAAACCCTTAGTAAGTCTAGTTAAAATCACAAGGTGTATTGCAGAAAAACCTTAAGGAGCTTACCTATATTAATATGGAAATCAAGTCATTTCCTAAGAAAGTAAGATCGCTTTCTGAAGAAGACTCATGAACTAAGAATTTGAGCACATGGCCATTAATTTGCGAAACATATAGAATACTCTACATACGGAATCAGTACGTGTGACTCTTCTAATACCATCATAAGTGGTATTTGGTTCAAGACACATTCATGCAGACCACGGTAGAACTTTGAACGGTTTATACTACGTTAAGGTTCAAATACAAAAGATACATATCATTTATGTATTGATTTCCACGATGATGCAATACTTGATCTTGGAATTACGTTGGCTTGATCCTACTTGGGTACATAGACAGTCACTCTAGTGATGCAGCCATCTACTTTAGTTATATTACTTATTTTGAAAATGGGGCAACTTATTGTAAATTTTCAAAATGATTTGGGCATTGGGGTTTGTTTTAAAGAAGAAGAAGATAAAGGAAAGTTTAGTCGCACATCTTGGAATATAAAGAACTGTATTTATTTAAATATAGGTTTCCCAGGAGAAATTTAGACTCTTTGGGCATTCAAATGTTTACTTAATTGTGAGGAGGGAAGTCATGCATAACTACTACACGCACACACCGCCGTCCTTCTTCCGACCGACCGAACCGGGTTGGATTTGAGTTTGGGTCCAAATAATATTCTTAAACTGAATTATTTTTGGCCAGATTTAAATTTGAATTTGAATAAACAAAACTAATGGGAGATGCGATCATTTGGATGGAGGGACATTTGTATTCAAATGAATAGACGTGGACGGAAGGTATGAATGTTGCAAATGAATAGACACGTCTTCTCAACGAAAAGGCACCTCTTTGCAAATATAAATAGCAATGCATAGAAATCATTTCATTTTTTGATTCCTCTTCCTAAAATTTGCAATGCCTGAAAAGTGTTTCAGAGTGTTTCTTCATTTTGAAAATCAGTAAGCCTGAAAGGTGTTGCAAATCAGAAATCCCTGAAAGGTGTTACAAATATCCTCTTTACTTCCCTAATTTTGCATCATGAGAAAATAATAAAAGTGATTCTTGGTCGGATCAAAATAGTACAAATTTTGAATCTGGTTACGCTGTTTCAAAGTTTCATTGAATCTTGAAATCAATAGTTTTGCACCAGTTTTTATCTTTGGGTAAAACTATTGTATAAAAGAATCTACACAGTAGATCCTTAAAGTCGGAAGTACAACAATCTCCTCATCATCATACTCAAATCATCGATCAAGTTTCAACAAAAGAAAAGAAAATAAATTGATTTATCAAGACAAAAGGTTATCTTAATACGATGTAAATACGGTGATGTGAAGTAACAACATAAGGGTAGTGAAGTAGAAAATAGTTATATAGTAGGTGCTTAAGATAAAAACAATAAACGTGAAATTTTGAAAGTTTACATAGTCGATCATACACAAATAAAACATAGAACGTTGTGGTTTATTGAAAGAAAATAGTTTTATACTTGGAAAGTAGTTTTATTCCTAAGAAACATCTTTGCGATGTAACACAGTCGAAACAATCTTAGGCAGGTTCGTAGAAATGAAATGTCCCATGATCGTTGGGGTTGCGTCTAGTGTGTCGGACTTTTTAACGTTCCACAGGGAGCATTTGGACCGTTGAGGGAAAAGATGGAAAACAGCACGTTGGCATCGGACGCATCGAGCCATTTTCCCCTAAACGGCTACTTTCTTTTCCCTTCCATCTTCATTCTATTTATTCACCCCCATCCCACCTCCACACCAGTAAATCCAAACCTTCTCCATTTTCTACACCGCAATCTGATTCTCTTTTCATGTATTTTTTATGTTTTGTGTTATTTTATTTCGATCTATAAGCATAATTTTTCAATGATTTTTTGTTATATCCTATAATTTTCATTTTTCAGCATGTCGCACGGATCTTCGGTTTTCTTTCAGCATATTACTTTGTAGACACCCGAAATGGAGGGAATTTTCGTAGACTTGTGAGTGGAATTTTACCTGAAAGAAGAATTATGTCAGCTCGTTTTACGCATCGATGATAAATGCATTTAACGACAGAATAAAACTTTAATGGTCCCATACACAAACAAAGAGAAAATAAGACAACTTGAAGCGCTCTTGGGTTGATTGGGACAGACTGCAACAACAAGAAAAAGGGATTTGTGATCTGCAGAATGATTACATGGATGGCCCCGAGGAGTGGTGGAATACCATTGCATGGTGATTCAAGAGATTCAGAAAAGAGCACCCCCTCAAATTCAAAGAGTTGGATCAGCTTTTTGGATGCTACATAGGAAAAGAGACTTGTAGATATCAGATACCTCTTATCCCACCAACTCAGCCTTTTACTGCTGCTGATATGGAATATTACTTTGATTGGATAGCCCGTGACACTTGACACTCCATTTATTCCTTGGCCTAGACATGGTTGGCATACTGAGCACAGCAATTCGAGCAGGTTTGACGTTGGAAGGTCGATAGAGCATATAGATTGTTTCAACAATGTCGTGCAGCGTTGTTATGGTCATTTTTCTCCTATTATGTCTGTTGCGCAGTGAGAACTTATGTTAATTTTTCATAACGAACCCATAAGCTTGGATATCGTTGAAAAATTAAGTGATGAAAAAGTACCAGAATTTATAATGTGCGAGTTGGAATTGTTGCATGGTCAGCCGTCAGTAGTTTAGTTTGTTTTTTGAATGTATTTGAATTTAAAAGTGCATTAGTTTTTTTAATGAAATCGAGCAATTTATTTTTTATTATTTGCAATTATTAAACGCATATTACATAATAAAATTTAAGTTAGAAGGTTTTCTACAAATCAGCAATAACCCGAACCCTGGACACACCGATTCAAAACCCAAATCTCGTAGCGGAGGGAATAAAATATAAATGCCAAAAATAACCCAAATCAATACTATTTACTATTTCAAACAATAGTGGTCTATACAAGGAATGTCTAAATAAAGTCTCCAAATATAAATGTGTTATATGCATAACTGACAAGTGAGACAAGATTCATGATAATGGCAATGATAATTATAGCTCTAAGGCATATGGTCGCCAACTATACATTTTACTCTCACCGCACCATCGACTACCTTGTCGTTCTATAATAGGTATAAAGAGCCAAAAATAGATAAGGTCAGACGAGGTCTGGTCTGTGATTAATATCACTCGTGGTATGGTGTAAGTAGGCAGTTAAATTACCACTTATAATCCACACTGTCTAAGGGTGTTCATTTGTATGTATATACTAAATTTAATAAGTATACAACTGGTACAATATAGAGTAACAACAAATAATACATCTAAATCTAATAGTAATCTACAAATATTTCCACACACGGGTTGGACATCCAAAAATTAGGTAAATCTAGAATATATTAATTATCGATATATAGCCTTAATAGTAGACTGTCGAATTATACATTGAGCAAACATTCTTAATGGTAAATTAGTTAAGTAGCACCCACACCGAGTATACATCACAATGCCTATGCGCACACACTGAACATACAGTCTCGATGATAACTTGCCACTGAATCATCTAGTAAACAACCTCATTGGTGCCCATGTCTTCTGCTCTATATCATTCAACATATGGAAAAAAAGGTTGATGAAAATTCGACTCCCTCGTATGCGCATGTGATTAATTGCTCGCTCACCCTACTATTATGGATGTATCCTCCTTCTCTTCCGCTATAGTCTGCAAATCAAAATACGTGATTGAGATCCACTACAGTAATGATAAGAGCATTTAGTTGCGATACAATCACATGCTAAATTGTGTATCATGCTATACAGCATCATGAAGTGTGAGCTTTAGAATGTCAGTAAGAGTAAAACAAGTCTAGCATGTTATGAAACTTCATGCAGTTATGTGAGCTTCGGAGAGTGAAGGAAGTGGGAGCAAATTCCCCTAAGTCATCCTACTTGGCCTGCATCAGGTCTAGGTTCAGTCTGGGCTTCCTATAAGATTTCAGTCAATTGAATAATCACGTCAGTCGACTGGTTCCTTGTACCTTTTTTTCTTTATATCATGATATTAGTCTACTGGACAACAATATTAGTCTGCTGAAAGGGAATTCAGTCGGCTAGATACTCTAGTCGGTTAATAGTTTGACCTTAAAATGAACTATTTATTTGTGGGTTGGACTCATGTTTATCTCATTGTTTTATAGAACCAATTCAATTGGCCCAGTCGATTGGATATCTGAAGCTTTGGATTTCCAACATGTTTAAATTATTATTTTGATCAAGATTTTAATATTTATTATTAGTTCTTTTATTCGGACTTTTCGTATAAACTTTGAATTTGTATAATCTTAACTTTGAACAATTATCCAATGTAACATAAGCTTTTACCATATCTTAGCTTTTATATATTTTATTCCACAAGTGTGTAATTGTTCAATGATTCCTCTACATGTATTTAATTTTGTTCGAAGCTGATAGAATTAGATTTAGATAATTTTTAAAGCACATATGCATAGATTCACTTTTACTCATTTAAATCAATTCAAATTTGTTACATAAATCAGACCTTTATAATTCCAAAGTTATATGTATAGATCCACATTTCATTCATTCAAATTAATCCAAATCTATCATATAAATTCAGATTTATATGATTTCATGGTTATATATATAGATTCACTTTTATTTCATTCATATTAATTCAAATATATTTTATAAAATCATATTTATATGTTTTAAAGGTAAACTCCATCCAATATACCCTCCCCCTAGAACTTCATAAATTATCATCAAATCATTATCTAGGATTTCCCACCTTTTCCAATTCATATAAATTTTCCATCAAAATTCATAGATTCAATTAAAAATCATATTTTTAAACCTAAATAGATATACAAATGAAAAGTAAATGATCATCTACATTATTCAGTTCATATATCCCACTCACTTTATACACTACTTTTAAAGAAATCTTCTTCTCTAATCCAATTTGTTTTGGCGTTCCTTCCTATCTATTTAGGTTGCAATGGTTTTGCTTTGAATTCTCTCTTCTTTTCAATTTGTTCTCTTATTTTACTTGTAGGAATTTAATTTACCTTTCATTTTGAAGAGAATTATTTTAGGATTTGATGAAGAAGAAGAAGAAGAAAATGGAGATTAGAAAAAGAGATGATTGTAGAATAGAAAGGGGTGGAGGATGAGGTGAATTACGGTTAGAAGGATCCTTATATAGGCATAAAACCTGAAATCCCTTTAGCCCCTACCTGAGCCTTGACCTGTTTCACTTCGTAATGCATGCTACAGTTAACAATCAATATCGCCTTCATCTTGTGTCTGTTTCTGACATTTTATATATGAATTTGGACTGGAAAAATTATACTTAACGCAATGGAAAAGTTATATTTTCCGAATTCCTTTATTTATATAAATTCACTTTTTTCAGCTTTATATAAAATTACCAAAATGCCTTTTTGATTAATTATTTATTTTTAAAATCTAGGATGCTACATCCTCCTCTCTTTAAAAGAATTTTGTCCTCGAAATTTCAGGTGATGGAAAAAAGCAACCCATAGACTCAACTATACTCTAGCAATTATATGTATGTACAATACATATACTCAACTACACCACACACAAAGCAATTCATATCAAACATATTCATTTCCTAATGTTTCTAAAGATATAAGACATGATACTCATAGCGATACCACTAAAGTATGGATATAAACATCAATATATAGCAATGGTAAGTCAAATAACAATCAACATATGCCATGAATATGGCAGGTGATAATGCATAAACACTAATGTAACTCATATATGGAGAAAGACCATGATATAGGCACAGATGAAAAACATCCTAAAATATACTGATGATTCTATATTTAAGCAGCATGATGTATTATAAATCAAGTCATATAGAAAAAGACAAGTCACATAATAAAACATAGCACACTTTCAATTTCCTAATTTAACCAAGAAGTGGGAAACATACCAGAAAAGAGTGAGGGATGGGAAGCTCTAATCTTCTTCTTTGGCTTTTAAGCACTCTCAATTGGATCATCTCCCCATTAGACTCTAGCCAATCTGATTACTTTATTATAGAATCGTCTTGCCCCATGCTCGACAATGCGGCTAGGTGCATGATGAACAAGTGACTCTCTTTCCACGTCAACCTATTTTAACGGACTCGGTTCGACCATAGTAGCCGAATTGTGCAAGCACTTCTGCAATGCGACACATCGAAAATATTATAAACCACCGCCAACTTTTCAAAAAGTTCCACTCTATAAGCCAACTTCTCTACTCATTCTAAGATCGAAAAAAGCCCTACCAACCTTGATGCCAACTTTCTTGAACTACCAAATATCATAACATGTGTAACGGGTGAGATCTTCATAAAAACCATGTAGCCTACTAAGAACTTTAGCCATGTGCATCTTCTGTCAGCATAAGGTTTTTATTTGTCTTACACAGCCTTCATCCTTATATGGATGAAATCAACTTTCTCCAAAGTCTCTCTGGTCATCTTTGGCTTAAGTATAATCCTAGCTGTAGTTTCCCACAACAAGATGGAGATATAAATGGCCTCCCATACAATGATACAAATGGTGTCGGTTTTATACTTTCTCGATAGTTGTTGTTATATGCAAACTCTACTAATGGCAAGTGATCCCCCCCCCCTAAGAACCTCCAAAGTCTAAAATAGACATATGCAGCAACTCCTCTAACACATTATTCATTTGTTCAATTTGTCTATCCCATTGTGGATGATAGGCTTACCCAAGTTTAGTTTAGTGCCTAAAGCCTCATGAAGACTCCTCCAAAACTCACTAGTGAAAAGTGGGTCTCGGTCATAGACAATATTGGAAGGAACTCCATGCATTTAGACTACCTTCTTTATATATAAGATTGCTAAAGATGCGGTTGTAATCGTACTACCAATCGAAATAAAATGAGCACATTTCATCAGTCGATTGACTAAGACCCAAACACTCTCATTTCCCCTTCTATTCTCAAGCAGGGCATCACCAAAATCCATAGAGATGCTCTCCCAATGTGGAATATCTATAGGCTATAATAATCCACCTGGCTTCTCTGCTCTACCTTTACTGTTTGACATGTCAGAGACTTAGAAACAACTTTGCTACATGTCTCTTCATACTCGACCAGTAGAACACCCCCTTCATATCTTGATACATTCTATCACCATTGGCATGAATGATCATTGTTGCTCAAAATTTCTCACAAATAAAAGATTAGACCACTAAGACATATGACCCAGCCCACATCGAGCCGACCCAAATTCTCAAGCCCGGTCCAGTCTAAGCCAGCCCCAATTCATCCAAGTTCAAGCCAAGCCCACTCCGAGCGGGCACATAGTCTGAGCCCGACCCAGTTTAAGCTGGCACTTATCTAGCTTAGCCTCAACCAGCCCACTCAACAAACTCAAAAGCAAACTGTCCATGGCCCACTCAATCTTAGTCCACTAAGACTGGTCCTTCACAAGCCGGCGGTTACTTTCCATCCTTAGCAATTTCATATGCCTTTAACAGCCTTTGGAAGCAAGCAACTGACCGTTACTGTGCACAAGAAGCTAATCATTTGCTTTGTCCCCTAGAAAAGCAAAGTAAGTGCCAAATAGTATAGCTGTGTATTGGATACTATAGCATATCTTCCAAATACGCGCCAACTTTTATAGCAAGCAGCCTTTCTCAGCCCAAATCACGTGCCCGGTACGAAACTACAGTTGGCATGCTTCTCAGCCACGTACTTATATCTCATTTACCATCATTTCCTGTCACCCAGACGAACAGATCAATGGTCAGGAGTGGTTCACATGTTTTACCTTGCAATCTCAATCATCCACTTCCCATATCACTGCTATAAGTAACCCTTTCTTTTCAATATCAAAGCGATTTATTTCTAGTTAATTTTTATGCTCAGAATCCTCATTTCTAGCAAATTAAAATCCTAAAGCTCTTAAGTATAGTAGCATTGTAAGCTTAAGTGCTAGTTTTTATTATTTTCTTGTAATTCCTTGTAATTGTAAGATCGACTTAGTAAGATATCTTCATAGTGGACTTAGGCAAGTTTAGTCGAACCATTCTACATATTTGAGTCATTTACTTTAGTTTGATTATTTTGCTCCTCACTTTTAATTTTTAACCTAATGTTAGTAGATAAATTTTACAACTACAAATGCATTAGTCTAATTGCGAGGTTGGTTAAATTTTTAGTCAAAATTTTGGCGCTAGAAGGATGGTCTACCCTATAAGCTATCATCTGTCTTCAATTCTTCTCTAAGTCTATTCTGGATTGTTGCCATGAATCAAGATGATGAAACGAAGGTAATAATTCTAATGACCATGAAACAAATGGTAACATCATCGCTAGGGCTGTTTATCACATCCCTGGAATATGGAAAAGTGTGCTTCAAGGCTTAACTAACGTGGGACTCTAGCCGGCCAAGTGAACAATTTGACAATAAGGCTGGATGCTCAGACAATGGTGAACTGTGTACCACCATACCCTCCAATGGCTGAACCGACTCTACTTAAAATGTTGTCCCCAATGCTTTCAACCTCATGAACTCTTCCCAAGAGAAGGTAGTACTTGAAAGCCCGATTGGAGATGTTCATGCTCATCACAGAAGGCATGTCGTGCAATGGATAAGTCACGTTATTGACATTAACATAGAGATGACCGCATATATAGAACAGAGAAACCGCGGTTGACCTTTAATGGAATGGTCATCTGCTTATCTACTTGCACCCACCATTTTCATGATGGCCTAAGTATAATGCACATACCATGAGTTTACTTAACAAATATATATATATGTATCTTACCTCGTTCAGCAATATGTTGATACTACTACACATAACAATTCTAGCTTGAGGTTTCTCAACAAGTAAAGAGTATGTAAGTAATATGTTAATATATAAATGGTAGAGCACAATTCTATATTAGAGATTCTTAATCTTTAATATATTTTCACTGATATCGACTTAAGGAATAATGTATTTCCTATTAAATACCCTCATGATTCAAGTGCCGGATACATCTGAATTCACGATATATGTATCATATGTATGTATTTACTCCAAAATCCTATTTTGGGTTTATTTCAGTTGTACCTTCATTATATATATGTGGTTATATAAGTTTAATTTTTTTATACCTACTATAATTTAGTTAATTTATATAATGTATACATGTATCTTTATTAATTAAGTCATATTTAATTAATTTTTAATTTTATTTAATCATCCAATTTCATTAAAAAATTATTAAAATTTTGGAAAATTTATATTAATCATCTTAAACTATTTAAGATAAATAACCATTATAACAATTATAGTTTGTTTATATATACATATCAATATATGTAAATATCATTTAATTACTTTTAATTAATTTATCCATTTGATGTTTCATCATTTAGTCAAATAATTTAAATTAAATTTCAATCAAATTAAAATTTGAATATTATTCATCTTAAAAAAAATTATGGTAGATATATGCAATAACAAGTATAGTTACGTATATAAATCGCTATCTATGTATATGTTTATGTTAGTTAACATTTAGTTGATTTATTTATCAAACAAATCATTTATTTAATTAAATCATTTTCAATTGAATATTTTTAATAAATTCAAAAGTTTTATTTATAATTTACCTTAAATAATTTAAGACAAATATATTCACATATACCATTATATATGTTTATTTTAATTAATTACCCTTTATTAATTTAATCAAATTAATTAAATATTAAAAAAAATTGAAAATATTAAATTTATTTTCAAAAACATTTTGAAAAATATTTTGTGGCTTTTATAAATAACTATGGGACTTACATCTGAGCCAATGTATTGGACTTATTTACTCACTGGGTCAGGCCAGTAACCAAGGATGTTAGAATACTTGATTATTCAACCTTAAGCCTGGACACTACTATTATAGACATCTATAGAATAAGTATATTGTACTGGTTAGCCCTATTTAAATGTTGATTAATTAGACCACATAGACCATTTGTGTTTCAATACCATTAATGGTTCGGTCAAACCTTTGGGGTGACTAACTAGGTACCTCATAAGCGAGCTTTAAATGCAGCCTGTTGATTAGAATAACCATAACAGGACATGTAGGGGTAGGAGGCAATGCTTCATCATAGATCACAATGTGAAACCTCTATAATGCAAATTGAAAGGATCGAACCTTATACATCTAATGTACCAAGTGAATGTCTCAACCAACCTCGCTTTGATGCTATTAAATTAACCTGGTATGTCTGAGACAATGAAATGAGTCAATTTCAATTGTTCCCCTATTTGGATCATAGTAGGCCTGTAACAACCTTTTTTTATGTATTAAAGGGTTGTAAAATATTATTTTTAGATAGATATTGGATTGTATGACACTATAACTTTAGGGGATGTTGAGTAGTGACATTTTTTACGTTAAGAAATTTTATTGGATGATTTTACCCCAATTTTTTTAGCGGATATAATTTTATAGAGAAGCCGAATCAGGACCCAAAACCACTTCCATTGAAAAGATATAATGGTTTTCCTTTTTATAGAGTGGTTATATTAGCTATTTGGACTCTTTGGCTAGGAGACATGACTATTTGAAGTTTGACAGTTTTTGGAGCATCTTAATGGGTAAGTAGTGAGATTGGAGATATGCCCACTAAGCCATTTCAGGTTTGATATTATTAGAGGTTAAAATAACATTCTCCAAATCATTTTTCCCATCTTCCAAATAGATCTAACCCTCCATTAACCCTTCCTTCACCAAAAGTTTTACCTTTCTCCTCTAAATTAAGTATAAATAATACATGAAGGGTAGAATATAAGGGGATTGGTTAGAGATCTTCAAATCTATGCTTTTAGAGAAGAGAAAATATGGGCTAGCTATTCATTCTCGGATTTACCTCGATTCGTGTGTAAAATTTATATTTTAGAGGGTTTGGTGAGTGATTTATCACCTCACACTTTACTATATATGTATCCATAGGTTTTGACATATCCATTTTTAAATAAAAAATTACATTTTAATTCTTTTTTAAAACCCTACCTATAGTAAAACTTGAATAAATGGATTTTTAGTATTCTAATACTGTCATTTTGGTATGCGACTGTCTTGATATATATCAGGATAATGAAGTGCTGGCGTGGTGCTTTGACATGAGATGACTTTGGAAATTTGGTATAATGGCTCTATAACTTACGATGGGGTCGAGAGGCATTCCAATAATTACGACTCAATGATGTGAGTTGTGATGGTGATCCACAAGGACAAGTCTAATGATGAGGGCTTGTGAGTAGAATATATGATGGTGTTCTACCGTGGAGATAGCTGGGGTGGAATAACGATTGTGTTCCATTGGAGATGCATGAAAATGGATTGTTTATAATTCAAAGGTTTCTAATGTTCTTGTAAAGAAAGGTTATGTAGGGACGCCCACCTGGATTTGTGACCGTATTTAGATCTTTGCATTGGTAGATTAACCTAAACTTTTGCGGTTGTGGGTATGGTTTCTGGCCTTTCAAAGTAGCATAGATTTGAGCATCAAAGTAGCCGGGATTTGATTGAGTCCCTGGTTTGCGATTGTGCCATACGATTATCATACATCTAAATCACATGAGTGATGGTAAGGATTGTTTAATGGATGCTATGTTTTCTATGGTTATTTATCACTTTAAGGTGTCACATGATGTAGGTATTTTCAATCGTATACATAGACACTTGATATTATACATTGATTGAATTACACTTATGTGATGATAATAGATTAGCATATATTCATTTTTATGTGCTAACCCTTTGGATGCAAAGACGGGTCAGGTATGATTTTCCATACCTTTGCCCATATTTGCTATATGTGATTTTTATAGTATTTTCGAGATGATGTATCGTTCACACTAGATTGTTGTACGACCTAAGGTTTTGTGCATTGCTTCTTATTATCTTGGGTACACTTAAGTGAATAGATTAGGGATGCCGAATATGCATAGTGTATGGAGATGTACGGAGTACTAATGGGAGGCTATGCTTTTATATATCATACTTCAGAGCATACCATCGCTTATTCCACTGTGTAGTACTATGGAGCTATACCAGTAATTGTATTACTTTAGAGATAGTTATAAGGTTTATTTTAGAGACTTGGAATGTATAAACTCTTCTACTTTTAGTTTTTGTATAATCTGTGAACCTTTTGCACTCTGGTATTCTCATTTATGGTTCATTTGATTATATTACTATCTCATCTATTTTACATCCAGGTTATTATATTATATTTTGTCATTGTGATGTGTGATGTTCTATATGTTCTTTGTTTGGATTTTCATTACTTCACACCCTTTGTTATCATTTTACATCGGCTAAGTATCTCCATGGCATATTATATAGGTATATTGGCTATTAGTGATGTATGGCTATCATTACATTTGGTATCAGAGCTTAGGTTGCGTAGATGACCTAAATTGATAATTGGATCCATTGGAGATAAGAATGAGCTTTCACCTTAGATTGGATCAAGCGATATATGAGAAAGCATACTTTTTATATTTTAGTGTCTAAACTATATAGTAGTATATATAGTATATTAGTTACATTGCACTTAGAAACATCATTTATTCCTTTTAAAGAGAACAATCATTTTTATTACAGCTTATAAGAATGAGCCGGCTAACGAGAAATGATGCTAGGATTTCTACTTCTAACAGAGAGCAGGAAGCGGCAATGGGACAATTATGAACCTCGATATGCATGTTATGTTCAACAACATGATTAGAAGCATGCTACATAATGCCCTAGCAATTGCTTCTGCGGTGGCTGTTGGCGATGGAGCTCCGATGCAAGCACTGAGGGCTAACTTTACCAAACTGAACAAGCATTCTACTTTAGGAGGCAGATCATCTCTTGAAATGGAATTAACTATCAAAGTGCAAGATTGGTTAGACATCCACAAGCGCATCTTTAAGGATATGGAGTTGGAGGATATGATGAAGAGGAAGCTGGCCTCTAGACAGCTTAAGGGGCGAGCTATGGGGTGATGGAACGCCATCAAGATTATCACTCCTAAGGATCAGATTACTTGGGAGTAGTTTAAGGTAAGGTTTGAACAAAAGCATATACTGGCTGCCCAGATGTTGGTGCTCTTCCAGAAGTTTGTTGATTTGAGACAAGGGAATATGTCTGTGTCAGGGTACGTGGCCAAGTTTGACATCCTTTCAAAGTATGGCTATCTTCTATCGATTCTCCGCTCAAGAAGAAAGAGAATTTTATTATGGGATTAAACGACTACTTAGGAGAGAAGTTGGTGGGACATATTTGAAATGATCTGTATTTTACATATCAAAGGATCGTAAAATATTAATACCATTTTTATTTATGGTCGTATGATTCTATAATTTTGGAAAATGACTACTAAAGATATTTTTCATCTTTAGAATTTTTATCGAAGGATTATGACCCTAAAAATCTTGTATGGCCTATAAATTTTGATGGTTTCTCTTTCTGTATTGGGTTTTGAAGCCGCTTTCATTACCGGGATGATGGTTTCTCTTTCGTAGGGCGGTCATAATAGAAAAATGGACTTACCGTTTGGAAGTTATAGCTGTTTGAAGTTTCAATTATTTTGAACAACTTAGTGGGAGTTAAGGAGATTAGTGGCTAAGCGCAAGGTCCATTTCAGGATTAGCACCCAAAGGAGGCTGATGAACTACTCCTTGTCATTTCACACTTCCCAAAATAGTTAGAGAACTTATAATTATCATTCTCTAGCCTCAAACCACTCTAAATCTTAATTTAATTTGCTAAACCATGTTGTTAGAAGGATATTAGCGTAATGGGCACTTGGATTTGGAGGTTTTATGTTGGACATCACTTGGAATTGTTGTTCATCTCGGGATTTGTGCATCTTTGGATATTCTTTGGATTTAGGTGAGTGGTTAGGACCTCTCACTTACTAGTTACTCATTATACATCTTAAAATGATGTTTAAAAATGATTTTTGGATCCTAAATCATGTTTTAAAACTTAACTAATCACATACATTAACTTCAAACTATTTCAAAAAGATTTGTGAAATTGTGTTCTTAAGAATCTCCCTTATTCTTATAGATTACCTAGTTTTCTACTAGTTTTCATGTAGATGTGTATGAATATATGCTTGTTAGGATACATTGTGTGTAATGTATGCTTGAATGTATGAAGTCTAATGTAACGACCCGCCGTTCTGACCGCCCCTAGTCGGTAATTAAACCAACTACAAACGTTCAAAATGACGGATTGTTATTTAGTTTATAGAATTTAAACAGAAACAGCCACAGAATCACAGAATAATAATCATATTTCACATAAATGAATTTTTCTTTTATATACAAATATCAGAGTTATACAATGAATTACATTTAAATACAGCGGAACAATTATCTATATATATATCTTTTTAAGTACAAAAGAAATTCTGAAAAGTAAAGTAAAGCTTTAATCCCCCTCTCTCTAACTTCGCTGCGAGAAAATCTTCAAGCTGTAAAAATACTCGGTCTGACCCAAGTATTACATTCAAAGGAAAATAATACCCAGGTCAGTCTAATTCAAACTCAGTTATTAGTGCATAGAAGCAATAATAATTAAATAGTAATTAGACGACAGTCAAAGATAATTCACCTATCTGATCCTTTATTAATTTAAATAAGCAACAATTCTTATATCCAAATTTATTTTCTTCTAAGTCGTTAGTTCGAATTTTAAATACAACTTCAATATTCAATTTCAACTCCAAAGTTAAATTCAAATTCTTATTCAACTTTTAATAGATTAAATTCTAAAATTTAATCGCCAAATCATAGAAATGTTTTATATAGCATTGGGAATTCAATTTAAATCATCATTCAAATATTTAAAATTAATTAAATATTTCCAATTCAAATTGTTCAAAATTCAGGATCGTTACATCTAAATGGTTGAAAACATCGATCGAATGACGATTTGGTTTTAGGAACAAATCTTGGATAAATAATGACCCATAAAGGTCAATTCATCCAAATGACTCGTGATCCATAGGGTAGGTCAATAAGGACACCCTAAAGCTATGTTTCAAGTTCGAGTGTTTGGATCCATTTGTTCGAGTTATTGTCGATTGAAGATGGATCAGTGGCGATTTGAAGACTATGGATCGATGGAGCTTGACTTCGGAGCGTGCATGTGTCTCGGAATGGTTCGCTTCGAGTTATATGATAGAATGCCAAGGGTTGCTAGCATGTATGCATGGGTTACATGAATAAGATGGGAAAAATTTATGTTTAGGATCAGCCGCGAGCTGTGCTTCGGGCTAGGAGGGAAGTTACTTCAGGTCATGTAAGGAATTGGAGTGGTAAAGCAAGACATAAGAGATTTTGCCAAGTGTTGGATCGCTGGCCCATGAATCGGTACCCGATCCATAAGGAGGAGACTTAGTTCGATGAAAGAATGATTTAGGGGTGGAGCACGGTTTGTTTGTGCTGAAGGATTGGATCAGCGATCGGGATAGACTGGTGGCAGCTTGGGTTGGCGGTGATGGTTCGGTCTTATAGGTTGGGGTAGTGTGGTTCGATGGTGGGTGCTTCGATTCACTTGCATAGCTACTTCGGGCTTTCAATAAAGCTACTCAGAGCTAGAGTGATGCTTGCTTCGGGTCTTCATGCATAGGAAGTTGTTTTGAGTCGCACCTTTAATTTTCGTGCTTAGGCTCAGGTCGGTACCAAACCATAAGGTTCAGTGACGACTTTTGACGATAACGACACATGATTCGATGATGTTAATTCTATGATGAGAAGTGATGGCTTCGGTGATGGATAGCTATATTGGAGATGTAGAATAGGTAACTATGAGTCGGATTGAAGAAACTGTTGAAAGAAGATTACAGGATAAGTAATGGCACTCGGTGACCAACGATGGCTGTCGAGAATAGTTCCCAACGGCGATGACTTCAGACGAAAGTTTTAAGAACAATTCTAGAATATGCTCTGTTGCGGATGATGTGTGCAAAGGAATCGTTGATATTCGTAGGTTTCAAAGTGTAATTGTAAAGTGGGGGGTATGTGAGGATGCTCAATTTGGAGCGCCATGTGCCCAAGATCACACGATGTTTTGATCTGTTTTACCCTGGATTGAGTGTGACAGTAGTTTAGTTCCTAGCCTACTAAGTGGCATGGATTCGAGTACCAAGAAACTGGGATGTTGAGTAGTCCTTGACTATGTGATGGGGTCATACGAGTATCATATATTCAACTCACTAAGTAAGTGAATGTAAGGATGAATGATGGATGCTAATTTTGCTTGATCGCTTACCGCACTAGGGATGTCACACGATGTAGATATCTAGACACCCCTTAGTACTTCGATGTATAGTACACCATGACGATCATGATGTAGAGTAGCATATATTTTTATTATGTGCCAACTTTGTGGATGTAGGAATAGGTCAGGTATGACTTTCCATACTATTTGTCCTTGTATATTGGCTTTATAATATTTGGAATTTTTTACCGTTCACATTAGACTATTGCCATGCTTTGCTTTCTATTATATCGGATACTCTTAATTGAGCAGATTAGGGATATCAGGCTTGGTGAGGATGTGGAACTAGACAAATGGCAAGCATGAGGCTATAAACTCATATTACTATATGTAGGTATTATTACTTATCACTCCACTGTGCAGCACCATGGAGCTTGCGAGTGCTATTATATATATGTTTAAAGATAGCTATCCATTTTGAGTTTATTATCAGCTATAAAAACTCTATCACTTATGTTATATAGCTATACGCATCTGAGCACTTTCATTTCTATGGTTCATTCAGTTATTACTTTCTCTTCTATTTTTCCTGAGATGTTTGGTATTATATTTTATTCGATGCACTGTGAGATATATGACAAGTTTTGTGTTGTTCATTTACAACAACAAGAAAGTAGTATGAAGGACAAAATTCATCAATATTATAGCTTCAAGGACATGCTCTCAATTTTTTAGTTAGAAGGACAAACTTTTTAATATAATGTAGAAAACAGACAATTTTTTAGCTTCAAGGACAGTGCTACTATGTAGTATCAATTTTATGAACAGTAGTATAAGTTTTGAAATATCTAACATTTTTTATTTGTAGTGGTATTTTTATGATTTATAGTATCATTTTGCAGGTGGAGTGTGTAATCTTAGACTACAATACTATTTTGTAGTAGCATTTTATGAGTTTTAATAATATTTTTAATTAAATTAAATAAGAATAAAATAATAGTGTATAGTATCGGTTTCGTTCAATGTTTTTTCTTGTATTTTTTTGTAATAAAAATTATAATTGTAGTATCATTTCATGTTATTTTTTATTAGTTATTATGCCTGTAGTAGCAGTTCATGAATTGTAGTTGTTTTTTTGAATTGTAGTGCAATTTAAACACATTTATAGTATTTATGAATTATAGTAGCAGTGTTATGTATTATCGTATAAATTATAGTAGCAGTTTATGAATTTTACTAGCAGTTTTTGAACAAATGTGCCATTTTATAGATGAAGTGTGCATTTATTATGTTTATAATAGTAGCATATGAATTTTAGTTTTTTTAATTGTAGTGGTAGTTCATACACATTTAATAGTATTTATGAATTATAATAGCAGTTTATATACATTTAATAGTATTTATGAATTATAGTTGTAGTTTTATACACATTTTATGTTTTATGATAGTATAAGTAAATGATATTGTACACACATTTTAATTGTAGCAGTTTTATACTAGCAATTTTATATACATATTATAATAGCCGTTTTATACACATTTGGTAGCAGTAGTTTTTTGATCATTGATATAAAATTGATGTAGAGATTTTACACACATTTGATAGTTGTAGTTTTATACACATTTGATAATAGCAGTTCTTTTGGTAATAGATATAAATGATAATGTACGGTATCAATTTTGCTGTATTTTAAATTAATGATGCACTTTTTCTTTATGTATAGTAGGATATGTATTGATGGTGATTATGAAGGAGTAAATTTAAATTGGAAAAGTATAGTATCAGCTTATAATAATATTAATGATACCACCTAGTATCATTTTATTTAATAAAAGAAAACTGATACTACATAGTAGCAGTATCGAACCTACTACTAAAATTTCAAATTTTGGCGATTGTGGTGGTGTTGGGAGCGGTGGCGAGGCTGGTGGTGCAGGTGATGCGGCAGGTGGTGGTGCGAGGAGTGATGGTTGGTAATTTTGGTGTTTGTCCTTGTGACCAATTTTGGGAGAATGTTTTTCCTTGTGGCTAAAATATGGAGGTTGTGTCCTCAAGGCTAAAAAATACAAAATTTTATCTTTTAAACTAATCCACCCTTACAACAACCCTTTTTGATGGTCATTCTATACCGACTTGATACCTTTTCAGTGCATACTACTATACAGGTTATACGTTTGCGTGCTTGTGGTGTAGGGCGGTCATCACATTTGGTATCAAAGATTAGGTTGCACAGATGATCTAAATTGATATCGTGATCAGTAGAGATAGGGTAGGAGTTCTCACCCTAGACTGGATCAAGAGTTTAGATATATACGAGAGCACTTATTTGTTATATATTTTTGTTTTTAAATATGTATAATAGATAGAGAGAGAGAGTGTTTGTGTGTAGTATGAAGTCACACTACACAATGAGTGCTACTTAAGCATAATTACCTATGGAGAGATTGACCGTCCTTATTACAAATTGATGGATGAGTTGTCAAATAAGGACACTCATCAAACAAGGAATGCTGCCAGGAACTCCTTCTCTGAAGTTGAAGAAGGAGCTGGCTTGGGAGCTGTTAATCTAGACCTATAGACGATGTTCAATACCATGATGTGGAAAATGCTGTAGAATGCTTAAGTAGCCGCTCTGAATGTTGCTATTGATGGTGTTACTTCGGTGTAGGCACCCAGAACCGATTTTGCGAAGCTAAAAAAGGATGCTGCCAGCCTTGGTGGCAAACCATTCCAAGGAATGGAGTCGGCGACGGAAGTGTAGGATTGCTTGATAACTATGAATGGATATTCGATGACTTAGAGCTGCATGATGCTATGAAAAGGCATCTGGCTTCCCAGTAGCTTCAAGGGCGAGCCATGAACTGGTGGATGCAGTGAAGGCTGCTACTCTTGATCATCAGTTCACGTAGGACTAATTCAATGCTGGACTTGAGGAAAGTTTATTCATGCAGTTTATAGGTCACTTCTGTTTTTAAGTTCGCTGATCTAAAGTAAGAGGATATGACTAGCTTCAAGTATGCAAGTGAGTTCAATGCCCAATTGAAATATTGGATGTCCTTTATCGACACTCCATTAAAGAAGAATGAGAAGTTCATCATTGGCTTAGATGACTAATTGAGGGAGTGACTTATGGGCCACAATGACAAGACTTTTGAGATGATAGTCGAAAAGTCCCTAAGGCATGAAAGTCTACATCCAAAACCAAAAGCTATTATTCTAAAGAAGATCCAAAGCCGCAATCGGGCAAGGGAGGCAAGAAGAAATGGAATAACCACAAGAGGAAGAAGTTCTTAAAAAAGACCAAAAGAAGAAGATCAAAGCAGGCTAATTTTCTATAACTACTTCGAAAAGGGTCACTTAGCATAGACCGTAAAGATAAGAGAAAGAATCGTTTCGTTTGCAATAAGTTTGGGCATCTCAAGAAGGACTGTCCAAAGCTGACTAAGCAGAAGCAAGTGGTGAAAGCATATGCTCTCAACGTAGTCCCAACTTTGTCGACTGCTCCATCGATGAAAGAGAAGGGAAAGGACATCACTATTCAAGGTATTCTTTACATTTATGATGTTCCCATATGCGTTTTGTTTAATACTAAGGCTTCACGTTCTTTCATATCTAGTGATTTAGTAGATAGATTGGGATTGAGAACCATAATTGTTGAACGACCTTTAATTGTGACAAACCATGTTGGAGGCTCCACCATCCTGTGTATGGTTTTTCGTGGTTTGGTCTTATTGAGTTATAGATATTCTTTTGATTGTGATTGTTTTGTTTTGAGTTTTGCGGGGTTCGGCATTATTCTTGGTATGAACCGGCTTCATAGATGTGGAGTGATGGTGGATTGTGAGAAGTCATTGGTGATGATAAGGGTAGATGATGGGCAAATGATAGTGTTAGGTTACCTCTAGATGATGAGTTGATGGTTTGTTTTCTATAGTTGCTTGATGTCCCTCACATGAGTTGTTATCAGTGCCTTTTGTTAGGGAGCATCTAGACATGTATGAGGAGGTGACCAAACTTCCACAAAGTGATTGGTTCCATATCGACTAAATTAAAGATGTCAGACCAATAGTGATGTTGTAACATCCTACATCCTGAGGCCCGATAATAAGTACTGCTAATGTTGTAGTCATCAATAGTATTATTCTCCGATGGCAAAATATGATCAGTTAATAGTATTATTAATATCGAAGCATAAATATATGAAATTTTTTCAAAAACCAGATTTCATTAATTAATTTCCATATTCATTTCATAATCCCAAAATGTTGCCCAGGTTCAGAATGGAGGATAAAGAATCTAGCCTCTAAACTAGGGTGACACATCATCCCTTAGCCTTACCAGCTTATTTTCTGCAAAGATTAGAATAATGGACACATCCTCAACCTAGAAGGGACACATATTATCCCTATAATGGACAAATTTAAAGCCTATAAAGTAATAAATAAAGACGAGAAGACACTATAAAAGGAGAACTCCACTCTAAAGAAAGATCATCAGAAAAAAATTCTTCATATCTTTTCTTCTCTTCATTTTATTCGAAAGCTTTGTATTATTATCTAGTGTATCAATAAAATTTCTGTTTTTGCGAGAAGATTCTGTTGCTATATATTTTCGTTTTTTGCGTTCAAATTTGATTCTTTAATTTGTATATTTTCGTTTTCTGCATTCAAATTTGGTTCTTTAATTTGGTATCAGAGCCTGGCTAAGACTAGGTAAGTTATTCTTGTTTTATATTTTTCGATTTAGATAGTTTTATATATATATTACTGAAGTAAAACAAGAGAGTACAAAATCTAAATTATTTTTAAAAATGAAAGCTCAAGCTATTCTTTTGAGCATGATTCATTATGAGTTTGCAAAACTTTTGTGGCTGATAAAACTTTTTTCGATTTTTAAGTCAATTTGACGACCTATTGTTATTGATTATTATGCATTGGAGTAGGAAACGAACCATTGTCGTGCTCTACTTAAGTGAAGCGAAGGTATAGGCTTATGGTTGTTAATTCGAGGCCTAACCCTACTATAAAACCCTGGTATGCTAGGAAAGCATTAAGGGGTATCGTGTCTAGCCGCTTAATCTAGGGTCAAAACTAATGTAATAAGTATAGGTTTGAGAATTAAGATTTGTTATTCGAATTAAGACTTTTATCTAATTACAAAAGTATTGTAAAAACTCATAATTGAATTATGTTCAAAAGATCCTCTTTTATGTAAAATAATAAGCTTGTTATTCTCGACACACATAAGTGTCAATTTGATCTAAATACTGAACAATATGAGCACGTTGTTCATATCCCCACTCATGAAAAACTAAAAAAGGGGATTCATAATTTAGTGATTGATCTACTTTAAGAAATTAAATTAGAAGTTAAAGACATAAGTAATAAACTACAAAAACAAACAACAACCTTAGGATTTGGTCGAAATACACCGACAATCCTTTCGCTTAACAGCATTCGAATGGTCAAATATACTTATGAAGAAAATAACAAAATAAATGTTGGAGATATTGATCCCAGCTACTATAAAAATTATCTTATTCTTCAAGAAAAAGAACTTACAGGAGAAATTGATAGTACAGAACTTTATTCTTATTATGAAGAACATTCAACGGCGGTAAACTATTTTAAATATAAAGCAAATGAAGAACATTCTTCATTTGAAGATTCTGAACAAGAATCTGAAAATTCCACAGAATCTGGTTATAATTCTGATACATTGGATAAACTTATTTACAATATAAACACTAATGAAGTAGGATCTAATAGAGGTGCTCTAATTTTACCTCCACCATCTCCACCAGATAATTCTTCTGTTATGAACGATCTTAACTCTGGTATAATTATGGAAGATCAAGAACAGGAAGAAAATACATGTAATAGTCCACATACTGATCCTTACCCTGAAATTCTTAGGCATGGTACTAGATCAGATTGGATCAGGTTTCACTCTTCTAGAAAGCAGTTAAAAGATTTTTATAATGAACAACCCTCTTCAGCATATACCCTAACTTTCAATATAGATAGACTTCCACATACAAAAATAAGAAAATATGTTATAACATGGCTTCAACATATAAGCGGAACAATTTATTTATTACCTCCGAATATGAGTGTAATGGAATACATACATTACGCTATCAGTTGTAGGATAGGAGATGCTTTAGCTTGGTTACTAAACCTTGAAAGGATAAATCCAAATCAATTACAAAGAATTAGGAATATTCAATCTAAACAAGAAGCTCTAGGAGAATTACTAAAATTACTACTAGCAGAATTTACAGGGGAAACTTTTCTGGAAGATACTGATTATGAAAAACAATTATTAAAAATACAATTATGTGATACATGTATGTCAGAAGAATTTGCTTCCAAATACATAGGCCTACTTTTTCATTCAAAGAATAATGACCAAAAAGTGTTTTGGGTAAAAGGCTTTTTTACAAAAATACCTTATCCATGGAATAACATTATACAAGAAAGATATGACATTCTAAGACAAAGCAATACCAATGAAAATCATAACACGGGTTTATTAAAATAGGCATGTATGGATACTATGGAAAGGTTTTGTGAGCAAGCATGTGCACACAAAAAGATGAAAAATAAAATAAAATACTCAAAATTGGGATTTTCTTATTGTACAAAGTACATTAAAGATATTAATACACAATTTGGATGTTCACCTGAATTCGAAAGAAAAAAGACAAGAAATTTCAAAAGAAGAACAATACCAAAATATCAAATCACTAGAAAAAAATGGAAACCAAAATATAAGAAAAAATTTAGGAAAGAAAACAAGTTTTCTAAGAAAAAGTTTATTAAAAAGAAAATTTTCCATAAAGGCTGCAAATGCTTTAAATGCAACAAAGAAGGACATTATGCTAATGAATGTCATACAAATATGCAAAATATTGTAATATCAGACATCGAAGAATATGGTATTCATGTTGGCACCATTGAAGACATATATAAATCAATCAGACACATAATCAAATAAAAATTATTCCGTTGGCTGTATATGCTATACTTCCCAAAAAGGAAAAAATAAATTCTCCATATTATACATTATATGCAACAAAATGCTCTAGATTAAGAAGATACTTCACAACCCAAGTATGTTTAGATCTATTAATAAAAATCCCACTAGGATATTACCGGCAAATTTATAGTATACCTAAACATACTAAAGAAAATATTTTTATAACTCATGGATTAATAGAACCTCTTTCTAAAAATAACGCTTCTATACTATTTAAAAGCACTAATATGGAAGATAAATATTATATTCTAGAGCAAGGAGACCTAATAGGATTACTTGTTTTACATAAACATGAAGTTCTTTCAGTTATAAAAGAAGAAATATATAATCATGATACGTTTACCCCATTAAGTGGTTCTACATCCCGATCATCAACAAATAAAGAGCCAGAATCATATCAAGAATATAGAATATATATGAACTACCATTCTAACAACCACCTCGTCCTTCACTTCCCTCCACGTAGTAGACCTTCTCCGTTCTGGGTGGGAGTGCTCCATACCCTACCCCGAGTCAAATCTCTTTTCCATGTTGTCATCGAAAATGGTAAAAACTGTGTGTTTTGGTTAGATACATGGCATGATCAACCCCCCTGGCCAAATCTTTGCCCCACCTCTTCTCCCATACGCACACCCTCTTCATATCGTTTAGTGACTGTATCAGTCGTGGTCCGGACTCCCTCTGCGCTCCATCCCTCTTCGACTCTGGCACCTTCTCTGAACTTATCTCCGTGTCCAATCTGCTTCATTCTCTTCAACTAACCACCTCGCCAGACCGAGTAGTCTGGGCGCTTGCGCCTACTAAGGGCTTCACCGTCGCTTCCTGTTATTCTTACCTCCATAACCCCGGTCGCTTCTACACCTTCCCTAGACTCTGGGAATGCCCTATTCCACCGCGTATCGCCTTCCTCCAGTAGTGCCTGGCTCATGAACGAATCAACACTAAAGCGAGGCTTTCCCGCCTTCATATTCCGGTAGATCCGTCTTGTGCCTTTTGCTCTGACCACCTTGAAGATACCCCCACCTATTTCGAGACCGTGACTTCACTTACTCAGTTTGGGCTGCTACCAGCGCCCACCTCCTCGGTCATATCCCTGATCAGCCAGACATATTTGATAATTGGCAATTCAATCCCCACAATCTCCTATTGGATGTCTTCTTCGCTCTCTTCTGTTGGTTTATATAGAAGGAACGAAATGCACACATATTTAATAAACCATGATATCACTTTGAAGGTATTTGCAGACGTATTATCTTTTTATTCACCAACATTACAGGTTGGAGCTCATCGGCCCCTTTTAGACTTCGCCTCCCGCTGTGAAGTTCATCTCCAACTGAGTCGCAAGAAAGCAGTTCGGCGTTCCCACCCTGACTTGATTATGAACCAATGTTAGTATCTTGTTGTTTTCGGTATCTTGTTGTTATTTTGTCATATCACCAGTATTTATTCTTGCATTGCTTCGTTATACTTTTGTAATATGTTAAGTGGTATGCTCTTATCGCCGTCGATCAAGCATGTTGATCGAAACTATAATATTTAATATATGCTTCTAATCGGCTGTGCAGTGACACGCTACACACCCGTATTGCTCAAAAAAAAATATGAACACTTTTATATCTGAAGAAACATCTAACCCACAAATACAAGATAGCACAGGAGAACAATTTAAGGTCACTGACGAAGATTTAGAAAAATTAAAAGAGGCAATCCCTCACTCAGACAAATAAGATATTTATAAACCATTGACTTTTAAATCTAGATTTTTATATCAACATACATATATATATTTGATCGTATGCAAGAAAATGTAGAACTAAAAGGAGAGGAAGATTTTACTTCTATAAGCCTTTTGAATAAAAATAAAATAGAAAATTTAAAAGCCAAATATCCAAAAATAAAATAGCTTCATATAGGTTTAATACAACTAAAAATAACAGGGTTATTTAGATCCCGAATTTATACTCCAATAATGATAGTCTATATGGATGAAAGAACTATCAATAATCCTTTAAATAGTATTATTGGAGGAGCTAAGTCAAATTTAGCAAATAGATTATTTGGAGTAAATATACATCCCGATTTTTGTATTAGTCTTGCTGATCAAAATATAGAAAAGGCTTGTACATTATCAGTAAATCTAAAATATAGAACCTCTATCAGGATCTAAAGTCCTTGGCCAACAATGGGAATATTGTATGGCTTTAAATGATACTGCTGCATTCAAAACAATTGCACCCAAACAATTAGTTAAACTATTCAAAGTCGGGTTAGGAAAAACAATCCAACCTAGATTGATCGACATAAGACATTTAAAATTCGATAATGAAATTCAAGTTTTTGTAAAACCACTTAAACCGAGAATACAATTACCTACAGAATTTTTGATAGCATCAGGAAATACCATTTCCACCATAACCAAAAATAATGAAGAAAATACAATTCACCCAACACGTTAAAAAGAACACAATCATATAATAAAATGTCTAAAGTTGAATTAATTCCTGATATATTAAAAAGTATCAGTCATCGTATGAGCTTTAAACTAGAAAATCCAATAGAAGGAAGAACAATGAGAATACTTGAAATACAAAAAGAACATAAATCAAACCGAATGGTTATAAAGGTTCTACAGAAAATATAAAACATCATGATTAGATACATAAATCTTAAAAGAAAGGCACAGTTACATATATCTTCCAATAACGATATGCATCCCTAAATATCAAGAGTTCACGGTGCATGCGTTACTGAAATCTGGTGCAGAAGCCAGTTTACTACAAGAAATATTTATTCCTCAGCAACTCTGGGTGTCCTTAGACAAAAAAGGAATGCTAAATGACTTTATGGGAAGACAGGTCCCTGTTACTCATAAAGCAAAAAACTTACAGGTACAAATGTTTGATATACATGGAAATAACAAAACATACAACTTTGACTTTGCATTACTACCAAAGGAATTTGATAATGATTGCATCCTTGAAATGGACAATCTACGACATCTCCCTCCATTCAGCAAATATTATTATAAATTAGATGGCGTTTTTGTGCCTCGAGTAACGCTATCCACTACAATTGTACCACATTATACTCCAGCAACACAGGGTGGTGAAAAACCTGTTACATTAATTGAAAATGTAAGAACATCAAAAATAATACAACCAAAAATATGTACATACAATATACCAACTATAAATGAATTTGAAATATTAATACATAATATGTTAGAACCCATTTATTCAGAAAATCCATTAAAATGGTTTGATAACACTACTGTAAAACAGGCCATTTGCATCGGTTGTTCACCCCCCTGTTGCATCAGTTCTACAACCGATGCACATGCAACCGATGCAACAGGCTTAACAGTTTTGCATCAATTCTAGAACTGATGCAAAACAGTCCTTTTTGCATCGGTTGTTACTAACAACTGATGCAAAATACGGTTGCAACAGAGGAACATGTTGCATCGGTTGTAATGAAAACAGATGCAACAAAGGAACTTGTTGCATAGATTGTTGTTGAAAACCGATGCAAACTAATCACTCTATTATGGATTATAACAAACAATTATTGCATGCAATATTACAATCATTCAAAATTAAATTTGATGGCAAAACAAACTGAATAACATAATACCAAAATAAACATATATCAATTAAAGTGTTAATAATCTATACATCATCACCAAACTAAACTGAATAACATAATACCAAATTAAACTGAATAACATATACCACTGTTGTTGGGCGAATTCTCACCCAGAAGATCTCGAGACCGAAAAGTCACAGTTTCACCCGGGCTCGCAACCTCCACTTCGTTCGACAGCCAAGAAGCTCAATACTAACCTAGAAGTCCATCCAACATTCTCCATGAAGAAGCTCATTCGGCCCCAAGCCTCCATTCGGCTCCTTCCCATTCGGCAACGCAAGCCCGAGTCCATTCGGCATAGCCAGCCTCCTTTCCACCGCCGAACCAGCTATCCACAACCTTTCCACCGGACCAACTCCCCTACCGGTCCACTCACTACCGGTCCACCAGCCTTCACACTCCAATACCGGACCAGCACCACTACCAGACCAACTTTACTACCGAGTCACCAAGACGCCGCTCCAGACCATCTCCTACAACCACTCCCACACTCCTGCCGAACCAAGACGGTACCGGTCCAAACGCTACCGGACCAACTGCCAAACCAACCAAGACCGAACCAGAGCTTCGCCGAACCAGATAATTGCCAGTCCAAATTTCTTCAGCCCGGGCCCACCAGTAGCTATATACTTCCAAGACCCCTGCCCCCTACCTCATTCTATAAATAGAAGGGCAGGGGTACAACAATGGCAGACAAGTTTGAGAGCTCAAGCACGGAAGGAACTTTCAAACCACTTTCATATACTTGTACACGAAGCATTGTACTTGTAATCCGAAAAAAAAAAAAAGATAATAACATATAAAGTGGACGTAGGCACGTTCTGGCCGAACCACTATAAATCTGTGTGTCTTTTACATTTCAGTCCCTGCTTTTTTCATATTTACATAACTCACCTAAATCATTAAGAATCACATTAAACCCATTAAATCTCACGACTTGGAGGTGTTTGCCCATTTTTTGCGCAAACATTTTTGGTGCTTTCACTGAGAATTGAACTCAAGCTTCATCTTCTCCCACTCAACCTTCTTCCTAACAACATCGCTCGTTGCTTAGAAATCATGCCTTCCAAACAGAGAAGGGATGTTAACAAAGGAAAGAACATCGCAACTAGCAGCCTTCCAGATCCAGCAATCGCAGATCAGCCCACTTCAACAGCAGTACCAGATGAAAATCAGGAAAATCCAACTGGTCCCGCAACGGAACAACCAATCACTAGGGCAGATCTGGACAGGGTTGTGGCTGAAGTAACTAACCGCTTCACATCCCAACAAGAAGCTTTGGTGGACCAACTCATGTCACGCTTAAGGGATGCTGAAGAGTCCAACCACAACACTGAATCATGGGGTGAGTCCCAATCCGGAGGATCTCGGAGGCAACAAAGGTCTTCCCTCTTCGAAGAAGCTATCAACAGGAACAACAATGATAGGGGCCGCGCCCGGACTCAGCCCGAATTCTGACTCGAGGAAGCCCTTGGAACCGAACCCAGCGGGGGAGGCACCAGGCGAGGGTCGGATGTAGCTGAGCCAGTCATGCCACCTAATCATAGAAACCCCGCTGAACGGAGCCGAGCTAGAACCCAGCCCGAAGTTGACCCCATGGATGTGCTCGAAACAGAACCCCACAGGGGAAGATCAAGGCAGGGGGCAACTGTAGCTGGTCCTAGCGTGCATCCGAGCAGCCAAAGACAACCACTGGATAATGCTAGAAGTGATAGACTGTACCATCCCTACAGGTCATCTGGACGAGATAGATCCCGCAGGGAAGAACCAAGCTCATTTTTGTCCGCTCCAAGTTCTGACGAACGAATGGCACGATTATTCAGAGAATGTGTCCAACGGGAGCAAAGGGACCGGGGAATAGGCGCTAGGGTCACCAGTCCCTTTACCCGAAATATCGAAACTGCCATCACTCCCCGGGAATGGAAAATGCCAACCATGGAACCTTACAAAGGAACTTCCGACCCCATCGTACACTTGCAGAGATACACCCAGCATATGCTCATGAGTGGAGCAACAGAAGGAGTGTTATGTAAATGTTTTCCGCTATTCCTAGCTGATCTAGCTACCTCCTGGTTCTGCCATCTACCCCAAGGATCCATCAGCTCATGGGAGATGTTGAAAGAAAGGTTTATTAGCCAGTTCCGCATCCATGTGGAACAACCCAAGGATGCTTATTCTCTATCCAATGTCAAACAGAAATCCGGAGAGACGCTGCAACAATATCTAACACGGTTCAACGCCGCAGCGGCAGCAGTTCAGGATGCCGATGAAAAACTCACTCTAATGGCCCTCTGTAGTGGTGTACATCCAGACACCAAGTTTGCCAGAAGATTAACTAAGGAAAAACCAGCTACCTTGCCTGATTTCTTCCATGAAGCTGGAAAGTATATGAGACTTGAAGACGCTGCTACGGAGAGGCAGTCTGGGCAACACGGCAAGATAGTTCAGGACAAGGTTCCCGCTGCGGCTAAGGACGCTCGAAGAAATGAATCTAGAGACAATGCTGGGGGCAGGAAGGTCGAAAAGCGCCAATATCGACCAGGACCGAGATTTGACTCCTACACTCCTTTGAATGAAACAATCGAAAACATCTTCCTAGCCACTCAGGGCGAACTCGGATACAAGCGCCCCCCGCACAAGAAAGAATCAGATAACGCACTCAAGTCTGGAAAGTTCTGTCGCTTCCACGAATCCCACGGACATGACACCAATGAATGCCACCATCTTCGGGATTTGATCGAAGAACACATTAGAAGAAGAAGGCTGGAACGCTATGTGAAAGGTCAGAACAGGACACCAACTCCTGTCAATGAGAACTCAAAGCAACCCCTCCTAGAAGTAGGCGGAGGGAGTCGTAACAATCACAACACCAGTGGCTCTAGTCAAGAGAAGATAGTGGTCCTTACCATCTCTGGAGGACCACACATCGCCGACAGAAGTTGGGCAGAGATGGAAAGGTACGGCAAGTCGCTTAGAAATGCAGAAGGCTATGTTAACTCCATCACGGAAGAACGCCACCCGAAACGAAAAGAGAACGACGACATCATATTCAGTAGGCGTGATTTGGAAGGAAGACAGTACCCACATATGGATCCTATGGTCATCTCTGCCTGGTTCGGTCCAGCTAAAGTTTTTCGGATTCTAATAGACACAAGAAGCTCCGTAAATATCCTATTCAAACATGCTTTCGACAAAATGAAGTTATCAATGAAGGATGTATCCCCCTGTGACAAACCACTGCACGGTTTCACTGGAGATGCAAAAATGCCCCTCGGGCAACTTGACCTCTTCGTCGAAATAGGAAGTCATCCCCGCTCCGTTGTGCGAAAACAAACGTTCGTACTAATAGAAAACCACTCGGCTTACAACGCCTTCTTGGGAAGACCAGCCTTGTCTGACTTCCAGATTGTATTAGCCCCCTGGTGCCTGAAAATGAAATTTCCAACAGACAACGGAGTAGGAGAAGTAGAAGGAGATCAAGATGCTGCCCGAGACTGCTATGTAACTGAACTTCGCGATAACCGCAGAAAGAATAAAGGAAAAGGTGCAGAGACTACTCTCTGCATGAAAAGCTTGGAGGCATAGCAACTAAAGAAAGCCCCTCCTCTTCGATACACAAGCGATCCCTTCAATGAACTAGACCCCAGGGATAAAGAGGAGGAGGCTACCGCCGAGCCTGCAGAGGCTATGGAATTCGTATCTGTAGACAAGCACGATTCAAGTAAACTATTAAAAGTCGGATCTCAGCTAAAAACGGAGTTGAAAGATCAACTCATTGACTTTCTCCGCCACAACTTAGATGTATTTGCGTGGACCCATGCCGATATGACAGGAATCTCCCCCGACATAGCATGCCACATGCTGAACATCGATCCCACCAAGGTACCAGTAAAGCAGAAAAAGAGGAGCATGTGGGCAGAGCGATCGGCAGCCCTTGATGAGGAAGTAAAGAATCTACTTGCTAATGGCTTCATACGGGAAGCCATCTACCCAGAATGGATCGCTAACCCAGTGCTAGTAAAAAAGGCCAATGGAAAGTGGCGAACATGTATTGACTTCTCCAATCTGAATGACGCTTGCCCAAAAGATTGCTTCCCACTTCCCCGAATTGACCAACTTGTGGACAGCACAGCCGGACACGAACTCCTATCTTTTATGGATGCATACTCCGGATATAACCAGATTCCCATGCACGCTCCTGATCAAGACCACACTTGCTTCATCACCGACCGCGGACTATATTGTTACAAAGTCATGCCTTTTGGACTCAAAAATGCTGGAGCTACCTATCAGCGCCTCGTCAGCAAGATGTTCGCGGAACTAATAGGACGAACTATGGAAGTGTATGTGGATGACATGTTGGTAAAGTCCAGGAAGGCCGACGACCATGTAAGCCACCTGGGCGAGATGTTTCAAGTACTTCGCCGATATGGAATGAAGCTGAATCCCCTAAAGTGCTCCTTCGGAGTATCTTCGGGAAAATTCTTAGGATTTATCGTCCACGCCAGAGGAATCGAAGCAAACCCTGAACAAATCCGGGCCCTAAAAGAAATAAGGATACCCTCCACTCGAAAAGAAATGCAGAGCCTAAACGGAAAGGTGGCCGCCCTAAGCAGATTCATTTCCAAGGCAACTGACAAGTGTGTCCCTTTCTTCGAAGCCCTCAAGAAAGACAAAGGGAGATTCGAGTGGACCGATGAATGCTTAAAAGCCTTCCTCAACCTAATCGAACACCTTCAGAGACCACCAGTACTCTCAACTCCAAATGAAGGTGAAGTGTTATACCTATACCTCGCTGTATCATCTCATGCTCTAAGCGCCGCCTTGGTAAGAGAAGAAGACCGCACACAACGCCCGGTTTACTTTGTAAGTAAGAGATTTACAGGGGCAGAGGCCAGATATCCTAAACTAGAGAAATTAGCATATTGTTTATTGATCGCGTCACGAAAACTGCGACACTACTTCCAGTCTCACTCCATCAGGGTTCTAACCGATCAACCGCTAAGACAAGTGCTCCATCGTCCTGACACTTCTGGGCGACTCCTCAAATGGTGCATCGAACTAAGTCAGTATGATATCACCTACCATCCTCGCACCGCTATCAAAGGACAAGCCATGGCCGATTTCATTGCCGAATTCACTACCAACGAAGGCAGGGAACAATCCGAAGTAGCAAAAAATATCAAGTGGAACCTCTTTGTAGATGGAGCATCGAACGAACAAGGCTCGGGGGCAGGAATTGTGATCATCACCCCCAGGGGAAGAAAGTTGTACTATGCATTAAGGTTGGAGTTCACGGCCACTAACAACGATGCTGAATATGAAGCAGTAATAGCAGGATTGGAGCTTGCCCTGGAAATTGGAATCAACATGTCTTCATAGTGATTCTCAGCTTATCGTAAACCAGGTGCTAGGAGAATTCCAGACTCGAGGAGAACGACTCACAGCATACCTAAAGAAAACCAAACTGCTGCTCGATCAATTGGACCACTATCTAATCAAACATATTCCTCGAGAAGAGAACCAAGAGGCAGATGAACTTGCAAAGCAAGCTAGTATGAAGAATAGCACCATTTTCGGAACACTAGCCATCTCAAGGCAGCTAGCCCCAAGTTTCAAACCAGTAAATCTGGTAACTGCAATCGAAGAAGGAACCTGGATGACTCCCATCCAGAAATATTTGCAAGATGGCACACTGCCCGACAGGCGTGACGAAGCCAAGAGGATCTTGAGGAAAGTTCCCCACTACACGATACAAGAAGGCATCCTCTATCGGCGTGGCTTCTCTGGCCCCTTATTGAGATGCGTCGCTGGAAGGGAAGCCAAGGAGATCTTATCAAACATCCATCAGGGAGGATGCGGAGATCACACTGGGGGGCAGACTTTGGCAAGGAAGATACTCCGATATGGATATTACTAGCCCACACTAAACAAAGACGCTCTAGACTTCGTCAAGAAATGCGACAAATGTCAGAAATTTGCCAAGATTCCTCGACTGCCCACAAATGAAATTACTCAAATGACCAGCCCTTGGCCCTTTGCTGTATGGGGAATTGACTTAATTGGCGAGCTGCCAACGGGCCGAGGCGGAGCCAAATATGCTGTAGTGGCAGTCGATTATTTCACCAAATGGGTGGAAGCAGAACCTCTAAATAAAATATCTTCAACAAAAGTTATAAACTTCTTGATCAAAAATATTCTGTGCAGGTACGGAGTCCCACTCAAGATCATATCAGACAACGAACTCCAGTTTGACAGCGAAGAATTTGCCGACTGGTGCCAAGAGCATGGAATTCATAAAAGCTTCTCATCAGTAGCTTATCCTCAGGCAAACGGACAAGTTGAAGCTGTCAACAAAATTCTCAAAACCCTAATCAAGAAGAAACTTGAAAAGTCAAAAGGCGCTTGGGTGGACGAACTTCCTACGGCACTATGGGCATACCGCACGTCTTTCAGAACATCAACGGGACATACTCCTTTCTCCTTGGCATATGGATCGGAGGCAATGCTCCCAGTTGAGACTATTGTGCCTTCCCACCGTAGGATCCACTACAACCCAGAAGAAAACGAAGAACTCCTCCTCATGTCTTTGGATCTGATTGAGGAAAGGAGAAACGATGCAGCACTTAAAGCAGCAGCTCACAAACAAAAGGTGGCAGCGCTATACAATTCCAAAGTCAAGCATCGCAGCTTACAAGAAGGAGATCTTGTCCTCAGGCGAATCTTTCCGTGCCCCGGGGCACTAGACCCCATCTGGGACGGACCGTATGTAATTCATAAAGATCTCCACAACGGAGCTTATATTTTGTCAACAGTGGACGGAGAGGTGTTCCAGAGGGCATGGAACATCCGACACCTCCGTCGATACTTTTCTTAACTTGTACTGCCCATATGAAGTGAATTAACAAAGAGAATCAGTGGACGTAGGCACTTTCGTGCCGAACCACTTTAAAAAATCTTGTCTCTTTTTAGCTTGTTCCTTTATGTCTTGGCTACTTGTTAAGTTTTATCCCTTTCTGTTGAACAAAATCCTATGGCATCTCCACTCAAGACGCACCGTGGCCTCATCTGGACTAGGCCTAACAGGTACGCTACGATTCTATGCACTCGCCAATGAGACACTTTTGCTCCAGCATCCCTCTGCTGCGGGTTAACTCATTGCGCGCCTGCCCTCAAAGCCAACTGTAATGAGCCGATTATAAGTCATCATAAAGGCCGACTATAGCCGATGGCAGCTCATTACGGCGTTCGGCTCGCCGGCAACTGTGAACCTACTTTAAGCCCCAACATAAGGTGTGGCCAGCCAGGGGTAGTTCACGGCCAACGGCACCCACGCTAGCCGGCCACGGTAAATCGAATAATACCCACGATTACGGACCATAATGGTTCGGGTAGTTACCGTGTGCGATCTTGGCTCCGATGTGTCTTAAGTGCGGCTGTGGTAAAAAAGAAAACTCCCCGCGGAGGCGTAAGATGGGTGACAAATGTCTCCAAGACCCACAGCTAGGGAAAGTGACTACAAAACCCGTTTGCCACGAACTTAAGCACATCGACGGCCTTCCGTGACTGGAAGTTTTACTTTTACTATATTTCCATTTCATTTAAATACTTTTCTCCTATCCTGTATAACAAACTCTAAAGTACAGGAAACCAAATAGGAAGCGTTCACTCATGAGAAACTAAGCCTGCGTACTGGGTGGCAAGGTACTCAGCTATATCCGTGAACAGTTACATAAGATACTCTAAGCTACCGCCTGCGAATGGAACATAAAGGGCGGTACTCTCTTTTCTTGTACATAAATACGTAACTATAGCTTGTTCGTACAATAACATTGCAACACATGAAATTATATTTCTAGCAAAAAACTTAGCATCAAACACAACTAGAATCACAGGCATATACATAGTTATATTTCTCACGCAGCACATCAAGATGACAACAACATTTAAACATAACAACATCAGCTTATATTATAAAATCACACGAAGTTATTCTTTGCAAATAATATTGTTATAGTTACATGTCAATGACTAACGTAAACAGTGATAAAAAGAAATAAAAAGGTGGCAGCCGCGTCCACACTCCATCACCGACTTCCCCAGTCTACTTAGCCGCAGGATCAGAGCCCCCAGCATGTGGATCAGGAGTCCCACCTGTCCAGTTCAGAAGAGGAATTCATTAAACGAACGATCAAATTATGAAAACGCGGAAAGGAAAGAAAGGGAAAAGAATAACTCACCTGCATCCGCCGCTTGATCCTCATCATCCAACTGCACGCCCGCTTCCTCTGCAGCAAGCAGCCGCATCCCCTCCTTCATCGCCGCTTCCTCCTCCTTCGAGAACTGGGCAGTAACCGCATCCAAATTGAAAGCCTCTCCGCCTTCCTTACCCGCGTTCACCCTGGCCTCCTCTAAAGCCCGGAGATACACCTTGGCCATCACCCGAGGGTAATCGTCCATCCAAGACAAGCCGCCCTCCTTCCAAGTGTGGAAGTACATGTCCTGCAGCATCTCATCCATCATCCCCTCATTCTCCTCAAACTCCCTCACCCGGGCCTCGGAGGCTTGCAACTTGGCGACGGCAATGTCCCTCTCTGATTGGTATCTCAAGCAGTCAGCCTGGAGAGACCTCCTCATTTCCTCCTCCTTTAACTTGAGGGACCTCCTCATCTCCTCCATCTCCTCCTTCAACTCGGCCTGAGCCATTTCCGCAGCCTCGAGCCTCCCAGACAACTCCTCTACCCGCTCAAGATCCGCATTTCGAACCTCGTCCACCGTCGTAATGGCCATGTTAATCCGTTCCCTGCAGGCGACCTCCATCTTCCGTAATTCCGCCCTACTGGCCTTCTCCATCGTCTCTTTCAGCCGCTTGGAGGCTTCCTCATGCTGGGAAATCTGGATGGCTTGATCGGCGAGCTGCTTGGCCTGATCGGCAACTTTTAACCTCAACCGAACATTAGCACTCCCGATCTCTTCCCCGGCCTTGGCCAATTTAGCATGATGCTCCATTAACTTCTTGGTCTCTGCGGCCACCCGATCGATGTTAGCCTTGGCTTCGTCCCCCATGGTGACTACCCGTGTAGTAAGTAAATCAAGATCTAAAGACTTGGCCTCGTCCAGCACTCTTACCATGGGGTTGCGGGGAAGGAGGTGCTCGCCCGTGGCCTCATCAAATGAGATATCCTGAAAGCTCGGATCTAAATCAGGATGACCGGCAAAAGGGTCACGAGGCACGGGGCGAGGCACATCAGGACGCCTTATACGAATAACAGTAGGACTCTTGGAAGGAGGAGGAGGGGGGCCGGACTCCGTGCTCTCCTCCATAGTATCACGAGGAGGCTGAGTAGGAAGCTGCGAGCCAGGGGAAGACTCAAATAAGGAACGGCTCCGCTTCTTTTTCCGAATGCCCTCTTCAATGACCCCAAGAAGAGGGCGATAACTGACTACATCCCCAGTGCGACCAGTAGGGGGTTTCGCAGAAGCTCTCCTCGACTTAAACTGCTCAAGGCGGTGTCGAACGTCCGACGTTTTAACCACCTGGCCTGCCCCTGGAATAAAGAACAAGTGTTACGAACATACAATAATCCACAGTTCGAAAAATGTGTTAAGTTAAAAGGAACGAAAAGTGAGAAGACACGTCTATTATACAAACCCGGCGGAGGAGTGGGATACTGCAATAAGTCCTGGATCTCATTCCAGGACGGAAGTGAACCGTAAAAAATTTCTAAGTCCCTATCGAAAATGGAATCGGCAGAAGACAAAAGTTCACCTTGCATCGCCGGAATCGCCCTAGCTGAGGAACCCTTAGAGGATGGGTCAGTGCCAGCCACAGCTTTGCCGGTTTCCTTCGCCTTCTCCGTTTCCGACTCTCCCTCCGACTCCCTGAAGGCCCGACGGAGAGCCTCATCCAGTTCAAGGTCTTGCTCAGAGGTTAGGGCACCGACGCCATTACCACCTTGACCGTCGCCGTCTCCTCCACCCTCCGACCCTTCTCCAACCTCGCCTCCTTCCTCCTCTTCTACACCTTCCTCCTCCGGGACAGTCGGACAAGTGCTTGGAGAAGGGCCATCAGACTTCTTCAGTTTCTTCCCCCCGATAACGGGAAGCTCTGCAAAAGGCTCCCTCTTACCGCTCTTCACCATAACCCCCTCCTTATCTTTAGCAGCCTTCTCCTCAGCCGTGTCTCTTTGCTTAACCACGGACTGGTGCGGTAAGATCAAATTATACTCCAAGAGGGTTGCGTTCCTGATCAAGAAGGAGGCCGACCGGTCCCGTGCCGGAATAGCCTTTAGTTCAGCAGCCATTCGCACCAAGGAATCATCCTCCACGACTGCAATACCACCTGTCGCTAGCCAGAAATGGAAGCATGTCAGAAAAAAAAAACACTACAGTCAAAACATGGAAAATATAAATGAAATCCATCTTACAGCCGGAAGTGAAAAGGCGGAAAGAAACAGCATCGTCCTTGATGAAGAACCACTCTTTCTTGAACATGGTAAACTTGGAATATAAGTCCAGGACTGGTTTGAAGGGCACGGCCGCTTCCAGACAGATATACGGAGACCCCTTCTTATAGCCTCTCAGGTTGTACAAATATCGAATTTCCCGGTTAGAAGGAGGACGCCCGTAAAGAGGCTCACCAGGATGGCATAAGAGTTAGGCTGAAGCTGGAAGGGAGCCACCTTCAAATATGTGGTGAAGCTTACTATCCAAGCGTTGATAGGAGGGATAGCACCGCACATGCAATGGTATCTGCTATAAGCAAAGTAGCCCTCGGGAGGATTATATGGCATCACTCCATCTCCCGGCAGCAGCATAAGAGCCCTATCTATCCTGAAGGAACGGGATATGACGTCAAGTTGCTCCTCCTTTAGGGAGCTAGGAAAGCAATCAGGAGGGGAGATCAGAAGTTCCTGTGGACCATATCCATCCACTAGAGACCTCGGAATAGGTCGATGTTGCCCGGATCCTGGTTGGACTGGGGGCAAGGAAGAAGAAGACTCTCCTGTGCCTCTAGACTTCTTTCTGTCCGATCGTGTTTCCGCTTTGCGAGACATTTTCTGCAGCACAAGAAAAACTTGATATTAGAATAAGAAGTATAGGAAAATAAACAAGCAAGTATCTAAAGCAAGCATATAAAAGCCTAAGATTTCGCTCAAGATTCAAATTCCGAGTCTCATTCGGTATATGCCTCATTCGGTAGTTCCATTCGGCATCAGAGGTTCATCCGGTATACGAATTCGTTCGGTAATACGGTGCAAGCAAATTCATTCGGCAATGGGGCATGAAGTTCATTCGGCACTAAGGCCTTAAACTCATTCGGCATACAGAAACATTCGGTAATAAAGGCATTCGGCAATAGAGTGTGTACCTGATTCGGTAGAGATTTGGTTCGGCAGACGATTTGGTCCGGCAAGTCAGTTGATTCGGCTCTCTGGTTCGGTAAGGGAAAACCAAGGGGGTACGGCCTCTATATATAGGCGAGCTCAGGGCCGCCGAACCAACTGGTTCGGCCCACCGGATAGGAACACCGGACCAATAACAAATATACCGAACCAACTAGATGCCGAATGAAACCACAGCCGGATGAGAATAACCGGACCAACAAAAAACCGAATGAACTATCTCTCTACCAACAACAACCAGGAACTAGGGGCATGCAGAGCGCCTCATGCAGATAAGTACCGAACTCCAGAACTAACTAATAAAATGAGGATTATTACAACGATGAATAAGTTGTAAATCTCTCACTAACATGGATTAATCGTTTACACGTGTACGCGACCACGAACGGTCCATAGGCACGCTCTGAATGGTTATTAACCCTATTGTCGTGGGAATTTACACTTTGACACGCCTTTTTAAACTCGTAGGTTAAACGGATATTTGACTCTGATAATTATGAAATGGCTAAGCTACTTACACATGTACGGGGTCGCGAACGATCCCTAGGCATGCTCTGAGCTGGCGATAAACCATCTTGACAAACGATCCAAGGATCTACTCTGACATGAACCTGGCATCAATGATGCTAAGCCCCCTCGGGGCTTACTCTCTCGTCCCAAACAGCACAGTTCAATTCAACTCGAATATTTCGATCACGAACGGTCGTTGTTTGAAATCACTCTAAAACTGTAAATTCCTTTGCAGGACATCAACGGGATATAAACATCCAGCCCATGGCGTTACAAAACAAGCCTTCTCGCCACAGGGAAAACAAAGCGCGACACATGCAAGCACGTGCCCCACTTTGGGGGGAAAATGTTGGACGAATTCTCACCCAGAAGATCTCGAGACCGAAAAGTCACAGTTTCACCCGGGCTCGCAACCTCCACTTCGTTCGACAGCCAAGAAGCTCAATACTAACCTAGAAGTCCATCCAACATTCTCCATGAAGAAGCTCATTCGGCCCCAAGCCTCTATTCGGCTCCTTCCCATTCGGCAACACAAGCCCGAGTCCATTCGGCATAGCCAGCCTCCTTTCCACCGCCGAACCAGCTATCCACAACCTTTCCACCGGACCAACTCCCCTACCGGTCCACTCACTACCGGTCCACCAGCCTTCACACTCCAATACCGGACCAGCACCACTACCAGACCAACTTTACTACCGAGTCACCAAGACGCCGCTCCAGACCATCTCCTACAACCACTCCCACACTCCTGCCGAACCAAGACGGTACCGGTCCAAACGCTACCGGACCAACTGCCAAACCAACCAAGACCGAACCAGAGCTTCGCCGAACCAGATAATTGCCAGTCCAAATTTCTTCAGCCCGGGCCCACCAGCAGCTATATACTTCCAAGACCCCTGCCCCCTACCTCATTCTATAAATAGAGGGGCAGGGGTACAACAATGGCAGACAAGTTTGAGAGCTCAAGCACGGAAGGAACTTTCAAACCACTTTCATATACTTGTACACGAAGCATTGTACTTGTAATCCGAAAAAAAAAAGATAATAACATATAAAGTGGACGTAGGCACGTTCTGGCCGAACCACTATAAATCTGTGTGTCTTTTACATTTCAGTCTCTGCTTTTTTCATATTTACATAACTCACCTAAATCATTAAGAATCACATTAAACCCATTAAATCTCACGACTTGGAGGTGTTTGCCCATTTTTTGCGCAAACATTTAACAACTGTCATCTATACATCATCACCAAACACAACTCTCCCCTCTGCATAACAACATCACAAACTCACAGTCATCAACTGTCAACACATTACTTACAACCAAAACCCCATACTTGCTGAAACCATTCCTACACCAATCCTTCACTTCAGTCATTAACCACCACCAAGCACTTATATCAAACATACCTTGCTCCTTCATCAACCACATACAACAACATCCCATCCCCTTCTCACCACTGTAACTTGTCCTGCTCCCTTGACCAGCAGCCTGAACCACTGTCTCATATACAACACCTAAACATATCAAACACTTAAACAAGTCATTAATTAAATCATAGCAATGTAAATTTAAATAAGCATACATTCTTAATCCCCATGAAATTTAAACTATTGACCTCTATTAATGAATGTGGAACTCGACTTTACTCAAGTGCTCAGCAACTGCTGTTCTATTTCCTTTGAACATCTTGCCATGAATCATAGCGCTTCTTCGAAATGATCTACTTGCTCTTTAAAATGGTAATGCTGCCCCTGAATTTCATAATATTTCATTTCTTAGGCAATTAGCTTTTAGGTTAATATTATGAGAATGCTTTACTATTCAACTTTGAATATAATGGCAATTACCAGGCTGTTTGCAGTCTCTACTCTGATACCAGCAGCCCCAGAAGCAAAGTTGAAGCCTCTCGGTACTTTAGTTCTTCTAGCATCTACATAGGCTGGAACTAGTTGTCGAAAACCCAGCAATCGAGCTACATAGCATTAACATACAAGAAAGGCAAATTTGGTAAGAGGCTGATATTGTTAAAATTATTCATTTAACTGTCAAACATGAGTTGAGACATAGCGTCTCAACAACTCATATTACATTACATGAGCTAATACAACAACGCTGCACAAAGAAAACTGCGAATGCCAAATAGAAGCTAAAGTTCCTAGAGCACAACAAGTCCAAAAAGGAAATAAGGACCAGATAACAAGATCTAGAAAATTATAGAGGAAATGTTTCAAACTCGAAATAAGAAATAGAAGCGGTACATATTTCATACTGTGCAATGGCTTCACAACACCTAGTGCACACCACAAGCTACGTGGGGAGGCAAGAAAAGAGTTCAACATCTCCACCTTCATGCGTTTAGTGACACGCCTAGAGGTGGATGGTGCAGGCAAGGAGGTGGTATACTCAGCGTAAGGCGAGGAGGAGGTATGCTCCGCACGAGGAGGGGGTGCTTTTTACGTCGCCAGAGGTAGAATGTGGTCGTAGCAGTTTACCCGGGTTTTATTAGGAGATTTGGCTGATGACTTAGCTTTGGAAGATTATGGGGAGAGCTTAATAGGATCATATGAGGATGCATGAAGGCAAGAAGAAACAGTTTTCTAACTGCATGTTGACTGTCAAGAGTGAACCATTGTAGAAAGCAAGGAGGCACTGCTTACACCGCGATTGTCGAAGGCTGGGCAAGAAACTGCTACCCTAGAGGAGATGTCAGAACAATGAGTTCCGTTGTTTGTTGATAGAGCAGATACATTCACATAGTCAGCGCACGTCATATCAAAATATACTGTTTTAATTGAATCACTCCTTGCCTATTTCTCCCTCCTCCTTCTCGTCATTAACATGTTGCATTACCAGGGAAAGAAAACATGATAAATAAAACTTGAACAAACGATCTAAGTAGACTTACCTGCAGCAGATTACAGCGTTGGACTAAAGTTTTCTTTGAGTTTGACAAAGTAGAGGTGAAAGCTCTGGAGCAAATTCTTAAACAGAAGCAAAGGTTCATGCACATATTCTTTTTACCATTCTAGTACGCTTTGATTTTTGTTGCTAGAATATAATAGGCATCGAACGGGTTTTCAGGTCATTTCATCTTTAATTACAGGTTACAACAAGAACTACAGAAGTGCCTATCTCTTAGGAAATCATGCCAGGTTTGCAAATCCTTTATTTGGCTCCTATTATCACGAAAGAATATTATATCAATTTATTGGGCATAGAGACTAAATATTAATTGACTTGCTTCTAAACTTACGTTAAGCCTAACATTAGTAAATAAATTAGTCAATTGTTGCCAATTTGCCTAGCTAAGCCCTAAATGTATTCTCTGCCGACAATATAGAAAAGGTCAAAATGTACTGGATTTTATGATACGAACTTAGTTAAGTAGGAATCCCTTCTGGCTGCTAGTTAGAAAAAGACATCATAGTTCAGAATCATGATATGAACTGATTTTCTCCACTTTCTTCAGAAATTTTATTGCAAAGGCAGATGTAATATATGACTTATAGAACTCAACATCAAGTGCAATAAACATGGAATAGATAGTGAGAAACCGTAAAGAAATTGTTGCTCGCTTCCCTCAAGGACTGCCATAGCAAATGCAGCTTTTGGAAGTCCTACTGATCTATAAGTGCATCATGCATGTACATACATATACATCAATATAAAATGTCAAGGTGAACATTAGCTTGATTTTTTGTTGCTTTTAAATAATTAGTTTCTAAGTTATCCTATAGTAAGTTCCAGAGGTTAGAATACCATAGGCATGTTGCAAAGAGATTAAAAAAAATTCTATAAGGATCAATAATTCAATATTCATATCGTTTCTTTGCTTCATGTTAAGGATCTGATAAACTATGAATATTCAATTCTTACAACTTGCGATCAGTTTTTTACACTATAATAAAATCTGTATTATTACCGCACATTTATTTTTCTCTAAGTTGATCGAAAAAATAAGCCAAATATATCTCATCAAAAAATAAGCTAAATTAAAGTTTTAATTTGCTAACAGTATAACATACAGTATAATATCCATAGACTGAGATTTTCCTTATCTTTTTTTCTTTTGAATGTTAAGGAAAAATGCAATTTTTGGAAGAATATGTAAACTTAGGGTATCTCATGTCTGTAATTTACTTCTTAGAGATGAAAATTAGAACATAAACAACATAGCTGGTTAGTCATATCTAAACTAAGCTGAGATATCGAGATTTCGTATGAAGAAAAGTTATTACCTTAACGAAATGAAGAAAAAATACTACCATCGTTCTAATAAATATGTATCTTCATTCTGATCATTTCATTCTCCAATAGTAAAGCCAAAAACTACCTGTTCTCAATGCAATTAAGTTCACTGAATTTTAAACCGAAATAAGAAACCTACACAAAAATGCATGGCAAAATTGTGTTTAAAACTGTACTAATTAGAAAAATGGCATCTTATATGTTACATGAATATAAAATAATATTATTAATATGTGCACAAAAGAAATATAAATACATGAAACATTGTAACAAAAATTAAGCTGAAATATAAATATTATTTATATGTGCACCACTGCCCTGCTTTATTTAGTTTATAGTTGAATGTTTGATGACTTACATCTTTCTCATAATCCCCACGTATTAGCCTTGAGAATAATCTGACATTAGCAGTTAATAGATCACTATTCAATAATTTCCAAAACTATTCCAAAAGCACTTATTTTATAAAACCAATAATTTCCATATCCAAAAGCGTGTTTTTAAGTTCACTTATATTATAAAATAACAATTATTCCTCTTCCAAACTCTTATTGAAATAATCATATCCTAAGAAATAAACTAAGTTTATATTTTCCAAAATCTATACATTTAAAATCCATAAAATATTCTCTAATGCTTAAGGTTTGCAAGCCAAGCTAAGTGGCTTAGTACATGAAAATAAAAGCAACAGATATATTTCAAAGCCAAGTCAAGTTAAAAGGAGAGAAGGCTGTTGTTTTTATTTTTAAAAGAAAAAGAAAAGGTGTCAGGCCCTTAATATAAGCATGAAAAAGGAATGGACACTAAGCTATATAACATACCAAACATGGACAGCCCACATCCCTATCTCATTCCTCTAGCAAAGTGATTTTATACCACAGCAAAGGACAAAGCAATATATAAAACAAAATAAAATAAAAACAAAACACTACCCATTTTAGGACGTAGGCAATACATGCAAATACAAATGTAAGTGAAACTATGTGGCCTAAGCTACAGGAAAAAGAGGTAATAATGTTAAGCAATAAATATTACTACTACTCACAAACAAAAGTTTTGCAATTAAGTCTAACTAAATGTGTACAATTGCACAAATGGAGATACAACTATGGCTACAGGCATTAACTAAAAAAAAGAGATAAGCTATGCAACTTGACAATATGGGATGTGCTAACCTAAGAATAGGTAACAATGCATGGGTATGTCCATTTTTTTTTTCTTAACAACAAGAAGGAAGGGACGTGATACATCAGTACATTGTATAATCTATTTTCAAGGCAACTAGTATATTTCTAAGTACAAATAAACCAAAGACAATTTATTGCTACTATTCACCAATGAAGAATTTCACAAATAGGCCCAAATTAATATGTACAACTGCAAGGCTACAAAGCAGAGGCAAATGGAAAACATAGAAGCAACAGCCTGCTACTATTCATAAGAAGTAATTTTTTTTCACTTAGTCCTACATAAATGTGTTCAACTGCAAGGTAATGGCTATATGCATATCATGGCAGTGGCGAACGAAACAAAGAGAAGGCAACTGACTTTGGGCGTGACTCAATTCATGGCAACAAATTTTGGCATCAGGGATGAAATAATTCAAGCAAAAATGCTTGAGTGGGCGGCCATTTTCCAAGGCAGTACATGTACAGGACGTGCAAATTAAACAATATAGGATATGCAATAAGTAAGGCTGAGACCATTACTTCTTTTACTTCATGAATGAGCAAGTACAGGGCAACAGGCAGAGACGTGCGAATTAAAACAATAGTGTGTAGTCAACATTCTCTAAGGCAACATACTAAGAAGAAAAGTATCGGGGACATTTTCTTTTTAGCATGCAGTGAACCAAAGCTAATAAGAAAATATGTATCAATTTCAAAGTAAGGGCAGGGACGCATTCAATTCAATGCTACAAAATCTTCAAACAATTTAACAATCAAGTCCAAGCAATTACAGTAAGAATTCACCTAAAAACCATATTCACAAATTTAGAGATAGATTTGTGAGAAATTACTCACCTTAAATCCTTAATTAAATAGCAGCGCTAAATAATTGCATCACCACCGGACGCCTAGCCCACCAACGCCCACACCTTCGACCACGCAGCTCGACCTCTGCCATATCACTACTCTAATCTACGATGGCTCCAATAGCTTTAGGTTTGAATGAATTTGCAATTTGAGGTTTACCAGTTTCTTGCTTTGTTTAGATTTTTAGAATTTGTTAACCTTCTCTTTTAGTTGTCGTCCTTTGTTTAAACAATGAGGAGAAGAATTTTTTTTCGGAGTAGGTTATTTAGGAGTAAGGAGTACATTTGTCCAAAGTAGTAACTTTGGAGCCAATTTTTTATTATTTCCCATCTAAATTTCATATCTTTGCCATCAACATGTAGTTGCATCGGTTGACTTTAAAACCGATGCGACTAAAACTATTTGCATCAGTTCTATCTTAATAACCGATGCAAATTTGATTTTTCATTACCTATTGCTTTCCACCTACCAATTGCATCGACTATTAAGATAGAACTGATGCAAATAGTTCTATTTGCATCAGTTTTTACTTCAACCGATGCAAATGAGGCAAAGCAATATGCACTTTTTGTATTAGTGTAAAGCACCAAAGTATTGTAAAATTGAATTAATGGAACAATACAAAGATGCCAAAGTCCAGTTAACAGTATCATGGTATCACTAACTGACAAATAAGAATTTGCAAAACAAATAAAAGACCTATCAAATTTAAAATCAATACAGAAAAGTTTCAGTACCCACTCATCCCCAGCTTTCTTAGTGAGAAATCATGCTGAAATTAAAAGGGGAAAAGCAAGAATGGTAATAAACTATAGAAAACTTAATAGCTATACAAAATTTGATGGATATTTTATTCCTTCTGCTGAGCATCTAACAAAACAAATCCAAGGAGCAAAATATTACAGTAATTTGATGCAAAATCAGGTTTTTGACAATTAAAACTTGCTGATAAACAGTCCATAGAATTAGCTGCCTTTAGTTGCCCACAAGGACATTTTGAATGATTAGTTATGCCTTTGGATTAATAAACGCACCACAAGTATTTCAAAAATGGATGAATTCTATGTTCGGACATTTACCTTTTGTAACTGTCTATATAGACCAAATCCTTGTTTTCTCTAATTCTACGGAAGAACATAAACGACATCTTCTAGCAGCAGTACAAATATTACTTCAACATGATGTTATTCTAAGTCCTAAAAAAATTGAATTATTTAAAAAAGAAATAGATTTTCTTGGAAAAATAATTAAAATGGACAAATAGAATTACAACAACACATTTACACTAAAATTAAAGATTTTCCCAATACATTTAAAACATTAAAAGAACTCCAAAGTTTTTTAGGATTATTAAACTACGACAGAAAATTTATTCCTGCTTTATCAGCTAAGACCCAAAATTTACAAAAAAAGCTCATAGATGAACAAGAAAAATATAAACAGCATAATGGAGAACAACCAAGAAGATGGAACATATACAAAGTTCCTATTACCTTACAAAAGCAAGAAGAAGAAGAAATACAAAAAATTAAAGTCCTAATAAAGGATCAAAAGATCCTCTATTTTCCTTCAGATGAAGAATTACTTACATTGCAAACTGATGCTTGTGACAAATTTTGGGTAGGAGTATTAATTCTAAACAAAAGGAAGTTGTAGCATATTCCTCTGGAAAATTTAGCAAATCCCAGATTAAATATGCTACCTATAATAATGAATTACTAGCTATTAAATTAGCAATCAAAAGTTTATGAGTTTATCTTCTAGATAGATATTTTGTAATAGAAACAGATAACAAATCTATTGCTCAATTCTTAAAGAAGAAAATTGTAAACAATCTAGAAGAAAATTTTCGAATAATTAGATTAACTAGGTATTTATAAATCTATAACTATGATGTCAAATACATTCTAGGCTACGCTAACTTTGTTGCTGATCTTCTTACCAGGTTATGAAAAATGGATGAAGACGACAAAAAAAGAATCAAAGAATTATTAGAAACAATGAAAAAGCAGGATTATTTCCAACAAGTGAAATCATCCAAAACGGCCAAGAAAACCTCCAAAGAGGCTTCATCTTCACAAGGATCCGAAGAAACCAATACTCCCACAGGAGTAAATAAAGAAAAGGTCCAACAGACCAAAGCCACTCAAACAAACAAAGGCAAGGCAACACTTTCCAATACAACTCAGAAATTTTTTCTAGTGAACAAAGGAAAAGCAATTGCTTCCATAGGAGTGCAAAGACCATACATCTCAGCTATGGTCAAAGATTGGTACTACTTAGAGATGAAAGCATCAAATCCTAACTTATATGACAATTCCAATGGATGCTTTAAAGCCATCCAATCTGCAGACTATAGAGCTGCAAATTTTTGGTTAACTCAACTAGAAAAAACGTATTTAGGATTAAATCATACGATATCCCAGAAAGATAAAAAATTGCAAAACACCCAAAAAACAGTGTCTAAATTATCACAGCATTCTTTTATATATAGTATGAAGCTCGAGATTTAAAAGAAGTAGAATTGTTCACTGACAACACAGCTGAACATAGCCATTTGAAAACAATATTTTCCCAAATGCAAACATCTGATCTTGTGAATCTAAGAATTCAAGACTTTCTAGAATTACTTAGACTTTATGAGATAGATAATGCAAAAACCAAAGAGATGGAGGCTGAAATGACAATTTAAGATACGATCTCTCTGTATCAGCAACATCTCATCGATGAAAGTAATCTTCTTCTGTTCTTCAAAATGTTAGAAGACACAGAGTTAATAAAAATTTTAGAAAATGAAGAATTAATTCTCAGTAACAACAGAAGACCACGCCTAATAGCCTGTTTTTTTGAAATACAAAAATATCAAAAACATATCAAAAAGGGCTTGTGCACGAAATTTATGTTAACACAAGCCATCCTGAAGAATATTCAGGCTATATTCCAGACATATGTACAGCAAAACTTGCTGAGCATTCAAGCAGGTTTTTTTACTATGTTCATGTTCAGAATTTGGAGCGTTTAGGATGAAAGACAGTACATACAACTTTATCCCTCTATACAATTATGTGAATTACATAGAGTAATCGAAAACCCCTAACGCGAATTCGTTAAATTCAATCGAAAAGAATATAATGAAGAAAGTGAAAGAATCCTAGCAAGGTAAGAATTTTTCTCTGAGGTCATTAACAAAGGCGAAGTTGGATCACACTCCACCACTGAAGGCAAAACAGTAGTGCTGTTAGACTACCTATGAGCTTTCGAACCATCAACAGACAGAATAGTAAAGGTTCAGCAATTTTTAATAGTCTCGAAATTGGCCCAGTTGGCACAATGGATGAAGAAGAATACTTTGAAGAGCAAGTAGAAAAGGAAAGACTTAGACAAGATTCACTAATGAGAGATACTATGGGTACCGACCTTTTTGACGACAAATCTCTAGCTAACCTAGAAATTCAAAATTAAATCAAAAGCATGGTGGACCACTATTCGGAATAAAAGGACAAAGAATCTAGCATCTCCACTATGGTGACACATCATCCCTTAGCCTTATCAGCTTATGTTCTGGAAAGATTAAAATAATGGACACTCCTCAACCTAGAAGGGACACATATTATCTCTATAATGGACAGATTTCAAGACTAGGAAGTAATAATAAAGAAGAGAAGACACTGTAAAAGGAGGACTCTACTCTGAAGAAAGATCATCAGAAAAAAATTTCTTCTTATCTTTTCTTCTCTTCATTGTATTTGAAAGCTTTGTAATATTATCTAGTGTATCAATAAAATTTTTATTTCTGCAAGAAGATTCTGTTGCTGTATATTTTTGTTTTCTGCATTAAAATTTGGTTCTTCAATTTGGTATGACCACTTGATTAGTCATGTTCATGACACATTCACTTCTCTGATGGACATGGCCACTAGATTCGAGAACCCTACTTCTAACGAAAAGCAGGCGGTTTCAGCACCTCAGCGTACTTCCAGTTGTTCCGAGAAGAGGAAGCCCAACTTCCAGCAGTAGAAGAAGAATTGGCAAAATGTTCATGGTATTGGATCTGTTCCTTAGAAGCGATCTCTTGACCTTTCCACCATCACTTGTTTCAAGTGCAACCAGAAGGGTCACTATGCTGACAGCTGTCCACATCCTGCCGGTGCCGTTATCCCTCCACCTCAGGCCACCAGAAATAATCTTTGCCACCTTTGTCTCCAGCCTGGTCATTTCAAGAATAACTATCCCACTCAGCAGAGAGGCAAGACATCCGGAGTCTTTGCCATGACTTCTTCCACTCCACCTCCTCCGTGTACCATTGATAGCGAAGGTACCCTTCGGAGTTCTTTTTCTTTACATGGTTTTTCTGTTCGTGTTCTATTTGACAGTGGTGCATCCCATAGCTTTATATCTGTTGAACTCTGTAATAAATATAAGCATATTTTGCGACCTAAATTGGCAACTTCATCATTATGCATGACTAATCCCATTAGCGGTCCCGCCAATCTTAGTACGATTTGTAAAGGAGTGAAATTCCTTTAAAATTTGCACTGATTGACCAGAGATTTCTATGTTTTGGGTTTCGATGCATTTGATATCTTGCTTGGAGTTGATTGGTTGAAGCGTTATGATATTGTTATTTCTTTCAGAGCCTGAATCATTTCTCTAGTAGACGATCAGGGCAATTCTTTTGTGATTGAATGTCGAATGCCTCATGATTATGCAGGCAATTTTATCTTTTGTCTTGGTGCTCAGCCCAGTGATCTTGACTTCACCCCTGTTATCCAACTCTTTCTTGATGTTTTTCGTAAAGTCACTTCTCTTCCTCCTAAGTACCAAATTGAATTCTGCATTGACTCATTCCTGATGCACGACCTATTGTTCTTCCGCCTAGATGGATGGCACCCAAAGAGAAAGTTGAGTCGAAGAAGCATATTGATGATTTGTTCTCTAAGGGTTTGATTAGGTAGAGCTTTTCTGAATGGGGCACAGTTGTGGTTTTTGTCACCAAATCTGATGGTTCTTTAAGAAGAATGTGTGTTGATTATAGAGAGTTGAACATGCTCACTCTCAAGAGCCGTTATCCGATGCCTTGCATCAAGGATATGTTTGATAAGCTCTACGAAGCTAAAGTATTCTCTCAGTTTGATATTGCTACCGGTTTCAATCAGCTTCGCGTAGCAAAGGATAACATTTCCTAGAATGCTTTTCAAACTAAGAATGGTTCCTATGAATGGATAGTCATACCCTTTGGATTAACCAATGCTCCTGCCTTCTTTGTTGATCTTATGAATCGCGTTTTGCACGATGTTCTCAACAAGTTTGTTTTGGTTTTCGTTGATGATATTCTAATCTTTCCTAAGTCAGAGAAGGAGCATGAATGTCATCTGGCTATGTACTGGAAACTCTTAGGAGTCATCAGTAGAAAGCCAAATTTTATAAATGCCATTTCTAGAGAGATGAAGTCGATTCCTTGGGCACATTGTTTCAGAGAATGGAGTCTCCGTTGACCCGATTAAGGTCGTCGCGATTAATGTAAGTTTATCTACCTTCTCTCTTTTGAATTCATTCGTCTTATCTATCTTTGAACTTATCCACCTTATCCATTTTCAGGATTGGAAGACACCTAAGATCGCATTTGATATCTATAGCTTTCTAGGCCTTGCTGGTTATTATCAGAGATTTATTGAGAATTTTGCCCGTATAGCTGCACCTCTCACTGCTTTGACTCATAAGAATGCCAAGTTTGGTTGGAGTCATAAGGGTGAAGCCACATTTAATGAATTGAAGCAAAAGTTACTTCTACTACTGTTTTCACCGTTTCGAATAGGAGTGAAGGATTATCGGTTTATACTGATGCTAGTCGAGAAGGTTTGGGTGTTATGTTGATGTACAATGGGAAGGTCATTGCTTATGCCACTCATCAGTTAAAGCCCCATGAAGCTAATTACGTCAACCATGATTTTGAATTGCTTGTTGTTGTTTTTGCTTTGAAGTTGTGCAAGCATCACCTTTTGGGCACTAAATTTGAGCTCTTTACAGATCACCGGTCTCTTAAGTATATCTTCACCCAAAAGGATATGTGAAGACCTGGATTTTTGGCCATAATTATAACAGAGTTAAGATCGTTTATAATAGAAGCATTATCTGATGTAGGTGGTGGAGGTAAAATTAGAGCACCTCTACTAGATCCTACTTCATTAGTGTTTATATTGTAAATAAGTTTATCTGATGTATCAGAATTATAACCAGATTCTGTGGAATTTTCAGATTCTTGTTCAGAATCTTCAAATGAATAATGTTCTTTATTTGCTTTATATTTAAAATAGTTTATCGCTGTTGAATGTTCTTCACAATAAGAATAAAGTTATGTACTATCGGTTTCTCCTGTAAGTTCTTTTTCTTAAAGAATAAGATAATTTTTATAGTAAGTGGGATCAATATCTTCAACATTTATTTTGTAATTTTCTTCAGAAGTATATATGACCATTCGAATGCTGTTAAGCGAATGGATTATTGGTGTATTTTGACCAAATCCTAAGGTTGATGTTTGTTTTTGTAGTTTATTACTTATGTCTTTAACTTCTAATTTAATTTCTTGAAGTTGATCAATCATGAAATCATGAATCCCATTTTTTGGGTTTTCATGAGTGGGGATATGAACAACGTGCTCGTATTGTTCAGTATTTAGATCAAATTGACACTTATGTGTGTCGAGAATAACAAGCTTATTATTTTCCATAAAAGATTATCTTTTGAACATAATTCAATTACGAGTTTTTACAAAACTTTTGCAACTAGATAAAAGTCTTAATTCGAATAACAAATGTTAATTCTCAAACCTATAGTTATTACATTAGTTTTGACCCTAGATTAAGCGGCTAGACACGATGCCCCTTAATGCTTTCCTAGCATACCGTGGTTTTATAGTAGGGTTAGGCCTCGAATTAACAACCATAAGCCTATACCGTCACTTCACTTAAGTAGAGCACAACAATGGTTCGTTTCCTACTCCAATGCATAATAATCAATAACAATAGGTTGTCGAATTGACTTAAAAATTGAAAAAAGTTTTATCAGCCACAAAAGTTTTGCAGACTCATAACGAATCATGCTCAAAAGAATAGCTTAAGCTTTCATTTTTTTTAAACATTTAGATTTTGTACTCTTTTTTTTACTTCAGCGGAATATATATAAAACTATTTAAATTAGAAAATATAAAACAAGAATAACTAACCTAGTCTTAGCCAGGCTCTGATACCAAATTGAAGAACCAAATTTGAATGCAGAAAACGACAATATACAAATTGAAGAACCAAATTTGAAGGAAGAAAACGAAAACATACAGCAATAGAATCTTCTTGAAGAAATAGAAAATTTATGATACATTAGATAATATAACAAAGCTTTTAGATACAATGAAGAGAAGAAAAGATATGGAAAAAAAAATCTGATGATCTTTCTTCAAAGTAGAGTCCTCCTTTTATATGTCTTCTCTTCTTTATTTTTTCGTTCAATGTTTTTTGTTGTATTTTATTTGCAATAAAAATTATAATTGTAGTACCATTTTATGTTATTTTTATTACTTATTATGCCTGTAGTAGCAGTTTCTGAATTATAGTTGTTTTTTGAACTGTAGTGCAGTTTAAACACATCTAATAGTATTTATGAATTATAGTAGCAGTGTTATGAATTATCGTATAAATTATAGTAACGGTTTATGAATCTTACTAGCAGTTTTTGAACAAATGTACCATTTTATGGATGAAGTGTACGTTTATTATGTTTATAACAGCAGTTTATGAATTTTAGTTTTTTTGAATTGTAGTGGTAGTTTATACACATTTAATAGTATTTATGAATTATAATAGCAGTTTATACACATTTAATAGTATTTATGATTTATAGTTGTAGTTTTATACACATTTTATGATAGTATAAGTAAATGATATTATACACATATTTTAATAGTAGCAGTTTTATACTAGCAGTTTTATACTAGCAGTTTTATACACATATGATAATAGCAGTTTTATACACATTTGATAGCAATAGTTTTTCGATAATTGATATAAAATTGATGTAGCGATTTTATACACATTTGATAGTAGCAGTTTTATACACATTTGATAGTAGCAGTTTTTTTGATACTAGATATAAATGATAATGTACGGTATGAATTTTGCTGTTTTTTAAATTAATGATGCACTTTTTCTTTATGTATAGTAGGATATGTATTGATGGTTATTATGAAGGAGTAAATTTAAATTGGAAAAGTATATGTATATTTTAGCTTATAATGATATTAATGATACCACCTAGTATCATTTTATTTAATAAAAGGAAATTGATACTACAAAGTCGCAGTATCGAACCTACTACTAAAATTTCAAATTTTAGCGATTGTGGTGGTGTTGGGAGCGGTGGCGAGGCTGGTGGTGCAGGTGATGGCGGTGGGTGGTGCAGGTGATGGCGGCGGGCGGTAGTGCAAGGAGTGATGGTTGGTAATTTTGGTATTTGTCCTTGTGACTAATTTTGGAAGAATGTTTTTCCTTATGGATAAAATATGAAGGTTGTGTCCTCAAGGCTAAAAAATACAAAAGTTTGTCTTTTAAACTAATTCACCCTTACAACAACCCCTTTTGACGGTCATTCTATACCGACTTAGTACCGTTGTAGTGCACACTACTATACAGGTTATACATTTGGGTGCTTGTGGTGTAGGGCGATCATCACATTTGGTATCAAAGCTTAGGTTGCACATATGATCTAAGTTGATATCGTGATCAGTAGAGATAGGGTAGGAGTTCTCACCCTAGACTGGATCAAGAGTTTAGATATATACCAGAGCACTTATGTGTTATATATTTTTGTTTTTAAATATGTATAGTAGATAGATAGAGAGAGAGAGAGAGTGTGTGTGTGTAGTATGAAGTCACACTACACAATGAGTACTACTTAAGTAGAATTCCCTATAGAGAGATTAACCGTCCTTATTACAAATTGATGGATGAGTTGTCAAACAAGGAATGCTGCTAAGAACTCCTTCTCTGAAGTTGAAGAAGGAGCCGACTTGGGAGCTGTTAATCTGGATCTACAGACGATGTTCAATACCATGATACGGAAAATGCTATAGAATGCTTAAATACCCGCTCTGAATGTTGCTATTGATGGTGGTACTTCGGTGTAGCCACCCAGAGCCGATTTTGCGAAGCTATAAAAGGATGTTGCCAGCCTTGGTGGCAAACCATTCCAAGGAATGGAGTCGGCGATGGAAGTGTAGGATTGGCTTGATACCTATGAATGGATATTCGATGACTTAGAGCTGCATGATGCTATGAAAAGGAAACTGCCTTCCTGGTAGCTTCAAGGGCGAGCCATGAACTGATGGATGCAGTGAAGGCTGCTACTCCAAAGGATCAGTTCACTTAGGACCAATTCAAAGCTAGACTTGAGGAAAAGTTTATTCATGCAGTTTAGAGGTCACTTCTGTTTTTAAGTTCGCCGATCTAAAGCAAGAGGATATGACTAGCTTCGAGTATGCAGCTGAGTTCAATGCCCAATTGAAATATTGGATGTCCTTTATCGACACTCCACTAAAGAAGAATGAGAAGTTCATCATTGGCTTAGATGACTAATTGAGGGAGCGACTTATGGGCCATAATGACAAGACTTTTGAGATGATAGTCGAAAAGTCCCTAAGGCATGAAAGTCTACATCGAAAACCAAAAGCTATTATTCCTAAAGAAGATCCAAAGCCGCAATCGGGCAAGGGAGGCAAGAAGAAATGCAATAACCACAAGAGGAAAAGTTCTTAAAAAAAGACCAAAAGAAGAAGATCAAAAGTGGGCCAATTTGCTATAACTACTTCGAAAAGGGTCACTTAGCATAGACCGCAAAGCTAAGAGAAAGAATCGTTTCGTCTGCAATAAATTTGGGCATCTCAAGAAGGACCGTCCAAAGCTGACTAAGCAGAAGCAAGTGGTGAAAGCATATGCTCTCAACGTTGTCCCAACTTTTTCGATTGCTCTCGATGAAAGAGAAGGGGAAGAACATCACTATTCAAGGTATGCTTTCCATTTATGATGTTCCCATATGTGTTTGGTTTAGATAGATTGGGATTGAGAACCATAATTGTTGAACAGACCTTTGATTGTGATAAACCATGTTGGAGGCTCCACCATCCTATGTATGGTTTTCCATGGTTTGGTCTTATTGAGTTATAGATATTCTTTTGATTGTGATTGTTTTGTTTTGAGTTTTGCGGGGTTCGGTATTATTCCTGGTATGAACCAACTTCATAGATGTGGAATGATGGTGGATTGTGAGAAGTCATTGGTGATGATAGGGTAGATGATGGGCAAATGATAGTGTTAGGCTACCTCTAGATGATGAGTTGATGGTTTGTTTTCTATATTCGCTTGATGTCCCTTACGATGAGTTGTTATCAGTGCTTTTGTTAGCAGCATCTAGACATATACGAGGAGGTGACCGGACTTCCACAAAGAGATTGAGTTCCACATCGAATTAATTAAAGATGCCAGACCAATAGTGATGTTGTAACATCCTACATTCCGAGGCTCGAAAATAAGTACTGCTGATGTTGTAGTCATTAATAGCATTATTCTCCGATGACCAAATGTGATCAGTTAATAGTATCATTAATGGCGAAGCATAAATATATGAAATTTTTTCAAAAAATAGATTTCATTAATTAATTTCCATATTCATTTCATAATCCCAAAATATTGCCCAGGTTCAGATAAATTATAATTATTACAAAATACTCCAAGAGCGATATATGAAGATGCTCTCTTAATTGATCAAAGTTTATTGTTAGATAGATATAACTTCCACCCTTATATAAATACAGAAAAAAGTAATAACAACGCAGTGGATAAATAAATAGACAGACTTCTACATAGCTAGCTCTGTCTCCTCCACGTCTACGGAAGCTTTATTCATCTAACCTAAATAACCTATGAACCTTACTACTAGAGGAAAACTGGAAGGTCTGTCCGAAACTACTATTCCTAGGGTCACTCTGGTTCTAATGGTTTTGTAGGCCAATCAATAACCTATCTCATCCTTTTATATTCATTTTTGTATGTAAACCTACTTTTATTAATAAGTAAGTTTGATGAATAAAATGATGTAGATTATTTTCGCTACCGAGGACTGCTTAAAATAAGTAAAATTGGATTTTAACAAAACTATGTAAGTGATAAATTTGGTCATAATGTCACATTACTAGCTTAAGTGACATGTGAATGTTAATATTCGAATTGTTTGATATAAATCATTGACTAAATCTACACCTAGGAGTCACACAACCGAAATATTGATTACTTCGACTACCACCTGATTTACTTAAATTATAATTGTTATAAATTAATTAATATGTATTAAATATTAATTATAAAATTTTATTTGATTTATGTTGATCAACATTGAAAATAGTGTGTATATAAAAGTTGTATGCGCACGTATCGATATACAATATCGATGTATATTTAAATTTGATTTAACTTGAATTGGAGTGGAGGCCCATGTAGGGGTCATGTGTAGCCGGCTATACCTTGTGGAGAGGAGGGTCTGAATTTGATTTTTCGGGATGTGAATGAGTATAGAAAAGTGTTGATCCAAATCCACAATTAGCTCTTTCTATTCACTCTTATTTATACTCACTTAATTATCACTTTTACTCTATGCACTTTCACCTCTCCCTCTTTTAATATTTGGTTGCAGGCTCCTATTGCCCCACCACCATCATTTCAAGCTTCAAAACACAAGTTCAAATCAAATAGCAACATGGTGTGTAGACTTTTCAACCGAGTAGCGCTTTTTAGAAGAGATTAGATTCAGATCCAAAGGAGTCATATAGATTCATCATATAAGGTGCTATTATTTGCTATAATCAAGGTAATATTCTAATTTATATATTTTATTCTCATTTATTCATGCATATCATGAATCTTTATATGCATACACTATGTAACGACCCATAAAATTTTAGCAATTTTTAATTGGTTTATAACGTATTGAATTGGATTTTTGAGAAATTATTAATAATAAAATTTTGAAAAATTATTTGGATTATGTATAATTAAATATAGCAAGTGGTAAATTTTCAATTAATTATATGAAAGTTTATTTATTATGTAATTCTATTAAATTCAAATCAGTTAAGAATTGTTGAAAATAAATTTGCATGAAATCAAGGGAATCGACTGTTACCATAAATTTTGTTTCTTTGCCATCCATTCAAATTTTACATCAGTTACAAACCAATCAATACCTTACCTTTATTGCTCCCTGCATTCGTGCTGTAGCTCTTTAATTTTCTATCTGTTGCTATTTCATTTCAGGTTTGTTCCTTCCCTATTTATTCCGTTTCAAATATTTTCTCTTCTCTCTGGCAGAAACATAATATTTTACATCATTTTATATATATATATATATCTGTAGCTTGCATTCATTCGTCTATTCACTTTTACGTCTCTCATACTTTCTACTTTATTGTCCTTAATTCCTGTGCTTGACGTTATCATTTCAGTTTCTTTCCATTGAATGTGGCACGTTTCATTGTTAACGTTTTATTCCATTTATATGTGTGGCTTTCCTTTTGCAACCTGTTCCATTTCTATTTCCTTTATTTTCAAAATTTGAAACGTACAGGCTGGACCGCAGTATTAATTGCTTTAATAATTTTTCCAATTCACGTTCAAACGTTGCTATTCGTAGCTACTAAATTTTTTAGAAATCAGTGTCTGTTACTTAATTTATGGCATACGTTCAAAGCATTGGCTTTTATTATTCAGCTCAATTAAGGGTGACCGTTGCCATCACATAACCGGTAAAAGATTTGTATACATTTTATTTGTTTATGTGGCAACGATTCACATTTACACTATTATTGCCTTTTTAACTTCATTTGTCTCATATTCATTTATTTGTGTACGTTTTCATTTCAATTATTGTACACATCATGTTTCCTTTTATAAATTCATCGCCTATAAATAGTTTATTTCTTTCTCCCTTCATCTTCATTTGTCCCATATTCATTTATTTGTGTACGTTTTTTTACATTGATTGGGCAAAGGCTCATATTTCAATTGCATTTATAAATCAATTTCCACTTTTGAAACTTCACTTTGCTTTCACTTTCCACCTCATGCTTGCATCCTTCTTTTACTCACCTGCTCACATTTTATTCCCTCTACATAAATTGCTCCCTTCTCTTTTGAAACCCAGCAACAAAAAAGAAGAAGAGAGAAACGAACACACTCCTTCGCCTCTGGCTTGCACCCTTAGCCTCTCCGCCTCAACTGCCGTACTTCCACCTGATCATCTCTGTCCTCCATCTCCTCCTCTTCTATGCTGACGTTGTTCGGCGAGCCACTACCTTGCCGCGGTGAGTTTTGTTGTCCTCTTCCTTGATTCTTCTCTAGTTCTGTATCTTGTTCGCATATATATATATATATATATATATATATATATATATATATTAAACTTAAGTATGTATAAACTATAAAGCAACTTTGTAAAGGTGATAATATCATATGTTGTGTCCTATTTTTATCTAATATTATACAGTATAGACTTGGGTAAGGCTTAGTCTATGCATATAAGGCCATAAAGAAGAAATATATATATGTAGTGTTTGCTGTATGCGTTTTGTATAAGGTGTGTGTGTTTTTATTTTATTTTGTTTTACCGTATATAATTGTTTTACAGTACTATGTATATTTTGTATAGTTGTAGTGCTAGCATGTTTAAAGTATTGTAAAGTATAGAAGGTGTTGAGTATATTTATGTACTGACTTTAACTAACATATATTACTGTTAGTATTATATATTGGTTTATTTTATATATAATCTGTTTTAGCAGCATATAGATTTTATAAAGTTTACATGGGTTTATATTAGTTTACATATACCGTAGTTAGATTTGGTATTGATATATAATATATGGACTTTATGTTATATGTTTTAATATTGATTTTAATATTTTATTTATAGGTTACTTTTATAAAGATTTAAATTTTAGATGGTGTTTGGATATTGGTTTGTATATGGGTTTAAACATATACATTATTTCAAACTATACTACATATAGATATGTTTTGTTTAAACCAATGATTTTTGGAAAAAAAATTAATTTAATATATGTTTAAATTTAGAATACAATTTTATTTATATATAGTTATATATACAACTATATATAGCTCACTTATCCTATTTATCTTCCTCGACCCAACTCTGATTTGATTTCGTCAATTCCTCTTTATCAGCTTTGATCGTTAAAATTCTTGCCAATATTGCTTTGCTTCGAAATCTGTGCTTGGATTCGTATCTCTTCTCATTCCACCCTCTCCTCTAGGCTCGAAAGGTGAGAAATCACTCACAATTAACGTTCTTTTATTTATTAAGTTTGATTTCAATTGAAACGACAATTGAAATATGCTGATGTTATTAATTTTAAATTGTTATATGCTACTATATATAACTGTTCACCTATGAGATATGACACCATATCCTGTAGTTTATATTATATTGTTATTGAGGATATATGTCTGTTATATTATTATCATATCTGTTATCACCCTGCAAGTTCCCTGTAAAATAGAATTCATTATGGGTTGAAATGATAAACCCAATCGATTTTCAATTAAATTGAATTTGAGATTGCAGGTCGAAGTGATATCTACCCGTATATTTAAAAATTCAGATTGAAATGATATATATCTGTATCCCTTGACTATAGGGTAGGAAATTATATACAGACACCGTTGGTCCACATATAAATATATAAATGTTTGAAAATAATTTCTATAGTTTAAAAGGAAATATATGGTTCTTAATAAATATTGGGTCTTAAAATATTATATATAAACGGAAAATTTATATATAGATTTATAATAATATTATTGAGATTGAATCAATCCATATAATATGTTTAAGTATTTATTTAAATTTATATTTCAAAAATTGATTGTTGTAATAATTTGAATAATTTAAGGTTGAGAAGATAAAGTTGAATTTATTTGAAATGGTATTTAGTTAAGAATTCTACTTAATTGGATTGATTTGAACTATTGAATTTGAAATTTTAGATTTGATTTGTAACTTGATTTTGATTTAAATGATTAAATGGATGTTTCAAGTTTAAACAAATCGAAAGGAGAATTTAGTTTAAAGGTAAATTTAGGTTATTTAATAAATATTGAATTTATTAAGTGAACATTTTAAGACTAAATAATAAGGTTAAATCGAGATCTATATGAAACTGTTAAATTGAACTTTGGAATGTTGAATATTAAAGCTTTGAAATATACTAGAATTTAAATGGTTAATTTGTGATTTAGATCTGTATTTGAAATATATATATATAATTGAATTTGTTTGGTTGGAAACTGAATTGAATGGAAATTGAAAAATTGAGATTGAATTTAATTTGAATAGGGAAGTCGGGTTGATTTTTGAAGTGATTTGTTAAGTTTGAGGAAATTACAAATATTCTACTTTATAAAATATTTATATATATTTTGGAAATATATATAATGACCTCGGTGTTATAGTGTATATTTCTACCTTGTAGATAGTTCCATGGACCCATAGAGGATGGTTATCCCAAACATCCTTAAGTTACTTGCATTTCAGTTGATATTTCACTTGAGTTGGATTTATTGATATAAGAATGTTAATCCTGACTCGAGTGTTTTGTGTTTATGCTTTACGCTCGGGTCAGACTGAGTGATACAGCATTTGAGACTCACCTTTGGAGTTTGGAGCTTCATTTGGAGATCCAACTATCGTTTCAGCTTTCAGCATTTCCAGTTGATTGGTTCAGAGAAGTCATCTGTTGCATTGGAGATTTCACTACATCTGAGCTATTCTATTGTATTTTATTTCTAACTCTGATATCTATATAGTAGCTTCATGAACTACTATTTATTGATTCCTCTGCGTATTATTATATTACTCTATGACTGTGATTCTGTGATTGATTTATTTACTATATATGCTGAGTTTGCAAAATATAAATTAACTGCTCGATATGTTGAGCAATTCAAGTCCGACATGTGCGGATGCGAATGGTTGAAAATATCGGACCGTTACAATCAACCTAGAATACGAATATATAAATATATTATGACTAATTATGTATATATATATATATTCGGGTAGAGGAAAAATAAATAAAAAGATTTATTTTTTCAAATTAAAAATGATTTCAATAAATTTTTAAACAAAATTTGATCTTTAAATTATATAAACATAGGTATATAATATATGTAAATTTGTTGTTAAATTATATACATGCTAATAATTCAAATATATATATATATATATATATATATGTTAAATTTGTATATACACACACACATATGTTTTATTTTATAAATATAGTACATTAAGTCGGTTCTAATATATTATAAATATATATGTATATATTTTAATTTACACAAAATTTATATATATTGTAAAAGTTTTCAAAATTATTTTTTTATATAATCTGCATATGGAATTTTTTTAAATAAACAAATGTTAAATCCATTTGGACTTAATTAAAAATATTGAATTTGTAAAATCGATTGACCGGAGTACATATACAATACATATACACAGACACACATACACACACATAACTTATTTACGTATTTTGTCATGTAGTATCATTTAAATAATTTTAACTATTATTTTAATATATATACACGTTTTAAAATATAAAAAAAAATTGTATGTATATATATTAATATAAATGATTTAAAATTTGAAATTAAAAAATATTTTTTAAATCTAGATCTAGTTTTAAAATTTCAATTTTAACTATCTATATTTTATTTTTAAAATTACTTTATGTGTACATATATGCATATGTTACATATATTTTATAATATTCCTTTACATTAAAATATAAATCTGTGTGTGTATCTAAATATGAACATGATTATGTTTGTATGTATTAGACATCACATATGTATATGGAGGGGCTAATGTTCGTTGCAGTGTAAATCCCAGTACTTTATTACAGGCATGTTAAACCATGCATATTGTATATGTTGCATGTACACGTACACATACATATGTATATATATGATGTGCATGCACATATAATATAATATAAATATAATATCAAACTAAACTTTTATTGACAAATAAAATAAAATAGCGATTTTATTTAAAGTTAATTTAAATTAGATCTAATCAATTTAGACTTCGTAGGCCCAATAAGATCCAAAATGGTAACTTTTTTTGAAATTCACTCATTTAATCAGCTACATGCTGGCTCATATCCAATAGAGTATTCAGATTGAAGTTCCAAAGTATTCACAATTCGAGACAACCGTGTAACTGAGATTTCTTGTTTAACCTAGTTGTTATCAATCAACATGAAACTTTCGGACGAGTCATTCCATCATTATCCAATAATTACAAGTATGTAACCCTCTTGGTGCCCCCAACCGTCATGAGTAATATACTTCTCAACATTTGAAGAGCGTTATGCACTTTGGTCTCAACTGATGAATCAATATCCTTTCTCGGAACATCTTGACTACAAATATTTAAAACAAAAATGTTATTTTGTGATTAATTACTCATGATTGTAACTGCAATCACATAACATTTTACTTAGGGATCTTCTTCTTATGCACTTTATATTAATTATATCACAATATAACGAACTATATAAAAGAATATAAGCACTATTAGTACGAACAAGATTGACCACAAAGTTAGATATGTATAACAAATTAAATAACTTCTCTTAGAGTACACTACTGGCTCTTTCAAGATTCATACAAAAAAATTTAAACATTTAAGAGTATGAACTCGAAATAAAAACAAAACACCGGTACTTTTCTTTTAGGTGAAACTCAAATAGAAAATCAAAGAAAATTCATGTTAAAAACAGTGAAGTAATTCAAAATGAAAATAACCTCGAAGGGCTTGGAGGATTTTGGAAATAGAATCTACAAATTAAATTTTAGAGTAGAAAATGATTTGAAGTTTAAATGAAATGAAACACGATGTGATACCGAGGAAGTTTTGGTAGTTTGGGGTTAACTCAACCGTTCAATGGATATATTGATTTTACGAGTTTAAATAAAATTTCTTTATTGTGCATTACACTATGAAAGCAGTTGAACGTACCACCTACCTTTGGGGTTTGACGAGGACATTGTTCCAAAAATGGTTGATGCTACTTAGGATGCATTCATGATTTTCTTTACTTCGTTCTAGCTTTAAATGTGTTGAATACGGGAACGAGATAAGTGATAAAGATTCTTCTTTCACATGAAGTGGAAACTTCTGTAGCATTGATGCATCAGACTAACCCAAATTTTGAACTAAAAATGTCATTTCCCGATCCTCTCTCATCCTTCTATATCTTCTTCCTCTTCCTTTTCGTCACCACTTCATGTTAAATAATTTTTTTTTTGATTTTTAGTGCTTAACCCTTCAAAAAATAATTTTTTTGTATTTATGTCTATTTTAATCTAATAGATCTTATATTTTCGTTGAATTTTTATAGTAGTTTCCACATTTTAAATCAATATTTATTTAATATGTTTTAATTGCAATGTATCAGTTTGCGCCTTTTTTACATCGTCCTTTTGAGCTCTTCAAATTTTGCATTAGTTTATAATCTACTATTATTTCTATTTTTGTTAGTAATCCGGGTAAACAATTATTTACATCAATTTAAAAGCTACAGTGATAATAGATATCGATGGCAAAATAGTTAAATATAGATCAAAGTTACCCTTCTCGTACATTTTCAGTCAACACAAAATCACGTCTACCTTTTGTTATACTTTCTCCGTTTACAACTTTTTTTGGTACCATTTTGAGAGGGCAAATTCTATCCATATGTTATAAATTACTTTACCTACACCATTGCATATTTAATAAAATTTAAGGCTAGAATGCCCTTATTTTTAAATACCTATACTGGGTAATGAAACATTCATAGAACAAATCATCTTTGTCCACATTATATATATTTAGTATAATTTCATTCATAAAGTAGTTAAAATTTCTCAAATGAATTAAATTTTAATATCGAATTTTGTTCATATAGTTTCAAACTGTATTATGCATATTTAATCATAACATTTTATACATTAATTAAACAATAAAATTAAATTCAATTATTTGGTATAAAAAAAATATGAGCCATAAAATGCTAAATTGTTCTCTACCTTTTACCATATTTTAAATCAAATTTAATTTTATATTGAAACATAAATAGTTCAACGTTTTAGCAACCAAAAAGTAAATTCAAATTTTTATACAGAAATAACTAAATTTAAATTCCATTCAAAAGAGATTTTTTTTGTATGATTTGAAATTTTGAAAAATATGTAAGATTTGTTAAAAAAACGAAAGACACGGTTGTGTAAATCTGAATGAGAAAATAGAATTTGACGATCAAACGTACGTAAAAACATTGATTGTTGACAAAATTATAAGAGTGGCCGAAGAAACAAAACAAGATGACACACATGTATATACATACTGGATTCAGAATAAATTTGTAACTTTAGCTGCTCGCCGTAACAATAGTCAAACCGACCGTAGCGAGGTTTGCCTACTTCTACTAGCCAAAATCAATTTTCCTGAAGCCAAAAAAACGTGGATCTTGTCTCATCGTGCTTTTCCTAAAATTTCTCCTTTTATTTTGCGTATCAAAGATTTCAAATTCAAATCTATTATGATTTTAAAATTTTCAATTTCAAATCGACAATTTTGAATGTTTTGATTAATATTTAAATTTGAAATTCATATTTTCAGATTCAAATCTCAATTTATTCTTTTCCAACATATTATCACTTAATGTTTAAGTAATATTAACAAATTTTTTAAATGTATACTTCATATCAAAGTTATACAATCGAACGGTCGGTTTCTCCACCGTTGTGCGGTTATAGTAGTACAATGTAACAGCACTCGGAGTTCGGCTGTAAGTTAACCAGTTAATTTGCCATTGGTAGATACCCCAAACAATTCAGCGCTGACTGGCGTGGTCTTGCTTGTTCTTATTTTTTTTCCCTTTTCTTTGATAAACTTTGATTTTCTCTAACGTAGTCTCACCAAATTTCGGATTACATGATTTGCATAAGCAATACCTTCCCGACCTTTCCTCTCCCTCTATATTCCAAAATTAATTCTGTGAAATACATACCCAAAATCCCTGTTTTCACAATAAAACCCATTTCAATCAAAATGGAGCTGGGATTGAAACCAAAACCAATCAAATTGCAACCGTCGATCGTAGCGACAGGCATCCCTGTCCACTTTATACGGAGCATGCTTCTTCTATTTAATGGTTTTTTATTGTTTCTTTTACTTCCATTTCGGAATTCACCGCTGGAGAAGATAAAGGCGAAAGGGGAGGTGAGTGACGTGGCTACTAGGAGGGAACTGGCTATTAGGAAACTGAGAGAAGATGCGGATAAAAACACGAGTTTTAGGGATTTTGAGTTGTTTGTTACTGAGAGAGGTGATACTCTTTTCACGCAGTCTTGGATTCCAAAAGGAGTTGATATGAGGTAATATGTTTTCTTTTAGCTACATTTCTTAGTAAACACGGTTCTTTGTTATTATAAATTAATTTTCTTGTGTTGGCTTTTTGGGTACGTGAAAATGCTTGTACAGTTCACTTATCATTCTTGAAGACCCTCTTTTTACTGGCAAGCGTGCAAAGTAGGTAGGGATGGATGTAGGCATTTTTGTTCATGGAGACCTTAGTTATATATTTAAAATGTTCAAGATGGATGTCCCTTACAGAACGAGTGGTGTATCTCTGGATTGTATATACAGGGGTGTTTGAAAACGGTTAATAAAAACAATTTAGTAAATTCTTATATAACCGCTAAAAAAAAGCCATCGGTCACCAGTCAAGGCTCTAGATTGTTGATTTAGAGGCTCTGAGATTGAATGATTTAGAGGCTCTGAGATTGAATCACATTGGCATCATTAACCATGTCAGAATATACCGCTAAAAATTAAAAGAAATATAAGTTAATACCATGTTCTTGTTATACCAACTGATACTTATTTTTGTATTTGAGATTCATTTAGTTTTGATTGATTCTTCATTTGTTCAAGTACTAATTAAAAGTATGTGGGGATGAAATCCATGCATGTCAACCTATCAAACCATTTTAGCGAAGCTAACTAGAGTAAAAATAAAGAAAAATCAAATCAGAAACTGCAATAAAGCTATGGGTGCTCTACTTAAAAAAGAAGTACCACCCTTGTTATAAAAAAGAAGTACCATCCTTGCTATAAAAAGGAAGAAGATGTAACAAAGATGTCAGATTTGATGATACAATACTTCCATGCTGAAAAAGATTTAAATGATATTATTGATACTAGTGATACAGTCTTTTCAGTTGCAGAAGGTTTGAAAAATATTTGAGATAATTACTCAGATATATTATTTCTTTTATAGCATCAAAGAGAGCAATAAATTACCTATATGAGGAAAATAATCATATTGGGAGATTGATATAATCAATTAATTCAATAATTAGCCGATTAAAAAAGAAATCTTATTAGGCCATGTATATTGGAGGAAACTAAGAAATCAAATGGATAAACGTTTTCCGTATGAATAAGAAAATTGATGAGACATTGATTTATGACCATAAATCAATTACTTCACCCCAAGTAATCTTTATATAAATGCAGAGATTAACATGAGTAGAATCATCATCTCAAATCATATTTTTTATCATTCTTTTTAGCCTTCATTATCAATCTTGTAAAATTCTCTTTTCTTAGAAATAATAAATTGTTGTCTCCTCAAAGTGGACGTACACTATCTCGGGAACCACTGTAAATCCGTGTGTAAACTCTCTATTTACTTTTTTTCTGCGATTTGTTATTTTATTTTCTTGTTTTTGATTGTTTTATCGCACTAGAAGACGATTTTATTGCTTCCACATTTATTTGGGTTAATTTACAGTCATTCATGTGAAATCTAACCTAACAGTCTGGTATCGGAACATTGAAGGTTGTTGTCGAAGCTTAGGGCTAGAAGGTGATCAATAAGATGACAGGATCTGGAGATGGAAGTGAGATTAGACCTACCCAGGAGTATGCACCCTATACTAGGAGCTCATATGCAACATTCAGTTCGCAGCTGGCTATAGAGAAGTGGAATAGAGATAATAATTTTGAGGAGTGGCAGTGGAAGATGAAAACGGTGTTGAGAAAAATCGTGTTCATTGATAGCGGATATCTCAGAATTGGAAAGGAAGGATATGAAAGAATGAGCCTTTAGTACCCTCTATTTGGCCATGGGTGAGAACGTCTTTGCAGAAATTAGTAGTGAAATTATCGTTAGAGGCTTGTGGAAGAAATTGGAGGACCTCTACACGAATAAGTCGCTCACGAATATGCTGATTTTGTTGAAGACTTTCTTCACTTACAAGATGCAGAAATGTACGTCATTGAAAGTACATTTTAACTTCTTCGATGACTTGATGATGAAGATAAAAAGCTGTTGATTTAAATGTGGACGAGGAGCAAAAGGCAATGATGGTATCGTGTTCTCTTCTAGAGTGATTCACGGTATTCGCTGACAGCTTGATCTATGACACGCTGACATTAGAAGCTGTGAAGACGAGACTCTTGAGTGAAGAGATGAGAGATCAAATGAAGTTTATGAGCGAAAGTGGAGAAGCTAGTAGTAGTCAAGGTCTATTCGTAGAGAGAGAAAGAAAGAAGAATAATTTCAGAGGGCGTTCTAAGTCAAGAAAGACCGGAAGTGGTTGGAGAGGCAAGCCTAGAGATAACATGTGTCATCATTGTAAGAAACATGGCCATTGGAAGAAATATTGTTTAGATTTGAGGAAGAGAAATGAAGCGGATGGTTCTTCATTTACTACGGTGGAGAAGGTTGTTTCTGATGATGTGCCGACTGCATCTATTTTCGATGTATCAGACCGTTAAGCGCTGGATTCAGGGATGTCTTTCCACATACGCATAAGGAGTATTTCTATTCTTATGAAGATAATGAGGGAAGTGCTATATTGATGTGGAATGATGCCACTTGCAAGTCATTAGGAGAATGATTCGTGCGTATTCACATGCATGATGGTGCAGTGCACACTATCACTGGAGTCCGCTATGTTCTAGGTTTACTCTCTTATGTCTTTAGATCAGTTAACATCTTTAGGTTGCAGGATTACGATAGAGTCGGATAGCTTGAAGGTGGCACATGGTGCTTTTGTATTGATGAAATGAGTAATGATTCAGAATCTTTATCTACTGAAAGGATCTACAGTTCTTAAAGAGTCGTGTGTTGGAGTTGATAGTTCACGAGCTTTGGATGTCATCGGACTTTGGAATCTCAGATTGGGTTATGTTTCGAAGAAGAGATTGGAGTTGCTTCGGAGAAGGAAGATGATCAATGGTGAAAGCTTCAATGTTTAGAATTCTGCCACGAGTGTGTATTGAGGAAACAAGCAAAGGTTTCTTTCGGTGTTGGTAGACATGAGTCAAAATGAGTACTAGAGTATGTCCATACGGATGTTTGGAACCATTAGCTACAGCTTTCATTGGAGGAGCAAAGTATTTTACCTCTTTTTTTGATGATTACTCTCGGAAGGTTTGCATGTTCGTGATGAAAACTAAATCAAAGTCGTTTGAGAAGTTCAAAACTTGGAAGACACTGATAGTGAATGAAGTCGAAAGGATGTTGAAGGTGCTGAGATCCGACAATGGCGGTGATTGTTTCTAAGGAGTTCATAAATTTCTGTAAGCAACATATAATTCGGGGACACTTCATTACATCTTGAGATCCGCAATCAAACGGAGTTGCTGAAAGGATAAATATGACTCTACTGGAGAAAACTCATTTGAGATTGACTGCAGGTTTATCTAGAGGCTTTTGGGCTGAAACTTTATCGACTGCAATGCATATTATCAATTGAATTTCATGCTCAGCCATTGATGGGAAGATTCTAGAGGAAATGTGGAAAGTTACATCTATACATATCAGTTATTTTCGTATATTTGGTAGCCCTGTGTATGTTCATCATACATGAAATGACAAGTTGGAGGCTAGAGCCTATAAAAACATATTTTTTGGACTATACATAAGGCATCAAAGGGTATCACATTTGGAACTCTGTTGATAGGAAGGTAGTGCACTCTAGACGTGCTACATTTGATGAGTCCGCTATGTTCAAGTCGAAGGGAAATCCACCTAGTTCAGTATATGCAGAAGCTGAAAGGCCTAAGGAGATGAAAACTATTCCCACATATCAGCATAGGAGTAGAGTCAGAGCTGCAAAAGAAGACAGAGTAATTGTAGTCGTTGACACATCACATGAAGGTCCATAAAATTCCTCTAGTAATGATGGTGATGATCGTGAAGCTAGAGATGATTCAACTCAAAGTGGAGTTGATAGAAGGTTAGGCGAAGTTACACCTATTCGTGCTAATTCTAGAGTTAGAAGGTCACCAAATAGGTATGAAGACAAGAATTATGCAAATATTAGATTTGATGATCGGTTTGATTACGCACTACATATAATGCAAAATGAGCCTTTCGACCTTTAAGAAGCTATGAGTTCGAGTGCCAACTTGAAATGGATGCATGCTATGGAGAAGGAGATGAATTCATTAAAAAAGAATCAGACTTGGAAATTGGTATCACCTCCTCAAGAAAGCCGAGCCGTGAATGCAAGTAGGTATATAAGGTGAATGATGATGAGAGGTACATGGCTAGACTTGTTGCAAAAGGGTTTTCACAGAGAAAATGGATGGAGTATGATGAGGTGTTTGCTCTGGTTGTTAGACATACTTTTATCCGAATATTTGCTAGTTATAGTTGCAACTCACGACATGGAGTTAGAACAATTAGACGTAAAAACAACTTTTTTGCATGGAGACTTAGAAGGGACCATCTATATGGTTTGAAGCAGTCGCCTATGCAATAGTATAAGATGTTTGACTCTTTTATGCTTACTCTTGGTTTTGATAGAAGCATTAAAGATGCTTGTGGATATGGATGATATTATATATTTACTCTTGTATGTGGATGGTATACTAATCGCTTCTCAGGACAAAGCTAAAATTGACAGAGTTGAAGCTAAAAGCGGAATTCGAGATGAAAGATCTTTGTGAAGCAAAGAAGATTCCTGTGATGAAAATCCAAAAAGAGAGAAAGCTGAAGGTGTTGAGGTTGACACAGAAAGAATATATTCAAAAAGTGTCTTGCTCGGTTCAACATGGCGGAGGCAAAAGCAATTAGTACTCCCATGCCTTTGCACATACAACTTTCAGAGAAGAGCTCTCCGATCTCAGACGAAAACAAAACTTATATGAAGAAGATCCCTTATGCTAATGTGGTTGGTAGCTTGTTGTATGTTATGGTCTGCACGAGACCGGATATTGCACAGACGGTTGGTTTGGTTAGTCGCTATATGACTAATCCGAAAAAATCGCATTAACAAGCAGTGAAGTACATTTTGAGGTATCTTAGAGTAACAATAAACTTTGGGCTTGTTTTTGACGGCAAGGAGTCAGCTTGGTCGGAGTTTGTGATCCTGATTATGCCGGAGATAGAGATCGAAGGAAGTCAACTTCAGGTTACGTCTTTACACCTGGAAAGAGCTATTAGTTGGAGTGCGAGGTTGCATACTATAGTTGTCTTGTATATTACAGAAGTGGAATTGATAGTCGCTGTAGAAGTAGTTAATGAAGCACTTTCTTGAAGCGGTTGTTCTTTGATTTAGGCTTTGTTCATGGGAGTATAATAATAATTATGACAGTCAAAATGCAATATACCTGGTTGGGAATCTGACATTTAGTTCAAGGACAAAACACATAAAAGTAAAATTCTTTCCTCGTCTTTATGAATGAAGAAAAGCAAGTACATATTCAGAAGATTCACGCCGAAGAGAACGCAGCAGACAAATTCACTAAGTGCTTGCTTGTTGCGAAGTTCGAGCATTGTTTGAACTTGATTCGCTTGCTGAAGTGCTAGGTGCCACTTGGTGTTATAAGGGTAAAGTGAGTTGGTAGATGGAGATGTTTGTTTTGGAGATTGATAGGTCCTACGTAGAGATGATACTTTCAACACTTTGTTAGTGGGCGGTGGCCCTACTGGAGTTCGTTGACAAAGTGCAGTGGGTGATGGCCATGCCGAAGCTCATTGGAGAAGTATTCGTGGTGTTTTGTCCGAGAGCTGGTTGGAGTAAGAAGATCTAGGTGGAGATTGGTAGATTTGGTGATACATTATTTTCATACTAAAGAAAATTTGGAAGATATTGTTGATTTCAGTGATACAATATTTTCAGTTGAAGAAGATTTGGAAGATATTTGAGATAATTACTCAAGTATATTGCCTCTTTTATAACATTAAAGAGAGTAACAAATTACGTACAGGAGAAGAAGAATTATTTTAGAAGATTGAAGTAATCAATTGATTCCATAATTGGCCGATTAAAGGAGGCGCATGTAAATTGAAGGAGACTAGAAAATCAAATGGATAAATGTTTCCCGTATGAATAGGAGAGTTGATGAAACATTTGATTTATGATCATAAATCAATTACTTCAACCCAAGTAATAATCTCTATATAAAAGCGGAGATTAGCAAGAGTAAAATCATCATCTCAAGTCGTATTTCTTATTCTTTCTTTTAACCTCCGTTGTCAATCTTGTAAAATTCGCTTTTTCTTAGAAATAATAAAATCTTCTCTTTCAAAATGGATGTACACTATCTCGTGATAGTGGAACTAATATAAATCTGTGTGTGAACTCTCTATTTACTTTTTTTGTGATTTGTTATTTTATTCTCTTATTTCTGTTTGTTTTATCGCACTAGAACATGATTTTATTGCTTTCGTATTTATTTGGGTTGATTAACCGTCATTTGTGTAAAATCTATCTAACAAAAGCCGAATAGGAAAATTAGATGACGGAGCCAAGTTGTTAGCGGCATGGGTAATGGGCCCTTCGGTATTATTTTGAAAATAACAATAAGGATTTGAGTTTTGGATTTAGGATTGATGCAAGTAGATGGCGAAAGAGTGAATATGCAATTGGAGAGTGAATTCCTCAGAAGCTCAAATCGTAAGTGGACACAGCAATTAGAATTGAGAACCACAAACCCGACCTGAGAAAACCCGAACCCGAACTGAACCCAATGGGTTTCGGGTTGGGTCTGGATGATGAAAAATACCATAAAAACTCCGATCAAAAGACATTGAAATATATGCATTTTAGTGTTATTACCCAACCTGAACCGATCCGGACCAAAGCTCGGGTTAGGTCTAGGTTTTAAAATGTGTAGTTTGAGCCGGACAAAAACCGGCCAGCCTAAAACCGAGACCCACTGGTCGGGCCTAATTGCTACCCGTACACATATGAGAGAGAACGAAGAAACGTGAGTTAAAAAGAATATTTTGATTGAAAATGAGATGAAAACTTGCTATATATACATGCACACATGTTAGTTATAACTAGCATTATATTCAGTTTTTACACTATACAGAATGCTAGTTATAACTATCATTATATTCAGTTTTACTCTATACAAAATGCTAGCTATAATAGCATTGTCCTTCAGCTTAATTTTTTTTCCAAAGTTTGTCCTTTAGCCCAAAAATGAAACTTGTTGTCCTTCAGTATATTTTTTTCTTCAAAGTTTATCATTGTTCCTATTTTTCACTTTTTTAATCCCGTTATAAAAATATTGAAATTTAAAGGGTAACTTTTACCACATAGTACTTATTAAGTTTGATAATAGGTTAAACATTCATTCTGTCGGATTCCTATTTTTAAACTTATTATAACATAATGTTTTGTGCACATAATCATTTTTAATACACAAAATACTAAATTCATTTCGTAAAACATTGAAATGAAATTCTGTTTTTACCATGACATCATAATTTTTGTGTTTTTTTATTAAAAAGATCCGCATATCATATATAAAAAATATTCAAAATTTACATATATACTATTTGGTAATGCATATATCTGCAATCGCTCCATTGAATAAGCAATGTGAAAAAAAAGATTATGAATAATTGATGGGAAACTAATCTTTCGATTGTTGTGAGAACAAAATAAAAGAGAAATTTCAGAGATTGTTTTGTAATTAGAAATATCGTTTAGTTATGAATACGTCGTGGGCCAAATGTTCTAAATTATTTTTACATTGAAATACAAATATATTGCATTATTATGTCAAAATGCAAGTATTGACACTTAATATATGGTACTTACTATTATGATTGAAAAAAAAAATCAATTCTTTACACCAAATGATTTAATCTTATTTCTACCACAAAGTGCAAATATTTTAAATAACTAAAATTTTACACAATTTAAGTGCAAGTAGTGCAATATTTGCACTGTTTTTTTCAAAGTGCAGTAATGCATATATATGCACCGTTTCTTCAAACGGTACAACTTGCATTAAATATTAAAATTTGCGTCATCCATTTGAAAGTGCTAAATGTAAATATTTTAACTAAACAATTCAAATTTACATGATCTGTTATGATACATGCAAATATTTGCACTGTATTTCAAAGTGCAAGTGATGACAAATATTTGCAATTTTTATTTCAAATTGCATATATTTACACCAGTAAATTCTTACTAAAATGCATAACATTTGGATTTTTTTGAAAAAAATATAAAATTTATGATTTAATGGTGAAAATAAAATTACAGTCAAAATTTTCAAATGTGAGACTAGTGTATATATTTGTAGTCTATTTAAAAGTGTAGATGGTTGCAAACAATCTCTGCTTCTAATTGAATTATTTGCACCAATTTTTTTTACCAAAATATATGATGTATGAATCATGTTGGAAAGATCGTATAATTTGTTGTTTAATGGGGAAAAGGAATTTTTTGCTGAATTATCTAAATATGCGATAAGTGCAAATCCATGCACATCTATTTCATAAGTCGTTGCTAATATGTGCAATTTCTTATTAAAATTGTAAATATTTGTAATTTGTACTTTGAATTTTGCACCATTAAAATATTACCAAAATATACGGCAACTGTGTTTTGTTGCAAAGATGACAAAATTTATGATATGATGGAGGAACGAAGTTTCCAAAAAATATTTTCAAATGTGAGATATCATTTTTTTATATTTGATTCGATATGGGTGCATATTCAAAATAAGGATGACTTAACTATATCAAAATAGGGATCGAAACTCTATTTGTTGGTTCTTAAGGAGTATTGATGGATTAACTTTGGTTTTAAGGATGTGTTCATAATATTCAATTATTGTAAAGGTTTGAAAGGAATATAATACGTATTATTATTAATTTTTTAAAAGTAGTTTAGTTTAAATTTATTAGAAAATATAATCCTACTGGTTTTTACTCAAATGCTTTTATTAAATAATATATGAAATTCAATTTAAAGTTCCAAACATTATACCGTTCGTTTCAAGTAGAAATTTTGGCAATAGAATATAAGAACATGAAAATAGTTATGGAGGACAAACTTCCTCCTTTTTTTGCCCATATGACACGTTCTTTATTTTTGAACAAGAAGGACAAATAATTTTTGGAAATATAGCAAACATCCAAAATTTTGTCTCAAGACCACGTTGGATTAGGGCTTCCATTTTTTCATGTGACTAACCTGAACGATGGCGGAGTGAATTTCATTTACGGCGTAGCAGCTCTTGACGATGGTGGCAGAGTCGAGCTTGACGGCAACGATGTTGGAGAGATGCGCGACCAGTTTGACGATGATGGAAAGAGGAGATGGTGATGGATGTTGACATAAAGATGATTGAAGCATTGCAGCAGCGATGGAGGAGTGCCGTATCGTATGATAAGAGCTAGAGGTGGAAAAGAAGTAAGAGAAGAAGATGACAGTCGACGGTGATACTGTTTAGTCTTTTTTTTTTTGAAAACAGAATAATTATGTATATTTCTATGCCTAATGCTATTTTGTAGTATCATTTATTGATAAAAATTGTATATTTTAGCTTATAATGTTATTTAGTAGTATAATTTTATAAATTACAGTAGCAGTTTATGAATTGTAGTAGCAGTTTCTGAACAGCCGTAAAATTTTATAGATGAAGAATGTATATTAGCTCACAATATTTTATAGTAGTAATTTAAGAATTATAATAGCAGTTTCCGAGTTGTACTTGCATATTTTAAATTCTAGTAGCGGTTTATAAAACATTGCAGCCGCTATTTAGATGTGTGTAGTAATGCTACTATATAATACCATTTTTTGTTATTTTGTTAATTAAATATACTTATGTTAATGATATTTTATAGTAGCATTTTATGAATTATAGTAGCAATTTCTAAATTATAGTAGTATTTTTTTAAAATCGTAGTAGCAGCGTATAAACAATTGCAGTATCTTTTTGGATGTGTGTAGTAATGCTATTATGCAATATCATTTTGTTTTTTTGTTTTTTAATAAATATAAGGACAAAATTTCAAAACGGGCTACTTTTCGAATCAATTTCGCGATCGGCGTTGGTTTTGAAATTTATTACCAAACAGGGCTGGTTTTTGCCCAGTCAGCGGCCCAGTCATGTTTTTGTAACTGCCATCAGAAAGCGCAACTCTTAGTTGCGCATGGGATTTATTTTTTTCGAATGCGCAAGTAAGAGTTGCGCTCGATGGTTTTTTGAATTAGGCGCAACTGTTAGTTGCGCCTTTTACAGTTTGGTGCAGGCGCAACTCATAGTTGCGCCTGCATAGGTTGCTACTGCTAAAACAGAGGCAGCAGCAACCATCCTCCCCATTCCACTAAAACTCTTCCCAAACTTCAACCCCACTTCCATGGCCGAATCCATCAACTCCCAACCCAAATTTTAGCCAATTGCCGTCATTTTTTCACAAAATTATCAAATTTCTTCCTCTTTCTTCGATTAAACCAAAGCTACAACAATCCCTTCAACCTCACTCACATTATCACTAATTATTATGGATATTTGGGAGATTCCAGATGCAGTATTGGTGCAATATGTTGAACGGATGGAAGCTGAAAATGAATTTGTTCCTGAAACTCAGTTTGAAACAGTTCCTGAAGCTCAATTTGAGATAGTTCCGGCGGCTAATGATGTTGATGTTCAATCTGCTTTGGATAATCAATTCTGTGTAGACAAACCGAATCAAAGACTGGGAAAACAAATTAGCGGCGAAGGACGAGTGAGAGAAGATAAACATCCACTTTGCCACTGTGGAGATGTTTGTGAGGTAGTTGTATGCAAGACTCAAACAAATGCTGGACGTCGGTTTTATGGATGTGCCGGTTACCTTAATCATATAACTAACCCGAAAGGTGTTGAGTGCTGTAATTTCTTCAAATGGCTAGATCGTCCCTTGACCCCGAGGAGAGTGGAATATGTGCTAGAGATGCAAGCCGAAGTAAGACGTTTGGAAAAGGAAAAAATACAGTTTCGACATCAAGTAGAGCATTTGCAGTCCGTAAATCCAATTTGGAAAGGGGTATAGTAAACTGGATAGTGCAACTGTATTGTAATGGATCTGTATCAAACTTGTTTAATTGAGTTATGTATGCTTTAGTTGTAATGAATACTTGGTTTTATTTGTACTTGGTTTGTTGTAGTGGATATGCAATAGATGATTTAATCAAAGTAACATAACATAACAAGTAATTTAAATGTTTGACATAAGATATCGTTTGATAACAAAGTTGCGTACAAAAATGACAGAAGTAGTAGAAACAGGTAAAATATTTATTGCTTCTCACACGTTCGTCTCTTATGACCCAAGTTATCGTATTGTCCACATCTGTCCTGTCTTCTGTCCTCCATTTCGTCCATGACTCCCCTTATTCTTGTGGACCTCGGTCTTCCTGCATTCCTTCGCGTTGGTGGCGGGAGTATGGTAGGGCTTTCAGGTACATCCCAATATCTACTGTCGGGCACTGGATGAAAAACCGGAGATAACTATGTCTATAAATGTCTGCCGTAAACCAGGATGAAATAAGATCATGGTAAGCTCTGTTCGCTCCTCCTCTACATCGTGCGCATGCAGCTACAACATGGGAACATGGAAAATGGGCTAGAATAGGAATATTGCATGAACAGCTGCGGCCGTCATTGGTAATATTTACTGTGTAATTGCACGCGTTTGTGTCTGTTACTTGCCACTCCGTTAAGCTGAACCTGTTAATACTCATATTACGTGCTTCTGCTGAAAATTTTTCCATCATTTTGTCATAATTTGGCGTGAGCGAAGATGCGTAATCCATTCCATCGGTACGTCTTCTGTAGAAGTAGCTATTAAGGCGATGAAAGGTACGTGCCACTAACGCCTTGACCGGTAACGATCTTGCACCTTTAAGAACTCCATTGAAACTCTCCGAAGCATTGGTAGTCATCATACAGAACCGTTCACCGTTGTCCTTGTAAAGAGCCAACTGTTCATCCTTATGTCGAAGACTTCTATCAATCCATCTGTCAGCAGCAGGACTCACATTTTTTAGTTGCTCTCTGAGTGCTTTGTATGTTATCTCATCTCTTGCTTCAGCAGAAGCATGAAATAAGTTTTTGCAAAATCTTGCTACCAAAACCAGCTTTTTTAAAATTTGTTTTCAAATGGCATAGGCAAAAGCGATGATGATTTTGCAAAACCAGCTTTTTTAAAATTTGAATTTTGTAATTGTGTGCCATAAGCTCTTGGACAGATTTTGCAGTGTAACTTGGATTCGAACGAACATGTGGAAGGACTTTGGTGCAAATGAATTTGGCTGTTGCTTGTTTGTGGTTCGAGTTGATGATTGGATTTGAGCAAGCGTGATCACCACCGTATTTTTTTATCATCCACCACCCAGCATGATCTCTTTTAGACACAATAGCATGAAGCCGTCATGGACAATTAACATCAATATCACATATAGCAGTGAACTCTCTAGCACGAGACTTTATGTTTTTAAATGAAACTGAACACTTTATCGACCATTCACTTATATGTTCAATTAAATATTCCTTCGATTTAAAAATCATACCAACTCGAGGGCCTTTCTCCACACATTCTAGCCCAAACATTTCGTCGGTAAATTGAAATTCTTGCACAACAGATCTTTCCATAATTGTATCATTGCATTGGTCATCTTCTAACGGTTCTTCCATCTCGATATGCTCATCGGTGTCATCAACTTCCTCTGGAATATCATCTAAAGGAGCGTGACGCAGCGGATTAATTAAACAAAACTTCAATCGGTGAAATGTAGCAATCAGTGAGTTGAAGATACCAAAATGCCCAAGTTCGTTGATCCAAAGATACCGAACTCTAGCTATCTCAAACACGTTGATAGCGCACTATACCGTGTTCTAAGATCTACGATTCTTCGCACGTTGATCTAGCGCACTAGATTCCGTGAATCGGCTTCTACGATCGTTGAATCGAGCGCACTCAATTAACCGAAAGAGGAGATATGAGATTACACTCAACTACCAATTGGTATGAAAGCACAAAGCTAACAAAAGAGAATTTTATTCAAAAATCAACTACTACAAATGTACAACACACGCCCCTATTTATAGAGTTTTCGATCCAGTCCCTAAGTCGGCAACCGACCTACGACTCAACTTAAGTCGTGACCGACTTAACACAAAGCGACCTAAACATACATGACCGAGTTAAAGCAATACAACATATGTACACGACTAAACTCATTACCGACTTAACATATAACGACTCAGAGATTCGCGACTTAGCACCCAACACAGCCCATAGGTCGGTAACGACCTAAAATACAACACGACCCACAGCTTCACCGACTCATGACCTAACACCGGTACAACAAAGCACATATACAACACCTTCCTTTAGGTCGCTGCCGACCTAAGACCTTAGGTCGTTAACTCGGCTCCTTTTTCCCCTCTGTGAACCAGTTAGCTCGGAGACGACTTAAGCCTTCAACAACTTCTGTTCTGTTAAGTCGTGAACGACTTAGACCCGTGTCGTTAACTCGTTTGTGACTCATCAAGCATGAACGACTTATGCTCCCATCAACTCGCAGTTTCTTTTCTCGTGGATCTTTAGATCGTAGCTTCTCTGACTCGTCCCCCTTTACTTTGTTAAGTCGCGGACGACTTAGGATCTCCTCCTTAGGTCGTGAGCCTTGTTCCTTAAGTCGGTAACGACTTAAAGTTCTCAAACGAGTTAGCTCCGTAGCTTCCTCCACACGACCTAGAGCGAAGTTAACTCGTGTTGCCTTCCCTTGTTGACTCGTACACGACTTAGGAGATTGAACTGAAGCTTCATTAACTTGTGAATGGTTTAACTTCTGGACTTCTATAGGTCGTGCTACATCATCCTCCCCTGGTTGAGAAAAATTCGACCTCGAATTTGTAAATTCTTCCTCAACAATCTCACCCCCATGATATGGAATTAAATGTTTGACGTTAAAAACATCAGAAGTATAAACATCATCTGGTAACTTTAATCGATAAGCATTCTCATTGATTTTCTTCAAAACTTCAACTGGACCAATTTTCCGCGCTTTCAATTTATTGTATGTTCCCACTGGAAAACGGTCTTTTGTCAACACTGCATAAACCAAATCGCCTTCGTTAAATTCAACATTTCGTCGCTTCAAATCTGCAGACTTCTTATACTTCTCATTCGATTTCTCCAATCGTTCCTGAACGATTTTATGACATTCAGTCAGCTTATCAACAAAATCAACAGCTCGTTTAACTGTCCCCTTCGACTGTGGTACTACTGCCAAATCCAACGGTCCCCTGGGTAAATTTGAATAAACAATCTGAAACGGACTGAATCCCGTGCTACGATTCACTGTATGATTATGTGCAAATTCAGCTTGGCATAACTTCATGTCCCAACTTCTCAAATTATCCTGTACAAGACATCGCAACAAATTTCCCAATGACCTGTTAACAACTTCTGTCTGTCCATCAGTTTGTGGATGATAAGCACTACTAAATTTCAGCTTCGTTCCCACCATCTTCCACAAACTCAACCAAAAGTGACTCAGAAAACGAGTGTCTCTATCCGAAACAATAGACTCTGGCAATCCATGAAGTCGATAAATCTCCTTGAAAAATAATTGCGCAACACGAACAGCATCCGCCGTCTTCTTGCAAGCAACAAAATGTGCCATCTTCGAAAACCTGTCCACTACAACAAATATCGAATCACTTCCCCTTTGAGTTCGAGGCAAACCCAAAACGAAATCCATGCTAATATCAACCCATGGCTTAGATGGTACTGGTAATGGCATATACAACCCTGCATTCGTTGCTGTTCCCTTTGACACCTGACAAATATGGCATCTCTCCACGAATCTTTCAACCTCTTTTCTCATCGATGGCCAAAAGTAAGACTGTGAAATCAACTGCAAAGTACGTTCACGGCCCACATGCCCTTCCTCATGTAACTCCTTCACAATCTTCATCCTCAGACTACAATCCGGAATACATAAACGATTTCCCTTAAACAAAAAACCATCAACTATCATAAATTCATCGGTACTCCCATCCTTTACTTTCTCAACATATTTCACAAAGTAAGGATCTTCTTCCAACAATTCTGGCAACATTTCAAACCCCGTCACTTCAACCTTCATTGTCGTTAATAAATGACTCCTCCTACTCAAAGCATCAGCTACCCGATTTGTCACCCCTGATTTGTGCTTAACGACAAAAGTAAACTGCTGTAAATATGCAATCCATGATGCATGTCTCGCTGAAATTTTGTCTTGTCCCTGTAAATGTTTCAATGCTTCGTGATCAGTGTACAAAACAAATTCCTTCTGAAATAAGTAATGTCTCCAATGCTTAACAGCTTGAACAACAGCGTAAAATTCAACGTCATATGTACTGTATCTCATCTTTGCCCCTGACAACTTTTCGCTGAAATAAGCAACTGGCTTCCCATTCTGACTCAGAACTCCTCCAATACCAACCTTCGAAGCATCAGTATGCAATTCAAACAATAACTGAAAATTTGGTAAAACAAGAATTGGTGCAGACGTCAACAATTCCTTGATCTTCTCAAAAGCAACTCCCGCTTCTTCTGACCATACAAATTGTTTCACTTTCATGCAATCAGTCACTGGAGCCATCACGCTACTGAAGTGTGGTATGAATCTTCGGTAGAATGATGCTAACCCATGAAAACTTCTCACTTCTGTAATTGTTTTTGGCTGAGGCCAATTCCTGACTGCTTCAACTTTACTTTGATCAACTTGAATACCTTCTCCTGAAACAACATACCCAAGAAATAAAACAGTATGCGTCATAAACACACATTTCTTCGTTGCAGCATAAAATTGTTCCTCACGAAGAATAATCAGTACTTCCCTCAAATGTTGAACATGTTCCTGTGTACTCCTGCTATAAATCAGAATATCATCGAAATAAACCACGACGAACTTCCCAATGAATGGTCTAAAGATTTGATTCATCACTCGCATGAATGTACTAGGTGCATTTGACAAACCAAATGGCATAACCAACCATTCGTACAACCCTTCTCTCGTCTTGAAAGCTGTCTTCCATTCGTCTCCAGGTCTGATTCGAATTTGATGATAACCACTCTTCAAATCAATCTTCGAAAATATAGTTGCCCCACTCAACTGATCCAGTAAGTCATCCAACCTTGGCATAGGAAATCTATAACGAACAGTAATCTTGTTCAAGGCTCTACTATCTGTGCACATTCTCCATGTTCCGTCCTTCTTTGGTACTAACAATGCTGGCACGGCACAAGGACTCAAGCTTTCCTGAACACGTCCCTGTTCCAACAACTCTTCCACCTACCTTCGTAACTCCTCATGTTCCTTCGGACTCATTCGGTAATGTGGTCGATGTGGTAACACTGCTCCCGGAACAAGATCAATTTGATGTTGAATGTCTCTAAGTGGCGGTAACTCTTTAGGCAACTCCTCTGGAAAGACATCTTCAAATTCTTTCAAAATTGGCTTTGCTTCATCTGGAATCTCAACTTCTTCACTGCATTCTCTCCCAATCAACAAAAATACTTCAGGTTCCTCTTCAACTTCTTTCACAAACTCCTTCACAGTCAACAGAGTTTTCAATTCCTCAATCTCTTCCAGCTTGCTCTCCTTCTGCTGTTGCTTCTTAGGAACTAAAGTGATTTTAGTACCCTCGAACATGAAACTGTAACTATTGGCACGACCGTCATGTTGAACTGCTCTATCAAACTGCCATGGTCTGCCCAACAACAGATGACACACATCCATGTCTACAACGTCACACCAAATTTCATCTTTGTACTTCTTCCCAATAGAAAAATTAACACAAGCTCTTCGACACACTGTCACTTCACCACCCTTCCTTAACCATGCTAGCTTGTACGGTTTAGGATGCTTCTCAGTCTTCAAGTTCAATTTCCTCACTGCTTCTGTAGAAATAATATTATCACAACTTCCAGCATCAATAACGAACTTGCAAACTTTCCCCAGAATAGTGCATGTCGACTGAAAAATATTGCTTCTCAACCAACTACAATCCTCCTCTTGCTTTGGTGTAAGACATGACCTCCTCATCATAAGATTACAACCTTCATCTCCAAACAATTCTTCTTCCTCCTCAACATAAGGTGTATTAGAACATTCTGCCTCCTCACCATTATCCTCCTCAACTTCTGCAACCATGGTTCTCTTCTTCGGCTTCGGACATTCATTGCTCTTGTGACCCAACTCCTGACAATTATAACATTTGAAAACACTGCTAGCCTTTGCCTTCTCAGCCTCCTTCACCACTGGCTTTGAAACAGGTTTAGAAACATTAGAACTTCCACCAACACCCCTCGCTTGATTATTGGAATTAGTAAACACACCGCCTCCACGCCTTCCTTGCTTCTCCCAAGCTAACGCCTTCTGATGCGCCTCTGCTACAGATCTAGGATCGAACATATTAACCATATCCTGGATCTGCATTCTCAATCCCCCAATGAATCTAGCAGTTAGCTGTTCTTCTGTCTCCATAATATCATTCATGGCAATGAGTTGGTAAAATTCATCAGCATAATCACTAACAGACTTTGTTCCTTGCCTCAGATTCTGCAACCTCTGGTACATAAGTGATTGGTAGTTGTAAGGTAAGAAAGTAGATCTCATCATTTTCTTCATCTTATCCCACGATTCTATCTTTGACTTTCCCATTCTCTCCCTGGTAAGTTTAGTTTGCTGCCACCACGCCAAAGCTCTCCCCCTCAACCTAGTAGCAACTAACTTCACCCTTCGATTCTCCGGAACCTCCTTGAAATCAAAGATTTCTTCAACATTAGAAATCCAATCGAGAAATTCTTCTGCAATCATTCCGCCTTTAAATTCCGGAATCTCCATTTTCATACCCGATTCCCATCGACGATCATCTTCAACATCCCGATAAGAATTTCGAACTTGGTCTCGATCTCGATAATGAATACTAGCTCTATCACCTTCTTCAACAAAATCAAAAGTACGTCTACATCGATCTCGACCATTATCATCCCTTCGTTCATGCATGCTTCTTTGACTATGTCTCTCTTCATCCCTATATGCTTCATTGTCAAATTCACGTTGACTTCTCCTCTCTTCATGTGCATAGTCATGATGATCTCTTCGCGATGAAATTGACGTTTCTCTTCTATCTCTACAAGAATGTGGCGATACCTTCCTCGCTTCCGTAACCGATGGCGAAACTCGGTTTCCTCCATGGTTCGAGTTTGGTGATCTCCTCCTTTGATTCAAATCATTCATCATTTTCTCCAATTTTCCAATGCCTTCATCAAACTTTTCATTAATACGTTGTTCCATAAGCTCGGCTTCTTCTCTACGATACAAAGCTTCAACGTTTTGATGACGATTAGCTCTCCTTGGTGGCATGATTGAAAAAAACTTTCACAAACACTTCAACAATTCGAACACAAAAATTCAAGCTTCAACAAAGAACAAGTCACGGCTCAACAATGACTCGGCTACAATTTGTCTCGGCCTCCACTTGTCTCGGCAATATGAAACGGCTCAAGTGAGGTCGCCTCCAATTCAAGCACAAGGCACGGTTCAACACTTCTTTAGCTCGAACAAGCTTTCCAATGATCCTCCCTAGGCTCGGCTACCTCAATAGTATACACGGCCTAATTCAACTTCAAACACCTTCCAACACTTTGATCAAAATGGAATGGATCGAAAGTTCTCCTTTCGTTGCAACTTCAAGATGAACACAACTTCAAACTTCAAAAACTTGGCTCCAAGAATCAACTTAGCTATGATTGGCTAAGTATGGCTCTGATACCAATAATGACGCAGCGGATTAATTAAACAAAACTTCAATCGGTGAAATGTAGCAATCGGTGAGTTGAAGATACCAAAATGCCCAAGTTCGTTGATCCAAAGATACCGAACTCTAGCTATCTCAAACACGTTGATAGCGCACTATACCGTGTTCTAAGATCTACGATTCTTCGCACGTTGATCTAGCGCACTAGATTCTGTGAATCGGCTTCTACGATCGTTGAATCGAGCGCACTCAATTAACCGAAAGAGGAGATAGGAGATTACACTCAACTACCAATTGGTATGAAAGCACAAAGCTAACAAAAGAGAATTTTATTCAAAAATCAACTACTACAAATGTACAACACACGCCCCTATTTATAGAGTTTTCGACCCAGTCCCTAAGTCGGCAACCGACCTACGACTCAACTTAAGCCGTGACCGACTTAACACAAAGCGACCTAAACATACATGACCGAGTTAAAGCAATACAACATATGTACACGACTAAACTCATTACCGACTTAACATATAACGACTCAGAGATTCGCGACTTAGCACCCAACACAGCCCATAGGTCGGTAACGACCTAAAATACAACACGACCCACAGCTTCACCGACTCATGACCTAACACCGGTACAACAAAGCACATATACAACACCTTCCTTTAGGTCGCTGCCGACCTAAGACCTTAGGTCGTTAACTCGGCTCCTTTTTCCCCTCTGTCAACCAGTTAGCTCGGAGACGACTTAAGCCTTCAACAACTTCTGTTCTGTTAAGTCGTGAACGACTTAGACCCGTGTCGTTAACTCGTTTGTGACTCATCAAGCATGAACGACTTATGCTCCCATCAACTCGCAGTTTCTTTTCTCGTGGATCTTTAGATCGTAGCTTCTCTGACTCGTCCCCCTTTACTTTGTTAAGTCGCGGACGACTTAGGATCTCCTCCTTAGGTCGTGAGCCTTGTTCCTTAAGTCGGTAACGACTTAAAGTTCTCAAACGAGTTAGCTCCGTAGCTTCCTCCACACGACCTAGAGCGAAGTTAACTCGTGTTGCCTTCCCTTGTTGACTCGTACACGACTTAGGAGATTGAACTGAAGCTTCATTAACTTGTGAATGGTTTAACTTCTGGACTTCTATAGGTCGTGCTACATCAGAGCGTCATTGTTAACATTCATAGCATCGATCCATGTTTCATCGTCGTCTAGTGAAGCAGCGATTTCCATGCTATCCAAATGGGAAATTTCAAGATCAGCATTTCCACCCTCCATATCCTCGGTGTCAACATCTTCATCTGGAAGTCCATGCAAGTAGTCGTTTGAATTCGGAGTTGGAATTGACTGTGGAAGATACGATGGATATGGAAGGAAAGCATACCCGGGTGACTGCGATAGATATGCCATGACACCGTATCTGTACACAAACATTTGATTGTTAAGTGCCAAAAACATGAATAAAACATTAATACAGCACATAAAAGCATACCCGGCTGCCTGTGCGTAAATGTTCGGTGGCTGGTAGGAGTAGTGTGGGTAATACGTTTGACTTTGCGCAGCAGTATTACTAGGTCCGGGTTGACTGGTATAATCAAAGATTTGAGCTCGCTGTTCAGTTGTATGTACCACCTCCGTCTTCTTAACATACAGCTCAATTACTTTCATCCCCACACAAAACATAGAATCGACGTCGTCGTCGTCGTTTACCTCAATAGCAATTGGTCCATCATCTGTTACCCACTTACTAACCAACGCGATGTCGAACTCCGTAGAAGCAATCTTTGTAGCTTTGTAAATTGCCGTTTTAGCTCAAGAAAATTGCAACCCCTCCTGACTTTCGATCCCTTATGCTTTCCACCAACATAGGTTGGCTTGCTATTTTCATCGATGACTAAATCACCGTCATAGTGACAAATAATAGGCACGGTAGTCATTGATCTATCAAAATTACAGAAAGTTAATTGTCAACACCATGCCTATCAAAATTGGTGGAGTAGGGTTTCGATTCTTTACCTCTAGTGTAGATGAACGTGAAATCTTTTGTTTATCTCCGTAGAATTAAATGATTTTGAGTGGAAAGTTGTGTTGATAGTAGTGAAAATAATGGAAATGGATGTCAGGGTTTCTGAAAGAAAATGGGTTTGAGGAGTTGTGTTTGTTTTGGGTGGAGTTGTGTTGTTTATATGCAGCTGTTGGGCCAGGGAATAGCCCAGGTATGCAGGCGCAACTCTTAGTTGCGCATAGAGGAAATTATTAAGCGCAATTCAAAGTTGCGCATAGATGCGCAACTATCAGGCGCGCATGCAACTTTGCGCGATTCAAAGTTGCGCTTGCAACTTTCCAGAGGCCATATGCCATATGCAACTTTCATCAAACATCAACTTTCATATAATAACAACATATAAGTACAACAGTTCATCCAACGAGGTGAAATATTTCATACAACTCATCATATTTCATATAACAACATGTTCCAAGTCAATAATACAACGCAGCACCTACAAGCCAACAAATTTCAAGTCAATACAAATTCAAAACATAGCAACCAAACGACAGACTAACACAACCCTATCTTCTTATTATATTTTTGCGGTCGCGTAGTATTCTTTAAGTTTGCGTCGGAGGCGGTTGAGATGGTCCAACTTCAACAATTTCAAGCCCCGGCTGGCTACCTTGTGAAGGACCCCGCGTGCCTCTAAAACGTCTTCTTTGGTAGGTAAGACCAAAAGCCTGGGGCGGACGAGGCGTATACGGTGGTGGTATTTCTAGCTTATGCCTACCAAGAAGCGACTTGATAATTTCCTTGATGTTGAAGCACTTTCCTTTTACTCTGTCCTCATCTGTAGGATCTGCCAGGACATCGTCAACTTCATTGGAAATTATATACAACCCTTGAACCTAAAATAAAAGAATCAACGACGCAAGTAAGTAAAGCTTGTTGAGGAAGTTCAAAGAGTAAAACTTGTTGTCACTTACCAAATCACGCTCCACCGGTCCCCGTGGAGCATATCTGGGCAGTCTGGTTGACGATTCTTTTAAGTACAAATCGCCGTGTGATATGCCAGTACCAACTATAGTACTGTTCGATTGAAATTCTAGGTACGCGTTCGACCTGAACATGATCCAACCTGTGATCCCACATTGCGACATACGTGTTGTACAAGGCTCTATTCCAACCATGTGGGAAAATCTGCTCGGCTGGATCCGGTATATGCTGATGAAGGCCAAATTGCCTCATCACTCTGTCGGGGTAGTGCATGGCTACACTTTGCAAGCAAATAATCGGGGTCCTTGCATACCAACTTTGCTCCCCGTCCAAACATATAGGCGGGAGATCCTGTACGATCTCAGCCGTGTATGGCGTCCAATCAACAACATGCTCGTCCATAACATCGAGCTCGTTGCGATAGAATGTAGAATGCCGGGCTGGATTATCTCTCCAACGTCTATCTCCGGTCCATCTACAGTCATAATCAAAATAGTGTGTGAATATTGGCAGAAATAAAAAAAAATTCACTGCTAATTTCAAGATGCTTTTACCTTGACCCGTACGGTAATCCCGGAGCAACGTTGGCACTAACATTTGGTCGTCCAACAGAAATACGCGTCCAAGACCATACCTGCAAATTATGAGTGTTAAGAAACGTCTTTCAAAATATTTCATAAATTTGGTACACCGATAAGTCAAATCCGACATACCTGCAGAAGGGTTAGACAACTTGCTAATCCGTTCGTCTTTCTTAGTGCCACATTATCCAACTCCTTGTACAATGCGCACAAAACAGCGCTACCTATGAATAATCGGAAATGGTGGCAAAATCCTCTAGCAAGTACAACCATTTAACGCTAACTCTACCCTTCGAATGGTTCGAAAATAGACGAGATGCGATTAGAAGTAATATGACAGCCCGTGTGAACTGTTCTATCTCCTCAATAGATGAATCGACTGAAATCTCCCGGTCGATTATAAGGTCATTCAGCTATTTGACCTTCAACTCTCTTCTATTGACCACCGTTTCTGAAGGTGGAATTTCATCAAGCAAACGTTGACAAACCTCATCGGCGTCCACGTTAACACCGTAGTTCAACACGGCGCCTTCGATGGGAAGGCCAAGCAAAATAGATACGTCTTGCAGTGTAATGGTCATTTCTCCAACGGAAAAATGAAAAGTGGAAGTCTCCGGTCTCCATCTATCGCATAAAGCTGTGAGTAATGACCTGTCAAATCTGATATATCTAATCTACATGAAATACCAAAATTCCGCTTGATGTATTAATTGTTGAACCCGTTGATCTTCAACCATTTCCATCAATTCTTCAAAACTTTGCGAATGATTCAGGCAATCCACCGGTTTTACACTCTGCAAAACAAAGAATTATATCTTTTAGTTAATTCAAAAGGCGAAATAACGTGCAAAAATTTACTATAATTACAAGGCGAATAATATTACCCTCATTAACTCTTCAAAATTACAGCGGTGATTATCTTGCATATAAAGTACGCTACCGTCTACCGGTCCGCTTTCCGGTTCTTCAACGTTCATGCAAAAAAACTGATTTTACACATCGTTTACAATCAATTAGTGATTCAACGCTTCAAATTGGATTATTAAGATGTACAACAAGCTCTTTGACAATATTTCTAGCAAATACAACCAAATAATAAGCAAACTTTAAATTTATCAAAAAAACTAGGGTTTACAAATTACCAAAATCTATTTGTGTTGAAGAGGATCCCGCTTTCATTGTTGTAGCTTTGGTTTAATCGAAGAAAGAAGAAGAAATTTGATAATTTTGTGAAAAAATGGTGGCAATTGGCTAAAATTTGGGTTGGGAGTTGATGAGTTCGGCCATGGAAGAGGGGTTGAAGGTTGGAAAGAGTTTTGGTGGAATGAGGAGGATGGTTGTTGCTGTCTCTGTTTTATCTGCAGCAACCTGTGCAGTCGCAACTATGTGTTGCGCCTGCACCAAACTGTAAAAGGCGCAACTAACAGCTGCGCCTAATTCAAAAACCATCGAGCGCAACTCTTAGTTGCGCATTCGAAAAAAATAAATCTTATGCGCAACTAAGAGTTGCGCTTTCTGATGGCAGTTACAAAAACGTGACTGGGCTGCTGACTGGGCTGAAACCAGCCATGTTTGGTAATAAGTTTCAAAACCAACGCCGATCGCGAAATTGATTCGAAAAGTAGCCCACATCGAAAATTTGTCCTAAATATAATTATGTATATTTTTGTTCATAGTCTTATTTTGTAGTAGTCTTTTATGAATTGTAGTAGCAGTTTTTGAATTGTAGTATTATTTTTTGAATTGTAATGGCAGTTTTTACACAGTCATAGCATCTTTTTAGATATGTGTAGCAATGCTACTGTGCAGTATCGTTTTTTTATTTTTTTAATAAATGTAATTATGTAAATTTTTGTTCATAATACTGTTTTATAGTAACGTTTTATGAATTGTAGCAGTATTTTTGAATTGTAGCAGCAGTTTATAAACAATTGTAGCATCGTTTTAGAAGAAGTATATAGTGTATCTTATAACATTATTTGATAGTAGTATATATGAAATGTAGTACCAGTTTATGGAGTATATTAGCATTTTTAGGTTTGTAGTAGGTCTTTTTAATGAATTGTAGTATCATTTTTGAATTAAGATTTTTAAATTACACCTTTTAGTTATGTTTTATGATTTTTGTAAAGGTGGTATCATTTTTTGAAATTTAATAATATAATTTTTCATAGATTAATTTGTAATGCTACCGCATAGCTTTGTAAAAATGGTATCGTTTTTATTTAATTTTTGGTATATTTATCGTGGTATATTTTTTTATTAGCATCAGTATTATATTCATCAAATTCAAAAATCATAAAGTACTATATTTCAGTTTTATCATGCATATGTCGATCTTACATGTGGTGGTATTTTATGGTTAAATGATATGCGTCGGTAGCATTTTGTATTTGTTATATTTTTTTTACATCAGTTTCTCATATAATGACTCTATAGTATCATTTTTTACCCGTTGATATTTCTGGAGTAATTGATGATTTGTAAGCACAATGAAATGAGCAACGTTGAAGATGTAGGTGGCACGACATGCGACAACATGCATTGACTATAAGTTAAGGCTTCATATGGTGTGGCGTTAGTCGACATTGGGAAATTTAGGTTTTGTAGTTAGTGGAGGCGATAGCTAGATATTTGAGGCAGATGGTGGACATGGGTTTATGGCAGCGTAGACAATGACAACGCGGAGTTGCGACGGTTTATGTGGCAACGATAGAGGAGAGTGATGGAAGAAGGTGCGGTGGTTGGGTCTACGAAGAGAGAAGAATACGCATTACATATTTTGTCATTTTATCCTAGTTCAAAAGTTGTTGCCTTAGAAACTAAAAAAGTTCACAATTTTGTCCTTTAAACAAAATATCCCATACAAGAATATGAATTATCATATGCATTAATTTGTGATAGTGAAACAAACATTAACTATTTTTGTTATTGTTATATCGACACAATAAAGAATAATATATTTCTTATCATTCAACTTTATGTGCCGTAATTAATATTTTTTTGAAAAAAATGCTTTTATTTCTAATTTTGATAGCATCTATTGGAAAGCTTCATCTACTTGGAAATGTGTTCTCATTAACTTTGAAATTTGTTTTTCTTAAGTTTTCAAGAAAAAAAAGCTTAGCAAGAAACATCAACTTCCCATGAGCTTCTAGCTCTAAAGATAAAGTCCATACAGGGTGTTTTACTAAAGTAGAAACTAAACAGAAATTGATTATAGCCAAATTCTGTTGGATCAAGTGCATTGGTAGCATGGTAAAAAAAGAAAATTCAAATAAATAATAATTCCTTTTATTACTTATGCACTATATCTTCGTTTTGTGTTTTCATGGATACTTCATTTGCGCTAAATCATATTTAGCGTATATTTGATAGAAGAAGTGTTTAATATTTTGAAATTAATTCTATTTTAGTTTTAGTATTAATATTTTGTTTTTAAACTAAATTAATTTTAATTTTGAATTTTTATTAACTTTATTTTATTGACTGGAAATTCATATTCCTAATATGAATAACAACATATGATGTGAATAAAGTAATCTAAAAAATGTATGGATGAATATATAGGGTATTTGTGATCATTAGGATTTATGATCACATTCTATAAAATGAGCATACACTATGTATATTTAACCTAATATCAAAAGCGAAATTTTCCTTGGATAGGTCAGTACGAAATTTTACCTTTTTAAGGAACTCTTTAAAACTAACAATTTTATTTTACTTATAACTAGGGTTCAAAATCCAATTAAAATAAAATGAAGTAATAACATATATCAAATATATCAAATTTTCCGAAGAAATGCTAATATTATTAAAAAATCGATCAGTTTTTTCAAATCAAATATACCAACACGTGATGGTGAAAATAGCATTCGGTAACAAACCAATAATTGCTATCAAAGTTAAATCAATAAAGATCACAACTGAAATCATTATTAGTTACATTAATATCGAAAATATTAAAAACATTTAAAACAATAAAATTCATGATATGATAGTAGGCCCGTCAACAAATGCTTTTGGATGCGGATAGTGCCATATCCGCATCCGCGGATACGAACGGATATTGAATAATTATTCTATCCGCGAACGATCAATAAATCAAGAATTGTAAAAGGAAATTTTAGTTTAACATAAATATTTTCGATCTCATTGATTATAAAAGTTTTAAAAATCAACAAATATGATGGTAATAAATAATTTCATGCAATTAATAAGCATTAAATGCATATAATATAAATTACCAACTTAACAAAATAATAAATGAATATCTTTCACTGAACCAAAATGCACATAATTTGAATTATAATTTTGACAAAAATCGGACGGATAATTTTCAGATGCGGATGTCTTCGTATCCGCACCCGCATCCTTTTTTCGGATATCAGATATTTATCCACTTTTAGAATGCGGATACAGACAGATTTCAGATTTTTCGGGTATCTATTGATAGCCCTATATGACAGTCATAATACAAGTGCGTGCTAGTTTCCAATAACACATCATAGCAAATACATTTTTATTAATAATCACATTCTTCTTTTTAATAATTCAATAGTATTTAATTCCTTATGTAAAATTCAACCACAGAAGAAGCTTAGACTTAGACGGCGCATTCACTTTTCAAATAAATTTAATTTAATTTCCAATAAATTTAGAAATTTATATAATTTCAATTTTGCACAAAGTAAAGAAAACCGCGAAATTGTGATTCCTTCTACTTTACGATTGAACTTGAATTCTTTGGAAAAATTCTCATTTGGTTTAAAAACCTTTGAAAGTATAATAGTTTAAAATTACTAATTTCAAAAAGCTTCCGAACTCTACTTTAAGAGAAATAGCAGATAATCAGCAGTCGTGCTAGAAAGATGTGCTATTCCCCAAATGTACAATGTTACTAAACCCTAATTTGAAAATATCAAAGCCTTTTAAAATAGATTTACAAAAATGGAATAGATTATTGTTATTATTAGGGATAATATGATGCAGATTATTTGTGCCTTTGTATAATTGATTTGAGATTAGTTCTTTTCAAATTAAATTATCATCATCATTATTAAATTTTCATAACTATTTTCCTAATAGAGACATATTTAAGTTTTGTAAATTAATTATTCCTAACCCTTCTTTTGATTTACATACTATTTCTCAATTAACGAGTTTTTTGAATTACTACTTGAACTATCTCAACGTCATAAAAGGTCTATCCTCATTTGATCTAATTTCTCAACCATCCATTTTGAAAAAAGATTATATATGTATATGTGTGTGTATATATATACACACACACACGGTAATGCCGATAAAACAAAACTAGTAAATACTATCCCACCTACTTTTGAATTTTTTTTATCATTTCACTAGGATAACCTTTTGCTAATTTTATCAATCATCGTGTTTATGTTTGCTTGATCTAATCAAAAATCCTAAGTATTCTATGCGAAATTTCATAATTTTATCATTCAACGTACAAACCAATTGATCTTCTACCTTATTTAAGTCATTTGGTACTATGCGTTGCTTTTATTAAAATTAATTTTTAATCCACAAACTAACTCAAAACTGTATATTAACTTAAACTTTATAATGTGCCTAGGTAAATAAGATATAAAGAGCATGATATCATCTACAAACTGGAGGACGAAGAGTCCATTACTCGTAATCTCATTTCCTACTTGTATAAAATCTCCTTTCTAGTGGCTAGTTTGATAATCCTAACAAAAAGGTCAACAGCTAAATAAAACAAAAGAGTCGACAATACATCACATTGCCTAAGTCCACATTTTGATTAGATTTCATTTTCTAATAAACCGTTAACAATAATACTTGAATTTTCGGTTTTAAGTAAAGATATAACCTAATCAATCCATTTAACACAAAAAACTCTAGTCGGCAATATATTCTTAATGTAATCTCAATCAATTGAATCAAAAGCTTTTGCAAAATTAAGTTTAAAAAGCACATATGTAATACTATTTTTACAAAAGCAATTGATAAATTCTTGAACTATTGCTACTCTATCTGTAATATTTCTATCCTTGATAAAACAATTTGAGTATTACCAATTAACTCAGTCATTTCAGTATTTAACATATCATCTAAAATCTTAGAAATAATTTTAAAAGAACATTTTAATAAAGAAACAAGTCTACAGTCTTTTAACTCATCATTCCCAATTTTTTGTGTAGTAAAATAACATTACCATAATTAAACCTGTCTAATTGTAATGAACCATCATAAAACTCATGAAATATTTTAATTATATTATATTTTAAAACATTCCAAATTTATCATAAAATAAAATTGGAAACCCATTAGGACCGGACGATTACGGGAATATCCTTTATAGCCCTCAAAATCCGCTCTTCTATAAATAGGTTATCCAATTCATTTAAATTAATCATTGTGTCATCAAGATGCAAGTCATCTCATTTATCCCTAATCCTGTACCCATTCGTAGATTCAAAAATTCCTTAAAAATAATTAGCAAACATATGTATATACTTGTAAAAAATTATATACATATACAATTTTTTTTTAAATATATCTTTATAAAACAATGTCATAAATATATATATTTAAAATATAAATAATCAAAAAAATTAGATCCATATGGTTAGGCCAATTATATATATATATATATATATATATATATATATATAGTATGTACAATAATACACACACATACATGCATATGCATATTTTGAAACTTAAAATTTAACCTTATTTCCAATTATACATTTATCAATATACATATACATACATAAAGAAGGTTTTTTCAATCAAAGCCAAAAGGAATTTTTTTATACTCGAAATTCCTTTTGTTTTAGCCGAGTGAATTTTTTATACGTATATGCATACAATCTATATAAACGCATATAATATATATTTATATAAGTATAAATATAAGTGTGTGTGTGTGTAATAACAACAAAGAATGGCGTCCGTATGCTCTAATGGCAACCTTGACGCATCTTCTTTCCCTCCTCTTTCTCACGTGACAAATCACTCCAGTTATAAAGAAATTCTGCTTAAAAATTTGAACACGAAACGCACTCCAAGTGTCTCGTATTCCAAGAATCATCATTACAAAGATTTTCTGGAGAAAGTTAAATCAAACATGTATTTTCGGTGCGTCCGAAAAATCATTGGGCGAAAAATTGCAGAGATCCGATAATTTGCTTCAAGTGCAACCGCACAGGACAAAGGATTTGCATGTAATTCTTGGGTTTGGAAAAAATCATCTATGGAGGTGAAAAAGGACAACGAAGTTTTTCTTTCCTTTGCTGCTATGGACAGAGAAGTTAGTAGAGCAAGTTCTTAGGTTGCAGTATCAATTATAAGAGGGGTTTCTTCTATTCAAGACATTGAACATCGGATTAGCAAGAAATACGTAACGCTTACTCATCGAAAATGGAAATGGAAGGTCAAGAAGCTAGATAAAAATTTTGTGGTAAAATTTCGTCAAAACTTTCTCAACGGTGATAATGTTGGATCGATTATATGTGAGAATGAAATTCTTGGGTTATGTAGATGGAATTTACAGTTGGGGAGTACTTGGGTTGGAAGAAGACTAAGGATTTGGGTTGCTCTCAAGAACTTTTATCTGGCTTGTAGAAGCTTTGATATGGTAAGTTGCATTCTGGCTAAAATTGGTGAAGTTAAGAGTCTCCGAAAAGATCTGATGAGTTCAGCTGATTTTACTACTTTAAAGGCAGAAATTGAAGTAACAGACCCTTGTGAGATTCCTTCGCTTATAAAGCTTTTTGTTAATGAATATTACTATGAAATTTCCCTTAGAAGGTATATGGGCGATCCAAAATTTGTGCTGGATTCAAAAAGCTTTAAGAAGATTGTTTTTGAGAAAGATGCTGATGGTGGTCTTAAAATTTGGAGGAAGAAAATGACTAATCAAATGCAAGAAGGTGATATTGGTAATCCTATTGACCTTACTTCAAGCTATGAAGATAAAACCATCTTTAATTCTGAATCTGGTAGTAACAAAGTAGAGGAGAATTTGGGATGTTATCATAACTTGGATATGGAGGCTGAAGGTGTAGTCAAAGAAGATGATAAAGGCAAACAAATAGTGGTATTTCAGATTCCAATTGAAAATGCTCATGAGAGTCCATAATTGGCATGCAGAAAGGAGGATACTGGCAATGAGCAGGCGGGATTTACTCTCTTAAGAAGAAGTGCAAGAAGAATGGAAGCTGATCATCCCCTAGAAGGTAGCGTTTTCGTTTCTTCCATTCTTAACAGTTTAACCCATGATCAATATTATGAAATTGTGAAATGCTCGGGTTTTATTTTGAAAAATAATGAGGATGATATTTCTGAATTTAAAGATAAAGAAGCCGAGAGGGTCTTACCTTTAAAATGATAATATGTTCATGGAATGTTAGAGGTTTGGGTAATGATACAAAATGCTTAGAGTTAGAAATGTTATCAAAATTATTAAATCTGATATTGTTTTGCTTCAGGAAACAAAAATCAGTAGTCGTGATAATAATTTTTTCAATGTTTGGGAGGTGTTCTGTTGGATGGTTAGAGTTTCATTGAGGCTAATGGTAGTGCTGCAGATATTTTTATTGGATGGAATAGTGGGAAATGGACAAGTGAAGGATAAATTTTGCTTACATTTGGCACTGAAGTGTAACTTGACTGGAATTTTATATTTTATCACAAGTGTCTATAGTCCTAACACTAGAACTGAGAGGACGAAGTTGTGGGAAGATTGTACTGCTTTTAAAAATTGAATTCAAGGTCCTTGGATAATATGAGGCGATTTCAATACAACCAGATTCATTGATGAGAGAAAAAAGATAATGGAGGATTATGTAGATGATGTTGAAGGTTTTGAAGAGTTTGTTAGAGAGTGTAATCTGATTGATCTTCCTCTTACTAACAGAAAAAACACTTGGAGCAGCGGTAGAGAAAATCCAACTTTAGTGAAACTTGATAGATTCTTTATGAATCCTGAATTTGAAGATATATATCATTTATCATATCAAAGAGGTTTATCATCTTTAATTTCAGATCATTGTCCTATTGTATTTGATTCTAGTGAGAATACTTCCAGGAAACCTTTTTTGAATTTGAGATCATGTGGTGTCTTGAAGAGGGTTTTGATGAGATGGTGGAGAGGAAATGGAATGAATATTGGAAAACAGGAGCAGCTGCTAGTACCTTTAGCAATAAATTGAAATATTTGAGGAAATTTCTTAAGATATGGAATAAAGAAGTCTTTGGTGATATAAAGTTGAACAAGGAGAAATTGATGAATGAAATTCTTGAGCTTAACATTAAGGCTGAAAAGGAAAGTCTATGTGAGAATGAGAACTTTTTGCTTAAGATGAAGAAAGATGAACTGATAAAGGGAATTGATTAGGAGGAAATTTTTTTGGAGACAAAGATCGAGAATTTAGTGGTTGAAGGAAGGGGGTAAAAATACAAGGTATTTTCATAGAGTTGCAAGTGGAAGAAGATCTAATATGATTTGTAGTGTTATGTGTGGTGATACTGAGATTAGTATGCAAGATGATTTGAACAAAGCTTTTACCGACTGTTATAAGAGAATTTTTGGGAGATTTAGAGATAAAAGAGTTGATGTTGATTGGAAATTGCTCTATCCTAATAATGTTGATCTCTCAGATTTGGATGGTAAGTTTACAGAAGAAGTTTTTTGTGCTTTGAATGAAATGCCTTGTGACAAAGGTCTTGGGCCGGATGGGTTCCCAAATTTTTTCTTTAAAAACACTGGAGTTGGATGGAGAGAGATATTATGAGTCTTTTTGAAAGTTATGAGGTATGAAATCTAAATTTGGAAAAACTGAGCTATGCGAATGTGGTTCTTATCCCAAAAAAAGAAGGTGATTTAAGTCTGCTGATTTTAGACCTATTAGTCTATTAAATAATATTTTTAGATTGATTACTAAAGTACTTGCTAATAGATTAAAGAATAAGATGAATTTGTTAATTGATAAAGCACAGACTGTTTTTATAAAAGGTAGATCTATATTAGAGGGAGCCGCACTTGTTCAGGAAGTTGTTTCTTTCTGTATCAGGAATTCTACTTCATGTACTCTACTTAAGCTTGATTTTACTAAGGCCTTTGGTACAGTAGATTGGAGATTTGTAATTGACTTATTGAGAGCTAAAGGATTTAGTGAGATCTGGATTTCTTGAATTTCGAAAATTCTTTACTCAAGTAAGTCTAATATTTTTGTTAATGAGGTAGCTGGCAAAACTATTAGCTCTAAAAGAGGGTTGAGACAAGGAGATACTCTTTCTCCTTTGTTGTTTGATTTAGTTGCCGATGTATTTACACAGATATTAAAAGTTAGCTGTAACAAAGGATTAATTAAAAGTTTCGGGGTGGAGTTTGTGATCGGAAATATTAGTTCTTTGCATTATGCAGATGACACAATTATTTTCAGTGATTCCAGTTGCAAGTGTATTGCAGCTTTGAAATTCATTTTGTATGCTTTTGAAAGCCTTTCTAGACTACAAATCAACTTTCATAAAAGCTTTGTTATGGTTTTAGGGAAGGAAAGTGATGATGCAAAGTTAGTTGCTAATATGCTTTAAGTGTAAAGTTGGAAAATTTTCTCTTTCTTATTTGGGATTCAACATCAGAGCAGATAGATTGCACAAAGATGATTGGTATATGTTAATTAATAAAGTTGATACAAGACTTGTTAGATGGAAAGGTAGTTCTTTACCAAAAGCTGGTAGACTTGTCTTGGTTAATTCAGTCTTATCTTCTATTCCTTTGTATTGCCTTTTATTTTATAAATGTCCTTCCTAGGTTAGTATGAAGATTGATTCAATTAGAAGAAATTTATTTTGAACTGGGAAGAAGGAGACTAAAACTTTATGTTGTCTGATTGCTTGGGATCAAGTGTGCAAATCAGTAAGTCAAGGAGGCTTGGGGGTGATAAATTTATATGATATGAATACTTCATTACTTTGTAAGTGGTTATGGGATATGGTTAGTTCAAAATCTTTTCTCTGGAAAGATTGGATATTAGCTACGCAATATGATAATGTTTTCTCATTGTATGTTGATGGCAGAAGATGTTCCAGACTTTGGAAAGACATTATGAGTTTTCCTCAGCTGTTTAAAATTGGCTTGAAGTTGGTGGTCAATGATGGATGTAGAATCTCTTTTTGGCATGATAGGTGGTTGATTTTAATTTCATTGGCAGTTGAATTTGATGCTCTGTATGAATTAGCTGTTGATAAATACAGTTTTGTTGCTAAAATGTACGATTGGAATGCTTATGGTTTCAGATGGAAATTGTCTTTTAATCGGATAATAGAAGGGAGAGCTCTTTTTCAACTTATGAATCTTATTCAACTTCTGAACGGGTATTGTTTGAAAAATGATAGGGATAAGTTTATCTGGCAGTCTGATAATGAGGAGTATAAATTAGTAATATGTATCGGTTTATTAATTTCTCGAGCAGAAAATTTGTTGGTTTAAAAAATATATGGAAAGTTATAAATGTGCCAACAAAAGTGAAGATTCTCCTATGGTCTATTATTCATGACAAGCTTAATACAATGGATATGCTGAAGAAGAAAGGACTCATGGTGTTGGATAAATGTTTGTTTTGTGGTGAAAACGTTGAAAGTTATATTCATCTCTTTTGTGATTGTGATGTAGCTTTTTATATGTGGACGATATGTCTGGTGAATCTGCATATTGATCTCGATTGGAAAGAACATATTAGAGATCAGTTTTATTTTTGGGATAAGTTGATTGAAGAGCTTCCAAATGATGACTCAAAATACAAATTCACTTTAGCTAATTTTACTTTTTGCCGGATTCTATGGAACAAGAGGAACAAAAGATGTTTTAATGGCATTGCAAACAGTTCTAATAATATTCCTTTTCAAGTTCTAAAGTGTGTTTACATTTGGGCAGGATTTGAAAAGCGCAAGGCTGTTGATTGCATTGAAGATTTAGTTACTAGCAGGGTGAGCAAGAGAAGGAAAGACGTTTGAGGAAGTGTTGGTGATCATGTTGCAGGAGTGTCTTCTTTTTGTTGTATATTTTTGATCACCTGCGAGTGATTGTACATATGGTTTTTTAGGACTCTGCTGCTTCATGTATGTTGAATATTTGTGTTGTGTTTGTGTTGTTTACTATCTTGTATGTGGAATGGTTTGTATGGTCTGTATGGTTTTGTGTCAGTTGTGGTGGTGTAACAGTATTTTGTACTTTTATTTTAATATAGTAATAAATATTGCGTGGTATATCCACTACCATTTTTATCAAAAAGTATGTATATATATATATATATAATTTGAAATAAATTTAACTCGATATTTTTGACCGAAAATGAATTTGATATACATATATATGTATGTATATGTAATAAATAGTTTTGAATTGAATGATTATCTTAGACATTGTCAGTTGTTTACACGTTTTGTTGCCAACTTTTCCTCTTCGAAGTGTGGTTCCTTTCCTACTACAAGCTTGGTGAGCAAATCTCAGCTATAAGCTCCAATTAGTTTAATGAGAGCTAGGGTTTTTATTTTTCCCGTTTTAAATAAGAAAATGTGGTAGTATCTATAACGATAAGATATCACAAATATCAGAGCCTTTTTCTCATCTTTTTACTATAGATCTAATCTTGGTTAAAAAGAAGTTTTCATCCCTTTTCTCCCTTCTGCTATGGCCTTCACTCTAAGGGATTTAATCTCACAGGCTTAATTAACATCATTTATTAAATAATTAAGTATTTATTTCAGTTCATATATTTACTTAAATTAACATATACCAATTATTTAGTATTTTAATTAATTTTAAGGTCCTAAATAAGTAACTAAAAATCATAAAAATTTAGTACAACATTTAGTACTAATTTTTACTATTAATTTATAACATATATAAATTAATTTAAACTAGTGGAATTCATAAAATTATTTACAACATCATTGTGGTTACTCCTTGATGTGAACCTGGTACTCAATAATATTTAGACAATTTAAATATTAAAATTTGTATGGACTTTGCTAAAGTACTTAAGGAAAATTTGGATTAACATCCCAAACGCAGAAGAAATAATAGGATCGTGTCGGTGCTGAGGTAGAACCAACCGAAAACTAATACCCAAAATAAGCAATTACAGATCACAAATGCATAAACAGAAAAGAAAATCACACATATGATTTATAGTGGTTCCACTATTACGAGATAGGGAATATGAGATTTTATTACCCTTTTAGGAAAAAATTACAAAATTGATAATGAAAGCTAAGAAGAAGAATATGAAAAAATACAACTCCAGAGTATTCTACTCATACAAATCTCTAAAGGATCTGCCTCTATATAGAGATTATTACTTGGGGTTGAAGTATAAATCAATGCCTCATCAATTCTCTCATTCATATGAAAAACGTTTATCTACTTAATTTTTCCAGTTTCCTCCAATATGCACGCGTCTGATAAAATGTTTTTTTTAATCAGTTGATTATGAAATTGATTGATTGTTTCGATATCTCAAAATAACTCCTTTTCATTTAGATAATTCATTGCTCTCTTTAATGCAATGAAAGAGGCAATATATGTGAGCCATTATTTCACATTAACTCAAATATCATTAAAATATTTTGTAATTTAAATATTGTAACGCCGAAACCAACAATATCTTTCAAATCTTCTTTATATGGAAATATCGTATCACCGAGATCTAACCATTTCCACCTTGATGTTATATTTTCATGCAAGCCTACCAACTCCAGTATATCCTCTTACTTCAAGCAATTCTCAGGCAAGACACCATGGATACTTTCCTAATGGGCTTTGGCACGACTATCACCCATTGCACCTTGTCAACGAACTTCGGTAAGACCACCGTCCACCAACAAAGTGTTGAAAATACCCTCTCCATGTAGGACCTATCAATCTTCACAATAAAAACAAACGTCTTCATCTACCAACTCACTTTCCCCATGTACCATAAAGTGACACTTAGCACTTCAGCAAGCGAATCAAGTTTGAGCAATGCTTGAACTTTACAACAGGCAAAGATTTAGTGAACATGTCTGTTGCTTTCTTCTCAGTGTGAATGTTCTAAAGATGCATCTGTTTTTCTTCATTCGTAGAGACAAGTAAGGACTCTCTTACCTCTGTGCTTTGTCTTCAAACTAAACACCAGATTTTCAGCCAAATGTATTGCAATTTACTGCTATATTTCCACGAGCGAAGCTTAAATCACACAACAACCGCTTCAAGTAAAGTGCTTTCTTAGCCGTTTCAAAAGCGGCTATCAATTCCATTTCTGTAGTAGACAAGGTGACTATAGTCTGCAACCTCGCTCTCCAACTAATAGCCGTCGTTACAAGTGTAAAGACATAATCTGAGGTTGACTTCCCTCGATCTCTGTCTCCGGCATAATCAAAATCACAAAATCCGACCAAGATGAACCTTTCTCATTGCCCTCAAAAACAAGCTCATAATATGTTGTTCCTCTATGATACCTAAAAATGTATTTCATTTGCTTCCCAATGCAGTTTCCCAAGATTAGTTATATAATGACTAACCAAACCAACCGTCGGTGCAATATCCAGTCTCATGCAGACCATAACATGCTTTAAGCTTCCACCGCACTAGCATAAGGTGTCTCTCCATATAAGCTTTGTCTTTATCTAAGATCAGAGTCCTTTGAAAGTTAAACATGCAAAGACATGGAAACACTGATTGTCTCTGCCTTTCTCCATGCTGAACCGACCAAACACTTTCTGGATATATTCTTTTTATATCAATCTAGACATATTCAGCTTTCTCTCTTTGGATTTTCATCCTTAAAATCTTCTTTGCTTCTCTAAGGTCTTTCATCTTGAATTCCACATTTAGCTTTAATTTTGACTTGTCAATTTCAGATTTGTCCTTGAAAGCAATTAACATATCGTCCACATACAAGAGTAAATATATCTAGTTTTCATAATTCATATGCTTAAAATAAACGCAAGCATCTTAAACACTTTTATCAAAATCAACAGTAAGTATAAAAAAGTCAAACCTTTTGTACTGTTGTCTAGGCGACTGCTTCAAACCATTTAGAGGCTTTTCTACAGCTTGTAAACTCATTTCTTCTTTCTATCCTCTGCAAATCCTTTTGGCTGATTTATATGGATGGTCTTCTCTAAGTCTCCGTGTAAGAAGACTGTCTTTATGTAACAACCCTGGTTTTGATGATTATCTATAATATTAATTATAATCTAATATTACATGTAATCATCAAAACCAGGGTTGTTACACTTTACGTATAATTGTTCCAACTTCACGTCGTGAGTTGCAACTATAACTAGCAATATTCAGATAGAAGTATGTCTAACAGCAGGAGCAAACACTTCATCATACTTCATCCACTTTCTCTATGAAAACCCCTTTGCAATAAGTCTAGCCTTGTACTCCCATCGTCCTTCAATTTATATACCCACTTGCATCCTATGGTTCGGTTTCCTTAAAGGGGCGGTACCAATTCCCACTTCAATGAATCCATTTCCTCCATAGTGTTCATCCATTTTGAGATGGCACTTGAACTCATAGTTTCTTCAAAGTCGAATGACTCATCTTCTACTATATGCAGTGCATAGTCAAACTGATCATCAAAGCCGATGTTTGCATATCGTCACTCTCCCTACTTCTCGGTTGGCCTAATAGTCCTACGACTGGCTCGAATAGGTACAACATCGTCTAAACTTCTTTTAGCTACACCTTAAACTGAATTTCCTCTAGCTTCATGTACATCACCAACACTGCTAGAAGACACATGTGAACTACTGTGATGTCTCATCAACTATGTCTTCACTTCTGTCAATAGTAGCTACAACTCACTACTAGGTTACGTGGGAACTACTTCCATCTTTCGAGGCCTATCAAAATCAACGGATGTGATAGGCAATTCTTCATTAGGCTTGAATATTACAGACTCATCAATGTAACATGTATGGAATGTACAATTTTCTTATCAACATGGTTTCAAATGCGATGCCCTTTGAATCTATCCATGAATTCCATAAATATGCCCTTATATGCTTTAGTCTTCGACTTATCATCACCTGAATGGTGTGCATACACAAGACAAATACGAAAATAACCAAGATATACTGCTTTATCTCTCCACTTTTCTTTTGGAATCTTCTCATCTATACCCGAGCACATAATTCGGTTTATAATGTGCTGTATTCGACAAAGCTTCAGCCCATAAGTCTCTGGATATGTCTGCAGTCAATCTCAAACAATGAGCTTTTTCCAGTAGACTCATATTCATCCTTTTAGCGACTCCATTTGATTACAGATCTTCGGGTGTAGTGAAGTGTCTTTGAATTTCATGCTGCTTACGGAAATATGTGAACTCTTTAGAAACAAACTGATTGCAATTCTCGGATGTCGGCACCTTCAACTTTCTTCCGACTTCATTCCTTACCAGTGCCTTATAAGATTTGAACTTCTCAAATGACTCCGAATTGGCTTTCATCACAAATACTCAAACCTACCGGTAGTCATTATTAAAGGAGATAAAATACTTAGCTCCGCCAATAGAAGCTGTAGCTACCGATCTCTAAACATGCGTATGGACATACTCTAGTTCTCCTTTGGAATCATGTCTACCAACACCAAAAGAAACCTTTATATGCTTCTTTAATACACACTCCTGACAGAATTCCAAATGGTTAAAGCTTTCACCCTTGATTATCTTCCTTCTATGAAGCCGCTCCAAGCTTTTCTCCGAAACACGACTCAATTAAGATGCTAAAGTCTGGTGGTATCTAAAGCTCGTGAACTATCAACTCCAACACATGACTCTCCAAGAACAGTAGATCCTTTCAATAGATAAAGATTCCAGACCATCACTCCATTCATCAATACAAAAGCACCACGTGACACCTTCAAGCTATCCGACTCTATCGTAATCCTGCAACCCAAACATGATAGCTGACCCAAAACAGAAGAGATTTCCTTAAATCTGGAACATAGCAGACTCCAATGATAGTGCGCACCACATCATAATGCATGCAAATTGATAATGACTTGCAAGTAGCATCGTTATCTATCAATATGACACTTCCTTACTATTATAAGAACAAAAATACTCCTTTCTAGACATCATGTGGAAAGACACCCCTTAATCCATCACCCAATGGTCTGATACGTCTAAAACAGATGCAATCAACACATCATTAGAAACAATTTTCTTCACCGCAATAGATGAAGAACCTTTCGCTTCATTTCTTTTTCTCAAATGTGGACAATATTTTTTTCAGTGGTCATGCTTCTTATAATGATGACATATGTCTCTAAACTTGCCTCTCCTACCATTTTTGGACTTTCTCGACTTGGAACGCCCTTTGATAGAATTCTTCTTCTTCGTTCTTCTCTCTACGAACAACCCCCGACTACTTCTACCTTTGTCACTTTCGTTCATATGTTTCACTTGATCTTTCATCTCTTCACTCAGAAATTCCGTCTTCACATCTTCTAATATCAATGTGCTTCTAAAATTAATAAAGCTGTTAGCGAATATCGTGTATCGCTTTGCAAGAGAGCACAATACCACTATAGCCTTTTGCTTTCCGTCCGCATTCAAATTAATAGCTTTCATCTTCATCATCAAGTCATCGAAGTAGTTAAGATGTGCTTTCAACTACGTACCTTCCCGCATCTTATAAGTGAAGAAAGTTTTCAATAAAATTAACTTATTTGTAAACGACGTCTTCATGTACATGTCCTTCAATTTTTTCCACAAACTTCTAGCGGTAGTTTCACTACCAATTTCTGGGATGACATTCTCACCCACGGTCAATTAAAGGGTAGTAATGACCCATTCTTCAATCTTTTCAATTCTGAACTATCCGTTGACAACGATTCCGCGTCAAACATAACCCCATGAACACGATTTCTTCTCAACACCATCTTCATCTTCCATCGTCACTTCTCAAAATCGTTATCTCTGTTCCACTTCTTTATAGCCAACTGCAAACCAGATGCTGCATATGAACCCCTAATGTAGGGTGCATACTCCTGGGTAGGTCTAACCTCCTCACTTCCATCTTTAGATCCTGCCATTTTATCGATCACCTTCTAGTCCTAGGCTTCAATAACAACCTTCAAATCTCTGATGACAGACTGTTAGGGAAAATTTGGGTTAACACCCCAAACACAACATAAGTAATATGATCGTGCTTATGATGAGGTAGATCAACCAGAAAATTGATATCCAAAATAAGCAATCGCAGATCATAGATGCATAAAAAGAAAAAAAATCACACATGATTTATATTGGATCCACCATCGCGATATAATGTACATCCACTTTGGAGAGAGGAGATATTATTACCCTTTCAAAATAGAAAATTACAAGATTGATAATGGATTTTACAAAAAATATATGAAGCAATACAACCTGAGAGGATTCTACTCATGCAGAAAACATTTATCTACTTAATTTTTTCAGTTTCCTCCAATATGCATGCGAATGATAAAATACCTTCTTTAATCGGCTGATTAGAGAATTGATTGATTATTTCAACCTATCAAAATAATTCTTTCTCATTTACATAATTCATTGTCCTCTTTAATGCAATAAAAGAGGCAAATATATTTGAGTCATTATTTCACATTAACACAAATATCTTTCAAATTGTCTGTAATTGAAAATACCGTATAATTGAAATTAATAATATTTTCCAATCTTCTTTAATATATAAATATTGTATCACCGATCTAACATTTATGGTACAATTTTAATTGATTATAGATCATTTAGACGAAATCCAGTTTCTCTTTATTATCACAAGCTGTGCCATAAGTAACGATATCTTGTGCACTTTTCTTTTCGTCGCACTATATCGCTTAGATTTCTACAGTTTGGTTAATGATAAAAATTATGATAATATCCGTAGTTAATTGTGTTGCTTCACTTTAAAACTTTTGCTTTAATCTAGTAACATTTATCAATTAACTTTTAACTCTTGGCAGAGATTTTGATTTTAAATTGATCAATAACCGTGATACTAATCTTCTACAACAAATGAGACGAATGCTCTTTTGAGTTGCGTTTTCTTTCAACTATTTCAACGTGTATCCAACCATGATCATAACATGATCTTGATGTCATATGATTGACCATAATCAAAGTAAGGTACTTAAGATCAACAATACTATCTAATTTGAAACTACCATACATTGTTGCGCGATATCTTCTATTTTTATTTAATTATTTTAACTTATAGAAGACTTGTTGAGTCCTTCCTTGATTGTTCCACGTAATCCCTTGGTGTTTTCAACAGTCACGAGTAATTTATCATCCATCATGTAGAGAGCATTACGTACTATAGTCTAAATCGTTATATCAATATCATTTTTTTGACACATCTTGACCAGGAACAGTTCAATGTTAAATATGTAAAACGTTCGATTCAAAACTCTTTACTACGAGTGCAATCGCAACTGCAATAAATTAAATATTTTTTGCAAGGATTTTCTAATTTGTCAGAATAAAGTATGTTTTTGATTTTGTTTTCTATTGAACATATTTAACGTATTTAGATTATTACTTATATATCATAATATAACTATATATATATATATATATATATGTATATGTATAACACAATGAAACGTACTTTCTTTTGAACAACATTCTTATACAGAGTCAAGTTATATAATAAATTATATAATTGTTTGTAGGTCATACCCTTAACTCTGTTAAATTCTACATCATAGATTAGTTTTATACCAATTGGCGATGGATCCAAGATGGTTAATGGGGTGATAAAGTGACCATCTCAGTTTTTTTCCTTGAAAATGGAAATTGTAAGGAAATTACAATTTTAGATGGTAAGGATAAGTGTGAAGAAGAAGATAAAATATGGTACATGCGATGGCTATCAATTGGAGAGTGTGGTCCACATATGGACATTTCAGTATGGTTCAAGAAGAATGATAGTTGGTAATGAATAACATATTGTTGCGTTTAATGCTTGCTTTTGTAAAAACAAGTAGTTTTTTTGGATATGTTACTTACATAAACGTTTCTAAGGGTGCATTTTTTGTGAAGCGGAATGACATTTAAAAAGATAAAGTTGCAAAAAAGGAATGCATTTTTGTGTTATCAAAGGATTTGGAAAAGACAGAAATTTGAATTTATATTTTAAGAATTATTAGTTTGTATTGCTTAATATGCTTTAATTAATTGTAACCAAAGCAAAATTAAATTTAAAAATTCATCATGCAATATTAAAATATTCAAATACATAAAACTTAAAAATAACATGCAGAATAAAAAATAAAATGAATACAACAACGATACATGCATAAAAAATAATACAACACTACCAATGACATAGGGAGTGATGTATTCATAGGTTATAAATCCCTTAACTTTCTCATCATTCAAACTATCTATGAGATCATGTAGCATTAAGATAACCATATTTTTCCATTAATGACAATTGTATTTTAATCCTTATAGACCATACACTGCTGGACAATATTAAGGAAACATAGCGTTCTAGCTCCAACAGTGGAAGTTGGTTGCCTGAACCTTGTTCTAGCTCTAGATGAATCAACATGCTTGTCCATTCTTCTTCGCCTTTGCCGTTAAGGTACATGAGTGGACATTAAGTTCTCCTCTGAACTATTAATCCAGTCCGCATTATACTATGCACTAACATTCTACAAGCCTATGCAGGAGGGTTAATATCTATGAGATATTTGCAACTCGACTTTCCTATGCATCATTCAAACGTTTGATTAATTTATCTTAACTTGATCAAAGGACAACATCTGAATCTTATGTGTTTTCTGGCAGTCGTATTCCACTATCTGTCAATATTATCCATCTTTGAATTTCAAGCTCTTCCAGTCTGTAGTAGATTATCTTGATCTACCTAAGTGCATTTTTTATTATCCCATTTGCTTTTAATTCGGGATTCATTGTAATCCAGTCTTAACTGCTTGTTAAAAACCATGACCAATTGCACATACCATTGGTTAACGTCTCCCCTTCACGATGGTAACAAAGCCGATACTCTCTTTGTAGTCCAGTTTGCGATAGTTACGTTGAATGTAAGTGCGACATTTTAAAGAAAGAAAATGAAAGAAATCACCAAAAATGGAAAAAAAATTGAAAAAAAGAAAAAGAAAAAAGAGATACAGTACACTAAACACGAGCATGTAAAAAATTACCTAATTCAGATCGATCATTCCAATAACATACTAAACCAAAAATACAAAAATATATACTGAGTAATTTTACAAGTTAAGCATCTGTCTAACAATAAATACTTAGACAATAAATACTTATTAACAAATCATTGTAAAAGAAGGCCCTTAAAACGCCTTACCATGGCTAAAACGGGCATAAGTACATGACTTAAGTTGATTAGTAATTACTGTTGTCTGATGCTATTCTTAATCCATATCAAGTATTTTTAATTTAATATGTATTCCTTAAAATTATGAACGCATGAGAACCTACGTATAGAACAGAAGTAATTCAACACATAATTAAACTAGCCTGCCATTCAATACACACCTATATTTATTACACATAATTCAACACATGGCTTATATTACACAATATATTACAAAATTAAAAAAGAACTACATAATACAACTTACAGATATAAAGCAGAAGAATCAGTATTCTCCTTCAGTACACACCTATATTTATTACACACTATTTATTAATGGCAGAAGGTTTGAAGTAGAGAAGAGGATGGATGGAATGGAGTCTGCTCCCTTCAAATGAAATGCGTCCCTTTATATAGCCGAGGCTGGACTTCAACTTAGAATTCAAGTTGATTAACTTCGGATTTCAAATGCTTTAAATCTGCTACCTGTCTATTATTCTTAAAGAATATGGCCATCTGTTTAAAAAGCTACTAATCCAGTACCATTTTTGCTTTGTCTTTTCTCATATTGTGGGCCTCTCTCTCAATTTTGTCAAATATTTTGGCAAAATCCTCATCATCCATATCTGAATTCATATCCGGATATGTCCTTTGCTTTTGAAGATGTCATTGATGTTTCTGATTTCGTGTCTTCTTTGCCAAGATTTCTTATTAAATCCTTTTTTACCTCTGCAATATATGCATAAAGAATATCTTCTTTAGTGGCTGTTCCTTTTTGCATCTTCAATTTTCTGATAATATGTTGGAACATGCTTGGATCTTCTTTATGTTGGATCACATCTTCCTGTTCCTGATATTACTTTATTTTATTTCATTTTTCAGGTATCATTTCTTGGCCAGATAGTTGACCTATGCTATTATCCATCCTGATTAGTTTATCTCAGAATTTAGCAAAGAAACATCTTTGAAAACATGGGATTTCATTTTCAGTATAACCTATTTCAGGTTTCCATTTCCATATCCAGGGGATGGAAAATTTAATGAAGAAATATATCGGGCCAGATCCTGATATCATAAGGTATTGGTCAAGATTATTGAGCTTGGGTGAGACAACAACCCATTCAGAATATAATTCTTTTAGTTTTTCAGGGAGAATATCAAGGGGTGGTCCATAATTTGTCCACCATTCGTAAAACCAATTTGGTATAGGACGTTTATAAACTTCCACACAGACTTTAATGAACCATGAATGCTTCTTTTTATTATTTTCATAAAGGAATACTTTATTTAGTGCGTTCACATAATCCTAATAATTATACTTGATAGTGCCTATCTTTTTATCAGGTACAAACATTCCATTTTCTTCAAGGGTAGATAGCCCCCATTCTTCTGGCAATATAAGTTTTTTGATAATTATTTTGCTGAAGCTATAAACATTAGGATCTCCTGCATTAAAATGTGTTATTTCACAAGTTTCAGAGGCTTTTAATATTGCCTCATAATATCCTCTTTGTTTATATGTCGTAACAGTAAATGATGCTGTATCCAATCTCTGCATTAAGTTGCAGGGATCATTTTTCCTTTTTAAATCATTAAATTCCAAAAGAATTATGACTTCCTTATGAGGATTTTCCGCATATGCGGTTATACTCTCTTCATTTTCTTCATTGTCAGTTATGCTAGCATATGAAGAGGATGCTGTTTGGCTATTAGTTGTTTGGCCATTAGCCTCTTGCCTTTTCTTGAATTTTAAAAATTCCTTGTATAGAGGATCATTTGAGCTATTACCTCCTCAATTGGTTAAATTTTTTGCTATCAGCTTTCTGTTACCGTGTTGGGTCAAGATATTTCCTCTACCGCCTCCTCTATAGGGGAAATTACCCCTTCCTCTAGGGATCATCTCTGTAAAAATTCATGAGTTAAAAAATCAGGAAGACTATTTTCTTCACCATTTTCATAAAAGATTTCAAAATCAAAAGGCGTCAAATGAGCTTCCGTCTGTCAAACATTTGTTTTGACACATCATGTTTAAAATCTTTATTAAACATGTATTTAGCACATTTACAACCAGTTTTTATAATAAAATTTTGATTATATAAATCATCTTGAAATTTTAAAACACATTTTACCATAGTAAGAATTTCTTTGGCTATAGCTGGTAGTTTTTTTTGACTATTAGTCCATTTACCTGAATTAAATCTATTAAGATATTCTTGTTTTGTTTTCGGGCATATTTGCTTTAAAATTCCTCCAAATCCTATATATGATGCATCAGTTTCAATCACCTTTTCCCAATTTGGTTTTAAAAGCATCAAACAAGGCAAATTCTTTACCTTTTCTTTTATAATTTTAACAGCTTGAGTATGATGTTCTGTCCATGGGCCTGGATTCTTTTTTAATCTATCATATAAGATAGCAGCATCCGTGGCTAAATTAATATAATAAGAGGATATATAATCTAAACTACCCAAAAACCTTTGTAACTGTGTTTTATTGGTTATTATATCAGGAAACTTTGAAGTAAATTCTATACTTCTATTTATAGGAATTATTTTTCCTTTTTTTTGATATTATGGCCTAAAAATCTCACATTTGTCTGAAACAAAGACATATTTGCTTTTGGTATTACTAAGCCATTTTGAATAATAATTTTTCTAAACATATCTAAGTGTTTAAAATGTGTTTCAATATCTTTTGAAAATATTAGAATGTCATCAATATAAACTATAATAAATTCATTATATGGAATAAAATTGTCGTTAATTATTTTCTGAAATTCGGAGGGAGCATTTTTCAAACTAAAAGGCATTACTGTCTAGTCGTAATGTCCAATTGAGACACTAAAAGCAGTTTTGTATTGGTCATATTTTGAAATTTGAATCTGCCAATAGCCAGATTTTAAATCAAATTTAGGGAATATGATAGAATCATATAGCCTATCTAACAAGTCTTTTTTGTTAGGAATTGGATGCCTAATCCATTTCAAAACCTTATTAAGAGGTTTGTAGTTTATTACTAATTTGGGTACCCCTCTTTCTTGTTCATTATTTTTATTTTCATAAAATGCAGTACATGACCAGAGTGATTGGGATGGTTTTATCAAACTTTTTGTCATAATGATTCAATTTTTTTTTACACAGTTGTAGATATTCAGAATTCATTTGACATGTTCTTGCTTTAGTAGGGATTTTTCTTTCATCAAAATTCTCTTCATATTGAAGACTAACAATATGTTTTTTTTCTATCCCAAAAGGCATTTGGATGGTCATTACAAATTTCTATAGAAAATTTGTTATAAATCATTTTACTTTTTCTTACAATTGAATTTTGGAGTTTTTCTTCTATACTAAGAAACTACTTCTTGTTTTAGATAATTTAAATGATAGGTTTTTTGAGTCAAGAGATCTTTTTTTTGAAGGGTTTAGTTATAAATTCAAAAGTAATAGTTTTATCTTCATAAATACCTATTATTCCATTTTTATCAATATTTGTTATATGATGGATTTTATCTATAAATGGTGTTCCAAGTATGACTTGATCAGTAATAATTTTTTTACTAGTGAAAAGCTTGTAGGAATGCAAGTCTTATTTTTACATATATAAGCATGTGGTAATTTAAATTTAATAAGTTTTCGTCCACCTGCATGACTTAATGAATTAGTGGTTTTATGAAATACCTAGTTGGAATAATTCCTTTTTGAATTACATTCATGTTTGCACTACTATCTATAAGCACAGTTAATTCCTTTTTAAAATGGTTGTCAATTAAAAAGGTTATTTTGATAAACCATTTTTGGGATATTACAATATCCAATTTTGAAAGAAATCCTTCTTGAGAAGAATTTATTTGACTGTTTTCAATAGGAATAATTTGTTTTGACTGTTCTAGAAAAGAGAGTCTATAATCAAGATTTCTATTTTCATTTTTTATTATTTGGATTTCTTTTAAAGATTTTGGATTTCAATATTAAGGTCTTCTACGGTAGTAGGATATTCCATTCTTTCTTTTAGAAATCTTTTTAAGTCAGATTTGGATTTTAATTTAAAAACCTTTTCTAATTCTGATTCTGTTTTTAATTTAAAACCTTTAATTTCAGGGGGAGGTTGAAGATTTGAAATTGCAATTACTTCACTTACTTCTTCAGTTATAATTGAAACAGTGGGTTTTAAATTATTAATAGCAGGAAATATTTTTTCTATTTTGTTATGTAATGAAGTAATTTGTTCACCAATAACAGCTAAATACAAATTTGCATAATTTTGTTGTTCAAATATTTGATTTAGTTGTCTTACAGTAATTTGTAATGTAACATTTTCTAATATTTTAGAAAATGCATTAAAACTCAAGTACTTTCCATTTTTTTTTATTTGAAAAGATTGCTGAGGAGGATATACTACCTTTAGCAGATTTCCATTTGATAGTTTATAATATCTTTCTATTACAAAAATGTATTGTTCAATATAATTTGCTGTAAACCAAGGAATAAAGGGAAACATTATATTTCTTTCGGTTGTGAATTTATAGAATTCGTCTTGTAAGTATTTCCGGTCTTCTTTCGAAAAACTTTTGAAAAACCATTTTCTAAACGATTCCCATTTTGGAAGATTAAATTCAAATTTAATTCTTTTTCTAGCCTGAGAGCCGGGGCTAAAAGAAATTGTAGTTATATGATTCATTTCTGATTCGGTTATATTCGCTTCTTGGTTGTTGTAATACCTTTTACAATATTATTTCTGTTTATATATAATTTTTCTGCAGTGTTATCTTTTAAAGATCCATCGTTAGACGATTTTCTTTTAGTTTCTCTAATTTGAGACGTGGACATTCTTGATGGAGATTCAACAATATAATCGAAAGGCGAAATATGAGAGTCAAAATATTTTGTTCTTGATAAATATGTGTTACTAGAACTGGGTCTAGAAAGATTATTATCCATTTGTATTTGAATTGTTCCTTCAGAGGGTTTGTATAATATTAGTAATATTATTATTCGTCGTTGGTTGTGAAGGAATTGCGCTTTTTATTTTTCAATTTTCTGAAAGAGGGATTTCCTCCCATTTTATTGATCTTCTTGTAGTTATATTACATCTACTAAAATTTGTTTCTATTAAAATAGTTTCATTTAACGGTTTGTCAATCAATTTACATTGGGAATTTAGAGTATATAAAGGTCTATAATAAATTCTATAGCAAATACACATTACTTTAGATCCTGGAATATAATTATATCCATGGGTTTCGACATTTAAAGTAATGGCTTCTAAAATATTAACATCAGATAAAGAGAGTTGTAAGTTTGGATAAACGTTGAAATAGTCTGGATCATGTGCCAGACTTGACTGTATTAGTCTCATTAATGATTTTTTCCAATCTAAATTCCTGCTATCTTTTAAGGCAGCTATAGAGCTTTCTGGAAGTCCTCCAAGGGTCAAAGGTTTAAATGCAATTTGTATCAAACCTATATGAATAAATTTGTGTGTTTTCCTATAAAATCAATTTTAGTTATATAATTCATTAGATAGAGAAATTCATTTCTGATTCGGTTGTATCCGCTTCTTGGTTGTTGTAAATACGTTTTATAATATTATTTCTGTTTATATATAATTTTTCTACAGTGTTATCTTTTAAAGATCCATCATTAGACGATTTTCTTTCAGTTGGGATTATGTGGACGCACTAAATAAAGTATTCCTTTATGAAAATAATAAAAAGAAGCATTCATGGTTCATTAAAGTTGTGCGGAAGTTTATAAACGTCTATACCAAATTGGTTTTACGAATGGTGGACGAATTATGGACCATCCTTGATATTCTCCTTGAAAAACTAAAAGAATTATATTTCGAATGAGTTGTTGTCTCACCCAAACTCAATAGTCTTGACCAATACCTTATGATATCAGGATTTGGCCCGATATATTTCTTCATTGAATTTTCCATCCCTTGGATATGGAAATGGAAACCTGAAATAAGTTATACTGAAAATGAAATCTCATGTTTGCAAAGATGTTTCTTTGCTAAATTCTGGGATAAACTAACCAAGATTGATAATAGCATAGGTCAACTATTTGACCAAGAAATGATATCCGAAATAAGCAACAAAATAAAGTTATATCATGAACAAGAAGATGTGATCCGGCATGAAGAAGCTCCAAGCACGTTCCAACATATTATCAAAGCTCCAAGCACGTTCCAACGTATTATCAGAAAATTAAAGATGCAAAAAGGAACAGCCACTAAAGAAGATATTCTTTATGCATATATTGCAGAGGTAAAAAAGGATGTAGTAAGAAATCTTGGCAAAGAACACACGAAATCAAACACGTCAACGACATCTTCAAAAGTAAAGGACATAACCAGAGATGATAATTATTCAGATCTGATTGATGATGATTTTGCCGAAATATTTGACAAAATTGAGAGAGAGGCCCACAATATGGGATAAGACAAAGCAAAAATGGTATCGGATTAGTAGCTTTTTAAACAGGTGGCTAGTTACTTTAACAATTGTAGACAGGCGGCCATATTCTTTAAGAATAATAGACAGGTAGCCTATTTTACCTAATACTTTAATAATGCAAAATGATGCTTTTCAGATTTAAAGCATTTGGAATCCGAAGTTAATCAACTTGAATTCTAAGTTGAAGTCCAGCCTTAGCTATATAAAGGGAGGCATTTCATTTGAAGGGAACATACTCCATTCCATCCATCATCTTCTCTACTTCAAACCTTCTGCCATTAATAAATAACGTGTAATAAATATAAGTGTGTACAGAAAAAGAAGACTGATTCTTCTGGTTTATATCTGTAAGTTGTATTCTGTAAGTCTTTTTTTTTAATTTTGTAATATATTGGGTAATATAAGCCTAAATGGCATCCTAGTTTAATTATGTGTTGAATTACTTTTGTTCTATATGTATGTTCTCATGTCTTCATAATTTTAAGGAATACATGTTAAATTAAAACTTGATATGGATTAAGAATAGCATCAGACAACAGTAATTACTAATTAACTTAAATCATGTACTTATGCTCGTTTTAGCCATGGTAAGACGTTTTAAGGGCTTTCTTTTACAATGATTTGTTAATAAGTATTTATTGTTAGACAGATGCTTAACTTGTAAAATCACCCAGTACATGTTTTTGTATTTTTGATTTAGTATGTTATTGGAAAAAGAAAAAAGAGACACGGTATACTAAACACGAGCATGTAAAAAATTACCTAATTCAGATCGATCAAATTGAAAAAAATGTTTGAATTTTCCAATAGCAGGGTTTAGTGATGGGAGGGAGGGGTTTGAAGCGTTTATAATGAGAGGAAGCGGAAGGAGTCAGCTCAAGCTCAGAAATTGATACTAACCTCAGACATGTTTGACACTTAGGTATCAATTTCTCAAGCTTTCCCCAACAAACTGTGGCTGCTTTTTTCCCGTTTCAGAGTTAGACACGTCACACATCCGACGTTAAGTGAAAGTAGCGGGGTTGAGCAGTCTGTGAACACTACCAAAGTTGCCATGTGTATAGGCTACTATTTTCTTGTTTTTTGGGCCTCTATATATGCTATCGATCTACTAAGCATTGTCATTATCGAGAATGTGCTTTGTACTCATGTTTGTATGATGTTGTGTACTGGGAAATTTATCTCTTACCCCTTTGCTCACAAAAAAATACAACTGCTAATTTTATAATGTGTTGGTTGGTAGGTGTGAAGTATTGCAATGATGAGGGCATCATCACTCCCACCGAACGTTTATTTGTATTGGGATTCCACTGTTGCAAAATTGATAAGCCTTTTGGATGCATTACACAAGAATCTTGTTTATGATGAAACAAAACAAACAGTGCAAAAAACACTGAATTAAAGTAACTTTAATTGAAATAAATTAAGAACATGTTTAATACGAAGAAATACTTTAACGTGAAATCAACAAATTAAAACTTCAAAAATACAATTATAAATTTCAAAAATACAACAATAAACCACCTGATCTCCGAGTAAATTTTTAATCATACACCATCAAACTGTCATACATAATCTCCAATGTTAAATCCATAAGGGCTTCTGTGAATATAAATATCAAGGTTCGAAATCTCGGTTTCGGTCTTTTGGAATTTTAGGAATTTCAGTCTAATTCGTAAAATTCAGAAGTTTCAGTTTGGTTTTCGTAATACTACTCATATATTTGTTTAATTTATTGGAACAAAATGCATAATTTAATTTTAAATGAAAATTAAGATATAAATGAAAAATATTGATTAATCATAAATATTTATAACATCAAAAAGTGTTTACTCATTAATTTGTTCTTAACTTTTTTTAGTTACATCACATATATATTTTGTGATTTTATTTGCTTCCTAAGTTAAAATTTCAAAATTTGAACATTTGTATATTTGAAACTCAAATTAATTTTTTTATTAAATTTCTTCTGTAAAATTTTGAAGTGTAATAGTTTTGGAATTTCGACTTGGTTTTATTTCTACCTCTGCTAAAACCGAAACGAAACGATTGGAATATCGGTGTTTCAGTCGAAATCTGAAACCTTGATAAATATCGATATAAATTTAAGACACAATGAATATTCCAGAAAATTTTATAATAATAACTATGCTTTCAGATTACTTGAATTTGAAAGGATGAAAAGTAGCAAATTTGGTATATGGGAGACATCGTTGTGTTACCAAGTAACTTTGAAAATCTTCTTATTTTTGTTAAACTAAAAATATCCCTCTTATCTTATTTGAAATTGTTGAGACAGTTTTCTTCATCCTATTCTGTTGTAAAATCAACAACCATTACTCATATAATGAAATAATCACTTATTCATTACTCATTCTATTCTGTTAGAAAATCGGCAACCATTACCCATGTAATGAAATAATCACTTATTCATTCTTAGATTTATTATAATTTGATATAAATAAATCATTGTACTCACATCTGTTGGGACCCCTCCTTAATTGGAGAGTATCTAGAAAATTCTAGATCTTTCTAGAGAAGTATAGAATTTTCTGAAACGTTCCGGAGAACTCTCTAGAAGCTTGTAGAAGAGTGTGGAACCCTTTGAAATATTCTGAAGATGTGTGGAATCTTCCGGAACCTTACGGAAGAGTATGTAAGGATATACAAGTGAATGAAAGAGTGTAGAGATTCCTAGAGAGTGTGGAGCATTCTAGAGAATCAATCTCCACCTTTGGATACAAGTAATTTCCATCATTCATTGTGGAGGTTGAGTGGTATAAATAGGGGTATGAGCCTTTATTCTTAATCATCAATCAATCAAAAAAATATATCCAAGAATTATAAAAGAGAGCCTATTTGAGAAAAAAAAAGAGATAGCTTAGGAAGTCTATCCTCAAGCTTGAGTGAGCCCCGAGTGTGAGTTGCTTTTGTAATCATATTCTTGTAATCCTACTATTCTTTGGTATAGTGGAAGAATCTCCATATTGGAGAATTATAAACTTTTGTGCTCCCATTGCTACTTTCAATCTTAAAGTGCTTATCTTAACTTCACGAAGCGGGAAAGCCCGAGATAAGATAGGAGCAAGATCGTTGAGATATGAGACATCATTCTGACAACAAGCACCGGGTGCAAGCTTGTTCTTAAAGATGTGAGACATGTCCCGGCCATTCGCCTCAATCTTATCTCCGCCGGAAAGGTAGATGATGATGATCCGATGAATTACTTTGATGAAGGAAAGTGGAAGCTCACCAAACGAAGTTTAATAATGGCTCGAGGAAAGAAGGCAGGATCATTGTACATAATGCAAACTAAGCTCTGCAGAGGAGAGGTAAACATCATCACTGATGATATGGACACATGACATAAACGACTTGGGCACATCAGTGAGAAGGGTCTTCACATACTCGCTCGAAAACAACTCCTCCCTGACGTGAAAGGTAAACCACTCGATCCTTGTGCTCATTGTTTAGTTAGAAAATAACAGAGTTGCTTTCCAAAGATCTTCTCAGCCCACAAGAAGAAAGAACATTCTAGACTTCGTGCACATTGACGTGTGTTCGATGTCTGGGAGATCCATTGGTGGTGTTTTACATTTTGTCACCTTCATTGATGATCATTCAAGGAAAATGTGGTTGCACCTGTTAAAATCAAAGGATCAAGTGCTTGATGCCTTCAAAGAATTGCATACTCTAGTGAAGCGTGAGAGTGGACGGAAGATCAAGTGTGTACGATCAGATAATGGAGGTGAGTATAGATGTCCTTTTGAAGCCTATTGCAAAAAATATGGCATTAGGCTAGAGAAGACTCCACCCAAGACACCACAATTGAATGAACTAGCTGAGAGAATGAACCGTACCATTGAAGAAAGAGTTCGTTGTGTGCCCTCTCATGCTAAGTTACCCAAATCATTTTGGGAAGAAGTTATAATGACCATGGTTGACATTGTCAACCTCACACTATCAGTTCATTTGGATGAGGCCATCCTAGAGGAAGTTTGGACTAGCAAGAGGGCTTCATACAATCATCTTAAGGTGTTCGGGTGCAGGGCTTTTGTTCACATCCCCAAAGATGAGAGAGCTAAGCTTGATGCAAAGAAAAATGAGTGTATCTACCTTCGTTCACCCAAGGAAGAATTTAGGTACCGGCTCTAGGATCCAACTAACAAGAAGATTGTTCGCAGTAGAGACGTATTTTTCGAAGATCAAACAATTGAAGATATCAAGAATTTAGAGAGACCAAGATTGAGAAGCAGTAAGAACACCGAACCTACTCTAGTTCGACATGAAGATAATAACACACAAGAAAGTAGTGATGCTGAAGATCATGAAATTCATGATGAACCAGTTCAGGAAGAATCTCAATCTAGCACTCCAACCGCACCAGAGCCGAGACGATCCTCGAGGGACAGAAGACCATCTACCCGATACAACGTAGAGGAGTACATTATGCTCACTGATGAGGGTAAGCCTCAAAGCTATAAAGAAGCAATGAGTGATTGTCATAAAGAAGAATGGAGAATAGTCATGCAAGAAGAAATGCAATTCTTGCATGAGAATAACACATATGAACTAGTGGAGCTGCCAAAAGGAAGAAGAGCTTTGAAGAATAAGTGGGTGTATAGAATCAAGACCGAAGAGAATTGTTCAAAGGCTCGCTACAAAGCTCGGTTAGTCGTCAAAGGATTCGGACAAGAAAAATGTATCGACTTTGAAGAGATATTCTCTGCCGTGGTAAAGATATCATCCATCCGAGTTGTCCTTGGCTTAGCAGCCGTGCAAGATTTGGAGATTGAACAGCTCGATGTCAAGACGACATTTCTTCATGGTGACCTACAGGAAGAGATCTACATAGAGCAGCCTGATGGATTCAAAGTTTCAGACTAAGAAAATTTAGCGTGCCGCCTCACGAAGAGTCTATACGAGTTTAAGCAAGCACCAAGGCAATGGCACAAGAAGTTCGACGCATTCATGAAAGAACATGATTTTATAAAGACGGAAAACGATCATTGTGTCTTCACAAAGAGGTATGTAAGTGGTGACTTTCTCATACTTCTGCTCTATGTTGATGATATGTTAATTATTGGTCAAGATAGCATAAAGATAGCCGCTTTAAAGAAAGATTTGAGCAAAAGCTTCGCCATGAAAGATTTGAGACCGACTAAACAAATCCTTGGGATGAGAATAACTCGTGATAGATCAAAAAGACTGTTATGGCTATCCCAAGAAAAGTACATTGAGAAAGTGTTGGAAAGGTTCAACGTGCACAAATTAAAGCCGGTTAACACTCCACTTGCCGGACACTTCAAGCTAAGTTCGAAGTAGAGTCCGACAAGTGAAAAAGACATGGAGGAAATGAAGAAGATACCATATTCATCTGTAGTAGGCAGTTTTATGTATGCAATGATATGCACAAGACCAGATATCGCCTATGCAGTTGGTGTTGTCAGTCGCTTCTTGGCTAACCTAGGGAATGAACATTGCGTTGCAGTCAAATGGATCCTTCGATACCTATGTGGAACTTCCAAAAGATGTTTTTGCTTTGGGAAAAGGAAAACCTGTATTAGAAGGATACACAGATACAGACTTGGTCGGTGACATTGATTCAAGAAAATCAGCATCGGGATACTTAACTACTTTTGTAGAGGAGCTATTTCATGGCAATCTAAGCTGCAAAAATGTGTTGCATTATTCACTACAGAGGCAGAGTATATCGTAGCTATCGAAGCTTGTAAGGAGATTTTGTGGATAAAAAACTTATTGCATGAGTTGGGAATAGATCGAGAAAAGTGTCTTGAAGTGTGACAATCAAAGTGCAATTTACTTGGCAAAGAATTCAACATTTCATTCCCGCACAAAGCACATTGATACAAGATAGAGTATAGAAAGATGTAGAAGGGAATGAAAGAGGGTGGAGATTCCTAGAGAGTGGAGCATTCTTGAGAATCAATCTTCACCTTTGCATGCAAGTAATCTCCACTATTCATTGTGGAGGTTGAGTAGTATAAATAGGGGTAGAACCCTTTATTTTTAATCATTAATCAATCAAAAAAAAAATCTAAGAATTATAAAAAAGAGTCTCTTTGAGAGAAAAAGAGAGATAGTTTGCAAAGTCTCTATCCTCAAGCTTGAGTGAGCCATCGAGTGTGAGTTGCTTTTGTAATCATATTCTTATAATCCTACTATTATTTGGTATAGTGAAAAAATCTCCATATTGGAGAATTATAAACCCTTGTGCTTCCATTATTACTTTCAATCTTAAAGTGTCTATCTTAACTTCACGAAGCGGGAAAGCCCAAGATTTCCCAACAACATCCAATGCTCAGAGGAATTTTAGTGTCATTGCAAATTTAGATTGTTACTCAGAATTACTGGTAAACTTCGCACTGCCAGCCAATTTAATGAATTTTGGTCATTCTTCTCCTCCACTGTTTAATCTTAGTCCTTTACTTTCTGTTTACTATTTAATTTATATCGTTGCATGGCCATCTTAATATATCTCATGCACGTTTCCCTGATTTTCCAGTATTAGTTAATTGTATTGTAAGTCTGCTTAGACTCTGAATGAACTCTTCATGATTATAATAGTTTTATTTTATGGACTAAGCATGTTGATTATTTTCATTTTTTCTTGCAGGGGATTGGTTGTTCTTATGCATGGTCTAAATGAGCACAGGTTTGTATTTTCATCTCGAACAAAAAACAAAAAAAAAAACTTTTTTTGTTTCTAACCTTTCATTGGTAACCCAAACTTTCAAATGCATTCGGTTGCAACTCACAATTTTTTTTCCAACCTCTCCAGCGGAAGATATGATTATTTTGCAAAGCAACTAAATGCTAGTGGATTTAAAGTGTATGCAATGGACTGGATAGGTAGGCTACGATCTTCATATGAACAGTTAATTTGCACTTGCATTTTTTCTCTCCACAAAATGTCAGTGATTGGGAAAAAACAAACTTGCACTAATGGTGAATGTTAGAAGCTCAATAATATGTACGAGGAAAAGAACACTAGATATTGATTCTTTTATACATAGGAGTATAACTCGATACCATGTGAAATAAATATATCACAGCCATACATATCAAGATTTGAGATCTTGGGTTTGTTCTTTTGTAATTTTTAGAATTTTGATCTTGCTTGTAAATTTTGAGAATTTTGTTTCTACTTTCGGATTCCTTCATTTAGTTTCATATAATTATATATATATATATATATATTTGTTTAATGTATTGAAACAAAATGTATAATTTGTCTATAACTAAAAAATAAGATATAAACGAAAAAATACTGGTTAATTACAAAAATATTTATAACATTGGAAAATGTTTACTGTTCTCTTTGTTTTCAACTTTTTTAGTTGCACAATTTATATTTTTTTGTAATTTTATATGTTTTCTAAGTTAAAATTTAGATTTTAAATTGTGCAAAATAGGGAAAATGACAAACATAAAGAAAAAAATTGACGCAAGGACACTACGTTTCTTTTTTAGTATGATGGCCAAACTTTTTACAGATATGCATCGCAACACCAAACTAACCTTAACGCAACAAAAATGACGACGGCTTAGCAGACGACACAATGGTGGATGAGGCTTAGGGGGCGATGAGGTAGCAACGGCTTGGGATGGCAGTGGTGGTTGGTCGAGACGATTAGGGTTCGTTCTACCGAATGAAATGTTTTTGTGTCGAGGTGGATTGGAAGACGACGGAAGAGATGAGTGTTGGAGGTGTAGTAGCGAAGCATGGTTGAGCCATGGCGTCGATGATGGTGGCAGTTAAAACAGCGGATGCCGATGGTGGTTGATTTTTTTTAAACGATTAACAGTCGAAAATGCTAAATATAACTAGCATCATCTTTAACTGAAAACGAATATAGCATTATGTGTATGATGCTAATTTAGTTTAACATTTTTTAAACGGTAAAAACAAAGGATTGTGCTAGTTTGATTTATCATTTTTTAAACTATAAAAAATGAATATAACACTATGCTGATTTTATGTTGGTTTAATTTGGCATTTTCTGAACTAAAAAAAAATGAATATAGTATTGTATGTGTATCATGCTAATTTATTATATCATTTTTTAACGTATAAAAATGAATGATAGTACTAGTTTGATTAACAATATTATGATTTAATGCTAATTTAATATATCATTTTTTGAACTATAAAAAAAGAATATAGCATTATGATGATTTAATGCTAATTTAATTTAGCATTTTTGGTCTATTATTGATTTTTTTTTAATTTAACAACAATGATGCTTTGAGTTTTGATAATGTAGTGTGTCATGGTGGTGCGGCAGCGACATCAAGTGACATTCATGATTTAGAGTTTGGGTTGGGCATCTCGATATGCTTAGACGGTGACGGAACAGTGGAGTTTTATGTGACAAGGTGGATGAGATGCGGGCGACGTGATGGTGCATCCCTGAGGTTGTGCAACGGTGGATGGCAGCGGCGATGAGATGGTACAGTGTTTATTTGAGGCGGCGATGATGAGTTTGGAAGGAATTTGGATTTGGGGTTGAAGTTTATCTTTCTCTTCAAAAATTAAAACTAGTGGCCTAGATTAATTTTTTAAAATTATGTTTGTCCTTGTCCCTAATTCTCTCTTAAATATTCATATGTTTTAAACTCACATTTTTTTTTGAGTTTCTTCATTGAAATTTGAAGTTCGGTACTGTTTGTATGGAATCATAGTTTTGATTTGGTTCTGTTTCGGTCCACGTTGAAACGGAAACGGAACGATCGAAATCTCGATGTAACACCGATCAAAACCTCAAACCTTGATACATATACAAAAATACGCATGTTGAAATATGAATAGCACCATTGAAAAAAGCTTGTTTAGATCTTTTAGATGTTAGGATATTAATTGAGTATTTTAACATACACATTATACATACATAAAAACACAACACAAATATGTGTGTAGAGCTAGGATCAATAACATTCTTTTTATTTAGCACCATTTGCAGCCCCTTGATATTAGCTAGAAGTTTATATTTAAATATTTGATCCATGTAACAGAAGAGAGAAAGAATAAATATTTAAATATAAACTTGTGGCCGATATCGGAGGCTATAAAATGATGTTAAATAAAAGGTGCTATTGATCCTAGCTCATATACACACACAATGAAAGAAAGTTAATACATAAGAAAGCAAACATTTTAATTTTGAAATGCAAAATTATCCTTTCATCTGACATCAATTATTTGCATTTGACAAGGACACAGATACATACTTATCCAATGAGTAACCGTAAAATGTATCCAATGAGCACATGTTAACATTCCTCCACCTAATGTTAGTAAGTAATTTTCATAGGGGATAAGAGTTTCTTCATGGTATTTAGCAATGTTTGAGAATCCGACCGGAACCACGAGATCCCGACGATCTCGTACCGGTTCTGGCAGGTGGCAGGACGAGATTAGGACCCGTCCCGTTCAAACCAACGTAGAAAAAAGGCTTCTCGTAATTGATGCAGAGAAGAACAGCCTCAAAAAAACAACGCAAGGAATCAATTAATTAAAAGGTAACTAAAAAGCAAACCTTAGTTTACTGAACGCAATTGAATAGTAAGAAGAGAATCGAAATTCGTGTATAAATACAGCATTCGAAAAACTAAATTAGCAGAATCGATCTTCAGCTTCCCAATTCGAGTGATTGTGATACCATAGAGCAAATCTGGGGCGAGCTTCACATAGCAAATCCGAGGCGAGCTTCGAATTCGGCTTCGACTGCAAGAGCTTCGATACGCGCAGGTGATTTTTTTTTTTTTTTTTTTTTGCTTTGCCGCCTTCGTTTTTCATCATCGACCATTCGCTTTTTCTTCTTTTGTATTTGTCGTATGTCTGTTCGCAAATTGAATAAGGGAAGATGAAAATATGCGCATGGGCTTTGTGCTGGGGAAAGGGTTATTTTTATTTTTTAATGCGGTAATGACTACTTGGTATATTAATAACTTGTGTATATTAATAACTTGTGTATGAGCTTTGGCCTGCCATTTCTTTTTTTGTATGCAAACACTTGTGTATATTAATAACTTTCTTAAATGTATACGCCACTTCATTTTGTTTTCATAAATAAGCTATCTGGATAAATAATCATAAGCTCACATGCACTTATTAGCATTCTTAATGGAATATTGCATATATGGTTTGACTTGAATATATTGAACATTTGAACTGACTTGAATATTGACTCGCATATGTTGGACTTAGCACATTGAACATGAACGTGAATATGTTGGACTTAGAATATTGAACATGAACGCGAATATGTTGAGCTTGCATATCGAACGTGAACATTAAACGTGAATGTGAATATGTTGGACTTGAATATCGAAATATTTGACTTGAACATTAAATTGTGACGACTTAGATGAATATTTTTTATTCATTTTTATTTTATTTTTGGTTTGCTATGAACTATTAATTTCTTTACTAACTTTTGTTTAATTATAATTCAGGTAGATTATGGCAAATCTAACTGAAATTGGTTGGAATTACGACACTGTGATCAATGGCAATCTTGAACAAAATGTAACTTCTGCAAGAAAATATTTAATGGCAGTGGTGTGACACGTTTGAAAGAAACATCTGGCAGGAGTGGGTGACGACGTATCAACATGTTTAATTGTTCCTACAGAAGTTAAACAACTTGTACGATCACATATCATTCAAAAGAAATGAACAGAACAAAGCAAAGCTAGACAAACAACGCTTACAGAAGGAATTAATGAGCAGACCGCAACAACTATCGGACAATGAAAATAAAGATGATGATTAACTTCAACGTGTCATGCGGCAAAACAGAGATGAATTTAGAGACGAAGAGCTGCGTAGATCTCATACTGTTGGACGATCAGGTGGTGGTTCAATTTAAACATTGCACAGAGCTCATACTGTTGGAAAATCTACGAGAGTAGATGGTGATTGTGACATTTATGCCGCTAGACGAATCGACTCATATATGCAAAAACGAGGAGGCAGAACTCAACCTTCTATTAGATCTGCAATGAAAGGTATTAAAGATGCCCAAAAACATACTGGTCAAGCAATTTTTAAGTTCTTTTTTTTTCAATCATATTCCGCATAACGTTGCTAATAGTCCATATTATACAACAATGGTTGACGCGATTTCAGAATGTGGTCGTAGAATTGATCCACTAACTGCATATGAAATATTACACTCGTACCTTGAAATGGAAATAGAAAAAATTGGACAAAATATTAAAATATTGCACAATTTCTGGAATGAATATTATTGCACATTAATATGTGATGGTTGGAGTACGCAAAAATCGACGAAAAATAATAAATTTTCTCATGTACTTTATCCATGGAACAATATTTATTAAATCCGTTGATGCCACGAATAAATTCCAAAGTGGAGAATATATTTGTGGATTAATGGATGATGTCGTTGAAACAATCGGTGAAAATAGAATAATTCAAGTTATTACAGATAATGGAGCAAACTACAAAGCTGCCAGTCAATTATTGATGCAGAAAAGAAGGCATTTATATTGGACACCATGTGCGGCACACTGCATTGTTTTAATTTTAGAAGATATTTCCAAAGACCCAGAGGTAACAACTGTTATCACAAATTGTCAGTTAATAACATTTATATACAATCATAGTTGGTTACTTTCCATTATGAGAAAAGAGACCAACAATAAAGAATTGATTAGACCGGCAGTGACATGATTTGCAATTCATTTAATCGCATTAGACTCTATTCATAAACATAAAGATGAACTGAGGCGGATGATTGTTTCTAGAGAGTGAAATCAAGAGTTCCTAGACTCAATACTATACACAAAAGAACAGCAAATATTGTTTTACACTGATTTACAACAACACTTTTTGGACCGATGCTAGTTCCATCATCCTTGTTTTTGAGCCACTGATAAAAGTTTTACGAATGGTAGATAGTGATGATAAAGCAGATATGAGATATCTGTACGAAACGATGGATGGAGCAAAAGAATGGATTAGAAAAAACGTTGGTGGAAGGCAGTGCCAAAATGGTGGGATATAATAGATAATAGACGGGAAAGACAGTTACATCGACCTTTTCACGCGACATGTAATTTGTTTTATCTTATCGTTATACAAACAGTGAAAATATATAACATTTCAATAATATTTTAAATCTTTTTCATATAGGTTATTTTCTTAATCACATCATTCAATATGAAGATGCAACAAACGATGAAGAAGTATTAAACAGATTTAACAACGTCATTGGAAGAATGACGCCGGATATTGCAACACAGATTGAAATTGAAAAAGTGGTAAAATTAACATATACAAAAGTTACGTCAAACATTTAACATTTAAAACATATTAAATATTTAACTTAACATCAACAAGTAGAAAAACATAGAATGAAAATTGGTGCATTTGGTTCTGTAAAAGCATATGCAGCTGTAAAGACATGTTTTCTTGCTCAATAGTGGTCAATAATTGAAAGAGAGGATGCTTCAAATTTAACACCTTTAGCAATGCACATTTTAAGACAAACAGTTTCATCTTCAAATTGCAAAAGAAACTGGACTACATTTTCAATGATTCATAGAAAGTTACGCAATAGAATAAAAATGAAAAATATAGAAAAATTGGTATATGTGCATTACAACATGAAATTAATAGTAAAACATTCAAGACGTCGCAATACTGAAAATCAGTTGATCGATCTGGACTATATTATTTATAAAAATAATCCGTAAGCAGAATGGACTACTGAAGTTGAACCACGCTTGTTGGACGACAACCATTGGATGACCAATACATTGAATGATACAGTCGCTGCCGTTGATGATATACCTGCACGACCAATAACGAGTCAAAGCAATGAAAATAGTAGCAGCTCGTCAAATGATGATCATGGTAATGCTGGTGGAAGTGTTGTGGGTTTAACTCGTAATTATAGCATTGGTTCTAGTGATGGTGATTAATAATACATGCCAACTCAAACATATTCAAGAATAAGAGGTGCAAGCGACAATCCTAGCCGAATGGATAGTAATATAAATGTTGAATACGAACATCAATATGATTACGAGCCTAATCCATATGCTTTAAATGATCCATCAACCTATAGGCATTCTACTTCTGACTATACATGCGGTAACTCATATTATGCAACAAACGAAACATATAGTGATATCTCGAGTGATCAAAATAGCCAAGCTACGTATGCAACACAAAATAATGAACCATCGTCTTTTGATAATATGATGGCAATATTTATGGGTGCAAGACAAATGCAATATGGATATCCATCATATTATATAACACAAGATAACGAAGAAAATTATGAAAACAAATCATATGTAACTCCGAGAAATAGTTTCTGCATGTAGTTTTGTTGTGTGTATCATTATCATTTTGTTGTGTACTATATTTTTGTAATAAATTGCATCGTTTATTGTCACTTTTTCATTAAAATACAAAAATCCAATATTAGGACCGAAACCGAAACAGAAACCGAAACAAGCGAAATTACCGAAATCGTCCGAAACCAACAAAATTTCAAATGACCGAAACCGAGTTCTCGAACCTTGATAAATAGTTAAAGCTATTTTCACAGGGGATAAGAGGTGCCTGTGTGTTGATAAAGAAATGTTGACATGCTCATTAAAAAAAAATCCTTTACAAGACAGATACATACTTATCTAATATTTATGATCCAACAGTTAGATTACTTTTACATCTCTTTAGTGCGTGCACATGCTCACTAAATGCCTTCTTTAGCAAACTTGAATAGAGGAGAACTTAAATAAAAGAACTCCCTGCCTCAACCTTGTGTCTTCATCTTTTTGTTGCTGCTGCTCTGCCCATCATATGACTGTCAATGGATCTTGCAAGATAGATTGGATAGTAATAAAATGTATTCACAGTTTGAGAAGTATGAGTGAAAGCGGTGACAAATACATCTAACTAATTAAAAATAATACAAGTGTTGTTTTCACTGTACATGCAGAAAAAATATTTCACATACTATGCGGGATATACAGTAATGTACGAAATAGAGTAATTTATAATTATTAGGTAAACAAACAAGTGCTTGATCTTTTTTAGTTTTACACAATATATGATCAAATGAATATACCGTTTCTGTTCAGCTCCTTTTCTTCATGAACTGTAAAAAATTTGGATGGGAAAAATTGATGAACTGTTCTTTACATGACTTATAAATTTTGGTCATGGATTTTTTAGTAGCATAAAAATTCTGTTTCTTCAAGATTGGAAATAATCAATCAATCTCATGTCATGACTTAGAAATTTGGACAGGTAACCACCATATGAATCAAGATTTGGGGTTTCGACCAAAACATTGAGGTTTCGATTGTCCATTTCAGTTTCAGTGGAACTGAAACGAAACTAAACTGAAACTCTGGTTCATATTAAAAAAACAAAAATTTAAAAAAACAAAAAAAAGTGAACTTCAAATTTTACAAAAGAGACTCAAAAAAAGAATTAGTTTGAGCTTCAAATATTTTAAGACTCGAAAATTGAAATTTTAACTTACGAAACACACAAATCACAAAATATATAAATGGTGTGACCAAAAATGTTGAAAACGAAGTAATGAATACATATTTTTAGTATTATAAATATTTATAGTTAATCAATATTCTTGGTTTATAGTTTATTCTTTAATTAAATATAAATTATACATTTTAGCTTTAGTAAATTAAACAAACGTATATGTTGTTTATTATATAAAAAATAAATAAAGAACTTCGAAACTGGACCCGAAATTCATGAATTAGATCGAAATTCCTATAGTTACAAAAGATCGAAATCGAGACCAAAACCGAGATTTAGAACCATTGATGTGAAGTTAGATGAAAGATAATTTCAGCTTAAATTCGAAAAGGAACAATACCTTGAACATTGAAGCATTCTCATTGATAGTTGATATTTGGGAGTCTGATAAGGATAGTTCCATTTTGTTGGCAGTTTAAATGATGATTGAAATTGATAATTTTCGGCTGTGGATGGTTACGGATTGGCCTTTGTGCGCGCTTACTGATAGTTTACTGCTAATTATATTGTAATAATTTTTCTATTTAAGTTGACTAAAATCTAATGCCTTTTTTAGAAAACTAGCCCTTCAACTTAATTGCCTTTCTATAACAATAAATCTACACTCTTTTTTTCATCTGTTAGGACATGGTGGAAGTGATGGATTGCATGGCTATGTACATTCTCTTGATTATGCAGTTAATGATTTGGTAACATGAATGAACTTATAATTCAGTTTTAAAGTGGTAGTTCATTAAGCACGCCCAATGTTCTGATTATGACTTATAAAATGTTAAGTTAATATCTATAAACAGAAGGCATTTTTGGACAGAGTGTTGACTGCAAATCCTGGGTTACCATGCTTTAGCTTTGGACACTCTACAGGAGCAGCCATTCTTCTAAAGGTGATATTAACTATTGTTTTATATATAGAATTTGTCTCCTTATACATCTATTTCCTTTTGTTTTCTTCTAAATGTTTGTTTATATGAAGGCAGTATTAGATCCAAAATTAGAAGCTTGCATAAACGGCATTGTACTCACTTCACCTGCCATTTGTGTCCAGGCATCCCATCCTATTGTTGAGGTTAGTTATTCAACAATATTGATATGCATCTTGCTTTATATTTCCTGAATTTAATTTGCTTTTATATTTAAGTATATAATAATTTTTACCTGTGGACTATAAGGCAAAATGCTAGTGAAAAGGGAAAAAAAAAAAAATCTATTAAGTTATACCCTAAGCATTGTTTTCCCCCTCAAAGATTCATTTTAAACATGCCTTACACTTCATGCAGGGTATTCTGTAAGCAATTTTGAGCAATTTTGTTAAGTTAACGTAAAATGACGCTACCTATCAATTTAGCTCACGTTCAGTTATATATCCGAGTTAATGTCTTCATTTTTTGTTAGCCCATTCCTTGTCATTTATTGTTGTATGTATGTCGCTGCATTATTACAAAACAACAAATAACATGCCTATTTGACAAAGAATCATTTTCATTGGTACTAAATGCAATTATAGACAAATAATCTGTGCTTATTACTGTCTGGGTGTATACCCAGACTTCACTCTTATATTTGTGATAATATCCAGGTTGTGTGCAATCAGATTTACTTGTTTCACTAGGTAAGCCTAGAATTTAGAAGGTCAGGTTTGATATATAATTTTTTGTTTGGAATGGAATTTGCAAAATTTAGAAGGCAAGCTTAATATGTATTTGTGTTTAGAAGGTCAAGGTTAGAACTTTGCAAAATTTAGAAAGTCAACTTTAGTAGGCAAGGTTAGAATTTGTGTTTGGAATGGCAGGGTAATCTATTTTTAGAAGAACAGAATCATGGAAGCTTTGTTCCAAGTTCCAACTTGTCTCCATGTAATTATGGACATTCACTAATATGATTGCATAGTTATCCATTAGATGAGCAAGTATTATATTCTAGTTAAGATATGCCCAAATCACAATCCATCTTCTGAATTTGTATTTTCTGCATTTATTGACGGGTAGCATTGCCTTCAAGGCTTCACCTTAAAAGAAGAAAACGAAAATAATTGATGTCCAAGACATAAAAATGAGTTACTATTTGTCGTGAAATGGGAAAATCCACTAAACAAGCTTATCATTAGCTTCACTTATCTTAATTTAAATTATATGTTGTTTCTGGAAGTCTAACATTTCATAGCATGTTGCTTTGACACAACATATACATTACCTTGAGAACTAATTTCTTTTAATATATATCATCTATAATCAATATTTTGTACTAAATCATTCCTTTGCATATCAGGTAGTGGCTCCTTTATTATCGTTTCTACTTCCGAAGGCACAATTTGATTTAGCAAACAAGAGAGGACCTCCAGTTTCACGCGACCCAGAAGCTGTAAAAGCCAAATACTCCGACCCTTTAGTATTCACTGGTGCTATCAGAGCTAGAACCGGATATGAAATTCTCCAAATCTCCTCTTTCCTGCAGAAAAACTTGCACAAAATTAAAATCCCATTTTTAGTCCTCCATGGCACATCCGACACCATTACTGACCCTCTAGGCTCTCAAAAACTCTACTTAGAATCCCCATCTAAAGATAAATCAATAAAACTATACCATGGATATTTGCACGACCTTTTATTCGAACCAGAGAAAGATGAAGTCGCAAAAGACATTATAGACTGGTTAACTTGTAGAATACAAGTCAATAAATAACATAGCTATTTTGTTGTAAAATGTAGAACTATGTATATACAGTGTATAGTATATTTACAAATCATCTATGAATCAATCACTTAATTACAGACCAGATGTATAAGGAACTCCAGACGCAGGAATCCAGCTATTCCCCATCAAGAAATTCTGAACTGTAAACCTCTCTGCCTCCACACTATTCATAACATGAAATCCTGGCCACTTGACTCTTTTCCTAGTATTTGCCCCTGCTCCTTTATTATCATACTCCCCATAATACAAAGTGTTCAGCGCGAAATTTCCATTCCACTCCAGCCATCCTTTAGGATCAATGAAGCCACCGATCTCAGTTTTCATTACCACTGTTCTAGAATATTCTTTCCATGGCCGTCCCAGATAGCTTTTGTATGTACTTTGTACAGGCTTTAAATCAGAAGCAGGCAAGATGATTGATCTATGTATTACGATTCCTGTGTTTTCATTTTTGTCTTGTCTGCCTTGTGCAGTTACCGTGTTCTCCTGTTTAGGCAATGGTTTTCTGACATAGATGTTGCAGTTTTGTAAGACAGAGACAGCATCGCCAAAGATGAAGTCAATAGTGCCGTAGATGTGGCAGTTGCGGTAGAATTGGCGGTTGGAATGTACATACAGAGTGTCTTGGTAGCCTTTGAAGCCGCATCGGTAGAATATTGAGAAGTCTGAGTTTGATCTTAAAGCTACTGCTTGGTGTTTTTCAGGTCCTGCTGTATTCTCGAATGTTATGTCTCTTGCTATGAATCGCTCTCCTGCTACAGCTGCAATTTTTGTACTGTTATATACGATTGATATTCATGTTTATCAATTATTTTTTGAAATTTTATGCGGTGAAGAAACTTGAGCTGGAAGTTTCTGCATGAGTAAAGCATAAAGCATATGTTTTTTGTTGACAGATACATGCATATTAATAGGGAAATAATGTTTATAATATGTTTGTGTTCTTGGAAAGATTGACCTTTGTTGAAAGAATTACTGAAAATGAGATTGACTGTTTATTCGTCTACTACATAACTTGGCAAAAAAGACATCGTATGCAAAAAGTCCATTACTTCTGCGCTTTTCGAATAGGACTTATTTATTGACATGTCATTACCAAAAGTTGGCAAGCTTTGTTAAGCAAGTTCAACTTGAGCAGAAACATTCCTTTTCATTTATATAATATTTTATCTTTTGTTGACAAATAGTTAGAGTGATAAATAAAATGTTTTCATCTTATTTCTTTTCTTAGTAAAAGATTGACGATTACCAGTGGAAGATGATATTGATTACCTCCACAAGTCGAAAACAACGGCACCCCTTAAAAAAGTCCATTTCTTTTACACTTTATGAAAGATATCTTTTAAACATTTGATTATTACTTAACATGCTTGAAGTCGTAAACAACAAAATAACATTATAAATCATGAAGGTAAAAGCATCAAAAACACTGTATGAGGATCAACAGTTATTCAAAGTTTACTATAAAAATCTCGATTTTACATGATTATTAAAGAAAACTCACCAAAAGTTGCAGAACGGAAAGTTGTACTACCGTCATGAACGTTCTTGCTACCAGAGACGACAGTCTTGTCTATTCCATCACCAACAATCATCAGATTCTTCATCGACTTCTTCACTTCTACATTCTCCTTATAAACACCAGCTTTCACACGAATTACAAATCTAGAACTACTGCTTCTCCTTAACTTACTAGAAGCAGCCACTGCTTCTTTTATACTCCTATAGTTTCCTGAACCATCTTTTGCCACTACAACGTTTGCTTTAATATTAGAAGATCGAAGAAGTTTCCGGTCGTGAGCACTTAACCAATGTGGAAACACATCACTAGAAAGAAGTTTACGTTTATTAGTCCTAGCTTTCATGGCAGCGTTTACAGCTAGAGCATTAGAAAGAGACTCGAATACATTACTAGAAGAGAAAGGCGAAGATTGAAAAGTGGAAGAGGAGTTAAGTTCCAAGAATCCATTTTTGCACGTTCCATGATTTGCAATAGCAGCACTTAACCAAGTTTGAGAATCTTCGTAGGAAGGAGGAGAAGAAAGTGTGGTGTTTAATAGTAGAATGGACTCTTGGTAGAGGTCTAAGCAATCTAGCCATGGCGCCTTGGCACGTACATCGAATGAGTTTAAGTTTATAGAAGATGCAAGTCGAAGGATTCTAGTTGCATGATCCATGGTAGCCTTTAAGACTACATTGCGAAAATTGAGTGAAGTTTTTTTGTAAAGATTTTGTTTTGCGTTGATTGTTGTAGATGCCATGGAAGTGCAAGTAAGAGGATAAGGTGTTTCCGAACATGATTGTATAGGTTTAGAATGGACGAAGGTGAAAAGAAGAGAGACGAAGAAGAAATGGACTAAGAGTTTATCCATAATAATTATAAGATGACGATGATGAAGTGATTAGTAAATGTATGTGGTTTTGCTTACAAATGTGTTGTTGGATTGATGTGTATATATAGACAATGGGCAAGTAGAAAGAAAGCAAGTCACGTTGTTTTTTACAGAGTTGGTGGCGTAATTTACTTCAAGCTAGGCGTTAAGTAGCTGTTTTTGAATTTTGGTCATGGACATAAATTATTTTTGGTTATGTACTTATTTAGATATTGGTGAACAATGTACGTAACTACGGAAGGCTTATATCAACAAAACCATTTCGTAATATTGCTCTTTAAAGTATACTACTTGTACTTAGCAAATGTTTTTTACTTCACAAACTCAAAAGTGTGATTGCATAACAAAGTGCCTTGCATGGCTTGCAGCTTATCATTGTAGTCACAGATGTTATTTAGCAGGTGTTTGAAAACTAATTTGTATATTACAGCGGTATATAAGATGTGGTTTAATTGCTTCCTTGGACGTTTTAATATACTCGTTTACATCGCAACCTTCAAATTTTAATTAAAATCAGATACCGAATAAAGAAACTTGGGATTGTTGGGACGCTGTGAACATACGAAGTGATAAACGTAACCGGATATGTTAGTTTTGAAGCTCCCCTTACATGGCCAAGATGGTACTTGCTACTGCGAAGGAAGGAGAAGTAGCTATACCTATTGTTGGGCGTAGCCAATGAGCGTATGTTGAAAAGAAGAACAGTCCAAAATCATGAAAAATAATAGTCTCACATCGTAAAAAATAATAGATGTGGAATAATATATATATATGAGTTTGGTTGTATGTAAAAATAAGGTTGTTTGATCGAAAAATGGACAAACACCTTCACGACGTTGTAGCAGGGCTATGAATATTGGTTGCATTATACAGCTACCGTTTGATGAATAAAATATGTAAAGATCACTGTAAAAGGCATTACTATTAGCGACGGCTAGCAGTTGCAAAACTGACGTTTTTTTTTACCATGCAGCTTCTTTTTTAGCCATCCAGCCGCACAAATATCATCATATCTCTATACATCTCATTTACAACACATATAAATCCAGTTTCGCAACTAAAACCATCACATATCACCCATAAGCAAGTATATAACCTAAAATCAATATCTACATCAATATTCCATCAAACGTCTATATTTCATTAAACAATACATCCACAAAACCATCAACCAACACAATCATCAAACAAATATCAAATCCATCACCACATGTCAAATATATACAAAACAAAACGAACAAAATCCATCAAACAACCTAAAAATCAATATCTACATCAATATTCCATCAAACGTCTATATTTCATTAAACAACACATCCACAAATCTTTCAAACAACACAACCATATTGACAATTACTCATGTCCATCAAACAAAACATCCCCAAAACCATCATCCAACACAATTGTCAAACAAGTATCGAATCCATCACCACATGTCAAATATATACAAAACAAAACGAAAAAACCCCATCAAGCATCACAGTGATGCCTACTGATCGTCATTTTCCAACCCATCCTCCCTAGGCATTCTCCCGTGCTCTGCTAAATATGCCGCAATATGCTCATCTAGCAGCTACGCCAATCCTCCGCTCTTTTACTAATCATTGAACTCTGTTATCTACTGTTTCAGTTGGGCTATCTCCTCCTCTGTCTAGGATCTGCTATAAAGCATCTGAGTCATTATCGCCTGTAAAATAGTTAATAGCGAGGTATAATTTATGCTCAATATTAAATAAAATTTATGTATTAGCTAATGAAGCAGTTTACCTCCTGATTTCCGTAAATGTAGCGCCTATTTCGCGAAGGAGGGTCAGTTAGAGCATCCCATATAGAGTTCGACTCCTCTAAGGTCAACTCACGGCCATTGGACTACGCCACTCGAGCTTGTTCCGCTTCATGCCTTTCTTGCGATGACAAATTAAACAAAATTTTTCTACAATAAATATTCAATTTAAAACTTCTGAAATGTGAATTTAAAAAAATTAAGCATGTTTACCATTACGGATTGAGTTTTATTGTCTGTCCACACATATAAAACATTGTCATCCGTATCTGTCTGCTCGACGGCATGCGTGTGAGTGAAGACCTCTGCTATTGTAGGCTCACGATTATACTTCTGTACTGAAATTGCATATATGAATAAACAATGTTACCAATATGATTAATTACCAATAATATATTTACAATCGCAATCTATAAGTTTACCAATTCCTTTCGATGTTGTTGGAAGGATTTAGAGCCACCGTGGTGTGCAGTAGGATTTTTATTCCTATTTGTGCGGTTCCTCGATGATATTTCCTCTAAATTAAAATATAATATTAACTAAAGTAATGCAACTAATATACGAAATTCAGACAAATTATAATAACAATATAAAATTAAATAACTTATTTTAAATTCAGGAGTATCTCAGAGTTGGAGAAATTCAGCCCAAACATCAGTGCTCATCCAAGCTTGTTTTTTATTTGCATTCTTTGCCTTTGGGAGAATGTCCCTGTAATTTTTCACGTCTTCTTGTTCCAGTGATTTCTAAAAAATATCCATATCTTTCGGATCAACACGAATCTCTGCTTTCATATTGAAATTAATTAAAATTATATACATTATATTAATTTTCAAATGAATTATAAATTTATACTTACCATCAAATCGGCCCATATAGCGTTCATAACATGCTCAGGGGTGCCGTCCCAACGGGCCCAACATCCTGACATCCGACCCTTGAATGTCTTCTTGGAGACTTGAAGAATGTAGTCCGAAGTGTAGCCATTTAATAAATCTTAAATAATATACATGCAATTAATTTGAGATTTACCCTGCACTTCTAGGAACAACCTCCGGTACTATTCGTAAATCCGACACCGTGCTTTTTGTAGCTTCTTCTTCAAGATATGATTTGCAAATCGAACCTTCAACTCATGCTTTTTGTCTAACTTTTTTCTTCAGATGATTCAAGTATCTATTAGAAAATTAATTCAATTTAAATTTATTTATGTAAATATGAATTTTACTTGAATTTTGAACAAAAACTAATATTAAGGATATTCAATATTACCTTTCAAATGGATACATCCATCCATATTGCATAGGACCTTGAAGAAGTACTTCGAATGGAAGATGAATAGGTAAATGCTCTACTACATCAAAGAAACCTGGCGCAAATAGTTTCTCTGGTTTGTAAAGAAGTATAGAGATTTCCATTTCAAGTTTACGTATATGGTCGACTGTTAACGTGGTCGAACAAAATTATTTATAAAATAAACTTAATTCTGTTATAACACTCCATACTTTTACGAACAACAGTTTTTTGAAAACCACGGGCAGTAAATATTCCATCATGATATGACAATCGTGACTTTTCATCCCACTCAATTTATTGCTTTTAAACTCAACACATCTATGGTGATTAGAAGAAATCCCATCAGGACATCTTAATCCTTCCACCCACTTTAGCACAAGTTTTACTTGCTTATTATCTAGCTTATAGCATGCTTAGGTTTTTTTTATTGTCGTTGAACTTTATACGAAGTTCGGGACATTTACAAAAGTGTGCTATATCAAGTCTTGAATTCAGATCGTTCTTAGTTTTCCCCTTAACATTCAAAATTGTATTAAACACGTTATCAAACACGTTTTTTACGTTGTGCATCACGTCAATATTATGTTGAAGTAATAGATCTTTCCAATGATGCAACTTTCAAAAGATACTTTGTTTGCACCAATTATGAATGTCCGATTTACTTGGAATTTCAGTCTGAACTCCATTTTCATGTATCTTTGGATAGTCCTTTACGATTTCATATATTTCTTCGCTTGACCAAATCTTTGGTGATAGCATTCTCTCTTCTCTGTTAGCTTTAAAGTTTTTTTAATCTCCTGTAAAAGTATGATTGACATGGAGGAAACGCTGATGGCAATCAAACCATGAAATTTTCTTTTCATACTGTAAAGAAAATGCTAGTGTTTTTTCAATGCAATAAGGACAAGCAAGACGACCGGCGGTATTCCAATCTAAAAGTTGCATATGCAGAAAAATCACTAGTAGTCCGTAACAAAGAAGCGAAAATATGAAAATTCTTTTTTTTTTGAAATGTCATATGTTTCAACTCATTCATGCCATAGTGTTTTTAACTCTTCAATCAATGGTTGTAAATAAACATCGATTCCTTGTGCGGGATCATCAGGGCCAGGGACGTTAATAGTGAGAAACATACATGGATTTTTCATACACATCCATAAAAGTAAATTATAAGGAGTAACGATAATAGACTAAGATGAATATTTACTACTAAACTGAGAGAATTGTGGAAATCTATACATAAACGAAGTCCGACATTATGACAATCTACAGCAAATGCGGAATACGTCTTATCGAAATGTTTTCATGCTTCTCCATTAGATGAATGTATCAAAGTTCCCTCTTCATATATTCTCACATCATGCCACCGCATATGACATCCCGCAGTTAGAAACGCATATAACCTTTGAAGTGTGGGAGTAATGGTAAAGAATGCATTCTCTTGTATGGAACTTTCTTTCCTTTCCTTTCTTTTTCAATGGTTTGTATCTTTCCTCCTAACATATTTTGCAGTTTCTACGGTTAATGTCATCTTTCCAATACAACATGCAACCTTATATACATGTATCTATCTTTTGGTATGGCAGACCGAAAGCCGACATATGTGTTTTCACTTTAAAATGACTATCACACATCAGATTATTTGATGGTATATGTTGTTTGCAACTTATACAACCGCTGTAAATCCAGCTTCCGAAAAGTTGAATTTTGATTTTATAGTGATGTATTCAGCGATTACTGATAATTCAGTTCCGATTTTACAACCATCCTACAATGGCCTCTTAGCAGCATCAAATAAATCATAAATTCTTTTTTCTCTTACGTTCAGTTCTTCTTCGATATTTACATTATCATCGTCAACTTGAAAGTATGGAACATTGATCGTGCTGCATCTTTCACTATATCTTCTACTTAATTCGTCATAACATAATCGTTCTTTGATACTACAAGGTTAGGTGTAGGTGCAGCAAATTCTCCGTTACGATCCCACAAATTATAATCTGGCACAAAACCAGATTTATACAAAATTACAAATGTACTTTAACTATATCCGGTTTTCAATGCTTCAAACGTTGGCACTTACTAGAAGGGCAACGAAGTTCTTCGTTATTTTGACTATTAGATGTAGCGAATCTAATAAATTCGTGTACACCATTGTTGAAATGTTCATTCACCAACCCTTTCATACCAGTTCTGACTTCATACATCCAAGTATGGTCGAGAAAATAATCGAACATTGTTCCTAATTAAAAATATATGTTTGTAATTTCGACAACACCTAAATTTTGTATAAAATAAAATTAAATCCTTTTGGGACTAAAGACTTCATACACCACACTTTTGTCCAATTTAGACATCACTTCACTTCATTTCTCTTTTACGCATAACTTTGCATTCAAGGGGTATATTGTTGCCGTTGCATTTTCTAAAATAAATTAAACCATTTTGAAACTAATGGCTTTAATTTATTTTTGTATTTGTTAAAATAATACTTAACGCTTCATTTCTTAGTTTTTAAACAAATCGATTTTAACACTATTTGTTTCAAAAAAATTATTATTTCAAACAAAAATTTATTAGTTCTTAATTTATGATTTCACTTCATTTCATTTCTTAATTTTATAATTCATTCAACTATTTAAATATTTTATTAACTAAATTTGGAATTTTAAAACATATTGTACAATTCATTTAACTATTTAAATTTTGAACTGAATTTGTAAACTAAAATTTGATGTTTGCACTAATTTTAATCAATAATTATACACTAATTTTTCCACTTATCTTAATCAATAATTATACAATAATTTTAAAACATATTTTACAGTTCATTTAGCTATCTAGCAGCATATTAATCAATAATCATACATTAATTTTTGCGCAAATTATAACAAACATTATATTAAACTATACTAAAGATTCGCATAAACTTATCAATAAGCATATTAATCAATAATTATGCACTAATTTTTGGATTTTTAATCAACTTTACTTTTTGGTGCGAAAGAATGAAAAGTTTTTAGGTTCGTGGGTTTTGGTCTGTGTACACAGATCTGCGTCGACTACCGACGGTTAGTGAAAGTTTATTCTAGCAGTCGCCTGCCGATGTAAAAGGCTAGCATCGATTTTAGTAGAATATTTGTTTCAAAAAAAATTATTATTTCAAACTAAAATTTATTATTTCTTAATTTATTATTTCACTTCACTTCATTTCTTAATTTTATAGTTCATTCAACTATTTAAATATTTTATTAACTAATTTGAAATGTTAGAACATATTTTACAATTTAATTTACCGATTTTGTAAACTAAAATTTAAAGTTTGCACTTATAATAAATTAAAATAAATTTCTTTTATACTAACCACTAACAATTATAATTAACACACACTATTTAGTTAAAAAATATTACTTATGTTTAACCGTACCAATCCAGCAGCATATTAATCAAAATTATACACTAATTTTCGCTTAAACTATAATAAATATATTCTAAATAATAACAAACATTCGTGTAAATTTATCAATAAGCATATTAATTAATAAGCATATTAATCAATAATTATATACTAAATGTTGGATTTTAAATCAACTTTAATTTTTAATTACAAATTAAACAATCAAACCACTAATTAATATCCCCAAATCAACTAGTACATTATTATCATCAACTAATACGCAATAATCATCAATTTCAAACCCATGAACAACTAATTTTCGAAATTATGGTTTTAATATTATCTCCAAATCAAATAATACATTATTATCATCAACTAATACAGAATAATCAACCAATTTCCGAAATCATAGTTTTAATCATACCTAGATTAAGCTGAAATTGGAGAGGAAGGAGTTATTGGCAAGTTTTGGAGGGTTTAGGCGGCTCGAGGCGGCTTCCAACGGCTGATGGGGTGGGGGCAAAAAATCGTTTGTCGTTTTAGGAATTTAGGTTTTGGTGGGAAATAATTATTTTGCTATTCGCGGGTCGAGCTGTATATTCGCAGCTTGCGTCGGCTTGCGACGGCTAGCAATGGTCGTTTATTTTAGCCGTCGCAAGCCGACGCAAAATGCTGTTGTTATAACCAGCCTTTCTTATAGTGAATGTTTATACCGGATGTTTGGATTTCACTATACACTTTTCACTTAGGGAAAGAAATTCTAGATGTATGTGCACACAACCCATATCCAATCCGTCCCGACCCACATAAATCCGACTCAACCCAACCTAGCTCAGATCAGAAATGAGCTATAATTTGTAACCTATACTATATACGTGTCGAGTGTTGCTTTTATTCAACCAACCATATTTTAACTCAATCCAGCCTTATCCAAAAAAACTCATTCAATATTTGTCCATGTCAAATTAGAGCAATCAACACTATAATAACCGGCGTTGGATGACAGTTGTAATAAATGATTTTTAACAACTATTAATAGTTGTGAGAAAGAGTTATAACTGGTTTTTTCTGACAATTGTAATAATCGTATTTTTACCAACTGAATTTTTCTTCCATTTGTAATAAATGTACTTTTAACAACAGAGTTCTACTACCGGTTGTAATAAACGTATTTTAACAATTGTTCGTTTTAGCTAGTTGTAATAGATCTAACAACTAATTAATTTTGACTGCTATAAATATTTATTTATAACCATAGTCGTACTCATAATTTGTAAATAATTAATGTTTAACGTCATTTAATATAAATTAATTTACAATTTTAATAATTAATATTTAATAATTAAGTACTAACTAATTCACTATTTAATAGTATATTCAATAATTGATAGTTAATAATTAATAATATATACATAATAAGTAGTATTTAATAAATAATATTCAATTATAATTAAGAAGTAATAAACAACAATTGATAACAACAATTGATAATTAATAATTAACAAATAAGAAGTAGTTATTAATAATTAAATTTTAATAATTAACAATTACTTTTAAATAATTTCTATTAAATAATAAATAATTAATAATAATAAGATCGATTCTTGTAACTAATAATTAACAAGTAATTAATATTTAATAATTAAGAAGTAATATTTATTATTCAATATTTAATATTTAAGAATTTTAATTAATAATAATATTTAGTATTTCAAAAAATTTAAAATTTTATAAAATAAAATTAATATAATTCATAAAATTTTGAAATTTTCTAAAATTCGAAAATCTTTAACCATTTTTGGGAATCTTCCGATCGGTTCACGACTAGGAGTCTCTTATGTTTATTAATTAATAATTAAGACTAATGTTTAATAATTAATAATTAAGATTAATATTTAATAATATTAATTAATAAGTACTATTAGTGACTAAGAAGTAATATTTAGTATCTAATAATTAATTTTTAATAATTATAAATAATAATTACTATTAAATAATTAATTATTAATAGTTATATAATAATTAAAACTAATAATTTATAATTATGAAGTGATATTTAGTATTCAAATATTAATTTAAATAATTATTAATTAGTAATGACTATTAAAAAATTAATAATTAATAATAATCAATAATTAAGATAAATTAAATAATCATCAATTATTTATTTATGTCATTTTGTTCTTTCATAGGGACCTTACCTTCTTCTTTTCAGTCTGTCCTTCACCATGCCTCTCACTATGCTTCTACATCCACGTCTCTTCCCCTTGCTCCAGTGTCGATCTCCCCGCCACTTGTCCCTCTTGCCCCTGACCATCCTCTACTCACTGTGCCATTTTTTCCTTCTGCTTCAACTTCTCCTACTCTTCCTTCCTCCTCTTCCAACTGTTTACCTTGTTTACCTTCTGCTTCACCTTCTCCTTCTCTTCCTTCCTCCTCCTTAAACTCTGTACCTTGGTCCTCCCTTTTCAAGACCAAGCCACGAAATGCAGAAGCCTACACTCCACAAGTCATACTCATAACTTCTCTGGTGGTATCCTTCTTCCATCTTCTGATATCATCAATTCTAGTAATGCAGTTTGGAAGGACTGTTTGGTCGGAATTTTTCTTGATAAACCTCTACCATATTCTTCTGTGGTTTATCATCTTAAAAAGGTCTGGAAACTTAAAGGAGAGGTTTCAGTTAAATCTGATGGTTTCCTCTTTCTCTTTAAATTTACATCTGATGATGACCGCCATAGAATCATGGAGGCTGATCCGATAGTGATGAGAAACAAGGCTTTTATTATTAAGCCGTGGGATGCAACGGTAGGGAATAGCTGCAGTACTATTCATTTTGTTCCAGTGTGGATTAAGCTAAGTAACATCCATTTATATGCCTGGTCCCATTATCATATTAACTGGTTAGCTTCCAGAATAGAAAAGTTTATATGTATGGATCAATCAACAGAAAAGCCTGAAAGGATAATTTTTTCTAAATGTCTCATGGATGTGAACCCAAAGCAGAAATTGGTTGATGATTTTCCAGTGAAACTTTTGGATGGAACTAATCAACTTGTGCATGTAAGTTACCTTTGAAAGCCTGAATGTTTCTTGTATTGAGTTTGGACACTCTGACCATAACTATCCCGAGTCACTGAATAAAAATAAGGTAGAGCTGTTAGGCAGGGTCGGCCCAAGTAATTTGGTTGCCCTAGCCTAGATTTTAAGTAATATAACAAAAATATTGCACTTTGCTAGGATTGAACCTAGGTTGCCCCATTGTGCAAACAATGCAATTACCACTCTACCACACACTCAATTATTAACAATCTTCTACACAATATTTTTATCTTCATAAAATTCTAAACAACCACCACCACCAGTTGTCCCTACCGGATCGGTTGCCCTAGGTGACCGTCTTGCTCGCCTTGCCCTAGGGTCGGCCCTGCTGTCAGGTGCCTCTCGCCCTCTAGGAGGTGAGGGGGGTGGTGCTGAATTGAATGTAGTCTATACTAAGGCAGATAAACTGAAGCAGGTGTGGAAGAAGGTATCTCATAACGAGAAGTATAATAAAGGGGGTAATTTACAGATCATTAGTGCTAATGGGTTTAAGTCTGCTTCAGAAAAGGTAAATAATAAGAACATAAATGTTGATTCTGATGTAAATGAAGTTTCTCGTATTCACGAGCCTCTTAAGACTTCTGTTGATAAGTCTGATGATGTTGAATTAAATGATGTTGGGATTTGTGATGCTGAAGTTGGAATTTTCTATACCGTGAACATGTTTCAAGTGTTGGAGACCGATGATTGTAGAATATGCTAGTATATGATTTTTGTTTGATGATGATAAACACACACACACGCACATATTAGTTTAAATGTATTTGTTGTTGTACTATTTTATTTTTCACATAATTAAATAAATATTTGTTGAATAAAATAAATAACTCAAAATTCATATTCAAACAAATATTTTATTCAAATAAATATTTTATTACAAATTCGAATAGTACAAATTTATGCTCTCACTACATTTACACATTTTCAATTACAATACAATTTTAATTACACCACAATTTTCAATTTATATATTTCACCTCACTACATAATTCACTTTAGACTCATACACTTGATCTTGACTAGCTTCAGCTTGTGTCAAGCCATCTTTTATACCTGTTAAATAACTGACATTATAAAATTGAAAAAGAAATAAGTTTGCAGTGCAAAATGAAGTGTGTGCTTTGAAAACATTATTTTCCTCAGCTATTTGAGTTGTTTCTTTTCATATTTTCTGTCATGGACCAAATATATGTGCACGAACAACCTATAATATTCACAGTGTATCATTGTAAATATTTCAAGGCTGTTTCCCAATTCCTCACAGACTAGTGCAAATGCACACATGTACAAATCAAGTATAAATGGATATGGCACATGTATTACACAATTACACATATATACATGCATATATATATATATATGCATGTATATACATGAATATGTGCATGATTTTCAAAATTAATGAGCAAATGCAAGTTCAGAGTCAAACCAAACCAAATTTCAAATCAAAACATTCAACACAGCAATGGTCAGTGCATAACAATCAAGTTCAACTTCAAATTGAACTATAGTGCAATAACACAGCAATATAAACCAGTCAAAGCAACTAGACTCCAGAGATATCATGGTGACACAGAACAGCCTCAATACCAGGGCTGCAACTGAACCAGACTTCAAGTGGTGGATGCAACATTTCAACCTAGACATGTAGACATTGGAGTAATGAAATGGAGATCAAACCAGACTTCAAATCAAATGTACACATGACTGAGAGTGCAAATAACTCAACTAGACCAAAGGTATGAGTACACACACCACCAACATAATGCAAACTTATGAAGACCAGACCACTCTAAAATCAAGTGCACATATGAAGTGCAACAAATAAACCAGTTCACAATAATATGCGGGCAGTTTCAAAAGAACAAGACCACACAAGGGTTGCAACAAGGACAGAGCAGATGCATAGAGACCATCATTGAACTCGACCACTTTACATGCAAATAAATGTATACTTGACTACAATAACAAAGTGAACCCAGACCAAAATCAAGTCCAAGCAAATCAGACATGCTCTGGTTCAAATGAAACAAGACTTTAAGTAAAAATGCACATCAATGCTACACCAGATTCTAAAAACACAAGTTCATATGCGCAGACTCGAAACTATGCACACACTTGACCAGACTTTAAGTGAACCCAGATTAGAATCAACAGTGAAGACCAACCATGTGCAACCATTCAAACCAGTTCAAGTTCGAGTTCAACCTTTCAATATGAAACATGAAGATTCAAATTCATGAACACATATATAAGTTCAGAGGCATGAACAAGACAAAGTGCAGACACATGAATAATCATATTCAAGCATTCGAAGAGGACAGAGGATATGCATGCATTCAGACATGTACATATGCGGTGATGACTAGCTTCAAGTATACATATGCAAGGCTACCATGACCAGATAAGTGAAACAGTGGCCAGGCTCATAACGACAAGTGCACCAAACCACAAAACTCAACACAGTAGAGACATCAAGCCAACCAAGTGGATAGGCATAAAAATTGTACACATATATACATATATGTATGTATACACATGTTTATACGATTGCAGTAATCACAGTTGCAAGCTATAGTTCAAATAACGTTGCAGTGAATTTCAAAATGAACAAGTCGGTGAATTAAAAGTCAAAGCCATCAATTTTTTTATGAAACTCGCAGGTGATAAACACCAATTTAAAAGTCAAATATTATCACAATTTCAAATGCCGAAGTTATAAGAACCGACCCAAAGCAACTTTGATCACATGAACAAGTCATGGAGAAATAAGAACGAAACCAACTCAAGAAATTCAAATCCATCAACTATTGAACAAGTCAGTGCAATCACCATCATTTACGCAAAATCGAACGGCCAAGCAAGTGTCACGAAGAATTCAAAAAGAAATATACGATCGTATATTTAGGGGTTTTATCCCTATTTAATCCCACATCATCATCGGCATTCAAGTGATTCGAGTTCAAGCAAAAGTAGAGAGCAAGCAAACAAAACATGAACCAATCCAGAACTCGAATCAAGTCGAGCAATAATCAAAATAGAAAAAAGGAGCAAAATCACATAACACTTTCACATCAGATGAGCTCAATTGAAGCATCTGAAATCCAATCAAAGCCAGAAGACGATTGACGAAGCAAAGAAAAGCAAATTAATCACTTCAGTAGATCGATAATCAAGCGGCGCTTCAATTCAATCAAAACCCTAGCTTTTGAATGAGCAACAAAGAACGGCCGAAGTATACAAAAGAAAGGGGACACGTCTCTTTAGTTATAATTTAAAGTGGGCCGGTCTAGTTTATTTTATTTTGGGCTTAATTGATATATAGGGTTTTGTTTAGTTGTTTTATTTCATTTTGTAATTTTCTTTTAAAATTGTGTAACTCTCTAGTCGTGTGACTAGGTTACGAACTACGGTGGTGTAGTTTGAGAATTCGCAACTCGCTGGTTGAGTTGTGGTAGGGTTTTGAACGTAGAGTTAGGTTAGCCATTAGCGAGTGTCGAAAGTTTACGTGTGTTAGCGTCTGACTACCTAATTTCTAGTAGAAACCTTAAGGACAGCACGTAGCAGGTTTTGTCGAATCTAGGTAAATTTATGTGTGATCTCTTCTGCATTACTATCTGTTATTGTTTTTATTTCCGCATTAATTTTACTATTATTAGTATCACCCTATTCACCCCCCTCTAGGGTAAAAATGATCCTACAATGATGATAATAATCATGATGCTAATGATTATGCAAAGCAGGTTGGTGGTTGTCATAACAAGCCTGATGATGTGGGGGCTAAGTGTCTCGGAGTTAACTGCCTAAATCCCATAAATGGTCCCGAAGTAAATGGAAATGAACACTTGTGTATGGCCAGCAATCTTTTGAAAACACGGCAGAAGAGCGTGAGTTTTGCCCCGAAGCAAGTAGTGAAATATCCAGTGATGACCCTGATACAACTGCAGTTTTTTGTGGCAATTCCCTTTCCACTTCCAACCAGCACAGTATCACTCCTGTGCACGTGCACACCCAGAGTACCACCAATCAGATCAGTGGCTTCACTGTAGCACACCAATATCAGACTGTACTTTTGGAAAATAGAGATGACAATCATGAATATTCCATAGTTTCTGAAAATGACTTTTGTATGGTGCTTGAAAATGATATCACCCAGCTTTTTCTATCAGTGCATGCTAATTCTTCTATTTGTTCTTTCGATCCTTCACCTATTCTTCATTTCAATTCTTCTAACTTATCTCAACCTTTTCCTCCTCTTCCATTAGCCACACCTTTGTTTCCCTATGCCAATTCCACAATCATTCCTAGCTGGGTGGACTCGGGCAAGGTTCTACCCTTTGCTAATGTACACAGTGATTCTGGCTCCCCAATAAAGCTTCCTTCAAACAAGAAGAACAAGGCCAAATCTGCCTCTTCATTCAACCACTCTCCTGCAAACAGGAGCAAGAAAAACAACACCCACCAATCCCTAAATTACGATGATACAAAATTTTGGAGTCTAGAATGTTAGAGGTGCTCACTTATCCCTAAAGCTTGATCAAGTTAAAAACCTCATTAAGTCTTATGATTTGAGAATGATAGCCTTCCTGGAAACAAAATTAAATCTATCACTTACCAAAAGAGCTGCTAGGTATATTAATCCATCATGGCACTTGTTGCATAACCTTTGTGAAGCTGATTATGGTAGGATTCTTATTGTATTTGACCCCAAACTCTTCTCCTTAACATCTGTCCTCTCTTCTCGACAATACATTCAATGCCATGCCATATGTACTCTCTCTGATCTGTCATTTTACCTTACCTTTGTCTATGCTGACAATTCTAATTCTTCTAGACAACATTTACTAAACTTTATACCTCATTTGCGGCAAGAAACTCATCCATGGATCACATTGGAGATTTTAACTGCTGTCTTCAACTTGATGACAAGCATGGTGGTCTTCCTCTTCTTACTAGACATATTCAACCTCTTAACATTGCTATCTCTGATTCAAACCTTATTAAAATATAAAGTGCAGGAGCTAAATTTTCTTGGAATAATCTAAGTAGGACTGGTATGAGAAACTTTACTACTATTGACCATGCCTTTTGTAATTCCAAATCTCTCTCCTTCTGGACAAACCAATCTATTTTCCTACCTCAGCCCATTCTCTCTGATCATTCTCCTTTAATTTATTCCAGTGGGTAACCCAAGGCAAAGGAGAAAAGAAGTTTGATTTTTTTAATGCTTTGACTCTTTCCCATGAATATAAAAATATAGTGCAATAATCTTGGTCAACTAACATTTATGGTAATCCAATGTTTAAATTATGTAGGAAATTAAAATAGGTTAAGAAGGACTTGATAGCTTGGGCTTGTAAATTATATGGTGATGGCACCAAATAGTCTGCTTTACTGAAGGAAAAGCTCATTATAGCTTAGGATCACATGATGAACAACCCAAATAATATACAAGCTGCTGAGGAGGAAGGAAGACTATTCAATCTACTTAATGAAGCTCTTGAAACTAAAAGCAAAATGAAAGAACGACAGTTGCACCCACAATGGCTCCTTCTTGGAGATAGGAATACCGAGTTTTTTCATTCTGCAATCAGTATTAAGCAAGCTAGAGAGAACATAAATAAGATTCATGGCCAGAATGGTACCCTTTACACTATTCCTGAGGAGGTTGACAAGGCATTTCTTGATCATTACAATAATTTGCTTGGTAACTCTTCTGATTTCACTACTAAGCTCAGCATGCTTGATGAAATTCCCTTTCCAAGACTCTCTTTTGATCATTCCTCCTTGCTTGTTGAAAAATTTACTGATGAAGAGATAAAGCAAACCCTTTTTGCCAAGAATAAGAAGTCGAGTGGTGGTCCCGTTGGTTTTAATGTGCACTTCTTCATTTCAAGCTGGGATTTAGTCCATGAAGACTTTTGTAAGGCAATGCACAATTTTTTTGACAAATGTTCACTTTTATCTGAAAGTAATGCAACAAATTTTGTCTTAATTTCTAAGTCTGATGATGCCAGTTCTATCTCATCTTTTAGACCCATTTCTTGTTATAATGTGGTATACAAGTGCATTTCTAAGATTTTTGCTTTTAGATTGGTCTGTGCCCTACCTCAAATCATTTCCCAAAACCAGGTTTCTTTCCTTCCTAGGAGGAATATTCTTGATAATGTATTGCTTGCTTAGGAATTACTATGTGGTTATGGTAGAGCCACTGCTTCCCTTGCTGCCATGATGAAGTTAGACATAGTTAAAGAAGTTAAAAGAATGATATTTGATTTTATTCTTTACAGAGTTTATTCGTGATCAGTACAAAACTCATGTATCTGTACAATTGTATTTATAAAGAGAAAAACTGAAACTGGGCTGCGGGTTGGCCCAAAGAAATAATACAACCCGCATTGTATATACTATATGCAGAACAAAATAAAGACAGCAGGTATTCTCTCTTATCATTATAGTATTTCGCTAATTTGCCCCCTCAAACCCAAACTAGGGTTAGGGTTTGTAGGCGAAAAACAGTCTTCGGCAGGAATCAAAAAATGGATGACCGAGAGATGAAATTTTAAGGCAAAATCAGTCAGAGCCAGCAGCGTAAGCATCGGTAAAGGCGGATCTGAGAGAAATCTCAACTTTAGTCTCGAATGTAGATAGACCCATGAGAAATTATGACTTCAAGCTTAAGATGAGATGAAATCTGGAGAAAGGCAAGGAATGGTAGAAGAAAAGAGGAGACGCTGATGACACCGGGCTTATGCATGCTGTGACTGATGTTTAGCCTCATCTGAATTGACATGCGCTTCAGATTTTGACTGAGATACTTTGGGGATGTACGTCTGAGCTTTAGATCTCAGATCAGTGTTACCTTCGTCAACATTAATCTCGTGCCTGAAGCGAGTGAAATTAGGTCTCGAAAGGGGATTGGTAAAGATGTCAGCTTTCTGGTAAGTAGAAGTTATATATCCGACTTTAAGTTCCCCTTTGATTACTTGCTCTCGTATGAAGTATAAATCTAATTCCATATGTTTTGTACGAGAGTGTAACACTGGATTGACAGTGAGTGCTATTGCACTTTGGTTATCACACCATATTGTGGCTTTAGCATTATGTGCTGTACGTAATTCACTTAAGAGGGATTTTATCCACATGATCTCTGCAGTAGTGCTAGCTAAACTGCGGTACTCTGCTTCAGTACTGGATCTAGACACTGTTGGTTGTTTTTTAGCACACCAAGATATAGGATTGTTACCTAAAAATATGCAATAACCAGTAGTGGATCTCCTATCATCAATGTCAGTTGCCCAATCTGAATCAGCATAACCATTAATATGTAAAGTTGAGCTTGACTGTAATATTAGCCCTTGATTGATTGATCCCTTTAGATACCTCAAAATACGCTTCACAGCTTTCCAATGATTGTCTAGTGGCCTTTGCATAAACTGACTTACTTTATTGACGCTGTAGGATATGTCAGGCCTAGTAATTGTGACATATTGTAGTGCACCCACTATACTCCTGTATTGTTTATCATTTAAGATTGGCTCTCCTTTGTTCTTGGACAACTGTAAATTGCTGGTCATTGGGGTAGGAAGTGGATTTGCTTTATCCATCTTAGCTCTCATAAGAATTTCACTAATGTATTTTTTCTGGCTTAGCAGTATTTCAGAATTTGATGTTTTTCTAACTTCAATCCCAAGGAAGTAATTTAGTTCTCCTAAATCTTTAATGGAGAACTCCTGCTTTAGGCATTGTGTTAAGTGACAGATTTCAGCATTGCTATCACCTGTAATAATAAAATCATCAACATAAATTAGCACATAGGTTACAGTGTGATTGGAGAATTTAGTGAATAAAGAGTTGCCAGATTTAGTTTGACTGTATCCATGACTGGATAGAATGGTTTTAAGTTTGTCAAACCAAACTCTTGGTGCTTGTTTGAGACCATAGAGTGCTTTATTAAGCTTGCACACTAGCTGCTCACTGCCTTTTTGTATAAATCCAGATGGTTGTTCCATATATACTTCTTCCTGCAAATCACCATTAAGAAAAGCATTATTTACATCTAATTGTTGAATGGCCTGGTTCTTATGCAGAGCAATTGTTAGTATTATTCTGATAGATGTGGGTTTCACAACTGGGGAGAATGTTTCATTAAAATCAAACCCATTTTGTTATGAATACCCTTTTGCCACCAATCTTGCTTTGTGCCTAAGAATTGAGCCATCAGGATTCTTTTTCAATTTGAATGTCCATTTGCATCCTATGACATTTTTATTTTTTGGTAATTGAACAAGATTCCAAGTTTTGTTTTTAATTAGTGCATCATATTCTTCTATCATTGCACTTTTCCAATTGTCATTAGTGATTGCTTGCTGATAAGTGGTTGGCTCACTTGAGTCAAGTTCAGTACTATATATTTTTGGTTTAAAAATACCACTTTTTGCCCTAGTTATCATATGATGACCAGTGCTTGCAGGAACAGTGGGTTGATTTCTATCTTCATTGATGGTTTCTTGTTGAATATTGATTGACTGTTGGTCATTCAATACTGAACATAAACCATCTGAATGATTGTGGTCAGAACCAGCATTATCAGTCCTTGATGATACTCCTTTTGGCTCATGACCTGGTTCACTGATGAGCATAGTGTGTTGTGAGCAGGAGTCCTTTCCAGCATCATCATCTTTACCTTGGATTGGTATAACTATCTCAGGTGAGGATGGTATTGAAGGTATGGAATACTTTGCATTGTATATCTTCTGAGATGTTTTAATGCCTGCATTACTAAAAGGGAATTCATTTTCATTGAATACAACATGTCTGGATATGTATACTTTACCATTGTTATCAAGATATTTGTAGCCTTTTTGGTTTATAGGGTAGCCTATGAAAGTACATGGTTTTGATCTATAGTCTAATTTATGTGAGTTATATGGTCTTAAGCAGGGAAAACACTGACATCCAAATATTTTTAGATTTTTGTAATCTGGTTTAACTTTAGTTAGCACTTCCAAGGGACTCTTATAACTAAGAATCTTTGTAGGCAGTCTATTAATCAGATAGACTGCTGTAGAGAAAGCATCTGGCCAAAACTTAAGTGGCATGGATGCTTGTGCTAGTAAAGTTAAACCAATTTCAACAATGTGTCGATGTTTTCTTTCTATAAGATCATTCTGCTCTGAAGTGTAGGGGCATGTGATTCTATGTATAATTCCCTTGTTTTCAAGAAATTTCTTTAGAGGCATAAACTCTTTACCTCCATCTGTCAGAAATTTTTTTACCTGATTACCAGTTTGTCTTTCAACACTTAAGATAAATTGGATCACTGCATTGTTAGTCTCAGATTTTGATTTCAAGAAGTAAATCCATACAAATCTTGAGTAAGCATCAATGAATGAAATATAATACTTATAGCCATAATCAGTATAGATTGGGGCAGGTCCCCATAGATCTGCTGCAATTAATTCAAGGGTGTTATTGTACACAGTCTCAGAGTTTGAAAATGCAAGTTTATGACTTTTTCCTAACTGGCAGTATGTACATATGTAAAAAGTAGGGATTTTATCAACAATGACATCATTAAACTTGCTCAAAACATGCTTTACAATGTCTACACTGGGGTGTCCTAATTTACAATGCCACATACTAAATTTCTCTGTATACTTTGCAGTGTCACTTATTACAGTAGCATTGCACCATTTATTCTCATGCTTAGGTTTTCTTGGGCTTGCAACTTCAAATTTGTATAATCCCTTATGTTCTTTACCCTGCAAAAGAACCTCATCAGTCAGATTATCTTTAATCAGACAATGTGTTGAATGAAATTCAAAATACACATTATTATCTTTAGCAAATTGAGATACACTCATTAAGTTTTTCTTACTTAATGGTACTCTCAGTAAATTTTTGAGGTAGAGTTGTCTAGTACCACTAAGACTTGCATTTCCAATATGAGATATGTGTGAAGTTTTATCATTGCCCATATACAGTAATTGTTTACCTTTGTACTCTCTGTTGCCAAGATTCAACTGACTCAAGTTATTGGTCACATGATTAGTTGCACCAGAGTCAGGATACCAACTGTCATCATGTATGTCCTCTATTCTTGCAGTGCTGGTATCTGTACTTTCTGATTTTGGTTCTTGATGCATGTTCACCATGTTTGCACTTGGATTTTGTGATCTTGCATTGTTGTTGTTCTGTTGTGCTGGTGTGAAGTTTGCATCAAACCTAAAGTAACACTTGTTTGCAGTATGACCAAATCTTTCACGTATTTGGTATCTAGGCTTGTTATTATTGTAGTTCCATCTACCACCTCTTCCTCTGCCTCTGTTGGATTGACTGCTTCTGTAATTATTTGACTGATTTTTGCTGTTCTGGCCTTTTTCTTGATTTCTGTTCTTGCTGACAGAGACTTGATTAACATTGTACTCCAAATTTAATGACTTATTTTGCTCTAATCTTCCTTCATGAGCAAGAAGCATTGACTGAACATTGGTAATAGATGGTAGTTTTTCATTAGAGGATATTATAGCTACCACTGCTTCATATTCCTCATCCAAACCACTTAATATGTACAATATTTGTTCAGTATCTGCCACTTTATGACCAGCACAGGCAAGTTGATCACACAATGTCTTTGCCTTTGACAAATAATCTCTCATACTGGAACTATCTTTTCTTAAGTTTTGCAGCTGCCTTTTGTATTGCATTATCCTTACTGCAGATTGTGAACTGAATACTTGCTCAATTGTATACCATATTTCATGTGCAGTTTTGCACCCAACCAATTGTGGCATGAGATTTACATCAACAGAAGACAGTAACCAAGAACTAATTAAACTGTCTTGTCTTTCATGTGCAGTATAATCTTTATTGCTGACAAGTTTTCCTTCATTATCTGCAGTGAATCTTGGTGGGGTGATTATGGTGTCATACACATACTCCTGCAAGCCATAGCCGCTTATAGCAGTTTCAATCTGAAATTTCCATAACAGATAGTTGGATTCATTCAATTGAATGGTGATGATCTGACTCTGTGGCTTGATGATGGATCTGATAAGTTCTTGAGTGTCATTTGTCTGTTCTTGAGCAGTTCTTGACACTGAACTGGAAGTTGTTGCTGCATTGCTGTTTTCATCAGTCATTTTGATGGAATCAAGAAGTGGAACAAAGAGAAGAATGCAACCAGATTTGGGCAAGTGATGAAGAAGTTTCTGATGCCAATTCTTTGGTATGGCACAGTCGGTAAGGAAATCAAATTCTTGATACTTCTGATGAATTTAGTGCAGCCGTGGGAGTGATCAGTGATGAGATTTCTCTGAGATCCTCCTTCTTGGCAGGGCACGAGATTCAAATGATGATTTACTGCTCTCAAATGATGATTTAATTGCTGATGAGAGCAATCTGCTGTTAAGCAGTTTAATTCTTGCTCTGATACCAAGTTGAAGAAGTTAAAAGAATGATATTTGATTTTATTCTTTACAAAGCTTATTTGTGATCAGTACAAAACTCATGTATCTGTACAATTGTATTTATAAAGAGAAAAACTGAAACTGGGCTGCGGGTTGGCCCAAAGAAATAATACAACCCGCATTGTATATACTATATGCAGAACAAAATAAAGACAGCAGGTATTCTCTCTTATCATTATAGTATTTCGCTAATTGACATAATGAAGGCATACGACTCTGTTCATTGGGAACTAATAGTTAGCATTATGGCTTTAATGAATTTTCCTAAGCCTTTTGTTGGATGGGTATTTGAATGCATATCAACTCCTAGCTTCTCCATCATGATTAATGGTAGACTGGTGGGTTATTTTAAGAGTAAGCAAGGTATACGACAAGGTGATCCCATCTCTTCATACTTGTTTATTCTTGTGATGGAGGTTTTCACTCGCCTTATCTCTCTTAAGTACAGAAGTAATCAAATTAGTTACCATCCAAAGTGTAAAGCTCATGACATTACCACTCTTCTATTTGCTGATGATATCATGATTTTCACAAAACCCATTCTATCTTCCATTCTCTGTACTATTAACACCTTAGGTTCTTTCTATTTGATGTCTGGTCTCAGATTTAATCTCAAAAAATCAAGCATTTTATTATCTGGTACTGATGTTTATCAAAACTCTCTTAGTCTACAAGCTTCTGGTTTATAATTAATGGATATTAACATGACTTACTTGGGCCTTCCTTTAATCCGTTCAAGGCTAACAATTAAGGACTACTTGTCTCTTTTTGTTAAAATAACAACAACTCTAGATAAATGGTCTAACAGATTCCTATCTCAGGCTAGTCGTCTTACTCTTATCAAAGCTGTAAGTTTCTCCATGGCGGTGTATTAGGCTAAGACCTTTATTTTACCTGCCAGACTTTTAAAAATGGTTAGAAGTGCCATGATGAGGTTTTTCTGGTGTGGCTCTATCCATAAAAAAACCGATGCCTTGCTCATTTTCTATATTTGAAAAGCCTAAGGAAAAGGGTGGTTTAGGTGTTATCAACATTTTCAACTGGAACAAAGCTGCTTTTAGTAGTCATTTTAATTCTGTTCTAACAAAGTAGAACAATTTATGGGTAAACTAGGTTTGGACACATAGAATTGGAAGAAAGGACTTTTGGCCAATAGAATCACCTCAAAACTTTAGTTGGACTTGGCGTAGATTGCTTGGTTTGAGGACCATATTCCTCCCACTTGTTGTTCTAAAAATGTCCGCATCTTCATCAATCCGGTTTTAGCATGATCCATGAGTTGCCCTTGGGATTATACTAACCAGTTAGTTGAACTATGGGCATATTAGACGGTCTGGGATACCTTGGGATGCAAAGACTACTGACTACATTGTTCATGGCCATCTTTCTTTGCCATACACAAGGTTCAAAATTCCGGCAGAATTCCGGTGATTCCGTTCCAGTTTCGGTCATAACCGGAACGGAATCCGGTCAAAATTCCGGTTCCGGTCTAAATTCCGGATTTGATTTTCAAATATTGAAAAAAATTATAAAAAAATAAAAAATTACAACAAGCCTATAGCAATTAAAAAAGAAAAGCAAATTAAACAGGACAATAAATAAATTGACAAAAAATCATGTGTATGAATAAAAAAGTTGTTATATTTTTTTTAATTTACATCGAATCATAATAAAAATATCAAAAATTGACCAAAATTTTAAAATCTCAAATGAATAATACAGACTTTTTAAACAATGCTTTTTTAATCGAAGTGTATTTTATATGTAATTTAAAAAATGTACTATGAATTTATGATAGTATTGAATATTTATTAGTGAAATAGCAAATTAAAGCAAAAAAGGTACCGGAATTAGAAAACCGGAATTAAAACGGAACTTCCGAAATTTCCGGAACGGAACCGAAATTTTAAAATTACCAATGACCGAAACGGAAACGGAAAACGGAATTTCGAACCTTGGCCATACACTACAAATTAGATAACCAGAGCAGTTTGGAATCAACTGTAGAGTGGAGCCTACCCTTCAGTGTGTAGTGATCAGGTATTGTGGAGGGAAAAATTCATTCTGTCTCATCTGTTTATGGATCAGTCTCTATGCTTGAGACTCTTCCATGTTGTAGGTGGTGGAAAATAATCTGGAATGATGATGCCACTCCTAAAGAGAACTTGATGCTTTGGAAGGTTTTGAACTATTCCTTTCTTGTTAGAAATGTTTTACCATCTTTAGGGCAATTGCAGTTTGGAGACCAGTGCCTTTTCTGCTCTGACTCAACCGAAACCATTGATCACATTTTCTTTACCTATGAAGACAAAATTCTGTCATGGAAAAGAATGATGGTACTAGCTGGCTGTAATATGTTCTCATCCCCTTCAAGTATAGATCTGTGCATGATTTACAAAGCTATCAAATGGAGATCAATGAAAGCAAGGATGATTGCTTTGTGCTTTAAGAAATATGTGTCATTTTTTTTTTGAACACCCAGGAGAAATTTGTGTCACTGATATGGCATGAAAGGAACCTGATCTGTTTTGAATTTGAAAGAACTGCAGTCGAGGTGATCTGGAATTCTCTTAAATATGATATGCATCAGTCTATGTTGAGAAATTCTCATTTCCCTACTGCCATATTAGCTGCTTGGGGCTGATATTGTAGTTGCTTGGGGATCTTATGCTGTCTTTTATTATTTTTCTCTTTGTTTTTTTGGTGTGATTTTCATTTCTCATCCTTGTATCTCCTAGTGTGCATGTATTTTTGCTTGGAGCTTGTTCTAAGCATTTTTATTTTGTTATGCTTTGCAATAAAATCAGGCAGGGGACCTATCAACCCAACTAGCCTTTGTTAAAAAATAATCAAGATAAATATTTAATTATTAATACTTAATAATTAATCATTTATAATTGAAGATTTATAGTTAATAATTTATAAATGATAAATTATATAACTAATAATTTGTAATTACTTTTATAATTAACAATTTATTATAATTAATATTAATAATAATTAATATATAAATAACTATATATACTTAATATTTAATTATTTATTATAATTAATAACTCATAGAATTGATTAATAACTTTAAATTAATTATTATTATGATTAATGATTTATAACTAATAACTTATAAATAATAATAATTAATAATTTATATCTAATAATTAATTATTTCTAATAATTCATAGTTTATAATTAGTAAATTACAACATACTAATTGGTTTTCATAAAATTCTTCGTACAGTAGTTAGCAAAAACTCAAAAGATAACAAAAATTAGAAGAACTAATATTACCCAACACTATAAGAAATATTGTTATTTATAGCATTAATAACAAACATTTAATTAAGGAAATTTTACATATATAGGCCAGTTTTGAAAAGATATAACAAGTATAGCCCAGTTCCAAAAGTATTTGCAAATATAGACCAGTTTTCGTTTTGCTGGTCTATAGCGTTGGCGATTTTTCGAAAATCGCCAACGTGCGATTTTTCAAAAATCGCCCAGGTAGAATAAATTGTTTTTCTTTGGGCGATTTTTGAAAAATCGCCAGCAGAAACCCTGCTATAAATCCAACCAGCCACCTACCATCTTCTTTCGCCATCAACTTTACCAAACTTACCAAACTTATCATCAAATTCCTGAAAGTTTGCAAACCCTACTTCATAGAAACCCAAAAAAAAGTCCGATTCTCACAAGATACAATCAAAGCTTCTGAACAAGTAAGTGTAATCTTCGGTACAGGGTAATGTATATCGATTTACGCTTACTAAAATCCTAATTCGAAGCTGTTGTGTATTCTAACCATTGTTGACGTACTCGCAGCTGAAACAAACATGGAAGATTGGGAGATAGACGACGAGACGATGTCGAAATGTTACGATGAGTTTGAGAAGGGACAGTACGCATCTAAGTGATGTTGAATTTGTTACGGAAACGCAATTTGGGCCAATACGTCAAAAGTTCCATTCGGGAACATCATCTCTTAACACTCGCTTACGTGAAGTTGTAGCGAACCAAAGACCGGGCAAGCAAATTTCTTTTGAAGGTAAAGTACTTAGTCCTTGTAATCCTGTAGGGCCTACATTGCCATCCGGTGCATATCCAGTTTGCCGATGCGGCGATGAATGCGTGGTTGTCGTAGCCAAAACTGAAACCAATGTTGGACGAAGATTTTACGGTTGTGCTTCTTACGAAGATGACATGATGAATCATGGCGAAGTGGGGTGCTGTAAATTTATGAAGTGAATCGATCCTCCATTGTGTGCTCGAGGAGTGGAATACGCCCTCGAAATGCAAGCTGAAGTTAGGCGTTTGAAAAAATTAGTTGAAGAAATGAATAGAAAATGTTGGTAGAGAATAAAATGTCATATTTAGCTTATGTTCGCAATGGAATCATTTGACAAATGGTTTTATATCATGAACTCTATGTTGGGTACTTCATTTATTTTCATGTAATCGATGGATATTTTAACCTTTCGTAGATCGTACGTTAGTAGTTTTGTGTTGTTAGATTTATTTGTTGTTAGTACTGTGTAACTGAGGGATAATCTCACATATTCGTAGAATGTATGTTTGATTTTCTCTGAAATTGATGGTTATATCAAATTATTTGTCGTCGGACGAATTTATATGATCATATAGAGTTGTTTGGAGGTATCTCTGTATCACTTCTATCTTTTAAGTGAAAACAAACAATTGCCAAAATAGGCAGCCTACTGTTCTGAAGGTGGCGATTTTTCAAAATTCGCCAAAGGCGATTTTTGAAAAATCGCCTGCTCTTAATTTGTTTGGGCGATTTTTCAAAAATCGCCAACTGGCGATTTTTGAAAAATCGCCCACTGTTTCGCCTGTTACAAAACAGGCAGGCAGCAAGCCCTTCCCCTCACTTTACAACTTTAAACCAAGCTCCAAAATACCCATTTCGGGTTTGAGCTCTCTCCCTCCCAAAAATTAATATTTTCTTTGCTTTTTAATCAAATTCAAAGCTCATTCGGACCATGGCTTCAACATCCGGAATAATGGAGGATATTGGTAATGCACCCATCTCCAATTTCTTGATTTAGGGCATTTTTTGGGTTTTCTAGATTTCAATTTTTTGCAATTTCTTGTGAAAGCTAAGTGTGGTAGATTACATTACGAGGTATTTGCAAGTGAATGTTCATTCAATTGCGTGTGCTTTAGTGTAAATTGAAGAGAATTTAATTTTTGATAGTTATGGGTTGTATGCATTAATCTTTGCGTTGTAGATTACATCGAGATGGAGCCCGGTCCCGTAGACCCGAGCGTGTTGTACCTACAGCCTAGACACCGCACGTCTAGTGAAGCGTATATGATGGTAATTTCCTATGATTTTCGTTTCACAAATTGTGTGAATGCTAATATTTGTACGTGTAATGTTAAACAGAGCGAAGAAGCAGATTTCACCATCGATCACTCTATTTCTCTCAAGAAAGTCACTTCACATCATCCTAGAGTATTAGAGGAGATTGATCGAGCAGGCTTTTCGACAGTACTGCGGTTAGGCTACCTGCAGTTAGATCATCATCTGATCACAGCTCTTGTCGATAGATGGAGACCGGAGACATCTACATTCCATCTTCCTGTCGGAGAGATGACGATCACATTAGGGGATGTGGCCGTGCTTTTAGGTTTGCCTATAGAAGGCAATCCAGTGATGGGTGAGGACCATCATGATTATATTCAGTTGTGCACGGATTTGCTCGGTATTACTCCTCCTCCGCAACAAGTAAGGGGTAACGACATGGTAGAAGTGAAATGGTTTCGACGAGCTGTAGCTGATGATATACCTGCCGATGCTACGGAGATTCAGATACAGCAGTGGGCACGAGCCATTATTCTGCACATCATTACATCCCGTTTAATGTGCGATCATTCCAAAAATCGCGTGGACTTGAAATGGCTACCATATTTAGCCGATCTTGATCAGTGTGCCCAGTACTCATGGGGTAGTGCTGTTTTGGCGTACACCTATATGGAGCTCTCCAATCTCGCTCTTATGGTGACTAAGCTTATAGGCGGGTGTTTGACACTTGTTCAGGTACAAGTATAATTTATCTTGCTCCTTCGACAAAATTTGAAATATGTTGTAAGTAGCTAAATTGTTTTTTCCCTAGAGATTTGGTCATGGACATATCTGCCTGTCGGACGGATTTAAGTCCGAAATGTTGTCGTCGATCACACACACCCTCTTGGATCTCGGTATAACTTCATGTCCTTTGAAAATTAATTTTGTAATTCAAAATTTTTTTAAGCTAAAATATTGTTTCTTCGCTTGTTGACAGATGGGTTGGTCTAAAAAAGACATCTCAGACCCCCCGGCGGAATGTACGCTTTTACCGCAATGAGCTAGACGTTCTAGACCCAGCTGCAGTGACCTGGAATCCATACACGCAGGTTGTATTGGAGGGTCTTCCGGCTATATGTACGGCCGCTAGATATCTGTGGACTGCCAGGCTTCCAATTATTTGCACTACTCGTTGCGCACATCACCTACCCGATAGGGTCATGCGCCAGTTTGCAATGGCGCAACATATTCCAGAAAACGTGCCAGTCTATACCGACGAGTACCATGTCGGGGAAATTGCAAATGCTATGGAGATATGGAACGAGCGTCATTTGTTTACGCAATTTGAAAGAGAGCCGATCACCCCTTTAGAGACATATATGCGGTGGTATTGGCATATCACGCGTAGGTATGTTCTTCAGGCGCCTGTACAGGCTGTTGCCCATCATCCATACACTCCTCGTGCGCCCCTTGAGAGAAACGTTGTAAGTATACTGAACCCCGTTAAGTTAATCATATTTTCGAAAAAATGTAAATAATTGTCTTTGCGTTGTACAGGCTGATGGCATTTACAAGGCGTTGGAAACCGCCGAAAAGCTCGTACAACGTCTAGATCACGATGCGCAGTCGAAAGGAATGTGCATGAATATCAAAACCATTCTACGTGCAGTCTTGGAAAGAAACAAATTAGAGAGCCCAAGACGTCCTTCCCCTCCTATACCTCCACCTCCAGCAGACATACCTCCACCTCAAGGGGAGGCACCGCCGCTCCTACTTACTTACAGGCGGCGACACAGAAGAGGTGAAGGAACTTCGTACGAAGAAGGCCCTTCGACATCCCAACAACCGGAAGATTTCACCCATGGACCTTCTCAACCACCATGTACATTTGATCCTACCACCGAGATCGAGGAAGAAGAGTACATGTCTCAACGGCCGGAACGTCGTCGTCGCCGTACGCCTATGGAACTTCGTCGCTTGCGTAGATGATACGTGCATTATATTGGATATGGCTATGTTAGTTGAACGGTGTTGTGTACGGTATAATTGTATATGATATGAACATGCTTTTGTGCACTGATAGGATATGGCTACGTAATTTGAACGGTGTTGTGTACGGTATAATTGTGTATGGTATGAACATGCTTTTGTGCACTGATTGGATATGGCTACGTAATTTGAACGGTGTTGTGTACGGTATAATTGTGTATGGTATGAACATGCTTTTGTGACTTGATTGGATATGGCTACAACTGATCTTTTTGTATGGGATGGAAAAGACCGTGATATTTGTATGCATTATTATGGTATAATTGTTGCTGTTTGTTAGCAGCAGATTGTTGAAGGCGATTTTTGAAAAATCGCCCCGGGCGATTTTTCAAAAATCGCCTTGTGCGATTTTTCAAAAATCCCCTTCTGCGATTTTTCAAAAATCGTACTTTTTGTGCTGCAACTGCCAAACAGGAGCAGCTTGTTTCATATATAACAAACAAATTAAGGACCTGCAATATATAGCATTTGACAAATTTTCTTACAGCAGCAAACAACATGACATATTAAGTAAACAGTAGAGTTCAATTACATAGAAGTCAAATAATACAAACACATCTACACGGCAGTAACACATCGCTTACGGTTATGGCCTAGCCCACCGCATTTGGTACACCTACTCGATTTTGACGACTAGCCTTCATCCACCACACCTTTCATCCTTATCGACCGTGACCTTCCCGGTTGCTGTCTCACAGTCGGCGGTAATATGTGATGACCATTATATGTGCCCCAAAACCTCCGATCACGCACGGGATGAAACTCCGGCTTATAAGCAGCTTTGTAGCTGTCAACGGAGTACCAGCTTGAAGCTAAGTCATGATGTGCTCTACTAGCCCCACCTGCTTGCGCCGAACAAGCTGCCATTACATGACAGCATGGTATCTTCTGCAGTATCGGAATGTTGCATGTGCACGAGCAGTTGGTGCCGTCGATTATAACTTTGTATTCATCACCAAAGTAGTGAATTACCTGCCATTCGGTTTGACTAAATCGTACTAGTCTACAGCGACGTGCTTCACTGGCTCTTTCTGCTATTTTGGCTTCCCACTTTGGAGTCAAGCGTGTCGCTAGTTCATCTGCAATTTGGCGACGCTTTCAGAAATATTCAACTGAGCGATAGAATGTTCGTGCAACCAAGGCCTTTATAGGTAGCGATCTAGCACCTTTCAATACACCGTTAAAACTTTCAGAAGCATTAGTTGTCATTACATGAAAGCGTCCTCCATCGTCTTTGCACAAAGCCCAGTTTTCTTCAAAATTTCCCAGACTACGCTCAATCCACTCATGCGCACGCCTACTTGTTGCTTTTATCTCTTCTCTAATTTTCATGTACTCCACTACCTCGGACGCGCACGCTGCCGAATAAAATAATCCTGTCAAACGCTTATCTCCGAATCCTGTCGTTTGAAAGTTGACTTTTATATGTCTTGCACAATAACGATGTTTGTGTGGTTGTCGCCATTTTCCATGTAAAGCTTTTGGAATTCCTTTCATCCTATCGGATATGAAAGTAATACAACGACCGCGAACACTATGTATGAATTCTAGCATGCAGGAAAAAAACCAACCCCAAGAATCACATGACTCCGATTCAACTACTGCGTATGCCAAAGGATAAAGACAATCATCTGCATCTATCGCGGTTGCAACAAGTAATGTGCCTTTGTATTTACCGTACAAGTGTGTACCGTCAATACATAACAACGGCCGACAATGCGCAAAACCTGTAATGCAAGGCCCAAATGCCCAAAAAGCTCGATCAAACACTCCCACTTCATCATGTGTCACGTGACCTATAGAGCCAGGGTTCGTTCCTTTTATCTCGTCAAAGAACTGCGTTAAAGTTGAGTATGATTCTGCCCAATCGCCATAAATACTCTCTATTGCTTTGCTCAATGCTCGCCACGCTTTCATGTAACTTATGTTGATGAACAATTTATCGTGCACAAGCACTTGGACTGTACCAGCTGAAATATCCAAATCGGCTTTGACAAAAGACATGATTTTTGTCACAAGAAATTTCGAAGTTGCTTGCTTATGGTTGGAATTAACTATTGGGTTGACACAAGTGTGTTCGCTTGGATACTTCCTAATTTCCCACCATCCCGACTCGGATTTTTTCGAAACTATGGCATGTATTCTCCATGGACAATTACCTTCAACGATAGCGGTATATTGTGTTTTGTTCGACTTTATTGGTTTGTATGAAACGGCATACAAAATTGACCATTCCGTTAATTGTTGAAGAAACTTCTCTTTTGTCTCAAAAACCATTCCAACACTGAAACCAGCTTGAACGCAAGGGGTCGAAAATCGTTCATCGGAAAATTGAAGATTACCTACAACAGATCTTGCCAACATTTGAGCGGTGCAAAGATCATCATCCAAAGGCACTTCCATCTCTGCTTCATCACTATCTGCATCATTGTCATCTGCTGTAGGGAAGTCATAGTTCAACAGCTCATTGTTAACTTGCATTCTTTGTATCCAAGAGTCTTCCTTAACATTCATAGAAGCAACGGCCATGCTATCTACATGACGTTCTTCATCCACGGCTGCATTCCCACCAACATCCATATCATTGTCAAAATTTGCATGCGGAGAATGAGTGGATGGTCCAACACTCCATTGCGCACCAGAATCAAGTGCCGTATACCTAATTCATATATAGAAGTCAACTAAACGACAATAGAAACCAAATGAGACGAAAAATATAGCCCAATCTGCAAACATACCTTTGACTCATATCATGTAGTTCGCATGGATTAGGATACATTGACTACGACATATTTGCATTAACATGACCATCGCTTTCGTCATGCTGAATGTCTTGTTGTTGGAAGCTGTTTAAATTATGGCATAACATAAGAAAAATTAACTACATAATAGTACATCTACAACTTCACCACAATTTTTTTTACCTTGGAATCGTATTTGCATCCCTAGGCGGGTTGCAATAAATGTTCTTTTCTTGCGTAAACTATTGCGCGTCTTCGTACGGCGTAAATCCGTAACGCATAGATGGAGGATTGCTTTAGCTAGGAGATACGTAGTCAGTAAATGGATCCGCAGTCCCCAACATCTGCGTATAGTATCCAATTCCAGTACTCACAACGGGAGATGCCACATGCTGTTCTTGTTGTTGCTTTGCTACTTTCCCTACGTATAACTCAATAGATTTTGCAACAGCAGAAAACATTACTTCTACATCGTCATCGTCCGCCAATGCTATTGCTTTAGAACCCGAATCCGTAGGCCAGTTAACCACTAGCTCAAGTTCAAATTCTTCTTTATTAATCTTCGTCGTTCTGTACACAGCATCTTTTAATTCTGTCAATTTGCAACCTTTTCGCACTCTTCCTGGTTTACAAATACCCCCAACATATTTATCATTTCTTTGATCATCGACAAGTAGTTCGCCGTCGTAGTAGCAAAGCGTAGGAATCATATTTCTCGCCATTCTACAGATCAATATACAAATCGTTTAGTACGTACACATTATACCAATTTTCTAGCTTACCATAACCAATTATCAAGTTTACCAAAATGCAGAAATTAGACAAAACAACTAGGGTTTAGTGAATTTACCTTCACCAAGCTGAAATTTGCTAAGCAACGTAGACTCGATCTACAGATTTAATACTGAATCAAAGTTTTAAAGAATATGAAGAAAGATTTCAGAACAGATCTGCCATTAAAGATTTTTTTTTTTTTTGAGGAAATGGTGGAAGTGAGAGAGAAAGGGAGGGCTGTCTGTGGTTATTTCGATCTGGGCGATTTTTGAAAAATCGCCCAAAGCAAAACAATTTATTCTACCTGGGCGATTTTAGAAAAATCGCATGTTGGCGATTTTTCAAAAATCGCCAATGCTATAGACCAGCAAAACGAAAACTGGTTTATACTTGTAAATACTTTTGAAACTGGCCTATACTTGTTATATCTTTTCAAAACTGGCCTATATATGTAAAATTTCCTTTAATTAATTAACAAGTGATACCCGAAAGTGATATAAAAAGAAAACATCTTTTTAAGGGTCAACAAATAACTTGCTTTAATTTTTTACCTTCCCGCTTCGCAATGGAAATACTTTTGTATATGGCTATCATTCTGAAACCCCTAAATCGCTAAGCTCCAAAAAATCCTTAAACCTAAAACCAAAATTACTTCCTTTTCTACTCCAGTCACTGAACGACCACAATCATCCATCTGTTCAACCCATTCGTCCTCTGCAACCCACTAGTCCATGAATAGACTATGTCGTTTCACCATTATTTATCTTTCAAGAAAGTGAAAGGATCATGTCTTGACAAATTGGAAGTCACTAAGCCGTTACCAAAGCCATCAAGGACTTTGGGAAAATCAATGACCCTTCTAAGGAACTAGCTGCATCTTTTTTGATTTATTAATTTGATTCATAATTTAATAAGTCTCTTTGGTATTAGAAGATATTCGATCCATAATTTTAGGATTTTTTTGGATCTTTAAGCAATGTTTCACAATGCTAACGTGATGCGAAATGTATTTAAAATTTAAATTCAATTTCAGAAATCTAGTGAAATTATATGTTAGTTTTAAGCTAGTCCTACGAGATTATTTTTTGAATCAATCTTATTAAAACGAAGATTAAAAAGAAAGCACCTCTTTCGAAACCTCTTTTCTGAGTGAGTCGAAAGAGGTTATTTATATCAGACATTCATTTCTTTAAACTGTGTCGCAAGGGGCATTCTTCCTTTAAGGAGAAGTGTTTACTTTCGATATCATTGTCTATACCCTTTTGAGATGAACTCCTTCGAAACAGATATATGTTTTGTAGTGTGTGCGCACCTTTCGAAGGAATTCATCCATATAGCGTTGCTTATCATTTACACATCAGATCCCTTTCAAAATGTCCCCTTAGACCCAGTCGAAAGGGGTTTTGCTCTTTCGAAGTAGATCTAATGTACAATATGCAAGCTCTATATCATATAAGCAATGGGATATCATCTCAGGTAATATAAGTTCCATGAACTTATTAAGATTGAAACATTATCATCATCTTTGTTTATCATTAAATATCATTAAAAATGATGATAATGTGATTCGTATGCGTATTATCCAAGTTGATCCCATAGTATCACACAAGACAAAAAGGAATTAAGAAGATAGGCTAGCATCATGTGCAATTGATCATTCAACAAACTAATGATCGAAATCGTCACCCTACCGATCAAAGTCTTTATTGAATCCGTGCGCTTCCTTTTTTAGCATTAAACCAAGTTGAGTTACAAGTAAGAGTGCATTTTCCCCAGTTGATTTAGTGTTACAAAGATTTGCTTTTGCTAAGAAATTGGAGAATGAGATTATGATTTCCAAAATCCGGTCCCTAAAATCGGACCCCTAGGGTCGTATTTATTGATGCAGGTCGTCCCTTTTTCGCACCCATCCTTTCGATTCAGTCGAAAGGTCTTCCTCCAATCTTCTGTGCGCATCCTTTCGACACGGTCGAAAGACCTTCCTTTAGTTTCCAGCTTGCCTGCTTTCGATGCTATCAAAAGGCTTTCCTTTTCAGCTTTCTCATCCATTCTTGTGCCTCTACCTTGTAATTCCAGATCTTTCGACCCAGTCGAAAGGATCGCCTTGACTACCTTTTGCTGCCACTAAAGTCTGATTGCCTCCTTTTATTTTCTTTTTACCAGGCTGTCTTCCACTTCGTCCAAAGGATGGTAGAAGTGCTCTTTGCTTTGTGTTGCTATACTGTTGCAAGTGAGAAATGTGTTGAGCTTTCACATTGCTTCGAAAGGAGTGGACAGTGACAACTGGGTCTTAGCGAAAGGACTCTTGGCCTTCGTGTAGGATTTTCATTATGCTTTCGAAACACTCTAACTGTTTCAAAAGGCTTATCCTTGCTTTTGAAAATTTTACAGGAATCAATTTTTCAAGTGGTAAATTGACAACGACGAAACCTTCTATTTTGAAGGAATTGGTTCATATGCGCAAGCCTTTCATTCAACATCTACGAAAGGTGTTTCAAACCCGTTCCTGCTTTTCTTATATATGCAAATCCATCTACGTCGAAAGGTCTTAATGTTAGTCCGTGAGATGATGGTTTTGATAACAACAACCTTAGAATAAATTATAAAATATAAATACTAACATTATAAGTTTAGATATATATGTTTATGCATGATTTAACCATGCAGGTACCAAGAATGAAAACTGTACAGTATAAAGATTCAAGATATCAAGATTGAAGACTCATGAGTATCAAGATTATCAAGAGTTCAAGAATTCAAGTAATTTATTCTTTAATTAGAAATTTTGTTAAAACTCATAGAAAATCACTGGAATCTTAAAATCCAATTTATTCGTGGAATGGAATCCACTTCAAGCTCGTTAAAGGGATGGAACCCTAAATAGTATGGAACCTACGAAAAATCTAGTGGAACATTGTTTTGTATCCGTTAACCTTTATTCAAATGATTTTTCAAAATTATCTTGTTTTCAAAATGATTTCAAAACTTTCATTTTAAAATATTCAAAAACCTCTATCCCGATTTTAAATAATTTTAGCCTCAAAATCATCTTTAATTTCAAAGTCAAATTACTTCTGCTTTTAAACCATCTTTTAATATAATATATTTAACTTTTAAATATTTATAGTTAGATTTAAATATAAAATTATAGTTAAATTCTAAATATATTATTCTCTATATCTACCTATGAATTTTAACCATAGTCAAGTATATTTTATAAAGTTTAAAATAGTTTTAATATAAGATAAATGTTATTTTCAAAGAAAATCAAATCATCAAAAAATGCTTTGAGATGTCGACATATTCATAGTGACCATGTCGACATGGTGTCAGTTGAGTTCAAAATTTCAATTTCAAAAGAAGTGTCTATTCGCCGTAATTCTTCACGAATGGACATGGCTGTTGTTCTTCTATAAATAGGGGTTAGTTTCAACGAATTTTACATCAGATTTTCTGGTTTTTCACTCCTCTTCTCCTTCCACTTTTCTTAATATATATTCTTACCATTACTCTGCCGAAATCTACATTGAATCGAACTCGATCATTCGTAGTTTGATTCTCTATCACTATCTTAACAAGATCCTCAGTGCTATTTAGAGTTATAGGCTTTTTGTAATCAACTTAGCAAGAATAGGTGTGATTGTAGCCTTGAAAACCAATCAAGCTTGATAAGGTGTGATTGTAGCCTTGGGAAATCAATTGGGTGAACTTGTTGCCTGGGAAATCAAGTATCTCTACCCAGAGGATTGTGATTCTGGAGGGTGTACCTCGTAGCCTTGAAATCGAGGGTGTAATTGTACAATTGCTTTTGAAAGGAAATCCGTACTTGTGTGCGGGGCTGAATGTAGGGTAACTTCGAACCAGTATAAAATCCGATGTGTTCTTTCCTTTACTGCTTTTTATTTTATTTCTGCATCTGTGTTTGTTTTTGTGATCATATCTGTGTCTGTATATTGCACACATCTGTGTTTAAATTAACATAAATTCAAAAGATTTAGTAATTCTTTATAAACACTAGTCACCCCCCTTTAGTGTTAATCCTAGCCTTAAGATACGCAATCCGCATTTCTCACAATTGGTATCAGAGCAAGGTTTTCAAAGTTTCATAAACTAATTTTTGAAAAAAATTCAAAATGGCTGCCAACACTGACTGTTACTAACACTAGTATCTCTGTCACTAGTTCATTTTTAGAAGGCCAGTCTACTGTCGGACCACCACTTTTTAATGGCAGTAATTATGCATATTGGGCATGTAGGATGAAAATATATTTACAGTCTATAGGATTAGACACTTGGAATATTACACAAACTGAATATTCTGAACCCACAACTGATTTTGCACAGTGGACTGCTGAGAAAAAGACTGTTGCATAAAATAATTCTAAGGCAATGAATGTTTTGTTTTGTTCTCTAGATAGAAATGAATTCAATAGAGTGTCAGTTTGTAAGTCTGCATATGAAATCTGGAAAACTTTGCAAGTTACTCATGAAGGAACAAGCAAAGTTAAACAGACCAAAATTTCCATGCTCACAAATCAATTTCAATTATTTAAAATGAATTCTAATGAGTCTATTTCAGATACGTATAGTAGATTTTAGGATATTGTGCATTCTCTAATATCTTTGGAAAAGGAATTTTCTGAAGAAGATCAAGTCAGTAAGATTTTAAATTCTCTTACTCCAGAATGGGATGAAAAGACACTTGCTATCGAAGAGGCAAATGACATCGGTACTTTAAAGATAGAAGAATTAATTGGAAATCTAATGTCGTATGAAGTTCAAATGATCGGGAGAAGAGAAAGCAAAGCATCTGAAAAGAAACCAATGGCATTCGATGCATTGACTGATGGATCAGATTCAAACAGCGATAATGATGAAGAGAGCCTTAATGACTAGAAATTTTAGGAAATTCCTAAAATACAGATAGATGAATAATCTCAAGAGAAACAACTATAAGATCTTTGGAAATCAGAATGTAGTGCCAAATAATGGCAAATGTTACAACTGTAATGAACCAGGTCATATCAAAAGAGACTGTCCGTATCCAGATAGGCAAAATTCTCCTATGAATAATGATCCAGCAAAGAAATGGAAGCGTGCATTTACTGCTACTCTAGATGATTCATACTCGTCCTCAAGTAATGATGATCAGAAGACAGATAATTCGAATTTGTGTTTCACAGCAGTTCACAACTCCGATGAATTCAGAGAAACGGACTTAGAAAAAGGTACACATTTACAATATAATTGGTTGAAATTGCTTGCTTAGAATTAGATGATTGATTGCTTGATTGATTGATTTTGAATTGGTGTGTTGTTTGAATTTTAAAATTTATTTTCTATTTTTTATTATTATTTTATTGTTTTATTATTATTTTTTATTATTATTTTTAATAATATAATAATACTTTCTGAAATATATTATTAGTCCAATAGTATTTCTAGAAATATATAATAAAGTATATATATATATTAGAGAATTTAGGAAAAATAATTCACAAAAATTCATAGGCGCATGTCGACATGGTCCCTACCATGATGTCGACATGGGTACCAGAATTTGAATTTCAAATGAATTCAAATGTTTGAATTTTCCTCCATCTTTTCACTTCATTCAATTCTCTGAAAAGCTACCTTTTGACCAGAGAATATGTCCTTTGAGAATCTATTTATTCACTATCTTTTATCATATCTTTTCACTCTCATTTTCAAATTCAAACTCTTTTTCTTCAAAACTTCAAGCTCTCTACTCTCTACTTTAATGGCTTCTTCAAGCAACCCCTCCACCATGAGAATTTTCAAAAAAATAAAAGAGCAATTCTTCAATGATCCATAGGCAATAAAAGCATACATCAATTATGCTAATTATGCCAAAGTCCATCCCGGAAAGTTTGCTATTTTTCAAGATTTCTCTTCTTATGAACTTGATTCTCTTTTTGCAAACAATGGAGTTCTTAGTCTTATTGATGCTGCTCAAAATGATTTTTTTTGGTATCCAAATCTTGTCAAAATTTTCTATGTTAATTTAAATCGTGGATTTTATAATGGAAATGAGGATGAAATTTGAAGTAGTGTCGAAGGCACTAGAATTGTTTCGAATTATGATCTTTTGGGTACCATTCTTAATTGCAAGTGTAAGGGAATGGATCTTTCTAATTTTAAAATCAATGAAAATGATCGTGAGACATTTCATCACATTTTCAAAGGGAGTGATAATTTTGAATTCAAAAATCAAAATTTTCGACCAAAGGCAAGAATTGTCAATCTTTTTTTGCAACATACTTTGACCCCAAGATCGGGGAATTTTAACAATCCTACTTCAAAAGTTTGCAAAGCACTTTTTGCTATTTTTGAAAATTGTGACATAAATTGGGTGCAAGTTATTTTGGATGAACTTCGTCTCAAAAATCTTGAAATGGGTGAGTATACTTTGTATCATGGAATTTACCTCACTCGGATTTTTAATTATTTTGGAGTGGATTTCAAAGGTGAAGAATTTGTTTCTATAAAAGTTTTCAATCATTCCAACGTTTCGCTTATGAAAATTCCATTCATTTTTCAACCTTATGAGACTCTTGCTGAAAAGGAAGAGCATTTGGCTCGTGAGGAAATGGAAGAAGAGGAAGAGGAAGAGGAAGAAGAAGGGGATGAAATGGAAATTGAAGAAGAAGGTGAAACCTCTTTGGAAAGCATCGACTATCTTCCTAATCCATCCACCAGAACCCTTCTCAAAAACCAAAAGGCGATTGTTGAGAATCAATGGATTCTTAAACGATTCGTTAGTAAGAAGTTGGACAAAATTTCATCCAAGATGAACAAGTTCATTTCCAAAGTCAGCATGAAACTTGGACTTTCTTCATCATCATCCTCTAACTAGTTCTACCTTATCGTATCTCGTTGTATTAGTTTTAGTTTATTTTGATTTGAATGTTTGTGCAGTTTTTTATGATTAATCGTTGTATCGTCTTAGTATGAAATGAAATGGAATTTCTTTTCTGTTATCTAGCTTATCTTATCTTCAGAATAAATGTTAGTATATTATATAAATATATATATATATACACACACACACACAATTATTCAAAAAATCAAATTTGTCATAAAAATTCACTGCCCCATGTCGACATACATACCCCCATTTACCATGTCGACATTTACTGGTCAGGATTGACAATTCATTTTGAATTTAAAATTTGAATAACTACCACATGTCTATTCATTTCAAACGAATTTCTACACCTATAAATACCTGTTTCTTGTAGAATTCATCACTGGAAATCATTTCTTATCTTCTTTATCTCTTATTTCTTTCACAAATTCAAGTATGGCTAATCCAGTTCATAATTTATCCGAAAATCATGAAGAAACTCTTAATTCGTTCAAGAATATTCTCTCGTTCATTCTCCGTAACCAACGACACTTAGAATTGAGTCAAATGCAGACGACCAAGGAGCAATAAAGGCATTTCGATGCAATACGATGGATGATTTCCTCCCTACACAAGGATGATAACGAAGCACATCTTCCTGTCTCTCTCACCAACGACAATGAAAATTAGGATGCTATTAAAGCAGACCCTATCTTTGGAGAAGAAGGATGGGTGGAAGTTCCTCATAACGTTTAAATTTTATTACTTTGTTTGAATTGTTTGTTTGAATTGATTTGATTTGGTTTAGATTGATACTTAGTGTGGATTGATTTCTTAATTTAGTTCGATGTTTGATGTATAAAACATGTATATATACATTGAAATGTATATAGTATTTGATTAAATTATCATGTTCAGAAGTATAATTATTTCTTAATCTATCTATTATATATTCCTTTGTATAGTTTATCAATGCAGGTACTTTAGTCCAACAATGAGGGGGAGTTAGTTATTGTTGATGACAACGGGGGAGAAATATAAAATAGGGTAATTAAGGCATAGATTAAGGGGGACTTATTAGGATAGAAGTAATATTTTATAAACAAAGGTTGTCATCATCAAAAGGGAGAGATTGTTTGTCCGTGAGATGATGGTTTTAATGAAAACAACCTTAGAATAAACTATAAAATATAAATACCAACATTATAAGTTTAGATATATATATGTATATGCAGGATTTAACCATGCAGGTACCAAGAATGAAGGCTGTACAGTTTAAAGATTCAAGATATCAAGATTGAAGATTCATGAGTATCAAGATTATCAAGAGTTCAAGAATTCAAGTAATTTATTCTTTAATTGGAAATTTTGTTAAAACTCATAGAAAAGCACTGGCATCTTAAAATCCAATTTATTCATGGAATGGAATCCACTTCAAGCTCGTTAAAGGGATGGAACCCTAAGCAGGATGAAACCTACGAAAAATCTAGTAGAACATTGTTTTGTATCCGTTAACCTTTATTCAAATGATTTTTCAAAATTATCTTGTTTTCAAAATGATTTCAAAACTTTCCTTTTAAAAGATTCAAAAACCTCTATCCCGATTTTAAATAATTTTAGCCTCAAAATCATCTTTAATTTCAAAGTCAAATTACTCCTGATTTCAAACCATCTTTTAATATAACATATTTAACTTTTAATAATTATACTTAGATTTAAATATAAAATTATAGTTAAATTCTAAATATATTATTCTATATATTTACTTATGAATTTTAACTATAGTCAAGTATATTTTATAAAGTTTAAAATAGTTTTAGTATAAGATAAAGGTTATTTTCAAAGAAAGTCAAATCATCAAAAAATGCTTTGGGATGTCAACATACTCATAGTGACCATGTTGAATGGTTTCAGTTGAGTTCAAAAATTCAATTTCAAAAGAAGTGTCTATTCGCCATAACTCTTCATGAATGGACATGGCTTTTGTTCTTCTATAAACAGGGGTTAGTTTCAACGAATTTTACATCAAATTTTCTGGTTTTTCACTACTCTTCTTCTTCCACTTTTCTTAATACATATTCTTACCATTACTCTGCCGAAATCTACATTGAATCGAACTCGATCATTCATAGTTTGATTCTCTATCACTATCTCAACAAGATCCTCGGTGCTACTCAGAGTTATAGGCTTTTTGTAATCAACTTAGCGAGAAAAGATGTGATTGTAGCCTTGAAAATCAATCAAGCATGATAAGGTGTGATTGTAGCCTTGGGAAATCAATTGGGTGAACTTGTTGCCCGTAAAATCAAGTGGGTGAACTTGTTGCCCAGAAAATCAAGTATCTCTACCCAGAGGATTGTGATTCTGGAGGGTGTACCTTGTAGCCTTAAAATCGAAGGTGTAATTGTACAATTGCTTTTGAAAGGAAATCCGTACTTGTGTGCGGGACTGGATGTAGGGTAACTCCGAACCAGTATAAAATCTGGTGTATTCTTTCCTTTACTGCCTTTTATTTTATTTATGCATCTGTGTTTTTTGTGATCATTTCTATGTCTGTATATTGCACACATCTGTGTTTAAATTAACATAAATCCAAAAGATCTAGTAATTCTTTATAAACACTATTTACCCCCTCTAGTGTTAATCCTAGCCTTAAGATCCGTAATCTGCATTTCTTACACTTAATGAGGTGGAAGGGCAACCTGGCCTTCTTTTCCCCTCTTTTCGAAAGCTTTTGTCATGTTCATCATTTGTAATGGAACCTGGTACTTGAAACTCCTTTGAAAGCCATCTCAATGCCTTCGAAACTCTCTTCCTTGAACTTTGGCGAAACCCATATTTTCAATTTTAGTAGAGCCTAACATTTTTATGAGCCTTCTTTCATACCTTTGTTCTTAAGTGGATTTTATGGTTAACATTTTTCCCCTTGTATGAAAGAAGATTTTGTTCTTTGGACAAGAATTTAACAACTTCTTCGTTCTTAATAACCTCATTTTCCTGCAAAATTCAAAGAAAACAACAATTTCTATCGTTAGCTCATTACTTATATAAATATATGCTTCATGATTTTGGAATGAAGTCAATAGAATAGATCTTTTAAACCCTAAAGATTAATTGGTCATCATCTTGAGTTAATAAAGGGTATGAAATCTATGGTTGTGCGATTGGGAACCAAGGACTTTTATCTGGCAATATTATGAGTCCCACCATTCAACTTTTGTAGTTAAAAATGAAGTACATAAATTGAACTCCCACGAGATTAATAGAAAACCAGACATATAATAATTGAAGTCTAAGAACTTTCCGTTGCAGACAACAAGTGTTTGGTAATAGAAGGTCATGAACTACCATCTGGAAATAAGTTATTGTAATCCATGAATCCCTATTTGGGGATAAGTGACAGGTATTTAGAAACTGCTTTTGGAGATAATAATGATGTAGAGGCCAAGATTCAGATGTTGATAATGTTGTTCAGAATAACAAACTAATGACCCCGATTTGGGTACTAAGAAGACAAACTCAGATTGAAGATTAGATGTCCATTGTAATCATAATATCAACCGCTTTAAAACCCAGATTCGAGAATTAACATATGAAATCCAAAAATTGATGGTAAAAGAGATGAAACTCAAATTCAGGTATTATGAAGTTCAGAAATCTAAAACCAAGATTTAGGCATCAATAAGTGATGTTCAGAAGTCAATAGTAAGATATCTTGAACCCAGCTTCGGGTTTTAGTAACTAATAATTAGGAATGGTCTTCATAATAGAACTCTCAAACCCAGATTTGGGTATTGGTGGTGGATAATCAGAAATCCATAATAATTATCTTCATAAAAGAAATCCTAGTCCCAGATAAGGGCATTAATAAGTGAATTCCACTAATTAATAATAGTCCCGAAGCCCAGATTCGTGTATGATGAATCAATTATTGGTAAAAACCCAAAACCACCTTTAGGTATTAATAAGTGAAGTCCCGAATTCAATAACGAAAGACCCGAAACCCAGATTCAGGTATTAATAAGTGAAGTTTAGAAACTCTTTTTTGATCATTAGTTGGAGGCTGTAGACTCTTATTTAAGCCTTATGTTCTGTTTCACTCTTTGGGCATTGTCTCTTTCGACATGTGTCAACCATTTAGGCCTTGTATGTAGTTGCCTTTTGATTTGCTGCTTCTCAAGCTTGGACGTCTTCGTCCATTCATTTGATATGCCACTTCTCGGGCTTGGACGTCTTAGTCCGTTGTTTGATATGCCGTTTCTCGGGCTTGGACATCTTTGTCCATTAGTCAATATAATGCTTCTTGGGCTTGGACGTCTTAGTTTATCGTTGTCTGGTGCGCTTGGTTAGCGTATCCACAAGCAGGATCCAAAGACTTACCTAACCTCCCTTTAGGAGGCGCCTTGACCTGGCCATAGTGTAGCACGACCAAGGGCTTGTCGATGCTTTAACTTGACCATAGCATAGTGCGGATAAAGGCTTACTCTAACCTCCCTCCAGGAGGCGTCTTGACTTGGCTACAGCATGGCACGACCTAGGGCTTGTCGATGGTTTAACATAGCCATAGCGTGGCATGGATAAAGGCTTACTCAAACCTCCCTCCAAGAGGCGCCTTGACTCGGCCATTGCGTGGTGCAACCAAAGGCTTATCGATGCTTTAACCTAGCCATAGTGTGACGCGGATAAAGACTTACTCTTACCTCCCTCCAGGAGGCACTTTGACCTGGACAACTCGGCGTGGACAAAGGCTTTGACCGTTAAAGGTAATGTCCAAGTGCAAGGAGAATTTTACTTCGAACCATGTAGACTTTTCTTTTTCAAGAAGAGGGGTTTTATTCATTCTTTATAAGAAAATATGGTCGCAAGTGTTCCGCATTCCATGTTCTAGGAACCATATTGTCGTCCGGTCGACATAACTTTTAAGCTCCAGGTGGAATTACTTTGCACACAATTAGGGGACCTTCCCAATTTGGTCCTAGCGCTCCATCGATAGGATTTCTTATTATTTCCATTACCCTTCGGGATACTGAGTCTCCCTCTTGAAATGATCTTGTTTTTACTTTCAAATTGTAGTATTTTGAAACTCTTCTCTGATATTCTATTGTTTGGATAGGTGCTTTATCTCTTAATTCATGTATTAAATCAAACGATTCGTTCTTCAATTCCCGATTTTGGTCAAATGCGTATGCGATTCTTCGATGTGAGGGTATCTCAATTTCAATTGGCAACATTGCTTCACACCTATATGTTAGAGTGTACAAGGTATGTCCCGTTGCGATTTTAGTAGATGTTCGATAGGCCTAAGGTGCAAAACAAAGTATTCATAGAAAACGCATATAGTAATGCTATGAATGACCCAGTATCGAATACTGGTAATAATATCAACAAAAGAACGCTCTCCCGTGCTTCCAGACATGCTGAACTCCAAAAATTCTTGTACATTCAAAAAAATAAGAATCGATTCGGTGATAGATGGGATCAGTAATGGAAAATAAACCACTGATATGTCAAGCGATTTGGCTTTCACTTCTTATACGCTTTACTTCAACTGTGGCTTTTGGCAATTCTTCTCCCTAATTCCTTTTGCCTTTATTTAATTGCTTTTTCAAGATAGTCTTAGTAATCTTATTTGCAGCTTCAACGGCCCCATTGGCCTTTGGATGCACCATGGATTAGAAACTTTTTATGATCCCATTCTTATGAAAAAACCAAGAAAAATCCTCACTTGCAAATTGTGTTCCATTATCTGATATAATATTGTACATGATTCCAAATATAGTAATAATGTTTTTATTGACAAATCTAACCCTTTCCCAAAAGTGATTTTGGAGAGTGGTTCTGCTTCTACCCACTTAGTAAAGTAGTCTGTGGCGGCTGCAGCATAGTTTTCTCCTCTTTTGAAAATTGGCAATGGCCCGATCAAATCGATTCCTCATATATCAAAGGGCCATGGACTTAAAATTGGAGTTAATCGGCTTGGTGGCAATCGAGGAATCTTTGAGTATTTTTGGCATCTTTCACAGCTCCTCACACATTCAATAGCTTGACTTGCCATTTGAGGGCCATAAAAACCTTGTCTTATTGTTCTCTTTGCCAACTTTCCCTCATTGGAGTGGTTTCTGCAAAATCATTCATGTGCTTCCACCAACAATTTTATTCCATCTTCCAAACTCACACATCTTAAATAAGGTAATGCATATCCCTTCTTATAAAGAATTCCATCGACTATCATGAAAGTTGGAGCCTGTCGCCCGATTCTCCTAGCCTTCCCCTTGTCAGATAACAATATTTCTTTAGAAAGATATTTGACAATAGGCGACAATCAAGTGTTATTATAACAGTCATCTGTCCTTGGCTGGTTGATTCACTCATTTGTGATTTCCCTACTAATTTTTTTTCTTCTCTTTCTTGTGACATAGCTTGGGATCTAGTTAGGTTAACAGTTCCTTTCCTTATTTGGGTATTCCCTCTTCAATACTCGAATTTTCTTGATACCCTACTAGCACAATCCGAACTTCTGGGGCTCCCCTTGAACTAGCCAACTTTGCTAATGAATCCGCCTGTGAGTTTTCTCCCTGCGAAACTAGATTTATAGGAAAATCTACAAATAAAACGAGCATCTTCAGTATCTTCTTTACTATTGAGATAGCTTGGCATCTTTAGTCTGATATACTTGCTTCACTTGATTTACCATTAGTTACGAATCACTAAAGATTTGAATTCATGGTATTTTGATATCTAAAGCTAGAGTCAATCCTACCACCATTGATTCATATTTGTCTACATTATTTGTTATGGAAAACCCTAACTTCATTGCATAGTGCAGGCGGTGTCCGTCTGGTGTTATTATGACATATCCCGCTCCAACTCCCTGCTCATTCGATGCACCATCCACAAATAACTTCTACATTGGTTTTTCATTCTTTTCCTTTTTCGATTGTGATTGAAACTCAATGTCATATTGGCTAATTTCAATTTTCCCATTTTACCAGCCTTCCTAAAGTTTCAGGTTTACTTAAGACTTGTTTGAGCAGAAAGTTAGTCAGTACACTGATTCGATGTGCTTGAAAGTGTGCCCTAAGTTTTCGTGCCTTAAGTATTGAGCAATAAGCTAGTTTTGTATTACTGGGTATCAAACCTCTACATCCTTTAACCGCCTGTTTACATAATAAACTAGGAGTTGATTCCAACTTTCCTCTTTGATCAAAACTTAATAGCTGCATATTCCGAGACCGGCGTGTATAAGTATAAAACTTCACCGTTCTGAGGACTAGACAGTATTGGCAGTTTTTCCAAATGATTTTTCAAATCTTAAAATGCTTTCTTACAGTCTTCTCCCCACTCAAAGTTTTTCAGCTTCTTGATCACATCGAAAAAGGGAATGCACTTATCAGTTGCCTTGGAAATGAATCTTCTCAGGGCGGCTACACTACCGTTTAAACTCATTACATCTTTGCTAGTTTTGGGTTCAGCCATGTCCTTGATAGCTTGAATTTGGTTTGGGCTGGCTTCAATCCCTTGAGCACTCACCAGATAGCCTAAAAAATTTCCGGAATGGACTTCGAAAGAGCATTTCTGGGGTTTCAATTTCATCTAATAATTCCGTAGTACTTTGTTCACTTCTTTTTTATCTTCAAGGTGACTTTTAGCCTCATAAGATTTCCCTAGCATGTTGTCAATATAAACTTTCATATTTCAACCGATATGTTCTTTGAACATTCTATTGACTAATCTTTCATAGGTAGCGCCTGCATTCTTTAATCCGAACTCCATTGCTTTGCAGTAGTAAATTCCCCAATCAGTAATGAAACTTGTATATTCCTCATCTGGCTTGAACATGGGTATCTGATTATATCCTAAGTATGCATCCATGAGAGATAACCATCTTTCGGACAGACCTTGTTTAAGTCAGTATGATTGATGCAAGTCCTTCACTTACCGTTCGACTTCTTCACTAATACTGGATTTGCCAGCTATTTTGGTAGTAGATTTCCTGAATAATCTATTTTCAAGGAGTCTTTTAACTCCCTCTTTTAGAGCGTCGGACCGCACTTTATCCAGTTGTCTCTTTTTCTGTCTAATGTGGGTTGCTTCTGGATTGATGTTTAGCACATGACACATAACCGATGGATCAATCCCCACCATATCTGAATGAGACCTTGCAAATACGTCTTTATTAGATTTAAGGAATTGAATCAAGTCCTTCTTTAAGTTGCTATCTAAATGCCTTTCCCACTTTGACTACTTTAGTGGAATCATCTTGGTGTATACATGCCTCCTCAAGGTCTTTTATGGGTTTAATTCTTTCCACTTCACTACGGCAATCAAATTCTATGATGATTTTTCCTTCTTGTACAGAATTAGCATCGACCCTCTTCCTCTTGCTTCTAGGGGAAATGTACCTTTCATACATACGTTTGTTAGTCTTATTAGACCTAATCTTTGCTTTGAATATTGTTGGATGTAAAAATACATCACCCGAAGGTTGAAATATAGTAGAAGAATCAAAGTAAGTAGAATACTCCTTTTTGTATTGTTCAATTGTCGCAAAATACATTTCGCGGGAGATGAATTGCTCTTCATGCACAGTGCCCCAGCCTCTCTTAGTCAAGAATTTCACCATCAAATATTTCAATGAGACAAAAGCATCTACCTCATCAAGTGCAGGTCTGTTAAAGAAAGCATTGTAATAAGATGACTGGCTAATGGTTACAAAGGGAGTTTCAAAAGTTCAACAACATGGCGGTATTCCCATCCGTACTAGCAATTTTACTTGTCCCACTAGAGTCGATCCCTTATTGTTAAACCCAAAGATTGGCTCAAGGCTGGGCTCTAGCTTGTCTTCTAGGATGCCCATTTGATCAAAGGCATGTTTAAAAATGAAATTGACTGCGCTACCAGTATCCACAAGAATCTTGGACACTGTAGACAGTCCAATTAGAGTTGTGATCATTAGAGGATCATTATGTGGGTGATGGACTCCCTTCTTCAGCTCTTGGGGAGTAATGACAAGATTTGGCATTAGGATGTTGAGTCGTACATTTTTAAGCAGGGCTCTTCTTGAATGGAGAACAAACTTTCTCTAGCCTCTTTGATGTACCTGTTCCTGGCCCCCTGCTAGTCCCTGTTAGATGTAGCCCTCCATGAATTACATCGGTCCTATTCAGCGGCGGACTCAAGCTCAATGGATCTTCTTCTTTCAAGATGTTAACATCATTACTAGAAAACTTTTGTAGACCATCTCTAGTTTGTGGTGCTTTTTGTTTGTCCTGGATGAACTCCTTCAAATGCCCCTCACGAACTAATTTCTGAATAATTCCCGTTAAGACTCTGCATTCATCAGTTTTGTGATTGTTTGCTTTGCGGTAAGCGCAATAGTCATCCTCTTTCCTCCATTTTGGGTAATTCTTGGTCTTAAAGGAAGTTTGGAAGTTGACCTTCTCCTTTATCACAGCATAGATGTAAGACAATGGCTTGTTTAAAGCGATTTAATTAGCATTAGACTCTTCCCTTGTTGTTCTCTTATGTCCACGATCTAATCCAAACCTTCCACTTTCCTTTTTAGGATGAGCTTTCTTCTTAGCGTGATATAATTCATCCATTCAAATGAATTTATCGACCTGAAAATAGAAGTCCTACAGATTCTTACACCCATGAATAGAGAATTGCTTCTAGAATGGTGTGTTCTCTATTAACCTAGAGTGTATCGTAATGAGCTTATCCCGATCATTTGTGTCTTTAGCTTTCAATGCTTCTGTGCTGAATCTTTTAAGGTAATCTCCCAAAGACTTTCCGTGTCTCTACTTAATGTTGGCCAAAATGGTGTAATCGATTGTTGGGTCCTTGCATATACAGAATCGGGCAAAGAACTCATAAGAAAACTGCTTCTATGAATAGATCTTCTTTTCATAATATTGTCGATACGATTTAGCGGCGGCTCCTTGAAGCATTATCGGAAACAGTCTGCAACGAACGACTCTTGAAAGATTATATAGATCCATTTGGCTATCGAAAGCAAGTGATCATCAAGGTCTATAGTTCCAAGGTACTTTAGAGTTGGGATCTTTACATAAGATGGGATGAATGTTGATATAATTTCATCTGCAAAAGGTGCCACTCGTTCATTATCATTTGCTCTTTCATCCAAGGTCCTCTTTCCCTTAGCATTTAGCATATCCTTGATTGCTTTTTCTTTTACGTCTCTCAGATAAGCTACGGTATCATGATGACTTTTTCGATTTGGGTTGTACTCTTTTGATGTTGAAATTCCAAATTGCTTGAGGGAATTGTCTAGTACCCTTCCTTGATGGTCGAGTTTAGTTGGATGACGCTCTTTCTTTTTTGAAGTTGTCAAGTCGATTTTGCTTTTGTCTTCATTGGTGTGATCCTTTAAGTTTCTTCTTGGAGATATCACCTCATCTCCAGTCATTGGTTTTGGTGTCTTTGAAGACCTTTTAGACAGTGCTGCTTGGAGAAGCTCTTACTTCTCCAAAAATTGTTGTTCCAATTGATTTATTTTGGTGGCATTGTCGTCTTATTGAGTTGGGTCGATGGTTGCCCTTGCACAACTCCCTCTATGTTGAAAGTTTGCGTTATGTTTTCTTCTAAAGTCGTGGTGTGTACGTCCTCTTCATCCATTCAACTGAGCCTATTGGATTTCATTTTCCCACACCAAGTTAGACAATCCATAATTATTTATAAGGTAACCACATGGTCGGAAGTTCAGGCCCTCCTTCTAGCACCATAAATGTTAACAAGAAAACTTGTTAACAACTCTAAAGCTATGTGGTTAACAAGAAATATTATTTATGCTCCAAAAGAAAATTTCTAAAAGTGATCACTTCCTTAGAAACCCCTTTCTATTGGGCTGACTTCGACAAATTGCTTTAAGAGGGTGGTCTTCTGAAAATATTAATGGCAGTTAATAAATCCAATCAACCTTATTAAAATGAAGGTTAAGAAAAAAGCACCTTTTTCGAAACCACTTTACCGAATGATTCGAAAGAGGTTATTTATATCAGACATTCATTTATTTAACTGTGTCAAAAGGGGCATTCTGCCTTTAAGGAGAAATGTTTGCTTTCGACATCATTGTCTATACCCTTTTGGGATGAACTCCTTCGAAAGGGTTATATGTTTTATAGTGTGCGTGCACCTTTCGAAGGAATTCATCCATATAGCATTGCTTATCTTTTACACATCAAATCCCTTTCGAAATGTCTCTTTTGACCTAGTCGAAAAGGGTTTTGCTCATGTGAAGTAGATCTAATAAACAATATGCAAGCTCTGTATCATATATGCAATGGAATATCATCTCGGATAACATAAGTTCCATGAACTTACTAAAATCGAAACATTATCATCATCTTTGTTTGTCATTAAATATCATTAAACACGATGATAATGTGATTCGTATGCATATTATTCAAGTTGATACCATAGCATCGCACAAGACAAAAAGGAATTAAGAAGATAAGCTAGCATCATGTGCAATTGATCATTCGACGAGCTAATGATTGATGATCAAAATCTTTATTGAATCCCTGTGCTTCCTCTTTTAACATTAATCCAAATTGAGTTACAAGTAAGAGTGCTTTCCCCCAACTAATTTAGGGTTATAAAGATTAGATTTCGCATAGAAATTGGAAAATGAGTTTAGGATTTCCAAAATCGGACCCCTAAGGTCGTATTTATAGATGTAGGGCGGCCCCTTTCATGCCCATACTTTTGATTCAGTCGAAAGTTCTTCCTCCAATCTTCCACATGCATCCTTTTGACATGGTCAAATGGCCTTCCTTTAGTTTCCTGCATGCCAGCTTTCGTTGCTATCGAAAGCCTTTTCATTTTAGCTTTCTCATCCATTCTTGCGCCTCCACCTTTTAATTCTAGACCTTTCGACCCAATCAAAAGGATCACCTTGACTCTTTCCTTCGTGTTGATATATTGTTGCAAATGAGAAATGAGTTGAGCTTTCACATTGCTTCGAAAGGAATAGAGAGTGACAACTGGTCTTAGCGAAAGGACTCTTAGCCTTTATGTAGGATTTTCATCATGCTTTTGAAATGCTTCAACTATTTTGAAAGGCTTGTCCTTGCTTTTGAAAAGTGTATTGGAATCAATTTTTCAAGTGGTAAATTAACTACGACAAAACCTTCGATTTTGAAGGAATCGGTTCATGTGCACAAGCCTTTCTTTCAACGCCTACGAAAGGTGTTTTGAATCCATTCCTGCTTTTCTTATATATGTGAATCCATTTGTGTTGGAAGGTCTTAATGAGGCGGAAGGGCAATCTTGCCTTCTTTTTCCCCTCTTTTCGAAAGCTTTTGTCCTGTTCATCATTTGTAATGGCACCTAGTACTTACAACTCCTTCAAAAGCCATCTCATTGCCTTTGAAACGCTTTTCTTTGAACTTTGGCGAAACCCATGTTTTTAATTTTAGTAGAACCTGTCACTTTTATAAACCTTCTTTCATACTTTGTTCTTAAGTGGATTTTATGGTTAACAACGACGTTACAACTATTTAAAGATATTCTACTTTGCCTTAAAGGCTCATCTAGGGGTTATCTACCCTTGCCTCCTAATTACAAACAAACTAATGAACAACTTTGAGGTAGTGCATGTTCCATATGTTATCCACACTAGTAGGATATGTAGTCCGTAGAGGCATAACCCGAGTCTTCCTACTGACCGCTTTGGGACCGATGACGTATTGACCACTCTAGGACTGATGACGCTCTCAACTTTTGTCTACAGCCATACTCCTTATGTATATGGTACCAACCTAGCTGACGTAGTGCCGAGAATTTTTCTAATGCAATAAAAGAAATGTCTACTTGGTCACTTAACACATAGCAGCTAAGGATTGAAGTAGACCCTACTTTCCACTTTAACACTTCAACCGAGGCAAACCTTACTTTCGTATATTCTGTTCAACTATACGCAGACATACAATCCCATGAGTCCTACAGTTGGAGAAGTCTCACATCAATACAGTGTATACACAACTACTGATAGCCCATTTCGGTGGAAGACTTCTGTTGTGTAGCACTACTGATGTCACATTCCAGCCCATACTAATGACTGTGTCATTTATAATTAATCTAAATACTAGCCAGGTCCTATAATTCATATCCATCTTAAACACATACTTAAGGCTATATAAATTTTATTGACTTACTACACCTCTTATTAAACTGTTGGTATTCAATTTTTTTTACATGAATAATTTCTTATTTCATTAACGCCATCTAATGTCAATTACCATATATTTCTAATTTAATAGATTAAATATCTTTTATTGCTTAACTCCACTTAACATTATTATGTATAGCTTACTGTTCTTGTTCAACTATTAACTATCTTTCTTTGATTATTATAACGTCTTAATTCCCCATTTCTTTAGTTATATTTCATTTCTCATTGTTTATTTTCAAACTCATCTTAAATCGCATATGTTAGATTTACAATTAAATTATTGTTATTATCTCTACTTAATTTAATTTATTCTTTGCGATTTACATTTTAATGCGTTGGAGTTACATCTTTCCAAAAGAAAACGTTGATACTGTAATTTTCCATAAATTATCTAAAGTGACTTGTGTTATGTTTGGAATTACAGGGAATTAACTTTTCTATTATTATTGAAATTGACGGTACAAAATATAGAAAACATCCCTATGGTGTACATCTCTTTCATTATGACATATTCCTTGTTATTTCAAATGACATATTTTACACAAAATTATAAAGCCAAATAAATTATAGAAATTTACATTGCAAGCACTTCATTCCAAAGAATTAAAGTACTACTCAAATTCGAATCCAATTTATAACAGCTTCTAATTCATGTCTACTAACATATAATATTCAATTGACAAACCTGGAATTATTATATAATCCAATTAACGAATCATGTCATAAATTTAGGGACCAGTATCACCATTACTTTCTAGATTTAAGTACGTGCAACATTTAATCAAATTTAACAATTCACAGAATATGTAGGTATGGTTCTTAAATTCAATGCATATGTATATTTAAGCCTACAACTCCAAAATTACATTTAGGCACACAAGGAAAAGATTTACAATGATATAAATCCAATATCCACTCACTTCTAAGCTTCTAAATCTCCAGATCTAAATCTGCTACGCCTGATTGACTTCCTTTATTTCTACCAAAATATGTATCAAAAGCATAAACATATTTACTAGAATTTTAGATCTAGAAGTGATTTTAATTTAATATAGATTTGTATTTAAATTTACGATTTACCTTAGCTTTGACGATTCGATCTGACCGTATTCTTCTTCTCTATTATCCTCTGCTATTCTCCACTTATATATATATATATATATATATATATATATATATATATATATTATAGTTTGTACAAATTTTAGAATTTGTGGAGAAAAAAATGGTAGAGCTTCATCGTTGCTTCAGAAAAGATGAGGAAAAAAGTGAGGGGCTGAGCCTATATTTATAAGGCTTCGAATGAATGTTAACCGTTAGATTAGATTATATTAAATCTAGGCCATTCAACCTAGGTTTAATACACATCTGCCAGCAACCACCGGTTGACTGCTATTCTACCATCGGTCGCTGCTAGCGGTTGATCGGTCCAAATAAAGAGGTCCACCAGTTGCTTTGTTTTGTTAAGCATTCTTTTGTTGCCTGTTAAAGCTTATTTGATATGATTTTGTTCTCATTCGATTAATGTTAATTTTGCTCAAACATCAAGTTTCCATTAACGTTAGTTAATTATATTTAATTTTTTAAGTTACATGATCCGTGTGTGTGGCACAATGGAAAGGAAGCTTAAGTTCTGGGAAAAAGACGCAAGTTCGATTCCTACCATGCGCTTCCCTATCCTATATAAATTTACCTGGGGTTATGGGGGTTTGGATCAACGGGCGGCTTTACTATACCCTCCTCAGGAGTTTATCGGCCCACTGGGTTCTCTTCGGTTTTCAAAAAAAAAATTTAGTTACATATATAATTATTTATAATTTGAAATCTTCAAACGTTAATAATTTTTTCCTTTTGACTTTATATATGAAAATTGATTAGAAAATTGCATGAACGTAATGTTGCAAGTTTCATTGCCAAATTCTGACATTTGTTAAAATTAAATTTTCGACTTTAATAATTTTTAATAAGTTTCTTTTGAATTACTCATCGTTCAATGTACGGGGTATTACATTCTTCCCCGTTAAAAGAATCTCATCCTCGAATTTCCTCAAGGACCGAATCATTTAACATGCGCATAACCATTCTAAGCTATCCATCCAATTATTGTGTAACCAATTTTGCAACCAATTGTGTACAAGTGCATGGTGTATCACAACATATATGATATGTATGCAGAATAATACTAAATCGGCGCCCCCTACATGAATGCATTCATTTAAACGATTTTGAATATATGGTACAAATAACTTATATATACTAGTAATTCTATATGTATGCAAGTTTTGGAAATCAAAATCTTTATTTTTGCATTCTAATTTTCTCACACCTCTACGAATAGAAGTGTGGTTCAACCAATCTTGCATCCAATCCTACCATCTAATACCAAGCATATCATTTCTAACTTCTAATTTTTTTTTTGAAAAATTAGATTTATAAACCTACATTTTTATACGAGAAAAGGGTTTTTGATGAAGAATTCCATATTTTCATCTTTCTCTTGCGTACTCATTCCATTATACCTTGGAACCTTCACTTTTGTCATTGTTCCAACTTTTTCAAGTACAATTCGCATAAAAAAATTACTTTTATATTTTAAATTTTAAATTTTAAAAAAGAATTATTTTAAAAACCAAACTATTTTTTCCCTACTATCAAGAAGATATGAAAACTAAAATTCTAAGGCTAAAACGGCTTTTTTTCCTTATCACCCTCTATGTTTTACATACTGTCACTTCTGCTGTACAATAAAATTCATATTCCCTAGCCCGTCAACTTTTTCTCTGCTAAGCATGTGGTATTTCAACATTTCAAAAATAAAAAAAATTCTCTTTGCCAATCAGATTTTTGAAAGAGTTGAAAAAATTTTATTACAAAACTTTCACAAAAAAATTTCTTTTAATAATCAAAGATATTTGAACAAAATTCCCAAAAGTATTCATTTTTAACATTTCATAATAAATTAAACCACATCCTTCGTAGTCGGGCTATAGTCAAGTTAACACCTATGATTTACTCTATCCTATTACACGACAAATTTCCAAATTCGAAAACCTTTTTCTTACAAACAACTCACAGGTTCATCTATAAATTTTATCATTTAAGGCATAAGATAGCGATCAGTTGTTTTCTAACGATCTTTCCTATCCTTCAATCGTTGAAATTTATCTCCCAAAATATCAATACCTTTTTGGACTTAACTTTTTTAGTAACTAATTTAATAAATTTCCTAATTTATTTCACAAACTTCCAATCTTTTATATATTTTCCTATCTTTTGCATTAATTAATTGTCTTTTATGAGATTCCCTAGTTTATACAGTTTCCCAATAAATATAGCGGCTAATCTTGAAAACAAATAAAAAAGAATATTTTTCATAACATCAAATGCGTTATATACAAATAGAAACAAATAATTAATACATACAACCTAAAGCCTAAAATGGAAAACACATATTAGAGGAAAAATAACAACTACTACTAATACTACTGCTATATGGGTTGTAGGATGCCCCACTCCTTGACGAGAGCGTAAATCACTACCTCAACCCTTGAATGATTGGAGCATGGCAGATATGTAGCCAAGTTTATGACCTTGGCACTACTACTCACCCCATATCTCTTGCAGCATGACCTCGATCTAGAGGTAGGGATCTCGGGCTGTGGCTCTCCAGCCTCCTAATCAGACCATGGAGCCTACTCCATCCATTTCCCTGCTCCCTCTTGTGCTTTAAACTCTACAGTAGCTCTCTAATCTGCATCGTTTAAATAGAGGACTTATCCAATTATGGAAGTGCCTTCGTCTACACCTGCTCTCCTCGAAAGCTAACTCCGTAATGTCAAAAGACGATAGTGAAAAGACGATAATACATAATATAGTTCCTCCACATCCCAACTCCTGGGCCTATGTAATTGAACATAATGGACTTAGGCCAATTTATCTGAATACTACCTATAATGGCAGAAGTGGCCTTCTGTAGCAGATGGTAGTTCTGGTCGAAGCTTCCAACTTAGGGATGATGTTTTGCTAAATGATGTAGCTGACCAAACTTGGGGATGATGTTTTGCTAAATTTATCGAACTATGCTTCTATTCAGTAGGAGTGTTGGAAAAATTGAATGAAAAATGTTTTGAGTTTTTAAAAGATTGCATTCATATAGATATTGCAAGTATATTTAGGATGCGTGCATCATGTTTTAAAAGGAATTTCTAATAGAAAAAAGCATTCATATATGAGGTACCACATAGAAATTGTTGTACATGCACATATTTTATGATGTATTGCACTATGCACGGATTGTTGCAAAATTGAATGTACACAAAAGGGATGTGATTAATACGAGAAATTGCATAATTGAACGCTTATCAAATTTCATGGATGAAATTTCCTAGGGAGGACAATGTAACACCCTGCGTTAAACTACAATTATATATGAAAATAATTTAATTAAGTTATATGCGTTTGAAATTTTCAAATAAAGAAATGTTTATAAATGGGGCAACTAATTAATATTATTTGGAATAAATATGTATTTGTGTAACAAATAAATTTGAGAGAGAAATTATGTAAAATCAATTAATAGAAAAGATTAATTGATGGTATTTGTTTAAAAGGAAAACTAATATTCAATTAATTAGTAGAGGTGATTAATTGACAGGAACCGACAAGAAAGGGAACATATATTATAGCAACTAATTCATATGATTAGAAACATATATATTAGTGCAAGAGAATAAAATAGAAGAAGAGTAATTTATGCAAGTAATCAATTGTCAATTAATAAAAATGGAGACTTATGGTAACATATATACTTAAGATTGTGATTCAAAATTCAATTGTAAAATATATGCATGCAATAATTATGGGAATAAAATAAATTAATATGCATATATGTGACAAATTAATATGGTGTTGATTCGCATATTAATTTGGTAAGAAATCACAGTGTAGGCAAAGGTTAATTGGATAGTAAATTAAATCTAGATATATATGAAATCTATTAATTGGGTGATTAATAGGGGAATCTTATTTAAAAGAAACGTCACATTTAAAAATATATGTTTTCATAGATTGTGAGAGAGAAGGGGAAAGCGATTAATAAAAAGATTGTTGGAGAACCAATTTGAAATAACAACAAATGCAGAAGAAAATATATTAATTTAATATCCATAGACCGAGTGTATGCTTTAGATTTTAGGGTTTTATATCTGATGATTAGCACTAATTTGAACCACTATAAATATAGGTGCAGGGCCCCATTTTTATTCTCATTATTTTTCTCTTCCCTACATAAGTTTTGCCATTTTTCTATCTCTTCTACACTTTCTTAATAACAAAATTTTAGATCTACTTCACACTAATTTAGATCTAAATAGAAAGAGAATAGAATTAATTAGGGAATTAGGAACTGGTTTAAATCAAAAGGCTATGTCACAGGTAAAACCCTAAATCTGAGTTTTATTTGATATTTCTAATCCAAATCTCTTCCTTTTCTCTTTCAAATATTATAGATCTGTAAATATATTATTTATAATTCCAAATAGGGATTACAAGCGAGGTGAATATAGATGTTAGGGACAGATCTGAAATAAAAACGGGGAGATTTGAAAAGCTAGCAAGGTGAGTGGATTTATTTATACACCTTTTAAGTTTAAGATATATTATCGTTAAATTCCCGTTTAGACAATTTTATTCAATAATTAATTCTACTAATTAAGTTATGCTAAACTATAAAGAATTTACAGTATTAGTATTTATTTACATTTGTTTCTACGTTTTGGATTTTATGCAATCGTCATTTTTCTTCTATTTTCTCTTCTTTCTTCGTGTATGGATTAGAATAAATTAAACATGAATATGGATAAAATAATTAAGAATACTGAAATGAATGAAATAAGATGTAAAGTAATAAAAATTTGAGGAATGGAATTACTATAATAAATTACGTTAAAATGAGAAAAGTTAATTAATCTAATAACTAGATTTGGGAGTAACTAAAAGGTTAATTGGTTTGTTTAGAAAATAGGATATATTTCTATAATTTAATATTTAAAAGACAACAATGAACGTAATTGCTAGAATGAAAGAAAGAAAAAGAGAATTAGTGTAAAATAGAGAAACCACTGTATTTTATACTATTCCAAAATAATAAAAGAAAATATCTAGCAGTTACGAATTATTGTTTATAGCATTATTTGGTATTAAAATATGGAAATGGATTTTTAGTATAGTTTTCATACTCAACCAAATAAAATAGAATTACTTCCTAGAATAGAAGAAATAAAGTAAAGTATGAAAGGAATCAAGTAAATTATCAGAAAAGAATTTGAAGCTGTAAATGATAATGAACCTAGATCTGCATTTACAGGGTAGACTATACAGTAAGACAATTATTATGATAAGTGAATTATATAATATAAGAGAATAAAAGCATATTCTGTATCATAATAAAAGAAGGTAGATTAGAACAGGAAAAAAAATGCTAGAATAATGTACGGACTATAAAGGAAGAGAAAATGACAATTACAGGTAGAATTATAACATATGTTATAAGTAAGTAATAAGAACGAAAAAGCTTATTTTGATACTTTGAATAAATTAATGAGCAATAATAATGGTAGAAGCTTATTTAAATAATTTATATTTAGTCAATAAGCAAATAAAGTAGGAATGATAAAAGAGGCTTATTTTAATGAACTTAAGATTTATATTAAGTTAAATAAGAAAGATAATGAATGCGGCTCATACCAACAGCATTCCTTATTAAATAAATGGAAATCTCACAATAGATAGAGGTGAGACGAGGGCAAGAATATGCTAATTAGGGTAAATAAGTAGCCAACAGAATAAGAAAGTAAATTAAATGCAAATTAAAAGATTAGACTTTGGGTCTAATAAAAGAATTGAGATGCATTTGGAGCAGCCCAAAGGATGAAGCATCTAACGAAGGAGTTCATCAAGGATTTCAGAAACGAAGAAGCACGTCCAACTTAGTATTTTTGGGCTTCAAGGTACGAGACTTCAACGGGATGTGAGGATACTCTAGGATGGCCCTCTGGGTAGGCCTAACGAAGCTGCATCCCCAAAGGCAGGTCTATAGGTGTTCCATCAAGAGAGTATGCCTTGACTGTATTTGCATTGTAGGCCTAACGAAGCAGACCATTGTAGATAGTCGGAAGGGCTTGGTGTTTGGAGTAGGGTATTCGTATGTCCGGTACTTGCAAGTAAGTTTAAGGATATCCGCATGCGGATATCAGCCAGCATCAAGATTAAGAGCGATTTCAGGAAAGACTAGAGTTAAACCAACAGGCCGATGATTGTTTCACTATCGAGACATTAGATGGGGGCACCTCCAATTGGATTTTAGATTTTTTGCGGTAGGGCACGACCACTTTACTCTTTAGAGGTCTTTCGATTTAGTTGAGGGGTGGCTGCGTGGGGCCATAGCTACGACGAGAAAAGAGACAGACCAACTAGAATATTTTATTGTTGGCCTAACGAATCAGTCCTTTACAGATATAGAAAATCCTCGACTGAATTCCATACATGGTAGACCTTGTTGGCGAGATTCAGATAGTAGACAGAACGATTACGTAGTCCTCAATGTACGCACTAGGTGGTACATTGTGGATGTCCGAGCACTGGCATAGACTAGTGCGGACGAGATTTACGTTTTCATAGTAAGTAGTGGAGCATATATACTATAGGCCTTACGAAGTAGTCCTTTACAGATGTAGCTACAGAACGCTTGCGGACCAAGACGGTGGAGTATCTGCATTGTAGGCCTTATGAAGCAGTCCTTTACAGATATAGCTATGGAGCAAGACGATGGAGCCCTTTTCAAGGAGGATACGGAAGGTACCATGGATGGTACCTAGGACCAATATGGTCATTGGGCATATAGCTACATATGTGTATATATTAGTTATTAGGTTTTATTCTACTACGGAGTATATGGGCACGGTTCATGAACAGAGGCGAGAGTATTGTAACCTAATGAACCCAATATAAGAGTAAATGGAAATAAAATAACATATGTAGACTTAAGCCTACAAGTATATAATTTATTCATTCACCGGAACTTTAGTTCTGACCACTCCCTATAACATCCTACAGGTTAGGAAGATGGCAGAGACTTTCCAGCATTAAGACACTTGTTTAGAAAGTGTTATTATATCGGGGAGCATTTACTTACTATTATATTTTAGTCAATTCCGCTGGGAGATATTTAATTGAGCTCTGATATATTTGTCTTTGCCTATTTACTGGTTACCAGATTCCCAACTCGGGTTTCAATTGGCTTGGGTTTTAGTATTTTTGATAAAAATATGGACCCATGGAATTCAGATTGTTACAAGTTGCTTTCGACTCCAACGTTTTTCTGATCCTTATGATCTACTTGAAAGCATAATCCAAATGTTTTAAGCCGAAATGTTTTAAAAGGTTTCAAAGTAGTCAACTTTGAATGTTTTTGAAAGGTTTCCGCTTGTTTTCAAATTGAACCCAACGACTTCGAAAGGTTTTAATTTTCAATGCGTTCAAAACGTTTTCAATGATTTCATTAGGGTGCCTCCCCAGGCTTTCGACTAGGTCGAAATTTGAGACCTTTTAACAAGGTCGAAAGGTATGGTTTTTTATGTTTCTTGAAGGCAAAGGCTAAAGGGTTTTAAAGGTGGATGTCGTATATTTTAAAGCTCATAAAGGAAAGGCTTTTTATTGGTTTCGAAGGAGTTACCTTTAATGATTTCGAAGGGTTTTATTAATGGTTTAGAAGGAGTTACCTTCTATGTTTTCAAAAGGTTTTTTAAAAATTTTAAACAAAGATTTCGAATATAAGGACTAGGCAGATAGCCTAAGTGTTTTAAGTTATAAAGGAATAACTTATTTTAGAAGGATAGATAATCCTTATTGAACACCATCAACATTATTTTGAGTAAAGCAAACATAACGTAACAAAATAGCTTAAGAGTAAAGCTAAAGATATATTTTCCTTGTATATAAATACAATTTGATGGACTAAATCATTTTGAAAATGTTTTCAAGGAAAATTTGATAGGTAGATAACCCAAAAGAAAATTTGGATAGTTGGCTCATTTAAATTCGGACAATCAATCCATTTTGAGGGCATTCAGCCCAGAGGACAGTCGGTCCAGAGGATAGTTAGTCCATAAAAGAGCAGTTAGCTCTGATATGAACAGTTGGTTTATTTATTAGCATAATGGACCTTAGTACTTTTTAAGGACAGTTAGTCCACCTTTTTATCTGTTATGGGAAAATAGCCCTATTATCTAGCATAAAATATATTGCTATTATGGTATAATCAGTTTTACGACAGATAGTCCATAAAAGAGCAGTTAGCTTAGAATTTAGGACAGATAGTCCAGTATAGAGAAGACAGCTCAGATTTTAGATAGATAGTCTATTTTATTTCTGTTTTAGCATAATGGATATTGCTATATTATTATTATAATTAGTTGATTTACCAGTTTGGTTGTAGGAAAGGATTTGCAATATATAGGTTTTGAATAGAGATATTAGTGAGGGAAACATGTTCCGCTAAGCGGTATGGTCTCACTATTTATCAGTAAACTGTGATGTAACAGAAATTATTCACACCAAGCTTTATGTCTGACTCGAAGTTTTTGGTTCCCGTTAAACTCTCGGGTGCTCAAAATTTGATTTGAGTGGGCTGAGGGTTTAGGTGTTCAGGTTTTAGCAGATTTTGGCGAATAAAGCCGATTTTGGCGAATAAAGCATTCGAATATGAGCAAGTGGGTGATGGATAGCTAATTTAGGAATTCTGTTTTAAAATTGTTTTCGCTGTGAATTAAGACAATTATGTCTATATGCTTTGATCATCCAAGGGGGCTTCTTCATATATCTCTCTTGGCATATTGTTGTAAATTATACTTGATCAATGCCTGGGATACGTTTGGGGGTTTTGTAACTTGGATATGATTCATTTGAAATGTAATCACACTAATTATTATTTTTGGAAATTTGTGATTTTGTTCATATTCAAGTGCTTCTGATATTATGGATATGATTAACATTACCGTATTTCATCACCAGAAGTTAATACTGTGGATGACTATAGCATCCATAGCACTTAGCTTTTGGCCTCCAGACACGGGATGTTACAACTTGGTATCAAAGCATAGGTTTACGAAAAATTTAACCGAAAATTGTTTTTGAAAACAAAAATCGAACGAAATGAGAGTAAGATTTGGGGTTGGGTTAACGCTATAGTAACGTACTTGTATTCACTATATATAAGTGCGCGCTTTATCTCCATTCATCAATCTTTGATTAGGTTATCTTTCTACATCTCATGAGGTTTGAATATAGATATAGATGGTAGAATAAGCAGAGTTAACCAAGGAGGGGGAAGAACTGAAAGGAATTTCAGACCTAATGCTGGGAGAAACCAAGTTCAGCAGAGAATGTTGGTGTAGAAGTCCCGCAGGTCGGAATGGAAGACATGTATCACTTTTTCAAAAATATGATGCAGGCAGGAGTGGCAGCCGGAGTGTTAAGAGGAAATGCTGCAGGAGCAGAGGTTCTAGATTTTCCAGTAGTTAATCATTTCGCTAAGCCGAGCGGTGATTATGTGAAGCTAGGAGGGAAGCCATTTATGGGAACGGAGGATGCCATTGGAGTTGAGAACTGGTTGTTGCACTCGAAAGGATTTTTTCACATCTAGGGCTCAATGATAAGCAGAAGAGAAGGTTAGCGTTTAGGCAGCTTCAGGGAGCCACACTATTTTGGTGGAATGGCGTGACAGTGATAGTTGATGAGGAGACAATAACCTGGGAGGATTTCAAATGGAGATTCCAGGAGAGGTTTATGTCTGTAATGGCACAGTCCGCTTTGATTGGGTAGTTTGCTGAGCTGGTGCAAGTTGAGATCACGGTTGTTGAGTATGCTAGGAAGTTTGAAGAGTTGGCCCAGTATGGGTATACTTCTGTAGATACAATGTTGAAGTGGAACGAGAAGTTCATTAAAGGATTGAAGCTGGAATTGGTTAGTGCTACTTTGTCCTATCTTAGAGATCCTTCAGATATTTTTATGGAGATGGCTTTGAGGCAGGAAGAAGTCTTTGAGTCTCTGGAGAAGTGTAAGGAAAAAGGGGTCCAAGTTGGGTAGGGCTAGAAGAGAAATTTCTTTCCCAAGAAAGGTGCCCAAAAGGGTGGAGCAGGCAAGAAAGTGAAGTCTAAGGTTGTCTGCTATAAATGCGACAAGAAAGGGCACTTTGCTAATGAGTGTCGCTCAGGGAAAGCAAAGAATGTGGCAAGGGGGGAGAATATGAGGTGTTTCAACTATGACCGGATAGGCCATTATAAGAACCAGTGCAAGGAGCCCATTAGAGATGGTAAGGGCAAGGTGTATGCATTGAAGCCTGTCGTTTCCAAGAAAACAGCCTAGGAGAAGGGGAAGGCAGTTCTTGGAGGAACGCTTCATGTTCATGGTATGTCTATTAGCATTTGATTTGATGCTGGTGCATTGTATTCTTTTATATTTAGATGTCTGTTAGCATAAAGTTCATCTTAGAGTGGTGCTTGAAACGCTGAGGCAGCATCAACTAAAAGCGAAGTTTTCAAAATGTCACTTCTAGAAGAAGGAGGTGAAGTTTATTGGTCATGTAGTCTCATAAGAAGGATTGTCATGGATCTGACTAAGATAGAGGTAGTGAATAGTTGGAAGAGACCCGAGACAGTAATCGGGATAAAGAGTTTTCTTGGGTTGATTGGTTATTATCGGAGATTCATTAAGGATTTCTCGCAAATAGCAACACCGATGACCAGGCTGACGGGAAAGGATGTGAAGTTTGTATGGACCGATAAGTGTGAGGAAGCATTCCAAAGATTGAAATACTTATTGACCCATGCACCTGTTTTGGTTATTCCAGAAGGGAATCAGGATTTAGTAGTTTATATCGATGTACGTGGAATAGGATTTGGAGCTGTGTTGATGTAGAAAGGTAAATTGATTGCCTATGCTTTTAGACAGCTTAGAACGGATGAGGTCAAATATCCGACGCATGATTTGGAATTAGCTGCAGTGATTTTTGCTTTGAAGGTGTGGAGACATTACCTTTTAGAGAAAGGTTTGAGTTGTATACAAATCATAAGTCGTTGAAGTATTTGTTCTCTCAGAAGGAGCTGAATATGAGACAGCAGTGGTGGTTAAAGCTCATAGCCGCTTATGATTTTGGGATTAAGTACACACCAGGGAAAGGCAACAGGGTTGTAGACGTACTTAGCAGGAAGCATCAGAATGCAGTGTTGGCTATGATGGCTGAGTGGAAAGATTTAGAAGCATTAGTAGATTGCAAAGTGCAGTAGAGATCCGAGGCAGGATCTAGTGGAAGTACAGTTGTATTGTCTTGTTTGGATGTTCGACCAGTGTTGATCGAACGGATTGCTTCTAGGCAGATAGAGGTTCCTGTGTTAGCTGAATGGGTCAGAAGGCTAAAGGAAGGAACCACGAGCAAAGGCTTGAAATATTTCAGTCTTGACCAGAATGGGTGGTTGAGGAAGAAAGGAAGATTATGTGTTCCAAGTGTTGAAAACATGAGGAAGGAAGTCATAGCAGAATTCCATCGTTCAAAATTCACTATTCATCCCGGAGGTACTAAGATGTATCAGGATATGAAGAGGAGTTTCTTCTGGGAAGGAATGAAGCGGGATATTGGTTAGTGCGTAAAGCGGTGCTTAAATTGCTAGCAGGAAAAGGCCGATCACCAAAAACCGAGTGGTTTGCTTCAGCTATTAGCTTTCCCAGCATAAAAGTGGGATTCTATTTCTATTTACTTCATAAACGGGTTGCCAAGGTCAAACAGGGAAATGAAAGTATATGAGTTATAGTGGATAGATTGACCAAGAGTGTCCATTTCATTCCAGTTAGGTCAACCAGGACGGCACCTATTTTAGTGAGGTTGTTAATGAAGAATGTGGTTAGACTGCATGGAGTTCCTAGCAGCATAGTTAGTGACGGAGATTCCTTGTTCACTAGCGAGTTTGGAAGAGTCTGTAGGAAGTTTTGAGAACCAAGCTTATGATGAGTACCGCTTACCATCCGTAAACTGAAGGGAAAACGGAAAGAGTTAACAAGATCTCGGAAGTTTTGTTAAGAGCTTGTGTCTAGATTTCGGGGGATCATGGGAAGACCATCTGCATCTAGTCGAGCTTCCGTATAACAACAGTTATCAGACTAGTATTTGGATAACACCGTTTGAAGTTTTTATGGGAGGCCATGCATATCTCCAGTATGTTGGTTGCTGAGGATAGGTTGATTCTTGGTCCAGATTTGGTTAGAGAGGCTGTATAAAAGATTGAGGTCATTCGAGTTAGAATGAAGGAGGCTCGGTCTAAGCAGAAGAGTTATGCAGATAAGAGACGGAAAGATTTGGAGTTCTCAGTTTGGGACCGTGTTTTCATCAAAGTATCACCGATAAAGGGTATGCTTAGATTTGAGAAGTCGTGGAAGTTATCTCCTAAGTTCATTGGACCTTTCATATTCTTGAGAGGATTGGGAAGCTCATGTATAGACTTGAGTTATCAAGCAGTTTGACAGGTGTCCATGATGTTTTCAATATTTCTCATCTCAGAAAGTGTGTTAGAGATCCAGAGACTGCTATTGCACCGATAGTGCTAGATGATTTAGTGGTAGAACCAAACTTGGCCATAGTGAGAAAGCCAGTTCACATTGTTGCCAGAGATAAGAAAAGTCTTTGAACCAAGACGGTCAGATTAGTCAAAGTCTAATGGAGTGATGATGACAGAGACTGTACTTGGAAAGTTGAGAGCAGAAATAGAGATACTTATCTTGACTTGTTTTGATGGTATATTTTACCTTATTGATTGTTTGAGCCTTATCATAATTTCAAGGACGAAATTCTTTACGGAGGGGAGTCTATAACACTCCATATTTTTGATTACATCATTTAGGAGATTTAGTTAGATAAACTAAATAAAATAATATGTTGATAAGGGAATTGAGATTTGATTTAATTAAGATAGCCATGCCTTTTTGACTAATAAATTAAATGAGGGTTTAAAATGAATTAGAGGAGGGGTATTATGGGAAAGAGGCCATTCCTATATTATCTTCCTTAGGCTATGTATTTCTATACACATTCATTTCATTTCAAAATTTTCTAAGGTGAGGCCGACCACCATTAACAAGGAAAGAAGTAGAGGAAACAAAAGAAAATAAGGAAAGCATATTCAATTTAAACTCATTCGAATCTCAAGCTCCTTAATCATTAAAGCAAAGGTGAATAATCTTTAAAAAAAATTATGGTTTCGGTTTTAAGATTAAATTCGAATGATTTTGCAAAGATTTGCCATGTTTTTGAAAGATAAATGATTATATATACATGTTGATGATTTATGAATGTTCATATATGGCATGTTTTGAGATGGAAACTCTATTAAATGACAACTGTTAGCCTTACGAATTTTTATTATGATCTAAAAGATTATTTCAGTGATGGGTTTCAATTTTCAAATTTTTCTGAATTTTTATGGAATTGTTATGTAATACCCAGAATTTTGGTTATTTGAAATTGGAATATTTAATTGGTTTTAAATATTTAAAAATTAATTTTATAGATTAAATAACTTGAATTTGAAAATGATTTATTGGATAATTTAATTGTTGAATTAAAAATTGGAATTTGCTTAAATAATTGAATCTTGCGTATTAAGCTTGATAAAAATAATTTCAAAGATTATTTAAATTTATATTAATAAGAATAATGATAATAAAACTTTTATAATTTGATTCATAAGTGATTTAGCTAATTTTTAAAATATCTTGTTTTAATTAACATATGAAAATAGCCTTCTGGGCATAGTCTCGGATTTTGATGAAACCAGTTCCACTGGATCCATAATAGTGTATTATTATCGGATTTAAAATTTCATAGAATTTGGAGTTGCGGTTTGGTCGTACAGGATAGAAACGCGTCGAATTTAATATCGAAAATTTAATATAATAATTGGGTTCAAAATGCTATCTTCTCCATATGATCGAACTAAATATCGAAACTTGTTCCATTTCGTTCGGAATAAGGATATAACATTAGGAGTGCCAGGTGCTATGCCTCGATAGGAGTTTGGGATTTTAAGCTGCTATAAATGAGATATTTTGGAATTTTAAATACATACATATATACATCCGTACATACATACATACATACATACATACATACATATATATACACACACACATCAGCCTACAAAACTTACTTTCAGCGACCCTATCCTCTGAAACAACCACCCTACGTGTAGACTTTCAATTTTGTTTTCCTCCTTTCTATTTAAATGAAGCCTGCGGTGTAAAAATAGGAAGAAAGGAAACTTCAAAAAAAATTATCTTGAAATCTACTTAACAAAAAATCCCTAAACGAATTTTAAAAATCTTGTAACATTGATGCGCTGATAGTCTTCTTCAGAGATGTACTTTCGTTTTGATGATCGACAGTGGGTTGTCGAGTGGAGGGTTGGACTAGGATTTGAAATTTCTGTCGATTTAGGAACCGATCGATGGATTTGAGGGTGGAATCGAGTTGAGCGTGGAAAATAGCACCTCGGTCGAGAAAATTGAGAGGTCTGATCAGATATTGGGTGTAATGACATTTGAAGGGCGACGGTCGAAACGTACAGGTCATGATCATCATATTACAGGCGAAGGGGTTGTTAAGGTGACCAACGCAAGGAGCATGACGAGGAGAACTTATGGGTGGTATTGGTTCCGGAGCTGGTGGCCTCGGCAGTGTATGCACGTGCACGTCGTGCACGGAGATGTCTCTAGGAAATGAAGAGGATTAGGGAAGGAAACACTATTCATTTCGAGTGGGTTTTAATCGAAATAGGGCTCGGCCCGTTTGTTTATATCGTGAGGAAAATTGTTTTTTTATTTGTTTAATTATATTTTTTTAATTGTTAACTTTGAAATGGAATAATTTGCTCATTAAATTCGATTAACGGGCGGATTTTTGGTTTAGGGTCATAATGACATGAACTATGCAATGAAGTTGAATTTTTTGATGTTCGAGCTAACGGGAATTCATGCTAAAATCGAACGCAAGTCAGAACCAGAACGCTTCGGCGACAACTGGAACTCTAGTGAGTTAAACTCGCCTTTTTGATTTACCAATATTTATGTATGTAGAGTAATATTTATTTATATCTATTTTGAATTGATTGATTTGGCTGAATAATTGAATGTGATCTAGGGTGATGATATAGCATCTTGAAATGCTATTAGATTGTTTGAACTGGATCTAGTATCATGATATAGCATTTTGAAATGCTATTAGATTTGTTGGGAGTTTATTTTATTACTTATTCCAAGTATTTAATCTCATATGAAATTGAAAACGGAGTTTGATTTAATTACGTTGTTAATTATAACGTAATTAAGTTGAAATATTTGAGGTGTATCTATTTGGCCAAATAAACACCGTTGAAAAATAAATGGAGAAGTTTTATTGGGAATGACCTTGGTTAGCAGAATAAATTCTCATTATGCTATTAGATTAATTTGGAAATTTATTTTAAGTTCCAGTGGATTTACACTGGATAATTGATGTGTTAACAAATGATTGTTAATTATGGATTCAATTTACATATATGCATGTTATTATGTAAATGCACGTAATTTAATTTAGAAAGTTAAACTGAATTTAATTGTAGCTTGTTAAGTACCATTGTAATTGTTAAGCCTCTTTCTGAATATGGAAAGTTATGGTTTTTGGTTAACTTCAAATTCTATAATTTGGGGTAAATGTTTTATTAAATTATTATATGTACGAATTGTTTATTTAATTATTATTTTACAAATGTTTATGATATCCTTTATTTAGTAGGGTTAATTATGTTTTAAATTTAATTTTTTATTTGATGTTGTTTAAAGAAATGAATTATTTTATTTTTAGTGATTCAAAACTAGATAATTATTTCAATAATAAAAGTTATTACAAAGTTAATTAAATTTATTTAAAAGTTGATTTAAAGTTAATTACTTATATTAGATTTTAAAATGTTAAAGGTTAAATTATTGTATTATTAATTATTATTTTTAAAAGTTTATTTTTATATTATCAAAAATGGTTAAGATATTTTGTGATGTTAAATTCTTATTTATTATATTTATATACTAAATTTTTTATAAAAGGAAACCTTTTGTAAAAGAATTTTGTTAGAAAAAGTTATAAATATGGAAAAGGTTTGAATTTGAAAAGGGAAGTTTACAAATGGTTTGAGATTTATAAAAGAATATTTCTAAATTAAACTTGGAAATTTATATAGAAGTCTTATATATAGTTTTGAGATATTTATAAAATAAAGAGATTTTGGAAAGCAATGATATATTTTCATAGCGTAATTCAAAGGGCGGAGATTCTCGACAGTTTGTTATGGATTCGCTAGGGATAGCAATGTAATCATTATGCAAACTGCGATCTATGATTGATTTCAAGGCGTAATTCAAGAGGCAGAGATTGCCTACAGTTAACTTTGAATTTTTCTGGGATAGAGACGTAACATTGAGCTGCGATCCTTAGTCGACACCGAAGGGTACTTTTTATACCTATTTTAAAAAGTTTTTTTTCAAATTATTTTAAAAGAAATGATTTGTTAATATACTCCGATGAAATAGGTATGTGAATGCTTTAATAAAGGAAATTCAGATTTTTCGAAATCAAATTAAATGAGGCTTAGTGATTTTCAGTGGTAATGTGATCTATGTTTGGAGTGTTTGTTTATTTGATTATTAAATAACTGACTATTGAAATCTTGGCCTAATATGTAATCCTTCTTAATTTTGGTGGTAGGTAAATGATTTGCTACTTAACACTGAGGGATTTTAATTCTGTAAATATTTAGGGGAAACACGAGAATTATATGGTACCGTTACCGTTCAAGGTGCTATATTGTACGTATAAACTCATTGTTCTTCTAGGATAAATGAAAAGGAGATCCGTCCCTTAAACGGTTAGGGGGATGATCCCCGCTCTTATGTATTGTCTAATTATTTCCTAAAGAACTGGTATTGAGCATTCTGGAAATCGACGATTGGTTTATGGAGCGCCCGGGAAGTGGGACAGTGTAATCGTAAGAGATGACACAGAACCGTTACCACTCCAAATCCATATACGATTTTATGGAGGAGTTTCGCGTTATATTGAGATGTTGAAATCCATGTGTGGTTCCGACACCGTTGGGTACGGGAATCCATGTGTGATTCCAAGATCTATTTGAGATGTGGGAATCTCTATGCGATTCCAAGACCATTGTGGTGTGCAAATCCATATGGGATTATGTGATCTATTTTTAGAGCAGTGCGTAAGTTGGAATTCCGAATGTAGCTCGTCAGTGGAAGTGACTAAAACCAGAGATATGAGACATAGCCAGTAGGGTTGGCAAACCCATAGGGTGTAATCGACTCTTTTTCTAGCAATACTGATACCTTTAGTTTGCACTCCATCTTAGCAAGACCAATTATGTTTTCCCTATAATACCCCAGCTAGACGCGCATGATGCTTCGGAAGGATAACTCTGATCCTTGTGCAGGAGGACAGTTCTCGAAGTACTGAGGGTACCTCCGTTGAATCCTACACAATTAGCGAATGAGCCTTATCGAGTTTTGATTTCATACTAGTATTGTTGTGATGTACACAGCATGAGCATCACAATTACTTAACAATAATTATTTTGACCATTAGGAATTATTACAATATCACTGGATTTTCTATAGAAATGGTTTGGTGATCGTAAGGCAAAAACCCAACCGTGTTTATATGCGGCGTGGTCTTACAATATCTTTATTTTGAAATGGTTTTATAACTTAATAAATCAAATCGATTGTGTTTTCTCACACTGGTTTACCAGACTGATCCGTGTGTTATTACTTTATAATAATGCTCGGGTCAGACCAAGCATATTACATATATAGATTTGGATTGCTTTGGAGCTCAGGAGATGAGCTAGAAACTGAGATGTATCCTCGTACTTGTTTATTCCACTGCATTTAACTTGAAATTGTCAGCAATTGTGAGGACAAGCTATTATAACTGTCCAAGCTAATAATTATTGATTTACATACTTAGGTTCGAGGAAATGTATATTAAAATTTCAGTTATGTATAGAGCTATTGATATTATATATTATTCAGTCCGCTGTGAGATTCTCTATTTTTTTAGTTTATTCTATTTTCTATCTTCTTTCTTTTTCCCTAATTATCCGCCTTTCCGTTCAATTTGGGTCGGACATGTATGGTTTATTGTCAACTTAAACTGTATAGAAATATGGGTCGTTACAATGGGTATCAAAGCTGGTGGAAGCAGGAATCTTGGTTTTTGTGTGGTACTCACTAGAGATAGGATCAGCAGCACCCTAGAATGAGTTTGAGTGTATTAATAGATATGAGCGCATATTTGTTAGTGAATATAAAAAAAATCATACTGTATTGGTTGATCTATTGAGTGGCTTATGGATTCTGGTCAATACGAGTAAATAACGTTATTAATAGGGATCTTTAAACACTTGAAAGAGCAATTCGACATGGTATTGTTTTGAAATTGGGTAAATGAAATAATTTTCCTTGGATTATATTTTTTGAAAAAATTATCATGGTATATATGATGTGCTTGGTTGTTAGAGAATGATAATATTTGATTATCATTATTTGTTGATTGCTATTAGTGACCGAATAAAGGTTAATACTATAAAGTAAACAAGGTAAGCAACAAAGGAATGATTTTACATAACCAAAATAGGATTATATAACTATATGATTTATAATTGTGATTTATAAAATTAAAATGAAAGGAAATTCCTAAAGTATGTTATATAAATATGGTTATATTAGTGATTTATAAAGGATTTAAAAGCCAGAAATTTGGGAATTTGATTTCCATTGGTTTTGGGAAATGGTTTTCAAACTTTTACAAAAAAATATAGTGATATTAGTTGGAAAATATTTATGAAATATTTTTTAAAGGGATTTTGAAGGGAATAAAAGAACTAAACTTTCAGTCACTGGAAAATAATTTCGGTGATGACTGCAACATCATCAACGTTCATTTCGAGTTTCCAAGGAAGGTATTGCTACCATTGGAGTTTTGTTTTGGTTAAACTGGTTTTGGTTTTGAAATTCAAAAGAATAATTTTACATACCACGGGATTGTGTGTGTGTATACATATATGATTTCAAAAATGATTTGAAATACTTTAGAACGAGGTGTTTAAACTCTGGGATTTTCATTTAAAATGTTTATTTGAGGGTATAAGAAAATATGTTGATAACTTATAAATTTGGAAATTGGTAAGTGAAGCCAAAGCTTTTTAATTGTTGAATGTGACTATAAGAAAAGTAAAAATTTGGAATTGGATTATGGAATGCTTAAGCTAGGTTAAATAAAATAAATTTTGGAAATGAATTAAGGAAAAAACTAATGATGGGACTAATTGAATAAATTAGTTGATGGAATATGGTTGATAAAATCAAATGTTGAAATTGGAGAATGAAATTGAATTTGGTTAGAAATGAATAAGGACTTAAATTGTGAAGTAGAAATGAACATAAGAACTTTTGTTTATAATAGACTTAATAAAATGTGAGGGAATAATTCTTATGTGAAATTGGTATTAAAGGAATATACTAAGAGAATAAATGAATGTGAATAATTGATGGTAGCTCAATTGAATGTGGATAAAGTAAAAAAGAATGGTACGAAGGTAAATAAAAAAAGAATTTTGAATAGCTACGAATAAATCGAAATAAATATGTAAGTTGTACGTATACTATTTTATTCGCATAACGGTTTGATACAGATTCAAGCACAGAATTTCACGATAATTTAGATCGATCCGAGTTGGAATTTTTCATTCAATTTTCAACGGCGAACACTGGATATGGAATTTTGGTTTATTCTGAGATTCTCTATCATAGTATATGACTATGCAAGGAGAACAACGGTTTCTGATCAAGAAACCAAATTGGAATCCACATTAGAGCGGCCGTGCGAACGATACTAGTTCGGAAATGAAATTTTTGATCGAGTGAGCGATCAGATTGGATATTGCATATGGATGATATATGTACATCGTATGTGCTAGGTAAAGCAAATATTGGAAATTGAAATTATATGATAGGATATTATGGGTAATTAAGATGCAAGTATATAAAGCAAGAGCTAAATCGATCTCTGTGATATCATAAGAGAATTGGGTTGCCCAACAAAAGGTACATGTTTGAATTGATGTTAGATATGATGGTTTATGCTTGAACCACTTGGCTTTTGTTTCTTTTGTTAGTTTGGGCCCGTAGTGGCGATTTGTAGTTGTTCTGATCTAGTCGCGCAAAGGAGGCGTTGGAAAAAAAATTCGAAAATTTAGAGAGTTAGAAATTTTTAATAACTAAAATTCGATTTGAGTTAGAATCTGAAATGATTGAATGAATAATATGTTTTGCAATCTATGGATGAATTTGAAAATTTATTGAAAGTAATAATAAGGTTTCAACAAATTTATTTTGGGAAGTTAAAGACTTAAATGGATTTAGGAAGTTATTTCAACTAATTGGTTTTAGAAAAGAAAGGGTTTGGACATTTTTCCCACCTTGGCAATTTCGGGGATGAAATTCTTTTAAGGGGAGAGGAACGTAACGACCTATAATTTTGGTTATTTGAAATTGGAATATTTAATTGATTTCAAATATTTGAAAGTTAATTTAATAGATTAAATAACTTGAATTTCAAAAATAGTGATTTATTGGATAATTTAACAAGTGAATTAAATAATTAGAATTTGCTTAAATAATTGAATCTTGGGTTTTAAGCTTGATAAAAATAATATCAAAGCTTATTTGAATTTCAATTAATAAGAATGAAGATAATAAAACTTTTAAAATTTGATTCAAAAGTGATTTAGCTAATTTTTAAAATATCTCGTTTTAATTAACATATGAAAATAGTCGTCTGGGGCACAGTCTTAAATTTCGATGAAACTAGTTCCATTGGATCTGTAATAGTGTATTACTATTCGGTTTCATATTTTGTAGCGTTCGGAGTTGTCGTTTGGTAGTATGGGATAAAACACGTTGAATTTAATACAGAAAATTTTATATAATAATTGGGTTCAAAAAGCTACCTTCTCCCTACCATCGAATTAGGTCTCGAAATTTGTTCCATTTCCTTTGGAATAGGGGTATAATATTAGGAACGTCAGGCGGTGCGTCTTGATAGACGTTTGGGATTTTAAGCTGCTATAAATGAGATATTTTGGAATTTTAAATATATATATATATATATATATATATATATATATCCACACAGCCCACAAAACTTACTTTCAGCAACCGTATCCTCTGAAACAACCACCCTATGAGCGGACTTTCATTTTTTTCCCCTTCTATTTAAAGCCTGCGGTTTATAAATAGGAAGAAAGGAAACTTCAAAATTTTTTATCTTGAAATCTACTTAACGGAAAATCCCCAAAAGAATTATAAAAATCATGTTCCCATGAAGTCTATGCACTGATAGTCTTCTTGAGAGGTGCAGTTTCGTTTTGATGATCGATAGTGGGTTTTCGAGTGGAGGGTTGGACTAGGGTTTGAAATATCTGTTGATTTAGGCGTCGATCGATGGATTTGAGGGTGGAATAGAGCTGAGCGAGAAAAATAGCACCTCGGTCGAGAAAATTGAGAGTTTCGATCATATGTTGGGTGTTGTGACATTTGAAGGGCGGCAGTCGAAACCTACAGGTCGCGATCATCATAGTGAAGGTGGAGGAGTTGTCAAGGTGACCAAAGCAAGGAGCATGATGAGGAGAACTTGTGGGTGGTATTGGCTTCAGAGCAGGTGGCCTCGGCAGTGTATGCACATGCATGTCGTGCACGGAGATGTATCTCCAGGAAATGAAGAGGATTGGGGAAGGAAACACTATTCATTTCAGGTGGTTTTTAATTGAAATGGGGCTCGGCCCGTTTGTTTATATGGTGAGGAAAATTGTTTATTTATTTATTTTTAATTGTCAACTTTGAAATGGAATAATTTGCTCATTTTAAATCCGACTGACCGTCAGATTTTTGCTTTAGGATCATGTTGACATGAACTATGCAATGAAATTGAATTTGTTGAGGTTTGAGCTAATGGGAATTCATGCTAAAATCGAATGCAAGTCAGAATCAGAATGCTTCGGCGACAACTGGAACTCCGGTGAGCTAAACTCACTTTTCTGATTTACCAATATTTATATGTGTAGATTAAAATTTATTTGTATCTGTTTTGAATTGATTAAATTGGCTGAATTATTGAATATGATCTAGGGTTACGATATAGCATCTCGAAAAGCTATTAGATTGTTTGAACCGAATCTAGGATCACGATATAGCATCTTGAAATGCTATTAGATTAGTTTGAGTTTATTTTATACCTTATTCCAAGTACTGAATTGCATATAAAATTGTTAAAGGAATTTGATTTAATTACATTGTTAATTATAATTTAATAAAGTTGAAATATTTGGGGTGTATCTATTTGGCCAAATAAGCAGCGTTGAAAAATAAGTGGAGTTTTATTCTGAATGACCTTGGTTAGCAGAATAAATTCTCATTCTGCTATTAGATTAATTTGGACATTTATTTTAAGTGCCAGTGGATTTACACTAGATAATTGATGTGTTAACAATTGACTGTTAATTATGGATTCGATTTACATCTATGCCCATTATTATGTAAATGCACGTAATTCAACTTAGAAATTTAAAATCTAATGGTAGCTTGTTAAATACCATCGTGATCGTTAAGCCTCTTTCTGAATATGGAAAGTTATGGTTTTTTGTTAACTTCAAATTCTATAATTTGGAGTAAATGTTTTGTTAAATTATTACACATACGAATTGTTTATTTAATTATTATTTTACAATTGTTTTTGAAATCCATCATTCAATAGGGTTAATTATGTTTTAAAGTTAAGTGTTTATTTGATGTTGTTTAAAGAAATGAATTATTTTATTTCTAGTGATTTAGAACTAGATAATTATTTCATCAATAATAGTTATTATGAAGTTAATTAATTTTATTTAAAAGTTGATTTAAAGTTAATTACCTATATTAGAATTTAAAATGTAAAAGGTTAAATTATTATATTATTAGTTTTAAAATTTTATTTTTATATTATCAAAAATGGTTAAGATAGTTTGTGATGTTAAAATCTTATTTATTATATTTATATACTAAATTGTTTATAAAAGGAAACATTTTGTAAAAGAATTTTGTTAAAAAAGTTTATAAATTTGGAATAGGTTTGAATTTGAAAAGGGAAGTATACAAATGGTTTGAGATTTATAAAAGAATATTTTCCTAAACTAAAATTGGAAATTTATAAAGAAGCCTTATAAATAGTTTTGAGATATTTATAAAATAGAGAGATTTTGGAAAGTAAAGGATAGCGTAATTCGAAGGGCAGAGATTTCCGACGGTTTGTAATGGATTCGCTAGGATAGCGACGTAACTATTGTGCAAACTACGATCTATGATTGATTTCATGGCGTAATTCAAGAGGTGAAGATTGCCTATAGTTAAGTTTGGATTTTTCTACGATAGAGACCTAACCATTGAGCTATGATACATGGTCGATACCAAAGGGTACTTTCCATATCCATTTTAAAAAGTTTTTTTTTCAAATAATTTGAATGAAATGATTTGTGAATATACTTATTCCGGTGAAATAGGTATATGATTGCTTTAATAAAGGAAATTCAGATTTTTCGAAATCAAATTAAACGAGGCTTAGTGATTTTCAATGGGAATGTGATCTATGTTTGGAATGTTTGTTTATTTGATAGTTAAATAACTGAATATCAAAATCTTGGCCCAATATGTAATCTTTTTTAATTTTGGTGGTAGGAAAACGATTTGCTACTTAACATGGAGGGATATTAACTCTGGAAAAACCAAGGGGAAACATGGGAATTATATGGTATAGTTACCGTTCGAGGTGCTTTATGGTACTTATAAACTTGTTGTTCTTCTAGGATAAATGAGAAGGAGATCCGTCCACTTAGGTGGTTAGGGGGTGATTCCCGTGCTTATGTATTGTTTAATTATTTCCTAGAGAACTGGTGTTGAGCATTCCAAAAATGGACGAATGGTTTATGGAGTGTCCGAGAAGCGGAGAGTGTACTCGTAAGAGATGATTCCGAACCGTTACCACTCCAAAATCATATACGGTCCTATGGAGGAGTTTTGTGTTATATTGAGATGTTGAAATCCATGTATGGTTCTGAGACCGTTGGGTATGGGAATTCGTGTGCGATTCCAAGATCCGTTTAAGATGTGGTAATCTATATGCGATTCTAAGGCCATTGTGGTGCGAGAATCCATATGAGATTTCATGATCTATTTTTGGAGCCGTATGTAAGTTGGAACGCCGGACGTTGCCTCATCAGCGGAAATGACTAAAATCAGAGATAGGAGACATGGCCAGTAGGGTTGGATGACCCAAAAGTGTAATCAACTCCTTATTCTAAAAATATTGATACATTTAGTTGTTTTTGGCATGTCGGAGTTATGCATTCGGTCTTAGCAAGGCCAGTTATGTTTTTCTATATTACCCCGGCCAGACGGATATGATGCTTCGGAAGGTTAATTCTGATCCTTGCGTAGGAGGACCGTTCTCGAAGTACCGAGGACACCTCCATGGAATCCTACACAATTTGCGAATGAGCCTTATCGAGTTTTGATTTTATACTTGTATTGTTGTGACGTACATAGCACGAGCATCACAACTACTTGATTATTATTATTATTTTGACCCTTAAACATTATTATAATATCACTGGATTTTATATAGAAATGGTTTGGTGATCGTAAGGCAAAAACCCGACCATGTTTATGTGCGGTGTGGTCTTACAATATCTTTATTTTGAAAAGGTTTTATAACTTAAAAAATCAAACTGAGTGTGCTTTCTCACATTGGTTTACCAGACTGATCCGTGTGTTATTATTTTATAATAATGCTCAAGTCAGACCGAGCATATTACAAATGTAGATTTGGATTACTTTGGAGCTCAGGAGACGAAGTGGAAACTGAGACGTATCTTCGTACTTGTTTATTCTGCTGCAGTTTAGTATGAAATTATCATCAATTGTGAGGACAGGTCGTTATAACTGTTCAGGCTGATAATTATTTATTTACATACTCTGATTTGAGGTAATGTATATTACAATTTCATTTGTGTAAAAAACTATTGATATTATATTATTATTAGGTCCGCTGTGAGATTCTGTATTAGTTTAGTTTCTTCTATTTTCTATCTTCTTTCTTTTTTCCTAACTATCCGTCTTTCCATTCAATTTTAGGTAGACACGTGTAGTTTATTACCAACTTAAACTATATAGAAAAGTGGGTCATTACATGTTATGAATTTTCTAAGGAAGAAAATGATATTTTGGATTATTAAACTATTTATGGGAAAAATAATTATTGTTTGGATCCGAAAATTTTACATGTTGAAGAGAACATATTAATTGATTTTCTGGAATTTTTTCAGAATTTTTCAAGATGTTCTAATAGTTATATAAAATTATTTAAGGAATGAGACATAAATGTTTTATATAATTATAAAGGAGAAAGGGGTTTTTCAAAATTATTTAATTTCCAAATAAGGAAAGTCAGCTGCATTTTTGAATATAAAATTCTGGCAACTAATCAGATTAGACAAATAAGACAGGTTGGTTACGTAAGGACAATTTTAAAGTACAAATAAATAATATTTTCACTATTTCAACTCTTTCCGCAAGAGCTTCCGCCTCCATTCCAAACCTTCCAAAAAAGTCGAAAGGTATTAAACCTTTCGACTAGGTCAATCAGCAATGCATATAGTATTAGACAACTGGTGCATAGTGAATTGGATGAAGTCGAAAGGTTTAAGGATGAAAGGTTAGAGCTTTCGAAGGAGATGAAACTTTGTTTTGGTTTTAAAGGAAAATACACCTACTAGCTTTCGGCAAAGTGCTTTTGACAATGTCAAATGGTTTAAAAGAAAAAGGTTTCGATTGTTTTTCTTTCTTGTTTTAATTGAAACCTTTCGACAAAGTCGAAAGGTATAGCTTTCAACAAGGTCGAAAGCATAGTTGCCACTTCCAAACCTTTCGACCTAGATGGAGCCAAAGGCAATCTTTTGTTTTCTAAAATTGCCGCCTCTTCATTGATTTTGAAGGGTTGGTTCCAACACCAAACTTCATTGTTATCGAATGGTTTCGAAAGGTTTATAAAGGTTTCAAAGCAGTTGCTTTCAATTCCAATGTTTTTCCAATCCTTTTGCTCTACTTGAAGGCATAATTCAAATGTTTTAAGCCGAAACGTTTAAAAAGGTTTCGAAGTAGTCAACTTCGAATGGTTTTGAAAGGTTTCCACTTGTTTTCAAATTAAACCCAATGACTTCGAAAGGTTTTAAGTCTCAATGCTTTCGAAAGTTTTTCAATGATTTCATAGGGGTGGTTCCCCATGCTTTCGAAAAGGTCGAAAGGTGATATTTTTCGACAAGGTCGAAAGGTATGGTTTTTTATGTTTCTTGAAGGCAAAGGCTAAAGGGTTTTAAAGGTGGATGTCATATGTTTTAAAGCTTATAGAGCAAAAGCTTTTTAATTGTTTTGAAGGAGTTACCTACAATGATTTTGAAAGGTTTTATTAATGTTTAGAAGGAGTTACCTTCTTTGTTTTCGAAAGGTTGTTTAAAAATTTTAAATAAAGGTTTCGAATATAAGGACTAGGCAGATAGCCTAAGTGTTCAAGTTATAAAGGACTTTAACTTATTTTAAAAGGATAGATAATCCTTATTGAACATCATCAACATTGTTTTGAGTAAAGTATATATAACATGGAAAAATAGCTTAGAGTAAAGCTAAAGATATATTTTCCTTGTATATATGTGTGTGTGATTTGATGGAATAAATCATTTTGAAAAGGTTTTCAAGGAAAATTTTAGGTATACTTAACCAAAAGAAAATTCGGGCAGTTAGCTCATTTAAATTCGGACAGTCAGTCCATTTTGAGGGCAGTTAGCTCATTTAAATTTTGACAGTCAGTCCATTTTGAGGGCAGTCAGCCCAGAGGACAGTTAGCCTGGAGGACAGTTAGTTTAGAAAAGAGCAGTTAGCACTGATATGAACAATTAGTTCATTTATTAGCATAACAGACCTTGCTATTTTTTAAGGACAATTAGTCCACCCTTTTTTGGGCAGATAGCCAATTATTTAGTATAAATCATATTTCTATTTTGCTATAATCATTTTTAGGACAAGTAGTCTAGAAAAGAGCAGTTAGCTCAGAATTTAGGACAGATGGTCCAGTATATAGCAGACAGCTCGGATTTTAGACGAAAAGGCCATTTTATTTTCTGTTAGCATAACGGAGATTGCTATATTACTATTATAATTAGTTGATTTACCAGCTTGGTTGTAGGAAATGATTTGCAAAATATATATGTTGGATAGAGATATTAGTGAGGGTAAATCCGTTTCGCTAAGCGACGTGGTCTCACTATTTATCAGTAAACTGAGATGTAACGGAAATTATTTGTACCAGTCTTTATGTCTGACTCAATGTTTTTGTTTCCCCTTAAACTCTTGAATGCTCAAAATTTGATTTGAGTAGGCTGAGGGTTTAGGTTTTCAGGCTTTAGTAGATTTTAGCGAATAAAGCATCCGAAGATGAGCAGGTGGCTGACGGATAGCTAAGTTAGGAATTCTGTTTTAAAATTGTTTCAACTGTGTATTAAGACAATTATGTCTATATTGCTTTGATCATCCAAGAGGGCATCTTCATATGTCACTCTTGGCATATTGTTGTAAATTATATTTGATCAATGTCTGGGATACATTTGGGGATTTTTGTATCTTGGATATAATTCGTTTGAAATGTAATCAGATTAATTATTGTTTTTGAAAATTTGTGATTTTGTTCATATTTAAATGCTTCTGATATTATGGATGCCACTAACATTACTGTATTTCATCACCAGAAGTTAATATTGTGGATGACTGTAGCATCCATAGCGCTTAGCTTTTGGTCGACAGATACGGGATGTTGCAACAGTTGTAACAGCCTGTCCTTAAAATTTCTGATGAGTACAATAAGAATATGTAGCAAAATAAAAGGATATGTGAATACGTCTTGAAGGCATCTGACTCGTCTCCTGAAGCTCTGAAGCATCCAAACTAGATCTGTAATATGCTCAGTCTGACTGGAGCATTATTACAAAATGATACCCGAATCAATCTGGTAAACCAGCGTGAGAAACACACCTCAAATGAATTTTTAATGTTATAAAATCTTTAAAAATAAAGGTATCTCGTAAGACCACGCCGCACATAAACACGAGTGGGTTTTCACCTTACGATAACCAAACCATTTATATATGAAAATCCAACAATATTAATATAATGTTTATGGGTGAAAATATTAATAATCAAATTGCTGTGATGCTCGTGAGTGCATGTCACAGCAATACGAGGTATAAAATCTAAAACCGCTAAGGCACGTTCACTAATTGTGTAGGATTCCATAAAGGTGACCTCAATACTTCGAGAACTATCCTCCTACACAAGGATTAGAGTTATCCTTCCGAAGCAACAATACATCCCTAGCGAATGTACAATATGAAATACATAACTGGCCCAAAAAACTGTTAAGCCGAGTGCATCGCTCCATGCATGCATAAAAACTATAGGTAACTCTAGGAAGAAGACGGCTGAACTCTTATAGGTTAGCTAAACCCCTGACTATGCATCATATCTCTGGTTATATTCATTACTGCTGGTGAAGTTACGTCTGGCATTCCAATTCACGCACTGCCACCTGAACAGATCATGGAATCGCACTTAGATTCCTATGCCCCAACGGGTCTCGGAACCACACATGGATTCCCACATCACAACAAAGATCTCAGAATCGCACATCATACCCCAACGGGTCTTGGAACCACATATGAATTCCAATGTCCAGAATAGATCTTGAAATCACACATGGATTCCCACACCCCAACGGGTCTCTGAATCACACATGGATTCCAACATCCAAACAAATCACGAAACTCCTCCATGGAATAGGTATATGGTTTTCGAAGTTGTTATGGTGCGAGTCATCTCTTACAAGTACACCCTCCCATTTGCTGGACGCTCCAAAACCAATCGTCGATTCTTCGGAGTGCCCAATATGGATTCTTTTAGAAATAATCAGACAATACATAAGAGTAGGTATCACCCCATAACTATTTACGTGGATGGATCTCCTCATCATTTTCCCTAGAAGAACAAAACAAGTTTATACATACAGCATAGCACCATCGATGGTAACTGTACCATGTAATCCCTGTATTTCTCGTAGATATAATCAGGGTTAAAATCATTTGGTGTTAAGTAGGAAAATATTTTTGTACCACCAAAATTAAGAAAGATTACATATTTAGACCAAGGTTTGATAATCGATTATTTAACTATCAAATAAACAAACATTCCAGACAGTGATTGCATTTTCCATGGAAACCATCATGCCTCATTAACTAATCTTCCATTAATAAAAATCACTTTGTAAATACTTGAAAATCACTGCTATATACTTATCTCAATAGAATAAGAATATTCACAAAACACTATATTTTCGATACTTAGAAAATATAACCATATACTTATCTCAATAGTATACTTATATTCACAAACCGTTTCACTTTCAAAACTTGGAAAAACTTTCCATATACATATTCAAAGGTATAAGTATATTCACCAAACACTTAAAAAGATTTTCTATTTCAAAATCATATTAAAATAATCAAACCCAAATGTCATTAAAATGTAGATATAAATAACCCGAAACACAATTTCTTTCCATAATTCTCTTTTATTTTATAAATATCTCCTTTATAAATTTCCAAATCTATTTATAAAGCTTCTTTATAAATATCTAGCTTCTATTTATAAAACTTTTTTATAAATCTCCAATTCCATAAAAATACTCTTATAAATCTTAAAAATCCATTTATAGAACTTTCCTTTCAAATCACTAAACTATTTATAAACTACTTTCCTAAAATCATTCAAAACCCAACTTCTTTTCAAATTCCATGCCTCTTCGAATTTATAAACTCCTCTAAATAAATCGTTCCTATTAAATAAAACCTTTTAAAATATTTCATTCAAAATAATTCCTTTTGTAAACAAATTCATTACTTGATTGTAATGAATAAAAACTTTAACCTCATAAAAATTAACTTTAAACATTTTTAATAATATAATAATAAAACTTCAAAAGATTATTAAATAATTAAATAACTTCAAAACAACTTTTAAAATATGATTAATCAACTTTAAACAATATTACCAATAAATTAATTAACTAGCTTAAAACAACATTAATAAAATAACTTATTATCTTAAACAACCTAAATAAATAATTAATTTTTTTAAACATAATAATTAACTTTAAAATATTACAAATATAATAATTAGCTTTACTAAAGAAATAATTTTACAAAAACACTTTGTAAAATAATAATTAAACAAAACACTTTGTTAAATAATTATTAATAAAATACTTTATTAAAAATAATAATTGAATAAAACACTTTACCTCAAATTAGAAAATTTGAAGCTAATTTAAATCCATAACCTTCCAATTTCAGAAAGAGGCTTAGCAACCACAATGGTACTTAAACAAGCTACCATTAAATTTAACTTTGCAGGTGTTTATATAACAGGCATATATGTAAATCAAATCCATAATTAATATCAATTGTTAACACATCACTTATTCAATATAAATCAACTGGCACTTAAATGAATATCCAACATATATAATAGCAGAACGAGAATTTATTATGCTAAATAAACATCATTTAAAATAAACTCTTCAGCTTATTATCAGACGGTGTTTATTTGGCCAAATAAATAGCACCAAAGAAGTATGCTTTAATTAACTACATTATTATTTAAACAACATAATTACTTAAATCGATATTATTTTATCCCTTCATACATTATCCATTTTCAAAGATGATAATTTACCCAAACCAAACTGCTAGCAAATAAAACATCCAAACAGACAATAAATAATTTTTATCTACTACATATCATTTCTGATTAAGCAAAAAGGTGCGTTTAACTCATCGAAATTCCAGTTATCGTCGAAGCATTCTAATAACATCTAAAATAGAATAGCGTTCAGTTTTAGCGCAACATTCCAATAGCTTCAATTCCTACCAATTCAATTTCAAGATGTAGTTAATGATTCCACGATTATAATTCGATTAACCGCGTTTGATTTGGACCTTGGGTGGAGAAGATATATATTTTATAAGGTATTAGTTTCTAAATTATATATTAAAACACTAATTACATTTTATTTATTCTTAAACAAGGTTAAACCTTTCTTTACCATGTAACAGCTCATGTATGCTGATACGTGCCTATGCACACTGCCATATACTGAGACTTCCTTCCTCTATTGCATTAGCTCCCATCAACGAAATAACGCGCCGTCGCCTCCTTTAAGATTCTTTTCGCGAGCCCAACTTCTGGAACACATCAATTCTAACTTTGGTCCCTTACCCTGAAACGCGACTCAATGTCAGTTGCCTCCAATCCCCATGGACGCGAATCGCCATGAGCCACCATCCCTCATCAAACTACGTTCCCCGACTCTCCTCCCAACCAAAAACCCGAAAAAGAAGTAGCCTTGCCCTCACATCGATTAGATTGAGCATAATCTCAAACCCTAGTTTCCTCCTAAATGACGACTTCCTCCAAATTGCTATTACATCCTCTAATAACCCATCAGCATGAAGATCTCCACGCTACAAAAACAAATATTCAACCTTTTATTTTTTATAGATTTTATTTCGAATTGTTTCAAATTTATAAGGGTAGAGTAATTTTGTTCTCTTTGTTTTAGAACGTAAATTAGTGAGCAGTATGTTTTGGAGACGAAGAAGAGAAGGGTCAGAGAATATATCGGGTGTGTAAGTGTTGACTTATACTAATTTCAATTTTTCGCGCCGCACATATTTTTATTCATGTATGGACCCAAATGACAAAAGAAAAATACAACCACACTCAGAACAACGACGTGACCTAAAACAATAATAATACACACTGGTTATTGCATTTGAAAAAATCATAAAACATTATCGTTTGCCGATAAATCGTCAAACGATAATCTAAATATTTTCCAAATTAAAGTTATGGAAAATAAAATGAATTGCATTAATAAAAATAAAGTCATAAACATAATAATTTATTTTCCGATTATTTATTGAATCATTGCTACTATAATTAAATTTACAAAATTCACTTACCTTTTTATTTATTTTATTAAAATGAGTTAAATATGACCAATAACCTATTAAAATAATTCTTCAATTTAAAATCTAAATATATTAAATTACTATTTAAATATTTTAAATAATCTTCATATTTGAATTCTAGTTATTAATTTTAAATAATCCATATATTTCAATACTTAAAATTAATTAAATACTCAAAATCCAAAACTTCTGGGTTGTGACATGTTGTTTGTTCGATCATATTTTGAGTTCGTTGTACTGCTTCTACTATAAGCGCTACTTTGTAATGAAAATACGTGTGTTTTCATAATAGAACATTGCACAATATATAATAAACGATAGAGAAAACACTATACATATGTTTATATAGTAGTAAATATACACAATATGTAGTAAATGATAGAGAGAACACAGAGTCATTAAACACAGCGGTAAATATATAGTAGTAAATATATACATAGGTTTGAGTATGATGCAAAAATATATTAGATTCCCCTTATCTTAAAATATTCTACAAGGAATGTCCAATATACAATAGAATGGCATAAATACATGAGCTACACCATACATAATGATACACAACTATACTAAATAACTAGTCTCCGCTATGCTAAGAAAGCACAAGTCGGTCTCTTCGTCCTTGAACCTGATATGCTGCAGACTAACCCGAGGATTATATAAATAATACACGGATCAGATTATGTCGAGAATACAAATGTCAACATATCTCATAACAACATATATAGTATAACAGTGATATCATAAACAACATCAAAACATCTTAAAATAGTTACTTGTTACAAAACTAAATAAAAATATCATCACTTATATAAAATCACACTACAAGGGGAGGGAGGATTTCCGACGGCTGAAAACCGTCGGCGGCCGTCGGAAGCCGTCGGCGGCCGTCGGAAAAAGCCGTCGGAAATGAAGGCGTCGGGAAGCAGTATTTCCGACGGCTACCGACGGGTGATGCCGTATACATTATCGACGGTTTCCGGCGGTTTCCGGCGGTTTCCGACGGCTTCCGACGGCCGTCGGAAACCGTCGGAAACCGTCGGAAATCAGGCCAATAAGCCGTCGGAACCCGTCGGAAACCGCCGGAAAATTTCGACCAATAAGCCGTCGAGAGCCGTCGGAAGCCGTCGGAAACCTGTTGTTTTTTTTTAAAATCTGCTGCAAATAGAGCCTTCCAACCACATTTCTCTTCCAAACACTACAATATCAATACTGCACAATCAAATAAACAATAATCCAACCAAACATGCAAACCAATACTCCAAAATATTCAATAGACACAGAAATAAACTAAATTAGAATAAAAATAAAATACAAAATATACATAACATTCCAACATTAACAATAATACTAACAATAACTGTTCTAATCATGCATATCCTGATACAGCTACAGAACCAAGTGTATTATACATAATTATACATATCAACAATTAATTGTTCCTTCTACCAAATCATTGTAAACTAAAACTAAACATACCTGCACGAACGAATTAGAAAGCAATGAATCAATCTGCCCCAGATCCAGAGCCAGCCGATGAAGGGAAGCGGCCACCAAACTGCTGCATGTACTCAAATAACTGTGCCGTCTGCATGGCCTGTTGGCGGTTCTGCTCCTCCAACTGCTGAACTCTAGTCTGTAATTCTTCTATACTTGCTAGCTCGCTCTGAGGTCTACTCCGCCGTCTCCTACTCTGACTACTGGACTGCAATAATTGAAAAATAAATAAAATCAAAGTTTATTGTTTTGAAAAGGTAAGAATATCATATTTTAAGTATTTTAAGAAAAATTAAATTATTTACCGCTAAATTGCCAAATCCGTATCGTCGACCATGCTCTGGTGGACTCATAACGGACTCAAAAATAATGTCCTCTTCATCGGTCGTCAGCTGCTCTCGACCCGTATCAGAAAGGAGTTTCTGTCGCTGCTCCATAAACATCTCCTGCATTGACAAATTAATAATATCATATCTTATTTCATAATAATTTGACAACTAAAACAATTACTAATACTGAATAAAATGAAATATGCTTACATGGCTTTTACTGGATTTATCGTCCTGCCATGTGTACGAAACAGTCCCGTCTGGATTAACATGCTCAACAGCATGCGTACGGGTGAACACGTCCATATAGCTGACAGGACCATGTGCCTCGGCTTCCTGAAGTTGATTGTTACATACAATTATTATACATTTAAAATCATATAGCATAAACTATTTACATTTATTATTCAGTAATTAAATTTACCAACTCCTGCCGATACTGCTGAAACGACTTCGATCCTCCGCGATGAGTAACGGGATTCTTATTTCTATTTGCAGAGTTTCTATCTGACTCTGCCTGTACATTCAAAATTTGATACATTATTTTTCAATCACGTTAAATTAATAATTGAAAAAAAATTAGTATACTTGCCTTCGCCTCGTCCGTCTCCCAGTAGCTCAACCAAGCTTGCCACACGCTCTCCCCCATCCACCGTGGTCTCTTCCCGGATTTCTTAACCTCAGATATCGTGTCTCTGTAGTTCTTTCGCATCTTCCTCATCCAGTATGCTCGTGCCAGCTGCATATCATCTGTCTGGATGTCTATCTCAGCCTGTGTTAAAAAAAGATTACACTTTAAACGATAAACGGTAGAAAAACGACAAAAACGAATTAAAAATGGAAAACATAAAAATTACACATACTAGGACATCCTGCCATATGCACTCTATGATGTGCGGAGGGATGGTATCCCACTTTGGCCAGCACGCACTCATCCTACTACGATATGCTGCTCTGGAGACGTCCAACACTACCTTAGTGGGTAGTAGCTCGAACCCCCTGTTTTTAAGTACGATACAGATAAGTACATACGTATAGTATAGAAAAAATAAGATGATGAATAAGATTTAATTTTTACCCATCTGCTTTGGGGGCTAACGTAACAACTGGACGGTGTGGCGCTTGCGATGGGCCACTGCCATCGCCTCCTGAAGAACGGGAAGAGCTCCTCCCTCTATGTGACATAATGATAAACCTGTGACGTTTACACATCATTATATAAGAGAATAAAAACATGATAATGAAATATATTTCATATGAACATGACATCAATGGTATAAATTGCTTAATTATAATGACTGAAATGTAAATAGACATGTAAGTTTGTTATACCTGATTCATGATGGGTGTACTCTTCCTACGATAAGCAGAGTTCATTGCATTTTTAATAAAAATTGCTAAATAAATGACAAATTGAAATAACATAAAACAATAGTAAACGGATTTAGTTTCATAGTTACATCAATTTCATAATACATCAAGAATTCAACATAGTTACATCAATTGCAAAAAAACAGATTCAAATTTATATCAGTCATCATCGTCTTCTGATTCAGATTCGGTCTCGTTTTCGACGATATTTTCCTCTGCACTGTCAAACGCTTCTACCAAAACATTTGGTTCTTCAACATTTACATCATCGTCGTCAACTTCAACCATAGGAAACATTGATCGTGCTGCATCTTCGACCATATTTTCTATACGGGTCGTTGAAACTATTTCGTTAACGACACTTTCAGACTCTACAGAAGTATTTGCTACAACTTCTCCATGCCGATCCCAAACATAATATTCGGGTGTGAAACCGTGTTGGCACAAATGAACTTTCACAATATCTGGTAACAAAAACTTCAAATGTCTACACCTACTACACGGACAACGAATTTCTGGATCGTTTCCGTTATTACTTAAGGCGAATTCAACAAACACGTTTATACCGTTATAAAAATCTTCTTTTATTGAGCCCCTCATTCCTTTTCTTTGGTACATCCATCTCCTTCGATCAACAAAATAATCAATCATTTTTCCTATTTGACAAAATGAGAAGTTCAAAATTTAATATTTATTTTGAAGAATACACATTCGAAAAAGATTATTTTCATGTTCGTATAATATTTTGAATTTAAAGAACAACTTCACAAATTTAAAAATATTTTCAAATAGGGCACATTTCATTTTTTAACGTACGTAACGATTAAAAATATATAATTTTTTTTCATTGGTCAGACATCCTACCTCCCATTACAAACACAGTAAGCATTTACATTTCGTATATTACTTCGTCCCAAACGATTCAATAAAATTTCGGCAGCATTTCCCTTTTGTTCCCTGCATTGTACACAAATGCGTGTACGCAGGAAACAAAAAAGAAAAGTTAGGGCGAAATTTTATGAACCGTTTGAGACGAAGTAGTATACAAAATGTAAATTCTTACTGTGTTCATAACTTGTCCAATACAGGGACAAATCCGACAAACATTGTACCAGATGAATATAAATGGTCGTTTTTCGAAAAAAACGACTATTTATACAACGATCATGTACAACACTCGTCAGACGGGGCCAAAAACTCTCTAAGGGACATTTGTCGGTTAACATGCGCGCATTTTACTCAAAAATACAGTTTTACTCACTGTTCACATTTATATATTAATTTCACACATTTATTCGACGTATTACGCATCAACTTAGGGCTGGTTTAACATTTTGTCATTTTTCAATACACACAATTATAATTTAGAGTAATGCATTTTTTTTGTGTCATAAGTAAAAACGTGCACAATATAATACTCCTAGTTCATTCAATCATTTTATCTTATTCCAAATAACGTATACAATCGTCGAATCAAGGCATACACAACAAAATACATATACATGAACATGCACAAATTATACGTGTTTATCACAATTTCACGATAAAAGATGAAATTGGTATACCATGTGATGCTATAAACCGTTATTACGCTAGTGGAAACAATTGCAATCATTAATTCGCCCTAATTTATCAATTTATGCAAATCTATAATTAGGGTAAAAACTGAATTTTTCATAAAAATAAGAGATTATACCTGAGATTAAGAGTACTGAAGCTTGATTAGAGTGCGTTGGAAGATCCGGAAGCTAAAAATTAGGGATTGGAAGCTTAGGGGTTGAATTTGGGGGGTTTTTTGGGTTTTTTTCGTATGAAATGGAGGAGGAAGAAAGGGCTCGGCTGGCTGGTATAATCGCAAATTTGCGACGGCTTCCGACGGCCGCCGACGGCCCGTCGAAAGCCGTCGGAAAATGGCCGTCGGAAGCCGTCGGTCTTGGCTGTCGGTATTCTGCCTTTTTCTTGTAGTGTCAAGTCAAATAATAAATCATGAAAAATAATGTCAAATGGGTGAATCATCCATACATATAATTATCATCAAAGTATGAAAAACCATTAAGTCAAATTTGGGCTAGCATATAGCAATGCCTAAGATAGATATAAAGAAGACATTCATGGGTCTATCATACTCATAAAATATAATAAATAATCATCCATACATCCAAACAAATAAATGGTGACATACGCCAATGATAGATAGTTAATGACAGATGCTAATGGATAATAGTAGGCAACACATGCCAATGAAAGGTATAAAGATTGACTATACACTGAACAGAATCTTAGGTATAATTGCAGTTCATAATCTCAAGTGAGGTATAATAAAAATATATAAATATCTACCATGCACACACTAAGAACAAAACGGGAGACTGGCAGCACACATTTGCTCTAGTAGACTATATACATTCCCGTCTTTCTTGGTTCATATAGTCACAACTACCTCAGTGGCCATCGTGAAGCGTATCCATGGATGTGCTCGTCAACGCTTGAGGTTGGTCATGACCCTGCAAGTGCCCCTATGAAACAAACTGTTGGCCTATGTGACACTGGGGTGAACGCAAACGGCTATATAAATATAAGGGTGTTATGGATTCGAGGTGCGACCCGCAATTAGGCTACTATATAGATGCTAGCCTAATCCGGTTCACTCTTATACCATAAAAGGAGTCGAATAGTGATATATTGAAGGCACCAGACCAGCCGAAAGAAGGTGAAGTAGATAGCTTCAAAAAAATTCCTATTTTGGATCTATTAGGCCTATGAAGCCAAAAAAGGATTTTAGATCAATCTAAAATATTTTTGAATAAAATCTTTTTTTAAAGATTTACATGAATTTAAAATTTATATAAATTAGAGAATATCGAATATACTCTTATATATGTATGTATGTATGTATGTATGTATGTATGTATATGTATATGATTGTATGTATATGACTGTTACATATGAAATTTAATTTTGAGAAGGAAATATTTCATTTCCTTCTCTTAATTTATTCAATTAATGAGGGATGTATTCTTTTAATGAGTGAGAGAAAACTTCTCATTTCTTTAATTAAATTGAATAATTTATTAAACGACATTAATGACAAAAATTATACTTGGCATATGTTGTGAGTATATTTGGATATACTCTGGTGCAAATTGTGTAAGTGCAATACATCATATTGTGCACATAGTTAATGTGTATATATTTGGATGCTATGATTTACACCACAATGGACACATTTACCATTTTTATATGCATTGGCTGTTCAACATATCATTTAAAATTATGTGTGTGTGTTTAAATATATTATATATATATATATGTTGTATTATTAATAAATCCTTCAAAAAACTAAATTAATTTGATCAAGTCAACTATTATGAATTCATGATTTATTACCAAAAGTGCAATGATTTGATTTAGTAAAACAATTTGAAAACATATCTTAATCTATAAATTCAAATATAACCTATATGTATAAGTTAATAATTTAATGTAAGATAAAATATAGATATTTTGTAAGTAATAAGAATTGCCGAATTTTTTTAATATTACGTTGATTTATGTTCATTTATGCGTCAATACAATTCTCCTTTATTATTAGTATATATAGATATAAAATATGTAATTTTTTATCGTTTTTTTGTGAAACCTTTTATTATAAAATATTTTAAAATTATTTTAACATACTGATATGTACATACACACATATGTATGTATGTATCTTAGAATAGAAAATCAATTTTGAATCAATAGAAACTATCATTGACAATTGAACAATAAAAATACAAAACAACATATTTATTACTAAATCTATATTTTGATCAAAATCAGGAGAAATTATCAATGAAAATCATAATAGAAATTATCAACATCAAATCAAAACCAATTTAAATAACAATATGTTGTACTTCTTTAAGATCCACGCTTGTATATTTATAAAGGACAGAAAATGCATATATAAATCTGTCAGAATGAATCAACCACTAAATCTACAATATCATGGAATATAAAAGCTAATTCAATTTACCTTGTTGAAATGTATAGATAAAAACTAATTCAATTAACCTTGTTGATGTTACCTTTTGATTTGCACTTTGTATGAAGAAAGCCCCTAGATCCAATTGAAATACCTTCGGAAATTGCTACAATCATAAGTACCACTTTTGTATTTATTTAATTTTATTTGATTTTGTTTTAGGAATTTTTTATGGCTTGGAGGCCATGAATTTTCGTCCAAGAATGTTAAAATTGAAGATTGAGGCTAGGATTTAGAAGGAGAGTGATTAAGAGAGGCAAATGAATGAAAGGTAAGGTATTTGTAGAGGACCTTCCGTAACCTCCTCCCTTCATTTTCTTGATCCAACCATTGGATTTTAAGCCTAAAATTTTCTTATGGTTATCTACGAATGAGGCTAGACGGACCTCAAAATATTCCTAAACCTATTTAGTAATTAATCTATCTAAATTTGATTTAAATGCTTTATCAATATCATATATCGATAAGTACAAATATAACTTTTATATGCGCATTTTATCAAATACTAATGGCATTCGAATAAATCAAAATAAAATAAAATTAATAATTAATATTTTATAAATATCAATTAATTTAATTTATTTATAATGATTATGAATTAATTAAATCATGTGGTTTTTCGAAGCGTTCATCATTACGGTTGTACGATTCAAAGGTGGACATTCAACCAGCAATTAGTAACGAATAATTTGAATATTAATGTTCAAACATCATCTAGTGGTATGATATTTTGGCCGAATTTATCGTTTAAACATCTTCTCGGAAAAATCCAATTTTACTATTATAAGCGGCATCCATAGTAACGATTATTTACACCAAGTCCTTTTATCAAAACCGCATCGCTTTGGACTTATGGAATTTAATAATGGTCAAATTCAAATATCTTCCATATTCAACTTTATATTCCAAATATAAAGTGTTTGGTTCAATAATAACAATTATTATTAACCGAACTGCTATGGCCAAAAATTTTGACTTTGAGTTGACTTCAGTTAACCCTGATACTAACCCCATATACTTGAGGAGAAAAATAATTTCTTGAATAGTATTTCACTTCCAATACTTCAACTCAACCCAAATATAGTCAGGAAATCAAAGCGGAACTATCATATTGAAGATTGACAGTATTCTCAAGTCAAGATAAGTGTGTAAATTAGCCTCTTCAATATTTTCTATTTGATCTAAGTTATGTTAACCAACATAAAACTATCGAGTGAGTCATTCCATAGTTATCCAATAACTATCAGAACGTAACCACTTGGTGTCCCTAACAGCCATGAGTAATACATTACTCAACATTCCAAGAGCGTTATATACTCTAATCTCAACGGATGCATCGATGTTCGGTCTCGATGTATCTTGACTAAGAATATTTAAAAGGATGTCTTTATCATATTATGATATAATACACATGGTTATAAATATTTGTAACTGCTATCAAAAACGTCTATTTATGGACTTTCTAACATATGTACTTAAATTAATTAATTATTTACTTATAACATTTTATAAAAGTATTTAACAGAAAAGAAACAACTTTTATTTTGAACAAGATTGGTTATCTTGTTAGATTTATGTAAAAAATTACATAATTGCCCCTAGGTTATACCCCTAACTCTATCATAAACATCCACGTTATATGTATATAGACACACAACCGTGTATCTATTTAGCTGACACACATCCACGTATTTTGGTCAACACGCATCCATATATTTTGGGCGACACAGCCTTGCACACTGCAGTGGGCATCACCTTGTATACACATATTGCTTATCTACATATGAGTGTCGTCCACTTACAATGAATAATCGAACCAATATCAACTACAACGTCCCATAGCACTGCGTGTTACTCGTTCGTTTATTCAGTGCTCATAAATTACACTCACTCCATCATAACATTTTATATCATGAGTAATAGAAGTAATCAGAAGTATTACCGAGCTTTCCATACCAACAATATTATAACTCTATTTATTCAGATTTCTCATTGAAATACGAATAATCATAGCATTCAAGTTATTTTATAAAGGAAATTTGATTTGTATAAATATAATAAAACCTTACAAGAACAATTGTATGTGTGTGTGTTTTAAATAATTCATTATACCAAAGTAAGGGCAACAGATCATTTATATTAATAATTCACAATTCTAAAATATTTAATTTTCAAAATAATTCATTCCATAATAATCTTTTAACAGATAATTCTTTCCAAAACAATTAGATTTCATCAATAAATATTTTATCATCGAATTCCAATTTTTCAAACAAATCCAAAATTATTATCATTAATTCTTTAAAATTCATTTTAATTAATTAAATCACTATTATTGACACTAATTATTTGTTTCTTACCATCGGGTTGTTACCGTTCAGTGCTCTAGAGGGAATAATCTCGTAGGATAGATTCAACTTCAAAATACAGAAGATACCATCAGCATTCAATTTTGTTTTTCTTCGCATTCCATTTTAAATTCAAAACTGGTTTGTATCTACGAAGTCAGTTCACAAGTAAAAGTCACTAATAGTCTTTATAATGGATATCAGCAACGGCTAATTTATCCCCACTGATAACATGGGACTAGTCTATAGTAGTGTTAGCCCCATTGGAGGGGAAAAAATAAATTAAAAAAAAGTTTGAACGTGTCATATAAGTAAATCGGGTGGAAATACTTTCCGCTTTTGCATGCTCTTACAGTCTTACTGAGCTCATAATATTATTACTGTTGAAAGTTTTTAAGATACACGTGAAAATAAAACCTAATGAATGTGTACTTCGTTTTAATTAGTACAAAAGAGTCATGATTTGAACCTTCCTAAATTTCGACTTTCAATGAAAAATTACCTATTTTTCTTATATAGTTTTACTAATTACAAGTGTTCATTACTACAGCTGTAGTAATGATTTTGGATTAATGTACTCAAGAAAAGAAAAGAGACACAAATCCCTATTTTTATGTTTAATAGAAAAAGTTCACGTAGAAATGAATAGGTAAATTTGGTCCATATTTTTTGAAAAAAAAAAAAACAAGATGCCTTGCTCTTTTCTGACAGAAAATGGAATGTAGCTTGCTCTTTTCTGTTCTGAAATCTTTTTCAAAATTTTGAAAAGCGCAAGTTATTTTGCACTTTCTATCTAGAAAGCGCAAGCTAGTTTGTGCTTTCTGATTTTGAATTCTTTTTTTGAAATTTTTGAAAAACGCAAGAAAGTTTGTCTTTTCAATTTTGTAATTTTTTTGGAATTTTTAAAATTTTTAAATAGCGCAAGCTAATTTGCACTTTAATTTAGAAAAAAAAAAGATCTAATTTACATACTTATTTATACATAAACTTTTCTAATAACAACCTCATGAATAGGGACCTTTTCTGAAAAGCCCACGATGTACATATCTACTTATTTCCCCCAAAAATCCAAGCGTTAAAATAGCTCGTGTTGAACATTTTTGCTTTTCTTTTTTTCTCGCGCGTTAATGTAAAGGAAAACTTTAAAACTCCCACGAAATTGAATAAACAATATATAGATACAGATTTCATTCATACGTAGGCTCATCACCTACAATTTTGACGTGCTAACCTAACCCAGAGTATGTGTCTTTGTATAGTTGCATGTATAGTTGCATTGGATAATAATAAAATAATGAAATGAATCATATTACAATTGACTAATATATACATATAAAATGATAAAAGAAAAGAAAACGAAATTGAAATTCTGAAGGCAAAGATTCGCCATTCCTTCCAAGAAACAATTTACACAGATCTCGTTTCTTGGAATATAACCTACAAACATTATATTAATAAATTGGGACACTGAATTCCGTGTGCATGTTGTTGGGTACAGATAATTCACTCAGAATTTGATAACAAAAATGATAGCTACGTGATTAAGGATATGTACAAGCCAAAGTCGATGAAATGTCTTCATCCGCCTACTTTAACTGTAGAAAAGAAAAAAGTTTAAAACAAATCAATGGTGTGCTGTTCTCATTATTTTAGCACAAGTGAATGCGCATGCTCTCGCTTAAGCTTTTCTAGAAGAACAAACTTTCCTTATTTGATGTATGCGTGCATATAAGGTCATTCTCAACAGCGTTACTTGCTCATTTTGACTTATGACATATCACTCGTCCTCATTTACAAACCACTGTAAGCTCAACGTACAGATTCAACCATGTTTATATCCGTGTTTAAAAAACACTACTTCCAAATTGTTGAGTTTAAGTCTGTCAACGACAACATGAAATCCATCTTCATCCATACTCATGAATGGAAAAAATATCCGATATTCGAAAACCAATTACGGATGATAATACGAGAAAATTATCCGTCTACTATTTATTAAAATTATAGTTTAATTTGTATTATTGGATTTTAGTACAGTGTAAGATATGCATGTATTGTTTTATTGAATTAATAGTTTATATTATACGCATTTAGGGCATAATAATTATTCAAAATCGTTTATTATCATCATATTTGTTTATTTTTATATTGTCATAATTAGTATAAATAAAAAAAATTATGTTAAACTAACTTTTTTTTATTTATGTTTCTTGATTTATTAATACTTAACCGATACGATAATTATTCGATATCCATCCATATTTCAAATGTAGATATATGATATTCGAAAATGATTTTTTATGCGGATGACGTCCAAAAGTATATATTGGTAAGCCTATATCACTAAAACGTCATGAAAGTTTATCCTCACATCTTAAGGACGTCGGCTTCTACGATATATTAGCAAAAATATTCACTTATTCTGAGAAGCACCATTCATTGGAAATTCAACAATCTGGCATATTAGTACTGTTGTTCCTACGCCTTCACAACTTATTTTTTTTAGAAATCCACATAATCTTATCGACACCTTAGCAAAGTCATCTAACCGCGCTACCACAGCGATGCTTTAGTTTTACCCACAGCATCGCGACAACGCCTACTTCACTGTCTTTTAAATGGCAGATGGTTAATGTTATCAAAGTCTTTGCTATATCATAGTGATCGAACTATTGATACAATTTTGTTCCATTTGTCGCTCTCATTACAAAGCACAATGGAATATCATCTATAACCAGAAAACCAAATTGGTTATGTCAAACAAACAATATTAACAAGAAAACAAATATGTGTTTACTAAAAATTTAACCAACCTTGAAATTATGTTGATGCATATGTGTTAATAAACGTTACCAATAACGCTAGGCTTAAAAATTGAAAATGAGCATTAAAAATAACACATATAATTACTTAGTAACCCTCTAAAATAAATAAAATTTTAAAGATCAACATACCTTTAGAAATCTGTGTACTTTCTTTCTTCTCAATTTCATCGTCTTCTTACATCATTCTTTTACTGTGGAAAATTGTGGAAAATTAATTTCAAATCAAGATTTCATCAATTATCAAAGACATGACAGCTTGATGACCTCATGGTTAATGTCATCCGTCAGTGTTAACTTCTTATTTCAAATTTTAGGATGTAAAACCTCACAAGAAATATGGTCAACAATTAATCAAATTTTCGATTCACAGACTGCAGCAAGAATTCTACACTACAAAATTTAATTCCAGAATCTAAAGAAATATAGCATGTCAATTCAAGAATACTTAACTAAAGTTAAAACATATTGTGACTTACTGGAGACTGCTGGTCATAAAGTGGCTAACACATAGCATATTCTAACCATACTTAAGGGCTAGATGAAGAGTATGAGTCTGTTGTTGCAATAATCTCATCAAGAGAAACATTGCCATCAATACAATATGTACAGTCTACTCTTCTTGCACAAGAAGGTAGAATAGATCAGAAGAAGTCATTGAATTCAGATTTATCTATAAACTATGCATCAAACAAGAAAGGCAAAAGTCAAAAAAGGCAACCAACAGCAGAGCTCAACAAAACATCCAGAGAGGTGGACAGAATTACAGAGGCAGAGGCCGTGGAAGGTGGAACAATTCTAACAGACTTAGATGTTAGATTTGTGAAAAGTTTGGGCATACTGCAGCCAAATGTTATTTCAGATTTGATCAAAACTTCACTATAAACCAGCAAAATAATGTTCAGAGAAGCAACAATCCAAACGTTAACATTGCTCATACAAGTCTAGAAGCAAGAAAGCAAAGTAGCAGTTCAAAAAGTCAGTTAGATGCAGACCAACAAACAAAGACAGATGATCTACAGTTTGAAGAATGGTATCCAGATTCAGATGCAACAAATCACATTACCAATAATCTTGACAATCTCAATCTTGGAAACAGAGAATATAAAGATATGTAATCTATTTTTATGGGTAATGGAAAATCAATTCAAATCACTCATACTGGAAATGCAAAAATCAAAGGCAAAAGAGAATTACATCTCAATAATCTACTTAGAGTCCCACAAATCAAGAAAAATTTATTAAGTGCATCTCAATTTGCCAATGACAATCAAGTATATTTTAAGTTTTACCCAAAGTTCTGTCTAGTTAGAGACTTACTGAACAAAGAAATCTTGCTACAGGGTAATGTGCACAATGGTCTTTACATTTTCAATCTGTTGAAGAAATCTAAGTCTGCTCAAAAGAGAAATTGGTGCAATTATGCTAGATATGATTCAAATGTCAAAAATAAAAAGGTGTTTGATTTGTGGCATAGTAAACTGGGTCACCCCAGTGTGGATGCTGTAAAACATGTTTTGCAGAATAGCAATATAAAATTTGAAAATATACCTAGACCATATATGTGTACTTTCTGTCAAATGGGAAAAAGTCATAAGCTACCATTTTCTAAATCATTAACTAGATATACAAAACCATTAGAAATGGTAGTAGTTGGCTTATGGGGTCCAGCCCCAATTGACTCTGACTATGGGTTCAACTATTATGTTTCTTTTATAGACTCATATACTAGATAAACATGGATATATTTTCTCAAATCAAAGGCAGAAACCAAAGATATAGTGATGCAGTTCATCGCTCAAGCAGAGAGATAGACAAACAATGAACTAAAGGTAATCCAGACAGACGGAGGTGCTGAGTTTAAAACGTTGAAGGACTATTTTATCAAAAAAGGAATAATACATAGGATTACCAGTCCATATACATCTGAGCAAAATGGCCTGGCTGAAAGAAAGTACATACACATAGTTGATACTGGCCTAACTCTCTTGACTCATGCCTCAATGCCACTAAAATTCTGGCCAGAGTCATTCAATTTTGCAGTATTTCTTATCAACAGAATGCCTACAAAGGTGCTGAAAAACAAAATACCACTTGAGAAATTATTTAACACATCTCCAGATTATACATTACTTAAAACTTTTGGTTGCTTGTGTTATCCATATTTAAAACCATATAATTCTCACAAGTTCAGTTTTAGATCTCTACTATGTACTTTTATTGGATATCCCACCAATCATAAGGGATACAAATGTCTTACCAGCAATAGCAAGATAATTATTTCTAGACATGTTGCTTTCAATGAACATGTCTTTCCTTTTTCTATGAGTGAGTTGAAAAATACTCATAAGGTTTATGATGCTAAATCATCCAAGCATTCTGTTCAAAAACATTATGTTCCAACTTACTCAAGTGAGTAGGTAAGAAAGACTCAGATTGATCATCTGATAAACACTGAACACTCACAAAACGTATCAGATGGTCGGCCTGATCTCAATGAATCAGAAAATCCAAACCACTGCCAAGACAGGGAATCATCAGACTCCAGTATGGACACTTCATCAATTATGGATACTTCCTCAAGTCCAGATGAAATTAATGATACTAACATCAATAGATCTCCATTACCTGCAAGAGAAGGACATCATATGATAACAAGGTCAAAACATGGTATTTTCAAACCAAAAGTCTACTCAACTGTACTGAAACAAGATGAACCGGCCAATTATGAAGAAGCACTCACTAATAGTAACTGGAAGTCTGCCATGGATAATGAATACAATGCCTTAATTAAAAATAAAACATGGAGCATTGTGCAAGCACCAAAAGACAAGAATATCATTGGATGCAGATGGACTTACAAACTTAAAAGGTCAGTAGATGGAAAAATAGCTAAATATAAGGCAAGGCTGGTAGCTAAGGGATACTCACAGCAGTGTGGATTTGACTTTACTGAAACTTTTTCACCAGTAGTGAAACCAACTACAATCAGAGTAACACTCACAGTTGCTCTATACAATGAATAGGACATCAGACAACTGGATGTTAACAATGCCTTTCTACATGGTGAACTACAACAAGAAGTGTATATGCAACAACCGCCAGGATATGCTAAAGGCAGTGACAAGAGAATGGTATGCAAATTACATAAAGCTATCTATGGATTGAAGTAAGCTCAAAGAGCGTGGTATGAAAAACTAAAAACTACCCTGATCAGTCTAGAATTCAAGCTAACCAGGTCTGACAACTCACTTTACATCAAAATAAATGATATTAATACCACCTATATTCTTGTTTATGTAGATGATCTCATAATTACAGGTGATAGCAGTGATGAGATTAGATTTGGTACTAGTCATTTACATAAAATTTTCTCTATCAAGGATCTAGGCAACTTAAGTTATTTTCTAGGAATAGAAGTTCACAAAAAATCACAAAATGAATTAATACTATCTCAAAGAAAATATATTTTTGAGATTCTTGATAGGGCAAAGATGAATGATGCAAAGCCTATGCCAACACCCATGGTAAGTAATTTGCATTTACCTAAATATAAAGGTGAGCATATAGAGAACACAAAATAGTACAGAAGTATAGTAGGTGCCTTCAATATGTCACTATCACTAGACCAGATATTTCATTCTGTGTAAATAAAGTCTGTCAATTTATGCATGAACATCTAGATCACCATTGGAAGGCAGTGAAGAGGATCCTGAGATACTTAAAAGGCATAATAAAATATGGAATAAGCATAAAAGCAAGCAAATCACTAAATATTCAAGGATACGCAGATGTAGATTGGGCATCAGACTCATATGACTGAAGATCTACAACTGGGCACTGTATTTATCTGGGTGGCAATCTTGTATCATGGTGCTCCAAAAAGCATCCAACTGTTTCACGATCAAGTACATAAGCAAAATACCATAGTGTTGCAAGTGCCACAGCTGAGATAATGTGGCTGGAGTCTCTCCTTCAAGAGATAGGAATTACCAGTACTACAAAACCCACAATATGGTGCGACAATCTGAGCGCTGTATCGCTATCTGCAAACCCAATTCTTCACTCACGAACTAAACATATGGAAATTGATCTCTATTTTGTTCGTGAGCAAGTCATCAAGAGGAAGCTCAACATAAATCATCTTCCTACTATTCATCAGAAGGCAGACATACTTACAAAACCCATCTCAAAGAGTAATTTTGTAAAACTACGGTCAGAATTAAGAGTCGAGGAAGATCTAGAAAGTCAGAGAGGAAAGATCACCATGCATCAGCCATTAGAGACTTGCACTAACTTGAATACTCAGACAAAATCACATGAGACATGTAATTTTGCCCGAGATCTTCATAATCGAATAACACATGAGATCTTTCAAACTTCCAAGCACAATTCACTCGCTTCAAACCTCTGAATCACATTTAAGTACTCGAGGCACTCCAGTGACTCAATTTATTGAAGAAAAAAATTCAGATCTGGAAAGCGAGAAGATAGAAATTGTTTGGGAATGAGAAGGAGAAAACCCTAGCCGAAATTATCGGAGGGAATTAAGAGATATGAAAGATAGGAGTAAACTGAAAGGCCCAGCCTTTATACAATATGGCATGGGGTTACAGGGGTATTACTGTAACTTCACAAGATGAAGTCTTTGTATCATATATATCAACCTCCGTGTGTAACATTTGTACAATAATATTAATAATACTGCTTCTTCTTTTTTCTTTCTGTGAAAACATAAATACAAATACATTCAAATTCTATTTTAGAGCAAAAGTAACGGTGCATGGAAATTCTATAGGAGACACTGATTTCAACAACTGCATTGTATCAACCAACCTGTATGAACCAGAAGCACAGAACATGTTGGTACTTTGGTAATGAGTTTTGTGTTCGTGGAAGTATAAAAAGTGCATAAGCATTTATTTTTTAAGCACAGAAACCAAAAGCACAGAAAGTGCATCAGCATATATTTTTGAAAAAAAGGGTTTTGTATTCGTGGATTTTAAAAGTGCAGAAGCATAGAACGTGTTGGTACTTTGGTAGTGAGTTTTCAATGGGCTCTTAAGTCCATATAACTTTTCTTGATAAGCCTAAAACTAAAATTTGTCATATTTAGCTCCTTATATGTGCTACTTGTATAGTCTTAGTATCCTTCTTCAGAAAATTGCGGTCAAAATAATTTCCAACCATCTGTACTATCTATTCAAAATCAACCAATATTAGAGCATATTAAACCCATGAAATATAAAAATCTGGGATGAGGGTGGGTTGAACAGAGGGCAAAGGGGATGTCATGGGTCAGATGCAGGCAAAGAATCCGGGTTCAACAAGACGAGGAAAGATGTGTTTCAAAGCTTTGAAGGGAGGGAGGGAGTGAACAATGGACGTGGATGGCGAAGGTTAATGGGTAGGAAGGAAAGAGGCAGACTTGAACTAGATCTAGTGCCCCTTGTCATTCGACCCTAGTCTTTAGTTTGCCTTTGTAATCTGTACCTTTTGTTCCATTATCTACCTCGGAATGGCATTCAGAATACGCAAATCTCATTGTCAAATATGCAGGGAATTTAAAGCAACCGCAAAGTTTTGTACCAAAGTAAAATATCAGTATCAAATACATTATAAATGAAATAAAAATAAAGAACATGATGTAAAGGTATACGTTGATATGGAACAAACACCAAAATAGGAAGCCTGGCTATATTATAGAGTTGACATAAAAAAGGCCTAATTGAGTATATCATATTTTACTTGTTTGTTTACAACAATGAATTTCGTTTTAGTATTGGTATCTAGTGTTAAGCAATTTAAGGTCAGTATTGTATAAGTGACAATTTTGAGTAATGAACAAGGTCAAAAAAGCAGGAGAGTTTTAGACTAAATCTTATACCTTGAAAATAAATATTCTGAGAAAGTCATCAAAAAATATAGCACTATATGCTTCAAACTAATCTGCAATCATTTTATCAACAGACCATATTCACATTTAACTTACTACTTTGGTAGTGTGAGACAATTTTAAACCACTTCAGTATACTGATGTTAAAAAAACAAAGGATAAATTTTGTATTTAGGCCAATTTTGCAAACAAATTACAAGAACAACCCACTTTGCAAACAAATTACAAAAATAGACCAGTTTTCTCCATGTAGGACGCCATGTGTGCTGGAGGCATCTCAAATGCCGCCATTACACGTCTATTTTGTATAATAACACTGGCAGCATTTGAGATGCCGCCGGTATGAGGCATCCCAAATGCCGCTATTTATGCTGCTCTTTGTAAATTTTGTAGCCCTTTCTCAATACCACCCCACTCCCCCTTCTCTCAACTCATCTTCAAAAAAAACCGAACCCACCCCCCAATTCACCAAAAATCAAAATTTCAAGCTTCCAACTACCAAAATCTAGTTAGAATTTGAACCATGGCTTCATCATCGTCTCAAGCTCATCCTATAGGTATGAAATCTATCGATTTTGTCTTTAATTGTCATTTTTTCAAATTAGGGTTTAGGGCTAAAATTGTTCTATGATTGCAAATCTATTATTGTACAGTACAATGAAGTTGAGTACTCACCTAGAGCACATGTTTAATTGTTTTTCCATCGTGTATAATGAAGTTATATAGTTGCAAATCTACGGTTCTATACCCATTGAAGTTGAGTATGATTATGCAATGTTATTGTGGTAGAATATGATGAAATGGCTCCCGGACCGATCAATCCTAGTGTGCTTTACCTCCAACCTCAACACCGCACAAACAACATCGATATGATGGAGGTACAAGGTCAAATAATTTGTTATTACTTCTGCAAATTGCTGGTAATTACCATAATTGCTTTGCTCTGTTACTGTATCGACAGGGGGTTGAGTCGGACGGCTTCATTGACCATTCATCAACTTTAAAGCTCGTCACGTCAGTGCATCCAGGCGTGTTGGAACTATTAGATAGAGTTGGATTTAGTGTTGTCAATAAGTTGGGATATATACAGCTCGACCGGAATCTTTGGACGGATCTGATCGATAGATGGCGACCAGAGACGTCTACATTTCATCTTAGAGTAGGTAAGATGACAATCACTTTGAAAGACGTAGCTGTGTTGCTTGGATTGCCGATTAACAGGGATCCTATCCTGAAACCGGAATTTTCAAGAAATTATATGGAATTGTGTGAGACCTTGCTTGGATTGGCTCCTCCAAAAGATGTGAGTTGGGGAAATGAGTCAATAGCGGCCATGTGGTTTAGGGCGTAGTTGGCCGATGATATTCCTCGTCGTGCCTCTCCTTTGCAGATTGCCCAACGTGCCCACGCTATTATGTTGCACATCATCACGCAGCGCCTTTTTTGTGATTGATCGAGGTCAAAAGTGGCCCTTCAATGGCTTCCATTGTTAGAAGACTTCGATTCATGTCGGCAATACTCATGGCGTAGTGCGGTGCTTGCTTTCACCTATACGGAGCTTACAAGAGTTGCTTTGGTCCAACAACGGTCCGTCGAAGGTTGTATGACTCTACTTCAGGTACGGACATAGTCATTCGTTGTTGCATAGTTGAGTATTTTGTAAAACCGTAACTAAAATTAAGTTTCACACTTGCAGCTTTGATCATGGACCTACCTTTCGGTTGGTCGTATTTCTATGAAGACACAAATAATTGACAATTCAAAGCCTTATGGAGCGAGGTAAAACAGTGTTTTCAGTGTTGTTGTATCGACACAGTAAATTTGAATTTCCTATAACATGTTGCTATTACAGGTGGATTGGCTCGAAGAATACAAAAATGACCCCAGACGCAATTTAACCTTCTACCGGAATGAGTTTGACGTCTTAGATTACAATGCAGTAACATGGAATCCATATTCCGAAGCAGACCTTTAAGCACATCTGGCTATTTGTACAATGGACAGGATGTTATGGTGGGCAAGACTTATGATTTTTTGTTTCGGAGATTTAACATACCATCTGCCAGACAGAGTCATGAGGGAGTTTGGTCTTCGACAGCACCTGCCATATCCTGCTCCATATTACATGCTTCCATACGGCAAAGATGAGTTCGAAACGTTGGTTGAGTTATGGAACAACCGTTTCATAGTTGGGGAAGACGAGCATGATGTCACTCTGACCGATGAGGAGTATCTTAGCTGGTACTGGAATATAAGTCGTCGTTATGTGCTTCGAAGACAAGCGGAGGAACCCGAGCAAGAGGTGGCACCTTACACTCTACGAGCTCCGCTAGAACGGAATGTGGTACGTATTAATATTGACAACTTATGTAGTACTTATGAAACTCATGCGAGTTTATGTTATACGCAGGCGGATGGTATGTATCATGTGTTGGACATTGTAGACGAGCTTGCGGAGGAGGTTCCTGAAAAGAGCAAGACAAAATGCTTCTCTATCAAACAAATTCTGCTATCCTGTTTGTCGAAGAACAAGATGTCAAGGCCCATCCCACCTTCGCCTACTCCTCCTCCTGCAGTGCCACCATTTATCAAGAATATTGCTCCTCCCGCGTCGTATGAGGAGATAGCTGCAGTCCCACCGGCCCCCTCACCGAAGAGAAAGTATGGAAGAAGGAAGAAAAAAGAGGGCGAGAGTTCCAGAGCGATATCTTCGCAGCATACACAACCCGTTGGGTCATCGCAACCCCCAACGGAAGGGACGCAAGAGGAGGGTAGTGAAGAGATGTCAATGGAAGAGGAGAAATTCATGCTCAAGCCAAGAAGACCGAAGAAGAAAACTCTTAGGGAATTAAAAATTTTGAGATGAAATTTTAGACTAACCGTAGTGGACCGTGGTTTATATTTGTTGACTGTAGTGTTATTGATCATTTGTGTGGTATGTTGACTGTAGCATTGACTGATCATGGTCTGTATTTGTTCGCTTAGATTGTTTGGTTGTTAACTAATGTAGATTAGTGTTTGTCGTTGTGATTGTAGAAGTGACTCTAGTATTCGATGTTGTTGTGAATGTTACTGGTTTTAGACTTGTATTTGTTGTTGGTAACTGTAGTCATGAGCTTAGAAAGATGCAATGGTCAAGGTTTAGAAATGACTATTACGTTAGTGTCGAATTATGGACATTGTATTTTCCATTTGCAGTTTGTGTGAGAAAGCAACAGAGCGGCATTTCAAATGCCGCATGAGGCGTTATTTGAAATGCCGCGTAAGGCGTCATTTCAAATGCCGCGCGGAGTGGTATTTGAAATGTCGCCACCAGCGGCATTTCAAATGACACCTCATACGGCATTTGAAATGCCGCTCTGTTACTTTAGATTTTACATTCCATACTTTGAACGATGCATAACATACTTCAATTATCGATGCATAACATACTTCAAACAATGCACAACATACTTCAATTATCGATGCATAACATACTTCAAACGATGCATAACATAACATACTTCAATTACGTTTCAATTATCCTTCAACGATGCATAACATACTTCAAACTATGCATAACATACTTCGAACGATCGTTTCAGATATTTTTCATCACATAGCAAGTTTCTAATTTCATTACGTTACATTTCAATTGTCCTTCAACGATCTACGTGGCTACAAAGTCGAATACTTGTACCCATGAACCAACAATTCGTTTCGAATTCAAGGTTCAACTTTTCCAAACGATTAACTTCCGCTTGCATTTCTAAAGATATTCCACCCCTCTAGGACATAGCCTGATTCGGCTGAATCTTGTGATCGTTGTATCCAATGCAGCGGTAGAAACGACGTCCAGCGTTTCTATCATTTCTGCAAATGACTACTTCGCATTCCTCTCCACAGCCAAAAACTACACATGTAGCATGAGAGCTTGAGCTTCCACGATTTTGCCGACCTAGGAGACCTAAAAGACGTACATTTAGCGATTGTTGGACTGGTCTATCAACCGCGGCTTCTCCACGTGATGTTCCACTATACTCATTCGGGGGTTCTTCTTAGAATTTTGTCTCTGGTACAAAATCAACTTCAAGGTCGGCGCCACTTGAAATCCCCTTTCCTCTATTTTGTTCGAATTCGTCGTACATTTTCATCATTGTTACGTCATCAATTTTCCAATTGTCCATATACACCTATGAATACAACCAAAAATACATCGACAAAACAATTGATGAAATTGAACGAGAAAAGTATAATACTTACCTTCGGTGCGACAATGTTGAATTGAAATATGGGGAGGGGTAGTTGCAAATTATTGAAATCGGACGAGAATAGTATACCAATATGAAACCTAGAGCTTTTGCTAAAATAATTTGGTAAAGTTAGGGTGTAGGTGGGGTAGTTGAAAAAATTTTGAAAAATATATATGCAGCAGATGGACGGCATCGCAAATGACGCTAACATCGTTTTTTGAAAAGTCGTAATACGCGACATTTGAAATGCCGCAGCATGCGACATTTCAAATGCAGCAGCAGGCGGCTTTTGAAATGTCGTTTGAAATGCCGCGAAAAGCGACATTTCAAATGACGCATGCTGCGGAATTTCAAATGCCCCATCCAAGCGGCATTTCAATACACTTTGAATATAATCTGCGTTAGAAGGCTAACAACAAAATAATAAAAGTCGAAATAACATTTTCGTCCAACATTAGATTACATAAACATTTATTCTCAGACAAACTAGAATGCGTTCGAATTAGGATTACAAACAAAATAAAACAAACATTAAGTTGCTGTATTGCAATGATTTTTTTATGACCATGAAAACCACAATTGCTGCACCTATTTCCTTTAGGGGTCTGTGTAACGACCCATAAAATTTTATTAATTTTTAATTGGTTTTATAACGTATTTAATTTGGATTTTGAGAAATTTTAATATTTTGAAATAAAGTTTAATATTTGGTTTACGTATAATTAAATATAGCAAATGGTAAATTTTCAATTAATTATATGAAGGTTTATTTATTTTATAATTCTATTAAATTCAAATCAATTAATAATTGGTGAAAATAAATTTATTTTCAAGACCTGAATATTTTACATAGAAAAAGTCTAAATCATCTTTTGACTGAGACGTCATTTTTCGTTTTTCCAAATTCGGACTTCTTTAGCTCTGTCGATCTTATTTTCTGTGTTTTGCTGCACTTTTCCCTAGTAGAAAATCCAAATTTTATAATCCAATCGTACCATTGACATCTGTGTACCGTTTTGATCGTCCCGTCGTACTGGTCTCTACGATATATTTATTTCTATATTTTGAGATACAGTGTGCGACAGAAACGATAAAACAGCTCGTCGTAGCGGTACCCCTGTGTTGTCCATTCAGATTTCAAACGGCTATAAGCATTTATCACCAGATGTTACTTTTCATCTTTTCAATGTGTTGGTAACCGCCTTTATTTCCGTTAGTTCGAAATATAAAATTTTATACCCGGCATTTATTAAATTTTGAACCGTTCCTTTTTGCCTTTATAACTTTCCCATTTGCTTTAATTGATTCCTGGATTGTCGGGCTTGACGTTTTTCTTTCCTTTTTAATTTCTAACCTTAGGCCCTACACATTCTTTTATAGCCGTTGATTTTTCATCTTTCCGGAATTTAGGCTTGACTTCCACTATTCCAAAAAAAAACCCTTCCGTTTGCATTCTTTATTGCATACGGTTCAATTTGGAAAGAATATGTAATTTTAATTTACAGCCTCTTTTACCTTCTTCTTTTATATATGACCACCCTGTAGCTTATTTTCTTCCTCTCCTCACCTCAGTCTTTCACAATCTCCTCCCATTTCCAGTTTCTTCACTTCTCCTCTTCCCTTCCCTCTAAAATAAATATATATATAAATATTATTATTTCGTACGCAAATTGCTTCTCCACTGGTCAATACCAAAGCCGCTTCCTCCGCCTTGAACGGCCACCCTATCCTCTGCCTAACAACTGCTGTGCCGCCGTCGCCCTCCTCTCTTTGGCCTCACCCACTTGCTGACCTTCCAAAGCACCGCAAAGAAATCCTGTCAGCAAACCCACATCGCATCCGAACCTCCACTGCCTACCGAAACTCCACGTCCACCATCCACCTTCAAACTGCCGACCCACATAACCATTGCACCGCCTCCCCTTGCGTGTCTGACCACCTCAACATCGCATCCACCTCGACTAATGCCAGGCAGGCAGCGCCTCCCATCCTCGAACTCTCCCACCAGTCTCGGACATCCCTCACCTCGCCATCTCCTTTGTCCCACCGTGCTCACCATCATGCTCGACTCATTTTTCCGCAGCCGCCACCTTTCCCCTCCCATCAGCAAACCCACGGACCCATGGCCATACCCTCTTTCCACTCTCCACCGCCGTACCCTGTCCTCCGGCTCCTTCACTTTGCAGTTGCGTGCGTGGCATGGCTTCTGTGATATTGGGTGATTTTTGGGTTGCATCTTGGATTCTTTTATTATTATTATTTCTCTTATCTATAGTATTTCACATATAGGTAAGTTTAATATAGGTTGTATATTTAGTTACAACAGAGAAGGGGACATGCTTATTAGATTTAATATAGTTTAGTTAATATATAAACTTATTAGTTGTCAGTAAGTGGTTGCGGTGTGGTTGGTCTGAGTGTTGTGATGCATGTTTTATAGAGAGCATTGTTATGGAATAAGCTATAAATTTATAGTTATCTAATTTGTTTATGTCGTGGGTCCTAATTTGCTTTAAATACAGTAAGTTTGAATTATATATTCATGTGACAGTTTTGTGCAATAAAAGTTCTATTTTAAAATTTTAAAGAGGTGTCCTTCATTTTAAACTATGTCTACAGGTTGAAAATAATATATTTATAAAATGGTAATTATATACATAAGCTAATGATAATATTAGTAGTTAGTGTGGTATACTATATAAAACTATTGTTATATTAACCGGATATGTTTGTACAGGCGAGAAAGGAAAAAAAATGTTTTGAAGCCGCATGCATAGTAGTGTATATTTAAGTCTGCATATTTTAGGCAATGTTTACTTGTTTTCCTTGTTTAGTTCATGTATTATATATTATATATATAGTTTAGGTTGCAGGTGTATATTCAATAAATTGAAATTGGGATATGCGCATAGTATATATATATAGTGTACTAGCAGTTTGGGTCAGTCACGTGTTGATTTTATAAAGTATATGGATATGTGTAATCTTGGTTTTTTCAAATTTTTTGGATACAGTACGTTTTGGGATTTAACTATTGATTCAAATTTTAGATACATATATATTTAATTTAATATGGGTTTGAGCATTTATAATATGATTTTATATAAATAGTTATATATAGTTATATATATATATATATATATATATATACGTGTCCACTTATGCCATTATCTTCATCGATCCAACTCTGATTTGATTTCATCGATTTCTCGTTATCAGCTTTGATCGTCGGATTCGTGCCGATCTTTCTTCGCTTTGATTCGTAACTCAAATCAGCTTCGTTGTCCATCTTTCTAGCCTCGAAAGGTGAGCAATCACTCACGATTAACGTTCTTTTATTTATTAGATTTGATTTCAATTGAAACGACAATTGAAATATGATGCTATAGTCATTAAATTGTTATATATGCTATCCTCTGTAACCGTTCACTTATGGGGTATGATACTATGTCCTATTGTTTATACTTTATTTAATTACTGATGATATATGCCTGTTGTTATATTATTATCATATCTGTTATCACTCTGCAAGTTCCCTGTTAGTATAGTATTCACTATGGGTTGAAATGATACATACCCGAACGGACTTTAGAATAGGAGAAAATCGTTATGGGTTGAAATGATAAACCCAAGCGATTTTCATTTAATTAAATTTGGGATTACGGGTTGAAATGATATCCACCCGTATATATTTAAATTAGGGATTGAAATGATAGATATCTGTATCACTTGACCATAGAATATAAATTATATACCGACGCCGTTGGTCTATATAAATATTTTGAAAAGAAATATATGGTTTTATAAATATTGATATAAATATTATATATAAATGGTAATTTTATATATAGATTTAATAATAATATTTAATTTAATTAAGATTGATTTAATACATATAATATGGTTAAGTATTTATGTAGATCTACATTTCAAATAAACTTTATGGCGATAAACTGAATAATTAAGATTGGGAGATGAATTTTGGGTTTATTTGGAATGGTATTTAAGTAAGGATTTTATTTAATTAAATCGATTTGAAATTTATTGAATAGGAAAATTTAAAGGTATGATTTTATAACTAGATTTTTGATTTAAGCGATTAAATGCATATTTCACGTTTAAGTAAATTAAAGAAAATATTGAGAAAAATGGAATTTAAGGTTAATTAAATAATCTTGAATCAAATGAGGAAGTATTTCAAGACTAAATAATAATGAGGTTAAATCGAGATCTATATGAAACGGTTAAATTGAACATTTAAATTTTTAAACCTTAAACTATATTGGAATTTAAATGGTTTAAATTTGAGATTCGGATCTGTATTTGAAATCAATATATTTGAATTTGTTATTTAGAAACTAAATTGAATTAAAATGAAAATTTAGGTTGAACTAAATTCGAATTTATTATTTAGAAAACTAAATTGAATAAAAATTTAGTTGAAACGTTGAATACTTAAAGGTTTAAAAATATTGAATATAAAGGGGTATTTTGTGATTACAAATCCGAATTTGAGTTCGATAAAATTGAAGTGGTTATTTTAGGAATTGAGTTGAATTTAAATTGATAAATTGAGATTGAATTTAATTTGAATGGGAAGGTCGGGTTGATGTTGAAACAATTTGTTTAGTTGAGGGAATTGAAAATATTTTACGGTATAAATTATTTAATATATCTAAATACTATTTTGGAAAATAGCTATATTTGAAGTGAAATGATATTTGATTTTGGGGTATAAATTAAGATGAAAGAACCACGGTGTTATAGTGTATATTTCTACCCTGTAGATAGTTCCATGGACCCTTAGAGGATGGTTATTCCAAACATCCTTTAAGTTATTTGTATTTCAGTTGATATTTCACTTGAGTTAGATTTATTGATATAAGAATGTTAATCCTGACTCGAGTGTTTTGTGTTTTGCTTTACGCTCGGGTCAGACTGAGTGATACAACATTTGAGACTCACCTTCGAAGTTGGAGCCTTGCTTAAAGATCCAGCTATCTATCCTTTCAGTCATCCTGTTGATTTGTTCAGAGAAGTCATCTACGCATACTGGAGACTTCACTACATCTAAGATATTCAGTTGTATTTTATTTCTAACTCCAATGTATATAGTAGCTTCATGAACTACTATTCTTTATCTATTCCGCTGCATTATATTACTCTGTGTTTGTGATCTGTGATGATTTATTTACTATATATGTTAAGTTTTGCCAAATTTTTAATTAACAATTCGGTATTTTGAATTATTCAAGTCGGACATGCATGGTTTTATTGTCGATTTGAATGGTCCAAAATAGTGGGTCATTACAGTTGGTATCAGAACTTTGGCTCTTGGCAAAACTAAGCATATATGGTAAATTTATTTACAGAATCACTTTCGCTCGAGTTGAACCTCTTCCTTTTTGACTCGATTTCCTTTGAATTTTGGAATGTCCCTCGGTTCCAAAATTCATTCTTGTCTCTCTTTATTTATATTCTTTTGATTCTGGAGTATCCAATAACTCCACTAAATGATTTGTAAAGGGGGATGAAAACTCCTTTACAATTGGTGTCGATTCACCGAAGATTTTTGTATCCTCGGTTTAGATGCTACTATCTCCTGTTATTCCAAATTCTATTTCTAGCGATCGAATGTCGATTTTCCTTAGAATTCTTCATCCATCATATTGCTAAATGCACGATTGACCCGATTAAGGTCGCCCGTGATTTATAGAAGTATATCCATCTCCTATTTTGTAATTTAATCATCTTCGATCGAGTCTATCTTCAAATCAGGATTCTATTGGTTAGAGTCTTCTAATTTAAATCTCTACCTTTGTTTTGAAATCCATTCTTAAATCACCCTTTGAAAAATCGAGTATGTTGTATTTTTGAAATTGTTTTGTACCGAAATTATTATTTTGATAACTATGATTTTATTCTATATATAAAAAGAAATTGTTTTCGATAAGGATTATATACCTATATATAAAACAAATAAGAAATGTTATTCTATATATATAAAAGTTTTGAAAGGATTTGAAAATTTGAAACCTTGTAAGAAATTGATTTATATAAAAAAAATTTACAACTGAAGGGTTAAATTTGAAATTCGAGAATTAAATTCCGGTATTTTGAAATTGGATTTAAGATTTTGGAAAATATATAAAAATAATACGATTTAATGGTATTTTTTCAAATAAGAAATGTTTCAAATGAGTTCAAATGAGTTCCAATAATTTTGAAGAAATTTCAAAGAAGTTTTCAAGAAAATAGAAGTCCAGAACTCACGTATGTCGCTGGAAAATAATTTCGGTGATGAGTGCACGCATCATCGACATTGATTTTCGAGTTTCAGAGTGGGGGAGAGGCCACTTTAATAGCTCGCTATGCGAGTGATTTTGTAAAACCGTTATAATTTCAAATTCCGAAGTATAATTTGATATTTTCGAAAGATATATGTATATATTTGAAATAATTTAAGTGAGACCGGTGTTCAGTCCTCGAGTTTCGAATTTGTTTTGGTATAACCCTATATATTGAAATTGATTTATTGTTGATTTTCAACTCTTGAATTGAAAATTTGATTTCCCTAACTATTTCGAATGTTCAAACACTTCCAAATCGAGGTTAAATTTTCAAAGCTAAGAAATTTCGAAGCGTATAAAATGTTTGATAAAGAATATAAATTTAGTTTTGAAATGTTTGAAAAGAAAAAAATAGTTGAATAATGGTTTTCAGAAAGGTAAATCGGATATTTCAAATAGAAATAGATAGTTTAAAAATTTTAAAGGGATAATTATAAATTTGGAAACCATTTTGAGTATAATTGATTTTGAGAAAATATTTGGTTTTGAAAATTTAATTGAAATTAAAAACCAGTACTTATATGGTGATTTTGAAAATGAATTTGTTCGACTTGAATTATTTTAATTTGGAAACTGGGAACTTTGAAATTTAGATATTTAATTTGGAAGAAATTTGGTGAAATCATATATGATTTTGAAACTGAATTGATATTGAAATGATTTGAAATTGAGAACCTTAGATTACTAAGCACTTGATTTGGGAGTGGTCGAACTTATATAAAATGGATTGTATAAGTATGAAGTTGATTTGAAATATATTGATTTGAATGGTACTCAATTTGGAAAGAGATTTTATATAATCGAAGTCTATATAAGTATGATTTGATCTACTATTGATTTGGAAAGTATTCGATTTGGGAAAAATAGAATCCTATATATATGGACTTTATATAAGTACAATATTTGAAAGTGATTTGAAAAGGTACTATATGATATATATTTTCAAAGTAAAGATATGGAAAGCGCCTTTTGCTTGATATCCTCTTTGTGGCCACATCGTGGATTCATTCTATCGATATTATTCTCTCTGATTTTTGGTTTTTCGGATGTAATACTCGAGTGTTCCCACCGTGGCGTAACCCATGGGTTTTTTTCTCTCGTGAATGCATAGTGCAATTGCCTGGCTGAGTCTTACCTAGGGGTACGGATTGTTTCCTGGGGGTTCCAGGCGTAACCATTGTGTATCCTGCAATCTGTGTAGGTCGCGAATAGTAGCGCAAGTGCCTGGCTAAGTCTTGCCTAGGGGTACGGATTGTTTCCTGGGGGATCCAGGCGTAACCATTGTGTATCCTGCACTCTACTAGTCATCATGGCGTAACTCGCAGGGCTGAGAAAGCTTACGGATATGGATTGTTTCCTAGGGGATCCAGGCGTAACCATTGTGTATCTGCGAACCATGATCAGACAAAGGTTTTGCTTTGGTTGTTTGTTTGGATTGTACTTTCCATATCTGTTTTTAAAAGTGTTTTTCAAGTATTTTCACTGGGTGTTAAAACGGATCTACTAAGTACTTGAAGAATTTTAGCTTTGCACCTGATCAACGCATGGCCAGAGTCTGCAAGAACGAGGATAAACTTGTTGAAACATCGAGTTATAAAAGTATTTTCGAAAGTAAAATTTATTTCGATATAATAGTATTTTATTATAAAAGTATTATTATAAAGGTATTTATTATAAAAGTATTTTTCCCAACAAAGAAAATTTGAATTAATATTTGAAATTTAAAATTCTTATGGTTCTAGATTAATTATTCGTGCCCAATACTATTCCTTGCATCTACCTTATCTGCTCAGTTTAGTTATTCACCTTGATTCTGTTTTCCAAATCTACATTCCTTCCTTGTTGGATATATCCTTTAAAATATTGTTTAATTATATACTACATGGTTTAATAGAAATTTTAGTGTATAAATATTCTAGAAGTTATTTATCTAAAATAAAACATAACAAAAAGATTTGTGATCTAATAATAATATTTGGAAGGTATCTTGAAACAAAATAAAAATTTATGAATTTTGGATTTAATGTTTTCAATAGCTTCTTTGTAAATATAACAAATGATGCAAATAATTGTTTTCAAATAGCTTTCATATGTATAAAGGTGTTAGTTAAACATATTAAATTCCTATGATTTTGAAAATTTTAAAGTATCAAAGATAACTAAATCGCAAATGAAGTTTTCAAATGAATATTTCAAGTAAAATTTATATAGTTTTAAAATTTATTATTTACCCTTGACTTTCAATCTACCTTTATTTCTGGTTATTCTATTCTCCTACCTCCTTCCTTTTCGGGGACGAAAAGTTTTGAGTGGGGGAGAGTGTAACGACCCATAAAATTTTATTAATTTTTAATTGGTTTAATAACGTATTTAATTTGGATTTTGAGAAATTTTAATATTTTGAAATAAAGTTTAATATTTGGTTTACGTATAATTAAATATAGCAAATGGTAAATTTTCAATTAATTATATGAAGGTTTATTTATTGTATAATTCTATTAAATTCAAATCAATTAATAATTGGTGAAAATAAATTTATTTTCAAGACCTGAATATTTTACACAGAAAAAATCTAAATCATCTTTTGACTGAGACGTCATTTTTCGTTTTTCCAAATTCGGACTTCTTTAGCTCTGTCGATCTTATTTTCTGTGTTTTGCTGCACTTTTCCCTAGTAGAAAATTCAAATTTTATAATTCAATCATACCATTGACATCTGTGTACCGTTTTGATCGTCCCGTCGTACTGGTCTCTACGATATATTTATTTCTATATTTTGAGATACAGTGTGCGACAGAAACGATAAAACAGCTCGTCTTAGCGGTACCCCTGTGTTGTCCATTCAGATTTCAAACGGCTATAAGCATTTATCACCAGATGTTACTTTTCATCTTTTCAATGTGTTGGTAACTGCCTTTATTTCCATTAGTTTGAAATATAAAATTTTATACCCGACATTTATTAAATTTTGAACCGTTCCTTTTTGCCTTTATAACTTTCCCATTTGCTTTAATTGATTCCTGGATTGTCGGGCTTGACGTTTTTCTTTCCTTTTTAATTTCTAACCTTAGGCCCTATGCATTCTTTTATAGCCGTTGATTTTTCATCTTTCCGGAATTTAGGCTTGACTTCCACTATTCCAAAAAAAAAACCCTTCCGTTTGCATTCTTTATTGCATACGGTTCAATTTGGAAAGAATATGTAATTTTAATTTACAGCCTCTTTTACCTTCTTCTTTTATATATGACCACCCTGTAGTTTATTTTCTTCCTCTCCTCACCTCAGTCTTTCACAATCTCCTCCCCTTTCCAGTTTCTTCATTTCTCCTCTTCCCTTCCCTCTAAAATAAATATATATATAAATATTATTATTTCGTACGCAAATTGCTTCTCCACTGGTCAATACCAAAGCCTCTTCCTCCGCCTTGAACGGCCACCCTATCCTCCGCCTAACAACTGATGTGCCGCCGTTGCCCTCCTCTCTTTGGCCTCACCCACTTGCTGACCTTCCAAAGCACTGCAACGAAATCCTGTCAGCAAACCCACATCGCATCCGAACCTCCACTGCCTACCGAAACTCCACGTCCACCATCCACCTTCAAACTGTCGACCCACATAACCATTGCACCGCCTCCCCTTGCGTGTCTGACCACCTCAACATCGCATCCACCTCGACTAACGCCAGGCAGGCAGCGCCTCCCATCCTCGAACTCTCCCACCAGTCTCGGACATCCCTCACCTCGCCATCTCCTTTGTCCCACCGTGCTCACCATCATGCTCGACTCATTTTTCCGCAGCCGCCACCTTTCCCCTCCCATCAGCAAACCCACGGACCCATGGCCATACCCTCTTTCCACTCTCCACCGCCGTACCCTGTCCTCCGGCTCCTTCACTTTGCAGTTGCGTGCGTGGCATGGCTTCTGTGATATTGGGTGATTTTTGGGTTGCATCTTGGATTCTTTTATTATTATTATTTCTCTTATCTATAGTATTTCGCATATAGGTAAGTTTAATATTGGTTGTATATTTAGTTACAACAGAGAAGGGGACGTGTTTATTAGATTTAATATAGTTTAGTTAATATATAAACTTATTAGTTGTCAGTAAGTGGTTGCGGTGTGGTTGGTCTGAGTGTTGTGATGCATGTTTTATAGAGAGCATTATTATGGAATAAGCTATAAATTTATAGTTATCTAATTTGTTTATGTCGTGGGTCCTAATTTGCTTTAAATATAGTAAGTTTGAATTATATATTCATATGACAGTTTTGTGCAATAAAAGTTCTATTTTAAAATTTTAAAGAGGTGTCCTTCATTTTAAACTATGTCTACAGGTTGAAAATAATATATTTATAAAATGGTAATTATATACATAAGCTAATGATAATATTAGCAGTTAGTGTGGTATACTATATAAAACTATTGTTATATTAACCGGATATGTTTGTACAGGCGAGAAAGGAAAAAAAATGTTTTGAAGCCGCATGCATAGTAGTGTATATTTAAGTCTGCATATTTTAGGCAATGTTTGCATGTTTTCCTTGTTTAGTTCATGTATTATATATTATATATATAGTTTAGGTTGCAGGTGTATATTCAATAAATTGAAATTGGGATATGCGCATAGTGTATATATATAGTGTACTAGCAGTTTGGGTCAGTCACGTGTTGATTTTATAAAGTATATGGATATGTGTAATCTTGGTTTTTTCAATTTTTTTGGATACAGTACGTTTTGGGATTTAACTATTGATTCAAATTTTAGATACATGTATATTTAATTTAATATGGGTTTGAGCATTTATAATATGATTTTATATAAATAGTTATATATAGTTATATATATATGTATACGTGTCCACTTATGCCATTATCTTCATCGATCCAACTCTGATTTGATTTCATCGATTTCTCGTTATCAGCTTTGATCGTCGGATTCGTGCCGATCTTTCTTCGCTTTGATTCGTAACTCAAATCAGCTTCGTTGTCCATCTCTCTAGCCTCGAAAGGTGAGCAATCACTCACGATTAACGTTCTTTTATTTACTAGATTTTATTTCAATTGAAACGACAATTGAAATATGATGCTATAGTCATTAAATTGTTATATATGCTATCCTCTGTAACTGTTCACTTATGGGGTATGACACTATGTCCTATTGTTTATACTTTATTTAATTACTGATGATATATGCCTATTGTTATATTATTATCATATCTGTTATCACTCTACAAGTTCCCTGTTAGTATAGTATTCACTATGGGTTGAAATGATACATACCCAAACGGACTTTAGAATAGGAGAAAATCGTTATGGGTTGAAATGATAAACCCAAGCGATTTTCATTTAATTAAATTTGGGATTACGGGTTGAAATGATATCCACCCGTATATATTTAAATTACGGATCGAAATGATAGATATCCGTATCACTTGACCATAGAATAGAAATTATATACCGACGCCGTTGGTCTATATAAATATTTTGAAAAGAAATATATTGTTTTATAAATATTGATATAAATATTATATATAAATGGTAATTTTATATATAGATTTAATAATAATATTTAATTTAATTAAGATTGATTTAATACATATAATATGGTTAAGTATTTATGTAGATCTACATTTCAAATAAACTTTATGGCGATAAACTGAATAATTAAGATTGGCAGATGAATTTTGGGTTTATTTGGAATGGTATTTAAGTAAGGATTTTATTTAATTAAATCGATTTGAAATTTATTGAATAGGAAAATTTAAAGGTATGATTTTATAACTTGATTTTTGATTTAAGCGATTAAATGCATATTTCACGTTTAAGTAAATTAAAGAAAATATTGAGAAAAATGGAATTTAAGGTTAATTAAATAATCTTGAATCAAATGAGGAAGTATTTCAAGATTAAATAATAATGAGGTTAAATCGAGATCTATATGAAACGGTTAAATTGAACATTTAAATTTTTAAACCTTAAACGATATTGGAATTTAAATGGTTTAAATTTGAGATTCGGATCTGTATTTGAAATCAATATAGTTGAATTTGTTATTTAGAAACTAAATTGAATTAAAATGAAAATTTAGGTTGAACTAAATTTGAATTTATTATTTAGAAAACTAAATTGAATAAAAATTTAGTTGAAACGTTGAATACTTAAAGGTTTAAAAATATTGAATATAAAGGGGTATTTTGTGATTACAAATCCGAATTTGAGTTCGATAAAATTGAAGTGGTTATTTTAGGAATTGAGTTGAATTTAAATTGATAAATTGAGATTGAATTTAATTTAAATGGGAAGGTCGGGTTGATGTTGAAACAATTTGTTAAGTTGAGGGAATTGAAAATATTTTACGGTATAAATTATTTAATATATCTAAATACTATTTTGGAAAATAGCTATATTTGAAGTGAAATGATATTTGATTTTGGGGTATAAATTAAGATGAAAGAACCACGGTGTTATAGTGTATATTTCTACCCTGTAGATAGTTCCATGGACCCTTAGAGGATGGTTATTCCAAACATCCTTTAAGTTATTTGTATTTCAGTTGATATTTCACTTGAGTTGGATTTATTGATATAAGAATGTTAATCCTGGCTCGAGTGTTTTGTGTTTTGCTTTACGCTCGGGTCAGACTGAGTGATACAGCATTTGAAACTCACCTTCGAAGTTGGAGCCTTGCTTGAAGATCCAGCTATCTATCCTTTCAGTCATCCTGTTGATTTGTTCAGAGAAGTCATCTACGCATACTGGGGACTTCACTACATCTAAGATATTCAGTTGTATTTTATTTCTAACTCCAATGTATATAGTAGCTTCATGAACTACTATTCTTTATCTATTCCGCTGCATTATATTACTCTGTGTTTGTGATCTGTGATGATTTATTTACTATATATGTTAAGTTTTGCCAAATTTTTAATTAACAATTCGGTATTTTGAATTATTCAAGTCGGACATGTATGGTTTTATTGTCGATTTGAATGGTCCAAAATAGTGGGTCATTACAGTCTGCATCTTGTCCATTGTACCTTTAATTCTAGTTGAACGTGCACGTCCTGGTTGTCTTTTAGCGACCGGAGGTAGGACCAATTGATTGTCACTTGAACTCCAATAACATTTATCTCATACCAAGTGAAACTCAGGGGTGTAAGCTGCCAGGTATTTCACTGTGAAATACCATGTTGAGGCAAAGTCGTGATGGGCTCTATTTGCTCCGTTGGAAACCGTTGAGCAAGCGGCCATAACATGAATACACGGTAGGTGCTCTAAAAGAGGGATGTTGCACGTACAAGCTCAACTGTTACCGTTGATTAGTACTTTGAACTCGTCACCAAAATAGCGTACAACTTGCCACTCAGATTGACTAAATCGAATAATCCTTGTATGCCTAGCTTCGTTAGCTCTTTCGGCGATCTTGGCTTCCCACTTCGGAGTTAGACGGGAAGTCAGTTTTGATGCCGTTTCTCTTCGTTGACCAAAATGATCAACCGATCTGAAAAAGGTGCGTGCAACTAAAGCTTTGACAGGTAAAGACCTAGCTCCTTTAAGAACACCGTTAAAACTTTCTGCACAATTGGTGGTCATGACATGAAATCGACCGCCATCATCTTTACACAATGCCAGTTCACCTCGTGCGCTCCCAAACTCCTTTCTATCCAATTGTGAGCCCTGATGCTTATAGTTTTTATTTCTTCACGTATTCTGATGTACTCGTCTTCTTCCGCAGTACAAGCTACAGCATAAAATAGTCCGGTTAATCGTTTTTCTCTAAACCCTGCAGCTTGAAAATTAGCTTTAAGATGTCTAGCACAAAATCTATGTTTATGTGGCAAACACCATTTTGATTCCAAGGCTGATGGTATTCCTTTTGTCCGATCCGAAATGAAGGTAATTCGTCGAATGTTAACACTGTGAATGAACCGCCGCATGCAGGCAAAAAACCACCCCCATCTATCCCTGGATTTAGACTCTACAATTGCGTACGCTAAAGGGTATAGGTGATCATCCGCATCAACAGCAGCGGCCACAAGTAACGTCCCTTTATATTTCCTGTACAATTGTGTCCCGTCAATACATAACAATGGACGACAATGAACAAATCCTTCAGTACAATATCCAAAGGCTAAAAAGCTCGATCGAAGACTCCATAATCATCGGTCATAACGTGTCCAACACTTTCCGGGTTCGATCTAGTTATTTCAGGAAAATATTGCCTTAGACTACTATATGACTCAACCCAATCACCATAAATTCTTTCCACCACCTTACCCAAAGCTCTCCAAGCCTTCATATAACTAATTTTCACAAACAATTGTTCTTCCATCAAAACTTATACCGTTCCGGCTGTAATGTTTTGATCGACTTTCACAAAAGGTAATATTTTTGCCACTACAAAGTTAGACGTCGCCTCCTTGTGGGTGGAGTTCACCGTTGGATTAACACAATTGTGTTCGCTAGGATATTTCCTTACAATCCACCAATTCTGCTCCGATTTTTTTGAGACAATAGCATGAATTCTCCATGGACAATTTGCATCTATATTACAAAAGGCGGTATATTTGGTTTTATTTGATTTTATTGCTTTAAAAGATACGACATGCAAAATCGACCATTCGCTCAACTATTGTAACAACTTGGCTTTCGTCTCGAAAATCAAACCAACTTTAAATCCATTCCGAACGCTTACGGTTGAAAACATCTCATTGTTGAAGCCAAGATTCGCAACGATTGACCTTGCCATAATTTGTGCGTTGCACAAATCATCATCCAAAGGAACTTCCATTTCCACCTCATTGCTGTCTTCGGAAATATTGTCTTCAACCGGAAAATCATAGTTCAAAGGTTCATTGTTCACTTGCATACTACCTATCCACGACATGTCGTTCTCCACCATGTTCACTAAATCCGTACTATTTACGGGAATTCATCATTGACATCTTCGCCTTCGTCCCCGTCTATCTCAGTATCAACATCTTCATTGTTCACATTTACGTTTACATTCTCCAAATCAGCATTAGATTGCTAGCAATATCATTCGCGGGGAATCTGCTATTCAAACATACGTATTACTTAAAACCATTACCATAATTACTACCTACGCAAATTTGATTTTTCATGAGACATACATCTGACTAAGATCATATAACTCGGACGGAGTTGGATGCATAAATTGAGACATATGACATTGTGATGGTCCAGCGGCACTAGGCAGTGTTGGTCGACAAGGAAGATAACTGCATATAAGGCCAAAAAAATGTTAAGTAGCGCACAACTATCAAATTAATACGACCTAAATTTCACAAATAGATGTTTCACCTTCCAAGCAAATGCGTAAAGCTGCCTTGACTTAAATAGGGGTATGTATACTGAATGCCCTGTGGATAGGTCATACACGGAGGATATCCATATAGACCTTATTGTTGATCGTACATCGCTGTCATAGTCGGATTAATGAAACTCGAGGACGCGTTTTCGCGGCTGATACTTACTGCCTCAACCGTTCTTCGGTGCTCCTCAATAACACTGTTAACTTCTTGTTCTCGTACCGGTTCTTCTACTTGCAAGCGCCTAATTTTCCCAACAAACAGCTCAATTGATTTCGATGTCGCTGAAAACATTAGCTCGACATCATCATCATCGACTATTTTAATGGCTTTCAATCCGAGTCCGTCGGCCAATTACACACTATCTCTATGTCAAATTCTTCAGATTTTATCTTGGTCGCTTTATAGATCTGCCAAATTACAACCTTTCAACACTTTAGCCAGCTTACATGACCCCCTGACATATTTTTCACAATTAAGTTCATCAACAACCAATTCTCCATCGAAATAACAGATGGTCGGTACACACTTGGGAGCCATTCTACAATTTATTCAATCAACTAGTAAACTATTATCAGTTGATACCAAACAGCAAATGAAATTAAAAAAAATTGAACTAGGGGTTCCAAAAAAACATACCTGCTATAGCTAATAACTTGTTGAAGAGGAAGAATTAGATGTTGTTCCTCGTGTGTATCTGAATCCAACCAAGATTAAACTACGAATTGCAAATAATTTAACAGTTTGGATTTTATAATTTTAGTAGATCTAAGTAAAGTTTGGAACAAGACAACATTAAAAGGTGACTGTCTAATAAAGCAGCAGAAATAACGGCATTTTGGATGCCGCATACTTGCGGCATATCAAATGCCGCCAGTTTTATTATGCAAAATAGACGTGTATTGGCGGCATTTGAAATGCCGCCAGCACACGTGGCGTCCGACGTGGCGAAAACTGATCTATTTTTGTAATTACTTTGCAAAGTGGCATATTCTTGTAATTTGTTTACATAATTGGCCTAAATACAAAATTTATCCAAAAACAAATGTTACATTTTACGTAGTTTAAATAAAACTCCATTAGAATTTTGATTTAGCATACTGCCAATGCTAAATAAATGTAATACTACAACGATAAATGAATAGATAATGGCATAGTGGTAGTTGGAGTAAGGGTGACACAACAAGAACGGTACCAATTAGCGACGGCTTTTAGCCGTCGCCGGCCGTCGCTAGCCGACGCTAAAAGCCGTCGCTATAATTGTCGTCGCCCAATAGTGTAGCGACGGCTCCGTCACCAAAATAGCGACGGCTAGCGACTGCAAATGTGCCACGTGGAAATTTTTCCAACGTCTAAATGCCGTTGCTAGTCGTTGCTCGCCGTTGCTAACCTGCACCATAGGGCCGTCGCTAGCCGTCGCTAGCCGACGCTAATCTGTGCATTTTGGCCGTCGCTAATCTGTGCAAATCTGAACCAAACAACCACTATACACTATAGTCATCAAGTATAACCATCATATATCCATCATATATCCATCATATAACATAACTATACATTCAAACAATATAAAATCCAACCAAATTTCATTTTCAAATCCAATAATCGGAATATGTAAATAGTAAACCGAAATTTCTACATAATATCCCGACATATATATATACATAATATCCAACCAAATCCATCAACTAAAAGTCATCAAAATATATGTACATAATATCCTGAAATATATATACACCATACCAACCAAAATGTGTATATACCAAACTATCAGCAAACAAACATACCTACTCCTCGCCATCGCTGCCGTCCTCTCCAGGCATCCTCCCATGCTGTTGCAAATAGGCCGCAATCCGCTCATCCAGCTGTTGCTCAAAGAAACTCTTCCTCCAATCATTTATTTCTTCAACTGTCACCCTCAACTGAGCAATCTCCGCCTCTTGCTGCGACCTCCTATATGCACTCTGCATTCTCATGGCCTATAAAATAATTCATAATTATTTATATATTAGTATATATATATAATATTATTAAAATTGTTAAACTATTCATATGCATGATTAAATTTATATATTAGTACATGTCAAAATTTACCTCCACATTTCCATAGCTATACCGTCGACTGGTCCGAGAAGGCGGGTCAATAATAGCATCTCAAATATGGTTCTCCTCCTCTAACGTAAGCTCTTCCTGACCAGTGGACTGTGCTACACGAGCCCGCTCTGCTTCGTACCTATCCTGCGATTACAAACAATTATTTTACACGATAAAAACCGAATTTCAAAATTTTGAAAATAAAATAAGACAAAATATTATATTAACAGTAAATTAATTTACCATTACGGATTGTGATTTGTCATCCGTCCACTCGTATGAAATATTGCCCTCTTCGTCAGTCCTCTCCACGGCATGCGTGGCCTTGAATAGCTCGGCCATAGTGGGCTCGCGGTTGTATCTCGCGGCCTGAAAATATATAAATATTATTGCTAATCTAATTATAAAATATTGTAATAAAATGTAAACACAGGTTATAAATTTAATTACCAGCTCTCTCTTATGCTCCTGAAAGGATTTGGAGCCACTACGGTGCAATGCAGGATTTTTATTCCTGTTTGCCCAGTTCCGCGCAGATAGCTCCATACAATAAGGGCATGCTAGACGACCGGCCGTACTCCAACCAGAAAACATCCCGTCTGCAGGAAAATCATTAATCGTCCATAACAAAGAAGCGAATAACCGATTTTTTTTTTCGTTGATACATCGTAAGTTTCGACTCCATCATTCCACAGTTTCTTCAACTCTTCGATCAATGGTTGTAAATAAACATCAATTCCTTGAGTTGGATCATGAGAGGCGGGAACGACAGTGGTGAGAAACATATATGGTGTTTTCATACACATCCATGGAGGTAAATTATACGGAGTAACGATAATTGGACAGGATGAATATTTACTACCAAACTGTGAAAATGGTGAAAATCCATCCGTACATAAACCAAGTCTGACATTATGACTTTCCGCAGCAAATGCGGGATAAGTCTTATCGAAATGTTTTCATGCTTCACCGTCGGATGGATGTATCAAAGTTCCTTCTTCCGCTGTTCTCACACCATGCCATCGCATATGACAGGCCGTAGCAGAACACGCATATAATCTTTGAAGTCTGAGAGTGATGGGTAAATAATGCATTCTCTTGTACGGGACTTCTTTCCCATTCTTCTTTCTTGGTTTGTATCTTTCTTCGTTACATATTTTGCATTTTCTGAGGTCGACGTCGTCTTTCCAATACAACATGCAACCTTTCACACATACATCTATCTTCTCGTACGGTAGACCGAAAGTGGACATCAATTTTTTTACTTTATAATGACTATCGCACATCAGATTGTTGGGTGGCATGTGCTGTTTTGCAGCTTGTACAACTGCTGTAAATGCAGCTTCCGTAAGGTTGAATTTTGATTTCATAGTTATGTATTCGGCGGTTACTGAAAGTTCGGTTCCGCTTTTACATCCGTCCCACAACGGCCTCTTAGCAGAATCCAACAAATCGTATATTTTTTTAGCTCCCGCAGTCGGTTCTTCTTCGACATTTTCGTCTTCATCGACAACTTCCGTTGTAGGAAACATTGATCGTGCTGCATCGTCCACCATATTTCTATCGGATTCGTCATCATATTACCGTCCTCTAAAACTTCATTATTAGGTGTAAGTTCAACAAGTTCTCCATGACGATCACAGAAATAATAATCAGACACGAAACCATATTGATACAAATGTACTTCAACTATATCCGATTTCCAATGCTTCAAATGTTGGCACTTACTACACGGGCAACGAATTTCTGTATAGTTTCGGTTATTAGATTTAGCAAATCTAATAAATTCCTGTACACCGTTGTAGAAATGTTGCTTTATTGATGCTTTCTTTCCAGTTCTGACTTCATACATCCACGTACGGTCGAGAAAATAATTGAACATTTTTCCTGATTTGAAAATGTATGTTAGACAATTTAAATGATTAATTTACAACCATTCTCCATTGTAAAAAGTTCATCGTTTCAGGAAAATCAAAATATAAACTTCACTTTATTTTTTTATTTTTAGGTATTTTGATTTTCACTTCAGTGGTCAGTCATACTACTTCCCATTACAAACACAATAATATAATTACATTTTATAAATCATTTCAGATTAAACGGTTCAACAAAATTTCGGCAGCACTTCCCTTATGTTCCCTGTATCGTACACAAATGCGCGTACACAGGGAACGTAAAGGAAGTGCTGTCGAAATTTTGTAACCGTTTAAAATGAATTGATTTATAATATGTAATTACTTTATTGTGTTTGTAACTTGTCCAATACAGGGACAAATCCGACAAATATTGTATCAGATGAATATAAATGTCCGTTCCGTTACAAAACGAACATCCATATAACGATCATATACAACACTTGCCAGACGGGGCCAAAGACAATCTAAGGGATAAATAAATTTCTTTAAATTTTATCAAATATTATTGTTCTTTTCAAATTTTGACAATGTTTCAACTATTTATATTTTATTTCAAAAATTTGTGTATTTAAATTTTAGTTCAACATTCAATTAACAATTTTACTTCAATATTAATTTCTTTATTTTTTTTTAACGACATAGATTTTATGTGACTATTTGTTGTTGTTATATTCATTTCTTAATTTCTTTACAAAATCGATTTTAGTACAATATCAGTTGTTTTTAAAGTTATTTCCTAATTTTTTTCAAATAAATTATATATTTGCAGAATTTTTAATGTTCTCATATTCATTTTTTAATTTTTTGTACAAACTTTATTTTTTACAATATATACAACCTTTTGCATTTTGTCCGTCGCTACCCGTCGCGATTCATCGCTAAAATTATCAAAATGGCAATCGCTAATCGTCGCTAGCCGTCGCTCAATCAACATGGTAAATAAAACAATTATCAATGAATATAATTAGAAAACAACAAATTCTAATTATCGAATAGATAATTAGAAAACAATAAAAAACTAATTATTAAATAAAAATTTGTCAATTTAAATTTACTTAACAACTTAAATTTGTAATTTATCAATTTCATAAACTATGAAATACTTTCATGTAAATTTATCAATAACCAAGTTAATCATTAATATACACTATTTTTTCACCTAAAACAACTAACCATGTTAATCGCCAACACTAATTATCTACATCAACCATTTATTCAACTTCATCATGATGAAATAATTAATATGTACTTAATTCAAGTTCATGATAATAAACTAATTAATCTACCAAATCAACATACAACACTACTAATACCTAATTTAACAACACTACTAATACTCAAATTAACAACAAATCTAAATTTTACAACAAATCATAATTGAATTAGGGTTTAAACTAAACCTAAAAACATCAAATTTACATTCAAACAAGAGATTAGGAGCATACCGACACAAATTTGGGTGATTTGGAGGCTTTGAAGGGTTAGGCGCCGGCTGGGGTGACGGGGGGCGACGGAGTTGGGGAAGGAGGAAAGATTTGGGGAAGGAGGAAAATGAAATCTGAGCTCTCGGTCAGGATCTGTATATTGCGATTTGCGACGGCTAGCGACGGCCGCTTTTTTTAGCCGTCGCTAGCCGTCGTCCACCTTCGTCGCTAATCGAAGCCTTTCTTGTAGTGTGAAGGAGGCGATAGTGGTAAGAAGGAGCTGAGAGAAAATTGATGTCAGAAAATTTTTAGGTTAAAATTTCAAAAGATGGAGAGAGTCTGTTATAAAAACGACGGTTGTCCAACATATAATCTTTGCTTAGCTGAATATATTATTATCATTAGTAGCCTTTTCTGAATCAAATATTTGTATCCAAAAGGGTAACACATGAGTAAAATAATAAGATAACATAAGCTTTGGAGTAAATGATGCTACATCACTATTTTGTGAGGGACGTAAGGAAAAATCTCTCCAGTTAACAGTAGCTTTAGAGTTTAAGTGTAATGCTAAGTACATAAGAAATCCAGAACTCATGGAAGTTCATGTCTTAACTAGGTGCGTTAGTACCGCAAGGTGCATAAAAGCATGAATTGTAACAGGGAATTCAATGTGTACTAGCATTTCAAAATGCAGAAATGATCACTAAACGCTAACTACATTATAAGGTATCTCTACATGTGAATAAAACAATGAATTCGTAACAACCGGTTATCTATCTACTAAAATATCGCTTCAGCGCTTACTAAAACAGTGAATTCGTAATCAAAAATGTTTATGAAAGTAACATTAAAGAAAAACAAAACCTTTACTATAAGGAGATCAGCCCATTAAAAAGCATTTAACATCACTCACTTTTAAATCGCATAACAGTAAAAGAAAAATATAATAATTATTTGGTAATACCAAAGGAAATAAGTTGCAGCTGCTTGGCATTCGGTCTTACCTAGATGTCCTTTCAGTTATAATAATTCTTGGTTTTTTAATTCTGATTATTAGGAGATAACGCAACATTCTTTAAACCCTCAAGGTGCAAGGAAATCCTCTTTATATTCTAATCAGCAAACCTAAAGCTATGAAAAAGCTTTAAAAGGAAAATAGAAAAACATAATTGAGATGTTTTGGAATTACATTTTTTCTTTTACGTTGGATATAAGATCCTATTTTGTTTTTTCAACAATTTAAAAGGAAAACAGAAAAACATAATTGGGTAAGAACTGTTGAGTAAAGTGATCAAACCTGCGCAAATCATGCACTAGTTGTTAGAAGTCAGGTTTCAGTTTGTGTTATTTAATTATTGTCAGAATTATTCAAGTTTTGTTAGCTGCATTCTAGGAAGCTGAATTGGTCAGATATAATTAGCTATTTTATTGAGTTTATTAGTCAGAGGTGTTGTGTTCTTAAGCCACGTTTTTAGGCTTTAATGTTAGTTTAAACGTGTGCTAATTTCCAGTTTATGTATTGGCTTATAAAAGCCTTGTTCTGAATGAATAAAAAATGCAATTCAGCATAAACACTTTCCTGTCTTTCTCTTGTTAAACATCAACAATTGGTATCAGAGCCAGAGGGTATTCTAGGGGCTTGATTGAGTGTTTTGTGTGAGGATTAAAACACAGGGAAACACAGTGTGAGACAATGCAAAACAACAACAACAGTGTTGGTGGCAATGCGAATTCAATTACCCAGTTGCCTATGTTTAAGGGAGTGAATTATCACTTCTGGAGTCTAAAGATGAAAACACTCTTTAGATCACAAGAGTTATGGAGCATTGTAGAAGATGGGTTCACGGATGATGCACCGGCTGAACCAAGCCAAGATTTGAGAGACAAGAGAAAGAAGGATGCAAAGGCACTCTACATCATTCAACAGTCTTTGGATGATGAAGTGTTTCCTAGGATTGCATCAGCCTTTACAGCAAAAGAAGCGTGGAGCACTCTCAAGCAAGAATACTTGGGAGATAAGAAGGTGATTGCAGTAAGATTGCAATCTCTTAGGAGAGAGTTTGAGACGTCTCAAATGAAAGAAAAAAGAGACGGTCCAAGAGTATCTCTCACGTGTGTCAAGCACTGTTCAGCAAATGAGGTCATATGGAGAAGAGATCAAATCTCAACAAGTTGTGAGTAAGGTGCTAAGAAGTCTCACAACCAAATTTGATCATGCTGTAACAGCAATCGAAGAATCCAAAGACATGGAAACATACACCTTTGATGAACTCATGGGCTCACTCCAAGCTCATGAAGAAAGACATTCCAAAGGTGATGAGAAGAAAGAGGAGAAAGCTTTCCATGTCAAAGGAGAGTCTTTAAATAAGGAGAAATCAAACCAAAACTCAGGAAGAGGAAGAGGAAGAAGTGGCTACAGAGGCAGAGGCCGTGGAAGAGGCCAATCTGGTGAAGGAAGAGAAGACTCTTCTAAAGGCAATTACAAGGGGCCAATCAAATGTTATTACTGTAACAAACCTGGCCACAAGGAAGCTTCTTGCCGGAAAAAGGATGAAGACAAGGAGAAAAGGAAACCGGAACAAAAGTCAAATTATGTTGAGCAAGAGAATCTGTTTTTAGCTCAACATGGTTGTGACAATGAAAGCAATTCAGTTTGGTATGTGGACAGTGGGTGTTCTAACCACATGACCAGTTCAAGAAACCTGTTTTAGAATCTTGATGACAGCAAGAAGAGTATTGTAAGACTTGGAGATGGGAAGCAATTGACAGTAGAAGGGCTTGGTACAGTTGCTTTTCAAACTGAGCAAGGCAAATCAAGGCTTCTGCACAATGTTCAGTATGTGCCAAAACTGGCACACAATCTCTTGAGTGTTGGTCAACTGGTGTGTGGTGGCTACAGAGTTGTGTTTGAAGATGGCGTCTGTGTGATCAAGGAAAAGCAAAGCAATGAGGCACTAATGAAGATTGCAATGGGAAAGAACAAAGTCTTTCCTTTGAATCTGACAAACAATTCAGAACATGCACTTGTGGTGAAAGGAGATGACAATGCCAAGCTGTGGCATCTCAGGTATGGACATTTAAATGTTCATGATTTAAAGTTTTTGAGTACTAAAGAATTTGTGCTTGGATTGCCCAAAATTGGAAATCTAGAATTTTGTGAAGGCTGTGTGTATGGTAAACAGGCTCGTGGATCCTTTCCAAGTGGAAATTCTTGGAGATCTAGTGAATGCCTGGAACTGTTGCATGCTGACTTGTGTGGGCCTATGCAAACTGAATCTTTAGGAGGAAGTAAATACTTCCTATTGATTACACATTATCACAGCAGGATGTCTTGGGTCTATTTTCAGAAGGCCAAGTCTGAATCCTTTGAGAACTTCAAAAAATTCAAAGCTCTAGTGGAGAAGCAAAGTGGAAAGCAAGTCAAGGCATTGAGAACAGACAGGGGAGGAGAGTTTGTCTCCAACGAATTTGTGCAGTTTTGTGATGATCATGGCATTAGGAGAGAGCTCACTGCACCTTACACGCCAGAGCAGAATGGGGTGGCAGAGAGAAAGAACAGGACTGTGTTAGAGATGGCTAGGAGCATGCTAAAGGCTAAGGGGATGCCTAACACATTCTGGAGTGAAGCTGTTGCAACTGCAGTGTATTTGCTCAACATCTCACCAACTAAAGCTGTCATGAACTCTACACCTTTTGAGGTTTGGAGAAGTAAAAAGCCATTTGTAAGTCATCTTAGAATTTTTGGATGTATTGCCTGTACATTGATTAATTTGAGAACTAAGCTAGATGATAAGGCAGAGAAGTGCATCTTTGTGGGCTATTCAACACAATCCAAAGCATACAGGCTCTACAATCCAGTTACAAAGAAGATCATCATAAGCAGAAATGTGATCTTTGATGAAGATGCAAGTTGGAGCTGGTGTGAATCAAATCAGATAAGAGAAGAGATGCACAAATCTGTTACACTTGGAGAACTTGATGAACCTGATGTGGCGCCAACTCAGCAAACTCCTCCAACAACACCTCATGTGTCATCAACATGCTCAAGCAATCAGAGTTCTCCATCAACTCAGTCTTCATCATCAAGTGAATCTCCTCCACGCCGCGTAAGATCACTTGTTAATATCTATGAAAACTGTGATTTTGCACTTGTAGCTACAGAACCTGCAGGGTTTGATGAAGCAGTATGTCAGAATGAGTGGCAAGATGCAATGACAGAGGAGATTAAGTCAATTCAGAAAAATGAAACATGGGAGTTAGTGAGCTTGCCACAAAACAAGAAGGCAATTGGCCTAAAATGGGTGTACAGGACCAAATATAATGCAGATGGAAGCATCTCAAAGCACAAAGCACGGTTGTGGCAAAAGGCTATGCACAACAGGAGGGTATCAACTATGTGGAAACATTCTCACCTGTTGCATGCTTTGAATCAGTGAGCATTGTTTTAGCATTGGCTGCACAATGGAAATTGCAGGTTTTTCAACTTGATGTGAAGTCTGCATTCCTCAATGGAGAATTGCACGAAGAAGTTTTTATGGATCAACCACAGGGATTTGTGAAGGAGGGTGAAGAAGAGAAGGTGTACAAGCCGAAGAAAGCTCTTTATGGCCTAAAGCAGGCGCCAAGAGCATGGTATAGCAGGATTGACTCATTTTTCATCTCAACTGGTTTTAACAGAAGTGAAAATGAGCCAACAATCTATGTGAAAAGGCAAGGTATGGATGAGTTCATCATAGTCTGTCTCTATGTCGATGACATAATATATTTCAGTTCTTCAGAAAGCATGCTAAGTAAGTTCAAAACCTCAATGTTGTCTGAATTTGAAATGAATGATCTTGGAGCATTGAAATACTTTCTTGGTTTGGAAGTAAGACAAGGAAAAGCTGGTACTTTTCTGTGTCAGAGAAAATATGCAGCAGATCTGCTTAAAAGATTTCACTTGGAGAAATCTGAAGTTGCAAAAACTCCTATGAATGCTAATGAGAAGTTGCAGAAAGTAGATGGTACTAAGAATGCAGATGAAAGGATTTTCAGAAGTATGGTGGGAGGTCTGAACTATCTCACACACACTAGACCTGACGTTGCCTATTCAGTCAGTGTTGTGTCGAGATATATGCACAATCCAACCAAGCAACACCTGGGAGCTGCAAAAAGAATTTTGAAGTACGTTGCAGGCTCTCTGGATTGTGGCATTTGGTATGAAAGTGTGAAGGAGTTCAAGTTGAAAGGATACACAGATAGTGATTGGGCTGGCTGTGTTGATGATAGAAAGAGCATGTCAGGTTCTGTATTTGATCTTGGTTCTGGAGCTGTGACATGGAGTGCAAAGAAGCAAGATACTGTGGCTCTGTCTTCTTCAGAAGCTGAATATGTTACAGCAGGAGCTGCAGCCAAGCAAGCTTTGTGGTTAAAGAAGTTACTAAAGGATTTTTGTTGTGAGCAGAATCAAGCACTGGAGATTTGGTGTGATAACAAGTCAACTATAGCAATGACAAAGAATCCTGCGTTTCATGCTAGAACTAAGCACATTGATGTGCAGTATCACTTCATCAGGAAACTTGTGTTAGAAGGTCAAGTTAGTCTGCAGTTCTGTGGAACCAACTTTCAGAATGCAGATTTATTTACTAAGGCATTGAACGAGGCTAAGCACAAGTATTTCATGGAGAAGATAGGAATGTGCAAGCTTGGATCAAGGGGAGGTGTTGAGTAAAGTGATCAAGCCTGCACAAATCATGCACTAGTTGTTAGAAGTCAGGTTTCAGTTTGTGTTATTTAATTATTGTCAGAATTATTCAAGTTTTGTTAGCTGCATTCTAGGAAGCTGAATTGGTCAGATATAATTAGCTATTTTATTGAGTTTATTAATCAGAGTTGTTGTGTTCTTAAGCCACGTTTTTAGGCTTTAATGTTAGTTTAAACGTGTGCTAATTTCCAGTTTATGTATTGGCTTATAAAAGCCTTGTTCTGAATGAATAAAAAATGCAATTCAGCATAAACACTTTCCTGTCTTTCTCTTGTTAAACATCAACAATCAGAGACAAATGTTTTGGCACATCCAGAAAATTCTGACAAGGATTAACTCAAGAGTTAATGGGCACTTCTAAACAATAAATACGCTAGTCAAACTAGTGCACTTCTAAACAAAAATCAAATATTTAATTTTCTGTTAAATTTTATTAGCAGAATTGATTTACGAATGTATTTATACCCTTAGTTAACATTCTCTGTCAAACTAGTGCTCTTGTACCTAAAGAGAAATGTAGAATCTACATTTGTAATAATTGGTACGTGCTACTTAACTAATTAGTAGGGGAAAACACAACGTGATTTGGATGGAATATGGACAGGTGAATGACTACATTAGGAAGTTTATTAAAAGATTTTAGCTCGTACAAAATCAATAAATGCAGGAGATAGTTATATAATAGAACTAGTAATGACTTCAAATGAATTCACTAATTAAAATTACTAAAAGTGGATAAAAGAAAAATAAATGTGTTAACATGGTATAAGATGGACACCATGGCATTAAAGGCAGTAGGTGTTAGTGCTAAGCAAGCAAATTATATTCTTCGATTTGGATAATCTTGTTTAAGTTATCTTAAATTAGTGATGTTAATCGAAAGCTCATGAATTCACCAGCGACTAAGGGAAAAACTAGTACTAAATTGCAAAATACAATATATGAACAAATGGACAAAGAACATAGCATGTGAACATAATTAAAAACAACATCTACGTTTGCAATATTTGGATATTCTTGTCTTGTATATATGCTGTGATTTGATGTTTGAACATGACATTGTTTAAGAAATACCTGAGACGTATTACCATGAGGAGTCACTGGGTTCTTCCGCTACATTTTGTTTACCATTGATTTTCTTTTATAAAAAGGTAGACGCGCACTAATAAATTAAGTGTTTATCAATTACTCGTTAACGTAGTTAATCAATTATAGCATACAGTCATAAACAAATCAGAGGACTCTTTCATTTGAGCCTGCAAGGTTGTAATTTGATTTGCTAAGGCATATTTTTTTTTGAGCTGATCTTACGAACTCCGAACTGATTTGGTGTAATCCAAAGCCTAGCCCACTTATTCGACCTCTGTGTTCGCGACCAAAACCTTCAATACCACATCTTCATTCCATGATCGTTGAGAAATTTGAGTATTTTTATGTTCTTTTATCCTATCCTATAAATAAAAAATATTCATCTTCCATATGTCACAACATTAAACGTAAGATTCATAAGTTAAGTAGAGGACATAATATCCTATGTTTAAGTAAAAATGGCGAGAGGTACTTTTCTAAAATCGACGACTTTATTGTCTTCTCCGTCGTTCGTCTAACCATGCCTTTTACCTGCCCTCACCTACCACCCATCGCCTTCCCTCCCTCTCCCAGTTTCATCTCGGCTCTTCTAATACCCAAGAAGAAGAACAAGTCTGCCTTATATCTAGTTTGTGATGGCGAGTCTCTAACGCGTTCTGGCCGTCTCTTCAACGGTTCTTCTTCTACTGACAAAGTGTTAGAGCCTGCTTCAAGAGTGTCGTCCGATGGTACTACTCAGTCAGAGGATGTCTTGGTCTCTTTTCCTGTTAATCCTCCTTTGCGAGCTATTCCATTCATTGTCTTGCTTGATAAGATTGAATCGTCTTACTTGGCTTCTCCTTTTGTTGGTTGCAGGCCCGTTTTGGGTGATCTAGCAAGCTCTTCGACTAAAGCTATCCCCATCTCAAGTATTTCCATGGTAACTACTTCATCTCCACTTACATCTTTAGCTCAGCCTATAGGAAATTGGGTTAATTATGATTGCAATAACATACTTGTGAAATATCAATCCATAGAGTTGAATGTAGGTATCGTGTTACTGAGTTGAATGATTATGTTTCCACTAACAATGGTGATAGGAATTTAGAAGGGAATTATTTCTCGCATGATGCTTCGGACTGTGCTATTGCTTCCTGGAAGAGTATGGAATATGGTGCTTTTCTAAAAGAAACAAAATGACAATACTTCTGATACCCTTTTTGACAAATCCGATCCCTCTGATGTTTATGTCAATGCAGTTAATGTCTCTGTAGTCAAAAAGCCAGTTTGGTCTTCTTTGTTTAAAGCATTGCCTAGAAATGCTGGTGCATATACCCCGTAGGATTTTACCACTCAAGTCGTAGATCGGATGAACGTGATACCTCCTGAAGTGATTAAGGAGGCGGTGAGCCATTGGCCTAACCAACTAGTTGGTTTTTTCCTAGATGCTTCATCTCCATATCCGGTTGCTTGTCAGCAATGTATGTGTGTGTGGAAAATAAAAGGTACTCTTCTTGTCCTATATATAAATACCTTTTTCTACTTTAAATTTGGAAACAACGAAGATAGACTGATAGCTATTGAGACTAGCCCTCTCATTATTGAGGGGAAACCATTTACTGTGAATCCTTGGAGTGTTGGAATAGACAGAGCAAGAGAGAAAATTCTCTCGATTCAGGTTTGGTCCACTTTCTCTAACATACCGTCTGTCCTACAACCACTGATTGGTCTGAACTGACTTGCAAGCCTTATTGGTGGTTTCAAATGTTTTGATACTAATACAGTCGCTCGTAAGAATTTATTCTTCGTAAGAGCATTGATTGAAATAAATCCAACTAATCCGCTATCGTCGATATTGAAAGTCAGAATCATGGAAGGTCATGAAGTGGAGATAAATGTTAATTATATTTGGAAACCCAACATTTGTGCCAACCGTCAGTCATTTGGACATTCTGTGGAGAAATGCTCTAGGAATGCTCCTCTACCTTCTTTCGAACAAAGTCCCCCTCCCTAGGATGGATACGAAATGGGTCCCCAAGGTTAGACTCCCGTCGGTCTCTGATCCCGTTGTTTCTGATTCTCCCGTGGTGGAATCAGAAATGGAATCACTAGCAGTTAGCATTTCGAATGATGAGGCTATTATCTGGGAACCGGATGAGAGCTCTTGGGCTTATGAGGTCATAGAAATGGGGTACGACCCGCAGATGCATAGTTATAACATGTTCTTAGGTGGTCCGTACGTGACTAGGAGGTTAATATATCATGTTGAGGATGATGGTCTTTCTTTGACGATCACCGGTATTGATGGTGCAAGGAATTGGTGGCAATTCTTAGATCCTACATGGGACCGGATTTATCTCTAATCTTCTCTCTTGTGGTCTTATGATTCGAATCTGGCTTCATACTTTTCTGCTGTTCAGCGTGTTATAGGACCCGGTACTGATGTTGATACGAGTAATGACAGGGGGCTTGTGCTTTTTCGAGTAGTCTAGACTCATTATCTAGCTCTTGTTATTTTTGTTTTGTTCTAAGTGGTCATCCACTATAAAACTAGATTTTTGCTGTTCTGTGCATGTACAGAACACATGTTCCTTATTTGTATTCATAGTGGCACAGCCCACTTTAAAGCCAGCCGGTTTTGCCAAAAAAATGTAAGATTCAAATGCTGGGGACAATTGCAAAAATACATGCCATGTAAAATATATCAAATTCAACTATATAATCAGCGAAATGGTTAAATGGAGTCAAAATTAAAAATGGAAAAATAATTTGATATCTTTTCTATCCTTACTATGTAATCGACGATAGCAGAATTTGGTCGTTCTCCATTTTTCTTTGTTGTGACCTCTGCACCACAAATCCTCCCTATTAATATTTGATGAGCAACCATTTTCCTTTTTCTACAAAAAGAGCTTAACAAATAAATACTAAACTGTATTGAATATTTTTTTGATACTGATAATAAATGAATTTTATAAGTTATTTTTTTACCGTATCGTCTTCTAGTCTTGCGTATCCCTTTTGACTTATAGTGTGTGGAACTGTATTCAACAGTCGTATGGCCTTGCTATTGCTCGTCGACTACATAAAAGAAATTCATTAGAATTAGGTATAATAAAATGAAATGAAAAATTCTCAGTTGTAGCCATCAAAATAAACCTAATTACCTCAAACTCTTTCGTTAATTTCTCGTTGATAAAATCATTCCACTCTTGAGCACTTTTAATATTATTTAGCTTTAACATGTCTAATTTGTCGAAAGCATCGGGACCCTTTGCAGCAAATTATATAGCTTTAGCTAGCCTTGACTTTGCCTCTTTCCATAGCAACCCCACCATCTGAAGGAACATATTTTAGTATATGTCATCCAACTTGAATCTTGCCTATACAGTATGAATAAAATCTAAATTGTACAGTTACATTATGTATAAAAAGAAAAATCTTAACTGCATAGTTACATTATGTATAAAAAAATAAATCTAAATTGCATAGTTGTTGAGTACATTTATATTCGAAGTTATTGCTATGTCTCTTTTGACAGTTTGTTTGACAACTTATAAAAAAAGAGATCAAATTTCTACTTGTTTAAATTCATTAAAAAATGAACTTAAAATCAAGGTATTTTTTCTATATATCATGTTTCAGCTCTCAACGGGTTTGTTGTACCTGAATACATATCCATATATTGGCCTTCAATTGGTCGTCGACTTTCTTCCAATTACTAATGGTCATAAGTACATCTCCCTTGCTAAAGTCCCAAAATACGATGACAAATATTTGGAATTAGGTCCAATATCTTGATATAGGTTATTGAAACCAATTTCAACCTTCTCATTCGGTGTCGAAGAAAATAATTTCATCATTGTTTTTTATCTTTTTCTCTTAGTTTTTACCATGTTTGCCTCTTCGAAGAAAGAGCCTATATTTATGGGTAAAGAAGACCTTTGGGGATTGGTAGGAGTGATATGTGGACGTTGGTTGAATTATGAGGATTGGATAATTGTATAGGATTGACGTTTTGAAGGGGAGTTGAACTATGGGGATTGGATATAGGTGTGGTAATGACATTTTGGAGGGTGGTTGAATTAAGAGGATTGAATGATTATGTGGGATTAATGTTTTGAATGGGAGTTGAATATTGAGGATTTGACATGTGTGTGGTCACGACGTTTTGGAGGGGAGTTGATTCAAGAGGATTGGACGAGTGTGTGGTATTGACGTTTTGAAGGGGAGTTGAATCATGAAGATTGGACGTGTGTGGTAATGAAGGGGAGTGAAATGAAGAGAATTGGAGGAGTGTGTGGTAGTAACATTTTGGAAGGGGTTGAATAATGGCAAGGAATGATGGGTGGAGGAATTTCACTGTGCTTGCATGGAGATTTTCTAACATTAACATTCACATCTTTAAGAGTAAAACCAACTTCAACATCTTTCATTTTGGAGATTCGAATACCACCGTTAGCCTTGGTTAGACGACGAGCCGCTGCAAGTGCAGCAAAAATTTGCTTCTTCAATCTTTTCTTTGCTTGCTTCGAGCTCTGAAATTATTTGAAACAATATAGTATTTGTAAGGGTATAGTTGGAATTGAGGTAAACATAGTAGTAGCATTTACCTCTTCTTGATGATGCTCGTTCTTACCCATATATGCAACAAGTTCAAGCTTCCTTTTCCAAGTGATGAACCTGGAAAAAAAATCATAATATGTAAAAAAATTAACATTATAGTAATCAGTATAGGACTTTTTTGATTTATAATAACTATGTATAATATCAAAAAATATGAAAACAACCATGTGTGATACGATGTAAAATTGCTTTGATACACTTCTATCAAAAACTTGAGTAAATCAATATGTGATTTGATAAGTTGTATCATTTTGATACGAAGAGAAATTTATTCATCAATTTACATAACTATATAACTAAACACTTTAACGCATATAACTACATATAAAACAACGTATCAACAATGAATGCTTATTCATACCAAAATGCCATCACAATCCTTCCTTACGTAACTTCCATCAGCATAATCCACATCCTTATCATAAAGTAACGACTCATCTAGTGATTTACTCGTTGAGTTTTCCTCCTCCTCATATTTTTCCAATTCATGAAAATCTATAGGAGGTACTTTCAAAACAACACACCAATTTGAAGAACTACTTTCTCTAAAGATGAACAATTGTACAACTTGTGTTGTTAAAACGAAAGAATCGCTTGCAAATTGATTTTGGAATTGATGTAAATTAACTAATGTAAAGCCATCTTCAACCTTAACTCCACAATAAATATTTTCCTAATCACACTTAAACAAAGAAACTTGAAACAGACGGTAGTCCAATAATAAAATCTCATGTAAGATGTCATAATAAATAATTTTCTCACTAGACTTATCTATATGAATATTATTCGCCTCAATGGAAACACCGCTATTTTGCATAGAATTCTTATAGTTTTTAGTATGGAAAGGTCATTCATTGACAATATAGCCAATATAAGAAACTAATTGCGATCGAGGCCCATACAAAAGCCATTTTATTATTTCGCTAACATTTGAAACATTCCTCTCATCTTTAACTTGGACATATAAAATGTTGTGTATAAAAATATATGACAATAACATGTGAATATATGAAGCTTAATTGGTCTAATGAAAGAAAATACAACTATTTTTACCTTTTTTAAACACCAATAATTAAAAGTCTCTGAATGCAGTTTTGACAATTCCACATCATTTTGTAAAAGCTGAGGGTGCAAAGTTTCAACTTCTCCTTGTACATTCTACATACGCAAATGTACAAGTTAAAATTTAACTGCTTTCATATAGTATAATCGAGTTAAACTTATACTTACTCTATATATGGCTCCACTTCATCAGTATTGAATAACACATACCGATGAGCAGCATTAACCACCTCCTTAAAAAGCAACATGGGTTTTCCTTCGAAAATCGGATGCCATCAAGTATGAAATCACTTTGTTGCGCTTCATTCAGATTTTTTCCCTCCTGCGAATTCGTACACATATTTAATATACTAACATAATACTTAATGCATTTTTAGCAGAATAACGCTCGGATATGCACCCTTCAGGTCGGACTTGATTTTTACACAAACCTTCAGCATTTTCATGTACCAATAATTAAGACATAAGCATAAAATGCTTTCATAATTGCATATTTTATTAATTACGTTAAGTATTCATAAAAAATTTACCTCTCAAATGGACGCATCCAACATATTGTACCGGTCCACTATTCTTGCTTCCCTCTCCAAATGCACCGTCAAGTGAATTACTATATTAAAAAAGGAAGGGGGAAGAATATCTCAAGTCGCATAATGTTAATGCAACTTGATTCTCCATGGATTCTAATTTATCTCTATCAAGCATTCTTTGGCATATGTCATTTTAAAATGAATATAGTCATAGTAATGCATTCCTTGTACCTACATGCAAAAGCCCTCTCAACGCTACAAACAATAGTTGTTACGGCAAAACATGATAATCACAAGACTTAAGACTTGAAATTTTGTCCTGTTTTGCAAAATATTTACCAATATTTGAGCTATACCCATCAAGCACCTTCAAATTCCTCATCCTATCTAAAAGATCTCCTTTTCTTGGTCTATTAAGGTGCATGGTGCAGCAGGGAGTAATACTTCACTTCTAACATCTATAGAATGTAACTTCTTCCTTATATGCATTACTTCTAGGTCTTGACGTGAAGTAATTCCATCTTTTGTTTTTCATTTGATATCAGGCAATGTACCAAGAATACTCTTGCAAATATTTTTCTTGACATGCATTACATCTAAACTATGATGTAAAGGAAGTGTTTGTGAAAACTAGAAAAATGTGTATAATAGATTGATAGTAAAATATTAATTACTAGACATGGATGTGAAAATGAAAAGCATTTTATTTTTAGTTATATTTTACCTTCCAATAAGGCAAATAAAACAATGGACCTATTTTTCCACCTTTGGATTCCTTTGTTCCTCACAACCCCCCATTTTGCTTTTCTATCGTCCATCTCTTCCTCCTTTGTTTTCCTTCACTCATTAACAATATCTTTGATATCTTCGAAGACTTGAGCACCGGTATGTATTGGAGGCACTTGTCTATTTTCTGTGGTTACATCAAATAAGTTTTTCCATTGGCGATATTCGTGATTAGGTGTAAGAAATCATCTATGGTCCAAATATGCGCATTTTTTACTAAATGGTAGCCATATAGAACATTTACTAATGCCACAAATAGGACATACTCTCTTACCTTTTTACGGTGCAACCTACTAAATTTCCAGAAGCTGGAAGATCATTTATTATCCATATTAGAATTGCATTTAATCTAAAATCGCTAAGATTGAATGCATCATACACCTTTACCCCTTTAATTAACAATTTGTTCAAATCTTCAACAAGTGGTTGCAGATACACGTCGATGTCATTTCCTAGTTGTCGGGTCTGGGAATTAATAAAGATAACATCATATTATCTTTATGCATACAGAGCCATAAAGGGAAGTTATAAGCAACAAGAAACACTAGCCAACAACTGTATGTTGAATTCCAATCACCAAAAGGATTAAAGCCAACACTTGCGAGGCTAAGCCTTAGATTTCGTGGATCAGATGCAAAGGAAGGATACATGCTATCAATTGTAGACCACTGAGAGGAATCTATAGGATGTTGTAGTTTGCAATCTTCTCTTTTATTACTGCTATGCCATCTTAATTATTCTGATGTCTTCGACGATATGAACATTCTTTTCACCTTGGTATGAGTGGAAAGTATCTCAAAACCTTCACAGGTATTTAGGGTTGCTTTCCATCTTCTCTTATCTTGTTCCTTTTTCAATGAGATTTTCCACGTTTAGGACAAAAACCATAATGTGCAAGCTCTTTTCTAAATAGATAGCAATTGTTTATGCATGCATGTATATTCTTATAACCTAAACCAAATGATTCAACCAACTTCTTTATTGTGTATGTTAAATCGGGAAGCTTGTTTTCCTTAGATGGCATATCCTTGATGAACTTAAGAAGTTCTGTAAATGTCGTGTCGGTTATACTATTTCGACCTTATGTTTATAAAGAAGTATCGTAGCAGATAACTTTGTGCGGCTCATACAACCAAGATATAAAGGTATTTCAGCTGTCTCCAACAATTTCTTAGTCCCTTCCCTATGTTTATCATTAACATGATATCGTTCTCCTCGTCTCCAATTTCTGCATCGAAGTACATTCTATATGTATCTGCAACTTCGCCAGCTTCATTTCGTGAATGACATGCTTCTCCATGAAAGATCCATACATTACATGTCAGATCAATTCCAAAACACACCAAACGTGTCTTAACATCTCTTGGAGAATGCCAAATAAGGTCCCAACATCGACGACACGAGCAAGTAATTTATTTTGGATTACCCTGACTTTCAACATGCTTATTATGAAATTTCAAGCGGCTTGCCTGTATTCCTCTGTCACTTTACAAAAAAAATGAACATGTCCTTTGTCAACACTACTTAGTTATAAGCATGAAATTATTATCAAAAATTATGAAACCTTGGTAAATTGATCCTTGTTTTTTCCATATCCTGTGTTGATCTGATTGGGCGCACATGTAGAAAAAACCCAGTAACTATAGCAATAAAAGAAACTAGAATGTTTTAAATAGTCCCTCCCTTTAAAATGCTACATGTAAAACTTGGTTTTGATGATTAAAATTCATTTCTTTCTAAAATATATTTTCATTTGACGTAGCATAAAATGTTGAAACTGAGGTGGAGTTATCGCTTATGTATTCTATACTCGGCCAACGATAAATAGAAGCCAACAGTTTTTCCAAACTTTAACCGTTGGAGAATAACAAAATTGTTTAAGAAATTAATAATAATAACTATAAGAAGAAGTAATAAAATGTGTAAATACGTGGGGGAGAAATTTTATATGTGTATTAAGGACAATAAGCTCTACCCTAACTGTTATTAGCAGCGGCCAATTATTATTTTGCCCCCAATTAGCTATTAATAGAGGAAATTTTTTTACTTTGCCTCTATATTAATGTCCCTAAATCAACAAAGTTAGCAGTGTAAGTGCTTCATAATAGGCTTGTAGTTTCATCCAATAATTCTATTAGCGTAGATACAAAAATTAGAGATCATAACTAAGTAATAAAATATAGGAGTTGTAGAAAACTTATTACTTCCAAGAATTGAGATAGTCTAAAATGAGAAGAAGTAAACACTATTAAGCTACTACGTATTAAATTTTTTATTTCATGCCTTAAAAGCGCAATTTGGGATTTAAGACTACCAAAGTCGAATAACACCATACAATGGTTACTTTTTCTACATTACATACACATTTATTACTCGATAAACCTTTTCAAATCAGCAAGCTCATGATAAACCTCATGTTGCAGCCATATAATGTATTATGTTGGGGAATGAAGTATGTAGAAGCATGCATTTCAGATCTCAAATGTTTTTAACCCTCCAGCCACTATTAGTAAAAAGATGTTTATTCATTTGATTTATGTTATCCTTTTCTTTGTAGTCTGACAACAACATATTTGCATATCATAATTATTTTCAATGTATATATTTATTTTTGATTTTGTACTTGTCTTTTGCTAGTTCATTTAATTTATTTTTGTTTTGGTATTGTGTTATTTTATTTTCCTAATTTGTTTCATCTATATGAAAAGAACAATAAAATGTGTAAATACCAATAAATTATATAATTATTGATTTCAGATAGAATTATATACATTCATTAGTATTTCATAAAAACAAAATTCATACTATTAGTCCTGTGTACATAATTATCGTTTTACTTAAATAGAACCTACTTTAAGGTATGAATATGAATTTATTACTCTTTGAATGTATGATGGATGAGTTCGAGGTTTTTATGACCTAGTTCTGCTTGATTTCATCCTTTATTTATATTGAAATTCGATTGCCGAGTTGAGTGGAAAACAAGATGAAATGTTGGTTAAACAGAATAGAAGAAGTATTGCATAGTATATGTTTCATTGATACATTCAATTATAAAGCAACACTTATTCTCTCAAACAAGTTTGAGAATATGAGTTATGGTTTTGAGTATGCAACATTTGCAGTGAAAATTCGTTTAGATGGCATTTACTTTCTTGATGTGTCCTTAATTCTCAATTCTATTTGTGTTTTCTATCTTTTGAATATCTTTATCTAAAGTAATTAAATATGTCTCACCTTGTTTAGTTTTTCCACCTGGTTGCATCTTTATCATACTTATTATGAGGCATAAAAAACAAACGGGACCAGTAAAGTTAACCCTAATTTGTGGGTTTCACATTTTCAAGTTAATTAGTTGACTTAAAATGTTAGTTTCTAATATTCTAGTATCATTTTATCAATTTTACAATGTCAAATAAAGGATTAACCGACTTTATTTTTTCTGGCAGTACGCTCATCATTAATTAACTTCAGTTTTGAAGATAATGGAATAATGGTTAAATAGGCTGCTCACTGATTTGGCTTCTTAGATTACACACACACACACACACATATTTGTGACCATTGGATTTTTCTCTAATTTTTCTTGGTTAACGAACTGATGCTTCTTTTACTGGTATCAGTGGCGTTCTCCATTGAAGTTTACTTTGACCCATCCCTTATTTTTTCAGCAAAGAAGGTATACTATAAAATCTATAGTGTATCGCTAGTCATGGATTTTTCCAGCAAATCCTTGATTGATTTCAACACGTTGATTACGCAAATAATTCACTAGCAATCATATTTTGGAAAGAGAAAAAAGTCAATGCTTTGTACAAGATTAATAGATTGTGGTACTACTTTTAAGGCTCTATATATAGATATAAATTGTATATTTATTTCTGAAAATGGATAACAGTTATTTTTCTGTTCATTTCGGCATCTTTTTTACTTCTTCCCTTGTTTACAGATTGGTTCACATGTTGATCCCCTGAAAATGATTTTTACGAAACATTTCTTAGCTACATTATATTGAATTCTGCACTTGCAAGGTCAACGATTATTCGACATCAATGATGATAAAGCATAAGAATTTGTAAGTTGTACAAATGAATTAAAAAGAAGTGTATATAACTAGAGATATACTAGCTCGTTACCAATTAGCAAAATAATAAAATCAAAAATATAAAAAAAAAAAGGTAAAAAAAATTAGACTACATTTTTTATTTATTCATATGATGTAAGTTACGTTCATGTTTTTTCATCATATTATAAAATTGCCAAATGTAGAAGATAAATATACTCAGTTTCTTTCATATTTTCAATTAAAAAAAAGGTCAATGCAAGTAGTTAAGATGTATATAGTTGCACTACAATGTATTTACAAACCAAATATCACAAGAAATATTCTGAAAAATTACTTATATTTCAATTAGAATACTACTGATATCAAAATTTTACAGTGAAAATGGTTATCATTTCTTTCGGTATATATATATATATATATATATATTAACAATAAAAGGCATATATAAACTCAACCAGAAGCTGTCAACAAGCTTGACAGGTAACCGAAACCCCAAAAAAAAAAAACGAGAACACACAAAAGAAGGACATCGAAATGATCAAAAAGGGGAAACCAAAATACTCGAGCGAGAAGAAAAGGCATAGGACCTTTGACACCAGGCACACAGCTCACCCGATGATCTCCTGGAACCCACCTCCCATCCAACATCGTAATCGAGCTCCAGCAAGGCCACCGTCCGATGACGATGTTGAGTGACAAACGTGCAAAGAAAGAGCAAGCCCATCAGAAGACCCTCCAATATAGAATAAAGAAACGGCCAACATCCCATCAACTGTAAGGCCGACAGCCGGAATAGAGCAGCAGAATTCTTTAAAGCAAGCTCCAAACAAAAAAAGGACGGAGAAACTAAAACACCCCTGTAATGCCAGATCCTGAAAGCAATATCCAAACATTTATAAAACAAAAAGGGGAGGGGGAAGACGGTCAAGAAGGAGACTAGTTAGTCAGATCCACCAGTCTCCGGAACGGCAATCAACCAATTCCCGCTCTATAAGTAGACTGAGAGAAGGAGATAGATAATAGATTCACTAGGCGTCCAGAATGAGAACTGACTGCCCCTCTGAAAGGACGGCCACGAAACGCCAAGTAAACATCATCTCTAACCCTCCGAATAACGGATAGGGGATCCATTGGAGTCTCGTCAAATATTGCCTTATTCCGCGCACACCAGATGTGCCAGCAAATCAGACAAGGAATCAAGCGAAAGATTATAGAATGAAGGGATCGACCAGAACTACCTAACCACCAAGAGGACTGTAAATCAAACGACGAGGAGATGGATCCACGGACCCCCACTAAATTACCAAAGTAATTCCAGCAGGATCTGGCACACCAGCCAGCGAAGAGCAAATGATCCACCGATTCTGTTTTCCCGTTGCCGTAGCATCTACAACGGGAAACAAAAGGAATGCCAATCTGTTGAAGGTTCTCATCAACCGAAAGCCCATTATGAAAGGATCGCCACATGAAGAGAGACACTTTTGGAGGGATTCGAACGTCCCAAATGAAAGGAAAAATAGGAAGGACTGGAGATGGGATTCTAGAAGAGCTCTAGGCCTTAAGAATTGAAAACTGACCGCCATCCCATCCGGAGTGGCCGTTATGAGAATCAACGAGCAGTTTGACCGATTGCATATGCTTCCAAGTCTCACTGGCGTAAGATGGAGAACCGGAATAGCCCGAAGCAGCCAGTCTCTGGTACTTAGCATGAAGGTATTTCGCCCATAAGGAGTCGTTAGTCCCAAACCTGTACCACAACTTGCAAGCGAAAGCAGAACAGATGTCCTTCGGATTACGCAATCCTAACCCACCCTCACTCTTTGGACGGCAGATAACATCCCAAGATACCCAGTGATGTCGGCGATTGTCACCCTTCGATCCCCAGAAGAAAGAGGATGCCAAAGATTGGAACGAGCGAAAGAAGGAGGAAGTAGGGGTCATAGCGACGAAAATATGAGTACCCATAGAGCTCAAAACCGATTGGATAAGCACTAATCTTCCTGCTCGAGACAGAAGAGACGCATTCCAACGGATAATCTTTCTCCTAACTTTGTCTGAAAGAGGATCGAAAAGGGCGTTAAGTTTCCTTCCTCTGTAGAGAACAATACCCAAATAAGGAAGAGGAAGGGATGCTGCCCTAAACTCGGTAAAAGATTCGACCCAAGAAACTCTCACCTGGCCCATGTCCTTTGCGTGAATGAAACAACTCTTCGCCGAGTTGACCAGTTGGCCCGAACACCTCTCGTACAGATGAATGAACCGAATAAGGCGGCGAATAGAGGACCGATTGCCGTTGGAGAAAATGACAATGTCATCCGCGAATGACAGAGAGTAGACAAGCGGACACCCACTCGGAAGTCCAAAACGCTGAATTTGACCAAAAACCGTTAATGTGTGGATGCCACGAATGAAAGCCTCGGCCACGATAACGAAAAGAGTAGGAGATAAAGGATCGCCTTGACGGATACCTCTACCAGCTTTGAAAAAACCATTGGCCGATCCGTTAATGAGAACAGAATACCAACAGTTGGAAATGATCCTCCAAACCAAATCGATAAGGGTTTCAGGAAAACCGAAGGCACGAAGAACCTTGATGATGAAAAACCAGGACATACGATCGTAGGCCTTTTCCATATCAAGTTTGAAAATAATGTTAGAACCCCTGACATTACGGTCAATCTGAGAAACAAGTTCTTGGGCTAAAAGGACGTTATCAGTGATCAAACGACCCTTTACAAAACCATCCTGAGAAGAGGAGATAATGCGGTCAAGGTACGGAGCCAAACGAGTGGCCAGAACCTTAGAAATCACCTTGTTGGCGAAATTACACAGGCTGATCGGTCGGAACTCCGAGCACGCCCGAGGATTATCACACTTAGGAATAAGGATCAAGTTAGTGGATGACCAACTAATGGTATATATATTATTGACTGAACATCCATTATCATTTGGTTCAGTTCTGGATGAATATGATGATAATCTCATACATTCGTATGAAATACAAAAATGAGATGTTACTTTGTTTCTAGTGGCATCCCTATCAATCTCGGTCTCGTCAAATCTTTACGGGCCAATTGAACTTTGAGTGGAGGTCAAACATTGTCTCGAAAGGTTGTTTAGTTATTTGTAACTCTTTTATCTTGAAAAAGGACAGCGGTTATTTCTCTCTCTTCTCATATACATATTGACAAAAGGTTGTATATTTAAATTCACATTGAAATTTCCAACATTTTTGCTTAGCTAATTTGCATTAACTTTCAGACACTTGACCAGTTCGCTTTGAAATTATCTTCTTTTATATGTTCATCCTTCTTTTTTTATATGGTTTTATTCATGCTAACCATTGGTTAATATATGAATGACAAGTAAACAAGCTGCATTCTATATGCATTTGCATAAATTATAACAATAGATGCATTTTCTTCCAGTATATGTGTATCCTCTTCGAAACACGTATCTGATTTGATATGTATAAAAGTATGTAAGGGCTGACATTCAAAATAATAGTTGTACAAAAGGAAAATCTTTATTAAAATATAGAATACTTCTACTACAAAAGGAAATGCAAAGTAAACATGCACGCATTTTGCACCAAATTAGCAAGTATGTATCATTTTCTTAACTCTGTCAACAAACATTGTTTTGTTTTACTTAATTAACAAGTATCAATTCAACTTATTTAACAAAAATTCGATCAATTAACAAATTCATTTTACCAGATGCACCAAAATATATCATTGGCAAATTCACATGATTTGTTTAAAAAGCATTAACTTGGCTTTTTTGCAAACATATTCATTTCGAGTATTGACTCAATTAACAACCATTAATTTGTTTAACAAAAAATTACAAAAAAACTCATTCCGGCAAATAATGAAGAAGACAAAGAATATTGACAAAAATTCAAAAAAAAATCATATTATCTTCCCAAATAGTTTAGCTTAATATTTTAGCATTAACGTTTGATAGTAGTTTGTAAATATTTGAACTGTTTATCCAGAATAAAGCAAAATTTTCTCATACTAGAATAATGTACAAACCAAAAGACGGAACATACCAAAACAGCGGTAGCCTAGAAACGTACACAGCCAGTAAAGCAAGCACGAACTACGAGCGGTGTTGGCGACTTTTGAGCGATAGCGATGATGACGAGCGTCGATGACGACTTTAAGCGGTGAAGATGACGACGAGTGGCAAGTCTGCGATCTAGGTTTTTTAAGGATTTCTAGGTTAAGTATAAGCGGCGAGCATAAGCGGTCTAGGAGCGATAGTTGCGGTCTGCGATTGGCGACGATGATTTAGGGTTTTTTGGACCGTAGAAACTACGACTAAATTATTGAAAGAAGGGACAACAAAATCAAATAAGGGAGAGCGATTTAGGTTTTCTTTACGTCTGTACGGCCAAAGAAATGAAAGGAGGGTGATTGAAAATCCTTATTAACCTGATGAAATATAATACCTGTTACAACTGTTTAAAACAATTGTTATAAATAAATATTACAATTGTTGTACAAATATAATTGTTAAAAGTGTCTTTATTACAACTGATAAAATATAATAGTTGTTACTAAATACCTATTACAACAGCTGAAATAAAATAGTTGTTAAAAAGTACCAATTCAACTGTCAATTTTTTCTGGTTGTAAACGAAAGGTGGTAATATGGTTGTTTTGTTGCAGTGTTATTGTCGAAGAAGGCTAAGAACAAGGCTGTGGATTGCTAAGGAGAAGGCTAAGGGGGACAACCTGAGACGATCGTATGGTGATGAGATGAATTGCACATGACCGGCCATAGGTAAGTTGGGATAAAGCCGGGTCCAAGAATTGTCGCTTTTGAGCCAGGTCTAGTCAAATGAGTTGGTTGCATGTGTAATGACCCATTTTTCATACCTTTTGAATCAACAATAAACCACACATGTCGAACTCAAATTGCACGAGACGGATCATTAAGTGTAGAAAGAAAATAAAGACAAAACAAAGTCTCATACGAATGAAATAACATATATTATTTCGATAATAATCTTTATAAAGAAAAAATTTAAACTACAATATCAGAGTCTAACATATATTCAACCTAGACAGTTATAACACATGTCTTTACAAATGCTGACAAACAACAAAACAAATGAAATAAATGTAGTGGATAATAGAATACGTCCATACGATGATGAAGATCTCCAACTCTCCTCTGAAACTCCAACCGTCTTCAGCTAAACCCGAAACTACTCGGATCTGACCCGAGTATTTAAAATACCCGGACAAGGCTTGATAAACCAGCGTGAGATACTCGAAATTTTAATTGCATAGATCATGATGATGTTATCAAAACCTTTGAAAAGAAGGGTATCTCATAAGACCACGCCCACACATAAACACGGACGAGTTTTTACCTTATGATGACCAAAATACTTTTATACCAAAATTCACTTGATATTATTTTTAATGACATTCTTTTAAAAACTTTATTCAAATAAACTTATTCAAATAAGATATCAGTATCTGGACTACGCCTAAGGTAATATATCCGGACTAGGTCAACGGAATACATTGAACGGAATATATGATACCAGAAAGGGGTAGCTGATATGTTTGCAAGTCATTACAGCTATTTTGGTAATACAATCAACACCGTGAATCTTGTATTATGATTGGATTTCCAACATGATGAACTAGTGGCCTTTTCTCCAATCCACACGTAATGAACATAGTTCCCACTATGCCTTAATCTCTTTTCTCAAACTAGTCACTTGGAACAATACTTGCTATACTACAACTGATAACCGGTAGTTCCCTGCTTTTCTCACGATAACCACTTTATCCAAATTGGGCAATAAATGCCTTGAGGGACGTATCGCCCAAAGGGCCCAACGTATTGGGCACCACCATACACATGCACTTATTCCGAATTTGCATCTGTTGGACCACATAGTATCCCATATCATCTTCCGAGACGTGAGGTTAGTGAGGCTACGCACAATTTCTTCAAAGCCTTTCATACAAAACCACACTTTGATCATAACAGGTTCCACTTCGAATGCTATATTGTCATTCCTTTGACCACTATTTGACTCCCACAAGCATACAACCTCTGAGCTCGTATGTCTCAGAGAAGGGTGTTAAGCTAAGAGAAGTTGCCTTCTCCGCCACCAAGCAGATGTACATTTGTAAAAGTCAAACATTGTGTTTCAGAAATGCAATGTCAGACATTCTTCCATATAAGTTCGTTCTGCGATTGAACGAAACCGAAGACACTCTCCTACTACTAGTAGCGAGTAGTCCTCGCATTCCAAAAAAATCTCCACAACGAGGGGACCATTGCTATAAATAACTCTATAATGGGAGCTACCCAGAGCATGTTCAACAAGCAGTCCTTACGCTATGAAGATCTACGGTCTTCAATAATCATCATCTTCAATATGTCTTCACTCTCGAACATATACATTGGTTCGAAGTAGTTTTCGGATAGGAATCACCCAAATCCGACTCCGGTTCTTTCGAAGCCAATCATCGCTTTTAAAGATGTTAAGTTTATATGTGGATGTCAATCAATAATAAATTACTTCATCTTTTATAAAATATCTTTCTTAGATATGTTCTTTTCAATTTATTCCATTTTTTTCAAGAGTATATGGAATCATTAAGCCTCATTTATCAAATCGTTTGGTTTATTTAAACCTTTCTTAAATCCTGGAGTAATTCCAATTCATTTTATCTTTTACTCAGGAAAACCTTTTCGAATCATTCATTAATCTTAATCAAATATTTCTTTCTTAACTTCAAATCATATTCTTGCAAATCGAAGATTTTCATAATAGAGTACTACTGCCACCTTAGATATGGTAAATTTCACTCCAAGGGACTAATGGAAAGTAATCCTACATCATGAAGATATTTGTCTTTAATATCATTGTCTTCAATATATTTTATTTCGAAAATTAGTTTGAAGGGGTTTTCGGATAGGAATCACCCAAATCTGATCCCAGTTCTTCGGATAGGAATCACCCAAACTCGATCCCAGTTCCTTCGCACCAACCATCGAGTTAAAGATGTTAATTCATATGGGGTTTTGAAAATAAGTTTGAAGTGATTTTTGAATAGGAATTAACCAAATTTGATCTTGGTTCTTCAGATAGGAATCACCCAAATCCAATACCGGTTCATTCGTACCAATCATCGAATAAAATATGATGAGTGGCTAAATAACATTCAAAGAATATGTTTCTTTTTTTTTATCTTGGAAAAACTTAAATATGATTTTTTTTAGAGCATCCGGGCTTTCTTTTCGATCTATCCCACCCCTCGTCTAAAATGAGAAAACATAGGTCATGTAAGTTCAGGGCATAGGTTGCTTCATCACTAACCTTAGTCAAACAACTTGTTTTATCTTTTCAGATCTCACAGACGGAACAAATGTACTCGTTTCCGCATACTCAGTTATTAATCTTCATTTTAGAAACGATTTATTAAACTTCCAAATCATCATTTAAAACACTTAATTATTCTTTTAAAAATATTATTAACCGATTCTTGGAAATATCTTTACGTTTAAACTCATATTCAAAATGCTATAGAATTCACAGCATAAAAGTGCTATCTAAGCTTATTTGATTTAAACAATTTTTTTGTTTGAAAATTCATATTTTCCATTTCAAATCTCTTTTAAACCATTTTAATGGATTTATCAAATTTATTTCATAATTTTAATCATTTAAAAATATCATTTGTAGATAATCTCTTTTGGATTCCGAACTGCAAAACCGCGATTTTTTAGAAAATTGTTTTGAACATATTTCAAAATCTACATAACGAAATCTTGATTTTCTTTCTTCATTGGAAAACTATTATCATTTTGAACCAAAGAATTTTTATTTCGAAGAAATCTGACTTATACATCATTCTCTAATTCAATTTGAAGTAACGGATCGAAATTTACGAACTACCGCTACGCGACGAGCTCGATTTTGACCAATTTTGTGAATTGCTTCGGAACTTGTCCGAAACACTTCAAATTTTTTTGAACCATATTTAAACTATTTCAAATTATTTAAAACAATATTTTCATCGTTTCAAACTCATTTTTCGTTTCATTTTATATTATAATAATATCATTTTCAATCTTTTTAGTTATTTTGAAATCATTAAGATGCTAAATAATTTATATACACATATTTATATTGGTTTAATTCTCATTTAATTAACTATGGTTAATTACTAATCATTTCTCTGATTATTTACCAACAAACGATCAACCATATAAACAATCATATAATCAACCAATTTTGCAACCGAGATATCAAACATTTAATCATTCAACATATTTAAACTTTTCATATAATTAACTTGAAATATTTTTTTAAGAATTAGTAACTTTAAAATATGAGTACCCACCTTTAACCAAATTGATTAACTTCCTACCCACATTCATATCATTCAACATTTCACTAAATCCTTTTATCTTCACCAAATCTTTTTCATAGACTTTTCTTTTAATCTCGGCAGCACTTCCTTCTTTTTTCCCACTTCGAAGCTTCACGGCTTGCTCCTCCCTCTTCCATAGGTTCATCCTCCTCCTATTCTTCCTCTTTCTCCATCGTTTCTTCACTTCTTAGATACTAAACCATGTTTTAATGGTATTCTAAGGTCTTTGGTAAAGTTTGGTTGTGTTTGGAGTTGATTTGATATGATTTTGAAAAAGTTAGTAAGGAAAAGAGAGAAGGAGAAGCCATTAAAGAGAGCTTCAAGAAGTAAGAAGAAGAAGGTAGAAATAGTGTGAAAAAAGTGAGAGAGTGGTTGATATTTATAAAAAAAAATAAAGTGGTAGTTACCAAAATATCTCTTTACCAAATTACCAAAATAACCTTACTTTCTTCTTAGGTAAATTTTTTTTTCAACACTTAAAATCGCATTTCAAATCATTACTTTATGTCATTTTCACTTAGATATTAAGTAAAAAAGGTAATAATTATGTTTCTTTGATTTGATGTTTTACTTTTCAACTTTTGTACTTTTTTGTCCTTTTATGCTTACTTTTTGTTAATTATATTTTAGAATTTTCTAAATATGTTTAGCAAAAGTAAACTTGATTAGTGAATTAATTAATATTTATACTATTTGAAAATATGTTCTTATATAATAAAATAAAGGAGCGACGATGTTGCGACAACTTTTAATTGGCAAAACGTTGATTTTCAACAAATTGTTTTACGGTCATATTTTTAATTAAACTATTTATTTATGTAAACCAAATTTAAAAATGAACTTTTTACTTCTTAAATAAACATGTCTCTTTATATTTCAAAATCATATTTAAATAGTATCAAAATCTCTAGTTTTACAATGTATGTAAAACTGGCAAAATGCGACAAAATTTTGTTATTTTTGTAAAATGATGATTAACATACTTTTAAATATTTTAATATACTTTTATTATCTTTATTAAATGTTTTCAATAAGATTTATCTTTTTAGATAAATATTTAAACCTATTTATTCAAGCATTTATTTATTTTTTACAAAAATTAACTTTGTTGGTTTGTTGTAAAATCCAAATTTTTACTTTTTAAATTATTGACTATAAGAATAAATAATTTCTCTATTATTATCAATTATATATAACTTGTTTACTTAAGCTTTAAACCTTTTTAATTTTAAAACGAATGAAATCTCTCATTTTTGAAGTAGCGAAATTACGGGTCGTTACATTCTACCCTACTTAAAAGAATTTCGTTCTCGAAATTACCCAATTTTTTTTTTTGCCTAAAACATTTATCTTTAAACTTAATTCCATATAATATAAATAGATCATCTGTATCAAAATATCTTATTCGATCTCCTATTCGAATACACAACTTTATTTTCGAACTAGTATTGATCCCTCGATCCTCTTGTACGGACCTTCATCAGACTCTTTGCTCAGAAACCTTTGCTTTCCTTTCATAGTGCTCAACTATGATAGAAAACTAAAGTACCTAACCACAAACCCTCATCAATGTTCATCGTCAAGAATCAAGTGATAAATCCTTTTCGGACGAGTGTAAACACCTCAAAGTTCCGTACTCGAATATTAGATTATCATTTATGTGACGAAATAATCTACATATAACATATGTATTTACTAACTCTCAAAACTTGCATAAAAACTTTATATTAAGCTTAAACATTTTATAAAGGTGCTTCTTTATATAATTCCTTTAATTATTTATTTTCAAATATTTTTATTTAAAGGAAAATATTCTAAAGAAACCATTTTTCACTCAAAGATAATTTATTTATATTTTAATTCCCATAATCCTTTAATTTAGTATATTTCCTTTAACAATAATATTATTTATGAATCATTTCACAAAACTATTACTTAAGTTTATTTCATCTTATAACTTATGTAAATCAATCACATTTTAAAGACTTAAGTCCAAATCCTTAATTTATGCTAGAATTCATTAATAAAACATTTTCTTGGTTGTAATTACTTTTTGAGGAGTTGTTCTTATTATTTCTCGAGCTTTGAAAAACAAATTTTAAAACCAACCCGTATTTAAATCCTCATACTCTTAAATCTCTTTTTTTCTTTATAAATCGAATTTATAAATTATCCATATTTTATTACATTTACTCAAAGTATTTCACAATCTGTTACCGAAAGTTTTCACAAATTTCTTAGCTTTGAGTTATGTATGATTTGAAAATTTTCAACTGTCCAAAATCGTCGAGATTTTTTTATATTATCAATTAGCGATCCCAATTTATCTTTGGTTTAAACACTTTTATAAAGATTACTAAACAATTCATCAGTTAGTGATTCACATTATTTCTTTTACTTAAGAAAATTATGTAGACCGAGTAACTCCAAAACAATTCAGGGAACTAGGTACTACAAATAGTATCATATATACTCTTAACAAGAAAAGTAATACTTAAGAGAAGTGTTTACCATCCGAACACAACACTTTCCCATTTTTAGTTTATTTTTGAGCCAATCGAATTAGTTATCATAAAATACCTCTTTTTATTTGAAATAATACCATTTTCAAAATCCTTTAGAAATTACTTTGTAAAACCTATCTTATATATTCATTTTATCTTATATTAATTAACTTCATTTAAATTACCATAATTATATAAATTACTCGAATTTAAATTATCATTCCTTTTATATTTATCTTTTTACAGAATCATTTTCTGTTATATTTTTATCTTATGTGTTCATTCCTGAAAAAAATCTTATTATCAGACACCTTATAGTCAAATCGTGAAACTTAATTCACAAGGTATTTGTACTTAAACTTTTAAATCAAATAATTGATCACTTTATGATAATAACTTAACATTATCATTTCTTAATTTATTATTTTGGAATAAGTATTAAAATCTGAATTACCTTATCAGATTTCTTACTTATCGATTATCTTTATGAAACATCTTATAGTCAAACTGTGAAATTCTAATCACAAGATGTTCATATTTAAATTTCACTAATCCTAATTTCTAACTATACAACTTTTCAAAATATATACTTTATATTCAAATATAATCCTAGGTAAAATTATTTCATTTACCAATTTTTTTCCAGATCAGTGTGTCGGTTTGCCTTATTTAAATGTTTAGGAACCTTATCGATAACGGTAATCAAGCACATCGATCAGAATCCATAAATCACTCAATAGATAAATCAACACAAAACAATTTATTAGTCACTAAAAAATACGCACTCATATATAATACACTCAAACTCATTCTAGGGTGTTACTAACCCTTATCTCTAATGAGTTACTCATCCTAGGGTATTACTAACCCTATCTCAGATGAGTATTTACCCCACCAAAGCCAAGGTTCTCACTTAATCTTCAGCTTTGATACTAAATATAATGGCCCATTTTTCCGTACCCTTTGAATCGACAACAAACCATACATGTCTAACTCAAACTGCACGAAAAGACGGATCATTAAGGGTAGAGAGAAAATAAAGATAGAATAGATTCTCACACGAATGAAATAACATATATTATTTCAATAATAATCTTTACATTGTAAAATTTTAAACTACAATATCAGATTCCAACCTAGATTCAGCCTGGACAGTTATAATACTTGCCTTTACAAATGCTGACAAACAACAAAACAAATGAAATAAATGCAGCGGATAATAGAATACGTCCATATGATGATGAGGATCTCCAGCTCTCCTCTGGAAACTCCAACTGTCTTCATCTAAACCTGAAACTACTCAAATTTGACCCAAGTTTTAAAAATAGCCTGATCGTGCTTGATAAACCAGCGTGAGATACTCGAAATTTAAAATGCATAGATCATGACGATGTTATCAAAACCTTTGAAAAGAAGGGTATCTCATAAGACCACGCCCACACATAAACACAGATGATTTTTTACCTTATGATAACCAAAACACTTTTATATCAAAATTCACTTGATATTATTTTTAATGACATTCTTTTGTAAATTCTATTCAAATAAACTTATTCAAATAAGATATCAATATCTGGACTAAGTCTAAGGTAATATATCCGGACTAGGTCAATGGAATATACCGAATGGAAGATATGATACCAGAAAGGGGTGGCTGAAATGTTTGTAAGTCATTACAGCTATTTTGGGAATGCAATCAAAACCATAAATCTCGTATTGGGATTGGATTTCCAACATGATAGGGAACTAGTGGCCTTTTCTCTGATCCACGCATAAAGAACATAGTTCCCACTGTGCCTTAATCGCTTTTCTCCAAGTAGTCACTTGGAATAATACTTGCTATACTACAACAGATAACCGGTAGTTCCTTGCTTTTCTCAAGATGACCACTTTATCCAAATTGGACAATAAATGCCTTAAGGGACGTATCCTCAGAAGGGCCCAAAGTATTGGACACCACCATACACATACACTTATTCCGAATTTGCATCTGTTAGACCACATAGTTTCCTATATCATCTTTCGAGATGTAAGGTTAGTGAGGCTACGCACAATTTCTTCGAAGCCACGCATTTCATATAAAACCATGCTGTGATCATAACAGGTTCCACTTTGAATGCTACACTGTCATTCCTTTGATCACTATTTGACTCCCACGAGCATACAACCTCTGAGCTCGTATGTCTCAGAGAAGGGTGTTAAGGTAAGAGAAGTTGCCTTCTCTGTCACAAGCATATGTATATTTGTAAAAGTCAAACATTATGTCTCAGAAATGCAATGTCATACATTCTTCCATATAAGTTCGTTCTGAGACCAAACGAAACCGAAGGCACTCTCCTACTACCACTAGTAGCGAGTAGCCCTCGCAATCCCAAAAATCTCCACAACGAGGGGACCACTGTTATTAATAACTCTATAATGGGAGCTACCCAGAGCATGTTCAACAAGCAGTCCTCACTCTATGAAGATCTATGGTCTTCAATAATCATCATCTTCAACATTTCTTTACTTTCGAACATATACATTGGTTCAAAGTGGTTTTCAGATAGGATTCACTCAAATCCGACCCCAGTTCCTTCGAAGCCAATCATTGCTTTAAAAGATGTTAAGTTCATATGTGGATATCAATCATCAATCAATTACTTCATCTTTTGTAAAATATCTTTCTTAGATATATTATTTTCAATTTATTCCATTTTTTCAAGAGTATATGGAATCACTAAGCCTCATTTATCAAATCATTTGGTTTATTTAAACCTTTCTTAAATCCTAGAATAATTCCAAATCATTTTCTCTTTTACTTTGGAAAACGTTTCCAAATCATTCATTAATCTTAATCAAAGATTTTTAATTAACTTCAAATCATATTCTTGCAAATGAAGATTTTCATAATAGAATACTACTGCCACATTAGATATGGTAAATTTCACCTCCAAGGACAAATGGAAAGTAATCCTACATCATGAAGATCTTTGTCTTCAATATCATTGTCTTCAATATATTTTATTTCGAAAATTTGTTTGAAGGGGTTTTCAGATAGGAATCATCTAAATCTGATCCCAGTTCTTCGGATAGGAATCACCCAAACTCGATCCCAGTTTCTTTGTACCAACCATCGAATAAAAGATGTTAATTCATATGGGGTTTCGAAAATTAGTTTGAAGTGATTTTCGAATAGGAATCACCCAAATCCGATCTCGGTTGTTCGGATAGAAATCACTTAAATCCGACCCTGGTTCCTTCGTACCAATCATCGAATAAAATATGATAAATGGCTAAATAACATTCAAAGAATTTGTTTCTTTTCTTTTATCTTGGAAAAACTTAAATATGATCTTTTGGAGCATCTTGGCTTTCCTTTAGATCTATTCCACCCCTCGTCTAAAATGAGAAAACACAGGGTAGGTAAGTTCAGGGCATAGGTTGCTTCATCCCTAACCTTAGTTAAAAACCTTATTTTATCCTCCCAGATCTCATAGGAGGAACAAATGTACTAGCGTTTCCGCATACTCAGTTATTAATCTTATTTTAGAAATGATTTATTAAACTTTCAAATCATCATTTAAAACACTTAATTATTCTTTTAAAAACATTATTAAACGTGGAAATATCGTCACGTTTAAACTCATGTTCAAAATGCTATAGAATTCGGAGCATAAAAGTGTGATCTAAGCTTATTCGATTTAAACAACTTTTTAATATTTGAAAATTCATATTTTCCATTTCAAATCTCTTTTAAACCATTTTAATTGATTTATCAAATTTATTTCATATTTTTAATCATTTAAAAATATCATTTATAAATAAATCCTTTTTTGGATTCCAAACTGCAAAATCGCGATTTTTTTGAAAATTGTTTTGGACATATTTAAAAATCTACTTAATAAAATCTTGGTTTTCTTTCTTCGTTGGAAAACTATTATCATTTTGAACCAAAAAATTTTATTTCGAAGAAATCTGACTTATAAATCATTCTCTAAGTCAATTTGAAGTTACAGATCGAAATTTACAAACTACCGCTACGCGACGAGCTCGATTTTGATCAATTTTGTGAATTGCTTCTGAACTTGTCCGAAACACTTCAAATTTGTTTTGAATCATATTTAAATTATTTTAACTTATTTATAACAATATTTCCATCATTTATAAAACTCATTTTTCATTTCATTTTATATTATAATAATGTCATTTTCAATCTTTTTAGATATTTTGAAATCCTTAAGAGGCTAAATAATTTCTATACACATATTTATATGGGTTTAATTCTCATTTAATTAACTATGATTAATTACTAATCATTTCTCTTATCATTTATCAACAAACTATCAACCACATAAACAATCGTATAATCAACCAATTTTGCAACCGAGATATCAAACATTTAATCATTCCACATATTTAAACTTTTCATATAATTAACTTGAAATATTTTTTAAGAATTAGTAATTTTAAAATATGAGTACTTAACTTTAACCAAATTGATTAACTTCCTACCCACATTCATATCATTCAACATTTCATTAAATCCTTTTATCTTCACCAAATCTTTTCCGTAGACTTTCCTTTTGATCCCGGCAGCACTTCCTTCTCTTTTCTCGCTTCGAAGCTTCACGAATTGCTCCTCCCTCTTCCATAGGTTCAGCCTCCTCCTATTCTTCCTCTTGCTCCATCGTTTCTTCACTTCTTAGATGCTAAACCATGTTTTAATAGTATTCTAAGGTCTTTGCCAAAATTTGGTTGTGTTTGGAGTTGATTTGATATGATTTTGAAAAAGTTAGTAAAGAAAAGGGAGAAGGAGAAGCTATTAAAGAGAGCTTCAAGAAGGAAGAAAAATAAGGTAGAAAAAGTGTGAAAAAAGTGAGAGAGTGGTTGGTATTTATAAAAAAATGAAGTGGTAGTTACCAAAATATCCCTTTACCAAATTACCAAAATAATCTTACTTCTTAAGTAACTTTATTTTTTTCAACACTTAACATCACATTTCAAATCATTACTTTATGTCATTTTCACTTAGATATTAAGTAAAGAAAGTACTAATTTTGTTTCTTTGATTTGATGTCTTACTTTTTGACCTTTGTATTTTTTTGTCCTTTGTATTTTTTTGTCCTTTTATGCTTACTTTTTGTTAATTATATTTTAGAATTTTCTAAGTATGTTTAGTAAAAGTAAACTTGATTGGTTAATTAATTAATATTTATACTATTTGAATATATGTTCTTATATAAGAAAATAATGATGCGACGACATTGCGACAACTTTTAATCGACAAAACGTTGATTTTCGACAAAATGTTTTACGGTCACATTATGACGTTTTAATTAAACTATTTATTTATGCAAACCAAACTTAAAAATGAATTTTTTGCTTCTTAAATAAATTAATACATGTCTCTTTATATTTTAAAATCATATTTAAATAATATCAAAATCTCTAATTTTACAATGTATGTAAAACTTGAAAAATGCGACAAAATTTGGTTATTTTGTAAATGATGATTAACATACTTTTAAATATTTTAATATACTTTTATTATCTTTATTAAATGTTTTCAATAAGATTTATCTTTTTAAATAAATATTCGAACCCACTTATTCAAGCATTTATTTATGTAACATCCCGCCTTTTTATATGCTTAAGCAGACACACATGCCGACTCAAACCATACAGAAGGGAGGATTGTTATAGGGTAAATAAGAAAAAGCAGAGAAAGAAAAACAAAATAAAATCTTGCAGCGGAACGATAAAATATAATAATCAAATAAACAGTTCATGAAGTTGTTTTACAAAATATTCGATTATACTTATATAATACATATCAGAGTTACACATGCCAGAGAATAATAAATAATGCAGTGGAATACATGATGCAGTGAATTATAATAATAAATAGTAGTACTAAAATCTTCATCTTCGTCCTTCAGAAATAAGGTCTTCACACCCTGAAATGCTCAGGCTGACCCGAGCGAATTGAAAAGACAAAACACTCAAGTCAGAACTAAAAGATCTTATGTAAGTTAAATCAATGTAAATAATATGAGTGGAACATCGTCAGAGATGTTTACGGGATTGGACATCTTCTATCTTGTGTCAACGTGAGTGTAGTAACTTAAGAGATATTCAGGATTCATATCTCCAAAGGATCCGTTAAACTATTTACTACGTAGTAATATACGCTATTATAATAATGTCTAAAGTAGAGTATAATATACTTGAAAATAACATTAAGGCTTTACATTTTCACCTTAACACACTTTTATATTCCCATAGCCTATACAGTACCGTAATCTCCCCCGCACTAGGCGTCGTCAGAGGGCACTACATAGGTATGATACAAAAAAAATCGTATAAGGCGCGCTAGGGTAGATGGCACGACACAGCTAGGCAATGCCATGGTAGATATATCAATTACGCTTCCGGACCGGTGGTAACGCGTAGCAGCTACGACCGCCCATCTCGAGCCACACCCCTGAAAATAAAAATTAAAAGTGGCCACTTAATCAAATCCAAAGTCAGAGTATTATATCGAAGGGATGTGTCCGATAAAAGGTGCTACCTTCTTAGCCCGTCAATCGCTTCTGTTTTAGCCACCTTATGCTAACTCTCGGGAGTCGGGTCTACGTAAATATCTTAAAGGAAACGCCGCAACCATCCAACTTCATTCTAGAATCTCCACCGCGTACACAGTTGTTAAAGTGGTTTTCGGAGTTGGCAGAGAGTATGACAACTTTCGATCGTGGTCTCTTTAACAACCAAACGTTATTATAACACCGCGGTCATTCCAAAATAATTTGTACATCAAAACCAGAATATAATATCCATTTCAAAACCGTATAAATATGATATCAATTCCATTTCAAAAAAACCAAATCAATATGGTATCATTTTATTAAAACCCATATCAATAAAATATCATTTTTAATTTCAAATATATATTCACTTCCAAAATCATGGTAATTTCAAAGTTATAATACTTTCGAAACCAAAACACGTTGAACCATAATACTTGAAAAACCATAATACATCATAATACATTGGAAGTCATAACATTTTTAACATACTTTGTAAGATAAATGGTTTCCTCAAATCTCACAAATGGATTCCAATTCAACTTCAATTCCAAAATTCAAATTTAAACAGATCTCAAAATCATTAATTTCAATTTAGTTTCTACTTCAGACATTCAAAATTACATCAATTTCGAATACAGATTTGAACCACAAATAAACCACTTCAAATTATGTATTTCAAAGCTTTTAAATATTCTAAAATTTCAAACTAAATAGGAAAATTTCATATATATCTTAAATTCAATCGTCTATTATTTAGTTTAGAAATATTTTACTAAATAATCCACTATCATGAGATAAAACCCAAATTACAACTAACTAAATATTTCCTTCAATTTATTTATACTTGAAATATTCAATTATCCAATCTTAGACCCAAAATCAAATTATGAAAATCATACCTTTAAAATGTCAAATTTAATAAATTTCACATCAACTTATTTGAGTTCAAGTCTTAAATAAATTTAGTTTCAAATAATTAACAATTTATCTTCCAACCTTAATTCTATTTAAGTCATTATAAGCTCTATATACAATTTAACTTAAACAAATACTTAACCATATTATATAAAAACAACCAAACTTTAATATTTGGCTTATTTTATATTTCAAAACAAATTTACACATAGCTGAAAATCAATAATAAAATAACATTTATATAACGTCTGAAATCAATATTCAAATAAACCATATATTTCTTTACAAAACCACAGAAATCATTTCAAAATATTTATATATATAGACCTTGGTGTCTATATATAATTTTTTATCCTATGGTCAAGTGATACGGATAATTATCATTTCAATCCGCAATTTAAAATATAAATACGGTTATATATCATTTCAAACCGCAATCCCGAATGAAATAAAAATCCATAACAACTTGCAATTTATAATATTATAAAATACAACATTCATTCGTCCAATATCAATCATCAAGCATTTGTCACAATCATCCAATTCAATCAATAGCATCAATATAGAACAGATAATAAACAACAAGTATTTACTTGCAGTTTATATTCAATAATAAATTAAATAATTATTTTATTCAAATAAATTCAAATAAATCGAGTTGATGATTCAACATATGCCAAATTGTCATAAATAAATTTCTATTTAAATCATATATCAATTTAACAAATATAAAAAATTTCAGAAGTTGTGAGTGGGTTAAAACACTCACCTTTTGAATTTAAATTGAATTTAAATCCAATTTAAACCAAAATTCAAATAGTCTTAGAATCCATCCAAACTAGCGCCAAAATGTCCATAATTTCAAAATGATCCTAGCGGAGAAAACTGCGTGTGAAACGGACCTCGTATGAAAAAGTTATGAATATTAGAAGATGAACGATTTTAAAATATGAAATAAATAAAATCAAGAAGACAGACCAATAAAATACTGCCACGTCGAGCTTCTTCCTCCCGTGCATCGCGAACATGACCTGCTATGCATTCACACGCACATATACCCACATGTGCGAGACCGGCCGTCACGCCATCGACGCTGCCGCCCCAGGAGCTAGCCGCGACCATGTCAAGCCCCTCATCGCCTCCACATGGCCACGCGACGAACTCTGACCATCGTGCCTCGCCCAGAACGTAGCAGCCGCCCCAAACACTAACCCTATTCGAAATCTTGTGCCAAATCTGACCGTCGAACGACCAAACGAACTGCAGCGATGGGTTGCGTTCGTCAATCTCTATGCAACGACAAACTCCAATTGACGATCAGGCGAAGATGATTACGGCACGATGAACGGCCGTGATTAAATCGACCAATTCTGGCTAGCTAGAAATCCAAATTCAAAAACGAATAGCAGAATTGACCTGTGCTCGTTGAGAGCTTCAAAACGATATAAAATTTGATATAGTTTAAGGAGATTGAATTTTTGGATTTGGTTTGGAATTTGAAATTGATTTGGGAATTAGGGTTTGCAGGCATTGAAATGAGGAGGAGCAAACGGAATTGTACATACGGAAATGAGAAACAAAAAATAGGCTAGGGTTGATAATTACATATATATAGGCAGAACAAAATAGAAGCAAATGGGCTTGATTGGTTTGGAAAATTGGACGATAAATGGTCCGAAAGGCCCGTTCTAACTCCGAAACGAAATTGGGTCAACCCATATATCAAAATAGATGTTTTAAAATATTTTAAAATCAATAGAACATGTTTCAAGTCCAAATTCCATCGTGTGAAGAAGATATGCTAAAATCAAGTTATTTCAAATTGATTTCAATTAAATAGATTTATAGGCGTTTCGACCCGTACGATCAAACGACGAGTCCAATCGCTACGAAACTTGAAATCCTACAATAATTCACCGTTACGGATCCGATAAGACTAGCTTCGTCGAAATCCGAGTCAGTGGCCAAAATGGCTATTTTCCAGTTATTAAATTAATAATTAATTAATTAAATCACTCTTCCAATTTAAATTTAATTATTTACCCTTTCTATCATTTTTGATTTCTTAATCATTTATAATAACTGAAACAAACTTTAGATGTCAATTTAAAGTTGATTAATCCATCAATTTCAGTGTTTAATTTCAATTTCATTAAATTCTGAATTTATAAATTAAAATTCCCAAAATCCCTTTCTTAAATTTTTAAACTTTGTTATTCACGTCTTTTATTACAATAAGGGTATAATTGACATTGGTTTATAACGTGGTACATTAATATTTCCCAAATTCATCTAAATCCCTATTTACGTAATATTTAAATATTAATTTTCGTTTAATTCCAACTAATCCAATTATTAAATTTAAATTAATAAATCTTGATTCTCATTCTTTGTATTCAATCAATCATTATCCTATTCATATTTATTATCAACCAACAATTATTATAATTAATTATCTAATTTTTTTTCAAATTACAATTTATTACTTATTATTTCATCGATTAATGTAACTTTGAATTATTTCCCAATTTACTAATTACAATCCATTATAACCTTACAATTGTTTCAACTAATTGGCATTGCACTAAATTAGTTATTTATCAACTTGCGTTAACATTATTACCTTAATTTACATTCAATCAATATATTATTTCATTGGCTAATTCAATACTTACTCTTTTTTACTTATTTTCAATTCTATAACCAAGTGCAACAATTTAAACTATTTCATTATTGGAATTTCACTCCAATTGTCAAAAATAAATTTTAATTACCATTGCTACACTTCATTGCTAACATTCGCTTCATTTTAAATTATAATTTTTTTTTACTTTCTGAATTTAATTGCAAAAATCTTATTAAATTAACCAATTTAATTATCGAAATTTACGGGTCGTTACACTCTCCCACACTCAAAACTTTTCATCCCTGAAAAGGAAATAGAAGGGAAAAGAAAGAATTAAGTAGTCAATACATCTTATTCAAAATATTAATTTTATAAACAAATAAATTTACAAAATTTAATAATTTAAATAAAATATATCTATTTATAACTATTAAGTCTTTTTATACTCAAATTAATAAAGTTTGGAAAATGTTTTTCAAAAATTTTCTAAGTCCAAAATTTACAGAAAATTTCGGCAGAGTCTCCTTTGTACGGAGAGGCTTGGGAGAAAATATGATATCAATTATAACAATATATATCACAATATCCCAAAATAATATATCCCAACAACGGGAAAACAATATAATAACGCTATAAAACGTAATCTGAAAACGTACCTATTTGTCGGGCAAACAACGTTTAATCATGAAACCAAAAGCAGTAGCAATTGCGTCCATAGCCTGTATTTCGCTTATATAATCTAAAAATGGTTAATAATTATATAGAATGAAATACTCAAAGTAGTTTAACTATTAACAAACAAATAACAATCATTCGCAACCAACATCATACACATCAAATACAAATCAACCATTCAAGTAAGACAAACAATTGGTTTGTTCGGGTTAAGACACTTTAAATCACATAAAATGATAGATAACTACGAAGTATTCCATTTGCTCAATAGTCTTAGATAAACTCAATAGATTATTCATACATCTAAGCAATTAAAAGTATCTTTTACCCAAACAACTCATAAACCAAAACAAACAATTATTTCAAACAATAGATAAAGTTCATTCTTATTAATTTCGTTTCATAACATTTATTGTTTAAACTCCTTCTCATTCATATAACGATTCATCCTTTAATTTACATTTATTTCTTTCAAATTTTTATTTCCATTTACTCATTCAGTGTTTATTTCATTTATTACTTACAATTGTTCATTTTCATTTATTCAGGTCATGTCAATTTCTTTTTATTGCATTATATTTATTCATTCGTTCATTTTTGCATACCTCCGTTTATTTATATTCATTTATTTATAGTATTTATGTTCAATTCAATTTCTTAGCATTTCAATTCATCTACTTATGTTTTTAATTACTTTCTTATAACGCTTACTTTCTATCACAATTTATTATAGTAATATTTCAATTTATAAGTTTATAGCAACTACAACATCAAATTCTTATTTATTAAGGAATTTCATTGAATACTTTTCATTACTTCAAGTTTACTAGTATAATATCCTATTACATTTCCTTATTAAACATTAGAACTTTTAATATTCGGTAAGTTATATATATATATACATATATATATATATATATATATATATATATATATATATATATATATGCTTTTTAAGGATGTAATTGAGCACAAGTTTATTTTATCTCCTTTAAATTAACTTAATATTCAATAACAATATCCCTTGTCTTATAGGTTACAAATTTCAAATTTCTTTTAGTTACATTTATCTCTTATCATTAAATCTCTTATTTTAATTAGAGCTACCAATTATTAATTACTTACTTTCCATTCCACTATAATAATTGAAACCATTAGCTAATAAAAACTCAACAACTAAATACCGGGCTTCATTTCAAATCTTTTTAAAATAATAAATAAATGTATATGCTTACTACTTATATATAAAATTATGTTTAAAATAATTCGAAATTTATATTTGTTTTTCAAAACAAATCTGTAGTAAAACTACTACAGTGGCCTTTCCACTTTGAAACTCGAAAATGAATGTCGACGATGCGTGCACTCATCACCAAAATAATTTTCCAGCGATAGAGAGGGGAATACAGAACTTATTTCTTTTCAAAGTTTCTTTAAAGCAATTCTTTCAAATTATATTGAATTATTTATATCAGAAAATACTTATAAATTGTTATATTCCAAAAATCCTTTAAAAGAAATTTTTTTCAAAATCCCGGAACTAGGATCTAAAATTTCCAATTTTATTAATTTTAATTTAAATATTATTTCCAACCAATATTTATAAATTTCACTACCTAACAACCAACATATTACAACCAAATATATATCATTTATAAAAAATTTATTTTATATATATAGAAAATATAATAGGAAAAATTATTTCATTCACCTATATTCAAAAAAATATTGCGTCAGTCTGTCCTATTTAGTGTTTAGAAATCCCTATTGATGTCATAGCATCCTATGCACCAACCAGAATTTATAAATACAAAACGGAACAGATTAACACAATATTAAAACCTTTTTATAACACTAACAAGTACGCTCTCTCATATATATATACACACTCAGCGACTCATTATAGGGTATTACTACACGATTAATAAAGAGTCAGACCCCACAAATCTAAGATTTATCGCTAAACCAAAGCTCTGATACCAGATGTAACATACCGCCTTTTTGTACGCTTAAGCAGACACACATGCCAACTCGAACCATGTAGAAGGGCAGATTGTTATGGGGTAAATAAGAAAAAGCAGAGAAAGAAAAACAAAATAGAATCTTGCAGCGGAACGATAAAATATAATAATCAAATAAACAGTTCATGAAGCTGTTTTACAAAATATTCGATTATACTTATATAATACATATCATAGTTACACATACCAGAGAATAATAAATAATGCAGCGGAATACGTGATGCAGCGAATTGTAATAATAAATAGTAGTACTAAAATCTTCGTCTTCGTCCTCCAGAAATAAGGTCTTCAAACCCTGAAATGCTCAGGCCGACCCGACCGAATTGAAAAGACAAAACACTCGAGTCAGAATTAAAAGATCTTATGTATGTTAAATTAATGTAAATAATATGAGTGGAACGGCGTCAAAGATGTTTACGGGATTGGACATCTCCTATCCAGTGTCAACGTGAGTGTAGTAACTTAAGAGATGTTCGGGATTCACATCTTCTAAGGATCCGTTAAACTATTTACTATGTAGTAATATACGCTATTATAATAATGTCTAAAGTAAAGTATAATATACTTGAAAATAGCGTTAAGGGTTTACATTTTCCACCTTAACACACTTTTATATTCCCATAGTCTATACAGTACCGTAATCTCCTCCGTACTGGGGGTCGTCAAAGGGCACTCATAGGCATGGTACAAAACAAAATCGTATAAGGCGCACTAGGGTAGGTGACAGGGCACAACTAGGCAATGCTGGGGTAGATATACCAATTACGCTTCCGTACCGGTGGTAACGCGTAGCAGCTACCACCGCACACCTCGAGCCACACCCCTAAAAATGAAAAGTCAAAGTGGTCACCGAAACAAATCGAAAGTCAGAGTATGATTTCGAAGGGATGTGTCCAATAAAAGGTGCTACCTTCTTAGCCCATCAATCGCTCCTGTTTTATCCACCTTATACCAACTCACGGGAGTCGGGTCCACGTATATACCTTAAAGGAAACGCCGCCACCATTCTACTTCATTCTGGAATCTCCACATGTACATAGTTGTTAAAGTGGTTTTCGAAGTTGGCAGAGAGCATGACAACTTCCGATCCCGATCTCTTTAATAACCAAACGTTATTATAACACCACGGTCATTTCAAAATAATTTGTTCATCAAAACCAGAATATAATATCCATTTCAAAACCATATAAATATGATATCAATTCCATTTCAAAAAACCAAACCAACATGGTATCATTTTATCCCAAATCAACAAAACATTATTTTTAATTTCAAATATATATTCACTTCCAAAATCATGGTAATTTTAAAGTTATAATACTTCCGAAACCAAAAAATGTTGAACCATAATACTTGGAAAACCATAATACATCATAATACATTGGAAGTCATAACATTTTAACATACTTTATAAGATAAATCGTTTCCTCAAATCTCACAAATGGATTCCAAATCAACTTCAATTCCAAAATTCAAATTTAAACAGATCTCAAAATCTTAATTTCAATTTAGTTTCTACTTAAGCCATTCAAAATTATATTAATTTCAAATACAGATTTGAACCACAAATAAAATATTTCAAATTATATATTTCAAAGCTTTTAAATATTCTTAAATTTTAAACTAAATAGGAAATTTTCATATATATCTTAAATTCAATCTTCTATTATTTAGTTTAGAAATATTTTACTAAATAATCCATTATCATGAAATAAAACCCAAACTACAACTAACTAAATATTTCCTTCAATTTATTTATACTTGAAATATTCAATTATCCCACCTTAGACCCAAAATCAAGTTATGAAAATCACACCTTTAAAATGTCAAATTTAATAAATTTCACATCAACTTATTTGACTTTAAATCTTAAATAAATTCAGTTTTAAATAATTACCAATTTATCTTCCAACCTTAATTCTATTTAAGTCATTATAAACTCTATATACAATATAATTTAAACAAATACTTAACCATATTATATAAAAAAAATCAAACTTTATTATTTGGCTTATTTTATATTTCAAAACAAATTTACACATAGCTGAAAATCAATAATAAAATAACATTTACATAACGTCTGAAATCAATATATATATATATATCCCATATATTTCTTTACAGAACCAAATCATTTCAAAATATTTTTATATATAGACTGCAGTGTTTGTATATAATTTTCTATCCTACGGTCAAGTGATACGGATATTTATCATTTCAATCCGCAATTTAAAATATAAATACGTTTATATATCACTTCAAACTGCAATCCCGAATGAAAGAAAAATCCGTAACAACTTGCAGTTTATAATAATATAAAATACAACATCCATTCATCCAATATCAATCATCAAACATTTGTCACAATCATCCAATTCAATCAATAACATCAGTATAAAACAGATAATAGACAACAGGTATTTTCTTGCAGTTTATATTCAATAATAAATTAAATAACTATTTTATTCAATAAATTCAAATAAATTGAGACGATGATTCAAAATATGCCAAACAGTCATAAATAAATTTCTATTCACATCATATATCAATTTAACAAATATAAGAAATTTCAGAAGTTGTGAGTGGGTTAAAACACTCATCTTTTGAATTTAAATTGAATTTAAATCCAATTTAAACCCAAAATTCAAATAGTCTCAGAATCCGTCCAAACCTGTGCCAAAATGTCCATAATTTCAATATGATCCTAGCAGAGAAAACCACACATGAAACAAACATCGTATGAAAAAGTTATGAATATTAGAAGATGAACGATTTTAAAATATGAAATAAATAAAATCAAGAAGACAGACCAATAGAATGTTGCCACGTCAAGCTTCTTCCTCCCGTACATCGCGAACACGACCCGCTATGCGTTCGCATGCGCATATACCCACATGCACGAGACCGACCATCACGCCATTGACGCTGCCGCCCCAGGAGCCAGCCGCGACCGTGTCAAGCCCCTCATCGCCTCCACGTGGCCACTCGACGAACTCTGACCACCGTGCCTCGCCCAGAACGCAGCAGTCGCCCCAAACCCTAACCCTATTTGAATTCTTGCGCCAAATCTGACCGTCGAACGACCAAACGAACTGCAACGATGGGTTGCGTTTGTCAATCTCTACGCAACGGAAAATTCCAATTGACGATCAAGCGAAGATGATAAAGGCACGATGAACGGCCATGATTAAATCGAAAAATTCCGGCCGGCTAGAAATCCAAATCCAAAAACGAATAGCAGGATTGACCTGCGCTCGTTGAGAGCTTCAAAACGATATAAAATTTGATATAGTTTGAGGAGATTGAATTTTTGGATTTGGTTTGGAATTTGAAATTGATTTAGGAATTAGGGTTTGCAGCCATTGGAATAAGGAGGAGCAAATGGAATTGTATGTATAGATATGTAGAACAAGAAATACTCTAAGGTTTATAATGACATATATGTAGGCAGAACAAAATAGAAGCAAATGGGCTTGATAGGTTAGGAAAATTGGACGATAAATGACCCGAAAGGCCCGTTCTGACTCTGGAACGAAAGGTCAACCCATATATCAAAATAAATGTTTTAAAATATTTTAAAATCAATGGAAAAGGTTTCAAGTCCAAATTCCATCGTTTGAAGAAGATATGCTAAAATCAAGTTATTTCAAATTGATTTCAATTAAATTGATTTCTAGCCATTTCGAGCCCGTACGATCAAACGACAAGTCCGATCGCTAAGAAACTTGAAATCCAACAATAATTCACCGTTACGGATCTGATGAGACTTTTTTCATTGAAATCCGAGTCAGTGGCCAAAATGGCTGTTTTTCAGTTATTAAATTAAATTAATAATTATTTAATTAAATCACTCTTCCAGTTTAAATTTAATTATTTACCCTTTCTATTGTTTTTGATTTCTTAATCATTTTTAATAACTTAAACAAATTTTAGATGTCAATTTAAAGTTGATTAATCCATCAATTTCAGTGTTTAATTTCAATTTCATTAAATTCAGAATTTATAAATTAAAATTCCCAAAATCCCTTTCTTAAGTTTTTAAACTTTGTTATTCACGTCTTTTATTACAATAAGGGTATAATTGACATTGGTTTATAACGTGGAACATTAATATTTCCCAAATTTATCTAAATCCCTATTTATGTAATATTTAAATATTAATTTCATCTAATTCCAACTAATCCAATTATTAAATTTAAATTAATAAATCTTGATTCCCATTATTTGTATTCAATCAATCATTATCCTATTCATACTTTATTATCAACCAACAATTATTATAATCAATTATCTAATATTAATTTTTTTCAAATTACAATTTATTACGTATTATTTCATAGATTAATATAACTTTGAATTTATTTCCCAATTTACTAATTACAATCCATTATAACCTTACAATTGTTTCAACTAATTGGTATTGCACTAAATTAGTTATTTATCAACTTGCATTAACACTATTACCTTAACTTACATTCAATTACTGTTAATCAATATATTATTTCATTGGTTAATTCAATACTTACTCTTTTTTACTTATGTTCAATTCTATAACCAAGTGCAAAAATTTACACTATTCCATTATTATTGTGATTTCACTCCAATTGTCAAAATAAATTTTAATTACCATTGCTACACTTCATTGCTAACATTCGCTTCGTTTTAAATTATAAAAAAAATTCTTTCTAAATTTAATTGCAAAATTATTATTAAATTAACCAATTTAATTATCGAAATTTATGGGTCGTTACAATTTATTATTAACAAAAATTAACTTTTGTTGATTTGTTGTAAAATCCAAATTTATACTTTTTAAATTATTAACTATAAGAATAAATAATTTCTCTATTATTATCTTTTGTATATAACTTGTTTATTTAATTTTAAACCTTTTTAATTTTAAAACAAACGAAATCTTTCATTTTCGAAGTACCTAAATGATGGGCCGTTACATTCTCCCTACTTAAAAGAATTTCGTCCTCGAAATTACCCAAAACAATAGTTTGCCTAAAGCATTTATCTTTAAACTTAATTCTATACAATATACATAGATCATCTGTATGAAATATCTTATTCGATCTCCTATTCGAATACACAACATTATTTCCAAACTAGTATCGATCCCTCGATCCACTAGTGCGGACCTTAATCAGACTCTTTGCTCATAAACCTTTGCTTTACTTTCACAGTTCTCAACTATGATGGAAAACTAAAGTACCTAACCACAAACCCTCATCAGTGTTCATCATCAAGAATCGAGTGATGAATCCTTTTTGGGATCAGTGTAAACACCTCAAAGTTCTATACTCGAATATTAGATCATCATTTGTGTGACGAAATAATCTACATATAACATATGTATTTATTAACTCTCCAAACTTCCATAAAAACTATCTTAAGCTTAAACATTTTATAAAGGTGCTTCTTTATATAATCCCTTTAATTATTTATTTTCAGATATTTTTATTTAATGGAAAATATTCTAAAGAAACCATTTTTTCCCTCAAAGATAATTTATTTGTATTATAATTCCTATAATCCTTTAACTTAGTATATTTCCTTTAACACTAATATTATTTATGAATCATTTCATAAAACTATTACTTAAGTTTATTTCATCTTATAACTTATGTAAATTAATCATATTTTAAAGACTTAAGTTCAAATCTTTAATTTATGCTAGAATTCATTAATAAAACATTTACTAGGTTATAATTACCTTTTTGATGAGTTGTTATTATTATTCCTCAAGCTTTGAAAAACTAATTTCAAAACCAACCCGTATTTAAATCCTCATACTCCTAACTCTTAAATCTCTTTTTTTCTTTATAAATCAGATTTATAAGTTATCCATATCTTATTACATTTACTCAAAATACTTCACAATCTTTACCGAAAGTTTTCACAAATTTCTTAGCTTTGAGTTATGTACGATTCCAAAATTTTCAGCTGTCCAAAATCATCGAGAATTTTTTTATCTTATCAATTAGCAATCCCAATTTATCTTTGGTTTAACACTTTTATGAAGATTACTAAACAATTTATCAGTTAATGATTCACATTATTTCTTTTACTTAAGAAAATTATATAGATCGAGTAACTCCAAAATAATTCAAGGAAATGGGTACTGCCAATAGTATCATATATCCTCTTAACAACAAAAGTAATACTTAAGAGAAGTGATTACTATCCGAGCACAACACTTTCCCTTCTTTGGTTTATTTTCGAGCCGATCGAATTAGTTATCATAAAATGCCTCTCTTTATTTGAAATAATACCATTTTCAAAATCCTTTAGAAATTACATTGTAATACCTATCTTGTATATTCATTTTATCTTATATTAATTAACTTCATTTAGATTACCATAATTCTTTAAATTACTCGAATTTAAATTATCATTCCTTTTATATTTATCTTTTTACAGAATCATTTCCTGTTACATTTATATCTTATGTGTTCATTCCTGAAACAAATCTTATTATCAGACACCTTATAGTCAAATCGTGAAACTTAATTCACAAGGTATTTGTACTTAAACTTTTAAATCAAACAATTGATCACTTTATGATAGTAACTTAGCATTATCATTTCTTAATTTTTTATTTTGGAATAAGTATTAAAATCTGAATTACCTTATCAGATTTCTTACCTATCGATTATCTTTATGAAACATCTTATAGTCAAACCATGAAATTCTAATCACAAGACGTTCATATTTAAATTTCACTAATCCTGATTTCTAACTATACAACTTTTCAAAATATATACTTTATATTCAAGATATAATCCTAGGTAAAATTATTTCATTTACCAATTTTTTAAAATTAGCGTGTCGGTTTGCCTTATTTAAATGTTTAGGAACCCTTATCGGTAACGGTGATCAAACACATCGATCAGAATCCATAAATCACTCAATAGATAAATCAACACAAAACAATTTATTAGTCAATAACAAATACGCAGTCATATATGATACACTCAAATTCATTCTAGGGTGTTACTAACCCTTATCTCTAATGAGTTACTCATCCTAGGGTATTACTAACCCTATCTCTAATGAGTCTTTACCCCACCAAAGCCAATGTTATCGTTTAATCTTCAGCTTTGATATGAAATGTAATGGCCCGTTTTTCCGTACTCTTTAAACCGACAATAATCACACATGTCTAACTCAAATTGCACGAAAAGACGGATCATTAAGGGTAGAAAGAAAATAAAGACAGAATAGATTCTCACATGTATGGAATAACATATATTATTTCAATAATAATCTTTAGAGTGGAAAATTTTAAAATACAATATCAGAGTCTAACTTAGATTCAGCCTGGACATTTATAACACCTGCCTTTACAAATGCTGACAAACAACAAAACAAATGAAATAAATGTAGCGGATAATAGAATACGTCCATACGATGATGAAGATCTCCATCTCTCCTTTGGAAACTCCAACCGTCTTCAGCTAAATCTGAAACTACTCGGATCTGACCCGAGTATTAAAAATACCTGGATCAGGCTTGATAAACCAGCGTGAGATACTCGAAATTTTAAATGCGTAGATCATGAAAATGTTATCAAAACCTTTAAAAAGAAGGGTATCTCATAAGACCACGCCCACACATAAACACGGATGATTTTTTACCTTATGATAACCAAAACACTTTTATACCAAAATTCACTTGATATTATTTTTAATGACATTCTTTTGTAAACTCTATTCAAATAAACTTATTCAAATAAGATATCAATATCTGGATTAAGTCTAAGGTAATACATCCGTAATAGGTCAACGGAATATACCGAACGGAATATATGATACCAGAAAGAGGTAGCTGTAATGTTTGTAAGTCATTACAGCTATTTTGTGAATACGATCAAAACCATAAATCTCGTATTGGGATTGGATTTCCAGCATGACAAGGAATTAGTAGTTCCCATAGTGCCTAAATCCCTTTTCTCAAACTAGTCACTTGCAACTATACTTGCTATACTACAACTGATAACCGGTAGTTCCCTGCTTTTCTCAAGCTAACCACTTTATCCAAATGGGGAAATAAATGCCTTGAGGGACGTATCCCCCAAAGGGCCCAACGTATTGGACACCACCATACACACACACACACACACACTTATTTCGAATTTGCATCTATCGGACCACATAGTATCCCATGTCATCTTCCAAGATGTGAGGTTAGCGGGGCTACACACAAGTTCTTCAAAGCACGGTTTTTATACAAAACCACGCTTTGGTCATAAAAGCTTCCATTTTTAATGCCACACTATCATTCCTTTGATTACTATTTGACTCCCATAAGCATACAATCTCTCCGCTCGTATGTCTCAAAAAACGGTGTTAAGCTAAGAGAAGTTGCCTTCTCCGCCACCAAGCAGATGTATATTTGTAAAAGTCAAACGTTGTGTCTCAAAATTGCAATGTCAAACATTCTTCCATATAAGTTCGTTCTGGGACTGAACGAAACCGAAGGCACTCTCTGACTACCACTAGTAGCGCGTAGTCCTTGCAATCCGAAAAATCTCCACAATGAGGAGATCACTGCCATAAATAACTCTATAATAGGGGCTACCCAGAGCATGTTCAATAAGTAGTCCTAACGCTATTAAGATCCACAGTCTTTAATAATCATCGTCTTCAACATGTCTTCACTTTCGAACATATACATTGGTTCAAAGTGATTTTCGGATAGGAATCACCCAAATCCGACCCCGGTTCCTTCGAAGCCAATCACCGCTTTAAAAGATGTTAAGTTCATATGTAGATATCAGTCATCAATCAATTACTTCATCTTTTATAAAATATCTTTCTTAGATATATTCTTTTCAATTTATTCCCTTTTTTTCAAGAGTATATGGAATCATTAAGCCTCATTCAAATCATTTAGTTTATTTAAACCTTTCTTAAATCCTGGAATAATTCCAAATCATTTTCTTTTTTACTTAGGAAAACCTTTTCAAATCATTCATTAATCTTAATCAAATATTTCTTTCTTAACTTCAAATCATATTCTTGCAAATTGAAGATTTTCATAATAGAGTGCTACTATTACCTTAGATATGGTAATTTCACCTCCAGGGACTAATGGCAAGTAGTCCTACATCATGAAGATCTTTTTATTCAATATCATTGTCTTTAATATATTTTATTTCGAAAATTAGTTTGAAGGTGTTTTCGGATAGGAATCGCCGAAATCCGACCCCGATTCTTCGAATAGGAATCACCCAAACTCGAACCCGGTTTCTTCGTACCAACCATCGAATAAAAGATGTTAATTCATATGGAGTTTCGAAAATTAATTTAAAGTGATTTTCGGATAGAAATCACCCAAATCCGATCCCAGTTCTTCGGATAGGAATCACCCAAATCCGATCCCGGTTCCTTCGTACCAATCATCAAATAAAATATGTTAAGTGGTTAAATAACATTCAAAGAATTTGTTAAGTGATCTATTCCCCTCTCGCCTAAAAAGAGAAAATATAGGCCGGGTAAGTTTAGGGCACTAGTTGCTCCATCCCTAACCTTAGTTAAACATCTTATTTTATCTTCCCATATCTCACAGGTAGGACAAATGTACTAGTCGTTTCCGTATACTCAGTTATTAATATTCATTTTAGAAATGATTTATTAAACTTCCAAATTATCATTTAAAACACTTAATTATTCTTTTAAAAACATTCATCACTGATTCTAGGAAATATCGTTACGTTTAAACTCATATTCAAAATGGTATAGAATTCGCAGCATAAAAGTGCTATATAAGCTTATTTGATTTAAACAACTTTTTGATGTTTGAAAATTCATATTTTCCATTCCAAATCTATTTTAAACCATTTTATAGATTTATCAAATTTATTTCATATTTTTAATCATTTAAAAATATTTTTATAAATAAATCCCTTTTTGGATTCCGAACTGCAAAACCGCGATGTTTTTACAAAATTATATTGGACATATTTCAAAATCTGCTTAATGAAATCTTGATTTTCTTTCTTCATTGGAAAACTATTATCATTGTCAAGCAATGAAATTTTATTTCGAAGAAATCCAATTTATAAATCATTTTCTACATCAATTTGAAGTAACGGGTCGAAATTTACGAACTACCGCTGCGCAATGAGCTCTATTTTGACCAATTTTGTGAATTGCTTCGAAACTTGTCCTAAACACTTTATATTTGTTTTAAACCATATTTAAAATATTTTAATTTATGTTTGTTCTCAAATATTCTCTGATTTCTTTCTTCCCATACTAGAGACAAGTATTTTTTGATCATGAAAAAGTGCACAAATCTATCCTTCTTTCTCCATTTGGTTGCTTTACCAATCAAATCCCAGTCAAGACTAGTAGGCCCCTGATTGTAGTTTTGGTTGGTAAAACTGAGAAGCCTAGTCCACAATCCCCTTAATTCACTGCAATCAAAGAACAGATGCTCCACAGTTTCAGCATGCATGTTGCATATGACACAGATGTGATCAACTGCCATCCCATATGTCACTAACTTATCTTTAGTTAGGAGAGCATTGTTTATGACTTTCCACAACATTAAGTTGTCTCTGGCATTTGATAAATCAGTCCAAATCACTTTATGCCATTTAATAGAAGAGGCAACTGGACCTGTATCAAGCATCTTGTAAACAGAAGATATTGAATGTTGTTTGCCATTCCAATGTATTTCATCCAAGTCACTTGATTGGTAAAAATTATTCTGGAAACTGTTCCAAACAGCTCTGATTACCTGATTGCTTGTATAGGGCAGCTGAAGTTTACCATCATGAATGTAATCAGAGGCTTTAGCATTAGCACTAATACCAGATTGAACTATTTGCTGTGGGGTAAACATGTTGGCAAGTATAAGGCCATTTGCCATCCAAGGAACTGACCAGAAGTTAGCAGTGCTAGTAGGAGATATCAACACTCTAATATACGGGGAAAAATGGGGCCTTAAATTCAGCAAGCTCTTCCATGTCCAACTGCAGTTTGGTGGGACAGACATGGTCCAGAAATGCTTGTTCCCCAAATTATGAATTTTAGTCCACTTAACCCATAAAGAATCTTTATCAGCAATCAAATTATTGAGTGTGGAGCTAATGGCTGCTCTATTCCAAGAGTGCAAATTGAGTACTCCAAGGCCACCATTGTGTTTCTGCTGCTCCATGATGGAAAAGGAGCAGGGAATGATTTTCTTAGATTGTAGAGAACCAGTCCAGAAGAATCTTAGCATGGCATTTCTCACCATATTCACAAGTTTATTTGGTAGCATGAAAACTCTGCTCCAATACACCATCATGGATGATATAACAGATTTGATGAGGACGAGTCTTCCAGCTTGAGAGAGAAATCGATTGGCCCAACATTTCATCTTGCTGCAGATTTTATCATACAAAGGCAAGCAGTTGGTAGTTGTGATTCTGGAGGAGCATAGAGGGATACCTAAATAAATCATATTATTGTTCATAGCTTGGATGCCAGAGGATGCAGAGAGAGAAGTTACATGTTCAGGAGATAAGCCAGAAATAAGAATGTGGGATTTATTGAAATTGAGCTGAAGGCCAGTCATACGGTAGAAACTGTGAAGAGTGGCTTTGATATTCTCCAAAGATCGTTTGTCAGGTTTAGTGAAAATCAAGATATCATCAGCAAAAAGCAGTGAAGAGATTCTCAGAGATTTACACTTAGAGTGAAACAAAATATCCTTGTTATCATAGTTTCTATTTAACAAGACAGTCAGAACTTCCATAACCAGAATGAACAAATACGAGGAGATGGGATCCCCTTGCCTGATCCCCTGCTTACTCTTGAAGTAACCAGAATTAGAGCCATTATGTTTGATGGAGAAAGTTGGGGAAGAAATGCAGATATAGATCCATGCAACATAAACTTTTGGAAAACCCATCAGCGCCATAATTCTCACTATAGAACTCCATTGTAAACTATCAAAAGCTTTCTTTAGGTCCAGCTGCAACATCGCATTATTGGAAGCTTGAGCACGACCATACCCTTTCAGAAGCTCATGTGTAAGTAAAATATTATCAATTATATTTCTCTTGGGAAGGAAGGCAGTTTGATTCTTGGAGATGATTCTGGAAAGAACAGGAACAATTCTCGAGGCCAGAATCTTGGATATGCATTTATAAATTACATTACAACATGATATGGGTCTAAAGGAATCAACTGCCGTAGGAGGTTTCATTTTAGGAATGAGCACTAAATCTGTTGCATTGACTTCCAATAACATTTTGGATTTATTGAAAAAATTGTGGACTGCCTTAAGAAAGTCATCCTTGATGATTTCCCAACTATGTATGTAAAAATGTAAGTTGAAACCATCTGGTCCCCCACAAGAATGTTTGTTCATAGAAAAAAGGGTGGCCTTTATTTCTTTATCAGTGACCTTTGTTGTTAGGGAATTTGCTTCATCATGATTCAGTTTGGGCAGCTGCACAAGGTCTAGTTCATCAAAAAAAGGAATGAAGTCATCTTTGTTACCCAGCATGGATTTGAAATATTGAAGAATGGCATGGTCAATATCTGAGGGACTAGAATGCAGGACACCAAACTCATCATGAATGTGATTGATTTGCTCACTGGCATGCTTGATTTTGATTGCAGCGTGAAAGTAAGCTGTGTTGTAATCCCCTTCCTGAGCCCATTTTTGCCTTAATTGTTGTCTCTTCATTTTGCCTTCAGTTGATAAAGCTACATTTAGCTGATCAAAGAGGTTTCTCTCATTCTCTGCAGCTGTTGCATCATCTGGGTTTTTCAGCATATAGTCTTGAGCATCAATAAGTTTCTGCCTTAGTAGAGAAGAAGCAAGAGACCCATTGCCAAATTTTTCTTTTGCCCATAGTCTTAGTGCTTCTTTGGTAGCTTTGGTTTTTCTGCAGAAAATGAACATAGGGTTACCATAAAAATTTGCAGACCAAGATTTATTAATAATATTAGCATACTCAGGATCATTGACCCAAGCATTATAAAATTTGAAACTTTTTTTTCCTTTTAATATCCTCTGACCGGTGGAAAAGATTAGAGGGGAGTGGTCTGAAAGGACAGGGTTTGGGATTAGGGTTGACATGGTAGGCCATGTGGTTAAGGCATTGAAGGCCAGCATTGAAGGCCAGCATCATGATTGGTATGCGGGAGAGTAAATTTGATTTCAGTGGTTTCTACCCTTCTGACTGGTTATAGCTCCTTCTTTTTTTCTCTGTTTCATTGTGTTCTTCCTTTTTTTCCTGTCCTGTCTGTTGTATGTTCTTTCTTCTTGTGTTGTTTTACTCTGTGGCTTGTGTGTTTTTTTTTTGTGACATGAGCTAGTTCATGTCTCCCCTTTGTTTGTACCATCTCTCTTTTTTCTATTTATCAATAATCTGGTAGGGGACCAGTTAACCCCGCTTGCCCTGCAAAAAAAAAAAAAAAAAAAAAAAAAAAAAAAAAATATTTTAATTTATTTAAAACAATATTTTCATCTTTCAATCTCTTTTTTCATTTTATTTCATATTATAATAATATCATTTTCAATCTTTTTTGATATTTTGAAATCATTAAGAGGCTAAATAATTTCCATACACATATTTATATGGGTTAATTCTCATTAATTAACTATAGTTAATTACTAATCATTTCTCTAATCATTTATCAACAAATTACCAACCACATAAACAATAATATAATCAACCAATTTTGCAATCAAGTTATCAAACATTTAATCATTCAACATATTTAAACTTTTCATATAATTAACTTGAAATATTTTTTAAGAATTAGTAACTTTAAAATATGAGTAGTCACCTTTAACCAATTTTATTAACTTCCTACCAACATTCATATCATCCAACACTTTACTAAATCCTTTTATATTCACCAAATCTTTTCCGTAGACTTTCCTTTTGATCCCGGCAGCCTTTCTTCATTTTTCTCGCCCCGAAGCTTCACGACTTGCTCCTTCCTCCTCCATGGGTTCAGCCTTCTCTTATTATTCATCTTCCTCCATCGTTTCTTCACTTCTTAGATGTTGAACCATGTTTTAATGGTATTCTACGGGCTTTTGCAAAGTTTGGTTGTGTTGAGAATTGATTTGATATGATTTTGAAAAAGCTAGTAAGGAAAAGAGAGAAGGAGAAGCCATTAAAGAGAGCTTCATGGAGGAAGAAGAAGGTAGAAATAGTGTGAAAAAAGTGAGAAAGTTATTGGTATTTATAGAAAAAATGAAGTGGTAAGTTACCAAAATATCACTTTACCGAATTACTAAAATAACGTTACTTACTTCTTAAGTCACCTTATTTTTTTCAACACTTAATATAACATTTCAAATCATTACTTTATGTCACTTTAACTTAGATATTAAGTAAAAAAAGTAATAATTATGTTTTTTTGATTTGATGTTTAATTTTTGACTTTGCACTTTTTTTGTACATTTATGCTTACTTTTTGTTAATTATATTCTAGAATTTTCTAAGTATGTTTATTAAAAGTAAAATTGATTAGTGAATTATTTAATACTTATGTTATTTGAATATATGTTCTTATATAAGAAAATAAAGGTGCGACGACGTGGCGACAACTTTTAGTCGACAAAATGTTGATTTTCGACAAAATGTTTTACGGTCACATTATGACGTTTTAATTAAACTATTTATTTGTGTAAACCAAATTTAAAAGTGAACTTTTTACTTCTTCAAATAAGTTAAAACACGTCTCTTTATATTATAAAATCATATCTAAATAATATCAAAATCTTTAATTTTACAGTGTATGTAAAACTAACAAAATCTAATAAAATTTGGTTATTTTGTAAATAATTATTAACATACTTTTTAATATTTTAATATACTTTATTATCTTTATTAAATGTTTTCAATAAGATTTATCTTTTTAAATAAATATTTATACCTATTTATTCATGCATTTATTTATTTTTAACAAAACTTAACTTTTGTTGATTTGTTATAAAATCCAAATTATACTTTATAAATTAGGTATAAGAATAAATAATTTCTTTGTTATTATCTATTATATATAACTTATTTATTTAAGTTTTAAATATTTTTAATTTTAAAACAAACGAAATCTCTCATTTTCGAAGTAGCGAAATTACGGGTCGTTACAGCACGTAATCCAAAGTCAATCCGGACAAATGAATTATTGACATGTTTACTACGTGGACCGTTTTGTATTAACCGAGTATGGCTTTATTGGCTAGCTTATTTTTTCACTTGCGAGAATTTTGAGCAATGTTTTGCTCCACATGTCCGTCTCTTTGAGCTTGGCTAGACTTTTCAAGTCATGAAGATTCTGCTAGTCGTGACGCCTGCTTTGGAGTTAATGCATTTTTCATGAATCAACACATGATTGGTCGAGACAATAATTTTCCAAAGTTGTACTATCAAGTGGGGACCACTGGTGTGGTAACATCGTTAAGTAAACCTAGATGGATGGAATTTCATTGCGTCTTAAATTCGACGGCTGCAATGAGGGGATGAATATATATGCATACACCTCTTCATCTTCCTCTTCTTCACTCTCTATTAAAACTTTAAATATTTTCTACCTTTAAAACCTCTTTAATTTTTGAAAAAAATACCAACTCTTTCTTCTTCATATAATAAAGTAAGTACCTTCCTTTCTTTGATGCTTCTTCACCTCTAAGTGAAAAAGATTCACTTTTGCTATTGATTAAGTGTTTTTTATTACCGTCGTTACTTTTTAACTAATTTCGATTATAAGTTGTTTCATCTCGTTGCTTGGCTAGAATTTGTATATTCTTACCATCTTTTGGACGTCGATCAATTACTACCACTGTGTGAGCGATGATCAAATCGATGCTTGTTGTTCCCTTGATGACCTGTAAACTTAGCAAATGCAATAATATCTTGGACCATAGTTTTGGGTCCAAATTGGTAGCCATGGGATTTAACCACAAAAAGAGTAGTGGATATGGGTCATACTGCCTGTAGCTTTTCTTAGGAGTATAGTTTAAGTCAAGGTACGACCTTCATGGGATGCTCAGGCAGGACTTGTCATGAAAATGGTTATCCAACTTCCCATTTGGGATGTTGCCCTCGAGTCCTGCTAAGCTTAGGCGTGGAGGCATTGCAATTAAACTGGGCCACTTGTGTTTCAAATGGCTACTTTTAGATCAATCTTTGTTGGTGCTTTAGTCTAAATGCTTAGACGATAGTCGAGGGGAGGTGAATTTGGCAGAATGCCTGGGATTGTATGCAAAAAAGGAATGGTTAAATACTCGACAGCTGCTGACCAAGCGAATCACCCACCCCGAGCTATTTACTTGATCATTAGGCTATTTCAAAGTCGGGGCATCTCTACATCTTCACCTCTTCCTTATCTCTATTCTTAATGATTTTGAGCTCATTCCAGGTTAGCTCCTCTATAATAGCTAACAATTCTAACGTTGGTCTATGTTGCTTGAATGATTTTCTAACGACCACTTACCAGATCAACATGATTTTCTGCCTGTAGAGGGAAGTCGTTAATCTAGTTGGTACCTATTTTCACTTGCAAGAGAATAACAAGCCCTCCACCTTCAATTGTGTCCTGATTAATGCTTCCCCATGCTTGATGGGGAGATATTTCTTCATTCTTTAAGGGGTCAACCCCAATCTGAGGAACACTGAATTTTGGGTTTTAAGTAAGCACTTCTTGCCACTTTTTCCTTCATCTTAGTTTCCTTCCTCTTCTTACCTAATCTATAATAGGGACCTCTCTTATTCCCACCAGCACCATTCTTAGGGTGCTTAGTGAATACTTGGACCGACTAAGAATTGCCCTCGATGGTGTTGGGAATTTGAAATCACAATGATAGGAATCTTCATTGGTTTGCGTTGTCGAGGGGAAGCCAAACTATAGTGGCAGAGAGGGTGCCATAGCAATGAAAATAACTAAGAAGAACCGCGGCTACTCAAAGATCAAGTTCTTAGACCATGAGGCCAAGCTGGTCGACGATGAGAATAGGGTTACAATAACATGAGTAAGGATGTGGGGTTTGGAGAGTGGCAATAATATGATGAAAACAAACTTAGTGATGTTGTTCCAGAGCCTCAATAGGATACCTTTTATTTGTGTTACAAATGGCACAAACGCCCAATCCAGCCTAAATATGAAAATAATCAAAGAAAAGAAGATAAAAGTAAGAAAGAACACACAATTTTTATAATAGTTCAGAAAATACTTCAGCTTACATCCACTTTAACTTTGTTATTCGTTTCTATAAGTTTTTAATAAATGGTGATGTTATAAATCGAAGGTCATGGTTCGGAGATCCAAGGTTCTGTGGAAAAGTGAATGTTTTTATAAAAGAAATAGTCCACTTTTGAACGCATTTGCCATCCTATTTATAGATAAAAATCCTCAAAATTATGTAAACGCCCCCACCTTTGTACCCATACTATCCAAGTGTACTACTAAATAATACTATCAGATAATACAGAAAATGAGACGATTTAGGGTACACACGTAAATATTCCCTTGGACTAACACCTATATATATCTCATATCAAATAACTCTTACATTGATGCATACGATCTTAGTATAAAGCAATAAACATTTATTCTACCAAGAAAGGACAATACACAATCATAAAATAATATCAAAATACATAAAGTCACAACATAGCAGATACATACATACATACATACATACATACATACATATATATATATATATATATATAACATAATAAATAGTCTAGGGCTGCAAAATGGTGATCTCTAGCCCATTATATAATGGATAATTAAATAGTATATAATATATACAATGAGGAAAAAAAATTATAAGGAATATATCATCATATAACTATTACTAGCCTCTTCAAAAGTCCATTATGCTCTGAATCACTCGGTACTTGTACCTGAAATCTCTCAAACAGGCCCAAGTATTAAAGTAATACATGGGTCAGATTATGTTTATAATGTTGTGTTAAGGATAATAAATCATAATAATAAATATGTGGATTGGTGTTTAGGTCAATCGTTTGAACATACCATATTGTGATGTAACGCTCATCAACCATTCAAATATATATATATATAAAGTAATAAATATAAATCAATTTTAGTGGTGTTGAGAATCAACTGTGCGACAGATATGAAGTCCCAAGAAGAATCATCTCAATATCAAGGTCATCTAACCCCTATCTCTATTTAAGTGATGATTATGAGTAATACATGCTTATCTATAATTCCGAATGGAACCAGACGGGAGATAGATGATCGTATCCAGAACCCAAGGTCACCTAACTAGATCTGTTCCTATAGTCTTTAGCTACCTCCGCAGATATCATAACAAATATCCACCTATGGCATGTCTACGGGTTGCCTCAGTCATGAGCCTGCTTTATCCCTATAGGTAACAGACTACTGGCCTATGCAACACAAGGGGTCATTTGGAACTAGGCTAGCACATAATAGAGTTAAATGGTAAATTTCAAAATAATTTTCTTTGTTGGATCTTTATTGAACCTATGAAGTCTAACCCATTTAGAACTTTTCTATATTTTCTTTTTAAATAAAATCAATATTCTATTTAACTTTATAAATGAAGATTAATATAACATAATTTGTCTTATATTATGGATATGTGTATCATATACATACATGTGTGTATGTGCATGTGCAACATAATAGTGTGTACATGGTCTAACATCCCTACATATAGATACTAGGATTTGCCCCATAACGGACGTGTTACTCCCTTTATCATTCGATCATACAGTCTATATAAAATATATGTGCGCGTCAAAATTATACACACGCACACACACATGTACATAAAAATCACATGCATGTAAAATATAATATATATATATATATATATATATATATATATATAATTATATAATTTATATGAGTTATTTAAATATATATATATATATATATATTTGTATAGGTGCATGTTTAATACAAAATCAGTTAATAATTGATATAAAATAATTTCGAACAATTTTTTCTTATATATTCTTGTTGCCGAAATAAACTAGAGAATAAAATAATTTTATATATATATATATATATATATATAATAATTTTATAAATGAATTCATTACTGCTCATTGTCAAATCTAACATTTTAAACTACGTTCAATAATAAAACTAAATCGCTCAATAATTAGTAAATCAATGGTGAAATTAATGGCTGTTAGCGTTTCCTCTTTCCCAAATCCCTATTTTCATTTTGCCTCCGTTTCATTTTTCTTTTTCTTCTCATTTTTTCTCCTTCCTCGCTCATATCGCATGTTGCTCTGATTGCTCTCATTTTGTGTGTGCAACGTTGAAGCCTGGATTCTCCAACCCTATGGAGACTACATCCAAAATGCGTTCGGGAAAGATATGAGTGCCGCCTCCTTCCTCCTCTGACCAGACAAAGCTCCGACCGCCTTTGCATTCTCCTGTTGGGTCGCCATATAATTTCCTAATCCTCGGAACCCCTCAAGCGATATTTGATGCTTGTGAGTGGCGCGTGTCTCGTGCGTGTGAACCTTGTGCTCCGGCTGGTGATCACGCTAGTGTTGTTGTGCGTGCCTCATTGCCTGATGCGCCTTTTCCAGATCCGGCTTCTACTATTGGCTAGTCATTAGGTGTTTCTCCTACTATTGCTAACCCGACCAATTTAATCAATGATGCCGAGTTCCCTACTTTGGTTAAAGCTAGTAATTGTCCCTTGATGCCTGCTATTAGTACGTCTCACCCAGGCCAGGCAAAATCAGTTTCTATTGACAAGTCTTGGAAATCTCTTTTTACATCAAAAACACGAAATGCCGGTAGGTATATCTCTAAGCTCTTCGATGTTGTTGGTAATTGTGATGAACTTCTTGTGCCTCCTAGTGAGGTTGTTGAGGCAGGAATGTCTTTTTGGAAGGATACGATTGTTGGTTTTTTCTTTGATAAGAGCCTTAACTATTCTATTATTAAGAATTATGTCAAGAATAAATGGAAAATAAAAGAATCGCTTAAGGTTAGTTTTGACATTGATATTTTTTTCTTTGATTTCTCGTGCCCGGATGAGAGGCATATGGTTCTTGAGTCGGATCCATGTGTTATTGATGGTAAAGTATTTATTTTAACCAAGTGGAGTCCTTCGGTTGACTCTGCTAGAGAGCAAGCACTGTCTATATTTATCTAGGCAAAGTTCACAAGCATACCTTCTTCTCTTCAATCTTTGGAGGGTCTCGACTGGTTGGCATGTCACTTTTGTGAGTTAATTTTTTTTATGATAATACAGAGGGTCCTGAAAGACTTGGTTTTGCTAGGGAAATGATTGAGATTACCCCCATGCGGCTTCTTCCTACTCACTTATCTGTTGCCCTTTCTGGGAAAAGAGTGGGTCGAGTTGATATTGATTACCAGTTGTCTACTCAGATCTATACATTCAGCCACTTTTTGGTCATATCTTTTAAGATTTTAAGCACTGTCCTGTTGAAGGTGTGTAACTGTTTGCACCAAAAATGGTCACAAACCCCAATATCGTGAAAGCACCCGTATATGAATATAAATCAACAATATTCAACACAAATCTCAGATCTAAGCAATATCAAGCACATCAATTCAGCAATAACAATCAGAAACACAGGATTTATAGTGGTTCGACGATCTTGCCTACGTCCACTCTGAAGTTTATATCTTTATTGATTCTTTTGATGATTTCAATCCATTACAGCGGATTACAGCAGATTATCGCTCTAATATTTGAATACAACGATGATAAAGTGATGTAGGATTGAATCCGGACGTCCAATGGCCGAAAGATCCTTTTTCTGAAGGCTCCAGGGTGCTATTTATAGGCGTAGGAGGCTGAGATCGTGCTCAAATTTCGGGAGACTTCTTCTGGCACGTGAGTTGGCCCACGCGACGGACACCACCAAGTTTTGACTCGATCTGTGATCGATACGAAACGATTTCGTATCCATCATAAATTGATCCAATCGAGCTGAAACTTGGCAGGAACATTTTTTACCTCGTACGTAAGCTTCTGTGAAAATTTCATAGCATTTGGATCTGTGGTCTGGGAGATATGATCGATACGAATTGGAGTGTTTCGGTTGGCTGTTCCCTTCGAATCGATTACTTCGAATCCATGTATTCGAATCGATGGGCGCACGTGTTTTCGTGACAATGTGGCGTGCACTCCTTGGATCGATCCGCTCCTTATGCCGAGTTGACCGCTTCGCATCCATGAATTTCGCCTCGTTTGTATCGAGTACTGTTATCCGGTTTGAATCAATCAACTCCGTGCATTTCACATCAACTTTCAACGTCTAGCTCGAATCGAGATAAGTGGCTTAGCTCGTATCGATGGCGATGTCTCCATTCAATGGATTCGATTTTGATGGATACGAACCGAAGCTGCCTGATGGATTCGAATGAACACCTCGTTCATCGATTCGAACTAATCATTGCTCGATCGATACGAAGTTCATGGATGCGAAGACCTGGCCATTCCGATCGATATGAAGCCGATGGATACGAACCGAGGTATGGTGACGGATACGAGCCTATCGATACGAAGTGCGGCCTACTGATGGATACGAAACAGTGCTCTAGGATGGATACGAACGATGGATTCAAACAGAGTGAGGCGACGTCTATTTGATCGATTCGAAACCGATCGATTCGAACAGACCGATATCATGTTACTGATCGATTCAAACTTGATCGATTCGAAGTACGTGGAACCTGATGGATTCGAACAAAACAAATATTGATGGATACGAATCCGATGGGTTCGAATAGAACATCTTCTCGACCCTTTGATGGATGCGAATGGCATACTTTCTCTAATTTGTATCAATCATATCTCATTCATACGAACTCCGACTAACCTGAAATTTGAAATGCTAGCTTTCATGGCTTTGCTTGTCATGTCCTATCAATTGTAGCATGATCCGAGCTCGGACAAAATTCATCGGTATCCCTAATGAAGCAAAGTATAACCAATCTTTGAGACGAACTGTTTTTTGTTTTTGATCGATCTTTTGGTATCACGGCTTTGCCAAAAAGCGGGATAACGGAAACAACCAGGTATTTTCAACCATTCGCATCCACACATGTCAGACTTGAATTGCTCAAAATACCGCGTTGTAAATAAAATTTGGCAAATCTCAGAATATACAGTAAATAAAATCACAGATCACAGACACAGAGTAATAATAGTGCAACGGAAGTAAAAGAAATAGTAGTTCATGAAGCTACTATGTAAATATATCAGAGTTACATAAGATGCAACAGAAGAAATAAAGTACAAAAGAAGTCTCAATACATAGAAGTCTACTAATACAAGAGCTGAAAAGGACCAATAGACTGAAAGATAAAACTAGCCAAGCAGATAATCTCCAGCGATTCCAATTCCCAGAAAGTGGAAATCCAAATCTGTGAATACTCAGGCTGACCCGAGCGTAAATAAAAGTACAAACACTCGAATCAGGATATACATACTTATACAATGTAAACCAACTCAAGTGAACGGTAGTAAAGGTACAAGTAACTTAAAAGATGCTTGGGACCGCCCATCCTCTAATGATCCGTAAACTATTTACTATGTAGTAATATTGTGCTATTATAATAATGTCTATCCGTAAAATAAACTTACTTTAAAGTAGCGTTAAAGAGTGACCAAATATTCCCCTTAACACAAATAATGCCAATAGTCTATACAGTACCTGCATATCTCCTAATTATGAGACTATGAGAAGATACTGCATAGGTACGACACAAACAGAAACTTGTAGTAAAGGCTCGATATGGTAGGTGAAACGGCATACAAGGCAATGCCAGGGTAGATATACCAATTACGAACACGGGCTGGTGGTAACGCAACAGCCACATCGCCCACCTCGAAACACATTCCCAAAATCGAAGGGGCGCCCAAACAATCACAAAAGCAACATAATGGTATCGAAGAAATGCGTCCGACCAGAGGAGCTACCCCTTTTGGCCCAAGATCGCTCATGTTTTAGCCACCTTATGCCAACTCGCGGGAGTTGGGTCCACGTAATATACCTCAAGAAGGTCGCCACCATCCTATTTCACTCTGGAATCTCCATCACGTACACGGTTGTCAAAGTGGTTTTCGGTATCGACAGAGAGTATGCCCATATCCTATCCCGGTCTCTTTGCCAACCAATCATTATTATAACCCGTGGTTATAACTTAAAAATAATATTTTATACTTCTAAATAAAATATCATTTCAAATCCAAATCTTTATCAAAATAAAGATTAATTCATTCCAAACCATTTCAACATAACGACATACCACATCTTTCAAATTCAAATATTTATCAAAATAAATATTAAGTCATTTCTAACCATTTCAATATATTAAATTATTATGTCTTTCAAAACTTCCTTCCAAATCATTTTAATATATTAAAATATCATAATTTTTCAAAGCATCCTTTCCAAAATATCATATCCTTAAGAACTTCTTTTCAAATCATTTTAATATCAAAACAACATACCTTTCAAAACCACATTTCAAATCATTTTAATATATCAAAATATCATATCTTTTCAAAATCACATTTCAAATCATTTTAATGTATCAAAATATCATATCTTTTCAAAACCACATTTCAAATCATTTTTAATATCAATTTATCATATCTTTCAAAACTTCATTTCAAAATATTTAATATATATCAAAATATCATATCTTTCCATAGCTTCAATTTCAAATCATCATATAAGTTCAAATCCAAATATTCAACTTTAAATACTTTTTAAATTCAAAGATATCATTCATTTATTATCATTCCATATCACCTTTTAAATAGCTTATATTTTAATCAAAATAATTCATTTAAACCATGTAAAATTTAAGTTTATATACTTTCAAATCAAGTATTCAATTTCCAAAGTTTTAAACCATTATGAGTTCATTTACTAAGTTAAAACCATAAACATTGAAAATTTCAACCTTTCACAACATTCATAAAAAGCTGCTGAAAGTTATACTTGAATACATTTCAATTTAAACCATGTATACATTATAAAAATCATGTTTTAACATTCAAAGATGTTCATTAAAATACTCTTTTAATTTATGATATCTATAAAGCAAACCTTTACAGAAAAATCAAAAATTTTCAATAATTTCACTTAACAAATTTAGTTGTATAGTTTCCCAATTTTACATTTGTCACCTCATTAACACTTACATTTTTAAATTCTCATTTCAAAATTAAACTAAATTTCCAATTTATTTAATTAACTTAAACCTTTAAACAAAACCAAATTCCACATTTCCAAGTCAAGCTCATTTTAAAATTACACTTTTAAGCATTCATTCATTTAACCATTTTAATACATAGAAAAATCAATAATACTTTATTAATTAATTTAAACTCAAATTTAATCAAATCATCATATTTATAATTTTCCAAATATAATTAAATTTGTATTTTATTTAAATAACTTAAAATTCCCTTTTTAAACCAAAACCCAAATTTCCAGACTTTAAGTTATATTTCAATAATTCAGCTTAACCATTTATTTATTTAACATTTTCCACTTATACAAAAATCATAAATCCTTTATTTAAAATACTTTAAAATCTATTTAAATCAAATTACCATAAATTTACATTTAAACCACTTAAAATTTTATTTATATAACTTAAATGTCATTTTAAAAGCCAAAGTCCAAATTTCCAAATTTAAGTTATATTTCAAAAATTCACTTTTTACCATTCATTTGAATTACATTTTCAACTTCTAGAAAAATCAAAAATTTCTTTATTTAAACATTAAAAATCCAATTTAAATCAAATTTCATAATTTTTCACTTTTTAAAATATTCAAAATACTTTATAAAATATAACCACGGGCCTGTATATAGTTTTCTAACCTAGGTCAAGTGATAGGGATATATATCATTTCAATCTGCAGTTTAAAATGAAAAATCCGGGTTCTATCATTTCAAACCCACAATCCTAAGTTAAAATAAAATAAATAAAAACTGTTCAGGCCTATCATTTTAGCCCATAATGATTTTTCCCTATTTTAAAGTCCGTTCGGGTATGTATCATTGCCACCCATAGTGATTCTAATCTACCGGGAACTTGCAGTGTGATAAACTGATATAAATAACAGAATAACATGATATAACAGTAACAGATGATATAACAGGTGTAATAACAGGTGTGATCATCATATGATCATAATATAAGCAGTTACAACATGATGATATAATTTTACAGATTCAAATGGTGTCAGTTTACTAGTTATATAAGTACAAATCGTCTGGTGAGAATTACTCACCTCTACAAGCTGGAGATGACAAACAACTACACACAACAGAGAATCTTGAAGGCACGACAACACGAATATGATTTGAGAGGGAGGGCCAAAGATAAATCTCCTTGGATACATTCATCAAAACAAGTATAACAACGTATAAGTTACACAACAAAATACCGCTAAACAAAGCTAGAAATGGATGCATAAACAAAGTCAAAGTGTTTGCACTTGCTTCCTACCATCTATGCTTCAGCTATAGATCTGAAGTGGCACGGCTAAAGCATAGTTTTGATTTGGTTTTGGTTTAGTAAGGGTCGGCCTAACATAGGAAATGATGGTACAAAGGTATGATCACATAAATCCTACACTACAAGGCAACACATGATTTCTATGCAACAATATAGGCTCGGCCAAAGCCAAGGAGGGCACGACCATGGCTCGGGTGGGCTGGAGGTGATGTGGCAGGGTGTGTCAGGTCGAGAATTGGCTGGTGGTGGTGGTTATGGCGGCAAGGAGGAGTTTGAGGTGGTGGAAGATAGGTAGGTTCGGCTAGGTGCATTTAGGTGGAGTTTGTTCATTTTTTTAGTGGATCTACTTCATCATGGTGGACGGCTATGGCAAGGGGATGGGATGGAGGTGGTGTTGACTAGATGTGTTAGTGGTGGAGGCGGCCTAGGTGATGGAGGAGGCTGGTCGATCATATAAAGAAGAAGAAGGCAAGTGCAAATCTAAGCAAATCAAGATGAAAACATAGAAAAGATAAGAAGTTTTACCAAATTCTTTGAAAATGATGATGGCCATGATTTTTGTGCTTGAGAAGTTTTTGTATATGTTAATGAAATGAAAAAATAATCGGCTGAAGGAAATGAGGAAGTCGGCCAAAGCAATTGAATGCAAAAGGTTGGAAAATGAAGAGGTGGGAAAACAAAGAGACCTAAGCAAATCAAGAGTCACAAACTTTTCAAATTACCTTTAATTTATTTATATAAGTTTAAACTATTGAGAATAATAATAATTTCAGTAAAAATTTCGAAAATGCAACAAAATAAAAAATATAAATAAATAAATAATTATTATATAAGGTAAAAATAAGAAAATGCAAACTAGTCAAGCAAATTTGAATATAAACAGAATAAACTTTGGAAAAATTATATGGACTTGGAAAATATTTAAAAATAAAGATAAGAACACAAAATAATCATGCCTTCACAAAATAAATAAATAATTTTTTTTATATAATTTAAATGAAGAAAATAGCAAAGAAAATAGAAACTAGGCTTTAAGATTGAAAATAAACTCAATAAGCTTTGGAAAATTTTTATTATCACTTTAAAATATTTAAAAGTCAAAATATATGTAATATAACATAAATACACAAATTAGAATAAGATATATCAAATAAAAATGTCATTTATATAAATTAAAACAAAGAATGTTGTTACTCAATATACACACAATATTGAAAACAGTATAACTTTTACAATTTAAATCAAATTTCAACGAAACGAAAAGCAGTATTCATGATATTAAATCTGTTTTTAAAATAATAGATAAAATTTAAGAATTCAAATTTTTTTATTTAAAAGTCAAAGTTTGACCGGTTTGACCAAAAATCCATTTTTCAGGAAAATATTCAATTTATACCAGTTTTAAATTATAATTCATATAATAATCAAAATTTATATTTTAGAATGAAATGTTTGAAAATAAAAAAGGTTTAAAATAATTTCAAAATAAAATAAAGTCAAATTTAAATTATATGCAAAAATCTAGGGTTGTTACAAGGTGAGTCCTCCTCCTTACCTACCAAGGCCCCTATTCAGAAACCAACTCCTCGCATATGGAAAGCTAAGATTGTTGATCCTGCTGTTCCTCCTCCTAATCCTATAGCTGCTCCCCCTGATCCCTTAGCTCTTTCTATGCAAAAGACAATTCTTGCCTCTGCTCCTGCTTAGATTGCTTATCCTCTGCCTGTAGCCGCAAATATTGTAATTACCTCACCTTTTCTGCCAGATTTTAAATCTATTCGGTTGGTTCCTGATGACTTGGATAATAGAATGGATTTTGGGTTAGCGAATCTTTTTCCAACTTAACATTTTCGACGGTTATCTTTCTTTTGCGCCTTTTGAGTAACTATGTTTTGGGATGTAAGTTGATCTGTATTGATATTTTGTTGCCTAATCCTTGTGAGGGTTGTAGGTTGGTATGTGATGTTGTAGCTGAAAAGCACCTTTGCCTCTCACCTGTCCCTAAATTTTCTTAATAAAAGTGGACGGTCCACTATAAAAACTGGCTAGCCTTGCTAAAAAAATGGTTTATAAATAAACATATATATATGTATTTGTGTATGTGTATAGTGAGTTATATTTATGCATCAAATTTAGAATATATTTACAGAGAGCTCTAGGCTTAGGTAATATTATATATATAATTATATTTGTTCATGAATTTACAAACTTATATATAAATATAAATACATTAATATATATATGTATATATTAGTAAATTATATATACGTATATATTAATTTATATTCGTAGCAAGCTCTTGGCTTATACAATTATTTAAACGTAAAAAATTTAATATATAAAATGATTTAAAAAACAATTTTAAATTTAGATTTTGACACTATTCAAAAAAAATTAATTAAAATTATTAAAAAAATAAAATAAAATATGAAAATTATGTATTGACATTATGTACAATTTTATACTTCATTTCGTATTATATATATGTATATATATTTGTTTATATAATCAATTTCTACTTTAATAATTAGTTTAATTAGTATTCAAATATTAAAATATATTAAAATAAATAAAATTTTATTGTCAAATTATGCTTATAGAAAAACAAGACTTATAAATTTTAAAACAATTAATATATAAATTAATTCTTTAGAAAATAATTTATTGTTTAATAATATATTATTTAATAAAAACATATTTAAACCATATTAAGTTATAAAAAATTTAAGCCGAGAATTCAATGCTAATATACATTCAAGACAATGACAAAATTTATTTATACAGAGATGCACCACTATATATTCAAGAATTTGGTATGGGACAATATATCGGTAAACTAGATTACTAGTATTTCTACCTAACATCCTGTGATATAACGATTATTTAAACGTTGATCCATGAATGTAAATCAGAGAATTACCTTTCCCAAAGCTTATTGAATACCTATTGAATGAATTTGAGTACCCGTTGAATCAGATTCGCAACTTTGAAGATTCTAGCTTTAAATTTTCTACGACTATCAATCGAATTGTAGTGATTTGATGTCATTGAACTTAGAAATATTGGTAGTTTGGATGGGCTATTTTTTTGGCTAACCTTTGTTGCAATGAAGATGTAAAATTGAGTGTAAAAAAATGAGGCACATGTTACTTTGATAAAGGAAGAGCAAAGGAGTGAAACAAGGTTCATGGACCTTGTTTTCCTCTTTACCATTTCCTTCTATTACCAAATTAAAAGCTCCCCTTCTAGCCATCACATGGTCGGCCACACTAATGCCATCCAAGATTAACTAGACACCCTACCTATGGCCTAAGACAATCCAAGCCCAAACCAAAATTTTGAAATTTAAAATGCAGTTTAAACACTCACCGATAAGTATATTTACGACTATTATAACATATCAAATATAATTTTATAAGGAACATTTCATAAACATTAATTGATTTAATTTAATTTATAGTAATTACAGACTAATTAAATCTAGTGATCAAAGAGTATTTCATTTCGGTCATGTGACTCTTTAGGTGTAAATTTAGGAAATGATTAATATTGAACAATTCGAATATTAAAGTTCACAAATCATTTAGCAGGCGGTGTGACATTTTGACCAAATTTATCGCTTATTTGGTTTCAGTAATATCCAATTTTACTTTGTTAAGCATTATCTGGTTGTGACTATTATTTATAGCAACACTTTCATCAAAACTATGTCATTATGGACATGGAATTCAGTAGTGGCCAAAATTCTAATATCGTTCATATTCAACTTTGTAGTCCAAACACAAAATCTTTGGTTTAATAATTTTTATTAACCAAACTACTTTAGCATTGTTTTTAAGATTGTGTTAACTTGAGTAGACCATGATACTAACCCTATAACCAAGGAGATGAATCCTCTCTTGAATGGTACTTCACTTCCAATACTTCTACTCGACCCAACTATAGTCACTCGATGAACATCATGTCACGATTCGACTATAATTAAAGTAGAGCTTTCATATTGAAGATCTATAGCATTCTCAAGTCGAGAAAACTATGTAAATCAGTCACATCAATATTTTCTGTTTAACCTTAGTTATATTAACAAATTGAAAACTATCGAATAAGTCGTTCCATAATTATCCAATAACAATCGACATGTGACCCGTAGGTGCCCGCATTAATCATAAGTGATGCACCGCCCGTCATTTGGAGAGTGGTACATACTCCAATCTCAGAGGAAACATCAATATCCAGTCTCGATGCATCTTAATTAGGAACAATTACAATGATGTGTTTATTATGTAATGATACAATACTCATGATTACAAGTATCTATAATCACTACCGCAAACATGCAATTTATGGATTTTCTATTAAAATATTCTAACTAACTATTTAATTATTTGTAACACAATACGACAAATATATTTTTAAAAACACCTTTATTAGGAAAGAGAATTGGTTACAAAGTTAACTAATTTATAATAAATTGTAGAATTGCCTCTAGGGCCTACCTCTAACACAATCGATCTCCCACTTGCACTTAGAGACAATTACAGAATCTCAATCCAATCCCTTCATTCAACTACTTGAGAGACGACTGAGCTAGACCCTTAGTGAATGGTTTTGCTATGTTGTCCTTGGTATCTACCCTTTGTATCATGACCTCTTTCTTTTAAACGAATTCTCTAATGTTGTGGAACTTCAGAAGAATATGACATGACTTCTGTTGAACTGTGAGCTTCTTTGCAATCTGCATCGCCACACTATTGTAATAGAACAATGCCATAGGATTTTCAATATCGGGAAACACTCCAAGCTCGCTTAAAAATTTGCGCATCCAGACTACCTCTTTAGCCGCTTCATTAAGGGCGATGTAGTTGGTCTCCATTGTGGAATCAACTACTATTTCTTGCTTAAAACTTTTCCAACTAATACTCTATAATAAAATATAAAGACTTAACCAGATATCGATTTGCTATCATGCACATTAGTTTGGACGATCGAATCTATATACCACTTCATAAGGAGGAAGCCATTTCCGTATGTAAGGAATAAATCCTTAGTAATTCTAAATACTTTAGCATACATTTTACGACCGTCCAATGTTTTTCTTTATGATTATACCGGTATTGGCTTATGCATATTAATGCATATGACACATCCATTCTAGTATATAACACAGCACATATTATGGATCCTATAGCTGTAGCATAGGGGATACTCTGCATAAGCTCTTTCTCCTCATCGATATGAGGAGTGTTCTTCTTAGAAAGGATTATTCTAGACTATGTTGGTACGTTTCCACGCTTGGAATTCTCTATACTAAATATTTTTATTATTGTATCCATGTATAGGGATTGGGACAATTCCAAAAGCCTCTCAAATCTATCCCTATAGATCTTTGTACATTGTATGTAGGTCGCTTCTTCCAAATCTTCCATCGAGAAGTTCTTGAAACGTCAAGCTTTCACTGGTTGTAATAACGAAGTGTTATTACCGATCAATAATAGATCGTCAACGTATGACACTAAATATGATGGCTTTGCCCCATTCCTTTTTGCATATGCATGCTTCCTCTGTAGTCTGATAAGAACCAAACTATTTCATTACATTATCAAAACACTTATTCCAACTCGTTGAAGCTAGTTTAAGTCCATAAATGGACACTAACAACTTGCATGCCTTTCCCGCATCACTCTATCCATAAAACTCTTGGGTTACGACATAAAATGGTTTCTTCTAAATCACCATTTAGAAAATCTATCTATACATCCATTTTTCATATTTCTTAGTCATAAAATGCAGTGATGACAAGCATAATTTGAGACATAAGCATGGCTATGAGTGAAAGGTTTTGTCATAATCAACACCTTAAATTTACCAAATCCTTTCGCAACTAGCCTTAACTTATACGCCTCTACATCCCAATCTACATTTGGCTTTTTCTTATAAAACCACTTGTAGCCGATGGGTTTTATTCTTATGGGTACGTCTGACAAAGTCAAAAAAAATTTTGTACATAGAATCCATCTCAAATTTCATTGCTCCAAGCCAGAATTCTGAGTCTTTACTTTGCAGTGCTTGTTGAAATGATAATGGAGTGTCGTCATCTAAGACACAGTCCTCCTTCTCACCATCCATGAGAAAACCGCAGTATCTCTCTAGTGCATGAGATTCCCTACTTCTAATAGGTTGCGTGTTATCGTTTATTGGTGAACTCTGTCCTCCCATTGTTTTAGTCTCAGTGTCAGTCTTTGAGATCTCATCCAAGTCTACAACTTCACTTTTATTTTTCTTGCCACAATTTCCTTTTCTAAAAGACAGCATGTGTGGAAGCATTCACCTTTTTTTCCTCTATGATATCCACTAGAATTCTTACAATATCCTATAAACTTACACAAAGATGATCTCACCGCAAGCTTATAGGGCCAATGTACTTAATATAGGCTGAACAACCCCATATCTTCAAATAATTGAACTAGGTTTCCTCCTACATCATACCTCATATGGTTTCTTTGGCATGCATTAAGTGAGTACTAAGTTTAGCATATGCGCTGTGGTTTCCAGTGCATATTCTGAATAGGACAGAGGTAACTCAGCTTTACTCATTAAGGAATGAACCATATGTAATACGATACGTTCCTTCGCTCAGATACATTGTTGTGTTGTACAGTATAAACTGGAGCAACTTGAAAGGTACTCCCATTTTTTTTAAGTATTGTTGGAGCTTTTGTTTGATGTACTCGCCTCCTCGATCAGATTATAGGATTTTAATCTTCATTTGATTTTCAACTCTCTTCTTAAATTTCTCATGGATATCGAATTTGTTATTCGTAAGGCACAATGTCTTAGTTCCAAGAAATCATTTGTGAAGTAAGAACTATTATCTTTCGCTATTACAAGCATTTGCCCACATGCATTACTATGTACTTGCCCTGAGAGTTAACTACCTCTTTTATTACTCCCACCGAAGGGGTGTTGGTCATTTTTCTACGATACATGACTCACATGTGTCAAATGTTTCAAAATCAAAGGGTAATAGGAAACCTTTGGTTATTAGTTTGTGTAGTCGTTTCCTACTAATAAGACCGAGCTTACAATGTCAAAGATAGTTATCATCCATATTGCTACTAGAACTGTTAATAGAACATACATAATTTTGCATCGATCACATAAATGCATCATTTTCAAGAATACCTTCAAAAACTTTATTTCCATTCAAAGTAGTGTTCATAACATTATTTGTACGGTGAAACACACATCCATTCTCAAACAGTCTATAAAAAGATAAAATCCCACAAATAAAGTCTTTCATGAAATGTCAATTATTTAATACCAATATGAAACAACTAGGCAAGCATAAATGAAATCTTCCACTATCACTACATCTACAATAGTTCCATCAGCTACTTGGAGTCTCATTTCCCCCTTTTCTATGTAGCGCCAGTTCCTAAGCCCTTGCACCGAGTTATAAATATGAGATTCAAATCCTGTATCTAAAACCCAAGACTTTTGATTTATTACAAAACTATTTTCAATCACAAATATACTTGATAGAGCTGCAGAACTATTCTGTTTTTTTTTCTTTCACAATTTTAAGGTAGTCGAGACAATTCTGATTCAATGTCCTTTTTGACAAAAATGGTGACATTCACCCTTGTCATCTGTTGCCTTCTTTCCTTTCCTACTTTTTTACTATCTCTTTTTTGCTTCTTCAAACTACTCAAAGATAATGCCTTACCTTTACCTGCAAGCATAGCCAACTGATCTTTAAATTGTGAGTTGGTCGATCTCAACGTCTTGAGAAGATCTATGAGATTCGCGTTTAGATTGTTTATACCATAATTAGTATGAATGGTTCATACCGAGGGGTCAATGAACCAAGGACCAATTTAACCTATAACACATTGCTTATACTCACATCCAATGATGCAAGCCTTAATATAGCCCTTTATTGTCAACACATCATCGTCCACCTTCTATCCCTTTTGCATTTTGGTGTTTAACGGTTACTTAGTAGTTTTGTACCTTGTAGAACTAGAGGAGATTATCGAAAATCTAATGGATTCGTGTTGCATTCGCAACTATTTGTCTAAAGTAGACAACATGAATACTTAGGCGATTTTGACGTTAGCCACCCACTTACTATAAGTAACATGTATGTCTTTGTGATCATCACTAATGGGTCTTATTAGCAGAGCATAAGTTTAAAATGCCAAACTCACTCATATGTTAGAGCTATCTTTGTAGCTCGTAGCTAGTCGACATAATTGTTCTGTCCTGTTAATCGATCCCTTTTTAAAAAAGTCATGGATTTGATATTATCTACAAGTTTTAATGATTAGATTATCACATAACATAGTATATATTCTTATAATATTAGTAAGGTTAAACTTTACATTTCGTTTTACGAAATGCTTCTGCTAGTGTCTTATGTTTCGCCAAACTATAATTCGAAACATTGAAGTCTTTTGACTTCGCTAATAGGTTTTATAACACATATTTCTTATGATTCTAATTTTGTGGAAATATCAACAAATCATACTTCCATATATGATGGATAACTCTAATCGATTGTATCATATACAACTTCTATAACGACCAGAAATTTTATCGCTTTTATTTATGAATATTTAATTTATTTTAAATTTCAATTGATTGTTTTGATAATTAAAAAAACCCTTTAAATTATAGTTAATGATAGAAAATTTACTTTTGGATTTTGTTTACATAAATATGTAGTTCGTGGAAAACTTAAAATGTGACCGAAACATTCTTTCCTGTTTTTCAGCTTTTTATCGAACGACAAGTTGTAGAAAGGTTATAATACCCTTATATGAACTTTCTAGTAACACTTAAATGTTTAAAGCATTTTTATTTTTAATGTATAAATAATGACAATAAAAATATGAATATATTTAAATTTTGAACATGAAATAATGTAAGATTCCTTAAGCAATGTACTTAAATAAAAGGAATTAAGCCCCTCTATTACCCAACATGCTTTCGTATGCAATGGTACTTGGGTTGATTCAATTTGACATTAGAGTTAAAATTGTGACTTATGGGTATTTTCATTTTATTTTCTTATTTTTACTTCTTTATGTAACCTCCTTATATATACACGTCATCCTTATCTTATATTTCATAATTAACCTTCTTGTTCTCATCTTAATTTCTACATCACTCAAGAGTATTAGAGAAGAGAAAACCATCACATATTTTACTTAAATACAATTTAGCTTGGATTTTTTAGTAAATGTGCAAGGTTAGATCTCCATTCCCTTGTTTATTTTTTTGATTTTATATGTGATAAATGTTTTAAAAAATATATAGCTTCGTTGAATTATTTTAAAATATCTCTCATGTTTAAATAACGATCTAAAAATCAGAAACTGATTAAAAATGGGAAAATAGACTTACTGGAAAATAATAGCGATTAACTCATCTCCTCTTTGATGCTTACTATTCTTTGAAATACATATAGTAACCATCTCTATCCTAGATTTCAAGATTTCATATCTCTTAATCCGTTTAGAATTAGCTAAAATGATGAACTATGGAGTCATTCATTATAGTCTAAATTAGCTTTTAAAAATGGTTACTCGATGTTTCATCGACTATGGTGGTCAAATTCGCTCGATTTTAGAGGATGTTGGAAGTGAGATTTTTGACGATCATGAAATGGCAAATGGATGGTACAAGTGGATTTGTATCATCGATTCAAGATTTTTAAGTGTGTTCGTAGAGCTCGGTGTTGTAGGATTTGGACGCAGCGGAGAGATGAACTGTTTTGGTTCAAAAATTGATTTCCAATGGACGAAGTGTCGAGGTAGTTAGCGGCAATGATTGGAGAAACTTTGGGTTGAGTCAAAGGCATGGTGTTGATCAACGGTGAAGCTGTGGTCGGAGATGTTCTTCGAGCTCGAATTAGGGTTTAAGATAAGTTTTTTTTGGTCTGACTTTAGGCGGGTGGTGATGGCGATGGAGGTCATTGGGCCTGACATGATGCGATGTAAAGGTGCCACAGACGCTGGTGGTGAAGGGTGGTAATGGCGGCAAGGTCCAAATGTGAGCGGCAATGTAGGGAAGGAGGAAAGAGCAACGGTTCAGGGTAATAGGCCTTAGGCCTTGTTTGGGAGAGTTCAGTGTTAAGTTAATTTTTTTAAATTTAACAAATTGAACCTTTGAAATATCATAGCATACCCATGCAGAATTCATTTGACCTACAAAATTCGACTTTAGGTTTGTATACTCTAGTAGAACACATTTGTACAATTATTTGACAGATGTGTTGAAGTGTAAAATACTGAAAATTAAATAGTCATAGAAAACAGTTACGTCATTTGGTATTTATATTGTGTCATTGATATTCTAATAGTAGAATAAAACACTATTTTGATATATTTAAACTAGGTAGATTATATCGAATTTCTACTTCGTAGAAGAAGACACCGTTCTGCTATATCTAAATTGGATAGATTACATCAGACATCTATTTAGCACAATTAATCCTTCTTTTGCTGTTTATTATTTTGGACATTTATTTATATTCTATTGATTAGGATAAAGTAATTTGTTATCTGGTGATTGATAATTTTGGATTATGCTAATGTAAAATATCGGTGATGTGACTGGGAGTGTGTAATTGAAAATAAGTGATAACATGTTTAAGTGCCAGTGTGGTCGCTGTATCTCTTTCCAAATTTTTAAAAGAAAATGATTTGAATTTACTTTGGCTTTAAAGATATTTTAAAGTAAAGTACTTGCTACATTTAAATGGTTAAGTTAATATTATTTTAATTTAATATTTTAAAGTTAACTAATAATTTATTAAAGATGTGTTAAAGTTGAAGTTATTTAACAATTTTATTAAAGTTGTTTAAAAGGTTAGTTAATTAGTTTATTTAAGTTATTTTGAAGATAATTACTTATTTATTAATGATATTTTAAGTTAGTTAATCATTTAATAATAATGTCATTTTTGAAATTTATTAATTATATATTTATAATGGTTTAAGTTAATTAATCATTTATTTAATAGTGATTAATTAATTATTTATTATGGTGTTTTAAAGTTAATTAATTATTTATTAGTTATGTTTAAACCTTCATAAATTATTTATTTTGGGAAGTTTAAAAGTGCAATTAGTTTATTAAAAAGAAAGAGTTTAAAGTAATAAATTATTTTATAAAGAGAAGTATTTTAGATAAAAGGTTGTTAATGTTATAACTTGGAAAGAGATCTTGGAATTCTGGAAAAGAAGTTTTGGGTTTATAAAACTTTGATGTTATATGAATTTGATCACTTGTAAAATTCAAGTTTACGAAATTAATAAATAATTCTTCTTAATTTGTGGTATGGAAGCATTTTCTATACTTAACACCGAAGGATAAGCGGTTTAGGTATATAGTAAACAATGGTTTGAATGACATTGTTTTGATCCATTTAACATGATTTTGAAATAGAAAATCTTTCATGAATGGTTTAAGAATATACGAATACCAATGAGACAACTAAATGAATATTTGGTAAATAATTAAAGTGTTTACTAATAAAGATTGATTAAAAGAGCTTAAGTGAATTCAATAGGGAACTACCTATGTTTGATTATTTATTTATTTGATAGTTAAATAATGACTATCAAAACTGGACCTATGTTTAACTCTGAAAATATTTAGGAGAACGAGAATTATATGCTATAATTATCTTTGATGATGCTACTATATGTATAAACACTTTATGTTATTTTAGGATAAATGATAAGGAAACTAGGAGGTGATCTCCGCTCTTATGAATTGTTTGGCTGTTTCCAAAAGAACCAGAATTTTGTTTACTGGGAACTATCGAATGTTGGTTCGAAAAGACCAAGATCATATAAGTATGAAATATCCAAAACCACTTCAAACCAACTCAAACATTCGAATTGAAGAAATCTTAAAGATGATGAGATCGAAGACGGGAGTGCAAGGGCTACTTGTTACTGATCATGTTGGTGATTCCAAAAAGGATTTAGTAGAAGTAGTGCCTTTGGTTTGTTTATATCCTAAACAATTTTTATCAACGAATGCTAGAATTGCGTTGTCACTTGGAGGGCAGTGTTAGCATTCCATGTGAGATTTGCTAAATAGGTAAAACGTAGCCTCTAGCCTCAACAACCGGGAATGGCTAAAACATGGGATATGTCAAAAGGCTATGTAGGTCGCACCCATTAGGGTATTATCATCAGTCTTTTAGATTATTATTTATGGATTAGATTCTACATGAGAGCTCTCGGTAAAAGGTGCAAAGCAACCAGGGTGATGAGATATTAGGTACTATCCGATAAGGGGTAGACCGATCTTGCCATGTAGGATGTCCTTGTAAGGCCCTCGGTACATTTTATCTAGAGACGTACTATGATAGGAGGTACCGTGGTAGCCTTATCATTCTCCAAAACATTCCTTCCTAAGTTATATAACTATTATGCTGGAATTTAATTATGTTAGGAATTTCGGCTAAGATTCAATATTTACTTTGAACCCTAGACACTATTATAATATCAAAATATGTTCAATGAAATGTTTGGTTATCATTAGGAAAAACCCATTCATGTTTATGTGCGACATTGTCTTACAAGATACCTTTATTTTAAAAAGTTTTCTATACCTTTATTTTGAAAAGTTTTCTAACATTAAAATTCATATGATGTGTGTTTCTCATGCTGGTTTACCAGACTAATTCGGGTGTTATTTTATTGTAATTTTCGGGTCAGCCCAGACATGTTTTCTATTTTTAGCTTGGATGCTTTGGAACGTCAAGAGACAGCTGGATGCCACCGAGGCATATTCACGTATATTTTATTTCCGCTACATTTTTTCTTTGTATTTAACAGCAATTGTGAAGACATGTTGTTAAAACTGTCCGGGCAGATATTAGATCAATATGCTCTGATTTGATGAATATGTATATTACAATTTTCTTTTGTAAATATTTATTATATATTATACGTTACTCGTCACTATGTGAGATTCTATTCTGTCTTTTCTTTCTTTTCCCCTAACAATATGTCTTTCCAAAACTAGATGTTCAATATGTGAATATCGTGGATATATGTATGTCAACTTTTAATGGTAAAAAATGCGGGTCGTTACACGTGGTATCAGAGCTTAGGTTGAGTGAATATATAGGCTTTGGGGGTAGACTCATTAGAGATAGGGTTAGTAATACCCAAGAATGGGTTCGAGTATTTATATCTACGAATGTGTACTTGTTAGTGCCATAAAAAAAATTTGTTGGTTTATCAGTTGAGTTGTTTGCAAATTCTGGTTGATACAGAAGGTATAACTATATCGATAGAGGTTTTTAAACTCTCAAAATTTGGTAAATGAAAAAACTTTACCAAGATTATATTTTACATACAAAATAATAATCTTTTAAAATTGATATAATTATTTATGATGTGTTTATTTATTAGGAATAATAATATTCGGTTACTATCATTTATTTTTTTGATTAGTCACGCTCGTCTAGTTTAGGAGCATTAACTTGCGTGTTGATTAATTGTTTAGGCTTGAAACTTTATGAGCAATTATTTTTTTGGCCGGATTACATAAGATCACCTTTCGAATTCAGTTTCTTAATTTGGTGTAAGGCGTTTGGTGGCAATATTGTGTCAAAATTTGATTTTCATAAAATTTGTTTATTATAATCAAAACAAAGATATTCAACTGTGAAATGTTTTTATTTAAGAAAGTAAAATTTTAAAATGGGGTTTATAAAGCTTATAAATAAAAAGAGACTTAAGCAGAAAATTTGAGAACTCAAATCCTGATGTTTTTGAAATTATTTTTCAAAGTTTCAGAGAAAATAATAATAGTATTGTTTTAAAAGTATTTATGATTATAATTTTTTTAAGAATTTCTATAGTTATGAAAGTTATTATACAAAGACGGTTTAGGAAAAATGCTTTATAAGTTATGATTTATAAATTAGAGAGAAAGTTTTGAGAATTTAAATTCTGATGTTTTTGGAAAAGATTTCAAATGACATTTAGGAAGAAGTAACAATAGTATTACTTAAAAGTATTTTAAATATAAATATTTCAAGAAGAATTTTAAGTAATGTATATTTTCTCGGGATAGTTAGGGAAAAACGTCTCGATTAGCCTTGTGGTAATCCGAATAATACTCTAAGCGACGATCAGACGTTTACCAAGGCAGACATTGTATTGCACTTAGTAAATTATTCCCTTTGTCATTGTTTGATCAAAATGAGTTCAATTCCAAACAATCCGAAAGCAAGTTGGAAACTGATATTTTATTAAAACTGTTAGTGTGAATGTATGTACAGAATCACTCAAAAGGGAACTTTCAAATAGAAGAAATATTTTTATGTTAACTAGTTCGAGTGGCCTAAAAATAGCTAAAATGGAAAAGAGATGTGTTCGGATGGTAAGCACTTCTCTTAAGTACTACCCTTCTTAGTAAGAGAATGTATGATACTATTTGGTAGTACCCGATTCTTTAGTATCGTTTTGGGGTTATTCAGGCTATATATATATATATATATGTATGTATATATATATAGGCGTGCGTGTGTTAACCCACCTTCTACATAGGCGGATTTAACCCAGCAGATTTCATGATCATGAAGGCAGAAAGCCTAAAGAGATGGTTACCAAGATTAGAGATCGAATATATTTGGAACTACGGATGATAGTTAGATAAATTCAGACGAGCAATACTTAAAAAATGGCTAAATATGAAACTAATACTTCCCCAAGAAGAAGGACCAAAATAAAGGGATCTGATTAAACTGGATGCACCCAACACAACTCCATGGTTATCGCTCCATAACTCAACAACCACAAGGCATATTGAAGTGAAACTTTATAAACAAAAAGATGGTACCCTAGGGAATCTACCCTAGGGATCGCACATCAAATGAAGAAGTTTGGAGGGAATGTCCCTCTTTCTTATGAGGGATCAGCCATATTCAAGATAGAAATGATTGGTCAATAAATCAAAATATACAAAATATACAAATGCAATCAACATGAAAATTCAATGGAACGTACATCATAACATGAAGGGCCAATCATAGGGATCTCACCCCATAAGTCTCCTAAAATATGATTGGCACCGATCCATATAATGGGATCCGATGGTCCCTAAACTCTTTGGGCATGCTCGTCTTGTTTCAGGGTTCTAGATGCTAGTTTTGAGCGAGATATTTTCATGTTTTCTCCTATAAATACAGAGGACATGGAATTAGTATAGAGATATTCTATTTGCTTTGTTTTATCATCTACCTAGGCTATACACTTCCATTTTTATTCTAGGATCTCGCAAATTTGTAGCTGTAAAAGCAACGTAAACGAATAAAAGGAAAATCTTTGGAGTATACGTAGGCCGAAGTTACCCGAACATGATAAATCTTTGCTTTCCATTTTAATTTTATTATTCTTCAATTTAAATTCTCCATATTATATTATTTGAGATATGTGATTGGATATTGGGTCTTTCACATTACTAGTTGTCGATGGCCATTTTTGACACCAACATTTTGGTGCTTTCACTGAGAAAGCTAGCCCACGCGGATTTGGAATTTGGATTCAAAGTTTGGAAAAGATCTAAAGCTTAGATTTGGAGAAATGGTGAGACAATGAATAAGGAAAGTGCTACTAGAAAGGAGCCACATGGAAGGAGTAGGGAGGCTTTCTTAAGAGCCGAAACTAATCAAGCGTCTACATACCTCACTAAGGTTGACATGGAAATGATGATCGATTCTTTGGAGGAAAGGATGCTAAATAGATAGGAGGAGATGATGCAGAATTTACTCCGACATATTAGACAACTGGTGTGCGAAACATAGGGAACAAAGTAGAAAGAGCTAATGACAACATAGGTTAAGCAGTTAAAGCAGCAAAATTCATCGGAATTCAGAACCAGGATCATGGGGATGAAGCTACTGACAAAGGAATGAAACAAAGCAATCTGGGGCAGTCCCCAACCATTTTAGTGGGATCTTCCTTGATCCCTCTAGAGGGACCAGCCTCGATCCCCAAAGACTTAGGGCCATGCCCCCGGGGCTGGTCGTCACAATGCTGGAGGACCGACGGTCAATCCTATGTAGTTTGGTGCGAATCAGAATTTGGATGCACATCTGAAGGAATATGTTTCAAAAATCCGTTGTGGACCTGGAGGGAGTTTGGAAATGATGATAAGAGACTACCCTTGGATCATAGTGACTGGTTTACGGAGATGATCAAGCAAGCTATGCATAGATGACTAGTGAACATGGATCTAAAGGATGTAAATAGGAGTCCATTCACTCCTAGTATCAGGAATGCTAGGAATCCATCGAAGTTTAAACTACCAATACTGGAAGTATTTGACGGAAAGTCAGACCCAACTATGCACATGATAAGGTATATGCAGCAGATGGAAGTAATGGGGGAATTGAGGAAGTCATGGCACGATGCTTTCTCCTGTATTTAACAGATATAGTTGCACTGTGGTTCTAGCAGTTGGAGAGCAGTTCTATTGGCACATGGATGGAATTAGTAGAAAGATTTATGAGGTAGTTCAGTGTTCACATCCGAGACCCAAAAATGTGATGAGTCCGACAACATCGAAACAGAGGACCAAAGAGTCTCTAAGGAGTTTTCTAACATGATTTAGTGCCATAGCGGTGTCGGTGGATCGGCCAAATCCTTCATGGTTTTAATGGAAGCTGTATCAGGATTTGTTAAGGAATGGATTTCAAGGATTCATTGGCCAAGGATCCACCTATGGATCTCCAGGAGTTTTATCAAGAAGCGGAAAGGTTCCTGTAGTAGGAAAACGCACGAGCCGACGAATCGGAGGTGAATGTTATGCATAGTGGAGGATTATCAAGAGATGCAAACAAGAATGATAAAGGCAAATGGAAATTGGATGAAGGATATGAGGGGATGAAAAGCGGTGGAAAAAGTAGGAGCCGAAGTTCTCCGCTTACTTGGATTTGATGGAAAGCTTGGAGCGGATTTATCTGTATGATAAGGTTAACTCCCCTATCGAAAACCGGCAAGAAGGGATCCCATGGAGCGAAAGCATATGTCTAGAAAGTACTTCCCGTTCCACGAATTGAATAGGCACACCATGGATGAATGTAGGAATTTAAGGATGTGATTGAGGAGCACGTCAGGAGTGGCAGACGTTGCAGTACGTGGGGAGTCAGACAATGACGGTGGAAAGGGAGCAGCCACCATCCACAATGAATGGAAATAGGAATGGCCCTAGATCGGGGTCGTAGATCATTGTCAACTGATCGTGATTAAGGTAAAATTTACGGCTTAGATTTCGATGAAAATAATAATAATAAACTCTATAATAATGCGTCTAGGTCACTTACACATGTATGGGATAGAGGATGGTCCCTATGCATATTTTGAGATGATGATGAACCATCATGCCCGGAAAGGCACCCTTTGGAGTTTTTAGTTTTTTGGATCTTTAGATGTACGAATTCTTATTTATTAGTTTATTTATGATTCGTATTACTTTGATAAATAAAATAGGACAAGATAGTTGTTCCGGCCGGAGTGATGGGGTGGTAACTGCAAGGTGCGAGTCCTTTCACCGGAGAGCGATAGAATGGACTCGTATATGGATTAAGTCCTCACCTGAAGAGTCGAGGATAGAGAATAAATTAAACCTAATAGGATGTCAGGTATGGATTATGCCTGGTATGGAGTAGGTCGCTCCATTGAAGAGCAACAGGATTGGCCTATTCAGGTCGTCGAGTATTGGTTATGCTCGATATGGTTCCGAAGAGATCATTATTGACCTAGGACTTAGGCTAAGACACCACTTAATGAGTACAGGTAATAACGCTGCTTCGTCGAAGATCGACATGACTGGTTTACTCAAACGTCGAGTATGGATTGTGCTTGGCAAGGTCCTAGAGAGGTCATAGATTTGGATATCAGCTTCGAATAGTTGTGGATTTGGATATGGATCTGGAGCAGTTACGGATTTGGATATGGACTTATAGTGCTCTCGAATTTGGCTAACGACCTTATGAGGTCGAGGATTTGGATAAAATGATTTGGAAAGATCATGGATTTACAACGAATAGGGAATTGGATATCGAATAAGAATGGTTATGGATTTCACTAACGATCCGGATAGATTGTGGATTCGATTGGATAATATGGCTAACGATGGATTATAGATTTCGAATTTTGGATTTATGGCGATTAAAAACACACCTTCCTATCGCAAGGCTTGTTTTAGAAGGCAAAATGTTAACTTGCCTTTTTTCAAGGCAGAAAATAGGAAGATCTAACCCAACAGACTCCACAACCATCGAGGCAGAAAACCCAAAGAGATGGTTACCAAGATTGGAGATTACTTATATTTGGAACCTAGGACGATAATTGGATGGATTCACATAGAAAGCACTCAAAAATGGTTAACTATGGAACTAATACTTCCTCTAAAAGAGGAAACAAAATAAAGGGATTAGATTAAATAGGATGCACACAACACAACTCAATGGTGATCGCTCTATAACTCAATAACCACAAGGCGATTTGAAGTGGAACTTTTGAAACAAAAAGAAGGGAGCCTATGGCATCTACCCTAGTGATCGCACATCGAATGGAGGATTTTGGAGGGATTGGTCCTCTTCCTAATAAGGGATCTGCCATATTCAAGACCATAGCAATGATCGTTCAATAAGTCAAAATCAACAAATGCAATCAACATGAAATTTGGAGGGAAAGTACATCACAACCTGAGGACCCATCATAGGGATCATACCCCATATATCCTTTAAAATGTCAACATGAAATTTGGAGGGTAAGTACATCACAACATGGGGACCCATCATAGGGATTACACCCCATAAACCCCTCAAAATAGGGACTATCCTCAATCCCTATTATGGGATTTGGTACGGCCCAAATTTTCTATACAAGCTCGTATTGGCTTCAGAGTTGCAAATTCAGGTTTAAAGCGATAAATTGTCATATCTTCTCCTATAAATACAGCATACATGAGATGAATAAAGGGTTCTTCTTTCTTCTTCATTTTATCTTCTACCTACGATATACTCTACCATTTTTATTCTTTGATTTCAAGGATTTGTAATTGTAACGGCGGCATCAACAAATAAAAGGAAAATCTTTGGTGTGAACGTAGGCCGACGTTAGCTGAAGCACTATAAATCTGTGTCGCTCTTTACTTGCTTTCTATTTTAATTTTTTCATTCTTCTATTTATATTCTCAATATTATGTTATCTAAGATCCGTGATTGGATATTGATGTTTTCACATAACCGGATGTTAGTGGCCATTTTTATGCCAATAACACACACAATTTTATATATATATATATATATTGTGGTAAAATATACAGTATTATTTCAAAAGGGTTTGAAATAAAAACAAGCTTGGATCTTGATTTTATTGAAGGAGAATAAGTTTAAAATGGAAAAAGTTTAAACCAGATAGTGGTATATACTCTCAGAATGTAGTGGGGTATTATATAAGTTTCAAAACTTAAGTGGTGATTATTGAAAATGTTTTCATAAATAATAATGGAAGTAAAAAGGTTAAGATTTTATGTTAATCAGTTCCCTTCTTCGTTTCGTTGAGATGAAATTTGGGGGTTGAAATTCTTTTAGGGGGAGAGGATGTAATGACTAGGAATTTTATCGCTTTGGTTTGTAAATATTAAATTTATTTTAAATATATAATTAATTGCATTAATAATTAAAAACCCCTTTTAGTTTATAATTTATGATGAAAATTCATTCTTGAATTCTATTTACATAAATATATAGTTCAATTGGAAAAATTGAAAATATGATCGAAATATGCTTTTTGGATTTTCAACTTTTTATAGAACGAAAAGTTGTAAAAAGTTTGTGTTACCCTTGTATAAACTTTAAAACAACACTTACATGTTTTGAAAAAATTATCTTGAAATGTATAAATAATGATAATAAAACGATAAATGCATTTAAATTTTGAACATGAAAAGATATAAGATTCCTTAAGTAATCAATTTAACGAAAGAACGTGTGGCACTCTATTGTGCAACATGCTTTCATATGTAATGGTATTGGATGCTTAGATTTGTTATTAGAGTTCATATTGTGACTTATGGGTATTTTCGTTTTATTATATAATTTTTATTTCTTTATGTAACCTCCTTGTATATATATATAAACCATTCTCATCTTATATTTCATATTAAATCTTATTATTCTCATCTTCAATTCTATATCACTCAAAAGTATTATAGAAGAGGAAAAAAATAATGCCTTTTTCTTAAAAGAAATTTAATTTGTATTTTTCAAAAACCATGCAAGGTGAGATCTCCGTTCTCTTTTTATTTGTTTGACTTTATATGTGATCAATGTTTTGAAAAATTTGTTGTTCGGTTGAATTGTTTAAAAATCTCTTATGATTAAATAATTGTTTAAAAATCGAAAATTGTTTTGATGTGGGAAAAATAGACTTACTAGAAAACAACAGGGATTAACTTATCTCCTATTTAACACTTACTGTTCTTTGAAATATACAAAACAACAATCTCCATCATGGATTTTAAAATTCTATTTCTCTCCATCCATTTACATTTAGCTAAAACGATCAACTGTGGAGTTGTTTGTTATAATCTATATTAATTTTTGAAAATTATTTCTCAATGTTTTATTGATCATGGTGGCCAAATTTGTCTAATTTTAGAGAGCGTTAGAAAGTGGTGAGATTTTCTCAATCATGGAGTGGAAAATGGGAGGCACGAGTGGATTCAAATCATCGATTCAAGATTTTCAAGGGTGTTCGTAGAGCCTATGTTGGGGGATCTTGTCCTGGTAGAGAGATAAACTATTTTGGTTTGAAAACTTATTTTCGATAACCGTAGCATTGAGGTGGTTAGTGACAGCGTTGGAGAACCTTGGGTTGAGTTGAAGGTCTGGTGGTGACCGATGTGGAGTGGTGGTTGGGGATGCTCTTCGAGCTCGAGTTTGGATTTAGGGACAGTTTTTTAGGTCCAATTTTGCGGTGGTGGTGATGGCGATGGAGGTCTCGAGTCGGATATGGCACAGTGTTGAGGTGTGACAGATGCTCGTAGTATGGCAGAAATGGCGGCAAGGTCCAATGGTGATCGAGTGGCGGCATATGGAGGAGGAAGGAGCGGGTCCATGTATTTTGGTTCCAGCATGTGCATGTGTAATCAAATTAGATATGGGGTCAGATTCAGGTGGAGACAACCAAAGGTGGAGGTGAGGGTGGGGACGAGTCGCTTGAGGGCAGTGGTGTCTATGGGCAAGGTGCAGGCGATGGTCGAAGAGGAATGTACATATATGCATATTTGGTCCAGGAAATTTTGTTTTGGGGATAAATTGATTTTTGATTTGGGAAGTTTAAGAGTAAGAAAACCTTGTGTTTTTAGTTTTAGTGTAACTAACCGGAAGTTTTAACGTTCTGAATAGGAATATTTAATTATTTAAATAGATTTGATTCAAATATAATTAAATAATTAGAGAATCAATTTTTAATAAAATGACCAATTTTCATTGGCCTAGTTTTAATTTAATTTATTTGATTTTTCCATAATTTTTAATTATAAAATATTTAAGTTATCATTTGACGATTATTCAGCAAATAACGGTTTTTTTGTGATTTTCAAGAACCAGTTAACCATTGTATATTATTATTGTTTTGGGATCTTATCGCATTTTTATACACGATTATATTTTTTGTTTTATCATTCGCAGCCGTACGTGAATGGAACATTGTGTAGTGGGGTATTGAATATATTTCTTTACATAACATTTTAAAATAAATCTTACTCAAATATTTAAACAATACATTAATGTTGATTAGTCATTTTAAGATGAAGGTTGCGTGAATTTTTAGTTTTACTTGTGATGAAAGCAAAGATAACGTGGTTTCTATTTATAAGCATACTCAACGTTTCTTCCTTTGCCTTTTGCTGTTTCCCATTTGCTTCCTCCTTCCTTTTTGTTCATTAGCAAAACAAAAATCAAGAGCCTCATCCAACAACCACGATCATCCACGACGCTAGAGGCCATATTAAGCAATGGGCCCAACTAGAAAAGTGTGTGGCTTGGTGAGGTGTAGGACATGACTGTTTGGATCACCATGCATCGAAGCATAGTGGTGGGAAAGGGAGATGATTGGAAACTCTAAATTAAGTTCGATCTAGGGCTAGTAGCGAGATAGGGCAGCCCATCTGATGGTATTGTGTCGGGGGTGGCGAGGGCTTTTGCCTGGAGGAGGCGTGACGACAACCCATAGATGGACGAAAGCAAAGAAGAATGGCCTTGGTTTTGGACATGATTTGGGAGATAATTAATTTAATTACCTAAGTAATTAAGTAAAGTTGTAAATTAATTAATATGTAATCATATTAAATTAATAACTTTATCATATGAGGCCCAATCGAGATGAGAATTTTTATGTTGCGTCTATAATGACGATATCTACGCGATAGAATTGATTTGGTTAAATTTGGAATAAGTGGAGTTTTGGGCTAAAATTGAACATCGGCCAAACTGGAAACCTCCAGCATCTATTGTAATTCCAGTGAGTTAAACTCACCTTTTTGGATAATCAATATTATATACAGTAGATAAAATTTTCCGTTTTATGTTTGGAAAATTATTTGTTAGTTTGGTTAAATATCCACTTTCGAAAAGCTATAAGCATTTAAATTGAAATACATAGAATTTTATAGAGAAATCTGGATTTATCAACATTTTGATTTTTAATTCTAATATACATCTGTTGATTTTGTTGCAATCATATATCTGTATGTGGATTATTAAATGCTAAAAATTTGATAAGTTGGCCATGTTGGATATGACATTGACATCTGTTAAAAGTGACCTTTTGGAGAAAAAGGTGGTAATAGCATTGGTTAAGTGATACAGTAGTTATTGACCTTGATATATTATTTTGAAAAATATTATCAATTGTTATTATTTGGAAATGGTTCTTGATTGGAAAAATGATTATAAAAATCTATCCTTTTGGACTTCTGTGACATTTTATTTAAAATAATAATTTTTTATACTTCTCTATTTTACTTCAACTTCTTATTTATTCTTTTCTAGTATATGTATATATGAAAATGTTTTAAAATTATTCTAGAAAATATCTATTTTCATAGAAAAGTTATTATACTAAGAATGTTTATTTCAAAGGAAATAAAAGGGGTTTATCTTTTAATTTATAGATTTTGTTTTCAAAAGAAGATAAAAATATTTTAGAAATGAATATTTATGAAATATCTTATATACATTATTGTAATAAAAGAACGAATTCATAAATTGTATTTATAAATTAAAGAGAGGTTTATAAGTAATATTTCATAAATAAAAGAATAGGTTCTAAATGGTATTTTATAAAAGAGAAATATTTTCATTTTGATAAATTGGAGTAATAAATCACAACTGTGAAATTATAGAAATACGTGGAATGATCTTGTTATGGAAAGTATATGAGTTCTGGGATTATATTTTAGTTTTGGTCTATATTTGGAGTTTTCTTTTATAAAATAAGTTTGGTAATATTTAGAAAATTATAAAAAGAGTTTTATAAATGAATTCGGAGTTTAATAAAAAGAGTTGCAAATGTATTTAGGATTTATAAAATGAGTTTTATAGAATGACTATTTTATAAAGGAAGTTTTATAATAAGCTTTATAAATCATATAAAGGAGGTTTATGTTATTTAGCCTTTTAGTCAAGTTGTATTTGAACAGACTTAAATAATTAACTCAAAGAGTGAACGATGGAGACATGGCCCTAGAACTTTGAGAATTTCATAAAAAGGAAAAAAGATGAATATAAAAATATAAATGAAAAAAATTGAAAGTTTAAGTTTTTGTAAGGGTTGACTCAAAGAAAACCCACAAAATCCTCATGTCTGACTCGAAGTAGGATAGCCGTGGAAAAACTCCAAGCGTGGCCCAGATCAAACCATGTAGAAATCTTAAGTTAGGGGTCAATACCGAGTCCTACGTGAGGAACGGTACTAACACATGGAAACTTGAGTCAGATATAGAAAAATCTTGGGTTTGACTCCAAGCATGTAAACGGGAACCTAGAACATAGAAATCCCAGGTCCCCAAACAAACACTCAAATTTCTTGGGTTGGACAACAAGCAAGTTCAACCGAAGCCAAAATAACTCAAATCAACGTTTTGAATAGGTGTATTTACTTTGTTTAAATATTCAAATTTGATTCAAATTAATAAAAATTAGAAATTCAATTTTAAATAAAACGACTCAATCTTTATCGACATATGTTTAGTTTAATTTATTTTATTTTTCCATGTTTTTTAATTGGGAAATATCTAAAGTATCGTTTGACGATTATTAACCGAGTTTTTAACCCATCAAAATTCTATAGGAATTAAAACATTCAAACTATACTGGAATAACTCGAGATCGATCATAATAAACAGGTGAACAAGTCAATAGGGCTCAAGGAAAATCAGCTAATAAAATACTAAGTAGATGGATCGCTAGCGATCCATCATCCATGGATCGCAACAATCCATGAGGAAGCATCATAAGTTGCCCAAACCTCTTACATCATGATTCATTTCCATTTCTATGTATGCTTGCCAAGTTTCATGGCATGTAAAATAATATAGCTTGAGAAGGGAAGAATCATCTTATTTAAGATGTTTGCCCAAAAGTAGACAACGTCAAATGAACCTAAATAACTCCAACAGAGTCAGATTGCTTGAAAGTTTGGAAGAACGCTTAGAAGACATAATAAAGGCTCACAAAAAAATGGGATCATTTGGAGGTTGTTTAATGGATTGCTAGCAACCTAACTAGATGGATTTCTAACAATCCATATAGAGTGGGCTTTACCACTTGAAAATTTTATAGCAGGTCCCAGACATCCTCTAAAGTCTACCTACAAAGTTTTATATGATATCGTTTAGTTTAAGCGAGTTATAGTCCTTATGGACTAGGTGATCTTTAAATACGGATGATCAAACAAACACCAAAGGACATGAATTTGGACAACGCATTCAAATAAATGAAAGGAAGGCAACTAAGAAGGGTAGACTCAAAAATAGTCTAAGGGCATGGATCGCTGGCGACGGCATGGATCGCTGGCGATCCATTGCCCATGGATCGTTGGCGATCCATCATGTTAGCACGGTCGCCTTGAGTTTTTCTGGACTTCTTTCTATCACCGAGTGGAGGCTTTTGACAAGTCGGCTTTCGCCCAACTGCCTTCCTACCGTTATAAATACAATCCCACACGTCACTAGAGACGGATCTTTTGGGGGAGAAACCTACCATTACTCCATTGGAGTTCCTTCACTTCGTCAACAGTCTTCTCCCTCACAACAGTTGCCAAGGGATTACTGAGATTCTCCAGTCAACCGTTGTACTTGTGACTTATTCTAAGTCATTGTAGCTTAGATCTAGGGACAAACTAGTTAATATTGAGAGAGATTTAACTAGTATAATCATAATAAAGATTGATTAAAGTGGACGTGCTAGAGTCAACCGAAGCACCATAAAAATTCTACGTCTCTTTTCTTACTTCTGCTTTTTATTTATTGTTTATGTGAGATTTGGGCCGTTGATTATCTGCATTGGTGCTTTCAATGAAAGCCTTAACGATATTTGAAAAATTGAAGTTTGAATATAAGATTTAGAGAAGATGAGTGGGCCTAATACTAGATCTCGAGATTTAGCAAGTAAACCGGAGCCTGGGAGCAGCTAGGAGGTGTTCTCAAATTCTCACCTACCTAACTATGTGATTAGAGAAGAGATGGAAAGGATGATGAAAGAGATGCAAGATGGAATCTTAGCTAGATAATAGGAAATGATGGACGGGCTCTTCTAGAGGATGGAGCAGCAGGGAATGGCTAAATCTGCAGGGAATAGGAATCGAACTCCAAGGGACAACACAAAAAACTGTCGTAGTTGGATTGGAACAAGATGGAGTCTTTCCCTTATGCCTAAAGCAATTAATACATAGGGGCAACGTTGAAATCAATATGGGCATCAATACTAATGCCGAAGTGACTGTTGAAACACTAGGAACTAGTGGTGCAGGAGTTAATCCAAATTCTAGGATGCAACCGATAGAAGAATATATACCAATACTTCCTCGAAGGAACATAGGTCTGAATGAAGTTAGAATTGTGAATTAAAACACAGGCATGCAACTGGAGAGTGCATCCTAGGATACCCCCACCGGTATAGGGGTTAAAGTGTTGCTTTAGGACAGAGACCTTCATTGGACGATGAACCGAATTGAAAAAATTGGTACAAAGGCTCATTGGAGGAGGACCCCCAGATCAGGGTTTGGCAGACATGAACATGAATTCGTTTACTGTTAGTACCCGGAATATGAGAAATCCTCCAATTTCAAGATTCCCAACTTTGGAAATGTACGATGGGAAGGCATATCCGATGATTCATATGATGAGATACATCCATCATATAGAGGTGTTGGGTGCATCTGAGGAGGTTATAGGGTGGTGCTTCCCATTATACTTAATGGATTTGGCCGTAATGTGGTTCAAACTGTTGAAAAATAGGTCCATTAGCATATAGACCAACTTGATGAGCAAGTTCTTAAGACAGTTCAGAATTCATATCCTACAACCGAGAAATGCACTTACGCTCTCAAATGTAAAACAAAGGCCTGGAGAGTCCTTAGGTAGTCATTTAACAAGTTCAAATTGACGACAGCTACGGTCGACAAGCCAGATCCATCATTTATCCTAATGACAGTAGTATCTAGAGTCGCAAGTAAGACCAATTTCAAAGCTGCATTGAAAAGGGTTCTACCGATGAATCTTTCAAAATTCTGCTACGAAGCTTAGAGATATTTGCATCAAGAAGATGCTGAAGCTAAGGATGAAGATGTGGATGTTGAAATAAATGCCGTGGAGGACAGGGGACCGTCTAGAGATGGAATTGGAAAAGACAAAGCAAAAAAGGAAAACCGATGATGATTTCGAGGAGTCATAACGGCAAAGGAAGGCATTGAGATTCTCTTCGTACACTGACCCGACTAAAACTCTAGAGAGGATATACTTGGATAGTGGGGGGTATAATTAATACCGGAGGCAACCTTGGAGGGATCACACTAATAAAGAGAAAAGATTCGTAAAATTTTACATCTTCCATGAGCTGAATTAGCATGAAACGAATGAGTGCCAAAACCTTCGTGATTTGATAGAAGAATTGGTTCGGAACAATCAGCTGCCATAGTATACGAGGAACATAATTATGGTAGAATTACAAGAACAACCACCATCCACGACAAATGCATCAAAAAACACCTAGGAATTTGAGCCAAAACAAATTATCCCATGATCAGGATAGACTGGAGTCGGATCCACCACCAATGCTTTTCTTTTTCGTTTCTTTTTTTGCACTTTTCTTTTTGTATGTTGACAATAGTAAGATCAAGCCGCTTATACGTGTATGGGATCTGAATGATTCCTAGGCACGCTCTGAGACAGATGCTTGAGATGGCTATTTTGGACAATAATAAACTTGGACCGCATACACATGTATGAGACCCCATATTGGTCTCTAGGCACGCTTTGAGTCGGATCCCCAGGGTGAACATTCAGGATTTCTTCCTGTTCTATTTCCTACTTCGCAAGGTGAACATTTTGGATTTCTGCCTATTTTGATTCCTACTTCCCAAGGTGGACATTTAGGATTTTTGCTTGTTTTGATTCTTGCTTGTTTGATTTCGGCTTGTTTGTTTTTATTTGAATACTTGAATTTTGAAAAATCTACACTAATTGTGATAACTGATATTGATCGCCTTAGAGCCCTATCATGGAACTGAAGTGTAGGATGCAAGTCCCCTTATCGGAGAGCGAGTGAATGGACTTGTACGATATTAATCATCTTAGAGTCCTGACCGAAGAGATGAAATTGGAACGCAAGAAATAAGCCCCCTTACCAAAGAGTGAGCGGATAGGCATACTTAATCCGACTTAACTTAACAAATAAACGATCAAGAGAGATCGTTCCCTTAACTTAAAACATTAAACGATCTGGAGAGATCGTGCACTAAACTTAAAAGATCAAGAGAAATCGAGCCTTAAAACATGTTTGATTTAATATAAGGATTTGAATGCCTTATAAATAGAATAAAACTAATAAATCCTGGATGAACACAGAATGATTTCAGATATATGAATGATTTTGATATATAATATGATTTTTATATATGGTGTAACAACTCTGATTGAGAAGAAAAAATTAATAGTGGTGTAAATTTGAATGAACATGGGACAGTTAGAGATATGTGATGTAAATGGAGATATGTGGTGTAATTGGAAATATGTGATGTAATTAGAGATATGTGATTTAATAACTCCAAATGAAATCAGAATAATTATGATGTATATATTACACTTAGGTAGAGTCTAAAGTCCTAGGATATAACCAGTTTGGAAGGACTTGTGATTAGTAATAGACAATGAATGAACTAGATGATTTACCAAGGCTAAAGCAATTGGAAAGCTCAACTATCGAAGACTGGAGACATCAAATTGTTCTTAAGAAAACACACCTTTCACTCAAAAGAAGTACATTAGGGGCAAGTGTTAAAGGTTTTTAACCTATCAAAATTTAGTAGGAGTTAGAACATTCAGACTGTGCTATAGTAACTCGAGACTTATCCAAACCAGCCAAGCGAACATGTCAATAAGATCAAGAAAAATTGACCAATAAAATAATAAGTAGATGGATTACCAACGATCCATCACCCATGGATCGCTAGCGATCCATAGGGAGCATCATAAGTCACCCAAACATCTTGGATCATAATTCACTACCATTTCTAAGTATGATTACCAAGTTTCGTGGCATGCTAAACAAACTAGCTCGAGAAGGGAAGGCTCATCTGATTCAAGCTGTTCGATCAAAAAAGCTAACTTAAAATGGACCTAGAGAACTCATACGGAGTCAAATTGACTTGAAATTTTGGAAGAACACTTAGAAGACATAAAAGAAAGCTAAAAAAATAGGATCATTTGAAAGTTATTTGACGGATCTCTAGAAACCTAACTAGACAGATCACTAATGATTTGTGTAGAGTGGGCCACACAACCTGAAATTTTTATGACAAGTCCCAAACGCCCTATAAAATGTACCTACAAAGGTTCGTTTGATTTTGTTGAGTTTTGAGTGAGTTATGGTGATTCTTCTAGATAGATGACCCATGAAGATGGATGATCAAACAAACATCAAACACTTGAGATTGGACAAGGCATTCAAGTAAATGAAAGGAAGGCAACCCAAACGGATAGACTCAAAGATAGTCTAAGAACATAGATCACTAGCAATCCACCATCCATGGATCGCTTCAAACAAACTCCAGATGACTTGATATTTGGATAAGGTATTAAAGTAAATGAAAGGAAAGCAACCCAAAAAAGTAGAATCAAAGATAGTCTAAGGCATGGATCGCTGGTGATCCATCATCCTCGCTAGTGATTCATTATGTTATCTCGGGTCACCTTGAGTTTTTTTGGACTTCTTTCTAGCACTGAGTAGAGGCTTCTGAAAAGTCGGCTTTAAACCAACTACTTTTCTACTCCTATAAATACAGTTTACATGCAACTAGAGATGGATCTTTCCAAGAGAGAGCTGTCAGTACTTTACTGAAATTCCTTCTTTTTTTTCAACTTTCTTCGCCTTTACAATAGTCATCAAGGAGATTACTGTGATTTTCCAGTTAACCCTTGAACTTATGACTTATTCTAACTTATTGTAACTTAGATCTAAGGACTGACTAGTTGATATCCAAAGAGATTCTAAATGTATAATCATAATAAAGATTGATTAAAGTGAACTTAGGCAAGAGTTAGCCGAATCGCTATAAACATTCTATGTTTCTTTTCTTACTTCTGCTTTTTATTTGTTGTTTGTCCGAGATTTGTGCTGTTGATTATCTACACCAGTGCTTTTACTTGCAATCGAGGATGTTGATCCACTTTTTGGATTAACAATAATTATTCAACAATGATGACATTTTTTTGTGATTTTACAAAATCAATTAACTATTGTACATTATTATGATTTTGGAATCGCATCGTTTTGTGCATGGTTGTATTTTTATTTTGTCATTCGTGGTCTATACATAAATAGAATATTATGTAATGTGGTACAGAAAATTTTCTTTTCTTAACTTTTTAACAATCAAATCATGTTCAAAAATTTAAACCATACATCAATGTTGATTTGTCATTTTGAGATCAAGATATGATTTTTTTGGCAGTACTTATGACGAAAGAAAAGATGATGTGGTTTCTATATATAAGCAAGCATAATCAACATTTCTTCCTTTTCCTTTACTCATTCCCAATTGCTCCCTCCTCTTTCCTTTCCATTCATCGGCAAAACAAAAATTATGAGCCTTATCCAACTGCCATGATCATCCACGGTGCTAGAGGCCATATTTGGTGATAGGTCCAACTTGAAAAATATGCAGCTTGGTGAGATATAGGAGATGAGATTGGTTGGACTACAATGGATCAAAGCAAAGTAGTGGCAACGGGAGATAACCCAAAACTCTAAATTGGGTTCGATCTTGAGATAGCAGCAAGGTGGGGCGGTGAGGCCGGTAACATTAAGTCGGGGTTGGCGACGGCTTTCGTTGGGAGGTGGCAGTTGGCAAATGGTCGCCTATGATGATGGCAACCCAAAGTTCCACGAAAGCAAAGAACAACGACATGGGATGTGAACGTAATTTAGGAGAGTAATTATGTTAATTACCTAAGTAATTAAATGATTTATAAAATAATTAACAACCAATCATATTAAATCAACAGCTTTCTCATACGAGGTCCAATCAAGGTGAGACCCTTTGCATTGCATTCATAATGGCAATGGATACACAATGGAATTGGTTTGGTCAAATTCGAAGCAAGTGAAATTCTGGACTAAAGTCGAATGTTTTTCGATTTTGGACCAAACTGGAACACCTAAGCATGCACTGGAATTTTGGTGAGATAAACCCACCTTTTTGGATAATCAGTATGATATATAGTGTTAACCCAACTTTTGCTAAGGCATTTGGCATGCGGATTTAAGTCAACTATGTATTAGTGGCAAGACCTTCACAAAAACCATATCGCCTACAACAAAATTAAACTTTATGTGTCTCCTTTCAACATATGAATTTTTTATGTCTTATGCATTCTTCGACCTTTTATGGATCAAATCTGCTTTCTTTGAGTCTCTCTAATGATATCTAGCCCATGAAAAATCCTATTCGTAGTGTCCTACTAATAAAGTGGGGCTCCACATGGTCTTCTATATAATACCTCGAAAGATGAAATTCTATTACTTACTTGATAACTATTATTATATGCAAACTTTACTAATTGTAAATGATCTTTTCGAGAACCTCCGAAGTCCAGATATACATCAACAAAAAATCTTCCAATACCTTATTAACCCATTCAGTTTGTTTGTCCTTCTATGCAAGATTTAAAGTACTCAAGTATAGCTTAGTGCCTAAGGCCTCCTAAAGAATCCTTCAAAACTCACTAATGAAAAGTGGATCTCGGTCACTAACAGTATTGGATGGAAACCCATTCAACCGAATCGATCATTTTACATATAAGGTTACTATAGATGCGGCCACCCTTTTACTCCTAATCGAAATAAAATACGAAAATTTGGTTAGTCGATCAATAATGATCCAAACACTCTCATTTCCCCTTCTACTCCTATGTAGCTTATCAATAAAATCCATAGAGATACTTTTCCATTTCCATGTTGGAATAAACAAAGGCTATAATAATCCATAGGTTTTTTCTATGCTTTTACTTTTAGACATGTCACATACTTTGAACAAAACTCAACTACATGTGTCATTCCCTAATAGTTAATCAACTCCTTAATACGAGGAACATAAAACCAACCATCCTTACGTAGCCATTCTCTAGAATCAATGGAATACGATCCAAATGACTCAAGTGCTCACTTCTATTCAGCTTCTCAAAAGTACCCAACAACTCTGTGCCTTGCTTTTGACTCGAACCAATACAATCTATGAGTGGTGGATGAACGTCTAAATCTTAGGTCAGGAGACCATGTAAGATACGAGTTGATATGAAATCCCGAACTTATATGTATAAGATGAGTTGTTTTCAAGTTTATATTATGAACATATGTTTTGTAAACTGAAAACTGAACTAGTTTTGCACAAGTATAAAGGCAGTTCTTAAAATGTTCCTAAATACATATTATGTTGCACCAAGAATAATTATTATTTCAAGGTAAAAAGTGTTATGTGATCCAAGAGGATGCATGAAAGATTCCCTCATGGTGGATCTTGTATATAGTAATTCAAAGAAGTTTGGAATCGACCGACAATAGGATTTATGACAATACAATGGACTTGGATATGATCCAAAACTCTAGCATGGAAAATGATTACCTATGATTGGGTGAAATTGACCAAGCCTAAAATTGACATAACTTACAAGAATTGCTAATGAGAATTATCATACATTAAAAGAGAAACTATGAGTTTCTTATCAATGTCGAGAGAAAAATTATTAGTAATAAAATTTTTTTCTCAAATGTCAATAAGTCATGAAAAATATTGATTCTATCATATAACATGATGATTTAAATGCAAAATGTTTCAATTTACGTTATAAAAATATGATTTTGTTACTTGTACCTAAAAGCATAAGACCCATCGACTAAAGTTGTGTCTTCAAAAGCCAGACCCATATGGTTGGAATATTGTAAGTGACATTAATAAGAACAACCTCGTAAATTTCAGCTTTTATAATTTTCATAATAGATTAGTCAATCAACATGCTTAAGTTAATTTATATTTTACTCACAAAATTATTTTCGAATATGACTTTGAGTTTTGGTACATCTACATTGAAATAAAAATTCTAAATAATGATTTAAAATAAATTGTTTGCACATAATAATCAAAATATTATAGGGTCAGTGGGAGCGATAGTTGAGTTTGAGGGTATTGGATATGTCCAAGAAATGATACATCAGCATCATTTAATTAACATTAGAATTGAGAAAATATTTTAACATAAAACTTAATAGTTTGATTCTCGGTAAAAATACAAAAGAAGGATGCGTCCTTAAGAAAGATTATTAAACGGTACTGAATTTTTCTAAGACTATATGTAAACAACATACTACTGAATGTTAATGATATAACCAGGTTAAAATCAATTTTAGTTTGCTTGTTTAACTCTCCATATAGGATTTGGAAATAATATCCTTTATAGTCGGTATAAGACGATGTTGGGATTGTCCCAAATGTATACATAGAATACATATTAAAATATTCAATGTAGAGCATATAAGATGGATTCCATATGTACTGATAATAGAAAATATCATACATGCTATATCGTCTATTTATCATATTTTACTTGTGTAATTGATGCATTAAGTTAATATCAAATCCAAATCTAGATCATAAATGGTAGTTATGAGTATCAAATACTATTGCAACAACCCTAATTTTAATTAACATTATTTAGGAGATTTAATTGGGATTAAATAAAATAATGTAAAGGGTTAAGGAGATTGAGATTTGATAATTAGTATGGGTCGAGCCTTAATTAATGAACTAATGGAATTAATTAGAACATTAATAAGTAGGAGGATGCACGAGAAGGAAAAAAAATAGAAAACGAGTATACTTCATGGATATAAACCTTCCCATTCTCAATTCCTCCCTCACTTACCTTCATACAAAACTAAAGTTTAGGCCAACCATTGCTAGAAGGCTTAAGAGGAAGAAAAGCTAGGAAAATAAGTAGAAAACTTAGGAGATCAAATCAAATTCAAATTCCAACCTTCTCAAACCATTCAAGATGAATAATATGATATGTATCTCATGTTTTAAGTATTATTTTTAGTTTTAGGCATAAATCCGATAATTTTTCCTATATTATGCCATGGTATGATAGTTTGAATAATATGCTTATTGGTAAACTCATGGAATTTATTTATGAAATTATGTGATAAGTTTGAGTTAGAAAACCTATAATATGACACCCAAATTACTTGAGATTTTGATATGATGTTAGAAGTAATATTTTTGAAGTGGATTTTAATTTCACATTTTTCGGATTTAACTAGAATATTTTGTGAATTTCCTAAGGTTGGAAAATGGTTTGGTTTTAACTGTAAAAAATAATTAAATTAGTTTTTTGGCCCTGAACATTTTGCATTTTAAAGAAGATAATAAATTGGTTTATCATTATTTTTGAGGATTTTTCTCAATTGTTTGTGATTTAGTACGAATTATTTAAGCCAGAAATGAATAATTAGTATAATTAAATATTAATACAAAATGCTTAGTTTGCTAAGTACTTTAGAAATGATAAATATGCTTCTTAACAATTTTCTAAAAAATATTTTGGAAAAGAAAGTGTTATCGAATAAGATTTTGACGAATAATTTGGGTTTGGTGAAAAGAAACTACTTTTAATGGTAATAAAATAGTTTTCCCATTAATTACGACATTACCAAGCCGAAGTCCATGATACCACCTCTATCTCAATGCATATATGGTCTTTGATGATGTTAATCAAGAGCACTGCATAGGATATTAACTTGGGATGATAAGGAATGCATCGACTTGTTCGAATTAGGAAACCGGTAACAACGTTGACGTTGTGAATTTCGAAGTGGATGAGACCGCTTTCTTCAACTTATTGATGACACACTTTGTCATATGCTGCATACTTTCCACAAATTCACTGACCTATAAGTAGTATATAGTGACGATAATGATGTCGCATATTTTATACACATTGACTTCGAAAATATTGGCAACTATGTTGTTTTTAACTATGTCGACGTCTATGATGATGATGTCACCTTTATTCGAAATTAGATGTTTTTGAAGACGGCTAGTATAATGATTTGGAATTTTGTCAATTGATTTTGGGTTATTTAATTGATTAAAATATTAAAATATTGGTTTATAAGGTTTACTGATTCAAATTTCCAAATATAGTGATTTAATTCAAAGTTAGTAATCTGAATTTAAATATGGAGGTTAGTTAAAATATTTGAATTTGAGGATTTACATTTGAATAGTGTTTCAAATAAATGGATTTACAGTTGAATATTGATTCAATTAATTTAATAGCTTATTTAACTAATTTTGATTAAATAAACGATTGTAAATACAATTGAGGTAATAAAATTTCAAACAAATAATTGAAAAATATATTTTTATTTTTACCACCCGATTTTTTGTTGATGTATTTTTAATTTAATTTATTTGATTTTTCCATAATTTTAATTTGAGAAATACGTAAATTATCCATTTGATGCTTTATCATCAAATAGAAGTGGAACACCCTTAGTATATCAAAAGGACGCATTAAAAGATGTTGTGCATTGTAGCTATAACTGAAGCTAGCAGAGACTAAGATTCATAAGACAAATGGATAGATAATAACATAGCGAAAGTAATTAAAAAAGTAAGCAATTTTAATTTAATACTTCATAAATACTTCAGACAAACCATATATGTTCAAATACCAAATACAATTGTCTTGTGAAAATAAAATCTCAGTCTCATTAGAAAAACCAAAGTACAAACTCGAACTTTCCCGTAATATAGTGCCAGTACAATAAAAGAACAAAAGGCTAGAAATAAAAAGAAGGAATACATGATAGGGTCTCCAAGTCTCCAAGAAGCTGCGGTCTATCTTCCTTGCCCCTGATTGCCTATGGGAGGGAGAAAAAGTGAATATAGACGAGTGGGTCAGACTAAAAGTCTGGTGAACGATAGTAATTACTAGAATCTTTAAGCAAAATAAAAGTAATTGACCTTAGAAAAGTTCTAGTATATAAAATAAAACAACGGAAATATGGATAAGGAATACGCTGGAAATAAATATGAATTAACATAATTGATTAACTTTGATTTTTTGCACTTTCCTTTGATAGCTGCTTTGATTAGGCTGAATTCCTACTCCTATAATTAAGCTGAAATTCTAATTCTACCTTTTGATCGGCCTGCTACTCCATAGACCTTACTGCGGACTAGACACTATATAACTTCCAGAAATAGTGTCTACGAATGACATGCAAAGTATCTACTATGGACTAGACGTTATATAGCTCCCCGCACAAAAGGCAGTGGTGCCTATGAAGGGCACACATACTAAGCACTTGGAACTCATAACGATTACTGAGCACCCGAATGGAAGTCGCACGCATAACTGCCACTGCTCATGTTACATGTTGTTTCATCTATTGGGTCTTCTTATTACCTCAAGCTCTAGCATAAGCGTGCCACTCATCCCACTTCAGGCTAATGTGAGTTCACCGTGTCCATAGAAAATAGGGGAAATGCAATTGGTAGTGGCCCATCATCTAAATAATATCAAGTTGAGCCCCTTGCCCAAATCCCCATGAATTGGACTTCTACTTTGACCAATTGATAGCATTATTAGCATTAGTGTGCCCCTCATCTCACTTCAAGGTTATGCGAAACACCGTGTCCGTAGAAATAACAGGGGAATGTTATTTGGTACAGGTCCCACTTTAATTCTTGCTTATTAACTTAGATAAATTATTTAAATAATCCTTTACTTTTGTTCTTGCTATCTGTGCTTATTAATTTATCCTAAGTCTTAAAATAACCTTTATTCCGTTCTTTTTCTTATTATGACCTATGTTATAATTTAGCTTATTTACTAGACCTAAAAGTCTAAGTGTAAAAAAATAAGCTCCATTCATCTTATACTCTTTTTTAGTTATAATTCTAAGTTATAACTAGGTCAATTATCTTTAATTAGTCCAATTCTAACATCAATATCATAATTAGGCTCAATTTCAGTCTTAATTCCATTTTTATTACAGTCTTCACAATTTACATCTTATCTTCCGTTATTTCGATATTCATATAATTTTGATCCATATTCGCATTTAATCTATTTTAATCCAAATGCGAGGAAGGAGAAGTAATGAAAGAAAACTGAAAATAGAAGAAAACCCAAAGCGTAGGAAAAAGATGTAAATAATGCATAAATAACAGCAAATAAATGGAAAAGCTATAATTAACAGAAATAAACTAAAATTAACTGAAAACAACAGTTAAAAGGAATAGACTGGAAATAATTCTAAAAACTATAAATAAACTACTAAAAGGGTTATTCCAAAAATCGTAGTAAAACTAGAACTATTGAAAATCCTATATTTTAAATTACTTAAAAATCCAAATAATTACAATCACTCACCAGCGGTCCTAAACTCTTCCCTTTAGGTCTTCCAGAATCCACTTGAGGGTATTAAAATATTTTTATTAAAAATATTCTCTCCTTGAAAAATTATTCCTTTTAGGGTCATTTCTGAAAAGGTGAACCCAAGTGGATAAAATCTAGAATGAGCAAAAGTATTAGGCCTAGGGTTCTGTTTATAGGTGTAGAAGTGGATCTCGGACCGTTATATTTAAGGACTGAACAGGATGCAAGCATGTCATATGCTGAATAGGAGCCATTGGATGCAAGAATGGAAGGACCGGATGAAGCTAAATAACGCAAAAATACGTGTACGAACGCTCTCGAACGAAGAAAATTCTCTTCGTTCCAAACCTGTAGGCGGGTCGACCGGGCAGTCGACCACCCCTCCTCCTAGGTCGATCAACCTAGCCCATATATATACACACCTCTTTTCTTGTTTATTTTGTTTCTAGCTCATGTTAGCTCAGGTTCTGACGTTCTATATATGGAAATTGACCAAAAAATTACCATGGACATAATGGTACAACTTTCGTGGCTCTATTTTGATAATTTCACAAAGATATTTTGTCATTTCATTAATTAACGAATTAATATTATAGGTTAAATTTTGGGTTGTTACAAGAAATGTTTTTGTGATTTTGTAGAATCCAATAACCAGTGTATATTATTATTTCTACGGAATCACGTCGTCCTTCTGAGCATGACTATATTTTTATTCGTTGATCGAAGTCCATACAAAAAATGTAAAACTATGCAGCGAGGCCCTAGAAAACCAATATTGTATCTATATTAAATACTTATACAATTCATCTTAAAACCACATTATTTTTCTTTAATTTTCTTATTGTCCATTCTTGCTATTTTATTAACTAAAAGAAAGAAAGAAAACTAGATCTATGTTTTGAAAAAAAATAAAAAAAAATCCAAACAGAATTATATAAATAAAAATGTTGTTATTTGCTTAATGAGGTGTAGATCATCAAGTTGACATGAAGAATGGAAGATGCGGCAAGTAGTTTGGGTGAGCAACAGTTTTCCAATAGTCAAGTTTGAACTAGTTTTTGATTTTAGGAAAATGGAAAAGGAGTTGGTGGAAATAGTGGTTTTATTCAAGTTTGGAGAGGCAAACGACAACTGTACGGCGTAGGAGGTGGAGCTCGGAGGTCTGATGGGAGTGTGACATACAAACATGATCGAAGGATGGCTACCAGGTTGCGTTCTGGCTTGGAGGCTCGGGCGTGGGATTTTGGTGACGGAGGTGTAGAGTTTGGGAGGATGCAACGGTGTAGTTAGATTTTGAAATAGTCGACTCGCGGGGGAGAGAAAGAGAGAGAGGAAGCAGCGGTCATGCTGACTGGAAGATGGGCAGGATTAGAAAATGTGGAAGAAGGTTTTAAAATAAAATGGGTAATTAGTGAAAAATAAATGTTAATAGTGATATTAATTATAAATTTAAAATCGATGAATTTAAAATTGAATAGTTCTCTCATACAAAGTCCAATCGAGGTTCGGATTTTCATATTGCGCTTGTAGTGAAAAAGGCTTCGCGATAGGGCTAGTTTGGTCAGATTTGAAGACTGCTTAAAATTTGGGCTTACAGCAGACATCGTTCGATTCTAGTTCCAAAACGAAGCTCTTCAGCGACAACTAAAATTCTTATGAGTATAACCCACCTTTCCATTTTAACAGTGTGTTATATAGTAGATAAAATTTTACTATTCATGGTTGCTGAAATTATTGGCTGTTTGATTAGAATATCTGTGTAAAACCAATTGATAGTTAAAATTTGAAATAGCAGTAAAGTGTGTTGGGAAATCCGGATTCCTCACAATATTAAATTATAACTTCCACTATATTCTTGTTGTTATATGTTTAGTTATATTTTCGTAAATGAATGGTAAGATGCTGAATTTGACGGTTGGCCATTTTGAATGTGACATCAACACATGTGAAAATTAAACCCTTTTAATTAAATTGGGTAGTAATAGCATTTGTTAAGTGCTATAGTGGCTGAGGGCCTAAATACAGTATTTTTGAAATACTGTAAATTATGAATGTTGTTTGGTAATGATTTTTGTTTGGAAATGAATTCAAATTCTACTGCATTATAATTACTATGATATTTCCGTTTAAAATATTTTTCAAAGCTTTTCTATTCTATTTCAAAATTTACTTACGTATTCTTTCTAATCTAATATATATTCTAACAATGTTTTTGAATAGTTATTATAACAGTATTATTTTTATAGAACGTGTTCTTATAATAAACAAGGATTATCTATGTTTTAAAAATGGAATTTTGTGGGTTTGAAGTCAAAAATTGAAACAATATTTGTTGAACTATTTGCTTAAAATGTCGTTAATGTCTAAATTTTGTTTTGAAGGTGAAGAATAGATTTATAAAAGTGTTTATATGAACAAAGGAAATGTTTCCTTAAGTAATGTCTTTTAAAAAGGAAATCCATGTTATTTGATAAATGGAGAATGAAAATTAAGGAAATGGTCATGTTATGAGAACTAAATGAGTTTTACAATTATATTACGGGACTTTGATTTAAGAAGGAGTTACGTAAATTCTTTTTGAAAAAATTATAAAGGGGATTTATAAATGGATTTAGGAGTTTATAAAAGAGTTGCAGGTAAGATAGAAATTTTTAGATTGAGTTTACGATGGGTTTTGTACTAAAAGAAGTTTACACAATATTTCAGAAATGAAATAAAAGAAATTAGATTTGGTAATTTATAAGGAGACTGGAAATATGTTTTAATAATTTATAAACAGAATTTTGGGAAGGAACTTTATAAATAAATTTTTAGCCCATATTTAAAAAATTAATTTTTTTTAAAAGAGTTATCTATAATACCAATTTGATTTCTCGAATTGACCTTCTTAATTTTTGTGGTAGGGAACATTCTTTTCCTTCTTAACTCCGTAGGAATATTGGTTGGGTTATAATTATCTATGTATAAATGGCTTTGTTATAACTCAAGATTTAAGTGGAATTTGAAGTAAGAATCTTTCTTAAGATTGTGGATATACTTATACTATTGAGATAAGTATATAAATATTTTCCAAAGTAGATTTAAATTAATGAAAGACTAATTTAAGATGCCAGGGTTGTTTTATGCTTAAACACTGTTATTTCCCTTAGGGAATAAAATCCGTGGATGAATTGTTTGATTATTTGATAGTTATCGAATCTGAACCAAAGTTATAACTTTGGAAATATCCTGGGGAAACATGAGAATTATATGGTATATTTACTATCAAATGTGCTATATTGTACTTGTAAACTCATTTCATTCTCCTAGGACAAATGGAAAGGAAATCCATCCACTAAAGGTTAGGAGGTGATCTGTGCTCTTATCTTCAACTATTTATTTTCTAAAGAAACAGGGTTGAGATTACTGAAAACTATTGAAGTTGTTTTGAAGAGACTGGAATTGGATATTTTATCCAAAAACCACATTGATCCAACTTAGCATTTCAAAATTAAGATATCGTGAAGATGATGGGATTGAAGACAAAGCTCTTTGAAGTGCAAGGGCTCCTTGTTACAAATCATGATGGTTATTCCAAAATGGATGTAGTAGAAGTATTATTTTTGGTTTGTTTATATCCTGGACAACTTATATGAATGAATGCTTGCATTGCTTCCTAGATGGTAGAGTTAGCATTCCAAGTGGGAAGTGCTATGTAAAGGTAAACGTAGCCTCAAGTCTCATTAATCTGAAATGACTAAAATAAGGGGAGATGTAGTAGGGCTAAGTGGGTTGCTTCTAATTAGAGTAGGAACAGCTCCATCTAGATTCGATATTATCTCTCATTTGTATGCTTTAGGGCCCACTATCTAAGTGGTAATTATATTCGATACAAGTAGTCAAATGGTAGGCCAGTTCTGTGTTGGCTGGGGATCCCGGCGAAGTCCTCATTGTTATTTTCTTTAGAGATGCATCGTGATGGGCGGTACCCTAGTAGCCCAGTCATTGTATGGAACTCATTCTCCAATATGAGCCTTTATAGCATTGTAGTATGCCTACTAAGCTGGAATTTAGTTAATGTAACAATTTCGGTGAGAAGACGGATAGTGTAACGACTTGAAATTTGGTCTATTGACTTTAGACTATTTAATTCATATAAATATTTAAATACTGATTTAATAGTTTTATTGACTCAAATTTCCAAATATAGTGATTTATCTTGAGGTTAATAATCTGAATTTAAATATGGAGATTAGTTAAAATATTTGAATTTGAGGATTTGTACTTGAATAGTGTTTCAAATAGATGGATTTATAATTGAATATTAATTCAATAAATTTAACAGCTTGTTTAACTCATTTTTGATTAAATAAACAACAGTAAATTCAGGTGCAGTAATAAAATTTCAAATAAATAATCAAAAAAAATATTTTTATTTTTACGAATCTATTTTTTATTGATGTATGTTTAATATATTTTATTTGATTTTTCCATAATTTTTAATTTGAAAAATATTTAAATTATTCGTTTGACACTTGACCATCAAATAGCATTGTTTTTACAATTTTATAGAATCCAATAACCATTTTATATTATTATTCCTTTGGAATCATGTCGTCATTCTGAGCATGACCGTATTTTTATTTCATCGATCGAAGTCCATAAAAAAACTAAAACAGTGCAGCGAGACGCCGAAAAACCAATATTAAATTTGTATTCAATACTTGTATAATTCAGCTTAAAACCACATTCTTTCTCTTTATTTTTTCTTTGTCCATTCCTACTGTTTTACTAACCAAAGGAAAGAAATTAATTAGATCTAGATTTTTGAAGAAAGTAAAAAAAATCTGAACAAAACTATAAAAATAAAAAAGTTGAATTTTTTTGTTTAATGAGGTGTAGATCATCAAGTGGGCATGAAGAAAGGAAGATTCACCAAGTAGTTTGGGGGAGCAATAGTTTTTAGTAGTCAAGTTTAAACTAGGTTTGATTTTTAGGAAAATGGAGGAGTTGGTGGAAACGGAGGTTGTATTCAAGTTTGGAAAGGCAAACAACAACGGTTTGACGAAAGGGGTGGAGCTTAGTGGTTTGCTAGGGGTGCGATGTATAGACATGGCCATGTATGGCTGCCAGGTCACGTTCTGGTTTGGAGGTTCGGGTGTCAGATTTTGGTGATGGAGGTATAGAGTTCAGGAGTAGAAGTTCAATGGTGTAATCAAACATCAGAATAGTGACTGGAAAGGGAGAGAAAGAGGGAGGAAGTAGCTGTCATGCCTGTTTCACAAAATGGAAGATGGGCAAGAATAGAAAATGTGGAAGGCTTTAAAATAAATGGGTAATTAGTGAAAAACAAATGTAATTAGTTGTATTAATTATAAATTTAAAATCAACGAATTTAAAATTGAATAGCTCTCTCATACGAAGTCTAATTGAGGTGCATATTTTTATGTTGGGCCCATAATGATGAAGGCTTCGTGATGGGACTAGTTTGGTCAGATTTGAAGACCATTGAAATTTGGGACTAAATCAGACATCGTTTAATTTTAGGTCCAAACCTTGGCAACAACTGAAAATTTCGATGAGTATAACTCACCTTTCTTATTTATCAGTGTGGTATATACTTGATAAAATTCCACTATTCATGGTTGGCAGAAATAATTGGTTGTTTGTTGTAATATCTGTTTAAAAGCAATTGACCTCTAAAAATTGAAATAACAATAAAATGTGTTCGGAAATCCGGATTCATCATAATATTAAATTATAACTGCCGGTACTTTTTGTATTATGTTCAGGTATATTTCTTGTAAATGAATTGTTAGATGTTGAATTTGACTGTTCGCCGTTTTGAATGTGATATCGACATATGTGGATGTTGAACCCTTTTTATTTAAATTGGGTAGTAATAGCATTTATTACGCGCTACAGTGACGAGTGCCTAAATATAGTATTTTTGAAATACTATAAATTGTGAATGTGATCGAATAATGATTTTTGTTTGGAAATGATTTCAAATTTGACTGTACTAGAATTACTATGTTATTTTAATTTAAAATATTTTTCAAAAATTTACTATTCTATTTCAAAATTTATTTACTTATTCTTTATAATCTAATATATATTCTAACAATGTTTTGAAATAGTTCTTATAACATTATTATTTTTATAGAAAGTATTATTATAATAAATAGGAATTATCTATGTTTTAAAATGTAATTTCGAGGGTTTGTAGAAGATTGAAAAATTGAAAAAAATATTTATGAACTACTTGTATAAAATGTTATTACTGTCTAAATCTTATTTTAAAGGTCAAGAATAGATTTATGGAAGTGTTTTATGTGAACAAAAGAAATTTTTCCTTAAGTAAGTATTTCAAAAAGGAAATCAATGTTTATGGAGAAGATAAATTCCTTTTAGGAATTTATTGAAATTTAAGGAGATGGTCATGTTATGAAAACTAAACGGGTTTTACAATTATATTGCGTGACTTTGATTTAAGAAGGAGTTTTGTAAATTCTTTTTGGAAAATTTATAAAGGGTCTTTATAAATGATTTAGGAGTTTATAAAAGAAGTGCAAGTAAGATGGAAATTTATAGAATGAATTTATGAAGGGTTTTGTAATAAAAGAAGTTTATAAAAAATTTCAGAAATGAAATAAAGGATGAGTTTAAGAAGTAGCTAAATTGGATTTGGGAATTTATAAGGAGAATTTAAATATGTTTTAATAATTTATAAACAGGATTTTGGGAAGGAACTTTAAAAATGTTTTTTTATCCCATATTTATAAAAAGGAATTCCTATAAAAGAGTTATATATAATAGCGATTTGATTTCTCGAATTGACCTCCTTAATTTTGGTGGTAGGAAATATTCTTTCCCTTCTTAACATTGAAGGAATATTTTTGGGTCATTATTGTTTAGTGGAAAATAGGCACAGGGACAAACTTTGAGAAAAATTAAGCTGAAGGAAAACAAGTTTCATTTTTTGGCTGAAGAACAAACTTTGAGAAAAAAAATTAGACTGAAGAACAATGCTAATTATAGTTAGCATTTTTTACAATGTAAAATTGAATATAATGTTGGTTATAACTTGCATTTTGTATAGTGTAATAACTGAATATAATGCAACTTACAACTAGCATTGTCCTTCAGCCCAAAAAAGAAACTTGTTGTCCTTCAGCTTGATTCTTTTTTCAAATTTTATCCTTCTTCCTAATTCCCTCTATTATCTCTATCTAAATGACTCTGTTATAACCTATGATTATGCGAAATTTGAAGTAAGAATCTTTCTTAAGATTGTAGATATACCTATACCATCGAAATATAAGTATATAAATGTTTTTCAAAGTAGATTTAAACTAATGAAAGTTTAATTTATGATGCCAGATTTGCTTTTTGCTTAAATAGTGTTATTTCCATTAGGGAATAAAATCTATGGATGAATTGTTTGATTATTTGATAGTTATATAACCGACTATCGAATCTAGACCAGAATTATAACTTTAGAAATATCCTGGGGAAACATGAGAATTATATGGTACAGTTGCCATTCGAGCTGCTATACTGTATGTATTATTCATTTCGTTTCCTAGGACAAATAAAAAGGAAATTCATCCATTAACGGTTAGAAGGTGATCTCCACTCTTATCTTTGACCGTTTATTTCCTAAAGAACTAGGGTTGAGTTTATCAGAAACAGTCGCAGTCATTTTGAAGTTACCACGATTGGAAATGTTATCTGAAACCACTTCAATCCAACTTAAGCATTTTGAAATGAAGACATCTTAAATATGATGGAATTGAATAAGGTGCTCTTTGAAGTGCAAGGGCTGCTGCTGCTAATCATGAGGGTGATTCCAAAATGGATGTATTAGAAGTATTGCCTTCAGTTTGTATGGATGAATGCAGGCATTGCATTGCTTCCTGGAGGGCAGCGTTAGCATTCTATGTGGGAAGTGCTATATAAAAAGTAAAAGGTAGCCTCAACCCATATTAACCGAAAGTGACTAAAACAAGGAAAATGCAGCAGGGCTAAGTAGGTCGCTCCTAATTAGGGTATGATCGTCCCTATATAGAGTCGATATTACCTCTCATTTGTATGCTTCCAAGCCCACTAACTAGGGGGTGATTATATTCGGTACTACTAGTCAAGTGGTAAGTCGGTTCTGTGTTGGCAGGGGATCCCGAAAAGGTCCTCAGTTTTATTATCTTTAGAGATGCACCGTGATTGGCGGAACCCCAATAGACTATTCATTGTATGGAATCCATTATCCAATACGAGCCATTATAGTTTTAGCTGTATACCTATTATGTTGGAGTTTAGTTAATGTAAATCTTTTGGCTATAATTAATAAGTATTTATATCTTAGAGATTATTATAATATCAGAGAATTTCATATGAAATGGTTTGGTTACCGTAACGTAAAACCGGTCCATGTTTATATGCGACCTGGTCTTAGGAGATAATTTTGATTTTAAAGGTTATGCATAACTTTAAAATCCAGTTGCGTGTGTCTTCTTGTGCTGGTTTTCTAGACCGACTCGAGTGTTATTTTATTATAATGCTCGAATTAGACCGAGCATACAACATATTTAGTGTGGATGCTTTGGAACTTCAAGAGACGAGCTGGAGGCCTAGAAACGTATTCATGTACATGGTTATTTTTCCACTACATTCATTTTTGTATTTATCAGCAATTGTGAGGACATGTTATAATCATCTAGGCTGATAATATATTTAGTGTAATGTGATTGTAGTCATTATGTATATTACAACTTCCTTTGTATAGATCATTATTGTATTATAGATCATTCGTTCTACTGTGAGACTCTGTGTTGTTTAGTTTTCTTCTTTCTTCCTTCTTCTTTTCCCCTAACTATCCACCTTTACTTTCAATTTGGATGTGTCATGTGTGGTTGATTTTCTGCTTATTCATTGCATTTTTGGTATCACAGCGCAAGGTCAAGCGAAAATCTTGGCTTTGGTGTGGTACTTACTATAAATAGGGGGTCAGTAGCACCCTAGAATATGTTTAAGTGTATATATATGAGCCTGTATTTTTGGTTATATAAAATTTTTTTATACTATATTGGTTGATATGTTGAGTGGCTTATGGATTCTGGTCAATATAAGTAATTAACCTTATTGACAGTGATCTCTAAATACTTGAATAGAGCAATTCGATATATTATTGTTTTGAAAATTGGGTAAATGAGATAACTTTTTCTTGATTATATTTTACATATAAAGGAAAAAAATTTCATAACTCATTACTGTTATATGTGGTATGTTTCGTTATTAAAGAATGATAATATTCGATTATTATTATTTATTGTTTGTTGTTGTGCTTAAATAAAGATTATTTATTATAATTTAAATAAAGGTAACCAATTGTGAAGTTATCTTATAGAAGAAAGAGAATTCATAAAATTTAGTTCATTGTTTAAAACTAAACAGTGTTTAAACTGAGAATTTAAGAATTTGAAACCTAGAGATATTTGAAAATTGTTTTCTTAAAGCTTTGAGAAAATAATAATAGTATTATTTTAGGAAATATTTTTTAATAGAAATACTTTTAAAGGGGTTTGAAGAGATAAAAGCTCCGAACTCACTTCACTCGTTGGAAAAGTATTCCTGTAATGACTGAAGCATCATCGGCATTCATTTTCGAGTTTTAAGTGACGGATTGCTACCATGTTCATTTTGCTTTAAAATTACTTAAGCAGACAAATTGTTTTGGATTTCAGAAGGCATTATTTGAAATATAAAGGGATTGTGTATATTATAATAATTGAAATAACAACCAAGGGCTTGAATCCTGAAATTTTCAGTTAAGTGACAATGTAGACTATGTATCTTATCCATTTGGATAATTTGGTTTGTGTACCTCGTTATGAGAGGTAAATTGGAAATTTTTATTTAAAATGGACTTTCATTGATTTTAGATAAAATTAAAAACATTAAACGGATATTAGGAATCAAACTAAGTGTTTCGTTGAAACTATATAAAAAATATAAATTTTAGTGATTTCCAAATTTGAGGAATTTTGAGTTAAATTAAAATTTGAATTTGTTAGACATTTGGGCTAAGTAAAAAGAAGTCTGAATTTGTATATATACTCTTAGGTCATAGTGGAGTGTTGTACAAATATAGACTTAAGTTTTACGTGATGACCCGGATTTTTCAGACCAGCCAAAATCGTCGAAAATCTCGTCTGTTTTAAAACTATGAATGAAAACTGCCAACTTAATGCATAATATTGATAAATATCCAACTTTACTAAATGTATAGAATAAAATTTCAATTATACAACTTGTTAGAGTAATTAATTTAATCTACTAGGTGTGCTTTAGTACATAACAAATACAAATAAATCTACTACTGCACACCGTAATGTTATAGATGGTAATAGCCATTCCTGCAAACTCGGTATACATGTAAATGCGTAATAAAATAGTAAGCAAGGACGATACAATAGTACACGACATATGGAAAAAAATAAACAAAAAATGTTATGTTATTATTGGGGTTATAATACTACCGCTTGTGACTACCTACTTACCCCTATCTAATTGGGTATCCAATTAGATACATGATCAAGCCAACATGGTTCTCATACCGCAAATAGGACTCATGGAGCCTATGATGCACAAACGGTATGCAATTCCCAAAAATACCCACTTAGGCTTAATCATCAAATTTAGATTTTTAAATCTAATTATCTTTATGGAAATTATCTCTTTGGATTTTATTCCTGAATTCTTATTTCATGTCTTTTGAAATATATATATATATATATATATATATATATATATATATATATATATCTTTTATATTCAAGTTAGTCCTTTACTTCGAGATTTGGAAACAAATCACCTTTTGAAACGATATCAATATACAAGCATACAATACTATATGCTATTTGATCGGCGGGTTTCTAGCCATAACAAGGCAATTGGGTCCCCGCCTTTCGAAAAATAATGATATGTATATGGGGCTTTGCATGAAAGGTCTCTATTCCTGATGTTGTTACAAGAAAAGCCACTATATAAATAATTATGTAAATTAGGTCCGTGTTTTTGCTAAATTAGAAAGTGCAAATAAGCTGCCTTTTAAAAATTTCAAAAATTTTAGAAAATTTTCAAAATCAAAAAGCACAAACCAGCTAGCTCTTTCCTGATAGAAAGCGCAAGTTACCTTGCGCTTCACAAAAAATTTAAAATTTTAAAAAATTTCAAAATAAAAAAGATTTAAAATCAGAAAGTGTAAACTAGCTTGCGTTTTCATGATAGAAAGCGCAAGATAACTTGCGCTTTTCAAAATTTTCAAAATTTCAACAAATATTTCAAAAACAGAAAAGTGCAAGTTACCTTGTGTTTTCTATCAGATAAGTGCAAGGCATCTTGTGATTTTTATTTTTTTCAAAAATAAGGACCAAATTTACATATTTATTTTTGCTGGGACTTTTCCTATAACGACATCAAAAATAGGGACCTGTGACACTTTTCTTGTATGTATATCCCTCTACAACAAGAGCGAACTATACTGAGGCTACATAACATCTACACCTGCCTTGACCGCTTTTAGTTATGGGTTACCCGAATCGTTGATAACATAACAAATCACATTATATCCCAAAGTGGCAGAATCATTTACACTAATAATCACAAACACTTCAAATTTTTAATAATTTTCATTCCCAAATCTTTTAAAAAATCATCTTAAAACCATCGGGTTTAGTTCTCGAAATTCTTTCCATTTTATAAAACATATTTATAAAACAATTCTTTATATAAATTGCTTTTATATAAAATCACTTTAGAATATTTATTCTCAAATATCTCTTTTTTCTCTTTTAAAGGAAAACATTTCAATCTGAAAACCAATTTTCAAAACAATTCCTTAAACTGAAGTGAACCAAATATTCATGAAATAAATCACAAGGTGTTGGCCTACAGTTATTTTCTACCCAACACATGCATATGGATAATTAATTGCTCATAAACTGGTCAAGCAAAGTCCAAACAATCAATCAATGAAAATAAACACAATAATAAATGATAATCAACGCTTCATTCTATCAAATATTTATAACACACTATTTCACCTTGGTTCAAAACAGTTTATTATTTATTTTGGAGCATCTAAGATTTTCCTTCGGCATGTTTTGTCCGTCGTCCAAGTATCCTTGGATCTCACAGACGAAACAAGTGTACTAGTCGTTTTCGCATACTACATTAAGTATTTAACTTCTAAATTTTAAAATACTTAATTAACTATCCAAATAGTCAAACAAGGAAATAAAGCCATTGTTTTAGCAGACATAGTAACCAAGCATTCAACAAGGATTTTCAAGCAACACTTAACAATTAAAGTTCCTTTAACTTAGCAATAGTTTTGATAAACTTAAAGGAAGAAATAACTCACTTTGGAATCCACTCCGACAAACTTTATGGCAAGGAGCTCCATATCTAAGCCCACTTCCTACCAATTTTCCTAACTTTGTCACAATGGATTTGACTATAACTTCGCTACTATTTTCCAAACTTATTGAATCCAGCTACAGCTATGTTATCCTAGAATTTTAGATGAAAAGAGGTGGAGATGGCTTTTAGGTGGGCATGGCCTTGGGTGGATGGATGGAACTTACTAGCTTGAACTTGACTTAAGTGGTATACTTTTTTGTCGATTATTCTTGCCATAACTTTGTTACGCTTTTTGGAAAAAATTTAGAGAGGCATGGAAGCCATTAATGCTCCAAGGAAGAAGAAGAAGAATGGAAAGTGTGCAGAAAATGAGAAGAATGGATGGGTATATATAGGAAAAATAAGGAGTGGTGAATTACAAAATTAACACTTTACAAAATTACCAAAATATCCTTACTTTATCTTATTTTTCAAAGCTTAACATTAGTTTGTCACATAACTACGTTATATCTTAATCATTTAATGCATAAGGAAAATAAAGTAAAGATTTGATTTGATTTATTGAATTAATTAACACTCATACTATTTGAATATATGTTAATATACAAGAAACTAAATGTGCAACAATGTTGCGACAACTTTAAATCGACAAAATGTTTTAGGGTCACATTTTGACGTTTTAGATGAACTATTTATTTATGTAAACCAAATTTAAAAACAAATTTGTATAATGTTATTTGTTAACCTGCCATTTGGGCTAGGCAGTATATGGGTGGGTTCAACCCAATAGACTTCACAATTATCAAGACTGGAATATCATAGACTTGGTTCATATGGATGGATAGACAATCGATTACGGATAATAAATACGAATATGAAGCAGGGATTAAGCATGGTTGATGGAAAAATGACGCAGGGTACTTGGATTATGGATTTTGGCAAGAGATGGGTTGTTTAGGGTCTGCTTCGAGTCGTTGAAGGGTTGCTTCGGGTCAGGAAAGCATTTACTTTAGGTCAGTAGTTGGTCCACTTGGGGCTGACTATAGAAACAACTTGGGGTGGGGATGTTTGCTTGGGGTCGGCATTTGCTTCGGGTCAGCAATAGTCTGGCTTCTGGTTGGCTATGGTGGTTGCTTCGGGATCGACATAAGACTTGGGGTCGGCATTGGGATGGAGGCGTTTCACTTCCGGTTGGCTATAGGGATTACTTCGAGTAGGCATAGATAGGTCTTCGAGTCGGCACTCGGGTCAGCAGAGAAGGAACTACTTGGGGTCGGCATATGGAAGTTCTCTAGGTCGCCACTATCTTCACTTTGGGTCGGCACTCAGATTGGCATATAGCTTGGTTCAGGTCGGCGTAGGATGACAATTTGGACTCAACGATCGCTGGGTGGGCCCATGTATGTGAGAAGGCCCTATAGTCGGAGTTTCACCTATAAATACAGCAGGCATGCTTCAAAAAGATGGATCTTCATTCTATTTCTTTGCATCTTCTTCTACTTAGAAGCAACTCTACCATTTTTATTCTGGAATTCTGGATTGTAATTGTAATTAAATTTCAGTATGATAAAAAGGAATTTTTTGAAGTGAACGTAGGCCGGAGTTAGCCGAACCACTATAAATCTTGTCTTTTTTACTTGCTTTCATTTTAATTTTGGCTATTCTTCATATTATATTCTCTACATATACTTATATGTGATCTATAACTAGATATTGGTGCTTTTACATGTAATTGTTGTTGGTTGCCAATTCTGACGCCAATATTTTGGTGCTTTCATTGAGAAAGCTAACACTCAAGGATTTGGAAGTTAGGATCTTGGATTTGAAAGCTTAGGAACTCGGATCTAGGAAGCTATGGGTAGGCAATCAACAAGGAGATAGATAATAAAAAGATCCATCATAAAGGAAGTCAGTAGGCTTCCTCAGAAGCAAATCAGACCTAAATCTATATTACTAGAGACGAGATGGAGTGCAAAATCAAGTGAATGGAGTAGCAGGAAATACTGGAAACGTGGATCGTGAAGTCGGAACAGTAGGAGCAGTGGAAGTCCAGAATCAGAACCAAGGAAATGGAGCAACCAGGATGCGGGATAGAGCGGAGCCATCGAGAATGGACCCTGAACAAGGGGCCATGCCCTCGGATCATATTGGCTTAATTCCAGGCAGGATACTAGGCGGTGCTATGTAGTTTGGCATTGATAGGGAAATGAATACTCATCCAGAAGAATGGATTTCAAGATTTCCTCGCTGACTCGGGGGGAAGGTTGGAGACAATGGAAAAAGACTATCACTTGGTGATAACGAAAAGTTGGCAGAAATGGTCAGACAGGCCATGAGAGGAGGATTGGTGAATAAAGATTTAGAGGATATGAATAGGCGCCTCTTTGCTTCTACAATTAGTCAAGCTTGGAATCCACCATAATTCAAACTACCAATGAGCGAGACATATGATGGAAGGAAGGATCCTGCTGTTCATCTGACAAGGTATATGAGGCACATGGAAGTGCTGGGGATGTCGGAGGAGGTCATGGCATGGTGCTTCCTTTTGTATTTGATGGATATAGTCGTGCTATGGTTCAGACAATTGGAAAGCGGCTTTATTAGAAAGTTAACAGAATTGATTGAAAGGCTTATGAGGCAGTTCAGAGTTCACATCTCAAGACCCAAAAATATGATGAGTTTTGGCAACACTGAAGCAGAGGACCGGAGAGTCTCTAAGATTTTCTAACAAAATTTGATGTTGCAGGCAGCATCGGTGGATTGTCCAGATCCATCCATGATTTTTATGGCAGCTGTATCTGGCATTGATGATGGCAAGGAGTTCAAGGATTCACTAACATGGGATCCACCTATGGATTTAGGGGTGTTTTACCATGAAGTAGAAAGGTTTTTGCGATAGAAAGACGCAAAAGCTGATAAAGAGGAAGAAGAGGAATTCAAGGTTTATGCGCTCAAAGGCGGAGATCCACTGGGGAAAGATTCAAACAAGGATAAAGGAAACGAAGAGCAAAGAAAAGCTATGATGGACCGAAGAGGCCACGAAAGGAACCAATATTCACCTCTTACGCAGAATTGGATGAAACCTGAGAACGGATATATCTCAGCACTATGGGAGGCCAATTAGGAGGAAGCATACCAAAAATGAAAGGAAATTAGACAAATATTGCATGTTCCACGAGCTAGGCGACCATAGTAGAAATGATTGTAGGCACATAAATGATGAGATCGAGGAACATACCTAAAAAGTGAGCTGTTACAATACATAAAAAGACGAGCAGTGGTGTGGAACAAGAATGACCGCCATCTTCATCAAACAAAAACGGCCCTGGATATTGGTGTCAACTTGTCGGCAACTGACCAGAATGGTAAGGAATAAGTAATAAACTCCACAATGAAATGGCTAAGTTACTTACAAATGTATGGAATCGTGAACGGTCCTCAGGCATGCTCTGAGATGATAATGAACCGTCACACCCGGAGATGCATGCACTTTGATGTTTTGGTTTTGCTTTTGTTTCTCTTCTTTGTATCTGAATTCGGTTATGTTAGTCGGATATTTTAATTATAAGACTCCCTAATGTGAAATTTGACATTAATAATTCCGAGTCCCCTCCAAACACTCATACTTTGCCTCGAATGGCACCCGGCCTTGAACAGTCACATCTCGCCTCGAACTGGCACCCAACCTCGAAAGGTCAGACGTCGCCTCGAACGGCACCTGACCTCGAACAGTCACATCTTACCTTGAACGACACCCGACCTCAAACGGTAACATATTGCCTCAAATGGAAGCCGACCTCGAACGGTCACATTTCGGCTCGAACAGCACTCGACCTTGAATGCTCACATCTTGCCTCGAATGGCACTCGACCTCAAATGGTCATATTTTGCCTCGAAAGGCACTTGATCTCGAACGATCATATTTCACCTCAAATGGCGCATGACAATTAGGCAAGATCATTGATCTCTTCACAGGTCATCCACAAATTTCGAACATCGGGCCTATGGCTATAAAAACACTCCTTCCTATCACAAGGCATGTTTTGGAGGCAAAGTGTTAACCTGCCTTTTAGGAAAGGCAGTATACATGCGGATTTAGCCCAATAGACTTTACAATTATCAAGACTTCAACATCATAGACTTGGTTCAGATGGATGTATTGACAATTGATTATGAATAATAAATATGAATACGAAGCAGGGATTAAACATGGTTGATGGAAAAATGACGAAGGGTACTTGGAATATGGATTTTGGCAAGGGATGGTTTGATTAAGGTCTACTTAGAGTTACTGAAGGGATTTCTTTAGGTTAGGAAAACATTTACTTCAGGTCGGTAGTTGGTACACTTGGGGTCGGATATAGAAATAACTTGGGGTCGGGATATTTGCTTAGGGTCGGCATTTTCTTCGTGTCGGCAATGGTCTAGCTTCGGGTTAGGTATAGTGGTTGCTTTGGGATCGGCATTAGACTTGGGGTCAGCATGAGACTTCGGGTCGGCATTGGGATGGAGGCATTTCACTTCGGGTCGGTTATGGGGATTACTTCAAGTAGGCACAGGTTGGTCTTTGGGTCGGCACTCGAGTCAATAGAGAAGGAACTATTTGGGGTCGGCATATGGAAGTGCTCCAGGTCATCACTATCTTCACTTCAGATCATCACTCGGGTCGGCATATAGCTTGGTTCAAGTCGACGTAGGATGGACAATTTGGGCTCGACCATCGCTACGGTGGGCCCATATAGGTGAGAAGGCCCTGTAGCCAGAGTTTCACTTATAAATACAATAGGCATGGTTTCAGAAAGGGTGATCTTCATTCTGTTTCTATTTATCTTCTTCTACTTAGAAGCCACTTTGCCATTGTTATTCTACAATTTTGCATTGTAACTATAATCAATTTTCAATATAATAAAAAGGAATTTTTTGGAGTGGACGTAAGTCGAAGTTAGCCGAACCACTATAAATCTTGTCTTTTTTACTTGCTTTCATTTTAATTTTGGTAACTCGTCATATTATATTTTCTACATATACTCTATCCGTTATCTGTGACTAGATATTGGTGCTTTCACATGTAAGTGGGTATTAATGGCCAATTCTGACACTAACATTATTTAAAAATATAAACACTCATAAACTAATTAAAATAATTTATTTAAACATTGAAACTTACTTTTCTGAAATCCGGATTTTGTCAGTTTTGTCAATACAAGCAATTATTCCCATTTTTGTATATATTTCTCCTTGCAAATCCTATCTAATATTATTTAAATCATAAAATGTTATATATTATATATTTAAGGCTACTTTAAACATTATATTTTAAAGTGGCCAAATCCTGGGTTGTTACATTCTCCCTATTTAAAAGAAGTTCGTCTTCAAATTATAAGGATGGAAAAATATAACGAAAGCTAAGCACACCAAAAATAGTATATCACCCATAACCCCGATAGGAGGCACAATGCCTTATCATATCCATTTTATTTATCAACCTAAGCTAGTTTCAATTTTAAATTCCTAGGTCAATTTACAAACTTAGAAAAGTTTTACTTAGGCACCTAGCATAAGCTCTATACCAAATGTAATGACCGGATTTTTCGAACCACTCAAAATCGTCGAAAACCCGTCCGTTCTTAAACTACGAATGAAAAATCATTGGGAATTTCGTGAAAAAAAATTTGCACTCAGCCTCGCGTTCATCGTTGAGTTCAGTCGTTACGTTTTCGATGTTTTCATGAATCACACTAACTTCCAATGTTTGGTCGCGAGGTACATTCGATTGGCTTTCAAGATTGAAAATATTAACGTCCAACGTCATGTTTCCAAAAGAGGTTTTCATCGAACCGTTACGACAATAGAAAGGCGTTTGAAGTGGCTAAGAATGGTCAGTGTAAAATCAATGGAATTTGACTCGCAGGGTTTGTCACTGATTGTGCTTTGAGAACGATAAAGTCGACGGGGAATATGAATTGCCCTACTCTAATATGCACATCCTCGATTTCTCCCACGCGCTTCTTAGTGGAACAATCAGCAAATTGAAGCATGACTTTTGTGGATTTGAGCTCACCTGAGCCTAGTTGTTTGTACACAGAGTATGGAATTAAATTGACACTTGTAACTAAGTCTAGCAAACATTTGTTAATCGTCTTGTCTCTAATTGTACACGAAATCGTAAGGCAACCAGGATCTTTTTATTTAACGGGCATGGATTGGGACAAGATTTCACTCAAACTGGTAGCTAAGAAGACCTTTTTGGGCACTTTAGTTTGTCGCTTTTTGATAAACAAGTCTTTCAGAAATTTAGCGTAAGTGGAGACTTACTGAACGATGTCAAGAAGTGGGATGTTCACTTTCACTTGTTTAAAAATTTCCAACATCTTTTCCATTTGGTCTGAGTGTTTCTTTGGTCGAAGACGATGTAAAAATGAAACACGATACTCGATAGGCGGGTCTACTAGAGTAGAAGAAGAAGAATTTTAATTGGCATTCGATTCAACATTTGGCTCCACATTCTGTTCAGATTCGATTGTTGTTTTAGAAGTGTCGAGAGAGGTTTTCGGTAAATTGTTTGGATTAACGACTTGATTATCGATTTGTTTACCGAAACGTAGAGTTGTGATAGCATTCAATTGGGTGACGTTGCTATCTTGAACAACATAGGCTTGATTTGAATTGCGTTTTGATTTCTGTGATTTGGAATAGGCTGGCTTGGCAATGTTCCTCGTTCATGTTCACTTACAAAAGTGGCTAATTGACTTTGCATTTCAAGTTTTGCAATCGATTGGTTTGTGTTTTGCATACATGAGGTCAATAAATTTTGCAAATTGATATTTGATTGAAGGCTTTGAGCAATTTCTTTAGCCAACATTTCAATAGTTTTCTCAAGTGAACTTAAACGTTTATCGTCTTGGGGAGGATGAGCAGAATTTGGTTGAAAATTTGATTGTTACGGTTGATTATGAGACAGACCCGCAAAATTTGGTTGAAAATGATTGGGTTGAAAGGGAGGATTCGAAGCATTATTTGAGAATGCTTGAAAATTTGGACGAACTGTATTCATGTTGGGATTGTTTTGGTTCCAAGCAAAATTTGGAGGATTTCTCCAGCCAGGGCTTTACATTGGAGAAAACGGGTCGTTTTTGCTTTATTGAAAGAGTTGATTTGTTCGACAGAATTGGGACACTGATCGGCTATATGATTAGGATTGTTGCATTTATAACACATCGGTTGTGAAGCTTGGTTCGTTTGATTTGGAGAAAACGTTACCGAATTTTTTAATCATTGCGTCGATCTTAGCTTCCAAAGCAAAAGAAAATCCTAACGAGTGCGCTCGATCGTGAGTAAATTGATTTTTCGGTTGAACGTTCCCATCGAGATGATTTTTCGGCGAGGTTTTCAAGAAATTTCCAAGCATCATCATGATGTTGGGCAAGAAAGTTGCCTTGGCACATTGATTCGAGCGTGGTTCGTGAGCTGTCTTCGAGTCCGTCGTATAAGAGTTGGCAAATCGTCCATTTTTCAAAGTTATCGTGGATATTTTATCAAAAGCTCTTTGAATCTTTCAAAATATATTCCGAATGGTTCTCCCTTGAATTGATGAAAATTTACAATTTCATTTCGGATTCTACTCGTTTTTTCCAAGGGGAAGAAATGTTTTAATAAAGTTTTTACGAATTCTTTCCAAGTTTTAATCGAGTTCGATGGTAAGCTGTATAACCATTTTTCAGTGTAATCCGTAAGAGCAAATGAGTTTAATCGAAGTTTGATTCCATCATCAGAAAGTTGTTGGAGTTTAATTGTAACAACCCGTAATTTCGATAATTAAAAATAGTTAATTAAATAAGGATTTTGTGATTTAATATTGGGAGAGATAAAAATTTGTGGTTTAATAATAAGAATATAACTGGAATGAAATGTAATAGTATTAATTCAAGGTAATTGATAACTACTTCAAATGTAATTCCAACTAATTAAAAGGATTAAAGAGTTATAATTGGTATAGATTGTAAACAGATTATAGTAATGTATGTATTAATAGATAATTAGATTAAAATAGCAATTGATAATTTAAATGTTGATTAATTTATGAAACAAAGTAATAAATTGTAATTGAATAAAATTAGTATTGTAGTAGTAATTATAACACTTGTAGCGGACAATAAACTTATAGGATGTGACTAAAAGGCAATTGTGACAATTATTATATGTACCTATTGATTTAGCCTGTTTAATTAAATTGGAAATCAATTGCAATTAATTCATTTGTTTTTGCAGTTAATGTAGATTAAATTGATAATTGTAGAATAGTAATTCAATAAGATGCAACCAATGTAAATTTTATTCATAATATAACAATTGATTGAATAAATTGAATAAAAAGAACTGAAATCAAGTTTGATCAATTATTGGAATTTAAATTATAATAATTGGATTTATTGCAATTAATTATAACTAAATACTACGTTAATGAAAATTAAGATGATAACTGTAGATAATTAGTGTTAAGAGATATAAACAAATGTTAACTATGTTTATAGAGTAATAATTGATTGAATAAAAAGATTTAAATCAAATTAAATCAATTTATTGGAATTGATAATAATAAATTGGAATTAATTTACAGTTGACTAAACACCGTAATTTATGTAATGATTAACACTGAAATTATATGTAAACTTGTTTTAAATTATTATAAATGTTTAAGTAATCAAAAATGATGAAATTTGCTAGTTTATAAATGTTGAATGGAAAAGTGATTTAATTAATTTAATATTAATTTATTTAATTAATGTGAAATAGCCATTTTGGACAATGTCTTAGATTTCGACGAAGCCAGTTTCATCGGAACCGTAATGGTGAAGTATTATAGGATTTCAAGTTTCATAGCGATCAGACTTTTCGTTTGATCATACGGACCCGGAATGCGTAGAAATCAATTTCAATTAAATTCAATTGAAATCAATTTGAAATCAATTGATTTTAAAGCTAACTTCTTCATATGATGGAATTAGGACTTGAAACCTATTCCATTGAGTTTAAAAATATAAAAAACATCTATTTTGATATATGGGTTGACCAACTTTCGTTTCGGAAGCGAAACAGGATTTTCGAGTCGTATTTGTCATTTCAAATCAATTCGGGTATTGTTAATATTTCTTATCGGGCTTCGTTAGTATTTATTGTACTGTCCAAACCCTAGCCACCTTTTTATTCCTCATTATTGTGCATACAATTTCATCTGTATACTTCTCGTCCTCAATGGAAGAAACTAATTCAATCCCAAAACCCTGTTCAAATTTCAAATTCAATTTCAAAATCAAACTCCTCCAAACCCTATCATATTGTACATCGATTTGAAGGTCTCGACGAGCGCAAGTCAAATCTGCAGTTAGATTTTCGATTTGGTTTTATGTATGGCCAGAATTGGGTGATTAATTCTCAGCCATTCGTTGGGTTGCGAACGACTTTGACGGATCGTTGATTAGGTGGTATGGATGGGCGGAGATTGTTGCGTGTAGTTCATCTGTGTGGTTCATAGGTGAAGTTGATTGCTGGATCGCCGTTGATAATTCGATTAGGGTTAGTAGGAAGGTGGTAGTGGTTGGACCTATTGGGGTCGATTGATGGCCGCATGAGGTCGCGGTGCCATGGAGGAGGCGCGGGTCGAAGGGGTGTCACTCGATGGTGGTTTGGATGGCTGTAGGCGATCGATACTAAGGGTAGGTCATGGCAGCAGAGGGAAGCTAGACCACGATGCATTATAGATCATGTGATTTAGGGTTCGAGTGCCTGGGGATGAAAGGTGCTGACGTGGAAGTTCTTGAGGGTAATTCTTTCTTTCTTTTATTTTAATTTTAGTTTAATTTCAAAATGTTCTAACTCATATAAATTTTACATACAAGGTCAGATTTACACGCGCTTTGTTCTACTGTGATCTTAATAAAATTTTAGACACTGGTTTAGATGAATTTTGAGAAAATTTGAAGTTAGGCCCTAAATTGGATTTTAATTCGATTTAAAAGCAAAGGTGAGTGTTTGGCCCACTCACAACTACTAGATTTTTTTATGTTGGTTAAATTAAATTTATGATGTGAATAGAAATTGATTGATTGATGTTTTCTATGTTTAAATTTTCATGCTAGCTAAATTTGAATTTTATTTTATTTACCATCATTTAATTTAATATTGAATTTAATTGTAATTTTAATACCTGTAAATGTTAATCAGTTATCTATTGATGTTTATTGATTGATTTGGATGATAATTGTGATGGATGTTTGATTGTTGATATTGGATGACTAGTGTATTTTATATTGTTATAACACTGCAAGCTCCCTATAGGTTGAAATCATACATACCCGAACAATTTATAGATTAGGGAAAAATCGTTATGGGTAGAAATGATAAACTTGAGCGATTTTATGGTTTTTTATTTAATTCAGGATTGTAGTTTGAAATGATATATAACTGTAAAATTGTAAATTGCAGATTGAAATGATAAATACCCATATCACTTGACCCTAGGGTAGAAAATTGTATACGGACATCGAAATTGGTTAAATGAAATGATTTTTGAATCTCTAAATTTTGAATTAAGTTAACAAGCATTTTGAAATAGAAATAGATTTATATAAACTGAATTATTTTCGATACTCCAAGTGTTAATGCTGAAATTGGAATTGATTCAATGAATTGTTCAAAGGATTTAAATTGAAGTTCAAATCTGAAGTGGCAAAAATAAATGAATTTATCAGGACTGAGTAATTGAATGTTTGGATTTAACATTGAAATCTATCTTAAACTAATTTAAAATATTTTATCAATTTAAACTCTTTTAATCTATTATAACCTATTTAATAAAATTTAATCTATTTTACCTATTTTAAACTAAATAAATTTATTTAATCTATTTAATATAATTTAAATCTATTTAATCTATTTTAAATTTATTTAATCTATTTAAAATCTACTTAATATAATTTAAATCTTTTCAATCTATTTAAATCATTTCAAATCTATTTAAATCATTTTAAATCTAATTAAATTTAATTTAAATCTATTTAAACTACTTTTACTATTTTAATCTGTTAAAACTACTTTAAAACTATTAAAAATATTCATGACTATCTAAACTATTTTCTAAAATTTCAGACTATGTAAAGTGGAAGTATTTATATTTAAAGCATTGATGATGATATAACCTAAGTTATAATTTGGAATTGATACCTTTTTGAAAATGACATATTTGAGTAACATAATGATTTTGGAACAAGGATTTAATTAAGCTATCTTATCGATAAATTCAAAAATAAATATGACTTTGAGAGTAAATATGATTTTTGAAAGAGACATGATTTCAAATGTGATATGAATTTGAAAATAATTTTAAGAATATAATATTTTGTAATCAAATTTTGAATTGACTTTTTTGAAATGTAAAAGAACCATCTAGTGTGAATTAAGCATTTCGTTGTTAAAGAGATCAAGTTCGGATATTGTCATACTCTTTTCCAAATATCGAAAACCACTTTAATAGCAGTGTACGTGGTGGAGATTCCAGAAATGAAGTAGGATGGTTTGGCGAACAATTTCTGTATGAGGTATTTACGTGACCCTGACTCTCGTGAGTTAGCTTAGATGTGACTAAAACAGAAGCTATACATAGGCCAAGTGAGGTCATTCCTTCGATCGGACATGCTTCTTCGATACCATATTATGTCTTTGTGATGATTTGGTGGTCACCCCTTGATTTTGATTTGGGAGAGTGTTCCGAGGTGGGCGGTAGTACCTGCTATGCATTACCACCAGCCCGGTTCTGCAACTGGTAAATCTACATTGGAATTGCCTCAAGTGCCGTGGTCACATGCCTAAGAGCGCTATCTACAAGTTTGTTTTGTACTGTACCTATGGGGTGTCCTCTTGGTGGAGCTTATGGCATTGTATAGACTATGGGAATATATAAAATGTGTTAAGGGGGATATGGGTAACGCCTTAACTATATTTTAGTACTTTACTGTAGACACTATTATGATAGCGTATTATACTACATAGTAGATAGTTTAAGGAATCCCTAAGAGGTGGTAATCTCGAACATCTCTTAAGTTATTACCCTTACATTGACACTGGATAGGAGATGTCAAACCCTGTAAACATCTCTGGCATCGTTACACTCCTATTTATTTATTGTTGATTTAACTTACATAAGATCTTTTAGTTTTGACTCGAGTGTTTTGTCTTTTTAATTCGCTCGGGTCATTTTGAGCATTTTAGTTTATCAAAGACTGCTTCCTGGAGGATGAAGATAAAATTTTTATACTTTTGCTATTATTACTTATGATGTTCATTCCACTGCATTTATTTATTTATTTATTCATGTTTTCTGTAACTCTGATTTTATGTTGTAAAAGTATACTCAAATGTATTTATAAAACAACTTCATGAACTATTATTCGATTATTATATTTTGTCATTCCACTACGAGATTCCTTATTTATATCACTTCTTTCTCTTCTTTTTCTTATTTAACCCATAACAATCTGCCCCTTCGAATGGTTTGGGTCAGACATGTGTGGTTTATCGTCGATTTAAACCATCCAAAAAAGCAAGTTGTTACAGTTGGTATCAGAGCTTTTGTTTGGTGATAACCTTAACTCTGTAGGGTCTAACTCATATAAAATAGGGCAGTAATACATAGAATGAGTCGTTGAGTCTATATATATATATATAGGAGAGAGCTTATTTGTTAGTGTCATAAAAGATTTTTGTATTGTGTTAATTTGTTCCATTTTCTATTTATAAATTTCAGTCGGTGCATAGGATGCTATGACTTTAATAGGGATTTCTAAACACTTAATAGGACAGACCGACACAATATTCTTTTGAAATATAGGTAAATGAAATTATTTTGCCTATTATATATTTTGTATATAAAATAATAAATTTTATAAATGATATAGTTGGTTGTTATATATTTGTTTGTTAGGTAGTGAATTTTTATAAACATTGATTGTAAAATGGGATTTACAAGTAAAGTAAATATAAATTGGAAGTTTAGAACTTAAGTTTTGAGATTTTCGACATTTCTTTCAAAAGGTTTTGGAATATAATATTAGTAGTATTTAGAAGTATTTTCTGGTATGAATATTTCAATATGATTTAAAAGAAATTTTAAAAGGAAATAATTTATGTACTCCCCTTTCTTTTGCTGGAAAATAATTTCGGTGATGAGCGCACACATCATTGACGTTCATTTTCGAGTTTCAAAGTGGGAAGACTATTGTAGTAATTTTATTGTTCATTTTCTTCTAATCAAAATCTTAGTTTTAATTTCTAAACATAACTTGATATATATATATATATAAGTTATGTGTATACAGTTATATATATTGTTTTAAATGATCGAAATGGAACCCGGTTGTTTAGTTCTTAAGTTTCTGTAAATTAGAAATTGAAATTATAAGCAATGAATGAAATCTTGACCATATTAACAATCGGAAACTTCTAAAATGAGAATAAGAAATTGAAAATTTGTAAACTGTAAATAAAATAGGAAATGAAAATAAGAAAAGTTAACTATTGAACATTTTGTTAACTAAATAAATAAGAGAAACCTTGGATAATATTCAATTGCATTCTTAAGACATTATATATATAACTAACCAAAATGTAAAAAGTTGTGGTGTTAATAAGAATATGTAATAGAACATTACACAAGTAAAACTTAAAAAAATTGAAAGTGTTCAGTGGAATTACCTCTATAAATAAGAATTTTAATGTTATAAATTGTTATAAACCGAAGTTAATAGTTTGAAATGGTACTAATTAAATGTAATTAAAGTGAATAATGTAAGAAAAACGGTTATAAACTTAAGTTAACATTTTAAGCCATTTATAATCAGGTTTAATGGTAAAGGTGAATACTGTAAGTAAATAATTATAAACTTGAATTAATATTGAAAACATTTATAATTAAAATGAGTACTACATAAACTGAATGAGTATAACTTCAAAGAACATTGGAAATGATTTATAAATGGAGCTCATATTCAATAATATTTTATATGAAAGAATGAATGTGAAAAAGAAATAATTTATGAATGGTGAATTGAATTGTAAAGAAACTTACCTAATAATGTATTATCCAATAATTGAAATAAAAACAACTTATTAAGCAATGAATGTAAAGTAATAAAATGAAAGAAAATGGAACTATATGAATAAAGGAGAAATGAAATTTTGCAAGTAATAACGAATGTAAATTAATGAAAATAAACATTAGATGAATGAGAAAGGAAAAGTAAATGATGAAAAAAGGGAATATCAAGCTAAATTGTAAATGTGAATTAAACTGAAATAAAATGTATACAATACTTCAATAGTGAATTCATTCATGATTCAAATAATTCAAATGGACATAACTTACGTAAGTAAAGAATGTAAATTAATGAAATAAGCCTTATATGAATGAATGAGAATTAAAATTTTGGAAGTAATGAAGGAGAATTAAAGAAAAATCATTGTATGAAAAATAAGAAAATTATGAACAATAAATGATGTGAAACGGATTAATAGAATAAACTTAAATAATATTTGAAATTATTGTTTGTTTGACTTATGGATTGGTTGGGAAAGGATACTTTTATTTTGTAGGATGTATAAATAATCTGTAAAGTTATATACGACTGTTGAGTGTATGATTTACTTCATAGTTTATTTATCATTTTATATGATTAGAAGTTCTGATCCTGAACAAACTATTTAATTGGGTTGCTATGGATGTATGTTTGATTTCTTTGATTTCATGTGATGATATGATGGTTGTATTGTTTGTTTGCAAGTGACTATCGTTATGTTGTGCTTGTTTTGCTGTCATTAGTTGAAACAACTTAAATATTTCCTCTTTTTCTTAATTATTAACTTCTTTGGATTATATAAGTGAAAAATAGGTTTATGGAAGCAATAACTACTGCTTTTTGGTTTCAAAAAATAAGCGTTGTTTGTCCGACAAATAGGTACGTTCTCGGTTTACGTTTTTCTAGCGATAATATATTATTTTCCCATGGTTGGGATATTTATTTTGAAATATATCATATACTGTTATTATTGGTATTACTATTTCTCCCATACCTCACCGTACAAAGGAGACTCTGTTGAAATTTTCCTTGAATTTTGGACTTAGAAAATTTTGTGAAATGTTTTCCAAACTTTTATTAACTTAAATATAAAGGATTAAATTGTTATAAACTGATATGTTTTATTTAAATTATTTAATTATGTAAATTAATTGTTTATAAGTTTAATAGTTTGGATAAGATATATTAATTCATTAATCCCTTCTTTCCCTCCTTTTTCTTTTCGGAGACGAAAAGTTTTCAGTGGGGGAGAGTATAACAACCCGTAATTTTTGATAATTAAAAACTAATAATTATTTTGTGATTTAATATTGGGAGAAATAAAAATTTGTGGTTTAATAATAAAAATATAACTAGAATGAAAAGTAATAGTATTAATTTAAGGTAATTGATAACTTCTTTAAATGTAATTCCAATTAATTAAAAGGGTTAAAGAGTTATAATTGGTATAGAATGTGAACAAATTATGGTAATATATGTATTAATGGATAATTAGATTAAAAGAGCAATTGATAATTTAAATGTTGATTAATTTATGAAATAATATGTAATAAATTGTAACTGAATAAAATTGGTGTTGTAGTAGTAATTATAATACTTGTAGTGGATAATAAACTTATAAGATGTGACTAAAAGTCAATAGTGACAATTATTATATGTATATTTTGATCTATCCTGTTAAAATTAAATTGGAAATAAATTGTAATTTATTCACTTGATTTGTGCAATTAATGTAGATTAAATTGATAATTGTAGAATAGTAATTCAATAAGATGTAACCAATGTAAATTTTATTCATAATATAACAATTATTTGAATAAAAAGAATTGAAATCAAGTTTGATCAATTTATTGAAATTTAAATTATAATAATTGGATTTATTGTAATTAATTGTAATTAAATATTATCTTAATGAAAATTAGGACGATAATTGTAGATTATTTGTGTAATAAGATATAAACAAGTGTTAATTATGTTTATAGAGTAATAATTAATTGAATAAAAAGATTGAAATCAAATTAAATCAATTTATTGGATAATAAATTGGAATTTATTTACAGTTGGAACTGAACATTGTAATTTGTGTAATGATTAACACTGAAATTATATGTAAACTTGTTTTAAATTATATAAATGTCTAAGTAATCAAAAATGATGAAATTTGTTAGTTTATAAATATTAAATGGAAAAGTGATTTAATTAATTTAATATTAACTTAATTAATTAATGTGAAAATAGCCATTGTTTGCGTAAAAAATGGTCGCAAACACCCAAAGTTGTATGAGTTGGTTGATTTTATGTTGTATTTAGTGATTTGGGTGATTTATGCAAATATATAAAAAGCAGGGACTAAACTGTAAAAGACACACAGATTTATAGTGGTTCGGCCAGAACGTGCCTACGTCCACTTTATATGTTATTCTCCTTTTTTCTTTAGATTACAAGTACAAAGCTGTGATTACAAGTATCTAAAGTTGTTTGAGAGTTCCTTCCAGGCTTGAGCTCTCAAACTTCTCCTCCATTGTTGTACCCCTGCCCCTCTATTTATAGAGTGAGGCTGGGGCAGGGGTCTTGGATGTTTATAGCTGCTGGTGGGCTTGGGCTGAAGCAATCTGGCCTGGTAGCGTTCTGGTTCGGCGAGGCTTCATTCGGCATGGAGCTTGGAGAAGTTGGAGCTTGGTCCGGTTGTGGATGGTTCGGTGATGGACGAAGTGACTTGGTTCGGTGGTATGTTGATTCGGTGGTAGGCATGGAGCCGGTCTGAGGAGATGTTGGACCGGTGGGAGTTTGTAGAGGAGTGTGGTTCGGTCTCGGTACTACCGAATGGACCTGCCGGATGATAGCTTGTGTTGTGAATGCCGAACGAATTCTCACTTCATACCGCCGAATGGGCTCTTGTATTGGGATGCCGGATGAACAAGGCATGCCGAATGGGATGAATGCCGAATGAGCTCTTGTATCATTTTACCGAATGAACTTTATATTTGAACCTTGAGTGAAATTCCTGATTGATACACGCTTGCTGGCTGCTTCTTCTTGTTCTAGTCGCGGTGGAAATGCGCACAACATTGATATTCCAGTTTTGTCCAAAAAATGGGATAACACTTTGCCCCCCAAAATATGCCTTACGGTAGGAAGGCGAGTTTTGTAATGCCATGAGCTGGATGTTCGTATCCTGTTGACAACCTGTAAAGAGCTTGATATTTTATATGGCCCCAAATAACGACCGTTCGGGATCGAGCTATTTGGGATGAAGCGCGGCCGTTCATGGTCAAGCGCCTAACTTCAAATGACGATCGTTCGTGATCAAGTCATTTGAGGTGAAGTGCGACCGTGCGCGGTCAAGCACATAAATCCGTGCGTCGATCGTTCGGGATCGAGTCATCTGCAGTGAAATGTGACCGTTCAAGGTCAAGCGCTTTACTTCAAATGACGACCGTTCGGGATCGAGTCATTCGAGGTAAAGTGCGACAGTGCGCGGTCGAGTGGGGACCGTTCAAGGTCAAGCGCTTAACTTCAAATGACGATCGTTCGTGATCGAGTCATTCGAGGTAAAGTGCGACAGTGCGCGGTCAAGTGGTGGTCCTCAAATGACGACCGTACGCGATCAAGCCATTTGAGGTAAGGCGTAACAGTCAGTGATCAGGTGGCGGACCTCAAATGACGACCGTTCGCGATCGAGCCATTTGAGGTAAGGTGAGTTGTGCCGTTCGAGGCGAGTTGTGCCGTTCGAGGCGAGTTTGTGACCGTTCGCGGTCGGGTGCCGTTCGAGGCGAGTTGTGACTGTTCGAAGTCGGGTGCCGTTCGAGGCGAATTGTGACTATTCGAAGTCGAGTGCCGTTCGAGGCGAATTGTGACTGTTCGAAGTCGGGTGCCTTTCGAGGCGAATGAGTGTGCCCGGGGGGGACTTAATATTATCAGTGTTGGAGTCATTGTTTGGGGGAATTTTTTGAATCAAAGACTTCGGCAGTTCGTTGCCATGCAATAGGTGCTCGTGGACCATTCGCAATCCAACGGGCATACAAGTAAATAATTTTTTCATAGAATTGTAAATGTTAAAGCAATAGTACCTTACAGCAGAAATGTCCAAACAGGAAGAATTCAAATGTTCAAATCGAAACAAAAGCAAAGCAAGGATGTTAAAGTGTAAGTTCCCACTCCGAAGCAGTCAATGATCATTCAGAGCATGCCTGGAGATCGTTCGCGATCTCGTACATGTGTAAACGATTTAATTGCGTTAGTGGAAGCTTACGACCTGTTCATCGTTATTTTAATCAAGCAATCAATGGATAATCAAATGGTGCCTTGATCCAGGGTCACCTCTAGCTGACGTAGAGGGCGGTCGCTCTGGCTCCACCGCTGGAGTTCGCCTCCTCACATACTGAAGGAGCATACTGTTCCTGATATGCCCTTCTACCTCGTCCTTCAAATGCCTACAATCATTAGTGTTATGACCATTCAATTCATGAAATACACAAAACTTATCTGATTTTCTTTCGTCAGAGGTTGGATCCCTTCGCATTGGTCTACGATACGGAACCTGCCCCTTGGTATCCTGATAAATCCGTTCCAAACTCTCATTCAGCTCTGAATAGGTGGTGAAGCGTGGTTCTCTTCGTAGCCACTTTGTCCTGTCATCATTACCCTCAGCCTTTCTTTTTCCTTTGCTAGTCTCTGCACCCTTTCCAGGTGGGTTTCCGCTCTTGATTACGTAAACGTCATCTTCTTCCTCTCTTTCTACACTAGCATCTTCCAAACGCAGAAACTTTTCAGCCTCATGATAGAACTCTCCCAGATTCATAGGCGGGTCCTTGGTTAATGAATTCTTGAACTCTGTATTACCAACTATTCCAGATACAGCCGCCATCATGACCATAGATGGATCTGGTCGATCCACTGATGCTGCCGCCGCATTAAATCGCGTTAGAAAGCTCCTCAAAGTCTCTCCAGTTTTCTGTTTCAAGGTTGCCAAAGTCATCACATTCTTGGGTCTCGCAATATGAACCCTGAATTGCCTCATGAATCTCTCAGTTAAATCTGCCCATGTTCCTATGGAGACGCTCTCCAGTTGCCTAAACCATAACGCTGCAATGTCCGTCAAATACAGTGGAAAGCACCGGGCCATAACCTCCTCTGATGCCCCCAGCACTTCCATATGTCTCATATACTTCGTTAGATGGACCGTGGGGTCCGTTTTCCCGTTGTACATGTCCAATGATGGTAGCTTGAATTCTGGTGGGTTCCTAGCCATCCTAATCGCAGAAGAAAAAGGACTCCTGTTTACATCTTCCAAGTCTCTGTTTACTAAACCGCCTCTCATAGCTCTTCTAACCATCTCTGCTAATCTGTCATTGTCTCCAAGCTGTAGTTCTCGTTCACTGTCTTCGACCTGCCCCCCAAGTCCGCGGGAGTTTTCATGTGTATGCCTCCCTGGCTGAACGTTCATTCCTCTATTGCTACCAGGTGGTTCGGATGCCCCCATCTCACTTCCCGGGGTCGGATCAACATGCTCTGCGTGAGTGCCCCTAGCTCTGGTGCTGCGCCAGATGGTCCTGCCCCGTTCTGAACCCCAGTTGCTCCTTGGATTTGTGCTCCAATTTGCCCAATTTGTTGAAGTAAGTTCTGGATCATCTCTTCTTGTCTTCTCATCATGGCCTCCATCTCATCCCTAGTGATGAAGATCGACGCTTGATTCCCTCCTGAGGAAGCCTCTTGACTTCCTTGGTGTTCACTTCTCTCTGGCCTTTGCCTTCTACTTGTTTGTCTCGTCATAACTCTTAGATCTGAACTCTTAGATTTTCAAATTCAACTTCTATCCGATGTAGCGGGAGCTGGTTCCTCTCAATGAAAGCACCAAAATGTTTGCGTAAAAAATGGTCGCAAACACCCAAAGTTGTATGAGTTGGTTGATTTTATGTTGTATTTAGTGATTTGGGTGATTTATGCAAATATATAAAAAGCAGGGACTAAACTGTAAAAGACACACAGATTTATAGTGGTTCGGCCAGAACGTGCCTACGTCCACTTTATATGTTATTCTCCTTTTTTCTTTAGATTACAAGTACAAAGCTGTGATTACAAGTATCTAAAGTTGTTTGAGAGTTCCTTCCAGGCTTGAGCTCTCAAACTTCTCCTCCATTGTTGTACCCCTGCCCCTCTATTTATAGAGTGAGGCTGGGGCAGGGGTCTTGGATGTTTATAGCTGCTGGTGGGCTTGGGCTGAAGCAATCTGGCCTGGTAGCGTTCTGGTTCGGCGAGGCTTCATTCGGCATGGAGCTTGGAGAAGTTGGAGCTTGGTCCGGTTGTGGATGGTTCGGTGATGGACGAAGTGACTTGGTTCGGTGGTATGTTGATTCGGTGGTAGGCATGGAGCCGGTCTGAGGAGATGTTGAACCGGTGGGAGTTTGTAGAGGAGTGTGGTTCGGTCTCGGTACTACCGAGTGGACCTGCCGGATGATAGCTTGTGTTGTGAATGCCGAACGAATTCTCACTTCATACCGCCGAATGGGCTCTTGTATTGGGATGCCGGATGAACAAGGCATGCCGAATGGGATGAATGCCGAATGAGCTCTTGTATCGTTTTACCGAATGAACTTTATATTTGAACCTTGAGTGAAATTCCTGATTGATACACGCTTGCTGGCTGCTTCTTCTTGTTCTAGTCGCGGTGGAAATGCGCACAACATTGATATTCCAGTTTTGTCAAAAAAATGGGATAACAGCCATTTTGGCCACTATCTCGGATTTCAGCGAAACCATCGAATCCGTAATGGTGAATTATTGTAGCATTTCAAGTTTCGTAGCGATCAGACTTGTCATTTGATCCTAAGGACTCAAAACGCGTAGAAATCAACTGAAATTAAATTCAATTGAAATCAATTTGAAATCAACTAATTTTAAAGCTAACTTCTTCATATGATAGAATTAGGACTTGAAATCTTTTCCATTGAGTTTAAAATATCAAAAATATCTATTTTGATATATGTGTTGACCTACTTTCGTTTCGGAAGCGAAACGGGCTTTTCGGGTCGTATATATCGTTTCAAATCAATTTGGGTATTGTTTTCTTATCGGGTTTCATTAGTATATATTGTTCTTTCCAAACCCTAGCAGCCTTTTTATTCCTCATTACTGTATGTACAATTTCATATGTCTACTTCTCCTCCTCAATGGCAGAAACATATTCAATCTCAAAACTCCGTTCAAATTTCAAATTCAATTTCAAAATCAAACTCCTCCAGAACCTATCATATTATATATCGATTTGAAGCTCTTGACGAGCGCAAGTCAAATCTGTGGTTAGTTTTTTTAATTTGGGTTTCTGTGTGACTAGAATTGCATGGTTAATTCTGGCCGTTCGTTGGGTTGCGATCGACTTCGACGGATCATCGATTGGGTGGTATGGATGGGTGGAGATTGTCGAGTGTAGTTCATCTGTGTAGCTCTAGGTGAAGTTGACAGCTGGATTGCCGTTCATAATTCAATTAGGGTTAGTAGGAAGGTGGCGACGACTTGACCTATTGGCGTCGATCGATGGCCGCATGAGGTCGTGGTGCCATGGGAGAGGTACAGGTGGAAGGGGTGCCGTTCGGTGGTGGTTTGGATGGTTGTAGGATATCGATACTTAGGGTAGGTCATGGCGGCTAACGGAGACTCAAACGCGATGCCCTGTAGATCGTGTGATATAGTGTTCGAATGCCTGAGGACGAAAGGTGCTGACGTGGACGTCGTTGAGGATAATTCTCTCTTTCTTTATTTTAATTTGAATTTAATTTCAAAACGTTCTAACTTATATAACTTTCACATACGAGGTCAGATTTACACGCGGTTTATTCCATTGGGATCATATTGAAATTTCGAACATTTAGACGCTGGTTTGGACAAATTTACGACTATATGATGTTAGGCCATAAACTGGATTTTAATTCGATTTAAAATCAAAGGTGAGTGTTTGACCCACTCATAAATACAAGATTTTCTTATTTTGCTAAAATTAAACTTATAATGTGATTAGAAATTAATTGATTGATGTTTGGTATGTTTAAATTTTCATTCTAGTTAAATTTGACTTTTATTTTATTTATCATCATTTAATTTAGTATTGAATTTGATTGTCAATTTAATACATGTTAATGATAATCAGTTATCTATTGATGTTTATTGATTGCTGTGGATGATGATTGTGATGGATGTTTGATTATTTATGTTGGATGACTGGATGTTGTATTTTATATTGTTATAACACTGCAAGTTCCCTATGGGTTGAAATGATACATGCTCGAATGATCTATAGATTAGGGAAAAATCATTACGAGTTGAAATGATAAACTCGAGCGATTTTATGGATTTTTATTTAATTCGGGATTGCGGTTTGAAATAATATATAACCGTAAAATTGTAAATTGCGGATTGAAATGATAAATATCCGTATCACTTGACCCTAGGGTAAAAAATTATATATGGACACTGGATTGGTTAAATTAAATAATTTTTGAATCTTTGAATTTTGAACAGTTAACAGACATTTTGAAATAGAAATTGATTTATATAAATTGAATTATTTTCGATAATCCACGTGTTAATGCTGAAACTGGAATTGACTTAATGAATTGTTCAAGGGATTTAAATTGGAGTTTCAAAGTTGAAGTGGCAAAAATAAATGAATTTGTCGGAATTGAGTTATTGAATGTTTGGATTTAACTTTCAAATCTGTCTTAAACTAATTTAAACGATTCTATCGATTTAGATGGTTTTAATTTATTTTAATCTATTATAACCTATTTAATAAAATATAATCTATTTTACCTAGTTTAAACTAATTAAATTTATTTAATCTATTTTAAATATATTTAATATAACTTAGATCTATTTAATCTATTTTAAATTTATTCAATCTATTTAAATTCTACTTAATATAGTTTAAATCTATTTAATCTATTTAAATCATTTCAAATATATTTAAATCATTCTAAATCTAATTAAATTAAATTTAAATCTATTTAAACTATTTTTACTATTTAAACTATTTTAATATATTCAAACTATTTTTAACTATTAAAACTATTCATGACTATCTAAACTAATTTCTAAACTTTCAGACTGTGTAAAATTGAAGTATTTATATTTAAATCTTTGATGATGATACAACCTAAGTTGTAATTTGGAATTGATACCTTTTTGAAAAATGACATATTTGAGTAATATGATGATTTTGGAACAAGGATTTAATTAACCTATTTTATTGATAAATTCAAAAATGAATATGACGTTGAGAGTAAATATGACTTTTGAAAGTGATATAATTTCAAATGTGATATTATTTCGACAGTGATTTTGAGAATATGATATTTTGTTAGTAAAATTTTGAATTGACTTTTTTGAAATGTAAAAGAACCATCTGGTGTGAAATAAGCATTTGGTTGCTAAAGAGATCAGGATCGGATATTGTCATACTCTCTGCCAATACGGAAAACCACTTTAACAACTGTCTACGTGGTGGAGATTCCAGAAATGGAGTAGGATGGTTTGGCGAAAGATTTCTGTGATGTGAGTAAAACAGGAGCTATATCTGGGCCAAGTGAGGTCATTCCTCCGATCGGACATGCTTCTTCGATACCATATTATGACTTTGTTGATTTGGTGGCCATCCATTGATTATGATTTGAGAGTGTGTTCCAAGGTGGGCGGTAGTAGCTGCTATGCGTTACCACCTGTCCGGTTCTGCAATTGGTAAATCTACCCTGGCAATGCCGCGAGTGCCGTGTTCACATGCCCTAGAGTGCCTTCTATGAGTTTTTTTTGTACCGTAAATATGGGGTGTCCTTTGGGTAAACCGCCGGTTTAGTGGAGCTTACGGCATTGTATATACTACGGGAATATACAAAATGTGTTAAGTGGGATATGGGCAATGCCTAAACACTATTTTGATACTCTACTTTACTGTAGACACTATTATAACAGCGTACCGTACTACATAGCAGATAGTTTAACGGATCCTTAGGAGGTGATAATACTGAACATCTCTTAAGTTATTGCCCTCACGTTGACACTGGATAGGAGATGTCGAGCCCCGTAAACATCTCCGATGACGTTACACTAATATTTATTTATTGTTGATTTAACTTACATAAGATCTCTTAGTTCTAACTCGAGTCTTTTGTCTTTTCAATTCGCTCGGGTCAGTCTGAGCTTTTCAATTTATCAAAGAATGCTTCCTGGAGAATGAAAATGAAGATTTTGTATTATTATTATTACTACTACTTATTATGTACATTACACTACATCATGTTGTTCCGGTGCATTTATTTATTTATTCTTGTTTTTTGTAACTCTGATTTTGTGTTGTAAAAGAATACTCAAATGTATTTATAAAACAGCTTCAAGAACTGCTATTTAATTATTATATTTTATCATTTTGTTGCGAGATTCTTTATTTGTGTTACTTCTTTCTCTTCTTTTGATTTACACCCTAATAATCTGCCCCTTTGAATGGTTTGAGTCAAACATGTGTAGATTATCGTCGATTTAAAACATCCAAAAAGGCATGTCGTTACATTAATGGTTGTGCAAACTTGTTTGAATTTAGTCAAGAAAATGTATGGGTCTTCATGCTCGAAATTGCCAAATTTTGGAAGCGTGGCAATATGATTCGAGTGAATTTCGAAATGGTTACCCGTAGGAGCGGGTAACGTGATGCAAAACGGAATAGAAACTCTATTGGAAAAGATTTTATCATAAGAGTTCGAGTGGCTTCTTCATTTTGAGAGGATCGTCTATTCGAGTTAAACGCTTAGTTGTTGAGTCGTGGGTCCAACGATTTGTTGTTGTGTCATGAGTCCAAGTACTCATGCATAAGTGATAGTCTAGAAGAGAAAGAAATAAGAAACGAGTTTAGGGAATGAAACAAGATTTGAAAAATAAAGTGAAAATTTATTTTTTTTACAAGGAGGAAAACTATTTACCAAGTGAAATTTATTTTCAAAAGACAAGTTCGATTTTTATTTTTTTTTGAATTTTCAAATATTTACCAAGGAATTTTTTATTTTAAGAAAATGGAAATTTATTTTTTTATTTGTTTTTGTTTTTTTTGTTTTTTTTGTTTTTTTTAAGTTTTCAGATTTTCAAATATTTACAAAAAGGAATTTTTTTTTTTACAAAATGGTGATTTGAATTTTTTGTTTTTGAATTTTAATTTTTTTTTGGATTTATGTTTTTGATTGAAAATTTTCAAAGGAAAGTAAAAAGAATTTTTTCTTGGTTAGAAACTAAGTAAAGTAAAATTTACAATTTTTTTTTGTATTTGGGATATTTTGGTTTTTTTTGGCTTTTTTTAAATATGCATGAACTAATGCAACTAAATGAATGCAAAGGACTTAATTATAGTTTTCTGTCCTTAGTAGCTCATAACCAAAATTGTATAATCACACTTTGTCTTAAATCAACAAAAATATTTCTCAACATGGTAAAGAGCAGGGATTATCGATGCACCATGAATCACCGTAGTAATGCAACCGAAGGTTTAAGTACCTTCAAAGGAATAGCCACTATAATATTAACGAATCATCGTAATATTTATAAATGGTTATTGCTCTGTCATAGCCTAGATACCAAGAAATAAAGTTGTTCAAAGAAAACAGCTGTGAAGATACAATTAAGCCCTTGATGAGCTCGCACACCCTTAAGTCGAATGCCTAACCATTATTATTAGTAAAATGCTATAATGAATGCGATTTGTGGGCTAAGGAAAAGATGATGAAATCCCTCACATTATGTGAATTGGGTTATTGCCCTTGGAAAATAAAAATAAGATGAGATAATTGCAAATAAAAATTATACATGAGTTTACAATGCAACTAAAATGAAGTTTGTTTTTGTTTTTGGATTTAGAATTTTTTTATATATAAATACAAATTCAAGCAACCAAAACTGCAAATCAAATTAAAAACAAGAGAAAAGCACGATACCAGAGCGTACAAAATTATTAGCAATTAATTTTTTTAGCGGCGATTTTTTTAAGCAAGCAATTTTAGTAGCAAATCCTCTCCTTTGCAACCTGTGACTTAAAATAATATGTATAAAGTTTATATGTGTGTGTGCGTGTATCAAAGAAGAAATTAAATCAAAACAAAACAAGTGAAAATAAAACAAATTGAAACTTGTTTTTGTTCTTTTTTTCTTTCAAAAGATAGAGGAAAAATTGGTGAAAACAATCTAAGCAAAGGGTTTTTTATTTAAGGAAGGAACTCAAAAGGATTAAAAACAACATAAGTTAAAACCTTACAAAACAAATTCACTATTCAAAATAAATAAAAAACAAATCCCGACCCAATAAACAAGTAAAATAAACAACTAAAACAATCGAGTAACACAAAACAAATCGAAAGCCTAATTTCCAAATCTCCTCAATTTGAATTTTCTTTCTCAAATCAAAAACCGAAAGGAACAGGTTGATCGGAGGTCATCGTAGTGATGAGCAACAGTTGATCTCTGAGGAAGAAGGATGTGTTATGGGTTTGGGTCAAGATGATGGGCACCGATATATGTGCACAGATCTGTGCTTATGCAACAGAACAGTAGTTGAATGATTTCTTGCAGTTCAAGCAAGAAAATTAAGTATAAGTAATTGTCTTTCAGAAATGATTCACCCAAGTGCCAGAAATTTTGCAAAAATTAACAAATCAGAACAAGCATGAAATGGTTCCATTGTGAAGCAACATAACAATTGAATAAGGGGTTTATGAAAATTAAACAAGAACAGGATTTGGAAACAAATGGATGATCTGACCGAGAATATTGCTATGTAAGAACAAGAAGAAAAGAAACAATGTTATCAATTATTTCAAAACAACCAATTACTAAATTGCAGACTACTGTAATGAACAATAATAGAATTCTTGAGAAAATAGTCAAGAACAGAAGACAAGAACTGGAGACAATATCAAAAGCTATAGAAAAGGTAAATGCAAATATAAAAAGTAAAAAAAAAATCAAAAGGTGAAATTAGAACAAGAATTGAGGAACAAGTCTAAAATGTAAAGAAACAGGAACTAAATTTGACAACGGAAACGTAGAATTCAAAAAAATGAACTTCAACTTTTTCCCATTCCTCCATTTTACAAGTTAACCACTATATTTATACACAACCAAAGGATATTCTCTCTTCTCACTTAACCCACACAACCCAAACACCCATTACAACACAAACTAACCCACTCAAACAACACAAACTAACCCACTCGAACAACACAAACTAACCCGCTGAAACAGAAAGAAAGCCTGTATCAGTGTGCACATGCACATTCTGCTTCGCACCCATATCTGGCATTTCAAATGAAGTCTTTAGCCCTTGAAACACCTGTTGTCTTCCTACAGCATCCAGTCATCAACTCTGGTTTTTCTTTGATCATCCTCGGTGAGTCTAACCGAAGATTGACAATTTCTTTATTTCCAACTTGAGAACAGCAGCTTCCTTGCTCAATAATCATGGCTATCGAGTTTTGATCATTACAATTCCCTCCCTCTTTAACAACAGACCTTGTCCCAAAGGTCTAAAGTTGGAAATCTCCTAATCAATGGCCAATAACCTTCCCATGTGGCTTCTTCTCTAGGTTTATTCTTCCATTTGACTAGCACTTGCACCACTGGTTGATTACTTTTTGGTACTAATCTTCTCTCTAAAATTTCCTCAGGTTGATCCACTATCTCTTCCACATAACTAGGCACATCCTCTTGTATTATTAAGCCTTCACCAATTTTCTTTTTCGACTGGGAAACATGAAAAACATGATGAATTTTGGCACTTGCAGGTAGTTGTAATCTGTAAGCCACCTTTCCTATTTTTTCCTCAACTTGATAAGGTCCATAATATTTAGGTGATAACTTGTGAGTTTTCTGTAATCTAGCAGTGATTTGTCTATAAGGTTGTAGCTTCAAATACACTCAATATCCCACTTCAAATTCTCTATCTGACCTTCTTAATTCTGCAAATTTTTTCATTCTCTCCTGAGCTAACCTCAAACTGTCCTTAAGAAACTCCAACACCACATCTCGTGAATATAACTCTTCTTCAACTTTTTCTACCTTGGCAGAGTTTGGTACATAGGTCAAAAGGTTTGGAGGATTAGTGCTATAAACTGCTTTGAATGGTGTAGTATTAGTGGAAGTCTTTCAGGTATTATTGAACCAATACTCAGCTAAATTTAGCCACCTCAACCACTCTTGGGGTTTGTGACAAACAAAGCACCTTAGATATCCCTCCAGAATTTTGTTAGTCACCTCAATTTGGCCATCACTCCATGGGTGGTATGCTGAAGTATATTTCAAGCTGCTGCCTTGCAATTTGAAGATTTCTTTCCAAAAATTACTTGTAAACAGAGAATCTCCATCACTTACAACAGTTCTTGGCATCCCATGCAATCTAAATACACCATTGAAGAAGACTGCAGCCACTTCCTTAGCTGTATAAGGATGAATCAATGGAAAGAAATGGGCATACTTGCTAAGTCTATCCACCACTACATATATTACTGTATATTTCTGACTTCTAGGTAAACACGTAATAAAATCCATAGAGATATCCAACCATATCTTATCAGGGATGGGAAGAGGTTGTAGAAGTCCAGGAATTAATATGTTTTCACCTTTATTCCTTTGACACTCTTCACAATTTTTTACATATTCTTCCACAGTTCTCATTTTTTTCCAATAAAAAACTTGTTGCGGTTTCTTTAATGTGCCTTTGATTCCAGAATGCCCTCCCAATGGAGTTGAATGATGCTCCTTTACTAGATTTTGGGTAATTATATACAAGTGATGATCTATTAAGATTTTTGCCTTATGAAAAATTAAATTATCTACCACCTTATACTTGCTGCTTGGTAGTTCACTCCTTTGAATTTTTGTTATTTGCTGTTGATACCATGGAGAATTTTGTAGAGTCTCTTTTAATTCATGCATCCATGATGTTTGTACTATAGAAACTGTTTGCATCTAAGAGTTTTTTCTTAATTTTCTTCTATTCTGGACAATGCATCTGCCACCTTATTATCTCTACTACTTTTATATTCAGCCTTATAATCATATCCATGCAGTTTAGCGAGCCATTTGTTTTGCACTCTAGCATGTAGTATTTGTTTCAATAGATACCTTAAACTATGATGGTCAGTTTTAATAACAAATTGTCTACCCATCAAATATTGTGCCCATTTCCTTATAGCTATTATAGTGGCTAGCAGTTCCTTCTCATATGTGGATAAGTTTAAGTTTCTGCCATGTAAAGCTTTACTCAAATAAGCTAGAGGTCTATGGTTTTGCAACAAAACAGCTCCTATACCAAATCCTATGGCATCACATTCCAAAACAAATGGTTGTGAGAAATCAGGCATTGCTAGTATTGGTGGTGTTACCAAACAGTGCTTAAGCTTCTTGAAAGCTTCTCTAGCTTCTTCATTTCATTCAAATGCATCTCTCTTCAACATATTGGTTAATGGTCTAGCAATAGTGCCATAATTTTTTACAAACTTTCTGTAATAACCAGTGAGACCTAAGAAGCCTCTTAGTGCTTTCAAGTTATTTGGGAGTGGCCAATCCACTGCTGCGTTTACCTTGTTAGGGTCAACAACTATTCCTTGTATAGAGATAACATGCCCTAAATATTCTAGGGATTTTTTTTCAAAGCTACATTTAGTCATTTTAATCACCATATGATTTTGCCTTAGCACTTGAAAGGTAACTTGTAATTGCTCAAATGCTCGAGCCAGGTTTTGCTATATATGAGTATATCATCAAGAAACACCAATACAAATTTCCTCAAGTAAGGCCTAAAGAGTTCATTCATCAAAGATTGGAAGGTAGAGGGTGCATTAGCTAACCCAAAGGGCATTACTACAAACTCATAATGCCCATCATGAGTTCTGAATGCAGTTTTATGAATGTCTGCTTCATCCATTCTAATTTGTTGATATCCTGATCTTAATTTCAGTTTAGAGAAAAATTTAGATCCATAAAGTTCATCAAACAATTCTTCTATCAAAGGTATGGGAAATTTATCTTTTATAGTTTTTGAGTTAAGGACCCTATAATCAATGCATAACCTTCATGTCCCATCTTTTTTTCTCACCATTACTACTGGGGAAGAATATAAACTGCAGCTATTCCGGATTATTCCAGAGTCTAACATTTCTTTAATAAGCTTCTCAAGTTCACTCTTAATGTGATAGGAGCGTCTGTATGGTTTGATACAGATAGTTTGGTATTTGGTAATAAAGGTATTTTATGGTTTTGTAATCTGCGTGGGGGAAGAGGTGGAAAATTGTGGTAATTTCAGGGAATTTTTGAAGGAGTCTTTCAATCTCTGGTGGAATATCTAGACTGACGTTTTCAGAAGGTTCTAAAGTGCATAGCATCATGGTAATTTGTCCTTGAATACACTCCTTATTAATGGCCTTCTTACTAACAGCCTTTGTTTCTTCCTGTTGCATTCCCTACCAGACATACTCCTTGTCATTGTATGTGAACTTAACTTGCAATTTCTCTAGATTCAAAGTTACTTCTCCCAACCTTCTCATCCACTGTGCACCCAGAATCACTTGGCATCTTTCTAAAGGAAATAAAAGTAGGTCTAAAGGCATTACACACCCTTGACACTTGAATATCACCTCATGGCATACACTATTACCCATTATCTTTTCACCATTAGCCACTACCACTTTAAAAACTCTGGATTCCTCAACTTTGAGTTTTAATTATTTTTGCCAAATCCTCATTAATAAAACTATGAGTGGATCATGAGTCAATTAGGACATGAACTGATTTTACTTGTATACTTCCTTTGACCTTGATAGTTGATAAAGTGGGTATTCCACACTTAGCTTGCAATGTTTTGGTTAGTGGTTCCTCTTCATTGACTTCTGAATCTACCAATGCCTTAATTCCAATTGCTTCTGTTTGTTCTTCTTCCATCAAAGGCATTACTCCTTCCAGCATATATACTTGGGGGTTTTTAAATTTATGATCTCTATGCCACTTTTCCTTGCATCCATAACATAAATTTTGTCTTCTCATTTCAATTAATTGGCTGGGTGTGAGGCCTTTGCTTTTTGCCAAAGCTTCCAACTGCGTATCTTTATGATTACTGGCAGGGTTTATGTAGTGGTTAATAGGAGCACTTTGAGATGGAGTTAGATGGGTATTAGTATTCCTCTGAACATTCATGGTAGAGTTTACTTTTTTATTGTTCTTCCTAGTGTAAGATTGTTTACTTTCATACATCTTTGTCAAGACAACAGCTTCTTTGAAATTAGTAGGTCTATAAGTAAGTACATCATACTTCAGTTCTTCTTTTAAACCACCAATGAATCTATCTAACACAAACCTTGGGGGTAATGCATCTGTGGCCATTTGTAATTGCTCAAATTTGTTGAGGTAATTCAAGACAGTAGTAGTTTTCTTTAACCCAGCTAAAGCTTCAAATGGTCTTTCCATCTCCTTAGGATTAAATGTCACCATGATTTCTTCTTTAAAAACCTGCTAAGAACTATGATTAGGCACATTATGTATATACCAGTTATACCATTGCAGTGGTTCTTTTTTAAGATAGAATGAACAGATGTCAACCCACGGTCTTTCATCTGTTTGGTGAAATCTAAAATATTGTTCAACTTGTTGTAACCAATCAATCACTCGTTCCTCATTATTAAACACTGGAAAATCAAGTTTAAGGAAAGTTAATGGGGTGCTTCTTGAGGAGTAATCTGAATAATAATAATAATTCGATTATGGGTTTCTTTGGTTATACGAAGGGTATGGTGGTTCTTGAGGATAATATTGTGAATTCTGATACTTCTGGGTGGTATTGGCATTCGTGGTGGTGTTCGTGGTGGTGGAGGAACTGGTTGAGGTACTGGTGTTGGAGGAACTGGTTGTGAATTGGGTGGAAATGAAGGCGGAGGACATCCAGGTATTTGGGCAAACCAAGAATTCCGATGATTGTGGAAAGGTTGAGATTCTTGATATGGATTTGAAGGTGGAATGGAAGATGGTTTAATTCTGATCTGTTGTATATCTCGAGAAAGAACAGTCAGTACATTATGGAATCCTTTAAAATTTAGTGTTTAGTTCCTGCTGAGCTTGTTCGATTCGACGGTTGAACTTCTCGTCTCGTCCATGAAGGATCTTGATGTTGGAAGGATTGTTGGAATGAATTATTGGTGTTTGGTGGATCGAGTTGAGGATTCGCTAGCGCCTCAGGAGGTTGCTCTGATACCAAATTGGAAGGGAACAGGTTGATCGGAGGTCATTGTAGTGATGAGCAACAGTTGATCTCTGGGGAAGAAGGATGCGTTATGGGTTTGGGTCGAGATGATGGGCACTGATATATGTGCACAGATCTGTGTTTATGCAACAGAACAGTAGTTGAATGATTTCTTGCAGTTCAAGCAAGAAAATTAAGTATAAGTAATTGTCTTTCAGAATTGATTCACCCAAGTGCCAGAAATTTTACAAAAATTAACAAATCAGAACAAGCATGAAATGGTTCCATTGTGAAGCAACAAAACAATCGAATAAGGGGTTTATGAAAATTAAACAAGAACTGGATTTGGAAACAACTGGATGATCTGGCCGAGAATATTGCTATGTAAGAACAAGAAGAAAAGAAACAATGTTATCAATTATTTCAAAACAACCAATTACTAAATTGCAGGCTGCTGTAATGAACAATAATAGAATTCTTGAGAAAATAGTCAAGAACAGAAGACAAGAACTGGAGACAATATCAAAAGCTATAGAAAAAGTAAATGCAAAAATAACAAGTAAAAAAATAATAATAATAAAATCAAAAGGTGAAATTAGAACAAGAATTGAGGAACTAGTCTAAAATGTAAAGAAACAGGAACTAAGTTTGATAACAGAAACGTAGAATTCAAAAAAATGAACTTCAACTTTTTCCCATTCCTCCATTTTACAAGTTAACCACTGTATTTATACGCAACCAAAGGATATTCTCTCTTCTCACTTAACCCACACAGCCCAAACACCCATTACAACACAAACTAACCCACTCAAACAACTCAAACAACACAACCTAACCCACTCAAACAGAAAGAAAGCTGTATCAGTGTGCACATGCACACTCTGATTCACACCCATATCTGGCATTTCAAATGAAGTCTTTAGCCCTTGAAAAACATGTTGTCTTCCTACAGCATCCAGTCATCAACTCTGGTTGTTCTTTGGTCATCCCCAATGAGTCTGACCGAAGATTGACAATTTCTTCATTTCCAACCTGAGAACAGCAGCTTCCTTGCTCAATAATCATGGCTACCGAGTTTTGATTTTACAAAAACATTCCTCCTCTTCTTGTTTTTTTAGAACCGGTTTGTTGATCGAAAACGGGGGTTTGGGTCGCTACAGGAAGGCGATTGGAGGTTCAGTAACGTGAATTGGGAAGTTGGTTTGTGGGAGGAATTAGCTAGTCGTGGCGATTGGAATTGGAGGAGGATGGTTGTGATGACTATTGTCGGTGTCGAAGAAGTCATGAGTGATTGGGGAGGTCTTGTGATATAGGAGAGAAGTGATGGGTGGTGTAGATTGGTTTGTCAATCGAACACTTATGTTAATGTCTGTTACAAAGGCGATTGGGTTGACGTATGCGATTTGGTTTGGTGGAAGTTTATGATTATGGTGCAGGTTGGTTCGATTGGTGATGTTGTGAGGCTGGAGAGGGGTTGAATTTGTGATGGATGAATACTGACAGCAGTGGATTCGATTTAATGAAGTGGCGGTTGATTTTCTTTGTTGTTGGTAGAGGAAGGCTAGGTAGTAGATGAAGTGAGCAGATAGGTGAAGTTGATTGCTGTAGGCAGTTGCTTGGGTAGCAGTTTAGAACTGTAGGCAGGGTGCAGGAGTTATGATGTGGATATGCTGTGGGAAGATTTGTGATAAGGTTTGTGATACTGTTATGAAATGACCGTGTTGCTGTGATGTAATGAGGGGAAGTTCAGGTTGAGATGCACATTGTTCTTAGGTGGTTGGGTAGGAGTGTGGTTCGGCTGAGGAGTGACTAGATAAGAAGAGCAGGATGTTGTAATGTGGAATTGTATGCATGGTGATGGAGAAGATGTTATGTTGTTGTCAGTGGTTTTGCTTGTAGAATAACGATGCGCACAGAGTTTATAGGCAACAAGGTAAGATGGACAGTTTGATAGTTTAAATGGTTAGGAAGAAGTGCACAAGGAAGTCTGTATGGTTATGAAGGGTGGTTCTTGCTATGGATGGTGAGTTGTTGCTGTTAGGTTGGTGAAAGTGGGGAGTCAGAAGTGATATGCACTTGAACTGAAATAAGGGATAGGGGCTGTGTCAGTAGGCAGAGGAGGTTGAAAGGGCTAGCAGTGTTGTGAGAGTGGATTATGCTGTTGCAGTGGTGATTGTGAAGAGCATGAAGATTATATGGGCAATTCAGTGAAGAAGTTTGGTGATGTGCTAGAAGTATGTTGTTGTTGTATTGTGCAGGGAAGAAATGCAGACAGTGGGGACGTGGTTACAACAGTGATATTCTTGTATGCACTGTGGGAAGTGGTTGTAATAGAGGCTGGTCAGGAGAAGTGTTTTATATGGCAAGTGAAGTGAAGTTTGTGAAATATGGTGAGTGATGGTTGAAAACAGTTTGAGTATTTTGATATGGAAGAATGAAGAGATTTAGGTTGAGGAAGAGGCTGGAACAGTAAGAGGCAGAAGGATGAAATGTGTGCATAGAGCACAAATGCACAGAATTTTTTTGCTTATCTTTTGTCAATGTAATAAAAGAAGAAAATTTAAAAAAAATGTAAATGTAAAAAACATGAATGCAAATGTGAATAAAAATGAAATGAATTTTTTTCTTTTTCAAATGCAATTGTGTATATATTTTTTATTAAATAGAAAAGCAAATGCAAGTGCAAATAAACGACAAGAAGCACACAAACAAAATTGAAAACAAAAATCAAACGAAAACACACAATTTTTTTAAATGCAAGTTAACATACAACACATGCACATAATAAAATCAAACAAAACTAATCCGAAGAGTAGAAAATAAAATCGAAGCAATTCTCCGGCAACCGCGACAAAAACTTGTTCGACGACGGTTTTTTATCGGTTTAGAAATCCATCGAACGAATTTAAATTTAAATTTAAGCACAAGCGCACGGCGTACAAAAGTTAGTACGCAGCGAGTGTTAGGAACTGAGTTGATGATGTTTTGATGACAACAACCTTATATAGTTATTATACTTTACTTTATAAAATATATACTAACATTTCCATATATATATAGGAAGTATATGCAGGTATGATCGAAGACTGATCAGTATAAAGACCCAAGCATCAAGATGAAGATTAGAGATTCAAGATTCAAGATTCAAGACTCTACAGAATCAAGATTTCAAGATTCAAGATAAGTGTCTAGTATTTTGTTAAAACTTCAAAATAGCACTCTCATCTTTCTTCCAAATTTCTTTTGGGATGGAACCCAATTTCTATCGAAACCAGTGGCTTACAAACCCACAACAAGTAGCTTACAAACCTACGACAAGTGGCTTACAAACCCACGAAAATCAAAATCATTTAAACTACTTTGTACAAGTTCTCGAGTCCTATGGAGGAGCTCTGTAGGAAGGTTCTTGCAATTTCAGTTTGAATAGATTTTTCAAAATGTTTTTAAATCTGTTTTCAAAATGTTTTAGCTTTCAAAATTATGTTTTCAAAAATATTTTCAAACTTTGTTTTAGCCTTGAAATATTCCTCTATTCTGATTTTAAAAACTTCTATTTTTAAAACATCAAAACTTATTCTGATTTTAAATATTACTTATATAATTGACGGTCTATATCAATTATATATATATATATATATATATTTAAAATAATGTTTTATATTCATTCTCTATCTCAAAATATTGTTTAAACACTTTACTTTGCTTCAGAGAAGTTTCAACTTGTTTTAAATTCAATTGTCTTAACAAAACATCTCTATAATTTTGAACTAAGGGATGTCGACAAAAGGGGATACCCCATGTCGACATGGTTGGATTCAAAATTCAATTTTCAAAAGAAGTGTACATTCGTTCGAAAACCTTTCGCCAATGGTTATGACTGTTGTGCATCTATATAAAGGCTTCCAAAACGAATTTTTTTAACAACTACTTTCTTATTTTCTTCACTCTTTCTTCTCTACCATTCCATATCCATAAAACTTCATATTTTCAAGATCGTGCCATCATTCTGCCAAATTCTCAATAGGAAATCATTTAGATACTCTCTCTATTTGATTCTCCATCATTCTACTAAAGATCAAAGTGCTATTCAGAGTTATAGGATTAATTTGTATTCAAAAAGTCCATAGAGTCTATCCATTCAAAAGGATTGTTATTAAGAAGTATTAGGGTGATCTCGTGTCCCGTAAATCAAGAGAGTTTACCCCAGACTCGGAGATAGGAGGGTTCCTCAAGGCCTTAGAAATTGAGGGTTGTAATTTGGATATTGGCTTATAAAAATCTGTACAAGGATATTGCCTTGGTGCAGGACTGGATGTAGGAGGATTCCGAAGCAGTATAAAATCCGGTGTGTTCTTTCCTTTTACTTGCTTTACTTTACTATTTGCATTTGTTATATGTTCTGTGATCATTCTGTGTTAGAATTCTGTTTAGATTTATGTTGAAAGTTTTAATTTAGTCATATAGTTCATATATTCTTTAAAACACTATTCACCCCCCCTTAGTGTTATTTCTGCCTTAAGATCCTTAATCCGCATCCCTAACAGCGAGTATGGTCATCCGCATGGAATTGTTAAATTTTAAAATTTTCTAACCAATCAAATTAAACCAAAAGTGGAGATTGTTTTGAAAATTAGAAAGCTAAGAAAATGTTGAGATTAAAAACTATGCGATTAAAATTCAATTTACAGGCAAATCCACTTTCTTATATTTTTCATATAAATCAACATAAAATAAAATTATGATATCTTTTTAATCTAAGTAGGATTAGTGGTGTATTTATCATAAGCATGGCCTATTTGAGTTATTAATTAACACAAATCAAACCATCAAACTATAATACAACTCTAGTCCTACTTTTCAAATCTCATGAAACATGGCATAGAAAATGAAACCAAAATCTAGTTTAAGCATGATCTATTTACTATTAATTAGTAACATAGATCATCAAATTTTGATTAAAACTTCACTTCATTGACATGATCATATTTAGATGAAGAGACAAATTGTGATTAATGAGATAAGCATAGCCTATTTGTTATGAACAAAGTAGGCTATCAAATTCAACATAAAACATAAACATACATAAACATCCATTTTCTCATTAAGCCCAATACATAAAAAAATTATATTGAATCCACATGATAAGAGAAAGCTTTGTTACCCCTAAACTGTAGGGATTTAGCCTCTCATTTGTGTTATCATTTCAACACAGAGATTTCAACATAGAAAGTAAAATAAAGTGGAAAATAAACTAAGAAAAAGAAGATTAACCGCTAGAAGAAAATGAACTAAACTAGTGCATAAATGTAAGTAAAACTATTAACATGAAATAAAAGAGAGCACAAGAATAAAAATGAGCATAAAAGTAAATAAACGCATGTAGAAAATAAAAGAGAAAGAGACTAGGATGCCATTTTTATTTTATGTAACATTGAGCTTACAATTTACTTGCTTAATTTCCTAAGTAAAATGAAATGTTGCAACTCATTACATGTACATAAGAGGGCTATTGATACATGCACAAAACCCTAATTCAATTTTTAGGGTGCTTCCCAAGAAGCCCTTTAGGAAATGTGGCCACCAAGCAACCATTAGCCACTAATTAATCCATCATTAAATATGCATGAAGCTTTAACCTTCACTTAGTTGTCCGATAGCTTTTAATTGTTGATGTAGGTAAGTGGGTGGGGTCCTCCATGATCATGAGCTTGAATTATTTCCCTCTTCATCCCTTTTTATTAATTTATGCATGCATGGATCTTCATAAAAGCCTCTTCCATATACATTCAAATTCCTTTAAAAATCATAAAAAATGTCCAAGTAAAAATTCTCAAATTGACACATGCATAAAAATGATCATTTTGTCCCCGAATGAAGATGAACATATTATGATTTGAAAATAACTGAATTTTGGTTTTAAACATGTTAAAATGCCCAAATATGACATTTATTTAAATAAAAATAGATAAAATATGAATGTAAATATATGCACATAATCTGTCCACAGTGGTTAGGAGGTGATCTCTGCTCTTATCTTTGACTGTTTGTTTCCTAGTGAAGAAGGGTTGAGTTTGCGAAAAACTATCTAATGTTGTTTCGAAGAGACCGAGATCAAATATGTTATTCGAAAACCACTTCCATTTAACTCGGGTGTTTCAAAGGAAAGACTTCTTGAAGATGATGGAACTGAACACGGAGCTCTTTGAAGTGCAAGAGGTGCTACTAATAATCCTGTGGGTGATTCCAAAAATGGATGTAGTAAAGTAGTACATTTGCTTTGTTCATATCCTGAACAACTTGTATGGATGAATGATGGCATTGCATTGTTTCCTGGAGGGCAGTTTTTGCATTCTAAGTGGAAAGTTCTATATAAATGGTAAAACATAGCCCCAAACATCAATGGGAATGACTCAAACAGCGGAGATGCAGTATGACTAAGTGGGTCGCTAACAATTAGAGTACGATCATCCATGTCCACAGTCGATATTATCTCTAATTTGTATGCATTAGGGCCCATTGACTAAGGGGTGATCATATTCGGCATTACTAGTTAAGTGGTAAACTAGTTTTGAGTTAGCAAGGGATCTCGACGAGGCCCACGGTTTTACTTTATCTAGAGATGCATAGAGACGGACGGTACCCCTGTAGCCCAATCATTGTATGTAATCCATTCTCCAATATGAGCCTTTACGGTTTTAGCTATATACCTTTTTGTTGGAGTTTAATTAATATAACAATTTCAGCTATGGTTAATAAGTATTTGTATCTTAGACACTACTATAATATGATGATTTTCATATGACATTGGTTCGTTATCGTAAGGTAAAAATTCATTTGTATTTATGTGCAGAGTGGTCTTATGAGGTATTTTTTGATTTTAATTTTTTTTTAATTTTAAAATTCATTTGGGTGTGTTTTCTCACGATGGTTTTCCAGACCGACTCAGATATTATTTTATTATAATGCTAAGGTCATACCAAGCATATTACAAATTTAGTTTGGATGCTTTGGAGGATGAGCTGACGTATTCACGTACATTGTTATTTTTCTGTTGCAATTCATTATTGTATTTATCAGCGATTGTGAGGACAGATTGTTATTTCTGTCCAGATTGATAATTTATTTAGGGTACTCTGATTGTTCTCCGTATGTATATTGCAATTTCATTTGTAGAGATCATTATTGTATTATAGATTATTCATTTCGCTGTGATTTTCTATATTGTTTAGTTTTCTTCATTCTTCCTTCTTCTTTTCCCCTAATTATCCGCCTTCTTGTCCGCTTTAACTGCACGGAAAAGTGGGTCGTTACATTTTTGGTATCAAAACTCAAGGTTAAGCGAGAACATTGGATCAACAAGATTATTCGTTACTAATGCAACTAAATGAATGCAAGATTTTAATTACAAATGATTTATCCCAAGTAGCTCCTAACTCAAAATTGTATAATCATACTTTGTCTTAGATCAACAGATAGTTCTCGGCCAGGTAACAGATAAGATTTATCGGTGTACCACGAACCACCATAGCAATGCAGTCAAAGGTTTAAGTACATTCAGAGAAACAAGAACTATAATATTTATAAATTACTGTAATATTTATAAATTGTTGCTGCTCTACATTAGCCTAGACACCGAGAATTTAAATTGTTCAAAAAAACAAATTGTCAATATACAATTAAGTGTTATCGGTTTCAAACCGTTATTATTAACTAAAATTCTAATATAAAATGCAAAACAGAAATTAAACATGTATTGACAATGCAACTACGAATGAAAATTTTTGTTTTTGTTTTTGAATATTTTTTTAGTTTTTTATATATAAATGCAAAAATAAACAGCTAGCAATGCAAAATAAAATAAAATCAAGGTCGCAAACTTTTTATATAAGCAAGCAATTTATTTTTGACAAATGGGCTTTCTCCTTCTGCTTTGACAACCTGAAACTAAAAACAAGATATATACAATTTAATTTTTTTTAAATATAAAGAAGTAAAGCAATTAAAATAAAGAAATAAAACAAAACCAAATATATATATATATATATATATATATTCTTTTTTTAACAAAAAGATTATTATAAAAGAAAACTTAAAACGAAGGAAAAACTAAAATAAACAAGTGGGAAAAAAAAGGAAAACAAAATAAGGAAAGTAACAATAAAAAAAAAGGAAGGAAGAAAGAAACAATTAAAAAAGAAACTAAATAAACAAATCAGCCCATTTATCTCTTTTTTTCAAAAAAAAAAAAAAAAAAAAAATAGAAAAAAATAGCCACAAGCCCAAAGCCCTTTGGAATTCCCTCAAACACAACAACACCCCCCCCCCCCCCCCCCTTTTTTTTATTTCAAGCGTCCTTTCTTTTTCTTCCTTGTCTAACGCGTAAGGAACGAAAAAAAATCTCGATTGTCGATTCCGGTGGTGCGTTGGTGACGGCGTCGCTGGTCCAGTTCGATTGTCGACTTGGGCTGCTGATGATGCAAGTGTGATTCAGGCAAACAGAGGGGAGAATATGTGTTGTTGCAGCTGTATTATTTTGCGATGGAGTTTTTCGGGTTTTGGTAGTTGATGAGTAGTGAAGTGGTCGGAGAGGTGAGGTGCAGGTTGTAGTCGTTTGATAGGTTGTCTTACTTTTCTTTTGAGAAAAGGCTGCTGTTATAGTTGGAGGAAATGCAGTGTTGTATGGTTAGCCACAAGGCAGGGATGTAGAAGCTTCTGTTGGAAGGGCTGTTGCAATGTAGAATGTGGTTTTGGCAGTGGTCTGTTGAAGATTCTGTGTGGTTAGAAGTTGGTCAGGCAATGGTCTGTTGAAGTGTTAGATGAATAGCTGCAATTTGTGGTTTGGTCTGTAGAATGGCAGTGCAACACTGGTATATGAAGTGCACGACAGCAGGCAGATTTGTGGGTTGTAAATGACAGAATGGTCGTAGCTGTAAGATAGAATGGAATTGTAGTTGTGAAATGGTATGGCAATAGTTTGAGGAGATGATAGTGGAAGATAGGCAAGTGATAATGGAAGTGTGGAAATGCTTGGGCTGTTGATAACAGTTGCAGAGATGATTGTGGGTGATTGTTTGTATCACTGTGCAGGAGGTATGCGAGCAAGTTGATGGTGAATGAAGTTGATGAAGCAATTTGATTGAATTGCAGTTTAGGCAGCAGTACTGCTTCAAGCAGTAAGATGGGTGGATGGCGAGTTTATTCGATGGTGAAGAATTTTGTATTGGTCGCAGCAGGTTGAATATGGAGAAGTGATTGGAAATGTATACTGCTTTGTTGAGTTGTGGTAATGGAATGATGGAGATGGTGTCTGGTTGGAGTTGATGATGTCAGTGGTGTGCTGGTTTAGAACTGTTGCAGTTTTTTCTTTACTGAATGATGGAGAGGAAAGTGGATTGTTGAGTGAAATGTGGTACACAAGGAGAAGGAGCAGGGGAATAGTGGATTGGGTGTTGCTTAGTGAAGAGGGGATGTAGTCATGATAGAGGAATGGGAAAATAGAGATGGGTGAATGGTTGTAATAGATGGAAGTGAAGTTGAACAAGGTGATAGGCAAGGTGATGAAGGCGGGCTGACGGTCTTATGTTGTCACTGTGATGAAGTGATGTTCGTGGTGTTAAGACTGTTTGAAGATAAGGAAGTGCAGTTGTGTGGTATGGTGGTGGTAGCAAATGTTTGAAGCAGAGGCAAGAAATAGTGAATGGTAGATGCACAGGGTATAGTGGAAGTGAATGAAGTTATTGGGGAGATGCACATGGTATAGTTGGAAGGAAGTTATGAAGTTCGGCAGTGAATGGTAGAGAGGCATGCACTATGGTAGCCAAGAATGCAGTGCACAGTTTTAATGTTAGTATAGATGAAGAAGGGATGGAAATTGTAATTGCAATTGACTTGTAAATTGTAATTGAAAAATAGGAAATGTAAATTGAAAAATTTAATGAATTTTTTTCCTTTTCAAATGAAATTGTGTATTTTTTTTAAAATGCAAATGCAAATGAAAATAGAAAGGACACAAACAAATATAAACAAAAATCACGCAAACACGCAATTTTTTTTTGTTTTTCTAATGCAAACACACATAAAATAAAAACACACAAAAATCAAACTAAAATAATTAAAGAATAGAAATCCAAAATCAAAGCAATTTTCCGGCAACGGTACCAAAAACTTATTCGACGATGGGAATTCTATCAGTTTAGAAATCAGCCGAGCGAATTTATAATAAAAAACTAACGCAAGCGCACGACGTACAATTCTAGTACGTAGCGAGTATGAATCGATTCACAGAAAAATGTTAGATTTTAAATCCATATTCAATCAAATTAACCAAGATTTGAGATGTTTAAGCTAAAAATAAGAAAACTAACAAAATAAAATTGTTAAAATATTGAGAGGGTGAAGGCAATTTCCACTCTCTAGATCACATAAATCAACAAAATGAAGTTATGATCTCTCTTTTAGTTATTAGTGAAATTAGTTGATGTGCTTACATAAGTATGACATATTTGTGTTATTAATTAGCCCAACATAAACCATCAAACTATAACACAACCACTAATCACTTACTAACTTTCATGAAAAACGATAATAAAGTTGAAAATAAAATCTATTTTAAGTATGGCCTATAAAATATTTGTTAGAAATATAGACCATTAAATTTCAATTTAAACATTCACTTCATTACCATAATCATATGTAGATGAAGAGATTATTTGTGTTTGCTGTTTGTTTAAGCATAACCCATTTAGTGTCAACAATATAAACTATCAAATTCAAAACTAAAAAAACAATTTAACCCACTTCAAATGTTTCTATTAAGCACAAAAAGAGAACATAAATAATTGAAATGTTGAAGCTACATTATTAAAGAGCTTCATTACCCTCAAATTGAAGGGATTTAGCCTCTCATTTTTGTTATCATATCAACAAATTTAGCTTGAAACATAAACAAAAAGAAGAGGAAAACGAGAGAAAAGTAAATGGACAGCTAATTAAAAGAAAATGAAATCTATTCTACTTGCATGAAAAATAAATCTACACTACTAAAATGAAAGGAAATAAATAAGGAAAGGAAAAGAATATGTATTAAATTGTATAAAAAAAAGTTACACGAAAAGAAATGGCTAAGTAGCTATGAAAAGAAAGAAGGGAACTTGATTTATTTGTGAGCCTAAACTAAATTAAAGAGGGGCTAAGAGAAAGACTAATTACATGAACATAAGGGGTACTTATACATGTTTGGAAACCCTAATTCATTTTCTTGGTAACTACCTAAACTATTCTCTTAGGAGTGGTGGCCAAGTAATCATTAGCATGTGTTAATCCTCATTTAGTTGTGCATGAAGCTTTAAACTCTATTAGCATGTGCATTAGCCTTTAATTTGTACATTAAGGTACGTAGATAGGTGGGTTCCTTGTTTCTCACTCTTGTGCATGCATATATCTTCATGAAACATCTTCCAAAATTCACTAAAATTCCTACAAAACAACATAGAAATTTCCAAGTAAATTTTCATAAATTAATATATGCACAAAAATGATCGTTTTGCCTCTATATGAAGACGAATATGTGGTGATTATAAAATAATTTTAATTTTGGTTTCGACATGTTAAAACACCCAATATGATCATTTATTTAATTAAATTCGATTAAATATAGTGGTAAAAATATGCACATGTACATGCATATCAGCATGCTATGGGATCCAGGTAAAGGTTGGTAATAATCGGGGTGGGTCATATTCGGTACTATCAGGATCATTGTGCTGATCGTTCGAAAAAGGATAGGTCGGCCCTGTCAGATACAGAGGACTATCTGTAGGTACTTAGCACATTTCTCTAGAGATGTACTATACGGAAAATAGTCCCTTTCTTGCCATTGTTGGAATTTAATTTTCCAATATGAACTTTACGAACTTAGTTGTGCAAACACTGGAATGTGAGATGCAAGCATTTCAACTATGTTATACATATATTTGAAAGGTGTTGTTCAAAGAAAGTAATTAAGAATAATATCTTTGAATTTACTTATGAAATGTTTTCATTATCATAAAGTAACAACTTGTCCGTATTTATCTGCAACATGGTCTTATGAGATACCATTTTTTCAAAAGTATATGTTCTTTTGAGTTTCCTCACATCGGTCCCACGACTGATCCGGAGTTTATTACATTTTCCCCCTAATGCTAAGTGCCCTATTTTTCAAGCAGCCAAGTAGTCAGGGTGAGTTTGGAGCATTTTGGAGGAACTTGAAGCATGGAGCTAGAAGATTTCCTCTGTAGGTGGTTGTCTATTCCTATTTCTGCACTACTATATATAAGTATCTACTAGTTCCTATAGGAATAGGCGGTTATTATTATCCCTGGCTGGGTTAATACTTGCTATGACTATGATATCGCATTTTGAGAGTGATTGTATGTACTATTTGTATCATTATAAGTTGTTTAATGTGATGTAAAGTTTATTTTGTTCTATCTAGTTTATTTTGTTCTATCTACTATGTTTATTTTCATTTACATAATTATCTACCTCTTCGGCACTTGAATTCACGGTACAGGAATATCAAGGATGTCGATCTTTGAGGGTCAAAAAGATGGTAGTCGCATATACCATGTCACACGTCTCAATAATCACCCATGGAACACGTACAAGCATATAAGAATCACAACATACATAAATTAGGTGATATAATCGAACTCAACAAAACCACAAAATACTATAGACAAGCACATTGCATGTCCACAAAAGGTAGAAATAAAGGTATGAATCACAAGTCATGCCAAAATAGAAAAGTCTATTACCAAAATATCTATCTTGACTTACAGTCCTAACGGAAGTGAAGACTTTCTATTTTCAAGATTTAAAAGATAACTAAGAAGCTTTTGGAATGCAAATGTAACGAAATTCACACAAAATGAAGAAATTAATTTCCAAGAATACTATCACAACCTACAATCCCGATGGAAGTAAAAACTTTAGACTATTATCCTTTGAAGATAGCAAGAAATACAAATCCAAAATAAAACAAATTCATAACAATACCGAAAGCAGTATCCAAAAAATTATCTCGACCTATGGTCCTAATGGAAGTGATAACTTCTGACTATTAGGCCCTTAGAGAAATCAAGGAATATAAACTCGACTCAATATCTAAATCAATGATATATTTAATGTACAAAACCATTCATCTCGACCTATGGTCCTTAGAGAGGCGACACTCTCGATTGAATGGTCCTAGGAGTTAGAAAAAACAAATAATTCAAAATGATCTCTCGGTCATAGTGTAACATCCCCTATTTGGATGCCCAAAAAACGACTACGGATGCAGTAGTCATCCATAATTATTAATCTTCGACGACCAAATAAGGTAATGTTAGATACATTGATATATCAGAAATACATGGATATGGGAAAAAAATTAAAATCATTAAACAACTTTCATTTTGGATTTCAAATCATTTCAGATTCATTACATAATCCCACATACGAGAACCACGTTGAGAGAAATTATAATTATTACTACATACGCCAAGAGTGACATATGAAGATGCCCTCTTGGATGATCAGAGTATATATATTTATGCAATTAAACAACTTTTCCTTTACCACAAAAAAAACGGCGAAATAAAAATAGTAAAGAACTCTTACTATCTATCTTTCCTCCTGCACATCTTTGAAAACCTATTCGTTTAAAGAGGTACCAGAAAACCTCAACTCTCAAACTGCTCAAAGTTAATTGAGCACCCGAAAGTTTAAGGGAAAAACGTAAACTTTGAGTCAGACATAAAGCCTGGTTTGAAAAATAACCTAACATCTCAAACCATTTTGATATCTAGTGAGACCACGCCGCTTAGCGGAATGAGTGTTCCCCTAACTAGTATCTCATCCAACACTTTATATTATCCATATACTGTGCTCCCTCATCCATAATGGTTAAAACATAACAATTCAAAATATTATGATGATATGCAAACAATTAAATCAATTCTGGATTCCCCATCCCGTTCATTTTGAATATTTGTCTCGGTTATAATTTCTAGGATCACTATTAACCTATTAGTTTTCATGGACTGACTAATAACCTATTTAAAGCTTATAAACTATCTGTCCGGACTCATAATTTTCATGGGATCACTAAGAACCTATTGGCCGCTGCCAATAACTTCATTCTTTCATTGGTTCTCCCTAAACCTAGTGGCATCTCCAATAATTTCACTTTTATCATAGTATTCATGGGTTGACTAGGAACCTATTGACTTCTGTCAAAAACTTTATCCGGATATAGTTTTCATGGGTTCGCTATAAACTTATTAGCCCATGCCAATAACTCTTTCTAAACATAGTTTTCATGGTGAACCTATCTATCTGACAACTTCTTTAATCAGTATTTAGGCATCTTATATTCTAGTCTACATGACCTCCTGATTCTACTCATACATGAGTTAACTCAATTTATATTCACTACAGGGTCAACCTAGCTGGTAATTCTGCCATTTTCTTCCCAAAATACAGTTATAGGTCTATTATATTATGAATATGTATATTAGAAGTAGCAAACATGATAACATAATAACACCTACATTTATGGCTTAATATCCTTGAAATCATTTTCATATAAAACATAGTTAATCTCTTTAACCAATGATTTTATCAAGGAAAGCTTCTTCATAAACTCCATATTTAAAAACCATTTCAAAACTCATTTATTTTGTCATGGGTTTTCCATTAAAAAAATGAGATTAGGTTCTTTGTTTTGAAAACTAAGCCTTTCGAAACCTTAGATCTTTACTTTCAAGCCATTGGAAAACCACATTTGAAAGCATTTAAACCTTCTTTTCAAAACTTTATGCATATGCCTTTCGAAACACTTTAAATCATGTCTTTCGAAACCGTCAAAACATAACTTTTGAAAGTATGAAAGCATCACTTATTTACTCATAGAAACATAGCTTCGAAATCATTTGAAAGTATCTTTTTCAAAACCATTAGATTTATCCTTAAAAATATCTTTTGGGTCAAAGTGAATATAAATGAACATAACCTTTTGAAACCATTAATTTTCATATAAAAGAATTTGGGGAAAACCGATGGCTTCGAAACCATCCTTTTGAAAGCTTAAATCATTTAAGTAAAATTTTTGGAAGGATGGCTTCGAAACCCTTTTAGAAGCCATTGGCTTTGAAACATTTAGCACAAGTGGCTATTGAACCCTTTCAAAAGCTTTAGGAAGTGGTTTATTACATTTATAAAACAAAAGCTACCTTTAGAACTCATTGATGAGTTCAATCCATTCGAAAGACATAAGGTGGGCAGCATGGTTTCAACTGAGTTCAAACTACCCTTTCGAAAGCTTTGATTTAAAAACAAGCCAATTCATTCGAAAGCTACACTTTAAACAAAATGGCGGCATCTTCTTCGAAAGCTATATTAAACTACTTTCGAATGCATTATTTTGAAAACAAGGCAAGTGGCATCTATGAAAGCTATTCAAATTGGTTTCGACCCATTGGAAAGCATGATTTCTACTTCATACCTTCCGCCTTTCTCCAATCTACTAGGTACAAATGCATTGACACCTTATGTATTGATTTCGACTTGGTTAAGGTGGAAGTATAGGGTCGAAAGCTGGGTATTGAAAGCGGCAAAATCATACTTATGTACTAAAACTGATTTATTGCCTTTCCAAGTAATTTATTTTTAACTAAACTGCCTATTAGCTGCGAAATTTTTTTCAAATTTTTCCTAAAAAACCATCGCATTAATTTCAGATCTAAATAAAGATAATAACAAAGAGCCCTTCCCTTAAGCAAAACAATTAAAAAATTTAAGTCCTTCGAATAAATTAATTAAATTTCCATAGTAAATTATTCAGGAAAAATCCTCAAAATTCATTGAAATTCATTTGTAATATGTTACCTAACGTATATAAATTTCAGACCAAAAACCTTTCATATAATTACCGGAATTAATTTCTAAACCTAATTATTCAGATTCTACTTTGAAAATTCATAATAAATTCTCCGTAGCATGGAAAATTAATAAAATTAAAACCCACCTCCAAAATAATGTTTCACATAACATATCAATTCCTCATGGCATAAGAAATCCAATAAATACGATTTTTACCTAAAATCGAATTGAATATATATCAAACAATCTTGTTTGATTCGATCAGATCATAAAATCCATGCATATGATCATTAATATTCATCATAAGGTTTTAAACATAAAATCCTATATAATATGCTCTTTAAAAAATAGAGATGGTTTGGATTAATATTCACCTTTATTATGATATGGAATTTGAGATTTGATCTTTGATTAATTCCCCTTGCTTGATTGCTTAGCTTTATTTGATTTTTCCCCTTTTCCTCCCTAGGTTATGGCTGGCTTGAACTCTCTTTGATTTACGTTTTTGAGTTTTGAAAAATGAACATGCAAAGAAATGGAAATGAGATTTTAAGGATAATGGGCTCATGGTGGCGGCAAATTCCTAAAATGACCTTGCAATATTTCTTTATTAATTAATACATGAAAACATTTTCATAACTCATTCTTCTTGTTTAATTAGCACAGCCTCTAATTAATTTCCAAATCTCAATTCCCTTATCACATTAATATTTACATTACTCTATTTAATTTATCTAATTAAATTTTTTGAATAATATTATTAACAATTAGGATTGTTACACATAGGCTCTCATGAGAGAATGATAAACAAGCATACAAGCCTACAATGCCGTAGGTAGACAATACACGGCTATTCCGGGTTAAGCTAACCCAAATGATAGACTAACATATAGCTAGTCTCCAATGTCATATAAACATCGCCTCTATTGAGGTGATAATATCAAATGCACATATAAGATGGATCTACCTAAGACATCCAGATAGGAGACTGATGTATAGCGGCACTATTCAAGGAAATGCTAATGGCTGCACTAATTTCCTACAGTCCCTTTGTTACTCCCAGAATTGCAACACCAATATCCATCTGCATGTCAATAGTATGTTGCCAACTACACCGAGCATTGGTCACGATTCTTACTTACCCTTAGTAGATAATTGTTGGCCTTTAGGTGACGTTTACGCAATGACCCTAATGAGAGTAATAATCCTCACCCCATAAACTCAACAAAGTGGCACCTCGGATCAGGGGCACGACCCCACAATCCAGACCGCTGGGATAGATACTGGCCCATCTGATTGGTCCTAATCATTCACTCTCCATGATGATGAGGACCCATTGATGTAGATTACTAACAAGTACTCTATTGTAGAAAAATCCTAGTGAGACTAACAACTAATACTCTCAACACTAAGAGTCCTAATGAGAGTGACAACAACTATTCTCGACTCTAGTCCTAACAAGAGTAATAATAAGTACTCTCGACTCCATGCATCTAATGAGAGAGTCAAAACATAATAATTCTTTGACTACTAGCCCTAAGAGTAAATAATATTATAACTCGACTAGTTAGTCCTAAGAGGATAAATCTGTAAACTCCAACATAACTCAACTTTTGGCCATTGGAGAGTAATAGAATTCTCAACTACTAACCACTAAAAGTCACCTCGAGACAATATCATAATTTTCTAACCCATCTTAAGAATATAAATGGCATCCATTCACCAATAGTAATCGAACAAGTTATACTTGAGTGTCCTATATCACTTCGTATTGCTCGAAATTTTACTGAATGCTAGTAAGCCACACTCACTAAAATAAAAAATATTCTATAATATGAGTCAATAGAATAACCGAAAAATGTTACCAGTCATCCCATAGCTTCCATCATTACTAATCTATGTATTTGACACCCTCATTCTATTGAGTTAAAATATAATGAAAATCAAAGATTCTGCACGAGGAATTATTAGAGTAATTGGAAAAGTATAACACATGTTCCATACTTCTTGGTATTGCTAAACTGTTTACTCATGTGATGTGCATATTCTTACCACTACATGTAATCGAATTTAATTAAATAAATTGTCATATTGGGTATTTTAACATGTTTAAACCAAAATTCAAATTATTTTCAAATCTTCATATATTCATCTTCGTATAGAGGCAAAATGGTCAATTTTGTGCATATGTTAACTTGAGAAAATTTAATTGAAAATTTCTATATTATGTTGTAGGAATTTGGCTTCACATACAAGTGGTTTCATGAAGATATATGCATGCACAAGAGTGGATACAAAGGAATGGAGATGGAAATAATTCATTTCATGGATCATAGAGGACCCTACCCCTACCTTCATGTACAAATTAGAAGCTAATACACATGCTAATGGTCATTACACTTTCATGCACACTTAATGTAGGATTATCTCATGCTAATGATTACTTGCCCGCCACACTTCCTAAGAGGGTAGTTTGGGTAGTTCTCAAAAAATGAATTAGGGTTTTAAAACATGTATAAATACCCATATGTTCATGTAACCCTCCTCTCTTCTTTTAGACTCTCTTCCTCTTTGTTAGTCTTAGTTTAGGATCAAAAATAAATAAAAGTTCTCCGTTCTTTTCATGGCTGCTTAGCCATTTCTTTTATGCAATTTCTTTATGCAATAGTATTTTCTTTTCTATTACATGATCTTTTCCTTTCATGTTAGTAGTGTAGTTTATTTTTCATGCAAGCATATTAGTGTTTACTTCTTTTTACTTAGCTTTTCTTTTCATTTTGCTCTCTTTTTAATTAATGTTGCATGCTACAACTGTCAACTGTTGATACGATAACGAAAATGAGATGCTATACCCATTCAACTTAGGGGTAATGAAGCTCTCTCATTAAATAGCTTCAACAATTTGATGTTTGTGTTCTCTTTTTGTGCTTAATGAAAACATTTGAAGTGGTTTAACTTGTTGTTGTAGCTTTAAATTTGATAGCCTATATCGTTGATACCAAATAGGCTATGCTTAAATAAACAACAAACATAAATTACCACTTCATCTACATATGATGATGGTAATGAAGTGAATGTTAAAATCAAAATTTGATGGTCTATATTTCTAATCAATAGTTAGTAGTCCATACTTAAAATAGATTTTTTTTTTCAACTTTGCTGTCATATTTCATGAGAGTTAAAAGTGTATTAATGGTTGTGTTAAAGTTTGATGGTTTATATTGGGCTAATTAATAGCATAAATATGTCATACTTATGGTAAGCACATCAACTAATTTCACTAATGACCAAAAAAAGAGATCATAACTTCATTTTTCTGATTTATGTGATCTAGAGAGTGGATTTATCTCTAAATTGTCATTTTATTCTCATAGTTTTCATTCACTTTTGTAGTTGTCATTTTGTTAGTTTTCTCATTTTCTAGCTCAATACTCCTTTAAATCTTTGTTTAATTGGATTGAATAGAAATTTAAAATCTAACAATTTTCCACGGATCGACCCATACTCGCTACGTAGTAATATTTATACGTCGTGCACTTGCGATTAATTTTATTATAAATTCGTTTGATGGATTTCTAACTCGATAGAATTCCCGTCGACGAACATCAATATATAGAATTTCACATAAACATTAATATAACAAATTTCAAATTAAACTATATATATGTATGAAAGGAATTTATATTTTAATACTCTTAATACCATTCCAAAATGTTTCATAGTTAGCTTACATTCATTATCGACTTATAAACTCAAAATCCCCTTTTGAATATATTCTTGAGTCATTTCCATTAAACATACACTTTCCAAAAAAAATTCCTTTAGGAATTGTTATTAAAACCTTCCATTTATAGTAGTAAAAATTATTAGCATTCTAATACGATTGAAAATTCTCAATTTTCATTTTCAAAGAACTTTCGTATCAAAAACAATTTCCAAAATTTTTATTTCCCAACCATTTTTATTTATTTGTAAATATACCCCAATCCAATGTTTGAAACACCATAAATACTTTTCCAAATCTTTCTAAAATCTTTTAAAATAAGAAAATCAATAGAACGTCCCAAAAATATAAATCACGGAGCAAAATTCTTCAAAATATCAATCAATCATAAATTTTATCATATGGCACAAGCGGAATTATATCGAATTTGGTCATCCGATCCGTATAATGCATACACAATAAAATACAGATATATAAAGTTCAATTCATAATTGGACCATTTGCAGGTTAACACTTCAAACTAATTTAAATAATCAAGCATCGCAACATCAACCAATTCCAAACCAATATACAAAACAATCCATTCAACTATGCAATTCAAGAAATATATGGGATAAATACACATAAAAAAATATGATATAGATATAGATATGAGTTTAGAAAGTCACTTTAATGACGAACGTATAACCACTTCAGGGCTAAGCGATTCCAGTCGCCCAAAATTGCTATAGCCAACACCACTGCCACGTCTACATGTGCTTTCAATGTCATTGAATTTGCTTGCTTCTCCCTATTCCATGCATGCTCCAACTTCCTCATAGCTTTCGTGAATGTTAGCAACAGCATCCACCACCGCATGCCATCGCCCAAGCCAGCACCACTCATCAGCCAATGCCGATGACACCAACCTAAAACACCATGTTAGACTGCCATCTATGATTTCCGCTTGAAGTTTTCCGCTCCAGCCTCACACTCAGCCTACCACCATGTCGCATTCTTTACTGCACCATCATCGTAAATGCCTACTTCATAGGTACCCATGCCTTGACATCGCAGAGACTTCTTCAAGCATTGATCGTGGTCGAACCCTCTCCACCTACCATATCGCACCTGGTCACCAACAGCTCGCACGATGTCATCGCACCTCCCTCCTTAACATTGCCTCCAAGCCCTGCTTCGTCTCTATGCCGGATTACTAACCAGCAGCTGCAAATCATGTGATGCACTTTAAAAAATTGATGCATGCATTCAATTTGTGATTTAGGACAGATTTGGGAGCAGGGTTTGAAATGGGAAAAAGGGTTGGATTTACTAAACTAGCTTAGGTTAATTTTAGGCTTTAGTGGTGAAATGTGGAGGAGTTTATAGAAGGAGAATATGGCTTCTTTTATTTATTTTCTTTTGTTACTTATACATAAATTTGAATTGATCTATAATTCAGAGAAATATAATTTAGTAGGTGCATAATTTTATTCAATTCAATACTTCTGTATTCTTATTTAATCATTCACTATATTATTCCAAAAACAAATTTATTTTTCAACTATCCCAATCATATAGAATTATTTACACTTCAAAATATTTTATATTGATTAAAATATTTTATTCAGTTTCAATATATTATCTAAAAGGAATTTATCAATTTAATTCAACTTACTAAAATGAATTTTTTTATTGAACGGACTTCAAACAACTAAGAATTTATTTTCAAGGTAATAATTATCAAAAATCAAATTCAAATATTTTTATTTTAATCAAATTTATATATTATTACGGCGTAGAAAGCCAAGTTGTTACAAATTTTTACCCTCGTGAAAATTGCATCCTCATAATTTCTTATGGGGAAACGTCATACACTGAACTTTCTTCATATTATACAAACTTCTATCAAACTTAAAATTACTCATCCCTCTATGTGGCCTTTCTCTAACTTATTTTATCATATGCTGCAATTTGAATACACTCATTTAATTACTTTTTATTTTTGCATACGATAAATTTTTATGAAATTTTTTCTAGTCATTGTATTTTTCAAAATTTTTTGATAGAGTCTCCTTTATATAAAGAGCATTTAAAAAAAATAAAACTACAATATATGATCATAATAAATATACAACCCAATGGTGGAGCATTCCAAAACATAGGAAAAATAATATAATATCATATATATTTCGATATGTCGAGAAAACGTACATTTTCCTTACCGTTTAATTGAGCTATTTGCTTTTGTGCAAGAAAACGCAAGCCAACATCGCTATTTCATCCAAATATGCTTCACAAGTACCTATTCTCAACTCAATTTCAAACATTATAAGTCACATAAGAAGAGGTATAAGAACTATGCATTTATTTAATATAAAAACGACATCATATTCATATTCAAACTAATTTTAACAAACTTTCAAAGGTCAAAAACATAAAATTTGGGGTGGGTTTCAAAAGTAGAGTTGTAACTTAGTGTTATAGCTTTCCAAAACAATCTTTGGACTATAAAAATGTCAAGTATAACTTGAGTTACTTTAGGCAGTAAATCTAAAATAAGAATGCAAGTACAGACCCACTTAACAAACCAGCATTTTTACCTTTTGGTTTAGAAAACTTCAAAATTTTGCAAAAATCTTTATAAAAAAAAGTTGTTGGTTATATTCTTAAGTTTTCAAAAAAGGTAAGATCGTCAAAATTGGACAACCCTTTAAAAATTATGATAAAATGAATCTAGTGTTGTTATGTGGAGTGTGCATTTTCAGAACAATATACATCGTTTATAATTCATGTCTAACCATAGTTAAGCTCAAAATTTTGCATTGCATTTTACAACAAAAATTGCTCTCTAACAATATAGCATTCTAGCGAATTCAAAATCATTAAAGACGGACCAATGGTTTTAGAATTATGATTAAATCAAATCTATGCATGCCTTCAATGTTACCAATGTCGCTTATTTATCGCTCTTCCATGTGTGCTTCACCTTCCTCGTTGCTTTCATGAAAGTGTAGTGGATTATGTGTGTCTATGGTGAACTTACTAATGAATATGTATAAGTAATATAATAAGCTAACTGGAAATAAAATAAAGTAAACTAAGAAGGACAAATTCTATACTAGTTCGGACCACCATTCTACATCAATCCCACAATCTCTATTCTGACTTACTAATACCCTCACTTCACTTGGATGAATGAGTTTATACAACCTAAGCGGTTGAATAGGTCTTTTCCACAAGCTCGATAAAAAATAGTTTTTATCCGCAATCGTGTTTGAAAACACTGATTTGCCTAATATAGTACAATGTGTCTATAATGCACAAAAATCGATTTCTAGTTGAATGTGCATGATTTTTTAGAGCGTTGAATTGGAAAACTGATAGTATATTCGAATGATCACTGGTACGAGTGCTTTTGGTAAGGATTTTAGAAAATAGATTTGAGATTCAAAGCAAAGTGATTGTAATCCTCTTCAAATCATAAACCATTTATAGAATTGAAAAGCTAAGAAAAGGAGTTGCATCATTTACTGATGGAGTGTGAAGAGGAGTCATGTCTTGAAACGAAAGATGAAACATGACTATTCAAGAGGAGTAAATATTTTGAGCGTGTCTCAGAGTTTTGAAAGAATTTCATGCACACGTGACCTCACATCGGTCCACGTAATTTCTTCAGAATTTCGAAGCTACAAAAGCCTTTAAAAATCCTTTAAAAAAATCTTAAAAATAATTAAAAAGGTATGTTTAAAATTATTAAAAGGTATGTTTAAAATTAGTAACATATAATTCTTATGAGTTTTATTAATCTATTTCTAAGACAAAACAACCAACTAGACAAGGTCTTCAAGTGTCCTTTCTTTTGATGATATTTTGGTAAAGTAGCGCGTATTCTTCTATTTAAAGCTATGTGATGACTTATTTATGGTTTTCCAGCTTAGACTCGTGTATGAAGTCACCGTTATCTAAATGCATATATGTGAAGAGGAGTCATGTCTTGAGGATGACAAATCATATATGTATTCACGCAAAGAATGTTACAACAATGCTACTACGAATGTAGTACTCCCACCGAATATGTGCATGATATATTTTATAACTCCCCTTAAATATATGCATATGATCAAATATTTCTCCCTCTTCCTCGAAAAGGAGAAAAATAAAGTATAAAACTTCATAATGCATATGGTAGAATGGACATCATAGATTAAAAATCACAAAATGAACATTATAGAACACCACAGAATGAACGTGATAGGATAAACATAATGTCAGAAAACGCATACTCTGTACCAAAACAATGTTACAAATGTCAACACATTACACAAATGCTAAATGTTAGACGAAATAAACTGATGCATAGATATAACTGAAAACAAATTAGTTGTCCAAAAGTAAGCCAAATAGTAAGGAGCCATAGTCTATGGCCCATAATGATAATTCTCAGAAGTATTAGGATTAGACTGTATGAATCATGTATGCTGCCTAGTGTGTGCTGGAGGACGCGCTGGAGAATTTGATGTATGAGCGACAGAAGCATGTGGCCTAGTTCCTCTCACTCTGCAGCCCATCCCGATAGCTCCAGTAGGTTGTTGATGCAATGGTGCCACTGCATCAATGCCCTCTAGGCCTGTGTGGAAGTCATGTCTTGAAGGCTGAGATAAAAGAGGAGGCTAAAGAGCACTTCCCTCATTATCACTCCCTACTCCAATCTCCATGCTGCGAACGGAGCCACACGAACGTGTAAGCAGAGAACAAATAATGCTAGCTCCTTTTGCTCCTGCTTCTCTTCCCGAATCTTATGTATTATATGATCATGTCTGCCAAGCATCACGATAATTCGGTCCTCTCCGGGGCGGCCGTGGGGGAGCATGTTAATGAAAAGAAAGTGGGGGTAAATCTTGCTCTTCTGACTGGTGTACAAGAGTCCCGATATGAATCTCATCTATAGTCATAGGAATTTCACAGTTTTAACACTTTGTCATCAAATATAGACGAACATTGATGTTAAGAGGGGTTCCATCATCCAAAGTAACACCAAAGCAATGTAGTATGACAGAAATCAGATTACCATATGGATTATACCTACGAATCTCTCCCAATTTATTTTTGATCATATTTTCCATGATTGAGTGTGCACAATTCACTCTTATGTTATCGATAATAACATAAGCAACCTTTTGAATCAATGGATAAATTTTGTTAAAACTGTTGGTTTTTGAATTAGATTATAATAAAGAATACTAATAATTATGGGGGCCAAATGACTTACGTTTGAAGTTGTGCAATTAACATTTCGTCTTTAAATTATTAGCCGCATAATATACTTGTCATCCATAGCCAAATCGTTTAAAATCACTCCTTCTAAAGAAATTCCTAAAATTTCTCCTAACATTTGTTCATTGAATTCAACTCCTTTAACCCTTGTTTAAAGCACTAATCCATTATCTTCTTGACCGACTTCTAGATTTGCATAAAATAATGTTAACATCATGGTATACATCAATCCCAAATCCATTCATGTTTATAACATTTACTAGTTGAGCCCTACAAAAGAGATTTCGAATATTATGTATAAATAGTGTGAATTTAAATTTACTGGACGGCTTCACAGTGATTCATTCATCATGGCCACGTTGAATCTCTTGATATTCTCCTTCTTGTTTTCGAGCCATCCCTTAACTTTATCCATAAGAAATTTGTCGATAGATCCAAAAGATGTTGAAGAGATCGACCTCTTCCCTCTTTCCATGATAAAAAGTAACTATTTTGATCGAGAAAAATGAAAGATTTAGAGTTTTTTAGGTTGGGGTTTATGGAGAAAGGGCCTAAAATTGGGTAGATGAGGTAGAAATGTAAAAAGGAGTGAAAGCCTAGTTGAAAAACGCCCTCGGATATGTAGTATTTCCATCACTGTAGGACAAGTCGACAAGCATCAGTGCACGTTCAACTCGAATACCGTAGATTTTGGCCTATTTTCAATAGGATCTGAATTTTTTTTTTTAATTTGTTATATTTATATTTTTGATTAAGCTAAAATTTATAAACTTATATACATAATTATTATAAATTAGTCTAGAAATTTTTTCTTGAAATGATATTATATTATATATGTATGTATTATGAAAAAAATTATGGAACTTAACACACATAGATAACACAATAGCTTTATTAAGTTCTAAATTTTAATTAAGTTTAAAATATTCAAAAGAATTTTTATTATTTAACCGAATAAATTTTAAAGTAAATTAATATTTAAAATATTAGATTTAGCAAATAAATTCCTAATTCTCGATATAATTTAATATAAGTACTTTCATTTAATGGTTTAGTCAATATATCACCAATTTGATTTTCAATATTTACAAATTCTAAAGATTTGTTTTTTTTTTCAAAATGGTCCCTTAGAAAATGATCTTTAAAATCAACATGTTTAGTTCTAGAGTGATTGATTGGATTTTTGCCTAAATTAATTGCACTTCTATTCCCACGGTACATAAATGATTTTCTTAAGTTTACAACAAAATCTTTAAGTGTCTGTTGTATATATATTACATTGAGCACAAGCTAAAGCGGTTGTAATACACCCTGCTTCACAAGTAGATAAAGATACGTGGTTTTATTTCTCACTGAACCGTGAAACTAAATGTTTTCCTACAAAATGACATGTGCCACCGGTGCTTTTCATCTTTGTCATGTCCACCAAAATCAACATTGCTATATGATACTAATTCAAATAGACATCATTTTGGATAAAAAAGACGATAATCTTTAGTTCTAACTAAATATCTTAGAATTTATTTAACAACTCGTAGGTGTAATTCTTCTCATTAGCTTGAAATCTAGCATATATGCATGCATTCATCATTATATCGGATCGACTTGCTTTAGACATAGTAAAGGTCCAATCATACATCTAAATAGTTTCTGATCGACATTCTTACCCATTTTTTCTTTATCAAAGTAAGCAGTTGTAGCTGTCGGGTAAGCTTACTAATCATGTTTTTGACTACAAATCTTTTAATTGAATCTTTATGGTATTTTTTTATGAAATAAAATTATCACTTTCTAGTTATTTAATTTGTAAACATAGAAAATAATTTAATTATCTGATATAGAACATTTCAAATTCTTTTCTTATTATTTTCGAAAAATCTATACAAAGTTTTTCATTAATTAATCAAAAAATGTCATCAATATAGATTTGGACAACTAATAAGTCATTATTTTCATGTTTTATAAAAGTAGTTGAGTTTACTTTACTAATTTCAAAACTAAAGTAAAGTAAATAATTTTTAATTCTATTATACCAAACAAATGATGCTTGTTTTATACCATCAAGAGCATTTTTAAGTTTAAAAACGTGATTAGAATATTTTTCATGTTTAAATAAAGGTGGTTAATCTACATATACATTTTCATCTCTAAAACCGTTAGAAAAGTACCTTATACATCCATTTGATGAAGTTTAATATTGTGGCGCAAGCAAAACAGTAGTAAAGTACCTTATACATCCATTTGATGAAGTTTAATATTGTGGCGCAAGCAAAACAGTAGTAATCTAATTGATTCAAGACGTGCAATTGGAGCAAAACTTTCATCGTAGTTGGTTCCTTTCTCCTGATTATATCCTTGAACAGCCAGCCTAGCTTTATTTTTAATGATTTCACCATTCTCATTTCTTTTATTATTATATGCACGTTTTGTTCCTATTACGGACTAATCATTAGGTCTGGTCACTATTTCCTAAGCATTACTTATTTCAACTTTATTTTGTTCCTCTTGCATTACCCTAATCCAGTATCCATCTTTATTGGCTTCTTTATATATCTTAGGTTCAATTATTGAAATAAATGTTAAGTGACTTATTTCATTTAATTGTAACTTTAGTACTAACATCCCTTAAAATATTTTAAATGGAGCGGTCTTTTAAAATTCATGGGGTTCTTTATTTAAATTTTGTTCCGAAGATTCATTCATTTCTTCAAAATTTCATTAAGTTTATCTTGTTCTCTATTTTGTGCCATACTTATAGACTGATTTATATAATTTTTTCAAAATCATCTTTAGAATTATTAAACTTTTGTCGAAGGAAACATGTATTGTTTCTTTTATAGTATTTGTTCTTGTAGGATCGATTTCACCCTAGAGGGGGGTGAATATGGTGATGCTGTTAATTATAAAAATAATAATTGCGGAAGCTTATAAAATTATTTCAACACAGATATATCAAAATTATAGCAGCACATATAATAGCAGAATAATAAATGCAGAAATAGAACGACACAGAATTTACTCAGCTTCGGCAAAACCCTGCCTACGTGCTGCCCCCAAGGTTTCTAATAGAAATTAAGTAGTCACACGCTTACACACGTAAACTCGCGACACCCGCTACTGACTAACCTAACTCTACGCTCAAAACCCTACCACAACTCAGCCACTGAGTTGCAAATTCTCAAACTACGCCACGTAGTTTGTCCCCTAGTCACGCGACTAGTAATTACAACGTTTAAAAGAGAAATACAAATTAAAAACAATTTAAAAACTAAAGAAACTAAACCCTAATTTAAATAAACTAAAGCCTTTGTAAACTAAGCCGGCCCAAAAATAAACACGTGATAGGTTTAAATCCTTTTTCATTTTGTATTATGGCTTCGGCCCAAATACGTTTATTGGCGGCTTATCCTTTTTCCTTTGCTTGCAAATTAGGGCTTTGTTTAAGATTGAAGAAGCCGACTTTAATTTGTTCGATCAGGTGGATTGTTCTTCGTGATTGCTTGACGATCGATTATACTTTGCACACGGCTTCTCGATCGAGTTTGGTGATTTGGTATGTGATTTATTCCTTTTGCTTTTCTGTTATGCTTGCTTGAACTCGATTGTTCTTAAGCCGATGATGATTATGGGTTTATATATAGTTCGACATCCTTATTTTTCGTTCGTCTGATAGTTGTTTGATTTTTTCAATACTGTGCTTCGGCCATTCGATCTTCATTTGGATGCTTGAGATTAATTACTGACTTTTCATTTTTTTTGAATAACACGGTGTTGATTTTGAACTGTTCGTTTTTTCTTGGTCATCACGGTTTCGATTCTGGTTTGGCGATGTTGATTTCGTTCTTTGTGACTTCGGCTTGATATTGTGATAATGTTTGACTTTGACTCTAACTCGTTTAATTTGAAATTCCTGATGCAAGCTTTCTTTCTTTGCCTTGTACCTGGCTTGACATGTATTTGTTCGACTTTGTTTATTTGAAATAATTCCTGGACTTTGGCATGTCTGTTCTTTGTGATGGAACCGAGTTGTTTGGTCGACACTTGCAGTTTACTTGCTTAAGTTGGTTCATATATTTCATTTGTTGATTTGTAGCTGCGGTGTCACTCTGTAGTATTGTGTCTTGGTTCCATTAATGATGCTCTGTATCTGTTGTATATATGAGCTGCTGTGTTGCCATATTAGTCTGGTTGGAGTTTTGCTTGTATCACTTGAGTCTGCACTTGCTTGATCCAGTTTCACAGTTGCATACTTGTATATGCACTCGAGCCTGATACTGGTGCATATGCTTGCTTATCTCTTGCCAGACCTGTAGCCTTTGTGCATTGTTGCTATTCCTTTGTTGCACTTGGTTTGTGATTCACTGTTGCATTTGTTTTGGTTGTTGCATTTGTTTTGGTTGCTGCATTGACTTGATATTGTCATTTCAATGTTGCTGATGTTTGGTTCGGTCATGTATCTGAATGTGCAGTCTTTGGTTGTAAATTGTGTTTGAAATGCTGGTAGTTGGACTTGATCTTTTGACCTAAGTATGTTGGTTTGTAATCTCTGATTCATTTTTGAGGCTTGAACATGGTTTGAGTTTCAGACCTGTAGCATGCACTCGAGTCATGGTAGCAGTGACTTGAACTTTGCATTTTCTCTGTGGTTTAGTTTCACACCGCTGTCACTTGTAGTTGCTGTAGTGTTGCAGTCTTTAACTTGTACCATTCGAGGAAGTTTGCATATTTGTTTCATGTACACTCTGGCCTTCATGTTGAACTTGTTACTGTGGGTTTCTGACTTAGTTCGATGGTCATGCACTTGAATGTGTAGTCTTGTGTTGTGTTTTCATATTCACTTGGTGGCATTTGGTTGCATATCCATCACTGCACTGTTTGGTTGTATTTGAATTTTATGCTCAATAGTTTTATGATGTTTTGTAGCGCACCCGAGTTGAATCCAGCTTAAAGCTCGGGTTTGACCTTGTGCTGATTATTGTGACATTATTTTTATTGCACTTGAGTTGAACCTGGCGTTTTGGGTTTGACCTGTGCTCACCTGTCCCTGTAATTCTATCAAGTGTATATATCGGTGTGCACGGCCTTGTGGCATATACAGTGATACACTGTGTATGTCACAAGCTGTTCGTGTATGATGAATTCAAAATTAAATGATGACGAACAACCCAAATAACTGAGGAAAATATTATTTTCAAAATCCACATTTTATTTTATACTGCAAAAATATTTTATTTTCAATTTTACTGCTTCAATGTATATTTTTGCAGATTTCTCAGATGCTGGAATCACATTAGAATGAAGTTGAAGATCAGTACGAGTTGAGTGAATGAGTGATATGTAGTGAGGTGCAATGTAAATGTGAATTGAATTGTAATTGAAATTGTATATAGTGAGAGCTTGAAATTTGTACTATTCAAAAATTGTAATAAATATTTGTTTGAATAAAATTTCTATTTGAATTCAAATTCTGTGTTATATATTTTATTCAGCAAATATTTATTTAATTTATGAAAAATAAAATAGTACATTAACAAATACATTTGAATGAATATATATATGTTTATTATCATCAAACAAAAATCGTAGCAATCGCATATTCAACAATCTCCCCCTTTTGAGAACAAACATATATTTAAGATTTTGAATATGTTAAATGTATTTGATCATTGATATACACTAATTACTCCCCCTATTTAAATGCTTCCTCTCTATACAAAGCTCCCCCTTTATATATGCATACAATTAAAAATATGCAAATGAGCCTAGATGCAAATAGAAAATATTTGACCTTTGCTTGATTTTATTTGACAAAATCTTAAATTTCTCTACCCCTTTTGTTATCAGCAAAAGAGTAATAGTGTTAGAAAAATGGAGATAAACTGATAGATATTAATCCAACATTAAAAATCAATTGAATATATATATGAAATTTCAATAAAAAATCAAACAAAAATCATAACTACTCTTGTTAGGCGCATATTCCACTTTTAGAAATGATGGGAATGATGTCATCATATAAAATCATATAGTTGTGTCTATTTGTGGTATATTTATATCAGGAATTTGAATATCTACTAACCATGCATATCCGTTAGGACTTTTAAATGAGATTAGTAGTATTCCAATTTTATTTTTAAACAATGAATTCAAGTATCTTCTAACCACGCATAACCGTGAGGACTTTTAAATGGGATTAGAATCAACTTGTTTATTTTAAAAATCAATTCTTGATATGCGTTCCATACATGCATAACCATGAGGACTTTTAAATGAGTATGGAAGCGCATAACAAATTCCAAGTAATTCACTCATGCATTACCGTGAGGACTTTTAAATGAGAGTGAATACTTTGGATTTTATTTTAATTTATTTTATTATTATTATTACTACTAATATATATATATATATATTTTAAAAAATGAAAAATGAAAAATGAATGATTCCTGTTTGAAGTACCACATATTGACAAACTATATTGAATTTTGATGAGTGATGGTTGTTAGAAATATGATAGAAATAGAGATAGTCATGGAATTTTTACCAACAAAAAAGTTTTATAACTCTTGTTTAAATTTCTAAAGAAATTTACTAACTATACCATCTTGAGTCACATTATATGATAAATATCAACACTCATCACTTTCTCAATCACTATTTATCTTTTCGATAATTATTAGGGAGTCAGATAAGTCAAAATAGTCATTTAAAATCAAATTCAAAAATAATTATAAAATCAATTTTTCAAAATGATTGATCTGAAAACATGGTCAAAAATGATTTTATAGAAGGGGTTATATGAGAAATATTTCTGCTATTTGAAAATTATTTGAAATGAAAAATATGCAGATATTTTCTTTGAAAAACGATGCAGTTACTAAATGTCTCAAAAATCACGTTCAACTAGTAATTTTTCTATCAACTAGATTACCAGTGTAATATGCATCTGAATTTCTCTTTCACTCAAAATTATCATTAATTGAATTTGATAGACCAGACCATGAAGTGTGCAATAAAATATCTCAAAATCAATTTTAACAGTTTTTTAAATGATATTATCTTGAATTTGAATTGAAGCCGTGTAAATAATCAAAAAGCGTGAATATAGAGTCAGCCGTAAAATAATCAAATCTATTATCATCCAATGAAACACTATTATTAATCCAAACTAATATATATAAAGTAATTCAAAGACTCTACAGATTTTTATAGTGTTCTTGGCATAAGAATATAATTGGCCAACATTTTTGAATAAGTCAGAATCAAAATCATCATTATTTTATCATCTCATTATTGGCTGATTTACATCAGATTACAGTGCAGATTATCACATTTAATATATCGTTCAAATAAATATACCATTACATGTTTTACCTTTACGATATTTTTCGTTGTTGTCCATTGTGATTCTGTCACCTTTGTACTAGGCTAAGGAACTTTGCTTTGTCGCCCGTTGTGTTTCTGGAATAGCCAGAATCCACATAACACTGTTTTTGTTCCTTAGCCTGCCACCACACCTACACGGGAAAAGATTTTTGTGACCTATTTGTTTTTATAGGTCCATGGTTGTTAGTGGAAGAATATTTAGAAAAATAATTTTGTGGAGACCCAAAACTATATATATATATATATATATGTTCCTTTTGGCACCAAGATTTGTTTTACTTTGAGAGATTTTGTATTTGTGCCTTTTGGAACCCAAATTGGTATAGTTTTCACGTGTTTGGGTCTATACCAACAACTATTTTGATTGTGTCCAAATTTTCTACAAATTGTGCACATTGAATTTACTTGATTAATCTCATTTCTAACATTTTTAGATTGATTATATCCAAGTCCTTGTCTAACTGTGTTAATAGTTTGCTTCCCTAATAGCATATTCAATGATTTTTCAAAAATGTCTAACTGTGTTAACAGTTTGCTTCCCTAATAGCATATTCAATGATTTTTCACTTTTTGAAAGTTTATCTAAAGTCGTTGATAATTGTTGGACTTGTGTGCACTTTTTAGTAGAGTTCTCTCTCCTTATATTTTCACTTTCTTTCAAAATCAAATTTTCATTTTCAAGTGATTTTATATTAATTTCTGATTTTTTTAATTTCTTCTTCAAATGTTGGACACTTATCACACTTAGGGATCCTACTTTGATAGTTTTTAACTAATTGTTCAAATGTTCGTTTAGTTCAATCAAACTATCTCTTTGTGATTCAATTTTAGCATATTTCTCCCTAAGTCGTTCAAAATAGCCATTTACTTCATGGAAATATATAAGTAATTCTGAGTGAGTGAGTTTGATACCTCGCTGGCTCGTCATCGTCGCTACCAGTTATATTTCCTTGAAGGCACATATCCGCTTTCTCACTCTCATTGCTAGTACTTTGATTATCTTCATCACTTGTATTCCATGTGGCTGCAAAACTTCCCCCTTTTGATTTCTTTTCAAAGTCGTGTCGATTTTGTGGACAATTGGGCTTGATGTGTCCGGGTTGGTTGCATATGTGACAGATGATTTTTTGTTCTTCTGGATTGTCTAGTATTTTTTTTATTCTGCTTTTCGATTTTCGATTTAGAGCTGGATTTCTGTATTTGTAATTCCACCTTTTGAATTTCTTTATTATCAGCTCCAATTCTGCTGCTCCATCATCATCATCATCTTTACCATCACTTTTTGTTATTCCTTTAAGAGCTATTGATTTCTTTGTAGTGTCGCCTCCTTCACTCTCTTCCTTGAATTTCATTTCTAGCTCATAAGTGGTGAGATTTTCGATGAGTTCTTCAACTTTCATCTGTTTTAAATCTTTTGATTCTTGAATGGAAGTCACTTTGGCTTCAAAACTTCGTGGAAGGACTCTGAGGATTTTTCGGACTATCTCCAACTATGTGCCTGATTTTCCGAGAGCTTTTGATTTGTATACGATATTGGAAAGTCGTCCATACATCTCTTTAACATTTTCTTCCTTCGCCATTGTGAAGTTCTCATATTCGCTGCTTAGCATGGCAAGGCGAGATTCTTTGATTTGAGATGTTCCTCCGTGAGTCACTTCGAGTGTGTGCCATATTTCCTGCGTAGTTAGACAATGTGGGACATGATTAAATTCAAATTGATCCAATGAATAGATAATAGAATTCATAGCTTTAGCATTAGCATTTTGTAATTTATTTTCTAATTCTGTCCATTGATCCATTGGTTTCTCTATTTTCTGATTATCTACAGTTATGGTTGGTGCTCTATAACCAGTCTCAACAATATTCCAAGCGTCAATGGTTTTCATAAAAAATTTCATTCTATTTTTCCAGCAGGCGTATTCACCATTGAACATTGGTGGTCTAACTATGGACTGACCCTCAGCAAAAGCATTATTAGAAGAAGTCATTTTAAAAATTCAAATTTTTAAAACAAAAATTAGTTTTTCAAAAATGAATTTTTTAAAACAAAAGTTGGCTTCTATTCCTAGTTCTGATACTACTTATAGGATCGATTTCACCCTAGAGGGGGGTGAATAGGGTGATACTATTAATTATAAAAAAATTAATTGTGGAAGCTTATAAAATTATTTCGACACAGATATATCAAAATTATAGCAGCACAGATAATAGCAGAATAATAAATGCAGAAATAGAACGACACAGAATTTACCCAACTTCGGCAAAACTCTGCCTACGTGCTGCCCCCAAGGTTTCTTCTAGAAATTAAATAGTCACACGCTTACACACGTAAACTCGCGACATCCGCTACTGACTAACCTAACTCTACGCTCCAAACCCTGCCACAACTCAGCCATTGTGTTGCGAATTCTCAAACTACGCCACGTAGTTTGTCCCCTAGTCACACGACTAGTTATTACAACGTTAAAAAGAGAAATACAAATTAAAAACAATTTAAAAACTAAAGAAACTAAACCCTAATTTAAATAAAATAAAGCCTTTGTAAACTAAGCTGGCGCAAAATTAAACACGTGATAGATTTAAATCCTTTTTCCTTTTGTATTATGGCTTCGGCTCAAATATGTTGATTGGCGGCTTATCGTTTTTTCTTTGCTTGCAAATTAGGGCTTTGTTTAAGATTGAAGAAGCCGACTTTAATTTGTTCGATCAGGTGGATTATTCTTCGTGATTACTTGACGATCGATTATACTTTGCACACGGCTTCTCGATCGAGTTCGGTGATTTGGTATGTGATTTAGTCCTTTTGCTTTTCTGTTATGCTTGCTTGAACTCGATTGTTCTTCAGCCGATGATGATTATGGGTTTATATATAGTTCGATCTCCTTATTTTTCGTTCGTCTGATAGTTGTTTGATTTTGTCAATACTGTGCTTCGGCCATTCGATCTTCATTTGGATGCTTGAGATTAATTACTGACTTTTTCAATTTACTTGAATAACACGGTGTTGATTTTGAACTGTTCGTTTTTTCTTGGTCATCACGGTTTCGATTTTGGTTTGACGCTGTTGATTTTGTTCTTTGTGACTTCGTCTTGATATTGTGATAATGTTTGACTTCGGCTCTGACTCGTTTAATTTGAATTTCCTGATGCAAGCTTTCTTTCTTTGCCTTGTACCTGGCTTGACATGGATTTGTTCGACTTTGTTTATTTGAAATAATTCCTAGACTTTGGCATGTCTGTTCTTTGTGATGGCACCGAGTTGTTTGGTCGACACTTGCGGTTTACTTGCTTATGCTGGTTCATATATTTCATTTGTTGATTTGTAGCTGCAGTGTCACTCTGTAGTATTGTGTCTTGGTTCCATTGACGATGCTCTGTGTATGTTGTATATATGAGCTGCTGTGTTGCCATATTAGTCTGGTTGGAGTTTTGCTTGTATCACTTGAGTCTGCACTTGCTTGATCCAGTTTCACAGTTGCATACTTGTATATGCACTCGAGCCTGATACTGGTGCATATGCTTGCTTATCTCTTGCTAGGCTTGTAGCCTTTGTGCATTGTTGCTATCCTTTGGTGCACTTGGTTTGTGATTCACTGTTGCATTTGTTTTGGTTGTTGCATTTGTTTTGGTTGCTGCATTGACTTGATATTGTCATTTCAATGTTGCTGATGTTTGGTTCGGTCTTGTACTTGAATGTGCAGTCTTTGGTTGTAAATTGGGTTTGAAATGCTGGTAGTTGGACTTGATCTTTTGAACTAAGTATGTTGGTTTGTAATCTCTGATTCATTTTTGAGGCCTGAACAAGGTTTGAGTTTCAGACCTATAGCATACACTCGAGTCATGGTAGCAGTGACTTGAACTTTGCATTTTCTTTGTGGTTTAGTTTCACACTGCTGTCACTTGTAGTTGCCGTAGTGTTGCAATCTTTAACTTGTACCATTCGAGGTAGTTTGCATATTTGTTTCATGTACGCTCTGGCCTTTGTATTGAACTTGTTACCGTGGGTTTCTGAATTAGTTCGATGGTCATGCACTTGAATGTGTAGTCTTGTGTTGTGTTATCATATTCACTTGATGGCATTTGGTTGCATATCCATCACTGCACTGTTGGTTGTATTTGAATTTTATGCTCGACAGTTTTATGATGTTTTGTAGCACACCTGAGTTGAATCCAGCTTAAGCTCGGGTTTGACCTTATGCTGATTATTGTGACATTATTTTTATTGCACTTGAGTTGAACCCGACGTTTTGGGTTTGACATGTGCTCACCTGTCCCTGTAATTCTATCAAGTGTATATATCGGTGTGCACGGCCTTGTGACATATGATACACTGTGTATGTCACAAGCTGTTCGTGTATGATGAATTCAAAATTAAATGATGACAAACAACCCAAATAACTGAGGCAAATATTGTTTTCAAAATCCACATTTTATTTTATACTGCAAAAATATTTTATTTCCAATTTTACTGCTTCAATGTATATTTTTGCAGATTTCTCAAATGCTGGAATCATATTGGAATGAAGTTGAAGATCAATACGAGTTGTGTGAATGAGTGATATGTAGCGAGGTGCAATGTAAATGTGAATTGAATTGTAATTGAAATTATATATAGCGAAATCTTGAAATTTGTACTATTCAAAAATTGTAATAAATATTTGTTTGAATAAAATTTCTGTTTGAATTCAAATTCTATGTTATTTATTTAATTCAGCAAATATTTATTTAATTTATGAAAAATAAAATAGTACATTAATAAATACATTTGAATGAATGTATATATGTTTATTATCATCGAACAAATATCATAGCAATCGCATATTCAATAGTTCTTCCATTAAAAATTCTATAAGCTTTACTTCTTTTTGAAAAACTGATAAAATTTTCCAATATTTTCTTTAGGATCAATTTTACTTAGATTATCTTTAGTATTTAAAATAAAAAGTTTTCCCCAAAAGTTATAAAGTAAGATATTTTATATTTTTTTGTAAAAATTCATGTGGAGTACATTTAGTTTTAGGTCTCATTGATATGCAAATTAGAACGTAACAAGAAGTAGCGACCACTTCAGCGTAGAAATTCTCATGGAAAATAGTGTTATTTAGTAATTTTGTAGCGCATTCTTGTAAACTTCTATCCCTTCTTTCCATAGCACCACTTTGCTATGGTGTTCTAGAAAAGAAAATTCATGATTAATTCTCAATATAACAAAGTTTGCAAAACCATCATTTTCGAATTCTCCTCCATGATCGCCTCTGATACTTTTAACTTCTAAGTCTTTTAGGTTTTGAATCCTTTTTACAAATTTTTGGACATTTCGAAAGTAGCACTTTTATGTTTTAAAAACGAAGTCTAAGTATATCTTGGGAAATCATAAATTATTACAAAAACATATGTGTTATGATTTATTAACCTAATTAGAGTTGGACCAAATAAATCTAAATGAAGCAATTCTAAGGGTTGATTAATTGATATTTCATACATAAATTTTTTTTCTCTTAATTTTCCTTTTTGACAAGCATCACATAAATCGCTTACTTTAAAATTGATTTTAGGACGACTTCTTACGATTTCATGTTTTGATAATTTATTTAATATTTTAAATTAACATGACATAACCATTTATGCCAAAGCCAGGGATCATTGGAGTTTGATATAATGCACATATTAATGTCATTGTTAACTTTCATATTTAATGTAAAATATTTCATTTTCTTACACCTTTAAAAGTATGTCTTTCATTTTGATCGAATATATTACAATTATCATTTTCAAAGTTAATTTTAGAACCTTTGTCGTAGAACTGACTAATGCTTAAGAGATTATGTTTTAAGCTTTAACTAAATAAACATTAGTAATTAAGAGAAAATTTAGATTATCATCATTGCCGACGTCCCTTATTCCAATAACATATCCCTTGGAATTGTCACTGAAAGAAATATACCTCCATCTGTCTGTTTGACATTTGTTAACTTATTGGATTTTCTTGTCATATGGTAGAAGCATCCACTATCTAGGGTCCGTTTCTCATTTTGCTAATGTGAGTGGATGCCTAGAAAAAAATGAAAATTTAATTGGTACCCCGCTTCCTATGTTATGGCTCAGGGATTAAGTTTTAGGTACACAGCAGCATTTGGTAGAGCCTTTGAAAGAATAATTAACATCGCTATTAACATCATATTAAAATTAATCTATTTGTTTATTTCTAACTATGTTGTTATTCATTTTTGGAACTCATATTTTAATTATCTTATTTTTAAAAAAATTCTTTTCCCCTTTTCGAGATGTTACTAGATTTTTAAAATTTTATATATAGAGAACTATATTTCTTTTGAGTTTTCTTATTCTCATTTTTCTTAAAACCCAAAACATTTTTATTAAGTAATGGTCTTGAAATCTTCATCAAATTTGATAAAAAAACCGACCTTCATTTAAATTTGGAAATGTTTGTAAAGAGCTTTTCTAATTTTCATTAAAATCTAAAATTTTAGATTTTAAAAATTCTATTTTAGAATTTGATTCATAGTTTTTTTGATAACTTGATGTTTTCATTTTTTAAGAATTAATCTCATTTTAAAGTACAAAAGTTTTATTTGTCAAATTTTCAAATGATTTTTTTGAATTTTCTAATTCTTTTAAGTTAACCAATGCTTTATTTTCTAAAATATCAACTTCCTTTTATAAGCAATCAATTTTAGAATTTAAATTGTCATTTGAAATTAAGTCTTTATTTAGATCTTTATAAAATGACATTCTTAGATAAATCTAATTTTTCTTGAGACAAAATTTTTGTTCCATTTTCAAAAGTAGAATTTTCTAAGGATTATTTTTAACATTCAGTAAATCAAAACAATTTTTTTGTCTTTAACATAGTTATTTCTAACTCGACTCTATCTAAATTAACTGTAGTTTCTTTATGAGTTTTTCGAAGATTTCTAAAAAAGATTCTCTAATTCAATGCAAAAATCAAAAGCTCAATATAATTTAAATCGGATTGTACCTCAACTTCTGTATCCATGATGCAGAAGTTTGTTTGCTTATTATCACTCACTTTTCAAAGAGGAAAAATAGGAATCAAAGTCATCCCAAGTGTCATGTAATGCGGGCCTCTTATTGTTGTATTTTCAAATTTGTTTTTGCTTATGAATTCCTTCTCCCATTATTCTAAAGTAGAGATACCTTCATTATGTGATTGACTTTATTGCACCCAAAACATTTTAGTCCAAAATCACCACTTCCATTATTATTTCCTCACTTCACTTGCTTTTTAAATTTGTATAGTTCTTTGTAATGATGGCCATTCGTCTACGTCTAGTTTGGAATGCTTAACTTTGTAATGACAAGCACCATTGTCCCAGTGGTTAAGTGATGTGGCTTTGGTGTGAGAGGTCACAAGTTCGAAACTTGCCTAGCGTGATTCGAACGTTTATTGACATGTGATATGTTGTCACAATGATTTGTTGTATATAAAGTACCATTTCAAAAAAAAAAAAATAGTCGTTTTCTCCTAATTCGGTATTTTCTAGGTTGCAAGCTTACTTCATAGGCCAAATTGCTGATTAACTTCTCAACCTTCAGTTGTGAAAGTTCGTTAGCTGCGTTGATGGCTAACACTTTTTATTTCTAAATCATTGGTTAAAGAGTTTAAATTTTTTGCGGCAATGCCAAATTCTGATATAATTTCTCCTAAACCTACAAGTGCATGTGTAATATCTTGAAGACGGAAGTACGTATTAGATATGTTCTCACTTTCCTTCATTCTAAAATTTGAAAATTGACTCTTTAACATAGCAATTCTAGATTATTTGACCTTTTTTGTGCCTTGGTGAGTAACTTGAAAAGTGAGTCGAATGTCATGCAATTTTACATATCATAACCGAAGTAAATCATTTTCGTCTAAAGCACAAAATAGTAGTTCATAGCTTTTGAATTATTGGCAGCAGCAATTTTTATTTAGAAGTCCACATGTTTAATGATGTAGTTTGTGGCACATACAGATTTTGTGTGGAATCCCAAATTTCAAGAATATTTTCTTCTATATAAATTTTCATCACAGTTGATCAAAAATTGTATTCACTACCATTAAACAGTGGTGGTCGTGCAATAGACTGGCCATCAACAACCGTGCAAATGTGTGCCATTTAAAAAAATTATTCAATGACCGTGTTGCGGTTTATGAATGGTTCTGCTTTGATACCAAATGAAATCCTAATGGATCATGTGTATATTTAGCTTAATTACTTGTAAATGTGTATAAGTAAAATAATAAGCTAATTAGAAATAAAGAAAAGTAAAGTAAAAAAAAGAATAGGCACATCAGAATTTTATACTAGTTCGAACCATCATATCCCAAAATTTATACTCTGGCTTTTTACTCACTAACATCCTAACTTCACTCTAAGGAATAGATCTATATAATGCTTGAGCTACTGAACATATCTTTTCAACAAAATTAAAATAGTCTTTGGCAGTAGTCGTGTCTAAATACATTGATTTTCCCAATACAATACAATTCAATTCTCTTGTAACCCACAAGAATCTATTTCTAGTTAAATGTGCAACATTTTTTAGGATGTTGACATTAAAAAACTAGCAATGTATTTGAATGATCACTGACATGAGTGCTTTTGATAAATTAGGGTTTCAAAAAATAGATTTGAGAATTAGAAAGTAAAACTGTAATCCTCTTGAAACCATAAATTATTTATAAAATTGAAAAACTACGAAGAGGAGTTGAGTCAATTAACAATGGAGTGTAAAGACAGTCACTCTGAAAAAGAACGAAGAAACGCAACTGTTTAAGAGAAGAAAACATTTAAATGTGCCTCAAAAGTATGAATGAACTTCATGCTCTGGTGCACCGATGACCTTAAATCAATCCACCGGTCCAAGTATTTTTGGCCGAAATTCTGAAATTATAAAATCCTTCAAAAATCATTTCAACAAAGTCTTAAAAAAATTATTAAAGGATATGTTTAAGATCTTTAAGGCTTTGGGATGGTAATATATGGTTCATGTGAGTTTCAACAATCTATTTCTAAGATAAAACAACTCATATAGACCAGATCTCCAAGTGTTCTTCCTTTTGATGATATTCTGATAATGTACCGCGTATTCTTCTATCTAACGTGCTATGATGACATATCTCTAGTTTTCCTACTTAGACTGGCATATGAAGTTGTCATCATCAAAATATGAAAAATATTACTCTAAAAATATATGCATATATAATTTTTATAATATTAATACAACGTCAATCATAAATATTTTACATTAGTTGACTTAATCTAATTCCGAATTTAAGTATATTCTACATGTCAAACTTAGACCTTTTAATCTACGATTTTGAATTTGTAAGTTTATTACAATCAATTTATATTAGATATTTCTAATTCAACCCTTTTTTGAAATGGTACTTAGATACAACATGTCATCGGGACAACATAACACAACTCACATGTCAATATATATGTTCGAATCACGCTATGCAAGTTTCGAACTTGTGACATCTTGCACCAAAGTCGAATCACATAACCACTGGAACAATGGTGCTTGTGTCAGTTCAACCTTTATTTTATAAGATATGTATCATAGAAATATTTATTTTATATACATATACATATATACACATATACATATATACATACATATATTCATTAAACAATTAAGTTGAGGCAATCAATATTATGTATATATTTGTGTGTGTGGAGGGGGGAGGGACTATATTTATGGTAGATATATATTTCAAAATCTACACATGTATATGTTAAATTTGCCATTTTTTCATATTATCACATTATACCCTACCTGTGTTTTAATAATTGTGTGTGTACTATTACATGTAGTAGTCCATATGTGAATCATTATTTGGTTGGTCATGCATGGAAGGATGTTATATAATAGTTGGATCTAACTCTAAAGGAAAGTTTGAAAAGGCTTTCTTTTCTAAATAAAACGGATGCTTCCTTTTTCAGTTGATTTGATTTATTCTTTCATCCATGATTGACCATTCTCTCCTCTACCTCTTTTGACTGTCTATTCGTAACAAATATATTTAATTGAATAGATTAAATAAAAAAAGTATTCATATGAAATTTGTTTTACTAAAAAATTAGATTGGATCAATGTTACTTAATGGACTTAAAAGGCCTATTGAGATCTGAATAATGATTTTATTTTTTGAAATTTACCCACTACACCCACTACGAGATTGATCAAGTAGCAATAAAAGATACTTGATCATAAAGTATCCAAGTTTTCCACTATCACTTGACTATACAAACCATGCAAATGTCCTCTTCTCCCTATGTTCCATAAAATTAGTTAAAAGTTTGATGGTTGGGATTGTAATTTTCTAGCTACGGTAAGTCGAGTAGAATTAATAAACATAATCATTACACTTATTATAAAATAATGGATTCTAAGCTGCCAATTGCTTACATCTACCGTACTTAAAATAGATTTCATATGTTATAAATTTTTTGGATAGGTAGTAAGCCTAAAATTACTTGGATTCTTTACTGTAGACCTAAATTGGAGTGGAGGATTGGTCTGAGAAGGCTAGATGACATGAAATAAGCTATGAATGTTAAATTAACCTGGAACTTTAGTTCAAAGGACATTTGACGGTCGAAATGGATGAGACTTAAATATTGTAGAAGTCGGGATTTATGAGTTATTACAATAGATAACAACACCTCTAGCACTATGAAAAATATGCTCAGAAAGAGAGATGTAGTTGTTAGATTTTTTAGGAGGCATATAGTTGACGGTGAACATACATCTCTATAGTTAGATCCATGGGTTAATAACAAATTACTTATAGATATTTTGGGTTGGGACAAATTTCAAATTTATCAACATACTAAGTACAAAATTAGTAGAATAATTGAAAATAATGACACTAATCAAGCTATATTATCAAAAATCAAAGAAATTCAGCACTTTGATCCTAACATATATTATTTCAAATACTACTACTTGTGAATATTGGGAATGGATTAATGGATATTTTAGTTCAAGATCAGAATGGGAAATACTAGTCTGAGGCACCATAAATTAGACTAGTGTACAATTATATGGAATTCAAAACCGTTGTGCATATAAAGCAGCACTCCACAGGTCATTCACCAATGTGTATCATTAATGGATGGAGTAATATCAAAGGATTATTGAGCAATAAAAAGCACCAAAATCAAAAAGCAAAACTCGTGGAGGTAGACAATAAAATCCTTATCCACAAATTTGAAGAATAAATTTACAACTATTGTAATAAATCACGAAGTTATGTCCAAATAGAGCATTGATATGCAAGATAATGGATGAAACACGTATTTATTTCATTCATTCTTAGAAGAAGAATGCATCACATTGAAGCCTATAGCTGAATAAAACCCTAAATTTTGAGGTTTACATTAGGTCGGATGTCGAATGGAATAATGGGCTTAATTTTAAGTTATATGTGAATCAACATAAGGCACAAAACAGTTTTGAGCCTTCCACTAGGATATATCCATGAAACATGCCACTTTTGATAAGCCAAATAAAGGTTCGGGGATGGTTTCCATTCATAAGAATATTCATTAATTATAGTAACATTCTCCTTAGATATAAGCCATTTCCATAGATCCCCATTTAATTGAATTCTTTACGTCAATGTCCTATATGTTGGTTAATTATTCATGTTAACACAATGTAGGCTCCAATACCATTGTTGGATTAGGTGCATTAGCACTTGAGCGAAAAAGGGGATTTCAAAAGTGAATCATTTATTTATTTGCCCTAGATCTTATTTTTTGTTTACCTACATAACTCACTTACACCACATAATTAGTGGACACTCATAAAAGGTGTTTTTCATTTCAATTTAATAGTGTCTTATTTTACATTTAAAACTTTAATGTGCATATGGTTATATTAAGACATATATAAATAGAGCTAGGAATGGTTATACCTCATTTATGTTGCACCTCAAATCTCCTTTAACTTCAACCGCATGTTTCGATTTAAATAATTATAAAAGTGAAAAGAGAAAGAAATTAAAATTATCTAGATTGAAACATATGACTGAAATCGAGGGGAATTTGAGAGGTAGCAAAAATGAGGTGTAATCGATCCTTGCTCGTGTATGTATGTCTATATAGAAACACATACTCTAGTTTCAGTTCAATTTGGTTTTAGTTTGTTATATTTTATTTTTCCAGAATTCACATTTACGATGTGAGCATTATGGATGTTATGAATTAACCAAGGGAAATAATATTGGACATATGTGTTCGTGCGTAGGTAATCATTGTAATTTATGGTTATAAAGGAAAAACAATAATGATATTAAATTTATAAACATATACATACATACATACATACATACATATATATATATATATATATGATACATATATATTTGACTTACTATAAAATATATGTATATATTTATTGAAAATTCAAAACTATATCCAATCTTATCTACATTAATATATGTATGTATGTATGTATGTATGTATTGGTTTTAAAATTAAAAATATTTTTTTCTTCCTAACCTATTTTAGTATAGATGTGTGCGTGTACACATGTGTACACTTATGGCCAAGCCATATATACAATCTTAAAGGTGGTCCTTATACATTCAACTTGAGAATTATGGTGATTAGAAAATAGAGAGTTAGGACAAACTTTGAGAAAAGTTATTGAACTTCCATTTCGATATGGGTTCTATTATATAATCTTGAACTTGAGATGTGAGATTAAAAAAGGCAATTTCCAGAATATAAGTGTTGTAGAAAGAACAATAAGCATGATAAGATCATAACAACTGGGAAAAGAATAGAATTTGCAAAAGTACTTATCAAAATTGACTTTGAAACTGAATTATTAGAAGAGCTTGAGGCAGAAACATTTACAGAAGATGTTATTCTGGTTAATGTAGAATATGACTACGTGCCACGAAGTGAAATTACACTACAAAAAAACCGTCTTTTACAACTATAAAGAAAAATTTATAATAGGTGTTTTACAACGTTTTCTACAACGTCGTCTTAGCCATAGTTGTAACAAGGTTTATGTCTATTACAACTTTCCAAAAACGTTGTGATAAATGCTGTAATAAAATATTTTACAACTACTTAGAAGTATTGTAATTTTTTGCGTACAACCAAACACCTTCTTACAAATCTTGGTTTATGTTGTCAAAGAGTTTAATACAACTATTAGTGACAGTATTAATATACTAAACTATAACTGTTTATTCTTGCTGTAAGCAGATATATTTATTAAAGATAAAACAAAGACCATATTTGTCTACCCTTATTGTAAGCACATTCATTCACTTGTTTCTTTATAACAAGAGAAACCAAAATCTATTTAAACTTAACCTAGAGTAAAAACATAATTGTTGCAATATATATATATATATATATATATATATATATATATTATACAAATATACATGTTTTTGTTTTGTGAAAATAGTACAATACGAAAATGCATCCTCATCAAAGTAATCGCATGTCAAAAATATAGAAAACAACATCATCTCCACTAACAAACAAATTGATAGGTTAGACATATCATCATCAGCCTGATCGTCATCTCCTGAATAAACCATATCACCTTTCAAGCAGAAAACTAATATTGTTTTCGAAATTGGTAAATGAAATAATTTCATGTATGATTGTATATATATAAGTATAATTTTCTAAAATTAGACTGATTGGTTGTTAGAAATGATAATACTTGATTATTATTTATTGTTTTGTCAACATTTCTAAACTGTTAACTTTTGATGTATGTTATAAAGGGATGAAATTTTAAAACATGGTTTATAATTTTTTTTTGCGGATGAAATGAATTTAAATTATGGATTTGAGGGTTTAAATTTTTGATGCTTTTCAATATTTGGTTTTCAAAGTTTTGAAAATATATTATTTGAAAGTATTTTCGAGTGGAAGTTGTTTCCAAAGCATTTTTAAAAGAAGTAAGTCAGTACTCTCCTCTTTCGTCGTTGAAAAATAATTTCAATGATGACTGCAGCATCATCGACATTCATTTTTTAGTCTCAAAGTGGGGAGAAAATTTAGTAGCTTTGCTACACTTTTATTTTGAAAATGGATTTGATTTGAATTTCTTAAGTGATTTGATGTATAAAACATATGTGTATATATTTATTTCAAAATGTTTTGAAGCGAAACCGAAAATTTAACTCTTACGTTTCATGTTAGGTGATGGTTTTCAATTATTGGAATCAAGCAAAATTTTTGAATAATTTGATTTTCTAAAATGAGAAATGGAATTGAAACAACTTGAAACAATTGGACTAGGATAAAAATTAATTTGTATAATACTCAGTTGTATTCTAAAACATTTATAACTTACCTAGTGTGAATATGTAATTGAGGGTTATACAAGAGGAACTTAAGTAATAAACAAATGTTCAAACTAAATATTTGCTTAATAGAAATGTTGTAATTAAAAAGATAAATTTTTGTAGTGCTCAATTACATTAGGAAACATTAATAAAACTTACCTAGAAAGGCTTGAATAAAATGAGAATGTATAATTGAATAATATACAATAAAACGTAAATAATAAGATGTCGAAAAGGGAATTTATAAATAAAAATTTAGTGGTTATAATAAATATTTATACACTTATTCTATGTGCAAGATTTGTAAGCGAAATAAATTAAATAAAAAGGAGAATGATATTTAAAAAAATATACATGGAATGTTAATATTAAACTTAAATAAAGTTGTTGAAGGATTAATTAAGTAATATTGACATTAATGGAAATATACTATGTGAATGAATAAAATAAATGAATATAAATAAATTGGATATGAATGAAAATGAATTAAGGTGAGTTAATCAAGAATGATAATAGTAAATGGATGATAATAATTAAAATGAAATTTGTATATGGTTTTGAATTAATTGTTGTATCTGGAACTATGTATTATGAATTCATCTTATCTTTCAGATTGTTTCTACTCTCCTACATCGTTCCTTTTTGGGAACAAAAAGTTTTGAATGGGAGAGAGTCTAATGACCCGAAAATTTTAATGATTTTTATAAGGTAATTAACTAAATTTTTGACGAAAATAAAATAATAAAATTTTGAAATGAAAATTTGATATTTGGAATACGTCTAATTAAACGTAGCAAGTGTCAGATTTCCGTCAGAAAATATGTACGTTAGTTCTGTTGTGAAATTTCAAATTCAAATCAGTTGAAATTAGATGAAAATAAAATATTATTGAAATCTAAACATTTTTATATAATAAAAATGAAAATAATTTTCTATGTGATATGTCATATTTTATTTCACCAAATTTGGACTGCTCTAGCTTCATTTATACTATTTTCGGTGTTTTAACAGCATTCTTAACAACAATATCGACTTTTGACAGAATGGTTGTATCGTTGATATATCTGTATCACTCTGTTCGTCTCGTCATGCTGATCTCCATGGTATATTAATTTGTGAATTTCGGTGTCCAGTAAATGGCGGAATCTGCAAAACGATTAGCCGTGTCGTTAACCTTTTTAAACTTTTGGTTTTCCTGTCCATTCAATTATCCACCTGTATTAACTAATAGCCATTTTTTTGTTGAGAAAAATTTAGGGTTTCCTCTCAGCCATGGGGGAAAACCATCTCCCTCATCTTTCTTCCTCAAATCTCTCCCAATCTTCTCTAATCAGACCACCTGAGGCATCTCACATCAGAAAGCCATCAGGATTACCAATGTTGATAATGATGGTTTTATTTTGGTCCAATCTAAACAGCAGAAGAGAAAAGAGGCCAAGAAAACTCAGGAGTTGCCATCTGGGTTTTATAGGGATAGCAGAAAAGGCAAAGATGATCAGTTTCTGACCAACAATCATGGTAAGAACGTACAAAGTCTGCCCCTAATGAAAAAAGCGATAGCCATCTCACTGAATAGAGATCAAGGCCGCAAATCCTGGGCTGATATTGTTGCTGATCAGCCTCAAGAACCCAATCATGAAGATTGCAATCTAGAGCACATTGCACCAATCAAGATCAACAACAAAAAGTATGGTCTGGTGAAGGAAGAGGTGTGTAAAAGAGCAACCGAAATATGGAACAACTCTGTTCTAGTGTATGTTGTGGGCACCAAACCATACTATGTGTTTTTTAAATCTTATATCCAAAGAGTATGGAAGCCGATTGGTGATTTTGAAGTTTTTACAAGAGAGAATGGATTCTTTCTTGTCAAATTCAAAGACTCTATAGATTGCTCTTCAGTTTTGAAGAATGGACCATATTTCTATAATGGCAAACTCATCATAGTGAGAAAGTGGTCTGATTCTTTGAAAATGGACGGAGATTTGTTAACATCTATGCCCATTTGGGTAAGATTACCCTGCTTTAATCTAAAACTGTGGGACAGAGAAGCTTTTAGTGTCATGGCCAGTATTATAGGAAAACCCATTAAAATGGACGCAGCTACTACCTTAAAGACGAGATTGAATTACGCTCGCCTTCTTGTGGAAGTTTCTGCGACTGATGAACTTCCAGAGGAGATCAATATTACTCTGTACAATGGTGAAAACATCTCACAAAGAGTGGAGTATGAATGGGTTCCACCGAAATGCAATATATGTAAATGTTTTGGTCACACCAGAGAGTAGTGTAATCCAAAACAAATGTGGATACCCAAAACCAGTAATCAAAACAGAGGTAATCTTCAAGAAGATAATTCAAGCGTTATTCGAGAACCAAATTTTAATAAAGATTCAATAAATCATTCAAGAAGTCAGAAAGACAATGATCGGATCAATCAAGAATATTTCATTTCCGATCAAGAAAATAATACCGTGGTGCTCACTGATCAAGATGATCAGATCACAACAATGGAAGTTCATCAGTATAAAGAATCTTGTAAAATTTCAAATGTTCTGAACCAGTATGCAGTGGAGGGGAATGTTAATGTAAAGGTCTTTAGCTCTGAAACCCCTCCTATCTCAGAGCGATGTTTAGTTACAGAGATTGATGGTACAAAAATACATAAAATTTTGCATAAAGATATCATCCAAATCAGTAATAATCCACCACTAGAGGAGTCTCCTTCAGAAATTGTTGCAGATATTGAGGACAGGGTAGATATCAACTCAACATTGCCTCGCAAGAAGGTCTCTCCTCCGAAGCAGGCTGCAATAGCATAGCTCGTTGACTCTACATTGCCTCGCACAGCTTTCGATATTTCTCTGATTAAGGTTCCTGTAACAGAACATAAGGAAGCTAATGAACTAGATATGTTAGAAGCTGCATACCAATTTGACATTTCTAATTTACACATTCCAAAACCAAAGGCTACTGGTAAATTAAAGGGAAGTAAAGAGAAGAAAGTCTTCAAACAAAAATACATCTCTATTAATCCAGAATGGAATGAGATGTCTACAAGGTTAAAAGCCAAGAGTGCTGATAATAAGAGAAGAGGTAAGTGTTCCTCTATGCCAGGTACCATCTGAATTCTCTCTTAATATTATTTTTATGTCTGTGTTTGTTTGGAATGTCAGGAGTATGAATTCCCCTGCTAAGCAATATGATATTTTATATATGATTAATATGTACAAACCTACCATTGTTGCTCTTCTTGAAAACAAAATGAATGATGAAAGTTATGAGAATTTTTGTTTAAAGTTATCTAGTAATTGGAAATCTACAAATAACAATGATTGTAATTGTAAAGGTGGAATCATTATTATTTGGGACTCCAATGATAAACTTAAATATAAATAAATACAAACAGTTTATAGATTGTCAATTTAAAAATATAGGTAGTTTTCTGATTCAGATTACTAGTGTGTATTGGAGTAACTTTGAAATTGAAAGGAACGATCTATGGCATAATCTGACATTTATGAATTCAAAAAAAACCTAATAGCCACTAACTACCAATATTCCCAAAAAGGCAATCCTTGACTTTCTATCCCACCATATTCAATCTTTTCTTGTTCGTTCCATTTTCTCTGGTTCCATTTCAATATAATATTGCTTCCGGCATTCCCTCTCTCTACTCTTCATTTTCTTTTCCTTTATATAATAATAATAATAATAATAATAATAATAATAATAATAATAATAATAATAATAATAATAATAATAATAAAGAAGAGAGAACGCATATAATTGCTTCTCAAACCTGCTCGTAATTGACAGCCGCTTCTTCCCGTGCTCCACCCTTCTTCCCGCGTGATAACTCTCCCCTCCTCCAGATCCTTCACCGCACTCAGTTTACCCATAGACCTTGTCAGCCTTCCACTGCCTTCACTGATCCCCTCTGCCCACACCTAGTAGTCACTGAACCCACACTCCATACCCTCTGTCGCACATTAGCACCCACAGCCCACAACAGCAACACTCACCAGCTTCCTGCCTCCACTCGAGCACCCTGACAAACTTAGCCAAATTCCTCAGCGCACCTATTCCCTCCTACCATCGAACGCCACTACATCAACCTACTCAAACCTTGCTTGTTTCTCCTAGCCAATGATACTCGGCCCTCCACTTGCTGCAACAAAGAAAAATTATAAAGCATATATATTGTGTAGAGCACCTCGTCCATCCTATTTTCCTACTGAGCAACCCATCCATTATTAGCCGAGAGCAGCGCCTCCTTTCCCATGCACGACTCATGCCACCTTGCTCAGCAGCTTACACCACCCTACACCCATGTCGAGCTACAACCACCATCGCATCAACCCTATCCCCTCCGGCAACTCATCCTCTTCTCCTCGCCGCACTCAGCCCATAGCTCCTCCCTGATCGATCCTGCAACACCACACTCTACCTCAAAGCAACACAGTCCAAGCTCCTCCTTCCCTCCATCAGCCATCTTGGCCTGCCATCACTTCCCACAGTCACCTGACCACCCTCCGTGGAGCACACAGCAGCCGAGCAGCGTTCTTTGTATATACATATACCAATATACGCACGCGCACACACATATATAAGTATGTATCTTATTTTAAAAGGGGTATTATATATATTATAGAGTTTAATAGAGTTCTATTCTTTGTTCTTTTTTAGAAAAAAATATTGATTTTACATGATTTCAAAATACAAATATAGATATTTTGATTGTAATATATGTGTTTAAATTAAATATTAATTTTTAAAATATATAATATAAAGATTTTATTTTAAATATGTGAGTAGATTTTAAAAAAATTATATATTTTTTTTTCATCAATTCCAAGTTATCAGCTTTGCTTTGTTCATCAAATTCATGTTTACCTTGCTTTGCTTTGGAAATTGTCGTTTGGATTGGTCGATTTTCGAGTTCCTGATTCAATTTAGAGTTTGTCTATTGTCTAATTTCTCTAGCCTCGAGAGGTAGGCAATCACTCAAAATTAACATTCTCATATTTAGTAAATTGATTTCACACGAAATGATGATCGAAATATGTTGTTAAATTTGAATTATTAGTTATTTAATCGTTAAATATGATATGTTATTATTTGCATTTGTTCACATATTTTAATTGACATATGTCACCATGACCTGTTGAATATACATTTTATTTAAATGGTTAATTATGATCATATTTATCATTGATATGCAATTTTATTTTATATTAATATTTTATTGTTCTCATAATGCAAGTTCCCTGATAGTTAGGAATTCCCCCTGGGTTGAAATGATAAATACTCGAGCGATATTATAGATTAGAGAAAACCGTTATGGGTTGAAATGATAAACTAAAGCGATTTTATTGATTTTAAAATTTTAGGATTGCGGGTTGAAATGTTATATACCCGTAAGATTTAAATTTTTACGGATTGAAATGATAAATATCCACATCACTTGACCATAAGTTAGGAATTTATACACGGACACCGTTGGTCTACTTAAATGATTTCCGTAATTTTTTGGAAAGAAAGAATATATGTGTTTGGATTTTAAAATAATATATAGAGATTTTATTTTAATATATGTGAAAATTTTAGATTTTAAATTATATGTTTGGAAATTTTAAAAATTTATAAGCTAAGTTTTGAAATGGTAATTTTTAATATTTTTCTTATATTTTTATTATTTTTAAATATATAAACTAAGATTTAAAATAAATTTAACACTAAGGTTTAATTTAACTTAATTTAATAAAATAAAATAAAATTTAATTAATGTAAATATATATAATATGTTTAAGTATTTATTTAAAATTATATTAATATTTTAAAAATAGATTTTGTAATAACTTTAATAAATAGAGGTTGGAAAGGTAAATTAAATTTGACTTGAAATTTAAATTGGTTAATAATTGAATTTAAATAAAGATTGGTTGGAACTTATTGATTTTGAGATTTTAAAGATATGTTTTTTATAGCTTGATAACTTGATTTTGATTAAAGAGGATTAAATGAATATTTTAAATTTAAATAAAACTGAAATTAGATATTTAAGTTCGATTTAAATTTGTAATCTGGGATTTCATTTAAAGTTATTAAAAATGATTAAGCGAATATTTTCAAATTTAAATAAGACATAAAGTTGAATTTTGAAATATAAATGAAATTATCAAATTGAGTTATAGTTAATTGTTTGAATATTTAAACTTTGAAACATATTGAACTAGAAGCGGTTTAAATTTGTGGTTCAAACCTGGATTTGAAATTTGATATAAATTAAAAATAGTTTTAATGAGAACTTGAATTGAATCTTTAGCCTTTTTAAATGAAATTATTGAGCTGAGATTGATTTTAGATTGAATTTTTGGAAGTAAAGTTGATTTGAGTTGATTTGTGAAATTGTAAGAAACAATTCTAATTTGAAACTATTTTCGACATAACAATTTAAAATATATACATATATATGTATATATATATTAATATATAAACTATTTTTAATATTAAACTATTTTAATCTTTAACGTATTTTTAAATATAAACTATTTTTAATATTTAAACTAGTTTTAATATATCAACTGTTTTAATCTATAACCTATTTTTAAATATAAACTATTTTTAATATATATAAACTACTTTCAATATTCAAATTTATTTAAGTGGAACGGTTATGATTCAGATTTAATGGATTTAAATGCGAATACTTTGATATAATGGTTTGACCTATGTTTTGGTTATAATTTTAGAGGTGAATTATAATTTAAAGTGAATATGATTACAAAAAAGAATATGATTTCGAAAGTGATATGATTTTGAAATGAATATGATATTTTGATATAAAGTATGAACAGTTTGAAATGAAAATGACCATGGTGTGAAATAAACGTTTGGTAGTTAAAGGGACTGGGATCGAATATTGTCATACTCTCTGCCAATACCAAAAACCAATTTAACAACTGTGCACGTGGTGGAGAATCCAGAACGAAGTATGATGGTTTGGCGACATCTATATGAGGTATGAACACAGCCCTGACTCCCACGAGTCAGCTTGATGTTGCTAAAATAGGAGCTATACCAGGCCAAGCGGGGTTGCTCCCCCTATCGGGCACATTTCTTCGATACCATTCTATTACTTTGTGACTTGATTAGGTGCACCTTTGATTTGAGAGTGTGTCTCGAGGTGGGAAGTAGTACCTGCTATGCGTAACTACCGGTCCGGGAGTGCAAACGGTAGAATCCTACCCTGGCATTGCCTCGCGTGCCTTATTGAGCCCATTATGAGTTTGATTTGTATCGTACCTATGGAGTGCCCTCTGATAGCCCTCTAGTTTATGGAGGAATTATAGTACTGTAAAGACTATGGGAATGTACAAATATGTGTTATGGGGGATATGGATGATGCCTTAACGCTATTTTAATATTTTACTTTAATATAGACATTATCTATGTAGCGTATTGTACTGTGTATGTAGATAGTTTAACGGATCCTTAAAGGATGGGAATCCCAAACATCCTTTAAGTTATATTGCGTTCCACTTGGACATTTCACTTGAGTTGATTTACTACCATAAGAATGTTTATCCTGACTCGAGTGTTTTGTGTTTTGCTTTATGCTCGAATCAGACTGAGTGTCACAACATTTGAGACTCACCTTTGGAGCTTGGAGCTTTGCTTGAAGATCTGTCTTGTATCTATTCAGCTTTCAGTTATTCCGGTTATTTCTAGTGTTTATATACAGACTTGTCGGTTGCTTTGTATTAGTGACCTTTGTGTGCTTGAGATTTTTTATTTTATTTTGTTTTTAACTCTGATGTTCTATAGTAGCTTCATGAACTACTATTTTTCTAATTTGCTACTTATTGTTTTATTACTCCGTGTCTGTAATTCTGTGATTGATTTATTTACTGTACATGCTGAGTTTTGCCAAATATAAATTAACAATCTGTTGTTATGAGTAATTCAAGTGCGACATGTGTGGATGATTGTCGATTTGAATCTTTCGAAATATCAGGTCGTTACAAAAGAATTCTAAAATATTTTAGAATTAATAAAATTTGAATTTGAACTATATTCAGATTAAAAATAATGCAATTTAAAGCAATTGAATTTAAATATCCTATATGAGAAATATCGAAGATAAATTAATGAGATGAATATTTTTTTTCTTGGTTCTGAAGTTAAAAAAGTTTGAAATAAAATTGGTTTATTTTAGAAATAATTTGAATTTGAATTTAAATCATAAAAATGATGGTATAAATATATAAGCTTCTTTATAAAAGAATTTTGAAAAATTATTTGAAAGGGTATAAAATATATTTTATAATTTAAATTGAAATTCATATAAGTGAAAGTATGATTTAGATTTGAATTTTTAGGGAGGTCTTTCTAGGGTGGGTTATATATAGTCTATAACACTGGATGTTGAGACGGGACCTACATGGGTCAACGCTAACTTGAAGTCAACTATATAAGTTAGCTCTAAAGTATTCTCTACCGTGGCTAGTGGCAATAATTACACAGACATCGGTTTAAATATTCGTAGAGCTGAACTTACTATATCACTCATATACTACTCATACAAAGGTTATGGGTATGGAGATACTTGGTTATATTATTATTATATTATTGTATTTTCTTTGCATTCCAGGTTCGTTAAGAATTGAGATATCTATGACACTGTTGCTTATGGAATATAGTATTGCCCCTACACTCATTATCATATTTTGTAGCATTTACTATGTATACTTTTGTAATAATAGAATTACTATTTTATATATATATATATAAAATCCTGACATGGTGGTGTTTGGATAGGGCAAGGTAATGCAAGATTATTACCCATAGATCATTGATCATGTTTATTGAATGTATATAAGTTACATGTACATACAGTGCTTAGAGATAGTCCTCGTTTTCTCTATTTTTACTTTTGGACGACTTTTGGCTAATCATAGTAGGCCCACAGTAGAGTATTTGGGGACATATTACCAAGATAACCTAATCTTTAGGAGCACGGATATTGTGATTTTTTTGGGCATGATCTTTGGTTATCATTATATTTTTTGTACATCTCATACGATATTTGTATATGAGGTCGTTTATTGTATTTGATGTATAATTCAATGCTCGGTTTGTATTGAGATGATGTATTCTGGCTATATTATTCTATCAATTTTATTCTCATACCATGTCTTATACGGAATGTCTCTTTTTTTATATGCATTTGTGTATATTGGTATAATGTATACTATTATTCCATTGAAGGTTATATCGATATTCATGGTGAGATAGTACTTTTTAAATTTACCTTGGTGTTTTGTCACTTATGTTGTTCGAAATCACATGTGGTTGTCTATCATTGATTCGAAGGATTGTAAATGGTGGGTCGTTACATGGATATTATGGCATATGCCCCCCTTTTTTAGTTTGGTATATGAAATACCACCTAAATAATAGGCATCAAACTACACCTCTAATTTTATTTTCGACAAACTTTTATCATTTGTTTTTTCAGATTAAACTCTAACTTATAATTTCTATGACGAAAATTAATTCTTTACCTTTTTATTGGAAAAATGCAAATATTTACACTTTAAGAAGATGCAAATGTCTGCACTTTAAACTGCAAATATTTGCTTTTTGGCTGAAGTTAAAAGCAATGGCATTTTTAAAATTTTTTTTAGGAGGGATGCCTGTGAATTTTGAACATTAAAGTAAGTGTATTGATTAATCCCATAATGCCCATATTTCAGTCAGCCGATATAGTAATATTGTATGCTACGTGGAGGATATTATTAGGTGCGTTGAAACCATACCTCCATTTTTGGGGTTAATTAGTAAATTCTACAAATAAGTGGTAGGTTTATCTAATTTTATGGATTATTTTATATCTTCAAATAAATATTGGCATTGATAAAAGACGATTTTCACTCAAAGGACCTCTTTGTGTAGGGTAATAAGTTTTAAGAACATCACTTTTGAAAAGTAGTTTTAAGGACAACTTACAGAAAAATGATAAATGAAATTATCACTTGCATTTATAGAAATAATGATAAATAAATTTATCATTTTCCTATACAAGTTAAAAAGATAAATGAATTTATCATTTTTCTGTAAATTTCCCTTGAAACTAATTATTCAAAAATGTTGTCCTTAAAACTTATTACTTTGAAATGAGAAGCCCTCCAACCTAGTTTCCACTTGATAAAATTATTATTACGGTAAAAACAGTAATGGTATAACAATTCACCTATTTTTGGTAACCAGCCGCTTAATCATAATATTATGATGGTAAATTTAATTACCATGAAAACTCTAATATATATCTTATTTGTTATGATAGCTCCTGTACTGAGAAGGTTATTGTTTTTGAAATCTGATAAATAAATGCGGCTCGATATAACTTAGGCTTACAACTAAATGGGTTGGAGTATTATAATTAACCCTACCTTCGCTGTTACATCAACATAAAATTTTTAAACAAAGAAAGCTGGAGTCTAACCTTATTATTTGCCGATTTCTTCTTATTTCTCTTCGAGCCTTTTAATAGCGGTGCAGAAGAATTCTTCTTTCTTTCTCCTATAGTCCTTTGTCTCTTCAATGCTTCATTCCACATGTTTGAAAGGCAATCATTCATACTACTTCTCATACCCTTTATTCTCAAATTGGAACTTTTGCCTCCATAATTTAATCAATAGCAGCAGAATAGAAGTCATCGTGTAGCGACCCGACTTTCTATCACCAGAAAGACGCATCACTATTTAAGAAAGAAAGGGATAGAAGATGAAAAGAAAGAGAAGAAAGAACAACAACACATCAGAATCTCACAGCGGAACAAATGAAATATAATATATAACATATATATAGTATCATATACATCAGAGTACACAACTATACATCTCAATTTAGACAGTTATAACATTTCTGTCTAATATATAATACAAGAACAACTATACAGAATAACACACAGCGGAAACTCTATCTATATATCAACATGCTGAAGCCTCCTGCTCCAAAGCTCCTCCAGAATTCGTCAAGGATAACCTGAATCACTTGACTACTCATACATAATATGAGTACCCAAGTGTTTAATAAAATAGAAAATAAACACTTGGGTCAGATTGGGGTCTGGTATGAGTAAACGGTTTAAAATTGCTTAACTTTATAAAATCCTTTGAGAAGAAAAGGTATCACGTAAGACTTCCCACACATAAACATGGAAAAGTTTTTACCTTACGCTAACCAAAACATTTGATAGGAAATCCAGTGATATTATAATAGTGTCTAGGGTTTTCAAGTAAATATGAAATGGCCGAAATTGTTACATCTATTAAATTCCATCTACTAGCCACAAAAGTGTGTAATACAAACAAAACCGTAGGGTCTCGTAGGAAGAATGGGTTTCCATCAATGACAGGGCTACTAGGGTACCGCCCGTCACAGTACGTGGCCTAGATCACCGTACCGAGGACCACTCCCGATCCCCTACAACACAAGGCCAGGACCATTCCTTACTGAACAGTCCCGAACAAGACCACCCCGCAGTTTGCTGCAGATCCAACCGCCCACAAAGCCGAAATAAAAAGGGACATCTAGACAGGGGTAAATCTCGTCCTACTTGGGCATGACCCACTTAACCTTGCTGCACCTCCCCTATTTTAGCCATTCCCGGTTGATGAGGCTTGAGGCTGCGATTACCTTTATAGGACACATCTATCTTAGAATGCTCATCGTCCACCTGACGATGTTCTAAAAGCATTCAATCCATACAAGTTCGTTCCGGGTTCGAACGAAACCGAAGGCACCATCTCGTTGCACTCATTTTGGAATCACCCTTAGAGTCAACAACCATAGCCCTTGCACTCTGAATCACCATCTCGAGCCTATACGTATTATCTCCGTCAAACTCAACACATAATCACCCCTAGAGTTATACTGACGAATAGTTCTTACACCTCGAGTCTTCACTTGCACTCCACTTGGATTCACGACTTAATGTTTAATTTGGATCGATGTGGTTTTCGGATATAAAATCCGATCCCGGTCTCACCGAATCCAAAACGCCATTTTAATGTCCAAATTGTACTTAAGGGTTCTAAACAGTAGATATTCAGAATATCACATAAACATAAATGGATGATTCATAACACACAGATAGATAATCCATTATTATCAAATTCATCCACACATATCACAAAGTAACATATATATCACATCTCAGATGTATCACATCCATATCATCACATATCAATAACATTTAATATCATCCAATATCATTAACTCATCCAATGATATTTATCATCCAATCATTAATCATCCATAACAAGGTTTGATCCAAACTTAATTAATTTAATCAATCCTTAATTAAACTAATTCCTTACTTAAACACTTGGATTATTATCAATCCAGCTTACATATTCATTAATTAATTCCAAATTAATTAATTAAACATCCCTTAATTCTCCACTTTAATTAATCTCACTTGATTAATTGTTACTTACTTACTTTAAGTAATTATTCCTTAATTATAATTTTAATAAACCATCTTGATTAATTACTTCCTAATTATACCAAGTAATTATCTCTTAATTACCCTCTTAAATTAATCACACCTGATTAATCACTTTTAATTAATCACACTTGATTAATTAATTAATCTCATTTGATTAATTATTTTTGTATTACATTGAGTAATCAAAACTTAATTTTAAATTAATTATCCTTTAATTATTAATTAACAATTAATTAATTATTTCCATTAATTAATGATTACTTCATTAATTAAATTTCTTTCTTAATTAATTACTTTAACAAGTACTTAATCACATTATTAAATACTCTTAATCCTTTTATTAATTAACCATTAATTAAATAATTTAAACCTTTAATTAGTTATATTAATTAATTCTTAAATTAATAACTCAAGTGATTAACCCTTAATCACATCCACTTAATTACTTCCATAAAGTAATTATCCTTTACTTAATTACCTCCAGTAATTAATCACTTAATTACTTCACCCAGTAATTACACTTAATTAATCCATAAGTGATTATCTTTAATTAATCACTAATTAATTACTTAATTAATTATTTAACTAATCATTTAAATTTAATTAAATGATTCTTTAACTTACTATTATTAAAAAGATTCTTAATTAAGAAAACCTATTATCTTAATTAAATTATTTATATTATCCAATAACTTTTCAATTGTTAATAATTTAATTATCTTAATTATCTTCACAAATTTATTTATCTTCAATTAAATCAAAATTCTAAATTACTTAAGATAATCTTTACTATAATTGATTACCAAATTCTAAATCATTACACTTTATTTAAAATAAAATATATTAGAAATCAATTATAATTAAAATAATCTAAACATTCAAATTAAAAACTTCTAAATCTTTGAACTTTCCAAAGTTATTAAATAAAATTTAATACAAACTTTATTTCAAAAAAATTCACTTGTTTTATTTTTAAAACCTTCATATTTTAATATATAAAAACTTGTTTGAAACTTTAACTTGAAACAAATTTAGTTTTATAAATAAACTTGTTTAACTTTTGTTTTAAAACTTTAAACATTTACAAAATCAAGTTTTCTTTTGTTTCAAAATCTTTAAAAACATTACTGTTAATTTTAAAACCCTGAACAACAAAAACTGCTCAACATAAAACCCGATCCATCCACTACAATTCCTCGCGTTTACCCCGAGTTACCCCATTCCTTATACCTGCTTCGAGCCAAAGCAACAGATCCTCGAAGAATACTTCGAGCTCGAGCCTACCTCTCCCAATACCCATTTCCTGATGCACGCAACCATGCACATCAACGTGCACCACCACTCTGGCCGACGTTGAACTCCACTTCGGCCTCCACTAAGTCGCTCTCGACCTCTACAACTTCAATCGAAACCCAGAAAACTCAATTCAATCGAACACCAAAATTCGACCTCAAGACCCAACTGCCTGAACCACTCCTCGTCCAAAAATCGACCGCCACCGTGGATCCTTGGCATGAGACTCCACGCGATCCTCCCCGAAGCCACGTCGCAACCTCCAACACCTCCTGGCACCACGTGCGTTCGTCCCCGGTAGCCTCTCGACGCCGCGAAGACACGATGAACCACGACGACATAAACAAGGTATAAAACCCTACTTCATCAATTATCGGCCACCTCATTCATTAATAAATTACACAAGTATTTTTCTGATTATCTTCTACATCCCCTCAACCTCCATGCTCAACCGCGACACCCAGATTGCCGTAGTTTGTCGTGAATCGGGCAAAAAGCCCAAAACGAAATAAACCCAAATATCTCACTAATTACCCAATTAAAAATCATGATACAAGCATTAAAAATCATGATTTCCTATTGTTATTTCAATCATGCAATCAAAACTAAAAATTTAAATCATAATTTTTTTGACCCAATTTATTTTTACTGTAAATTTTAAATTCCTGGACAAATGTTTTACTTTAAATTCCTAAAATTATTTTTAGATGGAGGATTGCATGATTTCAAACAACCTTTGTTTACAAATCATAAGCTAGTTTGGATTAAAAAATAGAATTATTGAATTTGATTGAGAAGATGAATCTTGTTTATAACACACAGTAACAATTTAAACTATACAGGTATTCAACACAAATATTCAGACATGCATCCAATTTAATTTAAATATTTCAGAAATCATCATGATATCCATTACAATAACAATTTGAAACCAAGAGTTTAAACTGTTTTAAAAAAAAATCATTTACTCACCAAAAATGCAGGAGACATAAACTTATTTGCTTTCCAGGCTTTTGAAATTTCACTTTGCATGTTCTTGAATTTCCTGAATTGCTTGTTGATTACTAGATTACTTGTTGAATTAGAAAACTTCCATTGATATTGAACTTCCCTTTACTTCTGATTTCTTGATTCCAGATTAAATTCCAGGTTTCATTCTTGCTTCAGATTTTACAGATTTCCTTCTTTCTTATTTTCCAGATTTCTACAGTTTTATGTTTTCTCTTTTTTTTTAATCTTTGATTTGCATTGTGTTTGGGTTGAAAATGAAGAAAAGATTTTTAGCTGAAAATAAACTCTTCTTCTTATTATTATTTTTAATTTTAAATTAAGTAAAGAGGATTGACATTTGTCTCATTAAGGCCTTAGTTAACTTACACATATGCACAATGATTCACAAGTGTCATTAACATACATTAAAAAGTTTACAAGTGTTATAATGTTTAATTAATATTTACAAAAGTTATTCTAATGTTTTATTAATAATTTACAAATATTACTTCCCTTTTTAATAATTTAATTAAGCTATGAATGTAATTATGTAATATTTATATGATTATAAAATGTTTATACTTATCTTTTAATAAACAAGTTTTAGATTTTAATAAATATTCAAAATCAAATTCATGTGAACATTTATTAACTAATAACTTATGCTTTTGATCAAATCAATATATCTTATGTTTATAAATTTGAGAAATTTATTTTAACTCTTTATATAAAAATTGTAAAACAAACTTATCTTATGTTAAAATTTTAAAATGAAAGAATATTAAAAACAAATGAACTTTTAAATTTAAATCTTATTTAAAACTCAAGCTAAAATATATGTTTAGAATAAATAAGAAATTATTCTTGTTATTAAAATTTAAATCTCAAATATCATTTTCAAAAGTATTAAATCAAATTAACATTTTAAATTACAAATTATATATATAATAAAGTTTGAAAACACTTATTAAATTCAAATCAATATTTTTCCTATTTCTAATATATTCAAATATATATATACACACACACACACACATTTACATTATAAATAGAAAACATTTTTAATCATTAGTTTTGATAATTACTATATTAAATTTTGAAATACAAACCAAATCATAATATATATTCATATATATTATAATTTGAATATAAAGCTTTTATTACTTAAAGTCTTCCTATTTACAATATATATATATATATATATATATATATATGTATCATAAATATAAAATATTCTGATTAATTTTTGGAAAAATAAATATTACCAATTTTAAATTGCTAAAATAAATATTCCCAACCTATTATTAGTTTCAAAAGAATTAAACTTGCCAATTTTATGTTGATAAGAAAAATGTTAATAGATATTATCAAATTATTATTATTAACCTTTAAAAGAATTTTAACTTGTCAATTTATAATGTAAAATGATCAAATTAATTTAATTATTATCAAAGATTATTAAATTGATATTGCTCAAAATTCCGGGTCGTCACATTCCTCCCCCTTAAAAGAATTTCGTCCATGAAATTTAAAAGCAAAGATAATTTAATAACCCAGCAAAAGAATTTAAATTTCCATCAGCAACCATATCAACCAATTCAAACAAATAATTTTATCTATCCAAACAAAATTCTGGATAGAACTTCCTAATATTATCAAGATTTTTCTAGGTACCTATTCTCTACAGAATCTTAAGTAACTATATTACTATAACCAAGAACTCCTCTCATCTGATCTACAAATCTAAACAAGATATCAGACTAAACTCAAGGCTAGCTCAACTGCCAGATCCTATTACATGATGAATCATACACATATTCCTCAAAGATATGTGAAATACAATGAATTCCAACTATTCGAACTGGCAATTCAATCATGTAGATCAAAATCTAATCTCCAGAGAACACAGGAAAATCTCAAAATACTTCCGAAGCTAGCTCTCCAGTTTTACCAATTCTTATATCTCCTTTGACCGGATAAATCTAAAGCAATATCCAAATTCCAACTTCACATTCCAAATCTCCTCAATTTTATCAGCATAACTCTTCTAATGATCCTGAGTCACCTTCAACTTTCCTGATCAGCTTAACCCTTGCTGATTGCTTCATGAACAAACTGGACCAAAATCAAACCAATTTCCAAATCCTACTCAACAAAATGATTCTCCCAAAAATTTGCGAAAATCCAAAACACAACTCTATTCCACAAGCATTAGTGGACTTCAAACCTACTTCTCTTATCTGGAATAGCCAAATAGTTGCACCTGACAACCTTGCCTTCCAAATCCTAAAAATTTCTTCATACTTGAATTTCCTGTAGAAATCCTTTAATCCAAGAAAACTGCAACTCCCGGTTGCTCCCATACTGGAATAACTGCTATCTCGCTTCCGCTGCACAACTCTGATCTGGAGTAGATAAGAATGCTATTGAAGAACTCGAGCACAAACTTTCTTCATACACTGTTCATCCGACTCATAAAATCTTAGTGACCATTCCACTTGATCAAAATATCCCAACAGAATCTTAACTAGAACTAGATGACCAATCCCTTTCCAAAGAATCCCGAGTTGCCTCACCAAACTCTTATCACTCCAAGAGTCATCCCTCTACACGGTTGAACCATCAGTATTTCTCCTGGAATCCAAGTCGATAAGAAACTCAAACTCTAATGCGGTAGACTTCTTATTCCCTCTAAAACCTCTGGAAAATCTCTAACTACTTTCATAGCTTTCACCTCCACTTGATATGCCTCAACTCCCAAACCAAAAATTACTCAAAGATTCCCAAACTAATCGCAAGTCACTATTTCGTTTCCACTCAGTACAGATTCCAAAGAACTATCTTCAATCACTAGAACAACTTTTCCTAATCGAGATCAATCTTCAACAATGGCTTATCTACCAGAAAAACTGATAAATCACTTCCAACAAATATCCTGCTCTGCTGAGCCTCCTGAAGAAATGGATAAGCCTTCACTATCTGCCTGGTCTGTTGATAGTAGAATCCCAAAGATTTCTGATCCATTGAAGAAACGGATCCACGCTGCTGCTCCCAACATCACTTCAATGATACTGCTAATCCAAAAGATCATCCTTAACCCCAAGCTTCTTGAAACTCAAAACTATCACCCAATTGCACTAAAAGATCTTTGAGACGGGTAGACATCCTCTCAAGAAACTCGGCTCCAAACCAAACACCAACCACTTGTTCTTCTTAAGGAAAACAAATGAGACCATGTCCGAAATGAGGTAACTCATCGACCTTAGCTTCATACTTCAATATAGATAAGACACCCTTACTTAAGATCCATAAAATCTCTGAATATCCGACTCTTCCCTGCAGTAGGCATCACTGTTCCTTCAACACCCTCTAAATCTTGCTTCAAAAGAACATCTTCAGAACCATCTATGGATACTGCATCCCATCACACAGCTATTCCTTCATGAAGTCACCAAGATACCATCACCTGCTTCTGCTCAGCTGACAAATTCAAATCTTGGGAATCCCGCTCACTCGAAAGCATATCAACCTCACACTTCAAGAATATACTCCAATTCTTGAAAAGACTATCTCTAGGATCAATGAAATCCTTTCACAAATCGATAAAACTTATTCGAGACGGTATTAGGTCTACAATCTCAACAGACACACTTCCAACCACAACATATGACCCTCTTCCATTAGTGGTAGTCGTGTTCCACACGCTCCTACCTTATCTACCTCTATAACCTATGTTGGAAAATCCAAACAGATAACCCAACAGAATAGGTAGATTTATATATATATATATATATATATATATATATATATATATATATATATATTGCAAGTACGCTCTCTTAAGATAGATACCACTCCAGAGCCTAGGTATTCGCTCAACCTAATGCTTTGATACCAACTGTAGCAACCCGACTTTCTATCACCAGAAAGACGCATCACTATTTAAGAAAGAAAGAGATAGAAGAAGAAAAGAAAGCGAAGAAAGAACAACAACACATCAGAATCTCACAGCGGAACGAATGAAATATAATATATAACATATATATAGTATCATATACATCAGAGTACACAACTGTAACAACCCGGAGTTTTGTAACAGTTAATTATTGTCAAATGACGATTATATTGGTCGTTAATTGCTAATCGGAGTTTTAATCGGTTAAATTCGTTTGAAAATTTGGTTAAGTGTTTGTGGGCTTTAAATTTAATCTCAGCCCATGGTTTTTCTTTGTTGCCAAATTACTTCGAGTCATACCCGTCCCCCTCTTCATTTTTAATCATTGGAAACCCTAAATAAATCATACGAGATAAAAGAAAAAGAAATGGCGGCCTCATTTTCCTGCAAAAACTAGAGCTCGCAAAAATCAAAGGCGTCGAATTTAGGGTTCGATTGATTTGAAGAGTTGCTGGATGTTGTCGATCATTCTTGAGGACCACGGCATCGACCCTTCCCCAAATTCGAACGGCTGCTCTAAAATTCATTTTGCGAAGGTGAGTAAATTATATTACTCACATCTAATTCATTGTTATTTGATCTTTTTTTTCTTGATTTCCATGGGATTTGATTTTGGTTGGAATTTATTGCTTTGGATTCTCTGGCTTTCGAGTTAATTTATTGGGTCTCGGCCATTTTTGTGAAACCCACTACTCGATTGCTTTGAAACTTCTGATGCTTAAAAATGTCGATCTTGACTCCGGCCTGAGTTGCATTTGTTTTTGCCTCGATGCTGAGAATTACTGACTTGGTTTGATTTTTGCTCGATGTTGATAAAATTTGCCATAACTTCGGCCATTACTGTCTTTGGTTGAGAACTTGGGGTTGATCATGTTGTATCGAATTGTTTTGCCTTGTGCTTTAGATTGTCTGACCATTTTATTTCATGTATAATGTTGCTCCATTGTTTTGTCTGGTTTCTGATTAAATTTGGTTTGTGCCATGGTTCCTCTGATATATTTTCTTCCGGTAGCACTTTCGTCTTTGTCCGAGTTTACTAACTGCTTTATGACATTGGTCAATCGTACCGCTGACCTGCAGTTAGAATACCATGATTTCTGCACTTGTATTTGTTTCTGGTTTCAAGTATATATGCCCTGAACATGAGTTTGTACTATGATTGTTCATTTTGGCAGTGCCTTGATCTTTAATGATCTTATTGTGTTTTTGTTGACCTCGGTCACTTTGGGTTGTGATGGTATTTGACTGCGGTCTTAACTTGAGGCCTCTGCGTGTAGTTGCAGCAACCACTGTGTTGTTAATCTGAGTTGATTTTACCTTGTTCCACTGACACACGAGTTGGTTCATTTCTTTTTATTGTTGCTTGGGTATTGAACTGTTTCTTACCTCTTTTTGACACTTGCAGTTTACTAGACTTGACGTCTTTACATTATGTGGTAGTTTTGATACCTTCTTGATTTTTCAGTGTTGTTGTACATGATTGCATCTTTGAATCTGGGTAGCTCATCACTGTGTTGCACTTGCTTGACCCAGTTTGGAAGTTGCATTATTGCCGTGTTGCCGTACTTTTGGTATTTGCGGTCTGACCACTGCCTCTTTAACTTGCACATGCTCTCTGGAGACGTGGCATTCATTCTTACTGCTCTAGTTTTGTTGCAGTCATTTTACTGAATATTGATCACCATCTTGCTTGCATATAGTCTGGTTGATGGTGCAGTTGCTATGCCTTTGGGCACATAGCTGTGTTTATCTGTGTTGGACATTGTTTTAGATGTCTTGACCATTTTCCTATACTTGTACATTTTTAAATTGCACCTGGTATGTCATTGCATACTACATATTGAATTTTTGGTAATGGGTTTGGTGAATTCACCTGATACTGTCACATGCTACTTGGTTACTGTGGCATACACGTTGAACTCTTTCCTCCTGTTGCAGTGTTACGTCTGTGGTAAAACATCTCATGTGTACATATATTTATGGATGTATATATGTGTATGTTAGTTTATGTTTCCATAATCTGAGTTGAGCTGTTTTATTTGCCTTGACCAATTGAAACATAAACTAATGCATTGTGTTGCACCTATTTTTAGTGCTGCGTACTTTTCATATCATTCCCCTGATATTCTGCAGACCACTTGTCACTGTGTTGCACTTGGTTTGCATATAGTCTTTACTGTGACCTTCTACTTGAAGTAGTAGGCAGCTGTCTTGACCACTTGATTGAATTTGGATTTGTTTTTAAATTCATTTGAGTTGAATCCAGCTTAAACGCTCGGGTTTGACCTTGTGCTCGCATTACGATTTTATTTGAATATCATTTGAGTTGAACCTGATTCTGGGTTTAACCTTGTGTTCGTTTGTGAATTTTCATTATGTACATATCACCGTAGTGGCAAGGCAGTGCACGCAAGCGTGAACTGCAGCCACACGGTATTCGATTGGGTACATCATTACTGTAGTGGCAAGGCAGTGCACGCAAGCGTGAACTGCAGCCACACGGTATTGCTTTTATTGACATTTCAATTACGTTTGATCCATTGATCTTTTGCGTATTTCATATGCCGTATTGGCGAGGCAGTACACGTTAGCGTGCACTGCAGCCAATTAGAATTGATGTTTTTAAGTGATATTTCAATTGTTTGAATTGATTTAGTTTCATTTGATCATTTTGTTGTTATCTAATTATCTATTTGATAATTAGATTATGAGTTTCTAGTTATTAATAATTAGATTTTGATGTTAATTGCCGATTAGGCAATTCTGATGTTTTTCTAAATTATCTTCATTAATAATCCTTTCATTTATCTTCGTTGATAAATTTGAGTTTGCTGAATTGTTGTTTAACACTATACGTGTTATATTCACCGTTATCCGATTTTCTTGTTAAAGGATCAGATAGGTGAATTTATTTTGCTTGTCGTCTAATTGTTAATTAATTATTACTGCTCCTGTGCATTAATAACTGAGTTTGAATTAGACTGACCCGTGTATTATTTTCTTTTGAATGTAATACTCGGGTCAGACCGAGTATTTACAGGTTGTTGATATCTTACTTTGGGTTGCTGCTAGAGCTATGAAGCCTTTTCATACTTTTTGGAGTAGTCGTTGTCTTAGTATAGGATGTTGTATATTCATGTATATTATTCACGATAATGTACTTGTATATGTAACTTCCAGAGTCGACAGTTGTAGTTGTATCATATGTATTGTACCACATGTATATCAACGGACATCAGTTATATATATATATGAGACTTTCTGTTATATCTGTGTTCCGCATTTACATTATTTGTGTTATTATTATATATATTGTCCTAAACTATTATGAACCATCGTAGTTCGTTTTATACTGGAATTGGGTATGTCGATGGGAGTAATTAAATAAGAGATGAAAAATAAAAATATATACCACTCCTATCGAAATAACCAATACTAGTGTAAGGCCTAACTACGGATGGCCGCACCTATCCAGCCTTATTCTTCGTAATAATAGACAGTATTTCTTTTAATACCCTTTGTTATTGTGAGCATAAAGGTGGGGCGTCACAACAACTATACATCTCAATTTAGACAGTTATAACATTTCTGTCTAATATACAAGACAAGAACAACTATACAGAATAACACACAGCGGAAACTCTATCTATATATCAACACGCTGAAGCCTCCTGCTCCAAAGCTCCTCCAGAATTCGTCAAGGAAAACCTGAATCACTTGACTACTCATACATAATATGAGTACCCAAGAGTTTAATAAAACAGAAAATAAACACTCGGGTCAGACAGGGGTCTGGTGTGAGTAAACGGCTTAAAATTTCTTAACTTTAGAAAATCCTTTGAAAAGAAAAGGTATCACGTAAGACTTCCCACACATAAACATGGAAAAGTTTTTACCTTACGCTAACCAAAACATTTGATAGGAAATCCAGTGATATTATAATAGTGTCTAGGGTTTTCAAGTAAATATGAAATAGCCGAAATTGTTACATCTATTAAATTCCAGCTACTAGCCACAAAAGTGGGTAATACAAACAAAACCATAGGGTCTTGTAGGAAGAATGTGTTTCCATCAATGGCAGGGCTACTGGGGCACCGTCCGTCATAGTACGTGGCCTAGATCACCGTACCGAGGACCACTTCCGATCCCTTGCAACACAAGGCCGAGACCATTCCTTACTTAACAGTCCCGACCAAGACCACCCCGCAGTTGGCTGCAGATCCAACCGCCCACAAAACCGAAATAAAAAGGGACATCTAGACAGAGGTAAATCTCGTCCTACTTGGGCATGACCCACTTAACCTTGCTGCACCTCCCCTGTTTTACCCATTCCCGGTTGATGAGGCTTGAGGCTGTGATTACCTTTATAGGACACATCTATCTTAGAATGCTCATCGTCCACCTGACGATGTTCCGAAAGCATTCAATCCATACAAGTTCGTTCCGGGTTCGAACGAAACCGAAGGCACTATGTCGTTGCACTCATTTTGGAATCACCCTGGAAGTCAACGACCATAGCCCTTGCACTCTGAATCACCATCTCGAGCCTGTAAGTACTATCTCCGTCAAACTCATCACGGAATCACCCCAAGAGTTATACTGGCGAATAGTTCTTGCACCTCGAGTCTTCACTTGCACTCCACTTGGATTCACGACCTAACGTTTAATTTGGATCGATGTGGTTTTCGGATATAAAATCCGATTCCGGTCTCACCGAATCCAAAAAGCCATTTTAATGTCCAAGTTGTACTTAAGGGTTTTAAACAGTAGATATTCAGAATATCACATAAACATAAATGGATGATCCATAACACACAGATAGATAATCCATTATTATCAAATTCATCCACACATATCACAAAGCAGCATATATATCACATCTCAGATATATCACATCCATATCATCACATATCAACCAATGGCATTCAATATCATCCAATATCATTAACTCATCCAATCATTAATCATCCATAACAAGGTTTGATCCAACTTAATTAATTTAATCAATCCTTAGTTAAATCAATTCCTTACTTAAACACTTGGATTATTATCAATCCAGCTTACATATTCATTAATTAATTCCAAATTAATTAATTAAACATCCCTTAATTCTCCACTTTAATTAATCTCCCTTGATTAATTATTACTTAATTACTTTAGGTAATTATTCCTTAATTATAATTTTAATCAATCATCTTGATTAATTACTTCCTAATTATACCAAGTAATTATCTCTTAATTACTCTCTTAAATTAATCACACCTGATTAATCACTTTTAGTTAATCACACTTGATTAATTAATTAATCTCATTTGATTAATTATTTTTTTATTACATTGAGTAATCAAAACTTAATTTTAAAGTAATTTTCCTTTAATTATTAATTAACAACTAATTAATTATTTCCATTAATTAATGATTACTTCATTAATTAAATTTCTTTCTTAATTAATTACTTTAACAAGTAATTAATCACATTATTAAATACTCTTAATCCTTTTATTAATTAACCATTAATTAAATAATTTAAACCTTTAATTAATTATATTAATTAATTCTTTAATTAATGACTCAAGTGATTAACCCTTAATCACATCCACTTAATTACTTCCATAAAGTAATTATCCTTTACTTAATTACCTCCAGTAATTAATCACTTAATTACTTCACCCAGTAATTACACTTAATTAATCCATAAGTGATTATCTTTAATTAATCACTAATTAATTACTTAATTAATTATTTAACTAATCATTTAAATTTAATTAAATGATTCTTTAACTTACTATTATTAAAAAGATTCTTAATTAAGAAAACCTATTATCTTAATTAAATTATTTATATTATCCAATAACTTTTCAATTGTTAATAATTTAATTATCTTAATTATCTTCACAAATTTATTTATCTTCAATTAAATCAAAATTCTAAATTGCTTAAGTTAATCTTTACTGTAATTGATTACCAAATTCTAAATCATTACACTTTATTTAAAATAAAATATATTAGAAATCAATTATAATTAAAATAATCTAAACATTCAAATTAAAAACTTTTAAATCTTTGAACTTTCCAAAGTTATTAAATAAAATTTAATACAAACTTTATTTCAAAAAAAATTCACTTGTTTTATTTTTAAAACCTTCATATTTTAATATATAAAAACTTGTTTGAAACTTTAACTTGAAACAAATTTAGTTTTATAAATAAACTTGTTTAACTTTTGTTTTAAAACTTTAATCATTTACAAAATCAAGTTTTCTTTTGTTTCAAAATCTTTAAAAACATTACTGTTAATTTTAAAACCCTAAACAACAAAAACTGCTCAACATAAAACCTGATCCATCCACTACAATTCCTTGCGTTTACCCCGGGTTGCCCCATTCCTTATACCCGCTTCGAGCCAAAGCAACAGATCCCTGAAGAATACTACGAGCTCGAGCCTACCTCTCCCAAAACCCATTTCATGATGCACGCAACCGTGCACATCAACGTGCACCACCACTCTGGCCGACGTTGAACTCCACTTCGGCCTCCACTAAGTTGCTCTCGACCTCTACAACTTCAATCGAAACCCAGAAAACTCAATTCAATCGAACACCAAAATTCGACCTCAAGACCCAACTGCCTGAACCTCTCCTCGTCCAAAAATCGACCGCCACCATTGATCCTTGGCACGAGACGCCACGCGATCCTCCCCGAAGCCACGTCGCAACCTCCAGCACCTCCGGCACCACGTGCGTTCGTCCCCGGTAGCCTCTCGACGCCGCGAAGACACGATGAACCACGACGACATAAACAAGGTATAAAACCCTACTTCATCAATTATCGGCCACCTCATTCATTAATAAATTACATAAGTATTTTTCTGATGATCTTCTACAACCCCTCAACCTCCATGCTCAACGTGACACCTAGATTGCTGTAGTTTGTCGTGAATCGGCCAGAAAGCCCAAAACAGATAAACCCAAATATCTCACTAATTACCTAATTAAAAATCATGATACAAGCATTAAAAATCATGATTTTCTATTGTTATTTCAATCATGCAATCAAAACTAAAAATTTAAATCATAATTTTTTGACCCAATTTGATTTTTATTGTAAATTTTAAATTCCTGGACAAATGTTTTACTTTAAATTCCTAAAATTATTTTTAGATGGAGGATTGCATGATTTCAAACAACCTTTGTTTACAATCATAAGCTAGTTTGGATTAAAAATAGAATTATTGAATTTCATTGTGAAGATGAATCCTGTTTATAACACACAATAACAATTTAAACTATACAGGTATTCAACACAAATATTCAGACATGCATCCAATTTAATTTAAATATTTCAGAAATCATCATGATATCCATCACAATAACAAGTTGAAACCAAGTTTTAAACTGTTTTTTAAATTAAAAAAATCATTTACTCACCAAAAATGCAGGAGACAAAAATTTATTTGCTTTCCAGGCTTTTGAAATTTCACTTTGCATGTTCTTGAATTTCCTGAATTGCTTGTTGATTACTGAATTGTTTGTTGAATTAGAAAAATTCCATTGATATTGAACTTCCCTTTGCTTCTGATTTCTTGATTCCAGATTAAATTCCAGGTTTCATTCTTGCTTCAGATTTTACAGATTTCCTTCTTTCTTATTTTCCAGATTTCTACAGTTTTATGTTTTCTCTTTTTTTTAATCTTTGATTTGCATTGTGTTTGTGTTGAAAATGAAGAAAATATTTTTAGCTGAAAATAAACTCTTCTTCTTATTATTATTTTTAATTTTAAATTAAGTAAAGAGGATTGACATTTGTCTCATTAAGGCCTTAGTTAACTTACACCTATGCACAATGATTCACAAGTGTCATTAACAACATTAAAAAGTTTACAAGTGTTATAATGTTTAATTAATATTTACAAAAGTTATTCTAATGTTTTATTAATAATTTACAAATATTACTTCCCTTTTTAATAATTTAATTAAGCTATGAATGTAATTATGAAATATTTATATGATTATAAAATGTGTATACTTATCTTTTAATAAACAAGTTTTAGATTTTAATAAATATTCAAAATCAAATTCATGTGAACATTTATTAACTAATAACTTGTGCTTTTGATCAAATCAATATATCATATGTTTATAAATTTGAGAAATTTATTTTAACTCTTTATATAAAAATTGTAAAACAAACTTATCTTATGTTAAAATTTTAAAATGAAAGACAATTAAAAACAAATGAACTTTTAAATTTAAATCTTATTTAAAACTCAAGCTAAAATATATGTTTAAAATAAATAAGAAATTGCTATTGTTATTAAAATTTAAATCTCAAATATCATTTTCAAAAGTATTAAGTCAAATTAACATTTCAAATTACAAATTATATATATAATAAAGTTTGAAAACACTTATTAAATTCAAATCAATATTTTTCCTATTTCTAATATATACAAATATATATATACACATTTACATTATAAATAGAAAACATTTTTAATAATTAGTTTTGATAATTACTATATTAAATTTTGAAACACAAACCAAATCATAATATATGTATATATATATTCATATATATTACAATTTGAATATAAAGCTTTTATTACTTAAAGACTTCCTATTTACAATATATCAATATATATATATATCATAATATAAAATATTCTGATTAACTTTTGGAAAAATAAATATTACCAATTTTAAATTGCTAAAATAAATATTCCCAACCTAAAATATTATTATATTTCAAAAGAATTAAACTTGCCAATTTTATGTTGTTAAGAAAAATGTTAATAGATATTATCAAATTATTATTATTAACCTTTAAAAGAATTTTAACTTGTAAATTTACAATGTAAAATGATCAAATTAATTTAATTATTATCAAAGAATATTAAATTGATATTGCTCAAAATTCCGGGTCGTCACACATCGTGACACAGATCAGACTTTTTTCCGTATGCTTATCCCTCTATTTCGTTGTTAATGACACGTGAGGCTCTATTGAGCAGCATCAGTTTCATTGCTCCCCTCTAACATGTTCCTTAGTTTTCTTGAACGAACAATTATCTTTGATGTTTACTGTACATTCCCATTAATCATTGTCTACATTACTATTAATTGATATTTTATTTATTGTTTCATTTTGTGGATTAGTTATTAGATCTAAGCTTGGTTGTCATTGGTTGCCTTTGATTATCATAGAAATTGTAGCATCAGTTCCTCCCATTATTGACAAATTGTTCCATCCTAGTATCATGTTTAAACCAAGGGACGAATTAAAGATTTATTCATTACTTCTTAGAAGTTTCTTGTCACGGAAAGTTTTCCAATTTCTCAGCACTTCAAATTTTTTTCTAAATGTTTGACTAATTACTTTTTTGGCATGATATTCCATAGGATGCCCCTTCTCAAATACTTGTTTTCCATCCACTTCTCCCACATTGATTCATTGCTTATGAATCTTCAAAATAATTTTAAGTGACATGTAGTACATAAATCATTTAAATTCCTAATTCCTATCCCCCTTCTCATTTTGGCCTATAAAGTTTCTCCTAGCTCATTAAGTGATATTCCCCTCTCATTTTGGCCTATAAAGTTTCTATTTTATTCACTAACATTGCAAGAATGTGATAATTTTGTAGCTAGTATAATATTATTGCATATACTACTGTCTTGGTTAATTCTACTTTGGTTTCTATGGATAGAAGTTTTGATTGACCATGTTTCCATTTTTTTCTTGAATTTCCTCCAATAATACCATACAATCATTGTCTTTATTAACTAATAGTGGTATCTTTAAACATTTGATTGGTAATGCTCCTTCAGCTATTTTTTGTTGTATCCGGCTCATTTGGCAACAAGTGAAATATGGTAAATTAAAAAAAAGTGGATCTTAATGGGTCTATTAAACTATTACATAACAATTAGGTCTAGTCTATCGTATTTTATTATAAAATGTTTATATTTATGTATACGAAGTATATTTAAGTATATAATACAAGTATATATAACTAAATTATATAATAGCACGATAAATATAAAGCTTGCGTGTACATACACATATATGTAGGGATTTATATTTATTGTGTACATATATACTATATATACATGTATAATAATTTCATGTGAATATAAAGAGAACATAAATACATAAGTATGCACACACACATGATTAAATATATTAAGATATATGTATATTGTTTATATATTATTAGTTCCATGTAAATAGTTCAGAAATACACACACACACACACACACACACACACATATATATATATATAGCACCCTATATTTTCATAAAATTATTAGGATACTTAATTATCTAAATTAAATAAAATAATTTGAAAATTAATAGGTTTTAGATTTGATTTAACCAATGGTAGTCGTGCCATGTTAAATGTAAATCAAATGAAATAACATGAATTAATGTGTTAGGAATAAGAAAGAGCAATATGGAAAATAGGAGAGACATATACCCTAAATCCTTAGGAAATGAAACACACGTTCGTTTCATTCTATTAGACTAAAATATATCAAGGTCAGCTACCATTTCCATTCTCAAGAGAAGATAAAGCTAGGATTCAATAGAAAGAAGTAATCAACATATTCAATATCAAATCTCACATCTTTTATTCTCAAAGCTAAGGTGAATAATTACTACATCCCATTTTCTTATGGTTTTCGGTTTTATGATAGATCCGAAATAATTTTGCAAGTTTATGCCATGTTTTGGATGATTAAAGTTATATATATATATATGCTTGTTGATGAATTATGCATGTTCATATTAGTTTTTGTGATATGTTTGATATGAAAACCTTATTAAATGACATCCAAATCCTTAAAAATTTAAATATAGTCCAAAAAAGATATTTTAGAGATGTGTTTCAATTTTCATAATTTTATAAATTAATGTGGATTTTATATTAATTTTCTAGTGAAGAAAGCAATTTAATCGGTTATAAATTATTGACGGTTAAAATAATAATTATTTGGTTTCGCGATTTTTATATGTTGGAAAACATATCAAAATAGATTTTCCAGAATTTTTTCAGATTTTTCCTAAGTATTTTGATGAATATATAAAATTACTTAAGGTATGTGACCTAAATGTTTTATATATTTAATTAAGGAGAAGGGACACTTTATAAAATAAAATCATTAAAGTTTGAGTAAAGAATATATATATATATATATATATATATATATATATAACATGACATGATGATTTTGAGTAAAGCATAAGGATTATATATTTTCCTTGTGTAAGTTTGATTTGAAGGTTTTAAATCATTTTGAAAAGGTTTTAAAGGAAAAATTAAGGGAGGGGATCCCTAAGTGAAAATGACTCATATATTAGAATACTAAATGGAATTGGTATAGGGTCGTGTCCTATACATTAGCTATTAGCCCCAGCTAATTGTTGTCTAAAATTCCAGTATGTAGGGCTTGGTCACAAGTTGACAAAAATTATGATTACACACAGAAAAATATATATTTGTATACAGATATGTTATTGGTGAGCCTGAAAAACCATTAAGATTAGGAAGACCTAGGAGATGATTAAATTAGGGATAGACAGGCCAAAAGAGAAGTATTTAACAGATAGGCAAGGACAGACTATCCAGAAGAGGAGTATCTAATAGGTGTTAGATTAATATTTTCATATTATATGGTAGGCCCGAGTTAGCCAAAGGTTAAAAGTTAGCCAAACAAAACTTATGTGTTTGGATAGATAGTTCATTTATTACCCGATATTTATGTATATTTACATAATGATGCTTTACAGTATTAAACAGATTTGGTTGCAAAAAAGGTTTTGCAAAGAAATGTTTTAAAGGATGTTAGTAAGGGGAAACACTTTCCGTTAAGTGGCATGGTCTCACTTAACATATCTAACCGAGATGTATAGTATTATTCACACCAGGCTTTATGTCTGACTCAAAATTTGTTTTCTCCTTAAACTCTCGGGTGCTTAAAATTGATTGGAGTAGGCTGAGGGGTTAAAGTCTTTTTCAGGTTTTAGTAGGATGAAGAATAAGGCTACCGGAGGCATGTAGGAGGCAAACAAATAGCTATTTAGGAGTTGTTGTTCTTGTTTTATGTTTTATTATATTTCTACTGTGTTTGTACTAAGTCTATTATGACTATATGACTCTGATCATCCAAGGGAGTATCTTCATATACCGCTCTTGGCGTATTTTGTAATAAGTATATTTTATATGTGCCTGGGAACGTATTGGGATTATGCACTAAAAACTATGGAACATCTTTTTTGGTTGTAATGAATAAAATGTTGTTTGAAATCTATGTTTTGATTCATATTCGAATGCTTCTGATATTATGGATGCCATTAACATAGCTGTATTTAGTTGTTGGAAGTTGATACTATAGATCACTACATCATTTGTAGCGCTTAGTTTTTAGCCTCTAGATAGGGGATGTTACAGCTTGGTACTAGAGCATGTTTTATGAAATACTTTAACTAAAAATGTTTTTGAAAAATCCTTAGTAATTAGGGTTAAGATAAGGGTATGGGATAACGACATAGTAATGTACTTGTATTTGTTATATGTGAGTATACGCTATATCTCTGAACTCCTATCTTAGTTGGGCTATTCATATATATCCCATAAAGCTTGAATACAGATATGGAAGGAAGAAGAGGTAGATTTAATTTTGGAGGAAAAAGCACCACCACTAATGGAAATGCCTAACCAAATGCTAGAAGAGGTCCTGATCAGGTTCAAGCTGAAAATGTCGATGGGGTTCCTCAAGTGGATACGGAAGTCATGTATCGTTTTTTGTAAACATGATGCAAGCTGGAATTGCAGCTGGAGTTGTAGGAGGGAATGCTGCCGAAGGAGGAGTTTAGGAAGCTCCGATGGTCAACCACTATGCTAATCCAAGCAAAGACTATATTAGGCTTTGAAGGAAGTCGCTCATCGGAACTGAGGATGCAATTAAGGTAGAAAATTGGCTGCTACATTGTGAGCGGATTTTCGCTGACTTAGGATTAAATGACGAGCAGAAGAGGAGACTAGCTTCAAGACAACATTATGGAGCTGCTCTATTTTGGTGGAATACTGTTGCAGCTGGTGTTGATGAGGAAGCCATGACTTGGGAGGAATTTAAGAGAAGGTTTCAAGAAATATTTATGTCAGCGATGGCGCAGTCGGTGTTGGTTAGGAAGTTTGCTAAACTAAAACAAGGAGAGATGTCTGTTCTAGAGTATGCTAGAATACTTGAAGAGTTAGCCCGGTACGGGTATGCCATGGTGGGCACAATGATAAAGAGAAACGAGAAGTTTATAAAAGGTTTGAGGCTGGAGTTGGCAAGTGCTACCTTACCACACTTAAGAGATCCAAGTGATGTAGAGGTAGAGATGGCGCTGAGACAGGAAGAGGCACCAGCCTATTAAAGAAGAAGAAAGAGAATGAAGTCTAGGTGGGACAAGGCCAGAAAAGAAATTTTTTCCACAATAAGAATGCTAAGAAGGGAGGAGTACAGAAGAAGGGAAAGTCTGAGGTGATTTGTTATAGATGTGATAAGAAAGGATATTATGCTAATGAGTGTCGTATCGGAAAAGGGAAAGAAAAGGAGGTGATTAGAAATAAGAATATCCGATGTTTTAATTGTGATCAGATCAACCATTATAAGAATCAATGCAAGGAGCCTGCTACGGATCGCAGGGGCCAAGTTTATGCATTAGGGCTCGCAATTTCTAGGCCAGATGTAAAGGAGAAGGGGAAGGCTGTTCTGGGAGGGTTGCCATAGATTTACGGTATGTCTGTTAGCGTTCTATTTGACACCGGTGCATCACATTTTTTTATTTCTCGATGTTTAGTAGATAAGCTTAACCTAGAGCCCTCATATTTAGTTACTTCCTTAAGGGTTGCAAATCCAATAGGAGGGTATGCGACACTTGGGATAAGGTGCGACCATTTAGAGTTTGATTTGCGAGGTCATATTTTCAATTGCTGCTTGCATGTATTTGATTTTGTGGGGTTCGGGATTATCCTTGAGATGGATTGGTTAGGTAAATATGATACTAGGATATTTTGCCACAATAGAAAAATATCACTTAGACACCCGAATTATAGTAATCGGATAATTTATACCATAGAAAATGCTATTTATGAGGCGATGCTTTATTAGGTATCAAGGAGATGGAGGACGAGTTGCATCGAGTCTTTGTGGTTAGAGAATTTGCTGATGTGTTTGAGCCGGTAATCGGATTTCCATCAAAATAAGCCATTGAGTTTCAAATTGATTTGGTGCCTGGAGCAAAGCTGGTGGGTAGGCCGCCAAGCAGAATGACGCCTATAAAGACGAGAGAGTTGAAGGGAAGTTGGTGGAATCAGAAGGCAAGAGTTTAATTTGACCGAGTAGTTCGCCTTAGGGTGCAGCCGTAGTATTTGCTAAGAAGCCAGACGGATCGTTAAGGCTATATATCGATTATTGTAAGTTGAATGAGAAGATGATAATAAACCGATATCCATTGTCGAGAATTGATGATTTGTTTAATCAATTAAGTGGAGCCAAGGTATTCTTTCAACTGGATTTAGCGACTGGATATCATCCGCTTAGAGTGGCAGAGGATGGTATTCCTTTGACCGCGTTTAGGATAAGTTTTGGATCATACGAGTGGTTAATTATGTTATTCAGACTAACTAATGCGTCGGCATTTTTTGTAGATTTGATGAATCTAATTTTTCGAGAGCACTTGGATAGATTTGTGTTAGTCTTCATAGATGATATTCTGATATACTCTAAGGATGAGAAGGAGCATGAAGTTCATCTCAGAGTTGTGCTTGAGATGATAAGAAAGCATCAGTTGTAGGCTAAGTTTTCAAAGTCCCATTTTTGAAAGAGGGAAGTGAAGTTCCTTGGTCATGTAGTCTTAGAGAAAGGATTGTCTGTAGATCCGACTAAGATTGAGGCGGTGAATAACTGGAAGAGACCCGAGACAGTGACTGAGATAAAGAGCTTTCTTGGATTAGCAGGATACTATTGAAGGTTTATATAGGATTTTGTGGATAGCAACACTGATAACTAAGCTTACGCGAAAAGATGTGAAGTTTATATGGACTGATAAGCGTGAGGAAGAATTACAGAGCTTGAAACGTTTTTTGACCCATGCACCTGGTGTTGGTGATTCCAGAAGGGAATGAGGATTTAGTTGTTTATACTGTTGTGTGTGGAACTGTATTAGGAGCTGTGTTGATGTAAAGAGATAAAGTGATTGCTTATGCTTCTAGACAGCTCAGACCAAATGAATTTGGTCTAACGCATGATTTGACGTTAGCTGCCACTATATTTGCTTTGAAGGTATGGAGGCATTATCTTTTCGGAGAGCTAATTGAGCTTTATACAGATCATAAGTCGTTGAAATACTTCTTCACTCAGAATGAGTTAAACGTGAGATAGCCGAGATGGTTGGAATTTATTGATGCTTATGATTTTGGAATTGAGTATGCACCTGGAAAAGGAAACAAGGTAGCAGATGCATTTAGCAGGAAACATCATAATGTAGTATTGGCTATGGCTGCTGAGTGAAAATACTTGGAAGCATTATCAGCTTGTAGAGTGTTGTATAGATCTAAGGCAGGTTCTAGTGCATGAAGTGCTATATTGTCTTTTTTAGATGTTCGACCAACAATTATTGAGAGGGTAGCTCCTAAACAGGAGAAGGATCCAGTTTTGGCTGAACGGATCAGAAGGTTAAAGGAAGGAATGGGGAGAAATGACTTAAGGGATTTTAGTCTTGATTGGAATAGATGGTTAAGAAAGAAAGGAAGGTTGTGTGTTCCGAATGTAGGACACATGAGGAAAGAAGTTTTGGATGAATGTCATCGTTCGAAGTTCACTATCCATCCAAGAGGAACGAAGATGTATCAAGATGTCAAGAGTAGTTTCTTCTGGGAAGGCATAAAATGGGACATTATTTTTGTGTTAAGCAGTGCTTGAATTGCCAGCAGAAAAAAGCTGAACACCAGAAGCCAAGTGGATTGCTTCAACCGTTAGATGTTCCAATGTGGTAGTGGGATTCTATCTCTATGGTTTTTATTGATGGGTTGTCAAGGTCTAATAGATGGAATGAGAGAATATGGGTTACACTGGATAGACTAACCAAGAGTGCCCATTTCATTTCGGTAAAATCAACTAGCATGGCACCTATTTTGGCGAAGTTGTTTATAAAGAATGTGGTTAGACTGCACGGAATTTCTAGTAGTATTATTAGTGATAGAGGTTCCCTTTTTACTAGCGAGTTCTGGAAGAGTCGACAGGAAGCTTTAGAAACCAAGCTCAACATGAGTACCGCTTACCATCCATAGATTGATGGGCAAACAGAAAGAGTTAACAAAGTCTTGAAGGATTTTTTTAAGAGCTTGTGTTGGATTTTGAGGGATCATGGAAAGACCATCTCCATTTAGTTGAGCTCTTGTATAGTAATAGTTATCAGGCTAGTATTGGAATGACACCGTTTGAAGCTTTGTATGGAAGACTGTAATATCCCGGAATTTCCAGGAATTTAAGATATGATAATCTCTTAATTTAAATTATTTGAAAGTGATAAAATTGTTATTTTCAAAAATAAATAACCAAGTAATAATAATATTATGTTTTAATTATGGTTATAAATTGGTTTTATAATAAGACTAATTATTTTATTGTGTAAATAAATTCTAAATTGGCTTATTGTTTTCATAATTGGTAAGTGTATTTAAATATATTTATATCTGTGTATTTAAATTGATTTTTAAATAGGATAAATTATTTGTAAATAATGATGAGCTTATTTAAAAATTGACATTTATTTATTTAAATTTATTTTAGATTTGGATTTTTAAATTTGACTTTGCATTGAATATAAATTTGAATTTAAAGGGATATACATACATCTTAAAATAGAATAATAATATAGTTTAGTTTTAAATTATATAGATAATGTTTTTAATTAAAAATAAGATTTGTTTTATATTTTCTTTTTATAGAAATTTATCTATAGAATTTGGAATTGTATTTATTTAATAAGAATAAATACAAGGACTTTTGAAATAACAATTTAATTGAGTTTGCAATATTGTATTTAATTTTATTTAAATTATATTTGGTTTCATTTTTTTTAAAGATTGTATTTTATATAAATTTAGCAAAAATTTATAAATTTATAAATGTATTTGTTAATTAGGAATTTAATTAGAAAAGTATTTTTAAAATTAAGAAAACATATTAGTTAATTAGGAAATTAATTTAAAAAGGTTTAGAAATTTCTTTTAGGATAAATAAAAATAAACTAGGACAAGTGTTTAGTTCTAAATCATTTAGATAACAAGTGTTAAACATTTAATCTAAGCTTAAGACAAGTGTCCATTTTTTTAATTTTCTTTTAATTTAATAAATCTGAAAATTTACCTATATAAACACTATATTCTCTTCACTCTCCTTTTCTTTAAAATTTATATTCATGCCTAAAAGAAACTAGATTATCAATGCAAATCTTTACTCATTCCAAAATCAGAAATCCTCAACATCCAAAATCTGAAAATCCATGCTCAAATCAATATCAAACCTGAAATCTCCTCAAACCATTCTGTGATCAAAAGCCTGCCATCAACTCCTCAAAACACCACTCTCTGTTTACAAAAACCTGAAACATTTCCGTGATCAAAAGCCTGCAGTTTGTTTTCAAAACAAAATCAAGTGCAAACAAAATCTGCAACATGTTTTCAAAGTTTGATGCAAGTTTTCAATCCCATGTCTGCCTCATTTTTCATATGCATGCAAGAACTCCAGCTTTTTATATACCTCAGTCATTTCAAAATTTCAAGTATTTGCAAAAAGTTCAAACAACTTTCAATCCTGCTCTAAAATTCCCATATCTGCATCACCTTTCAAATGCTTGCAAGTTTTTAAAGGGGCAAATCTGAAGCAATGCAGTTAAAACAAACAAAAGGGGATAAAGCTTTTCTGTTTCAAAAAGGGTTCAGTTTCAAGTTCAATGTTTTGGCAAATTTCCGGCTTATCATCAAGATTTAAGCCTCTTCTCTTCATTTAAAAAAAGGTGAGTAATCTTTTAATTAATAATTAAGTAGATAATAAAGTTGCTTGGAAAATTCTGTGGTGAATATGCTCTGCATAGTTATGTATATATAAGTGTAGAATCTGAATTTATTTGACTGTTTAAGGAATGTGCATGTCTCTGTTATATTACTCTCCCTGTTCCTGTTACAGGATTATCAAGTTTAAACCAAATAAGTTGCTCTTCCTCTGATTTCATATAGGTTTTGGTCTTCAAACATTAAATGTTTGTATAAGCTTAAATTTAATATTTAAAAATGAATTTAAGTAAAAATATTTAGCAACTCATCTGGGAAATGAAATTTTAGTAAAAATTCTTTTAAACAAGACAAATTTAGTTACTTTAATTTACTGTTTCAAGTTTATAACTTGAATCCATTCTAAAGGTTAGGATTTTTAAAATCAAAACCAGGATTTTAAATGAAGTAAGGTGTAAGAAATTGGGTATTATCTGGAAATTGGGTTTTTGCCAAATTCAGTTGATATATGCATCTGGGGTGGTCGGGGTTCTTGATGGAGTTAGAGGTTGGATTGGAGAGTAAGGTAAAAATTATTGAAGAGTTTGTAATCCATGGTGGAGTTTGAATTTGCTCGAGATTGTTTTTAAACCTAGTTCTGTTCGAACTTGGAAACTTGTCCACTGCATCTTCATTTTTGCATCGAGCTTGAAGAAATTTTGGGAGAAGGAGGCGCGGTGGGTCGGCAAGCACTAGCCGTAATTGTGGCGATTATCAATGATCGGAGGCGAGAGATTTGGGATTTTTCCTGATGATGTTTTGGGTTCAGTTTCACCCTGGGTACTCGATTTTGAATCGAGGCAAGAAGCGATGTTTGGTTGATCGTAGATGCTTGTAGGGTTGTTGTGTGACGTGTCGGTGGAGTCGACGTTGGCCGGAGGCGACTCCGGCGCCGGTGCACTTGCACAGGTGGATGGTGTCAGTGGGTTGTGTTTTGTTTTGGGTTGCTTGTTCATCTCGAGTAGGTCTCGGGTGTATTGGGTGAATGACTCGGGGAAAACTCGTGTGGTTTCTGGGCTTTTGCATGCTGGGTTAAATTGTTGTATTTAACAGTTTTTAAAGTTTTAACTGAAACAGTTTGTAAGTTTTAAAGTCAAATTGTTTTTAAGGAAGAAAAGAAGATGTACTTTGTACTTGAATTCAAGTATACATAGGTTGAACCCAAATTAATGTTCAACCAGATTTTTATTTAAAATCGGTAAGTTTTAAACTTTAAATAATTAAGTTAAATTAAATTCTTGTAATTCTTTTCTTTGAATTGAATTATTTTTATAAATGAATTTGTATGAATGGATTTGAATGTTTTAAGTTAAAACCTTAATGTTATTTTCAAAACTTATTTTGAAATATAAAAAGAAATTTATAAGGAAATGTTTTATTAATGAAAATGATTTATTAATTAACAATTAAGGGTTTAAGTAATTTATTAACTTAAAACTAATGATTGTTAATTAAAAATTAAAGATAGGTAATTAATGATTTCTTTATATTTCAAATACATGAATTATGTTAAGTTTTGTTTTTTTAAGGTTAATTAAAGATAATGTTTTATCTTAAAGAATAATTAAGTGTTAATGATTTGTAATTAATTAAGTTGATTAAGAATTTTAACTTTAATTAATTATTTAAGAGGGTTAATTAAGTAATTAATTAAGAATAATTATTAACCAATAATTATGATTATTTAATTAATGACTAATGAATAATTAAATTTTAATTTTTAATTAATTAAGTGATTAAACTAGTAATTAAGTTTTAATTGGGTTTTTCTTAATTAATAATTAAAAGGGTTATTAATCTATAATGCAAGTTAATTAAGAATTAATTAAATATTATTAAAGGCTAATTAATTGTAATTAAGGATTGATTAATTTTAATTAATTTGTAATTAAGGTTGTTAATAAATAATTAAGTTTTGTTAATTAATGATTAAGAGATGATTAATTAGTTAATTAAGGTTAATTAATTAATTATAAAAGTAACTAGTGATTGATTACTTTGTATTAAAGGATTGATTAATAATTAAGGTTTATTAATTAATAATTGAAGGTTAATTAATCTGTTAATTTAAGATAATTTGGTTAAAGAGTAATTAAGGAATGAATTACTCGATTATGATTTATGGGGTGTTTGTGATCAAGCTGAGTTAATTAATTTGTTAATTAATTAAAGGAAGTCACTTGATAAAATGATTAAGTATGTTTACTTAATAAGTTTTGATAAGAGTAATTACTTATGATAAGTAATTGGTGAATAAATTACAAGGGTAATTGAGATAAGTAAAATTACTTATTGGGAAGTAATTTTAAATGGATAATTACTTGGTAAAGTAATTAAGGGTTTATTACTTGGTGTAATAAAACAAAGAATTTATAAAAGTAATTAAAAGTAATTAAGAGTAATTAAGAATAATTAATTACTATTTATTAAAGTTGATTAATTGGAAGCAATAATTTAAGCATGATTAATTAATATAATTAATTAAGAAATAATGTGATTAATTATAGTTAATTAATTAATGGAAATAATTAATTAAGGTTCATTAATTTATATGATTAATGAGAATAACTAAGGATTAATTACTTGATTAAGAGTTAATTAATCAAGTTTGATTAATTAGGATGATGATTTATTAATTGGTTTAATTAATGGATAAGTAAGCAAGATTTATTGTGATGAAGGTAATTAATTTAATTAACTTTAAATTAATTAAGATATGAAGTAATTAATTTAATTCACTTTAAATTAATTAGAAATAGAGATACTTAATTTAATTCATTTTAAATTAATTATGTTGTGATTAAGTAAATCATTGCTTATGTATGAATGGGTGACATGATTGTCTTGAATGGATGTAATCTTAGAAATGAGATAAGTAATGTTGTGTGGCATGAATGCTTGGTTGCATTGTGATGGTAATATAGATTATCTATTGTGACAATGATATGGATTACCTATTTTGTTATGGATCATCTGTTTATTTTGATAATGTGATAATCAATTGTGATATTGTGAATTATCTATCTGTGTGTATAGATAGTTGAATTGAATTGTTTAACTTTAAACAACTTGGACCTAAAAGATACGTTTTGGATTTCGATGAGACCGGGATCGGGTTTCCATATTTGGATATCCGAAAACCACATCGATCCAAATTAACGATAAGTCGTGAATCTCTTGTGAAGAGTGAAGACTCGAGGTATAAGAACTATTCGTCAGTATAACTCTGAGGGTGATTCCGTGATGAGTTTGACGAGTAGTACTTTCAGATTCGAGATGAAGATTCAGAGTGCAAGGGTTATTGTCGTTAACTCTGAGGGTGATTCCAAAATGGTGTAACGAGGTAATGCCTTCGGTTTCATTCGAACTCGGAATGAACTTGTATGGATTGAATGCTTTCAGAACATCGTCAGGTGGACGATGAGCATTCTAAGTGATGTGTTCACTAAAGGTAATCGTAACCTCAAGCCTCATCAACCGGGAATGGCTAAAACAGGGGAGGTGCAGCAAGGCTTCATGGGTAGCCCCCACTTGAGAGTGAGATTTACCCCTGTCTAGAGGTTCCTTTATTTCGGCTGTGTGGGCGGTTGAATAGCTACATCCGTCGGGGTTGTCTTATTCGGAACTGTTCAGTAAGGAATGGTTCTGGCTTTGTGTTGCAGGGGAGTTAGGGTGGCTCCTCGGTACGGTGATCTAGGCCACGTACTGTGACGGGCGGTACCCCAGTAGACCTGCCATTGTATGGAATCCAAAATCCAATAAGTGCCATCGGATTTGATTGTATTACCCACTTTTGTGGCTAGTAGCTGGAATTTAATGAATGTAACAATTTCGGCTATTTCGTATTTATTTGAAAACCCTAGACCTATTATAATATCACTGAATTCCTATCAAATGTTTTGGTTAGCGTAAGGTAAAAACTTTTCCATGTTTATGTGTGGGAAGTCTTACGCGATACCTTTTCTTTCAAAAGGTTTTTAAAGTTAAGCAACTTTAACCGTTTACTCACACCAGACCCATGTCTGACCCGGAGTTTATTTTGTTTTTCTTAAACTCTTAGGTAATCAAATTTTTACGAGTAGCCGGGGGAATTCAAATATTTATGCAGATGGAAGAAGGAAAGACATGGAATTTTTAGTTGGAGATTGTGTGTTTATTAATGTTTCACCGATGAATGGCGTGATTAGATTCAGGAAGTTAGGAAAGTTAGCACCTACATTCGTTGGACCTTTATGTATTGTGAGAGGATCGAAAAACTCAATTATAGAGTAGAGTTACTAAATAGTTTGGCCGAAGTCCATGGTATATTCCATATTTCTCAGTTTAGAAAATGTGTTAGAGGCCTAGATACTACTACAGCACCTACAGTGTTAGAAGACTTAGTAGTAGAACCGGATTTGACCATTGTTAGGAAGCCTATCTAGATAATCGAGAGGGATGAATAGAAGTTGAGGGACAAGATAATCATATTAGTAAAGGTCCAGTGGAGTGACGATACTAGAGACTATACTTAGAAGACTGAGAGCGGGATTAGAGACTCTTATCCTGATTTGTTTGATGGTATGTTTTACCTTTATTTGTTTTGTTGTGTACCTTATCATAATTTCGAGGACGAAATTCTTTAAGGAGGGGAGTCTGTAACACCCAATATTTTTATAATGTTATTTAGGATATTTAATTAGCTAAATTAAATAAAATAATATGAAGATTAATAGGTTGAGATTTGATTTAACCAAGGGTAGCTTTGCCATGTTAAATGTAAATCAAATGAAATAAAACATGAATTACCGTGTTAGGAAATAAGGAAGAGCAATATGGGAAATAGGAGAGACTTATACCCTAAACCTAATCCTTAGGAAATGAAACATACATTCATTTCATCCCATCAAACTAAAATACATCAAGGTTGGCCACCATTTCCATTCTCAAGAGAAGATAATGTTATGATTCAAGAGAAAGAAGTAATCAGCATATTCAACATCAAATCTCACATCTTTTAATCTCAAAGCCAGGGTGAATAATTACTACATCCCATTTTCTTATGGTTTTCGGTTTTATGATATATCCAAAATGCTTTTGCAAGTTTATGCCATGTATTGGATGACTAAAGTTATAAATATATGTTCGTTGATGAATTATACATGTTCATATTATTTTTTGTGATATGTTTAGCATGAAATCCTATTAAATGACATCCAAATGCCTTAAAAATTTAAGACCATAAATGATATTTTAGAGATGAGTTTCAATTTTCATAATTTTCTGAATAAATATGGATTTTATATTTTCTAGTGAAGAAAATGGTTTATTGGATTATAAATTATTTACGGCTAAAATAATTATTATTTTGGTTTAAGATTTTTATATGTTGGAAAACATATTAAAATAGATTTTCTGGAATTTTTTCAGATTTTTTCTAGGTGTTTTGATGAATATATAGAATTATTTAAGGTATGGGACAGGAGAAGGATCATTTTATTAAATAAAATCATTATTTATTTCTGAAAATATTAGTAGCACTTTTCTGAAAAAATTTATTAACCGACAAGAATTTGACAAACAAATGCAGGTTAATTGAAAAGTTATCTCTTTTAGGTTAAAAACATGAAAAACATACTTTTAGCATGTTTAAGCCATTTTCGGCATCAAAGCTTCTGATCTAGACCTTTCGACACAGTCAAAAGGTATTATAGCTTTGGACAAGGTCTAAACCAATGTGTATGGTATTTTGGTATGTAACAAATTGGACAAGGTTTAAGGGTACTTGGCCGAAACCTTAGTTGCCAAAGAGGATGGAGTATGTTTGTTTTATAAGCCAAAGTAATGTCTGCTTTGCTTTTGAAAAGAATCTTTCGACTTGGTTGTTTTCGACCGGGTCAAATACTTAAAATAAAGGTTTAACCTTTCGACGAGGTCGAATGGTTACTGCCGCTTTTACCTTTTGAAGTCATGCTTTCGACAGGATCAAAAGGTATACTTGTCTTTTAAAAATCAACCGCTTCTCCCATGCTTTTGAAAGGAAGCTTTCAACTTAGATGTTTTACCCTTGATGTTCCAATTGAAGTATAACCCTAGGTTTTGAAAGAGGTGCTTAAAGTATTAATAAGGCTGGAGCCTATTGTTTTCAAAGTTATGTTTTAAAGCTTTCGAAGGGGAGCTTCCGAAGAGGTCGAAAGCAAAGCTTTCGACAAGGTCGAAAGGTAGCGTCCGAAGAAGTCAAAAGGTTTTACAAGAGGGTTTTCCACATGTTTTTAAACTGAACCAAAAGAGCTTTCGAATAGTTTATATTTCAAAAGTTTAATGCTTTCGAAAGGTACTATTTACTGAATGGCTTCAAAGAGATAGTAAACAAAGCTTTCAGGGGTGTTGAAAGTAAAGCTTTCGATAAAGTCGAAAGGTAACTTTCGATGGGTTCAAAAGGTAGCTTTCGACAAAGTAGAAAGGTCCTATTTTCTGAATGGTTTCGGAAGGATTGAAATAGAAGATTTTCCAAGGTTTTCCAAGGCGATGTCTTAAAATGTTTTAAGATAGGATGTCTAAGGTTTTAATGCTTTCGAAAGGAAAGTTTTAATGGTTTCAAAAGGTTTGAAGTGTGGTTTCGAAAGAGATGCTTTCCAAGGATTTAGAAAAGGGTACTTTCAATGGAATCAAAAGGGATACTTTCAAATGGTTAAATGTATTCATCAACTAAAGTTGGAGTAAAGAATATATATATATATATATATATATATATATATATATATATATATATATATAGCATAGCAAGGTGATTTTAAGTAAAGAATAAAAATTATATTTTCCTTGTGCAAGTTTGATTTAGAGGTTTTCAATCATTTTGAAAAGGTTTTCAAGGAAAAATTATGGGAGGGGATACCTAAGTGAAAGTGACTCAGATATTAGAATACTAAATGGGATTAGTATAGGATCGTGTCTTATACATTAGCTATTAGCCCCAACTAATTGTTGTCCAAAATTCCAGTGTTTAGGGCTTGGTCATAGGTAGACTAAAATTATGATTACACATAGAAAGGAATATATATTTGTATTCAGATAGGTTATTGGTGAGCCCAAAAAACCATTAGGATCAGGAAGACCTAGGGGATGATTAAGTTAGGGACAGACTGTCTAGAAGAGAAGTATTTAATAGATAGTTGAGGACAGACTGTCCAGGAAAGGAGTATCTAGGTGTTAGATTAATTTTGTTTATATCATCTGGTAGGCCCGAGTCAGCCAAAGGGTAAATGTGATATCCCGGAAATTTCAAACAATTTAAAGTGTGATAATCTCCTTTATTAATTATTTAAAATTGGCAAAATAGTCGTTTTCAAACAATAATAATAATGTGTTATTTTTTAAATATAGATAAATAAATTTTAATAGAATTATTATTTACAATTGAATTTTTGTTTGTTTATTTATATATACATATATATACATATATATATATATAAGTTGATTTTAAATTAGATTTTAAATTTGAATTTGAATTTGGATTTAAATTTGAAATTTAAAAGAGAGATATTTTAAAATATTTTGGATTTAAAATTATATGTATTAGATTTTTATTAGTACCAGTGCGTTAGGCACGTCCGTTGGACGTGAGCATAGAAACTGGAAGCAAATTCAGTCATTGTAGACAATGGTCATATGCGTAGATAATACTTGACATAAATAATCATGTGAGCTAACTTCTTTTCATTGTGAAATAGTATAAAAAATGAGCACAAGACTATGTATAGTACAATATACTATGTACAGTAATAAAACATCAATGCTTATCAATAATGTATGCAGGTCAACTATCGCAACCATTCAGTTGGAGCAGCTAAGAGCTGTATAAAAAATTCACGCTTGCCTCAAATCAGGGAGAAAAAACAATTTACCTAAGAAAATAAAGAGGGTTTTTAGGGTCAAGAAAAAAGTTGAAGAAAAATTTAGTTTTAGGAGTAAGAAGTTTGCTTTTAGGCTGAAAAACACTTTCTAGTGTAAATCACAGAATGATAGTTGTAACTATCATTTTCTGTTTACACTAAAAAGTGTCATTCGGACTAAAAAATAAACTTCTTGTTCCCGAGACTAATTTTTTTTGCAACTTCTTCCCTGTGTCTATTTTCCTGCAAATAAAGTTTGCTATATTTCAGAGAAGCATATTAAACTTTAACGGTTTTAGCAATGACTTTGCTGCAAGTAGAAGATGACATAAACAGTTGTTTTCTTTGGGTGAAAGAATTAGTATTGATTGTCTGTAATTCACTATTTAAGCAATCATGTATGCATCTAATCTAAATATCTTATTTATGCATTGCACTTTACGTGTGTGGCACGTGCATTTACCACCAAACAACCATTCATTATAAACTAATTTGATATATTTCAGTATTATAGATTATATAAAATTGAATCATATATAGTTTAAGTATTGCAGAAAATATTTACGGTTAACATTATCCACTTATTATATATAATGAAATATGAATATAAGATCCTACATCAATGGTTTAAAGAATTTAAAGTACAGAACACTACTTGTCTAGTTTTGCTTCCTTTAGCATCATTCTCTCTCCAGTCTTAAGTCAAAAATTATTTGTTCACAAACATCACGGCTATAACTAAAGCAAGCACATTTGGGAATGTAATATGAATAGGATATGTACGAATAATTCTCTATCACCAAGGCAGAATTTTCTTGCTTTACGCTTTTTCCATTTTAAAGAAGGGGAATTAATTTAAAAGGACAACAATTTCTATATTTTTTGCCTCAAGGACACGATCTCAATATTTTTACCACAAGGACAAAATTCTTTTAAAAATTATTCACAAGGACAAAAAAATTTCAAAATTATTCATAAGGACAACAAAACTGATACCGAGATAAAAACTGATACCTAAAAACTGCTACCGATAACTACAAACTGATACCTAAAAACTGCTATCAATAACTAAAAACTGATACCTACAGAAAGTTGTCCTTCAGGATAAAATATTGAAGGTATGTCCTTGAGGCTAAAAAGCTGTGAAATTTTGTCCTTGACAGTAATTTCCTGTTTAAAGAATAGAAAAAGAGCTCTCCATATATTGAGCTGTAATTTATTTATCAACATTAAATGGATTGCAATCTAATAAATTGATTATTTTGGTCTATTACAAAAAAAGAATCAATGTATACTACAGATAACTTCTTTGGAAATTCCATAGTTCCATAAATATAAAAAGACAGTATAGCAAAATTACTGCCCTATACCAAAATTCAAGGACATCTGGAAATATTCGATGTTTCTAACAATATGCAATAAGGAGCTAGAGAAAGGAACTGTACCATCTGAAAGCGTCTGAAAAACTTTTTTTCTTTCACATTTCAAGAGACAACTTATTTGCAGTAAAAACAAAAGCAACTTTCACATATGCATATCCAATCTCTCATACTAAAAATATTTCAAAATAATCAAAACTTATGCTCTAGGATCAAAAACTATTTATCTAAATTTAAAGAACAAGGATTTAAAAAGTGATTGACTATAAATCCATGAGTTGATAAGAAGGTAAAAGGAAAAGAATTGAAAAACATTTTGCTTATCATTAATCAAATACTTGATCGACATAGAGAATCAACAATCTCGACGAAAACTTCCATCGTTCTCTGTAATTGCAGCTCGGTGTGTGCTATCGCTGCTTTCGAACAGAAATGATCTTGAATCGATCTACTATTTAACATTTATAACGAATGGAACAAAGTAACAAAGAAAACTAAGGAGATATAAATTTGATAACAACAGGCGGTCACATTTCCAAACCTGAGCGCAATCTTGTAGCTTCCAAATCCAGATTTATTGCTTTATAGAAAATGCGAATGAATGGATTGTAATGATGTAAAAAAAAACAATCTTTGGATTGCATATTAATTGATTTATTCTTTTGGCAGACGAAGAAAGGTAAGAAGAAGATGGAGCAACCACTGAATTGGAGATGAATTGAGACGTGCAGTTAAATGGAAAGATGCGTTCAATAGTAAAGAGAGTACAAAATGCCCTTTAATGTTTAATTATGAGCCATCAAAGAAGTCAGGGTATTTTGGTAATTGCAAAAGCTTCAAAATCAAGTATTCCTATTATATATAGATATGATTTGTTTTATATTATTTTCTTTAAAGAAATTTATTTATATAAATTTAGAAAAATATTTATTAATTAGGAAATTTAATATAAAAGCTTATAAACCGTTCTAAAATTAATTAAAAATGCATAATGACAAGTGTTAATTTATAAAAGCTTGTTAAGATGATAAACAAATGTTAATGACAAATGTTAGATGAATAAACAAGTGTCACTTTTTATTTTATTTTCTTTTATATTTTTAATGAATCCTAATTAAATCTACACATATCTCTTTTATCTTCTCCATTCTTTTCCCATTCTCATTTTCAAAAGCAAAGAAAACTCAAACCCTGTAACACAGATATACAAACCAGAAAAACCATAAGAAAAATCAAAACTTAGAAGCCTGTAAACAATTTTCAAAACCTGAAATCACCAAAACAAAGCAAGCTTCAACCAGTAATCAAAAACCTTGATCATCTCTGTTTCAAAGCTAAATTCTTCTCAACAACAAAGCATTTCAGTTTTTAAAGGATCACAACAATTCAAGTTTCAAAGAGATCATAGCTTTCAGTTTTCAAAATCAAAGCTTTCCTGTTTCAAATCAAAGCTATTTCAACCTTTCTGTTCAACTGACTACTGGTGAGTAAACATTTTTATTAAAAAGCTTAAGTAAATTAAAATATGTGCATGTGATTCCTGGAATGAATTGTGCTTTGCGTGTATATATACAAGTGTGAATCCTATATGTTTGAATATGTTAGAGTATGCATGTTAGATATATCTATGTTCTTCTTTGTTTCACGTTACAGAGTTTAAATTTGATAAAAATTTCAAAATCTCTTCTTCTGTTCTTTGTTTGGTTTTGGTTCAAACAATTTAAGTTTGTTTAAACATAAACTAGGACTTAAAATAGTTTAAATATGTTTTGTATATATATTATCTGGAAATCAAGAATTACAGTAAAAAATTTCAAACATGTTAAATTCAAGTATCATAATCCTTTGATCTACTTAGATAATCTGAATCACCATCTTAATCCTTGATTTTTATGAGCTGAATCACGATTTTTAGTATTGAATCGAGTGTGTAAATCAGAGTTGACCAAAAAATGGGATTTGGAGTTTTTCTGGTGGCCGGAGGTCTCGGGGTGGTCGGGGTTTCGACAGGGGGTAGGATGAAGTCAGGCGAGCTCGGCAAAAATATCAGGTGGTTTTCTTAGCCACCGAGGCATCGGCAATCGGTCGAAGTAGGGTTTTAAACCTAAATGGATCGAGGTCGGAAGATGTGGTAACTACGGCGTCTCTGGTGGATCGAGTTTCACCGAACTTGGAGAAATGGAAGTGTGGAAGGCCAGCAAGGTATGACCGGAGTTGCAAGGGTGCTGGTGGTCAGCGTCGGCAGTTCGAGGCAATTTTTCGGTAATGGCTGCTGTGCCTGTTTGATCGAGGTAACTCGATTTCGTTTACGAGTTTGATTCGTGTTTTTGGGTGGTCAAATGGAAAGTGTAGGTCGAGGTCAATCTGTCGGTGGTGGCCTTGGAGGCCGGAGCTTCGCCGTTTGCCGGTGCATGTGCACGGGATTGTTTGGTGGTGTTAGTATTTAGGGATGGAAATTTACTCGTACGAACACTCGGGTAAATGGATAGGGGACTCGAGTAAAGACTCGAGTAGGAACGTGAGTGAACATGTTACAGGTTTTAAACTTAAATTAAAACTAAGTTTTTTTAAAAAAGAAGAAGAAAGGGAAACTCGGGGTAGGTCTCGGGTAAAGATCGGGTCGAACCCGAAGTATGGTTTAAAACAGTTTTAAGTTTAAATAATAAGCAAGTTTTAACTTTAAATTAGAACTAGCTTAAACTATTATAGGATAAATGTTTTAAATTATTTGATTAAAGAAGTTATATGATTTGTTAACTTAAATTTGTTAAGATAAAATTATTTTTATGTTATTTTTAAAGACTTAATTTAGTAATAAAATCAAGTGTTAATTAAAGATAAAATGTATTCAAAAAATGTTAATGATAAGTAAGTCATTAATAAAGATAATGATTTATCTTAAAGTTAATTAAGGTTTTGATAATCAAAGATTAAATAAATTAATTAAGTAATTAATAAAGAGTAATTAATTAATTTAATTAATTAATAATTAATTAATAATTAAGGTCTAATTAATAAATAATTAAGGGTCTAGTTAATTAATTAAAGATTAATTAATTGATAATTAAGAATTAATTAATTAATTAATTTAGATTAATTAATTTATAATTGGAGATTAATTAATTAAATAATTAAAGTAATTAAGTTATAATTAAGCATTAATTAATTAAGTAATTTGAGATTGATTAACTGGTAATTAAGGATTAATTAATTCGTAATTAAGTTTTATTAATTAATAATTAAGTTTTATTAATTAATACTTAAGGGATAATTAATTAGTTAATTAAAGATTAATTAATTGATTATAAAAATAATTAAGGAATAATTAATTAAATGGTTTGTAATTAATTAATGATTAATTAAGCAAGGAACTGGTGATTAATTCTTAAGTAATTAATTTAATTTAAGTTAATTAAATTAATTATAATATGGGTTAATAAATCTTGCTTGTGGATGATTGTTTGAGTAGAATGTCTGGATTGATTGATATTTATACCATGATAATCTGTGGTATTCTGTGATGTGATATGCTTTGGATATAATTGATGATAAATGTGTATGATTTATCTATGATGAATGCTGTGTAAATTCAATATATTGAATTGAATTAAATTGTTTAAACTTTAAACAACTTGGCCTTTAAGAAACGTTTGGATTTCGATGAGACCGGGATCAGATATCAAGTTTGATTATCCGAAAACCACATCGATCCAAGTTAAACGATAGGCCGTGAATCTCAAGTGAAGATCGAGATGGAGTTCAGAGTGCAAGGGTTGTTGTCGTTAACTCTCAGGGTGATTCCAAATGAGTGTAATGAGATAATGCCTTCGGTTTCATTCGAACCCGGAACAAACTTGTGTAGATGAATGCTATTAGACCATCGTCAATGGAGTACGATGAGCATTCCAAGATGTGTTCTATAAAGGTATTCGTAGCCTCAAGCCTCTTCAACCGGGAATGACTAAAACAAGGGGGGTGCATGCAAGGCTAAGTGGGTAGCACCCAAGTTGGATAAGATTTTCCCCTGTCTAGAGGTCCATTTATTTTGACTGTGTGGGTGGTTGTAGGCCACAACCGCGGGGTTCTCTTATTCGGACTATCCAGTAAGGGGTAGCTCCGGCTTTGTGATGTAGGGGATCAGGGTGGATCCTCGGTACGGTGATCTAGGCCACGTACTTTGACGGGCGGTACCCTAGTTGCCCTACCATTGATGGAAATCCATTATCCCCACGTCCCCTTTACGGTTTTGATTGTATAACCCACTTTGTGGCTAGTATGCTGGAATTTAATTATGTAACAATTTCAGCTATATGAATAATTATTTGAAAACCCTAGACACTATTGTAATATAACCAGATTTCCTATCAAATGTTTTGGTTATCGTAAGGGGAAAACTTGTCCGTGTTTATTGGCAGAGAGTCTTACGAGATACCTTTTCTTTCAAGGGCTTTTCCAAGTTAAACAACTTAACCGTTTACTCAGTCCAGACCCATGTCTGACCCAGAGTTTATTTTGTTTTTCTTAAACTCTTGGGGTACTCAAATTTTTATGAGTAGCCAAGTGCTCAGGTTTGGCGTGACGAATTTTAGAAAGCTTGGAGTAGGAGTCCTGGCGTAGCTATATCTATCTATTTCCGTTGTGTTGAAACCTTTTTGACTGTTGTATTTTGGAATGTAATGGATAGAGGGGTCTCTATAACTGTCTACTGTGATGATCTTATTGTAACTATGTAACTCTGATGTAATGGCTATGTAATAGTTATGTGATATATTATATTTTGTTCCGTTTCCGCTGTGAGATTCTGATGATTATTTAGTTCTTTCTTCTCTCTATTCTATTTCTACCTATTTCTTTCTTATTGATGATGCATCTTTCTGTGGAATGAAAGGCGGGTCGTCACAGTTGGTATCAGAGCATGGGTTGAGATAACACCTAGGCTATGGAGTAGTAACTATCTTGAGAGCACGTATTTGTAATTTTTATATAACTATATACCTACCTAAATTTGTTGGGTTACCTATCCAGGTTGCCAACATGAGTTCAAGAGGAAGGAGAGGCAGAGTTGTAGGGAGTACGTCGACCAATGATGGAAGAGGTCAGACTGCCAGCGAGGCTGTGAATCCAGCACCGCCTCGAGTAAGTTTTGCTACTTTGTGTAAGGATTTTAGAAATCTGGCAGGGAGACTATTCAAAGGATCGGAGTCCATTATCGATGTTCAGGCTTGGTTACGCTCATGCGAGCGCATTTTTAAGAGTTTGGATTTGTCTGACGAGCAGAAGAGAGTGATGACATCGTGACAACTGCAAGAAGGTGATGCAGCTTGGTGGGATGCAGTTACAGCAAATATCTCAGAGGATGATATTTCTTGGAGTAGATTTAACGAATTGTTTAAGGAACAGTTCATGCCGACAGCTGGAAGGACTCGTATGTACAGAGATTTTTTGGATCTGAAGCAAGGGAGTATGTCAGTTTTAGAATATGAGAACAAGTTCAATGAGTTATCTCGCTACGGACCTGGTTTGATCGACACAACCCTAAAAAAGAATGAGATGTTTGTGCAAGGAATGAGGCATGAATTCCACGAGAAGATGACGGCTCATCTAAAGGGACCATTTGTGGAGTTGATTGACATGGCATTAAGATATGAGGAGCTCATGAACAAGAAGCAGTTTGCATATGCAGTAGCACCAAGTGAAACTTCTTCCAATCCAAATAAAAGGAAATTTAATCCAAATTGGAAGAAGCAAGGCAAAGGGAAGAAAGGAGGAAACAATGGACCTCGGAAGTGTTATGTATGTCAGCAAGAGGGTCATTTGGCTAAGCAGTGTCCCAGGGGTAAATCTCAGCAGCAGCAGCAACAACGTCAGAGTGGTCTGGGTTCAGTTTTTTTTCAGAAATCTCTATGTTTCAACTGTCATCAGCCGGGTCACATGGTGAAGGCTTGTCCGCTTCTTCAGAAGGCCCAGCAGAACAAGGTGTTTGCTCTTGAAGGTGGTCCATCTTCTTGTTCTAAAGGCAAAGGCGTGTTGGAAGGTACTTTGCTTTTGGATGGTAATTTTATTAGAGTTCTATTTGATTCTGGTGCATCTCTTAGTTTTGTTTCTCTGGATGCCGTAGAGAAGTTTCATCTTTCCTCTTGTTTGGTAGACTGTCCTACTTTTGTATTTAATCCTATAGGTGGAGTGACCAAGTTAGATAAGATCTGTAGAGGCCTAAGGCTTTCTTATTTGTCTCATGGTTTTTCTTGCGACCCATTTGTATTGTATTTCAAAGGGTTTGATCTTATTCTGGGTATGGATTGGTTGGATAAGTATAAGGTTTTTTTGATGTGTGAAGAGAGGATCGTGTCTTTGGAGACTGAGTTGGGAAGGATCGCAAAGTGACTTGCGATAATTCTGGAGTTCATTTGTGTAATCTTTTACATGGAGTCGAGGCATCTCCAGAAGGTGTAGAGTCCATCGAAGTGGTCAGAGATTTTACGGATGTCTTCGAAGAAGTTAAAGGTTTGCCCCCTCATTGGGAGATAGAGTTTCGGATCGATTTGGTTCCGGGAGCAGTGCTTGTTGTTCAGCCTAGTAGAAGGATGGCACCGAAGGAGAGGGAAGAGCTGGTGAAGCAGACCCAAAATTTCTTAGAGAAAGGTTTGATCCGGCCTAGTTTTTCCAGTAGGGGTTCTGCCGTTGTCTTTGTGACCAAGTTGGATGGGTCATTGAGATTCTGTGTGGATTACCGGGAGTTGAACAAGGTTACCATTAGGAATAAGTATCCATTACCCCGTATAGATGATCTTTTTGATCAACTCCATGGATCTTATGTTTTCTCTCAGTTAGATTTAGCTTCGTGTTTCCATTAGTTAAGGATAGCTGAGGACAGTATCCCCTTGACTGCATTCAGGGGACCCAATTGTTTTTATGAGTGGTTGGTTATGCCTTTCGGGTTGACCAATGCTCCTGCCTATTTTGTGGACTTGATGAACCGAGTTTTTCGGGATGTGTTGAATAAGTTCGTTCTTGTGTTCATCGATGACATTCTTGTGTACTCTTAAGTCTGAAGAGGTGCACAAGCGGCATTTGGGAATTGTGTTGGAGACTTTGAGAAAGCATGTTTTGAAGGCTAAGTTTTCGAAATGGTATTTTTGGAAATTGGAAGTCATAATTTTTAGGCATATTGTTTCTAGTGAGGGTATTTCTGTAGATCCAGCCAAGGTAGCTACTATTCAGGAGTGGAAGCAATCGCAGACTCCGACAGAAGTCCGTAGTTTTCATGGTTTTGGTAGGGTACTACAGGAAGTTTATCAAGGGCTATTCTAAGATTTCTTCGCACTTAACCAAGTTGACTTGGAAAGGAGCAAAGTTTAAGTGGACCCCAAGTGTGAAGAAGCTTTCTTGGATTTGAAGGCAAGGCTGACCAGTGCACCTGTTCTAGCTATTCTCAATGGTAAGAGCAAGTTCGAAGTCTACACGGATGCTTGTAGAATTGGACTGGGTGCAGTGCTGATGCAGAATGGGAAAGTAATTGCATATGCGAGCAGGCAGTTGAAGCCACATGAAAGGAACTACGCTATGCACGATCTGGAGTTGTTGGCCATCATCTTTGCTTTGAAGATCTAGAGACACTATCTTTTAGGGGAGAAGTTCGAGCTTTCCACGGATCACAAACCTTTGAAGTACCTTTTCTCCCAGAAAGATCTGAATTTGAGGCAGCAGAGGTGGGTACAATTTCTAGCATCGTATGATTTGGATATCCATTATACTCCGGGAAAGGCGAATTTTGTGGCAGATGCTCTAAGTAGGAATGCAATTTTGTCTATCTTGGAAGTTGTTCCGTCTCTTCTGGAAAGGATTTCGAGTAAGCAAGGATCAGATAGAAGATTGAGAGGAATCATCAGGAGAGTCAAGAATGGTCAGCGTTCCAGTTTTGAGATTGATGACCGAGGAACATTGAGGATCGATGGAAGGATTTGTGTTCCAAATTTCAAGGATTTGAAGCAAGAAGTTTTATCAGAGAGTCCTCGCTCCAGGCTGATATATACCCAGGGATTTCAAAGATGTATGAAGATATGAGGAGAGTCTTCTGGTGGCCGGGAATGAAGAAGGATATAACTGCTTTCGTCAATGGATGTGCGATCTACCAGCAAGTGAAAGGTGATCAGCAGAAGACCGCAGGATTGTTGCAGCCTTTAGAAGTTTCGGAGTGGAAGTAGGAAATGATTTCTATGGATTTTGATGATGGTTTTCCAAGGACCAAAAAGGGAAACGAAGGAATATGACCTTCCTTCTTGCAATAACGGCAGAAGAGAGGTTTAGGACAAGCTTGAATAATATGATCCGGAGAACCACAATTAAAACACTTTCGAACGAAAGGTGTTCCGGAAGACTGAGGCTGAGAACTAGGACCACCAGTCTTCTTCTTCTTAGAAGGAAAAGGCCTGGACTTCTGAATTGGAAACGGCCTCTTGTTGGGGTTCTTGGAAACCTTAACATCAACATCACTATCACGCTCCTTCTCGACGGTCTCGAGATGAAGTGCCAAATCAACCAACTCCTCAAAAGAAAGTTTAAGTTGGAGCAACAAAGATTTCTTAAGATATTTCTTAAGACCAGAAAAAAACTTCAAATTCTTCTTATAAGAAGTACTGATGAATTCAAGACCATACTTAGATAAAGCCTCGAATGATGCAACATACTTAGAAACAGAAGATTTCCCTTGCTTCAACTCAAGGAAGCGACGGGTCAATAAAACATTTTCAGATTCAGGAACGAACTTGAGGTCAAATCGCTCCCGAAACTGAGTCCAAGAAAGAGTAGACTCATCAATCTCGGCTACAAGAAGCTCATACCAATCAAGAGCACGCTCTTGTAATAAGCTAGAAGTTACAAGAACTCTACCATGGTCAGAAAGATCCATGCGAGAGAAGATACGCTCGCACGTGCGAAGCCAAGCTTGGACTTCAAGAACAGACTCGGAGCCCTTAAACGGCTTCCCTCCAAGATGAGAAAAATCGTTGCACTGACGTGCAAAGGCAGAGTTGCGAGGTGGAGAAACTCGAGGAGGAACTGGAGGCTGAGTGCTCCTAAACAACTCCAAAAACTGATCAGCAGACATATAAACGCCATCCGGATGTGAACCACTGGATTGCCCAGCATCCGAACGTCATCCCCTGCCCCTTCCAGCCATACGCTGAAAGCAAGATAAGAACAAGATTATTCACAAGGTAGATATTGCGATGTGGAATACTACGGAATAGAAATGCATTCCTAGACGTATTCGCAAATTCTATCTAACCTTGATGGAATAGAGAGACACGATGATTCAAAGATATGTATCACTTGTACACTTTGATGTACCGTAATATGTGCTCTATTCTGTGTTTATCATATTTTGTCCTGAACCTCGCTCTGATACCACGCTGTGACGCCCCATCTCTATACCCACGCTAGCCATGGACACTACAAGGTAATGCCGTCAACTAACACGGAGAATAAGGCTGGTTGGGAGCGACCATCTATAGCCTTGCTCTAACTATCTATTGAATACATCGACAATAAACATACTAAGCAGGTCGACATACTCAATGAATACTTAAAACAAAACCATAGGTGGTTGAAGGATCTATCAGAACAGAATATAACAACTCAAATGTAATATACATCACAGAACAGCAAATCATCATATACACACATATTGATACATAACAGAGTATACAAAATAATACATGTCAAGTGGTATAGCAAACCACAACACAGACGATTCCAGATGAATACATATCAGAGTTACTACAAAATGGGACTACACAAAAAGCTTTAACAAAAAGGAACAAGCTGAATAGTCCATGCGGAAGCAAAATAGGCTAAGTCCAAATGCACCTAACCTGAAACATCTCGGTCTGACCCGAGTATGAAATACACAGGTCAGTCTAGCTAAACAAATCAGTTAGATAAACTGAACAATAATAACCTGCAAGGTTACAAAGCATAACAAATATCTCTAAATGAGATAACACAATCATCTAACAAAAGATGAATCATATGATAACAAGCCTCATATCATCGGCAACATATAGAAACAAAGGATACAAATATCCCAAATCAAGCCAAAAAGGCAAATAACAAAAACCGATAAGGTATACAAGTTCCGCAAGGTAAACGCTACGCATCATGCGGTTCATAATGACCAACATCGAAGGGCGATACCTAGGGAATATACATATGAATGAAACATCAGAAAAGCTCGGTACTGTACAAACAAGGATCCATGAGCCCGAAGAATCCAAACCCAATATCACCCATGCGGCTCATAACGACCAACATCGGAAGCGATACTAAAGGGCAACCCAATATCACCCATGCGGCTCATAACGACCAACATCGGAAGCGATACTAAAGGGCAACAAACCCGAAGGCACAAACCCGAAGGCACATACCCGAAGGCAACAAACCGTAGTGGTGAAGGTCAGAGACCCACTACTGGACACCACTAACTGGCGGAATGTGTCATAACTTTCAAAAAGGAATCCGAAAAGTGGTAACGCGAGTCCCATAACCACTCGTTCGCACTAACCGGTTTACTATCCGTTAGTTAATTTCACACTCAAAGCAGTACAAAGTCACCTCATATCATCGGTAAACCAAACCCGAAGGTCAAAACGATCAATTGAATAGGTCGGAGATTAATCGGAAAGATAAACGCACAGATTCATGGTCCGTGTTTTGCCCAACCATTTAATCACCCTTTCACTTCGCTCGAAGTGTGAAATTGTGCGTGTGTTTAAATAGAATTTATAAATTGGAGAAACGAGCTTTTAATATGATTAGAAAGATTATTTTATAAAAACCCGTGGATGAAGTCAAAAATAAGTTATCAAAGTCAAAGAAGCAATAACAACCACTAAGAACCAACATGAATCGATAACATTCGGAAAAACCAATCGAAATAAGCATAAATAGGCAAAACAGGAAAACAGGAGCAGGTCAGTCGACTGAAATCCCTGTTCAGTCGACTGAAAATTGTCCAGAAAAATTTCGGGCTTCAGCTCAGTCGACTGAACAGAGGATCCAGTCGACTGAACCCCATTTCCTGCATTTCCTGCTTATTATTAATGAAGTGCAAACTCTCCCAACCTTCAATCGGACGAGCACAGACGCTAGGGATTTACGCCACGCGGCTACCCAGCCCTATAAGCACTTCGATTCATCACCAAAAACATGATCAAAACATCAAAGTTATGATTTCAAAGAATTGAACCCAAACACTAAAAATTTGGATATTCACCAATTCAATCCAAACTAAAAGCAAGTGCTAGGAATTCATACCCAACATCAATGAAATCAAGAGAAGTAGACGTGAGTTCAAACTCACCTTTTATCACAAAACAAAGAAGAAGAAGCTCAAACATAAGGAGGAGACTAACTATTCTTCACTACAACTCTACAAGCTTCAATCTAAGAATAAAACACATATTTTCCAAAGTTAGGTTTAGGAAATTTCTGAAATTGAAGAGGAGAAGAGTTGGAGAAGATGAAGAAGAGCTTACCAATGGCTTCTCTATGATTTTGGAGCAAGAATCAAGTTTACAAGAAGAAACTAGGGCTTGCAATTTCTATTTCCTCTTCCCTTCCACCATTTTCAGTTCTAGCTTAAGAAATGAAATGAAATGAGGATGAACGAAGAGAAGGGGTTGGGTTAGGGTATTAGTTAACTAGTGGGCTGAACCCAAACCCAAAACTCAATAGAAAAAGGGTCAAAATTTCACAAACTCCAAACATATCAAAGATTATACTCAAAAAGATCGCAAACGACGTTTTGAACTCAATGGAAGTGGTTTCGAGTTCTAATTCGGCCTTTTGCAAAAAGTAACATTTCGGACCCAAAAATCCGACTAATGACGTTATATTTAAATAAAACATTTAAATATAAAATCGTTAAATATGCGGGTTGTTACAGATCTCCCCTCCTTACAAAATTGCGTCCCCGCAATTCCTAGAGACGATACTTGTAACAACTACATACATACAACATTCAAAAGAAAAGGGAAATAAGCTTGAGATGAAAAGACATACTCACCGTTTCCAAGATAAGATTGAAAACCCGGATAAGATCACTCAATAAACTCTCTGGTTTCCCAAGTACAGTCATTGGGATTAGCGGACCATTGAACTTTAACGAGCGGCACGTCCTTGTTCCGAAGGTGTCGCACCTCCGTGTCAAGTACGCGAATAGGTTGTTGTACAATAGATAAGTCCGGTGAGACCTCAAGCTCTTGCAAATCAGGAGAAGTAATAATAGAATCCGACTCCCGAAGACACTTTCGAAGTTGCGAGACGTGAAACACGTCATGAATACCAGATAAATGAGCTGGAAGTGAAACTCTATAAGCACAGGGCCAATACGTTCAGTAATAGAAAATGGTCCTATATAGCGAGGAGCCAATTTCCCAGTCGTACTGAAACGCATAACCCCCTTCAAAGGAGAAACACGAACAAAAACAAGATCACCAATCGAGAACTCGAGAGGCTTCCTACGGTTGTCCGTGTAGGATTTCTGGCGACTCTGTGCCTCTTTCATTCTCAACCGGATAAGATCAATCTTCTCGGAAGAATCACGAACAAAATCTGGACCAAGAATAAGCTTCTCCCCAGATTCCAACCAACAAGAAGGTGATCGACATGGCCTTCCATATAAAGCTTCGAAAGGAGCCATACCGATACTAGATTGAAAGCTATTGTTGTAGGAGAACTCTACAAGAGGTAGGTGATCCTCCCAACTACCACCAAAATCAAAAATACAAATACGGAGAAGATCTTCCAAGATACGATTCACCCGTTCAGTCTGTCCATCATACTGCGAATGATAAGCTGTAGAAAAATTAAGCTTTGTTCCCAAAGCTAGCTGAAGACTCTTCCAAAAATGACTCGTGAATAAAGGATCACGATCACTCACAATAGAACTAGGAACACCGTGAAGTCTCACGATTTCCTTGACATACAACTTAGCCAAATGAGAAGAAGTCCTATTAGACTTAATAGGAACAAAATGAGCAGACTTAGTGAGGCGATCAACGATAACCCAAATACTAGAATGGCCCGATCTCGAACGAGGTAGGCCGTCAATGAAATCCATAGAAATCTGATCCCATTTCCACAATGGAATCTCTAGAGGCTGAAGAAGACCCGAAGGACGCTGATGCTCGGACTTAAAACGCTGACAAGTTATGCAATTACTCACATAACTCGCCACATCGCGTTTCATGCCTTCCCAATAATAAAGACGATGCATATCGGCATACATCTTACTACTACCATGATGAATGGTATACTTAGAATGGTGACAGTCATCAAGAATGTCATGCCTAAGCGCAAAACCAGAAGGCACAAAAAGACGGTTCTTCTTGCGAAGACACCCATGAGAATCAATGTTGAAATCTTGCAACGCCTCATCACAGGATCCAGACTCACAAAGCTGAATAAGATGCAACAAATCAGGATCACGCCGTTGGGCATCGGCAATACGATCCAATAAAATAGGTCGAGCTCCCAAACTAAATAATAGAATAGGAGAATCAGAAGATGAATCTCGATCCCGAATTTCACAAAAAGATAGAGTCTTAAGAACATCCCATTCGGCAAGCATCATAGAAATAACAGCCGAATGTTTGCGACTAAGCGCATCAGCAACACGGTTACCCTTTCCAGGGGTATACTGGATATCAAAGTCATAGGAAGCAAGAAAGTCGAGCCAACGCTGTTGTCTCATATTGAGTTCCTTCTGAGTGAACAAATACTTCAAGGATTTATGATCGGTATAGAGAATGAAGCGCTCGCCCAACAAATAGTGTCGCCAAATCTTCAAGACAAAGACAATGGCGGCAAGCTCAAGATCATGAGTGGCATAGCGTACTTCATTCGGACGTAGTTGCCTAGAAGCATAAGCAACTACCCGATCCTTCTCCATAAGAACAGCACCGAGACCACTACCACAAGCATCGGTGTAGACAATAAGATCATGATTCCCCTCGGGAACCACAAGAATAAGAGCAATAGTGAGAAGTTCCTTCAATGACTGAAAGGAAGCTTCACACTTGTCGGACCAAATAAAACGAATGCCTTTCCGGGTAAGGCAAGTGAGAGGAAGCACAACACGGGAAAAGTCCTTAATGAACCGATGGTAATAACCCGCCAATCTAAGGAAACTACGAATCTCATGAACATTCTCAGGCCTCTTCCAATTTTGGATGGCTTCGATCTTTGAGGGATCGACAGAAATGCCATCGGAAGATACAACATGGCCTAAGAACTTAACCTTGTTCTCCCAAAAGTGGCACTTGGAGAATTTGGCTCTAAGCTGATGATGACGGAGGGTACTCAAGACAATTCTCAAGTGATTATCATGCTCGGCTTCAGACTTAGAATAAATAAGGATATCATCAATGAATACAAGGACGAACTTATCGAGATATTCCCAGAATATCCGATTTATGAGATCAACAAAGAAAGCATGAGCGTTCGTCAAACCGAACGGCATAACGAGCCACTCAAAAGAACCATATCGAGTGCGGAAAGCTGTAAGAGGAATGGTACCTTCCGCGACTCGTAATTGATGAAAACCTGTGGCAAGGTCGAGTTGAGAAAAGACCTTAGCACCCCTCAATAGATCGAACATATCATCAATCCTAGGCAATGGATACCTATTTCTGATGACTCGTTAAGCTTGCGATAATCAATGCAAAGCCTAAGAGTTCCATCAGACTTCTTCACAAAGACGACCGCGGATCCCCACGGAGAAAAACTGGATTGAATCAACTGCTTGGACTCAAGCTCTAAAAGCTGCTTCTTGAGTTCCTCATTTTCCTTTGTAAACATCCTCGTGGGAGGACGACTAACTGGCTGCGCGCCTGGAATGAGATCAATGCGGAACTCAATTGCCCGCTTGGGTGGCAAACCCGATACAGGCTCAAAAACATCAGAAAAGTCACAAGCAATAGGAATACGAGATATATCATCATCATCTCGCGAGTCAAACGAATATAAAGCCATTTCGGAATTATCCACATCCCCAAGAATAAGAGATAGCTGAGTAGGCGAATCCGGATGTCAAAGATACAAAATTCTCTCCGAACAAATAATCCTGGCATCATATCTCACTAGCCAGTCCATACCCAAAATCAAATCAAATCCCAGACAAGAAATAACGTGCAGATTCGCACGAAAAGAAAAACCACATAAAACAATCTCAACATCATCACACAACAAACTAAGGGTCGCGGATCCCCCAATAGGATTCGCAATCCTTAAAGAAGTAACCATACAAGAAACATGCAAAGATAAATCATCAACGAGCTTCTTCGATACGAAAGAATGTGAAGCACCCGTATCGAAAAAAACTCGTATAATATGGTCATAAAATAAAATAGAACCTTCCAAAATGGATGGAGATATACCTTTGGGCTGAGAGGGACCTTTAGAAGCCTTGGTAGCATAAAGATTGCTAGACTTAGCACCAGCCGGAATAGTAGGGCAAGCTGAAACATGATGACCTTCCTTCTTGCAATAACGGCAGAAGAGAGGTTTAGGACAAGCTTGAATAATATGATCCGGAGAACCACAATTAAAACACTTTCGAACGAAAGGTGTTCCGGAAGACTGAGGCTGAGAACTAGGACCACCAGTCTTCTTCTTCTTAGAAGGAAAAGGCCTGGACTTCTGAATTGGAAACGGCCTCTTGTTGGGGTTCTTGGAAACCTTAACATCAACATCACTATCACGCTCCTTCTCGACGGTCTCGAGATGAAGTGCCAAATCAACCAACTCCTCAAAAGAAAGTTTAAGTTGGAGCAACAAAGATTTCTTAAGATATTTCTTAAGACCAGAAAAAAACTTCAAATTCTTCTTATAAGAAGTACTGATGAATTCAAGACCATACTTAGATAAAGCCTCGAATGATGCAACATACTTAGAAACAGAAGATTTCCCTTGCTTCAACTCAAGGAAGCGACGGGTCAATAAAACATTTTCAGATTCAGGAACGAACTTGAGGTCAAATCGCTCCCGAAACTGAGTCCAAGAAAGAGTAGACTCATCAATCTCGGCTACAAGAAGCTCATACCAATCAAGAGCACGCTCTTGTAATAAGCTAGAAGTTACAAGAACTCTACCATGGTCAGAAAGATCCATGCGAGAGAAGATACGCTCGCACGTGCGAAGCCAAGCTTGGACTTCAAGAACAGACTCGGAGCCCTTAAACGGCTTCCCTCCAAGATGAGAAAAATCGTTGCACTGACGTGCAAAGGCAGAGTTGCGAGGTGGAGAAACTCGAGGAGGAACTGGAGGCTGAGTGCTCCTAAACAACTCCAAAAACTGATCAGCAGACATATAAACGCCATCCGGATGTGAACCACTGGATTGCCCAGCATCCGAACGTCATCCCCTGCCCCTTCCAGCCATACGCTGAAAGCAAGATAAGAACAAGATTATTCACAAGGTAGATATTGCGATGTGGAATACTACGGAATAGAAATGCATTCCTAGACGTATTCGCAAATTCTATCTAACCTTGATGGAATAGAGAGACACGATGATTCAAAGATATGTATCACTTGTACACTTTGATGTACCGTAATATGTGCTCTATTCTGTGTTTATCATATTTTGTCCTGAACCTCGCTTTGATACCACGCTGTGACGCCCCATCTCTATACCCACGCTAGCCATGGACACTACAAGGTAATGCCGTCAACTAACACGGAGAATAAGGCTGGTTGGGAGCGACCATCTATAGCCTTGCTCTAACTATCTATTGAATACATCGACAATAAACATACTAAGCAGGTCGACATACTCAATGAATACTTAAAACAAAACCATAGGTGGTTGAAGGATCTATCAGAACAGAATATAACAACTCAAATGTAATATACATCACAGAACAGCAAATCATCATATACACACATATTGATACATAACAGAGTATACAAAATAATACATGTCAAGTGGTATAGCAAACCACAACACAGACGATTCCAGATGAATACATATCAGAGTTACTACAAAATGGGACTACACAAAAAGCTTTAACAAAAAGGAACAAGCTGAATAGTCCATGCGGAAGCAAAATAGGCTAAGTCCAAATGCACCTAACCTGAAACATCTCGGTCTGACCCGAGTATGAAATACACAGGTCAGTCTAGCTAAACAAATCAGTTAGATAAACTGAACAACAATAACCTGCAAGGTTACAAAGCATAACAAATATCTCTAAAGGAGATAACACAATCATCTAACAAAAGATGAATCATATGATAACAAGCCTCATATCATCGGCAACATATAGAAACAAAGGATACAAATATCCCAAATCAAGCCAAAAAGGCAAATAACAAAAACCGATAAGGTATACAAGTTCCGCAAGGTAAACGCTACGCATCATGCGGTTCATAATGACCAACATCGAAGGGCGATACCTAGGGAATATACATATGAATGAAACATCAGAAAAGCTCGGTACTGTACAAACAAGGATCCATGAGCCCGAAGAATCCAAACCCAATATCACCCATGCGGCTCATAACGACCAACATCGGAAGCGATACTAAAGGGCAACCCAATATCACCCATGCGGCTCATAACGACCAACATCGGAAGCGATACTAAAGGGCAACAAACCCGAAGGCACAAACCCGAAGGCACATACCCGAAGGCAACAAACCGTAGTGGTGAAGGTCAGAGACCCATTACTGGACACCACTAACTGGCGGAATGTGTCATAACTTTCAAAAAGGAATCCGAAAAGTGGTAACGCGAGTCCCATAACCACTCGTTCGCACTAACCGGTTTACTATCCGTTAGTTAATTTCACACTCAAAGCAGTACAAAGTCACCTCATATCATCGGTAAACCAAACCCGAAGGTCAAAACGATCAATTGAATAGGTCGGAGATTAATCGGAAAGATAAACGCACAGATTCATGGTCCGTGTTTTGCCCAACCATTTAATCACCCTTTCACTTCGCTCGAAGTGTGAAATTGTGCGTGTGTTTAAATAGAATTTATAAATTGGAGAAACGAGCTTTTAATATGATTAGAAATATTATTTTATAAAAACCCGTGGATGAAGTCAAAAATAAGTTATCAAAGTCAAAGAAGCAATAACAACCACTAAGAACCAACATGAATCGATAACATTCGGAAAAACCAATCAAAATAAGCATAAATAGGCAAAACAGGAAAACAGGAGCAGGTCAGTCGACTGAAATCCCTGTTCAGTCGACTGAAAATTGTCCAGAAAAATTTCGGGCTTCAGCCCAGTCGACTGAACAGAGGATCCAGTCGACTGAACCCCATTTCCTGCATTTCCTACTTATTACCAATGAAGTGCAAACTCTCCCAACCTTCAATCGGACGAGCACGGACGCTAGGGATTTACGCCACGCGGCTACCCGACCCTATAAGCAATTCGATTCATCACCAAAAACATGATCAAAACATCAAAGTTAGGATTTCAAAGAATTGAACCCAAACACTAAAAATTTGGATATTCACCAATTCAATCCAAACTAAAAGCAAGTGCATATGAACAAGTGCTAGGAATTCATACCCAACATCAATGAAATCAAGAGAAGTAGACGTGAGTTCAAACTCACCTTTTATCACAAAACAAAGAAGAAGAAGCTCAAACACAAGGAGGAGACTAACTACTCTTCACTACAACTCTACAAGCTTCAATCTAAGAATAAAACACATATTTCCCAAAGTTAGGTTTAGGAAATTTCTGAAATTGAAGAGGAGAATGAAGAAGAGCTTACCAATGGCTTCTCTATGATTTGGAGCAAGAATCAAGTTTACAAGAAGAAACTAGGGCTTGCAATTTCTATTTCCTCTTCCCTTCCACCATTTTCAGTTCTAGCTTAAGAAATGAAATGAAATGAAATGAGGATGAATGAAGAGAAGGGGTTGGATTAGGGTATTAGTTAACTAGTGGGCTGAACCCAAACCCAAAACCCAATAGAAAAAGGGTCAAAATTTCACAAACTCCAAACATATCAAAGATTATACTCAAAAAGATCGCAAACGACATTTTGAACTCAATGGAAGTGGTTTCGAGTTCCAGTTAGGCCGTTTGCAAAAAGTAACATTTCGGACCCAAAAATCCGACTAACGACGTTATATTTAAATATAAAATCGTTAAATATGCGGGTTGTTACACATCCTGTTGGGTAGAGTCAGGAGATCGTCTTGTTCTTGGACCAGATTTGATTCGTAAGGCATCTGCGAAGGTGGAGCTTATTAAGAAGAGAGTGAAAGCAGCGCAGGATCGCTAGAAGAAATATGCTGACAAGAGACGAAGACAATTGGAATTTGAGATTGGAGATTTGATCTTTGTCAAAGTTTCCTCGATCAAAGGTGCGGTAAGATTTGGTAAGATGGGAATGTAAGAAATGCGGATTACGGATCTTAAGGCTAAGATTAACACTAGAGGGGGGAGGGGTGAATAGTGTTAATAAAGAATTACTAAATCTTTTTAATTTATGTCAATTTAGACACAAAAGTATGCAATATACAGACACAGATATGATCACAGAAACAATCAAAGATGCAGAGATAAAATAAAAGCAGTAAAGGAAAGAACACACCGGATTTTATACTGGTTCGGAGTTACCCTACATCCAGTCCTGCAACACAAGTACGAATTTCCTTTCAAAAGCAATCGTACAATTACATCCTCGGTTTCAAGGCTACGAGGTACACCCTCCAGAATTTTGATCCTCTGGGTAGAGATACTTGATTTCCGGGCCACAAGTTTACCCAATTGATTTACTAAGGCTGCAATCACACCTTTTCCCTTTTGATTGATTTCCAAGTCTACAATCACACCGTTTCTCGCTTAATAGATTACAAAGAAGTCTATAACTCTGAATAGCACTAAGAGTCTTGTAGAGATAGTGATAGAGAATCAAACTAGAAGTAATCGAGTATGATTCAATGTTGATTTCGAAAGAGTAATGATAAGAATATGTACTAAGAAATGAGGAAGAAGAAGAGGAGTGAAAACCAGAAAAAAGTGATTGAAAATTCGTTGAAACTGACCCCTATTTATAGAAGAACAACAGCCATTACCATTCATGAAGAGTTATGCCGAATAGACACTTCTTTTGAAATTTGAATTTTTGAATCAAACTGTCACCACGTCGACATGGTCTTGCTAGGCATGTCGACATCCCAAAGGATTTTTTGGTGTTTTTGATTTTCTTTGAAAATAACCTTTATCTTATATAAAAACTATTTTAAACTTTATAAATATACTTGACTATGGTTAAAATTCATAAGTAAATATAAAGAATAATATATATAGATTTTAACTATAATTTTATATTTAAATCTAAGTATAAATATTTAAAAGTCAAATATATTATTTAAAAGGATAGTTTAAAATCAGGAGTAATTTGACTTTGAAAATAAAGATGTTTTTTGAGGCTAAAATTATTTAAAATCAGGATCGAGGGTTTTGAATCTTTTAAAAGGAAAGTTTTGAAAACAATTTAAAAACAGGATATAATTTTGAAAAATCATTTTGAATAAAAGTTAGCGGATACAAAACAATGTTCCACTAGATTTTTCGTAGGTTTCATCCTACTTAGGGTTCCATCCCTTTAACGGGCTCTAAGTGGATTCCTTTCCACGAATAAATTGGATTTTAAGACGCCAGTGCTTTTCTATGAGTTTTAACAAAAATTCCTAATAATAAAAAATACTTATCCTTGAAATCTTAAACTCTTGATAGTCTTGATACTCATGAGTCTTCTATCTTGATATTTTATCTTGATATCTTGAATCTCTATACTGTACAGTCTTCATTCTTAGTACCTGCATGGTTAAATCCTGCATATACATATATATCTAAACTTATAATGTTAGTATTTATATTTTATAATCTATTCTAAGGTTGTTGTCATCAAAACCATCATCTCACGGACTAACAGGGAAAACTTGCCCCAAGGTACATTGGTCTGTTCTTAGTGCTTGAGAGGATTGGTGTTGTGGCTTAGGGATTGAATTGCCAGTCCGGATGGCTGGAATTCACAATGTTTTTCACATATCTCATTTGAGGAAATACGTGCACGGTCCATCTTTTCTTGTGGAACCAGCAGTGCAAGAAGACTTAGGGATTGAACCAGACTTATCTGTAGTCAGACATCCTGTCCAGATAGTTGATCAAGATGAGAGGCAACTCAGGAGCAAAATGGTGAAGCTAGTCAAGGTGTAGTGGAGCGAGGATCCCAGAGACTGTACCTGGGAGACTCTGGATAATTTTAGGAAAGCTTATCCGGATCTTTGTCCGGATAACTAGTAATGTTCGTTTGAATGAATTTTTCGTTTGGTTGTTGGTGTATGAATGATATGTATGCTTGAACTGTTGAAATAAAATAAAAACTTCTGGATTATCTTTTGTTTTAAATTCGGGGACACAATTCTTTTAAGGGGGAGGAATGTGATATCCCGGAAATTTCAAACAATTTAAAATGTGATAATCTCCTTTATTAATTATTTAAAATTGGCAAAATTATTGTTTTCAAACAATAATAATAATGTGTTGTTTTTAAATATAGATAAATAAATTTTAATAGAATTATTATTTACAATTGAATTTGTGTTTGTTTAAATATATATATATAAGTTGATTTTAAATTGGATTTTAAATTTGAATTTGGATTTGGATTTAAATTTGAAATTTAAAAGATAGGTATTTTAAAATATTTTGGATTTAAAATTATATGTATAAGATTTTTATTAGTATATGATTTGTTTTACATTATTATCTTCAAAGAAATTTATTTATATAAATTTAGAAAAGTATTTATTAATTAGGAAATTTAATATAAAAGCTTATAAACCATTTTAAAATTAATTAAAAATGCATTATGACAAGTGTTAATTTATAAAAGCTTGTTAATAACATGTGTAAGATGATAAACAAATGTTAATGACAAATGTTAGATGAATAAACAAGTGTCACTTTTTATTTTAATTTCTTTTATATTTTTAATGAATCCTAATTAAATCTATATATACATCTCTTTTCTCTTCTTCGTTCTTTTCCCATTCTCATTTTCAAAAGCAAAGAAAACTCAAACCCTGTAACACAAATATACAAACCAGAAAAACCACAAGAAAAATCCAAACCTAGAAACCTGTAAACAATTTCCAAAACCTGAAATCACCAAAACAAAGCAAGCTTCAACTTGTAATCAAAAGCCTTGATTATCCCTGTTTCAAAGCTAAATTTTTCTTAACAACAAAGCATTTCAGTTGTTAAAGGATCACGACAATTCAAGTTTCAAAGAGATCATAACTTTCAGTTTTCAAAATCAAAGCTTTCCTGTTTCAAATCAAAGCTATTTCAACCTTCTTTGTTCAACTGACTACTGGTGAGTAAACATTTTTATTAAAATTCTTAAGTAAATTAAAATATGTGCATGTGATTCCTGGAATGAATTATGCTTTGCATGTATATATACAAGTGTGAATCCTGTATGTTTGAATGTGTTAGAGTGTGCATGTCAGATATATCTATGTTCTTCTCTATTTCATGCTACGGAGTTTAAATTTAACAAAAATTTCAAAATCTCTTCTTCTGTTCTCTGTTAGGTTCTGGTTTTCAAACAATTTAAGTTTGTTTAAACATAAACTAGGACTTAAAAATAGTTTTAAATATGTTTTGTGTGTATATATATTATCTGGAAATCTAGAATTACTATAAAAAAATTCAAACATGTTAAATTCAAGTATCATAATCCTTTGATCTACTTAGATAATCTGAATCACCATCTTGATCCTTGATTTTTAGAGCTGAATCACGATTTTTAGTATTGAATCGAGTGTGTAAATCAGAATTGACCAGAAAATGGGATTTAGAATTTTTCTTGTAGCCGGAGGTCTTGGGGTGGTCGGGGTTCCGACGGGGGGTAGGACGAAGTCACGCGAGCTCGGCAAAAATATCAAGTGGTTTTCTTAGCCACCATGTCTTCGGCAATTGGTCGAAGTAGGGTTTTAAACCTAAATGGATCGAGGTCGGAAGATGTGGTCACTACAGCGTCTCTGGTTGATCGAGTTTCACCGGACTTGGGAAAATGGAAGTGTGGAAGGCCATCAAGGTGTGGCTAGAGTTGCAAGGATGCTGGTGGTTGGCGTCAACAATTCGAGGCAATTTTCTGGTGATGGTTGTTGTGCCCGTTTGATCGAGGTAACTCGATTTTGTTTTCGAGTTTGATTCGTGTTTCTGGGTGGTCAGATGGCAAGTGTGGGTCGAGGTCGATCTGTCGGCGGTGGTCTTGGAGGCCAAAGCTTCGCCGTTGGTCGGTGCATGTGGACGGGATTGTCTGGTGGTGTCAGTATTTGGGGATGGAAGTTTACTCGAAGGATCACTCGGGTAAATGGATAGGAGACTCGAGTAGGAACGTGAGTGAACATGTTACAGGTTTTAAACTTAAATTGAAGCTAAGTTTTTTTTATAAAAAAAAATGAAGAAAGGGAAACTCGGGGTATGTCTCGGGTAAAGATCGGGTCGAACCCGAAGTAAGGTTCAAAACAGTTTTAAGTTTAAATAATAAAGCAAGCTTTAAACTTAAATTAAAACTAGTTTAAACTATTATAGGATAAATGTTTTTAAATTATTTGATTAAAGAAGTTATATGATTTTTTAACTTAAATTTGTTAAGATAAAATTATTTTTATGTTATTTTTAAAGACTTAATTTAGTAATAAAATTAAGTGTTAATTAAAGATAAAATGTATTTAAAAATGTTAATCAAAGATTAAATAAATTAATCAAGTAATTAATTAAGAGAATTAGTTAATTTAATTAATTAATGATTAAGGTCTAATTCATAAATAATTAAGGGTGTAGTGAATTAATTAGAGATTAATTAATTGATAATTAAGAATTAATTAATTAATTAATTTAGATTAATTAATTTATAATTAGAGATTAATTAATTAAGTAATTAAGGTAATTAAGTTATAATTAAGCATTAATTAATTAAGTAATTTGAGATTGATTAACTGGTAATTAAGGATTAATTAATTTGTAAGTAAGTTTTATTAATTAATAATTAAGGTTTATTAATTAATAATTAAGGGATAATTAATTAGTTAATTAAAGATTAATTAATTGATTGTAAAAGTAATTAAGGTATAATTAATTAAATGGGTAGTAATTAATTAATGATTGATTAAGCAGGGAACTGGTGATTAATTCTTAAGTAATTAATTTAATTTAAGCTAATTAAATTAATTATAATATGGGTTAATAAATCTTGCTTGTGGATGGTTGTTTGAGTAGAATGTCTAGATTGATTGATATCTATAGTATGATAATCTGTGATATTCTGTGATGTGATATGCTTTGGATATAGTTGGTGATAAATGTGTATGATTTATCTGTGATGAATGCTGTGTGAATTCAATATATTGAATTAAATTAAATTGTTTAAACTTTAAACAACTTGGCCTTTAAGAAACGTTTGGATTTCGATGAGACGGGGATTAGATATCATGTTTGATTATCCGAAAACCACATCGATCCAAGTTAAGCGATAGGTCATGAATCTCAAGTGAAGATCGAGATGGAGTTCAGAGCGCAAGGGTTATTGTCGTTAACTCTGAGGGCGATTCTAAATGAGTGTAACGAGATAATGACTTCGGTTTCGTTTGAACTCGGAACGAACTTGTATGGATGAGTGCTATCAGACCATCGTCAATGGAGGACGATGAGAAGTCCAAGATGTGTTCTATAAAGATAATCGTAGCCTCAAGCCTCATCAACCGGGAATAACTAAAACAGGGGAGGTGCACACAAGGCTAAGTGGGTAGCACCCAAGTAGGATAAGTTTTTCCCCTGTCTAGAGGTCCCTTTATTTCGGCTATGTGGACGGTTGTAGGCCACAACCGCGGGGTTGTCTTATTCGGACTATCCAGTAAGGGGTAGCTCCGGCTTTGTGATGCAAGGGATCAGGGTGGATCCTCGTACGGTGATCTAGGCCACGAACTGTGACGGACGATACCCCAGTAGCCCTGCCATTGATGGAAATCCATTATACCTACATGCCCTTTACGGTCTTGATTGTATAACCCACTTTGTGGCTAGTATGCTGGAATTTAATCATGTAACAATTTTAGCTATGTGAATATTTATTTGAAAATCCTAGACACTATTGTAATATAACCCGATTTCCTATCAAAATGTTTTGGTTATCGTAAGGGAAAAACTTGTCCGTGTTTATTGGCGGAGAGTCTTAGGAGATACCTTTTCTTTCAAGGGTTTTTCCAAGTTAAACGACTTAACCGTTTACTCACACTAGACCCATGTCTGACCCGGAGTTTATTCTGTTTTTCTTAAACTCTTGGGTACTCAAATTTTTATGAGTAGCCAAGTGATCAGATTTGGCTTGACGAATTTTGGAAAGCTTGGAGCAGGAGTCCTGCATAGCTATATCTATCTATTTTCGTTGTGTTGAAACCATTTTGACTATTGTGTTTTGGAATGTAATGGATAGACAGGTCTTTATAACTGTCTAATGTGATGATGTTGTTGTAACTATGTAACTCTGATGTAATGACTATGTAATAGTTACGTGATATATTATATTTTGTTCCGTTTCTGCTGTGAGATTCTGATGATTATTTAATTCTTTCTTTTATCTATTCTATTTCTACCTATTTCTTTCTTATTGATGATGCGTCTTTCTGTGGAATGAAAGGCGGGTCGTCACGGTAAAGTTAGCCAAACAAAACTTATCTGATTGAACAGATAGTTCGTTTATTACCCGATATTTAGTTATGTTTGCATAATGATGCTTGACAGTATTTAATCGGTTTTGGTTGTAGGAAAAGATTTTGCAAAGAAATGTTTTAAAAGGATGTTAGTGAGGGAAAACCCGTTCCGCTAAGCTGTGTGGTCTCACTTAACATATCTAACCGGGATGTATAATATTATTCACGCTATGCTTTATGTCTAATTCGAAGTTTATGTTTTCCCGTTAAACTCTCTAGTCCTCAAAATTGATTTGAGTAGGCTGAGGAGTTAAGGTCTTTTCAGGTTTTAATAGGATGACGAATAATGCTACCGAAGGCGTGTAGGAGTCAAACAGATAGCTATTTTGGAGTGACGGTTCTTGTTTTATGTTTTGTTATATTTTCGTTGTGTTTGTACTAAGTCTATTATGACTATATGACTCTGATCATCTAAGGGGGTATCTTCGTATATCGCTCTTGGTGTATTTTATAATATGTTTTATTTGTGCCCAGGAACATATTGGGATTATGCATTAAAAAATATGGAACATCAGTTTTGAATGTAATGAAGAAAATGTTGCTTTGAAATCTGTGTTTTGATTCATACTCAAGTGCTAATGATATTATGGATACCATTAACATAGCCGTATTTAGTCGCTGGAAGCTAATACTACGGATGATTGCAGCATTTGTAGCGCTTTTTTGGGCCTCTAGATAGGGGATCTTACAATATATGTATGTATATATCAATATGTATATGTGTAATATATTGTTATTCACACATGTGTTATTCAAAACAATTATATATTGGATTAAAACTATTAAAATCATTTATTTGACTAAGTAGAAAGGATATTAATTTTAACCAAATTAAATGTTTAAAATTATCTTAATCCAAATCCAATTTTTATTAATTCCACTTAAACTTAAATATAACTATTTCCAAATATTTAAAACATGAAAATAGGCACAAAGAAGAACTTTAAAAAACTAAGTTGAAGGACAACAAGTTTTTTTTGGACTTAAAAATATGCTAATAATAACAAGCATTCTGTTTAGTGTATACCTGAATATAATGCTAGTAATAACTAGCATTCTGTATACTATAAAAATTAAATATAATGTAAATTATAACTAGCATTTGTTATTCGACCTAAAAATAAAAGTGATGACTTTAAGTTAAAAAAAAAACCTAAAGTCTGTCCTTCTCCTTAATTCCCCTATTTAAAATTCAAAATATTAAATGTAAGTTTGTAATATTTTAATTAATTCAAAATATAAACTTTTCAGATATATATGTATGTGTATGTATGTACATACGTACATATGTATTAATTGTAATATCTTCGGTGTCACACTGTGTAAACATAAATTACCCAAAATACACCGAGAAAAGAATAATAAATAGCGTAGCGAATTTAAAAGCCAAACCTTTAATCCATAAATATATGGTAAAAATTTTATCCTTAACTAAGCAAAAAAATGAATTCTTTTTACAATCATTCTCATTGTTAAATATGAAATAAAATACCGAAGTAGAGTTACTGATCTTTAGTGGGATTAGAAATTATTATTTTATTGGTAAAAAATTGGAAATTTTATTCTATATCATTTTCTATAAAAGAATATGATTATAAACCAATTGTTCAACGGTTGTGTAAATCATTTTCCTTTGCACATGTGAAAAATACGCCATTTATTTAAAAGTTACATTTCATGCACGAAGCTCCTGCCGTTACCCTCGTGTGTACAGTTTGAATAGAAATTTATATATAATAAGAGATTATATTAATTAGTTTACCATTAAAGTATTCTCGATCAAAAAAATTAATCTAAGAGTAAAATTACAAAAAATTTAATAAAATTGAGAGTAAAAATATAACACACACACACACATATATATGTATTATTCTAACCAAAATATCAATGTTTAAATTTAAATAAAGTGGTGTTTATTAAAAAATTTAACTTTTCGTATGGAGTGAACGTTGAGAAAAAATAGTGGAAGTTTGAAAATAGAAAATGATATTCCATATCTGATTAATCACATCCAATCTTCTTCGATTAGGTCTTCATTTTTCCTCTCACGATTTCCTCTATAGCTTCTGCTAGCGTCTCTGTTTTCTCGCTGCTACTTTTTATTCGATCCAAACTTTGATCAGTTTCGCTTGATTACCAAGCATCCTAAGTTGGACGTGCTCGACCTGTTTCCTCCCATACCTTCGACATCCAGTCCGCTCTTGGTATACATTCTCCGCCCTGGTCGGAGGTGATACTTCCTAGTGTCTTAGTGAGCTCTCGGGCAGCCTATTGTTGGTGATTTAATTCCTATTATCGAAGGCTATCAAGTGATAGTTCCCAATCCAGTTGTAATGACTAGCCTTTTCGACCCTTAAAAGTCGACACTTAAACATACATGGTATTCAGGCACTGAGTATTCGAGTGCCGGAAAGACAGATTGTTGGGGTAAAAGAAAAGAAAAGAAAAGGTAGAATAGAATCTCACATCATGATAAATAATATATAATATACAAATTATCTTTACAAAAGACAACTATACATACATCAATCAGAGTAAAATAATATATATCAACTTAGATTGTTACATTAATTTATCCTTACCAATGCTGATAAATAAAAAAGAAGAAATGCATTGGAAATAAAATACATAAGTAGGTCTTAGAGATATTCCGCTCATCTCGAGAAGCTCCAAAGCATCCATAACTAAATCTGGAATATGCTTACGCTGACTCGAGCACTATAAGAAAATAACGCCCGGATCAGTCTAGTAAACCAGTGAGAGAAACTCAAATCATATTGATTTTTAATGTTATCAAACCTTTGAAAAATAAAGGGTTTCTCGTAAGACCATACCGCATATAAACACCAATGGGTTTTTACCTTATAATAACCAAATCATTTTTATTAGTAAATCCAATGATATTATAATAATATTTGGGGTTTAAATATATATATTTAACATTGTAGGAATGGTTACATTAATTACCTTCAACAAAATATTTAGTATACAACTAAGTTTGTAAGATGCATATTGGAAAATGGATTCCATGTAATGACCGGTAAAGGATTACCTTCCTACAGTACACCTCCAAATAAAACGTACTAAGGCTGCAAATACATTGCACTCTGCGAATCTTGACCGGCCTACCTCTTCGTGGATAGTATCAAATATGATTATCCCTCGGCTTCCAATACCAGGCCCAAAGTATACATAAATCCATAAATACCAATATAGATCAGGTGGTAACCATACCGTAAGGGATCGACCCACATAGCCCTACGGCACAACTCATGTTTTAGTCATTACCAGGTGTGAGGCTTAAGGCTACGTTTTGTCTGTTTAGCAAATCCTACTTGGAATGCTAACCCTACTCTCCAAGTAACAATGTAATGCCAGCATTCATTCAAATAAGTTGTTCTGGAACCGAACAAACTAAAGGCATTACTTCTACTACATCCATTTTGGAATCACCCCCGGGACTAATAGCAAGTAAACCTTGCACTTTATAGAACTCCGTCTTCGATTCCAACATCTTTAAGATGTCTCCAATTCAAACACTTATGCCAGTTTGAAGTGGTTGTAGAATAACATATCCAGTCCCTGACTCTTCGAATCAACAATCAATAGTTTTGATGGCCAAGGTTTAACAATCGGTTATTTAACTATCAAATAAGAAATCAATCCAATCAGAGATTTAATTTCATATGAAAACTCAACATGATTAAGTACATAAACAACAACTAAGCCTCTTTAATTAATCCCTTCATTAGCTAAAATCACTTTATAAATACTTGTATTAAATACACTATAAAGATCTACAAATTTATATTACTCATTCCCTATTCATGTATACTCTTTCAATGCTTGGAAAAATATTTATATACTTATCTCATCGGTATAAGAATATTCACAAAATACTACACTTTCAATACTAGAAAATGTAACCATATACTTATCTCAATACTATAAGTATCTTCATAAAACACTTATGAAATATTATCATATTTCAAAAGCATACTTAAATGGGTTAAAAAATGTTATTTAAAAACATTTTTTACTACAACCCAAAACACTTTCATTTTGGTGTAACTAAATAGATTGTTTGGAAATTAGACCAGATATACTTACCATCACATTTCGATTTCAAACTTGTACTATCTTTCGATTAATGTTGGAGTCAGATAAGTTGAAAATTACCCTTTTCTCGACAAACAATCTTAATTCTCATAGAGAGATGAGTTTCATATCTTGGATTTGATTTGTGAATATTTAATCAATTTTAAATATTCAACTAAATGATTTTTAATAGTTTAATGACCCTCTTTTAATTAATAATCAATGATAGGAAATTCATTTTGAATTTTTTTTACATAAATAAAGAGCTCAAAGAAAAATTAAAAATGTGTTCGAAAATTGTTTTTTTTGGATTTTTCTACTTTACATCGAACGAAAGTGTCACAACGTTGTAGCATGAACATTTATAAATATAAAAACATGTCAAATATATGTAAAGAGGATTAATAAAAGTAGGTGTGATTTAAGAATTTAAAGAAGGTAATTAAAATAATAAAGTATGGATATGGCATTTCTTATTCTAAGTGTAAGTGCATTGGAAAAGGAGGAAGTGATGACTTAGATACATTCCATGATAAAGGGGTGGTGTGTTATCAAAATTTAAAAAAAGGTATTAACTTAATTTTAGGGATGTGTAGTTTGGTAAATTGCCATGTGTACATGTCTATAAAAAGAAACCACCACCTTCTCATTTTCATTTTACACCTCGATTTTCATTTGCTCTTCTCTTCTCCACTTCTTCATTCTCGAAACCAAAGAAAACCCACTTTAAATACTTGTCCATACTTTTTCCATAAGTTTCCACTTCTATTTCAAAACCTTTCCATTCTAAAAAAACAATCAACTTTCACCACCAACTCCCCATACCCTCCACTAGGTCGTGCGTCTTTACCCAAGGCCGAGCCCCTAGGCACTTTGCTCTTTTGTCATGTGCCCTTTGAGCTTTCTATGCCACCTACGTGTATGAATGCAAGATGGTCGTGTCATGTTTCGTGTCCCATTTTGCTAATTTGGCGGTTGGTGGCTTAATTGTGAGTTTGTGCTTACATTTCTTCAGTATTAGAAGTGAGATTTTCCTTCATTTGCAATATATTTTTATTATTGAAAACGATGTGATAATTACTTAGTTGTTTGGTTATGATGCAGTATCCATATGCATGATGCATAAGTATGTTAGATTTGTAATGTTATTCCCCCTCGATTAGTGGATGCATATAACTTGCATTTTGTAAGGGACTATGTGAAATACATTGCATTAGATAGGGAACTATGTAAAGGTGTCAATATGGTTCGTAGCGGAAAGGCCGCGACGAATTCAATTCGAAAGATTTATGTAGGGATCCATCGGGACCCCTCGCAAATGATGATTTTAATTTACATTATTACTTGCTACGTATGTGGAAATGAAGTGAATGTTGTTGATAATTGACTTGCTTTAATGATTGTTTTATTTCGACAATAAAATTCTATGCCCACTTTTAAACGATTTACTGCTTATTTTCTTAAAATGTTGAAATGGTTTTAGAACTCGACTCTTATTTTAAAACCTTTTTGCAAAGGCACTAAAGTGGATTAAATATTGAAAGAAAAGGGTTTAAAATTTATTTGATTTACAAAAATGAAGTTTTAAAAGTTATTGTCCATATAGTGACATTTGATATGGATGCAGTTTGGGAATATATGGTCTTTGTAAGTAAAAGGAGTAATTTATTTTAGATATTTTGAATAGCCTTTTCAAATGTGTTTATAAGTATTTAAATGTAAATTTGAATTTTTATATATTTTTAATAATTTATTTTGTTATTTAAACAGAAGGTTTAAATTTTACTCCTTTGTTTTGGAATTTAAGTTTTGTTAAAAGCAACCATCTTAAAAGGGATGTTTTAAATGCAAGTTTCAACTTTTTAAAGAGATTTAAAGGTAATTTATAAAGAGGAAGGAATCATGGATTACAACACTATTGTTGTAATCCATGTTTTCGAGAAAAGAAAAGAGATTATGGACTAACATTTTTGGTTATAGTAAATGGTCAGGAAAATTAGAAAGGAAGTTGATTTTGTGACACTTAGTTACTGTTAAATAAGTTGTTTGCTTTTAAAAAGAAATATATCACCTTTCAGATCAAACTTTGGTTTAAGTAAGTAATATTGGTTAATGTTTTAATAACAAATATATGGAACTCTTGGATCCTATTTCTAGACTTTGAGGTATGGAAACTTGTTTCTATTTTGAAAGTTAGAAGTGAATCATGAGTCAAGGTTTAAGAGCTAATAATATCCCAACTTGAACGGTTTCATTTCTAACTGATGAAAATTACTAGTTTGAAATCGAAGATTTGAAATAAGTTTGTCGAGGTTGTTTTTCGACTGTTTGAAAAGGCTTTGTTTTATGCAAGGGATTGCTTTGTTGATGCCACTAAGTAACATAAAAATATTCGATAAGTAGTGCTAAAAGGTTAACACATGTATGAAAAGTAAGTCATCTTATATTTAGCACTAAAAACTGATGAGTATATTTTCCTCTATCTGTAGGATCTAGAATCGTAGAATTTTAATTAAGGCAAGGCTTACTGCAAGCAGTTCCCTAGCTTACCTAGTTTTGACTCTGGATGAGGGATTGAAAGTTCAAAATGTTGAAAACGTGATAAGTATAAGAGTTAATTTCTATAAATAGGTCATGATTAATTAAGTATATGTAAGGTACTTCATCTTATACTTGACACTAAATTTCAAGGTATGGAAGCCGGTTTCTATATGTTAGAGTTTAAGAATGTACATTGAGACAAGGCTAGTTTTATAACTTGTTGGACTTTATTGGTAACCAAGGGATAGTATGAGGTTGAAATCGAAAAGGGGTGATAATTTTATGATGTTTGATTTTCTATATGCAAACTAATTACTTACACCCGATAGTGGTTTGTCCGCTATCGATAACCTGACCTATTTTGACTTAGGAAGTATATGAAAACTTTGCGATTTCATACGTTTGAGATTCCCGTAGGAGAACTCATTCTGGTGAAACATCTCTCACTTTAATGGGCATATTATAGATCCCCTTGGGACTCTTATATAGTCCTTATACTTCTGAAAGAACTAGGATTGAGTCAACCGAAATCTATCATGTTGTTTCGGAGAGACCGGGATCATATAAGCATGAGTTATTAAAAAAACACTTCGAACCGGCATAAGTGATCGATTGAGACATATTGAATACGATGGAATCGAAGACAGATTTTTTGAAGTGTAAGAGCTACTTGCTACTAGTACTAAGGATGTAGTACAAGTAGTGCCTCCAGTTTGTTCATATCCTGAACAACTTGTAAGGATGGATACTGGCATTACATTGGTGAGTGTTAGCATTCTAAGCGGGATTTGCTAAAATAGTAAAACGTAGCCTTAAGCCTCACACTCGTTAATGAATAAAATAGAAGATATGGTCCAGGGCTATGCAGTTTGCTACCATTAAGATATGGCCATCATCCGATCTACATCGATATTTATGGATTTATGTATGCCAAAAGCCAGTACTGTTGTATGTAGCAACCATGGTGATGACATTTTTGGTACTATGCAAGAAGAGGTAAGCCGATCCTAATTTGCAAGGGGTCCATGTGACATATTTCTAAAGGTCTACTATGGCAGACGGTACCTTAGTAGCCTAATTATTATATGGAATCCATTTTCTAATATGTGTTTTATGGACTTAGTTGTAAACCAAAAATGTTGTAACTTGACAAGCAAGCATTTCAGCTATGTTATATATTTATTTTGAACCCTAGATATTATAATAATATCACTGGTTTTTCTAATAAAAATGGTTTAGTTATCGTCAGGAAAAAAATCCAAATGTATTTATGTGTGATGAGATCTTACGAGATACCTTTTTTGAAAGGTTTTGCAAATATGTTTAATTCATATGATTTGAGATTTCTTACGCTGGTTTACTATGCTGGTCTGGATGTTATTTTTTTATAATACTCAGGTCAGGCTTGAGTGTTTTTCCAAAGTTATCTTTGGACGCTTCGGAGCTTAAGGAGATGAGTCGGATGCTTTCAAGACCTGACGTACTTTGTTTTCCACGTATTTCTTATTTTGTATTTATCAATAATTATAAGGATATGCTATCATAACTGTCTAGGCAAATGATAGGTTAATTACTATGATTTGTTGTATGGATATTAAAGTATTCTTTGTAGAGATCATTTGGATATTATATATTACCTGTCGCGATATGAAATTTTATTCTGTCTTTTCTTTTCTTTCACCACAAACAATATGCCTTTTTAGCATTTGGATGTTTGGCATATGAATACCGTGGATGTATTAGTGTCTCCCTTCGAGGGTTGAAAAGGTGGGTCGTCACATGTGGTATCGGAGCTGAAGATTAGGTGAGAACCTTGGCCCTGGTAGGAAAAACTCGTCAATGGTAGGGTAGGTAACACCCTAGAATGAGTTTGAGTGTATGAGCGCATATTCATTTGTGCAATGAAAATATTTTATATTATTTTAAAATTGGTGAATAAAAATAATTTATCTAGATTTTATATTTTATATATAAAAGGATAATTTTCAAAAAAAATCATCATATAGTTATTTTTGTTGTAATTGTTCGTTAAGGAATGACGATAGTTGTTTATCGTTATTTGATGACTGATTATTTATGCTCATCCAATGTATGAGCATTTGTTGTTAAGTATGCACACCTTATGAATTCAGCTTCAGATTTTAATTAAGCATTCATTAATAATGTAGATTTAAAAAGTTTACCATTGAATTGGTTACTTCAATAAAGGAAGTTATTATGTAAAGATGGTTTTATATGAATATGGTATTTTTAAAACTGTGTTTTAAAATAAAGAATATTTTTGAAAATTTATAATCCCAATGTCTTTTAAAAATAATTTCAAATGATTTTTGGAAAAATAACAACAGTGTTACTTGAAAGAATTTATAAGTAAATATTCCAATAATAATTTTTTAGTAAAATGCATTTGCTTGGGATAGTTTGGATAATAAGTCCTAATTTGTTTTATGATGATCAGAATAATCTTTTAAGTGACGATTGGAAATTTTCTTATGCGACCATATGGAGCATATAGCAAAGTATTCCAATTATCATTATATGATCGGAATAAGTTCGAATCCGAACAAACCTAAAATAAATACTAATAAATAACTTGTTGAAGGGTATACTCGATATGTAATTCTAAGGTTTCTTGTTGTTTTGATTTAAGGATATGGTGACCAGAACTTCGAGGAAGGCATTACTTGGGTTTAGAGAATTGTGTGGATATGCCATGAACATAGGGACCTTTGATCTTCCAATATTTGATAAGGAGCCAAAGAAAGAGCCAAAAGAGGTACCGGAGGAGGAGCCAGAAGAGGAGCTAAAGGAGGAGCTTGCACTGGAGGATGAGGATGAGTTTATATCTGAAGATGATGGGGACATCATTTGGGAGATGGTGGAACCAATAGTGGAGCACCTGGATGTGGAAGAAGAAGACCTTATGGATGTGTAAGAAGAGAACCCTGAGGAAGGCCTTATTGAGGTGTGGATGGAGGTAGTAGAGCCCAATGGGTTGAAGCACTTGGGTGGTTGGATTTCTGACGATGATGTAGTAGTCATAGTATTGGAAGGACCTTCTGTAGAGGACTTTGATGAGGAGAGCCCTCCGTGAGATGTGGAGTTGTGTCTATTGGGGGTTGTTCTTTTTAGGGTATTACTATTATATCATGTTGTATGTATATGCATTTGTGTTATGTATCCTAGTATGAAAGCTCGTAGGATAGATTATGACTTTTTACTATTTAGTTGGGCCTTGTATGACTAAAGCCTAGTAGTAAACCTTGTATGGTGTGATATGGTTGATGGATTTCTCCTTTTAAAATTTTATTTGTTCTAATCATCTGACGATTATGGATGCTTTATGATAAAATTTACTTATAAAGAATTTTTTAAAATGCGTTAAATTTAAGTTGAAGGTTTTTATAAACCTGATTTTGGTAAACTGTATCTATTGTTTTAACATCTAAGTTGTGAAAACATTTGATGTTATTGGACTGACTAATAAAACCTCTTTATCTTAAAGATGTCTAAGGAAAAATAGACTCTAGGGCCGAGTTTGGATAGTAGCATCCTATTCTTCGTACCTACTTACCAGACTGGATGGGCAAAGAGGTTGAAGAGGTTGACTTAGTTTTAAGACCCAAATTTATTTTGGGCCTACATCTATATTTAAGGAAAAGGATAAAAGAAAATCAGATAGTTGTATATACTTTTAGAATATAATATGGTATTATACAAGTTTAAACTTAAGTCATGTTTTTATGAAATGTTTTCATAAATAATTTTAGAAGTAAAGAAATTGGTATAAGTAAGAACCAACAAGAATAAGTACATAAGTTGTACGTAGATCATTTCTCCGCACAGTTCTTGATCCAAGATTCGAGTATATGATTTTCAGGTGATTCACATCGGTTCAAATAAGGATTTATCACTTGATCCTTGACGAGGAACACTTGGTCAGGGTTCTTGATATGGTACCGAGGTTTTCTATCATAGAATATAACTATGTAAGGAGAATGTGAGGTTCCTAATAAAGAAGACTGATTGAAGTTTCCATTAGGAAAGTCGAGGGAGCAATACTAGTTCGAAAGAGAAGCTTGTATATTTGACTAAATGATCAAACCAGATATTGCATACGGATGATATATATATATATATATATATATACACACATTGTATGGGCCTAGGTACATTTTCCTTTAAGGTTTTATGGTTTATGAGGAGTTGGGTAGATGACTCCTCAATTTATCACAAGGTTGTGTGAATAATTGATTGAGCAATGACTTATGGCTATTGACTGTTTATCATTCATGTATGATGAGAAGATTGTAAACCTGGGTAGACTCTAAGTTTGTTTGTTAGTCATTTAACATTTTGGGAAATGTTAAGCATTGGCATGGCTTGTTTCTTGTTTGTTTGTTTATGGTGAAATTTTGAGATCAATATTCTTTTAGGGGGAAGAATGTAACAATCTGGATTCTATCTCTTTGATTTTTTAATATTTAATTAATTTTATATATTCAATTAATTAGTATCTAATAGTTTAATAATCCTCTTTTAATTAATAACTAATGATAGGAAATTCATTTTTTTATTTTGTTAACATAAAGTGAATAAAGAAAAATCGAAAATGTGATTGAAAATCATTTTTTGGATTTTTCTACTTTTCATTGAACGAAAGTGTTGCAACATTATTGTACTTATATGAACCCACATTTACACATATCAAATATACGTAAAGAGGATTTGTAAAAGTAAGTATGATTTAAAATTTTAAAAAGATGATTAATTAGAATAATAAAGTAAGGATAAAACATTTCCTTCTTATTCTAAGTGTAAAATACATTGGAAAAAGAGGAAGTGATGGCTTAGATACATGTCATTATGAAGGGGTGGTGTGCTATTAAAATTTTAAAGAGGTTATTATCTTATTTTTAAGGTAGGGTAGTTTGGTAAATTTTTATGGGTACATGTTTGTAAAAAAACATCACTTTCCCAATCTCGTTTTCTCTTCTATTCTCCACCTTCATTCTCAAAACCAAAGAAAACCCACTTCAAACCCTTGTCCATATTTCTTCCATAAGTTTCCATTTCTATTTCAAAACCTTTCCATCCTAAAAAATAATCAACTTTCACCACCAACTCCCCATCCCCTCCCTTAAGCCGTGTGTCTTCACTCAACGCCAAGCCCTTAGGCACTTTACCCTTTTATCATATGCCCCTTGAGCCTTCTAGGCCACTTGCGTGTGTGTGTAAGGTGGTCATGTCGCGTTTTGGTAATTTTGTTTTGCGTTTTGGTAATTTGGCGGTTGGTGGCTTAATTGTGATCTTGTGCTTGCATTTCTTCACTCTTAAAAGTGAGATTTCCCTTGATTTGCAATATACTTTTATTATTGAAAATGATGTAATAATTAGTCGGTTGTTTGGTTATGATGCAGTATTCATATGTAAGATGCATAAGTATATCGTTGGATCTGTAATGTTATTCCTCCTCGATTAGTGAAGGCATATAACTTGTATTTTGTGGGGGACTATATGAAATACATCGGTTTAGACAGGGAACTATGGAAAGTTGACAAAGTGGTTCATAGCGGAAAGGCTACGACAAATACACTTTGAAAGATTTATGGAGGGAGCCAACGGGACTCTTTGCAGATGATGATTTATTTTACGTTATTCCTTGCTATGTATGTGGAAATGAAGTGATGTTGTTGATAATAGACTTTCTTTAAAGATTTGTCTTATTTCGACATTAAAATTATGCGCTCACTTAAACAATTTACCGCTTATTTTCTTAAAATGTTGAAATGGTTTCAGAACTCAACTTTTGTTTCAAAATCTTTTTGCAAAGGTATTAAAGTGGGTTAAATATTGAAAAAAAGGATTTGCAAGTTATTTGATTTAAAAAAAACTGGTTTTAAAAATTAGGTCCACGTAGCGATATTCGCTATGCATGTGGTTTGTAAATATATGATATTTGTAAGTAAAAAGAGTTATATATGGATACTTTGAAAAGTAATTTCAAATGAGTTTATAAGTATTTAAAAAGAAGTTTGAAGTTTAAAATGTACTTTTAATAATTTATTTAGTCGTTTAAACATATGGTTTAAATTTTACTCCTTTGTTTCGAAAGTCAAGTTTTGTTAAAAACAACCATCTTAAAAAGGATGTATTAAATGCAAGTTTCAATTGTTTAAAAGGGATTTAAAGGTAATTTTTAAAGAGGAAGGAATCATGGGTTATAACCCTATTGATTTCATAAATTTTTTTGAGAAAAGGAAAGAGATTATAAACTGCATCATTTTCGGTTATAGTAAATGGTTTCATAAAATTGGAAGGGAAGTTGATTTATAACACTTGGTTATTGTTAAATAATTTGTTTACTTTTGAAAAGAAAGATGTTGCTTTTTAAATCAAATTTTGGTTATTTAAGTAAGTTAGGAAAATATTTTAGTGACAACTATATGGAACTCTTGGATCCTATTTATAGACTTCGAGATATGGAAACATTCTTCTGTTTTAAAAGTTAGAAGTGAATGTCATGTCAAGGTTTGAGAGCTAATAATATCCTAACTTGAAAGTACTAGTTTGGACTAGAAGATAAGAAATAAGTTTATGGAGTTGGTTTGCTGATTGTTTAAAAGAATTTTGTTTTATGCAAGGGATTTCTTTGTCGATGCCACTAAATAACATAAAACGAATTGATAAATAGTGTTAAAAGGTTGGGACGTTTATGGATGTCATCTTATGTTTGGTACTAAAATCCCATAAGTAGATTTTCCTCAATGTGTAAAATCTAGAATCGTAATATTTGAACTAAGGCAATGCCAGGTGCAGCCAATGCCCCAACTTACTCGGCTTTAATCTGGACAAGGGATAGAGAAGTCAAAATGTCGAAAATGTGATAAGTATAAAAGATTTCATTTATATAAATGGGTTGTGATTGATTGAGTATATGGAAGGTACTTCATCTTATACTTGACACTAAATTTCGACGTATGGAAGCCCATTTCTATTTGTAAGAGTTTAAGAATATACGTCGAAACAACGGTAGTTTCCTCACTTCTCTGACTTCATTGGTAGTCGAGGGATAGTACGGGGTTGAAATCAAAAGGTGGTGAAAAGTAGATGACATATGATTTTCCATATGCAAACTAATTACTTACATCAGATAGTAGTATGTCCATTATCGATAACTTGACCTATTTTGACTCAGAAAGCATATACAAGCTTTGCGATTTCATATGGTTTGAGTTTCCCTTGGGAGAACTCATTTCGATGAAACATCTTTCACTTTAAGGGGTATATTAGAGATCCCCTTTGGACTTTTATATATTCCGCTTACTTCTGAAAGAACTAGGATTGATTCAACTAGAATCTATTATGTTAGTCTGAAGAAACTGGGATCGGGTAAGCATGAGTTATTCGAAAACATCAAACTAGCATAAGCATTCGAATTGAGACATCTTGAAGATGATGGAATTGAAGACAGAGTTCCTTGAAGTGCAAGGTCTATTTGCTACTGATCCTAAGGATGTAGTAGAAGTAGTGCCATTGGCTTGTTCATATCCTGAAAAAATTGTATGGATGAATGCTGGAATTTCATTATTACCCGGAGGGCCATGTTAGCATTCCAAGAAGGATTTGCTAAATATGTAAAACATAGACTCAAGCATCACATCCGATAATGACTAAAATAGAGGATATGCTTCGGGGCTATGTGGTTTTCTATCATTAGAGTATGGTCATCATCTGATGTAGATCGCTATTTATGAATTTATGTATGCTAGATTCTAGTGCGATTGCATGCAACAAATGGGGTGATAACGTATTCGGTACTATGCACGAAAGGGTAGCCGGTCCTGATTTGCATGGGTTCCATGTGAGGCCCTATGTACTATCTAGTAACCTTGTCATTGTATGTAATTTATTTTCTAACACATCCTTTGTGGATTTATTTATATACCAAATATGCTGGAATGTTAGACGAAACATTTCAGCTATGTTATATATTTATTTTAAACCCTATACACTATAATAATATCGCTGGATTTTCTAATAAAAATGGTTGGTTATTATAAGGAAAAAAATCAGTCTGTGTTTATGGGAGGCGTGGTCTTACGAGATACCTTTATTTTTGAAAGGTTTTATAACATGAATAATCCATATGATTTGAGTTTTCTCAGGCATGTTTACCAGACTGATCTAGGTATTATTTTCTTATAATACTTAGGTCAAACCCATACGTTTTTCCAAAGTCTTCTTTGGATGCTTTGGAGTTTCATAAGACGAGCCGTACGCTTCCAAATTTAACGTACCTTATTTTTTGTTGTATTCCTTTTTTTGTAATTATCCTTAATTGTAAGGACAGACTGTTATAATTTTCCAAGCAGATGATAGGTTAGTTACTCTAATTTGTTATAGGAATATTAAAGTTTTCTTATAAAGATCATTTGGATATTATATATTACTCGCTGCAATGTGAGACTATATTCTATCTTTTCTTCTCTTTCACCTCAATAATTTCTCCTTCCAGCATTCGGATTTTCAACACGTGAATATTGTGTATGTGTTAATGTCAACCTTCAAGGGTCGAAAAGACGGCTCATCACAAAAAGAATACTTTACGTACATCATAAGTTATAAAGATCTTTTTTGGAAATCATATCTCATTCTTTTATAAAACTCCTTTTTATAAGTCTCGTTTATATTTGCAAAATTCGTTTTTATAAATCTCCTTTCTATTTATAAAACTTCTTTAATAAATATTCTTTTTATTTATAAAACTTCTTTTAAATCTCCTTTTTATTTATAATAAATATCCATTATTATATTAAATTTTTCTATAAAATAAATACTTTTCGAAATACTTCTAAAATATTTCCAGAAAGATTGGAGTAAAATAGAGAAGTTCAAAAACCATTTCTAAATCATATATGATAGAAAATACCAAAAGTCGTATTTAGATCATTCTTTGAATTAAAACCATTTTCTAATCAAAACAGCAAACAATATTATTTTCAAAATATTATAATGAGGCCTAAAGCAAACACAGAGCTTTACAAGTGCTTTCCATATAAATGTAACAGATATAACAACAATAAGGCAAATATCAAAGTCACATATCAAAATCACATCCAATAAGGTCAAGCTACCAAGCTTTTGGCTTTCAATAATTTATACAACAAGTATATAAATAAAATTAAAATCAACAGGAATCCGAATCCCTCTACCAATTTATTTAAGTTCTCTGTATTTCATTTCATATGTCATCCGCTTTCTAGAGTAGAAATTCAACCAAATAAATTGAAAAAAATCATATAAGCATGCAAACAATAATTTATATTAGCACATATATCATATAATGTTCGTCCAAATGTGAGTTAACTCATCAAAAACTCCAACTGACACTTACGCGTTCCTACTGGATCTAAAATCGAACGGCAATAGATTTTAGCTCCAAATCCTACTTGCTTCAAACTTGACGAAATAGGCACCAGTGCGTAGATAACAATCCTACGACCGCAAGATAAAAGATCGCGTTCAATTTGGACCTCGTATGCAAAGGTTGTTAATTTTACAATATTTTGAAATTAATTAAATAATTAATAAACTAAATTACTTTATTAATACTAACTACCCCAAATCCATCTTCTCCATCCCCAAATAAAAACACGCATGGTGCATTGATATGCACACCTAACATAGTCGCTCCCGCTCTCTTCCTCTTTCTACCTACAGACCATGAATTTGTGCCCCACCAACTCCAACGAACTATCATTTGCACACTCTACTCAATGGACACTAAAAGTCCAAGCTTGATCGTACTAGCAAATCCGGACTCGCTGCGCTCGACTTCCCACCAAAAATGTCGCACTTCCCGAATCTCGACCGCAACCCACCAATTCGCCGTCGCCCATGCTCCTTCGCACGAGAAACACGATACAACCAGCGCCATGGTCTAACGTCGCCTCTAGCCTCGACACAACTAAATCCTAGTTCGTCCATCCTATGTTACTCCTCGTTCATTGCCACACCCAAATCCAAGGCTATGAATTTGAATCCCACGACCATACAAGTTCAATGAATCCAAAGTCGATGAATTTCATACATCGTGGCTCCAAGAAGAATTATGGAAAGGAGGTGGCTTGTTTGTTTCCTTGGTTTTGATCTACAATCGCATGCAATAATGCGATATGATCATAAAACAATACAAAAATATACAGGTTAACTTATTCTGTGAAATTTCAAAAATAGCAACATTTGTTGAAATGCTTCAAACTATAATTTAAAAATTCAAATTATTATGTAAAAATCCTATAAATTTATTTAAAAATGCATCATTAAAAATAAAATCATTTTATTAACAAATGATTTTCCTATTAAATTCGGATCAAATTTGAATATTAAAATAAATTAAAGATTCTCATTCAAAACATTAAAAATTACGGGTCAATACACCACTGTTGTTAAAGGTAATACTGATTGTGCATCTTTACCCACTTCTGAAACTTCTACTTTGGGTGCAAGATGAAAATAATTACTCTTTTGGAATTGCTGTTGAAAACAACCAAATCAATTGATAACCGGTCTTCTTTGTCTAATAAAATGCCAGAAAATGTTGGCTTTCCCCCCGGAGCAGTATGTTGCTGACTTTATTGATAAACCTATCTCGCCTCCAAAAGAAATTATTAATGCGGGTATTACACTTTGGAAAGATCACCTTGTTGATTTCTTTTTTGGAGGAGGATCCCCAATTCTCCATAGTGAAAAAAAATATTCGAGGATTAGGTGTTTACGTGGTTGGTTACGTCCATGTGTGATAACCCATTGTACTTTTTCAAATTTTCCCGCCCCTAAGAGAGATCTCGTATTTTGAAATTAGATCCTATTATTGTTAATGGTAAAGTGTTTATCATTACACAGTGGAGCCTTTCTATTTACGTTGATTACGAACAAGTCTTATCTAGTCCCGCCTAGGCGAATATCTCAAATATCTCGTAAATCTTCCAATCACTCGAGGGAGTGAATTAGATTGTCATCCATTTGGTCAGTTGATAAGTTTTGATATTTCCACTGAACATAGACAGTACCTTCGCTTTTCCAAAGCTTTGATTATATTTCCATATCTAGGCAATTACTGACTTGTATTCCTATCTCTCATGCCAGGGATAGGATAGCCTTTGTATACATCATATACCAGTGGAAGCCTCATATTTGCAATCATTGCCGCTCCTTTGCTCATTTAATTTCATCTTGCCCTCTTTCTGGAGCTAAGCCAAGTAACCTCCACTTTAAAAATACCTTCCCTAAATTTCTATCCAACCGTCGTAAGTCAAAGCCCCAATCACATGCTATGAACATGCCGTTCAAGTTAGGGGTTGGCACGGTCGATTAACCGAATCAATCGGTTAAAATTTTCGGTTAACTGTTATAGGGGCTCCAATTCGGTTAACCGTTATAGGGGCTTCGATTCGGTTAATCGGTTTCGGTTAATTTTGCCCATGGCCTACCGATCGAACCGTTCATTATTACCCGTGGTTAACCGGTTAACCGACTATTTTGAACTGTTCGGTTAACCGTCCAAATTAGTCGGTTTACCAATTAAATAAACCGGTTAACTGACCAAAATATTATGTCAACTCAAGTTCCAACAAGGCAACAGTTATCCTTATGTAAGAACTGCACTCTACACTCTACTACATAGTCAGTTACAAATATAATATGTCAACTACTACACAGTTAGTTATAAATACAATAGGAAAGGAAAGAAATGAAGAAACTCGCAAACTGCACTCTACAAAGTCAGTTATCACTCTGTCACTCTCAGTCCATAGTTCATACATTCACACATTACAATAATAACTTAAATTAAAATTACATTATAAACTACAAAGTTAAACTCCATACAACTTTGAAAATTTGCAATTGTAAAATAGGTGTTCAACTCAATACTTTAGTCTCCACTCTCTAGTGACCTGACCCAGTCACCTAGTCTCCAAGTTTCGGACCTGCACAGTTTGTAATAATAATACGCACAAATGAATTAATTAGGATGTACTAAGTCTGTAACTAAATATGAGTGATATTAATATACACTGTCTGTAACTAATTCGGTTATGCACTGTAACTAATTACAATAGTGATATTAATATGCACTCATAAAATGTTTCACTATACGTAAAAACTCATATGCAGTTATGCACGGTAACCAAATACCTTTTCTATGATTTCAGTTGGCCATAATTTTGAGTGTTTGACTGTCATTATAAGTTTGCAAAAGATGGTGAGAGTTTCTTATATGGACTAGTTTGTCAATATTTAAATGGTTATATAACTAACTGGCTGCAACTAACTGGCTGTATAATTTGTCAATTTTTTTACAATGATGGGTGAATCAGTTGCTTATATGGACTCGTTTACAAAATATAGTGAGTGTAATGGAAGTATTTTGTTGATTATGTCTTGGTTTGAGGAGGAGTATGTGTGTTGGTCCTGTTGGGTAGCAGAGGAAGTTGCTGATAGTGATTATATATATAACTATATTTATTTGACTTGAATTTTCTTATACTTGCACGCTTAAAGATATAAACACACACATATATCACATGCACATCCATCGCACATGCATGTAAGACATAACAGTGACCTGGACACTCTAATACAACACCCATAGATAAACATTGCCTTACATGCATGAATGTTGTTACCATAACATGATGAATTAATCTTCTAACATTGTGCAAGCAAATTAAGTGTAATCAAATAAACTGGCTAGTTATAATTCATAAGACGTACTTATTTGAATATATATGCAACAAGTTGCATGCTTAAATATTTACAGAATTTGCTAATTTATACTTCAGTAGTCTCTAATTCTAAAGATATTGACAAACCCTCTGTCAAAATCAATCGTTCTATCAATATTGTCATTTGTATGAGTTTTGGAAAATTCTGCTAACATTTAGCACTAAACATAATGGTTATAAATCTATCACACGGGTTATATGAAAATATATGTATGTAATGATGTGAAAATAAAGAAACCTATAGATAGATATGAAACATTGACTGAGATGATACACTACCAAAAGATATATATATATATATATATATATATATATATATATATATGGCTATCGTATAACAGCCATAATTTAGACAATTTTTTTTTAAAAGTAAATGGTAGTTATACCACAACGCCGGTATCAAATAAACAATGTGTCCACTTAAATCACGCGTCTAAAGAATAACAAAACCGAACAAGCTTACGTCTAACAACCCGATATTTTCAACCATTCGCATCAAGCCGGAATTGAATTGCTCAAAATATCAAGTTGTTAATTTATATTTGGCAAAACTCAGCATATACAGTAAATAAATACATCACAGAATCACAGACACGGAGTAATTTACAATAATGCAATGGAAACAAGAGAATAGTAGTTTATGAAGCTACTATATATATAAGAGTTAAATAAGTTACAACAGAAGTTCCAAATACAATAGTCAAATACAAGATCAGAATACATCACTAGAATCAACTGAATATCTGAAAGCTGGGTAGATAGCTGGATCTCCAAGCGAAGCTCCAACTCCAAAGGTGAGTCTCAAAAGCTGAACCACTCAGTCTGACCCAAGCGTAAAGCAAAATACAAAACACTCGAGTCAAGATTAACAATCTTATATCAATAAGTCCAACTCAAATGAAATAACAACTGAAATACAAGTAACTCAAAGGATGTTTGGGATAACCATCCTCTAAGGATCTGTTAAACTATCTACTATGTAGTAATATACGCTATTATAATAATGTCTAAAATAAAGTATAATATATTTAAAAATAGCGTTAAGGCGTGACCCATATCCCTCTTAACACATTTTATAGTGCCAATAGTCTATACAGTACTGTCGTACCTCCAGATCGGGAGGCTACCACAAATACTCCATAGGTATGACATAAATCAAACTCGTACAAGGCATGCTAGGGTAGGTGACACGACACAACGAGGCAATGCCAGGGTAGATATACCAATTATGCATTTGGGCTGGTGGTAACGCATAGCCGCAGCTACCGCCCACCTCGAGCCACACCCCCAAATCCAAAATCAAAAGTGGCCACCAAATCAATCAAAAGTCAGAATATAATGTCAAAGGAGTGTGTCCGATCAGAGGAGCTACCTCATTGAACCGAGAATCGCTCCTGTTTTAGCCACCTTATGCCAACTCACGGGAGTCGGGTCCATGTATATACTTCAATAGGACGTCACCACCATCCTACTTCATTCTAGAATCTCCACCACGTACACAGTTGTTAAAGTGGTTTTCGGAGTTGGCAGAGAGTATGACAACTTCCGATCTCGGTCTCTTTAACAACTATACGTTAATATAACGCCGCGGTCATTTCAAAAATAGTTTATACTTCAAAACCAAAATATCACTACCACTTCAAAAACCATATAAATACAATATCCTTTCCATTTCAAAACCAAATACAATATCATTTCTATTTCAAAAATATCCTTTTCCAAAATCATAGCATTTTCAAAGTTATAGCACTTTCGAAACCAAACATTTGAAATCATAACACTTTGGAAATCATAGTTTAGAAATCATAGTACTTCCTACTTAACCGATTTAAATATTAAAATAGTATATATAATAAAATTGTTTTCCTCAAATTTTACCAATTAATTCCAAATCAACTCGAATTCCAAAATTCAAATTTAATCAAATCTTAAGCCATCAATTTCAATTCAATTCGGTTTCTAAATAAACTATTCCAAACTATATCGATTCCAAAACAGATTTTGAACCTCAAAATAAACCATTTCAATAAATTTCAAAACTTTATGTATTCCACAATTCCAAAACTAACTTTGATAATTTCATATATCTCAAATTCACTTACAATTATTTAGTTTTGAAATATTTACTAAATCATTTCAATAACATTGAAATAGACTTCAAATTTAAATAAACTAAATATCTTATCTAAATTTATGTAAGTTTGAAAATATTCATTAAAATCACCATAACCAAAATCAAGTTATAAAATCATATCTTTCAAAATCTCAAATTTAATAATTTCAAATTGAGTATAATTCTAAAATAAATCTAATTTCAAATTTATCTTCCAATCTTAATTTATTTAAATCATTATAGACTCTATAACTTTAAATAAATATTTAACCATAATATATTTCAATAAAATCAAACTTTATTATTAATCTTATTTTATATTCAAATTTTTTTATACATAGCTTAAAATCAAGAATTTAACTATATATAATAACATTTATATAATATCTAAATCAATATTTATATAAAACCACGTATTTCTTTCCAAAACCATAGAAATCATTTTCATAATATTTATATATAGACCAACGGTGTCTGTATGTAATTATCTATCCTATGGTCAAGTGATACGGATATTTATCATTTCAATCCATAATTTAAATATATACGGGTATATATCATTTCAACCCACAATCTCAAAGTCAATTCAATGAAAATCGCTTGGGTCTATCATTTCAACCCATAATGATTTTCTCCTATTCTAAAGTCCGTTCGGGTATGTATCATTTCAACCCATAGTGATTCTATTCTAACAGGGAACTTGCAGAGTGAAAACAGATATGATAATAATATAAAAGGCGTATATCATCAATATAAACAACAGATAAAGGTGTCAGATGTCATAGGAAAATAGATAGCATATAATAGCATATAAATAGCAATGTAAATAACTAACAGCAGCATATCTCAATTGTCGTTTCAATTGAAATCAAATTTAATAAATATAAGAACGTTAATCGTGAGTGATTGATCACCTTTCGAGGCTAACAGGTGATGACACGGATACGCACACTGATGTGGTCATTGAAATTGAGTAACGAATCCAAACACGAATTCCAAATCAAAGCTAGATTGGCACGAATTCGATGATCAAGGGTGATAAAAGAAATAGACGAAATAAATCAGAATATGCTTGTTATAGACTGAAATAAAATATATATTACTTTATTATATTATCTTCTTAAACCATTATTAAATTAAAAATACATATGTAAAATATATATATACATATATTATGAAATCTATACATATACATATAACATAAATACACCCAGATATAAACTATACGTACTGTTCAAATTTTGAAATCAATACTTATCATATTATTATATAAACAAAATATTTTAACTATATAAACTCTAAATATACCTATACAAGAGATAACTATATATTTATCTAGATAGATACAATATTTAGAAGTCAATGCTTCATAAACAGTTATTACCCTTCAAAATTTCCTATATGTATTCACATGGCCATGCATGGACAATATATAAATGTATGCAAATAGATTTTAGTTCTTATACAATATATATATATATATATATATATATATATATATAAGCCGAAAATACCCGTTTGTACATATAATAGTGCGGCTGAAACTGATGGATTATAAACTAATATATATATATATATATAAGTTACTAAAAAAACAGAGAGGCTGCTTTCGAACAAATGAACATAAATTTGAGAATCGGCAACAAACACGATTTATATAATAGCATATAATATCAGATTATGTTATATACTTACAGACTTGACTTTATATCCTATTTTGTTGATTCTAAGTATATATGCCGTAAACCAAAAATGTATAACTGCGGACATTCAAAAATCCTCATTGACCAAACTATGTATATATAACCTTAATGTATTTTATATTAATATGTAAACAGTTGCAATATATATATATATATATATATATATATATATATATATATATATATATATATATATATATATATGTAGCCAACATATTCTATATATATACAAACAACTAGTATATTTAAGAACTAACGTAACAACAAATACAAATCACTATATATATACAAACTTACTTATATGCTACAGACAACACAATATATGTCTCGAAACTATAGTAACTTATATTATAACATATATATATATATATATATATATATATATATAACTACTACTTTATCAAACTATAACACATAAAATTTTATAAATATATATAAACATAGAGTATCCATATATATAAAATGGGAAACCAAGTTCACCTATACTTATACATAAGATAACAGATAATATTTATAACTAAATATATAGATCCGATTATAAAACAGATTATAAATAATCTGTACAGTCTTTGTTAATATATAAGCAACAGCTAAAATATAAAGTTAAACTCAGCAGAATATATATATATATATATATTAACTAATATATAGGACACACACACACAGATATATATATATACCGACTCAATATAACTTGGATTATATATAACTAGGATGTATATATACTTAAATTCTCAACAGGGATTTAAATAAACGCCTTAATAGTAGTAAAAAAGGCAGCAAGTGAGATGGCAGAGGAAGCTGCGTGCAGGGTGGAGCAAGATGGAGGCAGAGTCGGTTATTGTGGAGAGAGAGGCGAACGAAAAAATAAAGACGAGGCTGGGCTCGATCTGACGCTTGGAGTTCGGGTTAGGAAAAAGTGGTGGGTGGTTGACTACTGCGGCCAGAAAAGAAGGAGAAAAGAAGCAGTTTGCGTCCGGTTGGTGCCGCACGTGGTGTAGGTCGTTTTCTTGGATGGAGGGTCGCTGGCGGCAGGGGGAGAACAGTTTCTCCCATAAGAAACATACGAAAGCTACAACAATAATATGAATTCTGACATAATATTACTATATTATATTTTATTTTAGGTTGAGAAGCAAGAATACGAATCAAAGATGAGAAAATTGGAAACATAATATACAAACGAAATGGTGGAATAGTAGAAGTCAGGGCATAAGGATTCAAGGAGTAATAAAAGCAATTGTCTGTAGGCTTTTCAACCATTGAAAATACGAATGGTCACAAGTTAAACGGACACCGATACAGAGTCGTTTCGCAGATTGTACCACACACCCAACTCCAAATTTGACAATTGAACATACCGTATAGATCAGCATGGTGACACGATCAAAACAATACACAGATATCAACGGTACGACTATCGTATCAAAAGTCGATAATCGGTACCGAAAATGCTGCAAATCTGTCGAAAGTAAGCTAAACGGAGCAATAGCACTCCAAATTTGACGAAACGAAATATAACATCTCACTCAGAAGATGGTTTACAAAATTTTTATGTAAAAATATTCAGGTTTGGAAAACATTTTATTATCATCAATTTTTTTTAACTGGTTTGAATCTAAATAAAATTGTACAATAAAATAAATTTCAATATTATCTGATGAAAATTTACCAGTTTCTATGTTTAATAAGACGCATCCCAAATATTAATTTTTTACTTCAAAATTCAATTATTAAAATTTCACAAAATTCAATTGATTAAATAAATAAATTCACTAAAATTTATGGGTCGTTATATTACGTGTTGGAATTGACAATCTTTTATAATTCCATATCCATGTTATCTTTTATATAACATTAGATAACAAATAATATAATATTGAATAGTTAGAAATAATCAAGTACATTTCAGTATATAGTATTGTGTAGTAGTAAATCCTTTAATTTGTGATTCATTTCATAAACCAGTGAGAATTAGCATTTGTGAGCAAACAAAAAAAATATCATTACAAAAGTAGATTCATCCAATATAGAAATTTTTTAATGTTGTATCTCTTCATATTTTGTACTTTAACAGGAGGAAGCATGATGGAGTTTCAAATGTAAACTAAACATAATTCTGGTGGTAAACCATCAAAAGGACCCGTACCTATTAATACTATGATCAAAGATGACATGCTATTATGTGAAGAAAAACGTGAGCAAGTTATTTTTCAAAGTGAACAGGCACATAACAAAAGCTGAATAATATATCATGGAATAAACAGTGATCAAATGAGCTGTGTAAATCATGGATTGACCACCGGCCTCAGATAACTCTATCCAACTCCAGTTAACTCATTCTTTTAATATACACTTTCTAGCAAACAATGAACCCAATATGTACTACACAGTTTTTGAATAATTCCGCACAAAACAATTGAAATTATTTGTAACCCAAACATAGTTTACTGCAATTACTGATAAATATCATAGGATCTATTAATAATAAAAAAATGTTATGGATTCAATCAAAAAAAAAGTATAACACAACAATAACTTATAAAACCGTTAAAATTAAAACTCACAATCTTCCTCTTCCTACTAGCATTCACTATAGCTCAAGTTGACGGGCGCCGGGTAGCACGGAAGTAAGAAGTAAGACGAAGGCAACGATGTGATGTGCGTCGATCTGAATTTTGAAGGAACATTTAGGGTTTTGAAATTGGTAGGTCTAGGGTTTTATTTCTTTTACTGGAAATGGAACGAGATGAAAATGAGTTGGAAGCGACCGTAGAAGCACAAATAAAAGTGGTTTGGTTTACTGGGTGGGCCGGGTCATAAAATTTAAATAAAAATAAAATTTATTTCAATTAACGGTTAACTGAAAAGCATGATGTTATTAACCATAAACCGACCCAACTTTTGTCGGTTAACTTCGGTCGATTAGCCGAATGTTCGAACAACCCAAATTATCGGTTAAAATGGTTCGGTTATGGTCTGTTAAATCGGTTAAATCAGTTAAGTCGGTTAAATACTCACCCCTAGTTCAGGTGAGCCCCCTCCGTTCCCCTTCTCATCCCATTGTCCTCCAATTGCCACTACATCGTCTATGACATATCGACCCATCATGTCGCCTCCTCGCCTGCCTGACCTAGTTTATCCTCCTAATGTCCCGTCTTTTCCTAATGCTCCCATAAGTGGTTCCCCTATTTCATGTCTTAAGAAGAAATTAGTTATTTCTCTTCTCACCAACCATCATAGTGCTAAGCACATTGCTCATGAGCTCACTGAAAAATTGGCAATGGTACGCAACTGACCTAGTGTAGTTAGGCTGGAACTTGGACTCGTAAAATAAGTGGCTTATGCTACCGCTTGAAATGGTTGGTATTCTCTAAGTGGGTGTCAGCAAGTGAGAAAGATGTGAGAACTCCACTACATAATTATGGATAATAAGGCGGTTCTCTGCAATGATGGTGAATATGGTGCTAAAAATGAGGTGATTCTAGCTGCTTCTCATTGGGACCGAAAATATATCTTCTCCACACGCACTCTTAGGTACTGCCTCGAGCTTATTGTTTGGTTTCATAAACGCATATGGGTATAGTTTGGTATCTTCCTGGTTATTACCTATTTTAGAGATAGTTGTTTATGTAGTTTATATCATAGTTTTTATGTTGTGATATAAGGCCTAGCTAGTATGCCTTAGCCTTTTTAATGTGTTTTTGCTATTGGTCAAGCATGTTAGCCGTTTTATTCTGTGATGTGGGCATGTTGCCCTAGATTCATGTATCTTTATTATTATTATATATATATATATATAGTGTGATTATATGATCCCTGAATCACATATCACTTCTATATAAAATATTAACTATTAAAAATAATTTACACAAAATAAAATTTTCGTATGGCTGAAAACTAAAGTTGTATATATATTATTTTATTAATTCACAATTTTGATATATTGTAATTCATAAAATTAATTAATTTATTTTATTTCTAAATGATTAAACAAAATTATATATATTCATGGCAAATTATATATGCTACTGTAGGGACATAAACATGTGTATGATTTTATAAATAAAATTTGACCTTAGTAGATCTCGCCCTTTATTACATGTCGATCTACAAACTCCTATGATCTTCAATCCATCGCCCCAACTTGCAACTGGACAAGTATTACCCACTTTGGAAGCCTTTATTTGGATAAAGAGAGGAGGATGGGTTTGGCTTAGAGGTAATGGCAGCTAGGAATTGTATCAAGAACAAGGAGAAGTGGAAAATAGAAGAGTATTTATGGAAAGAGGTCGGATCAAAATATCTAGCCCTCTTTACTTGGTCTCCAAGACCAATTCAAAATTTTCTTTCCTCTTTTTTCACATATAAGACCGGCCATATATGTTGACTAGGCATGTATGGTCAATATATATTTATATATTTAAAACTATTAGATATATATATATATATATATATATATATATATATTTGCATCAATATCATATATCGATATGTGCATATATCAATATCAAATAGTTACTGATGGCACCCAAAAAAAAATTCCAAGAGCTACCATATTGCTAAAGACACCTCAAACATTAAATACACAAATAATTAATATTTTTTAATTACTAATTAATTTATAACACTTTATAAACTAATTAAACTTTGTGTGACTGACATGCGTAAATTTACTTAATGATTAGTATCGACCAATTCAAATATTAGAATTCATATATCACCTTAGTTGATGGTGTGACACTCTAGATAAATTCATTGTTTATATAACTTTACAGTAAAATCAAAGTATAAAACATTTTAAGTTGTGCTGTTAAGTAACAATATAATACACACATTCTTTTTATCAACACTATGTCACTTTAGGATATATGGAGTTTGGTATCAGTTAGAACTCCAATATATCCATATTCAACTATTCAGTTCATTTATAAAGTACTTGGTTCAATAATAACATTTATTATTCACCTTTGGATGAAGATTTTGGCTTTCAGTTGACCATAATTGATTGTGATACTAAACTGATAAAACTAAGGAGGCGAATTCTCTATTAAATAGAGTTTGATCCAACACCCCTAATTTTAGTTTAACATTATTTCGAATATTTAATTGAATATGTTTAATAGAATAAAATTAACAACTAAGGAGAATGAGGTTCGAAAATTATAAGGTCGAGCCATTACTAATGAACTAATTAAGATTGTATAGAGATTTATCATATAAGAGAATATATGGAAAAAAAATAGGTAATCCAACTTTCACTCCTTAAACCCTTTCCTCCTCATAACATTCTCATTTTTCACAAAACATAAACAGTCAAAAAGAAGAAGAGAGGTGGGCGATTAAACAAGGGTATTAGAAGAGGAAAATAAAGCTAATCAAAGAAAAGACTTAGGGATTCAAGAGCTACATAAAGTCTCAACTCCAACATTAAATCTAAGGTGAATAATACGTGAACCATCAAAAATTTTGTTCTTGAATTTGACTATGGTTAATATCTGAGTGGTTTTTGACTTGTGTCATGTTATGGTTATTTAATCAATTTTTGGATAGAATAATGATTTATGTAACTATTAATGAAATTAGTTGAAAGGGTTTTAAGGCAAACCTAAGTTTTTATTCTTCAAATTCTTTGATTTTCTTATATGTAGTGGAAAACATTATTTCAGAGATGGGTTTTAATTTCATAATTTTTCAAATTAAAATAAATATTTTATAAATTGCCTGATGTGGAAATTAGGTTAGTTTCGAGCTTTTATAATTTATAATAATTAAATATGGTTTTTGGTCCTAAAATTTTTATATAGCAAAGAAAATGATATTTTTGAATTTATGTGATTTTTAGGGAGTTTACCCAAGTATTTTCAAATCGTCTTGAATTTATTATGATAGGTAAGCATATAAACCAAATAATTAAGGGTATTATAATTAAGTTTACAAATGTTTGGGACTTCAAAAATTGTATGCGGTAGCAATTCTAAAAAGAATTGGATGAAGTGTTTTATTATCCAATATAAATTTGACAAAGAATAAGATTTGGTGAAAAGAATATGCTTTTATGGCAAATAAACAAGCTTTCACCTAAACTATGTTAATGCCATGTTGTTAGGGTCAACATCGAGCCCATACATCATTGCAACTATGAGTGTTGACGTCGATGTAGTGGAAAGTGCATGGTAACTACTTAGGTATTTATGGATTGATTTCTCACCATATCGAAGTGGACATCGGCAACAACCATTATTGGCGACGCAGCATTCTCGTGACGCATTTGAGTTGACGCCGCACCTCTATGTTTTACATTAAGCCAAATACCTTTCTTTTAATAATTCTCAGCGTTATCTTTAATGTCAACCTAATTCATATTATTGTTAGCGGCATAATAGCCGAAGTGAGTTAAGTAAACTATTTTATGATGTCATGGATGGTCTTGATGCCACTATTCATTAAGGTCGGCGAGGTCTCTTTTAATTGTTTAGCTATGATGTCATGTGGTATCATTGCCATGATTATCGCTATCGACGTTGTTTTAAATAGGTGGATAACCCATAGAGTATGAAATTCATCAACATCATATTCGATAAGAATTTTAAATGCTTAAAAAGAGTTTAAGTTTTCAAGTTTTCGGTCTTCGACCTTGATAGAGATCGACAAGGGTTTTAATGCCACGTGCTATATGATTATCTAAATAAACGCAGAGAGCCTTGAGCCTCTTTGTCGACATTATTATTGAAGTCGACATTAATCTATATTAAACTACTTAGTGGCAGCGAGCCTTATGTTTTACGACTTCAACTTTAAAATCTAATTGGGAATACTAATGCTTATATTGCTATGTGTTAAAAGTATACGAAGTTGACATTATTTACTGGGGGTACCAAGGTAGAATAAACTCGACATCAATCATTGGGGATACAAATGTATGTTTTAATAAATTTTACATAGATCGCTTGGGGGTACTAATGTATGTCACTTTGAGACATTATAACTTTAAGGGTAAATAACCTAATTGGGGCACCAATGGATAGAGGTTAAACATGTGGATAACATGAATTAAATTGTTAAATGATGGGTTCATGGTTATCCTAGAAAAACTATAGGACGTGAGATTGATAGTCCACATTATGCTGGAGAAGGATAGTTTATAATTAATAAAGGGTTCATAGTTATTCTAGAAAATTATGAGATGTGTGATGGATAGTCCACATCATTTTAAATGATTGGAATATGTGTGATGGATAGTCCGCATAATTTAAATTGTTAAACCTTATTTTACGGGCAGTCCATATGGTAAGGGATGGGTAACCCAAGTAATGATTACATGTGAGACGGATAGTCCATATTCTCTCGTTAATGAAACCATGGGTGAGGGATAGTCAACATGGTAAGGGATGCGTATTCCACACAAGTATAAGACTGATAGTCAATGAAAACTTGGATGGTAAGTCTAATAACTTCGGATGGGTATGTTAGAAATGCGGATTACGGATCTTAAGGCTATGATAAACAATAGAGGGGGGTGAATAGTGTTTTAAGGAATTACTAAATCTTTTTGAGTTTTTGTTAATTTGAACACAAATGTATGCAATATTCAGACACAGATATGATCACAGAAACAAACACAGATGCAAAAATAAAGTAAAAGCAGTAAAGGAAAGAACACACTGGATTTTATACTGGTTCGGAGTTACCCTACATCCAGTCCCGCACACAAGTACGGATTTCCTTTCAAAAGCAATCTTTATAATTACACCTTCGATTTCAAGGCTACGAGGTACACCCCCCAGATTCACAATCCTCTGGGTAGAGATACTTGATTTTCACAGACAACAAATTCACCCAATTGATTTCCAGGGCTACAATCACACCTTTTCTCACTTGATTGATTTCCAAAGCTATAATCACACCTTTTCTCACTAAACTAATTACAAAGAAGTCTATAACTCTGAATAGCACTGAAGATCTTGTTGAGATAGTGATAGAGAATCAAATCAGAAATGATCTAGTTAGATTCAATGTTGATTTCGACAGAGAAAATGGTACGAATATGTATAAAGAAATGTGGAAGAAGAAGAGGAGTGAAAACCAGAAAATATGATTATGAATTCGTTGAAAACAACCCCTATTTATAGAAGAACAACAGCCATGTCCATTCGTGAAAGGATATGACGAATAGACACTTCTTTTGAAATTTAAATTTTGAAACCAACTGCCACTATGTCGACATGGGTATCTTGGGTATGTCAACATGCCAAAGAAAATTTTGGTGGTTTGTTTTTCTTTGAAAATAACTTTTATCTTATATTAAAACTATTTTAAACTTTTATAAATATACTTAACTATAGTTAAAATACATAAATAAATATAGAGAATAATATTTTAGTATATATAAAATTTTACTATAATTTTATACTTAAATCTAAGTATAAATATTTAAAGTTAAATATATTATATTAAATATAATTTAAAACCAAGGATAATTTTGTTTTGAAATTAAAGATTATTTTGAGGCTAAAAGTATTTAAAATCAGGATAGATGTTTTTTATTCTTTTAAAAGGATGGTTTTGAAAATATTTTGAAAACAAGATATAATTTTGTAAAATCATTTTTAATAAAAGTTAGCGGACACAAAACAATGTTCCACTCCATTTTTCATAGGTTCCATCCTACTTAGGGTTCCATCCCTTTAACGGGCTCGAAGTGGATTCCATTCCACGAATAAATTGGATTTTAAGATGCCAGTGCTTTTCTAGGAGTTTTAACAAAATTCCTAATTAAATTACTTATTCTTGAAATCTTGAACTCTTGATAATCTTGGTATTCTTGATACTCATGAGTCATCAATCTTGATATCTTGAATCTCTATACTGTACAGTCTTCATTCTTGGTACCTACATGGTTAAATCCTGCATATACATATATATCTAAACTATAATGTTAGTATTTATATTTTATAATCTTATTCTAAGGTTGTTGTCATCAAAACTATCATCTCAAGGACTAACAATCTCCCCCTTTTTGATGATGACAATCTTTGTTTATAAAATGTTACTTCCATCCTAATAACTCTAAAACTAATAACTCCCCCTTAATCTATGCCTAACTGTCCTACTTTATACTTCTCCCCCTTTGTCATCAACAAAAACTAACTCCAAACTATATAACTCCTCTCATTCTTAGACTAAAGTACCTGCATTAATAAACTATACAATGGAGTATATAATAGATAGATTAAGAGATAATTATACTGATAGACATGATAATTAATTAAAGATCATATAAATATCAATGCATATTTATACATGTTTTGCACACCAAATATCAATCCAAACCAAATCAAATCAAATCAATCAAAGCAAACAGTTCAAATCAAACAAACCAATCAAATCAAACATTACGAGGAACTTCCACTCATCCTTCTTCTCCAAATATAGGGTCTGCTTTAATGGCATCCCAATTTTCATTATCATTGGTGAGAGAGACTGGAGGATTTGCTTCATTATCATCCTTGTGCAGGGAGGAAATCATCCATCGTATTGCATCGAAATGCCTTTCTTGCTCCTTGATCATCTGCATTTGACTCAACTCTAAGTGTCGCTGGTTACGAAGAATGAACGAAAGAATATTCTTGAAAGAATTAAGAGTCTCTTCAAAATTTTCAGATAAATTATGAATTGGGTTGGCCACATTTTAGTTTGTGAGAAGAATGAGAGACAAAGTAGATAAGAAATAATATTGAGTGATGAATTATGGAAGAAATGGATATTTATAGGTGGAGAAATTCGTTTGAAATGAATAGACACAAGGTAGTTATTCAAATTTCAAATTTAAAATGAAGTGTCATTTCTGACTAATACATGTCGACATGGTCATTGGGGGATGTCGACATGGTGCAGTGAATTTTGATGGCTTATTTTGATTTTGTGAATAATTGTGTGTACATATATATTTATATAATATACTAACATTTATCCAGGAGATAAGATAAGCTAGATAATAGAAAAAGAATTCAATTTCATTTCATGATAACACGATACAGTGTTTAAAAACAAAGAACTACATCAACTTTTAAATTAAAACAAACTAAACTAATACAACATGAAATGAAAAGATAGAACTAGTTAAAGGATGATGAAGATGAATATAATCCAAGCTTCTTGCTGACTTTGGAAATAAACTTGTTCATCTTGGATGAAATTTTATCCAACTTCTTACTAACGGACCGTTTAAGAATCCGTTGATTCTCAACAATGGTCTTTTGGTTTTTGAGAAGAGTTTTGTCGATTGGATTAGGAGGATAGTCAATGCTTTCCAAAGAGGTTTCACCTTCTTCTTCTTCTTCAATTTCCATTTCATCCCTTTCTTCTTCTTCCTCTTCCTCTTCCTCCTCTTCCATCTCCTCATGAGCCAAACGTTCTTCCTTTTCGGCAAGAGTCTCATAAGATTGAAAAACAAATGGAATTTTCATAAGAGAAATATTTGAGTGATTGAAAACCTTTCTAGAAACAAATTCTTCTCCTTCGAAATCTACTCCAAAATAGTTAAAAATCCAAGTGAGATAGATTTCATGATACAAAGTATTCTCACCCATTTCATGATTTTTGGGACGAAGTTCATCTAAAATAACTTGCGCCCAATTAACATCATAATTTCCAAAAATAGAAAAAAGTGCTTTGCAAACTTTTGAAGTAGGATTGTTAAAATTCCCCGATCTTGGGGTCAAAGTATGTTGTAAAAGAAGATTGACAATTCTAGCTTTTGGTCGAAAATTTCGATTTTTGAATTCAAAGTCATCATTTCCTTAAAAAATGTGATGAAACGTCTCACGGTCATTTTCATCAATATTAAAACTAGAAAGATCTATTCCTGTACTCTTGCAATTGAGAATGGTACCCAAAAGATCACAATTCAAAAAAATTCTAGTGCCTTTGACACTACTCCAAATTTCATCATCGTTTCAATTATAAAATCCATGATTAAGATTTGCATAGAAAATTTTAACAAGATTTGGATAGCAAACAAAATCGTTTTGAGAAGCATCAACAAGGCTAAGAACATGATTGTTTGCAAAAAGAGAATCAATTTCATAAGAAGAAAATTCTTGAAATAAAGAAAAATTTTCGGGATGGACTTTTCCATAGTTAGCATAATTGATGTATGATTTTATGGCCTCTGGATCATTTAAGAGTTGCTCTTTTATCTTTTTGGAAATTCTCATAGTGAAGGGGTTGCTTGACGAAGCCATTAGAATAGAGAATAGAGAGTTTGAAGTTTTGAGGAGAGAGTTTGAACTTGAAAATGAAAGTGAAAAGATGTGATAAAATATAGTGAATAAATAGATTCTCAAAGGACATGTTCTCTGGTCAAAAGATGCATTTTCAGAGAATTGAATGAAGTGAAAAGGTGGAGGGAAATTCAACCATTTGAATTCAAATTTTGAATTTCAAATTCTGTACCCATGTCGACATCATGGTGGGGACCATGTCGACATATGTCTTTGAATTTCTATTATTTATTTTCCCTAAGTATTCTAATATATATATATATACTTAATATTTTTAATGTGTGTATGTGTGTGTGTGTGTGTGTATCTGAATAATTCTAAAATTATAGTATATTCTATAAAATATTATAATACTATTAAAAATAAAAATAAAAATAAAATAATAGTAAAAAGATAAAAAATTGAAAATGCAAACAACACACCAATTCAAAATCAATCAATCAAGCAACCAATTCTAAGCATGCAATTTCAACTAATTGTATTGTAAATGTGTACCTTTTTCTGAGTCTGTTTCTTTGAATTCGTCGGAGTCATGAACTGCTGTGAAACACATATTTGAATTATCTGTCTTCTGATCATCATTGCTTGAGGACGAGTCTGAGTCATCTAAAGTAGCAGTAAATGCACGTTTTCGTTTCTTTACGGAATCATTGTTTATAAAAAGATTTTGCCTATCTAGATACGGACAGTCTCTTTTGATATGGCCTGGTTCTTCACAATTGAAACATTTGATATTGTTTGGCACTACATTCTGATTTCCAGAATTCTTATAGTTGTTTCTCTTGAAGTTATTCATCTTTCCGTATTTCAGGAATTTCTGAAAATTCTTGGTCATAAGAGCTGTCTCTTCACCATTATCGCTGTTTGAGTCTGATCCATCGGTCAATGCATTGAATGCCATTGATTTCTTTTCAGATGCTTTGCTTTCTCTTCTCCCAATCATTTGGACTTCAAATGACATTAGATTTCCAATTAGTTATTCTATCTTTAAGGCACGATGTCATTTGCCTCTTCGATCGCAAGTGTCTTTTGATCCCATTCTGGAGTAAGAGAATTTAAGATTTTTCTAACTTGATCTTCTTTCGAAAATTCCATTCCCAAGGATATTAGAGAATGCATAATATCCTGAAACCTACTATACATATCTGAAATAGACTCATTAGAATTCATTTTAAATAATTGAAACTGATTTGTGAGCACGGAAATTTTGGTCTGTTTAACTTTGCATGTTCCTTCGTGAGTAACTTGCAAAGTTTTCCAGATTTCATATGCAGACTTACAAACTGTCTATTAAATTCATTCCTATCAAGTGAACAAAACATAATATTCATTGCTTTAGAATTATTTTGTGCAACAGTCTTTTGCTCAGCGGTCCACTATGCAAAATCAGTTGTGGGTCAGAATATTCAGTCTGTGTAATATTCTAAGTGTTTTATCCTACAGATTGTAAATATATTTTCATCCTACATACTCAATATGCATAGTTACTGCCATTAAAAAGTGGTGGTCTGATGGTAGACTGACCTTTTACAAATGAACTAGTGACAGGGATAATAGAACTAGTGTTGGTAGTGTTACCAGTACCAATGTTGGTAGCCATTTTGAATTTTTTTTCAAAATTCAGATTATGAAAACTTTGAAAAACCTTGCTCCGATACCAAATGTTAGAAATGTGGATTACGGATCTTAAGGCTAGGATAAACACTAGAGGGGGTGAATAGTGTTTTAAGGAATTACTAAATCTTTTTGAGTTTTTGTTAATTTGAACACAAATGTATGCAATATTCAGACACAGATATGATCACAGAAACAAACACAGATGCAAAAATAAAGTAAAAGCAGTAAAGGAAAGAACACACTGGATTTTATACTGGTTCGGAGTTACCCTACATCCAGTCCCGCACACGAGTACGGATTTTCTTTCAAAAACAATCTTTACAATTACACCTTCGATTTCAAGGCTACGAGGTACACCCCCCAGATTCACAATCCTCTGGGTAGAGATACTTGATTTTCACAGACAACAAATTCACCCAATTGATTTCCAGGGCTACAATCACACCTTTTCTCACTTGATTGATTTCCAAAGCTATAATCACACCTTTTCTCACTAAACTGATTACAAAGAAGTCTATAACTCTGAATAGCACTGAGGATCTTATTGAGATAGTGATAGAGAATCAAACCAGAAATGATCTAGTTAGATTCGATGTTGATTTCGACAGAGTAATGGTAAGAATATGTATAAATAAATGTGGAAGAAAAAGAGGAGTGAAAACCAGAAAAATATGATTATGAATTCGTTGAAAACATCCCCTATTTATAGAAGAACAACAGCCATGTCCATTCGTGAAAGGATACGACGAATATACACTTCTTTTGAAATTTAAATTTTGAAACCAACTGCCACTATGTCGACATGGGTATCTTGGGTATGTCAACATGCCAAAGGAAATTTTGGTGGTTTGTTTTTCTTTGAAAATAACTTTTATCTTATATTAAAACTATTTTAAACTTTTATAAATATACTTAACTATAGTTAAAATACATAAATAAATATAGAGAATAATATTTTGGTATGTATAAAATTTTACTATAATTTTATATTTAAATCTAAGTATAAATATTAAAAGTTAAATATATTATTATTAAAGATAATTTAAAACCAAGGATAATTTGATTTTGAAATTAAAGATTATTTTGAGGCTAAAAATATTTAAAATCAGGATAGATTTTTTTGATTCTTTTAAAAGGAAGGTTTCGAAAACATTTTGAAAACAAGATATAATTTTGTAAAATCATTTTGAATAAAAGTTAGCGGATACAAAAAATGTTCCACTTGATTTTTCGTAGGTTCCATCCCTTTAACGGGCTCGAAGTGGATTCCATTCCACGAATAAATTGGATTTTAAGATGCTAGTGCTTTTCTAGGTGTTTTAAAAAAATTCCTAAATAAATTACTTATTCTTGAAATCTTGAGCTCTTGATATTCTTGATACTCATGAGTCTTTAATCATGATATCTTGAATCTCTATATTGTACCGTTTTTATCCTTGGTACCTACATGGTTAAATCCTGCATATACATATATATCTAAACTATAATGTTAGTATTTATATTTTATAATCTTATTCTAAGATTGTTGTCATCAAAACCATCATCTCAAGGACTAACAGGGTAATCCAGTGTACATGGCATGTTTGCATATTAGTATATTAATATGTTATACCCATTTTGGATGTAGGAGCCTAGGGGATGATTGAGATGTTCTGGTTAAGATACTAGTGAGGTGAAAACCCATTCCGCTAAGTAGCATGGTCTCACTAGATATCTATTTGGTTCAAGATGGTAGGCTATATTCATAACAAATTGTTGTCTGACCAAAAAATATTTCCCTTTAAACTCTCGTGTACTTATTTGAGCAGGCCGAAAATAAGGACTTCCAAATTTCCAGTTAGACGAATAAGCTTTTGGAGATGTGCAGGAGGCAATTTAGCTATTTAGGATACCTATCTAATCTGTTGTGTTATTTCATTTTTTCTGTATGAATGTAATGGCAAGTTATATAATTTCCAAGTGTTAGACTCTGATCAACCAAGGGATCATCTTCATATATCACTCCTAGAGAATTTTATGAAAATTAAATTTTCTCTAAATGTGAAATCGCGAATGGGATTATGTAATGAATATGAAATCATATTTTGAATGGAATGTAAAAGTTATTTCCAAGTTGTTTGAAAATTATTCATATTCATGTGCTCTTGATTATTGATATGATTATCATAGTCACATTTTGACATCAAGAGTTAATAACTACGGATGACTACGGCATCCGCAGTAATGAATTTTGAGTCTCAGAGTGGGGGATGTTACAAATTAGTGCCGGAGCATAGGTTTATATAAAACTTGAAAGACTAAATTTTTTTTGAAAACATAATCCTAATGAAAAAGAGAATAAGATTGTATGGGATAATGCTAGAGTAACATACTTTTATTTACTATATATAAGTATGTATTCTTCCATCTCCCTTAGACTGTTCCTTGATATCTTACTAAGGCTCGAATGAAAATTTATGAGAAATAAAAATATGGAAGCAAGAAACAAAAGAGTGAATCTAGATTATGGAAGCACCAAAACCAATGGAAATGCTTGGCCCAACACCAGAAGGAACCAAGATCGATAGGAAAATGCCAATCAAAATGCAAAGGCCAGTGTATGTGTTGCAACCCCTCTAGTAGATATGGGAATATGTATCAGTTCTTCGTTCATCAATTTGATGCAAGCTGGAGCAGCTGCAGAAGTAAGTGGAGGAAATGCTGCTAATGTAGGAGAAGTAAATCCCATAGAGCCAGTTGGTAATGGTTATGCTAAGCCAAGTCGAGATTACAACAGTCTAGGTTGGAAGCTTTTTGGGGACTGAGGATGCAATAGAAGTGGAGAACTGGCTGTCACATTGTGAGAGAATTTTTGCAGATTTGGGTTTGGATGACGAACAAAAAGGACATTGGCTTTGAAATAGTTGCAATGAGCCGCTTTGTTCCGCTGGAATGGAGTGAACGTTGGGGTACCAAAGGAAGAATTGATTTGGCCTAAATTTTAAAGAAGATTAGAGGAAAGGTTCTTGTCTGAAGTAGCCAAGTTAGTCTTGCTAAGGAAGTTTATAGAGTTGGTCCAGAGGAAAATGTCAGTGTTGGAATACTCTGCTAAGTCTGATGAGTCGTCTAGATATAGGTATGCCACTGTCGATACTATGACCATGAGGAATGAGAAGTTTATCCGAGGGTTAAGGTCAGAGGTTGCTAGGGTAACCATGCCACATCTTAGGGACCCATCAAATGTAGTAGTGGAGATGGCTATCAGGAATAAGGAAATGCTTTTGACCTTCGGGATAGAGAAGTTAGTGAAAACTCAAGGTTTCTAAGATAAGAAGAGGAACATCTTTAAGAAAAAGGGAGATCAGAAATAAGGAGCTGCCAAGAAAGGAAAAGAAGATATTGTTTGTTGTAAGTGTGACAAGAAGGGGCACTATGTTAATGTGTTTCGTTCGGGTGATAGCAAGATGGTTATGGGAAAGCATAATGTGAAGTGCTTTAACTACGACCAAGTGGGGCATTATATGAACAAATCTCCAAAATAGCTAAGGCTAATAAAGGAAAGGTGTTTGCTTTGGATTCATCGAAATCAAGACCAATAGAAACTGAAAACGAAAAGTCTGCAATGGAAGGAACGTTTTTGATTCATATCATACCAGTTAGGGCACTATATGATATTGGTGCGTCGCATTCGTTTATATCTTTCTATTTGGTAGGTAGGTTATGTTTAGAACCATCATACCTATTTCCTTCCTTAAGGGTAGCTAACCCTATAGGAGGGCATGCAACTGTAGGGATGATGTCTGACCATCTAGAGTTTGAATTGTTAGATCATATTTTTGGCTACAGTTTGTATGTGCTTGATATTGCAGGTTTTGGAATTATTTTGGATATAGATTTGGTAAACAAATATGATGCTAGGATATTTTTCCGGGATATCAGCTAGACACCCTATAGTGGTGATCGAATTATATACTCGGTAGATAACTCGAGTGTGGGTATTTGTACTTTGTTGGGAGCAATGGAAGTAGAAGATGAAGTGAATCGAGATTTGACCGCTAGGGAATGTGCAAATTTTTTTGAGCCATTTACAAGACTATGACCAAAATGAGCTACTGATTACCGAATAGATATTGTACCAGGAACTGAACCCGTTAGTAGGCCACCTAGCAAGATGACACATACTGAGGTGAAGGGGTTAAAGGTGTGGCTAGCAGATTTTAAAGGATAGAGTTTTATTAGACCAAGAAATTTGCCTTAGCGCGGCTGTAGAATTCATAAAGTAAACACCCATCTCGTTGAGCCTATGTATTGATTATCGTAAGTTAAATGAAAAGATGGTAAAGAATCAACATCCATTTCTGAGAATTGATGATTTATTTGATTGGTTGAGTAGAGCTAAAGTATTTTCCTAGTTGGATTTGATGATTAGAGTTCCATCAATTGAGAGCGGTAGAGGATAGCATTCCTTTAATGGCATTTCGAACGAGATATGGTTCATAGAGTGGTTAGTGATGCCGTTCGGATTGACTAACGTGCCTGCTTTCTTCATGGACTTAATAATCGGATTTTCCGAGAGCACTTAGATAGGATCGTCTTGCTATTCATTGATGACATTCTGACATATACTAAGGATGAAATAGATTATGAGATTCATCTTAGAATAGTGCTTGAGATGTTGAGGCAATATCAATTGAAAGCGATTTCAAAGCATTATTTCTGGAAGAAAAAAGTGAATTTTCTTGGTCGTGTACTTTTAGAAAAAGGGTTGTCCTTAGATCCAACTAAGATCGAAGTTTCCAACAGTTGGAAGTGACCCGAGACGGTGACCAAAATAAGGAGTTTCCTTAGATCCATTGGTTATTACCGAAGATTCATCAAGGATTTCTTATGGATAATAGTGCCTCTGATCAAACTAAACAGGAAAGACATAAATTTTATTTGGTCCAACAGATGCAAGAAAGCATTCTTTAAGTTAAATCATTTTTTGAACAATGCGCCGGTGCTAGTTGTTCCAGATAGAAATCAGGGTTTAGTGGTGTATACAGACGCATGTAAAAAAGAATTAAGAGATGTATTGATGTAGAGGGGTAAAATGATTGCCTACGCTTCTCGGCAGCTCATACCACATAAAGTTAGATATCTGACTCATGATTTGGAGTTAGCAACAGTGATTTTTCATTGAAAGTGTAGAGACACTACATCTTGAGAGAACGATTCGAGTTATATACGGATCATAAGTCTTTGAGCATTCATTCTCTTAGAAAAAGTTGAAAATGAGACAGCAGAGATAGCTAGAATTTTCAGAAGCTTATGATTTTGGTATTAACCAAGGAGAGGAAATAAAGTTGTAGATGCCCTTAGTAGGAAACATCAGAATGTGGTGTTAACTATGTTGGCTGAATGGAAGGATTCAGTGGCGTTGACAACTTAGAGTGTGTAATTAAGATTGAATGCTAGTTCTAGTCAAAATACATCCATGGTATCTTACTTGGTAGTTGACCAGTACTGCTTCTAAGTAGAGAGATGATTCATTGCTAACTGAAAGGTTAGAAGATTGGAGGTGGAATCGAAATCGACGATCTAAAGGACTTTAGTCTTGAAAAGAGAGGATGGTTAAGAAAGAAGGGATAGTTATGTGTTCCAGGTGTTGGTGACCTAAGAAAGGAAGTTCTTAAAGAGGGTCATCAATCGATGTTTATAATTCATTCTAGGGGAACCAAGATGTATCATGATATGAAGAGAAATTTCTTCTAGGAATGTATGAAAAGGGTGGTAGGCTTAGGGGTAAGGCATGGTGTGAATTGCCAACAAGTGAAAGCCGAACATCATAAGTCAAGAAGATTGCTTCGGTCTTTGTATATACCGGTTTGGAAATAGGATTCAATATCCATGGATTTTATTAACAAGATGCCAAGGTCAATAGTGAAAATGAAAGTATATCGGTCAGAGTGAATAAACTAACCAAAAGTGCAATCTTTATTTCCGTTAAGCTTACTACGACAGCACATGTACTAGCTAAGTTATTTATGAAGAATAGTATTATACTGCATGGGATTCCTAGCAGTATAGTCAGTGACAGAGATTCCTTATTCACTAGTAAAATCTGAGAGAGTCTACAAGAGGTATTAGGTACCAAGCTTAAGATGAGTACTGCTTATCATCCACAAATGGATAGGCAGATGGAGAGTTGGTAAGGTACTTGAAGATTTATTGAGGGCTTGTGTACTAGATTTTGGTGGGTTATGGGAAGACCATTTGCACTTGGTTGAGTTTCTATAATAATAGTTATCATACTAGTATAGGAATGGCACCTTTCAAAATTTTATATAGAAGGCCATGCACCAGCATATTGGTTGGAGGTCGGAGATAAATTAATCCTTGGTCCGAATATAGTGAATGAAGCCACAGAAATGATTAAGCTGATCCAAGATTAGATGAGAGTAGCTTGGTCTAGGCAGAAAATTTATGCATATAAGAAGCGTAAAGATTTAGAGTTTTTAGTTGGTGATCAGATTTTCATTAAGGTACCACCAATAAAGGTTGCGATAGGATTTTGAAAGTCGGAGAGATTGGCACCGATATATATTGGACCGTTCTCTATCATAAAGAGGATCGGGAAAATCGCATACCGAGTAGTTTGGTAGGAGTCCATAATGTGTTTCATGTTTCTCATGTTACAAAGTATGTGCATGATCCAGAGACTACTATTGCTCCGAGTGCATTAGAAGACCTAGTGGTAGAACCAAAACTGACTTTTGTGAAACAACCAGTTCGAGTTATGGCAAGAGATGGGAAGAAATTAAGGAACAAAACAGTCAGGTTTATGAAGGTCCAACGAACTGACATCGAAAAAGACTATATTTGGAGACATATGATATGAATAGGGACACTTATCCTAAGTTGTTGTGAGGGTATGCTTCTATATTTTTTGTATAATTATAGCTTGTAAAGTGTACTAGCATTGTTTGCATGTTCGATATGCTTGTTTTGCATTTTTTACTGAATTTCGAGGACAAAATTCTTTAAGGAGAGGAGCCGGTAACACCCTAATTTTAGTTTACCATTATTCAAGATATATAATTGGATAGATTAAATAGAACAGTGTAAATGGTTAAGGAGAATGAGGTTTGAAAATTTATAAGGTCGAGTCATTACTAATGAAATAAGTAAGGTTGTTTAGAGATTTACCATATAAGAGAATACACAAAAGGGGCAAATATGTAATGACCTAGAATTTTTAACAATTTTTAATAATGTAATAAATTTTTCATGAAAATAAACAATTAAAATTTTAGAGATGAAAATTTGATGTTTGAAATACGTCTATTTAAGCGTAGCAAGTGTCAGATTTTAATTGGAAAATATTTAAGTTTGTTTTGTTTGTGGAATTTCAATTTAAAATCAGTTAATTTATTGGAAATAAAATATTTCTGAAATATAAATATTTTTGTATAATAAAATTGTAAATCATTTTCTTAGTGAGATATCATATTTCGTTTCGCCAAATTTGGACTGCTCTAGCCATGTTTACCTTATTTACGGCTATTTAGCAACAGTTTTGGCAGCGAATATCGAGTTTGATAGTATGGTCATATCGCTTATATCTATGTACCATTCTATTCGTTTCGTCCTGCTGATTTCCATAGTATGTTCATTTCTGCATTTCGACGTTCCATACATGGCGAAATCTGCATAACGGTTAGCCATATCAATACCTGTTTGGAACCTTTTGGTGTTTTGTGTCCTTTCATAATCCACTCGAAAATTAATGGCCACTAGACTTTTATATTCCCAAAAATTTATATCTAACTAACCTTTAACCTTTTTAATTGAGATTGTTGAACTGAGACTGATTTAAGTTGAATTTTGGACCTAAAGTTGATTTGAATTGATTTGTGAAATTGAAAGAACAATTCTAATTTGAAACTATTTTTGACATAAAGTCTTTATATACCAGCATGTATGGCACGTCCGTTCGACATGTGTAAAGACAACCGCAAGTTAACTTCTTTTTAATATAAAATAGCACATCCAAACATGCGTATTTTTTCAGTGTATATATTTTCATGTACTACTTTATATATAATAGCTGACTTTGTTTTGCATGCATGCATCATATTGTATAAACAATTGGATGATCTATAGTCCTTACCATGGCATGATGTTGCAAGTAGCTCAGATTTTGTTTGCATATCCATAGTAGGCTCGTATGATAAGATCATCCCATGTCCAAAACATGCCTTGTCCTACAACTGCCTCAGCTTATCCCTATCCAAAACATGATTTTGTACTGAAACAGTTGTTCATGTGTTAAATTATCGATTTAGAAAAGCATAACTTCTTTTTGATGTATGTATTTCATTGGTTCTAGTAAAAAATGTTACTAATTGAAGGAAAATTAAATAATGTTATGGAGTCCGCTCGATTTGAATTTAGAACATAGGAAATCAGCAAAATTGACAAATATGCCGAATTAGAGTTATGGTATTCGGGTTGTAGGCAAAATTATAACTATAAAATAAATACCCGGTTGACTCAAATGAGAGTTTTCATTTGTTTGTGACCTTCTATTTGAAATAGTTTGCTCTCTTGCATGATCACATCTAGACTGTCGGCTCTCGCGCCGTCTCTCTCTTAGTATTTCAGCCATAATAATAAATGGAACAATATGAAGCAGTTCGGTAAAGTTCAATATGAAGTTGTTTGGTTAGCTTAGAAAATAATTGTATTGCATTTGAGTGAAGAAATAAAACAGAACAACTTACTTATATAGAAAGATAATACGTGAGTAATAGTAATATACGCTATGAATGAGTAAAAGATGAGAAACTATAGAAGGAAATAATGGACTCTGTCAGAAATATGTTTTATCGAGTGCACCATTAGTAATGGACCACGTCAAACATTTCAATTCAAGTGCAAGCTTTTACACAGCAGCTCCATTCTCTTTACGTATGTAAACTTGCCATTTTTATGTATGTAAACTTGGTGCATAAAATATAAGACATTACCTGTAACACAATGATATATATACTTATCTAAATATCCATAACTGATATATTCACAATAATAAAATGCACGTGGATCAACTCATGATGAGAAGTGGCAGGATATTCCTTCCTATATTCTAGTTGTAGCTTTGGACATGTAATTTTCACATTTTGGATAATAACAACGGTTGCCTGTAGCTAACTGATTTGATACATTACGTGTTTCATGCAGTATGCACACCATTAATCATGCTTCACAATATTTAGACATATGTATACTGCATTTACTGTGTGGGTACACCTATGCAATATGTATATGCGGTAGGTACATCTTGTGTTAGTTGTGTCATGCAACACTTAGTTATAATGAGTACATACACGTTATATAAATAGTTAACACATATCAAGATTTTTGTACCATCAGCTTGAAGTAAATTGATGTTGCTCCAGAGTTTTAGTCATAACTTCCAGTAACCCTTCACTATTTTTGGCTGTTTTCTTCACTAATTCTTATACATCTGGCTAGGATAGTTTTTTTATTGCGATTTTGATAATTGACTAAGATTTAAATAACTTGTACGTAAAATGTGTCTTAATGCCAATAATCATAAATAAAAAATTCATCAACAAAATAAAAAATATACTCATTTTTATCCGTAAAATTTACAAACTTCAAACTTAATATTATAACATTTTTAATATGACTCATTACCAAAAGTTCCAAAAAAGTGTCTTACTAGCTACTGCTGATTAGCCTATTTGATTATGTCCCAGAATGTAGTGGTCAATGATTTTCACATAATTTTTCACATTTTGGACAATAACGATGACTTCTGACAATAACAATGGCTGTCTATACGTAAGTATTCAATCAAAAGTGAAGATAAGCTAAGTATATCTAAAACAAAAACTGTTAGTAAAGTAAACATGTTAGCTATGTGGTACGTATGTGCATGTAAAAGACAAGCATACACAAATATAATATCTATTAAAGCCCATGATATACCCATTACTTTCAGCAATGATGACCGAGAGAGGTTGTTAATGTTTTTAACAGGAACACTTGATGGATTTGAACTTTAATCCTTCCAATATCAAACAGTGGCATGCAGCTATTTTTTACTTGAGATATGAGACTTTGGTGCCATTTTCTATAGGTCCGTATACATCACTTTCATTCAGTTTTCTTTTTTGCCTTAGAACCAAAACCAAGCTTAGGGCATCCATTGCTATTTATTTCTTATAATGTATTAAAATCATATGATGATAATATATATACATGAGGGACAACTTCATTACCTATAGTATTATTTTTTATTCCATTACTTTGAAGCTCAAAGCCTGAAGGCAAGGCTGGTGGATGGTGCGTGCTTAGAGGAATATATGTACTGGATACTTTATATAGGCATAGATAATTAAATTATAGAAAGTAAAAGTTACATAAATGTGGGCGCTAAAATAATGGGTCAGTTAATATAACTTGTTACCACGGGTTCCCTACTTATATGCCTAAGTAGTAGAACTGTGTACGAATAAGGACATATCGCTTTGTTTAAATATTATATGCTACTGTACATAGAAGCTTTTAGACCACATGATTGCTTTGTTTAAATATAATATGCTAATGTACCTAGAAGCTTTTGGACCACATGATTGCTTTGACAGCCGGCATGATGGCTGCTTTGTATTAGCCCTATTTGATCATTCAGCTTTTGTTTGTTTTTCCCGAGAAACAAAAAAGCAGATGGAGGTGTTTTATGGAGGTCTTATTTGGTTTTATGCATGCCTGTGATATTATATTTCCTTTCAAAATCAAGCAACTTGGTTCCTGGACATTCATATTTCTATTTTTATGTTCAACTCATGAGCACTTTTGGTCAGAATAATATACCATCAGGGATTTTGAATTCTTATCATATTAATTAATCATCTTTCACATTAATTTTACGTTAATTGTAGTTATTTGTAACATAACATTAAACTAATAATTAATAACAACTATCTATTGAATTAGTTCTTTCCAAAAAAAATCCAACCCAATCCAGTGCACATAAGCACAATATACATTTGCTTGCTCTTCTCCTTTTGAACTCTTTACAAATGCTCATTTATTGTGCATGTTCCTTTGCTAAGAACGCACTCCCTGTTTTTTTACTATTGATACCATATTTTTTAGAAACATATATAACTTAGTGCATAAGACTGCTAGTTATATGTTAAAGAAATAAAAATTGTGATTATTTTATTCTACCGCAATGACATATCTATGCAATATGTTAGAATGTTTACATTTATAACTAAATTATTCCTTTATAATAATCAATCCTTTATGACTAATTTGTATGAATATATATGCCTGGATTCTTTGGTTCCACTCCATTAATTTTCTTTATGCCAAATGCATGACTTAGATTGATAGTGTGATGTACAAAAATCCCATTACTATATGAAGTTGGAATTGAGTGAAAATGATTTGCTATTAACATATACAAAATTGTCGACCACATACAAACAAATATACACTAACATACAAAAACACAGACCAATGCACAGTAACATATTCACGAACACATACCACTGCACATGCTTCTTTTAATTTTTCCAGCAATCCGTATCAATTCCACTGCTTGCCATTTCCTTCCTTCACTCTTGGTCTGCATCCAACCTGCCAAAACTACCAACCTCCTCCCTTATTGAAGCACACCAATCAGCACCCTTGGCCTGCCTACATCACCTCCACCCTCGGCCAAAAACTCACTACCCTAGCCTTCTCAGCCTTAGCCTCCTTCCCATTGTGCAAAACCCTGCTAATGCCAGATCCAGACCATCACCCGAATTGTCAAGCCTCGCCTCCAACCTGCTATGAATTGTCAAGCCTCGCCTCCAACCTGCCACGCAAGAGCACCACCAAATCTGAAGCTCCAGCCTATGTCTTTTAATAACTCTTCTTTCCCATTTGTTGTTTCAGAGTTGACCATAATAGCAGAAATTTCCCATAGATGACAAAATTAGGGCGTTGGATGAAGTTAGGCAGGAGGAAAGCGTCAATTTATGATAAAAAATAAAGCGCTTACCATAAAGGAAGAAGAGTATGAAAACAAATGCAGTTTCCACTGCCGAGTTATGGACATTCATTGAGTGGTGATTGATACAGTTACTGATGTAGTTTTTGTTATGTATGAAAAACGCAAGAAGGAAAGTGGCTGGATCATTCTTGTTTTGCATTCTATTTAGCAGCGCAGTTTAAGTGGAAACATTCCATAAAATTTGGTAACGGTGAGATTGTGGATCAGTGTAGAGAAACATGGAATAGAAAGACAAAAATATCCCAACCATAGCCTGAAGTTTGAAAGGGTAGTTTAGACAATTCAAAAGCTTTAAAATGGGGTATTCCTATTATATACAGATATAAACTATTTTTATTATGTAATTTATTTTAATATATAAACTATTTTAATCTATAACCTATTTTCAAATATAAACTATTTTTAAGGAATAACTAGTCCAATATATATAAATTACTTTCAATATCCAAGCGTTTAAGTTGGAACTGTTATGATTTAGGTTAATGGATTTAAATGTGAATACTTTGATATGATAGTCTAAACTATTTTGTTGTTATGATTTTGAAAGTAAATATGATTTCGAAAGTGATATGGTTTTGAAATGAATATGATATTTTGATATGAAGTATGAACTGTTTGAAATGAAAAATGACCATGATGTGAAATAAGCATTTGGAATTTAAAGAGACTGAGATCGGATATTGTCATATTCTCTACCAATACCAAAAACTACTTTAACAAATGTGCACGTGGTGGAGATTCCAAAACAATGTAGGATGGTTTGGCAAACGTCTTATGAGGTATGATGGCAGCCCTGACTCCCTCGAGTCATTTTAATGTGGCTAAAACAAGAGCTATACTGGTCCAAGTGGGGTCGCTCCCCTATCAGGCACATTTCTTCGATACCATTCTATTACTTTGTGATTTGATTGAGTGCACCTTTGATTTGGGAGTCTGTCTTGAGGTGGACGGTAATAGCTGCTATGCATTACCATCAGTCTGGGAGTGCAAAACGGTAGTATCCTACCTTGGGAATTGCCTCGCGCACCTTATCACATGCCTTATCGCGCCCTCTACGAGTTTGGTTTGTACCGTGCCTATGGAGTGCCCTCTGGTAGCCCTCCAGTTTACGGAGGAATTACGGTATTGTATATACTATGGAAATGTATAAAAATTTATTAAGGAGGATATGAGTAATGCCTTTATGCTATTTTAATAGTTTATTTTACTGTAGACATTATATATGTAGCATATTGTGCTATGTATGTAAATATTTCCACGGATCCTTACGGGATGGAATCCCAGCATCCTTTAAGTTATATTGCATTTCACTTGAGTTGATTTGCTTGCATAAGAATATTAATTCTGACTCGAGTGTTTTGTGTTTTACTTTATGCACGGGTCAGATTGAGTGTCACAGCATTTGAGACTCACCTTTGGAGCTTGGAGCTTTGCTTGGAGATTCGTCTTTATCTATTCAGCTTCCAGTTATTTCCAGTTGTTTATGTTCAGACTCGACGTTTGCTTATGTATTAGAGATTCCTTTTTATTCGGAATTTCTTTTGTATTTTGTTTCAAACTCTGATGTTTATATAGTAGTTTCATGAATCACATTTATATATTTCGTTGCTTATTATTATATCACTCCGTGTCTATGATTCTGTGATTGATTTATTTACTGCATATACTAAGTTTTTCCAAATATAAATTAACAATCTATTGTTTTGAGCAATTCAAGTCCAACATGTGTGGGTGGTTGTCGATTTGAAGGGTTCGAAGTAGCAAGTGTTACAGTTGGTATCAGAGCTCTAGTTTAAGCAAAACTTAGCATATGGAGTAAAACTCATTGGAGATAAGGTAGTGATACCCTCGAATGAGAAGTATCGATTATAGGATTATCTTCGTTCGAGCTTGAAACTCTTTGTTAGGATCCTCCTGGATTAGGATTTCTTTTGAATTTTGGAACTTTCCCTTTGTTTTGAAATCCATTCATGTTTTTTTCTGTTCGTGTTCTTCATGATACTAGAGCATCCCGTGGGTCTATTTCTGTTGATCTCTGTAATAAATTTGAGCACATCTTGCAACCTCAATTGGCAACTTCATCCTTTTGTTTGACTAATCCCATCGGCGGTCCCGCCAACCTTATTATGATTTGTAAAGGGGTGAAACTCCTTTACAACAGGCGTCGATTCACTCGAGATTTCTATGTCCTCAGTTGTGATGTTGTTAACCCTTGCAAAGCCCAAACTATTTATCTAATAGACGACCAGGGTAATTCTCTTGTGTTTTTAAGTTGTATGCCTCAGGATTATGAAGGCGGCTTTATCTTTCCCCTCGTTTCTCAGCCTAGTGATCTTGACTCCACCCCGATAGTCAGGGATTATCCTGATGTTTTATGAAGTCACTCCTCTACCTCCAAGCGGGAAATTGAATTCCGCATCGATCTTATTCCTAGAGCTCGATCTTGCTAGCAGTTTTCACCAGTTTCGTGTAGCCGAGGAGAGCATTCCCAAGACCGCTTTTCGAATGGATGATGATTTCTATGAATGGTTAGTCAAGCCCTTTGGATTAACCAATGCTCCTGCCTTCTTCGTCGATTTCATGAATCGCATTTTCCACGATGTTCTCAATAAGTTTGTCTCCATTTCTTTGATGATATTCTCATCTTTCTAAGTCTTGGTTGATCCGGTTAAGGTCGCCGTGATTAAATAAGTCTACCCAGCTTCCGTCTTTTGCAATTTAATTATCTTATCATCCTTTCGAGCCTATCTTCTTAGTTAGAATTCTCTTGGATTAGGGTCCCTCTAAATTTGAATCACTATCCATGTTCTAAATCCATTCTTGAATCATCCTATAAGGGAGTATATTTGTAATTATTTGATGTGCACCTAAATGTGCATATATTTACATCCATATTTTATCTATTTTTATTTAAATAAATTTCATATCTTGGCATTTTAACATGTTTAAAACCAAAATTCAATTATTTTCAAATCATCGTATATTCATCTTCATTCAGGGGAAAAATGGTCATTTTTGTGCATGTGTCAATTTGAGAATTTTTATTTGAATATTTTTTATGATTTTTATAGGAAATTTTGATGCATATGGAAGAGAGTTTCATGAAGATATATGCACACAAAGGAATACAAAGGAATGAAGAGGAAATACTTCAAGCTCATGATCATGGAGGACCCCACCCACTTACCTAAATCTATAATTAGAAGCTACATGACAACTAAGTGGAGGTTAAAGCTTCATGCATTTTCAATGATGGATTAATTAGTGGCTAATGGTTATTTGGTGGCCACATTTCCTAAAGGGCATTTTGAGAAGCACCCTAAAAACTGAATTATGATTTTATGCATGTATAAGTAGCTCTCTTATGTACATCTCTACTACTAATAAAGAAAATTCGTTGAATTAATTTACTCGGCGTCTTTTTGAAATTCCGAAAATACCTTGCTTTCCGTTTACAATAATATAAACAGCCTGTGTGTGAAACACAGACCAATTCTAGTGTAAATAGTTTTTGCTCTCTTAAATTAGCTATGAAATCAAAATGAAAGTTGTAAGCTCTATATTTCATGAAATAAAAATGGCTTCCTAGCCTTTTTCTCGTCTCTTTTCTACTTGTTTTTATTTACTGTTATGCTTATACTGATTTCTATGCTATTCTCTTTTCTTTGTTAGTATATTAAATTACATTCATACAAGTAGTGTAGTTTTGTTTTTAAGGAAGTAGTTAGTAGTTAATCTCTCTTTCTTCCTTTTCTTAGTTTCTATTTCTTTGCTTTTTAATGTTGAAATTTACAAGTGTTGATTTGTTAACACAAATGAGTAGCTAAACCCTTCAATTTAGGAGTAATGAAGCTCTCTAACTTTATATAATTTCAGCATCTCGATGATTTATGATCTCTTTTATTTGTGCTTCATGAGAGTAGATTTTGATGTAAGTTTATACATGTAAGTTTGATAGCTTATGTTGCATTTGCAAATGAGCTATTCTTATTCAACTAAACACAATTTACATCATCATTTGTGAATTGATTTTTGATTTTGAAATGAAAGTAAAAAAAAAACTTTGATGATCTATATTACTAATTACAATAGTAAATAGATCATACTTAAAATAACTTTTGCTTTGGCTTCATTTTCATGAGAATTTATAAGTGGTTTATTTGTTGTATTACAGTTTGATGGTTTAAGTTATGTTAATTAATAACATAAATAAACCATATTTATGATAAATGCAACAAATATTTAACTTAATATCAAAACTAGAGATTATAAATTAATTGTTTGTTGATTTACAAAAATATGAGAGAGAATTTGCCTCTAAATTGTTCTCTAATCTCATAGTTTTTAATCTCATTTTAGTTCCAATTTTAGCTTCATTTGCTTGTATTTAATAATTTTCTCTCCATTTGGTATAATTTGATTGAATTGATTTTTAAAATCTATGATTCCCTGTGGAACGATCGGTACCCGCCACGTACTAACTTTTATACGTCGTGCGCTTGCGGTTAAATTTAATTTGAAATTATTCGGTAATTTTCTAGCTCAATAGAAAATTTATGGTTCAGATGTTTTTGGCGCCGTTGCTAAGGAATTTGTTTTGATTTTATTTTCAATTCTTTGGAGAAAAAAAATCGTTTGATTTTTTTGTTTTTTACTTTTGGGTGTGTGTTTGCATTTTTTAAAAAAAGTGTGTGTTTGTGTGATTGGTGCTTGCATTTGTTAATTTGTTTGTTTGCAATTGTTTTCTTTCCTTTGCATTTGCATTTCTAAAAAAAATAACATACACAATTTCCAAACAAAAATAAAAATATTTTATTGCTTTTTTATTTACAAATTTCATTTTCTTACAATTTTTCATTTTTTTTTACAAATTTACATTTTCTATCAACTCCCCTCAGTGGCACTGTACAACTGCGCACGTACATACTCAGCACAATCACTGCATAGTGCACTTACAAACTGTGCACTTCCCTGCTCTACCCCCCTCTTCCATAAACAGCACATATCATCTTCACAAAACAACTTACCCACTGCACTACAAAGCCTGAACTCCCTGACCTCATTCATCAGTGATCAATCCCACTTCTCTCTGTCAAATACCCCCACAACAACAGCAACCCCATCATTCATCTCCTATGACAGTGCAACATTCACCACATAACTGCTCCACCCTCTCCTTATCACCATTACACAAACCATAGTACACCAACAAATCCATTGCCATAGAATTCACCACCAGCCACTACAAAGAACAACCCGAACACCTTTCCTCCTTCAACAAAACATCACTTGACAGAACTGCATTCAATCATCCTCTCGTTCGAACATTTCTACTATCCCTTGACTACTACATCTCATTGCCATCAGCTACTGCCTTTCAGACCACACAATTACCAAACAAACAAACCATCATACCATTTGATTGCCACCACTTCTTCAAACAACAAACAAACCACCCTCCTAACTCCCACTCACCACCCTATCATACTACCACCCAAATTTCCAAACAACTACATCACAGCCTCTTCTGTTCACAACAGCCCAGTTCACAACTACATACCATCCCTACCATTCAAAACTGTGCAAAACAAACTGTCAACTACATACCACTTCATCCTCACAACCATATCCTAGCAATACCCTGAACACTCCCCTCCAACTGCACCATACTTCACACATTACGACAGAGGCCACCCAAACCACAACCCACAACATCATTTCTGACCATAGAACTTCCACAAAATCCATAACTGTTTACATCAAAACTAGCCTCTTCACTACAAACATCCCCTGCCACCACCTTAAACAAACTGCACTGTCCTTCTTTGGCCATCAACCTACCTCCATCTACAACAGTCTTCCAAGCCTAACCACCCCATTACTCGAACTAGTATATCCATCCCTTAACCATCACTGCCTCAACTCACCTCTGAACAAAAAAAAACTGCTTGCGTCCCTGACTTCTGCAGAGACCACTCTTCTCCTCTTCATCACTAAAAAAACAGTATTGCCCATACACGGCCAATACATCACACAACAAACTCAGTGCCTAATACACACCATCCTCCTACCAAACATCAACCCATAATCGAACTTCACTGTGCCATACCTGACAAAACTCTGCAATACCAACCCACATACTACTGCAGCTCCACCAGTTTGCTCCTCTAACACGTTGCCGCTGTCATTATCATCTCCTACGAATACTATTGCCATTCATACTTCATAAACTGTCCCTGTACAAACGCCTGCTGCTGCAACTGCCTCATTCGTCACTGCAATAGCTTCCATCGTTACCCAATTCACAACTACCTCAACCCTTACCAAACATCTCTCCGACTTGAGCAACCACTCAAACACTTACAAGCCAAGTCAAAGAATCAGGAGCATAAACAGCCGTAAACACCCTCAATTCAAATCGCAATCTTCAACATACCACCAATCGCTACGCTTCAGCAACATCGAGTCTCCATACCCCTTCGCGAACCAAAACGAATGCCACAACCAATCACTAAACCCAACATCTCCAAATCGAATTGCCACCATTCGCATCCACCCACGACCATACTCCAGAACGATGAACAATCTCCACTTTGCAAACCTTCGGCTCTGATTATTTTGTTGAGAAAATTTCGGCTTTGGGAGTGCTTCGATTTGTGGAATGAGAAGTTGATAAATTCTGCAGCAGTAATTTAGTTTCTTTAACGGCTCTGGATTTCTTGTTTGGGGCCGGCCTTGTACGCTGAAATACAAATTTTTTCTTTTAGTTTGTTTCTTTTTTTTAGTTTTCTTGTTTTCTTGTTAAAAAAATTGTGCTGTTGAATTAGTCTTAAAGTTCTTTTATTTTGTTGATTTAGTTTGTCTTAATTTTTTTTTTTTGTTCCATTCTAAAATATTTTATATTGTGTTGTTTGAGTTGTTAAGTTTGAATTTTGGGTTTCGATCAATTCGTCTGTACAACGTTATCGATAGGAATTTCAAAACACTTGAATAGAGCAAACTGACACAATATTGTTTTCAAAATTGATAAATGAAACAATGTTACGTGTGCGCGTATGGTTTTCGAAAATTTGATGGTTAAATGAATTGGTTGTTTGAAATGATAATACTAGATTATCGTTTATTGTTTTGTCAACATTTCTAAACCGTTGACCATTGTTGCATGTTATAAGGAGATGAAATTTTATAAACATGGTCTATAAATCTGTTTTGCAAATGAAATGAATTTAAATTAAGGATTTGAGTATTAAATTTTTGATGCTTTTCAAATTTGATTTTCAAAGTTTGCAAAAAATATTATCATTTGAAAGTATTTTCGAATGGAATTTGTTTCCAAAGAATTTTAAAAGAAGTAAGTCATTACTCTCCTCTTATGTCACTAAAAAATAATTTCGATGATGACTGCAGCATCATCGACAATCATTTTCGAGTCTCAAAGTGGAGAGGCCACTTTGTAGCTTTGTTACATTTTTTTTTGGAAAATGGATTTGATTTGAATTTCTTGAGTATGATTTGATGTACAAATTGAAAATTTAACTTTTAAGTTTTATGTTAAGTGATGGTTTTCAATTATTGAAATGAAGCAAAAAAAAAATTGAATAATTGGAGTGTTTAAAATAAGAAGTAAAATTGAAACAACTTTAAACAGTTGAACTAAGATAAAATCAATTTGTGTAATACTCAATTGCATTCTATGACATATATAACTTACCTGAAATATTCAAAAGTAAAATAATTATGAGAATATGTAACTGAGGGTTATACAAGAGAAAACTTAAGTAATAAAATGTTCAAACTAATTTTTTTGCTTAATAGGAATGTTGTAAATAAAATTTTAAATTTGTATAGTGCTCAATTACATTTGGAAATATTAATAAAATCTACCTGGAAAAGTTTGAATGTAATGAGAATATGTAATTGAATAATATATAATATATAATATAAATGTAATAAGATGTCCAAAAATTGAAATTTTTATGGTTTTGAATTAATTGTTTTATTTGGTATTATGTATTTCGAATTTATCTTCTCTTTCCATTTGCTTCTATTCTCCTATCTCGTTCCTTTTCTAGGATGAAAAATTATGAGTGGGGGCATTGTAATGACCTGGAAATTTTATTGATTTTTAATAGCGTCATTAACTAAATTTTTCATAGAAATAATTAATTAAAATTTTAGAGATGAAAATTTTATATTTGAAATACGCCTATTTAAACGTATAAGGTGTCAGATTTTCATTGGAAAATATTTATGTTTGTTTAGCTTATGGAATTTCAATTTAAAATCGGTTATTTTTTGGAATAAATTATTTTTGAAATCTGAATACGTTTATAAAATAAAATTATAAATCATTTTCTAAGTGAGACGTCGTATTTCATTTCACCAAATTTGTACTGCTCTAGCCCTGTTTATCTTATTTATGGCGATTTAGCAGCAGTTTTGGCAGTGAATATCGAATTTTGATAGAATGGTCATATTGCTCATATCTGTGTACCATTTTGTTCGTCTCATCGTGGTGATTTCCATAGTGTATTCAATGTGCATTTCGGCGTCCAGTACACGGTGAAATATGCAAAACAGTTAGCCATATCAGTATCCGTTTGGAACCTTTTGGTGTTCTATGTCCTTTCATAATCCACCGTGAAAATGAATGACCACTGGCCTTTTTTATTCCTAGAAATTTATATCTAACTTTTTTCATTCCTGCCGGTCCAAATATATTGACTTCTCCTTTCTCTGTTTCCTTCTTCTTTAAAAAAAGAAAAATAATAATATATATTAGCTTGTATATTTTGTTTTCTGTTCACGCCCATTTTTGCTCTTCTCCTTTGTGACGACCCGGAAATTTTGAGCATTTGAAATTGGAATATTAATTGATTTTAAATATTTAAAAGTTAATGTTTAACTCAAATTTCAAATATCACCATTTATTTGGAATTGAATTTAAGGGTAATATATTCAGTTTTGAAAATATATCATTCAAATTGAATTTAAAAATAGCCTTCCGAGGCACAGTCTCGGAATTTGACGAAACCAGTTCCATTGGATCCGTAATAGTTAGTTATTATCGGATTTCAATTTTCGTGGCAATCGGAGTGTTTGTTTGATCCTGGCAGCTCGAAATGCTTAGAATTATTTTAATCGATTTAATTGGAATTTGATCATTTTCTTCTGTAACTCGCACATACGATCGAATTAGCTTGCGGAATCTGTTCCGTTGTGTTCGAAATGCGGGTATAACCTTATTAACGCCTGTCGGCAGTTCTGATTTGGGGTTCGGGATTTCGCGTTATGCAAAGAGAGATATTTTCGATATTTAAATATTTAATTAACCACTCTCGTATTCAAGAAGCTAACCACTCTCGTACTCATGAAGCTTCCTCAGTTCGATATTTTTCCCCGTCCTCTCTTCCTTCAACAGTTACGAAATCGAGCCCCCTCTTTTCCTTCATTCCCAAATCGATTCGTAAATATTAAAAAAAAACAATTTAAACAACGGCAAGCGATTCGAATTTGAATCGCGGTGTGTAGTCTCGAGCTCGGGCTCAGGGAGTTTTGCCGAGGTTGAGCGAGTTGAACGTCGCGTGAGGAGAGGCGAGCCGTGTCTGAGAAGCGCGAGCTCGATGCTGTGTTGGTGCGAGGGATTGGGGAAGACAAGTCGCGACTGGCAACAGCAGGAAGAGCGGCTGCAACGGGGTAGCTCGAAGGGGTTTGAGGTGGAAGTGGTCGCGTTTGGGCACAGGCCGATGGTGCTCGAACCTGGGTAGCATCGCGATGGAGTGATGCAGTGGTTCGATTTCGAGGTGAGGAGGTTTGCAATGGTGATAGCAGGTGAGTACCTTAATAAATTTTTATTTTAATGAATTGTACTTTAACAACTTGATCTGGGATAATTTTTGGGTGAAACTGTGAGACTCGAAGTATAGGGTAGTTATACTCGGGGCAGTGGGGCTTGTGCTCGAAGCATAGTAGGGTTGCTTCGGGTTAATAGTTGTTCAGATTGTAATGAACCTATTTGTATTCCAGCTCGTTATAAAAGCTTAGCATTCTAGAAAATTAAGCCTACAATTAGAACGTAATCAGTACTTAAATGATAAAGTACTTAATGGAAGTGCTTGAGAATTAATTACTTGAAATTATGTAAGTAAGGATTAAATAAGATAAACTATTAAGGGCTTAATGATTCTTAATTCAACAAATTAATAGGGTAATTAAAATGAAAAACTAATTAATTCAATTAATGAAAGATTTGGATTATTTAACTTAGTAATCAAAGGGTTGAATAAATAATAAATTAAGTTGTAAAGTAATTAACTAAGTATAAGTAATTCAGAATAATCATTTGATGGTGTGATAAATAATAATTACTTAATGTAATTAATTAAATATAATTACTTTGTGAAATAAATCAAGAGATTAATTAAGCTAGTTAAGAAAGGAGTAATTAATTTATGAATGAAGTAAAATGAAGGATAGTTAATTACAATTTGGGATTAATTGAGAACAATTAATATTATGGTCGAATTAAAGAAAAATATAATTGGAAATCATTACTTCCTGTAATTAATGTAGTAATTGAAGATTTGATTAATTGAGATTAATTAATTCATAATAAATGACTTATGAGTAGCTAATTAAGATAAGTAATTAAGAACTGGTGTAATTGATTTTAGTTAATTAATTTGTAGAGTAATTAAAGATTACTCATTGATTTGATAAGAATAATTAATATTGTGAAATTAATTAAAGAGAATTACTTGAATGGAATTGAAAGATAATTAATCCTGGGTGATTAATTAAGAAGGATGAATATGAAAGAATTGATTAATTAATTAGGTTGGAAATAAATCAATGAGGAAATATAAGTAATTGGGGTTCTGAATTCAATTAGAATAAATTGAATTGGCTTGTATGCGATTAAGCTTTGCTTATGGATGATTGAATGGTGTTAGATGCTTGAATGAGTTGATATCTCTGATATGAAATGATGTGTATTTCATTTGAATGACTTGGTTAGGATAACATGGGTTACGAAGAGACCGGGGTCGGGTATTGGAAATATCTGAAACCACTTCTAATTTTTATAAGTAGATTTGTGGAATCAATAGACTGGAAGGAAATGATTTAAGTAAATTGGATTATTTTATCTAAGTTTGGTACTTAGAAATGGATGTGAGGAATAAGTGTTGTCTATAGCAAATTGTGGATTTATTAAATTGGTATAAGTTACCCCGGATTTATAAAAATTGTTTGCCTTGGTATTCTATGTTGTTTGGGTTTACTCACGCTGGTTTCCAGCCTGACCCGGGTGTTACTTTGGTGTAATGCTCGGGTCAGACCGAGTATTACAGAATTTCAAGTAGGACGTTCTGGAGTTCAGGAGGCGAGCTGGATGGCAATATCGTATAGAGTATATGAGCTGTATTTATATTATTGTAAATCTAAGACATGATAATTGTAAATATTCAATGGTTGTATATATGTGAAACTCTGATATATGTTAAATGTAATCGACAGATATAGTATTCTTTTGTAACTGTTATTATTATTTGTTATATTTTATCCGCTGCGAATGTGAGATGTTTGGTATTTTCTGTTCTTCTTCTTCTATCTCTTTCTTCTTTTCATAACTATCTGGAATTTTCGGCTTCGAAAATTTCGGGTCGTTACATTTGGTATCAGAGCTGAAAGGTTAAGCGAGAACCTTGGCTAAATAGAGTCTGTAGTACTCTAGAATGAGTTGAGTGTATATATATGAGCGCGTACTTGTTATTTTCTTATATAAAGGTTTTAAATGATTTTATATAAAAAGTATATTTTGATATATAAAATAGTATTTCCTTCTAATAAATATTTAGGTGATTAGTTGTTAAATCAATGGAATTAAAATTAAGAAGTAATATAATACAATCAAATTGAAATCTTGAATTGGATGTAAATTAGGAGATAACAGAAATACAACCAAATTAAAATTAAATTAATTAAAAATGAAATTCTGGGATTAGAACTCAGAAATTAACTTGTTTAAAAACTTTAAATGAACAAAGTTAATTTGGTTTAAAAAGTTAAACCGACCTTTGAGAATTCAACTCGAATTTATATAATTCGAGATGGTTTAAAAGTGAGATTATAATTTCAAACAGAATTCTAGAGAATATTTGAAATAAAGTAAGATGGAAATTCTAGAATAATGTTTAAATATGAATTGGAGGGATTGGGAATTTGGAATTTTTCGGAAAATTTAGAATTCCTTTGGATTTGGAAGTGGTTTCCAAAGGTTTTGGAGAAATAATAGCATTATTTCAAAAATATTTTTTTGTGTTGAATTTGGAATCCGGGAGATTTGAAATTAAAAATATTTGAAAATGTTTTTAAAGAGATAAAAGCATTGAACTCTTCCGGTCACTGGAAAATAACTTCGGTGATGACTCCAGCATCATCGATGTTCATTTTCGAGTTTCTAGAAGAGAAATTAATACAAAATTGTTTTAAGTTGAAATTGTTTGTGAACCGAGTTTGGTTTTGAAATTCAAAGGGATAATTGAATTTGCTAAAGACTTTTGGATATAGTTGAATTCTAAGGGGATATTGAAATTTTGGAAATTTGTTTAAACTCTGGAATCTTGATTAAAATGTTTATATGGAATAATAAAAATATATTGGCTAAATAAAATGTATAATTCCGATTTAAAAGCAAAATGTGAATGTAATTGATTATAAATAGAAGTTGAAAGATTGAAATTATAATTAAAGTTGTACAAGTTTAAAGATCAAATGGAATTTGATTTGAAGTTACAAGGAAATTGAGAACCAATTCAACTTGAATTGGGATTAAATCAATTTCAATGGAAATTGAGGATTATTCAAATTGGGATAGAGTTAATTTAAATGGAGTGGAAATTTAAATTGAATTGTGGGTTTTGGAAAAGGTAAACGGGTATAGTACCATTCTTCCTAACTAGCAATTTCGGGGACGAAATTCTTCTAAGGGTTGAGGACTGTGACGACCCGGAAATTTTGAGCATTTGAAATTGGAATATTAATTGATTTTAAATATTTAAAAGTTAATGTTTAACTCAAATTTCAAATATCACCATTTATTTGGAATTGAATTTAAGGGTAATATATTCAGTTTTGAAAATATATCATTTAAATTGAATTTAAAAATAGCCTTCTGAGGCACAGTCTCGGAATTTGACGAAACCAGTTCCATTGGATCCGTAATAGTTAGCTATTATCGGATTTCAATTTTCGTGGCAATAGGAGTTGTTGTTTGATCCTGGCAGCTCGAAATGCTTAGAATTATTTTAATCGATTTAATTGGAATTTGATCATTTTCTTCTGTAGCTCGCACATACGATCGAATTAGCTTGCGGAATCTGTTCCGTTGTGTTCGAAATGCGGGTATAACCTTATTAACGCCTGTCGGCAGTTCTGATTTGGGGTTCGGGATTTCGCGTTATGCAAAGAGAGATATTTTCGATATTTAAGTATTTAATTAACCACTCTCGTATTCAAGAAGCTAACCACTCTCGTACTCGTGAAGCTTCCTCAGTTCGATATTTTTCCCCGTCCTCTCTTCCTTCAACAGTTATGAAATCGAGCCCCCTCTTTTCCTTCATTCCCAAATCGATTCGTAAATATTAAAAAAAACAATTTAAACAACGGAAAGCGATTTGAATTTGAATCGCGGTGTGTAGTCTCGAGCTCGGGCTCAGGGGGTTTTGCCGAGGTTGAGCGAGTTGAACGTCACGTGAGGAGAGGCGAGCCGTGTCTGAGAAGCGTGAGCTCGATGCTGTGTTGGTGCGAGGGATTGGGGAAGACGAGTCGCGACTGGCAACAGCAGGAAGAGCGGCTGCAACGGGGTAGCTCGAAGGGGTTTGAGGTGGAAGTGGCAACGTTTGGGCACAGGCCGATGGTGCTCGAACCTGGGTAGCATCGCGATGGAGTGATGCAGTGGTTCGATTTCGAGGTGAGGAGGTTTGCAGTGGTGGTAGCAGGTGAGTACCTTAATAAATTTTTATTTTAATGAATTGTACTTTAACAGCTTGATCTGGGATAGTTTTTGGGTGAAACTGTGAGACTCGAAGTATAGGGTAGTTATACTTGGGGTAGTGGGGCTTGTGCTCGAAGCATAGTAGGGTTGTTTCGGGTTAATAGTTGTTCAGATTGTAATGAACCTATTTGTATTCCAGCTCGTTATAAAAGCTTAGCATTCTAGAAAATTAAGCCTACAATTAGAACGTAATCAGTACTTAAATGATAAAGTACTTAATGGAAGTACTTGAGAATTAATTACTTGAAATTATGTAAGGAAGGATTAAATAAGATAAACTATTAAGGGCTTAATGATTCTTGATTCAACAAATTAATAGGGTAATTAAAATGAAAAACTAATTAATTCAATTAATGAAAGATTTGGATTATTTAACTTGGTAATCAAAGGGTTGAATAAATAATAAATTAAGTTGTAAAGTAATTAACTAAGTATAAGTAATTCAGAATAATCATTTGATGGTGTGATAAATAATAATTACTTAATGTAATTAATTAAATATAATTACTTTGTGAAATAAATCAAGAGATTAATTAAGCTAGTTAAGAAAGGAGTAATTAATTTATGAATGAAGTAAAATGAAGGATAGTTAATTACAATTTGGGATTAATTGAGAACGATTAATATTATGGTCGAATTAAAGTAAAATATAATTGGAAATCATTACTTCTTGTAATTAATGTAGTAATTGAAGATTTGATTAATTGAGATTAATTAATTCATAATAAATGACTTATGAGTAGCTAATTAAGATAAGTAATTAAGAACTGGTGTAATTGATTTTAGTTAATTAATTTGTAGAGTAATTAAAGATTACTCATTGATTTGATAAGAATAATTAATATTGTGAAATTAATTAAAGAGAATTACTTGAATGTAATTGAAAGATAATTAATCCTGGGTGATTAATTAAGATGGATGAATATGAAAGAATTGATTAATTAATTAGGTTGGAAATAAATCAATGAGGAAATCTAAGTAATTGGGGTTTGGAATTCAATTAGAATAAATTGAATTGGCTTGTATGTGATTAAGCTTTGCTTATGGGTGATTGAATGGTGTTAGATGCTTGAATGAGTTGATATCTCTGATATGAAATGATGTGTATTTCATTTGAATGACTTGGTTAGGATAACATGGGTTACGAAGAGACCGGGGTCGGGTATTGGAAATATCCAAAACCACTTCTAATTTTTATAAGTAGATTTGTGGAATCAATAGACTGGAAGGAAATGATTTAAGTAAATTGGATTATTTTATCTAAGTTTGGTACTTAGAAATGGATGTGAGGAATAAGTGCTGTCTATAGCAAATTGTGGATTTATTAAATTGGTATAAGTTACCCCGGGTTTATAAAAATTGTTTGCCTTGGTATTCTATGTTGTTTGGGTTTACTCATGCTGGTTTCCAGCCTGACCCGGGTGTTACTTTGGTGTAATGCTCGGGTCAGACCAAGTATTACAGAATTTCAGGTAGGACGTTCTGGAGTTCAGGAGGCGAGCTGGATGGCAATATCGTATAGAGTATATGCGCAGTATTTATATTATTGTAAACCTGAGACATGATAATTGTAAATATTCAATGGCTGTATATATGTGAAACTCTGATATATGTTAAATGTAATCGACAGATATAGTATTCTTTTGTAACTGTTATTATTATTTATTATATTTTATCCGCTGCGAATGTGAGATGTTTGGTTCTATCTCTTTCTTCTTTTCACAACTATCTAGAATTTTCGGCTTCGAAAATTTCAGGTCGTTACATCCTTGCTACCCCTTCCATCTCCACCATTCCCATGCAAATTACCATTTTTCCTCTGTCCCCCATCTTCCGACACCGGCCCGAACACCATAGAACCCACCTCTACCTAGCTGCTCCAACTTGCTTGTAGCCACGTATCATCTACCACAACAACTAGCTCCATAGCTGACACCTCATCATCCCCGCCTTCTACATCAGCCATTTTTCCTTCGTTTTCCATAGCTCCTCCCATCGACTCTACCCTCATCTTTCACCGTACAGGCTCTTACCCACTGTGTGTTGCCTGTATAGCCCACCCTCTCCTCACCATACGCATCCAAGCACGATCACCTACGACCTCCATCACCACCTATACTTCAAAAATCCCACCAAACCTGTTCTATTTCTAACCTGCTCCACATCTGAAAACCAAATGACGCCACCTTCTTTGAGAATATAAACCCTATTCTCCTTTCGCATCCACGTTCACTTCCTCCCACTGACCCTCAGCCTTCTGCCTTGCTTCGCTCCATTTGTCTCACCCATGGACTCGGTCGAATCTACTCCGCCTTGAACCCCTTCATCACTCCTATAGCCGCAGAAAACCCAAGAAGCCGCCTTCAATCCCTCCAACCACTACAACACCAACTGACCTCATAGCCAAACTTCCCACCACCAGTGCTGCCACCACCTAGACAAGCAAGCAGCACCCTGACCAAGCATAACAGCAAAAAAAAATTCCCCCGGAAACCTCCTGTCTTTCTCTCCTCTTCTTAAAAAAAAGGATATCTGTTCTAAATAGATTTTGATCAAACTCTATGTTGTGCGTAGAGAATTTCAACAACGGAAAAGAAAGGAAAATATACAAGGTGTGTATATATATACATATATGCGATTGTTGAATTCTATCCAGGCAAACTTCCTTTTCTTATCTTGTATATATGTTGCACATATGTTGTATATATATTTGTATTCCTTTGATCTAAGCCCTTATATATATAAGTTTACTTACATATATTTTTTGATTTTTGAATCAAGTCGCTTTGATTTGCTTTTGTGATTGTTGCAGCCTTCTTTATTCACTTTGTCAGTTTGCTTTGTTCTTAATAGTCGTTGTTTCCTTTAACCTCGAAAAGTGAGCGTTCACTCACAATTAACATTCATATGCTTAGTAAATTGATTTCACTTGAAATAATGTTGAAAATATGTTCTTAAATTTAATGGGTTAAAAATTAAACTGTTGAATATGACATATTATTATTTAATTTTTTTATTGACATATGATAACCATAACTCATTGTATATATATTATATTTTGATCATATTTTCCATTGATATGCTATGTCTTTTATTTATTATTTTATTTATTCTCACTCTACAAGTTTCCCGTTAGTTTAGGAATTCCTTATGGATTGAACTGTGTATGTAGACAGGTCCACGGATCCTTAAGGGATGGAATCCCAACATCCTTTAAGTTATATTGCATTTCACTTGGATATTTCACTTGAGTTGATTTACTTGTATAAGAATGTTAATCATGACTCGAGTGTTTTGTGTTTTGTATTTTGCTTTATGCTCGGATCAGACTGAGTGTCACAAAATTTGAGACTCACCTTTGGAGCATGGAGCTTTGCTTGGAGATCCGTCTTTATCTATTCAGCTTCTAGTTATTTCTAGTTGTTTATGTTCAGTATTGACATTTGCTTATGTATTAGACATTCCTTTGTATTCAAAATTTCTTTTGTATTTTGTTTCAAACTTTGATGTTTATGTAGTAGCTTCATGAACTACTATTTATCTATTCCTTTGCATATTGTTATATTACTCAATGTCTATGATTCTATGATTGATATATATTTACTACATATGCTAGGTTTTTCCAAATATAAATTAACAATCTGTTGTTTTGAGCAATACAAGTCCAACATGTGTGGATGATTGTCGATTTGAAGGGTTCAAAATAGCAGGTCGTTACAAAATAAGTAGATCCAACTTTCACTCCTTGAACCCTCTCTCCCTCGTATCATTCTTATTTTTTCACAAAACATGAACAGTCAAAAATAAGAAGAGAGGACGCCATTAAACTACGGGTTAGAAATGGAAAATAAAGCTAATCAATGATAAGACTTAGGGATTCAAAAGCTATATCAAATCTCAAATCCAACTTTAAATCTAAGGTGATAATACATGAACCGTCTCAATTTTTGTTCTAGATTTCAGCTATGGATAATATCTAAATGGTTTTGATGATTTTTTCCAAGTTGTGATTGTTTAATCATTATTTTGATAAAAATAGTAATTTATGGAATTATTAATGAACTCAACTAAAAGGGTTTTATGGTTAAAACCAAAGTTTTTAACCTATAAATGCTTTTATCCCATGATATGTGGCGTAATACATTATTCAGGAGATGATTTTTTAATTTTATAATTTTCCTAGTTACAATAATATGAATTTCTTAAGGTGGAAACTGAGTTAATTTTGGGTTTTAATTATTTAAAATAATTAAATATCGTTTTTGGTCTTGGAATTTTTTATTAAAAAGAAAATGATATTTCTTAGTTTTATCAAATCATCATGAATTTTTTATGATAAGTAAGCATATAAACCCACAGTTAATTAAGGGTATTAATTAATGAAGTGTACAAATGTTGTGGGACTTTGGAAATGGTATGCGATAGTAGTTCTGAAAGAGAATTGGGTAAAGTGTTTTATTATCTAATAGAAATTTGATAAAGAATAAGATTTGGTGAGAAAAATTTGCTTTTATGAGTAAAAATCAGTTTTCACCTAAATTAAGTTAATGCCATGTCGTTATTGTCGTCATCAAGCCCAATATGTCAACACAACCATGAGTGTCGATGTTGATGAGGGAAGCAGATGGTAACTACTTAGGTAGTTATAAAATGATTCTCACCGTGTCGAAGACATCGCCAACAACCATTATTGGCGACATCACATTCCCATGACTCGTCAAAGTTGACGCTGCACTCTATGTTTTAAATGAAGCCACATACCATTCTTTTGATAAATCTCAACATCATCTTTAACGTCAACCTTATCCATATTAATTTTAGCAGTAGAAAAGCCGAAGTGAGTTAAGTGGACTATCTTATATGTCGTCGTCGTCTTGATGTCGCTATTCATTAAAGTCGACGAGATATCTTGTAACAATCCGCTAATTTTGAACATATTTTAAATGAAAATTCATTTGAAATCTTGAATATAATTATTTTATGGAAATTTAATGTATAATTTTGAGTTTTGATGTGAAATGTTGTTCCCAATTTAATAAATTAAAGATTTTTCTTAAATTTCAAATTTTGGTCAACTTTGGTCAAAGTTTGAATTTCTGTGAAATTTTAAATTTTTACCTTTTTTTATTTATGAAGATGAATTTAATTTTAACATTTTCCCCTTTTTTTCGTTTTGTTAAATTTTTATTTCTACTTCTCAAATTTTACAACTTTTGGCGTATTACAGCAGTTATTTTCCCTATAACTTCTATCTTATTTACACGTTGATTTGTTTCGATCTATACTAATAAGCTAGAAACCTCTTTAGTAGATGAGAAGTCATCTTCTTTCTCCTCAAAACCCTAGACCTTCTTCCTCTTCTCCTCTAAAATTTTCCTCCTCCTTCCCTTGCAATTTCGGCCACACCTATTCCATCACCTTCCCATCCGCAAACTCCAACCAAAACCCATTTCTCCTTATTTCTTTTACCCCTTTTCTCTTCACCAATTTTAGCCTCCATCTCCCCTTCTCTATTTTCTGCCACCACCTCTCCAAAACCCTACACAAAGCCGAGCCTTGCCATCACAAACCCTACCAAAGCCAAGCCTCCACCTCTCCAAACCCTAGCCTAGCCGAACCTAACCCTAACCCTAGCCATTGCACCATAAAACATAATCCAAAATCCCTAGGCCGTGCCTAACCCAAACCCCTATGGCCGAGCCTAACCTAACCCAAACCACCTCTAGACTAAACCTATGTACCCTTTAGACAAGCCTTCTTCTTATGTATTTTTCAAATATATAATTTTTCTAATTTATTTTTCTATGTGAATTATTTTTACGTATGAAATTTACTAAAGCGTCGTATTTGGATTCTCCTCTCACTCAAGCTTGTCTGTAATTTGTCGTCGTTGTGTTGCGCTTTGAATCACTTTTCTAACCAAAGAAAGGTGAGTAATCACTCTTGACAACATACTTATAATTTTGGTGAATTGCTGACAATTGAAATGTGAGGACATGTATATGCAAGTTTGACATTTCACCTATGATTACATCATGTTATTTCATATGTTTATATCATGTTATTTCATATGTTTATATTATGTTATTCATTTGAGTTTATTATGTTATTTAATATCATATTATACATGTTTTGATCATATGCCATGATATGTTTAAAATTGTTAGGTTTACTTAATATTCTGTTCATAGACTGCAAGTTCCTTCACTATGGGTTGAAATGATACATACCCGAACGATCTTTAGATTAAGGAAAATTGTTATGGGCTGAAATGTTAGGCCTGAGCAATTTTATTTGACTTGGTATTGCGGGTTGGAAATGATATAAAACCCAAAAATTTAACAAATTGCGGATTGAAATGATATATGTCCGCATTTACTTGACCCTATGGTAGAGAATTTTATACAGACTCCGTGGTTGATCTAAAATGATTTTTCTAAAAATTATTAAGTATTTTGGATTTTATAAATGAATCTCGACTAAAATTTAATGTAATGATTTCTGTAAAAAAAAATATGGGCTAAGATTGTTATAAGAAATAAAGAGTTGAGAATGTAAATTTTGGAATATAATTTACAGTATGAAGGTTAATTGGAATTTAATAATCTGATTTGACTTAATAATGGTATTTTATTCTAACCTATAAATGGTAAGTTTTAAATTCATGTAATAGTGATTAAAATGATAAATGTTTTGTGGGAGAAATGTAAGTTAAACGTACCTTTGACATGTAAGTCTTAACTAAGGTAAATGGTATAACTTGGGTAATAAAAAATAAAATGCTATTTACTGAAAGAAATAAAGTGTAAGTTAAAATACTTTTAACTCAACGTAAAGCTTTCAGCTTTGAAATTGGATATTTTAGAAACAACTTTATTAAACTAAAAGTGTGGTTTCTTTAATGACCAAATACCTAAATTTGAGTAATATAATAGGAATGAGAGGACGACTATGATAAAAACTGTAAATATATGTACTATTTGATTGCATAAACTATGGTAGTAGGAAGTATTACAGTAACGATTCAAAACTCCTACGATTTCTTACGGTACAATCCAAAACTGCTGCGATTTCCTACTGTAACAATTATGCACCGCTACGATTTCCTAACTAGTTCTCCACTGCTGTAGATTCTTACAGTAACAGTTCTGCACTGCTGCGGATTCTTACAGTAGCACTTCTGTACAACTGCGAATTCTTACCGTAACAGTTCTGCATTGCTGTGAATTCTTCCAGTAGCATTGTACTACTGTGTTTTCTTAAAAGAAACATTTTCAGAATGCTAGAATTTTCTTAAGGGTTATATGTTATGGTTCTAAGGGTTACATTTTTAAAGTGCTATGATCCCTAAACTTCTATGTTTCAAGGGGTTATAATTAAATGAATTTGGAAATGTTACAACTTTAGAAAAATGAACATTATTTTAAAAGAACAGTGATATGGAATTTATATGGTTTTGAAAGGAATATATTTGATTTGAAATATAAACCATTTGAAATTTATATAACCACAGGTTATAATAACGATTGGTTATTAAAGAGACCGGGATCAGATATGGGCATACTCTGTAACGACCCGTAAATTTTCGATAATTAAAATAGTTAATTTAATAAGATTTCGTGATTTAGTGTTAGGAAAAAAAATTGTAAGTCGTTTGGAATAATAATAACTAGAATGAAATGCAACAAATTTTATCTAAGTTAATTATTTATGAATTGAATGAAATCCCAGATCAATTGAAATAATATGTAGTCAAAGGTAATTGAATTAATTTGTATTGTATAGGTAATTGTGATGCTTGTTTGTAAATAATAAACTTATAAGTAATTAACAGTTAACGGTGATAATTATTTAAGTTACCTATTCATTTAGTTAGTCGAATTGAATTTATGAACAAATTGAAATTGAAATGAAAGTTCATATATTAGTTGAGTGCATTATCTCTAACTGTCATTAATAATAATGTAGAGTTCATTTGATGTAATATAGTAAATCGACTGATAATGAAATTTTTATTTAAAAATTCAATATTGAAATCCGTCAAATATTGAATAATTAAATTGTTTAAACTTAATATTTGGAATCTATTGAATTAATTGCATAACGGGAATTGAATAACTGTTTTAATGAAATGGTTGTTCTACAATTTGAATTTGTTAAATTTTATAAGTTCGTTTGAATATTTCGAAAGATAGTGATTTAAGAATAATCAAATTTGTTTAAATTTAATATTACAAATGTTTGAATAATTAAATTCCGAATTTGATACGATTAATTTGATATTGAAATTCAATATATGAAAATAGAGTGAATAATTGAAATTTGATTTAATATGATTCAAATTGGTTTCCAAAGTTAATGTAAGTTATATTGGGATTAAAATAGAGTTAATAAGATTTTAAAATTGGAATTTATTGGATAATTGAATAACGGGGTTAATATGATTAAAAATGATTTGTAAAATTTTATTTTATCATATTGGAGTTAGAATGATGTTGTAGAACTTTTAAAATCGAATTAAAAGTAAATTTGTGAAAATTGAATATTTTAATATTCAATTATCGATCGGAAAATAGCCAAATTTTGAACAGTCTCATAATTGGACGAAACTAGTTCCATTGGATCCGTAATAGTTAGTTATTATCGGATTCCAATTTTCGTAGCAATCGGAGTTGTCGTTTGACCGTGGCAGCTCGAAACGCGTTGAAATTATTTTAATATTAATTTGGCGAGTTAAATTAGTCATTTTTCAAAAGGTCTTGGATTTCGATGAAACCAGTTTCATCGGATCCGTAATGTGATATTATTGTAAGATTTTAAATTTCGTTTCAATCGGATTTACCGTTTGTCCGGGGCAAGCCAAAACGCCTAGAAAATCGTTTAAATCGGTTTAATTTAAACTTGATCGTTTACTTCCGTAACTCGTACATACGATAGAATTAGCTTCCGAAACCTATTCCATTGTGTCCGGAATGCGGGATAAACCCTAGTAACGTCAGTTACCGCGCGAAATTCGGAGTTTGGAAAAGCCGGATAAATAATATTCGTTGTTTCCTATAAATAACCCTTTATTCACAAAAAAAAAGAGAGAAAACCTAATTCTCTGCAGCCGCCGCCGCTTATTATTCCAATGGACGAAAATCATTCCTTTTCCTCTTCAATTATCGATCAATCCATTGAGTTTTAGAAGATGCTCCCAACTGGAAAGTCGAAGATCACCTCAACGTCTACCTATCCAACGGTGGATCTCGGCTATCGTCGTCGTTTGGAGGGAATATGGAGCCGCGTTTGTGGCCGGGTCACGTGCGTTTTCGTGATAGAGGGGGGCGCCGAGCTCCACCTGCTCCTGGCCGAAGGTAGAGGAGAGTGAGGCCTTCGATTTGGCGCTCGCTGATCGTCTTATAGCTCGATGTTGGAGTAGTTTAATTCAAGCAATTAGGGGCGGCTTGGGTGTTGTTTACGCGTATGAAACTGGGGAAAGAGGAAGAAGGGGGTCATGGCTATGATTTGCCCTTGGGGGAACGAACGGCCAGAGATGAGAAGGTTATAAAAATATAAAGAAGATTGTAAATAAATTTTATTTAAATTCATACGATCTTTAAAATAATGTATCTTGTTCATACGAGGTCGAAAACGCGTGAAACGACTTGCGTTGGAAACGTATTGTCGAGCACTACGCGATGCAACTGGATTGGAATCGTGTGGAGCTGGAGAAAATTTTGGATTAAATCGAACGTCGTTCGATTTGATTTAAAATCGTAAAGATCAAGGTGAGTGTTTTATAACGCTCACAACGTACTAAATATCTTTATGCTAGTTAAATTTGACATTATGAAGTGTTATGATTTTATTTGTCGTTGTTTGATAGAATTTATTTGTCATATAGATTGTCATTTGAATTAACCGTTGAAAATTAAATTGACAGTTAAATTGAAATTGAAATTGAATTGCGATTAAATTACCTGACATTGATAATTATGAAATTGCCATGAATTGTATTGTCTATTGGATGATTTATTTCGATGGATGCTACTGGTTGATATTTAAATGTTTGGATGTTTATTTGCTTATATATAACCTGTTATGCATACATATGATACTGTGATTTAATTTAAGAAATATATACTCATCCCTGACATTTAATTGAAATAAATAATTACTTGGCCATAGGATAGAAAATTATATACGGACACCGAATTAGCTAAATTAATAATTTTAAAAATCGTCGATTTGAAATTTGTTTAAATGTTTTGATTTAAAAGTTATAAATAGAAATCAATTTATAAAAATCGAATTTATCGAAATTTGAGTTTGGAATGTTGAAATTAATTTTGGTTAAAAGAAATTGTTAAAAAAATTAAGTGGAGACTTTGGAATTTAAAATCAGGATATGATTGAATTTCGAAATTGATTTGTTTAAAGATTTAACCTTAATTCGAGCTTTGAATATTACTAAGTAAAAGTGATATAAAAATGATATTTTGAAATCGAGCTTGGAATTGAACCATATTTGAAATTTGGATTTAAACTTGAATATTGATGGAAAATTTGTTAAGTGTTATAAATGGATATTTTGAAATCAAGCTCCAAATCGATAAAAATTGAAATTGAATAAATTGAAGGTGAATGTAGAATTGAATTGACTTGAAGTTAAAGTTGACGTTGTTTTGAATTGAAATCGAAATTGAATCGGTAGAATGGAAATTGAAAGTGATTTGAATTGGGAAGTTATAAATTGAAATGGATTGGTTTTGAAGTTGTTTTATTTGTTTTCCAAATTACTCGGCTATATAAACCATTTTGGATACTTAAACTGTTTTAATCTATTTTAAATCTACTTAACCCGATTTAAATTATTTTAAACTAATTTATCTATTTCACATCCATTTTAAGAGTTTAAGTATTTTAAGTATTTTAATTATTTAAACTACTTTTAAACTACTTAAAACTATTTTTCTAAGATTCCAAACTGGTTAATCAGGTGAAATGTTTATGTTTAAATCTTGAATTTAAATACGAATTGAGTTAAATGAAGTTGCAACCTAAATTGAAATTCGAAATGATTTTGAAATCGAAATGAGATATTGATGCGAAAATGATTTTTGAAACGGAATCTTACATTTGAATAGATACGATGATATTTGAAATGGACTTGATTTTTGAAGCGAATATGATATTTTGATATCAATTATGAATCGATTTGAAATATAAAAGAGCCAACGGTGTAATAATACGTAGTTATTAAAGAGACCGGGATCGGATATGGACATACTCTCTGTCGATACCGAACACCCTTTAATAACTATTATACACAGAGTGTTGATCCAGAATGAAGTGGATGGTTTGGTGAACGCATTGACTGAAGAAAGAGAACGATATTGGATGACCCCTAACATGACTAAAACATGAGCCGTGCCGGGCCATTGAGGTTCGCCACCTCTAGCGGACACGCTTCTTTGATACCATTTCTATTACATTTGTGATTCGATTTGGGTGCACCCCTTGATTTGGGAGTGTTGTTTCGCGGTGTTGGGGTAGCTGCTGGCTATGCTCAACATCAGTCCGGATCATGCAACTACTAGTATCCTAGTTGGTATCGCCTCATGTACCTTGTCATACTGATTATCCTATTCGCGACCACTACGTTATGTTTTGTGTTATACCTATGGGGTACCCTCTGATAACCACCAGTTTACGGTGGGGCTTACGGTGCTGTATAGACTATGGCATTATAAAAATGTGTTAGGGGGGTTATGGTAACGCCTTAACGCTATTTTGATACTTTATATTACTGATAGGCATTACCTACTTAGCGTACATTACTACATAGTAGATAGTTTAACGGATCCTTGAGAGATGAAAAATCCCGTAACATCTCTTGAGTTATTGCACGCACGTTGACACTGATATGAGATGTCAAATCCTGTAAACATCTCTAATGCCGTTACACTCATATTTATTTACGATTGATTTAACTTTCATAAGGATATTTTAGTCCTGACTCGAGTGTTTTGTCTTTTCATTATGCTCGGGTCAGTCCTGAGTTTTTCATATTTTTGAAGATCTATTCTGGAGGACGAAGACGAAGATTTGGTATACTATTACTATTATTATCTTTGCATCATGATTGTTTGCTGCATTATTTTATTTGTTCTGTTGTAAATGTATAACTCTGATAAATGTTGTATAAATAATTGTCAAAGTATAGTAAACAGCTTCATGAACTGTTTATTTGACTATTATATTTTATCGTTCGCTGCGAGATTCTGTGTTGTTCCATTTCCTTTATTTCTCTTTCTTTTCTTTTCTTATTTATCCCCAATAACCATCTGCCCTTTTGAATGGTTTGGAATCTACATGTGTATTTGATCGTCGGTTTAAACTGTCCAAAAAGGCTGGTCGTTATAGTTGGTATCAGAGCTTTGGTTTAGCGATAAACCTTGGCTCTAGTGGGGAATAACTCATTGAAATAGAGGTAAACTATGTGAATGAGTTGAGTGTATATGAGAGAGCGTACTTGTTATTTGGTATAAAATGGTTTTATATTGTGTTAACTTTGTTCCGTTTAGTATTTATGAATTCTGGTCGATACTTGGGACGCCAAGGCGTCGATAGGAATTTCTAAACACTCGAATAGGACAAACCAACACAATATCATTTTGGAATATATTTTATATAAAAGAATTATTTGAATATTTATTCATTTTGATTGAATAGATTGTTAGGAGAAGATAATATTAGATTATTATCGTTATTGTTTGATCAGTCAATATTTACAAAAATTTGATTAAATAATAATGGATTTAGGAAAATGAAATCAATTGATAATGAATATAAATGAATTTTAACTTGGATTTGAGAATTTAAATTCCGGTGTTTGAAATTGACTTACAAGAATTTGAAAAATATAATATGAGTATTATATGATAGCATAATTGAGTTGAAATTGTTTTCGAAGGATTTTTTTTAATGATAAGTGTTATATTCCCTTCTCTTGACGCTAGAAAATGATTTCGGTGATGAGTGCACGCATCATGGCGTTTAATTTCGAGAGTCTGAGTGGGGGAAACCACTTAATAGCTTGTCTAAACCTTGTTTTGATTCAAATTTTATTTTATTTTATATTCTCTATAGTATGATTTGATATATAAATTATATAAGTATATATTATTTCAAAACTTGATTTGAAATGAGACCGGATTGGAATTCTTAAGTCCTTTAATAATTAATGATTTTATTTTATGATTGAAATGAATTTAGACTTGAATCATTAAGGAACTTCTGAATTGTGAAATGAGAAATGAACCTAAGAGCTAAGTGAAAATATCAATTGAAGTAGAAACCCTTAGAATTAGGAAATTATGAACTTAAAATAAAATTGAAACTGTAAAACTCGCATAGTATTAAATTTCATTCTATAGCATAGATATAACTTACCAAAATATTTAAGAAGTTCAAAAATGTTATATGAATTGCTAATTGGATAATATACAAGTATAGGTTTGAATAATGAAATATGCATTTAATTAATGGTTTGCAAATATAAATAAAATTGTTAGTAAATAATTGGAATTTAAATTAACTTTTAAAGGTGATTCACAATTATGTTAATATAAAATGGAAATACTATATGTGAATGTAAATGTGAAATTAAATTATAGTGAAATTTAAGTAATGACTTAAGAATTAATTAATTGAAAATTCAACTTTAAATGAAAAGAAGCTGTATGTTGTTTATCTACATTCTATTTGCATAACTATAACTTACCAAATACTTAAAAGGTTTAAAATGCTGATAAGGATAAGTAGAGAAATAATATACCAGTGTGAGAGTGAATAATAAAATGTGAAGATCTATTGATAGTTGTAAATATAAAAGAAATTTAAGCTGTAAAAGGAATGATATATATAAGTGAATGAATAAAATTTAAAATAAATGAAATATAAAAATTGGTAAATGGAAACTAATTAAATTTGAGTATAACTAAATGTTAATAAACTTGGAAGTGTATGAAATTAAAATTGACTTGGAAATGTATAATTGGTTTATTGTAGATTTTGGATGGATGTTAATGTTTGATATGCATTGGTTGTTAGATGGATGAAAATTGATTAAGTAGAATTCATTAGTGTTAATGGATTGAATAAACGGAATAAAATTTTAAAATAATTAAATTCAAATTTGAAGCAAAGTGAAATCAAATATAATTGAATTCAATTTGAATTGAACCAAGTTGACTTGAATTTAAAATGTGAATGAAACAAACTTGAATAAATCGGAAACAAATTGAATGTAAACCTATTGCATGGATGAATAAGAAAATAAATGACTTTGTGTTTATGATTGTTCTTTAGAAAATTTGAAGTTTTGATGGTTTGTACTTTGAAATAATAAAAGCAAAATTTTGGAAAAAATCCAAAATTGTCCAATATATGCTGAAACGAAAACAACTATAACTTTTAAATGGCTGAATGGAATTCGACGATCTTGGACTTTTCGGAAAGCATAGAAATTATAGCACAACTTTTGTTTAGATAACTTTAGAAAATTCCTTCGTCTACTAGTTTAAAAACTTGAATGTTACTCGCTGTCCTGTGTAAAAATAAGTAAAATAAGTAGTATACACCCTTAGTATTTTTTCCATATCTTTTGACTGGTTTATCGGATTTTGATGATCTTGCACTTTCTAGAAAGCTAAGAACTTAAGCTAAAACTTTTGGTTTAAGTTTTTTGTGTTTTGATGTCGTTTAGAAGGTCGAAAACGCGGGTGAACGTCGTTGACCTGCGCAATCCATTGCCCAGGCTGAGGCGTATCCTCTAAGTAAAACGGCCATAATTTTTGAACGTATGGTCCAAATTCGATGATTTTGGACATTACGGAAAGCCTGAAATGAATATAACAACTTTTTTTTAGATTCTGTTGCCAAATTTTATCGTTTAGTTGACCTAAAACAAGGATTTGTTTGTTGTCCTGAAATTGGAATCTCAGTTTTAAAGCTAAATATGTTATATATATGTTGTGTAGGCTAAGTATATCGATCTATCTTTATATGCATGGTTCTAACTTAGTTATTGAGTGTTTAGTAGGTGCGGATTGCGCTTGCTTCGCATTTGGAGCTCGCTTTTGCGCTATATTAGCCGTATATGTTTGCTAATAATATATAAGGTACATATCTCGGATTACATATCGCATTTTACACTTTTTCCCTGCGGGATGCCTCATCACTTGATGAGATGTATATTTGTGGTATATATACTGTTATATTTTTTTTTCCGATCGAGCCGCGCAAAGGAGACTCTGCCGAAATATTCCGTAAAATCCGGGTGTTAGAATTTTTTTCAAGTTTTAAAATTTTTAATAACTTGTTTTGATTACTAACTTTTAAAGTTAGGAAGCCGTTTGGAGTAACTTAGTGGAAGCGTAGTTATGACTTTATAAATGGAATTTCATTGTTTTATAAGTGGATAATTTTGAATAAAATATAACGAATGTTGAATTCTTTACTTAGTTCCTTTTCGCTTCTTTTTCCTTTTCGGGGACGAAAAGTTTTGAGTGGGGGAGAGTGTAACGACCCATAAATTTTCGATAATTAAAATATCTAATTTAATAAGATTTCGTGCTTTAGTGTTAGGAAAAAAAAATTGTAAGTCGTTTGGAATAATAATAACTAGAATGAAATGCAATAAATTTTATCTAAGTTAATTATTTATGAATTGAATGAAATCCCAGATCAATTGAAATAATATGTAGTCAAAGGTAATTGAATGAATTTGTATTGTATAGGTAATTGTGACGCTTGCTTGTAAATAATAAACTTATAAGTAATTAACAGGTAACGGTGATAATTATTTAAGTTACCTATTCATTTAGTTAGTCGAATTGAATTTATGAACAAATTGAAATTGAAATGAAAGTTCATATATTAGTTGAGTGCATTATCTCTAACTGTTGATTAATAATAATGTAGAGTTCATTTGATGTAATATAGTAAATCGACTGATAATGAAATTTTTATTTAAAAATCCAATATTGAAATCCGTCAAATATTTAACAATTAAATTGTTTAAACTTAATATTTGGAATCTATTGAATTAATTGCATAACGGGAATTGAATAACTGTTTTAATGAAATGGTTGTTCTATAATTTGAATTTGTTAAATTTTATAAGTTCGTTTGAATATTTCAAAAGATAGTGATTTAAGAATAATCAAATTTATTTAAATTTAATATTACAAATGTTTGAATAATTAAATTCCGAATTTGATACGATTAATTTGATATTGAAATTTAATATATGAAAATAGAGTGAATAATTGAAATTTGATTTAATATGATTCAAATTTGTTTCCAAAGTTAATGTAAGTTATATTGGGATTAAAATAGAGTTAATAAGATTTTAAAATTGGAATTTATTGGATAATTGAATAACGGGTTAATATGATTAAAAATGATTTGTAAAATTTTATTTTATCATATTGGAGTTAGAATGATGTTGTAGAACTTTTAAAATCGAATTAAAAGTAAATTTGTGAAAATTGAATATTTTAATATTTAATTATCGATTGGAAAATAGCCAAATTTTGAACGGTCTCAGAATTGGACGAAACTAGTTCCATTGGATCCGTAATAGTTAGTTATTATCGGATTCCAATTTTCGTAGCAATCGGAGTTGTCGTTTGACCGTGGCAGCTCGAAACGCGTTGAAATTATTTTAATATTAATTTGGCGAGTTAAATTAGTCATTTTTCAAACAGTCTCGGATTTCGATGAAACTAGTTTCATCGGATCCATAATGTGATATTATTGTAAGATTTTAAATTTCGTGTCAATCGGATTTACCGTTTGTCCGGGGCAAGCCAAAACGCCTAGAAAATCGTTTAAATCGGTTTAATTCAAACTTGATCGTTTACTTCCGTAACTCGTACATACGATCGAATTAGCTTCCAAAACCTATTCCATTATGTCCGGAACGCAGGATAAACCCTAGGAACGTCAGTTACCGCGCGAAATTCGAAGTTTGAAAAAGCCGGATAAATAATATTCGTCGTTTCCTATAAATAGCCCTTTATTCAAAAAAAAAAGAGAAAACCTAATTCTCTACAATCGCCGCCGCTTATTATTCCAATGGCCGAAAATCATTCCTTTTGCTCTTAAATTATCGATCAATCCATTGAGTTTTAGAAGATGCTCCCAACTGGAAAGTCGAAGATCACCTCAACGTCTACCTATCCAACGGTGGATCTCGGCTAGCGTCGTCGTTTGGAAGGAATATGGAGCCGCGTTTGTGGCCGTGTTGCGCGCATTTTCGTGATAGAGGGGGGGGGCGAGCTCCACCTGCTCCTGGCCGAAGGTAAAGGAGAGTGAGGCCTTCGATTTGGCGCTCGCTGATCGTCTTATAGCTCGATGTTGGAGGAGTTTAATTCAAGCAATTAGGGGCGGCTTGGGTGTTGTTTACGCGTATGAAACTGGGGAAAGAGGAAGAAGGGGGTCACGGCTATGATTTGCCTGGGGGAACGAACGGCCAGAGATGAGAAGGTTATAAACATATAAAGAAGATTGTAAATAAATTTTATTTAAATTCATACGATCTTTAAAATAATGTATCTTGTTCATGCGAGGTCGAAAACGCGCGAAACGACTTGCGTTGGAAACGTATTGTCGAGCACTACGCGATGCAACTGGATTGGAATTGTGTGGAGCTGGGGGAAATTTTGGATTAAATCGAACGTCGTTTGATTTCATTTAAAATCGTAAAGATCAAGATGAGTGTTTTATAACGCTCACAACGTACTAAATATCTTTATGCTAGTTAAATTTGACATTATGAAGTGTTATGATTTTATTTGTCGTTGTTTGATAGAATTTAATTGTCATATAGATTGTCATTTGAATTAACCGTTGAAAATTAAATTGACAGTTAAATTGAAATTGAAATTGAATTGCGATTAAATTACCTGACATTGATAACTGTGAAATTGCCATGAATTGTATTGTCTAATGGATGATTTATTTCGATGGATGCTATTGGTTGATATTTAAATGTTTGGATGTTTATTTGCTTATATATAACCTGTTATGCATACATATGATACTGTGATTTAATTTAAGAAATATATACTCATCCCTGACATTTAATTGAAATAAATAATTAGTTGGCCATAGGATAGAAAATTATATACGGACACCGAATTGGCTAAATTAATAATTTTAAAAATCGTCGATTTGAAATTTGTTTAAATGTTTTGATTTAAAAGTTATAAATAGAAATCAATTTATAAAAGTCGAATTTATCGAAATTTGAGTTTGGAATGTTGAAATTAATTTGGGTTAAAAGAAATTGTTAAAAAAATTAAGTGGAGACTTTGGAATTTAAAATCAGGATATGATTGAATTTCGAAATTGATTTTTTTAAAGATTTAACCTTAATTCGAGCTTTGAATATTACTAAGTAAAAGTGATATAAAAATGATATTTTGAAATCGAGCTTGGAATCGAACCATATTTGAAATTTGGATTTAAACTTGAATATTGATGGAAAATTTGTTAAGTGTTATAAATGGATATTTTGAAATCAAGATCCAAATCGATAAAAATTGAAATTGAATAAATTGAAGGTGAATGTAGAATTGAATTGATTTGAAGTTAAAGTTGACGTTGTTTTGAATTGAAATCGAAATTGAATCGGTAGAATGGAAATTGAAAGTGATTTGAATTGGGAAGTTATAAATTGAAATGGATTGGTTTTGAAGCTGTTTTATTTGTTTTCCAAATTACTCGGTTATATAAACCATTTTGGATACTTAAACTGTTTTAATCTATTTTAAATCTACTTAACCCGATTTAAATTATTTTAAACTAATTTATCTATTTCACATCCATTTTAAGAGTTTAAGTATTTTAATTATTTAAACTACTTTTAAACTACTTAAAACTATTTTTCTAAGATTCCAAACTGGTTAATAAGGTGAAATGTTTATGTTTAAATCTTGAATTTAAATACGAATTGAGTTAAATGAAGTTGCAACCTAAATTGAAATTCGAAATGATTTTGAAATCGAAATGAGATATTGATGCGAAAAATGATTTTTGAAACGGAATCTTACATTTCAATAGATACGATGATATTTGAAATGGACTTGATTTTTGAAGCGAATATGATATTTTGATATCAATTATGAATCGATTTGAAATATAAAAGAGCCAACGGTGTAATAATACGTAGTTATTAAAGAGACCGGGATCGGATATGGACATACTCTCTGTCGATACCGAACAGCACTTTAATAACTATTATACGCAGAGTGTTGATCCAGAATGAAGTGGATGGTTTGGTGAACGCGTTGACTGAAGAAAGAGAATGATATTGGATGACCCCTGACATGACTAAAAAAGGAGCCGCGTCGGGCCATTGAGGTTCGCCACCTCTAGCGGACACGCTTCTTCGATACCATTTCTATTACATTTGTGATTCGATTTGGGTGCACCCCTTGATTTGGGAGTGTTGTTTCGCGGTGTTGGGGTAGCTGCTGGCTATGCTCAACATCAGTCCGGATCACGCAACTACTAGTATCCTAGTTGGTATCGCCTCATGTACCTTGTCATACTGATTATCCTATTCGCGACCACTACGTTATGTTTTGTGTTATACCTATGGGGTACCCTCTGATAACCACCAGTTTACGGTGGGGCTTACGGTGCTGTATAGACTATGGCATTATAAAAATGTGTTAGGGGGGATTATGGTAACGCCTTAACGCTATTTTGATACTTTATATTACTGATAGGCATTATCTACTTAGCGTACATTACTACATAGTAGATAGTTTAACGGATCCATAAGAGATGAAAAATCCCGTAACATCTCTTGAGTTATTGCACGCACGTTGACACTGGATATGAGATGTCAAATCCCGTAAACATCTCTAATGCCGTTACACTCATATTTATTTACGATTGATTTAACTTTCATAAGGATATTTTAGTCCTGACTCGAGTGTTTTTTCTTTTCATTACGCTCGGGTCAGTCCTGAGTTTTTCAGATTTTTGAAGATCTATTCTGGAGGACGAAGACGAAGATTTGGTATACTATTACTATTATTATCTTTGCATCATGATTGTCTGCTGCATTAATTTATTTATTCTGATGTAAATGTATAACTCTGATAAATGTTGTATAAATAATTGTCAAAGTATAGTAAACAGCTTCATGAACTGTTTATTTGACTATTATATTTTATCGTTCCGCTTCGAGATTATGTGTTGTTTCATTTCCTTTATTTCTCTTTCTTTTCTTTTCTTATTTACCCCAATAACCATCTGCCCTTTTGAATGGTTTGGAATCGACATGTGTATTTATTCGTCGGTTTAAACTGTCTAAAAAGGCTGGTCGTTACATACTCTTTGTCGATACCGAAAAACCACTTTAGCAACTGTATACTGGGTGGAGATTCCATAATGAAGTAGGATGGTGGCGACGATCCTAAAGGTATATTTACGTGCTCCCATGAGTTAGCATAAGGTGGTTAAAATAGGATCAATCGAAGGGCCAAGTTAGATAGCTCCTCCGATCGGACACATTTCTTCGTTAGCCATTCTATTACGTTGATTGATTTGGTGCACACCTTTGATTCGGGAGTGTTGATCGAATTGGGCGGTAGTTGCGGCTATGCGTTACCAGCAGTCCGAAAGTGTAATTAGTATATCTACCTTGGCATTGCCTAGTTGTGCCATGTCACCTACCTTAGCACGCCTTCTACGAGTTTGTTTTGCACCATACCTATGGAGTGCCCTCTGACGGCTTCCAATACGGGCAGGATTACGGTACTGTATAAACTATGAGAATATATAAAATGTATTAAGGTGGAAAATGTAAAGCCTTAACGCTACCTTAATAGTTTACTTTACTTTAGACATTATTATAATAGCGTATATTACTACATAGTAGATAGTTTAACGGATCCTTAGAGGATGGGCGATCCCAAGCATCCTTTAATTTATTGATGCATTCCTTTTGCAGTTCACTTGAGTTGGTTTATATTTTATAAGTATATATGTCCCTACTCGAGTGTTTTGTGTTTTGATTTACATTCAGGTTAGCCTGAGTTTCACAACTTTGGTTTCATCCTCTTTTGGAGCTAGAGATCCGCCGAAGATTTAGCAGTCTGCTTGATATTTTATTCCAGTTATTCCCACTCGGCTTTTGCTTTTGTGGTAGAGAACTTATGTATCTAACTTTCCAAGTGTATTTGTTTCCACACTTGGTATTATGTATTAGTTTTGAGACTTTGTATCTAGAAGCTTCATGAACTCCTATGTTTATTTTATTCTGCTGCGAGTTATTCTGATATTCTGTGTCTATGATTCTGTGATTGATTTTATTTATCCCATATTTTATTAACAACCTGTCGTTTTGTATTATTCGAATCTGACATGTGTGGTTTTATTGTCAATTTAAATGGTCCAAAATGGCGGGATGTTACAGTTGGTATCAGAGCTTTGGTTTTAGGCAAACCTTAGCCTACGAGGCAAAAACTCATTAAAGATAGGGTAGAAATACCGTAGAATGCGTAAAATCAATCTTAGAGTCATCCTTTGCGAGAGAACGTATTTTAAGTATAAAATGATTTTAAATGATTTTTTAAAAGATTATTTTGGATATAAAAATTTATTCTTGTTTCTTTGTTAGGATTTTCCTTCCTTTTGAATCTACCTTTTTTGGTAGAATTCTTTGTTTAGGATTTCCAGTCTAGTTGGGTCTTTTCTTTTTATCTTTGCCCTAAAATTCATTCTTGCATTTCCAGGATGAATCGTAGGAATGCCAGAGGTCGTGGTGTTTCCCCAGTTCCAACACCAGTTGCACCTACTAGGTTTACCACCCTATGTAAGGAGTTCACCCAGCTAGGTGGTACTAAGTTTTCGGGATCAGAGACCATCATTAAGGCTCTGCGGTGGCTGAGGGGCTTGGAAAGGATTTTCACTAGTTTGGAGATCACCGATGCTCAAAAGTGCCAGTTAGCAGCATGGGCAGTTGAAGGAGGCAGCATTGGATTGGTAGGAGTCTGTTATAGCCAACACTATTGAGGCAGAGATTTCTTGGGAACAATTTAGGTATTGTCATTAGTTAGACCTTTTGAATTTGGTTTAGGTTATCCATTGGAATCTTTCTTAAGTTTGGGTATCTTATTTAGAGAGGCTTTTGTAACAAAGTGGATGCCAAAAGCTGGGAAGTCTCAGCTATACAGAGAGTTTATGGATCTTAAGCAAGGGGATATGTCATTTGCTGAGTATGAGAGGAAGTTTGACAAACTTTCAAAATTTGGTCCTAGGTTGATAGATACCCCTCTTAAGAAGAATGAGAAGTTTATAGCTGGAGCTCACCCAGAGTTTTGTGATCGTCTAATTTCTCATGTGCACTGCCCTTTTACTCGATTGATGGATGTGGCCATTAGATATGAGAACCACACTTCTAAGGAATGAGCTGTTACTAGTGCACTTTCATCTCAGCCGTCTTCTGGCAACTCTAAGAAGAGAAAGTCTAATTACCAGCATCAAAAGCAGAATTGGCTTAATAATCCAGGTTTAGGATCTTCTTCTTCCCGAAAGCAGCCTATTGATCTTTCTTCCATCACTTGCTTCAGGTGTGACTAGAAGGGGCACTATGCCAATAGTTGTCCTACTTTAGATGAAGCTGCTATTCCTCCATCTCAGATGACTAGGCGTGATCTTTGCCATATTTGCTTGCAGCCTGGCCACTTCAAGCAGGATTGTCCTACTTAGCAGAAGGGCAAGCCATCAGGTATCTTCGCAGTTACTTCATCCACGGCATCTACTCCTAGTGACACCCAAGGTACTCTCCAGAGCACCCTTACCTTATTAAATCTTCATGTTCATGTTTTATTTGACACTAGAGCTTCGCATAGTTTCATTTCTATGGACCTTTATGATAAGGTTGAGCATATCCTTTCACCTGATTATGCAACAGTACCTTTGTGTGTTACTAATCCTATTGGTGGTCCCGCGAACCTTAGTAGGATTTGTAACAATGTGAAACTCTTCCATTCTGGCTATCGTTTTTCTGGTGATTTCTACGTTCTTGGTTTCGACGCTTTTGATCTATTGCTTGGAGGCGATTGGCTGAAGAATCATGAAGCTGTTATTTCTTGTAAAGCCTGTACCGTTCTCTTGTTGGTGATAAAGGTGATCTTTTGGTTATTCGGTATTGTATGCCTCAGGAGTATGCAGGCAGTTTTATCCATTCTCTTGATTCTTCCCCTGGTGATCTTGATTCTACTCCTATGGTCAAACTCTATTCTATTTGGTGAAGTCACATCTTTACGTCCTAAATAGGAAATTGAATTCTGTATTGATCTCATTTCTAGAGCTCGACCTCTAGTTCTTCCTCCCAAAAGAATGGCACCCCGTGAGAAGGTTGAGTTGAGGAGACAAATCGAAGACTTATTCTTCAAAGGTTTGATCAGACCCGATCATTCCGAATGTAGAGCAGCAGTGGTTTTTGTCAATAAGTCTGATGGTTCTTTAAGGATGTGTGTTGATTATAGGGAGTTGAATAAGGTCACTATGAAAAACAGATATCCAATGCCTCGCATTAACGATATATTTGATGAGCTGTATGGTACTACTTTATTCTTTTAGCTTAATCTTGTCAATGGTTTCCACCAGCTCAGAATTGCCGAGGAAAGTATTCCCAAAACTGCTTTCCCTTCTGAGGATGGTTTTTTTGAATGGTTAGTTATGCCTTTTAGTTTGACTATCGCTCCAGCTTTCTTTGTCGACCTTATGAATCTGGTTTTCCATGATGTTCTTAATAAGTTTGTTCTAGTCTTCGTCGATGATATCCTTGTTTTCTCTAAGTCAGAGGAGGAGCATGAATCTCATTTGAGCTTTGTTCTGGGGACTCTCAGAAGTCATCAGTTGAAAGCCAAATACTCGAAATGCCATTTCTAGAAAGATGAAGTTTGATTTCTTGGACATATTATTTCTGGTAATGGAGTTTCTGTTGATCCAGTTAAGATCGCTGCGGTCAATGTAAGTCTATCTTCTCTTCTTTCCTTTGTGCATTAATTATACAATCTCTTTCTCGGTTCTTATTTTTCCCTATATATTTTAGAATTGGAAAACTCCTAGGACTCCATCTGATATCCGTAGTTTTTTATGCCTTGTCGGTTACTATTGGAGATTTATTGAGAATTTTGCTCGGATTGCTGCACCTCTCACCGCTCTAATTTGTAAGAATGTTAAGTGTAGATGGAATGATAAGTGTGAAGCTACATTCAATGAGTTGAAGCGCAAGCTTACTTCCACACTAGTTCTTACCATTCCAAATGCAAATGAGGGATTAATGGTATACACTTATGCCAATCGTGAAGGTTTTGGAGCCGTTTTGATGCAGGATGGGAAGGTTATCGCTTATGCCAGTCGTTAGTTAAAGACTCATGAAGCAAATTTTGCAGTACATGATTTAGAATTGCTTGCTGTAATTTTTGCTTTGAAGCTTTGGAGACATCATCTTTTAGGAACTAAGTTTAAGCTCTTTATGGATCATAAGTCTTTGAAATATATTTTCACCCAGAAGGACTTAAATTTGAGGCAAGTTAGGTGGCTCGATTTTCTAGCTTCTTATGACCTCGACATCAACTATAACCCCCGGAATGGCTGATGTTGTAGTCGATGCTTTGAGTCGGAAGAAGGAGATGTTATGTCAACTTGTTGTTTCTTCTCCTCTTATGGATTGTATCATTGCTAAGCAAGATGAGAAGGAGATGCTTAGGCTTATTAAGGAGAATGTTTGTAATAGAGTTAGAGGTGGTAGACAAGATGTAAGTGGAGCTCAGATTGATGATAAAGGGATTTTGAGGATTAATAATCGGATTTGTGTTTCAAATGTCAATGAGTTGAGTCAAGAGTTACTTCGGGAAAATCATCAGTCTAGACTTTCTATTCATCTAGGGGTGATAAGATGTACCATGATATGAAGAAGCTGTATTGATGGAGTGGTATGAAGCATGATATCTCCCTTTTTGTTAGTTGATGTGCGACTTGTCAACAGGTTAAGGCTGATCATCAGAAAGCTACTGGATTGTTGCAACCCCTTGAGGTTCCCAATTGGAAATGGGAACAAGTTTCAATGTATTTTATTGATGGATTACCAAGGATTGGAGAGGTAACGATAGTATTTGGGTTATTGTGAATAGATTGACCAAGTCAGCTCATTTCATTCTGGTTAGATCTAACCGTTCTGCTTTGAGTTTAGCTGAGATTTATATGAGAGAGATTGTTCATCTTCATGGTGTTCCAGTCAGTATTGTTTGTGATAGGGACCCCATCTTTACCAGTCAGTTTTGGAAAGCTTTTCGGTAATCTTTAGGTACTCGTCTGAATCTGAGCATTGCTCACCATCCACAGGCCGACGGTCAAACGGAAAGAGTGAATCAGATTCTAAAAGATCTTCTTCATGATTGTGTCCTTGATTATGAAGGATCTTGGGAAGATCAACTCCATCTCATTGAATTCACCTATAACAATAGTTATCAGGTATATTCTCAAATGTCTTTTAAGGTTGTCTTAAACATTTATCTATCTCATTCCATTTTTAAAATTCAGGCTAGTATCAAAATGACTCCATTTGCTGCTCTTTATGGACGCCCTTACAAGTCTCCATCTTGCTAGATTGAATTTGGTAATCGTTTGGTTCTTGGTCCAGATAAAATTTTAAAAGCATCTGAGAAGGTTGAGGAGATTAGGAGAAAGATGAGGATTGCTCGGGATAGACAAGAGAAGCATGCTGATAGGCGTAGGAGGAGTTTGGAGTTTTCTGTTGGTGATCAGGTTTTCCTTAAGGTCTCTCCATTAAGGAATGTGCTTCGGTTTGGTCCGAGAGGAAAGCTCGCTTCTATTTTTATCGGTCCTTTTCACATCTTAGAGAGAATTGGTTCCTTAGCTTATCGTTTGGATTTACCTAAAAAACTTTCTATAGTGCATATTGTGTTCCATGTTTTGCATCTTCGCCATATCTTCATGATCCATCTTTGATTGACCAGCCTTCTGCTCTCGAGAGTTTGGATTTGAGCCAAATATTACTGTTGAGAGGAAACCACTTCGTATTATCGATAGAGGTACGAAGCAGCTTCAAAGCAAGTCTATCAACCTAGTAAAAATGCAACAGAGCACTGATGATCGGGATTGTGCTTGGGATGAAAGAGAGCATTCGTGCTTCGAATCCAGAATTGTTTGTTGAAGGTACTATTCGTTATTCTACCTTATTCTTCTTTGCTTTACGTGTCTTGTTCCTTTTCGAGAATGAAAAGTTTTGAGTGGGGGAGAGTGTAACAACCTGCTAATATAGAACATATTTTAAATGAAAATTCATTTGAAATCTTGAATATAAATATTTTAAAATTGATAAATTTGGAAATTTAATGTATAATTTTGAGTTTTGATGTGGAATATTCTTGCAAATTCAATAAATTGAAGATTTTTCTTAAATTTCAAATTTTGGTCAAAGTTTGAATTTCTATGAAATTTTAAATTTTGAATTTTTAACTTTTACTTTTTTTATTTACGAAGATGAATTTAATTTTAACATTTTCTCAGTTTTTCGTTTTGTTAAATTTTGGTTTGTACTTCTCAAATTTTACAACTTTTGGCGTATTACACACGGTTATTTTCCCTATAGCTTCTATCTTATTTACATGTTGACTTGTGTGGGTTGTACTAATAGGCTAGAAACCTCTTTAACAGATGAGAAGCTACCTGTTGAGATGACTATATAAGATCCTATGGTTTTGGTTAGCCTCCTCGTCCATTCATTTGTGCATCCACAGAAAAATGTAAGTCTTCTTCTTCTTCATCTTTCTCCTCAAAACCCTAGACCTTCTTCCTCTTCTCCTCTAAAATTTTCCTCCTTCTTCCCTTGCAATTTCGGCCACACCTATTCCATCACCTTCCCATCACCAAACTCTAACCAAAACCCACTTTCCCACCTTCCTTTTTCCCCTTTTCTTTTCACCAATTTCGGCCTCCATCTCCCCTTCTCTATTTTCGGCCACCACCTCTCCAAAACCCTACCCAAAGCCGAGCTTTGCCATCACAAACCCTACCAAAGTCGAGCGTCCACCTCTCCAAACCTGAGCTTAGCTGAACCTAACCCTAACCCTAGCCATTGCACCATAAAACCTAGTCCAAAAGCCCTAGGCCGAGCCTAACCCCAACCCAAACCCCTATGGCCGAGCCTAACCTGACCCAAACCACCTCTAGACCAAACCCATGCACCCTTAGACAAACCCTCTTCTTATGTATTTTTCAAATATATCATTTTCTATTTTATTTTTCTATGTGAATTATTTGTTTACGTATTGAATTTACTTATTTTTCAAATTGTCGGATTTGGATTCTCCTCTCACTCAAGCTTATCCGTAATTTGTCGTTGTTGTGTTGCGCTTTGAATCACTTTTTTAAATAAAGAAAGGTGAGTGATCACTCTTGACAATATACTTATAATTTTGGTGGATTGATGACAATTGAATTGTGAGGATATGTATATGTAAGTTTGACATTTCACCTATGATTATATCATGTTATTTCGTATGTTTATATTATGTTATTCATATGATTTTATTATGTTATTTCATATCATATTATACCTGTTTTGATCATATGCATGATATGTTGAATATTGTTATGTTTACTTAATATTCTGTTCTCACACTGCAAGTTCCTTCACTGTGGGTTGAATTGATGCATACCAGAACGATCTTAGATTAAGGAAAATGTTACGGGTTGAAATGATAGGCTTGAGCAATTTTATTTGACTTGAGATTATGGGTTTGAAATGATATGAAACCCGAAAATTTAATAAATTGCAGATTGAAATGATATATGTCTATATTTACTTGACCCTAAGGTAGAGAATTTTATACAGACTCCGTGGTTGATTTAAAATGATTTTTCTAAAAATTATTAAGTATTTTGGATTTTATATACGAATCTCGACTAAAATTTAATGTAACGATTTCTGTAAATTTGTTCATATGGGTTAAGATTTTTATAAGAAATAAAGAGTGAGAATGTAAATTTTGGAACATAATTTACAGTATGAAGGTTAATTGGAATTTAATAATCCGATTTGACTTAATAATGGTATTTTATTCTAACCTATAAATGGTAAGTTTTAAACTCATGTAATAATGATTAAAATGATAAATGTTTTGTGGGAAAAATGTAAGTTAAACGTACCTTTGACATGTAAGTCTTAACTAAGGTAAAATGGTTTAACTTGGGTAATAAAAGGATAAAATGCTATTTACTGAAAGAAGTAAAGTGCAAGTTAAAATACTTTTAACTTAGCATAAGGATTTCAGCTTTGAAATTGGCTAATGTAGAAACAAAGTTATTTAACTAAAAGTGTGGTTTCTTTAATGACCAAATATCTAAATTTGAGTAATATAATAGGAATGATAGAATGACTATGATAAAAACTGTAAATATATATACCATTTTATTGTATAAACTATGGTAGTAGGAAGTATTACAGTAACGATTCAAAATCGCTGTGATTTCTTATGGTAACAATCCAAAACTGCTACGATTTTCTACTGTAAAAATTCTACACTAATGCGATTTCCTTATTGTAACAGTTCTACACTACTGCGGATTCTTACAGTAACAGTACTGCACTGCCGTGGATTCTTACAGTAGCACTTCTGCACTTCTACGAATTCTTACCATAATAGTTCTACATTGCTGCGAATTCTTACAGTAGCACTTCTTTACTGCTGCGTTTTCTTAAAAGTGACATTTTCAGAATGCTACAATTTTCTAAAGGGTTATATGTTATGGTTCTAAGGGTAACATTTTTAAAGTGCTATGATCCTTAAACTTTTATGTTTCAAGGGGTTATAATTAAATGAATTTGGAAGTGTTACGCCTTTGGAAAAATGAATATTATTTTAAAAGAATAATGATATGGAATTTATATGGTTTTGAAAGGAATATGTTTGATTTGAAATATAAACCATTTGAAATTTATATAACCATAGGTTATTATAACGATTGGTTGTTAAAGAGACCGGGATCGGATATGGGCATACTCTCTGTCGATACTGAAAACTACTTTAACAACTGTGTAAGAGGTGGACATTCCAAAATGAAGTAGGATGGTGGCAACGATCCTAAAGGTAAATTTACATGGACCTAACTCCCATGTGTTAGCATAAGGTTGCTAAAACAGGAGCAATCGACGGGCCTACTGAGGTAGCTCCTCCGATCGAACACACTTCATCATTAGCCATTCTATTACATTGTGAATGATTTGGTTCGCACCTTTGATTCGAGAGTGTGCATCGAGTTGGGCGGTAGTTGCGGCTATGCATTACCAACAGTCGGAAGTGTAATTGGTATATCTATCCTAACATTGCCTAGTTATGTCGTGCCACCTACCCTAGCGCGCCTTCTATAAGTTTGTTTTGTACCATACCTATAGAGTGCCCTCTGACGGCGTCCAGTACAGGAGGGATTACGATACTGTATAGACCATAGGAATATATAAAATGTGTTAAGGCGGAAAATGTAAAGCCTTAACGCTACCTTAATAGTTTACTTTACTTTAGACATTATTATAGTAGCGTATATTACTACATAGTAGATAGTTTAATGAATCCTTAGAGAATGGATGATCCCAAGCATCATTTAAATTACTTATGCATTCCTTTTGCGGTTCACTTGAGTTGGTTTACATTTTATAAGTATATATGTCATGACTCGAGTGTTTTGTGTTTTGCTTTACGCTCGGGTCAGCCTGAGTTTCACAGCTTTGGTTTCATCCACTTTTGGAGCTAGAGATCCACCGGAGACTTAGCAGTCTACTTGATATTTTATTCCATTTATTCCCACTCAGCTTTTTCTTTTGTAGTAGAGAAATTATGTATCTAACTTTCCAACTGCATTTGTTTCTAGACTTGGTATTATGTATTAGATTTGAGACTTTGTATCTAGGAGCTTCATGAACTCCTATGTTCATTATATACCGCTGCGAGTTATTTTTATATTCTGTGTCTGTGATTCTGTGATTGATTTAATTTGCCCCACATTTTATTAACAATCCGTCATTTGGAATTATTCAAGTCTGACATGTGTGTTTTTATTGTTGATTTGAATGGTCCAAAATGGTGGGATGTTACATATCTTTCATTGTTTAGCTACGATGTCGTGCGGTGTCTTTGTCATGATTATTGGTGTTAATGCTTTTTTAAATAGGTGAAATCCTATAGAGTATGAAAGTTGACAACATCAATTTCGATAAGAGTTTTAAATACTTAAAGAGTTTAAGTATTTGATCTTCGACCTTGATAGAGGAAGACAAAGGTTTTAATGCCATATGTTTTATGATTATCTTAATAAAGGAAAAGAACCTCTTTGTTGACATTATTATTGATATCGACATTGATCTATATTAAACTATTTAATGGTGGCGAGCCTTGTGTTTTATAACTTCGACTTTAAAACATAATTGGGGATATTAGTGCTTAAATTACAATGTGTTAAGAGTATATAAAGTTGAGAATATTCATTGGGAGCACCAAGGTAGAATAAACTCGACATCAATCATTGGAGATACCTATATATGTTTTAATAAATTTGAAATAGATAATAGGGGGTACCACTATATACCACTTTGAGGCGTTATAACTTTAAGGGTAAAAAACCTAATTATGGACACCAATAGACACATAATAGATATGTGGGTAACACAAATTAGATTGTTAAATGATGGGTTCATACTTATCCAAGGAAAACTATAGGATGTGGATTGATAGTCCACATCGAGCAGGAGAACGATAGTCTCTACGAGGTTAATGAAAGGTTCATAGTTATCCTATGAAAACTATGAGATGTATGACAGATAGCCTGTTTCATTTTAACTGAATGGAATATGTGTGATGGATAGTCCGCATAATTTAAATAGCTAAACCAAGTGTGATGGGTAGTCCATATGGTATATGACTGGTAGTCTGAGTAATGATTACACGAGATGGATAGTCCACATAACCTTAATAATAAAACCATGGGTGAGGGATAATCAACATGGTAAGGAATGGATAATCCAAAGAATAAATATATGTGGGATGGGTGGTCTACATAGGTATGAGACAGATAGTCGGTAAAAACTTGGTTGGTTGGTCTAATAACTTAGGATGGGTAATCCAGTGTGTACAGCATGTTTGCATATAAGTATATTATTATGTTATAACCATTGTGGATGCAGGAGCATAATATGTGGTTGAGATATTTTAATAAAGATTAGTGAGGGAAAAAATCATTTCGCTTAGCGGCGTGGTGTTATTAGATATCTTTTTGGTTCAAGATGGTAAGTTGTTATTCATACTGGACTATTGCGACCTGAAGTTTTTTTCCCTTAAACTCTTGTGTATTCATTTGAGTAGTCTGAGGGCATAGGTTTTCAAATTTCTAGTTAGGTGAATAAGCTTCCAAAGATGTGTAAAAGGCAATCTAGCTATTTAGGAGCACCCATCTAATCCGTTATGTCGTTCAATTTTTTCTGCATGGGTTTAATGGTAAGTTATGTAATTGCCAAGTGTTAGACTCTGATCAACTAAGGGTGCATCTTCCTATGTTGCTCTTGGAGTATTTTGTAATAGTTGTATTATATTCGAACGTGCTTAAAATGGAATATTAATGTTATTTTTGAATTGTGTTTGAAATTTTCATATTCACATGCTCTTGATATTGATATGATTAACATAGCTGTATTTTATCATCGAGAATTAATAACTATGATGGATACAACATCCATAGCGGTTAGTTTTGGACCTTGGAGTGGGGATGTTGCATTTCAGTTCTCATGCTTTAACTCGGACCCATCTATAGCCGCTTGATAGTCGTTATACCATGATTTGACTATAATCAAAGTGGAGTATTCACGTCGAAGTTTTGCAGTGTTTTCAGGTTGAGAGAACGATATAACATTATCACCCTAAGATTTTCTATTTTACCTAGTTGTTATTAACCAACAGAAAACTCTTGATCAAGTCATTATGTAGTTATCCAATAACTATAAGTGTATAATTTCTTAAAGTCCCCAGCAACCATGAGTAATACACTGTCCAACATTTGGAGAACATTACATGTTATGGTTTCAATAGATGAATAGATATATTTTCTCGAAAAATCTTGACTAAGAATGTTTTAAAAAAATGTTATTCTTATTTATTATTAATTACTAGCAATTGCATCTATTTGCAACAACAATCACGTAACATTCCATTTAAGGTTTTTCAATCTATATACTTCAAATTAATTAAATAATTATATCACAATATAACACAGTATATAAAAGGAAAAAAATTCCTAAAACAACCATTATTACGAACCAGATTGTTTACATAATTAGTTATATAACAAATTAACATAATTATCCCTACGACTTACCACTAATTATCTCATTTCTAATGTCTCTAGTACATCCTTCTTATACATGTTACGCTTGCTGAAATATGCTTTACTTGTATACTCATTGATTTATAACCTTACATACTTATTTAAACACTCAAAAATACATTTAGTAGCAAGTGTATTAGAATAATTAGCTTTAACAGATAACATCGAATATCTACATATATAAGACGTGTTATACTTGGCTTAATTTTTATTTATAGGGTTGATGTTCTTAATCACTCTCATTTCTATTAGAACCGAGAAATACTCCATTATCATAATAAATAAAAAAGAGATAATGGGTCTCGTCTAATATCTCAATTACATTATGTATATCCAATAAGTTTATTACGTATCGGTAGCGAAAAGGTTAAGGTATTAATACACACATATATTAAGTTACAAAATTTATTTGGAAATCACATACTCTTCATTATATGGTACATAAATTTTATATTAACTCTATAATATGCTTTTTGTATGTCTTCCTTTAAGCATAGAATATCACCTAATACCATTTAATGTGCTAAAAATAATTTTCATATATTAACCTACTTGAAAAATAAGTGCTTTGATTTTCAAAATTTGAAAAGATAGTAAATTTTTTATTCTATTACATAAATTGTTGTTGTGATCTCAAAAATAAAATTGCAACACAATATTGGCCTATAATCTTTAATTTTGAAGGATTCTTAATTTTTGAAATTAAAATACTAAAAGTATAACTCAAGCTTTTTAATAGTTTTCCCATACTAAAAATATTCTTTTACATCTTTATGCATTTGATCTTTAACCTTTTCCCAACGGTTTTCATAACCCTTAGCATTAAACCATCTAGCCCTAGACTTTTGTCATCTTCCGAATTAAATGTACCATATTTAATTTCTTCCTTCTCAATAAGTGCCAACAACATGACAAGCACCATTGTCTTGGTGATTAAGTGATTCCACTTTGGTGCGAGCGGTCACAAGTTCAAAACTTGCATAGCTATTGACATGCGATAGTGATATGTTGTATCTAATTACCCAATTTCAAAAAAAAGTGCCAACAATACATGCTTTGTTGTAAGCTTCAATTTTGTTTTGCATATTATGTTTGGCGTGCGCTCTGTGTTCTCTTGTCTCATTAGAGTTGTATTAATTATAATAATTGATTTCTGTGCAATGTTATTGTATTCATTTGTAGCCTTATCTTTATTTTCAAATGCATTATTGATATGTTTTCAATAGTTCATATTTGCATAGAATAATTTACTAGATTCGTCCCCTTGTGTTGGTCAGTCTACTTTTGTATATTGTTTTACGTTTACTATATTAACATAAAATTTTGTACATATATTGATTGACTAGAAATTATTTTTCAAACACCTCTTCCTCTTTTTGATCTCTCTTCACCTTTTAGATCTTTATCAATTGAATCTTATAGTATTTTTCCTTCATTTCTTAAATTTTCTATGGTACCTACTTTCATATTTTTTTTCTTTATTCAAATTTTTAAGGCTTCGTATAATAATTTTCAAAAAACATACTAAACTGGAACTAGGTTGTACCATAACATGAAAATTTAAACATTTCTTTATTACCTTCTTATACAATTGTCAAAACTAAACCACTTTTATATCTAAAGGGGATTCGCTTACTAACATTGTCATTTGTTGTATTATGTATTGATCTAATAAGTATAGGAATATGATCACCTGTATTTTGCTCTAAAATACATATATGAAATATGAAATTTTTTCCAAAAGTTTCTTTATTTGTAAGCATTATATCTAGCTTACGGCATATGTTTTTAATTACCTCTAATCTCCATGTGTATTAATTTCCATCAATTACGGTACTATCAATCCAGTTTTTCATAAAAAAATTATTTATATTATCCAATTTGTTTTGAGGTATGATATTTCCTCTGCTTTTCCCATATGGGTGCGATATCATATAAAATCCCTCATGGTTAACCATAGTATATTATATCTGAAACTCATATTTTTAAGAGTTTTCCATAAATCATTTATTTCAAATTCAAATTTACTTCCATTAATACTAATTACTAGTATTTTACCCATATGTCGCACGCGATAATATTATTAAAATGGTATTTATATCATGAACAATGTTGAAAAAAAAATTATTATGCAATTATGATCAATTTATTGAGACAAATGAATTATAAATTAAAATTACATGCAACCCTTAAATGTAAGGTAAAGGATTTAGTCCTCGCTTACTATATATGGAAAGTTAATGGATTTTGATCAAACTCTATGGTTGTGCGCAGAGAGTTTCAACAACGGAAAATAAAGGAAAATATATAAGGCATATATATATATATATGTATGTATGTATGTATGTATATGTATATATATGTGTGTGTGTGTGTGTCTGCATGAATGTATGTGTGTGTGATTGTTGAATTCTATTCAGGCAATCTTTCTCTTCTTATCTTAAATATATGTTGTATATATATTTGTTTTCCTTCGATCTAAGCCTTTATATATATATATATATACACACACTTATATATATTTTTTGATTTTTGAATCAAGTCGCTTAGATTTGTTTTTGTGATTGTCTCAACCTTCGTTGTTCACTTTGTCGCGGTTCTGTTGTCTGTGCGCGTATCTATGTGCACTAGTTCGTGCCAGTTTGCTTCGTTCTTAGTTGTCGTTGTTTTCTCTAGCCTCGAAAGGCGAGCAACCACTCACGATTAACATTCATATGCTTAGTAAATTGATTTCACTTGAAATAACGATGGAAATATGATGTTAAATTGAATGGGTAAAAATTAATTGTTGAATGTGATACATTGTTATTTTAATTTGTTTATTGACATATGATAACCATAACCCATTGTATATATATTATATTTTGATCATATTTTCCATTGATATGCTATGTCATTTATTTGTTATTTTATATATTCTCACTCTGCAAGTTCCCCGTTAGTTTAGGAAGTCCCTATGGAATGAAATTACACATACCTGAATGATATTATAGATAAGGGAAAATCATTATGGGTTGAAATGATAAACCCAAGCGATTTTATTGATTTAAAATTTTAGGATTGCGGGTTGAAAAGATATATACCCATAAATTTTAAATTATTGCGCGTTGAAATGATAAATATTCGTATCACTTGACTATAGGATAGAAGATTATATACGGATACTGTTGGTCTATTTTGAAAAATGATTTCCAAAGTTTTGAAAGGAAATATATGGGTCTTAATAAATATTGATTTTAAATATAATATAAAGATTTTATTTTAATATGTGTGTAAAACTTAGATTTTTAAAGTATATATTTGGAAATTTTAAATTTATAGGTTAAGTTTTGAAAAATGTAAATTTACTTATAATTTTATTATTTTTAAGTATATGAAATAAGATTGAATTTAATAATAATTAATATAATAAAATTAAGTAAGATTTCAATTTAACTAAGATATATATAATATGTTTAAAGTCGTTATTTATAATTTATCTTAATATTTTTAAATAAATTTTTTCTATAATAACTTTTATATATATATATTATGTTTGAATATTTATTTAAAAATTTTATTAATATTTTAAAAATAGATTTCGTAATAACTTTAATAAATTAAGATTGGGGAGATAAATTAAAATTGATTTGAAATTTAATTTATTTAAGAATTGTATTTAATAAGAATTAATTTGTACTTACAAATTTTAAGATTTTAAAGGTATGATTTTATAACTTGTTTTTGATTAAAGGTGATTAAATGAATATTTCTAAATTTAAATAAATTGAAATTGAACATTTAGTTTTAATTTAAATGTATAATTTGAGATTTTATTAAATATTTATAAACGTGATTAGGTGAATATTTTAGAATTAAATATAATTGAAGTTGGATATTTAATTATTGATTTTATTTAATTTTTTTAATTTGATATTTTATTTAAACGTTTGATTAAGTGAATATTTTCAAATTTAGATAAAATTAAAGTTGAATTTTGAAATATACAAATTGAGTTATTGTAAGTTGTTTGAACATTTAAACTTTGACACCTATTGAATTGGAAGTGGTTTAAATTTGTAGTTCAAACCTAGATTGGAAACGATATAAATTAAAAATGGTTTAAATGAGAATTTGAATTGAACCTTTAACCTTTTTAATTGAAATTATTGAACTGGGATTGATTTAAATTTAATTTTGGAACTAAAGTTGATTTGAATTCATTTGTGAAATCGGAAGAACAATTCTTACTTGAAACTAGTTTCGATATAAAGTCTTTTTTAGATATATAAAGTATTTTTAAAATACATAAACTATTTTAATATATAAAATATTTTAATGTATAACTTATTTTCAAATATAAACTATTTTAAGGTATAACTATATATGAACTACTTTCAATATTCAATTGTTTAAGTTGGAACTGTTACGATTTAGATTTAATGGATTTAAATGTGAATACTTTGATATAATGGTTTAAACTATTCTGAACTTATGATTTTGAAAGTGAATATGATTTCGAAATTGAATATGATTTCGAAAGTGATATGATTTTGAAATGAATATGATATCTTGATATGAAGTATGAACAGTTTGAAATGAAAAATGACCACGGTGTGAAATAAGCGTTTGGTTTTTAAAGAGACCAAGATCGGATATTGTCATACTCTCTACCAATACTAAAAACCACTTTAAAAACTTGTACATGGTGGAGATTCCAAAACGAAGTAGGATGGTTTGGCGAATGTCTTATGAGGTATGAACGCAGCCCTGACTCCCTCGAATCAGTTTGATGTGGCTAAACCAGAAGCTATACTAGGCTAAGTGAGGCCACTCCTCCAATTAGATACATTTCTTCGATACCATTCTATTACTTTGTGATTTAATTGGGTGCACTATTAATTTGGGAGTATGTCTCGAGGTGAACGGTGGTAGTTGACATGCGTTACCACCAGTCAGGGAGGCAATATCCTACTCTAGACGTTGCCTCGCATGCCTTGTCACACGCCTTATCACGCCTTCTACGAGTTTGGTTTGTATCGTACCTATGGAGTGCCCTTTGATAGCGCTTTAGTTTATGGAAGAATTATGGTACTGTATAGACTATGGGAATATATAAATAAATGTCTTAAGAGGGGTATGGGCAACGCCTTAACGCTATTTTAATAGTTTACCTACTGTAGAAATTATATATGTAGTGTATTATACTATGTATGTAGATAGTTCCATGGATCCTTAAGGGATGGAATCCCAACATCTGTTAAGTTATATTGCATTTCACTTGAGTTGATTTACTTGCATAAGAATGTTAATCCCGACTTAAGTGTTTTGCGTTTTGCTTTATGCTCAAGTCAGATTGAGTGTCACAGCATTTGAGACTCATCTTTAGAGCTTGAAGCTTTGCTTAAAGATCCGTCTTTATCTATTGAGCTTCCATTTATTTCCAGCTGTTTATGTTCAGACTTGACATTTGCTTATGTATTAGGCATTCATTTATATTTGGAATTTCTTTTGTATTTTGTTTCAAACTCTGATGTTTATGTAGTAGCTTCATGAACTACTATTTATCTATTCCTGTGCTTATTGTTATATTACTCCGTGTCTGTGATTCTGTGATTGATTTATTTACTGCATATGCTAAGATTTTCCAAATATAAATTAACAATTTGTTGTTTAGAGAAATTCAAGTCCAAATGTGTGGATGATTGTCGATTTGAAGGGTTTGAAATAGCAGGTCATTACAAAATAAGTAGATCCAACTTTCAGTCCTTGAACCCTCTCTCCCTCGTATCATTCTCATTTTTTCACAAAACATGAACAGTCAAAAAGAAGAAGAGAGGATGCCATTAAATGAAGGGTTAGAAATGGAAAATAAAGCTAATCAATGATAAGACTTAGGGTTTCAAGAGCTATATCCAATCTCAACTCCAAACTTTAAATCTAAGGTGGTAATAAACGAACCATCTCAATTTTTGTTCTTAAATTCAGCTATGGATAATATCTGAATGGTTTTGATGATTTTTTCCAAGTTGTGGCTGTTTATCATTATTTTGATAGAATAATAATTTATGGAATTATTAATGAACTCAACTGAAAGGGTTTTAAGGTTAAAACCTAAGTTTTTTTTATCTCTGAATGCTTTTATTTTCGGATATGTGGCGTAATACATTATTTTGGTGATGATTTTTTAATTTCATAATTTTCCAATTTAAAATAATATGAATTTCTTAAGGTGGAAGTTGAGTTAATTTTGGGTTTTAATTATTTAAAATAACAAAATATGGTTTTTGGTCCCGAAATTTTTTTATCGAAAAGAAAATGATATTTCTTAGTTTATGTGATTTTTGGGGATTTTCCCAAGTATTTTTCAAATCAACATGAATTTATTATGATAGGTAAGCATATAAACCCACAATTAATTAAGGGTATTAATGAATGAAGTGTACAAATGCTTTGGGACTTTGGAAATTGTGAGATAGTAGTTCTGAAAAGAATTGGGTAAAGTGTTTTATTATCCAATAGAAATTTGACAAAGAATAAGATTTGGTGAAATGAATTTGCTTTTATGGTAACAAATCAGTTTTCACCTAAATTAAGTTAATGCCATGTTATTACTGTGGTCATCGTGCCCAATATGTCACCATAACCAAGAGTGTCGATGTCGATTATGGAAATACATGGTAACTACTTAGGTAGTTACAAAACGATTCTCACCGCGTCGAAGTAGACATCGTTAACAACCATTATTGGCGACACCGCATTCCCATGACTCATCTAAGTTGACGATGCACTTCTATGTTTTAAATGAAACCACGTACCATCTTTTGATAAATTTTGACATCATTTTTAACGTCAACCTTATCCATACTACTTTTTGCAGCATGATAGCCGAAGTGAGTTAAGTGGACTATCTTATGATGTCGTCGATGATCTTGATGTCGCTATTCATTAAGGTCGATGAGATATCTTTCATTGTTTGGCTACGATGTCATGCAGTATATTTGTCGTGATTATTGGTGTTGATGCTTTTTTAAATAGGTGGAATCCTATAGAGTATGAAAGTTGACAACATCATTTTCGATAAGAGTTTTAAATACTTAAAAGAGTTAAAGTTTTTGATCTTCGATCTTGATAGAGGAAGACAAGGGTTTTGACGCTACATATTTTATGATTATCGTAATAAAGGCAAACAACCTCTTTGTTGACATTGTTATTTAGGTCGACGTTGATCTATATTAAACTATTCAATGGCGGTGAGCCTTGTGTTTTATGACTGACTTTAAAACCTAATCGGGGGTAGCAATGCTTAAATTGCAATGTGTTAAAAGTATACAAAGTTGAGATTATTTATTGGGAGCACTAAGGTAGAATAAACTCAACATCATTGGAGATACCAATGTATGTTTTAGTAAATTTGAAATAGATCATTTGAGGGTACCACTGTATATCACTTTATGACGTTATAACTTTAAGGGTAAATAATCTAATTAGGGACACCAATAGACACATAATAAACATTGGGCTACAAAAAATAGATTGTTAAATGACGGGTTCATACTTATCCAAGGAAAACTATAGGATGTGGATTGATAGTCCACATCAAGAAGGAGAAGGATAGTCTCTACGAGGTTAATGAAAGATTCATAGTTATCTTAGGAAAACTATGGGATGTGTGACGGTAATCTACATCATTTTAAATGAATAGAATATGTGTGATGGATAGTCCGCATAATTTAAATAGCTAAACCATGTGTGATGAGTAGCCCATATGGTATGAGATGGGTAATTCGAGTAATGATTACACGTGAGAGGGATAGTCCACATAACCTTATTAATAAAACCATGGGTGGGGGATAATCAACATGGTAGGGAATGGATAATCCAAAGAATAAATATATGTGGGATGTGTGGTCTAAATAGATCTGAGACAGATAGTCGATAAAAACTTGGTTTGGTAGTTTAATAACTTAGGATGGGCAATCCAGTGTATACAACATGTTTGCATATAAGTATATTACTATGTTATAAACATTGTGGATGCAGGAGCATAATATATGGTTGAGATATTTTAGTAAAGATTAGTGAGGGAAAAGCTCATTTAACTTAGCGGCGTGGTCCCATTAGATATCTATTTGGTTCAAGACGGTAAGTTGCTATTCATACCGGACTGTTGCGACCTGAATTTTTGTTTTTCCCTTAAACTCTTGGGTATTCATTTGAGTAGGCTGAGAGTATGGGTTTTCAAATTTCCAGTTCGATGAATAAGCTTCCAAAGATGTGTGGAAGGCAATCTAGCTATTTAGGAGTACCCATCTAAAACGCTATGCCATTTGGTTTGGTCTGTATGTATATAATGGTAAGTTATATAATTGTCAAGCGTTAGACTTTGATCAACTAAAGGTGCATCTTCCTATGTCGCTCTTGGAGTATTTCATAATAGTTATATTTTATCTGAATGTGGAATCGCGAATGGTATTATGTAATGAATATGAAATCATATTTTAAAATGGAATATTAATGTTATTTTTGAATTGTGATTGAAAATTTTCATATTCATATGCTCCTGATACTGATATGATTGACATAGTCATATTTTGTCATCGAAAATTAATAACTATGGATGGCTGCAGCATCCATAGTTGTGTTTTGATATAGCTGTATTTTGTCACCGAGAATTAATAACTATGGATGGCTGCAACATCCATAGCGGTTAGTTTTGGACCTTGGAGTAGGGATGTTGCATTTCAGTTCTCATGCTTCAACTCGGACCCATCTATAGCCGCTCGATGGTCGTTATACCATAATTTGACTATAATCAAAGTGGAGTATTCACGCCGAAGTTCCACGGTGTTCTTAGGTTGAGAGAACGATATAACATTACCACTCTAAAATTTTCTATTTTACCTAGTTGTTATCAACCAACAGAAAACTCTTGATCAATCATTATGCAGTTATCCAATAACGAAAAGTATACAACCCTTTAATGTCCTCGGTAATCATGAGTAATACACTGTACAACATTTGGAGAACATTACATGTTATGGTTTCAATAGATGAATCGATATCTTTTCTCGAAACATCTTGACAAAGAATATTTTCGAAAAATGTTTTCCTTACTTATTATTAATTACTAGTAGTTGCATTTATTTGCAACTACAATCACGTAACATTTCATTTAAGGTTTTTAATCTATATACTATAAATTAACTAAATAATTATATCACAATATAACACAGTATATAAAAGAAAAAAATTCCAGAAACAACCATTATTACGAACAAGATTGTTTACATAATTAGTTATATAACAAATTAACATAATTATCCCAATGACATACCACTAATTATCTCATTTGTAACATCTCTAGTACATCCTTCTTATACTTGTTACGCTTGCTGAAATATGCTATACTTGTATACTCGTTGATTTATAACCGTACATACTTATTTAAACACTCAAAAATGCATGTAGTAACATGTGTATTAGAATAATTAGCTTTAACAGATAACATGGAATCATCTACATATATAAGACATGTTATACTTGGCTTAATTTTTATTTATAGGGTTAATGTTCTTAATCACTTTCATTTCTATTAGAACTGAGAGATATTCCATTATCATAATAGATGAAAGGGAGATAATGGGTCTCATCTAATACCTCTATTACATTATGTACATCCAACTAGTTTATCATATATCAGTAGCAGAAAGGTTAAGGTATTAATACACTCTTATATTAGATTACAAAATTTATTTGAAAATCACATACTCTTCATTATATGGTATTTAAACTTTATATTAACTTTATCATATGCTTTTAGTATGTCTACCTTTAAGCATAGAATATCACCTAATATCATTTAATGTGCTAAAAAATAATTTTCATATATTAGCCTTTTTGAAAAATAAGTGCTTTGATTTTCAAAAATTGAAAAAGACAGTAAATCTTTAATTCTATTACATAAAGCTATTGTTATGATCTCAAAAATAAAATTGCAACACGATATTAGTCTGTAATCTCCAAATTTTTTAGGATTCTTAATTTTTGAAACTAAAGTACTAAAATTATAATTCATGCTTTTTAATAGTTTTCCCTTACTAAAAAAAATTCTTCAATGGCTTTATGCATTTGATCTTTAATCTTTTCCCAGCGGTTTTCATATCGCTTAGCATTAAACCATCTGGCCCTAGAATTTTGTCGTCTTTAGCATTAAATGTACCATGTTTAATTTCTTCCTTCTCAATAAGTGCCAACAATTTGACAAGCACCATTGTCTCGGTGGTTAAGTGCTTCCACTTTGGTGCGAGAGGTCACAAGTTCGTAGCCTGTGTGTTGCACGCGATAATATTATTAAAATAGTACTTATATCATAAAAAATGTTGAAACAAAATTTTATTATGAAATTTATGATAAATTTATTGAGATAAATGAATTGTAAATTAAAATTACATGCAACGCTTAGATGTACAGTAAAGGATTTAGTCCTCGCTTACTATATGTGGAAGGTTAATACATTTTGATCAAACTCTATGGTCGTGTGCAGAGATTTTCAACAACGGAAAAGAAAGGAAAATATATAAGGTGTATGTATATATATATATATGTGTGTGTGTGTGATTGATTGCTGAAGCCTATCCAGGAAATCATTCTCTTCTTATCCTATATATACGTTGCACGTATGTTGTATATATATTTGTTTTCCTTCGATCTACGCCTATATATAAATTTACGTATATTTTTTTTTTTGAATCAAGTCTCTTAGATTTGCTTTTGTGATTGTCGGAGCCTTCTTTGCTCACTTTGTCGCGGTCTCGTTCTTTGCACGTGTATCTATGCACACCAGTCCATGTCAATTTGCTTCGTTCTTAGTTGTCGTTGTTTTCTCTAGCCTCGAAAGGTGAGCGATCACTTACGATTAACATTCATATGCTTAGTAAATTGATTTCACTTGAAAGGACGATGGAAATATGTTGTCAAATTGAATGGGTTAAAAATGAATTGTTGAATATGATATATTATTATTTAATTTGTTTAATGACATACGATAACCATAACGATTGTATATATATATATATATATATATATATTTTGATCATATTTTCCATTGGTATGTTATGTCATTTATTTATTATTTAATTTATTCTCACTCTACACGTTCCCTGTTAGTTTACAAAATTCCCTATAGGTTGAAATGATACATACCCAAACACTATTATAGATTAGAGAAAATCATATATACCCGTAGATTTTGGGATTGCGGGTTGAAAAGATATATACCCGTAAATTTAAAATAAATGAGCATTGAAATGATAAATATTAGTATCACTTGATCATAAGATAGAAGATTATATACGAACACCGTTGGTCTACTTTGAAAAATGATTTCCAAAGTTTTGAAAAGAATTATATGGGTTCTAATAAATATTGATTCTAAATATAATATAAAGATTCTATTTTAATATGTGTGTAAAACTTAAATTTTTGAAGTATATATTTGGAAATTTTAAATTTATAAGTTAAATGTCGAAAAAGGTAAATTTACTTATAATTTTATTATTTTTAAATATATAAAATTAGATTTAATTTAATAATAATTTATATAATAAAATTTAGTAAGAATTTAATTTAACTAAGATATATATATAATATGTTTAAATTTTTTATTTATAATTTATATTAATATTTTAAAATAGATTTTTTTTTGTAATAACTTTTATAATATATTATGTTTGAATATTTATTTAAAAAATTATTAATATTTTAAAAATAGATTTTGTAATAACTTTAGTAAATTAAGGTTGGGAAGATAAATTAAAATTGATTTGAAATTTAATTTGTTTAAGAATTGTATTTAATAAGAATTGATTTAAACTTATTAATCTTGAGATTTTAAAGGTATGATTTTAAAACTTATTTTAGATTAAATGTGATTAAATGAATATTTTCAATTTTAAATAAATTGAAATTGAATATTTAGTTTTGAATTAAATGTATAATTTGAGATTTTATCTAAATATTTACAAAAGCGATTAGGTGAATATTTTAGAATTAAATATAATTGAAGTTAGATATTTAATTATTGATTTTATTTAAATTTGTAATTTGAGATTTTATTTAAATGTTATTAAAAATGATTAAGTGAATATTTTCAAATTTAAATAAAATTAAAGTTGAATTTTGTAATATTAATGAAATTTATCAAATTGAGTTATTGTAAATTGTTTGAATATTTAAACTTTAAAACCTATTGAATTAGAAGTGTTTAAATTTGTAGTTCAAACCTAGATTTGAAACTATATAAATTAAAATGGTTTAAATGAGAATTTGAATTGAACCTTTACCCTTTTTAATTGAAATAGTTGAACTGAGAGTGATTTAAATTGAATTTTGGAACTAAAGTTGATTTGAATTGATTTGTGAAATTGGAAGAACAATTCTAATTTGAAACTATTTTCGATATAAACTCTTTTTAGATATATAAACTATTTTTAATATATATAAACTATTTTAATATATAAACTATTTTGATCTATAACCTATTTTTAAATATAAACTAATTTTAAGGTATAATTATTCCAATATATATATAAATTACTTTAAATATTCAACTGTTTAAGTTGGAACTGTTATGATTTAGATTTAATGGGTTTAAACGTGAATACTTTGATATGATGGTTTAAACTATTTTGTGGTTATGATTTTGAAAGTGAATATGATTTCGGAAGTGAATATGATTTCAAAACTGATATGGTTTTGAAATGAATATGATATTTTGATATGAAGTATGAACTGTTTGAAATGAAAAATGACCACAACGTGAAATAAGCGTTTGGTTGTTAACTGGGATCGGATATTGACATATTCTCTTACTGAAAACCACTTTAACAACTGTGCACATGATGGAGATTCCAGGACGAAGTAGGATGGTTTAGCGAACGTCTACGAGGTATGAACACAACCTTAACTCCCTCGAGTCAGCTTGATGTGGCTAAAACAGAAACTATACTGGGCCAAGTGGGTTCACTTCTCCTATTAGACACATTTCTTCAATATCATTCTTTTCCTTTATGATTTGATTAGGTGCACCATTGATTTGGGAGTGTGTCTCGAGGTGGGCCGTAGTAGTTGCTATGTGTTATCACCAGTCCGGGAGTGCAAAATGGCAGTATCCTACCCTAGACATTGCCTCGCGTGCCTTGTCACATGCCTTATCACACCTTCTACGAGTTTGGTTTGTATCGTACCTATGGATGCCCTTTGATAACCCTTCAGTTTATGGAGGAATTACGGTACTGTATAGACTATGAGAATATATATATAAAATGAGTTAAGGGGGATATGGGTAAGGCCTTAACGCTATTTTAATAGTTTACTCTACTGTAAATATTATATATGTAGCGTATTGTATTGTGTATGTAGATAGTTCCACTGATCCTTAAGTGATGGAATCCCAACATCCTTTAAGTTATATTGCATTTCACTTAGACATTTCACTTGAGTTGATTTACTTGTATAAGAATGTTAATCCTGATTCGAGTGTTTTGTTTTTTGCTTTATGCTCGGGTCAGACCGAGTGTCACAGCATTTGAGACTCACCTTTGGAGCATGGAGCTTTGCTTGGAGATCCGTCTTTATCTATTCAGCTTCTAGTTATTTCCAGTTGTTTATGTTCAAACTTGACTTTTTCTTATGTATTAGACATTCCTTTGTATTCGAAATTTATTTTGTATTTTGTTTCAAACTCTAATGTTTATGTAGTAGCTTCATGAACTACTATTTATCTATTCCTCTGCTTATTATTATATTACTCTGTGTCTATGATTCTGCGATTGATTTATTTATAGCATATGCTAAGTTTTTCCAAATATAAATTAACAGTCTGTTGTTTAGAGCAATTCAAGTCCAATATGTGTGGGTGATTGTCGATTTGAAGGGTTTGAAATAGCAGGTCGTTACAAAATAAGTAGCTCCAACTTTCACTCCTTGAACCCTCTCTCCCTCGTATCATTCTCATTTTTTCACAAAACATGAACAGTCAAAAAGAAGAAGAGAGGACGTCATTAAACTAAGGGTTAGAAATGGAAAATAAAGCTAATCAATGATAAGACTTAGGGTTTCAAGAGCTATATCAAATCTCAACTCCAACATTAAATCTAAGGTGATAATACATGAACCATCTCAATTTTTGTTCCTGAATTCAGTTATGGATAATATCTGAATGGTTTTGATGATTTTTTCCAAGTTGTGGTTGTTTAATCATTATTTTGATAGAATAATAATTTATGGAATTATTAATGAACTCAACTGAAAGGGTTTTAAGGTTAAAACCTTAGTTTTTAATCTTTGAATGCTTTTATTTTCTGATATGTGGCGTAATACATTATTTTGGAGATGATTTTTTAATTTCATAATTTTCCAGGCTAAAATAATATGATTTCTTAAGGTGGAAACTGAGTTAATTTTGGATTTTAATTATTTAAAATAACAAAATATGGTTTTTGGTCTTGAAATTTTTTTATTGAAAAGAAAATGATATTTCTTAGTTTATGTGATTTTTGGTGATTTTCCCAAGTATTTTCAAATCATCATGAATTTACTATGATAGGTAAGCATATAAACCCACAATTAATTAAGGGTGTTAATAATGAAGTGTAAAATGCTTTAGGACTTTGGAAATTGTGAGATAGTAGTTCTGAAAAGAATTGGGTATGGTGTTTTATTATCCAATAGAAATTTCACAAAGAATAAGATTTGGTGAAAAGAATTTGCTTTTATGAGTAATAAATCGGTTTTCACTTAAATTAAGTTAATGTCATGTTGTTACTGTTGTCATCGATCCCAATACGTCACCACAACTAAGAGTGTCGATGTCAATTATGGAAGCACATGGTAACTACTTGGGTAGTTATAAAACGATTCTCACCGCGTCGAAATAGACATCGCCGATAACCATTATTGGCAACACTGCATTCCGTGACTCATCTAAGTTGACGCTGCACCTCTGTGTTTTAAATGAAGCCACGTACCATCCTTTGATAAATCTCGACATCATCTTTAATGTCAACCTTATCCATATTACTTTTAGCAGCATGATATTCGAAATGAGTTAAGTGGGCTATCTTATGATGACGTTGACGATCTTGATGCCGCTATTCATTATGGTCGACGAGGTATCTTTCATTGTTTAGTTACGATGTCATGTGGTATCATTGTCATGATTATTGGAGTTGATGCTTTTTTAAATAGACGGAATCATATAGAGTATGAAAGTTGACAACATCATTTTCGATAAGAGTTTTAAATACTTAAAAGAGTTTAAGTTTTTGATCTTCGACCTTGATAGAGGAAGACAAGGGTTTTAACGCCACATGTTTTTTGATTATCTTAATAAAGGCAAAGAGCCTCTTTGTTGACATTGTTATTGATGTCGACATTGATCTATATTAAACCGTCTAATGGAAGTGAGCCATGTGTTTTATGACTTCGACTTTAAAACCTAATTGGGGATACCAATGCTTATATTGCAATGTTTTAAAAGTATACGAAGTTGAGATTATTATTGGGAGCACCAAGGTAGAGTAAAATTGACATCAAACATTGGAGATACAAATGTATGTTATAATAATTTTGAAATAAATCATTTGGGGGTACCACTGTATACCACTTTGAGGCGTTATAAGTTTAAGGGTAAATAACCTAATTAGGGACACCATTAAACACATAATAAAAAATACGGGCTATACGAATTAGATTGTTAAATGATGGGTTCATGCTTATCCAAGGAAAACTATAGGATGTGGATTGATAGTCCACATCAAGCAGGAGAAGGATAGTCTCTACGAGGTTAATGAAAGATTCATAGTTATCCTAGGAAAACTATGGGATGTGTGACGGATAGTCTACATCATTTTAAATGAATGGAATATAAGTGATGGATAGTCCGCATAATTTAAATAGCTAAACCATGTGTGATGGGTAGTCCATATGGTATGGGATGGGTAATCCGAGTAACGATTACACGTGAGATGGATAGTCCACATAACCTTATTAATAAAACCTTAGACGGTGGATAATCAACATGGTAGGTAATGGATAATCCAAAGAATAAATATATGTGGGATGGGTGGCCTACATAGGTATGAGACAGATAGTCGATAAAAACTTGGATGGGGGGTCTAATAACTTAGGATGGGTAATCCAGTGTGTGCAGCATGTTTGCATATTGGTATATTATTATGTTATAACCATTGTGGATGCAGGAGAATAATATATGGTTGAGATATTTTAGTTAAGATTAGTGAGGGAAAAAACCATTCGCTCAGCGGCGTGGTCTCATTGGATATCTATTTGGTTCAAGATGGTAAGTTTTTATTCATGTCGGACTGTTGCGACCTGAAGTTTTTGTTTTTCCCTTAAACTCTTGAATATTCATTTGAGTAGGCTGCGAGTATGGGTTATCTATATTCCAGTTAGATGAATAAGCTTCCAAAGATGTGTAGAAGGCAATCTAGCTATTTAGGAGTACCCATCTAATCCGCTATGTCGTTTGGTTTTGTCTATATGGATGTAAGGTAAGTTATATAATTGCCAAGTGTTAAACTCTGATCAACTAAAGGTGCGTCTTCCTATGTCGCTCTTGGAGTATTTCGTAATAGTTATATTTTATCTGAATGTGGAATCGCGAATTTATGTAATGAATATGAAATCATATTTTAAAATAGAATATTAATGTTATTTTTGAATTGTGTTTAAATTTTTCATATTCATATGCTCTTGATATTGATATGATTAACATAGCCGTATTTTGTCACCGAGAATTAATACCTATGGATGGCTGCAGCATCCGTAGCAGTTATTTTTGGACCTCGGAGTGGGGATGTTGCATTTCAATTCTCATGCTTCAACTCGGACCCATCTATAGTCGCTCGATGGTCGTTATACCATGATTTGACTATATTCAAAGTGGAGTATTCACATCGAAGTTTCACAGTGTTCTCAGGTTGATAGAACGATATAACATTATCACCCTAAGATTTTCTATTTTACCTAGTTATTATCAACCAACAGAAAACTCTTGATCAAGTCATTATGTAGTTATCCAATAACTACAAGTATATAACCCCTTAATGTCCCTGGCAACCATGAGTAATACACTGTGCAACATTTGGAGAACATTACATGTTATGGTTTCAATAGATGAATCGATATCTTTTCTCGAAACATCTTGATTAAGAATATTTTAGAAAATGTTATTCGTATTTATTATTAATTACTAGCAGTTGCATCTATTTGCAACTACAATCACGTAACATTTCATTTAAGGTTTTTTTTATCTATATACTTTAAATTAATTAAATAATTATATCATAATATAACACAGTACATAAAAGAAAAAAATCCAGAAACAACCATCATTACGAACAAGATTGTTTACATAATTAGTTATATAACAAATTAACATAATTATCCCTACGACATACCACAAATTATCTCATTTTTAACATCTCTAGTACATCCTTCTTATACTTGTTACGCTTGCTGAAATATGCTTTACTTGTATACTCGTTGATTTATAACCCTACATACTCATTTAAACACTTAAAAGTACATGCAGTAGCAAGTATATTAGAATAATTAGCTTTAACGGATAATATCGAATCATCTACATATATAAGACGTGTTATACTTGGCTTAATTTTATTTATAGGGTTGGTGTTCTTAATCACTTTCATTTCTATTAGAACTGAGAAATATTCCACTATCATAATAAATGAAAAGGAGATAATGGATCTCGTCTAATACCTCTATTACATTATGTATATCCAACTAGTTTATCATGTATCAATAGCGGAAAGGTTAAGATATTAATACACTCACATATTAAGTTACAAAATTTATTTGGAAATCGCATACTCTTCATTATATGGTATATAAATTTTATATTAACTCTATCATATGCTTTTTGTACGTCTATCTTTAAGCATAGAAAATCACCTAATACCATTTAATGTGCTAAAAAATAATTTTCATATATTAGCCTTTTTGAAAAGTAAGTGCTTTGATTTTCAAAAATTGAAAAAGATAGTAAATCTTTTATTCTATTGCATAAAACTGTTGTTATAATCTCAAAAATAAAATTGCAAACGCAATATTACTCTGTAATCTCCAAATTTAAAGGATTCTTAATTTTTGAAATTAAAGTACTAAAAGTATAATTCATGCTTTTTAATTGTTTTCCCTTACTAAAAAAATTCTTTTATGGCTTAATGCATTTGATCTTTAACCTTTTCCCAGCGGTTTTCATAACATTTAGCATTAAACCATCTGGCCTAGATTTTTGTCGTCTTCAGCATTAAATGTACCATATTTAATTTCTTCCTCCTCAATAAGTGCCAACGATATGATAAGCATCATTGTTCCGGTGGTTAAGTGCTTCCACTTTGGTGCAAGTAGTCACAAGTTCGTAACTTGCGTAGCGTGATTCGAACATTTATTGATATGTGACAGTGATATGTTGTATCTAAGTACCCAATTTCAAAAAAAAGTGCCAACAATACATCCTTTGCTCTAAGATTCAATTTTGTTTTGCATATTATGTTTGGCGTGTGTTCTGCGTTCTCTTGTCTCATTAGAATTGTATAAAATTATAATAATTGATTTCTTTGAAATTTTATTATATTCATTTGTAGCCTTATCTTCATTTTCAAATGCATTATTGATATGTTTTCTACAGTTCATATTTGCATAGAAAAATTTAGTGGACTCGTCCCCTTGTGTTGGTCAGTCTACTTTTATATATTGTTTTAAATTTACTATATTAACATACAATTTTGTACATATATTGATTGACTAGAAATTATTTTTTAGATACTTCTTCCTCTTTTGGATCTCTCTTCATCTTTTTGATCTTTATCTATTGAATCTTGTAGTGTTTTTCCTGCGTTTCTTAAATTTTCTATGATACCTATTTTCATATATTTTTTCTTTATTCCAAATTTTTAAGACTTCGTATAATAATTTTCAAAAAACATACTAAACTGGAACTAGGTTGTACCATAACATGAAAATTTAAACATTTCTTTATTACCTTCTTATACAATTGTAAAAACTAAACCACTTTTATATCTAAAGGAGGTTCGCTTAACATTGTCATTTACTGTATTATGTATTAATGTAGTAAGTATAGGAATATGATCACTTGTATTTTGCTCTGAAGTAAAATCTGAAAAAATTTCCAAAAGTTTCTTTCTTTGTAAGCATTATATCTAGCTTACAATATATATTTTTAACTACCCCTAATCTTCATTTATATTCTTTTCCATTAATTACCAGTACTATCTATCCTGTTTTCCATAAAAAATTATTTACCTTATCCAATTTGTTCTGAGGTATAATATTTCCCCCGCTTTTCTCATATGAGTGCAATACTATATAAAATCCCTCATGGTTAACCATGGTATATTCTCATATTTTAAAGAGTTTTCCATAAATTATTTCTTTCAAATTCAAAACTACTTCCATTAATACTAATTACTAGTATGTAACCGTGTGTTGCACGGGATAATATTATTAAAATAGTACGTATATCATAAACAATGTTGAAAAAAAATTATTATGCAATTTATGATAAATTTATTGAGATAAATGAATATTAAAATTACATACAATGCTTAAATGTAAGGTAAAGAATTTAGTCCTCGCTTACTACGTATGACTGTGGGAATTAATGCTATAACTAACAAGAGTTAAAAATTATTGATGTAAATGGTGATGTTATGCGATACACGCACATACATACATGGATGAGAAAATAACTTTACCACTTCTATTAGTATGAATGTGGAGTGTGTGTTTTTGTACGTGTGTGTGTGTTTTTGTACGTGTGTTGAATTGTTACTAGTCAAGGATTTTTAAATGAAATAATGAATATTACATATTGAATTTATTTGAATAAATTTAAATTAATGATTAACTAATTAAATGTAGGGATCTGAAAATAGAAAAGAAAAGGACAATTGAGAAGAATTTTGTATGCAATTGTAGTTAAGAAGTGCATCATATAGCCAGCTTATTTACACGTGAATTTGAATTTTCAATTACTAAATATTTTAACTTTGTAGTTGATCATAGATTCTTTTATTGTGGTATGAGGATCATATCTACAACTTTGATAATATACAATTTAGTCGAGTTATGAGCTGGATAAGATTTAATATCATGCTGAAAATAGGGTTATTTATATAACCTAATTTTTATCTGTGCAACCTGTGCGTTAAAATTGCAATGTTGTAAAACGTAAATTTATCCTTTAAAAGTTGTTAAAAACAAATTTTTGTCATGCGAAATAGGATTTTTTTTTTCTCTCATGGTAAATGAATTAAAATTTAAAAATATTATTATTATGTATGTATGTATTATATTCAGGTGATTTATACCTTTACTCTAAATAAAATGACAAGCTCACTATATTTGGGCATATATTTAAGTATTATATACATATTTGAATTGTCTTGCTTTTAGGATTTATTAGATGAATACCGGATATTGGTTCATTGGATTTATTAAATAATTTAAATTTAAGAATACATAATTAGGTAAATATATGTATTTGAATATAGAATATTAGAAGAGAATTGAGAAGGATTTGCAAGTAATTGTAGAAATTTTAGAATGTAGGCATTTGAAGTTAAAAATAGATCATTGTTTTGCGTGCAATGCATGATAACTCATTGAGATAAACAGATTACAAAATAGAATTTGTTCTTGTTGTTAATCTTTGTATCCAAATGAATAATCAATTTAACCAATTTGTTGATGCGGCTATGGTATACATATTGAAATGGTCATATTTAATGATTTATTTGATGGATTAAATGTATGAGACTAACGTAGAATGTTAAAAGAAGATTGAGAAGAAATTTGTAAATGACCGTAGAAACTTTTAAAAAGTGTAACTGAATAGAAAATGGCATAGGAAGCTTAGTCGAATAACTATAAAATGATAAATTATAAAAACTTGAAAATAAAATATTCGAAGAGAATTAAGGTGAAGAAAATTCCTCGAATTAATAGGAGAGTTATGAATTCTTCTGTTTTGCTATTATTAAATAATTTTGTATTTTCGCTTCTGTGATATTACTAAATGTAGAATTTATTATTGAAAATCATTACTAGTGCACATGTATACATGTATGTATACATATTTATATGTATATACAAATATACAGGTATGTGTACATATATACAACTATGTGTACATATATACATATTTATATGTACATATATGCATATATACATATTTATATGTACATATGTACATGTATATACATATGTGTACATATATACAAAGGTGTGTACACATATACATGTATGTATACATGTTTACATCTATATACATGTGTACATATATACATGTGTGTACATGTATGTGTACATATCTACATGTATGTGTACCAATAGACATCTATGTACCTATATACATGTATGTGTGTATATATGTGTACATATTTACATGTATGTATACATATAGACATCTATGTGTACCTATATACATGTATGTGTATTTGTATACATATGTGTACATCTTTGTGTACATACGTACATATATATTCACATATCTACGTCTATATGTCCATACATACATCTATGTGTACATATTTATATGTATATACATATACATGTATGTGTACGTAAATATGTGTATATACATATTTATGTGTATATAAATGTATCCATTGCCATATTTTCTTCATCGCTTGTATGTTATACAAATTTATTAATGTTTGTATTATCAATTGATGTACTTAAACGGAACTGGAACTTAAAGGATACCAGTTCAAAGACCTAACTATTTCCTCATCGCTCATGACTGTGCTCTGTCGTCGTTTCTCTGCTATGCTTTCATATTGCTTCGTTTGCTTCTCGTACATCATCATCCACTATTTGAACATCTTGTTCATTGAGCTGTTGTGTATCATTATTTTCTTGGTTTTGTTCATGGCCAAGATGACTATCATCTTCACACTACAATTTTACTATCTTGTTTCCATAATTTATGGTAGTTATACCTTCTTGGTTGAACTGGAAACTCGTACTGTTTCATGGCAAACATATTTTTTGGTAAAGAGCAATTAATCATGACAACAAACCAACCGACTAAGACTGATGTTGGGCCTGCAACATTGTGAGCCTATCTGAAAGGATAAAACATTTTCTTCAAATATTTTACGCAAACGCAATAATCTATCTATACATCCGACGAGGTTCAAGCTTCAAACTTCAGACAAACTTATGGTTTGTACATGAGAAACATGTTATCCCTCTATGTATGCTGTAAGTTAACATGAATCACCTACAAAGCAACATTGCAACCCCAAACAATTAGTTGTACATTTGGTTTTTTAATTATCTTTGTTTCAAGTAACATCTATATGTCATGGTATGATGTTCCTTGTCCCTTCGATAATTAGAAAACAAATCGCGAAGATAATTGTATGACTTTGAAATGCTGCTTTCTTGGTTGATCATATAAACTTAGAGCAAATCAGAAGGATAAGATATTTCACATGTATAACCAAAAGATTGTCTGTTCTTAATTCCAAATTCTAAAAATAGCCACTGCTACATATCTAGTTCTTAAACACCAATAGCTACCAAATTTTCTATCTTCTAGTACTATGCTTCACTAGTATGCACACACAAAATAGCAGGAAAACTATTATTGGTAAAAGCTTTATTACGATGAATCACGGGGAAACAACAAAAATTACAGCCATCTCAAATAAGAATGAGTATATAACTTAGCATGCATGTCATCTCAGACAGACAGACAAAGAAAACTGTAGTGCATGCATGTTTACTTACATTATTATTCGAACCTGTAATACAAACATAACGTAGTTTATTTGCTGTTTATGTGATGACTGTTGGAGCAGATCTCCCGGTGAACTCTTGCATCTTTGAGAGTTTCAGGGCCACATCAACCTATAAGCCAGTGATATATTCACGTGTATGATAAATGATTCTTGATCAAAGTATCAAATTCAATATAAAAGAAGGAAAGTTGAAATTTTCTTACAAGAGGAGCAAGTGCGTCTTGTGATTCCCTTCCAATTTTTGATGGATCCTTTTCATATTGCTCAATGTAGAGCCTGATGGTTGCTCCTTCAGACCCAGTTCCAGAAAGGCGGAAAACCTGGATGTTGTAAATGTAGATATTTTTTGATGAATTATCTTGCAGAACAACCAATATACCACTAAATATGATGTCATAACAGTGTCAAAAGAAGTCTGGGAAATGCAGAAAAAAGTAGCCACAAGGGAATATAAGATCTCTTTTACATAGCTGCTAAAACTCTCTAACAAAAGATTAAAATGGCGCAGAGAACTAGACACCCTTTTCAATTTAACATAAACGTTGAATAATTGCACTTAGGACGCATTCTGATTCCTAAATATAACTTGTTACCACTCTAGGACTCTTGTATAACACTCAATGGCTATTGTATAACATAGACTTAAGCTCTACCCTTTCAGTTGCTTTCAAGGAAAAGATATGGCAAATAATGTTTGCAAAAAATCATAAATTTAATGTCCTGTTTGGATCAACGTACTCTTATGAGGAAAAAATCAACTGCTCGCACTTAGAATAAGACTTGATCCTAAAACAATACAGTATCCTTCGGAAATTGTTTTAAAGAATAAGGACCAATTTGGTGTGTCATTTTCAGAGTCTTTTGAAATTTAAATTTCCTATAACACACAAAACATAAATTAAATATACAGGCATTTAAAAAACAGTTATGCTCAAAGATGAATTCACACATAAAACTCAACATATTTTGTTTTAGTTTTGAATATTCCAAAGCCCTTTCTAAAATGAAGAAGAAAAAGAAGACGAAGAAAACTTTATTTAAGAAAATGTAACAAACATCGTTCTATAATATGTGATTTCAATTTAAGAAGAAGAAAAAAATCCATACAGCAAAACATTTTCTCCAAATTCCAGACGAAAACTTCCCTCCAGTGTTCATTTTTCAGAACAAATCTCTCAAAAGTTAAAACATGTTTTCACATTTACTGAAAACGGCAAATGTATTCAAACTTCCAAAACCTAAAATATTTACTAAGATTGTATATGAATATGTACAATTACGAGGAAGTTTGTGACTGTAATATTCCTAGAATCAGATTGTCAATGATTAAATTCCTAAGAAATTGATATTTCCAAGGGCCTGCCGAATTAGTAGACAAACGCACTTATAGGGCTACCAAGTTTTTGGGGCCACAGAATTTTCAAAGGTTAGAATGCATTGTTGTATAATTTATATATGATAAAGTATCCATCATTTACAATATCAAACCTAGTGGTTTGCCTTACCTATCCATTCCAAAAAGTTCCAATTTCTAATCTAGGCATTATATTTTATTCTCTTTTTTATATCTCTCTTTAATTGTATTTTTATAATGTATTTATTTCTTCCAATATTCAAGCAATTTTTGCCTTCATTCAATTTTTGTTTAAAAATGCATTAATATTTTACTTTAAACAGACTTAATTCGATTTTTTCCCCCAAGTTCCACTGAAAATATTTCCGTACAGCATCTCAAAATATGAGATGCACCCTCACATTCCCAGAAGTTCTTTTTTCCACACACCCAATGAGCTCAAAATCAAATGCAAAATTATAGATGGGAATTATCTACACTGAAGAGACTTACAAGTCTAGAACCATCTTGGAAGAGATATCGAATACCCTGGTGTTTAGAAATCGAACCATCAACAGGATCTTTGTATTCAAATTCATCTGCGTCAACAACAGTTGAGACATCTGATCTTATTCCTTGAATGATCCTGCAAGGAAAACATAAAACAGTTGCAGTAATAGGGCAACTTGGCTATATCCCTGAATCTGGAAGTCCAAGTACACATGTTACTAAGCTAAAATAGACACTATGTAGCATTATCCAATGCATCGAAATCCATCGAACAAGGTATTTTGCATTGAGCTGAAGGACAGCATCATACTGGCATTGTAACTTAAGTTGATATTTTACGACATCCATTATAATCTTGAATTTAGAAATAACGAACAACTAGTGCCAACTGTTTTTATATTAAAATTTGGCATAAAGTTCTTTGGTGGCCTTCTGTATATTATCAAATACAAATATTTCTAGTAGTTTACACACATCATCGATACAGAGATATATTTGCAATGTGCATTTCAATATCCAAATGTGGAATACAAATGAATATAATTATAGTGATTTTGCTTACTTGTTAACCTCTGGAAGAGTGGATTGTAGTTTGATCAAATATGCCATTAGTTCTTTGGCCGCACCGGCATCAACATTCTGTAAAATGAAGGAAAAAGTGTTGGGAGAATAAATAGCAAATGGTTAAATTTCCATGGGTATTGAAATGGAGAGCAAAGAAAAGTTATGCATTGAGTGACCTCATAATCATATCGAGTATAGTAGTGGCGACCATAAGCCGCCCAATGCTGGCGAACGATGTCTTCCACAGAAACTAGCTTGTTTCCACTTAAGTTATCCTTATTCTTGTAAGCAAGAATAGAGAGCCAAGCTAAGACAGCCCATATTCCATCCTTTTCACGGATATGATCAGAACCTGAACGGAAGTACATATACTTGTAAACAAAAACAAAAATAAATGAGTACAATTTCTGGAGCAAATAAGCAGCTGACTACAGCCATCTAAGCGTTGATATGATGATCTAGAACTAATTCATTTTGTTACCATAGTAGCAACTCATTTAAAAAGTGATTTTAATCTCTGGGCTTTCACAACAAATATAAGGGTCGTTGATCGGAGAACCAACAGGCAGTAGTTATGAATCAAGAATAATGACTAAGGAAAGATTAGTTAATTAAAGCTGTGGCTACTAAAAACCCTAGAAGCGAAGCAGTAGTGACCTTAATAAGCTTCGATTTTTCAGGCTTACGACATACTTGAATGACATTTAAATTATTTAATTTCGCACAAGAAATACGAGTATAGGGTTTTCGCAACAAATCTAAGGGTCGTAGATCAGAAAACCAATATGTAGCAGTTTGAAATCAAAAATAAAGACTAGTGAAAATATTAGTTAATTAAAGTTGTGGCTACTAAAAACATCTAAAACCAAAGCAGTAGTGACTTTAATACTTTCAATTTTCAGGCTTATGACATACTTGAATGGTATTTAAAATATTTAAATAAGCATAAGAAATATGAGCTTATGGCACCAGAAGGTCCAAATGATAAAAATGTTTTTTTAAAAAGCACTATGTTAAAAATATCTCTCTACAATTGATATTCAGTGGCCAGAATTTCCAACTTGTCCAAGCACTATCCCAAACTACATGGAAATTTTTTGAACACCTTTTTCTTGGCAGATCATGTCCCCAGGTGTGGCATTCCAGCAAACATTATAACCAGAGGTACTAACATGTCCCAGACATACAAAATTCATGCCACTTTCAATGTTCAGTTAGTTTAATGCTATAAAATTACAACAAAAATCTATTTACCTGTTCCAAAGCTTTCTTCCCCACAAACTGAGCACATGCCAGCATCCATCAAATTTCCAAAGAATTTCCATCCAGTGGGAACCTAGTAAATAATTTAGGTCTGGTCGAAAACTTTGGACCATTAAAAAGAAATAAAAAGATGTATACATCTGTAATTACAAACCTCAAAAAATTTCAAATTTAGATTCTTAGCCACCACATCAAGTGCAGCTGACGTAGGCATACTCCTGAAAAAATTATTAGATAATACAAATGCAAGGGCAGATAAAAATAAGGGAAATCATTAAATCATTTAGGTAAATAGGATGCACTTTCTGGACCGTGAGAAATTAAAACTTCAATGGACAGACTAATCTCGTTATTTTTTCCAATGGACCATATCCCTCAACAGGTCCCACAGGAGTTCCACAACTTATGTCTACTCTCTAGAATAAATGAATAATTAAATCAACAGAACTAATTTATATAAATAGAAGGGCGGTAGATCAGTTTTATTGTTAACTTGAAAAACAAAGATATACCGATCTGTGTTACCATGGATAACATAGTTAGAATAAATTAAGTAATCAATTGAATTGCTTGTTCTAAGTTTATTGATAAACCTAGAGCAGTATAATCTCCTCATTGTACAGCTATTTATAACCAGCCTTAGAATGATCAAAACTTTTAATGAACTAGACTAGAAAAGTTACACCCTCCTGGAGATAGCTTTGTGATAATAAAAATTGAAATTGTGATTGCTTAATTTATATAGTAGGTTTTAGTATTTTTAATTTCTTAATTTGTGTAATTATTCTATTCACCCACCCTTTGGTAGTTCATGTAGAAAAGTATGTTACCAATCATGCATAATTCTAAAACAGCTAAAGTCGTATGGTTAAAAAGCATATATTTTCAACTATGTGCATGTGTGCGCATGTGCGCACGAGCGCGTGTCTATATGGGAAAGGATCAAATGCCTCTTTACGTCAAATCCTCCTTAAATCCCACCTTAAATTTAAAATCTCTAACAGTGTTAAAATGCAACAATATTTGTAGATATGATTTGTTACTATCAAAAACCACCCACACAACATTTTACATCATTGCAAAACTTTTATCCCACTTATACATACAAGTTAATATGAGCATTTAAAAATATTTATTTTAACCATCGTTTTCAACTGTATTCTTGAGTGAATTAGAAATTTTCAAATGGTAAATAAAATTGTGGAGAAAATCTTGATAGCAAATGAATTTGAATGTACAAAATTTTGTTTCATTTCGATAATTTCAGAGGGAAAAAACCGAAAGAGAGATTTTGAGGGAGCAAACCAGGGGGCTGTGCATCCTTTTCGAATATGTAATTAATTTGATACTGCATCACTGTTGGATACATCAATGTATTAACTAACAAGGTGATGTGCTATAAATTTCTTCATGTAAGCATATATAGAAGACCAACATATTGATGAAAGAAAACTTATATTCTGCTTACTAGTAAATGATGGGTTGTAGATAGATATATGCCTTTAACTCGTTTCTTTAAAAAATAACACTTCACAACAAATTGAAATTTCATCACAATTACCACGCAAAATAACTATTAGAGAATCATGAAAACAAAAAACAAAAACAAAAAAAGAGATTAATCCAATCAATGTAAATATATATTGAAAATTGGTAATCGATGTCCGAAGGATTTGATCCGTAGACCTCTTGATGCACGCCCAAAAATCCTACCACTATGTTAATTGTACGAGACCCCCACATACATATATCGAAAGTTTTAACCTCTTCAAAAGTATATTTCAAATCTATGACTGAATAAATATTTTCAACGGATCGTATTGGTTGGTGATTTTGAAGGAGTTAAAAGTTTCCAAATGATTTAGAATTTTAACCAAATTATTTTCCAAATGAATATAACATGCCTACAAAAAACATTTTGTTTCGAAATTTTTCGCACAACAAAGATAAAGAGAGAATTGGAAGGGACCTGTAACGAGGAGATCTAGAACCCTTCCTACAAATGGATTTTGCAAAAGAAAAAAAGAAGAGGAGGATTCATTACAGGTAAAATCTATTTGGACACAAAATTTGACACAAGAGATCTCAACCATTAGATCTCCCCCGATTTCCGCCAACCATGTAAGACAAAAAGATTTAATGGTCAGGATTTGTTGTGTTAAATTTTGTCACTCAATAGACACTCCCTTTATTACGAGGCAATTTAGAACACGTCCCATGTATGCACGCACGCACTCGCATGCGCACGCACAAAGCAATGGACCAAATAAGCACAAAAATTAAAAGATGAGACCTACCTAGCAACTCCTTTCAGCCCAGAAGAAAAATAAGGTATAGCTTCCACAGCATTAGCAGCAATAATTGCAACAGAATCCGATGGAGTCACAAAAAATCTAGAGTGACAGGAAAAAAACAATAAGGATATTACACAAATTAATGTGCTCATCGTTTTTATATTAATATTTTGTACCTTTTACCAAGGATCATGTTACGATCTGCATCACCATCAGCTGCTGCACCAAATTCTGGTGGTTCATCATTTGAAGTGGATTTACCAAGCCCCATTCGGGCCACCAACTCCTTTGCGTAAGTTAGGTTAGGGTCTGGATGACCACCTCCAAAATCTTCCTGTTTGTGTAGAGAAAAATATTGTAACGCCTTCACAAATGCCGTAACTTGAAGTAATTGCAGGTTTTTTATCACTCATTTGTTGGCAGTTATACACGCTTTCTTATTATTCAAGTTCATTATTAATAACTTTCTCTCCATAACGAAGTAAATGAAGCATTTTTTTTTAAATAATTTCATGCCTAAGGTAGTCCATACCAACTCAGACTGTAGGAAAACTAACAAAGTAAATCAAAACTGACCTGGAAGAAAAAAGTGTAACGCAATGAGTGGAATGTCAAGAAAAACCCTAAGTTTTAAATTTTGCTGACTACCGAGTCATTAGGGAAATCCTCCAGTTATCAAAAATTCATCATGAAAAGAAAATTGATCTCATTGATCCTCCAAAAAGACCTTATATAAACATAATTTAAGGTAATTATGTTACTGATATGCAATGCATTTGAAATGTGTCTTTTGTACTTCAAATGGACCCCACACACAGGCATGCGCACGCATGCATGCGCACTCACACACACAATTTTTTGAATAAACTTCTTGGCAGCTCAGCAAAATTTAACTGTCTAGAAACTTTCAAACATGCCTTGGGAATGCAATTTATCAAAGAGCTTTCTTTTGCTCCTAATTCTTCAACAAAAATACGGTTCGCATAAGCTCCAGCTACTCCATTCAATGCATCATAACTAATAAATAGCAATTGTTAGGTTCCAGGCGATAAGATTAAGATGGAGTTTAATTAGTAATTCAGATAAGACATAACATACCAGAATGTGAACTTTGGATAAGATAGTAGGTTCTTGATGGACTCAAAATCAAATATTTTTCTGAAAGAGAACTCGAACAGGGTTAAATTTCATATAAGTTGTTATGGGTGCTATGTTTGATAGTAAACTCGATAAACTGATATAGTGTCAGCAATTATGATGGTAATTCGCTTGAAAACTGTTTTACTGTCAAGTAATGTAGAAAGCTAGCCTACCCTGAATAATTGTCAATATGGAAAAACCATAAATCTGCTTGGTGGACAGGACAAATGAAAAGGCCGCCAATTAATACAAGTGGGTACACCAATTTTTGGGCTTTCTAAGGCAGCATTTACATAGAGGTGTGTTTTAAATATCATATATAGCTAAAAGCTAAAATACAACTTACTGCCAAGCCCAGACAATTTTATTTGATGAGTTGGTTCTTTAACATGTTTAGTACAGTGTACTAACAAGTGTACATTCAATCCCCACAAGTGAATAGGTTACATATGATGAAACAAAGAGTGTATTATTTACTTCATCAGGGCCACATAGTCGTCAGCCGAATCAAAAACATCTACGTCAAAGTTTCCTTCAGGCCCATTGAAACTAGTAACTCCTATTGAAGAGAGATCCACCTGCAATATTTGAAATAATCATGAAAACAATATAACATAGATCCATAAAAAAAACTCAGCGTAAAAGATAAAAAAACTTACATCTGGAAGATCTTCTGCAATGTAGTACTCCTTGATTGTTTTTGTGTTCTCATATATCTTGTCAGTAATACCCTCAGGGGCTGGCCCACCATTTTCCATGTTGTATTTGATCCCAAAATCCTGAAGAAGAAGAAAACTTGGGCAACTGACAGTGTTGAAAAAGTAATCTATAACATAAATCGGAAAATGTGCAACTCAATGAAAATATCCATAAGTTAATAGTTAAACGACTTCCAAAAAAAGAACAGGTGGAGAAAAAGTACTGGAAGCAACATCTGACTTTACTTGCTTTGTAATCTATGAAGTTAGGAAATTGTACTGGCTCAAATACATGTAGTACATATATGCCAGCAAGTGTCAAGAAAAAAGTGAATGAGAAGCAAGAGACAGGCTTTCCATTTTAAATTATTACGTTGGTAGAACCTTAGAAAACAATGGAAGGTAGATGAAGAGCATAAGTACGTATAACAGTACAAGGAAGTAGATGTAAAGTATAAACAAACTAACAGGTGAAAAACACTACTGACATACATACTAAGAAGAAACATACATGATGATCAACAAAGATCCATTAGAAGTAAAAATGAAACAAAACGCACAAGAATGATATGAAATTACCAAGAGAGTACTGTAATTTCACATACTATGGGTGGCTCAAATCTAAAATAACTTGTGAACTGTACCAAAATGGCACAATGTATTAGAAGCAAGGAGAGAGCAAGGGAAAAGCAGGAGTAGCTTTTTCACAAACAATGGCTCCCTCCTCCTAGCAAGTTAGGTTCATAAAAAATATAATTAGATCGAATTCAGATTATTATAGAATAAAACCTAAAGTTAGCTGAAATGAATTGTGCTAACAACCCAAATGGCACAATGTATCAGGACCAATAAAATAACAAAATTGTTAATTGTAAGAAGGTATTGAATAAGAAATTGCCATAGTAAATGTTTCGCTGAAAATTCCGCCCTTCTCCATGCTAGTTATGGATATAGAGCCATTGTGGTTCATAAATGATGATAAGATTGAATCAAAAGCAAGTTCAAAAATATTATAATGCAGAAACATGCCTCGGTTGGACCACCAGGATTATGACTAGCTGTCAATATGAATGCACCTGAAGCTTTAGAACCCTGTTATTATAATTAATAATGTTATGAAGTCGTCGATTAATCAAAGTTCAAATATGATTTCTTGAGATTGATTATACATCTGCACCAATTCTTTCACGGATTACTGCTGACACAGCAGGAGTTGATAGCAAGCCATTTTGACCAATCCAAACACGTCTCACTCCATTTGCAGCAGACATTTTGATTATGATCTGCCATATTATATAAGTATTAAAACGCTAATATCCATATTATTTTACATATAATTGCTGCAATGGTTTAAAATGAGGTGCAACTGGATAATCCTAGAATTTTCAGAAATAATATTTCAAACTGACAGTTAAATTCATGGCTATATTTCAAATCAATGTATACTTCCTTAGAGTTTACAAGGAGAGCTGGTTCTCTGGGAATTAAAAAGAAAAAGATCAATGTGTATATTAATTCCACATTTTGAATACATACAATAAACTTCAAATTGATCTCACTGTTTGTGAAGATGGTATAATATAAGAACATACATACAATGTTCGGTTTCATTTCAAATTGTACGACTCAAAAAAAAAATGATGTAGGACAGGGGTGTAGTATAAGAGGTGTAACAAATATTTTACCCATGTGTATATGTATATGCATAAAATATCTTAGCACGAAAGGAGCAAAGCAGCACATAATTTAAGTTTAACAGCATGTTGGACATCAACCATTAGTTGCCCACACTTGAAATTTCCTCAATATTACACTGCGAGAGCCTCTGGAAACCAGTCGTATTAAGAAAAGAAAAAAAAATGCACATGCAAAATTCAACATGTTTCTTCCAGGCATGTTATACAATCAATAGCATAATAAATAATCACAAATGATTCTTAAAAAAGAGTTGTAGCAAAAGATAGCTTCTGAAGGCACAAAATAAGAAAGAATAAGACTACGATATATGAAGTCCTAAGATGTAATTATTGTGACTTTGAGAGAGATGGATAGAAATGATATGATTAACCTATAGTACACCTATGTCTATAAAACTTGGATTGTGCATACAAAAAAAGATACAGCATTCACTATACATAGAGGGACATGAATGCACCTGAATTGCATCTTTAGAGAAGTATCGACCATCTCCAGAAACAACGATGGTAGCACCTATTAAATAGACACTGTTATTAGATAATGATTAAGGTGATCATTTCTTATCCAAAAATGGGGAACGAGGAAATGTTCGCTCTCAAATTGATATAAAGGAATTTAAATGCATTACAAATCCAGTTCCAGTAAATTTTTGTTGTAAAAAATCTGTTGCATTTGCTTCAGGAACCAATAATTCAGTAAATCATGTCAAGCATGAGTACACAAGCCATGTTGCATATATCCAGCAGTTGTTGAATATGAATTACCAAACACCAGTGAAGTCATCGGTTCGCATGTTAGCATATATGTAAATACAAAAAAATATGTAGCTTAAAATGCACTGTCATCTTGACAAATTAATGATGCAATACCAACCTTTCACTTTGTCGGCAGAAAGGGCGTTAAATGTTGATTGAACAAAGTTATGAAGGTAGTTTGGTTTCTTGAAGACTGCAACCTGCATGGTAAATAAATCTCATAAGTTACAAGTGCTAATCAAAACCTTCCAAGGAGTTCTTGCATGCACAGTAGGTACATCATTTGATAAGGCATCGTCATTATGTAATAATCACAGCAACATGCAATAATCCATTGCATTCAGTTTTACAGCTGTCTGCATGTGGTACACAACACGCAAACACAAGTGATAATGTGATATGATACATGAATTATGGGGATTGAGCATTATTTGGTGGTATCATATCTATAGTTTATTTTGGAGAAATGTATCATGTTGGATACAAACAAGGTACGGATACTAAAAAAAAAAATGGATCCTGAAATATATCAACAAAAGCTGGTAATAACACCTTGTGACATGCCATCACCATAAAAGCTGGTAATATATCAGATCAGCTTTGCGAATCGAAACAAAAATTAGCTGTTTGCTATTAAATAACAAAAAGAATATCAACTAAATGGGCAAAAAACTGGCAACTCAAAAGTTCATGATGATGGTAACTACGCATACACCTGGAAGTATTGAAATTATAATTTAACTGGATATAAAGCCAATGAATTTTGCTTTATATATATGTGTGTGTGTGACTGAAAAGAATCAATATATATTATCGGTGGTAATATCTTAAATACTAACAAAACTGAATATGAAGAACATTGCTCGAATGGGATGTTCGCTGGAAATTTCTTTTCTTTTTCGGTGATTTTTTTATATTATTGAAATGAATAAAAAAACAGATAAACATATCTCAACTTATTATATATAGTGTGCGTGCATGCGCGTGCACAAAACACAAATACCTGCTCAAATTTGATGGTGGTTCCACACAGAAACAAGGAAAGGCTTCCTTCCCTTATTTTCTTATTGCAAAAAGAACGCTGTACCCTTAATATTATAGCATATTTGTCATTTTCCTATTTACCCAACACATTGCTATATACTATCTAAGATTCTTAATTCAATATTTACTTTCCTTAAGTTTTAATTCTTAATTTTCATATACTTTTTTCTACACCAACTTCTCATCGGAAAAAAAAATAACAATTATTATACACTAATGAGTTACCAATTTCCATAGTAGAGCAATTATTTATCTAAATTGAGGTTAATGATTGTTTACAAGATGAGAACTTTTCTTTATATGCTTCATTTGAAGAACCTCTGCTTCATCAACTGTAGTTTGATAAAACATACTTTGTGAACAACTTTCAAGTTTTTATATTCTCTTCTGTTTGAGGCCAAAATAATTCTAATACTATTTAATCCAAATATTTTGGGTCAACAATTGATTGCTGGTTGTATGAAAAGATTTAACAGAACTCTAAATTTTAGTTAGTTTCTCATACTAATAAAGGTAACAAATTTTGATGAATTTCCGATGTATGACTGAGAAGAAAATTATTCATCATTAAGATTCATGTGAAAGAAAAAAAAAAATAGATGAAGCTAGTTGGATTTGAACAGATTCAACATTCCAAACGAAAACTATTATGTTTTGAATAAATTACTTATCAAGAAACAAATTTTAGTTTCAGGATTCGTCTGAAATATTTTGACACGTAATATTGCCACTAATAATGCAATGTTTGTGCGGCGTACACATAAAATGTTTTTTATTCTATTCAAATTTTCACGGTTTTAGCCACCCTTGTGAAGAAATCTTGGATCCGTCCTGGAATAGGCCAATATCTAATGGATGCTTACTTCACATTCTTCAGTACGTAACCCAAATAAGGCAGTTTGATAAATAAAAGATCTGAAACCACGCAATTATTACTTTAAATCTTAATCAAATGGCAGATGGACAATCTTTCCAAACTATCATAAATGTTAACAGATCTAAAACATTGACGAAACTTACCAAACAAAATGCAGATTCGATGCAACAAACCATCAAACTGGTATCAAGTATGAAGAAACAAAATCAAAAAGTTACCTTCTTTCTTAATCCTGAAGTTCCGGGCTTTTGTCCTTCGATAGGCGCGGTCGCTTTACGTTCGATCTTGAAAATCGCCATTTTTAAAGAGAAAATAAGAAGATTGTGAAGAGAGATGGAGAATAATTGATAAGGAAAGTGAGGAGCAAAAATACGCCAACTTTATATGCACTGAAGGAAATCAGATGCAGTGTGAAAATTAATTTAGGACCCCTTAAAAGTTAATACCATCGTCCTTAAAAGTTAAAAGCCGATGGTATGGACAACTTTTTAGAATTTTTGTATAACTTTAGGGGTTTTCCATTAAAAAGAGAAGAAAATTAATTACGGCCATGGTCATTGCCATCTGTTCGTTTGTCGTAACTCCGTTGTTTTCCGTTCAGGTTTATTGAATTTCTAGCGTGAAAGATAAATGCAAACTTTTGATTTAGTGCAGGAACTTGTCTTGCCTTCAAAAAGTACAAAATACTTGAACTATGAATAATGTATAATGGGACATTTTGTATAACTTCACTAACTAAAGTGCAGATCAATATCCAATTAGAACCTTCTAAAGAGTTGTTAAAAGCCTACCCTTTTTATGTTTTATGCTCCGTTTGAAAGTTTTGTAGTACCGCTTGTGAAAGGTTTTAAGAGTATCTATTTTGACTGTAAATAACCGTAGCGGTTTGATTAGTTTACATAAAGTATTGTTATAGTTGATCAATACATGTTTGAGAGTTTAATGTATACCGATATAAGAGTTTTCCACTAAAGTTACATTGCAATCATTGTTTCCATTCTCTATTTTTGGAAAGATTAATTTTTTGATATAATTACCAAAGGTATAATTGGAAAAAAAAAATTAAAACCTTTTAAAACACCCAATTTGATGAGTTGAGAATTATCATCAAAATTACACTACATCAATTTCACCGGTTTTATAATCAATAACAATTTGTGTGAAAAAAATTTACACGCAAAGGTTACGGCAACATCTAAACACAGAATCGTCTAAAACCAGTCAAAACGGTAAAGCAGAAACTCCCAAGCGGAGCCTTAGCGGTTTTGAGTAGCAAACACACTAAAAGCAACTCTATTTACCATTAATCCACGAAATCAAATTAGTATTCCCTTTAGCCATTTTGATATAACACCTTATATATATCCAATCATTTTAGACATGGTAAAAAAAAAGCAAAGTATAGTTTGTTGTTTAGGACAAAAACATTTGTTAGAGCATCATAATATGTGGAGTCTAAAAAAATTGTCAATGCTATATTTTAGTTTTATTAAGAACGTGTTATTTTAGATATATTTTAGTTTTGATTACCATTATTATTTTATTTTATTGTCAAGGCTACGGGTGTTACCCGTCAAAATTTATTAAGCAAAAAACAAGGAATAAAAAGAAAAAGGAAAAAAAACAAAATGTCCATATAACATGTTATAAGGACCAAACCGAAAAGGATTGAGGAAATAAAAACAACTAATTCTAAATAAAATAAGCTAATACATTGATAATATTAAAGTGATTTTAAATCATGGCAGGAAAAGCTGGCCATTAGTTTTCGACGAATGATTTATTGTGGTGCCTCACATTGTATTTGGGTAATGGATGTAGATTGAAAAAAAATAGTCTCACGTCATGGAAAAAAATAGAGATAGTGTGGTATATATATGAGTTTGGTCACATATAACAGCAAGGGGTTCTTTTTGTTAAAAGGTATTGATCAAACCATATGTGCCCCTACGAAGAGATGTGCGGATGGATTTCAGCATGGGTATCAGAGCCGATGGTTACGCTTAAACAATGGACAATTTGTAAGAGATCTGTAAATCATAGTGGTTAGTGGTGGTTTAAGTAGTCAGACTTAAGGTGGAGCTAGACCATGGTACGTGTGGTCTGATAGATATGCATATGAACAAAGTCTCGGTATGGTGTAGATATCAAAGTTGGTGTAACGGAAGATGCATGAATGGATGCGAGCTAAGATAGAGATTCATTGGGGTATCTCACATTGTATGTGGGTAATGAGCGTAGATTGAAAAAAGAATAGTTCCACGTCATGAAAAATAATGGAAATGGAGTGATATATATGAGTTTGGTCGCATATAACAATAAGGGATTCCTTTTATTAAAATATGTTGACCAAACCATAGGCTGCCCCACGAAGAGATGTGTGGAATGTGGACTGTGTATGGATCCTGAATTTCGGCACTGCGTACTCTAGTCTCAATGAATATATCGATATCCAGTCTTGGTACATCTTGACTAGGAATATTTAAAACAATATGTTTATTTTATTGCGCTAAATCACTCATAATTACAACACATTGGAACTATTATCAAAAAACATATCATTTATGGATTTTCTACATTAAATTTACTATTGATTAAATAAATAACTAAAATAACATATTATATCAAGTATAGGATAGAAAGAAAACACGTTTTATTTTGAGCTATATTAGTTATCGAGTTGGATATATCTAATAAATTACATGATTGCCCTAGGGCATACCCCTAGCTCCGTCATGAGGTGACTCAAACTCCACTGGCTTTCATTCCTCTCTTAAAATCAATGACCTTCATGAAAAATTCATGCATTCAAAGACTATGCTAACAATCTATTCGCATCTCAAACTAAAGCCAAGCATGCTTTCCTTAGCTAATTTTCTTCCACTTTTTCCAACTCGAACCCATTGCAGTCATACCTTTATCTGCTTAATGAGCTCTCCTTTCCAACTATTTCATATACGTGTGGTTTCATCTAGCAAATAAGTCCGGAAAAGGTCAAGAATGCAGTATTTTTAGTGAAATCCTCCAACTCCTCGACTCTGATGAGTTAATGCACATTTCTTCATTTCGACATGGAACATGGGCAAAGACGTAATAAAATCCATAAAACACTTTTCCACAACTAATAAACTTCTAAGTGATACAAATGAAACTAAGCTAACATGTTTGCCTAATTGACAATCCCATCAAATATGCTACTGATTTTAGGTTCATTGTTTGCTGCATTGTAATATAAAAATGCATTATAAGATTCTAGCTAATAGAATGAAATTAGTATTATCAAGAAATATATCTCATAATCAAAATTCACAATCACCCAATAGAGCTATTACTAGTGAGATAATGTTGATTCACTAACTTGTGAGAGCTATTCAGGATAGAACATCTCCCCAAGATGCCTTATAAGCTTGATATCCAGAAAGTTTTTGATGTTTTACAGTGGATTTCTATATTTCTATTCTTCCAAAGATGAACTCTCATCCTTTTCTATCTTGGTTTTTCGCTTCGGTTTCCACCTTTCTTATTCCTTTGCTAATACTGACACTTTTGGATATTTAAAAGGAACTCGAGGGATAATACAAGGTGATCCAAATTCAGGTTATCTTTTTATATCAGTCATGGAGTGTATTATTTCAGTGTCAGCCAATCATGTTTCTTTGCTTCGCCTTATGTGTAGAAACCCCATGATTGGCTCTTTAATGTTCCACGCTGACTTTTCTTCACCAAACAAACTATAAATTATATTACAAACATAATGACCTTAATGGATAAGTTCTGCCTTCTGACTACTTAGCTTTCTTCTTTTCAAAATTTGCCTTCTAATGCAACTTATCTTGGATTTCCTCTCATTTTCAGTAGATTCAAAACTTCTCGCTGAATGCCCCTCTATGAAAAGATCATCGGTAAACTCATTACATGATCTTTATGTAAACTTTTTGCAATAGGACACCTTGTTTTTGTTAAATCGATTGCCTCTACAATGTCCATTTACATGCTAAATTATACTTTATTCCTCAAAACCAATTTCAATGATAAGAAACTCTTTCAATCATTTTCTTTGACATAAAATCCTTTAAGATTATTTCCATTACCTTCAACTGTGCTCAACCGTGTTCAAGTGCCCAAGGAGGATTGGGGATAACTAACTTGAAAATACGAGATAAAGCCAAAGTTTCTGCATATCAAGGAAATTCTTAACTCAAGCTGAGATTTGTCTTCCACATGGATTAAGGAAAACCTACTCAAGTAGAAGCACTTTTGGAAAAAGGATATTCCAAATTATTGCAGTAGGTCTTGGAGAAATATGTTAAAGCTAAGATCCTGCTTTCCCTTCCACTTCCAATCAGTTTCGAAACCTAATCATACTCTTCCTTTCGGTACTCTCTTTAGACTACCAAAGGCCTAGTTTTTACCTAATTGATTAATCATAACACAAAAACCATGACAGGAGTGCAGATTACCTCAACAATAAAAAGGCTACCCTCCATCGTTTTAATTTTTGTTTAGTCATGGACTTATGGTATATCATTGGAAAAAAAGATACAATGACTTGATTGAGTAAACTCTCGTGGGGATAGGGGAGTAACACTTAATATCCATTGTCTACGAAACCCTTAGAGGATTTCACCAAACACCTTCATTCCCGTGGTACAAAAGACATGGAAAAGCAAATCAAAGATCAAATAAAATCTCTTGTTGTGGCAAGCAATTGAAAATGCCTTTCATACTCAAGACAGCCTAATGCTATGTGGGTTATTAAGCAGCTCAACATGTATTTTATGCGAAAAATAATAATGAAACACAAATCACTTTTCTTTAAATGTGATTTCCCATTCGACTTATGGAAGAATGCTCTTATAGACTTACGTCCTCACTGTCCAAGTCAAAACTCTGACAATGAGTGGCACGCTATCTTCAAGGCTATAAAATGGAAAAATCAACTCCTATTTCCATCTAAATGCTTTAAAATTGCACGTTGTGATGATCTGGGAGGAACACAACTTGAGGCTTTTCATTGGAAAATGGTCAACTATGTTAATCATATTGGAGTTTAGGATCCTTCCATGTATCCCTTTGTGGGGGCAACATAGAGTTTGGTCAATATCCTTTAAGAAAAGAAATCCCTTGTTATCACATGCAACCAAACACATATATATACTAATCCATTTCCATTATTTTCCACGATGTGTGAATATACTTCTTTCCAATATGCGCTCATTACCCATGTACAATGTAAGACATCCCAACAAATTTCCACCTCGTCTTGCATCCATTCGTGCATCTTCCACTACGCCAACTTTGATGGCCGCACCATATTGAGACTTTGTTTACATTCTTTTCGACCAGATTCGAGGTACCATGGTCTAGCTCCACCTTAAGTCTGACTACTTAGGCCTATACTGCCAACCACCATGATTTAAAGATCTCTTGTGCATTTTCATTATCCTAGGCGTTACGATCAGCTCTGATACCATGTTGAAATTTTAGGATCCATCCACACATCCCTTCATGGGGGCAACATAGAGTTTGATCAACACCCTTTAGCAAAAGGAATCCCTTGCTGTTACATGCAACTAAACTCAATTATACACCACTCTGCTTCCATCATCTTCACGATGTAGAACTATTCTTCTTTCCAATATTCGCCCATTACCCACGTACAATGTGAGACATCCCAGTACGCAATGCTCATATAATGCTAGATAGTGTATTACTCGTTATTATTGGGGGCACCAAGGGGTTATGTATTGATAGTTATTAGATAACCATGAAACGACACATAATAGTTTTATGTTGGTTATATAAGGTCATACAGAGAATATCGATATGATAATTTTACATAATTCCCTAGATGTGAGAATACCATCGAGCTTCAGTACGAAAAATCCTCTTTGATTATAGCTAAATTATGGCATGACATCCATCAAACAACTATAGTTGGCTTGAGCGAAAGCATTGGAAATGAAACACTATTCAAGAGAGAACTCGTCTCATAAGTTATATAGGTTAGTATCATAGGGTTAACTTAAGTCAACTCAAAGTTAAAAGTCTTTGGCCAGAGCAGCACGGTTAATAATAATTGTTAATGTTGAACTAAGGATTTTGTGTTTGCACTTACAAAGTTGAATGCGGACAACGTTGAAATTTTGATCAAAACCAAATTTCATTAGTCCTGATGTGATATAGTTTTGACGAAGAGAATCAGTGTAAATAATATCACCACCAGGTATCGCTTAAAATAAGTAGATTTTTACGAAAAGATTTGTAAGCGATAAATTCAATCCAAATTTCGCACCACTAGCTAAGACGACATGTGAATGTTAATATTTGAATTGTTTAATATTAATCACTTATTGAATTTACATATTTGAGTCGCACAACCGAAATGATCAATACTGTAAATGAAGCACATGATTTAATAAATTTATAATCATTGTAAATTAATTAATTCAATTAATAGTTATGAAATATTAATCATTAAATTTCATTTAATATATTTAAATACCATTAATGTTTAATAATGTGCGTATATAAAAGTTATAAATGTACATATCGATATATGATGTTGGTAGAGAATTTAAATTGGATTTAAATAAAATAAACATTAAATGTGTTTTCAAGCTGATTAAATTAGTTAATGTTTGTGACAAATAATTATTATTAAATTTTGTTTGATGTTTGAGTGTCATTTTGTATTAAACAAAATGTGCATATAGAAGTTTTAAACGCAAACAGCGATATACGATAATGACAGAACATTAAATTGAATTTAAATGGAATAACGCTAATGAGATTTTTAAAATTTTAAAGGCCTATATGGGCCATCTATGGCCAATAATACATATGGAGAGAGAGAGAGGGGGGGGGGGTTTAGTGAGATATAATTAAGAATTAAATAGAGAAAGTTTTAAATGAAGGAATTGAAAGGTTTGAATGTTTCCTTTGAAACAGATTCTTTCTTATTTGTTTTATTTTTGACACTCCTTGACATTTCATTTCTTCTTGCCCTCTTCCTCTATATTTTGGTCAAAATTTCAAAGGTTTCCAACCACATAATTCCCAAAAAAAATCGAACAAAAACAAGTAAATTCAAGATGGTTCTTATCTCTACATCCTTGCAAAATCCAAAGGTTGATTTGAGTGAACCAGGGTTTTATTAATCATTCATGTTGCAAATCATTGGCATTGTTTTTGGATGATTCTAATTTAGTTCAATTCTATACTCATCATGTTCAGATGGCTAAAATACTATTCATATTACATCTCTTCTATTTTGTTTGTTCATCTTGATTCATAACTTAGATCTCCTTTTTGTCCATCTCAATTAATTATATGATCATCATGTAGATTTAATTTGGATCTTCTCTTGTTCTACGTCTCTATTGATTATATGTTTATTATGATTGGCATATTTCAAGTCATTTATCTCATTTTATTGTTTGTCCATATTTTTGTATAGTTCGATCTTAATTCTCTTACAATCAATTTGTATATACCAAGGTCTCCGACTACTTTTATCATTGTTTTAGAATAAAAAAATGTAAAACTATTTTATTATGTTGTATATAAAATTTTATAAATTTTGTACACATAATCATAAATAAACTATATGTGTTGTTGTTTAAAATTACATTGAAAATTGATTTCCCATGTTACATAGTTACGTTTTAGAAAATAATTTCTTTTGGTTATTGTATTTATTAAAGTATAAGTTTCCTTTCATTCAAGAATTCATAAGTGGACTTTTATGTAAAATTATAGACTTTTATTCCTACCTAAGTTAAAGATGGAATTAAATTTATTAGCATTCAATTTAAACATATATGCTACTTAAATTGCAATCTTTATATATACATATGTAATTTTAAACTTAATACATATTTTGCAATTATACACACACATACATACACATGTTTTTATGTTATTTAGCTTAAATCAAAATGAACTTTTGTTTGAAACTATAAAATTCAATTTCAAACTCCTCCTTAATTGAAACTATTGTTATAATTGTTTGTTCTTTTCAAAAAATTTGTAATATGGGGAAACCTATCTTAACATGTATATCTGTAACTTATCCGTTATTATACATGTATATTTTATTAGTCAAAAACTTGGACAACAAAGGTATTGTGTAAATCCAGTTATAAATGTAATTTAATGTCTTTTAGTCTAGTAGAGAGAGAGAGAGAGAGAGAGAGAGAGAGAGAGAGAAACGAACGGTTTCTTTCTCTACGTTACAATCTCATCTTCCCTTAATTAATATATAAAGAAAGAAATAAGTTCGAAACTTTCATGATGTGATTTGAACATTTATTGACATGTAGAATGTTGTATACTACCTAAAACTTGTAGTATTAATATGTACTACTACCTAAATACCCAAAAAGAATTTAAAAGGAAACAAAAGGTTTCTTTCTCTAGCTTATATGTTAAGTTACATAAATATGCACTACTTATATGATGTACTTACACTTCATACATATGAATGTATCTGATACATTCATTAGAATAAATATAAATATAAATTTCCTTTTAACTAAATTAAATAAAATAAGATTTTTATTCAAGACTTCATTAGATTTGATCTAATAATCTTTTAAAATTTATTGACCCAATATATCCAAAATATAGAAAATAATAATTCAAATCTACCTATTTTCCCTGCTTCCGACTGGTTCGGTTCCAATAATGGTATCAAAGCGAAAAGCATATGCGGTCTAAATTGGTCATGTTAGGACTAACCAGTGAAGCTTACTAATTTGGTAGGGTGTCTAGAAAAGCAGTGTCTAGGCTTGGGTTTGGTAATCAAGTACCTTTTCCTTCCTGTCTATCAGCCTGGCCCGAAGAGTGAAGTGAGCCCAAAGTTTACCCCTAATAGAAAATGCCCAATTTGAATTGGGCATTGGACTAATTTTCGAAATTATTTTAAAAACTGAAAGTGAAATTTAAAAGATAAATTTAAAATAAGAAATGCATTATAAATGTTATAATGTAACTTCAAAACTGTTTCGAAATTAAAATAAGATTTTAAATTTAAAAATTAAATTTAAATTAAGAATCACATTTGTAACGGACCCACTTTTCCATAAGTTTAAGCTAACAATAAACCACACATGTCCAACTCAAATTGAACGAAAAGGCGGATTATTGAGGGAAAAAAGAAGAAAGAAGACATGAAGAAACTAAACAACATAGAATGTCATAATGGAATGAATAATCTATAATATACAACAAATCTTTACATAAAGAAAACTGTAATATACATACACATTTAGAGTACACTAACATATTTCAACGTGGACAGTTATAATGGTTTGTCCTTGCAATTGCTGATAAATACAACCAACTAACAACACATTGGAACATAAGAAATACATGGATACGTCTTGGTCTCCAACTCATCTCTTGAGCTCCAAAGCATCTAAAGTAATATGTAAATATGCTCGGTCTGACTCAAGCATTGAAAGGGAAGAATGTCCGGACTAGTCTGGTAAACCAGTGTGAGGAAAACACATCCAAATGGAATTCTATGTTTATCAAAAACCTTTCAAATAAAGGTATCTCATAATACCACGCCGCATATAAACACGAACGGGTTTTCACCTTATGATAACCAAAATACTTTCTGTAAAAAATCCATTATTATTATAATAATGTCTAGGGCACGACTAAGTCCGTATGGCGCTTATTGGAGGATGAATTCCATAAAATGACTGGGCTACTAAGGACCACTCATCATGATGCATCTCTAGATAAAATAACATCGAGTACCTCGCTGGGATCCTCGGCCAACACGGAACCAACCTACCGCTTGATTAGTAGTACCGAATATGATCATCTCACTTTGGGTCCCCAAGCATACAAATGGGAGAAAATATCGACTTTAGATAGGGATGATCATATCCTAATGGAAACAACCCACTTACCCCTGCTGCATATCCCATGTTTTAGTCATTCCCGATTGATGAGACTTGATGCTATGTTTTACCTTTCATAAAGCACTTCACACTTGGAATGCTAACATTGCCCTCCAAGCAGCAATGCAATGCCAACATTCATCCATACAAGTTGTTCAGGACATAAACATACTGTATGTACTATTTTACTACATCCATTTGGAAGCACCCTCGGGATTAGTAGCAAGTAGCCCTTGCACTTCAAAAAACTCCATCTTCAATTACATTATCTTCTCTTCACTTCGAAGCGCTTGAGTTGGATCGAAGTGGTTTTTGAATAACATACATGATCCTGGTCTCTTCGACACAACGTTCGATAATTTCTGGTAAACTCAACCTCGATTCTTTAGGAAATAATCAAATAAAAGAATAAGAGTGGAATTCACCTCCTAACCGTTCAATGAACAGATTTCCTTATCATTTGTCCTAAAAGAGCGAAATGAATTTACATGTACAATATAGCACCGCCGATGGTAACTAACCATATAATTCCTGTGTTTTTCCTAAATATTTCCAAAGTTACGTTTTTGGTCCAGATTTGATAGTCAGTTATTTAATTATCAAATAACAAACAACAACAATTTAGAGATTTAATTACTCATAGCAATCGTCAAGCCTTAAAACAATTCTTTCATTTATTCAAATCTCTTTCCAAAAGTGTTTATCAAAACATCCATATACTGATCTTACTAACATAAGTATATTCAAAAAACATTCATGAATGATTTCTCATATCCAATCATATCAAAAGGATCAAAAAATGTTATTCCTTTTATTAAATCTCTTTCATACATAATATTTCCTTTACCCAAGCTCAAAATCATTTTGTATAACTTCTTTATAAATTTCCAAATTAAACCCTTTTACTAAACCTTTTTCATTATGAAAGCTTCTTTTCAATTCCAAACCCATTTATAAAACACTTTATAAATCTCCAAGTCTATTTGTAAAATTCTTTTATAAACATCAAAACCATTTATAACCTTTTTATCATTATTCAAAATCATCTATATGTATCCAAATTATTTACAAAACCCATTCCTAATTTCCAAAATCTTTTCCCATTAATGAAACTCCTTTATAAATAAACTTAAATCGATAAAGTTCCTTTTGATAAACAATCAATTATTAAAATACCTTTAACAACCAAGTTATTATTTAACAATCTTTGTTTAATTATCCTTTAACCTCATTCAAAATAATTTTAGGATATCATTAATGTTATATTAAATTAATTTTAAATAGTATTGTTATACTAATAATTTAACTTCAAACAATATTAATAACATAAATAATTAATTAACTTTAAAACATTATTAATATAATTATTAATTGAACTTTAAAACAATATAAATAGTAATTAATTAATTTCTAAATAATATTAATATGATAATTAACTAACCTTTAAATATAATTAAATAACTTAAACCAATAGAATTAAATAATTTTAATAATAATCAAAATACAGTGTAAACGATTCTCAATAAATAATCAAATAACCTTAAAACCATGATTATTTATCTTTAAACATTATTAGTAAATAATAATTACCTTTAAAACCTTATCAACTGATAATAATTAGCTTTAATGTAACATTAATTCCATAATTAACTTTTCCATTTAGAAAGAGGCTTTATCATCACTATGGTACTTAAACAAGTTACAATTTCATTCAATTTTAATCTTCCAAGTTATAATACTTGGTGTTTATGCAGGTAGACATATATATATAAATTAATTTCATAATTATCAATCAATTTTTAATACAACACTCAACCAAAATCAGTCAACTAGTATATACATAAGTGTCGACACTAATGTAATAATAGAGCTGTGATTTATCCTGCTAAATAGATGTCCAAATATAACCTATCTGGTTAATTATAGTAGAACGGTGATTTATTCTACTAGCAGATATCCAAATAATTTAATTAGCGGAATGGTGTTTTATTCCGCTAAACAGATGTCAAAATTACCTCATACGATCCAATTTAACCCAATACTATTTTATTTGGTCAAATAAACAACACTAATTAAAGTATATAAATTTAAACAACGCTACTAATTAAAATCACGTAAAAATTCAGTCCGTCTTTATATGTTATGATTTTTAAGCAACCTGTACCTACCAACGATGTTGTGTTCGTCAATACGAACTCAACACAAAAATTCGTGGCTAATTGGATTTCATATGAGTGAGTTATTCCAGTTTCAATTCAATATACCTTTGAATAAATTTTAGAACAAGTTAAATATAAAGTTTTCTCACCAAAATAAAATCAGCCCAATTCCAAAATTTCATCTACCCACATCCACTACTAATAGCGTCTTCTTCCCAAAATGCTCCAGGCCAACATTCCTCACAATTAACGTGTACATGGTGCTCGTGCACAAGCCCATCGCTCTACCGATCACCCATCTGAGGCCATCGATGCGTCCCATATTTCGATCTCATCCCCACATACACCTTCCCTTGAACTCCGGCTCCCTCGACTAAAATACGGCACCCAGACCGAAATATTGAACCCCATGCCAACCTGAAAATATGCGACTATTTTCATCTCCAAACTTCGCCAAAAATTCACCATTCGAGTGCTTCGCTATCCTAATCACCAATCCAAGCTCGATTTCATGAATCGTTACCTCCATTGCCATAAATTTCAAACCCTAGCTCGCAACCCTTGTCAATCATCATCACAGAATGCAGCCAAAATTTCACTAAAAATACTACACCGCCGCATGGTCCCAACGATACCAACGAAAACTTCTAATTCGAAGCAAATCGAGAGAAATTCTGAAATTTTCAAGCATATTTCACTGCTTACTGAAATATTTCAATTTCTTGATCATTACTTGATGAAAATGCAAGTGATCTTTTTCTAAACATAGTACAAGTTGATACAAACAACTTTCGTTTTGGTGATTCAAGCTAAAACTCAATGGTTTGGGATGCATTGATTTTTGAAGTGGTGGAAATGTTTTATTTCATCCTTGGCACTTTTAAAAAAGAGAGCAGGAAAGCCCCGTTTAGTTTTAGATGGATATATGTACATGTATGTATGTATGTATATGTATATGTATATAAGAGGAAGAGAGTGCAGCATGGTCAGCCTGACTTTCCCACAACTAGGCCATATCAGGGTGCCTGGTCGAAGCCCTGAAAGAAGGCATAAAAATAGGCAAGGATAAGGGAAGACAAGATGTGGTATGGTGAGGTAAAGAGAGGAATGTGTATGTGTACGTGAATGAATATATAAATGGAAGTATGGCGTTTGGAAAAGAAATGTGAAACTTGAGTGCATGGCAAAAAGTAAGGGAGGAAGATTTAAAAACGTGGCAGAGAAATGTGTGTGCATATATTAAGTTAAAGAAAATATGTCCAAACTTTGTTCACTTTTTTATCTCATGCATGTGTACATATGCCAAAATTTATATAAATGTGTCTATGTGAAAAGAAAATGTGACGTGCATGAATGAATGTTTATATTCATAAAAGTTGGATTTTGCGGTACTCCGCTACACAATATCGCGTTCGCGTATGAGTTGTGAATGACAAAAATAAATTTACCGTAACATCCTACTACTTGAAGACCCAAAATTAACGGCTACGAATGATGCAGTCATCCATAGTTATTAATTCTCGACGATCAAATATGACAGTATTAGATAAATTGATATACAAAAACACAAGAATGTGGAAAAAAATTAAACTGTAAACAAATTCCACATTCTATTTCAAAATAGTCCAATTTGATTACATAATCCTAGTTCGTAGACCGTGTTCGGATAACATATCATTATTACAAAATATGCTAAGAGAAACATATAAAGATGCCCCCTTAGTTGATTAGAGTATATAATAAGGCAAGAAAACAAATTTGCCTTTACAATCAAAACACACAGCGGAAATAAAAGAACTCTGATAACAAGCTTGCCTCCTGCACATCCTCGGAAGCTTTATTCATCTAAAAGAACGCCTGTAAACCTTAACTCTCAACCTACTCAAAATCAATTAAGTACTCGAGAGTTTAAGAGGAAAACTAAAACTTCGAGTCAGACATAAAGCCTAGTATGAATAATAATTTACCATCTCAAACCATTTAGATACCAAGTGAGACCACGTCACTTAGCGAATGAGTTTTTCCCTCACTGGTATCCTAAAACATTTATAAAACCATATATTATGCTCCTGCATCCACAAGGGTTAAAACATAATATTTCAGAAACATTATAATGATATGCAAAACAAGTAAATCAAATCTTGATTACCCATCCCCATTCATTCTAACTATCTGTCTCAATTATAGTTTCCAGGATTACTGTAAACTTGTTAAATGTTTATGGACTATCTGTTCAATATCATATTTCTCATGGGATCACTAAGAACCTATTGGTAACTCCAATATCTTTTCTCTTATCCTAGTTTTCATCGGCTAACTAGAAACCAATTGACTAGCTGATAATATCTTAATCCGGATATAGTTTTCGTGAGCTAACTACAAACCTACTGGCCTCAGCCAGTATCAAATCATAGTTTTCATGGGATGACTATGAACTTATTGGCCCTTGCCAATATCTTGAATTGAGCTTTTAGCATTCCTTAGTTATTCACTACTGGGTCAACCTAGCTGGTTATTCTGTCATTTCCCAAAATACAGTTATGGGTTAATGACAAAGTAAATAAGTAAATGAAGAAGTGTGTGTGTATATATATATAACAACAATTAATACCAACGCCTGTAGTCTATTACCTACTATATTAGTCCTGGTTAAACCCTTTAATCTTTATAATCAATGGAAACTTCTTCATTTCAAAATTCTTTGTTTATTTATACCATGATTATTCTTTAAATTGAGATTGGGTTTATGTTTTGAAATTTTAAAACATCTCTTTCAAAACAACTGGACTGACTTCCGTCGAAAGCAAAGGCTTCTTTTCAAAACATATCGAAATACCTTTTGAAGCCCTTATTAAATATTCTCTTTCGAAACCAGATATACCTTTCGATGGTATCAAAATGTTCTTTAAAACATAGCCCTGAAATATATAAAAGTACTCTTTCCAAAGCATTGGGTTTACTCCTTAAAAACATCATTTGGGTCAAAATGGTTGTATACGAAAGTATCTCTTTTGAAACTAATTATAAAGTTGTTTTGGGAAAGTTGATGGCATCGGAACTATCTAGTCGAAAGCAACAACCTTTTAAATTAAAACATTGAAGGAGAGAGTCGAAACCCCCTTCCGACTCCATTGCCTTTGAAACCCCCAACCCCTTTCGAAAGCATTTAGGAAGTGGCTTAACTTGAGGTTAAACAAATGAAACCTTCTAACAGCATATATGGCTTCAATGTAGATGAAAGGAGAAATTAGCGGTTGGGTTCCGACTTGGTCGAAACCAATCCTTTCATAAGCTCTTATTTAAGGAAAAAGTACCCTTTTGAAAGCTACTGTAACGACCTGCCTGTTTAGATGTTATAAGCGGACTTGCATGCCAGACTCAAACCATTTAAAAGGGCAGATTGTTATGGGGTAAATAAGAAAAAGAGAAAGAATAAAACAAATATAGAATCTCATAACCGAACGATAAAATATATTAATCAAATAATAGTTCATGAAGCTATTTTATAAGTATATTTGACTATTCTTTTACAACACAAAAATTAGAGTTATAGAAACAGGAATAAATAAATAATAAATGCAGCGGAAGAACATGATGCAGCAGAATATAATAAATAATACTAGTACAAATCTCGTCTTCGTCCTCCAGAAATAACGTCTTTAACCCTGAAATGCTCAGGCTGATTCGAGCGAATTGAAAAGACAAAACACTCGAGTTAGAACTAAAAGATCTTATGTAAGTTAAATAAATGGTAAATATGTGTGTGATGACGTCAGAGATGTTTATGGGGTTTGACATCTCCTATTCGGTGTCTAACGTGAGTGCAATAACTTAAGAGATGTTCGGGATTCACATCTCCTAAGGATCCATTAAACTATCTACTATGTAGTATAATACGCTATTATAATATGTCTACAGTAAAGTAAAAGTATTAAAATAGCATTAAGGCATTACCACTCATATCCCCTTTAACACATTTTATGTATTCCCATAGTCTATACAGTACCGTACGCTCCTTCGAGAGGTTTACACAGAGGGCATCCCATAGGTATGGTATAAAATAACCTCGTAGAAGATGCTCTAGGGCTTGTGAACATGGCACTCGAGGTAATGTCAGGGTATATATGCCAATTGCGGGTTCGGATTGGTGGTAACGCATTACAGCTACTACCACCCACCTCGGACACACTCCCAAATCAAATCAAGGGTGGCCACCAAATCAATCACAAAGTAATAGAATGGTATCGAAGAAATGTGCCCGATCGGAGGTGCGACCTCACTTGGCCGATGTGGCTCCTGTTTTAGTCACATCCAAGTTGTCACCGGAGTCAAGGTCAAGTCATACCTCATACAGAAATCGTTCGCCAGACCATCCTACTTCATTTCTGGAATCTCCACCACGTACACAGTCGTTAAAGTGGTTTTTGGTATTGGCAGACAGTGCGACAATATCTGACCCCGGTCTCTTTAACAACCAATCACATATTACACACCTGATGGTTCTTTTACATTGCAAGACCATTTCATAATCGATATCAAAATATCATATTCAATTCAACCATGTCACTTTCGAAATTATATTCACTTTGAAATTATATTCATCCTGAAATCATATCATTTCCAAAATCATAATTTATTCCAAAAATCATATTTCCAAAATAGATTAAATCCTTGCTTCAAAATCAACATATTCAATTAATTATAACCTTTAAATCCCAAGTTAAATTATGACATCATAACCATATGCTCTTTTAGATCAATGAATTGAATATAAACACTTCCACTTAGTCGGGAAATTTAGAAAATGGATTAAATAGTTAAAATAGTAGCAAATAGTTAAAATACTCTAAAATAGTTTAGTTATAGATTTAAGATAATGTTAATTGACTTAAAATAGATTAAGTATAATTAAAATAGATTAAATGGCTTCAAAATAGATTAATTAGATTTTACAATAAGTTATAATGGTTTAACAATAGGTTAAAATGATTTAATATAGTTAGTATAGGTTAAAATAGTTTAATAGTTTTAAAATCTTAATAATTAAAGTCTTTAAAATAATATATTTCAAAACAGTTTATGTTAAAAATATGAATTTTGAAATTAATATCAATTTATTATTTACTTCATTTCAACACAATAGAACCATTTCAATTTCTTAATCAACAAAAATCCAATTTCAAGTCTCCATTCACATTTCAATAAAATATTAAATTTTATATCGATTTCTAATCCATGTTCGAAACATCAACTTAAATTACTCCAATTTCAATATATGTCAAAGTTATGTTTCAAACTATTTTAATAACTCGATTTCTATAAATTTCATTTATACTTCAAAATTCGATTTTGAAATTTCAACTAAATTTCTTTAAACAATTTCTATAAACCAATTCTAATTTCAACATAAAACTTGAATTTCGATAATAATTCAATTTATATAAATCAAGTTTTATTTCAAAATATCATTTAACTAAATTAAAAAAATTGGATTTTAAAATCATTTAATTTAACCAATCCAGTGTCCGTATATAATTCTCTCCCTAGGGTCGGGTGACATGGATATTTATCATTTCAATCTACAATTATTTTATATTTATGGATATATATCATTTCAATCCGCCATCCCGAGTTACTATAAAAAATCCATAAAATCGCTCGAGTCTAGTATTTCAACCCATAACGATTTTTCGTAAATCTATAGATCGTTCGGGTATATATCATTTCAAGCCATAGTGATTTTCCGAATAATAGCTAAGAGAACTTGCAGGGTGGTAACAATATATAAATTAATGTAACATCCAATCATCCAATAATAAAATCAACATTCATCACAATCATCATCTAATTCAACCAATAAATATCAAAAATTAACTAATTATCAATAATAGGTAATTAACTGGCAATTTAAATTCAATATTAAATTAAATGGCTATTTAATGCAAAATAAATTCGAATTAACTGAAATGACAATTTAAATATTCCAAACAATAAATAAATTCTTAATCACATCACAAATTTAATTTAACCAACATATGAAATTTTAGAAGTTGTGAGTAGGTCAAAACACTCGCCTTCGATTTTAAATCGATTAAAAATCCAATTTAGGGTCCAAATTCAAACGTATGCAAAACAAACAGCGTCCATATCCGAGCTCGTATGCAAAAATTATTGCGACTAGAACATTTAAATTTTTAAATTAAAATATACATACATAAATAAATAAAACACTCACTCTAGGCCACGTCAGCGTCATCTCCTTCTCACAGCAAATCACGATACACCTTCCAGGCTTTTCCTCGAACGAAACTCATGCATGTCACCGACTCAATGACGCCACCTCGGTCGTCGTACAATCGTCGAACCTCGCCGGACCACCTCCGCACAACTGCCTCCACATGCCACCTCCCCCCATGACCACCGATCGAGCCCAACAAGGGCCGACTACTGCCTAGGCATCGAAACCCTAATGAATTTTAAGGAATGATCTAGCCGTTGAAACAATAAACCAGCCACGCCGATGAACCCCGCTCGACACTCTTTGTAACGCAGTACGCTCAATTTGACGATCCGACAAGGTTGATCGTTGCACGATGAATGATCGAGGCTTAGTCACCCAATTCCAGCCACATAGAAACCCAAATTGAAAAAAAAACTGCATATTTGACCAACACTCGTCGAGAGCTTCAAATCGATGTATAATTCGATATATTTTGAGGAGTTAAATTTTTTGGAATTGAATTTGAAATTGAGTTTGAAATTGAAATTGCAATTTGAGAATTAAGGTTTTGTAATTTGATTTGATATAGCCACTGAGGAGGAGGAGACAAATGAAATGTACATACGGACAAATAAAAATAAGAAGTAGCTAGGGTTTATAACGGGCTATTTACATGTAGGTCAGAAATAGGAATGGACGGATAAGATTTGATTTGGAAGTTGAACGATAAACGACCCGAAAAGCCCATTTTGTCTTCAGAACGAAAGTGGATCATCCCATATGTAAAAATAGATGTTTTTGAAATTTTTTAATTCAATGGAATAGGTTTTATGTCCTAATTCCATCATATGAAGAAGTTATGTTAAAATCGGCTTATTTCAAATTTATTTCAGTTGATTTTAATTAAACTGATTTCTCGGCATTTCAAGCCCGTATGATCAAATGACAAGTTCGATCCTTACGAAACTTGAAATCCTACAATAATTCACCATTACGGATCCGATGAAACTGATTTCGTCAAAATCTGAGTGAGTGGCCAAAATGGCTATTTTCACATTAATTAAATAAATTAATATTAGATTAATTAAACCACTTATCAATTCAAAGTTAATAACTAACAATCTCCATCATTTTTGATTGATTGGACATTTATAATAATTTAAAGTAAATTTATATATCAATTTCAGTGTTAATTATTTCAAAATTTACAATGTTCAATTTCGACTGCAATTAATCCAATTAATTAAAATTTATTTCCAATAAATTGATTTTATTTGTCGATTATTACTCTAATAACATGGTTAACACTTATTGATATCTTATTTCACTAGTATGCTACTATTTCTATCTTTTATTTGTGTTAACTACTATATTTCAATTATATTGAATTTTGTCAATTTTACTCATTAATTAAAATTAAAATCCCTAATTAATTCATTCATCATGGTTTCATTCTTTTATTAAATCAATTATTTTCTTATGAATATAATTAACATTTCTATACATTTATTACATTCACAACTTGCAGTTGTTGAATTAACTCACATTAATGTAACATTTAATGCCATTTAATTATAATTGATTTCAAATTTGATTTAATAGACTAAATAAATAGGTAGCATGTAATAGTTTGTCACCCTTAGCTTATAGTCACATTAGTAAGTTTATTATTTACAACCAAATGTTATAATTACCTACATAACATTGATTTTATTCAATTACCATTAATTATATGTTATTTCATTAATTAATTCAATATTTACACTTGTTTTCCTATATTCACTTTATAACCAAGTATAACCTTTAAATTATTTCAATTGATAGGAATTTCATTCAAGTTGTAAATAATTAACTTAATTTAACATTATTACCTTTCATTTCGATTATTATTTCATTAATAAATCCCAAATTTATTTCTTGCAATATTAAATTACTAAAAATCATATTAAATTAACTATTTTTAATTATCGAGAATTACGGGTCGTTACAGCTACCCCTTTATATTGTATAGAAATCTTGTTTGAAAGCTTTTATTTCGACTATGTCGAAAGTTTTAAGTAAAACAAAGCAAATACTTAACTTTTGAAAACTAAATAGGGTTTCGACTCCTTCGGAAGCATTCCTTTCGATACCACGGCTTCCGCCTTCCTTCCATCCACTACATACCATCTAAGTGATACCTTGTGTATTGGTTTCGACTATGTGAGTTTCGACTGGGATCGTTTCGACTAACATAGAGCGGAGTCAATGGAGTCAAAAGGTACTGCTATTTTAGGCGGAACCTACTTTTCTGGATTAATGGCTGAAATTTAGTTACTTTTAGTAATTGCTGTATAATCACTTGCCTATTTGTAAATCTTTGATTGGTTGCCATAAAAATTTTCAAATACTTCACAAAGACAACTGTTAATCTGATCCAAATCAAGGAATTATAATGCTTAAGCAATTCTATTAACAAAATCAGAATTTGCAAATAAGTCCTTCTCTTGAAATAATTTATTTTCCCTAGTAAATCAATTGGGAAAAATCCTCGAAAATCACAGAAAATCAACTTTATCATGTAATCAAACATATTAAAACTTCAGACTCAATTTCTTCCTGAAATACTCGAAATAAATTCTAAACCCAATTGTATCCTATTTTCCTTATAAATTTATATTAAATTTTCTATAACTCGGAAAATTCTAAAAATTTGAACTTATCTCTAAAATCATGTTTTACTTAACATAAAAAATTTCCATGGCATTCTAAAATCATATACTCTCGGTTTTGCACTAAAATGTGCAAATTTCATATGTGAATGAATTAAAATAAATTAAACATAATATAGTTCAAGCATATCATCGTCCATATTATCATAAAAATGAATTTAATCATAAATCTGAAAACATATAACCATAGAATAAAATAGAGATGGTATGAAATTATCATTCACCTTAGGTATGATGAGGAATTTGAGATTTGTTGTTGATTAATCATTCCTAAGTTTGATCCTTGGCTTTAGATTGTAATCTTCCTCTTTGATAATAGCCGACTCCTTAGGGTTTTTGCGTTTATTTTTGTTTTGAGAAAAATGAATGCGAATAGACAAGAATAAGAAGTGTATAGCCGTGTATAATGAAGTGGCTATATTACTAATATGCCTATGTGTAATTTTATTAGCTAATAACCTATTTAAGGCCCATTTACTTTGTCAATAAGCACGGTCTTATATATGTAATTTATTCAAATCTCACTCTTTTTATCATCACTATTCTATTTAATTTATCTAATTAAATTTCTCGAATCAAAAAATTAGGGATGTTACATTTACGAGCACACATAACAATGCACTACAATCACAAAACAATAACAAAATAGATATATTAACTTACTCTGTAAAGTTCCAAAAATAACAACTTTTGACCTCAAAAAAGGTCAAATGAAAATTTCATTATTTTTCAAATTAAAATTTATGAAAAATTATATAAAAAAATAAAAATATGTCATTGAAAATCAGGTCTAAATTTGAAACATAGATTTTATTATAAAATTTAATTCAAATCAAAATATGTAAATTAATTAAATATTTAAATTTAAAGACCCAAAATTTACGGGTTGTTACACTCTCTCCCCTTAAAAACAATTTGATCCTGAAATTTCACCATAAGAACACCCAATACTATTTTATTTCCAAATCCCAATTCTGAAACAATACTTACATATTTTCAACAAAACTTTTATCACTAACTTTCTTTGGGTTCGTTCGGGTTTGACCTTGTTTCGACCATACAATGATAAGGAGAATATTTTACTAAGTACCCTACAACATTCGCCTAGGAAAACGTCCGATCGTTGCTTAGAAGATTATTTCGATTATCACAAAACAATTTGGGACTCATTTCTCAGGCCAAACCAAAGAAAACACATTTTCTATAAAAAAATTCAAAGTTTTTATACCTTAAAATATTTATAAGTAAGCTATTTCTACTATTTCCAAAATCAATTGAAATAATAAAGTACATATTCACTTAAAATAAATCGATATTTGAAATATCTTTGTTTAAAAATACCTCCAAATAATACTGTTATTATTTCTCTCAAACTTGAAAACCATTTTCCAAAAGTACCGGGACTTAAATTCTTGAATTTCTTTTATTTATAAAACACATCTTTTTAAATCAATTCTTATAAAATCATCTCCTTATACTATTATCCAGCCTTTTGGTCAAGGTTGGGATATCAACAAACTAGCTGGAAAGGATGGATATCAGGATTGGAGATCGATCGGAAATAAGGTTATAATCGATATCGTCAAAATTCGATCGAGCTCCAATCAAGACAAGATCGATTGGGGATGATGGACAAGGTTAGGAGAGGCTACGTTTCAAATTTCAAGTCAATCGGAGTTCATATGCTCGAGATATGGATGGATGAAGATTCATGGAGACGAATTCGTATCGATACTGTTCATATCGATCACGTGGCAGCAACGATTATTTGTATTGATCAGGGACTGTTTTAGATCATATCCACCAAAAGGTAAGGCCTTGTTCGTATCCATAAAAAACCCTATTTCGTATCCATCCGTCGGCCTTATTCGTATCATAAAAAAGCCTGTTTCGTATCCATCATCTTGTGTCTTCTTCGTATCAATCGAGTATGCACTCCGCTCCAATCATCTAAGATTACTTCGCATTGATCAATACATATAGGATTGATACGAAGTACACCACTAGCATCAATACGAAGATGGACACGAACGGTCATGTCGATGGATACGAAACGATGCGAACAGAGATTGAAGTGGATGGATGTAAATGGTAGAATATGGATGGATGCGAATGGAGTTCAAAAAGGATAAAGGCTCGGTCAACGTGGCAAGAAATGTGGATCCACCCCAGTTTATCGCTCCACATCAACAAGTAAGCACGTGTTTTGATTGACACAAATAGGATGGAGGCAAAGGTATCGATACGAACTCGTATCCATGTTGGAGAGCCCAATTCATATCAATCATATCTCACAATCCACAAGTCCAAATGCCACTATATTTTCACAGGAGCTTGCGTATAACCTAAAGCATGTTAATGATCGTTCTCGACTCAATTGGACAAGATCTTGATCGATACGAAATCTGTTCCTATCGATCACGGACCGAGTGCAAACCACGTGGGATCGATCGCGTGGGCCCACCTACCTGCCAGAAGACGTCTTCTGAGATCTGAGCGAGATATTTGCATCATACGCCTATAAATAGCAGCCTAAAACCTACCGAAAAGGGACTTTTGATTCTTCTACATCCAGACTCTGTCGGAATCATAATTGTGCTCGAAATTTGCTGTTGTAATCAGTTGTAACATGTCGTAGTCAGCAAGCAAACATCAATAAAATCATCAACTTCAAAGTGGATGTAGGCGGGATTAATGAACCACTATAAACTATGTGTTCTTTACTGCTTTCCTCTTATATTTTCGAATGTTCTTCATTTTTAATTCTCTACATACTTGTTATCTGTAATCTATGATTGTGAACTAGTGCTTTCATCGACAATTGGGTGTTTGTGACCACTTTTGGCGCAAACATGTTGGTGCTTTCACTAAGAGAGCTAGCATTCACGGATTCTACAGCTTGGACTTTGGATTTGAAGACTTAAATACTTGGATCTAGAAAGCTATGACAAGGCAATCCGCATGGAGACCAAGAGCAGAAAGAAGCTAGCATGAAGGAAGTTAGGAGGCTTCCTTAGGAGCGAATCAAGCCTCAGTTTTCATCACCTAGTACAAGATGGAAATGATGATGGGAGCTATGCATGAAGAGCTTCTGAAAAGACAAGAGAAGATGACGTAGAATCTGCTTCGACAAGGTGGACAAACTGGAATGCAGAGTGAAGGGAACGCCACTACAGGAGATGTTGGAGATAGGAGTCAGGAGCATGGAGCAACCAGAATTCAGAATAGAGTAGAATCATCAGGAACAGCACTAGATCTAGGGGCACTCACACGAAGCATGCTGATCCAACCCCGGGTAGAGTACCAGGTGGAGCTATGCAACACGGCGTTGATAGGGGAATGGATGCTCGTTCAAGGAAGCAGATTCCGAAACTCCCCCGTGAACTCAAGGGGCAGATCGGAGGCAACGGACAAGGACTACACCTTAGCGACAGTGACAGATTGGCGGATATGGTTAGGTGAGCCATGAGAGGCGGATTAGTGAATAGAGACTTAGAGAATGCGAATAGGAGTCTCTTTGCTCCTACAATCAGGCAAGCTAGGAACCCACCAGATTTCAAACTACCAGCATTGTATGATGGGAGAACGGATTCCGCTGTTCACTTTACAAGGTGCATGAGGCATAAGGAGGTGCATGAGGCATCATAGGAGGTCATGGAACGATGCTTCGCTTTGTATTTGACAGATATTGCAGCATTATGTTTAGACAACTGGAAAGTGGCTCTATTAGCACATGGACGGAGCTAATTGAAAGGTTTATGAGGCAATTTCGGGTCAACATAGTCCGACCTAAGAATGTGATGACCCTGACATCGATGAAACAATGGAAGGGAGAATCTCTTAGAGATTTCTTGACCAGATTCAATGCGGCAGTGGCTTCGGTGGATTGACCTGATCTGTCGATGGTTTCGATGGCAACAGTTTCGGGAATTGCAGACAATTCAGATATCAAGATATCGTTGGAGCGGGACCCACCGAGGGATCTCGGGGAGTTCTACTATAAGGCGGAAAGGTTTCTGAGGTAAGAAGATGCGTAGGCTGAGAGAGAAGGGAGAGAGGCTGAAGTTTATGCAGTAAGGAATGGAGGTCCACCCAGGGAAGACCTGGTTAAAGATGATAAAGGAAAAAGGAAGATGAATGAAAAAAGTAGAACTTCGAAAAGGCCGTAGAGGGAGTCAAAGTTTTCTTCTTACATGGATCTAACTGAAACTCTAGAAAGGATTTACTTGGATATTGGAGGGTGCCTCCAATATCGAAGGCCGGCAACATGGGAACCTTCAGATTACGAGCGGGCATCGGGGAGGAATTTCCTATTCCATGAGCTGGATGGGCATAACAAAAATGATCGCATGCATTTAAATGATATCGTTGAGGAGCATGTAAGGAATGGTCATTTACAACAATATGCAAGGAATCGAGTTGCGGTAGTGGGACAGGAGCGGCCACCGCCCGCTTCAAATGAAGATGGCGCTGGATCTAGGCAACGTCATCTTGTTATCAACTAAATAAATTTGTGGCATTGAATAAGTAATAGTGCTCGAAGTAGTACGGCTAAGTCGCTTACACATGTATGAGATTGAGGATAGTCCCTAGGCATGCTCTAAGACGATGACAAACCGTATTGCTCGAGTCTATGCTCGAGTCTATGAAATCCTGTTTTCTTTCTATTTTCAACCAAGTTTTGATTCTTTCTTTGGTTGTATACACATTTATTTGGTTTTCCCCTGCTGTAAAAACTCTTATATTGAATGGTTGGATTTGGATCAATGTAATGAATAATACAGGCCTAGCGATTACGGTCCCAATCGGAGAGACGAGGCAGTAATCGCGAATTATGAGTCCCTTCGCCAGATAGCGATGGTATGGACTCAAACACAATATAAAAGTCCTTTGTCGGAGAGTCGTGGTGGAGAATATAAAAGTCCTTGGTCGGAGAGCTGAGGCCGGAGAATATAATAGTCCTTGGCCGGAGATCCGAGGCCGGTGGATATAAAAGTCCTTGGCCAGAGAGCTGAGGCAAGAGAATATAAAATTCCTTGGCCAAAGAGCCAAGGTCGGTGAATATAAAAAGTCCTTAGCCAGAGAGCCAAGGCCAGAGAGCATAGAAGCCCTTGATTGGAGAATCGGGGTCTTAGCAGGATAACACGATCCTGTGAGGTCTATGGATTTGAAGTCAAACCCGGATAGGTCATGGATTCGGATTTTGACAGTGATAAATGGACCCGGAGAGGTCCTGGATTTGGCAAAGGACTCGGAGCGATCCCGAATTTGGATATCAACTCAGAAATGTTATGGATTTGGCTATTGGATATAGATGGATTAAAGCTCGGTTGATGGACTCGGACAGTTATGGGCTTGGCTAAAGATTCGGTTACTTGATTTAGAATCGGACATCGACTCAAAGCAGTCGCGGATTAGGAGAAGGATATGGTTATGGCACTCGGATGGTATGGCTATGGATGAGATATGCACTTGGGATCTCGGATTCGGAGCTATTCAAAACACACCTTCTCACCACAAGGCATGTTCTGAGGGGAAAATGTTATACAGCCTTTTGGTCAAGGCCGGGATATCAACAGATTGGTTGGAAAGGATGGATAACTGGATTGGAGATCGATTGGAAACAACGTTATGATCGGTATCATCAAAATTCGGTCGAGACAGGATTGATTGGGGATGACGAACAAGGTTAGGAGAGGCTACGTTTCAAATTTCAGGACAATCGAAGTTTGTATGCTCGAGATATGGATGGATTAAGATTCATAGAGACGAATTCGTATCGATACTGTTCGTATCAATCATGTGGCAGCAACGGTGATTTTGTATCGATTAGGGACTGTTTTGGTTTGTATCCACCAAAGGTAAGGCCTTGTTTGTATCCATAAAAAACCCTGTTTCGTATCCACCTGTCGGCCTTGTTCGTATCCATAAAAAAAACCCTGTTTCGTATTCATCATCTTGTGTCTTCTTCGTATTGACCGAGTATTCACTCCGCTCCCATCATCTAAGGCTACTTTGTATCGATCAACACATATAGGATCGATACGAAGTACATCACTAGCATCGATATGAAGAAGGACATGAATGGTCATGTCGATGGATACGAAACAACGATGCGAACAGAGATTGAAATGGATGGATGCTAATGATAGAATATGGACGGATGCGTATGGAGTTCAAAAAGGATAAAAGCTCGGTCAACGCGGCAAGAAATGTGGATCCACCCCCGTTTATCGCTCCACGTCAACAATGTAAGCATGTGCCTTTGATCGACGCAAAGGGGATGGGGGTGAAGGTATCGATACGAACTTGTATCCATGTTGGAGAGCCCAATTCGTATCGATTATATCTCACAGTTCGAGTGCCAGAAGACGTCTCCCGAGATCTGAGCAAGATATTTGCATCCTACACCTATAAATAGCAGCCTAGAACCTATAGAAAATGGACTTTTGATTCTTCTATGTCCAGACTCTATCGGAATTATCATTGTGCTCGAAATTTGATGTTGTAATCAGTTGTAACTCGTTGTATTCAGCAAGCAAACATCAATAAAATCATCAACTTCGAAAGTGAATGTAGGCCGAATTGTCGAACCACTACAAACTCTATGTTCTTTACTGCTTTCCTCTTAATTTTCTAAATGTTCTTCATTTTTAATTCTCTACATACTTGTTACCTATAATCTGTGATTGCGAACTGGTGCTTTCATTGGCAATTAGGTGTTTGTGACCAATTTTGGTGCAAACATATGCAAACCAATGTTTAAGTATTTATCTCAAAAATATCCTAGCTTTCTTCTAAATAAATCCTTTTTTTAAATCCAAATTTTATAATACCAATTTTTATATAAAATCATTTCTAAAATATTTATTTCAAAATATTCTAATTTTCTATAAACATATTTTATTAAATCAAAATTTTAACATATATTAACGGTAAGCGCCTTATTATCAAATTGTGAAACTTAATGCATAAAATGTTCATTTCAATGCTCCTAAAATTCCCATTTATCCAACCTAGGTTTCAAAAGCAAGATTCTTGATAGATTAAACGATAACTATCAATGCTTAGAAATGGGTGAGCATGGTTGATCAAATCCTAGACGATAATGATGGAATATTATCATTTCTAACAGCCAAGCACAACCAAGAATAAATATATTAAATTTCTAAAAAAAAATTCTTTTATGTATGCAAAATATAATCCTAGATAAAATTATTTCATTTACCAATTTTAAAACAGTATTATATTAATTGGACTTGTTCAAGTGTTTAGGAAATCCCTACCGATAACATTAGCTGGACGCATCAACCAAATTTCATAAGCCACTCAACAGATCGAACAACATAATATGAAACACTTTTATATAACTAACAAATATGTGTTCTTATATATATACATTCAAACTCATAATAAGGCATTCCCTTACCTTATCTCTTAACGAGTAACCCCACCAAAGCCAAGGTTCTCGCTTAACCTTCCGCTTTGATACTATGTTGTAATAGTCTAGGCTTTTCAACCATCAACAGTGGGTAAAACCCACTACGACATATAGTGGTACTTCAAATCTACTTTTATGGCCAGCCTCAAGACTGTAAGCACTTAGCAAAACAGCCCATCAAGGCCTTATACTACCTCTCCGGGACATGTAGGGGTAAGAGTCTCTTGCTTGCCACCATACAGAAAGCGAGAACCCCTATCACATTAATCCAACCAATGGAAACAAATATGATCACGCCACCAAACATACATGTTGGGGTAATAAATAGTGTATAAGGTATGAATATTTATTCTTAGTTTGCACCGCTTATTTCCATAAATTAAATAAAAATTCTTATGTTTATTTTTATATGAAAAAGGAGTTAAATAGAGCATAAAAATTGGAATTGTAAGTTTCTAGTATCAATATATTCCATTATTATGATGTAATAAGTTGGGTTTAAATTTTTATTGCATACAGGTTTGTTGATTGAAATTTTTGGATATAATATTGAAAATTTGGCACTGTTGATAACATGGAATATGACTTATGTAACACCCTTAATTTTAAATACCATAATTCAGGAGATTTAATTAGATAAATTAGATAGAACAATGGAGAGACTAAAGTGATAAGGGAATTGAGATTTGAGAACTAATTAGGGTCATTCCTTAATTAAATGGATATATGTGTGATTTATAAATTAAAGATCTAAGAGAAGAAGGTAAAGGTAAAAAGGGAATAGCTGTATACCATGACCCCTAAACCCCTTCCATCATTCTCATTCATATTTTCATAAACTAAAAACATAAATAAAGGAGAAACAAGGCCTGCCATAACCCTAGTAGAAGAGGAGCTCAAAAGTCAATTTGAGGCTAAGATTCAAGCTAGGAAGATTAAAGCAAGAAGAAATCTCAAGTTCCTTATCCAAACAAGATGAATAATGATCTAAACCATCTCATATATCTCTTCTTGAACGTTTAAATTCGAAATTAAGGTTTAAAACCGTTTGGATAGATGAATGATGATATAATGTGATTATATACCATGTTATAATTTAAACATGGATTTTTATAAGATAATATAACTCGATTTTAAGGTTAAAATCATGCAAATTGATTTTCAAATGCCATGATGTTTGAATATGTTATGTAGAACTTTATTTCGGAGATGGCTTTAAATTCTCATAATATTCCAAGATATGGATAATTTATTATGAATTTTGAATGGAAGAAATATATAATTTTGGGTTTAAATTTTTAAGGCAATTAAGTAATGTTTTTGGCTCAGGATTTATATATGTTAGAAAACATATTAAAAGTGAATAATTGTAATTTTTGGGGATTTTTCCTAAGTGTTTTATTTTGGTTATTAAATTATTTAAGTTAGAGAACTTAAATGTTTTGTTAAGGGGATGGGCTTATTTTTTAAAATGATTTCATTTGTTAATTGTTGAATTCGGCAGCCTTTTAGAAAATAATTTTGATAAAAAATTGGCAACCAATCATATTTTGATAAATTAGGCAAGTTCGGCAAAAAGGAATTACTATGAAAGGCATAAAAATCAATTTTGTTTTGAATTACAACTTCGCTACTTCCATTTGCTTGCTTCTGTCACCATACTTCTACCAATAACCTTTTGCACCTAATCAAAACTAATGCACATGGTGTCAAGCCATTGATATGTAGTGTATTGGAAAAAGGTGGAAGGGACTGTGTTGACGGCCTGCTTTCGAAGGCGTTGAAGCCAGTTATATAAGCTTTTGAATCAATCTAACTTGCCTTTGTTTTTAAAGAAGCTTTCAAAAGAGTTGCCGCATTTTGAAGTCATTTGATACCTAGCTACCGCATTCATACCTTTCGAATTAGTTAAAGGCCGATTTTCTTTATAGCCTTATAACAATGAGTTCAAAAGGAAGGCTTTCGTTTTATTAACATTGAAGTCGCCTTCCTAATGCTTTTGAAGGGTCCCTTTTAGCTGCTCTTATAAATGGTTTCAAAGGCAATGGTTTCGAAAGGATGGTTTCGAAACTATCCTCTTCCCTAATTCTTTTTCTTAAGATAAATGCTTTTGAAAGCAAAGCTTTCGTTTTTATTCTCTTTGACCCGGTAGTTATATTTAACGTTATACCCAACAATTTTGAAAGAGATACTTTCAAATGGTTTTGAAGCTATGCTTCCATAAATTCTACTTGAACTAAATGCCTTCGAAAGGTAAGTTTTAAGTGGTTCAAAAAGTATATCTTTGAGTGTTTCCAAAGAAGGTTTTAATGCTTTTGAAAGGTATGTTTTTAATGGTTTCAAAAGAGAAGGTCTAAGATTTTAAGTAATGCTTTTGAAAGGGAGAGTGACGAAGGGTAACTCATGATGTCACAATGATCCGAAGGATCTAGTCGAAACCTTAGTTTTCAAATAAGAAACCCAGTCTTGTTTTTAAATGTAAAACCCATAGCAATACGAAAGAGTTTTGAAATGGCATTTAACTTTGGAGTTTTTGAAGAAGCTTTCCTTTCTAAATATAGTGGGCTAAGGGTATGAACCATGTTTCCATAGAAAATGAATACAAGGAATTAAATCATAGATGTTATGTTTTGATCATTTATCATGTATGCTTCTATAAACATATTCACTTCATAATTAGTCCACAACTGCATTTTGGGATGTTAAGGATAGAATAACTAGTTGGATTGACCCAGTAGTTAATATACATTGAGTTAACTCCTGGGTGAGTACAATTGCATCCAAGAGGCCAGACAGACCAGAATATATGATGCCTAAAGACTAATCAAAGGATTATTGGTCTAGACAGATTCTTTGTAATCCCGTGAAAACTATGTATGGAAATTGTTATTGGCAGAGGCCAATAGATGCTTAGTGATCCCATGAAAACTATGTCTGGAATAAGTTGTTGAAAGAGATCAATATATTCATGGTGATCCCATAAAACCTATGACATGAAAGACGTTATTGGAGAATCCAATAGGTTCATAGTGACCTCATGAAAACTATGATTAGACGATGTTATTTGTAGACACCAATAGGTTCTTAGTGATTCCATGAAATCTATGAAACTGGACAGATAGTCCGTAAATTTGGAATAGTTTATTGGTCAGCCCATGAAAACTAATTGGTTAATAGTGACCATAGAAACTATAACTTGAGACAGATAGTCAGGTAAATGGGGATGAAAAATCTAGAGCATATTGCATATTAACATATCATCATGGTACATTTTACTATGTTATGAATTAACCATTGTAGATGCAGGTGCACAGTATATGGTTATTATAAATTGGTTTAGGATACTAGTGATGGGAAAACCCATTCCGCTAAGTGGCATGGTCTCAATAGATATCTATATGATTCGATATGGTAGGTTATTATTTACACCAGACTTTTTTTCTGACTCGAAGTTTATATTTTTCCCTTAAATTCTCGAATGCTCAATTAACTTTGAGTAGTTTGAGAGCTAAGGTTTTTAGGTTCTCCTTTAGATAAATAAGCTTTTGAAGATATGCGGTAGGCAAACTAGCTATTAGAAGTTCAATCTGTTTGATTCCGCTGTGTTATTAAATGCAATGGAAAAGTTGTTTAGTGCCTATATTTATATTTTGATCAACTAAGGGGGCATCTTCATATGTCGCTTTTGGCGTACTTTGTAATAAATTGTAATTTCTTCGAATGTGGCTTACGTATGGGATTATGTAATGAATCTAAAATGTTATCCGTAATGAAAAGAGAAATTTGTTTTAAATTAAGTTTATAAATCTTTCATATTCATGTATTTCCAATATATCAATGTATCTAATATTACCGCATTTGGTCACCGAGAATTAATAAATATGGATGACTACAGCATCTATAGCGGTTAGTTTTGGACCTCCAAATAGGGGATGTTAAAACTTGTGTAATTATTAAAAGAATTCACATTTAAACGCTAGTTTTGGGTGCAAATTCTACAGGCTTAGAAATTACTAGGCGTGTATGTTTGTGTGTATGTATTAGCGTAATTAACGTATAATTGCGTAGTTAAATAGGTTATTAATTTTATTAAAATTCTCCTTAGGCAAGTAATTAATGTTAAAGGCAAAATAAGAAAGATCTCTTATAAGGCCTAGATTATGGAAAAGGTAAAATATATGTAGAGTTTATATAGATTATGAATAAGTTATAGGGATACGAGGTCAGCCAAAGGCACATGGAAGTTTGCTAGCTAATATACCTATCAATAGTGTGACTTTAGTGCTGTTGTGAGACAACACTTATAATAAGTAACTACGATGACACGATATTAGTCTCAAATTCTATAGGGTAAATCTGCCTAGCTAATCTAGCTACCAATATCTACGAATAGTCGGGCTAATGTGATACGTCAATGTGGGGTACGGGTCATAATACAAGGGATCTGCTTCGGAGATTGAAGGTAATAAGTGGTTGTGTGAGGGTCTGCCTCTTCTCTTTGTAGGAAGGAGCAAATGGTTAAGGTTATGAGTTAGGCATCGTAGAGGATATAACGGTAAAGGGTCCACTTCAATAGGAAGTATTAAGTACCTGAAGAGATTCCGTGCAATGTCAGGTAGATAGTTACTATTGAGGAATCCACCTTGGGACTGTAGGTAGTAAATGACGTGGACCTGCCGTAAATAAGTTATTAAATGGTTGGAGTCTACGTAATTCCCATTAAAGGGTATTAAGTAACTTGAGTACTATCTCTTATATTGATAGGACATTGTAGACGATATATCTGGTTGATAGTAAATTGGTTATGGGCTTATACTGGGGAACTATTTTTGAGAAAATACATTAGGTTTGTATTTGAAAAGACTTATGATTTAGGTAGAACACGTAAGACATATTCGTATTTAAATTATACCGCCCAAGTACTAATATAGTAAGGCTAAAATTTTTATTCACCAGACCTGGCTGTAAGTAGATGCATCATGTTAGGGGGTTCTTGCATTGTGAACTATAGTGAAGCTTTGTCTCTTACCCCTACACATCCCAACAATGTGGGTTGGTCAGGAAGTCGAAAGGCTAGGATGTAAGACCAGTGTATCTGTGATTACCATTGGTAGCCATCACAATAGACTAATTGTTACATTTGGTATCAGAGCTTAGGTTACCCTATCAACGGGGATAGATGTACGTATGAGAGGTGTACTTGTTAAATTTGAACTTTTTTTTCAAAAATCCGACCATATATAAAATAATACACACACACACACTTATTTTAAATGTACGCAAAAATACTAGGCAAATCTTTACTTCAGTATATAATACTATCTTAAGAAATGTAGAAAGAAAATATTTTTAACTCCAGAGTTAATAAGGCAATAAATGCGCAATAAATAAGGAGTTATAAGAATTTAATAAGGATATAAATGAACCAATTAAAGAGATAATTAGGATAATTATGGAGAGATAAGGAAGGCATAATATGAAAAAAATTGAACGAATAAATAAATGCCTTTAAATATTGTTCGTTAGAATAATAATAATTTATTACAGAAAAATGACAGTTATAGAATAGCAAATAAACAGGTTAGATAGCAATTAAATGTTATAAGATGGTATAATTGTCGTAGGGCAATTTATATAGCCTTAATTATTTAGATGTAGGTTAGTGGGTAGCCCAACACATAAAAATAGACGAGGGATATGAATTTATGTGTTATAAACAACCGAAAGTAAGGAATGAAGCAAGATGAGAAGAAGAGTTGAAGTAAGTTCCCATAAGAAAATACACATTGATACCACAAGGAGATAAACAGATTTTTACAAAGATTGACTAGGGAAGAAAGAAGTTCAGAAGTAAAGAACAATTAAAGTCAACTTCTAAATCCAACCTTGTGTGAAAGAATTTGATAATTTTTTTTTGAGAATTCTTAAATGTTTAGAAAGGGTTTTTCAAAGGATTATTACATGAAGTTCTTATGTATCGTATGTTGGTTTTTTATGAAAGAAAGTGATTTTAGTCGGCTTTAGAAATATGATATCAATTGTTTTGTAAAAAGTTTGAAAGAGGATGTAATTTTAAAAGTGGTGGAATGTTTTAGAAACAAAATGGTGGATGAATTTATGAAAAGAAATTTGTAAATCTGATGATTTGAAGAGTTGAAAAAATAAGGGGGTTTTCAATTGTGTATTACTTAGTTTAAAAGTTTTCAATTTTTAGATTCTTTGTTTTTTTAAAATAAATGAAAGATAGAGCATTGGCTGGTCTTTATGATTTTTCTTCTATTTCATAAATTTTAAAGTTCTTTTTTAATCTTTCCAGAAAGGGGGAATAAACAGAAATGGAATTTAATTAAATTAAGGAATAGAGTAGAACGATAAGAATAACTAGGATATGAGGAACATTTTTGTGTAAGAAAAATACAGAGAAAAACAGGTGAAACAGGAGCCAAATAGTTAGGAGAAATATAAAAAGAGGCAATATTGGGAGATTTGGATAGAAATAGTATTAGGATTTTATATAAAATATGATCGATAATCTAGTTAGAAATTAATAGGATAGAAGTTATCCTTGTCTACTCCACTTTTCGTTGTTTAATGTTATAGAAGATGTTTTTAAAAAAAAATATGAAATTAAAATATGATAATTAATAAACGAGTTGGGATACTTTTGTGAATGTTATAAGAAAAATCATTTATGTGAGGATAAGAATTTCATATATTCATTTTTTATTTAGAATTTGTTTGAATAAGAATAAAATATTATTGAATTTAAAATGGAAATGTAAGAGAAATAAAATGGAATTGACAAGAAAAAGATAGCGAAAGATAATAAGAGTTTACATAAGATTTAAACAAAGTTATAAAATGTATTTAATTAAATGATAATATATTTTGAGTAATAAAACAATAGATGTTAATGTATATCTTTACGAAATAAAACAAATTTAAATTAGAAATTTGGCATGTGTGAATAGATTGCGGTTTGAAGTCTACCAAAATAATTGTTTTGTAAGTAGAAATATCTTTGAATAATGAACTTTTCATAAGCATAGGCCATAATTTCATGGAGTAGTAAGTGCTGATTTCGAATTTAATGAAATAAGTTTATTTGTATAAAAAAAATTATTGAAAATTTATTTTGTATGCTGTAGAAGGCTTTTGGGAAGCAAAATTGTTTTTCTCCTTTATGTAATTAAGCAATTTTTGAATTTTTGATTTTATAATAGTTTGGTTTAATAATTGAGTTTTAAATTTTTTGAACTAAACATCCAACTTTTAAGGAAATAAAATCTCTGTTACTGACAGACCTTAAAAAGAAAGACTTGGTTAGAAAAAGAAAAAATTTCATGACTCATTTTGGGAACTATGCGACTTTGGAATAGCAAAAAGATTTTCCAAGTTTATATTATTAAAGGCAAAGGTTTCAAATAAGGAACTTTATAATTTTGAATTTTAGTTTTAAGAATAGTGAGAACAAAACAATAAAATTTAAAGGAGTAGATAGGGACATTATCTTGGTAAGGCAATGTAAAGATTTTAAGATATGAATAAAATAGGAATGGTATATACAGCTTGATCCAGAAATCAATCCTAGATATCTAATTATAGAATATGGGTAAAGTTGTGAAGATATTTCTAGTTATTATTGGGTTGTAAGTTTGGTTGCCTTAGTTGACTTGGAATGTGAATTTCTGTGTTTTAATTTATTTGGAGTGAGTTTCGTGTAAATTCCATAAATTATCCTACTTCGAAATACGTATAAAAGTGTGAACTAACAAGGGATGTAGCAAAAATAAAAGAAATAATTTCTTATAAGTTTAAATGAAGCAAAGATATTACTTTGGTTAATTTATGGAAAAATTACAACGGTAATTCTTTTTAGAACTATAACTTTGATAAATTAAAATGTGGAAAGGAATATTCTAGTTTAAAAATTAATATATAGACAAACGCTTATCCATGCTTAATGTATAAAAATAAAAATATATAAATAGCGTAATTTACGACCATACACGTATTAGTTGGTAATTAATGGATTAGGATTTATGGCCATTAATTACAAATTTAATAGACAATAAATTTGTTAATGAGAGTTAAAAATGAATTATATGAGGACTGATTAAAAAATCTAATATGATGTTGGTGGAGGATTTGAATCCGCATAATGAATGGATTTTTGAAAATGGTTAAAGGGATTTAAATAAGGATTGATTAGAGATGGTCCAATTTTGACATTAATGATCAATTATTGAGGGTATTAACTGAAGTAATGAATGAATCATATTTATTAGAAATCAAGAAAGAAAATTAAGGAATGTAGATGATAGTGGAATGGCATATTAGAAATGTATATCTTAATTGAGTAATGAGTATTAGGACCACAACATTTTTTACACCAGTTAATGATAAATGGCAGCTTCCAGCAAAATTTCCTTTTAGAGTTTTTGAGGTTGTTATCACTAGTTATCTCCCTTAGGTTATTGGAAAAGCGTATGATATGGTATAAGATATATTCATATTGTTTTGCTGTGTTTATTTTATGAATGGGACTAGATGAATAATTACATATTGAAAAACAGTGTGAACAATAAAATTTTACAAGGACATTTGACTAGTGATAAACTACAGGTAAGACTGGTAGTTAACGAGGAAATTAAGTTAGTGATGTTTTGTAACAACCCGCATATTTTACGATTGTATATTTAAATATTTTTATTTAAATATAACATCGTTAGTCGGATTAAAAGTCTGAAAAACTACTTTTTGCAAACAGTCGAATTAGGACTCGAGACCACTTCCATTGAGTCCAAAATGGCGTTTGCGACCTTTATGAGTATAAACATCGATATCTTTGGAGTTAGCTAGATTTCAACATTTTCATTTAGGGCATTGGGTTTGGGTTTCGGTCCATTAACCCCAACTTATCAACCCAACTCCACTCCACTCCTCTTCATTCCTTCATAATAATTCCTAACAATTCAAGCTTTAGAAAAATGTTGTAAGAGATTGGAAATGAAAATTTCTAAGCCATAGTTTCATTTGAAAATCCAAGTTTTAGCTCCAAAATCTAAGAGAAGCTTAGGTAAGCTCACTCTTCATCTTCTCTATCTCCATTCCTCTTTAATTCTAGAAATTTCCTACAACTAATTTAGGAAAAATATTGCTTATAAGCTTAGATTCAAGCTTCTTGGGTTAAAGTGAAGAGTGGTTGATCTTTCCTTTGTGTTTAGGCTTCTCATTTCATTGTTTTTGGATTCAAAGGTGATATTTTTATCTCACATCTATGTCTATATCTATCATTGTTGTTAGGCATGAATTCCTAACACTTGTTTATGACCATTTGCTTTTGATTTGGATTGAATTGGTGAATATTCCATTTTTGGTATTTTGAGGTTAAATCTTTAGAAAATCCAATCTTTGATGTTTGAACGCGTTAGTGAGGTGCTTTGGAGAGCTACACAAGGTTGGGTTGTCGCTAGGCATAAATCCCCAGTCGTCGTTGCTCGCTCGCATCGTTCCGTCTCGTGTTAATTTTGCCCCATAATGGGGCTAGGTTGGAACTGCTAATGAAGTAGGTTCAGTCGACTGAACCAAGGGGTCAGTCGACTGAACCAAGGGGTAGAAAAACATTCTATCTCTGTACCAGTCGACTGACCTGATGGTTCAATCGACTGACTTGGAAACCCGAGAGTTTTTAGGTTCTGTGCCAGTCGACTGACCATCTGGTCCAGTCGACTGACCTGCTTGCTTCAGCCTAACTTGCCTATTTTTCTTGAGATTCCAATTTCAATCGATTCATGATTATCCGATTTGTTGTTATCATTTATTATCGACTTTGATGACTTATTTTTGGGATTTTTGGGGATATCCATTTTAATGGATTCAAAATCGATTTCTGTGGATTTGATTCACGTCTTCGTATGTGAATTTTTGGCTTTTGATTATTTCTACAATCATTTCTGTGACTTGTCACTTTTAAATACAAAGTTTTCTATACTAGTAGTAAATATCAAAACTCTTTCATTAAAATTATTTCAACACTATTTTTAATACAACGCTCGTTTATAAAACCGTTTTCCAATCTATTAGTATATACAAACCTTTACCTCATTCGTTCGAGAAATCCAATTAAACGACTTAGCAAAATAAGTGGTATGAAACGCTTGCATTTACTTTGTCGGTTAACTCTTAGACTCGTTCGATTGAAACTCTTGTGACAACTTTTAAGTGGAAATCTACAATTTGTTTGTAAATATTTAAGTTAAGCTAGTGGTTATGGGACTTGAAGCTAAACTCATTTATTTATTAGCTTAGTGTAGTTGACACTTCTTGATGATCGATGATGATCATTTTTGTGGTTTAGACTAGCGATGTGCGATGTCTCTTTGTCCATGTAGGGGACTATACCTCGTTCTATGGAGTTTCATCTCATTTCTTTTATGGGCTAACGACCCATGGTCTTTTGACCGTTCTTTGGAGTCTCAACTCAATTCTTATGTGCTAGCGACCCATGTTCTTTTATGGTGTTTGGTTCATCGGATGTACCGCTATTGTACTACGTCGATGTCTCGACTTTTCGGTCCATTGGACGTACCGTTATTGTACTGCATCAATGTCCCGAATTACTGGAGTTTCGGTTCATTGGACGTACCGTTATTGTACTGAGTCGATGTTCTGAATTATTTGAGTTTCGGTTCATGGGACGTACAGTTGTTGTACTGCGTCGATGTTTTGAATTTATGGTTAGCGACCATGAGATAGCGTCCCCTTTGTGATACACGTGTGGTGAGTTTTTATGCTTCCGTTTGTGATAGGCCTTCCACTTTTGTGATTTCTAGATTTCTAATTGATGATTTCAAGAATTTGTGTTTCACCAACTTTTATGATTGGCATATATATGTTTGTCAATATTTGTGGCTTGGTGAATGAAATAAAGAATAGGACATTCTTTTTGATGTTATGAGATTTTTGAGATACTGTATGATTTTGGTTGATTTTCTAATGTATACTTTTCACAGTATGGCATTATTGTTATCATACGTTTTTATCGTATCTCTTATTCTATCTCATTTTTATCTGATATTTATAGCTAGACTGATCTGTTTATTTTCTTATTAAATAATACTCGGGTCAGATCGAGATGTTACAGATGCTTCTGCTTGACTCCTTGTCTGGGATTATATTTTGACTTTTGTTTAACTACATTAGATTGGTAGTTTTTGTTGTTATACATTTGAGATAGAGAGTCCTTGATGTATACATATTCGTTTTCCTAGCACTTGTATCTATTCTTTTGTGATATTGTGGATCTTTTTAGACCACTACTCTAATGTACACTTTTATGTGTTATATTCATATCTGTTTTCGCCTTTGAGATATGAACATCTATGACTGATTTATGTTATGCTTATTTCTATATTTGTTTCCGAAGATTATGTAGCCACTGTGTAGTAGCTTTGAGTATGTTTCGGTATGTCGGATTTCCTCTTGAAATGAAATGCATGTTATACTATTTGACATAACGGTGCTCGCACAAAGCAATTACATGGATGGTCGCTCCTCAATAGCCTTATTTTTTATGCTAGTTGACAGCATTACTCCATAGTGTCCTTGCCTAGTGTGAGTATAGAGGTGGGGCGTCACAGCTTGGTATCAAAGCCAAACTTCGAAACAATATAGAATAATATAGTAAGGATCATCATCCTAAGTTCTTCTTAGGAGTCGTGCCTTAGGGTTTTTATTCGAGTCATTGGACCCGTTCTATCCTAATTCCTTTTATGATGCTTTGTTTTTATCAATCATTATTGTTTGATATTCATTCTGAGTTTAACCTTTTCCTTCTCCTTTCTTTCTTTCTTAAAGAAGAGAAATGGTTAGATATAACCGACCCAATGCCGGTCAATCCAGTGCTACTCCTCAAGATGGAGTATTCATGTCTGTCCAGCAGCTTCTTGATCTTGTAAAGAATGCACAAGCTGTCGGACCCATTCTCGAGCCTACTCATCCTAGATCCAGCTTTGCACGCTTGTGCAGAGACTACACCGATTTGTGTGGAAGGCCATTCAAGGGATCTGAGAGTGTTATAGAAATTCAAGCTTGGCTCAAATCGTGCGATCGTATCTTTTCTCGCATGAATCTTATTGATCTTCATCGAGTCCAAGTGGCTCCTAGTATGCTCCAAGAAAGAGAATTAGATTGGTATGAACTTCTGATTTCTGAAATTAATGAAGCTGATCTTGTTTAGGAGCAATTCCGGGAAAGATTTGAATCAAAGTTTGTGTCGGAATCTGAAAAGGTAACTTTGGCCAAGGCGTTTTATTAACCTTATTCAAGGTGAATCGTCTGTGACAGATTACATCGTATCTTTTAAATCTCTCTCTAAGTATGGGGTCAAGTATATTAATACCCCATTAAAGAAAAATCAAAGTTTCATCTATGGGTTGAATAAGAACCTTAAAAAGCCTTTACTTCTGAAACTGGAAGTTTCTTTTGATCAGCTTATTATATCACTTTTCGACTTGAAGACGCAGATAATGAAAGTGATGTTGAAGTTGTGGGCGCCAAACAGAACTTCAACAGTAGTATGAAGAGGCCTATTAAATTCAAAAGCCACAATACCAACAAGAAAGGGAAGCAAGAAACTCCGGTAGCAAAGACTCCTACCTCTAATTGGGGACAATGCTACAACTATGGTTCCATGGACCATTATGCTAATAGGTGTCCAAAACCTCTCTTTTGTCATTATTGCAAAAGTTTGGGTCATCTTTTATCTTCATGTCCCAAACTTCCAAGCAAGAGAGAGGGAAAGCTAAATGCACCTAGTAACGCTTCTCGTGATCAAGGTATTTCTCATTCAATCCTTGATGACATTTGTTTTGTGATTATCTGATTCGAGTTCTTGTTGATATGGGTTCATCTCCTTATTTTTATATCAAAAGAACTTGTTGATTTCTTTTCTTTAAATATTTTGGGCTTGATAACTTTGCTGAGAATTGCTATCCAGATAGTGGATCCGCGACGCTCAGTTTGCTTTGAAAAGATGTCGAGATTATTTTATGTGATTATTCTTTCCGATCCGATTTGCATGTTATTTGCTACTTAGATATCAGAATTGATTTTTGTGAAAGGATTGGCTTAATTACTATGAAGTCCATATCCTATGTCCCGAGTGGACTTTCCATCTTCAACATTTTCAATCTGTTAAATAGATTTCTATTTTTCTAAAATGATTTTGATTCCAATTTGGTGGCACCATTTTTTTTTGAAATGGTACTTTATACACAACAAATCATTGGGAAAACATATCCCATGTCAATAAACGTTCGAAAGCAAGTTTCGAACTTGTGACCTCTTGCACCCAAGCCAAATCAATTAACCACTTGGACAATGGTGCTTATCTGGTGGCACCATTTTATTATCTAGACCCACTTGTTGAGGAAGTTGTTATTCTCCTCATTCAAGTAGTTTGTGAAATTTTCCGGTATTTTTGAGCTTGTCTTAGGATTTTCTAGTAAACAATCTTTTGAGTGGTGCTAAGGTCTTTTTAGTGCGACTTTACAACCAGATTTCATTAGCTATGAGTTACGGACGATAGCGTTCCACTAACCGCCTTCCACACTCATTATAATTCTTATGAATGGCTTGTGCCAGTTGGGATGATGAACCATCCAACTTATTTCATCCATCTTATGAATCGAGTATTTTGCGAATATTTCGATGAGACCATCCTTATGTTCATTGAGTTTGGATGAAAGGGGAAATTTAAAAATTTTGCAAATCTTATTCATAAGGTTTATTTATAAGTATAATTGGATTTTTGTTTTAAAACGAGTAAAGAATCTTCGTAAAAATTTTAGGAGATGTTTTTATCATATAGAAGATGATTTTGTGTTGTTTTGCCCAGTGAGTGCTCTGAGAATCCTGGTTGATGCGCCCGATCAACGTTATCGATAGGGATTTCCTAAATGCTATGATGAGACAATCAGACACAGTAAATTGACTTTGAATAAGCAAATTTTTCTAGAAAGATGACTACATAAAGTTAATTGTAATTTCAGAAAGTTTTAGCTTTTCGGGAAAGAGGATCAATTAAAAGAACTCTTTTTCGATACTCCAATTCTTGTGATTCCCGAAGGGAACCAAGACTTTAATGTTTGTACCGATGCTAGTTGTATTGGATTGGGTGCTGTTCACTTGCGAAAGAGAATGTTCTATCATTTATGCTTCTATATAATTAAAGCCTATCGTGATTAGGTATGTCACTTATGACCTAGTGCTCGCGGCTATTGTTTTCGCTTTTAGAAATTTGACATCATTATTTTTGGGAGAGAAATTTGTTCTCTACATCGATCATAAATCTTTGGAGTATCTATTTTCTCATAAGGAACTTAATTTACGTCCACATCGTTGGCTCAAGTTCTTTGCATTTTATGATCTTGATATTCTCTATATTTTGGAAAGGGAAATCGTTTTGCTGATGCCCATAGTCGTAAACGACAAATGGTTGTTTCTTTGATGATGTCCAAATGGAATGATCTTTTTGACAGGTTCATATGACGTACCATTATTGTACTACGTCGATGTTCCAAATTGTTCGAGTTACGGGTTCCTCGGGCGTACCATTATTGAACTATGTCATTGAACCGACTCGATTTTCTACTATTCATGGCATTTTCCACGTCTCACAACTACTGAAATGCCTTAGGGATTCTGATTTTTATTCTTGAGCCTGGTGTTATTGAAGAAATTGAAGTTTCACCTAACTTTAAGGTGAACTTCTTATTTCAAATTTTCCTTTGTGCGATATGCTTTTATGATTGTTACTCTTTGTTTCTTCTTAAGAATTACGGAGACGCAGTTTCTTTAAGGAGGGGAGTCTGTAACAACCCGCATATTTTACGATTGTATATTTAAATATTTTTATTTAAATATAGCATCGTTAGTCGGATTAAAAGTTCGAAAAACTACTTTTTGCAAACAGTCGAATTAGGACTCGAGACCACTTCCATTGAGTCCAAAATGGCATTTGCGGCCTTTTTGAGTATAAACATCGATATGTTTGGGGTTAGCTATAGTTTCAACATTTTCATTTAGGGCTTTGGGTTTGGGTTTCGGTCCATTAACCCCAACTTATCAACCCAACTCCACTCCACTCCTCTTCATTCCTTCATAATATTCCTAACAATTCAAGCTTTAGAAAAATGGGGGAAGAGATTGGAAATGGAAATTCCTAAGCCCTAGTTTCATTTGCAAGTCCATGTTTTAGCTCCAAAATCTAAGAGAAGCTTAGGTAAGCTCTCTCTTTATCTTCTCCATCTCCATTCCTCTTTAATTCTAGAAATTTCCTACAACTAATTTAGGAAAATATTGCTTATAAGCTTAGATTCAAGCTTCTTGGGTTAAAGTGAAGAGTGGTTGATCTTTCCTTTGTGTTTAGGCTTCTCATTTCATTGTTTTTGGGTTCAAATGTGAGATTTTTATCTCACATCTATGTCTATATCCATCATTGTTGTTAGGTATGAATTCCTAACACTTGTTTATGATCATTTGCTTTTGATTTGGATTGAATTGGTGAATATTCCAATTTTTGGTGTTTTGAGGTTAAATCTTTTGAAAATCCAATTTTTGATGTTTGAACACGTTAGTGAGGTGCTTCGGAGAGCCACACAAGGCTGGGTTGTCGCTAGATGTAAATCCTCAGTCGTCGTTGCTCGCTCGCATCGTTCCGTTTCGTGTTATAGATTTTTGCCCGGGCTAGGCTGGAACTGTTAATGAAGTAGGTTCAGTCAACTGAACTAGGGGGTCAGTCGACTGAACCAGGGGGTAGAAAAACTTTCTGTCCCCGTATCAATCAACTGACCTGATGGTTCAGTCGACTAACCTGGAAACCCGAGAGTTTCCAAGTTTTGTACCAGTCGACTGACCATCTGGTCCAGTCGACTGACCTGCTTGCTTTAACCTAACTTGCCTATTTTTCTTGAGATTCCAATTTTAATCGATTCGTGATTATCAGATTTGTTGTTATCATTTATTATCGACTTTGATGACTTTTTTTGGGGATTTTTGGGGATATCCATTTCGATGGATTCAGAATCGATTTCTGTGGATTTGATTCAAGTCTCATATGTGAATTTTTGGCTATTGATTATTTCTACAATCATTCTTGTGACTTGTCACTTTTAAATACAAAGGTTTCTATACTAGTAGTAAATATCAAAACTCTTTCGTTAAAACGATTTCAACACTATTTTTAATACAAAGCTCGTTTATAAAACCATTTTCCAGTATATTAGTATACAAGCCTTTACCTCATTCGTTCGAGAAATCCAATTAAACGACGTAGCAAAACAAGTGGTATAAAACACTTGCATTTACTTTGTCGGTTAATTCTTAAACTCGTTCGATTGAAACCACATGACAACTTTTGGGTGGAAATCTACAATTTGTTCGTAAATATTTAAGTTAAGCTAGTTGTTATGGGACATGAAGCTAAACTCATTTATTTATTAGCTTAGTGTAATTGGCACTTCTTGATGATCGATGATGATCATTTTTTTGGTTTAGATTAGCGATATGCGATTCTCTTTGTCCACGTAGGGGACTATATCTCGTTCTATGGAGTTTCGTCTCATTTCTTTTATGGGCTAACAACCCATGGTCTTTTGACCGTTCTTTGGAATTTCAACTCAATTCTTATGGGCTAGCGACCCATTATCTTTTATGGTGTTTGGTTCATCGAATGTATCGCTACTGTACTACATCGATGTCTTGACTTTTCGGTCCATTGGACGTACCGTTATTGTACTGCGTCAATGTTCCGAATTATTGGATTTTCGGTTCATTAGACGTACCGTTATTGTACTGTGTCGATGTTTCGAATTATTTGAGTTTCGGGTTCATGGGACGTACCGTTATTGTACTGCGTCGATGTTTCGAATTTATGGTTAGCGACCATGGGAAATCATCCCGTTCGTGATACACGTGTGGTGAGTTTTCATGCTTCCGTTTGTGATAGGCCTCCCCCTTTTGTGATTTTTGGATTTCTAATTGATGATTTCTAGAATTTGTGTTTCACCAACTTTTATGAATGGCATTGATATGTTTATCAATATTTGTGGCTTGGTGAATGAAATAAAGAATAAGACATTCTTTTTGATGTTATGAGATTTTTGAGATATTGTATGATTTTGGTTGATTTTCTAATGTATAATTTTAACAGTATGACATTATTGTTATCATACATTTTTATCGTATCCTTTATTCTATATCATTTTTATCTGATATTTATAACTAGACCGATTTGTTTATTATTTTCTTATTAAATAATACTCGGGTCAGACCGAGATGTTACAAGTGCTTCTGCTTGACTCCTTGTCTAGGATCATCTTCTGACTTTTGTCTAACTACATTAGATTGGTAGTTTTTGTTGTTATACATTTGAGATAGAGACTCGTTGATGTATACATATTCTTTTTCCTAGCACTTGTATCTATTCTTTTTTGATACTGTGGATCTTTTTAGACCACTACTCTAATGTACACTTTTATGTGTTATATTCATATCTGTTTCCGCCTTTGAGATATGAACATCTGTGACTGAGTTATGTTATGCTTATTTCTATATTTGTTTCCGAAGATTATATAGCCACTGTGTAGTATCTTTGAGTATGTTTCAGTATGTCGGATTTCCTCTTGAAATGAAATGCATGTTATACTATCTAACATATCGGTGCTCGCACAAAGCAATTACATGGATGGTCGCTCCTCAACAGCCTTATACCTTATGCTGGTTGATGGCATTACTCTACAGTGTCCTTGGCTAGTGTGAGTATAGAGGTGGGGCGTCACATGTTTGAACTCCTATTTGTTTATTGTTGAACTCTGTTTTATCCATATATATATATATATCTCATTTGATGTGTCTATATGTTTATGTTTCGCTTAGTTTATTCTTGATAATTACAAAGGGGGAGAAACATATTCATATATATAGGAGGAGATTAAATTAAGGGGGAGTTATTTTATCATGACTAACAATTGTATAGTTGTCATCATCAAAAATGTGGAGAATGTTAGAACCTCCATTCTATGGTTTTAATGACAATAACTATACAATCACATGTATTATATATCTTATTAAGATTGCATGTATATACTACAAAAGATCGTCTTGCTCAAAGATATCAAGACTCGAAGACAAATAGAGATTTATGGACCATACAACGATTAGTTAGGTTATACTTGTGTATTAAGAGTCTTAGATAAACATTTCAAAGTCTTCTTAAGTTTATATGCACATACGAATTCATATACAGAAAATTGGCACTGAAAAACATTTAAAATTCAGACCACAAACATCTATGAAAAATACACATACGTCCGTGAGAAGGCTCGGGAATTTAATTCCTGAAGCCATAGACATCTGTGGTTTTTCCATAGACGTCTGTCATCTGGCAGCTGCTATATTCTGAATAGTTGCTACTTTTCAGGCTGAATAATCTCATCCCTTCTTTAAAGGTTGCAGCCGTTAAATAGAATAGAGATTATCTAATAGTAACAACTTCTCATCTACATCTCTTTAATTCTATAAATACTTCAAGAATGAGATTTACAAAAAATATATTTTCTTAATTTATTGTTACTCTCCTTTTACATATTTGTGCATCTCTTGCTTACATATTCTCAATCTATCATAACCAAAATATCACTTTGGTTAAACTACTTCCTATAACTCAAAGTATTCACATTCACGTACTCAAATAAGTTCATAGGAAGAATTGTACTATTAATCAAAATCCATGTTATTTAGAATCCAAGATCGTCAAAGAAATACTTTTGTATTAGTCTATTCCTCCGGACGAAGTGGGGGTTATTTTATTAAAGGAAATATCAAGGAGAGCTTCGGGACTGGATATAGGACGGAAGGTCCGAACCAGTATAAAATATCCGGTGTGGTCGCTTTTATTATTTACCTTCTTTGTATTCAGTTATTATTCTCTGCTTAGTGTAATTAGTAATATACACTCTCACACTTATGTATAAGTTGCATTATATAAAGATCCTATAGATTTTCAAGTAATAGGAAATAAATGATGCTTTAATCCTAAAATTTTTAGGATTTTTGGAAAAATAAATTTTATCTTACTGGGAGACACCATTCGAGGATGACTATTCATTTTGGAGGAGATAAGATGAATACGAATATGAAGTGAATTTTTATTGGACGCGATGAAGATAAGATGGCAGAATTTGCAAATAAGTGTTTGACGTGCCAAAACGAAAAGATGGAATTGATTAGGCAGCGAATGAAGGCCATACAAGATTATCAAAAATTATATGCGGAGAAGCGAAGAAAAGAGTTAGAGTTTGAAAGTAGGGGATACGGTGTTATCAAAGTTTCCCCATTTGGAAAGTTCATGAGATTTGAAAAGTCGGGAAAGTTGGCACCAAAGGTTTGTTGGACATTTTCCAATTTTAGAAAGGATAGGAAGACTTGCTTACCACATGGAGCTACCGGATAAGTTGGCAAAAGCCCATGATTTTTTTCGCTTCATATTTGAGAAAATGCCTTCACGGCATAGCTACTATTGTAGAGCCTGATATATTAAGGGATATTGAAACAGAGCCAACGGGATCCCGTACTATCACAAGCAGTGTGGAGCATGGAACTAGGAAGCTCCGCAATAAAGAAATTAGACTGGTTTGAGTACAATGAGGTAAAATTCGATAGAAAGGGTAATGACATGGATTTTTGAACATTTTATAATTAAACATTGGAATTATTTTTAATAATTGAATCTTGGATTTAGTTCGAATTAATATGATTTCCGAGCTTATGTAAATTATGTTTAAACAAGAATGATGATAACAAACTTTTAGTTTGGAATTAAAAGTGATTAATTCATTTTAATGATAATTCGTTTTAATTAACATATGAAATTAGTATTCTGGGGCACCGCCGTCGAGTTTCAAGACGATCAGATGTACTGTGTGATCGTGTGAGCTCGAAACTCGTAGAATTTATTTTAAGAATTAAATATAATATAGTTTGATTTTGAAACCTGACTTTTGTATATGATGGAATTAGTCCCAGATGCTTGTCCCATTGAGTTCGGAAAAGGGGTACTTAGCATCGAACGCCAGGTGGCATGCCTCATTTGGAGTTTGATGAATAGTGTTGGAAATTTTTCTTTAAAAGGACCTTACTTTTATTTTATTTCTAGAAATTAAAACCATACCCTAAATCAGACCCTTCATCCAACGGCTATGATTCATCGACGCCGCTAGAGGCCAGTCTAGGCTTGGGTTCTAACTAGCCAATTGTGTGGCTAGATAAGAGGAGCATTCTAATCAGATGGATTGGCGTAGGGTGGATGGTGGTGGTATGGATATCCCAGGTTTAACGGCGATGAAGTACTGGGTTCTTTCTCAAATTTTCGGCCATGATATGCGACATGGTTAGTGGAGATGGGTTGATATTGGTCAGGGATCTCACCTAGGGGCGAGTGGTGGCAGCTATGGTGGTATGGCGGTGACAACGTATAGATGAAGTCGTGACGAGGGTTTGTGAAGAAGGAAAGCTAGTTTATATCCATTGTTGATTAACGGTGGAATTTCTTATCGAGTTAGAAAATCATCGTTAAAAACTATGTGATAAAAATAGCCGCAAGCGCACAACGTACAATTTTAGTACGTGGCAATTACGTGTCGATTCACAGCGAGTTGAAGTGATTTAAATTTCTACTCAATCGAATTAACTCAAATTTTCAAGTTTTTTAAACTGAGAAAAATAGCAAAAGTGAAACTAGAACAAAAGTGATAAAAAATATGAAATTAGAAATCAATTTAGAGGCAAATGCGCTCTCATATTTTTACATAAATCAACATAAAAATAATCTAAGATCTCTCTATTTTGATCTAAGTAGAATTAGTAATGTATTTATCATAAGTATGGTCTATTTATGTTATAAATTAACATTATTTAAACCATCAAACTTTAATACAACAACTAAAAGCACTTATCAATGTAATGAAATTGAACATGAAGTCAAAGCAAAAGCTATTTTAAGTGTGATCTATTCACCATTTTGTTTAGTAACATAGATCATCAAATTTTGATTCTACTTTAATTTCATTATCGAAATCAATTAGTTAGACGATGATGTAAATTGTGTTATGTTGGATTAGGCATAACTCATTTGTGATTACAATATGGGCTATCAAATTTCCTAATAAACTTACATCAACATCCAACCTTTATGAAGCATAAAAAGAGGTCAAAAATCATAAAATATGTTGAATTTACATAATTTTAAGAGAGCTTCATTACTCCTAAATTGCAGAGGTTTAGCTACTCATTTGTATTACCATTTCAACACGTGTAAATTTCAACGTAGAAAACAAAATAAAGTGCAAGCTAATTTAAACAAAAAGAGAGCTAAACTACTTGCATAAATTAAATCTAAGCCGCTAACATGAAAAGAAAGGGAGCATGTAAATAGAAATGAGCATAAAATAAAATAAAGCGTGTAGAAAAAGAGGAAGAAGAAAATGCTTAGGAAGCCATTTTATTTCTCATTTAATTTGTGGCTATAAGTTGCATAATATGATAAGTTGATAAAACTTCATTGCATGAACAATAGAGGGTTATTTATACATGTCTAAAACCCTAATCTATATTTTAGGAGACTACCCAAAATGCCCTTAGGAAGTGTGGCCTCCAAGTTATCATTAGCATGAATTAATCCTTCATTAAATATGCATGTGTTTTTAATCTCCACTAACATATGCATTAGCTTCTAATTGTAGATCATGGAAAATGGAAAGTGAGGTCCTCCATGATTTCATGAATTCTTTTATTTCCTTATCTTCATTTGCCTTCTAACTCTTATGCATGCATATTTTCTGAAGGATTCTTCCATTTTCCATCCTTATTCCTACAAATAAAACTAAAATGTGGAAATAAATATTCTCAAAATTAATATATGCATAAAATTACCATTTTGTCCCTAAATAAAGATGAATGGGTGATCATTTGATGACATTTGGATTTTGGTAAAAATATTTAAAAATACCCAACTATGACATTTATTTAAATAAAAGTAGATTAAATATGGAAGTAAAAATATGCACTTTTACGTGCACATTAAACACCCTCACAATTATATTTTTATTCATCCCCGTATAAACTAAAACTAAGATAAATCCATTTTGGTAGAAAGTACGATTGCATTGAGCGTATGCAACAAGCCGTTAAACCGCTAGGTGTCCCTAGCAGGGCGAGTGTTGTCTCGTGAGGGTTTTCAATGGATACTACCCACAAAATCCACTTGCAACATAAAAATTCCTAAATGCAAGATTTATTTACAAAGAAATGAATGCAAGTTTTTGAAAATATTTACAAATGAAGAATTTACTTTTAAATTGACACAAATAAGTTAAATATAAGTTCTGGTCATTATCAAGAAATTTAAGTCCTTTTACTCGTCAAAACATCCAAAAGAACCCCAATTGGGAAGTGCAATAGAGAACCTGAGATCTGATGCGAAGAATGAGTCGAAGGAGCGGAGCGCGTAATTAAGTTATCATCACAATTAGACTCGAGTTTGGCTAGTTGTTTCGGTTGATAATATATTGTAGCTATGAAATGAATCCTTAGTTGATTATCAAAGTTTTTCAAAGTGGTAATTTTATTTCTTTTGAATAAAAAATCGAATCAAATAAGTGAATATAATGCTTAGATTTCAATTGCTTACTCTCTCTATTTTTTAAAAATATTAACATTATTAATATTTACACATCTAATTCAGATAAACCGAGGCCAGATATACCGATCATGCACTACCTCTCGGATTTACGTGAGAAGCAAATAGAACATGGCGTGTGTACACACTTGCGTATGAACACATGACTCTAGATGCTTATTTACATATACCTAACTTTAATAAACTAAGGCCAAATATACCGATCCTGCACTTCCTTTCGGGCTTAGGTGAGAAAAGTACAAAGCATGGCGAGTGTACATACTTGCGTGTGAAAGACTCTAGGTGTTCTTATTTTCACAAAAACCATTTTTTTATGTTTTTTTATGAAGAGAGAGTTTTGCAAAATCATCTTAGCACCACTTAACTTAGAAGATCAAATAAGTTATCACATTTACTTAAATCAACCATTCTTTTAAACAAAGATTTTCAATTAGGATATAATTCATAATCAACACCCATAAACCTTCCTATATACTAGTTAAACCATAGTTTTTTGTAATCAAATTTTTTTGAGACAAATAAATTTTTAAAAATTTCCATTTAATAACCAAAACATATACTTATCCCATAGTGTTTCTCTAAAAGTAAACGTTAACAAGAAAATTTGTTTTGGAATTTTTTTAAGTTTTGAGTCTTGGAAAGAAAATGCAAAAAAAACATGAAAAATCAAAAACAAACATGAGACTCCCCCACACTTAATTTTGACCGTGTCCCTACTATCAGTGCATGATATAGTGAGTGTAATGGGTAACAATATTTACATATTTAAAAAAGAGGGTTAACATTTTTTACTAGATGTAGTATGGCGTATGAAGAATCATGAGCTCCTCCTCTTGATTACTTGGCGATTCAAAGTATGGTTTTAAACGATAACCACTGACTTGAAAATTGTTCCATCCCAGGGGTTTTATATTTCTAGCACCAAATGGAAAAATAGTTCGTACAATGTACGGTCCTATCACTTTCATTTTAATTTCCCTGGGAATAAGTGAAGTCTAGACTCATACAATAGAACTTTTGGTTTGGCGAAAACAAGGATAGATTTGTCATGAAAAACTTTTGTTCTTTCTTTGTAGATTTTCTCGTTTTCGTATGCATCGTTCCTAAGTTCTTCTAATTCATTGATTTGCAATTTTCTGTTTTTGTCAGCTTTTTCAAGATTAAAGTTTAAGTTCTTAATTGCTCATAACGCTTTATGTTCAAGTTTAACTAGTAAATAGCACGCTTTCCCATAAACTTAACGAAATGGAGACATTCCAAGGTTAGTTTTAAAAGAAGTCCGGTAAGCCCAAAACATATTAGTCAATTTCTGAGACCAATCTTTTCGATTTTTATTAACTATTGTCTCCAAAATTTATTTGATTTGGTGATTTCAAACTTCCACTTGGCCACAAGTTTAAGGATGGTGGAGTGGATAACTTGTGGGTAATCAAGTATTTCTTTATTAAATGATCGATTATAGAAATGAGTTCCGGTATCGCTTATTATTGTGTGAGGTGTTCCAAACCTCGAAAAGATGTTTTCTTTTATAAATTTCACAACAACTCTATGGTCGTTGGTTTTACACGAAACAACTTCAACCCGTTTGGAGACATAATCAACGGTAAGAAGAATGTACAAATTTCTAAAAGAATTGGGAAACGGTCTCATAAAGTCATTACCCCACACGTCAAATATTTCGATCGTAAGAATGAGATTCAAAGGTATCATTTTCGTCGAGAGATTCTTCCTACCATTTACCAATAATTGCAAGTTTTACAAAATTCGAATGAGTCTTTGAAATGAGCAGGGCAGTCGAAGCCACATTGAAGTACTTATTTAGCAGTTTTCTTTGGACAGAAGTGACCGCCACATGCTTGGTCAGGACAAAACGGAAGAACGCTTTTGATTTCCCAATCTGGAATGCAACATCGAATGATTTGGTCGGAAAGTATTTAAACAAGTATGGATCATCCCAATAGAAGTATTTGCCTTGTAAAAGGAATTTATATTTATCTTATTTCGACCAAAATGAAGGAGTTTCCTTAGTGACTAGATAGTTCATTATGTCGGCATAACATGGATCGATAGAAATGAAAAGGAGTTCATTTTTGGGATGTTCAAAGCAGAAACACAACCAGAATTAAAGTCAAATGGAACGTCTTTTCCAAGAAGAGTCATAAGCGATCGAGCAATTTTATCGAAGTCTTTCCACAGCATCGATAGAAACTAGCATGTCCAAGGAATGAAGAAATGTCTTTGACATATTTGGGAATGTGTAGATTCACAATTACGTCAACTTTAGCTTTATCTACCTCAATGCCTTTGTTTGAAATGACATGCCCAAGGACAATATCGTGTTTGACCATGAAGTGGCATTTTTTCGAATTTAACGTTAAGTGTCCTTGCATCATTTAAGAACCAACTCTAGATGGTGTATGCACTCAGAAAAAGAGTTCCTGAAGATAGAAAATCGTCCATAAATACTTCAAGAAAGCGCTCGATCATATCAGAAGAGATGTTGACCATGCATTTTGAAAAGTAGCAGGAGCGTTGCAAAGGCCAAATGACATACGTCGATAAGCAAATGTACCAAAGTGACATGTGAAAGTTATTTTCTCTTGATCTTTGGGAGCAATTGGGATTTGGTTATAACCGGAATAACCATTAAGAAAGCAATTGAATTCGTGGCTGGATAAACTTTCAAGCATTTGGTCATTACAAGGAAGAGAGAAGTGATCCTTACGTGTTGCAACATTTAGTTTTCGATAGTCAATGCAAACATGCTAACTCCTTTACGTATGAGTTGGAATGAGTTCATTAGAATCGATCTTGACAACGGTAAGTCCAGACTTTTTAGGCATGACATGATTTGGGCTAACCCATGAACTATCAGAGATTGGGTACATGATTCCATTGTCGAGGAGTTTAAGAATTTCATCACGAATCACATCCTTCATTTTAGGGTTAAGCCGTCGTTGTGCATCACGAATGGGCTTGGTATCATCACGTAAATGGATGTAATGTTAAACAAGAGTGGGACAAATTCCCTATAAATCAGTGATTGACTATCCACTTGCCTCTTTATTTTTCGACAAAATTGAAAGTAAGGAAGTTTCTTGACCAAGAGAGAGAGGGTTGAAAAAATTATTAAGAGAAACATTTCGTTGTCACCTAAGTGTGCGTACCTAAGGTGAGGAAGTGGCTTAAGGTCCAACCTCAGAGGTTGCTCAATCAAAGAATTAGGTTGAAGTTTTGAGTCAATGGTGAGGGGTTCAAAAAGAAGCGCTATTTCAATTTCATTAGGCTCATCTTGAAACAGTTGTTCATATTCGGTCTTGCGTTCGTGGTTTAAGTCAACTGTTTTGCTATTGAAATTTTGTTAAATAAAGCTAACTTCCAGTGTCTGGTCATATGGTCCGTTCGATTGATTTTTAAGATTGAAAATGTTAAGATCCAAAGTCTTATGTTCAAAAGAAATTTTCATGGAACTGTTACGACAATTGATGAGAGCATTTGAAGTAGCTAAGAAAGGTCGACTTAAAATCAGTGGAATTTGACTAATTGGATTATTTACAAGTTGAGCCTCCAAAATGATGAAATCGATGGGGAATATGAATTGACCGATTTGGATGAGTACATCCTCGTTTTCTCCCATGGGTTTGTTTATCGAACGATCGACAAATTGAAGAGTTACTTTTGTCAGTTTTAGTTCATGTAACGACCCAGATTTTCAGACCAGTCAAAATTGCCGAGAAATCCGTTCGTTCTAAAACTACGGATGAAACTACCAACTTAATACACAATATTTGATAAATATTCACAATATAAAATGTATATGATACAATTTCAATTTTACAAGTTATCAGAGTAATCAGCTTAATCTACTAGGTATGCTTTAATACATACCAAATACAAATACAAATAAATCTACCGCTGCACAACTCTGATGAGAGAGACAATAATATTCATTCCTATAGTCTCAATAAACTTGTCAAATGCAGAATAAAATAATAAGCAGGAAAAATACAACAATACATGAATATAGCAAACAATAAACAGAAAAATGTTATATTATTATTGGGCTGCATCACGACCACTTGTGACTTCTTACGTACCCCTATCTAATTGGTTACCCAATTAGATATAGGTCAAGCTAAAGTAGTTCTCCTACCGCAAATTGGATTCATGGAGCCTATGACACAACAACGAATATGCAATTTCCAAACTACATAACATATATCACGCAAATGTAGGTTCCAAATCTGCCCACTTAGCTTAATCTTCAATTTTAGATTTCCAAATCCAATCACCTTTATGAAATTCTCATTTTGGACTTTATTCCCGAATTCTTATTTCAAAACTTTTAAAATATGTACATATATATATATATATATATCTTTTATATTCAAATTAGTCTTTTACTTTGGGATCTAAAAACAAATCACCTTTTTGAAATGATATCAATATACAAACATACAAAAATATATGCTACCAAATCTCGTGAGGTTTCTAGCCATAACAAAGCAAATGGGTCCTAGCCTTCCGAAAATAAATATAAATATGTATATCCCTCTACAACGAGAGCAGACTATACTGAGGCTACAGTATATCTACACATTCCTTGCCCACTTTTTAGTTATGGGTTACCCGAATCACCGGTAACATAACAAATCACTTTATATCCCGAAGTGGCAAAATCATTTACACTAATCATTACAAATACTTCAAATCTATAACAATTTTCTATTTCCAAATCCTTTCAAAACCCATTTTAAAACCATCGGGGTTAGTCCTCGAAAATCATTTCGTTTTATAAAAAATTATTATAAAACAATTCTTTATATAAATCACTTTTATTATATAATCTCTTCAGAATATTTGTTATCCATTATTTCTATTTTATTGCAAAAGAAACCATTTTGTTTAAAAGATAAAGTATCTTTTACTTCCAAAATTTAATAAATATATTTTATTATAATTCCTGCTTACCCAATATTTTTATCGAATACCTTATACTCAAACTGTGAAAATCTAATCATAAGGTGTTCATATTCAATCACTCTCAATTTATTGTCTACCCAGCCAATGCATATAAAAAGGTAAACTGCTCATAAACTGGTCGAGCCTAATTCAAACAATTAATCTATGAAATAAACACAGCAATAAATGATAATCAATCCTTTATTCTATCAAATATTTATATCTCCTTTTATTTTATCTTGGATTAAAACAATTTGATATTTATTTTGGAGCCTCCGGGCTTTCCCTTCGACATGTTCCGTCCCTCGCCCAAGTCTTCTTGGATCTCACAGACGAAATACATGTACTAGTCATTTTCGCATACCCCATTAAGTATTTAACTTCTAAATTTTAAAATACTTAATTAACCATCCAAATAGTCAAATAAGGAAATAAAACCATTGTTTTAGCAAACAAAGTAAACAAGCAGTCAACAAGGGTTTTCAAACAACACTTAACACTCAAAGTACCTTTAACTTAGCAATGATTTTAATGAACTTAAAGGATGAAATAACTCGCTTTGGATTCCACTCCGTCAAACTTTAAGGCAAGGAACTCTAGATCTAAACCATACTTCCTTCCAATTTTGCTAACTTTGTCACTACGGATTTTATTATAGCTTCGCTACTATTTTCCGAAACTTCTTGAAATCCGATTATAGCCCCGCTATCCTAGAAGTTAAGATGAAAAGAGGTAGGGATGGCTTCTAGATGGGCACAGCCTTGGGTGGATGGATGAAACTTACTAGCTTGAACTTGATTTAAGTGGTATACTTTTTTTCGATTATTTTTGCCATAACTTTGTTACGCTTTTGGAATTTTTTTTAGAGAGGCATGGAAGCCATTATAACTCTAAGGAAGAAGAAGGAGAAGCTTCGAAAAGGAAAAAGAAGAAGAATGGAAAGTGTGTGTAATTTGTGAATGAAGTGGTAGGTATTTATAGAAAAAAGTAATGAATAAAATATTATTTTGTAAAAAGACCAAAATTGTAACGACTTGTATTTTTTATAATTAAAAATATTAAATTTAATCAAATTTTTGGAATTTAATATTGTGAGAAATTAAAATTTATGATTTATAAATGGAAAAAAATTATTAGAATACAATTTAATAATGTTGATTGAAGGTAATTGACAACTGATTAATGTAATTCCAATTATTGGTAATAATGAAGGTTAATGAAGAATAAAATAATATGTATATAATTGAAATCGGTTAATATAGAATATGAAATCAGTTTTGGTATAACGCTTGCTTGTAAACAATGAGTTAACAGATATGAATTATTAATGTGTAACAACTGATTTATTTGTCACCTTATTATTTATTCCATTTGAAATTAAATAGGAAATCAATGAAATTTAATGTAATTGAAATGTTGCTGTTAATAGAAGAAAAGACATTAACTGTAGAAAATGAGAATAATAAAATGGAAACTTATGTTGATAAATTCATGTGGTATTGGTTGATTTAATAATAAGAATGTAAATCAAAATAAAAAACTATTGGAATTTAAAATATAATAAACTAGGGTTTTATTACAGTTATGATTGAATGCTGAAATCGGTGTAGTATTTAAATCTTGGAATCAACATGTAAAATTTAATTTTAAAAAATCAGTAAATTTCTATGTAACCAAGAATGATGAAAATTGTTAACTTTTAAATTTGAATATAAAAGTGATTAAGTTGATTTTAAATAATATTTCATTTAATTAACGTGAAAATTAGTCTTTTTGGGCACTGTCTCGGATTACGACGAAACCAATTTCATCGGATCCGTAATAATGAATTATTATAGGATTTCAAGTTTTTAGCCATCGGACTTGTCGTTTATCAAGCGAGCTTGAAACGCATAGAAATCAATTATAGGAATTTAAATGAATATAATTGAAAGCTAAATTCTATATATAATAGAATTAGGGTTTGAAACTAGTTCCATTGAGTTTAAAAATATTGAAAACCTATATTTCGATATATGGGATGACTTACTTTCGTTTCGAGAATGAAACGGGCTTTCCGGTCTTTGTTATCGCTTCGACCCGTTCGACCTGTTCCATCCATTCTAATCGATCTCAGTATATATATATATATATATATATATATATATAGGCTTTTATAAATCTTAGCAATCTTTTATTTCATTTTCTGTACGTACAATTCCTATCTCATATGTTCCTTCTCAATGGTAGACATCTCAAAATCCTAAATTCCCAATTCTAAATCAAATCAAAAAATCCAAACTACTCAAACCCTGTCATTTAATATATCATCACGAAGCTTTCGACGTACGTAATCTACATCTGCAATTTTTTCGATTGGAGGTTCTGTATGTCTGGAAATTGATGAAACATTCTCGGCCATCCATTCTAGGCTTGTCGTTCAACGGTGGATTTGCAGCGAATTAATGATCGGAAGGCACTGGCTTATAAAGGAGGATGAGCAGAGTTCATCCATGGTCCCCGATCATTCTACGGTCGCCGTAGTTTGCCAGAAATCATGGAGACGTAGGCGGAGGCCCGGGGGCCGCGACTCCAACATAGGTGCGGCTGGTCGAGGGCGATGCAGCGACGTGGTGAGATCAAGGCATAGTGGCCTATAGGGCCTGATGTTTGGAGACGAACATGACAGCGGTTGTACGTGAGTGGGTTCAACGTTGTCTCTAGGGTTAAGGCAGATGACTTATTAACTGATTTTCCCTTATGTTATTTTTAATTTAATTTTTAAATTCTCAACGTTCAACTTCAATAACATTTGCATACGAACTCGGATTCCCATGTGGTTTCTTCCATTGGGATCGTATCAAAATTTCGGATAACATGAAATTGGTGTCGTTGAATTTAGAGACTGTTCAAAAATTGGACTTTTATTGGATTTTAAATTGACTACAAATTAGAGGTGAGTGATTTAACCCACTCACGCAGTGCTAAACCTTCTTATACTAGCTGAATTAAATTTTTGATGTGATAAGAATTTTATTGATTGTTGTTTGGTAGTTTAATTTGATATTTAATTGAAATTTAATTTTATTGAATTAAATTGACATTTAAATTAATATTGAAATTTAATTGCTGGTTAAATACCTGATATTGATACCGAATAAATTGTTGTGAACTATTGGCAGTTTTGGATGTTGATTATGATGGATGTCAATTTGTTGGCATATTGGATGATTGGATGTTATTTATTTATTTTTTCCCTGTTATCACTCTGTATATTAATTGAAAGCATATAAACTGTTACTTAAATTATTTCGAATAAATTAAGAAATAGTTTGAAATGATATATACCAACGACACTTTGATTTGGACTGAAATGCTATATATCCGTCTCTATAATTAAAATTGAAATAACTGATCACTTGGCTATAGGGTAGAAAATTATATACGGACACCGGATTGGTTAAATTTGAGGGTTTTAAAATCTTGAATTTAGGTTTTGGTTAAATGAATTTTTTTTAAAAGGCAATGAATTGTGATTTATACGAAGTGAATTATTCTTATTCAAACTTTAAAATATGGAAACCGAAATCAGTTAAAAGGAAATTGTTTTAAAGAATTGAATTGGAAATGTGAAGTTATAATTGATATTTGACTTTAATTCATAAAATTGAGTTATCTTAAAGTTTGGATCTTGAAATTGAACAGTGAGGTTTAATTTAATTAAGTGGTTCAAATCGGTAAATTGGAATGGGACTTGAAATTGATAGAGATTGAAATGGTTTAAATAAGAATTGGATTGGAATTTAAATCATTGAATTGAATTATTGAATCGAATTTGAAGTTAAAAATGAATGTTTCGAAAATTGAAGTAAATTCGAATTGAAATTGAAATCAAGTTGATTTCAAACTAAATATAAATTTAGTCCATTGATTTGAAAGATTGGAAATTAAATTTGTTGATTTGAAATTTGGACATGGGTCCATATATGTTGAAATGGAAAGAAACGGTTTGATTTGATATTATTTTCAAAATAAATTATTTTAATATAAACTGTTTAAAATCTATTCTTTCTAATATTCAAATTATTTATATTTTCTAACCATTTTTCTATACAAACCACTTTCCATACTCAAACCATTTTATATTAAACTATTTTAAATCTCTATACTATTTAAAACTATTCAAGCTATTTTCTAAAATTTCAAACTGTGCAAAATTGAGATGTTTATATTTATATCATTGTTTAAATATGAATGTGGTTAAATGAGGTTACAACCTAATTTGGAATTTGAAATGATACCGTCAAGTGAAAATGACGTATTTTGAGTAAATATGACGATGTTGATATTATGAAGTGAATATGATATTTTGATATTAAATATGAATCGGTTTTGAAATGTAAAAGAACCAACCGGTGCAAATAACGTTTGACTATTAAAGAGACTGGAGCCTCTTATTGGCATACTCTCTGTCAATATTGGAACCACTTTAATAACTGTGTATGTGGTGGATGTTATCCAGAATAAAGTGGTTGAATTGGAGATGTTTGCTGGATTTGAACAAAGAGAATGATAGTGGATGACCCAGACATTCTAGTGCAATTTGAAATGACTAAAACAGAAGCCTATGTCTTACCAAGTGGTTCGTAACCTTTAGGGGCCATCACCACTTCATATTATTATATTAATTTTGGACTTGGTCGGTGCACCTTGATTTGATTTGGGGATGGTGGACTCTATGGGCAGTCGTGGCTACATTGTGTTACCACCAGCCAGAAATGGTAAGTTGGTAGAATCCTACCTTAGACATTGCCTCACGTTCCTTGTCATACTTTTATCCTTAAATGCGCCACTAGGATTTTGTTTTAGTACGGTACCTAAAGGGACTCACTGGCTACCGATGTTACTGGTTGTCTTACATGACCTGCATAGACTACTTGCTTTAAAATGTGTTAAGGGGGTCAATGTAAAGCCTTAACGCTATTTTAATGCTTTACATTAGTGATAGACACTACTTTTATAGCTTATCTTACTACATATAGATAGTTTAACGGATCCTTAGGAGATGGAAAATCCCATAACATCTCTTAAGTTTTTGGAGGTACATTATACACTAGATAGGAGATGTGAACTCCATTTAGCTTATATAAGAACTTTTAGTTCTGACTCGCGTGTTTTGTCTTTTTATTACGCTCGGATCAGCCTAAGCATTTCTGTGTTTGAAGACACTATTTCCTGAAGATGAAGATGGATTCTGCTAGACCATCTTTACTATTATTATTTCATTGCATCATTTTGGTATGTTTGTTGATTGTACTCTGATCATGTTGTAAAAATTTGTGTTATCAAATGTATATTGTAAAACAGCTTCATGACTTATTTATTTGATTATTATATTTTGTCATTCTGCTGCGAGATTCTATGTTTTGTTTTCCTTCTTTTCTCTTATTTTCTTACGCAACCCATTGATAATATACCCTTTTAAATAGTTTGAGTGAGACATGTATGGTTTATCGTCGATTTAAAGTGTTCAAAAAGGTGGGTCGTCATTAAAATACCCTTTGCTTATAATTTAAGCAAACTAATTTTTTCAACACTTAACATCACAATTCAAAATATTACTTTATGTCTTATTCACTTAATTCATAAAGAAAATAAAGTAAAGATTTTATTTGATTTTATTTGATATGATTTTGTCCTTTTATGTTTACTTTTTCTTAATGATTTTCTAGAAATTTCTAACCTTAATTAGCAAAAGTAATTTGATTAGTTAATTGTTAATACTTAACATATTTACAAATGTGTACATGTATACATACATAAAGGTGCAACAGCATCGCGGAAACTTTTATTCGACAAAACATTGATTTTCGATAAAATGTTTTATGGTAACATTTTGACATTTTAGTTAAACTTTTTATTTATGTAAACCAAATTTTAAAAATAAATCTATATAATGTTATTTAAAAATATAATAAATTAATAAAAAATTATTTAACCATCGAAACTTACTTTTTTGAAATCAGGATTTTGTCGATATAAGCAATTATTCTTTTTTTTCCTATATATTTCTCTTTGCAAATCCTATCTAATATTATTTAAATCATAAAATGTTATATATTTTGTATTTAAGATCACTTTAAAATAGTTTTAAAGTGGTCAAATTCTGGGTCATTATAGTTCACCCAAGCCAAGTTGTTGGTAAATTGTATAGGGAATCAAATTGACACTCGCAACCAAATCGAGTAAGCACTTTTTAATCATTTTGTCTCCTATCGTGCATGACATCATCGGACATCCAGGCTCTTTGTATTTAATGAGGATTGATAGAGACAAAACTTCAAGTCCGATGGCTAAAAAAACTTTCTTGGGTACATTAGTGTGTTGTTTTTAGGTACACAGGTCCTTGAGAAACTTAGCATAAGTTGGGACTTGTTGAATGATACCAAGAAGCGGGATGTTAAATTTGACTTGTTTAAAAATTTCAACATCTTTTGCATTAGATTAGTGTGTTTCCTGGGTCGAAGATGATGTGGAAATGGAACACGATATTCAGTAGGTGGGTGTAATTTAGTAGAAGTAGGATTTGGAGTGGAATTTGATCCAATGTTTGGCTCAACATTTTGTTCAGAATCGTTTGTTGTTTTAGAAATACCGAGAGGGATTTTTGGTAAATCATTTGGATTAGCGACTTGATTATCGATTTGTTTACCGGAATGCAAAGTTGTGATAACATTCATTTGGGTTATGTTGCTATCTTGGACAACGTAGGCTTGATTCGGATTTGTGTTTTGATTTCAGGGATTTGGAACCGACTTACTTGGAAATGTCCCTCGTTCACGTTCACTTACAGATGTGGATAATTGACTCATTTGCATTTCAAGTTTAGCAATTGATTTGCTTATATTATGCATGTACGAGGTTAACAAATTTTGCAAATTTCTATTTGATAGGATTTTGGGTCATTGCTTTAGCTTAAGTTTCAAGACTTTTTTCAAGTGAATTTGATCGTTTATCATTTTGGGGTGCAAAAGATTGTTAAGGTTGATTTTGAGAAGGACCCGCAAAATTTTGTTGAAAATGATTGGGTTGAAAGGGAGGATTCGAAGCATTATTCGGAAATTCTTGAAAGCTGGGACAAACCAAATTCATGTTCGGATCGTTTTGGTTTTAAGCAAAGTTTGGATGATTTTTACGACCAGGATTATACGTTGGAGAAAACGGGTCATTCTTAACCTTATTGAAAGCATTGAGTTGTTCTATTGAGTTAGGGCATTGATTGGCTATGTGACTCAGATTGTTGCATTTATAATACATCGGTTGGGAAGTTTGATTCATTTGGTTCGATGAGAAAATGTTGTGAATTTATTAATATTGCATCGGTTTTTGCTTCCAAAGCCAAAGATGATCATATCGAATGTGCGTTCGATCGTTACTAAGTTGATTTTTTGTTAGAATGTTCCCATTGAGGCGATCTTCGGCCAAGTTTTCAAGAAACCGCCAAGCATCATCCTGATGTTGGGTGAGAAAATTGAATTCGCACATCGATTCAAGCATGGCTCCTGAGTTGTTTTCAAGTCCATCGTATAAGATTTGGCAAAGATTCCATTTTTCAAAATTATGGTGTGGACATTTTATCAAAAGCTCTTTAAATCTTTCAAAATATTTTCCGAAAGGTTCACTCCTAAATTGATGAAAATTTACGATTTTGTTTCGGATTTTTGTTGTTTTTTCCAAAGGGTGGAACTTTTTTAACAAAAGTTTAACAAATTCTTCCCAAGTTTTGATCAAGTTTGAAGGCAAGATGTACAATCATTTTTCAGCGCAATCAGTAAAAGAAAATGGAATTAATCGGAATTTGATTCCATCATCATTAAGTTGTTGGAGTTTAATGGTTGTGCAAACTTGTTCGAATTTTGTCAAGAAAATGTACGGATCATCGTGTTCGAAGTTGCCAAATTTTGGGAGTGTGGCAATATGGTTTGAATGAAAATTTCGAAGTGATTACGCGTTGGGGTGGATAACGTGATAAAGGAATAGAAACTCTACGGGAAAAATTCTATCCATGAGAGTTCAAGGGGCATTTTTGTTTGCCATTGCAGGACGATCGTTTGTTCCACTTAAACGATTCGTAGAAAGGTCACGAGTCTAAGTATTTGTTGTTGTGTCACGAGTCCAAGCACTCATGCATAAGAAAAAGTCTAGAAGAGAAAGAAGTGAGAATTGAATTTAAGAGAAAGAAGCAAGGTTTAGAAAGTGAAGTGAGAAATTACTATTTTTTAATGGGGAAAAAAATATTTACTAAAAAGAATTTATTTTCAAAAGAGGGATTTGATTTTTTTTTGGATTTTTAAAATTTTCATATGTTTTTTTAAAAATTATATTATTTGGTTTTTTTTTCTAGAAAAAATAACTTAATTTTTTTGGATTTTGGATTTGATTAAAAATTTTTAAATGAAAAGATTTAAAAAGATTTTTTTGAATTTAGGGTTAAACAAGAACTAAGTTAAGTAAAATGTACAATTTTTTTGTTTTGGATTTTTTTTCTTCAAATATGCATAAACTAATGCAACTAAATGAATGCAAAGATTTAATTACAAATTTTCTATCCTTAGTAGCTCCTAATCCAAAATTGTACAATCACACTTTATCTTAATTCAACAAACAATCTCTTAGCCAGGTAATGGACATGAGTTATCGGTGCACCACGAATCACCGTGGCAATGCAACCGAAGGTTTAAGTACCTTCATAGAAATAATCACTATAATATTTACGAATCACCATAGTATTTATATATGATTATGGCTCTGCCGTAGCCTAGACACTAAAAAAATAAATTGTTCAAAGAAGACAACTTGTCAAGATACAAGTAAGACCTAGGTGAGCTCCTGACTCCCTTAAGTTCAAAGTCTAACCATTATTAGTAGTAACTAAAATGAAGCAATTTGTGGGCCAAGGAAGGAGTGATGACATCCCTCACCTTATGTGGATTTGAGGTGTTGCCCTTAGAAAAGAAATAAGTTGATATGAATGTAGAACAAAAATTACATGTGATTTTAACAATGCAACTACAAATGCAATTTTTTTTTTTGAAATTTTTTGAATGCAAATAACCAACAATGCAAAACAAATAAAAATAAGAGATGAAAGCATGATACTAGAGCGTGTAGAATTATTAGAAATTTATTTTAAAGCGGCAATTTTTTAGCACAATAGCAAACAAAGCAAAGCAATTATTTAGCAAGCACTTCCTCTTGATCTCCTACAATTTACAACCTGAAAATTTAAACAATTTTTTTTGTATATAAGGATTTAACGAAAACTAACGTAAAATTTTCTTATTGTTTATCCAAGTGAAAACAAAAGCCAATATTTTTTATTTTTTTAGCTAAAGAAGGTTTAAACAAAAGGAATCACAACGCAGCTTGTAAAGAATTTAAAGAAGAATTAAACTAAAAAAACTAACCAATGCCCGTTCCAATTAATGCAATGTGTTTTTTAATACATAATTCCAATTACACTCTTAAAAAAATATACCCAAATTCGTAAATCAACAAATAACTAGATCGACAATTAACGCAAATGTCACGATTCGTGCTGGGAGGTCGACGGTGTATGTTTGAGGTGGTCTAGGTGATGAAGGTTGAGATTATTATGGGTCGGTAGGTGTGATTTCGGGTTGGGTTTTGGGTTTTTGTTCGATTATATTCTGGAGTTTGAGGATCGCTGTAGGTGGGTTAGCAGTGAGTAGAGGAATGAGTGTTTGTTAGTTTTGTGGGATGGTGGTTGTTGAATGATGGAAGGTAGGCTGTTTGATTGTTTTGCAGCGATGTGGTTAAGTAAGGAGGTGATGGGAGAGGTATTGATGACAAAGGTGGTTGATGTACTGTGGGTGCTGGAGTTTGGTGAAGTAGCAGAGGAAGGGATGATTAAAATGGTAAAGCAATAGATATCTTGATGGGTTTGATGGAGTGTCGGTCAGAGAGGTATGGTGAAGTTAGTGGCTGCATGTGGTGGCAATATGTACGTTTTGGAAGTGAAGATTAATGAAGGCAGTGAGTATGTTGAGTTGAAGTTGTGGATTGGAGGAGAGGCAGTGCTATGGAGTTTAGGGATGAGTGCAGTGAAGTTTTGATGGGGGTAGGCAGCAAGGATGATGGAGGAAGGATGTGCAGTTGCAAAGCAGAGGGGTGTGTATGTAAATGTTGATGATAGTGGTAATATTGATGTGATAGTTGCTGTGTTGCAAATGGAAGATAGCAATTTTGTACGGAGATGTAGATGGCGAAGTTGATATATGGTAGACACCGTGGAGTTTGTAGGAGGAGCAGTGAGGATGTTGTGGATGGAGATGAACTGACAGCAGTGGATGGGTTATATATGAAGCAATGAGATGGTCGAAGGAAGTTGTTTTGAAATAGGGCAGTGAAATGACTATAATGGTTGGAAGAAATGTTAGAAGTGCGGTGTTTCTTTCTATGCTGAAGGGAAGTAGGGGATATGGTTGAGTGGTTGAAATGTGTGATGCGGTTTGATTAGGAAGAAGGAAAAGGAGGTAGATGTTTTCTAGTGAAGTGAAGTTAGGTGATCAGTGATGGAAGTTTGGTGAAGTTGTAGTAATATGGATGTTATGGAAACAGTAAATGTGATATGGCAGTGTTGAGCTGGGAGATGAATGGTTGGTGTCCAGATGTATGGTGGTTGGAGAAGTTTGGTCAGTGGCAAAGGAGGTTTGGAGCATGAGGATAGGTAGAAGGCAGTGAATAATAGCGGTGATGGTTGGTTGTACGCAGTGTGTGATGTTAGAGGTGAAGCAGTGTTTGATAAATGGTGAGGCACCGATGGTCTGGAGGCAGAGCAGGGTGATGATAGTGGTGATGTTGTCTGTAGAAGAGAATTTTGGGTGGTAGCAATGATGTATGATGATGGAGCAAATGTATGCAGGCAGTTTGAATGGTAAATGTGAAGTTTAGGGGTAGCAGTTTGAAGTTGAATTTGAACTTGTTTGCTTGTGGTTGATGTAGCGGTATGTTTTTTGCAGGAAGTAAGTGATGTAGCAGTTTGAAGTAGAAGTAAGCGTAGGACGGAAGTATGAATTAGGGATGTTAGTGGTATGGTTTGTGGACAGTGTAGTGTAATGGACATTGTATTTGGAGAGGTGAAGCAGACAATTTTTTGATTGTATGGTTATGTGCAAAGAATTTGTGATATGGTTGGGTAGGAGTGTGGTGGCAGTTGATAAGGGCAACTGTTGGTAGAATGATGGTCAGAGGCAGGGAGAGATGTGGGTTTGGTGCAGTGGTGGTTTGGACAGTTAAAGTTTGAGTGTCAGGCAGAGGGTGGATAGGCAGAAATGATAAAGGGGAGGCTAGTAAGCTTGATTGTGTTGAAATGCTTGTGGTAAATAAACGGGTAGAGGACGAAATGGAAATGGTGTGGTTGTGGTTTGGACAGAGTTGCACAGATCTGCACAAAGAAGGGGTGGACTTGTAAATGCAATGAAAAGTAAAATGTAATGAAAATCAAATGAAAATGAAATGTAATTGCAAATGTAATTGAAAATGAAATGGAATATTTTTTTTTTCCTTTTCAAATGAAATTGTGTATATTTTTTAGCAATGCAAATAAAAAAACAACAAGTAGTCAAATCAAATGAAAGCACAAATAACACAAAAAACACACAATACAAAATACCTTTTAAAAAAATGCAAATTAACACATAAAAAGAACACACAATAAAATCAAACGAAAATAATTCGAAGAGAAAAATTTAAATCAAATCTATTCCCCGGCAACAGCGCCAAAAAATTGTTGATTAATGGTAGAATTTCTTATCGAGCTAGAAAACATCCGTTAAAAATTGTGTGATAAAAATAACCGCGCAAGGCGTACAATTTTACGCATCGAGTATGGATCGATCCATATGGAATTGAAGTGATTTGAAATTCTACTCAATTAAGTTGACCCAAATTTGCAAGTTTTTTTAAACTAAGAAAAATAGCAAAAGTGAAACTAAAACTAAAATGATTAAAAATATGAGATTAGAAAACAATTTAAAGGCAAATCCACTCTCATATTTTTATATAAATCAACACAGTAATAATCTATGATCTCTCTATTTTGAACTAAGTAGAATTAGTGATGTATTTATCATAAGTATGGTCTATTTATATTATTGACATAACTTAAACCGTCAAACTTTAATACAACAACTAAAACCACTTATCAATTGTAATGAAAATGAACATGAAGTGCAAGCAAAAGACATTTTAAGTATGATCTACTTACTATTTTATTTAGTAACATAGATTATCAAACTTTGATTCTACTTTAATTTTATTACAAAATATGTTAGTTATATGATGATGTAAGTTTTGTTTTTGTTGGATTAAGCATAGCCCATTTGTGATTACAACATATGCTATCAAATTCCCTAATAAACTTACATCAACATCCAACCTTTCATAAAACATAATAAGAGATCATAAACCATAGAATATGTTGAATTTACATAATTTTAAGAGAGCTTCATCACTCCTAAATTGAAGGGGTTTAGCTACTCATTTGTTTTATCATTTCAACACATGTAAATTTCAACATAGAAAAAAAATATGGTGCAAAATAATTTAAATAAAAAGAGAGCTAAACTACTTGCATAACTTAAATCCAAGCTACTAACATGAAAGGAAGAGAGAATGTAAATAGAAATGAGCAAAAAATAAAATAAAAGCATATAGAAAAAAGAAGAAGAAGAAAAGGCTTATGAAACCATTTTATTTCTCATTTAATTTGTGGCTACAAGTTGCCTAATACGATAAGTAGATAAAACTTTATTACATGAACATAAGAGGGTTATTTATACATGCCTAAAACCCTAATCTATATTTTAAGGGACTACCCAAAATGACCTTTTGGAAGTGTGGCCTCCAAGTTATCATTAGTACGAATAATCCTCCATTAAATGTGCATGTGCTTTTAATCTCCATTAACACGTACATTAGCTCCTAATTGTAGATCGTGGTAAATGGGAAGATGGGGTCCTTCATGATTTCATGAATTCTTTTACTTCCTCATCTTCTTTTGCCTTCTAACTCTTGTGCATGCATATTTTCATAAAGGCTTCTTCTATTTTCCATCCAAATTCCTACAAATAAAACTAAAATGTGTAAATAAATATTTTCAAAATTAATATATGCACAAAATTACCATTTTGATCCTAAATAAAGATGAATGAATGATGATTTGATGACTTTTGGATTTCGGTAAAAATATGTAAAAATATCCACTTATGACATTTATTTAAATAAAAGTAAATTAAATATGGAAGTAAAAATATGCACTTTTACATGCACATCATTCTTGATAGAGGAAAGGTAATTAGTTTAATTAGTGTTATTTATATTTTTATTATCTATAAGTTCTAACGATCGTATCTTGCTCATACAAGGTCTGGTTATGGCGTTTTCGCCATTACTTTTGTATTGGGATTATCTACGTAATGGAGTTGGATTCGTCGAGTTTGGAGCTAGTGGGAATTTTAGTCAAAATCGAACGACTTTCGATTTTGGACTATTTGGAAACGCGAAAGCGTTAACTAGAGCATGGTTGAGTTTACTCACCAATTAATTATATATCGTTGTTTATATAATTGTTATTGTATTGAAAACTATAAACTGTACGACGAACAATGCAAGTTATTACTTTTGAACCCCGCCTTATTTGGTAAAACAAGTGAGAACATTATTGTTGAGTATAATAATCTCTATTTGATCATCTATAACATGTATCGTGGTCTAGACTACTTATTTACATGTTTGATATTGGTTTTTGAATAGTGATAATATGTTATGGATGTTTAAAACGATTTAGTCGTTATAAACGTGCTTTAAAATCCTTGATAACTCATGTATGTTATATTGGATAAATTCTGTGAATATATATGTACATATATATTAGGTTGTTCTGTACACAGTTTGGTGTGTTAGGCATAAATGAGATTGGTTTGGACATTTGTGGATTATGAAAATGAAGTTATAAATATTAGAAGCGACATGATCGTGATGGATACACTTTGAAATCGCTGGGATCTGCGATATTAAAGTTAACTTTGGACGACATTCTAGGGCTTATTTGTGACGACCCCGAATTTGAATACTTTAAAATATAGTATTTAAAGTGATTTTAAATATAAAATAGGTAAGATTATATGATTCAAATAATATTAGATAGGATTTGGAAAGAAAAGTATACACAAAATAGTAACATCTACTTATATCGACAGAAGTGACAAAATGCTGATTTCAGAAAAGTATGTTTCAATAGTTAAATAAATTATTTTAATTAATTTATGAGTGTTTATTTTTTTAATAACATTATACAAATTTATTTTTAAATTTGGTAAATAAACAGTCTAACTAAAACGTCAAAACGTGACAACAAAATATTTTGTCGAAAATCAACGTTTTGTCGATTAAAAGTTATCGCAACGTTGTCTCACCTTTATTTTATTATATAGGAACATATATTCAAATATGGTAAGTATTAATTAATTCACTAATCAAGTTCACTTTTACTAAATAAGATTGGAAATTCTAGAATGTCATTAAGAAAAGTAAGTAAATTTAAGAAAACTTAAAAGTAAACATCAAGTCCAAATCACATCAAAATCCAAAAAAATGATTACTTTTCTTTATTTAATCTTTAAGTGACTAAGACATAAAGTAAGAAGGGAAAATATTATGTTAAGTGTTGAAAAAGTAGAGTTTTCTTTAGGATGAAGTGCGGTCTGTTTGGTAATTTGGTAAGAGGTTATTTTGGTAAATTACCACTTTTTTCTTTTTCTATAAATACCCACATCCTTCTTGACTTTCATTCATATTTATTATTCTTCTTTTCTCAAGCTTCTTTACCTTCTTTCTCTCCTCTTTAATGGCTTCCAAGCCATAGGAAGAAAATTAAAAAGAAATAATGTCAAAATATTCATAAAATATTCAAAAGAAATCAATGTTCATTCTCTTCAAATCAAACTCATTTTTTTTTCATATTTTACCTCTTCTTATCTCGGCCATAAATTCTTCAAAATAGAACCAAAATACAATTTTTTTTATATCATGTATTTTTCCGATTTCTACAACTTTCGTGTTGACCACCTTTTCTTATTCTAAAATTAACCGTGTCAAAAATTCACTTCTTTCCAGTGCGTTCTCCGGCCCAGTTTTTAAGACAGAGAATAATCCATTTTTTGTCATAACTTGAACATAGACGAGCCAAATTAAGAAATTCGTTTTTTGAACCATATAAAATTCCAGTGGCTACAACTTTTATGTTTAGCACTTTTTCCATTTTTGAGTTTTGCTATACTTGAAACTCAATTCTTTGAAGTGCATTTTTAGGCTTCATTTTTGTCAATCCGACAATACCTCTTCTTTCATTCTATCATATTTCCCTCAAAACTATTTGGATTCAAATGATTTTTTTTTTTAAAATTCAAGAGAACAACTTTCTAGTTAAAAACTTTTCTAAATTTTGAGATTTAGGGGGTCTAAAATTAGATTCAAGATAACCTATTTTTTGGATCTAAATCTTGGATATTCAAGTTCAAAGTTCTACCGCTTCTTCTCTATCCTTTCGGCCAACCTCCATCTCAATCGGCCAAGCTATTGGAAGGGAGACGGTGTTTTTTTTCTAGTGTTCAATGGAATAGGAAGTAGTTAGTGAAGTGTTGGCTGATTAGAATGTTAGTAGGAAGTTTATCGCTTTGGTTTATAGTGAGAAACTCTATTTAATATCTCTATTATATATATACATGTTTGATGATGTGTTATGATTGCTATGGATGCTTATATATGCTTTGAACATCAAGTATTGATTGTTTGATATGATTGTTAAATTGTTTTACCAAGTCATGTTAATACACGTCGATAAGTACAAAGGAAATCACTTTCCTTTTGAAAGTGAAATGGTGTATATGGAATGCTTAAACCTTTTGGAAATAGCTTAAAAATGAGTTAGAAATGTTTTATAAACATTTAAATATGTTTAAATCGATAAATAAAGAAAATTAATATTTCATTTGTATATTTTAAATATGTCCAAAATAATTTTTTGGAAAAATTGCGCTTTTGTAGTAAAGTGACGAAAGTTTAAAATTGATATTTTAAATTTTTTAAAAATATAAAATAAATTCTAAAAATCTTTTAAAAGAGATTTGCGTTGAAAAGATGGATTTCGAAATGATATAAAATTCGCTTTGAAGAATATAGCTTTTGAAATATTATTTGCAACACTTTTCGCATCGCTTTTTACAGCAGTTTTAAATAACTTTTGAAATGTAGTTTTAAACTTAACAACTCTTTCCTAAATCTTTTATAAATGATTTTAAAGGAATAATTAAGTAATGTAAAGATGATTCAGAAGTTTTAGTAAGAGTTTGAATTAATGGTTAAGAGGAATTTTTTATACCACTTAAACAAAAAGTAAAAATATTGAATGCAATAACAAACTGAGTATGCAGAAATGACTAGTATATTTATCCCATCTGCGAGATCTAGAAAGATAAAACAAGGTGTGTAACAACCCGTAAAATTTATGAAATATTTTAAATGAAAATTCGTTGAAATTTTGAATATAATTATTTTAAAATTGATAAATTTGGAAATTTAATGTAATATTTTGGGTGTTGATGTGAAATGTTTTTCCAAATTTAATAAAATAAATATTCTCTTAAAATTCAAATTTTGGTCAACTATGATCAAAGTTTGACTTTTTGTTGAGATTTTAAAATTTGAAATTTGAAATTTTACTTTTTTTATGAAGATGAATTAAATTCTAACATTTTCTTTGTTTTTCGTTCTGTTAAATTTTGATTCCTACTTCTCAAAATTTACAACTTTTGGCGTATTACACGCATTTATTTTCCCTTGATATTCATCTTATTTACATTGTGACTTTGGGCTTGTACTAATGGGCTAGGAATTCCTTTAGTAGATAAGAAGCCACATGATTGAGTAGCCTATATAATATCCTAGGGTTTTGGTTAGGCTTCTCGTTGTCATTGTGCCTCCGTAGAAAGAAACCAATGTAAGTTTTCTTCTTCATCTTCCTCCTCAAAACCCTAGACTTTTTTCCTCTTTTCCTCTATAATTTTCCTCCTCCTTCCCTCAAAATTTTCATCCACACCTATCTCCTCTTCCTCCAACTATAAACCCTAGCCAAAACTCACTTCTTCTCCTTCCTTTTTCCCCTTTTTCTCTTCACAAATCTCGGCCTCCACCTTCTTTTCCTCCAATCAAAACCCTATAGCCGAACCACCTCACCCCTTCCCTTGCTTTTGCCTTGACCGTGACCTCCATCACCACCACTAAACCCTAGCCTAGCCGAACCCAAACCCAATTCCCTAATCCTAGCGGTGACCTCCCCAAACCCTAACCCTAAGCTACCAAGGCCGAACCTACTCCCAAACCCTAGCCGAAACCCTTGTTTATCCTAAGTCCAAACCCACTTAACCGAAAACCTAGCCATGGCCGAGCCTAGCATAGTCCAAACCCTAACCCTATGGCTGAACCCAAACAACCCTAGACCAAGTCTATGTACCCCTTAGACAAGCCCTTTCATATGTTTATAAAAATATATATTTCTACTTTTATTTCTATGTGAATTATTTGTTTACGTAAGGAGTTCATTTTATTTTTTAAAGCATCGGATTTGGATTCTCCTCTCACTCAAGCTTGTTCGTAATTGTCGTGCTTGTTGTGGTCGTTGTGTTGTGTTTGGGATCACTTTTCTAACCAACGAAGGTGAGCAATCACTCTTGAAAACATACTTATAATTTTGCGAATTAACGGCAATTGAATTGTGTGGATATGTATATGCAAGTTTGAAATTCCACCTATGTTTATATTATGTTATTTCATATGATTTTATTATGTTATTTCATATGATATTAAAGTTGTTGTGATCATATGCCATAATATGTTATTTATTATTCTTTTTATTTCATATTCTGTTCTCACACTGCAAGTTTCTTCACTATGGGTTGAAATGATACAAACCCGAATGATCTTTAGATTACGGAAAATTGTTATGGGCTGAAATGAAAGGCCTGAGCAATTTTATTTGACTTGGGATTGCGGGTTTGAAATGATATAAAACTCAGAAAATTAATAAATTACGGATTGAAATGATATATGTCCATATTTACTTGATCCTAGGGTAGAGAATTTTATACAGACTCCGTGGTTGATTTAAAATGATTTTTCCAAAATTTATTAAGTACTTTGGATTTTAATATATGAATCTCAACTAAAATTTAATGTAATGATTTCTATAAAAAAATTATACGTGTTAAATCTTTTATAAGAAATAAATAGTTGGAAATGTAAATTTTGGAATCCAATTTACAGCATGAAGGTAAAATTGAAATTTAATAATCTGATTTGGCTTAATAATGGTCTTTTATTCTAAACTATAAATTGTAAGTTTTAATTCATGTAACAGTGATTAAAATGATAAATGTTATTTACTGAAAGAAAATAAAGTATAAGTTAATAACGTATTTTTAACTTAACATAAGGATTTTAGCTTTGAAATTTGACACTATAGTAACAATGTTATTTAACTAAAGGTGTGGTTTCTTAATGTACGAATAGCTAAAATTAGAGTAATATAATAGGAATGATACGATGACTATGCTAAAAACTGCAAATATATATACTATTTGATTACATAAACTATTATAGTAGGAAGTATTACAGTAACAATTCAAAACTGCTGCGACTTCTTACGGTAACAATTCAAAACTGCTGCGCTTTCTTACTGTAATAATTCTGTACTCATGCGGATTCTTACAATAACAATTCTGCACTGTTGCGAATTCTTACAGTAATAATTCTGCACTGCTGCGAATTCTTACAGTTGCAATTTTGTACTGCTGCGTTTTCTTAATAGTGACATTTCTAGAATGCTACAAATTTTTCTAAAGGGTTATAGTTCCAAATTTTATGGTTCTAAAGGTTACATTTTTAAAGTTCTATGATCTCTAAAATTTTATGCTCCAAGGGGTTATAATTAAATGAATTTGGAAGTGTTACGAAGTTAGAAAAATGAATATTATTTTAAAAGGAATAATGATATGGAATTTATATGGTTTGAAAGGAAAATGTTTGATATGAAATACAAACCATTTTAAATTTATATAACCACGGGTTATAATAACGTTTGGTTCTTAAAGATACTTGATCGAATATGGACATACTCTCTGTCGATACCGAAAACCACTTTAACAACTGTGTACGCGGTGGAGATTCCAAAATGAAATAGGAGTGTGGTGACGATCCTAAAGGCATATTTACGTGGATCTAACTCCTGTGAGTTTTCCTACGGTGGCTAAAACAAGAGCAATTGATGGGCCAAGTGAGGAAGCTCCTCCGATCGGACACACTTCATCGTTAGCCATTCTATTCCATTGTGATTGATTTGGTGCACGCCTTTGATTCAAGAGTGTGGATCAAGTTCGGCGGTAGTTGCAGCTATGCGTTATCAACATTCTAGAAGTGTAATTGGTATATCTACCCTGACACTGCCTAGTTGTGTCGTGTCACCTACCCTAGCGCACCTTCTATGAGTTTGTTTTGTACAATATCTATGGAGTCCCCTTTGACGACGTCCAGTACGGGCAGGATTACGATACTGTATAGACTATAGGAATGTATAAAATGTGTTAAGGGGGATATGGGTAACGCTTAATGCTATTTTAATAGTTTACTTTACTTTAGACATTATTATAATAGCATATATTGCTATATAGTAGATAGTTTAACGGATCCTTAGAGGAGGGCGATCCCAAGCATCCTTTAAGTCACTGATGCATTTCTTTTGCAGTTCACTTGAGTTGATTTACATTTTATAAGTATGTATGTCCTGACTCGAGTGTTTTGTGTTTTTACTTTACGCTCGGGTCAGCCTGAGTTTCACAGCTTTGGATTCATCCTTTCTGGAGCAAGAGAACCGTCGAAGATTTAGCTGTCTACTTGATATTTCCATTTCAGTTATTTCCACTCAGCTTTTTCTTTTGTAGTAGAGAACTTATGTACCTAGAATTTCCGTTTGTATTTGTTTTTAAACTATGGTATTATGCATTAGTTTTGAGTCTTTGTATCTAGTAGCTTCATGAACTACTCTAGTTATGTTATTCCACTGCAAGTTATTCTGATATTTTGTGTCTGTGATTCTGCAATTGATTTTATTTGCCCCAAATTTTATTAACAATCTGTTCTTTTGAATTATTCAAGTCTGACGTGCGTGGTTTTATTGTCGATTTGAATGGTCCAAAATGGCGGGATGTTACAGTTGGTATCAGAGCTAGGTTTTAGGCAAACCTTAGCCTATGGGGCAAAAACTCATTAGAGATAGGGTAGAAATATCCTAGAATGAGTAAAATCAATCTTAGAATCGTTCTTTGCGAGAGAACGTATTTTCAAATACAAAATGGTTTACAAATGATTTTCACAAGATTTTCAAGGATTATTTTAGATATAAATTGTTATAAAATTCCTTTTCTTAAAATTTCCTTCTTTTTGAATCCACCTTGTTTAATAGAATTCTTTGATTAGGATTTCCACTCTAGTGGAATCTTGTCTTTTGTCTTTCTCCTCTATCTTGGTCCTAAAAAAATTCATTATTGAATTTCCAAGATGAATCGTAGGAATGCAAAAGGTCATGGTCGTGGTGTTTCCCCAGTTCCAGCACTAGATGACCCATTAGGTTTACCACTCTATGTAAGGAGTTCATTCAGCTAGGTGGTACTAAGTGTACGAGATCAGAGACCACCATTGAGGCTCAGCAGTGGCTGAGGAGTTTGGAAAGGATTTTCACAGGTCTGGAGATCACCGACGCTCAAAAGCGCCAGTTAGCAGCTTGGCAGTTGAAGGAGGCAGGCGTGGATTGGTGGGAGTCTGTTACAGCCAACATTATCGAGGCAGATATTTCTAGGGAATAGTTTAAGGAGGCTTTTGTGACGAAGTGGATGCCAGAAGCTGGGAAGTCTCAGCTATATAGGGAGTTTATGGATCTTAAGCAAGGGTATATGTCATTTTATGAGTATGAGCGAAAGTTCAACGAACTTTCCATGTTTGTTCCTAGCTTGATTGATACCCCTCTCTAGAAGAATGAGAAGTTTATAGCTGGATCTTGCCTAAAGTTTTATGATCATCTGATTTCTCATGTGCACAACCCTTTTACTAGATTGATGGATATGGCCATTAGATATGAGAACCCCACTTCTAAGGAATCATCTATTGCTCGTGCACCTTCATCTCAGCCTTCTTCTGGCAACTCTAAGAAGTGGAAGTCTAATTTCCATCATCAGAAGCAAAATTGGCTTAAGAATCTAGGTTTAGGATCTTCTTCTTCCGGGAGGCAGCTTATTGATCTTTCTTCCATAACTTGCTTCAAGTGTGACCAAAAGGGGCACTATGCCAATAGTTGTCCTACTTTAGCTGGAGCTACCGTTCCACCAGCTCAGATGACTAGGCGTGATCTCTGCCATATTTTCTTACAGCCTGGCCACTTCAAGCAGGATTGTCCTACTCAGAAGAAGGGCAAGCCATCTGGTATCTTTGCAGTTACTTCATCCATGGCACTTTCTCCTAGTGATACCCAAGGTACTCTCCAGAGAACCTTTACCTTGTTTAATCTTCATGTTCATGTTTTATTTGACACTAGAGATTCACATAATTTCATTTCTGTGGACCTTTGTGATAAGTTTTGGCATATCCTTTCACCTAAGTTTACATTCGAATCTTTGTGTTTTACTAATCCTATCGGTGGTCCCATGAACCTTAGAAGGATTTGTAACAATGTGAAACTCTTCATTTCCGACAATAGCTTTTCTGGTGATTTCTATGTTCTTGGTTTCGATGCTTTTGACATGTTGCTTGGAGGAGAGTGGCTAAAGATGCATGAAGTTTTTATCTCTTGTAAAACCCAGATTGTTTCTCTCGTTGATGATTTTGGAAACCTTTTGGTGATTCAGTGCCGTATGCCTCAGGAGTATGCAAGCAGTTTTATCTATTCTCTTGATTCTTTCCCTAGTGATCTTGATTCTACATCCATTGTCAAACTCTATTCCGATGTATTTGGTGAAGCCACTTCTTTACCTCCTAAATAAGAAATTGAATTCTGTATCGATCATGTTCCTGGAGCTTGACCTGCAGTTCTTCCTCCCAGAAGAATGGCACCCCATGAGAAGGTTGAGTAGAGGAAGCAAATCGAAGACTTGTTCTCCAAAGGTTTGATCGGACCCAGTCATTTCGAATGGGGAGCAGCAGTGGTCTTTTGTCACCAAGTCTGACGGTTCTTTGAGGATGTGTGTTGATTATAGGGAGCTGAACAATCTCACTATGAAAAACAGATATTCAAGGCCTCGCATTAATGATATGTTCAATCAACTTTATAGAGCAACTGTATTCTCTCAGCTTGATCTTGCCACCAGTTTCCACCAGCTCAGAATTGTCAAGGAAAGTATTCCCAGAACCGCTTTCCATTCCAAGGACGGTTTCTTTGAATGGTTTGTTATGCCTTTTGGTTTGACTAATGCCCCAGCTTTCTTTGTCGACCTTATGAATCGTGTTTTTCGTGATGTTCTTAATAATTGTTCTAGTCTTCGTCGATGATATCCTTGTTTTCTCTAAATCAGAGGAGGAGCTTGAATCTCATTTGAGCTTTTTTCTGGGGACTCTCAAAAGTCATCAGTTGAAGGCCAAATTCTCGAAATGCCATTTCTGGAAAGATGAAGTCCTCTTTATTGGACATATTGTTTTTGGTAATGGAATTTCTATTGATCCAGTAAAGATCGCTGCAATCAATGTAAGTTTGTCTTCTCTTCTTTCCTTTGTACGTTAATTATTCTATCTCTTTCTAGGTTCTTATTCTCTCTATTCTATTTTAGAATTGGGAAACTCCTAGGACTCCATCTGATATCCATAGTTTTCTGGGCCTTGCTGGTTATTATCGGATATTCATCGAGAATTTTTCTCAAATTTTTGCACCTCTCACCGCTCTCAGTCGTAAAATGCTAAGTTTAGATGGAATGATAAGTGTGAAGTTGTATTCAGTGAGTTGAAGCGCAAGCTTACTTTTGCACCAGTTCTTACTGTTCCAAATGGAATGAGGGATTAACGGTATACACCGATGCCAGTCGTGAAGGTTTGGGAGTGGTTCTAATGCAGGATGGGAAGGTTATCTCTTATGCCAGTTGTCGGTTGAAGACTCATGAAGCCAATTATGCATCCCATGATTTGGAATTGATTGCCGTAGTTTCTGCTTTGAAACTTTAGAGACATCATCTATTGGGAACTAAGTTTGAACTCTTTATGGATCATAAGTCTTTGAAATAATTTTCACCCAGAAGGACTTGAATTTGAGGCAGGTTAGATGGCTTGAGTTCCTAGCTTCTTATGACCTCGACATCAACAATACCCCCGGAAAAGCTAATGTTGTAGCCGATGCTTTGAGTCGAAAGAAAGTGATGTTATGTTAGCTTGTTGTTTCTTCTCCTCTTATGGATCGTATTATTTGTAACAGCCCGCAAATCCGTACCCCTTGAGTCAACACTATTCTACAACAATCAACTCAAGTTGCACAGAAATACGAACCATTTGGGTTTAAGAAGAAGAGGTAGAAGAAGAGAAAACAAAATCAACATCAGAATCTAACCATCGCAGCGGAATAAAATATAATATGTAGTAAATAATCTATACTCAAATCAAATATATCTGTTTACATATATTACATCATCAGAGTACTTCAATCACAGCTCAGATCAATAACATACAATGGATACACAGCAGCTCAATCACAACGGAATATATATAAAACAAGTACGGATATACGTATCGTCACCCTGCTCGTCTCCTGGGCTCCACAGCATTTCCTGTATCCTATAATACTCGGTCTGACCCGAGCATTACAGTTAAATAACACCCGAGCCAGTCTGGATTACCAGCGTGAGAAAATCACACCCAATTGATTATTAAAGTTTCAAAAATCCTTTGAAAACAAAAGCATCTCGTAAGACCACGCCACAAATAAACATGTCGGGTTTTTACCTTACGATAGCTAAAACAATTTTTATAGAAATCCTCTGATATTATAATAGGGTCTATATACAAATACTTATAAAATAGCCGAAATTGTTACATGATTAAATTCCAGCTACTAGCCACAGAGTGGGTAATACAAACAAAACTCGTACAAGGCTCGTAGGGAGAATGGATTTCCAACCAATGACTAGGCACTGGGGTACCACCTATCACAGTACGGGGCCTAGATCACCGTACCGAGGAGTACGCCCGCTCCCCTGCAACACAAGGCCGAGACTATCCCTTACTGGATAATCCTGAGTGAGATCACCCCGCGGTTGGGATCAGCAACCGCACCACTAAGCCGAAATAAAAAGGGACATCTAGACTGGAATGACCTCACCCTGCTTGGGTGCTACCCACCTAGCCTTGCTGCATAACCCCTGATTTTCAGTCATTCCCATTTGATAAGGCTTGAGGCTAAGCGTTACCTTTTTAGAATATATTCCTTAGAATGCCCATCGTCCACCTGATGATGTTTCGCAAGCATTCATCCATACATGTCTGTCCCGGGTTCGAACGGAACCGAAGGCACTATTCCTACTACATCCATTTTGGAAATATCCTCAGGATTAGTAGCGATTAGCCCTTGCACTTCACTGCTCCATCTTCGAATCCAAAATCATTTTCACGAAATGTACAAACCGGATCGAAGTGGTTTTCGAGAAATAAATCTCGATCCCGGTCTCTTCGAAACGATTAACGTATTTGTCCAATATTGATAGTCGGTTATTTAACTATCAATTAATATTCACAAACATCCATCCAACAATAAATAATTTCCCAAATTATTTATTAACCTCAAAATATCTTCACAAGATATTTTGCTATTTTCAATCCTTGAAAACAGTTTCAAAACCCTTTTCTCTTTCTAGAATAAACATTCCCAAACATTTTCTATCTCCTCTGAAATTACCAAGCACAAAACTAGATTTTTAAAGTAATTTAAAACACTTTACTTTGAAATTTATACTTCAAAACATTTATTTTAGAAAGTACTTCAATAAAAAATACATACCATATGAATAATTGAAAATAAGATTTACTTAATAAAATATACAACTAGATTTACTCTTTTAAAACACATACTAAATCACTTTTTAAATAATTATTGTTATAATAGATTAAAAGGAAATACTTACTTTAGAAATTAAATATTAGAAATAATAAGTTTTACAAAACTTGCTTTCTATAAAAAAAAACAACTTTAACCCATTAAATTAATTTTTAAAGATTTACTTTTTAAAGCATGTACTTGGCTATCCAGAGAAAATCCCAACTCCAATCACCTAAATCAATTTTCCCAAATTGATTTCCAATTTATTTTATTTGAAATAAATTTCTTTAATTACTCAGTTCATTTCAAAATTCATTAATCATGGACTTTATTTTTATTATTATTATTGGCTGTTTGATTTTAAATCTTTAACTGAAATATACAAATTTCAGGCTTTTTCCCATTTTCTTCTTTGTTCCTTTCCAAAATTTAAAATCTTAAATTTAAAACAAATGTTCTGTTCTTTTAGATATTAGCCTTTGGAGTTTACAATTCACTAACTTTCCATTAATTCAAAAATCTCCTTTCTATACTCAAGATTTATTAATTAGAATTCTTATGTCACTTTATTTTATTTCATTCTTAAATTTATTCAAATTTTCGTAATTATTTTACTTACAAATTCACTTCCTTTCTTTTCTTTCAACATCCAAGTTATATATTTTTCTGGGAATTCATTATACCCAATTATCCAATCAAACCATTGCATTTAATATTTCAACATAATTCATCATAAAATATTAATCATCATAACAGGGTAATTTTCAATAATTTAAATAAATGTTGAGGGATCCAGTAGGATCCCTCCGACCTGTTTTTCCTACATCCACAGCCGTTAGCACAATATAAATATTTTCACTATAAAATGAGGTAAATCAATCATTTCAAGGTGTAGTATATACTACTATATAACACCACAACCAATTCAACCATTCAAACAATTATTTAAATTAATCATTTAAATTTAAATTTCAACTGAGTGAGATTAACTCACCTTTGTATTTGTTTTGCAATCCACTTCCATTCCGACTTGTTTTCTTCACATTTCAGACCTTGTATAACATTAAGTGTTTTATTAATATTTGAATTAATTTAATAATCAATTTCCTAGGTAAATATTTTAATTAACCAATGATTTAATTTAACCATAGAATCTTCTTAAGTAGATTTAATTAACCCAAAATTTTATTTAAACTAATTTGTTTCTTTTAATAAATAAATTTCACGTTCCAAAAATAAATTAAATAATTTAATCTTTCAAATATTATTTAAAATAGCCTAGAAATAAAAATGTTTACACGTATATATTTTTCCCCTTTTCTTTTACAAATTCTTTTGGTAACTAAAAAATTAAATAAGTTTACTAATCATCTAAATCACTAATCTACGTTATTAAGTAAACTAGTAGATTTCATTTCTAAACTGCATATAAATATTTTTCTTTTCATTTTCCCAACTGTATATAAAAATAATTTATATGGGTTTAAGAATTTTATCTTATATAAGCCACTTTTATATATATATATATATATATATCTTTCTAAAATTATATATATATACAATTTAAATAGAACCATTTTATATCCTTTACTGTACATGTTTGGAAACAATGGAAACTTTCTTCCTTTGTATAAATTGATAAAAATGAGAAATCCGGGTTAAAAATCCTTTCTCTACGAATATACACAGCATTATACTATTGTATTAAAATTGGATAGAAAAAGAAATCGAGTGAATACCTTGCCCTCATCGATCGAAATGGAACTCGCTGCTGCCCTAATGCGAGCGTGAACCCAAGAAATGCGTGACCATCATGAGGTGTCGCTCGCTACCCAACTTCGAAACCCACGAATTGTGCCTCCAAGACATCACGCGTTCGCGCAACGAGGCGCCCCCTCTACTGCCATCGAGTTCAAGTGCCCTCAAGCTCGAAAAGACGAAACACCGAAGATTGCGCCTCCGCCCCATCGTGCGTAAAGCACAGCCTTCCCTCACTCGCGATTGCAGACATCGCGAGTCCACTCGCGACCTCACCTTCCGGTTCGAACACGGATCCACCACGTTCCCTTCTTCTTCTTCTTCTTTTTTTTTACCGAGGGTCGGCTTTGAATTCGATAAAATCGAAGAAGCAAGCAGGATTATATGAAGTGGGGTGGGAGAAAACCTAACAGGAAGATCTCGGTTTTGATTTTGATTTAGAACTGGAAGCAGAAAGGGGGACTTGCGTAAAGAGGATGGTTGCAATCTTTGCTTTCAATAAGTTCGGCCATAATTATTATTATTTTTCTCTACGATTCTAATTGAAGGAAGAGGGGATAGGAAAGTAAAAATTCAAAGAGAAAGTGGGGAAGAAATGGCTTCTGCAAGAAGACAATTTTAAGTTAGGGAGGAGGCGTATACAAGAAGGCTCAACTATATAGATTAAATTTCACCAGATTATTATCAATTAAATTTTCGGCGCGTTTATATTTCGTACACACACACACACTAATTCCGATCAAAACAAAATTTGAAACCCGATAATAATTCAATATTACGGACCCCATGGAACTGGTTTCGTTGAATTTCGAGACCGTCTCTCGAAAGGTTATTTTTAAATTCAATTTAAACGATAAAATTTCAAAATCGAACAAATCACTGTTAAATTCAATTTTAAAATTTCCATTATCTTCAGAGTTATGAATATAAATATTACAAGCCTTCAAATTATTATAATAGGCTTAAAACTCCCGATTCAACATTTTATCGAACTTCAAATTAATTAATTTAAAAATTTAATTATCAAATAAATTGAGATATTCGTAATTCAAGTTAAAATTACTCTATTGAATATTTAAAAATCAATTAAATATTCTGATTTTAAATACTCAAAAATTTCAGGTCGTCACATTCCTCCTCCCTTAAAAGAATTTCGTCCCTGAAATTACTAGATAGGAAGAATGGTCCAATACCCGTTACTATTTTTCCAAAACCAACCATTTAACATCCTACCAATTATCTTTTTAATAAACGACACATTTCCTTTCTTATTACCTTTCCAAATCTTTCCCTAATTTGCAAGCAAACCTATTTGCCCAATCATTCAAGTTTCAATTTAAAACCAATTTGGAATTATCAAAATTTTCTCAAAAATTTTCTAACTCCCTGAATTCCCGAAAAATTTCGCCAGCGTCTTCTTTGCGCGGCTAGCTCGGTACAACTACAAAATGGCTCTACGGCCCCCCAAATCCAAAAAGAAACAAAAGGCCAAGTGGCTCAGTCCAAAATCCCAATCAAATTCACACCAAATGTAAATACATACCTTTTTTGTCGAGCATTTCAAATTTAATTTTCTGAAATCTAATCCAGTTCCCTTTTTCTTTTATAGTACCTGCATATCCTGCTTATCACTAATATCCAATTACAATATCCCAAAAACATTTTATCGACTTCCTTAATAAATGTCAATATTCATCCAAATATCAACTTAGAATATATTTGCAATATTCAATTTTCAATTAAGCATTTATCCTTCCTTACTTAAGTTAACATAAGCATTTTATACGTTTCTTTATTTATTTCTGTCTTACCACTTCAATTTATATCCATTTCCATTCAACTTGATTCTTTCATTTTCATACGAATTCAATTTATTTTCAACTCCAAATGTTAAATTTTATTTTCATTTATAACTAATTCATGTCATTATTTTAATTAGTTCCATTCACTAACTTATTTCAATTTCTAGTTTGAAATTGTTTTGTCGTTAATAAATTTTCCAAAAATTTTCAAAATCTTTCTAACTCCCAAAATTTCTGAAAATTTTTGGCAGAGTCTCCTTTGTACGGAGGAGCTTTTGCAATTTGACAAAAGAGATAAATATATATACATCGATCCATACGGTCGGAAAAACCAAAAACAGTTCATATTTCCTATTTTTATTGCGTAGGCGTACCTTATTTAGCATTTTAAGCAAGCGGCTTATTATTTTTAGCAAATAGCACAACCCAATCCAGCCACACGGCTTCCAGATATCTGTACTTACTCAATTTAAACATGTAAGTGCGAGATAATGACGTTTAACTACACTTCACCTATTTATAATAGTGAAAACATATGAATTCTAAAGAAATGCACATCCAACATTTTCCACAAGCAATTTTTACAACTTTCATAGTATTTCAACTATTTCAATTAATTTACAGACCATTTTCATTTGATTTGAATGGTTTAAAACTCAACCATTTACTATTAATTTATTTTTAAGCAACTGAACTCATATTTAATCCAATTGATCTCAAAATCAATTTATTTACTCCCACCAATTTATAGAATTTTAATTACTTCCATTTACATCCAATGACAATTTATTCTATGCAATTTGACGAGATCTATGTGAATAAATAAGTACTTATGTTTTATAATCAACTGAAATGGATTTCAACTCAATTTATACTTAATTTTATTCCATTTCAGATTTATTCACAATCCGTACATTCTCATTTTCATTGCATTTAAAGTTGAATCCATTCACTTGCATTCATTTTATTAATCAAACTAGTTCATTCAAAATCATTAACAACTTAGGTCCATCTTCATTACCAATTAAATTTCCTTTTTTTATTTTTAATTCATTCACAATCATTTATCTAGCTCGGCACATTCCATTTAAATTTCATTTACAATCCATTTATTTACATTTCATTCCATATTTGTTTATTCCAAACTATTTTATTTAGCTTGAAGGCGATCCAAGCTATTTCATTCAATAACCATTTCTCAACTTATTTAAGCTACATTTCATTTGATACTTATTTATTCCATCATTTATTTATTCAATATAATGAGTTTATCCACATTCACTTAAACCATTCTAATAAACTCAAAACATTCTATATTCCTTATTGTCTCAAGTTATTTCAATCCCTTAATAATTTAAATGGTTTACAACTATTTATTTAAGCATTTTCATTCCATTAAATATTATCAGCAACTCACCGAATTTTATTTCAGTTAAAATTTATTTTTACTTGATTTAAATCCAATCCAGTATTATTAAACTTAATTTTTAGTTGAATTCAATTCAACTCTTTTCCATCTTTAGCTTAAGTTTAGTCACTCCAATTTTATACTTAAGCTCATTTCATTTCAAGTAAATCTTTCTCTTCCATTCAATTTAATTCTATTTCTGTTTAATCTCCCTTTTAAAATTTACAATTTCATTTGATTTGTTATTATCAAATTTAACCTTTCAGATTCAGTTCATCCAATTTATTACATGGCCATTTCCAATTTATTTCCACTTAGTTGGATTTTATTTTTAATCCAAGCCATTACTATTTAACTCCATTTCCAATTTTTTTTCTCGATACATTTCAATTATATCTAATTTGTTAACACTTCAAGTTAAATTTGAATTAATAACTCAAGTTCTGATTCTACCATTCACTTTTAAATTACCATCAAATTTTATTAACCACAATGTAATTACATTTACATCACTATCGATCCAAGTCGAATGTGATTTATAACTTGAGTTTTATTTTCCAACTTCATCATAAACTCACAATTCAATTTCATTAATTAATTTATCAACAAATTTGTTCTTCCTTTACTTATAATCCAACACTTGAATTTTAACTCCAGATGTCATTCCGTTTAATTTTCTTAGTTCAATTTAGTTTATAATTCAAGTTTTGATTTTATTTCTATTCTCCGATTCATCAATACTATTTATTTGGATTTTCTATCCCATTTTTCAATTTATAAGTCACAACTTATATTTCATTCAATCACACTCATTCTAGGCTTGAATATATTCATCCTTTATTTTTAACTCAAGCCTTATGCTTATTTATAACCCAAGCATATTTTATTTTAAGGATTTTTAATTCTTTTACACATTATTCTTTTATTTCAATTCCAATCCTTAATCCACTTATTTTCCATTTATTCAGGTAAGAATCTAATTCCATAAAATAATTCAATTGAATTCTTATTCCAATTCAATTCTATCTAGTTCAATTCGATTGTAACTAAATTCGAATACAACTGGATATTATTTTCAGCTTATTCAATTAATTTCAATCCAGTTAAAAATTTTATTCTCCAATCCAAGCTAATTTCATTTTTAACTTTTCACCCTTTTAAATTTAAATTCTCAACATCCAAAGCTTATATTTCCTTCTTGATTTAAAAATCATCTCAATTTATAAACTTACCACCTATCTCTTCAGGATTTTTAAACACCCTGCTTGGTTCCAAATTGTTTTGAAATCTCCAACATTTCAAATCATATTTCTCAAAAATTAAACCAACCTTGGTTTTATTCTCAACAAATTTCCTTTGAGATTTTCCAAAATCAACTAACTTTTCTGAACAAATCAATTTGGCAGCAATCCATCACTTAGAAACTCAAAAATGGACATCGGTGATGCTGCAGTCATCACCGAAGTTATTTTTCAGTGACTGAAGTGAATTCAATGCTATCTCCTTTACAAAATCCATTTTTAAACAAATTTCCTTTCAGAAATAACCCAAAACAACAATAATACTATTTACCTCTAAACACTTCCAAAATCTCCGGGGTTTTAAAATTTAAATTCTACTTTAATTCAAATTTTAACTAAAATGCATTTGTGTAGTTTATGCTTATACAAATTCCAAATTAATTATATTTCAATTTATACATTACATTTATAATTCATATTTATAAATTTCATCTCATAATTAAATTTATCTTCTCAATCTTTGATTATATTCACAATTTCTAGTTAAATTTTTCCATACAATAAGGATAATAATTTAAATATCCTTATTTCTAACATCCAAGCAACCATATATTAGCTAAAATAGTTTATAAAAACTTTTATTTATATCAAAATATATTTTTGGGTAAAATTATTTCATTTACCCACATTTAAAACAATACTGTGTGAATTGTTTTATTCAAGTTTTAGAAACCTCTTCAATACAGTTGCGCAGACTGTGTCGACGAAGGTTCATATGCCACTCAATAAATCAATCAACACAATATTAAAACAATTTATATTCACTAATAAATACACGCTCATATCTATTAATACGCTCAAACTCACTTTAGAGTACTTCGTACTCTAATTTAAATGAGTAATTTTCCCACCAGAGCCAAGGTTATCACCGACCTAAGCTCTGATACCAACTGTAACAGCCCGCAAATCCGTACCCCTTGAGTCAACACTATTCTACAACAATCAACTCAAATTGCACAGAAATACGAACCATTTGGGTTTAAGAAGAAGAGGTAGAAGAAGAGAAAACAAAATCAACATCAGAATCTAACCATCGCAGCGGAATAAAATATAATATGTAGTAAATAATCTTTACTCAAATCAAATATATCTGTTTACATATATTACATCATCAGAGTACATCAATCACAGCTCACATCAATAACATACAATGGATACACAGCAGCTCAATCACAGCGGAATATATATAAAACAAGTACGGATATACGTATCGTCACCCTGCTCGTCTCCTGGGCTCCACGGCATTTCCTGTATCCTATAATACTCGGTCTGACCCGAGCATTACAGTTAAATAACACCCGAGTCAGTCTGGATTACCAGCGTGAGAAAATCACACCCAATTGATTATTAAAGTTTCAAAAATCCTTTGTAAACAAAAGCATCTCGTAAGACCACGCCACAAATAAACATGTCGGGTTTTTACCTTACGATAGCTAAAACAATTTTTATAGAAATCCTCTGATATTATAATAGGGTCTATATACAAATACTTATAAAATAGCCGAAATTGTTACATGATTAAATTCCAGCTACTAGCCACAGAGTGGGTAATACAAATAAAACTCGTACAAGGTCGTAGGGAGAATGGATTTCCAACCAATATTAGGCACTGGGGTACCACCTATCACAGTACGGGGCCTAAATCACCGTACCGAGGAGTACGCCCGCTCCCCTGCAACACAAGGCCGGACTATCCCTTACTGGATAATCCCGAGTGAGATCACCCCGCGGTTGGGATCAGCAACCGCACCACTAAGCCAAAATAAAAAGGGACATCTAGACTGGAATGACCTCACCCTGCTTGGGTGCTACCCACCTAGCCTTGTTGCATAACCCCTGATTTTCAGTCATTCCCATTTGATGAGACTTGAGGCTAAGTGTTACCTTTTTAGAATATATTCCTTAGAATGCCCATCGTCCACCTGACGATGTTTTGCAAGCATTCATCCATACAAGTCCGTCCCGGGTTCGAACGGAACCGAAGGCACTATTCCTACTACATCCATTTTAGAAATATCCTCAGGATTAGTAGCGATTAGCCCTTGCACTTCACTGCTCCATGTTCGACTCCAAAATCGTTTTCCCGAAATGTACAAACCGGATCGAAGTGGTTTTCGAGAAATAAATCTCGATCCCGGTCTCTTCGAAACGATTAACGTATTTGTCCAATATTGATAATCGGTTATTTAGCTATCAATTAATATTCACAAACATCCATCCAACAGTAAATAATTTCCCAAATTATTTATTAACCTCAAAATATTTTCATAAGATATTTTGCTATTTTCAATCCTTGAAAACAGTTTCAAAACCCTTTTCTCTTTCTAGAATAAACATTCCCAAACATTTTCTATCTCCTCTGAAATTACCAAGCATAAAACTAGATTTTTAAAGTAATTTAAAAAACTTTACTTTGAAATTTATACTTCAAAACATTTATTTTAGAAAGTACTTCAATAAAAAATACATACCATATGAATAATTGAAAATAAGATTTACTTAATAAAATATACAACTAGATTTACTCTTTTAAAACACATACTAAATCACTTTTTAAATAATTATTGTTATAATAGATTAAAAGGAAATACTTACTTTAGAAATTAAATATTAGAAATAATAAGTTTTACAAAACTTTCTTTCTATAAAAAAAACAACTTTAATCCATTAAATTAATTTTTAAAGATTTACTTTTTAAAGCATGTACTTGGCTATCCAGAGAAAATCCCAACTCCAATCACCTAAATCAATTTTTCCAAATTGATTTCCAATTTATTTTATTTGAAATAAATTTCTTTAATTACTCAGTTCATTTCAAAATTCATTAATCATGGACTTTATTTTTATTATTATTATTTGCTGTTTGATTTTAAATCTTTAACTGAAATATACAAATTTCAGGCTTTTTCCCATTTTCTTCTTTGTTCCTTTCCAAAATTTAAAATCTTAAATTTAAAACAAATGTTCTGTTCTTTTAGATATTAGCCTTTGGAGTTTACAATTCATTAACTTTCCATTAATTCAAAAATCTCCTTTCTATACTCAAGATTTATTAATTAGAATTCTTATGTCACTTTATTTTATTTCATTCTTAAATTTATTCAAATTTCCATAATTATTTTACTTACAAATTCACTTCCTTTCTTTTCTTTCAACATCCAAGTTATATATTTTTCTGGGAATTCATTATACCCAATTATCCAATCATACCATTGTATTCAATATTTCAACATAATTCATCATAAAATATTAATCATCATAACAGGGTAATTTTCAATAATTTAAATAAATGTTGAGGGATCTAGTTGGATCCCTCCAACCTGTTTTTCCTGCATCCACAGCCGTTAGCACAATATAAATATTTTCACTATAAAATGAGGTAAATCAATCATTTCAAGGTGTAGTATATCCTACTATATAACACCACAACCAATTCAACCATTCAAACAATTATTTAAATTAATCATTTAAATTTAAATTTCAACTGAGTGAGATTAACTCACCTTTGCATTTGTTTTGCAATTCACTTCCATTCCGACTTGTTTTCTTCACATTTCAGACCTTGTATAACATTAAGTGTTTTATTAATATTTGAATTAATTTAATAATCAATTTCCTAGGTAAATATTTTAATTAACCAATGATTTAATTTAACCATAGAATCTTCTTAAGTAGATTTAATTAACCCAAAATTTTATTTAAACTAATTTGTTTCTTTTAATAAATAAATTTCACGTTCCAAAAATAAATTAAATAAGTTAATCTTCCAAATATTATTAAAATAGCCTAGAAATAAAAATGTTTACACGTATATATTTTTCCCCTTTTCTTTTACAAATTCTTTTGGTAACTAAAAAATTAAATAAGTTTACTAATCATCTAAATCACTAATATACATTATTAAGTAAACTAGCAGATTTCATTTCTAAACTGCATATAAATATTTTTCTTTTCATTTTCCCAACTGTATATGAAAATAATTTATATGGGTTTAAGAATTTTATCTTATATAAGCCTCTTTATATATATATATACATCTTCCTAAAATTTTATATATATATATACAATTTAAATAGAACCATTTTATATCCTTTACTGTACATGTTTGAAAACAATGGAAACTTTCTTCCTTTGTATAAATTGATAAAAAATGAGAAATCCGGGTTAAAAATCCTTTCTCTACGAATATACACAGCATTATACTATTGTATTAAAATTGGATAGAAAAAGAAATCGAGTGAATACCTTGCCCTCATCGATCGAAATGGAACTCGCTGCTGCCCTAATGCGAGCGTGAACCCAAGAAATGCCTGACCATCATGAGGTGTCGCCCGCTACCCAACTTCAAAACCCACGAATTGTGCCTCCAAGACATCACGCATTCGCGCAACGAGGCGCCCCCTCTACTGCCATCGAGTTTAAGTGCCCTCAAGCTCGAAAAGACGAAACACCGAAGATTGCGCCTCCGCCCCATCGTGCGTAAAGCACAGCCTTCCTTCACTCGCGATTGCAGACATCGCGAGTCCACTCGCGACCTCACCTTCCGGTTCGAACGCGGATCCACCACGTTCCCTTTTTTTTTTTTTTTTTACCGAGGGTCGGCTTTGAATTCGATAAAATCGAAGAAGCAAGCAGGATTATATGAAGTGGGGTGGGAGAAAACCTAACAGGAAGATCTTGGTTTTGATTTTGATTTAGAACTGGAAGTAGAAAGGGGGACTTGTGTAAAGAGGATGGTGGCGATCTTTGCTTTCAATAAGTTCAGCCATAATTATTATTATTTTTCTCTACGATTCTAATTGAAGGAAGAGGGGATAGGAAAGTAAAAATTCAAAGAGAAAGTGCGGAAGAAATGGCTTCTGCAAGAAGACGATTTTAAGTTAGGGAGGAGGCGTATACAAGAAGGCTCAACTATATAGATTAAATTTCACCAGATTATTATCAACTAAATTTTCGGCGCGTTTATATTTCGTACACACACACACTAATTCCGATAAAAACGAAATTTGAAATCCGATAATAATTCAATATTACGGACCCCATGGAACTGGTTTCGTTGAATTTCGAGACCGTCTCTCGAAAGGTTATTTTTAAATTCAATTTAAACGATATCAAAATCAAACAAATCACTGTTAAATTCAATTTTAAAATTTCCATTATCTTCAGGGTTATGAATATAAATATTACAATCCTTCAAATTATTATAATAGGCTTAAAACTACCGATTCAACATTTTACCGAACTTCAAATTAATTAATTTCAAAATTTAATTATCAAATAAATTGAGATATTCGTAATTCAAGTTAAAATTACTCTATTGAACATTTAAAAATCAATTAAATATTCTGATTTTAAATACTCAAAAATTCCGGGTCGTCACATTATTGCTAAGCAAGATGAGGATGAGATGCTTAGGCTTATTAATGAGAATGTTCGTATCAGAGTTGGTGGCAGAAACCAATATGGAAGTGGAGCTAAGATCGATGATAGAGGGATTTTAAGGATTAATAATCGGATTTGTGTCCCAAATGTCGATGGATTGAGGCAAGAGTTACTTTGAAATAATCATCGGTCTAGACTTTCCATTCATCCAGGTGTGACAAAGATGTATCAGGACATGAAGAACTTGTATTGGTGGAGTGGTATGAAGCGTGATATCCCCCTTTTGTTAGTGGATGTGCGACTTCTCAGAAGGTTAAGGCTGATCATCAGAAGGCTGTTAGATTATTGCAACCCCTTCAGATTCCCAATTGGAAATGGGAACAGGTTTCTATAGAGGTTATTGATGGATTACCAAGCACTATGAGAAGTAATGAGATTATTTGGGTTGTTGTGGATAGATTGACCAAGTCAGCTCATTTCATTCTAGTTAGGTCCAGCCGTTCTGCTTCTATTTTGGCTGAGATTTATATGAGGGAGATAGTTCGTCTTCTTGATGTTCCAGTCAGTATTGTTTGTGATAGAGGCCCCATCTTTACCAGTCAGTTTTGGAAAGCTTTTCAGGAATCTTTAGGGACTCACCTGAATTTGATCACTGCTTATCATCCGCAGACCGACTGTCAAATGGAAAGAGTGAATCAGATTCTGGAAGACTTCTTCTTGCGCATGTCCTTGATTATGGAGGATCTTGGGAAGATCATCTCCATCTCGTTGAATTCACCTATGACAATAGTTATCAGGTATAATCTCAAATATCTATTTAAGGTTGTCCTAAACATTTATCTATCTTATCCCATTTCTGAATTTAGGCTAGTATCGCAATGGCTCCATTTGCTGCTGTTTATGGACGCTGTTGCAAATCTCCATCTTGTTGGATTGGATGACGAAATCATTTGGTTCTTGGTCCTGATATGATTCTAGAAGCATCTGATAAGGTTGAGGAGATTATGAGAAAGATGAGAATTACTCAGGATAGACAGAAGAATTATGCTGATAGGCGTAGGAGGAGTTTGGAGTTTTCTGTTGGTGATCAGGTTTTCCTTAAGGTCTCTCCATTAAGAAATGTGATTTTGGTCGGAGAGGGAAGCCCGCTCATAGGTTTATTGGTCCTTTTTGCATCTTAGAGAGAGTTGGTTCCTTAGCTTATCACTTGGACTTGCCTGAGAAACTTTCCGGAGTGCATAATGTGTTCAATGTTTCGCATCTTCATCGGTATCTTCATGATCCATCTTTGATTGACCAGCCTTCTGCTCTTAAGAGTTTGGATGTTGAGCCAAATGTTACGGTCGAGAGGAAGCCACTTCGTATTACTGATAGGGGTATGAAGTAGCTTCAAAGAAAATATATCAACCTAGTCAAAGTGCAATGGAGCACTGATGATCAGGATTGTACTTGGGAAACGGAAGAAAGCATTCGTGCTTCGAATTCAAAATTGTTTGTTCCAGGTACTATTCATTATCCTACCTCATCCTTCTTTGTTTTCTGTCTCTCGTTCCTGTTCGAGGACGAAAAGTTTTGAGTGGGGGAGAGTGTAACAACCCATAAAATTTCTGAAATATTTTAAATGAAAATTCGTTGAAATGTTGAATATAATTATGTTAAAATTGATAAATTTGGAAGTTTAATGTAATATTTTGGGTTTTGATGTGAAATGTTTTTCCAAATTAAATAAAATAAATATTCTCTTTAAGTTCAAATTTTGGTCAACTTTGGTTAAAGTTTGACTTTTTGTTGAGATTTTAAAATTTGAATTTTTAACTTTTACTTTTTTATGAAGATGAATTTAATTCTAACATTTTCTTTGTTTTTCGTTTTTGTTAAAGTTTGGTTCCTACTTCTTAAAATTTACAATTTTTGACATATTACACGCAGTTATTTTCCCTTAACATTCATCTTATTTACATTATGACTTTGGGCTTGTACTAATGGGCTAGGAGTTCCTTTAGTAGATAAGAAGCCCATGATTAGTAGCCTATGTAATATCCTAGGGTTTTGGTTAGGTTCCTTATTGTCATTGTGCTCCGTAGAAAGAAATCAATGTAAGTTTTCTCCTTCATCTTCCTCTTCAAAACCCTAGACTTTCTGCCTCTTTTCCTCTACAATTTTCCTCCTCCTCTCCTCAAAATTTTCGGCCATACCTATCTCCTCTTCCTCTAACCATAAACCCTAGCCAAAACCCACTTTTTCTCCTTCCTTTTTCCCCTTTTCCTCTTCACAAATCTCGGCCTCCACCTTCCCTTCCTCCAACCAAAACCCTGTATTCGAACAACCTCACCCCCTTCCCTTTCTTTTGCTTTGGCCGTGACCTCCGTCACCACCACCAAACCCTAGCCTAGTCGAACCCAAACCCAATTTCCTAATCCTAGCCGTGACCTTCCCAAACCCTAACCCTAAGCTACCAAGGCCGAACCTACTCCCAAACCCTAGCCGAAACCCTTGTTTAGCCTAAGGACGAACCTGCCTAACCCAAAACCTAGCCATGGCCGAGCCTAGCATAGTCCAAACCCAATTCCTATGCCCAAACCCAAACAACCCCTAGACCGAGCCTATGCACCCCTTAGACAAGCCCTTTCATATGTTTAAAAAAAAATATTTTCCTACTTTTATTTCTATGTGGATTTTTTGTTTACGTATGGAATTTATTTTATTTTTCAAAGTGTCGGATTTGGATTCTCCTCTCACTCAAGCTTGTCCATAAATATCGTGCTTGTTGTAGTCGTTGCTTTGTGTTTGGAATCACTTCTCTAACCAAAGAATGTGAATAATCACTCTTAACAACATACTTATATTTTGACGAATTAACGGCGATTGAATTGTGTGGATATGTATATGCAAGTTTGAAATTCCACCTATGTTTATGTCATGTTATTTCATATGATATTATTATGTTATTTCATATGATACTAAACCTTGTGTGATCATATGCCATGATACGTTATTTATTATTCTATTTATTTCATATTTTGTTCTCACACTGCAAGTTCCTTCACTGTGGGTTGAAATGATACATACCCGAACGATCTTTAGATTTAGGAAAATTGTTATGGGCTGAAATGATAGGCCTGAGCATATTTATTTGACTTAGGATTGCGGGTTTGAAATGATATAAAACTCGAAAAATTCATGAATTATGGATTGAAATGATATATGTCTGTATTTACTTGACCCTAGGGTAGAGAATTTACCCTGACTCCGTGTTTGATTTAAAATGATTTTTCTAAAATTTATTAAGTATTTTGGTTTTTTTATTTACGAATCTCAACTGAAATTTAATGTAATGATTTCTGTAAATTTGTTTATAGGTGTTAAAATTTTTATAAGAAATAAATAGTTGGAAATGTAAATTATGGAATCTAATTTACAGTATGAAGGTAAAATTGAAATTTAATTATCCGATTTGACTTAATAATGGTCTTTTATTCTATCCTATAAATTATAAGTTTTAATTCATGTAAAAGTGATTAAAATGATAAATGTTATTTACTGAAAGAAAATAAAGTGTAATTAATAATGTACTTTTAGCTTAACATCAGGATTTTGGCTTTAAAATTTGACATTATAGTTACAAAGCTATTTAACTAAAGGTGTGGTTTCTTAATGTACGAATAGCTAAAATTAGAGTAATATAATAGGAATGATATAATGACTAGGATAAAAACTGCAAATATATGTACTATTTGATTACATAAACTATTGTAGTAGGAAGTATTACGGTAACAATTCTGCACTGTTTCGAATTCTTACAGTAACAATTCTGCACCGTTGCGAATTCTTACAGTAATAATTTTGCACTGCTGCGAATTCTTACAGTAGTATTTCTATACTGCCGTGTTTTCTTAAAAGTGACATTTCCAGAATGCTACAATTTTTTTAAAGGGTTATAATTCCAAATGTTATGGTTCTAAAGGTTATATTTTTAAAGTGTTATGATCTCTAAAAATTTATGTTCCAAGGGGTTATAATTAAATGAATTTGGAAGTGTTATGACGTTGGAAAAATGAATATTATTTAAAATATAATAATGATATGGAATTTATATGGTTTGAAAGGTAAATCTTTGATATGAATTATAAACCATTTGAGATTTATATAACAACGAGCTATAATAATGATTGGTTGTTAAAGAGACTGGGTTCGAATATGGGCATACTCTCTGTCGATACAAAAAATCACTTTAACAACTATGTATGCAGTGGAGATTGCAGAATGGAGTAGGATGGTGGCGACGATCCTAAAGGTATATTTATGTGGACTTAACTCCCGTGAGTTAGCATAAGGTGGCTAAAACAGGAGCAATTGACGGGCCAAGTGAGGTAGCTCCTCCTATCGGACAAACTTCATCGTTGGCTATTCTATTACATTGTGATTGATTTGGTGCGCACCTTTGATTCGAGAGTGTGGATCGAGTTGGGCGGTAGTTGTGGCTATGCGTTACCAACGGTCCGGAAGTGTAATTGGTATATCTACCCTGGCATTGCCTAGTTGTGCCGTTTCACCTACCATAGCGAGCCTTATACGATTTTGATTTTGTACCATACCTATGGAGTGCCCTCTGACGACGCCCAGTACGGGGGAGATTACGGTACTGTATAGACTATGGGAATATATTATGCGTTAAGGGGAATATTGGGTCACTCCTTAATGCTATTTTAAAGTAAGTTTATTTTACTAATTGACACTATTATAATAGCGAAGTATTACTACATAGTAAATAGTTTAACGGATCCTTAGAGGATGGGCGGTACCAAACATCCTTTAAGTTACTTGTCTTTATATTACAGTTCACTTGAATTAGCTTACACTGTATAAGTATGTATGTCCTGACTCGAGTGTTTATGTTTATTTTACGCTCGGGACAACCTGAGTATCAGTTCGGACTTCAAATTCAACTATCTGAAATCAGTATTTCCTCTAACCAAATCAAAATTCAACAAATTCGAAACCAGTATTTCCTCTTAGCGGAAATAGAATAGCTAGGACATACATACTTATACAGTATTTGGTTAGAGGAAATACTGGTTTCGAATTTGTTGAATTTTGATTTGGTTAGAGGAAATACTGATTTCAGAAAGTTGAATTTGAAGTCCGAACTGATACTCAGGCTGTCCCGAGCGTAAAATAAACATAAACACTCGAGTCAGGACATACATACTTATACAGTGTAAGCTAATTCAAGTGAACTGTAATATAAAGACAAGTAACTTAAAGGATGTTTGGGACAACCCATCCTCTAAGGATCCGTTAAACTATTTACTATGTAGTAATACTTCGCTATTATAGTGTCGATTAGTAAAATAAACTTACTTTAAAATAGCGTTAAGGAGTGACTCAATATTCCCCTTAATGCATAATATATTCCCATAGTCTATACAGTACCGTAATCTCCCCCGTACTGGGCGTCGTCAGAGGGCACTCCATAGGTATGGTACAAAACCAAAATCGTATAAGGCTCGCTATGGTAGGTGACACGGCACAACTAGGCAATGCCAGGGTAGATATACCAATTACGCTTCCGGACCGATGGTAGCGCGTAGCTGCTACTACCGCCTATCTCGAACAACACTCCCAAATCAAAGGTGCACACTAAACAATCACAGAGTAATAGAATGGCATAGGAAGAAGTGCATCCGATAAGAGGTGCTACCACCTTAGCCCGTCGACCGCTCCTGCTTTAGCCACCTTATGCAACTCACGGGAGTCGGGTCCACGTACATATCTTAATAGAACGTCGCCACCATCCTACTTCATTCTGGAATCTCCACCGCGTACACGGTTGTCAAAGTGGTTTTCGGTATCGATAGAGAGTATGCCCATATCCGATCCCGGTCTCTTCAACAACCATCGTTATTAATGCCTGTGGTTATACATTCCAAAATAGTTAATATTAAATCAAATTACTTCATTTTAACTTTTAAAAGTGAAGTTATTATATTTACGAATCGAATATCCAAAAATCTCAATTTCAGCCACTACAACACTTAACAAGTGCTACTGTAACCTTTTTATTTATTCGGGTTTAATTTAAATTTCGCGACCACCACACTTACCAAGTACTGCAAAAGCCCTTAATTAATTTTTTAGCTTTTAGTTCATTTGCATCAACTACGGCACTTACAGAGTGTGGTAATATCCCTTACAACAGTTTCAAGTTAATTAATTTTTTTTAGACTTCAATATAAATTCATCAATAATTAAACTTAAATTTTAAACTAATTAACTTATAAAAAAAAATCATATTATCCATTTGAAATAGTCATTTAAATCTACCCAAAAATTTATGATTTTTATGAAGTATATTCCACTAATAAATATCAACCTCTCAAGGCTTTACTTATTAAAGTTAAATGCCCAAATTTCTATATTTTCTATATTCAAAATTTTCTTAACCATTTAGTTGAATTACCATTTCAAAATATAGCTAAATTTCCTCTTTATTTATTAACTTACGTTTTATTCTAAAACCAAACTTCGATTTCTAAATTAAGATATATTTCAAATTTTATGTTTAAGTATTTATTTATTTAACTATTAAATTCATAGAAAATTCAGTAACACCTTATTAATTTATTTAAATTCCAATTTACATCAAAATTTATTACATTTACATACTTAGCTTGAATTCCATCAAAATTTCCAAAATGAATTTATTACTTCAAATTCCAACTTACCATTTATTTATTTATTTATTTATACATCTAACTTGTACAAGACTACCAACAATTATTTTAACCCAATTTAAATCAAAATATTAAAATATATATATTTGAAATACTTAAAATTTCTAGAAAAATATATATATATATATAATAACCACGGGTCTGTATAATATTTTCTAACCTAGGTCAAGTGATATGGATAATATATCATTTCAATCCGTAATTTACAAAGAAAAACCCGGGTTGTATCATTTCAAACCCGCAATCCCAAGTTAAATAAATAAATAAACAATATCGTTCAGACCTATCATTTCAGCCCGTAACGATTTCTGTTCTACAAGGAACTTGCAGTGATAAACAGTAAATAAATAAATAGTATAACAACTTAAATATAACTGTATATAATATGACTGATGATGTGTCAAATTAATAACAGGGTTTTTAACATCATAAATTTATATCACAGGCAAGAAAAATAAAATATAAATATTCTACAATTACACTTGTTATTAATTTACAGATCTATAAGTATGTTTGTATGGTGAGAATACTCACCTTTACGCTGCTGGAGTTTTGATACAAAATAAGGAATATCTACACCGGAAAGCGTACAGAAGCCAGGATCAATTTTCAAAGGACGTGACAACCCAATTCCGATCTTGAACAAAATAAATAAACAATTTACGCGAATTCAAAATGATCATAGCAAATTTTAAATAGCAACAGGAACTAAGATTGGAAAAAAAAGAACTTTGACACACATGGAACAAGGATGGAAATAAAAGGAAAACTAAAGAAGAAAAATAAGAAAGGAGAAGAAGATCAGCTATTTACCTGATGTAGCTCACGCTAGAGAGAGGGGATTGAACCCAGACGAGATGGAACAGAACTTTATACGTGGGTTTATGCTTAAATCAGTGAGGTGGCGATTTAATTTTATGAACATGGGTTATGAATTTATATAGGAAAGTTTGCATATGGATTGCGTGAATTTAGGTGAAATAAAATAGTAAGGAATAATTTTTGAAACGTCAGAACCAATAGGAAGCATTTATTCCACATATACAAGAGGTAAATGGAAATGAAATACGTGAGTTTTAATATATAAAAAACGAGTTGCGTAAAACAAGGAGGGGAAGTGGCAAGAAAAAATAAAGTCAAATATTACTTCAGTGGTATACATACGTGACTGAGAAAAAAAAGAAACTTGCATTGATTTGGATCTGTACATTTGAAGGATATTATTCCTATCATATAATAGGAAGGCAAGAAGAAGTATAGACAATTTTGTTGTGCGATGATTGAGATAATGAAGAGGTAATTGCGTTAATAAATAAATTAAAGAACGCACGAAATAATGATGTTTGAATGGTAAGGAAATATGGAATTTGCGAACGTGTTTTTTTTCTTTGAAATTTAAACAAAGTAATAGCGTTGATTAATTAGAAGCAATTGGCAAGAAATAAAATTTTCTTTTGAAACGGTCAGGAGATTTCTCTACGTAATGTTTGCGTTTATAGGATGGTAATTGCGTTGGATAGATTAAATAAAGAAATGCACGAATTAATAGTATAGGAATATTAAGGAAATAAAAGAATTTCGTTTGAACGGTAAGGAAAAATCAAAGATTTTGTTCCTATTAATTGCAAAGGAGTAAATAGAAAGGAAGAGACACTTATACACGTAAATTTCAAGCAATCTTGAAATGGATTTTGAACGTCTAAAGAGAAATAAATTTGCTTCAAACGGCTACGCGAATTTTAATTCCTATTATAAAAATGAGGAAAAAGGGAAGCGTAGAAATTTACACGTAATTTATCAAAGCTAGATTTAAAAGAAATTGAACAGCTAGGGAAATCATTTCTTTCCCACTTGGAATTGCAAGGCTATAGATAAATTTATTTATTTAGTTAAGGTAATAAATTTTATTAAGAATGCGCACTATAGATGCATAAATCAAATCAACCATACGCCAACATTTAAATAAAAGTAACACATTTAAATTTATACGTTTTCTTATGTAGTAAATATACGTTAAAATATTCCATCAATTAACGCGCCATTTAAACGCGAAATTAACAGCTTATCAATACACTATTTATTACTAAATTTGAAAATTAAATTTGTTGACATTGGTTTGATTTACTTAACATTTAACAAATAGACTGATGTATATACGTAAAATTTATTTCCTTTCACAATATTTATTACCCACTTTAAAAGTATACAACCAATATCAGTAAAACAACCACAAAATAAGTATTGTACACATGTATATCTTATATAAAAGGTTTGATTTTATAAGCTATGGTATGAAATTTATGAGCGCGTACTAAATGCAAAATTTCAATTGAACGTACGCTCAAATAATTGACAAAAGTAACGTGATTAAAACTATTAGTTTCTTGTTTATCTCTTTTACCCAATATTAAATTCTTAATTAAAAAGGTATATAACCAAATTCAAAAGAATCAAAGTGGAATAAAATATTGTATGAATATATTCAGTTAAATTAAAAGATTTGGAAAAATTTCTACCACACTTTAAAACAAATGAAAAAAAATCAGTGAATAAAATAAAATAAACTGAAATAAAGTGAAAAAGAAAGTAAATAATTATACTTTAGGAAAATAGAAAGATAAATAAAGAAAATAGCTTAATTTATTGAAACTAGCTTAAGAAAATTGCAAACATAATCCACTTAACTTTGAGAAATTACAACTCTTCTTGAAAATGGTTTAAAATAAATATTTGAGAAACAAAATAAAGTAAGAATGAGAATAAAATAAGTTCTTAATAAAAACATGAAATAGATAAAGAATTTCTTAAATTAATTGAAGTTGGAAATTAGAAATTGTGAACAAAATACAACTGACACTGGAAAATGTCAATTACACTTTTAAAAACATTTTAAAACCAAAATATATACAAAACAAGTTATTTTACCCTTGAAAACATAAATTAGAACATTACATGACTACATAAAATACTATTTATATAATTTAAAGTAAACAATTTTGTTAAATACAGCAAATTACACACAATAGTTAAAAAGGCATAACTTTCACATTATAAATCAGATTTCAACGAAAAGAAAAGAAGTATTCTTAAAATTTTATTTACTTTCAAAATAAAAGATAAAATTCAAATTTTTTTAAACTTTTAAATTTTTAAATTTAAAAGTCAAAGTTTGAGCATATTGACAAAATTCACATTTCCGAAAAATATTCTATTAATTCATGTGTGGAATTCTAATCCGCACCAAAATTTATATTTTAAATAACAAAATTATCTAAATTAAATAAATAAAACATTATTAAAAATTTTGGGTTGATATATAGATGGTTTGGATGGCAAGCGAAGTGAGAGTAAATGCTAAGAAACAGAAAAGGCATAAGTTAAGGAGAAAGAAATGTATATATGTTTTATTCTTAAATGCAAATGAAAAAGAGAAGTGTTGAAATGAGAAATAAATCTTCTTGTACATGATTTGCAAATGAGAAATACATGGCTAGGAAAAGAGTTTGTATGGGTAAAGCAAGAAATAAAGAGGCCATGTAGAAAAAGGCAAGAAATCAAGCAATGACCTAATGGATTTAATTTCTTTCCTTTGTATTAACAGTTGTTCTTAATTATATTGAATTTGTTAAGTGTATACATTTATTATGATTGAATTCTCAAACAAATTCATTTAGATAAGTTTCATTCTTTTTTATATTACCTTATGAATAAAATATGCATTTCCATTTTAACATTCCTTCCTTATTTTATTACAAAGTTTATTTTTCTTCATATTAAATTACCAAAATTTTATCAATCTAACAATTTTAATTATTAAAAATTTATGGGTCGTTACACTCTCCCTCACTCAAAAATTTTCGTCATCGAAAAGGAAGAAGGTAGGGGAATAGAAACAACCTGAAAGAAAACTAAATTGAAACTCAAAATAGAATCATTAATCTAAACCATACAAATTCAATTTTAAATTAATAATTGATTTCATCGATTTAATTTTACTTAAGTTAAATTTAACTATTCCAAATTTCATTACTTCATCTTTCATAAAATAAAAATTTCTAAAATCATAAGTTATACTCAAAAATGTGTTCAATAAATTAATTTCTTCTTTATTCCTAATTATAATTTAATTTATTCCTAATTATAATTAAATTTATTTCTCTCAATATATTTTTATCATCTATGTTAAATATGTTTGCACTTATTAAAACTACTTAAATTTATTCTTAGTTCCTTTAACATCATTTTATTTTGTAAATTATTCCATTACCCTTTTATTCTATTTACCTCTGTTAATCTTTTTATAACTAGAATTTAAGTGTATAATATTTATTATAACCACTCAATTTTATTTACAAAATCTTTTTATATTGTATATTATCTGGTTACATTGTCAACTTCTGAAAATCAAGGTAAGTTATATTAAAATGCAATTGAGTATTATTAATAATAAAACTTTCAAATTTAATTATCTCAAGTTTGAATCATTTATTCAAAATTTTGATTTTCTTTTTATAATTGAAATTATTCTTCAAGATAAAATTTAAGAATTAAATTTCTAATTCCCTTCAAACCATTTAGAGATAAATAAATACATGTACATAATATGTCAAATCAAATTTAAATCATATATCTATATATTATAAATCAAGTCATATTTAGAGATTCAAATCAATTAAATTCTCAAGATAACATTGTAGCCAGACTACCGAATGGTCTCTTCACTCGAAACTCGAAAATGAATGTCGATGATGCTATAGTCATCACCAAATTATTTTCCAGCGACAAAGAGAAGAGCATTGGTTTTTAAACCTTTAAAATTCTTTGGAAATAAATGTCTATTCATATATTATTTAAATAATATATCCTTTTAAAACTTTAAACACAAGGTTTGAAACAGCCGGAAATTGAATTCTCAAGTTTTTTTTTAAATTTATTCCTGTTTCCAAATTAATTTATAACCATTGTTTATAGTTCAATTATTTATATGAGACAAAACCCATGGTTTATAAAACCATAAATAAAATTAAAGACTATTATCTTTTGACAACTTGTTAAATTAATTATAAAAATTCTGAAAATTATACTTATATATAAAATATTAGATTTTTTTCTTCCAAATATAGGAATAAATTTTTCAAAACAAGGATAGAGATTCAAATTTGATGGACTCAAATCAAAGAGAATTTTGATTTAAAGATAAGTTGGAATCAGAAGATCCGATGATTAAGTAACAAAAAAAGGAACTGGATAAGTTTATATAAATCGCGGGCAATCTTAACCGGGTCGACCGTGACTTAAAGAATAAGATCGATGTGGATTTTCTGGGGTAAATCTACATTCGATCTGAAGAGATAGAGTTCGGAATAACCAAAGATACTAGCATCTAAACCGAGGATAAATATAAATCTCTGGTGAATCAATGCTAATTGTAAAGGAGTTTCACCCCTTTATTAGAATATTGGCGGGACCGCCAATTCACTACAAAGATCATCCGAAGTGGAGTTATGACATACTCTAGAATCGAAAGAAGATGAATAGTGAGGGACACGAATGAACTTTGGAACCGCAGGGAACGGTCCAAAATTCAAAGGAAATTGAATCAAAAGGAAGAGATTCAAGCTCGAACGAAAGTGATTCTGTAAATCAATTTTACCATATATTCTAAGTTTTGCCTAGAGCCAAAGCTCTGATACCAAATGTAATGGACCGCGTCAGTGGGGTAACGCCCACCGTAGCATACAGCTGTACCTGTGTTGTTAAATACAGCAAATTACACACAATAGTTAAAAAGGCACAACTTTCACATTATATATCAGATTTCAACGAAACGAAAAGCAGTATTCTTAAAATTTTATTTACTTTCAAAATAAAAGATAAAATTAAATTTTTTTAAACTTTTAAATTTTTAAATTTAAAAGTCAAAGTTTGAACATATTGACAAAATTCACATTTTTGGAAAATATTCTATTAACTCATGTGTGGAATTCTAATCCACACCAAAATTTATATTTTAAATAACAAAATCATTTAAATTAAATAATAAAACATTTATTAAAATTTTTGGGTTGATGCATAGATGATTTGGATGGCAAGCGAAGTGAGAGTAAATGCTAAGAAACAGAAAAGGCATAAGTTAAGGAGAAAGAAACGTTATATGTTTTATTCTTAAATGCAAATGAAAATGAGGAGTTTTGAAATGAGAAATAAATCTTCTTGTACATGATTTGCAAATGAAAAATGCATGTATAGGAAAAGAGTTTGTATGCATAAAGCAAGAAATAAAAGAGGCCATGTAGAAAAAGGCAAGAAATCAAGCAATGACCTGATGGATTTAATTTCTTTCCTTTGTATTAATAGTTGTTCTTAATTATATTGAATTTGTTAAATGTGTACATTTATTATGATTGAATCCTCAAATAAATTCATTCAGATAAGTTTCATTCTTTTTTATATTACCTTATGTATAAAATATGCATTTCCACTTTAACATTCCTTCCTTATTTTATTACAAAGTTTATTTTTCTTCATATTAAATTACCAAAATTTTATCAATTTAACAATTTTAATTATTAAAAATTTATGGGTCGTTAAACAAGTTTTATTCTATAACTCAAATTCGTATAAATAATTTTCTTTTACCACAATCAATTTCATTCAACTTTTCTTAAGTTATATTTCATCTTATAATTCATTTCATTAACTTTTTTCATATTCAATTAGTTACCACACAATTTATTAGAACTTACTTCACTATCATTTAATTTATTTACATTCAATTTAAATCAAATTCAATTACTCATATAAGTTTTACTTACACCTATTTATTCTCACTCAATTTCTTTCACAGCTCAAATTGCATTTTATTTTATAACTTAAGTTCGTATTCGTTCTACTAATTCATTTTATAGCTTAAGTAGAATCAATTCGCTTTACTAATTCATCTAGTTCAGTTCAAATCCAATTCAATTCATTTAATCTTTATTAAGTTAAACTTTATTTATTTTAATCCGTTACTCAGTTTATTTAACTTTACTAAAGTAGAAAATTTCTTTTTTTATCATTCACATTCAACAAATTTAAAATTTGTTTTTAGCTTGATATTTCTCAAATCTGTAAGTTGTATAGCTTATTCACTTAAATTTCATTTCATTTCATATCTCAAATTCAAATTTTATTTTGTTTGCTTAGCCAAAATATTCAACCATTTTTAAAATTCAATTTTATTTTCCTATTCAAATTCATAAGTTATAAACTTATTTTTATCTATAGTATTTTCAATTTATAAGTTTAAAACTATTTCATATATTTATCAAATCATACTTGGAATATTGTTTTCATAATCAAACTTGTTTCACCCGAAAATAAATTATTTTTTGGTAGCAATTCTCACTTAGAAACTCAAAAATGAATATTGGCAATGCCGCAGTCATCCCTAAAATTATTTTCAGCGACTAAAGCGAGTTCATTGCTTTTATTTCTTTCAAAATTCTTTTCAGAATATATTTCTAGTCAAACACTTTCAAATAAAATTATTATTAATTTTGAAGGTTTTGAAAACTATTTTGAAACCAACGGGATTTAAATCTAAAATTCTCAGCTTTTAAATCCTTTTTATTTATAAGCTATATTATAAATATGCTTATACAATTCCATTACCTTATTATGAAAACATTTTGTTAATTTACATCTTTATTATTGCAAACAATTCTTATTGTAATTAGATTTCAATTCAATTTAGTTATCAAATGCTTCATGAAATAGAATTCACAAAGTATTCGTTTTTATTTTAATTCAAACAGTAAGCGATGATAGATAAATATTATCATCTCCTAACAACTAACATCCATAAAAAAATTCTTATTTTCATAAACCTATGTGGTTATTTATGGAAGATTATTTCTTTTATATATAAAATATAATTTAGCTAAAATTATTTTATTTTCCCGATTTTAAAACAATATCATGTCGACTTACCTCGTTTAAGTGTTTAAAAACCCCTATCGATAACATGGCGTCCCATGCACCTACCAGAATCATAAACAACTCAATGAATAAGTAACACAATATAAAACATTTGATAACACTAATAAGTATGCCCTCTCATATACACACACACACACACCCACACAGATATATATATATATATGTGTGTGTGTGTGTGTGTGTGTGTGTGTGTCTATATACACACACGCTCAAAAAACTCATTCTAGGGTATTACAACCCTATCTCTAATGAGTCAAACCTTATAAAGCTAAGGTTATAGCTAAACCAAAGCACTGATACCAGCTGTGACGACCGCATTTCAAAAGGTTTACATTGACAATAATCCACACATGTCCAACTCAAATAATCCGAATATAGATCATCAATGAGAATAATTAAGAAGAATAAGAAAAGTAGAAAACAAACACAAAATCTCACAGGGGAATGACAAAATATAATAAGCAAATAAATAGTTCGTGAAGCTGTTTATACTATACATTTGATTAAAATTTTACAACATTTATCAGAGTTATATTTAAAACGGAACAAAATAAAACAATGTAGCAGAACAACATGATGTAGGGAAATTCTAGTAATAATAATATACCAATCTTCATCTTCGTCCTCTAGATATAATCTTCAATATGCAAAAAACTCGGGACAAACCTAAGTGTAATGAAAAGACAAAACCCTCGAGTCAGCACTAAAGTATCCTTGTGTGAGTCAAATCAGTATCACATATAACAGGAGTATAATAGCGTCAGAGATGTTTACAAGGTTTCACATCTCCTATCCAGTGTACAACGTGCGTGCAATAACTCAAGATATGTTACCGGATTTTCCTTCTCTTAAGGATCCGTCAAAAGAATTATACATAGTAGAATATGCTACATATATAACGTCTAATCAGTAAAATAAATATTTTTCTTAGCATTAGAGCTTTACATTACTCCCTCTTAACGCGTTTTTAAGCATCGTCGTACAACTTGCATATAACGCCCATGTAGCACATCGGGGAATAGGGGTATGCCATGAGGTAAGAGTATAACAAGACATGTGAGGCAATGCCCGAGGCAGGATACTACCGGATTGGGTCGTAGGGCTGGTGGTAACGCATTGTAGCCACGACCACCCACCGCGCCCATCCATCTCATATCGAGTCAAAGGGAGGTTATCCAAAATTAAGGTGCACCAATCGAAAGCAACAACAAGGAATATAGTATGGACTGAGTCCAAAGAAAATCAAAGAACGAATGTCCTCTAGGGGCAGCTATCCCAACTGGCCCTATCAAGCCATCCTATTTTAGTCATTTCAAATTAGCATAAGTGCCGGGGTCTATCCATCACCATTCTCTTTCTTCAAATCCAACAAATGTACGTCAATCCAACCACTTCATTTTGGAGTCTCCTTCATGTACATAGTTATTAAAGTGGTTCTAATATTGACAAAGAGCATGCCAATAAGAATCCCTGGTCTCTTTAACAACCAAACGTCGTTTTTACATACCGGTTGGTACTTTTACATTTCAAAAACGATTCATACTTGATATCAAAATGTCATATTCAGTTCAAAATATCATTTATTCAAAATATCATATTTACTTCAAATATGTCAATTTCACATGAAAATCACTTTCGCTCTAATATCTCAATTTCACTTCCAAAATCGTTTCCAATTTCAACTTAGGTTGTAACTTCATTTCAACCCAATTTGCATTTAAATAACCGATTTAAATATAAACATTCCAACCTTGACTAATTTGAATTTTTAGAAAATAGTTTGAATAAAATAGTTTGAGTATTGAAATGGTTTATATCATAAAATATTTGGAAAATAAAAGTAATTTGAATATTTAAAAAGATAGATTTTAAACAGTTTATATTTAAATAACTTACTTGAAAATAGTTTCAAGTCAAACTGATTCAATTCAATTCTTTCAATTCAAATCATCTTCAATCTCAATTCAATTCCGATAGACTCACTTCCGATTTCAATTCAAATTAATTTCAATTTCAATTTCAAATTAATTTTTATTTTGATTTCAAATTATATTCAACAATTCGATTCAATGGTTTAAATTTCAATTGAATTCTCAATTTTAAACCATTTCAATTTGTATAAATTCGAGTTCAATTTTAGAATATCGATTTAAATCACTTAAATCAAATTGAACTTCAATAATCAAATTTATATTCAAATCTTTAAAATAATTCAAATTTGAGCCAAATTTAGAACTGTCCAGTTATATCACTTTTACTTAAATAAATTCCAAGTTTCAATAAAAGTTCAAATTTAATTCTTTAACAATTTCTTTAACCAAATTTCGTTTTCACATTTCAAGCACGAGATCGAAAATAATCCATTTCCCACATTTCGATTCAATTTTATTTTTATAAAACAAAATCATTTGAATAAATTCGAATCCAAGAATTTAAAATCATTTAATTTAACCAATCCGGTGTCCGTATATAATTTTTTATCCTATGGCCAAGTGATCAATTATTTCAATTTTAATTTCTAGGATGGATATATATCATTTCGATCCAAAATAAATGCCATAGGTATATATCATTTCAACCTATTTCTTAATTTATTTGAAATAATTCAATTTACAGTTTTATATGTTATCAAATAATTTACAGGGTGATAATAGGATATATAAAATAAATAAACATCAAATCATCTAAAATTTCAACCATTAGCCATCCATCACAATCAACATCTAAAACAACCAATAAATCATGACAGTTAACTAATTATCAATGATCAGATTTTAACTAGCAATTTAATTCAGATTCCAAATTTAACTGTCAATTTAGATTTCTATCAACTCAAACCATATGTCAATTAAATTACCAAACAACCGTCAGTAAAATTAGATTACTTCATGATTTAAATTTAACTAACATAAAAATATTTTATTACTTCGTGAGCATTTTATAACACTCACCTTTATTTGAAACTAAATTTTTTTCAGCTTTATAAATACGAATCCAACTCCATATCGTAGAAGACTTCAATACGAATCTAATGCAACTCATTTCACTCGAATCCGACCCCGTGTGAAAATTTTACGGGTTAAACAACGTTCGAAAAAATTAAATTTAAATTAACTAAAATAATTAACTAAAAAACAAAACCTCTCTTCCTACAGCTCCTTACACAAGCTACTCTTCCCAAGCCCGCTTTGTTCCCAAAACCAGATCCACATTCGTCATTCTGTTCTACCACATGCCACCTCAACCATCGACCACTAGTCGTCGCGGCATCACCTCCGATGATGGCCTATAATTCGATAAACTAAACGCCGCTGGCCTCATCTACCACTATGCCTCCATCGAGTAGCATCAACCCTAAAACAGCGCCGCCGATCAACTCAAATTCTGGTCGCTATAGATTTCCACCGACCGACAGACTCCATCCGCATGTAGCCCCCTATGTCCTCTCCAACATTGCTTTAGATCCCTTCGCTAATTGATCAATGATGATGGAGAAAAACTAAGGCAAAGTCATGATGATCAACTCCATATCGACGAAGCCTCGAGCAACCGCATAACGATCCAACTGGTCATCTTGTACATCTCATCGAGACGAAGAACTTTCATGTTGAAGTCGATTCGAGATTGTGAGTGGATTGGGAGAAATCAAGGAGAGAAGGGGAACGAATTTCGGCCATTAAATTCTCATGGAGAATGTGTGATAACCCGAATTTTTTGACATCTGTAATTGATTAACAAACTGGGTTAATTAATAGAATATTGAATTACAGATTGAATGAATGAATCTGATCAGATAAATATTTATATTTGTAATTGTATTGTATATACATACACACATAGATTTTAAATAAAATTATTGATTACAAATTTAATTTGTGTTACTTTGACATAATGCTCGGGTCGGACCGAGTATTACAAATTTTCAAGTAAGGACGTTCTGGAGCTCAAGAGGCGAATTGGATGACAGGAACGTATGGAGTGTTTCCGCTGTGATATATAATTGTATATCTAGGACATGTTGTTTATAACTGTCCAGTGTTGTGTAAGTGTTGTAACTCTGATGTATAAAAATGTAAAAGTACTGATACAGTTCTCCTTTGTATAACTATGTGGTATTATATTTTATCCGCTGCGAATGTAGGGATCTGTGTTTGTTTCTATTTCTTCTTCTTTCTCTTTCCTTCTTTTCCAAACTATCTGGAATTTTCTGGATCGAAATTTCCGGGTCGTTACATTTGGTATCAGAGCAGAAGGTTAAGCGTGAACCTTGGCTCTGGTGGGACTACTTATTAAGGATAGGGTCAATGGTACCCTAGAATGAGTTGAGTGTGTGTGTGTGTCTATGAGAGCGTACTTGTTATTTTCTTATATAAAGATTTTAAATGATTTTACATAAGATTATATCTTGATATATAAAGCAATATTTTTTTTTTCTAATAAATATTTAGGTAATTGGTTGTTAAATTATTGAAATTAAATTAAGTGGTAATAGAATACAACCAAATTGAAAGTAAATAAAGATAAGTTTGGAATGGACTCAAACTAAAATTAAAATCTTGAATTTGGAGAAGAATTTTCAGAATAAGATAATAATGAATTGATTTCTAGTTGCAATAACCTTGGTTATTATCCTAAAATAAAAAAAAATTAAACTTAGTTGGGTATAACTTCTAAATTGAAGTAGGTTTTAAAATTGTGAAGATTTAAAACCTAAGTTTAGAAACATTTGAATTGGTTTTAAAATATTAAAGGAAAAAATATTATTATTCAAATATATTTTGGATATGATCTTGTTTTAAAATAAGAGATGTTATTTAATATATTTGAACGAAAGGGTCCTGTTTCAAGCAAGAGATGTTTCAAATTTAAAGGAATTTGTTTAAATTTAAAGCCAAAGGTGGTTTAAAATTTAAAAGTAACTAGGTGTGTAAAAGAAATAAAATGTATAAGGAGTATACATAATATCAAAGATGGTTTGATATTTTCCTTGGAATGTGATGTGAAACCCAAAGTGAAGTAGGTTTTAAATTTAAATGGGAAGGATATTAATCCGAAGTTTAAAATTTGAATGGGAATTCAAATTTTGTAAATTTGAATGGATTAAGTAAATTGAATTTAACTTGGAAGAAGTTAAATAAGTTCGAATGGACAACCTGAATTGGTAATTTCAAGATGAAATTGGGATTTAACTTGGGAAGTTAAATGGTTGACTTGAATTGGGAGTTTGAGTGATCTCAAAATGGGTTTGAGAACTGGAAATGGATGGATGTTTTAAAATAATTGGATAATATCACCCTATTGTTATTAATAATCTTTAAACTGTGAATTGGATTTGTTAAAAGAATGAAGAATTGGGGTATGGTAATATATCCAATATTACCATAAAATGGAGTCATTTTGGACATAAAATTTGAATGTTTAAGATAAAAGTTCGAAGGTTTGGTTTCAAAATTGAAATTCGACGATAAATTGAATTTCCAAGATTTAGTTTTTTAAAAAGGATTTGAATTATTATTTGAACTTTGAAATAAGTTTAAAATGGAATTTTGGATTCAGAATTAAATGGTTTAAAATATAAGTTGATCAGATTTAAAGTATTAAATCAACATTAAAAAAAATTAACTCGAATTTATATAATTCGGGATGGTTTAAATTTGGAATTTGAATTTAATCAGTTCAAACTGAATTTGATTTGAATCAATTAGAATTATGAATGAAGATGGATAAGCTTAAAAATTCAAATGGAAAATTTGAATTGGATTAATTTGAAATGAAATTGAATAAGTTTAAATTCAAATAGAAAGTTGATTTGAAATTGGGATGAGAACAGAAGTTAACTTAATTTAAAATGAAATTGAAAGTTAATTGGAAATTGGCAATTGAATGGAATTGGGATCAATTCAAATTGGAACTAAATCAATTTAAATTGAATTGATGGGGATGGAGATTGGGAATTGAACAGTTTGGCTCTGGATTATTTTTAAAATAAATTGTTTTAATATGAATCTATTTTTCCTAGCTATTTACTATATACAATCTTCTTTTAAAAGCCCAAACAATTTTGTACTTATTTTACAATTATTTTGGAACTATTTAACTATTACACAACTGTTTTATAAGCTAATTACCTTTTTCAACTATTTTATAACTAATTACTATTTTAAACTATTTTGTAATTATCTAACTATTTTATAATTATTTGACTATTTTTCCAACTATTTTACAATTACTTAACTATTTTACAGCTATTTTATAAACTAATAATTATTTTTCAATTACATGTCTATTTTTAACTTTTCAAGCTATTTTCTAGATTTAAACTGGACAGAGTTCAAACTGATTATGATTAAGTATCCATTTGGGATAAGAATTGAGGTGATAATCCAAATGAGGGTTTATGAATTGTGAGTAAGAGAATGAAAATTTAAGTGAATGTGAATAGAAAAGGAGATTGATTTGGGTAATAATCAATTAAGATAAATATGTAGGATGTACGTATATTATTCTATTCACATAGTGATTTGATCCATATTCGAGCACAGAATTTCGAGATAGTGTATCGATCCGAGTTGGGATTTTTCACTCGATTTTCGACGGCGAACCTGGATATGGATTGTTGGTTGGTTCTGGATATTCTTTATCATAGTTATGGCTATGCAAGGAGAATGATGGTTTTTGATCAAGAAACCAGATCTGAGTCCGCACTAGGAAGTCGGGTGGACGATACTAGTTCGGAAGTGAAATTGTGTGATCGAATGAGCGATCAGATTGATATAGCGTACGGATGATATGTGTACATCGTGCGGATTTGAATAATATTGATATTGAAAGTTTGTGGATAAAAAATGTAAAATGGTTTTTGAAATGAAAAGTATATTTTGTGAAATATACAATGAATAAAAGTAGAAATAGGATATTTCTATGGTAAAAATTTACTTTGTGGAAGTAAGTGATATGGTAAGTGGTTTTGTAAAGAGTAATCAAATTTGAATATTTTATTTGGAATAAACAAAGTTATATATCTTTGTAATATAAGATAAATCTCCCCTTGCTGAATCTAAAGCCAGAAGAAAGGGTTTTGAAAATTTTTGAAGTGTAAAAAGGGTTTTATACAAGTTTGAAGAGATCCAAAGATTTTTTAAGATTATATATATCTATGTGTGTGTGTGTATATATATATATATAAAGGATTTTATGAGGATGATTTTGGAAAGATTTTGGGAACCTTTGGATTTGGAAAGGCTTTTGATTTTTGGGTAAAATCAATATTGAAATTTGAAAAGCCTAGTTTGAGAATTATCAATTTTGAGATAATCGATTTTGTGTAAAGGAGCCTTGTATGAAATCATGCTAGGTGTATGATTTGAAAGATACTATATGTGTATAGTATGAAGTGTTTTGATGATGGCTTTGGGGAAAAAGGCGCTCCCTTGAAATGGACTTCTCAGGAGTGCCACCGGGTGGTGCTGCCTTGAGCCCCAAGGGAGGGGGGTTCTAAAGTTGATCCTGTGAGGAGTCCGGACAAAACTAGTTCCTGGGGATTATGTGTAGTGTGTACCATAGTGAAAGTCGTGTGTGCTGCTGAGAGCCAACAGTCTGCGTTTGATTTTATATCGGTAGACTGCGACCTATGGTAACATAACGAAAGTCGTGTGTGCCGCTGAGAGCCAACGGTCTGCGTTTGATTTTATATCGGTAGACTGCGACCTATGTAGGAGTGGAGAAGTTTCGTTTTGACAGCGAAAATCGTGTGTGCTGCTAAGAGCCAACAGTTACATGGACTTTTGCTGTGATGTCAACGTAACCTTGGAATGTAACTGCGATCTGTTGTTGGTTCCATGGCGTAATCAAGGGGCGCAGAGCGCCTACAATTACATGGACTTTTGCTGCGATGGCAACGTAACCCAGGATATAACTGCGACCATGGATGGGGGTGATGATTTCCAGAGTATTCTCACCAAAGATATTTCCTTGTTTTCAAAAATGTTTTCCATATTTTCAATAAAATTATTTTCTAAGTATTTTCACTAGGTGTTGAAAACGGTTTATCAAGTACTTATAGATTTTCAGTCCTACGCCTGATCAACGTATGACCGAATCTCTATGAGAACAAGGATGGACTTGTTGAAACATCGAGTTATAAAAAGTATTTTCATAAGAACTATTTTATAATATTATGTAAATTCTAAAAGTGTTTTAAAAATGATCAAAAAAATAAATTTTCTTATAAATAGTATTTTAATAAAAATTCTGGCTTCGTTCCTTTTTGAGGACGAAAAGATTCATAAGGGGGAGGAATGTGATAACCCGAATTTTTGGATATCTGTAATTGATTAACAAACTGGGTTAATTAATACAATATTGAATTATAGATTGAACGAATGAATCTGATCAGATAAATATTTATATTTGTAATTGTGTTGTATATATATGTATATACACACACACACACACATAGATTTTAAATAAAATTATTGATTACAAATTTAATTTGTGTTACTTTGATGTAATGCTCGGGTCAGACCGAGTATTTCAGATTTTCAGGTAAGGACGTTCTGGAGCTCAGGAGGCGAGTTGGATGACAGGAACGTATGGAGTGTTTCCGTTGTGATATATAATTGTATATCTAGGACATGTTGTTTATAACTGTCCAATGTTTGTGTAAGTGTTGTAACTCTGATACAGTTCTCCTTTGTATAACTATGTGGTATTATATTTTATCCGCAGCGAATGTGGGGATCTGTGTTTGTTTCTATTTCTTCTTATTTCTCTTTCCTTCTTTTCCAAACTATCTGGAATTTTCTAGATCGAAATTTCCGGGTCGTTACAGAATGTGGCGAATATTTTTAGATATTAGGGTACGTAGAAATGAGAATGATAGGTGCCTTGTATATAAATTTATGATACTACCGCACATAAATTTTTCGAACTGTAAACGACGCGTGCCGCCTAGCATCCTATACATTATACCCCTATTCGAAACACAATGGAACTAGTCTCGAAAGCCAATTCCATCAAATTCAGAATATAGCTTTCCAAAATCATATTATTTTAATTAAATTCCTTTAATTAATTTTCATGCGTTTTAGGCTCGTACGGCCGAAAGATAAGTCAAATAGCTATAAAACTTGAAATCCTATATTAATTCACTATTATGGATCCGATGAAATTGGTTTCGTCGAAATCCGAGACAGTGCCCAAAAAGACTATTTTTACACGTTAATTAAACAAGCTATTTTCAAAAATCAATTTAATCACTTTTAAATTTAATTTTAAAAGTTAAATTTTTTCATTCTTATTTAAATAAAATTTAAATCAACTTTTGACATCATTTTCATTCATATTAAATTCAAGATTCAATTATTTAAATGATTTCCAATACTAAATTTAAACAATTTAATTATCCAATAAGTTACATCAATAAATCATAAAATTTCAAATGAATTTTAGTTATCAATAATTATTTATTTCCATCTAAATATTTCAACTTTATTATTCAAATCCATCTATTGATTATCAACACATTCAATATATTGAATTTCATTCCATACTTGTTATTTCCTAAATCTTCGAAATTGGTTATTTCAAAATTTTATCCAAGTTCATATTCAATATCTATATTATTAAATCATTAAATTTTATTTCTAACCATTTTTTCAATAATTATATTGAATTTCACAATTTAAAATAGTTAAAATATAGCTCGTTACATATAGGGTGAACGATAGTAGTTCCTGATGTGCGGAAACACCAACGATAATGTGAGATTGTGTATTCAATATGATTGGTTAAAATAACGATCTTTTTATGTTAAATGTAATACTAGACCGAAAGCTGTGAAATAGGTTTAAGAACTCAATCAATGAAATGCCACTTTGATCAATTTACTCTATTTAAAATCTTTAAATGTTAGGGATAATCAAATGTACTTTTGCAAAAGGTTCATTGTGATATTGTTGTAAGGGTTTTCTTTTGAATGATTTGACCGTATAGAAAGGAAAATGAATGTACGAGGATAGATATAACTTAAGGTAAAGTTGGGACGAAGAGACCGAATGGCCGCTTGTGCTTCATAAAGAAGCATTGGAAATGAGAATTGTAAAATAATAATTGATACTTAATATTGGAACGAGAAATATGATTTATTGAATTTTTTGATAAGTTTATAGTACTTGTATTTATAAATTGGTGATTTTTGTAAACGTTCTCAGAAATCCATAGTGTCTTTGCAAGTATATGACATCTGCACATGCCAAAGCGACAGAGATGTATTTGGCCTCACATGTCGATAGGGAGACGCAGTTTTGTTTCTCACCAAAGCATGATACTAGACTGTCCAATAAAATAACAAATACTTCTTGTACTTTTTCTATCCGTTCGACATCCTCGAAAATTAGAATCATCGTAAGATACTAGCTCAAAAGGACATTCTTTTGGCTAAAAAAGTCCATAGTTTCTAGTATTGTTTAAATAGTGCAAAATTCGTTTCAAGGCATGCAAATGTGAATCTTTGGGATTTACCTGAAATCGTGTACACAAGCAAACACTTATCACAATGTCCGAGAGACTAGCGGTTTCATATAATAAAGAGCTGATCATACTTCTACACAGTTTTTGATCCATGACTCTTCATGTTTTCATCTTTGTCAAGATGAACCGTAGTGCTCATAGGTGTTGGTTTACTTGATGTGTTTTCCATTCCAAATCATTTTATTAAGTTATTTTTCTTGATTGATAAAAATTCCACTGCTTAATTATTTAATTTGTATCCAAAGAATATACGAGAGTTCTTCCATATGAGGCATCTCAAATTCACTTTTCATTATATTTGAAAATTGATTACACAAATTTTCATTTGTAGATCCGAATATGATATCATCTACATAAATTTTTATAATTAATATGCCTTTCTTATCCCTTTTAACAAATAAGTTTGATCAACTTTTCCAATCTCAAATCCTGAAGTTATAAGATAGCTTTGTAGTGCTCATACCAGGCACAAGGTGCTTCTTTCAAACCATATAGAGCTTTCTTAAGTCCGTAGACGTGATCTGGAAATATTCATGTTTAAAAAAGGTGTTTGTTCTACAAAAAACATTTTTCTTTGATAAAACCATTTAGAAATCCACTTTTAAGTCCATTTGATACAGTTTAAAGTTATAAGGACAAAAGATGGCTAGTAAGATACGTATCGCTTCTAATCTTGCGATATGAGCAATTCATAGTTTATCCCCTCTTGTTGATCATAATCTTAGGCAACAAGTTTAGCCTTATTTCAAGTTATATTACTATTTTCATTAGCTTTATTTTTATATACCCATTTCGTACCAATGATTATTTGATCATTTGGTCTTGGAACCAATTCTCAAACGTCATTTCATTCGAACTGATTTAGCTCTTCTTGCATAGCTAAAATCCAATAGCCATTGGTTGATGCTTCCTAAGTATTTTAAGGTTCTATATTGGAAAGTAAACGCGATATGGCGCATTTGATTTTATTGATGTCTAGTTTTGACATTTGTATATACTTCACTAATTATATTTTCTATTGGATGATTTTGTAACAAATGTGGAGATAATTTTAATTCATTTTCCAAAGGTAGATTATTTTTCAACTGGGTTTTCTATAGAATTAATTCCCGATATATGTCGATGTTAACTAATTTGTTCGTCAACCCCGAAAGGCAAGTATGGGAATCTTTGCTGAATGTGGAATTTGGAAAGCCTAAGTTTAACCTCAACGAGTGTTAACACAAGGCAACACCTGGTTAAGTTAAGGATTAACAGTAGTAACAAGCAAGTTTAGGCTCACAAGGAAATCATATGCAAAGCCAAGTGAAATCATATATGCTTGAAGTGAATCTATATTGGACATTCATTTGACCAAAAGAGAAATCAAGAATATGAATGCTTTTGGAATTTGAAGCTATCTTTGATTAGCTAATCATATATGCTTCGGACTTCAAAAGTAAGCCATTATTCGAGATATCTTGTCTTTATTTAATATATTGTCAAATATACAACGTCCAATCGTTCAAGCGCTATAATCGGCTCTAAATCCCAAAATCAATTTAGGTTTACAAAGTTTAAAGTGTAAAAAGAGAGATAAGAATGACTACACCTTCCATTGCGCCCCTAGATCCATATTAGGCGCGAAAAGGCGGCAAGGCGCATGGCCCATAGCTTCGGCATGCTTGGCCTCGGGGGCTTCAGTGCCGCACGATGCTGACTTTTCCTCACAACACCTTTGTCATCCTTAGGTGTAGAGCAGGGCTTCAGTGTCATCTCACAAGTAAAGGTGCACGTCATTAATGACTTTCAGCATTGATGGCTCCAGTCAGGATGATCAATGTCCTTTATTAGTAGGCAGTGATATCGGCTTGAATCAACGCGAGTATGAAGCAATATCGATAAGGAGCGGTATAAGTGGGCGGTGTCCTCCAAGTATTCATGAAATGTTCCATATGAAGGTTGACTTTGTAGTGCAGCGGCATTAACTAGCGGCATCAACAATGGGCAGTACCATCCGAATGACGATTCTAAAGAGTGGTGACGTTGGAATAGGAGCAACGTAAAAAGGATGTGACATCATTACTTAATGGCTTTAGTTGTAGTTAGTGTTGAATCATATATTTTGATTCATGACAAAGTAGTAAATTAGACTATATGGATAAGCGACAAAAAGGAAGAGAATTATGCTGTTCAAACTACAAAGGAGACAAGACTACAAAACTGCGTATAGTATGATAATTTATTGAAATTTTTAGTCTTAGAGATGTTAAAAACTATCCTCAAGTAGTTAAGTTGTTTTAAAACTTTAATTTTTTTAAAATATGTAAAGATTGTGCTTTGACCGTCAGGTCAGTCGACTGACCGTATATGGCCAGTCGACTGAATATGTACAGGTGCACAGAACCTCTCTGTATTTGCACAAATTTGAACATTCAGTTGACTGGTCGCTTTGGGTAAGTCAACTGAATTCTTTCAACAGCTATTTTTTCTGTATGGACACTTCATTTTGCCAAGAGTTACGTTCTAAAATGAAGAGGTGTGGATGCTTCTTTTGATCAGAACTCTTCATGAATGGTTGCATCTCTTTATCGACTATATAAACACACAAAATCCACTTCAACAAATCACCGATTTTCTGATTACTTTCTGATCATACTTTCTACTATCTCTACATTCTGAAAAGAAATCACAACTTACATATATTGCTTGAATCTTTGAATAAATTATCTTATTCTTTGATTCAAAGTGATTTTTTTTAAATCTTTACACACACATATATACTTGAGGAAAGATTATAGGAAGATTGTACTATAAAAGACAAATCAGTGTTATCAAGAACACAAAGTGTCAAAGAAATTTCTAGTGAATCTGTGAAGTCATGTTTAGTTGTTCAGGCGGGGTAAAGTCCTCTTTCGGCTGTTAGAGGTGGAAAAATCTTGATCGGTTGCTCAAGTGTCCTATACCTACTCCTTCGGTTTAAGTGAGGGGTTATTGTGAGAAATTCCAGAGGAAAGTTTGGGACTGGACATAGAACGGGAAGTTTGAACCAGTATAAAAATTCCTGGTGTGCTCATTTTTATTTACTTTGCTATTATCATTTTTTTCGCTTTTAGTTTTAAATATATTCCACATTACATGATCCTAAGTGATAGTGAGCCATTTTGTAAGCAAGTTATCCTATAACCGTAACACAGTTATTTGATAATTTGTCATTAGTTAATATGGAAAATAACAACATCACAAGCACTGTCACTAACACTAATTTTATTGAAGGTCAATCTACTGCATGACCTCCACTGTTCAATGACATGAATTATAATTACCGGTCAACCAAAATGAGAATATACATGCAATCTAATGGTTTTGAAACTTGGAACATTACTCAAAACGAATATATTACTCCAACAGAAGATTTTTCAACTTGGACCGCTGCACCGAAACTGACGCTACTACAAATGCAAAAGCAATGAATACGCTATTTTGTGCATTAGATAGAAATTGTAACAACCCGCATATTTGTCTATTTTATATTTAAATATTTTATTTAAATATTTCATCGTTAGTCGGATTTTAGTCCGGAAAGCTACTTTTTGCATACGGTCGAATTAGGACTCGGGACCATTCCCATTGAGTTTAAAATGCCGTTTGCGACCTTTTTTAGTATAAGCTTCGATATGTTTGGAGAAAGTTGATTTTTGCTACTTTTCACTTTCGGTTTGGTTTTGGGCTCAGCCCTATGTTAACTTATGCTCAAATCTGAGCCACTCTTCCCCATTCACCCTCATTCTCTTCTCTTTTCAGTTTTTAGAGTATTAATGGTGGGAGAGATTGGAAATTAAAACTCCAAAACCCTAGTTCCTCTTGCAAATCCAATTCCTAGCTCCAAACTCAAGAAGAACCCATTGGTAAGCTTCTCTTCTTCTTCTCCAACTCATTCTCTTACCAATTTCAGAAATTCCTAAACCTAATTTTGGGAATATTTCATCGTTAGTCGGATTTTAGTCCGAAAAGCTACTTTTTGCATACGGTCGAATTAAGACTCGGGACCATTCCCATTGAGTTTAAAATGCCGTTTGTGACCTTTTTGAGTATAAGCTTCGATATGTTTGGAGAAAGTTGATTTTTGCTACTTTTCACTTTGGGTTTGGTTTTGGGCTCAACCCTATGTTAACTTATGCTCAAATCTGAGTCACTCTTCCCCACTCACCCTCATTCTCTTCTCTTTTCAGTTTTTAGAGTATTAATGGTGGGAGAGATTGGAAATTAAAACTCCAAAACCCTAGTTCCTCTTGCAAATCCAATTCCTAGCTCCAAACTCAAGAAGAACCCATTGGTAAGCTTCTCTTCTTCTTCTCCAACTCATTCTCTTACCAATTTCAGAAATTCCTAAACCTAATTTTGGGAATGTTCTTGTTTTGAGCTTAGATTCAAGCTCAATTGGGTTGTGTTGAGGAGAGGTTGTTTCTCCATTTGCTTTCAAGCTTCTTCTTGCTCGATTTTGTGAAAAGGTGAGATTTTTATCTCACATCTATGCTTATATTTATCTTCGATTGTTAGGTATGAATTCCTAACACTTATTCGTGAGCATTTGCTTTTGGTTTGGATTGAATTGGTGTATATTCCAATTTTTAGTGTTTTGAGTTCAATTCGTTAAAAATCCTAACTTCTATATTTGAACGTGTTTTTGGTGATGCATCGAAGAGCTTATAGGGCCGGGTAGTCGATTGGCATAATCCCTTAGCGCCGTTGCTCGAGAGAATGCAATTTGGTCAAGATTGAATCTCATTTGTAATAGGCAGGGAAGAGGCTGGAAACAGGTCCGGCCGACCGACCCCCCTGGTTCGGTCGACCGACCTGCTTCCAAATGTGCAGTTGCACTTCTGTTTCTGGTTCGGCCGACCGACCCCCCTGGTTCGGTCGACCGACCTGCTTCCAAGTGCATAAGCACTTTCTGTTTTAAGGTTCGGTCGACCGACTCAGGGAGTCCGGTCGACCGACCTGATGATTTTTGCCTGCTTTACCTTGATGCTTGAATATCCAACTTTAATCGATTTGTGTGGTCTCCCTTTTGTTGTTGTCATTTATTATCGACTTTGATGACCTTTTCTTTGGGAATTTTAGATATATCCACTTTAATGGATTTTATATCGATTTCTTTGGATTTTATTCACATTTTCGAATGTGATTCTTTGTGATTGATTGTTCCTACAATCTTCTTTGTGATTTGTCACTTTAAAATATAAAGGTTTTCTATACTAGTAATAAATATCAAAACTCTTTCCTCAAATGATTTCAATACTATTTTAATACCAAATTCGTTTACAAAACCGTTTTCCAATCTATTAGTATATATAAACCTTTACCTCACTCGTATGAGAAATCTAATTAAACGACTTAGTAAAACAAGTGGTATGAAACGCTTGCGTTCACTTTGTCGGTTAATTCTTGGACTTGTTCGATTGAATCTCTTGTGACAATTTTATAGTGGAGATCTACATTTTGTTCGTAAATATTTAAGTTAAGCAAGTGGTTATGGGACATGGAGCTAAACTCATATATTTACTAGCTTAGTGTAATTGACACTTCTCGATGATCATGACGATCATTTTTGTGATTTAGACTAGCAATGTGCGATGTCTCTTTGACTGCGCGGGAGACTAAACCCCGTTTTGTGGAATTTCGACTCAAATTAGTTGGGTAGCAACCCACGGTCTTTGGACTATTCGTGTGTCAGGTATTAGGACCATTCGTGTGTCAAATTAATGGTTATCTACCATGAGATAGCTTCTCGTTCATGTGTTACAGCTGTTGGTGAGTTTTCATGCTCCCGTTCGTGTGATAGGCCTCCTCCCCTATTTGTGTGATTTCTGGTTTTCGTGTGTTGAATTCTGGAATTTCCTTCTTCACCTATTTTTGTGATTTCTATTGATATGATTTATCAATTTTTGTGCATAGGTGAATTTGTGTGTCATTTACTGGATTTCTTGAGATGATTTCTAGAATTTGTGCTTCATCAATTTTCGTGATTTCCATTGATAAGTTTTATCAATATTTGTGCATTGGTGAGTTTGTGTGTAATTGACTTTTGTGATTGACATTGATAAAATCGTCAATATTTATGGTTAGGTGAACGAAATGAGGAGTATGACATTTCTTTGTTCCTTGTGTAGGTTTGGTGATATTGATTAATCTCTTGTTGGTTTTCAATTACTTATGTATATCACAGCTTGGCATTGTGATTATTATGTGTTTAATCATATCTCTTATTCTATATCGTTTCATCTGATATCTATAGTTAGACTGATCCGTTTATTATTTTCTTATTAAATAATACTCGGGTCAGACCGAGATGTTACAGGTGCTTCTGCTTGACTTCTCTCTTGGGATTGATTTCTTTGACTTTTGGCTAACTACTTAGATTAGTAGTTTATTTTGGTGTATACATTCGAGATATAGACTCCATAATGTATACTTATTCTTTTGTGTAGTTCATGTAACTATTCTTTTGTGATATTGTGGATCTCTTTGGACCACTACTCTGATGTACACTTCCTAGTGTAATATTCATATCTATTTCCGCCTTTGTGATATGGATTGTCTGAGACTGGTTTATGTTATGTTTATTTCTATATTTGTTTTCGAAGATATTATAGCCACTGTGTAGTAGCTTTGAGTTTGTGTCGGTATGTCGGATTTCCCTCTTTATAAAGAAATGCATGTTATACTATCTGGCATATCGATGCTCGCACAAAGCAATTACACGGATGGTCGCTCCTCAACAGCCTTATTCTCCGTGCTAGTTGACAGCATTACTTCGTAGTGTTCTTGGCTAGCGTGGGTATAGAGGTAGGGCGTCACGGCTTGGTATCAGAGCCAAACTTCGGAACAATATGGAATATTATAATAAGGATCATCGTCCTAAGTCCATCTTAGGAGTCGTGCTTTAGGATTTAATTCGAGTCTTCGTACTGATTCATCCTACTTTCCTTATGATTCCTTGTTTATCTATCAAGATTGCTTGATATTCAATTTGGTGAATAACCTTTTTCTTCTTCTTCTTTCTTTCTAAAGGAAGAGAAATGTCTAGACCAGGCCGCCCCAGAGTCGTGCCATCTAGCACTCCACCCCAGGATGGAGTTTTTATGACTGCTCGATAGCTTCTTGATTTAGTGACAAATGCTCAAGCAGCTGGAGCTAACCCGGAACCTACTCACCCAAAATCGGGATTTGCACTCTTGTGTAGCGATTACACTAATTTGGATGGGGAGCCATTCAAAGGTTCCGAAACTGTTATTGAAGTACAGGCTTGGCTAAGGTCATGCGATCGAATCTTTTCTCGCATGAATCTTATTGACCTTCACCGAGTTCAGGTGGCCTCTAGTATGCTCCAAGAAAGAGCATTGGACTGGTATGAGCTTCTTATTTCTGAAACTAATGGAGCGGATTTCACTTGGGAGAAATTCCGAGAACGCTTCGAGTTGAAATTCGTGCCGGAAGCTGAGAAAGTGACATTGGCTCGACGATTTATAGACCTTGTTCAAGGTGAGTCCTCCGTGACTGATTACGTCGCCTCCTTCGAGTCGCTTTCCAAATATGGGGTTGAATACATCAACACCCCTTTAAAGAAGAACCAGAGATTCGTCTATGGCTTAAACAAAAGTCTCAAGAAGCTATTACTTCTAAAATTAGAAGTTTCTTTCGACCAACTCGTTGATATCGCTCTTCGTCTTGAAGAGGCGGATAGGGAGAATGATGTTGAAGTGGTGGGTTCCAAACCAAACTTCAACAACAAGAAGAGGCCAAGCAAATTCAAAGGTCCTTATCCCAATAAGAAAGGGAGGCAAGCAACTCCTGCTGAAAAGACCTTTTCCTCTACTAAAGGGAAATGCTATAATTGTGGTTCGAAAGACCATTTTGCGAACAAGTGTTCAAAGCCTCGTACTTGTCGCTATTGCAAGAGCCCGGACCATTTTATGCATGTGTGTCCCAAACTTCAAAATAGGAAGGAGGGAAAGCTTAATGTTGCTCAAGCCCCTGGCAACACATCTCGTGGCCAAGGTATTTCTCATTCTATTCTGGATGGAATTATTTTATTTCGTGATCATTCTATTCGAGTTCTTTTTGATACGGGTGCGTCCCATTCTTTTATATCAAAAGAACTTGTTGATACTTTTTTCTTGGATGTTTTGTGTTTAATGACTTCTTTGAGAATTGCGAATCCGGTTGGTGGATCCGCAACAATCAGTTTATTGTGTAAAGATGTCGAGATTATTTTGTGTGATTTTCCTTTCCTAGCCGATTTGCATGTCATGCGTTAGTTAGGCTTTGGAATGATTTTGGGAATGGATTGGCTTAATCGTTATAAAGCTCAAATCCTATGTCCTGTGTGGACTATTCATCTTCGACATCCTCAATCTGTTAAGCAGATTTCTATTAATCTTAAAGATTCAGATTCCAGCTTGGTTGCATCTTTGTATTCTTTAAATCCTCGTGATGACGATGATGATGACGAGGGTGATATTATTTCTCTTATTCACGTCGTTTGTGAATTTTCCGACATATTCGAGCCCGTTTTAGGATTACCACCTAAGCGAGCAATTGAGTTCAGAATTAATCTTATTCCTGGAGCTCAACCTATCACTCGCCCTCCTTATCGTATGTCCAATAAAGAAAACGAGGAGATGCATAAACAATTATCCGAATTGGAGATGAAGCAATTTATTCGCTCTAGTTCCTCGCCTTGGGGAGCTTCGGCTATTTTCGTGAAGAAATCCGATGGAACACTTAGGCTTTGCGTTGACTACCGCAAGCTTAACGATCTTACTATCAAAAATAAATACCCTTTACCTCGGATTGATGATCTATTCGATCAGCTTAGTGGTGCTAAGGTCTTTTCACAATTAGACTTAGCTACTGGATTTCATCAGCTTCGTATTGCAGAGGATAGTATTCCTTTGACATCGGTATGGATCTTATGAATGGCTTGTTATGCCATTTGGGTTAACGAATGCCCCGGCCTATTTCGTTGACCTTATGAATAGAGTTTTCAAAGACTTCCTCGACCGGTTTGTTCTCATCTTTATCGATGATATTCTTGTGTATTCTAAAACCGAGGAGGAGCATGAAAAACATCTTCGGATTGTGTTGGAAACTCTTAGGACTAATCAATTAAGGGCAAAATTTTCTAAATGCCACTTTTGGCAATCTCGTGTGAAGTTTCTCGGTCATATTATTTCCGAATCCGGAATTTCCATGGATGCTTCAAAGATTGAAGCGATTCAAGATTGGAAGAGACCGGAGAGTGTGACAGAGATTCGTAGTTTTCTCGGATTGGCGGACTATTACCGTCGTTTTATCAAAGACTTTTCTAAGATTGCCATGCCTCTCACTAGCTTGACTAAGAAAGGTGTTAAATACATTTGGTCGGACAAATGTGAAGCTTCTTTTCAGAAATTAAAAGAACTCCTTTCTGATGCTCCTATTCTTATTATTCCCGAGGGGAATCAAGATTTCGTTGTTTATACCGATGCTAGTCGCGTTGGTTTGGGTGCCGCTCTTATGCAAAAAGAACGTGTTATTGCTTACGCTTCTAGGCAATTGAAGCCAGCCGAGACTAGATATGCCACTCATGATTTAGAACTCGCGGCTATTGTTTTCGCTCTTCGGATTTGGCGTCATTATCTCTTAGGAGAGAAATTTGTTCTTTACACGGATCATAAGTCTTTGAAATATTTATTTTCTCAAAAGGAACTTAATTTACGTCAACAACGTTGGCTCGAGTTCCTTGCTCCTTATGATCTTAATATTCTTTATACACCCGGTAAGGGTAATCGTGTCCCGATGCTCTTAGCCATAAACAACAAGCTGTTGTTTCTATGATGATATCCGAATGGAACGATCTCGTGATCTTATCCACTTGTGAGATTCGAGACCACGTATCCAATTTATGCTCATCATTTGTTTTGTGTAGCCTTGAGGCTCATCCTTCTCTTTTAGACCGCATTCTTGAAGCTCAAAGGCTAGATCTCGAAATGGCTCTTCTTGGCCAAAATATTAGGGATAAAATTGATATTGAAGGTTTGAAAGACTTTGATATCGATTCTCGTGGCGGCATTCGGAGATTTGGTAGACTTATCGTACCAAATATTAGTGATCTACGTAAAGATATTTTAGAAGATTCCCATCGTTCTAAATTTACCATTCATCCCGGAAGTAGTAAAATGTACGCGGATATGAAGCGACTTTATTATTGGGAGGGAATGAAACTTGACATCGCTAACTTCGTTAAGCGTTGCATGACTTGCCAACTCGTTAAGGCCGAACATCAAAGGCTCGGTGGGTTATTGCAGCCTTTAGAAATTACAATTTGGAAGTGGGACAATATTTCCATGGATTTTATAGATGGTCTTCCCCGTTCTCGTTCGGGTCATAATAGCTTATGGGTGATCGTTGATAGACTTACTAAATCCGCCCATTTTATTCCCGTTCGGTCTAACCGAACCGTTCCTCTTTTGGCCAAGCTCTTTATCAAAGAGATTGTTAAATTGCATGGAGTTCCTACTTCTATTGTTAGTGATCGTGATCCATTGTTTACTAGTGGATTTTGGAAGAGTCTTCAAAAAGCTTTGGGAACGAAGCTTAATTTTGGCACCGCTTATCATCCCCAGTCCGATGGGCAAACCGAGCGTGTGAATCAAACCCTTGAAGATCTTCTTCGTGCATGTGTGCTTGATTTTGGTGGAAGTTGGGAAGATCATATTTCACTTGTTGAATTTTCCTATAATAATAGCTTCCAATCTAGTATTGGTATGGCACCTTTTGAGGCACTCTATGGGAGGCCATGCCGATCTCCTTCTTGTTGGTTTGAGGCCGGTGAGAAGCTGGTTTTAGGTCCAGATTTTATTCGGGATTCCACAGAGAAAATTGATCTTATTCGTCATAGGATGAAAGAAGCCCAGAGTAGACAAAAATCCTATGCCGATAACCGGAGAAGGAAGTTAGAATTTTCTGTGGAAGATCTTGTTTTTATTCGTGTTTCACCAATGAAAGGTGTTGTGCGTTTCAGTCGATCGGGAAAATTAGCGCCTCGATATATTGGGCCATTTCCTATCACCGAACGTATTGGTTCCATGGCTTATCGCCTTTTGTTGCCGGCTCAATTTTTACTATCCATGACGTGTTTCACGTTTCTCAACTTCGAAAATGTCTTCGAGATTCCGATTCTATTCTTGAGCCCGGTGTTGTGGAAGAGATTGAAGTTTCGCCTAATTTAACTTATGAGCAACATCCTATTCGTATCATTGCTTTGGAGGTCAAACGACTTCGAAATAAAGATGTTCCGCTTGTTAAAGTTCAATGGTCTTCAAATCCTAAGGATTGTTCTTGGGAATCTAGAGAGTACATCGAGCGAACACATCCGGACTTACTTTCTCGTGCTCTCTGAGGTGAACTTCTTATTTCAAACTTCTTTTGTGTTGAATATGCATTTATGGTTGTTACTATATATCTTCTTCTTAAATTATTGCGAGGACGCAATTTCTTTAAGGAGGGGAGTCTGTAACAACCCGCATATTTGTCGATTTTATATTTAAATATTTTATTTAAATATTTCATCGTTAGTCGGATTTTAGTCCGAAAAGCTACTTTTTGCATACGGTCGAATTAGGACTCGGGACCATTCCCATTGAGTTTAAAACGCCGTTTATGACCTTTTTGAGTATAAGCTTCGATATGTTTGGAGAAAGTTGATTTTTGCTACTTTTCACTTTGGGTTTGGTTTTGGGCTCAGCCCTATGTTAACTTATGCTCAAATCTGAGCCACTCTTCCCCACTCACCCTCATTCTCTTCTCTTTTCAGTTTTTAGAGTATTAATGGTGGGAGAGATTGGAAATTAAAACTCCAAAACCCTAGTTCCTCTTGCAAATCCAATTCCTAGCTCCAAACTCAAGAAGAACCCATTGCTAAGCTTCTCTTCTTCTTCTCCAACTCATTCTCTTACCAATTTCAGAAATTCCTAAACCTAATTTTGGGAATGTTCTTGTTTTGAGCTTAGATTCAAGCTCAATTGGATTGTGTTGAAGAGAGGTTGTTTCTCCATTTGCTTTCAAGCTTCTTCTTGCTCGATTTTGTGAAAAGGTGAGATTTTTATCTCACATCTATGCTTATATTTATCTTCGATTGTTAGGTATGAATTCCTAACACTTATTCGTGAGCATTTTCTTTTGGTTTGGATTGAATTGGTGTATATTCCAATTTTTAGTGTTTTGAGTTCAATTCGTTAAAAATCCTAACTTCTATGTTTGAACATGTTTTTGGTGATGCATCGAAGAGCTTATAGGGCCGGGTAGTCGATTGGCATAATCCCTTAGCGCCGTTGCTCGAGAGAATGCAATTTGGTCAAGATTGAACCTCATTTGTAATAGGCAGGGAAGAGGCTGGAAACAGGTCCGGCCGACCGACCCCCCTGGTTCGGTCGACCGACCTGCTTCCAAATGTGCAGTTGCACTTCTGTTTCTGGTTCGGCCGACCGACCCCCCTGGTTCGGTCGACAGACCTGCTTCCATGTGCATAAGCACTTTCTGTTTTAAGGTTCGGTCGACCGACTCAGGGAGTCCGGCCGACCGACCTGATGATTTTTGCCTGCTTTGCCTTGTTGCTTGAATATCCAACTTTAATCGATTCGTGTGGTCTCCCTTTTGTTGTTGTCATTTATTATCGACTTTGATGACCTTTTCTTTGGGAATTTTAGATATATCCACTTTGATGGATTTTATATCGATTTCTTTGGATTTTATTCACATTTTCGAATGTGAATCTTTGTGATTGATTGTTCCTACAATCTTCTTTGTGATTTGTCACTTTAAAAATATAAAGGTTTTCTATACTAGTAATAAATATCAAAACTCTTTCCTCAAACGATTTCATTTCTATTTTAATACCAAATTCGTTTACAAAACCGTTTTCCAATCTATTAGTATATATAAACCTTTACCTCACTCGTATGAGAAATCTAATTAAACGACTTAGTAAAACAAGTGGTATGAAACGCTTGCGTTCACTTTGTCGGTTAATTCTTGGACTTGTTCGATTTAATCTCTTGTGACAATTTTATAGTGGAGATCTACAGTTTGTTCGTAAATATTTAAGTTAAGCAAGTGGTTATGGGACATGGAGCTAAACTCATATATTTACTAGCTTAGTGTAATTGACACTTCTCGATGATCATGACGATCATTTTTGTGATTTAGACTAGCAATGTGCGATGTCTCTTTGACTGCGCGGGAGACTAAACCCCGTTTTGTGGAGTTTCGACTCAAATTGGTGGGGTAGCAACCCACGGTCTTTGGACCATTCGTTTGTCAGGTCTTAGGACCATTCGTGTGTCAAATTAATGGCTAGCTACCATGAGATAGCTTCTCGTTCATGTGTTACAGCTGTTGGTGAGTTTTCATGCTCCCGTTCGTGTGATAGGCCTCCCCCTCCTATTTGTGTGATTTCTGGTTTTCGTGTGTCGAATTCTGGAATTTCCTTCTTCACCTATTTTTGTGATTTCTATTGATATGATTTATCAATTTTTGTGCATAGGTGAATTTGTGTGTCATTTACTGGATTTCTTGAGATGATTTCTAGAATTTGTGCTTCACCAATTTTCATGATTTCCATTGATAAGTTTTATCAATATTTGTGCATTGGTGAGTTTGTGTGTCATTGACTTTTATGATTGACATTGATAAAATCGTCAATATTTATGGTTAGGTAAACGAAATAAGGAGTATGACATTTCTTTGTTCCTTGTGTAGGTTTGATGATATTGATTAATCTCTTGTTGGTTTTCAATTACTTATGTATATCACAGCTTGGCATTGTGATTATTATGTGTTTAGTCATATCTCTTATTCTATATCGTTTCATCTGATATCTATAGTTAGACTGATCCGTTTATTATTTTCTTATTAAATAATACTCGGGTCAGACCGAGATGTTACAGGTCCTTCTGCTTGACTTCTCTCTTGGGATTGATTTCTCTGACTTTTGGCTAACTACTTAGATTAGTAGTTTATTTTGGTGTATACATTCGAGGTATAGACTCCATAATGTATACTTATTCTTTTGTGTAGTTCATGTAACTATTCTTTTGTGATATTGTGGATCTTTTTAGACCACTACTCTGATGTACACTTCCTAGTGTAATATTCATATCTATTTCCGCCTTTGTGATATGGATTGTCTGAGACTGGTTTATGTTATGTTTATTTCTATATTTGTTTCCGAAGATATTATAGCCACTGTGTAGTAGCTTTGAGTTTGTGTCAGTATGTCGGATTTCCCTCTTCATAAAGAAATGCATGTTATACTATCTGGCATATCGATGCTCGCACAAAGAAATTACACGGATGGTCGCTCCTCAATAGCCTTATTCTCCGTGCTAGTTGACAGCATTACTTCATAGTGTTCTCGGCTAGCGTGGGTATAGAGGTGGGGCGTCACAGAAATGAGTTTAATAGAGTTAGTATGTATACAAATGCTTATGAGATATGGAGAACTCTAAAATCAACTCATGAAGGAACTAACAAAGTCAAACAAAGAAAATTTTCAATGTTGAAAAATCAGTTTCAAAATTTAAGAATGAAATCAAATGAAAATATAAATGACATGTATTCTAGATTTCAAGGTATATATCATTCACTATTGGCACTAGGAGAAAAATTCTCTGATTTTGATATAGTATCAAAAATTCTAAACTCCTTAACAGATGAATGGGAAAGAAAGGTCCTAGCTATTGAAGAAGAAAACGATCTTTCGACTATGAAACCAGAAGAGTTAATAGGAAACCTAATGTCATATGAAGTGAATTATTAGGCAAAGAAAGTTCAAGCAAAAGATAAGAAGAATCTAGCATTTTAAGCAGAACAAGATGACTCTGACTCAGATGAAGAAGATATGGCATTTATTGCTAAGACTTTCAAATAGTTTTTGAAATTCAAAAAGAACAACAAGGGGAAGAGTTACAAAAATAACTCTAGCAACAATAATAGCAATAAACCATCATCGTTTGTCATGGAATGTTTTGAATGTCATAAGAAGGGTCATATGGTCCAGAGAAACAGAAAAACAAATTCAAGAAGAACAAATTCAAGAAGAAAGCATTTTCTGTAACATGGGATGATTCAGATTCTTCATCATTAGAAAGCGACAGTGATAGTGACACAGAGCAAGCAAATGTATGCTTCATGGCTACAAATGATGATGTAAGTGAACTAAGTTTTGAAGATTTTATTGAACTTAATTCTGAACTAGTAGATTTTGTAAAACAAACCAAGAAAAATAATAAGGAGTTACAAGGAAAACTGAATAGATTTGAATTAGAAATTAGTATGCTTAGAGATGAAAAGAAAATTCTCGAAGAAGAACTTGAAAAATCTCAAGAATTTAATTCTAATTTAGCTTCTCAACTTTCTAAGATAACTCAGGAGTTAGAAATTCACAATAATAAAAATGATGTTTTATCTATTGAAATTAATGATTTAAAATCTAACACTAAAGTATTATAGTTAGAAAAATCTAGTCTTAAAAGTAAGCTAGAAGATATTAAGAAAAATATTTCCAATTTTAATAAAGGAAGAGAAAATCATTCTAAAATAATAGAAAATTCTCAATCTACTTAAAATAAAATGGGATTAGGATTTAAGAAAATTGAAAATCCTGAAAAATCTGGAAAGCTTAAAAATAAATTTAAAAACAAAATTAGTAAAGATTTAAAGAAAATAATTTCAAAAGATTTTAAAACTACTAAAATATGGATTCCTAAAACAAATAATAACTTGATTAGAAAAAAAACATATCAAAACATTTATTGAAACTGTTCATAAAAATAAGAATTATATTTATAAAAGGAATTCTGAACCTTCTTGGGTTTGATTTCCTAAGACCAAACTCTTCGGACCCTAAAATGAAAGAGTGGGTACCATCTTAATCTTTATTTTTTGCAAGTACCACTTAAAAAGAGAGGAAAATGGATTCTAAACAGTGGTTGCTCAAATCATATGACTGGTGATAAAGACATGTTAACAAACATAGTCTACTCAAATGGAGGATCAGTCACTTTTGGAGATAATTCAAAAGGTTATGTCATCAGTAAAGGCGATGTGAGCAATAACAGTATTTCTAACTCGCCTCTCATTACCGATGTTTTATTAGTTAAAAACTTAAAATATAACTTATTAAGTATAAGTCAATTATTTGATAAAGGTTTTAATATATCTTTTTCAGAGAAAAAATATAATATCTCTGATAAAAATCAAAAATTAATTTTTGAAGGTATAAGAGATAAAAATATTTATATTCTAAATACGAATATAAATCATAACACAAAATTGTGTTTAGTAGATACAGAAAATGATTCTTGGTTATGGCACAAAAGATTTTGTCATATAAATATTAATACTATAAATAAATTAGCTAAAAATAAACTAGTTAAAGGACTACCTGATATGAAATTCAAAATTGATAATATCTGTGATGCATGTCAGTTAGGAAAATTAACAAAATCTTCTTTTAAATCTAAGAAAATCATATCTACAACACAACCACTTGAACTATTACATATGGACCTTTTCGGACCTACTCAAGTTCAATCTATTAATCACAATAGATATGTGTTAGTTATTGTAGATGATTTTTCAAGATATACATGGACTATTTTTATAAAACATAAAAGTGATACTTTTGAAAATTTTAAAATTTTTGTAAAGAGAATTCAAAATATAAAGAATTTAAAAGTTAAAAATATTAGAAGTGATCATGGAGGTGAATTTGAAAATGAAGCTTTCGAGCATTTTTGTAACAAGAAAGGAATTAATCATAATCTCTCCTTTCCTAGAACACCACAACAAAATGGAGTTGTGGAAAGGAAAAACAGAACATTACAAGACGAGCTCTATTAAGTGGAAGCACTTTACCTAAGCATTTATGGACAGAAGCTGTTGTAACTGCTTGCTATGTTTTGAATCGTGTTTCTATTCGACCATTAACAAAACATACTCCATATGAACTTTAAATGGTAGAAAACCAAATATATCATATTTTAAAGTTTTTGGTTCAAAATGTTTTATACTTAACACTAAAGATCGGCTTGGAAAATTTGATCCAAAATTCGATGAAGAAATATTCATAGGATATTCGAAAAGAAGCAAAGCTTATCAAGTTTTTAATACAAGAACTAGTTATCGAAGAAACTCTTCATGTTTCATTCAATGAAAATATCAATATTTCTTCTAAAATTTCAAATTTGAAAAATATTACAAATATAATTCTAACAAATAATTCAGAAGATGATGATATTATTCTTTAAAATAATACTTCTGATGTTACTTTAGAAAATGTAAATACTATTAATAATGATAATATAATAAGATCTTCTCCAAGAATTCTTAGAGATCACCCTATTCAAAATATAATTAGAGAAGTAATTTCAAATGTAAGAACAAGTCACCTATTAAATCAAATGGGCCATATAGCTTTTCTCTCTAATATAGAGCCTAAAAATATTAAAGAAGCCTCAACTGATGACTATTGGATTATAGCTTGCAAGAAGAGCTAAATCAATTTGAAAGAAACAAAGTTTGGGAATTAGTTCTTAGACCAAATGATCAAACAGTCATTGGTACAAAATGGGTTTTCAAAAACAAAGCTGATGAACAAGGTAACATTACTAGAAATAAAGCTAGATTAGTAGCACAAGGTTATAATCAAGAAGAAAGGATTGACTATGAAGAAATGTTTGCTCCAGTTGCAAGACTAGAAGCTATACGTATTCTACTAGCCTTTGCACGTTTACATAACTTTAAATTATATCAAATGGATGTTAAAAGTGCTTTTCTAAATGGTTTTATAAAAGAAAATGTTTATGTTGAACAACCTCCTCTTTTTACTCATGAAAAATTTCCAGATCATGTTTATAAACTTAAGAAAGCTTTATATGGTTTAAAACAAGCACCTCGTGCTTGATATGACCGACTTAAAAGCTATCTACTAGAATCTGGTTTTGTGATTGGGAAAGTTGATCAAATGTTATTTATTAAGAAAAATAAACAAGATATTTTAATTATTCAAATATATGTTGATGATATTATTTTTGGTTCAAAAAATGAAAATTTATGTCAGGAATTTTCGACTATCATGATAAATGAATTTGAAATGTCACATATGGGAGAACAATCATATTTGCTCGGATTGCAAATCAAACAAATGCAAAATGGCATTTTTCTTAATCAAGAAACGTATTGCAATAACCAAATTAAACGACTCAGTATAGAAAGCACGTCTGCCAAACCAACTCCTATGAGTACAAATATACATCTTGAAAAATATGAAAATTGTAAGAGTGTTGACCAAAAACTATACGGTAGTATGATTGGATCACTGCTTTACTTAACTATTAGTCGACCTGACACTATGATGAGTGTTTGTTTATGTGCTCGATTTCAAGCAAATCCTAAAGAACCACATATGCGAGCAGTCAAACGTATAATTCTTTATCTTAACAAAACCAAAGATTTAGGATTATTTTATCCAAAAGAATGTCCTTTTGAATTAGTATCATATAGTGATGCTGATTTGGAGGAAGTCAGACAGAGAGAAAAAGTACAAGTGGAACTTGTCATTTCATTGGAAGATCCTTAGTATCTTGGTTAGTAAGAAACAAAATTGCGTTTCACTATCGATATGTGAAGCAAAATATATATCTGCAGCTTTAGCATGTGCTCAAGTAATCTACATGCAACAATCATTACAAGATTTTGATATAAAATTAAATAAGTCTATAATATATTGTGATAACACTAGTAAAATAAATTTATCTAAAAACCCTGTCAATCACCGACGAACTAAACATATTGACATTCGTCGTCATTTTCTTCGTGATAATATTGAAAAGGATATAATAAATTTAGAATTTGTAAATTATGAAAATCAATTAGCTGATATTTTCACTAATCCCCTCAATGAAATTTGTTTTATAAGATGAAGAAGAGAACTAGGTATGATTTCTCTAAAAGAATTATAAAAATTGCTAATTAATTTAATTTAATTTAATCTGAAAAAATATTTTTTGGTACTCGAACTAGGCACCTCGGGTTTGATAAGTCTATGTCACTTCCACTTGACTATTCAGTATTTCACATCTACTTCTTATGCATTTTCTCCTTTATATTTTTTATTTTATTTAGGATAAACTTTCAGCCACAAACACTTGTTTAATTCTCATCCTTACTTTTACAGTTTGCACGTACAACCATCATTTTCTAACTGCATTTCTTCCTATAAATTTTTCAGCTCTTAACTCTCTTTTATCCATCAAAAGAATTTTTCTTCAAACATATTCTTATCCTCTACATTAAATTCTAAACCTCCTTTCAACATCAAAACGTCTTCACACGATTCATCAGATGGATCGGCTTATTCATCTATCGATTTCGCAACACCATCATCTGCATCATCAAACCTCCCTACACCAACTCCTACTCACGAACCTACAAGACCTTCAAAATCGCACGGGTTATACACCTGAGAAAAAGAAAGCAAGACATTTCATGTTCTTTGGTTCTCCTCAGACCAAACAAAAAATTGATGATTTACGTCATTACCAGAGGGAATCGATAGCGCTTCATCGTGTGATGTATTACTAAGAGAAAATGAACTCAAGACGTCTGAGTTTTCTAAAGCAGAATGGATGGAAGTTCTGTGGTTCATCTTCCTCTGCGGTTCATCCTACACCTTTTTCATCTCTGAATCCATGGGATAGGTCGTCTCAAGCTCCGCTTGTCTCTCCAAACTCATGGGAGCGTGGAAACCGTTGGTCACCACTGCAACCATATGTAGAGAAGACGAAGGATGAACCGACAAGTACCAAATCTCCATCAACCTCTTCTTCCAAATAATTTTGTTTTGTCTATCTTTTTAATTACTTTTTATCCGTATTCTATATGCATTGTGTTAATATATAATATATATTATTTGTTTGTCTACAAAATTGACTGAATATGCTGCAATACTCATTCAGTCGACTGAAGCTGTATACTGTATGTTTTCATACACTATTCAGTCGACTGATCGATAGTAACCAGGTGACTGAATGATTAAATAAAGAGCAATTTTTCTTATTTAGTTGACTGGCCCAGTCAACTGAATCTGAAACATAACTCTCGGAAAATTGGTTCAGTCGACTCACCGGATTCACCCAGTCAACTAAATCTGAAACAAAACTCTCGGGATAATGTTTCAGTCGACTGATCATAATCGGTCAGTCGACTGAATTCAAATCTGAGCCTACCTTTTCACCTTTTTACCTATCTTTTAACACTACAACCCTTTAACTCCTCTTTTACTTTTTACATTTACCTCCATACTCCAGAATTCTAAAACCCTAGTTCCCAAATTTTTCCAAATTTCTTCAATACTTTCACTAATTCAAATGGCTCCTCGTCAACAAAAGAGATATAGGCATGCTTCTACTTCCTCTGAGCCAATTGATTCTCGAATCGCTCAATGGTTATACGATGCTCCTGCAATCCAAAGGTGGAATAAGATGAAAGAAGACTGATTCTTTGAAGGTTATTTTGTTGTTTTTCCTAATTTTGTGCCATATAGGATTCAAGATTTAGCAAGGAGAAGCCATCTAGAATCACTCCTAGATCACAACCAAAATAATATCAAGATAAATCATACCTTGTGAAACTTTTCTATGCTAATTTAAATTTAGACCATGAAAACCCACACAATCGTGACAATTGTGTTTGGAGTTTAGTATGTGGCCGATAAGTGTTTCTTTCTTTAGATAGAATTGGTCATATTCTACATACTCTAACAAGTGGTATTGATTTACAAGAATTAAATGCAATTATAGGCGAGAGAGATGAAGTAAGTCATCGATTCTTAGAAGATGACATGTAAGAACTCAAGTCTATTGCGTTACGACCTACGGCCAGAATTATGCATAGAGCTTTAATGCACACAATTCTACCCCGTACTAGCTCTTATGAGCTTGTTTATCCAAACAACTACAAAGCATTATATGCTATTTTGGGAGAAGTTGAAGTAAATTGGCTAAAACTCATTCTAGACGAATTTCGGTCATTTAACCAAGGTCGTATGAATATTATTTACTTTGGAGAATATATTATGCGGCTACTTATGAATCTAGAGGTTCCTATTCCTGAATCTGATACCTCTATTCCAAAAACTTTGAATAGCCTCACCATAAGCCTTATGAAACTACCACCAAGATCTCGTACTATCATGACTTTTCAAGAATGGAAATCTCGACCTCGCCATGAAACTTCTACTCAATAACAACAATCAACAGATGACATCTGAATGCCAACTCCATCCCAAAGCACTTTGGAACCTATTGATTTAATCGTAAGAAATCAAGTCACCTTGGATTCCCGTATTAAAAATCTTGATAAGAAAATTGACAAAAAGTTTGACAAAATCGAGAGTTTCTTCTAGATTTTGTGGGATGCAATATCTTGCTTCTCTTCCACCACCACGGAGACTTCTCAACTTGGATCCAAGCAGACGCCCAGCCCCTCACTTTACTTGGTCAACATCAGAAAAACATACTAGTTCTGACACAAGTGGCAATGGAGGTGGTAGACAGTTTGCGGGAAGTTCCCCCAGAGGAAAAGGACCAATGCAAGTTGAAGAAGAGGAGACAGAATCTGATTCTGAATGAGGTTGTTATCTTTTAATGGTAGTAAGTTTTTTATTTGTTTTGAACATTCTATCTATAAGTTTGTATTCGTAACAATTGTAATCTTTTGTTTCTGTGATTGTAACTAGTATTCTTATTCTATTGTGTTAGTTTAATGTTTAAATTTTCATTTCCTTTTTGTCGATGACAAAGGGGGAGAAATTTGTATGACTAACCATTTCATGCAGGGATTAAAAATGTCATCATATATTCAGGGGGAGATATATATAACTCCCGTTATATATTTCTCAAAAATATAGTATCACATAAAACAGGTTATCATCAATCAAAAAGGGAGAGAATGTTGAATCATATATTTTGATTCATGACAAAGCAGTAAATTAGACTATATGGATAAGCGACAAAAAGGAAGAGAATTATGATGTTCGAACTACAAAGGAGACAAGGTTACAAAACTGCGTATAGTATGATAATTTATTGAAATTTTTAGTCTTAAAGATGTTAAAATCTATCCACAAGTAGTTAAGCTGTTTTAGAACTTTAATTTTTTTAAAATATGTGAAGACTGTGCTTTGACTGTCATCTCAGCCGACAGACCGTATATGGCTAGTCAACTGAATCTGTACAGGTGCACAGAACCTCTCAATTATTGCACAACTTTGAACATTCAATTGACTGGTCGTTTTGGGTCAGTCGACTGAATTCTTTCAATAGCTATTTTTTCTGAATGGACACTTCCTTTTGCCAAGAGTTATATTCTAAAATGAAGAGGTGTGGATGCTTCTTTTGATCAGAACTCTTTGTGAATGGTTGCATCTCTTTATCTACTATATAAGAACACAAAATTCACTTCTACAAATCACCAATTTTCGGTTTACTTTCTGATCATACTTTCTACTATCTCTGCATTCTAAAAAGCAATCACAACTTACATATATTGCTTGAATCACTGAATTAATTATCTTATTCTTTGATTTAAAGCGATATCTTTCTTTCTAAATCTTTACACACATATATATACATAAGGAAAGATTATTGGAAGATTGTACTATAAAAGACAAATCTGTGTTATCAAGAACACAAAGTGTCAAAGAAATTTTTAGTGAATCTGTGAAGTCCTGTTCAGTTGTTCAAGCGGGTAAAATCCTCTTTCGGCTGTTAGAGGCAGAAAAATCTTGATCGGTTGCTCAGGTGTTGTATAACTATTCCTCCGGGTAAAGTGAGAGGTTATTGTTAGAAATTCCAGAGGGAAGTCTGGGACTGGACGTAGAACGGGAAGTTCGAACCAGTATAAAAATTCCTGGTGTGCCCATTTTTATTTACTTTGCTATTATCATCTGTTTTCCTCTTTTAATTTTAAATATATTTCATATTACATGATCCAAAGTGATAGCTAGCCATCCTGTAGTCACTTTCAGGTAGTATTAGTGATGAGCGACGTTGAAAGTGCGTAGCTCTGATGAGTCGTGATGTTCATTTTACTTTCACAAATGAAAGGCGGCATCGATAAAACACAACATCAATGAGATGTGGCATAAGTTATGTTTACATAGCATTGATGGTTACGATGTTGGTCACGTTTGACATCACTACTTCTTTGAAGAGATGCAACATTGGTCATATTCGGTGTTGATGATAAGCGATATCCCTAGCTCTAGCAACAACATATGGCATTGCATATAACTCTTTACTGATGAGACATGGTGTTAATTCGCTACCATTCTTTCCTTATTGAATATTGTTGTGGCATCATGGTTAGGTCGCATGTTGCACATCTTCGAGGTCAATAATGGTGATAACATTTCATTTGTATCTATTATTTCTTCTTCTTCATCATTATTATTATTTTTGTAATTTTCATCAAATAAAACGTGTAGTGTTTCTTCTATTTTTTTTATGTTTATTGTATATTCTATATATTTTGCTTCGTTCTGAATATCTAGTAAATATTCCTTTATTGGATTTTGGATTGAATTTTCCTAACTGATATTTCATATTTAATGTAAAACATTTTGATCCAAAAATTCTTTGATATGACATATTAGTTTTTCTACTGTTAGAGAGTTCATATGGTGTACTTTAGTTAAGGGTCGAATAGTGACACAATTTAAGACATAGCATGCATTATATATGGCTTCTACCTAGAAATGTTGTAGTAGTTGGCCACCACTAAGTAGAATCATATCACATTCCTTTAATATCCGATTCTTTCTTTCTACAACTCCATTTTGTTATGGAGTTCTAGGAAATGAGAAGTTATTACTAATACACTTTTTGTTTCATATGTTGTCAATTAGTTCGTTTTCAAATTCGCGGCAATGGCCACTTCCCATATTTTTTATTTTTCAATTTTTAAATTTTGAATTCTTTTAGCAAAATTTTTAAATGCTTCAGAAGTATCACTTTTGTTTTTCAAAAATAATGTCCATGTATATCTAGAGAAATCATCTATGATTACATAAACGTATTTGCTACGGTTTATAGATTGAACTTGAGTAGGATTGAATAGATCTAAATGTAGTATTTCGAGAGGTTGTAACGTAGGAATGATTTTCTTAGATTTAAAAGATGATTTAGTAAATTTTCTTAGTTAGATGCTTCAAAAATATTATATACTTTAAAATTCATCTTTGATAAACCTTTTACTAAATTGTTTTTAGATAATTTACTAATAGCTTTAAAATTTATGCGACATAATCTTTTGTGCCATAGCCAATGATAGTCATCTTTGGCTATTAAACACGTGTCTATATTATGATTAATTTTCATGTTTAATACATAAATATTTCTTTCTCTAATTCCTTTGAAAATTGGATATTTATTTTGATCGAAAATATTACATTTATCTTTTAAGAAAGAAATACTAAAACCTTTATCGAATAATTGACTAGTACTTAGTATATTATGCTTTAAATTTTTAATTAATAAAACATTGGTAATAAGAGGCGAATTCGATATACTGTTGTTGCTTGCATTTCCTTTTCTAATGACGTATCCTTTAGAGTTATCTTCAAAAGTAACAGATCCACTATCTGAGTAGATTATATTGTTAGCATATCTTTATTGTACGATATATGCTTGGAGCAACCACTCTCAAATTTCCATTTTCCTCTTTTTTATTTGGTACCTGCAAAAAATATTAAATGGTATTTGTACCCACTTTCTCCATTATGGTTCCAAGAGTTAGGTCTTAGGAAACAATACCCCACAGGGTTTGGTATTCCCTTTGAAAATATAATTAGAATTTTTGTGAATAGTTGATATTAATATATCTATATACTTATCTTTTTATCAAATGAGTATTAGGCTTTGGAACCTAAATCTTAATAGATTTTATTAGTTTCTTTTGACTATCATCTTTCTTTTTGAAATTCATATATAGTGAGCATATCTTTTAGGATATGTCTTTACTTCTTTATTTGTTTTATGATAACCTAGACCTTTTTACTAAAAGATAATTGAGAGTTTTCAATAATTTTAGAAAGGTTTTCTCTACCTTTATTAAAATTCAAAATATTTTTAGTATTGTTTTCAAACTTGGTTTTAAGTCCTACTACTTCTAATTATAATATTTTAACGCTGGAATTTAGATTTTGATTCTCTTTTGTTAATATATCACTCTTATGTTTTCGAGTTTCTATTTCATTACTTAGCATAGTAAGTTGAGATGTTATACCAACACACGAATCTTGTGATTTTACTAATTCCTCTTCTAGATTTTTTTTCATCTTTTAGCATATCGACTTCTAGTTCACTTTTATTTAACTTTCCTAATGCATCTTTATATTTTCTTTCAAATATTTTAGCTTATCTAATAACTCAGAATTTATTTCAACTAGGTCATCGAATGAGAGATCATTTACATCATCATGAGTAGCCATGAAACATACATTTTCTTGTTTGACATCGCTACCACTATCTGAAGAGGAGGATGAGTTCGAATCATCCGAAGTTACCGCAAAAGCTTGCTTATGAATTTTCTCGCTCTAATTCTTGAAGTTGTTCTTCTTAAGGTCCAGGCAATCTTTCTTTACGTGACCAACTTTGTCACATTCATACTACTTGAGTTTTGAAGTTAACGGATTGTGTTGTTATTTCTGTTGTTTCCAAACTCCTTATTCTTTTGGAATTTCATAAACTTTCTGAAATTCAAAGCTAAAAATGCAATGTTATAATCATCTATGTCAGAATCTTCATTCTCTGCTTGAAAAGCAATTATTTTCCTATCTTAGGCTTGTACCCCTTTTGCTTGCAAATTCACTTTAAAGGACATGATATTTTCCATTAACTCTTCTGGTTTAATGGTTGAAATTTCATTATCTTCTTCAATAGTTAAGACTTTTCATTCCCACTCATCCGTTAAAGAGTTTAAGATTTTTGAAACAATATCAAAATCAGTGTATTTTCTCCTAGAAGTGAGTGATATATGTTTGAAATCTAGAGTACGTGTCATTTATAGTTTCATCTTGCTTCATTCTAAAGTTTTGAAATTGATTTTGAATCATGGAAATCTTGCTTTGTTTGGCATTATTTGTACCTTCATGAGTTATTTTAAGAGTATGCTAAATTTCATATACGAATGTGCATGCACTGACTCTTTTAAACACATTTTTATCTTGAGAACAAAGCAACATGTTCATAGCTTTAGTATTAGCAGTAGCATCTAGTTTTTGGGTGTTAAACTATTGTTCATAAGCATTGGTAGGTACAAAGTACTCTTGTTGAGTGATATTTCCAAGTGTCATAACCACTAGCTTGCATATATATCCTCATCCTAGTCCGTTAAATAGTGGTGGTCGTGTAGTGTGTTGACCTTCAACAAAAATTGATGTAGTACTATCCATATTACTTGAAATATCAAAAACTTTGTTATGGTTATTTGATGGTCGTACTCTGACACCAAATGAAAGACGCTATGGATTGAGTAATATGAATGATTCTACTAAATTAAAACTTGCATTTAATAGCAGCAAGAATAAATAATGTAAAGAAAGTAAAAACGATTACACTAGATACATTTTTACTGGTTCAAACTTTCTGTTCTACGTCCAGTCCATGACTCATTCTAGATTTAAAACAACACCCTCACTTAACCTAGAGGAATGCATATTATAACTACTTGAGCTGCCGAATAGGACTTTGTGCCTAAAGATCTCAATTGGACTTTGACTACAAAAGAGTAGATAAGTTAATTACTTCATGTGCTGTAGTATAGCATAGATGTGTCAAAAAGTATAACATTCCTATAGTCTTCTTCTTAGTGGTATGAAGTGTATTTGTGAAGAATTGGAAGTGAATTAATCATAAGAGAAGTATATATGAATATGCAAGTGATCAAATGAAAGCAGAGTGTATATATTGAATGCTTAAGAATTCAAGATAAGATATTGAGAACAGAGAGAATAGAATTTAATTCAAGTTAAGAAAGTGACTGCTGGTTATAGATAGTAGATAGAAGCAATCATTTATGATGAGTTACAACCTATGAAAGTGCTTCAGCCATTGATGAAGGGAAGTGTCTCTTCATAAAGAAGAAGGCCCTTCATAATTTAATTTTAAAAATAGATGTTACGACATTTAGTCGACCGAAATAGGTTAATTAATCGATTGAATTATAGGATTCTTTATGCCATAAGGAAATGATGAAAAAACATCAGATTTAATCGTTAGAATTTATTTATTTAGACGACTGAACACTATGTGAAAAATAATTGTATACAGTTGATTTAGTCGACTAAATCTATCCTCTTGTTGTTTTCAAAACTGCTAGAAAATAATTGATAGCGTATATGTGTGTGTGTACCACTTCGAATACATTTCAACATGTGTATACTCTAGAATAATGACTCTATGACTGATACTATAATTTTGTGCTTTATCATTTTGTCTTTGTCATATAGATCTCTTTTAATAGATAATTTCCTGCAAATGTCGATAATATATGTAATAATGTCTTATAGTTGTCACTTTCAAAATTTGGGATTCAAACACACTCATCCACATTCGATTAATTGTTTTATTAAAAAAATATTTACCAAGCTTCGACGATAAATGTGAATTCTATACACAGTAATCTACCAAACCACAACCATAATCACTAAAGAGTTAAGCGTCAACGCTTGCACCCCATCCACATCTCGATCCCCAAATACAATATCATCAGAAATCATTTTCAATTATTTTACGGTAGTTCCATCTTCCATGTAAAACAAATCTACTACATAACATGCTTTAATAAACTTCCATATCTTTCCATCTCAGTCCAACCTTTTTCGGCCGGATGAGGTTCACCAGTGATAATGTTAATTGTATTTCTCTTTTTAGGTTGCCTAGGTTCATCACCACTAGGCCCAACCTGATTCCATTTTGTTATCTCCCTATGGTTTGCACTGTCCATCTACGCGCCATCCTACGGGTCTTTCACATATTATTGCAGCATATTTTTTCTAATTAAATCCTTGATTATATTCTTTAGATGACGGCACTCGTTGGTATTATGCTCATGACTTCATGGAAGTGACAATGCTTCCTTGAGAGTCGCTCTCATTCAGTTGCCTCTCTCCAAGGCGGTTTTTAGTAATTTTCAGTTCTTTGCATAGTAAGGTAAATATTCTCTATAGCCTCATTCAAGGGCTTTAGATATCTCGGACGCTTCTTGAAGTCTGGCTTTTCACCGATGCCATGATTCTTTCCATTTTAATTGTTATTATTACTTCAAACATTGACTGTAACGTTCTCGATGCTCTCACCAGTTTGCTTTCTAGCGACATTACTTTGCACAATTACGCTCGATGGTCTATCAACAGCTTTCAGACGACCAGGTCTACCTTTTTTAAGTGCAAAAAATAGTTGGCCTTCCAATAGAATTCCTCCATGATGTATGGCTGCTTCATCCTTTGACATTGCCAAAATATGTATCAGAGCGTATCCCCCAGATCAATGCCATCAACACGATATCCTCCTTTGGGTTGTTTACTACAATCAAAGTAGTACTAAATCTACTCAAAAATCCCTTTAGAGACTCTTGAGGACCCTGATATATGCTTGGCAATGAAATTGCATCCTTTAGTCATGCGGCTTGGAACCTGAACAATTCCATGAACTTTCCTGCTAACCGACTAAATAAAGATATGGATCTCGGCACAAGCTGAGTAAACCACATCGTAGGTACTCCGTCTAGAAATATGGGAAAACATCAACACCTCATTGCGTCCACCGTCCTGACACCATCCATATGCCTAATCACATTTCAATACTATTGCTAGGGTCTGTGGTCCCATTATATGATGGCATTGACGGCATAACAAACTTCCATGGATAACCTTCCTATAAGGGGTCATCCGAGAATGGCATTCTAATAGGCATTGATCCCCATTCATCATTACTTCTATGCTTGTTTTCATTCACTAGCATCCTTACCATTTCATTTGTATACTCCAGATTAATCGGATCAATTAGACAAACGATTATAGGGACTGCCCCGAGTGTTCGGCTCCACAAACTCTCTCGGTTAGTTCCATGATATTTCGGTACCCTATCTTCAGGAGAATCGTTTGTTTAGCTCTTCATTGTCTATCTTTTGTCATTATGGTTTAGTGAATCTACTTTAACACCACAACTCAAACCAACAGCAACTAGCTCAGCACCAGCATCAATCCCCTCATCGGTTCACCACCAAAGTCATTATCCATAAATTGCCTCCTCTACTCGGTACCGAGTTATGATTTGCCAACGGGAGTTTTCCTAGACCCTATTTTCGATGTCCCAACTTCCCCTCTTCTTATCTGTGTTCCATCTCTTCGATTTTTGTTTGTGATGAAGAATTTCCTCTTTGAGTCAGAAGATGATGATGTTTTTCTACAATGATTGTATTTGTTTTTTGATACTTAACAATATATCGTTTAGAACTCACATTTTTGTTTCTTCTACCTTATACTTTCTTTTGAGAAAGTTGCAACATATTACCATATACCGATAGTCACTATGAGTCATGCCAACCAAGCATCGACTACTAGAGGCAATGTTGATGCTTGAGATCTATACATTCCACCATGGTTTCAGAGGTACTTATAGGCTATAATGTTAGGTACTCTACTCGGACAGGAGGCGTACTTGAATCGACAGTGGTTCCACTGCCCATTATTGACTCGAGGAGACTATATAATGATATTACTCTTAGTCAGGTTCTAATGGGCGCTTATTATGCTAGTCTTGATTAAATGGCGCTATCAGATTTTATTGGATCTGGTGCACTAGTAAGGGGTTAACTGGGTGAATTTCATAAAAATTTCCTTTTATTAAATTGTGCAAGTTCTTTATTCTGTGTTGTATAAATAAACATTGTTTATACTAAATCACATTTAGTGTTTTGAATTGTAAAAGAGTTTTGTAATATTTTAATTTTATTAATTAAACCATTTATTTATTATTAATGTTTAAAATAAATTTATTAATAATTTTTATTTCTAATTAGTATTAATGTATTATAACTTATACTGAATATGTTATGATATTCATATTCACAATATAAACTGACAAATATTTATATTTATAACCTAAACTAAGGGTTCAGGAGAAAATTGACTGCTTTGTCCTATGGTCAATAAGATGTCTAAGTGTAGCATATGTACATACTAATGCCTAACAAAAGCTATAAATATAAAACATGTCAATAGAATTATAGATGAATAATTGTTTTCATCCATTTAAATCTTAAACTGTATTTAAATTAAAATTAAATATGTATGTATGTGTATGTGTGTGTGTGCAAACAATATAGGCATATAAAAAATTTGTTTAAAATATATAAATATATAAAAATAAATAATTTAAAATAAAATATGTTACATTATATATAAATTCTATATCAATATATATAATGAAATTTAATTTCTACAATATAAAAAGATTTTAAAAAATTAAAATTTTAAACTTAATAAAGCAAAAAGGTTTTTTAATTAAGTTGAAGCCACCATCTAGAATAAAGATAGTTTTCTATAAATATATTTCGATTTGAATATTTAATTGTTGAAAAAATCAAACTTTAAAAACAAAATGATTTGGAAATTTATTTTTACAAATATATTTATATCTTTCATGTCTAAATTTTTGTTATATATATAAGTTATACTTCTTTTGAACCAAGTAATATCTTGATGAATTAGAACCATTGAATGGTCGTGAAATAAAACAAAAAATTCAAAAGTCCAGAAGCGCAAGTCTGGAAACTAGAATTCAGGTAAATTCCAAAGAATCGATACTGAACCTTGCTTGCCACTAGGAGGTGCTCAGCCACTTACCATACATGTGAAGTGACAAAAAGCAGAAAACAAAAATTAATAAATAATTCATGACTTAGTACAAAGTCATAAAGCTTGATTGTGACCAAGAAAAATAAGTTCGAGGAAATGAAAACAAAGTTGGCAAAGCTAAATGCTCAAAGTAGGAAAACCCTATAACTCGGCACTGAGTTGTGAGGCAAAACTAAATACCAAATTGAAAACAGAACTACTGAGTTGGTCATGATCTTCTTTTGGAGCCTCCCGTCGAACATGGTTAGCCAATACCGAAGCCAAATTCATTGACCTTCATATGTAAATAGGAGGTGAAGTGCACAAAAAGGAGATCCTCCTTCTTGCTTTCTGAATTAATAGATTTTATCCTAATGCTGTATTGATTCTTACCGGAGTTATAAGCAACTGAGTTGTAAAATGACTGATAGAAAATAAAGTACAAATCAGTAACAAAGTTGACAATGGACGTAGGCTATTGATTTTGGTCAAACCACTATAAATTCTATGTGTTCTTGCTCATTTTTCAATTTCTTTACTTCCATAACTCCTGCTTTTAAATCGATTGGGTGTTTATCCCATTTTAATCAAACATTTTGGTGCTTTTTACTAAGAAATTTCAAGATTCTCACCCATAGATCTACCTTGACACTTTGGATTTGAGCTATCCATATGCTAGATCTAGAAAGATGTAGTTGTAGTATCCTTGACTTCCAGAATTTGAAAGAAGTCCTAGAAGAGTTATGCACCTAGGAACTCTAAGGCAAAATTAATCACCTCAAGACCCATCAACGATGATGAGAACTAAGACTCTCAACACAAGGAAGAAACATCAACATGTTATAGCTAAAATTCCAAGTGCATCGGAGATGGTGACTTCGGTGGATTTGGATCGAATGATGAACGAGGTGAACAAGAAGACATCAAAGAGTCAAACTACCATTCTAAAGCGGATGGAGAGAAATATTACTTTGATGACCAAATACCCCAAAGATGAAGGAATATGGTGATTGGGAAACCAAATCTCTGATACCAAATTTGATGAGCCACCTCCCGTAACACCCCGAATCCATGCATACAAGCAATTAGATTCCCTAACCATGTCACAAACAACATTGTTTTAAGGGTAAGATATATGAAAACCCAATGATTATCACAGAGTATATATATCTCAACAAACTAATACTCGAAGCAGAATAATAAAAAATTATAATATCAACGTAAACATGTAGAACACTAGATGGATATCATACTAACAGACATAATACAGAAAAAATGTTAAGCACTTCCTAACCATGCTTAACCGTTAGGACTTTTAAATGAGGTTTGTAATTACTTAAACAAGAATGTTAAGCAATTTCTGACCATGATGACTTTTAAATGGGGTTAGAAGCTATTTGAATATTTATCCCTCTCTTGTATATGAGTCACTTTTGGAACTAGACTAGCCCGCAGCGGAAGTTATGAGTGAAATTCAAAAAAATTACCCTATTGGATCTTTTGTTGGGCCCATGAAGTCTAACTGAAATAGAACATTTCTAAATTTCATTTAAATAAAATCATTTATTTTATTTTAATTCAAATAAATTAACATATGAAATTAATTTTATTTGATTTAGTTTATACGTAAATGTATCATATACATTTATATGTGAGCGCATGTGTAACATAATAATCCGTGAAAGGTATAATATGCCCATATGTAGATGTTGGGATTTACGTCGCAGCAGATATATTAGCTCATTTTGAATGTCATGTATGTTGTCCAAATATGTGCATGTATATGTGTTACAATACACACACACACACATACACATGTGCATGTGTAAATATATTGTATATAACATGTGAACATAAAACATTTATATATAGATAAATATATATAGAAAGAGAGAGAACAATTAATAAAAATTATTTATAATTCAAAATTAACTTAGTTTTGCAAACATAATAATTTTAGTTTTTAATTTGTATATATTATGAATAAAATAATGTTTTCATCCATAAATAATTAACATAAAATAATCTATTGATGGAAATTCAAATTTTATAATTTTTGAAAATCTAGGTTTATAAAATATAGCTTAGGAAAAATCTGGAGATTTTTCAAAGTTGAAATATTATTTTTAAAAACAAATACATTAATTTCGACAATAATTATCTAATATAAAACAATATATTGTTTAGAATTCAAATTTCAAATTTTCAAAAATTCAAAAACCATAAATGATAGGTTACAAAAATTTTTGAAGAATTTTCCAATTAAATTATTATTTTTGATAAATCATTAACATTTTTTCGAAATAATATTAATTATTAAAAATAATAAACTTTATTAAAAAATTCCTAAATTTTTTCTTTATGGTTCTGAAATTACGTAATATTTTTAAAAATATAAAATTGAATTTTTAATGTAATAATTATTTTATATATAATAAATAATTCAAAATTTTAATAAATATTAATTTAAAAATATGAATATATGTAAGATAATTAATTTTTGAATTTTTAAATTCATATTATATATAAATAAGTGCACTAAATTTTTTCACACACACACACACACATATATGTATATCTTATATATACATATATGCTATTATGAGAGAGAAATATACACTAATATATATATATATATATATATATATATGAATTTATTAATAAATATATTAAAAACAATTATTAATGATAAAAATTGGTTTTATACAGTAAACCGCATTTGTCTACACATAAATCAAATGGTATAATAAACAAATTATGCGCACAACTAAACTGATTTGTGACAACCACATCTGCTTACAAAATCTCACCTAACTAAATATATAGTAGCAATATATTTAAACAGATATGAAACTGCTCATTATAGGATCATAGAACATAATTTAATTACTGTAATATGAATTAAAATTACCAATTTAATGATGCTTTTGAATCCACGTTGAAGCAATGAGTTCCCTTCCTTTTATAGTTCTTGATTCGTCAAATTGCAAGTTCGGAATCACCGACCTCTAACTATCGAATAGTATTATTTTAATTTAAAATATATTTGACTATTTTGAAGTAGATTGAGAGCTATGTTTTAATCAGCAATGTAGAAGGTAATGGCGGCAAAAAAAAAGTTCATCATTATTTTAGAGATACATATATATAGGGTTGTATTAGAGAGAAACGAGGAAAACCTTTTACCCATTCTCACTTGATCTCAACCCATTATCTCCAAGCCAATTCCCTATGTTTTAGCCACCCCTGGACCTACCCAAAACCAAAATTTTTTAGCCTAATGTTGGGCCTTAAACTCATCTAAGCCCAACCCAAAATATTATGCAATTAAATCTAATTTAAACGCTTGTCGATATTATATAGCAATCGATATATTTATAACGGTTATAAATATGTGTAACATTATTTATTTTTAAAATCATTTTCAAATTATATAATTAATATTTCATAAATATTAATTATATAATTAATTTATAACAATTATAAACTAATTAAATCGTTCTTAAGGGAATTCATCATTTCGGCTGTGTAACTCTTTGTGTAAATTTGGTCAGCGATTACCATCGAACTATTATAATGTTAACGTTTAACGTTCACACATCACTTACAGGTGGTGTGACATTATGTCCAAATTTATCACTTACACATTTTTGGTAAAAATCCAATTTTAGTTAAATAAGCTTTACCCGGTTGTGGCATTTGTTTACACCAATTCTCTTCGTCAAAACTATATGACTTTGGATTTATGGAATTTGGTAATGGTCAAAATTCCAACCTCATCCACATTTAAATGGGTAGTCCAAATACAAAGTCCTTGGTTCATTAATAGCAATTATTGTTAACCAAAATGCTCTGGCCAGAGTCTTTGACTTTGGGTTGACTTGAGTTGACTATGATACTAACCATATATAACTGAGGAGATGAATCCTCTGTTGAATAGTGTTTCACTTTCAATACTTCCACTCAACCCAACTATAGTCACTCGATGGACGCCATGACATGATTGGGCTATAATCAAAGTGGAGCTTTCATATTGAAGATCCGTGGTATTCTCAAGCCGAGAGAACCGTCTAAATTAGCCACATCGATATTTCGGTTTGACTGTAGTTATATTAGCCAACAGAAAACTATCGAGTGAGTCGTTCCATTGTTATCCAATAACTATTAGTACGCAACCCCTAGATGCCCCCGGTAGTCATGAGTAATACACTGTACAAAATTGGGAGAGCGTTACATACTCCAGTCTCAACGGATACACCGATATCCAGTCTCGATGCATCTTGACTAGGAACATTTAAAATGGTATATTTGTTTCGTTGTGATAAATTACTCACGGTTACAATACTTTGTAACTACTATCATAAAATATACCATTTATGGATTTTTCTATTAAATATACTTTTAATTAAGTTAATTAATTAATATAATCACATTATATCAAGTATATAATAGGAAGAAAAAACCTTTTATTTCGAAAAAGATTGGTCAACGATTTAGATATTTGTAACAAATTACATAATTGCCCATAGGGCATATCCCTAACTCTATCAATCTCCCACTTGCACTTGGGGTCAATTATGGAATCTAATTCCAACTTCTCCAATCAGTTTTCTTAAAACCAATTAGGTCAGACTCTTAGTGAATGAGTATGCTATTATGTTTTAATTATCTACTTTATCGATTAACACACTCTCTCTCTGACACTGATGAACTGCCTTTATCATATGGAACGATTCAAAGTATGTCTTTCGACTTCTGGTGAGCTTTAAGTTCTATCATGACCAATTTCATGACATTGTTATCTTATAACAATATTATGGGATTCTCAACATTTGGAATCATCTTTGGCTCAATTATAAATTTGTGCATTAATATCTATATACATTGGTTCATTGTAGCGCTATTCAAGTTAATGTTCTCAACATTTCTTTGAATCGACCACAATCACTTTTGGTTTAAAAAAAAATCAAATTAAATATTTTAACTTGAATTTTATCATTGACATAATATACTCAATATCACTTATAAAAGTTTCCATCATAACGAGTTCGTTGTTTCTATAAACAATTCTCTAGTATTTCATAAATACGCGAGAACGCCTCAAACAACCATTAATGATACCAATTTGGATTTTATATTTGCTCCATGTATCAAATACATAAACAAAACACAATATCATACACAACATTATATGTATGATAATTCCTATTGCTAAGCATAAGGAATCCAACTTACATGTTCTATTTTCAATAGGGTGCTCTTATATATAGTTTTGGAACAATCCCTATATCTTATATTCTCACCATAAAAGACATCATTTATAATCCAAGAATGAGTATTAAAACAGCTGAAGTTGATTTTAATACAACCATATTGTTAAAATCAACAATCTGTTGTTTACTTATAGTTTAGAAATATCAATATAACTTTTGAACGTTCTTTCTTATGAACACACGCTTCCTATGCACTTTGATTGGAAATCAAACTATTTGATATTTCTATCAAAATACTTATTCAATCTTGATGCTTATAAAATGTACATTCGTATCGTTCTTGGATCATATCCAAAGATAAACAAACCCAATATCGCTCACACTGACTTTGAGGCATTTTTGGTTAATATTTGTAAATGGCTTACTCTAAACCATTATTTAGTATATTCTGTTTCGATACATAAGTACCAAACACTATGTCTTATCTAGCGATAATTTTGTGACTAAATCTAAATTAACTTGAGCATATTGAATACTGAATCTGTTATGCTAATTTCAACAATTAAAATTTGTGATATTATTCTTATCAACATTGCTCATTTAATTCCAATCACATTAGTCTTTCCAATAAAGGAACAATCTTGGCCGATGGATCATATCTCTTTGGTTACGACCATCAAAATTGTATTTTGATAGTGTACTTCGAATTCTTTCAGATTTGCGATCATACCGTATAGAGTCAACAATCTTAATGGTTTAATTGAACAACCGAGGGTAATGTACATTTTCGACATTAATAAGAAACTCATAGTTTCTCTTCGATGTAGAGAATACTTATTAGACATTCTAATGCTATGTGTTCATTTAGGTTAGTTAATTTCACTTCATCTCATATAATTAGTTCTATCTTTGAATCGGATCCAATTCCAATTTAACTACCGAAAATTTCTTAAAGAAATTCCTTCATAATGAAGTTGATATGTCTTGAAACAACAATTGCTTCTTAGTGTAAATAGAATAGGGATTCATAAATGCTTTATGAACCTTTTTATTTATAAAACTAATTTTAGTTTACAAAAATTATATTTAAAACATAAATATGTCATTTGATGACATACCTTTCCAAAAAACTTTTGGAGATTCATACAAGATCCCTCATGAACAAATATTATGTGCAATCTTTCGACTCGCACAACCTGCCAACTCCTTGGCCTATGATATGTTGGGGATTTCTTAGAAACCCTTACCTTGTATGATTTTGTAAACTGTTGTTTAAATGAAATAATATCAACCGTGTGTACTACTCTAAAGTGCACGACCTTATAGAAAAAAAACTAACTCAACATCACTCACAACTAATCACAAATTATCCAACAATGTCTGATTACTCGTTATTGATGCATCATTATGTATCACATGGAGGAGTGACTTATGAGATTGAATCTATATTCATTTTTAGGTACATTTGGAATACTTTCCAATATACTCACTTATTAGACCAAATCAAATCATTTTATTTTATTGCATGTTATTTTATTTACTTTTCTTTTATATTCTAAGATTTTATCATTAACTTACTACATGTGTATCTAATACACATGTTCATGTTGGTAATAAATCATCGACAAATATAACAAAGTATGTGGAACCCTTTTGGTATTAATAGACTTGTGATTGTATATATCAATTTGTATTAATTCAAAGAGTTCATCAACTCTTATGATGTTCCCATTGAATGGGTACATAACCATTAATTGTTTGAGATATAATTATCCTGTATCATATGATTCATAATCATATAATAAAATTATTTCTCAAAAATACGGCTTAGTCTATAATTATAAAACAACTGTAAATAATATTAGACACATATGTATTTTTGTTGTATCACTTTTACTATGAAAACAAATTTCATAACATAGTTCTATTTCATAATGAATAGTCATAATACTCATATTGAAATATAGTTATATCTATTTTTCAGTCAGTACCAAAAATAAACATTATTTCACAAAAAAACAATTTTCGTAATTTGATGCAATCATTAGGTGTTATATGGCATGCTCCCACTATTTCCGCCATTACTATAATAACATACTAAATTTAGAGGTCCATCATTCAGTTAGTATTGTTAATATTGTTTACTTATTTCATATGTTGCGCCTAGTTTACAATGGAGAGTTCTTTGATAAAATATCTTGAACTCAAAGAAATAAATGTTATAGAAAACAATTTTATATATGGAAATACATTTCGGAACAAAAATCATATTTTATATTCCAATATTAAGTATCAATTATTATTGCAATTCTTGTTTCTAATATTTCTCTATGAAGTAGAAGTGACTATTCATTCTCTTCATTCCAACTTTACCTTAAATTACATCTATTCTTATACATTCGTTTTTCTTTCAAATGGTCAAACTATTCAAAAGAAAACCTTATTACACTAACATAACAAACGTTTTACAAAAGCGCATTCGATTAATCTTAACATTTAAGACATCAAATATATTGCACTTTATGTAAACCGATTAAGATGACATTTCAACAATTGAGTTCTTAGATGTATCTCGTAGTTTATGGTCTTGTGTTATATTAACACAATATGATCCTTTTGAAATCACTCAAGTTGAATACATGATCTTAAAATACTGTTTATTGACTTACTTCGAACGAACTAACTTCATCGAAATATTGTACCACACAAACTAGGATTATTCACCATATAGCATTTATATGTGAAAGTACATGGATCAAATATCCATAGTCTTGAATTGCATTTAGAGTTAAAAAAGTCATAAAATGCAATACATGGTCTAAACCAAACAAACATATAAGTGACCAACTTACGAAGGTATTAAGTAGTTGAAATTAGGCACTTGCATGGGTATAGAAACATTATATAACATGCAATTAGAATTATTAGTAAGTATATATTATATTTCCATTTGTCAACTTTCAATTCAGTTTGTTTATATATGTTAATTGATAAATGTTTTATCAATCATATTAAATGCACAAATTTATCATTGTAGATAATTATAACATTATATAACATACGTTCTTACAATATTAGAAATGTTAAATGCTAGCATTTCATTTTTCTAATAAGGCTCCCATTAGTCTTTTATGTTTCTCCAAATCCTAAGATGAACATAGAAGTTTTACAACTACTCTAGTGGGTGTTAGGACCCATTTATTTTGGTATTCCGACCTTGAGTTTACTCAACAAATCATAGCCTCACAAACGACGGATAACTCCTTATCGGTTGTATCACGTACAACTTCTAACCCATTTTTTCTTGTTTTAATCTCATTTCGACCTTGAGTTCGCTCAACAAACTGAAAAAGATTGTTCACTCATACCTACCATATCGTGATGGACTAAGTATAGTATATGTACCATGAGTTTGCTCAGCAAATGCATGTAGTTATCTTACCTCATCTGTTCAATATATTAATAATACTAAGCTTAACATCCCTAGCTTTAGTTTGCTTAACAACTAAGGAGTATGTAAATAATTTATTAATATATATGATAGAGGACAATATTATATTGAAGATTCATAATCTTCAATATATATATACACATTGAGTGATATCGACTTATAGAATAATATATTTCTTTTGAAATACCCTAACAATTAAAGTGTCAGACACATCAGAAATCACGATATATGTACATTTACGTATGTATTTATTTCTCAAGTCTATCTGGGTTTCTTTAATGTTCCACATATAGTTTATACACATATCCTATAAGTTTTATTGTTATATAACTTTTATATTTCAAACTACTTATATGATAGTCTTACAAATAATATATCATTAATTAAATCTTATCTAATTAATTTTAATCAATTAACTCTTTAATTAATTTTAAATTAGTATTCTAATATAAATTTTATATTGGACATATCCACTACAACATTCATAGTGTATACTATAACTTTATAGTGTAACACACATATATCATATGTATGTGTATTTTATTTAATTAGTTAACTTTTAATTAATTTATTCAATTAAATAATTTTTATTCAAATTTATTACTTTCAAAGTTTGCCTTGTATATGTACATGTATACTTATGTTACCTTAAACATTTTAAAATAACATAACATATATCTATATATATAATACATGCATATATACATTAATTAATTAATTAACATATTTAATTAATTTATTTTATTAATCTTATTAATAATTTTAAAATTTGAAATTATTATATAAATATTTTCAAACATTTTGAAATTATCACTATCCTTTCAAACATTTTGAAAACTCTGTTAGTCCGTGAGATGATGATTTTAATGACAACAACCTTAGAATAGATTATAAAATATAAATACTAACATTATAAGTTTAGATATATATGTATATGCAGGATTTAACCATGCAGGTACCAAGAATGAAGACTGTACAGTATAGAGATTCAAGATATCGAGATAGAAGACTCATGAGTATCAAGATTATCAAGAGTTCAAGATTTCAGGGTTAAGTATTTTTATTAGGAATTTTGTTAAAACTCATAGAAAAACACTGGCATCTTAAAATCCAATTTATTCGTGGAATGGAATCCACTTCGATCCTGTTAAAGGGATGAAACCCTACGTAGAATGGAACCTACGAAAAATCTAGTAGAACATTATTTTGTATCCACTAACTTTTTATTCAAAATGATTTTACAAAATTATCTTGTTTTCAAAATGATTTCAAAACTTTCCTTTTAAAAACATCAAAACCCTCTATCCTGATTTTAAATAATTTTAGCCTCAAAATTATCTTTAATTTCAAAGTCAAATTACTCCTGTTTTAAACTATGTTTTAATATAATATATTTAATTTTTAAATATTTATACTTAGATTTAAATATAAAATTATAGTTAAATTCTATATATATTATTCTCTATATTTACTTATGAATTTTAACCATCGTCAAGTATATTTATAAAGTTTAAAATAGTTTTAATATAAAATAAAAGTTATTTTCAAAGAAAATCAAAACATCGAAAAATCCTTTGGGATGTCGACATGCCCAAGTACCCCATGTCGACATGGTGTCAGTTGAGTTCAAACTTCAAAAGAAGTGTCTATTCGCCATAACTGTTCATGAATTGACATGGCTGTTGTTCTTCTATAAATAGGAGTTAGTTTCAACGAATTTTATATCAGATTTTCTGGTTTTTCACTCCTCTTCTTCTTTCACATTTCTTAATACATATTCTTACCATTACTCTACCGAAATCAATATTAAATCGAACTCGATTACTTCTAGTTTGATTCTCTATCACTATCTCTACAAGGTTCTCAGTGCTATTCAGAGTTATAGGCTTTTTGTAATCAATCAAAAGAGAAAATGTATGATTGTAGCCTTGAAAATCAATCAAAAGAGAAAAGGTGTGATTGTAGCCTTGGTAAATCAATTGGGTGAACTTGTGGCCCGGAAATCAAGTATCTCTACGCAGAGGATAGAAATTCTGGAGGGTGTACCTCGTAGCCTTGAAACCGAGGGTGTAATTGTACAATTGCTTTTGAAAGCAAATCTGTACTTGTGTTGTGGGACTGGATGTAGGGTAACTCCGAACCAGTATAAAATCTGGTGTGTTCTTTCCTTTACTGCTTTCATTTTATTTCTGCATCTGTGTTTATTTCTGTGATCATATCTGTGTCTGTATATTGCATACATTGGTGTCTAAATTAACATAAACTCAAAAAGATTTAGTAATTCTTTATTAACACTATTCACCCCCCTCTAGTGTTAATCCTAGCTTTACAATCCGTAATCCGCAATTTCTCACAATTGGTATCAGAGCAAGGTTTTCAAAGTTTCATAATCTGATTTTTAAAAAGGTTTTTAAAATGGCTATATTTGTTAATACTAGTTTAGAAGTATTCAAACCATCATTGTTTCTTGAGTCTGCATATAATCAATATTCAAATTCAAGTTGTCTACCAAGATTGTTTGATGTGCAGGAATCATGCTTTGTGGGTGTTGAGGAATCAATCCACAACGGAAAAATTATGCAGATCAGAAAGAACAAATGGATACTTGATAGCGGATGTTCTAGACACATGACTGGCAATCCAGATATACTGAATGATATAATATACAAAGATGGAGGGCTGTTTAACTTTGGAGACAATTCAAAAGGATATGTGATAAGCATCGGCAAAATCGGCAATTCTGAAACTCCTATTATTGCTAATACTTTGCTAGTTAAGAATCTGAAACATAATCTTCTAAGTATAAGTCAACTATGTGATAAAGGATATAAAATTAAATTTGAAAAAGATAAATGTCACATTGAAGATAATAATTCAACCATTATATTTGAGGGAGTCAGGAAAAAGAATATATATATTCTTAGTATGAAAGTTTCAAATGATAACCTGTGTCTGTTGGCAAATACAAGTGACCCTTGGATTTGGCATAAGAGATTTGGGCATTTGAATTTCAAACTCTAATCTAGACTGTCAAAACATGATCTAGTAAGAGGTCTCACTAAAATGAATTTTAAAGTAGATAGTTTATGTGATGCTTGTCAATTAGGAAGACTTAGAGAAAGTTCCTTCAAGTTAAAAGATATGATTTCAACTTCAAAACCTCTTGAATTACATCATCTTGATTTATTTGGTCCATCTCAAATTCTTTCAATAAATCATAGTAAATATGTTTTTGTAATTGTAGATGATTATTCTAGATTTACGTGGACAATACTTTTGAAACATAAAAGCGATACTTTTGAATGTTTTAAGACATTTTCAAAATCAATTTTCTCTAAAAATTATAACTGTTCGAAGTGATCATGGTGGTGAATTTGAAAATGAAAAGTTTGAGGAATTCTGTAATAAAAAGGGAATAACTCACAATTTTTCATTTCCAAGAACTCCACAACAAAACGGAGTGGTGGAACATAAAAATAAGACGATTCAAGAGTGTGCGAGAACTACGCTTACAGATAGTAATTTACCAAAGAATTTTTGGGCAGAAGCAGTTCCTACCGCCTGTTATATTTTAAGAAGAATTTTGATTAGACCTTTAACTGATAAGACATCTTATGAACTTATTTATTCAAAGAAACCTAAGGTCTTATTTCATAATTTTTGGAAGTAAATGCTTTATTTTAAATACAAAAGATAATTTGGATAAATTTGATCCTAAATCCGACAAAGATATCTTTATCGGATATTCTAATAGAAGTAAAGCATACAGAGTGTTTAATTTAAAAACCAATTCCATTGAAGAAACAATGCATGTGCCATTTGATGAAAATTTCAAATTTTTTAAAGATACAAATGATGAAGAGGACTTAATCACTCAAAATAAAGAATCAATTGAAACTAATAATGAAACTAATCATCCTAATAAAAGGACTAAACTTTTAAAAGATCATCCTATATAAAATATACTGGGAAATGTGCAATTTGTTGTTAAAACTAGAAACAACTAAGTCAAATGAGTAACGTAGATTTTATATCAACTATTGAACCCAAAAATCCAAAAGAAGCACCAACTGATGATTCATGGATTTTGGCTATGCAAGAAGAATTAAATCAATTTTCAAGAAATGATGTTTGGGAACTTGTTCCTAGACCAGAAAATAAAACTATAATTGGAACTAAATGGATTTATAAAAATAAAATGAATGAACAAGGAGAGATAGTTAGAAATAAAGCTCGATTAGTCGCTCATGGTTATTGTCAAGAAGGAGGAATATATTTTAATGAAACCTTTGCTCCTGTAGCAAGATTAGAAGCTATTAGGATTCTACTAGCTTTCGCAAATCATAATAATTTCAAATTATTTCAAATGGATGTTAAAAGTGCCTTTTTAAATGAATTTGTAAAAGAAGAAGTATATGTTGAACAACCACCACTTTTTGAAAATGATAAATTACCAAATCATGTTTACAAACTTAAGAAAGCATTATATGGTCTAAAACAAGCTCCTAGAGCCTGGTATGATAGACTAAGATCTTATTTATTGCAATCTAATTTTGAAATTGGTAAAGTAGATAATACTCTTTTTATTAAAAGAAATAAAAATGATATTCAACTAGTACAAGTTTACGTAGATGATATCATTTTTGGTTCAACTAATTTCAGAATGAATAAGAATTTTCTGAAATAATGACGAAAGAGTTTGAGATGAGTCATAAGGGTGAATTAAATTTCCTTTTAGGATTACAAAAAAAACAATTAGATAATGGAATCTTTATTAGTCAAGAAAAATATGCTAAAGACCTAATTAGTAAATTTGGTTTGACTACTGCGAGTGGAAAACCCACTCCCATGGCAACCAATGAGTACCTTAGTAAAGAAGACCTCCCGAAAGATGTAGGTTAAAAACTATATAGAGGAATGATTGGATCACTACTCTATTTTACTGCTAGTAGACCAGATATCATGCATAGTGTTTGTCTCAATGCCAGATATCAATCCCAACCTAAAGAGACCCACTTAAAAGCCGTAAAACGAATCATAAGATATGTTAAACCCACATCTAATTATGGTTTATTCTACCCCGAAAATGATTCTTTTGACATAATATCTTACTGTGATGCTGACTATGCTGGTTGTAAATCAGACCGAAAAAGTACAAGTGAGACTTGTCACTTTTTGGGGCATTCTCTGGTTTCTTGGCTTAGTAAAAAGCAAAACATAGTTTCTTTATCAACAACTGAAGCAGAGTATATTTCTGCTGCTTGGCTTGTTCTCAAGTAATATATATGCAACAAACCTTAAAAGATTTTGGTTTAAAATTTTCAAAATCACCAATTTTTTGTGACAATACGAATGCGATAAATTTATACTACTCAACATGCTCAAACTAAACATATTGATATCAGACATCATTTTCTCAGAGATAATATAAGTAAGGAAGTAGTTTCTCTTGATTATGTCAGTTCTGATAATCAAATTGCTGATATCTTAACAAAACCCTTAAATGAATCAATATTTACTAAATTAAGAAGAGAATTAGGTATTTGTTCTATAACTGAAATATAAAATATAAATAACAAGTATAGTTAATAATTAATACTAAAATCAAATAGTAAAAGTAAAAAGACCATGTTGACATCCCCCATATACCCATGTCGACATGCAACGTTTTTAAATTTTGAAATTTTTTCCCACCAAAATTCAAAATAATTGGTTGTATATTCTTCACATTTTCGAAATTTTATTCATACTTTGTGTTATCTCTCTGATTCTTCTCTCTAAAATCAAATAATCAATGGCCTCCTCTTCCAAATCAAACATAAAATCAACCTTTTCATTCCCCTCTCCTACGTCTAGTCCATTTCAACATACTACTCTCACTCGTGTGACTAAAATAGAGGACTCTATGAAGGATGCACTTCAGATGATGAATGAACATCAAGTGACTCAACTTCGTATGGCAAAGGAACAAGAGAGGCAAGGCAAGATTCTTAGGAATTTGCAAAAATTCATAATGGATAACCAGGCTAACCTTATCTTGATTGATGAAGACTCTTCACTCAATCAAGAATAAGAGGCCAGCTCAAAAGAAGAAGAAGAACCCAAGGAAAAAGCGCACGAGGAGGATGATGACCAAGTCGTGTGTGTTGGAGAAGTGTTTTGACAAGAATGGGAATCTTGTCGAACAACGTGGAAATTTCTATTTCCGCTATCCAAACTGTTCGATTCACAGATCTCCTATGTTTAAAAACACACAATAGTTTCTTTTCTTTCTTTTCCATTGTCGTTTGTGTTTTATGTTTTCTAAACGCTCGTGTATATATAACTTCATACGTAATAAATAACTTGTGTTCTTATATGAGTTTTAATTATAAGTACTATTGTGAATTCTTAGTTAGGATAGTTAATAGTTTAAGACTATGTTTTAGTATTAGATTTAAGTGATGATTGCTTATGATAACACTATCATTATAATCACATGTCTAGGGGAAGTTATATAGTTTGGAGTGAGTTTTTTTGTTGATGACAAAGGGGGAGAAATATAATTATAAAATAGGATAGTTAGGCATTAATTAAGGGGGAGTTATTAGTTTTAGGGGGAGTTATTAGGATAGAAATAATATTCTATAAACAAAGGTTGTCATCATCAAAAGGGGGGAGATTGTTAGTCCGTGAGATGATGGTTTGATGACAACGACCTTAGAATAGATTATAAAATATAAATACTGACATTATAAGTTTAGATATATATGTATATGCAGGATTTAACCATGCAGGTACCAAGAATGAAGACTGTACAGTATAGAGATTCAAGATATCGAGATAGAAGACTCATGAGTATCAAGATTATCAAGAGTTTAAGATTTCGAGGTTAAGTATTTTTATTAAGAATTTTTTTAAAAAATCAAAGAAAAGCATTGGCATCTTAAAATCCAATTTATTCGGGAAATGGAATCCACTTCAAGCCTATTAAAGGGAAGGAACCCTAAGTAGGATGGAACCTATGAAAAATCTAGTGGAACATTGTTTTGTATCCACTAACTTTTTATTCAATATGATTTTACAAAATTATCTTGTTTTCAAAATGATTTCAAAATTTTCCTTTTAAAAACATCAAAACCCTCTATCCTGATTTTAAATAATTTTAGCCTCAAAATTATCTTTAATTTCAAAGTCATATTACTCCTGATTTTAAAATATCTTTTAATATAATATATTTAACTTTTAAATATTTATACTTAGATTTAAATATAAATTATAGTTAAATTCTATATATATATTGTTCTTTATATTTACTTATGAATTTTAACTATAGTCAAGTATATTTATAAAGTTTAAAATAGTTTTAATATAAAACAAAAGTTATTTTCAAAGAAAATTAAAACACCAAAAAATCCTTTGGGGTGTCGACATGCCCAAGTACCCCATGTCGACATGGTGTCAGTTGAGTTCAAAATTTAAATTTCAAAAGAAGTGTCTATTCGCCATAACTCTTCATGAATGGACATGGCTGTTGTTCTTCTACAGGAGTTAGTTTCAACGAATTCTATATCAGATTTTCTGGTTTTTCACTCCTCTTCTTCTTCCACATTTCTCAATACATATTCTTACCATTACTCTGCCGAAATCAACATTGAATCGAACTCGATTACTTCTAGTTTGATTCTCTATCACTATCTCTACAAGGTTCTCAGTGCTTTTTAGAGTTATAGGCTTTTTGTAATCAATCAAAAGAGAAAAGGTGTGATTGTAGCCTTGAAAATCAATCAAAAGAGAAAAGGTGTGATTGTAGCCTTGGTAAATCAATTGGGTGAACTTGTGGCCCGAAAATCAAGTATCTCCACCCAGAGGATAGAAATTCTGGAGGGTGTACCTCATAGCCTTGAAACCAAGGGTGTAATTGTACAATTGCTTTTGAAAGAAAATTCGTACTTGTGTTGCGGGACTGGATGTAGGGTAACTCTGAACCAGTATAAAATCCGGTGTGTTCTTTCCTTTACTGCTTTTATTTTATTTCTGCATCTGTGTTTATTTCTGTGATCATATCTGTGTCTGTATATTGTATACATTGGTGTCTAAATTAACATAAACACAAAAAGATTTAGTAATTTTTTATTAACACTATCCACCCCCCTCCCTTTAGTGTTAATCCTAGCCTTAAGATCCGTAATCCGCAATTTCTCACAAACTCATGCAGCATTATAATTTTTATAATAATATGTTTTATTTTAAATTTAACTATTAAATTATCCCAATGTCCAAATTAAGTTGGGCCTTTTCTGTTTGGAGCAACCTTTGGGCTCACTTCACCTTTCGAGTCAGGTCGGTAACTAGGTAGGATAGGGTAGTTGATTAGCCAATTCCAATCCTAGACGTTACCTTTCTAGACACTGTACTAGGTGGACAAGCTTAATTAGTTAGCCTTTATATGACTCAATTAGACCGCATAGGCTATTGGGCTCCGATATCATTGTGGGAACTGGACTAGCGCGCAACGCAAGTTATCGGTGAATTTCAAATTTTTTTACCCTACTAGATTTTTTGTTAGGCTTATGAAGTCTAATTGAATTAGAACACTTAAAATTTCAATTAAATAAAATCATTTATTTTATTTAAATTCAAATATATTAAGATATGAAATTAATATTATTTGATTTAGTTTATACATAAATGCATGATATACATATACATGTGAGTGCATGTGTAACATAATAATCCGTGAAAGGTATAATATGTTCATATGCAGATGTTGAGATTTATATCGCAAAAGACATAGTAGCTCATTTTGTATGTCATATATGTTGTCCAAATGTATGCATGTTTCTGTATTACAAAATATATATACACACACACATACATATGTACGTATAAATATATTATATATGAAAACAAAAAATTTATATATAGATAAATATATATATATATATATAGAAAGAGAGAAAACAATTATTAAAAATTATTTATAATTCAAAATTAACTTAGTTTTGCAAACATAATAATTTTAGTATTTTAATTTGTATATACTATGAATAAAACAATGTTTTCATCCATGAATAATTAACATAAAATAATCTATTGACGAAAATTCATATTTTACAATTTTAGCATATCTAGGATCATAAAATAGAGCTTATAAAAAATCTGAAGTTTTATCAAAGTTGAAATATTATTTTTAAAAACAAATACATTGATTTTGGCAATAATTATTTAATATAGAATAATATATTATTAAAATTTCAAATTTTAAATTTTAGAAATTCTAGGATCGTGGATGAATTATGAAAAATTTAAATATTTTTTCAATTAGAATATAGTTTTTAATAAATCATAAACAGTTTTTTCGCAATAATTTATTTTTTCACGAGCAAGAGGGGTTGAACTGGACCCCTACCAGGTTTATTGAAAAAGAAAAACAAAGTACAGACGAAGAAAATAGGAAAAAAACATGAAAAAAACAGGGAAAACAAGAGAAGCTAAGGAGTCCATGGCTCAATCTGATGATCAGTAAATTCATGCCTGCTAGCTCTCATGCCACTAAAGATATCATGCTTTAGAACTTCCCAGAGCGTAAATCCAGTCCTGTTTTGACCTTCAAAAATCCTACCATTTCTTTCCCGCCACACTAATTTCATGAGCTTCTTTAAAGTGAAGAATAAAGGAATTCTTGTATCATCATCCCACTTAGTAGCATCCTCAATCAGAACCCATTGAGCAGCAGAAGATTGAGGAATATCAGACATCCCCATGTTACTCAACAACTCAGACCATAGTTTTAGAGTTAAAGGGCATTCAAAGTAAATATGCAGGGGAGTTTCATCATTACTATTGCAAAGAATACAGGATGCAGGCACAACCATCCCATAAGAAAGCAATTTGTCCCTGGTTATCAGAGCATTGTTAACAACTTTCCAGAACATCAGATTGTCAGAACTAGGTGAAACATTATTGCTCGAGACCCTGTGCCATTTATATCCAAGCAAGGAGGCAATACCAAGGAGAGAATCGTAGACAGCTGATATAGAGTGAAGTTTACCATTCCACAGCACAGAATTGTAGATCATGTATGACAAATTTTTTAGAAGCAAGATGGCTCCAGAGTGACCTGACAGTTTGATTGCTGGAATATGGCAGCAACAGTTCTCCATTCACAATGAAGTCAATAGCCCTTGCATTAGCACCAACACCAGACTGGTATTTCTGCTGAGTAGAGAAGATTTGATCAAGAATCAAGCCCTGGCTTATCCAAGGATCATGCCAGAAGCTAGTAGATTCAGTAAGTTTAATTTGGATTAATGGCCTAAAGGTGGTCCTTAAATTCAAAATGCACCTCCAAATCCAACTGCAATTTTGGGGAGCATCCATCTGCCAAAGTTTCTTGGAACCAACACAGTGATGAAGAGTCCAATTAACCCAAAGAGAGTCTTTGCTGAGCAATAGTGCATTCAAGTGAACAATGTAATGCCAAAATGATATTAATTGTTAAAAATAATAAAATTTGTTAAAAAATTCCTAAATTTTTTCCGTAAGTTTTTAAAATGATATAATATTTTTTTAAATATAAAATTGAATTTTTAATGGAATAATTATTTTATATATAATAAAAAATTCAAAATTTTAATAAATATTAATTTAAAAATATGAATATATGTATAATGATTAATTTTCGAATTTTTTAATTAATATTATATATAAATAAGTGTACTAAAATTTTTAAATCATATATATATATCTTATATATACATATATGCTATTATGAGAGAGAAATATACACTAATATATACATATATATATATATATGAATTTCGTTAATAAATATATAAAAAACAATTATTAATGAAAAAAATTGATTTTGTATAGTAAACAACATTTTCTATACATAAATCAAACAGTATAATAAACAAATTATGCACATAACCAAACTTATTTGTGACAACCACATGTACTTACAAACTCTCACCTAATTAAACATACAGTAGCAATATATTTAAAAAGATATGAAATTGCTTATTATAGGATCATAAAATATAATTTAATTACTATAATATGTATTAAATTACCAATTTAATTATGCTTTTGAATCCACGTTGAAGCAATAACTTCCCTTCCTTTTACTGTTCCTGATTCGTCAGATTGCAAGTCCAACATCACCGACCTCTAACTATTGAATAGTTTTATTTTAATTTGAAATAAATTTTGAAGCAGATTGAGAGCTATGTTTTAATCAGCAATGCAGAAGGTAATGGCGGTAAAAAAAAGTTCATCATTATATATATATATATATATATATATATATATATATATATATATATATATATATATATATGTTGTATTAGAGAGAAATGAGGAAAACCTTTTTACCCATTCTCACTTGATCCCAACCCACTATCTCCAAGCTAATTCCCTATGTTTTAGCCACCCCTAGACCTTTCCAAAACTGAAATTTTGCAGCCCTAATAATGGGCCTTAAACCCATCTAAGCCCAAGCCAATATACGATGCAATTAAACCTGATTTAATCGCTTGTCGATATTGTATATCTATCGATATATTTATAACTGTTATAAATATATATAACGTTATTTATTTCTCAAATCATATTCAAATTTTATAATTAAGTTTCATAAATATTAATTGACTTAATTAATTTATAACAATTATAAAATAATTAAATCGTTCAGTCTTAAGGGAATTCATCATTTCGGCTGTGTAACTCTTGGGTGTAAATTTGGTCAGCGATTAAAATTGAACTATTCTATAGTTAATGTTCACACGTCACTTAGCAGGTGGTGTGATATTATTGCCAAATTCATCATTTACTCATTTTCGGTAAAAATCCAATATTGGTTTAATAAGCGTTACTTGGTTTGACATTTGTTTACACCAATTCTCTTCGTCAAAACTATATCACTTTGGACTTATGAAATTTGGTAATGGTCAAAATTCCAACCTCATCCACATTCAACTTTATAGTCCAAATACAAAGTCCTTGGTTCAATAATAATAATAATTATTAACCAAAATGCTCTGGCCAGAAACTTTGACTTTGAGTTGATTGTGATACTACCCACATATAACCGAGGTGACAGATCCTCTCTTGAATAGTGCTTCACTTCCAATACTTCCACTTGACCCAACTATAGTTACTCAATGGATGTTATGCCATGATTTGACTATAATCAAAGCGGAGCTTTCATATTGAAGATCCACAATATTCTCAAGTCGAGAGAACTGTGTAAATTAGTGACATCGATATTTTATGTTTGACCTTACTTATATTAACCAACAGAAAACTATCGAGTGAGTTGTTTCATGGTTATCCAATAACTATTAGTACGTAACCCCTAGGCACCCCCAATAGTCATGAGTAATACATTGCCCAACATTTGGACAATGTTACATACTCTAATCTCAATGGATACATCGATATCCAGTCTCGACATCTTGACTCGGAACATTTAAAATGGTACATTTGTTTCGTTGTGATAAATTACTCACGGTTACAACACTTTGTAACTACTATCACAAAATATACCATTTATATATTTTTCTATTAAATATACTTTTAATTAAGTTAATTAATTAATAAATCATATTGATCAAGTATATAATAGGAAGAAAATACCTTTTATTTCGAACAAGATTAGTTAACGAGTTAGACATATGTAACAAATTACATAATTGCCCCTAGGGCATACCCCTAACTCTATCAGTCGCATCCATCCGTAACCATAAGGAATTTTAAATGAGAATAGAAGCACATATATAGAGATTAAAGTTACTTACCCATGTACAACCATGAGGACTTTTAAATAAGAGTTAATGCTTTGTGATAGAATTATAAATTGCACTCAAAAGTATAATTCCTTATTTTGGAAGTGCTAACCTATGCACACTATATTCAATGTTGGTGTATGGATTGCAAGAAGGATGGTAGCAATAAAAATGATCATGGAATATGTACTTATTTTAAAAAATATTACAAAACTTATTCAATTTTCATGAAACTTTTAACGTATACTTTCTCTCCCTATGAAGTATAATTTAATCACTACCCATCACTTTATCGATACTATTAATAATTTTGACAAATTTCAAAAGGTTCAAGCAATCAACAACCATTTTTTCAAGAGTAAATCCCTTATTAAAGTAAATAAGTGTATCTTTATCAAAGAAAATCAATGGAAAATTCTGAGCTATTAAAATTTCTAAATAAAAAATGTGAGTATCATACCACTTGTACTCAAGTTGCCCAAGGTGACATACAATGATATATTATAAGCAAGGTGACTATATACTCCTTAATATCACTCGAATTGGTTCAAAAAATTTCAACAAAGCCATTTAAGTTAAACAAGACAAAATCATTTATATCAAACAAAAGCACACACATTTCTTCAACCGTTAATGTGTTAGTTGTGAATAAGATATTGAAAGTTAATTGTTGTACCAAAGCACTTGAAAATTCATGCTTTGAAAATTCGCTCCATTTGAAAGCTTTAAGTCCACAATTTGATTCAGCCCAAAACATGAATGTTTAGATATTCAATATTTCTACTCATCAAAATTGGGGTCAAGACGATAAATTGCTCAAAGTTATATCAAAATGCTATAACTTGTTTGTATAAATCGAAGAAACTTTTAAGGTGATGTACTGAAATGATTGTTGTTTTCAAGATTTTACAAAATGAATCGCTAAAAACTCAAAACAGTAAAGTTGTAGTGCTATCAGTTAGCTTTCCAGAACATCAATAAATTCAAAACTCGGAGTTATGATATAGTTATTAAAGTTGTGTTAAGAAATTCTGAAATAATGACGAAACAATATTTGAAATTATTTGCAGTTTTTAAATGGTTTTAAGTTCAAATTCTGGAAAAACACATTAATACGAAACTTATATAATTTTTATACTATTTTCGATAACGTCTTGAATTCTGCAAATTGAAGTTAAGGAGCTCAAGATATGCGAATTATACTAAATCGGTGTTAATAAAAACATAATTAACAAAAAGAAAACAAAACAGAGTTTAGGGATCATAAATTAACTTACCTTCGATGTCGTGATATCCAAAATGTATAGATCTCCACCTCATTTTTTGGGCTAAGGAATATTAGAACTTTTTCTCGTTTACTATATAGAACAACGCAAAATCTAACTATATCGAAGTTGTTACTTAGCCTGCTTTTGTACCTAAATTTTAGAGGATGTGGGTGGCCTAACGAAGGATGTAAGACCACTTACATTTTTGATCGAAATCTGTGGTACCCAATTTTTTTATATGGCATACCATTAATTTTACCAGTCGTACACTTAGGAATCCAAACTAATTTCAATTTAGGAGAATTTATATTTGCACCTTTTGGAATCCATACTTGTTTAATGGTTTTGTGTTTTTATTTTGACAATTATTATCGTTATGTCCTATATGTCCACACTTTACACATTTGGATATCATAATTCTCCCCCTAGCGGTTTTATTAGCCATTCGTTTATATATTGACACTTCTTCAAATCCAAGTCCTTTTCTGTTATTCATGAAGAGTTGATTTCCTAATAGCATATTAAACAAATTTTCTCCTATGGAAAATTCCTGAATATTCAATTCGAGTTCATTTACTTTGGACTTTAAAGATTATTTTCATTTATTAGCTTAGAACAACGATAACTGACATTCTCTCTCTTTTTCAAATCATTTCTTTTTAAGACAAAAATTTCATTTTCCATTTCTTTTATTTGGTCTCAATTTCAAACTTCTCACTATCAAAGAGTTGGAAATTTTCAAATTCAAGTTTTTCAAAATCCTTGATTTTATCGATTTCTTTCTCAAATTCATGGCATTCAAATATTTTAGTTTTACTATTTTTCAAAATCATATTTCATTTTTAAGGGTTTCAAAATTATCTTTTTCCATAATTAATTCCTTTTCCAAATTGGCGCATTTTGAATTTTCGAATATCTTAAAACTTTTCCACTCCTTTTGTAAGATTTCGTTTTCACAAACAAACTCGGTATTGTTTTTCGCCAAAATCAGAATTTTCTTTTCTAGCTTTTCAAAATTTTCATGAAAATGAGCATACTCTTTTTCATAATTTAAATAATTTTTGCAATGAGAATTTTTAATCTTGTTAATATTTTTAAGCTCATTTTGCAAATCATCATTTTTCTGACGCATTTTATTTTTCACTTTTCAACTTGTTTCATCTCAAGGTCGTTAATATTTTTTAGTTAGTTTTTGGCATAAGAGAGCTATATCTTTGAATGAAAATCAATCATCTCATCGTTCGTTGCGTCTTGATCACTGCCTTCTTTACTATCATTGTCTAGACTATCTTCTGTAACTCCCGTTAAGTATAATTCTTTAGCTGAGTCAATTTTGGGGAGTTTCTCGCTACTGTTGTCTTTTTTACCATATATTGCATCGAGAGTGTTCTAGATTTCTTGCACAGTTAAACAATAAGAGATATGGTTAAATTCATCTCGATTAATTAGTGAATATAGTATATATGCATAGCAAGAGCGTTAACCGAATTATTTTTCTTACCTACCATATCACACCAATTTTCAATAATATCCCAACATTTAAAATTTGCAGATTTCAACTAAAATTTCATTTTTGATTTTCAATTTAAAAAACCCATTCCATCAAAAATAAGGGGCTAACATTGGGCCGACTCTCTCTAGATCTAAAACTGGGGTTAGACATTTATTAGCTTTGATACCACTTGTAGGATAGAGATCACCCTAGAAAGGAGTGAATAGAATTTATAATAAATTCATAGAATAATAAATTGCAACACATATAATAACAAATGAAATTCGAAAATAAAAGTGATACACAATTTTACCCAACTTTGGCAAAACATGCTTACTACTTCCACTAAGTTTTCTACTGGAATTAAAAAATCAAATGCTTATAGATCATATAAACCCACGACACTTGCTAATCTGATTGTTCTAACTCTATGCTCAAAACCTTGTCATAATTCAAATCTCGAGTTGAGAATTCTCGAACTACGCCCCGTAGCTCATGCCTAGTGAAAAAGTAGAGTTTTATAAAAAGGTAAATTACAATAAAAATAAAAAGGAAACCCTAAACAAATGTACAGCCTAAAACAAAATGAGTTAACAAGGCTTGACCTAAAATAATTAAAGTGAGATAATGAGTATTCTTCCCGGTATGTATTATTTTCCAATAGATCCACTTTTCTCTTCGCCTTCAAATTAGGGTTTTGATTCTTGAAGCTGCCGATTTCTCTATTCAATTGATTGAAGAAATAATTTTTATTTGTTTGCCTTGTCAATCAATTGGTTGCTTTATTGTGCTTCCTGTCGATTGCTTTAAGTGTCAAGTTGGTCAATCTATGCTGATTTAGTACACGTATCAATTTTTCCCTTTTTCAATTTTATTTGAACTCGACTTGTTTTCCTACGGATGATGATGTTGGGTTTATATAGGGATTGTTATCCGACCTTTTGGCTGGGCTATATTCAGACTGACCGGACAAGTTAGACAAGGCGATCAATAAGGAAGACAGCTCGAAGAGATGACTATTAGGCTGATAGATCAAGCGTAGGTAATGATATGAAGCGATGATCAACCGAGGCTAAGAGATGGCTCTCCAGAATATTCAAAGTACGGAATAACGTCCCCCTCAGGTGAAGGATTAGTGCTTATCCCTTTCCCTAGGGGATCGGTATGTATCCTCAATTTCTATCCTAAACTTGGTAAGATCATGATTGAGTTATGGACAAATTACTTCACCTATTAAAAGGGATTAGTATAAAAGGAATCGTCCATATTCAGCTTTCACTATATATTACAACAATGACCGGTCAATAACTCAAAATCTATAGTTGCTATCAACATGAAACTTGGTTTATAAGCTAATTAGAGCATGTGGAACACCTCATAGGGATCACATGGAATTTGGAGCAAATCAGAAAGATCAATACCTATCCATCTAGAGGGATTGGTAGAAATCAGAATTCAAGCAACACTGCTTCACGAAAAATGTTATATCTCACAAAATGTATTCATAATTGCACAAAATTTGAGGAGCAAGCAGCTAATATCATGGGGCATCCCTGATAGGGATCGCAGCTCATTTGGTTGCATTAATGGGGATCCCGATGGACCTGCAAATTTTAGGGTAGCCTCCTCTTGGTCTACTGAACCTTCTGCCATAATTTCAGTACAATCCATGCACGTCTTTCCCTATAAGTATAGTAAGAATGACATCAGAAAAGGGATCCTGCATTCTCTACTGAGGTTCTGACATTTTCGTTCTTCACTTTTGTACTAATGGATCCCAACTGATCCAAACATTCTTATAATCATAATCAAGTAGAAGATCAATAAAAATATGCAAAGATTGCCGGACCACTGTAAAAATATGCATGTTCCTTTATGATTTTTACTTCTTTTTTTTTTCATTCTTCATTTAATTTCTACTAGATTCTATTGGGTGTTGATGTTATTTTTTGGCGTCAACAGGGATTGATTTTGTATATTTTGATTTGAGAATTTCAAATTTTTTATTACTATTTTTAACTTTGACGGTGGATTTTTTGTCGAATGATTATATGGTTTCTTACCTATTCGTCTTTCTGATATATATTCAAAATTTCTAAATATATTATGAATTATGCTTGACTCGTGTGTTGATTTTCTTATTTTAGCCTTGACTTGTTCAATTGTGATATATATTCCCGAACTTTGATTTACTCCCTTTTGACATATTAAACTTTGAACTATTTTATATATTTTTATGCGAAATTTTTCTGATGCAAATATGTTGATTTGACGTTGACTCTTTTTGTGGTCACAGGTTTTTACATGAGTGGTTTGCAATTCGGCAAGCAATTGAGATGCTCCTACATACTTCACCGATTTTCTGATTATCTCTGTAATTTTATTAGAACCCAACAACTTGATTTAGTTTGAGTGTTGTGTATGTTATCCGATATTTTCCCAAAACTCGATCCTTCATTGCTTCAGTCGGGTCATTACATGTGCATCCTTATTTGCACTTCCCTGTTAGTTTGTGTTGTTGTTTGAACCGACTTATAGTTTCTTCTATGTACGTGTACCCTTATGCTAGCTTGTTTGCTACATTTGTATTGCTTATGCGATCAGTTTGTTAAGTCTGCCTCGTGCATGAATTGCATAGAGGTTATGAAGTACGTAATTCTCCGTTTGTTTGCATGTCTAAATTGCATGTGCCTATGTATGTTGCTTACTTCGCCTGGGTTCACTTCCTCCTACTGTTTGGTCGCCTTGTGCTTCTAAGTGTAATCACTTCGTTTTGCTGGTCTTGTATATGCATGTGCTTTCACTTCATCCTAGTTCTATTGTGTTATGCCCTTTCTTCTTTTGCTGCATTTGTATATATGCATTGTGTAGTGTTGCACTACTTAATTCCACTTGAACTGTGTACTTAGCCTTGCAAGTGTGCTGCCTTGCTTATGCACTTGCTATACCTATTTTTTTATGCTGGTCTGAACTGAAATGATATATTTGTGTTGACCCCGAGCTTGCTTGGGCTTGACCTTGTGTACACTTCTACTTACACTGTGTTGAGCCTTCGAGCTTGACCTTTGCATTTGCCCCTAAAATTGAATTTGTACAAATGGATTTTGTGTATATGCACGGTCATATGGCATGTACAGTAATACACTATGCATGTTGCTCATGCATATTTGTTCTTGGTTCCATTTTAAAATACAAAAACAAACAACCCAATTAACTGAGGTAATATCACATTTAATTATATTTTTGTTTATGAAACTTTAGTTTGTTTCTTTTTGCTTTTTACTACGTTGTTTATTGTTTGACAGGCAAAGCAGATAATTGGACACAAGCTGGAGCAAGAAGATAACAAATCAAATCTGATTGAGTAAGTGAAATAATTTTATATGTGAGAGTTTGAAATAGCCTTGTATTTGAAAATGTAAAATATAGTGGAAGTTGTGTTGTAATTGTGTACTATTGAAATTGTAATAAAATATTTATTGAAATAAAATGTTTGTTAAAATAAAATATTTTTAAAAATGAAATTGTAATTTGTTTCATTCTATGATATTGCAATAGTACTGAAATAAACACATCTAAAATACATATGCATATACATACACACACACACACACACACACACATATATGTTATCATCAAATAAAAAACATAAAATGTTATATCCTACAATCTCCACCTTATGATGATAACAAGCATACATTAGATTCTATACATATCAAATGTGTTTGATTTGATGTGATCAAGCACCCCATATTTGTATACTCCCCCTACAACTAGACTCCCTCTACATAGTTGCAAGTAATAAAAAAATGAAAATTTGATATGTTTGCAAAAACAGCTGTCAAAACAACTCTTAGATAATAAGAACACTCTTGAATATCGATAAGGTTATTTCTCAGCCACCGAAATCTTAAATTCTCTCCCCCTTTTATATCATGAATAATAATAATAATCTAAATAGTGATGAATCTTGATTAAAACCATAAATCATATAGAGAGGAATATATATTGAAAATTTCAATCAAGCAAACAAAAATCATAATATTTTATTTATTAGAAACAAATTCCACTTTAGAGTGACGATTGACTTATGGTTTAGGGGAAATTTATACAGTAACAACAATTAATATTTTTAATAAAGGAAGATTTTGTCAATTACACTTCAAAATATTATATAAAAAAATGTTAACCACTTTTTAACCACACATAACCATTAGGACTTTTAAATGAGGTTGGTAGTTACTCAAAAAAGAATGTCAAGTAATTTCTAACCATGCATAATCGTGGGGACTTTTCAATGAGGTTAGAAGCCACTTGAATATTTATCCCTCTCTTGTATTTGAGTCACATCAATGTGTAACCATGAGGAGTTTTAAATGAGAATAGAAGCACATATATAGGGATTAAAGTTATTTACCCATGCATAACTATGAGGACTTTTAAACGAAGCGAATATTTTAGCAAAGAATTACAAATTACGGTTAAAAATATAATTCATTATTTTGGAAATACCAACTTGTAAGGACGATAGTAATAGAAATGATCAGGGAATATGTAATAATTTTAAAAAATATTACAAAACTTGTTCAATTTTCATAAAACTTTTAACATATACTTTCACTCGCTATGAAGTATAATTTACTCACTACCCATCACTTTATATCGATCACTATTAATAACTTTGATAAATTTCAAAAGGTTCGAGCAATCAACAACCATCTTTTAGAGGGTAAATCCTTTACTAATGTAAAAAAAAGTATTTTTGTCAAAGAAAATCAATGCAAAAACCTGAGTTATTAAAATCTCTAAATAAAAAAATATATGAGAATCTATTTTCTGCAAGGGTTTTTGTAAAAATGATGTCTGCTAATTTAAAATCAACTGAAAGTGCAAATGTGATTCCAAAAGAAGTGATGTCTAATACCACTTGTACTCCAGTTGCCCAAGGTGACATACAATGGGATATTATTAAACAAGCAGACTATTTACTCCTCACTATCACTCGATTTGGTTCAAAAAATTTCAACAAAGCCATTTATGTCAAACAAAGGCAAAATCATTTATATCAAACAAAGCACACACATTTCTCCAACCATTAATTTGTTACTTATGAATAAGGAAATGAAAGTTAATCATCGTACCAAAGTGATTGAAAATTCATGCTCTGAAAAATTCACTCCATTTGAAAGCTTTAAGTCCATAATTTGATTCCGCCCAAAACATGAATGTTTTAGATATTCAAAATTGGTATTCATCAAAAGTGGTTTCAAGTCAAGATGATAAATCACTCAAAGTCATACAAGAAATACTACAACTTGTTTATACAAATCGAAGAAATTTTTTAGGTGATGTACGGAAATGATTATTGTTTTTTAAGGTTTTATAAAATGAATCGGTAAAAACTCAAAGCATTAAATTTGTAGAGCTATAAGTTATCTTTACAGAACTTCAGTAAATTCAAAACTCGGAGTTATGATCTAATTATTACAATTGTGTTAAGAAATTCTGAAACATGTTTCAAACATTTGGATGATTTGCAGTTTTTTATTGGTTTAAATTCAAATTATGAAAAAACACATAATATAAAACTTATAAAATTTGCACTCTATTTTCCATAACATCTTGAATTTTTCAAATCGAAGTTAAGGAGATCAAGACATGGTAATTATACTAAAGCGGTGTTAATAAAATAGAACTAACAATAAGAAAACAAAACAGAGTTTGGAGATCACACATTTACTTACTTTCGATGTCGTGATATCCAGAATGTGTAGATCTCCACCTTATTTTTTTAGGCTAAGGTGTAACGATCCGTCTTTCTTACTACCAAAGACGACATTTAATACATCCTCGATATTCATGTGCCGATCATTCAATCGTTCGAAAGATGGGTCAGTAGGGGTGAAAGAAAAGATAAAAGAGAAGAAACTAAACAACACAGAATCTCACAACGCAAAGGAACAATTTATATTACTCAACATAATATTTTCCAAAGTTATTTGAAAAATGTTACATCAGAGTCATACTAATACAAATTCTACCTTAGGACGGTTATAACAGCTTGTCTCTACCTAATGGATACAATATACATATAATACAGTGGAAGACAAAATAATATCTAGCTATCGATGAAGCCACCTGCTCCAAGCTCCTCCAAATGAATTTGCGGTAAACCTGATCTACTTGGCTGCCTATTCAAATTTGAGCATCCAAGAGTTTAAGAAAAGAAAATAAACTCTGGGTCAGACATGAGTCTAGCGTGAGTAAGGCATAAGTCTTTAACTTTATAAAAACTATTAAATCAAAGGCATCTCATATGACCACGCCGCATATAAATACGGATGGGTTTTTACCTTACGATAACTAAAACATTGTATATAAAAATCCAGTGATATCATAATAATGTCTATGGTTTCAAATAAATATCAGATAGGTGCAATTGTTACCATATTAAATTCCAGCATACTAGGCTCTATAATCAAGACCGTAAAGGCATGTATTGAAGTGGATTCCATACTATGGCAAGGTAAGACACAACCTTCATATAGTACACCCCTAGAAAATGCACCGGAGTCTGATAAGAACTTCTTGTACCCCTGCTACACAGACGGCTTCCCCTTTAACATGACGAGCCGGATTTCCCCGTCGCTTTTTGACACCGAGGCTTATATTACCACAGTGTTTGCGTGCAAAACAATTCAAATATGGACAATCTAGAATGGGATGGCGGCTCCTAATGGTAGCTGACAACATAGCTCTGTTGCATACCCTGTTTTTGCCATTTCTTGGTATGCGAGGCTTGCGAGGTCACGCCTTTACCCTCTTCCTCCTAGCAGACCATCTTGGAATGCTAACACTACCCTCCACACAGCAATGCAATACCGGCATTCATCCATGCAAGTTCATTCTCGGATTGAACAAAATGCTTGAGAGCTCTGCCTTCAATTCCTTCATCTTCAAGATGTCTTCACTTTGAATGCTTGAGTTGGATCGAAGTGGATTTAGGATAACATATCATATCACGGTCTCTTTGAAACAATATTTGATGGTTTTTGGTAAACTCAACCCACACTCTTTAGGAAATAAATAGTCAAATATAAGAGCGAAGATCATCTCCTGACTGTTAGTGGATGGATTTCCTAATCATTTGTCCTAAAAGAACGAAACGAGATTTATACGCGTAGTACAGCTTCATTGAAGATGACTGGGCTGTATAAATCACGTTTTTCTCCTAGATATTTCAAAATTTACATTTTGGGTCCAAATTCAATAATTCGTTATTTAACTATCAAATAAAAAGACAACAATCAATTCCATTTGAGAATTATATATCCATAGCAACCAACAAGCCTCAAAACAAATCTTTATTTAATAAATCTCTTTTCAAAATGCTTGTCTAAAACATTCATATACTTATCTCTCAAACATAAGTATATATACAAAATATTTGTGAATAACTTCTTACTTCCAAATCATGTTAAGAAGGATTAAACAAACGTTAATTCCCAATCAAGTATACAGCTTTGAAATAATTTATTATTATTATTATTATTATTTTAAAATATATACTTTCATTGAATATACATTCGAAATTACATAAAATATTAATATAAAATTATTTTGAAACTTTATGTCAAATTTCAAATTTCTAATAGATCATAAATGATATTTTATGGTTTGATAAATTTTCTCATATTTTTTCGATTTAAATAAATTTTTAAATGACTTATTAATATTCGGTGAAATTAAATATTAATATTTAAGAATAAAAAAATGTTTTTTCATTGCTCAACCGAGAGCTTATTTGATATTAATATAATTTTATGACATTTAAAAATAATTTTCGTAACATATTAATTTAATATTATTTATTTATGTAATAAATTGATTTAAATAATATAAAATAATAATAAATATTTATTAAAAAAATATACTACCAAAAATTAAAATTACTATAAAATTTTATATGTAAAATTATATGACTAATTTTAACTATAGTGTGATGTCGTAATTAATTATAAGCTATATAAATGTAATCAAATTTGTATATATATTAATTTAATAATATACTAAACTATATTGTTATTAATATTATATGTAGCTGCACTGACCTGACATTCATAAAAAAATTCTAAACATATACATATACATAATCAAACTAATTTGTGACAACATTATTGCATATTAGAATCGTCACCTAACTAACAACACACACATAATAAAATATTATACTGAGAATTATAAATTATAATTCGATAACAACCATACCTTAATTTCAAAGACTTGAAGTACACCTTGAAAAGATAAACTCTCCTATTTCAAACTCTTTCCGATTAAGTAGATTGCTAGTCCTTGAACTGTTGACCTTCAGCTATCGAATTAAGATCAAATCTGACTTGATTTGAGTTTGCACTGATGGAGAGACAAGGGTATAACTTCGACCATCAAGTAGGGAAGAGGAGGCAACAAAAAGATCCAAAATAGTTAGGTTAGATGTAAAGAATTGGATTTTTAGCCATTTGTTATCGGAACAATTAACTATTAGCACCAAAATTGGTCACTAACACCCTTGAATAGAATTGTGTAGAGAAACTAATGAAGAAAGTAAATTAAAGCATAGAAGCAACACAGTTGACTGCAAATGAGAACACCAGATTTATAGTGGTTCGGCATAATTGCCTACGTACACTTTGAATATAATCTTCGTTACTTTTTCGATCAGTTAAATACAAATACAATCGTAAACAAACAACTTGAGTACAAATTTTAACAGAAAAGAAGTGAGTACCGAAAATGGCATAGCATCCCTGGAGTTCTCCCCACAAAAAAGGCCATCCAACTCTGCCACGGCCCCTCTATTTATAGACGAAGATAGGCTGCTTTCACTACATATGCCCATCACCAAGACACTTCGGCCCACAGCAAAACCCATGTTCTCTGATCCATGGATACCGACCCTTGATGACCGACCCATATGCCACCGAGCCACTCTGGTCGAACCAGGGTCCCATGTGGATGACTCGAAGCAAGCTACCATATGATTCGGAGTAGTTAAACATGAGACTCGAAGTGATGAAGTACCGATCATATCTCCCTGTGGTAATTTATTGGCTTTCTTGATGCATACCAAACCAGGTATGCCGAGCCACCAAGACTGGATCTAGGCTGCCGAACCATATGTGCCCGAGCACACACGCCGAACCACTGAGGCCGGACGATACATGTTGAATCAAGGGCGAACGATACATACCGAGCCTTACTTACCGAGCCATAGCTGCCGAGCCATGAAGACTGAGCCCAAGCTGCAGACCCAAATGTACTGAATGATAAAAGTCGAACCATACATGACCGATCCACCTTGTTCTCCTCACCAGGACCGAGCGGCGTATACTAAGAAAACCAAACCGAAACATGCGCTCCGAACCATGAATGACCGGACCACCTTTACTGACCCATAAATGTCGAACCATAAATATACTAAACCAATCGAGTTACACCAAACCCTTATACTTTTATATCTATCTTGGCTTCAGTCCTATCTAAGCTCAACCATAACCTCTACAACTGTCTCTTCGTAGCCTGACCAAGTAGCTTGGTAACATTTGCCCCCCAAAGTACGTCTGACTTACTTTGAATCGAAGCAAATTAGAGTCTCCAAGAAGAAATCCATCATATTTCCTGAATAGTCACTATCCTTCAATTTTATCCCCTCAAAGTGTGGTATCCTTCATTGGTTGTCATGACACTTGATCGATTCCCAATATATAAATTCAGGATTGTAGTTAATCAGTGGCCATCTGTGTGGTTCTACAAGGCTACTAAGCTTCGGCTATCTGATCCAGTCTTTCTTAATAACCCTAAGGAAAAATTCAATTTCTGTTGATTTCAAGAAGTCGAATTTTTTCAAATATACACGTGCATGTTCGGTTACATGTTCTTACCATTGGCTCTTGGATGCATATTGTATGCTCATAAGTCGTCATTAATTCCATCTAGTTTAATCGCAATTCGATTGTAGTTCCTTGTTTGTGTTTTTGTGAAATAAGGGTTGTAATCAGCCACTCAATGAGAGGGGACTTCAAATTCTACGTGGATGATGACCTTAGAGCCGTAAGCAAGGTTGAATGGAGTACGGACAGTCGTGGACTCATGGGTAGTTCTATAAGGCCATAATGTTGTTGGTAGTTCATCCATCCGTTTACCTCTAGCCTTTTCCAAACCTCTTTTCCAAATATACTTTATGATTTTGTTCACAGCTTCAACCTGTCCATTTGCTTGAAGACTAGCAAATATCGTAAATCTCTTTTCATATGATGCTGATGGCAGAAGTCATTTAAATTTAGCACCGTCGAATTGGAATTCATTACCAGTTATAGTGGATCATGGAATGTCATAAGGACAGATGATGTTATAAACAATGAAGCTGATTATTTTATTCATCTTAGTCGTGGTTAAAAGTTCTTCATCTGCCCATTTGGTGAAATAATCAACTGCTACGATGACATATTTTGCACCACCTTTAGGATCGGCAAGAAGACGATGATGTCAATGCCTCCAAGTGGCAAACGAATAAGGACTAGCCATTTGAGTAATTTCCATCAACGAGGCTCCTGGATTTTTTCCAAACATCTCGCACTCTTTGCATTGTCTAGCATGATCAACATCATTTTGATTGATAGTTGGCCAGTAATAACCGTAGCAGAGTATTTTCTTTATCAGGATTTCCCCCTGATGTAATCGTCGCATTCTTCTTCATAGACTTCGCTCAAGACTCGTTTGATATCATCATGGGTGATACACCGAAGCATGAGAATGTATAAACTCCTTTCTACACGTGACTTCTTTTTGGATGATTTAGCGTGAAGATTTGAGCAGGATCTGTCGTTTTCCATTCCACCATTTAGTAAGAATTCCTTATTGTAGATAGTCTTTGATAGGAATCAACCATGACCCTTTTTTTGGCTCTGTCTCCAAGATCTAGCCGATCTCCATCTGTCAATGCTTGGAATATTAAGTATTTCAACCGAAACAAAGTATGTCCATTGTGCATCACTAAAACTGGCCAGCTTGTCCAGTGACTTGACTTTTTTCATTTCGTTCACTGAGGAAGCGCGTAATGATGTAATATGTGAAGTCGGCTAGTAGCTCTTGGACCTGGCCGAGATAAGGAGCAAGACAATCCCCCTTGGCAAGATTAACTTTCCTAACTTTGCATAGTACCATTCAGGAATCACAAAAGATATGTAAAGTTTTCACTCCAAGTTCTCTAGCAAGTTTGAGGCCCGCGGTCGAGGCATCATACTAAGCATCATTGTTTGTTATAAGGAAATTGAGTTTCAGGAGATAGCAGATCGATCATTCCTCAAGAGTCATTAACACGACTCCTGTGCCATAACACTGATCATTGGATGTTCCATCCGCATACATTTTCCATCTGTTGGTTGGTTCTCCACTACTCTTCGAGTAGTCATCTGATGCAGTGAATTCAGATATGAGGTCCGCTAATTTTCGTCCTTGGATAGCTCTCGAGGGAAATAAGTGATATCGAATTGGCTTAGTTCGATATTCTATTTAAGTAGTCTTTCGGACGTCTTAGGTCGCTGCATAACCTGTCATAATGTCTATTAGGCATAGATATTAATGAGGTGAACCTAAAAGTAAGGGCGAAGCTTTCATGATGAAATCAACAGACATTACGCTAGCTTTTGTAGCTTTGAGTTGATATTCAATGCATGGCCCGCGATAGTCGGTGAAATCACACACGCATGTCATAATGGGTCCATGGGAACATATCATCATTTATTCAGAGAAATCCAACTAATACTTTTATCATCATTGCACTGAGCTGTGATCCAATCTTCATCACCCGTGAAGGGTCGCCTAGCTACTATAATGTCGACTGTCAGCTTAGCAGGTGTAATTTTGGATTCTTTGAGTTCAGATGTAACTATTTTGCATAACATTCAATGTGAAATATGGTTGGATGGTCAATGTTGATGGTTACTCTGGTCGAATCCTAGAATCTTGTCATGAGTTATTAAGTCTGATAGTGAAGGGCTCTGAATGCTTTGATCAATTCTTCAAATGGCCAAAGATCAGCTTAGAAGCACGTTGAAGAGAATGTCGAGTAAGGGTCAGTCTTGAGTTGCATGAAGCTGCATAGCTGGATCTTGCTATGAGTTTGAATTTGCCTGTATATTCGAGTAACGGACTTTCTATAAATGCATTCATGATCCTTTACCCATCCTTCGGGTTGGAGTGATAGTCAGTTGCTCACGAGCTTAGGCATCGATTTAATGATTCTATCTCTAGGAATTCTTTTGGTTGTAGCCTTAAGTATATTTAAACACTATAAATAAGTTTCAATATTGAGCTATCGCAGCTAGTTTTTGGATGATCACGCTTCTGCTTCCTATCTCAGGTTGATAAATGTACTGCATGGATGGTGGTGTATCATCCTAGCTATGTTTATATTCCCACCTAAACTCCAAAGACATAGAGTCGATCGGTGAATAGTCGGTTCAACTTCATCCCGCTTCTCGCTCGTGCCTCCAAGTCTGGGGCATATACCGATAAGTAGGAAGGTCAGCCATGCCCACTTTAGCTTTACTCTCTTTCCTGTTGAATTGTGGGATCAAGTTAGTTGATGGGAGACTGAGTCTCACCTATCCTGGATTGTATTGTGGTTTTTCATTCCAAGGGGAATACTTTGATGCCTCATCAGTTTCTAGGCGTAAGTTTGGTGTAGGACGGTCAGCCATGTCCACTTTGGTTCATGTTCTATAATCAGATATCAAGGTAAAGTTGGCACAAGTGCAGTCAGGTCATGCTCATGCAGTTTCATACTCCTCCTGAAGGATCGAAGGAGGGCGCTGGAGAATTAATAACCAAGTCTTCATGGTTTTTATTCTCCTTTCCAAACTCTGGTGGTCATAATTTTTCAAGGGACATTCGAGTAACATTCGTAGGTGCTTGGTGCGAATTGATATTGACCCTCAATCTGAGGTATGATAGAGTGGTCACCCATTGCTTTGGATGTTATTTTGAATGGTTCATTCGTTGCCTTAAGTTGTAAAGAACGCCAGCTAGAGGTATAATGAGCTGTCACATTCAGCTTTTAGTGATTTGTACTTCTGCTCCCAGCGTTCATTTGGCTAGGCCACAAGTCGATGGTCAAACTCCATCCTTAGCGATTAATACTCCTCCTGTCGATTTTGGGCAAAAGTTTGCGGAATAGAGAATGGTCAGAATCCACTCATTTATTTATCGGTGTTTCATGCCACTCTGCACTCTGGTGACTTAGAGTTATTCTTCCCCCGGTCGACTCCCGCCCAATTTGTGTTCATGCTTCGGTCCATACTCCAGGAACTTAGAGATTTATCAAATGGTTTATGCTCTAGTCCATAGTTTGGGACGTAGAGATTTTTGTCAAGTCATTTATACTATCCGCGCTCTGGGGACTGAGAGTACTCTTGTCTGCTTCAGGACATAGAGATTTTTCTCAAGTCGTTTATACTATAGTCTATGCTCTAGGGACTCAGAGTGCTCTAGTCCGCTTCAGGGACTTAGAGATTCTCGTCAATTCATTTATACTCTAGTCTGCACTCTAGGGACTCATAGTACTCTAGTCCGCTTCAGTGATTTGGAGATTTTTCTCAAGTCATTTATACTATAGTCCGCGTCCTGGGGACTCAGAGTACTCTAGTTCGCTTTAGGGACTGAGAGATTTCCGTTAAGTCATTTGTACTCTAATCACGCTCTAGGGACTCAGAGTACTCTAGTCCGCTTCAGGGACTTAGAGATTTTTCTTAAGTCGTTTATACTCTAGTCCATACTCTGGGGACTCGGAGTACTTTTGTTTATTTCAGTGACTTAGAGATTTTTGTCAATTCATTTATACTCTAGTCTGCGCTCTGGGGACTCAAAGTACTCTAGTCTGCTTCAGGGACTTAGAGATTTTTCTCAAGTCATTTATGTTCTAACCCGTGCTCTAAGGACTCGGAGTACTCTAGTCCGCTTCAAGGACTTAGAGATTTTCATCAATTCATTTATACTCTAGTCCGCGCTCTGGGGTCTTAGAGTACTCTAGTCCACTTCAAGGACTTAGAGATTTTTCTCAAGTCGTTTATACTCTAGTCCGCGTTCTGGAGACTCATAGTACTCTAGTCCACTTCAGGGACTTAGAGATTTTTGTCAATTCATTTATACTCTAGTCCGCGCTTTGGGGACTTAGAGTACTCTAGTCTGCTTCAAAGACTTTGAGATTTTTCTTAAGTCTTTTATACTCTATTCCACGCTCTAGGGACTTAGAGTACTCTTGTCCGTTTCAGGGACATAGAGATTTTTGTCAATTCATTTATACTATAGTCCGCGCTCTGGAGACTAAGAGATCTAGTCCGCTTCAAAGACTTAGAGATTTTTCTCAAGTTGTTTATACTCTAGTCCGTGTTTTGGAGACTCAGAGCACTCTAGTCCGCTTCAGGGACTTAGAGATTATTGTCAATTCATTTATACTCTAGTCCGTGCTCTAGGTCTTAGAGTAATCTAGTCCACTTCAGGGACTTAGAGATTTTTCTCTAGTCGTTTATACTCTAGTCCGCGTTTTGGGGACTTAGAGTACTCTAGTCCGCTTTCGGAACTTAGAGATTTTCGTCAATTCATTTATACTCTAATTCACATTCTACGGACTCAATGTACTCTAGTCCGCTTCAGGGACTTAGAGATTTTTCTCAAGTCATTTATACTCTAGTCCGCATTCTGGGGACTCAGAGTACTCTAGTCCGCTTCAGGGACTTAGAGATTTTTGTCAATTCATTTATACTTTAGTTTGCACTCTGGGAACCTAGAGTACTCTAGTCAGCTTTAGGGACTTAGAGATTTTTCTCAAGTCGTTTATACTTTAGTCCACATTCTGGGGACTCAGAGTACTCTAGTCCGCTTCAGGGACTTAGAGATTTTTCTTAAGTCATTTATGTTCTAGTCCGCACTCTGGGGACTTAGAGTACTCTAGTCCGCTTCAGGGACTTAGAGATTTTTGTTGAGAGAAATCATATTTCCACCCGCTTGATTTGTATTTCATTTGCTGTATCGAGGCTAACGTTGTTGAATGAACGGTCGAACTTGTCGAACGAACGGTCGAACCATGTTCGCTCATGGAATGGGACTCTGCCTCCAGCATTAAGGACGAAACTTGAAAAATGGATGGTCGATTCTCGTCAGCATGGTGATTATAGCTCTGACCGTGTCGAGCTTTTCAATCTCTATTCCTTAGTCTCAAATCAAAGGAACATGCTTGATGATGAGCGATCGAATCATGCTCGTCTTTATGAAACTCCATAGGTCCTATAAGGTTCTGCGTGGATTTGCTGGCGACCAACTCTGAGTACTTTGGTCACCTGCATCATTTTGGAAGAAGTTTAGTTCTAGTTGGTTGTAATTCAAAACACAATTGAAGTAGAAATAATCCAAAGAAGATTGGTATATATCTCATTGATAAGTGGAGCAGCATCATGTGCTCGCTATTCAACTCTGCCCCTAGCCACTTCTAGCGGGATGTCGACTGTTGACGGTCCAATTGATAATTAGTCTTATTTATTGATGGGCATCCGAAATTCCTGGCTCACTATTCTACAAGGCTTTCACGTACTATTGAAGCTTTCCTTTTCGAATTAGCTTTCTGATCATACCTCTGAGGTGTTTGTAATCGCCAGTGTTAGGATTAGTATGCATCTTGGAACATACAACATTCCTCTGATTTTCTCTGGACTTTGGTAGACTCTCTTGAGGTTGGTTTTCAGTAATACTCTTAAGTCGCAAGTCTCCTAGTAGAGGCTATCGATTGAATATTTCAAAGAGCATATGAGTAGAATTCTCATATCTTGTTTTGTCCACTTGAATCAGAGTCCTTACCTAAAGGGCCTGCCTTGTTATTTTTCCTAGCCTTCTCCACTCCACCTCACTTTGGTTTTGATTCATTTTGTAAAACAATCCATGGTCGTAGAAATGGTGCTTGGAGTCATCTTGGCATTTTTCTAGAGTAATATCATCTATGTTCTCCAACCTTTGGGAGTATCGTTTGAGCAGCGGTTGCTTTTCCGTTCCCTTGTTTCCATTCAGAAGCTGCCACTTGATCCTCTATGCCCTATTCGGTCAAAGGATGTAAGGGAAGTGGGTAGAATGTTCCTTCATTAAGTTGAGTTTTGAATTCACTATGTGGTGGCACTAAAAAAAATTAGAGCCTTTTTCTTAAATTTGGGTCGTACCCGATTTTTTTCTTTTTGAAAATAGGGGTCAGACCCAATCCATATTTTTTTGGTATAGGGACCGATCAGATGGTTTTTTGAAAGAGGGATTGGTATACAATAGAGGGTACGGGTTTGGGAGTGATCTGGACATATGGTTTTTGGAGTGATCGGTATACAAGCTTTTTTGAGGGATCGGTATGTAAGCTTTTTTGTGAAGGATCGGACATCTGTATTGAGTGAGAGGTTGGCTATATGAGAGGGGTCGGCCTTCATATTAGCCCACTTCAAACTTCAACATCCACTCCCATAAACTTGTGTACATCAGTGAATCCAATCCCATGGTTAATAGATTCCTTTATATCTCTTTCAAATCTGAGTAGAATAGGAAGTTTGCTGGTAAACAACTGGATCTAACTCGCGAACATGGAAATCCACTAGTAGACGATGAGATCCAATCTGGCTAAGAATTCAACTCTTAGTGAAAGCATCAAAATTGGGCACTAACACTCTTCAATAGAATTTTGTAGAGAAATTAATGAAGAAAGTAAATTAAAGCAGAGAAGCAACACACTTGAATGCAAAAGCAACAACAAAAATGAGAATACCGGATTTATAGTGGTTCAACATAATTGCCTACATCCACTTTGAATATAATCTTCATTACTTTTCCAATCACTTGGATACAGATACAATCCGTAAACGAACAACTTGAGTACAGGTTTTAGCATAAAAGAAGTGAGTACAGAAAATAGCAGAGTATCCCTGGAGTACTCCCCCCAAAAAAGGTCCATCTAACTATGCCACTGCCCTCTATTTATAGAGGAAGACCGGCTGCTTTCCCTACATAGGCCTGTGACTAAGACACTCTAGCCCACAGCAAAACCCATGTCCTCCGATCCATGGATACCGACCTTTGATGTCTGACCCATATTCCACCATGCCACTTTGGTCAAACCAGGGGTCCCATGTGGATGACTCAAAGCAGCTTACCATATGATTTGGAGTAGTTAGACACGAGACTCGAAGTGATGAAGTACCGATCGTATCTCCCTGTAGTAATTTGTTGGCTTTCTTGATACATACCGAACCAGGTATGCCGATCCACCAAGACTGGATCTAGGCTGCTGACCTATATCTGCCCGAGCGACACATGCCGAACCACTGAGGCTGAACGATGCACGTTGAATCAAGGCCGAACGATACATACCGAGCCATACTTACCAAACCATAGCTACCGGGCCATGAAGATAGAGTCCAAGGTGCTGACCCAGATGTATTGAACGACAAATGCCGAACCATGCATGACTGATCCATCTTGTTCTCCTCACAATGACCGAGCGACGTATACTGAGCAACCCGGACTGAGCCATGCGCTCCGAACCATGAATGACCAGACCACCTTTACCGACCTATACATGCTGAACCATAAATATACTAAACCAATCGGGTTACACCAAACCTTTATACTTCCATATCTATCTTTGCTTCAGTCCCGTCTAGGCTCAACCATAACCTCTGCAACTATCATTTTGTAGCCAGCCAAGTAGTCGGGTAACATTAAATAATTTTTAATATTGAAATATAAATTTTTATAAGTCGAATAAATAAATTTTCTGATATTGGGAATATCTGAATATATAAATTCTAGAGACTATACTAAATTTTGAAATGTTAATTGCTGAATATGATAAAAAAATATGTAGATAAACTTTATCATTTCAAACTTATGATAAATTATATATGTAAATATATATATAGAAGCTTCATGATGGCAAGTTTCAAACTTATGATAAAAAATATGTATATGTAAATATATATCTATATGTATATATGTGTATATGCAAGCTTAATCATGACAAATTTTAAGTTAAGCATACAAAACATAAAATCCAGCCCATAAATACTACAATCAAGAATATAAAAATCCAATCACACATAAAATATCAAATCACCTACATAAAATCAAATCAGCTAAGATTGGAAAGAAAAGAAAATTAAATAAAACATGAACCTGTACATGTGCAGCCTCTATCTTGCTTGCACTGACATTTCCGTTCTTCTATATATGGAGAGCCATACTTGTTTTTTTGTTCACGTATCAAACAAAAAAAGAAAAATAATCTCTCTGCCATTAAAAATAAAAGATCAAGAGTTCAAAAAGCTTGAAGAAGGGGATTAAATAAAACAGCGTTCATCCCATTTCAAAACTGTGAGTAAAACATCCTAATTTTGGTTAAATGGCCATTTCATATTTTATCTAGATGTTGGTTTTGGACGAATCCTTGAGCTATGTGAAGTGCATATGAATCTGAGGTGTGTATTTATGTATGTATTAGTGTGATTCAACCTGGACAGTTCCACATACACTTAAAACACTGTGCTTCTTACATAATAGCTTCACTGTTAATGTTTTCTTTTGTTAAAACAGTTAAGACCCTTAACTTTAAAAGTCTATATCGCATGATATATTAAGTTTTTAAACATGATTCCAAAACCAAAGTGGCTTGTTTTTGGATATAGATTATTTTAAAATTTATTTCATTTAGATTCATCAAGCATAGAGGTAGGAAACCTTGGTTTACTAAGAGTAGGTTAGTTATATCAAAATTTCAAACATCAAAATTTAACAAATGGATCATATGGATATAATGGTGGTGGAAAACATGATTTTTGAAAGTAGTTTGAGGATTTTTAGGGTTGTGTGCGAGCAGAATTTTAAAGATGAATGGTTTTGGGGGTTTGGTCAATTTTCGACGACGTGGTTGATGTCGTGCCTCGGCGTTGGGAGTGGATGAGTGTTTGGGGATGGCGCATATGAAAAAAATGGAACGATGATTTTTAGTGGGCTATGGAGGCTACAAGAGGTCGATGTAGGGTTTTAGGGTGATGGTTTTTGGATTTTTGGTAATCGCGGAGAGAAGAGGAAGGTAGGGACATGCACTAAGGGGTGAATTGGAAGAGGAGGAAGTGGCGAAGCTCTGAGCAAAGTCTGAGGATGGATGGTGGCATGGGTGGTTGTGACGAGGCATTTAAAGGGCATGTTGATTGTTTTCAGGTTTCGGTGGTAAGTTCAAAATTTCGAACTGAAGTGGAATAGTGGGTTACAGGTAGATTGACGTGGTGGCAAGGTCGTGGCTGATCAGTATGGATGATCGACGACAAGGGGTAGGCCGGAGGAAGCCAGTGCATGTGCACTGTGATGTGCACGCTTGGGTCAGTGCAAATAAAAGATGAGAGAAAAGAAACGGGAAGAAGAAGAAAAGAATTTGGTCTGGGTTGGTTTGGGTAGGGCTGGGAATGTTAAAAGGAAATGGAATTAATTTTAAAAAAAAATTAATAACCTAAATTTAAAAACTTTATTTCTCATTCGTTTGAAACCTAACCGACGCATGAATTTTGGCATTGAGTTCCTATCGCAAAATATTTTCATCTAAAATAATATTGTCAAGTTTTCTACAATGTAAAATTTAAGGATCTATAACAATCGAAGTAAATAAATAAGTAATTTAATAATTATTAATTATCTATCGATTAATCGATTAATTATTAAAGGAATTGTTTAATCTTAATTAACTAAGAATAAATTAGTTTTATAAATTTCCCTAACTTACAAGTAATCTGAATTAAAAATAAAATTTGATTCAATTTAATTGAAACTGATTAATTTCTGATTTGTGAATTGATTTAATATCAATTACAAATTGTTAATTGAATTAATGATCTATGCTTTAGTCGATATTTACCTTAGATGTTGATATCAATTATTTTTGGTCTATGCCATTAAGTAGCCAAAACAAATTAAAGTAGTTGGAATAAAACGTTGACTTGTTTTATTGGAAGTAAATTGACTTGTACTGATCAATATTTCGAGTTTTTGGAAAAATGTGATGATTACAAGCGAATTAATTTCGATGGACAGGTCATGATAAAGTAAACATATGGAACAGATTTCAATATGTGAATATTGACACTCTAATTGTAGAATCTTTTATTTAAACAACTTGACCTTTAAAAATTTATCATTTTGGATTCGATGAGACCGGGATTGGATAATAGTATTATCTGAAAACTACTTCGATCCAATTTAAGAAAGTGATTTGGAAGATTCTAAAGGCAAGATCTGACATGAAGATTTCAGAGTGCAAGGGCTATTTTTACCAACCCTGAGGGTGATTGCAATAATTGGTGTAGTGGAAATGGTGCCTTTGGTTCGTTCAGACCCGAAACGGACTTGTATGGACAAATGTTATCAGAACATCGTCATTGGAGGGCGATGAGCATTCTAAGTGAAATTGTTCTTGAAAGGTAAACGTAGCTTCTAGCCTCATCAACCGGGAATGACTAAAACATGGGAGATGCAGTAGGGCCATGTTGATCACACCCATTAGGTTATGTCATCACCAGTCTAGAATCGATATTGTCCCTTTCTCTATGTGCTACGGGGTGATTACTGATCATAATCGTGGTGGTGATGTATTTGGTACTATCCAATAAGGGGTAGGCCAGTCCAGTGTTGGCAGGGATCGATAGGTTCGATCTTGGTACATTTAACAAGAGGTGTACTGTGACGGGCGGTACCTCAGTAGCCCAGTCATTGTATGGAATCCAATTTCCAGTAAGTGTTGTACTCTTTCATTATGCCCAAATATGTTGGAACGTGAGATGCAAGCATTCCAACTATGTTCTATTTTACTTGAAAACCCTTGACAGTATGATAATATCACTGGATTTTCTATTAAAGTGTTTTAGTTGTCGTTAAGGTAAAAACCCGTCCGTGTTTATGTGCGGTGTGGTCTTAAGATATACCTTTGATTTCAAATAATTTTCAATTTAAAGTAATTTAACCGCTTTACTCACACCAGACCCGTGTCTGATCTGGAGTTTATTTTTTTGTTTTCCCTAAACTCTTGGGTATTCAAATTTTATGAGTATCCAAGTGATCCAGGTTTCTCACGACTGCATTTTGGAGGAGCCGGAGCAGGCGGCTTCATCATAGATAGTTACGATATATTTTCGATGTGTCTGTAGATGTATTTTGGATTGTAATGTATGGACAAATAGTTATGACTGTCTAAGTATGAATTTTGAATTTATGTTACTCCGATGTATTGTATAGCCGGTGACTATGTAAAACTTATGTTATGTATTATATATTATGTCATTCCGTTTTGAGAATTTATGTTTTGTTTAGTTTCTTCTTTTTTATCTCTTTCTTTCTTAATGACTCGTCTTTCAATGGAATGAAAGGCGATTCGTCACATTTAGTATCAGAGCTTAGGTTGAGTGAACACCTAGGCTTTTGGGTTAGTTTCAATCTTAAGAGAGCATATTTGTAATTTTCTATATATATATATATATATATATATATCTGATAGTTAGATCAGCTTTGATAAATTGATTAGTGCCATCTTTAGAATGTATTCCGTCTAAGTTTTTTAAGTATCATCTTACTATGTCCACGTAGTAAGCAATGGAACTAGAGGAAGACATGGAAGAGGAGCTAGCGGTACCAAACCATAAATGGTCGAACCAAGGATCCCGGATGTGACGCCCCACCTCTATATCCACGCTAGCCAAGAACATTACGGTGAATGCTGTCAACTAGCATGGAGAATAAGGCTGTTGAGGAGCGACCATCCGTGTAATTGCTTTGTGCGAGCATCGATATGTCAAATAGTATAACATGCAATTCTTTTCAAGTGGAAATCCGACATGCCGACACAAACTCAAAGCTACTACACAGTGGCTATAATATCTTCGGAAACAAATATAGAAATAAACATAACGTAAATCAGTCACAGATAATTCATATCACAAAGGCGGAAATAGATATGAATATAACACATGAAAGTGCATATCAGAGTAGTGGTCAAATAAGATCCACAATAATACAAAAGAATAGCAACACGTGCTATACAAAAGAATACAACTATGAGTCCATATCTCAAGTGTATACAACAAAATAAACTACTAATCTAAGTAGTTAGCCAAAAGTCAGAGTAATGATCCTGGATGAGAAGTCAAGCAGAAGCACCTGTAACATCTCGGTCTGACCCGAGTATTATTTAATAAGAAAATAATAAACGGATCAGTCTAGCTATAAATATCAGAAGAAATGATATAGAATAAGAGATATGACAAAACATATAATAATCACAATGCCAAGCTGTGATATATAAGTAATTGAAAAACCAATAAGAGATTAATCAATATCGCAAAGATCTACTCAAGATAAAAAGGAATGTCATACTCCTAATTTCATTCACCAAGCCATAATAATTGATAAATCAAATCAATGCCAATCGTAAAAGTTGGTGAAACATAAATTCCAGAATTCAACACATGAAATCCAGAAATCACAAGAAAAAGGATGGCCAATCCCATAAACTGACATCGACGTACCTAGAAAGACACGCCCCATGAACAGTCGAACATCGACGCACCTAGAAAGATACGCCCCATGCATAGACGAACATCGACGCACCTAGAAAGATACACCCCATTTAATGTCTAACATCGATGCACCTAGAAAGATACACCCCATGCTAAGTCGAACATCGACGCACCTAGAAAGATACGCCCCATGCATAGACGAACGTCGACGCACCTAGAAAGGTACGCCCCATGTCCCGACTTATTGAGCCGATTGCTCCACGAAGTAAACAAACATCGATGCACCTAAAAAGGTACACCCCATGCATAAATAACATTGACGCATCTAAAAAGGTACGACCCATGTATAAACAAACATCGATGCACCTAGAAAGGTACATCCCATGCATAATAAAACATTGACGCACCTAAAAAGGTACGACCCATGTGAGAAATGAGACGAAGCTCAATAAAATGAGGAACAGTCCTCCACATAGACAAAGAGACATCGCATATTGCTAGTCTAAACCACAAAGATGATCGTCATGATCAAAGAGAAGTGTCAATTACAGTAAGCTAGTAAATTTATGAGCTTAGCTTCATGTCCCATAACCACTAGCTTAACTTAAATATTTACGAACAAATTGTAGATCTCCACTAGAAAATTGTCACAAGAGTTTCAATCGAACAAGTCCAAGAATTAACCGACAAAGTAAACGCAAGCGTTTCATACCACTCGTTTTACTAAGTCGTTTAATTAGATTTCTCATACGAGTGAGGTAAAGGTTTGTATATACTAATAGATTGGAAAACGGTTTGAGAAAACGAGCTTTGTAATAAAATAGTGTTGAATTCATTTGAGGAAAGAGTTTTGATATTTACTACTAGTATAGAAAACCTTTATATTTTAAAGTGACAAATCACAAAGAAGATTGTAGGAACAATCAATCACTAAGATTCACATTCGAAAACGTGAATAAACTCCAATGAAATCGATAAAGAATCCATCGAAATGGATATTCCAAGAATTCCCAAAGAAAATAAGTCATCAAAGTCGATAATAAATGACAACAACAAAAGGGAGACAACAGGAATCGATTAAAGTTGGATATTCAAACGAATTAGCAATATAGGCTAATCTGGCAAAAAGTAGCAGATCGGTCGACCGGACTCCCTGAGTCGGTCGACCGAACCCAGGGGTTGGAAATGCTCGGGGTACTAGGTCGGTCGACCGGCCCAGGGTGCTCGGTCGGCCGAAGCCTGTAACCAGCACTTCCAAACAGAGGCAGGAAGTGCCTGGACTACAGGTTGGTCGACCGGCCCAGGGGGCTCGGTCGGCCGAACCTGTATACTTGCACTTCCTACCCTATATCATAGGAGGTGTAAATCCCGACCAAATTGCAATCGCATGAGCAACGGCGCTAAGGGTTTATGCCAATCGACTACCCGGCCCTATATGCTCCTCGATGCATCACCAAAAACATGTTCAAACATCGAAGTTAGGATTTTTAACGAATTGAACTCAAAACACTAAAAATTGGAATATTCACAAAAGCAATCCAAATCAAAATCAAATGCACATGAATAAGTGTTAGGAATTCATACCTAACAATCGAAGGTAATTCATAGACCTAGATGTGAGATTAAAAATCTCACCTTTGAACCCAAACAATAGAAGAAGAAGCTTGAAGCAATGGCAAGAACAAGCACTCTTCAATTCCAACTCAACAAGCTTGATTCTAAGCTTAAAAGAAGAACATTCCCAAAGTTAGGTTTAGGAATTTCTGAAATTGATAAGAGAATGAGTTGGAGAAGAAGAAGAGAAGCTTACCAATGGGTTCTTCTATTAGTTTGGAGCTTGAGTTGATTTGCAAGAGAAAACTAGGGTTTGGAGTTTTAATTTCCTCTTCCACTCTCCATTAATCTCTTTAGAACTGAAATTAGAGGAAGAGGGAGTGAATGAAGAGAGGGGTTTCAGTTTGGGGTATTAAGTTAGAACATTGGGCTGAACCCAACCTAGACCCAAAGCCCTAAGTGAAAAGTAGCAAAATTCTGCTATCTCCAAACATATCGAAGCTTATAGTCAAAAAGGTCGCAAACGGTATTTTAAACTCAATGGGAGGGGTCCCGAGCCCTAATTGGACCGTATGCAAAAAGTAGCTTTTCGGACCAAAATTCGACGAACGATAAAATATTTAAATAAAATATTTAAATATAAAATCGATAAATATGCGGGTTGTTACACCGGAAGAGTAGAAATAGCTGAGGAAGCAGAACTGGTTCAACCAAGGGAAATTTTTGCAACATTGTGCAAAGACTACACAACACTGGGATGGAAACCTTATAAGGGGATAAAATATATTATGGAAGTCCAAGCATGGTTACAAACCTGTGAATTTTTTTTCAAAGGACTTAATCTGGTCGATGAGCAAAAACGCTTTTTTAGCTTCTTGGCAGTTACAAGAAGGGGCAGCCGCATGGCAGGATTCTCTAACTGCAAATGTTCCTGAAGAAGATTTATTCTAGAATAAATTTAAGGAAGAATTTGAAGCTCGGTTCCTTCCTGCTACAGGTAAGACAAGGATGTACCAAAATTTTATGGATTTAAACAAGGGGATTTGTCCGTAGTAGAATATGAAACCAAGTTTAATGAACTTTCATGTTTTGGACCAAAACTGATCAATACCCCGTTAAAGAAGAATGAGATGTTTGTGACTGGATTGAAGGAAAGTTTTCATAAAAAGATGAAGAGCCATCTTAAGGGACCTTTTGTTGGCTTGGCAGATATGGCTCTCTGATACGAAGCATTGGATAATAAGAAGCCGGTTACAAAAGTACCCAGTGGGAATGCAAGTGGCAACAACCCCAACAAGAGGAAGTTAACCCCAACTGGAGAAACAAAGGGAAGGAAAAATAAGGTGGTGGAACACAAGAGAATTCGAGAAGTAGTAAAGGGAACAAGTACCATAATGTTAGATGTTACCTTTGCAAGCAGAAGGGATATATCGCAAGGTTGTATAAGAATTCTGAAGTTCAGAAGCAGCAGCAGTAGCAAACTCGACAACAAGCAGGACTATCTCTTCGATAGTCCCGAATACCCTCTGTTTCAATTGTCACCAACCAGGCCATATGGTGAAAGACTGCCCACTTTTTAAAAAGGCTCCGCAACCTAAGCTTTATGCGCTCAAGAATGAGCCATCAACTTCAAAAGATGTCAAAGAGAAAGGCGTCCTTAAAGATACCTTACTTATTAATGGTATTTATGTTAGAGTGTTATTTGATTCTGGTGCCTCCCATAGCTTTATTTCTTCAGACTCGGTGGAGAAATTTCATCTCATTCCTAGTATCGTAGAAAACTCTATTTGTGTATCTAATCCAATAAGGGGAGTGACCCATTTGGATATGATCTGTGAAGGCATGCCAATTTACTATCTTTCTCATTTCTTTACATGCGACCCTTATGTATTAGATTTTAAGGGATTTGATATTATACTTGGTATGGATTGGTTAGCTAAGCACAGACCTGTCCTTGACTATGATGAGAGGACTGTATCTTTAGAAACCAAGTTGGGAAGGATTGCGAAGATAGAGTGTGATAACCTGGAATTCATATGTGTAGTTTCTTGGATGCTCTTGAAGCATCTCGGGAAGGGTTAGGATCCACGAAAATTGTTAAAAACTTCCCTAATATTTTTGAAGAAGTTAAAATCTTCCCCCTTATCGAGAAATAGAATTATGAATTGATTTAGTTCCCACTGTAAGGCCTATGATTCAACCCAAAAGAAGAATGGCTCCAAGGGAGAGAGAGGAGTTAGTAAATCAAACCCATGATCTATTGAATAGAGGGTTGATTAAACCAAGTTTTTCGAGTTGGGGCTCAGCAGTAGTTTTTGTGGCTAAGTCTGATGGTTCCCTAAGACTATGTATGGACTATCGGGAATTGAATATGGTGACCACTAGGAATAAATATACTTTACTCCACATTTATGACCTTATTGACCAACTCCATGGGGAAATAGTATTTTCCCAAATGCATCTGGTAACAGGATTTCATCTTAAGAATTGCGAAAGATAGTATACCTTAACTGCATTTAGAGGTCCAGACTTTTTTTCAAGTGGTTGGTTATGCCTTTCGGGCTAACCAATGCACCTGCCTATTTCGTATACTTGATGAATCGCGTTTTTAGATAAGTCCTAAATGAATTTGTGTTAGTTTTCACCGATGATATTCTCATCTATTCTAAGTATAAAGTAAAGCATAGACACTATTTGGAAGTAGTGTTGGAAACTTTGCAGAGGCAAGTTTTGAGGGAAAAGTTCTTCAAGTGTCATTTTTGGCAGTCGGAGTTAAGATTCTTAGGGCATATTGTGTCAGGAGAGGATATTTTAGTAGACTCGATTAAAGTCGAAGCTGTGCAACAATGGAAGCAACCACTGACTCCTACGGAAGTTCGTAGTTTCTTAGGATTAGCTGGATACTATAGAAGGTTCATACAAGATTTCCTCTCATTTGACAAAGTTGACTAAGAAGGGTGAGAAGTTCATATGGACTCCTAAGTGTGAGGAAGAATTATTGGAATTGAAGAAGAGATTGACTAGTGCGCCAGTTCAAGCTATTCCAGATGGAAGGAGTGGATTCACGGTTTATACCGATATATGTGGAGTAGGATTGGGCACTATTTTGACGCAAAATGGTCGGGTGGTTGCATATGAAAGTAGACAATTGAAGCCACACGAAAGAAATTATGCAACGCATGATTTGGAGCTGTTAGCAGTTGTCTTTGCATTGAAAATATGGAGAAACTATTTGTTAGGTAAATATCTCTCTATTCTTCTTGTTTCTTTCTTATCTCTAAAATTCTAGTAAGTTAGTCTACTCTCTCTAACTAGGTGAAAATTTTGAACTCTTCACGGACCACAATCCCCTGAAGTACTTTTTCACTCAAAAGGATTTGAATTTGAGGTAACAGAGATAGTTGGAGTTTCTGGCATCCTATGATTTGGATATTCTTTACACGCTAGGGAAGGAAAATGTTGTAGCAGATGCTCTAAGCAAGAATGTAGTTTGATCTTTTTTGGAGGTTACACTGACTCTCCTAGAAAGGATAGCCAGCAAGCCAAGAGTGGACAGAAGCTTAATGGAGATCATCAGAAAGGTTGAGGAGGGACAGTGCACAAGTTCTAAGATTGATGACCGATGAGTTTTAAGGATGAACGGATGAATCTGTATACCTAATGTCAACGGCCTTACGCAGGAAGTTTTGTCAGAATGCCATCATTCTAAGTTGATTATCCATACAGGTGTCTCAAAGATGCATAGGGACATGAAGCGGATGTTTGGTGGAAGGGAATGAAAAGAGATATCTCTATCTTTATAAGAAGGTGTGCGAGCTTTCAGCAAACCAAAGGTGACAGAAGACAGTCGGGTTGTTACAACCTTTGGAGATCCCAAAATAGAAATGGGAAATGATATCCATGGATTTCATTGATGGTTTACCTAGAATCAGGAGGGGAAATGAAGGAGTATGGGTCATTACGGACCAGTTGACCAAGAGCGCCCATTTTATACTAGTGCAACCAACTAGAATCACGGCTTCTTTATCAGAAATTTTTATGAGGGAGATTGTTAGATTACACGAAGTCCCAATAAGTAGAGTTAGTGATTGTGATCCTATTTTTACTAGTAAATTTTGGAAAGCACTGCAAGTAGCCCTGGGAACAAGGTTAAGTTTGAGTACTGCTTACCATTCTCAAATCGATGGTCAGACTAAGAGGGTTAATCGCATCTTGGAGGATATGTTGAGAGCTTGTATCATGGATTTTGGAGGATCGTGGAAGGATCATCCACACATAGTGGAATTCTCCTACAACAACAATTATCAAGCCAGCATAGGCATGGCACCTTATGAAGCTCTTTATGCAAGGCTGTGCAAGTCACCAACCTGTTGGGTAGAATCTGGAGATCGTTTAATGCTTAGTCCAAATATGATTCGAGAGCCGTCTGATAAGATAGAGTTGATTAAGAGGAGGATGAAGGAAACTCAAGAACGCCATAAAAGCTATGCCAATAAGAGACGAAGGGATCTGGAATTTTCTGTTGGAGATCTTGCGTTTGTGAAAATTTCACCGATTAGAGGAGCTATTAAATTTGGAAAGGCTGGGAAGTTAGCTCGAAGGTGTATCAGTTTCCGTATTCTTGAAAGGATTGGGTCTCTTGCTTATGAGGTTGAATTGCCGGAGAGGATGGTGGGAGTGCATAATGTATTCCACGTATCTTATCTAAGGAAATATGTTCATGATCCATCATTGATTATAGAGCCATCAGTTCAAAAGGATTTAGAGGTATAGCCAAACTTACAGTGGTTAAACGTCCAGTCTCTATTGTAGATCAGGATGAGAGGAGACTTCGAAATAAAGTGGTGAAGTTAGTTAAGACTCAATGTAGTGAGGATCCCAGAGGCTATACATGAGAAACTTTGGATAGTATAAGAGAAGCCTATCCAGAGATGATGTTAGGATGCTGGTTGTTGGTTTGTATAGTATATGATTTGTTTTCTACGGTTGTTAGTGTATGACTTATACATGTTCTTTCTGATATAAATATATGACTTTTTGTTATAGCTTGAATTATCTCCTTGCTTTCTAATTTCGGGGACGAAATTATATTAAGGGAGGGGGAATGTAATGACCTAGATTTTTAGCTATCTGTTATTGGGATAACTAACTAATTTTAAATATTAAAATATAATTTTTTAAAAGTCGAATGAATAAATTTTCTGATATTGGGAATACTGAATATATAAATCTGGAGACATACGAAATTTTGAAATTTTAATTTCCGAATATGATAAAAATATGTATATGTAGATAAACTTTACCATTTCAAACTTATGATAAATTAATATATATATAGAAGCTTCATGATGGCAAATTTCAAACTTATGGTAAAAAAATATGTATATGTAAATATATATCTATAATGCGTATATATATGTGTGTCTATGCAAGCTTCATCGTAACAAATTTCAAGTCAAGCATACAAAACAAAATTCAAGCCCATAAAACATACAATCAAGCATATAAAAATCCAATCACACACAAATATGAAATCACCCAAATAAAATCAAATCAGCCAAGATTGGAAAGAAAAGAAAAATAAATAAAATGTGAAACCCATACATGTGTAGCCTCTATCTTGCTTGCACCAACTTTTCCGTTCTTCCACATATATAGAGCCATACTTGTTTTCTGTTCACGTATCAAATAAAAAAAGAAAAAAAATCTCTCTAGCATTAAAAATAAAAGATCAAGAGTTCAAAAAGCTCGAAGAAGGGGATTAAACAAAACAGTGTTGTGATATTCCGGAATTTCAAACCAAATTTAATATGATAATCTTCATTTTTCAATTATTTAAAATTGACAAAAAAATTGTTATTATCAAACAATAATGATAATGGGTTGTTTTTTTTAAATATAGATGAATAAATTTTTAAATAGGATTATTAATTACAAATAAGATATTTAGATTTAAATTTTATGAATAAGCTTTTAATTTTATATAATTGATTTTATAACATTTTCTTTAAGTAATTCATATATAAACATAGGTAAGAATTTATGAAATAATAAAGTCAGTATAAAAGCCTTTATTAATATTTAATAAAAAATAATAATATTAAATACTTGTAGGACAAGTGTAAAACTTTGGAAGATTTTTTTTTTAACATGTGTTAATTAATTAACAAAGGTATATGACAAGTATGGAATTTTAAAAGCAAGTGTCATATTAATTTTTTTTTAAATTTTCTAAATTACAAATTCACCTATATAACCATTGTTTCTTCCTTCCAATTTCTTTTTCTATCCTTTCCTTTTCAAAAGCTAAGAGAAAATAAAATTTCAGCCTATATTAACAAAATATGTGCTTCACTTCTCATATCAAGTACAAGACCTGTAAATCATTTTCTCAAATCAAAATAAACAACCTGCAATCCACTTTCCAAAAGCAAAATCCTGTATTTCACTTTCAAAAGCAATATTGTAGATCATTTTCAAAAAGAAAACAAAAATCTGCAATACTTTTATCAAGCTTGAAATCATTTTCAAGAGTTCAAATAACAAAATCTGAAGCAAAGGCAACATCAACCTAAAACAAATTCAAGTTGAAAACAGATTCAAGATTTGTTTCAAAGCAAAGATTCGGCCTCAAAGCAAAAGAGCAGATAATCAAAATTTTCCAGGCTATGTTCTATGCTTTTACAAGGACAAGTGAGTAAAACTGATATTTGTTTTAAAATCTGTAGAATAATCTGATGCATGCAACCTATATCTGAAGTAAGCATGATAAATTGATGCCTGATGGTTTATTATATGTTGCATATTTATATATAGTGTATATGTGTGAATATAGAGTGTTGGCTTCTTGTTATTAAAAACAAACTTGAAAAAAAAATTCATATCCCAATATTTAAACAGATGCATGTTATGATTCTTAAAGGTTAAATGTTTGTATCAACTCAAGTTTTTAAAGCAAACATTCGAGTAAAAAGTTTTAAAGTAAAAGCATACTACAGTTTAAAGTTTTTGTATCATAGAAGCCTCTGTTCGTCTTTGTGACAGATGAGTAAACAATTATTTAAAATTTAAGTAAATCTGTGTGTATGATTTATGAAGAATGTTGTGTTTTGCTTGAGTACCCTCTTTCAGTTTTAACTCTACATATATACAAGTATGTTTGTTTTGTGCATTCTTTTGATTTTTTTTCTATTTTCTGGGTTACAGGGTGGGAAACAAACAAGTAAATTAAATTTCTTTTCATTAAATCATTACCAAGCTTAGGATTTAAAACAAATAAGTATGATTAAGCATCGGTTATGATCTAGAAATTGTTTAAAACTCGATAGTGGTGAATTGTCTCTGTAAACTTAGTTTTACAGAACAAATTTTAAACTTGATGATAAATTTAAATGTCATGAAATACGAATTCAGTTATATAAATTGAATTGTCATCAGAAAATGGGATTTCTAAAACAAAGTTGATAATTTTCCATTGAGTATGTTAAGAGCTATTGCTAATGACCTGAAATTTGGCTTTGAGCAAATCTAGATGGTTGGAGGTCTTTGTGATGTTAGGGATTTGGACCAGGGATGGAGGAGGGTCCTACGATGTCAGGAAAATGACCGGTGACGTTCCAGTTCGCCATGGCGCCGGCGATTGTCCAATTTTGATTTAAGCCCTAGTTTTTCAAGGCTTGAAATAAATGGTCGCTGTGGATGCCTTGATGTGTCGAGTTGCATGTGAATTGGAGTAGTGGTAGCGTGGAGGATAACGTTGACGCTGGTGAAGTTTGGTGACATATGGAGGTTGGCACTACCTAGACGAGGCGATCGATGGTCGGGTATTTTCGTTGGGAATCTCGTATGCGTTGTATTTCATTCCCGTGAACGAATTCTGTTTTTGGCTGCTATGATCGCATGTGTGAGTGATTGTTGTCTTGTTGGTGATCGTTTCAGGCGATGAAGGTGCGTCGGCGGTGGGTGCAAGTGCACGGTGGGGAGGTGTGCATGTTTTGTTTCTGGAAGGTTTTAGTTTTCAGGGTTATGCTCGGGTTGATGATGGGTTTTACTCGAGTCTTCCTTCTGGCTGCTCGCGTGAACGTGTAGTATTAGGTTCTCGAACTTAATTCTGATGATATGTTAAAAGGAAGAAGACTTGGGGTTTCAGAAGTCAGGGTGTGGAACTTTGTTGGTTCAGGTTTAAAAACCTGTGAAGATATAAACTGGAGGCAATATTTTTAAAACTGTTTAAATCAATTTAAAGTATGGATTCAAATTCAATTTGAATCCTAGTTGGAATAGATAAGTTTTATAAAATATAAAAATGTTTAAAAAACATTAAATTGTTAAAGTACATTTTTAAATGGTATGCACGAATTTATCTCGAGTAAATTGAGTTTTTGCTTGAAAATAGGGCGGGGTATTACTCGAAGAAATTTAGGAGTGGCTCGGGTAAAACGCTTGGTTTCGGATTTCAGGTGATTTTAGTAGGAAATTTCTATAGGTCTTTAAAGATGATTTAAATAATGTAATTGAATGAACACAAATTATTTTGTAAGAACGGTAGTTAATTAATCTAATCAATTTATGGGGATAAATACTTAATTTAATAATTAAGATAAATTGTTAATTAGACTGAGAAATTAGTGTAAGGAATTGATTTATTGATGAGATTAATTCCTGCAATCAAGGACGATAATTAAATTAAAGGTAAAATTATTTAATTAAATTTATTATGAAAACTACTTATATATAAAAAAAATTATTAGTTATCATTGATTAAGGTAGGTAATTAATGGGAAATCACTAAATGAAATTTATAAATAATAATGACTTAATATAAGAAATTTAAAAGATTAATTTGTTTAAGAATTGATGATAAAGATTAAGTAATTAAATTTATAATTTAAGGGTTAAATCAAGTAAGGATAATTAACCAATAGATAATTACTTGATAAAAGCAAATAAAAGGATTATTTACGTGATGTAATTAATTCAGGACCGGTTAATTAAAGAAGTTAATTAAGAAGTATGATTAATTTAAGGATAATTGATCAATAGTGATTATAAGATAATTAATTTGAGTAATTAATTTAGAATCAAGGTAAGTAATATGGAGGGGTAGAGGTTAATTAAATTGTGTAATTAATTGAGAATTTAATTACTTATTGTAATTGAAGGATAATTAATCCAGGGTGATTAATTAAGATAAATAATGAAGGAATGATGGGTTAATTGACTTGAAATAAATTAATTTTAAATAAAGAAATCTAAGTGGTTGAGGTTAGTAATTCAATTAGGCTTAATAAAAAATTAAATTTATATGTGATTAAGCTTTGCTCATGGATGATTGAATGTTATGGATGCTTTGGATGAGTTGATAACTCAGTTATGAAATGTTATGTATTTCTTTTGGATAACTTGGGTTAGGATGACATGAGACTCGAAGGGGCCGGAGTTGGGTATTAGTAAATACCCGAAACTACTTCGATTCCTTATAAATTAATATGTGAAATAGGTGATGTCTATAACAACTTGTGGAGTTGTAAACTGATGTAAGTTACCCCGAGTTTATATAAGTTGTATGCTTTTGTACTCTTTGTTAGATGGGTTTACTCACGCTGGTTTCTAGCCTGACCCGGGTGTTACTTTGATGTAATGCTCGGGTCAGACCGAGTATTACAGATTTGCAGGTAAGGACGTTCTGGAGATCAAGAGGAGAGCTAAACAAAAGGATCGTATAGAGTGTTTATCCGCTGGGGTATATAACATTTATTTATCTTGGACATGTTGTTTAAAACTGTCCAGTGTTGAGAAATTGTTGTAGCTCGGATGTAAAAATGTAAATGTACTGTTACAGTTCTTCTTTGTAAACTGTTATTTTATTTGCTATTATATTTTATCCGCTGCGAATGTGAGATTCTGAGCTTGAGTTTTCTGCTTCTTCTTCTTTCCTTTCTTCTTTTCACTAACTATTTGGAAATTTCGGGATCAAAATTTCCAGGTCATTACATTTGGTATCAGAGCTGAAGGTTAAGCGGGAACCTTGGCTCTGGTGGGATTACTCATTAAGGATAGGGTAAGTGGTACACTAGGATGAGTTGAGTGTGTGTGTGTGTGTGTGTATGAGAGCGTACTTGTTATTTTCTTATATAAAGATTTTAAACGATTTTATATGAGAATATATTTTGATATATAAAGCAATATTTCTTTCTAATAAATATTAAGGAAATTGGTTGTTAAAATTATTGAGAAGTAATAGAAATACAACCAAACTGAAATTAAATCTTGAATTTGGGAAAGGTTTCAGGATAAGGATAATCAATTAATTTATGTAATTAATTAAACTTTATTTAATGAGATTAACTAGTGGGTAATAAATGGAAATGATAAATAAAGAGGGAGTTACTTAATGAAGTAAGTAGAGGTAAGTAATTTAAAGGACAATTACTTAATTAAGATAATTAAGAAATAAGTTAATTGCCGAATGTGATTAATTGGAATTAATTAATGACATAATTAATTTAAAAAATAGTAAATAATATTATTTAATGCATTTGAATGGAATGGTCCTATTTCAAACAAGAGTTGTTTGAAAATTTAAAGAAATTTGTTTTGAATTAAAAAAGGTGGTTTAAAATTTTAAAGTATAACTTGGTATGTAAAGGAAATTAATATGTATATATATGTGGATATACATAATATCAAAGGTGGTTTGAAATAAACTCTAAATGGTGAGTTTTGAATTTGGAATATGATGTGATACCCGAAGTGCTAAGTTTTTGAACTTATAAATGGAAAGATTATTTATGAGAAGTTCAAAATTTGAAATGGAAGTTCAACTGGGTAAGGTTGACTGGATTAAGTGAACTGAGTTCAACTTGGGGAAGGTTAAATAAGATGGAATGATCAACCTGATTTGGAAATTTCAAGATGAGATTAAGTTTTAACTTGGAAAGTTAAATGATTGATTATATTAGGAAGTTTGAGTGATCTCAAAATGGGTTTGAGATCTGGAAATTTAAAATGGATGGATATTTTTAAAATAATTTGAAAGATACCATCCTGTTGTTATTAATAATCTTTAAAATATAAATTGAATTTGTTTAAATGAATAGGAAATGGATTGTGGTAATATATCCATTGTAGAGATAAATAAATTTAACTTAAATCTAAAATTAGGGATATGGAATTCCTTTGAACTCAAGATTTGAATGTTAAGAAATGAATTTGTAAATTAAAATTTTTTGATACTCTTACTTGAACCTTGTAATGAGTTAAGTAAAGATAATTTAAAAGGGAATTTTGAAATTTGGGCCCAGAATTGAGTTGTTTAAAATCTTTAAAGGAAAATTGATTTAAAGAAATTAAATCAACATTTGAAGTACTAACTCGAATTTATATAATTCGAGATGGTTTAAATGTGAAATTTGAATTAGTTTAAATTAAATTTGATTTGAATTAATTGAAATTGTGATTGGAGATGTATGAATATAAGATTCAAATAGAAAATTTGAATTGGATTGATTTAAATAATTTGGAATTGTAATTAAAGTTGAATAGTTTTAAATTCAAAGGAATTTGAATTGAATTTGGGAAGAAATCAAGAATAATTCAACTTGATTTGGAAATGGAGTTTGAAATTGGGATTAATTCAAACTGGAATTGAAATGAATTGAAATTGGAACTAGTTCAATTGAAATTTATTTGAATTAGTAGAATTTGATATCAAGGTTGAATGAAGTTAAATTTGGAAAGCAACTGAGGTTAATTCAACTTGAATTGGGGTTGAATCAATTTTAATGGAAATTGAAGTTATTTAAATTGGAATTGGGTCAATTTAAATGAAAGTGGATATTTAAATTAAATTGATGAAAATGGAGATTAGGAAGTGAGCAGTTTTGACTCTGGACTATTTTTAATATAAATTGTTTTAATATAAACCTATTTTTCCAAACTATTCCTTATATATACAACCTTTCTTTTAAAAGCCAAACTATGTTATAATTGTTTTACAATTATTTTTGAAACTGTTTAACGATTTTCTAACTATTTTACACCTATTTTACAAACTAGTAATTATTTTCCAACTACTTATGTATTTTTAATTTTTTCAAGCAATTTTTTAAAAATAAACTGGTTGGAGTTCAAACTGTTATTGGTTGAATACCCAATCGGGATAAGAATAGAGGTGATAATCCAAATGGATTGAAGCAATTGTGAATAAGTAAATGAAAATCAAGGTGAATGTGAATAGAAATGAAATTGATTTGGCTAATAACCAATAAAGATAAATATGTAGGGTGTACATATGTTATTCTATTCGCATAATAATTTGATCCAGATTCGAGCACAGAATTTCGAGATAGTTATATCGATCCGGGTTGGAATTTTTCTCTCGATTTTTTAAGGCGAACCAGGATATGGATTATTGATTGGTTATGGTTATTCTCTATCATAGTTATGACTATGCAAGGAGAATGACGGTTTCTGATCAAGAAACCAGATCTGTGTCCGCACTAGAAAGTTGAGTGAACGATACTAGTTCAGAAGTGAAATTGTGTGGTCGAGTGAGCGATCAGATTAGTATAGCGTACATATGATGTATGTACATCGTACGGATTTGAATGAAAATGATATTGAAAGGATTAATCAAAATTGGATGTTTGATTTTGAGTAAACAAAGTTGAATATCTTTTTTTTATAAAATGAAACTCCCCTTGTTGAATCTATGCCAGAAGAAAATGGATTTCTGAAAATGTTTGAAGTATAAAAGGAGTTTTATACAAGTTTGAAATGATCCAAAGTTTTAAAAATTATATATATCTATATATATATATATATATAAAGGATCTTATGAGGATTTTAGAAAAGGTTTTAGGAACCTTTGGATTTGGAAAGGCTTTTTGATTTTGGATAAAATCAATATAAGAATTTGGAAAGCCTAGTTTGAGAATAATCGATTTTGTGTAAAGGGGCTTTGTATGAGATCATACTAGGTGTATGATTTGAAGATACTATATGTGTATAGTATAAAATGTTTTGATGATGGCTCTAGGGAAGAATGCGCTTCCTTGAAATGAACTTCTCAGGAGTACCACTGGGTGGTACTGCCTTGAGTCCCGGGGGGTTCTAAAGTTGATCCTGTGAGGAGTCCGGACAAAACTTGTTCCTGGAGATTATGAGTAGAGTATACCATAGTGAAAGTCATGTGTGCCGCTGAGAGCCAACAGTCTGCGTTTGATTTTATATCGGTAGACTGCGACCTATGGTAACATAGAGAAAGTCGTGTGTGCCGCTGAGAGCCAACAGTCTGCGTTTGATTTTATATCGGTAGACTGCGACCTATGTAGGAGGGGAGAAGTTTCATTTCGACAGAGAAAATCAGAGGCTGCAGAGAGCCTGCAGTTACATGGACTTTTGATGTGATGGCAACGTAACCCTGGAATGTAACTGCGATCTGTTGTGGGATCCATGGCGTAATCGAGAGGCCGCGGAGAGCCTGCAGTTACATGGACTTTTGCTGTGATGGCAACGTAACCCTGGAATGTAACTGCGACCATGGATGGGGGTGATGATTTCCAAAGCATTCTCACCAAAGATATATCCTCTATTTTCAAAAACTGTTTGCTATAGTTTCAATAAAATTATTTTCCAAGTATGTTCACTGGGTGTTGAAAATGGGTCTGTTAAGTACTTATAGATTTTCAGTCCTACGCCTGATCAACGTATGACAGAATTTCTATGAGAACGAAGATGGACTTGTTGAAAACATCGATTTATAAAAAAAATTTATAAAAAATTTTGGTTTCGTTCCTTTTCGAGGACGAAAAGATTCAAGGGGGGAGGAATGTGATATTCCGGAATTTCAAACCAAATTTAATATGATAATCTTCATTTTTAAATTATTTTAAAGTGAAAAAAAATGTTATTATCAAACAATAATGATAACGGGTTGTTTTGTTTAAATATAGATGAATAAATTTTTAAATGGGATTATTAATTACAAATAAGATATTTAGATTTAAATTTTATGAATAAGCTTTTAGTTTTATATAATTGATTTTATAACATTTTCTTTAAGTAATTCATATATAAACATCGGTAAGCATTTATGAAAATAATGTAAGTATAAAAGCCTTTATTAATATTTAATAAAAAATAATAATAATAAATACTTGTAGGACAAGTGTAAAACTTTGGAAGATTTTTTTTAAACATGTGTTAATTAATTAACAAAGGTATATGACAAGTGTGGAATTTTAAAAGCAAGTGTCATATTAATTTTTTTAAATTTTCTAAATTACAAATTCACCTATATAACCATTATTTCTTCCTTCCAATTTCTTTTTCTATCCTTTCCTTTTCAAAAGCTAAGAGAAAATAAAATTTCATCCCATATTAACAAAATCTGTGCTTCACTTCTCATATCAAGTACAAGACCTGTAAATCATTTTCTCAAATCAAAATAAACAACCTGCAATCCACTTTCCAAAAGCAAAATCCTGTATTTCACTTTCAAAAGCAATACTGCAAATCATTTTCAAAAAGAAAACAAAAATCTGCAATACTTTTATCAAGCCTGAAATCATTTTCAAGAGTTCAAATAATAAAATCTGAACCAAAGGCAACATCAACCTAAAACAAATTCAAGTTGAAAACAGATTCAAGATTTGTTTCAAAGCAAAGATTCGGCCTCAAAGCAAAAGAGCAGATAATCATAATTTTCCAGGCTCTGTTCTATGCTTTTACAAGGACGGGTGAGTAAAACTAATATTTGTTTTAAAATCTGTAGAATAATATGATGCATGCAACCTATATCTGAAGTAAGCATGATAAATTAATGCCTGATGGTTTATTATATGTTGCATTTTTATATGTATATGACTATATAGTGTATATGTGTGAATATAAAGTGTTGGCTTCTTGTTATTGGAAACAAACTTGAAAAAAAAAATCATATCCCAATATTTAAACAGATGCATGTTATGATTCTTAAAGGTTAAATGTTTGTATCAACTCAAGTTTTTAAAGAAAACATTCGAGTCAAAAGTTTTAAAGTAAAAGCATACTACAGTTTAAAGTTTTTGTACCATAGAAGCCTTTGTTCGTCTTTGTGACAGATGAGCAAACAATTATTTAAGATTTAAGTAAATCTGTGTGTATGATTTATGAAGAATGTTGTGTTTTGCTTGAGTACCCTCTTTCAGTTTTAACTCTACATATATACAAGTATGTTTGTGCTGTGCATTCTTTTGATTTTTTTTCTTCTGTTTTCTGGGTTACAGGGTGGGAAACAAACAAGTAAATTAAATTTCTTTTCATTAAATCATTACCAAGCTTAGGATTTAAAACAAATAAGTATGTTTAAGCATAGGTTATGATCTAGAAATTGTTTAAAACTCGATAGTGGTGAATTGTCTCGCTAAACTTAGTTTTACAGAACAAATTTTAAACTTGATGATAAATTTGAATGTCATGAAATACGAATTCAATTATATAACTTGAATTGTCATCAGAAAATGGGATTTCTAAAACAAAGTTGATAATTTTCCTTTGAGTATGTTAAGAGCTATTGCTAATGAACTGAAATTTGGCTTTGAGCAAATCCAGATGGTTGGAGGTCTTTATGATGTTAGGGATTTGGACCAGGGACGGAGGAGGGTCCTACGATGTCAGGAAAATGACCGGTGACGTTCCAGTTCGTAATGGCGCCGACGATTGTTCAATTTCGATTTAAGCCCTAGTTTTTCAAGGCTTGAAATAAATGGTCGATGTGGATGCCTTGATGTGTCGAGTTGCACGTGGATTGGAGTAGTGGTAGTGTGGAAGATAACGTTGACGCTGGTGAAGTTTGGTGATATATAGAGGTCGGCACTGCCTGGACGAGGCGATCGATGGTCAGGGTATTTTCATTGGGAAGCTCGTATGTGTTGTATTTCGTTCCCGTGAACGAATTCTATTTTTGGTTGCTGTGATCGCATGTGTGAGTGATTGTTGTCTTGTTGGTGATCGTTTTAGGCGATGAAGGTCGTCGGCGGTGGGTGCAAGTGCACGGTGGGGGGTGTGCATGTTTTGTTTCTGGAAGGTTTGAGTTTTCAAGGTTATGCTCGGGTTGATGATGGGTTTTACTCGAGTCTTCCTTCTGGCTGCTCACGTGAACGTGTAGTATTAGGTTCTCGAACTTAATTCTGATGATATGTTAAAAGGAAGAAGACTTGGGGTTTTAGAAGTTAGGGTGTGGAACTTTGTTGGTTCAGGTTTAAAAACCAGTGAAGATTTAAACTGGAGGCAATATTTTTAAAACTGTTTAAATCAATTTAAAGTATGGATTCAAATTCAATTTGAATCCAAGTTGGAATAGATAAGTTTTATAAAATATAAAATTGTTTAAACAACATTAAATTGTTAAAGTACATTTTTAAATGGTATACACGAATTTATCTCGAGTAAATTGAGTTTCTGCTCGAATACAGGGCGGGGTATTACTCGAAGAAATTTAGGAGTAGCTCGGGTAAAACGCTTGGTTTCAGATTTCAGGTGATTTTAGTAGGAAATTTCTATAGGTCTTTAAAGATGATTTAAATAATGTAATTGAATGAACACAAATTATTTTGTAAGAACGGTAGTTAATTAATGTAATCAATTTAAGGGGATAAATACTTAATTTAATAATTAAGATAAATTGTTAATTAGACTGAGAAATCAGTGTAAGGAATTGATTTATTGATGAGATTAATTCCTGCAATCAAGGACGATAATTAAATTAAAGGTAAAATTATTTAATTAAATTTATTATGAAAACTACTTATATATAATAAAAAATTATTAGTTATCATTGATTAAGGTAGGTAATTAATGGGAAATCACTAAATGAAATTTATAAATAATAATGACTTAATATAAGAAATTTAAAAGATTAATTTGTTTAAGAATTGATGATAAAGATTAAGTAATTAAATTTATAATTTAAGGGTTAAATCAAGTAAGGATAATTAACCAATAGATAATTACTTGATAAAAGCAAATAAAAGGATTATTTACGTGATGTAATTAATTCAGGACTGGTTAATTAAAGAAGTTAATTAAGAAGTATGATTAATTTAAGGATAATTGATCAATAGTGATTATAAGATAATTAATTTGAGTAATTAATTTAGAATCAAGGTAAGTAATATGGAGGGGTAGAGGTTAATTAAATTGTGTAATTAATTGAGAATTTAATTACTTATTGTAATTGAAGGATAATTAATCCAGGGTTATTAATTAAGATAAATAATGAAGGAATGATTGGTTAATTGACTTGAAATAAATTAATGTTAAATAAAGAAATCTAAGTGGTTGAGGTTAGTAATTCAATTAGGCTTAATAAAAAATTAAATTTATATGTGATTAAGCTTTGCTCATGGATGATTGAATGGTATGGATGCTTTGGATGAGTTGATAACTCAGTTATGAAATGTTATGTATTTCTTTTGGATAACTTGGGTTAGGATGACATGAGACTTGAAGGGGCCGGAGTTGGGTATTAGTAAATACCCGAAACCACTTCGATTCTTTATAAATTGATATATGAAATAGGTGATGTCTATAACAACTTGTGGAGTTTTAAACTGATGTAAGTTACCCTGAGTTTATATAAGTTGTATGCTTTTGTATTCTTTGTTAGATGGGTTTACTCACGCTGGTTTCCAGCCTGACCCGGGTGTTACTTTGATGTAATGCTCGGGTCAGACCGAGTATTACAAATTTGCAGGTAAGGACGTTCTGGAGCTCAAGAGGAGAGCTAAACGACAGGATCGTATGGAGTGTTTATCCGCTGTGGTATATATTGTTATTTATCTTGGACATGTTGTTTAAAACTGTCCAGTGTTGAGAAATTGTTGTAGCTCGGATGTAAAAATGTAAATGTACTGTTACAGTTCTTCTTTGTAAACTGTTATTTTATTTGCTATTATATTTTATCCGCTGCGAATGTGAGATTCTGAGCTTGAGTTTTCTGCTTCTTCTTCTTTCCTTTCTTCTTTTCACTAACTATTTGGAAATTTCGGGATCAAAATTTCCGGGTCGTTACAAGTGTTCGTCGCATTTCAAAACTGTGAGTAAAACATCTTAATTTTTGTTAAATGGCCATTTCATATTTTATCTAGTTGTTGGTTTTGGATGAACCCTTGAGCTATGTGAAGTGCATAGGAATCTGAGGTGTCTATTTGTGTATGTATTAGTGTGATTTAACCTAGACAGTTCCACATACACTCAAAACATTGTGCTCGTCAATAGTAGCTTCACAATTAATGTTTTCCTTTGTTAAAACAGTTACGACCCTTAGCTTTAAAAATCAATATCTCATCATCTATTATGTTTTTAAACATGATTCCAAAACCAATGTGGCTTGTTTTTAGGTATAGATTATGTTAAAATTTAATTCATTCAAATTCATCAAGCATGGAGGAAGGAAATCTCATTTTACAGGGAGTTGGTTAGTTATGTCAAAATTTTGAACATCAAAATTTAACAAATGGATCATATGGTTGTGATGGTGGTGGAAAAACATGATTTTTGAAAATATTTCGAGGATTTTTAGGGTTGTGTGTGAGGAGAATTTTGGAGATGATCGGCTTTGGGGGTTTGGTCAATTTTCAGCAACGTGGTTGATGTCGTGCCTCGGTGTTGGGCGTGGAGGAGTGTTGGGGGATGGTGCACATGAGAAAAATGGAACGATGATTTTTAGTGGGCTATGGAGGCTAGATGAGGTCGAAGTGGGGTTTAGGGCGATGGGTTTGGATTTCAGGTTTTTGGCAATGGCGAAGAGAAGCGGAAGGTAGGGACATGCGCCGGGGGAATTGGAAGAGGAGGAAGTGACGGAGCTCTGGGAGAAGTCTAGGGATGGATGATGGCATGGGTGGTCATGACGAGGTGTTTAAAGGGCATGATGGTTGTTTCCAGGTTTTGGTGATAAGTTCGAAATTTTGAATTGAAGTGGGATAGTGGATTCTAGGTAGATAGACGTAGTGGAGGGGTCGTGGGCAATCGATGCGGATGATCGACGGCGAGGGGTAGGCCGGAGGAAGCGTGTGCATGCGTGTGGTGACGTGCACGCTTGGGTCAATGCAAATAAAAGAGGAGAGAAAAGAAACAGGAAGAAGAAGAAGAAAAGAAGTTTGGTGTGGGTTGATTTGTATTGGGCATGTTAAAAGGAATGGAATTAATTTTTTTAAAATCTGATAAGCTAAATTTAAAAGCTCTATTTCTTATTCGTTTGAAACCCAATTGACGCACAAATTTCTGCGTCGAGTTCCTACCGCAAAATATTTTCATCTAAAATAATATTATCTAGTTTTCTACAACGTAAAATTTAAGGATTTATAACAATTGAAGTAACTAAATAAGTAATTACTTAATTATTAATTATATGTTGATTAATCCATTAATTATTAAAGGAATTGTTTAATCTTAATAAATTAAAATAAATCAACTTTATAAATTTCCTTGATTTACAAGTAATCTGGACTAAAAATATAATTTGATTCAGTTTAATTGAAACTGATTAAATTTTGATTTGTTAATTGATTTAATATTATTTATAAATTGTTAATTGAGTTAATGATCTATGCTTTGACTGATATTTACCTTAGATATTGATGTCAATTATCTTTTTTGTCTGTGCAATTAAGTAGCAAAAACAAACTAAAGTAGTTAGAATAAAATGTTGACATGTTTTATTGGAAGTAAATTGACTTGTATTGATCACTATTCCAAGTTTTTGGGAAAATTTAATGATTACAAGCGAATTGATTTCGATGGACAAGTCATGATAAAGTAAACATATGGAATGGATTTCCATATAAGAATATTGACATTCTGATTGTAGAATTGTTTATTATACAAGTAGCCTTTAAAAATTTATCATTTTGGATTTAACAAGACCGAGATCAAACAACGGTGTTATCCGAAAACCACTTTGATCCAATTTAAGCGAGCGATTTGGAAGATTCTAAAGGTAAGATCCAGGATGAAGATTTCAGAGTGCAACAGCTATTTGTCACTAACCCTGAGCCAGACTCTAATAATGGGTGTAATGGAAATGATGCCTTCGGTTTCATTCAGACCCGGAATGGACTTGTATGGACAAATGCTATCAAAACATCGTCATTGGAGGGCGATGAGCAATCTGTGTGAAACTTTTCTTAAAAGATAAACGTAGCCTCGAGCTTCATCAACCGAGAATAACTAAAACATGGGAGATGTAGCAGGGCCATGTGGTTCACACCCATTAGGGTATGTCACCACCAGTCTAGAATCGATATTGTCCCTTTCTCAGTATGCTACGGTACAATTGCTGATCATAACCGTGGTGGTGATGTATTCAGTACTATCCAGTAAGGGGTAGGCCAGTATTGTGTTGGTAGGGATCGATAGGTCCGATCTCGGTACATTTATCTAGGGATGTACGGTGATGACCGGTATTCTAATAGCCTAGTTATTGTATGGAATCCATTTTCCAATAAGTGTTGTACGTTTTTTATTGCGCCCAAATATGTTGGAACATGAGATGCAAGCATTCCAGCTATGTTTTATTTTACTTGAAAACCCTAGACACTATGATAATATCACTAGATTTTCTATTAAAGTTGTTTGGTTATCGTAAGGTAAAATAGGTCCGCGTTTATGTGCGGTGTGGTCGTACGAGATACCTTTGATTTCAAATGATTTCCAATTTGAAATAACTTAACCGCTTTATTCACACCGGACCCATGTCTGACCCGGAGTTTGTTTTTTTGTTTTTCCTAAACTCTTGGATACTCAAATTTTTATGAGTAGCCTAGTGATTCAGGTTTCTCACGATTGCATTTTGGAGGAGCCAGAGCAGGCGGTTTCATCGTTAGCTAGTTACTATATATTTCAACTGTATCTGTAAATATATTTTGATTGTAATTTATGGACAGGTAGTTCTGACTGTCCAAGTATGACGTTTGGATTTCTATTACTCTGATGTATTGTATAGCCAGTAAATATGTAAAAAATTATGTTATGTATTATACATTATTCCGTTCCATTGTGGGATTCTATGTTTTGTTTAGTTTCTTCTTTTCTATCTCTTTCTTAATGACTCGTCTTTCAATGGAATGAATGGTGGTTCATCACATTATAGATGCATATATAGTGGATGGAAAGGAGAGATGTGGATCTGGTCTCATACTGAATCTCCTTAAATTGGAGCCATCCAAAACGAAGCCTATCTAACACTAAATTTGCTTCCCCTTAGCTTATGTTTTTGTCAAAATTACTAGCCCTCGTGATGGGCCTTAAACCCATTTAAGGCCTGGATGGATATTTTGCATTTTAAATCTAATTTAAACGTTGATCGATATCGCACATTGAATAATGTATTCATAACTTTTATAAATACATTTAATATTCATTTATCAAATCAAAATGAAATTTATAAATAATATTTCATAAATTTTATTTAATTTAATTAATTTTTAATAAATATAAATTAGTTAAATCATTTGGGCAAAAGAGAATTTATCGTTACGGTTGTGTGACCGTCAGGTGTAAATTTAATCAGCGATCAATATCAAACTATCTGAATATTAACATTCACACGTCACTTAGCAGGTGATGTGAGATTTTGATCAAATTTATTGCTTACTTAGTTTTAGTAAAATCCAATTTCATTTGTTAAGCGTTACACAGTTATGACTTTAATTTACACCAATTCTCTTTACCAAAACTATATCACTTCGGACTTATGGAATTTTGTAATTGTTAAAAATCTAGCATCGTCCACATTTAACTCTATAATCTAAACACTAAGTCCTTGATTCAAAAATAACAATTATTATTAACCGAACTACTCTGGCTAAAGATTTTGACTTTGAATTGACTTGTGTTTCATTTAATCGAGGAGACAAATCCTCACTTGAATAGCATTTCACTTCAAATATTTCCACTCGACCCAACTATAATCACTCATTGGATGTTATGCTATAATTTGACTATAATCAAAGCAAAGCTTTCGTATTGAAGATCGACAGTATTCTCAAGTCGAGAGAACTATGTAAATTAATCATATCGACATTTTCCATTTGACCTTAGTTATATTAACGAACAAAAAACTATCGAGTGAGTCAATCTGTAGCTATCCTATAACTATCAATACGTAACCCCTAGGTGCTCACAAAAATCATGAGTACTGAACTGACCAACATTCGAAGAGCATTACATATTCTAGTCTCAACGAATACATCGAGATCCAGTCTTGATGCATCTTGAGTGGGAACATTTAAAATGGTATATTTGTTTTCATTGTGATAAATTACTCACGGTTACAACACTTTGTAGCTACTATGACAAAACATACCATGTATGGATTTTTTTATTAAATATACTTTTAGTTAAATAAATAAATTAATGAAAAAATTTATATCAAGTATATAATAGAAAGAAATCATATTTTATTTCGACAAGATTGGTTATTGAATTAGATATATGTAACATATTACATAATTGCCCGTAGAAAGAAAACACCTTTTATACCAACGAACGGAAGATTCGTTACGTATATGGCAGGATGGTCTCACTATATGTCATGCTTTGGGTAATGTATTGTTCACACCAAACTTTATGTCTGACCTGTGTATTTATTATTATTTTCCTCATAAACTCATGGGTACTAGTTTGAGTATGTTGATTTGGATGGGTATCTGCAGGTTAGCTAAGGAGTTGAAGGATAAAGATAGAAGATGAAGTAGGAGGCATTGTTAGCTAATAAAGGATGTTTGTTTTTTCTGTTTAAGGAGTTTGGGGCAACAACGACATATGTCGGCTTGACACTCAAATATGTTTTTCTTTATTGTAATCTAGCCCTGCATCTATACAACTAAGGGTTTAAATTGAAAAATGTATGTAATGAATATTAAGGAAATTTATATGTAATGAAAATAATTTGGATACTTCGTTTACTTAGATTGGTATCCAAATATTTACTGAACTCGATTACGTTGCTTGAAAATAATTCTAGTAATAAATGCAGTATCATCGGCATCTATTTACGGGTCTCCATGTGGGGTATGTTACATTTGAAATTTGAAACACATTTGTTTTCTTTTTATCAAAAGAAGAAGAAGAGGGGAATTGAATTGGATGAAAGAGATGATTCATTTTAGAAATAATATAGGCTATGTTGTCCAAAAGATCATTTTTCCACTATTCCTATTTTCTTTCCATTTTTTAATCTTATATGAATTTAACAAACTTAATCTGTTTATCATATATAAATGTTATTACGAATTTAAACGAATAATTCTTGAGTCTTAGTTCATTCATCCGTACAAAAATCCTTTTAAATCGTTAGCTTTCTTAATACTCTATTAAGTGATTAATTACAGTTTACTAATAAACGAAAATTAAGGGTAATTACAATAACCTTCTCGATAGTGTTAGCAAGTGTATGTGCAAAATAAGGTAGTATTGATCGCTAAAATGAATTTTAAAATTTGAATGCTTTGAGTGGTCTTTGAGAATAATGAGTTTCTAAATGCCTTTATGAAAGTAAGAATAGTATACAACAGTGAGAACAAGAAAGTAGTAAAATTGGTTAAGTCTCTTATCAAATACTTGTATTTATAGTTATGAAAGGGTTTAAAGAAAATTTATAATCATAAATTAAAGGTAATAGCCATTGAAAAAGTTTTTCATCTCTTTTTGGATGGAGATGTCCTTTCAAAAGCAAATAATAATTTTGCAAAAAATATTTGTTTTGGCTTTTACAATACATCACTTGATTGCTTAAGAGCATTCAATCGATTGACTATGCTTATCAAACAAGAGTAAGAAAGCCGAAAGAATTTAATGTTAAAATGGACCAAAATATTCGACTGGATTGACACTACTAGAAAATTGAACATACTACCAATCGACTAGCTATGTTTAAACAATTGACTATCTGCCCAACTATGTTGTTATTTATACCTGAGTTTTGTTTAGCGAGACAAGCATTGTATCCAAACGTACATGTTCATAAATACATTGTATCTTCAAAATAGAGTCGTATGTGCATGTGTTTACCACTTAGGAGATGTATTACTAATACAATTTCTAAGACTTATATATACAAAGACTCTTACTTAAATTCCTTTGTTGACCTATCATGGACCTCTAGCTCAAATAATTAAAGATACAACGCTTTAGGCAGAGGTTATATAGATCGTGGGTTTGGGCCCTCGAGACATAAAAATGGGTGCTTTTCTGGGATAAAGTGCCACTCTTATTCTCGAAAAGAAAATTCTTTCATCGACCTTCTCTTGAGTTTACTTTGATTTTGTCGTCTCATTGTCCAAGTACATTGAAACTTTTATACCTGAAATATGTTTCTAACATAGTGATAAAACTACATAGTTCTCACTATTAAAATATCAAAAGTGGAGTTCTAACATGTGTATATGCAACATATATATACACATATATACATATAAATGATGAAGGATTAAGTTCTCCATTCTCATATATCGACTTCCCAAATTCCTTGATCTGTTGTGTAGAAAAGTTTTGAATCAAGGTAAATTTTTATAGGTATGTCCTATTTGTTAATGAGATCAGATATACAAAAAATCAAATCATTTCAAAATTATTGACGATTTTACAGTCAAAAATGAATAAGTCATAAAAAATATTTATATTAGCTGTCGATTTGAAAAATAATTCTAGACACTTTTAAAAGTTAGGATAATATAGTTTGATACAGTCTACATAAAAAAAAGGGCTTTGCTACTTAGATCGGAGGAAAGGAAGAACAGTGCATAAAGAGGATAGGTGTACGGGTCGGTATGAAAGGGCCATTATGATTTCATCGGTTGATCCAAGTCTCGTGCTTAAATCAGGCTCTATTAGCCAGTTGAAATAGCATTGCCATAAAAAGAATGTTATGTCTTAACCATGCAATGTTTAGGGTGATAAGGTTGATAGAAATCATAGTCACCCATTTTTTTACGAGGAAAAGAGTATGAATGACAAATCTTACCTTTTTTAGCTTTAAGGAAAGACTCTTAATTTTTTTGCAAGGAAGACAAACTTTTCAACTAAATACAGTAATAGACCAAATATTTGATGAGAATAAAACATCATAAATTCACATGCATTAAAGTTTGGGTGATGGAAGAGGTTTGCGGCTGCTTTAGTGAAGACGCGTCAGCTTTTGGCAGCTCTTAATGATGGTATGGCAGATCTCAATAGCGATGACGATGACATGGGTGGATGTGATGGTTGGTTGGTTAAGGCTTTAAAGGAGTGAAAAGTTGAAGTGCTTTGGTGGAGAGTGAGAATGGAGAAGAGGCAGCACTACTAACAATGATGATTTTGAATTTCGACATGAACGAAGTAGTGATGTTAGAGGAGAAGTAGCAAGTTGAGAAAGAAGTGGATAATATGTAGTAGTGTTAACATGTAGTATTTTTCTGAACAAATTAACTATGTATATTTATGTTCATAATGTCATTTTATAGTAGCATTTTATGAATTGTAGTAGCGTTTTTTGAATTGTAGTAGAATTTTTTAAATTGTGGTAGAAACTTGTAAACAATTGTAGCTTCTTTTTAGATGTGTATCATAATACTACTTTGTATTACCAATTTTTACATAAATAATTAATTATGTATATTTCTGTTCATAATATTATTTTATAGTAGCATTTTATGTGATGATCCACATTTCGAAAGGTTTAAATCGACAATAACCCACACATGTCTGACTCAAACAATCCGAAACACAGATAATCAATGGGGTTAATTAAGAAAAATAAGGAAAGAAGAAAAAAATACAGAACCTCGCAGCGGAATGACAAAATTCAATAATCAAATAAACAGTTCATGAAGCTATTTATACTGTACATTTGATTATAATTTTATAACATCTATCAGAGTTAAATATACAGCAGAATATGCAACGGAACAACAATGTGGTGAAATAATACTAGTAATAATAATATACCAATATTCGTCTTCGTCCTCCAGAAAATATGATGTTCAATGCGCTGAAAGTCAGGACTGACCCGAGCATAATGAAAAGACAAAACACATGAGTCAGGACTAAAATATCCTTATGTGAGTCAAATTATTATCACATATAACAAGAGTGTGATAGCGTCAAGATGTTTACAAGGATTCACATCTCATATCCAGTGTATAACATGCGTGCAATAACTCAAGAGATGTTACGGGATTTTCCATCTCTTAAGGATCTGTCAAAATATTTATATATAGTAGAATACGATATATATATATATATATAATGTCTAATCAGTAAAATAAATATTTTTCTTAGCATTAAGCCTTTACATTAATCCCCCTTAACGCTTTTTAAGCATTGTCGTATAGTTTGCATATGACACCCCAGTAGCAAGTCGGGGATAGGGATGCGCCATGATACGACAACACTGAACCAAACTTGTATTTGTCTCATATAAGAATAAGAGTATGACAAGGCACATAAAGCAACGCCAAGGTACGATACTACCAGTTCGGGTCGCAGGGCTGGTGGTAATGCATCGTAGCCACGTTCGCCCACCACGTCCATCCATCCCATACCGAGTCAAAAGGGAGGTCATCCCAAATCAAGGTGCACCAATCCGAAACCAACATCAGAAGTAATAGTATGGACCAAGTCCAAGAAAAAATTGAAGAACGGATGTGCGCTAGCGGTAGCTAGCCCACTTGGCCCTGTCAATCCGTCCTATTTTAGTCATTTCAAATTGGCATAAGTGTCGGGGTCTATCCATCATCGTTCACTTTCTTCAAATCCAGCAAATGTACAAACCCAACCACTTCATTCTGGAGTCTCCTCCACGTACACAGTTGTTAAAGTGGTTCCAATATTGACAGAGAGTAAGCCAATAAGAGGCTGCGGTCTCTTTGACAACCAAACGTCGTTTTACACACGGTTGGTACATTTACATTTCGAAAATGGTTCATAATATCAAAATATCATATTCGCTTCAAAATAACGTATTTACTTCAAATACGTCTATTTCACTTGAAGATATCATTTCATTCAAATTTCTTAATTTTACTTCAAAAATCGTTTCGAATTTCAATTTAGGTTATAACCTCATTTTAATCCAATTCGCATTTAAATCTACGATTTAAATAAGAACAATTCCCACTTTGAAATTTTTAGAAAATAGTTTGAATAGTTTTAGACAGTTTAAAAAGTTAAATAGTTTGATATAAAATGATTTGAGTATTAAAATGGTTTATATAGTAAAATGGTTTGAAAAATCAAAATAATTTGAATATTTAAAAATATAGATTTTAAACAATTTATATTTAAAATAATTTATTTTTAAAATAGTTTCAACTCAAACTGTCTCTTTCCATTTCAATAAATCTGGACCCAGGTCCAAATTTCAATCAAATTGATTCAATTTCAAATCTTTCAATACATAAAAAAATTCAAATCAATTCAAATTGAATCAATTTTGATTTCAATTCAAATCCATTTCAATTTCAATTCCAAATTAATTTCAATTTAAATTTCAAATTTGATTCAATGGTTTCAATTTCAATTTCAATTCTCAATTTTTAAACCATTTCCATTTATATAATTTCAAGTTCAATTTTTGTATATCGAATTAAATTACTTAAATCAAATTAAATTCAATATTCAATTTAAGGTTCAAATATTTTAAAACAAATCAATTTCCATAATTCCAATTAAAACTTCAGATTTTAAATTTCGTTTTTTAAACAATTCGTTTAACTAATTTGAATTTCAATATTTCCAAACTTGAATTCGAGATTAATTGAATTTCCGTATTTCAATTATTTTTATAAAATAATATCATTTGAATAAATTCAAATTAAAGAATTTAAACCATTTAATTCAACCAATCCGGTGTCCATATATAATTTTCTATCTGTTGGCCAAGTGATCGGTTATTTTAATTTTAATTCGTGGGTCGATACTTTAGTTATGAGTGTCCCAGTAACACCGGGGGAAATGTTTTTCTCGAATTCTAAGCTTTCTTCTTGGCCCCAGGGAGTTCACCAAGTATAGGCTGCTCAGGAAGCAAGCAACAACTACTGTGGATCCTAAAACGAAATTAGTTTTTTCAATAGGCTTTTCTTTATTTGACTAACAATTTCCACATCTGGAAAGGGGGCGAGCGAAGGAAAGATGATTTGGTACATAAGTCGGTGAAGAAACTCGGCCAAGAGGGCACGGATTCTATCCTATAGGCATAGTCTAAGAATAACTAAGCCTGGGCATCCCTAACATAATGACAAGAGGCGACCCCAACCCAATAGACTACTATTTGAACAAGAACTTCCAAGCAAGGAGACCGATCCAGTATATTAATGGGGGACCGATCCAGTGTACTTAACTTAGGGAGATCCAAGTATATTAGGTATATTAATAGAGATCGCATATGCGTAACGCTAGAAAGTGAAAGTGTTATTTCAATTTTCACAACAAATAACTTAGATTCGATTATTTGGGTATATGAGAAAGTCAAAGTTAGTACAACATTTTATTCAGGTTGTGGGGTAGAGCAGTAGCTCGCAAGGCTCGTAACCTTGAGGTCACGGGTTCAAATCCTACCCCGTGTAGTTAAGTCAATTTCTCGATTATTATATAATGATTTCTTAACTTTCCATATATAGAAAGAGATAGACTAGAAATGACATCCTTATGTCAATGATACCATCTTCTTCGATTGAATGACATCTCTTATGTCAATCACACCAAAGAAATATTAAATGAATGGAATTGGGATATAGATGGAATATAATGAAATAGAGCCACTTTAAGGTTCCTTATGAAATGAGGCATGGAAGGGATCCACTATGAAGAAGTTCCGGGAGTTACGAAGGAAGCTTCGGACTCATGGGTTAAGAATTGGAGTTGAACTCTATAAGGTCAAATCTCCTATTGTTCCGTGGTAGCTCAGTGGTAGAGCGATTGGTTGCTAACTGATTGGTCGTATGTTCGAATCTTACTTGAGGAGATTTTACTGATTCTTAATTTCATTAAAGAATGAAGAATTGAATGAAAGGGGTCGCTTTGACCATTAGGGGTAGGTAACCCGTTCCTTGTCTTTGTTTCTATTGCATTCTATCTCATCATATCACATTCTGTTTTACAATATTTGAGAATCACCATCAATACCTCGGCATAGATCCGAGGTAATCCCTTGTAAATAGCACTGTGGCTATTTGGCTATTTATAACTAGCCAATTAAGAATTCTTAGATAATGTACTAGCAGTGCATCAAAGATGCAGTCATCGATTCTCCCGTTAGACCATAATTAACGCGAGCAAACATATTAGTGACGAGGAACGCATTTTTTCTATGCGACTAATACTTGTACTTGCTCTACTATTCTGCCCATGCCTAGCTGAGGAAGATTTACGGGGAGTAAAACACAAATATGCTAATTTAAGTATGGTTACTATATGTAATTAAAAAGCCTTAACGATAAAAAATAAAAAGTAAGGCCATTCCATTTCAACAAAAGACCACACCCAAGTTCAATAGCTTTGCGTCTGATATCCCGATCATAATTTTCTTACCCCTTGGAGGGAAAGGTCCTTCCCTTTTTGGCCGTTTGTAGGAGAGAAGGGATTCGAACTTCTGACACCATGGTTCGTAGCCACGTGCTCTAATCCTCTGAGCTACAGGCCCCATCCCATCTCTAATGGATCTGTTCCTAGGAGTACCCTCAAAAAGGAACCTCTCCTTAGCAATTTTGTTTCGGGTTAAGCAAATGTGAAAGAGTGTTTCTCTATATAAGAATAGAGCGTTTTGAGGTGTAAAAGGGGAGAGAAGAGATATCATAATTGAGGTTTTGAATAAGATGACCTTTGCATTTTTTTAGTAACATAAGAGGTGTTAAGCATTTTATCATTCTGGCATTGAGCGATTTTTCCACAGGACCTCCCTTACAATATCATCACCGCGGTAGAGTTTAACCGCCAAGTTCGAGATGGATTGATGTGGTTCCTCTACTCCTAGGACAACAGAGTATCCAATCATGAACCAAGAAAGGCTTGAGAACGAGAGAAATATCGGCTAGTTATTATGAGGCCCTAATTCTTGACTGGAAGGAACCACAAAGGCCTCCGCCCTTCCCTATCTATCCAAGGGAGGAAAGGGCAGAGCTTTTGGTTTTTTCATGTTGTCAAATATTTGAATAATGAAAATAGATGGCGAGTGCCTGAATAAATTGATCGGGTCGTGTAGGAACAAGGTTCAAATCTCTCGGTCTATTAAGATGCCTCAGCTACATACATCACTACACTTCCACTTGACACGATAAACGGCTCATCTCGCTGTGACCTTGTCTCAGATTCTCGATACTTCTATCACTCTATCCCCACAGGGGCAGAGAACCCATCACTGTCTCGGCTGTGCTAACGAAGGCTCTGCGAAGTCGGAATAGGAGAGCACTCATCTTGGGGTGGGCTTACTACTTAGATGCTTTCAGCAGTTATCCGCTCCGCACTTGGCTACTCAGTGTTTACCGTGGACACGATAACCGGTACACTAGAGGTGTGTCCTTCTCGGTCCTCTTGTGCTAGGGAAAGGTCCTCTCAATGCTCTAATGCCTGCACCGGATATGGACCGAACTGTCTCACGATGTTCTAAACCCAGCTCATGTACCGCTTCAATGGGCGAACATCCCAACTCTTGGAACATACTATAGCCCCAGGTGGCGAAAAGCCAACATCGAGGTGCCAAACTTTCCCGTCAATGTGAACTCTTGGGGAAGAATCATCCTGTTATCCCTAGAGTAACTTTTATCCGTTGAGCGATGGCCCTTCCACTCGGCACCGTCGGATCACTAAGACCTACTTTCGTCCTGGTGAACGGATGGGTCTTGTAGTCAAGCTCCCTTGTGCTTTTGCACTCGAGGGCTAATCTCCGTCCGGCCCGAGGAAACATCTGCATGCCTCCATTACCTTTTGGGAGGCCTATACCCCATAGAAACTATCTATCTAAGACTGTCCCTTAGCCTGGAGGTCCTGACACAAGGTTAGAATTCTAGCTCTTTCAAAGTGGTATCTCAGTGATGGCTCAAGCCCCCCCGGAAGGAGGCCTTCTTCACTATCCACCTAAGCTGTGCAGGAAGGAATAATGAAGCTTCGTAGGGTCTTTCTGTCTTGGTGCACGTAGTCTGCATCTTCACAGGCATGCCTATTTCACCAAGCCTCTCTCCGAGAAAGTGCCCAGATCGTTACGCCTTTCGTGCGGGTCGGAACTTACCCGATAAGGAATTTCGCTACCTTAGGAAAGAAATAGTTACGGTCGCCACTCACTAGGGCTTCGGTCGCTGGCTCCCCTATCATCAGGTCACCAACTTCCTTAACCTTCCGGCACTGGGTAGGTGTCAACCCCCATACATGGTCTTACGACTTTGCAGAGACTTGTGTTTTTGGTAAACAGTCGCCCAAGCCTGGTCACTACGACCCCTTTTGTGAGGAGGCACCCCACCTTCCGAAGTTACGGGGCAATTTTGTCGAGTTCCTTAGAGAGAGTTGTCTCGTGCCACTAGGTATTCTCTACCTACCCACGTGTGTCTGGTTTGGGTACAGGTACCCTTTTGATGAAGGTCATTCGAGCTTTTCCTGGGAGTATGGCATGGGTTACTTCAGCGACATAGCACCTGGTACTAGGACATTGGCTCGAGGCATTTTATCTACCCCTTCTTACCATGCAAAAGAAAATTCACCTTGCGTCCTTGAACCAATAACAACCTTTCGGCAAACCTAGCCTCCTCCGTCCTCGGGACCAATAAGGGGCAGTACATGAATATTCATCTATTGTCCATCGACTACGCCTTTCGGCCTGATCTTAGGCCCTGACTCACCCTCCGTAGACGAACCTTGCGGAGGAACCCTTAGGTTTTCGAGGCATTGGATTCTCACCAATGTTTGTGTTACTCAAGCCGACATTCTCGCTTCCGCTTCATCCACACTTGCTTGTGTGGGTGCTTCCCTCTAAGGTGGAATTGTAATGGCATGTTTTTTGGTACCCTTTGAATCGACAATAAACCACACATGTCCAACTCAAATTGCACGAATAAGCGAATCATTAAGGCTAGAAAGAAAATAAAGACAGAACATAATCTCACATGAATGGAATAACATGTATTATTTCAATAATAACCTTTACAATGAAAAAAATATAAATACAACATCAGAGTCTAACCTAGATTCAGCTTGGACAGTTATAACACCTGCCCTTACAAATGCTGACAAACAACAAAACAAATGCAATAGATGTAGCGGATAATAGAATATGTCCATACGATGATGAAGATCTCCAACTCTACTCTGGAAACTCCAATCGTCTTCAACTCAACCTGAAACTACTCGGATCTGACCTGAGTATTGAAAATATCCAGAGCAGGCTTGATAAACCAGCGTGATAAAACTCAATAATAAATGACAGTGTCATATCGATGTTATCAAAACCTTTAAAAAGAAGGGTATCTCATAAGACATGCCTATACATAAACACAGACGGATTTTTACCTTATGATAATCAAAATACTTTTATACCAAAATAATTTGATATTATCTTTAATTATATTCTTTTGAAAAACACTATTCAAATAAACTTATTGAAATAAGGTATCAATACCCAGACTAAGTCCAACGGAATATATCCGGACTGGGTCAACAGAATATACCGAATGGAATATATGATACCAATAAGGGGTAGCTGAAATGTTTGCAAGTCATTGCAGCTATTTTGGGAATACAATCAAAACCGTAAATCTCATATTGGAATTGGATTTCCAACGTGATAGGGAACTAATGGCCTTTTCTTCGATCCATGCATAAGAAACATAGTTCCCACGGTGCCTTGATCGCTTTTCTCAAACTGGTCACTTGGAACTATACTTGCTATACTACAACTGATAATCAGTAGTTCCCAGCTTTTCTCAAGCTAACCACTTAATCCATTTGGGGCAATAAATGCCTTGAGGGACGTATCCTCCAAAGGGCCCAACGTATTGGACACCACCATACATACTCACTTATTCTGAATCCGGTCCGTCAGACCACATAGTATCCCATATCATCTACCGAGACATGAGGCTAATAAGGCTACGCTCGGTTTTTTCAAAGCCACGCTTTTCATACAAAACCACGCTTTGATCATAAAAGGTTCCACTCTGAATGTCACACTACCATTCCTTTGATCACTATTTGACTCCCACAAGAATACAACATCTGAGCTCGTATGACCCAAAGACGGGTGTTAAGCTAAGAGAAGTTGCCTTCCCCGCCACCAAGCAGATGTATATTTATAAAAGTAAAACATTATGTCTCAAAAATGCAATGTTAGACATTCGTCCATACAAGTTCATCCTGGGACTGAACGAAACCGAAGGCACTCTCCTACTACTACTAGTAGCGAGTAGTCCTTACAATCCGAAAAATCTCCACAACGAGGAGACCACTACTATAAATAACTCTATAATGGAAGCGACCCACAGCATGTCAACAAGCAGTCCTCATGCTATGAAGATCCACGGCCTTCAATAATCAACATCTTCTACATGTCTTCACATAAGAACGTATACATTGGTTCGAAGTGGTTTTTTGGATAGGAATCACCCAAATCTGATCCCGGTTCATTCGAAGCCAATCATCGCTTTAAAATATGTTAAGTTCATACGTGTATCAATCATCAATCAATTACTTCATCTTTTATTTAAATAAAATATCTTTATTATACAAACTCTTTTCAATTTATTCCATTTTCTTTTCAAGTGTATATGGAATCGTGAATCCTTATTTATCAAATCATTTGGTTTATATGAACCTTTCTTAAATCCTAGAATGATTTCACATCATTTTCTCTTTTACTTAGGAAAATTTTTCCAAATCATTCATTAAATCTTAATCAAAGATTTCTTACATTCAAGTTATAACTTTTAACTTAAGGAAAATATTCCCGAATCATTTATTAATTTTAATCAAATATTTCTTTCTTAACTTCAAATCATATTCTTGCAAATAGAAGATTTTCACAACAGAGCATTACTGCCATCTTAGATAGGGTAAATATCACCTCCAAGAACAAGTGGCAAGTAATCGTACATCATGAATATCTTTGTCTTTAAAGATCTTTGTTTTTAGTATGTTTTATTTCGAAAATTAGTTTGAAGTGGTTTTCGGATAGGAATCACCCAAATTCGATCCGGTTCTTTGGATAGGAATCACCCAAATCTGATCCCGGTTTCTTCATGCAAATCATCGATAAAAAGATGTTAAGTTCATACAGGGTTTCGAAAATTATTTTGAAGTGATTTTCAGATACGAATCACCCAAATCCGATCCCGGTTCTTCGGATAGGAATCACCCAAATTCGATCCCGGTTCCTTCATACCAATCCTCGATTAAAAGATGTTAAGTGGTTAATTAACATTCAAAGAATTTTTTTCTTTTCTTTTATTTTGAAAAAACCTAAATATGATCTTTTAGAGCATTTGGGATTTCCTTTCGATTTATTCCACCCTCGCCTAAAAAGAGAAAACATAGGCCAGGTAAGTTCAGGGCAGTGGTTGCTCCATCCCTAACCTTAGTTAAAGACCTTGTTTTATCTTTTCAGATCTCATAGGGGGAATAAATGTACTATTTGTTTCCACATACTCAGTTTGTTATTACATTCAATATTTTTGACTTTTCATTTAAGTAGTATAAACAATTCATCTTAACCAATTATTCAAACTCTTATTAAAACTTGAAATCAACTTTGCATTATTTAATTATTCTTTTAAAATCGTTCACAAAAGATTTAGGAAAGAATTGTTAAGTTTAAACTCATATTCAAAAGGTTATAGAATTTGCAGCATAAAAATGCTGCAGAAAGTGTTATATAAGCTTATTTGATTTAAACAACATTTTAATATTTAAAAACTCATATTTTCCATTCAAAATCTCTTTTAAACCATTTTAATAGAGTTATCAAATTTATTTCATATTTTTAATCATTTAAACATATCATTTATAAAGAAATCACTTTATGGATTCCAAACTGCAAAACCGTGATGTTTTTAGAAAATTGTTTTGGACATATTTCAAACTCTACTTGATGAAAAATTTATTTTCTTTCTTCGTTGAAAAACTATTATCGTTATGGACCAAAGAATTTTTATTTCGAAGAAATCCGACTTATAAATCATTCTCTATGTTAATTTGAAGTTACGGTTCGAAATTTACGAACTACCGCTACGCGACGAGCTCTATTTTGATCAATTTTGTGAATTGCTTCGAAACTTGTCTGAAACACTTCAAATTTGCTTTAAACCATATTTTTAACCATTTGAGACTATTTAAAATCATTAGGTTTCTAAATAATTTCCATACACATGTCTGTATTGATTTAATTTTCATTTAATTAACTATGGTTATTTCCTAATCATTTATCTTATCATTATCAAACCAAGTTAGCATCCATATAATCAACCAATTTGCAACTAAGTTATCAAATATTTAACCGTCGAACATACTTAAACTTTCAAACCATTATACTTGAAAAATTTATGGATTAATTAGTAAATATGAGTACTCACGATTAGTTCCACTCCACCTAACTTTTTTGTAGACTTTACTTTTGATTCCGCCAGTATTTCCTTCTCTTTTTCTCGCTGTGGGGCTCCTTGAACTTGCTACTTCTCCCCCATAGGTTCGGCCTCCTTCTATTACCTCTCTTCCTCTATCACTTGTTCACTTCTTAGATGCTAAACTATATTTTGGTGATATTCTAAGGTCTTTGGCAAAGTTTGGTGGAGTGTTGACTTTGTTTGATATGGTTCTTAAAAGGTTAGTAAGGAAAGAGAAGAGAAGAAGCAATTAGAGAGCGGAAGAAAAGTTTGAAAAAGAAGAAGAAGAAGTATAAAAAGGTGAGAAAGTGGATGCTAATTTATTGAAAAAGTTTTAAATTAAAATAATATTTTGTAAAAAGACCAAAATACCCTTTGATTACTTCTTAAGCAACCTTATTTTTTCAACACTTAACATAACATTTCAAATCATTACTTTATGTCATTTTCACTTAAATATTAAGTAAAGAATATAATAATTATATTTACTTTGATTTGATGTTTACTTTTTGCTTTGAAATGACATGTTTGTCTTTTTGTGTTTATTTTTTTCTTAATTATATTTTAAAATTTTCTAAGTATGTTTAGTAAAATTAAACTTGATTAATGAATTAATTAATACTTATGCTATTTGAATATATGTTTCTATATGAGAAATTAAGGGTGCGATGATGTTGCGACAACATTTAATCGACAAAACTTTGATTTTCGACAAAATGTTTTACGGTCACATTTTGACGTTTTATTTAAACTATTTATTTATGTAAACAAAATTTAAAAATGAACTTTTTACTTCTTTAAATAAATCAAAACATGTCTTTTTATATTTTAAAATCATATTTAAATAATACCAAAATCTCTAATTTTACAGTGTATGTAAAACTGACAAAATGCGACAACAATTGGTTATTTTTGTAAAATGATTATTAACATACTTTTAAATATTTTAATATACTTTTATTATCTTTATTAAATGTTTTCAATAAGATTCATCTTTTTAAATTTAAAATAAACGAAATCTCTTATTTTTGAAGTAGCGAAATTACGGGTCGTTACGTTCTCCCCCATTTAAAAGAATTTCATCCTCGAAATTAGCCCGAACAAAAGTTTGCCCAAAAAAATTATCTTCAAACTTAATTTCATATAATATACACAAATCATCCGTATGATATCTCTTATTTGATCTTCTATTCGAATACACAACTTTATTTCTCAAAATAGTATCGATCCACTGATCCTCTAGTGCGGACTCTGATCAAGCTTCTAGATCAGAACCTTTGCTTTTCTTGCATAGTTTTCAACTATGGTAGAAAACTAAAATACCTAACCAAGAATCCTCATCAATGTTCATCGTCAAGAATGAGTGATAAATCCTTTTTCAAACCCGTGTAAGCACCTCAAAGTTCTGTATTCAAATATTAGATCAACATTTATACGACGGAATGATCTACGTATAACATATTTATTTCTTAACTTTCAAAAACTTTCATAAACCTTTATCTCAAGCTTAAACACTTTATAGAGGTGCTTCTTTATATAATCCTTTTAATTATTTATTTCTAACTATTCATTTTTTTAAAAGAGAATATTTCATTCCAATTTTTTCAAAACCATTTTTAGTATAACACATTTGTTTTTCTCAAAATATTTATGCAAAATAGTTATATCTTCTTTTCCAAAGAAATAAATTATCTTTTATTTGGAATACATCATTAAAATTTTATTTCAAAGCTCTATATTTTTTTTTTGAATTTTCTTTGCTAATACAATTTATTATAGATTTTATGTTCAAATTATCTTAAGTTTAAATAGCTTTCCTTTATTTCTTTAAACTTTTTCAAAAGACTATGATAAAATTTCCATAGTTTCATCCTTTTATTTATGTTATACAATATATTTTTACAAGATATATTCTCAAATAATTTTCTAAAGTTTAAACACTTTTTTAATAAAGCTATTTCTTTATGATATTCCTCTGAACTTTTTATTTCTAAATATCATATTAGATTTGATCGGATATAAGATTGAAGAAGTGCATCGAGAGGATAATCAAAAGGACGTTTATTAACATCATATCCATACATCTATTTGTATCCCTAACTGGTATTGCAAACTTTCAGAGTTAACTTCCCTAGGGAATACACCCTATCACACACTACCATTATATAGGTACTTAGACTACTATATACTATTCTTAAATTCCTTTTGAGGTAGAAGGTGTTTTATCTTGGGGGCCTAAGTTAACCACTTTCATTCTTGGACGGTCCATCATTAAGTGTTTCTCTTGAAAGCACCAAATACAAGTTCGTTGGGGGTAATCTTTGACCTCGTGTCTTAGGTTCTTGCATCGGTAGCAGCCCATTTTCTTCTTTTTAATTCTTGATTTCTTCTTGGTTTTAGGACATTTATGTAGAAAATGTCCCTTCTCTTTACACTTGAAAGAAACTATATCATCCCGATCAGAATTTTTGTTTTCCCTCCTCTGCTTCTTACTTTTGTTTGTTTCACACATAACTACATAATGCCCTTTCTCACCGCAATAATAACAGTCGATGTCCGCAAAGGGTCCTAATTTTGCTTTTTCTTTTGCTTCTTTTTGTGCAATTGCTCTTCGAGCTTACTTTGGAGTCATCCAAAACTCATCACTCGACACACAATAAGCCATGCTTCCCCGAAGTGATATTCCAAGATTAGAATTATTTATATCATTTCCATTACATTTTATTCAAACATCTTCTGTCCAAATACTTCATTCAACTTTTTGGGAGTTGAACTTGCCTTCATCCTCCAATGATAATAAGAATAGTTTATCAAGTGCTCAATACAGTTTGCCCAAGCCAACATATGATTGATACTTAGAAGATTATTTTAATCATCACTTGAGGATCATGACCTTATCCATGGGACTTCCCTAAGGAATGTATCTCATAAAGTTCCCTAACCATACAAAATTTTATATCTTTTGAAATACATCCCTTTATATGAAAAATATAATTTTTTCAAAATAGTGTGTCGACTGCCTTGTTAAGAGTTTAGAAATACCTATCGATACAGTTGTACTTCCCATATCAAGCGAAATTTATAAACCACTCAACCGATAAATCAACACAAAACATTTTTATATCAAATAACAAATACGCACTCATATATAATACACTCAAACTCATTCTAAGGTGTTACTAACCCTATCACTAATGAGTCATTCATCCTAGGGTATTACTAATCTCATCTCTGATGAGACTTACCCCAACAAAGCCAAGGTTCTCGCTTAACCTACAGCTTTGATACCAAATGTAATTTTCCATACCCTTTGAATCGATAATAAACTACGCATGCCCACTCAAATTGCACGAATAAGCGGATCATTAAGGGTAGAAAGAAAATAAGACAGAATAGAATCTCACATGAATGGAATAACATATATTATTTCAATAATAATCTTTACATCGAAAAAATTTAAATAAAATATCAGAGTGTAACCTAGATTCAGCTTGGACAGTTATAAAACCTGCCCTTACAAATGCTAACAAACAACAAAAAAAATGCAATAGACGCAACGGATAATAGAATACGTCCATACATAACCTGAAACTACCCAGACTTGACCCAAGTATTGAAAATACTTGGATCAGACTTGATAAACCAGCGTGAGAAAACTTAATACCAAATGATAGTGACATATCGATGTTATCAAAACCTTTGAAAAGAAGGGAATCTCATAAGACCATGCCCATACATAAACACGGACGAGTTTTTACCTTGTGATAACCAAAACACTTTTATACCAAATAATTTGATATTATCTTTAATGAAATTCTTTTGAAAACACTATTCAAATAAACTTATTCAAATATGGTATCAATACCCAGACTAAGTCTAACGGAATATATCCGGATTGGGTCAATAGAATATACCGAATGGAATATATGATACCAACAAGGAGTAGTTGAAATATTTGCATGTCATTGCAGCTATTTTGGAAATACAATCAAAATCGCAAATCTCGTATGGGATTGGATTTCCAACATGATAGGAAACTAGTGGCCTTTTCTTCGATCCACCATAACAAACACAGTTCCCATGGTGCCTTAATCGATTTTCTCAAATTAGTCACTTGAAACTATTCTTGCTATACTACAACTAATAACCGATAGTTTCCTCATTTCTCAAGCTAACTACTTTATCCATATGGGGCAATAAATGCCTTGAAGGATGTATGCCCCCAAAGGACCCGACGTATTGGACACCACCTTACATACTCACTTATTCTGAATCTTGTCTGTTAGACCACATAGTATCCCATATCATCTTCCGGTATGTGAGGCTGGTGAGGCTATGCTCAGTTTCTTCAAAGCCACGCTTTTCATACAAAACCACGCTTTGATCATAGCAGGTTCCACTTTGAATGCCACACTACCATTCCATTGATCACTATTTGACTCACACAAGCATACAACCTCTGAGCTTGTATGCCTTCGAAAAGGGTGTTAAGCTAAGAGAAGTTGCCTTATCCGCCACCAAGCAGATGTATATTTGTAAAAGTAAAACATTGTGTCTCAAAAATACAATGTCAAACATTTGTCTATACAAGTTCGTTCTGAGACTGAACGAAACCGAAGATACTCTCCTAATACCACTAGTAGCGAGTAGCCCTTGTAACCCGAAAAATCTCCACAACGAGGAGAGCACTTCCATAAATAATTCTATAATAGTAGCGATCCCGAGCATGTCCACAAGCAGTCCACACGCTATGAAGACCCACGGTCTTCAATAATCATCATCTTCAACATGTCTTCACTTTTGAACGTATACGTTGGTTCGAAGTGGTTTTTCAGATAGGAATCAACCAAATCCGATCTCGTTTCCTTCGAAGCCAATCATCGCATTAAAAGATGTTAAGTTCATATATGTGTATTAATCATCAGACAATTACTTCATCTTTTATTTAAATCAAATATCTTTCTTAGATGTAATCTTTTCAATTTATTCCATTTTCTTTTCAAGTGTATATGGAATCATTAAGCCTTATTTATCAAATCATTTGGTTTATTTAAATCTTTCTTAAATCCTGGAATAATTCCAAATCATTTTCTCTTTTACTTAGGAAAAAATTTTCAAATCATTCATTGAATCTTAATCAAAGATTTCTTATATTCTTGTTATAACTTTTAACTTATGGAAAATATTCCCAAATCGTTTATTAAATCTTAATCAAATATTTCTTTCTTAACTTCAAATCATATTCTTGCAAATCGAAGATTTTCATAACAGAGCACTGCTGCCACCTTAGATATGGTAAATTTCACCTCCAGGGACTAGTGGCAAGTAATCCTACATCATGAATATCTTTATCTTCAAAGATCTTTGTTTTAGTATGTTTTATTTTGAAAATTAGTTTGAAGGGGTTCTCGGATAGAAATCATCCAAATGCGATCCCGGTTCATTGGATAGGAGTTACCCAAATTCGATCCTGGTTCCTTTATGCAAATCATCAATAAAAAGACGTTAAGTTCATATGGGATTTCAAAAATTAGTGTGAAGTGATTTTCGGATAGGAATCACCTAAATCTGATCCCGGTTCTTGAATACGAATCACTCAAATTCGATCTCGGTTCCTTCGTACCAATCCTCGAATAAAAGATGTTAAGTGGTTAATTAACATTCAAAGAATTTTGTTTCTTTTCTTTTATTTTGGAAAAACTTAATGTGATCTTTTACTGCATCCAGGCTTTCCTTTCGAACTATTCCACCCCTCGCCTAAAAAAAGAAAACATAGGCCAGGTAAGTTCAGAGCACTAGTTGCTCCATCCCTAACCTTAGTTAAACACCTTGTTTTATCTTTCCGGATCTCATAGGGGGGTAAATGTACTAATCGTTTCCGCATACTCAGTTTGTTATTACGTTCAATATTCTTCACCTTTTGTTTAAGTCGTATAAACAATTCGTCTTAACCATTTATTCCAACTCTTATTAAAACTTTCAAATCATCTTTACATTACTTAATTATTCTTTTAAAATCATTCACAAAAGATTTAGAAAATAATTGTTAAGTTCAAACTCATATTCAAAAGGATATAGAATTCGCAACATAAAAGCGCTGTGGAAAGTGCTACATAAGCTTATTTGATTTGAACAACTTTTTAATATTTGAAAATTCAAATTTTTCATTCTAAATCTCTTTTGAACCATTTTAATAGACTTATCAAATTTATTTCATATTTTTAATCATTTGAACATATCATTTATAAAGAAATCTCTTTTTGAATTTCGAACTGCAAAACCGCAATGTTATTGGAAAATTGTTTCTGATATATTTCAAACTCTACTTGATGAAATTTTTATTTCTTTCTTCATTGGAAAACTATTATCATTTTGGACCAAAGAATTTTTATTTCGAGGAAATCCGACTTATAAATCGTTCTCTATGTTAATTTGAAGTTACGGATCGAAATTTACGAACTACCGCTACGCGACGAGCTCTATTTTGACCAATTTTGTGAATTGCTTCGGAACTTGTCCGAAACACTTCAAATTTGCTTTAAACTATATTTTTAACCATTTTAGATTATTTAAAATCATTAAAAGGCTAAATAATTTTCATGTATATATTTGTAAGGATTTAATTTCATTTAATTAACTATGGTTAATTACTAATCATTTCTCTTATCATTATCAAACCAAGTTAGCATCCATATAATCAATCACATAATCAACCAATTTGCAACCAAATTATCAAACATTTAACCATCCAACATACTTAAACTTTCAAACCATTATACTTGAAATAATTTATGAATTAATTAGTAAATATGAGTACTCACGATTAGTTCCACTCCACCAAACTTTTTTGTTGACTTTCCTTCTGATTTCGCCAGTACTTCCTTCTATTTTTCTCGCTACGGAGCTCCTTGAACTTGCTCCTCCTCCTCCATTGGTTCGGCATCCTTCTATTTCCCCCTTGCTCCATCATTTCTTCACTTCTTAGATGCTAAACTATGTTTTGGTGATATTCTAAGGTCTTTGGCAAAGTTTGGTGGAGTTTTGACTTTGTTTGATATGGTTTTGAAAAGTTAGTAAGGAAAGAGAAGATAAGAAGCCATTAGAGAGTGGAAGAAAAGCTTGAAAAAGGAAGAAGAAGAAGTGTAAAAAAGGAGAAAGTGGATGGTTGTTTATAGAAAAAGTTTTGGATTAAAACAATATTTTTTAAAAAGACCAAAATACCCTTTACTTACTTTTTAAGCAACCTTATTTTTTCAACACTTAACATAACATTTCAAATCATTACTTTATGTCATTTTCACTTAAGTATTAAGTAAAAAATATAATAGTTATGTTTAGTTTGATAGTTTACTTTTTGTTTTGAAATGACATGTTTGTCTTTTTGTGCTTACTTTTTCTTAATTATATTCTAAAATTTCTAAATATTTCTAGTAAAAGTAAACTTGATTAATGAATTAATTAATACTTATACTATTTGAATATATGTTTCTATATAGGAAAATAAAGGTGCGACGACGTTGCGACAACTTTTAATCGACAAAACATTGATTTTCCGGTCACATTTTGACGTTTTATTTAAACTATTTATTTATGTAAACCAAATTTAAAAATGAACTTTTTAATGCTTTAAATAAATTAAAACATTTCTCTTTAAATTTTAAAATCATATTTAATAATATCAAAATCTCTAATTTTACAGTGTCTGTAAAACTGACAAAATACGATAAAATTTTATTATTTTTCTAAAACGATTATTAACATACTTTTAAATATTTTAATATACTTTTATTATCTTTATTAAATGTTTTCAATAAGATTTATCTTTTTAAGTTTAAAAAAATGAAATCTCTCATTTTTGAAGTAGTGAAATTATAGATCGTTACACGAACGCTCCCCTACCGATGCATTTTGACATCCCACGGCTTCGGTAGATCACTTAGCCCCATTCATCTTCGGCACAAGAGCGCAGTGAGCTATTATACACACTTTCAAGGGTGGCTTCTTCTAGGCAAACCTTCTGGTTGTCTTTGCACCCCTACTTCCTTTATCACTGAGCATTCATTTAGGGGCCTTAGCTGGTGATCCGGTCTGTTTCCCTCTCGACGATGAAGCTTATCCCCCATTGTCCCACTGGACGACTTTGGCCCCTGTAATTTTGGGGTCATATCTAGTATTCAGAGTTTGCCTCGATTTGGTATCGCTCTCGTGGCCCACACCGAAATAGTGCTTTACCCTTAGATGTCCAGTTAACTGTTGCACCTCATCGTATTTCGGGGAGAACCAGCTAGCTCTAGGCTCGAGTGGCATTTCACCCCTAACCACAACTCATCCGTTGATTCTTCAACATCAATCGGTTCAGACCTCCACTTAGTTTCACCCAAGCTTCATCTTAGTCATGGATAGATCACCCAGGTTCGGGTCCATAAGCAGTGGCAATCGCCCTATGAAGACTTGCTTTCGCTACGGCTCCAGTGGGTTCCCTTGACCAAGTCACTGCCTATGAGTTGCCGGCTCATTCTTCAACATTCTCCTCCTACTGCTTGGGAGCTCATGGTTTCATGTTCCATTTCACTCCCCGATGGGGGTTCTTTTCATCTTTCCCTCACGGAATACTTCGCTACTGGTCACCCAGGAGTATTTAGCATTGCAAGATGGTCCTTGCAGATTCACACGGGATTCCACGTGCCCCATGCTACTTGGGTCAGAGCATAAGCTAGTGATGCTTTCGGCTGCTGGACTCTCGCCATCTACGGTGCAACACTCCATTGCTTCGCCTAGCAGCACGACGCTTGTATTGCCCTCCCATAACGGGTTTTCACGGTTTAGGCTGCTCCCATTTCGCTTGCCGCTACTACGGGAATCGCTTTTTCTTTCTTTTCCTCTGGCTACTAAGATGTTTCAATTCATCGGGTTGTCTCTTGCCTACCCATGGATTCAACAGCAGTTCGAAAGGTTGACTATTTGGGAATCTCTGGATCTATAGTTATTTTCAATTCCCCAAAGCATTTCATCGCTTGCTACGCCCTCCCTTATCTCTGGGTGCCCAAGTATCCACCGTAAGCCTTTCCTCGTTTAAACCTCCCCGTTAATGTTAAGGCTATTGCCATCCTAAGGTGCTGCTAAATGGAAGGATCTTATCAATGTCCATGAATGAAAAATTATAGATCGAACTTCCAAATTGAAAAAGTTGGGTATTGTCATAGTAGCAGCTAAGTGCACGAGCTAGGGATAAGCGGACTCGAACCACTGACATCTGCCACAGGGTAAACCACCGCCTCTCAGGCCTCCCCGGCTGATTCTACCATAGAGGCTAACGATAAACAATAACTCCTCCCCGAATACAGCTTATAACTATCGTCGTATTGTGCTCTTCAAAGAGCAAATCTTTTTAAAATCTCAAAAGGTGCTGAGTTGGAATCCCATTCATTCTAAGTATTCTTGTAGTTCCAGAGAATCCAGCAACATGAGAACCAAGAACAGAGAGCTCTCTCCATTTTTCCATCCAACTCTTTGGTCTTAAGTTAAGAATGTTGGTTTTACTTTAAGAATGAGTGATTGCCCTTCTCTGACCCTTACTGCCCAACCGGAGAGCGAAAAGGTAATGTGTTCCACTTATTGAACAGGGTCTACGGTCGGTCCGTGACCCCTAGATGTTTAATGCGTCCTAGGGCGATCTCGTAGTTCCTACGGGGTAGAGACGATGAGGTTGGTCCATGGATTTTTCTTCCTTTTGCCACATTTCACTCAAAGCAAAGGGTTGAAGGGAGATAGTGCATCAAGCTATTCGCAAGGGCCAACTTGATCCTCTTTCCCAGGGATCCCAGAAGATGGAACCCTATGAGAGCCACCGACTCCAACAATCGTCCATGTACGATCCATACTAGATCTGACCAACTTCTCATCCTACCTCCTCTACGTTCTTGACAGCCCATCTTTTTGTCTCAATAGAGTCTTTCAATGGCATGTTTCAGTCCTCTTCCCCATTACTTAGAAAAAGCAAGCCACCGGTTCAGGTACAAGATACTATCATTACCGCCTGAACGATTAGACATCCGACCCGTAATAGCAACGACCCAATTTCAAGAGCGGAGCTCTACCAACTGAGCGGGATGGATATATATCATTTCAACCCAAAATAATTGTCATAAGTATATATCATTTCAACCTATTTCTTAATTTATTCGAAATAATTCAAACAACAGTTACTGTCAAATAATTTACAGGGTGATAACGGGAATATATAAAATAAATAAACATTCAATCATCCAAAATATCAATCAATAGCCATCCATCACAATCAACATTCCAAAATAGGCAATAAATCACAACAGTTGACTAGTTATTGAGTATCAGATTTTTAACTAGAAATCCCATTCCAGTTTCAATTTAACTGTTGATTCAAAATTTCTAACAGTAAATTCATATGTTAATTTAAGTGTTAATTAAATTACCAAACAACGGTCAATAAAATTAAGTTACTTCATGATATCAATTCAACAAACACAAAAATATTTTAATCTTCATGAGCATTTTAAATACTCACCTTTATTTGAAACTGAACAATTTTCAGCTTCAAATAAATTCCAATCTGATTCCATGTCATATATAACGTCGATACGAATCCAATGCAACTTGTTTCACTCAAATCCAACCATGTAAGAAAATTTTATACGATGATTAGCATAACAATTTAATTAAAACTTAATTAACAAAATTAATTATACTAATAAAAACATAACCTCGTCCCTTATTCCTCATGCGTAGGCACGCGTTCATATTACTTTTTTTTAAAACGGACGTTGTCACTCGCTGACCGCCGACCAACCCCCATGCGCCACGCCTACAGCCACAAACGCCGCCACCCTCGAGCCAGCGCTCCTCCACACTTGTGCTAGCAGCTGTGCGCATGCATTGCGCATGATAAAGGTAAATTTTGGCAATCCAACCGTATACAACGTTTAGCTCGTCGAGCTCTCCATTTTTTCTTTTGGTGGCATACGATTTCATTAAATGAATTGAGGTAAATCAAGGGAAGAAGATGGCAAAATTTCAGCCATTGAAATCACATAAGAAAGTGGCTGCACGATTCAGGGTTACGTGAAAATGAAATGGAACGACCTATTATATAAGTTTCCAAGCCGATCCATCCACGAAAATTCCGAACTCCAAACAAATCGTGCCGCCTAGCATTCAATTTGTTATACCTCTATTCCGAACACGATGGAACTAGTATAGGAAGCCAATTTCATCATATTCAAAAGATAGGTTTTTAAAATCAATTTATTTTAATTAATGTCCTTTAATTGAGTTCTACGCTTTCAAACTCGCATGGCCAAACGATAAGTCTGATCGCTATGAAACTTGAAATGCTATAATAATCCACTATTACGGATCCGATGACACTGGTTTCATCGAAATCCAAGACAATGCCCAAAAAGACTATTTTTCTATGTTAATTAAAATAAATAATTTCCAAAATAAATTTATTCACTTTTAAATTCAATTTTAGAAGACAATTTTCGTTCTTGTTTAAATAAAATTTAACTCAACTTTCGAAATCAATTTCATTCATATTAAATTCAAGATTCAATTATTTAAACAATTTCCAATATTAAATTTAAACAATTTAATAATCAAATAAATTGCTATAACTGAAATGCAAGTTATTTAATTTATAAACTTTACTTTTAAAATGAATTTAAATAATAAAACAACCACTTCCATTTTTCAGTAATTCAACATTTATTATTCAATTCCATCTATTGATTACAAACACAATCAATACATAAAATTTCATTTCAATACTTGTTATTACCTAAATCTTTCAAATTGGTTATTTTTAAATTTTATTCAAGTTCATATTAAATAAATTACATAAATAACACATAAATTTTTATTTCTAACCATTTTTATTCAACGATTATATAAAATTTAATAAATTAAAATAGTTAAAATACGGGTCGTTACATTTTATGAATTATAGTATTAGTAGTTTCTGACTTATATTAGCGTTTTTTAAATCGCAATAGTAGTTTATAAACAATTGTAGTATCTTTTAAAAGTCTATAGTAATGCTAGTGTGTAGTATCATTTTTTTAATACTGATTCTGTATATTTATGTTCATAATGCTATTTTATAACAGCATTTTCTGAATTGTAGTAGTATTTTCTGAATTGTATTAGCATTTTTCAAATTATAGTTGTAGTTTATAAACAATTGTGTCATCCTTTTAAATGATGTATATATTGTATCTCGCAACAATAATTTATAGTAGTAGTTATAAATTGTAGCATCAGTTTATTAAAAATAATAACATTTTTTGGATTGTAGTAGGCTTTTAGGAAGTGTACTATAATTTTTTAATTAAGGTTTTTAAATTCCACTTTTTGGTATCATTTTATGACTTTTGTAAAGGTGACATCATTTTTATTTTATTTTTTGAAAGTTTATAATATTATTTTTTGGAAATTAATTTATAATGCTACAGCATAGCTTTGGAAGAATGATATCATTTTATTTAATTTTCTGATTGTTTATCATGCCATTTTTCATAAATTGTTTTATAGTATTACTGTGTAATATCAGCTTTGTATTACCGAATTAAAAAATAAAATGGTTGTATTTCAATTTTATCGTGTAATAGTTAATCTTACCTTTTGGTAGCATTTTATATTTAAATGATACCACTTAGAAACATGTTGTACTTGCTATATTTTTTATTATTTTGTCATATAATGATACTATACAGTATTTTTTTAGCAGAGGCGGAATTTTTTTTGTTATAGTTAGTTTTGAGGAGGCGGCGGTTAATGGAGGAGGTATATGTTAGTGGAGAAGGCGGCAGATGTTGAATTTTTATGATATTATATCTAGAGTTAAAGAGGACACAAATAGCTTGATAGTGGTGAAGTTGGTTTGTAAATTGGAGGTCGAAGGAGGAAACCATTGCATGTTGAAGCAGGGAGTTCTATTTCCTATCAATTTGGACATCTGAGAGACCTGCTCAGAGAGATGAATGACTTTGGAAACAATCCTAAAACTTTGCAGTGTATATTGGGCATTTTCAAACGATTGAGACAAGTTGGCGGACTGTTGATGGTGGACTCAGATGTCTGAAGTAAGGAGCTCAGACTTCTGATTACCTATTTCAAAGACTTCTTTGGATGAAGTTAGATGTTTGGGTTTGGAATTCAAACGTTTGATCGCTATTTTGGGGGCATTTTGATTTAAGATGTCGTGTATCATTTCTTAAGGCTTCAATGGACAAAATAGGTGTTTACCAAGCGAATTTTCATCATATGTAAGGCTATTTTCAGGTTTGAAAAGGGGGAGTTCATACAAATTGAAAAGGGAATTCTCCATCAAATTTCTTCAATTCTTAGTCTCCACAGTTCGAATTCAATTGAATTTTAAGTGATCATTTTAATCAAGCTCATGTACTCTTTCATTATTGGTAATAAAAGAACTCTCTCTAAATTGGATGTACACTAACATGATATTCCACTATAAATCTTATGTGTGATTTACTTTCATTATTGCTTTATTACTTGTTTGGATCGTGATTTGGTTTTATTTAGATCAAATTGTAATGTGGTATTGAGATATTGATTGGTTATTTTTGCATATTTTGCAATAATCTAGCTTTTCCTGGCATTTGGAGTTTGGATTAGAGCGACCTTGAATTCAAATTTCATAACATTTAGTATCAGAGCTTTCGAGTTTTAAGGTATTTTTAGAAATGATAGAATCGGAAAATATCTCGGATAGCCCCTCAATGGTTGGTCCAAGTAATGTAGCAACGTATGTACGTGGATCGTATGCGGTTTCGGGTCCATAATTGGTTATAGTCAAGTGAAATGGTGATAATGATTTTGAAAAATGGCAATGGAAGATGAAAGCGATTCTTACGCGGAATCGTGTGCATCGAGTTGTGTTTGATATGCATTTGTTGCCAATGGACATCTCGAAAGTTAAGAGAGAGGAAATGAAAGAGTGGGCATTCACTACACTCCAACTTGATGTGGGTAAGAATGTAATCTTCGAATAATGGTGAGACCGTCGTCAAGGATATTTGATAAATCACTAATATTTGTTTGATTTTGTTGAGAACATTCTTCACCTATAACATGAAAGAGGAAACTTCATCTAAGGTGCACTTAAATACCTTTTATGGTTTGATAATAAAGATAAAGGTGGTAGACTTGAAGATTGAGGAAGAGAAAAAGGCGATGATATTGTTATGTTTATTGCCAGACTGTTAAATGAGTTTCTTAAATAACTTAATCTATAGCCAAGATATGTTAACCCTTAGTGATGTTAAAGTGAGTCTTCATAGTGAGTAGTTGTGGGATCAAATGAAGGAGTTGAGTGACAGCAGTGGTGCTAGTAGTCTTCATAATTTGTTTGTAGAGAATGAGAGAAATTAGAAGGTAAAGGGGAATCGTAGGCGTTCTAAATCAAGGAATTTCATAGGGGAGGAAAGTCGAAGGAAAGAAATAACAAGTGCTTTATTCGCAAGAAGTCCGATCAAAGAAAGAATGAGTGTCCAGACAAGGATAAGAAGAAGAAGGAAGTGGCATCTTCATTAGTGGTCGTGGAGATTAATGTTAGTGATAGATGAAAATGTATTGATGGTGGTAGCATCGAATGTTTCGGATGGCAAATAGGTACTTAATTCAGGCGTGTCACGTCATATGACGTCTAATAGGAATTAGTTTTCCTCTTATGTTGATCAAGAGAGAAATTCAACCGCTATAGGTAATGGTGCTATTTGTACATCAATAGGCATTGGCTCCATGCAAATTCGGAAGTTTGATGAAGTAATTTTTATGCACACTAATGTATGTTTTTTCCGAGTCTTCGTCAATCTCTTATTTTCTTGGGGCAATTGGACTCTTTGGGATGTAAAATCACTATTGAGAATGATTATTTACGGGTTTCGAATGGTGCACTTATGGTGATGAAAGGTGTTAGAGCTCATGGAGTTTATTTGCTTCAATGTGTGATTGTTAATGGTGAATCTTATGTAGGTGTTGATAGTTTTCATGGCTTGGATGCGACAAGGTTATGACATTTGAGATTTGGTCATTTCTCGAGAGAACTTTGGATATTCTTTGAGAAAGGGAGATGATCGACGGAGAGAGTTTCAACAAGCTTGAGTTTAGTGAGAAATGTATCATGGGAAAGAAAACTAAAGTATCATTCGATGAAGGAAAGCATGATTTGAGAGATGTTCTTGAGTATGTTCACAGAGATGTTTGGGGGCCGGCACCGGTAGCTCTTTGGATGGAGCTCATTATTATATTTCTTTTAATGATGACTTTTCTTAGAAAGTTTGGATGTATGTAATGAAGATCAAGTCGAAGGCATTTGCAAAGTTTAAAGCATGGAAGACTCTTGTTGAGAATTAGAGCGGTAAGTCTCTGAAGGTGTTGAGGTCCGACAATGGCTGGGAATATGTTTTCGAAGGGTTCTTTGATTTTTGAAAGCAGCATGGTATTCGAAGGCATTTTACTACACCTGGGGATACGCAATCAAGTGGTGCAACAGAGAGAATGAACCATGCTCTACTTGAGAAAGCTCGATGCTTGAGATTGACATTGGGTTTGTCAAAGAGATTTTGGGCCTAATCTTTGTCAACTATGGTGCATATATTGTAAATCGAATTCAATGATTGGCTATTGATAATAAAAATTAAAGTGTGGAAGGGAAAGAGCATTGATTTGAGTTATCTTCATGTGTTTGATAGTCTGGTTTATGTGCATGATCCAGGAAATGATAAGCTTGAGCACAGGCTTTCAAAGGGTTCTTGCTTGGTTATACAGATGGTGTTAAAAGCTATTGAATTTGGACTCTGGAAATCAAGAATGTTGTGAATCCTCGTCATGTTACTTTTGATGAATCAGCCTTGTTCAAGGAGAATGAGAGCTCATTGAATCTTTCGAATTTGGTTTATGACAGATCAAATAAGATGGAAGTTGTTCCCACTTTTCATCAAAGGAGTAGAGTTGCTAGAGATACTTGTGTTAAGGAAGTGGTCGATGGTACATCACATAGCTCACATTTATCCTCTAGTAGTGTTAGTACTTTAGAGATGATTTAGTTCAACGTGGATCCGAAAGGCGTTTGGGTGATAATATTGCAACTCAGGTTATCGTCATGTTATAAAACCACTCGAAAAAATATTGATTGGAAATATATTAGCTTTTGTGATAATTTGAACTATGCTCTTCATGTAGTTCAAGATGAGCCGATGGACCTTATTGACATCATGGATTTGAGTGATAGCTCAAAATGGATTTGCGCCATGGTGGAAGAGTTTCAATCTTTGTTGAAGATCAAACTTGGGATTTGGTTCCGCTTCATGAAGGAAATTTTGCTATTGGGTGCAAGTGGATATATAAGATGAAGGACGATGTAAGGTACAAAGCTAGTTAGTGGCTAAGGGGTTTGCATAAAGAAAGAGAAATGAGTATGATGAGATTATTGCATCGGTTGTGCGCCGTACTTAAATCAAGATATTACTTTCTATAGTTGCTATTCATGATTTGAAATTGGAGCAGCTTGATGTGAAAACAACCTTCTTGCATGGTGACTTAGATGAAGACATCTGCATGGAGAAACCTTAAGGTTTTGTCGTAGATGGTAAGTCAAATTTGGTTTGCAAGTTTAAAAAACACTATATGATTTAAAGCAATCACCTAGATAATGTTACAAGAGATTCGATCATCTTATGCTTGGAAATAGTTTTGATAGAAATATCAAAGATTCTTGTGTATATTTCAAGAGATTAAAAAATGATTGTAGGGTGTATTTACTCTTGTTCGTGGATGACGTGCTCATTGCTTCTAAAGATAAAAATGAAATCAACAAGTTAAAAATTCCTTAAATCAGAATTTGATATGAAAGATCTTAGAGAGGCAAAGAAAATTTTGGGTATGGAAATAGGAAGAAATCAAAAGTGTTTTTATCTAAAACTGACTCAAAAGAAGTATATTGAGAAAGAGGTTTATCGGTTTAGCATGAAGAATGCAAAGGCATCTAATATGAAGCTTTCTATTAAGGGATCACCTATCTTGGATAAAACAAGACTTAAATGGAAAGAGTTTCGTAAGTATGTGCGGTTGAAATTTTAATGTATGTCATGATGTATAAAAGGTCCGATATTGCAAAGGTGGTTGGGATGGTTAGTCAGGATATGGCTAATCCGAGAAAATCGCATTGGAAAACCGTGGAAGTTATTTTGAGATACCTTAGAGGTAGGTCTTGTTTTTGCCAGTGGTGATGGGATGAATTGTATGTTGGTTGGTTATTGTGATTCGAACTTTGCCGGTGATAGGGATCGGAGAAAGTCAACTTTCGGATATGTTTTCACTCTTGATGGCATGGCCATAAGTATTAAGATTGCAAATCGTAGTTGCTTTATTCACTACGGAGGTAGAGTTAATAGCCGCGGCGGAGGCCGCATAGAAAGCACTATACTTGAGGTGATTGTTGTGTGACTTGGGTTTTGAACATAATAGTATTGATGTTTAATATGATACCCAAAGTGTTATACATTTGGCGTAGAATTTGACTTTTAGCTCTCGGATTAAGCATATAGAGGTGAGTGAGTCATTTTTGGTAGTCATGGATGAAGATAAATTTGTTTATCTTTGGAAAGTGCACACAAAGGATAACACGACGTATATGTTTACAAAAGCATTGCTGGTTGGGAAGTTCGAGCACTGCTCGAACTTGGTTCACTTGTTAAAGTGCTAATGCCACAGGATGGCATGGTTGAGAGAGTAGTTTGGTTATTGACGATGATGAATATCTAGATTATGGTTATGTCTTATGGGTAAGTATTTGTTTGCACTACAAAGTACATCTGTTTTTTGGTAAGATGGTTTCGGTTTTGGATACTTTCAAAATAGTAGGCGGTGGCTTTACCGAAGCTCGTTGACATAGTGAAATGGGCGGTGGTTTTGCCAGAGCTTATTAGGGAAGTATTCAAGCATTCCATGGTCGAAGATAGAGTTTGGTGATGACTTGGTGCCATTGGTTTTTAGTGGTGTATGGAGATGGACATAGTGTCGAGATAGAGTGTTGAAATTTGATGACACTATATATAGAGCTGAAGAGGACGTAAATAGCTTGATATTGGTGAAGATGATTTGAAAATTGAAACTCGAAGGAGGAAGATGTCGTATGTTGAAGCAGGGAGTTTTGTTTCCTGTCAATTCAAATGTCAAAGAGACCCACTTAGACGGTTGAATGACTCAATAAACTGTAGCAACCCGCAGTCACGTACCCTATGAGTTGATAATAATTCACTCATGTTCAACCCAGATTGTACGAAAGAGCGAATAATTAGGGTAAAGAAGAAGAGAGAGATAGAAGAAAATAGAACAACAACACAGAATCTCACAGTCGCAGCGGAACAAAAAATAATATATAATAATATATTTTTACACAAAAGATTCTGTAACTGTTTTATATACTTACAATCATCAGAGTACGACAATCAATACATCAATCTGGGCAGTCATAATCATTAGTCCTCACACAGTGGAAATGTAAACCAAGTACGAAAATACATCCGAATTCCTCCAACTCGTCTCTTGAGCTCCATAGCATTCTAACCTGAAATTGCAATACTCGGTCCGACCCGAGTATTGTAATAAAATAACACCAGAGTCACTTTGGAAAACCAGCATGAGAAAAACAAACACAATTTGAATTATTAGAGTTATCAAAATCTTTTGAATAACAAAGGCATCTCGTAAGACCACGCCACACATAAACACGACGGGTTTTTACCTTATAATAACCAAAACATGTTATATCAAATCCAGTGATTTTATAATAGTGTCCAAATACAAATACTTATCCAAATAGCCAAAATTGTTATATTAATTAAATTCCAGCATACTAGGCTCTACAAACAAAACCGTAAAGGCTCGTATTGGAGAATGGATTCCATACAATGACTGGGCCACTGGGGTACCGTCCGTCACAGTACACCTCTAGAACAATGTACCATGGACCTTGCCGGGATCCCCTGCTAAACAAGACCGACCTACCTCTAACCTAGATAGGCCGAATATTTTATCACCCTGAGTGTTTCCATCCTTACAAATCGAAAGCTTCTTCTTTCATGCACAACCATATACATAATATATAGGTTTCCAAGGAAATCTAAAAAAGTGATAATATACCCTAATTAGGTGCGACCCACTTAGCCTTGCTGCACCTTCTATGTTTTATCATTCGCGGTTGATGAGGCATGAGGCTAAGCGTTAACTTTCAAGCAACAATTTTACTTAGAATGCTCATCGTCCTCCAATGATGATGTTCTGATAGAATTCGTCCATACAAGTTGTCCAAGATCTGGACAAGCCGAATCACCATCATCATCTTCACGGTATTCATTCGTAACGTTCAAACCGAATCGAAATGGTTTTCGGATAATTAAATCCGATCATGGACTCTTCGAAATGATTAACGAAATTGGCCAAAATTGATAGTCGGTTATTTAACTATCAATAAAACATCCATAAGAAGACACTGTGTCTTATTTTATAATTCTTCAAATATGTACTTCAAAATAACTTTGCTAAGATATATATTCAAATTCCTTTCCATATTCCTATATTTGAGAAAAATTTCAAATACTTAAATCCATAACAGGATATTTTCAAACCATCTCGACACTTAGAAATATTCCCAAATTTTCATTTTTATACTTAGGAAAATAATATAGGTCTTATTTTCCAAAATCTTTTCAAATGTCAATACTTAAGAGAATATTTCATAGCGTATCTCATAAGTCTTTGGAATTACTTATAAATTCCTTTTCCAATTTCAAAAAAAAATAGTATAAATATTTATAACCCCATTCAACCATCTATAACTTCATTTATAAATTTAGATTTCATTTCAAAATTCCCATATTCATACATTTTAAAATTTCATTTCATCCAAATCCCTTATAAAATTCCTCTCCGCAAAATCATGTCCATTTATAAGCCTCATTTACGAATCTCGTGAGAGTTTATAAATATAAAAATTTAATCACTTCAAACTCTATATATAATAAGTATTTAAAAGGATAATAATTTATTTTAAAAAAAAAATATGTTTAGGTAATTATTTAAAATATCGAAACATTTTTATAAACATCAATAACTCATTTTTAGATAAACAAATAAATTTTCAAAGCTGAAGTTCAAAGTTAGAATTTACTAAAATAAATGCTTAATAATTGAAAATCTACTTAGCGGAATATTTCAATCCTAACTAGTTTAATAGTTTATAATTTTAAATAAAAAAAAATCCTTTTAAAAACAAACTTAAGTTCTTAGAAATTAAATGTGACGACCCGTCCTTCGCGAGCCTCGAAAATCGACATAAAATACTCCACGGTATAATATGCCGACGATCAAGTGTCGGAAAAGACAGATTGTTGAGGAAAAAGAAAGAAAATAGAAGAAAGAATGAACTAAACAATAACAGAATCCCACAATCGTAGCGGAACAAAATATAATAGTCAATGACAGATCTTTACACAAAATGAAAACTGTATCTGTTTTATACAATATATCAACAGAGTATATCTCAAACAAACAACAATTACCAGCCTGACTACAGCAACAATCACAGTTGCGGATATAAACAAGTACGGATAATACGTCTCGGACTCTAGCTCCCCTCCTGAACTCCACAGCATCCTTTCCTGTAATATATAATACTCGGTCTGACCTGAGCATTATAATAAAATAACACTCGAGTCAGTCTGGAATACCAGCGGGAGAGAAATACACCCATAATTGATTATTAAAGTTTCAAAACCCTTTGAAATCAAAAGCATCTCGTAAGACCACGCAACAAATAAACATGTCGGTTTTTTACCTTACGATATCCAAAACATTTTATCAAAATCCTCTGATATTATGATAGTGTCTATATACAAATACCTATTAAAATAGCCGAAATGGTTACATTATTAAATTCCAGCTACTAGCCACAAAATGGGTAATACAAACAGAACTCGTAAAAGGCGCGTAGAGAGAATGGATTTCCATCTAATGACTAGGCACTGGGGTACCACCTATCACAGTACCTGGTCTAGATCAGTGTAACGAGGACCACGTCCGATCTCCTGCAACACAGGACCGGGACTACCCCATACTGGATAATCCCAAGTAAGATCACCCCACGGTTGGGATCAGCAACCGCACCACTAAGCCGAATAAAAAGGGACATTTAGACAGGGAAGACCTCACCCAAATGGGCGCTACCCAACTAGCCTTGCTGCATAACCTCTGATTTTTAGTCATTCCCGGCTGACGAAGCTCGAGGCTAAGTGTTACCTTTTAAAACGTTTCACTTAGAATGCCCATCGTCTACCTGACGATGTTCCGAAAGCATTCATCCATACAAGTCCGTCTCGGGTTCGAACGAAACCGAAGGCACTACTCCTACTACATCCATTTTAGAATCATCCTCAGGATTAGTAGCGACTAGCCCTTGCACTTCACTGCTCCATCTTCGACTCCGAACTCGTCTTCCTCATGAAAACGTACAAACCGGATCGAATTAGTTTTTGAGAAATAAATCCCGATCCCGGTCTCTTCGAAATGATCAACGCATTGGCCAATATTGATAGTTGGTGATTTAACTATCAATTAACATTCACAAACATCCATCACACAATAAATAATTTCCCACATTATTTATTTTCCTCAAAAATATCTTTGCAAGATATATTTCCATTTTCAAACCCTTTTGAAAACAGTTTTCAAACCCAACTCTTCTCATGGAATAAATTCCCAAATCTTTACTTCCTCTGAAAACATCCAAGTACCAATACTTAAGATTTAAAATAATTTAAATTCTTTATTCTTGAAAATAAATTAAAACATTTATATTAAAACAACTTACATACTTAATTTAAAAAATATATATACTTTTAAAAATATTTCGAATAAAACTGCTTTATAAAATATAAATTATTTTCTTTAAGGCAAAGGTTAAGCTAACTAAATTTTTGAAAATAAGAGTTATAAAATTCTATTCAAGTTCCAAATAATACTTTAACCAAACTTATTCTTAAAATAAAACTATTCTATAAAATATAAAAATTAAAAATTAAAAATTATCTTTAAACATAATACCCATGAACCCTTTAAAATAATTACTACTATAACTATTTTAATACTATTTACCTTTAACACTTAACAACTTACATAATTTCTTAAAAACATTCCTTTAAAAACAAATTTAAAACTTTTAACATTCACTTAAAAAAATACTTTGAAACGTACTCGGCTTTTCAGAGAAATACACTTCCATTTCAGAATAAACCAAAGAATTCTTTTTATAAATCCTGCTTGATTTATCTCAATTCAAATTACGTTTATATTCCGTAAATTCCTTTCCACACTTTACAAATAAACTCCTTTTATTTTTAAACACATTTCTATTTCCTGGAAATCACTTTCAAAATGTACTTAAAGTATTTAAAATATGATTACTAAATTCTTTATTCCAATTGTACTTTTGAAAATCTATACAAGTTTCTTAAGTAACTTAAATCAAGAATTTTCTTTTTATATGAGGTTATTATATCAAATGTTCGTATTTATTTCCCTTTAGAAACATAATTCTAAATTACCTTTTAAATAATTAAATACCATAATTACTTAAACAAATATTTGCTTTCACTTAAAACCAGTTAAAAATAATAATAATAATTTTCTAAAATATTCTAAAAACACCTTTGCAAAACTTTCCAGATTATACTTCAAAAATCTTTCTTTGAAACATGCTTAGTTTCCAGGAAAAAAAACACTTCCCATCCTTTAAAAAATAAATCTCACTATTATTTTTAAAACAATTCACATTTCCTTTTTAAATCACAATTTTAAAACACTTCAAATTTCAACCAATTTCTTGAATTTAATTCCCTTAAATTCATTACTCAAAATTTTCCCTTTCTATTCTCTTTTAATTCCAATTTATTTTGTTTATATTTTAGAATTCCAAATTATACTTATCCAATCATAACACAGCACAATTTAATTTCCAAATCAATCTATCACAGGATATTAACGAAATATATCACAGAGTATAAATAAAATTTCTATTTGTGAGGAATCCAGTTGGATCCCTCCAACATTTTTTTCCCTGCATCCATAGATGTTAGCACGACAAATAAATATCGATCAAATTTGATAATAATTTTCATATTAAACTAATCAACCAATCATTTAAATATTAACTATTTAAAACAGCTGAAATTACAAATGTGAGTGAGATTAACTCACCTTGAATTTGTTGAGCGTTTAAATTTTAAATTAAATCGAACCGTTCGATTTAATCTAAAATTTCCACTTGCTCCAATCGTCGCCGGATTTGCTGCAGCGCGTAGATCGTGTCGCTATGATTCCCGCGCTTCTTTTTTCGCCCAATTTCGACCTCGCATGCATTAGTTATGAAATTTATTAGTTTCAATTACAAATTAAAACAAAATTTTCTTTTTTTTATTTTTACCATCGGCCGTAGAATGCACGCAAGATCCAAATCGCGCAACTTCTTCCCCCTCACGCTCGCGTTCTAGAACCTCTCAAAACCCATAGCTGCCGTATATACCTCCAAAACGCGACCCAGAAAACTCGCCACGACAACGATCCACCACCGCCACTCGCAAGCTACGATCATCCTCCACCTTCGACCAAAAGCACGGCAAGCTCGGTCCTCCTATTGCATCGAAAAAAGCGCTCAAACGGAACTTCTATCGGCCTCGATTTTGGCCACCACGATCCCCTATATACGATCTCAACCGTTGATGTGGTAGATCTTCATACGCTCTTCAATTCTCTAGTTGGAGTATTGTGAAATAAATGAGTAGATTTCAAGAAAAAGGAGGAAGAAGACAAGTGTTTTTCGGCCATTGGTTGCATAGAACGGGGCTTGCTAGAGAAGACTGGGGTTTCGGCCCTATATGTAAATATATACGTTTACATTATTATTTTAATATTAAATTCAATTTTAACGAGCATTTACAATCGAACTTCAAATCTCACGTGCCGCTAGGCGTTTATAAGATTTTACCTGCATTCCGAACACAATGGAACGTGTTTCGGAGGCTAATTTGACTATATGCGCGAGGTACGGAAATAAACGATCAATTTTAACTTAAATCGATTAAAATAGTTTCTATGCGTTTTGAGCTGCTAGGGTCGAACGATAACTCCAATTGCTACGAAAGTTTATTCCTATAATAACTAACTATTACGGATCCAATGATGTAGGTTTCGTAGAATTCCGAGACAATGCCCCGGATGGCTATTTTAACTCGTCAATTAATTCGAGCGATTTTCAAAATCGTCGAAATCATCTAAAATTTCACTTTTTAAAACTTTACTAACTTTATTATGAATCATACAGAAATTTTATTCACATCAGAAATCATTCTGATTCATTTCGAACCAAAATCTGATTATTTGCATTATTATATTATTAAATTCCATTATTAAATTAATATAAAAGTCCAAATTCAACTTGTCGACGTTTAATTCCATCTAACAGTCCAATATTATAATTCAAATCCAAATAGACTTAAAATAAATTTTAGAAACCATTTTCATAACCATTTATATCCAGATTGACCAATTATCACAATCCTAAATATTTAATTATTGTTATTCAAATTCAATTGAATTGCCATATTTAAAATTTTAACTAATTTTATTAATTTAACCAAATTCTTTTTATTTCAAAATCAAATTATAATCCATATTCGATATTTAAAATGAATTAAATGTTCAAAATCTAACGACCAAAATTCCTGGTCGTTGCATTCCTTCTCCCTTATAAAAATTTCGTCTCCGAAATTTGCTAAGGTAGGAAAATGCTACTAAAATCATTTACTTACCCAAACTTACATTTACTTCACCAAAACTTTTAGCTCAATTCCAAAATCATTTGCTTATTTTAACCTAAAAGCTTTGTTTTCACTATCCTTTCAAAAACAACTTTACTAGTTAGCCAAAATTTTCAACATTTCTAAAAAAATTCTAACTCCCAAAGTTTTTGAAAAATTTTGACAGCGTCCCCTTTGTACGGAGAGCGTTTCACAATATCACAATAATGGTAAATATATATACATCGACCCACACAGTCGGAAAACAAAATATATCACAATATATATATATATATATATATATATATAATTTCCCAATTTAATTATGTAGGAGTACCTTTTGATTAGCATTTTAAAACCGACCGGCTAATTATATTGCATATATCCGCTCCAACTCTGTCGATTGCCTCCCGTACCTGTACTTACTTAAACAAACACATAAGTTTTCAATAATATGAGAATTTAATAACATTTCATTCATTAATCTAAACCAAACATGTCAATTTCAAAGCCCACATAACAATTTTCGAAAGCCTACAAGTAAACCATATTTTATAAGCAATTACAAGGTTTCAACACCATTAAATTTCCCTAATACATCCAAATTTCATTTTACTTTACTCAAAAAGGATTTACAACCAAGTTTGCTATATTCACTATATATTCATCACGACCAACTCAAAATCACTACAATATGATCAACATATGCCTACATTAAATAAATTTACCTTTAAGCAACTCCAAATTGATCCATAACCAATTTTATCTCCAATTTGATTTATTTGCATCATTTCATAATTCACTTCATTTATATGCAAATCCACTAAATTAAATTCCGACCTGTGCAGTTAATGCGCTTGGAAGATTCAAAGCGGCGTGGATACAGCGAGGATCTTGCGGGATGTAGCGAATGGCTCTAAAATAGATATAAAACTCGTACTTAATATTTTTACAAAGATATAAATGGTAATTAAATGAAAAATTATCATTCAATTAAATTATAAATAATACATAAATAATTTTAAATAAAAACCCATGCGAATATACTTCAAATAAACGAAAAATGTTATATAACATAATTGAATTCGGTAGAATATTAGAGTATTTTCATTTCTAAAAATGTATACAAAAATTAAATCAAAAAAATTAATTTCATAATTTTATAATGTATAAATGCAATTTTTCAATTCATTTTATTAAAAAAGATATAGCGGAAATAGCGGAATATAGCAGAAATAACGGGATATAGCGGAAATAACGGGGATTAAAGCAGAAAGGCTATATTTTGGGGCTATGTGGAAAAATCGTAGCGGTAGAAATCCACTATGAGATATAGCGGGGTTGTAGCGGGGTAATAGCGGGGCATTTACTACATAGATTCCGACCCATTCCAATTTATTCAAAAACCACTTATTTACTTACTTTAAACAATTTACTTCCGTTTACAACAAAACGACAAATTTTCTATGCGAATTTAAATGTTATTCATGCAATAACCATTACTTAAGCTTATAGCTATTTTACATTAATTCTAACTCAATTTATATTAATTTTATTCAATTCTGCATTGTTCACAATCCAAACATTCTTATTTCATTGCAATTATTAAATTAAATCCTTACCCTTACATTTCCATTTCATTAACCAATTTAAGTTTATATTAATATCATTCCATTCTAGATTATTTACAACCCATACATCCTTATTTTATCACAATATTTAATTAAAATCATTTCACTTGCATTTCAACTTTATTATCTAAACAAATTTTATTCATCCCCTTACCCTTTTATTTAATTTAGCTTACGCTAAATTCATTTCCAAACAATTCTTTTTGAATTTAGTTGAGTGAGAATTTAATTCATTCAATATCATTCTTACTTAATTTAAATTCCATTTAATTCAATTCTTTTCCAATTCCGATTCAAGTTCAACCAAATTTTATTTAGCCAACTTAAATTCATGCTATTTCCTTTACTATTTTAAATAAGAATTTAATTTCGTTCATTATTATTCATAACACAATTCAATTTTGATTTTAATTAAATCCAAATCCATCTCAATTCCATTTAATCGAAGTTAAATCCAATTCGATTCAATTTTATTTCTCCATTCAATTTAAATTTTTACTTTCTAATATATAAGTTTTACTTAAAAGCTTAATTTTCACATTTTAGTCATTTTCATCTTATAATCACAACTCCAGATTATAAATATAACACTTAATAACTTGAGGATATAGATTTTCATTACACAATTATAGCCCATAATTACAATCATTTTACATTTCAACTTTAACCAATTTAATTCAATTTCAATTTTTATTAACTTATCCCAAGTTAAATTCGAATATATTCTATTCACTTCCATACACTCAAGTTAAATTCTAATTCCAGGACTAAATTTTCATTTTTCCTTTCTTATTTAAATGAACTTCACTTACAGGTTCAACAGTTGATTCATTTTGACCTTCACATTTATATTTTTAAATAGAATTCCCAGAATTCAATTGCCCGGTTTTATTCCAAAACCATCTTGAAATAATAATCAACACATACCCACTTGGTATATCAATTCAAATCTCCGGATTCCAAAATACTTGGTTTTACCAAACAAATTTCCCTTTCAAAATTTCTAAAACAACTTGTATACCCAACAAGTTCAAACAAATATCATAACCAATCACCACGGTAGCAATCCATCACTTTAGAAACTCGAAAATGAATTCTGATGATGTGGCCATCATCACCAAGATTATTTTCCAACGACTGAAGTGAGTTCAGTGCTTCCTTACTTCCACAAATTCTTTTCATAACCATTTCCATTCAAAAATATTTTCCAAAACAATACTCCATTATTGCTCTCCGATACTTTGGAAAACATTTCAAACATTCCCACAATTTTAAATTCCCAGACTTTTTGTTTAAATTCATTTTAAAACACTTTTCAAAATTTCCGGGACTTAAATTCTAGTTTAAATCAAATTTTAGTTATTCTTCCTTTGGATAAATCAAACTTATAGAATTCTACCTGGTTATAACCATTTCAAATTTTAGATTCTTATATTTGATTATAATATTAACAACCAAACATCCAAATATATATATTGATTTCAGAAAATTATTTCTTTTATATCAAAATATATTTTGGGTAAAATTATTTCATTTACCCTCTTTAGAAACAATACTATGTCGGTTTATCTTGTTTAAGAGTTTAGAAACCCCTATCGATACAGTTGTACTTCTCGTACCGACCAGAATTCATAAACACTCAACCGATAAGTCAACATAGTATAAAACAATTTTTGTATTCACTAACAAGTACGCCCTCATAGCTATTAATACACTCAACTCATTCTAGAGTACTATTGACTCTATTTAATGAGTAATTTCCCCACCAGATCCAAGGTTATCGCCAGCCTAAGCTCTGATACCACTTGTGACGACCCGCCCTTCTCGACCTTCGAAAATCGACACAAAATACTTCACAGTATAATATGCCGACGATCAAGTGTCGGAAAAGACAGATTGTTGAGGAAAAAGAAAGAAGATAGAAGAAAGAAGGAACAAAACAATAACAGAATCTCACAATCGCAGCGGAACAAAATATAATAGTCAATAACAAATCTTTACACAAAATGAAAACTATATCTATTTTATACAATATATCATCAGAGTATATCTCAAATAAACAACAATTACCAGCCTGACCACAGCAACAATCACAGCAACGGATATAAACAAGTACAGATAATACGTCTCGGACTCCAGCTCCCCTCCTGAACTCCACAGCATCCTTTCCTGTAATCTGTAATACTCGGTCTAACCCGAGCATTATAATAAAATAACACTCGAGTTAGTCTGGAATAACAGCGTGAGAGAAATACACCCAAAATTGATTATTAAAGTTTCAAAACCCTTTGAAATCAAAAGCATCTCGTAAGACCACGCCACAAATAAACATGTCGGGTTTTTACCTTACGATAGCCAAAACATTTTTATCAAAATCCTCTGATATTATGATAGTGTCTATATATAAATACTTATTAAAATAGCCGAAATTATTACATGATTAAATTCCAGCTACTAGCCACAAAGTGGGTAATACAAACAAAACTCGTAAAAGGCGCGTAGGGAGAATGGATTTCCAACTAATGACTAGGCATTGGGGTACCATCTGTCACAGTACCTAGTCTAGATCAGTGTACCGAGGACCACGCCCGATCCCCTACAACACAAGACCGGGACTGCCTCTTACTGGATAATCCTGAGTAAGATCACCCCACGGTTGGGATCAGCAATCGCACCACTAAGCCAAATATAAAGGGACATCAAGACAGGGATGACCTCACCCTAATGGGTGCAACACACCTAGCCTTGCTGCATAACCCTTGATTTTCAGTCATTCCCGGTTGATGAGGCTAGAGGCTAAGCGTTACCTTTTAGAACGTTTCACTTAGAATGCCCATCGTCCACCTGACGATGTTTCGAAAGCATTCATCCATACAAGTCCATCTCGGGTTCGAACGGAACCGAAGGCACTACTCCTACTACATCCATTTTGGAGTCATCCTCGGGATTAGTAGCGACTAGCCCTTGCACTTCACTGCTCCATCTTTGACTCCAAACTCGTCTTCCTCACGAAAACGTACAAACTAGATCGAAGTGGTTTTCGAGAAATAAATCCCGATCTCGGTCTCTTCGATACGATCAACGCATTGGCCAACATAGATAGTCGGTGATTTAACTATCAATTAACATTCACAAACATCCATCACATAATAAATAATTTCCCACATTATTTATTTTCCTCAAAAATATTTTTGCAAGATATATTTCCATTTTCAAACCCTTTTGAGAACAGTTTTCAAACCCAACTCTTCTCATGGAATAAATTCCCAAATCTTTACTTCCTCTGAAAACATCCAAGTACTAATACTTAAGATTTAAAATAATTTAAATTCTTTATTCTTGAAAATACATTAAAACATTTAGGTTAAAACTATTTACATACTTAATTTAAAATGTATATATATACTTTTAAAAATATTTCGAATAAAACTGCTTTATAAAGTATAAATTATTTTCTTTAAGGTAAAGGTTAAGCTAACTAAATTTTTGAAAATAGGAGTTATGAAATTCTATTCAAGTTCCAAATAATAATTTAACCAAACTTATTCTTAAAATAAACTAAAATATAAATATTAAAAATTATCTTTAAACACAATACCCATGAACCCTTTAAAATAATTACTACTATAACTGTTTTAATACTATGTGCCTTTGACACTTAACAACTTAAATAATTTCTTAAAAACATTCCTTTAAAAACAAATTTAAAACTTTTAACATTCACTTAAAAAAACTACTTTGAAACGTACTTGGCTTTTCGGGGAAATGCACTTCCATTTCAGAATAAACCAAAAAATTCTTTTTATAAATCCTGCTTGATTTATCTCAACTCAAATTTACGTTTATATTCCGTAAATTCTTTTCCACGCTTTACAAATAAACTCCTTTTATTTTTAAACACATTTCTATTTCCTGGAAATCACTTTCAAAATGTACTTAAAGTATTTAAAATATGATTACTAAATTCTTTATTCAAATTGTACTTTTGAAAATCTATAAAAGTTTCTTAAGTAACTTAAATCAAGAATTTTCTTCTTATATGAGGTTATTATATCAAATGTTCATATTTAATTCCCTTTAGAAACATAATTCTAAATTACCTTTTAAATAATTAAATACCATAATTACTTAAACAAATATTTACTTTCACTTAAAAACAATTAAAAATAATAATAATAATTTTCTAAAATATTCTAAAAACACCTCTGCAAAACTTTCCAGTTTATACTTCGAAAATCTTTCTTTGAAACATGCTTAGTTTCTAGGAAAAAAATACACTTCGCATCCTTTAAAAAATAAATCTCGCTATTATTTTTAAAACAATTCACATTTCCTTTTTAAATCACAATTTCAAAACACTTCAAATTTCAACCAATTTCATGAATTTAATTCCCTTAAATTCATTACTCAAAATTTCCTCTTTCTATTCTCTTTTAATTCTAATTTATTTTATTTATATTTTAAAATTCCAAATTATACTTATTCAATCATAACACGGCACAATTTAATTTCCAAATCAATCTATCACAGGATATTAACGAAATATATCACAGAATATAAATAAATTTCTGTTTGTGAGGAATCCAGTTGGATCCCTCCAACCTGTTTTTCCCTGCATCCACATATGTTAGCATGACAAATAAATATCGATCAAATTTGATAATAAGTTTCATATTAAACCAATCAACCAATCATTTAAACATTAACTATTTAAAACAGCTGAAATTCCAGATGCGAGTGAGATTAACTCACCTTGAATTTGTTGAGCGTTTAAATTTTAAATTAAATCGAACCGTTCGATTTAATCTAAAATTTCCACTTGCTTCAATCGTCTTCGGACTTGCTGCAACGCGTAGATCGTGTCGCTGCGATTCCGGCGCTTCTTGTTTCGCCCAATTTCGACCTCGGCATGCATTAGTTATAAAATTTATTTGTTTCAATTACAAATTAAAACAATTTTTTTTTATTATTTACCATCGGCCGTAGGATGCACGCAAGATCCAAATCGGCAATTTCTTCCCCCTCAAGCTCGCGTTCCAGGACCTCTCAAAACCCATAGCCACATATATACCTCCAAAACGCGACCCAGAAAACTCGCCTCGACAACAATCCACCACCGCCACTCGCAAGCTACGATCGTCCTCCACCTTCGAACAAAAGCACGGCAATCTCGTTCCTCCTATTGCACCGAAAAAAAGCGCTCGAACGAAACCCCTATCGGCCTTGATTCTGGCCACCACGATCCCCTATATACGATCTCAACCGTTGATATTGTAGACCTTCATACGCTCTTCAGTTCTCTAGTTGGAGTATTGTGAAATAAACGAGTAGATTTCAAGAAAAAGGAGGAAGAAGATAAGTGTTTTTCGGCTATTGATTGCATAGAATGGGGCTTGCTAGAGAAGACTGGGGTTTCGGCCCTATATGTAAATATATACGTTTACAATATTATTTTAATATTAAATTCAATTTTAACGAGCATTTACAAACGAACTTCAAATCTCACGTGCCGCCAGGCGTTTATAAGGTTTCACCCGCATTTTAAATACAATGGAACGTGTTTCGAAGGCTAATTCGATCATATGCGCGAGTTACGGAAATAAAAGATCGATATTAACTTAAATCGATTAAAATAGTTTCTATGCCTTTTGAGCTGCCAGGGTCGAACGACAATTCCGATTGCTACGAAAATTAAAATCCGATTATAACTAACTATTACGGATCCAATGAAGCTGGTTTCGTCGAATTTTGAGACTATTCCCCGGAAGGCTATTTTAACTCGTCGATTAATTCGAGCGATTTTCAAAATCGTCGAAATCATCTAAAATTTCACTTTTTAAAACTTTACTAACTTTATTATAAATCATACAGAAATTATATTCACATCAGAAATCATTCTGATTCATTTCGAACCAAAATCTGATTATTTGCATTATTATATTATTAAATTCCATTATTAAATTAATATAAAATTCCAAATTCAACTTATCGACTTTTGATTCCATCTAACAGTCCAATATTAAAATTCAAATCCAAATAGACTTAAAATAAATTTTAGAAACCATTTATATCCAGATTGACCAATTATCACAATCCCAAACATTTAATTATTATTATTCAAATTCAATTGAATTGCCATATTTAAATTTTAACTAATTTTATTAATTTAACCAAATTCTTTTTATTTAAAAATCAAATTATAATCCTTATTCAGCATTTAAAATGAATCAAAATCTAACGACCAAAATTCCGGGTCGTTACATTAAAAATATATTTCTAAAACCTCAATAACCAATTCAATTTATAAATTCCTCTCGAATCACATCACACAACTTCCATTCCGATCTCCTTAACCATTTTCACTTTCAAAAATAGTATCCACTATTTTTCTCACCCTATTTCCATATCCTAATATAAATTCTCCCTTAAATTTATATTTTAAATCTATTATCTAATCTCGATTTTCCTATTTATAAACATCGTTTATAAATTTAATAACTCCTTTGAGTTTTACTTGTTTTTTAAAAAAACAACCTTATTTATAAAATTCTATTTTATAAATCCATCTACTTATACATCCCATTTATAACTTCCAATCTATTTTTAATATCGGCTTCAACTCCTTTTTATATTTCCAGAATATCATTTATAAATTCTTTTTATATAATTCATTTTTAAATTTTCCATTTAATAATTCACAATAATTAAGTATAACCAAAATTCAAATATATATTTTCCTAACTCAATTTCTTTAAAATAACCCTAATTCCAATATAAATATTTTTATAACAGAATTCCCTTTTATTCCTTAAATTTTAAAAATATACTTACGGTATTTTAAGTATCAAAATTCAGGTCAGTGTTACAATGGCATCCAATAATTCCAATCATTACAATAATCTATAATAGATTATTCTACATAATCCATATATCACTATATATACAAAAAAATAAAAAAAATATTTGAGGAATCCAGTTTGACCCCTCCAACCTGTTTTCCTGCATCCACAGATGTTAATGCAACATAAAATACCAAACCCATTTCGAGGGGATATCGTGGTATATAGGGTCATCCGCTATTATGCGGGACGCATAGGGTCTCATCCCCTATAATGTGAGGGAATATCACTCCAAATACTAGTGTGTTTGTGTACATATATACTACTATATATATATATATATATATATATATATATATATATATATAATATCATTCAACAGATAATCAGTTCAACCAAATATCCAGAATTAATTTTAATTATTATAATTTAAACTACTTAACCAAATTGAGTGAGATTTACTCACCTTGATTTTTTAATCTGTTAATCATTCCAATTCCAAATTTATTCCATTGCATAGAGTTTTGTTGCTAAGATCCAACGTACTCGTTTTCGAAATTTTGGACCTCGCACGAATAAATTTATGACGTATATAAGTTAATGTTTTTTCCCTCTGTAATTACCTAATTACACATTAATTAAAATAAATCTAAAATTAATCGCTATATACCTCTCAACGGCTTCGTTCTCAAAACGAGCCTGCTCTGCCTGAAAGCAGCCCACCCAAGTTGCCAAGCCTCCACCCCGACAGAGCAGCTCGACACTATCACAAAGTCTATTCCAATCGTATCATGGATTCCAGTTTCAAAAGCAAACTTTAATTTGGTCTCAACACCATCAGTACAGTAACAAGATAGGAATCTTTCAATTCATACCGCCCACCAAATCCTCTAATGGCGTACACAATTACGCGATCCGCCCCACAATCTCTGACCTTGCATCTATATCCACGCCAGCTTCCTTATACGTCAAACTATTTAAAGTCGCCGATACTCCTCTTCGAAACCCTAAAACCCTACTGCTCGAATTACAATCGCCACCTTCGTACGCCTGAGCGCCCACGCGAGCATCATCAAACAACGACCCCGTGATCGCTGACCTCGCGATGAAGGTCGTGGAACCCCTTTCGTGTTCGCCTGCTCAAACCATAACCCACAACCATCTCTTCTGACGTCGCCATGCCATAGTTTGCCCTTTACGCTCGACGCGACGAACCCCATCGAGCTCGCGACCCGGGCTCGATTCCTTCCTTCGTTTTTTTATTTATCTACGTGTTTGTTTTTTCCGATTTCGATCGAGAAACTGGGGAAAATAACAACTTTTAATCAGGGAAAAGGCTTTGTGAGTACGATATAGAGTATAGGGTTGACTAGTCTGTATATATATATATAAATCCTAAAATATCTCCTTTTTAATAATTTAAAATTTTGATCTTCTATCGAGGCGTGTCGTTAGGCGTTTATAATGTTATACCCCTATTCCTAACGCAATGGAAAAGGTTTCGAGTCCTAATTCGATCGTATAAAGAAGATAACTTTTTGGATCCAACTATTATATTGAATCTTCGATATTAATTCCAACGCGTTTCTATCCCGTACGACCAAACGATAATTTCAAATACTATAAAATTTGAAATCCGATAATAACACATTATTACGGATCCAATGGAACTAGTTTCGTCGAATTTCGAGACTATGCTTTGATCGCTTTTTAACTCGTCGATTAAAACGACGATTTCTAAATTTTACAAAAGCGCTCGAATTTCAATTTTGAAAACTTATAATCTAATTTATAACTCCAAATCCAATATTTGAAACCATTTAAACATTCACAATTAACTGTCGAAAAATCTGGGTCGTTACAGAAAATATCCCAAAACTTTGTAGTGTATTTTGGGCATTTTAAGACGACCGAAATAAAGAGACAAACGGCTGGTTGTGGATTCAAACGTCTGAAGTAAGGAGCTCAGACATCTGATTGCTTATTTTGAAGACTTCTATAGATGAATTCAAATGTTCGAGTTTGGAGTATGAACGTTTGATCGCTATTTTAGGGACAGTTTTGCCCAGGCTATTGTGTATTGTTTGTTAAGGCTTCAAGAGTAGGTTTAAGTATTTGGCTGATTTGGTTTATCCGATGTAGAAAATTATTAAACCAAATTAAAATATATAAAAATGAAAATCAAACCAGCCAAAATAACTTTGGTTCGTTCGGTTGATTATCCGATTTAACTGAACTAAAAATGATTCGCATTTTATATTTAGAATATTCACTATAATTTGAAAAAATAAACTAAATATATGATTAACATATTCTTATTTAGCATTATTATGCTTTCTACTATTAATTTTGATACTATGTGATGATATGATAAATAAAATTTATTTTGATCATTAATTTAAAAAATTATTATAACATAAATAATTCTGAAAATATAGTAAAAGTTCGGTTAATTTGGTTAAATCGATAATCAAACTAAAAAATTTTACAGGTCGATTGTAAACCAATTTAGTTTCAAAACCAAACCAAACCAACCAAAATAAATTGGTTTATTTGGTTTAACCAATGATTACTCACCTCTATTCAAAGGACAAATTGGGTATTTGCCGAACGATTTTTCATCATATATAAGGCTATTTCAGATCTGGAAAGTGGGTATACGTTCAAATCAAAATTGGAATTTCTATCAAATTTCTTGTACTTTTTCATTATTGGTATTAAAAGGACTTTCTCGTACATTAATTCGATGTTTCACTATAATCGTGTGTATGATTTACTATTAATTTGGGCTGTTAGTGAGGAACAAATGTATTTATGGCTAAATTCTTAAAAGTTTGTTATAGAAAAAAAATAGCTTTTAAAGTTTATCGTTTAAACTAAATTGTTTTTTTATTTACAGCAAAATAGGCACAAGGGCAAACTTAGAAGAAAAAATTAAATTGAAGAACAACAAATTTGTCTTTTAGGCTGAAGCACGATGTTAGTTATATCCATCATATTGCTAGAAAACAGATATTACTGTAACTATCATGTTTAAAATTTAAAACTAGTTTGCCTAAGATGAAACGAAGACGACGATAATATTGCATACCCTTTGGATAATTGTCTTTGATTTAGCTATATTTTTTTTTTCTTTTTCTTTTAATCAATGTGATCCTATTTTTAAGCGCTAATCAAATTCAAGAACAACGATTTGTGAAGCAGAAAACAATTTTGTAAAAGAATCGGCAATATCCATGTAATAATTTAAAAAATCAGTCTAGCGAACCAACTGAAATCTCTTGAAGTTAACCGTATTAAACATTTCATACGGTAAATAAGACCATTATACGCACTTCTTTAAAAGACACTGTTACCTTTATTTCACCAAAATGGTGTGAAAACCATTCAATTCATTTATAATCTCCTCTCAAATATGTCCCCATCTAATTTATTTATTTTAAAATCTGAGCATAAATGCATAATTTAACAAAACTACTAAATTATCACCGACTTCCACGATGTACTCTTCTACCTTACAGGTGTAAACGAGGAAGTAAAATAAGAATAATGCCTCTGTCAGATTCTAACATGATAAGCAGAGTCGACATCTATTCTGCAATCACTTTTTTAACACGCATAATAATGCCCATTGCTGATTGCTCCCTGCGGAAATGTGCCAAGTTTTGATTACATCAAGATTTACAAGGGATACGAGAACAGATGCCATAATATTCTGTTATTATATTCTGCCAAAAGCATAGACAGTGCGTTTAGCAGGTGTCAAAACTCAAAAGCTACGTAGAGACAACATATTGAATAGAATAAAAGAACATAAAAGAAGCATCTACTGATATCTTTTCAAGAGTCGTGATCAAGTACACTTCTACTACCAGTCCTTTTCTCCACGCACCAAGTCGAATATAATTTCTAAAATAGTAATTTATGATAAATAGATGCAAATGACAGTAACACCATGAATGCAAAACAGGCAGGGTCGACTTGAAACAAATAAAGCAAGCTTAATTTTAATACATCTCATGTATGAAAATTCTGACTTAAATTATTAAGTAGTAAGCTCCATAATAGCAGTAACGATATCACCATCAGCAGCCTTAAGAGCCTTGACAGCCTTGGGCCTAGAAACACCAGCTTGAGTCATGACCAACTCAATGTCCTTGGGCTCCACTCCAGTCTCGTCCACTTCTTCATCATCCTGTGCTTCAGCAGATGATGGTTCGGCCTTGTTGGCTATCACGCTACTCAAATCTGGGGCTTTGAACTGCTCCGCTGCCTGACTTTGTAGCTGCGAGCTCAGGTCTTCGATCTTTGCTTCTCCGAATATCACGTATGTGTCCGAATTCGGACTTTTGAATACGTCTGGCTTTGATATCACAAACAGTATGTTTTTGCTTTTCTTCACGGTTACACGGCTGACACCGGTGATCGGCTTCATTCCAAGTTTGAGCATGGCTTTACGGCTCTTTTTCTCGCTTCTGCTTTGCTTTGATCTCCCGCTTCCTTCACCTTCCTGTCCTTCTATTTCTTCCTCATCTTTGTCGTCATCCTCCTCGTCGTCGTCTTCATCGTCTTCTTCAACTAGTGGCTCATCAGGCTGCGCAATTAAGCAAACTTAGTGTTAAGTGGACGGTACCAACCACATTAATATACAAAATAATTGTGTGATAAACATACACATCCCTACAGACATACATTCAATATATTCAACACGTTATCGAAAAGATAAAAAATTATCACTGGCAGTGGCAATGAGAACTCTAGCATAGGAGATCTGTAATACTTTGAGGTGATATAAATCTGATAGCTTAAGGCCTGTTTGGTTTAATCTTGTGTTTTCCGTTTTCATCATACATCTGTCTCTACTACTAATAAAGAAAATTTGTTGAACTAATTTACTCGGTGTCTTTTTTAAATTCCAAAAATGTCCTTGCTTCCATTTACATATTTGCGCTCAAACAAAATATCAACACATACGATAACACAAGCCCATGCTAAAAACAAAATATGAGGATGACGGAAGAGAAATTTACAATTTTAGGCTATCACGAGAACGGTGGAGTGATGGAGGGGGAGAATTGTTTCCATTCTTTTATTATTTCTCCAAACACGAAAAACAAAATAAATTTGTTTTATATTTTATATGTTAACTTCATTTTTTTAAATTGGTTATTTTCTAAAAATTCATGGTCGTGTACACGTTTTTGGAACGAAAAACATAAAACTGAAAATGGTAAACCAAACGGGCCTAACATTTTTTCTAGGAAAACTACAGATAAGAACCAGTCTACTCTATCATAGCTATTGAGCAGATCTGCAAATAAAATAATGTTGATAACGTTGAGATTTGGCAAAGTTGGTGCAAAGAAAATACAAACATGTTATAAAAGTTCATCTGCAGCATTAAGAACAAAAATAAACAAAGGAGGCCAAAATACTTATCAATGACAGTCCCAAAGGAAACAAAAGATAAATCTATTGCAACTGCATGCAGTTCTCGGTATCTGGAAAGAACTATGAAATAGATATTTTAGGTGTACTGGTAAAAATAAATAAACAAACTCAAAAAATTAACATTCTAGTCCTTCATCAACAAGCGTGAAAATATAAAATATTCCACACCTCATCGGCTTTCTTAGTAAGCATGCAGGAGATAAGCACTGATTTATTTAGGCAGTACTCACTGTCTCAATGTATGTAAGTGAATCTTTGTGAATCAAATAAATAGTCTAGTAGAGTATAAGTAAATGATACAATTATTGGTACAATAGATCTTAAACATTAAATCTTTCCTGATGTCAACCCCATATGTAAGCATGACGAAATCCAACGGCTATTATGTCCATGTTGCAATTGGATCACCCAACTGCATCCAAATAGAATCACCATACCATACCATATATACATACACACACGTGTGTAAAGGTGAAAACATTCATGCATTTATGTGATTGTGTGGTGCGACGAGTCATAAGCCTCAAGGCGCTTGGTTAAAATATCTTTTATTAACTATTTAATTACTAACTTAAATTCATTATTAAATTTAAAAAAAATTAGGTCCTAAACTTCAACCAAGCAGAACATAGAGTATGCATATCCATACCCTAAGTTTATATGATATATACCCAAAAGCAAGCCCAATAGCATGGTAAACAGATATCCCAATTCTACTCTCAAATCCTTGTTCTTGGTCTATCTTCCGTATTCTCTTCTGTGCATCTCCTCCTCTTCTTTTTTATTTTAAATATTCGCAAATCATAATCAAGTCCAATGGAATCGATTCAAGTTCTGGAATCAATTGGTGATATCAACTCCAATAACTGAAATTGACTAAAAAATAATCTTAACTTCGTCATCATTTTCTCTGCTCTCAATCCCAATGTGAGGTGAATTACGGAATGAAAAATAACCTAGCTCTTTGTTTCGAGACATGTGTCTCGCATGCCTCGTGCGTGTGAGGGGTGCGTTTCAGAGGCTAACCGCCTTCTAAAATGCACGTTACGGCCTTTTGGTCTGCATCCCACCTTGAGGTGCACCTCAAACGCGATTTCATATATATATATATATATATATATATATATATATATATATATATATATTAGTGTACATTTTTCCTAACTACAATTCAAATAAATATCTAAGTTCGGGTGCATAACGAACTAATTCTTCAGGCGACTGAGGACAACCGTAGGGCGGGATATATTTAAGACAGGAAAGTGTCCATAGAGAAAGCTACCCCCTTTTCCACAAATGGATCCCTGTCGTCGTCAAGCTCTGTGTGTGTGTTATAAACTTTGATATTATAATGTTTGAAGTTGCTGAAAAAAGTTAGTATATGAGTTGATGGAGAGATCTTCTTTTGAAAATGTAAGGAGAAAGCACCGAAGGTTAAATAAAAGGTTTCAGAGCTAAGATGTCTTCATCCAAATACTGAGGTAGTATTTGTTTTAAAAATGAGTTTTGTGATTTCAGTATGTGTTGACTTTATGGAAGAGGAGACGTTGGAAAATTCAATCATTCCAACAAAGGGAAGAAGATGAAGAGAGAAGATAGTTTTTGATATTTTTCAAAAGGTAGAAAAAACACATTTTCAGTTTTATATGTTAAAACCATTTTCCAAATTGACCGTTTCCCACTTTTTTTCTCATCACTCATGCATTTTAAAATACACTTTGAAAATGCAAAACATAAAACTCATTTTTAAACCAAACACTACCTAATTTTTTTCAGCAACTCATGATTCAAAATTATAATTATCAAGCATCAACAGATCAATTATACAAATTCGAACAATTTTCTTATAAATCCTTGTTGAAACAGCATGCAAGGTAAGAAAATGAGACCTTCTAAAAGAAGTCCAAATTTATTATGGTCTATTTACCGGAGAAATTAAAACTTCTGTTGTGACCTTCGTTACCTCAAAGGCAACCCTTTTAATTATCAACATGTATTCTCCGCTTCTATGACCATTTATAATGGAGGCATGGGTTAAAGTTACAAATTTATCAAATATCCAATGACCAGCTATGAATAATATAAAATAGCTTGTCCGTAACATGGAATATCTTCATGCATACGGATATCCATGTAGCTTTTCATCATCTGATGATAAAGAAATGCATCACAACCATATGGGTATCCATATGCATGAAGATCAACTCATACTTCTAATATTTACCCTGGGGTTCTCAAAAACTTTGGCTAAAAATTTAAATGGGCTCATCACAACCTTATCAAAACATTGTTAGAATCGCACAAGGGAGGAAAACCTAGACAAATGAAGAGTTGTGTACTGATGAAATAGTAAAACTACTCTCAAACTGTTCACATGGCAATGCCACATACAAACATTGTCAATGCCAATGTTCATAGCACTTAGGTGAAAAGACTAGTGATGTTTCATTAGAATGTATTTGCAAATTATCGATTTCATGGTTCTTTTATAACTTATGTAAATGAACTTCGATGAAATGCGTTTGGTCGCATTGTCTTTGGTATGCTTTTTCTAATTTGAAGTTTGAACTATAAAAGCAGCATTATCTCCATATATATTGATATAGAAATTCAAATTATTATTGTAAAAGGTAATCCCCAGTGCTTTTGGTGCAATTGGTTGCAGACCCTAACAAAAACATACTCATGACTAGTTTCGTGTGATGTCAATTTTCTAGAAGTATTTGATTGATATTGTAATACAATCCTAAAGTACAATATTGATGATAAACGGTTGGTCGAACAATATTCATTTACATCATCTATATCTTACCATAGGCTGATGGTTTACTTGAGTTAGTCTTGTAATACCTTTGGTGTCGCCCTTTTTTGGTGTAAACGTATCTTTTCAAAGTACCGTTTGAATTTAAATTATATCTCAATATATTAGATATACTTCCACCACAATTAAAATTCAAAATTTTATATTCTACTACTTAGTCAATCACGGTTATCTTTTAACTAAAACTGCTACCTTAATTAAAATGCAAGTTTTTGATCTACTAAAGCTGAGTCAATTAATTACAACTCAATAAAATTTTAAACGAAACCGCCTCTGCCTTAATTAAAATACAAATTTATGTGTATTAAAACCGAGCCAATCGGTTTTAAACCTAAAACCACTTATGCCTTATTTAAAAATGCAACATGTTCTTCAGTTAAAATGCTAATTTTTAATATACTACACTAGGTCAATCAATTAAATTTTAAATTATATCTTAATATCGTGCGTTTGTCAAAACAAATTCAAGCGCGAAGCGCGTATTTTAATGCTTGTATAACCATATATCAAGTAGTCGGAAACAATAAAAGAATATATGAACAAGGAAAAAGAATATAGGTCAGTAATCAACCGAAAATTGTAAAATGACATATCATATATATTATACCCAAGGCTGGTATTTTTACTTGAGTTATATTCGAAAAAATATAACAAAGAAAAAGTGTCGAGTCCTAGTCCTTAATGCTCTTTAACACAAGGACTCGCTTATATTGAACATGCATAAAAACTAAAAAAATCCTTACTTGTAGGTTTGCAATTATTTATAAAATAATTATAAAATAATTATAGCACTTTTTCCTTCAATGTTACAAAACTGCTACTAGTTCATTTTTCCTTCAACGTTACAAAACTGCTACTAGTTCATTTTTCTTATTTTAAACCGCAACAAGTGCAAATATTATGCACCTTTTTGAATATATTTCCTACATTACTAATAATAAAATTTCAGATCTAATATATAATTATTATATCAGCATGCGATAATCATAAACCATCTTTATCCAAATAGTTAGCACTTTTACATGATTATTTATTTATAATTTTTGAAAAATGCAAAATGATTGTATTTTAAATTGAAAAAGGTGTGAAATTGTGTTTATTTTGCATGTTTTTATTGCTAATTGTTTGAAATTTACATTTTAGAATTTCATATTTTAAAATTAATTTTATAAGTTGTTTATAATCTTACACTATTATTTCATAGTTCATGGGTAATTTGAAAGTGCAAAATTTTTAAAATTGTTTTCAAACATTCTATATTTAGTATATAAAGTATGATATTTGTAAATATATTCCAACTTATTATAAGATAATTTACATGATGGTTTTTCTATATTGCTGAAAAGAGCATAAAAGTTGCACTTTCAAAATATACAAACTGCATTCATTTTTGTACATTTTAATACCGATATGTATGAATTCTACATTATATAGCATAAAAGTTAATTACGCAGACAAAATCTGCCCTTTCACTTCATACTTTTTATGTGCTTTTGGAAACTGTGAAATATATGCATTTTAAAATTTCTGTACCAGTTGTGCAAATTTTAAATTTTATAAATCATAATTCAAAAAAGTAGTTGTAGGTTTTTATATTTGTGACCTATGCATAAAGGTTGCGCTATTTAAAATTAAGCAAACTATGTTTTATTTGTATGTTTCTATAGCAAATTATTCACAATTTAAAGAGTTATTTTGAAGATTCATACAATTTGCTATTTTTTATCATAGTTAGTTTATATATTTTAGAAGGTGCATAATGCACATTTTCATAGATGTGTTAATTTCACACATTTGACTTTTTTTGCAAACCGTTGGATATAATTGACTACTGGGTGAATATAGTCACCCTCAACTTATTCGGAATGCAACGATAGGCTATGGCAACACCCCCCCCCCCCCAACCACACGCACGTGGATGCACAAACTTACAGAACTCGAATATATAGAACATGCATAGCTGGTATGATTGGGAAGATAGAGGGAACAAGACCGAAAGGATGGTGAGGACAGTGTTTCAGCGAAAAGAAGAGTGGCCGATGATGATGCAACACAACATCACGTGGGCAGAAGTTGTCGTTTGCCATGAGATCTTGAAGCGAGAACAGAGAGGGTTTTTGTGCGTGTGTTGGGGAGAGGTTTTTTTTGGGGGGGGGGGGGGGGGGAGGGGGGGGGAGGTGTAGTTTTTTGTGTGTTGGATGAGATCAGTAATCGCTTCCTTATGTAACCTCTTGCAGCCACTTCCATCCTCTTATGTCAAAAATTTATAAACAAACCAAAATTTGGTATATATAATTTGCAGACTATCGACACCGACTACACAAACATTTGGATCATTTTAAAACTTCTAGCTCATTCAACAACGGTTTGGCCTGAGCCAGTGAATATATATAGTTTTAACAACCAACTGAAAAAGTAATTTCAATGAAGTTAAATATTTCAAAACGTTCAAAGTTCTATGTAGTTGATCTCGATAGCATCTACAGATTATATCCACGTAAATTTGTTAGTCTTAATAAGTGGAAGGATGATTTAGCAATTGCTATGATGACCCAATATACTTCTAATCAGGTATGAACGAATTATTTCGGTCCCACATCCCGGGTTCATAATAAAAGACGGTCAACATTCGGCTATATTTTTCTTACCTTGTGAATTCTGGAACGAACGGTGTACAATTTACCAGTAGCATGCACTTGTTAATGTCACAAATGGAATCAATCATTGTAATATCAGCTAAGATATATTTGTAGAATTGACATGATTTTCTTGAAAAGATGTAAACTTTAGTTGTATTTGATCTCATTGGCTTAATGATGACTTAAAGACTTTGTTTGTAACTTTTTTTTTTCTTGATAATTTAACATCTGAATTTTGATCTTATGACCCCCCTCTAATGAACTTCTGGCGACAACCCAGATTCTTATACTGTTTAACACTATATAATCATCCCGATTATCATTTCAATTTTCCCTTGATAGTTAACTTTATATGATAATTTAAATTAGTATTAATACAAATGCAAGGTTGTGAATTGATGGTAAAGTAACATTAGACAATAGCTCAGCATCATATAGTACAGGCATTATATTCTACAAGAATAATTCAGCAAATCAAACTACCACCAGTAAGTCTAATTTACCCAAATATGTGATTATCACAGAAATTGCTTTTGACTTTCTGTGTTATCATCCTTCTCGTAGTTTGCTTGCTAATTTAATTATTACAGAGAATTCATCAGATGCTGAAACGTGGATCAGCATCTGATCACATCCCAACTAAAAACGCATTGTGTACAGATTTCAAGCTAATCAACAAGCGAATAGTAACAAATAAATATATCAACATAAGTTCATAAATGCCAGATTAATTAGACAAAGTATATTGAACTAAACCATACAAAACACAGTTGTTATTTGCAGATCTACCTTATGTGAAAACAATAAATATATATAAGAAAAACTGAATCAGATGGATAATTACATCGATCTTTTGCTGCTCGAGATGCGCGGCAAGTAGCTCTTCTTGAGTTTGAGCAGACATGGTTGGTTGATTTGGGATGTAACAGCGACGGAAAAACCCTAGAACGATAAAACCCTAATTAATTGCGAAATTTATTGTTTTGTGGACTCGCAGCGTCTCAGTTTGGTATAGATAATTACGAAAATACCATCAACTCACGTTGATGAGCTAAGTTCATGGGCCTAGCTGATGAAATATGTTGCTCCCGTTTCGACCTAGTTAGCACATTGACGTCGAACTGAATAATAAAAGTCGCAGCGGTAACGTTTGTCCATTGGCAGTCCACTTTTCTCCTTTCACGTCTGAAAAATCACCGAAACTATAAAGAAAACTCTAAAAGATGCGTTAATAAACAATTTTTAGATGCTAGAGGTTAAAGGTGTGACATTCGTGAACAAAATTTGATCAGAGTTTGATAAAAGTTTGGGTTGAAAGCAATATGTAATATGTAGTATTTAGTTTTTTTTATTAATTATTGATTATTCAATTACTTACCTGGGATGATATCATAAGGGGTGTTGTGCCAATAGCGAGATTTGAAGTACGCGACATGAGTAACTCAAATCTGCTTTGGTCCACGGATTTAAATGGCATTCCTTGTCTATTAGTTGATGTTTGCCGTTCTGAGCCAGATTGACTTTAATGTTTATTGTCGTTGCAGATTTGATCCATATGAACAAGATGCAACGTTGTAGCATTCGTAACGTTAGAGTTTCGACTTTTGTGTTTCTTTGATTTTGTTTCTGTCTTTGTGGATGTTTCTCTAATTGAAATCTCGACTTATTTGCTTTGATTTTGTTTCAGCGATTGCTGTGGGACTTCAAATTTGTATACTGGGACTCAGATGATGGTTGTTGAAGTTGGTATGGTCAGATTTTCTGGTAGATGATATGTTGCTAGATGTTTGTTGATGTTCTCTGGAATGAAGGAGAGGCTACTGTGATGGTGTTTAATCGGATGGAGGTGATTGGATAATTCGGTGATATTAAAGTGGTGTTGGTGAAACGCATGGCTCTGTAGATGGTATATGCATATGCAGTAATGTTTACGCTACTCTAAGGAAATTGTCTAACCCATGAGTTTGCTCAAAAAGTTACATAAACAATCTTATTTATCCATAGATAATATAAGCATTGTCTTAATTACTATATAGCTTAAGTTTGCTTGGTAACCATAGATATGTAAGGTTTTAAAATTTTATTTTAAATGATGGAAAGCATTATTAATCTAATTTCATAATACAAAATTAATTTTACAGAGCATTATTGTAACGACCGGCCTTTTCAACCCTCAAAAGTCGACACCAATACATTCACGGTATTCACGTATTGAGTATCCAAATACCGTAAAGATAGATTGTTGGGGTGAAAGAAAAGAAAAGACAAGACAGAATCTCACATCATGACGAGTAACATATAATATACACATGATCTTTACAAAAAGAAGAGTTTTATATACATACCACAATCAAAGTAAACTAACATATCAAAGTAAACTAACATATCATCGGCCTAGACAATTATAACAATCTATCCTCACAAATGCTAGTAAATACAAACAAGAAAAACAGCAAAACATAAAATACGTGAAGTCTTGGAGGCATTCAGCTCGTCTCTGAAGCTCCAAAGCGTCCATAGCTAAATCTAGAAATATACTCGGTCGAATACGACTATTATAAGAAAATAACACCCGGATCAGTTTGGTAAACCAGCCGAGAAACTCAAATCATATGGATTTATGTGTGTGTTTGTGTATGTGTATATATACACACATATACATACATATATATATATATATATAACTCTTCGAAAATAAATGTATCTTATAAGACTATGCCGCACATACATACGGATGGGTTTTTACCTTACAATAACTAAAATCTTTCTATCAGAATTTTTGTGATATTACAATAATGTATAGGGTTTAAAATAAATATTAAATCACAGCCGAAATGGTTACATTAATTATATTTCAACATGTATAGTATATGTCCACATCCGTAAGCACATAGTGGAAAATGGACTTCATATAATGACAAGGCTACTTGGATACCGTCTGTTAAATTACATCTCTAAAGAAAATGTACCGAGGTCGCAAAACAATTGCATCCCCCCAACACAGAACCGGCCTACCCCTTCCTGGATATTACCGAACATAATCATCCATCGGCTGCTATCAACAACTGCATTAGGTTCGAAGCATATATCAAAAGGAATAATATCGATCTAGATCAAGGATGATCATATCCTAATCGGTGCGATCTACATAGCTCTACTGCATTTCCCATGTTTTGGTCATTTTCAGGTTGTGCGGTTCAAGGCTACGATTTACCTTTTATATAGTAATCATACTTGCAATGTTAACATTACCCTCCAAGTAATAATGCAACGTCAGAATTCATCCATACGAGTTTTTTCTGAGTCTGAACAATACTGAAGGCATCGCTTCAACTGCATCCATTTATGGAATTACCCTTATGATTAGTAGCAAGTGGCCCTTTCACTTCAACGAACACTATTTGCAATTTCCATCACCTTTAAGACGTCCCCAATTCGAGCGCTTATACCAGTTCGAAGTGGTTTTCGGATAACGTATCCGATCTCGGTCTCTCCGAACCAACAACCGATAGTTTCCAGTTGACTCAATCCCGATTCTTTCAGAAGTAAGTGGACTATATAAGAGTCCCAATGAGATCTCCCATATACCCCTTAAAGCTAGAGACGTTTCACCAAAATGAGTTCCCCTAAGGGATCTTAAACTGTATGAACATGTAAAGCTCATATATACTTCCTAAGTCAAAACTGGTCAAGATTTGATAGTCATTTATTTAACTATCAAATAAACAATTAAATCGGAGATTTAATTTCATAAGGAAACTAAGCATAGTTAAGCACAAAAAGCACGATCAAGCCACATAAACGACTTTTAATCCTCCTTTTTATTTAATTAATCCTTTGTTGATTAAATTTCTTTTATTAGTAAAACTTATTTTCTCTTATAAAACTTCTTTTATCTTTAATTGATTAAAACATCCCTGATTAATCAAACTCCTTTTTATTAATTAATACTCTTTATTAATTAAAATCCTTTATAAACTTGTGTATGTATGTACACACAGATATTTCTCTTTACAAAGGTATATACTGGCAATCTATTATTTCACTACTCATTTATACTCTTTTCAGTACTTCAAAAAGTATTTATATACTTATCTCAACGGTAAAAGCATGTTCATAAATCACTTCACTTTCAATACTTAGAAAACATTTTCATATACTTATACAATGGTATGAGTATATTCACAAATCTTAGGAGAGACTTCATATTTCCAAACCCAGATTTGAATATGTCAAAAACAATGTTATTTCAAACATTGTTTACTGACCAAAACACTTCACACTTAATCGTTATCTTTAAAACTCTCTTTGAAGATCCTAGTACTTTTCAAAATTATAATTTAATAGGTTAAAAACAAATGTTGCTTAAACATCGTTGTTATAAACCCAAAGTCACTTTCATACTTGTTGTTACTTTAAAACATCCTCATTTAAAGCTTTAAGTATTTCAATTCTTATTAAATAAGGTAATATACCTTTTTAATTAACTTTACAAAACAATTCATTATAACAAAGTGTTATAATCCAAAAACCTCTTTTATTCTTTTCCAACATACCTAACTTCTTTTCCAAACTACTAAATATACTAAAATCCTTTTAACATTGTTTAAACACTTATTCTAAATATTTCATAAAATATCTATTTCATAATTTATTTAAAACCAGTAAAACTCTATTTTTATAATTTAAATACCTTTATTTAATCATTCATAAATGATTATCAAATAATATCATACTTCGATATTTTTTCCAACCCAAATTCCTTTTGTCAAAAACACCAAAATTGTGTAGACACAACCAAATATATATTTTCACATTATATTCACATGTTCAACCAAACCATTTTTAAATATCAGGGATTTCAAAAGTGTGTTTATAGCGACAATTTCGTTTCAACCAATCGCAACACAATATCAAACATGTAAGCAACAAGTCTGGACCGCAATACATGTTTTAAAGGGTTTATAAGAGATTATACTGCAAATAATGTTGTTACTTACTCCCCGAATCAAGGAGGGGTCAAAAGTGATAACTTCTATTGTTCTCAATTCTAACTTATATTTAACACACCAAACAATTATACCATAGCAAACACAAATAAACTGGTGAATAAACTTACCTCCAAATTATCGCATTTCACCTCCCTTAGTTGGAGCACCTATGACTACCACCAAACTTCTCCCACGCGTTCGCCTTTGCCAAAGAAACTCAATTCCCCCGACGTTATGGCTTATCTCCACCCTTAGCTCCTCCATGACCAAGTCATAGGCACAACTGCTTAAGATGAGCACATCCAACCATCACCGCATAAATATTGACATGTGTAGAATCGATTCCCTCACTCATATGATCCCAACGGATCCAAAATCATCGAATTCAGAAAACTTTAGCTCCGGATTTAATTGATTGAATGGGTTTTAGCTACTTTATTTTGTTTTAGAAGATAAAGAAAGGAGAGTGAGTTTATAAAATAGGTTAAGTATAGGGAGTATTTATAGGCTTAAGATTAAGAAGCTTATGGTGTAAGCTTAAGAATAAGTAAAAATATAATTATTATTTGGATAAGAATCAAAACGTTAGTCCAATAGGAGAAGGAAGCTTAGAGGTAAGTAATATATGTTAGTTGCGAAAGTAAGGATCTTAAGGCTAATTAGATGAGGGCGAATAGTGTTTACTAACTGTTATAAATCTATTTTAATTCTTTTAAGATTATAGATTAAACAATGCAAATTGACAATCACATATGCAAATACGGACAGATATAAATGCAGTAAAAGTAAAATGTAAATAGTTGAAGAGGTCAGATCAGGATTTTTATACTGCTTCGGAGTTACCCGCCATCCAGTCTCGTACAATTTCCTATGCATATTTCTTTTTAAATATCAAAGTTTATATAGTCTCAATTTCAAGGCTACAAGCACACCCTCCAGATTTTTTGAACTTTTGGTACGCTCATTAGATTCGGACGGGATACCAGTACAACCACTTGGATTCAAATGGGACACTAATCACACCCACTTGATTCGTTTGGGACACATGCACATCCATTTGGATTTTAGGGACATCAAGTACACCTAAGAGTATTTGAGTATGATTTAATAGAGTTTACAAAGACAATTTATTGATATTGAATACAAATAATCCTATGGCCTCTTGAACGTTGATCTTGATTTGAGTGAGAGAGACGAGAGAGATCTGAGAGTAAATAGTAGTGAATCAAATCAATAGAGTTTGAATTTGATTCTGATTGAATTTAAGAAGATATTGGGTAGAATTTCTTTTAGAAATCAAGAGTTGAAAGAGGAGAGAAACTATAAGAAAGTAGTTAACCAAAATTCATTAAGACCACCCATATTTATAGAGAAACAACAATCGTGCCCAGCGATGAAAAAAACTTCCATTCAAAATTTGAATTTTGAAACTCTCAGACTATATGTCGACATATCCTTTGTAATTTTGGAAAACATTTAACAAAAATTGTTTTGATAATATTAAGTTTTGTAAAATATTTTGATACTTTGTAAAATCATTTATGTATAGTTTATGCACATTTTAACCATGATAAAACTTAAGAAAACTTTACAAAATTATTTTGAAATATTTTTATATATAAAGGATTTAAATATGAATTCTTTTGAAAAATAAAATAATATAAAGTATAAGTGAATATATATATATATATATATATATCAAAGTATTAATGAATGTCAAAATATACTTTTAAATATCATAAAAATTTAGAAAAAATAAAACCAAAATCTATATAATAAATTAAAAGTATATATTAAAATATAAAATACTTAAAAACTTAATATTATAATTTTGTAATAAATAATTAAAAGGTTAGGAATCATTTGAAAGCAGTTTTGAAAAGATGTTTGAAAAATCATTTTGAAAAGGGATTCTTAAAAATCATTTTTGAAAATCATGATATTGAAAATTGATAAAATCAAAGAATAGAATTTAAAAACCTTTTTTTACAAAAAAATGAAGAAAGATCAAAGAAGTTCTATCAGGGTTTTAACAAATTAATCTATGACTCTATAACTTATCTTAAATCTTCGAACTCACGAGTCTTCAATCTTTAACTCTTGAATCTCTATATTAGCCTCTTGAGTATACTCTTGATACTGTACACTCTTCTTAATCAACAGTTGTCTAATATCCTGTACTAGATACTATATATAACTTGATAAAACGATAGTATCTATATTTTATAAGATCTCGTATATTTGTTGTCATCAAAACCAAAACCTAAGGTACTAACAATCTTTTTTTTATGATGACAGCAATGTATATAAAATATGATATAACTCTCCTTGAGTTATAAAACTCCCTTTAATCTATGCCTGGATATTTTATATATTCCTCCCCCTTTGTCATCAACAAATGTATAACCAACCCCCTCCCTCCCAAGTAAAGTACTACATGATATATAAGAGTGATAAGCTGATAAATAAAAAAACCAATTTTATTAATCAATCCAATCTAACACATACATATTGTTAAACCAAACCAAAGTTAAATCTAATCAATCCTAATATCAATCTTTATACACTAATCCAAGTCAATACAATCAATCATACATTTCAAACAATCTAATTTAAACAAATCAAACAACCTTGAATATATATGCTAAACTAGTCAATCTAAACTAACGTGATTTCCCAATAATTGGGGATTTATGAATAAAATAAAAGGGGTAATGGAGACAGAAAGTCTCTTTTTGTTCAACTAAATTTCCATACTTGTCGAAGCGTACTTCTCCATCACATTTGACCTCATCATCATCGACTTCCTCCTCTTTTTCTTCTTCCTCTTCTTTGTTATTCATAGGATCATGAATGACCAAATTTGTGGGGTTATCCAATATTCATAGCATCATCCTCAATTACTATTGGATTTGTGGGGTTATCCAATAGATATTTTAATAGATTCTTGAGAATACGCCATTATTTCTCTTGTTCCTTCATCATTCTCATTTGAATTGCTTCCATTTCAGAAAGCATATTAAGAGTATGCTTCAGATCGCTCTAAATTCTAGTTACTTTGGCCATTATAGAGGTTTGGAGAGGGCCTTGCATGGGAGAATTGAAGGAAAATGAAGTGGATTCATGTTTTGGACATTTGGAATTAGTAGGATCCATTTATTTATTTTTATTGATGATTTCCAGAAAGAAGAAGACGGTGAAATGTGTTATTTTTGAAATATAGTGCTCATACATAGTTATTTCAAATTTAGAATTAAGGAGGAAAAATTGATTTTTCAGAATAACTGCATATGTCAACATATAAAGTTAGATATGTCGACATATCTAGTGTATTTTTGATGTTTTGTTTTTATTTTAAATTTTAATTTGTTATGTTATTATTTTTATATTTCTAAGAAAGTACATAATCTTAACTCTCTTTTTAGCTTAATAAATAATGTTTGAGTTAGTGGTTTTGTTAATACATCTTCTATTTGATTTTCAGTATTAAATTCGAGTGAGATTATTCCTTTATTTATTTTGTCTCTTAGAAAGTGATGTTGTATATCTTTTTTTTTCTTGCATGATGAGTTGGATTTTTAGATAAATTAATTGCACTAGTATTGTCGTAGTTTATTGGTGATTTAGTAAAATTTATACCAAAATCTTTTAATTTTTGTTACATATAAATAACTTGTGAATGGGCTAATGCTGATGAAATATATTCTGCTTCTTTTGTAGACAGAGATGCAAAATTTTTCTTTTTGCTAAACAAGGAAACTAGAGAGTGTCCTAAAAATGGCAGGTTCCACTTATACTTTTTTAGTCTGATTTGCATCCAGCATAATCGACATCACTATATGAAATTAAATCAAAGGAATCTTCTTTTAGGTAGAAACATCCATAGTCTAATGTGTTATTTACATATCTTAATATTCGTTTTATGGATTTAAGATGAGTTTCCTTAGGTTGAGATTGATATCTTATACAGAGACAGATACTATGCATCATATTAGATCTACTTGCAATGTTATAGAGTAAAGATCTGATCAAACCTCTATAAAGTTTTTGATCTACATCTTTTGAGTTGTCTTCTTTATTTAATTTTTCATCGGTTGCCATAGGAGTTGATTTACCTTTGGTATTAGACATACCGAATCTATCAGCTAATTCATTGGCATATTTTTCTTGACTTATAAAGATTCCATTATTTAATTGTCTTATTTGTAATCCTAAAAAGAATATTAATTCTCCTATATGACTCGTTTCAAATTCTTTTATCATGATATTAGAAAATTCTTTATTTAGCTATTTATTTGTTGATCCAAAAATATTATCATCTATATATTTGTAAGTTGATCATCATTGTGATATCTTCTAATAAATAGAATACTATCTACTTTTCCAATTTTAAAATTAGATTGTAATAAATATGATTTAAGTCTATCATACCATACTCTAGGAGCTTGTTTTAAACCATATAGAGCTTTCATTAATTTATATACACGATTTGGAAAATTTTCATCTTCAATGGAGGGGATTGTTCTACATAAACATCTTATTTACTAAAACCTTTTGAAAAAGTGCTTTTAACATCCATTTGAAATAATTTAAAATTGCTTTGATTTACAAAGACAAGTAAAATTCTTATTGCTTTTAATCTAGCTAGAGGTGTAAAAGTTTCATCAAAATCCATGTCTTCTTCTTTATTATATCCTGAAGCTACTAAGCGGACTTTATTTCTAACAACCTCTCCTTGTTCATTTAATTTATTTCTATGTACCCATTTTGTTCCAATTATATATTTATTTTCTGTTATAGGAACAAGTTCCCAAACATCATTTCTAGTGAATTGATTCGGTTCTTCTTGCATAGCAAGAATCCAAGAATCATCTAACGATGTTTCTTTTGATTCTTAGGTTCATTAGTTAAGATGAATGTATGTTACTCATTTTATTTAATTGATTTCTTATTTTTACAATTGATTTTATATTTCCTAGCATATTTTCTATAGGATGATCTTTTAATATTTTAGCTTTCTTATTTGGATATATAGTTTCAGTATCGTCGTCGTCATTTATTTCGTTAATTGTGACTTCGTTATTGCCATTTTCTTCTCCATCACAGTTGTTATTATCGATTTAAAATTTTCATTGAATAAAAAATGTAACGTCTCTTTAATTGTGTTAGTTCTGCTATTGAAAACTCTATAAGCTTTACTTCTGTTTGAATATCCAATAAAAATATCTTTTTCTACTTTAGCATCAAATTTATCTAAATTTTCTTTAGTATTAAATATAAAACATTTGCTACCAAAAACTATAAAATATGATACTTTAAGCTTTTTATTATAAAATAATTCATATGAAGTTTTCTTAGTCAAAGGTCTTATTAAAATCCTATTTAATATAAAACATGTTGTAGCAACTGCTTCACTTCAAAAGTTTTTAGGTAAATTATTATCACTTACATACTTCTAACGTGCTCTTGAATTATTCTATGTTTACGTTCTACTACTCCATTTTGTTGGGGTGCTCTTGGAACTGAAAAATTATGTATAATACCTTTCTTATTACAATTATTTTTATTTTTGTTTTCAAATTCTCCAACGTGATTATTTCGAATTGTTTTAATTTTATTAGACATTTGATTTTGAATTCTTTCAACAAAGATTTTAAACATTTCAAAAGCATCACTTTTAAGTTTTAGAAAAATCGTCCGTGTAAACCTAGAAAAATCATCTAAGATTACAATGGCATATCTATTATGATTTATAGATTATATTTGTGAAGGACCAAAAAATCTAAACGAAGAAGATCAAGGGGTTGAGAGGGTAGAAATCATATCTTTTGACTTAAAGGAATTTTTCTAAGTTTTCCTAACTTACATGCATCACATAGATTGTTAACATCAAAACTTATTTTATGAAGCCCCATAACTAGATCATATTTAGCAATTTTAGAGAAATGTTTGAAATTTACATAGCCAAACCTTTTATGCCAAATCCAAGGGTCACTTATTTCAGCCAAAGACATAAATTGTCATTTGACACTTTCATACTTAAGATATAGATGTTTTGTTTTCTAATACCTTTAAAGATAATGTTTGACTCATTATCTTCAATATAACACTTATCTTTTTCAAATTTAATTTTAAAGCCCTTATCGCATATTTGACTAATGCTTAGTAGGTCATGTTTTAAATTCCTAATTAATAAAATATTAGAAATAGTAGGAGTTTTAAAAATACCAACATTGCTGATGCCAACCACATATCTTTTAGAGTTGTCTCCAAAATTGACCGATCCACCATATTTGTAAATAATATCCTTTAAGATCTTCGAATTTACAGTCATGTGCCTTGAGCATCCACTATTCAATATCCACTTATCCTTTTTGATTTGTAAAGTTTGATCATCAAGTGCTTGTTCATCATTATCCATGTAACATATTTGTTCCTGCAAGCTATACCTTTTCAACCTATCAAGTGGCTTTCATAATGAATGGATGCAAATTTATGAAACAATGTCATGTTGATTTTGCAAAGTTGTTTTTAAATACAAGTGTTAAAAAAAGAATTAAATTTTGCCATTAAAATTTTTCAAAAATTAGATTATGAAATTTGAAAAACCAATACTCTGATACTAAATGTTAGTTTTCGGAAGTAAGGATCTTAAGGCTAATTTAAGACTAGAGGGAGGGTGAATAGTGTTTACTAACTTTTATGAATCTTTTTGACTTCATTTAAGATTATAGATTAAATAATGCAAATTGACAATCACAGATGCAAATACAAATATACATAAATGCAGTAAAAGTAAAAAGCAAAGAATTAGAGAGATCACACCAGGATTTTTATACTGGTTCAAAGTTACCCTACATCCAGTCTCGTACAATTTTATATACATATTTCTTTTCAAATATCAAAGTTATACAATCTCGATTTCAAAGCTATGAGACACACCCTCCAGATTTTTCGAGCTCTAGATACACTCACTAGATTCAGATGGGACACTTGCACACCCACTTGGATTCAAACGGGACACCAAGCACACCCACTTGATTCAAACGCGACACATGCACACCCACTTAGATTTTCGGGACACTATGAACACCTAAGAGTATTTGAGTATGATTTGATAGAGTTTACAAAATCAATTTATTGATTTGAATACAAATAATCTTATAGCCTCTTGAACAACACTTTGATCTTGATTTGAGTGAGAGTAATCGGAGAGATCAAAGAGTAAATAGTAAAGAATCAAATCAACAGAGTTTAAATTTGATTCTGATTGAATTTAAGAAGATCTTGAGTAGAATTACTTTTAGAAATCAATAGATTGAAAGAAGAGGGAAAATATGAGAAAGTAGTTAACCAAAATTCATTGAGAGCACTCACATTTATAGAGAAACAACAATCGTGTCCATTAGTAAAGAGATACGATGAAAAACACTTCCATTCAAAATTTGAATTTTGAAATTCTCGGACTATATGTCGACATACGGGGTCGATGTATGTCGACATACCCTTTGTAATTTTGAAAAACATTTGACAATATTTTTTTTTGAAAATATTAAGTTTTGTTAAATATTTTAATACTTTGTAAAATCATTTAAGCATGGTTTATACATATTTCAATTATAATAAAACTTAATAAAACTTTATAAAATAAAATATTTTAATTTATAAAGGATTAAATATTAATTTCTTTTGAAAAATAAAATAATATAAAGTATAAGTGAATATATATATATATCAAAGTGTTAATGAATGTCAAAATATACTTTTAAATATGATTAACATTTAGAAAACATAAAACCAAAATCTATATAATAAATTAAAAGTATATATTAAAACATAAAATGCGTAAAAACTTAATATAATAATTTTTAAATAAATAACTAAAAGGTTAGGAACCATTTGAAGGCTCTTTTGAAAATATATATGAAAACTCATTTTGAAAACAGGGATTCTTGAAAATCATTTTTGAAAACCATGATATTGGAAATCATTAAAATCAGAGAATATATTTTAAAACCTTTTTTGAAAAAATAATAAAGAGAGATCTAAGAGTTGAAACTTGGTTTTGATTCATGACACATTACTATCACTTCGACGTACAGATTTGACGACTGCTACGACAAAAGAAGAATATATACTACAAGGAGATAAGACTTCAAAATCGGTGCATTAATTATATTATCTTTGCTTTGAGTCTTAGGTCAATTTTGTTAAAATCTCTCCTCGTTTACGTATATATTAGCTGATATATTTAATCATCTTATTCTCAATTATTTTATACATATATAAGCATATAAAATATATAAAAGTATTTTAAAGTTGTATTATTTCTATACCTATGTAAACTGTGCAAATTGCATAGATTTTACCAGGTCAGTCGACTGACCCAGAGGTTCAGTCAACTGACCCTAGAAAATCTATGCAACATGCATAGGTGCACAAATATACAGATATATATTTAAAAATTCATTTGAATATTCAGTCGACTGACCAAAAGGTTCAGTTGACTGAATTTCTACAATGGCTACTTTTTGAAAAGATACGACTATTTGTGAAGAATTATGAACTTTTATGAAAAGATTAGGATTAACACTTCAATCGAAACTCTTCACCAACAGTCGCTGCTCTTTAACCTCTATAAATACATACTCTAACTTGATTCCAAATCACTGAATTTTCTTATCTTTCTAATCTAACTTTTCGGAATATATTTGCTATTATACTTTCAATTATTCTGCAAAAAAGTAATATTATACCTTTCTATTCTTCATAAACTTCAAATATATATATACTCGAGGAGAAGATTATAGGAAGGGTGTACTACAAGTGACAAATCAGTGTTATTAGAACACACAAAGTCAAAACAAACTTTTTTTATTTGTTGAAGTCCTGTTCTGCTGCTCAAGCGTGTGAAGTCCTCTTCGGTTGCTGAGGCGAAATCTTGTTCTGCTGCTCAGGTCCCTGTTCGGCTCAGGGGTTATATAGATCTGTTCCTCCAGGTTAAGTGAGGGTTATTGTTTTAGTGAAATTCCGAAAGGAATCTGGGACTGGACGTAGGACGGTGCTCCGAACCAGTATAAAAATATTTGGTGTCATTTTATTATACTGCTTTTATATTCCACGTTATTTACTGTATTACTATCATAACTATACTCTGTATTATCATATTTTCATATTACATGATCCATAGCACATTTTAATTTGGTATCGGAGCAAGGTCATCATATAACCGTAACACAATTATCTGATAATCTAATAATATGGAAACTAACACTAGTACTAGCATTAACACTAGCTTCATTGAAAGACAATCCACTATACGTCCACCACTATTTAATGGCGTGAATTATAACTATTGGACCACACGGATGAGAATATATATGCAAGCAAATGTTTTGATTCATGGAATATAACTCAGATAGAATATATTATTCCTACTGAAGAGTATTCTACTTGGTCAAATACATAGAAACTAGATGCCACAGCTAATGCAAAAGCCATGAATATGTTGTTTTGCGCCTTAGATAAAAATGAGTTTAACCATGTTAGCATGTGCAATACTGCATATGAAATATGGCGTACACACAAAGTTACACACGAAGGAACCAATAAGGTTAAACAAAGCAATGTATCCATGCTCAAAAGTCAGTTTCAAAACATTAGAATGAAATAAAATGAATCTATAAATGATATGTACTCAAGATTTCAGGATATCTATCATTCATTGGTAGGACTAGGAGAAAAATATTCAGACTTTGATATTGTATCCAAAAAATTTAACTCTTTAACGGAAGAATGAGAAAAAAAGTTCTTGCTATCAAAGAAGCGAACGATATTTCCAAAATAACAAATCTAATGTCCTATGAAGTAAATTTGCAGGCTAAACGAGTTCAAGCCCAAGATAAAAAGAATATAGCATTCCAAGCAAAACAAGAAGAATCAGATTCAGACAAAGACGACCTAGCCTTTATTGCCAAAAACTACAAGAAATTCTTAAAATATAGAAAAATGAAACATAAATAATGGCAAGAGAAGGTCAAACAGTAATAAACCACCGTCTTCCTCGGTTATTGAGTGCTTTAACTATCACAAAAAGGGGCATATACAGAAGGACCGTCCAGATCAAAAGAAAGAATATCGAAATAAAACGAAGGACAAATTCAGAAGAAAAGCCTTTTCAGTTACATGGGATGATTCAGATTCCTCCTCTTCTTCTAGAAGTGAGAGTAACAACGATAATGAACAAGCCAACGTATGCTTTATGGCCAAAGATAATGAGGTTAGTGATTTAAATTTTGATGATATGATAGAGATAAATTCTGAATTATTAGATACTTTAAAAAGTCTCAAAAGAAAATATAAAGAGGCTATAGAAAATCAAAACAAGGCAGAATTCAAAAGAGATTTTCTTAAAGACAAGAAGAAAATATTGGAAGAAGAACTTGAGTAAACTCAAGAATCTCTTTCAGATGTTAATTCTCAACTTATATTATTGAGTCAAGAAATTAAAATTAAAAAAGAAAAGAATGATGCTCTTGTTTCTAAAAATCAAGTTTTAAAAACTAGTATTAAAATGGTGGAACTAGAAAATTCAAGTCTAAAGACCAAATTAGAAGGAATCACTAAAAACGTTTTAAATTTTAATAAAGGAAGAGAAAATTTATGTAGAATTATTGAGAATTCACAACCTGTTAGTTCAGGTTATAAGAAGAAAGTCAAGAATTCAAAATCTAGTAATTTAAACAAAGTTAAGTCTAATAAAACATCTATATCTTCAAGAAGAATAGTTTCTAAAATTATGAATGCATGGGCACCTAAAACTAGTAACAAGTTGATAAGGAAAACGTATATTAGTTCTTTCATAGAAAATGTTCATAATAATAAAAATTATATTTATACAAGGGATACTAAACCCACTTGAGTTTGGTTTCCTAAGACCTAACTCTTAGGACCCTATTAAAAAAGTTGGTACCAACGTTATCTTAAATTTTTTGCAGGTCCCACTCAAGAAAAGAGGAAAAGGGATACTCGACAGTGGTTGCTCAAAACACATGACAGGAGACAAAGATATGCTGATAAATATTACATACTTAGATGGATATCATGTCACTTTTGGAGATAATTCCAAGGGCTATATCATCGACAAAGGCGATGTGAGCAATCGCGATACATCTAATTTACCTCTTATTACAAACATTTTATTAGCTAAGAATCTAAAAGATAATCTATTGAGTATAAGTTAATTATGCGATAAAGGTTTTAAAATATCTTTCTCTGAAAATAAATATAGTATCTTTGATCAAAATCAAAATCTTATTTTTGAAGGAAATAGAGATAAAAACATCTACGTTTTGAATATGAAAGTTAATCATAACTCAGACATGTGTTTAATAGCCAAAGAAACCGATCTCTGGATATGGCACAAACAATTCTGTCATATCATATCAATTTCAAAAATATAAATAAAATTTCTAAAAATAATCTCGTAAAAGGATTACCAAAGATGAATTTTAAAGTTAATAATTTACGTGACTCGTGTCAATTAGGTAAATAAACTAAATCCTCGCTTAAATCTAAGAAAGTCATTTCAACATTACAACCACTTGAATTACTTCATATGGATTTGTTTGGACCTACTCAAATTCAATCCATAAATCACAATAAATACGTATTTGTAATAGTTGATGATTTTTCTAGATATACATGAACTATTTTTGTGAAAAATAAAAGTGACACTTTTGAAAATTTCAAAACATTTGTTAAACAAATTCAAAATTTAAAAGGTACTAGAATTAAAAATATTAGAGGTGATCACGGAGGTGAATTTGAAAACATACAGTTTGATAATTATTATAAAAAGAAAGGGAAGAAGATAATTGACATATCTCCAAGCATAAAACAAAAAATAGATGATTTGCATCACTATCAACAAGCAAGAATCACTGATGCTTCAACATAAAATATACTACGAGCAAAAGATCAATTCTAGACGTCTAGGAATTATCGAGCACATTGCTATGAATTTTTGCGGGGCCTCTTCACATCCAATAGACGAACACGCCGTTTCGCATATTCAACGACCTTCGACTTTATCCCCACCGCGACTACCGGTCTCACCAAATTCGTGGGATCGAAATGAAGCATCGAATGCTCGTCGTAGAAAACTACAGGGCTACAAAACCCCTAGCCATTCAAAATAAAAGTAGTTGTTATTTTTTGTTTATTTTATGTCTGTATAATTCTACTTGTATTTTTTTAGAATAATTCATTTCTTCTTCCTATCATCGACACATATACTAGTTATAATATTCAAAAATAAACTTACAATGTTCATATGTATGAAAATTTATGAAAATTTACTCAACAAAACATTGACTGTATAAATTCACCCATGTCAGTCGACTAAACCAGGGGGTCAATCACTGACACCGAAGTAATTTTTTTAAAAACCATGGTCAGTCGACTGCCTCGGTGACTCAGTCGATTGGACTAGAAGGGTGAAAATTTTCAAATTTCAGATTCGGTCGACTGAACCACTGATTCAGTCGACTGATTTCATGAATCTGAGCAACATTACTGCTCCTATCCACTCACTTTTCAATTTTTAACCATTACCTTTCCCTTCTCTCTCCTCACTCATTTCAGATTTTCAATTTCTCCAAAACCCTAACTCTTCAAAAACTCAAATTTTAACATCCAAACCATCAATTAATGGCTCCAAAGAGAAAAGGACAAGCATCTTCATCCTCTCAACCTCCTTCAAAAGAGCAAATCCAACAATGGCTATTTGATGATACCGCAATTTGGAGATGGAGAAGAATGCCAGATTCTCGCATCTTTGAAGGTTCGTTTGTAAAAAATTTCGATTTCCCTCCATACCATATTCAAGAATTGGCTCGTAGGAGCAATTTGGGATCTTTATTCAATATTGACACTAATAAGCACAAAATTAATCAAATAATGGTCAAACTATTCTATGCAAATCTTAACTTGGATCACCAAACCATTCAAAATCGAGAAGATTGTGTATGGAGTCAAGTTTGAGGAAAACCCGTCTTCTTCTCCTTAGATTGAACGGCTCACATCTCGAGATCCGAAAATGATGGTATAGAATTGAGCAATGTTGATTGTGATATGGTTATTCACGACCATATAAGTCATTTATTTTTAGAAGACGACATGCACGAACTCAAGTCCATGTCTTTAAGACCAAGAGCAAGAATTATACATCGTGCCTTAATGAAAACCATAACTCCGCGAACTGGGAGTTATGAACTTGTTTATGAACATAACTTTAAAGCCTTGTATGCTATCTTGGAAACATTAAAGTCAACTGGCTACGATTAATTCTTGATGAATTCTTAAGCTTCAACAACGGTCGAATGAACGTCGTCTACTATGGTGAACATATTATGCGACTACTAAAGGCATGTGAGATTTCGAAACCTGACTCACTGGTTTCTACCATTGGGTATTCAAATTCTCACACTTTTGCATTAATGAAGCTACCAGTTGCTCGACTACCTCCTATCATTACTTTCGAAGAATGGGCTCAATGAAAATTCTCTCAAGATCAACCACAACAACATGGTGAAGCATCTCACGGTCCATCCCGCCAAAGATCAACTAGTCATCAACAAGACAAAATTTTGATTCCTAATCTAGGTCTACCTCCACATGAGTCCATTTCCATGATATGCCGTAACCAACAAATTCTTCAATCCCATATCACTAAAGTAGACAAAAAGATTGATAAGGTTAAAGGATTTTTTAGGAAGTTATGGTAAGCTATTTCATGTTCATCTGGCACTTCCACGGCTACAATACGTGATCTGGGTTAGCAACCCGTCTTCACTTGGTCTTCCTCTTCCGACGATCAAGAAAGCAGTAGCGACGATGGTGGAGATGGAGGTGATAGTGGTGGTCATGATGATAGGGGTAAGCAAAGGATGGCATAAGTTATTGTTTTATATTCTACAAACATTAGTCTTTATTTTATGGCCTGTATTAAAACAATCACTCCTTTTCATATTACAAGACTCTTGTTTATGGTTTTTTAATGTATGAATGGTTGTTTCCTTCATAATATCTATGACATTATGGCTTTATACTTTTATATCACTTGTTCCTTTTTGTCTATGACAAAGGGGAGAAATACTGTTACTAACATTGAGAATTCAGGATTTAGAGTATCAACGATTCAAGGGGAGTAAGTATTTATATTATATATTATATATATATACTCGAAATCTATATCTATTTACAGGATTGTCATCACTCAAAAAGGAGGAGAATGTTGAGACTTGGTTTTGATTCATGACACAAAACTATCACTACGACATACAGATTTGAAGAATGTTATGACAAAAAGAGAATATATACTACAAGGAGACAAGACTTCAAAACCGGTGCATTAATTATATTATTTTAGTTTTGAGCCTTAGGTCAATTTTGTTAAAATCTCTCCTCATTTACGTATATATTAGCTTATATATTTAATCATCTTATTCTTAACTATTTTATACATATATAAGCATATAAAATATATAAAAGTATTTTAAAGTTGTACATATTACTATACCTGTGTAAACTGTGCAAATTGCACGGATTTTACCAGGTCAGTCGACTGACCCAGAGGTTCAGTCAACTGACCCTGGAAAATCTATGCAACATGCATAGGTGCATAGATACACAGATATATATTTAAAAATTCGTTTGAATATTCAGTCGACTGACCCAGAGGTTCGGTTGACTGAATTTCTACAACGGCTACTTTTTGAAAAGACACGACCATTTGTAAAGAGTTACGAACTTCTATGAAAAGATTTAGACGTAACACTTCAATCGAAACTCTTCATCAACTGTCGCTACTCTTTAATCTCTATAAATACATACTCTAGCTTGATTCCAAATCACCGAATTTTCTTATCTTTCTAATCTAACTTTTTGGAATCTATTTGCTATTATACTTTCAATTATTCTGCAAAAAAAGCAATATTATACTTTTCTATTCTTCATAAATTTCAAATATACATATTTATACTCGAGGATGTGAAGTCCTCTTCGGCTGCTGAGGCAAAATCCTGTTCTGCTGCTCAGGTCCCTGTTCGGCTGCTCAGGGATTGTATAGACCTGTTCCTCCGATTTAAGTGATGGTTGTTGTTTAATTGAAATTCCAGAAGGAGTTTGGGACTAGACGTAGGACGGTGCTCCGAACCAGTATAAAAACTCCTTGTGTCATTTTACTTTACTGCTTTTATATTCCGTATTATTTACCGTATAACTATCATCACTATACTCTGTATCATTGTATATCCATATTACACGATCCATAGCACACTTTCACTAAGAAGTGCTATTAGGGTTTTAACAAAATAATCTATGAATCTATAACTTATCTTGATATCTTGTTGAGAAAAATGTGTGATCCTCCAAAACAAAGGAGAGCACACATGTAAATATGTATATATCACAGAAGACAAGGTGCTGCCAACATACCTGGCAGGCAGCTAATCAAAGTACAAAAACAATGAAAATAACTCAATTACTCCTAGAATGAGCTCCGGCAAGACCGATGTCTATTACTCCCCAATATCCAGCTCTGGCAAGGCCACCGTTTGGTATTAAGGTGTTATAAGTACTTGCTGAACTAAGGAACATCTTAGCGCTAGTGATACTAGAGGCCAGCTCTATCAGAGAAGGAAACGTCATGCTGCAGACTCGGAAGAATGGAAATGCTAATGATCTGGACTGGAAAGCGCCACTCTGTAGAGTAGATAGAACGAGAGAGAGCGCCTCGCTGAAAAGTGTATCAACTTGAGAGTAAAACGCCATAATGTAGCTGCAGAATAACTAAGAAGATCTTCTCAGCAATCCTGTGAACATGTAAAAAGAATCAACATCATTTCTGGCCAAAACCTGTATCTGTAAAAAGAACAAGAAGGATATAAGAATAACTCACCTATATGTGTATAAATGAAATTTATATTCACACACACACACACATATATTAATAAAATAAAAGTAAAGGAACAAAAGCTAAGAAAATATGATAGAATATAGTAAAAATTTAGAAAAGTAGACTAAAAAGAATCCATGGTCCAAAGCTCTTTAAACTAAAAAAAAACTAAAACTATAACAAAAACTACAACAAATTAAAACTTATCCTTATGGTCCTTTTATCAAAAGGATATTATGATACTCAGTGAAATCATCATTTAAGTTTAAAAAATGTTAATACTACAATTACTGATGTCAAAAATATTATTTTTATGCTTCAATAACTTAATATTATTTCAAAACTTATTAAGATATTCTTTGAAATGATTATTTTTAGCTAATTTATATTTTGAATTTGAAATCCAATTAAAGAAAAATAAGGAAATTATAAAAATCAATTTGTTAAAATGAATATTATTATTATTAAAAATTCTCTGATTTCTCTCAAACCAAATATACCAACAAACTATAATGAATAAAATGTCAAGTAAAAATCTATTTTTCATTTTAAACTTAAATCTAAACTTATCTTGATACTTTGAATCTTCAAACCCATAGGTCTTTAATCTTTAACTCTCGAATCTCTATATTAGCCTTTTGAGTCTACTCTTGATACTGTACAGTCTTCTTAATCAACAACTGTCTAATATCCTACACTATATACTATATATAACTTGATAAAACATTAGTATCTATATCCTATATGATCTCATATGGTTGTTGTCATCAAAACCAAAACCTAAGGTACTAAAAATATATAAGTTAAAATATAGTAATTAGTTGGATAAAAATGAAAATGGTGGTCCAATAGGAGAAGGAAGCTTAGAGGTTAAGTAATATATAAGTTAAAATATAATAATTATTTGGATAAGTACAAAGATTGAAAGGTTCCACTTTTCTTCTTATAAGTTAAAATATTTTATATGAATAAACTTGAGTGAGAATCGTTATGCTATTTTGTTTTACATTATTATTTTATTAGACAAGTAAATACACTATTTATTTTACTTGATAGGTCATTATGCTATTTTGTTTTATATTATTATTTTATCAGGTAAGTAATTATGCTATTCTGTTTTATTAGGCGGGTCATTATGCTTTTTGTTTTATTATGCAGGTTATTATACTATTTTGTTTTTATTATATTTTAACTCTCTTAAGTTAACCATCAAACTTTCGAGCTCGCACGATCACATAGTGCATTGGATCGTCACAAACTCGTTGATGCACATCTATTCAATATTCTACTTTCGATGACACTAGTTTCGTTAAAATTTGAAACAGTGCCCCGAAATGATAATTTCATGCATTGATTAATAAGAATTATTATTAAAAGTTTAGTCACATTACTGATCAAATAAAAGTTTTACCGTTACCATTTACTATTTAAAAGAGTTTAAATAAGCTTTTGAAATCATTCTTATTCACATTAAATTTAAGATTCGATTAATTAAATAACCCGATATTTAACATAAAGCGTTTAAAATTCCAAGTCATTACAATTATCGATTAACTAAGGGGGATAAGTATAGCGATTATAACTCGTGATTGCATGTATATCGTTTATATACATCCAATGTATACTCCATTAAGTCTCGTGGATACTAATTATTTTAACTTCCTATTTTATTCATACATATAACATATATCTACATTTAATTATAACATTTATAATTTATTTAGTTATATATATATATATGTGTGCGTGTGTGTATGTATATTCATATGTATTTTTTTAATAATTAAATAATTAACTAAATTATAAATACAACATTTATATTTATTTAATTAAATTTAAAGTAATTTAAATTAACCTTTTATAATTTTTATAAAATCATATAATTGATTATTTAATTTAAATAATTTAGATTAATTTTATTGTATACAGATACGATTTTGAATTAACCTAAGGCTTAAAACACTTTTAAGTTTGCCACAAGAGCATACTCTAGAATTAAACCATTTTGACGAGCTAAGTAAAGAATGGGAGATCAAAAGTTTTTTTGCTCAAGCGGTCCTTAATTAGAATAATTTTATCCTTAATTTAAGCATCTTTTCCTTGGACATTCATATGCTTTGACTTTTTCCGAAGTAATGCCCTTAGTGTTGAATAATTACTTACACAAGAAAAATGCAAGCCCTGGTATCATTGTGGGATCAGGTGCACTAACATCGAGGGTCAAATGGATGAATTTTAGAAAAACCTTTTATTAAATTGCATAAAGATCTTTATTCCATGTTTGTAAAATAATATTTCTTTATACTAAATAAAATTTCGTATTTTGATTAATAAAAGAGATTTTAAATATTTTACTTTAATTAAGTTAATTAAAATACCTATTTATTATTAATGTTTAAAATAAATTTATTCATAACTTAATTAATTTATTAATTAATTTTAATTTATATTTAATATGTTACGATATTCAAATTCATAATACAAACATCTGAACGATATATACCTATAACCTAAATTAGGGGTTTATAGAGAAAATTGACGTCTTTGTCCCACAGCCAATAAGATGTTTAAATGTGATACACACACACACATATACATATACATATATATATATATTGATATATGTAAATGTAGCAAGTAACAATCTTTTATTATAATTAGACCATTCAAATATTGTATAGAACATTTGTTTTTATAATGTATGTACGTATATATAATTTAAAATATATACATACATTTATAAATACAACATAATCCTATTTAATGTAAGAAATAATTATATAAATGAACATATAGACATATTATATATACATAATTAAGTAATTATATTTTGGATATATATTTATTAATTTAAAATTCATATTTAATAGTTTTGACTTATTCAAATAATTTTGAAAAAATTGCTTTGGCCGCCAGTATGTAAGATTTTATTTTATTTTATTAAACGATCAATTTCAGCTTTTGGTTTGAAAAATTCAAAATTATATTTTTATTTTGAACCTTTTGACTTAGTAAACGTAATTTAAAAATTAATTTCTTAACAAAGAGACACACACACGTGCAAATGTGTGTATATACACATATAAAAATCATTTACGAAAATTTATCCTTTAAGTTTGAAACTAGTAAGCTATATGATAATCTTTTCAAAATTAAAATCATATTTACAAAGGCATTTTGTTTTAAATATATAATTCAAATTTTGGTTAACAATAACAAAAATTGATTTTACCTTTTATAGGCTTGCCGAAAGTAGTTTAATGTGTGTGTGTGTGTGTATCTGTGCGTGTGCGTGTGCTTGTGCATGTGCGTGCGTGCGCATATGCGTGCGCGCGCGTGTGTGTTGTATATAGTTATATGTATGTATATACGTTAAGATATATGTATGTATGTAACAACCCGGAATTTTCACCAATTTATAATCATCGTTAAATGTTTAATGGCGATTGCTAATTGCTAATCGAAGTTTTGATTTTTAAAAAAAATTAAGTTATAATTCTTTTATAAATTATTAAAAGGTTAGGCGGGCTTTAAAATTTAGTTGGCCCACTTCTTTTTGATTTGTGGCTGTGATAATGATCTTTACCCGCTCCCCTTTCTTTCATTTTTTCAATTGCAAACCCTAGATAAAAATTAAAACATACGAAAGAGAAAAGTAATGGCGGCCTCAAAATTTTCTTCGTTCGCTCGTCTTCAATGCTAGGGCTTGTGAAAATCATCGAAGTCGAATTCCTGCTCAAATGGTCGCTCGTCTCTGAGATGCTCGGCCGCTTCTATTTTGGTCGAGCTCGTAGAAAAAGGTGAGTGATTTATTTCACTCACTTCTAATACAAATTCGTGTGATTTCTGATTTTTTCAAGCTTGTTATTTTTGTGCTTGATTAATTGATGCTCATGATTTTGATTGCTGGTATTTTGATTTCGTGAATTTATGTTGACCTCGGCTTCAACTTGATTTACGACTTTGTCAATTATTTTCAGTGTTGACTTGATGCCAGTATGCGCCTGTAAGTTTTGTGTTGTTTTCTTTGAGCTTGGACTTGAAGAAAAAAGGGGATTTTGTAAAAATAGTTTGAGCTCGACATTGTTTTGATTTGAAACTGCATTCCCTGATTTTTTTTATGATCTCGTTTCGACTGTGACTTTGGCATTGCTTTTAATTGCAGATTGAAATCTCTTTTGGCTTTGTTCGAACTACCTAGGTCACTTGTTTATACTGGTGCTGTTGCATTGGGTATAGATATGTATGTGTTTTATGTATAGACATACACGCACACTTGTATTAGTATTGTTTGCTGTCTCAGTTTTGGGTTGTTCGAACTTGATACTTTCTGAAGTTTAATGTTTGTAATGCTTACAATCTTGGAGCCTTTGTGTACTTTATCACTGTTTCAAGCCTGATACTTTTTGAGGTTTGCATCTGTGGGATACACTACTTTATATGTTGATGTCGTTCTTGTTCCTCTGACTTCGGTCAGTAGCCCACGGCATGACTTAAATTTGCAAATTTGCTTCTTCATTATGTGGTATTTGCATATCTGTGCACGTGTGTTGTTTGGATTAGGTCAGTGGTTCAAGTGCTTGAATGTGCACTTGTTTATTTGGTTTCTTGTTGGTTTAAGTTTAAAATTTTTGGACTTTCACTTCGGCTTTCACTTTAATGTGCAATCTGTAGTTATGTGTACTGATTTGGAATTTGCAGTCACGACTGCCTCTGTACCTTGAACTAGCCTGGTTGCTTTCATATCATGGCTGGTTCGAGTTTTGCTTGTATACTTCATGCGTACTTTGGAATTTCACTTTGGGATTTGCACTGTTATGGTTTGGTGCACTTGTCATTCGAATTGATGATGTTCATTGCATTGTTGTATCACTTGATGTACAATGCATTGTTGCTTATGTACACTTGTGTTGTGTTGTTTTTGAGTTGAACTGGTATATTGCCTTTGCTGATTCGATTTACTGAGTTGGTCCACTTGTATATGCCATATATATATACACATATAATTATGTGTGTTAGTGGTTACCCTTGCTCTTTTGCTCGCCAGTTTTGTGTTGTGCCTATATTTGTGATTTCTCTTTAAGGTTGCATTTCAACCCAGTTGCCTTTGTTAACCATGCTGCAGCATTTTGGTCCCATGACTTTGTTGAGTTGATGTGTTTGTTTACTGGAATTGGGTTTTTCATTTGTTAAGGGTGCAAAAATGTGTACATTCACATATACAGGTGTGTGTGTGTACATGTATGTTCTGCCTGTTGCCTATTGCTTTGGAGTATGTTGGCTATATTCAACCTTTGCCCACTGTCAAATTCTGTTGCACTTAATATCACCTGATGTTGGGGTATTCATTCCCTGATTTATTTTATGTTGTCACACTCTTATATCTGCAGTTGCATTTTTGTGCAATTGTTTGGTAATATTCTAGACCTATTGCACGGTTTATCCCGACATGTAACTGTGTCACATTGCCTTCCCTGTTCGTTGTTGGTTTCACTTGCACTATTTTGTTGCTTCAGCTGAGTTGAGAAGTGACTTGACCTCTGTAGTTTCGTTTGCCGATTTACATTTGGTGATGTGATGATTATATATACTGTGGTGGCGAGGCAGTACACGCGTGCGTGTACCGCAGCCACACGGTTTTAACATTTTAATGAGGTCGTGGCATTGATATTTGAACCTTCATTGATTTTGTTTCGTTGATCTTTTGTGTACATCATCACTGTAGTGGCAAGGCAGTGCACGCAAGTGTGAACTGCAGCCACACAGAATTGAATTTTTGGGTACGTCATCACGGTAGTGGCAAGGCACGCAAGCATGAACTGCAGCCACACGGTATGGCTTTTATGATATTCTATCTTGTTTTGATTTATTGATTTTTTGCATATTCCTTATGCTGTAGTGGCGAGGCAGTGCACGTGTGCGTGTATTGCAGCCCTACTCGAATTAATATTTTAATTGATATTTCAATGGTTTGAATTGTTTTGTTTATTCAATTCAATATTCTGAATTGTATTCTGATTTGGTTTAATTTGCTGATTTGTTGTTTAATACTGTTACGTGTTATATTTATCGTTATCCAATTTCTTTATTTAAGGATCGGATAGACGAGATTTATTGTGACTGTCGTCTATTCATTATTTAATTATTATTGCTTCTGTGCACTAATAACCGAGTTTGAATTAGACTGACCCGTGTATTATTTTCTTTTGAATTTAATACTTGGGTCAGACCCGAGTTATTTCAGGTTGTAGATATCTTGCTTGGGTAGCTGTTTGAGCTATGATGACTTTTCATATCTTTTGGAGTTGTCGTGTCATAGTATAGGTTGATATGTATTCATGTATATTAGTCGATAATGTACTTGTATATATAACTTCCCAGAGTCGACTGTTGTAGTTGTATCATATGTATTGTGTCAAATGTATTGTAACTGAAATCAGTTATATATATATGAGACTTTTTGTTTTAACTGTGTTCCGCATTTATATTATCTGTGTTATTATTATATTACTGTCCTAAACTATTATGAACCATCATAGTTCGTTTTATACTGAATTGGGGTATGTCGATGGGAGTAGTTAAATCAGAGATGAAAAATTGAAAGAATATATATATACCACTCCTATCGAGATAACCAATACTAGTGTAAGGCCTAACTACGTATGGCCGCTCCTCAACAGCCCTATTCTTCGTGCTAGTTGACAGCACTACACCGTAGTGTTCTTGGCTAGCGTGGGTATAGAGGTGGGGCGTCACAACTTGGTATCAGAGCCTGGGGTTTTGGACAAATATAAAACATAACTCAGATGGAACATGTGTTACAACTATTTGTCGACGTTTTATCTCTCATCTTTGCCTATGATTATCTTTGCTTGTTAGGTATTGAATTCCTAACGCTTAATTATGCGCATTTGATTTTGATTTCGTGAAAGTATTTTGGCTTCGGCCTCCGTTTGCTTTTCGAACTCAAGTTGAGTTTTTGATAATGAGGATTTTGTTCTTGTGTTTTCGGCTTTGAATTGATTTAGCCGATGTTGATTTTGTTTGAATCTCAGCGATTTTGAACTTGATATTTTGTGTTTTCCTCGGCTTGATTTCCATTCGACTTCGGTCACTTTGTTTTTGAGAAATTTGCTAATTTCTTGATTTCCAAGACTTTGACTTAGTTTGCCGTTGAATTCTTTGACGATGGTGTTGAATTCGTTTTGTACTCGACATTGACTTGATTTTTATTTTTGTTGAAGTCATTTATGCATTTATGCTTGTTCTGCTTTGTTTTTCCAATTGTTAATCGATTCTTCTTTTCCGATCAGTTGTTATCTCCCTTGTCGACTTTGATAACTTCTATTTCTGGAATTTTTGAGTTTTTCTACTTGGATGGATTTGGAATCGAATTCTTTGGATTTTATTCACGTCTTCGAATGTGAATTTTAGTGAATTGATTTGGTTTCCAAATTTAATCGATTCTTGTTAATTCCCTGATTTGTTGCTATCATTTATTAGCAACTTTGATGACATTTTCTTCGGGATTTTCGTGAACATACCTTTTGGTGAATTCGGTATCGATTTCTTTGGATTCTATTCACATCTTTGTATGTGAATTCTTGTGATTGATTGTTCCTACACTAGTAGTAAATATCAAAACCCTTTTCTCCAAACGATTTCAAAACTATTTTACTACAAAGCTTTTTTCCTAAACCGTTTTCCAATCTACTAGTATATACAAACCTTTACCTCACTCGTATGAGAAATCTAATTAAACGACTTAGTAAAATGAGTGGTATGAAATGCTTGCGTTTACTTCACCGGTTAATTCTTGGACTTATTCGATTGAATCTTTTCTGACAATTTTCTAGTGAAGATCTACAATTTGTTCGTAAATATTTGAGTTAAGCAAGTGGTTATGGGACATGAAGCTAAACTTTTATATTTACTAGCTTAGTGTAATTGACACTTCTCGTTGATCATGATGGTCATTTTATGATTTAGACTAGCAATTGTGCGATGTCTCTTTGTTTGCTTCCTGGTTAGGCTAGACACCATTTGTGTGATTCCATTCACACATACCTTTTTGCTTTTTGGTTAGCCTAGACACCATTTGTGTGATTCCATTCATACATATCTTTTTGCTTTCTGGTTAGGCTAGACACCACTTGTGTGATTCCATTCACACATACCTTTTTGCTTTTTGGTTAGCCTAGACACCATTTGTGTGATTCCATTCACACATATCTTTTTGCTTTCTGGTTAGGCTAGACACCACTTGTGTGATTCCATTCACACATACCTTTTTGCTTTTTGGTTAGCCTAGACACCATTTGTGTGATTCCATTCACACATATCTTTTTGCTTTCTGGTTAGGCTAGACACCACTTGTGTGATTCCATTCACACATACCTTTTTGCTTTTTGGTTAGCCTAGACACCATTTGTGTGATTCCATTCACACATATCCTTTTGCTTTCTGGTTAGGCTAGACACCACTTGTGTGATTCCATTCACACATACCTTTTTGCTTTTTGGTTAGCCTAGACACCATTTGTGTGATTCCACTCACACATACCTTTTTGTTTGCGAGGTTAGGCTAGACACCATTTGTGTGATTCCATTCACATATACCTTTTTGCTTTTTGGTTAGCCTAGACCTCATCTGGGTGATTTCGGCTCATCCATATGGGGTAGCTCCCCATAGTCTTCGGACCGTCATGTGATAGGCCTCTTTCCCTTTTTCTGTGATTTCTGGATTTCTTTAGTAGATTTCTAGAATTTGTGTTTTCTGGATTTCTTGTGTAGATTTCTAGAACTTGTGTTTTTTGGATTTCTTGTGTAGATTTCTAGAACTTGTGTTTTCTGGATTTCTTGCGTAGATTTCTAGAATTTGTGTTTTCTGGATTTCTTGTGTAGATTTCTAGAATTTTTGTTTCCTGGATTTCTTGTGTAAATTTCTAGAACTTGTGTTTTCTGGATTTCTTGTGATGATTTCTAGAATTTGTGCTTCGCCAATTTTCGTGATTTCTATTGATAAGTTTTATCAATTTTTGTGCATTGGTGAATTCGTGTATTGTTATGAATACAAGTTTAGGGTATGATATCCCTTCCTATCTTTGAGAAGATTCTTGTGACATTTTTGATGAATGAAAATTCATTGGTATTATATTTTGATGTCCATTAGTTTGATGAGATTTTGACATATTAACTTCAGTAACCGTCAATTTTAAAATGAATTTTCAAGCGGTTATCCCGCAATGCTGATTTTGTTGTCCGTTTTTACGGTATTTCGAGAAGTGAAATTTCCTTGTGGAAGTTGCTACTGATGTTGCTATTTTAATCACGTGTTTTAAAAATTTGTTATTTTTCAAAATTGTTTCAAAATATAAATCAAAATTATTTTCAAAATTTTTACAGTTTACGCTTTCAAAAGAATGAGGAAGCGATTTAAACGTTTCAAAAAAATCGAGGACTATGACCCCTTTCTTTTACTGATTCGCTTAACACCAGACTTGTCCGTTTGAGAACGTGAAATGTTATTTTTAGAATACACAATTTTGCACTTTCAAGGAAACGATGAAGCGAATTAAACGATTTAGTAAAACTCATGGTTATGGGACATGTGCGTTTGCTATTTCGATTAATCCCAGACTCGTTAATTGAAATATTTGCGATTTCTGATTATCGTTTTTGATAATCGGATATTTGTGATTTATGATTATCGTTTTTGATAATCTGATATTTGAGATTTAATTATCGTTTTTGATAATTAAATATTTGATTGAATTGAGATTTGATTATCATTTGTGATAACTAAATATTTGTGATTTAAGATTTGATTATCGTTTTTGATAATTAAATATTTGTTGTTTTCGATTATCGTATTTGATAATTGGATATTTGTTGATTTGAGATTTCTAATTATCGTTTTTGGTAATTAGATATTTGCAATTTTGCGACTTGTGATTTTTTTTTCTAATTATCTTTGTTGATAATTAGATTTTGCTGTCTCCTAATTATCGTATCGATGATTAGATATTGCTGTTTTGTGATTTCTGTATTCTGATTATCTATTTGATAATTAAATTTTGTAAATATTTGTGAATTTCTTTTATGAAATTAAACGATTTCTTTGGTGTTTATATTGTACTACGTCGGTGTACCGGTTCAATTTTCTGCTATTCATGACGTTTTCCACGTCTTCCAATTACGGAAATGCCTTAGGGATTTTCGATTTTTATTCTTGAGAAACCTTCTATTCACATCATTGCTTCGGGGGTATAGCACCTTCGAAATAAAGATGTTTTTCTTGCGGAAGTTCAATGGTTCTCAAATCCTAAGGATTGCACTTAGGAATCCTGAGAATTCATCGAGCAAACACGTTCGGGCTTGTGAGGATGTTCTTTCAAGCTCTTTATGGTGAACTTCCTATTTCAAATTTCTTCTTCTTGTGATGATATTCTTTATGGTTGTTACCATTTGTTCATTTATTCCTTATGATTGCGAGGACACAATTTCTTTAAGGAGGGGAGTCTATAACAACCCGGAATTTTCACCAATTTATAATCATCGTTAAATGTTTAATGGCGATTGCTAATCGAAGTTTTGATTTTTAAAAAATTAAGTTATAATTCTTTTATAAATTATTAAAAGGTTAGGCGGGCTTTAAAATTTAATTGGCCCACTTCTTTTTTATTTGTGGCCGTGATAATGATCTTTACCTGCTCCCCTTTCTTTCATTTTTTCAATTGCAAACCCTGGATAAAAATTAAAACATACGAAAGAGAAAAGTAATGGCGGCCTCAAAATTTTCTTCGTTCGCTCGTCTTCAAAGCTAGGGCTTGTGAAAATCTTCGAAGTCGATTTCCTGCTCGAATGGTCGCTCGTCTCTGAGATGCTCGGCCGCTTCTATTTTGGTCGAGCTCGTAGAAAAAGGTGAGTGATTTATTTCACTCACTTCTAATACAAATTCGTGTGATTTCTGATTTGTTCAAGCTTGTTATTTTTGTGCTTGATTAATTGATTCTCACGATTTTGATTGCTGGTTTTTTGATTTCGTGAATTTATGTTGACCTCGGCTTCAACTTGATTTACGACTCTGTCAATTATTTTCAGTGTTGACTTGATGCCAATATGCACCTGTAAGTTTTGTGTTGTTTTCTTTGAGCTTGGACTTGAAGAAAAAAGGGGATTTTGTAAAAATAGTTTGGGCTCGGCATTGTTTTGATTTGAAACTGCATTCCCTGATTATTTTATGATCTCGTTTCGACTGTGACTTTGGCATTGCTTTTAATTGCAGATTGAAATCTCTTTTGGCTTTGTTCGAACTACCTAGGTCACTTGTTTATACTGGTGCTGTTGCATTGGGTATAGATATGTATGTGTTTTATATATAGACATACACGCACACTTGTATTAGTATTGTTTGCTGTCTCAGTTTTGGGTTGTTCGAACTTGATACTTTCTGAAGTTTAATGTTTGTAATGCTTATAATCTTGGAGCCTTTGTGTACTTATCACTGTTTCAAGCCTGATACTTTTTGAGGTTTGCATCTGTGCGATACACTACTTTATATGTTGATGTCGTTCTTGTTCCTCTGACTTCGGTCAGTAGCCCACGGCATGACTTAAATTTGCAAATTTGCTTCTTCATTATGTGATATTTGCATATCTGTGCACGTGTGTTGTTTGGATTAGGTCAGTGGTTCAAGTGCTTGAATGTGCACTTGTTTATTTGGTTTCTTGTTGGTTTAAGTTTACAATTTTTGGACTTTTACTTCGGCTTGCACTTGAATGTGCAATCTGTAGTTATGTGTACTGATTTGGAATTTGCAGTCACGACTGCCTCTGTACCTTGAACTAGCCTGGTTGCTTTCATATCACGGCTGGTTCGAGTTTTGCTTGTATACTTCATGCGTACTTTGAAATTTCACTTTGGGATTTGCACTGTTATGGTTTAGTGCACTTGTCATTCGAATTGATGATGTTCATTGCATTGTTGTATCACTTGATGTACAATGCATTGTTGCTTATGTACACTTGTGTTGTGTTGTTTTTGAGTTGAACTGGTATATTGCCTTTGCTAATTCGATTTACTGATTTGGTCCACTTGTATATGCCATACACACACACACACATATATAATTATGTGTGTTAGTGGTTACCCTTGCTCTTTTGCTCGCCAGTTTTGTGTTGCGCCTATATTTGTGATTTCTCTTGAAGGTTGCATTTCAACCCAGTTGCCTTTGTTAACCATGCTGCAGCATTTTGGTCCCATGACTTTGTTGAGTTGATGTGTTTGTTTACTGGAATTGGGTTTTTCATTTGTTAAGGGTGCACAAATGTGTACATTCATATATACTGGTGTGTGTGTACATGTATGTTCTGCCCGTTGCCTGTTGCTCTTGAGTATGTTGGCTATATTCAACCTTTGCCCACTGTCAAATTCTGTTGCACTTAATATCACCTGATGTTGGGGTATTCATTCCCTGATTTATTTTATGTTGTCACACTCTTGTATCTGCAGTTGCATTTTTGTGCAATTGTTTGGTACATATTCTGGACCTATTGCACGGTTTATCCCGGCATGTAACTGTATCACATTGCCTTCCCTGTTCACTGTTGGTTTCACTTGCACTGTTTTGTTGCTGCAGCTGAGTTGAGAAGTGACTTGACCTCTGTAGGTTCGTTTTGCCGATTTAAATTTGGTGATGTGATGATTATATATACTGTGGTGGCGAGGCAGTACATGCGTGCGTGTACCGCAGCCACACGGTTTTAACATTTTAATGAGGTTGTGGCATTGATATTTGAACCTTCATTGATTTTGTTTCGTTGATCTTTTGTGTACATCATCACTGGAGTGGCAAGGCAGTGCACGCAAGCGTGAATTGCAGCCACACGGAATTGAGTTTTTGGGTACATCATCACGGTAGTGGCAAGGCAGTGCACGCAAGCGTGAACTACAGCCACACGGTATGGATTTTATGATATTCTATCTTGTTTTGACTTATTGATCTTTTGCATATTCCTTATGCTGTAGTGGCGAGGCAGTGCACGCGTGCGTGTACTGCAGCCCTACTCGAATTAATATTTTAATTGATATTTCAATGGTTTGAATTGTTTTGTTTATTCAATTCAATATTCTGAATTGTATTCTGATTTGGTTTAATTTGCTGATTTGTTGTTTAACACTGTTACGTGTTATATTTATCGTTATCCGATTTCTTTATTTAAGGATCGGATAGACGAGATTTATTACGACTGTCGTCTATTCATTATTTAATTATTATTGTTTCTGTGCACTAATAACTGAGTTTGAATTAGACTGACCCGTGTATTATTTTCTTTTGAATTTAATACTCGGGTCAGACCCGAGTTATTTCAGGTTGTAGAAATCTTGCTTTGGGTAGCTGTTTGAGCTATGAAGACTTTTTATATCTTTTGGAGTTGTCGTGTCATAGTATAGGTTGATATGTATTCATGTATATTAGTCGATAATGTACTTGTATATATAACTTCCAGAGTCGACTGTTGTAGTTGTATCATATGTATTGTGTCAAATGTATTGTAACTGAAATCAGTTATATATATATGAGACTTTTTGTTTTAACTGTGTTCCGCATTTATATTATCTGTGTTATTATTATATTTACTATCCTAAACTATTATGAACCATCGTAGTTCATTTTATACTGAATTGGGGTATGTCGATGGGAGTAGTTAAATCAGAGATGAAAAATTGAAAGAATATATATATACCACTCCTATCGAGATAACCAATACTAGTGTAAGGCCTAACTACGTATGGCCGCTCCTCAACAGCCTTATTCTCCGTGCTAGTTGACAGCACTGCACCGTAGTGTTATTGGCTAGCGTGGGTATAGAGGTGGGGCGTCACAATGTATGTTTGTATGTATCTCTCTCTGTGTGTGTATACGTTAAGATATATGTGTGTGTGTGTGTGTAATGAATTTTTTATAAAAGTTGGCTGAATAGAATAATTACGAATAAAGACATTGCGATGAATATTGTATAATTAAAGCGCTTAGCAGTTCTATTGCGGTGGAGGTAAAAAAATGTTATTATGGGCATATAGTGGAAAATACATTAGTTGTAAAAAGCATCATTAGGTATAAAACCAAATATTTAATGTTAATTTATTCTCATTTTCAAATCATTTGTGTAGAAAGAAGAAATATTATTTAATCTTATATAACAAAACTAAAGAATATCATGATTTATACAGTCCAGCTTAGTGACCACAAAAAATTTCTAACTTACATTGATACTTATGCCTTAAAATTAAGTATTTGCCCTAACTTTGTTCAGGGGTGTCAATGAATACCCAAAAAATTCGAAATATGTCTTCATCCACCCATAAAGCGGATAAATATCCGATATCCGAAAAAACAGATGAGGATACGAAGGCATCCGCATCCAAAAATTATCTGTTCGGTTTTTTCAAGATTTTTGTTCAAATTAAGTGTATTTAGTACAATGAAATATTTTTTTTATTGTTTTATTAAGTTGGAAATTCATATTACACGCACTTAACGCATATTAACTGGTCAAAACTATTTATTATCATCATATTAGTTTATTTTTAACACTTTAATAATTAGTCGGATTGGAAAAAAATTATGTTAAATTAAAAAAAAATCATTTATGTTTCTTGACTTGTAAGTAGAATAATTATCTTATATCTTTCTGTATCTGCGGATGCGGATATCCGATATCCAAAGATAATTTTGGATACAGATGCAGATATGGTATTATTCTTATCTGAAAGTATCCATTGACAGGCCTAACTTTGTTGATTTTGTTTGAAAAGAGCGAGTCAAATCAACATTTTACATTAATTCTATAAATCAGGTGATAAAAAGCGATTCAACACGTGTACTGGAAAATAGCGGAGCTTAAAGTGGATATACTGTTCAAAAGCACTTTATTAGAAAAGTGCAGCGATGGAAGAGTGATATGCGCTATAGCATGGATTTTGCGGGGTATTAACGGGGATTTAACAGCATACGATGAACGATAAAATAATGAATATGCAAAAATAAGAAATATTACCATTTGCTGAAATTATCATACCGAGAGTCGATACGTTGTTTGTTCGGCCTTTCCTCTTAGAGCATCACATCTCCTCATTCTCTCCAAGTTGCAACGTTGAAGAAAGGACTTCACAAAGGCAAGGATGGATGGCTATGAATGGAAGAGAGAGAGCTTAGAAAAGTGTGTCCAAGTTTGTTTGGTGGCTAGGTCATTTGTAGAGAAAATCAACACCTTTCTCTCATTTTTTTACTCTAGGTCCGAAGACTAGGTAAAGCCCTAAAAAATATTTCTATGGCCAGCCTATGGTGTTGATATTGCATGGCCAAACACCTTTTTGATTGCTCTTGAATTATCAACTAATTAATTTCTGAATCCAAAATCGATTGAATCGTCGTATGAATTTTATACATTGTTCAATATGAATTTTATACATTGTTCAATCGATTGTAAATAATCGTATTGACTCGCTGGTGTGTATTTGATCCACGATCAGTATTTAAACGGTTAAAATATCGATGTCTATACAAACTTTGCTGAAGTGCAGTATAGGGTTAATTTCAATGCCTATAGATCATAGGTGAAATCATATTTCTAATTTAATATCATCTCACCTAGCTGAATGAGTTGCGGGGTATGCCATAAAGGCAATTATGTAATTTGTTACATATATCTAACTTGATAACCAATCTTGTTCAAATTAAAAGCTATCTTGTTCAAAATAAAAGCTATTTTCTTTTTATTATATACTTGATATAATATGTTATATTAATTATTCATTTGATTAAAAGAATGTTTAGTATAGAAAATCAGCAAATGGTATTTTTCTAATAGTAGTTACAATGTATCGTAATCATGAGTGGTTTATCACAATAAAATAAATATATTACTTTACATATTCCTAATCAAGATGTATCGAGACTGGATATCGGTAGATCCTTGAGACTATAGTATATAACGCTATTCAAACTTAGGATAGTGTATTACTCTTGGCTGCCAGGGGCATCAAGGGGTTACATACAGATAGTTATTGGACAACTATGGAATGAGTCACTCGGTAGTTTTCTACTGGTTAATATAACTAAGGTCTGATAGAAAATATCGATATGATAAATTTACACAATTCCTCGACTTGATAATATCGTCAAGCTTCAATATAGAAACTCCTTTTTTATTATAGTTAAATCATGGTACGACGTCCATCGAATGACTATAGTTAGATCGAGTGGAAGCATCGGAAGTACTATTCAATAGAGAATTTGTCTTATTGATTATATAGGGTAGGCATCACAGTGTCAGCTTAAGTTAATTCATAGTCAAAGTCTTTGGCCAAAGTAGTATGGTTAATAATAATTGTTATTATTAAACCAAATTTTTGTTAGCACTTACAAAGTTGCATGTGGACAATGTTTGAATTTTGACTAAAACCAAATCTCATAAGTCCTAATTTGATATAGTTTTGACAAAGAGAATTGGTACAAATAATCATCACTGCCAGGTACCGCTTATGTTAAGTAAAATTGGGTTTTATCGAAAAGACGTGTAAGTGATAAGTTCAGCCAAAATACCACACCACTAACTAAGATGACGTGTGAACGTTAATTTTCAAATTGTTCGATATTAATCGCTAACTGAATTTATACCTTTGAGTCGCACAACCATAATGATGAATACTTTAAATAAACACATGATTTAATTAATCTATAATCATTGTAAATTAATTAATGAAATAATTTTTTTGAAATATTAATTATTAAATTTTATTTTATTTGCTTGAATGCCTTTAGTACTTAATACAGTGCGTTTATAAAAGTATATACATACATATCGATATACGATATTGATAATTTAAATTTGATTTAAATTAATTAATTTGTAAGTGGAATTGAAATTTTTAAAGGCTTATCTAGTACTTTCTATCGTTGTCCATACTTATATAGAAAGGGGATTTGATTGAGATTTAAAGAGCAATAAGAGTGGAAAGATTTTAAGGGAGGAATTGAAAATGTTTCCCTTAAACCAAAATCTCTTTCATTTCATTCACTATTCCTTCTACGGACGTTTCATTTTTTCTATCTCCTTCCCTCTTTTATTCCAGCTAAAATAATGGCCTCCAAGGCCTAAGAAAAATTCCAATATCAAATGAAAAATAAAATTAAACAAATAGAGTGTTGTAACTCTTGATATCTGTAATATTTGGAGATGGATTTATGGATCTATGAGTTATCTCATCATTCAAGGTGCATTCTCTTAGCTACATCTCAAGGTTAATTTTAATTTTATTTATTCATCATTTACCATGTTTATATGAATTAGATCCATCACATATCTCATCTCATCCGCATATTTATTTATTTGGTTACATAGATTAGATTATCTTTTTGTTACATCTTAATTAATGACATATGTTCACCATGTTATTTTAATTTGAATCCATTTTAAGATATAATTTGATTGATTACATGTTCATCTTGTCATCTTTTGATTTATCTATATGATTTCACATTTAATTAATTGTTCACACTATTTATACAATATAGATTTGAAACCATTGCGGCAAATACATATGTGTCTAACTAGTCCTATATGTTTTGCTATTGTTATTAAATACATTGTTCAGAAAAATAATAGTTTTGACTGAAACCTAAGTTTTAATGACATAATTCTTTTAGTAATTACATATACATATAGGAATAAATTGCATATGCTATCTATCTTAAATCACTTTGGAAATTTTATGCATATGATTTGTGTTTGTTGTTTTGGATATAACATTTTTCTTATTGCATATTTTGAAAGTTGTTAATTTTTTTTATTAAATAACTATAACCGAACTTTCGTGTGAAATATCACAAATCCTTTGGTTACCTTTAAAATTAAAGTTAGACTTTCTTTTGATACTTTAATTTTCGAAACATATAGTAGTTTTATAAGAAAAAATTACATATACATGTTGGTTTAGGTTTGATATATAATTTACAATGTTTGGTATATATGATTGTGTATACCAATTTAACTTTGAAGCTATATTCAAAATGTTGTTTTTAAATTCAAACTTGTAACATAATGAAACTTAATTTTAACATATTCATATGTATATAATTTCTAATATGTCTATGTATTTTAAATAAAAATATAGACAACAAAGGCATATATAAAGATAACATTAACAATGCACACTTCCTATATGTTGCACTCACACAATATACACTGTTAATATATTTAGATTTATCATATTTCATGCTATGTTTAAATTGATCATCAATGATATTTAATAAATCATTAATCTAATTAGAGAGAATAATTAAAGATTTCTCTCTCCATATAAAACTATATCTTTCCTCAACTGATTACGTAAATTTATAGAAATAAACGAAAGGTGTCCTTCTTAAGATCAACTTTAATAAGTAATTGTTACACACAGTGGTGTATTTAGTACACTCATACTTTTAAATTTATATCAATTTCAAACTCTTTTAAACTAGTTAAATAAAATAAGGATTTTATTTAAAAGAAATTTTAGATTGGATCTAAGGCCTCTTTAAACTTCATGAAACGACCCACAGTTCCGTACCCCTTGAGTTGACACTATTCTCCATCAATCAACTCAAAATGATCGGAAATACGAACCATTTGGGTTAAAGAAGAAGAGGTAGAAGAAGAAGATAGAAACAACATCAAAATCTTACCATCGCAGCGGAATAAAATATAATAGATAATAACAGATCTTTACATAAAGTATATCTGTTTTATACATACATCATTAGAATATATCATCAGAGTTCAACAACATCAATAATATACAACTGGATAGTCATATAAACTTGTCTTCAAAACTGAATACACAGCGGAATAATAATCAAGTACGATAGTACGTATCGCCATCCAGCTCATCTCTTGAGCTCCACAGCAACATATCCTGTATTCTATACTACTCGGTCTGACCCGAACATTATAGTGAAATAACACCCGAGTCAGTCTGGAATACCAGCGTGAGAAATCACACTCAAATTGATTATTAAAGTTCCAAAAATCCTTTGAAAATCAAAAGCATCTCGTAAGACCACGCCACAAATAAACATGTTGGGTTTTTACCTTACGATAGCCAAAACACTTTTTATCAAAATCCTCTGATATTATAGTAGTGCCTATATACAAATACTTATTAAAATAGCTGAAATTGTTACATGATTAAATTCTAGCATACTAGCCACAAAGTGGGTTCTACAAACAAAAACCGTAAAAAACACGTAGGGGGAATAGATTTCCAACTAATGACTAGGCACTGGGGTACCACCTGTCACAGTACGTGGCCTAGATCACCGTACCGAGGATCCCTTCCGATCCCCTGCAACACAAGACCGGGACTACCCCTTACTGGATAATCTCGAGTAAGATCACCCCGCGGTTGGGATCAGCAACCGCCCACTAAGCCGAAATAAAAAGGGAATCTAGACAGGGATGACCTCGCCCTAATGGGTGCTACCCACTTAGCCTTGCTGCATAACCCCTGATTTTCAGTCATTCCCGGTTGATGAGGCTCGAGGCTAAGCGTTACCTTTTTAGAACATATCACTTAGAATGCTCATCGCCCACCTGACGATGTTCTGAAAGCATTCATCCATATAAGTCCATCCCGGGTTCGAACGGAACCGAAGGCACTACTCCTACTACATCCATTTTGGAATCACCTCAGGATTAGTAGCGACTAGCCCTTGCACTTCACTGCTCCACCTTCAGATCCAAACTCTTGTTTTCCACACGAAAACGTACAAACCGAATCGAAGTGGTTTTCAAGAAATAAATCCCGATCTCGATCTCTTCGAAACGATCAATGCATCGGCCAATATTGATAATCAGTTATTTAACTATCAAATAACATTCACAAACAACCATCAAACATAAACAATTTCGCCAAATTATTTATTAATCTAAAAATATCTTCACAAGATATATTTCCACTTTTCAAACCTTTTTGAAAACAATTTTCAAACCATCTTCCTTTTACGGAATACATTCCCCAAATATTTTCTATTTCCACTGAAATCACCAAGTACAAATAATTTAATACACTTATTATAAAATATACTATAAACATTTAAATTAAAAATTACTTTAATACTTATTTAAAATATATATTTTAAGAATATATTTAAAATAAAACTACTTTGTACAATATAAAACTAAATTTCTAATACTTAAAATATAATACCGAGCCACTTTTAAATAATTACTGCTATAATGAATTAGAAAAATATACTTACTTTAAAATTCAAACATTTAGAAATAATTACTTTTCTAAAATATACCTTTAAAACAACTTAAACTTTTAACAAAATTTGCTTCAAAAACGTACTTGGCTATCCAAGGAAATACACTTCTCTTCCACATCCTTTAAAAATAAATCACTATTTATTTTTAAACAAATACCAATTCCTTTAATAAATTCTCACCGTGAATTTATTCCTCCAAATATCCACTAATATATTCCTTCACTTTTATAAACCCAGCCTATAAATTTCTTAGACTCACTTCCCTTTTAAAATTCCAATTTCAACACTTAAATAAATTTTCAAATTGACTTCCAAATTACTCGTTTTGAAATGAATTCCTTTACTTACTCAATTCATTTCAAAATCCATTAACTTCAGATTTTATTTCTTAATTATGATTTAAAGTCCATTTTAACTAAAAATATCAACTTCATACCCTTTTCCCAAATTCCTTCTTTACCTATTTCAATAAATTTAAAACTTGAATTTTTAAAATAAATTCTTTATTCCTTTAAATAATAACACTTAAGTTAAAATTCATTATCTTCCTATTTCTTCAAAATCCCCTTTTCATACTCGGAATTTATTTATTAGAATTTTAAAATCACTTTTATTCTTTTCCAATCATTCTTAAATTTATTCAAATTCTCTATAATTATTTCACTTACAAATTCTCTTCTTTTATTTTCTTTTCGAAAATCCAATTTATATATTTTTGGTAACTCATTATACCCAAATATATTCAATCAAACCGTAACATCTAATACTCCAATTATCAATAAAATTCATCACAGTATATCAAATAATCATATCATAGAATATTTAAACAAATCCAAATATTTTGAGGAATCCAGTTGGATCCCTCCAACCTGTTTCCCTGCATCCTCAGACGTTAGCACAATATAAAATACCAATTCCACTTCGAGGTGGAATATCGCAGTAAAAAGGGTCATTCATTATTATGCGGGGGGCATAGGGTTTCATCCGCTATAATGTGTAGGAACATCAATCCAACCACTATTATATATAGTACTATATATATTATAATATAATTCAACAGATAATACTTTATAAAATCAGCCAAACAACCAATAATTTAAATTCAACAATTTTAAATTATTCTAGGAATCCGAATGAGTGAGATTTTACTCACCTTTATTTTTAATTGCAATTTGTTCCAATTTTTTGATTCCATTGCATAAATTCTGCAGCTACAAATCCAAATGGCTAATTTCATTCGATTGAACCTTGTATAAGAAATTTCAAATTATATAAATTAATGATTTCAAACTTTAATTATAATAAATTAACTAATTATTTAATTTAACTAACTACTTATAAATGATTTTAGTTTTCTTTCTATCAATAAGTTTTTAAACATGATCAATGTTAATTAAAATTCTTTCAAATTTTAAATTACCTTTAAATAAAACCTAAGTCCATCGTCCAGGCTACAAGCATTCCAGACGTCAAGGACAAGAGCTCGTCTTCCACCATGCCACATTCCTCCTCATCAATCGCGCATGCGCCATCACAGCTCAACAGACCCTACCAAAGCCTCCTCCTGCATACGTGCCTCCCTGCAGCAACCCTTTCCATTTAAATCAAACGTCGAACCCTCCAGCGTGCGCAGGCGTGAGCAACCCCATTATGCCGAACCCAAAACCCTAGCCTCAACAATAAGCATGAACGCGGCCTCGCTTGGATCTTTGCTCCACTCTAGCACCTACGACCCATCGTCGAGCTCCCTCTATCTTCGTGCGTAAGCTCTAGGGTTGCGAGCGACGCCAATAACGAAAGAACGAATTTGATTCGTGATTCCTTTTTTTATTATTATAAATCTATTTTGATTATCTTAAGAAAAGAAAGAGATATTTCCTATTAGAAAGGAAAAGTGGCTTTGGGTATAGCTAGACCGGCTAATCATGTGGTTAGGGTGATTCAATTTGGACTTTTGATTGATTTTATATAATTGAATATTGAAAATATCTCGTGTTACATACCGTGAAATTCCGAACTCCTATTGAGGCGTGTGACCTGGCATTCATAATGTTATACCCCTATTCCGAACACATTGGAAAAGGTTTCGAGTCCTAATTCGATTGTATGGAGAAGATAGCTTTTTGGATCAGTTATTATATTGAATTTCGATATAAATTTCAGCGCGTTTACATATCGTACACTCCCACAACAACTCCAAACACTACGAAAATTGAAATCTGATAATAATACAATATTACGGATCCAATGGAACTGCTTTCGTCGAATTTCGAGACTACGACCTCGGAAGGCTATTTTAAATTCAATTTAAAGGATATATTTTCAAAACTGAACAAAACAATTCCAAATTCAATTTTAACACTTTTACTATCTTCAGTACTATCAATATAAATTTTACAAGCCTTTTAAAATATTTTTAATAAGCTTGAAACTCAAGATTAAATATTTTACACAATCTCCCATTATTGAACTGGATAATTATATTATTCGATAAATTGCTGTATCTACATTCTGAATAGATAAATCCAAGTTTTCCATATTCAAAACCAATTTATAATTTGGTTTCTATATTTAAAACTACTTAAATATTCTAGATTCAACGCTAAAAATCCGGGTCGTCACACTTCATAGGCGCAATATATCCAAAATATGAACTTTTTTGAAATCTACTTATTTCACCCGCTTTCGACTGGCCCAGTTCCGACAGTAGTATTAGAGCCGAATAATCTATGCGATCTAAATTAGTGATCTTAGGTCTAAATTAGTGATGTTAGGGTAGCCAATTAAGCTTACCAATTTAGTAGGATATCTAAAAAGTAATGTTTAGGCTTGGGTTTAGGTAATTAAGTACCCTACACTCCATGGCTACCAGCCTTGCCCGAAAAGTGAAGTAAACCCAAAGATTGTTCCTAATAGGAAAACCTAATTTGAATTGAGCTTTGAGCTAATTTTCAAAATTATTTTGAAAATAAAATAAAATTTTTAATTAAAAGTTAATTTAAAATAAGAAATACATTATAAATTTTATAATGTGATTTCAAAATTATTTTAAAATTAAAATAAGATTTTAAATTTAAAAGGTAAATTTAAAATAAAAATTACATTATAAATATTATAATATGATTTTCAAAGTTGCCTTTTGAAACAACGTGTTACAATGTTATAATATAGTTTTCAAAAGTGCTTTGAAAATATATAAACATATTTTAAAAAATTTAAGACTTATTAATAAGGTTAATAAATTAATTAAATAATTAATTAAATAAGGTATATACATGTAATATATATATATATATATATATGTTACATTATCTTTAATTATCTAAAATGATGTAAGTAAATATATACACATAAGAAATTTTCAAAATAGTATTTAATTAAATTATCTAATTAATTAATTAATTAGAAGTTAATTAAGAAACAATAAAATACATACGTGTGTGTAACCATAAATGTTATAGTATACATATTCATTTAAAATGGTTAATTAAATAACATAAAATTAATTAAATTGCTAATTAATTAAATTAATTAATTAAGATTTTATTAAAGTAATGTACTTAAGACTATTACATAGGTTAATTAAATTATAAAAATTATATAATAATCAAACTTATATAATATGAATGTATAAAAAAAAAGTGAAATATTAAGAAGCCTAAGATAAACTTAAGGAATAAATACATATGTATAGTATATATACCGTGATTTCTAATGTGTACGACAGTTGAATCACAAAGGTGTTTCGTAAGAAATACATTATTCCATAAGTTGATATCACTTAATTAAATTTATTAAAAAAATTATGATTCTTTGTTATATGTGTTGTCCTCTACCATTTATATATAAATAAATTATTTGCATGCTCTCTATTTATTGAGCAAACTCAAGCTAAGGATGTTATGTATAGTGTTATTAAAAGATAGAATAGACGAGGTAAGATAGTTGTAGCATCCTCCATTTTGAGGCACGAAAATAAGCGCTACTGATGCTGCAGTCATCAATAGTATTATTCTTCGATGATAAAATGCAGTCATGTTAATCATATCAACAAACTTCAGAAGCATATGAATATGAATTTTTTTCAAACACATTTCATTAATCAAACTTTCATTACATTTCAGAAATAAAATTTTCACATTCATTACATAATTCCATTCGTTGTCCACGTTTAAAGAAAATATAATAATTGCAAAATACTCTAATAGCGACATACAAAGATGCCCCATTAGTTGATCAGAGTCTAATACTAGAAAGTTATAAATTCTATCATTACATCCATTCAACCATGAGATAAGCTTTAAAAACACATCGAAAATACAAACTCCTACATTAGCTAACTTGCCTCATGCACGTCTCTGGAAGCTTATTTGTCTAACCCAAAAATCCATGATCTTGACCAACTTAAATGAGTGCCCGAGAGTTTAGTGGGAAAAACAAAAACTTCGGATTGGACAAAAATTTAGTGTGAATAATAATATATCATCTCGCACCAAAATAAATATCTAGTGAGACCATGCCGCTAGCCGAACGGCTTTCCCCCTTACTAGTATCTTATCCAAATATGTCAATCATAAGTCATGCGTCTACAACCACAATGGTTAGAATAATCATAACATGATCATATGCATGTGTGCAATATACATAAGTCTGATTAATATGTCCTTTTAGGGCTATGCTCACCCAAGGTTTACCCTTCCTAAAATAGACTATTTGTCTTAAATCAAATGGACTATCTGTCTCATTTCCAGTGGACTTCCTTTCTCAAATCATAGTTTTCATGGGATTATTATGAACTTGTTGGTTTTCACTAATGTCATCTTTCTAATCATAGTTTTCAGGTGATCACTATGAACATATTAGTTTTCACTAATGACATTTCTCCAATCATCGTTTTTATGGGATCAATATGAACCTATCAGTTGTGACAACAAATCTTTCTCCAATCATAGTTTTCATGGGATCACTATGAACCTATAAGTCATATCATAGTTTTCATGGGATCACTATGAACCTATAAGTCATCACTAATAACATTCATTCAAATTATAGTTTTCATGGGATCACCATGAATATATTAGTTTACACTAATACCTTTCTCAAATCATATCCTTTTGATCAGTTGTGGGCATTCTAACATATTAGATCTATCTGATCTCCTGGATGTAATTCTACTCATTATGGAGTTAAGTCTCACCATACTCACTACTGTGGCTACCTAACCGATAACTCTGCTCCCAATTCTAAGATGCAATGTCGGGTCTTAATAATGTGAGCATGAAAATGATAAATATGTAAATTAACTGATCAAATAGTATAAGAACATATAACATTATTCATCAAAATATGTTCAATTAACAATCATTGACATCACAAAATTACTTAACCTTAAGTAACAATTTCCTTTGGAAAATTCATATAAAACTTGGGCTAAACACCACTTTGCTTCCTTGAAAACATTTATTTATTTAAACGATTAAACTCTTTAAATCATTCCTTAAAATAAGAACATAGCACATTACTTAGCAAAGACCTTGTGGCAATATACAATCATTTTTGAAATAGCCTTTTATACACTTGGTATCAAATTAAGGTTGTCACACCTTTAAAACATAAGGATTATCAAGCCAATTGACAAAATTATTCAATTCGCAAAGTTACATCATCCATGCCTTTAAAACATCATGTTAAACCTCTATACTGAGTTTCGAAAACAAAAGTTTTGATTTTATAAAGCACAAGACTACAAGGCCGAAATCATTATTATCGCATTATAAAATATATAGGTAATCGCACCTGTAAAAACTTAGCATTTGGTTTGCATAATATATGGCTTTCGACTTAAAAAATAAAGGATGTCGAATTCGAGGGTTTACGACATCATTGCCATAAAACACTTGATGTCAAAAATAAGACTTGCGGCATTCATTGCCATAAAACACTTTATGTCGAGACTAAGACTTGCAACATCATTGCGACAGAGTAATGGATGTTGAAAATAAGACTTGCGGCATCATTGCATGGAGCAATAGCTGTCGTCTTCTTTAAAATTGCCGCTACTTATGCTGTTAATATAAAGATGTTGAAAAAAAGGATGACAAGGGGCTTCAAGCTTTACACCATAAAGGATGTCAAAATTTAAAACCTGAATGCATATTCTTAAACAAAAGAGGATGCCGCTTTTGTAGAGCTACGAAACCTATGATGTCGAAGGATGTCGAAATCCTATTACATAATTGAGTTCGTGCTTCTATATGAATAGATTCATTTCATACCTACCCAGTAGATGTTGTGACGACCCGCCTTTCTTACCCCAGAAAGACGTATCATCATTAAGAAAGAAAGGGATAGAAATAGAAAAGAATAGAAAGAGAGAATATCAATATTAGAATCTCACAGCGGAATGGAACAAAATATAATACATCACATAACTGTTACATAGTTATACATACATCAGAGTTATACAATATCATACAACAGGACTGTCATATACATATATGTCCATAAATATATCCAAAATACAGCATATACTAAATACACAGCGGAACTACATATATAGGTACATACGTCCGGTCGTCTTCCCAAAAGAGCTTCTCCAGAAAATCAACACTTTCAATACCTATCACTTGGCTACTCATAAAAATTTGAGTACCCAAGAGTTAATGAAAACACAAAATATAAACTTCTGGTCAGACATGGGTCTGGTATGAGTAAACAGGTTAAAATTGCTTAACTTTGAAAATCATTTGAAATAAAGGTATCACGTAAGACTCCCCACAAATAAATACGGGTAAGTTTTTACCTTACGCTAACCAAAACATTTTATAGGAAATTCAATGATATTATAATAGTGTCAAGGGTTTTCAAATAAATAGAAAATAGCCGAAATTGTTACATCTATCAAATTCCAGCTACTATCCATGAAAGTAGGTAATACAAAACAAAACCATAGGGTTTCGTAGGGAAAATGGGTTTCCAACAATGGCAGGGCTACTAGGGTACCACCCGTCACAGTACGGGGCCTAGATCACCATACCGAGGATCACTTCCGATCCCCTACAACACAAGGCCGGAACCATTCCTTATTGAACAGTCCCGAATCAGATAACCCCGCAGTTGTGGCCAACAACTGCACACACAGCCGAAATAAAAAGGGACATCTAGACAGGGGTATACCTCGTCCTGCTTGGGCATGACCCACCTAACCTTGCTGCATCTCCCCTGTTTTAGCCATTCTCGGTTGATGAGGCTTGAGGCTACGATTACCTTTATTGAACATTATTCTTAGAATGCTCATCGTCCGCCTGACGATATGCTGAAAGCATTCAGTCCATACAAGTTCGTTCCGGGTTCGAACGAAACCGAAGGCATTGTCTCGTTACACTCATTTTGGAATCACCCTCAGAGTTAACGACGATAACCCTTGCATTCTGAAAATACCATCTCGATCTCTACTTGATAAATCACGACCTATCGTTTAATTTGGATCGATGTGGTTTTCGGAGAATCAAAATTGATTCTTCCGATCCCGGTCTCATCGGAATCCAAATGCCATTTTAAGGGCCAAATTGTCTATTTAACTTAACAGTTCAATTTAATATTAGAATTCACATAACAGATATAACAGATAAATCATACACAGTTATCACAGATATCCATAATATATCACAACATATCACAGAAATATCATAAACAGATATCAGAGTAAATCAGACAAGAATCATCAATTCATATTAAACTGGTTTGATTAACTTAACTTAATTAATTACTTAAGAATACACTACTTATTCTGCTTAATTAATTACTGATTAATTAACTTGTTAATGATCAATTAATTACTTAGTAAATCACTAATTATCAATTTATTAATCATCTAACCTTTAATTGATTATCTAATTAGTCAACTTTTATTCATTAATTATTACTTAATTACTCTGTAAACTAATTTATTCTTAATTCTTAATTAATAACTTGCTTATAAAAAATTAATTACTTATTTAATTATCACAAATTATTTAATTAATCATTTATTATCAATTTTATTAACTATATTATCCTTAATTAATCACTTAAGTTGATAGCCATTTATTTATTAATTAACCTTAAGCAATTAATTTAAACTTTCTTAAGTTAAACTGATAAAACCCAAGATTAATTCCTAATTACAGATTTAATTAAAAGTTATTAATTTGATTTCATGTATAAATTAATATACATTCTAATACTTTGTATTAATCAACTATCTTAACAGACTTTCTTTAATATACATTCTAATACTTTGTATTAATCAACTATCTTAACAGACTTTCTTTAATAAACTTTTAATTCAAGTATTAATCTAAAACTAACTAATTGCTTTATCAACTTAGTTATACAAAATACTTAAAACAAAATTATGCACGTCCATTGAGAAATGGACCCGAGGCAACACCACCCTTTACTCGAGAAAGTCTCGAGTTTCCCTCGTGTCTTCCCTGCGTCTCTCTTCCCTATCCACCTTCTTCTTCTTCCTGTTTCCTTTCTTCTTCTCATTTTTTTAAGTTTAAGTTAAAAACGAAACTGCGTTGCACAACTCACGCAAGCAACTCAGTGACAATCCCGATAGCAACATCCAAAAATCACGAGTACGAGCACGCGCCAATCCCAGCATATCGACAGACATCTCTTCACCACCGTGCACGTGCATGGTGGCTCGCCTCAACTCCGGCAACCCACGCTATCACCCACAAACTCCAACTCGACCATCCACTCGAATTCAAAAGCTAACTCGATGCAAAGATCTCGAAGTCGAAAAATACCCCTCTGGACGAACTGAAACTCGAACAACTGAAGAGAAAATGCCTCTTCCTCCTAGCGCTGACCACCATTTGAGTTGCGATTCCTGCCACGCGTCGCCGACGTCATCCCCCTTCAAACCTCAAAAGCACTCCCAGCTCGGTCGTTCCATGATGATGAAATCATCGAGCAAACAGACCCATTAGAAAACTCAAACTAAACCCTACCTTTACCTCAAACTCAAAATCTATACATTCGATTTTTTTTTGACATTTTTCTTATGTTAAATTGTCTTCAAGCTTTCTTCATATCAAATTACAACCATTAAAATTTACCCAATCATCCAGAATTGACAAAAACCCATTTCAGCTTCCTTTTAAAACTGCTCTTATAATCTTTGCTTAAAAATCATAATTTTTATGTTAAAAATCCTAACTTTGAGCATGAAATCAAAATATGTTATTGAATTCACAAATTTAAACATTCAGATTTTGACCTTTGATTTATTTTACCTGTAACTTGAAATAACAGTATTTATAAAGTACTGTAAAACTCCAAACAAGTTTGCAGGCCTATAATTTAAGATAAACAACTTGAATTAGCAACAATACCAAAGTTCAAAACATTTATATGAAGAAGTGTTTACAAATTTCTTTGCTTTACTTTGTTCAGATACTCAAAATTTCTGAAGAACAGTTACATATGCTACCAGAGCAACAGGAAGTACTCAAGACAACTTGTTTAATGCAGACATCAAAGCACATATCTTTTCTAAGTTAAATATACAAGTTTAAATTGAAAATTGTGAGTTTACTCACCAGAATAAAACTTTGAATAGAAGGTGATATGTTGAAGAAACTGCGGAAAAACTTTCCTGAAGCTTTTCTTTAATTTTTCTGTTTTGAATTTTATTTAAGTTTGCAAAGCAACAATTTTATTTTCCCTCCTTCTTTGTTTCTCAGGTTTGCTTTTAGGTTTTTGTTAAGTTTTTATAAACGAACTTAAAAATATGATGGATATATATAGAAGTAACTGAATAATATAGGTTGTATCTAGGCATTTTTTTATTTGTATTGCCATGTTTTTTTTTAATTGGCTAAGTATTATATTCTGCAGAAGGAAATCATCACAAAGATTTCGGCTGCAGTACTTTACTTAAACAACAAGTTGTGCTAATTTAATGCTTTTGCTTCATTTATGATAACATGTAATTAATGTTTACTGATTCTTGTTAATTTTTGTACAAGACACAGATTTGTTTTATTTTGTTAAGTGAAAACTTTTGTTTCTTGTGCCTATAAAGTTTACAGCTGCATATAAGTTTATTTTTATTTTTTATTTTTCTGGACAAAGACATTTTGATTGTTGTACATATGTGCATACAGATTATGCATAAAGATATTTTACATGTAATTTGTATACTTGACTCATTTGCACACTTGTTTCAATAGCAATTTGATACGATCTTTATTAAAAATTATGTAATGTATAAATGGGTTTCACAGGTTAATGTTTTAGGCTACTATATGTATATATTGAGTAAACTTAACATAGTCATTGCTAGTATATTAATTTTATTTTATTTATGTTGTTCACGTATGATTATTATGGTTATGATTTCTAAGTTTATCCTATTTGTAATTTAATTATCAAACATTGATTCATAACCTATATTTGTATTTTTATATTTCAAGTTATAATTTATATTTGTATATTTATCTCTTTAGTTACATCTTATAGTTTAAAATTATGTTTTCTACTTGTTTTGTATGTTTATCTTTATAACCATTTATATTGTTTTATACTTATGTGTTAGAATTCCATGTTTCTGTTTAATATTACTATGTTTATTTTTAAGCTTTATCATTTTAAAAACTACAATTGTATTCATACGTATATCATCAAAGAATAAAAATATAAAGTCTTTGATTTTGTTGAATAAGAGAGATTCTGTTATAAACAATTTTAAAAGATTCAATTTTAAATTTTCAAATCCAAAATTTCTTTACAGTCACATATATAACTGGTAAATAATTAAGATCTCATCAGTTTATAACTTGAGGAGCTTGAATTTAATCAGATTAAATATTTATTAAAATATGCTGTCAAAAATTCCGGGTTGTTACATTCCTCCCCCCTTAAAAGAATTTCGTCCCCAAAATTTAAAACAACATTTAATTCAAAAGCTTTTATATTAACAATCCAAACATACATATTATTCATATAATAGCAAACAATCAAACAGTCTCGCCTAACAAATATCACTAGTTATCCAGACATAAATCTGGATAAGCATTCCTAAAACTATCGAGAGTTTCCCAGGTACAATCTCTGGGATCCTCATTCCACTGCACCTTGACAAGTTTCACCACTTTGTTCCTGAGTTGCTTCTCGTCTCGATCTACAATCCCAACTGGATTTCTGACCACATTTAAATTGGGTTCTACTTCCAAATCTTCTTGAATTACAGGTTCTACAACCAGTGATGGATCATGAACAAATTTCCTCAAATGCGATACATAAAACACATTATGAATCCCAGACATTCGCTCTGGCAATTCAATCCTGTAGGCTACAGCTCTAGTTCTTTCCAACACTCGAAATGGTCCAATATATCTCGGAGTAAGTTTTCCCGTCTTTCCGAATCTTATAGCACCTTTAATTGGGGAAACTTTGACAAAAACCAAGTCTGCGATCTCAAATTCCAATGGCCTTCGTCTTCTATCAGCGTATTTCTTCTGACGATCCTGAGCATCTTTCATCCTTTTCTTGATAAGCTCAACCTTCGCAGAAGCTTCTCGAATAAGACCGGGTACGAGCACAAGATGATCCTTCGATTCAATCCAACAAGATGTGGATCTACACGCTCTTCCATATAAAGCTTCATAAGGAGCCATCTTAATACTCGCTTGACAACTGTTATTATAAGAAAATTCCACTAGATGAAGATGGTCCTCCCAAGATCCTCCAAAATCTAAAACACAAGCCCGCAGCATATCCTCAAGAATACGATTAAGACTCTCCGTCTGTCCGTCCGTTTGAGGATGATAGGTTGTGCTCAAACTCAAATTTATTCTCATAGCTGATTACAGAGCTTCCCATAATTTGCTAGTGAAAATAGGATCACGGTCACTTACTATACTGTCTGGAACACCATGCAATCTAACTATCTCCTTTAAGAAAATTTCCGCCAGAGAAACTGCAGTACGGGTTGCCTTAACTGGTACAAAATGGGTACTCTTAGTTAAACGATCCACAATAACCCATATACCGTCATTTCCTTTCCTAGTTCTAGGCAATCCGTCGATAAAATCCATCGAGATCATCTCCCATTTCCAATTCGGAATTTCCAAAGGCTGCAATAATCCGGCAGATTTCTGTTCATCACCTTTAACTTGTTGGCAGATGGCACAACTGTTCACAAATCTAGCAACATCCTTCTTCATATTCGGCCACCAGAAGACTCTCCTCATGTCCTTGTACATCTTCGAAATTCCAAGATGAATATTCAATTTGGAGCGATGACTTTCAGACAACACTTCCTGCCTTAGATCCCTATCATTCGGAACACAGATTCTCCCGTTAATCCTTAGTGTTCCATGGTCATCGATTTCAAAACTAGGACACTGACCCTTCCTGACTCTTTTAATGAACCTCCTCAACATCTTATCAGATTCTTGCTTCCTTGAGATCCTTTCAACAAGAGATGGAACCACTTCCAGAAGAGATAGAACTGCGTTCCTACTGAGAGCATCAGCTATGACATTTGCTTTCCCCGGAGTGTACAGAATATCCAAATCATAGGATGCAAGAAATTCAACTCACCGCCACTGTCTCAGATTAAGATCTTTTTGAGAGAATAGATATTTCAACGGTTTGTGATCTGTGAACAATTCGAATTTCTTTCCTAAAAGATAATGTCTCCAAATTTTCAAAGCAAAAACAATGGCTTGCAGTTCAAGATCGTGTGTAGCATAGTTTTTCTCATGAGGCTTCAATTGCCTACTAGCATACGCAATAACCCTTCCGTTCTGCATCAGAACTGCTCCCAAACCCACCATACAAGCATTAGTATAAACCTCGAATTTGCTCTTCCCATCCGGAATAGCAAGTACTGGTGCACTAGTTAACCTTATCTTTAATTCTTGAAAAGCTTCTTCGCACTGGGGTGTCCATTTGAATTTCGCTCCTTTCCTAGTCAGCTTAGTCAAATGCGAAGAAATCTTGGAATAATCCCTGATAAATTTCCTGTAGTAGCCAGCCAATCCCAGAAAACTGCGAACTTTCGTCGGTGTCTCCGGCTGTTTCCATTCCAGAATAGTTTCAACTTTTGCTGGGTCTACAGAAATGCCTTCACCAGAAACAATGTGCCCTAAAAATTTAACTTTGGATTTACAGAAATGGCACTTAGAAAACTTCGCCTTCAACACATGCATTCTCAGAGTCTCCAATACAATCCTCAAATGCTCCTTGTGCTCTTCTTCGGATTTGGAGTAGACCAAGATATCATCAATGAATAGCAGTACAAACTTATTCAACACATTCCTAAAGACTCGGTTCATGAGGTCAACGAAGTAGGCAGGAGCGTTGGTTAACCCGAAAGGCATAACCAACCACTCATAGAAACAATTCGGTCCCCTAAATGCAATCAAGGGAATACTGTCTTCAGCTACCCATAACTGATGGAAATCTGAAGCTAGATCTAGTTGAGAAAAATAGAAGCACCATGCAATTGGTCAAAAAGATCATCGATGCGAGGAAGAGGATATTTATTACGGATAGTCACTTTGTTCAATTCTCTATAATCCACACAGAACCTCAATGATCCATCCGATTTGGTTACAAACACCGCTGTCGAACCCCTACAAGAAAAACCGGGTCTTATCAACCCCTTCTCTAAAAGATCCTGAGTCTGCTTAATCAACTCTTCTCTTTCCCTAGGAGCCATTCTCCTACTGGCCTGAATCACCGGCACAGCTCCTGGAATCAAATCAATACGGAACTCTATTTCTCGATGTGGTGGCAGACACTTAACTTCTTAAAATCCATCAGAAAAATCTTGAACCACATCGATATCTTCAATCTTCTCTTCAGAAGTCTCAATTCCATGCAAAAGACTACTCAAGTGAATTCCAGAATTATCCCACGACACTCTGGCAATTCTACCCAAATCAGTTTCCAACGAAAATGTTCTTTTATCACAATTCAAAATGGCTTTATACATATCCAACCAATCCATTCCCAAAATAAGATCAAATCCCTTAAAATTCAACACATACGGGTCACAAGAAAAACTATGGGATAAATAAGAGATCTTCAAGTCCTTACAGATAGTGTCTAATTTGGTCACCCCTCCTATAGGATTAGATACCAAGATAGGGTTGTCTACAGAACTAGGGTTAAGAGAGAACTTTTCAACGGAGTCTAAAGAAATAAAACTCAAGGAAGCACCCGAATCAAACAAAACTTTAATATATTTTCCATCTAAAAGTAAAGTACCTTCTAATACTCCTTTGCCCATCGAAGAAGAAGATGGTCCTGCTTCCAAAGCAAAAACTTTATTCTGAGGTGCCCTCTGCAGAAGTGGACAATTCTTGATCATGTGTCCTGCCTGATGACAATTAAAGCACAATGATCTCTGAGCCATAGTTGATCCTAGGCCCCTCTGATGTGGTTGCTGTTGCTGGAATCCTTTTCTAGGACACTTATTTGCCAAATGTCCTTCCTGTTGACAAATGTAGCACTTGCGAGGTTCGTTGTTATTCCCAGGTTTCTTCTTGTTCGGCTTTCTCCATTTGGGATCGAACTTCCGCTTATTCGGATTAGTGAAATTCCCACCTGAAGCTGCAAATGGAGCCACAGATTTCTTACCCATCAAACTTTCATACCTCAATGCCATATCAATCAAATCAACAAAAGATCCCTTCAGAAGCACCGTCAATTTTCCATGGAACTCAGGCCTCAATCCTTGCACAAATTTCTCATTCTTTTTAAGAGGAGTATCGATGAGTCCTGGTCCATAACAAGAGAGTTCATTGAATCTTGTTTCATACTCCGAAATAGACATACTACCCTGCTTCAAATACAGAAAATCCTGATACAATTGGGTTCTCCCTGCTGTTGGCATAAACTTCTCTTCAAACAATTTCTTAAATCTGTCCCATGAAATGTCATCCTCAGAAATATTTGCTATTGTTGAATCACACCATGCTGCTGCACCACCCTGCAATTGCCACGATGCCATTTGTCTCTTATGCTCATCAGACAATTTCATGCTCTTGAAAATGCGCTCACAAGAGCGTAGCCAGGCTTGAACTTCAATTATTAACTCTGAACCTTTGAATGGTTGGCCTCCGAGATTTTTGAAATCTTTGCATAATGCTGCAAAACTAACTTGAGGCGGTACTGGATTGACAGCCTCACTAGCATTTTGACTCCGTCCATCATCTGTTGAAGTACTGGCCCTAACTCTACCTCTACTTCCGGAACTCATGTCGGTCACCTGAACAGGTAACTCAACAAACTTAGATAGATACATATAATTATATGAAAATACAAATACGCACTCTCAAGATAAATATAACACAAGAGCCTAGGTACTCGCTCGACCTAGCGCTCTGATACTAACTGTGACGACCCGCCTTTCTAACCTCAGAAAGACGTATCATCATTAAGAAAGAAAGGGATAGAAATAGAAAAGAATAGAAAGAGAGAATATCAATATCAGAATCTCACAATGGAATGGAAAAAAATATAATACATCACATAACTGTTACATAGTTATACATACATCAGAGTTATACAATATCATACAACAGGACTGTCATATACAGATATGTCCATAAATACATCCAAAATACAACATACACTAAATACACAGCAGAACTACATATATAGGTACATACGTCTGGTCGTCTTCCCAAAAGAGCTTCTCCAGAAAATCAAAACTTTCAATACCTATCACTTGGCTACTCATAAAAATTTGAGTACCCAAGAGTTTATGAAAACATAAAGTATAAACTCCGGGTCAGACATGGGTCTGGTATGAGTAAACAGGTTAAAATTGCTTAACTTTGAAAATCATTTGAAATAAAGGTATCACGTAAGACTTCCCACAAATAAATACGGGTAAGTTTTTACCTTACGCTAAACAAAACATTTTATAGGAAATTCAGTGATATTATAATAGTGTCTAGGGTTTTCAAGTAAACAGAAAATAGCCGAAATTGTTACATCTATTAAATTCCAGCTACTAGCCACGAAAGTGGGTAATACAAAACAAAACCATAGGGTCTTGTAGGGAAAATGGGTTTCCAACAATGGCAGGGCTACTAGGGTACCGCCCGTCACAGTACGGGGCCTAGATCACCGTACCGAGGATCACTCCCGATCACCTACAACACAAGGCCGGAACCATTCCTTACTGAACAGTCCCGAACAAGATAACCCCGCAGTTGTGGCCAACAACTGCACACACAGCCGAAATAAAAAGGGATATCTAGACAGGGGTATACCTCGTCCTGCTTGGGCATGACCCACCAAACCTTGCTGCATCTCCCTTGTTTTAGCCATTCTCGGTTGATGAGGCTTGAGGCTATGATTACCTTTATTGAACATTATTCTTAGAATGCTCATCGTCCGCCTGATGATGTGCTGAAAGCATTCAGTCCATACAAGTTTGTTCCGGGTTCGAACGAAACCGAAGGCATTATCTCATTACAGTCATTTTGGATTCACCCTCAGAGTTAACGACGATAACCCTTTCATTCTGAAAATACCATCTCGATCTCCACTTGATAAGTCACGACCTATCGTTTAATTTGGATCGATGTGGTTTTCGGAGAATCAAAATTGATTCTTCCGATCCCGGTCTCATCGGAATCCAAATGCCATTTTAAGGGCCAAGTTGTCTATTTAACTTAACAGTTCAATTTAATATTAGAATTCACATAACAGATATAACAGATAAATCATACACAGTTATCATAGATAACCATAATATATCACAACATATCACAGAAATATCATCAAACAGATATCAGAGTAAATCAGACAAGAATCATCAATTCATATTAAACTGGTTTGATTAACTTAACTTAATTAATTACTTAAGAATACACTACTTATTCTGCTTAATTAATTACTGATTAATTAACTTGTTAATGATCAATTAATTACTTAGTAAATCATTAATTATCAATTTATTAATCATCCAACCTTTAATTGATTATTTAATTACTCAACTTTTATTCATTAATTATTACTTAATTACTCAGTAAATTAATTTATTCTTAATTGTTAATTAATAACTTACTTATAAAAAATTAATTACTTATTTAATTATCACAAATTATTTAATTAATCATTTATTATCAATTTTATTAACTATATAATCCTTAATTAATAAATTAAGTTGATTACCATTTATTTATTAATTAATCTTAAGCAACTAATTTAAACTTTCTTAAGTTAAACTGATAAAACCCAAGATTAATTCCTAATTACAGATTTAATTAAAAGTTATTAATTTAATTTCATGTATAAATTAATTTACATTCTAATTACTTTATATTAATCAACTATCTTAACAGACTTTCTTTAATAAACTTTTAATTCAAGTATTAATCTAAAACTAACTAATTGCTTTATCAACTTAGTTATACAAAATACTTAAAACAAAATTATGCACGTCCATTAAGAAATGGACCCGAGGTAACACTACCCTTTACTCGAGAAAGTCTCGAGTTTCCCTCGTGTCTTCCCCGCGTCCCTCTTCCCCATCTACCTTCTTCTTCTTCCTGTTTCTTTTCTTCTTCTCATTTTTTTAAAGTTTAAGTTAAAAAAGAAACTACAGTGCATAACTCACGCAAGCGACTCGGTGACAATCTCGATAGCAGCATCCAAAAATCACGAGTATGAGCACGCGCCAATCCCAGCATATCGACAGACATCTCTTCACCACCGTGCACATGCACGGTGGCTCGCCTCAACTCCGGCGACCCATGCTATCACCCACAAACTCCAACTCGACCATCCACTCGAATTCAAAAGCTAACTCGATGCAAAGATCTCGAAGTCGCAAAATACCCCTCTGGACGAACTGAAACTCGAACAACTGAAGAGAAAATGCCTCTTCCTCCTAGCCCCGACCACCATTTGAGTTGCGATTCCTGCCACGCGTCGCCGACGTCATCCTCCTTCATCCCTCAAAAGCACTCCCAGCTCTGTCGTTCCATGATGATGAAATCATCGAGCAAACAGACCCATCAGAAAACTCGAACTAAACCCTACCTTTACCTCAAACTCAAAATCTATACATTCGAATTTTTTTTTGGCATTTTTCTTATGTTAAATTGTCTTCAAGCTTTCTTCATATCAAATTACAACCATTAAAATTTACCCAATCATCCAGAATTGACAAAAACCCATTTCAGCTTCCTTTTAAAACTGCTCTTATGATCTTTGCTTAAAAATCATAATTTTTATGTTAAAAATCCTAACTTTGAGCATGAAATCAAAATATGTTATTGAATTCACAAATTTAAACATTCAAATTTTGACCTTTGATTTCTTTTACCTGTAACTTGAAATAACAGTATTTATAAAATACTGTAAAACTCCAAACAAGTTTGCAGGCCTATGATTTAAGATAAACAACTTGAATTAGCAACAATACCAAAGTTCAAAATATTTATATGAAGAAGTGTTTACAAATTTCTTTGCTTTACTTTGTTCAGATACTCAAAATTTCTGAAGAACAGCTACATATGCTACTAGAGCAACAGGAAGTACTCAAGACAACTTGTTTAAAGCAGACATCAAAGCACATATCTTTTGTAAGTTAAATATACAAGTTTAAATTGAAAATAGTGAGTTTACTCACCAGAATAAAACTTTGAACAGAAGGTGATATGTTGAAGAAACTGCAGAACTTTCCTGAAGCTTTTCTTTAATTTTTCTGTTTTGAATTTTATTTAAGTTTGCAAAGCAACAATGTTTCTTTTCCCTCCTTCTTTGTTTCTCAGGTTTGCTTTTAGGTTTTTGTTAAGTTTTTATAAACGAACTTAAAAATACGATGGATATATATAGAAGTAACTGAATAATATAGGTTGTATCTAGGCATTTTTTTATTTGTATTGCCATGTTTTTTTTAATTGGCTAAGTATTATATTCTGCAGAAGGAAATTATCACAAAGATTTCGGCCACAGTACTTTATTTAAACAAGAAGGTGTGCTAATTTAATGCTTATGCTTCATTTATGATACCATAGGTAATTAATGTTTACTGATTCTTGTTAATTTTTGTACAAGACACAGATTTGTTTTATTTTGTTAAGTGAAAACTTTTGTTTCTTATGCCTATAAAGTTTACAGCAGCACATAAGTTTTTTTTTTCTGGACAAAGACATTTTGATTGTTGTACATATGTGCATACAGATTATGCATAAAGATATTTTACATGTAATTTGTATACTTGACTCCTTTGCACACTTGTTTCAATAGCAATTTGATATGATCTTTATTAAAAATTATGTAATGTATAAATGGGTTTCACAGGTTAATGTTTTAAGCTAACTTACCCTATATATATTGAGTAAACTTAACATAGTCATTGTTAGTATATTAATTTTATTTTATTTATGTTGTTCATGTATGATTATTATGGTTATGATTTCTAAATCTATCCTATTTGTAATTTAATTATCAAACATTGATTCATAACCTATATTTGTATTTTTATATTTCAAGTTATAATTTATATTTGTATATTTATCTCTTTAGTTACATTTTATAATTTATAATTATGTTTTATACTTGTTTTGTATGTTTATGTTTATAACCATTTATATTGTTTTATACTTATGTGTTAGATTTCCATGTTTCTGTTTAATATTACTATGTTTGTTTATTTTTAAGCTTTATCATTTTAAAAACTACAATTATATTCATACGTATATCATCAAAGAATAAAAATATAAAGTCTTTGATTTTATTGAATAAGAGAGATTCTGTTATAAACAATTTTAAAAGATTCCATTTTAAATTTTCAAATCCAAAATTTCTTTACAGTCACATATATAACTGGTAAATAATTAAGATCTCATCAGTTTATAACTTGAGGAGCTTGAATTTAATTAGATTAAATATTTATTAAAATATGCTGTCAAAAATTCCGGGTTGTTACAGATGTCGTATGCATCCCTCCATGTAGATATCACACTTCATAACTGCTATTGATATCGGGCATTACCAGGGATTTTGGTCCTCTAATTAAGCATCATGGCAATTTCGTAATTAAACTCAAAACTGTTTTATTTTCATATAAAGTCGTTTCTTCTCACCATACTCTTGTCCATTTTTAATTTTCTATTAGTTAAAAAAATATTTTACTATATTCTTTTTAGAGAAACTACTGTAATGTTAATTTACCTTTCTCAAAATAATTTGCAAACCATTCGAATTATATTAATATTTCAATATAATTTATTAGCCTTACCAACTTAATAAGTTCATAGAAAATCATAATGATTTGAGGAAAATCCCCAAAAGTACTAAAAAAATCAAAATTTACATATTCTTTCTCATATCAAAATTTCAGGTCTTAAATAATTATTTAATTATTTTAATAACTAAAACCCATAAACACCTTTTCCATCTTAGGAAATTCATAAAATATTCATATTAACTTGGAAAATTATGAAATTGAAAACCTATCTTCAAAATAATGTTTTGCATAATATATCAAAATTTTGAGTCAATTAGAGATTAATAGCTTAGGTTTTAACCTTAAAACCTACTAAATCAATTCCATAAAAATTCCAATAATTCATCATTTATTCAAATAATAATATAATTAATCCATACATGGCATATTATCAAAATCAATTTGGAAAAAGATCATAGATCCAAAAACAAATATAAATACTTGAGATGGATACTGCTATTCACCTTAGATTGAATAAGAGATTGGGATTTAATGGTGATTATCTACCCCTTACGCTTCCTCTATGGATTTGGTAAGTTTCCTTGTTCTCCTTTTGCTAGTAATGACTGACATTCCTTTTGCTTTTACTTTTATTAAGAATGTAAATGAGAAAATGATTGGGAAAGAATGGTTTAGGGAATAGAATAAGGGGTGATTTCCATTTTTCCCTTCTTGTTAGTTTCTTCTATTCTATGTTTTAAATTATTCTTATTAATTAAATACTTAAAGCACGAACCATACTAATTAGCAAATCTCATTCTCCTTGGCGCACCACACATTATTCTATTTAATTTATCTAATTAAATCTCTTAAATAATGTTAAACAAAACTTAGGGATGTTACAATAGCTATATGTATTTACTGAGCAAACTAGAGGTACAAATACCATAGTTAGGCCGTCGTAAAATGATAGGGACGAGTAAATAATCTCTTTCAATTTTTTAGGCAAACTTAAAGTCGAAATGAAATTAGGACAATGAACCATGATTAGGAGTTGTATATGATACAACCAACAAGGAGTTATCCACCGTCAATGGGGCTATGACTTATTGAGCAAACTCAAGGTTGGTATACCAAGACAGATAAGTCCTGACATCCATTTGTAAAGTCAAAAGACTTCTATGTTTCATCTTAAGGTCTAGAGAAACATAAAAGACTAATGGAATGCTTATTAAAAAAATGAAATGATAACATTTAACTTTTCTAATATTGTAAGAACATCCGATATATAAAGCTATAATATCTACATTGATAAATTTGTGCAATTAATATAATTTAAAAAATGTTTATCAATTAAGATATATAAATGAACTGAATTGATGATTGACAAATAGAAATGTAAAATATACTTACTAGTAAATATTATTTTCATGTTATTGTTTCAAGACCCTTGCAACCGTCAAATTTTACAACCATTAAATATATTCATAATTGGTCATCTTTATGTTTATTTTGAGAAGACTATGTTTTGTCCTTTATGACTTTTGAACTCTAGAAACAATACTTGAATATGGATATATGATCCATATTCTTTCACATATAAATGTAATATGGTGAACATTCGAAATTCATAATGTATGAAAAATAACATCAGTTCAGTCGAAATAAGCAAGTAAATCATAATAGGAGATCATGTATCCAACATGATTGATTACAATGATGATCACGTCATGTTAAATATAACATAAGACCAAGAGCTACAAGATTGATCTAAAAAGTCGATCACTAAAAAATTGCTTTGATCGGTTTATGTAAAATGCAACTTATTCGATATCCTTAATGTTAAGGATGGTCAAATGAAGTTTTATAAAGAGTTCGTTATGGCCATGTGGTAAGGGCTCCTTTTGAATGGTTCGACCATTTAGAAAGGAAAATGAATGTACGATGGTAAATGGAACTTAAGGTAGAGTTGGATGGAGAGCGAATGACTACTTCTACTTCATATGGAAACATCGAAAACGAGTATTGTGAAATAATAATAGATGCTTTACAAGGAATAAGAAATATGATATCTATTTCAAATCTACTTTCACATATAAAATTATTGCCTATAAAACTTATTTCTTTGAATTTAAGATACTTGATTTGAAAATTTTTAACTGTAAACTAGTTACAGTAAATGAAATAAATAGCATATATTAAGTGGTTGAATGAAGGTTGTATTTCATACGTTATTATAGTAATGGAGGAAATAGTGAGAGCATACCATATAATACTTATTGGTTGCATCAAGTTATGAAAATTGTTTTCGTAAAACATGCCAAACATTATTTATGAAATAATAATTATTAGTATTGACTAAGAAAATAGATTATTTTATTTCAATACGTATATTATGAATATTCATTATAAAATAAAACTATAAAAGTTTTGTGATGCATTGGAAAATACAGAAGTATCTAATTACTTGTAATTATTTCAGAATTATGGACTAAGCCTGGTTTTGAGAAATCATTTGTGGTTATATGATTATGAATCATATGGCACTAGTAGATTATTTCTCAAACAATTTAAGGGCAAAGCACCTCATTTGGTGAGAGCATTATAGGAGTTGATGAACTCTACGGATTGATACAAATAAATGTATACAATCGAGAGTTCCAAAACGGTTCCAAGTACTTTGTTGTATTCAACTATGAATTATCATAAACATAAACATGTGTATATGATACACATGTGATATGTTAGTGACAAGTCCATAGAATATAAAACAGAAGTAAATAAAATAACGTGCGATAGAAAATAAAATAATTTGATTTGAACGAATAAGTGAGTATATTGGAAATAGTTCTAAACATACTTAAAAATGAATAAAGATTCAATCTTAAAATTCACTCCTCTTTATGATAAATAATGATGTATTGATAAGAGGTTATCGAACTTTGTTGAACAAAGTATGATTAATTGTGAGTGAAGTTGAGGCAACTTCTTTCTGTAAGGTCGTGTACTTAGGAGTGGTCCGCATGGTTAACATTAATTTCATCTAAAGAATAGTTTAAAATAATACAAGATAAGGGTTTTTAAGAAACACCAATATATCATAAGCCAAGGAGTTGGCAGGCTGTGCAACTCAAAAGACTACATGTGGTAATTGCACATAAAGGATCATGTATGAATAACCCAAAAAGGGGTTTGAGAACAATTTCATTGAATGACCAATTTATTTTTTGAACCTAAATTTTGTAAATTAAAATCAAATCAGTTTAATATAAGGCAATTCATAAAACATTTTTGAATATCTATTCCGTTGCATTGAGAAATAATTGTTGTTTCAAATAATACCAACTTCATAATATAGGAATTTCTTGTAGAAATTATTGGTAGTAAAATGGATTCGAATATGATCCAAGGATAAAAATGATTATGAGGAATAAAATGAAATTAATCAAACCTAAATGAACACCGCACATTCAAATGTCTAATAAATATTATTGCGTATTTAAGAAAAACTATGAATTTCTTATCGATGTTGAGAATAAATAATCCTCATTAGTCAATTAACCATTATGAGTATTGACTCTGCCATATGCTATGATGCATAAATACAAAATGATCCCTAGTACATTATAAAAATGTGATATGATAGTTGTACTTGAAGGAATATGATTCATCGGTCGTAAATGTGTCTTCAAAAGAAAGATTAATACAGTTGGAAACAATAAGCAATATTGATAAGAATAAAACAGTAATTTTCTGTTATTTAAATTAATGTAATAGATTCATCATTCAATGTGTTCAAGGTTATTTAGATTTTATTCATAAAGTTATCAATTGGTATGACTTTATAACAGCTTGTGCCTCTGGACACACCGATTCAAAGCCCCAAAGTGGATTCTGAACCATCACTGTACCAAGAAATACAAATCATTGGGTTTTATAGATATTTTACAATGATACAAAGAAAATTATAAATTTACACAATTCTAACGTTCAGATCTCATAATAGTAAAACATAAATATCGAAGGAATGTTGCTACTTGGATAGCAGTACTCTCAGCATGTAATCCATACAACAATGTCTCCAAATGACGAATACAAAAAGTTTGATAGTAATAAAATGTCTATTCAATAGATAAAGCTTCGAAACAACATCGTAGTAGTAGTAGTTGTGGCCTAATAGATACAATGAAGCACTAAAAGAATGACTATAAATAAATAGATCTTCATTATCATGTCACCTTCTCCAGGCACCTTGATCGAATCACTCGCTTACTATTTTGTTAGACAAAGTCCGGTGAATGAATACATCATTAGTTGTATGGTGTTAACAAGTGATTGAAGTTTGGATATATCCTAAATGTCTAGTTATAGTTTATGAAAGTTTCACTCATGGATGGAGTATACTAAAATAGAGTAATTCCTAGAGATACCACTAATGTGTGGCATCAACCAGTAGACCACCTAACTATATACATCATAGTAACAGCTCCGATTGTAATTTCTAGAGTGATACTTATCTCGGTAGCCACCCAATGCCTGGCCCGTTACCGAATCAATGTTCGATGGTTGTGCCATCTATGCACTAGTGCTCTCAATCGGTTATATTGGTAGCTATCTAATACTCAACCAGTTATCGAATCATTGTTCGAAAGTTATGCATTAATGTACTGATGCTCCTAACCAATATACATCTAGTGCTCAAGCCGTTATCGAATCGCTATTTGAAGGTTATGCCATTTATGCATTGGTGTACTAAATGGAGTATACATTCAATGCCCGACCCATTATCGAATCACTATTTGAAGGTTTTGTCTTTTATGCACTAGTCCATCTCTTCACTAGTCCGCTCCCTAATTTCTATATTGTTACACAAGTAGCAGCCCTTCCAACTTCTTGCCCAACTCATTTCAACTGCATGGACTTTAGAGAAACAAGGAAATGGGAATAAGTCTTCTCAATCTATTCTACTTGACTTGTACCAGGTCCAGGTTCAATCTGGCCCGTTGCTTCAGTTCAGACGTTTGATTCTACTAGTCAGACATCTGACCCTATATTGTTTTAAAAAAAACAATCTTCGCGTATCCAAACATCTGGATATTCCAATCAGAGGTATGACTTGTCTCAAATGTATGGTTTTGGAACACGGACATCTGAATACATCCTAATTTGAACTGTATTCTTTCTGTTTTCAAACTACATGCATTCAGTTGTTTAAACAATCAACTTAGATGTCTGACCCTTCAGCTCAGACGTTTGGCTGGGTTATTCAGACATTCAAATCATGTTTATTTGCACCATTTTCTTTCTGATTCGTATTCAATAGTCTCTAGTCTAATTTTGACATCTTATCACCTTATTCATATGCCTAATTTGGGTTTTATCTAGATTTTTAAGTTTTATCAGTCTTGTTTATTTTGCTTGTCTCTTCGTCAATTCGAGCATGCGTTTCAGTGTTTATCTTATATAGTTTCAGACATAATTTCTATTTGTTGTCCAACTTCAAATGATTTGTTCTAACATTTATTAATGATTTTTCAGTCAATTATATGTATATGTATATATTTTCTAGCTATTTTAGATGCTCTCGAATTGATTATCTATTTCTACCTATCCGCAATCAATTCTGATTATCATATGAATCCAATCCCTAGAAACTATCTATCGCGTATGAAAATCAACCAAACATGTTTCATCACTTAGATACATAGGATTAGATGTAGTTTTATGTTTATCTCTCAATTCAATAATTAGATCTATTATTCCCAAGTGTTTTTATATTTATTTCAATTCAAAAATTTAGAATAAAAGGCGGATTCCAGAAGAGAAATCATATTTATATTACCAAAAGATATATAATAGAAATTCAACTACTTATTTACATTATACTTGTTTCGTTGATAGAATCACCTTCTAGCTTTCTCTATTCTCTTTAGAATTGTATATGCAGTTCCTTTCCTCTAGCTTTCTTTCTTTCTCTAATTCCTTTTCTATTTTTATTGGTTTTACTTTTTTTATTTGTTATTGGGATCTTTTTTTAGGGGAAGAAGAAGAGAATGAATGTATATTTAGGAGGCAAAGGCTAGGGGTTTTAAATGAGAAGAGCGGAGGCTTTGACCCTTATTTATAGTTGATAATTAGAGTTTATACTCTAATTTCCAAAGTTCGTATTTATAAAAATGCCATTGGTTAACTTTTCACCAATCCTCAGCCACTTTATCAAATTTAATAATTTATATATATTTTCTGATTGTAAATGATGTTCCGAACACAATGGAATATGTCCCAAGACCTAATTTCAACTTTTGTAAATATTTATTATTTTAAATTACATTCTTGTCCTTATTCATATTTTAATTTATTATTAAACTTTCCAAGGTATTACATTCTTCCTCCTTAAAAGGATTTTCTTCTGAAATCTGCAAGGATGGAAAATTGTAATTTGACTGTGCAACCAATATTTATAACCATGTACTCAGTCATCAACCATTTGCAATCATTGTCCTTAGTTTCAGATTTTTGATGCATCATGTACAGATAGGTATGGAATATATATGAACACATAGGTAATGCAAAGAATGCAAGTGTTTATGTTATATATTCAAAATGTATGGAACATCCTAATTACTTGCAATTATATAAGAGTGAGCAACCATTCAATAGATATGCGAAAATGCAACAGTCATATGCATATAACTGATAAAATAAAGTGGATAATGTGATGTACATTCATAGGTGAACCATTGCAACCTATATGTGCAATACCAGCTAATAAAAATACATTCGTTTGCAACCATCATGTAAAACATGTCCTTATGACATGTTCACATCTATGCCTAACATCATATACTTACCTACCCATGGAATACACTAAGCTAAGTATTGTGCATCTAAGTAATTGTACTAATTTAAATGGAAACTTGCCAGAAAAGAGTTTCGGATGGATAGCTCGAATCTTCTCCTCTGGCTCCTAAGCTTTGCAGTTAAAGCGCTTAGCGGTTCTATAGTGATGGAGTTGCAAAAAGTTATAGCGGGGTATAGCGGAAAATAGCGGAGCTACAAAAAGCTTCGTTAGATATAAAATCAAATATTTAAAGTCAATTTATTCTCATTCTCACATCATTTGTTTAAGAAAAAGAAATATTGTTAAATCTTATACAATAAAACTGAAGAATGTCGTGATTTATGCAGAATAAATTTGGTGACTATGATAGATTTCTAACTTATATTGAGCACTTATGCCTTAAAGTTAGGTATTTTCCATAACTTTGTTGATTTGGTTTAAAAGAAAACTAGTCAAATCAACCTTTGTATATTAATATTGGTAAAACTGATACTAAAAAGCCTTAAATTAGCAGGTGCATCAAAAAATAGTAGGGCTTAAAGTGGATCTATGGTTTAATACCTCTAAAATTGAAATAGTGTAGCAGATGAAGAGCGTGCATTGGCGAAGTTTAACTACATAGCTCCTAAGTGCTCTCAGTTGGATTGTTTCCCAACCAGACTCTAACAAGTTTGATTACTTTATTGTGAAGTCGCTTTATTCCACGCTCAACAATGCAGGTAGGTGCACAGCGAACATGTGACTTTCTCTCTACTTCAACTTCCTCTAACTGACTTAGTTCAACCATGGTAGTTGAATCGTGCAAGCACTTTCGCAAATGTGGTATATGGAAGGCACTGTGAATTCCTGCCAACTTTCTAAGATGTTCCACTCTATAAGCTAACTTCTCCACTCTCCTTAAGATCGAAAAAGACCCTACAAATCTCAATGCCAACTTTCCCGAACTACCCAACCTCACAACTATTTAAGTGGTGAGATCTTCACAAAGACAATATCGTCCACCACGAACTCCAACTCTATGCCTCTCCTATCAGCATATGATTTCTGCCTATCTTGTGCAGTTCTCATTCTTCTATGGATCAAATCTACATTCTTAGAGGTCTCCCTAATTATGTCTGGCCCAAGAATGTTTATATTAGTAGTGTCCCACCAAAAAATGGAGATTTACATGGCCACCCATATAAATACCTTGAACTGTATCATTCCAATACTAGCCTGATAGTTGTTATTACATGCAAACTCTACTAATGGCAAGTGATCCTCTCAAGAACCTCCAAAATTCAAAATACACATCCTCGGCAAATGCTTCAATACTTGATTAACTCTTTCGGTCTATCCATCTATCTGGGCACTCAAATTTAGTTCTATACCCAAGGCCTCCTGAAGACTCCTCCAAAACTCACTTGCGAAAAGTGGATCTCGATCATTGACCGTACTAGAAGTGTGTAGTCGAACCACTTTCCTCACATATAAGTTTTTCAAAGATGCAATTGTCCTCATGCTCCTAACTAGAACAAAATGAGCGCATTTGGTCAATCGATCGGTGATGAACCAAATACCTACATTCCTCATTTTGCTTCTAGGTAGTCCATCAATAAAATCCATAGAGATACTCTCTCATTTACATTGTGGAATATCCAAAGGTTGTAATAATCCATCAGGCTTCTTCTACTTTGCCTTTACTCTCTAACAACTTATACACTTGGAAATGGACTATGCTACATGCCTCTTGATTCTTGATCGGTAAAATTCTCTCTTCATGCCATGATACGTTTTGTCATCACCCGGTGAACGGTCATCCTAGAACGATGGAACTCTGCTAGCACCGTGTCAATAAATTCCTTAATAAGAGGAACACACAACCTACCATCTCTCATAAACCATCTTCTCGAATCAATGTAATAATAGCCCAAATGACTCAAATGCTCTCTTGGTTTATCTTCTTAAAAATATCTTATCTTGTCTCTGACTTGAACCGATACGGTCCATAAGTGAAGGTAGCACATCTATATATATTAATAATCCTTGTGTGATGTCTATTGTAGGTCGAAAATAGAATGTAGAAATAGATTCCAAATGCTTCCATTCCAAGAACATAGGGCTTAGCATTGCATGGTTCCTACTCAATAGATCGGCTACAACATTGCCATTGCTCAGAGTGTATGAGACACTAAAGTCATATTAAGCCAAGAATTCCATCCATCTCTACTGGTTCAAATTCAAATCCTTTTGGAGTAATAAACACTTCAGAGATTTATGATCCATAAATAGCTCAAATCGCTCCCCTAAAAGATAACGCCTCCATGACTTTAGGGTAAAAACAATGGCTGACAACTCAAGATCATGGGTTGGATAGTTTCTTTCATGAACTTTCAACTATCAACTAGCATAGCAAGCAACTCTACCCTCCTACATCAATATGATGCCCAATCCTATACCACATGCATTGGTGTACATTACGAATGCCTTTGTACCATTAGCGAGTACCAAAACAAGTGCATCAGTCAATAACTCCTTTAGCTTTATAAAACATTCTCGCATTCTAAGCTCTACGAGAAAAGTAGGTTCTTCTTGGTAAGGCAGGTCGATGGTGTGGAAATGATAGAGAAGTCCTTAATGAACTTCATATAATAGCCAGTCAATCTAAGGAAACTTCTCACCTTCGTGGCATTTTTGGTATGTACCAATCTTGCACCATGGCTACTTTACTAGGGTCGACTGCTAGTCTATGATCAGAGTCAACATGTCCCAGAAAGAAAACCCCTAGCGCCAAAAGTGATATTTGGAAAAAAATTCTTTTAGCTTATGCCTATGGAGTTTATTGAGCACTTCTCCTAAATGAGACACGTTCTCTTCCTCACTTTTTGAATATTAAAGTATGTCATCAAGGTATACCACCACAAATTTATTTAACAATCCTCTAAAGACTCAACTCATGAGGTCGACGAAATATGCTGGTGCATTGGTCGAGCCAAATGGCATGACCGACCACTCGTAAAATCTATCGAATGTGCAAAAGAGGTTTTATAAATACTAGCCTTGGCTACGAGTAATTGATGGAACCTGATAGCCAAGCCAAAATGAAAGAATATGTTTTCTCCAATTAGATGATCAAAGAGATTATCTGTCCGAGGCAGTGGTTAATAATTCCTCTTTGCTAGCTTGTTTAGCTCTTGATAATCGACACAAAGCCTTAAGAAGCCATCTGATTTAGTAAGACAACTGGTGCTCCCCACTTTGAAATACTCATTTGAATGAAGTTCTTTTCAAATAGTTTATTTACCTGCTTATTTAGCTCATGTCCCTCCTTGGGAGCCATATGCCTAAGAGGTAAGGCAACAGGTCTAGCATTCTTCTCAAGATAAATTCGAAATTTGATCTCCCTATGGGGTGGAAGACCAAAAACTTCGAAAAAGATATCTAGATAATCTCAGACTATGGGTACCGAAGCCGACTCATTGTGACAGGTCGAGGGAATATAGGTAGCTCAATATAATTGAACTCTTGGGATCGCAACGAACCTCTAGGCTGCTTCCTCTGCAAGTACTAAAACGAACAACCTTCCTATCACAATATAGTATCGCTCCATATATAGTCATCCAGTCCATTCTCAAAATTAACATGAACCTAGAAAATCCTAAAAAAGGCATCACAATCAAATTCGATATCCAAAATATACAATTTCAAACCCTTACAAGCCATGGACAAATGAATCGATCCTCCAATAGGGTTTGATACAATAATTGGATTTGTAAGTATACCCGTCTCTAAGTGTAAGTCATCTACTAGTTTATTGGAAATAAGTGGGTTTTATGCTCTTGTGTCAAATAAATTGCGAATAGATAAATTAGAGAGAGTCAACGTACCTTCGATGATGACCTTCTTTCCATTACCCACAACTAGAGTTGTACTCAAGCTCGGAAAAACATCCAGTTGTATTAGAAACTCCATGGGTAGAAGTCTTGGACAGAACCGAACACTACTTCTGTAAGTGGCCAAGCTAGTTGCAGTTATAGCACCTTACCCGGGCAAGATTTTTTTTGCAGTTCCTGGCAATATATCCTCTAAAACCGCACTTCCTACGTCCGAGCTCTTCCTACTTTATCTTGCCTTAAGTTCCAATTACACCCTTGTGTTGATCCTACTTTAATGGCTTTCCTTCTGCCTTCTTGGGCACGTCCTTGGCTTTGACTTTGAAAACGGTATTTAGCAAAGCCATCTCCACCAATCCCTTTTAAGTAGCTCCCATATGAAAGTGGCTAAGAGCCAAATCCTAAAGAGGTTGCTTCAGCCCCTTCACAAACTTCTAAGCCTTTTCCTGTGAGGCATTTATTAAGTCAAATCCGAACCTAGTCAATTCATTAAATTGGTTCACATATTCTTAACTGACATATCTCCTTGCTGTGTATGTATATATTTCTCCAATTGCACCCCTTGCTCGGCCATAGAAAGAAACTTAGCCTCAAAACATCTTCTAAAATAACCCCAAGTGATTTCTTCTTTATTGGTCTCTACCACCACAACATCCTACAAATTTAGAGCTCCATTTGTATGTGCCACGAAGTCAATAGACTTCTAGCGGTATCATCTAAACCCAACAAACCAAAAATCACTCACAATTATGCAATCACGCCTTCGAATCCACAAAAGATTGAATTCCAACATAAGGCTTTCCTCCTAAGCTCGAAAAGTCCTTACACTGCTTGGCGAATTCCACAACTGGTGGAATGATTGGTACTACACCCTATGTTTGTACGATGGGTCCTCCATTGGGGTTAAGTTTGTCTTAGCTTCTTGCATGTAGATACCCGCGAAACCACATTGAAACATTCACCTCAGAAATCTTAGCTACTTCGCCTATACCATTTACAGCTTGATTGCTCATTCTCACTATCTGGAATTAAGAATTATTAGCAACTTTACTTGGATAACATTAAGCCTTATGGGAATTTAGTAGGTGTATTAGTGTTATACTTATATATGTATATGTAACAATTTTGAAAATTTTGAGAATATACAAGCACGTTCTCTTAGTACGCACCTAATCTCCAAGGGATTCTGAACCTAAGTTCTGATATCAAATATAACAACCCACGCCTGCACCTAAGTGGCTTCTGAACCGTCGTCATGCCAAGAAGTACAAATTATTAGATTTTAAAGATAATTTCCAATGATACAGAGACGATTATAATTTTATACAATTCCTACTTTCAGATCACGGTGGAATGAAATAAAATATAAGTACTGAAGGATAGTTTGAACTTGGCTGATAGTCTTCCCAGGACATAATCCATATAATGATGTCTCCAACCAACAAATACAAAAATCTAACCGTAATAATATGTCCAACTACTAGAAAAAGCTTCAGAAAAACACCATTGTAGTAGTAGCCTAATAGATACAATAAAGTACTATGAGAGAGACTGTAAATAAATTGATCTCCATCGTCATGTCACCTTCTCCATGCACCTTGATTGAATCACCTCACTTATCATCCCATCCTCTAGTAGTAGATAAAAAGAGGGAGAAATAGAAGGGATCAAGCAAAGTCTGGTGATGAATTATATCACTAGGGGTATGGTGCTAACAAGTGATTGTGTTAGAACCCGGTCAGCCCATAGTGGAGTTATGGGGGAATTTCAAAAGAAAAAATTTATTGGATTTATATTGGGCTATGAAGTCTAATTCATTTAGAACGTTTCTATATATTATTTAATAAAATCTTTTATTTATTTAAAATTTAAATTATATAGTTTTATTCAGTTTATATATTATACGTATAAATGTACACACATGTATTATATAAATATATGTATGTGTGTGCATGTGTAACATGATAATTCGTGCAAGGTATAATATGCCCGTGTTTAGATGTTGGGTTTTACATCACAATGGACACGTTGGCCCATCTGATATGTATTATATATTGTCCAAATATGGCATGTGTTTAAACTTATTATTCATATAAATATCATAAATCTAAGTATATGTATATAAATATGTATGCTAATTTTATTTAAATAATTGTATGAGAATGAAAATATTTAAACATATATGTGTGTGTGTAATATATATATATATATATATATATATATATATATAGACACACATACACACACGTATATATATATGTATATTAATATATATATATGTAAAATATTAATAATACACATATATGTATTATTGTAGTAAACATTAAAATAATATATATATACATAATATAAAAATTTTGAACTAATGTACATGTATAAGTGTGTGTGTGTGTGTGTGTGTTCATAAGCATATTTATAATATCTAGATAAATATCTTTATATATATTGGTTAACAATTTTTATTTTTTATTTTTAAGCAGTTCCAGATCGTATGCACAGTACAATAAAATTTTATTATATTAATATATAAATTGATTTATTAGTCGAAATTAATAAAATAGTAATTAAAAAATTTCGAAGCATTTTGTTCAAATTTAAATTTTCATAAATCTAATATGATATTTGGGATTTGAAGAGGAAACCTATAATTTTTGTCGGTTAAAAGTTAATTTTATTAATATTTTTTCGACCGCATATTGTAGTAATTTTTAAAAATAGAAAAAATAAAAATTTTAAATTCTCATTTTCTAGCCAAAAGCTTATTTCAAGATAAACTAATTTTATAAAATTTAAAAGTCAATTTTCAAAATATATTTTATTTTACATGAATTATTTAGATAGTATATTGATTTAAATATTATTAAATAATAGAAATTAATTATCAAAAATATTTTACAGCCATCGAAAATTATAGTTACTATACATATACATGTATAAATATACCTATTCAATTTTTAGCACGAAATGATTTTATAATTAAATTCAAACCATATAAGTGTACTTAAATGATATATTTATATGTACAACTTTATTAATAAAATAATTATTATTTTAATTAGAAAATACAGCCATCTGTGCATATCTGATTTATATGTAAAAAATTGTTTTTTAATGATTACATACGTATAATCAATCTAGTATGTGACAACATCTATACATATAAGAATCGTCACCTAACTAATAATATTACAATAATATATATGAATAATAAAATATTATCCAGAAAATTTAAGCTATATAATATAGTAAAAACATACTTAAAACCAATGCCTTGAAGCACACCTTGTAATGATGAACTCTCTCTCTCTCTCTTTGAAAGTTTTTCGATTCGGTAGACTACTAATTCTTGAACCATGGACCTTAGACTATCAAATATCACTCATCTTTTGAATTGATTTGAGTTTGATTTGCTTGAGCTCATATGGGATAAAGTCGACCAGCAATGTATGGGAATAATGGCAGCCAATTTCTTTTTAATTAAGGTTAGAGGTATTTAAATAGTGGATGAAAGAGAGAAATAATGGATCGTATCTCATATTAATTCTCACTAAATCTAAGCCATCCAATTCTAAAATCATTAATTTATTTAAGCCTCCCCCAATAGCCCAAAAAATGTCATTTAATCAAATCTAATTTAATTACTTATCGATATCGTATATCGATCGATATATTTATAACTATAATAAATGTAACGAACCGAATTTCGACCCTCGAAAATCGACATCAATACATTCACTATATAAAATGTCAAATATTCAAGTGTCAGAAATATCGATTGCTTGGGGTAAAGAAGAAAGAGGTAGAAGAAAATAGAACAACAGCACAAAATCTCAGAAACGCAGCGGAACAAAATATAATATATAATAACAGATCTTTATGCAGAAGTGTTTGTAACTGTATATATATATATACAATCATCAAAGCACAACAATCAATACATCAATATGGACAGTTATTATAACTTGTCCTCACCAGTGCTGACTATACAGTCTACACACACAGTAGAATATAATCAAGTATGGGTGTACGTCTCTGTCATCCAGCTCGTCTACTGAGCTCCATAGTATCCTAAGCTGAATCTGAAATACTCGGTCTGACCCGAGTATCATAATAAAATAACACTCGAGTCAGTTTGAAAAACCAACGTAAGAAAACACACTCAATTTGAATTATTAAAGTTATCAAAATCATTTGAAAAACAAAGGTATCGCACGAGACCGCGTCACACATAAACATGATGGGTTTTTCCCTTACGATAACCAAAACATTTAATATCAAAATCATCTGATATTATAATAGTGTATATTGAAAGTAAATAGAAAATAGCCGAAATGCTTGCATCTCACATTTTAGCATAGTTGGGCACAATCAAAACCGTACGACGCTTATTAGAGAATGGATTCCATACTATGACTGGGCTACACAATTACTTATATCTGTATTAGGATATTCCAAACCATCTCTTATCTCAACATTTAGAAAAATATATTTTTCTAGCTCCTTACTTCTCAACACTTAGGAAATACCATTATTTCTCTTTCTCAAAATCCTTTACAATTTATATTGTAAACTCCTTAACTCGTTTATAACGAATTCTATAAGTTCTGATTTCCTTAATTAATTTCCTTTAATATTTCCAAGTTAAAACACTTATCTAAAATTCCAAATATCCATTTCTAACTTCTTTTATGAATCCTAATTCATTTTTCGAAGTTCACTTTTATTTAACTATTTCGAAAAATTTCTTACTTCTTCCCAAATTCCATTTTTGAGAATTTCTCCTATAAATCTCATTTACTAAATAAACCTATTTCCAAATTCTTGAGAAGATACATAATTAAATTTCAATCATTGCGAAACTCTCTATATATGTATGTATGTATGTATGTATGTAAATAAATAAGTATATAAAAGAATAATAATTTATTTTTAAAACATGTTCAAGCAATTATTTAAAAATATCGAGCAATTTTTATAAACATCAATAATCCATTTTTAGATAACAAATCAATTTTAAAAGCTGATTTTAAAAATTAAAATCTATTAAAATAAATATTATATAATGGGAAAATCCACTTACCAAAGTATTTCAGTCCTAACTAGTTTAAAATTACATAGTTCAATAAATAAAAAATTTCTTTTAAAAACAAACTTAACATCTTAAAATAAAAAATACATTTTTAAAATCTTAATAAGCAATTCAATTTATAACTTCCTATTGATTTCCATCACATCGCTTCCATTCCGATCTCCTTAACCATTTCCACTTTCAAAAATAGTATCCACTATTTCTTTCTCATCCTATTTCCATACTCTAATATAAATTCATCCTATGAATTTATATTTTCAAGTTATCATGTAATATCGATTTCCTTTATCTATAAACATCGTTTATAAAATTATAACTCCTTTGAGTTTAACTTGTTTATAAAAAACTATCTTATTTACAAAATCATATTCCATAAATCCATTTCCTTATAAATTCCATATATCCTGCCAATAAAAATTTTAATATCGATTTCAACTTCTTTTTATATTTTTCAGATATCATTTACAAATTCCTTATATAGGTTATTTTTAAAAATTCTTTAAACAATTAACGGACAGTTACGTACAACCAAAAATCAAATTTATTGTTTATTCAACCAAATGCTTTTTAGTAATTTAATTTTTGATATAATTATTTGTATATCCAAAATCTCCTTTTAATTCCTAAAAATTCAAAAATAATAATTATGGTATTTGAAATACGAAAAATGAGGCCAGTGCTAGTATAGTATTCAATAATTTATACCACACAAAAATCCATGGATTTATTTAATCACATCATATATTTTTGTGTATGAAAAACAATAAATATATTTGAGGAATCCATTTGGATCCCGCCAACCTATTTCCCTGCATCCACAGATGTTAGGTAACAATAAAAATACCAATCCTGCTTTGAGGTGGGATATTGCGGTAATATAGGATCATCATCTATTATGTGGGGCACATAGGTCTCATCCGCTCCAACAGTGGGAAATATATCGAACTACTAGTATATATACTATTATATATATAACATTCAACGAATAATATTTAATAAATTCATCCAATCAACCAATAATTTAAATTTAACACTTTTAAATTGTAACTAGAAATCCAAATGAGTGAAATTTTACTCACATTGATTTTTAGTTTGCCAACGCCCAGTATTTAAATTTCCCGCTGAATCCCAAAATCCCAAACCCATTTCCAAAATGTAAATATCGCAGTCATGAATCCACGTGATCGATTTCGAGATTTTTGGACCTCATGTGGATTAGCTAGGGATTTGTAAATATTGATTATAATTTATCAATAAATAAAAAGATTATGACCTAACTTTTAAAATTAATGTTTTCAATCATGCTCAAAATTCTCAAGTTCCTCGCTACCGTACTTCCTACTCGCACCTCCATCGTCAATCGAGGTAATGATCTGAAAACGTCACCTCTTGCGCCTTCCTTTGCCGCATCCATGGCCAAATACCGGCTGCCTGAAGCTCCACGGTGCTCGTGATCAAGGTCGACCCCTAGCATCTCAATGCTGCCCAACCTTCGTTCACTCAACCTCGCGGCCGATTCTAGCATCAACCCTAAATCGCCCCCATCCTCCAACCAGCGACGTCGTGCCCTTATGTCCAGGAGAAATACCCTCTCCTCTATTTTTTTATATACATCTCCGATCGTGGTTTTGCCCTAAATCAACTCTACATCGATCGCGACTCGATCGCGAAGCTCGCCTCTAAGTCAAAAATCACGCACGAATGAGAGCTTCGCCAAACCCTAACTGCGACCCTACTCAAACGCGACTTCGCTCCTCCTCCATCAGACCTCACCTCGCTTCCGTCAGACCTCACCGAGCCTCTCCCACCATCGCGCCTCTTCTCCTTCCTTCCCACGCATGCGCGCTATTTTTTTCTGTCTGTGTTTGAGAACTTGGAATAAGGGAACACGAAATTTGAACCGATGAAGCGGAGTAAAATTTTCTTTTGTTTGAATTCGATTTTTTTCATCATGAATAGGCCTGAACACTTGAAGGAGATAGATATATTTTCAAAAGGGACAAGGCGGCTAGATGTACATGTAGGGTGGCTTGTACCAGATATAGAGCGGTTGGTATGAAATTTTAATTTATTTTATTTCAAAATATCTAGATATTTATTTAGAACCCCTATCGAGGTGTGCCACCCAACATTTCTAATGTTATACCGCTATTCCGAACCCAATGGAACAAGTATCGAGGTCTAATTCGATCGTATGGAGAAGATAGCTTTTCAAATCAACCATTTAATTTAATTTCGATTAAATTATTTCCAGGCGTTTCTATTCCGTACGACCAAACAGTAACTCCAAACGCTATGAAATTTGAAATTCGATAAAAATACACTATTTGAACCATTCCAAAATTTACGAAATCACTTGAAGTTTCAGTTTCGAAAACTTATTAACTAAATTAAAATTCCAAATCCAATATTTGAACCATTTAAATATTTAAAATCAACAACAAAAAATATGGATCATTACATTATTTCCCCTTTAAAAAAGAATTTCGTCCCCGAAATTGCTAAGGTAGGAAAAATGATCTGAACCCATTAACTTAACAAAACCTAATTAGTTAAAACTCGACATTCACTTTTCTAAATCCTTTAGTTTTATCCGAAACATTTTGTTCACATTTCTAATCAAAATTCTTTATTTAAATTTTAAATTCGAAATTAACTTTTTAGTTAACAAATATTTTCGAAAATTTTTCTAACACCCTAAATTTCCCAAATTCTTTGGCAGTTTCTCTTGTACGGAGAGCCTTTTGCAATATGACAGAAATGATAAAAATATATACATCGACCCACATTGTCGGAAAACACAATATATATCACTACTTATATTTTGAGGTATTTAATCCAAAAATGTAACTTTATTTGGCCTTTTTAAGCGAGCGAGCTTTTTTTTGGTGACATTACGCAACCCAACTCTAGCCCAATAGCCTCCGGATACCTGTACTTACTAAATTTAAAGACATAAGTACCAAAACATGAAATTCAATAACATTTCACTTATTTCACAAGTTAAACATAGTATTTCATAACCAAACATATTAGCATATATTTATAAGCAATTATATGGTTCCGATACTAATTTAATTGCTTTCAATCGATCCATATACCTTTTCATTCAATTTGAAAGGATTTACAACCCAATTATTTGCATTCAATCCATATTTATACTAAACAAATTAATATCCATTTCAAATTGATTTCAAACAATTTACTCACTTTCCATTTATGCGCAGAATTTTATTTACTTCCGTTAACGTCAAACGACAATTTTTTCTATGCAAATTCAGCGATATTCATTTAATAAAATAACAATTACAGTTTATAGCTACTTTAAATTGATTCCAAATCAATTTATATTTAATTCTATTCCATTTCAAATTGATTCTCAATTAATTCATTTACATTCCATTCATATCCACATTCATTATATTCAAATCCATTTTATTAAGCTCGAAATCATTCCATTCTATTTACTTACGAATTATTTCATTGTTTTATTTGAGCCAAGCTTCCATCTTAAATGTTAACTTAAGTTAATTTATTTGTCTTCGATTATTTCAACCATATAACTTAAGTTTATTTTCCTTGCAAACAAATTCCATTTCAATTTTAGATTGATTCTTATTCAATTAAATTCCTTTCCATTTACTAATTTATTTAATTAGTTCATTCACTCAATCCACTTCAAATTTTAATTCCATACTCAAATTCATTCTCGAATTTATTTAAATGACATCAAGGCCATATTCAATTTATTTACACTTAAATTGAATTTGTTAATAACTCAAGTCATCACCATTTCAATCCATTTCTATTTATTTCAACATATATTTAATTCACTTACTTTTTAAGTCGAATTTCATTTATAACTCAAGTTCCATTTCCAATATTCACTTTTAATCCACAATTCAATTTATTCAACCAAGTTAAGTTCCAATTTTGTATTCAATATGCGATTTTTATTTTAAGTATCACTCCATTTAATTTACTTAAGTAAATTCCCATTTCATTTATGCACCTCATTATTTCAATTCAAATCCACATAAATTTTATTTCTAAAATTTAATTCATTCAACTTAACTTAAGTTGAATTCTGTTTTACTTTCTCAATTTAAATTTTAATTTCAAAATTTTAATTTCAAAATTCAATTTTCACACTTCTTTCCTTATTAACATCATTCTCCACTTATAAGTTCAAAACTTATTTCCTGGTATTTCCTAAAACATTTAAATAAGGATTCTAGAATTCAAATACCCGGTTTCACTTCAAATCATTTTGAAACCGATATATAGCCTTTTGGTTTTAACAAACCATTTCTTTGAAATTTTCAAGTCAATCTGATTTTATCCAAAACAATTCCTTTCGAAATTTCTAAAAAAATCACCTGTTTTCACCAACAATCTCCATAACAAATTACTACGTTAGCCATCCGTTACTTAGGAACTCGAAAATGAATACCGATGATGTTGCGCAGTCATCACCAATATTATTTTCTAGCGACCGAAGTGAGTTCAATGCTTTATAACTTCCAAAATCCATTTAAAACAATTTTCTATTCAAAAATATTCCAAATGATATTACTATTATATATTTTCAAACACTTTGGAAAATATTCCAAAAATCTCTGGGATTTAATTTTCTAAATTCTAGTTTGAATCCATTTTTAGTTTTTAACTCATTTGTATAATTCATTCTTGTACAATCTAATTTGTTTTTATATAAACCATTTCCACTTTTATAATCTTGTTTTGATTATAATATTATTATCCAAACACTCCAAATATACCATAATAATTTCTAAAAATTATTCCTTTATATAGAAATATAATTCGAGTAAATTATTTCTTTTATCCCCTTTAAAACAATAGCATGTCGAATTACTCTATTCAAGTGTTTAGAAACCCTTATCAATGTCGTGGCGTCCCTCTACTCGACCAGAATTTATATACTACTCAACAGATTAATCAACATAATATAAAACATTTTATATTCACTAACAAATACGCGCTCATATTTATTAATATACTCAACTCATTCTTGAGTACCACCGACTCTATCTTTAACGAGTAATCCCCACCAAAGGCAAGATTCTCGCTTAACTTTCAGTTCTGATACCAACTGTAATGAATGGGCCACTCCAGACCTACCCCAATAGGCTTTTCAACCATCCCGCTACCCTTCTACTTTTCAACATAGAGGTGCTCCTGCCTTACAACATGGAGGTGACAGCCAGTGGTACCTCGATTTTGCTTTTACGGCCAGCCTTGCGACATCCGCATCCAATCCAGCAAGGCCTTATACTACCTCTCAAGGACTTGTAAGGGTAAGAGTCTAAGCTTCGTGTAATGATCTGTATTTTTAACTATTTTTAATTATTAAATTTAAGGTGATTATTGAATGAAAATGGTTATTAATGTAATTTGTCGAATAATTTAATATTGGAAATTATTTGAATAATTAAATTCTAAATTTAATATGATAGAAAATGATGTCATAAGTTGATTTAAATTTTATATAAACAACAATTAAGATTGTTAATATTTAAAATTGGATTTAAATGTGAATAATTAAAATTGAAAATTTTATATTGTAATTAAGAGTAAAAATAGCCATTTTGGTAACTATCTTGGATTTCGACGAAACCAGTTTCTTCAGATCCGTAATAGCGAATTATTGTAAGATTTCAAGTTTCGTAACGATCAGACTTGTCATTTGGCCGTGCGAGCTTGAAGTGCATAGAAATCAATTCAAAGAAATTCGATAAAATAAATTAACTTTGAAAAGCTATCTTCCGCATTTGATCGAATTAAGCCTCGAAACTAGTTCCATTACGTTCGGAATGAGGGTAAAACATTATAGACACCTGGCGGCACGTCTCGATTGGAGTTCGAATGATTTTGGACCTAACTATATAAATACGCACGCAAATCGAGACAGTTTTATTAGTACCAGCCGTCACAGAAAATTCACCAACTTCCAAAAGCAAAGTTATAGATCTCGACGAGCTCTTCAAATCCATACAGTTGATCTATGCTATCACGCCACGGATTCGCCAGAACCTGGCTTGGAAGCATGGACGTATTTTCTCGGATTTTGTGCAAACGGCGGAGAATGACGCGATGAAATTTGGTGCGTAAGTGGCTCTCAAGGTGATGCATATGCTGGTGGTCATTGTTTATTACCAAGTCGCCTCATGGTGTGTGCGTTTTTTTATATGTGTGTGCATGGGTTCCTAAAGCTTGGGTGTTGTACGTGTATGGAAGAAGGAGATAACGTGATTTTTATTTATTTTATAATAATATAAATCGTATATCTTCTAACGACCATAACTTTTACATATAAGCTCGGATCGACACGCGGTTTTCTACATTGCGTTCGTATCGAAATTCTGGACCATATGGAACAGGTTTGGTCGAGTTCTGAGACTGTTCAAATTTAGGCCTTTATTTGGATTTTAAATCGTCGATAGTTAAAGGTGAGTGTTTACATGCTCACAATTGGCTGAAATATTTTTATGTTAGTTAAATTTATATTGTGAAGTGATTTAAATTTTACTAGTTGTTGTTTGATAAGTTTAATTAATATTTGAATTGACATCTGAATTAATTAATAGAAATTGACTGACAACTAAATTTAATTAGAATTTAATTACCCATAAAATACCCAATATTGATAATTATGAAATTGTTGTGAATTTTATTGACTTATTGGATGATTGGTCCTGATGGATGCATTTGATATTTTGGATGTTATCATCATGTATGTTGTTATAGTGTATAAAACTGTAAATTGAATTATTTCAAATGAATTAAGAAATATGTTGAAATGATATATACCTATGACATTTATTTTAGATTGAAATGATATATATCCATCCTTGAAATTAAATTAAATAATTGATTCGCTTGGCCGTAGGATAGAGAATTTTATTCGGACATCGGATTGGTTAAATTAAATGACTTTTAAATTTTGATTTGGAACGATTTAAATGTTTTAGTTTTAAGAATAAAAATCGATATGGAAATCAAATTATTTTCGAATTGGAACTCGGAATGTTGAAAGTTAAATTTAAAATGAAATTGTTTAATTGATCGAAGTTGAGATTTTTTTTAAAGTTATAATCGAAATATGTTGTAAATTTTAGGAACTTATATGTTTAAGGATTAGACTTTTTATTCGTACTGTGAATATTGCTAAGAAAGATGATCTAAAACGATATTTTGAAATTGAGTTTGGATTTGAATTATATTTAAAGATTTGGATTTTAAATTGGATATTGACGGAAAATTTGATTTACGTGTTTTGAATTGATACTTTTGAAATAAACTCGGAATTGATATAAATTAAAATGGTTTAAAATTTGGAGTTGAAATTAATTTGAAATTGGAATTTAAATTAGTTTGAAATTGGAAGTGAAATTAATTTGAAAGTGCAATTTAAATTAGTTTAGAATTGAAATTAAATTTTTATTGGAAATCGGAATTGAACCGAGTAAATCGAATATGGAAATAGAAATTGATTTGAGTTGAAAATTTTGGAATTGAATTAGTTTGGGTTGGAAATTATATTTTAAATAAATTATTTTAGTTAAACTATTTCAAATCTATTTTCTTTAAATATTCAAACTATTTTAATTTTTTCAAACTATTTTATTACATAAACCATTTTTAATACTCAAATTATTTCAATTAAACTATTTTAACTATTTAGCTATTTTAAAACCATTTAAAATATTTTCTACAATTCAAAATGGTCAAAGGGTGGAATGTTTATATTTAAATCCTGAAGTATAAGGGAATTGATTTAAAGTGAAGTCATAACCTAAATCGAATTCGACACAAATTTTTAATTGAAATCGATATATCGAACTGAATTGACATTTGAAGTAAAATATAATTTTTAGAGCGAATATGATGATTTTGAAATGGATTTTATTTTGAAGCGAATATGATATTTTGATATCAAGTATGAATTGTTTTCAAAATATAAAAGAACCAACTGGTGTATAAAACGATGTTTGGTTGTTAAAGAGAACGGGGCCTCTTATTGACATACTCTATGTCAATATTCGAACCACATTAACAATTGTGTATGAGGTGGATGATATCCAGAATGTAGTGGTTGAATTGGCGAAGTTTACTGGAATGAAGTAAGAGAACGATGATGGATAGCCTTAACACTTGTGTCATAATTAAAATGACTAAAACAGGAGCCTATGTCTAGCCAATGAGGTTAGCTACCTCTAGCGACGTTGATCCCTCGTATTCCTATTGTGATTTCGTATTTGATGGGTGCACCTTTTTGTCGTTTGGATTGATTGTTGCGGTCGGTCACGGATGAGTTACGACCAGCCAGAAAGAGTAAACTGGTAGAATCCTACCTTGGGCATTGCCTCGCGTGCCTTTTCATATATATGCCTATACGAGTCCATTACGATTTGGTTTAAAACTGTAAAATGTGTTAAGGTGGATCATTGTAAAGCCTTAAGGCTATTTTGATATTTATTTTACCGATAGACATTATCTATTATAGCGTATACTATTATATATAAATAGTTTAACGGATCCTTAGGGGATGGAAAATCTTGTAACATCTCTTAAGTCATTGCACTCATATTTGTGATATTGATTTGACTTACATCAGGGTATTTTAGTCCTGACTCGAGTGTTTTGTCTTTTCATTATGCTCGGGTCTGTCTTGAGTTTTTTCAGCATATTGAAGACTATTAGACTATTCTCTGGAGGACGAGGACGGAGTTTTGGTATATTACTATTATTATTATCCCCTACATCATGCTATTCTACTGTATTGATTATTTATTCCTGTTATATATATATAATTCTGATAAATGTTTATAAGTTAAATTCAAATGTATAGTAAATAGTTTCAAGAACTTTTTATTTGATTATTATATTTTACTATTTCCGCTGTGAGATTATGTGTTTTTTTCTTCTTTTTTTCTTATTTAAATCCATTGATTATCTATGTTTCAGATTGTTTAAGTTGGACATTGTGTCTGCCTATGCACTTGGCGGGTGCAGCATGATAAGGGGTTCTCGCTTTTGGTTTAGGTAGCGAGCAAATGACTCTTACTCTTATATGTCCCTACGGGGTTGGTGCAGTCGAGAGGCTGGTCGAAAAGGCAGAGCATAGGTACGACTGTATACTACGGTGGGCGTTACACCAATGGCGCGGCACGTCACAGTTGGTATCAAAGCTAAGGTTTAGCGGTAACCTTGGCTTTATGGGGTTTGACTCATTAGAGATAGGGTAGTAATATCCCAGAATGGGTTTTTATGAGTGTATATATATGAGAGAGCATACTTGTTAGTGTTAGAAATTGTTTTATATTATATTTACTTATCCATTGAGTTGTTTATGAATTTTGGCTGATGCGCGGGACGCCGTGTCATGATAGGGGTTTCTAAACACTTAAACGAGGCAAGTCGACATAATATTGTTTTAAATTGGGTAAATGAAATAATTTGACATATATATATATATATATATATATAACGATTATTAATGAATGATTGTTTTTAGACGATGATAATATTTAATTACCATATATTATTGGTTGAACTAAAATAAAAAAGAATACTTAATGAATTTTAATTTAGGAAGAATATGTAATTAAACTGGATTGAAATCAATTAAAATAATAAGTGCTTAAGATGACCAAGTTGTAAATTAATTAATTATTTTGGTGAATAAGTTAAGGAAATTTGTGTGAGTATATTTATAATATAGCTTATATATAGAAAGGATTTTCTAAAATTGAAAATTTTATAATTTAAAATTCTTTTATTTTCCAAAATTGCTTTCAAAACCTTAAAAATTTATAATAATATTATTTGAAAGTGTTTTAACTAGAAATATATTTTGAAAAGATTTTTGAAGAAAATAAAAGCATTAAACTCGCTTGGCTATTGGAAAATAATTTTGGGGATGGCTGCTGCATTGCCAGTATTCATTTCCGGGTTTCTAGGTGAGAATTACTACCAGAAGAAATTTATTTTCGATTAAAACAGGTTTTGGTTGTGAAAAAATATATTCTAAGTATGATTTAGTAAATATATGAAAAGATTTTTTGAACTTATAATTGAAAATAGTATATAAGAAATAGGTTATAATCTATGAATTTGAATAGGAATATTGAATGAATAAATTGTATAACAAATAGATTTGAGAATTAATAAGGTAAAAAAAATTAAAATTTGTTGAATGGGAATGTTCAAAAAATTTAACTTGAATAAGATTAAATAAAATAAGAAATCGATTAAAACTGAAATGAAGTTTACTGTAACATTAAAAAAATTGAACTGGATATTAAGTGAAACTAGATAAATTAGTAAAACGAATTAAATTCCACTCAAGCTATAAAATGAACTAATCAAATGAATATGAATTATAAAATGAAATGTAATTTAAGCGTGTAAAAATTGAATAAAATAAATGAGTGTAAGTAAAATTAATATGGTCAATTGAATTTAAATTGGAAAAAAATTTAATTGCAAGTGGAGTAGTTTAAATAAAAATTTGAATATTAACTAATATAATATGGAATAAGTTATTGAAAAAAGTTATAAGTTAAAGTGGACTTAAGAGAAGCTGAATGACTTATTTTTTAGAAGAAAGAAAAAAAAGGGTTATTAATATGAATTGAATTATAAAATAAATTTTACTTTGATAAACTAATAATATGAATTTGAATAAATGAAGTGCCGATGAATTAATAATAATTTAAGATATGAAATAAAAATAAAAGTGAGTTGTGTTGTATAAAATATTTGTAATAACTTAGCTAATTTGTAAATGATGTTAGCATAATAAAAACGAGGATATACTAAGTGGAAATAAAATAAATTTAACTTAACAAGGTTAAATGGAATAATTCTATAAAATGATTCAAAAATGAATCTATATGAAATAGGTTAAACAAAAAGTGAAACAATTGAAATTTCACAAATTGAATTGAATAAAATTTAATATAATGAATTTGTAACGAACGTTTATAAATTGAGAATCAATGGAATGTAAACCAATTAGAAGTGGATGAAACAAACGTAAATAATTGAAACAAATAGATTGAATGTAAGTATATTGAATTGAAATAAATCAAATTTGAATGCAGTAAGTGCTGATTAAAGGAAAAGAATGAATTGAAATCAAATTAGTTGAATGTAATTTACGAAAAGCGAATGACTTGATTATAAATCCATCATATGATTAACAAAAAAAAATTAAGTGAATGTGAATCAATTTTAAATATATGGAATGAGGTATGAAATTAAATTACTTTAGTGTAATTAATTATATGAATGATTAAAATGAAATAACTAGATGTGAGCTTAATGACATTTAAATGAATGAAAAAGAATTTGGTAACAAATGAGCTTCAATATAAGTCAATTAAATGTAAGGAATAAATGAAAAATGAGCAAATAAAATGTTAATAAAATTTAATGTTAATAAGAATGATAATGTATTAATCTAAATATTGATATTAAAATGTAAATTTTGATAGTTATGAATTTATGAATAAATATTGATTTGTCGGAAGATTTTTTTAGTCGTAAATCTTTGTTTAAAATTTTGAATGCATATGATGGTTGTATGGTTGCATATTTGTGCTCGTGCTTGAGATTTGGATTCAAAATGCATGGTTTATACTTATTGGAACTTATGCATGTTCTACATCTTCTTACAAGTGACTAACATTCCAAATTGAGTTGAGATAGGTACATACGAAGATCGTTTGGGCATATACGGGGATTTATATGCTTTTGCCTGCTTAATACGAGCGAACTCCCTCGTATTATTAATAATAAGGTACATATCTCGGATAACATACCGTGATTTTATATATTTGCCCTTCGGGATGCTTCATCATTGAGATGAGATGTATATTTGATATTTATTGGTTATATTTGTGTTATATATTGAATTGTAAATTTTTTTTCGATTGAGCCGTGCAAAGGAGACTCTGTCGAAATTCTCCGTAAATTCGGAAGTTAGAAAATTTTTGAAGTTTTAAAATTTTTATAACTTGTTTTTACATATAAGTTATATTTTCCGTAAACCGATATCGGAATGGTGTAGTAGAAGCGTAGTAATAGTTTCACAAATAAGATGGTTATGTTTTATAAGTTGATTATTTTGAGAAAATATATCAAGTGTTAAATTCTGTACTTTACGCCTTTTCGAGGACAAAAAGGGGGAGTATGTAAAGACTCGTATTTTTAGCTATTTCTAATTATTAAATTTAAGATGATTATTGAATGAAAATGGTTACTAATGTAATTTGTTGAATAATTAAATATCGAAAATTATTTAAAAAGTAAATTCTGAATTTAATATGATAGAAAATGATGTCGTAAGTTGATTTAAATTTTATATAAACAACAATTAAGATTGTTAATATTTAAAATTGGATTTAAATGCGAATAATTAAAATTGAAAATTTTATATTGTAATTAACGAGTAAAAATAGCCATTTTGGCAACTATCTCGGATTTCGACGAAATCAGTTTCATCTGATCCATAATAGTGAATTATTGTAAAATTTAATGTTTCGTAGCGATCAGACTTGTCGACCGTGCGAGCTTGAAACGCATAGGAATCAATTTAAAGGAATTCGATAAAATAAATTGACTTTGAAAAGCTATCTTCCACATACATCGGATTAAGCCTCGAAACTAGTTTCATTGCGTTCGGAATGGAGGTAAAACATTATGAACGCCTGGCGGCACGTCACCATTGGAGTTCGGACAATTTTGGATCTAACTATATAAAAACGCATGCAAATTGAGACAGTTTTATTATTATTTTATTTTCTGAAACCCTAGCCGTCACTTTCTTTTTTAATGGCTGAAAATTCACCAACTTCCCTCCTTCATATCTTTTAATCATCGAAAAATTCCAAAAGCAAAGTTGTAGATTTCGGCGAGCTCTTCATATCCATATGGTTGATCTATGCTATTACGCCCCGGACTCGCCAGAATCTGGCTTGCAAGCATGGATGTATTTTCTTGGATTTTGTGCAAACGGCGATGAAACTTGGTGCGTAGGTGGCTCTCAAGGTGGTGCACATGCTGGTGGTCCCTAATTATTGCCAAGTCACCTCGTGGTGTGTGCATTTTTTTTATATGTGCGTGCATGGGTTCCTAAAGCTAGGGTGTTGTGAGTGAATGGAAGAAGGAGGTAACGTGATTTTGATTTATTTATTTAGTTATTTATTTTATAATAATATAAATCTATATCTTCTAATGACCATAACTTTTGCATACAAGCTCAGATCAACGCACGATTTTCTCCATCGCGTTCGTTTAGAAATTTCGGACAACGTGGAACTGGTTTGGTCAAGTTCTGAGACTTTTCAAATTTTGACCGTCATTTGGATTAAATTGTCGATAAACCAAAGCTGAGTGTTTATACGCTCACAATTGTCTGAAATATTTTTATGTTAGTTAAATTTATATCGTGAAGTGATTTAAATTTTATTAGTTGTTGTTTGATAAGTTTAATTGAAATTTAAATTGATATCTGAATTAATTAATAGAAATTGATCGATAGTTAAATTTAATTAGAATTTAATTACCTGCAAAATACCCGATATTGATAACTATAAAATTGTTGTGAATTTTATTGACTGTTTGGATGATTGGTCGTGAGGGATGCATTTGACTGATATTTTAGATGTTTGGAAGTTCATTTATGTTTAATATATCGTGATATCATCCTGTATGTTGTTACACTGTATAAAACTGTAAATTGAATTATTTCGAATAAATTAAGAAATAGGATGAAATCATATATACCCATGACATTTATTTTGGATTGAAATGATATATATATATACATCCCTGAAATTAAATTAAATAATTGATTCACTTGGCCATAGGATAGAGAATTATATACGGACATCGGATTGGTTAAATCAAATGACTTTAAAATTTTGATTTGGAATTATTTAAATGATTTAGATTTAAGAAATAAAAATCGAATTTATGGAAATCAAATTATTTTCGAATTGGAACACGGAATGTTGAAATTTAAATTTGAAATGAAATTGTTTAATTGATCGAAGTTGAGATTTTTTTAACTTATAATCAAAATATGTTGTAAATTTTAGAAATTTATATATTTAAGGATTGGACTTTTTATTCGGACTGTGAATATTGCTAAGAAAGGTGATATAAAACGATATTTTGAAATTGAGTTTGGATTTGAATTATATTTAATGATTTGGATTTTAAATTGGATATTGAAGGAAAATTTGATTTACGTGTTTTGAATTGACATTTTTTGAAATAAACTCGGAATTGACATAAATTGAAATGGTTTAAAATTTAGAGTTGAAATTAATTTAAAATTGGAATTTAAATTAATTTGAAATTGGAAGTGAAATTAATTTGGAATTGAAATTTAAATTAGTTTGGAACTGAAATTAAAATTTGACTGGAAATCGAAATTGAATTGAGTAGATTTGATGCGACGACCCAGAATTTTGAACATTTGGGATTGAAATATTTAATTGATTTTAAACACCAGGAAGTTATTTAAAACTTGAATTTCAATTTTAACTATGGATTTGAATATTTAAATTATTGAATTTAACTTATTGAAGTTGGGTAAAAATTTGAATCTTCAGTTTTAAGCTTGTTAAAAATATTTTTAAAGGCTAAGAAAATTTATATTGATGGTGCTGGAGATAGTAGAATTTTAAAAATTGATTTTGAAAATGAATTGTTCAGTTTTGAATTTATATTGTTTAAATCGATATTTTAAAATTAGGCTTCCAAGTCACAGTCTTAGAATTCGATGATACCAGTCCCATTGGATCCGTAATATTGTATTATTATCGGATTTTAATTTTCGTTGCGTTTATAGTTATCAGGTGATCGTATGGATTACAAACGCGCTGAAAATTTAATTGAAATCTAAATTTAATAACTGAGTTCATAAAGCTATCTTCTCCATACGATTAAAGTTAGCCTCGGAACCTTTTCCATTGCATTTGGAATAGGGGTTTAACATTATGAACGCCTGGCGGCACGCCGCGATTTGAGGTCGAGAATTTAAATTGCATTTTTTGGGATAATTTGAATTTAAATTGAATATATATATATATATATATATATATATATATATATTCACATTCAATCGACAGATCCAACACATGTCCTTCATCTTTCAACACATGCCTCCCTAGTTGGACACGCATTCATTCAAAAGAAAAAAAAATATAAAGTGAAACACACATTTGATTAAAAAAAAGAGAAAACGCAAACTCCAAAATCAAAATGAAATGAAAAAAGGGGCTTTCTACCTTCTTCTTCAAAAAAATTATTAAATCCACTGCTTATTCCCTGTCCTTAACCTCGAGAATTCAAGCTCGAAATCAAATGAGTTTCGCAGTCTCTCATCTCCTTTTTTTTAATTCAATCGAGCATCGAAAAATAAATAAAAGGAAATATATATATAGCGACTGGCATGACAATCGAATCGCATTCAATTTGATTTGGGTTTCGATTTCGTCTGGAGGAGGTGCAACGGTAATGGGGAGTCGTTTTGGGTACGAAGTTGGTCGCGATCGAATTTTAGCCGTGGAAGCTCGTGAGGCGTTTGCATGGGCAGAAGTGGAGACTATGGTGGTAGTGGCGATTCGAGGTGCTGGACCAGGGTGCTAGGGGGAAGCTCGTGAGGCCGTAGGCTAGGGTTCTGTAGGCAGAGGTATGTACCAGTTATTTCTCCGTTTAAATTATTTGCATATATATATATATGTGTGTATATGAAGAAATATATATATATATATAACTCAGAAATCAATTTATAATAAAGCATATATGTGTGTGTGCAGTTTATAATTATATATAGGTTGAAGAATATATTTGGATTTTGAATTTAAATCAGCTATTTTATAAGTATATATGTGATTTTGGGAGGAAAGAAGAAAACATATAATTAAGGTGATAAATTTATTTAAATAACTCATTTAATTATTTTAGACGTTATTAAAGGGAATAAGTTAAAATTTAATCATCAAGTTTTAAAATTTCTCTCTTGATTTAAATATAATAAATAGATATATAAAACAGGAATATATATACTTGACTTTGGAAAATTACATTGGAATTTTAAAAGGTTAAAAAGGTTATTTAAAAGTTTAATTTTAAGATCCATATAGATATTTTTAGGCCCAAAGAAAATAAATGTGCATTTATATATCACAATATGCTGATTGATTTTTAAATAATGGTTTGGTGATAAATTTGTTTTATTAACCTATTTATTTACTTTAACCACTAAAAATAATTTATTAACGGAAATTTATTTTTAAATTTAATTTTTAGTTAGATAAATTTATTAAAAATAAAATAAAATCATTGGATAATTGAAATTACCAAACGTAAATTGATTTTTCGATTGTTTTGAATATTAATAAATTGTATACATGTTTATACAAGGTCTAAAATGAAGAAACAAGCCAGAAAGGAAATGAGATGGATTGGATTGCAAATTAAAGGTGAGATCTTCTCACTTAATCGGATTTTTCTGATTTAATTTTAAATAGTTAAATTTAAAATTGTTGATTGTGTGCTTGGATGATAATTTTATCATCAGTTGTATTGGATTAGACCCTATGCACCGCATAATAGATGATGATATTATATTAAACCATATACCGCGATATTTCCACCTCGATGTGGAATTGGTATTATATATGTATTTGGAGTGATTGATTTCCCGCATTATATAGTGGATGAGACCCTATGCACCACATATTAGCGGATGTTATTATATAAATCCCATATATCACGATATTCCACCTCGAAGTGGAATTGGTATTTAATTGTTGTGCTAATATCTGTGGATGTAGAGAAACAGGTTAGAGGGATCCAACTGGATTCCTCAAAAAATTTGAATTTGTTCCAATGTTGTGTGTTGATTATTTATAATCAGTGTGTGATCATATTTGTGATTGAAACCGTTGAAGGCTATAGTTTAACCGAATATATTTTTGGTATCGTAGGATACTAGAAATAAATAAAATTGGATTTTTGAAATTCAAGTAGAAAAATTTATAGTAAAATTTATTTTTGAGAATTGGACAAATTTTAAAGGAATTTTAAAAGGATAAAGTTTTATTTTTGAATCCTATTGAATAAAATACCAAAATATGGGAAAAAGGCTTAATAAATGGATTTCGGGTAATATTATTCAAAGGTTGAAGAATTTATTTTAAAATACGGATTTTAAATAGTATGAAAGTAAATAAAGGAATTTATTTTAAAAGGAAATAAATTTAGAAATCAATTTGGAATTTAATTTGGTGTTTGAAATGATTTTTGAAAATCAATTTGGAATTTGATTCGGTGTTTGAAAACAAATCTTTGGGAAACCGATTTGAAATTGATTTGGTGTTTAAAGATAAATTTTGAAAAATCAATTCTGAAATCGTCTTGGTGTTTGAAATAAATATTTGGAAAATTAATTTAGGATTTGAAATAAATTTGGAAATCAATTTGAAAATTGATTTGGCTTTGAAAGTGAATATTTAGGAATCGATTTCAGAATCGTATATCAGTGGATATTTGAATATTTAAATTCACAATGGAAATTTTATAAAAGAAAGGGATTTTTTTAAAAATAAATATTGTTTTATTTTTAAAAGTGTGGAAACGAATTGACGAATTTGAAACGTAAATTTAAAATAAATCTAGAAAGATTTATAAATTGATTTGAATGAACTATTTTAGAATGGAAGGTGTACTTTCCTTGGAAAGCCGAGTATGTTTTCGATATAGTTTATAAATATAAATTGAAGTTGTAAAGATGGTTTTAAGGAAAGAATATTTTGGAGAAATTATTTACTTAGGTTATTTTCAAAATCTTTAAAGTGAAGATTTATTTTAATTTATTATAGAAGTGATTATTTAAAGGGTTAGTTGATATTTGTTTTAGAAAATGGACATTTAAATAGCTATATCCTATCTACTAATTTTATTTTAAAATTAGTTTGGACTTGAATTTTTATATGAGATATTAGTATAATATTTTCATAACTAATATTTAAGTAAGCATTTTAAAATGATTCTATCTTAAATGTTTCCAAGTATATTTTGGATAAGTATTTGAAATTATTTTTAAAGTATTCGAACTCGGCAAAATTTTCAATGGGATTAAATAAATATTTGGAAATTTGTTCCACGTAAGGGAAGTAATTTGAAACTTGTTTTCAAAAGATTGAAAAGTGAAAAGTTATTTGAAATGTAAATGGTTGAAGTGTTAAAATTATGTCTTGCGAGGATATTTTGAAAATAATAATTGGGGGAAAATTATTTGAAATCTAGTGACTGTTGTGATTGTTGATTGATAGTTAAATAACCGACTATCAATATTAATCTTTAAATGGCATTTGAATTTCGATGCGACCGGGGGTCGGATTCCAAATGGATATTCGAAATCCACATCGAACCTTTGTGATTGTGATGGATCTTTTGTTTAAAAGATCAAAGTGGAAATTTGTTGTGATTTGTTTGAAATCTGAATGTAACAATTATTTTTAAAAATAAGCGCCGTTATTCGGATTAGCCGGGAGAGGACTTTGTGTCATAAAACTCATTCCGAATAATGATACGACGAAATGGGATTGCATTTGAAGATGGTGTTGAAGACCGGGTATTTTCGAAAGCGAAAGGATTACCTATCGAATGTCTCTGCATGGGGAGTGAGATTTTATCACCATTTGTGATGGGGATTCCGATGTGATTAGTGAATATCTGGATTTGCAAGGGCTTCTTTGAAGTTCCTTTGGTTCCGTTCGATCTCGAAACGGACTTGTATGGATGTGTGTCTGACGTTACACTTTGAGATATAAGGTTAGTTTCTATTAAATACATTTCTGTTGGTGGTGGAGAATTTACTCTCTTAGCTTAACATCCATCTGTGAGACGTACGAGCTCGGAGGTTACGTAGTTGATGGTTACTAGTGATATATTCCAAATTTGGTAATGTGGCATACGAAGTGCTGCTGATCATTTGTTGATCGAAGCATGGCTTTGTGAAAAGCGTAGCTTTGTGGACTAGACTTCGTCGGACCTCACAACCCGAAAATGGTCGAAACATGAAGGATGCACTAAGGTTATTTGGGGGTAGCACCCCCTGAGGATATGCCATTTCCTTCTGGAAAGAGGTGGTATCATGGTATGGAGCCCAGATATTTAACCTATGTGAATGCTGCAAATTTATTACTTTATGGTTGTTGGTATTGAGTATCCTCAGATAAAGGTCGGTTACGTCGAGGGATAGCATACTCGTGTCAGTAGTTACCTAGTTACAGAGGTAACCCAGTCTTATGTTGGCAGAGATTCGGTTAGGTTCTCGGGACGTCCCTCCAGAGACGTACCCATATGGAAATAGGAAGTTCCTTAGCCTGACCATTTGTTGGAAATCCAATCTCCAATACGCGCCTTGTACGGTTTTAGTTGTAGAACTCGCCATCTAATATGGTAGCTATAGTAGGCATACTATAATGGAACGTATGCTGGTTAAGATTAATATTATACTTGCAAATTTTTTCCATTATGCACTAATAATTATATTAAAAGAGATTTTTCTTATCAAGCATGTTTGACTATCATAACGATAAATCTCCTCCAATTGTGCGATTGCATTGTGTGTGCGGGGAGGCCTTATGGTAGTTTCATTTTCCAAAAGCATAGCGGATTTGTTTTTATTTTCTTTACGAAAATAACTATTTTTGAGATCTCACACTAGTCCCATGGCTGACCTTGCTTAATACAACATGATAGGGGGTTCTCGCTTTGCGTTTGGTGGCGAACGAGAGACTCTTATCCCTACATGTCCCCAGGGAGGGGTTAGTTAACCGGGTAGGTGAAGAAGTCGAAAGGCTAGTCGTAAAAGCAAGGGCAGGGTACCATTGTATGCCACGGCGGGGCTGGGATGGTTGAAAAGCCTACCAGTCGAGAGTGGCCACTGTCGATGGTTGAAAAGCCTAGACGTTACATTTTGGTATCGGAGCATTTGGTTAAGAGACAACCTTGGTTCTGGTGGGGATTACTCATTAGAGATAAAGTCAGTAGTATTCTAGCATGAGTTGAGTGTAATAATAGATATGAGCGCGTATTTGTTAATGGATATAAAATTGTTTTGTATTGTGTTGACTTATCGGTTGATTGTTTACAGATTCTGGTCGGTGCAGTTTGGCCAACTATATCAATAGGGGTTTCTAAACTCTTAAACAAGATAAACGGACACAGTATTGTTTTAAAATCAGGTAAATGAGATAATTTTACCCAAACTATTTTTGTATAGAAAAGATATCATTTTCCCATAAATTATAGTAGTATATGGTTTCTTGTTTGTTAGGAAGTAATAATATTAAATTATTATCATTGATTATTGAATAAGAAATTAAAATCTTAACTTAAAACTGAGAAATAAAATCTATATACAAATGGGATTTGTAAATATAAATTGTAAATGTGATTTATAATTTGAAATAGAATTCCTGAGGAATATTTAAAAGAATTTGAATGATTTGGAAAAGTTTAGATCCCTTGAATTTGAAAACGGTTTTCAAAGGTTTTGAAAAAAAAAGTGTTTTTAAAAGGATAAAAGCACTAAACTCTTTTCGGTCGCTGAAAAATAATTCTGATGATGATCGCGACATCATCGGTGTTCATTTTCGAGTTTTCAGGAGAGAAATTGCTGTCGAATTATTTTTAATGGAAGTTGTTTGCAAACTAGGTTTGATTTTGAAAAGATAGAAAGACTCTGGAATCCTATATAAATTATTTATAGAATATAATTGAGTTTGACAACCTATAAATTTGAAGTTGTTAGAATAAAATTGAACTTAAAGAAAAGTTAAAATTAAAATAGTTTGATTTTGGAAATAATTGATTTCAATGGTGATTTTGAAATATTGAGAAATTGTTTAAAACTCTGGAAGATTTATTAAAAGCGTTTATGAGTTGATAACTTATATAATTTGAATTTTGATAGAATGAATTTAACTTAAAGAATTGAGTTAAATTAAAGTGAACATGAAAACAGAATAAGTGAGAAAACTTATAGAAGTTTAAAATTGAATTTGAATTGTGTTAAATAAGTTGAAAATAAGAAATGGTGTGAGATAAAATGAATTGGAATTTGCAATAAATTAGTAAATGAAACTGATTTAAAATAGTGATATGAATCAGTTGTGAATGAAAGATAGTTGATAAAATTCAATATTCAGAAGGTAAATTGAATCCAAATAGAACTGAAAGGGTAAATTGAATTCAAATGAAATTGAAAATGCAAGATTGAATGAAAATGGAAATATAAATTCAATAGTGAAGTAAAAATGGTATAAGAAGTAAACATTCAAACTTTTGTAATGGAATGTGCAAAATGATTTTTGAATGTAGAAATTGGATATGGTTGTTAAATAGCATACATGTATTATAAAGAAAAAGGAATTGGGATTTGATTTTCGAAGATAAATTTGAAATTGCTCAAAAAAAGGTATGTGTTTAAATTTCGGTATGAAATTTGATGATTTTCTTGTCTAGCCGCTTGACTTTTTTGAAATCTGGGGGCCCGTTGTGGCATTTATAGTCGTACCGAGCTAGCCACGCAGAGGGGGCGTTGGCAAAAAATTTCTAAAATTTAGGGAGTTAGAAAATTTTTAAGGAAATTTTGATAGTTTAAAATTTGAATTTAAAATTAAATTAAAATTTGAATTGATTAAGGAAACAATTGAAAATTATGGTTGATTTTGGAAAGTTAGTTGAAGTGATAATGAGTCTTTAGTAAAAAGATTTATTTGGGGAAAGTTGATAAAACTGTTTTGGTTTTGGAAAATAATAAGCGGGTCATGGATCATTCTTCTTAACTTGTAATTTCGAGATGAAATTCTTTTAAGGGGGGAAGGATGTGACGACCCAGAATTTTGAGCATTTGGGATTGAAATATTTAATTGATTTTAGATACCTGAAAGTTATTTTAATCTTGAATTTCAATTTTAACTATGGATTTGAGCATTTAAATTTTTGAATTTAACTTATTGAAGTTGGGTAAAAATTTGAATCTTCGAGCTTGTTAAAAATATTTTTAAAGGCTTAGAAAATTTATATTGATGATGCTGGGGATAATATAATTTTAAAAATTGAATTTGAAAACGATTTATTTAGTTTTGAATTTATATCGTTTAAATAGATATTTTAAAATAGCCTTCCAAGTCACAGTCTTGGAATTCGACTAAACTAGTTCGATTGGATCCGTAATATTGTATTATTATCGGATTTCAATTTTCGTTGCGTTTGGAGTTATCGAGTGATGGTACGGACTGCAAACGCGTTGAAAATTTAATTGAAATTTAAATTTAATAACTGAGTTCAAAAAGCTATCTTCTCCATACGATCGAAATTGGCCTCGTAATCTTTTCCATTGCATTTTGAATAGGGGTTTAACATTATAAACGCCTGGTGGCACGCCTCGATTTGAGGTCGAGAATTTAAATTGCATTTTTAGGATAGTTTGAATTTGAATTTACATTGAATATATATATATACATATCTCTATTCACATTCAATCGACAGATCCAACACGTGTCCTTCATCTTTCAACACGTGTCTTCCTATTGAACACGCGTTCGTTCATAAGAAAAAAATATATAAAATAAAATACGCATCTGATAAAAATAAAAGAGAAAACGCAAACTCAAGAATCAAAATGAAACAAAAAAGGGGCTTTCATATCTTCTTCTTCAAAAAAATTATTAAATCCACTGGTTATTCCCTATCCTTCACCTCGAGAATTCAAGCTCGAAATCAAATGAATTTCGCAATCTCTTATCTCCTTTTTTAATTCAATCAAGCATCGAAAAATAAATAACAAGAAAACAAAATATAGCGACTGGCACGATAATCGAATCGCTTTCAATTAGATTTGGGTTTCGCGACATCGATTTGGGAATGGGTTATTGCGGCGATCAAGCAAGTGTAATCGCGCTCGCATGCGCGCATATGGGAGAGGCTACCTGGGGGACTTTGTCGGCAATGAAGCATTGGGATTCGAATGCGATGTCGGCGGCTTCGATTTCGTCTGGAGGAGGTGCAACAGTGGTGGTGGGTTTTTTTGGGTATGAAGTTAGCCGCGATCGAATTTTAGCTGAGGAAGCTCGTGAGGCGTTCGCGTGGGCAGAAGATAGGCGGCGACCACGGTGGTAGTGGCGATTCGAGGTGCTGGACCAGGGTGCTAGGGGAAAGCTCGTGAGACCGCAGGCTAGGGTTCTATAGGCGGAGGCATATACCATTTATTTCTCCGTTTAAATTATTTACATATATATGTGTATATAAAGAAACATATATATATATATAATTCAGAAATCGATTTACAATAAAGCATATATACGTGTGTGCAGTTTATAACTATATATAGGTTGAAGAACATATTTGGATTTTGAATTTAAGTAAGCTATTTTATAAGTTTATATGTGATTTTGGGAGGAAAGAAGAAAACATATAATTAAGGTGATAAATTTATTTAAATACCTCATTTGATTATTTTAGAAATTATTAAAGGGAATTAGTTAAAATTTAATCATCAAGTTTTAAAATTTCTATCTTGATTTAAATATAATAAATAGATATATAAAACAGGAATATATATACTTGACTTAGGAAATTACATTGGAATTTCAAAGTGTTAAAAAGGTTATTTAAAAGTTTAATTTTGAGATCCATATAGATATTTTTAGGCCCAAAGAAAATAAATGTGCATTTATATATTTTTAGTTAGATAAAATTATTAAAAATAAAATAAATCATTGGATACTTAAAATTACCAAACGAAAATTAATTTTTCGATTGTTTTGAATATTAATAAATTGTATACATGTTTATACAAGGTCTAAAATGGAGAAACAAGCCAGAAAGAAAATGAGTTGGATTAGATTGCAAATTAAAGGTGAGATCTTCTCACTCAATCAGATTCTTCTAATTTAATTTTAAATAGTTAAATTTAAAATTGTTGATTGTGTGCTTGGATGATAATTTTATTATAAGTTGTATTGGATTAGACCACATGCGCTGCATAATAGCAGATGATATTATATTAAACCTATATACCACGATATTCCACCTCGAAGTATAATTGGTATTATATATGTATTTGGAATGATTGATTTCCTGCATTATATAGCGGATGAGACCCTATGCACCGCATAATAACGGATGATATTATATAAATCCCATATACCGTGATATTCCACCTCGAAGTGGAATAGGTATTTAATTGTTGTGCTCATATCTGTGGATGCAGGGAAACAGGTTGGAGTGATCCAACTGCATTTCTCAAAACATTTAAATTTGTTTCAACATTATGTGTTGATTATTTATAATCTGTGTGCGATCATATTTCTGATTGAAACCGTTGAAGGCTATATTTTAGCCGAATATATCTTTGGTATCGTAGGATACCAAAAATAAATAAAATTGGATTTTTGAAATTCAAGTAGAAAATTTATAGTAAAATTTATTTTTTAAAATTGGATAAATTTTAAAGAAGGAATTTTAAAAGGATAAAGTTTTATTTTTGAATCCTATTGAATTAAATTCCAAAATATGGGATAAAGGCTTAATAAATGGATTTCGGGTAATATTATTCAAAGGTTAAAGAATTTATTTTAAAATACGGATTTTAAATAGTTTGGAAGAAAATAAAGTAATTTATTTTAAAAGGAAATAAATTTAGAAATAAATTTGGAATTTAATTTGGTGTTTGAAATGTTTTTTGAAAATCAATTTTGGAATTTGATTCGGTGTTTGAAAATAAATCTTTGGAAAATCGATTTGAAATTGATTTGGCATTTAAAGATAAAATTTGGGAAATCAATTCTGAAATCGACTTGGTGTTTGAAATAAATATCTGGAAAATTAATTTGGGATTTGATTTGGTATTTGAAATAAATTTGGTAATCAATTTAAAATTTATTTGGTTGTGAAAGTGAATATTTAGGAAACGATTTAAAAATCGTATATCAGTGGATATTTGCAAATTTAAATTCACAATGGAAATTTTATAAAAGAAAGGGAAATTTGTTTTAAAAATAAATATTGTTTTATTTTTAAAAGTGTGGAAAGGAATTCACGAATTTGGAACGCAAATTTAAAATAAATCTAGAAAGGTTTATAAATTGATTTGAATGAACCATTTTAGAATGGAAGGTGTACTTTGCCTGGAAAACCGAGTATGTTTTCAATATAGTTTATAAATATAAATTGAAGTTGTAAAGATGGTTTTAAGGAAAGAATATTTTGGAAAAATTATTTACTTAGGTTATTTTGAAAACCTTTAAAGTAAAGATTTATTTTAATTTATTATAGAAGTGATTATTTAAAGTTTTAATTCATATTTGTTTTAGAAAATGGACATTTAAATAGTTATATCCTATATACTAATTTTATTTTAAAATTAGTTTGGACTTGAATTTTTATATGATATATTAGTATAATATTTTCATAACTAATATTGAAGTAAGTGTTTTAAAATGATTTTATCTTAAATGTTTCCAAGTATATTTTGGATAGGTATTTGAAATTATTTTTAAAGTATTCGAACTCGACAAAATTTTCAGTGGAATTAAATAAATATTTGACAATTTATTCCACGCGAGGGAAGTGATTTGAAATTTGTTTTCAAAAGATTGAAAGGTGAAAAGTGATTTTAAATTTATTTTCAAATGGTTGAAGTGTTAAAATTATATCTTGCGAAGATATTTTGAAAATATAATTGTGGAAAATCATTTGAAATCCAGTGACTGCTGTCAATGTTGATTGATAGTTTAATAACCGACTATCAATATTGACCTTTAAATAGCACTTGAATTTCGATGCGACTGGGGGTCGGTTTTCAAATGGATATTCGAAAACCACATCGAACCTTTGTGATTGTGATGGATCTTTTGTTTAATAGATCAAAGTGAAAATTTATTGTGATTTGTTTGAAATATGAATGTAACATTTATTTTTAAAAATAAGCGCTTGTTATTCAGATTAGCAGGGAGAGGACTTTGTGTCGTAAAACTCATGTCGAATAATGATACGACGAAATGGGATTGCATTTGAAGATGGTGTTGAAGACCAAGTATTTTCGAAAGCGAAAGGATTACCTGTCGAATGTCTCTGCATCGGGTTGCTTCGGTATAGATATTTTATCTTTGTGATGGGTTTCCAGACGTAACTAGCGAATATCCGGATTTGCAAGGGCCTCTTTGAAGTGCCTTCGGTACCGTTCGATCCCGGAACGAACTTGTATGGATGTGTGTCTGACGTTACACTTTCAGATGTAAAGCTGGTTTCTATCAAATACATTTCTGTTGGTGGTGGAGAATTTATTCTCTTAGTTAAATACCCTTCTCTGAGATGTACGAGCTCGAAGGTTATGTAGTTGATGGTTACTAGTGATATATTCCCAATTTGGTAATGTGGCATACGAAGTTCTGCTGATCATTTGTTGATCGAAGCATGGCTTTGTGAAAAACGTAGCTTTATGGACGAGAGTTCGTCGGACATCACAACCCGAAAATGGTCGAAAAAGGAAGGATGCAGCAAGGTTATTTGGGGGTAGCACCCCCTGAGGGTATGTCATTTCCTTCTGGAAAGAGGTGGTATCATTGTATGGATCCCAGATATTTAACCTATGTGAATGCTGCAAATTTGTTACTTTGTGGTTGTTGGTGTTGAGGATCCTCGGATAAAGGTCATTTACGATCGAGTGGTGGCATACTCGTGTCAGTAGTTACCTAGTTACAGAGGTAACCCGGCCTTGTGTTGGCAGAGATCCGGCTAGGTTATCGGGACATCCCTCCGGAGGCGTACCCATATGGTAATAGAAAGTTTCTTAGCCTGACCATTTGTTGGAAATCCAATCTCCAATACGCGTCTTGTACTATTTTAGTTGTAGAACCTGCCATGTAATATGGTAGCTATAGTAGGCATACTATAATGGTATGTATGCTGGCTAAGATTAATATTATAGTTGCAAATGTTTTCCACTATGCACTAATAATAATATTAAAAGAGATTTTGCGTATCAAGCATGTTTGACTATCATAAGGAGAAATCTCCTCCAATTGTGCAATTGCATTGGGTGTGTGCGGGGAGGCCTTATGGTAGTTTCATTTTCCAAAAGCATAGCGGATTTCTTTTTATTTTCTTTGTGAAAATAACTGTTTTTGTGATCTCATACCAGTCCCATGATTGACCTGGAGTTTACTGTTCCCTTTCTAAACTCTGGGTGTCCACAATTTTCCACATGGGCAGCCTAGAGTCAGGTTATCAGTTATTCGGGAGCAAAGTCAGAAAAGTTGCTGTGGAGATCTGGAGTTCAAACTGGATAGAGAGACGTATCACTTGTACTATATAGCGTCTGTTGCGTTTTGGTTGGTGCAAATCAAAATTTCTATGTAGCAAGTTAAAATAATTGCCAGCTTTGTGTTGTTGTTGAAAACTCTGATATGTATTGTAATAACAGATATGGTTCTTTGTTTAAAGATTATTCATTTATCTATTATATTTGTTCCGCTGCGAAATGTGAGATTCCGTTATTGTTTCTGTTTCTTCTTCCATCTTCTTCTTCTTTAACCCTAACAGTTCGATTTGTCGGCATTAGATTGTGCGGCATTGATACAGTGGACATATTGATGTCGACTTTCGAAAGTCGAGAAAATTGGGTCGTTACATTTGAATTGGAAATTTTGGAATTGAATTAGTTTAGCTTGGAAATTATATTTTAAATAAATTATTTTAGATAAACTATTTCAAATCTATTTTCTTTAAACATTCAAACTATTTTAATTTTTCCCAACTATTTTATTACATAAACCATTTTTAATACTCAAATTATTTCTATTAAACTATTTTAACTATTTAGCTATTTTCAAACCATTTAAAATATTTCTAAAATTCAAAATGGTCAAAGTGTGGAATGTTTATATTTAAATCTGGAAGTTAAATGCGAATTGGGTTAAAGTGAAGTTATAACCTAAATCGAACTCAAAATAATTTTTGAAGTGAAATCGATATATCAAACTAAATTGACATTTGAAGTATAATATGATTTTTGAAGAGAATATGATGATTTTAAAATGGATTTGATTTTGAAGCCAATATGATATTTTGATATCAAGTATGAATTGTTTCCAAAATATAAAGAACCAACCGGTGTGTAAAACGATGTTTGGTTGTTAAAGAGAACGAGGCCTCTTATTGGCATACTCTCTGTCAATATTCAAACCACATTAACAACTGTGTACGAGGTGGATGATATCCAGAATGTAGTGGTTGAATTGGCGAAGTTTACTGGAATGAAGTAAGAGAACGATGATGGATAGACTTAACACTTGTGTCATAATTAAAATGACTAAAACAGGGGGCTATGTCTGACCAATGAGGTTAGCTACCTCTAGCAACGTTCATCTCTCGTATTACTATTGTGATTCATATTTGATGGGTGCACCCTTTTTTCATTTGGATTGATTGTCGCGGTCGGCCATGGATGGGCTACGACAAGGCATAAAGGGTAAACTGGTAGAATCATACCTTGGGCATTGCCTCACATGCCTTGTCATATTTATCCCTATACGAGCCCATTACGATTTTGGTTTAAAACTGTAAAATGTGTTAAGGTGGATCATTCTAAAGCCTTAGCGCTATTTTGATATTTATTTTACCGATAGACATTATCTATTATAGCGTATACTATTATATATAAGTAGTTTAACGGATCCTTAGGAGATGGAAAATCCCGTAACATCTCATAAGTCATTGCATTCATATTTGTGATATTGATTTGACTTACATATGAGTATTTTAGTCCCGACTCGAGTATTTTATCTTTTCATTACGCTCGGGTCAGTCCTGAGTTTTTTCAGCATATTAAAGATTATTCTCTGAAGGACAAAGATGGAGTTTTGGTATATTATTATTATTATACCTACATCATGCTATTCTGCTGTATTGATTATTTACTCCTGATGTATATATAACTCTGATAAATGTTTATAGATTAAATCAAACGTATATCAAATAGTTTCATGAACAGTTTATTTGATTATTATATTTTATCGTTTCCGTTGTGCGATTCTGTTTTTGTTTTTATTTTTCTTCTTCTTTTTTTATTTTTCTTATTTAACCCCATTGATTATCTACATTCCAGATTGTTTAAGTTGGATATGTGTGTCTACTTATGCACTTAGCGGGTGCAGCATGGTAGGGGTTCTCGCATTTGGTTTGGGTAGCGAGCAGATGACTCTTACTCCTACGTGTCCCTGCGGGGTTGGTGCAGTCGAGAGGCTGGCCATAAAGGCAGAACACAGGTATGACTGTATGCTACGGTAGGCGTTACCCAATGGCACCCCCGTCACAGTTGGTATCGGAGCTAAGGTTTAGCAATAACCTTGGCTTTGTGGGGTTTGACTCATTAAAGTTAGGGTGGTAATATCCTAGAATGGGTTGTTATGAGTGTATATATATGAAAGAGCATACTTGTTAGTGTTAGAAATTGTTTTATATTATGTTTACTTATCCGTTGAGTTGTTTATGAATTCTGGTCGATGTGCGGGACGCTGTGTCATCGATAGGGGTTTCTAAACACTTAAATCAGGCAAGTCGACATAATATTGTTTTAAATTGGGTAAACGAAATAATTTTACCTATATATATAATGATTATTTATGAATGATAGTTGTTAGACGATGATAATATTTAATTACCATCGATTATTGGTCGAATTAAAATAAACAAATACTTAATGAAATTTAATTTAGGAAGAATTTGTAATTAAATTGGATTGAAATCAATTAAAATAAGAAGGGCTTAAGATGACCAAGTTGTAAATTAATTAAATATTTCGGTAAATAAGTTAAGGAAATTTGTATGAGTATATTTATAATATAGCTTACATATAGAAACGATTTTTTAAAATTGAAAATTTTAGAATTTATAATTCTTTTGTTTTCCAAAATTGCTTTCGAAGCCTTCAAAATTTATAATATTATTATTTGAAAGTGTTTTAACTAGAAATATATTTTGAAAAGATTTTTGAAGAAAATAAAAGCATTATACTTGCTTGGCTGTCGGGGAATAATTCTAGGGATGACTGCTACATCGCTAGTATTCATTTCCGGGTTCTGGGTGAGAATTGCTACCAGAAGAAATTTATTTTCGATTAAAACAGGTTTTGATTATGAAAGAAAAATATATTCTAAGTATGATTTAGTAAATATATGAAAATGTTTTTTGAACTTATAATTGAAAATAGTATGTAAGAAATAGGTTATAACTTATAAATTTGAATAGGAATTTTGATTGAATAAATTGTATAACTAATAGATTTGAGAATTAATAAGCTAAAAAAAATTAAATTTGTTGAATGGGAACGATAATTTTTTTAACTTGAATAATATTTAAAAAAATGAGAAATCGATTAAAATTGAAATGAAGTTTACTGTAATATTAAAAAAAAATTGAATTGGATATTAAGTGAAATTAGATAAATTAGTAACATGAAATAAACTCCACTCAAGCTATAAAATAAACTAATCAAATGGATATGAATTATAAAATGAAATGTAATTTAAGCGTGTAGAAATTGAATAAAATAAATGAATGTAAGTAAAATTAATATGATTAATCGAATTTAATTTAAATTGGAAAAAAATCAATTGCAAATAGAGTAGTTTTAATAAAAATTTGAATGTTAATTAATATAATATGGGATAAGTTATTAAAAAAATTATAAGTTAAAGTGGACTTAAGAGAAGATGAATGAATTAATTGTGAAAAGAAAGAAGAAGAAAAAGGGCGATTAATATGAATTGAGTTATAAAATATATTTTACTTTGGTAAATTAATAATATGAAATTGAATAAATAAAGTGCATCGATGCATTAATAATAATTTAAGATATGAAATAAAGCTAAAAATGAGTTGTGTTGTATAAAATATTTGTAATAAACTTAGCTAATTTATTAATGATGTTAGCATAATAAAAACAAGGATATAATAAATGGAAATAAAAATAAATTTAACTTAACAAGGTTGAATGGAATAATTCTATAAAATGATTCTTCAATGAATTTATTTGAAATAGGTTAATTAAAAAGTGAAACAATTGAAATTTCACAAATTGAATTGAATAAAATTTAATAAAATGAATTTGTGACGAATGTTAATAAATTAAGAATCAATGGAATGTAAACCAATCAAAAGTGGAACAAACATAAATAATTGAAACAAATAGATTGAATGTAAGTATATTGAATTGAAATAAATCAAATATGAATGCAATAAGTATTGATTAAAGGAAAAGAATGAATTGAAATCAAATTAGTTGAATGTAAATTAACTAAAAGCGAATAACTTGATTATAAATCCTTTGTATGATTAACGAAAGAAAAAAATTAAGTGAATGTGAATCAATTACTTAAGTGTAATTAATTATATGAATGATTGAAATGAAATAAGTAGATGTGAGCTTAATAACATTTAAATGAATGAAAAAGAATTTGGAAACAAATGAGCTTCAATATAAGTCAACCAAATGTTAGGAATAAATGGAAAATGGGCAAATAAAATGTTAATAAAAATTTAATGTTAATAAGAATGAGAATGTATGAATCTAAATTGTAACAACCCGATATTTTCAACCATTCGCATCCGCACATGTCGGACTTGAATTGCTCAAAATACCGCATTGTAAATAAAATTTGGCAAATCTCAGAATATACAGTAAATACATAATCACAGATCACAGACACAGAGTAAATAATAATGCAGCGGAAATAAAAGAGATAGTAGTTCATGAAGCCACTATATAAAAATAAGATACATCAGAGTTAAACCAGATACAACAGAAGAGTAACAAGATACATCAGGTACAAATCAGAATACATCACTAAAATCACTGGATACAGAAAGAAAATAGATGGCTGCATCTTCAAGAAAAGCTCCAGCTCCGAAGGTGAATCTTGAATGCTAGCTCACTCAATCTGACTCGAGCGTAAAGCAAAACACAAACACTCGAGTCAGGACATAAATACTTATGAACCGTAAATCAACTCAAGTGAACAGTAACAAAAATTGCATCAGTAACTTAAAGAATGCTTGGGATCGCCCATCCTTTAAGGATCCGTTAAACTATTTACTATGTAGTAATATTGCGCTATTATAATAATGTCTACAGTAAAATAAACATACTTTTAAATAGCGTTCCGGGCTACCCATATCAACCTTCACACATAATAGTCCCAGTAGTCCATCCAATATCATGCCATCTCCACTCCCGGTGACTGTCAGAGGATACCACACGGGCTACGGGAGAAAAACAAACTCGTAGTAAAGGCTCGGTATGGTAGGTGATACGGCACACAAGGCAATGCCAGGGTAGATATACCAATTACGCACACGAGCTGGTGGTAACGCAGCAGCCACATACGCCCACCTCGGAACACACTCCCATATCAAAATTGGAGGATGGCCATCTAATCAATCACCAGTAAGAGTATAGTATCGAAGGAATGTGTCCGATCGGAGGAATGACCTCACTTGGCCCGAGATCGCTCCTGTTTTAGCCACCTTATGCCAACTCACGGGAGTTGGGTCCTCGTAATATACCTCAAGAACGTCTCCACCATCCTACTTCATTCTGGAATCTCCACCGCGTACACGGTTGTTAAAGTGGTTTTCGGAGTTGGCAGAGAGTATGACAACTTCCGATCCCGGTCTCTTTAACAACCAAACGTTATTATAACGCCGTGGTCATTTCAAAATAGTTTAAACTTCAAAAAGATCAAATCATTTCATTTCAAACTATATTTCTTTCCAAATAGTTTATACTTCGAAACCAAAACCATTTTTATTTCAAAAATACTTATTCAATCAAAATAGTTTATACTTCGAAACCAAAATCATTTTTATTTCAAAACTATTTATTCAATCAAAATAGTTTATACTTTGAAACCAAAACATTTCAAAACTATATTCAATTCAAATAGTTTATCATTTCCATTTCAAACATGTATTCACCTTTAAAAAAATTCATAATACTTTCAAAGTATAACTTTTCCGAAACCAAAATACTTGAAATCATTACACTTTGAAAATCATAACATTCCGAAATCATACATTTGAAATCAATCTTTTAATTCTTTACACTTTACAAATTTATTCCATTAAACCAAAATTTCAAATTTTCAATTTAATTCAATTCAAACCATCAGTTTCAGTTCAGTTTAGTTTTCTAACAAAACATTTCAAATCTTACAAATTTCAAATATAGATTTGATCTACAAAATAAACAATCCAATTTTTAATATATTTCCAAACTTTAGTATCCCACATTTCAAAACTAAACTTTATAATTCCATATATTCATATCTCAAATCTAATTTCATTATTATGTAGTTTTGAAATATTCATTTCATAAATCCAATATTATTAAAATAAACTTAAATTACAATTAAACCAAATATCTTTTCACACAAATATAAACTTCAAATATTGCTTTATCAAATAAAGAAAAATCAAATATCATTCAACATTCACATTCTTTATTAAAATAAAGATCAAATCATTTCCAAACCATTTCAAAATCATTAAATTATTACATCCTTTCAAAACTTCATAATCAAATCATTATTTGAATTCAAATCCAAATATTCAAAGTTAAATATCATTTAAAAATCAAATATGTCATTCATTTATTATTTCAACCATTGTTAGATTCAAAACAATAGCATTAAAATGTTGTCAAAAGACTAAAGCATTTTGAAAATGCTATAAAATTCCAGGTTTCATTTTAGCTTTTCAAAAATAATAATGAAACTCCAAATTTTTATTATTACAACTTAGAAATCATATTTCTAGACTTCAAAATTTCACATTTAAAATCATTTTAACATATGATTTAACACCATAAAATTTTAAGATCAAATATTCAATTTTGCAAACTCCATTCATTTATTAAGTCAAAATTCACTGTTTATTAATTTATAAATTTAATAAACTTAAAATTTTACTTCAAATATCATTTCAAAACTATAAATTTAATTTCCATTATTTATTTACATCTTAAAATAAAATTTAAAGTCAAACGTCATATTTACTCCAAATTTACATACTTGAATTCACTGAAATTCACAATTTCAAGATTTAATATTTAACTTTCTTAAAACCATAATATATATATTTTAAATCAAAATTTCATACTTCTGAAAATACATATTTTAAAAAAATCATTTAAAAATATACCATGGGGTCTGTATATAATTTTCTAACCTAGGTCAAGTGATACGGATATATATCATTTCAATCCGTAATTTACAAAGAAAACCGGGTTTTATCATTTCAAACCCGCAATCCCAAGCCAAATAAAATACAATAAAAATCGCTCAGGCCTATCATTTCAGCCCATAACGATTTTTCCCTATTCTAAAGTTCGTTCGGGTATGTATCATTTCAACCCATAGTGATTCTATTCTAACAGGGAACTTGCAGTGTGAATATATGCATAAACAATATAAACAATGCCAATGTCACAATATAATGTCATATATCAGATGTCAAGTGATAATTAACAGTTTTAAATTGGTAATAACATGGCATAGCATATCATATGATCATCATTAACTTGCATAAACATTTTATATTACTAAACACTTGTCATCAATTCACTATTTAAGTATAAATGTCATAGTGAGAAAGACTCACCTTTATCAAAGTTAGAGACAAACAACACACACAAGAGCGATTCCAAAGGCACGACAAGCACGCTTTGATTTGAATAGATGGAGACCCTTGTATACAACACAAAATATAACATACATAAGCACAAATATAGATATCGACATACAAATATAATTAACAACTTTAGTTTGCAAAACAGTTGCAAAACAAGAGAGATGACCAAACCTTAGAAGCAAAAGACCTGCACACGACAACATAAGCTTGTCACATGATCAAATGGGCTTGCTCTCATCATACTAGGCTCAGCCTAGATGCCAACAGGGCTCAAGTTTGGGTCAATATGGTTTCATATGGCTCGGCCTAACTTGGATATGAAGGAGTGGAAGTTGTGACATGAGAAATACAAAAGTCAATGCAATTAAGTGGATTTTTGGTGCAACTATAGGTTCGGCCTGCCATGGCTTGGGCTTGGTCATGCAAGGGGATGGTCAGGTAGTGGCTGGAGTGGCGGCCAAAGATGGTGGAGGGACTGGTGGTGGCGGCCATGGGGGTGGTTTAAGTGAAAAATGAAGGTTATGGCCTTAAGGGTTTGACTAGGCTAGTTTTCAAGTGATGCTTGTATTAATTTAAGGAATTTGCAACCTTGGGAGGGCCATGGCCTGTAATGGTTAGTGGAGTAGGAGGAGTAGCTGTCAAGTATGGTGGAGGTGGTAGTCATGGAGTTGGAGTGGACTAGAGGCCGAACTATGCTAGAGGAGGAACATGGTAGAAATCATTGAAAAGAAGCAGGAAAGAAAGAATGAAGCCATAAGTTTTTTTTTCCTTTTTTTCTTCATGAAGCCATGAGTTTTAGGGGGAAGATGAGAAAGGGTTTTCACGTGAAAAGGAAAATGGAATGTCAGCTGAAGAGTGGAGTTAAGGCAGCCAATTGAAGAGATGTTGGTTGAGAAATGAAAAGACAGAATACAAAAAGGCTTGAGCAAATAAAGAGTCACAAAACTTTCAAATTTCCACCATTTCTTTTTAAATTTTAAATACATGTAAAATATATATAAATACAGATAAAAAAATTAAAATATAGTAAATAAACTAAAATAAATAAATAAATATTAATTAAATATAATTAAATTAAGAAAATAGCAAAGAAAATGTAAACTAGGCTTGAAAATTTGAAAATAAATGAAATGAACTTTGGAAAAATTGTATGTACATGAAAAGTATTTATAAATAAAGATAAAGACATAAAAATAAAATGCATACATAAAAATGAATAAATAAATTTTAATTAAATATAATTTAAATGAAGAAAATAGCATAAAAATGGAAACTAACCTTTAAAAATAGAAAATAAATTCAATGAGCTTTGGAAAAATTCAAACATCACTTTAAAAATATTTAAAAGGTAAAAATATATGTAACATAACATATAATACAATTTATAATAAGATATGACAATTAAAAAGATTATTTATATAATTTAAAATAAACAATATTGTTAAATAAAATAATTTACACCCAATTTTGTAAAAAGCATAACTTTCACAATATTACTCGGATTTCAACGAAACGAAAAGCAGTATTCTTGGAATTTTATTTACTTTCATAATAAAATATAAAATTCAAATTTTCAAATGTTTAAAATTTAAATTTAAAAGTCAACGTTTGACTAGATTGACCAAAATTCACATTTTTTGGAAATATTCAATTTATGCATGTTTGAAATTCTAATCCATATCAAAATCAACATTTATATTTAAAATAACAAAATATATTCATTTTAATAAATCAAATAATTAAAATATATAATTGCACTGATCAGAAAATACAGGGTTGTTACACTCTCCCCCACTCAAAACTTTTCATCCCCGAAAAGGAATGAGGTATGGGAAAGCATGGAAAAGATAGAATGAAGTAGTATTAAGGCAAGATAACAAGAAGATTAAAATTATACTTGATAACTGTTGCTATAGGTAAGTTTAACAATGTGGAGATGATCTTCTCAAGATCCTCCAGAATCAAGAACACAAGCACACAAAAAATCTTTTAGAATCTGATTCACCCTTCCCGCTTGACCGACGGTCTATGGATGGTAAGCAGTGCTCAGATTCAAAGACGAGTACCAAAGATTATCAAAGATTATAGAAAGGTTTCTAAACAGATTGGTATAAGCATAGCTTTCCCATTCTGCAGCAAGATACGGGAATAAAGACAACTAAAAGATAGTTTGAAAAACAAAATAAGATAATAAATTTGAAATTATAATGCTTTGAAATTATCATACTTTAGAGATGTTATTATTTGGAAATCATACTACCAAAATCATAACACTTTTAAAATAATCTTTATTTAAACCATTTAAATTCAAGGCAAATAATATTCATTTCAAAGTTGTAACATTTCAAGTTCATTTATTTAATTATAAAATTCCCAAAACATTTTATTTTAGAAACAGCAGCTGTTTGCATAAAAAATGGACAAACACCTCAAAGTCGTATGATTTAGTTGATTTTATGTTGTTCTTAGTAATTTGGGTGAGTTATGCAAATAAGTAAAAAACAGGGGCTAAATAGTAAAAAGACACGCAGATTTATAGTGGTTCGGCAAGAACGTGCCTACGTCCACTTTATATGTTATTCTCTCTTGTCTTTCAGATTACAAGTACAAAGCTTTGTATACAAGTATGTGAAAGTTGTTTGAAAGTTCCTTCCGTGCTTGAGCTCTCAAACTTGTCCCCCATTGTTGTACCCCTGCCCCTCTATTTATAGAGTGAGGCTGGGGGTAGAGGTCTTGGATGTATATAGCTGCTGGTGGACCTGGGCCGAAGCAATCTGGTCTGGCAACGTTGGTTCGGCAACACCCTGGTTCGGCGGTGAGTGGAGTGTTGATTGGACCGGTAGTGTGTGGAGCGTGGGTTGGTTCGGCAGCTCCGGTCCGGTAGTGGTTGGTTTGGTGGAGGTTGACTCGGTGGTGAGTTGGTTCGGTGTGGCCTTGGACCGGTGGAGCTTGGTCCGGTGGAGGTGATTTGGTGGAGCTCGTTCGGTGGTACATGGAAGTGTGGTTCGGTATTGAAGGGGTGTACTTAGTTCGGCAGTGAGTTGGGAATGCCGAATGAACTTCCATATTTGGGAGTGCCGAATGAGCTCTTGTATTGGGAACGCCGGATGAACCAAGGCATCTTGAATGCCGAATGAGATTTCGCTCTACATTGCCGAATGAAACTTTAAACCTTTGATACCAAATGGACTTTTATACTTGAATCATGAGTGAAATCCCAGACTTATATACGCTTGCTGGCTGCTTCTTCTTGGTTCGGTCGTGGTGGAAACACACCCAACACTGATATTCCAATTTTGACCAAAAATGGGATAACACTTTGCCCCCCAAAACATGCCTTGCGATAGGAAGGCGTGTTTTTAATGCCATGAGCTGGATGTTCATATCCTGTTGATGTCCTTGCGGTAGGAAGGCGTGTTTTGTAATGCCACGAGCTGGATGTTCATATCCTGTTGACAACCTGTAAAGAGCTTGATATTTTATATGGCCCCAAATGACGACCATTCGGGATCGAGCTATTTGGGATGAAGCGCGGCCGTTCATGGTCAAGCGCCTAACTTCAAATGACGACCGTTCGCGATCGAGTCATTTGAGGTGAAGTGTGACCGTTCGCGGTCAAGGGTCTAAATCCATGCGACGATCGTTCGATCGAGTCATTTGCGGTGGAATGTGATCGTTCACGGTCAAGCGCTTTACTTTAAATGACGACCATTCGGGATCGAGCCATTCGAGGTAAAGTACGACCGAGCCCGGTCAGAGGGCGGACCTCAAATGGCGACCGTTCGCGATCAAGCCACTTGGGGTGAAATGTGACCGTTCACGGCCGGTGCCGTTCGCGGCAAAAGATGAAATGGGACCGTTCGCGATCAAGCGCCTTACTTCGTATGACGATCGTTCGAGATCAAGCCATTCGTGGTAAGGTGCGACTGTTGGCGGTCAGGGGGTGGACCTCAAATGGCGACCTTTCGCGATCGAGCCATTTGTGGCGAGATGAGTTGTGCCGTTCGAGGCGAGTTTGTGACTGTTCGAAGTCGGGTGCCGTTCGAGGCGAATTGTGACTGTTCGAAGTCGGGTGCCGTTCTAGGCGAGTTGTGATCGTTCGCGATCGGGTGCCGTTCGAGGCGAATTGTGACTGTTCGAAGTCAGGTGCCGTTCGAGGCGAATTGTGACTGTTCGAAGTCGGGTGCCGTTTGAGGCGAATTGTGATTGTTCGAAGTCGGGTGCCGTTCGAGGCGAGAAAGTGTGCCCAGGAGGGCTTGGGGTGCCGTTCGAGGCGAGAAAGTGTGCCCAGGAGGGCTTGGTATTACTGATGCCAGGCTCACGTTCGAGTGGGTCCTTGGATCGTTTGTGTGCCTATTGGAGGCGAGTAAGTGTGCCGGGGGGGGGGGCTTGGTATTGTTGATACCAGGTTCACGTTCGAGTGAGTCCCTGGATCGTTTGCCAGATTTCATGTTCGGCAGAGTTTCTGAATCAAATACTTTGGCGGTTCATCGCCATACAAGAGGTGCTTGTGGACCGTTCGCGATCCAACGGGCATACGAGTAAATTTGCAAATATCAAAGCAATAACCATACGAATTCCACAACAGGAATGTCCAAGTCAAGATCAAAGCAAGACGAGGATGTCAAAGCGTAAATTCTTACTATGGTGCGGTCAGTAGTCATTCAAAGCATGCCTATGGATCGTGCGCGATCGCTTACATGTGTAAATGATCTAACCGTGCTAGTGAGAGGTTTGCGTCTTGTTCATCGCTTTCGACCTGCCCCCCGAGTTCAGGAGGGAATTTTACCTGCCCCCTGGATGAGCGTTCATTCCTTACCAGGTTGCTCAGAGGCCCCTATCTCTCTCTCCGGGATTGGATCAACATGCTCCAACTGTGGTGCCCCCATGCAGGATCGATGCCTGATTAGCTTCTGAAGAAGCCTCTTGATTTTCCTCCATGTTCACATCTCTCTGGCCTTGGCCTTCTGCTTGATTGTCTTGCCATGACTCTTCCAATCTGAATCTCTAAACTCTCAAGTTCAAATTCCAAGCGGTAGAATCCTTGAGTTCAATTCTCAGTGAAAGCACCAAAAATGTTTGCACAAAAAATGGACAAACACCTCAAAGTCGTATGATTTAGTTGATTTTATGTTGTTCTTAGTAATTTGGGTGAGTTATGCAAATAAGTAAAAAACAGGGGCTAAATAGTAAAAAGACACGCAGATTTATAGTGGTTCGGCCAGAACGTGCCTATGTCCACTTTATATGTTATTCTCTCTTTTCTTTCAGATTACAAGTACAAAGCTTTGTATACAAGTATGTGAAAGTTGTTTGAAAGTTCCTTCCGTGCTTGAGCTCTCAAACTTGTCCCCCATTGTTGTACCCCTGCCCCTCTATTTATAGAGTGAGGCTGGGGGTAGAGGTCTTGGATGTATATAGCTGCTGGTGGACCTGGGCCGAAGCAATCTGGTCTGGCAACGTTGGTTCGGCAACACCCTGGTTCGGCGGTGAGTGGAGTGTTGATTGGACCAATAGTGTGTGGAGCGTGGGTTGGTTCGGCAGCTCCGGTCCGGTAGTGGTTGGTTTGGTGGAGGTTGACTCGGTGGTGAGTTGGTTCGGTGTGGCCTTGGACCGGTGGAGCTTGGTCCGGTGGAGGTGATTTGGTGGAGCTCGTTCGGTGGTACATGGAAGTGTGGTTCGGTATTGAAGGGGTGTACTTAGTTCGGCAGTGAGTTGGGAATGCCGAATGAACTTCCATATTTGGGAGTGCCGAATGAGCTCTTGTATTGGGAACGCCGGATGAACCAAGGCATCTTGAATGCCGAATGAGATTTCGCTCTACATTGCCGAATGAAACTTTAAACCTTTGATACCAAATGGACTTTTATACTTGAATCATGAGTGAAATCCCAGACTTATATACGCTTGCTGGCTGCTTCTTCTTGGTTCGGTCGTGGTGGAAACACACCCAACACTGATATTCCAGTTTTGACCAAAAATGGGATAACAGCAGCACTTATAAAGTGCTACGGTAGATATATTAGTATTTCAAATCAGTTCAATTTTAGAAATATTCATTTGGATATCATTTACTTATATTTATTAAAACAAACTTTTATGAATGGAATATCCAAATCAAACTATACTTCCTTTATTAAGTCAAAAGTTCACTATTTTACTTAACTCTTAATTTAACAAATAACCTAACACTTTATTTGAAATACCCATTTCATAAATAGATATTCCTTCAATAAGTTACACTAAAAATTCCATTTGAAAACCAAATTCTCAATTATCAAATTTCAGTGGTATTAAAAATACACCTTAACTATAAAAATCAAAATTATTCATTTTCCAAAACATGCCTATTACATAAATAAAATATTTATCATAGAAAATATAATGATCAAATTTCTTTACACATTTAGTCATTTAGACATCAATTAAACTATGATTCCAAGTTAAATAAACTTTATTACAAAATGTCCCATAAAATGTATTTATTTTACCTATTCAGAGATACATTATTTATTACACAAACATATTCATTTCAAGAGATAACCTTTATTAAACATCCTAGGTTAGACTTCAGGTTCCATATTAAATCAAATTTGATTATTAAGTTATTTAATAAAACTCTTTAAATTCCCTTTTTCACTATTTACCTCTGTTAATCTTTTATAACTAAAATTTAAGTGTGTAACATTTATTATAACCACTCAAATTTTATTTATAAAAATCTTTTTATATTGTATATTATCTAATTACATTGTTAACTTTTTAAAAATTAAGGTAAGTTATATTAAATGCAATTGTATTATACAATTAAAACTTTTCAATTCAATTATCTCAAGTTTGAATCATTTATCCAAATTTTTGATTTTCTTTTATAATTGAAATTATTCTTGAAGATAGAGTTTAAGAATTTAATTTCCGATTCCATTCAAAGCATTTAGAGATAAGTAATAATATATACATAATATATCAAATCAATTTTTAAATCTTATATCTATATATATAAAAAATCAAATCATATTTGAGAAATTCAAATCAATTAAATTCCCAAAACAAAGCTGTAGCAAGACTACAGAACTGTCTCTTCACTTAGAAACTCGAAAATAAACGTCGATGATGCTGCAGTCATCGCCGAAGTTATTTTCCAGCGACAAAAAGAAGAGCACTAATTTTTAGCTTTAAAATTCTTTGGAAACAAATTTCTATTTGGAAATACTTTACATAATGTATCCTTTTTTTAAAACTTTAAACCAAAGTTCGAAATCATTGGAATTTTAAATTCTCAAATTCTTGTTTTAAATTCATTTCAGTTCCCAAATAAATTTATAAACAACTATTTATAAATTCATTTGTAGAACAATAAATGATAAATCAAGTATTATCATTTAAAATTATCAATTTAAATCATTAATTAAGTTCCATAAACTTCTGTATCAAAATTTATTTCATTAACCAAATTTTAAAATAATATTGTGTCAGTTTGTTCTGTCAAAGTGTTTTGGAAATCTTATCGATAGCGTTGATCAGACGAATCGATCAGAAACCCAATCCAACATCAACAACTCAAACAACACAATATATAAAACAAAATATAGATTTACAAGTACAATTCAAAATGTTTGGAAGAATAGATTGGAAACAAAAGACAGGATAATAAAATACAGAGTAGGGAGGTGGATAAGCTGAAATAAATCGCGGGCAACCTTAACTGGGTCAACCGTGACTTAAAGAATAAGATCGATGTGGATTTTCTGGGTAAATCAACATTCGACCTCAAGAGATAAAGTTTGGGATAAGAGGAGATACTAGCATCTAAACCGATGATAAATATAAATCTCTGGTGAATCGATGCTAATTGTAAAGGAGTTTCACCCCTTTTACAAGAAAATTAGAATACTGGTGAGACCGCCAATTCACTATAAAGATCATTCGAAGTGGAGTAATGGGATACTCCGAAATCAAATAAAGATGAATAGTGGGGAATAAGAATGGATTTTGGAACCGCAGGGAACGTTCCAAAATTCCAAGGAATCGAGTCAAAAGAAAGAGATTCAACTCGAATGAAAGTGATTCTGTAAATACATCTACTCTATATGCTGAGTTTTGCCTAGAGCTACCAAAGCTCTGATACCAACTGTAACAACCCGATATTTTCAACCATTCGCATCCGCACATGTCGGACTTGAATTGCTCAAAATACCGCATTGTAAATAAAATTTGGCAAATCTCAGAATATACAGTAAATACATAATCACAGATCACAGACACAGAGTAAATAATAATGCAGCGGAAATAAAAGAGATAGTAGTTCATGAAGCTACTATATAAAAATAAGATACATCAGAGTTAAACCAGATACAACAGAAGAGTAACAAGATACATCAGGTACAAATCAGAATACATCACTAAAATCACTGGATATAGAAAGAAAATAGATGGCTGCATCTTCAAGAAAAGCTCCAGCTCCGAAGGTGAATCTTGAATGCTAGCTCACTCAATCTGACTCGAGCGTAAAGCAAAACACAAACACTCGAGTCAGGACATAAATACTTATGAACCGTAAATCAACTCAAGTGAACAGTAATAAAAATTACATCAGTAACTTAAAGAATGCTTGGGATCGCCCATACTTTAAGGATCCGTTAAACTATTTACTATATAGTAATATTGCGCTATTATAATAATGTCTACAGTAAAATAAACATACTTTTAAATAGCGTTCCGGGCTACCCATGTCACCCTTCACACATAATAGTCCCAGTAGTCCATCCAATATCATGTCATCTCCACTCCGGGTGACTATCAGAGGATACCACACGGGCTACGGGAGAAAAACAAACTCGTAGTAAAGGCTCGGTATGGTAGGTGACACGGCACACAAGGCAATGCCAGGGTAGATATACCAATTACGCACATGGGCTGGTGGTAACGCAGCAGCCACATACGCCCACCTCGGAACACACTCCCATATCAAAATCGGAGGATGACCATCTAATCAATCACCAGTAAGAGTACAGTATCGAAGGAATGTGTCCGATCGGAGGAATGACCTCACTTGGCCCGAGATCGCTCCTGTTTTAGCCACCTTATGCCAACTCACGGGAGTTGGGTCCTCGTAATATACCTCAAGAACGTCTCCACCATCCTACTTCATTCTGGAATCTCCACCGCGTACACGGTTGTTAAAGTGGTTTTCGGAGTTGGCAGAGAGTATGACAACTTCCGATCCCGGTCTCTTTAACAACCAAACGTTATTATAACGCCGTGGTCATTTCAAAAATAGTTTAAACTTCAAAAAGATCAAATCATTTCATTTCAAACTATATTTCTTTCCAAATAGTTTATACTTCGAAACCAAAACCATTTTTATTTCAAAAATACTTATTCAATCAAAATAGTTTATACTTCGAAACCAAAATCATTTTTATTTCAAAACTATTTATTCAATCAAAATAGTTTATACTTTGAAACCAAAACATTTCAAAACTATATTCAATTCAAATAGTTTATCATTTCCATTTCAAACATGTATTCACCTTTAAAAAAATTCATAATACTTTCAAAGTATAACTTTTCCGAAACCAAAATACTTGAAATCATTACACTTTGAAAATCATAACATTCTGAAATCATACATTTGAAATCAATCTTTTAATTCTTTACACTTTACAAATTTATTCCATTAAACCAAAATTTCAAATTTCCAATTTAATTCAATTCAAACCATCAGTTTCAATTCAGTTTAGTTTTCTAACAAAACATTTCAAATCTTACAAATTTCAAATATAGATTTGATCTACAAAATAAACAATCCAATTTTTAATATATTTCCAAACTTTAATATCCCACATTTCAAAACTAAACTTTATAATTCCATATATTCATATCTCAAATCTAATTTCATTATTATGTAGTTTTGAAATATTCATTTCATAAATCCAATATTATTAAAATAAACTTAAATTACAATTAAACCAAATATCTTTTCACACAAATATAAACTTCAAATATTCCTTTATCAAATAAAGAAAAATCAAATATCATTCAACATTCACATTCTTTATTAAAATAAAGATCAAATCATTTCCAAACCATTTCAAAATCATTAAATTATTACATCCTTTCAAAACTTCATAATCAAATCATTATTTGAATTCAAATCCAAATATTCAAAGTTAAATATCATTTAAAAATCAAATATGTCATTCATTTATTATTTCAACCATCATTACCAAAAATACATTCCAAAATTCCATTCAAAAATTCATTTATTATATTACATTTCATTCCGTTTAACACATAACCAAGTAAACTTTATTTAAATTCAAATTCAATTTAAATTCCTTAAAAATTCAAATTTAAATATTCAAAACTTCTAAAATTTCACAGATAATCCATTTCAAAAGTTAAATTATTTAACACTTTAAAATATAGCCCAAACAGTGTTAAAATCTATAACATTTCAAAACATTGTCAATTATAGCAACGACAGCATTTATAAAGTGCTATCGTAGCTTATATTTTCCAAAATGGTTTATTTCAAGAATAGCGACATTTATAAAATGTCATAATAGATATTTAGTTATTTCAAACATTGTTAGATTCAAAACAATAGCATTAAAATGCTGTCAAAAGACTAAAGCATTTTGAAAATGCTATAAAATTCCAGGTTTCATTTTAGCTTTTCAAAAATAATAATAAAACTCCAAATTTTTATTATTACAACTTAGAAATCATATTTCTAGACTTCAAAATTTCATATTTAAAATCATTTTAACATATGATTTAACACCATAAAATTTTAAGATCAAATATTCAAGTTTGCAAACTCCATTCATTTATTAAGTCAAAATTCACTATTTATTAATTTATAAATTTAATAAACTTTAAATTTTACTTCAGATATCATTTCAAAACTTTAAATTTAATTTCCATTATTTATTTACGTCTTAAAATAAAATTTAAAGTCAAACGTCACATTTACCCCAAATATACATACTTGAATTCACTTAAATTCACAATTTCAAGATTTAATATTTAACTTTCTTAAAACCATAATACATATATTTTAAATCAAAATTTCATACCTTTGAAAATATATATTTAAAAAAAATCATTTAAAAATATACCACGGGGTCTGTATATAATTTTCTAACCTAGGTCAAGTGATACGGATATATATCATTTCAATCCGTAATTTACAAAGAAAACCGGGTTTTATCATTTCAAACCCGCAATCCCAAGCCAAATAAAATACAATAAAAATCGCTCAGGCCTATTATTTCAGCCCATAATGATTTTTCCCTATTCTAAAGTCCGTTCGGGTATGTATCATTTCAACCCATAGTGATTCTATTCTAACAGGGAACTTGCAGTGTGAATATATGCATAAACAATATAAACAATGCCAATGTCACAATATAATGTCATATATCAGATGTCAGGTGATAATTAACAGTTTTAACATGGTAATAACATGGCATAGCATATCATATGATCATCATTAACTTGCATAAACATTTTATATCACTAAACACTTGTCATCAATTCACTATTTCATAAGTATTAATGTCAGAGTGATAAAGACTCACCTTTATCAAAGCTAGAGACAAACAACACACACAAGAGCGATTCCAAAGGCACGACAAGCACGATTTGATTTGAATAGATGAAGACCCTTGTATACAACACAAAATATAACATACATAAGCACAAATATATATATCCACATACAAATATAATTAACAACTTTAGTTTGCAAAACAGTTGCAAAACAAGAGAGATGACCAAACCTTAGAAGCAAAAGACCTGCACACGACAACATAAGCTTGTCACATGATCAAATGGGCTTTCTCTCATCATACTAGGCTCAGCCTAGATGCCAACAGGGCTCAAGTTTGGGTCAATATGGGTTCATATGGCTCGGCTTAACTTGGATATGAAGGAGTGGAAGTTGTGACATGAGAAATACAAAAGTCAATGCAATTAAGTGGATTTTTGGTGCAACTATAGGTTCGGCCTGCCATGGATTGGGCTTGGTCATGCAAGGGGATGGTCAGGTAGTAGCTGGAGTGGCGGCCAAAGGTGGTGGAGGGACTGGTGGCGGCGGCCATGGAGGTGGTTTAAGTGAAAAATGAAGGTTATGGCCTTAAGGGTTTGGCTAGGCTAGTTTTCAAGTGATGCTTGTATTAATTTGAGGAATTTGCAACCTTGGGAGGGCCATGGCCTGTAATGGTCAGTGGAGTAGGAGGAGTAGCTGCCAAGTATGGTGGAGGTGGTAGTCGTGGAGTTGGAGTGGACTAGAGGCCGAGCTATGCTAGAGGAGGAACAAGGTAGAAATCATTGAAAAGAAGTAGGAAAGAAAGAATGAAGCCATAAGTTTTTTTTTTCCTTTTTTTTCTTCATGAAACCATGAGTTTTAGGGGGAAGATGAGAAAGAGTTTTCACGTGAAAAGGAAAATGGAATGTCAGCTGAAGAGTGGAGTTAAGGCAGCCAATTGAAGAGATGTTGGTTGAGAAATGAAAAGACAGAATACAAAAAGGCTTGAGCAAATAAAGAGTCACAAACCCTTCAAATTTCCACCATTTCTTTTTAAATTTTAAATACATGTAAAATATATATAAATACAAATAAAAACACGAAAATATAGTAAATAAACAGAAATAAATAAATAAATATTAATTAAATATAATTAAATTAAGAAAATAGCAAAGAAAATGTAAACTAGGCTTGAAAATTTGAAAATAAATGAAATGAACTTTGGAAAAATTGTATGTACATGAAAAGTATTTATAAATAAAGATAAAGACATAAAAATAATGCATACATAAAAATTAATAAATAAATTTTAATTAAATATAATTTAAATGAAGAAAATAGCAGAAAAATGGAAACTAACCTTTAAAAATAGAAAATAAATTCAATGAGCTTTGGAAAAATTCAAACATCACTTTAAAAATATTTAAAAGGTAAAAATATATGTAACATAACATATAATACAATTTATAATAAGATATGACAATTAAAAAGATTATTTATATAATTTAAAATAAACAATATTGTTAAATAAAATAATTTACACCCAATTTTGTAAAAAGCATAACTTTCACAATATTATTCGGATTTCAACGAAACGAAAAGCAGTGTTCTTGAAATTTTATTTACTTTCATAATAAAATATAAAATTCAAATTTTCAAACATTTAAAATTTAAATTTAAAAGTCAACGTTTGACCAGATTGACCAAAATTCACATTTTCTGGAAATATTCAATTTATGCATGTTTGAAATTCTAATCCATATCAAAATCAACATTTATATTTAAAATAACAAAATATATTCATTTTAATAAATAAAATAAAGTATTTAAATTAGGAATTTAAATTAAATTAAAATATATAATTGCACTGATCAGAAAATACAGGGTTGTTACATAAATATTGATATTAAAATGTAAACTTTGATAGTTATGAATTGAATTGAATAAATATCGATTTGTCGGATAATTTGTTTAGTCGTAAATCTTTGTTTAAATTTTTTTTGAATGCATACGATGGTTGTATGATTGCATATTTGTGCTCGTGCTTGAGATTTGAATTCAAAATGCATGGTTTATACATATTGGAACATATGCATGTTCTACATCTTATTATAAGTGACTAACATTCCAAATTGTGTTAAGATAGGTACATACGAAGATCGTTTGGGTGTATACGGGGACTTATATATTTTTGCTTGCTTAATACGAGCGAACTCATCCGTATTATTAATAATAAGGTACGTATCACGGATTACGTACCGCGATTTTATATTTTTTCCCTTTGAGATGCCTCATCGTTGAGATGAGATGTATATTTAATATATATTGGTTATATTTGTGTTATATATTTAATTGTAAAAAATTTCCGATCGAGTCGCGCAAAGGAGACTCTGCTGAAATTTTCCGTAAATTCGAGAGTTTGTAATTTTTTGAAGTTTTAAAATTTTTATAGCTTTTTTTTATATATAAGTTATATTTTCCATAAACCGATATCGGAATGGTGTAGTAGAAGCATAGTAATAGTTTCGCAAATAAGATGTTATGTTTTATAAGTTAATTATTTGAGAAAATATATCAAGTGTTAAATTTTGTACTTATCACCTTTTCGAGGATGAAATTTTTTGAGTTGGGGAATATGTAATGACCCGTATTTTTATCTATTTTTAATTATTAAATTTAAGGTGATTATAGAATGAAAATGGTAATTAATGGAATTTGTTGAATAATTTAATAGTCGAAATTATTTGAGTAGTTAAATTCTGAATTTAATATGACAGAAAATGTTGTCGTAAGTTGATTTAAGTTTTACATAAACAACAATTAAGATTGTTAATATTTAGAATTGGATTTAAATGTGAATAATTAAAATTGCAAATTTTATACTGTAATTAACCAGTAAAAATAGACATTTTGGCAACCATCTCGGATTTCGATGAAACCAGTTTCAACGGATCCATAATAGTGAATTATTGTTAGACTTCAAGTTCCGTAACGATCGGACTTGTCATTTGGCCATGCAAGCTTGAAACGCATCGAAATCAATTTAAAGGAATTCGATAAAATAAATTGATTTTGAAAAGCTATCTTCCATATACGATCGAATTAAGCCTCGAAACTAGTTCCATTGCGTTCGAAATGGGGGTAAAACATTATAAACGCCTGGCGGCACGTCTCGATTGGAGTTTGGATGATTTTGGACCGAACTATAATAATACGCACGCAAATTGAGACATTTTTATTATTATTTTAATTTCTGAAACCCTCGCCATCACTTTCTTTTTAATGGCTGAAAATTCACCAACTTCCCTCCTCAATATCTCTCAATCCGTTCAACGAAATCGAAAAATTACAAAAGCAAACTGTAGATCTCGGCGAGCTCTTCAAATCCATATAGTTGATCTATGCTAATACGCCATGGATTCGCCAGAATCTGGCTTGGAAGCACGGACATATTTTCTTCGATTTTGTGCAAACGGCGGCGAATGACGCGATGAAACTTGGTGCGTAGGTGGCTCTTAAGGTGGTGCACATGGTGGTGGTCCCTGATTATTAACAAGTCGCTCGTGGTGTGTGTGTTTTTTTAATATGTGCGTGCATGGGTTCCTAAAGCTAGGATGTTGTACGTGTATGGAAGAAGGAGGTAATGTGATTTTTATTTATTTATTTTATGATAATACTAATCGTATATCTTCTAACAACCATAACTTTTACATACGATTGGCTGGACAACATGGAACTGGTTTGATTGATATTTTGGATGTTTGGAGCAATCATTGCATTCATATCAAAATTCTGGACAGCATGGAATTGGTTTGGTCGAGTTCTTAGACTGTTCAAATTAGGTCTTTATTTGGATTTTAAATCGTCGATAAATCAAAAATGAATATTTATATGCTCGCAATTGGCTGAAATATTTTTATGTTAGTTAAATTTATATTGTGAAGTGATCTAAATTTTATTGGTTGTTGTTTGATAAGTTTAATTGACATTTAAATTGACATCTGAATTAATTAATAAAAATTGATTGACAGTTAAATTTAATTAGAATTTAATTCCCGTAAAATACCCGATATTGATAATTATGAAATTGTTGTGAATTTTATTGACTGTTTGGATGATTGGTCGTGATGGATGCATTTGATTGATATTTTGGATGTTTGGTTGTTATTTATGTTTAATATATCATGTTATCATCTTGTATGTTGTTACAGTGTAAAAACTGTAAATTGAATTATTTCAAATAAATTAAGAAATATGTTGAAATGATATATACCTATGACGTTTATTTTGGATTGGTATGATATATATCCATCTCTGAAATTAAATTAAATAATTAATTCACTTGCCATAGGATAGAGAATTATATACGGACATCAGATTGGTTAAATTAAATGACTTTAAAATTTTGATTTGGAATTATTTAAATGATTTATTTTTAAGAAATATAAATCGAGTTTATGGAAATCAAATTATTTTCGAATTGGAACTCGGAATGTTGAAGTTTGAATTTGAAATGAAATTGTTTAATTGATCGAAGTTGAGATTTTTTAAAGTTATAATCGAAATATGTTGTAAATTTTAGAAATTTACATGTTTAATGATTGGACTTTTTATTCGGACTGTGAATATTGCTAGGAAAGGTTATATAAAAAGATATTTTGAAATTGAGTTTGGATTTGAATTATATTTAAAGATTTGGATTTTAAATTGGATAATGAAGGAAAATTTGATTTACGTGTTTTGAATCAATATTTTTGAAATAAACTTGGAATTGATCTAAATTGAAATGGTTTAAAATTTAGAGTTGAGATAAATTTGAAATTGGAATTTAATTAATTTGAAATTGGAAGTGAAATTAATTTGGAACTGGAATTTAAATTAGTTTGGAATTGAAGCTAAAATTTGACTGGAAATCGGAATTAAACCGAGTAAATCGAATATGGAAATGGAAATTGATTTGAATTGGAAATTATGGAATTGAATTAGTTTGGCTTGGAAATTATATTTTAAATAAATTATTTTAGTTAAACTATTTCAAATCTTTTTTCTTTAAATATTCAAACTATTTTAATTTTTCCCAACTATTTTATTACATAAACAATTTTTAATACTCAAATTATTTTTATTAAGCTATTTTTAACTATTTAGCTTTTTAAAATCATTTAAAATATTTTATAAACTTCAAAATGGTCAAAGGTGGAATATTTATATTTAAATCTTGAAGTTAAATGTGAATTAGGTTAAAGTAAAGTAATAATCTAAATCAAATTCGAATCAAATTTTTAGTGAAATCGATATATCAAACTGAATTGACATTTGAAGTATAATATGATTTTTGAAGCAAATATGATAATTTTGAAATGGATTTGATTTTGAAGCGAATATGATATTTTGATATCAAGTACGAATTTTTTTCAAAATATAAAAGAACCAACCGGTGTGTAAAACGAGTTTGGTTGTTAAAGAGACCGGAGCCTCTTATTGGCAGACTCTCTATCAATATTGAAACCACTTTAACAACTGTGTACCTGGTGGATGATGTCCAGAATGTAGTGGTTGAATTGGCAACGCTTAATGAAATGAAGTAAGAGAATGATGATGGATAGCCTTAACACTTGTGTCATAATTAAAATGACTAAAACAAGAGCCTATGTCTGGCCAATGGGGTTGGCTACCTCTAGCGACGTTGATCCCTCGTATTACTGTTGTGATTTCGTATTTGATGGGCGCACCTTTTTGTCATTTGGATTAATTATCACGGTCGGCCGTAGATGGGTTACGACCAGCCATAAAGGGTAAACTGGTAGAATCCTACCTTGGGCATTGCCTCACATGCATTATCGTATTTATCCCTATACGAGCCCATTATGATTTTGGTTTAAAACTGTAAAATGAGTTAAGGTGGATCATTGTAAAGCGTCAACGCTATTTTGATATTTATTTTATTGGTAGACATTATCTATTATGACATATACTATTATATACAAATAGTTCAACGGATCCTTAGAAGATGGAAAATCTCGTAACATCTCTCAAGTCATTGCACTCATATTTGTGATATTGATTTGACTTACATAAGAGTATTTTAGTCCTGACTCGAGTGTTTTGTCTTTTAATTATGCTTGGGTCATTCTTGAGTTTTTCAGCATATTGAAGACTATTCTCTAGAGGACGAAGACAGATTTTTGGTATATTACTATTATTATTATCCCCTACATCATGCTATTCTGCTGTGTTGATTATTTGTTCCTGATGTATATATATAACTCTGATAAATGTTTATAGATTAAAATCAAATGTATAGTAAATAGTTTCATGAATTGTTTATTTGATTATTATATTTTATCGTTTCCGCTGTGAGATTCTGTGTTTGTTTTTCTTCTTCTTTTCTTATTTTTCTTATTTAGCCCCATTGATTATCTACGTTCCGGATTGTTTAAGTTGGACATGTGTGTCTGCCTATGCACTTGGCGGGTGCAGCATGATAGGGGGTTCTCACATTTGGTTCGGGTAACAAGCGGATGAATCTTACTCTTACATGTCCCTACGGGGTTGGTGTAGTCGAGAGGCTGGCCGTAAAGGCAGAACACAGATACGACTGTATGCTACTGTGGGCATTACCCCAATGGCATGGCACATCACATTTCGTCACTGTTACAAAGCAAGAACCCCCTATCATGCGTATGTGAACCTATCACCAAGCAAATCTGATCCCGATCTCTTCGAAACGATCAGCGAATTTGGCCAAAATTGATAGCCAATTATTTAACTATCAATAAAACATCCATAAGCAGACATTATGCTTTATTATATTTTCCAAAATTTATTTTCAAAATATCTTATGAGATATATATTCAATCCCTTCCAAATTTTCAATAATTGGGGCAACTCAAATTTATATCCATATCAGGATATTCCAAAACATCTCTTATCTCAACATTTAGAAAAATATATTTTTTCTAACTCCTTACTTCTCGACACTTAGGAAATACCATTTATTTCTCTTTCTCAAAATCCTTTACAATTTATATTGTATTCCCGTTTCCTTAATTAATTTCCTTAAATATTTCTAAGTCAAAACACTTGTCTAAAATTCCAAATATCCATTTCTAACTTCTTCTATGAATCAAAATTCATTTTTCGAAGTTCACTTTTATTTAACCATTTCAAAAAAATTCTTACATCTTCCCAAATTCCATTTTTGAGAATTTCTCCTATAAATCTCATCTACTAAATAATCCCCGTTTCCAGATTCTTGAGAAGATTCATAATTAAATTTCAATCATTACAAAACTCTATATATATATATATGTGTGTGTGTGTGTGTGTGTGTAAATAAAAAATATTTAAAAGAATAATAATTTAATTTTAAAACATGTTCAAGTAATTATTTAAAAATATCGAACACTTTTTATAAACATCAATAATCCATTTTTAGATAATAAATCAATTTTCAAAGCTGATTTTAAAAATTAGAATCTATTACAATAAATATTAAATATTGAAAAAATCCACTTACCGAAGTATTTCAATCCCAGCTAGTTTAAAATTACATATTTCAATAAATAAAATTTTCCTTTTAAAACGAATTTAACTTCTTAAAATTAAAAATATATTTTTAAAACCTCAATAACTAATTCAATTTATAATTTCCTCTCAATTTCTATCACATCGCTTCCATTCCGATCTTCTTAACCATTTCCACTTTCAAAAACAGTATCCACTATTTTTCTCTCATCCTATTTCCATATTCTAATATAAATTCACCCTATGAATTTATATTTCCAAGTTATCATCTGATATCGATTTCCTTTATTTAAAAACGTCGTTTATAAATTTATAACTCCTCCGAGTTCAACTTGTTTATAAAAACAATCTTATTTATAAAATTTTATTCCATAGATCCATTTCCCTATAAATTCCATTTATCCTACCAATAAAAACTTTAATATCGATTTCGAATATCATTTAAAAATCATTTATGTGGATTATTTTTAAAAATTCTCTTTAAACAATTTACGGACAGCTACATACAACCAAAAATCAAATTTATTGTTTATTCAACCTAATTTTTTTTAGTAATCCAATTTTTGATATAACTATTTGTATATCAAAAATCTCCTTTTAATTCCTTAAAATTCAAAAATAATACTTGTGGTATTTAAAATACCAAAATTAAGGATAGTGCTACTATAGCATTTAATAATTTAAACCACGCAACAATCCACGGATTTATTCAATCGCGTCATATATTTTTGTATATAAAAACAATAAATATATTTGAGTAATCCAGTTGGATTCCTCCAACCCGTTTCCCTGCATCCACAGATGGTAGATAACAATAGAAATACCCAACGGACTCCCAAAATCTCAAAATCCCACGATAACCTGTTTCCCTGCAACCATAGATGTTAGATAATAATAAAAATACCTGACATCCATAAATATTAGATAACAATAAAAATCCCACAATAACCTGTTTCCCTGCATCCATGGAATTTAAACTAATAAAGTAGTGTAAAGTTTTCTTTCATTTGAATTCGATATTTTTCTTCATAAGTTGGTCTGAACACTTGAAGGAGACAAACGTGATTTTTAAAAGGGACGAGATGGTTGGATGTACGGGTAGGGTGGAGATTTAAAGAGGTAGGGTGGCTTGTACCAGATGTAGGTCGGCTGATTTGAAATTTTAATTTATTTTATTTCAAAATATCTGGATATTTATTTACAACCCCTAACGAGGTATGCTGCCCGGCGTTTCTAATGTTATGCCGCTATTCCGAACCCAATGGAACAAGTCTCGAGATCTAATTCGATCGTATGAAGAAGTTAGCTTTATAAATCGACTATTTAGTTTAATTTAGATTAAATTATTTCCCAACATTTCTATTCCATACGACTAAAAGCTAACTACAAACGCTACGAGATTTGAAATCGATAAAAATATACTATTACAGATCCAATGGAACAGGTTTCGTCGAATTCCAAGACTGTACCCTGAATCGCTATTTTAGTGCATCAACTAAATCGACGATTTTCAAAATTTACGAAATCGCTTAAAATTTCAGTTTGAAAACTTATCAACTAAACTAAAATTCCAAATTTAATATTTAAATCATTTAAATATTCAAAATCAATGATAAAAAATCTGGGTCATTACAATAAATATATTCAATAATATTTATTCTTCAAATCATATTCAAATTTGTATACTTAATATTTCATAAATATTAGTTAATTCATAACAACTATAAACTAATTAAATCGATCGATCAAAAGAAAATTCATTATTTTGGTTGTATGACTTGTTAGATGTAAATTTTGTTAGCAATTAATATCGAACTATTCGAATATTAACATTCACACTTAACATATGGTGTGACAGTTTGGCCAAACTCATCACTTACTTGGATTTGGTAAAATCCAATTTAACTCTGTTAAACGCTACCTAGTTGTTAATTTTATTTATACTAGTTCTCTTCGTCAAAACTATAGCACTTTAGACTATAGGAATTTGGTAATGGTCAAAATTCCAACATCATCCATATTTAACTCGATAGTCCAAGCATAAAGTCCTTGATTCAAAAATAACAATTACTATTAACCAAACTGCTCTTGCCAGAGACTTTGACTCTGAGTTGACTTTAGTTGAGTTGACCATGATACTAACTCCCTATAACCAAGGAGATGAATTCTCTCTTGAATAGTGCTTCATTTCCCATACTTCCACTCTATCTAACGATGGTCGCTCGATGGACGTCGTTTCATGATTTGACTATAATCATAGTGGGGCATTCATATTGAAGATCCACAGTATTCTTATGTTGAGAAAACTGTATAAATCAGTCACATCGATATTTGTTATTTTACCTTAGTTACATTAACCAACAGAAAACTATTAAATGAGTCGTTTCATAGTTATCCAATAACTATCAGTATGTTACCACTAGGTGCCTAAAACTGTCATGAGTAATACATTGCCCAACATTTGGAGAGCATTACATACCCTAGTCTTAAAGGATATATCGATATCCAATCTCGATGCATCTTGACTATAAACATTTAAAATGGTATTTTTTTTCATTGTTCAAATTTATTCACGGTTACAACGCTTTGTAACAACTATCACAAAACATGTCATTTATGGATTTTCTATTAAATATACTTTTAAATTAATTAATTAATATAAAGTATTATAACAAGTAAATAATAGAAAAAACACCTTTTATTTTGAACGAGGTTGGTTATCGAGTGCGACACATGTAACAAATTACATAATTGATACCCTTAACTCTATCATCCTCACACTTATGTGGTCAATTATGGATCTTATTCCAACTTCTCTAATTGGTTTCCTCAAAACCAATTAGGTCGGTCCCTTAGTGAATGGGTATACTATTTTGTTTCAATTATCTACTCCGTCAATCAACTCTCTCTGACATTGATAAACTTTATCTTATGGAACAATTCAGGGTATGTCTCTCGACTTCTGGTGAGCTCTAAGTTCGGTTAGGAATAATATTGTGATATTATTATTATATAATAATGTTACGGGATTTCCAACATTTGGAATCACCCTTAGCACAGTTATAAATTTGTGAGACTATCAATAAAAACTTGATATGCTCGGTTTATTATATATACATCATTTTTGTAGCGGCGCAATTTATGTCGATGTACCTAGCCCTTTTTCATTGAATCGGTCACAGTCTTTTATTTGGAACATTTCCTATTTAAAGATTCTTAACATGAATTTATTATTGACATATTATACTCAATATCACTTGTGAAAGTTTGAGTTCTAACATTCCTTTCATAAGGAGTTCGTTGTTTCTGTAAACGATTCTCTAGTATTTCATAAATACACGAGAACACTCCAAATTACCATTTAGTGATATTAATGTGGATTTGATATCTGCTTCATGTATTAAATACATAAAAAAATCATGATATCATAGACAATCCTATAGTTAATGCATAAGGAATCCATCTTACAAGTTTTGTATTAAAAAATTAATAAGGTGTCATTGCATATGATTTTAGGACATTCCCAGTATCTTTTATACTTATTATAAAAGACATTATTTACAAATCCAGTTGAATGTTAAAACAATTAAATCTGATTATAACACAAGTACATCGTTAACAATCAGCAGTGTATTGTTTATTTATGGTTTAGAAATATTTATGTACTTTTTAATGTTCTTTCTTACAAGCATATACTCGCTTTCAATTTTGATTGACAACCAACTATTTGATATTTCTATCAAAACATTTGTTCAATTTTGATGCTTGTTGAATGAGACTCGTATTTTTTCTTGGATCATATCTAAAAACTTACAAACCTAAATATCGCTTCCACCGACATCAAGATACTTTGGTTGTTATGTGCACATGTCTATTCTAAATCTTTATTTAGAATTTTCCATTTCAGCACATACGTACCAAACACAAAGTGATACTAAGCAATAATTCTATAAGTAAATGTGAACCACTTAAGCATATCAAATTGTGAATCTGTTACGTTAATTTCAACAATTGAAATTTATTGTATTATTCTCATCAATGTAACTCGGTGTATTCCAGCCGCATTTGTCATTCTCTTAAAGACATATTTGCGGCCAATGGATTATATCCCTTTGAGTACAAATATCAAAATCATAATTTGATAATGTACTCGGAATCTATTTTGATTTGTGCATCATACCATATCATACAGTCAATAGTCTTGATGGCTTAATTGAGGATCATCTATTCTTGATAAGGATAAGAAACTCATAGTTTCTCTTCAATGTGTGGGAATACTTATTAGACACTCTAATGTGATGTGTGCATTTAGGTTAGGTTAATTTCATTTCATCCCACGTAATCAGTTTCACCTTTGGCTCATATCCAAATCCATTCTAATTCCAATAATTTCTCAAAGAAATTTCTTTACTATAAAGTTGGTATTTCTTAAAACAACAGTTGTTCGCAGTGCAATGGAACGGGTATTCATCAACACTTTATGAATTTCCTTACGATTAAGAACCTCCTCAACCATTACAAGAAAAAAGAAGTATGATGCTCCATGTTTGACTCTATTGGTAATAAATAGTTCATTGCTGTTGCGGTCGGTGCTCGTTTGCGCACGCGCCCATGAATTAAGGAAAGGATGCCTCTCGGGGAATTTGAGAATGATCGAGCCGTATAAAGGGAAACTCCCACGTACAGTTTGTTTTTTTTGGAGGGGGGAGGATCCCGACAGAGTCCCTCACCGACTCAGCCTTAATTTGATTTTAGTTTGTAGTATTTATGTTCATAACATAAATTAGTTATCCAATGACTAGCGTGCCCAAACTTCTTTTTGGCGATTCATACAAGGTCAATTAAGTATAATTATTACATTTAGTCTTTTGACTCACATAACCTTCCAACTCTTTGGCCTAGGACATGATGGGATTTTTTATAAAACCATATCTTGTATGCATTTATAAACTATTCTTTGGATGATATTAATTTTAATCTTGTGTACTATTCGTAGGTATACACCTTATAGAAAGAGTTTTATTCAACTTCACTTGTCATTAATCGTGCTTTCTCTAACAAAGTTCGACTACTCCTTATCTGTACATCATTATGTATTATAAGGATAAGTTACCGGGTAGAATGAATAATGAATATTTATTCATTTAGTTATGTTTGGAATCTTTCCAATATGCTTACTCACATGATCAAATCAAATCAATTTTTCTACATGTTTTATTATTTACTTCCGTTTTTATATTCTATGATCATATCATAGACTTATACATGTGTATCATATATACATATTCGTGTTTATCATAACTCATCGGTGAATATGACGAAGTATGTGGAACCATTTAGTATTAATAGACTTACGACTGCATATAGTTAAATGCATCAATCCTAATAGTTCATTAACTCTTATGATGCTCCCGTTACATGGGTGCTAGCCCTTAAATGTTTGAGATATAATTAATCAGTATCATATGATTCATAACCGTATAATAAAAATTACTTTTCAAAACTACGGTTTAGTCTATAATTCAAAAATAATTGTAAATAATTTTGGATGCTTCATCGTTTCAATGCATCTCTTTTGTGGTGGAAACAAATACCGCATTATAATTTTGTTTCATAATGAATATTCATAACATTCACGGTCAAATATAATTACGTCTATTTTTCAATCGACGTCGAAAAATAGTCATTATTTCGTTAACGATGTTTGGTATGTTTGATAAAAAGAAATTTTCATAGTTTGATACAATTAATAAGTGCTATATGGCTCCCTCCCAATATTTTTGCTATTACTATAATAGCATACTAAATTCAAAAGTCCATCATTCACTTAATATAGATTATTTATTTCATACACTATAACTGGTTTACAACAAAGATTTCGTTGATCAAATATCTTAAACTCAAAGGAATAAATCTCATATAAAACAATTTTCTATACGAAAATACATTTCGGAATAGAAATCATATTTCTTATTCCAATATTATGTATCAATTATTATTTTATAATTCTCATTTCCAATGTTTCTTTATGAAGCAGAAGTGACCATTCACTCTTTTCATCCCAACCTTACCTTTAATCACATTTAATCTTGTACATTCACCTTCTTTCTAAATGGTCGAACCATTCAAATGAAAATCCTTACTACAACATCATGTCAAACTTTTTGCTAAAGTGTATTCAAACATCCTTATGAAATATGTTGCATTTTGCGTAAACTGATCAAGCTGACATTTTGGTGATCAAATTCTTAGATCTTTCCTATAGTTTTGTCCAGTATTACATTTAATACAATACGATCCTTTTTGAAATTAATAAAATGAATACTTGATCTCAAAGTACTATTTATTAGCTTATTTCAAATGAACTAACTTCATCGAAGTATCATACATTACGAACTATGACCATCCCCCATATAGCACTTATATGTAATAGTATATGGATCAAATATCTAGTCTTGTATTGCTTTTGAGTTCGAAGCTCATTGAATGCAATGCAAGGTCTCGATAAAATAACCACGCAAGTGACCAAATTATGAATGTATTAAGTAGTTGAAAAATTAGGAAATAGTAAGTATATATATTGTATTTATATATGTCAATCTTCAATTCAGTTCTTTTGTATATCTTAATTAATAAACATTTTATCAATCGTATTAAATGAAGAAATTTATCAATGTAGATTATTATAACATTATATAGCATCTGTTCTTATAATATTAGAAAGGTTAAATGTTATCATTTCATTTTTCTAATAAGGCTCTCGCTAGTATTTTATGTTCACCAAATCCCAAGGCGAAACGTAGAAGTCTTTCGACTTCACTAGTAAGTGTTAGTACTTTGTCTTGAAATTCTAACCTTAAGTCTATTCAACAATTCATAGCTCCACAGACAATGGACAACTCCTCATCAATTGTATCATATACAAGTCCTAACCCTTTGCTACCTTGTCCCAATTCCGCTTCGACCTTAAGACTACTCAACAAATCGATATTATTCACTTATATCTACCATACCACGATGGCCTAAGCATAGTATATGTACCTTGATTCTACTCAACAAATACATATAGTTATCTTACCTCTTCTATTCAATATATTAATAATACTATAGATAACGCCCCCAACATGAGTCTGCTCAAGAACTAAGGTTTATGCAAGTAATTTATCAATACATATATATGGCAGAGGACAACATTGATTCATAATCTTTAATATTTAATATTGAGTGATATCGACTTATGGAATAATATAATTCTTATGAGTTACTCTCGCGATTCAAGTGTCAGACAGATCGAAAATCAGAGTATATGTACATTTATGTATGTATTTATTCCTTACATCTATTTAGGGTTACTTTAATGTTCAACCTTTGATTTATACGTTTATGTTATATAAGTTTTATTTTATATAACTTTTATGTTTTATATAACTTATATAATAGTCCTATGTATAACATCATATAACTAAATCTTATTTAATTAAATTTAACTGATTAACATTTTAATTAATTTCATACTAATATAACATTTATATTCGTTAACTATTATATACTATAACCTTTATAGCATCACAATTTATCTTATATATGTTTATATACATTTATTTAGTTAACCTTTTATTAATCTATTTAATTAATCAGCCTTTAATTAAAAAAATTTAACTAAATTATATTAATTTCGAAATTTATTTATATACACGCATGTATATTTATGTTAATTTAACGTTTTAAAACAACATAACATATATTATAATATACAATACTAGTGTATATATTTATTAATTAATCACCTTATTTAATTAATATATATTATTAATCTTATTAATATTTTAAATTTTAGAATTAACTTATATTGATTTTCAAACATTTAAAAAAAATTATATTATACCTTGTATAATATGTGTTTTTATTTTAAATTTAAATTTTCAATTTTATTTTAATTTTTAAAACAATTTGAAAATCTATATTATAACATTATAATATTTTTCATATTTTAAAATAAAAACTTTTATTTTAATTTCAAATTAATTTTGAAACTAGCCCAAATTTGGGCATTTTCTATTATAGATAACCTTTTGGGCTTACCTCATCATTTCGGGTTAAGCTAGCACCCAGATAGAGTAGAGTACTTGAATATCTAAACCCAACCTTAGATGCTACTTTTCTAGGAATCCTACTATGTGGATAGGCTTTAATTAGTTAACCCTAACATGACTAGTTTAGATCACATAGGCTATTAGGCATTAATACCATTGTTGGAACTGGGCCAACCCACAACTATAACGAACCGACTTTTCGACCCTCGAAAATCGACACTAATACGTCCATTGTATAACATGCCGAGCAATTGAAATCTGGAAGACATGATTGTTAGGGAAAAGAAAGAAGGAAGAAGATAAGAAAAAAACCAAACAATACAAAATCTCACGGTGAAACGAGTATCTATAGTATACCATAAATTTTTACACAAAAATAAAACTGTAATACATGTATTTACAAATATCAATTAGAGTATGTGAACCTATTTCAGCCCAGACAATTATAACAGCATGTCCTCACAATTGCTGATAAACACCACAATGAATACAACGGAAAATAACCATTTACGTGAATACGTCTCTGGGCCTCCAACTCGTCTTTCGATGCTCCAAGCATCCAAACCAATATGTAATATGCTTGGTTTGACCCAAGCATTATAATAAAATAACATCCGAGTCAGTCTGGAAAACCAGAGTGAGAAAACGCATCCAACTGGCTTTAATATTATAAGAAAATCTTTGAAATCAAAGGTATATCGTAAGACCACGCCGCACATAAACATGATGGGTTTTTACCTTACGATAACCAAAACACTTTTATAGAAAATCCAGTGATATTATAGTAATGTCTAAGGGTTCAAAGTAAAATATTAAAATAACTGGAATGCTTGCATCTCACGTTCCAACATATTTGGTATATACAACTAAAACCGTAAAGCTCGTATTGGAGAATGGATTTCAACAAATGACTCGGCTACTGAGGTACCGCCCGTCATAGTACACCTCTAGAATAATGTACCGAGATTGTACCTAACGACCCCTGCCAACACCGGCCCGGCCTACCCCTTGTTGGATAGTACCGAATATGTCATCACCCCGGTTGTTCCCAGCCTTTGTGGAGCTCCCTCATGCACAACTGAATCAGAAAATATGAATGGTCATCTAGAAAATTGATAACATACCCTTTGTAGGAGCTACCCATAGCTAGCCCTACTGCATCTCCTATGTTTTAGTCATTTCCGGTTGATGAGGCTTGAGGCTACGTTTTACCTTTCACATATAAAACTTCCCTCTTGGAATGCTAATGTTGTCCTCCTGGCATCAATGCAATGCTACCATTCGTCCATACAAGTTCGTTTTGGGACTGAATGAAACTGAAGGCACTATTCCTACTACATCCATTTTGGAATCACCCTTAGGATTAGTAGCGACTAGCCCTTGTACTTCACATCTCTACCTTCGATCACATGCTCTTCACAATGCCTTCACTTCGAAACGCATTCGTTGGATCGAAGTGGTTTTTGAATAGTAGATCACATCCCAGTCTCTTCGAAACAACGTTCGATAATTTTCGATAAACTCATCCTCAATTCTTCAAGAAATAAACAGTCAAAGATAAGATCAGAGATCATCTCCTAACCATTAGTAGGCGGATTTCCTTATCATTGTCCTAGGAGAACGAAATGAGATTTATACGCACAGTACAACCTCATCAGAGATGAATGTGCCATATTACTCACATGTTTCTCCTAGATATTTCCAAAATTACGTTTGGGTCCATTTTCGATATTCGGTTATTTAACTATCGACAAACGAACACCCAATCAGGAATTATTTTATAGGGAAAACCAACATTGGTTCAGTATATAAGCAATCACTAGCCTCCTTTAATAAGTCTTTATACATATAATTACTTTGTAAATTACTTAAATATAAACACCTTTGGAAGCAATACCCACAAATCCATGTTTTTCCATATTTAGAAATAGCCATATACTTATCCCAATGGTATAAGTATATCCATAAAATTTAAAAAAGTTTCCTTTTATTCGATTCTTAAATCGTTTATAATTCCCCTTACATTCTCCAAGATCGTTTATAAACCATTTTATAAATCTCTAAAAAACATTAATAATTCCTTTACCAAGAATTCAGTCACTTACAAACTTCTTGTACATTTCAAAATCATTTATAACTCTTTGTGAACCCATATACCATTTACTAACTTCTTTATAAATCTATAAACCCGCTCCTAAAATTCATTTATAAGTATCTAACCATTTATAAACTCTATCACCTTGCAAATAACCCTTCCTTAATTCTTAGAACCATTTTTAACTCCTTTATAAAATCAAAGTCTTTCGACTCCATTTTCGGGTCTCGAAAACATTTATAAATAATTTTAATCATTTACCTCAAAACATCACTATATGATAATAATTATTAATGATGCACATTATAAATAAATGAAATTCATCAACTTTAAATATCCTAAAATAATAATTAATCATTCCAAAATATTGTTTAATAAATAATAATAATAATAATTAATCATACCATTATATAAATAATAATAATTTATTTTAAAACCTCATTAATAATTCTTATTATTAATTTCAAACCATAATTATTCTTAAATAATAAATCTTTCAATTTATTAACCTTTTTATAAATTCTTAAAACATACTAATTATAAACAGATAATTTTTAAACAATATTAAAATAATAAAATAACTTTGAAATAACATTAATATGCTTATATAACTTTAAAACAATTTTTAATATAATAAAATAACTTTCAAAAGAATATGATTATATTTAAATAACCTTAAATTAATATCAAATATAATTACCTAAATAATATTAATATACTTAATTAACTTAAAAATAATATTAATATGTTTAATTAGATAATCTTCAAGTATTTTCGAAATCCCATTTTGGATTTTGAAATCGTTTATTGTTTCAAAAATCAATTCGATTTAGATGGAAATTTGTGGTATTTTAAAATTACTAATTTGAGACCAATAGTCTCCCAACATTTAACCAATGTCTATATTGAATTTATTATCATTACTAGATATTAGTTTCCGACATGTAACAATGTTAGAACTATAATATCCATAATCATATTTATTATTCGAAAATTCATGCAAAGGAAATAATATTAAAATAATATAATTCAATAATAACGAGGAATCCTGGTGGATACCTCCAACCTGTTTCCCTGCATCACAAATGTTATGTAACCACAAAATATAAATTAACCGCTTCAAGGCGGGATTCGTATACAAACAGTCATCCGCTCTTACATGGAAGCGTAATAGGGTCTCATCTGCTCCCATAGGTGGGTGTATATTCAAACCAACTAATATATAAAATAATTCATCCAAATAGTCATCCAACAACTTTTATCAACTATATATCGTACTAGTTATCCAAAAGGGTGAGATTAACTCACCGAATTTTTTTGCTGTCGTCGAGGCGTTCCGGTTTGAAACTAAAATCAAATGACGTCTGATTTTAGCCCAAATTTACACAGCCTCCAAATTCGTCCAAACTAGTTCCATTGGGAAGCTTTCGTTGATACGAGTGTAATGCAAAATGTTTGGTCTCGATCGGACCTCGTATGAAGGAGTTATGATTTTTAGAAGTTATCGAAAAAAAATTAAATTAAATAAAATAAACAAATCATACTTCGCCTAAATTACAAAAATCCATATTATCCGATAATCTGTGCATTATTGCCATGCACATCCCCTTGATGATAGGAGCTCCGCAACATGAATCGAAAATCCGATGATTGCATTGAACTTCTCTTGTGAATCTTCACCTGCCCATACCTAATTCGTCGACTTCGCCACACCCTAGAGAAATGCGACCGAGCACATCCCCAAGCCATGACCTGCTCTTAGCGCCTTGCCATTTCGAGTCGCACACCCCCAAATTTGAAGACAAGGTGCACGACGTTTGCATGAACAACCCCGTACTCTCCAAATCCGCAATTGTCCACCGTAGCCGCGGCAAAATCCAAACTTACCATCACAGAATGCCTCCAAAACTCACCTAAAAATACTACATCACCCGACGATTCCAACGATGCTAATGTCACCTTCCAATTCAAAGCGGATAAAGAGCTATCATATTTTGAAGTTTTTGAACATAATTTCCCCTTTGCTATTTTCGAGTGATGTCTCGTTCGTCCCTCGACGAAAATTAGATTTGTCAATTTCTAAAAAATACTAGATGTTGATATGAACAACTATTGTTTAGATCAATTTGGCTAATTGTGAATGGTTTGGAAGGGATTGATTTATGAAATTTTGAAGGAAAATGTTATCTCCCTTTTTTTCTATCAGCATGACAGTGTTTATATAAAGGAAGGAATGATGGGAGATAATGTAGAGGGGTGTGGGCTTTTTTAGGATACGATCTGGGTTGATAGAGATAAAACATGGTAGAGGTGTGGGCTGATGATAAGTCAAGGCAATGTACGGTCAAATCCAAGAAAATATATTATTTAAATTCAAAATATCTAGCCATATACTTTCAGACCCCATTCGAGACATAACGCCTGATGTTCTATATGTTATACCCCTATTTCGAACGCAATGGAACTAGTCATGAGCCCTAATTCGATCATATGTAGAAGATAGCTTTTCTGAACCCAATTACTATATTAAATTTTCGATATTAATTTCAACGCTTTTGATTTCATACGACCAAAAAATACGTCAGATTGCTACAAAATTTGATGGCACAATATAATTCACTATTATGGATCCTAGAAAGTGGTTTCGTGGAAATCTGAGACAGTGCCACGAAAGGCTATTTTTATATGTTAATTAAATGAGTTATTTTCAAAATTAGTTAAATCACTCTCAAACCCAATTTAAATTCTTTATTATCTTTATTCTTATTAACAGAATTTAAATAAGCTTTAAAATTATTTTTATCCAACTCAAAATCCAAGATTCAATTATTTAAACAATTTTCAATTATTAAATTCAATAATTTAATTATCCAATAAATCGATATATTTGAAATTTAATTTATTTAACCTATAATATTAACTTTTCAATATTTAAAATTAATTACACATTCCAATCTCAAATGACTTAAATCCTGGGTCGTTACATCATTTCCCCCTTAAAAGAATTCGGTACTCGAAATTGCCAAGGTAGGAAAAATGCCCAAAACCATTACTTTTTGAAACCAATTAGTTGAAATGACTTGCCAAATCATTTTAAGCCCTTAACCTTTTCCAAAATCAATTTGTTAAAACCTTGTTATTATTTCTACTAAGCTTCCAAATTCATTCCTAGATTCCAACTAATATTATCAAATTCAATCATTTCAGGTTATAACTCAAAATGACATCTTATTTATCATCCGGTTTCTTAATTAGAAACCGTTATTCTCCTTGCATAGCCATATACTATGATAGAGAATTCCAAAATCAATCAAAAATCCATATCTAGTGTTCTCCGTCGATAATAGAGTGAAAAATCCTTGCTCGAGCCAATGTAAATGTAACAACCCAATATTTTTGAAATTTATTTTATTTGTTTTAAATTATTTTTATAGTGAAGTAGAATTTTTTTTAGAATTAATGGTAATTTATTTGAATTTTTCAGGTTCTGTTTCCTTTTTTTTAGCAATTTCTTTAATTCTTTTGATATTTTCCATTTATTTCACTTTGAAAATGTTTTAAAAATCATTTTATTTCAAATTTTGTCTTATAATATTTTTAAAATGATGTAAATAACTTTCCAAAGCCATTGGTAATTTTCTTGTAATTTTTATGTCCTGCTTGCTATTTTTTAAAACAATTTCTTTATTCCTTTTTCTATTTTTCTCCAATTTTATTTTCTATTTTATTTTGAAAATGATAAATAAATTAATTTAATTCAAGTTTCCACTTCATAATAATTTTGTAATGAAATGTATAATTTTCCAAGACTAACAGTGATTTATTTACAATTTTAGAACACTGTTTGGTATTTTTAAGGCATTTTCTTCATTATTTTATATTTTTTTCAAATTATACTATTTGTTACCTCATATTTCTAATTTATTTCGGTTTGTAAAGTATTTTCTCCTGAAATTTTGTTTATATAAAGATTTAGAAGGAAAGGAATATGAAAGATTGTAAATCACTTTGAAACGTAAGCCCTTTTATTTGCCCAAACCCTTCATTTCCTTAAACTCCTCAATTAATTGCCTTAGCCGTGTAAAACCCTAGTGTAGCCGTCATCTCATTAGGTTTTCACGTGAAAAAAAATTCATCTTCATTTGTTTCTCACGGCTTCAATAAGATCTGGTAATGGCTTCCCTTTCTTTTTCTTACTTTTCTCCTTGTTTTCTCTAAATTTTTGCCTTATTTCTCTTCTAGTTTGGATCGGCCTCTTCTCCATAGCCGCAACCACAAACTCCTACATCTCTTCCATGCCTCCAACTCCATCTACTCCACCAGCCATGACCATGGCCGATCCATCTATGGTGACCAAAACCTTCAAATTGCAACCTACATGCCTAAAAACAATGTTTTTGACCATTGTTGCCTCATTCCCTTCATCCACCACTCAAATCACCACCATAGCCGCCGCCACCACCACTGACCTGACCACTACACACCGCTTCCACCTCTGTCCAGTCACGATGCACCCTTAGGCCGAGCATACTTCCCATGGCCGAGCCACCTATCCTAACAAAAACTCCACTTTTTGCCTAAAAACCATTCACCGCCTCATGTATAAAACTCCATCTTGTTTGGCCATGAACCCGACCCATGCTAGCCATAAACCTGAACCAAAAATTTACCAAATCTGAAATAAAACATACCCTAGGCCGTGACAAAGGCTTGAGGAAGCAAGGCAAAAGTTTGGCAATTCGTTTCTCTTTTATTTCATAGTTATTGCATCTTATGGTCATATTGAATTGTGTTGTTTTGTTTGTTTATTTTGGGTTGTACACAAGATTTGTAGCTTGGATTCAACCTCCACTCAAGTCTGTAGTTGTGTCATCGTGCCTTATTGTCTGTTTGTGCCTTTGGTTTGGAAATATTCAGCAATTAGAGGTGAGTAAATCTCACACGACAATTATATGCTTATGCAGTTGTAAAATAACCACAACTGAATGTGTAGAAAATAGTTATGATGTTATAACTGCCATGTGATTTTATATATATATGATGTTAACATGTTAAATTATATGTCATATCACCTGTTACCTGTCACATCACCTGTTACTATTGTATATTGTTAAACTGTTCTTATATATATATATATATGTTTATCACACTGCAAGTTCCCTGTAGATTAGAAATCACTATGGGTTGAAATGATACATACCCGAACGGACTTTAGAATAAGGAAAAATCGTTATGTGCTGAAATGATAGGCCTGAACGGTTTTTGAATTATTTATTTTGACTTGGGATTGCGGGTTTGAAATGATAGAACCCGGATTTTTATTTTAAACTGCAGATTGAAATGATACATATCTGTATCACTTGACCTAGGTTAGAAAACTATATACAGATCCGTGGTTATTTTATAAATGTTTTTCTGGAATTTTAAACATTTTTAAATTGTAAATATATGAAAATTTGATTTAAATTGGATTTTTATTTATTAATTATAGAAATTTGGAATTTTCTATAAGTTAAAATGTTGGGAAAAATTAATAGTTGCATTGAATTTTTGAAATATAACTTAAGTGGAAAATTGGAATTCTATTTAAATAAATTAAGTTATATAAATAAAAATTGGAAATTAAATTTATTTGAAAAAAATGGAGAAAATTTAAGTGTTAAGTTGTTTATTTAAAAATATGAAGAATTGGAATTTTACACTTGAATTTATTAAAAGAATCTGTTGAAAATTGGATTTAAATAATAAGAAATTTATTGTATATAAATAATATGTTAATAAACATTTTTATTGTTAAAAATATGATTTTGAAATATTTAAAGGATTTTACATGAAGATTATTATTTGCTGCAAATACACTAAATTCTGGAAATCACTTTTAATAGCATTCAGAAATGCTATAGTTGCTGAATTGAACTAAAATAGTGTAAATAGAGCTATTACAGCATTTCTGAAATGCTGTAGTTACTGTAATTGAATTTATAGGCTAATATTGGACTCAGGTCTATTATAGCATTCTCTGGAAATGCTGTAGTGGTCTGCTGTGTTTGCTGAAATCAATTTAAACCTTTGTTTTGAAATCTGAACTACCGCAGCACTTCCGAAATGCTGTCTTTTCTGTTTTGAACTATAATTCAACTAAAAACTAAGTTTTTAACAGCAGATTTAAGTGCTGTCTTTGCTGAATAAAATTGTTTTCATATATAACTTATAACAGCTTTTTTCTAAATGCTGTAAAAGACTGAAATTTCTATAATTATGGTTTTTGACTTAGTAAACTCACTCTGAATGGTTTGAAACTTTGGAAATTGAATACTTGAAATGAAAGAACAATGAGTCCACTTTTAAAATGATCTTAATGAATAAATTAAATTGGAAATGAATCATTTTAAAGAGAAGTTCAAATTGAAATAAATGAATGTTATCTTTGAACTTTAAAAGGGTATTAAGTTTGATAATTTGCATTTGAATTTAATAATGATTTAAAAAAGGAAATTTGAAAAGATATGTTGTTTTGAAATATTGAGAATGATTAAATCTTTATTGGATAAAGAATTGAGTTTTGAAATGATGTTTTCATTTGAAGTAAAGTATTATTTCAAAGTTATAACCACGGGTCATAATAACGATTGGTTGGCAAAGAGACCGGGATCGGATATGGACATACTCTCTGTCGATACCGAAAACCACTTTGACTAACCGTGTACGCGGTGGAGATTCCAGAATGAAGTAGGATGGTGACGACGTTCTTGTGGTATGTTTCGTGGACCCAACTCCCGTGAGTTGGCATAAGGTGGCTAAAACAGGAGCGATCTCGGGCCAGCTGAGGTAGCACCTCTTATCGGACGCATTTATTCGATACCATTCTATTACTTGTGATTGTTTGGTGGCCACCCTCCGATTTTGGGAATGTGTTCTGAGGTCGGTGTATGTGGCTGCTGCGTTACCACCAGCCCGTGTGCGTAATTGGTATATCTACCCTGGCATCGCCTTGTGTGTCGTGTCACCTACAATACCGAGCCTTTACTACGAGTTTCTATTTGTGTCATACCTATGCAGTATCTTCTCATAGTCTCCCGATCAGGAGATATGCAGGTACTGTATAGACTATTGGCATTAATTGTGTTAAGGCGGAAAATGTAAAGCCTTAACGCTATTTAAAAGTATGTTTATTTTACTGTTAGACATTATTATAATAGCGCAATATACTATATAGTAAATATTTTAACGGATCCTTAGAGGATGGGCGGTCCCAGGCATCTTCTAAGTTATTTGTACCTTTACTACAGTTCACTTGAGTTGGTTTACACTGGATAAGTATGTATGTCCTGACTCGAGTGTTTGCTTTTTATTTACGCTCGGTTCAGCCTGAGTTTATTCACAGATTTGGATTCCCACTCTCTGGAGGTCTGGAATCGCTGGAGATTTATCAGCTTATCTAGTTATCTATATTTCAGTTCTGTTGTTCTGTTGTCAGCTTTGTATTGGTGGACTTCTTTGTATTTGGGATTTGATGTCGTATTTACTTTCAGACAGATATTATGTATTTTGTACTTGGTTTTGAGACTTTGTGATAGTAGCTTCATGAACTACTATGGTATTTAATTTCCGCTGCGAGATATTCTGATGTTCTGTGTCTGTGATTCTATGATTTGATTTTTTATTTACTCCGAAATTTTATTACAATCTGTTATTTTGTACTATTCAAGTCTGGCATGTGTGGATTATTGTCGATTTGAATAGTGGAAAATAGTGGGTCGTTACAGTAAATCATCTCGAAATCATGTACTCGAATCTAGACCAAACCGTTATGCGAATAAAATAAGATACGTACAATTTACATATTTATTTCAGTTGATTCTTAACTATGCCACATTCCTTTTGTTTACCTTCATCCCATTCTTATTCATTTATCCACATTCAATTATGTACATCCATTTATGAACCATTTCATAAAATTTTACTTAATTTTTTAACATTTTATACAACTCTTCTTATGTTTATTTCCATTACACAACTTAAGTCCTTATCCATTTCTAACCAAATTCTATTTCATTTTCCAATTTCAACGTTCAATTTTTATCAGTCGACATTCCAAAACCATATTCAATTCATAAATTAATTTAATTAGCTCACTAATTTATTTCAAATATTAATCAATTCCATTTCCAAAAATTATTTCGTTTAGCCTAACTTAGGATAAATTTTAAAAATTCACTTTATTTAACTTAATTTAAGTTAAATTTCTTCCCATAGTTCAATTTCAATTTTTTTACTTTTCTCGCATTCACATTCAACAATTCAATACATCGCTTTAACTTGCTAATTTTCAAATTTTATAAGTTATCAAACTTATTTTCTAATATTTTCAATCAAACATTTAAACGAAAATCCTAGAGTTTAAACACCTTGTCCTTAAGTATTTCAAATCATGTTTGAAATCATATACATACACACACACACAAAATTCCTTCGTATATCAAATCATTCTTTTAGATTTTCAAAATCTAGCTAGTTTTATCAAAACAAACTCCAATGGTAGCAATTCCTCTCTTGAAAACTCGAAAATGAACGTCGATGATGCTGCAGTCATCACCAGAATTATTTTCCAGCGATCGAAGTGAGTTCAGTGCTTTTATTCCTTTTTTAAAAAATATTTCCATTCAAAATATTTCCCAAATAATATTACTATTATAATTTTTCAAAACTTCGACAATTTTTTTCCAACGGGATTTAGATTCTCAAATTCCAGCCTTTAAACCCTTTTTATTCAGAAATCATATTTATAATATACTTCTGCAATTTCCTTTTAATTTATAAATCACACACACATATATATATCATATCTATATAATTCCATTTGGTTATATGAAATTATTTCTTTGTTTTTAATCTTGCTTACACTATAATATCAACTTTTATTCGATCACAAACAACAAATAACAAATGATAATAGTTTAACATTATCATTTCCTAACAACAAAACACACCATATATACCATACTAATTTCTGAAAAACTATAACTTTTAATGTAAAAGTAATCGAGGTAAAATTATTTCATTTACCTAATTTCAAAGCAATACTATGTCAGCAGCTCTTTCAAGGTTTTAGAGATCCCTACCAATGACATTAGTTACCCGTATTGACCAGAATCCATAAGCCACTTAATAGACCGACCAACACAATATAAAACAAATTAAATCACTAAGAAATACGTGTTCATATATATATATATAAATACTCGGACTTATTTTAGGGTTCTATCAACCGTATCTCTAATGAGTTATTCCTACCAAAGCCAAGGTTCTCGCTTAAGCTTCAGTTTGATGCCAAATGTAATGAACCGGGCTTCTCGACCTTCGAAAATCGACATTAATATGTCCATTGTATCATATGCCGAGCAATCGAATGCCGAAAGACCCGGATATAGATCTTTACATAAAAACAAAATGGTAATATACAAACATCAATCAGAGTATACTAACCTATTTCAGCCCGGATAGTTACAACAGTCTAGCTCACAATTGTTGATAAACGCCACAATGAATACAACAGGAAATAACCATTTAAGTGAATACGTCTATGGGCCTCCAACTCGTCTTCTGAAGCTCCAAGCATCCAAACCAATCTGTAATATGCTCAGTCTAACCCGAGCATTATAATAAAATAACGCCCGAATCAGTCTGAAAAACTAGCGTGAGAAAATACACCCAATTGGATTTAATGTTATAATAAAATATTTGAAATTAAAGGTATCTCATAAGACCACGCCGCATATAAACACGATGGTTTTTACCGATAACCAAAACACTTTTGTAGAAAATCCAATGATATTATAATGATGTCTAAGGGTTCAAAGTAAAATATTAAAATAGCTGGAATGCTTGCAACTCACATTCCAACAAATTTGGTATACAACTAAAATCGTAAAGCTCGTATTGGAGAATGGATTTCACCTAATGATTGGGCTACTTGGGTACCGCCCATCGCAGTACATCTCTAGAACAATGTATCGAGATCGTACCTAACGATCCCACCCACACAGGACCGGCCTACCCCTTGCTGAATAGTATCGAACATGCCATCACCCCGGTTGTTCCTAACCTTTATGGAGCTCCTCATGCACAACTGAATCTGAAAATTTGAATGGTCATCTAGAAAGGTGATAACATACCCTTTGTGGGAGCTACCCACACCTAAACCTGCTGCATCTCCCTTGTATTAGTCATTTCCGGTTGATAAGGCTTGAGGCTACATTTTACCTTTCACATATAGCACTTTCCTCTTGGAATGCTAACACAGCCCTCCTGGCATCAATGCAACGCTAGCATTCATCCATACAAGTTCTTTCTGGGACTGAGAAAAACAAAGGCATTCGTTGGATCGAAGTGGTTTTCAAATAAAAGATCCGATCCCGGTCTCTTCGAAACAACGTTTGATAATTTCTAGTAAACTCAACCTTGGTTCTTTAGGAAATAAATAGTCAAAGATAAGATCGGAGACCATCTCCTAACCGTTAGTAGACGGATTTCCTTATCATTGTCCTAGAAGAATGAAACGAGATTTATACGAACAGTACATCATCATCGGAGATGACTGTGCCATATAACTCACATGTTTCTCCTAGATATTTCCAAAGTTACATTTGGGTTCATTTTCGATAGTCGGTTATTTAACTATCGATTGACAAACATTTAATCAGAGATCTATTTTATAGGGAAAACCAACATTGGTTCTGTATATGAGCAATCACTAGCCTCCTTTAATAAGTCTTTATACATACAATTACTTTGTAAATTGCTTGTATATAAACATCTTTAAAAGATATACCCGCAAATCCCTGTTTTTCCATTTCTAGAAATAGCCATATACTTATCAACGGTATAATTATATCAATAAAATTTAGAAAAGTTTTCTTTTTATTGAATTCTCAAATCGTTTATAATTCTACTTACATTCTCCAAGATCATTTATCAACCATTTTATAAATCTCCGAAAAACATTAATAATTCCTTTACCAAAAACTCAGTCACTTATAAACTTCTTATACATTTCAAAATCATCGATAACTCTTTATGAACCCATATAACATTTATAAACTTCTTTTATAAATCTATAAACCCGCTACAAAATTTTGTTTATAAATATCTGACCATTTATAAACTCTTTCACCTTACAAATAACCCTTCCTTAATTCTTCGAATCATTTTATAATCCCTTTATAAATTCTAAGTCTTTCGACTCCATTTTCGGGTCTCGAAAACATTTATAAATAATTTTAATCATTTACCTTAAAACATCACTATATGCTAATAATTATTAGCAATGAACAATATAAATAAATAGAAATCATTAACTTTAAATATCCTAAAATAATAATTAACCATTCCAAAATATTATTTAAGAAATAATAATAATAATTAATCTTACCATTTTATAAATAATAATTTATTTTAGAACCTCATTAATAATCCTTATTATTAATTTCAAACCATAATTATTCTTAAATAATAAATCTTTCAATTTATTAACCTTTTTATACATTTTTAAAACATATTAATTATAAATAAATAACTTTTAAACAGTATTAAAATAATTAATAACTTTAAAATAATATTAGTATGATTATATAACTTTAAAACAATTTTAATATGATAAAATAACTTTTACAAGAATATTATTGTAATTAAATAACCTTAATTTAATACTATAATTTAATAACCTAAACAATATTGATATACTTAATTAACTTAAAAACAATATTAATATATTTAATTAGATAATCCAAAAAATATTTTTCAAATTCAATTTTGGATTTTAAAATCGTTTCTTTTCTCAAAAATCAATTCTGATTTAAACGGCAATTTGTATTATTTTAAAAATACTAATATGAGGCTGATAGTCACCCAACACTTAACCAATGTCTATATCGATTTTATTATCATTATTAGGTTTTAGTTTCCAACATGTAATAATGTTAGAACTATAATATCCACAATCATATTTATTTTTCAAAAATCCATACAAAGTAAATATTATAGAAACAATATAATTCAATAATAGCGGGGATTCCTGTTGGATCCCTCCAACCTGTTTCCCCACATCTTAATGTTATATAATTATAAAATATAAATCAACCGCTTTGTGGCGGGATTCATATACAAAGGATCATCCGCTCTTAAATAGGAATGTAATGGGGTTTCATCCGCTCTCATTGGTGGGAGTATATCCAAACCAACTAATATATAAAATAATTCATCCAAATAGTCATCCAACAATTTGTATCAACTATATATCATGCTAGTTATCCAAAAAGGTGAGATTAACTCACCCAAATTTTCTGTTATCGCCTAGGCATTCCGGTTTAGAACTAAAATCGAATGACGTCTGATTTTAACCCACATTTCCACACTCTCCAAATTTGTCCAAACCAGTCCCATTGCGAACCCTTCGTCGATACGAGCACAACGCAAAAATTTTGTCTAGATCGGACCTCGTGTGAAAGAGTTATGAATTTTAGAAGTTATCGAAACATTTTTAAATCTAATAAAATAAACTAATCACACTTCACCTGAATTACAAAGTGTCGTCGTCTCTTCTTCCCCAAATCCATATTATCTAATACTCTATGCAACATTGCCATGCACATCTCCTCGACGACAAGGAGCTCCGCAACGCGAATCGAAAATCCGATGATTGCATTGAACTTCTCTTGCAAATCTCCACCCTCCTATACCCAATTCGTCAACTTTGTTACACCCTAGAGAAATGCAACTGAGCACATCCCAAAGCCATGATCTTCTTGTCGCGCCTTTCCATTCCAGGAACCCCTAAATTTGTCGACAAGAAGCACGACGCCTCCACGAACAACCCCGTACCCTCTAAATACGCAATCATCCACCATAGCCGCGGCAAAATCCAAACCTAGCTTTCGACGTCCACGAATGACCATCACCGAATGCCGCCACAACTCACCTAAAAATATTACATCACTCGACGATTCCAACGACGCTAATGTCGCCTTGCAATTCGATCCAGATAAAGAGATATCATTTTTTGAAGTTTGTAAACATAATTTCTCTTTTACTATTTTTGAGTGATATCTCGTTCGTCCCTCGACGAAAAATCGATATGTCAATTTCTAAAAATACTAAATGTTGATATGAACAACTTTTATTTAGATCATTTTGGCTAATTCTAAATGGTTTGCAAGGGATTGATTTTTGAAGTTTTGAAGGAGTATGTTATCTCCCTTTTTTTTCTGTTAACATGACAGTGTTTATGTAGAGGAAGGAATGATAGGAGATAATGTTGACGGATGTGGGCTTGTTCAGGGTATGGTTTGGGTTGATGGAGATAAGTCAAGGCAATATATGGTCAAATCCTAGAAAATATATTATTTAAATTCAAAATATCTAGCTATATAATTTCAGACTAGAATCGAGACGTAACGCCTGACGTTTTATATGCTATACCTTTATTCTGAAAACAATGGAACTAGTCTCGAGCCCTAATTCGATCGTATGTAGAAGATAGCTTTTTTGAACCCAATTATTATATTATATTTTCGATATTAAATTCGACGCATTTTAATTTCGCACGACCAAACGATACGTCTGATTGCTACAAATTTGACGGCATAATATAATTCAATATTACAGATCCAATGAAACTGGTTTGGTGGAAATCCAAGACAGTGCCACGGAAGGCTATGTTTATATGTTAATTAAACGAGCTATTTTCAAAATCAGTTAAATCACTTTTAAACCCAATTTAAATTTTTTTTATTATCTTTATTCTTATTAATAGAATTTAAATAAGCTTTAAAATTATTTTTATCTAACTCAAAATCCAAGATTCAATTATTTAAACAATTTTCAATTATTAAATTCAACAATTAAATTATCGAATAAATCGCCATATATGAAATTTAAGTTATTTAACCTGTAAAATTAAATTTTCAATATTTAAAATTAATTAAATATTCCAATCTCAAACGGCTAAAATCCTGGGTCGTTACAACAACAGATGTAATAGCCCGCCTTTTCGACCCTTAAAAATCGACAATAATACATCCACAGCATTCATGATTGAATATTCAAGTGCCGGAAAGACAGATTGTTGGGGTTGAAGATATAAAAGAAAAGAACATGATCTCACATCGTAACAAGAAGATATATATAATGTATACAAGATCTTTGTGAAAAAACATATTTATTATACATAACATCAGATTACACTAACCTACTTCCAGCCTGGATAGTTATAACAACATTTCCTTACAATTTTGGATAAATACAAACAAAATCAGTATATCAAAATAGCGGAGGAATATAATATACATGATAATGTCTTTGGAGAATCCAGCTCGTCTCCTGAAAGCTCCAAAGCATCCAACTAAACCTAGAAAATATGCTCGGATGGACCGGAGCATTATAGAAAAATAATGCCAGGGTCAGTTTGGTAAAACCAACGTGAGAAACTCAAATCACAAGAAATTTTACTTATTATAACCTGTAAAATCGTTAAAAATCAAAGGTATCTCGTAAGACCATAATGCACATAAACACGGATGGATTTTTAGCTTACGATAACCAAAACATTTATACCAAAAAATCCAGTGGTATTGTGATAATGCCTAAGGGTGAAAATAATGATAATCAAGTAGTTGTGAGTGAGTGTAAATCACAACAATACTAGGTATATAATCAAAAACCGCTAAGGCGCATTCGCTAGTTGTGTAGGATTCCATGACGGGGCCCACAGTACTTCGAGAACAGTCCTCCTGCACGAGGATCAAAGATATCCTTTCGAAGCAGCATACATCCCTAGTGTTGCACCATAGAAAAAACATAGAAACTCACTAAGTCCAAGTGCATCGCTCCATTCATGCATAAGAACTATAGGTAACTCTAGGTGGAGACGGCTGCACCCTATAGGTTTGCCAATCCTACTGGCCATGCCTCCTATCTCTGGTTTTAGTCATTACGTTGGTGAGGCTAAGTTCGGCATTCCGGTTCACGCACTGCAAACTGAACAGTTTCGGAACCAAACATGGATTCCTTATACCTCGGCAGGTCTCGGAATCACACATGGATTCCAACATCTTAATATATCACGAAACTCTTTCATAAGACCGTATATGGTTTTTGGAGTGGTTACAGTACGAGTCTTCTCTTACGAGTATCCTCCCCCGCTTACTGGGCACCCCAAAAACCAACCATCGATTTTTCATAATGCTCAATACCCGTCTTTTAGGAAAAAATCAAATAATACATAAGAGCGAAGATCACCTCCTAAACATTTAAGTGAACGGATCTCCTTATCATTTGTCTTAGAAGAACAAAATGATTTTATACATATAGTATAGCACCACCGATGGTAACTGTACCATATAATTTCCATGTTTCTCCTAGATGTTTCCAGAGTTAAAATCCTTCGGTGTTAAGTAGGGAATATCTTCATACCATCAAAATTAAGAAGCATTACATATTTAGGCTAATATTTAATAGTCGGTTATTTAACTATCAAGTAAACAAACTTTCCAAACAGAGATTACATTTCCTATAGCAACCATTAAGCCTCATAAATTAATCTTCCATTCACTTAAATTCACCTTTTAAATACTTATTAAAATATTCATATACTTATCTCATCAGTATACATATATATTCACAAAACATTCCTTTCAAAACTTGGAAAACATTTTTCATACACTTATAAAATGGTATAAGTGTATTATTAAAACATTTCGAAAGATTTTCTGTATCAAAATCATATGAAGATAATCAAACCCAAATATTGTTCAAACGGAGATATAAATAACCTAAAACGCCATTCCTTTTCATAAATCTCTTATAAATAAATATCACCACTATGAATTTTCCAATCTATTTATAAAATTTCTTTATAAATCTTCAATCTATTTATAAAATACTCTTTATAAATCTAAAAATCCCATTTATAAAACTTTCCCTTTTAAGATCTCTAAAACCCATTTATAAACTCTTTTATAAATATCCAAAATCATTTATAAGACTCTTTCCAAATTTCGAGATTTCTTTTCAATTTATAAAACTTCCTTTATGACTTTCCTTATTTTGAAACAAAACTTCTTCTCCAAATTCCAAAACCCCTTTCCAATTTGTAAACCCTTTTGATCCTTTCTATTAGATAAAACCCTTTTAAAATCTTCCACTTAAAAACATTTCCTTTTATAAACAAAATTCATTATTTTGTTATAATAAAAAAATACCTTAACGTCACAAAAATATAACCTAAAATATTTTTAATCATATAATGACTAATTAACTCCAAAAATATTATATAATAAATTATCTTTACAACGATATTAATATGTAAATAAATTAAATTATATAACAATATTAATATATTAGTAATTTAACTTTAAACCATTATTAATATAATTTTTTTTAAAATATTTAAATAGTAATATATAATCTTTAAAAAAATATAATAATAATAATAAATAAACAAACAAACTTTTTTTGGCATAGCAATAATAAATAAACTTTAAAATGATATTATTATAATAATAAAAGCAAACTTTAAAATATTAATAATATAACAAATAACTTTTAAAATAAATAAGCTAACTTTAAATTACGAAATAATTTTTTAGCAAAGCCAAATTACGAAATAATTAACCTTTAATTAAAAATAACTAAGTTCAAATTAATAATATACATAACTTTAAAATAATATTATAATTAACTTTGAAATAATAATTAACTTTAAAATAACGATTAACTTTAAAATAATAATTGACTCTTAAATAATTACTATTTTTGAAATAATACTTCACTTTAAAACATTATTAATAAAATAAGTCATCATATAAAACACTTTACTAAAATAACAATTATATAAAACATTTATAATTTTTTTAAATTGAAGTTGATTTAAATCCATAGATTTCTAAATTTAAAAAAGGCTAACGACCATAATGGTTCTTAAACAAGCTACCATATCATTTAATTTAACTTTCCAAATTAATAATTGGCATTTACATAATCAATATCTATGTAAACAATTAACCATCACTAGTCAATTCATCAATTATTAAAATTGGCATATCAATTAACGATATATAATTAGATATACAAATCTATAAAATAGTAGAATAATAATTTATTCTGCTAATTAAATGAACAATTAACTTAATTAGCAAAACGGTGTTTTATTCTGCTACATAGATGTCCAGATTGCAGTATTCAATTTATTTTAATAGAACGGTGTTTATTTGGCCAAATAGATGCCATCCATGAAGTATAATTAATTAAATTACATTATTATTTAAAATAACATGATTAAAATTAGTTAAATTTATTATTAAATTATAATATATCTAAACTAAAAACAATTTATCCCAAAACATTATGCTCATCAACACGAGCCTAATGCAAAAATCAACGAGTTAAATAGATTTAATATGAGTGAGATATCATCATTTCAATTTAAACATATTCACATATTATATTATTAATTTTTGAAACAAAGATTCTCACCTCCAAAGCTAATGGGCCAAGGCCCATACGAATGTATCCAAACCGCGTCTACAAGTGATAAAATTTCGGTCGTTGTAGAAGAAGTTATGGATGAATTTCAAAACAATTTCCTTTATTGGATCTATATTGGGCCAGTGAAGTCTAATTCATTTAGAACAATTCTAAATATTATTTAAATAAAATACTTTATTTTATTTTATAATTATATAATTCTATTTAATTTATATATTTTACATATAAAGGTACACATTTGTATCATACATATATGTAGGCCTGTCAGTGGGCCGGGTTCAGTCTGGGTATTATAAAAATCGGAGCTAAGTCCGATTACAATAATTAAAACCCAAGCCCGAGCCCGATCCGAACCCGTCGAGTATTTCAAACCAATATTCGAGTCTGGGCATGAGTTAACATATAAATTGAGTGGTGACAAGAGCGCAACAAAAGTATGCAAAAACATCTACATGTAAACAAATAACATACACACTCATGTTTTGATACGACGGAAAATTAATAGTCAGATCAAGCCTTAACCGGACCTGGTTTTGATAAAACCGTACTTAACCCTAATAGCAACCGGATCAGGCCTAGGTAGTAAAACGCAAAACCCATACCCGAATTAATAGGGTGGGTTCGGCTCGAGCTCGGGCCGAAACCCGTACCATTAATTGGCCTACATATATGTATATGTGTGCATGTGTAACGAGATAATCCATGCAAGGCATAACATGCACGTGTATAAATGTCGAAATTTACATCACAAAGGACATGTTAGCTCATGCGATATGTATTGTATGTTGTCCAAATATATCTATGTATTTAAACTTATATTTGCATAAATATTATAAATCTACATATATGTAAATATATATATTAATTTTATTTAAATAATTTTATGAGAATGAAATATTAAAACATACATATATATGTGTGTGTGTATCATGTGTAGGTGTGCATATATATGTAAAATATTAATATATATATATATGTATGTATGTATGTATGTATTATTGTAGCAAATATCAAAATAATATATATATATATATATATATATATATAATTTGAACCAATATATACGAATTTATTCATAAGCATATTTATAATATCTAAATATATATATATATATATGAATTAATTTTTTTAAACAGTTTCATATCCAATGCACGTCACAATAAAATTTTATCATATTAAAAGATGTATAAGTTGAAGTCGAAAATCAACAAAATATTAATAAAAATATTTTCGAAGCATTTTATTAAAATTTTAAAGTTGTATAAAATTTATTATGATATTTTAAGGTTTGAAAAAATTTCATAACTCTTTATATTTTTTATTAATTAATTGTTTTCAGCCGTATATTTCAATAATTTTTTTAAAATAGAGAAAATGATTTTTTAATTCTCATTTTCTGGTAGAAAGTTTATTTCATGATAAAATAATTTTACAAAATTTAAAAGTTAACTTTTGAAATATAATTTATATTAAGTATTTGGATAGCATATTGATTTAAATTATAGTAATAATTATCAAAAATATTCTACAGCTGTCAAAAATTATAACTACTGTAAATATACATGTATAAAATATATTTGTCCAGTTGTTACCATGAGATCATGTATAATTAAATACAAAACATATTAGTATAATTGAATGATCTATTTATATGTATTTATTAATTAAAAAATTATGATTATTATAGTTAAAATATTCGGCTATGCATAATTGTTCTGTATGTAATTTTTTTTAACCGATTACCTATATATATCAATCTAGTACGTGACAATATTAATACATATAAGAATCCTCACCTAACTAACAATACAACAATATTATATATGAATGATAAAATGTTATCTAGAATTTTTAAGCTATATAATACAGTAAAAACACACCTAAAACTAATGCCTTGAAGCAAACCTTGTAATGATGAACTCTCTATCGTATGAAAGTTTTTGATTCGACAAATTGCTAACCTTTGAACCATAGACCTTTGACTATCAAGTGGCACTCATCTTTGAATTGATTTGAGTTTGATTTGCTTGAGCTTCTAGGGATAAAGTCGGCCAACAATGAATGGGAATAACGGCGGCCAAAAAGATATTTTTTTAATTAGGGTTAAAGGTGTTTAAATAGTAGACGGAAGAGAGAATATGATGGATCATATCTCATATCAATTTTCACTAAATCTAAGCCATCCAATGATAACATCTCTAACTTATTTAAGCTGCCCCCTACAACCCAAAAGAATGTCATTTAATCAAATCTGATTTAATTACGTATCGATATCGTATATTGATCGATATAATTATAAATGTTAAATATATTTTGTAATATTTATTCCTCGAATCATATTCAACTGTATAATTAATATTTCATAAATATTATTTCATTTATAACAATTATAAATTAATTAAATCAATTGATCAAAAGAGAATTCATCATTTTGGTTGTGTGACTCGTCAGATGTGAATTTGGTCAGCGATTAATATCGAACTATTTGAATTTTAACGTTCACATGTCACTTAACAGGTGGTGTGACAGTTTGGTCAAATTTATCACTTACTTGTTTTTGGTAAAATCCAATTTTACTTTGTTAAGCGTTACCTGGTTATGATTTTTATTTTCACCAAATCTATTCGTTAAAACTATATCACTTTGGACTTTTGAAAATCGGTAATAGTGAAAATTCCAATATTGTCCATAGTCTAAAACATAATGTCCATGATTCAACAATAACAATTATTATTACTCGAACTACTTTGACCAGAGACTTTGACTATGAATTGACTTGAGTTGACCATGATACTAACCCCATATAACCGAGGAAACGAATTCTCTCCTGATAGTGCTTCACTTCTAATACTTTTAATCGACCTAAATATACTCACTCGATGGACATCGTTCCATGATTTGACTATAATCAAAGTGGAGCTTTCATGTTGAAGATCCACAGTATTCTCAAGTCGAGAGAACTGTATAAATTAGTCACGTCGATATTTTCTATTTGACCTTAGTTATATTAACCAACAGAAAACTATTAAGTGAGTCGTTCCATAATTATCCAATAACTATCGGTATGTAACCCCTAGGTGTCCATAATAGTCATAAATAATACATTGTCCTACATTTGGAAAGCGTTATGTACTCTAGTTTCAATGGATGTATCAATATTCAATCTCCATGCATCTTGACTAGGAACATTTAAAATGGTATATTTGTTTACATTGTGATAAATTACTCATGATTACAACACTTTGTAACTACTGCCACAAAACTTACCATTTATGGATTTCTATTAAATATACTTTTAAATAAATTGATTATTTAATATAAAACATTATATCAAGTATATGCAAAAAAACACCTTTTATTTCGAACAAGGTTGGTTATCGAGTTAGATATATGTAACAAATTACATAATTTTCCCTAGGGCATACCCCTAACTCTATCAGATTAAAGTTTGGTTATATCCCATATCGAAGAGTGTTCCTTAGTGTTTGTCATATATAAGGAGCTAGTTATTCTATAGTTTACGTTAACTATTATAAATGTCTAATTATAGTTTATGAAAATTCCACTTACGGGTGGAGTACACTGAAACAGAGTAATTCATAGAGATACCTATAATGTATGGTCTCACTAGTAAACCATATAACTATATATCATATTAATAGTCCTGACTGTAATTTCTAGAGTTATGCTTAACTTTGTAGCCATCCAATGCTTGGCCCGTTATCGAATCACTATTTGAAAGTTGTGCCATCTATGCACCGGTGCTCCTAATTTCTTATATTGGTAGCCAACCTTTATCCAACCCATTATCGAATCGTTGTTCAAAAGTTATGCCATTGGTGTACTGATGCTCCTAATCAACATACATCCAATGCCCGGCTCGTTAATGAATCACTATTTGAAGTTATGCGATCTATGAACTAGTGTGCTAAGTGGAGTATGCATTCAATGCCCTAACCTTTATCGAATCACCATTCGAGGGTTCTGCCATCTATGCACGGGTGCATCTCCTCGCTATTCCACTCTCTGATTCTTAAATTGTTACACAAGTAGCAGTCCTTCCAACTTGCTGCCTGACTCATTTCAACTGCATGGACTTTTGAGAAACAAGGAAATGGGAACGAGTCTTTCCGATCTATTCTATTTGGCATGTACCTAATCCAGGTTCAATTTGCAATGATGCTTTCTCTGATACCTCTGATAATATTAGTTAGACGTCTGACCCTACGTTGTTTTAAGAAACAATATCTACATGTTTAAACATCTGGGTATTCAAATTTTACGTCTAATTATGTCTCAAACGTCTAGTTTTGTACTCAGAAGTGTGAACATAGGCTAATTTGAACTATATTCTTTCTGTTTTCAAACTCCATGCATTCAGTTGTTTGAGCCTTCAACTTAGACGTCCAACCCTTCTGCTTAGACCACTAGTTGGGTTATTAAGACTCTGAATCGTGGTTTATTTGCATTGTTTTCTTTCTGGTTCGTATTCAATAATCTCTAGTTTAATTCAAACATCTAACCACCTAATTCAGACATCTGATATAGGTTTTTCCATATCTTTGTTATTCTTGTTTATTTTGCTTGCCTCTTTGTCGATTCGAGCATGGATTTCAGTGTTTATCTTTACATAGTTTTAGATACAATTTCTAATATTTATTGTCCAACTTCAAATGATTTATCCTAACATTTATTAATGGTTTTTTATTCAATTATATGTGTGTGTGTATTCCAAGTATTTTACGCACTCTCAAATCGATTATCTATTTCTACCTATCCAAAATCAATTCGGATTGAATTTAATCCCCAGAAATTATCTATTGCTTATCAAAATCAACCCACAATTTAAATCTATTAGATTAGATGTAGTTTATTCTCTAGGGTTTTCAACATACTTCAATTCAAAAATTCAGAATAAAAGGTAGATTCAAGAAGAGAAACCATATTTGTATTACTAATAGGTATATAATTGAAATTCAACTAATTTTTCCCATCATACTCATTTTGTAGATAGAATTCATTCACCTTTTATCTTTCCCTTTTCTTTTAGATTGTATCCCCTGCTCCTTTCCTCTAACTTTGTTTGTTGAATCTTCTAATTCCTTCCCTATTTTTATTGGATCTACCTTTTATTTTATATGGAATTGGAATCTCTTTATGGAAGGAAAAGAGAAATAAGATTCGTTTAGGAGGCGGAAGCTAGGGTTTCTAAATGAGAAGAGTGGAGGCTTGGACCCTTATTTATAGTGAGAATTAGGGTTTCTAGTCTAATTTTAGAAGTGTATCTTTACGAAAATGCCATTGGTTGTACTTTTCACCAATCCTCGTCCGCTTTATCAAATTTTAGTAAGTCATATGTGCTTTTTTACTGTAAAAGATGTTTCGGATGCAATGGAATATGTCTTGAGGCCTAATCTAAAATTCTGCAAAAACTTATTATTTTGTCATTTTATGTAAAATAACATTTTCGTCCTTATTCTTATTTTAATTTAATATTAAAATTTCCAGGGTGTTGCGGACTTTGTGTTTTGGTACATATGTATTAAAATGGAAAATTCTAAATAATGATTTAGAATAGGGCTATTTGCATATAACAACCAAAGTATCTCGAAGTTGGTGGAAGCGAAATTGTGTTTGTTGGTTTTCTGGATATGAGCCAAGAAATGGTGCGAAAGTATCATTCTGTAAGCCTTAAATGAATAAGTATTTTGGTAGAAATATCGAATAGTTTGATTTTCAATGAAAATGATAAAGGAAGCATGTGTCCATAAGAAAGAAAATTAAATGGTGCATAGATGTTTCTAAAATTAAAAGTAAACAACATATCGTGGATTGTTAACGTTGTATTTATGTTAAAATCAGTAATAGTTTGGTTGTTCGATACTCGATATTGGATTTGTAAACTGTATCATTTATAATAAGTATAAAAGATGTTAGGAATATCCCGAACGATATGCGAAGACATTATATTAAAATGTTTACAATGAAACATGTAAGATGGATTCCTTATGTATTAACAAGAAAAATTATCATACATGTTGAATAGTCTGGAATATCGTACCTTGTTTATTTTATTTAATGCATAAAGCAAATATCAAATCCAAATTAAGATCATTAAATGGTAGTTTATAGCGTTTTTGAGTATTTTAAAAAAACCACAGAATTGTTTGCAGAAACAACGAACTGCTTACGAAGGAGTATTCAGACTCAAACTTTATAAGTGATAGTATAATATGTCAATGTTAAATTTGTGTTCAAACTTTAATTAATAAGTTTTAAGTCGGAATTGTTCCAAATAGTAAGAAGTAGCTAATTCAACCAAAATCTACTATAATATAAGAAGTTTAAATAAATGCACAAATTATAACAGAGCTAAGCATAATTTCAAATGTTGAGAATCTCATAACATTGTTGTATAATGACCATATCGCGACATAGTTTGTAAAAGAACCTAGAGCTCAGTAGAAGTCAAACGATACACTTCGAATAATTTCACATGATAAAGACAGTTTATTAGTATCAGAGGGAGTTGATTAATAGAGTGGACAACAAAAACAACATAGCTTACCAATTCATTGAGGGAAGTACCCCTTTTTTTATATAGAAAACCGATCGATGAAGTTGTAATAATATTTCATAATTGACCCCAAGTGCAACTAGAAGATTGAAAAAATTAGAGGTATGCTCTAGGGGCAATTATGTAATTTTTTACATATATCTAACTCGATAACCATTCTTGTTCAAAATAAAAGACGTTTTCTTTCCATTATATACTTGATATATTGTGTTATATTGATTATTTATTTGATTAAAAGTATATTTAATACAGAAAATCATAAATGTATGTTTGTGATAGCAGTTATAATGTGTTGTGATCATAAGTTATTTATCATAAAAAACATTTCATTTTAAATATTCCTAGTTAGGATGTATTGAGACTAGATACCGATACATCTGTTGACATTAGAGTACCTAATGCTCTTCGAACATTTGGTAGTGTATTATCCATAGCTGTTGGGGGTCACCAAGGGGTTACATATTAATAGTTTTGGACAACCATGTAATGACTCACTCGATAGATTTCTATTGGTTAATATAACTAAAGTCAAATATAAAATATCGAAGTGATGTTTTTACGTAATTCCCTCAACTTGAGAACACTTACGAGCTTCAATGTGGAAATCCCGCTTCGATTATAGTTAAGTCATGGTAGGACTTACATCGAACAACTACAGTTGGTTCGAGTGAAAGCATTGGAAGTGAAACATTATTGAGTAGAGAATTCGTCTCCTCAGTTCGATGGGGTTAGTATCACAAACTCAAATTAAGTCAATTCAAAGTCAATGTCTCTGGGAAGAGCAGTACATTTAATAATAATTTTTATTGAACCAAGGATTTTGTGTTTGCACTAACAAAGTTGAATGTAGACAATGTTGGAATTTTGACCAAAACCAAATTCCATAAGTCTTAATGCGATATAGTTTTAATGAAAAGAATTGGTGTAAATAATCTTTGCTACCAGGTACTACTTATGCTAAGCAAAACTGAATTCCATCGAAATGATGTTTAAGCGATAAGTTTAGCTAAAATGCCACAGTACTAGTAAGGTGACGTGTGAACATTAAAATTCGAATTGTTCGATATTAATTGCTGACGAAATTTACACCTTTGATTCGCACAACCGTAATGATGGACACTCCGAATAAACCATACAATTTAATTAATTTATAGTCATTGTAAATTAATTAATATTTATGAAATATTAATTATTAAATTTTATTTGATTTTCTTGAATGCCACTAGTATTTAACAGAATGCGTTTATAAAAGTTATATACATCCATGTCAATATACCGTGTTGATAAACATTTAAATAGATTAATTGTTAAGTGGATTTGGAAATTTTGAAGGCTTATATAGGAACTTTCTTTGGTTGGCCATAATTGTATAGAAAAGGGATTTGATTTGATTAGATTTGATTGAGATTTAACGAGCAGCAAAGTCAGAAGATTTAAAGGAAGGAATTGTAAATGTTTCGATGTTTCCCCAATATTCATTCTATAGATAATTCATTCTTCCTATCTCCCTCCCACTTCTATTCCAGCCAAAATAATGGCCCTAAGGCTTAAGAAAAATTCCAAAATCAAATAAAAAATAAATTTAAAATAAATGGTGGTTTATGCATCTTCATATCTACAACATTTGGAGGTTGATTTCTAGATCTAGGAGCTATCTCAAGATTCAAGGTGCATTCTCATGGATACATCTTAAGGTAATAATTCTAATTTTATTTATTCATCATTCTCATATAAATTGGATCCGTCGCATATCTCATCTCATTTGTATATTTGTTTATTTGGTTACATAGATTAGATTCCCTTTTTGTTTCATCTTAATTAATTACATATATTCACCATGTTATTTTAATTTGAATCAATTTTAAGATATACTTTGATTGATTCCCCGTTTATCTTATCATCTTTACATCTAATCTATATGATTCCATATTTAATTAATTATTCACACTATTTATATGGTTTAGATCTGACACCTTTGTAACAAATATATATGTACTTTATTTGTCCTATCTATTTTGTTATTTTTTTAAATAGATTGTTTAAAAAAATACTTTTAATTGAAACCTAAGTATAATTAATGATATAATTCTTTTAATGATTACACATACATATATGAATGAACTACATATGTTTTCTAATAAAAGTCAATTTGGAAACTTTATACATATGATTTGTGTTTGTTGTTTTGAGTACAATCTTTTGTCTGTTGTATATCTTGGAAGTTTTCTAATTTCTTATATTAAATAACTCTAACTTGACTTTTGTGTATAATTTCAGTATTATTTGATTTCCTTTTAAATTAAAGTTGGAATTTATTTTTTACTTTAATTTTCAAAGCATGTATTAGATTTCATAAATTTTTTACATATACAAATTGATTTAGGTTTGAAACATAATTTATGTTTGGTATGTGTGTGTATTGGTTTAACTTAAGATTTATAAAATAGACTTTTGTGTATAATAATAGTATTAATCTTAAATACTTCCTAACTTTGAAGCTAGGTTCAAAATGTTGTTTTCAATTTCAAACTTATAAAATAATGAAACTTGATTTTAACATATCCATATGTATGTATATATGTATGTATGTATGTAAGTAATATACATGTGCATGTGTTTTTTTTGTGCATGTGTATGTGTTTTAAATAAAACTATGGACAACTAAAGCACATATAAAGGAAACATTAACTATGCATACTTCTTATACGTTGCACTTACACAATATACACCGTTATTATATTTTGATTTGCTCACATTCATGCCATGTTTTAATTGATCATCAATGACATTTAATAAACTATTAATCTAATTAGGAAGTAGGAGAAATGAAAGCTTTCTCTCTCCATATAAAACTTATCTTCACTCAATTGATTACATAAATTTTAGAGAAAGAACGAAAAGGTTTTCTTCTCTAAATGAACTTTAATAAGTAAATGTTAAATAAAATTTATGTAAAACTATTTTATATCATCTTCAATTGCATGGACATATTTGATACACTCGTACATTTGAATTTATATCAAATTCAAACTATTCTAGACTAATTAAATAAAATAAGGATTTTATTTAAAACATATTTTAGATTTGGATCTAAAATCTCATTAGACTTCATAGGCCCAATGGATATGAAATAATAATTTTTTTTGCCTCTATCAATTTCACCCACTTCCTAGTAGTTCAGCTTCACAACTAACAACAAAAGCTTTTCACATTTTTTTGTTATTACTATATTATCGAAATATCTGGAGTTTGGTCTAAGGTTAGAAACTTCATTAATATCTGGATTGATTGCACATGTTACATTATTTCTTAGTTCTATCCGATAACGTTTACCGTTAATCGATTTACTATGGTCATAGATTTTGACTTTAGTTTAACTTACCGATTATGGTGATACTGACCTTCTATAACAGAAGAGACGAATGCTCTCTCCAGTAGTGGATAACCATCAAGTACAATGGTCAATTCACGGCAAAGGAATCATTCTTTTTGGAATTAGTCAATACCCTGCCAAGTTAATACTGTTACCACAAAAATCAACTCAATTCTGTCAAAGCCAAAGAGTGGCCAAGGGAAGTGTTACGCCATCAACAAAGAAGCAACAGTGATGCCACCATAAGTAAAGTCATTTCGCAGAGGTTGGCTCCACTAGTATCGTCCTTCGACAAACCTTATCCTTCCGCATGAGTCGTCCTGCCTCAAGTATTACCTCCTTCCGTCGAGTTCTTCCTACCCAATTATTATGCCACAATCTTCTTCCTGCCGCAAGTGTTGCTCTGCCGCAAGAATTGCTTCCATATGAGCTTCATAGCTCCTATCATCAGCATTGCTCCATCAACCAGTGTAGCACCCTCCTCCGGCATAATCCCCTCCTATTGTACATCTTCCCTCTGTATGCATGATGTCGTCGCCTTCCGCAAGTATCGCTTCTAAAACTCTTCCACATTTATTCCAATAAATACCATTCCATGGTGACATCAAAGCTTAAAAACGACGAAGGTATTCAACATGCCTTCGCCTATTTTCCAGCGGCATAATTCCACATCAACTCCCTTCCGACAACATCAAAAGCATTCAAATAAGCGGTGTCAATAGGGTATTAAGTCAATATCCATAAAGACTTTTCTATCAATAGTGATGAAGGGGTCAATTCAAGGAAAGCGGAAGCATTATATAAGATACGTGAAGTCACTTTAGCCCCAACATCAAGCTCCTTTTGACACTGTCGACACCAAGCATGATGGCTCCATGGAGGTAGAAGGGCCTGAACGCGCATCTATAAATATGACCTTAGGAGCCATGCTTTGACCAAGTTTTTTACCAAATCATTTATTGCAATCAAATTCTCTTAAACCGTTAATCAATTGGGCGATTTTAGTGACTTGTAATATATGTAATTTATATGCATAAGAAAAATAGATTGATTGCATCTTCAAACATGAATGACTTCAATTCTTGCGGTAGGGTTATGTATAAGAAAATAGTGGGTTCACCAAGCTTCATTAAAACTTCTACTTAATCACCTTCTCATCTCCACACTTTAAGGTGTTAGACCATATTTTGATTTAACATTTTTAGTGCTAGAAGAAGGGCTCGAACCTCCGACTACATTGAAATCCTAAAACTGCTATTCTTTATCCCTTATTATTCTACCATACCAAATCCATCTTTAGTTATTGTAATGAATAACCGTGTCAAAAGATCAGAACAAGGGTCCTTTGAACCTCGGGTAACTAATTCCACTTGTCAAGTTAGTACTGACCCTCGACATTATGAAGAGCAAGTACTCAGATTTATAGCACTGCAAATCATAAATGAGAAGAAACAAGCAGACTTGTACGATCCCTACAATTGGAGTATTAATCCATTTCACATTGGCTCTACACCTATTTTTGCATTAGGAGGAGAGTGCTCCAAGAAGGACAGTCTGTTTGCAAAAATGATGAAAGCCATCCAATTTTATTCTAAAGGAACCATATTTGAAGAAGGGATGATGGCTGATTACTGTACATTTTCTCAAAAATGGTATAAGGTCACGGGTGGCTCATTAACCCCAAATGAATTTCAAAGAGATTTAAAACGAAAGCATGTTATTGAAAAAGAAGCGCCTGAACCAAGCAGCAAAAGGTTAAATATAAGTCAAGGCAGATGGATTTCAAATCGAAGCTTCCAAAAGATTGCAACTTCGTTACATCATTGGAAAATATCTATTTCTTGACCAAGATTGAGCTCAATTATTGGCCATCACAAAAGAAAAAGCCTGATTTTGAAATGAACTTTGGAGGGTCATACTGTTACTACCATACAACCACCGGACACGATACCAACCACTGTAGGAAATTGGAAGGAATGGTTATCAGCCTCTTCAGATAGGGGAAGCTCAATAACTTTTTAAGAAGATCTTAAATGAATTCAATAATAAAGTTCATTCGAATAAGTAAATCTACATGGATGGGAGTAAGATTCTTCTCAAATTTGGAAAACGCCAAAGATGGGAGAAAGTCTTTACACATGCCAAGATGGCCAGATTATAGCACCTCCTAGAGGGAGGTCAGAGTAAGCCTTTAGCTGCACAAAAAATGGCCTGGCTAAAGCATTTGCAAGCCCATGATCGTGCCTATGTGGCCAGGTCAAGGCACCTCCCAATGGGAGGACGGAGTAAGCCTTTGGTCCCTGCCTAAGACGGCCGAGTCAAAGCATCGACCAACCTTCATTCCCACCTATAAGGATTGTTTGAAGCACCTCCTAGAGGGAGGACGGAGTAAGCTTTTGGTCCCCGTCTAAGACGACTGGGTCAAAGCGCCAAACCAGCCTTCATTCCGGCCTATAAGGCATGTTTGAAGCTCCTTCTATAGGGAGGTCAGGTAAGTCTTTTGTCTTGCTTAATGAAAGCTAACCAAACACACCAGACAACGTGATGCATCATCTCAAATGGTGGTAAAGGGTCAAATCAAAGGATTAATAACATCCTGAGCACAAAGAGTGGCATAAATCAAAGCCTGAGGAGTTGCACAAAATAAAGGATTAAAACATCCAACGTCTAGGAGGTAGTACAAATCATAGGATTGAGACGTTCAAAACCCGGAGAGTGGTGCAAGACAAAGAAATCAAATATTCAAAGCCCGAAGGGGTGACACAAGATAAAAGACTTATTCTATTATTTCAGATGATGATTTTTGGACTTCTCTTATAATTACCAGATGTGGATTTCTGGTCTTCTCCCATTATTTCTAGACGATGATGATTCCACTAAATGAGAGCTTTGGAGAATATTCCCAGCTAATTAAATGTTTTTAAATTTATTCTTAAAAGCAAACTTGGAAATTCAGTTATTAAACAAAACCGTTAAAGAGTAGGTTCAAGAACAACAACCAAAATTTGGTCTAGAACTACAAACGAGGTAATATCCATTCAATACACAAAATCATTTGCAAAATATGTTACACAATGTTTCAAGACGTGGGTACAAAAATAAAAATAAGTTATGTCTTAAAGATCCCATGCTATCCCATCTAGATTCTTAGAAATTAAGAGATCAACAATATGGTGAATAGTTTTGCAGAGAACTCCCTTAAGATTCTTCTCGTTCTTCCTACGTGTATCGGCATCATCAATGTGAGTCTTCAAGGCACAGTCGTAAGCTTTATTGGATCTCTTAATGGTCTTGTTTTGACTTTCTAACTCGGCAATTTTCTTTTTGGGGAAATATTTCTTGCGCTCAATCTTGCCTTCATAATCCATGAAGTGTTGATGCGTCTTTTCTTCCTATTGATTATTCATGTGTTGCGTGATTATGAATTTAACCTTCCTGCACCATTCACCAACTACTTTGGGTTTATCATAGAAGGAAATTGTTGAATTGTTAGGGAGTGAGATCTTATTGTCCTTCCAACATTAGGAGTGGCAGGAGAAACCAGGGAGTTAAGATTCAAAATGCTTTCCTCGGAATTGAGTTCTACAAATTTATGATAAGCTTGACTATCTAATAGCTCTTTTTCCAAATCATTATTTGTTGATAAAGCTTAGCCATCTCATTGTCTAAATCAATTAAAGGATTATACTTTATCTATTGCTTTAAGCCTTAACTTATTCCATCCTTTTTCTTGGATTCTGTTTCCAAGCTAGTGATTTGTTCATTAAAACCACTAACGATCACTCTTTGAAATAGGAACTTCTTATGCCATTCCTGTGCTTATGGATTATCTGAGAATTTGATAGCAGATACATCTTTAGAAGAATTCCTTTGTTTGAAATTAGCAACCAGCCTATTCTTAAAATCAATTAGTTGAGAGTGAGAGTCTGTAAGAGCAGGCATGACTGTTAAATGTTTATCCTATTCAAAGTACGAGAAAAAAAGAATTAACATATGAAAAACTATTTCTTTCATTATAGAAATAAGTGTTACAACTTGAAATGAACAACATCACCCTCCTACCTATGGTAGGTCATAATCACAACTATATCTTATTGTATAGCATTAAAAGTATTGAAACAACATTTTTAACCTTTTCAAAAGATTTAACCAACAAAGTGACGCCTCAAAAGGATCCTTAATTAATTCTGGAGTACAAACAAGGGAAAATCTATTATAGACTCATTCCCTAGTGGGAGGACTGTCTCGATCGCATATCAATTTTATATAATAAGTTCAAAGTTGTCTAAGCAACTTTTCCTTTTCTTTACCTAAAAAGTCAAAATGAAATCGAGGGTACCATATGTGAATCTCTAGGAAAATAGTATCTTGCCAACTTTAATATTTTGAGAAGTGAAGAATTTTCCAAAAAATCTCTTCTTAACTTGACATATTTACTCAAATATCTTTGGAAACCAAGCTGCTCTAGAGGGGTTTTTTTATATGACATAATGAATTAAAACTAAGAATAAGAAAATTAAAATAGTATAATTCATGAGAAAAATTAATTCCATGTAACAATTTTACTATGGTTTATATAAAATTGATCTCTTAAAGAACTCAAAATTAAATCTATTCTTATTGTACTTAAGTTGTTCAAGAGGCAGTGAGCAAGGAATAGAGCGTACTCTCGCAAGGTTCTAGCACTCCTCGGGGTGGGGATTAGATCTGAACTGATCTAAATATCGCTTGTGGAAACATCTAAGTAAGCCTCCACTGTAGTCGCCTAAATAAGAAAAGTAAACAGTTTTCCCTCTACAGTAGGCCTTGTACAAAAATTCCACTAAAATGTCTTTATCTTCAATCAGCATCCAAAATAGCGTTTTCAATTCATTATTTTCTTTTATGAGCTTATATTGATGAAAATGAAATTTCTTCAATCGAGGGGCAATCTCTTTGTCCTTAAAGTCGTTCAACTTTAAATTCTTTTTGAGAAGATTTCGGTATTGGTATGGCAGCTTATTATGCTCTTTTATCTTTCTGTTAAACTCCATGGTCAAGCGATCTACTTCTACCTATTTCTTCTCAAGTATTACATTGTAATAGTATTTTGTTCTCCTCTTAATCTAAAACAGTCAATGTATTAACTAAGAATCATTCAATAGCTTTATACATCTAAACAAAGAAGCCCATACTTAAGAAACTGGAGTTGAAGATGATTGTGCTTTCCCTTTATCTTTGGGTATTTCACCCTAAGAAACATAATCTTTCCTAAGAGGGGATATCTTGGGAAGATCAGCAGTCTCAGTCGCCCCATATCTTGTGCACTTGATTCAGGATTGGCATCTCCAGATCCATCCTTACCTTCTGATGTCCCAGAAGGACCGTCTCCACCACCTCTAGGGTCATCATCATGGCCACCATTATTGTCATCCTTATCCTCATCATTTCCCTTTAAATTATCATCCTCATCATCATTCACTTTTTGCTCTGTATCTGAATTAGTCTCCTAATCCACTAGAGAATCATCAAATGCAAATAACTTGGCCGCGTCTATTCTCTCTATTTTGGGTACTACAAACCCCTGTTCCATCCCCTTGAATTTAGCCATAAATCTATCATTCAACTTAGGATCTATAGAAGGGAAACCAAAATATGGACATTTGCCTGCATTATCGGTTTAGGCAATGAGAAGTGCATCTTCATAAGAATTTATGATAATCTCATCAAGAGGTCCTCCAAGAAAGTGAGAGACTTTTTGTTTGGCATCTTTTATAATGTCTGTTACCTCGATAAAAGACAATTTTCCTTCTCCAATCTCTTCTAGAGTGAAGTGCAACTCTTCTCAAGTGAGGTGCATTTGGCAATAAGCTTGGTCTTCTCTTCCTCGGCCTCTTTAAGCGTTATCTCAAGCGCAATGATCTATCATCTAAGATTTTCTTATAACCTCTCTCCTTGATGATTGTGGATTTGGTTTCTTTTAGAGAGGCACTTAACCTTTTATTTTCACGCACCACCTTATCATTGGCCGTAGAGAGATTGATGAAGTGATTATTCAAGGAAGAAATCTTGTCTTTAAGATTTGACACTTCACTAGATGCGACAGAAGCACTTTCTTGTGAAGAATTTTTTTTTGGTTACCTGAGATAAGTAGCATAAATTTAAGTTAAAAGGCTATGTGTAAAATCAAGGATCAAAGGTAATAAAATAAGGAAGAGTCATACCAACAATTATTGCTTGATAAGAGCAATTCGTTGACCTTCCATAAAAGTTGAAGGTGACAGTGGTTGGAAAGCAGCATAGGATGGGGATCAAATAATCTGCTAAAGAAGATCATCGAATTTATTGGAAGGAACAGATGACGAAGACCAAGAGGGATCAGACCTTCTGGATAAGGAAAGAAGCTAAGATCATTGTAGATTTAGTTAAGCATTTCAGGAGTGCTTGGAATAGTAATATGAGCTAGTGGATCACCTCTTAGGGGGGTACCACGGTTGCCTATTAAACTTCAAGATCTCGAGAGCTAGGATGTGACTCATGAGAAGTAGCATTAACATTGGAATCTTCCATGGTTTGATCAAGGTTGGTGACTTCTTCCTCCTCTAGAATTGTGGACCTCTAAACTTCATCAATTCTAGGCTTCTTATTGGATACAGCAAGCGGTAACAATTTTTTCTTCAAGTTTTCTCTTAGCCTGAGATTTAAACTTAGAAATTGCAGATTTAAGAGCAAAGATCCTAGATTTCATGGATTGAGAGGTTTGGTTGTCTTTTTATAGCTTGACGGAGGGAGCGGAAGTAATAATTTCTTTTCCTATAGAGACAACGACGGTAGCTCCTCCTGTGAGAACAACTGTTGGGACAGAGGAACCTAAACCAAGAAAGTGACCTATGAGATAATATTGTAGTTAGTTATAAAAGAATGTGATGAAATCTCACCAGATATATCCAGTTGGATGTGGGATGTAGATGCAAAGGTTGTGGAATCTCGTGCTACCAAAGAGCTTCTTCTCTTAGAGTTGAGTTGAACTAAAGGAGGTTTTCCAAGGATCTTTTTACCGGCCAAAATAACGGAATGTTTCTAGAGCTTACTCGGGGTCAGCAATGTAAGCTTATTTTCGATTGCTTTAGCAGCGGCAGTCATCAAGGCTATGGTTTTCCGATCTGCTTCATTAAGATTCTTAGGAGCAAGATTGGGAAAGAAATGCTCATTAGTGAAAGACAACAAACTAACACATGTAAGGGGAATAAAATACTTACTAGGAGAGAAGAAAAGTCTCCCCGATGCCAGGGAAACACTTGACATAAAAAAATTGTGTTTTCCAATCTTCGAACTTGTTTACATCTTCCGAGAATAGCTTTGGATGTGGATAAACCTGATATATTTGATAATCTGATGAGCCACTGACTTTAGCAAGATGGTCCAGGTGATGAAGAACATCGACATTTAAAGAAGGGATTCCAGATTCTAAGGCCATGAGTTCTAGACAGATCAAGTATGTATACGCATTTGGTAAGAGCTGGATAGAAGTAATATTAAGATGCCTCAGAAAAATTGATATAAAGTCCGAAAAGGGTAAGAAGCTAGTATGCCATATGTGAACTGCAGTATAATCAAAATACCCATTTGATGGATTATAAATAGTGTCTGTAGGATTAGGAGGAATGACTTTGATGCCAGTAATTCCAATGTTCCTGAGAATGACATCCACTTCGGCTTGGGAAGAGATATATGAGCATTTCAAAACAACTTCTTTTTTATCGTCAGAAGGAGATGGCTGAGGCTCTTGGCTGGCCTCCCTAGTAAGTTTCTTGCCAGTTTGCTTGTTACCCACAATTCTGCCAAGTGATATTATTCCATACTCAAAAAAACCAAAGTCTTTATTTAAAACGTGCAATGCATGCAAAGCAAAGTTTGAATTGTTCAAGTAATAAACTATAGCAAAGCAAGTGGAAGTCATTGGGAAAAATAATTCTTAAGGGTTAATCAAATAATTTAAGACAAAATAAATGTAAAAAGCTAGCATTATTGAGTATCATAGTCTTTCGACAGTGTCGAAACCAACTAAATCCGCTGAAGGTTCATGGCGCGGTCCTTTAGCCTCACCCTTCGATAGTATTGAAGCTATTTACAACTGCTCATGATTCCCGTCGTAGTCTTTTGGTTTCCCTTTCAATGGTGTCGAAGTCATTAAGTCCAACTTTCAATAAAAATGAAACTATTCGCACTATAATTACTTGAAGTAAATGATGACAGAACGCTACATTTCTACTAAGCCGAAAGGCTGAAAAAAAGTTGGCTTCGACATCGTCGTACGGCTACAGCAGCATGTCAATAATGTTTATTATTGAAACATGTGAATGACTTCGCATCTCTTTTAGTTGCTAGTTGTTTCGATTAAGTCTGAAGGACAATTAACAGTGCTGACAGCATCGGAGAAAATCATTTACCCCAAATAGAATTGACGACATAGTAGATTTATAGAAAGTTCTAAACCCCATTAGGCCTTAATGCATTAATTAACTACTATAATTTCTCTAATTAGTCTGCAATTGAATATAGCAGATTCGGGTTAGAACCCATATCTAGTATCAATAAAAAACCTCCAAATCGACGAACCCCTTTTTCCTAAGCAGGTATTGTTACAAACTAAATGAAATTAATGTAAATTGGCGAATGATGACTTGTAAACAAGATTAAACATTGTAGTCAACTAATTCAAATCAAACCAGAATTCAAAACAGTCAAATCGATACCAAACCCTAGAAACACAGGTCCAAAAATTAATTGTGGAAGTTAACTTAAGATTCAAGGCAATAAGAGTCTTACCTTAAATCCGAAGTTTTCATATCTAGTAGTTTGAATTTGAATGAAAGAATTTGATTCTCGTTCGAGTTTTTCATTGCAGGTAGAAGAGGAAGAAGAAGATGTATCGGTATTTATAGGAAAAACAAGCGGAAGGAGAACCATTAGATCAGATTCAAATGAAAGGTTCAGATCAATGTGGGGATACAAACAAGCGGGAATGAATTGGTGTCGAAATGATTGACTTGAAAAGTAAGTTTTTCCCTTAGCTAGGGAGGGGGTAACTGTTACTACAAAAATTATCCCAACCCAGTTGAAACCAAAGAGTGACGAATGGAAGTGTTACGCCATCAACAAAGAAGTAACAGTGACGCCACCACAAGTAAAGTCCTTCCACAAAGGTTGGTTCCACTATTACTTTCTTTCCGTAGAGGTCGGCTCCGTCATTATCGTCCTTCCACAAGCCTTATCCTTCCACAAGCGTTGTTCTGCCTCGACTATTGCTTCCTTCCGTCGAAGTTCTTTCTGCCGCAAGTGTTGTTCTGCCACAATCTTCTTCATGCCGCAAGCATTGTTCAATATGAGCTTCTCTTCCACAACATAGCTCCTATCGTCAACATTGCTTCGTCCACTAGTGTAGCATCCTCCTCCAGTGTACTTTCCACCTCTTGTACATCTTCCCTCCGCATGCATATTGCTGCCGCCTTCCACAAGTATCGCTCCTTCAAACTCTTCCGCATCTATTCAACTAAATACCATTCCACGGTGACACCAAAGCTCAACAACGACGAAGGGATTCAACATACCTTCGTCAACTTTCCAGCAGCATAGTAGCACATCAACTCCCTTCCGACAACGTCGAAAGCATTCAAACAAGAGATATTGATAGGGTATTAAGTCAACATCTACAAAGACTTTGTTACAGTGACGAAGGGGACAATTCAAGAAGGTGGAAGCATTATATAAGACACATGAAATCGCTTTAATAATTACACCAAGCTCCTTTCGACACTGTCGACACCAAGCTCCTTTCGACATTGTCGACACCAAGCACGATGGCATCATGGATTGGACTCGCATCTATTAATACAATCCTAGGGGTCATATTTTGACCAAGTTTTTCTTTTCCCAAATTACTTCTTATAATCAAATCCTATGAAAGCCTAAATCAATTTGGAGGATTTTAGTGACTTGTAATTTGTGTAATTCATATGCATAAGTAATAAAGATTGATTGCTTCTTCAAACAAGAACGACTTAATGCTTGCGACATGGTTATGTATAAGAAAATATTGACTTCACCAAGCTTCATTAAAATTTCTACTTGATCACCTTCTCATCTCCACACTTTGGACTGTTAGACCATATTTTGGTTTAACAATTACTTTCATTTTCATTAGAACGGTGCTAAAGACACCGGCGATTTGGCTAATTGCACCGCAACTTTTGTTTCTACATTGTGCCAACCAAATAGTTGTCTGATCAAGAAGGAGTATACTAGGATTTTCGCATGGAGGTAGGAGAATCTTCTCATTGAATCGCTAAATCGATAGCATTTATTTTTGCTTAATTACGCCTTTCAATCTTTCTAGCACTTATTTTTCTTTTACATCTTTTTTCCTTTGCTTCACTAGTTTTCACTCACAAACTAGGAATTCCCTTTCAATCAAAAGGACTTTCAGCCATTTGATTCCTCCTGTGATATTTCATGAGGATCTTACTGACATGTAGTAGTATATGTATGCTTGCTTGTTACTTTTGCACATCTTATTTCTAGTAGGTGTTTTGCAATTTCAAGCAAGCATACAAGAAGGGAAATACTTGTTGTAATATACATTAATAATAGGGATGAATATGCTAAATAAGAAAGGGCATTATTGTAGTCTGCGCTGCATAAGTAGTCTATAAATATGGAGCTTGATTGTATTGTAAGATCTATCTCTCAATTCAATAAAATTGTTCTCTCTCTAATGGCCTTCATTCTCTTTATTCTGTAACACGTTATCAGCACGAAGGAATGCGAATTAACTATTGCCCTCAACCTGTTCACCTTCAAACTTTCCAACTTCTCAACAAGTAATTAAATATTAATTACTCTAACAGTTTCTCTTCTGACCATTCCAATTCTAAGGCTATTTATATTCAAAATCCTATTATATATATTAGTGCAGACGAGTCTTTTAGAATATATCTACATACATTATTTCTTATTTCCTTTAAAACAGCAGGTAAAGGAATTGTTCTTGCATTTCTTTATAAACTCGTTACTTTTCCTCTCTCCAAAAAGGTAATTGTCAATATTATATTTTTTTTGATAAAGCTATCAAGTCAGCATATGCTAGTTTGGGGTTCTCTTCTATATTTTTCATGTCTTTTCTTGTATCACTCTTATTTTTATTCTTTAGCTTCTAAATTCAATATTATTATTTTTCCCTTTGCGGATCTATTGCCAAATAAAATTCAAAAGTTTGGAATGGAATATACGCAAAAGCTGACTTTCCTTTCTTATTGATAAATACATGAAAGTTGCAAAATCCAAATGTTTGGTTTTGTTGATACAATTTATTTTTGTATAGTTGTTTGATACCATGAATGAAGACTTTCCATTTTTTTTCTTTTTAGCTGGAAACAAACAAATAGTGAATGCTGTTGTGGCGAATATTTTCACCTTATGCAATTTATTTTATGAACAGTTCACAAAATGACAAACATCGCCAAGCTTGAATTTAAAGCTTTGGATATATCTGGAGACAACTACTTATCATGGATACTGGATGCTGAGATTCATTTGCAATCTCAATGCTTAGAAAATGCCATTAAAAATGGCAATACTATGTCCCAGCGGGACAAGGCAAATGCTCTAATATTTTTAAGACGTCATATCCATGACGATCTAAAAACAGAATATTTGACTGAAAAAGATCATCTCCACTTATGGAACTCCCTGAAGGAGCATTATGACCACTAGAAGACGGTCATACTTCCAAACACTAGGCAAGAGTGGTTGAACCTGAGGTTTCAGGACTTTAAGTCCATAAAAGAATATAATTCTGCAATGTTTAGAATCACTTCTAAACTGAAATTATGTGGAGAAAAGGTGGATGACGCACAAATGCTTGAAAAGACTTTCTCAACATTTCATGCCTTGAATATACTCCTGCAGCAGCAATATCGAGAGCGTCATTTTACAAAATATTATGAACTCATAGAATGCTTACTAATTGCTGAACAAAATAATGAATTGCTTATAAAAAAATCATTCCTCAAGACCAACTGGTTCAACTGCATTACCTGAAGTTAATGCTAATTTTTCCCACTCTGGAAGAGGTAGGGGTCGAGGTCGAGGTAGAGGACATGGTCGTGGACGTGGATATAACTCTAGCAGAGGTGGTTATGGTGGTTTTAAATTTAACAAAACCACCAACTTTAAAAAGAAACAAAAGAAAATTGAGCCTATAAAGAACAATGATTCAGCTTCAGAAAATAAAAGGCATTATGAGGAAGTTTGTTATAGATGTGGACGATCTGGTCACTGGTCACGTACATGTAGATCATCAAAGAAAACAGTTGAAGAATATCATTGCTCGAAGAATATTGAGGCAAATAATGCCGAAAAGTTACCTGAAAACACTAACCTGAAGTTAGATGATTTCTTCGAATATGACAATGGAAATTTCATTAATGATGAAAATCTAAGTGCAATGATCAATGATATGACCGAGTTGATCAATTAGAAATGTCTTGAAGTTTGTTGTGTGACTTTCGTTTTATTTCATTAGCTTGCATCAATAAATCAGTTTGAAGTTTGTGTTCGTTTTAATTGTATTTCCCTTTACAGTACTAATAATGTGTAATGTGGATGTTGTTTTTAATCAATAGCCTATTTTAATCATATTACTTTGTTTTTTTACATTACATTTATTTATGCATACAAATTTTTAATGGTTGACTAATCATTGTCTTTAATTCTTAAGGTATGGTACGCCATTTGGGTGATGATATATGCTTACTAGATAGTGCAACTACTCATACAATTTTGAAAAACCAGAAGTTTTTCTTTGAACTATCTGAAAATTTCTCAGCTAAAGTCTCCACTATAGCTGGATCTGCTAATATAATTGACGGGTTCGGAAGAGCCCATATAATATTACCAAATGGTACGCATATCTTTATTCAGAATGCATTATACTCAAGCAACTCTAAAAGAAATTTGCTGAGTTTCAAAGATATAAGAATGAATGGATATCATATTGAAACTATAAATGAAAACAACAAAGAATATCTTTGTGTTATTTCTAGAATTGAAAGCCAGAAGCTTATCCTAGAAAAATTTGGTATAACTTCAACTGGTTTATATTTTACAAAAATTGGCATAGTTGAATCTCGCTCTATAAACATGAGCCAGAAGCTCACAAATACAAAGACATTGATTCTTTGGCATGATCGCTTGGGTCATCCTGGATCAACTATGATGCGTAAAATTGCCAAAAACTCAAGCGGACATGATTTATCAAACCAATTGAATTTACTAAGTGATTACTTATGTGCCCCATGTGCACAAGGAAAATTAATCACTCGACCTTCATATAGTAAAATCACTTCTGAATGTCCAACATTTTTACAAAGAATTCAAGATGATATATGTGGCCCAATCCACCCTGAATGTGGACCATTCAAATATTTTATGGTGTTGATTGATGCATCAACTCGTTGGTCACATGTCTGTTTACTTTCTATAAGAAAATTGTCATTTGCCAAGCTACTTGCTCAAATAATAAAATTGAGAGCACACTTCCCTGATCATCAAATTAAATCGATTCGACTAGATAATGCTGGAGAATTTACTTCTCAAGTATTTGATGATTATTGTCTATCATTGGGGATTGAAATTGAACATCCAATAGCTCATGTTCATACTCAAAATGGTCTAACAGAATCATTAATTAAGCTCTTGTAACTTATTGCAAGACCATTGCTTATGCAATCAAAACTAACCGTTTCAGCTTGGGGGCATGCAATTTTGCATGCATTGAAATTGGTTAAAATTAGACCAACAACTTATCATCAGCTTTCACCATCACAGCTCTTAACTGGATTTCAACCAAATATTTCACATTTACGAAAATTTGGTTGTGTTGTGCATATACCTATTAATCCCCCACATCGTACTAAAATGGGTCATCAACGATGGTTGGGAATTTATGTGGGATTTGATTCCCCATCGATAATTCGTTACCTTGAACCTCTTACAGGTGATGTCTTCACTGCAAGATTTTCAGACTGTAAATTTGATGAGACAATCTTTCCACCGTTAGGGGGAGAAAAGACCGTTCCAGTAGAACGGCGTGAAATATCATGGAATAATCCATCTATGTCTTATTTGAATCCACGTACTAAACAATGCCAATATGAGGTACAAAGAATTTTGCATATTCAAAATATTGTAAATCAACTGTCGGATGCATTTAGTGACACTGCAAAAATAACTAAATCTCACATTCCAGCAGCAAATGCACCAGCAAAAATTGATGTCCCTGAAGGATCAAAAGTAAATATAGCAGCAAATGAATCTAAAGCAAGACAAAAACGTGGAAGGCCAATTGGTTCAAAAGACTTGGCGCCTAGAAAAATAAAGTCTAATGAAAAATCATCAATTAAGGAACCTCTTGAAGAGGTTATAAATGATCAAAAAGATCACTCAAATGAAAATCTCAATTCTCTTAGAAGCACGGAAGGAAATATTATCCCAGAAGAGATAAAAGAAGATTCCAACGATAAAATGGTACCTAATAATAATGAAATCTCAAAATTTTATACGAACTACGGAGAAATATGGGATCGAAGTAAAATAATAATTGATAATGTATTCTCATTCGCAGTAGCTACTGAAATAATTGAAAGTCATGACCATAATGAGAATAATGAGAATGATGATAATGAACCAAATAGCATAAATGAATGTCGAAAAAGACACGATTGACCAAAATGGAAAGATGCTATCCAAGTGGAACTAGATTCACTTCAAAAACATGGTGTATTTGGACCAATAGAGAAAACACCAGAAAATGTTAAACCAGTAGGTTATAAATGGTATTCGTTAGAAAACGAAATGATAAAAATGAAGTCGTGAGGTACAAGGCACGACTTGTCGCACAAGGTTTCCTGCACAGATCAGGTTTTGACTTCAAGGAAACTTACTCCCCTGTCATGGATGCCATAACATTTCGATATTTGATAAGCCTTGTAGTTTCTGAAAAACTCGATATAAGATTAACGGATGTTGTGACAGCTTATCTTTATGGTGAATTAGATACCAACATTTACATGAAAATTCCATATGGATATAATTGCCTGAAGCAAAATCAAAGTCCATGTACTCATTAAGACTAAGACGATCACTATATGGATTGAAACAATCTGAAAGGATGTGATATAACCGTCTTAGTAAATATTTGGTAAAAGAATGATACGAAAACAATCTCATTTGTCCATGTTTCTTTATAAAGAAATCGGTAAAGGGATTTGCTATCTTAGCAGTTTATGTTGATGACATAAATTTGATTGGGACTCCAGAAGAGATTGATGAAACAATAAATTATTTAAAGAAGGAATTTGAAATTAAAGATCTTGGCAAAACTAAGCACTGTCTCGGTCTACAGATTGAGCATAGTACTAATGGCATATTAATCCATCAATCAAACTACATTGTGAAAATTCTAAAGCGTTTTCAAATGGATAAAGCATATCCACTTAGTATGTCAATGGTTGTTAGATCTTTAGATATTAAAAGGGACCATTACCGCCCAAAAGAAGAAGATGAGCATGTGCTTGGCCCGAAAGTGCCATATCTTAGTGTCATTGATGCATTATTATATTTGGCCCAATGCACAAGACCATATATTGCATTTTCAGTAAATTTTCTAGCAAGATACAGTTCAGAACCAACAAAAAGACACTGGAATGGTATAAAACATATCATGAGATATCTTTGTGGAACGACAAATTTGAGTTTATTTTACTCTAACACAGGCATTAATCCAAATCTAGTTGGCTATGCTGATGCAGGTTATCTTTCTGACCCACATAAAGCAAGATCACAAACTGAATATGTATTTAATAACAGCAATGCAGCAATTTTAAGGCGATCTACAAAACAAACATTGGTAGCAACATCATCCAATCACTCTGAAATACTAGCACTACATGAAGCAAGTAAAGAATGTATTTGGCTAAGATCACTGATTGAGCATATTCGAAAAAGATGTCAACTTCCATCAGTAACGGAAAGGTCAACCATTATTTATGAAGACATGCAGCTTGTGTAGCTCAAATTCAAGCGGGTTACATTAAGGGTGATAGGACGAAACACATTTCTCCTAAATTTTTCTTCACACACGAGCTACAAAAAGATAATAAGATAGAAGTGAAACAAATCCGATCCCAAGAAAATCCGACGGACTTATTCACAAAGGCGCTTCCAAAATCAACATTTCAGAAGATGGTGTACAAAATGGGTATGCGTCGGCTGTATCAACAAACTAATTGAATAATGCGTTATAATCCAGGGGAAGCGTATGAAATACGCTATAATGTACTCTTTTTCCTTCACTAATATTTTTTCCCCCTGGGTTTTTATTAGTAAGGTTTTAATGAGGCATTATCTTGATTCAGAAGAATCAACGCTCGTAGTAACATTATAAAATATATGTTACTTAAAGATGAAATAATGTTGTACTCTTTTCCTTATTTATGATTTTTTTCCCACTGGGTTTTTCATAACAAGGTTTTTAATGAGGCAATTACTCTTATCATCTTTACATACGCATATTCAAGAGGGAGTGTTGTAATATACATTAATAATAGGGATGAATATGCTAAATAAGAAAGAGCATTATTATAATCTGCACTGCATAAGTAGTCTATAAATATGGAGCTTTATTGTATTATAAGATCTATCTCTCAATTCAATAAAATTGTTCTTTCTTTAATGGCCTTCATTCTCTTTATGCTGTTACAATACTGTATTTTGTGACTGATAAAAAAATAAAAAATAAAATGAAAAAAAAAAAGGAAAAAAAAGAACAAGACGGAGACAGACCATACATACATACAGACCACATTGATCAGAGTTAACGGCACCAAATGATTACTCCATCTCCAAGTATACGATCATCATCGGTCAACAAGCACAGAAGTCAAAAACATACAACCCATATCCACTATCAAGGCAATTTGATGTGGCCATAATTTCACATGACATTAGAATCATAGTATGATATAATGTTACAGTTTGGGGAATCTGCACCTGAATTCTCTGTGTTAAATATACTACGTAAACAAATTGAGATATTTAGATCTCAAACCGCTCCTGAGCTCAAATTAAAACAGGGGCATTTTGCGTACAAAATTGTGTGAAGTACAGCGCAAGGCCAACAAATAATTGCAATTGGGATGAGTTATTCAAGTTGCAAGGATGTACATATAAAGTTGCAAGTGCATCACACCATCACTAAACTGATGGCAGAGTATTTAAAGCATAATACCTAAATGTGTTTCTGAAGTCACATGCCAAAGGAGCGACCAATTTGGTTGCTTTCTTCTCCTTTCTTTTTCTTGGAAAACATAACTGCCAAGTACAACTTGTGAAGTAATTTATGAGAAAACACCAACTACTTTGCTCAATTGCATTCTAAAGACTGGAAAAAGAAAATGCCAATAAGCTGAAAACATAATTGTTTTCAAGACATAGAGCATCACATTTAGTTAAATATGCAGTGTTCCTACCATTGCGGATGTGAAGAGAACACAGAGAGTTCAAGGTAGGTGATTGGGTGTACCTGAGACACAACCTTACAAGCAATTCAAAACAGTTGGTTCAAGTTTTGTAAGCTTTCTCCTGAATATAGGGGACTGCTAAGTTAATCATTTTGTTCAGTACAAGCGTAAACAGTAACTAGTGTAAGATCTAACTAAGAACACATAATCAAATTCTCTTAAAACCTTGTTTTGACAAGATAATCTGTGCACATATCTTTACAGAAGATATGAAATATTATTTATTGCTAAAGAAGGTTACATGTAAAACCAGAAAGATAACCTGTGCACAATTCATCATACCATATATGTCCATATACCAGAATTCAAGCTGGGAATTTGGAATAAATCACAAAACCTCAACCTTTTCCATAAGCTTTATCCCAGAAGCCTCTAAAATATCAATAGCTGGAATGTAAACCTCAGGCTCCAGAGGACGAACAACACCTCTTGTTCCAACTTTGTTTTGAAGTAAAAGCAAAGTACCAATAGCAGCTGGTACACCAACAGTTAGAGCCATCGCAGTAGTTGTCTTCCCATTTTGAGTCCTTCCAAATTCCAATAACGTGGCTCTGTGCTTTTCTGCAGGAATTCCATCAGGGAACTCCACTTCCACTTCATGGTGCAGTAGAACCATATCATGCTCATCTCTACCATATGATAAGCGCTCCTCCATGCGAAAACATGCGACATCAAAGGCACTATGACATGCTACTGGAATTTCGTCGTCGTCATTAAGACCCAAAAATTTGATAGTTTTCAGAGTTTTAGCAGCTGTTTCATCATCTTCGCAGAGACCATGCATCACCATTGTTCTTATGATTCCTTCGTCATCTGTAATCTCCTGAGTTTTCTTTTGTATGAGCAGTTTAAAGAAATCCCTGTAAGTCAATCTTTTTCCTTCTTTTAGCATTGGAACAGTTTCAGTGTCAAACAAGCCAATATTTGCAAGGCAAGCCATTATATCACTAAACCCCTCGTAACGAAGAGTGGCACGGAATATTGTTGATGCTTCCTTACTTATTCCATAAAAGTCACCATATACTAGTGAGTTTCGGTTTGGAAGGTATTCTAAAGCAAAAGCAGGTAAGTCTGGAATACGGAAACTCACTGCTGAATTATAGAGTTCTTTCCCATCTACATGCACTACATCACCATGAGACTTGTATGTGGCTGAGTTCCTCCCTGCTCGAATAGCTCCAGCTGGATTCCAACTGAATTTGTATGCAAGTGGGTTGTTTGCAGCAGCAGGAGATGGAAGGCCGCCACAGTAAGAAATGAAAGATTTTACTTTACCTTTTCTTGCATGAGCTTCATTTATCATCTTCATTGCCATCATGTGATCTATGCCAGGATCCAAACCCATTTCACACAGAATCGTTATGCCTGCATGTTTCGCCTTTTCATCTAATGTTGACATTGAGTCATCGACGTAACTTGTAGTGACTAGGTGCTTCTTATGCTCTATACACACATTTGCAACAGTAACATGGCAATTTGGTGGAAGTAAACTAAGCACAACTTCAGCTTGTGATATACTTTTAGAAAGACATTCATGATCAGTTATGTCGAGTTCTATAGCTTTTGCATTTGCGATCCCTTGTATGGTCTCTTCTGCATCTTTTTTGTAAAGAGAAGCTACCACAACTTCAAATTCTTTTATGTCCCCAATATCGATGTTTTCAAACAAATTCAAAGAGGACTTTGATGGATTTATACCAACCGATGCTAAAAATTCTGCAGCAGGTCGACAAACACGACCAGCACCAATGATTAGAACAACTGCTCTTTTCTTGATTTCATTTTCGGCGCCCCCTACTTCTTCCTTAAAGTCTCCAACTTTGAGAGAGAGCAGTTTCTCATTACTTAAATCCACGTTATTGTAACTTGGGTTTGCAAGAGAAGTCAATGAGTTGATTATTTGATTGAGAGTGGCAATGCTCTCTGCACCAACTTCGAGTTCAGAATACGACATAGCATCAGCACTCTGACCGACCTGACAGTTAACTAAATGGAAAGATCCACCAGCAGTTTCAATGATATCCAAAGCTTCATTGATCAAAAACTTATCAAATAAGTGACCAGTTAGTGATATCAAAGTACTAAACTTCATCATGCCAGATGAATCATTTACAGAATACTCTAACGGTTCCATTACAGATGAATTTCGTATTCGAGTGATGTACCTATACATAGATGTGAGTGATCCTTTGTGAGCTATGCAAGCAGCCATTAAATGAGAAGGTAGTTCTTCAATGTTCTTAGTAGAAGCCAAACCGCCAACAAATTCACACAATATATCTCCAAAATGCTGAGAAGCTTCTCTAGAAAACTCAGTCGGAAGAATATCAACAGATGAGCATATTACGCCAACACCCTCCATATCTTCATGATACGAGTCTGAGAATGGCTCGTATCTGAAAAAAGGATTGTCAATGGAAGTGGTTCGGTTTATAAACTCGATCGAACCACCAATATCACAAGTTATATCAGAAATTCCAACAAGAGGACATCCCCGACTCATCAGTTCTTGAAATTGCTTAGTGCTAAGCAACCTCGGGTGTTTCTTCTCCCAATACATGCAATTGATAATAGCAGAAGCATATGGGGCTATCTTCTCATGAAACACCGGCACATAGTTTTCTGGATGTTCATAGTAATCATGCTTGTTGAATTTCACAGTGGAATCCTTTGGTGCAACCATATCCTCACAAGTGACAACACAACCATACACTTGGAAAACCCTTTTAGTGGATTTACTTACCTCAGCATCAGCTTCAGACTGCCTAACAAGTTCAGGCAAATCACAAGCATCCACAAATGAATGTGGTAAAAGCTTGAATATTTCTAAGGCACCTTGAGAAACGTTTCCAGTTCCAGTAAATACAAATGTTACCGGAGCAATTCCAGAAGGCAGCCCAAGTGTAGCTATCTCTTCCCCAACAGCAATAACTGCAGATTTTGCAGCAGCTAAAGATGTGTACATATGCGAAGCTCCAAGTGAAAGAAATGGCGTAGAATAGCCGAGATGTAAATACCTTCTCCCTAAACCATGTAAAAAATCGATAAATCCAGCTCTTCCAGCAAATTTCCCAAACGCTAGCATTCTTTTCCCATCATTTCCTACTATGCGCTCATAGTCGTATAATGTTACCCTTTCTGCGAGTATTTTATCCAGAAGAGGCATGTTTTCTGTTTGAGCTTTGTGAGTATGGGAAAAGAAAGCGTATGCTCGATTTGGGAAAATCATATCAATTTTTGGTTGTTTGACGCCTAAAATTAGACCACATTCAGATAGATCGTCGGATATTTCGCAACCAACGTCCTCGTACTGCGCGTCGTGGAATATTCGTTTAGGGCTTGGCTGAACGATGATGCGACGAACGCCGCCGTTTCCGCCTCTATCGCCGGAGGAATTGAGTTTTTCTCTTCCGCTAAGAAGTAGAAGACGAGCACAGTGTGCAGGAGTCAACGGAGCTCTTCTCTCCCACGGACTTGATGACTCGGATAATATACCAACAACTCCATTTCCCAACATTATGTGAGAAACTGATAGAAAGCAGATAATGATGAGTCTGTGCTATTTTTGTTGGTTTGAGTTTCAATTGGCCGGAATTTGGTCGGAATTTTCCCGATCAGTTTGCTTGTGTAGTTGGTTTGAATTATAAAAGAAGAAGAAAGAAAACGTGATGCTGGGTTTTATAGATTGCACCTTCGTATTTAGGACAGGTTTATAAAGCATCAACTATATGAAACGACTAAATTTTAGTGGAAATTCGGTTCCTTTATTTTCAGATTTGCCGCATGAACCATAATTTTCAAAAATTATATTTTAAATTACACTTTTATTTTTAATTTTGATAAAAGAAATTTATTTATTCAAAATTAAATCTCAAACATTAATCACATATATCTAGGATTAATCTTTAAATTATATTTAATCATTTCAACCCATTGTTTTTTAGAAAACCCTACAAAGTACAGATATTTGTAGAAAATTCTTTACAAATATTTGCAAGTTGAGGGAATTATCGTGAAGGACAAATATTAGGGCTTTTTTAATCACAAGGACAGCCCGCTAAAATTTTATCCTCAAGGACAAATCACTGCAGCTTGCCTCTCCAAATCCAGATCTTGCTACAAAACCCACACCATCGCTTCCTTCTCCAACCCAATAAACTTCGACCGAGACGTGCACCTCTCAGATCTCGACAACACCTTGGCAGAAATCAAGGACCTGCGCGTGGAGTTCGAGCTCGAGAGGCGAATTTGGAAGAAGATGGAGTCTGTGAAAAAATCTGAGATGAAGGAGCTCGCGGAGAAGAAAAGAGCACGCGAGGAAGCAGAGAGCGACCGTGAAAAGTTAGGGATGGAGATCAAGCACGTGAGTGAGGATTTCGAAAAGACGATGAAGGAAGCCGTGGACGAGAGGAGGAAGCGATGACGAGAGGATGGAAATCATTCTACTGTGTTCAGTTTTTGGGTATCAGTTTTGTATGCGATGTGGTATCAGTTTTAATAAAATAACACAGTATCAGTTTTTTGGTATCAGTTTTGTATGCGATGTGGTATCAGTTTTAATAAAATAACACAGTATCGATTTTGTATGCGATGTGGTATCAGTTTTAATAAAATAAATAGTATGGATTTTTGGTGGTTTAGGAAATAGTATGGATTTGTGGTGGAAAATTTCTGATGGGTTATTGGTTTGACGAAACGGTGAAGGTGGTGGTATAGTGTGTGGTATTTGGAAGCGATGGGTAGGGTTTGCATCAGAAGGAATTTCAAAACTGATACCTAAAATTTCAAAACTGATACCTAAAAACTGGTATCAGTTTCAGCTTTTAAGAGCATGGTGCTGGTGAGGGGGTGGCGTTGGCGGGTGGAGGAGGTGACATGGGGTAGTTGCACGACGCTGATGAGGAGGTGACGCTGCGGCGATGGTGAACACAAAACGGATGGAGGAGGTGGCACGAGGTGGTTGCTGCAAAATGGGTGAAGGAGGAGGTGGCAATGGTGGCGCTGGTGAGGAGGTGGCGGCGCTGGTGAGGAGGTGGCGGCGCTGGTGAGGAGGTGGCGTTGACGCGGGATAAGTTGGTCGGAGCTGAAAACGGGATTGAATGGGCACAGGGAAGAGAGATTTGTGCATTTGAGAAAAAAATGGGCTTTGGGCCTGTCCTTGAGGATAAAATTATAGGCATGTGTCCTTGAGGATAAATTATTTGGATATTTTGTCCTTTACAATAAATCTCCCTTGCAAGTTCTCCATATATATCATTTGTAGAGTTTTTTACAAATGTCATGAAACTTAAAAATAAAAGGCTTTTACGATCTGCTTTTGAGAATGAGCGACTGTGTATTTTGAAATTCAAGGGGGACCTTTTACAAAAGTTCTCTAAATTTTATTCGGTTCAATAAAATGTTTGACCACTTCTATTCTCTTCATTTTTCCTCTTTTCACCCATATGTGTTCCTAGATTGACCATATTCACATACTACAACATGCAGATCATTTTATTTGCCATGCTCAAAAAAGCGTGAGTCACTGAGAAATGCATTACACACTATGGAACCATGCTCCAATCGTGCGTGGTTGGTCGAAGAACCATGCTCCGACCGAGCATGGTTGGTCAATGAACCATGCTCCCACGCTTCGATGGTGTGTGGTTCGTGAAAGAACCACGCTATCCTCAAATGTTGTTTAGGAACAGAAGAACAATGTTGGAACGAAGTGAGGGGAGAAAAGAAGACTTGCTGAAACCAAATTTTCAACATTTATACTGTTCTTCTTTCCCTCAAACCACTACACAAAACAGGTGTTATCCCATTTTTTGGTCAAAACTGGAATATCAATGTTATGTGCGTTTCCACCAAGAAGAAGCAGCCAGCAAGCGTATAAGTCTGGGATTTCACTCATGATTCAAGTATAAAAGTCCATTCGGTATCAAAGGTTTAAAGTTTCATTCGGCAATGTAGAGCGAAATCTCATTCGGCATTCAAGATGCCTTGGTGCATCCGGCGTTCCCAATACAAGAGCTCATTCGGCATTCCCAAATACAAGAGTTCATTCGGCACTCTCATTCGGCATTCTCACTACCGGTCCAAGGCTTCTCCAACTACCATTGACCGAACCAACTCTCACCACTCCATCAACTACCGGTCCAAGCTCACTCACCATCTACCTGCCGAATCCAATCCCTGCCGAACCAACACACTTCCCCACACCTACCGGACCACCTTCGTGCCGAACCAAACTCCACCTATCACCGAATCATGCCTGCCGAATAAACCTCCGGTCCACCGAATCAACCTTCATTCCATACACTACCAAATGAACCACCGGTCCAACCATCTCCTACCACCAATCGAACCATCTTAACCACTGCCGAATCAAGGCCAAGAAGACAAGACCGAACCAAATTGCCAGGCCAGATCGCTCCAGCCCAGGCCCACCAGCAGCTATATACTTGCAGGACCTCTGCCCCCAGCCTCACTCTATAAATAGAGGGGCAGGGGTGCAACAATGGAAGACAAGTTTGAGAGCTCGAGCATGGAAGGAACTTTCAAACAACTTTCATATACTCGTATGCAAAGTTTTGTACTTGTAATCTGAAGAGAAAGAGGAGAATAACATATAAAGTGGACGTAGGCACGTTCTGGCCGAACCACTATAAATCTGTGTGTCTTTTACAGTTTAATCCCTGCTTTTTACATATTTGCATAAGTCACCCAAATCGCTAAGAACAACATATAATCAACTAAATCGTACGACTTTGAGGTGTTTGCCCATTTTTCACGCAAACAACAGGCTATTCTGGTAATATCACACAGGCAAATATAACACCACCCAACGCAATATCATATCCATATATTTTTAAAACCTTAAAAGTAACAAAAAGTAGAAGGAAAAAGTAAAACAACGCCATAAAATTCCATAAAACGGGACATACATGTTCGTACACAACATCATGTCCATTCCACATCATGTCCCTACATAACATCCCGTATCACAACTTGTCCATACAATAAACAATATCACGAATTTAGACATCATACATCATTTCCATACAAAAAAAAACTCACGATTATTCGTGGTGGCACATTTCAAATTGTTGGCTGAACATTTGGTACAAGGCTTCAACTTGCTTTCTCTAATCGGCCGTCTCTTCCTCATGCCTCATCGTCTAAGTTTGAAGTTGGTTGCAAGGCGTGACATCGTGGTAATATTGACAGCATGGTATGAGGCTTCTTAAGACTTACATGGTAGTGCTGTTACAATTGATAGTGGTGGTTGGAGTGGTGTTGGTGGCAGTATTGTTACCATCGATGACGACAACCACCATCACTGATAGCAAACAACTTTAGTGTTAGCCAAATATACAGATCGATATCGATCTTCACAAACTCCTGAATCAACAACTTCATTCTTCTACAATTCCGTCATGACTCCGAAACAAGCTATTAATGATGCAAACAACTATGAAATCACAAAGCTAACCACAAAACAAGCCAAAGCAAAGAGTTTAAGATGACCAGATTGGCTATCTTAGGGGTAGGCCTATCCTTGAAGTCGTACTGACTCATAGTTATATGATGATGTGGCATCCCACTTTTGTGGAGAACTGGTCTATAGTAAGAAAAACGGTATGGAGGTCTTTTGGAATAGGCTTTTGACATCATGTAGAGGGCGTAGGAAGAAGATGGGCCTTACCGGATGAAGGAACAAGGGTCCGTGTCGATCCATAGGATGGGTTCGCTACCGACCCCTAACTTTGGTGGTTCCCCGTTCTTGGGTTCTTGGGGTGGACACATACTTACCTCGTGATCTTGGTTGTACTTGGATTTTAGGCTTCGTGGTCATCTCTTCGGACGCCTTGCCTTGGTAAATTTGAAGTTTGATTCTTCGAGTTTGTTCGTATACTACCTAGTCAAAAGGCGAAATAATAACAATTTTCAAGAAGAAGTTTATATGAAACCTCCTCCGTGTGTTCCTCATGAATCTGGATATGTTTGCAAAATTAAGAAAACACTGTACGGACTTAAGCAAGCACTTCATGCTTGGTTTGAAAGATTTTCAATTGTGATTAAATCTTCTGGTTTCGTCTCCAGCTTTCATGATAATGCCTTTTTTTTGTTAAAAACACTGATGAAGGACGTATCAGACTATCGTTATATGTTGATGATATGATTATCACATGAGATAATATGCATGTCACTTGTTCCTGAAAAGAGGAGTTAGCTAAAAAAATTGGAATGAAAGATTTAGGTCCTCTAAAATATTTCGTAGAAATTGAGGTGGAATACTCATCAAAAGGTTATCTTCTTTCTCAGTCAAAACATGTCATAGATATTCTTGAGAAAGCTAAACTTATTGATAATAAGATCGTTGACACTCCTGCCGAAGTTAATGCAAAATACTCTCATTCGGATAATATACCACTGTCGAATCCTACTTTATATCGTACCATTGTTGGAAGTTTGGTTTATCTTACCATCACCCGTTCGAATATGTCATACGTTGTAGTCTGTTGCTTCCCCTACTACAGTTCATTGGGCAGCCGTTCTTCGTATTTTAAGGTATCTTCGAGGTACTATTTTCCATAACCTTCTATTTTCATCCACCTCATTTTTGAAATTGTGTGCCTACTTTGACGCTGATTACGATTGCATCTTGCAAATCGTAAGTCGATTACTGGCTTTTATATCTTTTGGGGTGACTCTCTTATATCTTGGAAGAGTAAGAAGCAATCTATTGTTTCTCAATCTTCAACTAAAGCAGAGTATTGTGTTATGACAGCTACCATTAAAGAGACTGTCTGGCTGCGTAGGTTACTTGTATGTATGAGAGTCTCTTTCTAATCCTACTTCTATCTATTGAAATTGATTTTCACATAATATGTCATCACCTTTAAAAGTGCATTATTACGTTACCTTTCTTTTCTTCTTCTATGTAGATTGCAGACCTTTTACCAAATCACACTATGTTTCTTGCTTTTGATTTTTAGTTGGCAAACTCTAGATGTTTATGGCTATCGCATTGTGAGTTTGAGGGGAATGTTAGAAGATAATTTGTATACCTTAAAAAATAAATCAAAGATATTTTCAATATTCGGGCTTTCTCATTTTACAGTAGTTTTCATATTGTGTCTATAAATTATCATCAAGCGTAATAAAGTATTCTTTTATTTATCTTTAAATTATAATTTCTTTTGTTTTCTCCTGTAATTTCAACAATGTTTGGTCACTTTATACTATTTGTAAATAACTTTTAACATCAGCCTGCAATCTTGCACCATTCTCTCAACGTTTTTGATAAGAAAAGCAAACTGGCTTATCTTGATTCTTGGAATATAATTACTAATATACACAGTAACGTATAATAACAATATAGTATAGGTACACGTCCTAGTCTATTAGGTGTAAACACGTAGATGCTTTTATTTTTATGTATGTCGGTGCGATGAGATGAAAAAAGTCGATGTTTCCACGATTTCGTACAACACTTAAACGGAAACGAGAACACCTCATTTTTGTTTTACTACGTAAAATCCCGTATGAGCTGCCACGTTACAATCAATCGTTTTTGTTCCACTTATATCAAACTTCTCTTCTTTGAGTGGCTTGTTTGCTTTAACCTACTTTCAGTTATTTGTCGCATCCTCCGTGATGGAATTTTCATTTGAGCGCCAACCAGGAAACAAATAAATCATCTTGCCATGTGAAAGGGACGAATAACCAACTCTACGTATCATTTCCTCGTGTCGCTTCGGTATGTTTTTCGTGTCCACGCGCTTTTGAAAGGGGTTTCTATTCTAAGGGTTTATCAATGCAAAATAATAAATTTTAAAAACAACATAATTAAATAATTAGTTTTATGGACAATTTATAAGAAAATAATGAATGAAGTTATCATTTTCAATTATACAAAAAATAATATATGAATTTGTCATTTTTCTGTATAACTTAAAATGATAAGTGAATTTATCGTTTTCTTATAAATTGTTCTTGAATCTAATTACCTGAAAATGTTGTTGTAACGATTCGACTTCTTAAGTCTCGAATGTTGACACTAATACATTCACGGTATTCGTGCGTCGAGCATCCAAGTGCCGGAAAGATAGAAAGTTATGGTAAAACAAAAAAGAAAAAGAAATAGAACAAGAAAGAAAGAACGCAACATCAAAATTTCACAGCTGAACGGTAAGTTATAATATAAAAAGAATAGTATAAAGGGTTACTCTGAATGCAAGATTTTTGGAATTACAAAACCTAAGTACTATCATCAGCCCGGACAATTGTAATTGCCTATCCTTACAACGCTGATATATGCACATAGCTAAAACATAACAATCGAAATGGAAATAAATAGATAATGGAAGCCTCCAACCCGTCTTCTAAACTCTGAAGCGTCCAAGGTAAAACCTGATAATCAACCTATTTGAAAGAGTATGCGAGGAATTTAGGGAAAACAAAAATCAGGCGTTAGACATAATCTGGTATGCGAACACTTGAGATAGATGAACAAATATAACGGTGACTATTGAGACCGTATGGATTCCCATAACGGTTTTTCCCTCGAAAGAAACCAACCCTTTATTGGGCTTAATACAGTGATATGATAGATAACGTCTAAGGTGTATGATATAATGATGTCAAATAAATGTGATGCTTACATTGGTCACGCCACAACATACTATGTTACATTCAAAACCGCTATGGTATGTTCGCTTAATGGATTTTCCATGGAGATCTCTTCGGGGTAGCCGAATCCAGTCTCCTACACAAGGGGTCGGAAAGTACCTTCTGAGTGCTGCATATCTCTAGATAAAATATACTGTAAAGGTAAACACAAGAGGCCATCGTTCGAATATAAACACGAACAACGTGAACCATATATCATCAACTCCCACTGGCAAACAATCGATAGGTATCTCTAGAAATGTAGTTGATAACATCCTGACACGGGTCGCTAAACTCCAGGTTTTGCATCCTACTCTGTTTTTAGCCATTTCCGATATCGAGGTCACATTCGGCATCTTTCACTCGAGCCTTCATTACTCGAACAGAATACGGATCCCCAAATGGATTCTAATATCTCAAAGAGATCACGAATCACTACATGGATTTGAGTATCTTGAACAAATCATGAATCTCTGCATAGACTCCTTTTCTTTGCATAGACTCCTTTTCTTTAACCGCTTTTAATACATAGAACTTGTATACTAGTTTTGAAGTTGTATTCAGTAAGTAGAACACTTAGCGATCCTGGACTCTTAAATCTAATCGATGAATTTTCAGTTAACTCAATTCCGGTTCTCTCAAAAATAAGTGAAAGCTGGAGACGTTCGTACCAACACTCCTCCCTGAAGGTTCTTATTAATATAAAATTGTGAAGCCTTTCGATTACTTCCTAAGTTAATATTTGGTCAAGTTTGATAATCGGTTAATCAATTATCCAGTCAAAACAATTGCTTATACAAATCATGATTCGTGCACTTAACTTGTTTCCGACATCCCAACTTAACTATTCCTCACCCAATAGTGAAGCCAGGAAAGTTTGGGAACTGGTTGCTCCAAGCCATGTCTAGACGCTTCGTTCTTCAATCTCACAAATAAATAAGTCTACCTCGTTGGTTTTTAGTGTAAGGTATAGTATTAATGATTTCCACAAACAATAAGGAATTAACTCGATTAACACGTTTTCAACACTTCCACTTATCTATTCCTCGGTTAAGAGTGAAGCCCGGTAAGTTAGACCTCTATTACTCTGTATCCGCTCGACATCAATCTTAACTCTCACAAATAGGTTTCTTCATCGACTTATTAGTGTTAAGTATAGTTAATTACATTTCTAATAAGTAATTAAACAATCAACCATCTGGTCATTTAGCAATTCTAACCCATTTTTGAAACATTTAAAATACTTGAAAATACTTATAATATGTTTTAAATTATCTATCCAAAACATTGCTTAAAAATAATAAGTTTGAAAAATCAACAAAACTTGGAAAAAGAACATGTTTTATTCTAAAATTCATTTCTTTAAAAATTCATAAAGAATTCTTAGAAATTCATAATACCTCAAACTACTTTTGGAATACTCTAAAAATAGTTAGCCAATACTATTAAAAAGAATGAAACAAATCGCTCGAACTTCAAGCCCTTTTTGAAACAGTCCAAAAATCAAGATTGAATGGGGCAGTTTTACACTATTGATGATTTGTCCATTTTCGAGATGTTACTTAACTTTTTACTATTCATGCTTTTTCTAGCAACAAACATACATATAATACATTGTAAATACGATGAGAAATCCATATGGATCTTTCTACAAAGTTCCATATCAGTTGTAAAAAACAAGACAGTTCTAAACTGCATGTATAGCGACTACCGCTATAAGTGCACTTTCAAATCCGAGCCATATTTCAACCTATGTTCAACTACAATCTATATGCTTTATTCAAGGTCTAGACATATGTCATATAAGTCCATTCAAATCCATATATGGATCTCGTATGCCACATTTTTTCAAAATAAGAATATAAATCAATGTTTTCAACATATGTCACTTAACAATTCAAACAACTTTAACACCACAAATATAATCATGTATGAGTTATATTATCAATCCAAGTGATGAGTTAGTTTACCTTAAATCCTAAAAAAAACCATGCTTAAGCACTCAAGTTCAAATCCAAGCTAGCAAACTCCTTTCCTTCCTCTTTCTTCCTTGCTTTACTTGCTCCTTTGCCTCCTCTATCCTCCTAATGCTCATGGCCCAAGGTAAGTGAGGGAGTTTGGCTTTGCTCTGTCACAATCTAACTAGATATAATATTTTTTTTTTATGTGGTGGTAAGGTCTCACCCCAAGTTTGAGGTAATTTGAAGATGGTTTGCAAACTATTTGCTTTAGAAAGTTAAGAAGAAGAAGAAGATGAAGACATTGAAAATTAAGCTCAAAGCTTAGGAATATTTGTGCTATATTTCCTAAGGTATGCCTCTCCTTATATATACTCAACGTGCTCTTTAAGCTTGCCTTCATCCCCCCCCCCCCCAACCATGCCATGGAAGGTGCACCTCCCATCACTTCTTCTTTATATCTCCTTTTCTTTATGTCACTTCTCCTTTATGGACAATTACTCTTATACCCTTCTCATAATATCATCTCTTAGCCTAATAGAAATTTCTACAACATTCCATGTTTTATGAAGAGAAGAGTGTGCTAATTAGTTGTTAATATGTTCATTTGATCATTATTTAAATGCACGATAGTTCAAACAACATATATCGATCGAAAAGTTGCTTATCGATAAACCGATTTTCGGTCACATTATCGATTTTTCTTCGAATAATATATTTTTGTAAACGCTTTTCATTAACAAGTTCCTTAAAATTATTTATTAATTAAATAATGTTAAACAAGGTTATAAAATCATATTTCATAACACTTAACTATTATTCAAAATGTATCGATATTCAAGATAAAGTATTCGAATTTTCGGGTTGCTACAGTTGTCCTTAAAACTTATTATCCTCAAATGAGAAGGCCTTCATGTTAGTCCGTGAGATGATGGTTTTGATGACAACAACCTTAGAATAGATTATAAAATATAAATACTAACATTATAAGTTTAGATAAATATGTATATGCAGGACTTAACCATGTAGGTACCAAGAATGAAGACTGTACAGTATAGAGATTCAAGATATCAAGATTGAAGACTCATGAGTATCAAGAGTTCAAGAATTGAAGTAATCTATTCTTTAATTAGAAATTTTGTTAAAACTCATAGAAAAGCACTGACATCTTAAAATCTAATTTATTCGTGGAATGGAATCCACTTCGAGCCTGTTAAAGGGATGGAACTCTAAGTAGGATGGAACATACGAAAAATCTGGTGGAACGTTGTTTTGTATCCGCTAATTTTTTATTCAAAATGGTTTTTAAAAATTATATCCTGCTATCAAAATGTTTTCAAAACCTTCCTTTTAAAAGCATCAAAAACCTCTATCCTGATTATAAATAATTTTAGCCTCAAAATTATCTTTAATTTCAAAGTCAAAATTACTCCTGATTTTAAACTGTCTTTTAAAATAATATATTTAACTTCTAAATATTTATACTTAAGATTTAAATATAAAATTATATATATTATTCTCTATATTTACTTATGTATTTTAACTATAGTCAAGTATATTAGAAAAGTTTAAAATGGTTTTAATATAAGATAAAAGTGATTTTCAAAGAAAATCAAATCATCAAAAATTGCTTTGGGATGTCGACATGCCTATGGTGACCATGTTGACATGGTGTCAGTTGAGTTCAAAATTTAAATTTCAAAAGAAGTGTCTATTCGCCATAACTCTTCATGAATGGACATGGCTGTTGTTCTTCTATAAATAGGGGTTAGTTTCAACGAATTTAATATTAGATTTTCTGGTTTTTCACTCCTCTTCTTCTTCCACATTTCTTAATACATACCCTTACCATTACTCTACCGAAATCAATATTGAATCATACTCGATTACTTCTAGTTTGATTCTCTATCACCATCTCAACAAGGTTCTCAGTGCTATTCAGAGTTATAGACTTTTTGTAATCTATTAAGCGAGAAAAGGTGTGATTGTGGCCTTGAAAATCAATCAAGCGAGAAAAGGTGTGATTGTAGCCTTGGTAAATCAATTGGGTAAACTTGTAGCCCGAAAATCAAGTATCTCTACCCAGAGGATTGAAATTCTGGAGGGTGTACCTCGTAGCCTTGAAATCGAGGGTGTAATCGTACAATTGCTTTTGAAAGGAAATCCGTACTTGTATTGCGGGACTGGATGTAGGGTAACTCCGAACTATTATAAAATCTGGTGTGTTCTTTCCTTTACTGCTTTTATTTTATTTTTGCATCTATGTTTGTTTCTGTGATTATCCATGTATCTGTAGATTGCATACATCTGTGTCTAAATTAACATAAACTCAAAAAGATTTAGTAATTCTTTATAAACACTATTCACCCACATCTAGTGTTAATCCTAGCCTTAAGATCCGTAACACACATTAGTTCCTTCTCTTTCTTTACCATTGTTTTTTATTATTTCTTACGTTTTCAACGAAAAATGTACATTCAACTATATGATTAATAAATTAATTGTGTTCTTATATGTGTTCTTCTTATTAATACATATAACTATACGGTTATTATAAACTTAAGATAGTTAGTAGTTTAGGATTAGATTTATTATTAGAACTAAGTGTTGATTATTTATGTTAACACTATTATTATAATCACATAGTATATTAGAATTAGGGAGAGTTATATAGTTTGGAGTTATAAAGTTTAGAGTTTGTTTTTGTTGATGAAAAAGGGGGAGAAATATAAAATAGGTTAGTTAGGCATAAATTAAGGAGAATTTATAGATTAAGGGGGAGTTATTAGGATAGAAGTAATATTTTATAAACAAAGGTTGTCATCATCAAAAAGAGGGAGATTGTTAGTCCTTGAGATGATGGTTTTGATGACAAAAACCTTAGAATAGATTATAGAATATAAATACTAACATTATAAGTTTAGATAAATATGTATATGCAGGATTTAACCATGCAGGTACCAAGAATGAAGACTGTACAGTATAGAGATTCAAGATATCAAGATTGAAGACTCATGAGTATCAAGAATATCAAGAGTTTAAGAATTGAAGTAATTTATTCTTTAACTAGAAATTTTGTTAAAACTCATAGAAAAGCACTGGCATCTTAAAATCCAATTTATTCGTGGAATGGAATCCACTTCGAGCCTGTTAAAGGGATGGAACCCTAAGTAGGATGAAACCTTTGAAAATCTAGTGGAACGTTGTTTTGTATCCGCTAACTTTTTATTCAAAATGATTTTTCAAAATTATATCCTGCTTTCAAAATGTTTTCAAAACCTTCCTTTTAAAAGCATCAAAAACCTTTATCCTGATTTTAAATAATTCTAGCCTAAAAATTATCTTTAATTTCAAAGTCAAAATTACTCCTTATTTTAAACTATCTTTTAAAATAATATATTTATTTAAATATTTATACTTAAGATTTAAATATAAAATTATAGTTAAATTTTATATATACTATTATCTATATTTACTTATGTATTTTAACTATGGTCAAGTATATTAGAAAAGTTTAAAATAGTTTTAATATAAGATAAAGGTTATTTTCGAAGAAAATCAAATCACCAAAAATTGCTTTGGGATGTCGACATGCCTATAGTGACCATATCGACATGGTGTCAGTTGAGTTCAAAATTTAAATTTCAAAAGAAGTGTCTATTCGCCATAACTCTTCATGAATGGACATGACTATTGTTCTTCTATAAATAGGGGTTACTTTCAACGAATTTTAGATCAGATTTTCTGGTTTTTCACTCCTCTTCTTCTTCCACATTTCTTAATACATACTCTTACCATTACTCTGCCGAAATCAATATTGAATCATACTCGATTACTTCTAGTTTGATTCTCTATCACTATCTCAACAAGGTTCTCAGTGCTATTCAGAGTTATATACTTCTTTGTAATCTATAAGCAAGAAAAGGTGCGATTATGGCCTTGAAAATCAATCAAGCGAGAAAAGGTGTGAGTGTAGCCTTGGTAAATCAATTGGGTAAACTTGTGGCTCGGAAAGCAAGTATCTCTATCCAGAGGATTGAAATTCTTGAGGGTGTACCTCATAGCCTTGAAATCGAGGGTGTAATTGTACAATTGCTTTTGAAAGGAAATCCGTACTTGTGTTGCGGGACTGGATGTAGGGTAACTCCGAACCAGTATAAAATCCGGTGTGTTCTTTCCTTTAGTGCTTTTATTTTATTTCTCCATCTGTGTTTGTTTCTGTGATTATCCCTATATCTGTAGATTGCATACATCTGTGTCTAAATTATCATAAACTCAAAAAAAATTAGTAATTCTTTATAAACACTATTCACCCCCCCTCTGGTGTTAATCCTAGTCTTAAGATCCGTAATCCGCATTTCTTTCACTCCAGCCTAATTTCCACAACTTTGGCATTAACAAAACTAAATAAAGAGTTTTGAATGAGCTTGTATGCATGGAAGAGAAAAAGGATATGAATATGTAATGGTGAGAAGGAGAGGTCGTTGATTGAAATAGCTTCAGTTTGGTTTAGCTTACTTAAAAAATTCTCCATCGTGTTCCTTCCATAGCTTCCAATACGAACTTCCAAGATCCAAGTCCAAATGCAATTTTGGGTCTAAAACACATTTTACATATATTGAAAAAAAGGTTCATGGTTAGATTCATCCATTTGCAAAATTTTATTTTTAAGTTATTAACTCAATCAATTCATTCAATTGCACAAGTCATGCACTTCAATGTTTTCAAGTGTATTAAAATTTGAATCGTTACGCCTATAAATAGACACTCTTCCTATCCACGGTCTACATGAAATGGAAGCTTGAGAGTCATACTAAAGTTTGACCAAGAATCTAACTTTTCTTGTATTTGTAAAAAAGTACCCATCAAAATTGATATATGAGAAACTTAAGTTCAAACCACTTTAAAAGTCATTGTTTATTGCTCTTCGTCTTACTTTCCTTTTCTTATTTGCATTTCACTACTATAAAAGAGAGAATTTACCTGCTTGAATATATCGGTGTCACGTTGATGCATAAACAAAGGTGTCAGAGCGATGTCGATATGTCGTAAGTAAAGAATTGCCTATGCGCCATCATCGAAGCCTATATATAAGAGTCAGCGTGGCATCTTTATGGCGTCACCCACTTCGAGATAACGACCATGTCACATCCACTTTCAGTTTCATTATTGAGTTATAATCAAAAAAACCCTTATCTCAACCTTGTCACCTTCAAGATTCTGAAATCCCCTATCACCACACCGTCGCACCATCACCACAACCTCCCCTGAAGTCGAACCCCAAGTCGCCTCCCGTAGACGACTCCAAATCCATCCTTGAAGCCGAACCCGAACCCTAAGTCGCCTCACATGGAGTTGAACCAAAGCCGCCTTCCCTGAAGTCGAACTCGGAGTCATTCACCGCCTTCAAGCCGTTTAAGCCAACCTAGTCATGATCATTAATTTAATTATTAGTTAAAATTATAAACAATAATATCTCTAATATTTTTACAATTTTAAACCCATGATTAATAATTGTGCTAGCAATTTAATTATATGTTTGAGACCAAATTAATAATGTGTGTGTGTGTACATGTGCATGCGTGTATGTAAATTAAATTCCATTTCGTTAGTCACAAAACATATGTATTAATGAAAATATATTGTAAATTTAATTTAATTTCATACACTGATTGAACTGTAGATATTTAATTTGGGCATATCTGACAAATTTTGTATATGATCGTCATATATGTATTCCTATTTTTACTATACCAAAAATTGATATTCATCCGATACATTATTTGTCAGATTTGTCTCAGTATTAGATATGTTATAAACGCATTGATATTTATGTAAATCAATTTTTCAAATCGTACAATTAACAAAGACAACACTTCTTTCTTGTTCCATGTGTATGCTCTTTTTAGAATAATACGAGAAACAGGGGAAAGTGTTGCCAAAATTTTGTTAATCGTTAATTTGAAATTATACACGAAACGCACAAATCGTTGCATTTGTAATGGAAAGATGGATGGCCGGCCATTAAAAAAAGTATAGAAATCTCTGGTTAGCTTTGAATTATATATGAATTCCATTGTTTTAAAATTGTTTTATAATGGAAGCAATAATGTTACTAAAATTAATAAAATTATTAATGTTATGAGTAATAATAAAATTGATTATAAAATTAATAATGTTATTTGAATTAATAATAAAATTCACATCATTACTAAATTCGTAATAATAATCATGTTATTGAAGTTGATAATAAAATTAATAATGTTATAAGTAATTGTTAGACGTTGGATTTTCTATCGATTAGAAATCCGACGAAAAATATAATAATTAAAAAACCGCAAGCCCAAGGCATACAATCGTAATACGTATGCGAGTACTGGTCGGTACACAGGGAAAGAACTAAAATCTAATATTAGTCAATCAAATTAACCAAAAACATTGAAGTTGTTTTAATTTTATTATTTAAGAATAAATAACTAAATCACAGGGAGAAGATTTAAGAATAAACAACTAATACCAGTAAAATTAATTGATCCATCTACAACTTTTGAAAGGGCTGTAATGGCCGACGGTAGGGATAGAGGCAGAGGCTGATGATCATAGTTAAAGGGAGCTCCGACGGCTTTTGATGGCGGCTTTTGAGGTTGGGTGACAAACAAGCAACAATATAGGGTTTATGGTTTGATTTAGGGATTTCATGTTTTTTTAGCCATTACGTATGAGTTGAAAGCCATTTTGTGTTTTTATTTTGGGTTGTCAATATGGCAGTGGATATGTGGTTTGGGATTGAAAAGGCGGAGACTAGAGAGACATGAGGTTGGTGGATAGTTTTGGTCAGGTTTTTGTTTAGGGGTTATGAGAGAGATATTTTAATAAGAAGAAGTAAGACATACAATGAACAAAAATGACTATCTTTATAGGTGGGATTTGAAATAATGAAGCGGGATGTGAAATTCTAATGAAACCATGAATTATTAGAAATTATTAACTTATTTGTAAATCATTAATTACAATAAATAAATAATTTGATATTAATAATCATTAGTTATAAATTATTATTTATGAATTATTAATTATAAATCATTATTATAATAAATTATTAATTCTAAAGTATACATTAGTAGTTATACGTTATTATTATAATTATTACTTGTAATAAAATACTATTAATTATAAATTATTTATAATAATCATTAATTATAATATATTATGAATCATTAATTGAAAAATTATCATTTATGCATCGTTAATTAAAAATTATCATTTATAAATTATAAATTACAAATTATTAATTATTATAGTATTTTTAACAATTGTAAACATATTCAAAAAATTAATGGTGATGTTAACAACGTTTTGCAAAGAATGGCTGTTAAAAAAATTCGTTACAACTTTTGGTATAAAATAATTAAAATATTATTTAATTCTTTAATTGGTTATAAAAGTTGAGTGAAAGAAATTTTACACCTAATGCAATAGATTGCTTACTTATTTTATCAATTACACTCGTATAAAATGATAGTTTTATAATGAAAACGATAGTTTTCAAGAAAAAGTCAAATCAAATAACTTAGTAATATCAATTTTTCGATTTCTTTTACAAATTTTGGAAAAATATGAATATTTACAACGGTTAAAACTAACAAGTTCTTGTAGATCTATATTACAACCGGCTAAAACAAAGAGTTGTCAAAAATACGTTTATTACAAATGTCAGGAAAAACCAGTTGTTAAAAATACGTTTATTACAATTGTTAGGAAAAACCAGTTGTAAAAAACCCTTTATCGCAACTGTCGTTTTGCGAACGGTGCAAAAGACTAGTTGTAATAGGGTCATTTTCTTGTAATGTGTGTGTATATAAAAAATAGAAAACCTAAATATGATTAGCTCTGTCACCATCCACTTATATAATTTTCCTCTCAATCGAGAAAGCTTGTCAAATAAAAGGGGACAAGAGAGAGAAATACAATCTTAGGCAATTATTCACTTGAAATTAACTGCTTTTACCATGAATCAATATACACTCTCTTAATCCAATATGTGATCATGAAAAACATTTTTTTCAACGATCCAGCCTATTACGTTAGATTCAGTCTATTATGATTTAGATCTAGCCTATTAAGATTTATGCAAAAATTAGTTTTTCCTTTTATGGATTTAAAGTCTAAGAATTTACTTATAAAAATAAAAAAATGCAAAAAGAGTCATAAGTCATATTTTACAAAATGCATGTGTCTATGTATTTTTCAAAGTGCATAAAAAGTGAAAGTGCAAAATGTATGCCTTTGCATAAACTATATACAAAAGGTATAAGAACCGAAAAAAAGGACAAGCATCATTGTCCAAGTAGTTAATTGATTCGGCTTTGATGCAAGAGGTCACAAGTTCGAAACTTGCTTTCGAATGTTTATTGACATGAGATATGTTGTGAAATCAACTATTAAATATAAAATCCAAACACTTCTCGTGCAAGATGAATAGATATTGCAAACTTTTGAAAAATGCAATAATTTTCACCTATAAAAAGATATGAATAAATGTTATGTAGACATGAAAGTTATTGGCTATTTTTTAAGCCTACTCAGCAATCACACTCGTATAAAATGCAAAACAAAGGGTTTCAGTGTGAAACATACAAAAATAATTAGAAAGAAAGAAATATAAAACTAATGACATTTTGGTGATAGTAGTGAAAATACGTACGGTGACAAAATTGCTATTAACTCAAAATCATAAAAGGGTAAAAGAAGGATAAAGATAAGGTCAAACATAGGAACTCCGGTCATCAAATATCACTGTATTACTCTTATATTCTTAATGGATTATATGATATGATGATATGATGATGAAATTTATGGTCATCGATTTCATTACGTTTCTTGTTTATTTAATATAATTAATAGGAGGTGATAAGAAGAAATAGGTACTTAATTACACCAGCACTCTTCTATACTTTATTATTATGAAGATAAGATATCACATGACACACGCCTTTATCACGCTACTTGTTGGTTCTTATCTGAATTCATGTACTGGCTCCACGTGTATTTGCGTTAAAATTATGAATTGTCCCTTTTCATATGTTCAACATAATCTTTTTTGCCCTTTTCGATTTGCTAATTATTCAAAGGCGATAATGGTCGCAATAATTTAGGCATGCAAATGTAAATGCACATCGAAAAATACAAAATTCATCCACATCCGTATCCAAAAAGCGGATAAATATCTGATATTTAAGAAAAACGGATATGATTCATATGAATGTAGATGTTTTGAAGCTATCCGCAATCGAAAATTATCTATTCGGTTTTTATCAAGATTATATTTCATATTTTGCATATTTTAATATAAGGAAATACATTTTTTATTATATGCATTTAATATATATTAATTACTCAAAACTATTTATTATTATTTTATTTGCTTATTGTGCACAATTTTCATAGTCAAGGGGAATGAAAAAACTTTTATGCTAAACTAAAATTTTCTATTTGTATTTTTCAATACATCGTTATTAGCGAATGAAATAATTATTCGATATTCGTCTATATCCTCGGATACGGATATTCGAAAATATTTTTGAATGCGGGTACAGATATGGTATTACCCGTATCCGAAAGTATCAATTGACAGACCTACAAGAGATTTGCATAGTTGTATGCACGTTGTGTCTTATTTCGCAATTTGTTAACAATTATATTATATTAATGTGCCTTGGATGCAGAATTCTTCTATTCACCCTAAAGCTTGGGTTAGAAGTTTTTTCTTGGACGACTCTATATTTTAGGTGTTGTGTTAACCCTTACTTTTAACTTTACCGGTTATTGTTGATTATAAAATCGGTAAAAACCGATTTAGCGTAATTTTGATTGAAATTCTCAACTCATTAAATGGTGGTGTTTTGAGAGATCCAAACTTTTTCTTTTTCAAATATACCACTATTAATCATATTAAAATATTAATTTTCACTTCTTCAAACTGGAGAATAAATATAAGGATGTATATGTAATAATATCTTGTAAACCAAGTTAAACCGCAACGATCATTGACGATTAAAATTCATACTGTCAAAACTTTTCATAACCGCGACTACAAAACTCCTAAACGGAGCTTAAAATCCAACTACATGCTAATGTCCTAGTCTTGCCACTGCGTTAACGATTTAACTTGGGAATTTTCAACCAAAGGGCTTCTTAGTTCAAGATAATTAGTTTTAAGAACAATACTTCTGAAAAATTGATTTTGAGGACAATTTATAGATAAAAGATAAATGTGTTAGAGAAACATATATTATCACAAAAACAATTGGTAATGTGAAGGGATATCTCTTAGTATTTATACAAAATTCATATTGTAAATTGTATGTGGGACTAATCTCAACATGTCTCCGCACGTGTGGCGTATCATCAGCTAAACTCGTGGACGTTCATTGAGGTTTTTATTCCCATCACCAATTGGTTTTGTGATAATACGTGATTGTCTAACAAAACAAAGTTATCATTTTCAATTATATATAACAAAAATGATATATTAATTTATCAATTTTATGTATAGCTTAACAAGATAAATGGATTTATCATTTTTTTTTTTACATTGTCCTTGAAACTAGCGTTGTTTTTAAACTTATTACTCTAAGACTCCAACCTAAATTTCAGGGAACTAAGTTCATTATTAACAAGTACGCAGAAAGGTAAAATGTTAAAGCTTACTGTATCACATGACAGACGCCTCTATCACGTCACTTGTTGGTTCTTATCTGAATAGATGTACTGTTGCTTCTCATGTTATTTGTGATAATTATGAATCGACTTTTTTCATTTTCAACGTACCTGCCCTCATTTTATTTGTCCATTTCGTAGATTTATTTCTCGACTCACAGTACAGTATGCATGTTGCGTCCTGTTTAGGACATTGTTAACAATAGCATTAACGTGCCTTGGATGCAGAAGCCAGAAGGTGTTTATTCCAGTTTTGCCCGTATGTTTAACTTCGTACTAATACGTACGCAGAATATGTCAAAAAACTTACAAAGAGAGAGTGTGTGTACGCACACACATACAGTTGAAATAGAGTAGGTGGAAATATATTCTGGGCTCAATTATTAGTAACGGTTGAAAATAACTAGAATTAGAGTCACGGAAATAACTAGAATTAGATAAGAGAACTGGTGTTAGGAATTTGTAAGCGTATTGATAACATTTTGCATGTTGAAAATTTTACTCCTCTACAAATATTCACTGTAAGTACTTGTTCATGACGCAGACTCCTAAGCAACTAGTGAAGACAAATTACGACTTTCAGTATGCTTCAAAATAATCTAAACAGGACTTCCGTTTTTCCTTTGCATCCACTGCCCTATCCGCCAAAATGGATAAGCAACGTGTTTGTTTTATGACTCTTATGGTAACGGTAAATTTATCATTAGGAATATATGTAAAAGCTATTTTTGAATAACTGGTTAAACCAAACTGTTTCATTCACTCTTATGTGAGTATGTCGTAGAATCTCTGTACTCTGGGTGATTAACAAACCTTGCAGTTGGAAATCAATCCTTACACCAATAATATCATTAATGTCATTAGTCAATAAGCTAACACTCAAGGACATCGTAGTTTAATTTCTAAGACAACCAAAAATCCTTTTCTTTTATTTCAAATAATCACACCACGGTAATAATTAAATAATACAAAATCTAGCATAATTCAAATAAAAATAATACATCTCCATATATAAGTAAAATTACATGTGGATACACATAAAATACATAAATGACATAACATTGAAGAAAATTACAAGATTAAATGGCATAAGTAAATACAGTCAACGTAACGAACTATTAAAATATCAAGCAATACGCTAGTACGAATGCTTATAAAAAATTGTTTGTACATCTAACATAGACATTTTATAATATTTGTGACCCAATACTATTATTATGCATGTAAAGACCAAAATTAGAAACTTAGTTTGAAATATATTGAATATATAATGTTTCCTTTCAAGCATAAACAAATATGTCAAAAATATCATGTTGACATAAAAGCATAAGTATTAACAAAATATTAGTTTGGTAAGTTTTTTAAGAAAATTATATATAAATATATTTGCTCTCAATCATTTTAGTTTTTTTAGCAACCTCGTTAAAGTAACAGGAAACTATCTGGTAAGAATAGTTAATGAGTTGCAAAGTTACTATTTCTCTTTGGTACACATATTTCTTAAATCTACGTAAACACTTCTTATTACATTTGTTAAATCTTCATAACACTTCATATTACATGTTCCCTAATATTATAGAGTTATGCATTTAAAATGTTGTTGGTAAAAGTAATAAATAAAAAGAATTAATTGATTACATATTAATTCTACTATTAATTAGCGTTAAAGAAAAGTGACATGTAATTAATCTCTCATTAATTTGAATTAATGTTTATATTTTGAATTCAAATTGATAAAAATTAAAAGCCATTAATTCATTCATTTATTGCTTGGTAATTATGTATGGTATGACCTTTATACTTAAAATAGTTTATTAGAACCATTATGAATAATAGTATGATTAGTATCTCTAATTTATAGTTATGAGTTGTCTATAAACAGTTTAAAACTCCAAAAAATTCAAAGTACTGTAACATAAAACCAAATTTCATAAAAATATCATGGATAATTGTTCAATCGTTGCATAAGAGCACCAGGACGTTGAAGATAACCATGAATGTTTATTGTCTATGGACATTTTATAGCTTATTAAATAACATAGTAGAAAAATATTAGAAACCTAGATTGAAGACGAAGGACAATGTTAGAATTTATTAATAAGATGAAGTTTACATTAATTAACACTACAAGAACGACAACAGTTAGCGACGGCTTTTAGCAGTCGCCGGCCGTCGCCGGCCGTCGCCGGCCGTCGCTATAAATGTCGTCGCCCAATAGTGTAGCGACGGCTCCGTCACCAAAATAGCGACGGCTAGCGACTGCAAATGTGTCACGTGAAAATTTTTCCAACGTCTAAATGCCGTCGCTAGTCGTAGATCGCCGTCGCTAACCTGTGTAATTTGGCCGTCGCAAGCCGTCGCTAATCTGTGCAATTTGGCCGTCGCTAGCCGTCGCTAATCTGGGTAAATTTCCAGTGCACATGCACAGCCCATATACATCTCAACCAATCTGAACCAAACCAATATACACTATAGTCATCAAGTATAACCATCATATATCCATCATATAACATAACTATACATTCAAACAATATAAAATCCAACCAAATCTCATTTTCAAATCCAATAATCGAAATATGTAAATAGTAAACCGAAATTTCTACATAATATCCCGACATATATATACATAATATCCAACCAAATCCATCAACTAGAAGTCATCAAAATATATGTACATAATATCCTGAAATATATATACACCATACCAACCAAAATGTGTATATACCAAACTATCAGCAAACAAACATACCTACTCCTCGCCATCGCTGCCGTCCTCTCCAGGCATCCTCCCATGCTGTTGCAAATAGGCCGCAATCCGCTCATCCAGCTGTTGCTCAAAGAAACTCTTCCTCCAATCATTTATTTCTTCAACTTTCGCCCTCAACTGAGCAATCTCCGCCTCTTGCTGCGACCTCCTGTATGCACTCTGCATTCTCATGGCCTATAAAATAATTCATAATTATTTATATATTAGCATATATATGTAATATTATTAAAATTGTTAAACTTATACATTAGTACATGTCAAAATTTACCTCCACATTTCCATAGCTATACCGTCGACTGGTCCGAGAAGGCGGGTCAATAATAGTATCCCAAATATGGTTCTCCTCCTCTAACGTAAGCTCTTCCCGACCAGTGGACTGTGCTACACGAGCCCGCTCTGCTTCGTACCTCTCCTGCGATTACAAACAATTGTTTTACACGATAAAAACCGAATTTCAAAATTTTGAAAATACAATAAGACAAAATATTGTTATTAACAGTAAATTAATTTACCATTACGGATTGTGATTTGTCATCCGTCCACTCGTACGAAACATTGCCCTCTTCGTCGGTCCTCTCCAAGGCATGTGTGGCCTTGAACAACTCGGCCATAGTGGGCTCGTGGTTGTATCTCGCGGCCTGAAAATATATAAATATTATTGCTAATCTGATTATAAAATATTGTAATAAAATGTAAACACAGTTAATAAATTTAATTACCAGCTCCCTCTTATGCTCCTGAAAGGATTTGGAGCCACCACGGTGTAATGCAGGATTTTTATTCCTGTTTGCCCGGTTCCGCGCAGATAGCTCCTACAAATTAAGATAAATTATCATGTATATATCTTGCTAGATTTATATTAGATTTAAATAACAAAACAAACATATATTACTTACTTTTACTGCCGGACTGTCCCAAAGCTGAAGAAAATCATTCCATACACCCTCGCCCATCCAGTTTGGCTTTTTCCCTGAATTTTTGGCCTTGGACAGTGTATCCCTGTAATTTTTTCTCATTCGTTTGTTCCAGTGATTTAAAAAAATGTCCAAGTCATCAGGGTCGACGCGGACAGCAGCCTGTAAATTTTAAGTTATAAAGATAATATTAATTTACAACTGAAATTCAAACTACTACTTACAAGTAAATCCGCTTGTATGGCGTTCTTGACATGAGGGGGATGTCGTCCCAACGAGGCCAACAACCATGCATCCGGCTCTGAAAAGCCTTCCTCGAAAGCTGTAAAATATAATCTGATGGCTCCACCTCAAAGCCACTGCAAAAGTTATGATATACATGTTTAGTGGATTTTAAAACTTATACTTTAAATAAAATTGATACTTACCCAGCACTTTTAGGAACAACTTCTGCAATCGGACGTAAGTCCGGTGCAGTGCCACTACCACCTACACCGGGAGATGAGGATGGCGTGCCACCACCACCTCCACTCCGTCTCCTGCCAGACATATCTGCTATAGAAAAACAATATCATCACAGAACAATTATACAAATTCACTACTACATATCATGTTTCAATCACTTTCACAGAAACAATTATAAAAATTTACTAGTACAAAACATGGATAAAAATTATATAAATAATCATCACAGAACCATAATAGAAATTCACTACTACATAGCATGTTTCAATATTCACTTTCACAGAACAATTATAAAAATTTACTAGTACAAAACATGGATAAAAATTAACTAAATGATCATCACAGAACAATTACAGAAATTTACTATTACATCGAATGTTTCAATCACTATCACATAACAATTATATCAATAACGATCAGTCTTCATCGTTTTCTGATTCAGATTCAGTCTCGTATTCTATCTCATTTTCTTTGGTACTTTCAAATGCATCAAATAGGACGTTCGATTCATCATTCAAAGCCCCTACATCAATATCATCAGTTATTATTATTTCTGTATTTGATTCAAGATCGGCTTGATATGCTGCTTCATCTGGAATATTATTTCCATCAATCGTAAACCTTGGTTTCGTTTTGAAAACAGCGGACCAATCCGCTTTATCTTTTTTCAAAGATGGATACGAAGCAAAATAAACTTGTAACGCTTGCTTGGCTAACACAAAAGGATCGTATTTATAGTAGTGTGATGTATGCCTTATTTCAATAAGTTTGTACTCTTTATGCACGTTGATTCCGGAACCAGGAATGTTACCGAACCAATTGCACTTAAATAAAAAAACCTTTTCTAAAGGTTCAACATAATATGTTAATTCTAGAATCTGTGTTAAGACGCCGTAAAAATCTTTTAAATGCTCATCTGGATCATCACTGCCTTTGAAAAATACCCCGCTGTTATATGTTAATTTTTCAGCACCGTAATCTTTTGTGTTGAACTTAAACCCGTTGACGAAAAATATTGGATAAGTCTTCACATTTCTTTTCGGTCCAATCGCAAGATGTCTTAAGCCTTCATCAACGACACAGTTTCTTGGCTCATAAACATAGTTCAAAAATAATTTGGCAAATTCTTTACTAAGATCGCCAGATGGATACCGTGATTCGTAGATACTGCATATATGTAATATGTGTTATTATTATTATGTACGTACAAGTAAATTACAAGTGAATTAACTATTACCTGACAAATGGCGCGACTTCGATACAATTTAAAAGAACATACGTGTGCGCTACATGGTGGTCTCTATCGTCCAACCATATTTCCACACATTTTCCACCAGGTCTACCATATTGTCTAAAAACAGATAACATTGTTTGAGAAGAATTTTGTTCAACGACTTCCTCATTTCGAGAAACAGTTACAAACGATAAGTTCACATCGTCCTTAAAGTAGTGAGAGAAAAAAATGAGTCTTCTTCTTCAAGATACGATTTGCATATCGAACCCTCAACTCGGGCTTTTTGTCGAATCTTCTTCTTCAGATGATTCAAGTACCTATTAAGATATTTATTACATATTTAGATATACAAATTTAAATTTGAAATTGACATGAACATTGCATATGTTAATTTACCTCTCAAATGGATACATCCATCCATATTGCACAGGACCTCGAAGAAGTGCTTCAGATGGAAGATGAATAGGTAAATGCTCCATTACGTTAAAGAAACCAGGCGGAAGTATTTTCTCCAGTTTGCATAGCAATATGGGTATTTCTACTTCAAGTTTACGTATACGGTCCACCTTTAATGTTGTCGAACATAGCTGTTTATAAAACAAACATAACTCTGTTATGACGTTCCATACTTTTACGGGCAACAGTTCTTTGAAAGCCACGGGGAGTAAATATTCCATCATGATATGACAATCGTGACTTTTCATCCCACTCAATTTACTATTTTTGAAGTCAACACATCTACGAAGATTGAAAGAAATCCCATCGGGAAATCTTAATTCTTCCACCCACTTTAGCACGACTTTTACTTGCTTATTGTCTAGCTCATAGCGTGCTTTCGGTTTTTTATTGTCATTAGGCTTCATATGAAGTTCCGGGCGCTTACAATAGTTTGCTATATCAAGCCTCGAATTCAAATCGTCCTTGGTTTTGCCCTTTACATTCAAAATTGTATTAAACAGATTATCAAACACGTTCTTTTCGTTGTGCATCACGTCAATATTATGTCGGAGTAAGAGATCTTTCCAATATGATAACTCCCAAAATATGCTTTTTTTGCACCAATTATGAATCTCTGACTTTCCTGGGATTTCAGTCTGGACTCCAGTTTCATGTATCTTTGGATAGTCTCTTACAATTTCATATATTTCCTTGCCTGACCAATCCTTAGGTGGTTTCAGATTCTCTTCTCTGTTAGCTATGAAAATTTTCTTATCTTTTCTAAAACTATGATTGGGATGAAGAAAACACCGATGACAATCAAACCACCAAACTTTCTTCCCATATCGTAACGAAAATGCTCGTATTTCTTCCATACAATAAGGGCATGCTAGACGACCGGCCGTACTCCAACCAGAAAGCATCCCGTATGCAGGAAAATCATTAATCGTCCATAACAAAGAAGCGAATAACCGATTTTTTTTTTCGTTGATACATCGTAAGTTTCGACTCCATCATTCCACAGTTTCTTCAACTCTTCGATCAATGGTTGTAAATAAACATCAATTCCTTGAGTTGGATCATGAGGGCCGGGAACGACAGTGGTGAGAAACATATATGGTGTTTTCATACACATCTATGGAGGTAAATTATACGGAGTAACGATAATTGGTCAGGATGAATATTTACTACCAAACTGTGAAAATGGTGAAAATCCATCCGTACATAAACCAAGTCTGACATTACGACTTTCCGCAGCAAATGCGGGATAAGTCTTATCGAAATGTTTCCATGCTTCACCGTCGGATGGATGTATCAAAGTTCCTTCTTCCGCTGTTCTCACACTATACCATCGCATATGACAGACCGTAGCAGAAGACACATATAATCTTTGAAGTCTGGGAGTGACGGGTAAATAATGCATTCTCTTGTACGGGACTTCTTTCCCTTTCTTCTTTCTTGGTTTGTATCTTTCTTCGTTACATATTTTGCATTTTCTGAGGTCGACGTCGTCTTTCCAATACAACATGCAACCTTTCACATATGCATCTATCTTCCCGTACGGTAGACCGAATGCGGACATCAATTTTTTTACTTTATAATGACTATCGCACATCAGATTGTTGGGTGGCGTGTGTCGTTTTGCAGCTTGTACAACTGCTGTAAATGCAGCTTCCGTAAGGTTGAATTTTGAGTTCATAGTTATGTATTCGGCGGTTACTGAAAGTTCGGTTCCGCTTTTACATCCGTCCCACAACGGCCTCTTAGCAGAATCCAACAAATCGTATATTTTTTTAGCTCCCACAGTCGGTTCTTCTTCGACATTTTCGTCTTCATCGACAGCTTCCGTTGTAGAAAACATTGATCGTGCTGCATCATCCACCATATTTTCTATCGGATTCGTCATCATATTACCGTCCTCTAAAACTTCAGTATTAGGTGTAGGTTCAACAAGTTCTCCATGACGATCCCAGAAATAATAATCAGGCACGAAACCATATTGATACAAATGTACTTCAACTATATCTGGTTTCCAATGCTTCAAATGTTGGCACTTACTGCACGGGCAACGAATTTCTGTATAGTTTCGGTTATTAGATTTAGCAAATCTAATAAATTCCTGTACACCGTTGTAGAAATGTTCCTTTATTGATGCTTTCTTTCCAGTTCTGACTTCATACATCCACGTACGGTCGAGAAAATAATTGAACATTTTTCCTGATTTGAAAATGTATGTTAGACAATTTAAATGATTAATTTACAACCATTCTCCATTGTAAAAAGTTCATCGTTCCAGGAAAATCAAAATATAAACTTCGCTTTATTTTTTTATTTTTGTGTATTTTGATTTTCACTTCGGTGGTCAGTCATCCTACTTCCCATTACAAACACAATAATGTAATTGCATTTTATAAATCATTTCAGATTAAACGGTTCAACAAAATTTCAGCAGCACTTCCCTTATGTTCCCTGTATCGTACACAAATGCGTGTACACAGGGAACGTAAAGGAAGTGCTGTCGAAATTTTGTAACCGTTTAAAATGAATTGATTTATAATATGTAATTACTTTATTGTGTTTGTAACTTGTCCAATACAGGGACAAATCCGACAAATATTGTATCAGATGAATATAAATGTCCGTTCCGTTACAAAACGAACATCCATATAACGATCATATACAACACTTGCCAGACGGGGCCAAAGAAAATCTAAGGGATAAAGAAATTTCTTTAAATTTTATCAAATATTATTGTTCTTTTCAAATTTTGACAATGTTTCAACTATTTATATTTTATTTCAAAAATTTGTGTATTTAAATTTTATTTCAACATTCAATTAACAATTTTACTTCAATATTAATTTCTTTATTTTTTTTAACGACATAGATTTTATGTGACTATTTGTTGTTGTTATATTCATTTCTTAATTTCTTTACAAAATCGATTTTAGTACAATATCAGTTGTTTTTAAAGTCGTTTCCTAATTTTTTTTCAAATAAATTATATATTTGCAGAATTTTTAATGTTCTCATATTCATTTTTTAATTTTTTGTACAAACTTTATTTTTTACAATATATACAACCTTTTGCATTTTGTCCGTCGCTAGCCGTCGCGATTCATCGCTAAAATTATCAAAATGGCAATCGCTAATCGTCGCTAGCCGTCGCTCAATCAACAGGGTAAATAAAACAATTATCAATGAATATAATCAGAAAACAACAAATTCTAATTATCTAATAGATAATTAGAAAACAATAAAAAACTAATTATTAAATAAAAATTTGTCAATTTAAATTTACTTAACAACTTAAATTTGTAATTTATCAATTTCATAAACTATGAAATACTTTCATGTAAATTTATCAATAACCAAGTTAATTATTAATATACACTATTTTTTCACCTAAAACAACTAACCATGTTAATCGCCAACACTAATTATCTACATCAACCATTTATTCAACTTCATCATGATGAAATAATTAATATGTACTTAATTCAAGTTCATGATAATAAACTAATTAATCTGCCAAATCAACATACAACACTACTAATACCTAATTTAACAACACTACTAATATTCTAATTAACAACAAATCTAAATTGTACAACAAATCATAATTGAATTAGGGTTTAAACTAAACCTAAAAACATCAAATTTACATTCAAACAAGAGATTAGGAGCATACCGACACAAATTTGGGTGATTTGGAGGCTTTGAAGGGTTGGGCGCCGGCTGGGGTGACGGGGGGCGACGGAGTTGGGAAAGGAGGAAAAATTTGGGGAAGGAGGAAAATGAAATCTGAGCTCTCGGCCAGGACCTGTATATTCCGATTTGCGACGGCTAGCGACGGCCGCTTTTTTTAGCCGTCGTTAGCCGTCGCCCCCCTTTGCCGCTAATCGAAGCCTTTCTTGTAGTGTAAGTTTTCATAAAGCATTTCAAAAATACATAAATCTTCAAAACATTAATTGAAAAGTTTACTCTTATACGAACATTCACTACTCCTAAGCAACTAGTGAAGACAAATTAGGAATTTCATTATGCTTCGAAATGATCTAAACAGCACTTCCGTTTTTCCTTTGCATCAGCAGCCCTATCCACCAAAACGGATAACAGGTATGATCGAGCAAGTTTAGTTAGCATAACCCAGAGGTGGCCCAGATATTCGAAATGCCCAAGCCCAAGGTTTAAAACGAAAGCCCACAGAAATTTTGTAACAATATATATAAGTGTGTTTCGAGTTTCTTGTAAGATTTACTATAACTATATCGAACCATTATATCGTTACAAGTATGTCAAGCACGATCACTTTACCAATTATATTGAGCTACTGCGTTGTCAAAAATAGTACAAATGTTAAAACAATATATAGCTTCTGCGAAATGTTTAGCACTTTAACAACTATATTTCCCTATTATTACATTGCCGTTATTAGCTCTCTACACGAGTTAATTTTACTTTTAACTTTTACTAATTAGTTTAATCTATATAACGGCAAGACGATGAAACCCATCTCCAAAAACTACATATGAAATTATATGCTGTACTGATACTTGGTATGTTGTTTGCTTTCTTATATAGAGATTTATAAGTTTTTTTTAGAGTAGTTGCATGCATTTCTATATACCGCGACATTTGCATACGTATAGGATGTCGATGGTTGCAATTTTCACATCTACACAGACTTTCACATGCCTCATTCTTCATTTAAGCTTGTATATGTAACTTGAGTAGCTTATATATGTTATAACGGCTTGTGCTTGGTTGGTTGGTTTATAGATGATTGTAAGTGTGTTGTATATATAGCGTCTCTAATACATATGTGTATGCGAGAGAGATTTACATTACCATTTGAAATTTCTAGAACGAAATTTTTTTAATGAAAGAATATGTTACACCTCATAAATTTTAATAATTTAATAGAGGATAATTTTTAATTTACATAAACAAGGGTAGGATTGAAATTTTTACAGATAAACAATTTAGATGATGGAAATTATACCATGTCGAAGATTAGATTTTTTTCCAGTCAACTTTCACTAGAGAACACTTTAATCATATTAAGGCATGGAGACTTATGGTCGAAATAGTATTCGCGTTTGATTTTGGCTAAGCTAGGATCCTCGACATAGAACTGTTCATTCAATTTCTAAAGCCACTAATTAATTATCCTAGCCCTACTCAACTTATCGAAAAAAACAAAAGAATCCATTCTCTAAACCTATATCTACTATTACAAGAGCGACGCTTAATCAAATTTAGTTTTTTTAGGCTAAAATAATTAGTGCGACAAAAGCTACCTAGAGATATCAGATTTAATTCGATTTGCGGAGATTGGAGCGCAAGACATTACTGGACGGTGGTGAGCAAGGAGATTTAATTAAATATGTGGGTATTTCTTAGTGTATGGCTAGTGGGAAAATGTTGAATTAAAATGTATAATATTATGTATGATATTCCATTAATTATGACATAAGTTAGGTTAGTGGCCTTTTTTAATATGGTACAGATGATAATACATTTAAGTTTGGATATTGGCATTTAGATTATGTTAACAATTGTGAAGCGGTCATTAGAGATGATTTGAGACCTTGAGTTTATATAAAAGGAAGAAGATGAACATGCTAGCTAAATTGAGCAATCGTAGGTCAATCAATTTTATATACTACGACGACGAAAATATATAAACATGAACGTTTCATAGTTAGACCTGGTTAACATGATAATGAAGTTGAAATTATGCTAATGACACATTGAAGATAGTTGTATCAATGCCTTAAGGAAGAAGTTGATAGCTTTATATCTTCCAATTAATCCATCAAACTTAGTTTTGATTTTATATACTCAACAACAACCGACCACACTTTGACCATGATGTTGAAGAACCAAATTCCAAATACATGTCTTTTGCAAGGCAGAAAGTTCTTTGTCATGGTCTCTCACAAACGATGATTAGGAACCGCCTCTTTATAAGAAGTTAGCTAAGAAAGACTATGAATGAAGGTTAAGAACGATGAAAAAGATAAACAGTGTTGTGCCAAAAAGTTGCACAATGCACCCAAAGTAGATAAATCCAAGTCAAATAGGCAAAAAACAAGAACAAACAACACTTTTTATAGTGGTTCGAATACTTCGGTCTATGTAACAATCCGGGATTTTGGAGATTACCGTTAATATTAAATTGTAATGCAAATTATAATTTAATATTGTGTTTAACAATGAATTGGATAATAAAATGAGGGATTATATTATTTATTTTATATAAACAATATCTTGATGAATATAATTTGAGATTTGAAATTTAAATAAGTCATATTATTTTATTTGAAGCCTATTTCAACATTTGATGGTTGAAAAAAAAGTGTAAGTGAATGAAATAAAGTTTGAAAAACTTTATTTTTGGATTTTGATTGAAAATAAATAATTGTGATGGTTTAATCTTAGTTAATTAGCAATATTGGAAATTTATTCCAATGTTAGCATTCTGTTGTAAAATTAAAGGAATAATATAAAGAAAATAAAATTTAGAAGTGTAATTAGGCTTGGAATGATGTATTAATGTTATAAAAATGTTAAAACATTTTAATACACTTCATTAGACTTAAAAATAAATTTTATTTGGTTGAAATGGATGAAAATAGTGATTTTTCACTAAAAATGGGAATATCGTTAAAAAAATTGTGTTATATGGGGAAAATAATATTTTAATTGGAAAAAAAACATTTTGATGATTAAAAAGTGTTAGAATGATTTATTGCAATTTATTTGACACGAAAGAAATTTTTGTTTAAGTTATTGCATTAAAAATAGTGTTTTTATACTAAAATGGTGTAATTTGTAAAATATTGTCAAAGATAGGGTTTTATTTATAAAAATAACTTTTTATCGTCGAAATAAATTTTATTTTTTATATAATAACAATTTTATTGCAAATAATTTGTTGTAAATATTTTATTTGGTTAAAAATAAGAAAACCAGTGTATAAATTGATTAAATAGGTTAAATATGTATATAACATTGGAATTTCTCTAAGTATATTAGTCTTGGGCTTATTTGGGTAAGGTTTGAATACATTAACTCTCTCTAGAACCATCTAGAAAAGAGGAAATAGGTGTAGGTACCTTTTTCTTCTCATCTTCCTCCCCAAAACAAAAGACACAGTAATTAGAGAGAAAGAAAAACAATGGCTTTCCCTAATTAAATCTTAGTTCCACTCAATTTCGCTATTAATTCAAGAAGAAATTCACCAAAATAAGAATAGAGAAAGGATTTCACCTTCAAGCTTCAATCTTTCTTCGCAAATTTGGGTTTTTGCTATTTAAAATCAAAAGTGAGCTTAAAACTCACATTTTCTAGTTTTGATTGAGATTTCAAGGTAAGAAATCTCAATTTTGTTTGTTGCATGTTTATTTGCGAAATTGCCGTCAGTAAATTGGGCATATCTCTTTCGTTTTAAGACGGAATTCGATAATTTTAGACGTTTTGGAAAGTGTAGACATAGATCTACAAGTTTTATATTTTGAGTTTTCTAAAATTTTGAAGTTTTCTTGATCAAAATCGTGCTTGATTGTTGTTGTCCCGAGAGCAAATTGACAGCAGCAACAATCACGGACCTAAGAATTTTTTTGACCATAAGTTACTCGTTTCTTATTCAAATTTAATAATTTTAGATGTTCTAGAAAGCATAAAAATAGGACTAAAAATTTTATGTTTTGAGTTTTATAAAATTTTGATGTTTGTTCGATCAAAATCGTGCTTGTTTGTTGCTGTCCGGAGAGCAAATCAACAACAACAACAATCACGGGCCTAAGAATCATTTTGGCAATAAGTTAGTCCTATCTTATCCAAATTTAATAATTTTGGATGTTCTGAAAAGCTTGAAAATAGTGCTACAATTTTCATGTTTTCAGTTTTATAAAATTATGATGTTTGTTTGATCAAAATCGTGCTTGTTTGTTGCTGTCCCGAGAGCAAATCGACAACAACAACAATCACAGACCTAAGAATTGTTTTGGCCATAAGTTACTTGTTTCTTATCCAAATTTAATAATTTTGAATGTTCTGCTAAGCATGGACATAGAGCTACAAGTTTGTTGCTTTGAGTTTTTAGAATTTTGAAGTTATCTGGGTCAAAATTGAGTGTTTCTACTACTATCCCGAGAGAAAAACTAACATTTGCTCTATGTTTGAATCTGAAACGGAATTAACTATAACACTTTCGTTTCTTAACCAAATTCAATAATTTTATATGTTCTGAAAAGCTTGATCATGTGCTACAAGTTTTACATTTTGAGTTTTCTAAAATTTTGATGTTTGCTTGGTCGGAATTATATTTGTATATTGTCGTGTTGAGTGCAAAATGACAGCAATAACAATTATTAATCTTAGACTTATATTAGCTCATTTTTGCTCTCATTCTCGTTCGGTTTTGATGTTATTTTTAAGATATTTTGAGAGCTATGATGCCTATCAGTAGGCTAGATATATTTGGAGAATTAGAAATTCAAATTTAAAAAGAATTTGAATTGATTTTGGTTAAATTTCAATTGAATTCGTATTGAATTCAAGTTATCGGTCTTGTGTAATCTTTCTTGTTTTTCATTGTTTTCGAGTATGGTTTTCACTAAACCATTTTTGGAGTGATTTTTGAAATAAATGGACAGTTCAAATTATTTTATATAGCATTTTAAAATTATTTTTCTAATATAAAATCTATTTATTTCATATAATAAAGGAATTTCAAATATTGGTTTTGTTAATCTTTTCGGGAAAATGTTTTAAAAGCCTGTTTCCATTAGTAAACTATTTTAAATATAAAATATACACTTTTATACTACTTGAACGTGTGAAAAAGAGAATTGAACGATTTAGTAAAACACGTGGTATGGTACATGTACGTTTACTATTTCGGTTAATTCCGGACTTGTACGATCGAAGTTTTTGATATTATTGATTCTGAGATGTTTTGCCATTTTATGGCGTATTTTGAGGTTTATAATTTCTATTTATTGGAATTATTTAAGAAGGCCAATATTTGGAAAGTATTATGGTTTGAGATCTCCTATGTAGGAGTATGGTCGATGAAAACCTTCATGATGTTTTGTTTACTTGCCAATGATATAAGGCAAGTCTTGAGTATATGATTTCATATTTTGAGATTTATGGTTTATAAGGAACCATCACAATGTTTTCACTTGTCGATGAGATGAGACAAGTTACAATGCCATTTAATACTTGTCGATAAGATGAGACGAGTATGGTGTCTCTTTATCACTCGCCAATGAGATGATGCGGAACATGATTTTCTAAGTTTTATGATGTTTCTAGTGTGGCATCGACTAGCGGCTGGTAAACCGCTAAGTACGAACGTGTGGTATGAGAAACACGTTAACACTTTTCGGTTTCATATCCATGAGTTTGTGACACATTCACGATGTTTACCTAACAGAACTGTTTTGAGAGGAATTAGCGACCTAGTCATGAGGATGAACTGCTTTGGAAGGTGTTAGCGACCTTGTTAGGGCAAACAAAATGGCTTGGAGAGGTGTCAGCGACCTTGTCATGAGGACGAACTACTTTGGGAGGTGTCAGCGACCTTGTCTGAGGCTTCGGCTGTCTGAGTTTAGCACGTGCAACATTGCTTCGACATTGCAATTGAGGATTTAGCCAATCCAGATTTTCTAAGTTTTCTGTTTTATTGTGATTTCACCATTTTAAGATGTTTAATTACATTAATATCCTAATACTATATGAGATGTTATATATATGGTGAGTTCATTATGATGTTTTGAACTCTTATCGAGTTCCTTGAGTTATGAGTTTGGGTGATTTCATGATTTTATAGGATTTTTGGGTTTTTCCATTTTGGCAAGTTGAGATTGAGAATTATATACATTTATACTGATGAGATGAGGTATAATTGACTTTGTTGATTATTCTATATTTGAGTTTTGGATCATCCTATTTGAAAATATTTTATGTTTGCCATTTTGCGCGAGAGTTTGTATTGATGTTTCTCCTTTTGAGGAGATATGGTTCATGGAAACCATGTAGACATTTTTGGATGTCGCCAAAATGATATAAGGCAAATGTTTATATTATTTGAGTATTATTATAGAATTTACCTCTTTTGAGGTCTTTTTATACTTAAGTGACATTAGTTCACTTAAGTCATGGGTTGTATTCTTTATGTTGCTTCTTATCATTCAAAAAGAATCATTATCTTGTAGCTTATGCTTCATTTTATCGTCTATCCTTATTAACTAATTGTTTTATCTAGACTAACCCGTATTTTGTACTCGGGCCAGACCAATTTGTTTCAGGTTAGCTGTCAGTTATGGGACTAAGCTTTGATGCATCTGCTTGGATATCAGCCTAGCACTTTGTGTAGTTTATATTTCTTTCCGCTTGACTTTGATATGTATTTGATTAGATGTATATAGTGTGGTCTCTGTACCACTTTTGTGTATCGGTTTGTATCATATTGAGATGTATCTATGTATATGTATTTATATATATATGATGATTGTTGTTCTGCGATGTAATATGCATTCTGTTATTGTATTTTGTTCTGATAGATCCATTAGCCATCTATAGTTCTGTATTAAACATTTATTGGATATGTCGATCCACTTGAAATAGAAAAAAAATATAGAGCATTTATCGATGTATGCAGTAGATGATTAAGACAAGATTATAAATGGTCGCTCCTAACCAGCCATATTCTCTGCATCAGCAGATAGAATTACTTAGTAATTCTCTTTGTTAATGTGGGTCTCGAGGTGGGGCGTCATAGTCTACGTCCACTTTAATTCTTGTTATTGATTGTTTTCTCTTCGAATTACAATGAGTTCAATCTGATCCAACCACAATCTAGTGGATCTCGGATTTACAATGAAATTTCTAGAGTTAAAGAGAAGGAGATAAAACTTAGATCTGAAAATTCCCCTCTTAAAATCCAGAAGAAAACATCCCCTCGAGTTGAAGTTAGCTTGTTATTTATAGTTGATTCCTTCCTTAAGTCTCACAATTGGACCAGAATTCATCCAAATCTTCATGATCCACAAATATAGGCTTGAAGACTGAGTCATCTTGAATAATCTCCAAATAGAAAATCAACTCAGTATCGACTACTTCAAGTCAATACCGATTTCATTTTTCCATTATTCTTCAAGTTTTTCTCCATGTCTTGGCTCTCCTCGTCAACCTCTTTTCAAATCAAGTCTTCATTTCAGGTCGGTGATCATCAAAAGTGGTCTGTACTGACCTGATTTTTCTCTTCAGAACTCTGTCAAATCTTTTGAGTTCCCTCATACCACCGTTCTTGAGAGTTATCATCATTTTGGAGTGAATTGTATCGTTGAAAATCATGAGTTTCAAGTTGGTACCGACCTAACTTGGTGTCCGACCTAAGTGCTTTGTGTGTTTGCTTTGAGTTATGACTTTCGGTTGCTGAGTTTTTTGTTTTCCACAGCTCGCTTGGAGTCTAGCCAGAGATTTTTGCGTGTTCGACCCAAGTTCTATTCAGCACCGACCTGAGGACCTCGATCGAAAGCATGACTTTCTAATTTTTCGATTACCTTTTCATTTTTACGATTACTTGTTCGTATTTACTTTTTCTTGCATTTTTATGATGTCTTCGAAGGCCTTGGGTTATTTTTTCATCGTTTGTTCATCTAATACACTCGTTTAAGTCTGTTCGAAGACTATAAAAAATTTAGTTGTAACACTTCCACCCAAAAATACGACTTATAAATGTAATAATTGCTTTGTTCAAGAACAATCTTTAGTAGTAGCGATCAATCATTGGTGTTAGAGCTCTCCGGCTATCCATCGATCTAAATTGTGATTTATCATCTGGTTCCTTTGAATTCATTTGCAAACCAAAGGTTGTTCTAGACCATTATAGCTAAGGACCTTAGTCCTTTCTTAAGTGTTAGTCAAAATCATAACAGACCATTTTCATCCGAAGTTATTATATCAAATATAAAAATCATCCCGTGTTCGTCTAGGATTTATCAGTTCTAGTCTAATCACAAAGCGTTCAAATCCTAAGGTCAAGTCAATGTCCATTTTAGGGCCCGATCTCTCCATATCATTCAATATTCAATCTAAGGTTCAATCTCTCTGGATTGTTTAATATCTAATATAAGGTTCAATCTCTCCAGATCTAACTTAATCTAATCTGCTCGCTCTGGCGAGGGGACTCAACGTCCAAGAAAGTCCATCCGCTCACTACTTGGTGAGAGGACTTACTTTCATACAAACTCAATCCACTCGCTCTCCGATAAGGGGACATGCATCTTATGGTCATCGCCCCATCCCTCTAGATAGGACAACCATGTTAAATCAATATCAGTCATCACGTTCAAGTGGTTTTGAAAAATCAAAGATCAAAATCAGATAATCAAACAAAATCCTAACTTTCATCTCCGATATCTAATTCAAAGTGTGCCTAGAGACCAATCGAGGTCCCATTCACATATAAGTGGCCTTAGGTCATCATTGTCCTATTTATAAAAAAAAAATGAAAAACATGGGAATCGATCCTGACTCTCGCCCATCCCGATCGTGGGATTTCCAATCTTGACCCGGATCCACGGTCATGTCTTGATGTATTCGCTGCAGACGGTGACTGTTCTGGCTGCACCACTGTAGTTAGGTTTCTTATGACATGTCAGTGAAAATCATATCCATGAAAATCATGGTTTTAGGTCGGTACCAACCTGACTTGGTGTCTGACCCAAGTGTTTTGTGTGTTTACTTCGAGTCATGACTTGGGGTTGCTAAGCTTCAAGTTTTCAACTGCTCGCTTGGAGTTTGATTCAATATTTTTGTGTGTTCGATCTGAGTTCTACTCGGTACCGACTTGAGGATCCCGACCGAAAATGCGACGTTCCAAGTTTTCAACCTTTTTAGTTATTTTTTTATATTTCTTTTTTCTTGCATTTTATGATGTTTCCAAAGTCCTTGGGTTATTTCTTCATCGTTTGGTTGTCCAATTCGCTTGTTTCGAAGATTGAGGAAAATTTGGTTATAAAAAGGGTAACAAGATTAGGCAAAATTAGGTAATTTTGCAGACTTGCGAGTATATGTGGAATGATGGAAATGGGATCTTCAAACTCAACTGGAGATTGAGGGGCCATAGAGGAGAAGGAAGCTTCAAGTATTCCACTGTTTATAGGGATTTCGATATTATTATTCCTTAGAAAAATTATCAATATAAACAAGATCGCATTAAATTAAAAATTTTATACTAGATTTAATAGAATAGGTGTGACAGTTAGACTGTTGGGTCGGATCCGAACCTGATGCATCGGGTCTTTGTTCAAGGCAGGTTGGATTCTTTTAGTTTCAAACTTCACACTCGAAACTTAGAGCCGACCCAACATAGGGTTCAGTTAGGGCTTAGTCGGGTCCGGTTGGTTAATTACACTTAAAATATGCATATTTTTTGTTTTTTGGTAGGGTATTTCGGGTCGATTTGGGTTGAGTTTGATCAGTTTTTAAAAAATACCTAGACATGACCTAAGACCCATTAAATTTGGGTTGGGTCAGGTTCTCTTGGATTGGTTTGATTCGGGTTTGTAGGTCTCAGTTCTACTTTTTATGCTCTATATAATTCAACAACGTGTATAATCATCATGTCTCGTTTCATATATTTAAGAAAACTACATTTCAAGATAAATAAAAGTTCTGAATGGTTAATTAAAAACATCTATATCCTTTTTTACTCTTACCATAGCCAAGAAAAACACAAACGACGGACCAAGAAGATAACTTGTTATGTTATGTATGAAGAAGGAGAACAAAATAAGTACATATAAACACATTAAAAATAGAATAATCAGGTGTGTGTCTATTCAATCTTCAAAAGGCAAAATACTTGAAATGTGAGAAGATGGAATAATGTTAATTAGTCTGACGATTGTGAGAACAACTTCACTCAAAAATCCTTATGAACATAAGCGAAAGTAACATAGATCGAGCAGTTTCAAAAATATTCGTATGCTTTCTTTATGCAATACCATTTTGGTGAGAGTATCATTTATGTTGGATGGTTCCATATATGGAAAGCAGTTCGCACAATTTCTTAGAACTGTATTCTCGACCTAGATCACATTTAAATCATTTGATAACAGTCAATGCATTGTTTTGACAAGTATCCTAAAGTTTGTATATTTCAAAAAAATGATGTCTCATTAAATGGATCTATTGGCATCATGTCTCAACCTTACCCATTTTAAAAGTCTGTTTGCATTTTAACACCTCAAAATTCCATTATCGAACCAATTTTTTTAATTTTTTAATTTAATGCTTCTCAACCTTACCAACTTATTATTGAACGATACTTTGGAAAATATTCAACACCTTCAATCAAATTTAAAAAAAACACCTTAAAAAACATCAAAATCCAAGATCCGATTGAGGCGAGGTCAAGGGTTTGGTGCGCGACATCATTAGTAAGGAATAGTAGAGTTTATGGATATGATGAAGTTCTAGGCAGGGGTTCTGGTGAAGTTCTGAGTGGAGTTGATGTTTGGTTTTGGTTTTTAAGTCATCAAAACGTAGGAATTGAGGCTGTCAAAGTTAGGGGATTTGAATTGTGATAGAGTTAGGAGTATGCACTAGGGGTAATTATGTAATTTGTTACTTATATCTTACTTGACAACCAATCTTATTTGAAAATGAAGGTATTTTCTTTCTATTATATACTTGATATAATGTGTTATATTAATTAATTTAATTAAAAGTATATTTAATAGAAAATCCATAAATGATATGCTTTGCGATAGTAGTTACAAAGTGTTATAATCATGAGTAATTTATCACAAAGAAAATAAATATACCATTTTAGATATTCCCAGTCAAGATGTATCGAGACTGGATATTAATACATTACTTGACACTGAAGTACGTAGCGCTCTCCAAGTATTAAGCAGTGTATTACTCATGGCCGTTGAACACCAAGACGTTACATACCAATAGTTATTGGATATCCATGGAATGATTCACTCGATAGTTTTCTATTGGTTAATATGACTAAGGTTAAACAAAATATATTGATGTGACAAAATTACACAATTCTCTTGACTTGAGAATATTATTTCTCTTCAATATGGAAGCTTCGCTTTGATTATAGTTAAATCATAACACCGTGTTCATCAAACGACTGTAGTTGGGTTGAGCGGTAGCATTGGAAGTAAAATACTATTCAAGAGAGTATTCATCTTCATGGTTATATATGGTTAGTATCACGGTCAACTAAATTCAACTCAAAGTCAAAGTCTTTGATTAGAGTATTTCGGTTAATAATAATTGTTATTATTGAACGAAAAAATTTGTCTTCGGATTACAAAATTGAAATGGATAATACTGTAATTTTAACCATTACCAAATTCCATAAGTCCAAAGTGATATAGTTTTGCCAAAGAGAATCGGTGTAACTATTAGTCACAATCGGGTAAGCTTAACAAAGTAAAACTGCATTTTACCAAAACCAATTAAGCGATGAATTTGGCCAAAATGTCATATCTGCTAAGTGACATGCGAATGTTAATATCTGAAGAGTTCGATACTAATCGCTGACTAAATTTACGCCTAAATAGTCGTACAACCGAATCGTTAAATACTCCTTGACCATATGGTTTAATTAGTTTATAATTGTTATAAATTAATTAATATTTATAAAATATTAGTTATAAAATTTTTATTTTTATTTAGTGAATAAATATCATTAAATGTATTTATAATAGTTGTAAATATAGTAATCGATATACGATATCGATACGTGTTTAAATTGAATTTAAATGCATACTATTTTTTGGGGCTTTAAATGGGTTTGAAGTCTATATTGGGGGCTGGTTGGTTCGGCTATAATGGAGCATAGGGGGCCTCCATATGATGGTTAAAGGGGCTAGGGTTGAATGGATAAGAGGAAAGAAAGAGTAAGAGATAAATGTGGATCTTGATTTTAATTTCTCTCTACATTTCTTCCTTTATAAAGCATCTTTACCCACTTTCTTTTCTAATTATTTTGAGCCTCCTATCCCTCTGCGATCTGGTCGAATTCTTTATCCCTCCTCCTCCATCATCCAAGCACAAATCAAATAATATTAAACACTATTTGATAGCCCATATTCTGCAATTTTAAAGATATCACCTTCAGAATTGGAATTTGATTCGGGAGTTTGTTTCAATGCTTTAAGGTGTGGTACTTTGGCACCGGTAAAGCATAATTATATGATCTATGATCATATAATAATATTGAGATAATTTATATATCATGTATTGCTTTATTAGTTAGGTGATGATTCTTATATATCGGTATATCGTCACATTTAAGACGGTTGTTTATTTATGTGCCTTTATATATTTAAAAAAATACTTGACATATATATGCCATGATTCTCATGAATTAAGATAAATAAAATTGATTTTTTAATATTTAAATGAATTTAATATACGTTATTCAAATAATATAAACTCTATAATTTAAATACTAAACTTATACTATACAAAATATATTCTAAAATTACATACAAATAGTTTTATACATGATATAATTTTTGACATAAAAAATAAATATTTAATATGTGAATATGTATATTGATTAGATAATATTTAATTCAAATTAGTTAAATAAATCTTTAAATAAATAATTATATCATATAAAATATAATTTAAATTTTATAAAATTATTTTTACACCTGATAAACTCATGAATGCAAAAAATTATTTTTTGTATATATTCACTAAATACTCATATAAATGCCAAAAGTATAAATTTAATTTTAAATTTTCTTTTTTTTTGGCAAGGCCGACGGTTTTATAGTGGACCGACCACTTTTATTACGAACGTAATAAAGTTGAAGTACATGAGTAAGGTAGAGACACCTCAGCTACTAAGATCGGAAGAATAAAAGTACAGTACAGGAGTGTGACAGACATGTCACACCTACAGAGATAAATAACTAGACTAGTTCTCCTCCGCAGAGGAAGAATCTCCATTACCCTCACCAACCCGGGTAGAATCCAAAGAACCACTCCCACGGAGACCAAAAAAGGGGCGGAAACGAAGAGCAAGAGAGGGATCATAACAGTCAACTTCAGTGGAGTAAATAAAAGATCGGTCCCATGCAGTATCAACTAGAATTACGGATTTAAATTATGAAATATATTTTGAAATATTTGAATGCTAAAATGTCGTATATACGCTCTTTCTAAATTATTAAAAGCATAGTTATAATTTTGAAACATAGTTTTGTATATAATTTTATTATTTTTTTTCAAATTAATTTTTTAATTAATTTAAAAAAAAAAATCTCATTTTAGCATAAGCAGTATTAGTTGAGTATACATAAATACATAGCTGTCTGAACCACATTGCTGCTAAATCTATTAAATATAATGGAAAGCACCATCCCATCACCACCTTAGAAGCACTCAATACCTTCATATATCGAATGTACCTCATTAGATGAATTATTGCATCTGTCTTTCCATCGTACATTGCCAATGCCGATAGCTTAAAATCGAGCGGATTCCTCCTATGCCGGATGTTAGGGGTAAATGGACTCCTATTTACGTCCTTCAAATTCTGGTATGGGGATCCACCTCTCAGTATCCTTTTGATCAACTCAACTATTCGGTTATTGTCGTCTAACGGAAGCCTTCAATCAATAGCGACATTTTCCCTCCATTCCTATGGGAAAGCTCTGGCATATACTCCTCTAGCTGAACATCCACATTATGATTCACACTTCAAGCTTTGTTCTGCCTCTCATTTCTACTGGGAAACTCTACCACATCTCTTTTGGTTGTTATGCATTCATATTATGATTTGCGTTTCTCCCTCCAGCGTCGTTCACTCCCAGCATTCTAGCTCTCCCTAGGTTCAAACAAATACTACCCTTAAGTAAATTCATATCGGTATCGACCTTATTTAGGTCGGTACTGATCGGTTCTGGTTATGAGGGCGTTTTTCCATTTGCTCTGCTCTAACTCCAGATGCTCATGCATTAGTTCATGGTCTTTATTTATGAATTCCAACAGCTATTGCTATTCTTTGTTGATCCATCCTTTTGAAGAATCCATCTAGCATCTCCTTTTGTTGAGCCATTAATCCATCTTGCATCTCCTTCATCATTCTCTCCATTCTCCTCTTTGATTATGTAGATGGATTGATTAGAACTTCAAGGCACATCCTGACTGCCTAAATGCTATGGTTGACCCCCTCCAATCATATATCTTGGTGTTAGACCTCTTCATCTCTTCCAAACTTCAGACCCAAGATTTAGGTTGTCAAATCTTGCACTTTTTCAGTAAAAGCATCAAAAATGTTACCACCAGAAATGGCACAAATGCCCATAAAAACAAGTGGATCAAGATATCGAAGATAATATACGCAGGAAAAGAAGAACAAGCAATACTTTTATAGTGGTTCGGAAATACTCCAACCTATGTCCATTTTAATCATTGTTATTGATTAATTCTCTCTAGAATACAATAATTATAATACAAATCTAACGATATTCTTATGGTTCTCAGAGTTGGGAGTGTTAGGAGTATTTGGTAAAGAAGAAGATAGAAGAGAAATCAAGTGCCAAAATGTCCTCTTCTAGTTGCCATGAGATCCATATTTATAGGGAAATCATCTAACAGAGCCACAGGCCCATGAAATATCGAGTCTAGATCCAGTTCTGAGTGTGTAGGAGTGAGTAACCAGGCTCAATTACCAATAGAAAACCACTCGGTACCAAGTGGTTTTGGTCAGTACCGAATGTTTTTCTTAAGGGAAACCTCCCATCCTTCTACCATTGGCCTCCCATCTCCGATGTGTTGTGTTACACTTTTCCTTTGAGATTGAGTTGTTTTAGAGAGGTTCTGACACCGCTTGTTTTTTCATGTCTTTGGTCAGAAAATGCTTGGGTTGTTTTTCTGTTCCTTAAGAAAAGCATCCTATGACAATCACTAGAGCTAGAGCTCCATGTACAAGAGTTTTGAAGGACTCTTATGCAGAAAAAAGTGGTTGGTACCGAGTGGTAGTGCTCGATTCCGAGTGGTTCTCCTTGCTCCAATGCCTCTAAAATTTCTTGAGTTACTTCAAATCATCATTCTTTTTTGATGTCTCCAAAGTCTTTGGGTCATTTTTCATCATTTTTTGTCTAATTCGCCCATTTAAGTATGTTTTAAGATTTGAAATATTTGGTTATAAAATATAATCTTCAAAATATTATATTGAGTGATATTGAATTATGGAATAATGTTTTTCTTATGGGGTACTCTCGTGATCAAGTGTTCGGACACTTTGAAAATCACAGTATACATACATTTACGTATGTATTTATTCCTTAAGTCTATTTAGGGTTTGTTAATGTTCCACCTTTAATTTATACATTCATATTGTATATTTATTATTATTATATAACTTTTATATTTTAATTTACTTATATAATAATCTTATGTATAATCGTATATTAATTAAATCTTTATTAACTAATTGATTATTTAATTAATTTTATATTATTATAATATATATATATATATATGTATATGTGCATATCATTTAATTATTTTATTTAATTAAACAATTTTAATTAAGTTATATATTAATTTTGAAATTCATTTCATATACGTACGTGTATACTTATGTTATTTTAATATTTTATAACAACATAACATACACCATAATATTTAACAAATGTATATATTTATTTATTAATTTATTTAATTAATATATTTTATTAACCTTATTAATAAGTTTTCATAAATTTTGGAATTAATTTATACTTCAAATATTTGAAAATTTGTATATATGTATATCTTATATTAAATTTAACTTTTAAATTTAAAATCTTATATTTTTAATTTTCAAATAATTTTGAAAATTAGCTCAAGGTCCAAGTCAGATTAGGCCTTTCCTATTATGGACAACTTTTGGGCTCACATATCTGTTCGGGTCAGGCTGGCAGCAAAGTAGGACAGTGTACTTGATTATCCAAACTTAATCCTTCAACACTACCTTCCTAGACACCCAAAAATCTAGGCTGCGAGCTTAATTAGTTAACCTTAACATAACTAATTTAGACCATGTAGGTTATTACACTCTGATACCATTGTTGGATCTAGGCCAGCCGGTAGTAGAACAAATGGTGAATTTCAATTTTTTTTACCATTTTGGATCTTTATTAGGCATATGAAGTCTAATTTATTCAGAATGTTTCTAAATTACTTTTAAATAAAACCATTATTTTATTTAAATTCATAATGTAGTTTTATATTATGTAATTAATATTATATTATATATGTGTGTGTGTGTGTGTACCATACACCACCACCCACACATACATATACATATATGTGTGCGCGTGTGTGCATGCACTTGTAACATAACAATCTATGCATTGTTTAATATGTCCATATATAAATGTTGGAATTTACACCGTGACAAACATGTTAGCTTCTCTAGCATATAAATATATTGTCCAAATTAATGTGTATATACTTTAATTTACGTATACAAAATATTGCATATATATATTATTTTGAAATTATATGTATGTATGTATGTACGTATGTATTATGTATATGTGTGTATATGTATGTGTGTGTGTCTGTATGTGTGGAATTGATAATATATATAATTATCTATATGTATATTTGAAATCATTTTAAATAATATTAAAAATTTATTTATTTATTTTACTGGAAAATTCGAAAACAAAAATTATATTTTATTTATTTACATAAAATAAATGTATGTATGTATCTTATAAACAATTTGATAATAAATATATATATTTATACCTAAATGAAATACATATAAAATGTATAAAATAAATATATAGATATACCTCTTATAATGTTCATGCCAAAAGTTTGTCATATTTTCAATTCCAAATACCTTAAATATAAATTTCCAAACCAAATTAATTTTGAAAGATAATTTTAAACTTTAAGTTTTCAATAAAAATCTAAATGATATTTTAATGTTTATATGTTTTATGTAAATCTAATAATTTAAAAATCAAGTTTAAATTCAATTTTGATTTTCGCAAGTATTTAAATATTTAAAACATATAAAAACTTTTTATTTTTAATCTTTTCCTAAAATATGTCGTGTACAAATTTATTTTTAAAAGATGTAAAACATATTTTTATAATATATATAATCTGACATTATTAATTTATGGAATTAATTGATTGAAATAATATTTAAATTATATATATAATTTGATTTAAGCTGAAAGTCTTTTTAAGTATGATATTATGTTTATAAAAATTGTAACCAATATTTTGTATAGCATAAGATTTAATATTTGAATTCTGAAGCTTATATAATTTAAATTATGTATATTATATACTTTAAATATAAAAAAATCATTTTTTTTATTTTGGGCCATGAGTACAAAGGCATGTACGTGTCATAATTTACTTTTAAATATATGTAAGCATATAAACATACAACCATTTTGAACGTGATGATATATCTATATGCTAGATTTATTACGTAACTAACAAAATAATATATGATATATAAATTATCTATACGTTAATATATAGTTGTCGACTAAAAAATTACCTTATCACCAAGGACTATTAGTTCATCTTGAAATAAAGATACAGACTCGTTGAACAAGATTCCAATTCAACAAGGTGCTGGCACCTGAATTAATGTCCACGGGCTTCAAATAGCGATTGTTTTAATTTGATTTGAGATCGAAAATGGAGGAGAGGATAAAGACATATTTAAGCCAGAAGAGAGGTAGATGGAGGTTCAAAGAAGCAGTAAATGAGTGTGAGTTGAGATGCTTATATAAAGGAGTGATTAGAGAGATAAGTTAGGATTAAGATCCACATTTCTCTCTTACCCATTCTTTCCTCTAATCAAATCAAAATCCCAACCCCTCTTGCCGTCATACGACCGCACCCCTACCTAGTCTATTATGGACAAAATACAGTTGCCCCTGTATGGGCTTCAAACCATTTAAAGCTAAAAAATACTATGTTGCATTTAAATATAATTTAAATGCATATCGATGCCGCATATCAATCAATATATTTATAACTATTATAAACATATTTATTAATATTGTTCATCAAATCAAAATAAAACTTTATAATTGACATTTCATAAATATTAATTAATTTAATTAATTTATGACAATTACAAATTAACTAAATCATTTGATCAAAGGCGTATTCAACGTTTCGATGGTGTGACTCTTTAGATGTAAATTTCACTTGGCACAGGGTGTGATATTTTAGTCAAATTTATTGTTTACTTGATTTTGGTAAAATCCAATTTTACTTTGTTAAGCAAATTACCTAGTTATGACTAATATTTACACCAATTCTCTTCATCAAAACTATATAACTTCGGACTTATGAAATTTGGTAACGGCCAAAATTCCAATATCGTCCATATCAACTCTACGGTCCAAAAATAAAATCGTTAGTTCAATAATAAAGATTATTATTAATTAAACTACTCTGGCTAGAGATTTTAACTTTATTCTGACTTGAGTTGACCATGATACTAACCCTATATAATCGAGGAGACTAATCCTGTCTTGAATAGTTTTTCACTCCTAATAATTCCACTCGAGCCAACTATAATCATTCGATGGACATCGTGCTGTGATTTGACTATAATCAAAGAAGACCTTTCATATTGAAGATTAACAGTATTCTCAAGTCAAGAGAACTATGTAAATTAGTCACCTAGACATTTTCTATTTGACCTTAGTTATATTAAACCAAAAACTATCGAGTGATTCATTCTATTGTTATTCAATAACTATCAGTACGTAACTCTCTAGCACCCCACCAGTCATGATTAATACACTGCACAACATTTGAAGAGTGTTTTGTACTGTAATCACAATGGATGCATTGATATCCAGTCTGATACATCTTGACTAGGAATATTTAAACTGTTGTGTTTATTTTATTGTGATTCAATACTTTTGATTACAACTATTTGTAATTACTATCACAAATCCAACATTTATCGATTTTTTGTTAAATATATTTTAATTAAATATTAAAGTATTTATAACACATTACAAAAGATATATAACAAAATGAAAAAACACCTTTAGTACAAACGACAATTGATTATAGAGTTAATTAATTTACAATAAATTATACTTTATCAGTTGGAGAACGAAAAGTAATGGTTTCTATTATTGCTTGATAATAATCATACACTTCATGACTTGATATTACTTAAAGTAATTATATAATAGAAAAAGAATACTTCTAAAATACAAATGAAATTCACTAACAATTAGAGAAAGAAACAGTTGCAACCAAATTCCTATATTTATACTTGGAGTATTTGTTGAGCATTTTAAGCATTTCAACCCATTCTCGGGCTCATCATGTTAGATATTAGGATCAAACTTGAACATTTGGTTTAAAATATTGATGATAAATCATTTTTTATACTATGTTGATACTTTATTTAAGTAGAGCGCCACTATGGGAAAAAAATGATTTACACGACAGAAATGCTCCATTATCTAATCGCATATCTACTTCTTGTTAAATCCTGTGCGGTCTCATTGCAGTCAGACCGCAGATATGCCCCATCATCTTATAATAACTAACACAACGTATATAAACAAAGTCTTATGTTGTATGATGTGTTGTTCTTATTTGACAAATAATAGAGATGAATATTATACGTTGTTTGAAATAATAGTTTTTTGTAATCTTTATGAAATGCACATTTCTACTAATTGTTAACAATGGCTACTTACAACAGATAAATGTTGTTTTAAAGCAATTAAGATAACGTAAAGCCATTTTTGTATTTGTTGTTCTTTCTTAAATGAAATGACACAAAGCAGTTCACATTTCTATTAAATATAATATTAAACAAAACCAACATTGACACCAAATCCAAATACATATCCTACAAGCAATGGTTCAACACTAATACATAAACTATGCAACCGAACCCATAGATACACAAAATGCAACAAAAACAACATTGGCAAAGCTAACTAGCCAGGATTCAACTGCAATATTCATATATTTAAATAATATAATACTAAGCATATATAGAGCTCAGGCACTATGAATCAGCAAACTTGAAGACGTACGTACCCCACTCCATCCAAACAATACCAATATCCTTTTGGGAAAAGGTGTTGTTTAGATCCTTCTCCCACTGTAACAAATAGGAATGCAGAGGTTAACTTTAGTCAGTATGGATCTCGATATGTGCCTAACTAAAATAAAGCATTGACATATATTACCTTAGCAGCCCACAATTGATTCTTATCCCCCATGATGTCTTTCATGTAGTGCATAACCCACAATCCACATGTTAGTTGACCTCTTCGTTTTGGAGCTCCCTAAAGCACGCATAGATGTCAAGTAAACATATAATTTAATCAATCATGTTGAAGGAAAAAAGTCATCAGACTTGACAAATATGGAGGACGCACCAAATAAATCATCCATCGAACTTTCTTATTCCCTTTCACTTTGTCCTAATTGTAAATGGCAATAGAGCTACGAAGTAAACAAATGTAACCACTAAACAATCAAAAAGCAGAATATAAAATAGCAATTGCACATACATGTTCACAATATTCATTCATTCTTCACCACACAATCGTCCTCTCAACGGATCCATGAAATGCACACTTTCTTTGGTGGGTTCGCGACCGTCAAAAATCAATAATTATTAACATTGAAAATTCCACTCAACATTCATAACAAAGTATATACAACATGAATCAAGTACAAAATTAGATCGATCAATATAGAGAACCATATTGTACATGCCGTGAGTGATATGACTCTAAGAAAATTTGATCAGGCTTCCCTTGTTCATACCAATTGGCCAAACCAAAAGCTATTTTAGCTAAATTTCCACTCCTTGTGCATCTGTATAAGTAAGATATATGAAGGTGATCATGTCTGTCATCTTAGATTTCTTCAGCGCTTCATGAAATTAGCTATAAAAGCATATAATAAAAGATTAATTAACACCAAATGTAACATTAAAAATTTGTGACTTAAGTAGATGTCTCAGCAATGACATGTGCAACACCAATGCATCATTAAAAGAATAATTAACACATACGTCATATAAAAAATAATGGCTTGAGCAGATGTTTTAAAAATAATTGTGTTCGCATGTATACCACTCTTAAAGATAGCCGCTTTTGTTCGAAAACCAAATATTTCTTTGTCCAAAGTGGTGTTGATGTTGTCCCCATTCTTCAAGGATGTGTTGGCCCATTGGCAAAGCACCTATAGTGCTACAGGCAGTTTAAAAGGCAGTGTGTCGAGGTCTTCAGCATCATCCAGTTCATTGAGATGATATATTTTCTTCTTCTTCTTCTTCTTCTTCTTAGTAGCATTAGGCTTAAAAACCTCCAAGTTATGTAAATAACACTTAACTTTTTAGGCAATCAAATATCAAATTAAGCAAAACATTGGTTACGTAATCTTATTGCTTATGTTATGAATTTTATAATTGAATAACAATTTTCATAATAATTCGATTGAAGTTTCATTTTCAAATTAGGCAAGTGGTGCAGTAGTAATGGTTTTTGTAAGAAAATAATTCACTCTTTAAACTAATCTTCTTTTACTACAAAAACTAGTCTTGTTATAAAAATTATCAATTATTTTACATTAAGTATATAAAAAGAACTAAGATACACTTAGTCACCAATGATTTTTCATCAATCTATCATTTGTTAAAATCCATGGTGCGTGAAAGTCATGGTTACAAGTGACAATAACTGGTATGTTTGTTAGTGAAGGATTCATGATTTTAACTTGAAATGTAATAGTGGATACTGGAAGTATACGTTATGCGAAGTCTATTAACATAGAGTGAATATATGGTAACCTTGCATAGGTACTCAAATTACCTTCTTAGTTATCGCATTGGAGATCAAGCTTCTCATCCAAGCAACATATGTACCACCAAGTGCGTCTTGCATTGTCGTAAATTCATCGTTGACAGGAATTGGTAGCAAGGCATCAGGAACAACTTTGGTGATAGATACACATGCGTTTTCTTTTCCGGGTGGAACACCATGGATCTTCTGGTATGAGGCATCGACATTGATTTCAGTGACGGTTTCAAATGCAACGACATTATTCACAGAAAAACCGCGAGTGCGAACTTAACATTGTTTTTTCGAGATATGGGTCCTTTCATCTGCACCAAAAACATTTGTATCATACAAGGTTTACCACAGCTAATCATGTTAACATCATCAATGAAATTAAGGTAGCAGGTGTTTACCAAAATTTCTTCACAAACTTCCAAGTCTTCAGTCAATTTTTTTTGGGACTTAACCTGTTCCTCAATAACGACTGACAACCCTTTCTTCACATTTTGTTTATTTTCCATCCCCTTCTTCACATCTTGTTTCTTTGTATGCTCAATGTCATCAGTTGCCTTCTCCAAATGCTCCTCGGAACAGCTGCCTTATATGTTGATAGTTTGGGTGAATTAGCTAATTCCCTTACCCCTTCAATCTTTGATTCTACCTACTTTAACTTTTTCCTCAAACTATGCCTATTGCTTACTTATTTTTGTCTTTTTCTCAAGGTCCCACTTACCGTTTTCCTCTTTTTATCATCTTTCGAACGCTTGATGGATTCATATTTATATTTGCTAATGATCTTTCCTTTTGGTGTTTTGTTGGTGAATTGAAGTAAGCCTCAGGCTTGACAAAGCCACCAACACCTCATACCCTGCCAGGATGCTCAGGGGTGCCCAAAGCCTTGTTAAAACATCATTAGGTCCATTTACCTCAACAAATCCAGCTTTAACATAATTAATCAATGCCTTCTGACAACAAAATCAAATATGTTGGATTCATATACTTTTATTTCAATAGACACAAAGTAAAAATTTAATAAAAATAAATTGATTACACTAACAATTTTATCGGCAACGACGTCTGTTTCTAGGTCCCAGAAGTTTTCATTCTTATCTTGACGTGCCCATAACCACAAAATACCATCAGATGGTTCTTTCTCAGGACTGGCTTACAACTATATATATATATATATATATATATATATATATATATATATATATATATAATGTGAACATTTATCAGTCCATTCTAACAAAACCTAAGCCACTTAATTACATATATCACCTAGTTATGCAAGCAACACTAACTAGTTCTTACATAAGATTAGCATATCCTTTGTGTGCCATCCGATGAGGTTACACATTACCTTTTCATTTTTCTCTTCGGGCTTTGTGAATTTCCTACAAATTACACACAAAAGTACACATTATATAATGTCATGGCATCATCGAACCAACCATAGTTATCAACGCACAGTTTTTAAAAGTTAATTAAATATTTATGTTTGAAGTCAATTTAAAGTTAATTTAAAAATTTATATTAAAGTTAATTTAAAGTAAATTTAAATTAAAGTTAATTTAGAGTTAATTTGAAGTTAATACTAAATTTAATTTAAAATTAAAGTTAATTTAAAGTTAGAATTAAAGTTAATATTAAAGTTAATTTAAAATTAAAGTTAATTTAAAATTAAAGTTAAGTTAATTTAAAGTTAATATTAAAGTAATTTAAAATTAGAGTTAATTTAATGTTAATATTAAAGTTAATTTAAATTTAATATTAAAGTTAATTATTAAAGTTAATTTAAAGTTAATTTAAAATTATAGTTAGTTTAAAGCTAAATTTAAAGTTAATTTAAAGTTAATATTAAAGTTATGTAACGATACATATTTCTAACAATTAAAAATATTTACATTTTATAAGATTTTTGGAATTTAATATTGTGAGAAATTATAATTTATGATATATAAATGGAAAAAAATTATAAGAATATAATTTAATAATGTTGATTAAATGTAATTGACATTTGTTTTGATGTAATTACAATCAATGATAATAACAAAAGTTAATAAGGAATAAAACAAAAATGTTTTATTAAGAAAAGGAGAAACCATAGGTTATTTAATTTAATTGTTTTTAACGTTTTTGAGTAAATTTATAATCTTTGTTAGTAAAAAATATATTTTGAAATGTGTTCAAATTATTTAAATGTAACAACTGTTCATTTCTCATCTTATTATTAAATTCATTTTGGAACCAATTTGGAAATTAGTTGTTGAAAGTAAATGTAATTAATTTTTGCAGTTAATATAAGAAAAAATGCTTACTATAGAGTAGAGTGAAATAAAAAGACTTATATTAATAAATTTCATAAGGTATTTGTTGATTTAATAATAAGAATATAAATCAAAATAAAAAATTTGTTTGGAATTTAAATTATAATGAACTAAGATATTATTATAGTCGTAACTAAACGTAATTAATATTTTATTTAAATCTTGAAATTAACATGGAAAATTGAATTTCAAAAATCATTAAATTTCTGTGTAATCAAGAATGATGAAAATTGTTAACTTTTAACTTTGAATTTAAAGGTGATTAAATTGATTTGAAAATAATAATTCATTTAATTAACGTGTAAAATTAATCTTTTTGGCCACTTTCTAGGATTTCAATGAAACTAGTTTCATCAGATCTCTAATAGTGAATTATTATAGGATTTCAATTTTCGTAGCGATTGGACTTATCGTTTGATCGTGAGGGCTCGAAACTCATAGAAATCAATTGATGAATTTAATTAATATAATTTGATTTTAAAAACTAACTTCTTTATACGATAGAATTAAGGTTTGAAATTAATTTCATTGAGTTTAAAAATATTGAAAGCCAAATTTCGATATATACGATGACCTATTTTCGTTTCGGAAACGAAACTTGCCTTCCTAGTCTTCGTTATCGCTCTGCCCCAATCGACCCATTCTATCCATTCTTGTTTTAGCTTTGTCTATATGTAGGCTGAAAGGGAGTGTGGATTAAGGATCCTAATGCTAGTTTAACACAAGAGGGGGGTGAATAGTGTTTAATGGATTCTAGGACTTATATAGACTAAATTAAAATTACGACATAAACAAATGTAGAACTTAATCAGAGAACAGTCACAGAATCAAACATAGACGCATAAAGTAAATAAAAAGCTGTAAAAGGAAAGAATATACTGGATTTAATACTGGTTCGAAGTTACCGTACGTCCAATCTTGCACCAAGGCAAACACCTCGTACAGATTTTTATTATACTAGTGGCGAGATTACAATCCTCAATTTTTAAAGGCCTTAAGGTACCCTTCTGTCTTCGAGTCTGGGGCAAACTCTCTTGATTTACGGGACACAAGATCACCCAATTGATTTCCAGCCACAACCACACCTTATAAAGAGACTCGATAAACTTTTGATTACAAATTGATCCTATAACTCTGAATAGCTCTTTGATCTTCGAGAGAGTGCAGAGAATCAAACAAGAATGAGATTCTAATTTGATTCACTTGAGAATTCGACAGAATTTCGACATGATCTTAAAAATATGAAAATTTTAGAATATGAATTTGTGGAGAAGAAGGAGTGAAGAAAATAAGAAAAATCATTAGTTAAAAAATTCGTTTGTGAAGGCTATTTATAAACCAGTAAGGTCATAACCATTCGTGAAGAGATTTAAACGAATTGACACTTCTTTTGAAAATTGAAACTTTTGAATTTGACGGCTACCATGTCGACATGGTATCCCATGATGTCGACATCCCTTAGTTAAAAACAATGTTAAATTTGTTTTGAAAATGATATTGAAAGGAAAACATAATGAAATGATTCTGGAGAAAAATAAACTAATTTTCCTAAGTTTTAAAATAAAAAAGAGTAGAAAAATATATTTTTTAAATGGATATAAATTTGATTTTAAATCTTAAGTATATGTATTATAAAGAATATTTAAAAATAAGAAAATAGTTTTAAAAACAAACGAAGTTTAAAACAAGAGTTTATTTAAAAACAAAAGCAAACAATATTTTAAGGCTAAAACATCTTTTTGAAAATCATTTGAAAATATAACTTTTAAAGCTAAAACATTTTGAAAAGCAGTTTTGAAAAACCATTTTGAAGTAGTTTTGTGAACTTCTTCCTGCAAAATATTTTATCACATCAGGACTCGAGAACTTGTACAAAACTAGGATGTTCGTGGGTTTGTAAGCCACTTGTCATAGGTTTGTAAGCTATTTGTCGTGGGTTTGTAATCCACTAAGAAGGTAGAAATGGGTTGCATCCCAAATGAAATTTGGAATGAAGATTTTCCATGCTACTGTGAAGTTTTAGCAAAACTAAACGCTTATCTTGAAATCTTGATTTTGATACTCATTAGTCTTCAAACTTGATTTCTTCATTCTTGATCTTTATACTGCACAAACTTCAATAATCAGTACCTGCCTTATATATCCTGCATAATAACATTCATATATATATATATATATATATATATATATATATATAGACAATGGTGTTAGTATAAGTTATAATAAAAGAAGTTACAAAAGTTGTTGTCATCAAAACCACTTTCTCCAGTTCCTAACGTAGGCTATTATAAACCATGGCAGCTTTCTATTTTTATTTTCTATACGTACAATTTCTGTTCCTATCTTCTCCCCTAGTGGTAGACATCTCAAAACCCTAAATTACAACTCCAAATCAAATCGAAAAATCCAAACCGCTCAAATCCTATCATATAATATATCATTGCATAGTTCTCGATGAACGTAATCTACATCTGCAATTCATTCTTCGATTGGAGGCTCTGTTTGTCCTGAATTTGGCAAAACATTCTCGGCCGTTCATGCTAAGGTTTTGCCAACGGTGATACTGTCACCATTCGATGGTCGGCGAGCACTGCAGCATAGAGGAGGCCAAGGCAAGTTCACCATTGGCTTGGATCATCGTATCGGGGCTCGAGATCCCCAGAAATCGATTATTTTTGATCGGTTTTCATCCTCAGCCAGGTGGAGTTCGGCGGCGGAAGAACGTGCAACGAGTGGGAAGCCGGAGGTGGCGCATGTGGTGGAGGCGTCGAATTTGGGTTTAGTTTGTCATAGGCGGCATGGTAGCATGGTGAGGAGCGGTGGCTATTCAATGTCTATAGGGTTTCGATCGCATGACGTTAAGGTTCGAGAAGGTAATACGAATTACGAAATTTCCCCTTGTTTTAATTTTAATTTTAATTTTAATTGTAGTTTCAAACTTCTAACGTGTATAACCTTTGCATACGAACTCCGATTGACACACAATTATTTCCATTGGGTTCGTGTCGAAATTTCGAACAACATGAAAATAGTTAGGTTGAATTTGCAGACTATTCAAATTTTTGGCTTTTATTGGATTTTAAATCGACTATAAATCAAAGGTGGGTGGTTTAACCCATTCACGAAATACTAAATTATTCTGATATTAGTTAAATTGAAATTATGAAGTTATTTATTTTATTGGCTGTTATATGGTAATTTAAATTAACATTTTAATTGAAATTAAATTTTATATTCAATTAAATTGATATTTAATTAATATTGAAATAAATTTCTAGTAAACACCGACAATTGATAATTAGTAATTTTTGTGATTTATTGGTGGATTTGGATGTTGATAGTGATGGATGTCTATATGTCGACATTTTGGATGATTGAGTCTTTATTATTTTATATATCCCTGTTATCACTATGTACATTAAGAGACAACATAAAAACTGTTGTTGAAATTATTTCGAATAAATTAAAAAATAGGTTGAAATGATATATACATTTAACACTTTGATTTGGATTGAAATGATATGTATCCATCCGTTTAATTAAAATTGAAAAACCGATTACTTGGCCATGGGGTAGAAAATTATATACGGACACCGGATTGGTTAAATTAAATGGTTTTTACAATCTTGAATTTGGATTTGTTTAAATTATACTATTTTAAAGAGAATGAAAATTGGATTTATATGAACTAAATTATTTTCTAAAATTGACTTTTGAAATGTTGAAAGCGAAATCGGTTAAAAACTGTAGTAAAGAATAAAAATTGAAATGTGAAGTTATAATTGTTATATGACTTTAATTTTGAAAATTGATTATTTTTAAGTTTGAACCGTAAATTTAACAATGAAGTTTAAATTGATTTAAAGGGTTTGAATCAATGAATGGAAACTAGATTTGAAATCGATGAATTGAAATGGTTTAAAATAAGAATTGAATTGGAATTTTAAATCATTGAATTGAATTGTTGAATCAAATTTGAAGTTAAAAATGATTGTTTTGAAAACAGAAGTTAATTCGAATTAGAATTGAAATCAAGTTCATTTGAAATTAAATCGAAATTTAAGTCAATTGAAAAGAAAGATTGGAAATTAAGTTTTTTGATTTGAAGTTTGGACATGGTTCCAGATTTGTTGAAATGGAAGGAAAAAGTTTGATTTGATACTACTTTCAAAATAAATTATTTTAATATAAATAGTTTAAAATCTATCTTTTAAAATGGTCTAATTATTTCGATTTTCCAAACTATTTTCACTATATAAATCATTTTCAATACTCAAACCATTTTATATCAAACTATTTTAAATCTTTAAACTATTCAAATTATCTTCTAAAAACTCAAACTATTTTCCAAAAATTCGAACTACGCAAAGTTGGAATGTTTATATTTAAATCGTTGAAGTAAATGCGAATGTGTTTAAATGAGGTTATACCCTATGTTGAAATTTGAAATTATATTTTCAAGTAAAATTGACATATTTTGAGTTAATATGGTATTTTGAAATGAAGTGATATTTTGAAGTGAATATGATATTTCGATATCAAATGTGAATCGGTTTTGAAATATAAAAGAACCAAACAGTGTGAAAAATGACGTTTGGTTGTCAAAGTGACCGAGGCCTCTTGTTGGCATATTCTCTGCCAATATTGGAACCACTTTACAACTGTGTATGGGGTGGATGATCCAGAATGAAGTGGTTGGATTTGGTGTACGTTTGTTGGATTTGAAGAAAGAGAATGATGATGGATGACCTCGACACGTGTCAATTGAAAATAACTAAAATATGAGCCTATGTCTGGCCAAGGGGTTCGCAACCTTTTGGCGGCCATCACCCCTTCGTATTATTATATTGATTTTGGACTTGATTGGTGCACCTTGATTTGATTTTGGTAGTGGTGGACTCGGTGGGCGGTTGTGTCTACGATGTGTTACCACCAGCCAGAAAGGGTAAACTGGTAGGATCCTACCTTGGGCATTGCCTCACGCGCCTTGTCATATTTTTATCCTTATAGGCGACCACTACGATTTTGTTTTAGTGTTGTCTTATCACAACACCTCTCTGACTGCCAACGTTATTGGTGGTGTCGAAGGAAAACTTTTGGACAATGTTCAAAATTTATTAAAGGGGCTTAATGTAAAGCCTTAACGTTAAGAAAAATATTTATTTTACTGATTAGACACTACATATACAGCGTATCTTATTACATATAGATAGTTTAACGGATCCTTAAAAGATGGAAAATCTCGTAACATCTTTTAAGTTATTGCACACACGTTATACACTGGACAGGAGATCTAAAACCCCATAAACATCTCTGACGCTATTACAGTCTTGTTATTGGTGTTATTGATTTAACTTACATAAGATCTTTTAGTTCCGACTCGAGTGTTTTGTCTTTTCGTTGCGTTGGGTCAACTTGAGCATTTCAGTGTTGAGGACATTATCCGTAGAAGATGGAGATGGAGTTGCTAGATCATATTTACTATTATTATTCCACTGCATTATTTTCGTATGTTGTTGATTGTACTCTGATTTTGTGTAAAAATTGTGTAATCAAATGTATATGGTAAAACAACTTTATGAACTGTTTATTTGATTATTATACTTTGTCATTCCGCTGCGAGATTCTACATTTAGTTTTCCTTCTTTTCTCTTATTTTCTTATTAAATCTCATTGACAATCCTCCCTTTTGAATGGGTTGAGTTAAACATGCGTGGTTTATTGTCGATTTAAACCACTCAAAAAGGTGGGTCGTCACAAGTTAATTTGAGTTAAAGTTATTTTAAAGTTAATATTAACGTTAATTTAGAGTTAGTATTAAAGTTAATATGGAACCAACTATAAAATAGAAGGACATAAGTAATTCGAAGGTGTATCATAAATCCTTTTGTAATTCGTTCAGCAACAAAAATATTCCAGTCGCCCTTTTGAATGAACCGATAATCATCTGGAGTGAACTCCAACATCTCATGTGAGTCCAAATAGGGCATCATGTATTTTATGACTAGTCTGCTCTTGAACTCTCTCCATTAATTCCCCGTCGATGTTATAACCAGTTTCTTGAATTCTTTAGGCACCACAAATGCTTTCTGCATGCATATGAATAGATTAACATAATAATATTAGCAATTAATTGCTAAGATTATACAAGTAATCAGTGGACAGTTCATTTACATCTATACAAGTAAAAATATTGTCCTACTCATGTGGAGGAACATGTCTTCAGTCAGAACTAGCCATTGAGATCGTTGTTCATGCTTGCACCCTAATGTAGGACTGCATCCACGTCGCTACCTTTCCATTTGGTTCCCCTTTGGCACTAAAGTCAACCTTCCATCTCTTTCCCAAGCAACTCGCTTGTTAATGCGGTTCATCATCATCATTCCTCGCTTCAGCAATTGCAATCCACCAGTTACATTCTCAGCTTCATCCTCAGGCAATTTCCACTTTCCATGATTGTTACCACTTGAAACTAACTTGGATATTGTTGCCACAATGTTGTTGTTGCCACAACACTCTTGGATGTTGCCACAACACTCTTGGATGTTGCCGCGGCATTCTTGGATGTGGAACTGATAGCCTTTTTATTTATTGTCTTTTCAAGTTTTTTTGGGCTTGGAACTTTACGGTGTGAAGGTGAGCGTGAAGGTGAACCTTCACTTTTTTGAACTTTATGGCGTAAAGGTGAAATTTTACTTGTTTGAACATGCAAACGTTTTTTCGCAGCTATTACTTGAAATAAAGAAGTTAGGAAACCACATTAAGTGAAATAAACAAGAAAATAATTAATAGACATAAGTAATCCACACAAGGATGTAAAAACTCAAGCAATTTGATGCACTCAAACATATCAAAGAACACATGCATATATTTTAAAGCAACAAAGAACACGAACTCAAAGTAATTAGAGAAGTCTTTATACATATCCAAGCATATCGACGAGCACAAACTCAAAGCAATTTGACAAAATAATCAACCTTAGCCTATTCTAAGTTCATCCTCATAAACATCTTTTTCCTCGTCTTTGGGTCGCTTATAATTGCTATGTTCATCACTAATAATGCCATCAAAAGTCTCCGCTGATGGCATTGTAGTATTAAATGGTCGCCGCTTCATTTCAATATCTTCTAGTTCCTCATCTTCATCAGCCCCTTGGTAGTTTCTGACGGGACATCGTACAACCACTAATCATAGAGGATCTGGGGGTCTTGTATGTACCAAATTTACTGCACATGTACCCCCCAAGAGAAAAGAATCATTTAAATGCCCTTTCCTATTCAGATTAACCAAAATAAATCTAAGGTCATCTAGTTTGATTGCCTAATATTCTCTACCCAATCACATTTGAAAATAGTATACTAAAGTTGTGATAGTCCATCTTCGAAATTATGTAATCACACCGTAAAAGTCCACATCCTTTGTTGTGGGGTTTTTATCCTTAGCACTAGATATTAGCATTACATCTGCTCGTAGAAATACACTCACTGTTCTGAATTTATTGAATTTCATCGTGTTCCTTGGCACTGAAATGAACTCCATCAATCGTGTATGTACCAAAGATAGGCAGTTGATGTTTTGGACCTTTTCAAATCCACGTTAATTTTTCTGAAACTTTGTTTTGAGGAATGTCATCATTTGACACCTACAAGAACAATATACACAATATGCATTATATTTCAATTCAAAAAAATTACAAGCTGGAAGGACTTCATTAAGTCACCAATAAATCAATGACTTACCTTTTCATTAACCATGTCGCAAATGTCTTGCTCTGCCTATCCTTCGATCATTTCTCTATTTTGGGGGGGGGGGGGGGGTCTACTAGCATTTTCCAACCTAGATATCTCAAAATGTCCATTGGATTAACATAAATTCAAACAATTTAGCCATATAAAAAGCATTATAATATAATCCACATATTCAAAAAATAGTATGTAGCCAAGTAACATAAAACTTACGCAAAGTAGGGCCTTGCATCCTCCATATTATGCAATACATAGAGATGTAATTGATCAAATGACTTTCCATAAACTATTAAGTATGACACTCATGATTTTCTTTTGGTGGCACGATGGATGTCTGATCTGCAATTATGTATAATTTCAGCAGTACTAGATTGTTAAGCATACATTCGACACAAAATTCAACAGCCTCTTCAACTATGTAGCGTTTTGCTATGCACCCCTCCGAATGTCTGCGACTTTTCTCCTATCCTTTAAATACCTTCATATTCTTTCAAAGGGGTACATCCATCGGAAAAAAACAGAACCACATAGCTGTACTTCCCTCATAAGATGAACCGTCAAATGAATCATAACGTCGAAAAATGAAGGAGGGAAGTATTTCTCAAGCAAGCAGATTGTAACTACTCGGCCAGCTTGCATTTTTTCCAACTTTGGAGGATCAATCACTTTGGCACATATTGCCTTGAAGAATAGGCAGAAGCATATAATTGCATACCTCACCGGCTTCTCTAGAACAGAATGCAATGCAACGGGGAGAAGAAATTGCAATACAGTGTCACAGTCATGGGACATATGACCAACAAGTCTTAAATTATGCAAAGAGATAAGATTCCTAACAACAGATTAAAATTTTATTGGCACGGTCATGTTAAAGAAAGAGTTGCAAACAATTTTCTTTTCTTTCACAATATGGTTCCAACTATCCGTAGGCAACTTTGAACTTTTGGCACCATCTTTAGCTACCGAATCCTTCCTAATGCCCATAGACCATATGTCTAAACGAGCAGAAGCCCCATCTTTTCTCTTCCCTGGAGGTTTCAACAAGGTACCAAGAAAGGCCTCAGCACAGTTCTTCTCTATATGCATCACATCAAGCATATGTCGAGATGTAATATATAGCCAATACTCTAGTTGAAAAAAAGCAGATTTCTTCCTCCAAACATGTTTGATACGGTATGCACAACCCATCATTGAAGGAGGATCTACCTTTTTGCCAAACTCACAGTTCAGACCCTTCATTCTTACTAACACTTCTTCACAATGTTAATGGAACAGGAGCCATGTTCTCCTCTACTGTGTTGCCGAAAGATTTTTTTGCTTCCAATAAGGATAATGTTGTGGTAGGAACCTCCGATGCCTCATGAACAACATTTTCCTACCATGCTGCATGTAACTTGGTTTTGTCTTATCGATGCATATTAGACAAGCATTGTAACCCTTCACAACGCTACTAGACAAATTCCCGTAAGCAAGAAAGTCATTAATAGTCTAGAGAATACTGCTCTCAACATGAAGTATTCATCTCTTAGTGAATCGTATACTCCATCAACACCCTTCTACAATAACTTAAGATCATCTATTAAGGGTTGAAGATATATGTCGATATCATTGCCTAGCTGTTTCGGCCTAGAACTTAATAATGTCAATATCATAAACTTCCTCTTCATACACAGCTCTGGAGGAAGATTATATGTGACAAGCAAAATAGGCCAACAATAATACTTGCTACATTGAGAGCTGAAGGGATTAAATCTATCAGATGATAGTGCTACTCCGAGGTTCCTAGGCTCACTACTAAATTTCGACCATTTTTTGTCTACTGAACCCCAAGTTGGGAGATCAACTGGATGTCGCATCATTCCGTCTTTCTTCCTTCCATGGTCATGCCATGTAAGATTCTTTGATGTATTTACCAACTAGTACATCTGTTTTAGCCATGGAATTAGTGGAAAGTACCACAAAACCTTAGCAGGAACACATGTTAATTCTTTATCATCCTTACCCAATATCCAGCATGAACTGCGATAAATGTGGCAGCGAATATCAACTACATGCTGGCCTCTATACAACATGCAGTCATTAGGACAAACATGAATTTTTTTTCGTATTTCATTGCTAATGCATCAAGACTCTTTTTAGCTTCATACAAGGAGCATGGAACCAAATTATCTTCTAGAGGCAAACCCCAATCAATAGTAGCATTTCTGTAAAACAGCTATCATTCATGTTATGCCTTGCTTTTAGATTGAAAATTTGAATCAAAGCGTTCAACTTAGTTGTCTTCGTACAACCTGGGCATAATGGCTTATCACCATCCTCTACATACTTCAAAAACTCAACTGATTCATCTGACATATGTTCATCTTCACATTCTTCCCCATCTACATCATCCTCCCACATACCACTATGACATTCCCCATCTTCACGTTCAGATTCTTCTCCAATATTAGGCTCCGACCGATAACCCTTATCAATGCCACTCAAATAAATATTGTCCCTAATAAGTGAAATGGAGAATCCATTTGTGTTGCAGTATTTCAAACAAGGACATAGTATATTCTTTTTATCCCTAGCATTAGCTGATGCAAACTCAAAAATGCTGCTCACTTTTCAAATTTGTATGAACGTCTATCAACATGCATGCATAACTTATCCATATACAACTAAACAAAATGCACTATGTTTATTGTTATTCTATAACTGAGGTTGTTCATCTACAACTAAACAAAATTAACAAAATTTATCATATTTTCAGAGAAATTGAAAACCATAGTAATAAATACAGACAAAATAGTAGAAACTATTCTAACCATTATATTTGAGTAGAAACCATTTTGTATTCAAAGGAATAGTTTAACCGACAAGAAGAAGGGCAATAACAGTAAGCACAATAGCCAAATTTCCCAACAATAAAACAACCGATAGTAACCAATAATTATCACTAGATTCTCATCACAATTTCATAAACAAAAGATAAGAGAATTCGGGTATACCTTACCATGCAAAGATCAGGGTCTCGTTGTCAAATCATCGAGATTAAGGTTTGATTGGGTTTTGAGATAGAGAGAATATTGGGAGAGAGATTCAAAAATAATAATTATAAGAAGAGGGAAAATAAAACGTTGAGAGGGAAACCGAAGTATAATATGGACCAAAAACTACATTCTTTTTCAACTTCGAACAAACAACAAGCAAGTGTAAAACATGGAGAGCGAAATAAAAATAAAAAATATGGACCAAAAACTAAATTTTTTGACAACTTTTTCAAACAACATAAAAGTATGGTTTGAAAACAAAACTAAAATTGAGAGGGGAAAGGTAAAACGTTGACCAAGTTGGGAGGGAGGTCAAAATATTTATGGAGCCAAATCTAAATATTTTGATAACTATAATCAAACAACATAGAAGTATGGCCTGAAAACGAAACTAAATTATGAGAGGAAAAATAAAACATTGACCATATTTGGAGGGAAAGCAACATAATTGTGGAGCCAAATCTAAATCTTTTGATAACTACAATCAAAAAACAAATAAATGTTGTCTGAATGACATGCATGAAATCTTAGTAACATAATGGTTTCACGGGCTATGTTAGACAACACATGATTTTTCTATATGTTGTGTAAAAAAGTGGGATAACAAAGTATCTACCTTATATTGTGTGATGACGGTTGTCTGATTCACTTTGTGGCATAGTGCACTCATTTTGATGTCTTAGGGGTTCAAACCCATTACATCTATAACCTAATCTAGATAGTCATAGCACTAACCAGTTGAGCCAATGGTGTTTGACAATAATAAAGCATTTATGTAAGTATTTCTTTTTAGTGGTATACAAATGATGAAATAATTAATAGAGGAGCATAGTCTCAAACTGAATGGAGATTCAAATTGAGCTAAGTAACGATGGAAATTATCTGATCGTTATAATAGTCGGTTGAGTTTTGGATGCAGATTTAGATAGTCAGTTAAACAGTAATGAATTTTTTTTCTCATTTTATAGGTGATGCAAAATTTAATATCAGTCATTAATGTTTATTCAAAAATAATTAAATTAAATAAATAATTGGTACGTATCCGTTCAAAATATCATGTTCTTCTAAAAATTATTTGATTTTTATTTGTTTTTTTTTTAAATTTTTATGCATAAAGTAATGATGAAAAATATACATACTTTATGATAGTTGGATGAATTTGGATGCAGATCTGAATAGTCAGTTAAATTTATCGGATGGGTTGGGTTGGGCAATGATTGAAACCTGGACCATTAACTAGCCTATGAGCTCCTTGAAAGAGTTATATTGACATTTTTAATCAAACATAAATGATGTATAAGTATACATCGATGTATTGCTTGTTCAATTTAAGTTCTATTTAAAGTAATACATTAACCAGTTTTGATCGGAAGGTATACTTGCAATGATATAGACTGCCATATATCAAGTGTTGATGTTCACGTATTCAATAAAATTTGCATTTGGAATGGGAACAACCATTTAAGACAACGCATATGTGAATTTACTTCAAAAAAGGGAAAAAGGACATACTTTCTATTTTTGAGATTATAATGACTAAGGCAAAAAATTGAAATTTAGGGTTTTCCTCAGCCATGGGGGAAATTCTCTCTCTCCACAGCAATCTTTCTCATCTTTCTTCTCCTAGTCATAGAAATAGACCACCTGACTCTCACATCAGAGATTCTAATAAGGATGTCATCATAGACAAGGATGGGTTTCAATTAGTTCAATCGAAATCAAAACAGAAACGTCAGCCTCCTGCGCCTGTGAATCAGAGATTTCCAAAGGATCTCAATTCTGGAATGAAGAAGACAGCCGATCAGTTTTCGACTGTTCCTCCTCCAAATATGAGAAACCAATCATATCAACAGCGGAAACCCATAAATTTCTCTCTGAACAAGACGCAAGGGAAAAAATCTTGGGCTGATATCGTATCTGAGCAATCAACTGAACCTAAGGATGATGAATGCAATCTTGAATCTATCCCTCCCATCAAGATCAATAGTAAAAAATATGGTTTGATAAAAGAATCAGTCTGTAAAAGAGCTATCGAATGCTGGAGCAATTCGATTTTGGTGTATGTTGTTGGAACCAAACCATATTACACCTTTTTCAAAGCTTACATACAACGTGTATGGAAGCCTGTTGGTGAGTTTGATATTTTTACTAGGGAAAATGGATTCTTTATTGTCAAATTCAAAGAAGTTCAAGATTGCAACTCAATCATTCAGAATGGCCCATACTTCTACAATGGAAAGCTCATCATAATGAGGAGATGGTCTGAATCTCTGAAACTAGACAGGGACCTCCTCAGTTCGATGCCAATATGGGTAAAATTACCCAATGTGAATTTAAAATTATGGGATCGAGAAGCGTTCAGTGTTATGGCCAGCATTATAGGAAAACCCATAAAAATGGATGCAGCTACAACATTGAAAACGAGATTGAATTATGCTCGTCTTCTAGTAGAGGTATCTGCAAATGATGAACTACCTCAAGAATTAAACCTCACTTTATACAACGGGGAAACCATTACTCAAAAGGTTGAATATGAATGGGTACCACCGAAGTGTAGTATCTGTAAATGCTTTGGACACATCAGAGATCAATGTGTCGCAGAAGAAAGGTGGATACCCAAAAATCAAAATCAAAACAAGAATATACCTACTGATCAAGAAAATGTTGCAGCTACAATTTTTCAAGATTCGCTTCCTTCTGAGGAGGCAATAAAAGATTCAAGATTTCAACAAAACAAAGATCGAATCAACCAGGATGGTATCATCTCCAATCTAGAAAAATCATCTCATTTGCTCACTGATCAAGATGATCAGATCCTTGCGTCGGTAGTTCATCATTCAGAAAGCTTTAAAGAAAAATCCAAAGAGGTTTTACAAGGCAATTCAAAGAGGGGATCCAATAATGAAGAGGTCTTTAACTCTGAAATCCCCCCCATTTCAGAGTTATGTTTAATTACAAATAATCATGTTACAGAAACAAATAACATCCTGCCTTTGAGTTCCAATCAAGATCCAGATTTCAACATGGAAAATGAACCCCCATCAGATAATGCTGCAGAAGTTGAGGACAATGGTGGCATCAACTCAACCTTGCCTCGCAATGCTGAGGAGTTTGATATCTCTTGCATTCAAATTCCAGATGGCCTTATTGTATCAACATCAGATAATATTATGGAGGAATCTGGAAAGCAATTTGACATATCAGAACTACATATTCCCAAGACTAAAGCTATTGGCAAATACAAGAATTCAAACAAAGAGAAAAAAGCTTTTGGGCAAAAATACATTTCAATCAATCCAGACTGGAATGAAATGACAACAAGACTTAAAGCTAAAAGCTCAGAGAAAAAGAGAAAAGGTAAGGGTAGCAGTGTATCAGGTACAATCTGAAACACTGTTTATTTCTCTTTATTTTTTTTTATTTTTTCTCCATTTATTTCCTTATTATGTCTATTATGGCCTGGAATGTTAGGGGTATGAATTCCCCTCATAAACAGAATGATATTTTAAACATGGTCAGAATTTATAAGCCATCTGTTGTTGCTTTTATTGAGAATAAAATGGATGATCATAATACTGAGAGATTCTGTTTTAAGTTATCCAACAACTGGAAATCTATAACCAATAATGAGTGTGGTTGCAAAGGTAGAATCCTGGTTATTTGGGATTCTAGCATTTGGAATTTAGTTAACTTCAGTAAGGATATTCAATTTATAGATTGCAATTTCAAAAACAGTGGTGGTTTCTCTCTTCAAATTACTAACATTTATGGTAGTAATTTTGAAACAGAAAGAAACAGTTTATGGTACAGATTAAAAGCTCTGAGTCAAAGTTATGATTTCCCTTGGATTATTTTAGGTGACTTTAATACTGTTTTTCATGTTAGTGAAAAATTTGGTGGTAATAAAATCCCCCACAGTAAACTTGACAAAATTAACAAATTTTTACTTGAATCTGGACTGATTGAGCCTAATATTAATGGTCATAAATATACATGGAAATCTGGTAAGGAGAAAAACATTCATTGCAAGCTTGACAGAGTTTTAATAAATGAAAAATTCTTTAATTCCTTTCCAAATTTATGTTGTTACTCTATTGAGCAAAATACTAGCGATCATACTCCTTTATTGATAAACTTTTTCCAAAATCATACTAGTTATAATATCAAAGCTACTCCTTTCAGGTTCAAAAATGGTTGGGTTCTTAGTAATGATTATTATGACATTATTAAAGATTGTTTCAACTTTTCAAATAATGGTTCTTATCAACTCCAGTTCAGTATGTTTCTTACAAACACTAAGACTAAAATTAAAAACTGGAATAAGGACAGATCCAATAAAGATGACTATCTTAATAATTTAAGAAAGGAAGGGAAAGTTCTTCAAAAGCTTGCTGATGACAACCCTGACAACACTGATATTATTGATAAATTCTTTACAAACCAAGCTAAACTTTCTCATGAGCTTTATATCAACTCTATCAATTTCAAACAAAAAGCTAAAATAGATTGGCTTACTATGGGTGATGAATGCACCAAATTTTTTCATGCTAAAATGAGCTGTAGGAAACATATCAACAACATAGGCAAAATTATAAACAGTAATGGTGATTGCATCAATGAATTAGAGAAGATTTCTAAGGAAGCTATTAACTATTACTCTCAATTATATTTCTCTGAATATACTGTTACCTTTTTCCCTGACATTGTGTGTAAGAATGTGTTAAATGATAATGCTGCTGACATCTTACTTGCTCCTGTCAGTATAGATGAAATAAGAAACATTATTTTTAATGCTGGAGATAACAAAAGTCCTGGTCCGGATGGTTTTAATGCAAAGTTTTTCAAAACCCATTGGGATAATATCAAAGATCATATTTTTATGGTTGTCAATGAATTTATGACTGAAGGTAAATTACTTAAAAGTTTTAATCATACTTTTATAACCCTTATTCCTAAAAATAAAAATCCATCTTGTATCCAGGATTACAGGCCTATATCCTGTTGTAATTTTGTGTACAAAATTATTGCTACTATTTTAAGCAATAGAATTAAAGTGTTTCTCCCCTTTTTGATTTCTGAAAATCAGTGTGCTTATATTCCTGGCAGATTAATATATGAAAATTCTCTGCTTGCTCATGAAATGGTCAGGAATTTCAATAATAAAAAAGGGGATAATATGTGTCTTAAGGTTGATCTTCAAAAAGCATATGACAAGGTTAACCGCAATTTTATCATTCATATCATGAAATGCATGAATTTTCCTGCTAAGTTTTGTAGGTTAATTTTTGAATGCATAAATACTCCCACTTTCTCTATTTTATTTCAAGGCAAACCTGAGGGCTTTATCAAAAGCAACAGGGGTATCAGACAGGGAGACCCTCTTTCTCCCTATCTTTTTACCTTAGCTATGGAATATTTTTCTATTCTAATTAATATTGAAACCATCAAAAACAACATTTCTCCAATTAATAGAATTCAGCCTTGTATTACTCACCTGATTTATGCTGATGACCTTATGCTGTTCTCTAAAGCTAACAAAGATAATGCAGAGGCTATTAGCCAGATTTTTGATAATATGTATAAATATGCTGGTCTTAAAATTAATGAATTCAAAACAAAAGCATATTTTAGCAAATATTGCAGGCACAAAAATGATGTTCTAGAGATTCTCAAAATCAAGGAAGGTAATCTTCCTATTAAATACTTAGGACTCCCTCTATCTGCTAATCAAATTAAAGACAGTGATTGCTCCTATCTGATAGAGAATATCCAAAACAGGATGGAAACATGGTCCTGCAAGCTTCTTTCCATTGCTGGAAGAATTGAGTTAATTAAGACTGTTGTCTATGCCATTATTCTATATTGGTTTCAAACTCATCATATTCCTAGTGCTACAATTAAAAAAATTGAGAGCAGGTGTGCTGATTTTCTTTGGAAAGGCAAATATCATAAAATTAGTTGGGATAAAGTTTGCACACCCAAAAGTGAAGGAGGGCTGGGCCTCAGAAATCTCAATGATCTTAATTTAACTTGTCAGTTAAAACTTTTTTGGAGATTTGTAAGTGGTGATTCTTTATGGTCAAAATGGATGAATTACAAATATCTTAAAAACAATAGCTTCTGGACTATTTTACCAAAAAATAATCAATCCAATGTTTGGAATCAAATTTTAAAATGCAGGGTTTTAGGTAAATCTCTTCTTCAAAGAAATTTTAAGGCTGGTCATGAAACCAGTCTCTGGTTTGACCCATGGTTTCAAAATGACTCTTTTATTAATAGAGTTGGTTGGAATAATCTTGTCATCTGTGGTGAAGCAAATGCCAGTGTTAGTCTTATTATTGAAAATAAGCAATGGCAACCACAACTTCATCCCATCACTAACCCACATAAAAATTCTATTATTAATATCCCTATTGATCATAATGCTGACTGTGATTACTGGGAATGGTTAGCTAGCAGTAATGGTAAGTTTTCTTTCAAAAAAACTTGGGAGCATATCAGAAATAAACAACCTAATGTAGAATGGTATAAATGCATTTGGAACAGGGTGAACAATCCAAAGATGGCAATCTGCACTTACTTTGCCATCAAAAACAGATTGCCAACTTTGGATATAATCAACAAATGGGGCAAAAGTAACTCTTCACTCTGTTCCTTATGCAATTTATCGAATGAAACAGTGACGCATTTATTTTTTGAATGCAGCTACAGCTATTATATTTGGAATCAAATCAAAGTTAAGTTGCAGATTACTAATACTAACAGTATGGATCTTTATCAAATCATCAAAGACATCAACTATCATTTCAGAAATAAAGCTCTTGAAAGTGATCTGGCGCATGTTCTACTTACTACTGCTGTTTATTATATTTGGAAAGAGAGGAACAACCGTACTCACAACAATATTAAGATGACCAAAGAGCAAAGATGGAACATTATCGACAATGATAGCAAGATCATTCTTCTAAAATCAAAGAAAAAGATCAGAAATCAGACCAAATTTGAGTTTCTCTCGGAGTGTTGGAGCAAAGAGGCTGGTAGTAAGCATATCGAACATTATCTTCTCTATCCGAAGACTTATCACGCTGATCTCAGCTCGCATCAGTATATCAATCAAGACAATTTTGTGCATCGTCCCAGAAACGACTCCAATAATGGCATAGGTAGTTGCAATGCTACAGATCTAGGTTGCGATAACACTAGATCTGTATATTGCAACCTCATTTCGCACAATGCAGACATGAGAGATCATTACAACTCTAATCTCGCTGACAGAAGCATGAGGAGCAAATTTAATCAAAGTCTCTCTTATTGGGAGAGGGGAGAAAGTAGTAATAGAAAGTATACGAAATAGATCTGCTTTCGTTTTCCTTTTCTCTGTCGCCATTTTTTATTTTGTGTTTGTAATTGTGTCGGCTGTGTTTTCTGCGGATGCTAGGGTTTGCTTTTTGTTTGTTGTTTGGGATTCGGGTGTGTTGTTTTCTCACCCGTTTGTTCTGTGTTGGGCCGGGCCCTGTTACCTTTCTTCAAAAAAAAAGAGATTATAATGACTATCGTTGACAAAATGTTCAACAAACTTAAACTGTATAAAAAACTAAATCACGAGGTGACACTACAGTCAACATCCAAGTGTGCTCTTTGCTCAGGATTTTGCTGAAGGTGGACACTGTAGTGCCTCCAATTTATTTCTAAGATGCCAAATACAAAATAACAATAATGACAATAACAGAAGCGTTACAACATTCAACCCAAGCAAGACTATCCATGAAAAAGAGAAGGGATAATGACCAAATAGTTATCTATATGCCAGTCTACCATGCTTATTTTATGTATAAGAGTTTTTATTTTTTTATCGAGCGGCTCAAACAGTCTCCGGCTTTGCTAAGCTAATGCATATGCTAAGGCATTTATGCATCATACAACAACCAAGTAAAGAAAACAAAGAATAAGTTCTTAATAGGTTTATTTTTACGGAGGTGAACTATCCCTCGTTAGTATGTTTGAGCTGATGATGGGGCGCCCTCTGGTTGTGGTCAGGCACACTTAATGGTTTGCCTTACCTTTATTAGCGGGCTGCCTTGTGGGTTAGGCTTGTTATGATAAGGCCACCCAGGTTACTAGAGGCAGCCTTGCTAGATTCAGGGTTACAGCATGGGCAACCACGCCTATCTTAGCACCTGAGGCCTCCCCTACTGGATGAATCGGCATCATCACGGGTTAAAGAATTGGGGCCACAACGTGGGTAGTCTCACCATTAGTTCATCGATGCTTTGGGTGATGGAAAGGAATGTTAATTGGCTCATGCATCCTTGCAGGGCTGGTTAGAAAGTTGATTACTTCCCTATCATGCTAGCCAAGGCATTATGCGCTTGTACTCCCTTGGGATGGTCGGTTGAATGTTGTAGCTTCCCCCCGAGGTAGAAAGAGGCGTTGCATGCTCATACACCCGCTCATGCTGACTTTTTTATGTGAGTAGCTTCCTCCCCAGGTAGGTAATGGCGCTGCATGCTCATTAACCCACTCAGGATGGCTAGTAGAATGTGAGTAGCTTCTGATGAGATATGCAGACGATAAAGTTAAGGGTAGCCCTAGGCACAATTCTATGATTTATTGTAAAATAATTAAGTCTGTAATTCTTATTTGTAGTAAATGTATTTTCTTTCTGTTATATATTTGTTATAATGTGTTATAAATAATTAAATATTTAACTAAAAAATATTTATTTAATAAAAAATTCATAAATGGTGTGTTTGTGATAGCAGCTACAAAATTGTAACCACGAGTGTTGTATCATAATTTTTTTTTTGAAAACTGGCACTACCGCCTTATTTAAAACCCGATACCAAAGTAGTATTGTACAAGAAAAAGGAGTGCAGTTTCTTTATTGCTAATCAAAAGAGTTTACAATCAGAACATAACAAGATATACACAGAAGAAAGCAAATACATGATAGCGAAAAAAAAAAAAGAGAGAGAGAGAAAGGAAACAAAATAGTCCATGTTACTGTTCCAAAAAAAAAAAAATCTTCTCTTCCTCTCTTTTAAAGCTTGCAACAAGTAAGTTCACCGCTAAAATCTCCAAAGATGTTCATTTATGAACTATAGTTCATAAATTCATCCCATTCATAGTTAATAAATGCAAGATTGATGCATCGACTTGTGATATTTTGGAATTATATAAATCCCATCAATCTCAAACAAATTAGAGTTTAGCATACGAAAGATTTTCAAATCATCATTCATCTTTCAAATCAATACCCCTGTTATTTAAGGTTTCATGGTTGAAATTATTATTTTATGTTCTTCTAGTTGAAGCCTAACTTGATAATTAACATCAACAGTGATTCTACTAGTAAGCTCCAATTTATCATGTTTACAGCTATTAAAGATGCGAGAATTCCTTTCTTGCCAGATGTAATAAATAAGAAGTAACAAAACTACATCTAACTAGATCTTGGGTTTGATATTTTTTTTTTGAAATGACTACATATCTCATTTAGTTCATCCAACATATTTAGATAGCTATGTGAAGAGAGTTTGAGTTTAAGGTGCACAAAGAACAGATTTAGGATCAATAGAAGTATGCCTTAGAGATAATTTTCTTTAGTGTGAAGTCTGCTTATAAAAGCTTAATAAGCGTAGAAAGCAATTTTACTGCTAATATTATTATGTCACACAACACTTTCCCATGATTGCAATTCATGATGTGTTCTTAATTTTTCCCACACATCTTTAAATGAAAATTTTCCTTTATCCTATTTCTAGTAATCCTCTCTGCTATTAGTACATATACTAATTTGATTAATTGAAGCTTCACGTTCTCTTGTTTTAGAAAAATTTAATGCATCCAATTGATCATTGCTTATAGTACTACTCACTATATTGTCTGCTAATCCATTAGTTTTAACTCTATCCCATCCACATAAATCAACCATCAATTGACAAGCACCATTGTCCAAGTGGTTAATTGATTCGGCTGTGGTGCAAGAGGTCACAAGTTCAAAACTTGCTTTTGAACGTTTATTGACATGAGATATGTTGTCCCAATGATTTATTGTATATAAAGTAACATTTCAAAAAAAAATCAACCATCAATTTGTCATTAATCTAGGGGTTAAACCATAATGAGGTAGTCTCTCCATTTGAAGTGGAGGAGCTATTATTATCAATATTCATAGCCGAACTTTTTTTATCCACACGGTATCTCTGAAGCCATTTAGCCTACATATTATTTTTGGTTAAGAAATGCCACAAAACTTCCATACCGGTGGCTTTTCTACGCTCAGCAAGATTCTTCAGAGCCGTGCCACCTTCCTTCTTTGGCCTACATATCACATTCCATGCTATTTTATGATGTTTCCCTCTCTCGAAAATGTCTGCACACATTTTGTTGATTTTTCGAATAGAAGCCATAGGGATTTGATATATTATCAACCAATACAAAATCATGTAGTAGTGACTGAATGAATAAGTTCCGCTCTTCCAGCAACTGACAATAATTTATTGTCCCAGTTATCCATTCTTTCTTTTATTTTGTATAGGAGATTCATGCAATCAGAGTTGTGTAAATAATTAGAAGATAAAGGAATTTCTAAATATTTAACTGGAAAAGAATCTTCTTCTACTCTCAACATATTTTTAATTAGAATTCTATCCCTATAACCATTGCTAAAATACAATTTTGATTTATTCTGATTAATACTCAAACCTTCTTTAGATTTAAGCTGACTCAAAATGTCTAATAAATTGTTTGCACCTTTCTCATCTTCTTCACATAAAATCGTCAAACCATCTACATATAGGTGAGAAATGGTGAGGGAGATTTTTTTTATCAGAGTTACTTTTCCATCATTAATATACTTGTTCATAAGGATAGAAAAATATTTCATAGCTATGCAGAAAAGGTATGGGTAGAGAGGGTCCCCTTGTCTAATTTCACAATTTCTAGTAAAGAAATCCTTAGGTATTCCTTGAATTAGAATAGAGAAGGATTGGGTAGTGATACATTCTCTGATAAGATTAATCAATTTCAAGAGAAAACCCATCGTTTTAAGCATATGACAAAGAAAACTCTGCTAACCTAGTCATAAGCTTTTTGTAAATTAATTTTCATGCAAAGCTTATTCGATCTTTTTCCCTTGAAGTTCCCGAGAAGTTCATGTGCCAGCAAAACATTTTCTACGATTTATCTTCAGGGAATAAATGCCTATTGATTTTCTGAAATTGACGAGGGAAGTAGACATTTGAGTTTATCATCGATTATTTTAGAACAAGATATCGGACAATAATCAGAAATAGAAATAGACTTATCATTCTTTGGGATAAGCATTATGAAAGTGTGGTTAACTCTCTTAGCTAATTTGCAAGTTTCAATCACTTCTTTATTATTGTCATCCTTTTCAATATATTTTCAACATTATAGATTAGTTCCCGTTGCTCATTAAGAAGAGCAAGTAAACTATTTCTATGTCTTCTCATTGACATTTTAGCATGAAAGAATCTCGAATTAGTGTCCTCTTCTTGTAACCATGAAATTTAAGTCTTTTGTTTAGCATTGTCATGAAAGAGTTTCAAATGTAATTTCATGTTACTATTAGCTTGAACAAGATTATCAGATAAGTTTAAACTTCATCTGACTCTTCCAATGCTAGTTTAAATTTCAATTGACTATTAATTAGATTTTGGTTCTCCTTCTCTCTAGTTCTATCACTTTTTAAGCTCTTTCTTGACATGCTGCATCTTATAAATCAACTTATGTTGAACAAAACTCCAAGTTTGGTATTCGTACCAAGTATCGCAACACTCTACATAGTTGTCTAAAAGATGCCAAGAGTTACCATATCTAAAAGGAGAGTCTTTAATGTTATCGCTACAAGGTTGAATATTGACCAAAATAGGATTGTTTTCACTTGAATACTTTGGAAGAGCAATGAAACTAAGTTGGGAAAAAGATTAAGGAATGAATCATTCGTTAAAACTCTATCTATATTAGAAGCCATTTTCCTTTACGTTTAAGTAAATTTAAATCCCTGAAGTTTTTATCTGCTAAACCAGATGCCATTTAAAAAATTATTAATACATCTTAAATAACTAAAAGGAATTGTAAGACCTCCCTTTTTATCATTAGCATGTACGGTGTTTAAAAGTCACCTTTAAGAATTGTAGGTCTTTCGGTCAGATTGATCTCTTTACTTAAGCAATCTCACAACATTCTCTATCTTTCAGAAATTTTCTTGCGTAGATAAAGGAAATACCAAATTCGCACCCTTTCTTATTAGCCACAATGCAACTAATACGTTGTTTACATTTTAAACAAATTTGAAAACCCCAAATAAGTAAGTCCCAGCAAATCAAGATTTTATCTTTCGTCCCAGTATCATTATTATGTATAATCGCCAGTTAATTAGAAATCGGAGTTTTTTATACCCTTTGCAGTTAGTCTATTTTCGTATAAACTAATCATATTAGGTTTATAACACTAGAGGAGTGTCATAACATCATAATATATATATATATATATATATATATCATTTGAGTTCATACCTCTAACGTTCCAGCTTAGAATTGTCAATTTTATTACTGCTCCCTAAGTTACCTCTTTCAGGATGAGAAATAACAACAGTATTTTTATTTCTTCCTCTTTTTTATTTTCTAAATTTACAATACGGACTAACACTAACATACCTTGAAAAATCCCTTACTAGTTCCTTATATATTCAATGATATTAGCAATATTTTCAATAAATATATTATTGCTATTATTAGTTTCATCTTCAGATTCATCGAAACTATGTGAAGAATCGAAGTTGTCAAAATATATACCTTTATCTTTATCTATATTACCTTCTTTAGTTGTATAAGATTTCTCAGCTCTGTCTTTTGCATAAGCTTCGGGATCCACTACCGCATTGTCTGTACCAACAGCCCATTAGCATCACAAGCAGCTTCACCCTTTCTTTCTTTCTTTCATTGTTAGTATATTAGGACCATCTATCTTTGCCATGTCATTAAGGGAAGAATATATCCTCATTTTTAGCAAAGCTAGCCGGCTTTTTAGTGGACCATGCCACTGTGTATATAATAAGGAAACAAGTGTTTTGCACGTGCACAGAAACAACTAAATCTGATTTATAACGGTCAGTCCACTAAGAATAAAAACAAAAGAAAATGAGGAGTTGGACTCTTTGAATTCATGCAATCCTTATTCAACATCTTATCACTTTATTTTGAGCATGGTTGAGTGCCTTAACTTTATTTTGAGTCATTTTATTTTTATCCAAGCATTGTAAATCCTTATCTGCCACGTTATCAAATCCCCACCACTTTCATTTTCTGTAACGACGCACTATTTAAATTATTAATTTCAATATGTTTGTTAAATAAAATTGTTTAAAAATAAAATTTTAATGATTTATTAATGTAATTTATTTAATATGAAATTCAATTTTGATAAGATTTAAGGGATTATTATGTTAGAATGAAGTTCAATATATTGAATATGTTTATAATCAATAGTTGAAATTGAGTAATAAATGTTGAATTATTTAGATGAAAATGAAATAATTATTTGATAAATAAAATTCATTTAAAATTCTAATATTGGATTATTAAATTGTTTAAATTTAATATTAGAAATTATTTATATAGTTGAATACTGAATTTAATATGAATGAAAATGATGTCGGAAGTTGATTTAAATTCTTTTTAAATAAGAATAAAGATTGTTAACTTTTGAAATTGAATTTAAAAGTGAATAAATTTATTTTGAAAATTACTTGTTTTAATTAACATGTAAAAATATTCTTTTGGGCACTATCTTCGTCGTCAACGAAAACAGTTTCATCGGATCCAAATAGTGAATTATTGTAGGATTTCAAATTTCGTAGCGATCGGACTTGTCGTTTGGCCGTGCGAGCTTGAAACGCATAAAATTTATTTTCAGGACTTTAATTGAAATAAATTGATTCTGAAAAGCAATCTTCTGAGTACGATCGAATTAGGCTTCGAGACTAGTTACATTGTGTTCGGAATAAGGATACAACATATAGAACGCCAGGCGGCACATCTCGTTTGGAGTTCGAGAATTTTGGACGTTTAAGAAGCTAGATATTTCCTAGTTTGAATAATATATATTTATATCACCACCCAACACTTCGTATGCTCAGCCACTACACCATTATAAGCTATTAACAACGGGTAAAAACCGTTGTTAAGTCCAAAAGCAACGGGTAAAAACCGTCTTCAAAACAGGAGTGGTTGAATTTAGCGACGGGAGAAAACCGTTGCTTTATGTCCAAAAGGCAACGGGTATAAACCGTTGCAAATTGGGACAAAGGCAACGGATATAAACCGTTGCAAATTGGGCCAAAGGCAACGGGTATTAACCGTTGCAAATTGGGCCAAAGGCAACAGTTATAACAGTTGCAAACTGGGCCAAAGGCAACGAGTATAAACTGTTGCTTTATGGACAATAGGTAACGGGTATAAACCATTGCTTAATGTACAAAAGGCAACGGTTACTAACCGTTGCTTCATGTCCAGTAAAAAAACGGTTAAAAACCGTTGCTTTATGCCCAAAATCACACATAAAGCAATGGTTAACACCCGTTGCACATAGTGTTTGCTCCTGCTCCTACAAAATCACATCTGTAACTCACTACTGCGTTACACGCATATCTCAGTATATATACCAGAATATCAATATATATCAAAATATGCCAAAATATCAAAATATTGGTACACAAGCACTATAAACATATCGCACATATACCATACATATAAAATTATCAAACTTATAATTACACTCATTGTTTTGCAAACAGAATGCTACCGTGCCGGAATATCATACTTATTACACTGCATTGTTTATTACACTACAGTACAAAGATTTCATTAATTACACTACATTGTTTTGCAAGCAGTGAAGTCTACATATAATAAACACATTAAAAGGATGCTGAGCAGGTTAGCCGAAGCTGATATTTCTTTGGCTCATGCTGTGGTGCATACAGTATTCTATCCAATTCCTGCGCAAAAGTAAAAACTGGTTTTAAACTCAAAGCATACAGTGAATTTTAGCTTGGTCAAGTTCAATTAATAGAGCAACGGAATTCCTGTGTAAGCAATAATAATGCACAAGTAAAAGTGGCAGCAAACATATGCATATATTATACTAAGTTCAAGGGTAACCTTATGCATATATTATATTAATAATTAATATACTAAAGAGTTGGTCAACGTTATGCACTTGCAGATAAACAGAACAAATTAATTGCATCAATGGTAGGTATTATTTACAGGTGGAAATGGAATCTACCAAACCGGAAAAAGGTATGGTGGTTTGTAGAAGTGTATTGGGTAGGACAGTATTGGGAAGTGGTTTGGGTGAGCAGTAGGTGAATGTAAGAAATGATGGTGAGCAATAGAGTTAGTTGTAATTGGAAATGGTTTGGATGAGCAATTTGATTGCTGTAAGCAATTTGCAAGGAGGAGGGCAGAGCTTAATTTGTATTGGTTCGAAGAAGTTCGGTGAAAGGCCAGAGGTGGCCAGTGTCAGTGAAGGCTTTGTGTCGATGACTGCAGAAATGATTTTGGCTGCGTGGATGAAGTATGTGGAGGCCGTTACTCTATGCAGTGGCAACAGGGGATATGTGTAGATGATGTTATGAAGGGATGTTGTCGAGGCAGATTGCTGAATTATTGTCGAGGCAGTGTCAGTTGTGCATTGTGTTGAATTTCATGAAGGGAGAAGTTTGTGGGGTGAGCAGTGGAGAAGGAATGTTGTATGGTAGACGTGATGGAGTGGTATTGCAAGGGTAGTGACTGATGGTCAGCAAGGAGGAATGTATAGGGGGAGGCTGTTGTATTGTGACAGTTTTGAATTGGAGATGTTGTTTGGTGATTAAATGCAAAGCAAAGCAGTTTGGTATGTGGAGCTGTGAATGGACTGTTTGTTGTTAGAAAGGCAGAAACAGTGAACAGTAAATGCAAATTGGAAATGTAAATTTTGCAGAAAAGAAAATTTGTACAAAGAAATTAGATTATCAACCCTCTTGTTTTTGGTCAGTCTTGAATAGACACTGGATGTAATCTGACTCAGTCCGAGTGACATAAGTATTAATTACCACTAATAGAAGTTGCATTAAATCTTGAATGCAATTCATTATCCAACTTTGAACTATTTCTATTCTATTATTTCGAATATCAAATAAAATTGGTGAATGTTTGATTATCTTTCTAGCTCAGACTTTGAAATGCAAAGTCAATATAATGTTTTATGCTTTGTACGAGTTGGCAACACTTCTTTCAAGTTGCAAATATATAATGTTATAATAATTTTTAAACACGGTTGTTTTTTAGTTTGAGAGGCAATGAAGGAGAATATAATAGGCTTCAACCTTTTTTTTTGGAAGGTAAAAGCTTTACCTCCTAGTATTTAATAAATTATCGATTATCTTGTAAACAAGACAAACCAGGACAAAATACACATGCATTTGCATATGCAAATTTCATATACAGCAAATAAAAGAAAATCAGCAATATATGCAAAGAACAAGTCAGAAATATCAATACCTCCGACTAAAGATATCGTATCAAACCCTTTTGATGGCTCACATAACCTCCGGCTCCAACATCCCCAAAGGTCTCGGTAAATTGTCGACATATTTTGGCAGTTAGCTCATCCGGCAATAAAATTTTGTCGAACAACACTTTTTCATATGTGGGTGGTACTGGTTTTCCATGAATTACTAATGCTGTGGAATCTCGGCATATAGTACATGTTATATAAGCATTTCTGGAGTGAATATATGGAATCACATTTACAGAACTAACAAGCTCCCAAACATTTAAGAGGTGGTATATATGGGTACAAAAGCATAAGTGTGCGCATGAAATAATTTCAATGCAAGGATACACATATATTAGAGGTGGTATATTTCCATGCTTCAGGGACACTACACACGCAAGAATAAAAGTTTTAAATCTTGGAACCATTTGCCTTTAGAAAATTATACATGCAATATATATCACGCATGCAAGAATTTCCACACAAAAATCAAAGTAAAACACAAGTATAAAGAATGTAATTTGCAAAAATAACACACACAGGTAACAAAGAAATAAACTTGCATGGTTCAGGGGCAGTGCATACGCAGGTACAAAAGGATTTACTCGCATGCATCAGGGACAGTGCACCAGATTTTTTTAAGATGAAAACTTATATAAACAAAAAACAAAACTCATGCTACCCAAAACCATTTCACAAACATGCAGCGATGGCCCAAGTTTCATAGCATATGAATTAGACCCAAATTTGACTAATAATGACTTAGGTTTAATGCCAGAAGTGAATTACAGAGAATTTTTTTGGCAACCAGGCAACATATATATTAAATGCGTGAGTTTCAAACTCACCTGTCTTTGCTCTACAACAGCTAGCAACTCAATTTAAAAGGGTGTAGAAGTTTAAACAATATCAGCCATTAATGCTTCGCTTGAGATGCTGAAAGAAGTGGAATAAAGGATGATGAAGTGTTATCTTTATTATTTTACTTAAGTCAAAGAAATGAGTGCTGAGAAGTGTTTTGGGTACATATTCATTTAATGCCATGTACACAAGTACTGCTCGGCTAGCCCTTAGCTGTGGCAGAGTAATGTAAAGTTCAAGTTGCTTTTGAATTAATTTTTTCACCCATTGCCTTGCTTCTCTGTTAATTGTTTACTAATATGTCTCAGCAATTGTAAACGTGATAAAAAACTGGTTTTATTTCTTGACTAACAGCCTCACTATTGTTCAGCTATGTTAAATGAAAAATGTAAAAATGTGTTGAGATATAACTTAGCAAAATTGTGACGGTTCACTTTGTATTAAACATGTGGCAGCAAGTTATAAATTTGCTTATACGTGCAAGAAAATGCAGCGCACTCTCCCGTTCACGAAGTTAAACATTCACTGACTTTGCAACATATTATTTTCTTCAAATTTTAATAAAATAGTACCTGTTGCAATTACTTCGTCCTCGAAGTTCAGGATTTCACATCTTTGGTCGATTAACTGATTGTTCGGAGTGGCAAACTGAGAAGATGCGATTTCACTGCCTACTTGACGATTATCTTGGGCTATGCTGAGAAGACGCTCCAGTTTATCGTCCATATTGTCCAGCTTCATCAATTTTTGCTCCACATTTTGCAGTCGCTGCTCATATACTCCTTGGGTCTGTTTGAGCCGTTTGCATGAAATGGCAGCACTCTTAACTTGGCTAGGAGCTATATTGGTCCCAATACTTCGGCTCCTGCCCTTTACATCTTTACCAAACACCGATATAAAGACGGCTTCATCACCACCACTCGTCGTTTCCTTTTCTTTTTCAATTTTGTCCTAAAAAGTAAATACATATATATGAATAATGAAAATTTAATTTAGAGGCGTTGTTATTTGTTTAACTTACAAAGTAGGAAGATGTCGCATCTGACGTGCTGCCATCTTTTTTCTTATGCGTTTTCTCCCATACTTGAAGACGTGATACTTCTGTTCCCGGACTACTTGAATCGACCTGCATACAATGACCTAAAATTATATTTGGAACTAATGGTATATGCAATGTGATGCACCAATTCAATGACACATACCATTTCTTGAGTAATCATAGCGTGACTCTTACGTCCCGAATGACGACCATACTCGAGCATTGATCTATTTTGTTTGCCTCGCTTCCCTTTTTCTTTCGCCTCGGGTTTTGATTCGTTTCTTATGAACTCATCCCAATCATCTTGAGCAATTTTCGGTGGACAATTTCTCATTCTTTCTTCGTCAGTGATGAAATGGTCATAATGATTCTTGCGCAAATCATTCTTGTGTCTCCTAAAAAGCCTCGGACATTTTTTTCATAATAAGGTCCTTTGATGAAGGATCGAGCTCATAATATTTCTGCATAACAAAAAATGCATGTAAACCATTTTTTATTTATGTATTGAAAGCATTATAAATGAATTTAAACCATCTAAGTTCATGTACACAGTTTACATTTCAAAGTATATGGATTTTTACATTTCAACGTGTATAGTTTCATTAGTCTCTATGAATAAAGTGATCAATCTAAATATCCTATAAATATCATAAAAGAATATATCTTGAAACAGAAGCAGTACATAAAAAGGGTGCATATTACAATCAGACGACTATATTTTACAAACAGAAACAGTACATAAAAATGGTTATGAGATTGGAGAACTTACCTCCAATTGATTCCACACGTCTTCCTTGTAATTTGGCGGAACTTTTTTCCAACTTGGATATGAGATTGGCACATGATTTCTTACTAGTTTACCAATCTTCGTAGCGACCTTTGAACCATTTTTTCCGACTGGAGAACCGTAGTTTTCTATATCAACTTTCTCCCGTTTTAAAGTGGATGATTGTGAAGTCGTATCATTTAACGGTGGTGTGGCATCTTGTGACATTATGTCTTGCAAAGTCTAAAATCCTAAAATAATCCCAACAACATTATGACGTACATTTCTTCCCCTTCCGGCCCATCTCTGTGATGCCCGATTGCTGCTGTACATCTGATATATGAACCAACGTCCCCTTCTGATTTGTTTGATCCCACCAACTTCTCACCACATTACGAGATGAGAAACTGGTGGGATCAGACAAATCAGAAGGCGACGTTGTTTACTATATCAGATGTACAGCAGCTTAACAACAATCGGGCATCACAGGGATGGGCGGGAAGGGGAACATTCACTTTTATGCGGCAGTGATAAAGTCTTCCTGTATCTCTAGAATTCTAAACTTAAGCGGATTCAAAACAATATCTAAAATACTGACTGAAATAAAGGATGCAAATACAAAAATATATTACCTTAGCACTGCTGAACTAAAGGGTGCAAATACAATATCTTGAACTGCCTGTCTACCTATAAACACAAAGAAAGAAAGAGTAGTCAAGCTGATCATATGTATGTATGTGTACATGTGTGTATGTATGTGATCATATGTAAGTACCTACAACTACAAACACAAAATGAACTCTTGCAATATATCCATCCTTATTTTGTTAAGGTACAATAACTGCTCCGAAATACAAACACAAAATATAATGCATCTATTACTATCATATAACACACCATTCTACATTTTACACCATTTTAAATAAATATTTTGTTAAGGTACAATAACTGCTCTGAAATACAAAGTTAACATATGCATTTGATAAGATCTTCTAATTTTTCATTGTCTTTAAAAGCTGATTGATAAACGGTGGGAAACTCAGTGTCATCCACATTTATGGTCAACCGTTTTGGTGTATGCAAAACCACAAACCATCCGTTATTTTTTAAATCTTTTGAGTAGAACACTTGACTCGCTTCCGATGCAAGAATAAATGGCTCATCATTCACGCTATCTTTATTCTTCAATTTTCCCAGGTTAACCGTGATCAAGCTTGAAACAGAATCTATTTTACAACCATTGATCTTATCTCCGACCTTTACCCAATCACAATAAAAAACTGTTTGTTTGAAGTCAATGTAATCCAACTCAATTATCTGTTGAATGACTCCGTAATAAGTTGTTTCTGCTTCCTTAAAATTTTTATCCTTCCCACTCGCTCTAAATTATGTAATTGCTCTCATGCATACACCACTATCCTGTGTTAGCTTTCGCTCTTCATAACTCTTCGGAGAAAATAAAAACCCATTCACTTGGTACTTCATATAACTACGGGCATCAAACTTCGGCCCGTTAACTAACCGCCAAAGAATTGAGTCAACATCGACGGTCTTCAACAACTACAACAAACACAATAAGTAAAAAAAACATTGTCAAGGAGGTGTATGGTCAACTTGAAAATACGTTAAATATTTAATACATATACCTCCTCACGTAACCAAAAAGCGAAATATTTAATAGCTTCCCCAGATGTACCCCCGCCTCGAGTTTGAGATTTGGTGCTTTGAACATAGGAGTTATACCTCCTACGAAAAACACACAATAAATACTATATATATGAATTGATTTACAATAATAAGAATTTAGAACAAATTCATGAATTTACTTCTTCTATTCATCCAATCCGTCGTACTTATCAAGGACCCATTTACGCACTTGTTGAAATTGCACTTGAGTTAACGTTATATCTTTACCATTATCTAGTGCTATTTCATCAGCAAACTCATCATCCTCGTCTAAAAACGCTTCACGGGTATGTTTATGAGTGCCAGCACCTCCTTTTGGCATATACTCCATGCAGTAAAGACTAACTTCTTGTACAATATATCCTTCTGCAATACTCCCTTCAATATATCTTTGTTGCGCACATATCCTTTATATGTTTTCATCAACCTATGAAGATGAATGATTGTAAAATGTAGACGTCAATAGCTATTTAAATCGAATAATTATGTACATAACTAAAATTAGTAATTTACCGTTCAAATGGGTACATCCACCTATATCTAACAGGACCAGAAATCAATGCTTCATCGGCTAAATGAACCATAAAGTGAATACTGATATCCAAAAATGCAGGCGGAAAATGTTTTTCAATAACACACATTGCTTCTACCAAACTAGCCTTTGCTTTTAGAAGATGTTCCCTGTTGATCACCTTTGAGCACAAAATGTTATAAAAGAGACTAATGCGGTGAATAGCATTCCGTAGATCCTTATGTTGCGGAAAACAATGCTGAAGCCATACCGGAAGTAAATGTTGCATTATGACGTGGTAATCATGTGACTTCATATTTTTTAGTTCAGGAGGGTTGATGCTCACATTGTTATGGAAGTTCGAAGAGAATTTGCTTGGCACATTCAAAATTTTCAAAACGGTGCAAAACCGTATCTTTCTTCTTTGCTCAAAGTGAAAGTCGCATTTGGTATGGTTACTTTACTTGTTTCAGGATCTTCTATCACCCACAACTTTTGTTTTATACCCATGATTTTCAAATCCTTCCGTGCATTGATCCCATCTTTTGACATGTCTTTATGGTTCATAATTGTGTTGATCAAATGTTTCGTGACATTCATCTTTGTATGCATAACATCAATATTATGTCGGGTCAAATTTGTTTTCCAATATGGCAAATCAAAGAACTTCGACCTCCTATACCATGCAGGAACTTCTTCATCGATTGTCTTTTTCCGTTTTCGACCAATTTCCGATATGTTTTTACCAACTTTCATTTTTATATTCGCTACCTTTTTTTCAACTTGATAACCAGTCAGTGGTTTTGGAGGACGCTTAAGTTCTTGCTCGTTGTTGAAATTTGTCTTATCGTATCGAAACTTGTGTCCGGACGGAAGAAATCTACGATGTCCCATGTAACAAATCTTCTTACTTTCAGGGAGATAAAAAGATGTAGTTTCTTCTCCACAAATAGGACATGCAAAGTAGCTGTGAGTTGTACATCCCGATAAAGTCCAAGAGCGGGATGATCATGGATTGCCCACAACACTCTAGCTCTCATTATGAACTCATATTTCTTAAATGAATCAAATGTAACGACTCCTTCCCATAACTGCTTTAACTCGTCTATCAAAGGTTCTAAATAAACATCAATATCCTTCCCCGGTTGTTTTGGCCCAGAAATCAACAGTGTTAACATTGAGAACTCTCTTTTTATGCACAAAGATGGAGGAAGGTTATATGGTACTACAATTACTGGCCAACAGCTGTAAGGGTTAGTTAAAGAAGCATTCGGACAGAAACCATCTGTTGCTATTCCAAGCGTGATATTTCGTGCTTCAGCAGCAAACGAAGAATCAAAAGAATCTGTAGTTTTCCATTGAGAAGTATCACGCGGATGACGCATTACGGTTGTACCGGACTTGGCACGACCATGCCAGGTCATCGCTTCTATTATCCATGGTACAGTATACAGTCTTCTCAATCTAGAAATTAAAGGAAAATGTCTTAAGGTCTTTTGAGGTACTGTGGTAGCTTTTCTCTCTTCGTCGAATGATGTCTTATATCTTGGTGCGTTGCAATTTGTACATGAAACTTTGTTCGCATTATCTTTCCAGTACAAGATGCAGTCATTAATGCATGCATCATAAGTTATGTAATTCATCCCAACTTGCTTAATGATCTTCTTCACGTCGGGGTACTTTGATGGTAGCGTGTTACCTTCGGGGAGTAACTCCTTTATGAATTCGAGTAGTGCAGTCACACCATTGTCTGAAAAGCCGTATTGGGTCTTCAAGCTATTCTGTTTCACAATGGCATACAACTTTATAATCTCTTTTGGACAAGAAGGATACAATGGCTCTGTTGCAGTTGCACTATCAAAAAATGATTTATCTGTAAACTGCTCACCAATATTAGCGTTATCATGCAACTGACTTGTAGGTTGAAAATGATGGAATCTATCTGCATCATTGATCAAATCCTCCATCCTAATATGTTCGGACTCATCAGTATTTGTGGCATGACTAACCGGTTGTTGTTTTGGCTTCTCCGGCATTCTTTCCTCGTGAAAACACCACACGGTATATGATTGAACAATACCATATCTAAGCAAATGAAAATGAATGTCATTTAATTTGAATGTATCTTCACTTTTGCACCGCGTGCAAGGGCACGAATACTTTTCCTTATTGCCACCGTTTTCAGCAACAAATTTAACGAAATTTCTCACACCTTCCACATGTTCTGTATTTCTTCGATTAGATTGATTCATCCATTGTTTGTCTATGCTAAAAGACATACTGAAAGAAAATAACAAGAGCTAATAAGAAATCATGGGTAACAATATCTTATGGCTTTCCACCAAGTTCAACTCTGATATTAACTAAACAGATGTATATTCTTCTTATTTCACTTGAAATTTAACATTAGCATCAAACTGTTTCCAAAAAATTTGCCATTACAACGGCGCCATTTTGTAGCACCCGAGTAATGTCTATGCATTACCCCCTCCTGATACTTGGCTTGCGCCATTAACAACAATTTTATCCACTTACTAAATATGGTCTCATATTTAGTAAAACAAAATTCATTGCATCAACTTATACCCTAGCATTCACTATAAGCAGCTATGTCTAACTAGCATGCAGTGCAGTACAGTACATTACAATTTGTAAAACAAATCATATATAAATGTAAAACGATCATCCCTTGCATAACCAATTGTTTCTTGGTTCTCTAACACTGTACACTTAAAACATCAAATATGTATTCTGATGGTTCAGATTAGAAGGTGAATCTCTACTTTGGCAAACTGTTAAAGAGTAGTAGATATTGACTATAATCAATCCCCAAAAACTTAATGAAACATCAATCCCAAAAGCAAGGGCGGCCCAAAGAATTGGTTGACCAATCCCAATGTGAATTTTTTTGCCCCTTACTATATAACATGTCATTTTTTTTCTATTTTCTTTTTCATATATAAGCATAAGATCACATATAAAACTATAACATAACAAAGTACCAACTTTTTATACAAAAGTTGCCACATTAAGTGGGCTGCAATACTTATAGTCTCAAATAGTTTACAAAACAGTGTATTTAATTTTTAATGAAATGTATCAAATTTACAAACTAGTGTATCTAGTTAAGTGTACAAGCAAATCATATTGGGTTCTGCCTAAATGTTTGCGGGTAGACATACACACACTGTAGGAAAAATAGTACATCAATGTAAGTATCAGTTCCTAAATAATTATTAGTTTTTTAGCTTCAGCTTTCAAATTTCAATTCCTAAACGATTATTTACAGAAAACTATTTGTTTATAACTAAATACTAATAAATTATTAGCTTCAGGCGTTTTCAAGGTTAATGAAATCTAAAGCAGTAAAAGGACGACTCAATTTTAGAAAATTAGACAACTCAAAACAAGAAATTCGCATACTTAATTAGCAGTGGCAGTATAGAGACTGTAGCAGGACTTCAAATCAGCAGTAGAAAATATCGCGTAGGAGGGAAGCATGAGCCGACGATGGATGATGGAATAGCCGAGTATGTAGCGATGATTATTTAGAAAGCGTTGATTTTTGAAACCCTAGTTTTTTTGGGTTCGAGCATCGCCAACATGGAGATTGCTATTGAGCTGTAACTTTGAAGTAAAACAGATTTTTGGTGTTGCCCGGCTCAGTTGGTTGCCTCATCCCAGGGGCTTGATGGGCTTGTCCCTGGGCCGGCCCTGCCTAAAAGATTTACGATGGTTACAAACTGTTGCTAATTAGCCACGGTCGAAAACCGTTGCTAATTGGAACGAAGCGCGCCAAAAATTATGATGCGAAAGGATGAAATTCACCGCCATCATTTGTCTCCAAAAAAGCTACGGTTGATAACCGTTCCCAATTAGCAACGATAAAAAACCGTTGCTAACTGAACCAAGACGGTGATTAACCGTTGCTAAATAGCAACGGTTAATAACCGTTGCCAAATGCGCGGATGGTTAGTTGCAAATCTCAGTATTTGGTGTAGCGAGCCTACCTTTTTGTTCTTCCCGTACGTTTTCTTCCTCTCTATGCAGACTTTGCAGATGGAACAAAAAACAAAATAAAGCGTGCACCTGGAGCAAGCGATGGCGAACATATGCTGGTGCATGAGGAGGTGGGCAGGGCGATATCGATGAGGCAGCGGTCGTGGTTCGACGATCAATGTCAATTTAAACATAAATAAATAAATACGCGAGTTCGCACGCACGCGATGGAGGTTGGCAGAGGCGTGCCGGAGGCGCGCGGCGGCATGAGATGTCAGTCCGGTCGAACTTGGTGGCAGGCGCGTCGATGGTCTTGGTCGCGTTTTTGTGGGTTCCGCATGCGTTGGTCTGGGTAGTAGTAAGAGAGGAGGAATCAGATGTAATATTTTGGTTTTTTAATTTTATTTTTTAATTTTGTTATTGTTAATTTTATTTTAAATTATATTCAAATGTTAAAACTCGTAACTTTTGCATACGAGGTCTGTTTCGAGCGAAACGAGTCATGTTGCGACCATATCGATTTCGTCTACAACATGGAATTGAATAGGAACTTATTTGAAGCTGAAATATTTTCAATTTCAAATAAAAGTCGAGTGTTTTACATCACTCACGATGTACTAAATTTTTTATATTAGTTAAGTTGAAAGCGTGAAGTTATTTATTTTACTGACTGTTGTTTGATAGTCTAACCGACATTTAAAAATTGACATCTGATCTAAACTGATAGAAATCTAAATTGACAGTTAAACTGAATTGAAATTAAATTGCTAGGTAAACTTCAGATTATTGATAACCAATAAGTTGTTGTGATATTTTGACTGTTTGGATGATTGATTGTGATAGAAGCCAATTGGTAGATATTTTGAGTGTTGGATATATATATATATATATATATATATATATATATATATATATATCTTATTATCACCCCATAATTATTTGATAGTATATAAACTGTTATTTGAACTATTTCAAATAAATAAAATAGGTTGAAATGATGTATACCTATGACATTTATTTTGGATAAAAATGATATATATCCATCCCTGAAATTAAAATTAAAATAATTAATCACTTGGCAATGGATAGAAAATTATATATGGACACATGGGTTGTTAAACTAAATAGTTTTAAATTATTGGATTTGAATTTATTCAAACGATTTCATTTTATAAAAATAAAATTGTATTGAAATATGGAATTGAATTAATTTTGAATTCGAGTTTTGGAATGTTGAAATTAAAATTTGGTAAACGAAGTTGTTTAGAGAATGAAATTTGAAATTCGAAGTTATAATTGAAATATGATTTGAATTATGGTAATTGATTTGTTTTAAAAGATTTGAAACTTAAATTAAATAATGAAGTTAATTTGAATCAAGTGATTTAAATCGATATTCTGAAATTTAACTTAAACTTTGGTATAAACTGAAATGTTTCAAATGAAATCAATTCGAATTGAAATCGAAGTAAATTTGATATTGAAATTGGAATTGAATCGATTTGAATTGAGATTGAAATGAATTGAATTAGGAATAATTGAAATCGAATCAGTTTGATTAGAATTTGGACTTGGGACCAGATTTGTTGAAATGGAAAGAGATAGTTTGATTTGATATTATTTTCAAAATAATTTATTATAATATAAAATATTTGAATCTATCTTTTTAAATATTCAAATTATTTTAATTTTTCAAGCTATTTTACTATATAAACAATTTTCAACACTAAAACTATTTATATAAACTATTTTAACTTTTAAACTATTTAAAATATTTTTTAAAAATTCAAACCAGTCAAGATTGGAATGTTTATATTTAAACCGCGGATTTAAATGCAAACTGGGTTAAAATGAAGTTATAACCTAAATAGAAATTCGAAAGATTTTGGAAATGAAATTGAGACATTGGAGCGAAAATGATTTTCAAGTGAAATTGATATATTTACAGTAAATATGATATTTGAAAATGAAATGATATTTTGCAATGAATACGATATTTTGATATCCAGTATAACTCATTTTCGAACTGTAAAAGTACCAACCGGTGTGTAAAACGACATTTCGTTGTTAAAGAGACCAGAGCCTCTTATTGGCATACTCTCTGTAAATATGGAACCACTTTAACAACTGTGTATGTGGAGGAGACTCTAGAATGAAGTGGCTAGATTTGGCATTCTTTTGCTAGATTTGAAGAAAGAGAACGATGATGGATAGACCCCGACACTTTTGCCAATTTGAAATGACTAAAACAGGACGGTTCAACAGGGCCAAGTGGGCTTCTATCCCTAGCGGACATCTATTCTTTGATTCTCTTCTTGGACTTGATCCATACTATTACTTTTGATGTTGGTTTCGATTGATGCACCTTGATTTTGGGATAACCCCCTTTTCACTCAATATGGGATAGATGGACGCGGTGGGTGATCGTGGCTAGGATTGGTATACCTTGATTTTGGGATAACCTCCCTTTGACTTGATATAGGATGGACGGACGTGGTAGGCGATCGTGGCTACGATGCATTACCACCAGCCCTGCGACCCAAACTGGTAGTATCCTACCTTGGACATTACCTCACGTGCCTTGTCATGCTTTTATCCTTATACGAGACCACTACAAGTTTGGTTTAGTGTTGTCGTATCATGGCTCATCCCCCGACGTGCTATTGGGATGTTATATGCAAACTGTATGATGATGCTTAAAACGTGTTAAGGGGGGCTAATTTAAAGCCTTAACGCTAAGAAAAATATTTATTTTATCGATTAGGTGTTATATATAGCGTATTTTACTATATATAAATATTTTGACGGATCCTCAAGAGATGGAAAATCCCATAACGTCTCTTAAGTTATTCCACGCACGTTATATACTAGACAGAAGATGTGTAACTCCGTAAACATATCTGACGCTATTACACTCATCTTATATGTAATACTGATTTGACTCACATAAGAATATTTTAGTCTTGACTTGAGTGTTTTTTCTTTTCATTACGCTCGGGTTTATTGCATGCACGTTATACACTGGATAGGACATGTGAAACTCCGTAAACATCTCTGACGCTATTACACTCATCTTATATGTAATATTGATTTGACTCACATAAGAATATTTTACTCCTAACTCGAATGTTTTGTCTTTTCATTACGCTCGGGTCAGCCCTGAGTTTTTCAGCGCATTGAAGATTATTCTCTGGAGGACGAAGACGAAGACTTGGTATATTATTATTACTAGTATTATTCTAGCACATTGTTGTTCTGTTGCATTATTCCATTTTTCTACTGTGTATATAACTCTGATAAATATTGTATAAATTATACTCAAATGTATAGTATAAACAACATCATGAACTTTTTATTTGATTATTATATTTTATCACTCCGCTGTAAGATTCGGTGTTTGTTTTTGTCATTTTTTATTTTTCTTAATTAACCCCATTGGTAATCTGTATTTCAGATTATTTGAGTTGGACATATGTGGATTATTGTCGATTTAAACCTTCCGAATTATGGATCTTCACAGTTGGTATTAGAGCTTTAGTTTAGCGATAACCTTAACTTTGTAGGGTTTAACTCATTAGAGCTAGGGTAGTAATACCATAGAATGAGTTTGTTTGAGCGCGCGCGTGCCTGTATTTATGAGAGCATGTACTTATTAGTGTTATAAAATGTTTTATATTGTGTTTATTTATCTGTTGAGTTTCTTATGAAGTCTGGTCGGTGTATGGGACACCATGTTATGATAGGAGTTTTTAAATACTTAAACGAGGCAAGTCAACATAATATTGTTTGAAAATCAGGTAAATGAAATAATTTTACCTAAATTATATTTGATATATGAGATGATAACTTTCATAAACCTGTATGATTATTAATGAATGTTAGTTGTTAGGAGATGATAATATATAATTATCATTGATTACTGGTTGAATTAAACTAAAAACGAATACATCGTGAACTCTGTTTCACGAAGCATTCGATAATCAAATTAAATTGAAATCTAATTAAAATGATGATTGCTTATGATAACAAAAATGTAAATTAACAAAATGTTTTCATAATAAGAAAATGAAATTGTGTAACTATATTAATAATATAGCTTATAAGTAGAAAACATTTAAAAGTCGAGAATTTTAGAATTTAAATTCCGATGCTCGCAAAATTGTTTCAAGGCCTTAAATTAATAATAACATTATTTGAAAGTGTTTTGTCTATAAATATATTTTGAAAAGATTTTTTTGAAAGAAATATGAGCATTGAACTCGTTTTGATCATTGGAAAATAATTTTGGCGATAACTGCAACATCTCCAATATTTATTTTCGTGTTTCTGAGTGAGAATTGCTACAAAAAGAAATTTATTTCCGATTATAACAAGTTTTGATTGTGAAAAAATTCCAAGTATGATTTGGTAAATATATGAAAATGGTTTTGAACCTATAAATTGAAAATAGTATAGATAAAAATAAGTTTATTACTTATGAATTTTAATAGGAAAGTAAGACCGAATTTTAAAATGGATGAACATTTTGGTTAAGTAAACAAAAGAAAATTTGAATTTGAAATATGAAATAAAAGAATTAACCTAAGAAATGTTAAATAAATCGAGTTAGTTAAAGGAAGTAAATAAAATGAAGTTTAATTGAAGGAAGCCTAAATGAAAGTGAATTATAATGAAATGTACTAGATAAAATAATGAAATGAAATTTAAGTGAATAAGTTTGTGTAACTCATAGATTTGAGAAAAATTAAGCTAAAAAGAAAATTTAAATTTATTGAACGTGAATGATAAGAAAAGAATTTTTTTTACTTAAATAATGTTAAATAAACTGAATAATGATTAAACGAATTGAATTGGATTTGAATGGAACTAGATAAATTAGTAAAGTGGATTAATTACACCTAAGCTATATAATGAACTAATAGAATGAATACGAACTTGAATTATAAAATGAAATGAATTTGAGTGTGAAATAAATTCGATGAGAATAAATGGGTGTAAGTAAAAATTTATGTGAGTAATTGAATTTAATTTAAACTAGATATAAATAAATTGAATTCAAATGGAAAGAGGTTTAATAAAATTGAATTTTAACTAATTCAATATGAAATAAGTTAATGAAATGAATTATAAAATGAAAGTTAACTTAACAAAAGTTGAATGAAATTGATTGTGATAAATTTTCTTTATCAATATGAATTTGAGTTATAAAATAAAATTTATTAAGTAAGATTAATGATATGAATTAATGAAACTAACTAATGAAGTGAATCAATGAATTAATATGAACTTAAGTTATGAAGTAATAATAGACACGAGTAACATTTTCTAAAATGTTTATAATAATTTTAAATGATTTTATATAATGGTTTATAACTGATATTGGTACTAAAGAGAATATACTAAGTAGCAATGAATAAAATTTAACTTAAATAATGTTAAATGAAATGATTTATAAAATGGTCCATAAATGAATTTATATGAAATATGTTAAACAAAAAGGTGAAATAATTGAAATTTGAATAAATTGAATGTAAATGAAATAGATGTGAGTAAATTGAAAGTAAGCAATTAAATGTTAATAGAAAACTAATGCTAATAAGAAATAACAGAGTAGAAATTAAATATTGACATTGGATAATGTAAATTCATCTAGTTATAAATTAACTAGATGTACATTGATAGTTGAATGATTTCTTTTGTTGCAAACCATTGTTATAATTGCTTTTGGCTGCATATGACTGATTTGTTGTGTACTAGTGCTTATGTTTACGATCTGGATTCAGAATTCATGTTATATAGTTCTAATAAACTTATACATGTTTCTACATCCTTTATATGCAACTAATATTCTAATTTGAGTTGAGATAGGTACATATGAAGGTCGTTTGAACATATACACGGATTTGATTTTCTTTTGCTTGCTTAATATGAGCGAACTCGCTCGTATTAATAATATCAAAGTACATATCTCGGATTACATACCGCACTTTTATATTTTCCCCTACGGAATGCCTCATCATTAAGGTGAGATATATATTTGGTATATATTGTGTTATATATTGTATTGTAAATTTTGACAATCGAGCCGTGCAAAGAAGATGCTGCCGAATTTTTTTGTAAATTCGGATGTTAGAAAACTTTTGAGGTTCTAAAAATTGTATTACTTGTTTTATATGTAAGTTGTAATTTTCGTTAAGCCGGTATCGAAGTGGCGTAGCGAAAGCGTAGTAATGATTTTCAAATAAGATTTCTTATGTTTTACAAGTCGATTATTTTGAATAAAATATATGAAATGTTAAATTCTTTACTTAACCCTTTTTCGAGGAAGAAAAGTTTTGAGTGGTGAAGAATGTAACGACTCATCTTTTTAACTATTTTAAATTATTAAATTTAATATGATTATTAAATAAAAATGGTTACAAACAAAATTTTAATGGTTTATTAATGTAATTTTTTAATATGAACTTGAACAAAATTTTGAAATAACAATTTCGACAAGATTTAAGGGATTATTGTGTTAGAATGAAGTTCAACATATTGAATATGTTTATAATCAATAGCTTAGATTGAGTAATAAATGTTGAATTATTTAGATGAAAATTAAATAATTGTTTGTAAATAAAATTCATTTAAAATTTAATATTGAATAATTAAATTGTTTAAATTTAATATTGGAAATTATTTAAATAATTGGATATCGAATTTAATATGAATGAAAATGGCATCGAAAGTTGATTTAAATTCTATTTAAATAAGAATGAAGATTGTTAACTTTTGAAATTGAATTTAAAAGTGAACAAATTTATTTTGAAAATTACTTATTTTAATTAATGGGCAAAGATAGTCTTTTTAGGCAGTGTCTCAGATTTCGATGAAACCAGTTTCATTGGATCTATAATAGTGAATTATTTTAGGATTTCAAGTTTCGCAGCGATCGAACTTGTCATTTGTCTGTGCGAGGTTGAAACATATAGAATTTATTTTCAGGACTTTAATTAAAATAAATCGATTTTGAGAAACTATCTTCTACATACGATCGAATTAGGCATTGAGACTAGTTCCATTGTGTTCAAAATAAGGGTATAACATATATAACGCCAAGTGGCACACCTCGTTTGGAGTTTCGAGAATTTCGGACATTTAAAAAACTAGATATTTCCTAATTTGAATAATATATATTTCTACCATCACCCAACACTTCGTATGCTCAGCCCACCTTTCAGTTCTCCCTGTACGTTCTCTTCCTCTCAATGTCGACTTCGTAGACGGAAAAAACCAAAATGAAGCGTGCGACGAGAGCAAGCGATGGCGAGCGCGTGCTGGCGAGTGTGGAGGCACGCAAGTCGGCATCAATGAGGTGGCGGTTGCGGTCCGGGAACCGGGCCCGGACCGGGCAATTGATCGTAGTCAAATTAAAAAAATAAAATAACTATGCACGTTCACGCATGATGGAGGCTAGAAGGTGGAGGCACGAGATGGTGGTCCGGTCGAACTTAAAGGCGTGCGCATGATGGTCTTGTTCGTGTTTTCTTAGGTTCCGCGTGCGCTCTTCTCGATAGTAGCAAGAGAGGAGGAACGAGAGGTAACATTTTTTAAATTTTATTTATTTATTTTTTTATGCTAATTTTATTTTAAATTATATTCAAATGTTAAAAACTCGTAACTTTTGCATACGAGTTCTGTTTCGAGCGAAACGAGTCGCGTTACTATGTATCGACGTCGTCTACATCATTGAATCTAATAGGAACATATTTGAAGCTGAAACATTTTTATTCAAATAAAAGGTGAGTGTTTTATACCAGCCACGATGTATAATTATGTTAGTGAAATTGAAATTGTGAAGTTATTTATTTTACCGACTGTTGTTTGATAGTCTAACTGACATTTGAAAATTGACATTTGATTTGAACTGATAAAAAATTAAATTGACAGTTGAATTGAATTGTAATTAAATTGCTAGTTAAACTCTCGATTATTGATTTAGTAAATTATTGTGATATTTTGATTGTTTGGATGATTGATTGTGATGGACGCCAATTGGTTGATATTTTAGATGATTGGATGTTTATATATATATATATATCATATTATCCCCCTGTAAATTATTTGACAGTATATAAAATGTTGTTTGAATTATTTCGAATAAATTAAAAAATAGGTTGAAATGACATATGCCTATGACATTTATTTTAGATTGAAATGATATATCCAACCCTGAAATTAAAATTATAATAACTGATCACTTGGACAAAGAATAGTAAATCATATACGGACAACAGGTTAGTTAAATTAAATAGTTTTAAATTATTGGATTTGAATTCATTCAAATTATTTCATTTTATAAAAATAAAATTCGATTGAAATACAGAAGTGAATTAATTTCGAATTCGAGTTTTGGTATGCTGAAACTAAAAATTGTTAAATGAAATTGTTTAAGGAATGAAATTTGAAATTCAAGTTATAATTGAAATATGATTTGAATTATGGGAATTATTTTGTTTTAAAAGATTTGAACCTTAAATTAAATATTAAAGTTAATTTGAATCAAGCGATTTAAATCGATATTCTGAAATTTAGCTCGAACTTTATATAAAGAAATGGTCCAATTGAAATCGAAATCAAATTTAATTCGAATTGAAATCGAAGTTGATTTGAAATTGAAATTGATTTAAATTGAAATTGAGTCGATTTGAATTGAATTGAGATTGAAAATGACTTGAATTGGGAATAATTGAAATTGAATCAGTTTGATTTTAATTTGGACTTGGGTTCAGATTTGTTGAAATGGAAAGTGACAGTTCGATTTGAAATTATTTTCAAAATAAATTATTTTAATATAAACTATTTAAAATCTGTCTTTTTAAATATTCAAATTAATTTTATTTTCCAAGATATTTTACGATATAAACCATTTTCAATACTAAAACTATTTTATATTAAACTATTTGAACTTTTAAACTATTTAAAACTATTCAAGCTATTTTCTAAAAATTCAAATCGGTCAAGTTTGGAATGTTTATATTTAAACCATGGATTTAATTGCGAATTGGATTTAAACGCGAATTGGATTAAAATGAAGTTATAACCTAAATAGAAATTCGAAACGATTTTAGAAATGAAATTGAGTTGTTGGAGCGAAAATGATTTTCAGGTGAAATTGATTTATTTCCGGTAAATACGATAATTGGAAATGAAATAATATTTTGCAGTGAACATGATATTTTGATATCCAGTATGAATCATTTTTCAAACTGTAAAAAACGACGTTTGGTTGTTAAAGAGACCGACGTCTCTTATTGGCATACTCTCTGTCAATATTGGAACTATTTTAACGCCTGCCCTTCGACCCGAACTGGTAGTATCCTACCTTGGACATTGCCTTACGTGCCTCGTACTCTTTTCCTTATACGAGACCACTACGATTTTGGTTTTGTGTTGTCGTATCATGGCGCATACCTATCCCCCGTGGTGCTGCTATTATATGCAAACTGTACGATAATGCGTAAAAACGCATTAAGGTGGATTAATGTAAAGCCTTAACGCTGAGAAAAATATTTATTTTAGTGATTAGACATTATATATAGCATATTCTACTATATATAAATATTTTGATGGATCCTTAAGAAATGAAAAATCTGGTAACATCTCTTATGTTATTGCATGCATGTTATACATTAGATAGGAGGTGTGAAACCACGCAAACATCTTTGATGTTATTACACTGATGTTATATGCGATATTGATTTGACTCACATAAGAATATTTTAGTCCTGACTCAAATGTTCTGTCTTTTCGTCATTCTCAGTCAACCCTGAGTATGTCAGCGCATTAAAGATTATTTTCTAGAGGACGAAGACGAAGATTTGGTATATTATTATTATTAGTATTATTCCATCACATCGTTGTTCTGCTGCATTATTCCATTTTTCTATTGTATATATAACTCTGATAAATATTGTATAAATTATAATCAAATGTATAGTATAAACAGCTTCATGAACTTTTCATTTAATTATTATATTTTTTAACTCCGCTGCAAGGTTCTGTGTTTTTTTCTTAATTGACCCCAATGATTATCGGTGTTTCTGATTGTTTGAGTTGGACATGTGTGGACTATTGTCGATTTGAATCTTCTAAAATGTGGGTCGTCACATTTTCTTTATCTACAATGTCATATGAAGCCCCACCACTTTCATTTTCATTGTACACAAAAACATCAGTACTTGCTTCACTAATCTTTGATTATTTTTTAAGTCACGCATCCTATTATCTTCCTAGGCCTGCGATTTAACAACATGCAATGACCTAGAATTTTGATTATTTGAAATTGGAATTTTTAATTGATTTTAAATATTGAAAGGTTAATTTTGTAGATCTAATAAGTTGAGTTTCATATATAATGATTTATTGATAATTTAGTTGTTGAATTAAATAATTGAGATTGTTAAAGTAATTTAAATCTTGGATTTTATTTGGATAGAAATAGTTTAAAGGCATATTAAATTTATATTAATAAGAATGAAAGTAATAGAACTTTTAGATTTAATTTAAAAGTGATTTACTCGATTATGAAAATATCTTGTTTTAACTAAAAAGTAAAAATAGTCTTCTAAGGCATAGTTTTGGATTTTGACGAAACCAGCGTCATTGAATACGTAATAAAGTATTATTATCGGATTTCAAATTTCGTAGCATTCGGAGTTATCTTTTGGTCGTACGGGATAGAAACACGTCAAAATTAGTTTTCAATATTAATTGGGTTCAAAAAGCTATCTTCCACATACGATCGAATTAGGTCTCGAAACTTGTTCCATTGCGTTTGGAATAGGCGTATAACATTAAGAACGTCACACGACGTGTCTCGATAGGGTTCGGGGTTTTAAGTTACTTTAAGCGAGATGTTTAGAATTAAAATAATATTTTAAATGTTCAAAGCCAATATCTCAGCCACCCAATCCCCTATCAGTCACCCTACATTGTATCCCCCTTCTTTAAAATCCGTCATTCCCTCTTCTTCATTCTGGCTTTCACATAGGAAAAAATGAAAATGGAAACTTCAAAATTTTTTAATTCAAATTCTACTTGATGAAGATCCCTAAACGAATTTTATAAATCTTGTTTATGCATGATCTTCAACCAGGTATGAGTATCGATGGGTTCGACTGCAATTGGAGGAGGATCGACGTGAGGTAGCAAAGCTGGGGCTCAAGATTTTTATCGATTGGATCATCGATTCGCGAATTGATGCTCATATGTGGATTTGCAGTGGAAAATAACATCTGGGCGCATAAAATCATGAAGTCCGATCGTCTTTTGAATTTCACATCGCCTGGGTAGTACGGGAAGGAAGTAGGTCCCGGCTTTGGTCATAGCATCGAGTGTGGATTCAAGGGGATAGAAAAATGGATATTTTGATAAGGAAGTCGATGGCGAAGTCCGAATTCGATTTGGGCGAGTAAATCTTGGTATCATCATTTGCGTGCACGGCTATATAGATATGGAGCATGTTTCGTGTACAGGCAGTGTGTCTGGGAAGAAGATGAAGCATAGATGGGTCGGGTTTGAAGCATTAAGGGTATGGGCTTTTATTAAAAAGAGAATGGATTAGTATTTTAATTTAATTATATCGATGAACTAAAAGTTTAATAACTCATCCATACAAAGTCGAATCGAGGCATGGATTTTTGCATTGCAACCATGATGATGAGAGCTTCGAAATGAAACTTGTTTTGAAGACTGTGGAAATTTGGGCAAAAATTGGTAGTTGTTCGATTTTAGTTCTAAACTGGAACGTCTGGGGAGACATAACAAAAATAAAAGATGAGTGTTTTGTAACGCTCACAAAGTACTAGAATATTTTTATGTTCGTTAAATTTAAAATTATGAAGTGATTTAAATTTTTTGATTGTTATTTCATAATTTTAATTGACATCTGAATTAGCCGATAGAAATTTAAATTGATGGTTAAATTGAATTGGAATTAAACTGTTAGTAAAATTCCCGATTGTTGATAACTGGTTAATTATTGTGATTTATCGACTGTTTGAATGATGGATTGCAACGGATGCCAATAGGTTGAGATTTTGAATGATTGGATGTTTATTTATTTTTATATATCCTATTGTCACCCTTTATCTGATAGTATATAAATTGTTATTTGAATTATTTCGAATAAATTAAGAAATATGTTGAAATGATATATACCTATGACACTAATTTGGATTGAAATGATATATATTCATCTCTGAAATTAAAATCCAAATAACTGATTCACTTAGACCTATGATAGAGAATTATATACGGACACCGGATTGGTATTTTTTTGATTTGAAATTAATTAAATGATTTTGATTTAAAGAGATAAAAATCGAATCTATGGAAATTGGATTATTTTCGAATTTGAGCTGAAAATGTGGAAATAAAATTTGTTAAACGAAATTGTTTAAAAATGAAACTTGAGATTTTGAAGTTACAACCGAAATATGATTTGAATTTCGAAAATTGATTTGTTTTTAAAATATTTGAAATTTTATTCGAATTTTCAAATATTGCTAAGTAAAAGCAATTTAAATGGATATTTCAAATTTGGGCTCGAAGTTGAATTATTTTGAACATTTGAACCTTAAATTGAACGTTGAAGTTGAATTTAATTTAAATGATTTAAATTGATATTCTAAAATCAGCTTGAATTTATATAATTTGAAATGGTTTGAAATTGAGAATTGAATTGAAATTAATTCAAATTGAAGTCGAAATTGAAATTAATTGGAATTGAAATCGAATTAATTTGAAATTGAAATTAAAATTGATTTGAATTGGAATTGAACTCGAGGTTAATGCGAATTGAAATCAAAATAGGGTCGAAATCGAGAATTGAATGATTTGAATTGGAAGATTTGGAATTGAATCAGTTTGATTTTGAAACTATTTGCCGATAAATTATTTTCATATAAACTGTTTAAAATCTATATTTTTAAAATATTCAAATTATTTTGATGTTCCAAGCTATTTACTATATACAACTTTTCAATATTTCAAACTGTTTTATATTAAACTATTTTAACTATTTTAAAACTATTCAAACTATTTTCTAAAAATTCAAATTGGTAAGATTGAGAATTGTTTATATTTAAATCATGTATTTTAATATGAGTTGGGTTAAATTGAAGTTATAACCTAAATTGTAATTCAAATTAAATTTTGAAGTAAACATGAAGATTTCGAAATGAAATTGATTTTAAAGCGAATATGATATTTTGAGATTAAGTATGAATTATTTTCGAAATGTAAAGGTACCAACCCATGTGTAAAACCACGTTTGGTTGTTAAATAGACCGAGATATCTTATTGGCATGCTCTTTGCCAATATTGGAACCACTTTAACAATTGTGTTCGCGAAGAGACTCCAGAATAAAGTAGTTGGATTTGGCGTCGTTTGCTGGATTTGTAAAAAGAGAACGATGATGGATAGATCCTGGCACTCGTGCTAATTTGAAATGTCTAAAACTGGATGACTTGACAGAGTTAAGCGGCTAGCTACCCCTAGCGGATATCCATTCTTCGATTTTATGTTGGACTTGGTCCATATTATTGCTCTTGTTGTTGGTTTCAACTGGTGCACCTTGATTTTGGGATAATCTTCCTTTAACTCGATATGGAAAGGATGTACGCGGTGGACGGTCGTGGCTACGATGCGTTACCATCAGCCCTGCGACTCGAACTGGCAGTATCCTACCTTGGACATTGCCTCGTGTGTCTTGTCATACTTTTATCCCTATACGAGCCCCCTACGATTTTGGTTTAGTGTTTTCGTATCATGGTGCATCACTGACTACTGTTGGGACACTGGTTGTGTCAAATGCAAATTGTATGCCAATGCTTAAAAACGCGTTAAGGAGGATCAATATAAAGGCTTAACGCTAGGAAAATATTTATTTTACTTTATTAGACATTATATATTTAGCGTATTCAACTACATATAAATATTTTGAGGGATCCTTAAGAGATGGAAAATCTCATAACATCTCTTGAGTTATTGAACACATGTTATACACTGGATAGAAGATGTGAATCCCCATAAATATCTTTGACGTCATGACACTCATATAATATGCGATATCGATTTGACTTACATAAGAATATTTATTTCTAACTCAAGTGTTTTGTTTTTCATTACGTTCGGATCAGCGCTGAGTTTTTCAACGCATTGAAGGTCACTTTTCAGAGGAGGAAGACGAAAATTTGTTATATTATTACTATTATTATTCTCTTTATCATGCCGTTTTGTTGCGTTATTTATTTATCCCTGATGTATATATAACTTTGATAAATGTTGTATAGATTATAATCAAATGTATAATATAAACAGCTTCATGAACTGTTTATTTGATTATCATATTTTGTCATTCCGCTGCGAGATTATGTGTTTTTTTTTTTTTAATTAACCCCAATTATTATTTATATTCCGGATTGTTTAATTCGGACATGTATGAATTATCATCGATTATAAACCTTTCGAAATGTGGGCCATTACACAACATCATGTGGTTTAGCAGAATTCTCAGCACCTTGCAAACTAGTTGTTTCACCATGTCATTTGTGACTCCCTACTTTTGAAACCCTATCTTTGATTGGAATCGTACATGAACCACTTCAGCTGAATCTACATTTTTAATATTGTTAGTGCATTCATGAAATGTTTCCGTGTTTACAATGTTTCCATGTGAATGCCCTTGTGCACCAGTTTCTCTTGACTAAAGATTTGAACCCTGATTTTCCCCTTTACCTTGCGACTTACCCTCTGTCAACTCCACTTCGTTCGTAGTCTCAATTTTTTAATTTCCCTTGTTTGATTGGTTTTCAATACATGCTAAATACGTTTTCCTTTGATTGTTGCTACAATATTGCAGTGGATCTCTCTATGCATGTCCATGTACACCAGCTGGCTCTGTTTTAAACATCTGAACCATAGACGTCATTCAATCTATGCCTCGGTTTTTTTAATCACCATAAAGTTCCCCTGGGACTTCAGAAAAATTTATTTCGGTTTCTGATTTGTCTTTATAGATGTCAGTTCAATAAACTGATTATTGTCTCTTGTCGAATCACCAACTCTAGATTTTGTTTCTTCGTTATTCGAGAAGAGATTATCTTCAATAATTTTGTCAACCATATTTTTTTGAACACATTCCAGAAGAATAACGTCAGTTGTTTCTTTGGTCACCATATTAAGAGCTATTTCCTTATCATTATTCATAGGGGTTGCTTTTGGTGGCCAAACTTGGATTTCTTTTCTCTTACATTGAGAATAAACGTGCCCAACAACTTTACATACATTACATCGATGGGTTTGAATTCATATTCTACTTTCTTTGAAATTTCCCCGCCATTGAATAAGACTAACTCTATTTCGTTTAGTAATGCAGATGATGCATTCATCTCAACTAAAACATGAGCAAACAAGAGCCAATTATTTTGATGCAATCTCATCTAGTTCAATAGGGTTCCCTGGAGCACTAGTAATATCACTAAGTGCATGTCTCAAAATTCAAAATTTAAATGCAATAATTTCATTTATACAGGAAACATGGTAATAATATCCGTATCGAATTTAAGATCAGGACTCCATTTTTATTATTATTATAATTGTGGAGTCAAATAAAAAAGGACCAGCGTCCAGAATTTTTTGCAACCATTTAAATCTTCAAAACGCCCTAGAAACAAACCTTTTTGTCTAGTAAACAGTTCATACATACTTCTCGGTTTCCATACTCGGTCAGTGTAGGCTAAAAATGTATATAATATGGCCTTGTCCCAAAAAACATACACTGCTATGGAATTGCTCCATTTAAGTTCAGATCTATTAAATATCTGTTTATGGATTAGAGGTTTCCATAAATTATCACATTTAAATGCTAGTTTAACGTGAGTTAATTTTTTATGCCCATTGACTCCTACCACTCGACTATTTTGAGAATTTGATAATATCCCCTTAGCCACACCAAAACCACATCCTTTTGTTGTTCGTGTCAAAATTAGGATTGTTAAACCACTCCTTAAAGTTCACGCTGATAGAACTGATAATTTGTTTATTGTGATAGGATTTGGAAGTTTAACCTACATCTGGAGAACTATTTCCTCTGTTCAATTCTCTTTGAGATTTAGCAGCAGAAACAGGCACTTGCACTCTTCAATCAACGTGTTGACCATTCCGGTGTGATGAACTTCTATGTTAGTAGGAGTATTTCGACCATACAGCCCATCGTCGCCAAAGGATCGCAGAAGACCTCGTCATGAGGAAACATAGGATCACGTGATAAAAACCCCTCCTTTCTCATGTCGTTGGATTTCTTCGTATGTAAATCAGTGGAATGTGGGGATCTAGAGGTAGCATATTAGAATTTGGAATTAGTGTTTCATCAACTGCCATTAGGGTTTCATCAGCCGCCATGTATTCATTTTACGTTTGTATCACAATATAACAAACACATCTATGATGTATATATTCCCAGTCAAGATGCATTGACATTGGATATCGATGCATCCGTGGATATTAGAGTACGATCGCTCTCTAAACGTTGGACAGTGTATTACTCATGATAGATGTGACACCAAGGGGTACTTACGTACATTTATTGAATAAATATAGAATGACCCACTCGATAGGTTAAAGAGAAAATATTGATGTGACTAGTTTACAAGATTTTCTCGACTTGAGAATACAATTGATCTTCAATATGAAAGCTCCACTTTGATTATAATCAAACCATGGCACGATGTTCATCAACTGACTATAGTTGAGTCGAGTGAAAGTATTAAAAGTGAAAAGTTATTTAAAAGAAAATTCGTTATCCTCGGGTATATGGGTTAGTATCACGGTCAACTCAAGTTGACTCAAAGTCAAAATCTACAGCTAGAGTAGTTCGATTAATAATAATTGTTATTATTGAACCAAGGACTTTATGTTTGGAATATATAGTTGAATATAGACGATATTAGAATTTTGACCATTACCAAATTCCTTAAATCTAAAGTGATATAGTTTTGACGAAGAGTATTGGTGTAAATAATTGTCACAACTGAGTAACACTTCACAAAGTAAAATTGGATTTTAACGAAATCAAATACGCAATTAATTTGGCCATATCGTCACACCACCTATTAAGTGACATGTGACGTTAGTATTCAAATGGTTTGATATCAATCTCTGACCATGTTATCCCACCTTTTGGTAATGCTATGACACTAAGGACTCGACTAGAAACTGAAGTCAATCCACCTTGGAGATCGATTATCTACAGGTCCACGATGGATACATGCAAACTTAGTCCAAGTCCCGATCGAGCTACAATTTTCAAGGTATAACAAGCAAAGACATGAAACCAACATTCCAAATTTCAGGTCAATCGGAGTTCGTATGCCAAAGTAATGGATTGATCAAGATCCATGTGAAGCATGCACAGTTCGTATCCATCCATCCCATGTCCATCATTGGTATCCATCCATCCCATGTCCATTATTTATATCCATCACCATCGATATGAAGTAGACATACCCCTTGATCGATTACACTTCATTCAACTAACAGCTACATGTTTCTTATCGATCAGCTACTTGATCGATACGAAGAGAGAGGCCAGGGATCGATACGAAGGAAGAAGCACAATATCGATACGTAAAGCATGGCCTTGCATGGATACAATAGAAGTGGTCAAACAAACAGAAATGGTCTCTGTGCGCAAAAGATGGATCTCCAGTGCAAGTCATCGACATGAAGACAATCGATATGAAACGTACCGATACAAAGCCTTCAGCTTAACTAGAAAACCCAATCTTGGATCGATCATATCTCTAAAACTACAAGTCCAAATGCCATGAAATTTTCACAGAAGCTTGCTTATCACCTCAAGAGACTCCATTATCGAACGCAACTCAAATGGAGCCATTCTTGATCGATACAAAATTCACATGGATCGATCAGGATTAATCCTGAACGACTCCAAATCAATCACTTGGGCCCATCTACGCATGAGAAAGGGCATTCCAAGTTTTGGCGAAGATACTTTCAGCTCTACGCTTATAAATAGCACTTTCATGTCAACTAAAAAAGGGATCTTTTGAACTTGAATGCTGCTGCTCTGTTGAAACTCCATTGTAACTTGAATGTTAGCATTGTAATGTTGTAATTCGATCTATAATCAGCAATAAAACAGCAAATCTTTCAATTTGGATGTAGGCTACAATGCCGAACCACTATAAATTCTTGCCTTCTTTTACCACTGCTTGTTATTCTTGGTGTGATTGTTATATTAGCCCCATTTTCCATTTTAATTCTTCGTTTTAATTTCTTCAATTACGTTCGGAGAGTGTTGTGCCCATTTTTGGTATAAATACTTTGGTGCTTTCACTGAGAAAAACTCTGCCTTTTCTCCTGCTCTGTGGATCCCCTGCCATTGTTAGATTGCTAATATTTAAGGAGAAGATCTAGATCTGTCTTCCCGTGGTTCCTTCTAATCTATTCAGATTGTTCCAGATCTAAGAAGAACTACATTCAACATGGTGCGCGCTACCAGAACTGCTTCAAATGCTGCTAATCCAAAAGGAGGGGATAGGCAAAGCCCTACGCAGCTGACTACTATGGGCCAAACATCGGCTAGAGCTCCAGATCTTCCCAATCCAGTAACCAGAGAGGAATTCCAAGCCCTCATGCATGAGCTCACTCATAGCCATTAAGAGATCACATACTAGATCCATGCCAACATGGAGCTTGTGAACCAGTTGAACGAAGCAAGGCGAGGGAGATCTAGAAGGGAGCATGCCTCTTATTCCTTGTCTGAAAGCTCAAGGTCATCTGACTTCTATCACAGATCTACACGCCACTGATTATATGGAAGCTACGCAGAATCCTCTAGGCATTAGCATGCTGTGAATCCCGAACAGGCCGAGATTGGTTCTTCCACAGGACGTCAAGTTGGACCCTCCTCCTAAGGAGGAGCACTTCCATACCACACCATTTATGACCACGCAGCTACTGCAGCTATGGATCTTGAGGCCAAGATCCAGAACCAACCAGATCCAGCCCCTCGCTACTACATTCATGCTCAGGATCCTTATTTCCCTGAAGCTCGGGAGCCGAGGAGGTGAGGAACGAATCATAGATAGCGACATGAATGTCCTCGTGACATAAAACCTGACCATGCCTTGGCCCCAAATATCCAGATGCTGGATATTCCAACTATGATATGCCAAATGATAAGAGAAAGTCAAGGCCTTACGAATGATGATTAGGGGATTTCTAGAAGTTACACCCCGTTCACCAACAATATCTTACATGCGGAACTGCCCCTCCATTTTCGGATGCCGACCTTACCTGTGTATGAAGGAAACTCAGATCACAACCAACATATTCTGAAATATGAATGGCTTATGAATGTCGCTCGAGCTAATGATGCGATTAAGTGTAGAAGCTTCCCTATCTCCTCGAGAGGCATTGTGGTTCACCCATTTACCACCCCGATCCATCTTATGTTTTGACCATCTAGCTACTATGTTTTTTGAGCGGTTTTGTATGCACGCGATGAGACCGAAGGATGTCAATACCTTGTCCAGTGTTACTCAAGCCCCAGGAGAGGCTCTAAGGAATTATCTGGAAGGTTCCATGCTGCTTGTGCCAAAGTCAGTAATCCCAATGATAACTCTATTCTGATGGGATTGACTAAAGGGATCGATCCTGATTCAGTGTTTTGTGATTGGTTGGCCGGAAAACTCCCCACTTCATTGGACTGTTTCTATGCAAAGGCAGTCCAATATTTGAGAAGGGAAAACGCTAGACGGTCTAGGAAGTATGACGTTGCGGGGACCAGTAGTGAAGGTATCCAAAGTAATGTTGCAGTGAAGCAGACTAGGAGAGCTTCAGTGAAGTGCAGTTAAATATTCAAAATAAGCAAAGTCAGTAGAAGGGTGATGGAGGTCAAGGAAAGAAGAGAGACCCTCATCGTGGGAAACTTAGAGCTCTTATGTTCGACCGATATACTCACTTGAATACGTCGCTACAGAATATTTATCTTCAAACCAGCAATACAGGGCAGTACAAGAAACTAGCTCCAAAATCGTCGTCAGAGAAGCAGATTTAAACCAGGAAGTTTTGTAGGTTCCATGACTATTATGGCCGTAACAACAATGAGTGCCGTCATCTACAGGATATTATTGAGAAGTTGATTAGAGAAAGAAAGTTGGAGCTGTTTGTCCGGGCTCCATAGGATGGTAGAGCAGGCCTATCTAATCCCAATCAGGGCCAAGGCCAGGCTAGGCTAGAAGAACCTGCATGTACTGGCGGGAGGCTAGTAATTAATACTGTGAGAGGTGGTCCTCATCCGGCTGATCGGAGCTGGAAGGAAATGGAGTCATATTCTTGTTCGATTAGGCAAGTGGACTTTGAATGTTGTAGTGGTACTGACGAAGGGGCCATGACAAAGCAACAGAGGAAGATGACAGATGACATCGTTTTTAGAAATCGTGATGCCCACAGAGTCGAGGCCCCCACTATTGATCGTTTGGTTATTTTTTCCCAAATAGGTCCTGCTTGGATGAAGAGGATTTTAGTTGATATTGGAAGTACTGTGAACATACTTTTCAAACGTACTTACGACTAAATGTTGATGGAAGCAAAGGATCTGAAACTGTTTCAGTCACGTATACATGGTTACAATGAAAGTACAACCATATCGATTGGGATGGTGGAATTACCTGTTGAGTTGGGTATTGGTGATCGCTAGAGACTTCGGATGTTACAGTTTGTTGTATTGGATATTCATTCTCCTTATAATGCTTTCCTAGGCTGACTGGCGCTTGTAGAGTTTAGGGCAGCGATTGCCCCTCGGTGTTTAACCCTGAAGTTCCACACTGATAACAGAGTCAGGGCAGTACATGGTGATTAGGCAGCTGGACGTGCCTGCTATGTTGCGAAACTGCAAGATGCGCAGCGAAAGAGAAAGGTAAGAGCGTGGAGGAATCTCTTTGTGTTTGCTCTATGGAAAATTAACAACTAACGTCTGAGCCGAGGCTCTAGCGCCACAACTAGTTTCCTAAAGATCTTGATCCCAGAGACAATGATGACGAAGGGGAAGTCAAAGAATACTAGACCACCCCGGTAGAGTTGGTAATCGATTCCCTACTCGACAATGATGATGATCCTAGGGTGTTAAAGATTGGATCTTAACTTAGCACGCAGATGGGATAAGAACTGGTTGATTTTCTCCGGGAAAACCTCGACGTGTTTTCCTGGACTCATTTAGACATGTGTGGGATCTTGTCGACTATCGTGAGCCATGCATTAAATATCGCCCCGCGACACGTCTCGGTGAAACAAAGAAGGCGTGGTATGGATCCAAGAGATCTGCCTCCCTGAAGGAAGAAGTGGATAAACTCAAGGCTAATGGGTTTATTCGTGTGTTTTATACCCAAAGTGGATATTGAATCCAGTGCTTATCAGAAATTCGAATGGAAAGTGGCGGACATGTGTAGACTACTTGAATCTGAACAAAGTCTTCCCCAAAGATAGTTTCCTACTTCCTAGAATCGATCAACTGGTGGATCCAGATGGACATGAGCTCTTATCTTTCATGGACGCATACTTCGGCTATAATAAAATCTTGATGCACCTTCCTGACCAGGAGCTCACTAGCTTTATTGTCGATCTGGGACTTTATTGTTACAAGGTGATGCCGTTTGGACTCAATAATGCTAGGGCAACCTATCAAAGGCTCATAAATAGGATGTCTGCAAACCAGTTCGGGAAGATTATGGAGGTCTACGTAGATGATATGCTCGTGAAATCGCAGTTATCCAACAACTATATTGGTGACTTAGGGACGGTATTAAACATACTCCGACAGTATAGAATGAAGCTCAATCTATTGAAGTGTCATTTCGTAGTCACATCTCGAAAGTTCCTTAGGTTTATTGTCAATGCTAGAGGAATTGAAGCAAATGCTGAAAAGAACTTGGTGATTCGAAGTCTCGAAACTCCCAAAACCATAAAGCAGATGCAAAGTCTTAATTGGAAGGCGGCAGCTTTGAGTAGTTTCATTTCTCGATCCACGGACAAGTGCATTCCCTTCTTCGATCTGATCAAAAAAGGGAAACGGAATTTCGAGTGGACAAAGGAGTGCGAGGGCACATTCCAGGCACTAGTACAACATTTGGCAACATTTCCCATCTTGTCGAAGCCGGTTGATCATGAGAAGTTGTATGTCTACCTGGCGGTTTCAGCAAATGCAATCAGTGTCACGCTAGTTCGAGAAGAGAAGCGGATCCAATGACTGGTCTATTATGACAGCAAAAGATTGACGAAGGCAGAAAGAAATTACCCGAAGGTAGAGAATCTAGCTTATTGTCTCGTTGTAACTTCAAGAAAGCTTCGACCGTATTCCTAAGCTCATCCGATCACTGTTTACACCGACCAACCGTTACGATAGATCCTAACATGACCTGAGACGTTTGGTAGGTTACTCAAATGGAACATCGAGCCGAGTCATTTTGATATCACTTATATGCCAAGGCGAGCTATACAAGGACAAGTTCTGGCAGACTTCATAGCCGAGTTTGCCGTACCGGAGGATTTTCCCAAAGCCAGTGAATCTCCTAAGTGTACATGGAAGCCATACACTAATGGTTCATCAAACGACCGATGCTCAGGTGCTAGGGTGGTGCTTGAAACCCCAGAAGGTCGATCCGTGTGCTATGCTTTGAAGTTCGACTTTTACACAACTAACAATGAAGCCGAGTACGAAGCCTTGCTTGCTGGACTAAGGCTTGCTAAAGGCTTAGGAGCCATTGCTATGGAGATTTACTATGATTCGCAACTGGTGGCATGCCAGGTTCGAGGAGAGTATCAAGCCAGAGACCAGAGATTGGCCACCTATCTTATTCGGGTTCAAGAAATGTTGAAACTATTCAACTATTATGTTAATTTTTTTAAATTACCTAATTTCTATTTTTATGAAATTGATTGATTGGATTTCAATCCAATAAGATAAGAAAATATCAAAAATTTTACCCTAAGAGAAAAATCAAAAAGCCGATTCTTTAGGTAACTGGCCAACACTGGCGAAGCACAGTAGATGGAACTCATCCCTGTAGAGACACTTACCGCTCCAAGTATTGATTAGATAGAGACAGATTGGGTTCATGAATCAACGCCCGAGAGGTAGTCATGGATGACTAAGATCAAAAACTATCTTGAACACGGAATGTTACCCGAGCGCAGGAGTGATAAGAGGCAGATTCTCCGAAAGGCCTCACGGTTTAATATCCAAGATGGAATCTTGTACATAAAGAGATTTTCTATTGCTCTGCTCCGGTGTGCCACCCATATTGAAATCAAGAGGGTATTGCAGGAAGTGCATGAAGAAGAGTGCGAAGATCGCACTAGGGGTAAAGCCCTTGCGAAGAAGATACTCAGATATGGGTATTACTGGCCAATAGTAAATCAGGACGCGTCGGATTATGCTAAGAGATGTGATAGGTGCCAGAAGCATGCTATAATTTCGAGAGCGCCACCAACCAAGATAACTCAAATGGTCAGTCCATGGCCATTTGCTACATGGGGCATCGATATCATAGGGTCCTTGCCTCTAGCTAAAGGTGGTGCGAAGTACGCCATCGTTGCAGTTGACTACTTTACTAAGTGGGTGGAAGCCAAGCCCCTTGCTACTATCACGATGAAGAATGTAATCAACTTTGCTGTGCGCAACATCATCTGTTGCTTTTGCCTTCCATAGACGATTATAACTGATAATGGGACCCAGTTTGATAGTGTCGAGTTCAAGAATTTCTGCTAACGCCATCGCATTCAGAAGACATTCTCGGCAGTAGCTCACCCTCAAACAAATGGACAAGTCAAAGCCATTAACAAAGTCATCAAATCCATTTTGAAGAAACGACTAAGGAATTCCAGAGGTAAGTAGGTCGATGAGCTTCCCATGGCCTTTTGGGCATATTGAACTACCCACAAGTCCGCGACCGGTCATACTCCATTCTCACTTTCTTACGTCTCTGAAGTCATTATTCCAGTTGAATTAGAGGTACCTTCTCATCATGTGACTTATTATGATCCAAAGACGAACGCCATCCTGCTTACAAAATCTTTGGATTTGTTGGATGAGAAGCGTGAAGAGGCTGATTTGAGGATAGCAGCATATCGCATCATAGTCTCCCGATTATACAATGCTAAGGTTCAACCTAGAACCTTTGAAATTGGCGATGTCGTACTTAAGCGGGTCTATCTGGTCCCTTCGCCCATGAAACCGACATGGAAAGGATCATATGTTACCGAATGGAGACCTGGAGATGGCACATTCAAACTATCAACCGTTGATGGTCTCACTCTACCCAGAGCATAGAACAGCGAAAGTCTCCATCGCTTCTAAACATAACTAGATTTTGTTCATTTAGTCTGCTTTCCTTTTCAAGTTTGTTTAAGAAATTCGAGAATTGGTATTTGTAATAAGGCAACCGATTTTTCCATGATTTCTTATTTCAGCAATAAAGCATAGATCCACAAAGCCAAGTTAATGATTCCTAGATGCATCATGCAACCGCCGTGATGTACGAGGAGCAGAGCTGAGTTCCATCTTACAGTGGGACTCCTTCGAATAGGGAGTGATCGTGATCCGACTGGTCACTCGCTAGATGAAACCCTGAGCTCGAGGGGCGAACAACAATCAAATGAAAAAGAGAATTGAAACACGAAAATTCTCCAACTAACTCCAGCTCCCAAAGTGCGAGCTGAAGTGCAAACTCCAAAATTACGACGCGAATCGACCGTCTGGCTCGAGGAGGATGGATCCGGCCATCTACGACCTCGCTCATTTCCAAAAGCTCAAGGAGGATGGATCCGTCCATCCATGACCTCGCTTATTTCTAAAGCTCAAGGAGGATGGATCGATCCATCCGCGACCTCGCCTTCTATCTTCAAGCTTGAAGAAGGTGGATCTGTCAATCTATGACTTCACTTACTGGATCAAGGAAGATGCGATCCGACCGTCCATGACCTTGACCAAGTCCTTATTCCCAGAGTGCGAATAAGATCCTAATATTAAACGGGTGTGACCGACCGCCCGTAAAATAGCTTATGTCCCTGGAATATGGATATAATTCCAAACAGTATGCAGGCATGACTGACTATTGACATACAAGTCCAAATCCCCAAAGTGTGGATGCAAATACTAGCAAACGAGCGAGTGTGATCCGACCGCTCAAACTCGTGTCACTTTAACTCTGTTCCAACTAAGTTAAATTTAAATTGCTGAAGGCGGAGGACGACTGCCAACTAACTACTTCAATTCTCCCCAGAATTGGAGGCATAACTCAAGTTCTAGCCGCTGACCCATCGATTTTTATGCCATTATCTGTTCCTCCCGGCCCACGCACTCACCCATCGAAATGCTGCCAGTCTGACCCGAAGAGCCTGTGACAATTACATCTTCATCTACATTAAAGGGCACTTCAATACTTGGATCACTTTGATGGCCGAGGAGCACCTCCATTAATTGTTAATCAAGCATGTAGCTGCTATCGTGCATCTCCCCAGCCAAAGTGGTGACCATCACGGTTGTGGCCTCTATTTTTAGTGCCTCCTGCTTGTGATGAATCTCTTGGTTTGTAGGAGGGTCGGCGGGTGCAGAATCTAAGACTGAATGAAGATAGGAGAGTATATTCGTAATATCTTCAGATTGTGTTCCCACATTTTGAGGAATAGGAGAAATGTTCGGAATACCTTCCTCGAGTTGGCTCCCATGTTGAGCTGACGTGCCTTCCAGGCCATGCCCGATAATCGGAGAGAGGTGCGGCCTATCAGGATCATACCCCGGGACGACTCTGGGATCGACAGAGGATGTAGGCTCAATTTGAGACGCTGGAAGCACTTCGGGACCAACTTCACTGTGTTCACTCCTCTATCCTTCTCCGGCTTCTGGATACTTAGCAGCCATATTTTCTTTATAAAGCATGATGATTTTCTCATGGAGGACTTTAGGCTCATCTTCAATCAACACTTAAGTTTCTAGTTCAAACTCATCGATGGTTGCAACATTACGGATCGCCTTTTCATCCTCAAGCAAGCGGTTCCAGGCCTTACATAATTAGAAAGGATAGTCCTTGCCAAGCTAATTCAGATTGCTATTTCTTAGGACATTAGTGTTGTAGGTGACCGGAAGATCTTCAAATTTGCTTTTCATCTTGGCCTCTACAACTTTTATCTCCCTTTTCACCCTAGCATCGGCTTCTTCGGCCTTTTTATTCGCAGAATCTTTCTCTTCCCTATGTCTCACCGCCTCCTCGCACACCTCCTGGGCTAATTTTTTAGCTTCGTGTTTCTCTTTAAGGGCCCTTGTCAGCTTCATCTTTAATTCGGCGACTTCTTTTAATGCAGCATCCCTATCTCACATAATAATAGTATTGTGATGCCCCATTTCCTGCACCTAGTCCATGTGCGTTTTCCTCATCTCCTGCATAGACTTCATGGCTTCCTCGGCTCTTTGGCTGGTCTCAATCTCATCTTTTCTCGAAGACTCAATTTCATTGGTAAGCACTTATATTGTTTTGTCCTTATGAGAGGGACCGCCTTCTAGTTTCTCGATAGCCTTAGCCCATTCAAAAGAAACAGCCGAAACCCATTATGGCGTCTTAACCTATTCGCAATATTGGCTATATGCGTCATGCATATAGTCTTGCACTAATTTCTCTATGTCACTTAGGATTCTTTTCAAGTTAGGAGGGTAATGGAAGCCATCGAAACATATGGTTGGAAAATCTTTCTTCAGCTTAGCGATGCATATGGCTCCCTCCCTTGTAGGCTCTATGGAAGTTTGTTCTACGACGGCAGGGGTTACTATTTCAGTTTTAAAGCCTGATCACTAGTATTTGGAGCATGAGACAGATCTACTTGATGTGAAGATTTTGAAGAAGGCCTACCAGAGCCAGATGGGCTTGAAGGTCCTTTTGGTGGCAGGGATCATGACCTAGAATGACGCCTGCTTTGATATGATCTTTCCTTTTCTCTATCGTGGTGCTCGCACTCCTGGATGGAATGATAGTCGTGACCATAGTCTCTCCTGATCTCTTGGCGATGTGATTCAGACTGTGATCCGGATGAATGTCGCAAAGAGCAAAGTTTGCTAAGCAAGGAGCCTCGTTTCACCATCGTATCTGCAAAACGATAAGAGGTGTAGAATTAGTTATCGCCAGAAATTAAGAAGCATATGATGAGATGTCATGTAGTGCCGTGAAGTGTGTGTATGCATGTGCAAACCCCTCAACCGGTCCGTTGTAGTAGCCCTGCTTATTGGAGTTGTCTCCCCTACGTCTATTAAAGGTAGGTCTCCACTAGTTCGTGATGGGCAGTGAATCCCCTCTGGCCCAGGATCAGGAAATGACAATATGTCATCCGAGATAGGAATGTATGATAACCCTTTCAACGAACATTCCATCTATGAAGAAGGGGTCTCCTGACCTATGGAAGTTGCAACGAGCTGAGCTGCTTCAATAGTCTTCCACCTCTTAGTTTTATAAGCGATAGTTTTGCTTTTTCTTTTTGACTCCGATAGCCGAAGGCCCTGTGGAGGCACGATCGCGAACTCATAACTGTCCTCTGTCCTCTCGTCCTCGCGAGGTTTGATGATTATTACAATGGGCGTGGCCTAAGCCCCCTCAACTGGGGGCACGATAGGATCCCGTTGGGGCCACTCCGGGAACCCTCATCAGCCCTATGCTCCAACCTCTTTCTATAAGCCCAACGGCAATCAAGTTGTCGTCAGTAAGGACTTCGTCTATTTCCCTTCTCGCTAAGCACCAGCTGAAGTGTCCTCACTATTTCTTTAAAATGTGCTCCTTTGGGCCGTGGAATAACAGTTGTGAAAGAGATACAACAATGAGTTCGGCATCGATTTATATTACCCAGTTAATTGACGAACAAGTTAAAGTATGTATGTATGACCAACCATCGTCTTGCGAACCTCGACGGATATCTCTTAAAGAACTACTCTGTTTTGATATAGCTCAGTTTACTCCATGCACCTACCACCACTTGGTAGTTTCTGGCCGCTTCCAGGAAAGTGAATGACGAATTATCTCCCCTACTCTTGATGTTGAATAAATATCTGATTTCATCGACGGTTGGGGTCGAAGGAGATGCTCCATAAATATGATATATAGGCTGTTGAGAAGTGCGAATCCATTGGGATGGAGCTGAGAAGGCGCCATCCTCAGAAAGAATAGCGTATCCTGAATGATGATTGAATGGGGGCAATATTCCAGCCAAGCATGTGAATCTGTTACATGCAGTGAACTCTTCCGAGGGATTATGCACCCAATCTTCTGGCCCCGGTAATTGAACTTCTTCCAAAGATAGTCTATGCCTAACACAACTTCTGCCCAGCATTTCTTTTGAGATCTTGATTGGATTGAGTCCTTCGGATTCATAACCAATACCACATCCGGAAATTCATCCCGAGCAGGATATACTGTATCTTCCGCCATGTATGGCACTTCGATTCTAGGAAATGGAGGACTTTGAACTTCTTATCGCTCTGACTCTCAGGATCCATAGCTATTGAACTCAGTAAAAATCATTATTAGATGGCAAGAAACATGTGTCCCCCCAGTGCAAAGTGAGTGATTGTGTCATGTGTAAAGTGCCACATAATACTCTGAATTTCTATAAGTTTGAAAGATGGTAAAACGACAAGACTTCGAGATTCGACCGGAATGACCATCATCGTTGACCGTTACGACCATCATCGTTGACCGTTACAACCATGCTATCCTAACTTCGAAGAAAGATCCATGTTAAGATTGGTTATGTTTATCAAGTTATAGCTCCATCGACGAGCTTTGAAGGATGGTCATATATGCAGTTTACAATGAAGTCCAAATATGTAAGGCTAAAGCTTGTCGGAATTAAGTGTTCAAGTATGCGAAAGTAGTGGATTTCATATCCATCATGGTTACTTTGGATTGTTCCCTGAAGCCTATGTTCGTATCGATCCAAGACATTGATCGATAACCTAAACGTATCGAAATATTTCATATCGATCGCTTGTTCGTATCGATCGCCTCAGGTATCAACCGCTTTGTATTGATCCGAAGAGTTAGGTTTCAAATCGATCGCACCACGCCTCTTCCATCGATATGAACTACTCCATCCCAGATTGATCGATAGGCTACCGCCTTCGCCTAGATCACGAGGAATGCCTGTAACCATCTCTAAAGCATTTTGGTCGGTCCCATCTCCTATCGATATGAATTTGGGAAAGACTTGAAGTCAGTGACTCCATCGACCTCTTCCAATTGCTCTCCTTCTTCCCCAAACCTCCAAGTCGCCATTAAATACCTTCTCGAACTCTCCCTAGTCAAGTCTGGCACCAACGACATCAGAGTTGGCCTTCACCATGAACGAAATGGAGTTAAGCTTGATGCTTGTCATTAGAAGCGTGAATCTACTGATAGTTTACCTAGATTTGATAATTTGGGTTATAGGTTAACGAAATGGTGTTTGGGAAGAAAGAGATATAGTTTCCTTTCTCTTCCAATCGATGCGAAGCAATAACAGATGCAAGTGAAAAAAAATTCTAAGTCCAAAAAATATTTATATGCCTTTATATCCAAAAAAAACGTTTCGTATCCCAGTCACAAAACTGATAGAAATGGTCAACTCCCACGTCGATACGAAGAGCATTGCACCATCATGTCTGGATTGTTCATATCCATTGATATGAAACACGACTTTCGTGTTCATCAACACAAGGCAATCCAGAGCCTAACATTTCATATCCATCAATGTGAAGGCAGCACTTCGTATCCATCGATGCGAATCTATCCAAGGCCCAATGTTTTGTATCCATTGATATGAAGCAAACGCATGTAAGTTTCATATCCATCGATACGAAGCACCCCTTATGTATATCCATCCCGTATCAATCATCATCGATACAAAGTCCATCATGATGCATTCCAGATCGATCCAGGAGAGGATCAGTATGAAGAGAGGGATCAAAATAACCATCGATCGTTGTTACAACTCGGATTTCACATCGATCCACGAGAGTATCGATACGAAACTCGATTCAAAAAAAAGAAAAAGGAACTTGACAACGACCCATGAACGTGCAAGCATGAGTGGAAGTCTGGTTAAAATATGTGCATGCATGCCATGTTAACATTCGATTTTCAAAGTTAATAGGAATTGAATGCTTGCCTAGTGACAACCAAAGCAATGAACAACAAATTGCTAGCACTCAACCTTCAGTTACAACAAAAACTGCATGATCATTGGTAGTCTAAAAGTCAACATTTATACTATTGCAAATCAAATGGAGGACATATCTCTTGATAAAAAGACAACAACTGTTCAAAAAATCAGATAGAACCTTTTCTGAATGAAGATTGGAGCTTTTCAAAGCACATCATGTTCCTATAGGACGCACATTGGGGGGAAAATATTATCTCGCCTTTTGACAAGGCCGTGACACCAAGGACTCGACTGGAGACTAAAGTCAATCCACCTTGGAGATCAGTTATCTACAGGTCCACGATGGATACAAGCAAACTTGGTCTGAGTCCGGATCGAGCTATAATTAGCATGGTATAATAAGCAAAGTTATGAAAGGAAACTTTCCAAATTTTAGATCAATCGAAGTTCGTATGCCCAAGTTATAGATCGATCAAGATCTGTGTAAAGCATGCCCAGTTCGTATCCATCAGTCTCATGTCCATCATTCGTATCCATTCATCCCATGTACATTGTTCGTATCCATCACCATCGATAAGAAGTAGAAATACCCCAGGATCGATTGCAATTCATTCAACCAACAGCTGCATGTTTCGTATCAATCAACTACTTGACCAATATGAAGAGAGGGGCCAACGATCGATATGAAGGAATGAGCACATCATCGATACGAAAAGCATAGCCTTGCATGGATATGAAAGAAGAGGCCAAACCAATAGAAACGGTCTCTGTGCACAAAAGATGGATCTCTGGCGCCATGTCATCGACATGAAGATGATTGATACGAAACATATCGATACGAAGCCTTTAGCTTAACTAGAAAACCCAATGTTGGACCGATCATATCCTAAAACTACAAGTCCTAATGTCATGAAGTTTTCATAAAAGCTTGCTCATCACCTCAAGAGCCTCCATAACCGATCGCAACTCAAATGGAGCCATTCTTGATCGATACGAAATTCACATGGATCGATCTCAAACAACTCCAAATCGATCTTGTGGGTCCACCTACGCATGAGAAACGGTATTCCGAGTTCTGGGGAAGATATTTCCAGCTCTATGTTTATAAATATTACCTCCACATTGACCATAAAGGGACCTTTTAAACTTGGATGCTGCTGCTCTGTTGAAAATTCATTATAACTTGAGTGTTAGCATTGTACTGTTGTAATTCAATCTATAATCAGCAATAAAACAGTAAAATTTTCAAAGTGGAAGTAGGCTACAATGCCGAACCACTATAAATTCTTATCTTCTTTTACTACAACTTGTTTTTTTGGTGTGATTGTTAGATTAGCCTCATTTTCCATTTTAATTTTTCATTCTAATATCTTCAATTACATCTGAAGAGTGTTGTGCCCATTTTTGGTACAAACAGACCAAATTTACACCTAAAGATACACAAGCGAAATATCGAATAATCCTCTAACCAAATGATTTAATTAATTTTTAATTGTTATAAATAAATTAATAATTATGAAATACTAATTATAAAATTTTATTTGATGTGTCAAATTAATATTATAAATATGTTTATAATAGTTACAAATATATTAGTCCATATATGATATCTATACACGTTTTAAATTGGGTTAAATGCGGTAAATATTATGCGGGCTAAAAATGGGTTTGAAGCCTATATGGAGGGATATGTATTTCAGCCATAATAGACTAGGGAGGGTGCGCATGCTATATGATGGCAAGTAGGCTATGATTTGGTTGGATAAGAGGACAAAAATAGGTAAGAGAGAAATATGGGTTTTGATCCTAACTTATCTCTCTAATCTCTCCTTTATAAAAGCATCTTAATCCATATTCATTTAATATTTTTGGAGCCTCCATCCACCTTACTTCTGGCCAAAAATAGTCCTCATCTTCCCCTTTATTTTCAATTTAAAATCAGATAAAATCGAACGTTATTCGATAGCCGATGGTCATCAGTTTAGGAGCTAGCACCTTGTTGAATTGGAATCCAGTTCTAGGACTCAGTCTCATCGTTTCAACGTGTACTGATGGCTTTGAAGGTATAGTATTTTTTGACCTACAAATAAATGTTAATTTTTAGATAATATATATTTCATACATTGTTTTGTTAGTTAGGTGACGAATCTAGTGTATCGATATATCTTCGCGTTTAGAATGGTTGTATGATTATTTGCTTATATAATTAAAAAAATTATTAATATATACATGCCTTTAATATACTCATGGTATAAATAAAAAATTTGAATTATTTAATTTAAATCAATTTCATATACACTATTTAGTTATGTAAGCTTCATAATTTAAATATTAAATCTTGTCCTATACAAAATATGGTTTTAAAACTTTATATAAATAATTTCAAATGTAAATGATTTTCAGCATAAATAAAACAGTTTTTATGTATGTATATGTTGGAACAAGACTACCCCACAGCAGAAGAAATGAGTGAACTTCAAAATTATTTACCATTTTAGATCTGTATTGGGCCTGTGAAGTCTAATTCATTTAGAAATTTTCTAAATTTCTTTTAAATAATTCATTATTTTATAAAATTTATGAATAAAGTTTTATTTTATATAATTCGTATTATATTATATATTTATATCTAATATATATGTGTGTGTGTGTGTGCGCGCGCGCGCGTGCGTAAGTGCACATGCAATAGGATATTTTGTACATGGTTTGACATGCCAGTGTATAGATGTAAGGATTTAAACTGCAGCAAACATGTTAGCCCGTTGTGTATACAAATACATTGTCCAAATATACTTATATATGCATCGGTTATTGTATAAGTGTGTGTGTGTGTGTGTGTGTGTGTGTGTGTAATTATACAATTATTACAAATATTATCTACAAATTATTTGTATAAAGAATATATGAAATGTAATTATCAATATATATATATATTGAAATAAATAAATAAATATGTATGTATGTATATATGTGTGTATGTAATTAAATTACAAAATACATTTCAAATGTTAATTTGTAAAATAATTTAAGCACTCATTATTTTTATGAAATCCAAACAAAAACAATTTTTTATAATTAATTTATATGTATATATTACGTAGACACAACCATTTCTATATATATATATATATATATATATATATGATAATAATGTTATTATATATAAAAAAATTCTCTCCCGTAGAGAGAGAACCTATCGATAATGGTAGGTGAGGACTATCAAATTTCGGTTTTGGAGATCTAAAAACTAGCGCTCAAAACTCAATTGTACGCAATGGAAAAACTGCCTCCATTGGATAATTAAATTTCAAGTTTACCACAATCAATATTTCAGTTTTGGATCAACCAAGCGATCTGGATTGTGAATGGTGACATCGAGTTTACCTTTGTGAAATACTATGCCGTCTTCCACTCCAATGCATGAATTTATATGTTCGCTCAATCTATTATTATTGTTTGAATGCCACAGAGATTCAAAGATCTATATTTTGGCATGTGTTTCAGTACCAACTTCAAGGGATCTGCAATTTAACGTTCTACCTCTCGTATCCCTATGTGTTATAACTGCAAATTAGGATTTGCGAAGTTAATTTTCAATTCTTTAGCATCCCTGTGTTCCTCTATGCAGGGCAATTACATTCTTTTATTGCTAAATCTCATGCCTGACGAGATTCATTTTAATGTTTTCAAATACAATTCTTGGGATATATAATTGTCTCTTGGTATCTGAAATCATAGTTAGACTCGTGATATATGTGAATTAACAAACTTCGACATCCCACATCGACTCAAAGTTACTAGCTTTTAGGCATTTTGATACTAGCGAAGCTGCAAGTGTGTTCCATCTCTAATTCAAATTGGAATTTTTAATGCCAATTCAAGGAAGTGCTTTAGTTTAATATATGGTCATTTTATCAAAGAATTCATTCATTCTTTCAATGGAATGAAGTTAGATATGTGAAATAGATTATCCTACTCAACACGGTTCCACGCTTGAGGAATTAACCGTGTCGACAATAACATAATCATCTGTGAATTGGCAGACTTAGGGTAAGAATTTTGGGTCTACATGAACCCTTATTTGTAGATCTAGAATTAGGACTATCGTTAAGTTTTGCATTTTGCTCTTGATAACTAGGTTGTATGTTTTCTGAATCCCTTGCCAAGTTAGGGTAGTTGTTGGTTTTCACGTCAATGGTTGGTGTATGGAATAAGTTGATGTTGTTTGAGGTTATGTGCGTATGGAGTTTCAAGGCGATAGATAAGAAATGGAATCGAGTTGGTGTGAGGAATGAGTTGATGTAATAAAAGATTTTTTGGTATAATGATTTTTTAAATAAATATTTATAGATAAATTAGTAACAATGCAAATTTATTAAATAAAATTATTTAAAAATAATTTTTTAAATCATAATGTACAGTTTATGCTATATAAAATATTTTTAGAATTTTATAATATTTATATACATATTTTTAATTTTACTATCGGTTCAATGATTTTTAAATAAATATTTATAAATAAATTAATAACCATATAGATTTAATAAATAAAAATAAATTTTGAAATCAGAACGTACATTTTATACCATATAAAATATTTTTAGAATTTTATATTATTTATAAACATATTTACATGTATTTTATTTATTTAACTAATTTTAAATCAATTAAATATATATGATAAATATTTTTATGTTTATTTTGCTACTAAACGCTCTTATGTACAAATAAAATTTTGTAAATATAAGATATATATGCATATTATATGATTTATAATTTTGTATTTGAATTAATCAATAAATCATTTAATAATATTATTTAAACAAAATAATTAATTTCTTAATCATAAAGCCACGAGCATGCTGCAAATATAATTGCAAATTATTTATTTATTATTTTATTACCCCCCACAAAAAATATAACCATCAATATGTGATAATGTACCAATATATTGATTCATGATAAAATCTAACAAGCCAACATACGACGGAAAGAGCGTTCAAATGAATAAGTGTATAAATAGACTAGATGTGTACCTTCCACCAAGGCCCAACGCTCGCACTTTGAAATTTTGAAATGGACAACTTGAATCGTATTGCAATCTTGAAATTGCTAGTTTTTTGAATTGCCTTACCACAATTAATCGAATCTAATAATTTGATATAATTTTATGCTTTAAATTTTAAGGCTATTAGGGGATGTAGCCGACCCCTACTTCTAGAGAGTACCAAAGTAATCTCTAAAGTGAGGTTTGAGATGAATATATAAGAAAAAGTTAATGGAGTGAAATTAGGATCTAGATCCACTTATTCCTCTTATCCATTCTTTTCTTTCTTTTATTCAAGAACCTTTCTCGTTAAGCCATCAAATGGCCAATCAACGTCGGCTATGCCTAGCCTTTTCCAGGCCTCAAAATTATTCCAAGTTCAAGCAATATTTATTGCATTTAAATCCTATTTAAACACGTACTGATATTGTATATTAATCAATATATTTATAACTATCATAAATATAATATTTAATATTTTTCAATATATGTCAAATAAAATTTTATAATTAATATTTCATAAATATAAATTAATTTAATTAACTAGTAACAATTATAAATTATTAAATCTGGTGATAAAAGGAGCATTTATTGTTTCGGTTGTGTGAATCTTAGGTGTGCATTTGATCGTCGATTAATATCGAACAATTCGAATATTAATGTTTACACATCACTTAGTAGGTGGTGTGACATTTTTGCTAAATTTATCACTTACTCCGTTTCGGTAAAATTCAGTTTTACTTTATTAAACTTTACCTAGTACTGACAATTATTTACATCAATTCTCTTCATCAAAACTATATCACTTTGTCCTTATTCATATTCATGGTCAAAATTCCAATATCATCCATATTCAACTCTATAATCCAAACACAAAGTCCTTAGTTCAATAGTAACAATTATTATTGACCGAATTGATTTGGCCAGAGACTTTGACTTTGAGTTGACTACATTTGACTATGATACTAACCTCATATAATGGAGAAGACGAATCCTCTCTTGAATAGTGTTTCACTTGCAATGCTTCCACTCGATCCAACTATAGTCATTCGGTAGACATCATGCCACGATTTAACTATAATCAAAATAGAACTTCCACCTTGAAGACCAACGGTATTCTCAAGTCGAGAGAACTGTGTAATTTTGTTACATTTGATATTTTCTGTTTGACCTTAGTTGTATTAAGTAACAAAAAACTATTGAGTGAGTCATTTCATAGTTGTCCAATAAAAATCAGTATATAACCTCATGATTCCCCCAACAACAATGAGTAATGCACTACCAACATTTGGAGAGCGTGACATACTCTGGTCTAAAAAATGTATCGATGTCCATTCTCAAAACATCTTGACTAGGAATATTTAAAACAATATGTTTTTTATTATGATAAATCACTCATGGTTACAGCGCATTATAACTACTATTACAAAGCATATCATTTATGGATTTTCTGTTAAATATGATTTTAAGTAAATTAATTATATCATATATAACACATTATATCAAGTATATAATAGAAAGAAAATGCCTATTATTTCGAATAAGATTGATTATCGAATTAAATATATATAGCAATTACATAATTGCCGCTGGGGCATACCACTAGCTCTTGAAACTCTATCTATGGTGTACGTATTAGTCAACTATAGATATGAGATATTTTGAATATCATGATAATATCTTATAACACCGGTAAAATATTGGACATGTGTTAAACATGTTATAAATGACGTTGTACTGTGCTATAATGTTATATAGATGTAATATTTTCAAATATTTGGATCAAAAATGCCAAATTACCATTAAAGATTGATTGACTATAGTTTACATATTATAATCTATTTTTTGGGATATTCTATTAAGTACAGATCATAACACAAGCTCATAAAAATAATGTAATTCGGATAATGTGCATTTTTATATTTTATTCATTTTTACACTATATTCATTGTTTCTTCAATCATTTAATCATTGATATTACTTCCCTAATTTTTCTTATCAATAGTTTCTTCATTTTTATTATCATTTCCATTTTCACTTTCACTTAGTTTACCGAATCAGCAATGTTGATTTCGTACTAGTTACTATTTTAACTCATTCCTTGTCAATATGTCAAATATATAACTTTATCACTCTTTAGTTTTTAATTCATGGTGCATGATAATAACTAATAGAATGGATTTTCATAAGCTAACTTACCAATCAGAAATGATGAGCAAAAAAATAAAAAAAAGATAAGTAACTCTTTCATGATCTTGTTTTTTAAAGACTTCTAGGAAAATAAAGCATATAAAATAGTGGAATAAGTAGAGTATTCTTCATTAAAGTAGATAACAAGAAGACTGTGTATGGTTAAAACTGAAAAATTAATGCATTAGGATTTATAATATGATATACATATAGTCATTCATTGTATACAAAAAACAGACATTGAGAATGTGAAGATGTGTGTGTGTGTGTGTGTATATATATTTATCTAATACATATAATAATGAACGATGTTCTTAAAATATATCGGTTTTTTATCTAAACATCGATATCGGGCGATATATCGGTAATGATATTTTAAAAAAATCGGCTTAGGAGCGATATGAGATATATCGGCGATATTATCTGATATTAACTGCATAAATGATAGTATATTTATGTATTGGAATTGTCACCTAACTAAAGAACAACATTTTTTAGTAAGAATCCTCGGCGTTTGATAAGCATTGTGAAAGCAGAGGCAGGGTTTCGGCCCGATCCTGACCATCCATTAATTATGCTTTTGTTCTTTGTTTATTGTTTGCAGCTAATGAAAGTTAAAAGTGATTGAGTGATATCGTCGGGCCGCCGGTGCACAGTAACAATAATGTATGATATATGAACATTATCCAATTTTATTAATATTCAAAATAGATTAAGAGTACACCTTATATCCAAAGCTTGTAAGTACGCCTTGAAACGATGAAATTTGATCCTTGAACTGATTTTCCAATCCAATTGAGTGCTAATCTCTGAATTGATGGCCACCAACTATCGAATAAAACTATATTTGATTGATTTCAACTTGAAATGATGGAGGATGGAGGAGGTAGGGTTCAGCCAGAAATGTAGAGGGTTTGGAGGGGAAAAATGTTCTCTAACAAGTGTAGGTGCAGATCTTTATATAGAGGGAAGTTTAGAGACAAATTAGGATTTAGATCCTCCTTTATTTCTTACCAATTCTCTTCTATCTTAGCTATCCAAATTAAACCCCTTTAACCTACATATAGCTGCCTCTTTCTTGCTCAATTATGGCCGATTATTTTAGCCCTTATATGGGCGTCAAACCCATTCAAAACAAATATTTTGCATTTAAATCCTATTTAAACGCATATCTATATCGTATATCGATCAATATGTTTATAACCATTATAAATGTATTCAATAATATTTGTTCATCAATCAAAATAAATTTTATAATTAATATTTCATAAATATTAATTAATTTAATTAAATTATAAAAATTACAAATTAATTAAATCGTTTGGTTAAAGGAGTGTTCATCGTTTCGGTTGTGTGACCCATTAAGTGTAAATTTGGTCAGCAATTAATATCAAACTATTTGAATATTAACGTTCACAGTTCATTTATTAGGTGTTGTTACATTTTGACCAATTTTATCACTTGGTTTCAGTAAAATTCGATTTTACTTTATTAAGTGTTACTTAGTTGTGACTATTATTTACACCAATTCTTTTCTTCAAACTATATCACTTTAGACTTAGAAACTTGATAACGGTAAAAATTTCAATATCGTCCATATTCATTGCTATAGTCCAAACACAAAGTCTTTGGTTTGACAGTAACAATTATCATTGACCAAGCTACTTTGGCCAAAGATTTTGACTTTGAGTTGACCGCGATACGAATCCCATAAAATAGAGAAGACGAATCCTCTCTTGAATAGTGTTTCACTTCCAATACTTCCACTCGATCTAATTATAGTCATTCGATGGATGTCATACCATGATTTTTCTATAACCAAGCGGAGCTTTCATATTGAAGAACAATGGCATTCTCAAGTCGATAGAATTATGTAGATTAGTCACATTAATATTTTTTGTTTGATTTTAATTATATTAACCAACAGAAATCTATCGTGTGAGTCATCCTAAATTAGCCAACAGAAAACCCCAAAGTTCCCCTAACAGTCGTGAGTAATACGCTACCCAAAATTTGGAGTGTGTTTCGTACTCTAGTCTCAACGAATACATCGATATCCCGTCTCGATGCATCTTGACTATAAATATTTAAAATGATGTTTACTATACTGTGATACAATACTCATGATTACTGCTATTTGTAATTACTATCACAAACACACCATTTATGAATTTTATATTAAATATATTTGAATTAAATATTTAATTGAATATAACACATTATAACAAATATATAACAAAAATAAAAAACACGTTCATTATGAATGAGAATTAATCACAGAGTTAATTAATTTACAATAAATTACAAAATTGCCCTTAAGGCATACCCCTAACTCTTCCATTATCAATGTTTCTCGTTATTTTCCTATTGCATTAGTATTTCTCTTTAAGACACATTCACATCCGATGGATCATATCCTTTCGGGTACAACTACCAAAATAAATTTTTGGTAACATTTGGAATTCTTTCGAATTTGCGCATCATACCATATGGAAGAGTCAATAGTTTAAATGGTTTAATTGACAATTGATAATTATCGATTCTAGATATTGATAAGAAATTCATACTTTCTATTCAATGTGTGAGAATACTTATTAGACACTCGAATGCGATGTCTTCGTTTATGTTAGGTTAATTTCAATTCATCCCAGATAATCAAATTTATCTTTGGATCGTATCCAAATCCATTTTCCTACCAATGATTTCTGAAAGTAATTCGTTCAGTACAAAGTTGGTACTTCTTGAAACAACAATTGTTTTCAATGCCATGGAATATTTATTCATAAACACATTATGAATTGCTTGTATACAAAATTGATTTGGTTTTAGTTTATAATCCTTATGTAAAAAAAACATAAGTTAGTCATCCAATGACGATCATTCCCAAAATTCTTTTACGGCAATTGATATTAGATCTCTCACACACAATTATTACATGTAGTCCTTCGACTCATTCAACCTTCCAACTCTTTAGCCTAAGATATGCTAAGGTTTCCTATAAACCCTTATGTGATATGATTTTGTAAATTATTCTTTAGATGAAATTAATTTTAACGTTGTGTATTACACTTTAGTGCATGACAATACAACAAGAAGTTAACTCAACTTCACTCACCATCGATCATACTTTCTTAAACAAAGTTCGAGTACTCCTTATCGATACATCATTATATATCATAGGGAGGAGTGACTTTTGAGGTTGAATCTTTATTCATTTTTAGGTACGTTTAGAACTGCAACGACTTGGAATTTTCGATCCCGAAGATTCCAGATAGTTAGGAAAAGAAGAAAAGAGATAGAAGAAGAAACAGAAAAGAAACACAGAATCTCACATTCGAAGCGGATCAAAATATAATATTAAATAAAATAAAATTCATACAAGAAAAAACTGTATCAGTTAGTTTACATTAATATATCAGAGTTACAGCATTTACACAAACACTGGACAATTAAGATTAACTTGTCCCAGAAAACTACAATATATCACAGCGGAATACCCTCCATACGTTCCTGCCATCAAGCTCGCCTCCTGAGCTTTAGAAAACGTCCTTACCTAAAAATTTGTAATGCTCGGTCTGACCCGAGCATTGCAACAAACTAACACCTGGGTCAGGCTGCAAAACCAGCATGAGTAAACCCAACTAACCAAGTAATGCATAAATCTTACTTAAACCTGGGTAACTCGAATCAATTTACAAATTCACAAATTTGTTATAGACATTACTTATTTCACACATCAATTTCTACGTACCAAAAATTAGATTAAATGGTCCCATGCACTTAAATCATTCCATTCCAGCCTATTGATTTCACATATCAAATCTATAAGAATTATAGAAGATTTCAAATCGAAGTGGTTTCAGATATGTACTAATACCCGACCCCGGTCTCTTCGAATCCAATGTCATCTTATTTCCAGTTTAAGTGGATACAAATCAGCTATATACAAAATATCGTAGTCATACAGCAAATTAATTATCGATAGACAACTCACAATATCACAGTTCACCCTTCATAACATATCATGATTCATTATAAGCTATCGGATTAGATATAAACCAAATAATCCAATACCATTCAATCATCCATAATAAGATAAATTAGATGTTCAAATCTTTAATTTAATTACCAACTTTAATTACTTAGATTACCATTAATCTTGCTTACTTAATAATTAGTTAATTACAACCAATAATTAAACATCCTTTAATTATCCATCTTAATTAATCGTCCTTGATTAATTATTACATTTAGTAATTAACTTTTAATTACCACATAGATTAATTAACCTTAACCATTCCCATTAATTAACCTTTAATTAATTAATGACATTCATTAATGATCCTCTAATCACTTTCAGTAATTAACCATTCTGTAATTACTTACCTTAATTAATTAACTCCTTAATTAATTATATTAATCCTTTGATTTATTACACTAAGTAATTGACCCTTAATTACTTCCATTAAGTAATTTTAGCCTTTAAATTAGTTACATTCATTAATGAACTTTGATTAATTCCACTCAGTAATTAACCATCCTTAATTACTTACAATAATTAATTAACTTCTTAATTAATTAATAAATCCTTTAATTAATTACACAGAGTAATTAACACTTAATTACTTTCACTAAGTAATAATTCTTTAATTACTTTCCATCAAGTAACTTTTTTAATTACATCCAGTAATTACCCATCAATTCCTTCACCAAGTAATTACACTTCATTAATTATATAAGTAATTATACTTAACATATCATCAAGTAATTCTCTTTAATTAATTAAACTTAATTAACTAACTAAAATTAACCACATTAACTTAATTAATTACACCGAGTAATTAATTTCCTTTAATTACTTCATTAAGTAATTATCCTTAATTATTCTCTTACATTAAGTAATTAACCTCTTAATTACATATTAATTAATTATTTATTAATTAATTAACCTTGAGTAATCATCCCTTAATTAAGTAATTAATTACACTTAATTTCCACAAATTAATTTATCTTAATTTAATTTCCCAAATTTATCATTTTATTTACTTAAGTAATTATACTTTAATTACTATTGTTAATAAAACATGATTAAATTAAGATAAATCATTTATTACATTAAACCCTTATCTACCATTTTAAATTAAATTAAATTTAAAAACTTGAATTTGGTTTATACAAAATCATCATCTTTTAACTTATTAAAGTTGAGTACCTTTTTACCTTAATCACATTGCAATTTCAACAATTATTTTTGGTTTGGAAACACTTATGGATTAATTACATAGTTTTGTTTAATGTAATATTTATATAAATCAAAACTACTTTTAAAACAAAATTTAAAACTTTGAAATCCATACCTTTAAAATTTAAATTTGTTTAAAACATCATTTTCTAACTTCAACATTTCATACCTCTTATAAAACCTATTAAAACTTTGTTTAAAATTTAAGTTTGCTTTTAAAATAAATTTGAAAATCACTTTAGTTTAAAACCTAGATAGGTTAAAAAAACTGGAAACAAAAACGTTTCCGAGCAATCAACAAATTCTTGAGACACACTCGAGACAACACTCGCGCGGACTCGATGCAACCAAAATAAAGCTTCACCACTTCGACACTTCGAGTCGAACACGTGAAAAATCATTAAATACCCGAGCCAAAGCTGTCTTCCCCAAACTCGAAACCCAGATTCACATGAACCATCACCGTGCACAACCAGAAACCATGAAGTCGACCAACTCTCCGGCCTTCGTCAACTCACACTCGACCTCGACAACCACCACGACGATGCAGCACAACACAAATCGATGACAAACCCAAAATCGACACTTCGATCGAAAATGGAAAAATGAACTGATCAGAAAATCACCGGCCGACGACGAGCACCTCTGCCTAAAAACAAACAACTGTGACCCCAGAAGCACCTCGAACCACCGAAGCCGTCCCCCCTTATGCGGTTCGTTCTGATGCATCGACGACGTCAAAGTCGCCACGATTCCGACCCAGACCAAAAATAGAAACGCAGCCCTACTTCGCCACTTCACGGCCACCACGGCCATCAATAACAACTTCCACCATTTTTCCAGTGTCCCCTGACACCCTGGCCACCACCTTGCCAAATCACAATCACCCACTTGACGCTGATCAACGGTAGATGGCCAAAATCCTAAAATTGTGCAATACCGATTATCTCAGCCAATACACATGTAAAAATTACCAAATTTGTTCTAAAATTCATGATTTGACTTCACTTTTCAGATTATATGATCAGAGATTTAAATTAACTTATTTGAATTTTACCCATCTCTTGATATCCACTATAATTTTTAAATTTTATAGAGTATTAACTAATTACAGTCACTTGAAATTATTTTTAAAACAAGAATACAATGTTATTAACATTTTCTTTCCAGTAATCAAAGTCTAATATGGATTGTTAAGGAAGATAGGAACTATTTTGTAGTTGATCTTACACCTGACATTTACAGAGAACATAAAACATACATATACAGACATGCATTCAAATTTGTATAATACAAACCAGATTCTAGATGAAAAATCTAGGCAACAAACATATTTATTGCATCATTACTCAGAATTATTAGCACCAAAAGAATTAGCTTTAAGTGTTTACTCACAGAAATTTTGAAACAATGGATAGAGCCAATGGAAGAACTGGGTTTGATGTGGATCTTGACTCTGATATGATCTACGCTTGTTTGTTGATGTTGAGTTGAGTTCATCTTTCTAGATTGCAAAACTTGAGTTTGATTCATTCCACTGCTTGATCTCAGATTTTTTTATCTCTTGTTGAGTTGATTTCAAGTCTATATTTTGAACATATTGAAGGAAAAAAAGAGAAAAGGAAGTAGATATGTTTATATACTAGAATTTTCTTTTCATTTATTAATTTTGAAAACAAAGAAAACAAGTGACACTTGTTTTATACATGGCATAGAATACTTACATTTGTTGAATGGTATTTTTAAAATTTTACACCTGTATTATATTTTTTTTATGATGCATGGCTTACATTTGTTATCTTATTTGTATAAATTTTTATATTTTATATTTATGTCAATACCCTTTCTAATATTTATACATATATTCAAACATTCGTTTATTGCTAAATTAAATTTATATTAATTTGTAATTTGACACTAAAATAGAAAACAAATTCATTTGTTTTGAAAATATAAATTTTTTCAAATTAAATAATTATAAAAGAAGATCATTAAACTTATATTGTCAATTATATCAGAAGATTATTAAATAAATATTTATCCAGATATAAATATTTATTATTAGATTTATCAGGTGAATTTGTTCAACCAATAAATTAGTGTTTTAATAAATTTAATCCTGTTAATTACAAATTGACAGCTGTCCAATAATCTGGGTTATCACATTCCTCCCCCTTTGAATCTTATAGTCCTAAAAAAGGAACGAAGCTAGAATTTATTAAAATTCTTATTATCAGAAAAATTAATCTTTGATCTTTATTAAAATACTTTAAAATCTATATTATACTCTCAAAATAGTTTTATGAAAATTCATTTTATATCTCGATGTTTCAACAAGTCCGTCCTCGTTCTTACAGAAATTCGGTCATACGTTGATGAAGCGTAGGGCTGAAAATCTATAAGTACTTAGCAGACCCGTTTTCATCACCCAGTGAAAATATTTAAAAAATAATTTTATTGAAAATATCAAAAATATTTTTGAAAATAGAGAAAATATCTTTGGTGAGAATGCTCTGGAAATCATCACCCCCATCCATGGTCGCAGTTACATCCCGGGTTACGCTGCCATCACAGCAAAAGTCCATGTAACTGTAGGCACTCCGCGTCCCTTGATTACACCATGGAACCCACCACAGATCGCAGTTACATCCTGTGTTACGTTGCCATCATAGCAAAAGTTCATGTAACTGTAGGCATCAGCGCCCTCGATTTTCGCTGCCAAATGAAACTTCACCACTCCCACATAGGTCGCAGACTACATCAGTCAAGTCCCAATGCAGCGTTATGCTCTCACGGCCTCTCGACTTTCGCTATGTCACCATAGGTCGCAGTCTACCAATGTAAAATCAAATGTAGACTGTTGGCTCTCAGCAGCACATACGACTTTCGCTATGGTCTGTAGTAGATCGCAATGACATCGAGTTACACTGTCGTCACAGCATAACCCAAATGTCTCTGTAGGCATCAGCGCCCTCGATTTTCTCTACACACTATATAAAATCCTTAGAAACTTCAGTTTGTCCGGATTTCCTCACAGGATCAGCTTTAGAACCCCCCCTTAGGGTTCAGGGCAGTACCACCCTGTGGCACTCCTAAGAAGTTCATTTCAAGGGAGTGCCTTTTCCTCAGAGCCAATCTCAAAACACTTTATACTATACTCTTATTGTATCTTTCAAATCATACCCTTTATGATTTTCATCAAAATCTCCTTTACACAAAATCGATTCCCAAAATCGATAACTCTCAAACTAAGCTTTCCAAATTTTCAAAATTGGTTTTCCTAAAAATCAAAAGCCTTTCCAAATCCAAAGGTTCCAAAAACCTTTCCTCGAAATCATTCTCATAAGATCTTTCATATATATATATAGACATATATATAACCTTAAAAATCTTTGGATCATTTCATACTTGTATAAAGTCCCCCTTTTATACTTCAAATACTTTCATAACCCTTTTCTTCTGGCAATAGATTCAACAAGGAGAGATTTATCTTATATAACAAAGATATATATGTCTTTGTTTATCCCAAATTAAATATTCAAATTTGATTGCTCTTATAAAGTTGTTTTCCATCTTACTTATCATCATAGAAATACCCAACTTGCACTTTTATTCATTATATATTTCACAAATATACTTTTCATTTCAAAAACCATTTTACAGTTCTTATCCACAAATTCTCAATATCAATTTCATTCAAACCCATATATACACACATATTATCCGTACACTATATCAATTTGATCACTCACTCGATCACACAATTTCACTTCCGAACTAGTATCGTCCACCCGACTTCCTAGTGTGGACTCAGATCTGGTTCTTGACCAGAAACCGTCATTCTCCTTGCATAGCCATAACTATGATAGAGAATGTTCAAAACCAATCAACAATGCATATCCAGGCTCGTCGTCGAAAATTGAGTGAAAAATCCTAACTTGTATCGACATAATATCTCGAAATTCTGTGCTCGAATCCGGATCAAATCACTATGCAAATAGAATAATATACGTACATCCTACTATTTATATTTATTAATTATTAACCAAATCAATCTCCTTTTCTATTCACATTCACTTTAATTTCTATCCACTTATTCATAATTGTTTCAATTCCATCTGGATTGTCACTATAATCCTTATCTCAATTGGTAATTAATCATAAACAGTTTGAATTCTGTCCAGTTTAATTTTAGAAAATAGGATGAAAAGTTTAAAATAGATAAGTAGTTGAAAAATAATTATTAGTTTGTAAAATAGTTATAAAATAGTTAAGTGGTTGCAATATAGTTAAAATAGAGTCAAATGGTTATAAAATAATTAGATAATTGCAAAATAGTTTTAAAATAGTAAGCAGTTATAAAGTAGTTGAAAAAGAGTAATTAGTTTATAAAACAGTTGTAAAATAGTTAAATGGTTACAAAAATATTTATAAATTAAGTATAAGATAGTTTGAGATTTAAAAAGAAAGATTGTATATATAAATAGCTTGGAAAAATAGATTTGCATTAAAACAATTTATTTTGAAAATAGTCCAGAGCCAAACTATTCAATTCCCAATCTCCATCCCCATCAGTTCAATTTAAATTTCCACTTTTTAAATCATCTCGAATTATATAAATTCGAGTTCAATTTTAAATGTTGATTTAATCTCTTAAATCAAATTAACCTTTATTTTTAAATCAACAATCTAAATCTTTAAACAATTTAATTCCAAGTCTAATTTTAAAATTCCATTTTAAATCATCTTTACTTAACTTATTTCAAAATTCACATAAGAATTCAAAAGCAATTTTATCTTCAGAACTCAATTTTATTTCCCAATTTTAACTTCAAAACCAATTCTCAGCTTCATAGATTATTTATAACAATAAAATAATATCCAGATAAATAAACATCCGAATTTATCCAAACACCAATTAACAGCATCCATTTTCAATTTCCAGATCTCAAACCCATTTTGAGATCATCCTTAAATCCTATTTAAATCAACGATTTAACTTCCCCAGTTAAGTCTTAATTTCATCTTGAAATTTCCAAATCAGGTTGTTCATTCAAACTTATTTAACTTCCTCCAAGTTAAATTCAATTTAATTAATCCAGTCAGCTTTACACTATTTGAATTCCCATTTCAAATTTTAAACTTCAGATTAATTACCTTCCCACTTAAAAGTTCAAAAACTTATCATTTTGGGTATCACATCTTATTCCAGATAAAAATTTAAAATTCAACATTTAGAGTTTATTTTAAACCATCATTGATATTATGTATATCCCTCATATATACATGTTATTTCCTTTACACGCCAAGTTATCCTTAAATTTTAAACCACCTTTGGTTTTTAATTCAAAACAAATTTCTTTAAAGTTTCGAACAACTCTTGTTTGAAATAGGACCCTTCCATTCAAATACATTAAATAACATTATCTATTATTTCTTTATCACTTTGAAACAATTTTCAAATTATGGACCCAGGTTTTAAACTTCACAATTCAGATCATCTTCAATTCCAATTTATAAGTCATACTTGCCTGAATGTTTTACTTCCCTAAAACATTTCATTTTGCTTACTCATTAATACATTTTATTATTAAACACAACAATCATTTACGATAGTAACCATGATTATCATATTTGAAAACCAATTCATTATTATCTTATTCTGAAACTCTTCTCCAAATTTAAGATTTTAATTCTAGTTTGAATCTGTTTCAAACTTATTTTCATTCACTTTTCAGTTTGGTTGTATTATTATTACCACTCAACTCTCATTATTTTATTTCAAATAATAGAACAACCAATTACCTTAATATATAAAATTCAGAAGAATCATTGCTTTATGTATAAATTTATATAAAAACATTTTTAAAACCATTTTATAAGAAAATAACAAGTACACTCTCTCATATATGCTACACTCAACTCATTCTAGGGTACTACTTACCCTATCCTTAATGAGTAAACCCTCCAGAGCCAATGTTCTCGCTTAACCTTCGTTCTGATACCAAATGTAACGACCCGAAATTTTCGATCTCGAAGATTCTAGATAGTTCGGAAAAGAAGAAAAGAGATAGAAGAAGAAACAGAAAAGAAATAAGGAATCTCACATTCGCAGTGGATCAAAATATAATATTAAATAAAATAACAGTTATACAAGGAAAAACTGTGTTAGTTAATTTACATTAATACATTAGAGTTACAACATTTACACAAACACTGGACAGTTAAGATTAACTTGTCCCATAAAACTACAATATATCACCTCTTGAGCTTCATATGTCCCATAAAATTTAGAATACGCTCCATACGTTCTTGTCATCCAGCTCGCCTCTTGAGCTTCAGAAAGCATCCTTACCGGAAAATTTGTAATACTCGGTCTGACCCGAACATTACATCAAAGTAACACCTGGGTCAGGCTGCAAAACCAGCGTGAGTTAACCCAACTAACCAAGATATACTAATGCGTAAATCTTACTTAAACCCGGGTAACTCGAATCAATTTACAAATTCGCAAATTTGTTATAGACATTACTTATTTCACACATCAATTTCTATGTACCGAAACTTAGGTTAAATGGTCCCATTCACTTAAATCATTCCATTCCAGCCTATTGATTTCACATATCAAATCTATAAGAATTATAGAAGATTTCAAAACAAAGTGGTTTCGGATATTCACTAATACTCGACCCCAGTCTCTTCGAAGCCAATGTCATCTTATTTCTAGTTTAAGTGGATACAAATCAGTTATATGCAAAATATCATAGTCACACAGCAAATTAATTATCGATAGACAACTCACAATATCACAGTTCACCCTTCATAACATATCATGATTCATTATAAGCTATTAGATTAGATATAAACCAAATCATCCAATACCATTCAATCATCCATAACAAGATAAATTAGATGTTCCTTCTTTAATTTAATTACCAACTTTAATTATTTAGATTACCTTTAATCTTGCTTACTTCATAATTAGTTAATTACAACCAATAATTAATCATCCTTTAATTATCCATCGTAATTAATCGTCCTTGATTAATTATGACATTAAGTAATTAACTTATTATTACCACATAGATTATTTAAGCTTAACCATTCCCATTAATTAACCTTTAATTAATTAATGACATTCATTAATGATCCTCTAATCACTTCTAGTAATTAACCATTCAGTAATTACTTACCTTAATTAATTAACTCCTTAATTAATTATATTAATCCTTTGATTTATTACACTAAGTAATTAACCCTTAATTACTACCATTGAGTAATTTTAGCCTTTAAATTAATTCCATTCATTAATCAAATTTGATTAATTCCACACGGTAATTAACTATCCTCAATTACTTACAACAATTAATTAACTTCTTAATTAATTAATAAATCCTTTAATTAATTACACAGAGTAATTAACACTTAATTACTTTCACTAAGTAATAATTCTTTAATTACTTTCCATCAAGTAATTTCTTTTTAATTACATCCAGTAATTACCCATCAATTACTTCACAAGTAATTACACCTCATTAATTACATTAAGTAATTATACTTAACCCATCATCAAGTAATTCTCTTTAATTAATTGACCTTAATTAATTAACAAAAATTAACCACATTAACTTAATTAATTACACTGAGTAATTAATTTCCTTTAATTACTTCATTAAGTAATTATCCTTAATTATTCTCTTACATTAAGTAATTAACCTCTTAATTACATATTACTTAATTATTTCTTAATTAATTAACCTTGATTAATCAACCCTTAATTAAGTAATTAATTACACTTAATTAATTCCACAAATTAATTTATCTTAATTTATTAACCCAAATTAATCATTTTAGTTACTTAAGTAGTTATACTTTAATTACTATTGTTAATAAAATATGATTAAATTAAGATAAATCATTTATTACATTAAACCCTTATCTACCATTTTAAATTAAATTAAATTTAAAAACTTGAATTTGGTTTCTACAAAATCATCATCTTTTAACTTATTAAAGTTAAATGCCTTTTTACCTTAATCACATTGCAATTTCAACAATTATTTTCGATTTGGAAACACTTATGGATTAATTTCACAGTTTTGTTTAATGTAATATTTATATAAATCAAAACTATTTTTAAAACAAAATTTGAAACTTTGAATTCTATACCTTTAAAACTTAAATTTGTTTAAAACATCATTTTCTAACTTAAACATTTCATACCTCTTTTAAAACCTGTTAAAATTTGTTTAAAATGTAAGTTTGCTTTTAAAATAAATTTGAAAATCACTTTAGTTTAAAATCTGGATAGGTTAAAAAAAATAGAAACAAAAACGTTTCCAAGCAATCAACAAATTCTCAAGACAGACTCGAGACAACACTCGCGCGGACTCGATGCAACCAAAACAAGGCTTCACCACTTCAACACTCCGAGTCGAACACGTGAAAAATCTTGAAATACCCGAGCCAAAACTATCTTCCCCAAACTCAAAACCTAGATTCACATGAACCATCACCGTGCATGTGCACGACCAAAAACCTTGACGTCGACCAACTCTCCGGCCTTTGCCAATTCACACTCGACCTCGACAACCACCACGATGATGCAACACAAACAAATCGATGACAAACCCAAAATCTACACTTCGATCAAAACTGGAAAAATGAACTGATCAAAAAATCACCGGCTGACGACGAACGCATCCACCTGAAACCAAACTGCTGCGACCCTAGACGCGCCTCGAACCATCGAAGCCATCCCCCCTATGCGGTTCGTTCCGATGCATCGACGACGTCAGACTCACCACGATTTCGATCCAGACCAAAAACAGAAATGCAACCCTACTTTGCCACTTCACGGCCACCACGACCATCAATTACAACTTCCACTTCCAGTGTCCCCTGACACACTGGCCACCACCATGCCAAACCACAATCGCCCACTTGACGCCGATCAACGGTAGATGGCCAAAATCCCAAAATCGAGCAATACCGATTGTCTCAGCCAATGCACATTTAAAAATTACCAAATTTATTTTAAAATTCATGATTTGACTTCACTTTCCAGATTATATGATCAGAGAGTTAAATTAACATATTTGAATTTTACCCATATCCTGATATCCACTGTAATTTTTAAATTTTACAAAGTATTAACTAATTACAGTCACTTGAATTATTTTTAAAACAAGAATAAAATGTTATTAACATTTTATTTTCAGTAATCAAAGTCTAATATGGATTGTAAAGGAAGATAGGAACTATTTTGTAGTTGATCTTGCACCTAACATTTACAGAGAACATAAAACATACATATACAGACATGCATTCAAATCTGTACAATACAAACCAGATTCTAGATGAAAAATCTAGGCAATAAACATATTTATAGCATCATTACTCAGAATATTAGCACCAAAAGAATTAGCTTTAAGTGTTTACTCACAAAAATTTTGAAACAAAGGACATAGCCAATGGAAGAACTGGGTTTGATCTAGATCTTGATTCTGATATGATCTACACTTGTTTGTTGATGTTGAGTTGAGTTTATCTTTCCAGATTGCGAAACTTGAGTTGGATTCAGTCCATTGCTTGATCTTAGATTTTTTTTTCTTTTGTTGAGTTGATTTCAAGTCTATATTTTGAACATAATGAAGGAAAAAAAGAGAAAAGGAAGTAGATATGTTTATATACTAGAATTTTCTTTTCACTTATTAATTTTGAAAACAAAGAAAACAAGTGACACTTGTTTTATACATGGCATAGAATACTTACATTTGTCGAATGGTATTTTTAAAATTTTACACTTGTATTATATTTTTTTACGATACATGGCTTACATTTGTTATCTTATATGTATAAATGTTTATATTTTATATTTATATCAATACCCTTTCCAATATTTATACATACATTCATACATTCATTTATTGCTAAATTAAATTTATATTAATTTGTAATTTGACATTAAAATAGAAAGCATATTCATTTGTTTTGAAAATATAAATTTTGTCAAATTAAATAATTATAAAAGAAGATCATTAAACTGATATTGTCAATTATATCAGATGATTATTAAATAAAAATTTATCCAGATATAAATATTTATTATCAGATTTATCAGGTGAATTTGTTCAACCAATAAATTAGTGTTTAAATAAATTTAATCCTGTTAATTACAAATTAACAGCTATCCAATACTCCGAGTTATCGCAAGAACTTTTTCTAATACACTCACATATTCGATCAAATCAAATCAATTTTATTTTTTATTGCATGTTAATTTATTTACTTCCATTTTGTACTCTATGAGCCTATCACAGACATATTACATGTGTGTCGGATGCAGATGTTCAAGTTCGGATAACTCATTGGTGAATATAACAAAGTATGTTGAACCATTTTGGTATTAATAAATTGTTGTTGCATACATCTATATGTATCAGTCCGAAGAGTTCATCAACTCTTATCATACTCCAATTGAATGAGTGCTTTCTCTTTATTATTTGAGATATAATTCATTAGTATCATTCGACTCATTATTATATACTCCAAAAAATTATTTCTCTAAACAATGGCTTCGTCCATATTTTTAAACTAATTGTAAATGAATTTAGATACTTCTGTATTTTCTGATGCATCAAAAATACCAGTACTATAGTTTTATTTTATACCGAATATTCATAATATCATATTAAAATAAGCCTACATCTATTTTCCAGTCAGTATTGAAAACTAATTATTATTTCATAAATAATGTTTTGTATGTTTTATGAAAATAATTTTCGTAACTTAAAGCGACCAATAAGTGTTATATGTCATGATCCCACTATTTCTACCATTACTATAATAGCGTATGAAATACAAAGCTCCATTCATCTACTTTATACAGGCTATTTATTTCATTTACCATAACTGGTTTACAATCAAGAATTTCTAGATAAAATATCTTAAATTTAAAGAAATAAAAATCATAGAAAACGATTTTCTATATGGAAATACTTTTGAAATAGAAATCATATTTCTTATTCCAATGTTAAGTATGTTTAATTATTTTACAATTCTCTTTTCCAATGTCTCTTTATGAAGTAGAAGTGACTGTTCACTCTCTTCATCCTAATCGTGCGTTAGCTTACATCCACTGTTATACATTCAGTTTCCTTTCTAAACAGCTAAACCATTTAATGGAAATCCTTACTACAATATCATAATGAACTCTTTACAAAATTGCATTTGATTATTCTTAACTTTTAAGGACATTCAAATAAATTTCACTTTACATAAACTATTCAAACTGAAATTTCGGCGATTGAATTCTTAGATCAATCTTGTAGCTTTTGAGTTAGTATTACATTTAACACAATGAGATCATTATAGTAATCAATCATATTGAATATACGATCTCGCACTACAGTTTACTTGCTTATTTCAATGAACTAGTTTCATTGAGGTTTCATATGAAAGTGACTAAGGATCGAGTGATATGGATAATTATCTAAGTTATAAACTGGTGCGGAACTAAAATAAAAAGTAAATAATGATAAGCAAATAACACCAAAGATTTCTATACTAGTTCAAACTTCTTGTTCAATGTCCAGTCCTATACTCCTTCTGGATTTAAATCGATTCCCTCTCTTAACCCGAAGGAAAAGGTATTGCAACCGTCCGAAAGACTGAACAGGACTTCAACTACCTAGATAACCGAATAGGACTTCAACCGCTTTACAACAGGACTTTTAACTACAAATAGTAGAAATGTATTTGACTGAGTATGCTCTTGAAGAGCACTGATAAGTCGATAATGTACACCCTTAATATAATCTTCTCCTTTGTGGTATATCGTATTTTTGTGAAGAATGAAAGTAATTTTGATCACAAGAAAATATTCTTGAATGATCGTGTGACAAAATTTATATAGTAATTTGGAATTGATCCTTAAGCGTTTAATCGTAAAGATAGAGAGAATTGCAAATAGAATGGATAATGAAACCAATGAAATAATTTTCTTTATATATAGCTTAATAGTAGCAATCATTCGTGAAAAGAAAAAGTGAAAAGTTAGGACTGTAACTCTTGATTTAAGAGATGTAATCCTTCATGAAGAAGAGGTACCCTTTAAGAAAACTAGTCGTTACACAGATGCAGCCGGCTGAATGGAGTGTGGCAGCCAGTTGAATTGACAATTTTGAAATTAGAAAGGAAATAGTTCGTTTTAGGTAGTTTTCTGTGATGCCCCACCTCTATGCTCACAATAACAAAGGTTATTATAAGGCAATAATGTCTACTATTGCGAAGAATAAGGTTTGTTAGAAGCGACCATCCGTAAGTTATGCCTTAGACGAGTATTGATTACATCGATAGAAGTTGTGCAATTATGCCCAGCGATATACAATCAATCCAAATCTAAAACGAAACCACGGTAGCTTATTAAAAATTTAGAACAACTCATAATAGCAACAACACAGATAAGTATAATCACATCAGAACAGAAATATCATACATAGCGGAAGGTAAGTCTGGATACATGCTACAATACTCGATGGTTCACATGAACCAAATGTACATATACAAAGTCATCATAACATACATGAGAGAGAGTCAATACACCAAAAGTAACACCCCGAAGCCTAAACAAAAGATGAGGTGAAATCCCAAAAGATGAAGCATCAACTGAATCAAAGATAGAGATTAACCTAAAATTACTCGGTCCGACCCGAGTATTATTTAAACAAAAATAATAAACGGATCAGTCTAATTTAAACCTAGAAATGAATGCATGATAAACAACACCAAAGCAAGTCAATTATAATCTCGAACGAGACTATTCAGCATAAATAATCAACATAGTTTAAATGAAGAAATCTCATTAAACACCATCAAAATCAACTCCTAAATTCATAATTGAATTCAAAACAGCAATACACAAAAATATAGAAATCAAAATAAGATAACTAGAAAAATCAGCATAAAATGGATCGATCCTAGCATATGGCGAGTCTAAGCCACAACGCACGTGCATCTCAAATGGCTGAAGCCTACTAAGTACTGCCAGCATAATATTTGGCTCCCAACAAATGACCCGAAGGTCTTACAAATGACTCGAAGGCCTAGTACTGGTAATTGACCCGAAGGTCCAGCATAGTGGCTCGAAAGCCCAACAAAATCATCAAAATTTTCAAACAGCAATTCCATGGCAAATATTTCAATTAACGAGTCCGGAATTAACCGAATTAGAAAAAGCATGGTTCCATATTCCATACTTTTGCTAAGTCGTTTAAATCTCATCATCGTTACTTTGAAAGTGCAAAATTGTGTATTTTATATAAATAATTTTTTTACGTTCTCAAATGGACAAGTCCGGAATTAGTCAAATCAGTAAAAGTAAGGGTTCATAGTCCTTAATTTTGCTGAAGCGTTTAAATCGATTTCTCATTCCTTTGGAAGCGTAAACCGTGAAATTTTTGAAAACAATTATATTTTAAAATGATTTGAAAGCACGTGATTAAAACAACAACTTCTATAGCAAGTTCGACAAGGAAATTACGCTTCACAAAACACCGTAAAAACGGGTATAAAATCAGCGTTGCGGGTTTTCTTGATTGCAAGATAGCCGCTTCAGATTTCACTTTAAACTGACGGTTACTGAAGTCAAAACAACAATAGTTTTTATTCTTCATAAAATCTCATCAAAACAACACACTTTAAATATAAACACCGGGGTAAAAACCCGTTATAAAAATAATAGCCACAAAATACGTTTCAAAACAAAACACCGGTTCAAAAGTAAATTAATAACTAGACCGCACTACTATGTATATTCATCAAATATAACACTGCCTGGGCACTAACTACACGTGCACGCAAGTAATGAAGTAAACAAAAATAATTAACCTGGACTATATTTCCATTCACATACTAATTGAAATAGGCAAAATAAAATAAACGACCAGGACATAGTAACTTGCAAAGCATGCTTCATGCAATAATGAAATAAAAATACCTCTTCATCTCGTATACGTAACCAAATGATGAAATACATGCAGGTTCGTAACCAAATAAAATGACTCAGGCCATTGCAGATCTTCCATGCAAATACGAATGGAAACAAGCAAAATAACATGACCTAGGTATAAAATTTTCATGCATGCACGTACAAAAATTATCACGCACGCACGTATAAAAATATTTTCACACATGCAAGTACAAAAATATTTTTACGCATGCAAGTAGTAAAATGATGGTCTGGACAGACATTTTTACACACATGTGTATAAAGTGAAAAAGGAAGGTGATCTTGACTCATTTTTGGTGCACGCGTATTTGCACACACGGAATAATTAAAGTAAGTATAAGTGTTGCTAAAATTGCTAGTAATGGTTATACTCGTTGGGAATCCTTTGATTAAGTGTAGTGAATTTGGTCGCCTTCTTTTTATTTGGTCAAGACTATGTATTTCATTTTATGAATTTCAAACTCAAAAGCAATACAAGACTATGGATATTTGATCTATATACTGTCACATATAAAGGATATATGGTAAACGGTCATAATTCATAATGTATAAAATCACGATGAAATCAGTTCATCTGCAATAAGCAAATAAACCATAGTGTAAGATCAGATTCTTGATTGAAGAGAGGAAGTTTCAAGCCTAATTCTTGGAAATATATCACTTAACTGCATACTTTAAGTTTGCCACGCCAAGACCAACTATTTATAATCCATTTCTGTGAATCAAAACTGACAGCATGGCCGAAGAAGGCGACAATAAACAATGACCTGATCTTGGTTTTTTCGTACTACAACTTTGCTCATAAAAATGAAATTGAAATTTTTTTAAAGTAACCTTGGCAACAAAGTTTGCACGCACATAATGAAGGAAATAAAGGTACCTGGGCAAAGCTACAATATGCATGCACGTAATGAAATATAATGCCTGGACTTGTGCAATTCTTCCATGCACATATTGGATGAAATATGCAAAGTAAAGGTGGCCTCTTTGCACATAAGTGATGAAGTTAACAAAAATAAATGACCTGGCACTCATTTTTTTATGAAATGCAACTATAGCCTGGACTTAACGTTCGCGCTACTTGTAATAGCACGCAGTGATGAAGTAGATAATGACTTCAATTTTTGTGAAATGCAAACTTAATTGCACGCAAATTCGTGCTATATATTGCACGCAGCAATGAAGTTGACAAAAATATGTGACCTGGCCATAATTTCATATACTTCAATTTGCACATACGTATAAAATAGAAAAATAAACAACCTAACTAATATAAGTTGCAAACCAATATAAACACCAAAACAACATATAAAAAAACAGGCATCCATGGTTTTAATTAGAAGTGTGAGTTTGCACTCACCTCTAATTTGTATCAGAATCAATTAGCAACCAAGATCTAAATGAAGCAAGAATTTTGAAAACGCCATTAATGCTTTTGCAATGCAAATGAAAAAAATGAAACAAAAGAAATGAAGAAGGCTTACTTTTCCTTTTCCAAATTGTGTACAAGTCAAAGCAAATAATGTGTTGGCAGAACTTTTGGTACAAATGCATTTAAGAGTAGGCGTGCACCGCAGGAAAGAAAGGACGGGCTGCATATAAAATGATGATGGCAGCAAAGAAAAGTGTACAAACCTTTGCTTTAAAAGTTTTAGAGGTGATAGCAAAAGTGTTCACTTCTAGTTTTAAATTGGACCCATTCTTTAAACGTGAAGGCCAATGACATTATAACACAACTTTGCTATTTTCAACTGACTTTGCAATTCATTTGCATTTTTTTTTCAAATTCTTAATTTAAAATTTCTATTTAAAATTTTTATTTCGTCGGTAATTAAAAAGCAAGGTTGTTACAAACTCCCCCCTTATAAAAATTGCATCCCCGCAATGTTCATACTAGAAGTTGTTTATAACACAAATTATTCATCACAACAAAGATTTAAATAGAAAAGATGAATTAAGAATGCTCACCCCCACCCGAAGAGGAGAGAAAATTGGAATAAAAACGCTCGATGAATTCTTTGGTTTCCCAAGTGCAAACTTTGGGGTTTGCAGACCATTGAATTTTCACAAGCGGGACTTCTTTGTTCCGAATGCATTTAACCTCCGAAGTTAGCACACGAATAGGATTTTGCACCATAGAAAAGTCGGGTGAGATCTCAAGATCCTGCAACACATGAGGATAAATAATAGAATCCGAATCTCGAAGGCATCGACGAAGCTGGAATACATGAAATACGTTATGAATTCCCGAAAACTGAATAAGTAGCTATACACGATAAGCGAAAGGGCCAATGTGTTCCGTAATAGGAAATGGTCCAACATATCGAGGAGCCAATTTCCCGGAGCTACTAAAACGCACCACCCCCTTCATCAGAGTAACACGAATAAACACGCGATCACCAACAGAAAATTCCAAAGGCTTCCTACGATGATCGGCATAAGATTTCTGCCTATTCTGAGCCTCTTTCATTCTCTGTCTAATCATATCAATCTTCTCAGAAGATTCACGAATATAGTCACGGCCGAGAACTAGCTTTTCCCCAGATTCCAACCAATAAGATGGTGATCGACACGGTCTTCCGTAAAGAGCTTCAAAAGGAGTCATACCGATACTGGATTGGAAACTGTTGTTATAAGAAAATTCGACAAGAGATACGTGGTCTTCCCAACTACCTCCAAAGTCAAGAATACAAGCGCGAAAGATATCTTCTAAGACTTGATTCACCCTTTCAGTCTGACCATTAGAATGTGGATGATACGCTGTACTGAGATTGAGCTTAGTACCCAAGGCTTTCTGAAGGCTCTTCCAGAAACCACTAGTGAAAAGCGGATCTCTATCACTGACGATGGAACTAGGAACTGCATGAAGTCGAATGACTTCTTTAATAAAAAGCTTAGCCCACAAAGGAGCAGTCCGATTGGACTTGATAGGAATAAAATGGGCTGATTTGGTCAATCGGTCAACAATCATCCAAACACTAGTATGGCCCGACCTCGAACGAGGTAGACCATCAATGAAGTTCATAGAAATTTGATCCCATTTCCATAATGGAATCTCAAGGGGATGCAAAAGACCACTAGGACATTGGTATTCCGCTTTAATAAGTTGATAAGTCATGCAACGACTCACATCACTTGCAACACCACGCTTCATACCCTTCCAAAAGTATAAGCGCTTCATGTCAGCATACATCTTACTACTGTCCGAATGGATAGTATACTTAGAACGATGACAGTCCTCAAGAATGTCATTTCTAAGATTAGGAACATTAGGCACGATCAACCTTCCCTTCTTCTGAATACAACCATGATTATCAATATCGAAATCCTGTAGATTACCACTTCGGGGTTCCGATTTATAACTTTGAATAAGATAAGAGAGATCTGGATCTTGTTTTCGGGCATCGACAATACGATCCAACAAAATAGGACGAGCTCCCATGCTAAATAAAAGTACGGGAGAATCAGAAACTGAAGGACGGTCTCTAATATCACAATGAGATAAAGCTTCCAATATATTCCACTCTGCTAGCATCATGGAAACAACAACTTGCTGCTTACGACTAAGCACATTAGCAACTCGATTACCCTTACCAGGGGTATACTGAATATTGAAATCATATGAAACAAGAAATTAAAGCCAACGCTGTTGCCTTATATTAAGTTGCTTCTGAGTGAAGAGGTACTTCAGAGATTTGTGGTCAGTAAAGAGAACAAAACGCTCGCTCAATAAATAATGTCGATAAATCTTTAGAGCAAAGACTATAGCGGCTAACTCTAAATCATGGGTAGCATAACGATTCTCGTTAGGCTTTAGTTGTTTAGAAGCATAGGCAACTACTCTATCCTTTTGCATGAGAATAGCACCGAGTCCATAACCACTGGCATCGGTATAAACAAAAAAATCATGATTCCCTTCGGGAACCACTAAGATAGGAGCATGAGTAAGGAGATCTTTTAACTTCATGAAAGAAATCTCACACTTATCAGACCAATAAAAGGAACAGGTTTTCTCGTGAGAGTGGTAAGTAGTAAGGCAATACGAGAAAAGTCCTTAATGAACCAGCGATAATATCCTGCCAATTCAAGGAAACTACGGATCTCAGTAACGGTCTCGGGCTTCTTCCAATTCTGAATAGATTCGATCTTGGAAGGATCGACAGAAATACCATCGGAAGAAACAATATGACCGAGAAACTTCACCTTATTATCCCGAAAGTGACACTTAACGAATTTGGCATAAAGTTGATGCTGACGAATAGTGCTCAAAACAATCTCCAAATGCTGAATATGATCGGCTTCAGATTTGGAATAAATAATAATATCATCTATGAAAACCAGGACGAACTTATCGAGATATTCCTGGATTATCCGATTCATAAGATCTACAAAATACACTAGAGCGTTCGTCAAACCGAACGACATAATAAGCCATTTGTAAGAACCATAACGAGGGCGGAATGCGGCAAGAGGGATGCTATCTTCCGCAACTCGTAACTGATGAAAATCGGTAGCAAGATCGAGTTGGGAGAAAAGCTCAGCGCCACTTAACTGATTGAACATGTCATCGATCCTAGGTGATGGATGCCTATTTTTGATAGTGAGTTCGTTAAACTTGCGATAATCAATGCAAAGCCTAAGAGTACCATCTGGCTTCTTAACGAAGACAACGGCGGCGCCCCAAGGAGATGAGCTAGAACGAATAAATTGCTTGGCTTCCAATTCAGATAATTGTTCATTGAGTTCCTCATCTTCCTTAGAACACATCCTCGTGGGAGGATGACTGACAGGATGAGCACCAGAGATAAGATCAATACGGAACTCAATTGCCCTCTTCGACGGCAAACACGAAATCGGCTCGAACACATCAGAAAAATCACAAACAACTGGAATATTAGCTATGACGTCCTCCGATTCGAAGGAAGAAATGAGAGCATTCGAAGCATGGTCCATGTCGCAAAATATAATAGATAACTGCTCCATAGCATTGGGATGCTTGAGATATAAAGTTCTTTCGGGATATATGATTTGAACTTCATAACGGACGAGCCAATCAATTCCCAAAATCATATCAAAACCAAGATGATCCATAACATGCAGATTCGCATGAAAAGAAAAACCACATAGAATAATCTCAACATCAACACATAACAAACCAAGAGTGGGGGATCCACCAATAGGATTCACAATCCTCAAAGGCTCGCAAAGACTAATAACATCCAAAGGAATAACACGAACAAGTTCCTTTGACATGAATGAATGAGATGCATCCGTATCGAAAAGAACTCTTATAAAACGACCATGAAATAAAATAAAACCTTCCAAAACAGAAGGAATAATACCTTTGGGCTGAGAAGAATCACCAGAAGCTTTAGCAACATTAAGCTTCCCAGATTTGAAACCCTTAGGAGCAGTAGGACAATCAGAAACCCAATGACCTTCTTTCTTGCAATAGAGGCAAATGCGAGGCTTAGGACAACTACGGAGAAGATGATCCAAAGAACCACAACTATAGCACGCCCTTTGATTAGAAGGTGTACTACTAGGCTGAGAACTAGAGGTACCTTGCTTCTTCTTCTTCCTGGAAGAAGAATTAGGCTTATGAAATGGAAACCTCTTCTTGTTGGGGTTCTTAGAAACCTCAACCTTATCACTACTATCATGTTCCTTTTCTATAGCTTCAAGGAAAAGTGTCGAATCAACAAGTTCCTCAAAAGGAAGCTTAAGCTGAAGCAAAAGGACTTTCTTCAAATACTTCTTCAAACCTCTATAAATCTAAGATTCTTTTTACACGGAGTGTTAATGAACTCAACTCTGTATTAGGATAAGGCCTCGAAAGATGCAACATAATCAGAAGTAGAGGACTTTCCTTGTTTTAACTCAAGGAAACTACGAGCAAGATTGGCCTTTTTTGATTCAGGAACGAACTTAAGTTCGAAACATTCCTTAAACTGATTCCACAAGAGAGAGGAATCATTAACTTCCGCAATCAAAAGCTCATACCAATCAAGCGCACGTTCTTGCAACATGCTAGATCCCACAAGAACGCGATGATGATTTGAAAGATCCATCCGAGAAAATATGCGCTCACTAGCGTGCACCAAAGTATGAACCTCTAATACACTTTCCGATCTCTTGAAAGGCTTGCCTCCAAGGTAGGAATAGTCACTACACATGCGGGCGATGGCAGACTTGTGAGTAGGAGTAGCAATAAAAGGCTGAGTACCCTGAAATAGCTCTATAAACTGCTCAGCTGACATATAGACTCTGTCCGAATGAGAATCACTAGACAGACCTGCAGTAGAACGCTTCCCTCTACCTCTTCCAGCCATTGGCTGAGAGAACGAGAGAAGATAAGGACTAGTTAAAACAATACAAGATTGATAAGGAATTTAACAATTGGAATACTATGGAAATATGAGATTTATTCCTAGACATACTCCAACATATTAAAGTGAAAGGAATAGATTAGAAAGGCACGAATAAAACCCTCGAATAGTTGTAACACATGTTCCATTCTGCTTTTGTTCCGTTTTTATTATAATTTGTTCTGAATCTCGGCTCTGATACCAAGCTGTGATGCCCCACCTCTATGCTCACAATAACAAAGGTTATTATAAGGTAATAACATCTGCTATTGCAAAGAATAAGGCTTGTTAGAAGCAACCATCCGTAAGTTATGCCTTAGACCAGTATTGATTACATCGATAGGAGTTGCATAATTACCCCCAACGATATACATTCAATCCAAATCTAAAACGAAACCACGGTGGCTTATTAAAATTTCAAAACAACTCATAATAGCAACAACACAGATAAGTATAATCACATCAGAACAGAAATATCATACATAGCGGAAGGTAAGTCTGGATACATGCTACAACACTCGATGGTTCACATGAACCAAATGTACATATAGAAAGTCATCATAACATACATGAGATGAGAGTCAATACACCAAAAGTAACACCCCGAAGCCTAAACAAAAATGTGGTGAAATCCCAAAAGCTGAAGCAGCAACTGAATCAGAGATAGCGATTATCCTGAATTAACTCGGTCTAACCCGAGTGTTATTTAAAAGAAAATAATACGGATCAGTCTAATTTAAACTTAGAAATGAATGCATGATAAACAACACCAAAGCAAGTTAATTATAATCTCGAATGAGACTATTCAACATAAATAATCAACATAGTTTAAATGAAGAAATCTCATTAAACACCATCAAAATCAACTCCCAAATTCATAATTGAAATCAAAACAGCAATACACAAAAATCTAGAAATCAAAATAAGATAACTAGAAAAATGAGCATAAAATGGATCGATCCTAGCATATGGCGAGTCTAAGCCACAACGCACATGCATCTCAAATGGCCGAAGCCTACCAAGTACTGCCAGCATAATATTTGGCTCCCAATAAATGACCCGAAGGTCCTACAAATGACTCGAAGGCCTAGTACTGGTAATTGACCCGAAGGTCCAGCATAGTGGCTCGAAAGCCCAACAAAATCATCAAAATTTTCAAACAGCAATTCCATGGCAAATATTTCAATTAACGAGTCCGGAATTAACCGAATTAGAAAAAGCGTGGTTCCATATTCCACACTTTTGCTAAGTCGTTTAAATCTCATCATCGTTACTTTGAAAGTGCAAAATTGTGTATTTTATATAAATAATTTTTTTACGTTCTCAAATGGACAACTCCGGAATTAGTCAAATCAGTAAAAGTAAGGGTTCATAGTCCTTAATTTTGCTGAAGCGTTTAAATCGATTTCTCATTCCTTTGGAAGCGTAAACCGTGAAATTTTTGAAAACAATTATATTTTAAAATGATTTGAAAGCACGTGATTAAAACAGCAACTTCTATAGCAAGTTCGACAAGGAAATTACGCTTCACAAAACACCGTAAAAACGGGTATAAAATCAGCGTTGCGGGTTTTCTTGATTGCAAGATAGCCGCTTCAGATTTCACTTTAAACTGACGGTTACTGAAGTCAAAACAACAATAGTTTTTATTCTTCATAAAATCTCATCAAAACAACACACTTCAAATATAAACACCGGGGTAAAAACCCGTTATAAAAATAACGGCCACAAAATACGTTTCAAAACAAAACACCGGTTCAAAAGTAAATTAATAATTAGACTGCACTACTATATATATTCATCAAATATAACACTGCCTGGGCACTAACTACACGTGCACGCAAGCAGAGGCGGATTTATATGGGGGCAAGGAGGGTCAATTGACCCCCTTGAACTTGTCAAAATTTGCAAATATACCTCAATTCTCAATTAAACCTAAAACTAAACCTGCTGCCACATTCTTCAAATCTCATTTTCAACTGAAAATAGGAACTTGCTTCGTATGCTTCTATCTCGCGAGCTGATCCAGCAAACATTTCTTCATCCCAAGCCGACATCTCTTCATCTCCATCGCCATTCTCCAAGCCGACATCTTGTAGAAGAATTGTAGAAACTGAAAATGTATTTTTTTCTGCATCTCGTATTTTGTTTGGAATTGGGGGTAGTTGTATTTCGTATGGAATTGGGAATTTGGGAAAAACCTATAGCAAGTTCATTGCAATACTTTGATCCCAAGTGTCTTTGCAATGCATATAAAAATACTTGTTATTGTGGTACTTGTAATTAAATAGGCAATACTTGTAATCTATGGACAAGTATTACAAATGTAAAACATTTCTTCATCAGGCAATACTTGTTATTAGGATAAACAAATGTCTGCTGGATCCACTATAGGAAATGCATCCAGGCAATACTTGTTATTGGGATTACAATGTATTGCAATGAACTTGCTACAAGTATCAGAGTATATTTTCTTTGCAATGCATAAAAAAATACTTGTTATTGCGAATTTTCGATGCATTGAAATCCCTGTAGAATTTCAAGTATTGCCCGTTAACTGTTCAGAAAAACAAACATCTTTTTTCCTTTAACCCTATAACAAATTTTTCACTGGATTATGCTTTATGAAAAAATAGATTTTGTTTATTTTATTTAATGATCGACTTTTTTACTGCAGAATGTTGAGATATTTTCAAAAAAAAATCAAAAATTGGAGAATCTTCTTTGGTGAATCACAATGAACAGCACGAAACAATTATTTTAGAATGATCACCGCCTCTTCCAAATAACCATTCTTCTGAAGAAAATTGTGAATTGCCTATACTTGTGGGTGACCCAGGATTGCAGACAAGTATTATGAATTTTGAACCCAAAATTCATGAAAAGGTTCATAGAGAGTACTATTTAAGGTGAGCATGTCAACCTCGTAAACATATATTTAAACAAAGAAACTTCAGTGGCACGATGCGAAGATTTAATCCGTCATGGTTTGATGAATTCGAATGGTTGGAGTATAGTATTGAGAAAGATGCTGCTTACTGTCTATGTTGCTATCTTTTAAAAATGAATGTGGAAAACAAGGAGGAGGTGATGCATTTTTTAGTGAAGGATTCACAAATTGGAAAAAGAAAATAAAGTTTCGAGAACACGAAGGAGGTCTTAATAGTGCTCATAATCAAGCTCTAAGCAAATGTCGAGACCTACTTAATCAACATCAACATATTGAAACTAATTTTGCTAGGATGACGGAGGAAGCAAAAGTCAATTATAGAATTCGACTTAATGCATCAATTAAATGTTCTAGATTTCTTTTAAATCATGGTCTTCCTTTTCGTGGGCATGATGAATCTGAAGATTCAAGCAACTGAGGGCTTTTCATTGAATTATTACAATTCCTTTCTGACAATAATGAAGAGGTTAGAAATGTTGTACTAAAAAATGCTCCTGAAAATATGAAGTTAATAGCGCCTTCAATTCAAAAGGATATTATAAGAGCCGCTGCATTTGAAACAACTAATACTATTATCAAAGAGCTTGGAAATGGTTTTTTTTCTATTCTTATTGATGAAGCTTGTGATATATCTACAAAAGAGCAAATGGTTGCTGTATCGAGGTTCACAAATAAAAAAGGATGTGTTGTTGAACGACTTTTAGGTCTTAAGCATGTAGCCAACATGATCGCAAAATCACTTAAAGAAGCACTTGATGATTTGTTTTCTACACATGGATTGAGCATTTCTATGTTGCGTGGTCATGGATATGACGGAGCTAGCAATATGCAAGGCGAATATAATGGATTAAAAGCTCTTATTTTGAAAGAAAATGATTGTGCACACTACATTCATTGTTTTACTCACCAACTACAACTAGCTCTTGTGGCCGTTGCAAAAAAACATGTGCTTGTTGTCGAACTCTTTCACTTGATCTCTAATATTGTTAATGTAGTTGGTAGTTCATGTAAATGACATGATATTATGCGAGAATCACAAGTTGTTAAAATAATTGAAGCATTATCAAATGAAGAAATCACAAGTGGGAGAGGTTTGAATCAAGAGACTACACTTGTTCGACCTTGTGATACACGTTGGGGATCACATTATAGAACACTCATTAGTTTGACTTCATTATTTGGTGTTGTGGTTGATGTTCTTGATGCAGTCGTCGAAGATGGATTGTATGTTGATAAAAAGTTTGAAGCATCTCGTTTACTTGAGGGGATTCAATCTTTTGAATTTATAATTTCTTTACACTTGATGACTTTGATACTCGGGATTACAAATGAGTTGTCACGAGCATTGCAAAGAAAAGATCAAGATATAGAAAATTCTATGAGGTTAGTTGATATTTCTAAAAAACGACTTCAAATGTTGAGGGATGATGGGTGGAATGCTTTAGTTGAAGAAGTTTCTGCCTTTTGTGGAAAACATTTTATTTCAATTCCAAATATGAATGATTTGTATGTTATTCATGGAAGATCACGTCGTAAAGCTGAAGAGACGACAAATTTTCACCATTATCGTGTTGAATTATTCAACACCGTCATGGATATGCAACTACAAGAGTTAAATAATCGGTTTAATGAAGCAAACACTGAATTGTTACTTTGTGTCGCGTGCTTAAATCCTTCGGACTCTTTTCTTGCTTTTGACAACCAAAAATTGATTCGATTAGCTCAATTTTATCCAAAAGATTTTTCAACCATTGACCATTTAGCACTATCAAACCAACTTGAGACTTTTATTATAGATGTACGAACAAATGTTGATTCCTTATATTTGAAGGGGTTGAGTGATGTTACTTAACTGATGGTCAAAAGTAAAAGAAATCTGACATATCCATTAGTTTATAAACTTTTTACTTTGGCTTTGATACTATCGGTTGCAACTGCTACAGTAGAGCGGGCTTTTTCTGGAATGAAGATAGTGAGAATCGACTTCACAATCGAATGTGTAATCAGTGGTTGAATGATAGTTTGGTTGTGTACATTGAAAAAGATGTATTTAACAATTTATCTGATGATGTTGTCATGAATTATTTTCAAAAAATGAAAAATCGTAAGGATCAGTTTTAAGTCCATTTCAAATTTTCTATGTTATCATGGATCAACGCGGTACCAATATTTAAATTTTTCTATTTTTTAATGTTATATTACTATTATGACCCTCCGGTTGAATATTCTAGATCCGCCACTGCACGCAAGTAATTAAATAAACAAAATAAATGACCTGGACTATATTTCCATGCACATACTAATTGAAATAGGCAAAATAAAATAAATGACCAGGACATAGTAACTTCCAAAACAGGCTTCACGCAATAATGAAATAAAAATACTTCTTCATCTCGTATACGAAACAAAATGATGAAATACATGCAGGCCCGTAACCAAATAAAATGACTCAGGCCATTGCAAATCTTCCATGCACATACGAAGGGAAACAGGCAAAATAACATGACCTAGGTACAAAAATTATCACGCATGCACTTACAAAAATTATCACGCACGCACGTATAAAAATGTTGTCACGCACGCAAGTACAAAAATATTTTCACGCACGCAAGTAGTAAAATGATGGTCTGGACAATCATTTTTACACACAGGTGCATAAAATGAAAAAGGAAGGTGATCTTGACTCATTTTTGGTGCACGCGTATTTGCACGCAAGGAATAATTAAAATAACAATGATCTGATCTTGATTTTTTCGTATGCTACAATTTTGCTCATAAAAATGAAATTAACAAAATTTTAAAGTAACCTAGGAAACAAAGTTTGCACGCACAGAATGAAGGAAGTAAAGGTACCTGGGAAAAGCTACAATATGCATGCATATAATGAAATATAATGCTTGGGCCAGTGCAATTCTTCCATGCACATACGAGATGAAATATGCAAACTAAAGGTGGCCTCTTTGCACGCAAGTGATGAAGTTAACGAAAATAAATGACCTAGCACTCATTTTTTTTATGAAATGCAACTATAGCCTGGACTTAACTTTCACGCTACTTGTAATAGCACGCAGTGATGAATTAGATAATGACTTCAATTTTTGTGAAATGCAAACTTAATTGCACGCAAATTCATGATATATATTGCATGCGGCAATAATTGACTAAAATATGTGACCCGGTCATAATTTCATATACTTCAATTTGCACATACGTATGAAATAGAAAAATAAACAACCTAACTAACAAAAGTTGCAAACCAATATAAACACCAAAACAACATATGAAAAAACAGGCATCCATAATTTTAATTAGAAGTGTGAGTTTGCACTCATCTCTAATTTGTTTCAGAATTAATTAGCAACCAAGATCCAAATGAAGCAAGAATTTTGAAAACGCCATTAAGGGGAGACGTGCGCCACTGGAAAGAAAGGACGGGCTGCATATAAAATGATGATGATAGCAAAGCAAAATGTTCAAACCTTTACTTTAAATGTTTTAGAGGTGATAGCAAAAGTGTTCACTTTAAGTTTTAAATTGGACCCATTCTTTAAACGTGGAGGCCAAAGAAATTATAACACAACTTTGTTATTTTCAACTGATTTTGCAATTCATTTGCATTTTTTTCTCAAATTCTCAATTTAAAATTTCTATTTTAAATTTTTATTTCATCGGTAATCAAAAACCAAGGTTGTTACATTTTCAGCTGGCTGAATATAGTCAATCAATCGGTTGAATATTCAAAGATATTCATGTGCACGTGCACAGATTTAATCGACTGACCTGGGTGGTTCCGCTAGCTGAATTTCAAGTTTGTTTTGATATTTTGAAAATTCAATTCATGAAAAAGCATGTGTGTGTGTATACCACATAGAAGAGATTTAACAACTTTATACCTCTAACATAGACGCTATGACTAATAGTACTTTGTAACATCTATTTGGTCTTTATTTTGATATAATTGTCTCTTTGTAAAGTTAATATCATTTCCTGCAAAAGTGGTTAGTGTATATAACATATACTTGTACAGTTGTCACTATCAAAACATCAAAATATAAAGATCTAACATTCTCCCCCTTTTTGATGATAAAAACTATATAACTTCAATTTTAAATTGAGTTATTCTCCTCCTAACTTGATAATCCTCCTATCGATATGACCTTACTTTATTCTCTCCTTTTGTTATTAACAAAAAGAAAATAGATATCAATAAGAGAAATAAATGTTTGTAAAAATAAACAATTTACAAGTAGCATTAGACTCAAAACATCACAGAACATACAATCATCACATCATGTAAAACATCACAGAACGGAGGGCACAAAACATCACAGACATGCCATGGAAATACCACGCATAATAACATGACGAATAAATATTCAACATAGCATCATGGAAACATAACAATCAAGTCATCACCATTAAAACACACATTGTTTTCTAAGAGTTAAACACAAAACATAAATAAGGGTCATAATTAGCTGATAATAGAAACATACCACGATATAGAGAACAATCAAAACTCTTGGCTTTTAGAGTGACCTCCTTCGTCTTTGTCTTCCTCTTCAGAAGTTGTCCAAGTGAGAAAAGCTAGATTTTCAATAACTCGTGTTGCTGAAGTAGGAGGAATTGTATATGCGGATGAATATCAGAAAGCTAATCCCAAATCTTATTCAAGAAGCCTTTGATGGAATTGAGCTTTTCGTTAGTTTTTTGACATGTTGTGCTTAATTTTCGTTAAACGATGATCAAGCCTCCTTTGGTTTCGGGATAAGGTACCAAAAGCTTGTTTGGAATGGGCATCCACATTGATTTCTTCAATTTCATTATTATCATCTCCTTTAGCTTGCGATCCTTGTGTCATGGGGTTGTGTGGTCACGGTTTGCAGCCCGTTGTTGAAAGATAATTATGTCATCACTTGTAGCACATTTTGGAAGACCCATGAGACTCAATGTTTTGGAGTTGAGTTCGCTTACTGTTGTGAACTCAGAATTTGGTATAACTACTATGAAATTTTGCACCGTACGCATAATATATGCTCCATAATGAATTTTTTTGTAATTTCTTCTATGGTTAACGGTTTAAATTCTTCTAAAATTATATTACCCCAATTGACAGGTTGAGATGAGTAAATTTCATACAGAGCTTGAAAATCCCTTTTATAAACTTTTTCGTAGCTACCAGTTCGAGGTTGAAGTGATCGGATAAGAGCATGATGAATTAACCTAGCTTTTGGACACAGTGCACAAGATTTTAGTTCTATTATATTGTCAGATAGAAATCTATGTGACACTTCATCTTGATGAAACATTTCGACTTTAAATTCATCGATATCTAAGCCTTGAGATGGATATCTTAAAATATTTCCTTAACGTTGTAAGGGAAGATAAAGCTTAATGCCACAAACCATAGTCCAAATACAATCAGTTTTATTTTGTGGATTTTGATGATCTAAGTTCATGTTTGTAAAGAAAGTTTAATAAAAAGAGGGTAAATCTTGACATTGTGAATCAAAATTATTTGCCTTTACGATCTCCCAAATTCCATATCCATTGAAATCGACGAATTTCATAAAAGCTCCATCGAAGATTATCGAATTCTTCATGCTATTAAATCTTATAATAGTGGTATCATCATGAAGCCATGCCCTGATTTGGTGTTGAGATGGACCAGTAGAAGTGGAGGCTTGTTTTTCTTTTTTGGGTCTTGGAGCCATTGTTTGATTTGAAGAGAGATTTGATGGTAAAAATATGATTTTTAGATTTAAGGCGAATGAGTTTTCGTTTGCTGAAATGAAGAGTGATGAGGAAATGAAGGGTTGAGTAGATATATTGGTTGGTGGAGAATTGAATGGGCGCCTTAAAAGACACCCTAATTTTAAAAAAAAACTGAAATTTGATGCATTAGCCGACCGCAGTAGCAATTCGGCCGTCTGATTATTGAGTGGAGATATGGGTTGGTTGAATGTTCAGCCGATTGTACTATTTTGGCAGTCGGCTGAATATTTTTAAGACAAAACCAAAAAAGAAATAGGCCAAAAATGGGTTGATTCATCCGTCTGAATTTTTGGATTAATCGGCTGAATTCTGGGAAAATTTGATGGGTCTTTGAAGATTCAGTCGTTTGAACTAGGTGTTCAGCCAGCTTGATCTGTTGTCTTTGCACAAATCAGTTTATATCCAAACATAACTAGATTATTATATACACATGTGTATTTATAAAAGCTTTATTCTCATATTAAACAATTTTGTTCAATAAATATATTTACCGTATGGAATATATATATATATATATATATATATATATATATATATATTATGTGGATACTCTAACGTATAGGAATGTATTTATTTTCAAAAGACTCAAATTCATCTAATGAGCAACCTTTGAACGAATCTCATTCAACTTTTGTCTTCTCCTTCAATGGTTTGAGAGGGAACAAATTTTTTTTACGAACAAGGGTGAAATTGGTCGTTGGACCTTTTTCCCATAAATTACGAGGAGGTGCTTCTGTGCGACGAGGCGATTGTCCCTGGATACACTTACTCATAGGAGAATGACCACAAATCTTAAGAGCACATTTCTCGAGGAAACCCAAACAAGCTCCTTAATTTTTCTGTTTATAGTACATTTCGCATTGTGCACTGATTATTTCTTTTGAAAATGATGTATATCATCTATTTGATGTTGTGTAGAAGGTGAACCAAATTCTATGTTCCTTCTGACTCGTTTTACAATCGGAGTATAGCCAGTGTGATGATTTGGAGAAGGTGTAATGCGTAGGGGAATATATATAGGAGTTAATTTATTAGAAGGTGTGGTAGTGGATGAGCTGAAATAAATGGATGAGTGCGCAGAATTCTCTAGGGAAGACATTTTTTTTAATCTGAAAAGATGATTTTTGTTTTTATATTTATTTCATCTACACTCGTTCTGTTCTTATATATAATTGATTTCTATATTTAGAAATATTTTGAGATTTATTATCTCCTTGTGATTTGTAACCTGTGAATTATGTATACATTTTTAATGGTTAATATAAACTCAAGTTTTATGACCTTTACTTGATTTATCTAAAATAGTAGGTTATGATGCAAGAGAAGATGTGCCAATTTGGTTGAACATTTTATGCACTTGTTTCTTTATTACTTAAGGAAATAAAATTAATAATAATAATAATTCTAGTAGTGATAGAATTCCAAGTTCTGGTCTTAGTTTTATAAAAGTATTTCCATTTAATTCTTTGGTAAATATGTCTGCAATTTTATTTTCCTAAGATACGAATTGGAGAGAAATGATATCTATGTTGTTATGTAGAAAATGATGCCGGATATCAATATGTTTAGTTCGCTCTGATACCGAATGACAGTGACTAAGGATGTCATGACCCGGTTTTTCGACCTCCGAAAGTCGACATCAATATGTCCACTGTATTACATGCCGAACAGTCGAATGCTGGAAAAACCCAATCATAAGGGAAAAAGAAAAAGGTAGAAGAAGTGGATAAAACAACATTAGAAACTCACAATCAGAGCAGGACAAAATACAATATATAATAAAAACTTTTAAATACAAAGAAATATGTACTATTATATGTACATACCATTATCAGAGTACAACAATCATCCATCACTTTGGATAGTTTATTATCTGTCCTTATACAGCGGAAATAAGAATTAGATACGGAAGTACGCTCTGAGTATGCTCTTGAATAGCACTGAATAGCACTGATAAGTCGATAATGTACACCCTTCCTATATTCTTCTCCTGTGCGGTATATCGCGTAGTTTGTGAAGAAAGGAAGTAATTTTGATCACAAGAAAATATTCTTGAATGATCATATGATCAAAATATAAAGCGCTTTGGAATTGATTGCTTGAGAGTTGAATAGTAAAGATGGAGATAATTGCAAATAGAATTGATAATGAAAACAATGAAATAATTTGCTTTATATAGAGCTTAAAAGTCGCAATCATTTTTGAACATAAATTGTGAAAAGTTAGGACTGCAAATCTTGTTTAAGAGATGTAACCCTTAATAAAGAAGAGGTGTTCTTTCAGAAAACTATCCGTTATACAGATTCAGCCGGCTGAATAGAGTGTGGCAGCCAGCTAAATCGTTAGTTTTGAAATCAGTAAGGAAATAGTTTATTTTAGGCAGTTTTCAACTGGCTGAACATACTCATTCAATCGGCTGAATATTCAAATGTATTCATGTGTACATGCATAGATTCAGTTAGCTGATCTAGGTGGTTCACCGACTGAATTTCAAGTTTATTACAATGTTTTTGAAAATTCAATTTCTGAAAAATCGTGTGTGTCTATATATCACATAAAAGAGATTTTAACAACTTTATACCTATAGATATAGACATTATGAGTGATAGTACTTTGTAGTGCCAATTTGGTCTTTATTTGATATAATTGTCTCTTTGTAAAGTTGACATCATTTTCTACAAAAGTGGTTTGTATATACAATATATACATATATAGTTGTCACTATCAAAACATCAAAATTTAAGGTTCTAACATCATACATTTCGAATTGTGACTATTCACCGTGAAATATTTATATGTGATCACATATGGATCAAATATCAATATTCTTGTATTACTTTTAGAGTTCGAAACTCATTAAAGACAATACATAGTCTTGGGCAGGTAAACTCGTAAGTGAACATGTTACAAACGTATTTTGGTTGTATAAAAAGGCACTTTCATCGGTTGACATGCAAAAATTTATTGGTAAGCATATTTAATATTTCTTTGTCAATATTTAATTCAATTCCTTTGTATATTTTAATTGATAAACATTTTATTAAATAAATTTAATGCACCAATTTATCGAAGTTCCTTACATTCCATCTTTTAATATACATTTATATTATATAAGTTTCATTGTATGACTTTTATAATTTGATTTACATATATACTAGTCCAATGTATAATATTATATTAGTTAAGCCTTATTTAATTAATTAAAACTTTAATTAATTATTGTATTAATCAATTATAACATATTATATTGAATATATATACTATAACCTTTATAGTAATACACATATATTTTATACATACATATATATATATATGTATTTTAATTTATTAATTAACTTTTAATTAATTTACTTAATTAAACAATTTTAACTAAATTTTATTAATATTGAAAATTCTTTTATATGCACATGTATACTCATATTGTCTTAGAAAGTTCGAGATAACATGCCATATATCATTATATATATTATACATGTATGTATATTTAATTAATTAGCTTATTTAATTAATTCATTTATTTTATTGATCTTACCGATAAATAATATTTTCGAAATTAATTTTATAACATTCTCAAACATTTTGAAAAATTATGTTTAATTTTTATAATGTGTTTTATTTTAAATTTAAAAACTTTTATTTAAATTTCAAAACAATTTGAAAATCTATATTATAACATTTATAATAATTTTCTAATTTTAAATTTAACTTTTAAATTTAAAACTTTTATTATAGTTTAAAAACAATTTTGAAACTTTCCCAAGGCCCGGTTCATATTGGGTCTTTTCTATCAGAAGCAACATTTAGGCTCATATAACTGTTCAGGCCAGACCAGTAGGCAGCTAGGATAGAGTACTTAATTACACAATAATCCAGCCTAGACACTACCCATCTTAGACACTCTATTTGTTGGGTTGTAAAGTTAATTGGTCGACCTTAATATGACTAATTTAGACTACATAGGCTATTTTTGCTCTGATACCATTGTTGGAACAGGGCCAGCCTGAAGCGGAAGAAATAGGTGAATTTCATTTTTTTTAACCATTTCGGATATTGGGCCTATGAAGTCTAATTCATTTAGAAATTTTCTAAATTTCTTTCAAATAAAATCGTTATTTTACTTAATTTTATAAATAAAGTTTTATTTTATATAATTTGTATTATATTATATATGTGTGTGTAATATATTCACATATATGCACATGTGCACATGCAATAAGATATTGTGTACGTGGTTTGACATGCCCATGTATAAATACTGGAATTTACACTGTAGCGGACATGTTAGCCTATCGTGTATAAAAATACACTATCTAAATATACCTATACGTGCATCAATTATTTTATTTTTATGGCAAGCTGACAGGGTAGAATGGACCTCTACCATTTTTTATTACAACAAATAATAAATACACGAGGTACAGGAGATAGATAGATTGTCTATTTGCTACAAAGCTGGAATATAGTGTCCAGATGACTACACATACAAAACAGGAGAGAGACTAAGTGCCTCGGCAACTAACTAGCATAGGCTAATCCTCATCGTCGAAGGAGGATTCACTATGGGAACCGGTAGGCACAGGTCCAATGACATGCATGTAGCCTGAGAAACAGGATACAAGATCTGGGACATGACCAAAATAATCCATATGATAAATGTACTTCCTATCCCAACTCTTATCAACAAGGATCACCTTATTCTTGTTACCATAATAACCATCAACATGTAGCACAAGATCATTACCATCTTCTTTGCAGAAAAGACGCCTGTGTTCACCATCATTATCACTAACAAACATAAAAAACTCCTTATGAGAAGGATCATAACGCATATCGGACGACTCATGGAACCATGTTTTCTCGTGATCGCTCTAATCAATAGCTTTAATGGGAGAAGAGCAAGTAGGAACAGAAGAAACAAGAATCTCAGTATCAATAGCTATAGGATGACTCGGCACAACCACAACCACAGGAGGGGAAACTACAGGAGAAGCCACATGTATAGGAATCGATATTCACGCCGGAGGCCGAAGAAGAGGTACTCTAATAGGCATAGGCAAGCAAGAAATTTTATAAGATTGCTTACAAGTTTCACGAGTATGTCCAAAGGAGCTGCACGAAGAACATATATCGGGCTTCCTACTATAGCTAACATCGACCACTATAACTCAACCTTCGGTACAAACCTCAATCGAAGTAGGAAGAGGCTTCGCAAGGGAAATCTCTATCAGAGCCTTTGCGAATGATAATTTCTTTCTAACTACAATGTTAGCATCAAAATATTTTAATTCCCCAATATGGTAAGCAAGCCAGTTCAGACCCAATAAAGATTGCAATACTGATGGGACATGAGAAAATTGAGCCTAAACCGGAATAGAAAATACCCGATCTCTTATGCTATCAATCGAAGGAAACCCAGAGGTGATAATGAATGACATTCTAGCTAATATAGAGGGTTCGGACTCTAGTACACGTCTCCTCTCCTCACCATTCGAGAACTTGAGATAAAACATGTCATCGGCAAAGTTAACTTTTAATCCACCTCTTAGTTTCCAAACACGTCTCACATGCTCATAAACATCAAAAATAGCAGCCATGGAGCTCAAGAAAAATCGTACAAGACAGTTGGACCAAAAGGATTGCCTTGCTTCCTAGACCATCAGAGTCTCAGTAATTTCAAAATGAACAGGGGTGTAAACACCCGCATTATGTGGCAACGAAGCAAACAGGGAAACCCATTTTGAAGAATTGCAGCAAGCTGCAGGAACAGCAACAGGCCGCAACAACTGCTCTGCAACAACGGAGATCGAGACTTCCTTATCGAAAGAGCAAACGGTGTTAAAAAACTGAATTTCCACACCCAAACCATTGTCAACCAACAAACTTTTCCTGGAATTCACCATTTCAAAGTGTTCAGAATCAAGCAAAGTTAATACTAGGATTACTATTTTCCATTGCTGAGTCTCCATGGCCGACGCGAGCATTGGCGAAAGTGGGGAGCCATGAATGGACCTAGACATAGAACCAGAAAGGGAAGTGGCAGTTTTTTCAATCTCGAGAATAGAGGATTTGTGCACATTAAAAGGGTTCGAAGTAGGAATCGGGGTAGACATTGACAACGATGGAAAATTGACAATTGAATCGACCTGTGGAGGAGCTGAGGAGTTCGACACGAAGGAGGATTAGGCTCGTCTAGATCTGGTTGAAGATGACATCCCCAAGAGAGAAGGGGGAGAGGTAGACATAAAGCGGTTGAGGAAGCGAAGAGGGAGCGTCAGAGATAGTGAGGAGTCGCCATAGAAATAGAGGTGATTAAGTTAAAGTCGCAAAAGGCCAGTCGCCATTAAAGTCGCCGATGAATGTGCATCAATTATTATATATATATAATTATATCGTCATTGTATAGGTTTTTATACATTTAATCATTAATATGTGATAATTTATCGATATCCCTATTCATGATAAAGTCTAACTGGCTAACATATCATGGAATGATCAATTAAATAAATAAGTATACAAATAGACTAGATGTATACATTTCACCAAGGCTTAGAGCTCACACTTTAAAACATTGAAATGGACAATTTGAATCGTATTCCAATCCCGAAGTTACTAGTTATCGTATTGCCTTGCCATCATTGATGGAATCTAATTAATTTGTATAATTTTGTACTTGAAATTTTGAGGCTATTGGGGGGTGTAGTCGGCCTTTACTTGCTGCCATAAGAGAGTACCAAAGTCCTCTCTAAAGTGTGATTTGAAATGAATATATAAAAGAGAGATAAGAGAGTGAAATAAGGATCTAAACCCACTTATTCCACTTACCCTTTCTTTTCTTTCTTTAATTAAAAAACCCTCCCCACTAAGCCATCAAAATAGCCATTCAAGGTCGGCTGTGCCTGGCCCCTTTCCGGCCTCAAAACTATTCCACATCCAACAACATTTGTTGCATTTAAATCCTATTTAAATGCATATCGATATCGATCAGTATATTTATACTATTATAAACATACTATAAAATATTGTTCAAAGTATATCAAATAAAATTTTATAGTGAAAATTTTATAAAATTAAATTAATAAATCCGATAGTAAAAACAGTATTCAATGTTTCAGTTGTGTGGCTCTTAGGTGTAAATTTGGTCAGCAATTAATATCAAACAATTCAAATATAAACATTCACACATCACGCGTTACTTAGCAGGTGGTGTGACATTTTATCCAAATTTATCGCTTACTCGATTTCGATAAAATGAAATTTGACTTTGTTAAGCGTTGCCCTGTGGTGACAATTATTTACACCAATTCTCTTCGTCAAAACTATATTACTTTGCTTATGGAATTTAGTAATGGTTAAAATTTTAATAATGTTCATATTCAACTCTATGATCTGAACACAAAAGTTCTTGGTTTAATAATAACAATTATTATTAACCAAACTGCTCTGGCCAAACATTTTGATTTTGAGTTGACTTTAGTTGACCGTGGTACTAATCTCATAAAACCAAGGAGTCGAATCCTCTCTTGAATAATGTTTCATTTTTAATGCTTCCACTTGACCCAACTATAGTCGTTCCATGGACATTGTGGCATGATATAGCCATAATCAAATCAAAGCTTCCACATTGAAGATCAACGGTTATTTGAAGTCGAAAGAAGGTGTAATTTTGTCACATTGATATTTTCTATATGACCTTATTTATATTTACTAATAGAAAACTATCGATTGAGTCATTCTAAAGTCATCCAATAACTATCAGTATGTAATTCCTTGATTACTCCCAGCAACCATAGGTAATACACCGCCTAACATTTGGAGAGCGTTACGTGCTCTTGTCTCAATGGATGCATTAATATCCATTCTTAACACATCTTGAATAGGAATATTTAAAACGACATGTTTATTTTATTGTGATAAATAACTCATGGTTACAACGCATTGTAACCACTATCACAAAACGTAACATTTATGGATTTTCTATTAAGTATACTTTTGATTAAATTAAATAATTAGTATATAACGCGTTATATCAAGTATATAATAGAAAGAAAACATATATTATTTCGAATAAGATTGGTTATCGAGTTAGATATATGTAACAATTACATAATCATCCCTAGGGCATATCCCTAACTCTATAAATATATATATAATTTAAATATTATTTAAATTAATTAATTTTATAAATTAAATTTTTTTGGCAACGCAATTTTACAAATTAAGTATATCAACATATATATATATATTATACAAATATGTTTTGCATTTGATAAAATTAAATTTACTCCTAATATACTTTCGGTGGAAAAAATAAAAATTTATATATACACATATAATTCAAATATTTAAATACTTGCGGAATTAAATATTGAATTAAAATTGATTTTTAAATTTTGAAACATATATAAAATACTTAAATGTCAAAATAACATTCAGACTTTTACAGAAATATTAAAATAAAAATTATCTTTTGAAACTTATTTTTATTTAATTTTTAGTTAGTTTCTATACGAAAATTTAATTTTAATAAATATTGAAAATTTAAAAAAAAATTGCCTTTGCATTATCAAAGATATGTAAATTTGGTTTATATATATTTCATTTGGGTATAAATACAAGTATATTCATAATTAAATTATTCATAATATATATATACATACATATATATATATACACACATATATATACATATATATATATATATATATATATATATTATATGATTATTTTTAAAAAAGTAAAATTTTATTTTAGGTTTTTACAGCAAAATAAATAAATAATTTTGTTAAATAATTTTAAATGATTTAAAATATTCATATACATTTGGCTCTCATTTCACCTATTGTCATTTCACAAACTTCCTATCTGGGTATCTAAAAAAATCGACGCCATTAGACGGACGTTCCTCTGGAATGGTGGAAAAATCAAATGTCTTGTTAGTTGGAAGATCGTCTGCTTGCACGAAACTCATGGGGGTCTTGGTGTCCCCAATCTGATCTCTTTCAATCAAGCACTGTTAGTAAAGTGGTTCTGGTGACTCCTCTCGCCGGAACAATTCATCTGGAAGAAATGGATCCTAGCCTCGCACTATAATTCTAACCCCTTCCTTGTTCCTCATTTCGCTCCTCTCCGTAAATCGTCTCCCTTTTGGTCTAGTGTCTTAGATTCTTCTGACAGCTTCAAAACCTTTATCCGGGTGGATATCGGCAACGGCGCTAACTGTCTCCTCTGGTTCGACGCCTGGCATAGTCTTTCTCCTCTTTACAGATCTTTCCCCCTCCTTTTCTCCCATTCCAACCTTCCCCTTTTGACTGTGGCGGACGCAATTTCCCACGGCTTCACGTATCTTTGCCCATCATCTCTATTTTCCCTTGATATCCTTGAGGAACTTCTTTCTGTCCTGCGATTGCTTCAACCTATCACGCTTGATCCTCTGTCAAATGATTGTCACACCTGGTCTCTTTCGCCCATTCATGGTTTCTCTGTCTCTCAGTTTTACTCATTCCTTAATCATTCTGGTCGCCTATTCACCTTCGCTCGGGTCTGGAAATGTCACGTCCCTCCACGTATCAGATTTTTTCAATGGTGCCTCATTCATGGGCACATTAACACTAAAGACCGGCTTATGCGTTTGAACATCACGTCCGATCAGATCTGTGTCCTATGTAAATCAGAAACTGAATCTATTCACCATCTCTTCTTTGAATGCGACATCTCCTTCCATATTTGGGTTTCGGTTTGTGCTCACAATCTCGGTCAAATTCACTTGATAAATGATTTTTTTGAATACTGGCAATATGGATTTCGGAATTGTCTTCTGGATTCGCTCCTGGCTATCTTCAGCTGGGTTATTTGGAAGGAAAGGAATGCCATCATTTTCGACAAACCATCCAGTTCTGCCATCGGTTTATGTAATAAAATTTCTTATATTTTTGCATATTGGACAGGGGCGTCTTCCTCTGCACCATTCAGATTTCGTCTACCTGCAGCTCGATCCACTTCTGATGAGTCTGTTGGCAGTGCTTCCTCAGCAACACACGAAGGCAGTTAGATGTTGTGTCCCGTTTTAGGTATTTGTGTGAAGTTATGTTTAATGTACTAATGCTGAATTATTACTTTTTGTTATCAATCAGCGAACTGCAACTATATGCTCTGATCAAGTTTTTTTTGGCCACCGACCAGGCTTGTTGGTCGACCTTTATTTATATAATATTATGCTAATCGGCTTTGTAGCTTCACGCTACACACCCGTTCTCTCTATAAAAAATTATACATATACATAATTATACATATACATATTTTAAAAATTCCACACACATATATTTATAAATTGTTTAAAATGAATATATATATATATATGTAATATTTTGAATAGATAAATTAAAATATATAAGCATACATTGGAATGGTATATTTGTAAGAACACGTGTGTCATGATGTAAAACCCATCACTTATATATGGGCATGTTAAACCTTGCACAGATTGCTGTATTACACATGCACACACACAGATATGTATACACACACACATAGATATATATATATATGTATGTATGTTTATGATACATGTATATGTATAATATAAAATTAGTTACATAATATAAAACTATGTTATAAATTTAAATAAAATAATTATTTTATTTAAAAGAAAATTTAGAAATGTTCTAAATAAGTTAGACCTCATTGGCCCAATAAAGTTCCAAAAATGGTTAAAAAAATTGAAATTCAACTATTTCTTCTATTGCAGGCAGGCCCAGTTCTAACAGCAGATGCACTACATGCTTGTACACCAATTCGGGGTGACTAGTTGAACGTGAATAACTTCACCCTAAGGTGGGCATAGGTGTTGCATACTCTTATGCCCACTCAGGATGGCTAGTTAAATGTGAGTATACCCACTCAGATACCCACTCGGATGGCTAATTGAATGTTGTTAGCTCATATAATTGAAAAGTGTTACAAAACTGAAGCTCCTTGCTCATGCATTCAAAATATGATGCTTGTAAAAAAGGCGACTACTCTATAAGTTGGCGTACATTGTCTATCTTGCCTTAATGCTCTTGGTTAACAATATGTCGGTGTTGTTGGCAGCAACTTTGTGGTCGTTTGCCCACTATGGTGGGACAGGTGGATTTTCTCAAGCTACTCTTTATTCAACCTACTGCTTCAGATATTGCACTTTCTCACCTCATAAATCAACTTCTTTATCTCATTCTTGAGGTGTTGACACTCATTGGTAGAGTGTTGAACTAATGGAACTCACGGTATTTTCCACTTTCCTTGGGATCTTCCTTTTCCTATACTGGTAGGGAATGAGCCGTTGAAACGGTACTCAATCTCATGTACCAAGATATATGGTTTCTAAATCATGGTCAGGTGGCATAGTTGGCATATTGGGGCTTAAAGAACGAGCCATCTTAGAAAGCTTCTTATTTTTTAATGTCAACCGTTTTTTGGTGGTTGTATCTTCCTTCGGGCCAGTTTTATTGCAAGTTCTCTCCTTATCGCAATCGGAGATACCAGCCTCTTTTACCCTCATGGCCCTATTCACACTCTAGAGGAAGTCAGTCAAGGAAGAAGCTGGCTGCTTCTGTAATTATTTCAACATTTGGGACCAGTACCCAACCCTAGAACATAGGGTGCCTACCGAGTTATTTTTATCTACCCCCCTCTTGAGTAGACTCTTGATTAAAATGATTCACATACAAGCGGAGGGGATCATTCAGGCCTTTTCGAATATATTTTGGCTTACTCACCATCATGATTCTTGTTTTTGATGCAAAGAAGTGAATCTTGAAATCCATGCACAATTGTTCCCATGAGCGTATGATGTTGGGTTGGAGGAACCAGAAGGAGGCCAGTCTGGTCGGGGTGAAGGGAAAAGAAGGCATTTTGTGTTGCTAGAAAGCAAACCGGCATGGGTTATGGAGTTAAAAGTTATGATGTAGTTAGATGAGTTAGAGCTCCCATCATACTTGCCAACAGAAGGTAAAGCATACCTTAAGTGGATATGGGTGCTCAGGACTTTTTTGGAGAAAGGTTCTCCATTTTCATCATCCGAAAGTCCCACGCCATCAGTGATCCTGAATTCGGTCAAGTTCATGTGGTGTCACAAGGTAATCATTTATTCTCTAAGGCCAACTTTCGTGGGTCATGGATGGAGTTAACCCCTAACTAGAGTGAGACCGCCCGGTGCCTACCTGGCAAAAGGGATCTTTGGTAAGGATATGGGAAGGGGAACTATGGTGACGAGCTAGAGTATAGGATCCATGTCTACTGATAGGAGAAAAGGAATGGAGGGCCCGCCTTTCTTGGGATCTTGTCTAGGTAAACTATCTGGGACAAAGAATGGACCGATGGTGCCTTTTGCTTGGTTTCTAGTTTGCCTATTACCACTTAGGTGGTCAGAACACAAGTCGCGGACCCTATCCGTTGCCCGAATGCGATTAAATGCGGATAATCTTTTAGAAAATGGAGAGCGACGATCTGCTTGGTCCTTTCCATACATAACTGGTTTAGGTTCTGGGTCATTGCGGTCACACCCTTGCTCATGTGCAGTGTGCATGTTTTATTATGGACAAGAGCTTACCTGGTGGGAGTCTGCAGCACGACTCTCTCGCAGTCATCGTGCGTTATATTGTTAGTGTTAGGGACGGTAGGCTAAATGGGGGTTCGTCGGTCACTAGTGGGACCATCGGGCCGAAATTTGCAGTTGTTTGGGCATCTATCTTAGTCCTGAGTGCTGGAATCTCGGTTTCTAATATTTTGATAATAACAATTATATGAGTTTATCTAACCAAGTTTTGCAGGAAAATATTGATGATCAGAATCCGGATTGATGAGCATATTCTTTTATTATTGCTTATATTTTTATATTCATATTCCGCTCAAGCAAGTAATTTAGTTAACTTTCATATTACATGATCACATAATTACTTTCATTTGGTATCAAAGCTAAGAAGAGAATTAGGTATTGTATCTCAAAAGATTTGTAATTTAAAAAAAAACAGACTTGAATGTAGCATTCTGTGCTAATTCAGACGTCTGAATTAGCAATTCAAACGTCTGAATATTATACTGGGGAATATTTATTCATCCAGATTCAGACGTCTGATCTGAAAAAACAGAAGTTTGAATCAAGCCCAAAATGAACTAATTCTTTGCTGCCTTCGAAATTGCACCAATTCAGAAGTCTGAAATCATCAGGCAACATTTTTTTTAAGCAGGCCTACTACATTATATCCATATACCAACTCTACTTTACTCTTTTATCTCTATTTCAACCGCATCCATTCACTTTCACCTTCAAAAAACCCATACTCTAACCCTAAAAACTCCATTTTTAACTCCAAATTCAAATAAACATGGCTCCAACGTCCAAGCGTACAAGAGAATCAACAACCAGACCATCCGAAGCTCAAATTAGGTCTTGGTTTCACAATAAAACTGCCATTGCAAGATTCAACACCATGAAAAACTCTAAAATATTCGATGGAGCATTCATGCAATTTCAAGAGTTCAATGGCTATAGGATTAGGGGAATGTTGGAGTTGAACCACTTCGATATGCTAATTGGGCATGATTTTAACAATTTAAAAATCAACCATCTTCTTATCAAATTATTTTATGCTAACATGAACCTAGACCATCCCAATCCTCAAAATAGAGAAGATTGTGTATGGACTATGGTATGTGGAGTTAAAAAATTTCTTCCTTTGCAAATACTTGGCCATATTTTGAGATGCGCTTATCAAGGAATTGACATTGATGATGTCGATGTCGATATGTATGAACATGATGAAGTTTCACATAGATTTCTTTCTGACGACATGACGAATATGATTTCAACAAAGTTGCGTCCTCAAGCTGGAATAATCCATCGTGCCCTCATCCGGTCTCTTCAACCCCGAATCGGTAGCTATAACAAAATTTACAAAAGGGATTTCCAAGCTCTTTATGCTATCTATTCTAATCAACTAGTAAATTAAGGGAAAATTATAATAGACGAATTTCAAGATGCGACGATTCATAGGAAATATAAGACTTTGCATTATGGGTCTTATATCATGAGGATATTGATGCAATGTGGAGTTTCGATACCCTATTCAGAAAGTTCATCCATAAGTGTGCTTGGCTCTAAAACTTTAGGGCTAATGCAATTACCAAAGCGACCTCCATCTCATGATATCATTCTCTTTTATCAATGGATTGACAACCGAAATCGTGGTATTCGTCAGCCGTCGCTTCCTAACATACCTTCGTTATCTTCATCTCAACCTCCTCATCAACAAGAAGAAGAATACTATGAGGAAATTCAAGAAATCTGAGAAGATGCAACACCAAAGCAAGCTTTAAGAACTCTTTCGCAAAATCAAAGGAAGCTTCAAAAACAAATGGTGAGCATGGAAAGAAACACGAACAAAAAATTCAACTCCATCAAGGGATTCTTAAACAAAATTTAGATAAGATTTCTTCTATGTCTTCCTTATCTTATGACATTCAACACAACAAGGCCCCATTCACTTGGTCTTCCGATCAAGAAGAAGAAGATATTGATGTTGTTGACGACGGTGATGAATTTTAAGATTGTATGGATGATTTCTTACCTCATTTTTTATTTATGATGTGTTTGGTTATCTTTTGCTACAATCCTTGTTATTCTCTGCATAAGTACTTTGTATGTTTTTTATGTTGTTTACTTTTAAAACGTTATGTTCTATTTGTAGTTCAATCTGTAGTTGTGTTTGATTCTAAATGTTCTTGTTCGTCCATGGTTTTCTATGTGATGTATATCTCTACGTTCCTTTTTGTCAATGACAAAAGGGGAGATAAAGGTAGAATATTGTTATAGGAATTCTTTACTTCAGGGGGAGAAAATCTTATTTTCGTACTAACCAATATTTCTATGATGGGAGAATTTATTATTTACTAACCAATATTTTCATAGTTGTCATTATCAAAACCGGAGAGAATGTTGGAACCTCAGTTCCTGATATTTTGATAATAACAATTATATGAGTTTATCTAACCAAGTTTTGCAGGAAAATATTGATGATCTGACTCCAGATTGATGAGCGTATTCTTTATATTGTTAAAGTCTATGTATAGTTAGTAATATATGTTAAAATCTCTCCTAATTGGTATACGTGCATTAGCTATTGAATACACGCACTTGCTTTCAAAGAAAAGATTTTATATGTCTGAAACACAGGATTCAGACGTATGAATCATTAATTCGAATGTCTGAATGCTGAAGCGCAACATAAATTTTAAGGCGCATTCAGACGTCTGACCTTAATATTCAAACGTCTGAATTCAACCTATTTTGCACTGTTTCAGCGTTGGTTTGTTATTTCGCTACATTAAGAAGGCTGAATTTTATTCAGATTCCTGAGTGAAAAATAACGGCTAGTTTTTCAAATGGTTGCTTCTCTTCCCTGAACAGAAACAACGCTCAATTCAGCAGTTGCTTCTATCTGATTCATGGCTACTCCTCACGAAGCATTGCAACCTTTTAACAACTATAAATAGCAAGAAATTTCAATACTATAATTAACGAATTCTAATTTATGATTTCTAAATTCTATACACTTGCTATTTACTTTAAAGATTCTCAAATTAAACTATTTGATCACTAACACTCAAGCATATTCTTGTGTGATCAATTATTCTTCCTTTCTTCATGAATTTCACTATATACTATAAAGGAGAAGATTATAGGAAGGGTGTACTCATATGGACTCATCGGTGCTATTACAGAGCATATTCAGTCATAAACATTTCCATTTATATTTGAAGTCCTCTTCTAGTATCCTCAGGCAGTAGAAGTCCTATTTGGTTGTCTAGGAGGAAAAGTCCTGTTCGGTTGTTCAGGCAGTGTAATACCTATTCCTTTGGGTAAAGCGAGGGTATCGATCGAATTTCAGAAGGAGTCTGAGACAGGATGTAGAACGGAAAGTTCAAACCAGTATAAAAATCATTGGTGTCTTTTATTATTGCTTATATTTTTATATTCATATTCTGCTGAAGCGAGTAATTTAGTTAACTTTCATATTACACGATCACATAGTTACTTTCACTGAGATCGTTCACTTCACAAGCAAGATGCCCTATACTTGTTAAGTCATTTATCATACTGAACCATATGTCACTGTACGGGAAACGGTGTATTACTAATATGAACGAATCTTAAGGCTACTTTAACACCAGATGAGGGTGAATAATGTTTTATAGCTTATATGTAACTTTTCTAAATTATTTCATAATTTAAAATTCAAACAAAAATAATCAACACAGATATATATTAACAGGCGGTCATAAATATATACATATATATATGTATGTATGTATATGTATGTATGTATGCATATGTATATAAATGCAGTTAAAGTGAATTAAAAGCAAGTTAGATGGCACTAGGTGTCTCATACCGGTTCGGATTAACTAATCTTACGTCCACTCCTTCATAATGCATGTATATATTTCCTTTCCAACGCCTAATTTAAACAAATAGTAAGCAAACCAGAATACGACCTCGATTTCAAGATAATAAGATACACCCTTTTGATTTCAAGTTCAGGGTAGAATTTCTTGATTTAGTCAGGCTAATGGATCACCCACTTGATTTGAATGGATAACAAGCACATCCCTAGTTAATTTGAACGGGCAACAAGCATACCCACTTGATTTAAACGGGCAACAAACACACCTAAAGAAATAATAGTATAGAGTTGTTGATTCCAAATACAAGCAGTTGTACTTGGGATATAGAATATCCTATAGCCCTTTTTATAGTACTTTGATCTTTGAATTGATGAGAGAATGTTTTCAAATCAGCGAGTAGATTGTAGAGAACGTAGTAAAGTAGAGATTGAATTTGAGTGAATTTGAAGAGTATAAAAAGCGAATTTTGTGAAATATATAATGAGAATTTTGGAGAAGAAGAAAGTAGCTCTTAAAATTTGTTTTCTAGTCTTACTTAGATAATGTATGAAGGGAAGTATCTATTTGCGAAGACATGTAATTAAAAATCACAACTATTCAAAATTCAAAAGACACCCCCTCAATGGTGTATATGTCACATACCTATGTCGACTATGTCGACATACTTATGCATGTTTTGAAAACCAGAAACACTTTAAACATATTGCAAAATTCTAAACTCTTGTAAAATCATTTATGCATAGTTGTTAAATACTTTAATATATAAAATTTTATAAAATATATATATAAATATATTTTGAAAATAAAATAAATATCTAGATAATAAAATAAATAATTTGATAATAGAGTATTCAAAGAAAAGGAAGTTCTTATTCAAGGGCTTTAACAAGATAATCCATTGTCTATTAGCTGTAAACTATAGTCTTGAACTCTTCATGCCTTTGTCTCTAAACTCATAAGTCTTCAATTATCTTAATCATCTCTGAACCTTGATCTCTAATCATTTTACCAATCGGTGTTCAAATTCAATTATTCTACACTTATGTAAACCTGCATAATATCCTAAAAAATATTCTATACAACTTGAAAAAAAATATCAGACCTATATTTTATGATTGTCACCAAAATCAATATCCGTGGTATTAACAATCTCCCCATTTTTGATGATGACAACTATGTAAATATATTTATTACAAAATATAATGTAACGCCCCCTACTTTGTATAACTCCTCCTAAGTATATGCATAATTGTATTTTATATTTTTGTTTTCCACTTTGTCATCAACAAAAATAAGTAAAGAAAGATAAACTCCCCATAAATGTGACATATATTAAATAATATTAAATGTGATAATATTGTAGATAGTAGTAAAATCAATACTAAGTGCAAAACAACATTATAATTAACTATGTGTATAATTATAACAACATATATTTTAACCAAACATTGCAAATTTTATATTTATTCAATTAATTATATAAAAATACATATATAACCAGAGTCAATTATACAGGCTGAAATGTATAATACATATAAATATAAATTACAATTATAAATTAAACCAAGATTTCTTGAGAACTTCGACTCATCCTTCGCATCCAAAATATGATAGGAATTGATAACTTTCCAATCATTATTATTCACTTTGTCTTTAGAGTTTGAGCAATCCGGGGTGTTGCTTTGAATTTCTTTGGCGAAACTAAAACATCAAAGACAATCAAATTGTTTGTCCTATTCTTTGATCATTTTCATTTGACTCGACTCTAAGTGTCGTTGATTACGAAGAATGAAGCAAAGAGCATTTTTGAAAGATTGAAGTGTCTTTCCTAGATTTGCACTTACATTTTGTTATGAAAACATATTGTTTGGACTTATTATTCTGGAAAGAAATGTGCAGAAAAGAATAAGATAAGAAGATGGATTTTTCAGAGTTTATCTAGGAGAAAAGTCGTTTTATAGAAGTGAAAAGTCGGATGAATAACTAATATTTCCAAAAATAACAAATGTTTTGAAATTCAAATTTGTGAAAAACTGCTAGTGTATGTCGACATATATGCAGGAGTTTGCATGTTTCTTTAATTTTGTTTTATATTTTATATTATTTTACTTTATGATTCCAGAGAGGAAAATAATATTATTGATAGTAGAAATAGAGTCTGTAAGCAAATTTCATTAATAAACGAGGGAGATACATAAACATAATGAAAAATACATGAAAATAATGTAATTAAAAGGTAGAAAACATAAGAATAGCTAAATAGATCTAGAATGATGATGGTGAAGAATTTCCACTAAGCTTTCTAATAATCCCAAATTATTTGTCTACATTGTTAGAGAGGCTAGTTGTAACAACCCGCATATTTTACGATTGAGTATTTAAATATTTTATTTAAATATTTTATCGTTAGTCGGATTATACTCCGAAAAGTTACTTTTTGCATACGGTCGAATTAGGACTTGAGACCACTTCCATTGAGTTCAAAATGACGTTTGCGATCTTTTTAAGTATAAACATTGATATGGTTGGAGCTAGCTAAAAATTTGACCTCTTTCACTTCAGGTTTGGGTTTGGGATCAACCCAATGTTCTAACTTAATACCCCAAACTGAAACCCCCTCTTCATTCACTCCCTCTTCCTCTACTTTTCAGTTCTAAAGAGATTAATGGTGAGTGGAATGCGAAATTAAAACTCAAGCCCTAGTTTTCTATTTGCAAATCAACTTCTAGCTCCAAATTCAAGAGAACCCATTGGTAAGCCTTCTCTTCACCTTCTCCAACTCCCCCTCTCTTGAATTTCAGAAATTCCTAAACCTAACTTTGGGAATGTTCTTCTTTTGAGCATAGATTCAAGCTTATTTGGGTTGTGTTGAAGAGTGGTTGATTATCCCTTTGTTTTCAAGCCTCTTATACATTGATTTTGTGAAAATGTGAGATTTTTATCTCACATCTAGGTCTATAACTATCTTTGAACGTTAGGTATGAATTCCTAACAATTATTCATGTGCATTTGCTTTTAGTTTGGATTAATTTGGTTTATATCCCAACTTTTGGTGTTTTGATAGCAAATTCTATGGAAATCCTTCTATGGATATTTGAACAAGTTTTTGGTGATGCATCGAAGAGCATATAGGGCTGGGTTGTCGATCGGCGTAATCCCTTAGTGCCCGAGGCTCGTCCGGTTGCAAAATGGGAAGGGTTTCTTTTTCCGTTGATAGGCAGGGAAAACTGCCTTAGCTCCATTCAGTCGACTGGACTTCTTGGTCGGTCTACTGGTTGAAGCTAATAAGCAGGGTGAAGGCTTCCTGCAGAGCCTTAGGGGCTCTGTTTACTGCAGTTAGTCGACTGACTCACTGAGTTCAGTCGACTGACCTGCATCCCGAGAGTTTTTTTGGGACTGTGATCAGTCGACTGAACTCAGTGAGTCAGTCGACTGACCTGCTCATATTTGCCTATGTGAACCTTGTTTTGCTTGGTTTCCAATTTTTACCGACTCTTTTTGATTTCTAGTTGTTGTTATCAATGATTCGACTCTGATGACTTCTAATTTGGAATTTTTGGAAATATCCACTATGATGGATTTGTTGTTGATTTCTTTCGATTTTATTCACGTCTTTGAATGTGAATTTTTATGGTTGATTGTTTCTACAATCACTTCTATGATTTGTCACTTTAAAATATAAAGGTTTTCTATACTAGTAGTAAATATCAAAACCCTTTCATTAAAACGATTTCAACTCTATTTTCAATTACAAAGCTTGTTATCTAAAACCGTTTTCCTACCTATTAGTATATACAAGACTTTACCTCACTCGTATGAGAAATCTAATTAAACGGCTTAGTAAAACGAGTGGTATGCAACGCTTGCGTTTACTTCGTTGGTTAATTCTTGGACTTGTTCGATTGAATCTTTTGTGATAATTTTCTAGTGGAGACCTACAATTTGTTCGCAAATATTTAAGTTAAGCTAGTGGTTATGGGACATGAAGCTAAACTCATATATTTACTAGCTTATTGTAATAGACACTTCTTGATGATCGATGATGATCATTTTTGGGATTTAGACTAGCAATGTGCGATGTCTCTTTGTCTGCGAGGGAGACTAAACCCCCTTTCTGTGGAGCTTCTGCTCAAATTGATGGGGTAGCGACCCATGGTCTTCGGGCCGTTTTGTGGAGCCTCGGCTCAAAATAAATGGTTAGTAACCATGGAATAGCGTTCCGTTTAGTGATACACGTGTTGGCAAGTTTTCATGCTCCCGTTTTGTGATAGGCCTCCCCCTTTTTGTGATTTCTGGATTTCTATTGATGATTTCTGGGATTTGTGCTTCACCAATTTTCGTGATTTTCATTGATAAGTTTTATCAATATTTGTGGATTGGTGAATTTGTGTGTCATTGACTTTTGTGATTGACATTGATATGATTGTCAATATTTATGGTTTGGTGAATGAAATAAGGAGTATGACATTCCTTTTGATCTTTGAGAAGATTTTTGTGATATTGATTAATCTCTTGTTGATTTTCAATTACTTATTTATTACAGCTTGGCAATGTGATTATTATACGTTTAGTCATATCTCTTATTCTATATCATTTCATCTGATATTTATAGCTAGACTGATCCGTTTATTATTTTCTTATTAAATAATACTCGGGTCAGACCGAGATGTTACAGGTGCTTCTGCTTGACTTCTCATCCAGGATCATTATCATAACTTTTGGCTAACTACTTAGATTAGTAGTTTTTGTTGTATACACTTGAGATATAGACTCATGGTTGTACCCATATTCTTTTGTATAGCACTGATAGTTATTTCTTTTGTGATAGTGTGGATCTTGTTGGCCACTACTTTGATGAACACTTTTAAGTGTTATATAAATTCATATCTATTTCCGCCTTTGTGATATGAATTGTCTGTGACTGATTTGTGTTATGTGTATTTCTATATTTGTTTCCGAAGACATTATAGCCACTGTGTAGTAGCTTTGAGTTTGTGTCGGTATGTCGAATTTCCTCTTGAAAAGAATGCAAGTTATATATAATCTGGCATATCGATACTCGCACAAAGCAATTATACAGATGGTCGCTCCTCAACAGCCTTATTCTCCGTGCTAGTTGACGGCATTACACCGTAGTGTCCTTGGCTAGCGTGGGTATAGAGGTGGGGCGTCACAGCTTGGTATCGGAGCCAAACTTTGGAACAATGTAGAATAATTTAACAAGGATCACCGCCCTAAGTCCATCTTAGGAGTCGTGCCTTAGGATTTAATTCGTGTCCTCGTACCGTTCTATCCTATTTTCTTTTATGATTCCTTGTTTTATCTATCAAGATTTCTAGATATTCATTTGGTGAATAACCTTTTTTCTTCTTCTTTCTTTCTTTCTAAAGGAAGGGAAATGGTTAGACCAGGCCGTCCCAGCGCCGGTCAATATAGTGCTACTCCCTAAGATGGAGTTTTTATGTCTGCCCAGCAGCTTCTTGATTTAGTTAAGAATGCTCAAGCAGCTGGTTCTAATTCGGAACCAACTCATCCTAAGCCTGGATTTGCACGCTTGTGCAAGATTATACCAACTTGGGTGGGAACCATTCAAGGGTTTTGAAACTATTATTGAAGTCCAGGCTTGGCTGAGATCATGCGATCGAATCTTTTCTCGCATGAATCTTATTGATCTTCACCGAGTTCAGGTGGCTTCTAGTATGCTCCAAGAAAGAGCATTAGACTGGTACGAACTTCTTATTTCTGAAATTCATGAAACGGATCTCACCTGGGAGAAATTCCGGGCACGTTTCAAATTAAAGTTTGTGCCAGATGCTGAGAAGGTGACTTTGGCTCGCCGTTTTATTGACCTTGTTCAAGGTGAATCTTCCATGACTGACTATGTCGCGTCTTTTGAATCTCTCTCTAAATATGGGGTTGAGTACATCAACACCCCATTGAAGAAGAACCAGAGATTTGTCTATGGCTTAAACAAAAATCTCAAGAAGCCATTACTTCTAAAATTAGAAGTTTCTTTTGACCAACTCATTGATATCGCTCTTCGTCTTGAAGAGGCGGATAGGGAAAGTGATGTTGAAATGGTGGGTTCCAAACCAAAGTTCAACAACAATAAAAGGCCTAGCAAGTTCAAAGGTCCTTATCCCAACAAAAAGGGGAAACAAGCAACCCCTGTGGCAAAGACTTCTTCCTTTGGTCGTGGAGAATGCTATAATTGTGGTTCAAAGGACCATTATTCAAATAAGTGTTCGAGGCCCCCCTCTTGTCGTTACTGCAAAAGTCCCGGCCATGTTATATCTTCATGCCCCAAGCTTGAGGGCAAGAAGGAGGGAAAGTTAAATGTTGCCCAAGCCCCTGGCAACGCATCTCGTAATCAAGGTATGTCTCATTCTATCCTTGATGGCATTATTATATTCGTGAATAGCCTATTCGAGTTCTTTTTGATATGGGTGCATCCCATTCTTTTATTTCAAAAGAACTTGTTGCTACTTTTTCTTTAAGTGTTGTTGCTTTAATGACTTCTTTGAGAATTTCGAATCCAGTTGGTGGATCCGCAACTCTTAGTTTGCTTTGTAAAGATGTCGAGATTATTTTGTGTGATTTTCCTTTCCTAGCCGATTTGCATGTCATGCGTTACTTAGGCTTTGGAATGATTTTGGGAATGGATTGGCTTAACCGTTATGAAGCTCATATCCAATGTCCTGAGCGGACTATCCATCTTCGACATCCTCAATCTGTTAAGCAGATTTCTATTATTCTCAAAGATTTGGATTCCACTTTATTTGCATCTTTATTTTCTTTAAATCCTCGTGATGATGATAATGATGATGAGGAAGACGTCATTTCTCTTATTCACGTTGTTCGTGAATTTTCTGACATATTTGAGCCCGTTTTAGGATTACCACCTAAGCGAGCAATTGAGTTCAGAATTAATCTTACCCCTGGAGCTCAACCTATTACTCGTCCTCCTTATCATTTATCCAATAAAGAAAATGAGGAGATGTGCATACAATTATCCGATTTGGAAACGAAGCAATTTATTCGCTCTAGTTCCTCGCCTTGGGGAGCTTCGGCTATTTTTGTGAAGAAATCCGATGGCACACTTAGGCTTTGCGTTGACTACCGCAAGCTTAATGATCTTACTATCAAGAACAAATATCCTTTACCTCGGATTGATGATCTATTCGATCAACTTAGTGGTGCTAAAGTCTTTTCACAATTGGACTTGGCAACCGGTTTTCATCAGCTTCGTATTGCAGAGGATAACATTCCTTTGACATCGTTCCGTACTCGATATGGATCTTATGAATGGCTTGTTATGCCATTCGGTTTGACGAATGCTTCGGCTTATTTCGTTGACCTAATGAATCGAGTTTTCAAAGACTTCCTCGATCGATTTGTTCTCATCTTTATTGATGATATTCTTGTGTATTCTAAAACCGAGGAGGAGCATGAAAAGCATCTTCGGATTGTGTTGGAAACTCTTAGGAGTAATCAATTGAAAGCAAAATTTTCTAAATGCCACTTTTGGCAATCTCATGTGAAGTTTCTCGGTCATATTATTTCTGAATCCGGAATATCAGTGGATCCTTCAAAGACTGAAGCGATTCAAAGTTGGAAGAGACCGGAGAGTGTAACGGAAATTCGTAGTTTTATTGGATTGGCGGGTTATTACCGTCGTTTTATCAAAGACTTTTCTAAGATTGTCGTGCCTCTCACTAGCTTAACGAAGAAAGGTGTTAAATACATTTGGTCAGACAAATGTGAGACTTCTTTTCAGAAACTAAAAGAACTCCTTTCTGATGCTCCTATTCTTGTTATTGCTAAGGGGAATCAAGATTTCATTGTTTATACCGATGCTAGTCGCGTTGGTTTGGGTGTCATTCTTATGCAAAGAGAACGTGTTATTGCTTATGTTTCTAGGCAATTGAAGCCTGCAGAGACTAGATATGCCACTCGTGATTTAGAGCTCGCGACTATTGTTTTCGCCCTTCGTATTTGGCATCATTATCTTTTGGGAGAACAGTTTATTCTTTATACCGACCATAAATCTTTGAAATATCTATTTTCTCAAAAAGAACTTAATTTGCGTCAACAGCGTTGGCTCGAATTTCTTGCACCTTATGATCTTGATATTCTTTATACTCCCGAAAAGGGAAATCGAGTTGCCGATGCACTTAGTCGCAAACAACAAGCGGTGGTTTCCATGATGATATCCAAATGGAATGATCTCGAGGTTTTGTCCACTTGTGAAATTCGAGGTCGTGTTTCCGACTTGTGTTCATCTCTTGTTTTGTGTATCCTTGAGGCTCATCCTTCTCTTTTAGACCGCATTCTTGAAACTCAAGGGATAGATCTTGAATTGGCTCTTCTTGGCCGAAATATTAAGGATAAAATTGATATTGAAGGTTTGAAAGACTTTGATATCGATTCTCGTGGCGGCATTCGGAAATTTGGTAGACTTATCGTGTCAAATATTAGTGATCTTCGTAAAGATATTTTAGAAGATTCTCATCGTTCTAAATTTACCATTCATCCCGGTAGTAGTAAAATGTACGCGGATATGAAGCGGCTTTATTATTGGAAGGGAATGAAATCTGATATTGCTAACTTTGTTAAGTGTTGCATGACTTGCCAACTTGTCAAGGCTGAACATCAAAGGCCCGGTGGGTTATTGCAACCTTTAGACATTCTAATTTGGAAGTGGGATCAAATTTACATGGATTTTGTTGACAGCCTTCCCCGTTCTCGTTCAGGTCATGATAGCTTATGGGTGATAGTTGATAGACTCGCTAAATCCGCCCATTTCGTTCCCGTTCGGCCCAATCGAACCGTTCCTCTCTTGGCCAAACCTTTTATCAAAGAAATTATTAAATTACATGGAGTTCCTACTTCTATTGTTAGTGATCGTGATCCATTGTTTACTAGTGGATTTTGGAAGAGTCGTCATAAAGCTTTGGGAACGAAGCTTAATTTTAGCACCGCCTATCATCCCCAGTCCGATGGACAAGCTGAGCATGTGAATCAAACTCTTGAAGATCTTCTTCGTGCATGTGTTCTTGATTTTGGTGGAAGTTGGGAAGATCATATTTCACTTGTTGAATTTTCCTATAATAATAGCTTCCAATCTAGTATTGGTATGGCACCTTTCGAGGCACTCTATGGAAGGCCATGTCGATCTCCTTCTTGTTGGCTTGAGGCCGGTGAGAAACTGGTTTTAGGTCCGGATTTTATTCGTGATTCCATAGAAAAGATTGATCTTATTCGTTATAGGATGAAAGAAGCCCAAAGTAGATAAAAATCCTATGCCGATAACCGAAGAAGGAAATTAGAATTTTCTATGGGAGATTTTGTGTTTATTCATGTTTCACCTATGAAAGGTGTTGTACGTTTCAGTTGATCGGGAAAATTAGCACCTCGATATATTGGGCCATTTCCTACCACTGAACGTATTGGTTCCGTGGCTTATCGCCTCTTATTACGACTCAATTTTCTGCTATTCATGACGTGTTTCACGTTTCTCAATTACGGAAATGCCTTCGAGATCCCGATTCTATTCTTGAGCCCGGTGTTGTGGAAGAAAATTAAGTTTCACCTAATTTAACTTACGAGCAACATCATATTCATATTATTGCTTCAGAGGTCAAGCACCTTCAGAATAAAGATGTTCCATTTGTTAAAATTCAATGGTCCTCAAATCCTAAGGATTGCTCTTGGGAATCTAGAGAATTCATCGAGCGAACACATCCGAACTTACTTTCTCGTGCTCTTTGAGGTGAACTTCTTATTTCAAATTTCTTTTGTGTTGAATATGCTTTCATGGTTGTTACTATATATTTTCTTCTTAAATATTGCGAGGACGCAATTTCTTTAAGGAGGGGAGTCTGTAACAACCCGCATATTTTACGATTGAGTATTTAAATATTTTATCGTTAGTCGGATTATAGTCCGAAAAGTTACTTTTTGCATAAGGTCGAATTAGGACTTGAGACCACTTCCATTGAGTTCAAAATGATGCTTGCAATCTTTTTAAGTATAAACATTCATATGTTTGGAGCTAGCTAAAAATTTGATCTTTTTCACTTCGGGTTTGGGTTTGGGTTCAGCCCAATGTTCTAACTTAATACCCCAAACTGAAACCCCCTCTTCATTCACTCCCTCTACTTTTCGGTTCTAAAGAGATTAATGGTGAGTGGAATGGAAAATTAAAACTCAAGCCCTAGTTTTCTATTTGCAAATCAACTTCTAGCTCCAAATTCAAGAGAACCCATTGGTAAGCCTTCTCTTCACCTTCTCCAACTCCTTCTCTCTTGAATTTCAGAAATTCCTAAACCTAACTTTGGGAATGTTCTTCTTTTGAGCATAGATTCAAGCTCATTTGGGTTGTGTTGAAGAGTGGTTGATTCTCCCTTTGTTTTCAAGCCTCTTCTACATTGATTTTGTGAAAAGGTGAGATTTTTATCTCACATCTAGGTCTATAACTATCTTTGAACGTTGGGTATGAATTCCTGACAATTATTCATGTGCATTTGCTTTTAGTTTGGATTAATTTGGTTTATATCCCAACTTTTGGTGTTTTGAAAGCAAATTCTGTGGAAATCCTTCTACGGATATTTGAACAAGTTTCTGGTGATGCATCGAAGAGCCTATAGGGCTGGGTTGCCGATCGGCGTAATCCCTTGGTGCCCGAGGCTCGTCTGGTTGCGAAATGGGAAGGGTTTCTTCTTCCGTTGATAGGCAGGAAAAACTACCTTAGCTCCAGTCAGTCGACTGGACTTCTTGGTCAGTCGCCAAGGCTCTGCAGGAAGCCTTCACCCTGCTTATTAGCTTCAGCCAGTCGATTGACTCACTGAGTTCAGTCGGCTGACCTGCATCATGAGAGTTTTTGTGGGACTGTGATCAGTCGACTGAACTCAGTGAGTCAGTCGACTGACCTGCTCATATTTGCCTATGTGAACCTTGTTTTGCTTGGTTTCCAATTTTTACCGACTCTTTTTGATTTTTAATTGTTGTTATCAATTATTCGACTTTGATGACTTCTAATTTGGAATTTTTGAAAATATCCACTTTGATGGATTTGTTGTCGATTTCTTTGGATTTTATTCATGTCTTCGAATGTGAATTTTTATGGTTGATTGTTTCTACAATCACTTCTATGATTTGTCACTTTAAAATATAAAGGTTTTCTATACTAGTAGTAAATATCAAAACCCTTTCATTAAAACGATTTCAACTCTATTTTCAATTACAAAGCTCGTTATCTAAAACCGTTTTCCTACCTATTAGTATATACAAGCCTTTACCTCACTCGTATGAGAAATCTAATTAAACGGCTTAGTAAAACGAGTGGTATGAAACGCTTGCGTTTACTTCATTGGTTAATTCTTGGACTTGTTCGATTGAATCTTTTGTGACAATTTTCTAGTGGAGACCTACAATTTGTTCGCAAATATTTAAGTTAAGCTAGTGGTTATGGGACATGAAGCTAAACTCATATATTTACTAGCTTATTGTAATTGACACTTCTTGATGATCGATGATGATCATTTTTGTGATTTAGGCTAGCAATGTGCGATGTCCCTTTGTCTGCGAGGGAGACTAAACCCCGTTTCTGTGGAGCTTCTGCTCAAATTGGTGGGGTAGCGACCCATGGTCTTCGGGCCGTTTTATGGAGCCTCGGCGCAAAATAAATGGTTAGTAACCATGCAATAACGTTCCGTTTTGTGATACACGTGTTGGCGAGTTTTCATGCTCCCGTTTTGTGATAGGCATCCCACTTTTTGTGATTTTTGGATTTCTATTGATGATTTCCGGGATTTATGCTTCACCAATTTTCGTGATTTTCATTGATAAGTTTTATCAATATTTGTGCATTGGTGAATTTGTGTGTCATTGACTTTTGTGATTGACATTGATATAATTGTCAATATTTATGGTTTGGTGAATGAAATAAGGAGTATGACATTCCTTTTGACCTTTGAGAATATTTTTGTGATATTGATTAATCTCTTGTTGATTTTCAATTACTTATTTATCACAGCTTGGCAATGTGATTATTATACGTTTAGTCATATCTCTTATTCTATATCATTTCATCTGATATTTATAGCTAGACTGATCCGTTTATTATTTTCTTATTAAATAATACTCGGATCAGACCGAGATGTTACAGGTGTTCTGCTTGACTTCTCATCCAGGATCATTACCATAACTTTTGGCTAACTACTTAGATTAGTAGTTTTTGTTGTATACACTTGAGATATAGATTCATGGTTGTACCCATATTCTTTTGTATAGCACTGATAGCTATTTCTTTTGTGATAGTGTGGATCTTGTTGACCACTAGTCTAATGAACACTTTTAAGTGTTATATATGTTCATTTCTATTTCCGCCTTTGTGATATGAATTGTCTGTGACTGATTTGTGTTATGTGTATTTCTATATTTGGTTCCGAAGACATTATAGCCACTGTGTAGTAGCTTTGAGTTTGTGTCGGTATGTCGGATTTCCTCTTGAAAAGAATGCAAGTTATATATTATCTGGCATATCGGTACTCGCACAAAGCAATTATACAGATGGTCGCTTCTCAACAGCCCTATTCTCCGGGCTAGTTGACGGCATTACACCGTAGTGTCCTTGGCTAGCGTGGGTATAGAGGTGGAGCGTCACACTAGTGAACTTCTTACTAATGGAAAGTTTAAGCTTCTTTTGAAATTTTTTTGACATGGTACTTTATATACAACATGTCACTGAGACAACATAACACATGTCAATAAATATTCGAATTACGCTACACAAGTTTCGAACTTGTGACCTCTCACACCAAAGTCGAATTACTTAACCACTTGGGTAATGATGCTTATCTTCTTTTGATTATTATAATGCTTCTCTTGGTTTTCAAGAATTTCTTTGCTAGAATAGTGGAATGTTTTGTCAAAGGTTTCTATGGAAGTAACCATTTCCTCCTCCTCTTCTTCTTGTTCTTCCTCATCATCGATTTCCATATCTTCACTTTCTTTCTCTTGAAGAATTTCTTGTTCTTCTTCTCTTGCCAATCTCTCTTCCTTTTCATAAAGAGACTTATAGGGTTCAAATTCGATAAGGATGTGCATGAGAGAGAGGTTGGTTTTGTCAAAAACTTTATGCGATAAAATATTTTCACCTCTTAGGTCAATACCAAAATAATTGAAAATTCTACTAAGATACACACAATGGTAAAGTTTGTTTTCATGCCTAGAAATTTTCTTTTCAAAAAAGTTATCCAAAATTGCTTGAGCCCAATTTAAATCATATTTTTTTTTAAATATCAAAAAGAGCTTTGAAAACTTTTTGCCTGGGGTTGTTGTAATTTTTTGTCCTCGGTGTAATACTTTGTTGTAAAATAATACTCATTAGTCTTGCTTTAGGCCTAAAATTCTTGCCTTTAAAGCCATACTCTTCATCATTAAAAAATAAACCGTGCATAACTTCTCTATTAATATAATCAATTTCAAAAGTGGAGAGGTCATTTCCACTACTTTTACAACCAAGAATTTCGCAATCTAAAACAATAGTAGTATCTTTGACATTACTCCAAATTTGACCCTCTTCTCATTGAAAAAACTTTCCAATCAAATTTGCATAAAACATTTTGACCAAATCGGTACCACAATCAAAATCATTTTGAGATAAATCGATTAAACCAAAAATACCATTTTCTAACATAAAACCTTGTAAACCATAAAAATTAAGCTCATTAAAATTTGCAAATCTTCCATAAGAGACTTTTCCATAAGTAGCATAGTCAATATAGGTTTCAATGGACTCTTAATCATTGAAAATTTACTTTTGATTCTTTTGGTAAGCCTAATGGCTTTGGATGTAGAAGGTTGATTTAAGGAATACATTATTAAATTGTTTTTAGAGGAAAGAGAATGAAGAATAATTTTGATTTTGAAATAAAATGTGTGTAGAAGATGAGATAAGAATGAGTGAAAAAATAGAAGTTGAATTATCATGTGACAATGAAAATGTGACTTTTAAAATTTCAAAATTAAAAATTTCAAAAGTTTAAATTTTGGAAATATTCTCTAAATTCTACCAGGTATGTCGACATACGTGACATATGTTGACATATAGGCTGAAATTTCAATGTTCAAATAATAAAGAAATATATCCTTACATACATACACATTTATCATACTATATATATTTATATTCATATATACTTATTATTATATATCTATCCCTATATTAAGTAATTTCCAAGAAAAATAAAAAATGGTACGCGAATTGCAAAAAGTATCAGCTTTGTTGTTTTCTTGTTTCATCTGATTAAGCTTCCATCACTGCAAAACACATGTTGATATTTTCAATATCTGATTCGTTATCACTGGATGTTGTATCAAAATCGTTCAAAGTTGCATTGTAATACATTTTCTCTTTTTGAACGAATCTGTGTTTGGTGAAAATTATTTGTTTTCTTTTGCTACAGGCAGTCTCTTCGTAGATGACCAAATTTACCACAATCGTAACACTTAAAACATTTTTGTTTTTGGAATTTTTGTTTTCAGATTTATGAAAGTTGTTCATCCTTTTGTATTTTAAAAATTTTCTAAAGTTTCGAGTCATAAGAGCAATCTCATCATTATCATCATCATCTAAATCTTAATCATCGTTTGTTGCATTGAATGCAATTAATTTCTTTTCGGTTGCCTTATTTTCTCTTCAATCCTGCAACTGCATTTCATAGGACCTTAGATTACCGATTAACATTTCAAATTTTAATATACTAATATCATTGGCTTCCTCTATTACACTAATGAGTGAACTCTATCCTAAAAACTAGAATACATGTCAAAAATGGACTTATTTGATTTGATGTTAAGAAGTTGCAATTAGTCGGTTAGCATGGAAATCTTAGTTTGTTTTAGTTTACCAGTACTTTCATGTGTAACTTGCAATTTTCTCCAAATTTCGTAAGCAGCCTCACAAATAGAAACTCGATTAAATTTATTTTTATCTAAGGAGCAAAATAAAATATTCATGGCCTAAGTGCTTGTGTCTTTTGGTCTACTGTCCTTATTGAGTATTCGGTTTGGGATTCAGTGTACTTACTCTGTGCAATGTTTCAAATATATAAACCATTGGATGTAAATAAATTTAATCCTACACGACTAGCAAGTATAATCACCACCGATAAATAGTGGGATCTACCAGTTGATTGTCCTTCAATAAAGTGTTAAAAAGTGCACTACTAGTATTACTAGCCATTTATTCTTTTCAAAAATCAACTAACGAGTTTTTGAGAATCTAATGCTCCGATACAAAATGTGAGAAACGATGTAGTACTAATGTGAATGGTTCTAAAGGCTACTTTAACATTAGAGTGGGGTGAATAGTATTTTATAACTTATATGGAACTTTTCTAAATTATTTCAAGATTTAAATTCAAACATAGATAGTCGATACAGATATATATTAACGGACAGTCACATACATATATGCAGTAAAATAAAGTAAAAGTAAGAGAGATGACAGTAGGAGTTTTATACTGGTTCGAATTAACCAATCCTACGTCTAGTCCAGTCCTAGACAGTGTATGCACAGATTTTCTTTCCAACGTCTACTTTAAACAGATAGTAAGTAAACTAGAATACAGTCTCGATTTCATGGCAACGAGATACACCCTTCTGATTTTTGAGCTCAGGGTAGACTCTTGATCGAACAACATAATCACCTACTTGATTTAAACGGGAAACAAGTCGCACCCACTTGATTTGAACTAGCAACAAGCACACCCAACAAATAATAGTATAGAGTTGTTGATTCTAAATGCAAATAGTTGTACTTTGGATATAAAATATTCTATAGCCCTTTTTATAGCACTTTGATTTTTGAATTGATGAGAGAATACTTTCAAATTAGTGAGTAGATTGTGGAGAAATGATGTAGTAAAGAAGAGAATGAATTTGAGTGAGTTTAAAGAGTATAGAAAGTGAATTTTGTGAAATATATAATGAGAATTCTAGACTAAGAAGAAAATAAGAAAGTAGTTCTTAAAACTTGTTTTCCAATCCTCTTATATAATGTATGAAGGGACATGTCTGTTCATGAAGAGATGTAACCAAAAATCACAACTATTCAGAGTTTAAAAGACACCTCTTCAATGGTACATATGTTGACATACCTATGTGGACTATGTCGACATATGTATGTTTTGAAAAACAGAAATACTTTAAATGTATTGCAGAATTCTTGACTCTTGTAAAATCATTTGAGTATAGTTTCTAAATGCTTTAATATATAAAACTCTTATAAAATATTTGCAAAAATATATTTTGAAAATAAAATAAATATTTAGATAATAAAATAAATAATTTGATAGGACAACATTCATAGAAAATTTTTGCTATTCAAAGACTTTAACTATAAACTATAGTCTTGATCTCTTCATGTCTTTGTCTCTTAACTCACGAGTCTTCAAATATCTTGGTCATCTCTGAATCATGGTCTCTAGTCTTTTTATTAATCAGTCTTCAAACTCGATTATCCTACATTTGTGTAAAGCTTCATAATATCCTATAAAATATTCTATACAATTTGAAAAATACCGGTACCAATATTTATATTGTTGTTGTCATCAAAATCAATATCTATGATATTAACACATTACTCAGCCTTGGGATGGGGTAGACAGCCAGCCCTAGTGGCTCCATTGGTGTTCGGGTCATAGTAGCCATCGGCTTCGTTCTCATCGTTGGCTTGCATGGAGTTAATGTGAATAGGAAGTTTGTAGAGAAGGAAAGTGAAGGAAGATGAGAGATTTTAGGGATGACCCTCCTTCTAGCATCAAAATGTTGACTAAAAATTTGGCTAATCTCGAAATTATGATTGAGAGTTGATACTAGCAAAGGTTACTTCCTAATATCTTGATTTAAAAGAAATGTGAAATGAGGATTTCGTCCACTATGAGGATTAGCAAAGATTTAGAGTGGTTTAATCAAAGTTTATTTACGTCCACTATAAAGATTTTCTTATTTCTTTACATCTCTTACAATAGTTTAGATCACAAGAGATAATGATAAGAAAATACAATGCTTGCATGTTTGATATGTTCAATCCCTGTAGAACTGCTTGATTCGGTGTATTTGTAGTTGTTGGAAAACGCAATGAACAGTTGAGATGGTGAAATTTTGGTCCAGAAATTGCCGAGGCCATAGATGGTTTTGTTCAGCTGAGATGTATGTCAGTTGGGACGCCAGTTGTTTGTAGGACTCGGATTCTTGTCAGCTAACAGTTATAACATGCGTAGGCCTTGGTCAGGGACATGCAGCATAGGACCAGAGAGTAGTTGTACAGAGTCATTTGCCAGAGTGGCAGCACATGACAAAGATTAGGATCACAGTGTCGCTTACACCGTATTTATATGCTAATCTCTTCGAAGGGACAATGCATGTGAAGATAGCAGGGTTGATCGAATGCCTATGGATAAAGCTCGCCATGTTAAGATAAGAGAGCGTCACAAGTGGTGGGTGGTTGAGGTGGGAGACCAGCGGGGGGCCTTGTTGGTGAAAGAATGATGAAATTGAGTCGGTCGAAGTGTGGGCGAGACATGTTGCTTAGGTCACTCGCTTGTGGATAGTTGTTCATATGCCTCGCCGTTATTTTCTTGGTCAGTTGATGATACTGTGGGCTTTGCATGGTTAGCGCGTGTACCGATGTCGGACGAGTTGCATTTGCAATAGAGGCTTTGTGCTTTGAGAAAGATATAAGCCTAGTGAAAATAAGTGAGCCAATAAGGCCATGCAGGCCAAGATGTTGATAGTCGAAACTAAGCGGATAGAGAAATGGGCCAAGATGCGAGCCATCACATATTGCTTGCAAGAAACTTAAGCAACAATAATTAAATTTTTTTAAAACAAGTAAATAATTCATACATTTATCGTTCAGAATATCCCGTTCGGTTGGCTCGTTCGCTCCGTAGAGAACACAACCTAAATGATTAAAATTATAGGATCTTTATAATAGTAGGATGAATGGATGTAGATCTAATTAGTCAGTTAAATTTATTTATTTTAGCAAAACAAATGATTCTTCAAATGAAGAGAACGCTCATATGATTTCATTCCACTCAAAAAAGAGTTTCCAACAAGTCTGACGTGTAGCAAAACCCTTCGTACAACAAGAATAAAAAACCCTCCCAATTCCTAGTAGAAGACTCATGTACACAAGGAGAAGACGTGCACCGAGTAAAATATCAAGAGAGCCATATACTACAATCAAGAGAACCACTAGAGATGTTAACCAAACAAACTATGATATCCAGTGGAAAACATAAAATACCACTAAAGCAACATAAACGTACTAAATGAATCGTCTAAATGGGACAGAGGAGGCAAATCAATAGTAGCAAAGCATCCCATACTTACAAGCTCATAATTGGACATTCACGGTTCGTGAGCATAAGTAGTCCATACCAGGATGCTCTAGAAATGAAAACATGACAAAAAATGTAAGTCTATCAGAAGTATAAGATAGTTGAGAGTCGCAGAATAACATTAGGGTTTAATATAAAGATACAATGGATAGCGGGCCTTGGGCCAGTACCCATGTTTTCTTTATTATGTTTGCTTGAGACTTGTATATATAGAGATCAGATACAACCGTGTGTATTATTAATGATCAATATCAATAAAATTCACTTTTTACATCTTCTCTCAAATTCTATCATGGTATTAGAGCATTAAAAACTGTGTAACAACATAATAATATTCTCTGTTTTGAATCCATCAGAGATTATCTCATCATTTGGATTTACAACAGTTCATCAGAGAATCAATCTCTTCATCTAAAACTGTTGGTGTGACAACCCGCCCTTCCGCTACCAGAAAGACGTATCATCATTAAGAAAGAAAGGGATAGAAATAGAAAAGAAAGAAAAAGAAGAACAACAACATCAGAATCTCACTGCGAAACGGAACAAAATATAATATATCACATAAATATTACATAGTTTTTATATATATCAGAGTTATACAATATCAATACATATGACAGTCATACTTACAACTATCACTACATACATCAGAGGTACATCATACATCAACTACTGACACAGCGGAACTAGATAGATAGCTACATACGTCCGGAAATTCCTGCTCCAAGCTCCTCCAGAATCAAAGTCCAAAACCTATCACTTGGCTACTCGTAAAATTTTGAGTACCCAAGAGTTTATGAAAAACAAAATATAAACTCCGGGCCAGACATGGGTCTGGTATGAGTAAATGGTTTAAAGTTGTTTAACTTTGAAAAAAACATTTTTGAAAATAAAGGTATCACGTAAGACTCCCCACAAATAAATACGGGTAAGTTTTTACCTTACGCTAACCAAAACATTTCATAGGAAATCATGTGATATTATAATAGTGTCTAGGGTTTTCAAGTAAATAGAAAATAGCTGAAATTGTTACATTCATTAAATTCCAGCTACTAGCCACAAAAGTGGGTAATACAAATCAAAACTGTAGGGTCTCGTAGGGAAAATGGATTTCCAACAATGGCAGGGCTACTGGGGTACCGCCCGTCATAGTACGGGGCCTAGATCACCGTACCGAGGATCACTCCCGACCCCCTGCTACACAAGGTCGGAACCATTCCTTACTGAACAGTCCCGAACAAGATAAACCCCGCAGTTGGCGCGACCAACCGCCCACTAAGCCGAATAAAAAGGGACATCTAGACAGGGGAAATATCTTGTCCTGCTTGGGCATGACCCACCTAACCTTGCTGCATCTCCCCTGTTTTAGCCATTCCCGGTTGATGAGGCTTGAGGCTGCGATTACCTTTAAAGAACATTTCACTTAGAATGCTCATCGTCCGCCTGACGATGTGCTGAAAGCATTCAATCCATACAAGTTCGTTCCGGGTTCGAACGAAACCGAAGGCATTATCTCGTCACACTCCTTTTGGAATCACCCTCAGAGTCAACGACGATAACCCTTGCATTCTGAAAACACCATCTCGATCTTCATTTCAGGATTCACGACCTAACGTTTAAATTGGATCGACGTGGTTTTCGGAGAATCAAATTTGATTCTTCCGATCCCGGTCTCATCGAATCCAAACGCCATTTTAAGGGACAAGTTGTCTAATTAACTTAACAATTTAAATAAATTAAATTCAACAATTGAATTAACATAGCATTTATCACAGATAAAACATATACAAGCATCATATATATATATCACAGCATATCACAGGGTAACATAGGATATCATCACATAAATATCACAATCAGATATTCAATCACAACAGTCCATAAGCAGTCACCTTTTAATCTTATTTGTAATTAATTCATTTTAGAATTAATTACTTGAGAGTTAATCACTTAACTCTATTTAATTAATCATTAATTAATAATTAAGTACCTATTTCATTCCGAATTGTCTAATTAATGATTTCTCAACCAACTATTAAATCTTAATTATTCAATTAATTATTTATTTCATTTATTTAATTAATTACTTTATAATCAAGTTGTTTATCTTTAATTACTATTCCTTATTCATTAATTGATAACCTTAATTATTAATTAATGAAACTTAGTTACTTAACTATGTAACTATTAATTATTTAATTAACCGATTATAAGTCCTTAATTCTTAATTAAATTAACTATTAATTCATAATTAAATTATTTGATTAGTTAACTATTAATAGTTCATTAATTAACTTTAAGTCGTTAATTACTCATTTATCAATCACTTAAACATCCATAATTACTTCCTACAAGTAATTAGAAGAAGTTTCTTTAAAATTTTGAAGCTCAAATTACTACTAACTGCAAACTTAAACGTTAATCGGTTACGCTTCTATCTTAAAGTAATTACTTAATTTATACAGTAATTACTTGATTAAAATAATAATAATTAAGGCTTAAACATCGTTAAATAGTAACGGAAACTAATTAAAACATGCAACCAGCTTCTAAATTTAAAACCATTTAGTAGATACTTAGATTTCAGTATTAATGTAGATGAACAAAATAATCTGTACTTTACTTCATCTTAAAAATTCAATTTCTACAGTTGCAATTTCCTGAGACCTTCCTGCTATACCCGAGTGTAACTCCGGGTTTTCACGCAAGTTACCCGAGTCCTCCCCTGAAGCTTCTCCTCCTTCTTCTTTTTATTTATTTATTTTCTAACAGTAAGTTTTTAAAACTTAAACATAAGCTAACATCAGAATGTAAAGACTGGCATACGATCGAACTCGAAGCAACTTTCAGAAATTCTCGAGCGCGACCTGAGGTGATCATTCCTGTTCGTCACAGATACGCCACCCCACTCCAACGCCACCGTGCACGTGCACGGTGGGTAGCCGCACCTCCAGCGGCACTCGCCAGCATCCACAAACCAAATTTTCCCTTCTACCCATAATCGAAACCCAGAGATGCAAAATAAGGTTGAAACCAAAAACTCACAGTTTTACGAAAGCACTGCAACCAAGACCCTCGGCAATTCCACTCGCGATCATCGAACAAGCCACCGGAGTTGCCGCCGCTTCGCCCACACGACCACGACACACTAAACCATCAATTCCCCAAATCTCGTGCAGCTCGGTCTCGAAATGTAGACGAACTCGATGATTACCCGAGATGAAATAAACACCCAGTAAAAGCCCTAATAGGGTCTCGTGTTCCAACTTCAAACAATAGAAAAATTAATTTACATTTTTCCCGGTTTTATAGATGTATAAACTTGCTTCAATCCAAGTTTCATTAATTAAAAATAACTCAATCTCTTGGATTAAGCAAAAATGCAATTTTTCTTTAAACCCAAACTGCTTCTTGAATATAAAATTTTAAATTTTGATCTTTATTTTAAAAATCCCACTTTGTCATGTTTATTCAAGATTTGTATCCAAACTAACAAATTTAAACATTCGAATTTATCAAGTAATATGTGCATTACCTGTATAACCTGTGACAAAAAGGTACCCCTTCAACATATTTAGAATTTGCTTTTAAAAAAAATCAAACCTTAATTTAGTTTAATATCTTGTTGAGATGAAATAATCACAGATTTCTATATTTGATGAGCATAATTTGAATTTTGAACAAGAACAATTAACTGTAACCACCAAACCACATAACAGAGTAAATAAATATGCAGTAACATATACAGATTCATATTCAACATAAACCATATCTAAACTATATTGGTTAAAGGATCATGACTTTATAATTAACTTAAACTTTAAAACAAAAACTTTGTTTACTCACCGATAAACTTTGAACAAAAGGCAAGATGTGTTGAAGAAAACACTGCAGAAAGAAATTCCCTGAAACTTTCTTTTAATTTTCCTGAAGCTCTCCCTGTTTTGCTGTTTTGAATAAATTCTAAGTTTGCTAAGTAACAAATGGTTATCCTCTCTCCTTATTTGATTCTCAGGTACGTTTTTAGGTTTTGTTAAGTTATAAATGAACATACGAATATGAGGAACATATATAGAAAGGTTTGGACAGGTAATATTTGGACAGTTTTTACTTGTTTTTGACCAAATATGATTACTGCAATATTGAGATTTCGGCTGAAATGTTTATTTGTAACTTCAAATGACAATATGTACTTAGGCTTAATGAATATGTCTTCAAATTTGTTAACACCTAATTAATGTTCCCTACTATTATAATTTGTACACAGATATTGTATAAAGAGTTATGTTTCAGATAGCTTGTGGATGAAGCCATTGAGTATAAAGATATGTATATATATATTTTTATTTGCTTGCTTGGATAACTATATACATACTTATTATGTCTATCTGCACAACTAGATATTTGTATGAGCTTGCTCTCTGTAGTTAAACTTAGGGCTTGAATAAGAAGCTGCTTATCAATAAATATTTGCTTTAATACTTTTCTAGTTTGAACTATAACATACACATGTGGTCAGGTGTTATTTATACTTGCAGGTAGATTTGTTTATGTATGAATATTTGTCCTTGTATTTATTTCCATTTGTATTTTAGCTATAATATTAAAATTAGATTCATGAGTTTACTCATTTATTTATATAAATATTAATATTTTGTGTTTCTAGAATTAGATTTTAGATTCTAAACATTATCAAGCATATGTATTCATTTAACAAATGTTAACAATGTATAACATTTTAATTTAATTATATGAGTAAATTTTTTATTAATAATATTGTTAAGAAACTTATTTTAGAATTCAAACATTGTTATTTTATACTAAATATAAACAATGTAAAGTATTTAAGTAATTATATAAGATAGATTTTTATTGTGAATATTATTGAAATACTTATTTCAATTTCCAAAGCAATCTCCTTTTAAAAATACAGTTTACATAAATAGATGGCAATATTTCCAAAATCATATTCATTTAAATATGATCAATTCACATTTCATATTTAATTAGATTAAATATTTATCAAAATAACCGGGGCCAAAATCTAGGGTCGTTACAGTTGGTGTTTCAGTTCTTAGATTTCATCAAGAATCACAAAATCATCATCAAGCCTTGCCAAGAAGAGTTGTCAGGAAATTATCATCATCCAAGTCAACGGCTGCTTTCAGTTTTCTTTAAAAAGAAATCATCATCAAAAAATTAAGAATTGAAACAAGAATCATCATCGAGCCTTGCCAGTAGTCTTGATCATTGGCTGCTCTCAGATTCACTGGAAAGAAATTTAAACAAAGTCACCTGAAAGGCAGTTGTTCATTCATTACTTTTCTTTGCTATTCTCAATTCACAACTCAGGTTCTTGATTACTCTTTCTCTTCTGTATACATCCTGTACTGAACTTTTATTGTTTTTCAATCATGGATGAAGGAGATTTAGATAATAACTCCTCAACTTATGCAAATCCAACATCAAATTCTGCTGCACCATCTATCACCACTGAAAACATATCAAAAATCATAATTAGTCCTCAACCACAGTCAATTCAGACTCAACTGGATGAGACAAATTATTTGCTATGGAAATTTCAAATCCAAACAGCAGTAAGAGGTTATGGATTAGAAGATTATATTCTTGGCACCAAAGAAGTACCATAGCAATTTATCACCAATAATGAAGGAAATTCAACATTAAACAGAGAATACACCATTCATCAAAGACAAGACAGTTTACTATCTTCTTGGATTTTATCAACAATAAGTGCAAACTTATTACCACAACTCATAAGATGCAAGAATGCACATGAAATATGGCATCCTGTGGAACAGGTATTCAGTTCTCAATCAACAGCAAGAGTAATGCATTATAAGAGACAGTTACAAAATTTGAAAAAGAATGGTATGGTCATGAGAGACTATCTTTCCAAAATCAAAACATTGTGTGACTTACTTGGTGCTGTAGGGTATACTGTTAGTGACACTGAACAGATCTTGCATATCTTAGGTGGATTAGATGATGAGTATGAATCCATTGTGGCAGTGATATCATCTAGAGATATCACACCATCACTGTCATATGTTCACTCCACTCTTCTTGCTCATGAAGGCAGATTAGAGTAGAGAAAACCAATTGTCTCTGACCTCTCAGTCAATTATATCTCAAATAAAGGAAAAAATCAAGAAAAGACTCAATCAAGAATTGAATCAAATAATAATCAAAGAGGCAATCAATTTTACAAAGGCAGGGGCAGAGGTGGAAGGTGGAATAATAACAGCAATGGAAGACCAAGATGCAAAATTTGTGAAAAAGTTGGTCACACAGCAAACAAATGTTACTTCAGATTTGACATTCACTACACACCTGGGCAACAAAACAATCAGAAACCAAGTGCTAACATGGCTAATATTCAACCAGATGCAAAACAACAATCTGAATTAGCTAAAGTGGAAGATATTCAGGATGACACTTGGTATCTAGATTTTGGAGCTACAAGTCATGTCACAAACAATCTGAGCAATCTAAACTTAGGGAAGAAAGAGTACAAAGATAAACAGTGTATACACATGGGTAATGGTGAGGCAACCAAAATTACTCACGCTGGTAATGGTTACATAAAAGGTGAAAAGATATTATATCTTAATCATCTTTTAAGAGTTCCACAAATAAAGAAAAATTTACTCAGTGTCCTAAATTGCTAGTGATGACAATGTATATTTTGAGTTCTATCCAAATTATTGTCTTGTTAAAGACATTCTAACAAATAGAATTCTCTTGCAGGGTAAAACAGTGAAGGGCTTGTACAAGTTTACTCTAGCTGATTCAAGAAGTAGTGGAAAACAAAATATGTGTTGTAATGCTTGTGAAATATCTCAAAGTAAAAGGAGTATGAGTATGCTTGACCTATGGCACTATAGGCTTGGTCATCCAAGTGTACACATTATAAAGAAAATACTGCACAATAATAAAATTTCTTTTGACAATGCATTAACTTCATATATCTGTACATACTGTCAGTTAGGGAAAACCATAAACTACCATTTAATAATTCTGAAACCAATTACAATAAACCATTAGAGCTTGTAGCTACAGATTTATGGAGCCCAACACCCATTGATACAAATTATGGCTTTAAGTATTATATATCATTCATAGATGCATATTCAAGTTATGTATGGATATATTTTTTGAAAGCAAAGTCTGAAGCATATTATACAGTTTTGCAGTTTATTGCACAGGCAGAAAAGCAAAATGGAAACGAAGTCAAAATTATAGAAACTGATGGTGGTGCTGAGTTTAAAACACTCAGAGAATATTTTCAAAGAAAAGTAATACTACACAGAACTACTTGTCCCTATACTTCTGAACAAAATGGATTGATTGAAAGAAAACAAAGAGATGTGGTTGAAACATGACTCACCATTCTAGCTCAAGCATCCTTACCCTTAAAGTTCTGGCCAGATGCTTTCAGCACAGTAGTATTTCTAATCAACAAGTTGCCAACTAAGGCTCTGCAAGGGAAGAGCCCAACTGAAGTATTATTTGATGTGCAACCTGACTACAAAAGCCTCAAAGTTTTTGGATGTCTATTCTTTCCATGCTTAAGACAGTACAACAATCACAAGCTGGATTTCAGGTCCTCACCCTGTACATTTCTGGGATATGCAAACAACATCAAAGGATACAAATGTCTTGATAGTAAGGATAGAGTCTTCATTTCAAGACATGTAGTCTTTAATGAAGACATCTTCCCATTCGGTGAAAAAGAAATAAAGACAACTCAGAAAATTTACAAATCAAGATTCTCTATACCTCCCTTGCCACATGAAGTGTATGAAGAGGGTCAAATTGGAAATACTGCGTCACAACACACTGTACCCAATGTTGGGTCAAGTCATGAGTCAGGCAGCCAGTTCACAAGTAATTGTCATGCAACACATCTAGATGTAAGTTATCAATCTGGTGAAGAACAAAGAAGTGATCAAATTCAGACACCTAGTTCACAATCTGAATCTAAGGAAGTATCGAATCAGAATCAGTCTTCTATTCCTGCAACAACTGGTCATCACATGATCACTAGAGCAAAAGGTGGTATTTTTAAACCAAAACTGTATGTTGTTAACCTAGACACTAATGAGCCATGTACATATCAGCAAGCAATACAAAGTGAAAAGTGGAAAGAAGCTATGGATGAAGAATATGCAGCAGTTATGAAAAATAAAACATGGAGTCTTGTTACTATACCAAATCATAAAAATGTCATTGGATGTAAATGGACTTATAGACTAAAAAGAAATGCAGGTGTGTTTACTGCAAAATACAAAGCCAGACTTGTTGCAAAAGGCTACTCACAACAACAAGGTTTTGACTTCAATGAAACCTTTTCACCAGTTGTCAAACCAACTTCCATCAGAGTAATTCTTACGGTGGCCTTATCAAAAAATTAGAAAATAAAGCAGCTTGATGTCAATAATGCATTTCTAAATGGAACACTTCAAGAAGAAGTGTACATGGAGCAACCTGAGGGTTACAGACAAAATGGAAGCAATTTGGTCTGCAGGCTAAATAAAGTTATACATGGACTCAAACAGGCACCAAGAGTGTGGTTTGAGAAATTAAAAATAACACCGAACAAACTTGGGTTCAATCATACCAAATCTGATAATTCTCTTTTTACTAAATTTTCTAAAAATATTATTGTGTATGTACTGATATATGTTGATGACTTCATTGTTACAGGGAATAATGAAAGTGAAATCTGCAATCTTATTCAACAACTAAATAATGAGTTCTCAACTAAGGATCTTGGTGATTTGCACTATTTTCTAGGGATAGAAGTCAAAAGACTATCCAATTCAGTTATACAGCTAAGCCAGAAGAAATACATATCTGAGATACTACTCAAAACAAAGATGGATCAGGCAAACAGTCTACCTACACCAATGACATCCAACTTACAGTTATCAAAAAATAGAGGAGAACCATTCACTGATACAAAATGCTACAGGAGTATTGTTGGAGCACTACAATATGTGACAATCACAAGGCCAGTGATCACTTATAGTGTAAATAAAGTTAGCCAATTCATGCAAAATCCTTTAGATGAACACTGGAAGGCAGTGAAAAGGATTCTCAGATACTTAAGGGTACAATGAATCATGGATTAATATTAAAAAATTGTCCTAATATAAATTTATTTGGTTTTGCAGATGCTGATTCGGCCACAGATCCAGATGACCAAGATCAACATCTGGCTATTGCATCTATATTGGAAAAAAATCCCATATCATGGTGTTTAAAGAAACAAACCACCACATCACGATCTAGTACAGAGGCAGAATATAGGAGTGTGGCTAATGCTATAGCAGAACTGCTATGGATTAAATCTCTACTAAGTGAACTTCGAATCAACATCACAAACAAAGCTACATTATGGTGCGACAACTTAAGCATAGTATCTCTTACCGCCAACCCAGTTCTACATGCCAGAACCAAACATATAGAACCGGATCTGTGTTTTGTTAGAGAGAAAGTACTACAAGGAATCATTGAAGCCGATCACTTGTCGAGCACTTACCAAAGAGCAGATATACTCACCAAAGCCCTCTCTGCCAAGAGCTTTCTTCGTCTGAAACAGGAACTCAATGTTGAAGATTGCAGTAATCATCAACAGAAAGCCCAGATCTATAATTAATCTCACGTTTAAGGCCTTTCAAATTGAGAAAGCTTGGGAAAAATCGAAACTTTCAGTAATTAACTTTGTGAAAACCCTAAACTTGAAATCTGGTTTCAAGTTGAGGATCAGATCAGCCGCTGCTTCGCTTCTTCAAGTTTTCACCTCAAGCACTGAAGATCAACTCTACTTTGAGGTCTTCTGAAGCTCTATCGCAAAACACAAAAATCGCCACTCATATTGAGGGAAGATATCAGATCTCTCAGAAGACTCAAGGAATCGCAAGGAATCGTAAAAATCGCCGCTCGTATTGAGGGAAGATATCAGAAGTATAAGATAGTTGAGAGCCGCAGAATAACATTAGGGTTTAATATAAAGATACAATGGATAGCTGGCATTGGGCCAGTACCCATATTTACTTTATTATGTTTGCTTGAGACTAGTATATGTAGAGAACAGATACAACCGTGTGTATTATTAATGATCAATATCAATAAAATTCACTTTTTACATCTTCTCTCAAATTCTATCAAAGCCTAGCATACATATATGCATATAGCTAAAGGTTATTACATATATGTGAGAATAACATAACAAAATGCAAAGCAAAACCGATTAAGTTATAAGTTAAGAGTAAATTTTATGAAAAGTAAATCCCTAAAGTATTTTTAGACAGTTTATAAGTAGGATTTGTAAACTAATTATAAATGAACAGTGCGATGGCATAGGTCGGGTTGTCAATGGGGTGTTAACATATTTAAACTTTCTTTACTCATTTTAAGTAAAGCTCTTTATGTTGGACTAAAATTTTATATGGGCACGTATGTTAATTGTATAATGCTATTATTAGGGTATATACAACAAGTAAAATTTATAATTTGTTGAGGGACCGAATTGTAAATAATACATAACTGTTTTTTTTGTCCGTTATAAAACGCGCTGGTCCCCGAGAAACAGTACGTATCTTTTCATCTTTCTCTTTTCCCCGTCAGAGAGAAATAATCCAGAGAAAGGAGAACTGTATTCTTGGAAGATCGTAGCCTTTGCAAATCGATTCAATGGACTTCGGTACGCTTCCGCTAATTACTTTTATTTATCGTTTGATCTCTCTTAAATTGATTAGGGTTAATTAGGGCTGAATTGAAATTTATCTACAATTGGTATGAGAGCAACCCTAAATTGATTCTTGAGAATTTGCAGTAGTATTCGATATCGGTTGCTTGAAAATGTTTGTTGCATTTTCTATTGCTATAATCGCTGTTGAAATTTAATTCATCTACAAAATGGTCTTTTCAATATCTTTCTGATTAAACATTCCAACATATTATATAAGTGATTTCTGACATTGGGTAGCCTGCAAAATGGAGCCTGCAAACTAAAGTCTATTTTTGCACTAGCATTTAAACAAACTTTGATGTTTATTAATGCAGTAAGAATTTTAAAATTACTCAAAATGTTACTGCTGTCTGTGTTAATGCGGTAAGAAATTTAACATGATGTCATTCGGTTATTAAAATAGTATCATGATTGACAACTCTGTTGTTCCCACCTTTAACATGCTTGTAGAATTGTCCAGAAACCATATTCATGTATAAATAATTAAATAATGTTAGTGCATTAACTTTGCTTTGTTACGGCATATGACAAAATAACAGGCTGCATATGTACTTTCCCTGCAAATTGTGTTAATATTAATGCAAACTTAGTGTATCCTGGTTTCATCACTCATTTAAGTAGTAGGATCTTTAAAATTGTTGACATATTGTTGTTGACTTTCAAGGTAAATCTTTTATTTGTTAGTTTATTTAATGGAGTCAGTATGAATGCCAGTTTTGGGAGTATTAGTGCAGGTTTGATCTATCATTATTCATACCATTCACTGCCAATATATAAGAAAAACAATCATGACAGCCAACGCCATAGTACTATCATGGCTATAAAATTGGGTTTCTTGACTTTGGAATCTATACTATGTTAACCTATTGAACCAGTATTTGCATAAAATTTGCAGAGTCTATTTTTGAAACAGTCCTTTGTAAAGAATAAATAGATTGCCTAATCCAGTTTTATGTATTATTTATTTAGACTATTCAAATACAATTGACTGATAAAGTATATATGGATTCCGAATTTGGATACTCAAATTGTTTTATATTTCAGTCAATGAATGTCTAAATAATTCAGTGCATAAAAAAAATCGAATTTGGTTTTCTTAAGGATATTTTATATTCTAAATGGTTTAATTGAAACAAAATATCGCCAAAGCGATCACTTTTGTGTACATTATTCCAATTAAAAAAAAAATCAAATAATTGTGTGTATGTAGTTCATGCATTTATTAACGAACCCAAAGGTGAATTAATATTTGGCCGAATTTCATACATACTTGTGGTGATAAATGTGTGACAATTATATGGAATTTTATGTAAACAATATGACAGTCCAAAGATTGCATATTGTTTGACATAATTTATTGTCAACGTTTGATTACTGCAACAAGAGTACCGCTTACAATTAATATTATTGTCCAAAGACTTGATATTAATGATGTGTTTGGTATCTTGAGATATGATTAACCATTATTTGAATTTTTTGTTTTATATGAAGTTGTTAAGAGCATGCAATTTATATAATTTTATTCGTTTTCTGTTTCAGCTGTTGCCACTGTATCTGCTAACCTTAATTCAGTACCGGTCCTTAATGGTAATAACTTTAAGGACTAGAAGGAGAACATATTAATTGTTCTTGGTTGCATGGATCTGGACCTTACATTAAGGATGGACCGGCCTGCTTCTCTTACAGATGCTAGTAACTCCGAAGAAAGAAGAATTTTTGAGAAATGGGACCGTTCAAATCGCATGAGTCTTATGATCATTAAACGGGGCATACCTGAGGCTTTTAGGGGTGCGGTATCCGAAGAGATTACCGATGCCATAGATTTCCTTGCTGAAATTGAGAAACGCTTTGCCAAAAGCGATAAGGCGGAAACAAGTACTCTTTTGAAGAAACTTATTTCCATGAGGTTCAAAGGCAAAGAAAACATAAGGGAATACATTATGGAAATGTCTCACATTGCTTCAAAATTAAAGACATTAAAGCTTGAGCTTTCGGATGACTTGCTTGTGCATTTAGTGCTTATCTCGCTTCCTCCACAATTCAGTCAATTTAAGGTCAGTTACAACTGTCAAAAGGAGAAGTGGACTCTCAATGAGCTCATTTCATATTGTGTGCAAGAGGAAGAAAGACTGAAGCAAGATAAGACTGAGAGTGCCCATTTGGCCAGCACCTCTAAAGCAAAGGGCAAGAAAAGAAAATTTAAAAATGAAGCTGCTAAGGATCAAGATCAAAAGAAACAACAGAAGGAAAAAGACGGTTGTTTCTTTTGTCACAAACCTGGACATATGAAGAAGGAATGTACCAAATATCATGCATGGCGTGAAAAGAAAGGTATGTTTGTTACTTTGGTTTGTTCTGAAGTTAATTTATCTTCAGTACCTAGAAACACTTGGTGGATAGATTCTGGTGCTACCACTCACATAAGTGTTTCTATGCAGGGTTGCCTGAGCTACCGAAAGCCAAGTGATGGTGAAAGACACATCTTTGTGGGCGATGGACAATCGGTAGAAGTGGAAGCGATTGGACATTTTAGATTGTTATTAGGAACTGGTTTTTATTTGGATTTAAAAGACACTTTTGCTGTACCGTCATTTAGACGGAATTTGGTTTATGTTTCTGTGTTGGACAAATTTGGATATTGTTGTTCATTTGGAAACAATCAGTTTACTTTGTCTTTGAATTCAAATATTGTTGGAACTGGTTATTTAAATGCGTATGACAATCTTTATTTGTTGGAAACAGTTGCATCCTATAATGAAACCTTGCATGTAGAATCACGTGGTACTAAACGTAAATTAAATAAAGAAAATTTAGCATCTTTATGGCATAAAAGCTTAGGTCATATCTCACAAGGTAGAGTTGAGCGCTTAGTATCTGATGGTATTTTAGAATCTCTTGACTTCACAAACTTTGACGTTTGTGTAGATTGCATCAAGGGAAAATAGACCAAAACTAAAAGATTAGGTGCAAATAGATCTTCAGACGTCTTAGAATTAATTCATACAGATATTTGTGGACCTTTCCCTACGGCATCTTGGAATGGTCAACAATATTTCATATCATTCATAGACGATTACTCACGTTATGGCTACCTATATCTAATTCATGAAAAATCACAGTCACTGGATGTGTTCAAAGCTTATAAAGTTGAAGTTGAAAATCAACTCAACAAAAGAATTAAAAATGTCAGATCTGATCGTGGTGGCGAGTACTACGGTCGATATGATGGTTCAGGTGAACAACGTCCAGGACCGTTTGCTAGATTCCTTGAGGAATGTGGTATTGTCCCACAGTACACCATGCCAGGATCACCTAGCAAGAATAGTGTTGCTGAAAGACGAAACCAAACTCTTAAGGATATGGTAAGGAGTATGATTGCTCATTCCACCTTACCTGATTCTCTCTGGGGAGAAGCATTAAAGACAGCAGCTTATATTCTCAATAGAGTACCAACTAAAGCAGCTGCAAAAACACCTTATGAACTTTGGACATGTCGAAAGCCTAGTCTAAAGCACTTTCACATTTGGGGTTGTCCAGCTGAGGCAAGGCCTTATAGGCCACATGAAAAGAAGCTGGATTCCAAAACAGTGAGCGGCTACTTTATTGGTTATTCTGAGCGTTCTAGGGGCTATAAGTTTTATGATCCCATAGCTAAGAATATTTTTGAGACGGGAAATGCAGTATTCTTTGAGGATATTGAGTTTGGGGGGAGAAATAAAGTTAAAGACATTTCTTTTGAGGAGGAATTGGATTCAAACCCAGTTCCTATTATCACTTTTGACAATGATATACAGTTGCCTACACCTATCATTGATCAAGAAGTGATTCCGGAACCTCAACAAGACAATGTTATACAACCCCTTATTCAAAATGAGGCTATTGTTCCAATAGAACAAACTCAACAACCTCAAGAACCAGTGCCATTAAGGAGGTCCATGAGAGAAAGGAGAAGTGCCATTTCAGATGATTATATTGTATTTCTCCAAGAACAAGAGAATGATACTGCAATGATGGAAGATGACCCAATCAACTTTCATCATGCCATGAAAAGTGCTAACTCTCAAAAGTGGATAGATGCCATGAATGAGGAGTATAAGTCCATGCAAGACAATAGAGTTTGGGAACTTGTCCCATTACCAGAAAATGTAAAACCGATTGGTTGTAAATGGATATTTAAAACCAAGAGGGATGCAAAGGGTAACGTGGAGAAGTATAAGGCACGTCTTGTAGCAAAAGGCTATACTCAAAAGGAAGGTATCGATTTTATAGAGACTTTCTCTCCAGATTCATCGAAAGACTCTTTTAGAACAATTATGGCACTTGTTGCTCATTTTGATCTTGAGTTACATCTGATGGATGTTAAGACGACGTTTCTCAATGGAGACATTGATGAGACAATTTATATGGTACAACCAGAAAACTTTGTGTCGGAAGATTCAAAGAATATGGTTTGCAAATTAACAAAATCCATCTATGGACTTAAGCAGGCTTCTCGTCAATGGTACCACAAATTCCATCAAGTAATCATCTCGTTCGGTTTTGAGACGAATATTGTTGATGATTGTGTGTATCACAAGTTCAGTGGGAGTAAACATATATTCCTGGTTCTATATGTCGATGACATCTTGCTTGCCACTAACAATATATGCTTATTGCACGAAACCAAGAAATTTCTATCTAAACATTTTGAGATGAAAGATCTTGGGGACGCCTCTTTTGTATTGGGTATTCAGATACTTCGAGATCGATCTCGGGGTATTCTTGGATTATCACAAAAGAGCTATATTGATAAAGTACTCAAAAGGTTTGGCATGCAAGATTGTAGACCAGGAGATACCCCTGTTGCTAAAGGAGATAAATTCAGTCTTAGTCAGTGCCCTAAAAGCAATCTTGAAATTCAAGAAATGCAAAAAATTCTCTATACTTCAGCCGTTGGGAGTCTAATGTATGTTCAAGTATGTACACGTTCAGATATTGCATACATTGTTGGGATGTTAGGCAGATACTTAAGCAACCCTAGTATAGACCATTGGAAAGCAGCCAAGAGGGTTATGAGGTATCTTAAGAGAACAAAAGATTACATGCTCACTTATAGAAGATCAGATCATTTGGAGGTCGTAGGGTATTCTGATTCTGATTTTGCCGGATGCCAAGATAGCAGAAAGTCTACATCAGGCTATATTTATCTGTTGGCTGAAGGAGCTATATCTTGGAAAAGTGTTAAACAAACACTTGTAACTTCTTCCACTATGGAAGCAGAATTTGTAGCATGTTATGAGGCATCAAACCATTGAATATGGCTACGCAACTTTATTATTGGGCTGCGCATTTTGGAAAATGTAGAAAGACCGTTGAAGTTATATTGTGATAATAAGTCAGCAGTGCTATATTCTAATAATAACAAAAGCTCAACTAAGTCAAAGCATATTGACATAAAATTCTTAGTTGTGAAAGAAAGAGTGCAGAGTGGACATATATCTATAGAGCATATTGGAACAAACTTCATGATAGCGGATCCGCTCACAAAAGGTATACCGTCCAAGGTCTTTCATGAGCACACTGCTCATATGGGTGTTGTATTGCTTGAGGATATTATGGTTTAGTGGGAGTTTGTATTATATCTGTTGTATATTTACTTTAAGACATTTATGTGTTTAACTTTCTGATCAGAAGTAAAGTATTCAGTTCATTCACTCTGTTTTATTGTTTTGATTCTGATCTCACTTAAGTTTAAGGAGGACCAATTGAAAATAGGTTGATCTATGTCATTTGACTATATATATGTATGTGACCACTGATGGGTTTAGTCATGATTAATGTGGCAAAGACCACTGTGATCCTATGTAAATATGGTTGATGGACGAGATTATTAAGATTACCTTTATTTAATAGCAAATTTTGAGCTCACAAGGTTGTACATTTATAAGGAAACATATGTTGCCCAAGTGGGAGATTGTTGCATTAAAATTTTATATGGGCACATATGTTAATTGTATAATGCTATTATTACGGTATAAACAACAAGTAAAATTTACAATTTGTTGAGGGGTCGAATTGTAAATAATACATAACTGTTTTTTTTTTGTCCGTTATAAAACGCGCTGGTCCTCGAGAAACAGTACGTATCTTTTCATCTTTCTCTTTTCCCATCAGAGAGAAATAATCCAGAGAAAGGAGAACTGTATTCTTGGAAGATCGTAGCCTTTGCAAATTGATTCAATGGACTCCGGTACGCTCCCGCTAATTACTTTTGTTTATCGTTTGATCTCTCTTGAATTGATTAGGGTTAATTAGGGCTGAATTGAAATTTATCTACACTTTAATCTTTAGTCCGTCCGAATCTAAGATGGTGCCAGCGTACTTAAGGTCGCAGCTGAATTTATGCTTAAATTAGAGGCTTAAATTAGAGGATGGGTTTGGGCTGGGCTATTATTGAAACCTGGACCATTGACCGAACTATGAGTTTACCTGAAATTACATGGACATACATCTATTTATTGCTTGTTTTGTTTGTCCGCTATAAGCAAAACATGAACTAGTTTTGATTGGAAGATATACTAGCAGCGATATAGACCGCCAAAATCTTAGCTGCTGAACATGTATCTACCAATTCGAATTGATCATTGTTTCCTGCTCACGTCTTCCATAAAATTTGCACTTGAATCCCACAACCATTTAAGTAAGAGCCCACATGAAAATTTTACTGAAAAAAGGGAGGGGGGGAAGGACATACTTTCTGTTATTGAGATTATAATGACTACCACTGACTAAATGTTCAACATACCTGTAACCGTACAAAAAATAAATCACGAGGGGACGCTACAATCAACATCCAAGTGTGCTCTTCACTCAGGTTTTTTTTACCCAAGGTGGGCATCATAGTGCCTCCAATTTCTTCCTAAGACGCCAAATACAAAAAAAGCAGCAATGACAACAACATAAGCACCCAAGTAGGACTATCCGTGAAAAAAAGAGAGGAGAGAATGACCGCCTAACGCTCTAAGATTCCATTTTACATCCACTACTACAAGTAGTACCTACCCAGTTATCTTTCCAAGTCCCTCTCAACCTCTCCTCTTACCCCCTGTTCAAAAGGAAAGCAATGGCAACCATCTTCTTCTTCACCCTCCTTGTCACCATCTCCTCCTCCTTCGTCTCCTCCACCACCGATTTCAAATACGCAGGCTGTTCCCAGTCCAAATACGACCCTACCTCCCCATACAAAACAAATGTGGATTCCCTCTTCTCTTCTTTGTCCAACGCTGCTTCCTCTTCTTCATTTGCAAAATTCACCTCTACCGCCTCTTCATCTACTCCCGTGTACGGTGTTTTCCAATGTCGTGGTGACCTGACAAACTCTGCTTGCCAAAGCTGCGTTGACACTGCCAATGCTCAGTTGAACTCCGTATGCCCCTTGTCGTACGGTGCAGCTCTTCAGCTTGATGGTTGCTTCGTTCGTTACGCCAATGAATCCTTCATTGGCAAAGAGGAAACCAATTTGCTTTACAAGAAGTGTGGCCCTGACCCATCCAATGGGTATTATTCCTTCTATAACCAATGAACCCTTCAAAAATAAAACTATACCATTAACAAATATTCGAATGACTCTAATGCTATGTTGTTGTTTCAAAGGTACGATCCAAACCTTATGGGAATGAGGGATGACGCTCTTCAGGCGATTGTGGTATCAGGAGGCACTGGAGGTAAACAAACAAATAATAAAAAAGTTGGCTGAATAATTCATTGTGTGATAATAATGTATATGCTATTAGACTAACTTAAAATATGTGATATACATTTAACGTATAGGTACTTACAGAATCGGAGCAGCAGGATATGTGCAGGCGGCAGCACAGTGTGTAGGGGACCTGGATGCAAAGGAATGTTCTAATTGCATTTCGACTGCAGTCGGACAGTTAAAGGGTGCATGTGGTAATGCAGTTTCTGGTGAACTGTATCTAGGCAAATGCTTTGCTAAATACTATTCCGATGGGGTCTATTCTACTCCTTCTACTACTAGCGATGATGACCATAACCACATTTACTATCACCATGGTATGCATCTTATCGTTAGATTTCTATACATTAGAAAATAGATAGTTGTAGTTGGTTAACTAATTTGGAACCGTATTGTGATTCAGATTAAGCTGATACCACAAATAACATTAAAATGCATTGGCACCCATATAAGTCTACATCTGATATATCATTATCATTTCAATCGCTTTCATGATAAGAATACCACAAATAAGAATACTAGGCTTCATGAAATATAATCAATTAATCTGACAGTTTTAGTTTTTGTTAGATCAATATATTTTGTGCTTAATTCATGATAACGGAATATGTAATCAAATATGAATCATATTTATTTTATTTATCACTTAAAAATGACGTGTGCAGTCTGGTAACATATCCAAATGACTTTTAAAATAGACATATAGAAACAGCAAACTGCGTTTTCTAAGAACCCAGTGTGTAAGGTAGGTGCAACCTACAATTATTCTTTTTCTATGTTAAATGGAAGTAATAAAGTCAACTTTTTTTTACAGATTATACATAATTAAAACATAAAAATGATGGTTATGATCCCCAAATTGAATAATACTTTAACAACCTAACAAACACACATTCTTTTCTATTTCATTGTGTATCGTATTTCGAAAATGGGTGAATGTAAAGTATAACTAAAACTTGGTAACTGTTTTATTTGATATTGAAAAATATGTGGACAGAATCATAAACTAGCAGTGAACATGCTAATTGAAACAGAGGATTTAAATTATGGTTTAGATTGACATAAAAAACTTCTATGTTTGTACGCTTTCGGTGAGTTCTAATACAATCATATAGGCTTTTTAGGTGCCTTTGCTTCTATCTATTGACTTCAGAGAATGCACCCCACTGTTAGTATATTGTTATTGCACATGTTATTTGTCAATAGAATATAAGAATATAGGGTCCCTTACTTCTTTCATAGGATCACTCATCTATATTAAATCTCCATCCAATACAATTCATTGTCTATAAAATATTACCTTTTTCTTTATTCTATTTTTTTCTCGTAAAAGAATTGGAATTTTACCCTGCGAAAGCATCTTGGTGGCTCAATTTATTGACCATATGGACTACCATTTGAGCTCTCAAATATAATCCATTTTAATTTAGAATCTACTGCCAGAAAAGTGATCATCCTGATCAGGAGTAAAAAAAATTGATGTTGAATCTACATGGTTTCACCATTTCTATATATATTTTATGTTTTTATTGCTTAACCAATAATCAAAGTTAAAAATAAACTATAAATTTATCTTGTTCGTCACTCAAATATTAGCCTTATACTAAGATAGCTCGATTAAATTCATTTTGGAGTTATATGAGACAGTGGTTGGTGGACAGCTCCAAATTTCCATAGGACACCAAGCCAATCTTTTTCCTCTTTCCACTTTGCTGAAGAGTATTACTCTAATCTTGCTGCAGAATAAATTTTCTCTTTCATTCCATTTTCATGGATTATTGCAGACGTAAGCTAAACAATGACTGTGATTGTGTAACCACTCTTTAGACCTGTAATACATTAGTACTCCCAACAATTTTATTTTTTTGGTCTTCTATAATCTTTTGTCCGGTGGATGCCTTCATGCTGTAGATATATTTGCTTTAAAAGAAAGTTGTTTACGTACAGTTGTCAACATGAATGATGAAAATGTGAATCTAACTAAATTATAGTTACTTATCGATACATGCATCCTAACACGGCGATGAAAAATCATTCAAATTTTAACACTTGAATTATCTTAATATTTAGCATCTTTCATGTTTACAGATAGTGGCGAAGAAACGGGAAAGACGATAGCAATTATCATTGGTCTTATGGCTGGAGTTGCACTCATAATAGTTTTCGCATCTTTCATTAGAAGGGCTGGAAGCAGTAAGTTTGCGTATAGAGCATTTTTGTTACATTTTTGGATGATGTTTAATTTCTAACTTAAGAACAAAAGCTTCTTCATGCATTAAATAAGAACGAGAGCTATAAAGTGCATCATAGAATCATGTGAATTTATTTTGTCTTTGCAATACAGATACACTAGTCATCCATTATCGATTTTAACAGCAATATACTTTTGTATCTTTTACTTTTGCAGGTAAATGAAGTGTGGTCGGTGACAAATTGGCACTTGCTTTAATTTCAATCCTCTTCTCCTTTTTTTGTAATTTATATATATCAAAAAGACCTGCAACAAATAAGTGATAAAAGGAGGATAAGGCAGGAAAAGGTTACCTAGAACCAAGTGATGGAAAAAAGAAGAATATTCTTGGCCCACTATTATTATAGAGTATTTATTTATTTTGTCAATAAATTGCATAATATTTTGTTTTGTTTTTCACTTAGTTGTATTATTGGCACTGTATGTGAACTTTCTACAGTTTAGGTATGGTATGTCCATTGCATTGTCCCTTCTGGTAGTTGGGTTTAACAAGAATGATGAAGTTGGTGAATGGAATCATGTACATTGTTAACCACTCAAATTTATTCAAACTTGTAGTTGCATACAACAACCGGATATGGTGTTTCTTTTATTAGATTAAAGCAAATTGATTTTTCCCATGTGTTGTTTTACCTAGTGGTTGGATTTTAAAGGGGTTACTGATGCAAGAATTAAGCAGTGACCTCCTACTTGATTATGTAATTAGTTAAGTACAAGTTAACATGTGAAGCATTTTGAAATCTGATATACTAATATGCTAAAGAGTTGAAATTACCTGATTTTAATGATTAATCCACAGCACACCTTGATCTCAAATTCAATGGTTTTACCTATGACTTTGGATTTCTGCAAACCAAAAAAACAGAAATATATGAATATTTTGTGTCAAACTTGTGAATATCCCATACATACAACTATCACAATTGCAGAAGATCCCCAATCGTCCCCAAAATTTAAGCATCCCTAATCAACCCTAATTTCCAACAGTTGAATCCGTTACATCTCCACCGTTTGAATTTTATAGCCGAACTTTCTTCTCATGATCAGATGATTTTTAATTCAACGATTCAGATTTTTGAAAAAAATGACATTTGAAGTAGAGAGAGAGTTCATTGACACTTCAATTAAATACTACGAAGTTTTATAGATGTTTAACATATTACAACCAGCATCTCCACAAAACCTGCAATTACCGTGAAATTTTAGCATCTTCAACATTGTAAGTCAATATTCACAGCTGAAATGTTTATCTTAACCGTTGACTTTAAACATCAAACAAATTGCGTTAGATGTATTAAAATGAGCTCAAGTTTTGTGAAGATAACTTTAAATATAATATGAACATTTTTACCAACTTTCATAGCATTAGAATTAGGAGTAACTTGAAATATGATAGGAGCCAAAAGAGGATGTTGTGGATTCTTTTTACAAAAGAGGATGTATGGGCTGTGTGTATTTATGTATGTATGTACATATATATGTATGTGCGCGTATGTTTAAGTTCAATGCCACCTGTAACGACTCATATCGTGGGTTCGAATTTCGACTAAATCGACATCCAAGTCTATTAGGATACAGATCGTTGGTTTTGATAACTAGTAATAACATTAGTATATCAGAGAGTCATTTACATAAACTTATAGCGGAATAGAAAACTATAATCGAACATATATGCCGACCAAGACTATACATTGGTTACAATATCGTTCCTTTATTATTTGATTGCTTTGCCAGCGTCGAGCATGAATGAGAACGCTACTATCTGCAGTTCTAGTCTAATACCAATAGCATGTTCCTCTAATTCTATCACGTGTGCTGCAACGAAAATAGGGTCAGAACAACGTTCTGACTAGAAAATTACATTATCTATAACACTAATTTATGCAGATTGATTTCGGTTCTAGCTACAGCGATCAATGACCCCTATATACGACTTTATAATTTAATTAATGTATTACTAACGCATCTCAAAGACTTATCTAATTGTTAACTAGCCCACCTCCGACAAACAAACAATTAATTAAAAAAGGGGTCTTTGCGTATTCATACGGGTTATACACTAGTAGAAAGCGAAATCCGTAAGGGCATAACGCAAGTCTTTATTAGCTATCATTGGGGACCTCGGGTGGTCATAGCCTATAAGACAACCCTACTATTAAATACAGGTACAACAACAATACTGACAGAGCTCGCCAAACTTTCATAGCCGAAATCTTATTTAGACTAACCTAAAGTAAATCAAGAAAAATGCTCATTCTTGTTACTTTATACCTCTTATTAGAATTGAAGCAGATCCAGTTTTTATATTAGGTACTAACATAGGTCATTTAAGATGTCTTAAATGGAGAGGAGACGACCCAACGACCATTTAATATCTTCCACTCGAAAGTAAAACCATTGACATCCCTAAAAGTACCGAGTCATTTAATAATTCAAATCCAAGATGAACCATTGGTATATTTTCCACTACATATATGCAAACATATATCCCTTCTCACGGATCCTACGGTTGGAGATATCCCACATAGTAAGTATACACAATTGTCAGCAGTCTCTAAGTGAAAGGTAGATTTCTGTTATGTAACTCTACTAACCTCATCCCAATCCGTACTAAACCAAACCAATCATCCTAAATTTAAATATTGCGCTAGGTCCACTAATTCACGCTCATCTTAAACGTATTATTAGGGCTATATAATTTCCTACTATGAAAATTATACTGCCTCCTAACTGAAAATTATACCGTCTCCTAGCATTTAATTCATACTGATTACGCTTGTTACATATATTCTCAGTTTTCCCTTACGTTCCATAAATGTCAATTGTCTATAATAAAAGGTCACTACTATTCAAATTGGACAATCACTAATGACATTTATTTATTCGTTCTAATTCAACCTTTATGCCTATTTCATTTCCTCGTAAATAGTATATTAAGCTACCTTAATCAGTCTCATTAAACGTATTTATATCCTCATTTAATTCCTGTAACTTTCTATTAACTGCACATTTATTATCCTACTAATATTGGAGTTGTCATCTCTTCTCCATCTACACCTCATAGTCTTATAATTTACTACACTATTAATAATCAGTTGTAACAACCCGAAATTTTCACACCAGAAAATTCCAGATAGTTATGAAAAAGAAGAGAAAGATAGAAGAAGAACAGAATCACCAAACATCTCACATTTGCAGCAGATAAAATATAATAAATAATAACAGTTTACAAAAGAATACTATATCTGTTGGTTACATGAATATACATCAGAATTTTACATATATACAGTCACTGAATATATGTACAATTATCATGTCTCAGCTTAACAATAATATATATATAGCGAAATATACTCTATACGCTATTGTCATCCAGCTCGTCTCCTGAGCTCCAGAATGTACCTACCTGAAAATCTGTAATACTCGGTCTGACTCGAGCATTACATCAAGTAACACCCGGGTCAGGCTGGAAACCAGCGTGAGTAAACCCATTTAACATGGAATACAAAAGTATACAACTCATATAAAACCCGGGTAACTTATATCAATTTTAAATACACAAGTTGTTATAGACATCACTTATTCCACACATCAATTTCTAAGTGTCAGAACTTAGATTATATGGTCCAATTCACTTAAATCATTCCATTACACCCTATTGATTTCACGCATTAATTTATAAAGAATCGAAGTGGTTTCGGGTATTAACTAATACCCGACTCCGGTCTCTTCGAATTCAGTTCATCATAACACATGCTATCCAAGTGAAATGCAATTCAATTTTAAATAAAAGATGTCACCTTTACTCAGCAATTCATCACATTATCATTTCCCACCCAAACATATCATATCACGAACCATTTCACATCAGGGGTATCAATCAATTCAGGCATTTAAACAATCACTTATCATACATAAGCAAGATCAACCACACCAACTCGAATAAATCTAATTAACCATAATTGGATTAAATCAATTACCTTCAGTCCTGCTTATTAATTTCAACCCAATTGATTAACCACCCCATAATCATTCATCTTAGTTAATCCTCCTTGATTAATTATTCTTTAATTTCAAAATAATAATAATTAATCTTCAATTAATCACATAGATTAATTATTTCACCATTCACATTAATTAACCCCAACTTACTTTATTATTTTACCTCTACTTACTTCATTAAGAAACTACCTCTTTGTTTATCGTTTTCATTTATTATCCATTAATTAATCTCATTGATTAAATAAAGTTTAATCATTTTTATAAATTAATAGATTTTCCTTCTTTTTTTTAATTCTCCAAGTAATTAATCCTTAATTACTTCCCTTAAAGTAATTACTCTCTTAAATTTATTACATACATTAACTACTTACACTAAATAATTCCCTTAATTAATCTCATTAAGTAACCAATCCTTAATCAATTCCAAGTTTATCCTTAATTAATTTAAACCAATTAATTCTCTTACATTAATTACCTAAATCAACTAATCATTTCTTAACCACTAGTTAATGATCCCAACATTACTATACATCATAACTTACTCTAAGTAATTATCATTTGAATTTATTACGTCATTAAATTAACTCCGATTAGTCACATTCAGTAATGAATTTATTTCTTAATTACCTTCATTTAGTAATTAATCTTTAAATTACTTACCTCTAGTAATTATTCTTTGATGTTTATCATTATATTTGCATTTGAAAACAAATTTGCTAATCAATTCCAATAACTTAAAATTCTTTAACACTTGATAGCTCGTTAAAGCGTCCTGCCTTTAAAACTGTTAAAAATGTTTTTGAGAAACCTGTACGAGTTTTCCCATGCGAAACCAGATGAAGACCCAAGTAAACCCATAAGATGACTCGATGCATCACCCGAGTTATCTTCCTCATTTTCTCGAGTACGCCCATCCCATCTCAACCTCATGGCCTTATAAACCCAGCATTGGCCATATCAGGAATTCGTGCACGTGCACCACGATTCCAGCCACTGCCGATCGAAGCTATGATCATCAACACGCCGACGATGATCCCACGAACACCCACGTTCGCCCAAAAATCGAAGTCGACGATGAAGGCGAAATCGAGCAATACAAACCAACTGGAACCAAGATAATCTTCAAAGAAACGCCTCGCCTCGAATCCATAGGCCACCGGAGACGATGATACTCTGGTCAGAGCTTCTCCAACCCCTCTTCTACCCATTGCCATGGGTGCGATTGATCCCGGTGCTGTGACGAAACCGAAGCGATGCAAACTCCAGCCGTGACTAAAAACAAGGGTTAAACCCTAGATTGATCTCGTCAGCTCCTCACGGTAAATTTTAAAATCAACTAGTATTTTTCCTATGATTAACGATCTATCACCCAGCTACTACCCCAATTTCGTGACCCACAATTATCCCGATCATCATAATTTGCTCGAAACCCATTTCTTAGTTAACCCGAATTTCTACTCGAAATACATACCTAAAAATCGAAATTTTACTACTAAAAATCCTAGATATTGATATTGCTTCAGGTTCTAGTCATGAAAATAGGAATTATTATCTTCGAAAAATTGATATAAACTGAAACTCTATGTATTTCTACATTCCTGTCCAGACTAACATCAAATATATTTTACAAAAAATTTTAAATTTGATGTTTTGTTAAAACGAACAAACTTTGTTTATAGCTTATAGCCTAAACAAGATCATATAAGGAAAATTTGATTTTAAATCAAGAGTTAAATCTTGAGAAAACCTGGATCAAACTCTGTATATATAAATACAGATATGCACTCCAACCAGTAAAAGCATACGAGCATCATATCACGATTTCCTCAACCTTATTCCAATCCATAATCATAGATATCGAGATAAAAACTGTTTTTAGAAAGAAGGTTATACTCACCTGCTTTCCGAAAACAAAGAACATAGAATAATCCTTGTGTTGAAGAGCTGGAGTTTGGATTTCCTGCAAATCTTCTCTGTTTCTGATTTTGAATGGTATTTAAGTTTGTAAAGTTGATGTTTACTTTCTTATCTCAGTTTTTTTTTAAGTTATAAACGAGTAAGAATAAGATTGTGTATATAAAGGAAATAGGTTTGAACAGTGGTAGGTTATAACTGGTACAAGTTCCTTCTACACTGTTTTTGCTCAGATTTGTGTTTAATATGCCGCAACTTGAAGTGATATTTATATATTCGGCTGGCCTGATTTTTGTACTGAGATGATTTTCTGCAATTCGAATAGACAAATTTTTGTGCTAATTAAATGCATATGTCCCTATTTGTATACATCTAATCATGATTGTTTGCTGATATTTGTATTTGTGTATCAAAATATTTTGTCTTGTTTCTTAATATGCTTACATATTATTATTATGTTTACTGCATAAAGATATTTTGTATGTAAACGTAGACTTTGCAGGTAGGCATGGCTTGTATGTGAAGATATCCTGCATAAAATCATTTGTTTTGTTAATTATCACTTTGCAGGTAGATATTTAGTCTTGTGTATATATGAAGATAATTTGTTTCATCATTTCCTTGCTTAATATACGAATGTTTGTCTTATTTTATTTTATTCTATACTTTGTGCTTATTTTATTTTTATATTTATTTCTATTTGTATATTTTTTTAGCTAAAGATATTCATGCTTACTTATTTATGTTTATATTTTATGTTCTAACTATCAATATTTAAATACATTCATTATGGTTTACTTACATTTGATACTTATATTTATTTCTATAAGTATTTTATCAATAATTAAGTTATATTCAAATGATATGACTTATTTTTATGTTGATAGAATACGATTTTTATTTCAAACATTATCATCCACATCTATATATTTATTTATCACATGTTAACAAGACAAAGTATTTTAATTCAATTATATAAGACAAATTTTTTTATAAATATTATTGAGATATTTTATTTTAAAATTTCAAATCAATTCCCTTTTTAAAATACAAATCCATGCAAATAAATGGCAATTATTCCAAAAGTCATAATCATTTTAAAATGATAAGTTTACTTTTTATTAAATTAGATTAAATATTTATTAAAATAATAGGGCCAAAATCCAGGGTCGTCACATTCCTCCCCCTTTGAATCTTTTCATCCTCGAAAAGGAACGAAGCCAGAATTTATGAAAATGCTTAAAACTTGATAAATATTCTTTGATCATTTGTAAAATATTTTTATAACTCAATATTTCAATAAGTCCATCCTCGTTCTCATAGAGATTCGGTCATACGTTGATCGGGCGTAGGACTGAAAATCCATAAGTACTTGGTAAACTCATTTTCAACATCCAGTGAAAATACTTGGAAAATAATTTTTATTGAAAATATCGAAAACAGTTTTTGAAAATAGAGGAAATATCTTTGGTGAAAATGCTTTGAAAATCATCACCCTTATCCATGGTCGCAATTAACCCGATGGTTACATTGCCATCCCGACAAAATCCATAGATAACTGTAGGCCTCCGTGCCCCTCGATTACACCATGGAACCCACGACAGATCGCAACTACAACTGGGATTACGTAGCTATCACAGCAAAAACCCATATAACTGTAGGCATCAGCGCCATCGAATTTCGCTGCCAAAAATGAAACTTCTCTACTCCACTTGACCATAGATCGCAGTCTACCGATGTTGCGTTGCCTTCCCGGCAAAATCAAGTGTAGACTGTTGGCACTCATCCTCCACACGATTTCGCTATGGTCCCCACAGTAGATCGCAGCGACATCGAGTTACACTGTCGTCACAGCACAACCCAAATGCCTCTGTAGGCATCAGCGCCCTCGACTTTCGCTACCCAATAATCCTCAGGAACTAGTTTTGTCCGGACTCCTCACAGGATCAACTTTAGAATCCCCCTGGGCTTAAGGCAGCACCACCCGGTGGCACTCCTGAGAAGTTCATTTCAAGGGAGCGCCTTTTTCCCCAGAGCCATCATCAAAACACTTTATACTATACATATAGTATCTTTCAAATCATACACCTAGTATGATCTCATACAAAGCTCCTTTACACAAAATCAATTATCCCAAAATCGATAATTCTCAAACTAGGCTTTCCAAATTTCAATATTGATTTTACCCAAAAATCAAAAGCCTTTCCAAAATCAAAGATTCCCAAAACCCTTTTTCCCAAAATCCTCATAAGATCCTTTATATATATATATATATATATATTCAAAAATATATATAATTTTTAAAACTTTGGATCATTTCAAACTTTTATAAAACCCTTTTTATACTTCAAACATTTTCAAAAATCCTTTTCTTCCGGCAATAGATTCAACAAGGGGAGATTTGCCTTATTCAGCAAAGATATATATTTTCCGTTGGTTCCAAAACAAATATTCAATTTAAATTACTTATAAGGTCACTTGCCAAATTACTTACTTTTATTATAAAATAAAATTTTAATCAGAAAGATATTCAATTCCTACTTTATTTCCATAAAGTTAATTCCTACCCTAGAAATATCAAATTTTATTATAGTTCATCATATAATCACAAAATATATTTTTCATTTCAAGAATCATCTTATATCTTTTTATGTACAAACTTCAATATCAAATCTCATTCCAACCCATAGAATGTTCACATATCATCCATACGCCATACCAATCTGATCGCTCACTCGATCACACAATTTCACTTCCGAACTAGTATCGTCCACCCGACTTTCTAGTGCAGACTCAGATCTGATTTCCTGATCAGAAACCGTCATTGTCCTTGCATAGTCACAATTATGACAGAGAACATCCAGAACCAATCAACAATCCATATCCAGGTTCGCCGTCGAAAATCGAGTGAAAAATCCCAACTTGGATCGATAAACTATCTCGAGATTCTGTGCTCGAATCTGGATCATACCACTATGCGAATAGAATAATATATGTACATCCTACGTATTTAACTTCATTTATTATTAGCCAAATCATTTTCTTTTTCTATTCACATTTCCTTTAAATTCTATCCACTTACTCACATTTCCTTTAATCCCCATTTGGATTATTTCTTCAATTCTTATCTCAGTTGGGTATTTAACCAATAACAGTTTGAACTCCGACCAATTTATATTTAGAAAATATCTTAAAATTTTTAAAAATAGATAAGTAGTTGAAAAATAATTTATAATTTGTGAAATAGCAGTAAAATAGTTCAGAATTGTAAAATAATTGGAAAATAGTTAATAGTCACAGAAATTTTAAATAATTGCAAAATAGCTCTAAAATAGTACTTAGTAGTTGAAAATAGTAATTAGTTTATAAAACAGTTGAAAAAGTGTTAAATAGCTCCAAAAATAATTGTAAAACAAGTATAAAATATTTTGGCTTTAAGAAAGAAGAGTTGTATGTATTTACTAGCTTGGAAAATAAGCTTATATTAAAACAATTTATATTGAAAATAATCTAGAGTCAAAACTTCTCACTTCCCCAACAATTCAATTTAAATTTCCACTTCCATTTAAATAGACTCAATTCCAATTTAAATAATTCCAATTTCCATTGGACTTGATTTATTCCCAATTCAAGTTGAATTAATCCTCAATTTCTTTCCAAATTTAAATCAAATTCCATTTGATTTTGAACCTATTCAACTTTAATTATAATTTTCAAATTATTCCAATCGATTTGGACTAATATCAATTGAACCCACTTCAAATTCAAATCATTTCAGTTTAATCCAAACTTTCCATTTGAACTTATACACCTTCAAAGTCAAATCCAATTAATTCAAATCCGATTCAATTTGAACTAATTCAATTTCAATCTCAAATTTAAACCATCTCGAATTATATAAATTCGAGTTAAATTCTCTGAGGTTGGTTTAACACTTTAAACCAAGTTAACCTTTATCAAAAGCTTTTAATCAATTTAATTTCTGAGCTGAAATTCTAGAATTTTCATTTTAAATTATCTTTACTTATGTATTTCAAAGTTCAAATAAGAGTTCAACACAATTTTATTTTAAAATTTAATTTATTACCCAATTTTATCTTCTAGTTTGAAACCAATTCTTAAACAAGTTTAATTTACAAATTCAATTATTCAAATTTTCAGTCCAAAGTAATTTCATATCCTTAATTTCAAATTAACGTTAGATTTTTCTTTTATCTTAATAATGGATATATTACCACACTTCATTTCTCATTCATTTAAGCAAATCCAAGTCGTAATTTAATGATTTTTAGTAACAATAGGATGATTTCATTCAATTTCTTTTAAAAAAAACATCCATCCATTTTCAATTTCTAAATCTCAAACCCGTTTGAGATCACACAAATTCCCAATTCAAATTACCACTTAACTTTCCAAGTTAAATCTCAATTTCATCTTGAAATTTCCAATTCAAGTTATTCATTCACACTTATTTAACTTCTCCCAAGTTAAATTTCAATTTGCTTAACCCAGTCAACTCTACTCAAATTCGAATTCCCGCTTCAAATTTCAAAATTCTTTCCCCCTTGTAGGTTCAAAACTTATATCACTTTGGATTCTACATCATACTTCAAGGAAAATCAAAACTCAACCTTTTAGAGTTTATTTCAAATTTATCCCATACATATATACATATTTGTTTCTTGGCCCTCCCAGCCATGTTTTTTAAAAAACACCTTTGTTTTTAGATTCAAATCATATTTCAAACAACCCATTATTTGCAACAAGTCTCCTTTATTAAAATAATACTTATTTATTATTTCCCATTATTTTGAAACAAAATTTTCAAATTCTGGATCCAGATTTAAAATTTCACAATTTAGTTATTTTCAATTTTCTAAGTCATACTTCACTTAAATGTTTACTTCTTTAGAATATTTCATTTTGCTTACTCATTAATACACATCTTATTGTCAAACACACAACAATCACTTATGATAATAACCAAGATTATCATATCTAAAACCACTCATTATCATCTTATTCTGAAATACTTATCCAATTCAAGATTTCAATTTCAGTTTGAATCTATTTCGAACTTATCTTTATTTAATTTCAGTTTGTTTGTATTATATTACTCTTAATTTAATCCTAATAATTCAATAGGCAATTTCCTTATTATTTATTAGTGTGAAATATTGTTTTATATATCAAAATATAATCTTATATAAAATCATTTTAAAATCCTTATATAAGAAAATAACAAGTACGCTCTCTCATATATATATATATATATGCACACTCAACTCATTTTAGGGTACTTTTGACCCTCTCCTTAATGAGTACACCCACCAGAGATAAGGTTCTCGCTTAACTCGGCTCTGATACCAAATGTAACGACTCGAAATTTTCACACCAGAAAATTCCATATAGTTATGAAAAAGAAGAGAAAGATAGAAGAAGAAGAAGAACAGAATCACCAAACATCTCACATTCGCAGCGGATAAAATATAATAAATAATAACAGTTTACAAAAGAATACTATATCTGTCGGTTACATGAATATACATCAGAATTTTACATATATACAGTCACTGAATATATGTACAATTATCGTGTCTCAGCTTAACAATAATATATATATAGCTAAATATACTCTATACGCTATCGCCATCCAGCTCGCCTCCTGAGCTCCAGAACGTACCTACCTGAAAATCTATAATACCCGGTCTGACCCGAGCATTACATTAAGTAACACCCGGGTCAGGCTGGAAACCAACGTGAGTAAACCCATTTAACATGGAATACAAACGTATACAACTCATATAAAACCCGTGTAACTTATATCAATTTAAATACACAAGTTGTTATAGACATCACTTATTCCACACATCAATTTCTAAGTGTCATAACTTAGATTATGTGGTCCAATTCACTTAAATCATTCCATTACACCCTATTGATTTCACGCATCAATTTATAAAGAATCAAAGTGGTTTCGGGTATTAACTAATACCCGACTCCGGTCTCTTCGAATTCAGTTCATCATAACACATGCTATCCAAGTGAAATGCAATTCAATTTTAAATAAAAGATGTCACCTTTACTCAACAATTCATCATATTACCATTTCCCACCCAAACATATCATATCACGAACCATTTCACATCAGGTGTATCAATCAATTCAGGCATTTAAACAATCACTTATCATACATAAGCAAGATCAACCACACCAACTCAAGTAAATCTAATTAACCATAATTGGATTAAATCAATTACCTTTAGTCCTGCTTATTAATTTCAACCCAATTGATTAACCACCCCATAATCATTCATCTTAGTTAATCCTCCTTGACTAATTATTCTTTAATTTCATAAAAATAATAATTAATCTTCAATTAATCACATAGATTAATTATTTCACCATTCACATTAATTAACCCTAACTTACTTTATTATTTTACCTCTACTTACTTCATTAAGAAACTACCTCTTTGTTTATCGTTTTCATTTATTATCCATTAATTAATCTCATTGATTAAATAAAGTTTAATCATTTTTATAAATTAATTGATTTTCCTTTTTTTTTCAATTCTCTAAGTAATTAATCCTTAATTACTTCCCTTAAAGTAATTACTCTCTTAAATTTATTACATACATTAACTACTTACACTAAATAATTCCCTTAATTAATCTCATTAAGTAACCAATCCTTAATCAATTCCAAGTTTATCCTTAATTAATTTAAACCAATTAATTCTCTTACATTAATTACCTAAATCAACTAATCATTTCTTAACCACTAGTTAATGATCCCAACATTACTATCCATTATAACTTACTCCAAGTAATTATCATTTGAATTTATTATGTCGTTAAATTAACTCCGATTAGTCACATTCAGTAATGATTTTATTTCTTAATTACCTTCATTTAGTAATTAATCTTTAAATACTTACCTCTAGTAATTATTCTTTGATGTTTATCATTATATTTGCATTTGAAAACAAATTTGCTAATCAATTCCAATAACTTAAAATTCTTTAACACTTGATAGCTCGTTAAAACGTCCTGCCTTTAAAACTGTTAAAAATGTTTTTGAGAAACCTGTACGAGTTTTCTCATGCGAAACCAGATGAAGACCCAAGTAAACCCATAAGATAACTCGATGCATCACCCGAGTTATCTTCCTCATTTTCTCGAGTACGCCCATCCCATCTCAACCTCACGGCCTTATAAACCCAGCATTGGCCATATCAGGAATTCGTGCACGTGCACCACGATTCCAGCCACTGCCGATCGAAGCTATGATCATCAACACGTCGGCGATGATCCCACGAAAACCCACGTTCGCCCAGAAATCGAAGTCGACGGCGAAGGCTAAATCGAGCAATACAACCCAACTGGAACCAAGATAATCTTCAAAGAAACGCCTCGCCTCGAATCCATAGGCCACCAGAGACGATGATACTCTGTTCAGAGCTTCTCCAACCCCTCTTCTGCCCATTGCCATGGGTGCGATTGATCCCGGTGCTGCGACAAAACCGAAGCGATGCAAACTCCAACCGTGACTAAAAACAAGGGTTAAAACCCTAGATTGATCTCGTCAGCTCCTCACGGTAAATTTTAAAATCAACTAGTATTTTTCCTATGATTAACGATCTATCACCCAGCTACTACCCCAATTTCGTGACCCACAATTATCCCGATCATCATAATTTGCTCGAAACCCATTTCTTAGTTAACCCGAATTTCTACTCGAAATACATACCTAAAAATCGAAATTTTACTACTAAAAATCCTAGATATTGATATTGCTTCAGGTTCTAGTCATGAAAACAGGAATTATTATCTTCGGAAAATTGATATAAACTGAAACTCTATGTATTTCTACATTCCTGTCCAGACTAACATCAAATATATTTTACAAAAAATTTTAAATTTGATGTTTTGTTAAAACGAACAAACTTTGTTTATAGCTTATAGCCTAAACAAGATCATATAAGGAAAATTTGATTTTAAATCAAGAGTTAAATCTTGAGAAAACCTGGAACAAACTCTGTATATATAAATACAGATATGCACTCCAACCAGTAAAAGCATACAAGCATCATATCACGATTTCCTCAACCTTATTCCAATCCATAATCATATACATCGAGATAAAAACTGTTTTTAGAAAGAAGGTTTTACTCACCTGCTTCCCGAAAACAAAGAACAAAGAATAATCCTTGTGTTGAAGAGCTGAAGTTTGGATTTCCTGCAAATCTTCTCTGTTTCTGATTTTGAATGGTATTTAAGTTTGTAAAGTTGATGTTTACTTTCTTATCTCAGTTTTTTTTAAGTTATAAACGAGTAAGAATAAGATGGTGTATATAAAGGAAATAGGTTTGAACAGTGGTAGGTTATAACTGGTACAAGTTCCTTCTACACTGTTTTTGCTCAGATTTGTGTTTAATATGCCGCAATTTGAAGTGATATTTGTATATTCGGCTGGCCTGATTTTTGTACTGAGATGATTTTCCGCAATTCGAATAGACAAATTTTTGTGCTAATTAAATGCATATGTCCCTATTTGTATACATCTAATTATGATTGTTTGCTGATATTTGTATTTGTGTATCAAAATATTTTGTCTTGTTTCTTAATATGCTTACATATTATTATTATGTTTACTGCATAAAGATATTTTGTATGTAAACGTAGACTTTGCAGGTAGGCATGGCTTGTATGTGAAGATATCTTGCATAAAATCATTTGTTTTGTTAATTATCACTTTGCAGGTAGATATTTAGTCTTGTGTATATATGAAGATAATTTGTTTCATTATTTCCTTGCTTAATATACGAATGTTTGTCTTATTTTATTTTATTCTATACTTTGTGCTTATTTTATTTTTATATTTATTTCTATTTGTATATTTTTTTAGCTAAAGATATTCATGCTTACTTATTTATGTTTATATTTTATATTCTAACTATCAATATTTAAATACATTCATTATGGTTTACTTACATTTTATACTTATATTTATTTCTATAAGTATTTTATCAATAATTAAGTTATATTCAAATGTTATGACTTATTTTTATGTTGATAGAATATGATTTTTATTTCAAACATTATCATCCACATCTATATATTTATTTATCACATGTTAACAAGACAAAGTATTTTAATTCAATTATATAAGACAAATTTTATTATAAATATTATTGAGATATTTTATTTCAAAATTTCAGATCAATTCCCTTTTTAAAATACAAATCCATACAAATAAATGGCAATTATTCCAAAAGTCATAATCATTTTAAAATGATAAGTTTACTTTTTCTTTAAATTAGATTAAATATTTATTAAAATAATAGGGCCAAAATCTAGGGTCGTCATATCAGTCGTCCTAATTATAATTAATACAAATATCATCGTATATTACGCTATATATATAATCGGTATATACGGTTATACATATACATACATACATACATATACATACATACATATGCATATACACACACACATACATACATATACATATATATATATACATACATATACATATATGTAAACATATACATATTTCTAACTCATTAATTCTTACGCTTAGAAATTCTAGAACATACTGACATAAACATTCTATAATGAACATTTATTTTCACATTTTAATATATTAGAGTTATCATTTTCAAAAAAGATTACCGCTGTAACTTTTCATATATTACTCAAAATGAGACTTTTGCTCCGTTTGAAATTACAAGTAATTATCTTTTTTCCTTTTATTGAAATTATGGAACAGAACCTCCGTACTTTATACATCTCTTTCATTTTTTATGTATTCCTTATTATTCCAAACAATACACCTTTTATACATAGTTGTAGTTATGGAAATTACATGGAAATATATACAACTAAACCATATCCAAAACGCTCCCAATAGAAAAATTCGCGTTCCAAGTCAAACTAGGACAATCTAAATCTATACTAACAATTTACAACCCAATTATAATGAATCTGAAATAAATCTTGCAATCTTATCAACATTTTACTTTAATCAATTTGGAGACTGATTTTTAAAATTTCCAGATTATGGTGTACCATTCTCATTCCAATCACCTAACTTACAGAATATGTAGGCGAGACTTCAATTGAATACGTTCTTCCTAAGCCTACAATTCCACAGATCTTCTATAGGCATAACAATTAAATAAAACTCAACGATATAAATTTCAATATTATATATAAATCGTATAATTTCTCACTCATATTTCTACCTCTTCAAATCTTCCATATCCGAATTCACCATTTTAATTTGACTTTTTTCCTTTCCAATTCAAAAATATGTATAACAAGTTATATACATACCAATAGAATTGCAGATCTGGGAAAAGATTTGAATTAAGTGGAATATAGATTTATAATTATAAAAATTAGCTTTTTCTACAGTATCGATTCACTACTTCTCTTTTTTTTCTATCCTTCTCTGATTATATATATATATATATATATTACAATTATTAGAAATAGTAGAGAATGAAAAATGGTATAGCTTAGCTACTTTGATTAGAAAATATGAGAAGGAAAGTGAGTGTTAGACCTTTATTTATAGGCGTTCGAATCAATCATATCCATTAGATTTAAAATAATTAAATCTGATCCGATCGACCAAGGTTTAACCCTAGTTGTCACTCTACAACCGGTCGACCGCTCCTCTATAGGTGGTCGACTGGCCCAAGAAGGGGTCGATTGGTGGGCTCCATCCAATTATAATTATTGATTTCATTTTGTTCATTTTTAATTATTTTCATTCCAAAAATTTCAAACGCTAATAACTTCTTTGTTTGAACTTCGATCACAAAAGTCTAGATATGAAAGTTGTTCCGAAAATCACCACGAACATAATGGTGCAAATTTCATGGCCAAATTCTAACGTTTGCTCAAATTCCACTTTTGAGCCTTAATAATTATTTATCAATAACTGTTAATTTCACAGGGTGTTACAACACCTCTTTAGCACTCATCTTTTTAACCACTAGTTTCATTTAAATATTTCATACATTTCTCTCTCTTGTCGCATCATATTGTTATTCAAATAAAAACTAGTGATAAAAAGTGGGGTGCTTAAGGGGTACTACAAAAACGGGGTGTCATTGAACATTTCTCATGTATGTATATATGTATATGCATGTATGTGTGTATATACTAAAAATAAAAGTCTAATACTATGTTAGAATAACTAAATAAAACAAAATAAAATAAATAAGAAGAAGGAGAGAGAGAGGAAACGAACAAATATAATTTAGAGATCACATCTTTAGTGAATTGATTTTGTTAGTGAAACGTTAATACATAATGTATATTTAAAGCCATATTACTTGTAGGGTAAGTTTACATAAAAATGGAACTATCAAATAATAGAAATAATGAAACAGCTAATCTTCTTTAATATTCTCTAACATCCATCTCAAACTCAAGATGCATAGTTTGCTAAAACAAAAAACAAGCACAGAAGAACCAATAGTAAGCAATGCCACCCAAGCCATCCAAATATGCATACTAAATGTCAAATGCTACTAGAGAGTAACATTAAACATTAGCTTTTATGTGATTTAAGTCTCTTAATGGATACTCGAAAAATTTGAAATTCGTCCATATCCGTATCCACAAATAAAAGATAAATATATGATATCTGGAAAAAGGAATACATATGCAGATATGAAGGCATCAACATTTGAAAATTATCCATCTAGTTTTTGTTATATAGTAATATTATGTATATTTTATTATGTTAAAAGATATGTAGTTACTATTTTATTAAGTTAATAGTTAATATTATATGCATTTAATGCATATTATTTGCTCAAAAATATTCATTATCATAATATTTGTTTGTTTTTCATACTTATATAATCAATGTGACTGAAAAATCTTTATACTAAACCGTTTTTTTTAATTTATGTTTTTAGGTTTATCAATTGTTGGCGGGTAGGATAAATATCCTATATCCTTTTGTATCTTCGAATGCATATATCTGATATCTAAAAACGGTTGGATGTATATGCAAATAAGATATTATCCGCATCAAAAAATATCCGTTGATAGCCAAATATGATTGATAGGAAACTATTTACAATAATGAATCCTTAATTGAAATCTGGAAACATAAAATAGGAATAAAAAAATTCGTCGACGTTTGAAATGAAATTTCAACCAAAAATCCAAACTCGAAACTCGAAAAAAGAAAATGGGAATGAACAAACTCCTATGAGATTGGAAGCGCAATTTCAACTAGACATCTTCACCTGTAACAAGGTATTCCAGTACAAACATTTAGCTTCATTATCCTAATTACACAACACCAATCGACACAAATTCCCCAAATAATCAAGCGACTAATTTCACTCCAATAGTACTTATAGCTCTCAAAATTGAACTACATTGATGTTTAAACATAAAACTTTGAAGGAGGTTGTATACTGATAATAATGCAAAGGCGACGTTCTGGAAACCTCCATGAAGGGATCACATGCATATTAAAGAAAGAAATTGTAAGATTGCCTCCAATTTGGAAAAAGACTAATCAGACATCGATAATCTTCGTAGTAAAAGGAGGAAATGAGAAGTATGTTGCGGCTAGGGTTGTATGTGTTGTAAGTAAGGTGGAGATAATACGAGCTGGTTTGTTTGAGATGTTATATGCCCGGTTATGGGCCTTGGACCAATGTATTTCATTCTTTCAGGAAAAAAAACATAAAACTTTGCATTTGAAATAGTTACAATGCTTTCACTAAGATCTAAACACTACTTTGATATCATATTAGAAATAAAGCTCTAATAACAACAACAAACAACAATAACTACTAAACCATTGCTTTCAAAAAAGTTGAGGTCGGCTAGAAATGTAACCTAAAACTAAATGACAAAGTCAATTTAAAAGACATAACAACAACAATAACAATAACAATAACAACCATGATAATAATAAAAAATAAAGTCAAATAAGTAAACAAATGATAACAACAACAATAACAACAACTAAATAAAAATAAATAAAGATTAGATAAAAAATAAATAAATAAATAAATAAATTAAAAAACCATGATGATAAGAATAGTAGTAGTAATAATGGTACTAATAGTAATACCGACCAAAGACCAAAGCTACGTCTTAGGCTCCTATTCACTAATCATATAATCTAAAACTTATAACACTGCCACTAAACGAATCCTAAGAAAAAAACTCCTACCTCATGGTTTTGGTCCGTAGATCGCTAACCTCCATGCACTCCCGTCTGACACCAGCTCTTTGGATATGTTTCAATCTTTCAAGTCCATTTTTACTACTTTCTCTCATGTCAACCTTGGTCGACCTCTACCTCTCTTTAAGCATTCCACCCGGCCTATAATTCCAACGTGCACAGGTGCCTTGGAAGGCCTCCATTAGAGATGTCCAAACCATCTTAAATGATGTTGGACTAGCTTCTTCTCAATTGGTGCTATTTCAAGTTTACCATGCATATCAGCATTTCTAATTCAGCCTCTTCTTATATGACCGCAGCTCCATCGCAGCATATGCATCTCTGTTACACTTATCTTCTAGACGAGTTGGCTTTCAGTAAACCAACATTCTACACCATACAACATCATAGGCCCGATTTCTGTTCCATAGAACTTTCCTTTAAGCTTTAGTGGGACTTTCATGTCATAGGGAATGTTAGACGCTTGTTACCATTTCTTCTATCCAGCTCTAATTCTAAAAACAACATTGTCATCAAACTCACCATCATACAACATTGATCCAAAACATCAATAAGATTACTTCTTAGGCACTACTTATCTGGCCAGAGTGACATCTCCATCATCTGACCTAATACCGCAGAACTCGCAATTCCTATACATTTTTTAAGTTCTACTAAGCCTAAAACCCCTTAATATAAAGTCTGCCTCCACATCTCCAGTTGTCTATCATCCCTAATCCTACTTTCGTTAATTAATACACCATCATCTGCAAAGACCATACATAAAAAAATCTCATGGTGTATATCCCTCGTAAGCTCATCTATCACTGGAGAAAAAATGTAGGGACTCAAAGCCGACCCTTGATGCAATCCTATGTTAATAGAAAAGTCACTGTTTTCACCCTCGCATGCGTAGACACTGGTCACTACATCATCGTACATATCCTTGATAAGGGTAATGTACTTTGTTGGGACACTTTTCTTTTCCAGAGCCCACCACATAATCTTTCTCGGTAATTTGTCATAAGCTTTCTTCAAATCGATAAATACTGTGTGTAGATCCTTCTTTTGCCCCTAAACCTCTACATAAGTTGTCTTATCAGGAAAATCGCCTCTGTGGTCGACCTTCCAACCATGAAACGAAATTAGTTTTTTGAAAAACTTGTCATCCTTCTTAATTGGGGTTCAATGACTCTCTCCTAAAGCTTCATTGTATGGCTCATAAGCTTAATTTCTCTGTAGTTTGTGCAATTTTGAATATCGATGCCCTAAGTATACTGGTGCAAGCTGTGACCAATGAATGCTTCAGTGACGCGGTACAATTGAGATACTGTTCCACATGTGGATTCTCATACAGGTATTGTTCCTCATAAGGAAGATGATATGCCAATCCCAAGATGATAGATAAGGCCTAGGACCAATGCTACTCAACAACAATAAGAATTATATTCAATTTCAAAAGCAAAGATGGCTGATTTGTACCAAGAACCCGATGATAATATGCTACGACCCAAAAGAAGAAGATTCAGACTCCTTTATTCTTAAAAATTGAAGCTAATACGCTTCTCCTCCACTCAATCTGACATTTTGTTTGATTTGAAAATATTATCGAACAACTTAGTTAGTCAGGTTATCCCTGCATCGTTAAGGCATCTCCACACCTCAATGGGATGTCATCAGGCTCTAATGCCTTACACCCTTTCATCCGTTTAATACTTTCTTTTGTTGGAAGTTGTTACCCGATTCCATCAGAGAAGCTTGAAGGTGAAGGAATCTCATAGCCGCAAAGCCCTAACCAAGGAGGAGCGACAGCGACAAGGAGGCGATGTCACAGAGCTTGGAGGCCAGTTGATTTTGTCCAGTGATGTTCTAGGGTTTGCCAAACTTGGAGATGGAATCTCGTTCGGTGTTGATGGCAAAAGGAAGGTGGAGTTTGGAACGGTGAAATATGGGAGACGATGATTTCTTTCGGTGAAGTGAAGCTAGGATTTCATTCGGCATGAAGAGAAGTGGAAGTACCGAACAAGAAATCTCGTCCGGTGTTGCTAGGTTTTGCTGCTCCATATTTATGGAGCGGCGGTGTTTCGTTCGGTGGAATGGTTTTGTCGGACGAGAATTTTGGTTCGATGATTTGGTAAAGAAGATGTCGAACGAAACACTACACCAAAACATGAAAATCCTAACATTTATAGGTGTTACAAATAATTTCAGTAACACTTTTTAAGTGTTACTAATGGATTGTGAGGAATGAAGCGGCCAAATTTGTAACACTTATAAGTGTTATGAAGGTACATATTACTAACACTTATAAGTGTTGGTACCTAAATATACGGTAACGCTTATAAGCGTTGGTACATAAATATACGGTAACGCTTATAAGTGTTGGTACAGAAATATGCGGTAATGCTTATAAGTATTGGTACAGAAATATACGGTAACACTTATAAGTGTTGGTACAGAAATATGCGGTAACGCTTATAAGTGTTGGAAAATGATTATTTAGTAACAAATATATGTGTTGTTACACATAAAATGCTTTGCTTATCATTTAGGTTTGTAACGTAGATAAGTGTTGTTATCCAAAATATTGGTAACACTTATATGCGTTACTAATTGAAATTATGTTTTTACACTATTTTATACACAATTAATATTAAATTCTTAAAACAAATGAATATAATATCTCATAAATGATGATGTCCATATCATATATAATTCATCATATCAATTCAATATGAAGTCTAAAATGCTTCCATATCTCAAGTGCAACAATATCATATTTAGATAATACTATAATATGAGCTACAAACTTTCCAATTTCAAAATACCACAATATCATATCCAAATTACTTCTTCTCATACATACAACTGCTGCCACATACACCCACACTTCTAACAAACTGCCTACATTCATTCATTCATTCATTCATTCATCTCACCGAGTTCCACCAGCATACTTGCAACTACACTTCACACTTCAAACTTCACACTTCACACTTCAAACTTCACACTTTACACTTCATATAATACACTGCACTGCCTCAACATTCCAGTGCATCCTGCCTCAAAAATTCCCACTGACTTAACTTCCAGCTTCCATATACATAACTACTACAACCCTCTTCACCACAAATACAAAACTTTCACCTCCTTGCACACATCACCCATACGAACCATCAAGTGCAACATCACTTTTGTGCACAATTCCTTGCATTGCTAACAACAAACCCCAAAACATCACCCTACCACTGCAATAAACCAACCTGCTCCATCAACTCATAACCTCTGATCAACTTCTTCCCCACCTAAAAACAGTCACATCTACTTATACAAACTTGCCTGCAACATTCATTATCATCTCCACCTCTTCTTAAAATTGCTAACATCAGAATCTCACAGCTTCATCACACTTCAACAACCCGACCATCACCTTCCTTGCCTGACAAACACCTTGGCACACCAGATCCACATATACAACCAATTCCATGCCACCACTAACCTCATCGAACACCAGCAGCTGCCATGAGGAAGATATAATGATACCCTTAAGAAGAAAATATCTTATTAATAGATACCTTGAATATCAAATTAAGCTTGTTAAGTAAGTTTCTTATTGTATGTTGAATTTCATTAATGTTGATATTGCAAAATTAGAGTATTTCTTCTTTAGCTGGTTTAGGATTTAGTACTTATGTTTTAGTTTTGCAAAATGAGCAACTTAAATGTACTCGCTGTAATAAATAACATATGATACTAAAAATTAAAATCAAAATCTGATAATATTTGCAATAAACACATGATTGTTCAATTTCTAAAACAAAATCTAATAAAGTCAATGTAAGTGTATTTACGCCTATCATACTTGTTAGTAGATAGCCAACAACCTACTAAACCGAAAAACATTAACAGAATGAATCTAACTGCAACCAATTCTAAACCAATATTTTTATACAATAAATATAAATAAAACCTGGGGATAGAAGAGAGTAGCATGCTACTTTGATCTCCAAATGTTTCACTATGTCGCATTGAACGCCACAGAATGAAATTTCCAGTGAATAATCAGTTAGAAAGAGAGCGAATATTATTAAAAGAATGCTTACAAAATAAAGTTTTCCAATGAATAATAATACGTGCAGAAGATGAAACAATCAGTATATGTAATATATACATTGCAGGCAGCTACCGTGCCTAGTTATTAAAGTCGGTTAACAAAGAATGCACATGATAAAATTAAGCCAAGCAATACTTATGTAAACTCAATATACAGTCACTTATATAACATACAACAACACACTTAATACATATATACATGCACACTACACATATCCATGTGCTGAAATAATTTACCAGATGTGTAAAAAAGGTATATTATTCGGTCACGATCTCAATCTCGGAAGATCTTAAAGCTTGTGATATGATGAATTATTTGCATATATTTTTACTTAACAAGATTGAAATTCACCTTGAACAAAGTCTACACCTTGAACATCAATTGTTGTTTTGAGAACATTTATTGCAAGAAAATATCAGTCGTTCCCGTCTACTTAATACAATATTAATGCAACAACACACTTATTTCATCGTGGAATCTTGGGTGTGCTTCATTGTTTGATAACCACATTGTTTTAATCAATGAAAAAAATGTAAAATTTTACACTTGAAAAAAATTCACTTGCTGTTAAAAAAAAGAGACTCCGGTAATAAAAATAATAATATGAGCAGGAGAACGAGGACAAAGTCAATTATTAGTACAGCCACCTCTAAGTCCTTTACAACATTAGGAATAGTACCTCTTGTGTACCACTACAGCCGGCCTAGGGGAAAGCCCACCAAGCCTATGGGCTGGGCCAGGCAACCAAAAAAAAAAGAATCGGGTAAAAGTGCTGCTGCTGGCTAATTCACAACTAAAAAAATGAAAATACAAGATCAATCTCCACCGTTCAAAAACAAAATGCTAGGTTTCTAAAAAATGTCGTTGCCTAATCGACTAATCCATCGTCGATCGTCGACCCATCATCTCCACTTGCGCTACTGCTTATTTGAATTTTGAAGTCCCGTTGTTGCCCCTTTCTACTCATCTCCACTTGCGCTACTGCTTATTTGAATTTTGAAATCCTGCTGTTGCCCCCTTCTACAATTTTACTTCTGCCCCTTGTTATATATGTGATTTTATAGTTTTGAGTTGTCTAATTTTATAAATTTGAGTTGTCCTTGACTCTGTTCTTATATGTTCAAAATCTTGAATTTATCTTACATTTAGTTTGATTATTTCAGAATTTGATTATTTCAGAATTAGGACTTAGGAGCTGATGCTGTTGTTAACTTTTATTATTATTGTTGTTAACTTGTATCTAACTAAATTGATTTTTTAAGAGCTGACTCTAGTATATTGATGTACTATTTTTCTTGGAAACCTTACCCCTTAAACTTTTGGTAAAAATGGGATATGTTTTTTCTATATACACTTAATTAAATACCCTAGTATGTAAACTTGATACATTTTATTTAATAAATACACTTGTTTGTAGACAATAATATGAGATTATGATTTGCGGTGACATAATTTTCTTAACATTATGATATTTGATAGTTGATACTATGCCATAAGATGGAGATGGGAAAAAACATATGAGATATAGAAAACAAAACCACGAAGCTTATAATAAAAAGGTGAAACAACATCAAGATGCAATATCTGAATCATTAGTGGGTTCAATTTCTAAGCTATATAATGCAAATACACAACAATCAATTGGCTCAAGTCAAGTTGGAGAAATAAGTGAAGCTGTTAATGAAATATTGACAATGTAAATGAGGATACAGAGATCTTGAAGTGCATAATAATGAAGATATTATTGTAGATGAAGTTGCTGATGAAGAAATAGACAATGAGGATGACAAAGAGCCTTTGACTGAAGTAATAAATTATGAAATTAATAATGTTGAAGCAAGTAAGAAATATGTGTTATGCTTATATATAAAAGGACGATTGTAAAAAATTGACATGTGATATAATAAGGGGTAAAAAAATGAAGTTGGGCTTGGGCAACAGATTCTTTGGGCCGGCGCTGTGTACCACCGCAGTTATTTCTACCAGCTGCCATCATTAGTAACATTTACTTTCTACGTTTACATTATTATTTGTATAAACATGTATATACACCATTTGGCTGTGTATATCTTATACATTTAGATTAGAAACTAGAAATGCAATACTCGAATATTCTAACTGTTATAAATGGTGTATAAAAATGCATAACACTGTATGTTTATAGACTTGTAATTTTGTTTCTTTTTATCAAGTACCAAAAATGCAGAACAAATTTTGTAAATCCCAAAAGGAATATAAACTGATCACATGATATATATTTTAGATAATTCGGAAAACAAATTATAGCCATTGTTGGCTACTCAATTCTTGCACCTTTGATTTTCATGTCAATGTTTTGGCGATATTAGCTGAGCTTTGGATCAATCTTAGTATATTTTAGTCCTAGAAACCTGTGTAGTTAATGCCCCCTATTACCCCGCTACAACCCCGCTATATCTCATAGCGGATTTCTACCGCTACGATTTTTCCATATAGCCCCAAAATATAGCCTTTCCGCTTTAATCCTCACTATTTCCGGTATATCCCGTTATTCCCGCTATATTTTGTTATTTTCGCTATATCTTCTTTAATAAAATGAATTAAAAAATTGCATTTATACATTATAAAAATTATGAAACTAATTTATTTGATTTAATTTTTAATATATATTCAGAAATGAAAATACTCTAATATTCAACTAAATTCAATTATGTTATACAACAGTTTTACGTTTATTTAAAGTATATTCACACATATTTTTTGTTTAAAATTATTTATGTATTAATTATAATTCAATTGAATGATAACTTTTCATTTAATTACCATTTATAAATTTGTAAAAACATTAAGTATGAGTTTATATGCTATTTTAGAGCCATCCACTATATCTCGCTATATCCCCACTGTATCCCCGCTATGACTTTTTGCACCTCCACCGTTTTGAATCTACCGAGCGCTTTAACTGCGCAGCTAAAAATAGATGAACTGAAATTGATGAATAAGGACTTACATAAAGAGCAGTATTGACTCCTGTAGTATAGCCACTCTGTAGCTTAATCCATGCTCCAAAATATCCATTTTGATATGGCCCAATCGATTTGAATCCACTCCCTAAACATATCAAACACATTGCGTGACATCCAGTACATGTTAAAATAAAAATAAAATAGAGTACAACATAGTATGAAACAGCACTACACAACCTTCCATCTCATCTCACTACAAAATAAAATAGAGCCTTCCATCTCACTACTACTACATCACCAACAACCCACTAAGCCAAACACAGTCGCGTCACCGGACCTACTCCACCAGCAAACAAGCCTCCACAACCTCAAACACCCCAGATCAGTGCAACCTGCAGCAACTGCCACTGCATCTCCGAAATTCGAAACTGCAACAGCAACAATTCAAACAACCTACCAACAAACTGCAGTCAAGACTTGCTCCACCATTCATATAACCATATCGACCACAGTAACTTCAACTGTGCCGACAATCATTACAACCCACTACAATACTTCTCTTAACTCATTGCCATCCCAGCAACTTCATATACCGTCACCATCAACTCCACCATAGTCTACGACTTCCTTCATCAAAGCTTTATATCATCCACTATCCACCAGACAACCACTGAAGCTATCATCACCACCCACTGTGCCCATACACCGCTAACATCCTGACTACAACACTTCCCTAGGACACAGCTCCTCCTCAAAACTGCCTAAAACCTAACAAAACTCACACCGAACTGCTAACCACCAGTGACAAACTCCACACCCATCACCGCATCTAATCACACTGACAACATCCACTCTTCCCCATCAGTCTGTTGTCGATGATAGCAAATCCCTAATCTTGAAGCAAAACTTGCCTCCTTACCACTGACCAGCCCCAAATCGAAAATCCAACAATCAACGAACCCACAACCTCTGGAATCGCCTCCTTACTACTGACCGGCCACCTTCAATCCACGAATTTTCTCAAACCCAAATCCACCGCCTCCTTTAAACACGAATGAGGCATGGCCATGGTTGTTCGGACTTGATTTGGTAGTACGACATGGCCATGGTTGAAATGAGGGTAACTGGGGTTTAGGCTCAACTTCGATTCAAGCAGCAATTGTCGCATTCGAGGTTGGTGTCGCGAACGCTACGAGAAATGGGCTGCCGGAAGCCTCGCCATCGTTGATTCGTGGAGAAAAGCATTAGGTCGCCTCAAGCGACGTTGATTTGTAAAGAGTCCCTGAGAAGGAGAAACCTAAATTGGAAATAGAAAAAGTGCGGCCAAAAATGAGAATGGGAATGGATAAGTGTGGGAAATGAAACGTATGTTAAATTACAAACAAGTGCACTTGGTCATGAATTATTTACAAATTTACCAATCATTGTAACACTTATTTGTGTTATATATCTTAAGTAATGTGTTGTAAAGTTTATATAGAAAATTGTTTATTTTTACCAATGCTTTTTCAGCTATTCTAACACTTATTAACTGCTAGTAGTTTGTAACTTTTGTAAGTGTTAGAAATTTACAAATACAAAATGTTGTAAAATCATCAATTTGGTGTAGTGAAATATCTCGTTTGGTATTTAGGCATGTCAGCCCAAATGCTGTATATCGAACCAAGTAGCACCGGTCCAGATCTTGAGTGTTGTTTGCGAGACCAAATCATGCCGGTCCAGAAGGATGTCGAACCATTTTTTAATGTTTTTCGAACCAAACCCCAGGGCTGCTATATAGTAGTTATCCCTCCTTATTTCTTCACTCTATAAATAGTGGAGCTTCTGGACAACAATGGTAGCCATCCTAGAAAGCTAATAATCTACAGATTTTTATCTTTATTGCTAATTCTTCTTATTTATAGTCTCGAAAAGTGAATCGATCTTATAACTCTAATATTTTAGTGATAAATAAAATCTCATATTTTCGAGTAGACGTACACTGCCTCGTGGTAGTGGAACCACTATAAATACTGGTCTTATGTTTTTTGCACTGCATTGATCTGTGACTGTCTGTTCTGGTGTTTATCTCTATTTGTTTCGTCTCACCACAATCATGATCCAGTTGTTTTCCGATGCATTTGGTTTTTTATTCCTCTAGATTGATCATCTAAAATGGATTTTCCCCAATAGTCTAGTATCAGAGCTGCAAGATTGATTGAGGAGTGTTGGACGCTATGGCAGGAGATGAAGCGACTCCAGGTTTTACTAGACCATATACTAGAGGGATGTATATCGCATCATAAACATGGTTGGAAATAGAAAAATGGAATGGGAATACAGACTTCGAGAAGTGGCGATGGAGGATGAAGGCTATTCCAATGAGGAATGAAGTCCATCCAGTAGTGTTTGCCCCTGAGGAGTTGATGGCTGACATCTCAGTCGTGGAAAGGAAGGAGATGAAGAAATGGGCATTTGCTGCTTTACAACTAGCTATGGGTTATCTAAAAGATTAGCAGTAAGACGACTACTAGGGATATTTGGACCAAGCTGGAAAATCTCTACTTGAAGGAATCTCTGGCTAACCGTTTGATATTGATGAAGAGATTTTTCACCATGCGGATGAGAGTGGGTACTTTGGTGAAGGAATATCTTAATTTCTTTGATGATCTCGGGATGAAGATGAAGACTGTTGACTTGAAGATGGATGAGGAGAAAATGACATTGATTCTTTTGTGTTCTCTTCCGGAGCGTTAAACAGGTTTCGCTAATAGCCTTATCTTCACTAGAGATACATTAACAGTGAAAGATATGAAGTCAGGCCTTCTATTTGAGGGCTTGAAAGATCAGATGAAGGAGATAAGTGAAGGAAGTTGAGGTGGAAGTAGTAGTCACGGCCTGCTTGTTGAAAAAGGTAGAGAAGATAAGAAGATTTGGCACTCTAGAGGGCGTTCCAAGTCCAGAAATCCCGATAATGGCAGGGGAGGAAAGCCTAAGGACGGAAAGTACTTTGTCTGCCAGAAATCCGGTCATTGGAAAAAGGATCGTCCAGATTTAAAAAAGAAGGAAGAAGATGGATCTTCATCATTTATGGTGGAGAAGTCTGTATCTGACAATTTGTTGTCTGCAGCAGTATCGAATGCCTAAGACCATTGGATTCTAGACTCAGGGGCGTCTTTCCATATAACGCCTAATAAGGATAACTTCAATTCTTTCGTTGGACGAGAGGGAAGCTCTATTCTTATGGGTAATGATGCTAGCTGTAGAGCATTGGGTGAAGGTATAGTGAGGATCATGATGTTTGACGGAGTAATACACACTTTAACAGGTGTTTGGTATATTACAGGTCTTCGAAAGTCCTTAATTTTCTTAGGATAATTGGCATCATTGAAATGCAAGGTAAATATCGAGAAGAATAGTCTAAAGGTTTTGAGAAGTGCATTAGTTCTTATGAAAGGAGATGTGTTTCGAAATCTGTGTTTGTTGAAAGAAACTACAGTTCTTGGAGAGTAGTGTATTGGATTAGACAATTCTCGTGCTTTGGATGCCACAAGGCTTTGGCATCTTAGGTTGGGTCATATTTCAAAGAAGGGCTTAGAGTTTCTTCAGAGACAGAACATGATCAAAGAAGGAAGCTTCGACAAGATGAAATGTTGCCAGGAGTGTGTGTTAGGCAAGCAAACTAAAGTATCTATTGGAATTGGACTCCATAGATCGAGTGGAGTACTTGAGTACGTGCATACAGTTGTTTGGGCACCGGTTGCTACTCCTTTGTTGGAATCTCAATTTTCATCGTTTTGATTGTTACAACTATATAAATCAATATTTGTGCGTACTAATCATTTATGCAGGTGATCCGTTGCTGATTCGTATTGAAAATATTTTAAAGATGATAGTTCTTTGTTTAGAGTATGTATAATGTTTAGCAATATGTTAAAATCTCTTCTTGAATGGTGTGTATATATACACACACACATACATGCTTAAACATGCACAAAAGCTGAAAAAAACTGACTTAATGGACTCATCCAGCCATCTGTTTGCTGAAACAATTTTATTGTTTCACAATATACAACCGGCTGAATGAGTTAATTCGGCCGGCTAGGCTAAAATTTGCCTATTTCTTTGCTGTTTTCGATTTTACCAAATTCAAAAGGCTGAATTATTATTTCAACCAACTAAATATTTTCAACGGCTACTTTTTATGAAAAGACACTTCCCTTCATCAAATAGAAACTTCTTCAAATCAATAGTTTCACATGTTCCTTTTCAATATTATCTTTCATGAATAATTGCAACTGTTTAATCCCTATAAATAGATTTTAGAATTCAACAAACAAATAACTTAACTGATTGTAATATTCTTGAATTCTTATCTCTTAATCTATTTTCAATTTGCAATCTAATTGCATACAAACTCTGATCGTTGATCACTCCATCTTCCATATTCTTCAAGCACATTGCGCTATATATCATAAAGGAGAAGATCATAGAAAGATTGTACTTAATTGACTTATTAGTGCTATCTAAAGGAGCATACTACAATCATATACTTTTTTCTAATTGTAAAGAAGTTATGTTCGGTTGCTCAAGTGGTAGAAGTCCTATTCGGTTACTTAGAGGGTAGAAGTATTGTTCGGTTGCTTAGGTGGTGTAAACCTATTCCTCCGGGTTAAGTGGGGGTTGCTAGTTTAATTCCAGACGGAGTCTAGGACTGGATGTGAAATGGAAGTTCGAACCAGTATAAAAATCTCTGGCGTCTTTTATTTTACTATATACTTACTTAGTTTATATTCCGCGCAAATAGTTATCCGTATTACACGATCCTATAGCACAGTCATTTTCATTTGGTATCAGAGCAAGGTCATAATATAACCATAACATAGTTATCTGATATTGTTTTAATATGGAAAACAACAACAGTACTATCGCTAACACTGCCTTTTTAGAAGGTCAACCTACTGCACGACCACCTCTATTTAATAGAATGAACTATAACTATTGGGCTACTAGAATGAGAATCTATATACAAGCAAGTAGTTATGAAACCTGGAACGTTATGCAATCTGAATGTACTATTCCACTACTGAATATTCAACATGGTCTAACACGTAAAATTTAGACGCAACTGCAAATGCAAATGCTAAAGCTATGAATATGTTATATTGTGCGTTAGACAAAAATGAATTTAATAGAATAAGCATGTGTAAAAATGCTCATGAAATTTGGCATATACTTAAAATTACACATGATGGTACTAACAAAGTAAAACAGAGTAAAATTTCTATGCTCAAAAATCAGTTCTAGAATTTTAAAATGAAGCAAGATGAGACTATAAATGAAATGTACTCTAGATTTGAAGATATTTTTCATTCTTTGATAGCATTATGAGAAACTTATACAGATTTTGATATTATTTCAAAAATCCTCATCTCACTAACGGATGAGTGGGAGCAAAAAGCTTAGCAATCGAAGAAGCTAAAGACATTTCGATCATAAAACCACAGGAGTTGATTGAAAATCTAATGTCTCATGAAGTTAATCTCCAGGAAAAACGAGTATAGGCTCAAGATAAGAAGAATACAGAATTCCAAGCAAAATAAGATGAATCAGATTCAGATGAAGAAGATATGGCGTTCATTGCTAAAAATTTCAATTTTTTTTTGAAATTTAGAAATAACAAGAATAACTCCAGCAATAATAACAACACCAACAAACCATCATCTTCTGCTCTAGAATGTTATGAATGACATAAGAAATACCACATCAAGAAAGACCGTCCTGAGAAAAAGAAAGACAAACATAAGCACAAAAAAGACAGATGCAAGAAGAAAGCTTTCTCTATCATATGGGACGATATAGAATCATCTTCACCATCAGAAAGTGACTCAGACAGTGATTCGGAACAAGCCAATATTTGCTTTATGGTCACAAAAGACAAGATAAGTGATCTAACTTTTAATGATCTTTTGGAAATCAATTCAGAATTACTTGATAAATTAAAAGGCAAAAATAGAAAGTACAAAGAAACTCTTGAAAAATTGAATAGAACTGAAATCGAAGTAGAAATGCTAAGAGATGAAAAGAAAATTTTGGAAGAAGAACTTCAAGTTACTGAAGAATCTTGTTCTAATATGACATCTCAAATTTCTCTGCTAAGTTAAGAGACATAAAATTAGAAAGAAAAGAATGATGCTTTATTAATTGAGAATTATGACCTTAAAGCAAATATCAAGATTTTAGAGTTAGATAACTCTAACCTTAAAACAAAGTTAGAAGACGTTACTAAAAATGCCTCTAATTTTAATAAAGGCGGAGAAAATCTTTCCAAAATTATAGAAAATTCTCAAACTGCTTCAAATAAAAGAGGAATAGGATATAAACAATCCTCTAAAATTATTCAAAAGAAAAGGAATTCTTCATATAAAAGGAATAGTAAAGTTGAAAAATCTAGCTCTAAAGTTTCAAATTTTACTAAATCAGTTAAAATTTGAGTTCCTAAAACAAATAATTCTTCGATTAGAAATAAGTATATAAAATCTTTTATAAAAACTATTCATAAAAACAAAGATTTTGTTTTCAAAAGGAATTCTAAACCCTCTTGAGTTTGGCTTCCTAAGACATAACTCTTTGGGACCAAAATAAAATGGTGGGTACCAATGTTAATTCTATGTTTTACAGGTATCGTCTAAAAAGAGAGGAAAATGGATTCGAAACAGTGGTAGCTCAAAACACATGACAGGAAGCAAACAAAGGGATACTAACAAACATTAATTACTCAGATGGAGGTTCCGTCACATTTGGAGATAATTCCAAAGGATATCTCATCAGCAAAGGCGAAGTGAGCAATAACGGTATATCTAGTTTACCACTTACTGCGGATGTTTTATAAGTTAAAAATTTGAAGCATAATTTACTGAGTATCAGCCAATTGTGTGACAAATGATTCACTATTTCCCCTTCTGCAAACAAGTGTGGCATTTTTGATCAAAATAAAAATCTTATTTTTGAAGGTTTTAGAGATAAAAAATATATTTTAAATATGAATGTAAATTATAATACAAATATGTGTTTAATAGCGAAAGAAAATGATCCTTGGTTATGGCACAAAAGATTTTGTCATATTAATTTCAAAGCTATAAATAAATTATCTAAAAATGATTTAGTAATAGGTTTACCAAAAACGAACTTTAATGTTAACAATATTTGTGATTCTTATCAATTAGGAAAATTATCAAAATCATACTTTAAATCAAAGAAACATATTTCTACTGTTCAACCACTAGAACTATTGCATTTGGATCTTTTTGATCCAACTCATATTCAATCTACTCCAACCAACAAGTAAATTAGGGCAAAATCATTTTAGATGAATTTCAAGACATCACAATCCGAAGAACATATAAGACCATCCATTATGGCGCCTATAGTATGCGTATCCTTTTCAACTTTGGCGTTCCAATGCCTGACTTCGAGTTTTCAAGCATTAGCGAGTTACGCGCAAAAACCTTAGGATTGATGGGTCTTCTTCCCCGGCCTCCTCCACAACAAATCATTTTTTTTCAAGAATGGTCTCACAATATTCAACAAGGTGTTCCACAACCTCGTGGCACTAGTATTGCCTCCTCTTCGCATAACCAACATGAAGAAGAAGAGGATGACGACTCCATTCAAGTTGTTGGCCTGGAAACTTCCTCCAAACAAGCTACCATCACCCTCTCCCGAAATGAATCAAAACTTCATCGGGAAATTAAACTTTTTGAAAAGAATATGGAGAAGAAATTAAACTCCATAAAAGGATTTCTTAATAGGATATGGGATAAAATCTCTTGTTCGGGTTCTACATCCACCAAAGCTTACAACCCATCTCCCTTTCAATGGTCGTCTTCAAATTCGGATACGAATGATGATGAGCCCCCTATTTCTATCTAGTTTTGTTATTTTCTATGAACTTTATTTTCCGGTTTGTAATATTATTTCAAAACTTCTATGGTTCTCTTTTAGTTGTCTATATAATGTTGTATGGATATTGTGATTTTGTTTTTGTAATGACATCTCGAGTATGTGTTTTAATCTATGCTTTGCAATGTTTACATGCATTTATTTTTTATCCTTATTTTTATCGTTGACAAAGTGGGAGAAAGTTAGCTTAAATTATTGTGCATATTGATAGGGGGAAGTATTTATGTAAATATATTATGTATACTTATATAGTTGTCATCATCAAAAAAAGGGAGAATGTTGGAATCCTGATTTTCATCGTTTTGATTGTGACAACTATATAAATCAATATTTGTGTGTACTAATCACTTATGTAGGATATTCATTGCAGATTCGTATTCATATATTTTGAAGCTGATAATCCTTCATTTAGAGTCTGTATACGATTTAGAAATATGTTAAAATCTCTCTTGAATGATATACATATACATACATACATATACACACACACACACATGATCAAACATGCACAAAAGGCTGAAAACAGCCAGCTGAATGGACTCATTCAGCCGTTTGTTTGCTGAAACAATTTTATTGTTTCACAATATTCAGCCTGCTGAATAAGTTAATTCAGCCGGCTGCTTTAGGCCAAAATTTGCCTGTTTCTTCGCTGTTTTTTGATTTTACAAATTTAGAAGGCTGAATTATTATTTCAGCCAGCTGAATATTTTCAACCACTAATTTTTATAAAAAGACACTTCTCTTCGTCAAAGAGAAACTTCTTCAAATCAACAGTTGCACCTGTTCCTTTTCAATATTATCTTTCATGAATAATTACAACCGTTTAATCTCTATAAATAGATTTTAGAATTCAAAAAAAAATAACTTAACTGATTTTAATATTCTTGAATTCTTATCTCTTAATCTATTTTCCATTTGCACTCTAATTACATACAAACTTTGATCATTGATCACTCCATCTTCCACATTCTTCAAGCACATTACACCATATACCATAAAGCAGAAGATTATAGGAAGATTGTACTTAATTGACTTATGAGTGCTATCTAAAAGAGCACACTACAGTCGGATACTTTTGTCTAATTGTAAAATAGTCCTATTCGGTTGCTCAGGCGGTAGAAGTCATATTCGATCGCTTAGGTGGCAGAAGTCATGTTCGGTTGCTCAAGTGGTGTAAGCCTATTCCTCCGGACTAAGTAAAGTTTGCTAGTTTAATTCCAGAAGAAGTCTGGGACAAGACGTAGAACAAGAGTTCAAACCAGTATAAAAATCTATGATGTCTTTTATTTTACTATTAACTTACTTAGTTTATATTCCACACAAATATTTTGACCATATTACGCAATCCTATAGCATAGTCATTTTCATCCTTCTCTTGGAGGAGCAAAATATTTTATCTCTTTCATTGATGACTTTTCTCGAAAAATATGTGTGTATGCGATGAAAGTCAAATCAGAGAGCTTAGATAAGTTCAAAGACTAGAAAGCGCTTGTTGAGAACCAATCCGGTTCTCGGTTGAATGTGCTAAGATCTGATAATGGCAGTGAATTACTCTCTAGGGAGATCTTTGACTTTTGTACACAGCATGGCATTCAGAGACATTTCACTGCATTCGGCGATCCGCAATCCGATAAGGTTGTAGAAAGGATGAACATGACTCTACTGGAGAAGGCTTGTTGCTTGAGATTGACAGCAGACTCGTCTAAAGGCTTTTGAGCTGAGGCATTATCAATTGTGGTGGATATCATAAATCGAATCCGTGCTCATCCATAGATGAGAAGATTCCAAAGGAGAAGTGGAGGTAAAGCAATGTATCTTGGTTACTTCCAAATTTTTGTTTGTTTTGTGTACGTTCACCATACATGTGATGACAAGTTGGAGGATAGAGTATACAAGGGCATACTAATGGAATTCACCGACGGTACCAAAGGGTATCGAATTTGAAACCCTAATGATTGGAAGATTGTTCATTCCAGACATGTTACTTTTGATGAGTTTACTATGTTCAATCCAATGGAGATGCTACCTACCACATCAGAAGATTCTGATAGGCCTAAGGAGATGGAAGAAGTTCCCATGTTCTAGCCAAATAGTGGAGTTGTTATTGATGCTGTCGAGGAAAACGCAGTTGATGAAGCATCATAGGATAGTCCACAGGTACCTTTTAATAGTGCTGGTGATATGCATAAATCTTAAGGAACTTCAGTTCAAAGTGGAGCTGAAAGGAGTTTAGGTGAAGCAGTACCTACCCGGGTCAGTCGTAGGACTATTAGGCTGCCCAAAAGGTATGGTGATTGGAAGTTTGCGAACCTTAGCCTTGATGATCAGTTTTTTGATGCCCCATCTCTATACTCACAAAAGCCAAGGGCACTATGGGGTAATACCGTCGACTAGCGCGAAGAATAAGGCTATTGAGGAGCGACCATTTGTGTAATTGATTTGAGCGAGTCCGATATGCTAGATAAAATATCAGACCTTTCATTTCAAAGGGAAATCTGACATGTCAAATGCAAACTCAAGCGATTACACATTGGCTATGTGGTCTTCGAAAATAAATATAAAATAAACATAACACAAATCAGTCACAGATATTCATATTACTAAGGCAGAAACAGATATGAATATAACACATAAAAGTGTACATCCAAGTAGTAGTCATGCAAGATCCACTACATAATAAAAGAATAGGTGCAAGTGCAAGATAAAAGAATATGTATACATCAAGAAGTCTCTATCTCGAATGTGTAAAAGCAAAAACTACTAAGCTAAAGTTGTTAGCTAAAAGTCAAAAGCTAGTCCCTGCTAAAAATTCAAGTGGAGGCATCTGTAACACCATAGTCTGACTCGAGTATTATTTGAAAAAGAAAAATTAACAAACGGATCAATCCAGCTATAAATATCATTCAAGATGAGATATGATAAGATATATGACAAAAATATATGATAACAATAATGTCATACCGTGATAAGTATATATTTGATAACAATGAAAATCTACAATACCTCAAATCTTCTCAAACACCAAAAAGAATGTCATATTCTTTAGCTTATTCACCAAACCTCAAATATTGAAAAAGCATATCAATGCAAATCGCAATAATTGGTGAAACAATGATTCCAAAAATCCATAATAGAAAATCCAGAAAACATAAAAAGGGGGAGGCCTATCACAAACGGGAGCATGAAGACTCACCAACATGTGTATCACAAATGAGACGCTATCCCATAAAATGACCTGAATCTCCTCCTAATAAGGTATAATCCCCCTTTGTTGACTATGAGTCGAAGATCCTCCTAACAAGGTATAGTCCTCCTTTGTGTACTATGAGTCGAAGATCCTCCTAACAGGGTATAGTCCCCCTTTATCGGACTATGAGACATCGCACATTGCTAGTCTAAATCTCAAAATGGTCACCGTTGATCAATAAGAAGTGTAAATTACAGTAAGCTAGTAAATAAATGAGTTTAGCTTCATGTCCCATAACCATTGTCTTAACTTAAATATTTACGAACAAATTATAGATTTTCACACGAAAATTGTCACAAGATTTTAGTCGAACAAGTTTAAGAATTAACCGACGAAGTAAACGCAAGCATTTCATACCACTTATTTTGCTAAGTCGTTTAATTAGATTTCTCATACGAATGAGATAAAGGTTTGTATATACTAATAGATTAGAAAACGGTTTTAAAAACAAGCTTTGTATTAAAAGTAACGTTAAAATCGTTTTTGTGAAAGAGTTTGAGTATTTACTACTAGTATAGAAACCTTTGTACTTTAAAAATGACAAATCACAGAAATGATTGTAAAAACAATCTATCACCAAAAATTCACATTGGACGACGTGAATTAAAACCATGAAAAATCTATATCAAATCCATCAAATGGATATACCCCAAAATCCAGAAAAGAAGTCAACAAAGTAGATAATAAGTGATAACAACCAATCAGATCAACCAAAAATTGATATAAATGGAAAGCACATAAAAATAGGCAACTTCCCTGAATTTAACAGTGCCAAACGTCTGGTGGTTTTCCCAGACGTCTGAGCTGAAGGTCTGAAAATTTTCTTCTAGATCGTTTAGACGTCTGGGAAATAAACTCAGACATCTGAGCTGTAAGTTTGGAATTTTTATTCCATAGCTTCAAATGTCTGAGCATTTTACCAGACGTTTGAGCTAAAGCTCAGGGAATTTTTTTTCTTGGGCCATTGATGGCCAAATTATCTCGAAAGCGATCGAAAGAGCTATGATAGCTAGGGATTATGCCAAGCGACAGCCCAACCCCATATGCTATTCAATACACTCCAAACAACATATCCAACCATCCATAGTAGGATTTTCATCGATTTTGACTTCAAAATCCCAAAAAATTGGAAAATTCACCGAACCAATTCAATTCAAAATCACTTGGACATGAAATAGGTGTTAGGAATTCAAACCTAACAACAATGAAAGCTATAGATACAGATGTGATTTCAAGAACTCACCTTTAAACTCAAAAACAAGGAGTAAAAAGCTCTAAAACAAGCTAAGATCGATTTCTCTTCCACAACACCTCTAGAATCTTCAATCTATTATCATGTGAAATGAATTTTATAAGTTAGGTTATAGGAAATTTTGAAAATTGAAGAGAGATAGAGATGGAGAAGATAAAGTGGATGCTTACCTAAGCTTCTCTTAGATTTTGGTACTTGGATTTGAATTTCCTAAGAATCTAGGGGTTGGGAATTTTAGTTTCCTATCTTTTTCCCATTTTCCTTCTAGCTTATGAATGTTAGGAAATTAGAAATAAAATGAATGAAGAGGAGTGGAGTTAGGGTATTGGGTAGAGGAGTTTGGGTTAATTTGTTGGGTTGGTGGGCTAGAACCAAACCCAAAGCCCAAAAGAAAATACCAAAATCCTTATCAACTCCAAACATATCGATGTTTGTACTCAAATACGTTGTAAATGCCATTTTGAACTTAATGGAAGTGGTCTCGAGTCCGGATTCGACTGTTTACAAAAATTCATATTTTGTACTTTAAATTTAACTAATGATGCTATATTTAAATATATAATCGTAAAATATTCGGGCTGTTACAGACTCTCCTCCTTAAAGAAACTGGTTCATCGCAATACTTAAGTAGAAAATAAAAAGTAACAACCACACAAAGGCATAACAACACAAAAGAATTTTTTTAAATTAGAAGTTTTACCTTTAAGGAGCATAGGAGAGTAATTCCGGATGTGTTCGCTCGATGAATTCTCTAGATTCCCAAGAACAATCCTTAGGATTTGAGGCCATTGAACTTTCACAAGCGGAACATCTTTATTTCGAAGGCGTTTAACCACCGCAGCAATGATACAAATATGATGTTGCATACAAGTAAAATTAGGTGAAACTTTAATTTATTCAATAACACAGGGCTCAAGAATAGAATCAGAATCTCTAAGGCATTTCCATAGTTGAGAAACGTGGAATACATCATGAATAGCAGAAAATTGAGCCGGTAATAAAAAGCGATAAGCCAAAGAACCAATGCGTTTAGTGACGGGAAATGGACCAATATATCGAATTTCCCCAAACGACTGAAACATACAACACCCTTCATAAGTGAAACACGAATGAATACCAAATCTCCCATAGAAAGTTCCAATTTTCTTCTTCGGTTTTCGGCATAGGATTTTTGTCTACTTTGTGCTTCTCTCGTCCTGTGATGAATAAGGTCAGTCTTTTCTATGGAATCACGAATAAAATTAGGGCCAAAAACCAACTTATCACCGAGTTCAAGCCAACATGAAGGAGATCGGCATGGCCTTCCATAGAGTGCCTCGAAAGGTGTCATACCAATACTAGATTGGAAGTTATTATTATAGGAAAAATCAACAAGATAAATATGATCTTCTCAACTTCCACCAAATCAAGAACACACTCACGAAGAAGATCTTCAAGTGTTTGATTCACATGCTCTGTTTGTCCATCGGACCGAGGATGATAAGTGCTGCTAAAATTAAGCTTCGTTCCTAAAGATTTTTGAAGACCTTTCCAAAATCCACTAGTAAATAATGGATCACGATCGTTAACTATAGAAGTAGGAACTCCATGCAATTTAATAATTTCTTTGACATAGAGTTTAGCGAAAAGAGGTACGGTCAGGTTGGACCGAACGGGAAGAAAATGGGTGGATTTTGTAAGTCTATCTACTATCACCATAGACTGTCATGATCCGAATGAGAACGGGGAAGTCCATCGATAATGTCCATGGAAATTTGATCCCACTTTCAAATTAGAATGTCCAAAGGTTAAAATAACCCGTCGGGCCTTTGATGCTCGGCCTTAACGAGTTGGCAAGTCATGCAACGCTTAGTGAATTTAGTAATATCAGATTTCATTCCATCCCAATAATAAAGTCGTTTCATGTCTGTATACATTTTACTACTACTAGGATGAATAGTAAATTTAGAACAATGAGAATCTTTTAAAAAGTCTTTACGAAGATCAATAATATTTGGCGCAATAAGTCTATTAAACTTTCGAATACCTCCACGAGCATCGATTTCAAAGTCTTTCAAACCATCAATATTATTTCTATGCCTACAACTTTGGCTAAGAAGAGCCATTTTGGGATCTTGCTTTTGAGCTTAAAGAATGCAGTCTAAAAGAGATGGATGAGCCTCAAGACTACATAAAATAAGAGATGAACATTAATCAGATTCATGATCTCGAATCTCACAAGTGGACAAAGTCTCGAGATCATTCCATTCAGATATGATCATAGAAAAAACCACTTGTTGCCTACGACTAAAGGCATCGTCAACACGATTTCCTTTTCGGGGAGTATAAAGAATATCAAGATCATAAGATGCAAGGAATTCGATCCAACTTTGTTGACGCAAATTAAATTCCTTTTGAGAAAACAAGTACTTCAAAAATTTATGATTGGTGTAGAGAACAGATTTCTCTCCCGAAAGATATTGACACCATATTCTAAGAACGAAAACAATTGCCGCGAGCTCTAAATCATCAGTGGCATATCTAGTCTCGGTAGGATTTAATTGCCTGGAAGCATAAGCGATAACAAGTTCCCTTTGCATGAGAATGTCTCCCAAACCAACACAGCTAGCATCAGTATAAACAATCAAATCTTGGTTCCTTTCGAGAATCATAAGAATAGGAGCATCGAAAAGGAGTTCTTTTAATTTTTGGAAAGGAGCTTCACATTTGTCTGACTAAATGTACTTAACTCCCTTCTTTGTCAAACTAGTAAGAGATGCGGAAGTTTTCAAAAAGTCTTTTATGAAACGACGGTAATAGCACACTAATCCAAGAAAGCTACGAATATCCATCACACTCTCCAGTCTCTTCCAATTTTAGATCGCCTCAATCTTTGAAGGTCCCATGGTAATTCCGGATTCAGAAATAATATGTCCTAAAATTTTCACATGGGACATCCGAAAGTGGCACTTAGAAAATTTTGCTTTCAATTGATTGCTTCTAAGAGTTTCCAACATAATTGGAAGATGTTTTTCATGTTCTTCCTTGGTTTCAGAATAAATAAGAATATCATCTATAAAGATGAGAACAAATCGATCGAGGAAGTCTTTTAAAACTCGATTCATAAAGTCAACGAATTAAGGCCGAGCATTTGTTAAACCAAATGGCATAACAAGCCATTCATAAGATCCATAATGAGTACAGAATAATGTTAAAGGAATGCTATCCTATGCAATACGAAGCTGATGGAAACCGGTTGCTAAGTCTAACTGTGAAAAAAAATTAGCACCACTAAGTTGATCGAATAGATCATCAATCCAAGGCAAGAGATATTTATTCTTGATTGTGAGATCATTAAGCTTGCAGTAGTCAACGCAAAGCCTAAGTGTACCATCGGATTTCTTCACAAAGATAGCTGAAGCTCCCCAAGAAGAGGAACTAGAATGGATGAATTGTTTTGTTTCCAATTCGGATAATTGTTTACGCATATTATCATTTTCCTTATTGGACATACGATAAGGAGGACGAGTGATAGGTAAGCTCCCGCGATTAGATTAATTCTGAACTCTCAAATGAAAATTCACGAACACGTGAATGAGGGAAATGACATCTTCCTCATCATTATTATCATCATCATGTGGAGTTAGAGAATACAAGGATGTCACTAAATTGGAATCTGAATCTGAATCTTTAAGAACTATAGAAATCTTCTTAACAGATTGGGGATGTCGAAGATAGATAGCCCTCTCGGGACATAGGGTGTGGGCTTCATAACGGTTAAGCCAATTTATCACCAAAATCATTTCGAAACCTAAGTAGCGCATAACATGCAAATCGGCTCGAAAAGCATAATCACATAAAATAATCTCGATATCTTTACAAAATAAACTGAGTATTGTGGATCCACTAACTGGATTCGTAATTCTCAGCGAAGTCATCAACCTATAACATTTAGAGAAAAAGTATCAACAAGTTATTTTGATATAAAAGAGTGAGCTGCACCCGTATAAAAAAGAACTCGAATAGGATGGTCACAAAACATAATAATACCATCAAGGATAGAATGAGAAATACTTTGACCAAGTGTCACTAGGGACTTGCACAACATTTAGCTTTCCCTCTTTCTTGGTTTGAAGTTCGGGACATGAAGATATATAATGATCCGAACTTTTGCAATAGCGGCAAGAAATAGGCCTTGAACACCTATTTATATAGTGGTCCTTAGGAGCACAACTGTAGCATTCTCCACGATTAGGGATTGGAGTCTTTGCTACCGAAGTTATTTGCTTCACTTTCTTGTTAAGATTAGGACTTTTAAACTTATTAAACGGACGTCTCTTCTTACTGATGTTAAAGTTCTTCTTGGCACCCATAGCTTCAACATCACTTTCATTATCAGCGTCTTCAAGTCGAAGGGTGATATCAACAAGCTGAATGAAAGAAACTTCTAGTTTCAGAAGTAAAGGCTTTTTGAGATTCTTATTAAACCCATATATAAACCTCTAATTTTTACTCAATGGGGTATTAATATTTTCGACCCTATATTTAGAGAGGGATTCAAAAGATGCGACATAATCTGTCACAGAAGATTCACCTTGAATAAGGTCAATAAAGCATCGGGCTAAAGTCACTTTTTCAGCTTTCAACACAAACTTTAACTCGAACCTTTCCCGGAAAGGCTCCTAAGTAAGATCCTCTTCAACAATTTTCGAAATCAAAAGCTCATATCAATCTTACGCACTCTTCTAAAGCATACTAGAAGCCACTTGGACTCGATGTAGATCCACCGGATTCATGCGAGAAAAGATGCGATCGTATGTTCAAAGCCAAGCTTGGACATTTATAACGCTTTCGGAACCCTTGAATGGTCTTCCATCCAAATTGGTATAATTACTACACAACCGTGCAAACCTGGATTTAGGATGAGTATGCTCAAGAATGGATCTGGCAGCTTCGGCATTCTTTACATGATCCAAAAGCTATTGGGCAGACATGAATACGCCATCTTGAGGAGTAGCACCGGATTGACCGATGCTGGGACGACAAGGTCTAACCATTTCTCTTCTTTAAGAAAGAAAGAAAGAAGAGGAAAAACATTATTCTCAGAATGAATATCAAACAAACTTGATTGATTAAACAAGACGTCATAAATAATATAGGATAGAACGGGTCCTAAGACTCGAATTAAATCCTAAGGCACGATTTCTAAGAGAGGCTTAGAACAATGATCCTTGTCATAATATTCTACATTGTTCCGATGTTTGGCTCCGATACCAAGTTGTGACGTCCCATCTCTATACTCACACTAGCCAATGACACTACAGGCAATGCCGTCGACTAGTGCAAAGAATATGGCTGTTGAGGAGTGACCAATGGTGTAATTGATTTAAGCGAGTATTGATATGCCAGATAATATATCAGTCCTTTCATTTCAAGAGGAAATCTGACATATCAAATGCAAACTCAAAGCGGATACACAGTGGCTATGTGGTCTTCGGAAACAAATATAAAATAAACATAATACAAATCAGTCACAGATATTCATATCACTAAGGCGGAAACAGATATGAATATAACACATAGAAGTGTACATCAAAGTAGTGGTCATGCAAGATCCACTACATCACAAAAGAATAAGTACAAGTGAAAGATAAAAGAACATGTATACATCAAGGAGTCTCTATCTCGATGCATAAAAGAAAAAACTACTAAGCTAAAGTAGTCAGCCAAAAGTCAGAAGCTAGTCCCTGCTAATCAATCAAGATAAGGCACCTACAACACCTCGGTCTGACCCGAGTATTATTTGAAAAATAAAAATAATAACGGATTAGTCTAGCTATAAATATCATTCAAGATGAGATAGGATAAGAGATATGACAAAAATATATGACAACAATAATGTCATACTGTGATAAGTATATATTTGATAACAATGAAAATCTTCAATATCTCAAATCTTCTCAAACACCAAAAAGAATGCCATATTCTTTAGCTTATTCACCAAACCTCAAATAGTAAAAAAAACATATCAATGCAAATCGCAATAAATGGTGAAACAAAAATTCTAGAAATTCATAATAGAAAATCCAGAAAACATAAAAAGGGGGAGGACTATCACAAACGGGAGCATGAAAACTCACCAACACGTGTATCACAAATGGGACATTATCTCATAAAATGAGCCAAAGCTCCTCCTAAAAGAGTATAATCCCCCTTTGTGGACTATGAGCTGAAGCTCCTCCTAACAGGGGATAGTCCTCCTTTATGGACTATGAGCCGAAGCCTCCCCTAACAGGGTATACTCCCTCTTTGTCGGACTATGAGACATTGCACATTGCTAGTCTAAACCTCAAAATGATCACCATTGATCAATAAGAAGTGTAAATTACAGTAAGCTAGTAAATAAATGAGTTTAGCTTCATGTCCCATAACCACTGGCTTAACTTAAATATTTACGAACAAATTGTAGATTTGCACTCGAAAATTGTCAAGAGATTTCAATCAAACAAGTCCAAGAATTAACCGACGAAGTAAGCGCAAACGTTTCATACCACTTGTTTTGCTAAATCGTTTAGTTAGATTTATCATACGAATGAGATAAAGGTTTGTACATACTAATAGATAAGAAAACAGTTTTAGAAATTAGCTTTGTATTAAAAGTAATGTTGAAATCGTTTTTGTGAAAGAGTTTGAGTATTTACTACTAGTGTAGAAAACTTTGTATTTTAAAAGCGATAAATCACAGAAATGATTGTAGAAACATTATCACCAAAAATTCATATTCGACGACGTTAATTAAAACCATGAAAAATCGATATCAAATCCATCAAATGGATATTCAAAAAAATCCAACAAAGAAGTCATCAAAGTTGATAATAAGTGATAACAACTAATCAGATCAACCAAAAATTGATATAAATGAAAAAGCCACATAAAAATAGGCAATTTCTCTGAATTTAACAATGCCAGATGTCTGGTGGTTTTCCCAGACGTCTGAGCCGAAGGTCTAGAAATTTTCTTCCAGATCGCCCAGACGTCTGGGAAATAATATGAGATGTCTGAGCTGTAAGTCTGGAATTTTCATTTCGTATCAAACGTCCAAGCATTTTACCAGACACCTGAGCTGAAGCTCAGGACAAATTTTTTCCTAGGCCATTAATGGCCAAATTAGCTCGGAAGCAATCGAAAGAGCGATGATGGCTAGGGATTTATGCCAAGCGACAACCCAATCCCATATGCTCTTCAATACACTCCACACAACATATCCAACCATCCATAGTAGGATTTTCAAAGATTTTGACTTCAAAATACCAAAAAATTGGAAAATTCACCAAATCAATTCAATTCCAAAGCATTTGGACATGAAATAGATGTTAGGAATTCATACCTAATAACAATGAGAGCTATAGACATAGATGTGAGTTCAAGAACTCACATTTAAACTCAAAAAAAAAAGAATGGCCCTAAACCAAGCTTAGATCGATTTCTTTTCAATAACACCTCTAGAATCTTCATTCTATCATCATATGAAATGAACTTCCTAAGTTAGGTTATATGAAATTCTGAAAATTGAAGTGAGAATGAGATGGAGAAGATAAAAAGGATGCTTGCGTAAGCTTCTCTTTGATTTTGGAACTTGGATTTATATTTCCTAAGAATGTAAGGTTTAGGAATTTTAATTTCCTATCTTTTTCCCATTTTCCTTTTAGCTTGAGAGTGTTAAGAAATTAGAAATGAAATGAATGAAGAGGAGTGGAGTTAGGGTATTTGGTAGAGGCGTTTGGGTTAATTTGTCGGGTTGGTGGGCTAGAATCAAACCCAAAGCCCAAATGAGAATACTAAAACCCTAATCAACTCCAAAGATGTTTGTATACAAACAAGTTGTAAACGCCATTTTGAACTCAATGGAAGTGCTCTCGAGTTCGGATTCGAATGTTTACAAAAAACACATTTTGGACTTTAAATTCAACTAACGATGCTATATTTAAATAAAATATTTAAATGTATAATCGTAAAATATTCGGGTTGTTACAAACTCCCTTCCTTAAAGAAATTGCTTCCTCGCAATACTTAAGAAGAAAATAAAGAGTAACAACCACATAAATGCATAACAACATAAAAGAAATTTTTTAAGTTAGATGTTTCACCTTTAAGGAGCATGGGAGAGTAAATTCGGATGTGTTTGCTCAATGAATGTTCTAGATTCCCAAGAACATTTCTTAGGATTTGAGGACCATTGAACTTTCACAAGCGAGACATCTTTATTTCGAAGGCGTTTAACCTTCGTAGCAATGATACAAATAGGATTTTGCTCATAAGTCAAACTAGGTGAAACTTTAATTTCTTCAATAACACTGGGCTCAAGAATAGAATTAGAATCTTTAAGGAATTTCTGTAGTTGAGAAACATGGAATATGTCATGAATAGCAGATAATTGAGCCGGTAATAAAAAGCGATGAGCCACATAACCAATGTGCTCAGTGATGGGAAATGAACCAATATATCAGGGTGCTAATTTTCCCGAACGATTGAAACACACAACACCCTTCATAGATGAAACACAAATGAACACCAAATCTCCCACATAAAATTCCATTTTTCTTCTTTGGTTATTGGCATAGGATTTTTGTCTACTTTAAGCTTCTCTCATTCTATGATGAATAAGGTCAATCTTTTCTGTGGAATCCCAAATAAAATCAGGACCTAAAAAGAGCTTCTCACTAGCTTCAAGCCAACACGAAGGAGATCGGCATGACCTTCCGTAGAATGCCTCGAAAAGTGACATACCAACACTAGATTGGAAGCTATTATTATAAAAAAATCAACGAGAGAAATATGATCTTCCCAACTTCCACCAAAATCAAGAACACACGCATGAAGAAGATCTTTAAGAGTTTGATTCACACGCTCTGTTTTTCCATCGGATCGAGGATGATAAGTGGTGCTAAAATTAATCTTCGTTCCCAAAGCTTTTTGAAGACCTTTCCAAAATCCACTAGTAAATAATGGATCATGATCGTTAACTATAGAAGTAGGAACTCCATGCAATTTAACAATTTTTTTAATATAGAGTTTAGCCAAAAGAGGTACGGTCCAGTTGGACCGAACGGGAAGAATATGGGCAGATTTTGTAGGTTTATCTACTATCATCCATTAACTGTCATAAACCAAATGAGAATGAGGAAGTCCGTCGATAAAGTCCATGGAAATTTGATCCCACTTACAAACTAGAATGTCCAAAGGTTGCAATAACCCGCCGGGCCTTTGATGCTCGGCCTTAATGAGTTGGCAAGTCATGCAACGCTTAATGAAGTTAGCAATATCATATTTATTTCCATCCCAATAATAAAGTCGTTTCATGTCCGCATACATTTTACCACTACCAGGATGAATAGTAAATTTGAAACGATGAGAATCTTCTAAAATGTCTTTACGAAGATCAACAATATTTGGAACAATAAATCTACCAAATTTTCGAATACCTCCACGAGCATCGATTTCAAAGTCTTTCAAACCATCATATAATTTTCATCCCTACAAATTTGGCTAAGAAGAGCCATCTCGGGATCTTGCTTTTGAGCTTCAAGAATGCAGTCTAAAAGAGATGGATGAGCCTCAAGGCTACATAAAACAAGAGATGAACATGAATCAGATTCACGATCTCAAATCTCAAATCTCAAAAGTGGACAAAGTCTCGAGATCATTCCATTCAGATATCATGATAGAAACAACCGCTTGTTGCTTACGATTAAAGGCATCGGCAACACGATTCCCCTTTCCGAGAGTATAAAGAATATTAGGATCATAAGATGCAAGGAATTTGAGCCAATGTTGTTGATGCAAATTAAGTTCCTTTTGAGAAAACAAATACTTCAAAGATTTATGATCGGTGTAGAGAACAAATTTGTCCCCCAAAAGATAACGACACCATATTCTAAAATCTAAAACAATGGCCACGAGCTCTAAATCATGAGTAGCATATCTAGTCTCGGCAGGCTTTAATTGCCTAGAAGCATAAGCGATGACATGTTCCCTTTGGATGAGAATGACTCCCAAACCAACACGGCTAGCATCGGTATAAACAATCAAGTCTCGGTTCCCCTCGGGAAGCACAAGAATAGAAGCATCAGAAAGGAGTTCTTTTAATTTTTGAAAAGTAGCTTCACATTTGTCTGATCAAATGTGCTTAACTCTCTTCTTTGTCAAACTAGTAAGAGGTGCGGAAATTTTAGAAAAGTCTTTGCAAATCCAAGAAAGCTATGAATTTCCATCATGCTCTCCGGTCTCTTTCAATTTTGGATCGCCTCAATCTTTGAAGGGCCCACGAAAATTCCAGATTCAAAAATAATATGTCCTAAAAATTTCACACGCGATTGCCAAAAGTGGCACTTAGAAAATTTTGCTTTCAATTGATTGCTTCTAAGAGTTTCCAACATAATTGAAAGATGTTTTTCATGCTCTTCCTCGGTTTTGGAATAAACAAGAATATCATCTATAAAGATGAGAAAAATTCGATCGAGGAAGTCTTTGAAAACTCGATTCATAAGGTCAACGAAATAAGCTGGAGCATTCGTTAAACCAAAAGGCATAACAAGCCATTCATAAGATCCATAACGAGTATGGAACGATGTCAAAGGAATGTTGTCCTCTACGATACGAAGCTGACAAAAACCAGTTGCTAAGTCTAACTGTGAAAAGACTCTAGCATCGCTAAGTTGATCGAATAGATCAATAATCCAAGGGAAGGGATATTTATCCTTGATGGTGAGATCATTAAGTTTGTGGTAATCAACGTAAAGCCTAAGTGTACCATCAGATTTCTTCACAAAGATAGTTGAAGTTCCCCAAGGAGAGGAACTAGAACAAATGAATTGTTTTGTCTCCAATTCGGATAATTGTTTATGCATCTCCTCATTTTCCTTATTGGACATAAGATAAGGAAGATGAGTGATTGGTAGAGCTCCAGGGATTAGATTAATTCTGAACTCAATTTCTTGCTTAGGTGGTAATCCTAAAACGGGCTCAAATATATCGAGAAATTCACGAACAACGTGAATGAGGAAAATGACATCTTCCTCATCACCATCATCATCATCATCATCATGTGGATTTAGAGAATATAAGGATGCCACCGAATTGGATTCGGAATCTTTAAGAATAATAGAAATCTGCTTAACAAATTGGCGATGTCGAAGATGGATAGTCCTCTCGGGACATAGGATGTAGGCTTCATAACGGTTAAGCCAATTTATTCCCAAAATCATTTCAAAACCTAAGTAGCGCATAACATGAAAATCGGCTCAGAAAGCATAATCACATAAAATAATCTCGAAATCTTTACAAAATAAACTGAGTGTTGAGGATCCACCAACTGGATCCGCAATTCTTAGCGAAGTTATCACGCCCATAACATTTAGAGAAAAAGTATCAACCAGTTATTTTGATATAAAAGAGTGAATGCATCTGTATCAAAAAGAACTCGAATAGGATGGTTACGAAACATAATAATGTCATCAATGATAGAATGAGAAATACCTTGACCAAGAGAAGTGTCACTAGGGACTTGCACAACATTTAGCTTTTCCTCTTTCTTGCTTTGAAGTTTGGAACATGAAGATATATAATGACCCGAACTTTTGCAATAGCTGCAAGAAATAGGCCTTGGACACCTATTTATATAGTGGTCCTTAGAACCACAATTGTAGCATTCTCTACGATTAGGGATTGAAGTCTTTACTACTGAAGTTTCTTGCTTTACTTTCTTGTTGGGATTAGGACTTTCGAACTTAATAAAGGGATGCCTCTTCTTATTGATGTTGAAGTTCTTCTTGGCACCCACAACTTCAACATCTGTTTCTTCATCGGCCTCTTCAAGTCGAAGAGCAATACCAACAAGCTGAACGAAAGAAACTTCTGTTTTCAAAAGTAAAGGCATTTTGAGATTCTTATTAAACCCATATATAAATCTCTGATTTTTCCTCAATGGGGTATTAATATATTTAACCCCATGTTTAGAGAGGTCAATAAAGCATCGGGCTAAAGTTACTTTTCAGCTTCCGGCACAAACTTTAACACGAACCTTTCCCGGAATTACTCCCAAGCAAGATCCGCTTCAACAATTTACAAAGTCAAAAACTCATACCAATCTAATGTCCTCTCCTGAAGCATTCTAAAAGCCACTTAGACTCGAGTAGATCCACCAGATTCATACTAGAAAAGATGTGATCGCATGTTCTAATCCAAGCTTGGACTTCTGTAATGCTTTCGGAACCCTTGAATGGTCTTTCACCCAAACTGGTATAACTCACTGCATAAGCGTGCAAACCAGGATTTAGGATGAGTAGGCTCAGGATTGGATCTGGTAACTTGGACATTCTTTACAAGATCCAAATGCAGTTGGGCAGACATAAATACCCCATCTTGAGGAGTAGCACTGGATTGACCGGTGATGGGACGACCATATATAACTATTTCTCTTCTTTAAGAAAGAAAGAAAGAAGAGGAAAAATGTTATTCTCAGAATTAATATCAAACAAACTTGATTGATAAAACAAGGCATCATAAAGAATATAGAATAGAACGGGTCCAAAGACTCGAATTAAATTCTAAGGTACGATTCCTAAGCGAGACTTAGAACAATGATCCTTGTCATAATATTCTATACTGTTCCGAAGTTTGGCTCCGATACCAAGCTGTGACGCTCCACCTTTATACTCACCCTAGCCAAGGATACTATGGAGTAATGCCGTCGATTGGCATGAAGAATAAGGCTGTTGAGGAGCAAGCAACTGTGTAATTGATTTGAGTGAGTATTGATATGCCGGATAAAATATCAGGGCTTTCATTTCAGGAGGAAACCTGACATATCAAATGCAAACTCAACGTGACTACACAGTGGCTATGTGGTCTACGGAAACAAATATAAAATAAACATAACACAAATAAGTCACAGATATTCATATCTCTAAGGCGGAACCAGATATGAATATAACACATAGAAGTGTACATCAAAGTAGTGGTCATTCAAGATCCACTACATCACAAAAGAATAGGTACTAGTGCAGGACAAAAGAATATGTATACATCAAGGAGTCTCTATCTTGAATGTATAAAAGCAAAAATTACTAAGCTAAAGTAGTTAGCCAAAAGTCAGAAGCTAGTCCCTGCTAAGAAATCAAGTGAAGGCAATTGTAACCCCTCGGTCTAACCCGACTATTATTTAGAAAAGAAAAATAATAAACGGATTAGTCTAGCTATAAATATCACTCAAGATGAGATAGGATAAAAGATATGACAAAAAGATATGATAATAATAATGTCATACCGTGACAAGTATATATTTGATAATAATGAAAATCATACAATATCTCAAATCTTCTTAAACACCAACAAGAATGTCATATTCTTTAGCTTATTCACCAAACCTCAAATATTGATAAAACATATCAATGCAAATCGCAATAAATGCTGAAACATAAATTCCATGAATCCATAATAGAAAATCCAGAAAACATAAAAAGGGGGAGGCCTATCACAAACGAGAGCATGAAAACTCACCAACACGTGCATTGCAAATGGGAGGCTATCCCATAAAATGAGCCGAAGCTCCTTTTAATAGGGTATAATCCCCCTTTGTGGACTATGAACCGAAGCTCCTCCTAATAAGGTATAGTCCCCCTTTGTGGACTATGAGCCGAAGCTCCTCCTAACAGCGTATAGGCCCCTTTTGTCGAACTATGAGACATCACACATCGCTAGTCTATATCTCAAAATGATCACCATTAATCAATAAGAAGTGTAAATTACAGGAAGCTTGTAAGTAAATGATTTTAGCTTCGTGTCCCATAACCACTGGCTTAACTTAAATATTTACGAACAAATTGTAGATTTCCACTCGAAAATTGTCATGAGATTTCAATCGAACAAGTCCAAAAATTAACCGATGAAGTAAACGCAAGCGTTTCATATCACTTATTTTGCTAAATCGTTTAATTAGATTCTCATACGAATGAGATAAATGTTTGTATACGCTAATAGATTAGAAAATGGTTTTAAAAACGAGTTTTATATTAAAAGTAACGTTGAAATCATTTTTGTGAAAGAGATTGAGTATTTACTATTTGTATAGAACCTTTGTATTTTAAAAGTGACAAATCACAGAAATGATTGTAAAAACAATCTATCACCAAAATTTCAGATTCGACGACATGAATTAAAACCATGAAAAATCGATATCAAATCCATCAAATGGATATTCCCAAAAATACAAAAAAGAAGCATTAAAGTTAATACAAGTGATAACAACTAATCAGATCAACCAAAAATCGATATAAATGGAAAACCACATAAAAATAGGCAATTTCCCTAAATTTAACAATGCTAGACGTCTGTGTAGGATCGATTTCACCCTAGGGGGTGAATAGAGTGATGTTATTAATTATAAAACTTATCGCGGAAGTTTATATAAAATATTTTCAACACAGAATATCAGAATAATAGCAGCACAGATAATAGCAGAATAATAACTGCAGAAATAGAACACAGAGATTTATCCAGCTTCGACAAAACCCTGCCTACATGCTGCCCCCAAGGTTTCTATTAGAAATTAGATAGTCAAACGCTTACACACGTGAACTTGCGACATCCGTTGTCGACTAACCTAACTCTACGCTCAAAACCCTGCCATAAATCAGCCAATGAGTTGCGAATTCTCGAACTACACCACCGTAGCTTGTCCCCTAGTCACATGACTAGAAATTACACAAGTTTAAAAAGGAAATACGAATTTAAAACAATAATATAAAACAAAACCCTAATTTTATAAAACCAAAGCCGAAAATATCGGCTCAAAATAAAAGATATTCCCTTTTTCCTTCTATATTCTACCGACCTGTATTTTTCGTTAAAAAAATGGTGCTCATTCTCGTTCCTCTGTGCTTTGAAGTTAGGGCTTTGTGGAATTCTATAAAGATGCCGCTTTTAATGGTAGATTGAATGATGCTTCGTGCTTTCTTCGGTTGATTTCTCGGCAGCTTCAAATTGTCGAGTGCCTTCGCTTGATTGAAAGATTGGTACGTGAAATTCCATTTTTGATTTATGCTGTACTCGACTTGATTCGAGTTCCTAATTGATGTTGTGATCTATGATATTCTTCAACTCGAATGGATGATTGCCGGTGATTATAATCGTTTATAAAGAATTCGACTTCCTATAAATTCGTTCGTCTGATAATTTTCTTGGTCGTATGATTTTGATCGAATGCTGTGATTTATTGTTGACTTATTCAATTTCGTGTATATATAATTACTTGTTTCTCACGACTTGATTTCTATCGTGGCCTCCACAGCTTTGATTTCTGACTTGTTCGACTTTGGTACTGACTTGTTCAATATTGGCTTTAACACTGCTGTTGACATTATTTGATTCTTGTTGCCTTGGTCATCACGTCAATGATGCATTTTTTGTGTATTGACTTCAACCTGACTTTGTTATAATAATCGGTTGCCACTGGTTTGTATGTATTAGTGCTCATTAACTTGTATCTTCAACTGTACTGGTTTGCATTGAGTTGTGTAAACTTTATGCCTTGATTTGGTCACTGTTGTCTTGTTGTACTTGATTCATTCGAGTCTGGTACCTTTTGTAGCATTGTTTCTTCATAAGTCCACTGTCCTTTTTGACTTCGCATTTAACTTACTGCTGAGTGCTTGTTGCATTTCACTTTGTCTTATTTGATGTTGAAGTCACAGCGGTGCATTGTGGTGAGTTGCTCTGACCGGTTGACTGTTGCATACATGTTGCCTTATCTTTGCTTATATCTGTGCATGTTCTCTGGTGCCTTTATGTGCATTCATGTCATCATCTTACTGGTTCGAGCTAGTTTGTACATGTTTGATTTGCATTGGGTGTGTTCGAACTTGTACCCTACTGTCACCATGTTGTTGCATACACTTGTTTTCCCTGTCCACTGCTCGACGCGAAGTCTGGTTGCTTCATGTTGTATTGAGTTGTAGCATTTGTGACATATTGGGTTTTGACTGGCTCGAGTCTAGCTCAGGTTGCAGTGATACTGCTTGCATTATATTTGCATCATGTTTACATATATGTGTACCAGTGTGTATGCTCCTCTTGAAGTCTGAGTTGTTGTGACTGGTTCATGTATATGACCTGTACTTCCACATTGCTATGTTGTATTTGCATTGACTTCATGTAGCATTTGAGGTTGCTGTTTTGTTCTTGTTTGTTGTCGGTCGGGTTCATGATATTTATGAAGCTGGTTGATTGAGATAGCTCGAGTTTCTTTTTTGTTTCAGTGGATTCAGCTCTGCCTTTGAGTTTCTGGATTGAACTTGCCATTGCATGTTTCAATGTACTTGAATAAATACTTATTTATCGGGTCTCTGAACGTCTGATTTTTCATTTGCTTGTATACTTGAATCTGGTTCACTCCAAAAAGTTTTGTCCATTGCATATGTTGTCTGGGTTCATACATATGCTTCATTGTTCCTTCGCATATTTGTGATGAGTTGCACTATGGTTTCTCTGACCAGGCTTGTTGACTTTGTTTGCTTACTTCATGTGTACATCGCTGAATTTTTTCGTCGAGGCTTGTTTTATCGTGTTGAAAATTTTCTTGAATTTGTACATTTTGATTGGACCTGTGTTGAATCCAGCTTATAGCTCAGGTTTCACCTTGTGCTGATATCGTGACTTTATTTTTATTGCACTTGAGTTGAACCCTGCTTTTGATTTGGGTTTGACCTTGTGCTCACCTGTCCCTGTAATTTTATCAAGTGTATATATCGGTGTGCACGGCCTTGTGGCATGTACAGTGATACACTGTGCATGTCACAAGCTGTTCGTACATGACGAATTCAAATTTAAATGATGACGAACAACCCAATTAACTGAGGAAAATGATATTTTAAAAATATATTTTATTTTACAGTGCAAAAATATTTTATTTTCAATTTTACTATGTCAGTGTATATTTTTGTAGATAACTTAGATGCTGGATTCAGTCCAAAATGGTGTTGAAGATAAATATGAGTAAATGAGCGATATGTAGTGATGACTGTTATGTAGATTGAAATGTATTGTAATTGCAAATTGTATATATATAGTGAGAGCTTGAGTTTGTACTATTCAAAATTATAATAAATATTTGTTTGAATAAAATATCTATTGGAATTTAAATTCTGTGTTATTTATTGTATTCAGTAAATATTTATTTAATCTGTGAAAATAAAATAGTACATTAATAAATACATTTAAATGAATATATATATATATACACACATATGTGTGTTTATTATCATCAAACAAAAATCATATACTCGCATGTTCAATAATCTCCCTTTTTGATGATAACAAACATATATTTAAGATTTTGAATTTATTAAATGCATTCGATCATTCAGTTTTCTCCCCCTATTTGAATGATCCCTCTCTACACCAAGCTCCCCCTTCATATATGCATGTAAATAAAAATATGCAAATGAGCCTAGATGCAAATAGAAAATATTTGACCTTTATTTGTCAAAATATTAACTTTTTTCTCCCTCTTTTGTTATCAGCAAAAGAGTAATAGTGTTAGAAAAATAGAGATAAAATGATAGACATTAATACAACATTAAAACTCAATCGAATATAAATATTAAATTTCAATAAAAAATCAAGCAAAAATCATAAATACGCTTTTCGATGCATATTCCACTTTGGAATGATAGGGATGATGCAAAAACCATATGGTTGTATCTGTGTCTGGCATATTTATCTCAGGAATTTGAATATCTACTAACCTCGCATAACCATTAGGACTTTTAAATGAAATTAGTAGTATTCCAAGAAAAAATGAATTCAAGTATCTTCTTACCTTGCATAACCGTGAGGACTTTTAAATGGGATTAGAATCAACTTGTCTATTCAAAAAATCAATTTTGACATGCGTTCCACACAAACATAAACGTGAGGACTTTTAAATGAGTATGGAAGCACATAATCAAAAATTCCAAGTAATTCACCCATGCATAACCGTGAAGACTTTTAAATGAGAGTGAATACTTTGGTTCTTTTTATAAAAAAATATAAAATTAAAAACGAATGATTTTCTGTTTAAAATACCACATATTGACAAGCTAAATTGAATTTTGATGAGTGACGGTCGACAGAAATCTGATAGAAATAGAAATGTTCATGGAATTTTTACCAACAATTTTTTTTTATAACTCTTGTTCAAATTTCTAAATAAATTTATTAAATATACCGTCTCAAGTTATAATATATGATTAATATCAACACTCGTCACTTTTTCAATCGTTATTTATCTTTTCGATAATTAGTAGGGAGTCAGATTAGTCAATGTAATTATATAAGATCAAATCCAAAAATAATTATAAAATCAAATTTTTTAAGATGATTAATTTGAAACAAGGTCAAAAAAATGATTTTAGGAAAGGGGTTTTTAGAAAAAATGTCTGCTGTTTGAAAATTATTTGAAGTGAAAAATATGCAGATATTTTCTTTGAAAAACGATGCAGCTACTGAATGTCTCAACATAAATCACGTTCCAATAGTAATTTTTCTATCAACTAGATTACTAGTGTAATCTGCATCTGAATTTTTCTTTCACTTGAGATTATCATTACTTGGATGCTATAGACCAGACTGTGATGTCGCAACAAATTCTTGAAGACTTTCTGAACGAAATTCTTTTAAATTTTAATTGAAGCGGTGCCAATAAACAAAAACTGTGAATATAGAGTCAGCTAAATGTGTTATCATCAACCAATAGAACACCATCATTAATCCAAACTATTCTTTATGAAATAGTCCAAAGACTCGTGAGATTTTTTAAGTGTTCTTAACATAGGAATATAATTGGCCAACAATTTTAAAAAAGTCGGAATCATTATCATTATTCATTTCTTTAAAACATAACTGGCTGATTTAAATTCAAATTATGGTGCAGATTATCACTTTTGATGTATCGTTCAAAATAAATATACCATTACCTGTTTTACCTTTACCGATAATTTTCATTGTTGCCCATTGTGATTCTGCCACCTTTATACTAGGCTAAGAAACTTTGATTTGTCGTCCGTTGTGTTTCTGGAACAGTCGGAATCTAGATAACACTGTTGTTGTTCCTTAGCCTGCCACCACACCTACACGAGAGAATATTTTTGTGACCTATTTGTTTTCTATAGGTCCATTGTTGTTAGTGGCAATTGATTTTGAAAATAATTTTGTGGAGACCCAAAACTATTTATATATGTTCCTTTCGGCACCCAAATTTGTTTAACTTTGAGACATTTTATATTTGTGCCTTTTGAAACCCAAATTAGTATAGTTTTCACGTATTTGAGTCTATACCAGCAATTGTTTTGATTGTGTCCTAATTTTCTACAAATTGTGCACTTATGAATTTTGCTTTTAACAGGCTCAGATTGATTATATTCAAGTCCTTGTCTAACTGTATAAATAGTTTGTTTCCACAATGGCATATTCAATGATTTTTCACTTTTGGAGAATTCTCCTAAAGTCATTGACAGTTGTTGGACTTATGTTTTAAGTGATTCATTTTCATTCAATAATTGTGTGCACCTTTTAATAGAATTTTCTCTCCTGAGTATTTTTACTCTCTTTCAAAATCAGAATTTCATTTTCAAGTGATTTAATTGTAATTTCTGATTTTCTAATTTCATATTCAAATGTTGGACACTTTTCACACTTAGGGCTCCTACTTTGATAGTTTTTAACTAGTTGATCGAGCTGTTTGTTTAAATCTATCGAAGTATCTCTTTGTGATTCAATTTTAGCGTATCTTTCCCTAAGTCATTCAAAACAGTAATTTACTTCATGGAAATATGTAAGTAATTCTAATTGAGTAAGTTTTGATATCTCGCTTGGCTCGTTATCGCCGCTATCAGATATATCACCTCTAAAGCATAGATCTGCTTTCTCACTCTCACTGTAGTGGTTTTATAATCATTATTGCTTTTATTCAACGTGGCTGCAAAACTTCTCCCTTTTGAATTCTTTTCTTGGCCTTGTCGATTTCGAGGATAATTGGGCTTGATGTGTCCGGGTTTGTTGCATGTGTGACAAATGATTTCTTGCTGTTCTGGGTTATCTAGAACTTTGATTATTCTGCTTTTTAATTTTTGATCTAGGGCTGGATTTTCGTATTTGCGGTTCCACTTTTTGGATCTCTTCATCAACAGTGCCAGCTCTGCTGCTCCATCATCATCGTCGTCATCATCACTTTCAGTTTTTCCTTTGAGTACTATTGATTTCTTTCGAGTATCTCCTCCTTCACGATCTTCCTTGAATTTCATTTCTAGCTCATAAGTGGTGAGATTTCCGATGAGTTCTTCAACTTTGATTTGTTTTAAATCTTTCGATTCTTGAATAGTAGTCACTTTTGCCTCAAAACATCATGGAAGGACTCTGAGGATTTTTCGAACTATTTCCAATTCCGTGTATGATTTCCAAGAGCTTTTGAGTTGTATACGATGTTGGAAAGCCGTCCGTACATCTCTTTGACATTTTCTTCCCTGGCCATTGTAAAATTCTCGTATTCGCTACTCAGCATGGCAAGGTGAGATTCCTTGACTTGAGATGTTCCTTCGTGAGTCACTTCTAGTGTGTGGCATATTTCCGGTGCAGTTAGACAATGCGAGACACGATTGAATTCAATGCGAGCAATGAACAAATAATAAAATTCATAGCTTTAGCATTAGCATTCTATAACTTATTTTATAGATTTGTCCATTGATCAAACGGTTTTTCAATTTCTTGATTATTTACAACTATAGTGGGTGCTCTATAACCTATCTCAACTATATTCCAAGCATCAATGGTTTTTAGAAAAAATTTCATTCTATTTTTCCAGTACGCATATTCACCATTGAACATTGGTGGTCTAACTATAGATCGACCCTCAGCAAAAGCAGTATTAAAAGAAGCCATTTTAAAATTTTAAAATTTGAAAACAAAATTGGTTTTTGAAAAATCAAAATTTTAAAATATAAATGGCTTTTCTTCCTAGCTCTGATACCACTTGTAGTCTCGATTTCACCCTAGAGGGGGGAGGTGAATAAGGTGATGCTAATGATTATAAAAATTATTGCGGAAGTTTATATATAATATTTTCAACACAGATATATCAGAATAATAACAACACAGATAATAGCAGAATAATAAATGCAGAAATAGAACACACAGATTTACCTAAATTCAGCAAAACCCTGCCTACGTGCTGCCCCCAAGGTTTCTACTACAAACTAGATAGTCAGACGCTTACACACGTAAACTTGCGACACCCGCGATCGACTAACCTAACTCTATGCTCAAAACCCTGCCACAACTCAGCCACTGAGTTGTGAATTCTCGAACTACACCTTCGTCCCCTAGTCACACGACTAGAAATTACACAAGTTTAAAAAGGAAATACAAATTTAAAATATTAATATAAAACAAAACTCTAATTTTATAAAACCAAATCCCAAAATGTCGGCACAAAATAAAAGATATTCCCTTTTTCCTTTTATATTATGTCGGCCTGTATTTTTCCTTAAAAAAATGGTGCTCATTCTCGTTCCTCTTTGTTCGGGAATTAGGGCTTCGTAGAATTCTTTGAAGCTGTCGCTTACAGTGGTAGATTGAATGATGCTTCGTGCTTTCTTCGGTTGATTTGTCGGCAACTTCAAATTGTCGAGTGCCTTTGCTTGATTGAAAGATTGGTACGTGAAATTCCTTTTTCGATTTGTACTGTACTCGACTTGATTCGAGTTACTAATTGATGTTGTGATCCGTGATATGCTTGAAATCGAATGGATGATTGTCGATGATGTTAATTGTAACATTCTTGAATTTCAGCCAAAATTAATTTAATCTTTGGAATTAAATTACGAAATTATTGGTAAAATAATATGAAATTTCCAGAACAAATAAAAATATGTACTTTAAATAGAATTTTGGATTAGAGTTTAAAAATAAGTATTTATTTATTTGAATTTGATTTGAATACTCTAAATTATGAGATGAATAAATTGTTTTCTAATTTTAAAATATGATATATTGGAGAGTTATATTTTTAAATTAATATAGCAAGAGTTGTTTAAAACTAAATTTCATATTATTTAATATACATCTCTTGAAAATCAAGAAGGATTAATTTATGAAATTTATTAAAGGATGATTACTGGAAGTATAATCACTTTATGAAATTAATTAAAGGTAAATTTATTAGAGTGATTAATTAGAGGTTTATTTATCAATGTTTAATTTTATTTTAAATAAAATTTCTTTTGAAAGATTATGTATGTATAATTTATATGTATATTTATATATACAATATCTAGTTTTAACAAAAATTTTTTAAAGTTCTTTCTTTTAAAAATTTCTATGAACTAAGTTGTAAATGTACAAACTAAAGGGCCAAAACAAAGTTTATAAAAATTAATTCAAGACAAGGATATAAAACATGAATGCACAAAGATATAAATATGTAAAACATAAAGTATACAAGGATTTAAACAAAGTTGTAAATTAATTTTTAGCAAACGATTTAAGCATAAAATGTTTATAATATAACAAGTGTCTGTTTAAAATTACAAGTGTTAGTTGTAATCAAACAAGTGGCAAGATTGTTTTATTTAAAAATTTAATTTCATATTAGAATGAGAAAACATGCTATCTTCATTTCCTTCTCAAGCCTAAGAAAAAATAACAAAGATAAATCAGGCCATTTTCATTTCTTTCTCAAATCTGAGAAATCATATTCAAAACACCTCAAATTCAAAACAATAACAATCTGATCAAAAGTAGAACAAAAATAAAAACTTGAAAGCAATCAAACAAAGCAAAGATAAAAGAAAAGTCTGCAACTTTAAGTTTAATTAAAGTGAAGAACAGATCAAAATCAGGATTTAAGCTTCAGGAAATTTAAGACAATACAGATTCAATGCAAAGATCAAAAGGCAGAGCAACTCAAAAGCAAAGATTAGTTTTCAAAGTGCAGGCTCTCTGCATTTTAAAAAGTGAGCAAACTTCTGAACCTAAATTTTTCTTCTTTGTTTATCTGTGAATGAATCACTTAAGCCCGTTATATGTTGTGATGATTGGTTTGGTACTTGGAGTTGTTTTGTATAAGTGATAATGTACATGCATGTCTATTTATGTGTGTGTGTGTGTGTGTGTGTGTGTGTGTGTGTGTATTGTTGACTGTTGACTGTCTCTCTGTTAAATAGAAGACTAACAAAATTCAAGAAAGAAAAAAATTCTATATCTAAAAATTTAGAAGGATTTAGATAATGATCTTTAAAGGGAAAATGTTTGTATTTATCTGATTTAAATTTTAAAAATAAATTCCAGGTGTAGATGTCATGGGATAATTATAAAATTGAATATGACAGTGAAAATCTAACTCAAGTTAAAAATCGACGATCACGATTTCTTGTTTGGATCTTATGAAGCGATTTGTAATAGAAAACTATGATTTTTGAACCTAGTTTCAAGATTTTTAGATTGGGAATTGTGGAGTTAACTTGAATTGAACAGAAAACACAAAAGTGGCAATTTTCGACGAACGACGTTGATTTAGGGATCGAGCTCGATAATGTTGATAGCTGGGGGAAGGACAATTATAGGAAAAATAATCAATTTTTTTTAATTGGTGTGGTGGCTTGAGGGGATCGAAATAGGGTTTAGAAACCTAGTATAGTCGATAGCGTTCAAAGGGGGGATTCGTTGTCGACGAGGCGATTCAGGCAATCGACTAGGGGGAGTCGTTGCAGGGGCCATCGGTGGAGGTCTTGACGAAGTGGCATGGGTATTGGTGCTGGATGGTGATTAGGCGAGGTGGTTTAAGGTGATGAAGTATGTTCCAGGTGGAGGTCGATACTTCGATTTTGATGAGAGGGTTTTTTCACAAATTTGGGTGGTCGCGAGGATTGAAGGCATCGTTGTCGACATGCCGGGGTTCTCGGTGATGGTCGGAGGGCACTGGATGGCCGGTACACGTGCACGTGCATGTTGGGTTAGATTGGGTTGTGCTATGAGTTCGTGTCTAGGGAAGATGATGTAGTCTCGAAGCGTGTCTCGGGGAGATAGAGGGGTAGCTCGAGTTTTTACTCGAAGTAGCATTTTGGTGTTAGGCAAAGAACTTAGAAAAAAGTTTAAAGTTGAAAATTTTGGGCACTCGGGTCAGTTTTTGGGAAAACTCGAAGTAAAGCTCGAGTTCGTGGGGGTTTAGCTCGGGTTTCACTCGTGCTGCCTGGGGTCTTGTGTTTCTGAGTTTTGAACTATAGTAGATTAGTAAAAAATAAATTTCTAAGAATTGTTTCTTTATAAATGACGATTTTATTATTAAGATAAAAGGTTAAGGTTTTTGAAATAAAGGATTAAAAACAATTAAGTTTTAAACTTATATTTTAATAAGCTATTTTAAATGAAACTGAATATGTGATTTAGAAATAAAAATCTAAATGTTTTAAATTTTTAACTTAAAAGTAAGTTAATTTATGTCGTTAATGATAATCAAGTAATTAATGATTTGTAATTAAGATTAATTTATTAATAATTAAGAATAGTTATTATAAATGATGTTTTAAAAATGGTCGAGTAACTTTCAAAGTTAAGTTAACATATTCGTTAAAAGGAAAATTATTATTTGAGGTGAATTACTTAATGAAAGTAATTAAAGTAATTAAAGTTATTGATTAATAATTCAAGCTAATTAATTAGGAGATTAATGAATGATTAAATAAAAAATTAATAATTACTTAGTAAAAGTGATTAAGAGTAGATAATTAAAGACTAAAGATTGATTAATCAAATATCGAGGGTTAATTACTTTGAAGTATAATTAATTAATGTGGTTGATCCATTAGGGCGATTTAAATTAAGAATAACCAATTAAGGATAATTAATTGGAATTAAGATTTAATTTATAATTAAGGACTCATTAATTAATTTAATTAAAGGTTGATTAATAAAAGTAATTAAGATTCAATTAATTACAATCAAGGGTTAATTAATTTAGATAATTAATTGAAAAAAAAGATTAATTAATGAAAGTGATTAAGACTTAATCAATTGTAGTTAATGATAATTAATCATTGATTTAAAGATTACTAGTGAAAGTAATTATGTGTGTAATAAATTTTAAAACCACACATTTTATTCACCTTAATCAAAGATGTTGATTGTTATTGAATGCTGTATGATGATTGATATATTTGATATGTAATTGTAATGCTATGAGATATGAATTGCTTTGTGCTGAATTGTAATATTTGTGATTGTTTCTGTGTAGATATGAAAACCCCTTGGCCGTAAAGCGGCATTTGAAATTCGATGTGACAGGGAGTTGGATTCCAGTTGGTTATCCGAAACCCACATCGAATCGTAATGATGAATCTTTGTTATTGATAAATTTACTTTATCTATGAATCTGTGAATGAAGATAAGCGTTATAGTTTATACCGCTTATCGATTTTTATGCGTTTTAATCTGTGATGTGATGATTGTTGTTGCACTATTAGGTAAAACCCCTGGACTACACTATACACACACAAATATGGGTTGCACATGGAAATCGGTTAAGTCACAGATTTTAAAAATAGTTTTGAATTTGAATTTTTAATCCAAATGGTTTTGGGAAATAGATTGGGTTTAAAGTGAAAAACTTTTGAAAAAGTGCTTTAAAAATGAAAGTTATTTTGAATAGCTTAATTAAGATTTGAAATTTGAATAGTATGATTTAAATTGGAATTCAATATCTGAAATTGAATTCTATATTTGGTATTTATGAAGTAAAAAGGTTATACAAATGATAAATGTGTTTTAAAACCATTTTAAAGGTATGGTTTTGAGAATTTCAATTTAACCCAAGTTTATATTTGAAAGGCCTTAACTCGTGTAAATAAAAATTGGGTTTTCCGAAACGGAAACAAGTGGTTTCAAATAATAATCATGGTGAAAAGATTTCAAATTTGAAATTGAATGGTTTTGAAAGCTATAATTGAATATTTATGAAAGATAGTTGAACCCGATTTTGAAATTGAAGAGGATTTTTAAATGGTGTATCTTTTATATAAAAGATGGAAACGGGAATTGATTTGAAAGCATGAAAAGAGTCTTTGATTTAAAGACCGGATGAGTTAATCCAACCTGAAATGGAATTGTTTTGAAAGGTTATAAATGAATCTTTGTCAAAGATTGGTGAACCTTGTTTAAAATTAAAAGGGGTCTTACAAGTGAATCTTTTGTTTAAAAGATTTAAATATGGAAATTGTTTAAACCATTGAAGGTTTTTGAAATGAATCTTTTTGTTTAAAAGATTGGGAATGGTAATTTGGTTTAAACCATTTGAAAGAAAAGTTTTGGATAATAAGTTGTGACTTAACTGAAATCCCATTATCCATATGATTTTAAATATTGCGCTTATTATTCGGTTTGGCCGGGAGAGGACCTTTGTGTCATATAACCCATTCCGAATAATGATATGACGATATGGATAGCATTTGAAGACTGGTAGTGAAGACCGGATATTTTTCAAAACCGAAAGGATAACCCGTCGAATGTCTCTGCACCGACTGGTCCCCGGTATAGAGATTTGATCACCCTTTGTGATGGGGAGTCTGGACGTGATTAGGGATTATCCGGATTTGCAAGGACTTTTTCGGAAATGCCTTCGGTTCTGTTCGAACCCGGAACAGAGTTGTATGGATGTGTGTCTGACATTACACTTTGAGATGTAAAACCGGTTTCTATCAAATACATTTCTGTTTAGTGGCGAAGATTTATCCTCTTAGCTTAACACCCTTCTCTGAGATGTACTAGCTCAGAGGTTATGTAGTTGATGGTTACTAGTGGTACATTCCCAAATTGGGTAATGTGGCATACGAAGTGCTGCTGATCATTTGTTGATCAAAACATGGCTTTGTAAAAAGCGTAGCTTTGTGGACGAGACTTCGTCGAACTTCACAACCCGGAATGGTCGAAACAGGAAGAATGCGGCAAGGTTTTTTGGGGGTAGCGCCCCCTGAGGGTATGTTCATTTCCTTCTGGATAGAGGTGGTATCATGGTATGGAGCCCAGATACTTAACCAATGTGGTTGCTGCAAATTTATTACTTTGTGGTTGCTGGTGAATCCCGGGATAAAGGTTGGTTACGACCGGGGGATGACATACTCGTGTAGTAGTTACCTAGTTATAGAGGTAACCCGGCCTTGTGCTGGCAGAGATCCGGTTAGGTTCTCAGAGCGTCCCTCCAGAAGCATACCCATGCGACCCAGGAAGTTCCTTAGCCTGACCATTTGTTGGAAATCCATTCTTCAATACGCGCCTTGTACGGTTTTAGTTGTAGAACCTGCCATTTACTTATGGTGGTCACCACTATTTAGATGGTAGCTATAGTAGGCATAGTTCGGAATGTCTATGCTGGCTAGGATTTATATTATACTTTCGAAATGATTTTCCACACCGTGCACTTATAATAATAATATAAATAAATTTTCTCGTATCAAGCATATTTGACTATCATAAAGAGAAATCTCCTCCAATTCTGCGTTTGCATTGTGTGTGTGGCGGGAGGCCTTATGGTAGTTTCATTTTCTAAAAAGCATTTCGGATTTCAAATTTAACTTCTTTGCTTGTTTAAAAAGATCAAACTGTTTTTGTTTGCTCATTCCAGTCCCATGACTGACCCGGAGTTTATTGTTCCCTTTCTAAACTCTGGGTGCCCACAATTTTCCACACGGGCAGTCTAAAGTTGGGTTTTTCAGATAGTAGATATAGATATCGATTCGGTAGCTTTCAGCTTTCTCTTTTGTATTCTTTGAAGACTTTGGATATTGAAGTATTTGGTTAGGACGACGGACCAGACTTGCTTAGCTTGGAGAAACTTGATGGTGGTTCGAGCTAGTGGTTTGGAGTTTTTGCTTTGGGTGCTTTAGAGTTAGAGTTGCTGTTGCTGTTTGGAGTTTTTGGGTTCCGCTGCTATATCATATTGTTATTCCGCTGTAGCATTGTTATCTTGTATCTCTGATATTGATTCATATTGTATCATTGTTGTATCGAATGCTGTATAACAATGATATTCATTTCTTTCTTCCGCTGTGTTATTATACTTGATGTGTTATAAGCTCCGGCATTGAGATGACCCACTTTATTTCTGTCTAAAAATTTTTTTTGACAAGAAATACTCAGTGGTCACCCAATCAAGAGAGTATCATTCATATACTCTCTTCTAATTAGGATCTTTTAACCAATATAAAAATATTGTTGTTCTCCAAATTATCTTAAGCTCTCATATGTGAGAATATATAAATGATGCTTTGTGTTTTTTAAATCAGAGTAGAGAAGTTTTGGAAGCAAAAAGAAAAGATAAATTCTAATTGGAAATCATTATATGAATCCCACATAGCAAAATAATTTTCAAAATAAGTTTTGCAGTCATATACAACTTTTGCTAAGCTCTTGATATCATCTTTTCTGGTCTTAGCATTTATTTGTATTTTTATGATTTTATTTCTATCCTATACAGGTGTGAGTGCATGTTTTCTGTGCATATGTGTTTGAATAATTTCAAGTATTCAGTTTTTTTTCTACACAAATAATTTAGCTTCCTTGATAATTGAATTGTTCATCTCTTATGCTAATTAAGTTATAAGGTATTGAAAGGTGGTCAAACCCAGGCTTAGTGGAAATGGTCAAGTTGGCCTTATTTCCTTTTACCACCATTCTCAAGCAAAATATATAATTTTGGGTTCCTTTAAGTGCCTCAAAGCTATTGTTTACCATGCTTTTGTATCATCTTTTAAACATAAGCTTCTCATAACAGTTACCAGATCATTCCTTTAATTTGAATATACTTGTCATTTCAGATTTTCTAGTACTACACATTTTTGTTAAGTATTCTGGAAGTTAAGGAAAGAAACTACATTCCACAACAAAACATTTTCAAAGCAACTCATGAAATTTTAACTGAACTACACCTTTTAGTTCAATACTTACAAAACATAAAATAACATTACATAAGTTTCTTTTCAAACAACTTAACTAATCAAATCATAACATAAATTCAACTTAAACTTCTATTTTAATATCAGTTAATCTGAAACTATTGCATCCAATTCCTTAAGCATCTATCTCATCCAAAGCTTGATCAGAGAAAAACCTATTTGCCTGCACAATCGCCATGAACTGCCCCATATAAATATGAGACACCCAATGGTGTATAAACACATATGGGTCAGACTATTGTCTGGTATGAGTACCCTACCTGAAAAGATGATTTTATATGACTTTATTTATTTGCAAATATTTTAAATGAATTAAGAAATTCTGTATCATCTTCATGCATGTTTTTGTAAGGCATGTGCCTTCTTATCAGAGCAAAACAACTTGAATATAACCCAAATGGTTTAGTTCATAGAAAAACAATCATAAAGTTAACCAATAAAACATCATACTAACCAATGCAATCATCAATTCAATCATCCAGCCCCCTTTTCAAATTTTACTGGCCATCAGGGACTTCACCCAAGCCTCAACCTATTTCTATTGATTACAATCAAGTATATATATATATATATATATATATATATATATATATTATGGTCTTTAGCTACTAACTCTTGTTATATCACACACTGCCTGGGACCAATCTCTGTTAACCCAGCACACTCAAGCCCCTGGGTATAAACATACCATGTGTGAGCTTGCGATATTCCCCTTGGCAAGCCTTCTTTTGTAGCCCTAAGATCCATAGTCCTTAGTTAAATTACTAAGTGTTATTTTTTTTTCCTTAACTGTGCTAATCCCTTCTGCAAGTCACATTTCATTCAGAGGAAAATAAACAATTTACCCAGTCATGTATTCATCCAGATATGTATAAATCATATTCTCAAAAGCAATTATTTAATCATGCGAATAAATATGATTACTTAGCATATTATTTTGCCTATGGGTTCTAATAGATCATGTCATAAACATATGGTCATAAATAGTTTTTCTGGTTACTTCCATTTTACCTCTGGTTCAAGCAAATTCTTATCAATTTAGATCTGGCTAAACCATAGGTTTAAACTTTGATTTGGATAGTTCATAAAATTATAGAAGATCAGCACATGTATAACATTGCACTTCTATTTTTTTCTAGTTTAATATGACACATAAGCTACAACCCAATGCTACTGCCCCATATTTCTTCCCATTTTTAGACCATATATTCATCACATAAATCCTGGAATTTAAATAAGTATTTAAATGAAGAAAACATATAAAAAGAAACCACTTCATCTCAAAGTTAATCCATAATCAGATAGACATTTTTAAACATGAAGTACATGACTTTTTTTTTTGAATGAATCACTATGCAGAGGTTTATACTTAAACAAATCATTCACAAACCAGAAGCATCAGGTCATAAAATGAACATAGCTTACAAAAGTGAAATATAAAACCAATTAGGCTTCCTCAATATTGAAGACTTAATGCCAAATCTTCAGTGAGATTACTCACCTTAATTCCTTTTCCTAAGCCTTCCTTTACCCTTTGATCTCCTACTTCCTCTTAACTCTAATGGCCAATGCTCTTCATTGCCTCTGGTTTATATTTTTTTTACTGCTACTCTTTTTTTTTCTATTTTAAAAATGGTGGCAGACCACACTATCTTAAGCCTTCTTATACTAGACCCTGGCTGCCACTAGGGTTTTAGAAAATTACCCAATGTCAGTTTTACCCCATAATGTGATCTGCCTTAATCTTGATTCAAATAAAAGAAAAGGGTATGTGTTCCTCTCTTTTTTTCAAAAATAAACTTTATTCTTTCGTCCTACCCCGGGTCATGTTATGTGCATGACTTAATTTATTTTTTCCTTAGCAAAAAGAATTACTGAAAATAGCTAAGGTGTTTATTTAAAGATCCCTACTATTTCCATGCAAGCCTTGTCTTCAACCAGCAGTACTTGCCTGTGCACATGCATATCATATGTAAACTTATTTTTATCTAAGTCTTTTTATTTTTATTTCTTTTGTTTTTTTTAAAAATAATTTTACTATCTAACATTTCTACAGGTATTATTATTATTTCAACCTATGTTTATTTTCTTTTATGCCAAACTTATTAAAGACATAATCATGTCTTCCATACTATATATATATTTCTAGATTGTTTATCCTAACATATATCAACTGTTGCCTATTTTATCATTCAGAAAAATGTATGCCTGTATGTGCACCATCTTGTGTACGCATTTAGGCTGCAACTATATACTTATAAAACAGTTTCTATGCCTATTAATTTTTCTATACAAATTTTTTTTAAACAAGCATAAGAAAAATTAAATCACATAATTTGCTTATAAAACTAGGGCTATCACATACACCCCTCCTTTTAGGAATTGTGTTCCACAATTCTTTCATATTTAGCACAATTATCATTAATCCAGAAAATCATTCATTTTCTAACCAATCACTTAATTAAATTCTATGCATATCAAAACAAATATTCATAAGGCATATTCAATCAAAACATCCATCAGTATTTGTATATCATACCTTTCATTCAATCAAACAATTGTGGATAATCATTCCTGATTTTATCTTCCACTTCCCATGTGCAATCATTTGGGTCAAGACTCCATTGCACTTTCACTAATTTAATTTCTTTGTTTCTTAATTTCTTGATTTCTCTAGCAACTATGCCTACAGGCTCCTTCTCATAAATCATCCTGGGATCATTCTGTACATCCTTAGGGGTTTTTACGATTGTCTCTGCTTCATGAACTCATCTTCTTAACTGAGATACATGAAAAACATCATGCATTGCTCTCATTTCTTCTGGCAACTCTAACTTATAGGCTACATTTCCAATTCTTTCTAGAATATTATATGGCCCTATATATCTTGGAATCAACTTTCCTTGTTTCCCAAATCTCAAAATCTTTTTCATGGGTGATATTTTAATAAATACATAATCCCTAACATCATAGCACTGCTTTTCTCTTCTGATCAACATATTTCTTTTTCCTGTCTTGGGCAGAAGCAATTCTTTTTCTAATCAAAGCTATCTTTTCAGAAGTTTCTTTCACATTTTCTGGTCCTAAGATTACTTTTTCCCCAGATTCAAGCCAACTTGAGGGTGATAAACATGGTCTTCCATAGAGTGCTTCAGAGGGTGTCATGCCTATGTTGTTGTGATAGCTATTGTTGTATGCAAATTCTGCTAAAAATATGTGATCTTCCCAGCTTCCTCCCCAATCCAATATACATGCCCTCAACATGTCTTCAAGCAATTTATTCACAATTTCTGTTTGACCATATGATTGTGGGTGATATGATGTGCTCAAGCATAAATCAGTCCCCATTGCTTTGTGAAAACTTTGCCAAAATTTTGAAGTGAAGATGGTATCTCTATCACTCACTATGGTTTTTGGTATTCCATGCAATCTAACTATTTCTTTGATAAATAATTGAGCTAATGTGCATGCATTCCTTTCTGATTTTACAGGTATGAAAGGAGCTGATTTGGTTAGCCTATCAACTACAACCCAAATACTATCATTTCCTCTCCTAGTTTTAGGCAAACCATCAATGAAATCCATTGATATATCTTTCCATTTCCACTGTGGTATTTGTAAAGGTTGAAGCATACCTGAAGGTCTTTGATATTCAGCCTTTACCTGTTGACAAACCATGCACTTAGACACATAAGTTGCCAATGCACTTTTCATACCACTCCACCAATAATCTCTCTTGAGGTTATGATACATTCTTGTGCTTCCTGGATGTATGGTATATTTACTTTTATGATAATCATCCAATATTTCTTGCTTCAATTCATCAATGGCAGGAACACATATTCTTTTTCTTTTCTCCAATTGGCCTTGTTTATTCAACTGAAAACCTTCCACTGCCTCTCCATTTAATATCTGAGTTTTCTTTTCAAATAAAAATGGATCTTGGTCTTGTAACTTTTCAACTTTAGACTTTAATTCTGACCCCAAAGTAATAAAGCTTAACCTTCCCATCTCTACATTCCACTGCATATGCTCATATTTTCTACACTTTCACTTTCTACTTCTGAGTCAATCAATAGTGATAGAGTGTTAAACTCTTCTATCATTAACCTAGCTACATTAACATGCTGTCTACTTAAAGCATCTGCTACTTTATTAGCTTTGCCAGGTGTGTATAATATTTCAAAATCATATGAGGCTAGTAGTTCAATCCACCTTTGCTGCCTCATGTTTAATTCTTTTTGTGAAAACAAGTACTTAAGTGACTTATGGTCTGTGTAAACTTTAAATTTAGCCCCTAACAAATAATGTCTCCATAATTTAAGAGCATACACTATAGCAGCCAATTCAAGGTCATGTGTAGCATACCTCAACTCACTGGGCTTTAACTATCTAGAGGCATAAGCTATCACTTGATGTTGTTGCATCAATACTGCCCCAATTCCTTGTCCACTTGCATCAGTATATATCACCAAATTTTCATTTCCCTCAGGTACTTTTAGTATTGGAGCTTGTATTAGTGCTTCCTTTAACCTCCCAAAGGCTTTCTCACACTCCTCAGTCCAAGCAAATACCTGATTCTTCCTAGTCAATCTAGTTAATGGGATTGAAATTTTTGCAAAATCTTTTATAAACCTTCTATAATAACCAGCCATTCCCATAAAAGATCTGACCTCTGTGACACTAGTAGGCCTTTTCCAAGCTTGAACTGCAATTACCTTATTGGGATCCATAGATATACCTTCTTCTGATATCACATGTCCTAGAAAATTTATTTCATTTTGCCAAAAAGTGCATTTTGAAAATTTTGCCTTCAATTTTCTTGCCTCAATCTATGAAGTACAATATGCAAATGATTCTCATGCTCCTCAGCTGACTTAGAATAAATTAGTATATCATCAATAAATATCAATATAAATTTATCCAAGTATTCTCTAAAAATTCTATTCATCAAATCAACAAAGTAGGAGGGAGCATTTGTCAAACCAAATGGCATTACTAAAAATTCATAAAGTCCATATCTAGTGTTGAAAGCTGTGTATTTAATGCTTTCCTCTTCTACTTTCATTTGATGAAATCCTGAAGCTAAATCAAGTCTGGAAAATATTTTTGCACCACTTAATTGATCAAAGAGATCATCAATTCTTGGTAAGGGGTATTTGTTTTTAAATATGATTTTATTTAACTCCCTATAATCAATACATAATCTAAGAGATCCATCCCGTTTCTTAACAAAAACCACTGGTGCTCCCCATGATGAGCTACTAGGTCCGATGAAGCCTTTTTCTTCTAGTTCAACTAGTTGCTTTTTTAGTTCTATCAATTCTTTAGGCCCCATTCTAGTTGGCCTCTTAACTACTGGGTTAGCTCCTGGAATTAGTTTAATTGAAAACTCTACCGGCCATTGGTTAGGGACTCCCTTAACCTCACCAAACACATCAGCATATTGGTTTACTATAGGGATTTCCTCTAATGCAGGCATGTGCTTCTCACTGGACAAATTAACAAGGGTGGCTATATTTCTGTTCTTATTTGCTTCACAAAGAACAACTACCCTTTTTCCATTAGAAGCTTTTAATGATATGGTGGAGGTCTCCATATTTATGACAACATTATATTTTCTTAACCAATCAACTCCTAAAATAACTCCTATGCATGGGTATTGCAACACATATAGGTCTGCACTAAACACATATCCACCTATATTTAATCCCAGTTGCATACACATCATACCCAAAACACAGGAACTACCCAAAGGACTTCTAATGAGCAATGGCTTATCAACAATCATACAATTTAATTTTAGTTGTTGTGCAATATCATGGGAAATTAATGAATGTGTAGCCCCAGTATCATACACTACTGCAAAAGGTATTGAGTGAATGAGAAAAGTACCTTCAACTTGGCCATGATTCTCAATATTTGGTCCTTCAGTTGCTTTGCCTTTCCTTCCAAAGCTCCCATTTTTCCTTGCTTAAAATCTGGACAATTTCTCCTTATGTGCCCTTCCTTCCCACACTGGTGACATTTGAAGGATGCTGGTTTAAGATTTGTGCACCTGTTCTTCATATGCCCCTCTTGGCCACAGTTATAATAAGTGATCTTTTTCTTAACTTCAGCAGTCTTGACCTCTTCTGGATTTTTGGTGGAAGCTACACCTGTTTTCTTTTAGTCATAAGGATGAAACTTACCCTTTCCTTTCTTATTTTGATTATTCCTGAGTGCTCTGAAATTTTCTCTGGCTTTATCATGTTGTTCAATACTCAAAGTCAGATCCAAAACTTGATTAAATGTCCGGTCCTTATATGGCAGCATAGCTCTACTAAGGCTAGCATTCAGTCCTTGGATGTATCTTCCATTTTTAGCCTCTTTAGTTGTGATAAGCACTGCACCTTACTTTGCTAGTGATTCAAACTTCTGTGTATACTCAGTAACACTCATAGTTCCCTGCCTTAATTTAATGAATTCCTTTAGCAGAGATTCTTTAGCTGATGCAGGTACAAATCTTCCTTCCAACATTTCCTAAAATTGATTCCATGTCACTTCCCCATCAGGCCTTCCAGCTATGATAACTTCCCACCAGTCCAAAGCTGCTCCTCTCAATTGTCTAGATGCTATTTGCCTCTTCTTTTGGTCTTCAACTTGCATATCTGTAAAAATTCTGTCCGAAATTCTGAGCCAATTTTGAACTCCCATGATCCCCTCTGTTCCATCAAAAGTTTTGCCTCCAAGATTGGTAAAGGTCTTGAGTAGTTTGGAAAGCTCTTCATGTGTGTATTTTCTTGCCTATTGCCTACTCCATCCATTATGGCTCTCATGAATTCTTGCATATTCACCATTGGTGGTTCACTTAGTCCTACATCTTGTTGTCTAGGTCTCACCATAGTTCTATGGATATAACACTTAAGTTAGTTCATCTTGCCTAACCCTCTATAAATTAATTTACTTCAATTTATCCTTATTTAGTTATAATAGATATTAGTAGTATATGTACTAACAGAACAAAACATCCAAAGCAATCAACACACCATACCTTAATGCAAACAAGTTCATACAAAATTTTGCTACGTTATTTAACAACATAGCTCTGATACCAAATGAGATGACCCACTTTATTTCTCTCTAATTTTTTTTTTGACAAGAAATACTCAGTGGTCACCCAATCAAGAGAGTATCATTCATATACTCTCTTCTAATCAGGATCTTTTAACCAATATAAAAATATTGTTGTTCTCCAAATTATCTTAAGCTCTCATATGTGAGAATATATAAATGATGCTTTGTGTTTTTTAAATCAGAGTAGAGAAGTTTTGGAAGCAAAAAGAAAAGATAAATTCTAATTGGAAATCATTAGATGATTCCCACATAGCAAAATAATTTCCAAAATAAGTTTTTCAGTCATATACAACTTTTGCTAAGCTCTTGATATCATCTTTTCTAGTCTTAGCATTTATTTGTATTTTTATGATTTTATTTCTGTCCTGTACACGTGTGAGTGCATGTTTTCTGTGCATATGTGTTTGAATAATTTCAAGTATTCAGTTTTTTTTCTACACAAATAACTTAGCTTCCTTGATAATTGAATTGTTCATCTCTCATGCTAATTAAGTTATAAGGTATTGAAAGGTGGTCAAACCCAGGCTTAGTGGAAATGGTCAAGTTAGCCTTATTTCCTTTTACCACCATACTCAAGCAAAATATATAATTTTGGGTTCCTTTAAGTGCCTCAAAGCTATTGTTTACCATGCTTTTGTATCATCTTTTAAACATAAGCTTCTCATAACAGTTACCAGATCATTCCTTTAATTTGAATATACTTGTCATTTCAGATTTTCTAGTACTACACATTTTTGTTAAGTATTCAGGAAGTTAAGGAAAGAAACTACATTCCACAATAAAACATTTTCAAAGCAACTCATGAAATTTTAACTGAACTACACATTTTAGTTCAATACTTACAAAACAGAAAATAACATTACATAAGTTTCTTTTCAAACAACTTAACTAATCATATCATAACATAAATTCAACTTAAACTTATATTTTAATATCAGTTAATCTGAAACTATTGCATCCAATTCCTTAAGCAGCTATCTCATTCAAAGCTTGATCATAAAAAAACCTATTTTCCTGCACAATCACCATGAACTGCCTCATATAAATATGAGACACCCAATAGTGTATAAACACATATGGGTCAGACTATTGTCTCGTATGAGTACCCTACCTGAAAAGATGATTTTATATGACTTTATTTATATGCAAATATTTTAAATGAATTAAGAAATTCTGTATCATCTTCATGCATGTTTTTGTAAGGCATGTGCCTTCTTATCAGAGCAAAACAACTTGAATATAACCCAAATGGTTTAGTTCAGAGAAAAACAATCATAAAGTTAAGCAATAAAACATCATACAAACCAATGCAATCATCAATTTAATCATCCAGCCCCCTTTTCAAATTTTACTGGCCATCAAGGACTTCACCCAAGCCTCAACCTATTTCTATTGATTACAATCAAGTACATATATATTATGGTCTTTAGCTACTATCTCTTGTTATATCACACACTGCCTGGGACCAATCTCTGTTAACCCAGCACACTCAGGCCCCTGGGTATAAACATACCATGTGTGAGCTTGCAATATTCCCCTTGCCAAGCCTTCTTTTGTAGCCCTAAGATCCATAGTCCTTAGTTAAATTACTAAGTGTTATTTTTTTTTCCTTAACTGTGCTAATCCCTTCTGCAAGTCACATTTCATTCAGAGGAAAATAAACAATTTACCCAGTCATGTATTCATCCAAAGATGTATAAATCATATTCTCAGAAGCAATTATTTAATCATGCAAATAGATATGATTACTTAGCATATTATTTTGTCTATGGGTACTAATAGATCATGTCATAAACATACGGTCATAAATAGTTTTTCTGGTTACTTCCATTTTACCTCTGGTTCAAGCAAATTCTTATTAATTTAGATCTGGCTAAACCATAGGTTTAAACATTGATTTGGATAGTTCATAAAATTATAGAAGATCGGCACATGTATAACATCGCACTTCTATTTTTTTCTAGTTTAATATGACACATAAGCAACAACCCAATGCTACTGCCCCATATTTCTTCCCATTTTTAGACCACATATTCATCACATAAATCCTGAAATTTAAATAAGTATTTAAATGAAGAAAACCCATAAAAAGAAACCACTTCATCTCAAAGTTAATCCATAATCAGATAGACATTTTTAAACATGAAGTACATGACTTTTTTTTTGAATGAATCACTATGCAGAGGTTTATACTTAAACAAATCATTCACAAACCAAAAGCATCGGGTCATAAAATGAACACAGCTTACAAAAGTGAAATATAAAACCAATTAGCCTGCCTCAATATTCAGGACTTAATGTCAAATCTTCAGTGAGATTACTTACCTTAATTCCTTTTCCTAAGCCTTCCTTTACCCTTTGATCTTCTACTTCCTCTTAACTCTAATGGCCAGTGCTCTTCATTGCCTCTAGTTTATATTTTTTTTACTGCTACTCTTTTTTTTTCTGTTTTAAAAATGGTGACGGACCTCACTATCCTTAAGCCTTCTTATACTAGACCCTGGCTGCCACTAGGGTTTTAGAAAATTACCCAATGTCAGTTTTACCCCATAATGTGATCTGCCTTAATCTTGATTCAAATAAAAGAAAAGGGTATGTGGTCCTCTCTTTTTTTCAAAAATAAACTTTATTCTTTAGTCCTACCTCGGGTCATGTTATATGCATGACTTAATTTATTTTTTCCTTAGCAAAAAGAATTACTGAAAATAGCTAAGGTGTTTATTTAAAGATCCCTACTATTTCCATGCAAGCCTTGTCAGCCTGTGCACATGCATATCATATGTAAACTTATTTTTGTCTAAGTCTTTTTATTTTTCTTTCTTTTGTTTTTTTTTAAAATAATTTTACTATCTAACATTTCTACAAGTATTATTATTATTTCAACCTATGTTTATTTTCTTTTATGCCAAACTTATTAAAGACATAATCATGTCTTCCATACTATATATATATTTCTAGATTGTTTATCCTAACATATATCAACTGTTGCCTATTTTATCATTCAGAAAAATGTATGCCTGTATGTGCACCATCTTGTGTACACATTTAGGCTGCAACTATATACTTATAAAACAGTTTCTATGCCTATCAATTTTTCTATACAAATTTTTTTTAAACAAGCATAAGCTAAATTAAATCACAAAATTTGCTTATAAAACCAGGGCTATCACAGGCATGATTTGAATTTCAACGTTGGGATCTGCGACATTTAAGTACAGTGGAGTACGGATGTCGATTTTCGAACGCTGGAATTTGGATCGTGACATTAATCATTTATATAGAATTTGACTTCCTATAAATTCATTTGTCTGATAATTTTCTCGGCCATTTGATTTTGATCGAATGCTGTGATTTATTGTTTATTTATTCAATTTCGTATATTTAATTACTTGTTTCTCATGGCTTGATTTCTATTGTGGCCACCACGGCTTCGATTTTTGACTTGTTCGACTTTGGTACTGACTTGTTCAATATCGGATTTGACACTGTTGTTGACCTTATTTGATTTTTGTTGCCTTGGTCATTACGTCACTGACTTTGCATTTTCTTTATGCATTGACTTTAGCCTGACTTTGTTATAACAACCGGTTGCCACTGGTTTGTATGTATTAGTGCTCATTGACTTGTGTTTGCAACTGTACTGGTTTGCATTGAGTTGTGTATACTTGATGCCTTGATTTTGTCACTGTTGTCTTGTTGTACTTGATTCATTCGAGTCTGGTACCTTTTGTATCATTGTTTCTTCATGAGTCCACTGTCCTTTTTGACTTCGGCATTTAACTTACTGTTGAGTGCTTGTTGCATTTCACTTTGTCCTATTTAATGTTGAAGTCACAGCGGTGCATTGTGGTGAGTTGCTCTGATCGGTTGACTATTGCATACATGTTGCCTTATCTTTGCTTACATCTGTGCATGTTCTCTAGTGCCTTTATGTGCATTCATGTTATCATCTTGTTGTTCACTGGTTCGAGCTAGTTTGTACATGTTTGATTTGCATTGGGTGTGTTCGAACTTGTACCCTACTGTCACCATGTAGTTGTATACACTTGTTTTCCCTGTCCACTGCTCGACTTGAAGTCTGGTTGCTTCATGTTGTATTGAGTTGTAGTATTTGTGACATAATGGGTCTTGACTGGCTCGAGTCTGGTTCAGGTTGCAGTGATACTGCTTGCATTGTATTTGCATCATGTATACCAGTGTGTATGCTCCTCTTGAAGTCTGAGTTGTTGTGACTGGTTCATGTATATGACCTGTACTTCCACATTGCTATGTTGTATTTGCATTGACTTCACGTAGCATTTGAGGTTGTTGTTTTGTTCTTGTTTGCTGTCGGTCGGGTTCATGATATTTATGAAGCTGGTTGATTGAGATAGCTCGAGTTTCTTTTTTGTTTCAGTGGATTTAGCTCTGCCTTTGAGTTTCTGGATTGAACTTGCCATTGCGTGTTTCAATGTACTTGAATAAGTACTTATTTGTCGGGTCTCTGAACATCTGATTTTTCATTTTCTTGTATATTTGAATCTGGTTCACTCTAAAAAATTTTATCCATTGCATATGTTGTCTGGGTTCATATATATGCTCCATTGTTCCTTTGCATATTTGTGATGAGTTGCACTATGGTTTCTCCGACCCGGCTTGTTGACTTTGTTTGCTTACTTCATGTGTACATCACTGAACTTTTTGGCCGAGGCTTGTTTTATTGTGTTTAAAGTTTTCTTAAACTTGTACATTTTGATTGCACCTGTGTTGAATCCAGCTTATAGCTCCGGTTTGACCTTGTGCTGATATCATGACTTTATTTTTATTGCACTTGAGTTGAACCCGGCTTTTGATTTAGGTTTGACCTTGTGCTCACCTGTCCTGTAATTTTATCAAGTGTACATATCGGTGTGCACGGTCTTGTGGCATGTACGGTGATACACTGTGCATGTCACAAGCTGTTCGTATATGATGAATTCAAATTTAAATGATGACGAACAACCCAAATAACCGAGGCCAATAATATTTTAAAAATACATTTTATTTTACACTACAAAAATATTTTATTTTGAATTTTACAATGTCAGTGTATATTTTTGCAGATAACTCAGATGTTGGATTCAGTCTAGAATGGAGTTGAAGATAAATATGAGTGAATGAGTGATATATAGTGATGACAGTTATGTAAATTGAAATGTATTATAATTGCAAATTGTATATATATAGTGAGAGCTTGAATTTGTACTATTCAAAATTGTAATAAATATTTGTTTGAATAAAATATCTATTTGAATTTAAATTCTTTGTTATTTATTGTATTCAGCAAATATTTATTTAAGGGGCATTTCACTAGAAGGAATAAACTTTGCAGTCCAATTAGTTTCTGAGACACACATTCATAGAAATTAATTTCAAGGCCAAAGTCAGTAGAATAATTACTTTTAAGGACAAAGTCGGTAGTCCAATTACTTTCAAGGATATAATTTCATAGGCTTTTAGGCTTTAGAAACTAATTGTTTTTCATTTTGTCCTTAAAAATAATTATTTCAGTTGTGTGTCCGAGAAACTAACTGCACTTACCAAAAAGGCCCTTGTGGCTAATTTCCACTTTATTTAATCTGCGAAAATAAAATAGTACATTAACAAATATATTTAAACGAATATATATATATATATGTTTATTATCATCAAACAAAAATCATATACTCGCATATTCAACAATTTGGTGGTTTTTCCAAACGTCTGAGCTGATGGTCTGGAAATTTTCTTCCAGATCACCCAGATGTCTGGGAAATAACCTCAGACGTCTTAGCTGTAAGTCTGAAATTATTATGCCATAGCTTTAGACGTCCGACCATTTTACCAGACGTCTGAGTTGAAGCTCAGTGCAAATTTTTTCCTAAGCCATTGATAACCAAATTATCTCAAAAGAGATCGAAAGAGCGACGATGGTTAGGGATTTGTGCCAAGCGACAACCCAACCCCATATGCTCTTCAATACACTCCAAATAACATACCCAACCATCCATAGTAGGATTTTCATAGATTTCGACATCAAAATTCCAAAAAATTAGAAAATTCACCAAACCAATTCAATTCAAAAGCATTTGACATAAAATAGATGTTAGGAATTCATACCTAACAGCAATGAAAGCTATAGACATAGATGTGAGTTCAAGAACTCACCTTTAAACTCAAAATCAAGGAATGAGAAGCTCTAAAAGAAGCTAAGATCGATTTCCCTTCAACAACACCTCTAGAATCTTCAATTTATCATTATATGAAATGAACATCCTAAGTTAAATTATAGAAAATTTTGAAAATTGAAGAGAGATTGAGATGGAGAAGATGAAGAAGATGCTTACCTAAGATTCTCTTTGATTTTGGAACTTGGATTTGAATTTCCTAAGAATGTAGGGCTTAGAAATTTTCATTTCCTATCTTTTTCCCCCATTTTCCTTTTAGCTTGAGAGTGTTAGGAAAATAGAAATGAAATGAATGAAGATGAGTGGAGTTAGGGTTTTTGGTAGAGGAGTTTGGGTTAATTTGTTGGGTTGATGGGCTAGAACCAAACCCAAAGCCCAAATGAAAATACCAAAACCCTAATCAACTCCAAACATATCGATGTTTATATTTAAACAAGTTGTAGACGCCATTTTGAACACAATGGAAGTGGTCTCTAGTCCAAATTCGATTGTTTACAAAAGTCACATTTCGGACTTTAAATTCAACTAACGATGCTATATTTAAATAAAACATTTAAATATATAACCGTAAAATATTCGGGTTGTTACAAGTTTGACTATGCCTTACATGTGGTTCTTGAGGAGCCGCTTGACCTTGATGAAGCTTTGAAGTTATGTTACAATTTGATGTGGATGTATGCTACAGAAGAGGAGTTGGAGTCGTTGAAGAAGAACAAGACTTGGGATTTGGTACCACCTCGTCAAGAAAGCCGAGATATAAGTCGCAAATGGATGTTCAAGATGAAGGATGATGGGGGATACAAGGCTATACTAGTTGCTAAAGGTTTTTAACAAATAAAGGGATTGGAGTATGATGAGATATTCTCTCCAGTAGTGAGACTTACGTCCATCTGCATTTTGCTCGCTATCGTTGCGGCTATGACTTGGAGCTGGAGCAACTGGACGTGAAAACTGCTTTCTTGCTTGGAGACTTGGATGAGACCATCTACATGAAGTAGCCAGAAGGATTTGTTGTAAATGGTAAATAAAATTGGGTTCGCAATTTGAAGAAGTCATTATATGGAATTAAGCAATCGTCTAGACAATGGTACAAGAGGTTTGCCTCTTTTATTCTTTCACTTGGTTTTGATCATAGCATCAAAGACATTCGTATGTACTTCAAGCATTTAAAAAATGTCATATCGTTGCACCTACTCTTGTACATGGATGATATGTTGATTGCTTCCAAGGATAAGGATGAAATCGATAGTTTAAAGCAAAAGCTAAAAGCGGAATTCGAAATGAAAGACCTTCGAGAAGCAAAGAAAATTTTGGGCATAGAAATCCAAAGGGACAGAAAGCCAACACTTTTGAGCCTCATTCAGAAGGAGTGCATTCGAAAGGCGCTTACTAGGTTTAGCATGGAACGGGTTAAGGCAATCAGCACACCCATGCCTTTGCACATACAACTTTCTAGTAAAGGCTCTCCAACCTCGGAAAAGGACAAGGCTTATATGATGAAGGTGCCATATGCAAGTGCAATTGGCAGCTTGACGTATGCCATGGTCTGCACTAGGCCTGACATTGCACAATCGGTTGGATTGGTGAGTAGGTCCATGGCAAATTCAGGAAAGATGCGGTGGGAAGAAGTGAAGTGTATTTTCAGATACCTTAGAGGAACTCCAAACCATGGACTTGTCTTTGGCGTTAGAGGAATACATTTCAGCTTGATTGGATTTTGTGATTCCGACTATTCCGGTGATAGAGATCGAAGGAAGTCAACCTTCGGATATATGTTCACCATTTGTGGGACAACAATCAGTTGGAGAGCGATGTTGCAGATGATTGTGGTTTTGTCCACTACAGTGGCAAAGCTCATAGCTGCGGTTGAAGCAGCTAAGGAAGCGTTTTATTTGAGGCGACTGTTGTGTGATTTGGGCTTCGTATATGAAGGCGTGAATATGTACTGTGATAGTCAGAGTGCAATTCACTTAGCTGGAAATCTGACATTCAGACCGAGAACGAAGCATATTGAGGTGAGAGACTCGTTACTTGTCTCGATGAGTGAAGAGAAGCTAGTTCGTCTTCAGAAAATCGACACAGAGAAGAATGCAACAGACATGTTTACCAAGTCATTGCCTGTTGTTAAGTTCGAGTATTGCTCGAACTTTATTCACTTAATGAAGTGCTAGGTGTCACGGGGTGGCATGGGAGGAGAGTTGAGATAGTTCATGGAGATGTTTTTTTTTCATGGTGGAGATTAATAGGTTCTACACGGACTGGGTACTTCGAACACTTTGTTGACGGGCGATGGCTTTGCCGGAGTTCGTTGAAAGAGTGTAATGGATGATGACATTGTCGAAGCTCATTGGGTAAGTATCCATTGCTTGGAGCATAAAGGTTTAGATGGAGTTGGAAGGCTTGTTGGAATAAGATATCAAGGTAGAGATTGTTGGAAGTTGTTACCTGATTCCATCGGAGAAGCTCGAAGGTGAAGGAATCTCGGAGCCGCGTAGCCCTAGCCAAGGAGGAGCGACAACGACAAGGAGGCGATGTTATGGAGCTTGGAGGACGGTTGATCTCGTCCGACAATGTTTTAGGGTTTGCCCAACTTGGAGATGGGATCTCGTTCGGTGTTGATGGCAAAAGGAAGGTGGAGTTTGGAACGGTGAAATCTAGGAGATAATGATTTTGTTCGGTGAAGTGAAGCTAGGAATTCGTTCGGCGCGAAGAGAAGGGGAAGTGCCGGACAAAAAATCTCGTCCGGTGTTGTTAGGTTTTGCCGCTTCACATTTATGCAGCGTTGGTGTTTCGTTCGGTGGAATGGTTTTGTCGGACGGGAATTTTGGTTTGGTGATTTGGTGAAGAAAATGTCGAACGAAATATTTCGTTCGGTATTTAGGCATACTGGTCCAAATGTTGTGTGCCAAACCAAGTAGTGTCGGTCCAGATCTTGAATGTTGTTTGCCGGACCAAATCATGCCCGTCCAGATGGATGCCAAACCATTTTTTGGTGTTTTCCGAGCCAAACCTCAGGGCTGCTATATAGCAGTTACCTCTCCTCATTTCTTCCCTCTGTAAATAGTGAAGCTTCTGGACAATTATGACAGCCATCGTAGAGAGCTGAAACTCTACAGAATTTTGTCTGTATTGTTAATTCTTCTTATGTATAGCCTCCAAAAGAGAATCAATTTTGTGACTCTAATCTTTCGGTGACTAATAAAATCTCCTCTCCTCGAGTGGACGTACACTGCCTCGCGGTAGTGGAACTACTATAAATACTGGTGTTATTTATTTTTTTGCACTGCATTGATCTGTGACTGTCTGTTCTGGTGTTTATCTCTGTTTGTTTCATCTCATTACAATCACGATCCAGTTGTTTTTCGTTGCGTTGGGTTTTTTATTCTCTTAGACTGATCATTTGAAGTGATTTTCCCCAACATCTTTACCTCGGACTCTTGCATTCTCCGAATAAAATGTCTACTGATGTCATCAGAAAAGTCATCCAACTAGATCTTAGTTCTATCACCTTCTTCATTGAATAATTGAAGAAACAATCTATCCATCTATTTTTTATCCCACTTCACCAAAAACCTATTATTGTCATCCTTGAGGCATTTGATTTGTTTGAAGTCTCTCGTCTTCTTAGCTATCCTACAGACGTTTTTTTTCACCCTCCTTCGCATTTAGCTTTTGATATAGATTTTCATACGCCCGACCCACCGCTCTCTTATTTAAAATAATTGAATAAATGATTTTGTTAGAATAATTGAATAAAACAAACGTAAAATAAATAAGGCAAGGGAGTGAGAAGAAGAGAATAAATATAATTTAAAGACTACGTCTTTATTTATTTGATTTTGTTAACGAAACATTAATACATATATTACACATGTTTGCCCTCATCAAGTGAGTGTTATACTTGATTGGTGCATATATTAAGTCCCACCAATTTTTTATTTGTTTTACACACGAGTGTTAATAAGATTGCATCCCAACTCTACTAAAATCTTATGTAATGGATATCATATGAAAGACTAACGCCATCCTTGGGAAGAACGACTACTTAATCAGGAGTTTTCACGTGAAAGTTGAAAAATGTGCTCCTAATATCCAGATCACACATATTTCTAAAATGGAGATCTCACTAAAAAGCAAGGACTAGGTAAAATTAAAGCTTAAGTTATACCCTGATAAAATAAGGAAGAAAAATATTGTAATGATTATGGAATGTGCAACCTTTGTTAACAGTAAAGAAACATCGTGCCATTTTACAGAATAACGAACTGATTGGCATAGATAATCAAATCTATTACTAACGGAGTTCACGTTAATCGCCTAATATATTGGAAAACATGAAGAGCAATCATACATAATCAGATATAGTAGTATCAGATTTCACTGTTATTGCAGTTTAAGCAGCAGACGGAAACAATAAGCTGTTTCTATATAGACAACAAACCACCGTCATTGTGCTTGTTGTATAAAATGCATCTCTAGTGCCTAGAACATGTTAATGGATCAGCTATGTGCGTGTATATGTCTTTTCACAATATAAACTAGCAATATAGTAAAGTTACTTCGAAGATAAAATTATTAAACAGTTTTCTAACAAAACAATCGCACTTACGTTAGTAGCATGGCAATGACAAATACCTTTATTCAGGTTCTCAGTATATAAAAGGTAAGCACTGTTATAACCAAAGGATCTATGTCAACACACTCGTCTTTTCTTGTTAACTTTATCCTACTTTTATCTTTTCCACTAAAAACGATATGAGAAAGATATCACTGAAAGATCTAGAAATCACTGTGATTAATTTGAAACGGGTACTATAAAAGATTATGTTGATTGGTGTGGTGTACATTTGTTTATATGTAATTAATATATATTTGTTAAAACAGACTCACCATCTTATATCAATCATAACCCCTTAACTTTGCCTTGGCTTCTTTTCCACCAAGTCGTATTTGCAAAAGAAACCAAGTGTCATGTCAGTCAAGGGAATGTGTGAGTGTAAAAATAGCATAAAAGAAAAATATGAAATGCAACCAGGATCAAGTGCAAGAGTCAGAACATTAATCAAGGATTCTTGGTTGTATAACATTATCAAAACAGAGATGTTATATACTCTTGCTAATCACAAGGCGTTTCATTGTTTTTGCATCCCCTAAAAACTGACTAAGAATTGTAGGAAAGAGACACGTACTAGAAACAACAAAATTTCAGTCCTAAGATTAAAAATAAATCAATAATTACAATATCAAGGCAAGAAGCTAAAAGTGTACTGAGCCAGGCTAAAATATACTTGCATGTAATTACAATTATTAATGCCACTAATTGTGCACTATGAAACTTTATTTTGCATATGCTGAATCCTGATGCATTCTAAAACTAACAGATGTGAGATTATATTTTGTTTGCTACCCAAAAAGTGTGTTAAAATCTTCTTTGGAGTCTTTTAAGTGCAAAGGAATCAATAGTGCATATACACATTCCCAGCTTGACACGGAATAAAGTTATGCAGAAGTAAAGTTGAAAAGTTACTTTTAAAATAAATAGACGACATGATTAGCATTATTAAAACTGTTCCAATCAAATTAATATTCAACAATATTGGTTGGAACCCTTTCATTCATATGAAGATGAAATAGAAAATGTTAACTCTTCCAATCAGCAGTGACCATATTGGTACTGTTAAAGATGAAGGCGTTCAATAGATTACTGTTTAATATGTTAGCAATATTGTAAGAAGAAGATTAAGTGACTTTGATAGCAAGAAAAAAAATGAGGGATGAAGATTTTATATAAGAGGAACTATAATTTTATTAACATGGGCTTTGATGAGTACCATAAATTATTGCTTGATTGCAAAATGAGAGCAAACACTGTAGCACTGCAACTCCTACACAGATGGTGGAGATGTGTTTAATTCTAAGGTTAATAAACATTATCTATAATTCTCTATGCTTCTCATATGAGATATCTTAAATATTTTCTCTACGTAACCATGATTTTAAATCTCATTCGAGATCTTCTTTTAGACAAAACAAGACTTAAGTTTCCTTCGTATCCACCTGATACTTATCTCGTACGAAATATTCAAATCTGACTTAAAATTTGAATCAATCTCAATTCAGGATCTCATCCAAAATTATATATTTTATTCTTTTATGTTATATTTTAAGTCAGATTCAAAAGAAACCACTAAATCCGATTACTAGTTTACCAACTTTTTGAACATATTTTTTATATTGACGAGTCACAACAAAAAACTTCATGTATATTTTATGTTAAAATAAGAGGAAATTGTTCAATCATCCTCGAATAAATTAAGTTGACCAAGCTACTATTCTTCTCCATAGCATTAATTTCAATTCTTTATCTATATAAATAAGTATGTTACAAGTTTTATTTTTACTTTGAAAAGTATAATGGTTAAAAAATCATCAAAACATCGATTTTAAATACATAAGTTACTTAGAGATATTCCCATGATGTACATTAAGAACCGAGTTGTACACCCGAGATGAACACCCCAGATGCATTCATCTCCTGTGAGATCTCCTCCGATACGAGATAGCTTGTGTAAAAATTTTGAGATGGAATATGATCGAAAATCTACGATTTACAACCTTGTACATAATCGTATGTTAGCAAATTTTAGAGATTCTTTACCACAACAACACATCTTTATATAATTTGTTAGCTTACAAGCTTTAGCACACTATAATTTATTAATTGTAGCCTATATTCTAATTAAAGTCCAAAACAATAATGAATAATTAACCTTAAAATCAAATTTAACTTTCAACACCACCGTAAACTTGATTTTGTAACTCCAAATAAATTTTGCAATCTTCTAAAATCTTCATGCTTCAGCACCTTTGTGAAAATATCTGATACTTAATCAATTGAATTGACACGCTTTGCTGAACTTCTTTTTTTGCAACACACTCTCAAATAAATAGGTAGCATGTATCACTATATGAACTTCAATCATGAAAGATGGAGTTCTTGGTTAGAGCTATGAGTGACTTTTTGTCCATAAAAATCTCCATTGCATTATGTTGTGGCATATGCAACTTCTTCAGTAGGTCTCGAAACCAAATTACATGACGAACACAAATTGAAGCAACAAATAATCCACATCACAAGTGGACAACGTCACAATTAGTTCAGTTTTTTTTTTATTTTAAAACTTTTTCTTCTTGTCCTTTGTTATTATAACTTGGTGGTCACTCCAAATAACTTTTCTTTTGAGTTTTCATTTAGAATAGTCGATTTTGCATCCGTTTGAAATATTTTCCATTTATTTTAACCACTAAGGAAATTAACAATTTATAGTTTCTAAACATGCAAACGGAGAAAATAGTCTTTTGATCTATATCTATTTACTGCTTATATCATTTGGTTATCAATTTCGTTATGTACCTTCCGACTTATTCTTTAGCAATCTTTTTCATTTTGTATATCCACTTTGCACCAAACAGCTTTGTATAATTTAGGTAAAGTCGCAAACTCCCTTGTAACATTCTTTATTATGGCTTCACTACAAGAAAAACCGGCTATTTCAACGGCTCCCAGCCGTTGGGAGCCGTTGGAATAACATTCACGCTTTCCAACGGAAGCAGCGAGGCTATTCCAACAGCTTTTCCAACGGCTTCAAACGACATTTAGCCGATGGAGGCCGTTAGTTTAAAATGACCAAAGAGCCGTTGGTAGCTGTTGCTAGTCTGGGTGAATTTTTTTTTATAACAGCAAGTCATTTACCTTCAAACCACACACAATCAATATATATCCATTTTCATTCCATTCCATTTTCACTCCATTTCACATATATATCACATATCCAACACATTATACCACAAACAATACAAACAAGCAAAAATCAACATCAAACATTACATTTTCAAACCAAACTCCAAGTCAATATGTACATAAACAACAAAACCCTCACCAACACCAACTCCAACTCCATATTCAAGTCAATATATACAATGCAAACACTTAAACCTCACCACTTCAAAGTCAATATATACACAATAACCATCAAACACAATCATCACCATCTCAAAGTCAATATATACAATAACCAACTACAAAGACAATAATCGTCATACTTCTCAAGCATCATCATCACCTCCAAAAGCACCAGACGACGAAGGGAAGGAACCATGCCTCTGCGCATACTCCGCTAAACGTTGATTCAGCTGCTCCATTTATATAGCGCGAGGACGGTCCTGCTCTTGCAGCTGATCAACCATGGCTCTAAGCTCTTTTATTTTAGCTTTGGCACATGCCTTTTGAGCTGCTCGAACCTGCAAATAGAATGTGAGATGTTCACATTTGTATTATAATCAATTTCTTAAGCAATGCATATTTTAAAATATAGAAACGTAAATGACGTGATGTTAGGCAATGCATATACCACAAGGAAATGCATAATGTATTAAATGATAATGGTGGAGGATGATAAACGATAAAAAATATTACATTTTCAATATCAGTTTTGGTGTATGATGCCAAAATGCCAGATTTTTCCCTACTTTACAATGAATTAATTAAATTCTTAATCCATTTCCACTTGTTTCCATTTTGAATGAAAAATAAAAATGGAATGTGTTAGAGCTATACAAACTTGATTCAAACTACTGGAATTCTTACTCAGTCCTCGTCGTTTTCTGATTCAGACTCGGTCTCGTGTTCTATATCGTTTTCCTCTACACTCTCAAATGCTTCGACTAATACATTTGTCTCATCATTTAATTGTCCAAAATCAGTTTGATCGTCTGTAATTGTGATTTCAACATTTTCCTCGATATCTGATAGGCTTGTTCTTTTGGAATATTCTTTCCATCGAATGTAAATCTCGCATTGGTTTTAAAAACCGCAGACCAATCCGCTTTATCTCTTTTTAGAGATGGATAAGGGGCGTAATAAACTTGTAGGGCTTGTTTGGCTAGTACAAAAGGATCGTACTGCTGATAACGGAAGGTATGTTTTATTTCTATAAGATTATAATTTGGATGCACGTTAATATCAGAACCTGGAACATTGCCGAACCAGTTGCATCTAAACAAGAAAACTTCCTCTATGGGTCTTATAAAATATGTCAATTGCAAAATCTAGGTTAACACGCCCTAAAAATCATGTATATGATTATTTGGATCATCACTGCCTTTAACAAATACACCGGTATTGTTTGTTAATTTTTCAGCACCGTATTCTTTGGTGTTGAATTTATATCCATTAACGAAAAATATTTGATACGTTTTAACTTTCCTTTTCGGTCCCAACGCCAAATGTTTTAATCCTTTATCGACCACATTATTTGTAGGATCACAAACGTAGTTCGAAAACCAAGTAGCGAAATTTTTGCTTAAATCGCCGTTTGGATTTTGTGATTCATAAACACTGCAAACAAAAACATAATATATTGCTTTATTATTAATTTACACATGCGATATTAAATTAAATTTATCAAAACTAGTAATCTGATAATTACCTAATAAATGGTGCAACTTCTGGACAATTAAGAAGAATATATATGTGTGCTACATAGTAATCTCTATCATTTAACCATACTTCTATACATTTTCCAGCATGTCGACCATGTTGTTTAAAAATAGATAACATTGCTTCAGAAGAAGAATCTTGTTCAACGGCCTCATCATTACACGCAACACTTTAAAATGATAAATTCACATGATCATTGAGATAATGAGAGAAAAAGAACGATGCTTCTTCTTCAATATATGATTTGCAAATCGAACCTTCAACTCGAGCTTTTTGTCTCACTTTTTTCTTTAAATGATTTAAGTACCTAATAAAAAATATTTCATATCAATATTGATTTTTATTTATTGTTAAATTAACATTTACATACTCAGTATTAATAACATACCTCTCGAATGGATACATCCATTCATATTGCACAGGACCTCGAAAACGTGCTTCAAATGGAAGATGAACAAGTAAATGCTCCATTACATTGAAAAATCTGGAGGAAATATCTTCTCCAGTTTGCAGAGCAGTACATGGATTTCTACCTCAAGTTTACGAAGACGGTCAACTTTTAATGTAGTTGAACAAAGCTCCTTATAAAATAAACTAAACTAAGTTCTGTTATAACCTTCCAAACTTTTACGGGCAACAATTCTTTGAAAGCGACGGGTAACAAATTTTGCATCATTACATGACAATCATGCCTTTTCATCCCACTCAGTCTTCCGTTCTTATAGTCGACACATCTACGAAGATTAGATGAAATTCCATCAGAAAATCGTAATCCTTCCATCCATTTTAACAGTACTTTAACTTGGTTGTTATCTAGTTCATAACATGCTTTGGGGGTTTTAGCGTCATTTGGCTTCATATGAAGCTAAGGACGATTATATATTTCTTCTATATCACGTCTTGATTTCAGATCGCCTTTAGTCTTTCCCTTAACATTCAAAAGTGTATTAAACACATTATCGAATACATTTTTCTCGTTATGCATCACGTCAGTGTTATGACGGATTAAGAGATTTTTTCAATAAGGCAACTCTTAGAATATACTCTGTTTGCACCAATTATGAAACATCAATTTACCTTGGATTTCAGTTTGCTGCCCAGTTTCATGTATCTTTGGATAATCTTTTACAAGTTCATATATATGTTCACTTGACCCAATCGTTGGCGGTTGCAAAGTCTCGTGTCTATTAACCATGAAGTTTTTTTGTCTCTTCTAAAGTATGATTAATACGGAGAAAACGTCGATGACAATCAAACCATAAAATTTTCTTCCTATGCCGTAAAGAAAATGCTCGTGTTTCTTCCATACAGTAAGGACAATCAAAACGACCGGTCGTACTCCAACCCGAAAGCATTGCATAAATCGCTAATAGTCCATAACAAAGAAGCGAATATCCATTTTTTTTCGATTCGTCGTATGTTTCAACTCCTTCATACCACAATGTTTTCAACTCTTCGATTAGCGGTTGTAAGTAAACATCGGTACCTGTGTCAGATCATCAGGGCCAGAGACGACAATTGTGAGAAACATATATGGAGTTTTCATACACATCCACGGGGGTATATTGTAAGGTGTAATGATTATAGGTCAAGATAAATATTTAGAACCAAACTGAGAAAACGGTGAAAATCCATCAATACACAAACCTAGTCTAACGTTACGGCTCTCCACTGCGAAATCGGGATATTTCTTATCAAAATACTTTCATGCTTCTCCATCAGATGGGTGTGTTAACGTACCTCCTTTAGGTGTTATCACACTGTGCCATCTCATATGATACGCTGTTACAGATAATGCATATAACCTTTGAAGTCTAGGAGTGATAGGTAAATAATGCATACGCTTTTATGGAACTTCTTTTTCCTTTTTTCTTCTTCTTGGTTTGTATCTTTCTTGATTACATATTTTACAATTCCGAAGGCTGACATCATCTCTCCAAAACAACATGCAACCATTTAGACATGTATCAATTTTTTGATACGGCAAACCGAAAAATGACATAAGTTTTTTCACTTCATAATAATTTTCGCACATTAAATTATCTGATGGCATATGGAATTTAGCAGTTTGTACAACAACCGTAAATCCGCCTTCTGTGAGGTTGTACTTTGATTTCATTACAATGTACTCTGCAGTTGCCGATAATTGAGTGTCGCTAGTACATCAATTCCAAAGAGGTTTCTTAGCAGCATCCAATAAATCATATATTTTTTCGCTCCAACATTTGGTTCCTCTTCGACGTTAACATCGTCGTTATTAATTTCAACAGTAGAGAACATTGATCGTGCTGCATCTTCAACCATATGTTCTATGAGATTCGTCGTACTAACTTCATCACCAATGACCTCTATTGACTGTTTCTCATTACGTGTTATAATTTCTCCATGACGATCGCACACCAAATAATTGGTTCCAAAACCATATTAGCACAAATGAATCCTAACCATATTCGATACTAAATGCTTCAACAATTTGTACCTACTACATGGACAACAAATTTCTACGTCATTTTCAGTATTACTTAAAGCAAATTCGACAAACACATTTACCCGTTAAGAAAATGTTTACTTATTGAGCCTCTCATTTCTCTTCTTTGATACATCCAACTCCGATCAATAAAATAATTGACCATTTTTCCTACTGTAAAACCTATGATCAATAGTAAAAAAATTATTAATCAAATTCGATAAACACATTTAGATTTTACTGTTTTTTATAATCCATTTTCGTTTATATACAAAGTTATATTTCTTGATATTTTGTTCACATTTTTGTACCTTTTGTGATGGTCGGTCATCCTACTTCCCATTAAAACACAATAGTAATTATATTTCTTAAATCATATCATTATAAACGATTTTTCAAAATTTCGGCAGCACTTCCCTCGTGTTCCTTGTATCGTACACATATGCATGTACACAAGGAACGAAAAGGAAATGCCGTCGAAATTTTATGAACCATTTATAACGATATGATTTACGAAACGTAATTACTTTATAGTGTTTGTAACTTGTCCAACATAGGGACAAACCCAACAAATATTGTATCAGATGAATATGAATATCCGTTTTGCAATAAAAACGAATATTCATACAACGATCATATACAACATTTGTCAAACGGGGCCAAAAATTCACTAAGGGATTTAAATTTTGTTTATATGTTACTGTTTTAATAAATATATAACATAAAGCATATTATGCATTATTTTATTTATATTCTACTATTTTATTAAATGTATAGTAAATTATATGATTTTTACTATTTTGCAAAATATATAATTCATGTGTGTATATGTACAAAATTATATACTTATCTAATGCTAATATATTTTGCAAATGATATAATTAATGTTCGTAAAATATTCGACTAATTCATGTTTGCCTAATATTTTACAAAACATACACAAATAATCAATCCTAACTAATCTGACGCTAACTCAAATGTGCATTTACACTAAATTATCAACATATGTATATATGTGCATAATATATATCCACAAACAATTTGAACATTTGGATGGTAATAATTGTAATTAGCACTTAGTTTGGTATAATAAACAATCAATAGGCCATTAGATACCACTATAACAACAAATTAAACACAAAATTAGTAAAATTTAAAATTTTAGGGTTTTAGGCAAAACCTGATTTTGGAGCTGTATTTGGGGGGAGAGAGGTCGCTGGTGTTGATTGATGGCGTCGGATTGGCTGTCGGTTGCGTGGGGAGGCTAGGAGCAAGAAAAGAGGAGGAATGGAGGAAGATGATGATGGATTTGGGTGTTTTTGGTAGGAAGAGAGGAATGATTTGTGCTCTCGGCTTGGCTGCAGGTTTACACGAATAATTTCAACGGCTTCCAACAGCCGCAAGCGGCATTTTTACAACGGTTACCAACGGCTACCAACGGTTTGTTAAAAAATAACGAGCCGTTGGTAGCCGTTGGAATTCCCGTTGGCGGCCGTTGGAACCCTGTCGTGGCTATATACAGTAGTTCTAGTAGTGCTTTCACTTCTTCGTTCGTAGCATATCTTCATCTTTTGTCTTGTATTACTTCGTCGAAACCTGTTGGTTCATAATTTGCAAATTGACAGAGTAAAGTAATTTCTTCAATAATAGGTGTTATTTCATATAATTCTAGTAATGATCTCATGTAGTCCTGCCTTTCACTTCAGCTCTTTTTTCAAAAAAAACCCTACTCCGGAGAGTAGAGTTAGGGAATTCAGCTGTCCGCCACACTGATTTCTTTTTAGCCAGCCCAACCCAGAGCATCAATCCTATACCATTTTATTTTTGGTTTTTTTGAGGATAACCGCTCTGAGCCTTAAGGGAAACATATATCGGCTACATGACTCGAACGCGCAACCTCTAGGAACTTTGTTCCATGATTACAAGGTAGTCCTAATCAATTAAGCTATGCTCGCGGACATCACTTCAGCTTTCTTTAAATGAACATTTTTTCTCATTCATGATCGATGGAGATGATGTTAGACTAATGGGCTTTTCCTGCACAATAGTGTTTTTTTTCCTTTTCACAAAGTGGAAGGAAATTACAATAATCTTGTTGTATGCTCCAATTCCAAGTGCTCTCTTTATCAAACTTCATATCTCCACTACCAACAATTTTCTCATTGGTAGGATTATATAGCTTGTATCCTTTTAACCTTCAGTCGTATATAATTAAACTTTCACTTTTATCATCTAACTCAGAACATCTTTGGTTCAACACATGGGCATATACAAAACTTCCAAATACTTCTAAAAGGTGATATACATAACTAGTGGAATGTCTCACACTGTATGTGCGTAATGAGCGTATATTAGAATTAATAGTCTCACATCGTGAAAAATAATAGAATTCACTACAGGGAACGGAAGGCATAGCAACGGCAAATAGCCGTTGGCGGCCGTTGCTAAAAGCCATTGCTATTAAGCTCGTTGCTATTTGTTCCAGCAACGGCAATAGCAACGGCTCTGTTACCAATTTAGCAACGGGTAGCGACGACCAGTTGTCCACGTGGCAACAGTTAGTTACAATCCTGGTCGTCACGTGGCGTCGCGAGCCGTTGCAAGCTTGGAACCAGATAGCCTTTGCCAGCCGTTGCCAGCCGTTGCAAGCCTGAACCAAATAGCCGTTGCGAGCCGTTGCAAACCTGGAACATTTTTTGTTTTCCAGCAGCCAGCTTTCACTCTTCCAACCTCTGTCGCCGCGAACCATTCCACATCACAATAATCACTTCCAATCCATCGTGTACATTCCATTCCAACCATCATATAACCAAATACATCGCAAATAATCAAATAAATCACATATATATCAATAATCACGCAACTATATAATCAATTAACACAAATCCATACATCTCAAATCCATCACACATAATATCCATCACCAACACCATAGGTACACAAAACACCAAACAAACTACCAAGTCCATCAACCAACATAAGTACACACCAACATAAGTACACAAGTCCAACAAATATCCATTAAAACCACAATCTTGCCCAAAAAAAATAACCATCAACAAAACATACCTCCTCATCATCATCAACAGCATCATCATCAGCATCATCATCACCACCACCGCCACCACAAGACCCTGGCATGGTCCCATGCTCTGAAACGAATGCGGCAATGCGCTCATCTATCTGTTGAGACAAGAAGCTCTGTCGCCAATCATTTATCTCGTCCAGTTGTCGTTGCATCTGGGCTATCTCCTCCTCGGCCATAGATTTCTTGTAAGCCCTCTGGAAGTTAAGAGCCTGTAAAACGATCAAACAAACTAGTTCTAATTCACGCTCGCAACGGCTATATTAAATTCAAATATAAGTTATTAAAACAGTTTACCTCCTGATTGTCGTATCCATAACGCCTATTGCGAGAAGGCGGATCAATAATTCTATCCCATATTTGATTGGACTCTTGAAGCGTAATATCCTCACATCCAGTTCTTTGCGCCATCGCTGCCCGCTCCGCTTCATATTTACCCTGCAATTACGAATACAAATTTGACTCAATATATAGCTATACAATTTACTTATACACTACTAAAAGAATGTGAAACGTTGTCATTGCGAATAAACATATTTACCATAACAGATTCAGCCTTCGCATCTGTCCACTCATAGGTGACATTCCCATCATCATCGGTCTGCTCCACCGCATGAGTGACTCTAAAAACCTCGGCCATTGTAGGCTCCTGTCCGGTTATTGAATGCTGAAATTATACATGAATAAAAAACATTACTAATATGATTAAATAATATTACAGTTTATAAACTCAAATCACAAATTTACCAATTCCCTCCGCCATTGTTGGAATGATTTGGACCCACCACGGTGTAATGAAGGATTTTTATTTCTGTTCGCGCTATTTCGCTTTGCTATTTCCTGTTAATTTAAATACATGGTTAATTAAATTAATAATGCAACTAACATACATAATTTACATAAATAATACTAACAATACAACAATACATAACTTACTTTGACAGCTTTACTTTCCCAGTGGGTGACAAATGCAGCCCAAACATCATTACCCATCCAACTGGGTTTTTTTCCGCTTAGCTTGGCCTTCGAAAGAGTCTCTCTGTAATTTTTCCGCATCCTCTTATTTCAATGATTGAAGAAGACAGTCTCATCTTCCGGGCGGACACGTATTGCAGCCTGCTTATTGAAAATAATTTGAATTATATACGGTATACTAATTTTAAATTGAAATATAAAATTTTACTTACCATCAAATCAGCAACTATAGCGTTCTCCACTTCGCCTGGATGTCGTCCCAATAAGGCCAGCAACCAGACAGCCTACTCTTATAGGATTGCTTTGAAACTTAAAAAATGTAATCCGCCGGCTCTATTTCGAAACCCCTGTATAAATGTTGATGTATACAATTAATATATTTTAAATAATATAATTGAAATCAATTAGATACTTACCCAACACTCTTGGGAACTATCTCCATCTCACGGCGTAAGTCCGGAGCCATACCGCTGGGACCTGCGCCATGAGAAGGCGAAGGAGAAGGCTGAGATGTGTTGAATATACGCTTATATGATTTTTGTTTGATGAAATAAACATATATACATTCGTTTAAATGTATTTGTTAATGTACTATTTTATTTTTCATAGATTAAATAAATATTTGCTGAATAAAATTAAATACACAGAATTAGAGTTCAAATAGAAATTTTATTCAAACAAATATTTATTATAATTTTGAATAGTACAAATTCAAGCTCTCACTATACATATACAATTTTGATTCTAATTACATCACAATTCAATTTACATAAATTTCTCACTACATATCACTCACACTCGTAGTTTATCTTCAACTTCATTCCAGTTAGAATCCAGCATCTGAGCAATCTGCAAAAATATTCACTAATGCAGTAAAATTGAAAAAGAAATATTTTTGCAATATAAAATAAAATATGGATTTTGAAAATATTATTTGCCTCAGTTATTTGGGTTGTTCGTCATCATTCACATTTGATTTCATCGCACACGAAAAGTGTGACATGCACAGTGTATCACTTTACATGCCACAAAGTCGTGCACATAGATATATACACTTGATAACGCTACAGGGACAGGTGTGCACAAGGTCAAACCCGAGTTTTTAAAACTGGGTTCAACACAAGGCACAATAAAACTGAAGCATGGCAGATCATAAATGAAACAACATAAAAGCTTATGTATACAAACCAAATGACAGACCAAGCTTCTACAAATAAAATGTAAACATACACAGGTGAAGCAACTCTATCCAAACAGTGAATCAAGTCATGGCTCAAACCAGAGATCAATCCATGTCAACTCTACTGGACAATACAAGGCAATGAAAAAACTCAGTGAAGCCCAAGTATACAACTACAGTGTCATGACCAAAGCAAAATCAGAGAGGAGTATCAGTCTACACAACATCAAGTTCAATTCCAAAACAACTCAACAACAGTATGCAATGTCGAGAAACAACATCAAGTTCAAATAACAAACAGGTGAATCAAACTAGCAACAAGACTCCTTCAGTAGAAAAGATGAGTGCATACATACACATATATACATACATGAATGTATGTATAAAAATGATCAGAACTTCGACCAGATAGTACAGGTAGCAGAAATAATGCAAACTACAATGTCACAGCAAACAAGGTGCACCAGACCAGGCTATAAGATATCATAGTGCAGACAACCAAAAGAATGGAACAATGACTAAATGAATACAGAACAGTAAACGTATATGCGCACTCAAGTCAACAGTATCAATGCTCAAATTAAGTTCAGGTTAAACCAACCAGAGAAGATGAACCAAACAGTACAAGCCCGAGGCAATATGAGTGCAATGAAAATATGAAGTGAATGCAACAGAAGTATGATGAAATCCAGAAATTAAACAAAGCACACATGAAGCACAATATTGCCAGGTCGAACATTGTACAACATCAACATCGACAACAGCAATGCATGCAACAGAGACCAGAGCTCAACATACATGAACCACAATAATATGCAAACTCGAGCTTATAGAGAACAGATCAAATGAAGCATGTACACATGGTATGAAGAACACAAGGCTCAGGTCTACAAAGTAAACATGTATATGCTACAGAGAACAGGTCAAATGAAAACTGCCCAAGTTCATCGAGAAATACAAGGCTGACAAGTACATAGCCGTGTAACCAAGTCAAAGCCAGTGGTAATCAAACGTCTCAAATTCAAGGTCAGAAATCAACGCAGTATAAAAATGGAAAAAGTCAAAAGTCAAATCGAAATAAAACAGGAAAGTTTCTACCGTATCGATCAAGGAAAGATCGAACGCTTCGAAATCAAAACCGCGTGAATCAAGTCAAAAATATACGTATTTGACTAAGTCCCAAATATCACGACCATCAATATATTATCAAGCAACCAAGAAAGGAAAGTGATGAAGTCAAGTAAATGAATACGAACGAATTCAAGGGTCTCGAAATCCATATATATACACACCCAAAGTTCATCATCGACGGCGTGTGAAGAAAACAAGGACAATCAATAAATCCAAATTAAATCCTGACAAAGCAAAAGGTACGAACAACGTACCAAGGCAATTTGCAATCTCGAGACATCGATCATCAGAGAAGCAAAGAGCAACAAATTCGATCGGCATCATCAAAGACCACCGAAGCCCTAATTCAGATCGAACAAAGAAAGCAACGGCCGCCATTCTTCACAAAGAAAAAAAATAAAAGTGGACCGGGGTAAATAATAAAAGGGGCCGGCTTTATATTATTAAGAGCCTTTTAGTTTTTTTAATTAAGTTTTTTGTTTAAGGGCAAAAATTTGTACTCTAAGTTTTTATTTATTTTTTCTCTTATTTTTATTTTTCAAGTCTGTTCTTTTCGAATCAAATCTTGGTAAATCACCACCTAGGATTCAGGTTGTGTCAGATTGTCTAGTTAGGATTAGTTCAGTAAGCAGGATTTGCGAGTTTGCAAAACTCTATAGGCGGTAGCAGGGTTTGCGAGTCTGTTAGAGTGTTTGTAAGCGGGAGACTGTTTAATTCTAATAGAAATCTGGGAATGCAGCAGTAGGCAGGGGTTGCCGAAGCTGGGTAAATTTTGTGTGTGATTTACTATTCAGCATATTTACTTTTCTGCAGTTTGTTTTTGTGTTTAATTCGAGAAAATTTGCTATAACCCTATTCACCCCTCCCTCTAGGGTTAATCTAGATCCTACAAGTGGTATCAGAGCACTGTATTTTTCTTTAACTCTAGAGTCATGAATCCACCAAATAATGCTTTTTCTGAGGGGCAATCTATTGCTAGGCCACCCATGTTTAATGGGAATGATTATGCTTATTGGAAGGTTAGGATGGGTATTTATCTTAGTTCTGTTGATTATGATGTTTGGGACATTATTGAAACTGGTTATAAATCTCCCACTATAACTGTTTGTGTACTGAGATTCTTAAACCTAGGGATAGGTGGGATGCTAACGATAAGAAATTAAAAACTACAAATGCTAAAGCCATGAATGCTTTGATCTGTGCTCTTGATAAGACTGAATTTAATAGAATTTCTCATTGTAAAACTGCACAGGAAATTTGGCATACCTTGGAGGTGACACATGAAGGAACTTCTCAAGTCAAGGAGTCTCGTCTAGCCCTATTCGGCAATGAATACGAGAACTTTGTGATGGACAAAGGCGAGAGCATAAAGGACATGTTTGGACGCTTTTCAACTTTGGTATACAATGCTAGAGCGCTTGGGAAGGTATTCACTGAGGTAGAGCTTGTGAGGAAGGTGCTACGAGTCTTACCGATGAGCTTTGAGGCAAAAGTCATGGCAATACAAGAATCGAGAGATCTGAGTAAACTAAGTATGGAGGAGTTGATCGGCAACTTGATGACATATGAGCTTGAGCTAAAAGCAAAGGAGGAACACAACAACTCCGAATCAAAGAAGAAGACGATTGCCTTAAAGAGCAAAGAAGAAAGCGATGAAGAAGAAGAAGATCAAATTGAAGAGCTTACAATGGCTGTCAATAATCTTAGAAAATGGTCAAGATTCAGGCCACGCAAGAAGAAAACAAGTGGTAATAGGTCAAAAGATTCTGGCAATTTCGAAAATGAATTGACGTGCTTTAACTACAAGAAGTCTGACCACTTCAAACAAAAATGTCCACTTCTCGAAAACAACAAAGGAAAGAAAAAGAAGAAGGCCTTTGCAGCGACTTGGGATGATGAAGAAGGAGAGGAAGTTTCGAATAATAGCTCAGAGGAGGCTAATTTGTGTCTTATGGCAAAATCAGATTCAGAAGCAAGCTCAGAGGAATCTAGTGTGGGAGTGACTATTCTTCTAAAGAACTTGCTTTGATGTGTTGTGATCTTACTAAAATAGTTGATACTCTTGAATCTAAAATTGAAAAACTGAAATCTGATAAGAGAGAACTTGTCCATGAAAATTCTAGGTTAGAAACTGAACTTGGAAATATTCAAAACCTAGACTGTAAAAAATGTAAAATTTTAGATTCAGAATTATCAAGACTTAAGAATAGCTTTGAGAATCTTGAAAAAGAAAACTTGAGTCTTAAGGAAACCATTGACACTAGGAAAAAGGATTTTATAAATAGATGCACCTCACTTGTAACTGAAAACACAACACTAAAAACCAAAGTCCAAAATCTTGAGAAATCTCTGAATAACTATTCAAGAGGAGAAAAATCATTCAACATGTTATTGGGAAATCAAATTTTTGCTAACAACAGAAAAGGACTAGGCTTTGGGAAAACACAAGTTGATGACAATGCAAAAGGTAAAAGTGTCTTTGCTAGAAGTGAAATAATTGGACATCGTGTTGAAAATTGTAGTTATAGGAACAAGAACACAAAATTTATACAAGTTTGGGCTCCTAAGAATTCTACAAACAAATTTCGTGTCTATTGGAACAAGAATAAAAGGACTAAACAAGTTTGGGTTCCAAAGGGATTGTTTATTCACAATGCTTCAGTCACTAATATCATTGGACCTAAGAGTTTCTCTAGGTCATCCTCCTCTCTCTTCGTGTAGGTATGGTGGCAGGCTAAGGAACAACAATAGTGTTCTCTGGATTTTAGCTGTTCCAGAAACACAACGGGCAACAAAGCAAAGTTCCTTAGCCTAGTACAAAGGTGACAAAATCACAATGGGCAACCACGAAAAATTATCATGAAGGTAAAACAGGTGAAGGTATATTTATTTGATCGATATATTAAATGTGATAATCTGCACCGTATTCTGAATTAAATCAGCCAATAATGTGATGATAAAGAGATGATGATTTTTTGATTCTGACTTGTTCAACATAGTTGGCCAATTATATTTATGCCAAAAACACTATTATTTGAATTACTTCATACATATACGTTTGGATTAAACATAGTGTTTTTGTTGGATGATAATACATTAGGTTATAATACGGCTAACTCTATATTCACAATTTCTGATTATTTACACGACTCCAATTCAAATTCAAGAATGCTGTTAAAAATTGAGTTTGAGTTTTTATACACACTTCATGGTCTGGTCTATCAAATTTAATTAGTGATGTTTTGAAGTGAAAGAGAAATTCAGATGCAGATCATACTGGTAATCTAGTTGACAGAAAATTTACTAGTTGAACGTGATTTATGGTGAGACATTTAGTGACTGCATCGTTTTTCAAAGAAAATATCTGCATATTTTTCATTACAAATAATTTTCAAATAGCAGAAATTTTTCTCATATAACCACTTCGAGAAAATCATTTTTAACCATATTTTCAGATTAGTCATTTTGAAAAAAAAAAATTTGATTTTAAATGACAAATTTTGACTAATCCGACTCCCTACTAATTATCAAAAAGATAAATAGTGATTGAAAAGGTGATAAGTGTTGATATTTAACATACATTACTCAAGACAGTATATTTGGAAAATTTCTTTAGGAATTCAAACAAGAGTTATAAAAACTTTTTGTTGGGTAAAGATTTCATGGCCATTTCTATTTCTATCATATTTCTATCGACCATTGTTTATCAAAAATTCAATATAGTTTGTCGATATGTGGTACTATAATCAGGGATCATTCGTTTTTCATTTTACATTTTTAAGTAAAAATAAATAAATACCAAAGTATTCACTCTCATTTAAAAGTCCTCACGGTTATGCATGGGTGAATTACTTGGAATTTGTTATGTGCTTCCATGCTCATTTAAAAGTCCTTACGGTTATGCATGTATGGAACGCATATCAAAATTGATTTATTAAATAAACAAGTTGATACTAATCTCATTTAAAAGTCCTCACGATCATGCGTGGTTAGAAGATACTTGAATTCATTTTTAAAATTAAATTGGAATACTACTAATCTCATTTAAAAGTCCTAACGGTTATGCATTATTAGTAGATATTCAAATTCCTGATATAAATGTACCACAAGTAGATACAACTTTATGATTTTATATGAGAACATCATTTCCATTATTTCTAAAAGTGGAATATGCGCCTAACAAGGGTAGTTATGATTTTTGTTTGATTTTTATTGAAGTTTAATATTTATATTCAAATTCAGTTTTAATGTTGGATTAATATCGATCACTTTATCTCTATTTTTCTCTAACACTATTATTCTTTTGCTGATAACAAAAGGGGGAGAGAAAAGTAAAGATTTTGTCAAATAAAATCAAGCAAAGGTCAAATAATTTTCCATTTGCATCTAGACTCATTTGTATATTTCTATTTGTATGCATATATGTAGGGGAGCATCGTGTAGAGAGGAAGCATTTAAATAGGGGGAGCAATTAGAGTATATCATTGACCAAATACATTTAACACAGTCAAAATCTTAAATATATGTTTGTTATCATCAAAAGGGGGAGATTGTTGAATATGCGCTTATATGATTTTTGTTTGATGATAATAAACATATATACATTCGTTTAAATGTATTTGTTAATGTATTATTTTATTTTTCATAGATTAAATAAATATTTGCTAAATAAAATTAATTACACAGAATTAGAGTTCAAACAGAAATTTTATTCAAACAAATATTTATTACAATTTTGAATAGTACAAATTCAAGCTCTCACTATACGTATTTTGATTCTAATTACATCACAATTCAATTTACATAAATTCCTCACTACATATCATTTACACTCGTAGTTTATCTTCAACTTCATTCCAGTTAGAATCCAGCATCTGAGCAATCTGCAAAAATATTCACCAACGCAGTAAAATTGAAAAAGAAATATTTTTGCAATATAAAATAAAATATGGATTTTGAAAATATTATTTGCCTCAGTTATTTGGGTTGTTCGTCATCATTCACATTTGAATTCATCGCACACGAACAGTGTGACATGCACAGTGTATCACTGTACATGCCATAAAGTCGTGCACATAGATATATACACTTGATAACGCTACAGGGACAGGTGTGCACAAGGTCAAACCCGAGTTTTTAAAACTGGGTTCAACACAAGGCACAATAAAACTGAAGCATGGCAGATCATAAATGAAACAGCATAAAAGCTTATGTATGCAGACCAAATGACAGACCAAGCTTCTACAAAGAAAATGTAAACATACACAGGTGAAGCAACTCTATCCAAACAGTGAATCAAGTCATGGCTCAAACCAGAGTTCAATCCATGGCAACTCTACTGGACAATACAAGGCAATGAAAAAACTCAGTGAAGCCCAAGTATACAACTACAGTGTCATGACCAAAGCAAAATCAGAGAGGAGTATCAGTCTACACAACATCAAGTTCAATTCCAAAACAACTCAACAGCAGTATGCAATGTCGAGAAACAACATCAAGTTCAAATAACAAACAGGTGAATCAAACTAGCAACAAGACTCCTTCAGTAGAAAAGATGAGTGCAGACATACACATATATACATACATGAATGTATGTATACAAATGATCAAAACTTCAACCAGATAGTACGGGTAGCAGAAATAATGCAAACTACAATGTCACAGCAAACAAGGTGCACCAGACCAGGCTACAAGATATCATAGTGCAGACAACCAAAAGAATGGAACAATGACTAAATGAATACAGAACAGTAAACGTATATTCATAGGTACAAAGACAGTGAGCTACATGATGATCAAAGTCACTCAAGTCAACCGTATCAATGCTCAAGTGAAGTTCAGGTTAAACCAACCAGAGAAGATGAACCAAACAGTACAAGCTCGAGGCAATATGAGTGCAATGAAAATATGAAGTGAAGGCAACAGAAGTATGATGAAATCCAGAAATTAAACAAAGCACACATGAAGCACAATATTGCCAGGTCAAACATTGTACAACATCAACATCTACAACAGCAATGCATGCAACAGAGACCAGAGCTCAACATACATGAACCACAATAATATGCAAACTCAAGCTTACAGAGAACAGATCAAATGAAGCATGTACACATGGAATGAAGAACACAAGGCTCGGGTCTACAAAGTAAACATGTATATGCTACAGAGAAAAGGTCAAATGAAAACTACCCAAGTTCATCGAGAAATACAAGACTGACAAGTACATAGCCGTGTAACCAAGTCAATGCCAGTGGTAATCAAATGTCTCAAATTCAAGGTCAAAAATCAACGCAGTATAAAAATGGAAAAAGTCAAAAGTCAAATCCAAATAAAATAGGAAAGTTTCTGCCGTATCGATCAAGGAAAGATCGAACGCTTCGATATCAAAATCGAGTGAATCAAGTCAAAAATATACGTACTTGACTAAGTCGCAAATATCACAACCATCAATATATTATCAAGCAACCAAGAGAGGAAAGTGATGAAGTCAAGTAAATGAATACGAACGAATTCAAGGGTCTCGAAATCCATATATATATATATATATACACACACACATACACACACACCCAAAGTTCATCATCAGCGGCGTGTGGAGAAAACAAGGACAATCAATAAATCCAAATTAAATCCTGACAAAGCAAAAGGTACGAACAACGTACCAAGGCAATTCGCAGTCTCGAGACATCGATCATCAGAGAAGCAAAGAGCAACAAATTCGATCGGCATCATCAAAGACCACAGAAGCCCTAATTCAGATCGAACAAAGAAAGCAACGACCGCCATTCTTCACAAAGAAAAAAAAATAAAAGAGGATCGGGTTAAATAATAAAAGGGGTCGACTTTATATTATTAAGAGCCTTTTAATTTTTTTAATTAAGTTTTTTGTTTAAGGGCAAAAATTTGTACTCTAAGTTTTTATTTATTTTTGCTCTTATTTTTATTTTTCAAGTCTGTACTTTTCGAATCAAATCTTGGTAAATCACCACCTAGGATTTAGGTTGTGTCAGATTGTCTAGTTAGGATTAGTTCAGTAAGCAGGGTTTGCGTGTTTGCATAACTCTATAGGCGGTAGCAGGGTTTGTGAGTCTATTAGAGTGTTTGTAAGCGCGAGACTGTTTAATTCTAATAAAAATCTGGGAATGCAGCAGTAGGCAGGGGTTGCCAAAGCTGGGTAAATTTTGTGTGTGATTTACTGTTCAGCATATTTACTTTTCTGCATTTTTTGTGTGTGTTTAATTCGAGAAAATTTGCTATAACCCTATTCACCCCCCAATAGGGTTAATCTAGATCCTACAAGATGTACTGCGCCTTCTGTGAGACATATCTGCCACAAACATAATCATATCATATAATGAAAGAAAACAAATTATTATTACAACACATGTTCCATTAATCATCATAATCATTCTTTGTAATTACATAGCTCAAAATAATGTAGAACATAATCATTATTATTATTACACAGCTCTGAATAACGCATAGGTCAAAATAAAACAGAATGATAATACATAACAAAATCATTATTATTACATAGCTTAGAATAATATAGAACGCATTCATCATTCTTAATACGTTACTCAAAATAAAATATCATACATGCATACATTAAAAAAACAGTGTAATGTATCAGTCTTCGTCGTTTTCTGATTCAGACTCGGTCTCGTACTCTATATCGTTTTCTTTGGTACTTTCAAATGCATCTATTAAAACATTCGCTTCATTATTCAACGTATCTACGTCAACATCGTCAGTTATTATTATTTCAGTATTTGGCTCCAGATCTGCTTGATACGCTGCTTCATCTGGAATATTATTTCCATCAAATGTAAATCTTGCCTTTGTTTTAATAACAGCCCACCAATCTGCTTTATCTTTTTTTAAGGATGGATACGGAGCAAAATAAACTTGTAATGCTTGCTTGGCTAATATGAAAGGATCATACTTATACTAATGCGAGGTATGCTTTATTTCAATGAGCTTGTAATCTTTGTGCACGTTAATTCCAGAACCAGGAATATTGCTAAACCAATTGCATTTGAATAAAAAAACTTTCTCTGCAGGTTGTATATATGTCAACTCTAAAACCTATGTTAAGACACTGTAAAAATCTTTTATATGCTCCTCTAGATCATCATTGCCTTTAACAAATACACCACTGTTATATGTTAATTTTTCAGCCCCGTAATCTTTGGTGTTGAATTTAAATCCATTGACGAAGAATATTGGATAAGTCTTCACATTTCTTTTTGGTCCGATAGCAATATGTCGTAATCCTTCGTCAACAACAGAGTTTTTTGGATCATATACGTATTTTGAAAACCATTGAGCAAAATCTTTACTGAGATCGCCAGATGGATGTTGTGATTCGTATATACTGCAAAAATGTATTATTCCCATCAAAATTAATATATATATATATATATATACACGTATAATTAAATTGTACATGAATTTAGTACTACCTGACAAATGGTGCAACTTCAATACAATTTAAAAGAACATATGTGTGTGCTATATGGAAATCTTTATCGTCTAACCATATTTCCAGCAGGTCGGCCTTGTTGTCTGAAAATAGATAACATTATTTGAGAAGAATCATGTTCAACAGCTTCATCATTACGGGGAATACTGACAAACGATAAGTTCACATCGTTACTAAAGTAATGTGAGAAAAAAAAATGAAGATTCTTCTTTCAGATACGCCTTGCAAATTGAACCTTCTACTCGTGCTTTTTGTCTAATTTTTTTCTTCAAATGATTCAAGTACCTATAACAAAATTAATTTAATTTCTGTTTTGGTATATAAATCTAAATTTTAAGCAAACTTCATATTGCGGATATTCAAAATTACCTCTCAAATGGATACATCCATCCATACTGCACAGGACCTCGAAGAAGTGCTTCGGATGGTAGATGAACAGGTAAATGCTCCATTACATTAAAGAAACCTGGCGGAAATATTTTTTTCCAGTTTGCAGAGCAGTATAGAGATTTCTACTTCAAGTTTACGTATGCGATCTACCTTTAACATCATCGAACAAAGTTGTTTATAAAACATACTTAATTCTGTTATAACACTCCATACTTTGCCAGGCAACAGTTCTTTGAAAAGCACAAGGAAAAAATATTCCATCATTATATGGCAATCGTGACTTTTCATCCCACTCAATTTACTGTTTTTAAAGTCAACACATCTACGGAGGTTAGAAGAAATCCCATCAGGACATCTTACTCCTTCCACCCACTTTAGCACGAGTTTTACTTGTTTGTTATCTAGCTCATAGCATGCTTTGGGTTTTTTTGTATCGTCGCACAAATGAAGTTCGTGCCGCTTACAAAAGTGTAATATATCACGTCTCGAATTCACATCGTCCTTAGTTTTCTCCTTTACATTCAAAACTGTATTAAACACGTTATCGAACACGTTTTTTTCATTGTGCATAACGTCAATATTATGCCGGAGTAGCAGATCTTTCCAGTAAGGTAACTCCCAAAATATACTTTTTTGCACCAGTTATGAATGTTTGATTTACTTGGAATTTCAACTTGTACCTCAGTTTCATGTATCTTTGGATAGTCTTTTACGATTTCATATATCTCTTCACCTGACCAAACCTTCGGTGGTAGCATACTCTCTTCTCTGTTTGCTTTAAAGTTCTTTTTATCCGTTCTAAATTTATGATTAACATGTAGAAAACATCGATGACAGTCAAACCAAGAAATTTTCTTTCCATACTTTAATGAAAATGCTCGTGTTTCATCCATGCAATGAGGACAAGCTAGACGTCCAGCTGTGCTCCAACCTGAAAGCATCCCATACGCAGGAAAATCACTAATAGTCCATAATAAAGAAGCGAACGTACGAAAATTCTTTTTTCTTGAAATGTCGTATGTTTCAACTCCTTCATGCCACAGTGTTTTCAATTCTTCGATCAATGGTTGTAGATAAACATCAATTCCTTGTGTCGGATCATCGGGACCGGGGACGACAATCGTTAGAAACATATACAGAGTTTTCATACACATCCATGGAGGTAAATTATAAGGAGTAACAATAATAGGCCATGATGAATATTTACTACCAAACTGAGAGAATGGTGAAAATCCATCTGTACATAAACCGAGTCTGACATTACGGCTCTCTGCAGCAAACGCGGGATAAGTCTTATCGAAATGTTTCCATGCTTCTCCATCAGATGGATGTATCAAAGTTCCTTCTTCTGGTGTTCTAACACTGTGTCATCGTATATGACATGCCGTAGGAGAAGATGCATATAACCTTTGAAGTCTAGGAGTGATAGGTAAATAATGCATTCTCTTGTATGAAACTTCTTTTCCTTTTTTTTTCTCGGTTTGAATCTTTCCTCGTTACATATTCTGCATTTTCTAAGGTCAACGTCATCTTTCCAATACAACATACAACCTTTTATACATGTATCTATCTTTTGGTATTGCAATCCAAAAGCAGACATAAGTTTTTTCACTTTATAATGACTATCGCACCTCAAATTATTGGGTGGCATGTGTCGTTTTGTAGCTTGTACAACTGCTGTAAATCCAGCTTCTGTAAGGTTGAAATTTGATTTCATAGTGATGTATTCGGCGGTTACGGATAATTCGGTTCCGCTTTTACAACCATCCCACAAGGGCCTCTTAGCAGAATCCAATAAATCATAAAAAAAATTTAGCTTGCGCGGTCGGTTCTTCTTCAACGTTATCATTGTCATCATCGCCCTGATCAATGGTAGGAAACATTGACCGTGCTGCATTTGCACCATATTTTCTATTGGATTCGTCATAATATTATCGTCCTCTAACACTACAGGATTAGGTGTACGTTCAACAAGTTCTCCATGACAATCCCATAAGTAATAATTCGGCACAAAGCCAAATTTATACAGATGTACTTCTATTACATCTGATTTCCAATGCTTTAAATGTTTGCACTTACTACACGGACAACGAATTTCATCGTTATTCCGATTATTAGATTTAGCGAATCTAATAAATTCATGTACACCGTTACAGAAATGTTCCTTTATTGATCCTTTCATACCAGTTCGGACTTCATACATCCAACTACGATCGAGAAAATAATCGAACATTTTTCCTGATTTGGTAAAATATGTTAGAAGATTCAAGTAAACACTTCACTTCATATTACAGTATTTTACGATTGATTTATAATTGTAAATCAACTATTTAACAATTGAAAAACATTTTATAATTCATTGACGGCCGGTCATCCTACTTCCCATTACAAACACAATATCGTAATTACATTTTATAAATCATTTCAGGTTAAACGATTCAACAAAATTTCGGCAACACTTTCCTTTATTCCCTGTATCGTACACAAAATGCGTGTACACAGGGAACAAAAAGGAAGTGCCACCAAAATTTTGTAAACCGTTTAAACTGAAATGATTTACAAAATGTGATTACTTTATTGTGTTTGTAACTTGTCCAAATACTAGGACAAATCCAACAAATATTGTATCAGATGAATATAAATGTCCGTTCTTGAAAAAAACGAATATCAATATAACGATCATATACAACACTTGTCAGACGGGCCAAAATTTCTCTAAGGGATTTACATAAATAAAACATATTTTCTAATTATTCTTCTAACAACTACAAAATATTTTATAATTAATTAATTCATTATATTTATTAACTAAATTTTAAAACGTGTTTTAACTTTCACTGAATAATTAGCTCATTGTTATTACGCTCATTTCAAAATTTTATAATTCATTCAACGAATTATATTTATTTTAAACTACGATAACACTTATAATTAGCACTTCTGAATTAAATTATCGTTAACTGTACCAATCTATCAAGATATGTATTAATTACTATACAATTAACTTTGGCGTAAACTATACACATTATTTTAAATAAAAACAAATATTGTCATAAACTTAAATATCAACAAGCATGTTCATCAATAGTATACACTAATTTTAAAATCAAACCAAGAATCAAAATCAACTAATACAAATATTACCATAACTAATACGCATTAATCATCATTTTCAACATAATCATAAACTAATTTAACTTCCACCTAACTTAAAACACTATAATCATCACCCAATATCACTATAATCATCACCCAATATCACTATGATCAACTAATACAATTATTTTCGAAATCAGGGTTTTCCAATTAATCCTAAATTAAACCTAAATCAAAGCCAAATCAAGTTTAGAAGAAATACCAGCGAGTTTTGGAGGTGTTTGAGCGACGTGGAGGCAACGAGCGACGGCTGGAGTTGGAGAGGCGACGAATTGTGATGGGGAGGAGGGTTTTGGGAGAAGGTGGGAACTGAGAATCTGTTCGCGGGTTGCAGGTTATATTCGCGATATGCAACGGCTAGCAGCGACCGCATTTTTTAGCCGTTGCCAGCCGTTGCAACGATCCGACACAAAATGGGGCCTTTCCTTGTAGTGATTGAAGCAGTATATATGTGTGAGTATATGAGTTTGGTCGCATGGAACAATAAGGATTCAAAAATAACTTCCTACCACTCTATGCTTATTTGGGAGTTTTGCTCCAAACACTTTGAACTGGAGAACAATTTTGTTTAAAGAAATAAGTCAATAATTTTGTTTAAGGAAATAAACCCAAATTTTTCTACTGAAATCATCAATAAAGAGGGGGAAATGGTTATTTTTTCAAGTGAGCACGGTTTTATTAGACCATAAATGAACGCATGAGTTAGTTCTAATGGTTTTTTCGCTCTTGTAGAGGATGTCTTTTGGAAAACTTTTTGCATGGTTGCTTTCCAGATAAGCATTGTTCACGTTGCTAAATGAATTTTCTTATACCATCACTCGTAAAGAGACTACCATGCTTTTCATGTGAATATCATATCCTTTTATATAAGTTGACCAAACTTAAGATATTTGCTTTCATATTACGCATATTGTACATATTATATACAAAATCATGTTTATTTAATGAATTGTTATTTTTCTTTTTCGTTTAACCATAATTTTAGATTCGTCATCAAAATGAATGTTTCTACTTATCAATTCATCAAACTCTATGAAACTGTTTCCCCTTCCACACATATTGCTAGCCCCTTGCCCAGGTATCATGCATTGTTGTCATTACTTTCATCGCCTTTGTGTGCCAACAGTAGCATATAATATTCTTTATATTTTTAACATTTAATTTATCATTATCATACCTTAACCTTCCATTTTATTTTATATTTCCTTATCTTTCTTGACCTCTTGTGTTATATGTGTTTTGACTTTGTTCTTCCTTACTAGTGAATTTATAGTCATCTCTTCTATAGGTTTGGCCACGACTTTCTCTTTGCGTGTGTGACTTCTGCCATTTTTGAATGTTTCATTCTCCCTCAAGATGAATTTAAATCGAAGAGTTTGATCCAATGACTATTTTTTAATTCTTTTCTAAAAAATTTCTTCATAGGCTCAAAACGAACTCATGAGTTGATTAGCAGTAATGGACTCTAAATTTTTTGTTTCTTCATATTGCTATGACTATGTATTATATGTCGTATAATTTTCTCAATAGCTCAACAATCTTTTATTTTCCGCCCTATCTTTCCATTGATTTAAGATAAGACATGTGAAAAATAATCGTCAGTCCATTCTAATAATTTCATTTGTGAAAACTCAAACTCACCTTGTATATTTTTTAGTTGAATTTTCTTTATGTTATCATCAATACAATTGAAAGCATTCTTCAAGATTTCACGTGCTCCCATATTAGTTCGTGCACTTGCTATCTTCTCGAATATAGCTTCTTCCAAACCTTAGTGGATAAGAGTAAAATGCCATTTGATTCTTCTTCTTTGAGTCTTTTAAGTTATCCTTTTGAGTCTGAGATAAAGTGAAGACATCAGTAGATCGCTTATGGCTATTTTCAACGGTATCCTACACATCTTGTGATTGTGAATGCTTTAATTATAGTAATACTCCTTTCCTGGTAAAGAAACTTGAAATACAGTCATGTTTGCCATCCTTCGTTGATTAGCAACCTAGCTCTGGTACCAATGTTATCAATCTAGTAAGAAGAAAATTAAGTGATTTTGATAATAGGTGAAAAATAGGAGATGCGGATTTTACATAAGTGTAAAGGAACTAGCATATAAATTAAGTGATTTTGATAGTAACCTATTTTCCCGTAATGTTGAAACTTAAAGGTTAAAAAGGAACTAGCATATTAATTTTTTGTAATTAATGGCTATAAAGAGTGCTAAATTCTTCCATACATATTTCGAAACTTATTCAAACTGATCATTTGCCTTTTTGGCCCAATCTAAATAGGAAAATTTTATTATTTTAAGAAGAATTACACAGATGTGAGTCCACCAGACATAATAAAGAAAATGAAAATTGATATGCCTTATCAAAATCCGATTAATGTGATTTACATTCTATATGCATTTATTTTTATTATTTACATTTATCATGCATCAGATTTGATGCTAACATTCAATTATCAACGCAATTATACAATTCCAAAATTGCTAATGGATGCACAGTGGACACACATTGACGTTGGCCTTTTAACAAATTATTATATTATTGGGTATTAAATTATAGAAAGTGTACCCTAGTTGATATCGCAGATCCTATATAGCTCTCGTCTTACAGTAGCCCCATTGTTGAAATATTCATGTAAAAACATCATCTTGTTAGCTAAACACTTGTACATTTCTGCATGCGTGATTCCAGCATTTTAATTACTAGGAAGTATGATAACTGACTACATTAGTTAGGTTCGCATTAGATCCTATGACCTGATAGCTATTGCATATGCATGGAAAAGCATTTTGGTGAGTGAACATTCTAGTGTTCATTTCAAGAAGAATCATGCATTAAATCAAACAGGAGGATATGGGCCCATGTGTTTAGTCACTTGACTCTGTAGTCTCTATCACCATTTTAATCTCTCTGTCTGTATCTCTAAATTTATGCTATTGTCATGTAGATTAGGAGGGTGTTAAATTGGCTCTTCGTCCCTCTTCTTTTTCTTTCCTTCTACATCCATACAAAATAGATGACAGGACAACTTTTGGAATTGACTTTAATTAAAACACTTCGGGTAACCAATCATAATTATTGCTCTTGTATTTTCATATGTGATCGTTGAAATCGCATAAAAAGATAACGAGCAACTCATAGAACATTTCATTTTAGAAGAAGTAAAGTGCATGTTTAATGTAAATGCATGCACAGATTTGTTTAAATCACAACCCTGTGTTATTTAAACCATAATTACGAGAAAGCTTATGGAAGACAAAAACAGAACTACCTGAAGTTTTATTAATTACCTTGATTATGATGGAGAAAGCTTCCCCATTCCAGTAGTATGATATATAAAAAATATTCAACTACACACAACATAATAGAAGGAGAGATGTTAATTTAGTAGCATATATAATCAATTGTATGATGACTAAAAAATTAATCTTTGCTTGGCCACCTACATTGATATAACCATCTCTACTACTAATAAAGAAAATTCGTTGAACTAGTTTACTCGGTGTCTTTTTGAAATTTCAAAAATGCTCTTACTTTCCGTTTACATATTTACGCTTAAACAAAATATCAACGTACACAATAACATAAACCGTCCATGTACGAAGCACGGGCTCGTACTAGTTTAAATAAGGACAATTGTTATTTATAGTCCCGAGAAAAAAACTCTATTTCATCTTTAGCCTTCGTTACAAACTTACTACAAAACTAAGTCTGTTTTATCAGGTTAGGATTTATATTTGTGCAATTTTAAATTGCATGAGCAGTTGTTATTTGCGCTACGCAAGTATAAAAAAATTTAAAAGAATATGAAGCCTGCGCACATTCCAATTGCACAAATATAAAATATTGATAGAGTGAAAAAGAGTATATTTTTTTCAGTAAGTTTTGAACGATGTCCAAAGCAGAAATATGTTTTTTATTCCTTGGGCCAATAAATAAAATTTGTCCTCTGTTGTAGGAAAATATGAAAGGAACAAACTCGTTAGTAGTGGCAGTAGCTGTTGTGGCATCAGCAGTTGTTGTTGTTCATCATCATCATTATAAATGTCTTTGAACCATAAAAGAAAAAAAACTCGTGATTCATCTGTTAGAGCGGAAAATATCAGGTAAATAAGAAGAACATATGTCAGATTATTGATCTGACTATGTTGGACCATTATCCTTTTGTCTTAAGAAGCAGTGAGAAAATAATTATCATGAAAACCATATAATTACTATTTAAGTAAACAACGAGATAGGAATAAAGAACATTTGAGATTAATATCTGTTGCATATGGTAAAAGTGGTATAGAGAAGTACATAGATAACTGATGTAAAAACATGTTTGTATAGTTACATTATCACCTCGAAATAACCAACAATTGTGAAAAGCATACTAAGCAGAAAAGTCTGAGTTCCAAATAATCAAAATTCATTTAATCCTTCGGACTCATTACGTAGTTAGTAGTAGCAGTAGCAATAGCTGTTGCAGCAGCAGCAGCAACAGTTGTTGTTCATCATCATCATTAATCATTATGTTATGAAAAGCGTCGTTTAAGCGTTAAATGCACGTGCAATGCTTAATTTTTTTGAAAAAGCAAAAGAATTAAGTGACGGACGCTTATCTTCCCTTTGCATTAATTCAAACAATGATTAAGCATTACTAACCAAAAATAGAAATATAAATTATTTTTAAAATAAAAAGAAAATGCATTACAACAAAGAAGCCACGCTCTCTAACAAATTTTCTCATTTCCTATGATATGGACCGATGGATGATGAGCAGCTTTTGCATAAAGATATGATTATATTATATTTATTTAACAAATGCACACAGTTCCCTTAGTGTTTGTTCAATTAGTATTTTAGCTGGATATTTCTGCTTTACCCGAAAGTACTTTTGTAAAAGTCTGTGAGTCGTGAAAGAAAATGTGGGGGTCTCCGTTAATTCTGAAATTTTCTCCATGAAAACTGCTTCTTCCCCTCACTTTAAAGTCTCGGTCATTGTAGAATGACTCATTTAAGTCTATTAACTTTGGTATTCATAAACTGGTTCCAGGGAGCAGGTGACTGCCAAGCATATAGTTCTTTATTTGATTTTAAACTTTAACTTTTAATCAAAGTAGGAATGGCTAGAACCAAAACTGCGAAGATCACTTAAGACGAGCCCTCTTAGGAAGAAAAGGGCTCCTCCTAAAAATCACGCAGAGAAAATATTCCAAGTTAGTGATTCAGATGCAATCGCTGAAGTGCTTGGTATCAAATTTGGAATTGATGAGATATAGAGATGATCACCCATACAACTATGACGCAGCGGAAATACCAAAAATGGATGAAATGGTGAAAAGTTGAATCGATGGATTGAAAATACTCAAGTGTCCAAATCCGTTGATCTTAAGAGATACCGGATTCTAACTATCTCCAACACGTTGATCATGCACGATACCGTGTTAGAAGATCTACGATTCTTCTACGTTGATCTCGCGTACGAGATTCCGTAAATCGGATTCAAAATCATTGATTCGAGCGCACTCAAATAACCGAAAATGAAGAAAGAAGTTAACACTCAACTTCTAATTTTAAAAGAAGCACAAAGCTGTAACGTTTCAATTTTTCGTTGCCGAAAAACCGAATAGTTATGGGTTTTAAAAAGAATTTATGAAAAGAGAAGAGAAGAAGAGAGAAGATAGAAAATAGAGAGAAGAGAAAATGGAGGGGAAAGGAAAACAGAAGATAGAAAATTTTAAAAATAGAAAGAAAGGAGAAGAGAGAACATTTTGAAAACATAGAACGGAACAGAAAACAACAGAACAACATCAGAATCTCACAATTCGCAGTGGAACAACATATAATAATAAGTGAATAATCTTTAAACAAAGAACTATATCAGTTATTACATTACATCACATTTCATTACATTACATCATATCATCAGAGTGTACAACAACAACAACAAACAGTGCAGCGGAAAAAGAAATACTATATAAACTAGTAATACGACATGCCATCCAGCTTGCCTCCAGCAACTCAAGAATATCCAGAATATCCTGATAAACCTAACTCTTGACTGCCCGTGTGGAAATTGGTGGGCACCCAGAGTTTAGGAAGGAAAACAATAAACTCCAAGTCAGTCATGTGACTGGTGTGAGAACTCAAAACAGTTTATTTATCTTTAAAATCAAAATAGAGGAATATTTTTAAATTCAATTCGCAATGCTTTTAAAAATGAGACTACCATAAGGCCTCCCGCACACACACACACAATGCAAACGCAGAATCGGAGGAGATTTCTCCTTATGATAGTCAAAGATGCTTGATACGCATTTAAAATAACATTTCATATTATTATTAGTGCATAGTGTAGGGGAAAAATTTATTTCGAAAGTAGAATATAAATCTTAGCCAACATAGACATTTCGAACTATGCCTACTATAGCTAACTATGTTCAATAGCAGGTTACCGCCACATTCCATAGCAGGTTATACAACTAAAACCGTACAAGTCACGTATTGTTTCTTTGGATTTCCAACAGATGGTCAGGCCAAGGAACTTCCCATTGCCACATGAGAATGCCTCTGGAAAGACATCCCCGAGAACCAAACCGGAACTCTGCCAACACAAGGCCGGGTTACCCCTAACTGGGTAACTACTGACACGAGCACGCCATTCCCCGATCGTAAACGACCTTTCTCACGGGATCCCGAAAACCAACAACCACAAAGTAATAAATTCGTAGTAACCACATAGGTTAAATATCTGGGCTCCATACCATGATACCACCTCTATCCAGAAGGAAATGTACATACCCTAAAGGGTGCTACCCCTCATAACCTTGCCGCATCTTTCCTGTTTTGACCATTTCCGGGGTGTGAGGTTCGACGAAGTCACGTCCACAAAAACATACTTTATACAAAAGTCATGCTTTGGGTCAACAAATGATCAACACAATGATCACCAAGATAGACGATCAAATAAACGATCCTATCACAATAATCAACACAATGATCATTTCAGCAACACTCAGCATGTCACATTACCAAATTGGGAATATATTGCTGATAACTTCAACTATATAACCTCTGAGCTCGTACGTCTCAGAGAAGGGTGTTAAGCTAAAAGAATAAATTCTTCGCCACCAACAGAAATATATTTGAAAGAAATCGGCTTTATATCTCAACTTGTAATGTCAGACACACAATCCATACAAGTCTGTTCCGGGCTCGAACAAAACCGAAGGCACTTCTCACGAAGCCCTTGCAATCCGGGTATTCACAATCCCGATCGAATTTCCCATCACTTAAGGAATCTCTATACCAGGAGCTACCCAGTGCAGAGACAATCGATAGGTCATCCTATCGTTTTCGCAAAAACTCGGTCTTCAACACCGATCTTCAAATGCAATTTACAACGACGTATCACATATTCGGAATGGGTTATACGACCCCATGGTCCTTTCCCGGTTAACCCGAATAGTGAGCGCTTATTCAAAAATAAGTGTAGCATTCACATTCAAACAAATCATATCAATTACCCATTCAAAGGGAAATATTGATAGTCGGTTATTGAACTATCACTGGATATGCACACATCACCAGTTTCCAAATAATTTTCCAAATTATTTATTTTCCAAAAATATCTTCACTAGATATATAATTTCAATACTTCAAAAATAAATCAACATTTATTTTTAAACCCATTTTCCAATTTCATTTATAAATTCAATAGAGAATTTACAATCCAAAATATCTATGAATATTCGATTTCAATTATTCATTTCAATATTCCTTTTCAATTTATCTTCAAAAAGATAAATTCTCAAAGTATTCACTTTATATTGGAAAACATTTCCATACTTATTAAATAAGTAATTCACGAATTTTATTTATTTTCAATACTTAGAAAATATTTAATATACTCTAATCGAAATTAAGTATATATTTCATTCTTTAAGGAAATCCTTCACTTAATCATATTTATTTGGGCCAAAACGAATGTTGCGTAGAACATCGTTACGACGTCCCAAAATCACTAGTATAGGGATTCGAAATTAAAATAGATATATAAATCCCAATACTATACGAAACATTTCCTTTCGGAAATCATTTACTATAACAACAGTGTTATAGTCCATCATTTCCTTTTATTTCTCGAAAACGTTTATTTCAACAATACATGTTGAAATCTATGGTTTCGAATCTCAACACATTTTAAAACATTGTTCGATCGTTTTAATTCTATTTCAAATATCACATTCAAAACAATTTCTTTAACATCTTATTCACTATTCAAAAACGTGAATATACTACGTTAACACATTTCATCCTTTTATACATTTTATTTAAAAGAATTATTCACTATTCAAAAACGTGAATATACTACGTTAATAAATTTCATTCTTTTATACATTTTATTTCAAGGGATTATTCACAGTCAAAATCGTGAATATAACTCCATTAATAGGTTACAACAATTTACTTATCAAAATAAGTCATTGCGAATTTATAAAACAACGTTTATAAATTCCATTCTATTTATTTATAAAAACTTCCTTTTTATGAATCCTTTTATTAACCTATTCCAGTTTATAACTCAATTATAAACTAAAAGTTCATATTATAAGTTAAATGTTTATAAAACGATTATTTTACAAAATCGTTCCTCTAAAGACTTTTCAAACCATAAATCTTATAACTTATAAGATTCATTTATTTAACCAAATCTATTCTTCAAATAACTTCACCGTTTATAATTCTATAAATTTCATTTCTATTTATGAAATTCATTTTCACTTCATTCAAACACTTATAAAAACTCGTTTTATAATGTCCATATTTCAATTTATAAATATCCATTTATAAATCTCTAAATATAATTCAATTTATATTATTCTTTTAAAACGTCTTAAATCTCCTTTATAATTTCATCATTTTGATTCATAAAATAATTAAATTTCATAAATCCTATATTTAAACTTTTCACAATAATTCTAAAATATCTCGATTTAACTATTTTATAAACTCAATAGCATCATATTCTCAAAAATCAGTTTCTAACTATATTTCTCAAAAATCATAATTTTTATAACTTTAAAAATTATAACGTTTATTTATTTAAAATGAATCAATTCCAAAAATATTTTATAAACGTATACTTTCAAAAAATCACTTTGAAATCACTTTGAAATTTCAAAATCTGGGTCCAATGATGCTACACACCAAATAGTCAATCACGACTACAACGATATCATATATCAATATGAAAATCCATCAAATATCAAAATATCTGAAATCAAATAAAAACTGTTGAGGAATCCAGTTGGATCCCTCCAACCTGTTTTCCTGCATCCACAAACATTAGCACAATACCAATTTCATTCCAGTACGAAATTATCGCGGTATATGTTCTTATTAAATATTATCCGCTTAATAACGGCGCAATAGGGTCTCATCCGCTAAACAAAAAAATGCGGGAAATCAATAACTCCAATATATACATATGCCAATATATATATATTGCTATTATATATAATACCAATTTCACTGTTTATGAAATATTCGCGGTATATGTTTTTAATAAATAACATCCGCTTACTAACGGCGTATAATGTCTATTTTAACAATCAATAGATATCAATCAACATTCAAACATGCATTCAAATATTTTAAATCTAACTATTTAAAATAAAATCGAAACTAATTCCATTGAGTGAGAAGTTCTCACCTTGATTTCAAATTCCGTTTTAGCGATTTATTTCGAATAAAATTAAACGGACGTTTAATTTTACCCAAAATTCTCACTAACTCCAAACGACTCCAAACCAACTCCATCGCGTAGTGCTCGTCCATACGATTCCAACGCAACTGGTTTCGCGCGTTTTCGACCTCGTATGAAAAAGTTATGAATATTTGAAGTTTATACAAATTTATATTAACTAATTTACAACAAAATTTTATAATTAAACCCTACAATCATTCCTAGCCGTGAGATTCAGATCCAACGCTCCAGCCTCATCTCCTACATCACGCGCATCATCTCCAGGTTATACACGAGGCCGCCGAACCCAATTCTTGAATTAGGGTTTGATAATAATCCTCAATCACACGATGAAAATTCGATCAAGACGCGCCGTTGCGAAGCCCTACACGACCTCTACCTTCGGCCATATGCACGTGGAGCTCGGCTGCACCAAATGCATGGAAATGCGTGCGCAAGCAATGGAGAACGCACCCCTGTAGCTCCTCCTCTAGTGCTCCAAACTCGATCTCAACCGTTGATCTCCAAGCTCTCGTCGTGCTCTACCATTTCCTAGTTGGAAGTTTGTTGTAATACTTCACGGATTGGAAGATTTGGAGGGATAAAGATTGCGAATTTCTGGCCTTTGGTTGTATAAGTGGCGGCTAGGGTTATGAAATTAGGGTTTTATTTTATTTTTTTAATTTATGAAGGGTGTGGGTGTGTATTTATAGGAAAATCGATCGACACTATTCATCCGGGAATTCCGAACTCCGATTTACGCGCCGTAACCAGCGTTTCTAGGGTTTACCCCGCGTTCCGGACACAATGGAACAGGTTTCGAAAGCTAATTCGGACATCTGTGCGAGTTATGGCTGTAAACGCTCAATTTAAATTAAACCGATTTAAGTCGATTTCTAGGCGTTTTAATTTGTACAGGACAAACGGTAAATCCAATTGACTTGAAATTTGAAATCTTACAATAATATCACATTACAGATCCGATGAAACTGGTTTAGTCGAAATCCGAGACTTTTTGAAAAATGGCTATTTTAACTCGCCAAATTTAAATTAAAAATAAATCGATGCGTTTCGAGCTGCCACGATCAAACGATAACTCCGATTGACACAAAATTTGAAATCCGGTAATAACTAACTATTACGGATCCAATGGAACTGGTTTCGTTCAATTCTGAGACTGTTCAAAAATTGACTATTTTCACTAGTCGATTTTAATATTAAAATATTCAATTTTCACAAATAAACTTTTAATTCGATTTTCAAAGTTCTAAAATATCATTCTAACTTCAATATGATAAAATAAAATTTTACAAATCATTTTCAATCATATTTAACCCAATTTTCAATTATTTCCATAATTTAACGTATTACATTATCGATTTAATAATCCAATTAAATCCAGTAATTCAAATAAAAATTTATTCGACTTATAAATTCACTTATTAATATTTAAAATTAATTAAATATTCAAATTTTAATTAAATAAAATTCTGGGTCGTTACAGCACTCAAATTTTATTCAAAATCAACAACCTTAAATGATACAACTCACCCACTATTTATACGAGATTACAACCCAACACACGTTACAACACTTCATACGACTTAAGAAAGATACATCACAATCAGTACAAACGACTTACCAAACACACGCGACCTAAAAAAATCAACAGTAATAAAAAGACTCACGACCTAAGAAGAACGACCTACCGGAAGCTCGTTCGCGACATAAGCATTTGTCGCGACTTAAGGTGGAGCAACATACGGCTGGAGCGATCTAGTGGAGGTGATTCGCGACCTAAGGATCTTTGCCGCGACTTAAGGCGGAGCGTCATAGGGCGGGAGCGATTCACGACCTAGGGATTCGCCGCGACTTAAGGCTCTGCGATTCAGGAAACACGGCCACGACCTCTTCGTTCGCGACCTAAGGAGGAGGAGCGACCTTGGGTGGAGCGTCCTACGCTCGCCGCGACCTAGGGAAGGTCGTTCGCGACCTAGGGCTTGCTCGCGACATAGGTTGGAGGAGCTCGCTTCTTCTTCGCGACCTAGAAAGGTATGCGCTGCATCATCCTCCCCTGATTGAATAAAATTCGACCCCGAATTCTCACTTCCCTCTTCTTCGACATGTTTATTCTCATGGTATGGAATTAAATGTTTGACGTTGAAAACGTCGGTAGTATGAATATGATCTGGTAATCTCAATTGATAAGCATTCTCATTAATCTTCTTTACGATTTTCAAAGGACCAATCTTTCTAGCTTTCAACTTGTTGTAAGTTCCAACTGGAAAACGATCTTTCGTCAATACTGCATACACAAAATCTCTTTCTTTGAAGTCCACACTCCTTCGCTTCTTATCTGCAAGTTGCTTATACTTCTCATTTGACTTAAGCAATCGTTCATGAACAATCCTGTGACACTCCTGCAATTCATTCACGAAATCACAAGCTCGTTTAACAACTCCTTTCTGAAATGGAACTATCGACAAATCCAACGGTCCCTTCGGCATTGCTAAATATACTACTTGAAATGGACTGAATCCAGTACTTCGATTAACAGCATGATTATGTGCGAATTCTGTCTGACACAATTTCACATCCCAGCTCTTCAAATTATCCTTCACAAGACATCTCAACAAGTTTCCCAAAATCTGTTCACCACTTCCGTTTGCCCATCCGTTTGTGGATGATAGGCGCTACTAAAATTCAGTTTAGTCCCAACCATCTTCCACAGACTCAACCAAAAATGACATAGAAATCGAGTATCCCGGTCAAAAACAATGGTCTCAGGTAGCCCATGTAGTCGACAAACTTCTTTAAAGAACAATTGAGAAACACGGACTGCATAAGCGGTCTTTTTACAAGCTATGAAATGTGCCATCTTCGAAAATCTATCCACCACAACATATATAGAATCATTCCTCGTTGCATTTTTGGCAAATCCAAAACAAAATCCATGCTAACATCAACCCATGGTCTAGTAGGCACGGACAATGGCATATACAATCCTACATTCGTAGCTGTCCTTTTGGAAACTCGACATATGTGACATCTCTGCACAAATCTTTCAACTTCTTTCCTCATGGAAGGCCAAAAATATGATTGAGAAATCAACTGCAATGTACGACCTCTTCCCACATGTCCTTCTTCATGCAATTCTTTCACAATCTTCATTCACAAACTGCACTCTGGTATACACAATCGATTTCCTTTAAATAGAAAACCGTCTACCAACACATACCCATCCGTCTTCCTTTTCTTGACTTCATCTACAATCTTCGCAAAGTAAGGATCCTCAACAAACAATTCTGTAAATACTTCAAACCCTGTCACTTCAACTCTCATCGTAGTCAACAAATGATTTCTTCTACTCAATGCGTCTACCACCCGATTTGTAACTCCCGACTTATGCTTTACAACAAATGTAAATTGTTGCAAGTATGCAATCCATGACGCATGCCTGGCTGCAATCTTATCATGTCCCTGCAAATGTTTCAAAGCTTCATGGTCTGTATACAAAATAAATTCTTTATGCAACAAATAATGTCTCCAATACTTCACAGCTTGCACAATAGCATAAAACTCCACATCATAAGTATTGTATCTCATCTTTGCTCCAGAAAGCTTCTCACTGAAATAAGCAACTGGACGTCCCCTCTGACTCAACACTCCTCCAATTCCAACTTTAGATGCATCTGTATGTAACTCAAATAACAACTGAAAATCTGGCAATACTAGAATTGGTTCCGTCGTTAAAAGTTTCTTGATCTATTCAAAAGCAGATCCAGCCTCTTCCGTCCACGAAAACTGCTTTCCCTTCATACAATCAGTAACAGGTGCCATCACGCTACTGAAATGTGGAATAAACCTTCGGTAGAATGATGCTAAACCATGAAAACTTCTGACTTCTGTTATCGTCCTGGGTTGTGGCCATTCCTTGATTGCTTCAACTTTATTCTGATCCACCTGTATTCTTCCTTCTGATACAACATATCACAGAAATAAAACACTTCGAGTCATGAACACGCACTTCTTTGTTGCCGCGTAAAATTGCTCCTGACGAAGTATCATCAACACTTCCCGCAAGTGTTGTAGGTGTTCTTCCGTGCTTCCACTGTATATCAATATATCATCAAAATATAGCACTACGAACTTTCCAATAAATGGTCGAAAGTTCTGATTCATCACTCGCATAAAAGTACTTGGTGCATTCGAAAGACCAAATGGCATGACCATCCATTCATACAACCTTTCCCGCGTCTTGAATGCTGTCTTCCATTCATCCCCTGGTCGAATTCAAATCTGATGATACCCACTCTTCAGATCAATCTTTCAAAAAAATAGCAGCTCCATTAAACTGGTCTAACAAGTCATCCAATCTTGGCATCGGAAATCTGTACCTCACTGTAATCTTGTTTAGTGCTCGACTATCTGTACACATTCTCCAAGTTCCATTCTTTTTCGGCAGTAACAATGCTGGTACTACACAAGGACTTAAACTTTCTTGTACGCGTCCTTGTTCCAGCAACGCTTCCACCTGTCTTCTCAACTTTTCGTGCTCCCTTGGACTCATTCTATAGTGTGGTCTATGTGGTAACACAGCTTCCGGAACAAGATCAATCTGATATTGTATGTCTCTCAACGGTGGTAATTTTTTGGGCAACTCTTCAGAAAATATATCTTCAAACTCCTTCAACACTGGCTTAACTTCTTCAGGAATTTCAACTGCTTCACTACTTTCACGTCCAATTAACAGAAATACTTCAGGCGCATCCTCCACTTCCTTGACAAATTCCTTCAAAGATAACAGAGTTTTTAGTTCTTCAATCTCCTCCAACTTGTTTTGCTGCCGCTTTTTTGGAACTAAAGTGATTTTAGTGTCATTGAACATGAAACTATAGCAGTTAGTCCTCCCATCATGTTGCACTGCTCTATCGTATTGCCATAGTCTCCCCAACAACAAATGACATACATCCATATCTACCACATCACACCAAATCTCATCCTTATACTTCGTTCCGATGGAAAAAGTTACACAAGCTCTTCGATTAACCTTCACTTCCCCACCTTTCCTCAACCAAGCTAATTTGTAGTGTTTGAGATGCTTCTCTGTCTTTAACACCAACTTCTTTACAGCTTCTGTAGAGATGATGTTATCACAACTTCCTTTATCGATGACGAACTTACAAACCTTTCCCAACATATTGCACGTTGACTGAAAAATATTACTTCTTAGCCAACTTGAATCATACTCTTGCTTTGGTGTCAAACACAACATCCTCATCATCAAATTACAACCCTCATCTCCTGACAATAATTCTTCTTCCTCCTCAACTTGTGGTGAATAGGAATATTCTATTTCTGCATCCTCATCCTTAACCTCAGCAACCATCGCTCGCTTCTTAGGCTTCGGACATTCATTGCTCTTATGACCAAACTCCTGACAGTTATAACACTTGAAATTGTTGTTGACCTTGGTATTAGCAACTTCATTGACAACCGGTTTTTCAACAGCCTTGGAAACATTCGTATTGCTACTAGCCCCTTTCACTTGATTGTTGGAATTTGTAAACACACCACCTCCTCTTCTACCTTGCCTCTCCCAAACTAGAGCCTTCTGGTGTGCTTCAGCAACAGATCTTGGATCAAACATATTCACCATATCCTGAATTTGTATTCTCAACCCTCCAACAAATCTAGCTGTCAACTGTTTCTCCGTCTCCATGATATCATTTCTAGCAATCAGTTGATAAAACTCATCTGCATAATCATTTACCGACTTTGTCCCTTGTCTCAAATTCTGTAAACGCTGATACATAAGAGACTGATAATTATAAGGAAAAAAAGTAGCCTTCATCAACTTCTTCATCTTCTCCCATGAAACAATCTTCGACTTTCCCATCCTTTCCCGTGTGAGTTTAGTTTGTTGCCACCATGCCATAGCTCTTCCCCTCAATCGTGTAGCAACCAACTTAACTCTACGATACTCGGGTACTTCCTTGAAGTCAAAAATTTCTTCAACATTTGATAACCAATTCAAAAATTCTTCCGCTATCATTCCCCCTTTGCATTCTGGAATCTCTGTTTTCATTCCCGATTCCCATCGACGATCATTTTCAAAATCTCTATTTCGATCTCGCACTTGACCATGATCTCGATAATGAATACTACCTCTATCACCATCTTCATCAAAATCAGATGTACTTCGATATCGATCTCGTCCATCGACATCTCTACATCCATGAATATCCCTTCTATTCTGTCTTTCATCATCATGATATGATTCATTTTCAAATCCACGTTGATTTCTTCTCTCTTCATTTCTATACCTATAGTGATCTCGCATTGTTGAAACTGATGATTCTCTTCTATCTCGATACGACTGGGGCGACACCCTCCTCGCTTCCGTAACCGATGGTGAAACCCTGTTTCCTCCATGGTTCGAGATTGGCGACCTTCTCCTTTGACTTTGATTCATATCGATCATCAATTTCTCTAACTTTCCAATGCCTTCATCAAACTTCTCATTGAATTTATCATTAATTCGTTGCTTCATTTGTTCAGCATCTTCTCTTCGATACATCTATGCAATATTCTGATGACGATTAGCTCTTCTCGGAGGCATGATCTCTCTAACAAGCTTGGCTCCTTCTCTACTTAGCTCGACTTTGCTTTGATTTGGCTCGACTTTAACTCCAACACTCTAACTCGGCTCCAACTGGCTCGGCTTAGCTATGATTGGCTAAACCTGCCTCTGATACCAAATGACGTAGCGGAAATACCAAAAATGGATGAAACAGTGAAAAGTTTAATCGATGGATTGAAAATACTCAAGTGCCCAAATCCGTTGATCTCAAGAGATACCGAATACTAGCTATCTCCAACACGTTGATCGCGCACGATACCGTGTTAAAAGATTTACGATTCTTTTACGTTGATCTTACGCACGAGACTCCGTAAATCGGCTTCAAAATCGTTGATTCGAGCGCACTCGAATAACCGAAGATGGAGAAAGGAGTTAACACTCAACTTCCAATTTTAAAAGAGACACAAAGCACTCAAAATTTTATTCAAAATCAACATCCTTAAATGATACAACTCACCCACTATTTATAGGAGAATACAACTCAACATACGTTACAACACTTCATACGACTTAAGAAAGATACATCACAATCAGTACAAACGACTTATCAAACACACGCGACCTAAAAAAATCAACAGTAAAAAAAGACTCGCGACCTAAGAAGAACGACCTACCGGAAGCTCATTCGCGACATAAGCATTTGCTGCGACTTAAGGTGGAGCAACATACGGCTGGAGCGATCTACTGGAGGTGATTCGTGACCTAAGGATCTTTGCACGCTCGCCGCGACCTAGGGAAGGTTCGCGACCTAGGGCTTGCTCGCGGCATAGGTTGGAGGAGCTCGCTTCTTCTTCGCGACCTAGAAAGGTATGCGCTGCATCAAACTATTTTATCATAAGCTAAAGCCAGTAACTAGTTACATTTATATGTTGAAGCTTTAACTGTGGCAGCATCCATACATTTTTTTCCCAAAAAATAAAATGAAACATGTCACATCAAATCAATGTTGCTGTTCAAATCAGGGTCCATGTCAAATTGATAGGGAACATGTCTGTTCCTCTTGATAGCATTATCTCATAAAATACAAGTGGAAGGAAAAGGTTTCACATACCTTTATCACATAATGTAACCAATTCATGACGGTATTGCTGTAATATTCTTAACAAAAAGGTTGTTGCAAAAATATGTTAACATACAAGTTACAACAACAAAAAAGGATGTTAAGAATGACAACCAAAAAAAGGGAAAAGAGTTGAGCTAAACGCCAATGAGGACCGCTATGTGTAATTATCAACTGCCTAGTGGAGAACAAGTGTACTGTATGATTATTATTGATCACAAAAAATATGTGATCAAACAAGAGCTTTAACAAGTCCATGTGTTAGGATCAACCATATGGTCCCAATACCATATCCTATGGTTCTGCTTTTAGATTCAATATTCTCTCCCCTAAAAGATGGCCATATCCAAAAGAACCAAAGATGAACAAATAGTAATATCACATTGAGAATGATTTCAAAACAGAAAAGGGGAGAGAAAGTGAAATAAAAGATGGTGGAAAATCATCAGAGCTCAAAGGGTAAACTGATGGATGAACTGCAATGTACATCGATGAAGTGGTAGAACTGTCTTGTCACTGCTAATAATGTTTGTCGAGAAAAATCAAGATTTGTGTTATTACTTATTACACAAACATGTATGTATGCATACAGAGTTTTTAACTTGGTTTTATCTACACAACAACCGTACATTTATAGTGGGTGTGCTCTTAGATGACTTGGTGAGATATTCTCTAATAAGCTAAAAAAATGTGTTTTAAGAAAATGGTTCAAATCAGAAGAATTGTATGCATGACAGTCTTGTTCAAGTGCTGTGAAATTAGCGCAAAGTCGTCAATTTCAAAAGATGACACTTTTGCAACATCATGATAACTATGCCAATAGTGATGTGAAGTAACAAACAATTTTAGGATAAGCTTCGATATTCAGTCATAGTGAAAATCTGGCATGCTGTTGGACTAAGCGAGTAAAATGGGTAACAAAATTTCTGACATGTTATTCCGGAGTAGAACATTAAAACTAACCAAGCCATATTGCAAAAGCAAGTTATTTCAATATATAATTCTGCTTGCAGTGATGAGTTTCTCCATAATCAACTATAGAGAACACACCTCAATTTCCCTCCCGTGTATCCAAACCAAAGGCATCACAATTTGTAGCCAGTATTATTTACCACAATTTTCCCTTGCTATTTATTGAACAATCAATATATTTTTGCAACTTGCCATAACATTTCATGGAGCATTCAATTTTTTTTATTTTATTCTGTTGTACACGTCATTTAGAGAAAAGAAGAAGCAAAAAAAAGTATGAGACAACGAGAAATGAAGAAGAAAGAGATGTCTTTTTTATGCCAAACGGAATGATTGAACATAACATGAAACAGTGCAATTATGCAAGTAAATTATTACTTGCATTCTACTATCTAGGGCCCTGCACACATAAAAAATAATATGGCACCAATGAAATAATAATCTACTCATTTCAATCATTTTTAATACTAAAATGCTACTCTTACCAAAAATTGTAAATAAATTTTACTTATTATTGGGGATTTTGCAGTTCGAGACGAATTTGATGGCGATTGCAAAGAAAAAAATGATGTACTTCCGACTTCAAGGATCTATGAAATAGATTCTTTCAGGCAATTGTTCAACCCACCAGGTACAAAATGGTTATCGAACTATCGACTTTCAGGATTCAATGAAGCCATATAACAGCGTAATCGGATTCAAAATTTGTACGTTTTTTATCTAACCAAGAATACTTTAGAACGGTTTCTGATGATGCAATTTGTATATAATAGAATGAAGAGAAAGAGGAAAGCAATTCTGCAGCGGTTTCTGAATCTGCAACACCTTGGAGGCGTCGCAAAACAGAGCAATGGTTTTCTGGCGTCACAGAAATGCTCGGGGAAGAAGAAGAATTCGAAACTGTTTTATAATGAACTCTGGGCGTTGCTATTTATAGTGTTGAAGAGGTGTCCATTCACGAAGCGTCGCGACCGTTAGCAACGTACGCAACTGTTACGAACAGATTCAAAAATCAAACGTCGCGTCCATTCATATTTGCAACGTTCAGAAAACGTTACAAATTCCCGCCATCAATTTTAAATTCTGAATTTCGGTTCTGCGTCCTTAACGGGCTGAAATTGGGCCCGTTACTGTTTACATATTGATCCAAAAATATTTTCGGATCCGAACCCGGCCCGACCCGGTCCGGTTCGGTTCGGTCGAACGGACTGCGGCGACGCGCGTGTGGTGTTGCATGACTTCTCTTCTCACAACAAAGCAAACATGTGGGAGCCCAAAGGCCCCAACATCCACTTGAGAGAGCTATACTTATACAAGATTTTTGTATAAAACTCTAGAATGTGGGACTATACTTTCTTTTCTTCTTCTTTCTTTTCTCTTTCTCTTCCAAATCAAAACCCAAATCCAAAACTTTAGAAAATTTACAATAATCTCCCCCAGTTTTCAAAATAAGAAAATAAAAAATAGAACGGCTGCATCACTAGAGTGATTTCCTACATACCCAAGTGAGATCAAGCCTATGTAGTTCTAAGATCAAGTTTTGCATCATCGTGAAAACCAACACATAAATAAAAGGTATCTTTTGGATTTGAACCTTTACTTAGTATAAACCATTCAAAGCCTATCAAGATTCTATGGTGAATGAATCTTGAACCAAGTATCCCTAATGATAAAACCGAAACAATCACACATGTTGATTTCCTTAGGTAAAGCGTTCTGTATTGCTCAGCACGTTAATGACCATGTGCTTAAATCCTGATTCATGAGTCAACTTAGAAAGCGGTCTTACTTTCCTAGGATACGGTCTGATTTTCATATAGGTAAGTATCTTAAGGTGTTTCTGAGATACACCTTTTAAGGTTTCTAGACTTATTAAGGATGTATATCCATCCTTTGTTTTTGCAGAATCCAACACTAAATATTATGGGATTATCGATTTAGTGTTTCATAATCATTCTCTTAACTTGTTGGTACCCGTTGAACTTTATCTATCCTTTTAAAGACATAAGTTGGGTTTCTGTTAAGGATGATCAACCTTCATTCACAGACCTTAGCCCCATTTCTTGTGACCTTATAGAAACCATTGCCTTTGGAAGACTCTTTGTAAGTGGGTCGGCCAAGTTTTTCTTCGTTTCTATGTAGTCAATAGTTATAACTCCTCTTTTGAGTAACTGTCTCACCATTTGATGTCTTAGACTCACATGCCTAGACTTTCCATTATATGTCTTATTAGACACATTGTATATCGTTGCTTGATTGTCACAGTTAATCAAGACTGCTGGAGATGGCTTTTTCCATAAAGGGATTTCCACTAATAAATTCCTAAGTCATTCTGCTTCTTTACATGCATCTGCTAATGCAATCATTTCTGACAACATTGTTGAGTCAGAAATACAGGTCTGCTTTTTGGAAGCCCAAGACACATCAACGTCTCCTAGTGTAAAGATTCATCCAGTCGTAGACTTGGATTTGATTCTACATTGTTCCAGGTTGCATCACTATATCCTTCTATTACAGTAGGATATCCTTTATAAGATAAACCATATTCAATGGTTCCTTTCAAATAAGCCAAAACTCTATAAATATCTTTCCAATGTTCGAAACCTGAATTACTCGTAAATCGACATAATACGCTTATAGCATGTGCGATGTCTGGTCTAGTGCAATGCATAGCATACATAAGACTCCCAATAACACTGGAATACTTTAGTTGTGAGATAGTACGTCCAGTGTTCTTTTTAATTTAATACTAGGATCTAAAGGAGTTGGTGCTGGTTTGTCATCGTAATGACCACACTTTCGTAGGAATTTCTCTATGCAATGAGATTGAGTTAGTAATAACTCCCCCTCTTTCCTGAAAATTTTAATTCCTAAAATTACATCAGCCTCTCCTGGATCTTTCATATCGAATTTAGAAGACAGAAACTTTTTAGTTTCATTCACACAGGATATATTGGAACTAAATATTAGCATGTCATCAACGTATAAACATATTATAACAATGCCGTTGTTATCCGATTTGCTATAAATACATTTATCAGCATCATTAACAATAAATCCATATGACAGTGCAACTTTATCAAACTTCTCATGCCATTTCATGAGAGCTTGCTTCAGGCCATAAAGAGATTTCACTAATTTGCAAACATTCTTTTCTTGGCCGAGGTTTTGAAACATTCAGGTTGTTCCATATATATCTCTTCTTCTAAATCTCCATTTAGAAAAGCAGTCTTTACATCCATTTGATGTATGACTAATTTATGAATTGATGCAAGTGCAATTAAACAACGTATAGAAGATATGCGAGCAACTGGAGCATATGTATCAAAGTAATCTACTCCACGTCTTTGCTTATATCCCTTAGCAACTAATCTGAATTAAAACTTATCAATAGATCCATTTGTATTCAACTTTTTCTTGAATATCCATTTACATCCTATAGGTTTAGCACCAGGAGGTAAATCAGTTAAAACCCAAGTTTGGTTTAACAGTATGGATTTCATTTCATCATTGATAGCTTCTTTCCAGAAATTGGAATCTCTGGAACTCATAGCCTCAGAATAAGTTTTGGGATCATCATCGACGTTTATTACATATTTAGTCACATTAAGGACTTCGTCCTTACTGCCTTCTACAAGATATGTAATAAAGTCAGGACCATAGTCCTTTTCTATTCTTGCTCTTTTACTTCTTCGTTGTTCAGTACTATTATCTGGTATTGACACTTGCTTGCTGTTTTGAGCAGGAGCATAATCATCGTCATTGATATCATTAGTCATACTAGGTTCTGGACTAGATGATCTCAATGGGATCTCAACAGTTTGATTTTCAAAAACTTCTACATCTACAAATTCTATAACTTCTAGGGTATCAAGAATAAGGAATCTATAAGTTATACTATTAAGTGAATATCCTATGAAAACACATTTAAATGCTCTATTACCAAACTTTGGTCGTTTAGGGTCTGGTTTTCTAACATATGCTAAGCAACCCCAAACTTTAAGTCTAGTTACTTTAGGTTTCCTATTAAACCATAATTCATAAGGGGTCTTTTTAAGTGGTACTCTATTTAAAATATAACATGCAGATAACATAGCATCACCCCATAGGTTATAAGATAAATTAGAACTTATGATCATAGCATTAACCATTTCTACTAAAGTTCTATTCTTCCTTTCAGCAACACCATTTTGTTGTGGTGTATATGGAGCAGTACATTGGTGATTATACCTTATTATTTACAAACAAGGTGAATTCATTTGAGAAATATTCACCATCACGATCTGAATGTAATATTTTAATTTTAACTCCTAATTGTGTTTCGACCTCTACTTTGTAAATTTTGAATTTATCAAAAGCCTCATCTTTAGTTTTCATTAGATATACATATGCATATCTAGAATAATCATCAATGAATGTTATATCGTATTGGTTACCACCATAGGTGATATGACTTTTTAAGTCACCCACATCACTATATACCAAATCAAGCAAACCAGTTTTCCTTTCTACGGATTTAAAGGATTTCCGGTGTATTTTTGCTTGAACACATATTTCACATTTAGAGATGGTATCGAAATCACAATCAAAAATTAATCCTAATTTATTCATATTTCTAATGGATTTATAATTAACATGTCCTAATCTACCATGCCATAAATTAATAGAATCAACAATATAAACAGAAGATTTCTTTATTAGATTCAACTTAATCATGGCGTTACAAGAGTATCCCTGTCCAATGAATCTACCATTCTTAGACAACACTAGCTTATCAGACTCATACACCATCTTGAATCCTCCCTTGTTAAGAAGATATTCAGAGACCAAATTCTTACACATATCAGGTACATAAAATACATTGACTGATGTAGGAACTTTTCCGGAGGTGAGAGGAAGTTCTATAGTCCTTTTCCCAAAACTTTACTTGGAACCTTATTTGCTCCAGTAACTTCGTCGGTTTCTCCTTTATTTTCTTCGTAACTCTTGAAAAGATTACGGTCTTTGCAAATATGAATGGTTGCTCCAGTATCGAACCACCAATCATTATCATTGTCACTAACGGAGTTCGCCTCTTTCACTACAGCCACAAGCGAGTCTTCATTACATTCACTTTTTGTTGTTACTTACGTAGACGGCAGTCTCGGGCATAGTGGCCGGGCTTGTTACAAAAATAACAAGCACTTTTATTTTTGTTGTTGGTCTTGGAATGATTTTTCTTCTTAAATTGTGTCTCATTCTTTGGCTTTAATTTATCAGTAATTTCAATATTATTTGCCTTAGAATGGGACTTAGTTTGCGGATTATCATCTAGATCGCATGCTTCATCTTTTTCTTATAATCATTCCAACTATGCAGAAGTTTAGAAATTATAACTCCAACAATAAAAGATTCAGGGAGATCAATTCCAGCATCTTTAAGTTGATTCACCAACAGTAAAATTTCGCTTACTTGTCCAATTATGGACTTATTGGTGACCATTTTGAAATGCATAAAACTAGAAATAAGAAACTTTTTATTACTTGCCTCGGATATGCAGTACTTATTCTCCAGGGCAGTTCAGAGTGCCTTCGCTGTTTCCAAGGTCCTATGAGCATTGTAGACTGTGATAGATTGCGCATTCAAAATATAGCCTATGCATAGGAAATCATCCTCTTTGCGCTTTGCACGTTTAGCCTTTAGAGCGTCATCATCTTTATCAGTTTCCTCTGGGATTTCTTCCAAGTTATCTTCCAAAATGTAGAACAACTTGACGGTGATCAGAAAAAATTTCATCGTCTCTTGCCAACGTGTGAAATTGTCGCCATCAAAACGCTCCAATTGAGTTAGATGCTGATTCATAACTTATAAAGCGCTCGAACCTTCCATGGTTGATAGATATTGTCTGAAATTTATTGGGGATTTTGCGGTTCGAGATGAATTTGATGGCGACTGCAAAGATGACAATGTTGTACTTCCGACTTCAAGGATCTATGGAATAGATTCTTTCAGACAATAGTTTAACCCACCAGATACAAACGGGTTATCGAACTATCGACGTTCAGGATTCAATGAAGCCCTATAACAGCGTAATCGGATTCAAAGTTTGTACGGCTTTGATCCGACCAAGAACACTTTAGAACAGTTTCTGATGATGCAATTTGTATATAATAGAATGAAGAGAAAGAGGAGAGCAATTCTGCAACGGTTTTTGAATCTGCAACACCTTGGAGGTGTCGCAAAACAGAGCAATGGTTTTCTGGTGTCGCAGAAATGCTTGGGGAAGAAGAAGAATTCGTAACTATTTTTTAATGAATTATGGGCGTTGCTATTTATAGTGTTGAAGAGGTGTCATTCATGAAGCGTCGCGACCGTTAGCAACGTATGCAACTGTCACGAACAGATTCAAAAATCAAACGTCGACGGTGGCTCGCATGTAGTGTTGCATAACTTCTCTCCTCACAACAAAGCAAACATGTGGAAGCCCCAAGACCCCAACATTCACTTGAGAGAGCTATACTTATATAAGATTTTTGTATAAAACTCTAGAATGTGGGACTATACTTTCTTTTTCTTCTTCTTTCTCTTCCAAATCAAAACCCAAACCCAAAATTTTTGAAAATTTACAACACTTACAAGAGTAAATATAATATGATCTACTAAAAATATGGATCCTACACGTTATATTTACCAATAAGTTCCTTAATATAACAATTTTCTTTTCTATATGAAGTTTAAATTATGTTGAAATTAGGACCACGCTTCTATTTTCAAACTTATTTCACTTTAGCTCTGTGTCAAAAATAAGCTTCATGAAACATCATATAATTATTTAGAGTGAAAATTTACAGATTTTCTGCTAATATACCAGCTAAAACTGAAATATATGTCTTTTCAGTTGCATAAAAACTGCAAAAAAATTTAAAAATAATAAGAGGGATGGAAATGTATGTTTTGATGAAACTCCCCTTAGTTTATACTCGCTGTTATTTCAGGCAACAAAGATGATTAAACTTAACTTACTATTAATGCCAGGACCAATCAATTTTCAGGAGAATCAGGTGTTAGGGTTGTCTCGCATGTTTAATGGAGGAACGACGGTTTGGATTGGAAAAAAGTCCCACATCGCTAAATAACATGGAGAAGTGGTGTATAAATATGGGTTGGTAGGCACGTAACATTGGGGATTCCTTCTGTTACAACAAAGTGTGTGTCAACCCATATGCGTACGCCACGGGCTGGAGATGGGGAGCTTGTTCCGACCGTCGTTACACAACAGTGGTATCAGAGCCGAAGGTTACGGACTGGGCCATGCAGACACGGCAGTACTTTCAAAGGTTACCGCAAGGGGATGCGAGTCAAGGGAGAGACTGTTAGGGTTGTCTCGCATGTTTAATGGAGGAACGACGGTTTGGATTGGAAAAAAGTCCCACATCGCTAAATAACATGGAGAAGTGGTGTATAAATATGGGTTGGTAGGCACGTAACATTAGGGATTCCTTTTGTTACAACAAAGTGTGTGCCAACCCATATGCGTACGCCACATGCGGAAGATGGAGATCTTTGTCCGACCGTCGTCACACAACATCAGGGAGTAAATATGTATCTAGGTTGGTCTCACAGAACATGAACACGTGCACAAACTGGACGAATATATCAACTTCTCTAAATTAAGAACTTTCAATGAAGTAGACACATACCACATAAAAGCGATCTCGTGAAAGAAGATATAAAATCAAGAATATTGCGGAGAACCTTAAAAGGTGTATAATACGAATTTCGACATGTAAAACCTCACCGATCACATTAATGTTGCACTTCCTGAGGCGGCCATTTTACATAAATCTGAATTTTTGTTCATCTGCACTTGCGAATTTACACAATCCAATTGATAGAGTGATCATTGTAACCGTGAATAAAACGGTGTTGAATTACCAATTGATAGAGTGATCATTGTAACCGTGAATAAAACGGCGTTGAATCAAAATTTATTATGTTGCTAAGAGTTAGTAGTACAGTATAAAATAATAACAAATATAATAAAATTGACATGTTTTGTACTAAACTCATTTCATATGTCAATTAACCAATGTGTGGAGTTATTTTGTACGACGAACAACCGCCGATTAACACTGTTTTTCATGGCCATCAACCATCAAACTACTGCTGTTTGATGTTTGATCGTCATGGAAAATAATGTTGACCGACGGTTGTTTATCATGCAAAAAATAATCAAAATTGATACTTTTGGCAGCCTCTTAAAATTTTTGATATTTGAAAGAATATAAAGTACACTATTTTCCACGGCCACCAACCATCGGATTATTGTTGTTCGATGGTTTATCGTCGTGGAAAACAATGTTGATCAGTGATTGTTCGTCGTGCAAAAAAGATCCAAAATTGATATTTTGATAGCCCCTTAAAATGTCTGCTATAAGGAAGAATATGGAGTAAGATTATTTGGTATTTTTTAGTAATGGTATTAGAAAGAGGAAAATGACATGCCCTTAGCAACATATAAAATTTAATCGAACAAAAATACCCATGTGAATTTCTAATATATATATATATATATATATATATATATATATATATTGATGTTTTCAAATTCGCGTAGAGGTCTATGAGAATTTTATTTCAGTTCGTAGTGCATGTTTATGTACATACCATACACTGTACCAACGAGATTTGTAGGCATACCTAGTAGACTCTCTACGTGGTGGTTGAATACATTTAAAAATAATAATATGGGGTGTATTTAATAATGGTATTTTTGTCCAATTAAATTTTATAAAATTCACAGAGGGCTATCCAGCATATTGTTTGGTCCAAATAGGATTTGACATCTATTTAATGTTAAGAGAGTGATGATTTGAAAGATTATGGTCAAGGCCAATTCTATTTGCACTTATAGAATTACATTGGCAAATTTTATTTGCACTCACACATCCTAATGTATTTTTCTTCACATCTCAATGCAATATCATTCTCATTATACACTTCTTCCTTTCCTTTATTCGTTTCTTATTCTTTCCTTCTCCAAAACATAAATCCAAAACTATTCCACTCTACAATCATCACTCAATGACTTTTTCATGCAAATCAGAATGGGACTTTGAAGATTAGGAGCTTATGAAATCATTAAAGTAATGTTTGCAAAATCGTTGTAAATAGAAAAAAATTCGCTTTCAAAGACCATGTTCGAGGGTGACGCGGTTTATAAGCAATCCTCGTAAGGACTTGATGAGGGTTGTCTAATTACTCAAGTAAAAGATTGGCGAAGTTTATTTGAATTACCATGTTTTTTTGTAGAATACAGTAGCCTATGATTTTTGTTTGATGATAATAAACATATATATTCGTTTAAATGTTTTTGCTATTGTACTATTTTATTTTGTCGCATAATTAAATAAATATTTGTTGAATAAAATAAATAACTCAAAATTCATATTCAAACAAATATTTTATTCAAACATATATTTTATTACAAATTCAAATAGTACAAATTTGAGCTCTCACTACATTTATACATTTTCAATTATAATACAATTTCAATTACAACGCATTTTTCAATTTACAATGTCACCTCACTACATTTTCACTCTCATTCGTATTTGATCTTCAATGCTGTTTCAGTCTGAATCCAACATCCGAATTATCTGCAAAATAAACACTAACGTAGTAAAATTGAAAAATAAATATTTTGCAGTATACAGTAAAATATGCATTTTGAAATATTATTTGCCTCACTTATTTGCGTTGTTCGTCATCATTTTTTTTTAAATTCATCTTACATGAACAACTTGTGACCTGCACAGTGTATCACTGTACATGCCACAAGGCCGTGCACACCGATATACACTTGCTTGTTAAAACTACAGGGATAGGTGAGCATAAGGTCAAACTTGAGGCAAGGCTGGATTCAACTCAAGCATGCACATGAAAACAACATGAATACAACCAGATTACATGAACAAGAGGACCAGAGCCCAAGTACAAAGCAAAGACTTCAAATCAATAACACAAACAGAGGTGACCAGAACTATCAGTGAAGCATGCAACTGCACCAGATCAAACCACACATGCAACTGGTCAAAGTGCTCAAATGTACAAAGGATAATGCAAACAGTTCACACACATACAAAGGATAATCAACCAAACCAAACTTCAAGTGCAACAAGACCATCACACATGAAAACTCATCATGACAACAACTCATAATCCAAATCAGGAAATGTGCTCATATATACATGTATATACATATGCAGTCTCAAATCAAAACATGTACAAGTGCGAAGCAAAATTGAACCACACATGTATGCATATATGCAAATATATACATACACATGTATCAGTTCAGAGATATGAACATGGAGCATCAGCAAAATACACACACATGAAGACTCCAAATGGGCTAACATACTTCAGTGCATATGTACATGAGTGCAGAACACAATGCACCAAATCAATGAAACAACAAATAGACTAGTACAGCATGCACACTTGAACCAGACATATTCAAGTGGAACTCAAAGCAAACCATGGACCAAAACATGAATGCAGACTTCAACCACCACCAAAGTGACCACACTTAAGAAAATAACAAGTGCACATGTAACAGTGGCAACCAAGCATGAATAATCATAGACAATCAATGAACAATCATATGTCGGTTTCAAGATGATCCAGACTAGCATGGATGTGCAAGCACTCAAGTAAACAAAATAATGCAAGAATAACAAGACCAATTTAACTCGAAGCAGCAACATTAGTTAGGGTATAGGGTGAAACCAGACTAGGTAAATGAAATGGCTCGAAATAGCAATGAGCATAGTGGACACATCAAGCAAACCAAGTAGACAGGAAAATCGTACACATATATACATACATATATTGAATTTCAAAATGAACAAGTCCAGTTACAACATGAACAAGCATTGAAGTGGATAGAGCATTTAGCAGTTCGAAAAACAAGTGTTAGCAATTAACAGTGAAGCCATGGGTCATGAAAAATTCAGAAAATTATCAGTAGCAGTTTAAGATAATGTCGCAGGTTACTGTGAAGCCGTGAGTAAAGTTTTGAAAAAAAATCAGAAGTGATAAGAAACAAATGAAAAAGTCATAGAGGAAAAGAAATAGAAATAAATTCAAATGCCAAAAAGAATGGAACCGACTTGATAAAATATATCAAGCAAATTCAACACGAACAAGTCAAGAATTCATCACAAGCACTCAAGCAATGATTGGATGGACAAGTGCAAATCACGAAAGAATTCAAAAAAAAATATGAACGTATATTTAGGGATGTTATCCCTATAAATTAAAACCCAATCTCATTATCGACACATATGAGTTCGAGCCCAAGCAATTAATCAGAGCATAAAGTCGAATATATTTGAAAATCAAAAAAGGGCGAATATCACATACCAAATTATCATTCGAACTCAAAGCGACTGCATGTACGCAAGAAACTTGAAGAAGCATCGAATCATATTTGTGAATTGAGAGCATAGCAGTATTCGATTCGAGCTCAAATTGTTCAAGACGGCGACTTAAATTACGAACCCTAATTTTTGAAGAGTGGAAAACAAAGGCGGCCAGGAATGAAAAAGGGAGATGCACTTCATTTTGATTATTAGTGTGCATGTGTTTATTTTATTTTGGATTCAAATATCATATAGGGTTTAGTTTAGTTTTAGTTTTAGTTTTATTTTATTTTGCAATTTTCTTTTAAAATTTTTGTAATTCCCTAGTTGTGTGACTAGGTTACGAACTACGGTGGTGTAGTTCGAGAATTCGTAACTCAGTGGCTTAGTTGTGACAGGGTTTTGAGCGTAGAGTTAGGTTAGTTATTAGCGGATATCGAAAATTTATGTGTGTAAGTGTTTGACTACTTAATTTCTAGTAGAAACCCTAGAGGCAGCACGTAGTCAGGGTTTTGCCGAAGTTGGGTAAATTTGTGTGTGATCGCTTCTACGTTATTTACTGTTATTCTTTTATTTCCGCATTAATTTTTATTATTATAAGTATCACCCTTTTCATCCCTCTCTAGGGTGAAAACGATACTACAAGTGGTATCGTAGCTAGGAACAAAAACCATTTTTAATTTTTTTTTAAAAATTTGATTTATAATGACTTCTTTTAATAATGTTTTTGCTGAAGGTCAGTCCATAGTTAGACCACCCATGTTCAATGGTGAATATACTTATTGGAAACCTAGGATGAATTTTTTTTTGAAAACCATAGATGCATGGAATATTGTTGAGGTGGGATATTAACACCAATTGTAGTGGTAGTTAGTCAAGAAGTTGAAAAACCAATGGACTAATGGACAGACCTTGAAAATAAACTGCAATTTGCAAATGGTAAAGCTATGAATTCTATTATTTGTTCATTAGATCAAATTGAATTTAATCATGTCTCACATTGTCTAACTGCGTAGAAAATTTGGCACACGCTTAAAGTAACTCATGAAAGAACCTCCCAAGTCAAAGAATCTCGCCTTGCCATGCTTAACATCGAGTACGAGAACTTCACATTGGCAAAGAATGAAAGTGTCAAATAAATGTATGGACGGCTTTCTAATCTAATATACAAATCAAAAGCTCTCGGAAAACCATACACAAAACTGAAAATAGTATGAAAAATCCTCAGAGTTCTTCCAGAAAATTTTGAAGCAAAAGTGACTGCTATTCAATAATCAAAAGATCTGAAGCTGAAAGGGAGTGCGGATTAAGGATCTTAAGGCTAATTTAACATTAGAGGGGGAAGGGTGAATAGTGTTTAATGGATTCTAAGACTTATATGGACTAATTTAAAATTATGACACAAACAAATGCAGAACTTAATCATAGAACAATCACAGAATCAAACGCAGATGCATAAAGTAAATAAAAAGCAGTAAAGATAAATAACACACTGGATTTTATACTAGTTTGGAGTTACCCTACATCCAGTCCTGTACCAAGGCAAACCACCGCATACAGATTTTTATTATACCAATGTCGAGATTACATTCCTTAATTTTTAAAGGCCTTGAGGTACCCTCCTATCTCACGAGTCCGGGGCAAACTCTCTTCATTTACGGGCCACAAGTTTACCCAATTGATTTCCAACCACAACCACACCTTATAGAGAGACTCGATAAACTTTTGATTACAAATTGATCCTATAACTCTGAATAGCACTTTTATCTTCGAGAGAGGGAAGAGAATCAAACAAGAATGAGATTCTAATTTGATTCACTTAAGAATTCGGCAGAATTTCGGCACGAACTTAAAAGTATGAAAATTATAGAATATGGATTTATGGAGAAGAAGAAGTGAAGAAACTATGAAAATAGATGATTAAAAAATTCGTTTGTGAAGCCTATTTATAAAGCACCAATGTTCATAACCATTCGTGAAGAGATTTAAACGAATAGACACTTCTTTTGAAAATTTAAACTTTTGAATTCAACGGCCACCATGTCGACATGGGGTATCCCATGATGTCGACATCCCTATGTAAAAACAATGTAAAATTTGTTTTTGAAAATGAATTTTAAAACAAGAGTTTATTTTAAAACAAAAACAAATAATATTTTAAGGATAAAACACCTTTTTGCAAAATCTTTTGAAAAGATAATTTTAAGGATAAAATATTTTGAAAAGCAGTTTTGAAAATCATTTTGAAGTAGTTTTGCAAGCTTCTTCTTGCAGAATATCTCATCATATTAGGACTCGAGAACTTGTACAAAACCCGGATGTTTGTGGGTTTGTAATCCACTTGTCATAGGTTTGTAAGCTACCTGTCATGGGTTTGTAAGCCACTAAGAAGGTAGAAATGTTTTCCATCCCAAATGAAATTCGGAATGAAGATTTCCATGCTATTATGAAGTTTTAACAAAAAAACTAGGCACATATCTTGAAATCTTGATCTTGATACTCATGAGTCTTCAAACTTGATTTCTTCATTCTTGATCTTGATACTGTACAGTATATATATCCTGTATAATAATATTCATATATATCTAGACAATAATGTTAGTCTATATGTTATAATCAAATAAGATACAAAGTTTTTTGTCATCAAAACTACTATCTCCAGTTCCTAACAGAAACAAATTAAAGTTGGAGAACTCATCGAAAATCTCACAACTTATGAGCTAGAAATCAAATTTAGGGAAGAACGTAAAGGAAGTGATACACGAAATAAATCAATAGCTCTCAAGGGAACAACGGAAAGTGAAGATGACGATGAGAAGGATGGAGCAGCTAAACTGGCACTGATAGTAAAGAGATTCAAAAGGTGGAACCGCAAATATGGAAATCCTGCCTAAAATCAACTACTAAAGAGCAGAATCGTCGAAGCTCAAGATAACTCAGAAGAGCAGAAGATCATTTGTCATAAGTGCAATAAACCTGGTCATATCAAGCCAAATTGTCCTCATAATCGACTTAGCAAAGGAAAGATATAGAAAAGGAGAAGTTTGCAGCAACTTGGAAAGAAAGTGGTACATATAATGATGAAAGCACTGGCAGTGAGAGTGAAAAGAAAAATCCGTGTCTTCAAGGAGATACAAGTGATGGCGATGATGGCGAGCCAAGCGAAGTATCAAAACTTACTAACTCATAATTATTTATATATTTTCATGAAGTAAATGGCCGTTTCGAAAGATTTAGGTAGAAATACGCTAAAATTGAATCACAAAGAGATAGTTTAACAGAACTAAATAAGCAACTTGATCAATTGGTTAAAAACTATTGAAATAAGAGCCCTAAGGGCGATAAGTGTCCATCATTAGAAGAGAAAATAAAAAAAATCAGAAATTAAAATTAAATCGCTTGAAAATAAAATTCTGATTTTGAAAGAAAGCGGAAATACTAGGAGAGAAAATTCTATCAAAAAATGCATGTTGTTATTGAATGAAAATGAATCTCTCAAATCACAAGTCCAATAATTGTTTACAACTTTAGAAAAATTCTCCAAAGGAAAAAGATCACTAAATATGCTATTAAGGAAACAAAATGTTACTACTGTTAGACAAGGACTTGGGTATACTCAATCTGAAAGAGCTAGAAGTTGAAACTAATCATGTCAACTCCAAGTGCACGATTTGTAGGAAATCTGGACACAATCAAAAAATTGCTGGTATAGACCCAAACACACGAAAATCATACCAATTTGAGTTTCTAAAGGCACGAATGTGAAATCCTTTAAAATCAAACAAATCTAGGTACAAAAAGGAACAAAATTAAACTGTTTTGGTTCTACACAAACTTGTTTTTCAAAATCGTTTATCACTAACAATCATGGACTATAAAAACAAATAGGTCACAAAAATATTTTCTCGTGTAGGTGTGGTGGCGGGCTAAGGACCAACAAAATTGGTATCTGGATTCTGGCTATTCCAGGCACATGACGGGCAACAAATCAAAGTTCCTTAGGCTGGAGAATTACAAAGCTGGTAAAATCAAATTGGACAACAAACGATGTACTAAATGTTGAAAATCTGCACCATAATCAGACTTAAATCAGCCAGTGATCAACTGAGGAAATTTGAGCACCACAATTAAATTTGACAAGGATGAAAAATGTAAGGTAGTTGATCAAAATAGATATCGAGGTATGATTGATCATTTCTTCATCCTACCGCTTCTAGACATTATGTTCTCTGTTTTCTTGTATGCACGATTTCAATCAAGTCCAAAAGAATCTCGTTTTTTAAAAGCTGTAAAAGCTGATTATAAGGTATTTGTTGCACATCTCACGGTTTGGTCTACCTAATCATAACTTTGAGTTAAAGGGGTTTTTTAGATGCAGATTATGTCGGTTGTCTAGTTGATAGAAAAAGTACTAGTGGAACATGTCTTATGTTGGGGCATTCATTAGTTGCATCATATTTTCAAACAAAATATCTGCATAATTTTCATTTCAACTGATTTTCAATTAGCAGATATTTTTACAAAACCCCTTCCAGAAAATAGTTTTTGTTGACTTTGTTTCAGTTTAGGTATTTTAGAAATTTGATTTTATATTTTTGGATTTGATCTTAAATGCCTATATTAATTAATCCTATTCCCTACTGATTATCGAAGAGATAAATAGTGACTGAAAAAGTGACGAGTGTTGATCTTAATCATACATTATGACTTGAGATAGCACATTTAGTAATTTTCTTTAAAAATTTAAACAAAATTCATAAACTTTTGTTGGTAAAAATTCCATGACCATCTCTATTTTTATCATATTTCTAACGACCATCCCTTATCAAAATCCAATATAGTATGTCAAAAGTTGGTATTTAAACAGGAAATTATTCATTTTTTATTAGCAATAAAAACATCCAAAGTACTCACTCTTATTTAAAAGTCGTCACGGTTATGCATTCGTGAACTACTTGGAATATTTGATTATGTGCTTTCATGCTCATTTAAAAGTTCTCATGGTTATGCGTATATGCAACACATATCAAAATTGATTATTAAATAGACGAGTTGATTCTAATCCCATTTAAAGTCCTCACGGTTATGCGTGGTTAGAAATCCATATTTTAGTAAAAATTGAGAATTCTACTAATCTCATTTGAAAGTCCTAACAGTTATGCATGTTTAGTATGTACTCAAATTCCTGTCATAAATATACCACAAATGGACATGACTATGGTTTTCCATATCGACATCACCCTTATCACTCTAAAGTGGAATATGCACCTAACGGATATTTATGATTTTTGTTTGATTTTTTATTGAAATTTAATGTTTATACTTGATTAGGTATTAATGTCTATCACTTCATCTCTATTTTTCAAACACTTTTACTCTTTTGCTGATAACAAAAGGGTGAGAGAGAAGTTAAGATTTTGGCAAATAAGTCAAGTCATATTTTTTATTTGCATATTCCTATCTAGGTTCATTTGCATATTTTTTTATTTATTTTCATGCATACGTGAAGGGGGAGCATTGTTGTAGGGGGAGCATTCAAATAGTGGAGCCCATGGAATTCATCAAGACCAAATACATTTAATAGAGTCAAAATCTTAATATATGTTTGTTATCGTCAAAAGGGGGAGATTGTAGAATACAACAACATATGATTTTTGTTTGATGATAATAAACATATATATATATATATATATATTCGTTTAAATGTATTTGCAATTGTACTATTTTATTTTTTCACATAATTAAGTAAATATTTATTGAATAAAATAAATAACTTAGAATTCATATTCAAACAAATATTTTATTACAAATTCAAATAGTAAAAGTTTGAGCTCTGACTACATTTATACATTTTCAATTATAATACAATTTCAATTACAATATATTTTTCAATTTACAATGCCACCTCACTACATATTCACTCTCACTCATATTTGATCTTCAATTCTGTTTTAGTTTGAATCCAGCATTTGAATTATTTGCAAAACAAATACTAACGCAGTAAAATTGAAAAAGAAATATTTTTGCAGTGTACAATGAAATGTGTGTTTTGAAAATATTATTTGTCCCATTTATTTGGGTTGTTCGTCATTATTTTCTTTTAATTCATCTTACAAGAACAACTTGTGACATGCACAGCGTATCACTGTACATGCCACAAGGCCGTGCACATCGATATACACTTCCTTGTTAAAACTGCAAGGACAGGTGAGTATAAGGTTAAACCCGAGCCAAGGCTGGATTCAGCTCAAGTATGCACATGAAAACAACTTGAATACAACCAGACTACATGAATAAGAGGACTAGACCCCAAGTACAAAGCAAAGACTTCAAATTAATAACACAAACAGAGGTGACCAGAAGAATCAGTGAAGCAATTAACTGCACCAGATCAAACCACACATGCAACTGGTCAAAGTGCTCAAATGTATAATGGATAATGCAAGCAGTTCACACATATATAGCAAATGCATCCTGATTTTAATACGGCACTAGAGCAGTACACATGAAGAATCAATCAAACCAGACTTCAAGTGCAACAAGACCATCACACATGAAAACTCATCATGACAGCAACTCATAAACTAAATCAGGAATCATATATACATGTATATACACATGCTATCTCAAATCAAAACATGTACAAGTGCGAAGCAAAATTGAACCAAACATGTATGCATATATGCAAATATATACATACACATGTATCAGTTTAGAGATATAAACATGGAGCTTCAACAAAATACACATACATGAAGACTCCAAATGGGCTAACACACTTCAGTGCATATTAACATGAGTGCAAAACACAATGCACCAGATCAATGAAACAGCAAATAGACCAGTACATCATGCACACTTGAACCAGACAGATTCAAGTGGAACTCAAAGTGAATCATGGACCAAAATATGAATGCAGACTTCAACCACCACCAAAGTGACCAGACTTATGAAAATAACAAGTGCACATGTAATAGTGGCAACCAAGCATGAATAATCACAGACAATCAATGAACAATCATATGTCAGTTTCAAGATGATCCAGACTAGCATGGATGTGCAAGAACTCAAGTAAAAAAACAATGCAAGAATAACAAGACCAATTTAACTCGAAGTAGCAACATCAATTCGGGTATGGGGTGCAACCAGACCAGGTAAATGAAATAGCTCGAAATAGCAATGAGCACAGTGGCCACATCAAGCAAACCAAGTGGATAGGAAAATCATACACATAAATACATACATATATTGAATTTCAAAATGAACAAGTACAGTTACAACATGAACAAGCACTGAAGTGGTCAGAGCATTTAGCGATTCGAAAAACAAGTGTTAGCAATTAACAGTGCAGCCGTGGGTCATGAAAAATTCAGAAAATTATCAGTAGCAGTTTAAAATAATGTCACAGGTTACTGTGAAGCCGTGAGTAAAGTTTTGAAAAAATTTAGAAGTGATAAGGAACAGATGAACAAGTCATAGAGGAAAAGAACTATAAACAAATTCAAATGCCAAAAATATCATAACCGACTTGATAAAATATATCAAGCAAATTCAACACGAACAAGTCAAGAATTCATCACAAGCACTCAAGCAAAGATCGGATGGACAAGTGCAAATCACGGAAGAATTCAAACAAAAATATATGAACGTATATTTAGGGATGTTATCCCTATAAATTAAAACTCAATCTCATCATCGGCACATATGAGTTCGAGCCCAAGCAATTAATCAGAGTATAAAGTCGAATATATTCGAAAATCAAAAAGGGGCGAATATCACATACCAAATTATCATTTGAACTCAAAGCGACTGCATGTACGCAAGAAACTTGAACAAGCATCGAATCATATTTGTGAATTGAGAGCATACAAGTATTCGATTCGAGCTCAAATTGTTCAAGACAGTGACTTAAATTACGAACCCTAATTTTTGAAGAGTGGAAAACAAACACAGCCAGGAATGAAAATGGGAGACGCACTTCATTTTAATTATTAATGGGCCGGTGTTGTTTATTTTATTTTGGGCTTCAAATATCATATAGGGTTTAGTTTAGTTTTTGTTTTTATTTTATTTTGCAATTTTCTTTTAAAAATTGTGTAATTCTCTAGTCGTGTGACTAAGTTACGAACTACGCTGGTGTAGTTTGAGAACTCGCAACTCATAGGCTGAGTTTTGGTAGGATTTTGAGCGTAGAGTTAGGTTAGTCATTAGCGGGTGTCGCAAGTTTACGTATGTAAGCGTCTGAATACTTAATTTCTAGTAGAAACCCTAAAGGCAGCACATAGGCAGAGTTTTGCCGAAGTTAGGTAAATTTTTGTGTGATCTCCTCTGCATTATTTACTGTTATTATTTTTATTTCTGCATTAATTTTTATTATTATTAGTATCACCCTATTCACCCTCCCTCTAGAGATCCTACATTTTTTACTGGAGTGGATGTTTAATTTGCATTTTTTCTCCCTTTTTCAATTGACATCGTTCGAAAAGGAACATAAAATGAATGGATTCCAAGAAATTGCATGCACTATAGTACCGAATTCACTACGTACAATGTAAGTGTTTTTTTTTCACTTTTTTAATTTTAAATTTGATTTTTATAGGTTGTTTATCTTAAATTTGTTAAATGTAATTATCCTCGAGTTATTACAAGGGTTGGAGAACTATGGTTCGTTGTTATTATTTTGAAATAAAAATTTTACAATCAAGATAGGAAACCTTGAGTTATATTTGCTTGAAAAAATAGTGGAAAACAGGGATATTATAAAGAAGGATTTTTTTTGAACCGTAGATTGATCGATATGAAGAAATGCAATTCCATTTCGACTAAGGGTCTTATAACTTCTTTGTTACTCGAATGGAACTTAGAAGTTGTGAATGGAGTTCATAACCATTATGCAATGGGAAACAGTTAAAGTCATTCTTTTGCGAAAGATTGACAAAGGGTGAAAATAAAGCTTGTATTGATATGTCTAAAAATACAGTTAAATCCAAGTCAATTTTGAATACATAAAAAAAGTCCAAAATATCATACTACCTAAAGACAATCTACAATGCTGTCGGTCAACAAAAGTTAATCAAACGTCCTGGACACTCACAAATTCAATATTTGCTAAGAAAAATTACGAAGTTTAACTATATTAAATGACATCATAATCAAGATAATGGAACTCACTTAACAACGGATATTTTCTAGCCACATTCGATAGTTTATATTTTTCCCTTATATTTCCTTGTGTTCTTGTAATGATCGTATCTATAAAACAAATAGGTGTCGAATGCCATTATTAAAGATTGTCGTAGTCATGTCCATACACCATACATTTTGCTAGTCATTGCTAGTTTTTTTAAGCGAAAGGAAAATTATTTGTATGCTTGCAAAGGTTGAAGTTTCTTACGATTGGTTATAGAATAGAATTGTTAACCATCATTGTAATGGATAGAGAGCTTGTTTTGATGATGTGATTGAGATAGTTTTTCCTGATTTGACCCATTTACTTTGCAAATGGCATATTGAGAAACAAAACATACATATAAAACTATGTAATAAAACATTGATAAAGTGGCGAAGAAGCTTAATGGTTAGAATATGTTGATATATTCAGGAATTTTCGATGTGTTTATTGGAAATTTGGAAGAATTACATACCAACTATGCCGGTTTTCCATCATTGTTGAAATATGTTAACGAATCTTGGTTAGGCCAATGAAAAGAGCAATTTGTTCATGCATGGACCGATAATTTTATGCATTTGGTAACTGCACATCTAATAGGTATAAACTAGTTTTTATTACTTATTTCTCATTTTACGTACTCGGTTTAATGTAAGATATAATTATGGTATTTGTTTATTTTTTAGAGCTGAAGCGGCGCATCAAAATTGAAAAAACATTTAAATTATCCGGCTTTTTGGCCAAGCAGACTTTTACCGGAATCAAAACGTCAAGAAGAAGATGAAAGATTTACGGACTTGGGAACATGCTTCGAAGAGCAATAGAACACACTTAAGAAATTACAGAAGATTTGGAGGAAAGTGGACCGCTCGGTACTGTGAGCTTCACTTGTACTTGAAGCACTACTTCAGGTGATTGCCATGGAGTGTTTTTCTCAAAGAATTGACGAGCAACTCTAAAGATTGTTGACTGAAGACATGCAAGAACAAGCAGTGCCAGAACCTTTCTAAAACAACTAAATCTTAATGGATAAGTGTTCGAAACATAATAAACTAGAGGTAGAAAGCAGAGTAGAAGAAGGAGGGAAAATTCCCCTTTATTAAAACCTGTTGATACAAAGAGGAACCACTGAGTACCAAGATGTGATGTTTAGGCCCTGAAGCCCAATTCTAAACACTTGGACTTGGATCTGAACTTGATATTTTATGGACATCCGATTCTGCTAAATGATTTCTCTATAAATAACAAACTACCTGCAACTTGGAGGGGGCTTCTTCTTCTTGGACTTTTTGGCACTTGATTTCTTTTTTGTCTTCTTCCTTCTTTATACTTTAAACACTCCCAAATCCGAGATCTGCTAGATTATGGCTGGATTTGAGTTACAATCATTGTATTCTAAAGAAAATCAATTAATAACAAACATTAAGGTGGATGTAAGCTGGAGTAATTGTAAAACCACTATAAAAATTATGTCCTTTTCTATTGCTTTTATGTTAATTTCATTAGATCTATTCATTTTTAGTGCTTTCAATTGCTTTTGATGTGTTTGTGCCATTTTTGATGCAAACAATTCACAAATTTGTTAAGGGAACTTTGAGAAAGCTTAAAAGAGTATGCATTCCTTCTTGGAGTTATACATTATTGAATTAAAAGCTTTATGTAAACATGTTTGTTAAAAGTGAGTCATGCGCACGTTAGAAATGAATTTTTTTATTGGAAAGCATAATTTCTATAGTAACACTAAAGCTTATTCGTTCCAGACTAAATAAGGCAATGCATTTACATACATCAAATATTAAAGCTTGTGAATACGTCATAAAGAAACTCACGGTCTACCGTGTTTTCATATGCTGGCTATGTTAGAAAATTGTATAGAAATCTCCCTACATATAATTCACACAGATTAGAGTAAACTGAATGTTAGTGGCACAAGCGATTAAAAAGACAGTACTATTGAACAAATAAAAGATTAATTACATGAAATAAAGAAGATGAATGTGGCTCATTAGATGGAGACTTAAAAAAATGTAGGGAAATTGTTTTATCTCAAACTTCATCTCTAGTTTCCAATATCAGCAACTCAAAAAATAAAGATCGTTCTCATACAAAAACTGATACCTCTACCAAAAGATACTACCAGCTTTTGAATTGTCCAACGGTAAATCCTTGCCTTTACCTTTTACCCGATGTGGTGAAAACAACACGGTAAAAATGCTAAGCTTCAGATTCGTAATACATCTCAATTATTTGATTTTTGTAATGTATCGACTCTTTATGATGATCAAATGTCAACTATGTTAATGTCTTGCATAACCAAAGTTGTGACGTAAACATGATGGTAACTGTGGTTTTAGATGAGTTACATGTTTGGTTGGCACGGAAGAATTAAGTTGGCCTCAAGTTCAAAGCAAATTGTACGATGAGTTATAGGTAATGAGCTATATGACTTGTTTGTTGTTGTACATGGCAAAATCAACCTGCTACTAAAGGGGTTATCACATGATAATGACCTATTCCGCCAAAAAAAATGGTTGGATATCCCTGATTGACTACGTTGTGGCGACCCAATATAATATAGTTGTTTTTATTCTTAACAATAATTCAAACCTTACCATTCCATCGTTGAGTGGTATAATTTAAACCCTAAAGCAATGCATAAGTTTGTAATTGCATTTGTAGAATTATTTTGTCAAATTAAACCAATGTTTAAATGATTATAGGTAGTCCGGGATGTAGAATATCCAGTTCTTCCTATATGATAGCTACTTCTTAAATAGGGACTGCAATGCTAGTAGATGGGAGTTAATTCTTCTATATCGAAGTCAAATTTGCAAATCTACATGATTGTTTTCCCGTTCTTTATTTAGATCTGATCTAAATTATTTTTTAAATAAAATTATTATTTTATTTAAATCACTGATAAAAATAATTTATTTAATGTTGCATAATGTATATATAGTGTGCACATGTGTATCAAATACACATGTACGTGTGCGTGCACATGCAACATGTACAGTGTTTATGGTTTAACATGACCGTATCTAAGTACTGGCATTTACACTACAACAGACAAGTTCGTCCCTTCTTATACATATATGATATCATACATACACATATATAACACATATTTGAAAAAATATATTTGTATTATAATATATATATAAGTACACATGTTTACATAAAATCGTATTTAAAAATATATGAATATAGATTTCAAATTCAAATTTTAAATATAGATATAGTTTTGAAAATATCTATTAAATTCATATCTAAAATTAATTTTGTTAATGATTTATATAAATATAAAATAAATGTGAATATGTATGGAAATAAAATAATTTTTTTTTGAAAACATGTATAGACATGTTTCATATATATATATATATATATATATATATATATCACACATATATAATTTATAATTAAAAAACGTATAATAAATTATATATGCATATATAATGTATATATGTATATTTTTATTTCAGCCACCATTATAATTTGAAATTTTTTTAGATTTTAAAAACCATTCGAATTCGAATTTGAATATATGAATATATATATATGTGTGTGTGTGTGTGTGTGTGTGTGCGCGTGTGTGTTTAAATCGTTATGGAAATTCCTTTTTTAATAAAATACTTTATGATGTTTAAAATTGTATTCATATATTTAATTATACATATAAATATTAGTAAAATTTTAAAACCATTAGTTTATTACTTAGCCATTAAATGCGCACACACACTCTTTTGGATTCATTAAATATATACATATATATTTATTTATTTATACAAAAAACATTTTTTTTAAATTTTGAAAGCATTATGTTAAAAACATAATAAATGATTTTAAATGTTTTGTGTGGAATTACATTTTTTTTAAAATTCTTTCATTTAAAACATTTTACAATTATTTTAAATTTCAAAAAATAATATTATTTTTTCATTTCAGGCCATGAATAATATACATATATACGTATATGAATGGTTTTATAACATATTTATACAAATACATGTTCTAGGCAAACAACTTATAGATATATGGATTCGTGATAAAAAACTAATATAACCACATATGATAGCATGATATATAAATATGTAAATAAAGATATTACCTCCGCTATAGCCTTGAATGACACCTTGAATGGTGAATCCATTGACTCTATTTGAATCTGAATTCAAATCCTTGCGAAAAGGGCTACCCAACAGAAAGAAGGAAAGAGCTACCCGACAGAAAGAACCACACACTGTTGCCTTAGTTTTATTTAAATTCATCTTACATAACATGAATTGATCGAGATAGGCTATGTTATGCTTGTGGCTAGAAATGGAAGAGGGCAGGCCAAAAAATAGAGAGCAAAATTAAAGGATTAGAAGTGTTTAAATATGAGAGAATGGTATGTGCAAATCATGGATTTAAATCCACTATTCTCTCTAACAATTCAAACTCCATTCAAACTAAATCAAACCCTCCTTTCCCTCCATTACACCTAATAGTCCAAGAATGGATTGTTAAAAAAAAGAGTGACCATGAGCTATTGGGATCCATTATGCTTAATTGAAGCCATCGTGAATGATAGTAGTCATCGAGCATAAAGTGAAGCTATCATACGATGATAAAGCTATTGTGCTTTAGTTGGATAAAGCCACCACGAGGAGTTATCGTGTGTTAATTAAGAAATTAAGTAAATATCAGATGAAGTCATAATAAAGCACCATCATGTGAGAAAAGGTGTCATCACAATCAATTAAGAAAGTCATTATGTATTAATTTGGTGAAGCTACTAAATTATAGAGCAGCCAAGCCATCCAAGGAAGGTTTGTAAGGTACTCATCGTGAGTCATCCACCAAAGACCTCATAGGATAAGACACCAAAGCCATCGTGAAACTTCCCTTACAATATTTGTAGAGGAAGACATCATAAAAAAAGTTATTAAAATAGTCATCGTGAAGAATCTCTCAAAGCCATTATGGGAGGTTTCCCATAGCCATTGTAATGGATTCCTCAAAGCTTCTTATAAAATGTTCATAGAAGCCACCAAAATTATGGTGTATAATTTGTTCAAGTTATCAAGCCATTGAGAATAATCATCATGAGATAATAAAGGTGTAAGGAATCCATTGTACGTGAAGCCTTCATGAGAAGGAATATGTGAGTCATCGTGAGATAATTCATTGAAGTCATCATTATGTAACTTAATGGAGTCTTCATGATAACACCTACAATTATCGTGATGACACATGAGGACCATTGTGAAGCAATGCAAAAGGCAACCATCGTGAGATAATTTGTTAAAAGCATTAATGTGCCAATACTAAAGGTCATTCTAAGATAATGAACGAGGAGCTATCATCGGATAAGAAGTTAATACTTGTGGCCCATGACTTTTGAGGCAACTATAAGGAAATGTATGAGAGCTTTTGCGTGAAGTTTGTAGCCCTCGCATGATGATGCACAAAGGCATTCATGAAGCTATTCATGTAAGCCATTGCAGGGTCACAAATGAAAGTCATTGTGAGATAAATCATCATGAAGTTTTAGAATGAAATGTTCACGGTCATTGTGAAGAATGTTTCTTGAATGGTCATCGTGAAGGACCATCGTGAGAGGAAGAGCTACCGCGAAATGTTTCTTAAAGTCATCACGCAGTAAGTTGCAACACAATATTATTCCATAAATGGTAGATTCATTCCATAAAAATAATTCCTACCATCCATTTGTCCCAGCTGACACATGGCACAAACCCAAAGGAAATAATTCCTACCATCCATTTGTCCCAGCTGACACATGGCACAAACCCAAAGGTCGTCGCTTTCTAAATAGAGGGGTAGCCCACCCAAAAAAGGACAATCTTTTCGATTTCATCTTCTTCATTTTCAGTTTTTTGTCTTAAATAAAGAAAAGCTCGAGTGAAGGATATTGATGTATGACCGAGCCATCTTGACTTTGTAACTTTGTAATGAAGGGCTCAAACAATCAATAAATTGCATAATGACTCCTCGTGAATGCAAGATTACTTCTTGTGAATTCATGACTAGAATATTTGATATGGGCTGTAATCCTACTCAAGTATCGCAAATTGCCTTGACCCAAAATTTAGTACTAATACTAAGAGATGCTTTCATTGAGAGCTTGAACTCAAGGAAGCTTAAGCAGTAATCAACAAAAGCACTTATGCAATGGTGAAATCAACTAAGAAAGTTAGTTTCCAAGCATAAAAGAAAGTTACACATCATATTCGTCTTGAGGATAATGTAACCCATAGTTTGACAAAGAAATGCAAAGGTAGGGAAAACATCTACACTTAAGGAGACACTAAAGGAGAAGGATGAATTTCCGGTCATGAAGAGGAAATTAGAAGTTATGCATGGACTTATTGAAGCGTCAGTTACACAAAAGTCCTCATCAAAGAGAGTAAAAGAGATAGAAGAAAAGGAGGTTGAGTGTCCACTCAAAAAAGCAGTAGAGTTTAACTTAAGCAGTAGAAATGTGAGGAAAAGCACTTAGGACCACAAAACAAGGAAGAAGGTCTTCTAACTCAAAAGCCGAGTAAAAGCTCGAGATCACCATATACAAGCTCCGCTTTGCAAAAGCATTATAAGCCAAAGCAAGAAAATTATGAAAATGAGGAAGCTTATTTCAGAGACTTGGCTAGTAAGATGACAAAGGACATGGCTGAACTAAAGGGAAAGAGAATGATTCACCTTGAAATCAATAATAATTTTATCACCATTCACCGAAAGAATTATGGATGTACTGTTGAATTCTTGTGTTAAAATCACATTTATTAGATATGATGGACCGTTGATCCGGACGACCATTTGATGGAGTTCGAAAGTCTAGATTTGTACAATGCCCTAGATGCAATGCGATGCAGACTATTTCTGACCACATTCTTCAGAGCAGCGACAAAATGGTATTGGCAATGTAGAGAATATACAATCTACTCATGGGAACAATTCTCATACAAGTTTTCAGTCCAATTCTGTACTTCGAAAGAACCTTCAATTGATGCAAGCATACTAGCTAACATTAAAAAAAACCAGGGGAATTGCTAAGGGGCTATTTGAAGCAATTCAATGCAAAGGCTAATAAGGCGGAAAAGATAAGTGATAGAAAGAAATTGTTGGTAGTAAAATCTGGTTTAATAAATAATACTCCATTTCGAAAACTTATGTACATTCATATATGCAAAGACCTACAAGATTCCTACTTTCGAGCTAATAAGTTTGTGTGAATGATCAAATGTTTCATGATAGAGGAAATAGGGAGAAGGGGAACTTTTCAGTCCGAGACCAAAAGGGTAGATGGGAAGAATTTGCTAAAGCAAATATTGTTGCACTAAACCACCATATCTCCTATATATATATGTCATTACGAAGGATGAACTCGACTATACATTTTCCTTTAAAGCAAAGATGAATCCAGAGCCAAATTGCAACACCCCATATTTTTAGTGACATTATTAGAAACATTTAATTAGGTAAATTAAATGAAATAATGTAAAATGATTAGGGGATTAAGATTTGTGATTAGTAGGGGATAGCCGTACCATGTTAATGAATAAACTAAAATAAGCTAACATGAACTAAAATAGATAAGGGAAATAGACAAAGGCAAAGTTTGGAAAAGAGCATTCTTATACCCTAAACCCTTAGCCGTACTCACACACACATATTCATTTGCAAAAAATTAAATTTAGAAGCCGGCCACCATTAGCAAGAACAAAAGGAAGAAAAAGCTAAAGGAAGAAGATTAATCAATCCATTCAAATCTCAAACTCCGTAATCTCAAAAGATAAGGTGAATAATGACTACATTTCATATTTTCTAATTGTTTTCGGTTTTAGGTTAACTCTGAATTTATTTGCAATGGTTTGCCATGTTTTTGAAATTTTAAATGTTTATATATGCTTGCTAATGGTTTATGCTTAATCATATAGGTTTTATGATATGTTTTAATATGAATACCTTATTTAATGATATCCAAATGCCTTGCGATTTTAGATATAGATCAGGAATGATATTTTAAAGATGGGTTTCAATTTTTATAAATTTCTGAATTAACGTGGATTTTATATTAATTTTCTAGTGCAGAAAATGATTATTTGGGTTTTAAATTATTTATGGCTAAATAATTAATATTTTGGGTCTGGAATTAATATATGTAAACATATTAAAAATGATTTTCTAGAATGTTTATAGAATTTTCCTAAGTGTTTAGATAAATTTATAAAATTATTTAAGGTATGAGAATTAAATGTTTTATATTTTTATAAAGGAGAAGAGGTATTTTCTAAACTAATTAAATTGTTTATTTCTAAAATATTGGCACCACTTTTAGAAAAAAATTAGCCATAATAATCTTTTGACAACAAGGCAGGTTAGTAGAAAAGAAATTCTTTTTAAAGTAAAAATCAGTTTTACATAAAGTAAAAATTATTATTTACATGCTTTTAGCATGTTTCGCTGCTTTCGGCACAAGGGTTCCGACCATGTACTACTGTGTCCATGCCATCGAAAACAATGTACATAGTATCAATAACTTGGTACAGAGTGAATTAGTTTAAGGCAAAAGGTACTAGGTCGAGACCAAAGGTTCCAAAATGGTTGAAGCGTGTAAACGCGCCTCTTTGCTTTCGAAGGGTATGCTTTAGACTTAGTTGGCTTTCGGCCGAGTCAAATGTTTTAAAGGAAAGGTTTAGAATGGGCTGAGCCTCTTGTTTTAAGTAAATGCTTTCGCCGGGGTCGAAATCTCTTAGCTACCTCTTTTCTTCCCTTTCAAAGTCAATGGTTTCGGAAGGTATACTTTGCTTTTAAAACTTAGACACTTATTAAATGCTTTTGGAAGAGTTGGTTTCGACACCATCCACTTCTTTACTTAGAAATGCTTTCGAAAGAGTGCTTTCGACTTAAATGGTTTTAATGACCCTTTTTGCTCCGTTGAAGGTAGAACCCAAATGGTTTTGAAAGAGATGGTTTTTGAAAGGTTTCAAAATGTTTTCACATGTTTTAAATTGAGCCCAAAGGCTTTGAAAGATTTGTTGTTTACAAAGGTATTGTGTGCTTTCAAAGGTTTTAATGAATGGTTTCAGAGGGGTGTCTCGACAATGTTTTTGAAAGGTCTAAATGATGGTTTTGAAGGGGTGGTTCCCCCACGGTTTCGAAAGGTTATAAAGGTAGGTTTTCGAAAGGCAGTTTAAAGTGTTGTAAAATAGGATGTCTAAGGTTTTAAAGCTTTCGAAGGGAACATTTTTAATGGTTTCGAAAGAAAGATTATAAATGGTTTCAAAAGGAATGTGTTGGCCTTCTGGCCTAGGTGAAAAAAGGGTTTTACTTGGTTTCGAAAGGGGTACTTACAATGGATTCAAAGGGGTACTTTCAATGGTTGAAATATTTTCATCAACAGAGATTTGAGTAAAGTATATATAACATGGCAAGGTGATTTTGAGTAAAGCACAGAGTATATAGTTTCCTTGTTTAATTTTGGTTTAAAGGTTTTAAATCAATTTGAGATGAAAAGGTTTTTAAAGAAAATTTAAGGGAAGATTACCCTAAGTAAAATGACTCAGATATTAGAAACCATATGGGACCGGTATAGGGTCGGGCCCTATACATTAGTTATTAACTTCATCTAATTTAGTCCAAAATTCCAGATGTGTAAGGCTTTGTCATAGGTTAGACTAAAATTATGATTACATGCATAAGAGAATATATGTTTGTATACAAATAGGTTATTGGTGAGCCCGCAAAACCGTTAGGATCAGGTGACCCTGGGAGATGTTAAGTTAGGGACAGACTGTCCAGAAGAGGAATATTTGACATATAGTTAAGGACAGACCATCCAGAAGAGGAGTATTTAACCGATAGTTAAGGACAGACCATCCAGAAGAGGAGTATTTAACCGATAGTTAAGGACAGACCATCCAGAAGAGGAGTATCTAACAGGTGTTCGGACAGATAGTTCATTTGTTACATGATATGTATGTTTACATAATAATTCTTTACAGTTTTAACCAGTTTTGGTTGCACGATTATGATTTGTAGAAGATATATTTTAAAAGGATATTAGTGAGGGGAAACCCGTTCTACTAAGTGATGTGGTCTCACTTAATATCAAATAACTAATATGTATAGTATTATTCACACCGAGCCTTATATCTGAGTCAAAGTTTATGTTTTCCCCCTTAAACTCTCAGGTGCTTAAAATTGATTTGAGTAGGCTGAGGGTTAAGGTTTTACAGGTTTTAGTAGGTTAACGAATAAAGCTTCTGGAAACGAGCAGGTGGCCGAAAAATAGCTATTTAGAAGTTGATGTTTTGTTTTTTATTCCATTGTGTTATATTTAAGACAGTTATGTCTATATAGTACTCTGGTCAGCCAAGGGGGCATCATCATATGTCGCTCTTGGCGTATTCGTGTAGTAATTATATTTTATCTAAACTTGAAAAAAAATTATGGGATTATGTAATTTGAATGTGAAGCATGTGTTTTGAAATGTATTCAGTAAAATGTAGTTTTTTGAATCTATGATTTTGTTTCATATTCAAGTGCTTCTGATATTATGTACACCATTAACATAGCTGTATTTAGTCGCCAAGAGTTAATACTATGGATGACCGCAACATCTATAGCACTTAGCTTTGGGCCTCTAGATAGGGGATGTTACACAAACAAAGGGGATATTGCTGTGCCTATGATAAAGTAAACGTCCATAAGACGGATGAATGTAGGATCTTAATGGGATCATCCAGAATATGATTAGGAAGGGAGTTCTCAAAGAATTTGAGAAAATCGATCAAAAGCTCACCCATAATGAAAAGCCACCTGTCAACAACACCAACATCATGGAAAGCAATCTTCCATAGGGTTTGCTATAACCAATGAATCACATTGATGTGATCCATGGAGGACCACACATAGCAGGCTTGAGAAAAGGATCGAGAAGTAGGTATGTAAGAGAGGGTAAAGAAGAGTACTACTCAATAAATGGTGGGCCTTCGTTGAAGTCTTCTAAAAGCACGATAAAAACTACAAATTTGATGATAACTCCTAAAGATTTGAAACAAATCCGAGATTCCCATAGTGACCCTCTTATGATAATTACCCAACTAAAACTTTCACTTGTATCCAAAATTATGATAGACACGGGCAGCGAAGTGAATGTTATTTTCAAAGGTTCATTCGAACAGACTGGAATTCCGAAAGAAAAACTTGAACCTATTCTAGAGCCGATCTTTGGATTCAATAATAAAGGATCTACTCTAGTGGGTCAAATTAAATTGTTTGTCCAAATCGACATCCATCAACATTCAAGGATGTTTGAAACATTGTTTGTGATTATAGACCAACCTTACTACTACAATGCTTTCTTTCGAAGGTTGACCCTTGATGAGAATGACGCTTTCGTATCATCAAAAAATTTGCTAATTAAGTTTCTCTACAAAATAGGAACCATTCGTGAAGAGCGGTTTAATTCTTATAGAGCATATTTCACCACACTTGAACAATTTAATAAAATGACAGGTTCTTGCTATGGGCCTGCATCAAATAAATGTGATCAAAACTAGAAGCCCTTGCATACATGTCTTCGAGAGCTAATATATAAGGCAAATATCTCAAACCGTTCTTGAACATCAAGTCAGGTAATCAATAAGGAAGTTAGATTCAAAGCAAAGAAAAGGAAGTATATTGAATTAAACCAAGTTAGTCATGATGAGAATGAGGTTTTGGAGGAAAAATTCCCGGACATAAATTCAAGGGATGGGCGAGAAACAACACGATAAATGGAAAACTTAGAGAAGTAAATTAAATTCCTAGGACTCTGCCAAAATTGTGAAAATTGGTAAGGGAACGAACAGGGAAACTAAAGAAAGGTTGATCTCATTTCTACCATCAAGATAGACATATTTTCATGGACCCATGCAGGCGTGGAAGAAATTGATACATCCATAATGTGTAACGCGCCCAATATTGATCCAAAGTTTATTCCAGTAAGGCAAAAGGAAATGTAGTTTGACAAAACCAGCACCACGACACTAAAGGAGGAGGTGAAGAAGTTGTTGGAGAATGAGTTCATAAGAGATGTGTTTTACCCAATTTTTTTGGCAAATCCATGATGGTAAATTAATCTAATGGGAAGTGGAGAACATGCATCGATATACATATCTCAATAAAGCATGCTCGAAAGATTGTTATCCAATGCTCAGAATCGATCAATTAGTGGACACAACTAATGGACATAAACTGCTGTCTTTTATGGATGCTTACTCAGGATATAATTAGATTCCAATGTTTAAACCCGATGGTACAATCTTCATCATAGATTGGAGAATGAAATACTATGAAGTGATGTCGTTTGGACTGAAAAATACGAGGACAATATGTCAACGACTTGTGAATAGAATGTTCAAAAATCAAATAAGAAGAAACATGGAAGTTTATGGTGATGACATATTAGTGAAATCCAAGGAAAAGGAGGATCTTATAAAGGATTCGAGTGAAATTTCTGATGTGCTAAGGAAGTACAAGATGAATATGACTCCACAAAAGTGCCCTTTCAGAATCCAATCTAGAAAATTCTTTGGATATATTGTAAGTTTCATAGGACTTGAAATCAATGCCGATCAAATAAAAACTATTAGAGATATAACACAACCTAACTACCTAAAACATGTAAGGAAGTGCTAGGATTAAATGGATGCATCGTGGCTCTTAATTGATTCATATCTAAAGCAACATACAGATGTATTCCCTTTTTTAGTTTAATTAAGAGAAAGAAAAATTTTGAATGGACAGAGGAATGTCAAAATGCTTTCTAACAGTTAAAAAATCATCAAGAAACTCCACCGATACTCTTGATCCCTGTAGAAGGAGAAGGCTTATTTTTGTACATAGCCGTATTAGATCATGCCATCGGCCTGGCTTTGGTAAGAAAGGAAAATGAAATCCAATTCTCGATTTACTACATGAGTAAAAGATTAAAATATGCTGAAACTGGGTATCCAGTTACATAAAAATTAGTGTATTGCTCATTATTGTTAGCATGTAAGCTAAGGTCTTATTTTTAAGCTCATCCAATCAAAGTCCTAACCAACTACCCATTGAGGCCAATTTTGAGTAAACCCAAAGTATTATGAAGATTGACAATATGGGAAATGGAATTAGGCCAATATGTTATTGAATACCTACCCAAGACATCAGTCAAAGGACAAGCTTTGGTAGATTTTATTGTAGAATGCACATGATTCATCGAGGAACAGTCGAAAAAAGTAAGGAAACTCGAGCCAAATGGCAGTTTTTCGTAGATGGGTCATCAAACGAGTAATGTGCAGGAGCAGGATATGTTGTAATTACCCCTGATGGGCACAGACTTCACTATGCTATGAAATTAGACTTTTCAGCAACCAATAATGTTGCAAAGTATGAGTCAATGATCTTAGGGTTAACCTTAGCAGAGTAGCTCAAGATTTCGAAAATTAAAATATTCAATGATCTGCTGTTAATGGTAAACCAATTGAACAAGACATTCTAAATTATATATGATCATTAGCCCAATATGTCAAAAGAATCGACGAGATATTGGTTCACTTTGAGGATTTCCCTATGCACCAAATACCAAGGAAAAAGAATGCACAAGTGGATTCTATAGCAAAGCTAGCAAGTTCAAGAGGAGCACCGAAGGTCAAAATCAATCCTGTTGGATTTCAACGAAACCCAAGTTTTGAAGAAGAGAAAGAGGAATTAAGCAAAGAAGCTTTGGTTTTAATTAGATCTCAAGTTCATCAACTATCAACAATGAGAAGAATCCTCAAGAAGATAGCAAAGTTAGAGAAAGTCCAAAAAGGGTTTGCACTCGCAAAAACCTATATGCTTATAATTGGATGATGCCCTTGGTAGAATACATTGAAAAAGGAATCTTACTAACGGAAAAGAAAGAAGCATAAAAAATAAGGTAAAGTATCTTCATAAACCATAATTAACGGAGTATTATATAGAAAAGGATATTTTATGCTTTACTTAAGATGCGTCACACCCGAAATAGGCATAAGATTGTTGATGGAAGCTCAAGAAGGGTTTAGTGGAGATCATTCCAATAGGATAATATTAACCGAAAAAGTGATGAGATAAGGATATTATTGGCCTTGAACGATAGAAAATGCCATGAATTATGTCAAAAGGTGTGACAAGTGCCAAAAATTCTCCAGAATTCCACGGTTCCCTCAAAGTTATCTAACTACTGTTTCCAATCCATGGCCCTTTGATATATGTGAGATTGATTTGATCACTCCTCCTCCGGTCTCAAGAGGAGGAGAAAAAACTATTAAAGTAGCAGTCGATTATTTTACTAAGTCGGTGGAAGCTGAACCGCTAAATATAACTGGAAGAAAGGTTCTAAGGTTCGTTATCAAGAATAAAATAACAAGATTTGGGCTTCCTAATTTTTTTTAATAATGAAATCGAATTCGAAAGTGAGTAGTTCAGTCATTTTTATGAAAGAATGGAATCATAAAAAGCTTTTCATCAGTAGTGTACCCAAAGGCCAATGGAGCGGTAGAGGTAACGATTAAATCATAAAGAACATTTTGAAAAAAATGATTATGGAAGGCTAAAGGAAATTAGATTGATGAATTTCCCCTCATTTTATGGTCATACCGAACGTCCGCATGAACTACTACCGAACACACTCCGAACTGCTTAACCTATTGATTTGCAGCAATGTCACATGCTAAAGTCGAAGTTCCTTCTTGTTGAAGAATTTCTTATGCTTATGAAACAAATCAAGAATTGAAAAGGAAATGCTTGACTTACTTAACATATTAAGGACAAGATTGCTATCCGAATAGCATAATACTGAGACAAAATCACAAAGTATTATAACTCAGAAGTGAAAGAAAGAATGTTTAAATAAGAAGACTCGGTTTTGAGGAAAATAATGATGAACATGAAGGACCCCGCAAACGACCTCCTCGGATCAATTGGCAAGGTCTACTTGGCATTCACGATCATTAGGACACATTGATTAAGTAAATCTGATAAAAATGCGATATGAAGGACTTTAAATGCCAAACACTTGAGGCCATTTTTCATGACATTGGATGAATAAAACAATACCAAGAATGGTCTATTGAGCAAAATAGGAATCTCATCTACATAATTGCCCCCGGAATTCAAATGCATGCGTTTAACTTAATTTCCAACCGGATGAGGTTAGTAAAATTCGTTAAACAAAGCATCCTTCGTATCCAAAAGAGGAAAAAAAGGTCTTTGGTCCCGCCAAGTCTAGCCAAAGTAGCCATCCAAAGAGTGATGGTCAATTAAGACATTAATCCCACCGTCAGGCCTGGTCAATGCACCCATCCAAGGGAGATGGACAAAAATACTTTTAGCCCTATCGCCAGGCCTGACCAAAGCAACCATCCAAAGAGTGATGGCCAATTAAGCTGTTAATCCTACCGCCCGGCCTGATCAATGCACCCATCCTAGGGAGATGGACTAAAACGCCTTTGGTCCCACCATTAGGCCTAGCCAAAGAAATTATCCATATAATGATGGTCAATTAAGCCGTTGATCTCATAACCAGGCCTAGTCAACACACTCATCCAAAGGATACGGACGAAGAAGTTTTGGTCTCGCCGTTAGGCCTGGCTAGAGCAACCATCCAGAGGTGATGGTCAATTAGGTCGTCGATCCCACCGTGGGGATTGGTCAATGCACCTATTCAAGGGTGGTGGACAAAAAGCCATCAATCCTATTGCTCAAGCTTGGCCAAAGCAACCATCCAAAGAGAGATGGTCAATTAAGTCTTTGATCTCGCCCCAAGGCCTGGTCAAAGCACTTATTTAAGGGAGATGGTTAATGGAAACTATGATGATCAAGATACGACTACGAAAACAACCGTCCAAAGAAGGAAAATTGACTGAACTCCCAATTCAATAAATAACCAAACTCAAAACAGGTAAAGGATGAGACGCATTTCCTCGAAAATTTGAAAATTTCTATCTCAACATCAATTTGTTCTAATAAAAGCTACTCTCAAGAGATCTATAAAAGATTCCCTTACTTTCAAAAAATTTATTTTTTGAAAAATCATACTTTAGTAAGTACATATGTTCGTTTTTTTAGATCAAATGGTTTTCAAATAAAGTTATGAAACCCTTTTTTAGGATATCTTCGAGCAAATTTATGAGAAATTCTTCACCAAAAGTTATTTCTAATGAGAAAGATCATAGCAAATAAAATATCTCTGAAGGATTGGAAAATCTATGCATTTTGGAAAACCTTTTAACATAAAGTCACCGTGCTAAAGAGGAAAAGTTATAGTAAGAAGAAGTGGCACAAGCAATCAATGATAAAGAATAAAGAACCCAGGGATAATAAATTGAAAAGAAGAAAGTTGAAATGAAAGAACAAAAGTCTACTTAAGTTAAAGCATAAAAATCTTCTTATGTGAGGGAGTAGCAAGTGTTACATCCAAAATTCCAAGAACATATTGTTAACAAAAGAGCCATCGTGAGCTATTATAAGCCATCACGATTAATTTAATCCACGTGAACGATAGAAACCATCATGCATAAAGTGAAGCTGTCATATGATGATAAGAATATTGTGCTTTAATTTGATAAAGCCATCGTGAAGAGGTATCGTGTGTTAATGTGACAACCTGCACCTATTGACACACCGATCAAAAGCCTATGATGACTTTTGGACTCGCATCGGTGCCAAGAAGTACGAGCTATCGGATTTCATAATATTACAGAAACTAAGTATAAAATGATATGAGCTAAGATATACTACATTGTCGGAACTCGTGGCGGAAGGAACAAAATATAAATATAAAAAATGACCGTCTAAGAAAATATCTCAATTACAGTCTCAGAAAAACAGTATATAGTCAAATACAATGTAACGACCAAAATTTTCGACAATGAAAATTCAACACTAATACGTTTAGTGTAGAAGTGCCAAGTAATCGAACGCCGTAAATTTCATATTGTTAAAGAAAAGAATAAAGAAGAACAGAAAACAACAACCTCTCACATTCGTAGCGGATTAAATATAATAACAAATAATAGAAATTACACAAAGAAAAGCTGTAATTGTTACTTTACATACAATTCATCAGAGTTACAACCATTAAAAATAAACTAGACAATTATATCAACCTGTCACAGACTATTATCAACACAACTCTAATACAAAGCAGTAAACTCCATACATTCCTGCCATCCAGCTCGCCTCCTGAGCTCCAGAATGTACTAACCTGAAAATCTTTAAATACTTGGTCTGACCCGAGCATCACATCAAAGTAACACCCGGGTCAGGCTGGAAACCAGCGTGAGTAAACCCATCTAACAATGAAATTATAATGCATAAAATTTATTTAAAACCCGGGATAACTCGTACTCCACTACGAGTTCTTAACTTGTTATAGCCAACACTTATTTCACAAATCAATCCCAAGTACCAGTATATAGTTCAATGCCCAGAGTACTTAAATTTTTCCATTACAGCCTATTGATTTCACATATCAACACTACAAGAATTATTGTAGATATCAAATCGAAGTGGTTTCGGGTATGTACTTATACCCGACCCCGGTCTCTTGGAATCCAATGTCATTCTTCAAATCAAATTGTTTAAGTTTAAACAATACAATTTATATTCAGGATATCATATCCACACAATAGTTCATCTCAGATAAATAACCCATATTATATAAATAAATAATTTTCTTAATTTTTATAAATAAAATCTTTTGAAGAAAATAATATAAAATCAATTATATTCTAAATAAAATCATATATAATATATTTTTTAAATCCAAAATATTTTAAGATATTTATCTTTTGAATTTCCAATTCAAATTCAAATTCAATTTAAAATCCAATTTAAAATCAACTCAAATATATATATATATATATATATATATTAAACAAACACAAATTCAATTTGTAAATAATAATTTTATTTAAAATCTATTTATATTTATATATATAAATAATCATTATTATTTGTTTTTAAAAGAATAATTTGTAAATTTTAAGTAATTATATTAGGAGATTGTCAAATAAATATTTATCTAGATATAAATATTTATTATCATATTTATTTGTTCAACCTATAAATCAATATTTTTCAATAGTTAAATCAGATAATTATCTAATTATCTGATGCCCAACAATCCGGGTTATTATATTCCACCCCCTTTAAATCTTTTCGTCCTCGAAAAGGTACGAAGCTAGAATTTATTCAATAACTAAAATCAGATAATTTATTCTTTGATCATTTTTAAAACACTTTTAAAATCCACATAATATTATAAAATAGTTTTTATAAAAATACTTTTTATAACTCAATGCCTCAACCAGTCCATCCTTATTCTCTCAGAAATTCGGTCATACGTTGATCCGGCGTAGCACTGAAAATCTATAAGCACTTAGCAGACCCATTTTCAACACATAGTCAAAATAATTGGAAAATTTTTCCGAAACCTTTATGAAAATATAGAAAAAAATAGAAATAGAAGAAATATCTTTGATGAGAATGCTTTGGAAATCATCACCCCCTCCATGGTCGCAGTTAACCCGATGATTACGTTGCCATTCCGGCAAAACCCATAGATAACTGTAGGCACTCCGCGCCCCTCGATTATGCCATGGAACCCGCCATAGATCGCAGTAACATCCCGGGTTACGTTGCCATCATGGAAAAAGTACATGTAAGTGTAGGCATCAGCGCCCTCGATTTTCGCTGCCAAATGAAACTTCACCACTCCCACATAGGTCGCAGACTACATAAGTTAAGTCCTAATGTAGCCTTAGGCTCTCATGGCCTCTAGACATTCGCTATGTCAGCATAGTCGCAGTCTATCGATGTTACATTGCCATCACGGAAAAATCAAACGTAGGCTATTGACTCTCATGGCACACACGACTTCTGCTATGGTCCATAGTAGATCGCAGTGACATCGAGTTACACTATCGTCATAGCATAACTCAAATGTCTCTATAGGCATCAGCGCCCTCGACTTTCGGTACCCACTACACATAATCCTCAGGAACTACAGTTTGTCCGGACTTCCTCTCAGGATTCAATTTAGAGCCTCTCCCTTAGGGCTCAAGGCAGAACCAACCCGTGGATCTCCTATGAAGTTCATTTCAATGCGAGCGTCTTTTTTCCCAGAGCCAATCTCAAAACACTTTATACTATACACTTATAATATCTTTCAAATCATACCCTTTATGATTCACATAAAAATCTCCTTTACACAAAATCGATATCTCAAATCGATAGTTTCAAACTTGGCTTTTCAACTTCCAAATTTTGATTTTCCCAAAAATCAAAAGCCTTTCCAAAATCCATAGGTTCCAAAACCTTTTTCCCAAAATCATCCTCATAAAACCATTTATATATATATGCATGTATGTATATATATAACTTATCCTTTCCAACTTGAAAATAATCTTTGGGTCACTTATATAGATTCCCCTTTTTATACTTCAAATATCTTCAAAAACCCTTTCTTCTGGTTCTAGATTCAACAAGGGGAGTTTATCATATATAACAAATATATATAATTTTATTTATACCAATCAAATATTCAAATTTGATTTCCCTTATAAAGTTACTTACCATATCACTTACTTTTCATAAAGTGAATTTTAAAAGATACTAATCTTCCATCTTTATTCGTATATATTTCTCAAAACATACTTTTCTTTTCAAAACCATTTCTCATTCTTTCAAAATTTTAATATCGTACGATGTACATATACCATCCGTACGCAATATCAAATCTGATCGCTCAATCGATCACACAATTTTACTTCCGAACTAGCATCGTCCACCTAGTTTCCTAGTGCGGACTCAGATCTGGTTTCTTGATCAGAAACCGTCATTCTCCTTACATAGCCTAACTATGATAGAGAATTTCCAAAATCAATCAAAAATCCATATCCAGGGTTCGCCATCGAAAATCGAGTGAAAAATCCTAACTCGGATCGATATACTATCTCGAAATTTTATGCTCAAATCTGGATCAAATCACTATGCAAATAGAATAATATACGTACATCCTACGTATTTATCTTCATTGATTATTAGCTAAATCATTATTCTCTCTATTCACCTTCACTTTGGTTCTTTTCACTCATCCACAATTGCTCCCAATTTCAATTGGGTTAACACTTCAATTCTTATTTCAATTGGTATTCAACTATAGACAGTTTGCACTCAGACCAACTTGTATTAAGAAAATATCTTGAATTTTTTAAATAGATAAGTAGTTGTAAAATAATTATTAGTTGCAAAATAGCAGTAGAATAGTTAAGTAATTATAAAATAGTTGTAAAATAGTAAAATAGTTGTAAAATAGTAATTAATTTATGAAACAGTTGTAAAACAGTTGTAAAATAGTTAAATAGTTCCAAAAATAATTGTAAAATAAGTATAAGATAGTTTTGGGTTTTAAAAAGAAAAGTTGTATAGTAAATAGCTAGGAAAATACATTTAAAAACAGTTATATTAAGACAATTTATTTGAAAATAGTTTCAGAGTCAAAATGTTCAATTTTCCAACCTCTATTTCCAATTAACTTTCAATTCCACTTCCATTTAAATCGATTCAATTCCAATTCAATTTTGAATTAACTTCAATTTCTATCCCAAATTCAAATCAATTTCCCATTTGAGTTTGAACTCATTCAACTTCAATTTCACTTCGATTTGTTTCAATTCAAATTTTCCATTTGAATTTTATGCTTTACAATTCCAATTAATTCAAATCAAATTCAATTTGAACTAGTTCTATTCAAATCTCAACTTAAACCATCTCAAATTTCATAAATTCGGGTTAAATTTTAAATGTTGATTTAGTCCTTTAAATCAAACCAACCTTTATTTTTAAATTAACAACTTAAAATTTTTAAACCATTTAATTCTGAGTCCAAATTTCAAAATTCCATTTTAAATTACCTTTAATTAACTTAATTCAAAGTTTAAATAAGAGTTCAAAAACAATTAAACTTCAAAATTCAATTTATTCCCAATTTTTATCTTCAAAACCAATCCTTAACAAATTTTCAGCAAGATCATTTTTAACATTTAAATCTTTAAGTTCAAAGCAATTTCCCTTTCATAAGTTCAATCTTATTTCTATTTTATTCCAGTAATGGATGTATATTACCTTAATCCATTTCTTAATTCATAGTTTCATGGATTATTAATAACAATAGGATGATATTAAGATAAGTCTTAATAAATAAACATCCACATTATTTAAAACATTCATCAATAGCATCCATTTCCAATTTCTAGATCTGAAACCCATTTGAGATCACACGTACTTCCTCTTCAGAACAACCTATTTAACTTCCCTTAATTAAATTTTAATTTCCACTTGAAATTTCCCATTTCAGGTTGTTTGTTCTAAACTAATTTAACTTCCCCTAAGTTAAATTCAATTTATTTAATCCAGCCAACTTTATTCAATTTGAATTCCCATTTCAAATTTTAAACTTCATATTAATAATCTTCCCACTTATAAGTTCAAAAACTTATCACTTTGAGTTTTCATATCACATTCCAAGGAAAAATTTAAAACTCAACCTTAGAGTTTATTTCAAATCATCTTTGATATTATGCATATCCCTCATTTATATACATATTTATTTCCTTTTCAAACCAAGTTATACTTTTGAATTTTAAACCATCTTTGGTTTTAAAACAATTACTTCAAAATTTTCAAACAACTCTTGTTTGAAACGGGACCTTTTCATTCAAATAATACTATTTAATATTTCTTTTAGCACTTTGAAACAAATTCCAAATTTTTTGGACTTATATTTAAAACTTCACAATTTAAATTATCTTCAATTCCTTATAAGTCATACTCACCTAAATGTTTACCTCCTTAAACATTTCATTTTGCTTAATCATTAACACACATTTGATTATTGAACACAACAACCATTTATGATAATAACCAAGAATATCATATCTGAATACCAATTCATTATTATCTTATTCTGAAAACACTTCTACAAATTCAAGATTTTAGTTTCCATTTGGATCCAATTCAAACTTATCTTTATTCAATTTCAATTTGGTTGTTTTACTATTACCACTTAATTCTCATTATTTTGTTTAATTCCAATAATCCAACCAATTTCTTTAATATATTTAACAATTAAAAAAAATTATTTCTTTATATATCAAAAGATAAACCTATAAGAAAAAATCATTTTATAAGAAAATAACAAATACGACCTCATATATACTACACCCAACCCATTCTAGGGTACTATTGACCCTATCCTTAAAGAGTAAACCCACCAGAGTCAAGGTTCTCTCTTAACCTTCTGCTCTGATACCAAAATATAACGACCTGAAATTTACGACTACGAAAATTCGACACTACCACGTTTACCGTAGAAGTGTCGAGTGATCGAACGCTATAAATTTTAGATTGTTAAAGAAAAGAAGAAAGAAGGAAGAAGAAGAACAGAAAACAACAACCTCTCACATTCGCGGTGGATTAAATATAATAACTAATAATAGCAATTATACATAAAAGCTGTAATTTAACTTTACATACAATTCATCAGAATTACAACCATTACAAATACACTAGGCAGTTATATCAACCTGTCACGGACTACTATCAACACAACTCTAATACACAGCGGTAAACTCCATACGTTCCTGCTATCCAGCTCGCCTCCTGAGCTCCAGAACGTCCTAACCTGAAAATCTTGTAATATTTGGTCTGACCTGAGCATTACATCAAAGTAACACCTGGGTCAGGCTGGAAACCAGCGTGAGTAAACCCATCTAACAATGAAATTCTAATGCATAAAATTTATTTAAAACCCAAGGTAACTCGTACTCCACTACGAGTTCTTAACTTGTTATAGCCAACACTTATTTCACAAATCAATCCCAAGTACCACTATATAGTTTCAATGCCCAGAGTACTTAAACTTTTCCATTCCAGCCTATTGATTTCACATATCAAAACTATAAAGAATTATTGTAGATTTCAAATCGAAGTGGTTTCAGGTATGTACTGATACCCGACCCCGACCTCTACGAATCCAATGTCATTCTTCAAATCAAATTGTTTAAGTTTAAACAATACAACTTATATTCAGGATATCATATCCACACAATAGTTTATCTCAGATAAATAACCCATATTATCACAGTTCAGCCAAAGTATCTCATACCCAAAAGCATCTCAAATCACATATCAAATATATCAATAATCTAAGGCATCCTATATCATTTAATCATTCATAAGCAAGATTAATTAGTCACACAATTTCTAATTAATTTAAATAAATTAAATTAATTACTTCAATCATCTTTAAATCTTGCTCACTTAACATTAACTAACATTAATTAATTACAAACCAATTAATTAATCATCCTTAATTACCATCTTAATTACATTAAGTAATCAACCTTTAATTAATTACACAAATTAATTAACCTTAAACCATTCACATTAATTAACCTTTAATTACTCTCAGTAATTAACAATAATTTATTACATTGATCCTTAATTAATTACTCAAATTAATTATTCTATAATCACTTACATTGATTAATTATCCTTTAATTAATCATATTTATTAATTAACTAACCCTTTAATTAATTTCCTTAATTAATCCCTACTTTAACTAATTACATTAAGCAATTAATCCTTAATTACTTCCATTAAGCAATTATCATTAAATAAATCACATTTAGTAATCACCCATTAATTACCCTCCTTAATTAATGACATTAAGCAATTATTCCTTAATTACTTCCATTAAGTAATTATCATTAATTGATTTCATTAAGTGATTAACCTTTATATAATTAATCATCTTTTAATTAATAACTTAATTAAATAATCACATTAATAAATCAATTTTTTTTAAATTGATTACACAAATTAATTAACTTTTAATTAATTACCTAAATAATTAAATTAATTAATTATCTAAATAATTAAATTAATTAATTATTCCCTGATTACAAAAATCAATTAACCATCTTTAATACATTAAATCATTTATACTTTATTTAATTACATCAATTTAATTCACCTTTACAAACATATAGGATCAAACCTACTATATAATTACTTTAAACAAACAATTTTGAAAATATTTTAAACTTTGGAAACACGTTTAAAACTTGCAATACTTTGTTTAAGAACTTGGTTTACAATTTTATTTGAAACTTGCATATTTTGGTAAGCTTTTTAAAAACTGGATTAACTAACAACAAGCAACCCGAGACCACACCTATTTTCCCCGAGTCCTACCCATAATTTCCTCGAGTCACACGCGTCAACTCACCACTTGGAGGAAACATCCAACATACTCGAACCAGGCCCGAGAAAAACATCGTCTTCCCCAAATCAAACATCAACCCAGACATGCTTGTGCATGCGTGCACATGCACGGTCACTTCGATCATCACTGGACGTCGCTGAGATCACTCGCAAGTCACCGACGACGTACTCACACTCTCCGACCACCCTGAATTGTTAATCTCACTGAAACTCAAAATTTAGCTAATCGACACCTCAGGAACTTGAACTGATCGAGGAAAACTACCCCGCGTCGCCTTCCACGCTGACCTGAGACCCTACGGCTACGACCAGAACATCGCTGCCGACTCACGCCCCGATTCCCCACACCTCAATCCAGTCCGATGCATCCACGCTTGAGAAATCGACTCGACAACACAGACAAACCCAATAGGGCATTAAACCCTACAACGCCACCGCACCTCCTCTACGATGATCAGAAACCTCGATGATCATTTTTCCGATGACCCCCATCACATCAGCTTCCTCCAGCCTCAATTATGACACCCAAGTTTCCTTCGATCGTTGGAAATCGACGACATTTCCTTTTTCGATTAACTTGCAATATCTCAACAACCACATGCATAAAAATCACAAAATTACCGTCAAAAATCATCATATTCCACTATGATTCAGGCTATATAATCAAATCTTGGAATTTCAAAAATTAAAGCTTTGACTTGAATTAATCTTCTCTGTCTTTTCTTATTTTTGAAATCATTATACAATATATACACTTGGATATATTTTAATATGTGATATTGGATCCATATAATCACCTTCCTTTGAAGGTCATCGCATAACTTTCTTTAAATGGAGAGATGTGAATTTAATTTGGATGTTCTTGAGCCTGCTATTCAACAGAAGCATATGGATACATATTACACAGACATGCATAGAATAAATCATATCTATATACTTGCAAACACTTTAATCCATCCATGCAATAATTATTACTAATTTTAATTCAAGTTTCACTACATGCAAAAAGATTCTAAACAGAATGAAGGCTTAGTTTACTCACCAGTTAAAAGATGAACAGAAAGACTCTTTGGAATAGGAAGTTGCAAATGCTTGAAAACTGAGATGATTTTTGAAACTGAAGAACTGGTTGCTGAAATGATCTAGCTTGAAACTTTGATTATGAACTAGAAATAATTTTTGTTGTTAAGAAGATTCAAGCTTGAAAAACAAAGATGATCTTGGCTTGATGATTGCTTGTATAAATTTTCTGGTTTGAGTTTTGTTACAGGCTTTGTTTTTTATTTGTATATTTTGTGTTGCAGGCTTTGAGTTTATGATTTTTCTTGTGGTTTGAATAATGTTTTACAGGTTTGTTTTCATGAGTTTGTATAATGAAGATAGGAAAAAGAAGTGAAGAGATGAGATATATGTTTATATAGGCTTAATTAGGATTTATTAAAAATAAAATAAAATAAAAATAAATTGGTGACACTTGTTAAATTCCTTAACATTTGTCATTTATATAATTTAATCTCATTACACATGTTATTAGGATGATTTATAAACTAACACTTGTCATTATGCATTTTTAATTAAATTTAAGATGGTTTATAAGCTTTTATGTTAAATTTCCTAATTAATAAATACTTTTCTTAGTTTATACAAATAAAATCTTTTGAAGAAAATAATATAAAATCAATTATATTCTAAATAAAATCATATATAATATATTTTTTAAACCCAAATATTTTAAGATATTTATCTTTTGAATTTCCAATTCAAATTCAAACTCAATTTAAAATCCAATTTAAAATCAACTCAAATATATATATATATATATATATATATATATATATATATTTAAACAAACACAAATTCAATTTGTAAATAATAATTCTATTTAAAATCTATTTATATTTATATATATAAACAATCATTATTATTTGTTTTCAAAAGAATAATTTGTAAATTTTAAGTAATTATATTAGGAGATTGTCAAATAAATATTTATCCAGATATAAATATTTATTATCATATTTATTTGTTCAACCTATAAATTAGTATTTTTCAATAGTTAAATCAGATAATTATCCAATTATCTAATACCCAAAAATTCGAGTTATCACATTCCTCCCTTTAAATCTTTTCGTCCTCGAAAAGGAATGAAGCCAAAATTTATTCAATAACTAAAATCAGACAATTTATTATTTGATCATTTTAAAAAACTTTTAAAATCCAAAAATTATTATAAAATAGTTTTTATAAAAATAATTTTTATAACTCGATGTCTCAACTAGTCCATCCTTGTTCTCTCAGAAATTCGGTCATACGTTGATCGGGCGTAGGGCTGAAAATCTATAAGTACTTAGCAGACCCATTTTCAACACACGGCGAAAATATTTGGAAAAAATTTCTGAAAGCTTTATGAAAATATAGAAAACATTTTTGAAATAGAGGAAATATCTTTGGTGAGAATGCTCTGGAAATCATCACCCCCTCCATGGTCGCAGTTAACCTGATGGTTACGTTGCCATTCCGGCAAAACCCATAGATAACAGTAGGCACTCCGTGCCCCTTGATTACGCCTTGGAACCCGCCACAGATCGCAGTTACATCTCGGGTTACGTTGCCATCACGGCAAAAGTCCTTGTAACTATAGGCATCAACGCCCTCGATTTTCGCTGCCAAATGAAACTTCACCACTCCCACATAGGTCGCAGACTACATCAGTTAAGTCCCAATGTAGCCTTAGGCTCTCATGGCCTCTCGACTTTCGTGATGTCACCATAGGTCGTAGTCTATCGATGTTACGTTGCCATCATGGAAAAATCAAACGTAGACTGTTGACTCGCACGGCACACACGACTTCCTCTATGGTCTATAGTAGATCGCAGTGACATCGAGTTACACTGTCGTCACAGCATAACTCAAATGTCTCTACAGGCATCAGCCCCCTCGACTTTCGGTACCCACTACACATAATCCTCAGGAACTTCAGTTTGTCCGGACTTCCTCCCAGGATTCAATTTAGAGCCTCCCCCTTAGGGCTCAAGGCAGAACCACTCCGTGGATCTCCTATGAAGTTCATTCCAATGGGAGCGCCTTTTTCCACAGAGCCAATCTCAAAACACTTTATACTATACGCTTATAATATCTTTCAAATCATACCCTTTATGATTCACATAAAAATATCCTTTACACAAAATCAATATCTCAAATCGATAATTCCAAACTTGGCTTTTCAACTTCCAAAATTTGATTTTCCCAAAAATCAAAAGCCTTTCCAAAATCCATAGGTTCCAAAACCCTTTTCCCAAAATCATTCTCATAAAACCATATATATATATATATATATATATATATATATATATATATATATATATATATATATACAACCTATCCTTTCCAACTTGAAAATAGTCTTTGGGTCACTTATATAGATTCCCCTTTTTATACTTCAAATATCTTCAAAAACCCTTTCTTCTAGTTCTAGATTCAACAAGGGGAGTTTATCATATATAATAAATATATATAACTTTATTTATACCAATCAAATATTCAAATTTGATCTCCCTTATAAAGTTACTTACCATATCACTTACTTTTCATAAAGTGAATTTCAAAAGATACCAATCTTCCATCTTTATTCATATATATTTCTCAAAACATACTTTTATTTTCAAAACCATTTCTCATTCTTTCAAAATTTTAATATCGTACGATGTACATATACCATCCGTACGCAATATCAAATCTGATCGCTCACTCGATCACACAATTTCACTTCCGAACTAGTATTGTCCACCCGATTTCCTAATGCGGACTCAGATCTGGTTTCTTGATCAGAAACCGTCATTCTCCTTGCATAGCCTAACAATGATAGAGAATTTCCAAAATCAATCAAAAATCCATATACAGGGTTCGCCATCTAAAATCGAGTGAAAAATCCTAACTCGGAACGATATACTATCTCGAAATTCTATGCTCGAATCTGGATCAAATCACTATGCGAATAGAATAATATACGTACATCCTACGTATTTATCTTCATTGATTATTAGCTAAATCAATATTCTTTCTATTCACCTTCACTTTGATTCTATTCACTCATCCACAATTGCTCCCAATTTCCATTTGGGTTAACACTTCAATTCTTATTTCAATTGGTATTCAACTATAGACAGTTTGCAATCTGACCAACTTGTATTAAGAAAATATCTTGAATTTTTTTTAAATAGATAAGTAGTTGTAAAAAAGTTATTAGTTGCTAAATAGCATTAGAATAGTTAAGTAATTATAAAATAGTCAAATAGTTGTAAAATAGTAATTAATTTATGAAACAGTTGTAAAATAGTTGTACAAATAGTTCCAAAAATAATTGTAAAATAAGTATAAGATAGTTTTGGGTTTTAAAAAGAAAAGTTGTATAGTAAATAGCTAGGAAAATAGATTTAAAAACAGTTATGTTAAAACAATTTATTTGAAAATAGTTTCAGAGTCAAACTGTTCAATTTTCCAACCTCTATTTCCAATTAACTTTCAATTCCAATTCAATTTTGAATTAACTTCAATTTCTATCCCAGATTCAAATTAATTTCCTTTTGAGTTTGAATCATTCAACTTCAATTTCACTTCACTTCAAATTGTTTCAATTCAAATTTTCCATTTGAATTTTATGCTTTACAATTCCAATTAATTCAAATCAAATTCAATTTGAACTAATTCTATTCAAATCTCAACTTAAACCATCTCAAATTTCATAAATTCGGGTTAAATTTTAAATGTTGATTTAATCCTTTAAATCAAACCAACCTTTATTTTTAAATTAACAACTTAAAATTTTTAAACCATTTAATTCTGAGTCCAAATTTGAAAATTCCATTTTAAATTACCTTTACTTATTTCTAAGTTTAAATAAGAGTTCAAAAATAATTAAATCTTCAAAATCCAATTTATTTCCCAATTTTTATCTTCAAAACCACTTCTTAACAAATTTTCAGCAAGCTCATTTTTAACATTTAAACCTTTAAGTTCAAAGCAATTTCCCTCTCATAAGTTCAATCTTATTTCTATTTTATTCCAGTAATGGATGTATATTACCTCAATCCATTTCTTAATTCATGGTTTCATGGATTATTAATAACAATAGGATGATATTAAGATAAGTCTTAATAAATAAACATCCACATTATTTAAAATATTCATCAATAGCATCCATTTCCAATTTCCAGATCTCAAACCCATTTGAGATCACACATACTTCCTCTTCAAAACAACGCATTTAACTTCCCTAAGTTAAATTTCAATTTCCATTTGAAATTTCCCATTTCAGGTTGTTTGTTCTAAACTAATTTAACTTCCCCTAAGTTAAATTCAATTTATTTAATCGAGCCAACTTTATTCAATTTGAATTCCCATTTCAAATTTTAAACTTCATATTAATAATCTTCCCACTTATAAGTTCAAAAACTTATCACTTTGGGTTTTCATATCACATTCCAAGGAAAAATTTAAAACTCAACACTTAGAGTTTATTTCAAATCATCTTTGATATTGTGTATATCCCTCATATATATATACATATGAATTTCCTTTGCAAACCAAGTTATACTTTTAAATTTTAAACCATCTTTGGTTTTAAAATAATTTCTTTAAAGTTTTCAAACAACTCTTATTTGAAACAGGACCTTTTCATTCAAATGATACTATTTAATATTTCTTTTAGCACTTTGAAACAAATTCCAAATTTTTTGGACTTAGATTTTAAACTTCACAATTTAAATTATCTTCAATTCCAATTTATAAGTCATACTCACCTAAATGTTTACCTCCTTAAACATTTCATTTTGCTTAATCATTAACACACATTTGATTATTGAACACAACAACCATTTATGATAATAACCAAGAATATCATATCTGAATACCAATTCATTATTATCTTATTCTGAAAACACTTCTACAAATTCAAGATTTTAGTTTCCATTTGGATCCAATTCAAACTTATCTTTATTCAATTTCAATTTGGTTGTTTTACTATTACCACTTAATTCTCATTATTTTGTTTAATTCCAATAATCCAACCAATTTCTTTAATATATTTAACAATTAGAAAAATTATTTCTTTATTTATCAAAAGATAAACTTATATAAAAATAATTTTAAAAAATAATTTTATAAGAAAATAACAAATACGCCCTCATATATACTCAAACCATTCTGGGGTACTGTTGACCCGATCCTTAATGAGTGAACCCACCAGAGTCAAGGTTCTCGCTTAACCTTCTTCTCTGATACCAAAATGTAACGACCCGAAATTTTCGACTACGAAAATTCGACATTAATACATTTACCATAGAAGTGCCGAGTAACGAACGCCATAAATATTAGATTGTTAAAGAAAAGAAGAAAGAAGGAAGAAGAAGAACAGAAAACAACAACCTCTCAAATTCGCAGCGGATTAAAAATAATAAAAAATAATAGAAATTATACATAAAAGCTGTAATTGTTACTTTACATACAATTCATCAGAGTTACAACCATTACAAATAGACTAGACAGTTATCAACCTGTCACAGACTACTATCAACACAGCTCTACTACACAGCGGTAAACTCCGTACGTTCCTGCCATCCAGCTCGCCTCCTGAGCTCCAGAACGTCATAACCTGAAAATCTTGTAATATTTGGTCTGACCCAAGCATTACATCAAAGTAACACTCGGGTCAGGCTGGAAACCAGCGTGAGTAAACCCATCTAACAATGAAATTCTAATGTATAAAATTTATTTAAAACCCGGGGTAACTCGGACTCCACTACGAGTTCTTAACTTGTTATAGCCAACACTTATTTCACAAATCAATCCCAAGTTCCACTATATAGTTTCAATGCCCAGAGTACTTAAACTTTTCCATTCCAGCCTATTGATTTCACATATCCAAACTATAAAGAATTATTGCAGATTTCAAATCGAAGTGGTTTCCGGTATGTACTGATACCCGACCCCGGTCTCTTCGAATCCAATGTCGTTCTTTAGATGAAATTGTTTAAGTTTAAACAATACAACTTATATTCAGGATATCATATGCACACAATAGTTTATCTCAAATAAATAACCCATATTATCACAGTTCAGCCAAAGTATCTCATACCCAAAAGCATCTCAAATCACATATCAAATAAATCAACAATCTAAGGCATCCTATATCATTTAATCATTCATAAGCAAGATTAATTAGTCACACAATTTCTAATCAATTTAAATAAACTAAATTAATTACTTCAATCATCTTTAAATCTTGCTCACTCAACATTAATTAATTACAAACCAATTAATTAATCATCCTTAATTATCATCTTAATTACATTAAGTAATTAACCTTTAATTAATTAAACAAATTAATAAACCTTCAACCATTCACATTAATTGACCTTTAATTACTCTCAGTAATTAACAATAATTTATTACATTGACTGTAATGACCCGCAAATCCATACCCCTTGAGTCAACATTATTCTACAACAATCAACTCAAGTTGTACAGAAATACGAACCATTTGGGTTAAAGAAGAAGAGGTAGGAAAAGAAAATAGAAAAAAACAACAACATAATCTAACCATCGCGACGGAATAAATATAATAGATGATAAATGATCTTTACTCAAAATCAAATATATCTGTTTATATATATTTCATCATCAGAGTACATCAATCACAGCTCAACATCAGTATCATACAAATGGATACACAACAACTCAACACAGCAGAATATATATACATAACAAGTACGAGAGTACGTATCGTCATCCTGCTCGTCTCCTGAATCCCACAGCATCATATCCTGTATCCTATAATACTCGGTCTAACCCGAGCATTACAGTTAAATAACACCCGAATCAATTTGGAATACCAGTGTGAGAAAATCACACTCAGTTGATTATTAAAGTTTCAAAATCCTTTGAAAACAAAAGCATCTCATAAGACCACGCCACAAATAAACATGTCGGGTTTTTACCTTACGATAGCTAAAACAATTTTTTTTATAGAAATCCTCTGATATTATAATAGGCTCTATATATAAATACTTATAAAATAGCCGAAATTGTTACATTCATTAAATTCCAGCTACTAGCCACAGAGTGGGTAATACAAACAAAACTCGTACAAGGCTCGTAGGGAGAATGGATTTCCAACTAATGACTGGGCACTGGGGTACCACCTGTCACAGTACGCGGCCTAGATCACCGTACCGAGGAGTATGCCCGCTCCCCTGCAACACAAGACCGAAACTACCCCTTACTGGATAATCCCGAGTGAGATCACCCCGCGGTTGGGATCAGCAACCGCCCACTAAGACGAATAAAAAGGGATATCTAGACAGGGATGACCTCACCCAGCTTGGGTGCTACCCACCTAGCCTTGCTGCATAACCCCTGATTTTCAGTCATTCCCATTTGATGAGGCTTGAGGCTAAGCGTTACCTTTTTAGAACATATTCCTTAGAATGCCCATCGTCCTCCAGACTATGTTTCGCAAGCATTCATCCATACAAGTTCGTCCCGGGTTCGAACGAAACCGAAGGCACCATTCCTACTACATCCATTTTGGAAATATCCTTAGGATTAGTAGCGACTAGCACTTGCACTTCATTGCTCCATCTTCGAATCCAAACTCGTTTCCACGAAACGTACAAACCGGATCGAAGTAGTTTTCGAGAAATAATTCTCGATCCCGGTCTCTTCGAAACGATCAACGCATTTGTCCAATATTGATAGTCGGTGATTTAACTATCAATTAATATTCACAAACAACCATCAACCAATAAATAATTTCCCAAATTATTTATTTATCTCAAAATATCTTTACAAGATATATTTTCACTTCCAAACCCTTTTGAAAACAGTTTTCAAACTATCTTCCTTTTCTCAGAATAAATTTCGAGTATTTCCATTTCCACTGGAATCACCAAGCAAAACTTTAGATTTTTAAAATAATCTAAAACACTTTATTGTAAAATATATTTAACGTTTAATTTAGAAAAATTTACTTTAATACTTAATTCATAATAATACTTTAGAAATAACTAAAATAAGGTTACCTTATAACTATACATTAGACTTTCTTCTTCAAACAAAATACCAAATCATTCTTTAAATTATTATTACGATAATAGATTAAACAAAATACTTACTTTGGAATTTACTTTTAAACATTTAAGTTAAAACTACTTCAATAATTTAATAAAAATACATACTTTATAAACATTTGAAAATAAAGTTACTTAATGAAATATAAAACTGGATTTCTATTTTTAAAACAAAATACTAAGTTACTTCTTAATAATTACTACTGAAATAGATTAAAGGAAAATACCTACTTTAGAATTTAAATATTAGAAATAATAAATTTATAAAACTTGCTTTCTTTAAAAACAACTTTAAAACATTTAATTTATGTTTAAAAATTTACTTTTAAAAAAACATGTACTTGGCTATCCAGAGAAAATTCCAACTTCAATCACTTAAATCAATTTTCCCAAATTGATTTCCAATTTATTTTATTTGAAATAAGTTTCTTTAATTACTCAATTCATTTCAAAATTCATTAGTTATGGACTTATTATTATTGTTATTATTTTCCGTTTGATTTAAAATCTTTTAACTGAAATATACCAGTTTCAGATTTTTTCCAATTTCTTCTTTATTCTTCTTAAATAATTTAAATCTTACATTTTAAATAAATGTTTTAACCGTACTGAAGTTTAAAAATTCATTAATCTTCTGTTTATTCAAAATTTCCCTTCCATATATGGAATTTATTTATTAGAATTTAAAACTATTATTATTCTTATCCAATTCATTCCTAATTTATTTAAATTCTCTATAATTATTTCACTTACAAATTCTCTTCATTTTATTTCCAAAATCTAATTCTATATATCTTAATAAATTAGTGCACCGGAACATATTCAGGTAAACCATAACATCCAATATTCCAATCGTCAATAATATTCATCACAAAATATGAAATAATCACAACAGAGGGTATTAAAAAAAATTTAAATAAATGCTGAGGGATCCAGTTGGATCCCTCCAACCTGTCTTCCCTGCATCACAGACGTTAGCACAATATAATATTCCAATTCCAAAATATCATACTATAGCACATTAATCAATTCAACCATTCAAACAATTATTTAAATTTAATCGTTTAAATTTAAATTAAACTGAGTGAGATTAACCCACCTTTGATTTTGTTTGTAATCCATTACCATCACGCCTTGTTTTCTTCACGATTTTACCTTGAATAAATATTGGTTGATTTTATTAATATTCGAACAACTTGAACAATTAATTAAATTCCAAATAACAAATTTTCTTTTACGCAAATAATGTAAATTTAACCCAATTCTTTTTATAATTACTTTAAGTAACTAAAAATTTAAATGAAAAAATTAATCAAGCAAACCACTTTAATACATTAATTTAAATTCAACTGGTAAGCTTTAAAATGTGCATGTTCATACTTATGGTTATTATTATTATTATTATTATTTTTCCAAGTCCTATATAATTTCTTTTCTGTACAAATAAAATAGTAATTAAGTTTACTATTAAATTCTTAACTCGGCTTTCCCTTTTTAAACCTTACTGTAACTTATTTTTTTTTAATAAATAAATACATATATGTATTTATGACTAAACTTAAATAAAACGACATGCTAATACCATACTGCCTCCAGCAAGTAAGAACACAAAGACCCTCCTATTTTGAGCATCCCCTCCCCACACGACGCCGACCAACCTCAACAGTACGGCCTCGCGCAGACATGAACGCACGCCACCCAATTGCACGCGACGTCTCCAACTCACAGCCGAACCACCGAATCGCCAAGAACCCCAAGCCCTAGCGCGCGTGCGAGTCGGAGCCGCGAGGCTCGATCATCAAGACTTCAAAATCTCGTCGCCGTTGCCAAACGAACTCGAGCTAGGGTTGCAGGACTTCGGTCGCGATATGAAGTCGCGTTAAGATGCCGACTTGATTCTGATTCTCTCCAATTTTAATTCGATTTTACTGATATAGGCAAATGGAATCAGGGCTTAAAAGAAGAGAGAGGGTTTCCATTTTATTTCTATTTCTATTTCTTTGTTTCGGTTTGAACAAATGAGGATGGAAGTAAGATGCGTGATTTAATGAAGTGAAAGAATGAAGGGTGGCGTGCTTCAAAAGGTAAGCTACAGTATTCAGATGTGAAAAGTAAAAGTTGTGATGTGAAATGTATTTGACTGGTCAAGCTATACAATATGTATATTTTATTTAAATTCAATTTGTCTCAATATAAATTTCAACGTGTTTATACATCGTATGCTCACCACATCTCCAATTACTATGAAATTTGAAATCCGGTAATAATTCAATATTACGGATCCAACGGAACTGGTTTCGTCGAATTCTGATACTGTGCCTCGGAAGGCTATTTTTAAATTCAATTAAACGATAAAATTTTAAAACTGAACAAATCACTGTTAAATTCAATTTTAAAACTTCTATTATCTTCAGTGTTATCAATTTAAATTTTATAAGCCTTCAAATTATATTTTAGCTGGCTTGGAACTCCAGATTCAGCATTTTACTCAACTTCAAATTATTCAATTCAATAATTTAATTATTAAATAAATTGTGATATTCGTAATTCAGGTTAAAATTACTCTATTTAATATTTAAAACCAATTAAATATTCTAATTTTAAATGCTCAAAAATTCCGGGTCGTCACATTCCTCCCCCCTTAAAAGAATTTCGTCCCCGAAATCACTAATTAGCAAGAATGGTCCAATACCCGTTACTATTTTTTTTTTCCAAAACTAAAAATTTAACATCCTATCAACTATCTTTTTAATACAATACCCATTACCTTTCTAATAACTTCCCAAACTCTCCCACAATTTGCAAACAATCCTATTTGCCCAATCATCCAAGTTTTAATTTTAAAACCAATTTTGAATTATCAAAATTTTCTCAAAAATTTTCTAACTCTTTAAGTTTTCGAAATTTTTTGCCAGCGTCTCCTTTGCGCGGCTAGCTCGGTACAACTACAAAATGGCTCTACGGCCTCCCAAATTCCAAAAGAAAACAAAAAGCCAAGTGGCTCAGTCAAAATCCCAATCAAATTCCATATAGAAATTTAAACACATACCTTTTTGTCGAGCATTTCGAATTTACCTTTTGAAATCAAAATCAATTTTTCTCTCTTTTTGTACCTGCATATCTTTCATAACAATAATATCCAATCACAATATTCAAAAACCTTTTATCGACTTCCTTCCAAATGTCAATATTTATTCATTCAAATATTAACTCAGAATATATTTGTAATATTCAATTTCCAATTAAGAATGCACCATTCGTTACTTAAGTTTAGTATAAGCATTATATATGCTTCTTATATTTATTTTCATCTTACCACTTCAGTTTATATTTATTTCTATTCAAATTAATTTCTTTCATTTCCATATGAATTCAATTTATCTTTAACTCAAAATATTGAATTTAATTTTCAATTTATAGCCAATCATGTCATTATTTTAATTAGTTTTATTTACTAATTTATTTTAGTTTCCAATTTAAATTCGTTTTGTCATTAACAAAAAAATTTCAAAAATTTTCAAAAATTTTCTAACTCCCCAGATTTCTGAAATTTTTTGGCAGAGTCTCCTTTGCGCAGAGGAGCTTTTGCAATTTGACAAAAGATATAAATATATATACATCGACCCACACGGTCGGAAAAACCAAAAACAGTTCATATTTCCTATTTTTATTGCGTAGGCGTACTTTATTTAGCAATTTTAAGGAAGCGGCTTATAATTTTAGTAATTAGCGCAACCCAATCCAGCCACACGGCTCCCAGGTACGTGTACTTACTCAATTTAAACATGTAGGTGCCATATAAATGAAGTTTAACAACATTTCGCTTACTTGCAATAGTTAAACATATGAATTCTAAAAGAAATACATACCAAATATTTTTCCGTAAGCACTTATACAATTTTCATACTAATTCTACCATTCCAATTAACTTATAACCATTTTCATTAAATCCGAATGGTTTTCAATCCATTCGTATATAACTTCATTCAATTTGAATGGTTTAAAACTCAATCGCTTACATTTAATTTATTTTTAAGCAAACCGAGCTCATATTCAATTCAACTGTTCTCAAAATCAATTTATTTTACTCCTATCAATTCATAGAATTTTAATTACTTCCATTTACTTCCAATGACAATTTGTTCTATGCTATTTGATGAGATCTATGTGAATAAATAAGTATTTATGTTTTATAACCAATTTAAATTGATTTCAACTCAATTTATACTTAATTTTATTCCATTTTCAAATTTATTCACAATCCATATATTCTCATTTTCATTGAATTTTAAATTTGAATACATTCATTTGCATTTCATTATTCAAACAGGTTCCATTCAAAACCACTTGATCTAGCTCAACACATTTTTGTCAAAATTCCATTTACTATCCATTCATTTACAATTCATTTAAATCCATTCTATTAACTTAAAAACATTCTATTTTCTCATTGTCTTTAGTTATTTCAATTCCTTAACAATTTAAATGGTTTACAATCATTTATTTAAGAATTTCAGTCCATTAAATATTATCTATAACTCACCGAATTTTATTTCAATTAGATTTATTTTTTTCTTGATTCAAATTCAACCCAAAATCATTAAACTTAGTTTAAGTTGAATTAAATTCAACTCCCCTATCTATTTAGCTTAAGTCAATTTACTTCAATTTATTCAAATTTTTATACTTAAGCTCATTTTCATTTTACAAGTAAGTTTTTCTCTTCTAGTCAACTTAATCCTATCTCAATTAGATCTCATTTTTAAATATGCAATTTTCATTTGATTGGTTATTATAAAATTTAAATTTTCCAGATTTAACTCATTCAATTAATTATATGGCCATTTCCAATTTATTTCCATTTATTTGGATTTTTTTGCAATTCCTACCATTACTATTTTAATCCATTTACATTTTTATTTATTCGACACATTCCCAACTATATTTAATCTATTAACACTTTAAGTTAAATTTTAATTTATAACTCAAGTTCTGATTCCACTATCCATTTTCAATTTACCATCCAATTTTATTAACTCACAATTTAAATTCATTCTCAATTACTTTCACTTCATCAACAATTTAAGTCGAATTTAATTTATAACTTGAGTTTATTTCCAAACTTCATCATAAACTCACAATTCAATTTCATTAACTAATTTATTATCTAATTAGTTCTTCCCCTGGTTAATATTCAACACTTGATTTTTAATTCCAAATATCACTTCATTTAATTTTCTTGGTTTAATTTATTTAATAATTCAAGTTTGGATTTTTCTTTTCGTTTTCCAATTCATCAAAATATTAATTTTGGGCTTTGTATTCCATTTTCAATTTTGTAAGTCACAACTTATTATTTTATACAATCACATTCATTCTAGGCTTGAATGTATTCATCTATTATTTTTAATTCGAGTTTTACACTTATTTATAATCCAAGCATATTTTATTCTATGGATTTTTAATTCTGATTCTTTTATAAGTTATTCTAATTTATTTACTTCAATACAATCCTTAACCAATTTATTTTCCATTTATTCAGGTAAGAATCTAATTCCATTCAATAACTCAATTGAATTCTTATTCCAATTCAATTTTATTTTAAACTCAGATTTATTTAATGTCAATTCATTTTCAACTTAATTCGAATACAACTGGATATTATTTTCAGCCTATCCAATTAATTACAATCTAGTTAAATTTTATTCCCCAATCCAAGTTAATTTCATTTTTAACTTTTCACTTAATTTTAAATTCTCAACATTCAAAGCTTATATTCTTCCTGATTTAAAAATTATCTCAATTTATAAGCTTACAACCTATCTCATCAGGATTTTTTTTAAACACCCGGCTTTTGTTTCAAAACATTTTGAAATCTCCAACATCTCAAATCTCACTTCTCAAATATTTAAACCAATCCTGGTTTTTATTCCCAACAAATTTCCTTCGAATTTTCAAAAACAAATAGGTTTTCCTGAACAAATCAATTTGGCATCAATCTGTCACTTAGAAACTCGAAAATGAACATCAATGATGCTGCAGTCATCACCGAAGTTATTTTCCAGCGACTGAAGTGAATTTAATGCTATATCCTTTCCCAAAATTTTATTTGAAACAATTTCCTTTCAAAAATACCCCAAGAACAATAATGCTACTACTTCTCTTCAAAATACTTCCAAAATCTCCGGGGTATTAAAGTTTCAAATTCAGTTTTAATTCAAATTTTAACTATAATGCATTTGTATAGTTTATGCTTATACAAATCTCCATTTGATTATATTTCAATTTATAATTTACATTTATAATTCATATTTATAAATTTCATTTTATAACGAATTCATTCCCTTAAACTTTGGTTATATTTTCAATTTCTAGTTAAATTTTTACACTATGATGATAATAATTTAATATTATCATTTCTAACATCCAAGCAATCCATATTTTAGCTAAAAATATTTACAAAAACTCTTCTTTATATCAAAATATATTTTTGGGTAAAATTATTTCATTTACCCATATTTAAAACGATACTGTGTCGATTATACTATTCAAGTGTTTAGAAACCCCTTCGATACACTTGTACACACTGTGCCATAGAAGGTTCATACGCCACTCAATAAACCAATCAATACAATATTGAAACAATTTATATTCATTAACAAATACGCGCTCATATCTATTAATACGCTTAAACTCATTCTAGAGTACTATGGACTCTAGTTTAAATGAGTAATTCCCACCAGAGCCAAGGTTATCACCAACCTAAGCTCTGATACCAAGTGTAACGACCCACAAATCCGTACCCCTTGAGTCAACATTATTCTACAACAATCACTCAAGTTGTACCGAAATACGAACCATTTGGGTTAAAGAAGAAGAGGTAGAAGAAGAAAATATAAAAAAACAACAGAATCTAACCATCGCAGCGGAATAAATATAATAGATGATAAATGATCTTTACTCAAAATCAAATATATCTGTTTATATATATTTCATCATCAGAGTACATCAATCACAGCACAACATCAATATCATACAAATGGATACACAACAACTCAACACAGCGGAATATATATACATAACAAGTACGAGAGTACGTATCGTCATCCTACTCGTCTCCTGAATTCCACAGCATCATATCCTGTATCCTATAATACTCGGTCTGACCCGAGCATTACAGTTAAATAACACCCGAGTCAGTCTGGAATACCAGCGTGAGAAAATCATACTCAATTGATTATTAAAGTTTCAAAATCCTTTGAAAACAAAAGCATCTCGTAAGACCGCGCCACAAATAAACATGTCGGGTTTTTACCTTACGATAGCTAAAACAATTTTTTTTATAGAAATCCTTTGATATTATAATAGGGTTTATATACAAATACTTATAAAATAGCCGAAATTGTTACATTCATTAAATTCCAGCTACTAGCCACAGAGTGGGTAATACAAACAAAACTCGTACAAGGCTCGTAGGGAGAATGGATTTCCAACTAATGACTGGGCACTGGGGTACCACCTGTCACAGTACGGGGCCTAGATCACCGTACCGAGGAGTACGTCCGCTCCCCTGCAACACAAGACCGGAACTACCCCTTACTTGATAATCCCGAGTGAGATCACCCCGCGGTTGGGATCAGCAACCGCCCACTAAGCCGAATAAAAAGGGACATCTAGACATGAATGACCTCACCCTGCTTGGGTGCTACCCACCTAGCCTTGCTGCATAACCCCTAATTTTCAGCCATTCCCATTTAATGAGGCTTGAGGCTAAGCGTTACCTTTTTAGAACATATTCCTTAGAATGCCCATCGTCCTCCAGACTATGTTTCGCAAGCATTCATCCATATAAGTCCTTCCCGGGTTCGAACGGAACCGAAGGCACTATTCCTACTACATCCATTTTGAAAATATCCTCAGGACTAGTAGCGACTACCCCTTGCACTTCATTGCTCCATCTTCGAATCCAAACTCGTTTCCACGAAACGTACAAACCGGATCAAAGTGGTTTTCGAGAAATAATTCTCGATCCCGGTCTCTTCGAAACGATCAACGCATTTGTCCAATATTGGTAATTGGTGATTTAACTATCAATTAATATTCACAAACAACCATCAACCAATAAATAATTTCCCAAATTATTTATTTATCTCAAAATATCTTTACAAGATATATTTTCACTTCCAAACCCTTTTGAAAACAGTTTTCAAACTATCTTCCTTTTCTCAGAATAAATTCCGAGTATTTCCATTTCCACTGGAATCACCAAGCAAAACTTTAGATTTTTAAAATAATTTAAAACACTTTATTGTAAAATATATTTAACGTCTAATTTAGAAAAATTTACTTTAATACTTAATTTATAATAATACTTTAGAAATAACTAAAATAAGGTTACCTTATAACTATACATTAGATTTTCTTCTTTAAACAAAATACCAAAGCATTCTTTAAATAATTATTACGATAATAGATTAAACAAAATACTTACTTTGGAATTTACTTTTAAACATTTAAGTTAAAACTACTTGAATAATTTACTAAAAATACATACTATATAAACATTTGAAAATAAAATTACTTAATGAAATATAAAACTGGATTTCTATTTTTAAAACAAAATACTAAGTTACTTCTTAATAATTACTGCTGAAATAGATTAAAGGAAAATACCTACTTTAGACTTTAAATATTAGAAATAATAAATTTACAAAACTTGCTTTCTTTAAAAACAACTTTAAAACATTTAATTTATATTTAAAAATTTACTTTTAAAAAAACAAGTGCTTGGCTATCCAGAGAAAATTCCAACTTCAATCACTTAAATCAATTTTCCCAAATTGATTTCCAATTTATTTTATTTGAAATAAGTTTCTTTAATTACTCAATTCATTTCAAAATTCATTAGTTATAGACTTATTATTATTGTTATTATTTTCCGTTTGATTTAAAATCTTTTAACTGAAATATACCAATTTCAGATTTTTCCCAATTTCTTCTTTATTCTTCTAAAATAATTTAAATCTTAAATTTTAAATAAATGTTTTAATCGTACTAATGTTTAAAAATTCATTAATCTTCTGTTTATTCAAAATTTCCCTTCCATATACGGAATTTATTTATTAGAATTTAAAGTATTATTATTCTTATCCAATTCATTCCTAATTTATTTAAATTCTATATAATTATTTCACTTAGAAATTCTCTTCATTTTATTTCCAAAATCCAATTCTATATATCTTGTTAAATTAGTGCACCGGAATATATTCAGGTAAACCATAACATCCAATATTCCAATTGTCAATAATATTCATCACAGAATAAAAAATAATCACAACAGAGGGTATTAAAAAAATTTAAGTAAATGTTGAGGGATCCAGTTGGATCCCTCCAACCTGTCTTCCCTGCATCACAGATGTTAGCACAATATAATATTCCAATTCCAAAATATCATACTATAACACATAAATCAATTCAACCATTCAAACAATTTTTTAAATTTAATCATTTAAATTTGAATTAAACTGAGTGAGATTAACTCACCTTTGATTTTGTTTGTAATCCATTACCATCACGCCTTGTTTTCTTCACGATTTTACCTTGAATAAATATTGGATGATCTTATTAATATTCGAACATTGAACAATTAATTAAATTCCAAACTAACAAATTTTCTTTTACGCAAACAATGTAAATTTAACCCAATTCATTTTATAATTACTTCAAGTAACTAAAATTTTAAATGAGCAAATTAATCAAGCAACCCACTTTAATACATTAATTTAAATTCAACTGGTAAGTTTTAAAATGTGCATGTGCATACTTATGGTTATTATTATTATTATTTTTCCAAGTCCTATGTAATTTCTTTTCTACACAAATAAAACAGTAATTAAGTTTACTATTAAATTCTTAACTCGGCTTTCCCTTTTTAAACCTTACTGTAACTTATATTTTTTTTAATAAATAAATACATATATGTATTTATGATTAAACTTAAATAAAACGACATGCTAATACCATACTGCCTCCAGCAAGTAAGAACACAGCGACCCTCCTATTTCGAGCATCCCCTCTCTACACGACGTCGACCAACCTCAACAGTACGGCCTCGCGCAGGCATGAACGTACTCCACCCAATTGCACGCGACGTCTCCAACTCACAGCCGAGCCACTGAATCGCCAAGAACCCCAAGCCCTAGCACGCGCTAGTCAGAGCCGCGAGGTTCGATCATCAAGACTTCGAAATCTCGTCGTCGTTGCCAAATGAACTCGAGCTAGGGTTGCAGGACTTCGGTCATGATATGAAGTCGCGTGAAGATGCCGACTTGATTTCGATTCTCCCCAATTTTAATTCGATTTTACGGATATAGGCGAATGGAATCGGGGCTTAAAAGAAGAGAGAGGGTTTCCATTTTATTTCTATTTCTTTGTTTCGGTTTGAACAAATGAGGATGGAAGTAAGATGCGTGGTTTAATGAAGTGAAAGAATGAAGGGTGGCGTGCTTCAGAAGGTAAGCTATAGTATTCAGATGTGAAAATTAAAAGTTCTTATATGAAATGTATTTGACTGGTCAAGCTATACAATATATATGTTTTATTTAAATTCAATTTGTCTCAATATAAATTTCAACGTGTTTATACATCGTACGCTCACAACAGCTCCAATTACTATGAAATTTGAAATCCGGTAATAATTCAATATTACGGATCCAACGGAACTGGTTTCGTCGAATTCTTAGACTGTGCCTCGGAAGGCTATTTTTAAATTCAATTTAAACGATAAAATTTTAAAACTGAACAAATCACTGTTAAATTCAAATTTAAAACTTCTATTATCTTCAGTGTTATCAATATAAATTTTATAAGCCTTCAAATTATATTTTAGCAGGCTTGAAACGCCAGATTCAGCATTTTACTCAACTTCAAATTATTCAATTCAATAATATAATTATCAAATAAATTGTGATATTCGTAATTCAGGTTAAAATTACTCTATTTAATATTTAAAACCAATTAAATATTCCGATTTTAAATGCTCAAAAATTCCGGATCGTCACATTGATCCTTAATTAATTACTCAAATTAATTATTCTATAATCACTTATATTGATTAACTATCCTTTAATTAATCATATTCATTAATTAACTAACCCTTTAATTAATTTCCTTAATTAATCCCTACTTTAACTAATTACATTAAGTAATTAATCCTCAGTTACTTCCATTAAGTAATTATCGTTAAATAAATCACATTTAGTAATCACCCATTAATTACCCTCCTTAATTAATGACATTAAGCAATTATCCTTTAAATACTTTCATTAAGTAATTATCATTAATTGATTTCATTAAGTGATTAACCTTTATATTATTAATCATCTTTTAATTAATAACTTAATTAATTAATCACAATAATAAATCATTTTTTTTACAAAAAATGATTACACAAATTAATTAAATTTTAATTAATTATCTAAATAATAAAATTAATTATTATTCCCTGATTACAAAAATCAATTGACCATCCTTAATACATTAAAAAATTTATACTTTATTTAGTTACATCATTTAATTCACCTTTTTGAAAATATTTTAAACTTTGGAAACACATTTAATTACTTTAAACAAAACAATTTTGAAAATATTTTAAACTTTGGAAACACATTTAAAACTTGCTAATACTTCGTTTAACAACTTGGTTTACAATTTTCTTTGAAACTTGCACATTTTTGATAAGCTTTTAAAAAACTAGATTAACTAAAAACAAGCAAACTGAGACCACACCTATTTTCCCCGTGTCCTACCCATAATTTCCCCGAGTCACACGCGTCACCACTTCGAGGCAACATCCAACATACTCGAACCAGACCCGAGAAAACATCGTCTCCTCCAAGTCAAACATCAACCCAGACACACTTGTGCATGCGTGCACATGTACGGTCACTCCGATCATCACTGGACGTCGTTGAGATCACCGCAAGTCATGACGATGTACTCACACGCTCCGACCCCCCTAAATTGTTAATCTCACCGAAACTCAAAATTTAGCTAATCGACACCTCAGGAACTTGAACTGATCGAGGAAAACCACCCCGCGCCGCCTACCACGGTGACCTGAGACCCTACGGTTACGACCAGAACATCGCCGCCGGCCCATGCCTCGATTCCCCACACCCCGATCCAGTCTGACGCCCCGACGCTTGAGAAATCGACTCGACAACACAGACAAACCCAATAGGGAATTAAACCCTAAAACACTACCGCACCTCCTCCACGATGATCGAAAACCTCTGTGATCATTATTCCGATGACCCCATCGCATCAGATTCCTCCAGCCTTAATTACGACACCTAAGCTTCCTTCGATCGTCGAAAATCGATGATATTTCCTTTTTCAATAAACTTGCAATATCTCAACAACCACATGCATAAAAATCACAAAATTACCGTAAAAAGTCATCATATTCCAGTATGATTCAGGCTATATAATCAAATCTTGGAATTTCAAAAATTAAATTTTTGACCTGAATTAATCTTCTTTGTCTTTTCTTATTTCTGAAATCATTATACAATATATGCACATGGATATATTTTAATATATGATATTGCGTCCATATAATCACCTTCCTTTAATGGTCATAGCATAAATTTGTTTAAATGGAGAGATGTGAATTTAATTTTGATGTTCTTGAGCCTATTATTCAATAGAAGCATAAGAATACATATTATATAGACATGCATAGAATAAATCATATCTATATACTTGCAAACACTTTAATCCATCCATGCAACGATTATTACTAATTTTAATTCAAGTTTCACTGCATGCAAAAAGATTCTAAACAGATTGAAGGCTTAGTTTACTCACCAGTTAAAAGATGAAAAGAAAGATTTTTTGGAACAGGAACTTGCAAATGTTTGAAAACTGAGATGATTTTTGAAATTGGAAAACTGGTTGTTGAAATGGTCTAGCTTGAAACTTTGATTATGAACTGGAGATCACTTTTGTTGTTGAGAAGATTCAAGCTTGAAAAACAGAGATGATCTTGGCTTGATGAATGCTTGTATAAATTTTCTGGTTTGAGTTTTTTTACAGGCTTTGTTTTTTATTTGTATATTTTGTGTTACAGGCTTTGCGTTTATGATTTTGATTGTGGTTTGAATAATGTTTTGCAGGTTTGTTTTCTTGAGTTTGTATAATGAAAATAGGAAAAAGAGGTGAAGAGATGAGATATATGTTTATGTAGGCTTAATTAGGATTTATTAAAAATAAAAGAAAATAAATTGGTGAAACTTGTTAAATTCCTTAACATTTTTCATTTATATAATTTAATCTCATTACACTTGTTATTAAGATGATTTATAAACTAACACTTGTCATTATGCATTTTTATTAATTTTAAAATGGTTTATAAGCTTTTATATTAAATTTCCTAATTAATAAATACTTTTCTTCATTTATATAAATAAAATATTTTGAAGAAAATAATATAAAATCAATTATATTCTAAATAAAATCATATATAATATATTTTTTAAATCCAAAATATTTTAAGATATTTATCTTTTGAATTTCCAATTCAACTTCAAATTCAATTTAAAATCCAATTTAAAATCAACTCAAATATATATATATATATATATATTTAAACAAACTCACATTCAATTTGTAAATAATAATTCTATTTATATTTATATATATAAACAATTATTGTTATTTGTTTTTAAAAGAATAATTTGTAAATTTTAAGTAATTATATTAGGAGATTATCAAATAAATATTTATCCAGATATAAATATTTATTATCTGATTTATTTGTTCAATCTATAAATCAGTATTTTTCAATAGTTAAATCAGATAATTATCCAATTATCTGATACCCAAAAATCTGGGTTATTACATACAAAGTACACAAAAATACAACTTATAGTTTGATAAAATACTAAGTACTGATAAGGTAGATAGCTACATGGAGAGTAAATAAAAGGATAAGCAACTCCTATGATGAGTGCCACTCCACATACTGAAATCGGGCCAATCACTTTCAACCATGTCTTCCTGCGGTGGGAAAAGAAAGGAAAAAAGTGAGCCAGACAAAAGTCTGGTGAATGAGTTCTGTTTAACATATGTTGATCATGTGCAATTGATTTTAATTGCAATCTATATGACTTAGGATGCTATACAGGTGTCCATGTATTCCTAGGGTCCTTCACTTAAGGGTTTTTATTTAATACACAACTACATTAACTAATTGTGTAGGCTCCTACAAGGATCGAACGATGGATCAAATCTCAATAACTAATGATTGGCCATCAGTACTAAAGCTACTCAACAAAGGATCACCCTACAACTTTCCTGTATGGGACTACATCTCACACATTACGACTACACGTAACTATCTTGCATGATCCCTATAATTTTTGCATGGGAATAAATTTACCCAAACTATGACTACAGGTACCCCAACTATGCATTGAGGGGGAGCCTACAATGCCGACTCACTGTGTGTCTCATTGTCTGCATCCATATGTCCATCTCTCAATGGTAGTTTACGCCTCTTATCACATGCGTTGGGGTCCATCAACAACATAATATCACATCGCGCCAGTATCTATGCATACCAAGGAAAACCCATTATGCCAGGCCAACACTTCATTAAGCATCAGTCAGTACTGCGCATCCATAATAGAACCTTCTGTGAGTGCCATTTGCGATAGAATTGGCCTCAGTTGAATAATTGACCTCCGTTGAATAAAGAGCATTTACCTAACCCTACAGCGTCCAAGTGTCGTATTATTGGAAACTAGCTTACCTACTATTCCTACCACACACACATATATAATATATAAACAATTAACTATAATTTAAAATTTGGCCTTAGGTCGAGGTTCAATCTGTGCTTCAGAACGCCTACCATTTGACCACTTTACCCGGGGTGGCCGATCGCTTGCTATCGACCGCTTAAGTAGCATGGTCGACCTATCGTAAGTAAAATTTAGGGTTTTTAGTTAGAGTTTGTGTGATTTTGATTTATTTTTTATTTCCTACATTATATTATATTGACAGTAAACCTAACACTTATAGTTTTTAGGTTTTGCAATCCTCATGAATCCAAAGTGATATTTGTCCAATTTCAAAATCAGTCCAATCTAGGTTAACATCAATTTAATCAAGTTATATTGATAGGTTAGGGGAATTTCTAGTCTATTAGAATGGGGTTAACCTAGAATAACATATGTCTCTTAACCAGTTTATACCAATTCAGTTTATAAATTCAACTTATATTTAAACAACATAATTCTTAAATTTAGATCTAATATCCTAGATCAGATAGTGTAAATTAAATTTCACAAATAAACATCTTATTAAAATGTTCCCAATCTTCTCAGATCCAAGCTTTATTCCTATTCTCCATTTGGAAATCAACAGTCGATCGCTAGCCCTTCCTTGCTCCAATGTCCTTGTATTTGTTTTATTTTATTTTACTTTGGAGAATTTTATGAGTGGTGAGGAAGAGATTTTGGTAGAGTTTCAGTATATTGATATATTTCTAATGAATTAGGGTTTAATTTAGCTCTGTATTTATAAGGGCTTTAGATTAGTGCTGAATATTAGATTGACCCTAGGGAATATTAGGCTTCATCTAGAAAATCAAACATTTACTTCACAACCAAGCAAAATATTTGGTTCAATCTAGGTTGTTCATCGCTTTAGATTTACGAACTTTCAACATTAACTGGTCGGCCACTAGGGGGACCGGTCGACTGCTACCTGTCGACGACACCTCCTAGGGTGTCGAACGGTGGAGTAGTTTAATTAAGGTAAGTTTAGTTAATTAATTAATATTTTTTTCAAATTATAAAATGCTCGTAATTTTTCCATACTAACTCGGATTACAAAGTGCAGTATATGAAAATTGTCTAGAAATTCGCTACGAACACAATGATGCAAAATTATAGCTTAATTTGGACGTTTGTGAAAAATTTTATTTTCACCCTTGTTATATTTAGTTCTTTCATTAAATTTTCTGACTTAAATTTCGGAGTGTCACATTCTCCCCCTTCAAAGGATTTTGTCCCCTAAATCTCTAAGGATAAAAAAATGTAACTCATCCATGCAACAATTAATAGTTATAATCATGTACTAACCCATCATCCCTGGCAGTCATTGTCCTTAGTAAATTTTATATTGCATTATATGTATATGCAAGCGTGAAATGTACATGAACCCATACTAATGCAAAGGGCAGTCGGTCTCCTGATCTAGTCGACCTCCCGTCATGCAAGTGCTTATACCATATGTCTAAGACGCATGCAACATCCTAGGTAAATATACTTGCAATTATGATTTTATGCACAACTGTTCAATCCATAAGCATGTCCATATGCATAATACTCAACAAGATGAAATAAATAACAGGAGATGATGTGAGTGCACATACTAGCTAGAGAATATATTTTCCCAAATGTGTAAAATAAACAATTCAAATAATACATCCACTAACATCCTCCTACCATAGCATGTCCTAATGACACGTTCGCAACCATTCCTACCACCCAACCGTCTCTACCTAAAGGGGTACACCAAATTAAGTTCTAATGCATAAGTAACCTATAATTACTAGATTCGGATCGAAAACATACCAGAAAAGAGTTGAGGGTGGGTAGCTCGGATCTTCTCCTCGGGCTCACATGTCCTTTATGCTGGATCCTCTTCTCATTGGACCTTAGCAAATTTGATTCCTTTGTTGTGGAGTTGATTTTTATCATGCTTAAGAATACAAGTGGGCGTACAGTGAATAAGTGACTCCTTCTTTTCCTCCACCTCATCTAACTCACTCAGCTCAACCACAATAGCTGAATGCAAGCACTTTAGCAAGTGCAATACATGGAAAACATCATGTACTCATACCGTCTTCTCAGGAACTCCACTCTACACGCTAGCTTCTATATCCTACCAATAATAGGGAAAGGTCCTACAAACCTTGGGGCTAGCTTCCCTGAACTACCAAATCTCGTAATGTGCCTAAGCGGTAAGACCTTCACAAACATCATATCGTTCACTATGAAATGCAACTCCATACATCTCTTGTCAACATAATATTTCTGCCTATCCTACGCGGTTTTCATTATTTTACGGATCAAGTAACTTTCCTCGACATCTCCCTCACCACGTCCGACCCAAGAATGATCATATCCGTAGTGTCCTACATATACGATGGTGATCTATAGGGTCTGCCGTATATCTCCTCAAATGGTTCCATCCAAATGCATGGTCTACCGTATATCTCCTCAAATGGTTCCATCCAAATGCTCGCTTAATATCTGTCAATATAGGTAAACTCCACCAATGGAAAATGATCCTCCTAAGAGCCTCCAAAATCCAAGATGCATATCAAAAGCAATTCCTTTAATACTCGATTCACTCTCTTTGTCCGTCCATCAGTATACGAGTGATAAGTGGTGCTTAAGCTTAACTCGGTGCCTAATGCCTCATGTAGACTCTTTCAAAATCGCTAGTAAAAAGTGGGTTTCGATCGCTAAATACGCTAGTAGGAACTCCGTGTAACCTAATGATCTCCCTTAAATATAAAGTCACCAATGATGCTACCGTCCTCGTACTCCTAACCGAAATAAAATGAGTGCATTTGGTTAGCCAATCGACTTGATCCAAATACTCTTGTTCCCTCTCTTATTCCTTGTTAAACCATCTATGAATTCCAAGAAACACTCTCCTACTTCCACTAAGGAATATCCAATGGCTGTAATAATCCTCCGAGACTTCCTCCACTTTGCCTTTACCCTTTGGCAAGTCAGACATCAAGCTACATACTCCACTACATACTTCTTCATTCCAGCCAATAGAAGACTCTCTTCATGTCACAATACATTTTGTCTCCTTGGGTATGAATGGTCATCCTAGAACGATGAGACTCGGCTAGTACTACATCTATCAAATCTATACTAAGAGGAATGCATGACCTACCATCTTTCCGTAACCACCCATTCGAGTCAATGGCATAACGCCTCAATTGACTCGACTGCCCACCTCTACTAAGCTTCTTAAAAATATCTACTAGCTCCTTATCTTGCTTCTAGCTAATTCCAATATGTTCCATAAGTGTTGGCTGCACATTCAAAGATACGAACATTCCTAGGGTAATGTTTGAGGATGGATGAAAATCAAATTAGAAAAGAACTTCGAATGCTTCCACTCCCAAAACAAAGGACTCAATACTACGTGCTATCCACTCAAGGCATCGACCACCACATTGCCCTTACCTGGGGTACATGAGATATCGAAATCGTGTGAGGCCAAGAAATCCATCCACCTTTATTGCCTTAAATTCAAGTCCTTTTGGGAGAAAAAATATTTTAAAGACATATGATCCGTATAAAGCTCAAACCGCTCTACTAAAGATAATGCCTCTATGACTTAAGCGCAAAGACAATGACTGCTACTCAAGACCATGGGTAGGGTGGTTTCTCTCATGGACCTTCAACTGTCGACTAGCATAGCTCACCACTCTTCCTTCTTGCATCAAGACAGCTCTCAACCTTGTATTGCAAGTGTTAGTATAAACTATGAATGCCTTCGTACCATTAAACAATACCATAATAGTTGCATTAGTCAATGCCTCCTCATCTTCATAAATGCATCCTCACACTTTGCGTTCCACCAAAAAGCTAAATTCTTCTTGGTGAGATGGGTCAGAGGGGTAAAGACCTTCGCAAAGTCCTTAATGAACTTCCAATAGTAGCCCATCAAACCAAGGAAACTCCGCAATTTCATGGCCTTCTTCAACACGTGCTGGTCCTGAATTACAGGAACTTCACTAGGATCGAATGCCAGCCCATTTTCCAAGACAACGTATCCCAAAAAGTGTACCTTCTCTCACCTAAATTGGCACTTCAAAAGCTTTGCCTTCATCTTATGCTCATAAAGTATATTGAGCACTTATTCTAAATGCAACCTATGCTTCTCCTCGCTCTTTGAATGGACCAAAATTCCATCCATAAATATAATAATGAATTTGTTAAGCAACCCTCTAAAAGAATGGCTCATTGGATCAAAAAAGCAAGTGGGTGCGATAGGCATGACTAACAACTCGAGCTACACATGTTTTTTATGAAAACTTATATATATATATAAACACATATACACACTTTGAAAACCCATTTTGAAAACTGTTTGGAAAAACATTTGGAAAACCTTCATTTTTGTAAAACATTTTCAAGTACATTCTCTTAATATGCTCCTAGTCCCTAAATTTTTTAAAGCTAAGTTTTGATACCAAATGTAATAACCTGCACCTCTCGACACACCGATCCAAAGTCTATGATGACTTTTGAACTCGCATTAGTACCAAGAAGTGCGAGCTATTGGGTTTTTATAATATTATAAAGACTAAGAATAAATATAAATGATTCAAGATGTACTACACTTTCAGAACTCACAGCGAAAGGAACAAAATATAAATATAGAAAATAACCATCTTAGAAAATATCTCAAAACACAGTATTAGAAAAACAGTACGTAGTCAAATACATAGTACATAATGCATAGTCTGATAAAATACTAAGTACTGATAAGATAGACAGTTGCATAGAGAGTAAATAAAAAGATAAGCAACTCCTATGATGAGCTCGCTTCTTCATGTACTAAAATCGGGCCAATCACATGATGTTATGTCCTCTTATGGTGGGGAAAAGAAAGGAAAAAGGGTTGGTCAAAACAAAAATCTTGTGAATTAGTACATATTTAATATATTGTGATCATGTGCAGTTGACTTTAATTCTACTTTATGCGACCTAAGGTGCTCTACAAGTGTCCTTGTATTACTAGGGTCCTTAACTTAAGCGTTTTTATTTAATACACTACACTAAATACTTGTGCAGGCTCCTATAAGGATCAACCTATAGATCAAACATCAATAACTAACGATCGACCACCACTACTAGAGCTACTCAACAGAAGTCACCTAACTTTCTCGTATGAGACTACGTCTTACACATTACAACTATGCATAACTATCTCTCATAGGTTTCCCTACAATTTCTATATAGGAATAAATTTCCCACAGCTACGACTACACATACCCCAACTACACATTGAAGGGTAGCCCGCAACGCCAACTTGTCAGGATATCTAATCGTCTACATTCATGTCTACCTCTCAGTGGTAGTTTACGCCTCTTATTGCACATGTTGGGATCCATCAACAACATGATATCTCTTCACATCAGTATCTATGCACACTAAGGAACTTCTATTATACTAGGACCATACACTTCATCACGCATTAGTTAATGCTATACATCCATAGTAGAACCTCATACAAGTGTCATTTTTGATAGAATCGCCCTCAATCGAATAACCGACCCTCATGGGGGTAAAGAGCATTCACTCAACCCCGCAACGTTCTAACGTTGTCTCTTAGGAAACTAGCTTCCCTATTATTCATAACACCTATATATAACATATATAAACTATTAACTATAGTCTAAAACCTAAGCCTTATGTCGAGGTTCAATCTACACTTCGGAATGCCTACCGGTCGAGAGTTATACACTAGGAGGTCGACGCTTGCTATCGACTGCTTAAGTAGCCTGGTTGATCGTTCGCTGTGTAAAATTTAGGATTTTTTATTATAGTTTATTTGATTTTGATTTATTTTTAATTTCATTCGTTTTGTGATTTCAATATACCATACACTTGCTATTTTTAGGTTTTACAACCCTCATGAATCCAAAGTAACATTTGTCTAATTTCAAAATTAGTCTAATCTAGGTTAACATCAATTTAAACAAGTTATATTAACAAGATAGAGGAATTTCTATTTGATTAGAATGGTTTAACCTAGAATAACATATGTCTCTTAACCAGTTTATACCAATTTAATATATAAATTCAACTTAAATTTAAATGATATAATTCTTAAATTTAGATCTAATATTCTAGATAAGATAGTGTAAATTTAAGTTAACTAAAAATAATCATCTTATTAAAATGTTCCCACTCACCTCGGATCCAAGATTATTCTCCATTCGAAAATCAACACTTGCTCCGATCTCCTTATATTCGTTCTATTTTATTTTATTTTAGAGAATTTTTTATTTGGAGGAGAAAAGATTTTGACAGAGTTTTAGTATCCTAGCAGAGTTCTTATGAATTAGGTTTGCATAAGCTCTTTATTTATAGGGGTTTTAGATTAGTCCTAACCATTAGATTAACCCTAGAGAACATTTGGTTTCATCCAGAAAGTCAAACAGTTACTTCACAGCCAAGCAAAATAGTTCAATCCAGGTCGTTTTAGAGACTTTTAATGTTAATCGGTCGATTGCTAAGAGGGATCGGTTGATCACTATCTATTGATCGGCACACCCTTGATGTCGACTGATAGAGTAGTTTAATTAAGGCAAGTTTAGTTATTTAATTAATTTTTGTTTTCAAATTTTAAAGTGCTCATAACTTCTCTATACTAACTCCAATTTCAAAGTGTATATATGAAAATTGTCCAAAAAATCGCTATGAATGCAATGGCACAAGTTTCGTAACCAAATCCATATGTTTGTGAAAATTTTATTTTTTCCCTTAATTCTTTCATTAAATTTTCTGGCTTAAATTTCAGGATGTTAGAGTTAATAAAGTAATTGTGTATAGATTGGATGAAGTCGTAATAAAGCACCATCATGTGTGGAAAGGGTCATTACAATCAATTTAGCAAAGCCATCGTGTATTAATTTGGTGAAGTTAATAAATTATACAGTAGCCAAGCCATCTAGGGAAGGTTCGCAAGGTAGTCATAGTGAGTCATCCACCAAAGCCCTTATGGGATAAGACACTAAAGCTATCATGGAACTTTCCTTTGAATATTTGTAAAGGAAGACATAATAAAACAAGTTATTAAAATAGCCATCGTAAAGAATCTATCAAAGCTATCGTGGGAGGTTCCCCATAGCCATCGTGATGAATTCCTTAAAGCCCTTACAAAATGTTCGTGGAAGCCACCAAAACTATCGTGGGAGGTTCCCCATAGCCTTCATGATAACACCTACAATTATCGTGAGATAACATGTGGGGACCATCGTGAAGCAACTCAAGAGGCAGCCATCGTGAGATAATTCATTAAAAGCATTGATTGCAAATATTAAAGGTCATTATGAGATAATGAATTTGGAGTTATCGTGGGATAAGAAGTTAATGCTTGTGGCCCACAATGTTCCTAAGATAAGAGGACCGGTCGACAGCTCCCTGTGAAGAGGCGGTCGACTAGTGATAGTGAATGGTGGCTAGGGTTTGTGTGTTTTTAATGTACTAGATTATATTATTTTTAACCGACCTTAATCCAATAGTTATGGTGTGTTCCAATCACTTCAAATATGAGCCTAAACTCCTTACTTTTCTTCATAAATTATTTAGGAACACAACGAAACTCTATCGATCTCTCTTCTAAAAAGATTCAAGAAAGTCTCTAGGATTATAGGTAAGGAGTTTTAGATGTTTTTAGTCAATTTATAATCCCATTTCTTATCCAACCTCTTAAATCTGAATCTAATTCATATGCAATTCTTTTGTTGAATATATCTAAGAAGAGAGATCTAAAGGATATTATTATAGGCATGTCAAATCTAAAGAGGAGTAAAGCTAAGGACTTGTAGTAAGTGGAAATCTTGGTTTTTTTTATTTTAGTAATTGTATAGTATCGTTTGGATTAGATATATGCCTTGGGTAATTTCGGTTTACAAAAACATCACAATAAAACCCCCAAAAATTCCACTAAAGCGAAATGTCTATTCTTAGGTTGGAATCTTAATTATTTTGTGTTGAAATAATGGAGTTTGTGTGGATTTCACAATTTAAGTGTATTACCTTCTACTCCATTTTTTCTTTTTTTGGACCCGATTAAGGGATTTGATTAGGAAATGATGTGTAAGGTACGAATTCTTATTCGTAGTTTACACCACTTATTTCTACAAATTGAATGAAATTTCCCTTGCCTAATTTCATATAAATGAAGTTGAATAGAGCAAAAAGTTAATTAGATTGTAAGTTTCTATTAGTGATTTATTCTATTGCTTTAATATAAAATAAGTTGGATTTGGATTTGATGTACAAGTCTATTAATTTGATTTTAGGATATTGGATTTGTGGCATATTATGTTATTATAGAAATGATACTTGTATAATTTTGGAAGGTTTGACATTTAGATATTAGTTTAGGGAAAATATCACCTCGAAAAGAAATCAATAAGTATGTGTGTGTGTGTGTATATATATATATATATACTAGTATGAACAACGTACAAGTATAATGTATTAATTGCACAGTTGATTAAGTTAATAATTTTCATTAAATGCCCTTTAGGAAAGTAATTAATTATAGAAGCGAAATTCGAAGGATTTCTTATAAGGTCTAAATAACAAATATGGTGAGATGTATGGAAATATATTTTGAGATTGTTATGAACTATGACTAAGTTATATGGATGTCAGGCCAGTCAAAAGCACACATAAGTCTGCTTAGCTAATCCGACTACCAACAGTGTGACTTTAGGACTAATGTGAAACATCGCTTATAAGAAATAGTGGATGATGTGAGGTTAGTCCTAAATTCTGTAGGATGAATCTATCTAGCTAATCTGGTTACCATACCTATAAATAGTTGAATTAATGTGCGATGTCTCCGTGGGGTACGGGTCATAATAAGAAGGACCTGCTTTGGGGTTGAAGGTATTAAGTAGTTATTTGAGGGCCCGCCTCTTCCCTATGTATGAAGTATTCAATTGTCAGGATTCTGTAGAGGATATCTCAAAAAGGTCTTCTTCAATAGGAAGTGTTAAACGTCTGAAGCGATCTTCGTGCAATGTCAGCAAGATATGCACCTATGAGGAGTCCGCCTTAGGGTTATGTATTAAATGATAGGCTCCTACCTCAAATGAGGGTCTTAAATGGCCAGAGTCTACCTAATTCCCATTAAAAAGGTATTAAGTGGCTTGGGTACTATCTCTTGCATTAGTAGGACATTAATAAAAATGGTTATTAAATTGGATAATCCTTAAGGTTTATAATTAGAAAGACTTTGATAACTAAAATGTGTAAGACATATCCTTATTTAAATTGTATTTCCCAAGTGCTAATATGAAAGGCTCAATTTTTTCATTCACTAGACATTGTTGTTCTGACTCTCTCCTCATTACAACACGGGTTAGGGAAGGAGATGACGATCCAGATGGAGATGACGATGACAGGAGCTTATGGCAATTGTCTATTTATATATTTTTGTTATTTTATGATGTACTTATCTAAAGATGATAATGTATTTTGAACATGTTGTATCCTGATTATGTAACGGTTATTATTGACATTGTGTTATGGTTTTATGGCATTTAGAATTTAAATAAAATCGGTACACTTTATGTTGTTATATTTTATTCTTCTATTGTGAGTTCTGAATGAGTAGATAAATAGCTTTGTATTGTTCTTATTACTAACCAACAACCAACTTTGAAATGGGTCTAAGTTTTGATGGGCCTTCTCTGAGTTGCGATTTTGGTCCATTTCAAGGCGTGTTGTTATATTCGGTATCACAGCCTAAGTTACCCTATAAATGGGGGAAAAATAAACGTACAGGCAGAGTATTTGTTATTTTTGAAAATATTTTTAAAAAAGCCCTACTATGTATATAATACCTACTATTTTTTTGAAAATACACACACACAAGGAAAATCTTTCTTTCATCATATAATATTATCATAGGAAGTTAGAACTAAAAGCTCGACCTATATATAGTTGATATGGCTGATAATCATTCCTCTTCTAAGGCTAGGAACCCTGCCCGAGGAAGACCCGCCATTCGAGATATGCCTGAATGATATAAACAATACCTTAGCCAAGTAATCAAGTACCTATTCCTTAGTAAGCTGCACCGGCGACACCCATTGCCTCATCTGCCGACGTAGCACCCAGTCATGTCGATTTTCCCAAAACATGCGAGGATTTATTGAATATGGGGGAGGTTACTCTAGAATAGAGGGTTTCGTAGAGGCTAAGACACAAATAAATAACAGCGAGAGGATATTTCGGGAACTCTATTGGGAGGATTAGCTGAAGAGGAGAATGGTAGCTTAGCACCTTAGGGGAGAAGCCTTAGATTGGTGGAATATTATGGCTGGAGAGAATGTTGATAGTATTTTCACATAGTATGAATTCAAGGATAGATTCAAGTAAAGGTTTATGTCGGGAGCAGAAGTGAGTTTATAATTGGAGAAATTTATACAGCTTAGGAAGGGAGACTCCACTTTGAAGGAGTGCATTAGTAAGTTTACAGAGTTAGCTAAGTTTGGGATGAGTTTAATCGACATGCCCATGATAAAGGCTATGAAGTTTGTGAAAGGTCTGAACTCCCTGTGACACCCCGTAATTTGCCATTAGTTATTTATTTAGTTAGATAATTAATTAGACTCCAAAAATAGAGTTTGTGCAAACTATGGAATTTGACTATGAAACTTGCACCATTGCGTTCGTGGCGAAATTCTAAGAAACTTCCATTTTTGGAGTTTTGCGAATCGGAGTCCAAATGAAGAAGCTATGGACGAAAAATGAATTCAGAATGAAAATAATTTGTTTAGGTAAATTAACATTTTATATGAATTAACTTGGGACTACAGATCGACCCACCACTATGGGCGGTCGATCAGGGAAGTAGACCTCTAAGTAGGGGCAATCGACCGCTTCATGTGTGGCGGTTAGGGTTATCCTAGGCCCGACAACCCGGATTCGGTATATTTTGATTCGACGGTTCAGGTTGATTCTTACGCCTATAAATTCAGGCCTAACCCCCTCTTCTTTTCTCATATTTTTTTTGAAAGAAGCAGTGAAGCTCTGCCATTTTCTCTTCTCCATTGTTTTATAAATTATAAATTATAATATATATACATATATATTTATATATTTATATATACAAATTGGAGAAGAATATAAATCAAATAAGGGAAGAAGAAGAGCGAATCAACTATACATGTATTTGAGGTAATTTATATATTTATATCTATTTTCTCTCCCAATTCTAAATCTCTTCTCGGATCTGTAATTCTAATGTATGTATATACCCTTTTTATACATATTTCTTGGCTTAAAAAGGATTTGGGGATAAATTTAAGGTTCTATTTAAGATATGGAGATTTGGAATACTTTTAAAAGGTAATTCGAATATTTTATACATTGTTTATGTTTTTAAATATATTCCATTGAGTACGTTTGATTTTATGCCTAAATCAACTTTTTTTGTTAATTATAGGCTTAAAGTAATGTAGAAAACTATTGCCTACATATTCTTGTTTTAGGTTTAATTTAAAATATGTTTACCCCAGATTTGGAGATCAATCCCAAGGATTTTAGAATTCGAATGTTTAATATTTTATTCTAGATCTGTACTTGGGTGTAAAATAGGATTTTTAGATTATTGCCAAATTTGCTAGGTTGTAGATTCTCCATAGTTTAAATTATAGGAAGAATATCCGTTTGATTTTTATAAATTTGTTTACTTTTTCCACTTTTGATTCAAAAGGACGACATTTGACTTAACAAGGAAACCCATAAACAAAAAGGGAAGAGATGTGTAAAGTATAGATTTATTCTCTGTAGTATATACAGTCTATTCTAATCAAAAAGAAATTACACATTCCTTGTAATTTCAACCGGAGTAAATCTTTCTTTTTTGTGTTAAACCAATTTATGGAAATCATAGCGGAAAATCTTCCTAAGGAATCTAATTCCAGCAAATTAAATATCGAAAGCATATTCTAGTTAATTATATATGACTAGAATATATTTAGATAAGAATAGATAGTTTTATTGTATAGTTTATACATATTTATTGCATTAATAAATAATAACATCGTTTATTCGTGCATTATCTATACGTAATGTTCATTTATTATTATTATTATATTTAGAGAAGTAAATAGGTAGAATTAGGAAATGTAGCAATTCCTATTAATGGGCAACAAATTAGGAATTGCCAATAATTAATAGGAAATAAAGGATTGTAACCCCAATTAATGGGCAATTAATGAGAAATAGTCGATACGATTAAATTAGGGGAATTCCACTAGAAGGACAAACTTTGCAATCCAATTAGTTTCTAGGACACACTTCCACATAAATTAATTTCAAGGCCATAGCAGCATAATAATTATTATTGAGGACAAAGTTACCAGTCCAATTAGTTTCAAGGACATAATTTCATAGGTTTTTAAGCATTAGAAACTAATTATTTTGCATTTGTCCTTAAAAGTAATTATTTCAGTTGTGTGTCCTAGAAACTAATTGCATTTGCTAAAGAGGCCCTTGTGGCTAATTTCTACATTAAATTAGGGGTTACAATTAGTTAGCATGGGAATTAAAGATTATGACTCCAATTAACGGGCAATTAATGGAAATGAATTTGGGAGTCATAATTAATAGGGACACATGGATAAAAAGGGATTGATAAAAATGGAATAGATAGAATTTGAAATTAGCAATCGTATATAAATGTCTTAGAAAATGCCTGTAAGGATTTAATGGACAAATTGACATTTATGAGCATTAAAAGGAGATTTATGGGTTGATAAATATTTAAGGTAAATCATACTGACTTAAATAAAAAGGGAATTAGTAAGCTAAGTCCAATGTCAACCTAAGATAATATGAGTAAAGACTTAGGATAGTTAATTGGACTTAGTAGGTTAGTGATGTGGTCAGTAGAGTCACTCGACGAAAGATTGCCCTTCACTTTGAGGCTACTAGTAATCGGGTGCACTTATTACTGTTGTGTGATATCACTAATCCTAGGGCCAATGACAACGTGAGAGATTGGACATGATTTGTTAATTGAAAAGTATTAAATGGTCCAAATTTGGAATTAGGAATGATGAGGGATATCTCTATAATGGTTCGCTCCTGACTTGAGGTATCAAGTGGCTATAGGGACTGCCTCTTTTCTAAAAGGAAGTATTAAGTAACCTAGTGAGATTGCAAATAAATAAGGATATGTCCAAAAAGATTCACTTCAGTGTTGACGTATTAAGTGGCTATTGCGTGGCCCGCCTCCCTACCGAAAGAAGCAATCTAATGAGATTCCATATTTATAATTAAGAGTGATGATGGATATCTCAGGAAGGGTTCGCTTTGGGTTTGAGGTTCTAAGTGATTGATCTAGGGTTTGCCTCTCTCCTATAAAAGAAGTACTAAGTAGCCCAATGAGATTTCCAAGCGATGTCAGCTAGATGGTACCAGTGAGGAGTACGCCTTGGGGTTAGGTATTAAATGGAAAAGGCCTGCCTATAAATAAGTGTTAAATGGCCAAAGGCCTTCCTAGTTCTTGTTAATGTGGTATTAAGTGGCTTGGGTACAATTTCTCACATTACTAAGACTATGATAACAATATATGAACTAGTGGTATTTTAAATTATAAGGCCATATATAGTGGTCAAAGGTCTCTCCAGCTAGGACCAATAGACCAATAATGACGACACTAGAAGTCCACCTTGGTAATAGGTCTTAAACAATAGAGTCTACCTCGATTGAGGTCTTAAACGGCAGATTCTGCCTATTTCTCTTTTAATAGCATTATGTGGTGATAGTAGAAGCCTGCTTCATATTTAGAAGTATTAAGTGGCAAATGGGTATGGAAGTATTAGATGGTTAATAAGGCTTCGATAGTATTTCATACCTTGGGAATGAGTAAGTAAGTAATCATATGTTCTGTGCAAGGTTAGATTAGAATTGCTAAACTTAATAGACATAATAATTAGATGGAAACCAATAAGTATAAATTTATGTTATGGACAGTTTATTGATTTTCCAATCACCAGAATGTTGTCCCGACCCCCTCCTTATTACAACCCATATGATATATTTAGAGGAATAGATACTAGAGGTGGACCTGTTTAGTTGTTGGAGAAGTCTTCTTTTCTCTCATGCTCGATATTGATGTGACAATCTGCTATCTAAAGAATACCATTAATTCCAAAGTAGTAGTCATAATCAATATTCTTATCCCATTATTGTTCTGTTGTAAGTTTAGATTTTTATCAATATCTGATAAAGCTCATGCTTATTTGTAGGTACTAAATTCAATGATCTGTGCTTTGATGGACTTAGGATCGATTTTTGACAATATTTAGGCCCATTAATATATGGGTTGTTACATTTGGTATTGGAGCCTAGGTTAGCAGATTAGAGGAATTAGGATAAATTAAGAGACGTATTCGTACTTTCCTATCTACTATTATTATATTTTTAAGTTAGATTCTAAGAATTTCGATTATAGAAGTAGTTGTAGTTCAGTTTCGAAGGAATAGGCGAAACAACTATGGATTGGAAATATCTTGGAGTTAAGATTTTCACATCGACTCTGAAGGACCCCATGGAATGCTAGCAATGTATAGGGCGTTGTTGATGAAGAGCATGAGTACGACATATGGTAGAATCCTGGAGATTAGAGGCGTTCGACTGATGGTTGAGATTCTAGATACCTTGTGATTTTGGATTCTGATGATGAGTTCTAGTCGGGGACACACATTTATTCCAGATGGATCGAAAGTTAGAGTCTATATGTCGTAATTGTCCGAAGGCAAGTTTTTGCTAGGGGGCACCCATCGATCACCATCTCGATGGTAAACCGAATTTTTATTTAGAGCATTGTTTTTACTTCCCTAGTCTAAATCTAAAGATATAATTTTTATAAAGTATGTTTGGAAATGCCCTAGATTTTGGAAAAATGATTTCCAAAAGATTTCTTTTTCCAAGGATTTATTTTGGAAATTTTGTTTTGAGAAAGTTTTGAAAATTTAATTTTCAATGAAATACGTATACACTAAGTTTTCCGTGTTAAGAAATTTTTATTTTATAAAGGATTAATTCTTGAATTCCTTAAACATTTCTATGTATATATCAGTAAAGGCCTGATTTTGATTTTGGTAAGGAAATAGTTTTCCAATTTGGGAAATTTGTGTTTAAAAAAGGTTTTTGGAAATTCTGAAATATTTATATATATAAGTTTGATTTTTAAGGGAAGATTTGATATGAAATAGTTTCTATTATTTAGAAACAATTACAAAGGAGCATATATTTTGCTTAATGATTTTTCGGTTTATAAAATTGATGTTTTTAAAATCTTCTATCTTTAAGGTACAGACAAAGTAGGAATGACATTTAATTTGATTGGGGTATGTAATTTTTAGTGTTATTGTACTTCCAACTATTGGAAGAAATATTTCTGTGCGAAGTAAGCTGGAAATATCATCTAGAATATTTTTGGGTTTTTGGAATTGTTGTTGGTCGCAACTGTTTTGTTGGGACTATTGTGAATTCTAGAGCATGGGTTGGGACTAGGCGGTAGGCTTTGACACTACCATGATAAGGACGGGAAATTTTCGGATCATGTTGAATCGAAGGAGATGGTGTGAAATGATTATATTGTTTAGTTCGACCCTAATTGGGTCTACTTTCAATTAACGCCCAAAGTCCATCTAGCAATTGACCACCTAGCGGTAAATCTAGAGTGATCTACTAGTTAACGAGTTTTGGCACAACTTAAACCTGGAACGGGACTATAAAAGTCGATTCGAATTCCCTCTGTTGCCTTCTTTCATTCCTCCTTCCTCAACCAACCGAACTCAATCTCCATCCTCGTCCTCCTCCATGTATCAGCCTCTCTTTTCTATTTCTCCCTTAGGCCACATCGTTTTTTCCCTAGGAGTGGCAGCCTCTCCTCCCTCTTGTGCTGGTTTAGCACGTTAGATCTCGCCCCACTGCCACTTTAGATCTAAACCCGATTTCCTCCCTCCAACCACTTCTTAGCCCAAGACACCTTTTCACACTGTTGGTTTTTCCTTGCATCATTATGGTCTCAACCCTCAAGAGGCCACTTGGATGGATAAGAATGAGTAGAAGGTTTAGCTGCTTTTGGCCTGGAAGAATTATTAGTCGCCGTAGGATTTGCACTAATCCTCTGCTTTGAAACCTTTGAACAGGAATATTATCCGTGCTGCATCTTCCTTTTCGATGTCCGGTTGAAGCAGAATTTCGATGGAGCCAATAGTTTGATTCATCCAAAGGCGAGGGGTGCCTTGATTGAGCTAATTAATGATGATCTCATTGAGATTTTGAAGGATTCAATGAAGGATATGGACTTGGATAATTTTGAAGTGATCGACTCAAAGATTTTGTAGCAGATCTTTTTCCACGATGTCGGTGTTTGGAAGTCGGATAATCTACGTCTGACTTCCCATAAGATTGTGTGCATCATTCAGCACAATATCATCTCTAAGACAGGAAGTTACGACTAGATTTGTCCCATGGTGCAGAAGACCACCTATGCTAGTATTGACAGCATCGTCGTTAATTGAACCTACACCCTTATGATGCAATTTGTTGATCAAGGATTAGCACTTCACAAAGTCCCTTTCTGTATTTTCACCTAGCCACTCTTTTCTTTAGGTAATATGAATGAACCTCCATGGAGAAGTAGTTTAGTAGAAGGTTTCTTCTGCCATCATTAAAATCTTCCTTAGGTAAATCACAATTCCAAAGCCATCAGCAATATCAGCAGCTCCAGTGGTATGAGATTGGGTGTATAGCTGCCATGCTACGACCATTCAAGAGTCGTAGTAACGGATTGAGCTCCAACCGTGGAGCATGGCATCTCATAGTCTGTAGACATTATTTTTGGATTCATGGTATTTTTGTCTTTTCTCTTCTAAAATTTGTTCTTTTCTTTCTGTTTATTTGGGTTATAACTGTTAGTTGTCTATTGTAAAAGGCACGCACGATATTATGAGTACCTATATATTTATTGTGTTATTGTTTTTTAACATGCAAACCGCTCTTATATATGCACAGTGAAGAAGTATTATAAATATGGAAATCTCATAAAAGACACTTAACAAAAGTAGATGAAATACAAGACTTGAATTTTAGAATAGTTGGAAAATTTTAGCGTAGTACATGGTAAAGTGCTTTTGGTATCACGGGTCATTGCTTATATTCCTCAAAAGCTAAAATTTCTTAGGTAATTGGGCATGATGACATTTTAAATAAAATGTCAAGTTTAATAGGTAAAGATTAGTTGTAGAATCTAGAATTTGGTCTGTGCGTTTAGTGCATAATCGATTTCCAACAATGCTAAAATTAAAGCATAATTTATCAAAAAATTTGAAAAGGAAATGTTTTGAAAAGCTTCTCTTTTGAAAAAGAGGTTGCTAGGTTTTAGTTAATTTTTGGCTCATGAATTATTTTTTTAATTTTTGCCCAAAAAATTGATTTCAAAGAAAATACGAGTCTAAATATTTTGGGATTTTATTTTTTAAAATGACATACAAATTTGAAAAGTGGGAAAGATTTTTATGAAACATTTGATTTTGAATGCCACATGCTAAGCATAGGTAAGGCAAATAGAGTTAGAATTTGAAGATTTAGCGATGCATTAGGATCGACGATGTGATAAATGCAAGCGATAATAAGGGAAAACTATTTTTAGCTTTGGAATTTCTATTTCCGTACCTTGTCGATGACATACACAAATGTACCTTTAGACTTAATTCCATTTTAGAGCTTGAAATAAACCCCCATATGAGTTCTGTGCGTGGAAAATTTGGAGTAAATCTGGTTCAGCTGGGAAATTTTCATTGCACTACAAGAATAGGAAGATTATAGAGTGGTAAGATTGATAAATTCTTTACCTAAATTCCATTTTTCGGCATATGAGTAAAGTTTAGAAAGCAATTTTACGATGCATTAGATTAATGGATGGTAGGAACTGGATGTAAAAATTGATTACTACATACTTCTATTCGTAGGATTATGGTGGTTTTGGTTGAAAAGATTTTTCAAAAGCTGCATACATATAGAACTGCCAGCATATATATATATAGGATGCTTGCATCATGTTTTTAAAAATGTTTTCAAAAAACACATTTATATAGGAGGATCCGATTTGGAATCATTTTGCATACATATTTTCTATGTGCCGATGCAGTAATACACTATGCACTTGTGCATGTTTGGTTGCAAAATTGATTGTACACAAATTGGTTATGTAGTTTAGGATAATTAGGATCTAAAACCATGGATTAGTCATTGGTGAAATTACGGAAGAAATTCTTTTTAAGGAGGGAAGAATGTAACATCTCGTGATTTGGCGTTAGTTATTTAATTAGTTAGTTGGTTAATTAAATTGGCTCCAAAAATGGAATTTGTAAACGATGGAATTTGACCATGAAACTTTAACCATTGCATTCGTAATGAAATTCTAAGTAAATTTCATATTTGGAGTTTTGCGATCGGAGTCCAAACGAAAAAGTTACAGATGAAAAACGAACTCGGAATGAAAATAATTCAATTAGATAAATTAGCGTTTTATATTAATTAACCTGGGTCCACATGTCAGCCCACCATAAGTAGGGGGCTGTTGACCACTTCTTGTATGGCGACAATGGTTTGCCTAGGCCCAACGACCTAGATTGTTCTGACGGTTGGGATTAATTCTTGCGCCTATAAATTTAGGCTTAACATTATCCTCTCTTCTCATATTTTTTCTGAAAGCAGCGAGGAAGCTTTGCCATTTTCTCTTCTCGACTATTTTTTAAATTATAAAATATATATTTATATTTGTATACATACAAATTGGAGCAGAATAAAAATCGAATAGGGAAGAAGAAAAACGAATCATCTATACGTGTATTTGAGATAATTTATATATTTATATATTTGTATCCATTTTCTCTTTTGATCCCAAATCTCTTCTTGGATCTATAATTTTAATGTATGTATATACTCTTTTATACATATTTCTTGGACTAAAACAGATTTGAAGATGAATTTAAGGTTCTACTTCAGATCTGGGGATTTGGATCGCTTTTAAAAGGCGAGTGGGAAATTTTATACATTATTTATGATTTTATATCTATTTCGTTGGCATACATTTGAATTTTATGCCTAAATAAATCTTATTTGTAAATTGTAGTCTTAAATTAATATAAAAAACTACTGCCTACATATTCTTGTTTCAGATTTAATTTGGAAATATGTTTACACATAGATCTAGAAATCAGTCCCAAAGATTTCAAAATTTAAATGTTGTATATTATATTACAGATTTGTACTTGGGTGTAAAATAAAAAATTTCGATCATTGCCCAATTTGTGCTAGTTCTATTTTTTCTATAGTTTAAATTGTGGGAAGAACATCCTTTTAATTTTTATAAATTTATTTACTTTTCCACTTTGGATTCAAAAAGGCGGCGTTTGATTTAACAAGGAATCCCCGTAAACAGAAAGGGAAGAGATGTGTAAAATACTGATTTATTATGTGTAGTTTACATGTCTATTCCAATTAAGAAGAAATTATCCACTCCTTATAATTTCAAATGAAGTGAATCTGCGTTAAACTAATCTATGGAAAGCATAGTGGAAAATCTTGCTAAGGAATCCAATTCCAGCAAATTAAATATGGAAAGCATATTCTAATTAAATATATACGACTAGAATATATTTGGATAAGAATAGATTGTGTAGTTTATATGTTTTTACTACGTTAATAAATAAGAATAGCGTTATTCATACATTATTTATGCGTAATGTTCGTTAGTTATTATTATATTTAGAGAAGAGAATAGGTAGAATTACGAAATGTACTAATTGCTATTAATAGAAAATAAATTAGGAATTGCCAATAATTAATAGGAAATAGAAAATTGTAACCCAATTAATGGGAAATTAACGGGAAATAATGGATAAGATTAGATTAGGGGTTACAATTGGTTAGTATGGGAATTAAAGAGTGTAACTCCAATTAATGGGCAATTAATGGAAATGAATTTGAAAGTCATGATTATAGGGACAAATGGATAAAAAGAGCTGATAAAAATGGAATAGATATAAAAATATTACTAATTTAAAATTAGTAATCATACATAAATGTTTTAGAAAATGTCCGTTAGGATTTTATGGAAAGATTGACATTTATGAGCATTAAAAGTAAATTTATGGATAGATAAATATTTATGGTAAATCTTGTTGCCTTAAATAAAAAGGGGACAATGTCAACCTAAGATGACATAACTAAAGTCTTAGGATGGTTAATTGGACTTATTAGGTTAGTGACGCGAGGTTAGTATAGTCATTCGACAGAAGACTACCCTTCACTTTGAGGCTACCAGCTGTTGGGTGCGCTTATTATAGATGTGAGATATCATTAATCCTAAGACCTATGACGGCATGAGAGATTGGAATTTATTTCTTAATTGAAAAGTATTTAATGGTCCAAATTTAGAATTAGGGGCGGTGAGGGATATCTCCATAAGGGTTCACTTTTGGTTTGAGATATTAAGTGGTCATAGGTTCCGCTTTTCTCCTAAAAGGAAGTGTTAAGTAACCTAGCGAGATTTCAAAAAAATAAAGATATCTCCAAAAATGTTCACTTCGATATTGAGGTATTAAGTGGCTATTGCAGGGCTTACCTCCCTAACAAAAGAAGCAATCTAATGAGATTCCATATTTATAATTAAGAGTGTTGATGGATATCTCGAAAAGGGTTCGCTCCGGGTTTGAGGTACCAAGTGATAGATCTAGGGTTCGCCTTTCTCCTATAAAATAAGCACTAAGTAGCCCAATGAGATTTTCAAGAAATGTCTACTAGATAGTAATAGTGAGGAGTCAGCTATAGGGTTAGGTATTAAATGGTAAAGACTTGCCTATAACTAGGTGTTAAATGGCCAGAGGCCTGCCTGATCCTGGTTAATGAGGTATTAATTGGCTTGGGTACAGTCTCTCACATTACTAAGACTTTAGACATATATGTGGTATGGCTATTATAAATTATAAGGTCATATATAGTGTTCAAAGGTCTCTGCAACTAGGACCAATAGACCAATAATGTCAAAGCTAGAAGTCCACCTTGGAACAGGTCTTAAATAATGGAGTCTACATCGATTGAGGTCTTAAATGATAGAGTCTTCCTATTTCTCTTTTAAAAGCATTATATGGCGATAGGAGAAGATCACTTCATATTAATAAGTATTAACTGGAAAATGGGTATGGAAGTATTGGGTGCGTGATGATATTTTGTCAGTATTTCATACCTTGGGACTAGGAAAGTAAGTACTCGTGTGTGTAATGCAAGGTTAGATAAGAATTGCTTACCTTAATAATTAGATGGAAACCAATCGGTATAAACTTATGTTATGAATAGTTTATAGATTTTACAGCCATCGGAACTTTGTTATAACCCCCTCCTCATTACAACCCATTGGATAGATTTAGAGGAACTGGTCATTAGAGCTGGACAAGTTTAGTTAATGGAGAGCTCTTCTTTTCTCTCATGCTCTATACTGATGTGACAACCTACTATCCAAGGAATACCATTAATTCCATGGTAGTAGTTATAATCAATATTCTTATCGTGTTATTTTTTCCATTGTAAGTTTAGATTTATATTACTCTCTGATAATGCACATGCTTATTTGCAGGTACCAAATTCAATGATTTGTGCTTTGATGGACTTGGGTTTCGATTTTTGTCAAAATTTCGGCATATTAAGGTATGGGTTGTTACACTTCCTTCTTAGAGAATTATTGTTGACCCAAGTATCCATTGGCGCTACATACATGACATTAGTTGAGGTGGCTTTACTGCAGAAAGCTAGTATGGAAGATAAAAAGATGGCGAAGGAGAAGACATAACTTACTCAAAATCAAGAAGGATTAAAAAAAGAAACTTTTGGGAAAATAATAGCCGAAAGGGAATTTCAATAAAGAAGGAAAATTGTGTAAGAGATGCCAGATAAAGGGGCATATAGCTAAAGATTTTAGGCCGAGCTTGATGAAAGAAGCTTTTATAGGAAAGTGTTATCACTGCCACGAAAAGGGGCACCTCAAGAACAAATATACAAAGTTGGCGAAGGGATGGCTGAGTGGGCAGGCATACACCATCGAGGTTGTCCCTATTTCGAGTAGACTAACCTTTAGAGACTAAGGGATGCAGCAATGGAAGGTATAACTCTTATTTTTATGGCCATAACTTGCACTTATTTAATTTTAAAGAAAATCCTTACTTCAAATCCAATTTGTAACTGGACCAATAGCAGTCTCTAATCCCATTGGGGGTCGACCCATCTTTCTTTAATTTGCAAAGACCTAGTTGTGAAATGTATGATGTTGATTTCATGTGTAATGTGTACATTCTAAATTTTGAGGGGTTTGGACTTGTCTTGTTAATGGATTGGTTATCGTACTAACGGGAAATTGTAGATTGTGATAGGAGTGTTGTTTGGTTAAAAGAGTTACAGAGAACAAGAAGGATGAGATTTAGAAGTTGATTATACACCTCAAAATCAGTCAAGTCAAGCTATTTACACTCACTGAGTCTATCTCATAATAAGCTCTCATCCATACCTAAAGTCCGAGAATTTCCTAATGTCTCTGAGGAATTCTCAAGTCTCATAACCCAAAGGGAGATCAAGTTAAGAATTGATTTGGAGAAGGATGCTAGACTAGTTGCTCTGCCATTAAGGCATATGACCCCAAAGAAAGACGATAGTTCGACATGCAAATTTCGGAGTTATTGTGTGATGTCCCGGAATTTTGGGCAATAGCAATTTGATAATATTCATTAATAATTGTTTAAATTTGAAAATATTGATTTATAATCTAATTATTTAAATTAACAAAAATTTATCTTTTAAAAAACTAATAATATTTATATTGTCTAATTATAATATATATATGTATATATGTATATATATATATATATATATATATATATGTATATATATATTATGATTGGAAGATTTGTTTTAAAATTCAACATAATAATTTTCAAAGCTAATAAATTAATTCTATATTTTCAAAACCAATACATATGTTAATTAAAAATATTTCAGCTTAAGTTAAAATAAGATTTAAATTTTGGTTCGTTTCTTTGCTTTTAAATTCTTTCTTTAAATTACACATGAACATGGCTTATAAATATATATAGGTTTAAAATATTCTTTCTTTTTAGTTATTTCACAGTAAATTTGAATATATATAAAAATTAATATAAATAACATATTAAAATGGATTTAGACATTTGTAAATATACAAGTCAAGTTTTAGACATTTGTAAATAGATGGACTTATGCAAAATACATTTGCAACTAAGATGGCATGCAATGAAACAAGTGTCCTAATTCTCTTGTAAATGAAATATAAATATAATGTTTAAAAGAAAAATCTGATTATTTAGTTCAATGCTTCCTCATCATCCTTCTTCCTTCATCTTTTCTAAAAAAATAACCTGGAAATCAAATTCAGCAGCAACATTTGCTTTCAAGTTCCAATTTTAAATTACAATTCAACTCAGCATGAATTCAATTCAAAGATCAAGCAAGATTCAACCCAGATTCAATCAAAACAGCAATCATAAGGATCAATTCAACAATCAAAACAAAGTTCCAGATTAAGATCCAAAACCTGTTCTCTGCTTCAAATTAGTGAGTATACTTTTATTTTAAAAACAATTTTCAAGTCTGAGATTCAACTTTAATGCGTGTAATGAGATCTTGAAGTGATATAGCATGAAATGTTTGCATGTATTTGAATGTATGAATATATATTATGTGATATGTCTGTGTATAGGAAGATATTCACTTCTATGTTATAGTACAGGGGTAACTTCATCAACAAAAAAATTGATATCTTCCAAACAAATGAATTTTAGACTAAGATCATTAAAGTAAAAAGGGTTGTAACATAGTAACATTAATTTTAAAAATGGTTTCAAGATTTTACATTTAGTAAATATTAAAAAAATAATAAAGAAATACAGTAGTGATAAGAAATATGTCAATAATCGATGATGTTATTTTTAAGATTTGAATTTAGAATCTGATTTGTAGTGCTAAATCATGAATTTAGGATGAGAAATCAGGACTTTTAGGTAAGTAATTGTTGAGATATATGGAGTTGATCAGAATCTATATTTTGCTAAATTTTGGCGATCGACGTGGTCGTTGTTGAGGGAAGCCTGAAGGTGGATGATCTCTGGAAAAATGGTGTAGTAATTTATCGTTGGCCGTGGTGGACAGGGGAGGCTGAAGTAGGGTTTTGAACCCGATTTTTTTGTCGTGGTGTTCGTGGAAAATTCGTTGTCGTGGGGAGACCGGACTCGATCGCGAGGTAGGGAAAGGGTTCGTCGGAGTGTGGCATGGATTTAGGTTGGACGACGTGTGTTCCTGAGGTCGAAGGCAATGGCCAAGGGGAGGTTTTCTAATTGGGGTAGGTTCCAGGCTTGGGTCGTTGGGTTCGATTTTGATTCGCAGGTGAATCAGTAAGTTTAGGTGGTCGCGTGGAACGATGGGGTGGTCGTCGACTTGACGAAGGTCAAGGCGGAGGTCGGAGCTCTGGCGATGGTGCGTGCATGTGCATGGTGCACATTTGTGTATCTGGAATTGTCGAGGTTTGGGGAAGAATATTTTTCCCGGGGTCGAACTCAAGTAGATTTCGTGATTGACTTGAAGCAGGAAGGTTACGCGAGTGCCCCGTGTTTTGCCCGGGGGAGAGTCATGGTAGGCTCGGGTTGATTCATCTTGTTTCCAGATTTAAGTTTTTTATAATAAAAACTTGTACGGTTTTTAAATTAAGTGAAAACAGAATCCAGATTTCAAAACAAAGTAAGAACATGTTTTGTGAAGTAAGGACAATGTTTTGAAAATGGAAAATCAAGTTAAAGTAAAGTAAAATATGAAATAGTTTTATAAAACATAAGAAATACAAATTTAAAAGCGAACGAAAATATGTTTTCTAGATTTAAGTATTTATCAGATTCCAAAGTAAAATGTTTTAGCAAGTTTTAAATTTTATTTTTAAGTTATTAACAAATGAATTTAGTTTTCAAAAGAATGTTTAGTTTTAAAATTTATTTTTAAGTTATTGAAAATAATTTAGTTTTCAAAAGAATGTTTAGCCTCGTTTAAAAGAATATTTAAAATGAATATATTTCCATAGAAATAGAAATTAAGTTCCAAAGTAATTAAACAAGTTAAACAAGTCTTTAAAGATTTACTGTTTAAGTGATTTGTTTATAGTAATTATATTAATTTTGAAATTAAATTCCTAAGTGCTTTAAAAGGTAATAAGATAATGTTTTGAAATTAAGATGTGGTTAAAGAAGAGTGATTAACTTTAATTAATCATAGAATTATCTAAATGATGTTTATATTTTCAAACATTCAATTCAATTCAATTTAATTTAATTTAATTTAAATATGTGTTTAATTAAGGTAATGGTTATCTTAATTAATTAAAAGTCATAGTTGATAAATTAAATTAAAGTGTAATTACTTAATTAACTAAGATGATTAACTAATGTTATTAATTCAGGATAGTTAATTAGTTGATTAATTAAGGATAGTTAATTCCTTTATTAAGGGTTAATTAATATAAGTAATTAAAGGTAATTAATTAAAGAGTAATTAATAAATGAGGAGATTAATTACTCAATGTAATTAATTAATGTGATTAATTTAAGATAATTAATTAATTTAATTAATTAAGGATAATCACTTATGAAGTTGATTAAGTATAATTACTTAATGTAATTAATAAAGTATAATTACTTAGTGAAGTAATTAATGATTAGTTACTGAATGTAATCAATAAAGGATAATTACTTAGTGAAAGTAATTAGAGGGATAATTACTTAGTGGAAGTAATTGAGGATTAATTACTAAGTGTAATTAATTAAAGGATTAATTAATATAAAAATTTAGGAGTTAATCAATTAATGTAAGTAATTACAGGATGGTTAATTACTGTATGTGATTAATTAAAGTTGATTAATGAAAGTGATAAATTAAAGTATAATTAATATATGTAATTAATTAATGATCAATATAATTAATTATAGTTAACTAATTAATGAAAGTATTTAGAGGATCATTAATTAATGCAATTACTGAGAGTAATTAAAGGTTAATTATTGTGAATGGTTAAAGGATAATTTAATTGGGTGATCAATTAAGGGCTAATTACTTAATGTAATTGAAGAATAATTAATCAAGAATAATTAAGTAAGATGGATAATTAGGGGATGATTTATTAATTGGGTTGTAATTAATTAATGTTAAGTAAGCAGGTTTTAAAAATAAATTAAAGTAATTAATTTAATTGGTTGTTGATTAAATTAATTAAAGATGTTGTGACAATTGATCTTGCTTATGGATGGTTGAATGATGTTGAATGCTTTGGATTATGTGATATCTTTGATATGTGATATCTGCTATTTGTGATATGGGAGGTTTTGGTTGAACTGTGATAATATATGGATTATCTATCGGTGATGATGTGAATCATCTATCTGTGTGAATATGATATCCTAAGTGATATATTAAATTGTTTAAACCCTTAAACAACTTGGATATTAAAACGGCGTTTTGGATTTCGGTGAGACCGGGATCGGATTTCCAATTTGGAATATCCGAAAACCAAATCGATCTAAATTAAACGATAGATCGTGAAATCTCTAATGAAGATAAAAATGAAGACTCGAAGTGTAAGAACTATTCGTCGTTAAAATTCTGAGGGTGATTCCAAGATAAATTTGGCGGAGATAGTGCTTTCAGATTCGAGATGAAGATTCAGAGTGCAAGGGCTATTGTCGTAAACTCTAAGGGTGATTCCAAAATGAGTGTAGCAAGATAGTGCCTTCGGTTTCGTTATGGATTGAATGCTTTCAGACCATCATCATTGGAGGATGATGACCATTCCAAGAAATGTGCTCTAAAAGGCAATCGTAGCCTCAAGCCTCATCAACCGAGAAAGGCTAAGTAGGTCGTGCCTAAGTAGGATGAGTTTTCCCCTGTCTAGAGGTCCCTTTTTATTTGGCTTAGTGTGTGGTTGGTCAAGCCAACCGTGATGCCTTGTTCGGGATTATCCAGTAAGGGATGGTTCCGGTCTTGTGTTGCAGGGGATCAGGGTGGATCCTCGGTACTTTGATATAGACCAGGTATTGTGACGGGCGGTACCTTAGTAGCCCTGCCATTGATGGGAACCCATTTTCCCTACGTGCCTTTACGTTTTTGATTGTATAACCCATTATGTGGCTAGTATGCTGAAATTTAATAATGTAACAATTTCAGCTATTTTCTATTTAATTGAAAACACTAGACACTATTATAATATCGCTGGATTTCCTATCAAATGTTTTGGTTATCGTAAGGTAAAAACTATTCCATGTTTATGTGTGGGAAGTCTTAAGAGATACCTTTTGTTTTCAAAGGTTTTTCAAAGTTAAGAAACTTAACCCATTTACTCGCACCTGACCCATGCCTGACCCGGAGTTTATTTTCTATTTTATTAAACTCTTGATCACTCAAATTTTTACAAGTAGCCAAGGGATTCAGATTTGCTTTGAAGAATTCTAGAGGAACTTTGGAGTAGGAGGCTTTAGCGTGTAGATATATAGTGTTTCCGCTGTGTTGTATCTCTATAATGAAGTCTGTATTGTACTAGAGTTGTATGATAGACAGGTCTTTATAACTGTCTAGTTTGTGATGTATTAAGCTATGTAACTCTGATAGATGTTGTATGTTATGTAATAACTATGTGATTAATATATTTTATTCATTTTCCCTTGTGATATTCTGATATTGTGTAGTTCCTTCTTTCCTTTCTTTCTCTTTTCTATCCCTTTCTTTCTTACTACTGATGTGTCTTTCTGTGGAGTGAAAGACGGGTCATTACAGTGGTATTAGAGCGCTAGGTTGAGTGAATACCTAGGCTTTGGTATGATATCTTTCTTGAGAGAGCGTACTTGTATTTTTATGCATATATATATATCTACCTATTTTGTTGGGTTGCCTGTTCGGGTTTGCCGACATGAGTTCTAGAGGTAGGAGGGGTAGTGGTGTGTGTAGCATGACTACCACTAATGGAAGAAGTCCGAGTGTTGAGGTTGGAAGAGTATCTGCGGAGGCTGTAGACCCAATACCGCCTCGAGTAAGCTTTGCAGCACTTGGTTAAGGATTTCATCAATCTCGGAGGATGGTATTTTTAAGAAGGTATGGAGTCCATCTTTCGAATGCAAGTTTGGTTGCGCTCGTGTGAGCGGATTTTCAAGAGTTTAGATCTGTCGGATGAGCAGAAGTGAGGAAGTTTGTATGTATGAGACTAAGGTCTATGAGTTGCTACGGACACGGTGTCATTTTCACCCCCTTAGAAGAGTGAGATGTTTTATGCTTGGTTTGAGGCCCGAGTTTCTCGAGGAGATGTCTGCATCTCGAAGACTCTTTGTGGAATTAGTTGATTTGGCTTTGAGGTTCAAAGATTTTTTGGATAAGAAGTCTTCGACATCTATGGTAGCAAAGCAGCTCGGAGGTGTTTTGTGTGCCAGCAGGAAGGTCTTTTGGCTTAGTAGTATCCTAGAAGTGGAGTCCAGAAGCAGCGGAGTGGACCCATTTCTTTGGTGAATTAGTTAAATAAGCATAAGCTATTCCTATTTGAGAAGAGAGAACAGTATCTTTGGAAACTGGGATGGGTAGATCGCAAAAGTGACTTGCGATAGTTTGAGTGTTCTCTTTGGTAATCTTTTGCTTGGATTGAGGCATCTCAAGTGGAAGTAGAATCTATCGAAGTGGTTAGAGATTTTTTCGAATGTCTTCGAGGTAGTCAAAGGTTTGCATCCGCATCGGGAGATTGAGTTCCGTATCGACTTGGTTCCAAGGGCAATACAAGTGGTACAACCAAGTAGAAGGATGACTCCTAGAGAGAGGGTTTACTGAAGCAACTCAGTATTTCATAGAGCTACTGTGTTTTCTGGGATGTGTTGTCCAGTTTGTGCTCATATTCATCGACGGCATTCTCATCTACTCCAGATCAGAGTTGCGCAACGGAAGCAAGTTGGCAGCTGTTCTAGAGTGGATGCAACTGCAGACTCCTACAGGAAGTTTTTAGGATCTGAAGGCAAGATTGGCAAGTGCACCTATTTTAGCTACCGGATGGGAGAGGTTGGTTCGATGTCTACTGATGCTTATGAAGTAGAGCTTGTTTTCTGATTTCGGGGGACTTGGGAGGACCATCTGGTTGAGTAGGATCCGGAGTTTGATTTATTCATGGTCCAGATATAATTCGAGAGGCATCTGTGAAGGTTGAGCTGATCAAGAAAGGATATAGGCAGCTCAGAATCGTCAGATGAGTTTTGTGGATAAGAGACGATAGAATTTGGAATTCGAAGTTGGAGATTTGTATTTTTTAAGCTTTTCTCCAATCAAAGGAGTAACAGGATTGGGTAAGTTTTGAAAACTAGCTCCGAAGTATATTGGACATTTATTTGTTCTCGAAGGATTAATACTTTGTTCTACAGGATTAAATTTCCAGTTTGGATGGCTGGGATTCACAAGGTATTTCATGTATCTCTGAGGGAGTACGTGTAAGATCCATCATTAGTTGTAAAATGAGCAGTCAGAAAGATTTGGAAATTGAGTCACACTTTTCGGTGGTCTGATATTCTGTTCAGATTGTAGATCAAGGTAAGAAGGAGCTCAGGATCAGAGTGGTGTAGCTAGTCTAGATTCAGTAGAGTGAGTATCCCAGTATTTGTACCTGAGAAACTCTAGATAATATTAGATAACCTATCCTGAATTGTGTCCGGATAATTAGGTTTGTTCGTTTAAATAAAGTGGTTGCTATGGTTGTTGGTGTATGGATGATATGTATGCTTTGATGATTGTTAATTAAATTTTTTTGCTGGATTATTAAATTATCTTTGCTTTTCAATTTCGGGGACGAAATTCTTTTAAGGGGGGAGAAATGTGCAGTCCCAGTACTTTAGGCAATAGCAATTTGATAATCTTCATTAATAATTGTTTAAATTTGACAATATTGATTCATAATCTAATTATTTATATTAACAAACATTTATCTTTTTAAAACTAATAATATTTATGTTGTCTAATTATAATATATATATATATATATATGTGTGTGTATATATTATGATTGGAAGATTTGTTTTAAAATTCAATATAATAATTTTCAAAGCTAATAAATTAATTCTATATTTTCAAAACCAATATATATGTTAATTAAAAATATTTTAGCTTAAGTTAAAATAATATTTAAATTTTGGTTCATTTGTTTGCTTTTAATATTCTTTCTTTAAATTACAAATGAACATGGCTTACAAATATGTATAGGTTTAAATATTCTTTCTTTTTAGATATTTCATAGTAAATTTGTATATATATAAAAATTAATATAAACATAACATATTAAAATGGATTTAGACATTTGGAAATATATAATCCAAGTTTTAGACATTTGTAAATAGATGGACTCATGCAAAATACATTTTTTACTAAGACGACATGCAATGAAACAAGTGGCCTAATTCTCTTGTAAATGAAATATAAATATAATGTTTAATAGAAAAATCTGATTATTTAGTTCAATGCTTTCTCATCATCCTTCTTCCGTCATCTTTTCTGAAAAAAATATAAATGTACAAACTTGGAAATCAAATTCAGCAGCAACATTTTCTTTCAAGTTCCAATTTCAAATTGCAATTCAATTCAGCATGAATTCAATTTAAAGATCAAGCAAGATTAAACCCAGATTCAATCAAAACAGCAAGCATAAGGATCAATTCAATAATCAAAACAAAGTTCCAGATTAAGATCCAAACCTGTTCTCTGCTTTAAATCAGTGAGTAAACTTTTATTTTAAAAACAGTATTCAAGTCTGAGATTCAACTTTGATGCATGTAATGAGATTTTGAAGTGATATAGCATGAAATGTTTGCATGTACTTGAATGTATGAATATATATTATGTGATATGTCTGTGTATAGGAAGATATTCACTTCTCTGTTATAGTACATGGGTAACTTCATCAACAAAAAAAATTGATACCTTCCAAACAAATGAATTTTAGACTAAGATCTTTAAAGTAAAAAGGGTTGTAACATAGTAACATTAATTTTTAAAATGGTTTCAAGATTTTACATTTAGTAAATATTGAAAAAAATAAAGAAATACAGTAGTGTTCAGAAATATGTCAATAATCGATGATTTAATTTTCAAGATTTGATTTTAGAATTTGATTTGTAGTGCATCATGAATTTAGGAAGAGAAATCAGGACTTTTAGGTAAGTAATTGTTGAGATATATGGAGTTGACCAGAATCTGTATTTTTGCAAAATTCTGGCGATCGGCATGGAATTAGTCGACATGGTCATTGTCGAGGGAAGCCTGAAGGTGGATGATCTCTGGAAAAATGGTGTAGTAATTTATCATTGGCCATGTTGGCCAGGGGAGGCCGAAGTAGGGTTTTGAACCCAATTTTGTCGTCGTGGTGTTCGTGGAAAAATCGTCGTCATGGGGAGACCGGCTCGATCGCGACTCGAGGAAAGGGTTCGTAGGAGCGTGGCATGGCTTTAGGTTGGACGGCGTGTGTTCCTGAGGTCGAAGGCGATGGCCAGTGGGAGGTTTTCTGATTGGGGTAGGTTCTAGGCTTCGGTCGTTGGGTTCGACTTTGATTCGCAGGCGAATCAGTAAGTTTAGGTGGTCATGTCGAACGATGGGGTGGTCGTCGACTTGACGAAGGTCACAACAGAGGTCAGAGCTCTGGCGATGGTGCGTGCATGTGCACAGTGCACATTTGTGTATCTGGAATTGTCGAGGTTTGGGGAAGAATGTTTTTTCCCGGGGTTGAACTCGAGTAGATTTCATGATTGACACGAAGCAGGAAGGTTACGCAAGTGCCTCGTGTTTTGCTCGAGGGAGAGTCGTGGTAGGCTCAGGTTAATTCATCTTGTTTCCAGATTTAAGTTTTTTGTAATAAAAACTTGTATGGTTTTTAAATTTAAGTGAAAACGGTATACAGATTTCAAAACAAAGTAAGAACATGTTTTGTGAAGCAATGACCATGTTTTAAAAATGTAAAATCAAGTTTAAGTAAAGTAAAATACGAAATAGTTTTATAAAACGTAAGAAATACAAATTTAAATGCAAACGAAAATATGTTTTCTAGATTTAAGTATTTCTCAGATTCCAAAGTAAAATGTTTTAACAAGTTTTAAAATTTATTTTTAAGTTATTAACAATAAATTCAGTTTTCAAAAGAATGTTTAGTTTTAAAATTTATTTTTAAGTTATTGAAAATAATTAATTTCCAAAAGAATGTTTAGCCTAGTTTAAAAGAATATTTACAATGAATAGATTTCCATAGAAATAGAAACTAAGTTCCAAAGTAATTAAAGAAGCTTAAACAAGTCTTTAAAGATTTAATTGTTTGAGATTGATTTGTTTATAGTAATTATATTAATTTTGAAATCAAATTCCTAAGTGCTTTAAAAGGTAATAAGACGATGTTTTGAAATTAAGATGTGGTTAAAGAAGAGTGATTAACTTTAGTTAATCAAAGAATTCTCTAAATGATGTATGTATTTTCAAGCATTTAATTTAATTTAATTTAAATAAGTGTTTAATTAAGGTAATGGTTATCTTAATTAATTAAAAGTCTTAGTTAACAAAAGAAATTAATGTGTAATTAATTAATTAACTAAGATGATTAATTAATGTTATTAATTCAGGATAGTTAATTATTTGATTAATTAAGGATAGTTAATTCCTTTATTAAGGGTTAATTAATCTAAGTAACTAAAGGTAATTAAATAAAGAGTAATTAATAAATGGGGAGATTAATTACTCAATGTAATTAATTAATATGATTAATTTAAGATAATTAATTAAATTTAATTAATTAAGGATAATCACTTATAAAGTTGATAAGTATAATTACTTAATGTAATTAATAAAGTATAAACACTTTGTGAAGTTATTAATGGTTAATTACTGAATGTAATTAATGAAGGATAATTACTTAGTGAAAGTAATTAAAGGGATAATTACTTAGTGGAAGTAATTGAGGATTAATTACTTAGTGTAATTAATTAAAGGATTAATTAATATAAATAATTAAGGAGTTAATTAATTAATGTAAGTAATTACGGGATGGTTAATTACTGTATGTGATTAATTAAGGTTGATTAATGAAAATGATTAATTAAAGTATAATTAGTAAATGTAAGTATTTAAGGATCAATGTAATTAATTATAGTTAATTAATTAATGAAAGTAATTAGAGGATCATTGCTTAATGTAATTAATGAGAGTAAGTAAAGGTTAATTACCGTGAATGGTTAAAGGATAATTTAATTATGTGATCAATTAAGGGCTAATTACTTAATGTAATTGAAGAATAATTAATCAAGGATGATTAATTAAGATGGATAATTAGGGGATGATTTATTAATTGGGTTGTAATTAATTAATGTTAAGTAATTAGGTTTTAAAAATAAATTAAAGTAATTAATTTAATTGGTGGTTGATTAAATTAATTAAAGATGTTGTGACAATTAATCTTGCTTATGGATGGTCGAATGATGTTGAATTCTTTGGATTATGTGATATCTCTGATATGTGATATGTGTTATTTGTGATATGGGATGTTTTGGTTGAAGTGTGATAATATATAGATTATCCATCGGTGATGATGTGAATTATCTATCTTTGTGAATATGATATCCTAAATGATAGATTAAATTGTTCGAACCCTTTAACAACTTGGACATTAAAACGATGTTTTATATTTCGGTGAGACCGCGATCGGATTTCCAAATTGGAATATCCGAAAACCACATCGATCCAAATTAAATAATAGATCGTCAAATCTCTAATGAAGATCAATATGTAGACTCGTAGTGTAAGAACTATTCGTCATTAAAACTCTAAGGTTGATTCCAAGATGAGTTTGACAGAGATAGTGCTTTCAAATTCGAGATGGAGATTCAGAGTGCAAGTGCTATTGTCGTTAACTCCGAGGGTGATTCCTAAACGAGTGTAGCGAGATAGTGCCTTCGGTTTCATTCGAACCCAGAATGAACTTGTATGGATTGAATGCTTTCAGACCATCGTCATTGGAGGACGATGAGCATTCCAAGATATGTGTTCTAAAAGGTAATCGTAGCATCAACCCTCATCAACCGGGAATGGCTAAAACTGGGGAGGTGCAGCAAGGCTAAGTGGGTCGCGCCCAAATAGGACGAGATTTTCCCCGTCTAGAGGTCCCCTTTTATTCGGCTTAGTGTGTGGTTGGTCACGCCAACTGTAGGGTTGTCTTGTTCAGGATTATCCAGTAAGGGATTGTTCCGACCTTGTGTTGCAGGGGATCATGGTGGATCCTCGATACTCTGATCTAGACCAGGTACTGTGACGGGCGGTACCCCAGTAGCCCTTCCATTGATGGAAACCCATTTTCCCTATGTGCCTTTACGGTTTTGATTGTATAACCCACTTTGTGGCTAGTATGCTGGAATTTAATAATGTAACAATTTCAGCTATTTTCTATTTAATTGAATACCCTAGACACTATTATAATATCAATGGATTTTCTATCAAACGTTTTGGTTATCGTAAGGTAAATACTTTTCCATGTTTATGTGTGGGAAATCTTACGAGATACCTTTTGTTTCCAAAGGTTTTTCAACTTAAGCAACTTAACATGTCTGATCTGGAGTTTATTTTCTATTTTATCAAACTTTTGGGTACTCAAATTTTTAGGAGTTGCTAAGGGATTCAGGTTTGCTTTGACTAATTCAGGAGAAACTTTTGTGTGGGAGGCTTCAGCGTGTAGATATATAGTTGTTTCCGCTGTGTTGTATCTCTGTAATGAAGTCTTTATTGTACTAGAGTTGTATGATAGACATGTCTTTATAACTGTCAAGTTTGTGATGTATTAAGCTGTGTAACTCCGATAGATGTTGTATATTTTGTGATAACTATGTGATTAATATATTTTATTCATTCCGTTGTGAAATTCTGATATTGTGTAGTTCCTTCTTTCCTTTCTTTCTCTTTTCTATTTCTTTCTTTCTTACCAATGATGTGTCTTTCTATGGAGTGTAAGACGGGTCATTACAGTGGTATCAGAGAGCTAGTTTGAGTGAATACCTAGGCTTTGGAATGATATCTTTCTTGAGAGAGCGTACTTGTATTTTATGTATATCTATATATCTACCTATTTTGTTGGGTTACCTTTTCGCGTATGCCGACATTAGTTCTAGAGGTAGGAGGGGTAGTGGTGTGTGTAGCATGACTACCACTAATGGAAGAAGTCCGAGTGTTGAGGTTGGAAGAGTATCTGCCGAGGCTGTAGACCCAATACCGCCTCGAGTAAGCTTTGAAGCACTTGGTTAAGGATTTCATCAATCTTAGAGGATGGTATTTTTAAGAAGGTATAGAGTCCATCTTTGGATTGCAAGTTTGGTTGCGCTCGTGTGAGCGGATTTTCAAGAGTTTAGATCCGTCGGATGAGCAGAAGCGAGGAAGTTTGTCTGCATGAGACTAAGGTCTACGAGTTGCTACGGACATAGTCTCATTGTCACCTCCTTAGAAGATTGAGATGTTTTATGCTTGGTTTGAGGCCCGAGTTTCGCGAGTAGATGTCTGCATCTCGAAGACTCTTTTGTGGAATTGGTTGATTTGGCTTTGAGGTACGAAGAGTTTTTGGATATGAAGTCTTCGACATCTGTGGTAGCAGAGCAGCTCGAAGGTGTTTTGGGTGCCGGCAGGAAGGTCTTTTGGCTTAGTATTATCCTAGAAGCGGAGTCCAGAAACAGCGGAGTGGACCCATTTCTTCAGTGAATTGGTTAAATAAGCATAAGCTGTTCTAATTTGAGAAGAGAGAACAGTATCTTTGGAAATTAGGATGGGTAGATCGCAAAAGTGACTTGCGATAGTTTAAGTTTTCTCTTAGGTAATCTTTTGCTTGGATTGAGGCATCTCAAGTGGAAGTAGAAGCTATCAAAGTGGTTAGAGATTTTTCGGATGTCTTCGAGGTAGTCAAAGGTTTGCATCCACATCGGGAGATTGAGTTCCGTATCGACTTGTTTCCAAGGGCAATACAAGTGGTACAACCAAGTAGAAGGATGACTCCTAGAGAGAGGGTTTAATGAAGCAACTCAGGATTTCATAGAGCTACTGTGTTTTCTGGGATGTCTTGTCCAGTTTGTGCTCATATTCATCGACGACATTCTCATCTACTCCAGATCAGAGTTGCGCAGCGGAAGCAAGTTGGCAGCTGTTCTAGAGTGGATGCAAATGCAGACTCCTACAGGAAGTTTTTAGGATCTGAAGGCGAGATTGGCAAGTGCACCTATTTTAGCTACCGGATGGGAGAGGTTGGTTCGATGTCTACTGATGCTTATGAAGTAGAGCTTGTTTTCTGATTTCGGGGGTCTTGGGAGGACCATCTGGTTGAGTAGGATCCGGAGTTTGATTTATTCATGGTCCAGATATAATTCGAGAGGCATCTGTGAAGGTTGGGCTGATCAGGAAAGGATATAGGCAGCTCAGAATCGTCAGATGATTTTTGTGGATAAGAGACAATAGAATTTGGAATTCGAAGTTGGATATTTGTATTTTTTAAGGTTTTCTCCAATTAAAGAAGTAACAAGATTGGGCAGGTTATAACCGTTAAAATAGGTACCGTTGGCAAATTCAGTCACATTTTTGCTCATGGTTATAACCGTGATAAAAATAGTAATTTGTCACGCTTATAACCATTATAAATTTAGATATTATCACACTTATAACCATGACAGAACAATATTTACTCATGGTTATAATCGTGATAAAATGGTTATTACTAGCGCTTATAACCGTAGGAAATTTAGGTAGTATCACACTTATAACCGTGACAGAATAATAGTTTCTAACATTTATAACCATTACCAAAAAGGAAACTCTAACACTTATAACCATGACAAATGCAAATTATATCACAGTTATATCCATTACGAAATGTTATTTTCTAACATTTATAACCGTGATAACTAAAACAATATCAAACAAACTCAATTGCTGCATATATCTGCCGGCTCCACTATTACACTGACACAAAAAACTGTCAACCACCCAAACTACTTAACTTCACAACAACTTCATATCCCCTTCCCAATTGCCTAATCAACCAGACATCAACATTCATGACCAAACTTCTCTAATAACCAGTCATTGATCACACTTCACCAGTAAATCCACAAACAAACTGCAAGTTCATCTCATATTCCTTCCACTGCTACATCAAACTGCAAGTTCACCACATCAAACTATCTACATATTCCTTCCACTATCTACTTCCATCGTTATCACCTTCATCACTATTCCCTTCAACATCATCTACATATCAACAATCTCGTGCCAACACAACCCTCCGACCACTTGCATTCACCTCCTCCGAGCAATTCAAAACCACCGTTTCATTGCCAAACCCCCCTACCCTAACACTTCTACACAGACAACCCGCAAGCATCACCATACTGCTCACTTTCCACTTCATGCAATACAAATTTCCCTCAACCATCCGCCATTGTCAACCATCCTCCAGCAATCAACACTTCAAAAACCCATTCCTGCCCACTGTCATCTCACCTAAATCAAACAGTCACTAAAACTCCTTGTCATTGCACATTCTTATCCGTCAACTTCCAATACATTCTCCTTCACCTCAACCAAATACTGATCGATTCCACACTCCTCCAAACCATCAACTTGCCCTCATTCGCTGCCTGTTACAGCCAACCAAACACCTCGTCGAACATGTTTTTTTCTTGCCACAACAGCCTTTCTTCACACTACAAACATCGGAAGCACCCTACAATGCCTAAATCGAACACGATCACCTACCGAGCCTCACTTCTTCCTCAACATCGCCTATTGACTTCTAACAGCAGTTACAGCAGCGACCAAACCACGACCCAAGCCCCGGCAATCCACCGCAACTCTGCTGTCACTACCTTGTATCGAACCGTGACTCCAAACCATTTCGAATTGCTAACAAAAATCGAACGAGCCCACCACCTCGAACTAAATGAAATAAAATAATATATAACATTTAAATAGAGAAGCTGTTTCAGATCTGAAAGAAAATATATATCAAGGAAAGAAAATAAATAGAGAAACATACTCTCAACAGTCCTGCGTTGGGAGTATGCACCTGCTAACTAAAAGTTACACTGTTAAAGTAATATATAACGATCAGTGGATGACAATATATAGCAAAAAAAATATCCAGTCTCATAATTACAAAAAATCTTGTAATAATTCGGTGAAGCATGATGAATTACCTCGACTGAAATGAATTCGCTTGTTGACAAATCAGGAATTGACTTCATAGCATTTGATGTGATCCAATCAAGAAATCAAGTAGTTAGATAATTGCTTCATAATGCATAACATATTATTTCTGGAAATAGTAAAGTACAAGTAGTCGCTGTATTGCAGCTATTGCAACTAATTTCCAGGTGATATGAAAAAGGCAATAAAGCTTAAGTAGCATAAAGTTCAGATATAACAGACTTGCTATTTCATAGATGATCTTGCTATTCTCACATAACATATCTGCAAAATTGGACTACGTTCCATGATAAAATCACATGAAAAACATAAGGAGATTGAAGGAAATGTAGATCCATCCCTTGTAAAAATAATCTATAATATGCCTATTTTTAGTAAACCAAAGTCAAATGAAGACTTAGGTATAATGTGATGTTCAAAGCAAACATGAGCTATCAATGTACATATGTACATATTCAAACATGGATCATCAATGATGCAATGAGAAAATAAGATTCATATTCAAGGTTTAATTAGGACTCTTTTTTTCGTTTGGTTGTTTTATCTTTTATGCTGATTGTGTAGTTAAGTTTGCATCATATGTTGGTTTGGTGTTTTTTCTATGATGATGATTCAGAACTAGAATTTCCGTGTATTTTTATTTAGACAATAAGAAATATTTTTTGTTGTTGTGCAGTTTAGTTTGCTTTATATGTTGGTTTTGGTGTTTTATCTATGATGAAGTATTGAGATTGGAATTTCATTATATTTTTAACCTAGATTACCAAGAAACAGAACTGTAGGATGTTGCAGTTTCCAACACACGTTCTTCAAATGATACGAATCTTCATAACAGCTTAAAACATTAAGTTGGTTTTTATTTTGTGGTTAATTTTGGTTTCTCATTAGCAATTCAATCTTGTTCTCGGTTTTATTTGTTCTTATGTTAGATGTTAATGTCGTTGACCTAAGAGTTGTCATTTTATGAAGCCTTCAAACTAGCACACGATATGTTGTTCATCAATATATACTCCTACACACATATGCAAGTTAGATTTATTTCTTATTCATATTTTTAGTTTAAAGAGCTATAGCAATTAACAAGCTAAAGGAGTTATCTTATGTACAAGTTCAGATACATGTAAAAATAATGCCAACAATTTGGGTTTTTTCCAGTTTTTTCTAGTAACATTTTCTGGTTTCAATTTTTTTGTGGATTAGTATTTTCATTTATGCTATTTTTGGCTTTAATATAGTTGCTTTCTATGTTGATTATTAGGAATTTAGGATAACTGCCTTTCTAGGATCTAAGTATTTTTAAAAAAATATTCAATGTTATTATTAAACATTGAAACAATACTGGGTTAGAGTCCACTACAAATAAAGTCAAGCAATAAACACATGTACAAGTCAATAAGACCCAACCATATCGCACATCTTCGTATGTCTAGCCATTATTGTAGAAGTGATGCATAACTAATGTGCTCCACTCTTAGAATTTCACAAGCATTGATAAAGTGAGCTTATGTGTAAATAGAGTTGAAACTTAGTTAATTGGTTTTAATAGAATTTTCAGGTATAGGAATATTCTTGCAGTCTAAATGTATTAACACAAAATTTTCATTCATTGATGAACAAATTACCTATTAAACAGTAATGATAGATAATTGAGAAGGTTTTTTATATATTATTTACTCAGTAACTTCAGTTCTAACATGTACCATATGCAATAAAAGACATATATAATGATTAAGGAAGACTTTCTAAAAAACCAACGAAAAACTCAAAATTATACATAAAAAATAAAAAAGGAAACTTACCTCATGTGGCATAATATCCCAAATCCATCACTAGCTAAAACCAAAAAGTCAAGGCCTTTGTCAAAGGTTTCTACCTAAAAGTTCATAGAGAAAGCAATATAAGCTGAAACATGCCCAAATAATATAATATTGCATCAATGAATAACTACATTGATGGATACTGCAAGTAACAATAGGACCTGAAAGATCTTAATGTAGTGGATGCAAAAAATTTAATCAAACAATCTACCTTTGCATCGTCTAAAAGACCTTACAACATGTGGTTATCATACAACTAATGTTGTTTTTCTAACTCATACGTCAGAATCATTAATTAGCTTTTCTTTTAAAGATTATATAATTAGAAAGTTGAAGTTCTACACTCCTAAAAATATGCTAATTTTCTGACATACTGTAGGATATCTATTTAACAATGTAGAAAAACTTACCTGCCTATTTTATTTTAAATTATAAAGAGCATAGATCAGGCTCTCAAGAAATTATCTAAATGTCCGGATTTGCAGCAACAAATTGTTTAAAGGCGATCATCAAATGCTCGAGGCATTGCCAATACACCACCTACCCTCCAAGTACCTTACAAACCAAACAAAAGGTTTATCCAGAAATACAATAATTGGACAAATCAAAATAATAAGTGAGTATCAAGAACACAGACCAATTATTTGCCTCATCGTCTCGATAGACTTCACAATAAAGTTTATGATGCTTAAAGATTCAGAAGATAAAACTTGGACTAACATTAATTGAATAACAAAACGATCGTAGAATTTCAAAAACTGTCAGTCATTGAATAAATCTTTTCATTAAAAGCAAAAGCCTATTCAAAATAATGAACTTGTCTTCTCATGGGTACACAAGTACCTCCAAAGTCTGACATGCATAAATAAGGTTCAACATTCATCACAATATCAGAATAAGCAAATGCTTCCATTACGTTAAACATAATATACAAAAGACAAGAAAGAACACAATAAACAAAACAAATGAAGAATCAAAACAGTATACAAAATACAAATGATATAAATAAAGTGTACAATGAAATGCTAATTTGGAATAACACTCAAATTACTATTAACATTATATTCAGAACCATTAACAGGATCAGAGGTTGATAAGTTGTACCGGTTAAATGTAATAAAAAAAACACGGACCAAATAATTTCCTCATCATCTCCATAGAGTTCACAACAAAATATATGATGCTTCAAGGGTAATTCTTTTAGAAAATGAAACTTAGATTCAAAATACTATTCATGGAAAAATAAATACATAATTTTTTAAATCCTATGAATCAACTGAATAGCTCTTCCCACAAAGTGTAATTTTCTAAATTCACACAATTTCTGAAATCTTGTGAATTAGGTTAACAATATTATGAAACAAAATGTGTCACGGATATGATCCCAATACTCAAAATTAATGAACTTGTCTTCTCACATGTATATAAACATCTCCAAAATCGGACATGCATTAACAACATTCAACATTCATCATAGCACTAGAATTCGCAATTGCTTGGCATGTTATGTTCATTCGCAATTGCTTGCCATGTTATGTTCGACAAGACACACAAAATACGAGTAACAAAAAAACAATATACAACATACAATATACAAGTACTATCAACACAACATACAAAATATATCATACTTTACATAATATTCAAAATACAAGTAACATTATATTCGACACCATTTATAGGATCAGAGGTTTGTAATTTGTATCAGTCAGGTGTAATCAGAAACACAGACCAAATATTTTCCTCATCATGTCCATAAACTTCACAATGAGCATATGACGCTAAGAGATTTTTAAGAAGCAAAAAAATGAAAAGAAATTAACATCACAATTTTTGTCCATTTCTGCATTTTATTTTAGCCAAAAGTAGTTTATAAATTATAATAATAATATTTAATTGATAAGAAAAATGGCTTATGGGCAAACAAACTCTTCAATTAGTAAATGTAAATAAAATGATGAATCTAGGTTTAGACATGTCGTACTAGATAGATGCTATATTCATGGAATATAATATGCTTTCAAGATGCCTTTGATAGTCGATAGTAGAAGCAAAGATTCAAAATTTCATGCTAAGCAACATGAAGGTACAAGTCCTCTTCAAGGCAAAATATTGAGAATGTTGGGATTCAATTAAGAAAGCATAATTTGTGCTTCATAGAATACTTGTGCTATTCTATCTATTTCACTTAGTTATGGGACCTCACTTACACATTTTATTTACTAACTGACATAGCATAACTTGGCTAAAATATTAAATGATTAACAATAAATTAACAGAATTTTATAAACCTCATGATTAATTAAATAATTAATGTAGTACAAGTTAAACTCTTAGCACTATATCACTTAAAATGGTATTAAAGAATATAATCCTTATGCTCGGTTTGCACAGAATATATTCAGCACTAGGATTATATTGTTTACTACAAATATTCAAGTAAATTATATTTTGCCCTATATGGGTTATTTGACCTTGGAAAATGAAGAATACAATTTAGCACGACTTGAAATTTATCGAGAGAGGAATACAGTACAAGGGTTTCTCAGCATTGCGATTAAGACCACACTAGACTTTTAAACTGTCAACCCTAAATGTATGAAATAAGTTAACCAACTACACGTTAGAATGGAAATCTTCTTGCTTGATATTATTAAAACATAGCAAAAGCAATAGCAAATTTCCCTAAAAACGAATAAAAAATCCAAATGGAAAAATTAACCAAGTAAATACCCAAATATTCAACATAAAAAGGTTCATTATAATTTTATACTTACAAAATACTCATCTTCAGTTATCTTTTTGAAACTTAATCATAGATTCGGAGATAGATCTGGTGATAGATGTTCTTGTTCTAAAGAAATAGATCTTGCGATAGATCTGGAGATGGAAGATTGGTCGATGGTGTGGTGGGTGATCAGCGATAGTAAGTGGCGTTAAAAGTTCAAGTGAGTTAGGGAAGGCAATTTAGTGGATTGAGGTGCGGATCTGAAGGAAGAAGGGGAAAACGTTAGAAATTAGGGTAGAAAATAAAATTAATATGCTATCCCTTCTATTTTGCCATATTTACAGTATTATCAATGGTACCAACGGTAATAAGCGTGATAAACTTTTATAATGGTAATAACCATTAGTAATTTGTAACGGATATAACCGCTACAAATTGGGATGAAAAAATTGTTACAAAATGGACTGTTCGTTATAGTGATACTTTGGTCTACGGGATTAAATTGCCAGTTTGGATGATTGGAATTCAAAAGGTATTTCACGTATCTCTGAGAGAGTATGTGTAAGATCCATCACTGGTTGTAAAACTAGCAGTCCAGGAAGATTTGGAAGTTGAGTCAGACTTGTTGGTGGTCTGATATTCTGTTTAGATTGTAGATCGAGGTAAGAAGGAGCTCAGAATCAGAGTGGTGTAGCTAGTCTAGATTCAGTAGAGCAAGTATCCTAGTATTTGTACATGGGAAACTCTAGATAGTATTAGATAACCTATCTTGAATTGTGTCAGGATAATTAGGTTTGTTTGTTTAAATAAATTGGTTGCTGTGGTTGTTGGTGTATGGCTGATATGTATGCTTTGATGTTTGTAAATTAAATTTTTTTACTGGATTATTAAATTATGTTTGCTTTTAAATTTCGGGGAGGAAATTCTTTTAAGGAGGGAGGAATATGATGTCCCGGAATTTGGGCAATAGCAATTTGATAATCATCATCAATAATTGTTTAAATTTGACAATATTATCTATTTATTTAAATTAACAAAAAATTATCTTTTTAAAAACTAATAATATTTATGTTGTCTAATTATAATATATATATATATATATGTGTGTGTATATATTGTGATTGGAAGATTTGTTTTAAAATTCAATATAATAATTTTTAAAGCCAATAAATTGATTCTATATTTTCAAAACCAATATATATGTTAATTAAAAATATTTTAGCTTAAGTTAAAATAAGATTTAAATTTTGGTTCATTTCTATGCTTTTAATATTATTTCTTTAAATTACACATGAACATGGCTTATAAATATATATAGGTTTAAAATATTCTTTCTGTTTAGATATTTCATAGTAAATTTGTAGATACATAAAAATTAATGTAAACATAACATATTAAAATGGATTTAGACATTTGTAAATATATAAGTCAAGTTTTAGACATTTGTAAATAGATGGACTCATGCAAAATACATTTGTAACTAAGATGGCATGCAATGAAACAAGTGGCCTAATTCTCTTGTAAATGAAATATAAATATAATGTTTAAAAGAAGAATATGATTATTTTGTTTAATGCTTCCTCATCATCCTTCTTCCTTCGTCTTTTATGAAGAAAAAATAATATCTACAAACCTAGATTCAACAACAACATTTGCTTTCAAGTTCCAATTTCAAATTGCAATTCAACTCAAAATGAATTCAATTCAAAGATAAAGCAAGATTCAACCCAGATTCAATCAAAACAGCAAGCATAAGGATCAATTCAACAATCAAAACAAAGTTCTAGATTAAGATCCAAAACCTGTTCTCTGCTTTAAATTAGTGAGTAAACTTTTATTGTAAAAACGGTTTTCAAGTCTGAGATTCAACTTTGATGCGTGTAATGAGATCTTGAAGTGATATAGCATGAAATGTTTGCATGTCTTTGAATGTATGAATATATATTATGTGATATGTCTGTGTATAGGAAGATATTTACTTCTCTATTATAGTACAGGGGTAACTTCATCAACAAAAAAAATGATTTCTTCCAAACAAATGAATTTTAGACTAAGATCTTTAAAGTAAAAAGGGTTGTAACATAGTAAGATTAATTTTAAAAAAGGTATCAAGATTTTACATTTCGTAAATATTGAAAAAAAAATAAAGAAATACTGTAGTGATCATAAATATGTCAATACTCGATGACGTTATTTTCAAGATTTGATTTTAGAATCTGATTTGTAGTGCTAAATCATGAATTTAGGAAGAGAAATCATGACTTTTTGGTAAGTAATTGTTGAGATATATGGAGTTGACCATAATATGTATTTTTGCCAAATTTTGGCGAACGACATGGAATTAGTCGACATGGTCATTGTCGAGGGAAGCCTGAAGGTGGATGATCTCTAGAAAAATGGTGTAGTATTTTATCATTGGCCATGGTGGCTAGAGGAGGCCAAAGTAGGGTTTTGAACTTGGTTTTCTCGTCGTGGTGTTCGTGGCAAATTTGTCGCCGTGGGGAGACCGGACTCGATCGCGAGGTGGGGAAAGGGTTCGTCGGAGTGTGGCATGGCTTTAGGTTGTAAGGCGTGTGTTTTTGAGGTTAGAGACGATGGCCAGGTGGAGGTTTTCCTATTAGGGTAGGTTCCAGGCTTGGGTCGTTGTGTTCGATTTTGATTCGCATGCGAATCAGTAAGTTTAGGTGGTCACGTGGGACGATGCGGTGGTCGTCGACTTGACGAGGGTCACGGCGGAGGTCGGAGCTCTGTCAGTGGTGCGTGCATGTGCACGGTGCATATTTGTGTATCTGCAATTGTCGAGGTTTGGGGAAGAATGTTTTTTCCCGGGGTCGAACTGGAGTAGATTTCGTGATTGACTCGAAGCAGGAAGGTTAAGCGATTGCCTCGTGTTTTGCTCGGAGGAGAGTCGTGGTAGGCTCGGGTTGATTCATCTTGTTTTCAGATTTAAGTTTTTTGTAATAAAAACTTGTACGGTTTTTAAATTTAAGTGAAAACAGAATCCAAATTTCAAAACAAAGTAAGAACATGTTTTATGAAGTAATGACCGAAATAAGAACTAAGTTCCAAAGTAATTAAACAAGTTAAACAAGTCTTTAAAGATTTAGTTGTTTGAGATTGATTTGTTTATAGTAATTATATTAATTTTGAAATTAAATTCCTAAGTGCTTTAAAAGGTAATAAGATGATGTTTTGAAATTAAGATGTGGTTAAAGAAGAGTGATTAACTTTAATTAATTAAAGAATTCTCTAAATGATGTTTGTATTTTCAAGCATTTAATTTAATTAAATTAAATTAAAATAAGTGTTTTTTTGGCATTGCAATTTAAATAAGTGTTTAATTAAGGTAATGGTTATCTTAATTAATTAAAAGTCTTAGTTAATAAAAGAAATTAAAGTGTAATTACTTAATTAACTAAGATGATTAATTAATGTTATTAATTCAGGATAGTTAATTATTTGATTAAGTAAGGATAGTCGATTCCTCCATTAAGGGTTAATTAATCTAAGTAATTAAAGGTAATTAATTAAAGAGTAATTAATAAACGGGGAGATTAATTACTCAATGTAATTAATTAATGCGATTAATTTAAGATAATTAATTAATTTAATTAATTAAGGATAATCACTTATGAATTTGATTAAGTATAATTACTTAATGTAATTAATAAAGTATAATTACTTAGTGAAATAATTAATGGTTAATTACCGAATGTAGTTAATAATGGATAATTACTTAGTGAAAGTAATTAAAGGGATAATTACTTAGTGGAAGTAATTGAGGATTAATTACTTAGTGTAATTAATTAAAGGATTAATTAATATAAATAATTAAGGAGTTAATTAATTAATGTAAGTAATTACATGATGGTTAATTACTGTATGTGATTAATTAAGGTTGATTAATGAAAGTGTTTAATTAAAGTATAATTTATAAATGTAATTAATTAAGGATCAATGTAGTTAATTATAGTTAATTAATTAATGAAAGTAATTAGAGGATCATTGGTTAATGTAATTAATGAGAGTAATTAAAGGTTAATTACTGTGAATGGTTAAAGGATAATTTAATTGTGTGTTCAATTAAGGGCTAATTACTTAATGAAATTGAAGAATAATTAATCAAGGATGATTAATTAAGATGGATAATTAGGGGATGATTTATTAATTGGGTTGTAATTACTTAATGTTAAGTAAGCAGGTTTTAAAAATAAATTAAAGTAATTAATTTAATTGGTGGTTGATTAAATTAATTAAAGATGTTGTGACAATTAATCTTGCTTATGGATGGTTGAATGATGTCGAATGCTTTGGATTATGTGATATCTCTGATATGTGATATGTGCTATTTGTGATATGGGATGTTTTGGTTGAATTATGATAATATATGGATTATCTATCAGTGATGATGTGAATTATCTATCTGTGTGAATATGATATCCTAAATGATAGATTATTGTTTAAACCCTTAAACAACTTGGACATTAAAATGGTGTTTTGGATTTCGGTGAGACCGGGATCAGATTTCCAAATTGGAATATCTGAAAACCACATCGATCCAAATTAAACGATAGATCGTGAAATCTCTAATGAAGATCAAGATGAAGACTCGAAGTGTAAGAACTATTCGTAGTTAAAACTCTGAGGGTGATCCCAAGATGAGTTTGACGGAGATAGTGCTTTCAGTTCGAGATGAAGATTCAAAGCCCAAGGGCTATTGTCGTTAACTCTAAGGGTGATTCCAAAATGAGTGTAGCGAGATAGTGCCTTCGGTTTCGTTCAAACCCGGAACGAACTTGTATGGATTGAATGCTTTCAGACCATCGTCATTGGAGGACGATGAGCATTCCAAGATATGTGTTCTAAAAGGTTATCATAGGCTCAAGCCTCATCAATAGGGAATGGTTAAAACAGGTGAGGTGTAGCAAGGCTAAGTGGGTCGCACCCAAGTGGGATGAGATTTTCCCCTGTCTAGAGGTCCCTTTTTATTCGGCTTAGCGTGTGGTTGGTCACGCCAATTGTGGGGTTGTCTTGTTCGAGATTATCCAATAAGGGATGGTTCCGGCCTTGTGTTGCAGGGGATCAGGGTGGATCCTCGGTACTCTGATCTGGACCAGGTACTGTGACGGGCGGTACCCCAGTAGCCCTTCCATTGATGGAAACCCATTTTCCCTATGTGCCTTTACGGTTTTGATTGTATAACCCACTTTGTGGCTAGTATGCTGGAATTTAATAATGTAACATTTTCAGCTATTTTCTATTTATTTGAAAACCTAGACAATATTATAATATCACTGGATTTCCTATCAAATGTTTTGGTTATCGTAAGGTAAATTTTTTTCCATGTTTATGTATGGCAAGTCTTACGAGATACCTTTTGTTTTCAAAGGTTTTTCAAATTTAAGCAACTTAACACGTTTACTCACACCAGACCCATGTCTGACCCGGAGTTTATTTTCTATTTTATTAAACTCCTGGGTGCTCAAATTTTTACGAGTAACCAAGGGATTCAGGTTTGCTTTGGCGAATTCTGGAGGAACTTTGGAGCAGGAGGCTTCAGCATGTAAATATATAGTGTTTCCGCTGTGTTGTAGCTGTATAATGAAGTCTGTATTGTACTAGAGTTGTCTGATAGAGGTCTTTCCAACTATCTAGTTTGTGATGTATTAAGCTGTGTAATCTGATAGATGTTTTATATTATGTAATAACTATGTGATTAATATATTTTATTCATTCCGTTGTGAGATTATGATATTGTGTAGTTCCTTCTTTCCTTTCATTCTCTTTTCTATCCCTTTCTTTCTTATTATGATGTGTCTTTCTATGGAGTGAAAGACGGGTCATTACATATTGGAAAAGGGATTCACTGACGAAGTACCTCGGAATGGGGTGACCTAAGTGTTTTTTCCACTAAGGAGGATGGCTCATTGAGACTATACGTCGACTATAGGGAACTTAACAAGTCAATAAGGAAAAATATGTATCCCATACCTATGATAGATGACTTGTTAGATAGCTTGTGGAAGCCAAATTCTTCTCTCAATTGGACTTGGCTACTAGATTTTATCAGTCAAGGATCGCCGAGGACAGCAAATCCAAGGTTGTATTTTGTACACCAGATGGACTCTATGAGTGAGAAGAAATGCCTTTTGGATTGACGAATTCCCTGCATACTTTGTAGATTTGATTGGTAGATTATTTAGGATACAACTCAATAAATTCGTCGTAGTATATGTTGATGATATCTTAGTATTCTTCAAGAGTGAAGGAGAGCATGTAGATCACTTAAGGGAATCCATAAAATGATACTTTTTAAAGAAGGAGGTAAGGTTTGTTGGACATATTGTTTCTGAGCATGGATTGGTGATGGACCCTACAAAAGTAGAAGCTATTCAAGAGTGGAAAGTTCCAAGGAATGCAACTGAGGTTAGGATTTTTATTGGTCTAGCAGGCTATTATATGAAGTTCATGAAGAACTTTCCAAAATTTGTAGCCCCTTTAAACTGCTTGACTAAGAAGAATCTAGTCTTTACTTAGGATGATAGATGCACTGAAGAATTCGAGAAGCTTAAGGAACAATTGATAAGTGCACCTATGCTCACTATTCCAGATGGGACAAAGCCTTTTACAATTTTCATCGATGCATGCGGCATAGAATTGGGAGCAATTCTCATGCAAGAGGGAGGGAAGTAATTTATACTAGTAGGCAACTAAAGGACCATGAGAAGAGGTACCTAGCTTACGACTTTGAGTTAGGAGCAATTGTTTTTGCCATGAAGATGTCGAGACACTATCTTTTGGGAGAAAAGTTTGATTTGTTCACTGACCATAAATCATTCAATTATCTATTTTCCCAAAATAATTTAAACCTTAGGCAGCAGAGGTGGATGGATTATATAGCATCTTTCGACTTTGGTATACAATTTACCCCCGAAAAAAGGAATATTGTCGTCGACTCCCTTAGTTGGAGGCATGCTACCTTAGGTGCTATATATGAATGGAGACAGTTGGAATTCCTCTCAAATTTCAACTTCTAACCACCAAACTAATCCATCCGAGGCTTTTTAGCAGTAATGAAGGTTACGCCAGCATAGATGGACCGCATTGGGCTTAATCAAAAGAAGGATAAGAAGATAGTGGGGATTCTGGATAATTTGAGAAGATGAGATCATTTTCCCTGCGTCAGTTGATATGTAGTTGACGAGAAGGGATGTTTGAGAAGGATGTAAGCCTTTTGTGTCTCAGTGATTGATGGTATGTTGAAGTAAGTGCTAGTAGAGTGCCACCATTCAAAGATGACCATCCATCCCGAAAGAGATAAGATGTATAGGGATATGAAGAGAATTTTCTATTGGTCGGGAATTAAGTAGAGAGCAACTGATTTTGTTGTTGGTGTTTGACATGTCAAAGAATAAAGGCCGAGCAAGGGAAACCCGGATAATTGTTAATCCCATTGGAGATTCTGGCTTGGAAATGGGAGCACATTTTGATGGACTTCATAGAAGGATTGCCTAGGAGTTAGTGGGGCAATGAAGCTATTTGGGTCGTGGTAGATAGAATCACTAAGGGTGACCATTTTATTTTGGTTAGGAATAATAGGGCCATAACATCTCTAACACAGGTTTATATTAAGGAGGTGTTTCGACTACATGAAATTCTGGTAAGCATCGTTTGTGATAGGGACCCCTTGTTCACTAGTGGTTTTTAGAGGAGTTTATAAGCAACTTTGGGAACTTCATTGAACCTTAGAACTATTTACCACCCAGATCGATGGTCAAACTGAAAGGGTGAATAAGATCTTGGACGACTTGTTGAGGGCTGGCTTCATGGACTTTGGAGTGAGAGTCTACAGGGTGGATCCTGTAGTGTATATGCAAGTATATGTGACAAAATATATAATGCAACTAAAATATTAATCTACGTAAATATAGAATAAGCACACCAGATTATATACTGGTTCAGACCTCCCATCCTACGTCCAGTCCCCAAGCTCCCCTTCGGAATTCGACTATCAAACACCCTCGCTTCGTCCGGAGGAATAGGCTTGGTTATAATAAATATTCTTCTCAAATATGTGTTCTATAACATGGATATTGACTAATTAGTGCAAATGCTTCCAATATATATCTAGAGAGTATTTACTATGAAGAACTGAATATTTGGAAGAGTAAAATACAAGTATTGATTGCTAGAGATCAAGAGTATATGATAGAGTATGTAATTAGAGAGCATAAGTAAGTACGCTGATTTGTTCTCTTGATTCTTAATGATATATATAGTTGTAGAGAGGTTCCTTGAGTAGTTTCATCCACTAACAAGTGCTCTACAATTGCTTCTGTTGATGATGAAGAGTTGCAGCGAAAAGAAGTGGAGATGTCTATTCGAATGTGGCAGTTGAAGTTTAAATTTAAAATTCGAGTTCGAAATCAAACGTCTGGTATTTGTATTAGACGTCTGATACTATATATTTTTTATATACAGTAGATTTTTAGACGTCTGAGTGCTACTACCAAACATCTAGTTTAGTCTGTTTGTAGTTCCAGAAGACTTTTCCAAATGTCTGGCTTGTGCACCCAGACGTCTGAAACTTGTGCATGTTTGTTTTGTGCATTTTTATGTTGCTTCTTTGCACATATCGACTTGTAGTCTCTTGTAGTGTTCTTTGAGCCTTGTTCTTATCTTTCTAGTGATGTTATTCTAGCATGTAATTGTATATAGAAATATATATATGAATATTTGATTTCCATTGTATAGTTATTGTCATCGAAACTATAAATTTGATTTCCTAACAATCATTCCCTTTCTGATGATGAGAACTATACAATGTACTTATATATAATTTTATAAATCTCCCCTCTAAATATGTGATTTCCATCATTTATTGTGATTTATATTATTTCTCCCCCTTTGGCATTATCAAAAAGAATTTATAACTTTCTAATTGGAGACATTATTTCCATTCCATTAAGTATTTACCAATCAGAAATATATAAAGAAATAACACACCAAAAAGGAAATTTCACTAATCACATTAATTGATTACATTCATCATATTTATACAAAAGATGGGATACTAAGAAATCTATATATTTTTTGAAGAAGCTTTTTCTTGATCATCTCCTTTGTCTTCATCCTTGGAAGAACTTGCTTATTTTTTAGGAGATGTCGGATCTTGTTCGAGAGGTTCGTTCTCCTCATCAAAAAGTTTGGAAAGTTTCGAAGGAGGAGGAGAAGGTACTGGAGTTGGCCAATCTTCTAAAGGTGGTGTAGGACCACAAACACTTTGAAGAACCTCCTTTAGAATAGATAATGTAGTTGAAAGTGACATTTCAACTGTGGCTAGGCGAGAAGTAAAAGATGTTTCAAAACTATCAATGCGCTTAGCCAACAATTTTTGATTTCGAGACAAAATAAGATGATTTTGGAGAGTTAGGTCGCGAATACTCTCATTTGGAATGGTCTCTGTGCGAGTCCCCAAACTATCATCTTGGCACGTATAATCAAATGGTGCAGGAGCAAGAGGAGTAGTCTCATGATGTTGCTTCATCTGTTGTGATGGTTCAAGTTGTGTTTGAGGTGGAGGCCCAGCTTGTCTTGCTTGACGATGTTGCGTCCAATCTTCAAAAGATAGAAAATCCGAAGGATTTACCGGCAAGTGCATTAGGGAGAAAAATTTGGTGGATGCATATTTTGGAGAAATCTCTTCAAAAGTGGACAAATATGAGGGGATGTTGTGAGCTCGTAAAAGTCTCATGATATATGTAGGATAGATGATGGATGGGCGTGATCGAGTCCAAAAGTGTTTGAGCTCGTCAAATATAAATTTTGCCCAATTGACCCTTGTTCCACTGAATATAGCATATAGGGCCTTGTGCTCTAGTTCCATGATCGGCTCATGACTACAAGGCGGGGAATGATAGTATTGATAATCATTCCAGTGAGAAGTCTTGCCTTAGGTCGTAGGTATTTGAATGCGAATCTAGGCATTTCATCTTCCCACATTTGATGTGTTATATTATCTCTCGATTTTAGACGCATATTCGGAATATTATGTAAATCTTTCGATATCGGAACATCCAAGAGTTCGGCCTATGATCCCTGGAGTAAGCTTAATTGTGTTGCCGTAAACACTAGGCCACAGCCAATTATCATCGTTGTCAGTGTTCCAAACTGCTGTGCTATACAAATTAGCATAGAAAAGAAATATGGCCAACTGATCAATTTTGATGTTATTGGGATTAAAGGATATCAAAGTTTCTAAACTAGCAGTTTCACACATTTTGTCTAAATCATACATTGGGAACTTTAGCAAATTATAAAATGGACCTGTATGGAGTTTCTTCTTTGGAATATCCTGATAACTCTTGAGTGGGTGCGGTATACGATTCATCCATTGTTCAATTTGATCGTCTTAGCAAACTTGGGGGTTGGAGGAAGTTTCTTGGTCTTGTTTCCGCATAGAAATCTTAGGATTTTTTGTTTTAGGAGCCATTGAATTTGATCAAGTTTGGAAGTGGAAGTATTTTTGAGAAGTAAGAAATCGATTTTGCAGGAGAAATAAATTGAAACGAAGTGAGAGAAGTAAAAAAATAGACGTTATCTGGGCACATAAGAGTGTCGATTGAATTTCAAACATCTAGAAGGTAATTCAAACGTCTGATTTAACCTAGTTTGAAGACAGTAAATAGAATCAGACGTCTGATTGTTTATGGTAGATGTCCGGATTTGATCGATTTGTAATTTTTGATAGTCAGAGAGAATTATCAGACGTCTATTTGTAAAATCAGACATCTGGAATAGGTCGAGATTTTATTTTGTAGGATAGATAGTTTTCTCAGACGTTTAGATATAATATCAGACGTCTGAAAATGGTCTGAGTTTTTATCTTATGGAGGCAGACACTTTGTTCAGACGTCTAAAATCAATTGTTTCTATTTTTTTATAAAGCAGAGATGATTTTCAAAGGTCTGATATATGCACGATGTTTTAAAATTTGTGTGATACCAGAATGTCAGACGTCTGATGGCAATGTTCAGACGTTTGAAATGACCAATTTGTCTAAAAATAGCCTACTTTTGAAGGGTGATGCTTATTTTTCGAGAGTTTGAACATATTATTATCATTTGTGAAATATAATACAAATATATGTAGATAAAAATACAATGAGAATAATTAACTTTATTTAGATAACGATGGAGCATTGTGATCTTCAGACTTGTCATCCCTCCATGGATTGAATGGAGACCATATATTTCCACGTTCGTGGGTTCTTGGGGAACCAGAGAATCGCCTAGGTGAAGGATCTATAGGTGTACGATAAGATGCAGAGGGATCCAAAGAACTACATGGAATCGAAAGTTCTTCATGTACATCCTTCTTCCATGAATTACAAAATTTTATCACTACTTGCTCTAGAAAACTTAGTCGTCGCACCATGACTTTTTTCTCAAAGTACAATTATCGTTGTAATTCTATTTTTTGCTTTTGATGGTGATGTATTTCAGCGATTTTCTCCTTGGTGTTAGGAGAAACAAATAGAGATTGTTTGGACTTCTTTTTATCGTGAGTGAATCCCGTATGGTTGGAGGACCACCTATACGTCGGTTCCTGATTTGGTGTAGGGGTAGGAAGGCGGTGAGGTGTATCCGCTGAGCTTTCCGTTGTTGGGGCCGAGAAGGACAGATGAGAATTGTCGGAAGACATGATTATATTTTCTGTTGTAAAAATATGAAATCTATGTATTCTTTACTTTTATGTTTTGTAAGGATATTTATATATGATTTTAAAAATTATTTATAGGTAATTTCAGAAAACAATCACCTAAAAAATTTAAGGCAAAGGAGTTATCAATTTTAATTTATGGATAAAAACTTCTAGATAAACATAGAATAAATAAAGATGTAGTATTAGTTTAGAAGATCATTAAGAGAGCATATTCGTAAACTGCATCACAATTTAACAAATATTTGTTCGTTTAGTGGTTTTGTGAAAATATCTGCTATTTGATTCTCGGTATTTACGTAGTCTAATGTAATAATTCCTTTTTCTATATTGTCACGTAAAAAATGATGTCGTATATCTATATGTTTAGTACGCGATTGATTTAAAGGATTTTTTGATAGATTTATTGTGTTATCGCAATATATTGGTGATTTATTGATAACTTTGCTTAAATTTGTAAGTATTTGTTGCATGTATATCACTTGTGCACATGCTAGAGCTGCTGAAATATATTCGGTTTTGCAAGTAGATAAGAAGACACAATTTTGCTTTTGCTGAACCATGAAACTAATGATTGTCCGATAAAGTGACATGTTCTGCTAGTACTCTTACGATCTGTCTCACATCCATCGAAATCTGCATCACTATATGAAACTAGTTCAAACGATGATCCCTTAGGGTAAAACAAACCGTAATCTCTAGTACTAGATAGATATCGTAAGATACGTTTAACAGCTCTTTGATGAGATTCTTTTGGTTTTGCTTGAAAATGGGCATAAAGACATACACTCATCATAATGTCGGGTCGACTAGCTATCAAATAAAGTAAGGAGCCAATCATACTACGATATAAATTTTCATTTAAATCATTTCCGTTATCATCTTTTTCCAAGTGTGCACTAGTACTCATCGGTGTTGGTTAACTAGAAGTTTTATCCTTTTCAAAACGACGTAATAGATCGTTGCAATATTTTCTTGATGAATAAAGATACCATTTTCAAGTTGTTTTATTTTTAAACTTAAAAATAAATTTAATTCTCCCATATGAGACATTTCAAATTCATTTTTCATAATATTTGAAAATTGATTACAAAGATTTTCATTAGTTGAACCAAAAATAATATCGTCTATGTAAATTTGTACAACTAAAATGTCGTTATTTTCTCGTTTAATAAATAAAGTTGTATCGATTTTACCTATTTGAAAACTAGATGTACTTAAATGATTTTTAAGACGTTCGTACCAGGCATGGGGGGCTTGTTTTAAACCATATAAGGCTTTTTATAATTTAAAAATATGGTCGGGATATTTTTCGTGAACAAACAATGGAGGTTGTTCAACATATACATTTTCTTTAATAAAACCATTTAAAAAAGCACTTTTGACATCCATTTGAAATAGTTTAAAATTATGATGATTTGCAAAAGCGAGTAATGTAGGTATGGCCTCGAGTCTTGCTACTGAAGAAAAGGTTTCGTTGTAGTCAATATCTTCTTCTTGATTATAACCTTAAGCAACTAGGCGTGCTTTATTTCTAACTATATTTCCGTTTTCATCTGCTTTCTTTTAAAATACCCATTTTGTTCCTATAACCGATTGATTTTCTGGTCTTGGTACTAATTTCCAAACTTATTACGTTCAAATTGATTTAATTCTTCTTACATAGCTATTATCCAAAAGTTATCGTTTGAAGCTTCTTTATCATTTTTCGGTTCAAAATTTGACACAAATGCTATATGACTTATTTGGTTAAGTTGATTTTTAGTTACTCTGGAGTTAAGATCTCCAATGATGTTATCTTTTGGATGAACTTTTAAAATTCTAGGAGATGATACTAAAGTATTATTTTGTGCATTTGTTTCATTATTGAAAGAATTTGTTGTATTTGTTATTGGAATTATTTCTTCATCGTCATTAGTATAATGGTTAAGAAAGTTTTCATCAAACGAAACATGTAAACTTTCTTCGATTGTGTTATTTCGTTTATTAAAAATTCCATATGCTTTGCTACGATCCGAATATCCAACAAAGATTCCTTCATCGGCCTTCGGCTCAAATTTTCCTAAATTATCTTTTGTATTTAATATAAAACATTTTGATCCGAAGTTTTAAAGTATGAAACTTTAGGTTTTCTTCCAAAAAAATATTTCAAAACAAGTCTGTTTAGTCATAGGTCGTATGGTTACTCGATTCAAAGCATAACAAGCTTTGGCAATAGCTTCAACCCAAAAATATTTTGGTAGACCACCACTATTTAATAGTGTTCGTGCACATTCTTGTAACATATGATATTTTCTTTCTACTACACCATTTTGGTGAGGTGTGCGGCGTAAAGAAAAATTATGACTTATACCTTTTTTATTACAAAATTTAGTAAAAAGATCATTTTCGAATTCTCCACCATGATCACTTCGAACATTCTTAATTTTCAAATCCATTTGAGTTTTAATTCTTTTAGAAAAAAAATTAAACATACCAAAGGTGTCACTTGTATGTTTTAAAGTCCATGTATATCTTGAAAAATCATCAACTATTACGAAAACATATTTGTTTGGACTTATAGATCGTACTTGAGTTGGATCAAATAAATCTAAATGTAATAATTCTAATGGTTGTTTTGTAGAAATATTATTTTTAGATTTAAAAGAGCTTTTCTTTAGTTTTTCAATTTGACAATCGTAGCATAAATTTTCTACTTTGTAATTTATTTTAGGTAATCTCTAATTAGCTCATATTTTGCTAATTTATTAATATATTTAAAATTAATATGACAAAATCGTTTATGCCACAACCATGGATCATCATGTTTAGTAGTTAAAGATAAATTTGAATTTCGATTTATATTCATATTTAAGACATAAATATTTTTGTTTCTAAAATCCCCAAAGATAAGTTGTTTGTTATTGTCGAAAACCTTACATCTATCTTTTTTGAAATTGATTTGAAAACCGTTATCGCATAATTGACTAATACTAAGTAGGTTGTGTTTTAAATTTTCTACTAACAAAACATTTGTAATAATAGAGGAGTTAGAAATACCAGAGTTGATGACTTCTCCAATGCCAACGACATATCCTTTTGAGTTATCTCCAAAAGTTACCATTCCACCATCAATGTATGTTATATTTGATAACATTTTTGAGTTTCCGGTCATATGCTTAGAGCATCCACTATCAAGTATCCATTTCTCCTTGTTTTTTATTTTGGATACCTGCAAAATAAAAGATGATTTAATTGGTACCCATATACTTTGTTAGGTGGAGCAGGTAGCCATACCCAAGAAGGTTTGGTTCCTTTATGAACCTAATTTTTATTATAAACTACATTATCTAAAAAATTATTAATATGTTTTTGTCTAATCAAATTATTATTTGTCTTAGGAATCCAAATTTTATATTTTTGGTATCGTATTAGATTTAGGTGGTCTTTTAGTCTTTTGATAAATATAACTATATTTCTTAACATTATTCCCCTTTTGTTTAGGAATATTTTTAAGTCCTATTCCATTTATATTACCTGATGGTTTTGAAGTTTTGATAAGATTTTTCAAATCTTGTTTTCCTTTATTAAATTTTGAAACATTATTTGTAATTTTATCTAATTTTTCTTTTAATTCTAAATTTTCAATTTTCAATGTTTCTATATTACTCTTCAAGTTGACATTTTCTTTTAACAAGTTATCATTTTCTAGTTTAGTTTTACCAAAATCAATAGCCATAGTCTCATTTTCAACAAACTATTTTTAATTTTTTCTTGAGATAATTCTAGTTCCTCTTCTAAAATAATTATTTCATCTTTTAACACTCCTACTTCAAGTTATAAACTATTTATTTTAGTTATATGTTCTTTATTCAATTTTTTAATTCGTCTAAATTTATCATCTAATTCCATGCCAAGTTCTAATAATTCATCATAGCTAAGTTCGGGACATACCTCATCAGTTTATGCCATAAATCATACATTAGCTTGTTCTCCGTCAGTATCGGTGTCATTGTCTGATGATGATGAAGAATCTGAGTCATCCCATGTTACTTTGAAAGCTTTGAATTTTTCAAATTTGCTCTTCTTTTTATCATCGTTGAACTTGGGACAATCTTTCTTCATATGTCCAAATTGGTCACATTCATAGCATTTTATTGATGTTTGATTTGTTGAGCTTGATTTTCCTCCTTTCTGAAATCTAGTCATTCTCCTAAACTTCTTGAATTTGTTGTAGTTTTTGGCAATAAATACAATTTCTTCTTCATCTAAGTCGGAGTCTTCATTTGTTGCTGGGAATGCTATATTCTTATTTTTCGAATTTTGTTCTTTTCATGCCTGTATATTAGCTTCATAGGACATTAAATTTCCTATCAATTCTTTAACTAAGAGTGTTGAGAGATTATTAACTACTTCGATAGCTAATACTTTTCTTCCCCACTCCGGAGTCAAAAAATTGAGTATTCCTGATACTAAGTCAAAATTTGTGAATTTGACTCCAAGTGCCATTAAATCGTGTTGAATGGTTTGGAATCTAGAGTACTGTCTACTATACATTCATTTTGTTTCATTTTTAAATGACGAAAATTGGTTTTGTAAAATTGAAATCTTAGTTTGTTTAACTTTGTTTGTGCCTTCGTGTGTAACTTGTAAGGTACGCCAAATATCATATGCAGTGTTACATAACATGACACGTGAAAATTCATTCTTATCTAACGAACAAAATAAATCATTCATAGATTTGGCATTACTAGATGCTGCGGTTTTTTGTGCATCATTTCATGTGTTCATAGCAGTGTCAGGTGCTTCGTATTTATTTTGAGTGATCGACCAAATTTCTAATCCATTAGCTTCCATAAAAATTCTCATACATGTTGACCAATATTCATAGTTAGAACCATTAAAAAGTGGAGGTCGTGTTGTGGATTGACCATCTTGAAAAATACTTGCCATATATAGTGATTCAAAAACGTGTTACTGTACTTTGTTCAAAGCTTGCTCTGATACCAATTGAAAGTCTACAGGGTGGATCATGTAGTGTATATGCAAGTATATGTGACAAAATATATAATGCAACTAAAATATTAATCTACGTAAATATAGAATAAGCACACCCGGATTTTATACTAGTTCGGACCTACCGTCCTACGTCCGGTCCCAAAGCTCCCCTTCCGAATTCGACTATTAAACATTCTCGCTTCGCTCGGAGAAATAGGCTTGGTTACAATAAATTGTTCTTGTCAAATGTGTGTTCTATAACATGGATATTGACTAATTAGTGAAAATGCTTCCAATATATATCTAGAGAGTATTATCGATGAAGAACTGAATATTTGGAAGAGTAAAATACAAGTATAGATTGCTAGAGATCAAGAGTATATGATAGAGTATGTAATTAGAGGGCGTAAGTAAGTACGGTGATTTGTTCTCTTGATTCTTGATGATATATATAGTTGTAGAGAGGTTCCTTAAGTAGTTGCATCCATTAACAAGTGCTCTACAGTTGCTTCTATTGATGATGAAGAGTTGCAGCGAAGAGAAGCGGAGATGTCTATTCGAATGTTGCAGTTGAAATTTAAATTTAAAATCCAAGTTCGAAATCAAACATCTGGTATTTGTATCAAACGTCTGATACTATATTTTTTTTGTATATAATAGATTTTCAGACGTCTGAGTGCTACTAACCGATGTTTGGTTTAGTCTGTTTGTAGTTTCAGAGGACTTTTCCACATGTCTTTCTTGTGCACCCAGACATCTGAAACTTATGCATGTCTGTTTCGTGCATTTTTTATGATACTTCTTTGTACCTATCGAATTGTAGTCTCTTGTAGTGTTCTTTGAGCCTTGTTCTTGTCTTTCTAGTGATGTTGTTCTAGCAAGTACCTGTATATAGAAATATATATGCATATTTGATTTCCATTGTATAGTTGTTGTCATTGAAACTGTAGATTTGATTTTCTAACATGGAGGACAAGGGAGCAACACCTATCATTAGTTGAGTTCATGGATAACAATAGTTACCGAGGGACAATTGGTATGCCCCTTTTCGAAGCATATTATGAGAGGCCATGCAAATCGCCAAATTATGGGTAGGAAACCAACAACAAAAATTTTCTTGGACCAGATTTGATTCACGACACTTCGAAAAGGTAGAGTCGATCGAGCAATGTATAAAGGCAGTGGAGATACGGTATTTATCAAACTCTCCTCTCTTAGAGTAGTCGTAAGGTTTGGAAAGTTAGGAAAATTGGCATCAAAATTTGTTGGGTCTTTCCGAGTTTTGGAAAGGATAAGAAAGTTTGCTTACCCCATGGAGCTACCAGAAAGGTTGGCAAGAGTCCACGACATTTTTCATGTTTTGCATTTGAGGAACTGCCTTCATGGCTTAACCATTATGGTAGAGCCTGATCAGTTTGGGGACACTGAGATAGAGCTAGTAGCATCACGTGCCACCACATGCATTGTGGAGCATAGAACTAGGAAACTTTGTAATAAAGAAATTAGGCTGATCCGAGTACAATGGGGAGACAATTTGGTGGAAAGCACATGAGAAACTGAAGAGAAGATGAGGTTCTCTCATCCTGCGCTTTTCACTGGTAAATCTTTCTCTCCAAAATTAGATTTTTGGTTGCATCATGGTTGCTAGATTGGATGGTAGGATATGGTTGCTACACTTTTCACTATCACTTTGCACTTATCTAGAAATTTTTATGCATTTTTAGGATGTTTGCTCACATACTTATATGTCATGATCATACACTCAGGCTAGGTTTAAGCTTACTTATAGTATATCTGCAGCACATAAACACATTGTGTAACATCCGCCTTTTCGCACGATTTAAACAGACACACGTGCCGATTCAAACCATACGGAAGGGCGGATTGTTATGGGGTAAATAAGAAAAACGAGAAAGAAATAAAAGAAAACAGAATCTCGCAGCGGAAGGATAAAATATAATAATAAAATATATAGTTTATAAATCTGTTTGCAAAACATTTATATACTGCATATCAGAGTTACACATACCAATAACAATTCAGCGGAACAATGTGTAGTGTACTAGTATAAATAATAATAATATACATCTTCGTCTTCGTCCTCCAGAGCTAAATCTTCAAATCCTGAAACGCTCGGACTGACCCGAGCGAATTTGAAAAGACAAAACACTCGAGTCAGAACTAAAAGATCTTATGTGAGTTAAATTAACAAAATAAATATGAGTACAATAACTCAAGAGATGCTCGGGATTTTACATCTCCTAAGGATCCGTTAAACTATTTACTATGTAGTATATTGCGCTATTATAATAGTGTCTAATTGTAAAATAAACTTACCTTTTTCTTAGCATTAAGGGGTTACCCATATAGCCCTTAACACGTAATAGTCCCAGTAGTCCATTCAATATCATAGTCCCTCCTGATCGGGAAGCCACCAGAGGATACCACACGGGCTACGGGAGAAATCCAAACTCGTACAAGGCGCGATAGGGTAGGTGACACGGCACAACTAGGAAATGCCAGGGTAGATATACCAATTGCTATCCGGGCTGATGGAAACGCGTAGCCGCAGCTACCGCCCACCTCGAAACAAACTCCCCCAAAAAAATCAAAGTAAAAGTGGCCACTGAATCAATCCAAAGTCAAAATATAATATCGAAGAGGAGTGTCCGATCAGAGGAATGACCTCATTGGCCTGAGAGTCGCTCCTGTTTTAGCCACCTTATGCCAACTCACGGGAGTCGGGTCCACGTATTTACCTTGCAGGAAACGCCTCCACCAACCTACTTCATTCTAGAATCTCCACCGTGTACACGGTTAGTCAAAGTGGTTTTCGGTATCGACAGAGAGTATGTCCATATCTGATCCCGGTCACTTTGCCAACCAATCGTTATTATAACACCGCGGTCATTTAAAAATAATTATACTTTTAAAACCAAAATAAAATATCCATTTAAAACCCATATAAAAACGATATCATTTTTATTCTTAAAACCCCAAATCAATACGATATCATTTTATTTTCCAATATATAATATTTCCAAAATCATAGGGTTTCCAAAGTAAAATATTTAGAAATCAAAACTCTTGAATATAATATTTCCAACTTATACTACCTTGAAAAAACATAGATTTGAACAAATTTCCATCTCTTAAATGGTTAAATATTTAACTACTTTTATAAAACAAAATAGTTTCTTTAGATTTCACAAACCAATTCTAAATATCGATTTAAACTTCCAAATACCATTTCAATTCTTATGGTTAAAAGCTTTAAATATTTCACCATTTCAAAAACAAACTTATTTGACAAATCCATATATATCAAATCCAATTACTTATTAAATGTTTACTTATTGAATTCAATATAATTTAATTAAACCTTTAACTTCACATAACTGGAAATTTTTTCAATTTATTTAACTTTATATATTCACTTAAAACAACCTGATACTCATTTAAATCACTTTACACAAAATCAAGTTATAAATCATATCTTTAAAATTTTAATTTTTATTTAAATTCCGATTTAACTTAATATTCAACTTCCAATTTTATTCTTATTTAATTCAATAGAACTACCAGAAATTAAATTTTAATTAAATGCTAAATCGTATTTGATCTTAAAATCAAACTTCGGTTTATACTTCAAATCAATTTTTATACAAAGCCTAAAACCGAAAAATTTATATATATATGTATATAGCTTTTATTAGTGATCAAATCAAAACCCATAAACCATATATATATGTATAGCTTTACAAAACCATAGTAAAATATTTCCAAAAATAATTTTATATATTTACCGCGGTGTATGTATAAAATTTTCTATCCTATGGTCAAGTGATACGGATGTTTATCATTTCAATCCGCAATTTAAAATAAAAAAAATGTGGTTGTATATCATTTCAAACCGCAATCCCGAATGAAATGAAAATGCGTGATGACTTGCAGTTTAATGATATAAAATAAAACATCCATTCATCATTCATCATCCATCATCCAAATCACAATCATCATCCAATAATAAATCAATATCAATATATATCTGATAATATATAATAGGTAATAATTGGCAGTTATATTCAAAAATGAATTTAACAACTATTAAACTAATAGTTTATATGCAAATAAATAACTATAACTGTCAATTTATACGCAGTAATAAAATTTATGAACAGTTAAATTAAATAAATGCGATTTAACAGAGATAAGGAATAAAACATGTCAAATAGTCATAAATAAATTTCTACTCATATCTAAAATCAATTTAACAAACATAAGAAATTTTAGAAATTGTGAGTGGGTTAAAACACTCACCTTTTGAATTTAAATCGAATTTAAATTCAATTTAAACTCAAAAATTCGACGGTCTCCGAATTGGTCCAAACTAGTTCCAAAACTGTCCGGAATTTAATTACGATCCTAACAAAAAATGTTTCGTGTGAATCCGAGGTCGTTTGAAAAAGTTATGCGATTTAAACGATTTGAAAATCAAAATAAATTATAAAACAAAACAAACCTTAATTAAATACTCGTCACGTCACTATCGTCTTCCACGCGCTTTGCCTATAGGAGCACGCGAATATGTTTCCAGACCGAACCCAAAACAGAAAACGTACACCACCAGTAGATTGCGTATTCTGAGAACTCCAACATATAATTTTTATGGAATTTTTAGAGGAGTTTGAATTTTGACTTTTATTTGGATTGAAACTGGATCTAGAAATTGTCTGTTGCCATTGAAGAAGAGAAGAAGTTGAAGAAGAGACTATACAGAGGAATGAAGATGGAGGCTAGGGTTTCACCGCCTATTTATAGATAGATCGCAAAAGAATAGGTGTGCACGAATTTTAATGTGCAAACAGAAGTGGTCCCAAAAGATAAATAATATTAATTTCACACGTTACAGATTTAGGAAATAAATAAATTCCTTATTATTTACATTTTATTTTAAACGTATTTACAAATGTAAATCTAGACGTTTCGTTTACGTTTCAAAATATATCCACAATTTTATTAATTTCCAAATTGATCTTAACAAATTTAGATGTACATTAAAAGCTGATAAGTCTATCCATTGCAGTGTTAATTTCTCCACTTCCTTATATTTAGAAATTATAAATTAAATTTTCAAAAACCTATTTTTTTGATTTTCAAACTTTTATATTCTCATCTTTTACCAATAATAAGGATGCACTAACATTTGTTCATGGTTTCACCTTATTATCCTCAAATTCCATTTTAATTTGCAATAATTACAATTGTTGAATTTTGATACTTTAATTAAATTTATACATCTTGCTTTTTATACTATAAATCAACCAGTGGTCCTATTTTATATAGAATTAGCAAAATTTCATCTTATAAAATTAACCTCCTTCAATTACAAAACAAAATCTACGCTAACTGCACAATTCAAGTCAATTAATTGTAATTGATTTCCCATAAATTGTTATAAATAAAATTTGAAATCTTCATAACTTCGTTTATTGATTTACAATCTTACTATTAAATAAATTGACATTTAGCATTGAATTATATTACATTCCATAAATGAATTTATAAATTTATTTCAAATTAACGTACTACTTGATTTCCTTAGATTATAAGTTATTTTATTAGTCAGTCGTCTTTTTTTTTAACATTAATTAAGGTCCCAATTAGGTTAATTTATCTGGATTTCATTCCTTTATTACATCATTCATCACTTAACAATTAACCAACTTTTCTATGCATCTTATTTCACTTATATCTTGTAATTATTTTCTAAACTCATACTTGTAATACCCAATATCATTTTATATTTCAATCGATTCTCACTTATTCCTATTTTATTGCGATATATTTCTATACTCATTCATTAATGCATATCTTCACTCACTTCCTATTTTATATTTCTATATTCATTCATTAATGCATATCTTCACTTACTTCCTATTTTATATTTCTATATTCATTCATTAATGCATATCTTCACTTACTTCCTATTTTATATTTCTATATTCATTCACTAATGCATATCTTCACTTGCTTCCTATTTTATATTTCTATATTCATTCATTAATGCATACATACAAATTAAAAATTCTAAATTCCTTTTTAATTATTCCATCTATGCTTCATTCCTTCACTTAATGCACATTTAGCATTCCTTATTCAAATTTGTTACATTCCCTTATATCCACTTCATAAATAAATTGGTATTCCGTTTTCCATTTATTACTAACTTTAATTATTGAAATTTATTATCTAACATACAATTTGAATTTATTTTCAAATTTTCATCGTTAAATTAATTAACATCTTCTAATAGTAAATAAAAATGATTGAGCAAATTAAAATTTCTATTCAGTTATAGTTTATCAATATATTGATACTTAGGCAAAATCAAATTCTTGTCTTTAATTACCCTTTTCATAATTTCAACTCAATCAACCATTTTAACATGCAACTCATAATAACTTTTTATAAGTATGCATGGAATCATCATTTATTCCAATCTTTTCTTAATTTACATAATAAATTCCCTTTATTTATTTTCAATTTACACAAAGGTATAAATCTTTCACTATTTCAATCATTAGATTTTTATTCAAATTACTAATAATCAAGTTTTTAAATACCGTTGCTATATTTTAATTTTGCGTTCATTCCAATACTAATTTATCATCTTCTTTTTCTTCTTCTTTTTTTTCTACAAAAAATTAAATTACAAGATCCTATTTAATTAACAATTTAATTGTCAAAATTTACGGGTCGTTACACATTGCACTTTTGGTTGAGTAGATGGTTGTGTAGATAAGTTGGTTGTATAACATGGATGTTTATTGCGCATTACGCTGTTTGCCCCTTGGAAAGATTTCGATGATGAAATCCTTTTAAGGGAGAGAATGTAACACCCCATAAAATTAACCATAAATTAATTAATTAGATAAATTAATTTAAATAAGATAGAGCTAAAAAAGGATTTTTTTTTAAAAGTCAGAATTTGACCACAAAAGTTATACATTTGTGCTCATTGTGATTTTTTGATCAATTTTCATATATAATATGTTAGAAACATAGCTCAAAGAGAAGTTATGGACGTTTGAAGTTACTTAAATAGAATTTAAATTCAAATAAATGATCATTTCAAAAATTTGAAATTCAAAAGTTAACACTAATTATACTTGGGGGTTAACTATACGTTAAAATTAACATAAATGTTAATTGGTAATTAAGGAAAAAATAATTAAAACAACGACAATGAGTTAACGTTCAAAGGATAAGGGGACTGGTCAACCGTTGGTGGTCGATCAGTAGTGGTGAATGGCGGCTAGGATTTATGTGTTTTTAACGTACCATATAATATTATTTTTTACAGATCTTAATCCCGACGATTCTGATGCATTCCAACCACTATAAGTAGAAGCCTAGCCCCCGCACTTTTCTTCATATATTATTTGGGAACACAACGAAATTCTATTAGTCACTCTTCTAAATAATTCAAGGAATTCTCTAAGATTACAAGTAAGGAATTTTAGATGTTGTTTAATTTGTAATCCCTTTCTCCTCCAACCTCTTAATATTTGAATCTAATTCAAATGCAATTCTTTTAATGCATATATCTATGAAGAGAGATCTAAAGAAGATTATTATAGGCATGTAAAATCCAAAGAGGACCAAAGGTAAGGACTTGTAGTGAGTGGAAATCTTAATCTTTTTATTTTAGTGATTATATAGTATCGTTTGGATTTGATGTTTGCGTTGGGGAATTTTGGTTTATGAAATATCACATTAAATCCCAAAAAATACCCCTAAAGCGAAATGTCAATTCTTAAATTGGAATCTTAATTGTTTTGTATTATGGAGTTTGTGTAGATTTTGTAACTTAAGTATTTTACCTTCTAGTCCCTTTCGTTTTTTCTTTGGATCTGATTAAGGGATTTGATTATGAAATGACGTGTAAGGTAAGAATTCTCATTCTTAGTTTATATTGTCTATTTCTACAAATTGAGTAAAATTTCTCTTGTCTAATTTCATGTAAAAGAAATTGAATAGAGTATAAAATTAATAAGATCATAATTTTCTATTATTGATTTATTCCATTATTTTAATATAAAATAAGTGGAATTTGGATTCTATATACAAGTCTATTGATTTGACTTTGGGATATTGGATTTATGGCATATATGTTGTTGTGGAAATGAGACTTGAGACTTGTATAATTTTAGAAGATTTGACATTTAAAGTCAGTTTAGGGCATAATCTCTGCACAAGTTGAAATCAATAAGTGCGTATTTATGTGTGTGTGTGTATATATACCCACTGGTGTAAACATCATAAATTATAACGCATTAATCATGTAGTTAATTAGATTAATAATTTTCATTAAATCCCCCTTAGGAAAATAATTAATTATAGAGGTGAAATAAGAAGGATTTCTTATAAGGCCTAAATGATGACTACGGTGAGATGTGTGACAGTATTTTGACTAATTTGTTGGGATGCAAGGTCAGTCGAAAGCACATAGAAGTCTGTCCAGCTAATCTGGCTACTAGCCATGTGAATTTGGAGGCGATGTGAGACATCGCCTATAACAAGTAACTATGAATGACATGAGGTTAGTCCCAAATTCTGTAGGGTGAATCTTCCCAGCTAATATGGCTACCAGTACCTATGGATAATTAGACTAATGCGAGACGACTCCGTGGGGTACGAGTCACAATAAAAAGAATATGCTTCGACGGTTGAAGGTATTAAGTCGTTGTTTGAGGGCTCGCCTCTTCCCTATATATGAAGTATTAAATGGTCAGGATTCAGTAGAGAATATCTCGGAAAGGTCTACTTCAATAGGAAGTCTTAAGTGTCCGAAGAGATTTCCATGCGACATCAGCTAGATAGGCACCTACGAGGAGTCAGCTTCGGGGGTTATGTGTTAAATGATGGTGGCCGACCTCAAATGAGGTCTTAAATGGCCACAACTTGTCTAATTCGCATTAAAGAGTATTAAGTAGCTTGGGTACTATCTCTCGCATTAGTAGGACATTAATATTGATGGTTATGGAATTAATAAGCCTTAGGGATTATAATTGGAAATACTTTAGATAACTAAAATGCGTAAGACATATCCTTATTTAAATTATACTGCCCAAGTACTAATACAGAAAGGCTCGAGATTTTCATTCACTAGATGTTGTTGTTCTGGCTCCCTCCTCATTACAACATAGGTTAGGGAAGGACACGATGATCCAGATGGAGATGATGATAAAAGTGGATTATGACAATAGTCTATTTATCTATTTATTTTATTTTCTGATGTACCCATTTAAAGATGACATTATGTTTTGAACATTTTGTATCTTGGTTATGTTATAGTTATTATTGACATTGTGTTATGGTTTTATAACATTTGAAATTTTAAATAAAATGGGTACTGTTCATGTTATTATATTTTATCCTTCCACTGTGAGTTCTAAATGAGTAGATAAATGGCTATGTATTATGATTTTTACCAACCAACAACCAACTTTAAAACGGGTTTAAATTTCGATGGCCCTTTTCTGGGTTGGGATTTAGGTTTGTTTCAGGGCAGGCTGTTACAGTTCTTATGGCGGCAGTGCTACCATCCAGATTATTGCTAGAATAGCTTAAGTTGGGTTCTAGTGATGTGGCTAGGCTTCAAATAGTGGTGCAGTCTTATTTACCGAGTTGTACAGTCTGGCTTTAATTACTCTTGATGTTGTGCTTTGTTGTTATTTTGTATGGAACAGTGGGACGGCTTTGGGAGTGTTAGCACTTTTCGGATACTATGTAATATTGTCATCCTATATAAATATGGAGGCACAATTCCCAATGGTTCATTTTTGATAGCGATGTTCTTGAGTACTTATAACTATGTAGTTCTTTTATGTTAGGGGCAGTTTCTTATTGTGGCATTGCCTGTGCATTTGGGCGATTTTTTGATTTGTTTCTTCCTTCGAGTCTTCGTATTTATTGGGTAGTACTTCTTTAGAATTGCAGCGTTGTTCAGTCACTTCAATGTCAACTCGGGATTGCAACGTATTCCTGTTGCTTCAATGTTAATATAAGATTGCAACGTAGCCTTGTCACTGTAATGTTAGTTTAAGATAGCGACGCATCCCTATTGCATATAATTTCTTTAAAGAATATGAATTTTTTTTATTGCTGATATTACTTTTTGGGACATAACATAATCTCCACATTTTATTGCCACTTAAAGATTGTGCCACGGTCCCAACTCATTAAGGCTTACTTTTAGAGCCGCGGCACAACCTTTATATCTAGTACTTGAAGGGTGTGCTACAATTCTCCCCATTGAAGCAAGTGTTAGAATTACAAAGCAGTCCTTATAAAGTGGCTATCCCATGATACTGACACAGTATTATTGTGCCGAAGCTATGCTCAATGGAACTGCACAGTCCCTTTTTTCCCACTGCCTTATAGTTTTGGCAAAGTACTATCTGGACTTTGCTTTTTTCCTCTCTTCCTTTTCATAATCCAACTTCTATTGTGCGAGTAGTTCTTTTGGCTAATTACTTGCATCAATTTTCCTTTATCAATATTTGGAGAATATGGGTGTAACACTTGCCACTCAAATCTACAGCGAGTAAAGATTGGTGTGGACTTGTCTCTACTTCCATATTTTCCTTACTTTCCTACAACCCATCACTTCATGCTTTTTTTTTAAATATCTTTATTTTCATTTCGCATTTAATACCCAATTAGCCTATTTCTTATTGGTTGATTCTTTGGAAAACTGTCACTTTAGTCCATTTGTCTCCTATGAAAATTTATATGGATCCTTAGGTTAATTTCCTTTGTCATTAATCATTTAACGTTTAGGGCTTATTTCATCATTCCAATTTCATGGTTTAGACTCAAATTGAGATGAGTATATGTTCTTCTCCTTCTTCTTCAGTTCTTTACGTGCTTTCAAAAACCTTAGTTGCAAAGTTTATCTTCTCCAATAAACAGTTTCTCTTTCGAACAAAAGTAAGGGTGTTCTTTTTCTCATTGTTTAGTTGTAGCCGATACCGAACCCAGTTTATTTGTTATCAAAATTGCTTATATTGAGGGGACCACAACTCTTTTATCCTTGCCATCTAGAATAACTATATTGGGGGAAGTAGAAGGTGTTTTGGATCATTTTAGGTTTGAGGGTTATGTAGCTAGGGTGCCTGACTCTCACAATCGTATCCATATGCCTCCATGTAGCTTTATTTTTATCACTTCTAAGTACATCCTATGTGGGCTTTATCTTCCTCCTAATCAAATTCTTCATGAATGGCTCTTCCCCTGCTCCCATTCAACTTTCCCTATTTTCGTACTCAATTTTGATCGCCACTTTCATCCTTCATACAAAGAAGTGTTATCCTTCTTCCTGTGAGGGACCTCAATTTCTATTTGATATTCACAAAGTTCTTCTGTGGTAGATTATGGTTTTATTATGCTCAAGCAAAGAAATCGGTTCTCACATCTTTTCCTCGAAAGACCCAGAAATGGGGCGACCAATATTTTTTTCATTTCAAATTTAGATAACTTCCCTTCCATTTTCCAACCACAGCCCAGTCATCCTATCTTTTCTAATTAAGCCACTAGGTCATTCGTATCTCTTAGGAAGTACATCCTGGGTTTGGGTGCAGAAGAGAGGAAATCAAAGTTATTCTTTAGCGAGTCGTTATTGCATAAGTACGACTTCTACATACTAGTCATAACTTCTCTTGCTCTATCTTTAAATTCTCCTTAGTTACAGATAAATCTAAGTGCATAACTAGATGGATGATTAAATTATATTTCCTTATTTTTTTGCAAAGATAATTGTTGATCTTACCTCCTTTTTAAGTAGGTAAAATGGCTGAAGATATCTCATATGTGTTTTTTAACTACTCTCGATCGAAGAGATTGGAGATGACAAAGTAGAAGAAGTGAGAGATGAGAAAGAAGGATGATGTTGAAACATATTATCAACTTCTCAAGAGACCCTATGTGCCTCCTCTTGCTTCTTTTCCTTTCCTAAACGTACTCCTTTCTCATCATTTCAGTCCTTCTGAGATCCAAAAATCCGCTTCCTTACCCCACTCGAAGGACCAATGATTAATCTTACTGAGATAGGTAAGGTGTAGTACATTGGATGGTTTATCCTATATTGCTTTTGCCCCTCAATATTACCCTATTGCACATCCATTTTCTGTACTCCCCTTCTCTGAACTTGCTACCAAGCTCAATAGGACTTGAGCCTATGTAGGTGCCTTTCTTTCTTTACTCGATGACAATTTACTTTGCAAATTCTCATCTTATTTACGTCTGCTTTATACAAATAGGGGCTTTGACAACTGAGGTTCGAAGGAGGGCTGTGGTTGACCAAGTCACACCACTACTTGGATCACTAAGCTTGAGGTTGAATTTGCTATGGCAGCTTCTGAGAAGGTTAGGGTTGAGCAGGAGAAGGTTGAGAGGGCAGAGGGGGCGGCGATGGTAGCACGGAAGGCTTTGAAGTTGAAAGGTTAGGATTTGGAAGGGAAAGATAAGGCCTCAAGGGATAAGGAGAAAGTGATGGATGGGGTAGCCAAGGAGCTGGTTACAACTAAGGATATAATTAACCAAATTACTTGCTGGGTCCTCTTTAAAATGTATGTGGCGTTCAAATGCTAGGCGATGATGCTACTGAGGTTGATCTTGTCTTCTTGAGGGACCCTTCAAGATTATAGAGCCCTTTCCTATTGCAAAGCCGAGTGGGTTAAGGAGAGAGCTAAGGAAAGGGGATCCACTTCTGCTTCTCAAGATACCTTGTTGTAGTAGTGCAACGACTTAGAATTTTAGACACTTCATATTTTAAATATCTGAATTATTTAAATATTTGAATCTTGATTAATGTTATTAAAATTATTTAATAATATTTTTAACTCCCTTTTAAATCATAAGTAATGATGGTAAATTTATTTTGGAAAATTTTCATAAAAGTAAATACTTTGAAAAAATATCGATAATGTGACCGAAAATTATTTTAATGATATATATCTTTTCACCTGTCAGAAGTTGTTTATATTTTTTTATACCCTTATTTGCTTGTGAAATTAATGAAATGAAAAAAAAACTGTCATTTATGGAAATAAATTTTAGGGATGAAGTCATGGATGATGCCATCAAAGATATTTAGGAATGACCTTTTTTGGTAATACTTAACTTTAAAGTAAAAAGTGAGGGTGTAAGTCAACATGTGAAATGAAGGCTCTTTTCAACCTTTCATGGAAGGTAAGAGGTGGTTATGAGCTTTTGTAAAACCCTATATAAGGAGGGACAAACTCTTTGGAATAAATCACTAATTCTCTTAAGCTTGAGATGAAGTATAAGAGTTAAAAATGGTGGAAGTGCTTAAACACAAATCCACAATTACTCTCTAACTTTTTTTAGGTCTTAACCAAATCATCTCCAATCTTTTTCAAACTTTGGATTTGGACTTAAGACATCATGTAAGGCATGATTACAAAGTAGAAGTAGGAGAAGGTAGAAAGAAGAGAGGGTTCCAAGGAGGGTTTGTGAGCATGGAGGAGTAGGAGGAGGTGTTGCTTTGGTTTGGAAGTGCTAAAGGTTGGATCTGTAGGCTTTTGGTGATGAAAGGAGGTGGTTCTTTTGTTCTTGTGACCATGTGCTTGGGTTTATCATGGATCTAAGTGAGTTATCTCATGATCTTATAAGTATATATTGTATATACTATGTTTGAATTATAAAGTTAAAGTAGCATTAACTAAGTAAAGTTATAAACTTTGGACCCCTCTTGATTTTGAAAGAAAATGATAACTTTATATTGTATAATATCACTTCTACTACCCTCTTAAACATGTGGCATGACCTTGACTTGATGTTTAAATGGTTGTTTAACTTTTTTGTTAAATCGAAGTAAGATTAAAAGTATTTGAAGTGGCAATAATCGTTATAAGTGCATTTCCGAATCCCTTATTTTTGGGGATTTTCATAAATAAATGGAAAGATATTCTTTTGGGTTTATTTCCATGGTTTTTAATTATCCTAAGGCTAGTACTTACCAAAAAAAATATAAAGTCTTAAATCATTTGTTAAAGTGGTTAAAACTAGTCATAAATATTGTTCTTTCAATGTTGTTTTAACGAGGACTTTTAATATAATTTATATATGTTGTAGTAATTCGCTTATGGTTTTAAGTCTTTAAAAATGATATTTAAATTTCGTATTTTTCTATAATAATTTTAGAAATGTTTTCAAACATGTTTTTAATTATATTAAAGTTGGTATGAAGTTTAAATATATTTTTAATAATTATATATAAAATTTTAGAAAAGTAAAGAAGAGATTTAACACTAAAAGCCGACAAGGTGGACTTCTCTAATTTCTGAGAGTTAAGATTGATGTCGAGTAGAAGTGGAGAAATAGAGCTCTAACCTACAAGGCTTCCCTCTTGAATGAGGAATGGTTAAGTTGGAATGTTGAAAATGTGTTAATCTTGTTGTTTACTTGTTTAAAAGGTAATTAACTTTGCTTAACGCTTAAAGCCGACGAAATAGGTTTATATATTTCTAGGAGTTAAGACTGATGTCAAGTAGGGATGGAGCAATAAAGCTCTAACCTACCAAGTTTCCTTCTTGAACGAGGAATGGTTAAGTCAGGAACGTCGAAAATGGTTAATCATATTGTTCTCTAACTTTTTTATGGAAATCATTAAGACTATTGTTTAAGCCGATGAGTATGCCATTCTATTTGTTAGATTCAAGAATGAAGTGTCTAGGAAAGACTTTGATGTAACCAATGCTCTAATTTACCTAGCTTCACCCTTGAACGAGGAATAGTTAGGTTGAAATGTCAAAAACAAGATAAGTATATGAACATTGATTTTTATAAGCAATTGTTTAGACTAGATAATAGATTGGTCGACTATCAAACTTAACCTATTATTGAACTTAAATATTTAAAAAGGATTTTTTAAAGATAATACAAGTATGAAATGGTTTAGGGTTTGTTGTGATAATGTGTTAATAACATTCGTCTTCAACCCTTTTTGATGACACTTATGAATGTAAATAGATCTTTAAAAATGAATGTTTTTAAAATAAGCATAAATGAAATGGTTTTGCGTTTGTAGTAACAATGTTTAAGTATCACTACTCTTAAAGCTTTTGAATGGATTTGTGAAAGTACTTAAATCCTTAAAATGGATATTTTGAAGGAAATTAAAAGCAAGAAATCTTGTTAATGATTTATGAATATACATACTATTTGAGATAAGTATATGAATACTTTTGAAGTATAGAAAGACAAAAAGTTTTGAAGTACAAACACTTGTTAATGATTTGTGAATATACTTATACCAGTAGAGATAAGTATACAATTATTTTTTGAAGTATAGAAAAAGTAAAGGTTTGAAGTAAGAAATCTTGTTAATGATTTGTGAATATACTTATACAAATTGAGATAAGTATATGAATATTTTTTGAAGTATTGAAAGAGTATAAATGAATAATGAAAATTGAAAAAATGATGTTTTATTAGATAAAAGATGTTTTACTAATAAGAGAGGTTTTAGTTAATAAAAGATTAATTAAAAAAAGGAGATTACAAGTGGATTATGTGACTTGATTGTGCTTTTTGTGAATTGATCATGCTTTGTTTGTTTACTCATTTATGGAAAGCATTTAGTCATATACTTAGGACTAAAAGCTGATAAAGTAGGTTTGTCTATCTGTGGTAATTAAGACTGATGTTTGTGTATGTTTATAAGCAATAGAGCTCTAACCTACTGGCTTTGCTCTTGATTGAGGGATAGTGTGAGATGAAAATATCGAAAATGTGATATGTATACGAGACTTGGTTTCCATATGCGACCGATCTCATTATCATTGAATGATTTAATTCATTGATTCAGTCTTAGAGAGATCGGGATCGATAAGTGTTTTACTTACCGAAAGAGACTTCAAGGCTGAGATACGTGTTCTATATCTTGGAAGTGGACGTATTTGAGATGTGGGAATATATATGAAGATTCAAGCTCTATATAAGATGCTCGAACACATGTAGTTGTCCGTGATCTATTCAAGATGTGGAAATCCTTGTGTGATTCCGTTATCTGTTAAGATATGGCAATCCATGTGTGGTTTCGAGATCCATTAGAGATGTGGGAATCCAATTTGGGATTCATAATCTATTCGAGTGATGAAGATTCATATGAAAGATGCCGAACATAACCTCGATATTGGAAGTGACTAAAAACAGAGTAGGCCTCACAACCTAGGGTTAGCAACCCATATCAGGATATTATCAACTCCATATCTAAAGATACTTATCGATTCTTGGTCGATGGGAGTTGATGATATTTGGTTCGCATTTTCCATGTTTATGCTCGAATTTTGGGCCGCTTGTCTTTACTTAAACGGTATATTTTATCAAGAGACATACTTCGCTTGGAGGTACTTTCTACCCATTGTGCAGTAGATTAAATCCGGCTCCACTTAAGAGATCCCTATGGAAAATCCATTATACAAACGTTCTGATCGGATTTGATTATACTCCTAATATGCTTTTGAATGTAACCAATATAACCATTCCAGCTATATTATAATTTAAATTCTACACCCTAGACATTGTCTATTATATCACCTTATGTACCTATTAGATGGCAGATCTTTCGGTGGGATTATCGTTATGGCATTCCGTGCGGTCTAAAAAGTAAAATTATATGTTGACCACATATTTCTTGAGTTTCTCATACCAGACTTATGTCTAACACATGGTTTTGTTTTCCTTAAATTCCTCATGTGCTCCTTCGAGTAGTTTTGAAAAAGACAGGTTCTCGCTGATGTTCCTTAGAGCTCGAATAGACGATCTGAATATTTCATCCACCATAGTATTCTTATTTAGGCTACATTACTATTGTATATATCAGCATTTATGAGGACAGGTTGTTATAACTATCCAGGCTAATGATAGACTTAGGGTTTTGTAACTTCGAAATTTGTATCGGAGTAACTTTTGTAGTGGTTTTTTGATATTATATATTACCGTTCCACTAGTGAGATTCTGATATTGTGTTCCTTCTTCCTTATTCTATTTCTTTTTCTAATTATTTCACCCAAACAATTTGTCCTTCCTGCACTTGAATGTTCGGCATGTGAATATCGTGGATGTATTAGTGTCGACATTTAGAGGTCGAGAGGGCAGGTCGTTACAAGTGGGTGATGAAGATGCATTGTCTAAGGGTACCAAGGTTACTTCTACTTCTTAAATCCACGTAATCTCTTACAATTTTGTAAATATTTCCTCCATTTCCCTTGTCTTTCTTGAATATTTTGTTGTGCAATGAAATAAACTTCATTTTCCAGTTTTGTTATGACCAATTTCTTTGATTGTCTAACTGTTTTGCTACTGCACTATGAATGATTATGTTGTTTTCATTCCATTTTCCTTTATAGTCTTTTAAGAAAATAATTTTTTCTAAAATCCTGAAGAAAAGCATGGAGAAACTTTAAAATCAAACCATAAATCACCTTGTCTTATTGTAGCAGTGATTTACAAGCAAGAGAAGGAGTTAGATGTGACATTTGCGCAACTTAAAGAAGAAACCCAAGGGTTGCTTTCCAAAATTAACCAAGTAGTTAAAGAAAAGAAATACTTAGTGACTTCGTACTGTGCCGCTAGTGCTATGTCCTAGAGAAGCTGTTCTTTTCCTCTGACAGCCTTTACTTGGAATGGTTTAAGATTAGGCTTAGGAGTATAAATAAGAAGTGATCCCTCTATATTACCAGTATTTCTTTTTTGCCTGTGGACTTGTCGCGATTTTCATATAAAACTTGTCTTATGCAACTAATCCTTCCTAACTTAACTTTGTGTAAATTAAATCCCACTGAAATTAATTCCAATGATTATCAACTAGGCACTTCCCTTCTTCCTTATGGGCATCCCTTTGAGTCTATCAAAGTTTTTGAATCCGATGCATATTCGATTCCTACTATTTATGGCCTAAATGACTCAAGCATACCCGAATTTAAGGTTTCGGCTATAACCTTTTATGAAATCTTAGAAAAGGAGAACCTCCAACTAAAACTCGCCAATGAAAAAGTTGAAAGAGATTTGAGAAGTGCTCTTTCTCATTTTAAGAAAGTTAAGGAAGTGCAAGAATGCTAACATTAATATAATCTAAACTAAGCATGGAGCTTGATATTGCAAATTCAAAGGTAGCCAAGTTGCAGCAGATGCTGAAAGAAAGTGAAGCACTTTATGGAGTTGTCTATGAAGAGGAGATCAAGGAGTTATGAAGAAATATAGAAAACTTGTCTCCCTATTTCGCTCAACAGTATGAAGAAACGGGGGGATGCTGTAGAAAGGAATGTGGTTAAGGAGCTCAACGCGAGTGAGGCCCCCACTCCTCCTATGAGCATGGATGTTATACTAGAGGATGAGTGGAAAAAGAAGTTAGAACTACACTATTAAGGTAGACTTAGAGAATTGGAAGACCATTACAAGTAGTAGTTAGAGCGACTGAAGACGTTGGTGCTCCTTTGGATATAGAGGAAGGGGTGGGAAGCAGATGCTCTCAAATATTTTTTGTTCTTTTTCTAAGGACTCATAAAAGATAAGTGATAAATTAATAAAGACTTTAGAATATATGAAAAAGACCGCTATACTTAAGTTTTATGAACTCGAAGATCGACTGTAAAAAGCTCAAGCTGCCTCTAATGTTGTAGTAGCACTTATTAATGCACCAGGATAGGATCAAACTGCTAATCTCGAAGGAAAGCTTAGAATGGAGAATATAAGATGTAAGGTGAAGCAAATTTCTTTGCAATGAGATATACATGTTTTTAATTATTTTTGCCCTGCGCTTGCTCTAAGTTTTCTCTATAATAAAGTAGGCTTTGTAGCGATTGGGGAGGATACATTAGACCCATAGACATGTGCCAACTATGACCCTAGGAAGACTTTTTGTATTATAATGGATTGACCTTTGGTTAGCATCGTTTAGACTCGATACTTCATAATCTAGTAGTATTTTTGAAATTATAGTTTAGAAAACTTTTGTAAGGCTATGTTGTAGAAATCATTCCATATTGTTGTGCAGATATAAGGATACTGTACAAATTGAATTCTCTTGTAAATGAGTATTGAGTACCTTGTGAGCTTTACCTTGTTTGCACTTTATTTTAATTTTGTTCGTCTGGACTTGCTTGATTTTCAGCTTTGTGCTTGGCATGACCTGCCATGCTATTTGGGAGCAGACTATTTTTTTTACATCGTGAAGTCTGGTCATGTATACATAGCCTTTCTTAATTCATGTGCATGGTTTTTTGCACTGGCTCGAGTTGTCTAATATCCTTAAGTCTAGTTTAATTGTTTGGCTGAAAAGCAGAGTAGTTTGTGATACAACTTAATGTTTTTAGCTACGTTAGTAAAATTAATACAGAGTGATTTTTATATTGGTTCAGGCCATCAAATATCCCTACGTTGAGTTCATTGTATTATTACTTCTCATAGTAGTTACAATACTTGTTATTTTTCTATAAAAATAACACTACTTATACAAAATAAATCTTGAGATGCTCGAAATTCCAATTCCAAGGAACTAGATTTCCATCTGGTCTTTAGAGTCGGTACACTCCAATAGGTAAAACTTCTACCACAACCAGTGGGCCTTCCTAATTTAGGCCTAAAGCTCCATCTGTTGGGTCCTTGGTGTAACTACTACTCTACGTAGTACCAGATCCCCTTTATAAAAGTTTCTCTCTTTAAGCCTAACATTGTAATTCTTTACCATCCTTTGAAGGCATGTGATGGATCAGACCGCTTCCTCATATGTACTTTCGTGAGTAAGATCAATTGCAGCTTCTTTTATTTCCTTACTTTGTTTGGCCACATATTATATTCTTCTATGTGATAGAACCTTTGCTTCAACTGGGAATATCGCTTCACAACCATACATTAGGAGAAAGGAGTGTGTCTAGTTGGGTGTCTAGATGAGGTTCTATAAGCCTACGGTAAAGATAACTCTTCTTCCCATCTTCTTTTAGCCTTTTGTAGTCTTTTCTTGAGCAATTTCCTAATTGTTTTGTCTACTGCTTCGACTTGCCCGCTCGCTTGACAAAAGAGAAACTTTTGATTATCCCATTTTTTTCACAAAGCTCCATAAAATCCTTACTCTTAAATTGGGTTCCATTCATAAATTATTTTATGGTGGATCCCAAACCTAAGAATTATATCCTTACAACAAAAGCAACTATCTTCTTTACAGTGATTATAGCAAAGATTCTGCTTCTACCCACTTGGTGAAGTAGTCTATTGCTACTACAGCATATTTTATGTGAGCCAACAGAATAATCATAAAACTGAATTAATACTAGATGGGGTGAATAATGTATAATGGATTACATGAATATTATTCAAAATTTTAAGATTTTACCAGGAATGATGGAATTAAACAATCACGTAAATAATCACAGAATCTAAGTACAGATAAAAGTAGATATAGTAAAACAAAAAAGGAAAGAACATACCATGATATTATACTGGTTCGGAGTTACCCTACATCCAATCCCGCATTCCTTGTACGTATTTCTTTTTCGACTCGTAAATGCAAATACAATCTCGATTTCAAGGCTATGAGACACACTTTCCAGAGTCCCAGCCTCTAGGTAGTGCCACTTGATTTTTGGGCCACAAGTACACCCACTAGATTTACGGGCTAATAAGCACTCCCAATTGATTTAAATAGGCTACAATCACCCTACTTGGATTTTAGGGATACCAAGCACACCATAGAGTATACGAGTATGATTTGATAGAGTTTATAGACTCACATACTTGATCTTAATTATAATTGATCTTGTAACTCTTGAATAGAACTTTGATCTTAAGAGAGATTAGAGAAATCAAGAGAAGGCTTAAAATTCACGATTTCAGAAATCAATTTGAAAAGATGAAAGTCCATTCCACTAGATTTGCATCCAAGAATGTGTCCCAAAAGTTCACAATTTAAAACAACTTGTGTCCCTTTGATACTACTCCAAACTTCTCATTCTCTACCATCATAAAACTTTCCTTTTAAATTTGCATAAAACAACTTTACTAATTTTGGATAATAAACAAAACCATTTTGAGAAGCATCGATCAACCCAAGAATTTCATTTTTCAAACAAAGATTGAAAAGATCATAAGTAAAAAATCTTCAAAAATAACAAATCTTCTGGGAAAGACTTTTCAGAAAGATAAATACTCTATATAGGCTTGAATGGCTTCTTGATCATTGAAAATATATTCTTTTATTTTCTTAGAAAGCCTAACGATTGCCTTATTATTGCTTGTGGATGCCATTGAAGAATAGTTTGAAGAGTTAAGAGAGTTTATGCATTTTGAATTTGAAAATGAAAGTGAGAAATGAGTGGATGAAAATAGAGTAAGTAAATAGAAAATCAAAGGGCATGTTCTCTGGTCAAAAGCCAAATTTTCAAAACATAGGTGTTGGTGAAAAGTAAAGGGAAATTCAAAATTTTGAATATGAAATTCAAATTCAAATTCTATCTACATACGTCGACATATGCTCATGGGGTATGTCAACATATATGCCAAAATTTTCAAAAATGATTTTTGTTTAACCATATCCAATTTTATTATATAGATCTATTTATAGTTATTCTATTTCAAAAAAATAATTTTAAATATATTTTATATTATTAAAATATATAAAATATTTGTATTTAAAATACAATCTCACAATATTCAAACAATATTATTATTAATCTGTAGGATATTCCTAACAACCAATAAAGTAACCAAAAGAAGAAAAAAATTGAAATTAAAAAACTTTTAATATATTAAATGCGTAATTTTTTGATATATTTCATTATTTTGTTCTAAATTATGTGTTGATGTAAAGCAAATGCTAGCAATTTCTGTATTTGACCCATTATCACTTGAGGATATATCTAATCGTCTAATGTTGCATTATAGGCTCTTCTCCATTTTCTAGATGATCGGTGTTTGGTGTAGTTTAAGTTTATTGGGTTATGGACAGACTCGTTTTAAATGACCAGGGTCATCGTAGTTATAACATCTAATGCCATTTCCATTTCCACTTCCTGGATTTTTGTTGTCATTTCTTCTGAAATTGTTCAACTTCGATATTTTAGAAATTTTCTAAAAATCCTTGTCACGGTAGCAATTTCTTCAACTTCGTCACTGTCTGAATCCAGATTACCCGTTATTGCATTAAAAGCTATAAATTTCTTATCTATTGCTTCACTTTCTCTCCTGCCCTACATATGCATTTCAAAAGACATTAAATTGTCAATTAACTCTTCAATTTTAAGAGTGCTAGTGTCATTATCCTCTTCGATTGCAAGAGTCTTTTGATCTTATTTAGGAGTAAGTGAACTGAGGATTTTTCTAACTTGGTCCTCTTCAGAAAAACTTCTACCCAGTGCAATTAATGAGTGCACTATATCTTAAAATCTAGTATACATATCAGATATGGACTTATTTGGACTTGTTTTGAATAATTGAAACTGGTTTGTTAACATGGAAATTTTGGTCTATTTAAGCTTACTTGTGCCTTAATTTGTAACTTGCAAAGTTCTAGAAATTTCAAATGCAGACTTAGATATAGATACTTTATTAAATTCATTTCTATTTAGTGAACAAAATAACATATTCATAGCCTTAGAATTACTTTGTGTAACTGCTTTTTAATCAGCAGTCCACCGTGCAAAATTTGCCTCGAGTTCAGTGTACTAGGTTTATGTGATATTCCAAGTGTCTAAACCAACTGGCTGTAAATAAATTTTTATTCTACATGTCGAATATGTATACTAACTGCCATTAAAAAGTAGAGGTCTAGCAGTAGATTGTCCTTCGACAAATGATTTACTAACAAGGGTATTAACAGTGTTACTAACAACACTAATACTAGTGTTGGTAGCCATTTAAACTTTTCAAAATTAGATGATGAATACTTTGAAAACCTCGCTCTGATCCCAAATGTGAGTCAACGGAATAGGGATCTCAAGGCTAAATTAACACTGGAGGAGGGGGAACAGTGTTTAATGAATTATATGAATATTATTCAAAATTTTAAGATTATACTTAGAATGGTGAAATTAACAATCACAAAAATAATCATAAAATCAAAGTACAGATAAAATTAAATGTAGTAAAAGTAAAAAGGAAAGAACACATCAAGATTATATACTAATTCGGAGTTACCCTGCATCCAGTCCTGCATAATTCCTTATACGGATTTCTTTTCAACTAGTAAATGCAAATACAATCTCGATTTTAAGGCTACGAGACACACCCTCCAAAATCCTAGTCTCTAGGTAGAGCCACTTGATTTCCGAGCTATAAGCTCATCCACTAGATTTACGAGCTACTAAGCATACCCAATTGATTTTAACAGGCTAAATCACACCTACTTGGATTTCAGGGATACCAAGCACACCATAGAGTAGAAGAGTATGATTTGATAAAGTTTAAAAACTCGGATCTTTGATCTTGATTACCATTGGCCCTATAACTCTTATATAGCACTTTGATCTTGAGAGAGATAAGAGAAATCAGAGAGTATATGAAATTGAATCAAACTAGTAGTGATTGAATTTGATTCTGCTTGAATTTTGATATATTTTGATAAAAATTGATTTAGAAATCAAGAGAGTGAAAAGAGAAGAGAAAAATAAGATAGTAGTTAATGAAATTCATTTGAAAGTCTCGTATATATAGAGAAACAACGGTCATGTCCATTCGCAAAGAGATACAACGGAAAAACACTTCCTTTCAAAATTTGAATTTTGAAATTTACGGCTAGTATGTCAACATATAGGAATTAGAAATGTTGACATATCCTTCACAAAATTAAAAAACACTTTATAAAATTTATTTTGAAAATTCGTTCCTTTGTAACATAATTTGATACTTTTTAGAATCATTTAAATATAGTTCATGCACATTTTAACCAAAGTATAACTTAATAAAACTTTATAAAATAATTTTGAAAGATTAATAAAATTATTCAATATAATGTAAATAACATATATATATATATAAAAATATATAATCAATATAGTTATAAATTACTAAAGTATAAACAAAAATTCAATATATATAAACTTAGAATCACTAAAATAATATCTTTATAAGTGTAAAGATGTGAAAATCAATTCGGGAAATATTTTGAAAAGGTTATTTTAAAAATAGAATATTTGAAAAATAATTTAAAACAAAATTGAGAAGACGAAGGGGATCTAGAAAAGTGTTATCAAGGTTTTTAACATAAATTCCATGACTCTATAATTTATCTGAAATATCTTGAAATCTTGAACTCTTAAATACTCATGAGCCTTTTTTGTTGAACTCTTGAAAATTTATATCAACATCTTGATACTGTATAGTCTTCTTTGTCAATACCTGTCTAATATCCTTCACTACTATATATATTTTTATAAAACATTAGTATCTATATTGTATATAACGTCTTATAGTTGTTATCATCAAAACCAATAACTAAGGTACTAATACTTAACCCCTCCTTTAGACATATGAAGTGGTCCTATCAAACCTATGCTCCATATGTCAAACTACCATGGGTAAGCTAATGGTATGAGCTCACGGGAATGCAGTCTTAGGATACAGAAAAATCTTTGACATCTATCACATTTTCTAACGTTATTATGCACATCTGGGAGTGTGGTAGGCTAGTAGTAACCTTAGCACTTTATTTGCTAACTTAGCTCCTCTAGAGTGATCTCTACACCGTCCTTCATGTACTTCATGTAGTTCGTTGTATTGCCCCTTTTTTGGAAACATGTATAAGATAAGGGGTAGAGTACCTTCTTTTGTATAATTTGCTATCAAAGAAGGAAAAATACGGAGCCTGTTATATAATTTTATGAGCTTCATTCTTATTTGGAGGTAGGACTCTGCTTACCAAGAATTGTTTGATAAGGTTCATCCATAAGCATTCCTCTATATGCTGACGGATAGGCACAGTCGGAGTCTACTCTTGATTTTTAACTGTTTCTTTATTCTGAGCATCTCTGACCACATCTTGTTGCACTCTTGTTAGGACTGGTATTTGATTGGCCTCAGTATTGCTTAGCTTGATGTCATATTGTGATAGCTTTCTTTTCCTATGCCACTTTAGTGCTAGCAAGTTTAGCTAATGAGTCCATAGAGGAAATATTCTCACGTGGGATTTGCTCTATATCGAATTCATCAAATTTCTCCAGCAATCTTTTGAACATTTCTACATATTTTGCTAATGCTGGCTCTTTCGTTTGGTAATTCCCTTACTACAACTAATTGGGAATCGCTATGAATTTGATACGGGTTACTTTTATTACCTTAGCCATCCCTAAGCCTAAGAGGAGGGCCTTATATCCTGCCAAATTATTGATAGTGAATCTAAGCTGCACTGTTGCATATAGTTTCTTCTCATATGGAGTGATCAATACATATTCGATCCCTGCCCTCTGTTCATTTGATGCTCCATCCATAAAATATTTTCAGAATTGGGTAGTAGGCATCTCTTCCTTAAATTGTGGCTTAGTAGGTAGCATGCATTTCATAATGAAATATGTTAGTGCTTGTCCTTAGATTGCTTTTCGTCGGTAGTGGGAGATATCCATTGCCCACTTTAGTAAGCGATCTGATGTCTCTAGCTTCTGCAGTACATGCTTCAACGGTTTGTCAGTGAGGACTTTGATGGGTTGCGCTTGGAAGTAAGGCCCGGTTTTCTTGCTATAAGGAGTAGGTTGTAGGTTAACTTTTCAATGACCGAGTAGTTGAGATTTGCCCCAAAACAAGCACTTGTTTATGAAGTATAAAGGCCTCTGGGTCCCATCATCTTCTCAAACAACCGCAACACAAAAGCTTTATCGGTTACAGCTAAATACACATAAGTCCTCACCCGTTACTGGTTTTAATAGGATATGAGTACTAATTAGATGATCCTTTAAATTCGAGAATGCATTTTTGCACTCTTTAGCCCACTTACAATTCAATCCCCTTTTTAACTTGGTCGAAGAATGGTATACATTCGTTGGTTGCTTTGGAAATGAATTTGCTTAGAACCGCCAACTCTACCATTTAAGCTCATGATACCTTTTGGCTTTTTCGAGACTCCCATCTTCTTTATGCCATCAATCTGCTTTGGGTTTGCTTCAATGCTGTGGGTGATTACTATGTAGCCTAGAAATTTTCCTGACTAAATAGCAAAAGAACATTACAAGGGATTTAACTTCATGCTATATTATCTCAGGACGACAAAGATTTCCTTCTAATCTTGCATATGAATCGATGCTACTTTTGAATTGACGAGCATGCTATCCAGATATATTTTGACATTTTACCACTCTGATAGAGAACAATGTATTAAATAATTTTTGATAGGTTGCTTTAGCATTTTGGATTTCGAATGGCATGACCTTGTAGCAGTATAAACCTTGTCCATTATGAAACTGATATGCTCTTGATCTGGCTCAAACATAGCCATCTGATTGTAACCCGAGTGTGAGTCTATAAACGAGAGCAGTTCATTTCCACTGTTTGTGTGCATCAATTGATCAATTCTAGCTAGAGCACATCTATCCTTTGGGCAGGCCTTGTTGAGGTTGGTGTAGACTATGTAAGTTATTCATTTCCCTTTGAATTTCTTCAGAAAACTGGGTTGGCGATCCACTTTGGGTAATACACTTCCATAATGAACCTATTTTCCCTTAGGTTCTTAATTTATTCATGCAAAGCATTATATCTTTCTTGATCTAGAGTTCTGTGCTTATGCCTGACCGGATGAGCACTAGAATCATATTGAGTGCATGGTAGGTGATAGCTGGGTCGATTCCTAACATGTCTGAGTGCGCCCAAGCAAAATCATATGCTAATCTCTTGAAGATGTTTATCAATTCTATTCAAGTTTCTATGCTTAGATTTTTTCTTGTCTTGAGAACCTTCGACGAATCTTTAGGATATATTTGTATACCCTCAAGATCATCCAATGGCTATGAATCTCTCCTTGCCTCCCTATCTCGGATCTATTTCACTTTCTTCTTTTTCTTCAGGTTGGAAAGTGGTAGGGAAAGCATGTCTTTAAGCTTCTTTGTAAAATACTATGCATAGATTGAGTTATACTAATCGGTGTGGATCATGTGCATATAGTCCCTCTTTTTCCTCTATATTCATGTTGTGGTCGTAGAATAACCCATTTCAACATCAATCTTGGTACTTTGTACCAATGTAGTTTTGGAACTGGCTTGATTTCATTTTCATTATCATCATTATAATTATTAGATAAGACAACAAAATAGTTTTGAACAATTTTATTACTTGAATTGAGATTTACATTATATAATTCTGTAGCTAAAAATTTTCCCCTTAATTGACCCTATTCCAGCAGGAGTATTTTCATAAGCAAGTCTTTCTGAGAAACTATTGCCCCCATGTCAATTAGTGCAGGCCTTCCTACGAATGCATTGCACGGAGACCATTGATCAATGATCAGAAGCTTGCATAGAATAATTTGTGAAAAGGGGTAGTCCTAAGGGTGACAAGAAGATGTTCTGACCCGATAGGAAGAGTCGCCGTATTACTGAAGCCGTAAATTGGTTCGGGGCTATGCTTTAGTATTTTCGTTGGATGATTTATCTTGTCAAATGCCGATTTGAAAATAACATTGATGAAGCTCCCAGAATCTATAAAAAATTTATTTATGGTGTAGTTTGAGATCTACACCATAACTATCTACGGGGCTTGATGTCGAAAAATCACCCTAGCGGCATCAGCATCAGTGAAGACTATGTCCCGAGTCGGCTTCTGCTTCACATGGAAAATGTTTCTTTTCTCTACTTCAGCCTCTTGCGCATACCACTTCTATTCTTTATTGCTCATTCCAATAAAGTGTGGTCCTCCATGGATCGAAGTTATGAGATCGGAGGGGTTCCTGCTAGACCTTTCTTCGAATCTATAGAGAGATTCCCAATTCTCTACCCATTGTTTTCTTTTCAATAGCTGCCCCAGGTATCCCTTTTGCATCAATCTATCGATGTCATTTCTCAAGTGTCGGCATTCTCATTAGGTCGTCATTGGTTCTGTGGAAGCGGTAATATTCTCCCCTTTGTTATGTTATAGCTTCTTCCCCTTGTTCGAGATGTTGTAGGACAGTTCAGTGTGGGGAGCAGTAGTTCTTTCAAATGAAGGTAATTCTACGGCCCTGGCTTCTTCCATTCGAATGTAGCCACCGGTCCTTTCATAGAAAGCCTTCATGCTGTGGCACGGCTTCATGTTGTTTTTATCCCATGTAGCAGTGTTACTTCTGATCCCCGTATATGCTGCCATCTACAATGTTTCTTCACAAGTCACTCTAAACAGAAGAGCCTTAGATTTGAAGCGATTTATAAAGTTACTTAAGCTTTCATTCTTGCCATGCTTCCTATATGATATGGTATTCACATCTAGGGAAGCTACTATCCTATAGTTGAATTGTTTTAAGAGATTTGCAACTAGTTATAACCAAGAATGAACCTCCCTTAGTACATACCCCCAATCATCTAGAAGCTGCCCCAACCAGATATACTTGGAAGAGCTTGCACCTAGCCATCCTCCACACCTTTAAAATGTCCATGTAGTGCTTAAAAGATCAAATATGGTCAACTGGGTTAGTAGTCCCATCAATTTTATCGACTGATGAGGCTTTCAAGTTAACAGGAAAGTCTATTTTATAGTGCTTCGGCTAAATAGGGAAGAACCCTCTTCCCTTACTTCCTCTCTGTTGTTCAGCCAGCAGAGTCTTGTGAACTGCTCTAGGCAAGCTTTCAATTGATGGATCATATCTTCCTTAGGGTGTATTAAGGATGAGTTGTCTTTGTAGAGTGAGGTGACATCATCATCATTGGGTGTAGTTCGTGTTTGTTTTTTCAGCTGTAATGGGTTGATGTTCATAGGCTTCGATTTGATTTTGGGATTGATTTGAATTTTCCTTTGAGCTTAGTATTTATTTGTTTTAGACCATAATCACCATTCTCATTTTTGAGATTACCATTGTCACTCACATGTTGCATAATTAGTGCAGTCGATGAGAATTGGCAGTAAGGTGCGGAAGGTTAAGTGGAGATTGGTTTAAGTGAAAGATTTTGGGCCATATTCTCTCTAGTCCATCCATGGTTCATTTAGTTGGTTTGTGAACGCTTGGAGAGCAGCTAAGGCAGGATTCGAGGTAGGTTCTGCAGAAGCACTTGCCTTGGTTTGGGTCATAGAGGTGAGGAGTTGCCTTTTTCGTATTTTTGAGGTCGAACGAAGTTGTTCTTGGTTGGGAGGAGTGTTGGAATTAGTAGGATTCATGGCGTTATAGTGTTGTCCAAGGAAACAAGCAAGAACTTTGCTAAAGAGGAATGCGGCCCTCTCTCTAATGCCAAAAATCTCAACGAGAATTTTGTCTTAGAAACACATAAGTATTTTTGAAATAACCACGATGTTGAATTCTTTCATATTTAAGAATCAGCAAGATTAAGTAAAATTAAAATTGCCTTTAAAGGAAGTAATTATGTGTTGTAGTGCTTACACAATTATGAGGGAAAATATTCGAAATTCTATGAAAGGTCTCCTCTATCCAATTTGTTAAGCAATATATTCCAATTTTAGCATAGAAAGTTAAAATCAAAGCACAGAAGGAAATGAATGACATAAAGCATTTACATGGTTCAGATATTAACCATCCATATGTCCGTGGGAAATGTCCTTATCTTCTTCTTTTATTCTTAGTATAGATGTTAATGGCAGAGAGAAATGTTTTAGTTTCGGTGCTTCCAAAAAAGAGAAAAGTGCAAAATTCCCCTTTGTCTGCGGCAGTTCCCTATTCATATATAACATACAGAGATTCACACGGATCACTAGCATCCTTCTTCTGCTCTTTTTGTTTTCTGCCTTTGGATTATGTCATGTATCGATCATCTGCCTTTCTTATTTATTATACATAGATTTCCAAAGTGGTCTTTGGCAAGAAACTTTGATTTGGGTTAATGGATTTTAAATTTGGGCAGAAAGCTTGAAATTGAAGCGGGAAAACCAAATTTGGATAACCCATGATTTGATACGGGTTTTTATCTATTTGAGACTAAGGGTTGAGTAGTATTGGCCTTTCCTCATTAAGCTTTGTTTCTCGTAGGAAAGAGCTACAGTCTAGATTATTACTAGACGTGGCTTGGCTTTAAAATAGCGGCGCAGTCTTATTTATTGTTATACAATTCAGCTTTAATTACTCTTGACATTGTGCTATGTTGTTATTGCAGTACGGCTTTGTGAGTGTTAGCGTAGCTCGGATACTATGCAATATAGTCATCCTATATAATTACGGAGGCATAATTCCCAATAGTCCATTTTTGATAGCGAAGCTCTAGAGTGCTTAAAACTAGCAGTCCTTCTATGTTAGGAGCAGTCACTTATTATGGCCTTGCCTGCACTTGTGTATGGTTTATTGATTTGTTTCTTCCTTCGAGTCATTGCATTTGTTAGAAAGTACTTCTATAGAATTACGACAGTGTTCTGTCACTTCAATGTCAACTTAGGATTGCGGTGCATTCCTGTTGCTTTAATGTTAATATAAGATTGTGGCGCAACCTTATCACCATAATGTTAGTTTAAGATTGCGAGACATCCTTGTCTCTTATAGTTTCTTTAAAGAATATGTTGCAGTTCTATATCGCTGATATTGTCTTTAGGGACGCAATACAATCTCCACATTTTTTATTACTTAAAGATTATGCTACAATCCATTAAGGCTTACTTTTGGAGCTGCAACACATCCTTCATATTTAGTACTTGAAGGCTGTGCTGCGGTTTTGCCCATTAAAATAATTGTTAGAATTACAGAGCAATCCTTATACTTCGTAGCTATCTCGGGATACCAGCGCAGTATTATAGTGTTGAAGCTATACTCAATGGAAAGGCATGGTCCTTATGTTTTGTCACTGCCTTACGACTTTGGCGCAGTATTATTTGGACTTTGCTTTTTTCCTCGCTTCCTTTTCATAATCCAACTTCTATTGTGGGAGCAGTTCTTTTGGTTCACAAACTGCATCAGTTTTTCTTTATCAATATTTAAAAAATATAGGTGTAAAACCATCCATTCGTCCCAACTGACACGTTGCACAAATCTAGAGGTTGTATCTTGTTACAAATAGAGAGGAATCCCCCTAAAGGGCTTTTTTCTTCTGATTTCATCTTTTTGTTCATTCTCATTTTTTTGCCTTGCATAAAGAAAAGCTTGAGTGAAGGACATTAATGGATGATCGAGCCAACTTGACTTTATAACTTTGTAATGAAGGACTTGAATAATTAATAAACTGCATAATGACTCCTCGTGAATGCATGATCACAACTGGTGAATTCATGACTAGCATATTTGACAAGGGCTCTAATCCTACTCAAGTACTGTGAACATCCTTGACCGAAGTTTTGTACTAACACCCTCTATCATATGCAACTACAAATTCCCCTTTATGGGCCCCAAAATGCATCAAACCCGATCAAATAAACATGCGTTTAAATCAATTTAAATGCACATCGATATCGTATATTAATACATGTGTATATAACTTTTATGTGTGCACTATTTTTAACACTCATTAACACAAATCAAAGTAATAAAATATTTCCTTAACATTAATTAATTTAATTAATATATAATAATTATAATTAATAAAATTAGGTGGTAGTCGGGATATTCAACATTTTGGTCATGTGACACTTATGTGTCAATTCAGTCAGCGATTAATATTGACAATTCAAATATTAACGTTCACATATCATCTTAGCTAGTGGTGTGACATAATGGCCAAATTTATCGCTTACATAGCTTTGGTAAAATTCATTTTTTCTTATTTTAAGCATTACTAGGGTAGTAACAATTATTTAAATTAATTCTTTTCGTCAAAACTATATCACATTAGGACTTATGGAATTCGAAAATAATCAAAATTTCAATATCATCCACATTCAACTTATATAGTCCAAATACAAAGTCCTTGGTTTAGTAATAACAATTACTATTAATCGAACTTCTCTGGCTAAAGAGTTTGACTTTGACTTGGCTTCACTTGACCATGATACTAACCTCATATAACTAAGGAGATGAATTCTCTATTGTATAGCATCTCACTTCCAATACTTCCAATCGACCTAACTATAGTCTTTTGATACGAATCATGCCATAATTTAACCATAATCAGATTGGAGTTTCCATATTGAAGCTCGACGGTATTCTCAAGTCAAGAGAATCGAGTAATATTATGACATCAATATTTTATGTTTGACTCTACTTATATTAACCAACAGAAAACTATGGAGTAGGTCATTCTATAGTTATTTAATAACTATCAATACGTAACCCCTTGGCTCCCCTAGTAGTCATGAGTAATACACTATCCAACATTTGAAAAGCATCATGTATTTTGGTCTTAAAGAATATATCGACATCCTGTCTTGATACACCTTGACTGGGAATATTTAAAAATGATATGTTAATTATATTGTGATAAATTTCTCATGATTACAACATATTGCAACTGCTATCATAGAACATATAATTTATGGATTTTTAAACGTACTTACATTAAATAAATTAATTATTATAACACACTATATCAAGTGTACAATATAAAAAAAAACCTTTTATAAACTGGATTTATTTATACAGCTAATAATTTATAATAAATTACAAAATTGCCTATATGGCATACCTCTAACTCTATCAATCTCTCATTTCCACTTAGGGCCAATTATGGATCACTCTCCCATACCTTCAATCAGTTTGATAAGAACCGATCAAGCCAGACCCTTTGTGGACGGATCTGCTGTGTTGGTTTAATTATCTGCATGTCAGTCAACTCTCTCTGATGTTGATAAACTACTTTTATCATGTTGAACTATTTGACGTATGTTTCTTGATTCTATTGAGCTCTTCTCATTACATTGTTATGATGCAACAATAATGTAGTATTCTCAATATTTGAAATCATCCCAACTCAGTTATAAATTTATGCATTTATATCTATACATTGCTTTTATTGTAGTGTAATTCAAAGCGATGTTCTTAGCCTTTCATTAATGTACCACAACCTTCTGTTTGATACATTTTCAACTTAAATCTTCTTAATTAAGGTTTGAACATGAATATAATATTCATATATTATACTCAATATCAATCATGAAGTTTGACTCAGTACACTCCTTTATAAGGAGTTCATTGCTTCAATAGACCGTTCTATAGTATTTCATAAATATACGAGAATGCTTTAAACTATAATTTACTAATCTTAATTTAGAATTAATATTTGCTTCATGTATCTGATACATTAGCCAAATACGATATTGTAGACAATACAACATGTATGATAATTCCTATTGTCAATATATAAATCTTTCTTACATGTTTCATATTATACATTTTAACCAGAAGTCTATGCATAACTTTGGGAAATTCCCAACATCCTTTATATACACTATAAAAGATATCATTTACAAATCCAGTATTGAGTATTAAGCAACCAAACTATAATGGTTTTAACTCAAGTACATCGTTGGTAATCGTAAGTTTGCTGTTTACCTTTTAGAAAATTTTTAGTACTTTAATAGTTATTTCTTATAGACACATGCTTCATTTGCATTTTGATTGAAAATAAAACTATTTTTTATTTCTATCAAAATACTTATTCAATTCTAATACTTGTAGAATGATACTTTGGCATTATTTCTTGGATCGCAACCAAAACCCATAAACTCAATATCGCTTCCCCTAACTTCAAGGCACTTTGGCGGTTACTGCAAATAGTCTATTCTAAATCATTATTTAGAATTTTAAATTTTAATACATATATACCAAATACCAAAGTCATTCCAAGCAGTAATTTTGAGAGCAAATTTGAATTAACTTGAGCACGTTGAATGATGAATCTATTATGTGTAGCTACTTGGAAATTCGAATACTTCATCTTCAAATATCAAAACGTTTTGAATATAATTAAGTGTTACAAATATGATTATATAACTTTGTTAAACATCATTTAATTAATAAATAAGGATAAGAATTTTTTTTGAAAATTGTTAACAAAAATATTTTCTTCGATGAAAAAACAATAATGTGACCAAAAATCGGTTTATCGGTAAACAACTTTTTGATCGATATAAGTTATTCAAACCTTGTGCACTTATCTCATGATCAAATGAACATATTAACAACTAATTAACACACTCTTCTTTTCATAAAGCTTGGAAGGTTCTAGAATGTTCTAATGGATGAGAGATATTATCATGAGAATGGTATAATGGTAATTGGCATAAAGGAGAAGTGATGAGAGGTAAGGCTTCTATGGCATGAGGGAGGAGGGGTGATGAAGGCAAGCTTAAAGAGAACCATCCATTACCTATATAAGGAGAGACACACCCTTAGTTATTATTCACAAATTCACAAAACTTAGAGCTATAAAATCCATGCCTTCTTACTCTTCCCCTTCATAATTTCCTAAAGCAAAATGTTTGCAAATTAAACCCAAATCAACTTATACATGGAGTGAAGCCTTACTACCATATTACAAAACATCATACCAAGTTAGAAGTTGAAGAAGAAAATCCACTCTCACCCTAGGAGGGAAGGCCATGAGCATTTAGTAAGGAGGAGAGGCAAAAACAAGTACAAAAGCAAGGAAAGGAGGAAGGAAAGGTGGTTGCAAGGAAGAGGTTAGACTTAGGTACTTGATTCTTCATTGTTTGTATGGTTAAAGGTGATTTAACACCTCACTTTAAATGGAAAATATAACATATATATGTTGTATTTTGATTGTATTTAAGTTGTTGAATTATTGTTGACATATGTCAAAACATTGGTTTGCATTATTGCTTAAAAAGTAAGTCACATATGATCCATATGTATGGACTTAGAATGGACTTGAACAAACTTGTATGACTTGTGAAAAGACCTTGAACAAAACACATAGGTTATAGATGCACTTTGGTTTAGATTGGATTCGGTTCTGTAAGTACACTTACAACAATAGTTAATATAGATGCAGTTTGGAATTGTCTAGTATTTGAGGATTTCCATGGAACTTTATAGAGATCCTTAAGGTTTTCTCACCATATTTATAATGTCTCATATATATGTTTGTTTCTATTAAAAACTTAGATAGTAAAAAGTCAAGTAACATCTCAAAAAGTGACCAAAACTTCCCTTGTGCAAAACTTCCTCGTTAAGCCTTGATTTTGGACTTTAAAAGGTTTGAAAACATATTTAAATTTAAGTATTTTATTTCATTCTATCAACATGTGTTTACTAACTCATATTAGAGTATTTCAAAAGCGGTTTGAGATATTTATGAATTTTTGAAATTAGTTGTGAATTTTTAAAGAAGAGATATTTTGTTAAAATATATAGAAAATGTGATTTATAAAGTTTTACGGAAAACTGTGAAGTTGTTATTTTCAAGTAATATTTTGAACAAATATTTAGAACCTAGTATTACAAAGTACTTTAAAAGAATTTTTAAGTATATATAGTTTTTTAGAAAACATGTTGACTATCTTTTATCTTATGGAATAAAATATCTTTTACTTTTTTATTTAATACCAAGTTTTACAAATAAGTTACTACACATATATATCATTTTGAAAAAGGGCTTTTAAAGTATAAAAAATGGATTTAGAAAGGGATTAGGATTGATAAATCACCAAATGGTTAATTGTTTGATTACATGTTTGGAAAGTAATTAACTATGCTTAATACTAAAAGCCGACGAAGTGAGACTTATCTATTTGTGAGAGTTAAGATTGATGTTCGAGTAGAAATGGAGCAATAGAGCTCTGACCTACTGGCTTCCCTCTTAACCGAGGAATTGTAAGTTAGAAAATGTTTTGTGTTGATTTCTTACTTGTTTATGGAAATCATTTATACTATACTTAACAGTAAAAATCGCCGAGGTAGACTTATATATCTGTAAGATTCAAAAATGAAGTGTCTAGGTAAGACTTTGATGCAACCAGTGCTCTAACATGCCTGGCTTCACTCTTGGATGTGGAATAGTTAAGTTGGGATGTCAAAAACGAGTTAAGAATACGAAGATGGATTTTTATAATCAATTATTTTGACAGATAATCGATAGTTGATTATCGAACTTGACCAAATATTGACTTAAGGATTTATCGAAAGACTTCGCTATTTCATATCAATGAGAACCCCTGAAAGAAGAATTGGTACGAAACTTCTCTAACATTTGTTAACTTCTGAGAGAACCAAAATTGAGTTAACCAGGAATTCATCGATTGGTTTTGAAGAATCCAATAAAGAGGAACAGTGTACTTATATGAGATGACTTAAACCTGCAATCACTTCAAAACCATATACGCGATCTATACTCTGGAAGCGGTTGTGAAGTGTAATGTTATACAGTTGAACTGTTTGTCCTAAGGTTAAGTCCAAGGAAAATGTCAGCATTAACATTTCAAATGATGCTATCGTGAGGGACTTCCTATCTTGAAGAGTATTCCAAGAGAGAGGAGAACGCTAGCATTCATCGGGGGACTTATGTAGGGAACCTATGTGGAGGTTCGAGATTTGTTCAAGATGCTCGAATCCATGTAGTGATTCATTATATGTTTGATATTAAGGAATCCAATTACGGATTTGTGTGCTACTCGAGCGGTAAAGACTCATGTAAAAATGTCGAACGTAGTCTCGACATCGAGAATGACTAAATCCAGAGTAGGATGCACAATGTTGGGTTTAGCTTACCCAAGAGGGTATATTAACTCCAGATTTAGAATATACTGTTGATTATTGGATGCCGGGAGTTGGTTATACTTGGTGCCGCACAGTTCACCATTGGGCCAGATGTATTTACCTTAGAGTATACCCTATCAAGAGATATACAATGCTCAAAAGGAATTTTCTGATCCTTGTCATGGAGATCCACTTCAGTTTATTGGGGTTGTCTACGAAGAAAACAATCCATACACGAATGCGCCTTAGCGGTATTGATTGTATACCTATTACTGTTGTGGCATCGCATAGCAAGCGATTTGATATGATTTATGTGCTACACACTAGAGATTATCTACCATATCACTATATGTTGAACTAAATGAATGGTTGGTTTCATTTGAGAGGAAAACCGTTATGGTAATCCGTATGGGCTCAACAAGGTGCTATTATATGTCACTCTTATTTCATGAGTTTCTCATGCTATTTTGCCAAACTAATTCGACTATTATTTTCTTATAATGCTCGGGTCAGCCGCGTGTATGTTTTCAGATTTACCTACGAATGCTTTAGAGTTTATGGAGAAGAGCTGGGTGATTACCTTCCATAGTATTCTGATTTCCGCTGCATTTCTACATAGTATGTATTAACACTAGCAGGCAGTTATAACAGTCTAGGTTGATGATAGTACTTAGGTTTTAGTAACTCTGAAATTCCTATATTTAGAGTTACCCATTGTGCTGTTCCTTTGGTATTATATATTACCGTTCCATTGTGAGATCCTGATGTTGTGTTCTTCCTTTCATGTTCTATTCTTTTATTATTATTTTACTCTAAATTTCTATCTTTTCGGCACTTGGGTGCTCGGCACACAAATACCGTTGATGTGTTTAGTGTCGACATTCGTGGCTCAAAATGTTAGGTCATTACATTATGGTAATTTCAACAATTGTAACTTACGATGTTATTCTTATCAATGTGGCTCACAATATTTCAACTGCATTAGTCTTTTCTTGAAGATACATTTGCCACCGATGGATAATAATACTTTAGGTACTTTTATCAAAATCATATTTTTATAATGTACTTTGAATCCCTTCCGATTTACGCACATACCATACAACGGAGTCAATACTCTTAATGTTTTTATTGACAACTGAGGATTATCTATTCTTAACACTGAAAAGAAACTCATATTTTCTCTTTATTGTGCGAGAATACTTATTAGACACTCTAATGCATTCTGTTCATTGAGGTTTGGTTAATTTCATTTTATCCTACATAATCAGTTTAATTTTTGGATCGTATCCAAATCCATTTTACTACTAATAATTTCTAAAAAATTCCTTCGCTTCTTGAAACAACAATTATTTCTCAATGCAACAGAATAAGTATTCAGAATTTTATGACTTTATATATATAACTAATTTGGTTTTAGTTTACGATACGTATGTTCTAACATAAGTTAGTCAGTCAATGACTATCATTCCTATATTCCTTTTGGGGTTATTTATACAAGATCCCTCGCATATAATTATTAAGTATAGTCTTTCGACTCACACAACCTGCCAACTCCTTGATCTAGGATATGTTGGGATTTCTTATAAACTCTTATCTTGTAAGATTTTGAAAAAAAACTATTCTTTAGATGAAATTAATTTTGACCTTGAATACTACTCTTAAGTATACAACCTTATAGAAAGAAGTTGACTTGGCTTCACCCATCATTAGTCGTACATTATTTAATAAAGTTCGATTACACCTTATCGATACATCAGTACGTACCATACAGAGGAGTGGCATTTGAGATTGAACCTTTATCTCTTTTAGGTACGTTTGGAACTCTTTCCAATATACTCACTTACTCGATCAAATCGAATCATTTTATTTTCTATTGCACGTAATTCATTTACTTCAATTTTTTATTCCATAAACTTATCACTGACATGCTACATGTGTATTACATGTGTATCAAATACACATGTCATTTTTGTGATAATTCTTTGGTGAATACAACAAAGCATGCGAAACCGTTTTGGTATTATCAGGCTTATGATTATATATATATATATATATATATATATGTATGTATGTATGTATGTATGTATGTATGTATCAATTCGAAGAGTTCATCACTCTTATGTGCTTCTACTGAATGGGTGCTTTGCCAGTTATTGTTTGAGATATAATTCACTAGTACCATATGATTAAAAAAATATTTCACAAAATTGTATCTTTTCCATAATTCCAAAATTATTGCAAAAGTTTTAGACACTTTCATATTTTCAAATGCATCACTTTTGTTATGAAAACAACTACCACAGTATTATTTTCAGTTTATTATGAATATTCAAAATATTCATAATTAAACTATGTTTATTTTTGGTCCACAATGAAAAATGGTTATTTTGATATTTAATGTTTGGTATATTTTGTGAAACATTTTTGTAACTTGATGTGACCAACAAGTATTATATGGCATGCTCCTAATTTCCACCATTACTATAATAGCATTCGAAATATGAAGCTCTATTCAATTACTTATTAGACGCTATTTATTCCATATATTCTAACCAGATATAATCGAGAGTTTACAAATCAAATATCTTAAACTCAAAGAAATAAATCTCTTTGAAAACAATTTTCGGTATGTAAATACATATTGAAATAGAAATCATATTTCTCATTTCAATGTTAAGTATCTACTATTATTTTTCAATTCTTGTTTCTGATGTTTCTTGATGAAGCAGAAGTGACCATTCACTCTCTTCATCCCAACTGTGCTATAAATTATATCTGCACTTATATATTCTCTTTTCTTTCTAAATGGTCGAACTACCATAATATCAAAATGAACTCTTTTTAAAGTTGTATCCGGTCATTCTTAACTTTTAAGGATATCAAATAAGTTGCTCTTTATGGAAACTAATCAAACTAACGTTTCAATGATCGAGTTCTTATACCTATCTTATAGCTTTTGTTCTAGTGTTGCATTCAACACAATTAGATCTTCACTATAATCAATCATATTGAATACATGATCACACAACTTGATTTAATTAATTATTTCAAATGAACTAATTTCATCGAGGTTTTGTACATTACGAGTTACGACAGTTCATGGTATAACATTTATATGTGATTAGAAATGGATCAAATATTCATGTCCTTGTATTGCTTTTAGAGTTCAAAACTCACTGAATACTATATGCAGACTCGGGTAAGTAAACATGTAAGTTACTAAGTTACAAACGTATTTAGTAGTTGAATAATAAGGCATTTGCAAGGGTCAACATGCAAAAATTTATTAGCAAGTATATTTTATATTTCTATTTGTCAATATTAATTTAGTTCGTTTACAATTTGTAATTGAATAACATTTTATCTATTATATTTAATGCACAAATTTATCGATGTGGATTTGTTTAATCTATACATAATAGATGATCTTAAAATATTAGAAAGATTAAACATTACCATTTCATTTGTCTATTAAGGCTCCTACTAAACTTTTATGTTTCTCTAAAACCTAAGATGAAAAATAGAGGTCTTCCAACTTCTCTAGTGGGTGTTACTCGTACGCTTGACCTTGAGGAAAGCTCAATAAATCATTGGCCCGCATACAATGATGAACTCCTTATCGATTGCATTACATACATCTCCTAACCTTGTGGTCCTTGTCCTAATCTCATCTTTACCTTGAAGAATGCTTAACAAATAAAGAGAGATTATTCACTTGTAACTACGATTTTGCGACGGTCTAGGCATATTGCACATACTTTGAGGAAAGGTCAACAAATATATGCATGTATCTTACCTTGCCTATCCTTTTTGTTAAAAGTACTACACATAACATCTCTGTGTCGAGGAAAGCTTAACAACTAAGGAGTATGCAAGTAACCAATTAATATATAAATGGTAGAGGACAACAATTATATTAAAGATTCAAAATCTTTAATATATTTGATTGAGTATATCGACTAATGAAATAATATATTTCTTAAAAAGTACTTCGTGATTCAAGTGTTGGACATATCTGAAATTATGGTATACATACTATACGTATTATTTATTCTTCAAGTCTAATAAGGTGTCTTACTGTTCCATCTTTTATTATACACTCATTTATATAAGATTAATTATCATATAACATTATATAATTTAGTTACCTTACATAATAATCTTATGTATAATCTTATATTAATTTTATAAATTAAATCTTATATATTTAGATTAATTAATTAATTAAATTTTATTTTAGTTAATTTTTATTTTATTAATTTTAAAAATTTTAAATTGAATATGTGCACTATAACATTTATAGTTGACACATATATCTTATATTTGTATTATATTATTTATTAATTAACATTCAATTAATTATTTAATTAAAACAATTTTAATTAATTATAATTAATTTCAAAAATTATGTATGTATTAATTACCTTAAAATTTTAAATTAATGATACATATATTAATATATATGTTAATTAAATTAATTAAATTTTAATTAACTATTTATTTAACTAATTTAATTAATTATTAATAATTGGTCGAAAATAATTATTTTATTTTCAAAATTATTTTATAACATTTATAAAATCATTTCTTATTTTATATTTAACCTTTTAAATTTAAAATAATATTTTTATTTATTTAAAATTTAACCTTCCAAATATAAATTTATTTTGATTTCAAAATAGGTTTTGAAATTTAGCCCATAGGTCCTAGGATCCGAACTTGACTATGATACTATCGTTGGAACTGGGCTAACATACAACGGGTTAAATAGGTAAACTAAAAAAAAGGCCATTTGGATCCTATTGGGCCTATGAAGTCTAAATATATTTATATCCGATCTAAATTATTATTTTAAATAAAACCATTTTTTTTTAGTAATTGATAAATGGAATTTATTTAATATTATATAATGATATACGTAGCGCGTACATGGTATTAAATACGCATGTACGTGCGTGCGCACATGCAACTTGTATGGTATGCATGGTTTAACATGACTGTATCTAAATAGAGATTTACACCGCATTAGACATGTTAGCCCCTTCATGTATATGATGTCCAATATATATATATATATATACGTATGTATGTATGTATGTATGTATGTATGTATGTATGTTTTTGTGTGTATCTTTGTGTATTTATGTATATATATGTATGCATGTATGTTTTTGTGTGTATCTTTGTGTATTTATGTATATATATGTATGTGTATATATTTTCTAATACAATTTTTATATATATGTGTGTGTATGTGTAAAGTACGCATATGTTTGCAAAAAATGATATTTATAAATATATGAATACGGATTTTAAATTCGAATTTTAAATCTAGGTCTAGTTTTCAAAATATCTATTAAATTCAGATCCAAAATTCAATTTTATAAATGATTTAAACAAATATAAAATAAATATGAATATGTATGGAAATAAAATAATATTTTTCTAAAAATATGCATATACATTTTTCATATATATATATAGGTGTGTGTATTGTAGGCATTTTCGCCTATAGCATGGTGGATATGAAAAGACGTCAAGGTGCATAGAAATGCCCGAAAGGTGCTTAATAAAGGCGTCATCATGTAATCACAAGGGCAAGACGAAGCGTTAGAGGCAAATATGGCACAACCTAAAAATATACTCAAAACTACTTGCAAAATGTTCCTAAGGTCAGGATAAGCGCCTAGGTCAAAATCACATCTCAATCCGAGCTACGGATTGCAAGATACTGTTATCTTAAAATTTGTCCACCACTGACCGACTGGCCCCACCCTGGAATGCTACTACCTACTTTAAGAAAATGGAACAGTCAAGGGCATTAGAATGCTGTACTCAACAACATGAAGCTATCGGTCCAAGTTTCGTTCGATTTTGAGTTGAAACGAAGGAGTTATGACATAAAAACATGTGTAGCTCAAGTGGTTGAGTATCAAGCTTCCGACGGAGAGGAATAGTCAATGTAACTGTTGAGTGCCTAGACATTTCCAACGTAAGGAATGGAAGGAAAGGAGAGAAGGAAAGACACAAGGAGTTGAAGAAAACAAAGGAGTAAGGAAAGCACACCCCCCATATTCGGTAATCTCAATACCAAACAGCGATTCATGTTCAGTAGGCTTGGCATCGAACAGGAAATCCTATTTGGTAGTCTTAACACCAAATAGAAAATCCTATTTGGTAGTCTTGACACCAAGCTGAGTTTTTTGTTTGGTAGGCTTATCACATTCTGGTCACTATAAATCTTTGTGTTCTTTACTTCTCCGTGATCTGCTTTCTACATAACCTATATGTAGCTCTCCAACAATCAACCATAATACAAATATAATAGTTATGTTATACACCCCATATTCAAAGCTCTACAATAAATCGATTGGAGGTGTTTGGCCGGTTTTTGTGCAAATTGTGTATATATATATAGACATGTATGTATGTATGTATGTGTATAATATGTATATGTGTGTATATATGCATGTGTGTATTTATAAATAATTAAAAATTATTTATAAATTTTATATTTAAATATAATATGTATGTATATATGTATGTATCTGTATATATGTATATTTTTATGTTAGCCAATATTATAATTTGATAAAATCTAGTTTTTTTAAATGTATTTTAAAAACCATTCATATTTCAATATAGGAATATATATATATATATATATATCAATTTTTTTTTAATTCCTTATGGAAAAACTATTTTTTCAATTAAACATTTTATAATATTTAAAATTATATAAATATATCTAATTATACATATATAGATTTACACATTTTTAAAACCATCATCATATTCTTTTAGTATTAAAAAATTTATATATATACTTTCACATTTATTATATATATACACAAAAAAACTTTTCTTTATTTTCAAAAAAAAAATTGAAACATAATAACATGATTTTTAAATGTTGTGTTTATAATTACATAGTTTTAGAAACATTCTTTCATTTAAAACATTTAACAGTTAATATAAATTTTGATTTTTTTTATTTTAGGCCCTGAATAATGTACATACATACATATATGTATACATATATAAATTATTTTATAACCTATTTATAAAAATACATGTTCTAGGTGGATAACATATCGATATATGAATTAGTGATAAATAACTAATCTAGCTACATATGATAACATGATAAAATGAGTATATAAATTTATAAATAAGGATATTATTTCTATTATAGCCTTAATGACACCTTGAATGCTGAATCAATTGATTCCATTTGAATTCGAATTCAAATCCTCTTAGAAAGAGCTATCCGACCGAAAGAACTATACACTATTGCCCTATTTTTGTTTTAATTTGTGTTTCGATGCTTGAATTGATGGAAATAGGCTGTGATATGTTTGTAGCCCGAAAATGGAAGTGAGGTGGCCAAAAACTGGAGAGCAAGTAATTAGCAGGTCGATTTAAGGCAGTCTGGCCCAATCAAAACCAACCTAATTACTTTGCAATTGACCCGTATAGGGCGGCCCAAGTACATGATGGTCTCAAGCCATCCCTTCTGTTCAATGAGGCACTAAAAGGAGGCTCGGTTTCCTCATCCCTAGATATCTGTCACTTATAAGCAAGGTCCGGGCCATGCCATTCACGGTCTAGCTCGGTCCGTCATAAGACGACCGACCTTCCTATGTCAATCTACTTCTAGCAACCCTCCAAGCTAACATCTTCGCTCAGCGTCACTCTAGTTGACGGCCAACACTTCTCCAAGCACGCCTCGGTATGCATCACTTTGAGTGAGATAGGCTCAAGCATGGCCTGTCCTTGGCTTTGCTTCAATATCACCACCCGGACCGTCAACTGGATGGTCAATAGTCAGTGAACTGCCTGTCTCCTGATCGACTGCACACCATCATCCTAGCATAGTCCTTAGCAAGATTCCTTGTTTCTTTTTTATCATCAATAGTCAGTCAACTGGCTCAGCAATACTTCTCACAGAGCACTCAAGTAAACAACAAGTCATCCATCCATCTATTCGTAGCATTATGGTCGAGAAGCTAAACAGATATGGCTTACCATCACCATTAAATGTGCACTTAATGTGGAGTCTGAGCATTAAAAGCCATGTATGGTACAAAGGGACAATGAGTATAGTTTCATCAACTGCACATCTTTTGGCATGTATTACAACTGTCATCTATCTACGCTTGCAACCAGATCAACGGTTAAGCATTTTTCCCGCCAGTTGTATAGCTTAGTCTCCATCGTCCATCATCCACTTCAACTACTATAAGAACTCCATGCATAGCCACTTCAAAATGGTTGGTTGACATGCAATTGGTTGGAATAAACAAAGAATCTGAACACTGTACACAATTCAGGGCTCTTGACACCGAAAATCCTTAAGATTACATGGCTGTATTGGTCTTACGTGCTTCCTACTTTCTTGTTATTCTCTTCTAATTACTTCTAGTTGTAAGAGAAGTATATAATAAGAGAACTTCCAAGTGGACGTGCATAGCTTTGTTGAACCACTCTATATCTTGTGTTATTTAACTTTTAACTGTGTATTTAACAGCTCATTTTTCCACTTTAATCTTAGTGTTAGCAAGCAACCTTTAAGCATTATTATAATTTCGAGCTTGAATAAATCTCTTGTCAACATTTTGGCACTAGAAGGAGGGACTACCCTAAAGCCCTCACCTTTCCATGGTTTTCTACTTTGCAAAGGCCCAATCCAACCTATTATCGTGGATAATCTTCCAATACTCGACGGTAACAATTCCAATGAGCACTAAACCACCGACAACGCTATCTTCGGTACCGCCTAATACAATCTGGACAACAAAGAAGTATGGCATAATGTGATGTTGCAGGTATCAAACGCCGGTCAGCTGAACTGCGAAGTGCATGGCATAAGGGCGCAGCTAGATGCTTAAGCCATTATAAACTTTGTTCCACCAGTTCCTCCAACGATCGATTTGGTCGACTTGCTTGCTCGTTGACCCATGTATCCTAAGGGTTATGAACTCCTAAACACCGCTGAAGATATGAGAGGATGGTACTTGAAACTTTGCTAATGGGAATTCATGTCCATCCTAAAAGGTTCGCTATGTGCATACTAGTTGAATTGATCTCACTGTAGATATGGCTTCACCTACGGGTCAATTTTTCATTTTTCCCCATTAACGGAACGTCTACTAGCCTTTAATTGCCCATGCACTTCAATTTTAGACCTTCTTAATAGCGGTCCCCCACCATTAAGGCGGTCCCCCACTGTCAACAGGGTACACATTGCCCTCTTGGCATACTCCAAGTCTCATAGTAGTGTGGCCAAAAACAGACAGAGGGAAGAGCTGGCCACGTATTCCACATCACCCTCCGTTGACAAAGGGAGATCTCCTACTCTTCACCATCATTCTCCGTCTCATCGTTGATCTTCTACTCCGCCAAGATGTAGGCTGAGCCATCAATCCATGGTCGACTTGAACATCCTGTAATAGGTCAATGTCAACCTTATAGAAGAAATGCATATCCTCTATCAACAGCTCAATAGAATGCAAGCCTGCAATGTCGGGTGCAAGGCATTCTCAAATGACAAGAATGGGAAGCTATTGTCCAATGAAGTCCTAGATTCTTACATCGATCGACAATATGCTTTGCTGCCTATTGGAAAATATGATGGGAGTACAGACCCATCTGACCACATCACAACGTTTAACTTTATCACCCGTGCTAGCCAGCTTTATGGCTCTATAAAGTGTTTGATCTTTCCATATTCACCCTCTCACGACCGACCTCTTGTTTGTTCTTTCATCTATGGTTGGGCAGTATCAGCTCTTGGGCCCACTTATGTGTAGATTTCAAGACTTGTTTCTTCACCTCATGTACCCATGTTATGTTTGGCTACTGAGCTAGGCAATATCAGGCAAGGTCCTTCTAAAAGCTTGTGGTCGTATGTTAGCCGCTTCAACAAAGAATCCACCCAGTCCAGGGGTGCAAACGTTAATAGCTTGGTCATAGACCTATGTTTAGGGGTAAGATAAAAGTATTGAATATGGAGAGAACTCCAGAAGCAGCCAGCTTTATCCATAATCGAATTCAATCAATTGGCGACTAGCATGATGAGGATGGAAGAGGTAGATCATTTAGACAGCGATAATAAGGCAAGGCATCCTGCCTAAGCCAATCCTCATAGTAACACTGATCGTCGAAACAATAGTCATCAAGTCGACGCTAGAAGGTGTCCAGAGAATGATCCTCTACACAAATCCAGTTATAGTAATTACTATCATTTGAATAGAGACATCACCATAATTTACCTCGATACCAGGAACCGAGTGTAGTTTCAAAGGCCCGCTGCTGCGAGGGACGAGAAGTAGGAGAAACCTCGCCACTATGGCAAGTGGTGCAAGTTTCATCAAATAAACACCATTTTATAGTAGATTGCCATGTTCTAAAGGATGAAATCGAAAGACTCACTTGAGAATGAGTGCTTTTGGATTTTTTTTGACATCGGGTCGTGCAAAAAGCAAACCATGAATAACGATAGATACCACATTTCAGCCCAGTAATGCTATTGTTCAAGCCATCACCGAGATGCCGACCAAATTCGATGATTGCATGTAGCCAAGCTGTCCAACCTGGTATCAAAGAGAGGTAGGCACTACTGGGTAGGTTTATACATTGGAATCTCGAGCATCCAAGATGCCCCGACTAGAATCGTAGCGATTAATAAGCTTCATAACCAAATATAAAGAAGCATTCTTCTACCCCTATCATGACCCCATGGTCATAACTCTTGCCTTAGCCAACTCCAATGTGCAGCGGGCATTTGTGGATGGGGGTAGTTCGGTCAATCACATGTTCAAGATTGTCTTCGAAGCCCTCGGACTTCCTGCCTCCAACCTTACCCCATGCACCCTACCTATTTATGGCTTTGGGTGTGTAGGCATTATTTTGATGGTTACAACCTTGCTTGTAACAGCTTTCAACCAAGAGCCCCTCGTTGCAAAGATGCAGGTAAACTTTGTAGCGGTTGATTGCACGTTTGCTTATAACTTGTTGATAAGAAAGTCAATGCTTGCTAAGCTGGATACCATCGTCTTCTATAATCGCACTGTCATGAATTTCCGTATCCGAGATAAGGTAAGGTAAACCAAAGGTGATCAATAGAAGGCAAAGGAATGTTATGAGACTTCCCTTAGGCAAGAAAAGAAGGGCGTTCTCATGCCATAGCATGAACATTCAATAATAAGTTATGGTTATTTCAGAAGATCCAATGGGTCGACCAGCACCCTGGTTCTTGCCAAGCCCCCAACCCTGAAGCATTGGTGGTGACTCCTACTCTCTCATAGCTGACCGCCTCGCCTGAGAGTGGGGGTAATCATGACATCGATTCTAAACCATCATTATAAATAAGTTCTCATTTGTTAAATAATAAAAAGAATAGAATAATGTGTGTGTATGAAATTTCCATCTATAAGTATTTGTGAGCAGGCTGGGTATTGCCTACCTCACCATCATGCAACTCATTTGCACTGGAATGCTTGAGCTAACCAATGTGTTGCGGTTTGATTCGAGATCATAAGTCGCTTCATGACTAGCGATGTGTCACCTAGGATAACCTCATAGCTCATGTGCTTGGGTTCGAGCCTAGGCCCGTTTACCACTCAACGTTCGACCACTTGAAAGCCAAAATGACCCATGAGAAAACTTGCATTTCAACTCATGCCAGTGTAAACCGCCACTCCATGTCTGGTCGGTACCAGGTCTACATTAACGATTGTACCTAGATTGCCTTATTTTCACACTGATATTTAAACATATCCTAAAAGATAGCACTTTTTCAAAATGAATATAGGAACTACCAGATATTCAAAGCAGTCTGCTCAACAAGTCGTACATAGATAAATAAGCAAAGACAACAATAAAATTCTTTGCCAAAGTTTAGAACAAAAGATTTGTTTCATTCAGTTTAAAGAGTGCGAAGGCACAATGCCTGTTCTGATAAGCTTATAATGATATTATTATCACTATTAGCTAAAAAGAAAAAGAGAGAGAGAGAGAGAAGAAGCATGTCAGCGGGACACTTTAGAACATCCAGCTTCAAATACGAAGATGAGTTCCGCCGGCCCTCCAAATGATCAAGAACTTGTTGAAGGAAGGGGGTGTGCTCCTATCTTCAAGGTCTTCTACATCAAATCTTGCAAAAGATCTTGAAAAATTCTCAAGAAACATCGCCAAGTGTACGATTGGGACTTTAGCTGTGACATCGAAGGCGGAGGCGATAGCTACTGCTCTTTACAGCATGGCGTTGAAGCATACCAACCAGCCTAGGTTCAAAACTACAAGAGTAGGATGAAGAATAAATCTATCAGCTCCAGTTGGCCTATTAAGATGACAACGATAGTCATTACGGGTCCAAACCAAGTGGTAAGCCAAAGTTTGCCTCGAGAATAAGATTCCAGACGACGGTTGGAACTGCAATCAACATGTGGTAGTTTGGCATCGAGAAAGCTTTCTCCTTTCTCAACATACCAAACAAGTTTGACTAAAACATGTACGTCCAAAAATATCTGGAAAGGAAATAGATGTTGAAGCAAGCACCTACATATCGGTGGAAAATTGCAAAAGATTCATAAGCTACGGAGAACTTTCGGGGGAAGGATTTTGTGATTTCAGGGAAGAGGAAAAATGGAGTGTATCTGTGCCCATGCCTTCATTCATATGCGTTGATTTCAAAATGAAAGAAGAATCACAATCATGTAGAAAAGATCAGGACAAAGTCAACTCATGCACACAGAAGGCATGACAGGTCTCTACCGTATTTGGAAAAATGAACCGTCGCAAAAAAAGCACAATGCCACACAGAAAATGCATTAAATGCTTTGTAGGGCCATCAAACGACATGATTTTCATTATTTAACAAACCCATACCTGCTCATGGATATAGACTTAGGTTGCAAAATGTTGCTCAATTTTCTCGCAAGTAATTAGCAGGCTAACTTAAGGCAGTCTGGTCCAATCAAAACTAGCCAAAATAGTTTACATCTAGCTTGCATAGGCCGATCCAAGTCCATGTAGTCTCAAACCATCTCTTCTGTTTAGCGAGGCGCCAAGGCGAGGCCCGATTGCCTTTTCCCTAGGCCCGATTAAGCGTGGTCTGGGCCTAGCCTGGCCCGGCCTGGTCCGTCATAATAATGACCAGCCTTCCTATGTTAATCTACGTCAAGCATAACTCCAAGCCAGTATGTTCGCCCAGCATCACTCCAGTTTACGGTCGACACTTCTCCAAGCACACCTTGATAAGCGGCACTTCGAGCAAGATAGGCCCAGACATAGCTCACCTTTGCTCTAGCTTCAGTATAACCACCCTGACTTGTTCCAAGCAGCCTTCCCAATCATCTGGTGACCATCCATGCACCATCTTCCCAACATGGCCCTTAGAAAGATTACTAATTTCTTTTATATCGTCGACAACCGATCGGTTGTCTCAGTAAGATTTGTCATGTGAGCAAACAAGTAAACTTTAAGTTGTTCATTCATTTGTCCGAAGAACCGTGGTTGAACTGATATGGCTTACCATCAATATTAAATGTGCATTCAATGTAAAGTCTATGCAATTATTGGGAGTCCCACACCTAGTATAGAGGGACAATAAGTATATTTTCATCAACCGCACATCTTCTAGCACCTATTACAACTGCCATCCATCTGCCCTTATGGCGACATCAATGGTCGGGTTTTTTCCTGCCAGTTTTACAGCTCAATCTCCACTGTCCATCATCCACTTCAACAACTGTAGGAACCTCATGCATTGCCACTTTAAAGGGTTTGGTTGACACTCAATTGTTTAGAACATACAAGGATTTTGAATACTATAAACAATTCAAGGCTCTTGATACCATAAGTCCTTAAGACTACATAGCTTTATTAGTCTTAAGTAATTATTGCTTTAGTATTATTCTCTTATAATTTCTTGTAGTTACAAGAGAACTATGTAATAAGAGAACCTCCCAGTGGACATAGGCTGCTTTACCGATTCACTATATATCTTGTGTATTTACCTTTAAACTGTGTATTTAACTCCTTATTTTTTCACTTTAATCCTTGTGTTAGCAAATAACCTTTACGCATTAGTCTAATTTCGAGGCTGGCTATATCTTTAATCAACATAAGTGTATAAATGTAAGAGAATGGAAGGAGCAAATTACAGATCTATTTCCACTATTCTCTCTAACAATTCATACTCCACTCAAACCAAATCAAATGCCCCCTCCCTCTATCATAGCCGGCTACAAATGCCCCTTTATAGGCCTCCAAAATGCTTCAATCTTGATCAAATAAATATGAATTTAAATCTAATTTTAACATATAGTATATCATATATCAATACATAAGTATATAACTTTTATATATGCACCATTTTTAACACTGATCAAAGAAATCAAATAAATTTTTATAAATAATACCTCATAAATATCAATTAATTTATATTTATTATAATTAATTAACTTAGGTGCTTGTTTGAGAGTATTCAACATTTTGATTGTGTGACTCTTAGATGTAAATTTGGTCAGCGATTAATATCGAACAATTAGAATATTAACGTTTATGCGTCACATTAGCTAATAGTATGACATCATGCCAAATTTATCGCTTACGTAGCTTCAGTAAAATTCAAATTTAATTTTTTTAAAGGGTACCTGGTAGTGACAATTATTTACACTAATTCCCTACGTCAAAACTGTACCATATTAGGACATATGGAATTTAGCTATGGTCAAAATTCCAATATCGTCACATTCAACTTGTATAATCCAAAAACAAAATCTTTGGTTTAATAATAATTATTCTTAAATGAACTACTTTAACCAGAGAATTTGACTTTGAATTGACTTCAGTTGACCATGATATTAATCTCATATAACTGAGGATATGAATTTTATATTAAATAGTGTCTTGCTTTAATATTTCCACTCAACCCAACCGTAGTCATACGATGGATATCATGCCATGATTTAACTATCATCAAAGCGGAGTTTCCACATTGAAGCTCGACAGTGTTCTCAAGTCAAGAGAATTGTATAAAATTGTCACATAGATACTTTCTGTTTGACCTTAGTTATGTTAACCAATATAAAACTATCGACAGAGTCATTTTATAGTTACCCAAAACTATCAATGCAAACCCTCGATGCCTTCAACAGCCATGTGAAATACAACGTCCAACATTTAGACAGCGCTACATACTCTAGTCTTAATGGATGTGTCGATATTCAGTCTCGATACATCTTGACTGAAAATATTTAAATGATATATTTATTATATTATGATAAATTGCTCATAATTACAACATATTGTAATTATTATCACAAAACATATCATTTATGGATTTTCTATTAAATATACTTATATTAAATCAATTAATTAATATAACACATTATACCAAGTCTATAATAGAAAGTAAAAAACATTTTATTTCAATTGATATTTTATTATAGAGCTAATAATTTATAATAAATTATAGAATTGCTCTAGGGCATACCCTTAACTTTATCACTTTGAAGATATTTTGATGGAATGTAGTATTTCAATTGATGAAGCATAGAACAATGCAACTTTGATTGATGAAATTTTGATGATACTATAATGAATTTTTGTGTTTCAATTTTAATTTTGTTTTGCTTCATTGTTGAAAATCGTTCTTTTGATTGGTTGTTATTTATGATCAAAATTGGGTGATATCTGATAGTTTGCATACAAAATTTAAGAACACGGCATAATCCATGTAAAACATAAATGCGAGTTTTTCATGATTTTGCATTCAAGCCACGCATGAATATGTATGCTAAGCCTTGTAAAAGTTTGGCATGGTGGTATAGAAAACCCTGCCCTATTTAGCCATGTTCTGTTAATACCGAAACCTTTTGTTGTATGGGAGGTTCAGGTATAGAAACACAATCCACCCGAACCTCCCACACAAAGACATGTGTGGTTTCCTTATACAACCTCGCATAGCTTTGACATGGAAGTATGAAACATCAGCCCTCTATTATTGCATGGAAGGTTCGGGTATAGAACAAGAAACTACTCAAACCTCCCACATAATGATAAAGCGTGGTTTCCTTGTACTGCCATGCAAAGTTACGACATGAAAGTGTAAAACTTCTACGCCCTGGTATTACATGGAATGTTCAGTTATAGAACATGAAACTACCTGAACCTCCCATGCAATATTGAATGTGAAACTAGTGTTACAGCACATGTGTATAGTACATGGGTTTATTACTTCACCGCATCTAAATTTTTTTTGGACAACCAAAAAACCCTCACTAGTTTTTGCCATGGAGATTGTTAGTCACCAGGTTCCATATAAAAATGGGTTTGTTTACATTACTAAACATAACTTCTTTTAGAAAACAATATACAAAAGTTAATCCATAGCACAAAAACAACTGGTTGTATTTTTTTTCGTACAAGCACTTGCTCTCGACTTTCCATTACATGCATATTCTAGCTCTTCAAGTTCTTGCTCTGGCTTGTTATTTTCTTCCAAACAACTCCAATGCAAATTCAAAGGCTCGCTCTGAGAATGGTTCTCTGATCCAATGAATGAAACCATAATTTTCCAAGGTACCAAATCTCGAACATCCTTAGTAATAGTGTCCGACATTTACACAATAGATTGTTCTTAAGACTGCATCAATGTTACAACGTTAATGCATCATCTTTGATTCTACCTCTTCGTCTGTAAACGTTCTAAATGGTGGCATAACATGATCAACATTCAGCATGACAAGATCTCATTCCAACTCATCCTTCATTCTTTCATACACTACAAATGGTGTTGGAGCAAAGTAAGATTTCAATGCATTGTATGTTACCCCAATGCTCTTTATAATTGGTAAATGGCTTAGAGTAAGACTTGTTTAACCGTTTTTTCCGATGTAGAAATGTAGAAATTTAATCACAAGTGATAAAGTAGATATATACATGGTTTATTAATGTAAACAGTTGAAGGAAAAGAAAAAGGTGTAGGAGGAAAAAAATAAGGGAGTTGAAAAGTAGAAAAACCCAGAAAACAAAACCCATGCTAAAGAAAAACGTGAGCATTTAAAGAGGCTGTGCTTGACATTAATGTGAGGCATTGAAATGCACACGTCTAGTCTTGACGTGATGTGCTGCATTTTCCACGCACTATATTTGCATGGTACATACGTGATGTTTACATTAGTTTTCCGAACAGATTACACAATAGCAGAGCATGGCTAATTTCCTATGCTAACAGAATTTGAATGAAATAATTCTGGTTTTATTGCACGAACAAACTTATAGAAAGTCTTATGAAAAATGAAAGATGATATACTCTGTTGTACAAGAATTATAATTTATATCAGTATAGTGAGTGTTGTGGGCTGGCTTGAAGTTTCGGCCCAGACCCGCTTCAGTAATGAAAGAAATAATAGCAACCTTTGGATCTTGAATCAACAATTGTGAATTGGTATCTGTTTTATAACTTGAGACTTCTGCAATCTGCTTTACTATTCTCCAATACGCCCGTTCAAATCCTAAGGCGACTAGAGTTTTGCGGCGATTTCTTTTCAAATTTTTCTTTGCTTTAATTTCATCGAGATTCATGAAATATCTGAAGTGAATCAGAAATCAAAATGAAATACTGGCCAATTGTTATCTGGAGATGGCAATTGATCAGAGATTCAGCAACAACTACTCCTGTATTTTGGTGATTATGGCTCATTAGCTTGAGATTTACTGAAAAGTTGACGCCTTGGTAGTTCATGTGCCTCTAGTATAAGAAATGACAGTTGATCAGAACTTCAGCAACAAGTACTTTGATGCTTCAATGACTTTAACTTATGAGTTTGAGGTTGCTTGAAGAGTTGACGTGACTGTTCATATGCTTTCTAGTATGTGAATCGTCATCAGGGCTTTTAACCTTCAGCCTTTTTCTGAATCGATTGAAGTTATTCTTTGAGAGAGGTTTTGTCAATATATCTGCAGTCGGGTAAGTGGAAGGTATGTGATTTACATGCAATTTTTCTCTTGCTACTTGTTCACGTACAAAGTAGATATCCAGTTCCACATGTTTCATTCTTGAGTGTAATACTGGATTGGCTGTAAAATGCACAGTACTTAGATTTTCACACCAGATAGTCGTTTTGTATTCAGTTTTGACTTGTAATTTTGCAAGCAGCGACTCAATCCACATGACTTCTGCAGTAGCGTTTGCTACACTTCTAAATTCAGCCTCAGTACTAGATCTTGAGAACAGTGGATTGTTTTGAACATCAAGATATAGGATTGTTACCTAAATATATGTAATACCCAGTTGTGGATTTTTTATCATCTGGGTCATTAGCCCAATCAGCATCAGCATAGCCATTAATACTAATTGACTCACATGCCTCTAGAATTAAACCATAGTTTAGAGTTCCTTTAAGATACCTTAGTATCCTCTTAACTGCCTTCCAGTGATCATCTGTTGGATTTTGCATATATTGGCTTGCTTTATTTACACTATATGTAATGTCTGGTCTAGTAATAATAGCATATCGAAGTGCTCCAACAGTGCTTCTATATTGTCTGTCATTGAATATTGCTTCTCCTTTGTATTTGGACAGAAGCAAGTTACTGACCATAGGTGTTGAGATGGAATTAGCTTAATGCATTTTTTCTTTGAGTAGAATTTCTGTTATGTACTTCCTTTGACTTAATTGAATTTTTGCATTTGTTATTCTTTTGACTTCTATGCCCAGGAAATAGGTTAGATTACCAAGATCTTTTATGCTGAATTCTTGATTGAGATGTTTTATTAGATTGTTGATCTCGTGCTCACTATTACCTGTAATAATAAAGTCATCAACATAAATTAGTACATACATTGTTATATCTTTACTAAACTTTGTAAATAGAGAGCGGTCAGATTTGATTGAATGATAACCAAGTCTGATCATTGTTTCCTTTAGTTTCTCAAACCATACTCTTAGTGCTTGCTGTAAACCATAAATTGTTTTGCGTAACTTGCACACATGATCTTCTTTTCCTTTCTGTTTGAAACCTTGAGGTTGTTCCATGTACACCTCTTCCTGTAAAATACTATTCAAAAAGGCATTGTTTACATCAAGTTGTCTAATGATCCAATTTCTATGTAAGGCAATTGTAATAACAATTCTGATAGTAGCAGAATTCACTACATGTGACAATGTTTCATTGAAATCAAAACCACTTTGTTGTGAATAACCCTTAGCTACTAGTCTTGCCTTATACTTAGAAATTGTACCATCAGCATTCCTTTTTAACCAGTAGGTCCATATACACCATACAATATTTTTATCTTTTGGTCTGAGAACAAGATTTCATGTCTTGGCCTTCATTAAGGCCTCATATTTTTCATCCATAGCAGTTTTCCAATTTTTATTTTGTATAGCTTGATCATGTGTGGTTGGCTCCTTTGAATCTTAAATAGCATGATAGACTTTTGGTTTGAATATGCCACTCTTAGATTTGGTTATCATGTGATGACTTGTTCTGCCAGTGTTTTGCTGTTGATTAGCTCTTTCACCCGCTGATTGTATGTTTGAGTCTGCAATTTGTATACTGCTTTGAATATGATGAGGAGTTAGTTGTTTAGTAGTTCTTTGTTGAGATTCTTGATCAGGTACATTAGTTGATCTTGCTTGATCATCTGCTAAATCAAGTCTAATATTGGTATCTGTACTTTGAGAGTCAAAGCAGATTGCTTCATGATTATTGATGCCTTGAGCTGACTTTATTTGAGCCTGAAGTATCTCAGCAGATGGAATAGGTATAGATGGTATAGATTCTCTTGCATTATACACTTTACTATTTACCTTAATGTTTGCTTCTCTAAATGGAAATATTTTTTCATTAAATACTACATGTCTGGAAATAAATATCCTTCTATTTTTGTCTAGACATTTGTAACCCTTTTTATTGCTAGCATATCCTAAAAAGGTACAGGGTAATGATCTAAAATCTAATTTATGAGTATTATAGGGTATAATATATGGAAAACATAGACATCCAAACACTTTGAGATTGTGATAATCTGGACTAGTATTAGTTAATATTTCTATTGGACATTTTAACTCAGAGCCTTTGGAGGTAGTCTATTAATTAAATAGACTGTTGTAGCAAAATCATCTGGCCAGAATTTTTGTGGCATAGATGCCTTGTGCTAGAAGAGTAAGACTAGTTTCCACAATTTGTCTATGTCTTCTTTCAATTAGTCCATTTTGCTCTGAAGCGTAAGGACATGTTGTTTTATGATTGATTCCCCTTTTTTGAAAATACTCTTTTAATGTCAGATATTCAGTTCCACCATCTATTTGCATGACTTTAATTTTGCAGTTTGTTTGATTCTCTTCTTGTGCTATGAACTGCATAACTGCATTGTGAGTTTCACTCTTTGATTTCATAAAATATATCCATACATATCTATAGAAAGCATCCACAAAAGATATATAGTATTTATAGCCATAGTCAGCATGAATTGGGGCAGGTCCCCATAAGTCAGTGGTAATTAATTCAAGAAGTTTACTATAATAAGTTTCAGAATCTGAAAAATGCAATTTATGACTCTTTCCTATTTGACAATAAGTACAAATATATGGTAATGATATATCATCAAAAGGAATATTGTTTTTATTCAATACATGCTTGGAAATATTGACATTTGGATGCCCAAGTTTACAATGCCATTTGTCAAATGTCTTACTCATTTCTTGCTGTTTGAATTCAGAGTTATTACACCACTTTCTTTTAATAACCGAGTTTCTTGAATTATCCACTTTGAACTTGTACAGTCCTTTACACTGTTTACTCTAAAAAAGTAATTCCTTAGTTAGGATGTCCTTAACTAAGCAATTATGTGGATAGAACTCAAAATATACATTGTTATCTTTTGCAAATTATGACACACAAATGTAAGTTTTTCTTGATATATGGAACTCTCAATAGGTTATTTAAATATAATTGCTTTCTTCCCATGATAAATGACTTACCAGTGTGTGTAATTGCAATAGATTCGCCATTACCCATGTGAATAGAATTCATACCTTTGTATGCCATGCTTCCAAGATTTAAGTTGCTCAAGTTATTTGTGATGTGGTTAGTTGCACCTGAGTTAGGATACCAATCTTCATCCTGAATGTGATCAGACTTTGTATTTTCTGTTTGAGAATTTTTTATCTCTGATTGATTGACTATTTCAGGCTGCAAGTGTACCAAGTTTTCACTGTAGCTTGAAATTCTCTGTGTATTTTGTCCTTGACCTGGAACATAGTTAAGATTTAATCTGAAGTAACATTTTGCTGTTGTGTGTCCAATTTTCTCGCATATTTGGCATTTTTTCCTATTATTGTTATTCCATCTGCCTATCTTCCCCTTGATCTATTAGAATAACCACCTCTTCGAGTGGGTTGCTCTCCTCTGTTATTGTTTTTAACTTTACCTTTGTAATTAGCAGCAAAATTGATTGAGAAATCAGTTTCTTGAGGTTTCTTAATGTCGATTCTTGCTTCACGAGATATTAAGATAGAATGTACATCATCAATAGATGGCAGATTTCTCTAAGATGTCAGAACTGCTACAACTGCTTCATATTCATCACTGAGTCCATTTAGTATTGTCGTAATTTGTTCTGAGTCAGATACCTTTTGATTTGCAGCCTTTAAAGCATCACAGATTGACTTAATTTTGAAAAAATATTCCCTCATATTATGACTTTCCTTTTTGATGTTGTGAAGTTGTCTTTTGTGGAACAACACTTTTGCTGCTGACTGAGAATTAAACACTCTTTCTATTGTTGACCATATCTCACTTGCTGTTTTGCAACCTATTACATGAGTCAGAAGATTTGCATTTATAGAGGACAGTAGCCAAGAACATATTAGCTTATCTTGTCTGTGATGATTAACATATTCTTCATTACTGATCATTTGTTTTGTTGATCAGCAATGAATATTGGTGGTACTGGTATGGTTTCTTGAATATATTCTTCAAGACCATATCCTTGAAGGGCTGTTTCAACTTGTAGCTTCTAGAGGAGATAATTATCCTCACTGAGACGAACAGTGACAAGTTGACTTTGAAGGCTGACTGTGGTTCTGACGAGTTTCTCAACATTTGATGTAGTGTGTTGTGACTCACTGCCACTGATGGGTGCTCCAGAATGTGATTCATCTTCCATGATGGCCTTGAAATTAAAAAAATAGTAGTAAAGAAAAGAGAACAAAGGACAGTTAATCTTAACAAGGATGCAGAATTAAGATCTCAATCAAGATGCTGCCAGGTAAGATGCAACCAAAAAAATTTCAAATGATGATGAAATTTGATGGATTTTTTCTCAAGATGGCACTTTCCTTGGTTTCTTTTGTTTGATGATTTTGAATTCTTGATTCTATTTTCTGAGATTTTGATTCTGTTCCTTTCTGACTCAACAGAGATCCTTATGCAGCCAGAATTTGAAAACTGGCATGGCGGATGTGATTTATGTTGGGTCTCCCTCTCAGATGATGATATTTAATCTGTTGAGATGGAAATATGAAACTCAGATGATGATTTTGTTTTAAATTTCCGATGGGTTTCCTTCTGTAATTGCATCTTTTGATGCTGTTAAGCGAAGATGCTCTGATACCACAATAGAATTTGAATGAAATAATTATGATTTTATTGCATGAACAACATTACAGAAAGTCTTATGAAAAATGAAAGATGATATACTCTATTGTACAAGAATTACAATTTATATCATTATAGTGAGTGTTGTGGGCTGGCTTGAATTTTCGGCCTAGACCCGCTTTAGTAATGAAAGAAATAATAGCAGCCTTGGGATCTTGAATCAATAATTATGAATTGGTATCTGTTTTATAACTCGAGAGTTCTGCAATTTGCTTTACCATTCTCCAATACAAGCCAAAACACAATGCGGGTTCTGGAAATTTCCAAGTTAACCCCTGGTGTGGAATGGTAAAGCTCCCTTGTATGCCTTTGGTGTTGGCATTGTCAAATGCATTTTTTATCTTTCTCCAAATAAAAATATACCGATTTTCATAAAATGATACAAAACAAAATCAACTTAATAAAAAATGAAGAAAATAAAAATAGTAGACAACAAGCAATATAAAATCCAAAAGTGATAAGATTTAACAATGCAGTTAAATAAATATCAAACAGAATAACATACCAACATCACACTGTTAAACAAACATTAACTACAACTACCAAACACAAATTAAACAAAGTATCGAAGAGGCTAACTCAAATGACTCATGTTTCAAACAAAAATAACTACATATCTAAACATAGGTGAATCTAATTAAGTTAATGCCATGTGAGGTGCTCAACTTCATTTCACACTTCTTCCAAGCTTCTCTTAGCATTTTCAGGCGTATCAATGTTGACTGAGTTGAATTAATTTTCCTGCATTTATCTGGAGCACTGCATCAATCCATATACATGGCTTATGCTCTACACTTGAGTTTCATACTTCATTAGTTATGCATTAATGTATGTGCAATAAATAAATAGAGCAAGTATAGTTGACATATGCAGTAATAAATTGCATATTTCATATTATCATATACAATGGATCATAAGTCAAATCAACTATCCATGGTTCGAACTCTTGACTCGATTCCTGTGTAGGAATCTCAACCCGAAGCACGGTCCTTGGTCGATACCATTCAAAACAATTAGGTGATGACGTACAAATCCGTTCATTAAATAGGATTAAGCGATAAATTTTCAAAACTATGTGTTTTTGACATTCTTCAAACACAGTCTCCATATAGCTATACTCAACATTGTAGCTTTTAGAATCATGACCGTGATTATTCCTATTCCCATTAGGATGTATAATAGGTTGCAAAATGCGTCGAACTCTTCCAAATTGATGCAAAACTCTAGTGGCATGATACGATACGACGGTATTGATGCATAAAAGTATGTCGGAATACTATGAAATTTGAGAAAACTGTTGAATTGCTCGAGCCGATAAGTAAGGGTCAAAAACCAACATGATTTTCTATTATCCTATCGAAAAAGTGTAACTATGGAAGTAGACCTAATGACCAGCATCAGGATCCCAACAAGATACTCTAGGTTATGATTTATAATAAAAATTCTTTTTAGGCTGAAAGCAAGGAAAATGCTCGTAAATCCAACTTTATAACAAAGTAAGAAACCCGACAATCTGTTTCATCCACTACCATCCCTAACTATATATATAAGCTAGTGTCACCGAACCCCATCAAAATATACGCACTTCATCAAAAAATTTGTCAAAAATATTTAAATGCTAAGTTAATACATGAGTTTTACTACATTTGTCTGCAAAAATAGTAAGTAAGCAAGCTCAAGCTGATTGGTCTATATGGCTAAAAGACCACCTGTTATCCACTTCATTAACTACATCCTTAAGAGATGTAAAACATAATTCAAATCCTATATTTTCATTCATTACTATGGCTCCTGCTTATCCTAAGTTGTTGTTTGACATGGTTAAAAACTTGTTGGCTTTTAAATACAGATGCTCTCAGGGGCTTTCTTTTATTGTAATGTGCAATAGGGAATGAACATCATCAAAGTTGATGGTCATCTCACCACAAGGTAGGTGGAAAGTCTTTGATTTAGAGTGTCATCTCTCAGCAAAATCTGAAATTAAATTTCTATTTATGCTTCTAAAAGAAATTGTATGTAGAATTTCTAGACCTAACAGTACAATACAACCCCAGAATACTGAAGCACTTTATGGCATTTGGAAATTCAAAACACATGTACCATGGTTGATACATGTAAGAGGGCTACATTCCCAAAAATATTATTTGATGTTATTAATATATAAATATCACTTGAACATAGAACCAAAGGACTGAGTAATCTAATATCTGAAGAAAAAAATACTAAATATATAGATGTCCAGTCCAAATTGCATTAGGTACATGAGATTCATATGACGAAATTACATCGTAGATGGTAGGACCTGCATAACTAGAGTTTACTGCTTGTGAACTAGTACCAGTTTGAGCATTGTATTTTACCATTGTAGCATAGTGTTTTTCATCTTGCTCTTTCTCAGGCTCATGTTCTATAATTGATGGACGTACACGTATTTGTCTCTCTCCTTCTCTACGTGTACACGCCATCACATATGGTCTAAAACTAGTTTGTTCCTCATGTTGATCACCACTAGAACTGCATTGATCTCCCTTTCTTTTTCTCTTTACTGATGTGCATTGCTACAAACTTTGACTGTTTATTGTTTTTTGGTTCGGAATTGTCCTTACAATGGTACTCCATTCAGGTATATACCATCGCCAAGATTATATCCATGATCGTACGTGTTACCTCCCAAACTAAAGGTACACGGAGTAGATCTTCCATTTTCTAAATCATTAAACAACGTAGATTGTTCCACTATGTTAAGATCATTGTTAGAACATAGCATTCCAAAAAAAGCATGCCATATCCATAAGTCATATGATGCTACGGCTTCAAGAATAATAGTGTACCTATGAGACTCACCTTGATAAGCCCCCGCATACACCTTTGGACAATTCTTCCACTCCCAATGCATACGGTCTATACTACCCAGCATTCCGCGCCATCCTCTACTACTATGTATATTCATTAACCTTGCTATGTCAGTCTCATTTGGTCTTCGGAAGCATTGATCACCGTAAATGTCCATGACAGCTTGACAGAAATTCTCCAAGCACTCTAGTACTGTGCTTTCTGCCACATGCAAGTTTTCATCTAGAGCATCTACCGGTCCGACATACGCAAGCATTCTAAGCGCAGCTGTCATTTTTTGAATACCGATCAATCTAAGAGTACGAGATGCATTGGGTTTGAAGATGAAATATTTATCATGTGGCTCGATACATTGTAGGATTCTAAGGAATAATGGTCGGCGCATTCGAAATCTTCTTCTGAAATCTCCACCGCCTATGTAGGATTTGGAACAAAGTAGCCTTCCATAAGTCTCTCATTGTACCATGAATGTCTACGGTTTTTATACCGACGACCGACAACTGATCCACCGTGTTGTCGACTCGACTGACCAACTTGTAGCATAGCCATAGCTATTAGCTCCCTTTCACGACGAAAATGATCTTCCATCATTTCATTAAACTCAACAACGCTATCATCAAAAAATATAATTTCTTCGACATACATTTTTGTTTAAGCTTGTAAATGTATTATATATGCCTTACCAATCATACCTCCTCCTATTTATAATAATCTTTCCTTAGCTGTACTTATATGCTTGCTTTCAGAAAAACAAGCATTTATGACAAGTTGGCAGCTAGCATTGATTGCCTTCAAGCACTAGCTAAAAAGAAAATTCCTTAGCTGTACTCACATGCTTGCTATCATAAAAAACAAGAGTTTATGACAAGTTGGCAGCTAGAATTGATTGCCTTCAACCACTAGCGAAAAAGCAGATTCCTTAGATTTAATCACATGATTGCTTTCAGAAAAAACAAGCATTTATGATAAGTTGGTAGGTAACATTGATTGCCTTCAACCACTAGCCAAAAAGTAGATTTCTTAGCTTTACGTACATGCTTGCTTTTAGAAAAAACAAGTCCCTTCTGCAATGTTCTGTCATATCTACGTCCAAAGTGTTTTGACATGTAGTTGGATTCTAAAGACTTGGAATCATTTGTTTATTCTAATAATTACGTATGAAGATAGTCTTTCCATAACTATATTTAATTCATCCAAATACTTGAACAATACATGAAAACATAACAAATGAAAATTAGCGAAATAAACTACTCGTTGTAGTGAAAATACTAAATGTGGAAACAACAACAAATTACAATTAACGGAAATAAACTACTGGTTACGATCGAACTGCATGTTCTCAAGGGTATCTCTTAGACGTCTTATTACTTGTTCCAACTCGTGTGTATTAACTACGCCCCCGGGCATAAACGGTCATTTAACCATTCTACGTAATTGCAACCTTCTGGCCAAAGGGACACAATAGAATTCTACAACCTATATTTTCTCCATTTTCCCTGACCACAACCTCAACCGCATAATCGCAGTGGCAACAAACTGGATACGAATCGACACTTGGTCATCAGGAGGTTGAAAATTTGGTACTTGGTTCTCCTCAAGTTGTCGAGGAGGTTGAAAATTCACTTGTTCATGTATAGGTTGGATAACATAGTCTTTATGTGCAGGTTGAACATCATCTTGAAGTCTTAGTTGGTCAAGATGTTGGAATTCACATTCATTGTCTTCATAGCATTGCTCTTGATAAGTGATATCCCAATTGACATGGATATATGGGCTCTTGGTAAAAACGTTGCCTGCATTAGAGTCAATAGACGATGGCCAGGAAATCATTGTTACGAGGAGTAGAAAAATGAAGAACTTAATAGCTAAGAAGAAGAGATCTTATGTTTATATAGAAGTCTAAGAATAGTATAGTGGGCTGTTGGCCATCAAGAAACGTGGCTACAATGTCTGTCTTATCTCGATCATTGAATGCCAGTAAGCAATGTGGCTACAGTATCTGCAAGCAACGTGGCTAGAGTGTCTGTCTTATCTCTGTCATTGAATGTCTGCAAGCAATGTGGCTACAATGTCTGCAAGCAACATGGCTGCAGTGGAATGCAAAGATGATATTGTTCATACTAGGTATTCCTACCTCCTATAAATGTTTCCATCTGTCTTCCTAAGTTTAAACATAAACTGCTCAACTAAAATATCCACTGGTAGTTGGTCTTCTTCAGAGTTACTCGTGCTTGTGAAAGCTTATATTGAAATCGATCACAAGCATGATATTATGATATTATGCAGTGGAACATGGTGACTGCATCTTACAATAATGATCTTGAATGCTGGACTAGGCGGTCCTATTTAGAAATCAAAAATACGTATGGTTTTTTATGAGAGCTTGTGATCGTTATCGCATCATTATCAAGCAGATTGAAGATGAAAATGTTTTTCAATCAAATCGTTCTACTTTTGATTCGCTTTGCCTATCCCAATACGGGATGGAATGCGTCGGCCGTGAAGCATTTGAACTTCATCGTAGTTGGCTCACACGTTTAGGCTCTGAATGAGCATTAATACTGGGCACTTGTACTACCTTTTTATCCATTTATTATTTGCTGTTTGATTTTCGTAAACCTATATTATGTTTAGTAATTCAATATTGGAGTACTTACTACTACCTACTTCATATTTCAAAAGCTATAAAGAAACAAATCAACTAGCATAACATGGTGCACAAACATAACATAATACAATGGGAAAACATGAATATATACACTAATCTACCAGCGTAACATAGTACAAAGACATAACATACTACACGAAAACATACTCATACAATGATAATACACAAATACAATGTACAACCGGACCAGCAAATCATGAACTGAATAAAATCTATGAAACATATCAGTCAATGTTATGTGAACCATTATCACTGTCTGAGGAGTCATCATTTTCTGAGGAGTCATTATGGTCAACTGCATGAGGCTAGATTTGCATCTGGAGCTACTGAATCTAAGCCTATAACGCATGTATTTGAATCTGCTGCTAGTAATAAGTTTGATAAGTTCGATGCATCATCTGGGTGTACTTAAGCGTCATACTCTCGAACCCAGCTATCACTCGTCTATCGTAATCCATGTACCGAGAAAACTGAAAATTATAGAAGAAATATTATACATTTATGGAGATTATTTTAAATAAGAACTAATATGAAGGTTAAAAGTCATACGGACCTGATAAGGCTGATACAAGCTGGTAGATGGTACATCCACTATATCGTCATCTGTAGGAAAATGTAGGGGATACTCCATAATATGACCCTGCATATCATAGGCTTAAATGAATGAGGAGGAGGGTTGAATGAGGGAGGCTGCGTGTACTAAGATGACGTAGGCTCAGAGGCACCGAGCGATACAGGAACTCTACCGGAAGAGGAACGGGGACCAATGTGATTGGATTTCAAACCATATATGTAATCAGGTAGAACGAAAGCACGTGGAGCTACCTAGCCTAATATGAATCAAAACGGCCCTGTACAGTACATGCCTTACCATCCACCCATTCCGCGTCCCTCATAGCAGAAATGTAACCTTGGCTAACCTTAATATCCACATACATATCGTCCCACAGGAGTGGATATGAGGGAATGCAAACTATACCATATAATTGTAGCCAACAACGCTTTTCCAAATACCATATAAATGGACACGTGGTACCTGAAAGCAAACCCTCTGCCTCGACAAAGCATACTGAAAAGTGAGTGGATGATCGCCATCGGGCTCCACAAAATGAATATACTGCTCCCATGGATGAAATATAATGTTACCCCACCGCCTCAAATCCATCTGCTGCCTACTCTCCATCAGCTCATTGTGCACCCCCTGGGAAACACGATGCAAATGCATATCTGCACCCCAACGTCGTAACCAAGGGAAGTAAATATATGGGTAGCGTGTGCCTTTGGAATAAGTCGTGGGTGAATGTGGGCTGTATACTCATAATACCAGAAAGATAGAATGTAACAAAAGCCGTACATCTGGCGAGACTACTGTAGAGCATATGTACCCAATGCTGCGTACAAATAACCAAGAATGGATGTGCCGTGATCATAAATATGTAGACCATCCACATCGACTAATCCAGCCAAATAACCAAGTCTGATAGTACATTATTATTATTAAAAAAGGTAGACCTAAAAAGACATAATAAGAATGCACATATAATTGGACTGTGCATCTCTTTGAAGGTCCTATAATCTATAATATAGTGCTGTAGACTAGGAAGGGTAATATCACCTCGTCTGACCTCCTCAGGAGCCAAAACCGGTAAATAAACAGAAAATGACTCAAAATCCTCAAATGAAGAATCAAATGGAACAAAAATGCGGTCCAATCGACCAACCTCAATGCCCATGAGTATATAAAAATATAACAGTGTCAATCCTAACTCAAAATCAGGAAAATGGAAGATATGAGTAGCAGGCCACCATCTCTCAGTCGGAGACTCTACAGTTCTGCGGTCTACATGGGAAAATCTAGGTAAAGATAGATAGTCACTGAAAGGTGACGCAAGAAGTCTAGCCAAAATAGGCTCAGATAACTCATTATAATACTTAGATATACACCTATACCAACAACCTCGCATAGCTATGTGACGAACCTAAATATAATATTTAATGCTATTAAGATAAATAAGCAAATAACAATTATATACTAGTGATGTATTGTGCATCAAATAATAAAGATTTCAAAGTATACCTGTGGCGTCGCTGTAGTTGAAGTAAGATGATATGAAATAGTGGCCGACAAGTCATGCAAATATCATAAACTGTCTGCGATCACCGTAGCATCCCGAGGAGTATGTACTGGTCTGATATCTGCATCGAGGGAGTATGTACTGGTCTGATATCTACATCGGTTGTAGGCCTATCAATGGATACCCAAAAAATCCAAAATCCATCTATATCTGTATCCGTAAAAACAGATATTATCCGATATTCAAAAAGCAGATGCGGATATCTAATATCCGAAAAGATAATCGGATGCAGATGTGGATGCGGATATTGGCATATCCATATCCGAAAAACATCCCTCCAATCCAAAATTAATTATAATACAAATTATTACTATTGATTTATTATTTAATGATGAACTTAAAATATACTTAGAAATGAATTGTTCCACTTTGAAAAACTGATTAGTATTGTAGTGTGTGTATTGTCATTTGTGAAAGTGACTGTTTTAGTTCAAAAATATTAGTATAATACAAAATCTTATTCGATTTCGGATGCGAATATTTCGTATATTTTCGAATATCCGAAAATATCCGCTTTTATTTACGGATGCGGATATTGGATATCCGAAAAATATCCATGGATGCGGATACAGATGTTAATTCTTAGATATCTGCGGATATCGGATGTGGATTTAGATGTGAATTTAAATTTTCGGATGCGGATACAGCCATATCCGCATCCGTTGACAGCCCTAATCGGTCGTATAATGAACCATCCGTCTACCAACTCTAACCTGCCTAGACAGCATATCGATGCAATATTAAATAAAAAACCTAAAAACTAAAAAAACTTACAAAATTTTAAGCTAAACGTGAAATGGAGGGGGAGGGTTTAGCGTGGGCGCTGCCCCCAAACTCCTAAGGGTCATACGCTTGTCCAACAAGCGTCCGTATTATTTTAAATGCGGACGTAGGCTAACAAGCACATACCTCTAAATCAGTTGGGAACGTCCGCTCTCGATCATCATAAACTATCTTTACTAAGTCAGATTTTGTGGTTCGCTGTTGAGCATGTGCAGTAATTGTTTCTATAGTTAAGTTTGTAAGCGTTTATTAGCCCTAATTATTGCTATCATGAGTAGTTTTCTTCATTTTGGGATTTCAATTTTGTAAAATGGTGGTGAAGCTTCAAATGATTTCAATTTCGTGAAATTGCAGATCAAATTTTGCAGTTTTGATTTCATGAAATAGTGTGCGATTGTTAATGTTGGCTTCCTTTATGGATGACTAGTTTGTAACTAATTTGAATTCTTATTGACTCCTTTGATTGTTATATACTTCTTTTAGTTTTATTGCAATCTTGGACAAGCTCATGTGTAGAGTTTTTAACACCTCCCAGCCTACTGGACTTCTTTGCCTGACATAGGTATGCATGTTATGAACTTGAAAAGGTTCTTCTATCTATTGATTGCTTTATGTTATAGTCTGAAAAAAATATGTATATATCATTTCAAGAAAGATCGATGTAATTTATTAAATTGCCAAAGTATGTGTATCTTAACTAAAAATAATAATATATGCATTGTATAAATATTTCTGATAAAAATGATAAACATTTTATTTTTGAACCCAAAAGAATCGGGCGGGCCGGTAAACTCCTGAGGAGGGTATAGGAAAGACATGCGCTGATCCAGGCCTCCGTACCCCGGTAAATTTATACAAGATAGGGAAGCGCATGATAGGAATCGAATCCATAAGTTGTGACTTAACTGAGATCCCATTATCCATATGGTTTTAAAATATTGCGCTCATTATTTGGTTTAGCTGGAAGAGGACTTTATGTCATATAACACATTCCGAATAATGATACGATGTTATGAATAGCATAAGAAGACCAATGGTGAAGACCGGATATTTTCGATAGCGAAAAGATAACATGTCGAATGTCTCTGCATCATGGCTTCGGTATAGAGATCTCCATATGTGATGGGGAGTCCGATCGAGATTGTGAATACATGGATTTGCAAGGGCTTCTTTGGAAGTGCCTTTGGTTTTGTTTGAACTCGGAATAGACTTGTGTGTATGTATGTCTGACATTACGCTTTGAGATGTAAAACTGTTCTCTATCAAATACATTTTTGTTTGGTGGTGGAGAATTTATTCTCTTAGCATAACACCCTTCTCTGGGACATACGAGCTCAGAGGTTATGTAGTTGATGGTTACTAGTGATACATTCCCAATTTGGTAATGTGGCATACGAAGTGTTGCTGATCATTTGTTGATCGAAGCATGGCTTTTGAGAAAAGCGTAGCTTTGTGGATGTGACTTCGTCAAGCCTCACAACCCGGAATGATCGAAACAGGAATCATTACAGCAATGTTATTTGGGGGTAGCGCCCCTGAGGGTATATTCATTTCCTTTTGGATAAAAGGTGGTATCATTGTTTGGAGCCCAGATATTTAACCTATGTGGTTGCTGCAAACTTTTTCTTTGTGGTTATTGGTGTAGAGGTACCTCGGATAAATGTCGGTAAAGACCTGGGGATGACATGATCATGTCAGTAGTTACCTAGTTACAGAGGTAAACCGACCTTGTGTTGGCAGAGATCCGGTTAGGTTCTCGAGGGCGTCCCTCCAGAGGCGTTCCATTTGGTGTAGGAAGTTCCTTTGCCTAACCACTGTTGGAAGTCCAATTATCCAATACGCGCCTTGTACGGTTTTAGTTGTAGGACCTGCCATTTAACATGGTAGATATAGTAGGCATACTACAATGGTACATATGCTGGCTAAGATTAATATTATACTTGCAAATGTTTTCCACTATGCACTAATAATAATACCAAAAAAGGATTTTTGCGTATCAAGCATTTTTTATTGTCATAAAAAGAAATCTCCTCCAAATGTACGCTTGCAATGTGTGTGTGGCGGAAAGCTTTATGGTAGTTTCATTTTCCAAAAGCATAGCGAATTTCTTCTATTTCTTTTGCTGTTTGTTGTTTTAAAAGATAAAACTGTTTTTGTTTGCTCACACCAGTCCCATGACTGACCTGTAGTTTATTGTTCCCTTTCTACACTCTGGGTTCCCACAATTTTCCATACGAGCAACCTAGAATTAGATTTTTAGATAGTCTGATAGTAGATGTAGATTCGGTAGTCCTCGGCTTATTGGATTGGAGATCTTTGGAGTTTTTGGATTTGGCAATCGCATTCAAGTTACCTAGTTTGCTTCATTAGAAATTGGTGGAGGTTCGAGCTTGAAGTTTGGAGCTTAGTATTGAAGATGTTGTTTTCCACTGCTGTTGCTGCAGTATCATATTTCGCTGTTGTTTTCTGCTCTGATATTTATGGATCTGTTGTATCTTATTGTATCGGATATTGCATCCATTGTTGTATCAATGAAATATTTTATTTTCTTCCGCTGTGTTGTTGTACTTAATGTGTTATAAGCTCCATCCGAACTGGAGTTCGACATTTGAATCTGCGGCATTCGAACACAGGTGAAGTATGGATGTCGATTTTCGGACGTCGCATAAACTATGGGTGCCAACAATTTTCCACACGGGCAGTCTAGAGTTGGATTTTTCAGATAATCAAATAATAGGTGTAGAATTCGATAGCATCGAGCCTTTGGATTCGGCGATATCATTTGTTCACTTGGACAGACCTTGCTTAATACAACGTAATGTTGTTTCGTGCTTTTTGATATGGAGTTTGGAGTCTTTTGAGCCTTGGCATTAGAGATACAGTTTTGGATTCTTCCTTTCTCTCTTGGAGATCAAGTTGGAATTTTTTTTTCTGCTGTGTCATATTCTGCTCTAATATTTTTGGATCTGTTGTATCTCATTGTATCAGATATTGTATCATTGTTGTATCAAATGTTGTTTATCAATGATATATTCATTGTTTTCTTCCGCTGTGTTGTTGTACTTAATGTGCTATAAGCTCCGGCGTGAATCGAATTTCAACATTTGAATATGCGGCATTCGAATACGAGTGAAGTATGAATGTCGATTTTCAAAGGATGAAATTCAGGACGTGACATTTTGGCATTCATTACAACATGATGGTGATTCGAGCTTGATAATTTGGGAGTTCCTTAAGCTTTTGGCTTTGGAGATGAAAGTCTTTAGAGTTTTGGAGCAATTGGTGTCGCAATGTTGGATTCTTTCTTTCCTTCTCTTTTGAAGATTAGCATGGAAGATGTTATCTCTTCTTCTAGTGCTATCATATTACCGCTATTTTATATCTCAGATAATGTTTGTATTCAATTGTATCATTGTTGTATCGAATATTGTATATCAATGAAATATTCATTTTCTTCCACTGTGTTGTTGTACTTAATGTGTTATAAGCTCCGGCGAATCAGATTCGAACGTTTGAATCTGTGGCATTCGAATACAAGTGAAGTATGGATGTCGATTTTCGAACGCGAAAATCCGGACCGTCACATTTGGTATCAGAGCTAAAGGTTGAACTTCAGCTTTGGAGTATAACACATTAAGTGACTCATTAGAGATAGGGTGAAGTGTACCACAGAATGAGTACAACCCGGAAACTATTATAGAGAGCAAGTTTGGGTTCGATATAGTGTGAAGATTTTTAAAGGAATTTGGAGTTGGATGATGATCAAAAGGAAAGTTGATAGTCGCGGCAGCTCCAGGAAGAAACTTTGGTAAGAGACAATTGTTTTGGCTGAGCCGAAGGATGAGTTATGGGACATAAACTCCACATAGAATTAGGAAATACTTTGGTTTCTTAAACTAAAAATTGTGGGATCGTCCTCTACTTTCAAATTTTGAGGTTGAAATTTTCTGAAGGGGGGAATCTGTAACATTCCTGATTTTTAAGCCCAATTTATTTAGTAATTAATATAAATTTTGGATTCATTTATGAATTAATTGAGAATTAATTTGAATATTTGGAATATATATATATAAGTAAATTGTGAAAGTAAATTTGGATTGGGAATTTGAGAATAAAATATATTATAAAATTAATTGGTTTTAAAAGTTATATTTTGAAAAATAATATATATGTATATAACTAGATTGTAAATATAATATGATATTAAAACAGGTTTAGTAAAAGTTTAAAATATACATATCTTTTGGAAATTAATAAGAAAACATGAATAAAATTGGTTTGTAAATTTATAAAATAAGATTTAATTAAAAAATTTAAGATACTTTCACTTGTATACTTGAAAATAAATATATATATAAATTAATAAAGGCTTTAAACTTGCATATATGTATATATATCTTTTGGAAATTAAAATGATCTATATAAAGATATTTTAACTTAAGTTTAAGTTTAAAATAAGAATTGAATAAAAAGTTTATATACCTTCTTTTTAAATTTGCATGTATATATATATATATATATATATATATATATATATATATATATATAAGAATATATGAATGTAAGAAAAAGTTTAGATAAACACGTTTTATAAATTAAAATAAAGTAAGGTTTAAAACAAAGTTATGAATTAATTAAACTAAAGGGCTTAAACATAATTTGAATTATTTTAACAAGTGTAAACAAATTATACTATGTATTAACAAATGTAGGAATTTTAAATCATGCAAAAACAAGTGTTAACTCAAATTAAACAAGTGGCATCTCATAAGTATCTTTTAATTTGAAAATTTCATAAACATGTATAAGAGAAAAATAACTAAGCTATTCTCAGATTTCAAACCTGAAAACAAAACAAGAAAAAAAGTAGAAGAAAGAAAGCCAAAATCTGTTTTCAAAAACAAAGCTGGAAATAAATTCAACCTAGAAAGCAAAATCTTCAGTCTGGAATCAAACTTCAAACAAATGCAAGTTCAACTCAGGTTAAATCAAATGCAATTAAAATTCATATTCAATCAAGCAATTCCAGATTTTTTTCCAAATAACAAGCAGATTTAAACAACTCAACAAGTATAGATCAGATCATCTTCATAAAAACAAGTTCCAGGCTTTGTCCTCTGTTTCAAAATCAATCAGGTGAGCAAACCTTCATTTTATAAGCCTTGACTCCATAAATTAATGTTGTGATTGATCCTTAGAGAAAAGTTGATGCATGAAGGTAACTATATCTGAATGTGTGTGTGTGTATCTTTGTGTGATGCATGCCTGTGTATATATGTATATGTTCTGTATATCACCAGACCCAAAATCCACCAGAGGAAGAAAATTCATATCTCTTCGAATAATAACATTTATATTATGATGTCTGAATAAAAATTGTTTATAACATTCTAATCTAAATTTTAAAAATAATTCCAAGTGGAAATATTTATGGAATATTTAGAAATTTGAATATTACAGTGATGATCAACATAAAGCAGAAAATTGAATGATTTAATTTCTGAGTTTTGATTATATGAATGAATTCGCATTTCAAATCGATGAGTTTTAATAAAAATTTCAAGATTTTTAGTTTAATAATTCATGAGAAAATGTGAGTTAGTCGATAATTGGTCGTGAGGCGAATTCCGGTGAGCGCGGATGACGGGGTTCATGTCGGAGGAAGTTGGGATGATAACAAACATAGGAAAAATGGTGGAAGAATTTATTGGTAGCGGTGGCGACGGCAGGGAGGCAATTTAGGGTTTAAAGAGTCAAAGAATTTTGAAATGGTAAAGATTTTGAAAATTGAATTTTGAATTCAAATTGGTTTGAAAATGGAATTAGTTTTAATATAAAAAGCTTTTGAAAATGGAATTTTTTTGAAATTGAACCATTTTGAATTTAATATGGTTTATTAAAATTTGAGATTAAAATTGAATTTGAATTCAAAGAATTTAAGTTAAATTCTATGTATAGATAAGTTTTAAATTGGAAATTCTTTCCAATAAAGTTTAATTGATTTCTAAAGTTTTGGAACTTTAAAGTGGAATTTTGAGGAGTAATTATTTAAAGTATTATTTTAATAATTGATTTAAACTTTGGAAACTATGGTTTGAAAAGAAGTATTTAAGTTATAAAATATATATGTATGGGTTTTTAGACCATTTTCAAAGTAATTTTAAGGAATTGTTTTGAGAATTCAAATCTAACTTAAGCAGAATCTTCTTAGGGTACTACAGGTTCGCTGATTTTCCAAATTTAACTTTATAGGGCTACAACTTGAGTAAATTGAATTGGATTGTTCTAAAACGAGAATATTCGTTTCCAAATAATAGTAGCTTTCATATAAAGAAAGAATTTTCTAGTTTTGTTCAAAAGATTTCCAAGTTATGATTTAAATCACATTTGAAATGGAAATTATTTTAAAAGCTATGATTTGAGTTTTGATAAAGATATGAATGGGTGAATCACTTTTGAAAAGGAAATTGTTTTGAAAACTATAAAAGGATCTTTGTTAAAGATTGAGTGAACTTGTTTTCAAACCGAAAGAGGATCTTAGAAAAGGGTCTTTTGTTGAGACATTATGAATGAATCTTTGTTAAAGATTTTGGTGAACTTTGTTTTGATTAAAGAGGATGGTGAATCTTTTATTAAAATGGTAATTTGTTTAAACCATTTGAAAGAAAGGTTTTGGGTAATGAGTTGTGACTTAACTAAGATCCCAATATCCATTTGCTTTTTTAAATTGAGCGCTCATTATTCGGTTTAGCCAATAGAGGTCATATATCCCATTCCGAATAATGATACGACGTTATGGGTTGCATTTGAAGACCGGTGGTGAAAACCGGGTATTTTCGAAAGCGAAAGGATGACCTGTTGAATGTCTCTGCACCGAATGGCTCCGGTATAAAGATTTGATCACCCTTTGTGATGGAGAGTCCGGAAGTGATTAGGGATTATCCGGATTGCAAGGGCTTCTTTTGAAGTGCCTTCGGTTCTGTTCGAACCCGGAGCAGACTTGTATGGATGTGTTTCTAACGTTACACTTTGAAATGTAAAGCTGGTTTCTATCAAATACATTTCTGTTTGGTGGTGGAGAATTTATTCTCTTAGCTTAACACCCTTCTCTGAGACGTACGAGCTCAGAGTTTATGTAGTTGATGGTTACTAGTGATACATTCCCAATTTGGTAATGTGGCATATGAAGTGTTGTTCATCATTTGTTGATCGAAGCATGACTTTTGTGTAAAGCGTAGCTTTGTGGACGTGACCTCGTCGGACCTCACAACCCGGAATGGTCGAAAGATGAAGGATGCAGTAAGGTTATTTGGGGGTAGCGCTCCCTGAGGGGATGTACATTCCTTTTGGATGGAGGTAGCATCATGGTATGGAGCCTAGATACTTAACCTATGTGGTTGCTGCAAATCTATTGCTTTGTGGTTGTTGGTGTAGAGGTACCTCGGATAAAGGTTGGTTACGACCGGGGGATGACATGCTCATGTCAGTAGTTACATAGTTATAGAGGTAACCCGGTCTTGTATTGGCAGAGATCCGGTTAGGTTCTCGGGAGCGTCCCTTCAGAGGCGTACCCATGTGGCCTAGGAAGTTCTTTAGCCTGATCATTGTTGGGAATCCAAAGAAACAATACGAGCCCTTTACGATTGCAGTTGTATAAGCTTCCACCTCAGATGATAGCTATAGCAGACATAATATAATGGTACCTATGCTGACTAAGATTAATATTATACTTACGAAAGGTTTTCTACACTATGCACTAATAATAATATCAAAAAGGATTTTGTGTATCAAGCATGTTGGACTATCATAAGAAGAAATCCCCCCAAGTGTGCGATTGCATTGTGTGTGTGCCAGGAGGTCTTATGGTAGTTTCATTTTCCAAAAAGCATTGCAGATTTCTTTTAAATTCTTTTATTTTGCTTTTGTTTAAAAAAAACTGTTTTCGTTTGCTCACACCAGTCTCATGACTGACCTGTAATTTATTGTTTCCTATCTAAACTCTAGGTGCCCACAATTTTCCTCACGGGCAGCCTAGAGTTAGATTTTCAGATAGTCAGATAGAAAATGTAGATTCAATAGCCTTCGAAGTCTTTGGTTTGGCAATCGCGTTGTGGATCGAGTTTGCTTCATTACAACGTGATGGTGATTCGGGCTTGATGGTTTGGGAGTTCCTTGAGCTTTTGGTTTTGCAGATGAAAGTCTTTAGAGTTTTGAAGCAGTTGGTGTCGCAATGTTGGATTCTTTCTTTCTTTCTCTTTTGAAGATTAGCATTGAAGATGTTATCGCTTCTTTTGGTGCTATTATATTACCGTTGTTGTATATCTCTGATAATGTTGGTATTCAATTGTATAATTGTTGTGTCTAATATTATATATCAATGAAATATTCATTTTCTTCCGCGATGTTGTTGTACTTAATGTGTTATAAGCACCGGCGAATCGGATTCGAACGTTTGAATCTGTGACATTCGAATACAAGTGAAGTATGAATGTCGATTTTCGAACGTGGAAATCCGGACCGTCACATTTGGAGCCTCCTTTTCACTGAGTCGGACCTGCGGACAACATATTTATCTTTGAGAAGAAGAAAAAAATTATTTTTCTCTTTGTTGCTGTTGTTGGAGATTTAACACTTTTCGCATATTGTATCTATCATTTATGGGCAAAGCATGGTTTGTGAGAGTATTATGCTTTTTAATTTCCCATTTCTATATGAATTAACAATCATTTATATCAACGCAGTTTAATTATTCATTATTATTATATTTTAACTAAATTACATTGATGTTAGAGACTTGCCTTGTTAATTCGGCATTTAATTTCAACTGATATCCTATACACTGGTATAACATATCAAAGCAATGATACAACAATCCTTTTTCCATTTCCTGATATATATAATATAATTAAGATTCATTTCAGTTATTTCATCGCATCACTTATGGATAGGTCCATGGTCACTTGTGCTTGCTTGTTTGGATCTCAGTTTTCTCATCTTCTTCAGGCTTGCTTGTTTGAAAGCGTGCTCCCCACTGCGTCAGGTTTTTTCCTGAGAACACGCATGCTTGCTTACATTATTGCTAACCATGATCCCGCAAACACCCAATCAGACGTGTGGATTTCCTGCCGCACAAGTTCTACTTTATGAGGTAATGATATCTCTTTTTTCAATTACGTACAAGAGAAGATAATCACAAAAAACATAGACATAAAAAATAATTACAAAAGAAAGATAATAAAACATTACACTACATTTAAAATGACAAATACATTCAGTTTTATGTTAAAAAAGATGTCCAAATTAAGCTTTTTTATAAAAATATAATAACTAATGACTTTTGGACTTACCATAAAAATAAAAAGATTTTGATTTATGTTAGACCAATGTGAAGTATATCATTTGCGTACTAGATTTTTGATATGTAGAATCACAATTTTAATTTGATTATTTTGATGAAAATATGGCATTCAATGTGAAGATAATCACAAATTGCTACGCTGGGCTAACAAGATAGTCAGGTCAGAGCTTGTACACAAGAGATAGACAGAGAGATTGTAGCACAAGAGATCAGAGGCATGCAAAAAGTTGTTCTCAAACTGTCAGATTGTAAATTATATGAAACTAGAAGCTACATGAGGCCAGTTCAGATTTTTATTTTAAGTTGTAGTTTATACCAACTGCATTTTAAATGCTTACGTTATGAATGTTGTATTCAAAATTAGGGCACATTGGACCATACTGGTGTGAATCTATTAATCTATTAAATAATTGGTAAATCAGAAGAATTTCTAGTTTTCTTATTAACTTTATAAGTATTCTCTTTTCGCCTTAATTCTTTTTTGATATTTTATTTTAAAATCTTTTAATTTATCATTTCACACTTATTTTACTAAATCTTTCTCAACATTTTACATTTTGGTAAGTACATCTAAATATTTATAAAATTATTCACAAATAACTCATCGGTTACCTCTAATATTTTATAGTCACGCTCATGTATTTAGGTTAATTACATAGTCGAAAATTAAAACTACTTAAATAAATTTAGTTAACTATTATTGGCAATTTCAATACGCATACCACTATTATATCAAACAAAATGGTAAAACTAATTTTTTTTATTTGATTACAATATATAAATTACACAAAACAATAACACCAATTTAATTTGTAGTTCATTATCTCAATAAATTTATCATACGTTGTATTTTAAAATTCTATCTTTGACTTCAAATACTAAATTTAAAACTATCATAGTTTTTGCAAATAGAAAAATTGACAAAATGACAAACTTTGAAAAAAAATTAGTCTAAAAGACAACAAGTATTTTTTGGACCGAAGTAAAATGCTAATTATATCTAGCATTTGTAATGTATAACACTGAATATGATGCTAGTTGTAACTAGCATTCTCCGTATAGTGTAAAAATTTACTATAACGCTAATTATAGTTAGCATATCCTTCAGTCCGAAAATAAAACTTGATGTCATTTGACCAATTTTTTTAAAGTTTGTCATTCTTCCTAATTTCTTTTTTTACAAAACTCATCTCAATCTTCTTCCTATAGTTTACGTTTATGTCCATGTATTTAAATTAACCGTGCAATCTTAAATTTAAACTAGTTAGATAAATACATTAAATGGTATTTGTTAGTTCATCAATCAAATTATAAAATATGAAAATTTCAATATGTACACTATACTAATATCAACAAAAATGACAACATTACTTTTTCATTAAATTAAGATACAGAAGTCACGAGCAGTACGTTAAAAAAAATAACAAATTAAATTTATATTGCATTTATCTCAATAAATTCATCATATAGTGCATTACAAAATTATGTTTTTTTATTTCAAGTACTTTCATTTAAAAAATTTCTACAATCGTTTACGATCCCTCCTATCTATTCTATTCTAATATTTTACATTTAACTCTATATATTAGAATTAATCATGTAAAGTTAAAACTATTCAAATAATCTGGTAATTTATTATTTGGATATTTGTCCAATAAATCATAAAACTATGGAAGTTTCAATATGCATACCATGGTCATACCAACAAAAAAGGTATAAAATTCATTTGGATATATAAATACATTAATCACATAGCGTAATTATATACATAAATTTATGGATTTAATTTATAATTCATTTATATCAATAAATTTACATTGCTTTGTAAAATTCTTTTTTAAATCAAGTACCAACATTTTGAAATTTCTATAATTGTATACACAACCCACCTCAACATCACATAATATTGTAAATTTAAGTCACTATATGTTAATTACTGTTTGCACAAAAAATGGACAAACACCTCAAAGTCGTATGATTTAGTTGATTTTATGTTGTTCTTAGCGGTTTGGGTGATTTATGCAAATATATAAAAAACAGGGGCTAAACTGTAAAAGACACGCAGATTTATAGTGGTTCGGCCAGAACGTGCCTACGTCCACTTTTTATGTTATTCTCTCTTTTCTTTCAGATTACAAGTACAAAGCTTTGTATACAAGTATCTGAAAGTTGTTTGAAAGTTCCTTCCGTGCTTGAGCTCTCAAACTTGTCTGCCATTGTTGTACCCCTGCCCCTCTATTTATAGAGTGAGGTTGGGGGCAGGGGTCTTGGAAGTATATAGTTGCTGGTGGTCCTGGGCTGGAGCAATCTGGCCTGGTAGTTTGGTTCGGTGTACCTTGGTTCGGCCGAGCTTGGAGAAGATTGATTCGGTAGGAGTGGGTTTGGAGGAGGTTGGTCCGGTAGCACATGGGCCGGTGGTTGTTGGTGGGAGATGAGACCTTGGTCCGGTATGGAGATGGAGTTGGTTCGGTATGGGCTTGATTGGTGTTGGTTCGGTAATGGTATGGTCCGGTGGAGGCTGGTTCGGCAGTAGCATGGAGATGGAGCTGGACCGGTGGTAGCATGGATGGATCGGTGGAATCCTGGTTCGGTGGTTGGAGCACGTTTGGTTCGGCAGGCACATGGGGTAGGTTGGTCCGGTGTGGAAATGCACACAACACTTGCCCCCCAAAGTAGGGCATGTGTATGCACATGGCGTGCTTTGTTTTCCTGTAGTTGTAATAGCTTCATTCGGCTTCGAGAGCCGAACCATCCGGTCCGGTTATCTTGGGCTCGCCTATAAGTAGGGGAGTCACGCCTTCGTTTTTTCCTACCGTTTGAGACAGCCGGATCCCTTTAGTGTCGAATCACCGAGTGCCGAATCGCCTTAGTGCCGAATCATCTTGAAACCGAATCAGGTGCGTGCTTTTCACCGAATGTGGTTTCTTTCTTTTACCGAATGGGCTCACGGTCCTTGAATACCGAATGAGCTTGAAAACCGGACGTGTGTGAAAACCGAATGAGCTTGAAAACTTTCATTTTGGCGAATGAGTTTTGAATTTGTGAGCGAGTTTTCAGGCTGCATGTACCTATTTGCTCATGTTTCCATACTCCTTGTTCTAATTTATTCTTCCGGTGTTTGCAGATAATGTCTCGCAAAGCAGAAACTCGATCAGATGCACGGAAGTCTAGGGGCGAAGGAGAGTCCTCCTTCGTGCCCCCATCCCAACCAAGACCGGAACGTCATGGACCTGCCCCGAGGTCGCTAGTAGATGGGTATGGCCCCCAAGGAGCTTCTGAATTCTCCGTCCGATTGTTTTCCTAGCTCCCTAAAGGAGGAGCAACTTGATGTCATTTCTCGTTCCTTCGGGATTAACATGGCTCTTATGCTGTTGCCGGGAGAGGGGGTTATGCCATATGACCCTCCTAAAGGATACTTTGCGTACAGCAGATATCATTGCATGTGTGGTGCTATCCCGCCTCTCAACGCTTGGATAGTCAGCTTTATCACATATCTGAAGGTGGCTCCATTCCAGCTTCAGCCTAACTCCTACGCCATTCTGGTGAGTCTTTTCGTCATTTTTAAGAGGAAATATGGGCGTCCCCCTTCCAACCGGGAGATCCGGTATCTGTACAACTTGAGAGGCTATAAGAAGGGGTCTCCATATATTAGCTTGGAAGCGGCCGTGCCCTTCAAGCCTGTTCTGGATTTGTACTCGAAGTTCAGTATGTTCAAGAAAGAATGGTTTTTCATTAAGGATGACTCTGTTTCTTTCCGTCTCTTCACTTCCGGCTGTAAGTTGAACTTCATTTATATTTTCCTCGTCCCGATCGCAATGCTTTATCTTATATGCTTTTATTTCTTGCTAGCAACAGGTGGCTTTGCGGTCGTGGAGAATGATTCCTTGGCGCGGATGGCTGCTGAAATAAAGGTCATTTCGGGAAGAGATAGGTCGGCTTCCTACCTGATCAGGAATGCCACTCTCCTGGAGTATAACCTGATTCTGCCACGTCAATCTGTGGTTAAATAGAGAGATACAGCCGAGGAGAGGGCTGCTAAAGCTAAGGATGGGGCTACTGCGAAGAGTAGCAAGAGGAGACCTTTCTCGATACCTCCAGTCGTTGGGGGAAAGAAGCTTAAGAAGTCTGATGGACCCTCTCCCAGCACATGTCCAGACATTCCGGAGGAGGAAGGTGGAGAGGAGGAAAGAGACGAGGAGGAGAGCGGAGGAGATGGAGAAGGTGAAGGACAGGGTGGTAGTGGTGCCGGGGCTTTGTCTTCTAAGCAGGCAGGGGAGGTCCAGGAGTGGACGGATGATGCCTTCCGCCAGGCTTTTGAGGGGTTGGAGGAAGGATCAGCCTCGGTGGAGAAGGCAAAGGAGGTTGACAAGGCTGGGGCTGGTGCCGATCCATTCTCTAAGAGTTCTTCAGCTAAGGCGACTCCAGCGATTCAAGGTGAACTTTTGACTTCCGCAGACTCCATTTATGATAGGGACTTAGGAATATTTTATGGTTCGCTTCCGTCCTGGACTGAGATTCAGGACCTATTGCAGTATTCTACTCCTCCGCAGGGTTTGTATAACAGACGTGCCTTCTCGTTCGTTTTAAGTTAACACATTTCTTGAATTATGGACCCTTGTATGTTCGTAACACTTGTTCTTTATTATAGGGGCAGGCGGGGTGGTCAAAACTTCAGACGTTCGACACCGCCTTGAACAATACAAGTTACTCAGAGCCTCTGCCAAGCCTACACCACCCACTAGTCGTCCAGGAGACGTAGTTAGCTACCGTCCTCTTCTTGGGGTCATTGAAGAGAGTATTCAGAAAAAGAAGAGGAGTCGCTCCTTATTTGAATATTCACCTGGTCCGCAGCTTCCGCCTCAACCTATCCATGATATCACGGAGGAGGACATCGAGTATATTCCCTCCCCGCATCCGTCTGAAAATCCTTCCGTTACTCGTATCGATCGCCCCGGCTTGGCTCGTAATCCATTTGCAGGTCATCCGGATCTGGGTTCCAGTGCTCAAGATATTTCCTTTGACGAGGTTACTGGTGAACATCTTCTCCCCCGCAATCCCATGGTACGGGTGCTTGATGAGGCTAAGTCGTTAGACCTCGATTTGCTTACTACTCGGATTGCGACCATGGGGGATGAGGCCAAGGCAATCATTGATCGGGTGGCTGAGGAAACCAAGAGGCTAATGGAGCATCACGCTCGACTGGCCAGGGCTGGGGAGGAAATCGGAAGTGCTAACATCCGGTTGCGGCTACAGGTTTCTGACCAGGCCAAACAGCTTGCCGATCAGGCTATCCAGATATCCCAGCACGAGGCGACCTCCCGACGACTAAAGAAAACCATGGAGGAGGCTAGCAAGGTTGAGTTGCGAAAGATGGAGGCTGCCTGCAAGGAGCAGATTGACATAGCTATTGCTACGGTGGACGAGGTTCGGAGGGCAGATCTCGAGTAGGTAGAGGAGCTATCTGGGAGGCTTGAGGCTGCAGAGCTTGCTCAGGCCAGGCTAAAGAAAGAGATGGAGGAAATGAGGAGGTCTCTCCAGGCTGACCGCTTGAGATATCGATCAGAGAGGGATGCTGCCGTCGCCAAGTTGCTGTCCTCCGAGGCCCGGGTGAGGGAGTTTGAGGAGAATGAGGGGATGATGGATGAGATGTTGCAGGATATGTACTTCCGTACCTGGAAGCAGGTTAATCTATCCTGGATGGATGACTATCCCCGGATCATGGCTAGGATATATCTTCGGGCTTTGGAGGAGGCCAAGGCCGATGCGAATAAGGAAGGTGGAGCGGCATTCAGGATGGATATGGTTACCGCCCAGTTCTCAAAGGAGGAGAAGATAGCGGTGAAGGAGGGGATGCGGCTACTTGCTGCGAAGGAAGCGAATGTGCAGTTGGGGGATGAGGACCAAGAAGCGGGTGTTGGTGAGTTTTCCCTTTTTAACTTTTCATAACTTGATCGTTCGTTGCTGGTTTAATGGATTCTTTTTCTGAATTGGACAGGTGGGGCCTCTGGTCATCATGCTGGGAGCTCCGATCCTGCAGTTAAGTAGATTCGGAGAGCTGGTTCTTAGGTGTAGTGGTTAGCGCTAATGCAGCTAGTTATTTTGTTGGTCTGCTTGACATTCCTGTATATGCTAGTTCAAAACATTAATGTACTTTTGAGCTGTAATTATGTCATTGAACGACTTTATGTAAGTTTATAACACAAGCTGATTTTGCTATATTTTGAATGCTGTTATTATTTTGATGTGCTGCATAGGAAGTATAACTATGCATATGCCTGTGATTCAGTTGTGTTAGATGCTAAGTTTTTTGCTCAAAGTATAATTTTCTAATTTTGCAACGTAAATGGGATGTGTGAATATGAACTGCAGCTATGCATTAATGTATAAAAGTAGAAGGTACCGTCCTTCATGTTTCGGCTGTGGACGGCAACTTCGTGCGTCCTATAAGACTAAGCACGGAATGCTGTTGAGTGTCTCGTCATCCGATTGTAAGTTTCTGTTCCTATTAGCGAGCGTTCCCTATTTCATGTCCTGTACTTTCAAGCACCGTTACGGGGAATAGGAGAAAAGTTTTAAATGAAATGGAAATATAGGAAAAGTAAAACTTCCAGTCACGGAAGGCCGTCGATGTGCTTAAGTTCGTGGCAAACGGGTTTTGTAGTCACTTTCCCTAGCTGTGGGTCTTGGAGACATTTGTCACCCATATTACGCCTCTGCGGGGAGTTTTCTTCTTTTACCACAGCCTCACTTAAGACACACCGGAGCCGATCGCGCACAGTAAATACCCGGGCCATTATGGCCCGTAATCGTGGGTATTATTCGATTTACTATGGCCGGCTAGCGTGGGGGCCGATCGTCAACTGTGAACTGCCCCTGGCTGGCCACACCTTATGTTGGGGCTTATGATCGGTTCACAGTTGCCGGCGAGCCGAATCGCTGTAATGAGCTGCCATGGCATAATCGGCCTTCTCGGTGGCTTATACTTGGCTCATTACAGTCGGCTTTAAGGGCCGAGGCAAACAATGAGTTAACTCGCGGTAGAGGGATACCGGAGCAAAGTGTCTCATTGGCGAGGGCATAGGATCGTAGCGTACCTGTTAGGTTTTGTCCAGGTGGAGTTGTGTTGTGAAGCTCTGAATTGAAATGTCATCTGCAAAGGATTTTGTTCAACAGCAAAGGATAAAGCTTAACAAGTAGCCAAGATATAAAGGAACAAGTTAACAAGAGCCAAGTTTTTTAAAGTGGTTCGGCACGAAAATGCCTACGTCCACTGATTATCTTTGTTAATTCACTTCATATGGGCAGTACAAGTTAAGAAAAGTATCGACGGAGGTGTCGGATGTTCCATGCCCTCTGGAACACCTCTCCGTCCACTGTTGACAAAATATAAGCTCCGTTGTGGAGATCTTTATAAATTACATATGGTCCGTCCCAGATTGGATCCAACGCTCCTGGATGCGGAAAGATTCACTTGAGGACAAGATCTCCTTCTTGCAAGCTGCGATGTTTGACTTTGGAGTTGTATAGTGCTGCCACTTTTTGTCCATGAGCTGCTGCCTTGAGTGCTGCATCATTTCTTCTCTCCTCAATTAGATCCAAAGACATGTGGAGGAGTTCTTCGTTTTCTTCGGGGTTGTAGTGGATCCTACGATGGGAAGGTACAATAGTATCAACCGGGAGCATGGCCTCTGATCCGTATGCCAAAGAAAACGGAGTATGCCCTGTTGATGTTCTGAAAGAAGTGCGGTAGGCCCATAGTGCTGTAGGCAGTTCGTCCACCCAAGCGCCTTTTGACTTTTCAAGCTTCTTCTTGATTAGAGTCTTGAGAATCTTGTTGATAGCTTCGACTTGTCCATTTGCCTGGGGATAAGCTACGGATGAGAAGCCCTTATGAATTCCGTGCTCTTGGCACCAGTCGGCAAATTCCTCGCTGTCAAATTGAAGCCCGTTGTCTGATATGATTCTGAGTGGAACCCCGTACCTGCACAGAACGTTTTTGATTAAGAAGTTGATAACTTTAGTTAAAGATATTTTATTCAGAGGCTCCGCTTCCAACCATTTGGTGAAATAGTCGACTGCCACTATAGCATGTCTGGCCCCGTCTCGGCCCATCGGCAGTTCGCCAATTAAGTCAATTCCCCATATTGCAAAGGGCCAAGGGCTGGTCATCTGAGTAATTTCATTGGTTGGTAGTCGAGGAATCTTAGCAAGTTTCTGACATCTGTCGCATCTTCTGACGAAGTCTAAGGCATCTTTGTTTAAAGTGGGCCAGAAATACCCATATCGGAGTATCTTTTTTGCTAGGATCTGCCCTCCGGTGTGGTCTCCACAACTTCCCTGATGGATATTGGATAGGATTTCCTTGGCTTCTCTTCCAGCAACGCACCTCAATAAGGGGTTAGAGAAGCCGCGCCGATAGAGGATGCCTTCTTGCATTGTGTAGCGGGAAGCTTTCCTTAGAATTTTCTTAATTTCATTTCGCCCGTCGGGTAGGGTGCCGTTTTGTAAGTATTCTAGGATAGGGGTCATCCATGTTTCTTCTTCGGTTGCAGCTATCAGATTTACTTGCTCGAAACTTGGTGCTAGCTGTTTTGAGATGGTTAATGCTCCAAAAATAGTGATGTTCTTCATGCTAGCTTGTTTTGCTAGTTCGTCGGCCTCTTGATTCTCTTCTCGGGAAATGTGTTTGATTAAATAGTGATCTAATTGATTAAGCAGTAGCCTGGTCTTCTTTAGATACGTTGTGTGTCGTTCTCCTCGAGTCTGGAATTCTCCCAGTATTTGATTTACAATAAGTTGAGAATCACTATGGAGACATAAAGAACTGACTCCAATTTCTAGTGCAAGTTCTAATCCGGCTATCACTGCTTCGTATTCTGCGTCATTGTTGGTGGCAGCGAATTCCAATCTTAGGGCGTAGTGCAGCTTCTTTCTCCTGGGGGTGATTATCACAACACCTACCCCCGAGCCTTGCTCGTTCGCCGCTCCATCTACGAAGAGATTCCACTTGATATCTTCTGCTATTTCAGATTGGTCCTTACCTTTGCTAGTAGTGAATTCGGCAATGAAATTAGCCATGGTTTGTCCCTTGATAGCGATGCGAGGATGGTAAGTGATATCATATTGACTTAGTTCGATGCACCACTTAAGTAATCGCCCAGAAGTGTCGGGGCGGTGGAGCACTTGCCTTAGCGGTTGATCGGTTAAAACTCTGATGGAATGAGACTGGAAGTAGTGTCGCAGTTTCCGTGACGTGATTAGTAAGCAGTACGCTAGCTTCTCAAGTTTATGATATCTGGCTTTTAGCCCCCATAAACCTCTTACTTACGAAATATACGGGCCGTTGCGTGCGGTTGTCTTCTCTCACCAACGCGGCGCTTAGGGCATGTGGTGACACAACAAGGTATAGGTATAGTTCTTCGCCTTCATTAGGAGTTGAGAGTACTGGTGGCCGCTGGAGGTGTTCGATTAGGTTAAGGAAAGCTGTTGAACACTCATCGGTCCATTCAAATTTTCCTTTGTCTTTCTTCAGGGCTTCGAAGAAAGGAATGCATTTGTCAGTTGCTTTAGAGATGAACCGGCTTAGGGCGGCCACCTTTCCGTTTAGGCTTTGCATCTCTTTTCGAGTGGATGGTATCTTGATATCTTGCAAGGCCCGGACTTGTTCGGGGTTTGCTTCAATCCCCCTGGCATGAACGATGAATCCCAAGAACTTTCCCGATGATACTCCGAAGGAGCACTTTAGAGGGTTCAGCTTCATTCCGTATTGGCGAAGTACTTGAAACATCTCGCCCAGGTGGTTTATATGGTCGTTGGCTTTCCTTGATTTTACCAGCATGTCATCCACATAAACTTCCATAGTTCGTCCTATCAATTCTGCAAATATCTTGTTGACGAGGCGCTGATATGTAGCTCCGGCGTTTTTAAGTCCAAATGGCATTACCTTGTAGCAGTACAATCCTCGGTCAGTGATGAAGCTAGTGTGGTCTTGATCGGGGGCATGCATAAGGATCTGGTTATATCCTGAGTATGCGTCCATAAAGGATAAAAGTTCGTGTCCGGCAGTGCTGTCCACGAGTTGGTCGATTCGAGGGAGTGGGAAGCAGTCTTTCGGGCAAGCGTTATTTAAATTGGAGAAATCGATGCATGTTCGCCACTTCCCATTAGCTTTCTTTACCAGTACCGGGTTGGCGATCCATTCCGGGTAGATGGCTTCACGTATGAAGTCATTGGCAAGTAAGTTCTTTACTTCTTCCTCGAGGGCTGCTGATCGTTCTGCCCCCATACTTCTCTTCTTCTGCTTTACCGGTACCTTGGTAGGATCGATGTTTAGTGCGTGGCATGCTATGTCCGGGGAGATTCCAGTCATATCAGCGTGTGTCCATGCAAATACATCCATGTTGTGGCGAAGAAAATCAATGAGTTGATTCTTTAATTCTCTTTTTAACTGAGATCCGACTCTCAGCAGTTTACTTGGATCGCGTTTGTCTACAGATACGAATTCCATAGCCTCTGCAGGCTCGGCGGTGGCCTCCTCCTCTTTGTCCATGGGGTCTAATTCATTGAAAGGATCACTGGTATACCGAAGAGGAGGGGCTTTCTTTAGCTGCTATGCTTCCAAGCTTTTCATGCAGAGGATAGTCTCTGCATTTTTCCCTTTATCTCTCCTGCGATTATTGCGAAGTTCGGTTACATAGCAGTCCCGAGCGGCGTCTTGATCCCCTTCTACTTCTCCCACTCCATTATCCGTTGGGAACTTCATCTTCAGGCACCATAGGGCGAGGACGATTTGGAAGTCGGACAAGGCTGGTCTTCCCAAAAAGGCATTGTAGGCCGAGTGGTTGTCTATTAGCACGAATGTTTGTTTCTGAACGGCGGAGCGGGGATGACTTCCCAATTCAACAAAGAGATCCAATTGTCCGAGGGGAATCTTTGCTTCTCCAGTGAAACCATGTGGCGGTTTGTTGCAGGGAGACACGTCCTTCATTGACAGCTTCATTTTGTCGAAAGCATGCTTGAACAGAATATTCACTGAGCTTCCAGTGTCTACTAGGATTCGAAAAACTTCAGCTGGGCCGAACCAGGCAGAGATGACCATAGGATCCATATGAGGGTATTGCCTTCCTTCTAGGTCGCGCCCACTGAATGTGGTGTCACTATTTTCCCTCCGCTTAGGGTGGCGTTCTTCCATAACAGAATTGACGCAGTCTCCCTCGCTTCTGAGTGAGTTTCCATATCTTTTCATTTCTGCCCAGCTCTTGTCGGCGATGTGCGGCCCTCCAGATATTGTACGGACCACTATCTTCTCTTGGCTAGAACCGCTGGTGTTGCGATTTCCTCCGCCTGTCTCTGGGTGGAGCTGCCCTGGGTTTTCCTTGGCGGGAGCTGGAGTCCTATCCTGGCCCTTTACATAGCGTTCCAGCTTACTTCTCCTGATATGTTCTTCAATTAGGTCTCGGAGATGGCGGCATTCATTAGTATCGTGCCCATGAGACTCGTGGAAACGGCAGAATTTTCCGGACTGGATTGCGCGATCTGACTCTTTCTTGTACGGGGGGCGCTTGTATGTAAGTTCATCCTGGGTGGCCAGGAAGATGTTCTCGACTGTTTCATTCAAGGGAGTGTAAGCGTCAAATCTCGGTCCTGGTCGGTACAAGCGCTTTTCTCCCTTCTTGCCCCCTGCATTGTCTCTGGATTCGTTTCTCCGAATGTTCTTCGCTGCGGCGGGGGCGTTTCCATGAGCCGTCTTAGCCTGTGGTCCTGTCTGCCTTTCAGTGGCAGCCTCTTCGAGTCTCATGTACTTCCCAGCTTCATGGAAGAAATCGGGCAAGTTAGCTGGTTTTTCTTTAGTTAGTCTTCTAGCAAACTTGGTATCTGGGTGCACACCACTACAGAGGGCCATTAGGGTGAGTTTCTCATCGGCATCCTGGACTGCGGCCGCTGCGGCGTTGAACCGGGTTAGATATTGTTGCAGTATCTCTCCGGATTTTTGTTTGACAGTAGATAGAGAATAAGCATCCTTGGGTTGTTCCACATGAATGTGGAACTGGCTAATGAACTTTTCTTTCAACATCTCCCATGAGCTGATAGATCCTTGGGGTAGATGGCAGAACCAGGAGGTCGCTAGGTCTGCTAGGAATAGCGGAAAGCATTTACACAACACTCCTTCTGTTGCTCCGCTCATGAGCATATGTTGTGTGTATCTCTGCAAGTGTACAACGGGGTCGGAAGTTCCCTTGTACGATTCCATCATCAGCATTTTCCATTCTCGAGGGGTGATCGCAATTTCAATATCGCGGGTGAAAGGGCTGGTTATCCTAGCACCTATCCCACGATCTCTTTGGTCCCGTTGGACGCATTCTCTGAACAATCGTGTCATCCTCTCATCAGAATATGGGGCAGATAAGAAAGAGCTTGGTTCTTCCCTGCGGGATCGATCTCGTCTAGATGACCTGTAGGGATGGTATAGTCTATCACTTCTGACGTTATCCAGTGGCTGTCCTTGGCTGCTCGGATGCATGCTTGGACCAGCTACAGTTGGCCCCTGCCTTGATCTTCCCCTGCGGGGTTCTGTTTCGAGCATTTCCATGGGGCTGGGTTCTAGCTCGGCTCCGTTCAGCGGGGTTTCTATGATTAGGTGGCATGACTGGCTCAGCTACATCCGACCCTCGCCTGGTGCCTCCCCCATTGGGTTCGGTTCCAAGCGCTTCCTCGAGTCGGAGTTCGGGCTGAGTCCGGGCGCGGCCCCTATCATTGTTGTTCCTGTTGATAGCTTCTTCGAAGAGGGAAGACCTTTGCTATCTCCGAGATCCTCCGGATTGTGACTCACCCCATGATTCAGTGTTGCGGTTGGATTCTTCGGCATCCCTCAGGCGTGACATGAGTTGGTTCACCAAAGTTTCTTGTTGGGATGCGAAGTGGTTAGTTACTTCAGCCACAACTCTGTCTAGATCTGCCCTAGTAATTACTGCCGGTTGTTCTGTGGCAGGGGCTGTCGGGTTTGTCTGATCCTCGTTCGGTACTGCTGTTGGAATGGGATGATTCTCTTGATCTGTGATTACTGGATCCGGAATGCTGCTAGTTGCGATGTTCTTTCCCTTGTTGGCGTCTTTTCTCGGCCTGGAAGTCATGTTTCCTAGGCAATGAAGGGTGCTATTTGGGAAAGAAGGTTGAATGAGGGAAGCTGAAGCTTCGAGTTCCAAGTTATCACTGAAAGCACCAAAAATGTTTGCACAAAAAATGGACAAACACCTCAAAGTCGTATGATTTAGTTGATTTTATGTTGTTCTTAGCGGTTTGGGTGATTTATGCAAATATATAAAAAAACAAGGGCTAAACCGTAAAAGACACGCAGATTTATAGTGGTTCGGCCAGAACGTGCCTACGTCCACTTTTTATGTTATTCTCTCTTTTCTTTCAGATTACAAGTACAAAGCTTTGTATACAAGTATATGAAAGTTGTTTGAAAGTTCCTTCCGTGCTTGAGCTCTCAAACTTGTCTGCCATTGTTGTACCCCTGCCCCTCTATTTATAGAGTGAGGTTGGGGGCAGGGGTCTTGGAAGTATATAGTTGCTGGTGGTCCTGGGCTGGAGCAATCTGGTCTGGTAGTTTGGTTCGGTGTACCTTGGTTCGGTCGAGCTTGGAGAAGATTGATTCGGTAGGAGTGGGTTTGGAGGAGGTTGGTCCGGTAGCACATGGTCCGGTGGTTGTTGGTGGGAGATGAGACCTTGGTCCGGTATGGAGATGGAGTTGGTTCGGTATGGGCTTGATTGGTGTTGGTTCGGTAATGGTATGGTCCGATGGAGGCTGGTTCGGCAGTAGCATGGAGATGGAGCTGGACCGGTGGTAGCATGGATGGACCGGTGGAATCCTGGTTCGGTGGTTGGAGCACGTTTGGTTCGGCAGGCACATGGGGTAGGTTGGTTCGGTGTGGAAATGCACACAACAATTACTTATTTAAATCTTGAATTTAACTATTTTATAATTTCAATAAAAAGTGTTAATTCATCTATTAACCCTAAAATATGTATGTGTATCATATTCATATCAAAAAAGCAGTAAAATTGTTTTGTTATTCAAATATGAAGATATATAAATCACATAACAAAATAATATACATAATATGTATTAACAATTAGTATTCATTTATCTCAATAAATTTATCATACATTGCATTGTAAAATTTTGTTTTTAGATACAAACACCGGCATTTTATTATTTCTACAGTTATTTACAATCCCCACCCCCTCCCATTTCTTTCTTAACATTTTATATTCAAATCCATGTATTTAAACCACTTACCAATCTCAAATTAAGACTATTTAAATAATCTCCATCAATGGTTGCTCTATTCTTCTAATAAATTCTAAAAATATATGTCAATTTTAATGTGTGTGTTTGTGTGTATGCGCACGTGTGTGTGTATGTTCATATTAACAAAAACAATAAAAAAAATTCAATCAACTTTGAAGATAAAAGATGTATAAATCACATACATTAAATTATGTACACAAACGGTAAGGACAAAATTAATTTGTAAATCAATTTTAATTGTTTATCTCAAAATTTTATCATACACTAAATTACAGTATTCTGTTTTTTACTTCAAATATCTACATTAAGGTTTCTATAATTTTTTTTATACAATATCCTTCTTAATTCTTATTTACTATCTACCTTTAATTCCATATGTTTAGACTAATTAAGTAATTTTAAATTTAACAAATTTACAGAAAAAATTGATTACATAATACTTGTTAATTCACTTAATAAATCATTAAATGTATCAGTTCCAATATGTATACTATATCCACAGAGCAAAAACGATAAAATTATTATTTTTACTCACAAATAAAAATACTACATAACATAAATTATGCATAAACAATAATAAAAAATTTAATTTATAGTTCATTTATTTCACTGAATTTATTTTTCGTTAGAGAACAATGTTCTAACTAAACATTAAAAGTATAAATACGATATTCTACAATATTACTGTGTGCAACACACATGTTACATACTAGTTTTGAATAATATCTCTACGTGCACTTCTGTCATACGGTTATTGATATCTTAATATGTTGATTGCTTGTTGTGAGATTCTTTTATGAAGTTATATAATAGTAACAATAAACTAATAATGATATTTCATATTAAATCAGTGGAAGTACTCGTTGTATCTATCTTTTTATAAAATGATATATGTCTTTACCTTGTTTGTGAAATGATAACTATATCAGTCTCTATGCTGTGAAGGGAGCCCTGGAGCGTCATTAAGGTGTTATTTTGCAATTTTGGCACTTTTTTTTTTGTTTTAGCACTTTATTCCACCTCTTGCCTTGGGAGTCATCCAAGCGTTAAGTTTTTGCGGAGATGTTAAAAAAATAGATGTTTTGTTTATAAATATGATCAAATAAAATAAAAATACACTAAAAAGACTTAACTACTTTGTTTATTTATTGAATCTCTTCATCTTCTGATATAATTTCATAACTAATTTATGCTTTATATATTTCATTTCAAAATGCATAGGAAATTATTCAATAAATATTCTTTTTTATAATTCAGAATAAACGTTCAAATTCATGTTTTTCATGACTTACCTAATTGATTTTTGGGTTAAAAATGATAAACACGATAATAAATACTTGCTAATTTTTCACTTGTTGAAATTTGATTTTGATGATTCATCATTTTTTTTTAAAATTCTATTTTAAATATTCTTCGAATATAACATAAAGTAATTTACTAAAATAAAAACTAAATTGTCACAATTATTATTCTTTTTTATGAAGTCGCGATTATCAAGCCACTACAAGGAAACATGAGTTTACCGACACCAATATGGTGTCAGCGGCTTGGGTAAATGCAACACAGACATCCCACCGATGCTATAAATGTCATCGGTGAAAAGAGCATTGTAAATGTTTTTTTGACGCCAAATTAATGTCTTTCGTGAGGTACTTACAGACGCCATACTAACTCCTGATTTCCAACGTTATTTCAACGGCTTGCCTACGCCATAACTACGACATGCCAATACAAATAAAAATATATTTTCCGACTCCATGCCAACGATGTACCGATGCCAAATTCAAATGCCAAAATTGGATTTTTCGACGACAATGCGACATCATTGCTGAATTATTTTTGTAGCATAGTGCCTTTCTCGCCTTTACACGTACTAAACATTAATATATAACTACATATATCCAACATTACAAATATCAACATATATAAATATCCATCAACACAAACATAACTATCCAACATCATAAATATACATCCAATATCATAAATGTGCAACATACACAAATATAAATATCTAAACAATATCCATATACACACAAAAACAAGATCAATACTAACAAATCCATTGCACACTTATCAACATCACCATCATTAGAAGAAGAAATATCACATGCGCAACTGTTGCATAAATGCATCAGAGAGCTTATTGAGTTTCTTCTCTAACTTACGGACTTGTCACTTCAAACATTGGTTTTCTTCTTCTGTATCGGTTAATTTGGCACCCCTCTTTTATGATGATCTTTACATTTTAATTATTGTTTGTTAATAATAAGTAGAATTTTCTTATAACTATTATATTTTTGTATTATAATTATTACAGAGAAATTTATTATACTTAGTTTATATTTTTCTTTTCCATACAAAACAAATGCAAAAACATCTAATTAATCAATATTTTAACTCAAATAGATTTGTTTAAATTATTGAAATAAAATGTATAATTTAACTTATATATCTGTTTAATTATTGAATGATGTAACTTTATTATTTATTATTGGGTGATTTAACAAAATGTATAATTTAACTTACATATTTGTCTAATTTATTGAAACAAAATGTATAATTTAACTTATACATTTGTTCAATTTATTGAGTGATTTAACTTATATATTTAATTAATTTATCGAGTGATTTGACAGAATGTATAATTTAACTTACAATTTTTTTTTCACTTTAACTTATATATTTGTTACACTAAAAATTAATATTCCAGCTAAGACGAAAGGTCTCTAAACATTCAAGGAAAAGAAAGGTGCAGCTCGAAACTTCCGAAGGGATGCAGCCGTTGAAATTTACTAACACAAAACCTTTCGAAGGGATCGAAAGGTTCCATCTCTAGTATCTAAGGAGTTCGACGGTGGAGAAGGAAACAAATTAAGTGAAAGCAATTACGTAATGGCATCTTTAAAAGCATACCAAGCCTTTCGAACAAGTTGAGAAACATACAAGACACCTTTCAACAATGTCGAAAGGTTTATATGAAGAAGGTAACGATCATGAGTCAGCAAAGAGTAAAGAAGCAACCTTCCGACAAGGTCGAAAGGTTTACGATAGCATATGTAAGGGAAACCCTTCGACAACAGCGAAAGGTTTATGAAGGCATAAAGGAAAATAGACCCTTCAACAATGTCCGAAGGTCCATAAAACCTTTCGACCTGGTCGAAAGGTTGGCAGCTATATATAAAGGGTAACCTTCCGGCTCAGCCGAAGGCATGAGGCCGAAAGAAGGACTGACTACATCTATAAATAGGATCCAAGAGTCCCGATTTTGGGGGCAAATTTTTCCCCTTACCTCATTCTTGTAATATCAGAAGAAATGTGTTGTAACCCTAATTGAGAATCAATTTGGGCATTTTTAAAAGAGCCGATCTTGAATATAAAAAGGGAAGTCTTATGTCTGTTAAATTACTTATTATTTTTCTTAAATCCTTGTTAGATTAACTCGTATTTTCAGGATTAACTTCACTGGTAGGTTCTTGCCGACTAGTTGCCCTAGATTAACTAGAGCGGTAACCTTTCGAAGTCATTGGCTTTATGATCCGAATCCTTTAACTAAGTTGATAGTTCCTTATAATTTAACAACACAAAAACCTTCCTCAATCTCCATTCGAGCAATCTAACCTTCCGGTAAAGTTTAAGTTCAGGAATATAAGACCCAGTCCAACAGTGAGCATTCACATACCTTTCGATAAAGTTGAAACTGACTTCATATAATCGATCAAACCTTTTGAAAAGACCAAGAGCTCATATACACGACCTAAGAATTTAATGTCTTACCTACCACTACAGATATTAATCATCCAAACCTTTGGTAACATTAAAGATCAACTTCAAAGTGATGAGTTCGGTGAATAATCATTCATACCGTAAAGGAAATCTCCACGAGATACCCTATAAGATCTATCAAGGTAAAAAGTTCTCTACTGAGAATACCAAACCTATCGACTACGCTGAAAGGTCCAAATCTAAAAATCAACAACCATTGAAGCTAAGCACAAAAGCAATTCTTAATGATATCTTGCCCTTTATTTAAACTACCGTTTCTATTTCTGTTGAAGTATCTTTTGGGCTATTTACCATAAATTTGGTTAACATTTTTGGTGCTAGAAGGTGGTCTTGAACCTCCGACTTAGTGAATCACTCACCGAATTTTCCGCTTCGACACTCTCTTAGGACTCGTCTACTCCTCTCTTTTTTTAAAAAGGGGTTTACTTTGGGTATAAAACTTACAATCCATTTGAATACAATTAAAGGATAAGATATAGATTCAATGTTCGAAGTAGAGAATGATTTTGAGGAGAAAGATCATTTCAAGGATCAACGGAACCTTTGGGTGTAAGTCCTAGTTATCAAATGAATTATAGCCAACCCTTACTTGAAAAGAAAACCCTTCGGCTTCGAGCTCTACAAATTATTAAGAAGAAAAGATGGGTTATACCAAATGACCCATGGAAATCGAATATCAACTCGTTCCGTTCGGAATCGTCCCCAATCTTTATTCCAAAAAAGCAAAATTCAAAGAAAAAGGATCAATTTCGAAAAATGAGAGAGACCATTCAGTCATATTCCTATGGAACTTTCTTTGAAAGGAGATGATAAAGGATTATGACAATTTTGCACATAAACGGAATAAGATTGTAAATGAAGTCCCCCACTCAAGGAAAGGCCATGACGCATAGAAAGATTCAAAACCAAGGGACAAAGGATAGTAAATGAATCGCCAAGTGGGAATATAAAGATTACGAAGATATTTTCAACCGAAATCCTAAGAGTGAAAGAAAAATCCTTGGAAGAGGACCAACGAATAATGAGAAGAAAACTTGCCCCTCAAGAAGAATTACTTGAACTGTTATCCCACCTTTAGCAAGGCCAAGATACAAAAGATTAATTGGAAACCGAAGACAGTTCTCCTCGATTGTCGGTTATGTACAGATCGGCTATGGATGTCGATAAATTTTGTCCGAGTTCTGATCAAACTACAGTTGACAGGACATGACAAGCAAAGCTGTAAAACCTACATTCCAAATTTCAAGTCAATCCGAGGTCAAATGCTCAAGATATGATCGATGTAAGCCAAGTGAATCAATTCGTTTGCCTCCATCTGTTTGCATTCATCAAGCTTCATCTGTTCGTATCCATCAATTGCCTCCATCTGTTCGCATCCATCAAGCTTCATCTATTCTTATCCATCAATTGCCTCCATCTGTTCGCATCCATCAAGCTTCATCTACTTGTATCCATCGATTGCCTCCATCAGTTCGTAGCCATCAATTCGCACCCTTCAAGCTTCGTCTGTTCGTATCCATCGATTGCCTCCATTCATTCGTAGCCATCTGTTCGCATCCATCAAGCTTCATTTGTTCGTATCCATCAATTATCTCCATCCATCCATAGCCATCTGTTCACATCCATCAAGCTTCATCTGTTCGTGTCCATCAATTGTCTGTTGTTCGTATCCATCACGTACACAAAACTCTGTATCCATCAATCCATTAGATGATCGATACGAACTGTACAACGATGATCGATACGTACAGTGCATTAGATGATCAACGCGAACAGTACAACGATGATCGATACGAATAGTGCAACGACGATCGATGTGAATAGTGCAACGACGATCGATGCGAACAGTGCAATGATGATCGATGCCAACAGTGCAACTCTGATATCCTGGAAATTTTGACAATAACAATTTAATAATTTATGTCAAAATTTAATTGATTTGATCATATTGTTAATAGTGCAACTCTGATATCTTTCCCTTTATCCAAACTTTCTTTCCTATTTCTGTTGAAGTATCTTTTGGGGTGTTGACCATAAATTTGGTTAACAATATTTGTTTAATAAGTTAAAACAAAACGTAATACATACATATCTTTGTACGTACTTACCTACATACGTACATACATATAATTTATTGAAATCAAATATATAATTTAACTTAATTATGTATTTGTTTAATTTATTGAGTAATCTAACTTATATATTTGTTTAATTAATTGAGGGAATCAATAAAATGTATAAGTTAACTTATGTGTTTATTTAATTTATTAAAAACAAACGTAACACACAGATGCATACTTGTTTAATGTATTGAAATAAAATATATAATTTAGTTTAATTATATATTTGTTTAGCATATTGAGAGATTTAACTTATATATTTGTTTAACTTGATCACATTTTTTTCTCAAACCAATTTTATATATTTAAAATGATAATTTATAAAATCTAGTAGAAAATGAGAAATAAGTTAAATAATTATACCAAGCATGCATATAAAATACATATAAATACATACGGTTATTTGGATTTATAACCAATGTATACATACATACATATATATATATATATGGTTTTGCATGCATATATATCATATGAATATATTAGAAGTTTAAGTTATTACCTTAGGAATATTGCTGTAGTTGAGCTTATGACCTACTCTTTTAGCAATAGCTCTAACGAATGCAATGAATACCTTTTAGCCAACTTCTCTTGTTATCTCCACACCTTTACTCTGAAATTTCCAACCCCAGCCTAGTATTCTGCCTATTTTTAATTTTACGTATTCATTTAAATTTTATACACATACATACATACATACATACATATATGTGTGTGTGTAAATATTATTTAAATGGATTTATATGGATAACTTTATGCAAATTCAATGAAAGCATCGTCTACCCAACTATTAGTGGTGGACCCATCTAATGGTCAATCTTGTGAGTCCTACAATAGACTTGTCAAGCTCACTATACTACATTTCATATATGATTTTAAACTAAAGAAGTTATCATATGAGCCTATTTTAATTTATTTAAATGTTAAATAAATTTAACAAATAAATACATAACATATTGTTACGATGATCCTTTTGTGATCTGGAACCACCGGTATGCAACGTAGGATTTCTACTTCGAATTTCGGCATTTTGTCCTACGTTCTTTTTTAAGTCCTCTGTCTTCCAATACTACAAGAACTGCTTGTATATCTCTTGAGCAAGGGATGAATGTTTTTTGTCATTCCTGTGCATACCATATGTCCATTCCAATATTTTTTAGTTGTTATAGATGCCTAAGCCTTTCTCACAATTTACTTTAGAAATACCACTCTCTAAGGAAAACTCCTCTACATATGCAATTTGAATATATTATGAAGAAAATAACATACATATTTATATAGTGTGTCGTGTAATAAAATTATTTCATAATAAATTTATGAAACTTGACCATCTTGACGTTATTGGAAGCGTTAGTAAATATGGGCCATAATGATGTGATCCATGTAAGCATGTCTTCATAGATGCATCAGATGTGGCATTGCTTCTGAAATAAAAAATGTGTATATATATATATATATTTATATATATATATATATATGTATGCATATTTAATTAGTAGATTATTATACACACGCATGTATATATGTATGTACGTCTGTGTATGCGAGTATATGTTTATTTATATTAGTATGTGTATGATTTCATCTGTATTTAAATAAGTAATTACTCACCTTGATCCTTGCTCTTTTTGGAAGACATCGGAGGAAGAGTTCATTTTAGACGCACGAATGATCGATAACATCAATAGGTGCAATGATTTGGATAAATTAATAAATACATTATACGTGCATCAATGTCATCCGAATGGATTCCACCCTTATGAGTGAGAGTGACCCTGATCTGATAAGAAGCCACATGGCTTTGTGCTCTACGACATCGACTAGACACGTCAGTTATAATAATACATATACAAATATGTACAATGACATGTAAGTAGAGTAGAAATCAGAAAAAGTTTGACTTATATGACATCATAAATGAGTGAATATGATGATATTATTAACTACTTAGTGTGTATAGGCACAAAATTAAAATTTTGAACATTTAGTTGTCACGATGAACATAGAAAAATAAAAATAAAGCTCATATATAAAATTAGTTTTCCAATAAATCATACATAAGCTACCAATATCAGCATCATTTTCAATATCATCATTTACAATATCATCATCATACTCATGTTCATTAAATTCGACATTATCATCATCAACTTTGACATTTTCATCAAATTCAACTTCATCAAATACTTCATTGTAATTTGGTCCTATATCTAACTCAACTCCTTCAAATATTTTCTTTAATTTACTCAATAATTTAGGTATATCCATTTTTAGTTTTTCCAAATTACTTTTGTTAAGAATAGCTGACTATGGTTTTCTATTGAACAAACTATGCTCGGTAATAGGCATCCATACTGTCTATGGCATTAGCTCCTTTAAATACCATCCAAAGAAGAGTCTCTAGAAATACGTGACAAAACTCTTCATTCTTGACTTTTGAAGATCATTCATATCAACACACCTTTTCATGTTATAGGCAATTCTATATGGAAACCTCAAATTTTGGACCCAATCCAATAGTTTTTGTCGACAACTCGAAACAAGTAAGACGCTTGAAATTTGGTCGTTCACTATTAATTTTAAGCTTAGGACAATTACTTTATAACACGATATCCTTTCTTAACTTCAAATCAAATTGTGTTTTTCCTTTAAGTTTCATTATCGTGTCAAAGAAGTTCTCAAACATATTTTTCATTTTCATTAGGTACTCCAAAAATATAATTTATTTACACCAATTATGGCACTCTCCTTTACCAGAAACTTTTGGCTCCTTTTCTGTTCCATGTATTTTTTTGCATAATTTTACACGTGCTCGTACACTTCTTCACTACTCAGAATGGTAGTTGGCTCTAAACTAATAGTTTTATTTCATTTGAAGTTTTCCTTATCAAATCAAAAATGATCGTTTATGTGGAATGACGATGTCGACCCCACCAACACCATTTGTCACCATTTGTAAGCTGAAATGATTTTACCAATCTATGCAAACAAGACAAGTGAACTTTTCGTTGGTACACCATCCAAAAATCATCCCATACATAGGAAAATAACATATCATTCACAACGTAAAAGCAAACATTCTGAAGTTCTTTTTTTGGAAACGTCGTACATAATAACACTCCTAGTCCACAACTTTTTCAACGCATCAACTAAAGGCAACAAGTACATGTCTATCTCATATTTAGGAGTTTTAGGTACAAGAACAATTATAGTTAGAAACACATGTGGATTTTTCATACACATACTTGAATGGAGATTTGTGAGGTGTTACAGTAATTGGCCACATTGAATGAGGTTTAGCGGACGAAGAAAATGGAGCTAAACCATACATACATAACCAAGTATAATATTAAGTGATTCCTTAGAAAAATCAAGATATGTCCTATTGAAATGTTTCCAAGCCTCACCATCTGAAGAATGATATAAAAAACATTCATCTCATTATCATTCATTGTGCCATCATATGTATTTCGTAGTAGCAATGGATGCGTATATCATTTGCAATCTAGGTGTAATTGGAAAATAATGCATTCTGGTGAAGGGTAAACCCATGCAGTTAATCCCCGCTATTACCCCGCTATAACCCTACTATATTTCATAGCAGATTTCTACCACTACGATTTTTCCATATAGCCCCAAATATATCTTTTCCGCTTTAAGCCCTGCTATTATATTCCGTTATTCCCGCTATATCCCGCTATTTCCGCTATACCTTCTTTAAAAGAAATGAATTGAAAAATGACATTTACACATTATAAAAATTACGAAATTAATTTATTTAACTGAATTTTTAATACATTTTAGAAATGAAAATATTCTAGTATATTGCTAAATTCAATTATGTTATATAATTGTTTTACGTTTATTTATAGTATATTCGTATATATTTTTATTTAAAATTATTTATGTATCAATCATAATTCAATTGAAGTTAAATTTTCATTTAGTTACAATTTATATATTTGTAAAAACATTAAGTATGAGTTTTATATGCCATTTTTTTCATCCGCTATATCCCGCTATATCCTCGTTGTATCCCCGCTATAACTTTTTGCAACTCCACCGCATTGAATCTACCGAACGCTTTAACTGCACAGGGGTAAACCTTTGCCACTAATTTTCATCAACTTATATATATATATATATATATATATATATATATATATATCTGTATGTGTGTGTGTTTATATAGAATTTGCACATCGGATTTTTATCTTCTTTCCAATAATCATGCATCCACCTAGACAGAAGTAAATTTTTTTGTATATGAATCCATAGGCAGAGACCTCACTTTTAAGGGAGTACCATTTTTCGCCAACACATTGTCAAGTGGAAGTATTTCTTTACACAAGTTAAGAATTGCATTCATTGGATTTTTTGATTCATATTATTTGGATTTTATTACGATTACCTAGATTTTGTTGACAAATGTGCCATTTTACATCTTTTATAGAGCGATCATTTCAATGCTTCTAACTGGCTAAAAAACCGTTTTACTTTCAAGTCAAGATCTTGTAGGATCGATTTCACCCTAGAGGAAAGGTGAATAGGGTGATAATATTAATTATAAAAATTTATTGTGGAAGTACATATGTAAAATAATTTCAGCACAGATAATAGTCAAATAATAGCAGCACAGATAATAGCATAATATAAAAATGCAGAAATAAAACACACAGATTTACCCAGCTTCGGCAAAACCCTGCATACGTGCTGCCTCCAAGGTTTCTATTAGAAATTAAGTAGTCAGACGCTTACACATGTAAACTTGCGACACCCGCTATCGACTAACCTAACTCTATGCTCAAAATCCCGCCACAACGCAGCCACTGAGTTGCGAATTCTCTAACTACACCACCATAGTTCGTCCCTTAGTCACACGACTAGAATTTACAACGGTTTAAAAGAGAAATATAAAATTAAAAACAATCTACAAAACAAATCCCTTAATTTAAATATTAAATCCCAAATCTATTTCTATTGACCGGCCCGAATAGAAAATAGACCCTTGTTTCTTTGCTCTTTTTATTTTATTATGTCGGCCGGCTCTGTTGTGATAATTTGCTGCTTGCTTTAGCTCATTCGTTCCACTTTTCCTTTGCTCGAAATTATGGATTTGGGATAAATGAAGTCACCGATTGATTGTAAGTCGATAACAATGGCTTTTACTCTGATTTGTGGCGGCTATCTACTGTTTCTTCACTTTGCTCATGGCTCCTTCAATTTGATCGAGTTCGACTATGAATTGGTATGTAATTTGTTACCTTTGCTTCACTGTTTAGCTTGCTTGAACTCGATGGATCGTGAAAGCCGATGATGAATGGGTACTATAGGATTCTAATTCCTATATTTTCGTTCAGATATACTAATTTGAATTTGTCAATTAATTTAGCTTTGGCCATTGATCTTCATTTGGATGATTGAAATTATTACTGACTTGTTCCAATTCTTATATATTTTGATTTCTTGTTTCTCACGGTTGATTTCTTTTGGTGGCCACCACGACTTCGATTTCTGACTTGTTCGACTTCCTTGGTCATTACGGCTTGATTTGACATCGGCCACTTTGATTTTTTTATAATGCTTTGTTGTTGCCTCTGGTTTTACTGTTGTGTTTTGAACAGTGGCTTGACATTGACTTTGTTCAATTGCACACGGCTTTGACTTGAATTTTGATATTACCTGACTCCGGCTTTGATAAAAACTGTTAATTGCAAAGAAATGTTCGACATTGCATATTATATATATATATATATATATATATCTTGTTTGCATTGTCCATAGTTTTATATGTCTACATCTATGTCATCTCTATGATCTTGTCTGGTCTATATGCATTGTTGTCACATTGGCTTGTTCCTTCGAGTCTATGCTGATGAAATTTTGATGTTTTGGTTTATTACATGTTCACTTTGTTGAGTAATTGCTTGACCATATGCATATTGCTGCAACTTTGTACATGCATCGATTTGAGCTTGCATTGTTTATTCGAGTTGCTGTTCATGTGCAGTTTGTAATTTGCCGAGCATCATTTATATACATACATATATATATGTTTCATTGTTATTTTACTGGTGCATGTTGTATCTGGTCTTGAAGTCATAGTCTTTATCGTATCATATATGTATCCTACACATATGTATGTTGTATATGTTGGTGCACTTGTTATTGCTGCTTGGTTGTCATTGCGTACATGCTGTTCTATGGTGACTGTGGTCTGTGCCTTTGTGTAGAGCTTGACTGAGCTTTTGATTCATTTGAACCATAGCTGCAGTGTCATTGCATTTTTCTTTGAGTCGGTTGGTTCAAATTTAATTACGTTATGGTCATTGCAATCAAGTCTTCATTGATCACTGGTTGCTCTTTGTAATTGTAGTCTTGACCATTTTCTTGAACTTGCATCTATGTTGAATCCAGCTTAAAGCTCGGGTTTGACCTTGTGTTGATACCATGAATTAATACTTATTTAAATTGAGTTGAACTCGACTTTTGATTTGGGTTTGACCTTGTGCTCACCTGTCCCTGCAATTTTGTCTAAGTATATATCGGTGTGCACGGTCTTGTGGCATGTACAGAGATACACTGTGCATGTCACAAGTTATTCGTGTATGATGAATTAGAATTTAAATGATGATGAACAACCCAAATAAATAAGGCAAATAACATTTTCAAAAACACATTTTACTTTATACTGCAAAGTATTTTCTTTTCAATTTTACTGCGTCAATGTGTATTTTTGTAGATAGCTCAGATGCTGGATTCAATCTGGAATATAGTCGAAGATCAAATACGAGTGAACGATATGTAGTGAGGATATTTGCAAATGAAAAATTGTGAATTTTATTGTTTGAAAATTGTGCATATAGTTAGAGCTCAAATTTTTACTATTCAAAATTGTAATAAATATTTGTTTGAATAAAATATCTGTTTGAATTTAAATTCTGCGTTATTCATTTAATTCAGCAATTATTTATTATGTGAAAATAAAATAGTACATTAACAAATACATATAAATTAATATTTATGTTTATTATCATCAAACAAAAATCATATACTTGCATATTCAACAATCTCCCCCTTTTAATGATAACAAACATATATTTAAGATTTTGAATTTAGTAAATGTATTTGATTATTCAATTTGCTCCCCCTATTTGAATGCTTCCTCTCTATACAAAGCTCCCCCTTCATATATGCATGAAAATATGCAAATGAGCCAAGATGCAAATAGAAAATATTTGACCTTTATTTACCAAAATCTTAACTTTTCTCTCCCTCTTTTGTTATCAGCAAAAGAGTAATGGTGTTAGAAACATAGAGATGAAGTGACAAACATTAATACAACACTAAAACTCAATCAAATATAAATATTAAATTTCAAAAAAAATCAAATAAAAATCGTAAATACTCGGCATATTCCACTTTAGAAGGATAGAGATGATGTCATCATTTAAAACCATATAGTTGTGTCTATTTGTGGTACATTTATTTCAGGAATTTGAATATCTACTAACAATGCATAACCGTTAGGACTTTTCAACGAGATTAATAATATTCCTATTTTTTTTAAATGAATTCATGTATCTTCTAACCACGCATACCGTGAGGACTTTTAAATGGGATTAGAATCAACTTACATGCATAACCGTGAGGACATTTAAATGAGCATGAAAGCACATAATCAAAAATTCCAAGTAATTCACCTATGCATAACCATGAGGACTTTTAAATGAGAGTGAATATTTCGAATGTTTTTATTTGCTTAAATTATAATCAAATGAAAAACAAATAATTTCTCGTTTAAAAATACCACATATTGACATTCTATATTGGATTTAGTGAGTGTTGGTCGATAGAAATATAGTAGAAATAGAGATGATCATGTATTTTTTACCAACAAAAAGTTTTTATAACTCTTGTTTAAATTTCTAAAGAAATTTCCTAATTATACTTTCTCAATTTATAATATATGATTAATATCAACACTCATCACTTTTTAAATTACTATTTATCCTTTTGATAATCAGTAGGGAGTCAGATTAGTTAATGCAGTCATTTAAAATCAAATCCAAAAATAATTATAAATCAAAATTTTCAAAATGACTAATTTGAAACGAGGTCAACAGAAAATATTTTCTGGAGGGGGTTTTATAAAAGAAAAATGACTGTAATTGAAAATTATTTAAAATAAAAAATATGCAGATTTTTCTTTGAAAATTTGATGTGACCAATAAATGTCTCAACATAAATCACGTTCCACTAGTTATTTTTCTACCAACTAGATTACCAGTGTAGTCTACATCTAAATTTTTCTTTCACTTAAGATTATCATTAGTTGGATGTCATACCAGACCGTAATGTTGCAACAACTATCTCAAAATCATTTTTAACAGCTTTTAAATGAAATTGAATTGAAGCCATGCAAACAGTGATCATAGTGTTAGCAGTAAAGTACCAAATATATCCGAGAGTAATCATCAATAAAACGATCCAAGCAAATCTGTACGAAATAGTTCAAAGATAATTGTTTAATATTTTGAATAAGTCAGAATCAAAATCATCATTCATCTCTTTTTAACATAACTGGCTGATTTAAATTCGGATTATGGTGCAGATTATCACATTTCAATTACCTGTTTTACCTTAATCGATAATATTTCGTTGTTGTCCATTATGATCCTATCACCTTTGTACTAGGCTAAGGAACTTTGATTTGATGCCCGCTGTGTTTCTGGAACAGCCAGAATCCAGATAACACTGTTGTTGTTCCTCAGCCTGCCACCATACCTACACGAGAGAAGATTTTTTTTGACCTATTTTTTTATAGGTCCATAATTGTTAGTGGCAACGGATTTTGAAAAATAATTTTATGGAGACCCAAACTATTTATATATGTTCCTTTCGGCACCCAGATTTGTTTAACTTTAAGTTATTTTATATTTGTGCCTTTTGGAACCCAAATTGGAATGGTTTTCACGAGTTTGGGTCTCCACCAACAATTATTTTGATTGTGCCCAAATTTTCTACAAATTGTGCACATAGAATTGACTTGTTTAATTACATTTCTAGCACGTTCAGATTGATTATACCCAAGTCCTTGTCTAACAGTATTAATAGTTTGTTTCCCTAATAGCATATTCAACAATTTTTTACTTTTGGAAATTTTTTCTAAAGTAGTAAACAATTGTTAGACTTGTGCTTTGAGAGATTCATTTTCATTCAATAATTGAGTGCACTTTTTAATAGAGTTTTCACTCCTAGTATTTTCACTTTTTTCAAAATCAGAATCTCATTTTCAAGTGTTCGAATTTTAATTTCTAATTTTTTTAAATTTCTTCTTCAAGTGATGGACGCATATAACACTTAGGGCTCCTACTTTGATAGTTTTTAAATAATTGGTCAAGTTGTTTATTTTGATTCTATCAAATTATCTCTTTATGATTCAATTTTAGTGTATTTCTCCCTAAGTCTTTCAAAACAGCCATTTGCTTCATGGAAATATATAAGTAATTTTGAATGAGTAAGTTTTGATACCTCACTTGGCTCATCATCATCGCTATCGGTTATCACCTCGAAGGAACAGATCTCCTTTCTTACTCTCATTGCTAGTTCTATTATAATTATCATCACTTTTATTCCATATGGCTGCAAAGCTTCTCCTTTTTGAATTCTTTTCTTTAGCCATGTCGATTTCGAGGACAATTGGGCTTCATATGACCAGGTTTATTGCATTTGTGACAGATGATCTTCCGCTCTTCTGGGTTGTCTAGTGCTTTGATTATTCTGCTTTTCAGTTTTTGATTTAGAGCTGGATCTCCGTATCTGTGATTCAACTTTTTGAATCTCTTTATTATCTACCCCATCTCAGCTGCTCCATCATCATTATCATCACTACTTCCTTTTACCAATCCCGCTAAGCACGTTTCTTTAACTGAGTTGATTATGGAGGATCTCTCACGATTGTTGACTTTTGAACCATATATTGCATCAAAAGTATTCCACATTTCCTGTGCACTTACACAATGAGAGATAAAGTTATTTTTTTTTATTAATATGAGAATATATTATATGCATAGCAAGAGCATTAATCGAAGTAATTTTCTCGTCTGTTACATGACACCCATTTTCAATAATATCCCAACATTTAATATTAACAGATTTTAAATAAAATTCCATTTTTAATTTCCAATTCAAAAAATCTGTTCCATCAAGAAAAGAAGGAATAATATTGGACCGACCCTCAGTAAAAGCATGATTAAAAGAAGCCATTTTAAAAATTCAATTTTGTAAAGCAAAAATTGGTCATTGAAAAGAAAATTTTTGAAACAAAAATGGCTTTTATTCCTAGCTTTGATACCACTTTAGGATTTATTTCACCCTAGAGAGGGGGTGAATAGGGTGATACTATTAATTATAAAAATTTATGACGGAAGTATATATGTAAAATAATTTCAGCATGCATAATAGTCAAATAATAGCAGCAAGATAATAGCAGAATATAAAAATGCAGAAATAGAACACACAAATTTAACCAACTTCGGCAAAACCCTGCCTACGTGATGCTCCCACGGTTTCTACTAGAAATTAAGTAGTCAAACGCTTACCCACGTAAACTCACGACAACCGCTATCGACTAACCTAACTCTACGATCAAAACCCTGCCACAACTGAGCCACTGAGTTGCGAATTCTCAAACTACACCACCGTAGTTCGTCCTCTCGTCACACGACTAGAATTTACAACGGTTTAAAAGAGAAAGACAAATTTAAAAAACAATTTAAAAAACAAAGCCCTTAATTTAAACATTAAATCCCAAATCTATTTCTATTGACCGGCCCAAATATAAAATAGATCCCTATTTCTTTTCTCTTTTTATTTTATTACGTCGGCTCGCTCTATTGTGATAATTTGCTACTTGCTTTGCCTCGTTCGTTCCTCTTTTCCTTTGCTTAAAACTAGCGCTTTGGGATATTTGAAGTTGCTGTTTGATTGTAAGTCGATTAAAATGGCTTTTACTCTGATTTGCATCGGCAATCGACCGTTTCTTCACTTTTCTCACGACTCCTTCAATTTGATTGAGTTCGACTATGAATTGGTATGTAATTTGTTTCTTTTGCTTCACTATTTAGCTTGCATGAACTCTATGGATCGTGAAAGCCGATGATGAATGGGTAATATAGGATTCTAATTCCTATATTTTCGTTCAGATATACTGATTTGAATTTGTCAGTTATTTTAGCTTTGGCCATTGATCTTCGTTTGGATGATTGAGATTATTACTGACTTCCAATTCGTATATATTTTGATTTCTCGTTTCTCACGGCTAGATTTCTTTCTTGGCCACCCCGGCTTTGATTTCTGACTCGTTCGACTTCCTTGGTCATTACGGCTTGATTTGACATCGTCCACTTTGATTTTGTTAAAATGCTTTGCTGTTGCCTCTGGTTTTACTGCTGTGTTTTGAACTGCAGCATGACATTGACCCTGTTCTATTGCACATGGCTTTGAATTGAATTTTGATATTACCTGACTTCGGCTTTGATAAAAACTGTTAATTGCAAAGAAATGTTCGACATTGAATATATATATATATATATGTATGTATGTATGTATATATCTTGTTTGCATTGTCCACAGTTTTATATGTGTAAATCAGTGTCATCTCTATGATCTTGTCTGGTCTATATGCATTGCTCTCGCATTGGCTTGTTCCTTCGAGTCTATGCTGATGTAATTTTGATGTTTAGGTTGATTGCATGTTCACTTTGTTGAGTAATGGCTTGACCATATGCATATTGCTGCAACTTTTTACATGCTTCAATTTGAGCTTGCATTCTTTACTCGAGCTGTTGTTTCATGTGCAGTTTGTAATTTGTCGAGCATCATTTGTATACATACATATATATACATATGCTTCATTGTTATTTTACCGGTGCACGTTGTATTTGGTCTTGAAGTCGTAGCCTTTGATCATATTATACATGTATCCTGCACATATGTACGTTGTATATGTTGGTGCACTTGTTATTGCTGCTTGGTTGTTAATGTGTACTTGTTGTTCTCTGGTGACTGTGGTCTGTGCCTTGGTGTGGTGCTTGGCCGAGTTGTTGCTTTCGATTCATTCAAACCATAGATGTAGTGTCATTGCATTTTTCTTCGAGTCTATTGGTTCAAGTGTAATTATGTTGTGGTCGTTGCAATCAAGTCTTTATTGATCGCTGGTTGCTCTTTGTAATTGTAGTCTTGACCATTTTCTTGAACTTGCACCTGTGTTGAATCCAGCTTAAGGCTCGGGTTTGACCTTATGCTGATATCGTGACTTAATATTTATTTCACTTGAGTTGAACCCGACTTTTGATTTGGTTTTGACCTTGTGCTCATTTGTCTCTGCAATTTTGTCAAGTGTGTATCGGTGTGCACGGCCTTGTGGCATGTATAGTGATACACTATGCATGTCACAAGCTGTTCGTGTATGATGAATTCAAGTTTATATGATGACGAACAACCCAAATAACCGAGGCAAATAACATTATAAAAAATACACATTTATTTTATACTGCAAAATATTTTCTTTTCAATTTTACTACGTCAATGTGTATTTTTGCAGATTGTTCGGATGCTGGATTCAATCTGGAATATAGTTGAAGATCAAATACGAGTGAATGATATGTAGTGAGGACATTTGTAAATAAAAATTGTGATGTGATCAAAATTGTATTATTTGAAGATTGTGCATATACCGAGAGCTCAAATGTTTACTATTTGAAATTGTAATAAATTTGTTTGAATAAAATATTCATTTGAATTTAAATTCTGTGTTATTTATGTTATTCAGCAAATATTTATTATGTGAAAATAAAATAGTACATTAACAAATACATTTAAATGAACATATATACATATATATATATATATATATATATATGTTTATTATCATCAAACAAAAATCATATACTTGCATATTCAACAGATCTTCCTTCAAATCCAGTTCACCGATCCACATACTAAGAAAAACCACATCATGAACCATTTCAATAATTCCATTTTCTAAATCAATATTTCTTCAATGAAGGTTCATCACAACTTACATCAATATTTATGGTCTCCTTTTGTAACATGTGATATTCTTCTCCATGATACATCCACATAATAGTTTAGAATACAACCATATTGATGTAAATGTAATATCATGTTACAATATTCTGTAAGTTTTGGGCAATTATATTTCGAACACGGGTACGAGACTTCATTTATATCTTTTTATTGCAAGCTGTCACTTTCATGAAAGCATCCTTGCCATTTCTAAAGCGCAATGGTAGTTTTCCTCCTTTTACTTTTCATGTACATCCAATTTTGAAATTTCAAATAATCCATCTTTTATATTCTGTACATTACAAAAATTACATTATTCTTCACACAATAATGTATTATTCTGAATTTTTAACAAAACAAACATTAAAAATAACATTATCATCATCTAGTCAATAAAACCAAGCATTGATAATAAAATTATTATAAATTTAATAACATTATTAGTTCGCTTATTATTTACGTAACATTATTAATTTTATTACTTTAAATAGCAATATTAATTTTTTGATAACACTATTAATGTGTTATTGCTTTTATTATAAATTTTAATAACATTATTGTTATCGGCAAATTGTCCACAATCTCAAAATGGACTTAAACGATTGAATTGGACTAAAGAATGATAGACAAATGGATCCAAAGACTTGGAAAGTATTATGAGATGGTAAAATGGAGAACCATAAAAGAGATAGTCAAAATTGGACAAAACCTTACATCTCGGCATCAAGTTGCAGTGTAGCAAGTGATGAACTAACAAGCAAGAACAATTAAAAATGGAAGAACATAGAAAGACAAAAAAACTCAATGGACAATTTTTCACCGAGTTGTGAAGCACAACTTAGGTCCAAGTTATCCATAAAGATTGGTGTGGCCATGATTTTTTAGGAGAAGTTCATGCTGGACGTGGAGATTGTATGGGGCATATTATGGAGCTTATTTCCATGACTTTCGTCTACAAATAGTGGAGGAGATGCACTATAAAGTGGATTCTTTTTCTGGATAACTCTAAATCAGTACGAATTGAGCTATATTCAAACCTGGATTGAACTATGTATAATTCATACCCTAGTTGTAAGCAACCGGGTTGTAAAAACTACTTTATAGGATCATAGTACGATTAATAAAATAGATCAAGCAGACGTATGCTAGAGTATTTGCTAAACCACTAAAAAATTATGTGTTTCTTCTCTCTTTTAATCCCTTTTCTTTAATAATCTACATTTCCTATTTGATTGGGAGTGTGCCATTTTTAGTCCAAACGTCTTCGTACTTTCACCGAGAAGGACTTGAGATTTGATTTGGAGAAGATGAAGAATCTCCCTCCAATCTACATAACTAGAGAAGAGATGGAAAGAATGATGAAAGGTATGCAAGAGACCCTAGTGGCATGACAAGAAGAGCTAATGAATGAGTTCTATAGAAGAATGAAATAGCAAAGAACAATTAGAGTAGCTTGGAAATAAAATCAGATGTCGAAAGGCGAAATGGGTGCACCAGAAGATGGGAAAGACAAGTCAGGACCGACCGAAGGGCACCACAACCCGATACCAAGTTGAAACAACCGGTACTGACCTAAATAGCCCAACGACATGCAAAATTTTGAATTTGGGCAAGGTGGATCACATTCGAGAGATGATACCGAGCCACGGACATATTGTAAATCTACAATGATAAGGGGATGGACCAGAGTTTCCCTATAAGAACGAAGATAGTGTTTGTACCAAAAATGGGCACAACACTTGTCGAATATAATTGAAGAGATTAGAATGAATGAATAAAATGGAAAATGAGTATAATCTGACAATCACACCAAGAAAATAAGTAGTAATAGGGAGAAAACAAGAATTTATAGCGGTTCAACGTTATAGCCTATGTTTACTTCAGAGGATTTGTCTCGGAATACCCTTTCTCATGCGTAGGTGGGCCCACAAAATCGATATGGAATTGTTTGGTATCAATCTTGATCGATCCATGTTGGTTTCAGATCGATCAAGCATGGCTTTAGTTGAGATGCGGTCGATCATGGACGTTCTTGAGATGATATGGAAACTTCTATGAAAATTTCATTGCATTTGGAATTGTGATTTGAGAGATATGATGATCCAACATTGAGTTTTGTAGTGAGGCTCAAGCCTTCGTATTGATACATTTCGTATCCATCTTCTCATGTCGACGACGTGGCACGCATGCTTCATGGAGATCCATATTTTACGCTTAGAGACCGTTTCCTTTGGGTTTTCTACTCGTTTCATATCCATCCAATACTTTATTTTCTCGTATCGATGCTCTACTCCTTCCTTCATATCGATCTCCAGCCTTTCTCCTTTTATCGATCAAGTAGATGATGATACGAAACATGCAGCTGCTGGTCGAATGAAGTGTAATTGATCAAGGGAGCATTGAAGTCCATCGATACAGGTTTGAACCTGATGGATATGAATGATGGATACCGAGTGATGGGGATATGTCTACTTTGTATCGATGGCAATGGATACGAAATGATGGATGCCGATGGATGTATATGAAATGAAAATGTTCCACATGGACCTTGATCGATTCGTAACTTGAGCATAGGAGCTTCGATTGACCTGAAATTTGGAATATTGCCTTTCATAGCTTTGCTTGTCTTGTCATGTCATGTTAATTGTAGCTCTATTTGGAGTCAGACCAAGTTTGCCTGTATCCATCGTGAATTTGCAGATAACCGATTTTCGAAACGAATTATCTTCTATCTCTAGTCAAGTTCTTGGTATCACGACCTTGCCAAAAGGTGAGACAACAATTGTCCTCCAAAGTACATCCTGTGTGAACATGACGTGCATTGAAAAGCTACAACTTCATTCTGAAAAGGTTCTATCCGATTTGCTGAATAATTGTTGTCCTTTCATCAAGTGATGTGACTTTGGTAGAATTCCAATTGTATAAATGTTGAGTTGTAGACTACCAATGATCATGCAATTTTTGTTGCAACTGAAGGTCGAGTGCTAGCAATTTGTTGTTTATTGTTCTGTTTATCACTAGGTAAGCATTTAATTCCTATTAACTTTGAAAATCGAACGTTAGTATAGCAAACACGCATGTATTTTAAGCTGACTCCCATTCATGCTTGTATATTCATGGGTCGTTGTTAAGTTTTTTTTTGAATCGTGTTTCGTATCGATCCTCTCCTGGATCAATGTGAAATTCGAGATGCAACAACGATTGATGGTTGTTTGGATCTCTTTCTTCGTATCGATCCTCTAATGGATCGATTTTGGGTGCATTAAGGTAGACATTCATATCGATGGTTATCAATATGAGATGGACTTACATAAGGTGTGCTTCATATCGATGGATACGAAATTTACAACTGTTAACTATAGGGACAACTTCATGTCGACAGATATGAAATATTGGGCCTCGGATCGACTCGCATCGACAGATACGAAATATGGGGCTTCAGATTGCCTCGCATTGATGGATATGAAAGTCGTGCTTCGTATCGATGGATACGAAGGTTCCATACATAATCATGCAGTGCTCTTTGTATCGATGTGGATGTTGACCGCTTCAATTGGTTATGTAACTGGGATACAAATCGTTTTTGCCTTAGATAAGAAGGAGTATAAATATGTTTTGGACTTAGAATATTTTCTCACTTGGTTTCGGTTGCTATTTTTTATCGATTAGAGAAAAAAGAAGAACCACAGACCCTTCATGCCCAAACACCATTCCGTTAACCCTTAACCCCATTTCTTTAAGCTAGGTAATTAATTAATAGATCTACGTCTAAAGTAATAAGACTCGTCGTGCTATTTATTTTTATGGGAAGGACCATCACCGGTGTCGTTGGAGCCCGAATATGGTTAGGGTAAGGTCGAGGGCATGGTTAATGGTGACATGGAGATTTTGAGAAGAAGGAAGGTGACTGGGAAGAATTGATGGAGTCACTGACTCTAGATCCATTTTTAAGTTGTATCGATGCGAGATGAATAGGGAATCGATTAGAACACTTTAGAGATGTTTGAAGGCATTCCTTGTGATCAAGGCAAAGAGCAGTGGTTTAATGATTGATCTGAGGTGGAGTAGTACGTATCGATGTGGATGGGCGGTAGTGTGATCGATTCGAAACCAGAGTCTTTGGTACGTGAAGTGATCAATATGAACGAGCGATCGATATGAAAGCTTTATCGATGCGAAAAGGTTGTCAGTCTAAGTCATGGATCGATACGAACTTTGGCTTTATGGGAAAGATCCAAAGTGAACTACAATGGATACGAATTCCATTGCTTCTTTCATACTCAAACGCTTAATCTCGACAAGCTTTAGCCTTGCATATTCGAACTCAATCGTAAACTGCATGCATGACTATCCTTCAAAGCTTGTCGATGGAACTGTAACTTGTTGATCATAACTAATTTTGACATGGATCGTTCTCCAAATTCATAATGACACGGTTGAGACGGTCAGCGATGACGGTCACTCTGGTCGAATCTCAAAGTCTTGTCTTTTTACCATCTTTTAAACTTGTAGAAATTTAGAGTATCGTGTAGCACTTCACCACACTACACGATCACTTACTTTGAACCGGGGGGAACATGGGTTTCTCACCATATAATAGTGGTTTTTAGTGAGTTCAATAGCTATGGATCTCGGAAGTTCAGAGTAGCAAGAAGTTCAAAATCCTCTATTTCCTAGACTTGAAAGGCCGTATGTCGCGGCAAATACAGTGTATCCTGCTCTGGATGAATTACGACATGCAATGGTGATTATAATTCTGAAAGATTCCATTCGGTCCAAGATTTCAGAAGAAATGCTAGGCAGAATTTGCCTTAGGCATGGACTGTCTTTGGAGGAAGTTCGATTACCAGGGTCAGAAGATAGAGCGCATAGTCCTCCAGACGGGTTTACCGAGTGCAATAGATTCATGTGCTTGGCTGGAACATTTCCCTCATTCAACCAGTTTATTTAGGACATATTAGTTTTTCTGAGGATCGCGCCTTCCCAGCTTCATCCTAACGGATACGTGCTTCTCAACAGCCTATATATTATATTTATGGAGCATCTCCTTCATCCCCGGACTATCAACGAGATCAGATTTTTATTCAATGTTAAGAGTCAGGGGGATAATCCATCATTTTCCTTCCCGAAAGCTGTCAAGAACCACCAGAATTTGCGAGGCGGTACCTGGTCAGATGTAATTTCTATTACTTGTTTCGTTGCTAACCGTGACTGGATAATGTAGATTGATGCTGAATTCATGCTACTATTCTATGGCTTGAAGGAGCCTAATATAAAGAGTTAGTGAGGACACTCCAGGCGGTGCCTGCTGAGTTGAGAGAAATAAATGAAGTTCTCATCGACCATAACTTGATTTCCGTCGGGCTTATAGAAAGAGGACAACACATAGGGATGACGGGGATACCAAGAGTGGTCCCAACAAGACAAAGTGGAAGTTGTGCTCCTGTCGTGCCCCCAGTCGAGGGCGCTCAGGATGAGCCCGACATAACAGTCATCGAACCTCGCAACCATGAGGGTATAGAAGCTGGTCAAGAGCCCACGGTCGTGCCTCCGCAGGGCCCTCAATCATCTGCATTAAAGAGAAGGCAAAACTCTTGCCCACAAAACCAAGAGGCAAAAGGGTGTTGAAGCAATCCAACCTGTTACTACTTCCATAGGTTCGGAGACTTCTTCCTGTAGATAGAAACTTCATGGAAATGGCTGTCGGATATTCCTATCCTAGAGGAGATATCATTATTCTTTGATCTCGAGCTAAAGGGAAGGAGAACCAGCACAGACCTAACCTTTATAAACATAGAGGAGCTGGCTCCAATAAGCAAAACTACTAGCCAGTCGGTTCGGAGGTATGCACATGCGTACACACACTTCACGACACCATATGACAATCCAACACATGCTTCTTAACCTCTAGCGTTGACTAATTTATTCCTTTTTTCATTTTTGAGAATACAACGGTGAAGCAAGGATTCATGCTTAGCAAGCTCTACTCTTTGCACCATTCATCTAGATCACATTTCGAGTCGCATCGTCGTGAGAGCGAAAGGGATTACGGCCGTGGCTAACATTCTAGCAAAGAACGTGAGTGCTACGATAGAGAGAAAGAAAAATCATAATAAAGTAGGTGTTGTTCTAGGTCAAGATCTCCGCCACCAGGAGGACTTCTAAACCCTTTGGCGAGTAGGGATTCTTCTGAATATTCACATCAATTAGCGCCACCTCACGCTCCAGAAACCAGCGATCAACACGACAGATTTGAAACAGAAACTCCTGCCGTTGTAGAACAAACTGCCATAGAAGCAACGAGAGAGGGAGCTTTTCACATCGCCAAACTGAAGAAAGACTTTCTGAACATATGTTTCAATGGCTTCCACTTTCCTCCCAACTTGAAGAGAATCCCAAATGACATAGAGAAATTAATGCATAACTATGTGCATGATGCACATAGCCAATATCACAAATAGGTTAAGACAATAGAACGAGTTTCGACGGTGTCCTTTGAGCGGACCAAGGCTACTGAGAAACTAGAAGGCAATCTATCTTATAAGGATAAGATGATAGAGGTTCTCTCTAATGAACTCGAGTCCTCCAGATAAACTAAGATAGAATCCAGACAGAGAGCCGAGGAGGCTAGAAACTCCATGAAGGAAATGGGAAAGTCGCATTTTGACTTAGTGTAGGAGATGGGTCACCACAACACCGTTATCATTTAGAAAAGGGATGCCGCAAAGAAAGAAGTTGCCAAATTAAAGGAAAAGCTAACTAAGTCCATTAAAGAAAAAGGCAAAGCCAACAAAGTTTCCTAGGAAGCGTGTGAAGAGGCAGTGAAACATAGAGAAGAAAGGGATTCAACGAATCGAAAGGACGAAGAAGTCGATACCCGAATTGAAAGGGAAATAAAAGCCGTTAAGGCCAAGATGGAGAGTGAGTTTGAAGATCTCTTGTTCACTTATAACACAAATATCCTAAAAAACATAACCTAAAAAAGCTTGGCGTGGACTATCCCTTTCAGTTATATAAGGCCTGGAACCACTTGATTGAGGATGAAAAGGAGATCCATGGAGTTGCAACTATCGATGAGTTTGAATTGGAAACTCTAATGCTGATCGAAGAAGAGCCTTAGGTCCTTCATGACATGGTGATCGCGCTTCAAAGGCAAAATCTGGCTGCTAAATACCCCAAGGCTGAAGAAGGACTGGTGGGAACACCACGTCGTTGCTTCTGAAACACCCCCGGCATCTCAAACTATGCCTACTTCTTCTATTGATCCTCCAGTCTCCCGAGGTATGATCCTGACAGACCGCATCTCCCTCCAATCATCGAGTGCAGCTTGGAAGGCCCGTCGGCTTAACCTGGGAGCCAACTCGAGGAAGGTATTTTGGACACTTCTCCTATTCCTCAAAATATAGGAACACTATCAAATGATTACTTATGTATTCTCCTATCTTCATTCAGTATTAGATTCTGCATCGGCCGACCCTCCTACAACTCAAATAGTTCATCACGAGCATGAGGTGTTAACAACAGGGGCCATAACTGTGACAATTACTTCTTCGGTAGGGGAGGCACATGATAGCGGCTATGTGTTTGCTGACCGATTGATGGTAGCACTTCTCAGCCGCCAAAGTGCATAGGCTCCTCGGGTCCGACCGACAGTCTCTCGATGGAAAAGCGCATGGACTGAGAGGAACAAATAATGAAGAAGATTAAGGCTGAGATTGAGTAGGCTTATAGAACCAGTAAAGATATGGCGAGCTCTGGTCCTACCCCAATCCTTGTGCTCTCTCCGGGTAGCACCATAGTTGAAACTGGAGCGCCTCATTCTTCTAGTATTGAAAGCGCCACCATTCCCCCAGTTCTACTCATGGAGGATACTTCAGTCCCATAGGCTCTCTAGAGGAGACAATGTCGATTCCCCTAGCCGAAGAAAAGCCAGTTGGAACAAGGTGGGGAGGAAAGGGTTTGATGAGAGCGTTGGGTGGTAGCTTGAGCGAATCTACGCCAAAGAAAGTCAAAAAAAACCGAAGGCGTAGATCTGCATTTTTGCTTCCTCTTTTGTAGATGGCTAGAATAAGCTTCTCTTTTGCTTTTTGTAGGCTATGTATAGATGCGGGCTTGGCTCCCCGCTTATAAGAATTCTTTGAATGGATTTTGTACTTCCTTTCTCAAATAATAGTGGGAATAAAATTTCTTCTTTATTTTTAGCATAACTCTGTGTTTATTTGTCTAAGTACTTTAGCACTCACATTTCCATTTAATGTACTCGTGAAGCTTTAGTATCTGAGTTGAACTTGAGTCCAGTCTTTAAGTCCTGTGGTCATAGCCTCGGGTCATAACCAAACGTTGAGTCGAGTTCCAACGTTAAGCTGTCTTAGTCAACGGATGGAACTTGAGTTATTCCCCCAGTTTTGGAGGGGAGTTGAAGTAGTTAGTTGGCGGTTGTCCTCTGCCTTCACCAACTATGATTTAACTTAGTCGGAACAAAGTTAGAGTGACCGTGTTTGAGTGGTCAGATCACACTCGCTCGCGTGCTATTTTTTGCATCGACACTTTGGGGTTTTGTACTAGTATGTCGACGGTCGGTCATGCTCGCTTATGGTTTAGAATCATATCCATACTCCGAGGACATAAGTAATTTTATGGGTGGTCGGTCGCACCCGTTTAAGTATTAGGATCTTATTCGCACTTTGGGATTGAAGAGTTGATCGAGGTTGTGGATGGTCGGATCACATCCGCCTTGATCCGGTAAGAAAATTCGTAGATGGAGGATCCATCTTCTTCGATCTTGAAAAAAGAAGGCAAGATCGTGGGTGGACGACTCCACTCTCCTCAAACTTTGAAAATAAGTGAGGTCGTGGATTGACGGATCCATCCTTCTCGAGCTTGGAAAAAAGTCGTGGATGGACGGATCCATCCTCCTAAAGCTTTGGATATAAGCGAGGTTGTGGATGGATGGATTCATCCTCATCGAGTTTTAGAAATAAGAGAGGTTGTGGACGGATGGATCCATCGTCCTCAAGCTTTGGAAATAAGCGAATTCATGGATGGACGGATCCATCCTCCTCGAGCTTTGGAAAAATGCCAGGTCATGGATGGACGGATCCATCCTCCTCGAGCTTGGAAAAAAGATAGGTCATGGATGGAAGGATCCATCCTCCTCGAGCTTGGACGGTCGATTCACATCCTAATTTTGGAGTTTGCACTTCAGCTTGCGCTCTGGGAGCCGATTCTTGTTGGAGAGTTGACATGTGTCAATTCTCTTTTGATTGATTGTCGTTTACCCCCCGAGCTTGGGGTTTCATCCAACGAGTGATCGGTCGGGTCACAATCACTCTCTATTTGAACGAGTCCAACTGTAAGATGGAACTCAGCTCTTCATACATCATGGCGGTTGCATGAAGCATCTAAGAATCATTAACTTGGTTTTTGTGGGTCTGCGCTTTATTGTTGAAATGAGAAATCATGGCAAAATCAGTTGCCTTATTACAAATATAAATTCTTGAATTACATAAAAAACTTGAAAAGGAAAGCAGACTAAATGAATGAAAGCCAATCATATGTAATAGCGATGGAGACTCTCACTGTTCCACGCTCTCGGCAAAGTGAGACCATCAGCGGTCGGTAGCTTGAATGTGCCAATTCCAAGCCTCCATTCGATGACATACGGTCATTCCCATGTCGGCTTCATGTGTGAAGGGACCGGATAGACCCGCTTGAGTAGGAGATCACCAACTTCAACGGTTCTGGCTGAACCTTAGCATTGCATAATTGGGCGACTCGATTACGATGTGCGGATGCCCACAAATCAGGCTCTTCACGCTTCTCATCCAGTAAATCCAGAGATTCTATGAGTAGGATTGCATTCTTCTTCGGATCGTAATAAGTCACACGGTGATAAGGTAGCTCTAGCTCAATTGGACTAATGGCTTCAGAGCCGTTGGAAAGCGCAAACAAAGTATGGCCGGTCGCGGACTTGTGGGTAGTTCGATATACCCATAAAGCTATGGGGAGCTCATCGACCCACTTACCTTCAGCCTTCTCCAGTCGATTTTTCAAAATGGACTTGATAACTTTGTTGACAACTTCGACTTGTCCATTCGCTTGAGGGTGAGCTACTACCGAGAATTTCTTCTTAATGTGATAGCGTTGGCAGAAATTCTTAAACTTGGCACTATCAAATTGGGCCCTGTTGTCTGGTACAATTTTTAAGGGAGGCCAAAATGATAGATGATGTTGCACATAACAAAATTGATTACTTTCTTCATCGTAATAGTAGCAAGGGGCTCATCTTCCACCCATTTAGTAAAGTAGTCAACTGCAACAATGGCGTACTTCGCACCACCTTTGGCTAGATGAAAAGATCACATTATATCAATGTGCCATGTGGCAAACAGCCATGGGCTGACCATCTAAGTAATTTGGTTGGTGGGGATCTTGGAATTCTAGCATGTTTTTGGCATGTGTCACATCTCTTAGCATAATTTGATGCGTCTTGGTTCACGATTGGCCAAAAATACTCGTACCTGAGTATCTTTTTCGCAAGGGCTTGCCCTCTAGTGTGATCACCACACTCTCCATCGTGCACATCATGTAACACTTATTTGATCTCATCGTGGGCGATACACCGGAGTAAAGGAACAGAATATCCTCTTCTGTATAGGACTCTATCCTAGATGAAAAATCGCGAAGCCTTTCGGAGGACCTATCTTTTTTCACTCCTGCGTTCGGGTAATGTTCCGTGCACAATGTAATTTCTGATCGGAGTCATCTATGACCCTTTTCAGGTGTCGCCTCATGCACCCAGTCTATCTTCGTCTGATCGATACTTGGAGCAGTGAGTGTTTCCACGGGGACAAGCTCCATGTGTTGTGCTTCGCCAGTGCTGGCCAATTTTGCTAAAGAATTGGCTTTTTGATTTTGCTCTCAGGGTGCACAATGGACAGCATAATGGTCAATTTGGTTCAATACTTCATGAACCCGCATAAGGTAGGAGGCCAACCTTTGATCTCTGGCTTGATACTCTCTTCCCTGGCACACCGTTAGTTGCGAATCGTAGTAAATTTCTACAACAAAGACTCCCAAATCCATGGCAAGCCTTAGTCCAGCGAGTAAGGCTTCATACTCGTCTTCATTGTTAGTCGCACGGAAGTCAAATTTCGAAGCATAGCATACAAATCGTCCCTCTGGGGTTTAGAGCGCCACTTCGGTGCCTGAGCATCGGTCATTTGATGCGCCATCAGTGTGCAGCTTCCATACATAGTTGGGAGATTCGCTGGCCTTGGGCATATCCTCCGTATGGTGAACTAAACTATGAAGTCCACTAGAAATTGTCCTTGAATAGGTCGCCTTAGTTTATAAGTGATATCAAGTTGACTAAGCTCAATGTTCTACTTGAGCAACCTACCAGACGTCTCAGCTCATGTTAGGATCTATCTTAACGACTGGTCGATGAAAACAATGATCGGATGAGCTTGGAAATATGGATGGAGCTTTCTTGAGGCTAAAACAAGACAATAAGCCATCTTCTCTATCCTCGCTTAGTTTCTTTTTCCCCCGCCCCCTGTCAATCTTTTGCTAACACAATAGACCGGTCGTTGGATCCGATCCTATTCTCGAACTTGTAGGGCACTGATTGCGTTTGCCGAAACTGCTAGATAGACATACAACTTCTCGTGATCAACCGACTTCGACAAGATGGAAGGTGTTGTTAGATGTTGTATTAGTGTCCTGAATGCACCCTCGCACTCCTCTATCCATTTGAAATTCCATTTTTGATTAGATCGAAGAAGGGAATACACTTGTCCTCTGATCGGGAAATGAACTTGCTCAAAGCTGCCACCTTCCCATTAAGTCTTCGCACCTGCTTTATAGTTCTGGGAGTTTTGAGATTCTGAATCACCCAGATCTTCTTGGAATTAGCTTCGATTCCTCTAGCGTTGTCAATAAAGCTAAGGAACTTTTCAAATGCAATTCCGAAATGACACTTCAATGGATTGAACTTCATTCCGTACTATCGGTGTATGTTAAACATCGTCTCTAAATCACCAATATGGTTGCTGGATAGTCGCAAAATCATGAGCATGTTGTAGGATCGATTTTACCCTAAATGGGGGGGAGGATGAATAGGGTGATACTATTAATTATAAAAATTTATTATAAAATAGTCCCAACACAGTATATCAGAATTATAGCAGCACAGATAATAGCAGAGTAATAAATGCAGAAATAGGACAACACAAAATTTACCCAGCTTCGGCAAAACCCTGCCTACGTGTTGCCCTCAAGGTTTCTACTAGAAATTAAGTAGTCAGACGCTTACACACGTAAACTCACGACACCTGCTATCGACTAGCCTTAACTCTATGCTCAAAACCTTGCCACAACTCAACCACCGAGCTGTGAATTCAGGAACTACACCACCGTAGCTCGTCCCCCAGTCACACGACTAGAAATTACAATGTTTAAAAGAAAAAATACAAATTTAAAAACAATTAAAATAATAAAAACCCTAATTAGAATATACTGGAGCCTAAATATATAGGCCGACCCAAAGTAATAAAAATTAGATCCCTTTTCTTATTATTATTCCGTCATCTTTCTTTAGTGATAATGGCTGCTTCAATTATCTTTTCTCGTTTGTTCTGAAATTAGGGCTTTTGTAAATTACGAAGAAGCCGATTGATTGTTGATCGATTACAATCGATGTTCTTCTAATTTGCTTCGGCCTCGATCGTCTCCTCATGTCGAACGCAGCTTCTTCGATTTTAATCGAGTTCGACTATAAATTCGGTATGTAATTTGTTGCCTTTTGCTCTACTATTTTGCTTGCTTGAACTCGATTAATGATTCGAGTTATTAATTTTATTTTCTCTATTATTGCTTGAACTCGAATGATCTTAAGCCGATGATGGTTATGGGTTTATATATAGTTCGATCTCCTATAAATTCGTTCGTTTGAATTTGTCATTTAATTTAAATCGGCCGTTTGATGTTGCTTGGATGTTGACGATGATTTCTAACCTTTTCAAATTCGTATATTTCTGTGTTACTTGGTTGACACGGCTTTGGTTTCTGACTTTGACTTTGGCCATTGACATTGCTTTGATTTTGCCTTCTGTCTTTGACTTAGTTATCATGATTTTGATTTTGGTTTGAAGCTGCTATCTTTTCTCTGTTGGCACTGTTACTTTTAGTATGACTTCGATCATTTGGAACCTGAATTTATGTTGTTCTCTGGTCAACCTGAACCTGTTAGTCAAGTTTTCACTGCATATATATGTGTGTTCATATCTGTAGCATACTCGATATGATGCTTGAGTACATTTGTTTGCATTTGATTTTGATTATTTTGGAATTGCTACTGTTGTTGCATTACTCCATGTATGCGTGCAATGTTGTTTTGATATTGACTTGGTTATTATTTGAAATTCCCTGCTTGGCCTTAAGTATATTTTGTAATTGGTTTATATGATGATATTTAAGACATCCTTGTCAACCCGAGTGCTTGCTGTGTTTTGTCTGGACATGTATAGGTGCATATGTCCTGGTTAGTATATATAGCTCGGTTGTATCAAGCACATTTGTATATATGATCCTTTATATATGATGCTTCGACTGTTAAGGCGGTTCCATTGATATTTGAGTCCTTATTTGGTCTCCATTGTTGAGGCGGCCGCACCACTGTTGTCGCACTGGTTTATTCATATATAAGACTGGTATAGATGCTGTGCACTCTGGTTTCATGATGTATCTTTGCATTGTGTATTCCAGTGTGCTTAGTTCTCTTGATGCAGTCTTGTTCATAGGTTGATTTCGACCTGTTCGTTATGTTGTACCTGTTTTTGCTGGTTTGAGTTTTTCTGCCTTCATGTACATGCTGAGTCTTGTTTACATCGTCTGATATGCATTTTCTTGATGGTCTGAATGGACTATCTAGCCTTTCACTTAAGACTGTATGTAGCTTGCATGGCTTTTGTTTCACTCGAGAATTATTTGCATTTTGAATTGCACCTGTGTTGAATCCAGCTAATAGCTCGGGTTTGACCTTGTGTGATAGTATCGTGACTTTATATTTATTTCACTTGTGTTGAACCGGGCTTTTGATTTGGGTTTGACATTGTGCTCGTCTGTCCCTGTAACTTTATCAAGTGCATATCGGTGTGCACGGCCTTGTGGCATGTATAGTGATACACTGTGCATGTCACAAGTTGTTCCTATTTGATGAATTCAAATTTAAATAATGACGAACAACCGAAATAATTGAGGAAAATAATATTTTCAAAATACATTTTATTTTTGTACTGCAAAAATATTTCATTTTCAATTTTACTGCGTCAGTGTATATTTTTGCAGATTACTTAGATGTTGAATTCAAACTGGAATGATGTTGAAGATCAATTTTGAGTGAACGAGTGATATGTAGTGAGGTGCATATGTAAATGATAATCGTGACGTGATTGAAATTGTATTGTGATTGAAATTGTATATATATAGTGAGAGCTTGAATTTGTGCTATTCAAAATTGTAATAAATATTTGTTTGAATAAAATACCGTTTGAATTCAAATTCTGTGTTATTTATTTTATTAAGCAAATAAATATTTAATTATGTGAAAAATATAATAGTAGATTAACAAATACATATAAATTAATATATATATATATATGTTTATTATCATCAAACAAAAATCATATACTCGCATATTCAACAATCTCCCCCTTTTGATGATAACAAGCATATATTTAAGATTTTGAATTTGTTAAATGTATTTGATCATTAAATTTGCTCCCCCTATTTGAATGCTCCCTCTCTACATAAAGCTCCCACTTCATATATGCATGTAAATAAAAATATTCAAATGAGCCTTGATGCATATAGAAAATAAAATAGTTGACTTTTATTTGCCAAAATCTTAACATTTCTCTCCCTCTTTGGTTATCAGCAAAAGAGTAATAGTGCTAGAAAAATAGAGATAAGCTGATAGACATTAATACAACATTAGTTCCCAATCGAGTATAAATATTAAATTTCATTAAAAAAATCAAACAAAAATCATAAATACTCTGTTAGGCGCATATTCCACTTTAGAATGATAGGAATAATGTCATCATATAAAACCATATAGTTGTGCCTATTTGTGGTATATTTATATCAGGAATTTGAATATCTACTAACCATGCATAACCGTTAGGACTTTTAAATGAGATTAGTGGTATTCTAGTTTTATTTTCAAAAATGAATTCAAGTATCTTCTAACCACGTATAACCATGAGGACTTTTAAAAGGGATTAGAATCAACTTATCTATTTAATTAATCAATTTTGATATGCGTTCCATATATGCATAACGTGAGACTTTTAAATGAGCATGGAAGCACATAATCAAAAATTCCAAGTAATTCACCCATGGATAACCGTGAGGACTTTTAAATGAGAGTGAATACTTTAGATCTTTTTTTAAAATATAAAATGAAAAGCAAATAATTTCCTGTTTAAAATACCACATACTGACATACTATTGATGAGCGATGGTCGATAGAAATATGATAGAACTAGAGATGGTCATGGAATTTTTACCAACAAAAAGTGTTTATAGCTCTTGTTTAAATTTCTAAAGAAATTTATTAATTATACTATCTCAAGTTATAATATATGACTAATATCAACACTCATCGCTTTTTCAATCACTATTTGTCTTTTTCGATAATTAGTAGGGAGTCAGATTAGTTAATATAGTCATTTAAAATCATATTCAAAAATAATTATCAAATTTTCTAAAAATGATTAATCTGAAACAAGATCAAAAAATGATTTTCTAGAAGGGGTTTTTATAAGAAAAATGTCTGATGTTGAAAATTATTTGAAGTGAAAAATATGCAGGTATTTTCATCTGTAGATATTTTCTCTGAAAAACGACGCAGTTACTAAATATCTCATCATAAATCACATTTCAATAGTAATTTTTCAATCAACTAGATTACCAGTGTAATATGCATCTGAATTTTTCTTTCACTCGAGATTATCATTAGTTGGATGCTATAGACTAGACCGTGATGTTGCAACAAATTCTTGAAGATCTTTTTAAATGGAATTCTTTTCAATTTTAATTGAAGCCGTGTAAATAAACAAAAACCATGAATATAGAGTCAGCCAAATGTATTATCATCAACCAATAAAACACCATAATTAATCCAAATTGATCTATATAAAGTATTTCAAGGATTGTAGTGTTCTCAGCATAAAAGAATAATTGGCCAACAATTTTGGAAAAAGTCAGAATCAAAATCAGTATTCATTTCTTTATCAAATTATTGGCTGAATTAAATTCAGATTATGCTGCAGATTATCACATTTAATAAGATGAATATATCATTACCAATTTTACCTTTACGATAATTTTTCGTTGTTGCCTAGTGTGATTCTACCACCTTTATACTAGGCTAAGGAACTTTGATTTGTCGCCCATTATGTTTTTGGAACAAGCAGAATCCAGATAACACTGTTATTGTTTCTTAGCCTGCCACCACACCTACACGTTAAAAGATTTTCATGGCCTATTTGTTTTTATAGGTCCATGGTTGTTAGTTGCAAATGATTTTGATAAATATGTTTGTGGAGACCCATAACTATTTATATATGTTCCTTTTGGCACCCAAATTTGTTTAACTTTGAGAGATTTTATATTTATGCCGTTTGGAATCCAAATTGGAGTGATTTTCACTTGTTTGGGTCTATACCAACAAATATTATGATTGTGTCTAAATTTTTCACAAATTGTGCACATGGAGTTGACTTGATAATTACATTTTCAGATTGATTATATCCAAGTCCTTATCTAACTGTATTAATAGTTTGTTTCGCTAATAGCATATTCAATGATTTTTCACTTTTGAAAATTTTTCCTAAAGTCGTTGACAGTTGGTTGACTTGTATTTTTAGTGATTCATTTTCGTTCAATAATTGTATGCACTTTTTAATGGAATTTTCTCTCCTCGTGTTTTAGCTTTCTTTCAAAATCAGAATTTCATTTTCAAGCGATTTAATTTTAATTTCTGATTTTTTTATCTCTTTTTCGAATGATGGACACTTATCACACTAAGGGATCATATTTTGATAGTTTTTAACTAATTGGTCAAGTTGTTTATTTGATTCTATCAAAGCATCTCTTTGCGATTCAATTTTAGCGTATTTTTCCCTAAACCGTTCAAAATAACCATTTACTTCGTGGAACATATAAGTAATTTTGAGCGAGTAAGTTTTGATACCTCGCTTGGCTCGTCATCATCGCTATCAGTTATATTACATCAAAGGCACATATCAGCTTTATCACTCTCACTGCTAGTGCTTTTATTATCATCATCACTTGTATTCCATGTGGCTGCGAAATTTCTCCTTTTTGATTTCTTTTCAAGGGCGTGTCAATTTTGAGGACAATTGGGCTTGATGTGTCCGAGTTTGTTGCACTTATGACAGATGATCTCTCATTCTTCTAAGTTATCTTGTGCTTTGGCTATTCTGCTTTTCAATTTCTGATTTAGAGCTACATTTCTGTATTTATGATTCCACTTTTTGAATTTCTTCATTAGTAATGCCAGCTCAGCTGCTCCATCTTCATCATCATCACTGCTGCTTTTTTTCAATCCTGTTAAGCATGTTTCTGTGTCGATCATGGAGGATTTCTCATTGTTATTGACTTTTGCACCATATAATGTATCAAAAGTATTCCATATTTCCTATGCACTTTCACAATAAGAGATAAAGTAAAAATTATCTTGATTAATATGAGAATATAATATATGCATAGCAAGAGCAATAATCGAGATAATTTTCTCATCTATTACATTACACCCATTTTCAATAATATCCCAATATTTAAAATTAACGGATTTTAAATAAAATTTCATTTTTATTTTCCAATTCAAAAAATCTGTTCCATCAAAAATGGAAGGGATAACACTTGATCGACCCTTAGCAAAGGTAGCCATTTTAAAAATTAAAATTAGTAAAAAAAATTGGTCTTTGAAAAATCAATTTTTTAAAACAAAAATGGCTTTTGTTCCTAGCTCTGATACTACTTATAGGATCGATTCACCTTAGAGGTGGGGTGAATAGGGTGATACTATTAATTATAAAAATTTATTGTGGAAGTTTATATAAAATAATCTTAACACAGATATATCAGAATTATAGCAGCACAGATAATTGCAGAATAATAAATGTAGAAATAGAACAACACAGAATTTACCCAGCTTCGGCGAAACCCTGCCTACGTTCTGCCCCTAAGATTTCTACTAGAAATTAAGCAGTCAGACGCTTACACATGTAAACTCGCGATACCCGCTATCGACTAGCCTTAACTCTACACTCAAAACCCTGCCAAAACTCAGCCACTGAGTTGCGAATTCTCGAACTACACCACCGTAGCTCGTTCCCTATTCACACGGCTAGAAATTACAATGTTTAAAAGGAAAAATACAAATTTAAAAAAAAATTAAAACAATAAAAACCCTAATTAGAATATACTAGAGCCTAAATGTATAGGTCGGCCCAAAGTAATAAAAATTAGATCCCTTTTCTTATTATTATTCGGTCGGCTTTCTTTAGTGATAATGGCTGCTTCAATTTTCTTTCCTCGTTCGTTCTGAAATTAGGGATTTTGCAAAGTACAAAGAAGCCGATTGATTTTTGTTCAACTACAATTGTTGTTCTTCCGATTCGCTTCGGCAATCGATCATCTCCTCGTGTCGAACACAGCTTCTTCGATTTTAATCGAGTTCGACTATAAATTCGGTATCTAATTTGTTGCCTTTTGCTCTACTATTTTTCTTGCTTGAACTCGATTAATGATTCGAGTTATTGATATAATCTTCTCTGCTATTGCTTGAACTTGAATATCTTAAGGTTATGATTGTGGGTCTATATATAGTTCGATCTCCTATAAATTCGTTCGTTTGAATTTGTCATTTAATTTAAATCGGCAGTTCGATGTTGCTTTGAGGTTGATGATGATTTCTGACCTTTTCAAATTCGTATATTTCTGTGTTACTTGGTTGACACGGCTTTGGTTTCTGACTTTGACTTCGGCCATTGAAATTGCATTGATTTTGCCTTCTGTCTTTGACTTGGTTATCACGGTTTTGATTTTGGTTTGAAGCTGCTATCTTTTCTCTATTGGCACTGTCACTGCAACTATGACTTCGATCATTTGGAACCTGAATTTATGTTGTTCTCTGGTCTACCTGAACCTGTTAGTCGAGTTTGCACTGCATATACATATGTGTTCATATCTATAGCATACTCGACCTAATGCTTGAGTACATGTGTTTGCATTTGACTACGATTATTTCGGAACTGCTACTGTTGTTGCATTACTTCATGTATGTGTGCAATGTTGTTTTAATATTGACTCGGTTATTTTTTGAAATTTCCTGCTTTGCCTTAGGTATATTTGGAATTTGTTTATATGATTATTGTAACGACCCGCCTTTTTGGACAGTTTAAACCGACGATCAAATACACATGCCGATTCCAAACAATTCAAAAGGGCAGATGGTTATTGGGGTAAATAAGAAAAGAAAAGAAAGAGAAATAAAGGGAAAGAAACAATACAGAATCTCGCAGCGGAACGATAAAATATAATAGTCAAATAAACAGTTCATGAAGCTGTTTACTATACTTTGACAATTATTTATATAACATTTATCAGAGTTATACATATACAACAGAACAATTAAAATAATGCAGCAGACAGCATGATGCACATATAATAATAGTAATAGTGTACCAAATCTTCGTCTTCGTCCTCCAGAATAGATCTTCAAAAATTTGAAAACTCAGGACTGACCCGAGCGTAATGAAAAGACAAAACACTCGAGTCAGGACTAAAATATCCTTAGGAAAGTTAAATCAATCGTAAATAAATATAAGTGTAACGGTGTCAGAGATGTTTACGGTGTTTGACATCTCCTATCCAGTGTTAACGTGCGTGCAATAACTCAAGAGATATTACGGGATTTTCCATTTCTTAAGGATCCGTTAAACTATCTACTATGTAGTAATGTACGCTAAGTAGATAATGCCTATCAGTAATATAAAGTATTAAAATAGCGTTAAGGCGTTACCATAATCTCCCTTAACACATTTTTATAATGCCATAGTCTATACAGCACCGTAAGCCCCACCGTAAACTGGTGGTTATCAGAGGGTACCCCATAGGTATAACACAAAACCAAACGTAGTGGTCGTGAATAGAATAATCATTATGAAAAGGTACATGAGGCGATACCAACTAGGATACTAGTAGTTGCGTGATCCGGACTGATGTTGAGCATAGCCAGCAGCTACCCAAACACCGCGAAACAACACTCCCAAATCAAGGGGTGCACCCAAACCGAATCACAAATGTAATAGAAATGGTATCGAAGAAGCGTGTCCGCTAGAGGTGGCGAACCTCAATAGCCCGGCGCGACTCCTGTTTTAGTCATGTCAAGGGTCATCCAATATCGTTCTCTTTCTTCAGTCAACGCGTTCACCAAATCATCCACTTCATTCAGGATCAACACTCCGCGTATAATAGTTATTAAAGTGGTGTTCGGTATCGACAGAGAGTATGTCCATATCCGATCCCGGTCTCTTTAATAACTACGTATTATCACACCGTTGGCTCTTTTACATTTCAAATCGATTCATATTTGATATCAAAAAATCATATTCGCTTCAAAAAATCATATCCATTTCAAATATCATCGCATCTATTTAAAATGTAAGGTTCCGTTTTAGAAATCATTTTTCGTCTCAATATCTCATTTCGATTTCCAAAATCATTTCGAATTTCACTTTAGGTTGCAACTTCATTTAACCCAATTCATATTTAAATTCAAGATTTAAACATAAACATTTCACCTTATTGCTCAGCTTGAAATTTTTGAAAATAGTTTTAAGTAGTTTAAAAGCACTTTTAAATAATTAAAATGGTTAAAAATACTTAAAATCTTTAAATGGATTTCAAATAGATAAATTAATTTAAAATAATTAATATAGGTTAAAATAGTTTAAGTATTTAAAGATGGTTTATATAACAGAGTAATTTGGAAAACAAAATGAAACAGCTTCAAACCCAAACATTTCAATTATAACTTCTCAATTCAAATCAATTTCAATTTCCATTCTACCGATTCAATTTCGATTTCAATTCAAATCAATGTCAACTTTGACTTCAAATCAATTCGATTCTATATTCATCTCCTATTAATTCAATTACAATTTATATCGATTTGGAGCTTGATTTTCAAAATATCAATTTATAACACTTAACAAAATTTTCCTTTAATATTCAAATTCAAATCCAAATTTCAAATATGATTCAATTCCAAATTTCAAATATGATTCAATTCCAAGCTCAATTTCAAAATATCATTTTTATATCAATTTTACTTAGTAATATTCAAAGCTCGAAATAATGTCCAATCTTTAAACAAATAAATTTCGAAATACAATCATATCCCAATTTTTTTATCTCAAAGTCTCAACTTAAATTATTTAACAATTTCCTTTAACCAAAATTTATTTCAACATTCCAAACTCAAATTTTCGATAAATTTGATTTCTATAAATTGATTTTACTTGTAACTTTTAAATCAAAACATTTAAATAAATTCCAAATCGAAGATTTTAAAAATTATTAATTTAGCCAATCCGGTGTCCGTATATAATTTTCTATCCTATGGCCAAGTGATTATTTATTTCAATTTAAATGTCAGTGATGAATATACATCACTTAAATTAAATCACAGTATCATATGTATGCATAACAGAATATATATATATATAAGCAAATAAAGATCCAAACATTTAAATATCAACCAATAGCATCCATCGAACTACATCATCCAATTGGCAATACAATTCACGACAATTTCATAGTTATCAATGTTAGGTAATTTAATCGCAATTCAATTCTAATTTTAACTTGACCGTCAATTTAATTTTCAACGGTGAATTCAAATGACAATCTATACAACAATTAAATTTTATCAAACAACGACAAATAAAATTCATATCTCTTCATAATATTAAACTTAACTAGCATAAAGATATTCAGTACGTTGTGAGCATTATAAAACACTTACCTTGATATTCTGTTGTCGCCGAGATGTTCCGGTTTGGAACTAAAACGGGACGATGCCCAATTTTAGCCCAAATTTCCACCGTCTCCAAATCCATCCAAACCAGTTTCATTTCGAAGCCCTCGTCATTACGATCGCAACGCAAAAAGTTTCGTTCCAATCGGATCTCGTATGAAAAAGTTATGCATTTTAAACATTTGCGAATTTAAATATATATATATATATATATGAATATATACACATATTTTTTTCAAACCTTACTTTCAATCTCAGCCCTCCATTTTCTCAACTGCAGATCTAGGCCCTTCCTTCCATCTTATCCAAAACGTGAAAAGCACGTACAATTTCAACCCATAGCCGCCGATGCTTAAGCTAATTATACGACCAACTCCGGCATCTTGAAGACGATCAGGTTACACCACTTCGAAGCCACCGCTTTACTCCACCTTCACCCCAAATAGCTCCAAGCTCGGCCTCATCCTCTGCCTCGAATTGCGTGAAAAACGCAGCTGTTTCCATCGCGTTTTGCCGTCAATCCGTGGCTCCATTTCCGATCTCCACCGTTGGATAGCAAGATCTTGATGCCCTCTACAACTTTGTAGTTGAGAGTTTTTGCTAATTGTTGATGAAGTGAGAGGAAAATGAGGAAGAAGTTTCGAAATTATCTGGCCATTGAAATGAAAGTGGCGGCTATCAACCTTTGACCTAGGGTTTTAGAAATTTGTGAATTATGAAGTCCTTTTATAGAAAAATACGCGACACTATTCATCCCGGATTTTCCGAAGTCCGATTTACATGCGGTAACCAGCGTTTCTAGGGTTTATCCCACGTTCCGGACACAATAGAACAGGTTTCGAAAGCTATTTCGATCGTATATGCGAGTTACGGCAATAAACGATCGATTTGAAATTTAATCGGTTAATCAAATTTCTGTGCGTTTGGGCTCGCACTGGACAAACGGTAAATCCGATTGACTCGAAATTTGAAACCTTACAATAATATGACATTACGGATCCGATGAAACTGTTTTCGTCGAAATCTGAGACTGTTTGAAAAATGACTATTTTAACTCGTCAATTAAATATTAAAATATTCAATTTTCACAAATTTACTTTTAATTCGATTTTAAAAGTTCTACAACATCATTCTAACTTTAATATGATAAAATAAAATTTTACAAATCATTTTTAATCATATTAAACCCGTTATTCAATTGTCCAATAAATTCCAATTTCAAAATCTTATTAACTCTATTATAATCCCAATATAACTTACATTCACTTGGAAACCAATTTTGAATCATATTAAATCAAATTTCAATTATTCACTCTATTTTCATATATTAAATTTCCATGTCAAATTAATCGTATCAAATTCGAAATTTAATTATTCAAACATTTGTAATATTAAATTTTAACAAATTTGATTATTCTTAAATCACTATTTTTGAAATATTCAAAATGAACTTATAAAATTTAACAAATTCAAATTATAGAACAACATTTTCATTAAAACAGTTATTCAATTCCCGTTATTCAATTATTCAATAAATTCCAAATATTAAATTTAAACAATTTAATTGTTCAATATTTGACGGATTTCAATATTGGATTTTTAAATAAAATTTCATTATCAGTCGATTTACTATATTACATCAAATGAATTCCACATTATTATTTAACTACAGTTAGAGATAATGCACTCAACTAATATATAAACTTTCATTTCAATTGCAATTGGTTCACAAATTCAAATCGACTAACTAAATGAATAGGTAACTTAAATATTTATCATCGTTAACTTTTAATTACTTATAAGTTTATTATTTACAAACAAGTGTCACAACTACCTATACAATACAAATTCATTCAATTACCTTTGACTACATATTATTTCAATTGATTTGGGACTCCATTCAATTCATAAATAATTAACATAGATAAAATTTGTTGCATTTCATTCTAGTTATTATTATTCCAAACGACTTACAATTTTTTTCTAACACTAAATCACGAAATCTTATTAAATTAGCTATTTTAATTATCGAAAATTTACGGGTCGTTACACTCTCCCCCACTCAAAACTTTTCGTCCCCGAAAAGGAAAGAAAAAAAAAGGAAAGGAACTAAGTATAGAATTCAACATTTGATATATTTTATTCAAAGTTACCAACTTATAAAACAATGAAATTCCAATTATAAAGTCATAACTACGCTTCCACCAAGTTACTCCAAACGGCTTTTTAACTCTAAAAGTTAGTTTACAAAACAAGTTATAAAAATTTTAAAACTTGAAAATTTTCTAACACCCGAATTTACAAAAAATTTCTGCAGAGTCTCCTTTGCGCGGCTCGATCGAAAATTTTTACAATTCAATATTTAACACAAATATAATCAATATATATCAAATATACATCTCATATCAATGATGAGGCATCCCATATCTAAGGAAACAACATATATATATCACCAATACCATATAAAACCATAAGCGTACCTTTTATTTAGCATTTATTAGCAATTTACTTACATTCTGCATTTAGCGCAGAAGCGAGCTCCACAACGAAGCGCAACCCCTTTGCTACCTACTAAAATTCTCAATAACTAAGTTAGAACCATGCATATAAAGATAGATCGATATACTTAGCTTACACAACATATATATAACATATTTAGCTTCAAAACTGAGATTCCAATTTCAGGACGGCAAACAAATCTTAGTTTTAGATCACCTAAATGATAAAATTCGGCAATAAAATCTAAACAAAAGTTGTTGCATTCATTTCAGGCTTTCCAGAATGTCCAAAATTATCGAGTTCGGACCATACGTTCAAAAATTATGGCCGTTTTACTTAGAGGATACGCCTCAGCCTGGGCAATGAATTGTGCAGGTCAGCGACGTTCACTCGCTTTTTCGATCTTCCAAACGACATCAAAACACTTAAAACAAAAGTTTTAGCTTAAGTTCTTAGATTTTCAGAAAGTGCAAGAGCGTAAAAATCCGATAAACCGGTCAAAAGGTATGGCGAAATTACTAAGGGTATATACTACTGATTTTACTTATTTTTACCCAGGACGGCGAGTAACATTCAAGTTTTTAACCTAGTAGGCGAAGGAATTTTCTCAAGACACTCTAAATAAAAGTTGTACTATAGTTTCTAAGCTTTCCAAAAAGTCCAAGATCGTCGAATTCCGTTTAGCCATTAAAAGTTATGGTTGTTTTCGTTTCGGCATATATTGGACAATTTTGGATTTTTCTCAAAATTTGCTTTTATTATTTCAAAGTACAAACCATCAAAACTTCAAATTTTCTAAAGAACAATCATAAACACAAAGTCATTTATTTTCTTATTCATCCATGCAATAGGTTTACATTCAATTTGTTTCCAATTTATTCAAGTTTGTTTCATTCACATTTTAAATTCAAATCAATTTGCTTCAATTTAAATTGAATTCAATTATATTTAATTTCACTTTGCTTCAAATTCGAATTTAATTATTTTAAAATTTTATTCCGTTTATTCAATTCCATTAACACTAATGAATTCTACTTAATCAATTATCATCCATCTAACAACCAATGCATATCAAACATTAACATCCATCCAAAATCTACACTAAATCAATTATACATTTCCAAGTCAATTTTAATTTCATACACCTCCAAGTTTATTAACATTTAGTTATACTCAAACTTAATTAGTTTCCATTTACCAATTTTATATTTCATTAATTTAAAATTTTATTCATTCACTTATATATATCATTCATTTTACAGCTTAAATTTCTTTTATATTTACAACTATTAATAGATCTTCACATTTTATTATTCACTCTCACACTGGTATATTATTTCTCTACTTATCCTTATTAGCATTTTAATCCTTTTAAGTATTTGATAAGTTATAGTTATGCAAATAGAATGTAGTTAAACAACATACAACTTCTTTTCATTTAAAGTTGAATTTTCAATTAATTAATTCTTAAGTCATTACTTAAATTTCACTATAATTTAATTTCACATTTACATTCACATATAGTATTTCCATTTTATATTAACATAATTGTGAATCACCTTTAAATGTTAATTTAAATTCCAATTATTTATTAACAATTTTATTTATATTTGCAAACCATTAATTAAATGCATATTTCATTATTCAAACCTATACTTGTATATTATCCAATTAACAATTCATATAACATTTTTGAACTTCTTAAATATTTTGGTAAGTTATATCAATGCTATAGAATGAAATTTAATACTATGCGAGTTTTACAGTTTCAATTTTATTTTAAGTTCATAATTTCCTAATTCTAAGGATTTCTACTTCAATTGATATTTTCACTTAGCTCTTAGGTTCATTTCTCATTTCACAATTCAGAAGTTCCTTAATGATTCAAGTCTAAATTCATTTCAATCATTTAAAAAAAATCATTAATTATTAAAGGACTTAAGAATTCCAATCCAGGTTTCATTTCAAATCAAGTTTTGAAATAATATATACTTATATAATTTATATATCAAATCATACTATAGAGAATACAAAATAAAATAAAATTTGAATCAAAACAAGGTTTAGACAAGCTATTAAGTGGTCTCCCCCACTCGGACTCTCGAAAATAAACGCCGATGATGCGTGCACTCATCACCGAAATCATTTTCTAGCGTCAAGAGAAGGGAATATAACACTTATCATTAAAAAAATCCTTCGAAAACAATTTCAACTCAATTATACTATCATATAATACTCATATTATATTTTTCAAATTCTTGTAAGTCAATTTCAAACACCGGAATTTAAATTCCCAAATCCAAGTTAAAATTCATTTATATTCATTATCAATTATGTTTACAAGATTTCATTTTCCTAAATCCATTGTTATTTAGTCAGTTGTTGTAAATATTGACTGATCAAACAATAACGATAATAATCTAATATTATCATCTCCTAACAATCAATTCAATCAAAATGAATAAATATTCAAATAATTCTTTTATATAAAATATATTCCAAAACGATATTGTGTTGGTTTGTCCTATTCGAATGTTAGAAATTCCTATCGATGCCTTGGCGTCCTAAGTATCGATCAGAATTCATAAATACTCAACGGAACAAAGTTAACACAATATAAAACCATTTTATATCAAATAACAAGTACGCTCTCTCATATACTCTCAACTCATTCATATAGTTTACCTCTATTTCAATGAGTTATTCCCCACTAGAGCCAAGGTTTATCACTAAACCAAGGCTCTGATACCAACTGTAACGACCCGCCTTTTTGGACAGTTTAAACCAACGACCAAATACACATGCCGATTCCAAACCATTCAAAAGGGCAGATGGTTATTGGGGTAAATAAGAAAAGAAAGAGAAATAAAGGAAAAGAAACAACACAGAATCTCGCAACGGAACGATAAAATATAATAGTCAAATAAACAGTTCATGAAGCTGTTTACTATACTTTGACAATTATTTATACAACATTTATCAGAGTTATACATATACAACAGAAAAATTAAAATAATGCAGCAGACAGCATGATACACAAATAATAATAGTAATAGTGTACCGAATCTTCGTCTTCGTCCTCCAGAATAGATCTTCAAAAATCTGAAAACTCAGGACTGACCCGAGCGTAATGAAAAGACAAAACACTCGAGTCAGGACTAAAATATCCTTATGAAAGTTAAATCAATCCTAAATAAATATGAGTGTAACGGCGTTAGAGATGTTTACGGGGTTTGACATCTCCTATCCAGTGTCAACGTGCGTGCAATAACTCAAGAGATGTTACGGGATTTTCCATCTCTTAAGGATCCGTTAAACTATCTACTATGTAGTAATGTACGCTAAGTAGATAATGCCTATCAGTAATATAAAGTATTAAAATAGCGTTAAGGCGCTACCATAATCCCCCTTAACACATTTTTATAATGCCATAGTCTATACAGCACCGTAAGCCCCACCGTAAACTGGTGGTTATCAGAGGGCACCCCATAGGTATAACACAAAACCAAACGTAGTGGTCGCGAATAGGATAATCAGTATGACAAGGTACATGAGACGATACCAACTAGGATACTAGTAGTTGCGTGATCCGGACTGACGTTGAGCATAGCCAGCAGCTACCCAACACCGCGAAACAACACTCCCAAATTAAGGGGTGCACCCAAATCGCATCACAAATGTAATAGAAATGGTATCGAAAAAGCGTGTCCACTAGAGGTGGCGAACCCCAATGGCCCGGCGCGGCTCCTGTTTTAGTCATGTCAGGGATCATCCAATATCGTTCTCTTTCTTCAGTCAACGCGTTCACCAAATCATCCACTTCATTCTGGATCAACACTCCGCGTATAATAGTTATTAAAGTGGTGTTCGGTATCGACAGAGAGTATGTCCATATCCGATCCCGGTCTCTTTAATAACTACGTATTATTACACCGTTGGCTCTTTTACATTTCAAATCGATTCATAATTGATATCAAAATATCATATTCGCTTCAAAAAATCAAATCCATTTCAAATATCATCGCATCTATTTAAAATGTAAGGTTCCGTTTCAAAAATCATTTTTCACCTCAATATCTCATTTTGATTTCCAAAATCATTTCGAATTTCACTTTAGGTTGCAACTTCATTTAACCCAATTCATATTTAAATTCAAGATTTAAACATAAACATTTCACCTTATTGCTCAGCTTGAAATTTTTGAAAATAGTTTTAAGTAGTTTAAAAGCAGTTTTAAATAATTAAAATGGTTAAAAATACTTAAAATCTTTAAATGGATTTCAAATAGATAAATTAATTTAAAATAATTAATATAGGATAAAATAGTTTAAGTATTTAAAGATGGTTTATATAACAGAGTAATTTGGAAAACAAAATGAAACAGCTTCAAAACCAAAACATTTCAGTTATAACTTCTCAATTCAAATCAATTTCAATTTCCATTCTACCGATTCAATTTCGATTTCAATTCAAATCAATGTCAACTTTGACTTCAAATCAATTCGATTCTATATTCATCTCTAATTAATTCAATTACAATTTATATCGATTTGGAGCTTGATTTTCAAAATATCAATTTATAACACTTAACAAAATTTTCCTTTAATATTCAAATTCAAATCCAAATTTCAAATATGATTCAATTCCAAGCTCAATTTCAAAATATCATTTTTATATCACTTTTACTTAGTAATATTCAAAGCTCGAAATAATGTCCGATCTTTAAACAAATAAATTTCGAAATACAATCATATCCCAAATTTTTTTATCTTAAAGTCTCAACTTAAATTATTTAACAATTTCCTTTAACCAAAATTTATTTCAACATTCCAAACTCAAATTTTCGATAAATTTGATTTCTATAAATTGATTTTACTTGTAGCTTTTAAATCAAAACATTTAAATAAATTCCAAATCGACGATTTTAAACATTATTAATTTAGCCAATCCGGTGACCGTATATAATTTTCTATCCTATGGCCAAGTGATTATTTATTTCAATTTAAATGTCAGGGATGAATATATATCACTTAAATTAAATCACAGTATCATATGTATGTATAACAGAATATATATATAAGCAAATAAACATCCAAACATTTAAATATCAACCAATAGCATCCATCGAACTACATCATCAAATAGGCAATACAATTCACGTCAATTTCATAGTTATCAATGTTAGGTAATTTAATCGCAATTCAATTCTAATTTTAACTTGACCGTCAATTTAATTTTCAACGGTGAATTCAAATGACAATCTATACGACAATTAAATTTTATCAAACAACGACAAATAAAATTCATATCACTTCATAATATTAAACTTAACTAGCATAAAGATATTTAGTACGTTGTGAGCGTTATAAACACTCACATTGATATTCTGTTGTCGCCGAGACGTTCCGGTTTGGAACTAAAACTGGACGATGCCCAATTTTAGCCCAAATTTCCACCTTCTCCAAATCCATCCAAACTAGTTTCATTTCTAAGCTCTCGTCATTACGATCGCAACGCAAAAAGTTTCGTTCCAATCGGACCTCGTATGAAAAAGTTATGCATTTTAAACATTTGCGAATTTAAATATATATATAAATATATACACATATTTTTTTCAAACCTTACTTTCAATCTCAGCCCTCCATTTTCTCAACTGCAGATCTGCGCCCTTCCTTCCATCTTCTCCAAAATGTGAAAAGCACGTACAATTTCAACCCATAGCCGCCGATGCTTAAGCTAATTATACGACCAACTCCGGCATCTTGAAGACGATCAGGTTACACCACTACGAAGCCACCGCCTTACTCCACCTTCACCCCAAATAGCTCCAAGCTCAGCCTCATCCTCTGCCTCGAATTGCGTGAAAAACACAGCTGCTTCCATCGCGTTTTGCCGTCAATCCGTGGCTCCATTTCCGATCTCCACCGTTGGATAGCTAGATCTTGATGCCCTCTACAATTTTGTAGTTGAGAGTTTTCGCTAATTGTTGATGGATTGAGAGAAAAATGAGAAAGAAGTTTCGAAATTTTTTGGCCATTGAAATGAAAGTGGCGGCTATCAGCCTTTGAACTAGGGTTTTAGAAATTTGTGAATTATGAAGTCCTTTTATAGAAAAATACGCGACACTATTCATCCCGGATTTTTCGAACGCCGACTTACGTGCGGTAACCGACGTTTCTAGGGTTTATCCCGCATTTCGGACACAATGGAATAGGTTTCGGAAGCTAATTCAATCGTATGTGTGAGTTACGGCAATAAACGATCGATTTGAAATTAAATCGGTTAATCAAATTTCTGTGCGTTTGGGCTCGCCCCGGAGAAACGGTAAATCCGATTGACTCGAAATTTGAAACCTTACAATAATATGACATTACGAATCCGATGAAACTATCTTCCTCGAAATCCGAGACTATTTGAAAAATGACTATTTTAACTCGTCAATTAAATATTGAAATATTCAATTTTCACAAATTTACTTTTAATTCGATTTTAAAAGTTCTACAACATCATTCTAACTTTAATATGATAAAATAAAATTTTACAAATCATTTTTAATCATATTAAACCCGTTATTCAATTATCCAGTAAATTCCAATTTCAAAATCTTATTAACTCTATTATAATTCCAATATAACTTACATTCACTTGGAAACCAATTTGAATCATATTAAATCAAATTTCAATTATTCACTCTATTTTCATATATTAAATTTCCATATCAAATTAATCGTATCAAATTCGGAATTTAATTATTAAAACATCTGTAATATTAAATTTAAACAAATTTGATTATTCTTAAGTCACTATCTTTTGAAATATTCAAAACGAACTTATAAAATTTAACAAATTCAAATTATAGAACAACCATTTTCATTAAAACAGTTATTCAATTCCCGTTATTCAATATATTCCAAATATTAAATTTAAACAATTTAATTGTTCAATATTTTACGGATTTCAATATTGGATTTTTAAATAAAATTTCATTATCAGTCGATTTACTATATTACATCAAATGAATTCCACATTATTATTTAACTACAGTTAGAGATAATGCACTCAACTAATATATAAACTTTCATTTCAATTGCAATTGGTTCACAAATTCAATTCGACTAACTAAATGAATATGTAACTTAAATAATTATCACCGTTAACTTTTAATTACTTATAAGTTTATTATTTACAAACAAGTGTCACAACTACCTATACAATACAAATTCATTCAATTACCTTTGACTACATATTATTTTAATTGATTTGGGACTCCATTCAATTCATAAATAATTAACTTAGATAAAATTTGTTGCATTTCATTCTAGTTATTATTATTCCAAACGACTTACAATTTTTTTCTAACACTAAATCACGAAATCTTATTAAATTAGCTATTTTAATTATCGAAAATTTATGGGTCGTAACAATTATATTTAAGACATCCCTGTTAACCTAAATGCTTACTGTGTTGTGTCTGGACATGTATCGGTGCATATGTCCTGGTTAGCATATTTAGCTCGGTTGTCTCGAGCATATTTGTATCTATAATGCTTTGACTGTTATGGCAGTGCCATTGATATTTGAGTGTTCATTTGGTCATCATTGATGAGATGGCTGCACCACTGTTGTCGCAATGGTTTATTCATATATAAGACTAGTATAGTTGCTGTGCACTTTGGTTTCATGATGTATCTTTGCATTGTGTATTCTAGTGTGCTTAATTCTCTTGATGAAGTCTTGTTTATGGGTTGATTTCGACCTATTCATTACGTTGTACCTGTTTTTGCTGGTTTGAGTTTTGCTGCCTTCATGCACATGCTGAGTCTCGTTGACATCGTCTTATATGCATTTGCTTGATGGTCTGAATGGACTGTCTAGCGTTTCACTTGAGACTGTATGTAGCTGCATGGCCTTTGTTTCACTCGAGAATTATTTGCATTTTGAATTGCACCTGTGTTGAATCCAGCTAATAGCTCGGGTTTGACATTGTGATAATATCATGACTTTATATTTATTTCACTTATGTTGAACCCGGCTTTTGATTTGGGTTTGACCTTGTGCTCACCTATCCCTGTAACTTTATCAAGTATATATCGGTGTGCACGACCTTGTGGCATGTATAGTGATACACTGTGCATGCCACAAGTTGTTTGTGTTTGATGAATTCAAATTTAAATGATGACGAACAACCCAAATAACTGAGGCAAATATTATTTTCAAAATATGTTTTATTTTATACTGCAAAAATATAAAAATTTCAATTTTACTGCGTCATTGTATATTTTTGCAGATTGCTTAGATGTTGGATTCAAACTGGAATGAAGTTGAAGATCAATTTTGAGTGAACGAGTGATATTTAATGAGGTGCATATGTAAATGATAATCTTGATGCGATTGAAATTGTATTATGATTGAAATTGTATATATATAGTGAGAGTATGAATTTGTACTATTCAAAATTGTAATAAATGTTTGTTTGAGTAAAATATCCGTTTGAATTCAGATTCTGTGTTATTATTTTATTAAGCAAATATTTATTTAATTATGTTAAAAATATAATAGTACATTAACAAATAAATTTAAATGAATATATATATATATATGTTTATTATCATCAAACAAAAAACATATACTCGCATATTCAACACATGTCGTCTACATACACCTTCATGATTTTTCCAATTTGGTTTGTAAACATTCGGTTCACGAGCATCTAATAAGTTTCTCCAGCTTTTTAGAGTCCAAAAGGCATCACCTTGTAATAATAAAGCCTCGGATCAGTGATAAAGCTAGCGTGCTTATGTCGGGAAAATGCATCGGGATTTGATTATAGCCGAACTATGCCTCCATAAAAGATAAGAGCTCATGTCCGGCTGTTGATCCACCAGTTGATTGATTCTGGGAAGTAGGAAATTGTATTTGGGGCAGGCTTTGTTTGGATTTGAATAGTCCACACATGTCCCTCGTTTTCCATTCGACTTTCCGACAAGTACTGGATTCAATACCCACTCTAGGTATAAAGCATCACGCATAAACCCATAAGCCTTGAGTTTATCCACTTTTTCCTTTAGGGAAGCATATCTCTCTGGATCCATACCATGCCGTTTTTGTTCAAACGAGACATGGCGCGGGTCGATATTTAATACATGGCTCATGATATTCGACAAGTTCCCATGCATGTCTAAATGAGTCCAGGCAAACACATCGAGGTTTTCCTAGAAGAAATCAACCAGTTCCTGTCCCATCTGTGGACCGAGCTTAGATCCGATTTTTACCACTCTAGGATCATCAGTGTCGTTGACCGGGACATCAATTGTCAACTCTGTCGGAGAATCTTTGTATTCTCTGACTTCCCCTCCATCATCGTTGTCTCTAGGCTCAAGATCTTTAGGAAACTGTTTGTGGCGCTCGAGCCTTGGCTCAAGCGCTGGTTGTCAATCCTCCATAGAGAGAATGCAGAGAGATTCCTCCACGCCCTTACCTTTCTTCTTTCTCTACGCATCTCGTAGTTCCGCAACATAACAGGCGCATCCAGCTGCCTGATCACCATGTGCCACCACAACTCTATTATCAGTGGGAAACTTCAGGGTTAAGCACCAAGGGGCAATCGCTGCCCTAAACTCCTCAAGGGTCGATAGGCCCAGGAAGGCATTATAAGGGGAATGAATATCCAACACAAAAAATTGTAACATCCGGACTCTTCGGTGATCACCAACACCCAACTTAACGGTAACTCTACCATCCCAGCTGGAGTGGTCGCACTACCATTGAAATCATGTATACGCGACTGGCACGGTTTCAGATCCCTGCTTCCATCAGCATTTGATCGTAAGCACATTTGAAAAGTACGTTTACCTAACTTCCGCTATCAACTAAGATCCTCTTCGTCCAAGCAGAACCTATTTGGGCATAAATTACCAATGGATCAATAGTGGAGACCTCGGCTCTATCGGCATCAGGGTTTCTAAAATGATGTCATCCGTCATCATCCTCTGTTGCTTTGTCGAGGTCCCTTCGGCGGTACTACTACAACATTTGAAGTCCACATGCCTAATCGAACTAGCATATGACTCCATTTCCTTCCATCTTTGATCAATTGGATGAAGACCACCACTCACAGTGTTAATCACCAAACTCCCACCAGTACATGCGAGTTCTTCGGGTCTAGCCAGGCCTTGGCCCTGGTTAGGATTAGCTGGGCCTGCTCTGCCATCTTGCGGAGCTCAGACAAGCTGGTCTAACTTTCTTTCTCTAATCAATTTTTCAATAATAACCTGTAGATGACAACATTCATTAGTGTTATGGTCGTAACAGTCATGGAATCTACAGAAATTTCCAGTCTGATCTCTGATGATGGTCTTGGAGTAGGCTTCTTGTACTGCCTTGTACAATCGGTTTGAAGATAAACATTCTCTAGTGACATGTTTAAAGGAGTATATTGATCGAACATAGGAGCTATGGGTCTCCCACGATAAGGGTCTCTCTTCTTTCCTTGACCTTCATCACCCTTATGCTGACTTTGCTTATTCTGAATATTCAACTGTACTTTACTGGAACTCTCCTCGGTCTGCTTCACTACATCATTATTCTGGATACCTTCACTACTGGGCCCCATGATGTCCTGCTTCCTAGAACATCTAGCATCTTATCTCCTAAAAAACTAGGCTGCCTTTGCATAGAAACGGTCCAATGAGGTGGGGGTTTCCCGGCCAACTAATCACCAAATTCGAAATCAGGGTTGATCCCTTTAGTCAATGTCATCATAATAGAGTTGCCGTTGGGATTGCTGACTTCGACACAAGCAGCGTGGAACCTTTCCTGATAATGCCTTAGAGTCTCTCATAGAGCTTGAGTAACACTTGATAAGGTATTGACATCCTTCGTCCTTGTAGCATGCATACGGAACTGCTCAACAAACTTAGTAGCTAACTGGTTAAAACATGAGATGGATTTGGGTAGTAGACGGGTGAACCACATAGTTGCAATGCTTTCTAAGGAGATAGGGAAGCTTCTGTATATAACAGCATCATCCGCTCGGGCAGCATTCATAAGCCATTCATATTTCAGAATATGTTGGTTGGGATACGAGTTTCCTTTATACACCGGTAAGGTCGGCAACCAGAACCGACATGGCGGCTCTACACAGAGAATGTTATTAGTGAATGAGGTATGACTTCTAGAAATTCCACAGTAATCATTTTAAGGCCATGACTTTCTCTAAACATCTGGCATATCATGGTTAGAATATCAGGCATTTGATGATTTGTGGCCAAGGCATGGTCGGGTTCCATGTCACAAGGACAGTACGGTCGCTATCTATGGTCCGTTCCATGCCTCCTTAGCTCTTGGGATTCAAGGAAGTGAGGATCCTAAGCATGAATGTGGTGACGAAGGGCTGGATCTGGTAAGTTTTGGATCTCGGCATCCAAAGCTATAGCAGCAGTATTTGCGTGGTCATGAGTAGTGTTGAAAGGAAGTGTCCCTCCTCAGGAGGAGGGCACAGCTTGATGCCCTTTGGAAGGACCGGATTTGCGGGACACGGGTGCGTGGAGGCTTCCGTGTAATTCCCATCTAATCCCCGGCATGTAGATCTGTGATTAAAGTCAGAGGACGCCGAGCTTTCAGACAAGGAATAAGAGGCATGCTTCCTTCCAGATCTCCCTCGCCTTTCTTCATTTGGCTAGTTCACAAGTTCCGTGTTGGCACGGATATGCCGTGTGAGCTCTTCACAGTTTTGAGTGAGCTCCTACATAAGGGTCTAGAATTTCTTTCTAGTTATCGGAACAAGTGGATCTGGAACTCCAACTGATGTTTGGCCTGCTATAGTCAGCTATGGGGATTTTTCTTATCCCTTCCTTCCGAATCAGCAGCATTGGAAGCGATTCTGGTAATGTGCACTGTAAGAACCCTGGCTGGAGATTACCGCTAATATTAAATTATAATGATAATTATAATTTAATATTGGATTTATTGATTTAATTGGAAGTAAATTTAGAAGTATATCGTTTAGTTTATATAAACAATATTGTTGGATAAAATCCTGGGTAAATGAAATTGATTGTGCTTTATCGTGAGAACGTGAGATTTATTTCAGTTTAAAATGGTTGAAATAAATTATAAAATGAAGAAGAAATATTTTTATTGTGAATAAAAATGATAAAGATGTGTGGAAATAAAGTTATTACTTTATTTCATGAATTTTTGAGTGGAGTTGTGCAATTACATTCAATTAACATGTAAAATTTGGTGATATTGTAATTTATTGCCAAAATTGCTTTTTCTTTGTTAATAATACAAAGGAAAATGGTTATTAATTAACTAATTACAATAAATATTTTTTGCAATGGTGTTTTTATGTTTTAGGGATGTTAAAATAATTATATACACTTTATTGGATGGGACATATATTTTATTTAACATGTATATGTCAAAATTTGCATTATTTCTTTAAATTGTGCAAATTTATTAAAAATACGAGTTTATTGTTAAAATAACTTTAAAATTTAATAAAATAGGATGTTTTATCATTTTAATAAATTCTAGACGTTGCAACGATCGCAACGCAATTTATTTCGTTTGAAAACATTAAAAATTGAGAAAGTTATGAATAAAAACATTGTATAAGTGTAAATTGATCAACTTCATTATTTTTGTTAAGTAATTAATTTGGGCCTAATTACCTAACCATTACCATTAGTCCTAATGAGAAACATCTAGAGGAAAAGTACGTTCTTCTTCTTCAATTGTATACGGCTTCTCCTCAAAACTTCTGAAACTTAAAAAAACAATGGTTGTCTTCTCAAACCCTAGCCATAATTAACAATATTCTTTGCTAAATCAATAGAAATTCGGGTCTACTTCAACAAGAAGGTATTCTCCATCCTTCTCTATCTTGAGTTTGAGGAGAAATCCATATTTGTTTATTGTAATTCTTGTTTTGTAATTTATCTTCTCTTGCATGCCTATTTTCAGCAATCACAGGTCCGACAAAGGCGAATTCGAGTTGAAAGCTTCCATCTTCAAGCCTAAATCATCATCTTTTTGCTGCTTATAGGTAAGCTAAGGCTTATAGCAACTGTAAGTGAAAAAATTTCAGCAGCAAATAATCTCTTGCTTGAAATATTTGGTTAAATATGTTGAATTTTACCTCTGTTCTATATTGATTGATGCTGAAAATGCCCTGCCTTGTTTTGCTCATATCTGGCTCGTCCGATGTCGGATTAATGCCAATCTTTTTATGATTGTAGATGATTGATTATAGTTTATTCATGTTAAATTTCATTGGGTTTTGAGTCCGTTTGTACCTTCTTAGTTGCTATCAAAAATGAAAATCTGAGAGGGATTAAGCCCAGAATATTCTAGTGGCTGGTTAGTATTTTTTCCATAACTTTTGTGTTTCTTATCAGAATTTTGATTTATTGGATGTTCTGAAATCCTTGTGAAATATGGCACAACTTTCATGTTTTCGGTTTTGATTTCTTTATAAGTCTACATAGTGGAAATTTGGCATTTGCTTCGCTGTCCTGTGTTGACAGGCAGCGCAAATAATTTCTTTCTTAGTAGTATTTCGATCATAACTTCTTCGTTACTGATCGGAATATCAAAATTTATGAAGTTTTGAAAACCTGAGGACGTTGGCTACAATTTTTATTTTGTGTTTTGTAGAGTTTCGAAGTTTGCATGGTGGAAAATTGATGTTTTCAATGTTGGTCTGTTATGAACTGCCCCAATATTGATGTAATTGTTCGACTTTGATGATTTCATTTGCATGCTTTTGCAAGAATTTTACTACGAAATTTGATGCTAATATTTGATTCTTTTGTCCAGCAATGGACTAGTAAATTTAGAATGTAACTTGAATTTAAATTGGTTATAAATTCGATTTAAAATTTGAATATCTGTTTTTGCCGATTAAATTGCAAATTGATGTTTTTCTGAGTTTAAAAAATTCGAATAAATTGCATAAAATATTCTAAAATCATGGTTTGAGCAATAAATGTTTTTATACATTTTTAAAGGTTTTTAAACAATTATTCTTTATTTTCTAGGCTTTCAAAAATCTTTAAAATTCTTTAAATGATGGGTTTTCACTCAAAATCCTTTAGATAAATTTCTATAAATTTGTTTAAAATCCCGTTTTCTCTAGTAAAATATATTATAATTAATTTTATTTACTTTAATTACTTTAATACTTTTTCGGACGTATGAGGAAGTAAATTAAACGGTTTAGTAAAATTACGAGGTATGGGACTCGTGAATTTACTTTATCGGTTAATTTCGAACTTGTACGTCGAAACAACTTTTGGGAATTGTTTGAATTCCTCTTTGATGACAACAACTTCGTGGTATGTTTTTGACGTACGTTATCACTTTTTGGGTTACTATCCGAGAGTTTCTGACACGTTCTAGAAGGACTACAAGTTCTTTGAGTCCCGATCGGGTCAAGCAATGTTTGGCCTGATCACTGTGATGGCGGGGGCTCAACGGACACCGATTGGAGTGAAGACTCCAATCACTATGATGGCGGGTGTTCAGGATGGATATAGATGACGTCATAGACCGGAACAATTCGATGTGAGGACTCCGGTCAATAGATGGATATGGTACCATAATGATGGTAGTACTGGTAAGTGGCACGTGCAGCATTGCTTTGGCATGCGGGATCTGGCCAATCCGCGGTTTCTTTTGATGATTCATGATGATTTTGATTTCACTGCCTTTTTATGTGTTTTCTACAGCTTTATAGATGTGAGGAAGGCATATATGATTTCTTGGTGGATTTTCGAAATTTTGAATTTATGAATTGATACTTGGGATTTTATATGATTTTGGAAGGTTGATTATTTCATGAATGATTGTTAGGAGTTTTCCCTTATACCCTACTCACTCGTTCTCTTATGTTAAACCCAAGTGTATATATATATATATATAGATGCAAACCACTTGTAGTGACATATAGAAGTTATATATTATCTACTCTAGTAGTTCTTATCTGCTTATGTTTCCCTTTAGGCTATAAGGGAAAAGTTCCCTTTTACCTTATCGTATTTCTTTTCTAACGATAAGATTCAGTTTGCCTGACCCGTATGTTTGTCACTCGGGTCAGACCGAGTTGCAGGTTAGGTCGGATATTTATCTTTTGTGCTTGGACCCATTTTGCTTTTTGAGGGGCTCGTGACTATGGACTTGGCTAGATCTTTCGTGTGTGTCTTTTGTTTCAGCTTATTGTACATATTATTTTATGGGGACGGAGATGTATGTATATTATGTGGTTACACGCCACTATGATAGGGTATTACATTTGATGTTTGGCTTTTATTGTTATATATATCCGTGGCTGCTGTTCTGTGATGTGATTGTTATATTTATTGCATTTTGTTTCTGAATAGATCCTATAGCCGTGTAGTATCGTATTAGTTAAACATTGAGTATGTCGATCATGGTAAAAATCGACAAACTTAGTCTTTAGCTAATGCATTACTATACGGTCGCCCTTAACCAGCCATATTCTCTGCATTAGTAGACGGAATTACTCGTTAATTCTCTTTACTAATGTGGGTCTCAGGGTGGGGCGTCACAACTTGGTATCAGAGCAAGGATTCAGAACAAAATGAAATAAACGCAGAGCAGTAAACACGATGAACCATACATCAAGTATAATACCCTTGTACATCTCATCCCTTAATCGTGGCCAGCTTAGACATATCCCTATCCTTTTCAATTCCTTTGGGGTAGATAGAAAGGAATACGTCTAGGAATGTTAAATGTTATTCCATAGTATTCCTTAGTTACTGCATTTCAGTTGCTTTACACACACACACACACACACACACCATGTGAATGATCTTCTCTCAATTTTATCTTTCAGCTATGTTTGGAAGAGATAGAGCTCGCCCTTCGGCTACGGGACCGTCTAGTGGTTCTCACCCCGAAGGCATTTACATGTCCACCGATCAGATTCGTGAGCTTCTTGGGAGCGCTCAGCCTCTCGTGCCAGTTCCCTCTTCATCTCCTCGCAAGTCTGTATTTGCGCGACTATGCAGTGACTTTACTCATCTTGGAGGCAAGCCATTCAAAGGCTCTGAGTCGGTTCTTGATGTGCAAGCCTGGCTTCGCACTTGTGAGCGTGTATTCTTACGTATGGAGCTTTCAGATCATCATCGAGTTCTTGTGGCATCCAGTATGCCACAAGAGCGTGCTTTAGATTGGTACGAGCTTCTTATCGCTGAGGTGGATGAGACTAACCTCACATGGCAGCAATTCCGAGACAGATTTGAGCTTAAGTTCGTACCCGAGTCTGAAAAGGCTCTTCTTACTCGCCGCTTCATCGAGTTGAAGCAGGGAAACTCTTCAGTTTCAAATTATATTTCTTCCTTTGAGTCCCTCTCTAAATATGGGTTGGAGTTCATTAGTACCCCATACAAGAAAAATCTTAAGTTTGTATCCGGACTTAAGAAATATTTGAAGAAAGTCTTTAATGCTCCAACTTAAGCTTTCTCTTGAAGAATTAGTTGATGCCGCTCTCCATCTCGAGACAGTAGAGAATGAGAAAGATAGCGATGGCGAGGGGGGTGTTCAGTCTAATCCAAAGAAGAAGAAGTTTCCTTTCCGTAATCCTAAGTTCTTTCCTTCCAAGAAAAAGAAGCAAGTCGGATCTTCTTCTCAATCTCAAGCCCCTCCTCAAGCTAAGCCTTTTGCTTGCTACAATTATGGATCTCCTAACCATCCAGTCCGAGAATGTCCTAAGCCCAAGAGATGTAACTACTCAAAGTTGAAGGACATTTGGTTGCTGCTTGTCCTAAGAAGAATAGAGGTTCTCGTCCGAGGAATCTCAATGTAGCAGCTTCTAGTGATGCGACTCAGTCGAAAGGTACATTTTCTTCCATCTTAGAGGGTTCCATTGTTTTCCATGATCAATCGATTAGAGTGCTCTTCGATACGGGTGCGTCACACTCATTCGTATCGAAGGAACTCGTGGATTCCTATTATTTGAATGTTTCTTGCTTGCTTACTTCTTTGAGGATTGCGAATCCCATCGGGGGTTCCGCAACCCTTAGCTTATATTATGATAATGTTGAGGTTCTTCTTTGTGGGTTCTCTTTCCGTGCGAATCTGCACGTGATTCCTTCGCTTGGTTTTGATATGATATTTGGTATGGACTGCCTAGTTCGATACGATTCCAGGATTCTTTGTTCTGACAGAGTCATTTATCCGCCATCCAGACTCTCCTTCGCAATTATCTCTTATGCTTCGGGATACAGATTGTGATTCTGTAGCATCCTTATATGCTCTTGATTCTCGAGACGATGAGGATGATGTGTCTCGAATTCCGATCGTTTGTGACTTTGCTGATATTTTTGAGCCTGTTTTGGGATTGCTACCCAAGCGGGCCATCGAGTTTCGTATAGATCTCATTCCTGGTGTGCAACCAGTTAGTCGTCCTCCCACGAGGATGTCTACTAAGGAGAACGAGGAACTCAAGAAGCAACTTCTCGAGCTCGAAGCTAAGCACTTCATTCGATCTAGCTCTTCACCGTGGTGTGCCGCGGTAGTATTCGTGAAGAAGTCCGATGGGACTCTTAGGCTTTGCGTCGACTATCGCAAGCTTAATGAGTTAACCATTAAGAATCGTTACCCTTTACCGAGGATCGACGACATGTTCGATCAGTTAAGTGATGCTAAGGTCTTTTCACAGTTAGACCTTGCCACTGGTTTTCATCAGCTCCGAGTTGCGGAAGATAGTATTCCTCTCACTGCATTCCGCACTCGCTATGGTTCTTATGAGTGGCTCTTCATGCCGTTCGGATTAAAGAACGCACCTGCCTACTTTGTCGATCTTATGAATCGGGTATTCCGGGAATATCTCGATAAATTCGTGCTTGTATTCATCGATGATATCTTAGTATATTCCAAGTCCGAAGAGGACCATGCTCGACATCTTAGAATTGTTTTGAGTACTCTCCGAAAGCATCAACTCAAAGCCAAACTTTCTAAGTGTCACTTCTGGGAAAAAATAATGAAGTTCTTAGGCCTTGTTGTATCTTCAAAAGGTATTTCCGTTGATCCATCTAAAATCAAGGCTATTCAGAATTGGAAGAGGCCTGACAATGTTCACGAGATTCGTAGCTTTTTGGGATTGGCCGGTTATTATCGTCACTTTATTAAGGATTTCTCTCGTATCGTGCTTCCTCTTACAAACCTTACAAGGAAAGGCGTTCGATTCATCTGGTCCGATAAGTGTGAGGCTTCCTTCCAACAATTAAAGGAGCTTCTCACACATGCTCCCATCCTTGTGGTTCCTGAAGGGAACCAAGATCTTATCGTTTATACCGATTCCAGTCATATTGGCCTCGGTGCTGTTTTGATGCAGAGAGATCGTGTTGTTGCCTATGCTTCTAGGCAGTTGTGTCCGAATGAGGTTCGGTACGCTACTCATGATTTAGAGCTTGCAGCCATTGTCTTCGCTTTGAAGATTTGGCGTCATTACCTTTCGGGAGAGCACTTCGTCCTTTTTACCGATCATAAATCCTTGAAATATTTATTTACTCAAAAGGAGCTTAATATGAGGCAACAACGATGGTTAAAGTTCCTCACCTCATATGATTTCGATATCGAGTATACCCCTGGAAAGGGTAATCATGTAGCTGATGCGCTTAGTCGCAAGCATTCAGCCGTAGTTTCTTTGATGGTAGCTGAATGGGATGTTCTGGAGACCTTATCTTGCTTTGATATTCGCGATCGAGCACCATCATCTGATTCACCTGTGTTATTATTCAGTATGGAGGCTCGACCATCTCTTCTAGATCGTATCTCAGAGGCTCAGAGGCGTGATGCTTATACTATGCACCTCATTCAGTCATGCTCATCTGGGTCTCGTGATAAGGAGTTGTGGGATTTTTCTATTGATTCTCATGGTTTTCTTCATCTGAAGAACCCTATAGTTGTGCCTTCTGATTCAGCACTTAGGCGTGACATACTTGATGATTGTCATCGCACTAAGTATATCATTCATCCGGGTAGCAGTAAGATGTACGCGGATATGCATCGTCTTTACTATTGGGAAGGCATGAAGCGTGATATTGCAAGTTATGTAAGCAATTGTATGACTTGTCAGCTTGTCAAGGCCGAGCATCAATGACCATCTGGTCTTCTTCAGCCTTTAGAGGTCCCACAGTGGAAGTGGGATCAGGTATCGATGGACTTTGTGGACGGCTTACCTCGTTCGAGGTCGGGTCATTCTAGCATTTGGGTTATCATAGATCGTCTCACGAAGTCTGCACATTTTGTTCATATTAAATCTAATAGGAATTCTCCTTTTTTGGCAAAGATTTATATTAAGGAAATCGTACGATTACATGGTGTTCCTTCTTCGATCGTATGTGATCGTGATCCTTTGTTTACCAGCCATTTCTGGACCAGTTTTCAGCAAGCTTTGGGAACAAAGCTGAATCTTTCTACAGCTTATCATCCCCAGTCTGATGGACAGACTGAGAGGGTGAACTGTATTCTTGAAGACCTTCTCCGTGCTTGCATTCTTGATTTCAGTGGTTTTTGGGAGGATCATCTACCATTGGTTGAGTTCTCCTACAATAACAACTATCAATCCAATATTGGTATGGCTCCCTTCGAGGCACTATACGGAAGACCGTGCTGATCTCTATCTTGTTGGCTAGAATCTGGCGAGAAGTTTATACTTAGTCCAGACTCAGTTCGTGATTCTTCAGAAAAGATATCTCTTATTAGACAGGGGATGAAAGAGGCACAGAATCGCCAGAAATCCTACGCGGACAACCGTAGGAAGCCTCTAGAATTCGCTGTCGGTGATCTTGTGTTCATTCGAGTATCTCCTTTAAAGGGAGTGATGCGCTTTAGCTCTACAGGGAAATTGGCTCCTCATTTTATAGGACGATTTTCGATTACTGAGCGCATCGGTCCAGTTGCTTATCGAGTGAATCTTCCATCTCATTTATCTGGTATTCATGACGTCTTCCACGTCTCTCAGCTTCAGAAGTGCATTCGAGACTCTGATTCCATTATTGATCCGTCCGAGCAAATTAAGCTTGAGATCTCACCCAGTCTATCTACTTTTCAGCAGCCTATTCGTGTGCTTGATTCAAAAGTGAGACGCCTTCGAAGCAAGTACGTACCTCTTTTAAAGATTCAATGGACAGAAAACCCCAATGGTTGTACTTTGGAAACTAGAGAATCTATCGAGCGATCTTTTCCTGGCTTTCTTTCTTCTTCCAGTGACGGTGAGAATTTATTATCTCAAGCTATTTCTTGTTTCTTTTAGTTGAATCGTCATAAGTGTTACGATTTTCCCCTAGAAATTGCATGGACGCAATTTTGTTAAAGGGGGGAGTCTGTAACAACCCTGGCTGGAGATTACCGCTAATATTAAATTATAATGATAATTATAATTTAGTATTGGATTTATTGATTTAATTGGAAGTAAATTTTGAAGTATATTGTTTAGTAGATATAAACAATATTGTTGGATAAAATCCTGGGTAAATGAAATTGATTGTGCTTTATCATGAGAACATGAGATTTATTTCAATTTAAAATGGTTGAAATAAATTCTAAAATGAAGAAGAAATATTTTTATTGTGAATAAAAATGATAAACATGTGTGGAAATAAAGTAATTACTTTATTTCATGAATTTTTGAGTGGAGTTGTGCAATTACATTCAATTAACATGTAAAATTTGGTGATATTGTAATTTATTGCCAAAATTGTTTTTTCTTTGTTAATAATACAAAGGAAAATGGTTATTAATAACTAATTACAATAAATATTTTTAGCAATGGTGTTTTTATGTTTTAGGGATGTTAAAATAATTATTTACACTTTACTGGATGGGACATATATTTTATTTAACATGTATATGTCAAAATTTGCATTATTTCTTTAAATTGAGAAAATTTATTAAAAGTACGAGTTTATTGTTAAAATAGGATGTTTTATCATTTTAATAAATTCTAGACGTTGCAACGATCGCAACGCAATTTATTTCGTTTGAAAACATTAAAAATTGAGAAAGTTATGAATAAAAACTTTGTATAAGTGTAAATTGATCAACTTCATTATTTTTGTTAATTAATTAATTTCGGCCTAATTATCTAACCATACACATTAGTCCTAATGAGAAACATCTAGAGGAAAAGTACGTTCTTCTTCTTCAATTGTATACGGCTTCTCCTCAAAACTTCTGAAACTTAAAAACAATGGCTGTCTTCTCAAACCCTAGCCATAATTAACAAAATTAATTTGCTAAATCAATAGAAATTCGGGTCTAATTCAACAAGAAGGTAATCTCCATCCTTATCTATCTTGAATTTGAGGAGAAATCCATATTTGTTTATTGTAATTCTTGTTTTGTAATTTATCTTCGTTTGCATGCCTATTTTCAGCAATCACAGGTCCGGCAAAGGCAAATTCGAGTTGAAAGCTTCCATCTTCAAGCCTAAATCATCATCTTTTTGCTGCTAATAGGTAAGCTAAGGCTTATAGCAACTGTAAGTGAACAAATTTCAGCAGCAAATAATCTTTTGCTCGAAATATTTGGTTAAATATGTTGAATTTTACCTCTGTTCTATATTGATTGATGCTGAAAATGCCCTGTCTTGTTTTGCTCATATCTGGCTCGTCCATTGTCGAATTGATGCCACTCTTTGTTCAAATTGTAGAAGACGGATTATAGTTTATTCATGTTAAATTTCATTGGGTTTTGAGTCCGTTTGGACCTTCTTAGTTGCTGTCAAAAATGAAAATCCCAGAGGAATTAAGCCCAGAATATTCTAGTGGCTGGTTAGTTTTTCGCCATAACATTTGTGTTTCTTATCAGAATTTTGATTTCTTGGATGTTCTGAAATCCTTGTGAAATATTCCACAACTTTCATGTTTTCGGTTTTGATTGATTTAGAATTCTACATAGTGGAAAATTGGCATTTGCATCGCTGTCCTGTGTTGACAGGCAGCGCAAATAATTTATTTCATAGTAGTATTTCGATCATAACTTCTTCGTTACTAATCAGAATATCAAAATTGATGAAGTTTTGGAAACCTGTGGCTGTTGGCTATAATTTTTTTATTTTGTTTTTTGTAGAATTTCGAAGTTTGCATGGTGCAAAATTGATGTTTTCAATGTTGGTCTGTTATGAACTGCCCCAATATTGATGTAATTGTTCGACTTTGATGATTTCATTTGCATGCTTTTGCAAGAATTTTACTACGAAATTTTATGCTAATATTTGATTCTTTTTTCCAGCAATGGACTGGTAAATTTAGAATGTGACTTGAATTTAAATTAGTTTTAAATTCGATTTAAAATTTGAATATTGGTTTTTGCCGATTAAATTGCAAATTGATGTTTTTCTGAGTCTTAAAAATTCGAATAAATTGCATAAAATCTTCTAAAATCATGGTTTGAGCAATAAATGCTTTTATATATTTTTAAAGGTTTTTAAACAATTATTCTTTATTTTCTAGGCTTTCAAAAATCTTTAAAATTCTTTAAATGATGGGTTTTCACACAAAATCCTTTAGATAAATTTCTATAAATTGGTTTAAAATCCCGTTTTCTCTAGTAAATATATTATAATTAATTTTATTTACTTTAATTATTTTGATGCTTTTTCGGACGTATGAGGAAGTAAATTAAACGGTTTAGTAAAATTACGAGGTATGGGACTCGTGAATTTACTTTATCGGTTAATTTCGGACTTGTACGATCAAAACAACTTTTGGGAATTATTTGAATTCCTCTTTGATGACAACCACTTCGTGGTATGTTTTTGATGTATTTAAATCCTAATTGGGGCATTATTCCATGTCAATTTATTTGGTGTGTGTATATATATATATATATATATATATATATATATATAGTCCGAGAACCCCTAAATAGGAGTATATTCGATGATGGGCTATATTGATAGAGATACTCTTGCCAATGATATGAGGCAAATGTTACGATGGAATTTGATGATGATTGATGAATTTATGGTATTTCTTACTTGTCGATGAGATAAGACAAGTTTGGCATTTCATACCATTCGCCGATGACATGAGGTGATTCTTATGATGATTTAGATGATTTTCATAGTGTGGCATCGACTAGCGGCTAGAAAACCGCTAAGCGAGAACGTGCGGTATGGGACATACGTTACCACTTTTCGGGTTACTATCCGAGAGTTTCTGATACATTCTAGAAGGACTACCAGTACTTTGAGTCCCGATCGGGTCAAGCAATGTTTGGCTCGATCACTGTGATGGAGGGGGCTCAGCAGACACCGATTGGAGTGAAGACTCCAATCACTATGATGGCGGGTGTTCAGGATGGATATAGATGACGTCATAGACCGAAACAATTCAATGTGAGGACTCCGGTCAATAGATGGATATGGTACCATAATGATGGTAGTACTGGTAAGTAGCACGTGTAGCATTGCTTTGGCATGCGGGATCTGGCCAATCCGCGGTTTCTTTTGATGATTCATGATGATTTTGATTTCACTGCCTTTTTATGTGTTTTCTACAGCTTTATAGATGTGAGGAAGGAATATATGATTTCTTGGTGGATTTTGGAAATTTTGAATTTATGAATTGATACTTGGAATTTTATATGATTTTGGAAGGTTGATTATTTCATGAATGATTGTTAGGAGTTTTCCCTTATACCCTACTCACTCGTTCTCTTATGTTAAACCCAAGTATATATATAGATGCAAACCCCTTGTATTGACATGTAGAAGTTATATGTTATCTACTCTAGTAGTTCTTATCTGCTTATGTTTCCCTTTAGGCTATAAGGGAAAAGTTCCCATTTACCTTATCGTATTTCTTTTCTAACGATAAGATTCAGTTTGCTTGACTCGTGTGTTTGTCACTCGGGTCAGACCGAGTTGCAGGTTTGGTCAGATATCTATCTTTTGTGCTTGGACCCATTTTGTTTTTTGAGGGGCCCATGACTATGGACTTGGCTACATCTTTCGTGTGTGTCTTTTATGTCATCTTATTGTACATATTATTTCATGGGGATGGATATGTATGTATATTGTGTGGTTACACGCCACTATGATGTAGGGTATTACATTTGATGTTTGGCTTGTATTAGTATATATATCTATGGCTGTTGTTCTGTGATGTGATTGTTATATTTATTGCATTTTATTTCTAAATAGATCCTATAGTCGTGTAGTATCGTATTAGTTAAACATTGAGTATGTCGATCATGGTAAAAATTGACGTACTTAGTCTTTAGCTAATGCATTACTATACGGTTGCCCTTAACCAGCCCTATTCTCTACATTAGTAGACAGAATTACTCGTTACTTCTCTTTACTAATGTGGGTCTCAAGGTGGGGCGTCACATGCATTATATTGAATGTAGTTCTTCTTAGATCTGGAATAATCTAAATAGAATAGAAAGAACCTCTGGAAGATGGATCCGTGAAAGCACTTAAGTGATTGTACCAAAAATGTGCACAACATTCTTCAGATGTAATTGAAGAGATTAGAATGAAGAAATAAAATGGAAAATGAGGCTAATCTAACAATCACACTAAGAAAATATGCAGTAACAGGGAGAAAAAAGAATTTATGGTGGTTCGGCGTTATAGCCTACGTCCACTTTGAAGGATTTGACGTTTATTGCTGGTTATAACTGAATTACAATGGTACAATGAATAACACTCAAATTACAAGAGAATATAAACCAAGTAGCCGCATAAAAGTCCTTTTTTAGTTGCTGTGGAGGTGCTGTTTATAGGAATAGGGCCGGAAATATCTACCTTGAATCTCGAAATACCCATTCTCATGCGTAGGTGGGCCTACGAAATCGATTTGGAACTGTTTGGGATCGATCCCGATCGATCCATGTTGGTTTTGGTTCGATCTAGAATGGATCCAGTTGAGCTGCGATTGATCCTGGATGTTCCTAAGACGATATGAAAACTTCTGTGAAAATTTCATAACATTTGGAATTGTGGTTTGAGAGATATGAGCGATTCAAGATTGAGTTTTCTAGTAAAGTTGAATCCTTTATATCGATACATTTCGTATCGATCTTCTCATGTCGATGATTTGGCGTGCACGCTTCATGGAGATCTATATTTTACACTTAGAGACCGTTTCCTTTGGGTTTACTGCTCCTTTCATATCCATCCTATACTTTGTTTTCTCGCATCGATGCTCTACTCCTTCCATCGTATCGATCTCCGGCCCTTCTCTTCGTATCGATCAAGTAGGTAATCGACACGAAACATGCAACCGCTGGTCGAATGAAGTGTGATCGATCCAAGAGTGTTGAAGTCCATCGATATAAGTTCGAACCTGATAGATACGAATGATGGTTGTTGAGTGGTAGGGATATATCTACTTCATATTGATGGCGATGGATACGAAATGATGGATGGCGATGGACCTTGATCGATTCATAACTCGGGCATACGAGCTCCAATTGACCTGAAATTTGAAATTTTGCCTTTCATAGCTTTACTTGTCATATCATGCTAATTGTAGCTCGATTTGGACTCGAATCAAGTATGCGGGTATCCATCGTGAATCTATAGATAACCGATTTTTTGAGTGAACTATCTTCGGTCTCTGTTCATGTCCTTGGTACGACGTCCTTGCCAAAAGGCGAGATAATATGTATGATAAGTATTTGGATCAGACACATGCAAAGCCTTAGGTATTTCCTCTGAATGATAATGAAAAGATTGCTGACATGATAAGATGGGTTGTAATGATCTGCCTTTCGACTTTCAAATGTCGACACTAATACATTCACGGTATTCATGTACTGAGCACTCAACTACTAGAAGACGAATTGTTAGGGTAAAAAAAAAGAAAATAGAATAAGGAAGAGGAGAACACAACATTAGAATCTGACAATGGAACGATAACATATAATATCAAAAGTTAGTACAAACTGTCACTCTACGATGCATCACATTCAGAGTTACAATATTGACTATCATCATCAACTTAGACATCTCCGACAACCTGTTCTCACATATGCTAAGATATACAATACAATAATGTAGCGAAAATAAGAATTCTATGGTAGGTGAATGAAAGCACCCAGCTCGTCTCTAGAAGCTCTAAAGAACAACAAAGAAAACTTGCCTTTCTCAAGCCACTCGAAGGAGTACCCATGGAAATAAGGGATATATAAAACTACGAGTCAGACATAAATCTGGTGTAAGAAAATCAAGAAATATGTATGACATATAACATCACCTTTTGAGACTATATGGAATACCACAACGGTTATCACCTTTTGAGACTACATGGAATACCACAACGGTTATCCATTAAAAATAGCCAACCATATGTTTAGTACATATTTCGTTATAATAGATAATGTCTAGGGTATAGAATATAAGTAAGATCAAATAGTTGTGTCATACGTACACTACAGTACTAATAGGTATATAATCAATACTGTTAAGGTGCATTCATATAATTGTATAGTATTTCGATGAAGGTTCCCTCAATACATCGAGAACAGTCCTTGTAACCAACTGGATTTTTCGACCCATAAAAATCGACACTAATACATCCACTATATTACATGCCGAGAAATCGAATGTTGGAAAACCCGATTGTTATGGGAAAAGAAAGAAGGAAGAAGATAAGAAGAAACCTAAACAACATAGATCTCACAACGGAACAAATAATTTATAATATACCACAAATCTTTACACAAAAAATGTAATATGTGCATATACAAACATCAATCAGAGTATGCTAACCTATTTCAGCATAAACAGTTATAACAGCATGTCCTCACAATGGCCGATAAACACAATAATGAATACCATAGAAAATAACCATCATACATCTTTGGTTCTCCGACTTGTCTTCTGAAGCTCCAAAGCATCAAAACTAGTCTGTAATATGCTCGGTCTGACCCGAGAATTATAATAAAATAACACCCGAGTCAGTCTGGAAAACCAGCATGAGAAAACATACCCAATTTAATTTAAAGTTGTATAAAATCTTTGAAATTAAAAGGGTATCTCGTAAGACCATGTCGCATATAAACACAGATGGGTTTTTACCTCACGATAACCAAAACATTTTCTATAGAAAATGCATTTATATTATAGTAATGTCTAGACGCCAAAGTAAAATATGAATATAGACGAAATGCTTTTAGCTCACGTTTCAGCATAGTTGGGCACAACTATGTCTGTATGGTTCCTATTGGAGAATGGATTATATACAATGATTGGACTACTGGGGTACCGTCCACCACTGTGCATCTCTAGATAAAATAACACCAAAGACCTCGCTTGGATTCCCTGTCAACACAGGACTGGCCTACCCCTTGCTGCATAGTATTGAATATGATCCCTCCTTCATTAATGGACCCCAAAGCATAAAAATGAGAGATAATAGCGACTCTAGATAAGGATGATTATACCCTACTTGGGGGAGACCCACTTAGCCCTGCTACATCTTCCATGTTTTAGTGATTCCCAGTTGACGAGGCTTGAGGCTACAAATACCTTTCAAGAACTTTACACTTAGAATGCTCGTTGCCCTTAAATGACAATATGCTGATAGCGTTCATACATACAAGTCCGTTCTGGGTCTGAACAAAACCGAAGGCGCTATTCCTACTACATCAATTTTGAAATCACCCTTAGGATTAGTAGTGATTAGCCCTTGCACTTAACATCTCTATCTTCGATTCCATGCTCTTCACGATGTCTTCACTTCTAAACACATTTGTCGGATCAAAGTGGTTTTCGGATAACATATCTGATCCCGGTCTCTTCGAAACAACGTTCGATAATTTTGGGTAAACTCAACCCCGGTTCTTTAGGAAATAAACAATCAAAGATAAGATCGGAGATCACCTCCTAACCTTAGTGGATGGATTTCCTTATCATTGTCCTTGGAGAACAAAACGAGATTTATACACACAATAAAGCACCATTGGAGATGACTGTGCCATATAAATCACGTGTTTCTCCTAAATATTTCCAAAGTTACTTTAGGTCCACATTCAATAGTCGGTTATTTTACTATCAAATAACAAACATTCCAATAGGGATTTATTTCATAGGGAAAACCAACATTTGTTAAGCATATATGAAAGCACTAGCCTCCTGTTATAAATCTTTCATGAATAAAACCATTTGTAAATTACTTATATAAGAATACTTTTACAAAGATATATCCACCAATTCCTATATTTTCAATACTTAGAAAATATCCATTATATCAACGATATAAGTATATTTACACACTGAGAAAGATTCTATTTTTATTCGATTCAAGAATCATTCACAGACTCCTTATAATTCTCTAAAACAATTTATAAACCAATTTATAAAACTTATAAAACCATTTAATAAAATTCTTTTATAAATCTGTAGACCATTTCTCAAGTCTACTTATAAATATCTAACCATTTATAAAACTCTTCACCTTGTAAATAATCTTCCGTTCGTCTCCAAACCATTTTGTATGCTTCTTTATAAAATCCAAGCCTTTCAACTCCATTCATAGGTTTTGAAAACATTTGTAAACAATTAAAATCTTTTACTCAAAAACACCATTTTATAATAATAATTATTAACAAAAAACATTTAAATAAATGAAAATTATTAACTTTAAACATCTTAAAAATAATAATTTATAATTTCAAATATTGTTAAATAGAAATCACAATTAAACTTTACCACTTTTATTTATAAATAATAATAATTTGTTTTCAACACTATTAATAATCCTTATTATTAATCCCAAACCATAATTATTCTTGAAATAATCAATCTTTTCGAATATTAGCATTTTAATAAATTCTTTAAGACAATATAACTATAAACAAATAACTTTAAACAATACTACTATGACTAAATAACATTAAAATAATATTAAAATAATTTAATAACTTTAAAACAATATTATTATAATTAAATAACCTTAAAATAATATTAATATAATTTAATAACTTTAAAATAATGTTAATATAATTAGATAACTTAAAAACAATATTAATATAAGTAGATAATCTTTAAAAACAAAATATTTTGGAAACCCAATTTTCGGATTTGAAAATCGTTTCTTGTCTCAAAAACCAGTTCCCACTTAAGCGGCAATTTATATTATTTTTAAAATACTAATTTGAGGATAATAGCCACCCAACACTTAACCAATATCGATATTGATTTTCTATCGCTACCGGATTTTATTTTCAACATATAACAACATTATAACCACGGTGTTCACAATCATGTTCATTATTCAATAATTCATATAAAAGAAATATTATTAAAACAATTCAATAATAGTGAGGAATCATATTGGATCTCTCTAACCTGTTTCCCCCACATCACAGACGTTATAAAATTATAAAATATAAATCAACCGCTACGAGGCGGGATTCATATACAAAGGGTCATCCGCTCTTACGTGAAAACGTAATAATGTCTCATCCACTTCAGTAGGTGGGAATATATCCAGACCAACTAATAAATACAATAGTTCATTCAAACAATCATTCAACAATTTTATCAATTATATATCATATTAGTTAATCAAAAAGGTGAGTTTAACTCACCGAATTTTTTTGATGTCATCAAGGCGTTCCGGTTTAGAACTAAATCGAACTACGTCCGACTTTAGCCCAAATTTTAGCAGTCTTCGAATTCGTCCAAACCAGCTCCACTATGAAGCTTTCGTCGTTACGAGCGCAACGCAAAAATCTACACCTCAATTGGACCTCGTATGAGTGAGTTATTGAATTTTATAAGTAAATGATAATTTAAATTAAAAATAAATAAACTAATTACACAATTAACATTTACATCTAAACCTTCTTCCCTCTTACTCTTCTTCCTCCAGCACCCTGAAACCGTTCCCAACTTGCACGTGCACCCTATGATATGACGATCCACTTGATCACTTGACGAACCGATTTGCCAACCTTCCTCTCTTCGCGAAAGCTTCCTTTCCAACACAACTACGACAAGCTTGGCGTCTTAGAACAATTCATGACCTACCCATGCCCCTCTCACGTACGAACAGGTCGCGGCGACTATCTCTGCACCATGCTTTGTCGTTCTTCGACTCTAGGTGCTCTTCGATGCTACAAACACAGTGGCACTCCCCGACTGTCAATTCGACGACTCCAGCTCCCCTCAAAGCCGAACCCTAATGTCGCAGCTCCAAATCCAGCACTCCCAAATCCCACTATGTATCTCAAACTGCATACCAAATCGAAGGTTCCAGTCTAATGATCCCAAAGATATATGTTTTGGATTTAATCGTTGAGTATAACTTTTTATTTTAATTTTTTAAATCCTATTTTCTCTTTTTTTTCCATTGGCAGAGTTTAGATATCAGAGGAAGGATGTGAAATAACGTAGAGGGTATGGGCTATGTATGGGGTCTGGTTGACGGTGATAGAGCATAGGTTTGTATAGTCAAATCTAAATATATTTTTATTATTCAAATTTAAAGTATCAAGCTATATAATTTCAAACCCAATCGAGATGTGCCACCAGACAATCTATATGTTATACAGCTATTCTAAATGCAATGGAACTTGTCTCGATCCCTAATTCGATCGTATGCAGAAGATAGCTTTTTTAGTCCAATTATTGTATTTAATTTTCAATATTAAGTTCTATGTGTTTTGATCTCGCACGACCAAATGATACATTTAATCGGCATGAAATTTAACAGCATATTATAATTCACCATTATGGATCCAATAAAACTGGTTTCATCAAAATCCAAGACAATACCCGCAAGGCTATTTTTATATGTTAATTATAACGAGTTATTTTCGAAATCAATTAAATCACTTTTAAATCCAATTTAAAAGTTTATTATCTTGATTCTTTTTAAATAGAATTTAAACAAGCTTGAAATTATTATTATCCAACTTAAAACCCAAGATTCAATTATTTAAACAATTTCAATTATTAAATTCAACAATTAAATTATCCCCTAATTCACTATATTTGAAATTCAAGTTATTCGATCTATAAAATTAACTTTTTAATATTTAAAATCAATTAAATATTCCAAATTCGAATGGCTTAAATTCTAGATCATTGTAGTCCTCCTGCACAAGGATCATCAATATCCTTTCAAGTATCGTATATCTCTAGATAAAATATACCATAAACTAACCCATAGCTTGTCAACGCCGCGATGTTAACCGAATATCATCAACTCCCTCTAACAATATCAATAGCATCTCTAGTTTGGAGTTAATGTTCCTATTTGTGCTCGCTAAACCCTTTACGACTATATAACATATCTCTAGTTTTAGTCCTTTCCAATGTCGATGCTACATTTGGCATCTCTTACACGAGTCTTCATCACTTAAACAGAACATGAATCCCCAAATGGACTCCAACATTTTAAACAGATCATGAATCACTACATAGATTTGAGCATCTTGAAAATATCTCATACCTCCATATAGATTCACTCATAAGTCCTTTGACGAATTCTAACATTGTCCCCTCTAGGAATACACCTCAAGAAAGATAGTCCCCCATAATAGCATCGTTTGAAATGTTAACGCTGACCTCTCCCTTGGACTTAAAAATAGGATTGATATTTCAACTCGATAACATTTCACTTCACAACCACTTTCAAAACATAGAACTCATATATTGTTTTGAAGTGGTTACAGGTTTGAGTCATCTCATGTAAGTCCACTTCCCCTGCTTGGACACTCTAAAATCGATCAATGAATTTTCAGTTAACTTAACCTTGGTTCTTTCAGAAATAAATAGATAATACATAAGGGTGTAGTTCTTCTCCTCTCCGGATGGATTTACTTATCATTTTTCCTAGAAGAGCAAGAAGAGTTTACGTACAGTATAGCATCTTTGAAGATAACTATACCATATAGACCTTGTGTTTCTTCTAAATATTTCCCAGGTTATTTTGGTCAATTTCGATAGTCAACTTATCGAATATCAAGTACAAGATAGATGATCATAAATGGAAACCAAGTCTCATATATTTCCATAAATGAATAAACACGCAAATCAAGATCAAGTCACACAAAGCATGATCAAGTTACACAAAGCACAATTTAGTTATACAAAGCATGATTTTGCACCTAAGCGACTACTAACCCTTTTTATTTAATTAATATTTTATATTAATTAAAACCTCTTTCATTAGTTAAACTTATTTTATCAAATAAAACTTCATTTATTAATCATTAGTATTTATACTCTTCCAATACTTCAAATAGTTTTCGTATACATATCTTAATGGGCATAAGCATATCCATAAACCATTTAATAAGATTTCTTACTTTAAACCTTTACATTTTCTATCTTTTTTCCAAAAGATTCCATACTTATAATTTCCTTCAAAATATCTATTTTAAGGATCTAAGTACTTTCATAAATCATTCAAAAGGTTTAAGACTAATGTTACGCAAACGCAGTCACTATAAAGTCAAAACCATCTCACTTATGCTTATATTAAAAACTTTTTTTTAAAATTTTTATTTACATTCATAAGTATAATAAAAAAGGGTTAAAGGTGAATTTTATTAGCTTATTGTCACAACAAACACAAAACCATTTCACCTATAGAAATTAAGGTTCGTATACTTAACTCGTTTTTGATATTCTAACTTATACTATCCCTCATTGAAGAGTGAAGCCAAGTAAGTTAGAGCATTGGTTGCCTATCAAAATCTTTTCAAGACACTTCATTTTTGACTCTCATAAATAGATAGGTCTCCCTCATCGAATTTAGTGTTAAGTATAATATTAATGATTTTCATAAATAAGTAAGAAATTAACACGATTAACATGTTTTCGACATTCCTAACTTAACTATTCCTCGGTCAAGAGGGAGGCGGATATGTTAGAGCACTACGCCTCTATCACTACTCGAACATCAATCTTAACACTCACAAATAGATAAGCCTATGTTGGCTTTTAGTATGAAGCACAGTTAATTACTCTTCAAACAAGTAATTGAATAAAATACGGTTTTTTACAAAACTAGAATTTAGTAAAACAATTAAAAAGATATTTTATTACATAAGATATTTATACTTTGATAAAATAGTCAGCACATTTTCTAAAAACTATATATACTTAAAAATAATTTTAAAATACTTATAATAATAGATTTTAAAACATTCACCCAAAATATTTCTTGAAAATAACAAGTTTATAATTCACTTAAAAACTTGAAAAAACCTTGTTTCCATCATATTCAAAAGTAAACCCTCTTCTTTAAAAATTCATAACTAATTCTTAAAAATTAACAAATACATTAAACCACTTATAAAATACTCTAATAAGACTTAACAAACACTTCAATAAGTCCTTTATGGACCTTTAAAGTTAAAAAACAAAGGCTAAACGCGCCAGTTTTGGATAAATGGAAGTTTGACCACTTTTCAATATGTTACTTAACATTTTATTATCCTAACTTTTTATAACATCAATTATACATTATAAACACCATAAATATTGTGAGAAACTTCTAAGAATCACTCTACAAATTTCCATAGAATTTGCCGAACGCAAAGAAAGTCCTAAGTGCATCTATAGCGACTATAGCTACAAGAGCACTTTCAAATCCAAGCCCAATCTAAACCGGAGTTCATCTACAACCAATGTGCTTCGTCTCAAGTCTATGCTAAAAGTCATATAAGTCCATCCAAGTCCATTCAGTCTGTAACGACCTAGAATTTCACTGCTTTGATTAGTGAATATTTAATTAATTTTAAATATTCAATACATAGGTCTTATAACGAAAAAAACTCATTTTTATTAATTAATAATGATAGTAAAATCATTTTCAAATTTTTTTACCAAATTAAATAGTTCATAGAAAAACAGAAAATGTGACCGAAGAATGTTTTTCGAAATTTTGACTTTTCGATACAGAAAAGTTGTTAGTCTTTATGCACTATTTGTACATATATATAAGAGTTAATCAACTAGATAATAATATGCTTAGAAATAAATTATCTTATGTTAATTTGGATTTGGATTAGTAAGTGATGTGGCAAGAGATAGTTTTAAAAATAATAAACTTTTTATAAAAATATACATATTAAGTATCGTCACATCTTAGATTTGTAATCATTTACCATAATTATCTCTTGTCGCATCTTAGTTAATTAATAATTAAACTTATATATATATAAAGTGATGTGACTAAACATAATAATTATATATATAAGAAAGTGATATGACTACACAACATAATTATATATATATAAGAAAGTGACGTGACTAAACTTAATTATACATATATATAAAAGAGTGATGTGACTAAACATAATTATATATATATATATATATATATTAAATGATTTGTGATGCGACTTGACATAGTGAATAGGTGCAAAATCTTGCCTATAAATAGCACATATATTTCTCCATTTTTCCTTCTCTTTCCACCAACCTTTACTTCCATGTTTCAAACTCAGATGGAGATTTTCTTTTTATTTTTGAAATTGTGTGAAATTTTAATGGCTATAACATTCTAGGTTACCACATTTTCAAATTTTTAACATACCTATGCCAAAATACCCAATCTTTGCAAAGCAGTTTTTCACTTAGAATTTCACGTCCGAAAATTACCCTTCTTCTTTTGATCATAACTTCTTCAAAATGAATCAAAATTAAGGGAGCCTTTTTTATACGATAGAGAAATGAAATTGCAATAACTTTCACTTTGAGTCCTTTTCGAAATTCTATGAGTTGTTAGCCCAAAGATTAGTTGCAAAATCACGTATTTTCAGATTTGTTATTAAGAATTTGATTTTTATCCGAAGTCGCTCCACCTTACCAAAACAAGTCTCGCTTCCTCTTCCCTTCAAGACCGGGCCTACCCAGTGCATTCAGGGTTCAAGACTTTGTCTTGCTGCTTAGGAATATAAGTGCTATGTCATATTCTAATTTAGTGAGAGTTTGGATAGCTTTCGATGAGTAAATTCCTAACCTTTTGGAAAGAACTTTTCTTTATATGTTGTGTTGATCCTTAGATATATGCATGTTATATATATGTTGGATCTTGGCATGTTTGAATGTGATGAAAAGTGCAAATTTATGGGTTAGTGTTAGCACTCAAATGGATCTGTTATTGCAAAGTTAGTAATTGTATATATATTGGTATATGTATACCATTTTTTGTATGAATGTGATGTGTGAATATAAAGGGTTGATGATGAACTTGACTATACTCATGATGGATTGAATACAAAGTTGAAACTTTGTATGTAGTCGCGACAGATTTGAAATCAAACTCATTTCAAGAGTTTAAATTTTAGATTTTGGTTAAAGTTTGCGTAATTGATTGTAAAGTTTGAAAATTTACTAAGGTATGTTTCAATCATGAAACAGTATGGTTTTAGAAAAGCGGCATCGCTTAAAGGTGGGTTAGAGCAAACTACAGTCATAGCGACAATCGCTATAGATGCAATTCAGCAAAGGTTTAAATTTCTATTTCAAATTTGTTTTATATTGAAATTGGTTTACTAAGTTTTTCAAACTTAATTAGTAATATTAATTATTAATTAAGTTGTAATATAATTAATTAATTAGTTAATTAAAAAGTAATTAGCACCTAATTGGCAATTAAGAAGGTGACTAGAGATTAATCATCACTTAAGTTAAGTTAATGGCTATTGATTGATTTATAAAGTTTTAACTAGTGATTAATGGGGTCAAGAAGTAATTAATTGATTAATAATTATTTAATTAAGATTAATGGTTAATTAATTATTTATTTAAGTAAATGGTTATTTAATTAATTAACGTTAACTCTTAAGCAATTTGGTTTAACCTTAACCAAGTTGCATTAGGAAGTTAATTAGTACTCAATCAAGTTCATTAAGCCTAGTTAGAGTTTAATTATGATTTAATCTTGATTTAAATGGGATTAATTAAGGTTTAGTTAAGGTATAAGCTAATTAAATATATTTTTAACTTTTCAAAGGTGCTAAACAGAATGAGTTTTAATCAATTTTCTTTTTCAAAGTAAATTGATTCCAAATTAAAGGATCTCTAGTCCGGACCCTTAAGTAACTCATATGATTAGGAGAATTAAATGACATCCGTTAGCAGAAAAAAACATCATTCTGCTATAATTTAAGTGATTTGATTGTGTGGACATGTGTTAAGCAGAATAAATCTCTATTCTATTATAAATTGATTTAATCGTTTGGACATCTATTAGCAGGATAAATCACCATCTTGTTGTTATGTTATTTGGACTTGTATATGCCAATTAGTTATATTGATATGTTTTTCTCCGATTGGATATGAACTGTATTTACATATATGGTAGTTTATATAAATAACCTTTACGTGATTTAGGAATCGAATTGAAATTAATTGGTAACTTAAATTAGTATCATTGGGACTGTTAAGCCTCATTTGGAATTTATAAAGTATAGTTTTGAATTTACTTTAATTCTTTAATCAATTTGAGGCTAAGAGTTTATAAATAGTTTTCAAGGTATTTATAAGTGATAACTTGTTTATAGAAAGGGGTTTTACTAACGAAAAGTGTTATTAAGGTGTTTTACAAATGATGTTCTGTAAACAATATTTATGAAGGATATTTTATAAAGGAGTTAAGAAAGGTTTATATAAAGAGTTTTAAAAATAGGAAAAAGGTTCATAAATCGTTTCAGAGATTTGGAAAGAGGTTTATAAATTAACATAAAGGTTTATAAAAGTGGGTTATAGCTTTATTTTGAAAGTTATAAGTTAATTGAAATATGAGATGAGCTTCTAAAAAGGGAATTTTTGATAAAGGATACGCAGAATGTTTTATTTAAAAGAAATGTTCGGATTTCGAAAGAAGGAAACTTTAAAAAGTTTGTAAATATACTTATACTAATAAGATGAGTATATGATTTTGTTTTAAGGCATGAAAAGTAAAATGTTTTGGTAATATAATTGTACCGTTGAGATAAATATATAAAGGTTTTCAAGTATAAAGGAAATGTAAGGGGCTTAGGAATAGTGTTTTAAAAAGATCTTTTGATCAGATTTTATAGAGTGGTTTTATTAATTAAAGAGAGTTAATAAAGGCTCAATAGATCCCATATGAAAATTAAACCATGATTGGATGTTTGTTTATTTGATAGTTAAATAACCGACTATCAAAGCTGAACCCAAAATGTAACTTTGAAAATATCTAGGAGAAAGACGAGAATTATATGGTACAGTTACCCACGAAGGTGCTACATTGTACATATAAATTCGTTTTTCTCTTCTAGGGCGAATGATAAGGAAATCCATCCGCAAACGGTTAGGAGGTGAACTATGATCTTCTTATTTGTCTATTTATTTACTAAAGAATCGGGATTGAGTTTATCGAAAAATATTGAAAGTTGTTACGAAAAGACCGAGATTGGATATGTTATCCGCAAGTCACTTTGATCTAACCTAAGTGATTCTTAATGACAACCTCTTGAAGCATGGGATTGAAGACGAGGCCACTGAACTACAAGGGCTAGTTGCTACTAATCCTGAGGATAATTCCAAAATGGATGTAGTAGAAGTAGTGCCTTCAGTTTGTCCTTATCATGGATAACTTGTATGGATGAATGTAACATCCCCTTATTTGGAGGTCCAAAACTAACGGCTACGGATGCTGCAATCATCCATAGTTATTAATCCTCGGCGACCAAACACGGCGATATTAGATACACGGCGATATTAGATACATTGATACACAAACAAGTAAGAATATGGAAAATTTTAAATAGCCAAACAAATTCCACATTCCGTTTCAAAATATTCCAAATTGATTACATAATCCCAATTCCCAGACCACGTTTAGATAACATATAATTATTACAAAATACACCAAGAGCGACATATGAAGATGCCCTCTTGGTAGAAAAGAGTATATAAATAGGCAAGAGAACAATTTTCCTTTACAATAAGCACACAGCGGAAATAAAAGAACTCTAATAACAATCTTGCTTCCTACACGTCCATGGAAGCTTTATTCGACTAAAAGAACACCTGAAAACCTTAATTCTCAGCCTACTCAAAATCAATTGAGTACCCTAGAGTTTAAGGGGAAAACAAAAACTTCGGGTCAGACATAAAGCCTGGTATAAATAATAATTTACTGACTCAAACCATTTAGATATCTAGTAAGACCATACCCCTTAGCGGAATGGTTTTCCCCTCACTAGTACCCTAAAACATTTATAAAGCCATATACTGTGCTCCTGAATCCATAATGGTTAAAACATGGTATTTCAAAACATTATGATGATATGCAAAACAAGTAAATCACTTCTGGATTACCCATCCCCATTCTTTCCAACTATCTGTCTTAATTATAATTTCTAGGGTTACTTTTAACTTGTTAAACGTTAAGGACTATTTGTCCAATTACTTAGTTTTCATGGGATCACTAAGAACCTATTGGTAACTCCAATATCTTATTTCTTATCCTAGTTTTCATGGGATAACCAGGAACCTATTGGCTGACTGCTAATATTTTAATATGAATACAGTTTTCATAGTCTAAGTACAAACCTACTGTCCCCTGCTAGTATCAAATCATAGTTTTCATGGGCTGACTATGAACCTATTAGCCCCTGCCAATATCATACAGTTTTCATGGGATTACTGTAAACCTATTGGCCCCTGTCAATATCTTTAATTAAAAATCTAATATCTAATAAGTTATATTCATTACTAGGTCAACCAAACTGGTTATTCTGCCCTTTCCCCAAAATACAGTTATGGATTAATAACAATGCGAATAATATTTCAAAATCTTTATTTATGCCATTGTTATTACTTTAAATTGAGATATGGTTTATGTTTTGAAACCATAAATACATCTCTTTCGAAACCTCTGAATAACCTCCTTCAAAAGCAAAGACTTCTTTTCAAAACACTGTATACATACCTTACGAAGCCCTTAATAAACATTCTCTTCGAACCCTATCGTACCATTCGATGGCATCAAATCACCTTTTTCAAAATATAAAGCTTTGAAACAAATGAAAGTACCCCTTTTGAAAGTATCGGGTTTACTCTTTAAAAACATTACTTGGATCAAAATGGTTGTATACGAAAGTATCTACTTAGAAACCAACAAAAATTTATTTGGAGGAAAAATTGATGGTGTCGGAACCATCTTAGTCGAAAGCAAAGACCTTTAAAATCAAAACCTTAAAGGATAGAGTCGAAACCCCCTTTCGAATACATTGCCTTCGAAACCCTCAACCCCTTCAAAAGCATACAGAAAAAGGCTTAGGTTAAAATAGAAGTAACCCCTTTGACAACATAGACGACTTTAATGCAGTCGAAAAGGGAATTAGCAGCTTGGTTTCGACTCGGTCGAAACAAGTCCCTTCGAAAGCTTCTTATTGTAGGAAAAAGTACCCCTTCGAAAGCTAATATTTTAACATAATATGACAACCTTCTTCAAAAGCAATTATAAAACCCTTTCGAAAATATACATTTCAGCTATGTGGAAAGCATTAAGTAAAACAAGGCAAGGCTTTAACTTTTGAAAACAAAGCAGGGTTTCGACTTCATCTAAAGCTAACCTTTCGACACCAAGTCTTCCTCCTTCCTTCCAATCTGCTGCATACCATCTAAGTGATATCTTGTGTATTGGTTTTGACAATGGTGGTTTCGACTTCATAGGTTTCGATTTGGACGAGGCGAAGTCAAGGGAGTCGGAAGGTACTTACTAACAGAGGCGGAATGCATTTTTCTGATTTAAAGGCTGAATTATAGCCACTTTTAGTAAATACAATTTAACAACTTGCCTATTTGTATACAGTTGATTGGTTATCGAAAAAACTTTTCAAATACTTAACCTTTATAACTACTACATTTATATCAAATTAAAACCATTAAAATGCACATTTAAGCCCTTCCATATACTTAAACCAATCATTTCAAATAAGTCCTTCCTTTAAAATAATTTATTTTCCTTAGTAAATCAATTAGGAAAAATCCCAAAAAATTACAGAAATTCAATTTCATCATGTAATCAAACATATTAAAAAATTTAGACTCAATTTCTTCCTAAAATTCTCAAAGTAAATTTTAAACCCAACTATATCATATTTTTCATAAAAAAGTCATAATAAAACTTCTATAGCTTGAAAATTTTTGAAAAGTAAAACCATCTCCAAAATCATGTTTTACTTAACATAAAAATTTTCCATGGCAATCTGAAATCATATATTCTCGATTTTAGGTCAAAATAGTGCAAATTCATGTGTTTATGAATTATAACAGATCATTATAATATAACTCGTGCATATCATCATCCATATTATCACCGAAATGAATTTAAATCATAAATTCGAAACCATATAATCATAGAATAAAAATAGAGATGGTAGAAATTATCATTTACCTTAGACTTGATAAGGAATTTGAGATTTGTTGATGAATGATCCTCCCTAGCTTTAGATTAAAATTCCCCTTCTTCTTTGTTAATGGCCGGCTCTATTAGGGTTTTTGTGTTTATTTTGATTTGAAAAATAAAATGAAAATGAATGCAAAAGATGAGAAGTTATAGCCATGTATAATTAATTGGCTAATTTACTAATATGCCTATATGTATTTTAATTAACCCTTAAACCAACTTGAAGCCCATTTACTTTGCTAATAAGCACGACCGTGTATATAATTTATTCAAATCTCAATCTCCTTTTCATCATTATTCTATTTAATCTATCTAATTAAATCTTTCGAATAATGTTCTCAAAAAAATTAGGGATGTTACAATGAATATTGGCACTGCATTACTGCTGGGAAGGTAGTATTAGCATTTCAAAAGGGACTACTATTCAGAACGGTAAAATGTTGTCTCAAGCCTCATCAACCGGGAATGACTAAAACAGAGGATATGCAGCAGGGCTATGTGGGTCGTACCCATTAGGGTATATCATCACCCTTCTAGATATATACACAATCATCAATGAATTCGTGTAAGTGGAGACGCTCGGTTAAAGGTTGCAAAGCAACCGGGGTAATGACATATTCGGTACTATCCAGCAAGGGATAGGCTGGTTCTGTGTTAGCAGGGGTTGTTAGGCACAACATCGGTACATTTTTCTAAAAGTGTACTATAGCGGGCGGTACCACAGTAGCCCATTCATTAGTTGGAATCCATTCCCCAATACGTGCCTTACGTTTTCACTTGTAGAGCCTAATATGTTGGAATTTGGGATGCAAGTATTTTAGCTATTTTATCTATTTACTTTAAACCTAGACACTATGATAATATCACTAGATTTTGATATAAAATGTTTTGTTATTGTAAGGTAAAAACCATCTGTTTTTATGTGCGATGTCGTCTTATGAGATACCCATTGTTTGAAAGGCTTTCAAATGTAGAAATCAGTTTGGTTGTTACTGTTATCGAGTTTTACTCATGCTGGTTTACCAAACTGACCTAGGCATTATTCCACAGAATGCTCGGCTCAGACCGAGCATCCTTGCTAAGTTAGCTTTAGATGCTTTGGAGCAATGGATTCGAGTTGGAGGCCTAGGACATACTCTCATATTTCAGATATCTTCAATTTGTGTATGTATTATGTGTAGTTTGTCTGTTTTTGTAAGGACAGGTGTTATAACTGTCCAATTTTAATATGTACATGTAAAAAAAGTGGATCTCAGATTTTGTAAATACTTGATTATATTATATATTATTCCGTTATGTTGTGAGATTCCGTGATTGTTCCTAGTTCTTATATCTTCTATCTCCTTTCTTTCTCCTAACGATCTGTCTTGTCAGTACTTAGTTGTTCAGCATGTTAGTACCATGGATGTAATAGTGTCCACTTCTGGGGTTTGGAAAGATGGGTCATTACAACGTGGTATCAGAGCTAAAGGTTAAGCGAGAACCTTGGCTTTGGTGGGGTTTGAATCATCAAAGATAGGGTAACTGAGACCCTTGGATGAGTTTGAGTGTGTGTGTGTGGTGTGTGTCTATATATATATATATATATATATATATATATATATATATATATATATATATATATATATAGAGTGCACATTTGTTAGTGATAAAAAAAATTATATTGTGTTGTTTGATCTGTTGAGTGGCTTAAGAATTCTGGTCGATGCGTTTAGCTAACGTTATCGATAGGGATTTTCTAAACACTTAGACAAGTTTAATCGACACAGTATTATTTTAGAAATTGGGTAAATGAAATAAATTTAACTGGAATATATTTATATATAAATAGAACGATTTTCAAAAGTAGTATAGTATAGTTGGTTGAGATATTAGGAGATAATAATATGTTATTGTTATCATTTAAGGCTTGTTTAGTCATGTTCATCCAGTTGAGCATTGACTATGGTTAGTGTGCATAGGAAGTTTCCATTTTAAGATATGGGTTGGGTAGATAAGGATTGGAAAAAATATAGCAACGAACACCTTGTGAATTAACTTTCACGGTTTGACTATAGGGCATTCGATGTTAATGTTGAGGTAGAATTTGATTTTAAGTTAGAATATTTGAGATAAATATGTAAAATGGTTTAATAGAAGTGATTTATAAAACTAGTTTATAAAAATGTATCATTTAAGTTGGAAGAATTTAGGTTGAAAACTAGAGAATCTGAATCCCAGTGCTTTTGGAAAAATGATTTTCAAGATTTTGGAATAATAATAATAATAATAATAATAATAATAATAATAATATCCAAAACCAATTTGGTTTAAATATAAATTTTTGGGGATAAAAGTGTAAGTAAGAAGTGTTATCTTTGGATTGATATGGGGAACAAATCTTGATTGTTTTGTGATGATTGGAATAATCTTCTAAGTAATGGTCAGATGTTTGCCTAGGCAAATGTTGTAGTGCACTTAGCAAATTATTCTCTTTATCATTGTACAGCCGAAATAAGCTCAACTCGAACGAACCCAAAGTAAGTTGGAAATGGTTCTTTTGTTGGAGAATTTAAAGTATTGTTCCAAAAATGAGATTTTGAAGTAAAAGGAATATTTTTAAGTTAACTAGTTCGAGTGGCTCGAAAATAACTTAAAATTGGAGAAGGAATGTGTTCAGATGGTAAACACTTCTCTTAAGTATTACCCTTCTTGGTAAGGGAATGTATGATACTGTTTGGTAGTACCCAGTTCCTTATTATCATTTTGGAGTTACTCGGGCTATATATATATATATATATATATATATATATATATATATATATATATATTTCTACGATTGAAATATACGGTTTTATTTGAAAATGTTTTGAACAAAAATCGGGTATTTGGATCTTGAGTTTTCTTCGAGAGATAAATTCGAAATGGAATAATGGAATCAGATAGGGAAATGTGATCTTAGGATGTAGTGAAATAACATCAAAGTTGAACCAATGTTGTTTATCGAATGTTTTCATAAATGATTTTGTGGAAATTGGATTGGTATTAGAGAGAACTAATTAGTAAGTGTGTAGGGTGGACGTAGATCATTTCTCCTTTTCATATAATTTTAATCCAAAATTCGAGTACATGACTTTGAGATATTTGCACCATTCCGAATAAGGATCTATTGCTCGACTTTTGACGGCGAGCACTAAATGAGGGTTCTTGATGTGGGACCAAAGTTTTCTATTATACTTATAATTACGTAAGGAGAATAGAGGTTCCAAACCAAGGAGCCTGATCAGAGTCTGCACTAGAGAATCGAGAGAGTGATATTAGTTTAGAAGGAAAGTTATGTATTCAAGTTGAGATCGATTCAAATTTTGCAAAAGAATGATCCATGTACATCATACGAGCTGATATATAGTGTTAAGTTTTTCTGGGATAGGTCGAGGTGTAATTTTAGGGATGCAATTCTTTTAAGAGGGAATAATGTAACGACCTTGAATTTCACTGCTTTGATTAGTGAATATTCAATTAAATTTTAAATATTCAATATATAGGTTTTATATTGAAAGAAAAATCATTTTTATTAATTAATAATTATGGTAAAATTATTTTCAAAATTTGTTTACTAAATTAAATAGTTCGTGGGAAAACAGAAAATGTGACCAAAGAACGTTTCCCAAAATTTCGACCTTTCGAAACCGGAAAGTTGTTTGGAACGTTGTTCGTCTTTGTGCACCATATGTACATATATATAAGAGTTAATTAACTAGATATTAATACGCTTAGAAATAAATTATTTTATGTTAATTTGGATTAGTAAGCGATGTGGCAAGACAGTTTTAAAATAATAAACTTTATATATATATATATATATATATATATATATATTAAGTATTGTCACATCTTAGATTGTAATTATTAATCATAATTATCTCTTCTCACATCTTAGTTAAATAATAATTAAACTTATATATATAAAGTGATGTGACTAAATATAATATATATAAAAAAGTGATGTGACTAAACAACATAATTATGTATATATAAGAAAGTGATGTGACTAAACATAATTATATATATATAAGTGTGTTGTGATTAAACATAATTATATGTGTATGTGTATGTGTGTATATATATATGGTAAAAAATTTGTGATGTGACTTGACAGAGTGATTAGGTGTGAAATCTTGTGTAACGTATAGGGATTTTCGTTGCCGAAAAACCGAATAGTTATGGGTTTTAAAAAGAAAAGAAAAGAAAGAAGAGAGAAAAAGAAGAAAGAAAAAGAAAAATAGAGGGAAAAGAAGATAGACGATTTTTTTTTTTTTAGAAAAACAGAGAATTTTAAAATAGAAAAAGAGAATTTGAAAATAGAACGGGACAGAAAGGAAACAACAGAACAACAACAGAATCTCACAATTCGCAGCGGAACAACATATAATAATAAATGAATAATCTTTAAACAAAGAACTATCAGTTATTACATTTTATACATTACATTACATCATATCATCACATCAGAGTGTACAACAACATACAACAACAACAGTGCAGCGGAAAAAGAAATACTATATAAGTAATATGCCATGCCATCCATCTTGCCTCCAGCAACTCCAGAATATCCAGAATATCCTGATAAACCTAACTCTCAACTGCCCGTGTGGAAATTGGTGGGCACCCAGAGTTTAGGAAGGAAAACAATAAACTCCGAGTCAGTCATGTGACTGGTGTGAGAACTCAAAACAGTTTATTTATCTTTAAAATCAAAATAGAAGAATATTTTTTTTTTATTCAATTCGCAATGCTTTTAAAAGTGTAACTACCATAAGACCTCCCACCACACACACAATGCAAACGCAGACTTGGAGGAGATTTCTTCTTATGTTAGTCAAAGATGCTTGATACGCATTTAAAATAACATTTGATATTATTACTAGTGCATAGTGTAGAACAAATCCTTTCGAAAGTAGAATATAAATCTTAGCCAGCATAGGTACCATTATATTATGCCTACTAATAGCTACCATATTAAATGGCAGGTTCTACAACTAATACCGTACAAGTCACGTATTGTTTCTTTGGATTTCCAACAAATGGTCAGGCCAAGGAACTTCCCATTGCCACTGAGAATGCCTCTGGATGGACATCCCCGAGAACCAAACCGGATCTCTACCAACACAAGGCCGGGTTACTCCTAACTGAGCAACAACTGACCGAATATGCCATCCCCCGGTCCTTTGGGACCTTTTTCCGAGAGCGCTCTCTAATCAATTCACACAATCATAACAAAGTGTTTTCAACATGAGTAAGTATCTGGGCTCCATACCATGATACCACCCTTTTCCAGAAGGAAATGGACACATCCTAAAGGGTGCTACCCCTCATAACCTTGCTGCTTCTTTCCTGTTTTGACCATTTCCGGGATGTGAGGCTCGACGAATTCACGTCCACAAAAACATACTTTATACAAAAGCCATGCTTTGGGTCAACAAATGATCAACACAATGATCACTAAGATAGACGATCAAATAAATGATCCTATCACAATAATCAACACAATGATCATTTCAGCATCACTCAGCATGTCACATTACCAAATTGGGAATATATCGCTGATAACTTCAACTATATAACCTTTGAGCTCGTACGTCTCAAAGAAGGGTGTTAAGCAAAGAATAAATTCTCCGCCACCAACAGAAATATATTTGAAAGAAATCGGCTTTATATCTCAACTTGTAATGTCAGGCATACAATCCATACAAGTCTGTTCCGGGATCGAACAGAACCGAAGGCACTTACAAAGAAGTCCTTGCAATCCGGATATTCACAATCCTGATCGGATTCACCATCACATATGGAGAACTCAATACCGGAGCAACTCGGTGCAGAGTCAATCGATAGTTCATCCTATCGCTTTCGCAAATACCGGTCTTCAACACCGATCTTCAAATGCAATTCACAACGACGTATCACATATTCGGAGTGGGTTATAGACCCCATGGTCCTTTCCCGGTTAACCCGAATAGTGAGCGCTTATTCAAAAATAAGTGTGCATTCAAATTCAATCAATTCACATCAAATACCCATTCAAAGGGAAATATTGATAGTCGGCTATTGAACTATCAATGGATATGCACACATCACCAGATTCCAAATAATTTTCCAAATTATTTATTTTCCAAAATATCTTTACAAGATATAAAATTCCAACACTTCAAAAACAAATCAATATTTATTTTTAACCAATTTCACTTTTCACATATAAATTCCATAATGAATTTATATTTCAAAATATTCGTGCATATACGATTTCAATTATTCATTTTCAATTTATCTTCAAAAAGATAAATTCTAAATATTCACTTCACATTGGAAAACATTTCCATACTTATTTATCCATAAGTAATTCACAAATCTCTTTTATTTTCAACACTTAGAAAATATTCAATATACTTAAATCGAATTAAGTATATATTTCATTCTTTAAGGAAATTATTCACTTAAACATATTTGCTTGGGCCAAAACGAATGTTACGTAAAACATCGTTACGACAACCCAAAATCACTAGTATAGGGATTCGAATTTAAAATAGATATATAAATCCCAATACTATTAAAAACATTTCCTTTCGGAAATCATTTACTATAACAACAGTGTTATAGTCTACCATTTCCTTTTATTTCTCGAAAACGTCTATTTCAACAATAAATGTTGAAATCTATGGTTTCGACTCTCAACACCTTTTAAAACATCGTTAGATCGTTTTAATTCTATTTAAAACATCACATTCAAAACAATTTCTTTAACGTATTATTCACTATTCAAAAACGTGAATATACTACCTTAACAAATTTCATCATTTCTATTCACTTTAACTTAAAGGATTATTCACTGTTCAAAATGTGAATATAACTCTATCTCTAAGTTATAACAATTAACTTATCAAAATAAGTCATTTGCGGATTTATAAAACAACGTTTATAAATTCCGTTTCTATTTATTTATAAAAACTTCCTTTTTATAAATTCCTTTATTAACCTATTCCAGTTTATAACTCAATTATAAACTACAAGTTCATATTATAAGTTAATTACTTATAAAACGATTATTTTACAAAATCGTTCATTTAACTTCCCAAATTATTAATCTTAACCTATAAGATTGTTTATTTATCCAAAATTCATTCTTTCGATAACTTTATAAATTTTATAAACCTGTTGCTTATAAAATTTCATTTATAACTTCACAGTTTATAATTTCATAAATTTCATTCATTTAGGAAATTCATTTTCACTATATTCAAACACTTATAAAAACTCGTTTTATAATGTCCATAATTCAATTTATAAATATCCATTTATAAATCTCTTAAGATAAATTAGTTTATATTATTATTCTAAAACGTCTTTAAATTCCTTTATAATTTCATCATTTCGATTTATAAAATAATCAAATTTTATAAATCCTATATTTAAACTTTTATCATATATTCAAAAATCCAATCTAAATTATTTTATAAAATCATTAGTTCATATTTCTCAAAAATCGACTTTTAATCGTATTTCTAAAAATCAGCTTTTTAACTATATTTCACAAAAAACCATAATTTTTATAACTTAAAAAATTATAACGTTTATTTATTTATAATGGATCAATTCCAAAAATATAGTATATTTTCAAAATCACTTTAAAACCATTTTAAAATCCCAAAAATCTGGGTCCAATGATGCTACACACCAAATAGTCAATCACGACTACAACGATATCATATATCGATATGATATTCCATCAAATATCAAAATATCTGAAATAAAATAAATACTGTTGAGGAATCCAGTTGGATCCCTCCAACCTGTTTCCTGCATCCAAAAACATTAGCACAATACCAATTTCGCTCCAGTACGAAATTATCGCGGTACATGTTTTTTTTATAAATATTATCCGCTTACTAACGGCGTAATAGGGTCTCATCCGCTAAACAAAAATGCGGGAAATCAATAACTCCAATATATACATATGCCAATATATATATATTGCTATTATATATAATACCAATTTCACTGTTTATGAAATATTCGCGGTATATGTTTATATTAATTAACATCCGCTTACTAACGGCGCATAATGTCTATTTTAACAATCAATAATTTACAGTCATCATTCAAACATGCATTCAAATATTTTAAATCTAACTATTTAATAATAAAATCGAAATCTATTCGATTGAGTGAGAAATTCTCACCTTGGTTTTAAATTCCGTTTAAGCTTTTATTTCGAATAAAATTAAACGCGCGTTTAATTTTACCCGAAATTCTCACTAACTCCAAACGACTCCAAACCAACTCCATCGCGTAGTGCTCGTCCATACGATTCCAACGCAACTGGATTTGCGCTGTTTCGACCTCGTATGAAAAAGATATGCATTTTATAAGATCGTACACGATTTAAATAACTTAATTTACAACTAACTTTATAATTTATAACCTATATCCATCTATAGCCACATGATCCCTCACCCTTGCATCCAGGCCGTCCACCCACTCTTCTTCTTCATCACGCACGCAAGTTACAGGTAAGGGACGCACAAAGTAACCCATTAGCCTAAATTAGGTTTTCATATTCCGATCACCCCGTTCCACTAAACTCCATCACAACCCCACCATTCGAACCGCCTCGACTAGAGCTACACTCGGCCCAAGGCACAATGAACTCGGCCCCCATCTGCGCATGAAATTGCGTGCGCAACCGTAGAGCTTCTAGCTCGATTTGCCGCCAATCCGAAGCTCCAAACACGATCATAGCCGTTGATATTGTAGATCTTGATGTACTCTACATCTTTCTAGTTGAAAGATTCTTGTAAATGTTGATGGATGAAGAGAAAAGAGGAGAAGAAGTTGGGAATGCTTCAGCCGTTCATGGTTAGGGCCGGCTAGGGTTTTGTGTATATTTATTTTTTTTTTTTTTTTAATTTGAGAGGGGTGGTCTATTTATAAGAAACAGCTAGCGTAAACACTATTCATCCCGGGAATTCCGAACTCCGATTTAGACGCCGTAACCAGCGTACCTAGGGTTTATCCCGCGTTCCGGACACAATGGAACAGGTTTCGGAAGCTAATTCGGACATCTGTGCGAGTTATGGCTATAAACGCTCAATTTGAATTAAACCGATTTAAGTCGATTTCTAGGCGTTTTAATTTGTACCGGACAAACCGTAAATCCAATTGACTTGAAATTTGAAACCTTACAATAATATCACATTACGGATCCGATGAAACTGGTTTCGTCGAAATCCGAGACTTTTTGAAAAATGGCTATTTTGACTCGCCAAATTTAAATTAAAAATAATTCGATGCGTTTCGAGCTGCCACGATCAAACGATAACTCCGATTGACACGAAAATTGAAATCCAGTAATAACTAACTATTACGGATCCAATGGAATTGGTTTCGTTCAATTATGAGACTGTTCAAAAATTGGCTATTTTACAGTCGATTATTAAATATTAAAATATTCAATTTTCACAGATTAACTTTTAATTCGATTTTAAAAGTTCTAAAATATTTATATAACTCCAGTATGATTAAATAAAATTTTACAAATCATTTTCTATCATATTTAACTCAATTTTCAATTATTTCCATAATTTCACATATTAAATTATCGATTTAATTATCCAATAAAATCTAATAAATCAAATAAAAATTTATTTGACTTATAAATTCACTTATTAACATTTAAAATTAATTAAATATTCAAATTTAAATAAATAAAAATTCTGGGTCGTTACAATCTTTCCCCCTTAAAAGAATTTCGTCCTCGAAATTACAAGTAAGAAGATTACAGAATTTATTAATTTTCCAAAATTCATAGTTAAACTTCTTATACTACTTTACTAAGTTTTCAAATCATACTTAGTTATCTTTTCAAAAACAACTACTATTATTTAACTTTCAACTTCAAAATCAAAGTTAAAGTTTTCAAAATTTTTCAAATTTTCTCAAATTTTTCTAACGCCTTAACTTTCCGGAAAAATTCGCCATAGTCTCCTTTGCGCGGCTCGATCCGAAAAAAAAATGACAGTATATATATCACAAATATACATCTCATCAAGTAATGAGGCATCCCGAAGGGAAAAAAGTGTAAAAGTACGATATTTAATCCGAGATATGTACCTTATATTTTATTAGCGAGCATATACGGCTAATATAGCGCTAAAGCGAACTCCAAATGGGAAGCAACGCGATCCGCACCTACTAAATACTCAACAAACAACATGAGAATCATGCATATATGAAAATAGTATCAATATACAACATATAGCAACATAATAACTATATATGTCACATAGCAAATGCAACAATAGCAATATATATTCAACCATCAACCAACTAACATTCATATTCTCATTATATTCAATGAATTGGTTTTCACTTTAAATCACATTTGATTTATTTACATTGGATTTACTAACATTCATTCTCAATTCAATTAGTTATCATTACTAATTAAATCCAATCCACTTTCAATTCTATTCAAATTTATTTACTTCTAATTTGAATTCAATTTCATAGCTTTCAATTTCATTAACACTTAATGAATTATATACAATCTATCAACAATCATATAACAACCAAAGTATATTAATTTCAACCAAATTCCTTTGCTTTAAATTGATTTTCATTCAATTTTATTCAACTTCTAATAACATTAGATTTTAAATGAATTTACACTTTAATTCATTATTCCATATCAACTTAAATTACATTCAATTGATTAACATTCAATCCATTCATTCAATTCAACAGTTGAATTTCATTTACATAACTTAAGTTCACATTTATCAATCAATTCAGCTTCCAAATTCTAAAGTAAATTTTCATTTAACTTTAAATTCATTTTTATTTACAACTCATATTCATAAATATATTCACATAGTTTCACTTCTTATATATATATAAGTTTATTTCACAATTGTAAATCACTTTAATTATAATTTCAATTCTTATAATTCTTTTGCTTATACAATTATTCTTTTATTTAGATTATTCAAACAACTTAACAATCAACTTATACATACTTTAATAATTCTGAAAAATTATTCCTTTACATATAAAAATATAATCAAGGCAAAATCATTCCATTTACCCAATTTAAAACAATATTATGTCGAATTGTTCTATTCAAGTGTTTAGAAACCCCTTCGGCATAGTCTTGCGGACCACGCTGACGAAAGTTCATATGCCACTCAATAAACCAATCATCACAATATAAAACAATTTTTATATTCACTAACAAATACGCTCTCATAGCTATTATTACACTCAAACTCATTCTAGAGCACTGCTGACCCTATCTCTAACGAGTAATACCCTACAGAACCATGGTTGTCGCTTAACCATCAGAGCTCTGATACCAAATGTAACGTATAGGGATTTTCGTTGCCGAAAAACCGAATAGTTATGGGTTTTAAAAAGAAAAGAAAAGAAAGAAGAGAGAAAAAGAAGAAAGAAAAAGAAAAATAGAGGGAAAAGAAGATAGACGATTTTTTTTTTTTAGAAAAACAGAGAATTTTAAAATAGAAAAAGAGAATTTGAAAATAGAACGGGACAGAAAGGAAACAACAGAACAACAACAGAATCTCACAATTCGCAGCGGAACAACATATAATAATAAATGAATAATCTTTAAACAAAGAACTATCAATTATTACATTTTATACATTACATTACATCATATCATCACATCAGAGTGTACAACAACATACAACAACAACAGTGCAGCGGAAAAAGAAATACTATATAAGTAATATGCCATGCCATCCATCTTGCCTCCAGCAACTCCAGAATATCCAGAATATCCTGATAAACCTAACTCTCAACTGCCCGTGTGGAAATTGGTGGGCACCCAGAGTTTAGGAAGGAAAACAATAAACTCCGAGTCAGTCATGTGACTGGTGTGAGAACTCAAAACAGTTTATTTATCTTTAAAATCAAAATAGAAGAATATTTTTTTTTATTCAATTCGCAATGCTTTTAAAAGTGTAACTACCATAAGACCTCCCACCACACACACAATGCAAACGCAGACTTGGAGGAGATTTCTTCTTATGTTAGTCAAAGATGCTTGATACGCATTTAAAATAACATTTGATATTATTACTAGTGCATAGTGTAGAACAAATCCTTTCGAAAGTAGAATATAAATCTTAGCCAGCATAGGTACCATTATATTATGCCTACTAATAGCTACCATATTAAATGGCAGGTTCTACAACTAATACCGTACAAGTCACGTATTGTTTCTTTGGATTTCCAACAAATGGTCAGGCCAAGGAACTTCCCATTGCCACTGAGAATGCCTCTGGATGGACATCCCCGAGAACCAAACCGGATCTCTACCAACACAAGGCCGGGTTACTCCTAACTGAGCAACAACTGACCGAATATGCCATCCCCCGGTCCTTTGGGACCTTTTTCCGAGAGCGCTCTCTAATCAATTCACACAATCATAACAAAGTGTTTTCAACATGAGTAAGTATCTGGGCTCCATACCATGATACCACCCTTTTCCAGAAGGAAATGGACACATCCTAAAGGGTGCTACCCCTCATAACCTTGCTGCTTCTTTCCTGTTTTGACCATTTCCGGGATGTGAGGCTCGACGAATTCACGTCCACAAAAACATACTTTATACAAAAGCCATGCTTTGGGTCAACAAATGATCAACACAATGATCACTAAGATAGACGATCAAATAAATGATCCTATCACAATAATCAACACAATGATCATTTCAGCATCACTCAGCATGTCACATTACCAAATTGGGAATATATCGCTGATAACTTCAACTATATAACCTTTGAGCTCGTACGTCTCAAAGAAGGGTGTTAAGCAAAGAATAAATTCTCCGCCACCAACAGAAATATATTTGAAAGAAATCGGCTTTATATCTCAACTTGTAATGTCAGGCATACAATCCATACAAGTCTGTTCCGGGATCGAACAGAACCGAAGGCACTTACAAAGAAGTCCTTGCAATCCGGATATTCACAATCCTGATCGGATTCACCATCACATATGGAGAACTCAATACCGGAGCAACTCGGTGCAGAGTCAATCGATAGTTCATCCTATCGCTTTCGCAAATACCGGTCTTCAACACCGATCTTCAAATGCAATTCACAACGACGTATCACATATTCGGAGTGGGTTATACGACCCCATGGTCCTTTCCCGGTTAACCCGAATAGTGAGCGCTTATTCAAAAATAAGTGTGCATTCAAATTCAATCAATTCACATCAAATACCCATTCAAAGGGAAATATTGATAGTCGGCTATTGAACTATCAATGGATATGCACACATCACCAGATTCCAAATAATTTTCCAAATTATTTATTTTCCAAAATATCTTTACAAGATATAAAATTCCAACACTTCAAAAACAAATCAATATTTATTTTTAACCAATTTCACTTTTCACATATAAATTCCATAATGAATTTATATTTCAAAATATTCGTGCATATACGATTTCAATTATTCATTTTCAATTTATCTTCAAAAAGATAAATTCTAAATATTCACTTCACATTGGAAAACATTTCCATACTTATTTATCCATAAGTAATTCACAAATCTCTTTTATTTTCAACACTTAGAAAATATTCAATATACTTAAATCGAATTAAGTATATATTTCATTCTTTAAGGAAATTATTCACTTAAACATATTTGCTTGGGCCAAAACGAATGTTACGTAAAACATCGTTACGACAACCCAAAATCACTAGTATAGGGATTCGAATTTAAAATAGATATATAAATCCCAATACTATTAAAAACATTTCCTTTCGGAAATCATTTACTATAACAACAGTGTTATAGTCTACCATTTCCTTTTATTTCTCGAAAACGTCTATTTCAACAATAAATGTTGAAATCTATGGTTTCGACTCTCAACACCTTTTAAAACATCGTTAGATCGTTTTAATTCTATTTAAAACATCACATTCAAAACAATTTCTTTAACGTATTATTCACTATTCAAAAACGTGAATATACTACCTTAACAAATTTCATCATTTCTATTCACTTTAACTTAAAGGATTATTCACTGTTCAAAATGTGAATATAACTCTATCTCTAAGTTATAACAATTAACTTATCAAAATAAGTCATTTGCGGATTTATAAAACAACGTTTATAAATTCCGTTTCTATTTATTTATAAAAACTTCCTTTTTATAAATTCCTTTATTAACCTATTCCAGTTTATAACTCAATTATAAACTACAAGTTCATATTATAAGTTAATTACTTATAAAACGATTATTTTACAAAATCGTTCATTTAACTTCCCAAATTATTAATCTTAACCTATAAGATTGTTTATTTATCCAAAATTCATTCTTTCGATAACTTTATAAATTTTATAAACCTGTTGCTTATAAAATTTCATTTATAACTTCACAGTTTATAATTTCATAAATTTCATTCATTTAGGAAATTCATTTTCACTATATTCAAACACTTATAAAAACTCGTTTTATAATGTCCATAATTCAATTTATAAATATCCATTTATAAATCTCTTAAGATAAATTAGTTTATATTATTATTCTAAAACGTCTTTAAATTCCTTTATAATTTCATCATTTCGATTTATAAAATAATCAAATTTTATAAATCCTATATTTAAACTTTTATCATATATTCAAAAATCCAATCTAAATTATTTTATAAAATCATTAGTTCATATTTCTCAAAAATCGACTTTTAATCGTATTTCTAAAAATCAGCTTTTTAACTATATTTCACAAAAAACCATAATTTTTATAACTTAAAAAATTATAACGTTTATTTATTTATAATGGATCAATTCCAAAAATATAGTATATTTTCAAAATCACTTTAAAACCATTTTAAAATCCCAAAAATCTGGGTCCAATGATGCTACACACCAAATAGTCAATCACGACTACAACGATATCATATATCGATATGATATTCCATCAAATATCAAAATATCTGAAATAAAATAAATACTGTTGAGGAATCCAGTTGGATCCCTCCAACCTGTTTCCTGCATCCAAAAACATTAGCACAATACCAATTTCGCTCCAGTACGAAATTATCGCGGTACATGTTTTTTTTATAAATATTATCCGCTTACTAACGGCGTAATAGGGTCTCATCCGCTAAACAAAAATGCGGGAAATCAATAACTCCAATATATACATATGCCAATATATATATATTGCTATTATATATAATACCAATTTCACTGTTTATGAAATATTCGCGGTATATGTTTATATTAATTAACATCCGCTTACTAACGGCGCATAATGTCTATTTTAACAATCAATAATTTACAGTCATCATTCAAACATGCATTCAAATATTTTAAATCTAACTATTTAATAATAAAATCGAAATCTATTCGATTGAGTGAGAAATTCTCACCTTGGTTTTAAATTCCGTTTAAGCTTTTATTTCGAATAAAATTAAACGCGCGTTTAATTTTACCCGAAATTCTCACTAACTCCAAACGACTCCAAACCAACTCCATCGCGTAGTGCTCGTCCATACGATTCCAACGCAACTGGATTTGCGCTGTTTCGACCTCGTATGAAAAAGATATGCATTTTATAAGATCGTACACGATTTAAATAACTTAATTTACAACTAACTTTATAATTTATAACCTATATCCATCTATAGCCACATGATCCCTCACCCTTGCATCCAGGCCGTCCACCCACTCTTCTTCTTCATCACGCACGCAAGTTACAGGTAAGGGACGCACAAAGTAACCCATTAGCCTAAATTAGGTTTTCATATTCCGATCACCCCGTTCCACTAAACTCCATCACAACCCCACCATTCGAACCGCCTCGACTAGAGCTACACTCGGCCCAAGGCACAATGAACTCGGCCCCCATCTGCGCATGAAATTGCGTGCGCAACCGTAGAGCTTCTAGCTCGATTTGCCGCCAATCCGAAGCTCCAAACACGATCATAGCCGTTGATATTGTAGATCTTGATGTACTCTACATCTTTCTAGTTGAAAGATTCTTGTAAATGTTGATGGATGAAGAGAAAAGAGGAGAAGAAGTTGGGAATGCTTCAGCCGTTCATGGTTAGGGCCGGCTAGGGTTTTGTGTATATTTATTTTTTTTTTTTTTTTTTAATTTGAGAGGGGTGGTCTATTTATAAGAAACAGCTAACGTAAACACTATTCATCCCGGGAATTCCGAACTCCGATTTAGACGCCGTAACCAGCGTACCTAGGGTTTATCCCGCGTTCCGGACACAATGGAACAGGTTTCGGAAGCTAATTCGGACATCTGTGCGAGTTATGGCTATAAACGCTCAATTTGAATTAAACCGATTTAAGTCGATTTCTAGGCGTTTTAATTTGTACCGGACAAACCGTAAATCCAATTGACTTGAAATTTGAAACCTTACAATAATATCACATTACGGATCCGATGAAACTGGTTTCGTCGAAATCCGAGACTTTTTGAAAAATGGCTATTTTGACTCGCCAAATTTAAATTAAAAATAATTCGATGCGTTTCGAGCTGCCACGATCAAACGATAACTCCGATTGACACGAAAATTGAAATCCAGTAATAACTAACTATTACGGATCCAATGGAATTGGTTTCGTTCAATTCTGAGACTGTTCAAAAATTGGCTATTTTACAGTCGATTATTAAATATTAAAATATTCAATTTTCACAGATTAACTTTTAATTCGATTTTAAAAGTTCTAAAATATTTATATAACTCCAGTATGATTAAATAAAATTTTACAAATCATTTTCTATCATATTTAACTCAATTTTCAATTATTTCCATAATTTCACATATTAAATTATCGATTTAATTATCCAATAAAATCTAATAAATCAAATAAAAATTTATTTGACTTATAAATTCACTTATTAACATTTAAAATTAATTAAATATTCAAATTTAAATAAATAAAAATTCTGGGTCGTTACATCTTGCCTATAAATAGCCCATATTTTTCTCTATTTTCCTTCTTTTTCTACCAACCTTTTCTTCCTCATTTCTAAATCAAATGGAGTTTTTCTTTCATTGAAACCGAGTGAAATTTTAATGGCTAAAGCATTCTAGTTAACAACTTTTAAAAATTTCTAACATAGCTATGTCAAAATTCTCAATCTTTGCAAAGGAGTTTTTCACGTAGAATCTCAAGTCCGAAAATTACTCTTCTTCTTTTGATCATAACTTCTTTAAAATAAATCGAAAATGAGAAATCGTTTTATTGAAATTATAGAGAAAAGAAATTCAAATAACTTTCACTTTGAGTCCTTTTTAAAATTCCATGAGTAGGTAGCCCAAAAATTAGTTGCAAAATAACCTATTTTCGGGTTTATTTTTGGGAATTCGATGTTTATCCGAAGTCGCTCCACTTTACCAAAACAAATCTTACTTGCTCTTCCCTTTAAGGCTGAGCATACATAGTGCATTCAGGGTTTAAGACTCTATCTTGTTGATTAGGAATGGATGTGTAATATCATACTCTAATTTAGCGAGAGTTTGGATAGTTTTCGGTGAGTAAATTCCAAACCTTTTGGAAAGAACTTTCCTTTATATGTTGTGTTGATCCTTAGCTATATACATGTTATATGTACATTGGATCTTGGCATGTTTGAATGTGATTCTAAGTGCAAATTTATGGGCTAGTGTTAGCACTTGAATGGATGTATTATTACAAAGTTAGTAATTGTATATATATTGGTATATGTATACCATTTGTTGTATGAATGTGATGTGTGAATATAAAGGGATGATTATGAACTTGACTATAGTCAAGATGGGTTGAAAATAAAGTTGAAACTTTGTATGTAGTCGCGATGTATTTGAGGTCGGATTGGAAATCAAACTAGTTTTAAGAGTTTAAAGTTTAGATTTTGGTTAAAGTTTGTGTAATTGGTTACAAAATGTGTAAATTTACTAAGTTATGTTTCAATCATGAAATAGTATGGTTTTAGTAAGGTGGCTTCATTTAAAGTGGGTTAGAGCAAATTGCACTCGTAGCAATAGTCGCTATGGATGCAGTTCGGCAAAGGTTTGAATTTCTATTTCAAATTTTTTTATTTTGAAATTAGTTTACTAAGTTTTTCAAACTTAATTAGTAATATTAAAAAGTAATTAAGTTGTACTATAATTATTTAACTACTGAGTTAGTTGATTAAACGGTAATTAGCCCTTAGTTGGTAATTAAGAAGGTGATTAGAGGTTAATCATCGCTTGAGTTAAGTTAATGACTATTAATTGATTTATAAAGTTTTAATCAGTGATCAATAAGGTTAAGAAGTAATTAAGTGATTAATAATTACTTAATTAAGGTTAATGGCTAATTAATTAATTATTTAATTAATGGGTTATTTAATTATTATTTAATTAATTTGGGTTTAACACTTAAGCAATTTGGTTATCTTAACCAAATTGCATTAGGAAGTTAATTAGTACTTAATCAAGTTCATTAAGCCTAATTAGAGTTTGATTATGATTTAATCTTGATTTAAATTGGATCAATTAAGGTTTAGTTAGGGTTTAAGCTAATTAAATAATATACTTTTAACTTTTCAAAAGTGACTAAACTAAACAGAATGTGTTTTAATCAATTTTCTATTTCAAAGTAAATTGATTCCAATCAAAGGATCTTTTGTCTAAACCCTTGAGTAACCTATATGATTACGAGAATTAAGAGACATATGTTAGTAGAATAAAACATCATTTGCTATAGTGTAAGTGATTTGATTGTGTGGACATGTGTTAAGCAGAATAAATCTTAATTCTACTATAAATTGATTGGATTGTTTGGACATCTATTTAGCAGGATAAATCACCATCATGTTGTTATGTTAGTTGGGCTTGTATATGCCAATTAGTTATATTGAGGTGTTATCCATTGATTGGATATGAACTGTATTTGCATATTTGGTAGCTTATGTAAATAATTGTTATGTGATTTAGGAATCAAATTGAAATTTAATGGTAACTTAAATTAGTATCGTTAGGACTGCTAAGCCTTATTTGGAATTTATAAAATATGGTTTTGAATTTACTTTAATTCTTTAATCAATTTGAGGCTTAGGATTTATAAATGGTTTTCAAGTTATTTATAAATGATAACTTGTTTATAAAAAGGTGTTTTTACTAACGTAAAGTGTTATTAAGATGTTTTACAAATGATGTTTTGTAAACGATATTTATAAAGGATATTTTATAAAGGAGTATAGAAAGATTTATACAAGGAGTTTTAAAAATAGGAAAAAGGTTTATAAATCATTTTAGAGATTTGGAAAGAGGTTTATAAATTAATTTAAAGGTTTATAAAAGTGGGTTATAATTTTATTTTGAAAGTTATAAGTTAATTGAAATATGACATGAGCTTTTAAAAAGGGAATTTTTGATAAAGGATAAGCCGAATGTTTTATTTGGAAGAAATGTTTGGATTTGGGAAGAAGGAAACTTAGAAAAGTTTGTTAATATACTTATACTGATAAGATAAGTATATGATTTTGTTTCAAGGCATGAAAAGTAAAAAAATTTGGTTATATACTTATACCATTGAGAAAAGTATATAAAGGTTTCCAAGTATAAAGGAAATGTAAGGGGTTTGGGAATAATATTTTGAAAAGATCTTTTGATCATATTTTATAGATTGGTTTTATTAACCAAAGAGAATTAATAAAGGCTTAGTGGATCCCCTATGGAAATTAAACCATGATTGGATGTTTGTTTATTTGATAGTTAAATAACCGACTATCAAAGTTGGACCCAAAACGTAACTTTGGAAATATCTTGGAGAAAACAAGAATTATATGGTATAGTTACCATCAAAGGTACTATACTATACGTATAAACTCGTTTCATTCTTCTAGGACGAATGATAAGGAAATCCATCCATAAACGAGTAGGAGGTGAAATACGCTCTTGTCATTTGTCTGTTTATTTGCTTAAGAACCAGGCTAGAGTTTACAGAAAAATATCGAAAGTTGTTTCAAAGAGATAGGGATCAGATATGCCATCAGGAAACCACCTCGATCCAACCCAAGCATTTCATAATGAAGACATCTTGAAGCATGGGATCGAAGACGGGACCATTGAAGTACAAGGGTTGCTTGCTACTAATCTTGAGGATGATATCAAAATGGATGTGGTAGACGTAGTGTCTTAGGTTTTTCCTTATCTTGGACAACTTGTATGGGTGATTGTTGGCACTGCATTACTACTGTGAGGGCAGTGTTAGCATTGGAAGAGGGACTGCTATTTGGAAATGTAAAATGTAGCGTCAAGCCTTATCAACCGAGAATGACTAAAATAGGGGATATGCAGCAGAGCTATGTGGATCGCACCCTTTAGGGTATATCATCACTGTTCTAAATATATACACAATCATTAATGAATTCATGTATGTGGGAGCGCTCAGTCAAAGGTTTCAAAGCAACCGGGGTGATGATATTTTCGGTACTATCCGACAAGGGCTACGCTGGTTCTGTGTTGGCAGGGGTCATTAGGAACGACCTCGTTACATTTTTCTAGAGGTGCACTATAGGGGGCGGTACCCCAGTAACCCATACATTAGTTGGAATCCATTCTCCAATACATGCCTTACATTTTCGATTGTAGAGCCTAGTATGTTGGAATGTGAGATGTAAGCATTTCAGCTATTTTATCTATTTACTTTAAACCTAGACACTATGATAATATCATTGGATTTTGATATAAAATGTTTTGGTTATCATAAGGTAAAAACCCATCCGTATTTATGTGTGGTATGGTCTTACGAGATACCCTTTGTTTGAAACGTTTTCAAATGTAGACATTAGTTTGTTTTTTACGTGTTATCAAATTTTACTCACGTTGGTTTACCAGATTGACCCGAGCGTTATTCCATGTAATACTCGGGTCTGACCGAGCATGTTTTCCAGGTTAGCTTTAGATGCTTTGTGGCTATGGAGTCGAGTTGGAGGCCTAGGACGTACTCTCAAATTTTGGATATCTTCCGTTGTGTATGTGTTATGTGTAGTATGTCTACTGTTGTAAGAACATGTGTTATGATTATCCAACTCTAATATGTATATGTATAAAAAAAGAGGGTCGCAGATTTTCTAAAGACTTGATTATATTATATATTATTTCATTGCATTGTGAGGTTCCGTGTTCGTTCCTAGTTCTTCTGTCCTCTATCTCCATTATTTCCCCTAAAAATTTGTCTTTCCGGCATTTAGTTGTTCGACATGTTAATACTGGATGTATTAGTGTCAAGTTCTAGGGTTCGAAAAGATGGGTCGTTACAACGTCCATACATATGGATTACATATTCCATTTGCTTCAAAACCTAAATTCGAAACCAATATCAAAACATATGTCAATATCAAGTCAAATAACATATAAGCAATCAATCACTAACACATATACATAATATTTTTATTCAAGATGACGAGTAAACTCATCCTTAACCAAACAAACAAGCAAGTCCCAGATCCACTTCCTACCTCAATCTTGCTAACACCTCACTTCCTACTGCTCCTTGCTTTGATTCAAATTTTTAATGTAATAATGCTTTCAAATAGCTCACGACTATAGGCTTTAGGGGGTGTTTTGCTCCTTTCTTAAAGATCCAATATGCTAGAAGGTGTAGTGATGTTGTCCAAGTCTTATGGCAAAGTTTGAAGAGATTTGAAGATGTTTTGAATTCATTTTCTTTTAAGAATTAGTGTAGAATATAGTTTTCAACTTGTAAATTTGCAAAAGTGAATCAAAGAGGTATGCCCACTCTTATATAGGCTTCGAAGGGTGTTTCCTACCCTTTCCTTCACCCTTCCCCATCATGCCATTGAAGGCTTACCCCTCTCTATATACTCCATCATATCTGCTTTATATCTCTTACCACTAGTAAATGACTAAACTACACTTACACACAAATATCTCTTATCCATTAGAAGATTCAAGAACATTCTAGTTACTTCATGAAGCAAAGTATGTTAATTATTGCTAATGTGTTCATATATCCATTAGCTTTGCACAAAATAATTCGAACAACTTATATCGATGAAAAAGCGTTTTATCAATAAACCTCTTTCTGGTCACATTATCAATATTTCTCCAAAATATTTACTTTTTAAAAAACGTCAAAAACAAGTTTACTAATATTAGTAATTATTAAAAAGAGGGTTAAAAAAGTTATTAAATTAATTTAATAACATTTAATCTAAGATTCAAATATTTAAATAATTCTGATATTTAAATGCGAAGTGTTCGAAATTTTGGATTATTACATGGGTACTGAAAGGTGGAACCCCATATTGGAGTTTGGAGGATTTAAATAGAAATAATTTACCTTAAACATTTGATACGATAGAAACCCACTTGATTTTAAGCTATTGATGCTGAGATATGTCTAACATACGCGAGTGTTGGGTGCTTCGGAGGAAGTGATGGGATGGTGTTTCATATTGTACTTGATGGATTTAACGACGATTAGGTTTTATCAGATGGAGAATAGGTCAATCACCACGATGACCAAAGTAGCAGATAAGTTTGTGAAGCAGTTCAAAGTTTATATAGCATGACCAAGAATGTGATGACACTCTCGAATGCGAAGCAGAGGGCCGATGAGTCTTTACGGGGTTAATTAACTAGATTCAATGCAACGGCTGCCGTAGTGAAAAAACCAAACTGGCAATAGTCCTGATGATGGTTGTTTCTAGAGTTGCAAATAAGACGGATTTCAAAATAGCTTTAGAGAGAGTTGTAACGACCCAGAATTTTTTATAATTTAAAAATTGGATATTTAATTGAATTTAAATATTAATAAATGAAATTCTTAAGTAGAATAATTTTATTTCGAATTTCTGGATTTAATTGGACAATTAAATCGATAATTTAATAAGTTAAATTCCAGAAATAATTAAAAAAATCAAGTTAATATGATTGAAAATGATTTGGAAAATTTTGTTATATCATATTGGGGTTATAGAAATGTTACAGAACTTTTAAAATTGAATTTGGAGTTAATCTGTGAAAATTGAATATTTTAATATTTAATTATCGACTGAAAAATAGTCAATTTTTGAACAGTCTCAGAATTGAACGAAACCAGTTCCATTGGATCCGTAATAGTTAGTTATTATCGAATTTCAATTTTCGTAGGAATCGGAGTTGTCATTTGACCGTGGCAGCTCGAAACGCATCGAATTGTTTTTAATTATAATTTGGCGAGTTAAAATAGTCATTTTTCAAACGGTCTCGGATTTCGACGAAACTAGTTTCATCGGATCCGTAATGTGATATTATTGTAAGGTTTCAAATTTCAAGTCGATTGGATTTATCGTTTGTCCGGTACAAATTAAAACGCCTCGAAATCGGTTTAAATCGGTTTAATTTAAATTGATCGTTTAATTCCATATCTCGCACAGATGATTGAATTAGCTTCCGAAACCTGTTCCGTTGTGTCCGGAACACGGGATAAACCCTAGGAACGTCAGTTTCGGCGCGTAAATTGGAGTTTTGAAAACCCGGATGAATAGTGTCGTTTGATTTCTATAAATGGGCCAAAATTCACAAAAAAAAAATAGAAAAAAAAACCAGGGTTTCAAGAAATAATGGCCGGCCGCCACTTTTGATTTCAACGGCCAGAAACGCTCGATTTTCCTCCCTCATTTTCTTCGAATCCACAAAGCAATCGCGAAAACTTCCAACACGAGAAAGATGGAGCTTGGCGAGATCTCTACATCCATACGGATATGATCGCATTAGGAGGCGTGGATCATCGGCCAGGTCAGTTCAAAGTGGCGCGTCTCGTGCTCGATTTTCAAGAGCACGGCCTGACCGAGTGGCGCGGGGTTCTAGGCGTCGGGGGAGCTCGTATGGGCGTGTGAAGTGGTGGAGCCTGATGGGTCCCATGTGGGCCGTTGGTGGTTGCGAAATTCGTGAAGATGGGCGGCTTTGGGTTCTAATTCACGTACTGGGTTTCGAACGAGAGAGGAAGAAAAGGAACTCGCGGCCCAGATTTCATCCAGCTTTAACGAACGGTGATGATGGAGATTGGTTTAAATAAAAGAAAATAAATTGTATTTAATTATGTATTAACTTCAAAATGTCATAACTTTGCGATGCGAGGTCGAAAAAATTCAAAACGAAGTGCATTGGGATTGTATGGTCGTGCTCTTCGCGATGAAACTGATTTGGAGTCGATTGGAGCTCGTTGGAATTTCGGGTAAAATTAAACGTTCGTTTAATTTTATTCGAAACGAACGCTGAAACCGGAAATAAAATCAAGGTGAGAACTCCTCACTCAATCGAACAGTTTGGTTTAAAATTTTAAATAGTTAACGTTGATTGATGATTGTTGCTTGATTGTGTTAGTAGATATAGTAGGACATATACTATATATAGCAATATATATATTGGCATATGTATATATATTGGAATTGATTTTCCCGCCTTGTATAGCGGATGAGACCCTATTGCGCCGCCTATTAAGCGGATAATATTTTATAAAACCCCATATACCACGATATTCCACCTTGAAGTGGAATTGGTATTGTGCTAATGTCTATGGATGCAGGGAAACAGGTTGGAGGGATCCAACTGGATTCCTCGCAAATATTTATTTGTGTATAAATATTGTGTTGATTGTTAATTATCATATCGATATATGATGTTTTTTCCCGTGATTGACTGTTGGATGCTGTTGCATCATCGGATTCATTGTTAAAGTTAAAAATTACAATTTTTATTTTTTTAAAAGGATTTTTTTAAGTGATTTTTTCCAAAGTATGTTTTATTAAAATTTTAAATTGATTCACTTTGAAAATAAATAGACGTATAAATTTTTATGTTATAGAAATTAATATTTTTATGAAATATAACCAAAAGGAAAATTTTAAAATAAATAGATTTATAAAATAGTTAAATTGGGATTTTTGAAAAATTATTATAAACAGTTTATATAAAAAGATTTTTTAAATTGATATCTATAAATTAAAATTTTTGGAATTATGAAACGAGTCGATTAAGTGTTAAGTTGATGTATAAAATGAATTTCATTAAAATTTACCGATTTATAAATTGTGAAAGTTATAAAATGAATAGATGTTGAAAATGAAAGTTTTATAAGTAATTAACTTATAAAATTGATTTTGGGCATTTAAAGGGGATATTTATGGAAATTGTTAATAAAGGAGGTTTTTATAAGTTGAAAATTATTATAAAATAATTGTGAAGTTTTAAAAGAACGGTTTAGTAAATAAATGGATTATAAGCTCTTAACTCATAATACGAACCTTTGGTATAGAAATTGGGTTTATAAATTGAATTGGATGGATAAAAGAGATTTCTAAACCGAAGTTATTAATGGAAATGGAATTTATAAACGTTGTTTATAAATTTGAAAATCAATTAAATTTGATAAATTGAATATGGAAGTTTGTTAAAGGGGCTATATTCACTATTTTGAACAGTAAATAGATTATTAGATAAAATGGACATGTTTTGGGAAAGGAATGTTTTAAATGGAATTTAAAACGATTTAAAGATGCTTTAAAATGCATTAAGTATCGAATACTTGGATTTCAACATTCATTGTTGAAATAGACGTTTTCGAGAAAATAGAAGGAAATGAATACGTAGATTTCAACATTCATTGTTGCAATAGGCGTTTTCGAGAAAATAAGGAAATTGTGGACTATAACACTGTTGTTATAGTAAATGGTTTCCAAAAGGAAATATTGTATATAGTATTGGGATTTATATATCTATTTTAATTTTGAATCCCTATACTAGTGATTTTGGGTTGTCGTAACGATGTTTTACGCAACATTCGTTTTGACCCAAATAAATGTGAATAAGAGAATGGTTTTCTTAAAAGAATGAAATATATACTTAACTGTGATTTAAGTATATTGAATATTTTCAAATTGTTGAAAATAAATAAATTTGTGGATTACTTGTTATTTAATAAGTATGGAAATGCTTTTCCAATATGAAATGAAATGTTTTTAAGGATTCATCTTTTAAAGGTAAATTGAAAGCGAATAATTTGAAATCGATTTGAGAATCGTAAATCAGTAGATATTTGGGAAATTTGAAATTCATTATGGAGTTTGTAAAGGAAAGGGGAATTTGTTTAAAAATAAATATTGATTTATTTTTGAAGTATGGAAATGAATTTACGAATTTGGTACGTAAGTTTAAAACGAATCGGTAAGGATTTATTTGATGATTTGGAATTGTTTTCAAAGGTTATAAAAGATGAAAAGTAATTTGAAATTGGGTTTCAAATGGTTGAAGTGTGGAAATTATATCGTGTAAAGATATTTTGGGTAAAGCAAATAATTTGGGCAATTATTTGGAAATTGTGTATGTATATCTTAAAGATATTTTTGGGATTAAATAATTTGGAAACTTGTTTGGAATCTGATGATGTTGCGCATCTCTATTGATAGTTAAATAACCGACTATCAGTATTTACCCTTGGATGGTAATTGTTGTGATTGTTTGAAATTGAATGCTACACTTATTTTAAAATAAGTGCTCGCTATTCGATTTAGCCGGGGAAGGACCTTTGTGTCATATAACCCATTCCGAATATGTGATACGTCGTTATGGATAGCATTTGAAGACCGGTGTTGAAGACCTGGTATTTGTGAAAACGATAGGATGACCTATCGATTGTCTCTGCATCGTTAGCTACGATATGGAGATTTCCTTTGTGATGGGAAATTTTATCGGGATTGTGAATACCCGGATTTGCAAGGGCTTCTTTGGAAGTGCCTTCAGTTCTGTTCGAACCCGGAACAGACTTGTATGGTTACGTGTCTGACATTACATTTTGAGATATAAAGCAGATTTCTTTCAAATACATTTCTGTTGGTGGCGGAGAATTTATTCTCTTAGCTTAACACCCTTCTCTGAGACGTACGAGCTCAGAGGTTATGTAGTTGAAGGTTATCAGCGATATATTCCCAATCTGGTAATGTGACATGCTGAGTGCTACTGTGTGATGATCATTGGTTGGTCATTTGTGATATGATCATTTGTTTGATCATTTATCTTTGTGATCATTTCTTTGGTCATCTGTTGACCCAAAGCATGGCTTTGTTGCACAAAGAGTAGCTTTGTGGACGAGACTTCGTCAGACCTCACTCCCCGGAAATGGTCGAAACAGGAATATGCGGCAAGGTTATGAGGGTCGCGCCCTTTAGGGTATGTCATTTCCTTCTGGAAAAGGGTGGTATCATGGTATGGAGCCCAGATACTTACTCATGTTGATACACTATATCTATTACTGTGTGGTGTTGTTGGAATCGAGCGCTCGGATAAAGGTCCCAAAGGACCGAGGGATGACATATTCGTGTAGTAGTTACCTAGTTACAGAGGTAACCCGGCCTTGTGTTGGCAGAGATCTAACCGTAACGTTAGTTTCTCGGGACGTCCCGCCAGAGGCGATCCCATGTGGCAGTAGGAAGTTCCTTAGCCTGACCATTTGTTGGAAATCCATTCATCCAATACGCCCTCTGTACGGTTTTAGTTGTATAACCTGCCATTCACTTATGGTGGCGCCCCACTGTTTGGATGGTAGCTATAGTAGGCATAGTTCGGAATGTCTATGCTGGCTAGGATTTATATTCTACTTTCGAAACTGTTTTCTACACTATGCACTAATAATAATATCAAAAATGATTTGATTTATGCGTAGTAAGCATCTTTGACTATCATAAGGAGAAATCTCCTCCGATTCTGCGTTTGCATTGTGTGTGTATGCGGGAGGCCTTATGGTAGTTTCATTTTCCAAAAAGCATTGCGGATTTCGAAAATTTAAATTTTCTTGTTTGTTTAAAGATAAACTGTTTTGAGTTCTCACACCAGTCCCATGACTGACCTGGAGTTTATTGTTTCCTTCCTAAACTCTGGGTGCCCACTATTTTCCACACGGGCAGTCTAGAGTTAGGTTATCAGGTTATTCTGGATTCGGGAGTTGCTGTAGCAAATCTGGAGGCGAGCAGGATAGCATTGTATATTACTAGTATATAGTATTTCTTTTTCCGTTGTTTATTATTGTACACTCTGATGATGTGATGTAATGTGATGTAATGTATAAAATGTATAAAATATACTGCTCTTTTGTTTAATGATTATTTATCTATCTATTATATGTTATTCTGCTGCGATTGTGAGATTCTGATATTGTTATCCCGTTCTGTAGTTAGTTTCTGTTTCTTCTATCTTTCTCTCTCTTCTTCTACCTCTTTCTTCTTCTTAAACCCTAACGGTTCGGTTTTTCGGCGACGAAAAATCTGAAACGTTATATTTTGGTATCAGAGCATATTGTTAAGCGACAACCTTAGCTCTGTTGGGTGTTACTCATTAGAGATAGAGTCAGTAGTACTCTAGAATGAGTTTGAGTGTAATAATAGATATGAGCGCGTATTTTTTAGTGAATATAAAATTTGTTTTATATTGTGATGATTGGTTTATTGAGTGTCATATGAACCTTCGTCGGCACAGTCTGTACAACTGGATCGAAGGGGTTTCTAAACACTTGAATAGAACAATTCGACACGATATTGTTTTAAAAATAGGGTAAATGAAATAATTTTGCCCAAAACTATTTTTGTATAGAAAAGAAATGATTTTCTGTAAACTATTATAATATATATGGATGCATGGCTTCTAGGAAGTAATAATATTAAGCTATTACTATTGAACTTGAATAAGAATTGAAATCAATGTTATATGAAAAAAAAATTGAGATAAAGATAAGAAAATAAAATCCATATACAAATGAAATTTGAGAATGTAAATTATAAATGTGATTTATAATTATAAATAGAATTCCAGAGAAGTTTTGGAAATGTTTTTTTAAAGAATTTGGAAATTTTAGAAATTAAATTCCTTTTTGATTTGAAAATGAATTTTCAAAGGTTTTTGAAAAAATGTTTGAAGGAATGAAAAGCTCTAAACTCTTTTCGGTCGCTGGAAAATAATTCCGATGATGACCGCGGCATCATCGGTGTTCATTTTCGGGTTTCCAAAAGAGGTATTGTTGTTAAATTGTTTTGGAATGAAAATAAGTTGATAACTTATAGAATATTTGAAATTTGATTGGAATGAGATTTGATTTGAATCAAGTTGAATAAAAAATCCAAACTTGGAAAATAAAATAAAGTGGATTGAATTCAAGTAAATTAACTTGATAATTTATTAATTTGTGAAATAATTTCAAATGGAATGAATATGAATATGGAATGTAAATAAAATTGAATAGAATCAATTGGAAAATTAAAATAAATTGAATTGGTATCAATTTAAATTAGTTATAAACTAGAATGAATATGAATTCGTTTTGCTTAGAAATGAATAGAATGAAGAAAATGAATTGTAAACTATTGAATTAAATGGAAAATGGCATATGAATTGGTCGTAAGCAACTAAAGATGAATTGAAACTTTAGGAATTCCAAATGTAATTGAAAATGTAAAATTGATTGAAAATAAATGAAATTGGATATGTAACTTCAATAGTAAAGCTAAAGATGGTATAAGTAGTATATATTGAAAATTTTGAAATGGAATGTGCAAAATGATTTGAATGTTGGAATTGGATACTACTATTAGCAGGATATGCAGGTATGTAATGGAATTGGGATTTTGATTTTGAAGTCAAAAATTGAATTGCTCGACAAAAGGGTACGTATTTCAATTTTAGTATGAGATTTGATGATTTCCTTCTCCAGCCACTTGGCTTTCTCTTTTCTTTTTGATCTTGAGGGGCCGTGATGCCATTTTGTAGTCGTACCGATCGAGCCGCACAAAGGAGACGCTGGCGAAATTTTTCGAAAATTTAGGGTGTTAGAAAATTTTTGAGAAATTTTGAAAATTTAAAATTTGAATTTGAATTTAAATTTGAATTGTGAGGTAAACAATGTTCTTTGAAATTTATAATTGAAGTATGAAAGCTAATTGAAATGATAATGAATCTTTAATAAAAAGATTTGTGTTAGAAAGTTGATAAAACTATTTGAATTGTGAAAAATAATAAACGGTTTAGGATCATTCTCCTTAACTTGCAATTTCGGGACGAAATTCTTTTAAGGGGGAAAGATTGTAACGACCCAGAATTTTTGATAATTTAAAAATTGGATATTTAATTGAATTTAAATATTAATAAATGAAATTGTTAAGTCGAATAATTTTATTTCGAATTTCTGGATTTAATTGGACAATTAAATCGATAATTTAACAAGTTAAATTCCAGAAATAATTAAAAAAATCAAGTTAATATGATTGAAAATGATTTGGAAAATTTTGTTATATCATATTGGGGTTATAGAAATGTTACAGAACTTTTAAAATTGAATTTGGAGTTAATCTGTGAAAATTGAATATTTTAATATTTAATTATCGACTGAAAAATAGTCAATTTTTGAACAGTCTCAGAATTGAACGAAACCAGTTCCATTGGATCCGTAATAGTTAGTTATTATCGGATTTCAATTTTCATAGGAATCGGAGTTGTCGTTTGACCGTGGCAGCTCGATACGCATCGAATTGTTTTTAATTATAATTTGGCAAGTTAAAATAGTCATTTTTCAAACGGTCTCGGATTTCGACGAAACCAGTTTCATCGGATCCGTAATGTGATATTATTGTAAGGTTTCAAATTTCAAGTCGATTGGATTTATCGTTTGTCCGGTACAAATTAAAACGCCTCGAAATCGGTTTAAATCGGTTTAATTTAAATTGATCGTTTAATTCCATATCTCGCACAGATGATTGAATTAGCTTCCGAAACCTGTTCCATTATGTCCGGAACGCGGGATAAACCCTAGGAACGTCAGTTTCGGCGCGTAAATCGGAGTTTTGAAAACCCGGATGAATAATGTCGTTTGATTTCTATAAATGGGCCAAAATTCACAAAAAAAACCAGGGTTTCAAGAAATAATGGCCGGCCGCCACTTTTGATTCCAACGGCCAGAAACGCTCGATTTTCCTCCCTCATTTTCTTCGAATCCACAAAGCAATCGCGAAAACTTCCAACACGAGAAAGATGGAGCTTGACGAGATCTCTACATCGATACGGATATGATCGCATTAGGAGGCGTGGATCATCGGCCAGGTCAGTTCAAAGTGGCGCGTCTCGTGCTCGATTTTCAAGAGCACGGCCTGACCGAGTGGCGCGGGGTTCTAGGCGTCGGGGGAGCTCGTATGGGCGTGTGAAGTGGCGGAGCCTGATGGGTCCCACGTGGGCCGTTGGTGGTTGCGAAATTCGTGAAGATGGGCGGCTTTGGGTTCTAATTCACGTACTGGGTTTCGAACGAGAGAGGAAGAAAAGGAACTCGCGGCCTTGATTTCATCCAGCTTTAACGAACGGTGATGATGGAGATTGGTTTAAATAAAAGAAAATAAATTGTATTTAATTATGTATTAACTTCAAAATGTCATAACTTTGCGATGCGAGGTCGAAAAAATTCAAAACGAAGTGCGTTGGGATTGTATGGTCGTGCTCTTCGCGATGAAACTGATTTGGAGTCGATTGGAGCTCGTTGGAATTTCGGGTAAAATTAAACGTTCTTTTAATTTTATTCGAAATGAACGCTGAAACCGGAAATAAAATCAAGGTGAGAACTCCTCACTCAATCGAACAGTTTGGTTTAAAATTTTAAATAGTTAATGTTGATTGATGATTGTTGCTTGATTGTGTTAGTAGATATAGTAGGATATATACTATATATAGCAATATATATATATATATATATATTGGCATATGTATATATATTGGAATTGATTTTCCCGCCTTGTATAGCGGATGAGACCCTATTGCGCCGCCTATTAAGCGGATAATATTTTATAAAACCCCATATACCGCGATATTCCACCTTGAAGTGGAATTGGTATTGTGCTAATGTCTGTGGATGCAGGGAAACAGGTTGGAGGGATCCAACTGGATTCCTCGCAAATATTTATTTGTTTATAAATATTGTGTTGATTGTTAACTATCATATCGATATATGATGTTTGTTCCCGTGATTGACTGTTGGATGTTGTTGCATCATCGGATTCATTGTTAAAGTTAAAAATAACAATTTTTATTTTTTTTAAATGATTTTTTTAAGTGATTTTTTCCAAAGTATGTTTTATTAAATTTTTAAATTGATTCACTTTGAAAATAAATAGACGTATAAATTTTTATGTTATAGAAATTAATATTTTTATGAAATATAACCAAAAGGAAAATTTTAAAATAAATAGATTTATAAAATAGTTAAATTGGGATTTTTGAATAATTATTATAAACAGTTTATATAAAAAGATTTTTTAAATTGATATCTATAAATTAAAATTTTTGGAATTATGAAACGAGTCGATTAAGTGTTAAGTTGATGTATAAAATGAATTTCATTAAAATTTATAGATTTATAAATTGTGAAAGTTATAAAATGAATAGATGTTGAAAATGAAAGTTTTATAAGTAATTAACTTATAAAATGGATTTTGGGCATTTAAAGGGGATATTTATGGAAATTGTTAATAAAGGAGGTTTTTATAAGTTGAAAATTATTATAAAATAATTGTGAAGTTTTAAAAGAACGGTTTAGTAAATAAATGGATTATAAGCTCTTAACTCATAATACGAACCTTTGGTATAGAAATTGGGTTTATAAATTGAATTGGATGGATAAAAGAGATTTCTAAACCGAAGTTATTAATGGAAATGGAATTTATAAACGTTGTTTATAAATTTGAAAATCAATTAAATTTGATAAATTGAATATGGAAGTTTGTTAAAGGGGCTATATTCACTATTTTGAACAGTAAATAGATTATTAGATAAAATGGACGTGTTTTGGGAAAGGAATGTTTTAAATGGAATTTAAAACAATTTAAAGATGCTTTAAAATGCATTAAGTATCGAATACTTGGATTTCAACATTCATTGTTGAAATAGACGTTTTGGAGAAAATAGAAGGAAATGAATACGTAGATTTCAACATTCATTGTTGCAATAGGCGTTTTCGAGAAAATAAGGAAATTGTGGACTATAACACTGTTGTTATAGTAAATGGTTTCCAAAAGGAAATATTGTATATAGTATTGGGATTTATATATCTATTTTAATTTTGAATCCCTATACTAGTGATTTTGGGTTGTCGTAACGATGTTTTACGCAACATTCGTTTTGACCCAAATAAATGTGAATAAGAGAATGGTTTTCTTAAAAGAATGAAATATATACTTAACTGTGATTTAAGTATATTGAATATTTTCAAATTGTTGAAAATAAATAAATTTGTGGATTACTTATTATTTAATAAGTATGGAAATGCTTTTCCAATATGAAATGAAATGTTTTTAAGGATTCATCTTTTAAAGGTAAATTGAAAGCGAATAATTTGAAATCGATTTGAGAATCGTAAATCAGTAGATATTTGGGAAATTTGAAATTCATTATGGAGTTTGTAAAGGAAAGGGGAATTTGTTTAAAAATAAATATTGATTTATTTTTGAAGTATGGAAATGAATTTACGAATTTGGTACGTAAGTTTAAAACGAATCGGTAAGGATTTATTTGATGATTTGGAATTGTTTTCAAAGGTTATAAAAGATGAAAAGTAATTTGAAATTGGGTTTCAAATGGTTGAAGTGTGGAAATTATATCGTGTAAAGATATTTTGGGTAAAGCAAATAATTTGGGCAATTATTTGGAAATTGTGTATATATATCTTGTAAAGATATTTTTGGGATTAAATAATTTGGAAACTTGTTTGGAATCTGATGATGTTGCGCATCTCTATTGATAGTTAAATAACCGACTATCAGTATTTACCCTTGGATGGTAATTGTTGTGATTGTTTGAAATTGAATGCTACACTTATTTTAAAATAAGCGCTCGCTATTCGATTTAGCCGGGGAAGGACCTTTGTGTCATATAACCCATTCCGAATATGTGATACGTCGTTATGGATAGCATTTGAAGACCGGTGTTGAAGACCTGGTATTTGTGAAAACGATAGGATGACCTATCGATTGTCTCTGCATCGTTAGCTACGATATGGAGATTTCCTTTGTGATGGGAAATTTTATCGGGATTGTGAATACCCGGATTTGCAAGGGCTTCTTTGGAAGTGCCTTCAGTTCTGTTCGAACCCGGAACAGACTTGTATGGTTACGTGTCTGACATTACATTTTGAGATATAAAGCAGATTTCTTTCAAATACATTTCTATTGGTGGCGGAGAATTTATTCTCTTAGCTTAACACCCTTCTCTGAGACGTACGAGCTCAGAGGTTATGTAGTTGAAGGTTATCAACGATATATTCCCAATCTGGTAATGTGACATGCTGAGTGCTGCTGTGTGATGATCATTGGTTGGTCATTTGTGATATGATCATTTGTTTGATCATTTATCTTTGTGATCATTGCTTTGGTCATCTGTTCACCCAAAACATGGCTTTGTTGCACAAAGCGTAGCTTTGTGGACGAGACTTCGTCAGACCTCACTCCCCGGAAATGGTCGAAACAGGAATATGCGGCAAGGTTATGAGGGTCGCGCCCTTTAGGGTATGTCATTTCCTTCTGAAAAAGGGTGGTATCATGGTATGGAGCCCAGATACTTACTCATGTTGATACACTATATCTATTACTGTGTGGTGTTGTTGGAATCGAGCGCTCGGATAAAGGTCCCAAAGGACCGGGGGATGACATATTCGTGTAGTAGTTACCTAGTTACAGAGGTAACCCGGCCTTGTGTTGGCAGAGATCTAACCGTAACGTTAGTTTCTCGGGACGTCCCGCCAGAGGCGATCCCATGTGGCAGTAGGAAGTTCCTTAGCCCGACCATTTGTTGGAAATCCATTCATCCAATACGCGCTCTGTACGGTTTTAGTTGTATAACCTGCCATTCACTTATGGTGGCGCCCCACTGTTTGGATGGTAGCTATAGTAGGCATAGTTCGGAATGTCTATGCTGGCTAGGATTTATATTCTACTTTCGAAACTGTTTTCTACACTATGCACTAATAATAATATCAAAAATGATTTGATTTATGCGTAGTAAGCATCTTTGACTATCATAAGGAGAAATCTCCTCCGATTCTGCGTTTGCATTGTGTGTGTGTGCGGGAGGCCTTATGGTAGTTTCATTTTCCAAAAAGCATTGCGGATTTCAAAAATTTAAATTTTCTTGTTTGTTTAAAGATAAACTGTTTTGAGTTCTCACACCAGTCCCATGACTGACCTGGAGTTTATTGTTTCCTTCCTAAACTCTGGGTGCCCACTATTTTCCACACGGGTAGTCTAGAGTTAGGTTATCAGGTTATTCTGGATTCGGGAGTTGCTGTAGCAAATCTGGAGGCGAGCAGGATAGCGTTGTATATTACTAGTATATAGTATTTCTTTTTCCGCTGTTTATTATTGTACACTCTGATGATGTGATGTAATGTGATGTAATGTATAAAATGTATAAAATATACTGCTCTTTTGTTTAATGATTATTTATCTATCTATTATATGTTATTCTGCTGCGATTGTGAGATTCTGATATTGTTATCCCGTTCTATAGTTAGTTTCTGTTTCTTCTATCTTTCTCTCTCTTCTTCTACCTCTTTCTTCTTCTTAAACCCTAACAGTTCGGTTTTTCGGCAACGAAAAATCTGAAACGTTGTAGAGTTCTGCCAGTGGATCTATAGCACCCCATATTTTAAAGAGTCCAAAATATGGGAAATTATAATTTGATTAATAATAAGAAGATGTTACTAAAGATATGGAGAAGATAATTTAATAATTTAGTTGCAAAAATTTCCTAAGGAAGATTTGGTTAATTATGTGTCCTACACTTTATAAAGTTAATTGAATGGGACCAAGGGTAATTAGAGCAATTAAGGTGGACCTTGTTAATGAAAATAAATTTATGTTTTAAATAAGAAGGATTAAAGTCAATGAAGTTGATGGAATGGACTAAGAGTAATTAGAGCAATTAGAGTTGGCCTTGTTAATGATAATAAATTTGCAGTTTAAATAACAAGGATTGATGTTTGGGGAGGTGCATTAGTAAGACTAGGCAACATGGGATGTTAGCCCAGGCCAAAATAAAAAACCCACTAACCTTGACCTCATTCTCTCATTTCATTCACTCGAAACAAATCCCTAAAGCTTTAAGTTGAGGTTGGCCATTATTATGAAAGAAAATAAGAGGATTTCAAAGCTAGAAGATTAAAGTTCTCAAATTTAAGGAACAAGGGAGATTAAACAAGGTTTCTTAATCAAATTTGAGCAAAATCTTTCTCTAACACCTATCCTAACCTATTGGATTCGGATTTAATTTTTATATGAATGTTTCTATTTATGTTAAACATGTTTAAATGAAACATTATTTGGTTATGTTCAGAAATTTTGGTGAAGCAAATTTGTACGTCTTTTAGGGTAAAACATGAATCGATCTAAGTGAAATAATTCGAAATTAAAATACAATGTCTATAATTATGATATAAAGTTGTGTTTTAAATTTCAAAATTTTTGTGAATTTTCTAAGTTGGGAAAATAGTTAATTTTATAATTAATAAAATTAATTATATTGACCTAAAATTTTGAAAAGAGGTAAAGGATGACAAAATTTATCTTTGGAATTTTTCCCATCAAATTTTGATTTTACATGAATTAATTGGCTAAAGAAATGGGTAATTAACTAACGATAACTAATTAATATTTGAAGATGTTATTAGTCCATTTTTGAAAAGTTATCGGTAAAGATAAGCAATAGCCAATGAGAATTCGACATCAAATGGGATTTGGTGTAAAGTTTATATTTAAATATGCAATGAATTAGCTTTTAGTATAACTACAAAATCGTCATTTAACCCACGATAGACTACGTTAACCTACGATGACAAAGAAGGTTAACACGCGATAACATTCCAACTATCTACCATGATGGCCTCGAGAGAGCTATCAAACGAAGCCTCTATAAAGCTTAACACCTGAAAGCTTAGTATGGAACCTAGCGTACGAAGATATAGAAGGGATAGATCATGAAGGCTTTATAAGGGATAGCTGATGATGGCTATAGATGAGATAACACACAATGGCCTTAGATGAGAAAGCATAAAATGACTTCAGAAGATATGGCATGCGATGGCTTTAGAAGGGATGGCATGTGATGACTATGAATAAGATAAAGCACGAAGGCTTTAGGCATGTTAGCACAGAATGGCCTTAAATGGATTAACATACGATGTAATTTGATGAATTAATATGCGAGACAGTTAGCGGTGAATATTAGGATGTTAACCCACAACCATTACTTAAATGGTAATACATGATAACTTGGGAAGTTATTGACCCACGTTGGCTATGGGATAGCTAACGCACAATGATTAAGTTCCACATATGAAAGCTGAGGGATAGCTAGCATGTGATAACTAAAGTTAAATCATGATAGATTAGGAAGCAATATTATTCTAAGCACGATAAGAAAACTCTTAGGGAACTTTGGAAGAAAATTTCAAGTGTTATCAAATTATTTCATATAGATGGAATAAAAGAGAAATTTTGATAATTTAAAATTGTATTAACTTATTTTTGAAATGTAGAAAAGTTTAACGAAGCTAGCAAATGATATGGGTTCATTTGAATTGAAAGATAAAGATGTTATCTAAAAGAAATTGAAGGGTACACTATAAATGAATGAAATTTAAGGGTTGAACAACGATCGTAAAGATATACTGGTTCGTGGAGTTATTTGATAGCAAGGTGCATCGAATATTAATCTAAAGTCCAATGGTATATGGCAGGGTGCTACGATAGGATTGAATCCTAAAATATTTATAAACTCTAAAGGGGAGTTAATGCAAGGTGCCAAGGCTATCTGCCAAATCATCAAGGCGGTTATATAACTAAAATAAATAAATCGGCAAAGTGAAAGATAGCATTTCAGAGACTAAGAAGAGCTATTGATGCTTTGTAAAGACTCTTATCAAAACATATTTAGGGTTCTTACATTCAACCTCTTAAGAGAGTCAGGGTGGCTCTAAGGAAGGTGGCTTCCATTGCCAGAATGAGTGTTCATTTCATTAAGTGACATTGTTTGAGAAAAGATGAATTAGTGATAAACATGCCTTGGGAAGTAATCACTAAATAAATTAGTGATAAATTAATGAATAAGTCCTAAAACAAGATGTTAGGTGATGTTTGAATGAATGATTGTATGACATGGTTCATAATTGATGATAAGTATAGGTTATACTTAATTTGGATTGATATATGACATGGTTCATAAGTGGATGATAAGTGTAGGGTACACTTTTTGATTTATATGCTCACGGTTTCTTTTCTCGTAATGTTGTTTACATATGTGATGTATCTTAATGATGACGAAGTAAGGGTAAAACCCATTCCACGTTAACGGTGTGGTCTCACTATGGATGACCAGGGTAAAGATTTTACCCATAACAGGCTTTATGTTTGACCCATGTTTTTATTATTACTATAAACTCATGGGTACTCATTCTTATAGGCTAAGTTTATAGTTCAGATAGGTAGCTTTTGAAGGACAAAAAAAGATTGCAAAGATAAAGCAAAAGACTTGTTTATAATAAAAAGTATTTTTAAATTTCGTTGTGTAAAACCAGGATTGATAACTGGTTATTGTTATGTTGGCATTATCGTATGCTGGACACAACATTACTCTATCTATGTTCTATTTATTTTTGCCCTTGAATGGACAACAATTTAGGTTAAAATGATGCAATAAATTATGTAATTCAAATTGATGTAATGAAAAAGTTATTTAGCTTCTCTATTTTCTTAGGATGTATAAAATAATATTGAACTCAATTTATCGTTCGGTGATGACTATAACATCATCGACGTCTATTTTTGAGTCTGGGAGTGAGAGATGTTACAATGTGGTATCAAAGCTTAGGTTAGGGGCACACTTTAGTAGAAAATGAACACTTTGGGAAGGGTATATGCTATATATATATATGTATGCATGTATTTATATATATATATATATATATATATATATCGTATTTGTATTTTGATATAGATATATAAGTGAATATATATACCCCTCTATTATTTCTCTCACACTCTTTACTTCTATTTCTTACGAATCCTTACTTATGCAGAAGGCAAGAATGGATCTACATAATGGATGTTTGACCTTAGGAAGACTAAGAGCGAATCTAGTAGAGGAGATGACATTACTCAAACCAATGGCCTAGAAAGGGAGGCTAATCCAGAAGTTTGTACTGAAGCCGGTACTTAAGTGCCTGCCCCAGCTGAAAGATGTATGTGAATGCCTTATTCCACCAATTTATGACAGAGATGAAGAAGCAATAGCTGGTTAGAGTTATTGAGCCAAGATAAGAGGTAGTAAGGGAAGCATACTTTTCAAAGATGAATAAGGATTACAAGAGCTGTGGAGGAAAGGAGTTCATAGGGAAGGAGTATGCCCTAAAGGTGCTAAATTAGTTGAAACTGTTAGAGCGTATCTTTGAAAACTTAGGATATAATAATGCTCAAAAGAGAAGGTCGGCTTTTCCTTATCTCCATAAGGATGCACTAGACTAGTGGGAGGCGGTGATTGTTGACGTCCTACAGGAGGAGACAACGTTTGAGTAGTTTGAGGGGCGATTCGAGGCTCAATTTATCCACGAAACTCATAAGGGCTCTTTGTATGGAGAGTTCCTTGACTTGAAGCCGGGTGAGTTGACTTTGGCAAAGTTTATTCAGCGCTTTACTACTTTGTCGAAGTATAGAAGGAAGCATATCAATACACTACTGAAAAGGAATGAAAATTTGATTGATGATCTAAGAAAAGGGCTGAATCACCTAATGATGGCTCATTTATTAGCTCCATTCGATGTAATGGTGGAAATAACAAGGAGTTATGATCACTTGTTCTGGGGGGAGAAGAAGGCTAATGTTCGACCCAAGGAAGGGCCGAAGAAAAGGTACATTCCATATTAGAAGGGCAGAAAGAAGCCGAAGGGAGAAAATATTTTCGGAGAAGGGGCTCAGAAGCCAAATTTAGCCGATGTCACTTACTTTAACTACAGCTAGAAGGGGCAATACTCCACCAAATATACCCTGCCGAAGAATAAGGATAAGGCCAAGTGCTTTCTATGTAATAGGCCTGGCTTAAGAATAAGGATTGCTCGAAAGTTAAGCAGGAACATTTTTATGCTTTGGAAGGACCTTTGTCTAGACTGACCGCGGAAGGGGAAAAAAGGGTTTGCTTAGAGGTACAATTTTGATTTCCAGTATATCAATTAGAGTCCTATTTGATACGGATGCTAGTTATTCTTTAATTTTGAGAGATTTGGTTGATAGGTTAAAATTAGACACTACCTATTTGTTACATCCTTACGTATGTTTAATCTAATCGGTGTGTATGCCACTCTTGGATTAAGGTGCACTGACCTTGATTTTGACTTGTGTGGACATTTGTCTTTTTGCGACCCATATGTGTTTGACGTCGTATGGTACGACGTGATTTTGCATATGGACTAGTTAGTGTGTAATGACGCTAGGATTTATTGTACAGATATGATTATTGCCATACGAAATCCCAAGAGAGGAGAAAGAATTATGATAGCATTGGAAGTAATGAAGGAGAAGTCAGACTTGATACTATATGTTGTGGAAGATCGAAGATGAGATTAGTAGAGTACGTGTAGTCCAAGAATCTACATATGTTTTTGAACATATAATGAGAATACTTCCAAAAAGGGAAATGGAATTCAAAATAGATTTAATGCCAGGGGTGGAGCTTATTAGTTGACCACCTAATAGATTGCTGCTCAAGAAGAGGGAGGAATTGAAGAAGCAACTATTGGAACTTGAGGGTAAAAGTTTCAATAGGCTGAGTTGTTCGCTATTGGAAGGTGCCTGAGGTATTCGTAAATAAATTGGTTGGATCTTTATGGATATGCGTCGATTATCAAAATTGGACGAAGTGAAAATGAAGAATCGTTATCCTTTGCCCAGGATAGACGACTTGTTTGATCATTTGAGTGGAGTTCGATCATTCTCGCAACTACACTTAGCAATGGGTTTTTGTCAACTGAGATTAGTAGAAGATAATATTCCACTGATTGCATTTTGAACAAGGTACGGTTCATATAACTAGTCTGTTATGCCGTTTGGACTGACCAATGCCCCTACATACTTCGTTGATCTTATGAATTGAATATTTCACAATCAGTTGGATAGATTTGTGTTTGTCTTTATTGATGATAGCTTGGTTTATCCTAAGGTTGAAAGAGACCATGAAGTCCATCTTAGATTGGTGTTGGAGACATTAAGACAATACAAGTTGAAAGCAAAGTTTTCAAAGTGCCGTTTTTCAAAATGGAAGGTGAAGTGTCTTAGGCATGTTGTTTAAGAGAATGGATTAGCAGTGGATCCATCGAAGATAGAAACTATTAATGGTTGGAAGAGACTAGAGACGATCTCAGAGATGAGAGGTTTTTTTGGAATTGACTGGCTATAACCATAGATTTATTAAGAATTTCTCACGTACAGTAGCGTCCTTGACTAAGTTGACTAGAAAGAACGAGAAGTTCGCTTTGACCGATAAGTGTGAAGAGTTATTTTAGGAGTTGAATAAGTTATTGATAAATGCTCCTGTGTTGATTGTGCCTGAAGGGAAGTAGGATTTGGTAGTGTATACCGATGCTTGTAGATTAGGTTTGGGCAGTATTGATGCAAAGAGGGCGAGTGATAGCTTATGCATCAAGGTAGTTAAGACCATATAAAGTTAGATACCCAACTCATGACTTAGAGTAGGCAGGTGTTTGCATTGAAGATTCGAAAACATTACTTGTTGGGAGAATGGTTCGAGTTTTATACATATCACAAATCCCTCAAGCATCTATTCTCTCAAAACGAGTTGAATATGTGGCGGTAGAGATGGTTAGATGATACCGTGATAGAATATACGTTAGAAAATGGGAACAAGGTTGCCGATGCTTTGAGCAGGAAGCACCGGAATGGAGCATTAGCCATGATTGAAAAATGAAATACGTACGTTAGAGACGTTAACCTCTTGTGGAGTGTATTATAGGTAGAATATTGGGTCAAATAGCGATCTGGGCATGTTAGCAAGTTTAAAGGTACGTCTACACTTGGGGATGAGATTGCTGCAAAGCAAAGAGAGGGCCCACTAATTGCTAATGAACTAAGCAATTTGAGATGGGGCAAAGGATGAGGATCTGAAAGGATTCGAGATTGATTCGAAGGATGGCTTAAAAAGAAAGGGAGATTGTGTGTTTCGAATATAGGAGATCTTAGAAAGAAATTCTTAAAGGAAAGTTATTGACCGAAGTTTACTATTCATCCTAGAGGTACGAAGATGATTCGTATTACGAAGAGGGTTTTCTTCTGGGAAGGGATGAAGAGATATGTAAGAGAATGTGTGAAGAAGTGCTTCACCTATTAGCAAGTGAGAGCTGAGCATCAAAATCCAAGCAATTTACTTTAACTCTTGTAAGTGGGATCCGATGTCTGTGGATTTTGTAGATGGGTTTCCTAGGCCGAGGATGGGAAATGATAGTATTTGGGTGATAGTCGATCGATTGACAAAGAATGCCCACTTTATCCCGATTAAGTATATAAGGAAGGCATCTAGCTTAGCGAAGATATACGTAAAGAATATAGTGAGACTACATTGGATACCGAGTAGTATCATTAGAGATAACCATCGTTTACCATCGAGTTCCAGATAAGTTTGTAGAGTGCATTGGGTACGTAGTTGAACTTGAGCACGACTTACCACCCACAAAAGAATGGACAAACTAAGGATGAACGCTGTTCTCAAGGATTTGCTAAGAGCATGTGTTTTAGATTTGAAAGGATCTTGGGAAGATCATTTACATCCACTAGAGTTTTCCTACAAAATAGTTACCAGTTGAGTATCGAGATGACCCCATTTTAAAGCACTGTATGGTAGACCATGTAAGTCACCTGCTTGTTGGTCGGACATAGGAGATAGACTAGAGTTAGAACCCGATTTGGTAAGAGATTTAATTAAGAAGGTAGATTTGATTTGTGCCAGAATGAAGGTAGCGCAGTCTATGAAAAATAGTTAAGTCGACAAACGAAGGAAAGAGCTTGAGTTTGCAATAGGCGATCATGTATTTTTGAAGGTTGCTCCAACGTGAGGAGTTATATGCTTTGGAAAGGTGGGAAGGTCAATATTTAGATACGTAGGTATAATCGAGCGGATTAGTAAGCTCACTTATCTAGTCAAGTTACCAAGTAGTTTGATGGTTATGCATAATGTTTTTCACATATCACATTTGAGGAAGTGTTTGAATGACTCAAGTTTAATAGTGGAACCAAGGGTGATAGAGGATTTGTCGGTAGAACGGGATTTGGCATATGTGAGACGACTAAAAGGGATAGTAGATTATGATACAAAGGAATTGAGGAACAAATTATCAAGCATGTTCACGTCCAGTGGAGTGATGACAAGAAAGACTGTATCTAGGAGCTAGAGGATAAGATTAGGAATATTTATCCTAAGTTGTTTTAGACATTCATGTATTTATGGAAGGGTTGCTTTGTTTGTCTACTATATGGACTAGTATGGTACTAGTATATTCGTATCTGATATAATTGTGTATTAGTAGTTGAACCGATACATTTTGATTGATAGTTGATGGTTCACATTAGTAAGGAACTAGTGTAATCATTTCTACTTGTGTGTATTTATATGACGACGACTTTCCACTTTTAGGATGTTAGTATAAATTTTGTTTTCCTTATCAAAATTTTGAGGGAGAAATTTTTGTAAGGAAGGAAGTGGTAACACCCTGTATTTTGGAAGGTGCATTATTTGGGAAATTAAAATTTAATTATTTTTAAAAGGATATTATTAAAGAGATGAATAAGATAATTTAATTGGAAATATTTCCTAAGGGAGATTTGCTTAATTAGGCATAGGACACTTTATAAAGTTAATTGAATGGACCAAAGTGTAACGAACGCGATTTTTCGTTGCCGAAAAACCGTACCGTTAGGGTTAAAGAAGAAGAAAAGGGAGAAGAAGATAGAAAAAGATAGAACAGAACAGAAAGAAAACAACTGAACAGCATCAGAATCTCACAATTCGCAGCGGAACAACATATAATAAATAAATGAATAATCTTTAAAACAAAGAACTGTACATTTATACCTTACATCATTATCAGAGTTTACAACAACAATAGACAACAGAGTCAATACATCAATGGACAGTTATATAAACTTGTCCTCATACAGAATACGCAACGGAATAATACATAGATAATATCATATACAAATGGTACGTCTCGATATGCAGCTCGCCTCCTGAGCTCCATAGCACTCTTAAATCCAGAATAACCTGATAACCAAACCCTTGACTGCCCGTGTGGAAATTGGTGGGCACCCAGAGTTTAGGAAGGAAAACAATAAACTCCGAGTCAGTCATGTGACTGGTGTGAGAACTCAAAACAGTTTATTTATCTTTAAAATCAAAATAGAAGAATATTTTTAAAGTCAATTCGCAGTGCTTTTAAAAATGAGACTACCATAAGGCCTCCCGCACACACACACAATGCAAACGCAGAATCGGAGGAGATTTCTCCTTATGATAGTCAAAGATGCTTGATACGCATTAAAAAGAAACATTTGATACTATTACTATGCATAGTGTAGGAAAAATTCATTTCGAAAATAAAGATATAAATCTTAGCCAGCATAGACATTTCGCACTTATGCCTACTATAGCTACCATGTTCAATAGCAGGTTACCGCCACATTACATGGCAGGTTCTACAACTAAAACCGTACAAGTCTCGTATTGTTTCTTTGGATTTCCAACAAATGATCAGGCCAAGGAACTTCCCATTGCCACATGGAAACGCCACTGGAAAGACGCCTTGAGAACAAAACCGGATCTCTGCCAACACAAGGCCGGGTTACCCCTAACTAGGTAACTACTGACACGAATATGTCATCCCCCGATCGTAACCGATCTATCCGAGGATCCTCGATTTCCAACAACCACAAAATATGTAGCAACAACATAGGTTAAATATCTGGGCTCCATACCATGATACCACCTCTATCCAGAAGGAATGACATACACTAAAGGGGCGCTACCCCCTAATAACCTTGCTGCATCCTTCCTGTTTTGACCATTTCCGGGGTGTGAGGTCCGACGAAGTCTCATCCACAAAGCCACACTTTATACAAAAGCCGTGCTTTGGGTCAACAAATGATCATAGAAATGATCACCAAGATAAATGATCAAATAAATGATCCTATCACAAATGATCAACACAATGATCATTTCACAGCAACACTCAGCATGCCACACTACCAAATTGGGAATATATTGCTGATAACCTTCAACTATATAACCTCTAAGCTCGTACGTCTCAGAGAAGGGTGTTAAGCTAAGAGAATAAATTCTCCGCCACCAACAGAAATATATTTGAAATAAATCAGCTTTAAATCTCAGCTTGTAATGTCAGACATACAATCCCTACAAGTCTGTTCCGGGATCGAACAGAACCGAAGGCACTTACAAAGAAGTCCTTGCAATCCGGATATTCGCTAATCACGACCGGACTTCCCGTCACTAAGGGTGATAAAACCTCTATATCGGAGATCAGCCGATGTAGAGTAACTCGACGGTAATCCTTTCGTTTTCACAAACATCCGGTCTTCAACACCGGTCATCAAATGCAATCCATTACGACGTATCACATACTCGGAATGGGTTATACGACCCTAAGGTCCTTTCCCGGCTAACCCGAATAGTGAGCGCTTATTCAAAAATAAGTGTGGCATTCAAATTCAAACAAATCACAACAAATACCTATTTAATGGTAAATATTGATAGTCGGATTATTTAACTATCAATAGGCATGCTCAACATCACCAAATTCCAAATAATTTTCCAAATTATTTACTTTCCAAAATATCTTTACTAGATATAAAATTTCCCACACGTCAACATTTGAAAACTAATTTTCAAATCACTTTTCACCTTTACCACTTTTTGAAAACAAATTTCAAACATTTTCCTTAGGCGAAATACTTTCATTTCAACATGGTTCATTTAAACCAATTAAATAAATCCTTAACGATTTACTTTATATTTACGCTCCAAATCCGTAAATTAATTCCCACAATTTCATAAATAAATCAACGTTTATTTATAAACTAATTCCCCTTTCTTTTATAAATTCCATAGTGAATTTATAATCCCAAAATATCTATGATGTACAATTTTCAATCGATTTTCAATATTCACTTTCAGTTTATCTTACAAGGATAAATTCTAAAACGTTCATTTCACATTAGAAAAATATTTCCATACTTATTAAATAATAAGTACATCACAAATCTATTTATTTTCAACATTTGAAAATATTCGATATACTTAAATCAAAATTTAGTATATATTTCATTCCTTAAGGAAATCATTCTCTTAACACATTTATTTGGGCCAAAACGAATGTTGCGCAAAACATCGTTACGACAACCCAAAATCACTAGTATAGGGATTCAAAGTTTAAATAGATATATAAATCCAAATACTATATAAAACATTTCCTTTCGGAAATCATTTACTATAACAACAGTGTTATAGTCCACCATTTCCTTCTTTCTCGAAAACGTCTATTTCAACAATAAATGTTGAAATCTATGGTTTCGATTCATAATACATTTTAAAACATCTTTAAAATAATTAACTTCATTCTATAATATTCCTTTTTTTGCCAAACATGACTATTTCATTCAATAATGTATTCATTGTCCAAAATCGTGAATATATTTCCTTTAATAAACTTCACTATTCAATTTGTCAAATTCAATTGATTTCGAATTTATAAACAATGTTTATAAATTCCTTTTCTATTTATAAGCTTCGATTTATAAATCTCATTATTAACAAATTCCATTTATATCTCATTTAAATGCCAAAATCCGATTTATAAGATAATTACTTATAAATATTCTATTTCACAAAATCTATTCATTTTATAACTTCACAATTTATAAATCTATAAATTCCGTTCACTTATGAAATCCATTTTTATTTCATTTTTAACACTTATAAAAACTCGTTTTAAATATTCCAATAATTTTAATTTATAAAATATCAATTTTATAAGTCTTTTATATACATCATTTTTAATAATTCAAAAATCCTAATTTAAACCAATTTATAAATTAATTAACTATTTATTTCCAAAAATCTCATTTCGGTTATATTTTACAAAAACAGTAATTTTTTTATAACATAAAAATTTATAACGTTTTAATTATTTAAAATAAATCAACCCAAAATTTTATAAAAACATATACTTTGAAAAATCACTTTAAAATTCTTTTAAAACCAAAAATCATTATTTTAAAACTTCAGAAATGGATCCGATGATGCAGCAGCACCAAATAGTCAATCACGACATCCAATTATCATATATCGATATGATAATCAACAAATATCAAAATATCTGTAAATAAATCAATAGAGTTGAGGAATCCAGTTGGATCCCTCCAACCTGTTTCCCTGCATCCAAAGATGTTAGCACAATACCAATTCCGCTCCAGTACGGAATTATCGCGGTATATGGGATTTATAAAATATTATCCGCTTAATAGACGGCGCAATAGGGTCTCATCCGCTATATAATGTGGGAAATCAACAACTGCAATATATACATATGCCAATATATATATATATATATTGCTATAATATATAATACCAATTTCACTGTTTATGAAATATTCGCGGTATATGTTTTTAATAAATAACATCCGCTTACTAATGGCGCATAATGTCTATTTTAACAATCAATAGGTAACAATCATCATTCAAACATCCATTCAAGAATTTTAAATCTAACTATTTAAAATTAAAATCAAAACCGATTCGATTGAGTGAGAAGTTCTTACCTTGATTTCAATTTCGTTTTAGCGATTTATTTCGAATAAAATTAAACGCGCGTTTAATTTTACCCGAAATTCTCACTAACTCCAAACGACTCCAATCCAATTCCATAGCGTAGTGTTCGTCCATACGATTCCAACGCAACTAGTTTCACGCGTTTTCGACCTCGTACGGAAATGATATGCATTTATGAAGTTACACGGATTTTTTTATTCATAATTTTACAACAAAATTAAATTTTTATAAACCTAAGCTATCATCTGCCGTTGATTCCTGTTGCTTGCATCAAGACCGTCCATTAGCTTCTTCCTTCTCACGCGATTTACAGTGAAAGCCGAACCCACTCTCATGCTCTAGGGTTCCACTTCGCTCCTCCATCAACCCACTTGAACACGATCAACTAGCGCCATCCAACTCGCCTCACCACAAGCTACTCACGCCTACCACCCCATAGCACTCGGCTGCTCCCAAACGTGGAAATTTGTTGTAACAACCTGCATATTTATCGATTATATATTTAAATATTTTATTTAAATATTTCACCGTTCATCGGATTTTGGTCCGAAAAGCTACTTTGTGCAAACAGCCGAATTGGGACTCAAGACCACCCCCATTGAGTTCAAAATGACGTTTGCGACCTTTTTGAGTATAAGCTTCGATATGTTTGGAGAAAGTTGATTTTTGCCACTTTTTCACTTAGGGTTTTGGTTTGGGCTGAACCCACTTACTAACTCAGTCCCAACCCCCTCTCCTCTTCACTTCATTCTTATTTTCCTAACACTCAAGCTTTAGCAAAAATGGTGGAAGAGAATGGGAAATAGAAATCCAAAACCCTAGTTCCTCTTGCTAGCTCAAGTTCTTGCTCCAAACTAATAGAAGAACCCATTGGTAAGCTTCTCTTCATCTTCCCCAACTCATTCTCTCTTTGATCTCAGAAATTTCCTAAACCTAACTCGGGGAATGTTCTTCTTTTAAGCTTAGATTCAAGCTTCTAGAGTTGGATTTGAAGAGTGGTTGATTCCCCTTTGCTTTCAAGCTTCATCTTCATAAATTTTAGTGCAAAGGTGAGATTTTTAATCTCACATCTATGCTTATAATTCTCTTCTATTGTTAGGTATGAATTCCTAACACTTATTCATGTGCATTAGATTTTGATTTGGATTGCTTTTGTGAATATTCCAATTTTTAGTGTTTTGAGTTCAATTCATTAAAAATCCTAACTTTGATGTTTGAACATGTTTTTGGTGATGCATCGAGGAGCATATAGGGCCGGGTAGTCGATTGGCATAAACCCTTAGCACCGTTGCTCGTGCGATTGCAATTTGATCTAGAGTTGCACCTCTTTTGAAATAGGGTAGGAAGTGCAAGCATACAGGTTCGGCCGACCGAGCCACTGGGCCGGTCGACCGACCTGTAGTCCAGGCACTTCCTGCCTCTGTTTGAAAGTGCTGGTTACAGGCTTCGGCCGACCGAGCCCCTGGGCCGGTCGACCGACCTGGTGCCCCGAGCACTTCCAACCTCTGGTTTGGTCAACCGACTCAGGGAGTCCGGTCGACCGACCTGCTACTATTTGCCAGATTAGCCTATATTGCTAATTCGTCTGAATTTCCAACTTTAATCGATTCGTGTTGTCTCCCTTTTGTTGTTGTCATTTATTATCGACTTTGATGACTTATTTTTTTTGGGAATTCTTGGAATATCCATTTTGATGGATTCGGTATCGATTTCATTTGATTTTATTCACGTTTTCGAATGTGAATCTTAGTGATTGATTGTTCCTACAATCTTCTTTGTGATTTGTCACTTTAAAAATATAAAGGTTTTCTATACTAGTAGTAAATATCAAAACTCTTTCTTCAAATGATTTCAACACTATTTTATAACAAAGCTCGTTTTCTCAAATCGATTTCCAATCTATAAGTATATACAAACCTTTACCTCACTCGTATGGGAAATCTAATTAAACGACTTAGTAAAACGAGTGGTATGAAACGCTTGCGTTTACTTTGTCGGTTAATTCTTGGACTTGTTCGATTGAAGCTCTTGTGACAATTTTCTAGTGGAGATCTACAATTTGTTCGTAAATATTTAAGTTAAGCTAGTGGTTATGGGACATGAAGCTAAGCTCATATATTTACTAGCTTATTGTAATTGACACTTCTCGTTGATCATGACGATCATCTTTATGGTTTAGACTAGCAATGTGCGATGTCTCTTTGTTTGCGAGGTTAGGCTAGACACCACTTGTGCGATTCCATTCACACATACCTTTTCGGTTAGCCTAGACACCATTTGTGTGATTCCGTTCACACATACCTTTTTGCTTTTTGGTTAGGCTAGACACCACTTGTGCGATTCCATTCACACATACCTTTTCGGTTAGCCTAGACACCATTTGTGTGATTCCGTTCACACATACCTTTTTGCTTTTTGGTTAGGCTAGACACCACTTGTGCGATTCCATTCACACATACCTTTTCGGTTAGCCTAGACACCATTTGTGTGATTCTGTTCACACATACCTTTTTTCTTTTTGGTTAGGCTAGGCACCACTTGTGCGATTCCATTCACACATACCTTTTCGGTTAGCCTAGACACCATTTGTGTGATTCCGTTCACACATACCTTTTTGCTTTTTGGTTAGGCTAGACACCACTTGTGCGATTCCATTCGCACATACCTTTTCGGTTAGCCTAGACACCACTTGTGTGATTCCACTCACACATACCTTTTTGTGATTTCTGGATTTCGTGTGTTGATTTCTGGAATTTATATCATTGACTTGTTATGAGTACATGTTTAGGGTATGATGCCCTCTTTGGATCTTTGAGAAGATTCTTGTGATATTGATTAATCTTTTGTTGATTATCATTTACATGCTTATAGTAGTATGCCATTATGGATATTATGTTTATGCCATATCTTGTATGTTATATCATGTCATCTGATATTTATAGCTAGACTGATCTGTTTATTATTTTCTTATGAAATAATACTTGGGTCAGACCGAGATGTTACAGGTGCTTCCGCTTGACTTCCTTCCGGGATTTGCTTCTCTGACTTTTGGTTAACTACTTTAGTTTAGTAGTTTTTGTTGTATACATTTGAGATACAGACCCTATGATGTATATTTAATCTTTTGTATAGCACGTGTTGCTATTCTTTTGTATTATCGTGGATCTTTTTGACCACTACTCTGATATACACTTTCATGTGTTAGTGCTATATTCATATCTATTTCCGCCTTTGTGATATGAATTGTCTGTGACTGATTTGTGTTATGTTTATTTCTACATTTGTTTCCGAAGACCTTTATAGCCACTGTGTAGTAGCTTTGAGTTTGTGTCGATATGTCGGATTTCCTCTTGAGATGAAAAGTTATATTTTTATCCGGCATATCGGTACTCGCACAAAGCAATTATACAGATGGTCGCTCCTCAACAGCCTTATTCTTTGTGCTAGTCGACAGCATTACACCGTAGTGTTCTTGGCTAGCGTGGGTATAGAGGTAGGGCGTCACAGCTTGGTATCAGAGCCAAACTTCGGAACAATATGGAATATTATAACAAGGATCATCGTCCTAAGTCCATCTTAGGAGTCGTGCTTTAGGATTTAATTCGAGTCTTCGTACCGATTCATCCTATTTTCTTTATGATTCCTTGTTTTATCTATCAAGATTGCTTGATATTCATTTTGAGAATAACTTTTTCCTCTTCTTTCTTTCTTTCTTAAAGAAGAGAAATGGTTAGACCAGGCCGTCCCAGCGCCGGTCAATCTAGTGCTACTCCCCAGGATGGAGTATTTATGTCTGCCCAGCAGCTTCTTGATCTAGTAAAGAACGCTCAAGCAGTCGGTGCCAATCCAGAGCCTACTCATCCTAGATCCGGTTTTGCACGCTTGTGCAGAGACTACACCGATTTGGGTGGAAGGCCATTCAGGGGATCCGAGAGTGTTATTGAAATTCAAGCTTGGCTCAAATCATGCGATCGCATCTTTTCTCGCATGAACCTTATTGACCTTCATCGAGTCCAAGTGGCTTCTAGCATGCTCCAAGAAAGAGCATTAGATTGGTATGAGCTTTTAATTTCTGAAATCATTGAAGCGGATCTCACTTGGGAGCAATTCCGGGAAAGGTTCGAATTGAAATATGTGCCGGAGGCCGAAAAAGTAACTTTGGCCCGGCGTTTTATTGACCTTGTTCAAGGTGAATCTTCTGTGACAGACTATGTCGCATCTTTCGAATCTCTTTCCAAATACAGGGTTGAATACATTAACACCCCAATGAAGAAAAATCAGATATTCGTCTATGGCTTGAATAAGAATCTTAAGAAGCCATTACTTCTGAAACTTGAAGTTTCATTTGATCAGCTTATTGATATCGCTCTTCGTTTTGAAGAGGCCGATAATGAAGGTGATGTTGAAGTTGTGCGTGCCCAACAGAACTTCGACAATAACTTGAAGAGGCCTATCAAATTCAAAGGCCCCAATCCCAACAAGAAAGGGAGGCAAGAAACCCCGGTAGCAAAATCACCTACCTCTAGTCGTGGACAATGCTACAATTGTGGTTCCACGAACCACTATGCAAGGGAGTGTCCGAGACCCCTCTTTTGTCGCTATTGCAAAAATTCGGGTCACCATATTACTGCATGTCCCGTACTTCAAAGTAAGAAGGAGGGAGAGCTCAATGTAGTGCAAGCTCCTGGTAACACTTCTCGTGGTCAAGGTATTTCTCATTTAATCCTTGATTACATTTATTTTGTGGTCTTCTTATTTGAGTTCTTTTTGATATGGGTTTCATCTCACTATTTTATATCAAAAGAACTTGTCGATTCTTTTTCTTTGAATACTTTGGGCTCGATGACTTCTTTGAGGATTGCGAATCCGGATGGTAGATCCGCAACACTCAATTTGCTTTTATTCGATGTCGAAAATTATTTTATGTGATTTTTCTTTCCGAGCCGATATTTTTACTTAGGCTCCGGAATTGATTTCTGCGATAGGATTGGCTTAATCATTAATGAAGCCTATATCCTATTTTCTTGAGAGGACTATTCATCTTCGAAATTTTCAATCTGTTAAGCAGATTTCTATTTTTCTCTTTATGATTTTGATTCCAACTTAATGGCATCATTTTCTTCTTTAAGCCCTTATGGTGAGGAAAGTATTATTTCTCTTACCTAAATAATTTGTGAAAAAATTTCCGTTATTTTGAGCTTGTCTTAGGATCATCACCTAAGAAATATCTTTTGTGTGGTGCTAAGGTCTTTTCAGTTTGACTTTACCACCGGTTTTCGTTTGCTACGAGTTTCGGAAATTAGCATTCCACTTACCGCATTCCGCACTCGTTATGATTCTTATGAATGACTTATTATGTCATTCAATTTGTCCAGCTTGTTTCATCCATTTTATAAATCGAATATTCTATGAATATTTCGATGAGACTATTCTTGTATTTACTGATTTTGGATGAAAATAGTAATTTAAAATTTTGCAAATCTTTTTCATATGATTTATTTATAAGTAAAACTGGATTTTGTTCTTGAAACGAACAAAGAATATTCTTAAAACTTTTTAAGATATTTATTTATCCTATAAAAGATGATTTTGTGATTGTATTGCCCGTTGAGTGCTTTAAGAATTTTGGTCGATGCGCTTGATCAACGTTATCGATAGGAATTTCCTAAACGCTTTGATGAGACAATCGGACACGATGTATTGACTTGTAAAACGTAAAATTTTTCTAGAAAGATAATTGCATAAAGATAAGTGTAATTTTGAAAGTTTTAACTTTATGGGAAAGAAGATTATTTAAAAGAAACTCTTTCTTTCGATACTCTTATTCTTGTAATTCCTGAAGGGGAACCAAGACTTTGCTATTTGTACCGATACTAGTCGTATTGGTTTGTATGCCGTTCTCTTGCAAAGGAGAACGTGCTATCACTTGTGCTTCTAAATCATTATAGCTTATCGAGACTAGGTATGCCACTCATGATCTAGTGCTCGCGGCTATTGTTTTTACTTTTAAAATTTGGCATCACCATTTTTGGATGAGAAATTTGTTCTCTACCTCGATCGTAAATCTTTGGAATAATTATTTTCTCATATGGAACTCCATGTTGACTCGAGTTCCTGACATCTTATGATCTTGATATTCTTTTTATTCCCGGAAGGGAAATCGTGTTGCCAATGCGCTTTGTCGTAAGCAACAAGTGGTTGATTCTTTGATGTTTTCTGAATGGAATTATCTTTCTATCAAGTTCATCGGACGTTTTGGTATACTTCGTTTTATTGAGCCTTAACTCATTCCTTTTATGGACTAGCGTCCGATGTTCTTTTATGGTGTTCGGTTCATCGGATGTATTGTTATTATACTACATCGATGTTCCATCTTATCTGGATCAATGGATGTACCATTATTATACTACATCATTGTTCTGGTTTATCGGTTCATTGGACGTACCGTTTTTATACTACGTCGTTGCACCAGCTCAATTTTCTGATATTCATGACGTTTTCCACGTCTTTTAACTATGGAAATGCTTTTATGTTGCCGGTTTTTATTCTTGAGCCCGGTGTTATTGAGGGGATTGAAGTTTCACCATATTTGACTTTTGAGCAACATTCTATTCGCATCATTGCTTCGGAGGTTGAGCGCCTTCGATATAAAGATATTCTTTTTGATAGAAGTTCAATGGTTCTCAAATCCTAAGGATTTCTCATGTGAAATCTTGAGAATTCATTGAACGAAAACTTTCAGATTTACTCCTTCGTGCTCTTTATGGTGAACTTCTTGATTCAAATTTTCTTTTGTGTTAATATGCTTTTATGGTTGTTACTTCTTATATTTCCTTCTTAATTATTGCGAGGATGCAATTTCTTTAAGGAGGGGAGTCTGTAACAACCCGCATATTTATCGATTATATATTTAAATATTTTATTTAAATATTTCACCGTTCATTGGATTTTGGTCCGAAAAGCTACTTTGTGCAAACAGTCGAATTGGGACTCGAGACCACCCCCATTGAGTTCAAAATGACGTTTGCAACCTTTTTGAGTATAAGCTTCGATATGTTTGGAGAAAGTTGATTTTTGCCACTTTTTCACTTAGGGTTTTGGTTTGGGCTGAACCCACTTACTAACTCAGTCCCAACCCCCTCTCCTCTTCACTTCATTCTTATTTTCCTAACACTCAAGCTTTAGCAAAAATGGTGGAGGAGAATGGGAAATAGAATCCAAAACCCTAGTTCCTCTTGCTAGCTCAAGTTCTTGCTCCAAACTAATAGAAGAACCCATTGGTAAGCTTCTCATCATCCTCCCCAACTCATTCTCTCTTTGATCTCAGAAATTTCCTAAACCTAACTCGGGGAATGTTCTTCTTTTAAGCTTAGATTCAAGCTTCTAGAGTTGGATTTGAAGAGTGGTTGATTCCCCTTTGCTTTCAAGCTTCATCTTCATAAATTTTAGTGCAAAGGTGAGATTTTTAATCTCACATCTATGCTTATAATTCTCTTCTATTGTTAGGTATGAATTCCTAACATTTATTCATGTGCATTTGATTTTGATTTGGATTGCTTTTGTGAATATTCCAATTTTTAGTGTTTTGAGTTCAATTCATTAAAAATCCTAACTTTGATGTTTGAACATGTTTTTGGTGATGCATCGAGGAGCATATAGGGCCGGGTAGTCGATTGTCATAAACCCTTAGCGCCTTTGCTCGTGCGATTGCAATTTGATCGAGAGTTGTACCTCTTTTGAAATAGGGTAGGAAGTGCAAGCATATAGGTTCGGCCGACCGAGCCACTGGGCCGGTCGACCGACCTGTAGTCCAGGCACTTCCTGCCTCTGTTTGGAAGTGCTGGTTACAGGCTTCGGCCGACCGAGCCCCTGGGCCGGTCGACCGACCTGGTGCCCCGAGCACTTCCAACCTCTGGTTCGGTCGACCGACTCAGGGAGTCCGGTCGACCGACCTGCTACTATTTGCCAGATTAGCCTATATTGCTAATTCGTCTGAATTTCCAACTTTAATCGATTCGTGTTGTCTCCCTTTTGTTGTTTTCATTTATTATCGACTTTGATGACTTATTTTCTTTGGGAATTCTTGGAATATCCATTTCGATGGATTCGGTGTCGATTTCATTGGATTTTATTCACGTTTTCGAATGTGAATCTTAGTGATTGATTGTTCCTACAATCTTCTTTGTGATTTGTCACTTTAAAAATATAAAGGTTTTCTATACTAGTAGTAAATATCAAAACTCTTTCTTCAAATGATTTCAACACTATTTTATAACAAAGCTCGTTTTCTCAAACCGATTTCCAATCTATTAGTATATACAAACCTTTACCTCACTCGTATTAGAAATCTAATTAAACGACTTAGTAAAACGAGTGGTATGAAACGCTTGCGTTTACTTTGTCGGATAATTCTTGGACTTGTTCGATTGAAGCTCTTGTGAAAATTTTCTAGTGGAGATCTACAATTTGTTCGTAAATATTTAAGTTAAGCTAGTGGTTATGGGACATGAAGCTAAGCTCATATATTTACTAGCTTATTGTAATTGACACTTCTCGTTGATCATGACGATCATCTTTATGGTTTAGACTAGCAATGTGCGATGTCTCTTTGTTTGCGAGGTTAGGCTAGACACCACTTGTGCGATTCCATTAACACATACCTTTTCGGTTAGCCTAGACACCATTTGTGTGATTCCGTTCACACATACCTTTTTGCTTTTTGGTTAGGCTAGACACCACTTGTGCGATTCCATTCACACATACCTTTTCGGTTAGCCTAGACACCATTTGTGTGATTCCGTTCACACATACCTTTTTGCTTTTTGGTTAGGCTAGACACCACTTGTGCGATTCCATTCACACATACCTTTTCGGTTAGCCTAGACACCATTTGTGTGATTCCGTTCACACATACCTTTTTCTTTTTGGTTAGGCTAGACGCCACTTGTGCGATTCCATTCACACATACCTTTTCGGTTAGCCTAGACACCATTTGTGTGATTCCGTTCACACATACCTTTTTGCTTTTGGTTAGGCTAGACACCACTTGTGCGATTCCATTCGCACATACCTTTTCGGTTAGCCTAGACACCACTTGTGTGATTCCACTCACACATACCTTTTTGTGATTTCTGGATTTCGTGTGTTGATTTCTGGAATCTATATCATTGACTTGTTATGAGTACATGTTTAGGGTATGATGCCCTCTTTGGATCTTTGCGAAGATTCTTGTGATATTGATTAATCTTTTGTTGATTATCATTTACATGCTTATAGTAGTATGCCATTATGGATATTATGTTTATGCCATATCTTGTATGTTATATCATGTCATCTGATATTTATAGCTAGACTGATCTGTTTATTATTTTCTTATGAAATAATACTTGGGTCAGACCGAGATGTTACAGGTGCTTCCGCTTGACTTCCTTCCGGGATTTGCTTCTCTGACTTTTGGTTAACTACTTTAGTTTAGTAGTTTTTGTTGTATACATTTGAGATACAGACCCTATGATGTATATTTAATCTTTTGTATAGCACGTGTTGCTATTCTTTTGTATTATCGTGGATCTTTTTGACCACTACTCTGATATACACTTTCATGTGTTAGTGTTATATTCATATTTATTTCCTCCTTTATGATATGAATTGTCTGTGACTGATTTGTGTTATGTTTATTTCTATATTTGTTTCCGAAGACCTTTATAGCCACTGTGTAGTAGCTTTGAGTTTGTGTCGGTATGTCGGATTTCCTCTTGAGATGAAAAGTTATATTTTTATCTGGCATATCGGTACTCGCACAAAGCAATTATACAGATGGTCGCTCCTCAACAGCCTTATTCTCCGTGCTAGTCGACAGCATTACACCGTAGTGTTCTTGGCTAGCGTGGGTATAGAGGTGGGGCGTCACATTCGTGCTCGAAATGGTGATGCACGCGCCCCTCTGGTTGACGAAATGAAATCTTAACCGTACGGATTTGAAGTACTTCCCGAGCTCTAGAACTTTCGTGTTGAAGATTTCCTGTGGAAGTTGATGGATTAGAAGAGATTGAGGGAGAAAGGAACGACATTTTCTGGCCGTCGAATTGATGGTGGCGGCTGCGTTTCCTAGGGTTAGGGTTTTTATTTTATTTTTCTAAAATTATGAAAAATGGGCCTATTTATAGAAGATCGAACGAAACACTATTCATTTTGGATTTTCCAAACTCCGAGTTACGCGCGGTGACCGGCGTTTCTAGGGTTTATCCCGCGTTCTGGACACAATGGAACAGGTTTCGGAAGCTAATGCGGTCATCTGTGCGAGTTATGGCAATAAACGTTCAATTTAAATTAAACCGATTTAAACGATTTTCTAGGCATTTTAGCTTGCACCGGGCAAACGGTAAATCCGATTGACACGAAATTTTAAACCATAAAATAATATCACATTACGGATCCGATGAAACTGGTTTCGTCGAAATCCGAGACTTTTTGAAAAATGGCTATTTAACTCGCTAAATTAATATTAAAAATAATTCGATGCGTTTTGAGCTACCAAGGTCAAACGATAACTCCGATTGCTACGAAAATTAAAATATGATAATAACTAATTATTACGGATCCAATGGAACTAGTTTCGTCCAATTCTGAGACTGATCGAAAATTGGATATTTTCCATAGTCAATTAAATATTAAAATATTCAATTTTCACAAATTAACTCCAAATTCAATTCTAAAAGTTCTATAATATCGTTCTAACTCCAACATGATAAAATAAAATTTTACAAATCAATTTAAATCATTTTTAACCCTATTTTCAATTATTTCCATAATTTAACATATTAAATTATCGATTTAATTATCCAATTAAATCTAATTATTCGAAATAAAATTTATTCGACTTATAAATTTCACTTATTAATATTTAAAATTAATTAAATATTCAAATTTTAATTAATATAAATTCGGGCCGTTACATACTTCTCCCCTTAAAAGAATTTCGTCCTCGAAATTAACAAGTAAGAAAAGTTACAGAATCCATTAACTTTCCCAAAATCCATAGTTAAACTTCTTATAATACTTTACTAAGTTTCCAAATCATACTTAGTTATCTTTTCAAAAACAATTACCATTGTTTAACTTTCAACTCAAAAATCAAAGTTAAAGTTTTCAAAATTTTCCAACTTTTCTCAAATTTTTCTAATGCCTTAAATTTTCGAAAAAATTCGCCATAGTCTCCTCTGCGCGGCTCAATCCAGAAAAAAATGACAGTATATATATCACAAATATACATCTCATCAAGTAATGAGGCATCCCTCAAGGAAAAAGTGTAAAAGTACGGTATGTAATCCGAGATATGTACCTTATATTTTATTAGCAAGCATATACGGCTAATATAGCGCGAAAGCGAGCTCCAAATGCGAAGCAAATGCGATCCGCACCTACTAAACACTCAACAAACAACATGAGAAACATGTATATATGTAAATATTATCAATATACAACATATAGCAACATAACAACTACATAATATAGCAAATGCAACTAAAGCAACAAATGCAACCATCAACCAACTCAATATTCATTCATATTCTCATTAATATTCAATGAATTGGTTTTCAATTTAAATCACCTTTGATTCATTTACATTGGATTTTACTAACATTCATTCATATTCAATTTCCAATTAGTTTGCATTCACTAATTTAAATCCAATTCACGTTCAATTCTATTCAAATTTATTTACTTCCAATTTGAATTCAATTACTTAGCTTTCAATTTCACTAACACTTAATGAATTTATATATAATCAATCAACTATCAACTAACAACCAATGTTTAATCAATATAACCAAATTTATCCACTTTACATTCAATTTGGTTCAACACTTTTAATTCCAATCGGATCATATTAAATTGATTTCCATTCCAATTTATTCAACTTCCAATAACATTAGCTTTTAATGAATTAACATTTTCATCCATTATCTCATATCAATTTTATTTACATTCAATTGATTTACATTCAATTCATTCATTAGTTCAATAGCTAATTCCTTTAACAATATAAAGTTGAATTTCGTTTATATAACTCAAGTTCAAATTCTTAATGACTTCATTTCATTAATTCACTTATTAATTTATTTCGACACCAAAATTAACTTCATTCAAATTCACTTAAGTTATATTCCATTTCGAACATCTTATCAAATCCAAATCAATTTATTTAACTTTCCTTTTGTTAAATTTCAAATTACATGTCTTTGATGACAACTCAAATTTATTTCAACTTGGATTTTATTGATTTACTTATACTTCCTTTAATTTAACTCCATCCTTTAAGTTAAATTTATTCTACCAAAATTCAATTCTATAAGTTATCAATTCATTTATCATCCCTATAAATATTTTTAAATAGGATTCCAAAGTCTTTTCAACCTTTCAAAAACCATTTTTAAAATCAATTCAAATTACCTTCTGAATTTCCAAAACCAAATCCATATTTTCCAAACAACTTTCTTTTAAACAATTTGGCAGCAATCTCTCTTTTGGAAACCCGAAAATGAATTCTAATGATGTGGCCATCATCATCAGGATTATTTTTCAGCGACCGAAAAGAGTTTAGAGCTTTAATTTCTCCAAAACAATTTTCCCAAAATATGAAATCTTTTCAAAACACTTCTCTGGAATTTTTTTTTCAGCTTATAAATCACATTTATAAATCTTTTACGTATATAATTTCACTTCTTATATATAAGATTATTTCACAATTGTAAATCACATTAATTATAATTTCACACTTATAATTTATTTGTTTATACAATTCATTCTTTTACAACCGTTGTTTTTATTTAACTTATTCAACAACCGAACAATCAATTCATATACACTTTAATAATTCTGAAAAATTATTCCTTTATATAAAAATATAATCAAGGTAAAATTATTTCATTTACCCTATTAAAACAATACTGTGTCGAATTGTTCTATTCAAGTGTTTAGAGATCCCTATCAACAACGTTAATTACTCGTGTTGACCAAGATCCATATACCACTCAACAAACCAATCATCACAATATAACACAATTTATATTCACTAACAAATGCGCGCTCGTATTTATTATTACACTCAAACTCATTCTAGAGTACTGCTGACTCTATCTCTAATGAGTAATACCCAACAGAGCCATGGTTGTCGCTTAACCATATGCTCTGATACCAAATGCAACGAACGCGATTTTTCGTTGCCGAAAAACCGTACCGTTAGGGTTAAAGAAGAAGAAAAGGGAGAAGAAGATAGAAAAAGATAGAACAGAACAGAAAGAAAACAACTGAACAACATCAGAATCTCACAATTCGCAGCGGAACAACATATATTAAATAAATAAATAATCTTTAAAACAAAGAGCTGTACATTTATACCCTACATCATTATCAGAGTTTGCAACAACAATAGACAACAGAGTCAATACATCAATGGACAGTTATATAAACTTGTCCTCATACAGAATACGCAGCGGAATAATACATAGATAATATCATATACAAGTGGTACGTCTCGATATGCAGCTCGCCTCCTGAGCTCCATAGCACTCTTAAATCCAGAATAACCTGATAACCAAACTCTTGACTTTCCGTGTGGAAATTGGTGGGCACCCAGAGTTTAGGAAGGAAAACAATAAACTCCGAGTCAGTCATGTGACTGGTGTGAGAACTCAAAACAGTTTATTTATCTTTAAAATCAAAATAGAAGAATATTTTTAAAGTCAATTCGCAATGCTTTTAAAAATGAGACTACCATAAGGCCTCCCGCACGCACACATAATGCAAACGCAGAATCAGAGGAGATTTCTCCTTATGATAGTCAAAGATGCTTGATACGCATTAAAAAGAAACATTTGATACTATTACTAGTGCATAGTGTAGGAAAAATTCATTTCGAAAATAAAGATATAAATCTTAGCCAGCATAGACATTTCGCACTTATGCCTACTATAGCTACCATGTTCAATAGCAGGTTACCGCCACATTCCATGGCAGGTTCTACACTTAAAACCGTACAAGTCTCGTATTGTTTCTTTGGATTTCCAACAAATGATCAGGCCAAGGAACTTCCCATTGCCACATGGAAACGCCTCTGGAAAGACGCCTCGAGAACCAAACCGGATCTCTACCAACACAAGGCCGGGTTACCCCTAACTGGGTAACTACTGACACGAATATGTCATCCCCCGATCGTAACCGATCTATCCGAGGATCCTCGATTTCCAACAACCACAAAATATGCAGCAACAACATAGGTTAAATATCTGGACTCCATACCATGATACCACCTCTATCCAGAAGGAATGACATACACTAAAGGGGCGCTACCCCCTAATAACCTTGCTGCATCCTTCCTGTTTTGACCATTTCCGGGGTGTGAGGTCCGACGAAGTCTCGTCCACAAAGCCACACTTTATACAAAAGCCGTGCTTTGGGTCAACAAATGATCATAGAAATGATCACCAAGATAAATGATCAAATAAATGATCCTATCACAAATGATCAACACAATGATCATTTCACAGCAACACTCAGCATGCCACACTACCAAATTGGGAATATATTGCTGATAACCTTCAACTATATAAACTCTGAGCTCGTACGTCTCAGAGAAGGGTGTTAAGCTAAGAGAATAAATTCTCCGCCACCAACAGAAATATATTTGAAAGAAATCAGCTTTAAATCTCAGCTTGTAATGTCAGACATACAATCCCTACAAGTCTGTTCCGGGATCGAACAGAACCGAAGGCACTTACAAAGAAGTCCTTGCAATCCGGATATTCGCTAATCACGACCGGACTTCCCGTCACTAAGGGTGATAAAACCTCTATATCGGAGATCAGCCGATGTAGAGTAACTCGACGGTAATCCTTCCGTTTTCACAAACATCCGGTCTTCAACACCGGTCATCAAATGTAATCCATTACGACGTATCACATACTCGGAATGGGTTATACGACCCTAAGGTCCTTTCCCGGCTAACCCGGATAGTGAGCGCTTATTCAAAAATAAGTGTGGCATTCAAATTCAAACAAATCACAACAAATACCTATTTAAAGGTAAATATTGATAGTCGGATTATTTAACTATCAATAGGCATGCTCAACATCACCAAATTCCAAATAATTTTCCAAATTATTTACTTTCCAAAATATCTTTACTAGATATAAAATTTCCCACACGTCAACATTTGAAAACTAATTTTCAAATCACTTTTCACCTTTACCATTTTTTGAAAACAAATTTCAAACATTTTCCTTACGCGAAATACTTTCATTTCAACATGGTTCATTTAAACCAATTAAATAAATCCTTAACGATTTACTTTATATTTACGCTCCAAATCCGTAAATTAATTCCCATAATTTCAAAAATAAATCAACGTTTATTTTTAAACTAATTCCACTTTCTTTTATAAAATCCATAGTGAATTTATAATCCCAAAATATCTATGATGTACGATTTTCAATCGATTTTCAATATTCACTTTCAATTTATCTTACAAGGATAAATTCTAAAATGTTCATTTCACATTGGAAAAATATTTCCATACTTATTAAATAATAAGTACATCACAAATCTATTTATTTTCAACATTTGAAAATATTCGATATACTTAAATCAAAATTTAGTATATATTTCATTCCTTAAGGAAATCATTCTCTTAACACATTTATTTGGGCCAAAACGAATGTTGCGCAAAACATCGTTACGACAACCCAAAATCACTAGTATAGGGATTCAAAGTTTAAATAGATATATAAATCCCAATACTATATAAAACATTTCATTTCGGAAATCATTTACTATAACAACAGTGTTATAGTCCACCATTTCCTTCTTTCTCGAAAACGTCTATTTCAACAATAAATGTTGAAATCTATGGTTTCGATTCATAATACATTTTAAAACATCTTTAAAATAATTAACCTCATTCTATAATATTCCTTTTTTTGGCCAAACATGACTATTTCATTCAATAATGTATTCACTGTCCAAAATCGTGAATATATTTCCTTTAATAAACTTCACTATTCAATTTGTCAAATTCAATTGATTTCGAATTTATTAACAATGTTTATAAATTCCTTTTCTATTTATAAGCTTCGATTTATAAATCTCATTATTAACAAATTCCATTTATATCTCATTTAAATGCCAAAATCTGATTTATAAGATAATTACTTATAAATCTTCTATTTCACAAAATCTATTCATTTTATAACTTCACAATTTATAAATCTATAAATTCCGTTCACTTATGAAATCCATTTTTATTTCATTTTTAACACTTATAAAAACTCGTTTTAAATATTCCAATAATTTTAATTTATAAAATATCAATTTTATAAGTCTTTTATATACATCATTTTTAATAATTCAAAAATCCCAATTTAAACCAATTTATAAATTAATTAACTATTTATTTCCAAAAATCTCATTTCGGTTATATTTTACAAAAACAGTAAATTTTTTATAACATAAAAATTTATAACATTTTTGATTATTTAAAATAAATCAATCCAAAATTTTATAAAAACATATACTTTGAAAAATCACTTTAAAATTCTTTTAAAACCGAAAATCATTATTTTAAAACTTCAGAAATGGATCCGATGATGCAGCAGCACCAAATAGTCAATCACGACATCCAATTATCATATATCGATATGATAATCAACAAATATCAAAATATCTGTAAATAAATCAATACAGTTGAGGAATCCAGTTGGATCCCTCCAACCTGTTTCCCTGCATCCAAAGATGTTAGCACAATACCAATTCCGCTCCAGTATGGAATTATCGCGATATATGGGATTTATAAAATATTATCCGCTTAATAGACGGCGCAATAGGGTCTCATCCGCTATATAATGCGGGAAATCAACAACTGCAATATATACATATGCCAATATATATATATATATATATATTGCTATAATATATAATACCAATTTCACTGTTTATGAAATATTCGCGGTATATGTTTTTAATAAATAACATTCGCTTACTAACGGCGCATAATGTCTATTTTAACAATCAATAGATAACAATCATCATTCAAACATACATTCAAGAATTTTAAGTCTAACTATTTAAAATTAAAATCAAAACCGATTCGATTGAGTGAGAAGTTCTCACCTTGATTTCAATTTCGTTTTAGCGATTTATTTCGAATAAAATTAAACGCGCGTTTAATTTTACCCGAAATTCTCACTAACTCCAAACGACTCCAATCCAATTCCATAGCGTAGTGCTCGTCCATACGATTCCAACGCAACTGGTTTCGCGCGTTTTCGACCTCATATGAAAAAGATATGCATTTATGAAGTTACACGAATTTTTTTATTCATAATTTTACAACAAAATTAAATTTTTATAAACCTAAGCTATCATCTGCCGTTGATTCCTGTTGCTTGCATCAAGACCGTCCATTAGCTTCTTCCTTCTCACGCGATTTACAGTGAAAGCCGAACCCACTCTCATGCTCTAGGGTTCCACTTCGCTCCTCCATCAACCCACTTGAACACGATCAACTAGCGCCATCCAGCTCGCCTCACCACAAGCTACTCACGCCTACCACCCCATAGCACTCGGCTGCTCCCAACGTGGGAATTCGTGCTCGAAACGGTGACGCACGCGCCCCTCTAGCCTCCCCTCTGGTTGACGAAATGAAATCTTAACCGTACGGATTTGAAGTACTTCCCGAGCTCTAGAACTTTCGTGTTGAAGATTTCGTGTGGAAGTTGATGGATTAGAAGAGATTGAGGGAGAAAGGAACGACATTTTCTGGCCGTCGAATTGAAGGTGGCGGCTGCGTTTCCTAGGGTTAGGGTTTTTATTTTATTTTTCTAAAATTGTGAAAAATGGGCTTATTTATAGAAGATCGAACGAAACACTATTCATTTTGGATTTTCCAAACTCCGATTTACGCGCGGTGACCGGCGTTTCTAGGGTTTATCCCGCGTTACGAACACAATGGAATAGGTTTCGGAAGCTAATTCGGTCATCTGTGCGAGTTATGGCAATAAACGTTCAATTTAAATTAAACCGATTTAAACGATTTTCTAGGCATTTTAGCTTGCACCGGACAAACGGTAAATCCGATAGACACGAAATTTTAAACCATACAAGAATATCACATTACGGATCCGATGAAACTGGTTTCGTCGAAGTCCTAGACTTTTTGAAAAATGGCTATTTTAACTCGCTAAATTAATATTAAAAATAATTCGATGCGTTTCGAGCTACCACGGTCAAATGATAACTCCGATTGCTACGAAAATTGAAATCCGATAATAACTAATTATTACGGATCCAATGGAACTAGTTTTGTCCAATTCTGAGACTGTTCAAAAATTGGCTATTTTCACTAGTCGATTAAGTATTAAAATATTCAATTTTCACAAATTAATTCCAAATTCAATTTTAAAAGTTCTATAATATCGTTCTAACTCCAACATGATAAAATAAAATATTGCAAATCAATTTTAATCATTTTTAACCCTATTTTCAATTATTTTCATAATTTAACATATTAAATTATCGATTTAATTATCCAATTAAATCCAATTATTCGAAATAAAATTTATTCGACTTATAAATTTCACTTATTAATATTTAAAATTAATTAAATATTCAAATTTTAATTAATATAAATTCTGGGTCGTTACAAAAGGTAATTAGAGCAATATGATTGGCCTTGTTAATGAACACAAATTTAGGTTTTAAACAAGAAGGATTGGTGTTAGGCTAGGGGAGGTGTATTAATAAGAATAGGCAACATGGGATGTTAGCCCAAGCTAAAATTACTAATCCCTTACTTGGTCTCATTCTCTCATTTCAATCACTCAAAAAAAATCCCTAAAGCTCTAGGTCAAGGCCGGCCATTATTTTGTAAGAAAGAAGAAGAAAATTTCAAAGCTAGAAGAATAAAGCTCTCAACTTTATGGAACAAGGATATTTAAATAAGATTTTTTAATCGAAGGTGAATAAAATCTTTCTCTTAAACCTATCCTAACCTATTGGGTTTAGATTTGATTTTTATATTAAAGTTTTTGGTGATTTTAAACATGTTTGAATGATTAAACATTATTTGGTTATGTTAAGAAATTTGAATGAAGTAAATTTGTTTATGTTTTAGGGTAGAACATGAATAAATCTAAGTGGAATAATTCGAAACTAAAATATGATCTTTATAATGATGAAATAAAGATTAGTTTTCAATTTTAGAATTTTTGGAATTTAATTCAAATTTTTGTGAGTTTTTTAAGTTAAGAAAATAGTTGATTTAGGGGAAATTAATTCATAAAAATAATAAAATTAATTATTTTTACCTGAAATTTTGTAAGAGGTAAAAGGTGATAAAATTGATTTTGGTGAATCTTTGGGATTTTTTCCATCAATTTTCAAATTTACATGAATTAATTGGTTAAAGGGTAATTAATTAGTGATACTTAATTAATAAATGGAAGACATTTTAGTCCATTTCTGAAAAGTGAAATGTAAAGATAAATAATAGCCAATGAAAATTCAATGTTAAATGAGATTTGGTGTAAAGTTGATACTTAAATAGATAATGAATCATTTTTTTAATATAATCACAAAATCATCATCTAAATCACGATAGCTTACATTAACCGACGATGACTAAGGGTGGATTAACATGTAATACCATCCCAGCTATTTGCCATGATGGCATTGAAAGAACTATCAAATGAAGGCTCTATTGAGCTTAACACCTAAAAGCAAAGCATGGAACCTAGCATATGAAGACAAAAAAGGGATAGATCACGAAGGCTTTATAAGAAATAGTCGCGATGGCTATAGATGACATAGAACACGATGATCATACATAAGATAACGTACGATGGCTTCAGGAGATAAAGCACGTGATGGCTTCGGAAGGGATGATACACGATGACTATGAATGAGATAAAACACGAAGGCATTAGGCGAGTTAACAAAAAATGGCCTTAGGTGGATTAGCATATGATGGCATTTGATGAATTAGTATGCGAGGACTATATATGAGATAGTGCACGATAACTGTAGGGAAGTTAACCGACGACCATTACTCAAAAGCTAATACGTAATAGCTTATAAAGCCATTGATCCACTATGGCTATGGGATAGCCAATGCAGATGATTAGGTTCAATATTTGAAAGTTATGTGATGGCTAGCATATGATAACTGAAGTTAAATCGTGATAGTTTAGGAAGCTTTATTTTTCTAAGTAAAATGAGAAAAATGCTTAGGGCACCTTGGAAGATAGTTTCCAAGTGTTATCAAATTATTTCATAAGGATGGAATAAAAGAAGAATTTATATAAGTTAAAATTTCATTGACTTATTTTGTAATGCAGAAAAGCTTGGAGAAACTATAAAATGATATGATATCATTTAAACTGAAATATAAAGATGTTACCTAAAAGAAAGTGTAGGATACAGTATAAATAAATGAAATTTAGGGGTTGAACAGTGATAGTAAAGATATACCAGCTCATGGAGTTTATGGATGACACGGTGCCTTGACTGTTAGTCTAAAGTCCAACGGTATATGGTAGGGTGCCATGATATGGATTCAATCATAAAATATTTATAAACTCTAAAGGGGAGTTAAGGCAGTGTGCCAAACATCTAGGTGGTGTTAAAACTAAAATAAACTAATCAATAATGTGATCAATAGCAGTTTAGGAGCTAAGAGAGGCTATTAATGCTTAGTAAGGACACTTACTAGAATGTATTCAGGGTACTTACATTCAATCTTAGGAGAGTCAGAGTGGCTCCCAATGGTGAAATTAGTGGCTACTTCGTCAAGCGACGTTGTTCGAGAAAAGATGAATTAGTGATAGACATGCATAGGAAGGGAATACTAAATAAGTTAATGATAACTTAATGATGAGTTTAACATAAGAAATTAAGTGAAGTTTGAATGGATGATGAATGATTGAATGACATGGTTCATAACTGATGATAAATATAGGGTATACTTAACTTAAATTGATATATGACATGGTTTATAATTAGATGATAAGCGCAGTGTATACTTCTTGATTGTATATGCGCACGGTTGCTTTTCATGTAACGTTGTTTACATATGTGATGTATCTTATAATGATGAAGTGAGGGGAAAAATCATTCGATGTTAGCAACGTGGTCTCACTATGATGACTGGAGTAAAGATTTACTCAAACCGGGCTTTATGTCTGACCCGAGTTTTATTATTTTCGATAAATTCATGGATACTCATTCGAGTAGGCCGAGTGTATAGATCAGATAGGTGGCTTTTGAAGAACGAATAAAGATTATGAAGATGAAGCATGAGGCTTGCTTATAATAAAAAGTATTTTTAAATTCTATTGTGTAAAACTAGGATTTATAACTAGTTATGTGTTGTGTTGGCGTCCTCATATATTTTTAACACAACAATACCCTATTTATGTTATATTTATATGTACCCCTACGTGGGCAACGATTTATGCTAAAATGATGCTAAGAATTATGTAATTCAAATTGATGTAGTGGAAAAGTTATTTAGCTACTTTGTTTATTTATGTTTTGCAAAATAATACCGAACTCACTTTGTCGTTGGAAAATGATTTCGGTGATGATCACAACATTATTGACGTCTATTTTTGAGTCTCGAAGTGGGGGATGTTACAATATACGGTTACTATCAAGCCGAGAGACATTTGTTCCAAGTGAACACCGAAGCTAAAAATACTAAGGAAATTTCCATAGCATGATAATTGACTAAAACCCTGCATTATGTCCTAAAGGTTAATTAGGTATGTGTGCTATAGCATTTTGTCTGTAGTGACCCGTAAAATTTTCAATAATTTAATTTGTTAAGTCAATAAGTTTTGGTAATTTAATATGAAAAAAAACCCTATTAATTTAAAATTGAACAATGGTAATTAGAACTAATTAGCAATAATTGAAATGAAATTACAATTTAGTGAAGTAATGAAAATTGGTATACTTGGCTATAAATTAATGTAAGAAAACTAGTGCAAATATTTAAATTTATAAAAGGAATAATATGAAATAAATGACTCTTGAATAAAGATTGGATATATAAGAATGGTAACATTTGTCATGAACAATAAAATCACAAGTGTGAATGTTGAATCATTAATGAGATAATATATGATTAATATAAATTGCAGTAAATCAGTGTTAATTAAGTAATTGTAACATTTGATTTGTAAAAAATAATGAATTCATTAATGTGACTTAAAGTAATAGTAACGGTTGTAAGTTACTATTTAATTGGCCTATTAATTTAGTTGTAATTTGAGTATAAATTTGAATATAAGTAAATAAGGGTAAGTGGTGTGTAAATAAATGAATTAGTATAATTAATAGTAATTGAATGAATTCAATATTAGGTAGGTAATTATAATAATTAGTTAAATATAATAAACTTAAGTGTAAATTAAAGGGTAATGGTAACAGCTATTATAAGTTGCCTATTTAGTCTATAAAATAAATAGGAAATCTTTAGTGACATTAATGAGAATTAATGCAGTAACGGGAGGTGTGAATGTATGATTTAAATAGAAGCGTAAATTTATTTATAAAGTAATAAATTAGTAAAAGGAATGGAACTATAAGTTAATTAATTGGTTTTAAACCTTAATTAAGCACAATTGACAAGATTTCGCATTTAGAAATGTAACATTTAATACAAATTTAAGATGAAAATAGGAGTAGACTAATGTAATGGAATATAAAAGTAATGTAACTAGGTATATAAGGGAATAATGGGCCTATCATAAAGATGGCAATTAAACCAAATCAAATTATTGGAAACAATTTTTATTTAATTGGAATGTAATCTATAATAAAATGGATTATTGTAGGTAAATGAAATTAATCACTATGTAAATTGAAATTTGGATGAATTGGGAAGTTATTAATGTACTAGTATATATGCAATGTTAATATTACCCATAAAAGGATAAGTTAATAGTTGATCAATAACAAAATTGAGAAATCAAATATATGGATTTATTGGGGATTTAAACTTATACTTTTTAAATTAGATAAAATACAGTGTTTTACACGCAATGACTTTCTATATTTTATTTCCCTATGTTTGTTTCTCTAATTTTTATTTTCTATTTTATTGTATAAACTTTGAATATATTTATTTGACTTTTGATTAATTTTATTTTTAATAATAGCTTAGAAATTTCAGGAGATATAGTTTACTTGTTTTGTTTGTTTATTGCCTTTTTCTTTTCCCTTGCCTTTCCATTTGCATAGCCAATTACTTCCCACATTCATAGCCGTGAATTCTTCTCATAATTCACGTACACATTGTTCCTCAAACTTCTTTTTTCATCGTGTGCAAAAAAAAGGAAAAAAAAATTAATAAATACATCAAGTTATTTGTTGCATTTTTATTTCCCAATCCATTCAAACTTCTTCCTTTATTGCCTAGCCTTTTTATTTCTTACTGTTTCTTTCTTTTGGACGCGTATTTCCTAAAACCTAGCCGCTATCTATTTTTTCACGTACAAAGTTTGTCATCTCCTCATCTTATTCATTTGCGTGAAGAAAAAAAAATACAAGATCTAAAGTCATGGCTTCCTTCTTCTTTCTCCTTCTTTTTCATTTTTTTTTCTTTGCCTTCCTTCAAGTTAGGCTCGACCTCCATCTTCTCCTAGTACACCTCTAACCATCATGACCAGGCAATACAAGATGATGGTTGAACCCATATGTGTTGTAGCCAAGCCATTGATTGATTAAGGCAAGTTATGCCACTTTGATTCCTTATTTTTCCATTGTTATAACCTCTATTCTTTTGTACTGAATCATATTCTTATGTATGTAATATTTGTTTGCATACAAGATTTGGATCTGACTCTTCATCCACTCAAGTTTGCATTGTTCTTTGTCGTGCTTTTTCATATTTTACGGTGTTTCACTACAACAAAACAGCCATTTTACAACGGGCAATGCCCGTTGTAATATGGATTTCGTAACGGGCATGAGCCCGTTGTATTAGGCCTCTTTGTAATAGATCGACCATATTTTACAACGGGCAATGCCCGTTGTAATACACCTTTTTACAATGGGCAATGCCCGTTGTAATACATGATATTACAACGGTTTCTGACCGTTGCAAAATAAATGCAAATTTAAAAAAAAATTAGAGCAGCATCCATGCAGTACATTCATACCAATAATGAATAATTTAACGAGTAATAAATATTATCATAAAACAACCAAAATCACATACGAAAAGACTAAAAGCTAGAGTCATAAAATTCCAACACATTCCAAAAAGTTAGATAAGTTTACATCGACATAGTTCTAATATATACATGACAACTAGTTTCATAACAAAATGGCACAACTATTTTCATTACATTTTCAATGCACCCTAAAACCATTTTGAAGGCCTTTTCTTCCAAAACCTGCATTTCCTTTTGAAAAAAACAACACTGTGCAAAACTGTGCACATATATACTGTCACAAAAAAAGACCGTGCACTTCCATTCCATTTCTTACACCTCTCTGCATACAAACCTCTAATGCCTCCTCCTCCAACCTCTATTGCATACAAACCCGACCAACCTACCACTTGCCCTTACTGTCTCCTACTTCTGACATCAACTTTGACCACATCTTCAAACCACTGCCTATACCAAACATCACTACAAAGCATACAAAACTGACTAACACATTCAACATTCACCAATTCACTCACTTGCATACTTGCTGCCTGTGCTCCACCTAAACTACATCTAATTCACACTGCCTCTGCCCATTGACAAATTGCCTGCAACCATCCTATCTCTGCAGTAACTACTGGAAGTGATAATAGCCGCCAATCATCACCACTTCCCTGGTGCCCCCCTATAAACCTCCACTTCTGCTTCTGTCTTCAAACTGACCACTTCCAAACAATTACATCTACCCACAGCATCACTTACAGCCTTACATTCATCACAAGGCAAGGCCTGACAACTACATCATACCCCATACAACCACTTCATTACCTTGCACATAACTACATCCCATATCTGCCTACCATCAACCATTGCTGCCCCTATCAGAAACCAATCTTCTCCAGCAACTACATCCTCTCGAACCTGAAACCATGAACCAGCGAGGACATTGACTCCAGTACCACCCCCTTGCAATTCACCAGTAACTTCCATCGACCTCTCCAAAACTCCAAATTTCAAACTGCTTTAACTTCACCCAAACACCAGAAGCTCTAAATTCAACAGCCGCCTCCTGTATTTTTCCTTTCAAGCAACGATTAAATTATCATTTATTGCATTCTTTGATTTATAGAAGGTCTTAACTTGGAATTTGAGGCGAAAGCCTCACAAATCGCTGAATGTCGATCAGCTATATGGATTTTATACACAGTGACTATTTAAAAAACATAATAAGTACTAAATGCATAACACTGATAATAACCATAAAAAGTTGCTTAATGTTTAACTGATATAAAAGAATTTAATACATACCTCCATTAGCGATTCCAGAATTATACAACAACACAAAAAATAGAACTTAATAACAGTAATGCTGAAATTGAATTAGAATTTCATGAAATTTTTGTCAAATTTTTATGACACAAATCAAATGTTCTCAGATGCAATTCAAATACAAACAACACAACAACAGATTATCACAAAGATGCAACACGGTTTCGATTTAAATAACAATTCTCAGCCTACAACAATTACAGCAAAACATACATAGGATCCTGAAGGTAATATAAGCATATCTAAACGTATCATGAAATCAGTGAGCCATCACACTAGTGAAGCATCGATAGAGGAAAAACAAGGACAAACAACGTAATTTGATCTCTACAATGACCAGCTAGAGGCCAACATTGGTGCGCATTCCAGAGCTAAACAATGTAGGAAGAAATGTCAAGACAACCTTACATGGCACAACACGGTTTCACATTTAATCATTATGAACAAAATGGAATATACATTGAAAATGTAAGCGCTCCTTCTCCTTTGGATTTAGGGAGCAACCTATCTTAATTAGTTTAATGAATATGATGGTGTGGAATGTCAGGGGTTTAAATCCCCTTCCAAACAACTTAATGTTGCACAAACTTTAAAACAAAGATAAGCCTCCATGGTTGGACTATTAGAACAAAAATTATCAGAATGGATGCATCAATTTGTATCTGGATAGAATCAATAATGGATTCTTCAATTCATATCTGGATGAAGATTTTATTGAATAAGGGAAATGAAACTTCTATGAACTTCTATAATTTGACAAAAGAATGAAAATAATTGCTTTAGTTTTGGTTTTCCAGAAGAATCTGAAATCATCTTATGTGTTTGCTACAGCTTGCCGTGACAACACTACAAGTGAAACACGTTTAAATTACAGAAACCTTATGAATTTTGAGACCCCATAAGTAAATAAATCAGGGAAAATATCAATCATGTTTAAATTACAGAAAGCTTTATCAATTTTAGTGGCAATACCTCTTTTCGTCCATGTGTATTTAGATCCGGCTGTAGGTGGCTCCAAAAGACCCGCTGCCATAACAAAATTCTGAAAACCTGATCAGCCGAAGGATCGAAGTATACAGCGAACACCATAAATCGATCAGTACCAGATGTTCGAAATAGAATAGATGAAGACAACAGTGAAGGCTGGGAAGAAGGATTTTCACGGTGGAAGCGGATGTGAGTTATGCGGAAGTAAGTGACGTGAACGGTAAGGTTCAACGTGACCTGACGATGACTGAGCTTAGGTCAGAGGCATGCGCGATGAAATTGATGATTATTTTGCACGATCGACACACCCATTAATGGCGGTAGTGAGAATTGCGATAGATCGGGTGAAATTTATAAGGTTAGTAGCTAGGGCTCTGCACATCTGGTATGGTAAGAGTTACAATGGGCATTTTATGTTGTAAAATTATAACCTATTACAACGGGCATTTTCAGCCCATTGTAAAACTGACACCTATTACAACAGACATGAATAGACCGTTGTAATAGCGTTCTATTACAATGGGCAGTCATTGCCCGTTGTGAAAAGGGCATTGTATAGGGCATCTATTACAACGGGCAACTAGTGCCTGTTGTAAAATAGACGTTGTAATATGATATTTTTGTTGTAGTGTTTGGATTTTTATTCTGAATTTGTCAATTCTAGCTTTTAAAAGGTGAGTTATCACTCTAGACTTACATACTTATATTATTGTGAAATAACGACAAGTGAATTGTATAAATTAATATGCTATGTTCATACATGCCTGGGATATATTTATATGATGTTTAATGCTGTTTGTATAACTATTTCATCATCTGATATGATATGTTATATTGTACTGTTCATTTTATTTACTGTATCACTGCAAGTTCCCTATCACTATGGGTTGAAATGAACATACCCGAATAGAATTTAGAATAAGGAAAATCACTATGGGCTGAAATGATAAGCTCGAGTGATTTTATTGAAATCTATTGTATTTATTTTACTTGGGATTGCGGGTTTGAAATGATAGAACCCGGATTTTCTTTTAAATTATGGACTGAAATGATATATATCCATGTCACTTGACCTAGGTTAGAAATATTATATAGGCCCCATGGTTAATACTTTTAAGGTGATATTTTCCTAAAAATTTATTAAGTCTTTTGAATATTTAGAAAATATGAAATTTTACCTTGAAATTTGATTTGATGATTTAAAAAATAAAGAGATATTGGCTTACAGCCAATGAAAATTTTATAAGTTGATAATTGGTTTAGATTGTAATTTAAAAATCTTTATTTGGTTTTAATGGTAATTTAAAGAGCTTTAATTATGATAAATAACTTAATAATTAAAGTTAATTAGTATGGAATTTTAAAGTCTAGCCTAGTAATTGCAATCAATTTTTATTTTATGAAATGAATATGTTTGTAAAACAAATGATGTCCTTTGAATTGATAAAATGAAATACAGTTTTAATTATACATTTTGTAATAAATGTATTTAGCCTGAAATCATAGTTTAATTGATGCCTAAATGAATAAATTTGCAAAGAAATTGATCATTATATTTACTATGATAAATTTCTTTATTTATGAAATGGAAATGTTTGGAAATTGAATAATTATGATTTGAGTGGAAAAGTGCATTTTAAAAGTATGACTTAACTTGATAATTGGAAATTTGGTTTTAATTGAAATTGTTAAGTTAAGTAAATGGGAATTTAGTCTTATTTATGAAGTGGGTATTTTAAAATAAAGTGGTAAGTTATTTGTTGAAATAAAAGAAGTAAAAGAATGTGTTTTTGACTTAATAAATGAATTATAGTTTAATTTGGATATTTATTGATAAAATTTTATTTTATTAAATCATAAGTTACATGATATCCAAATGAATATTTTGAAGCGGGAAATGTGATTTTTTATAAGTTAAATTGGCTAAAATTTGAAATTTTACTATAGCTGAAATATAAAATGTTTTTGGAAAATTTATAATTGGATGAATAAACTTTTAATGCTACAACTTTGAGATGAATATTATTTGACATTGAATTTAAATGGTTAAATGAATCTTGTTTGGTAGATGTTAACATTGAATTTAGATGGTCTGAATAAATATGTTTCAAAATGTTTGGTTTCAGAGTTGTTATAACTTGAGAGTAATATAGCTTTGGAAATGAAACTTTTGGAAATTGTATTTAATTAAGAATTGTATTTAAATATATAAATTTAGAACTTGTTGGAAATGGAAGATTTAAGAATATGACTTTACAAAGTGGTTTCGGTTAAGATGATTTAAAGGAATACTTCAAGTTTAGTATATTGATGGAAATTTTCAGTGATTTGGAAATTTGAGTTTTAGTTAAATGATATATATATATATATATATATATATATATATATATATTATTACTTTGGGTTTTAAATGGAAATGATATATTGATTTGGTTTTTGAAATGAAATAATATAATATTTAGTTTTGAAATGGATATTATATTTGAGAAGTATATGGATTTGGAAATATTACCATTTTGAGAATGGATATTATTTTGGAAAGTAGTAGTATTTGATTTTAAATAGTTTGGAATAGAAATGATTTTTAAATAAATATCCATGGGTAATAATAATGTTTGGTTGTTAAAGAGACCGGGATCAGAAGTTTTCATACTCTCTGCCAATTTCGAAAACCACTTTAACAACCGTGTATGCGGTGGAGATTCCAGAATGAAGTAGGACGTTGGTGGCGTTCTTTTGAGCTATATACGTGGATCCGACTCCCGTGAGTTGGCATAAGGTGGCTAAAACAGGAGCGATCGACGGGCTAAGAAGGTAGCACCTTTCATGGACACACTCCTTCGATACCATTCTATTACTTTGTGATTGACCAGGGCCCTTTTGATTTTGGAGGTGTGGCCCAAGGTAGGCGGTAGTAGCGCTACGACCGGTCCGGAAGCATAATTGGCATATCTACCCTGGCATTGCCTAGTTGTGCCATGTCACCTACCCTAGTGCGCCTTGTACGAGTTTGATTTGTGTCGTACCTATGGAGTATCCTCTGGTAGCCTCCCGATCAGGAGATATTACGGTAATGTATAGACTACTGGCACTATTACGTGTTAAGGTGAAAAATATAAAGCCTTAACGCTATTTAAAAGTAAGTTTATTTTACTAATAGACATTATTATAATAGCAAAATATTACTGCATAGTAAATAGTTTAACGGATCCTTAGAGGATGGGCGGTCCCAAGCATCCTTTAAGTTACTTGTACCTTATATTGCAATTCACTTGAGTTGGTTTACATTGTATAAGTATGTATGTCCTAACTCAAGTGTTTTGTGTTTTTCTTTACGCTCGGGTCAAACTGAGTGATACAGCATTGGAGACTCGCCTTTAGAGTTGGAGCTTTGCTTGAAGATCCAGCTATCTATTTCTCTCAGTTATCCAGTTGATTCTAGTATTGTATTAAACTTTGTACTTGATTATCATCTTATTATTTCTGTTATATCTTGTTTGATGGACATGTATAGTAGCTTCATGAACAGCTATTTCTTTACTTCCGCTGCATTATATTACTTTGTGGGATTCTGTAATTTATTTATTTACTGTATATTCTGAGTTTTGTCAAATTTATATTTACAATTCGGTATTTTGAGCAATTCAAGTCCGACATATGAGGATGCGAATGGTTGAAAATATTGGGTCCTTACATTGTCATAAAGGTAGAATTTCATTACAGTATGAGACGATTTAATTAAATGGTAACTGATGCTTTAAATTTATTTTAATATTTTGGTAACAAAGAACTCCTCGAAACATTTTAGGTAATCATGTTGCAAATTAAAAGGTGGCATGTTGAAACAAGAACGAACATATATCTTCAGTGCCTCCAATCTTCCTCCTCTAAGTCCATCGTCATCAGAAAAAGTGAAAATTTCAGGATTTATATCTCGTTCCAAAGGTGTGAAATCAAAATACAAAAATTATTCGAATCAATGCTTATCTTGTGAACGACCTAAATAATTTTTGTAGCAACTCTAGGCATAATTTACATTATTGTTTATACCATCAAAGATCATTTTCCAATTATTTGTGAAAGATTCACTTCTAGCTTTGATCATTGGGAATCTACAAATTACGAAGGCCGCACTATATTTAAGAGTTTCTAAGTCATCTTCCCTTGATATTTACTATCATTTGGAAAATCTACCAAAACAAAACACTTGTGGATCTTGTTTACTTGTGGTTTATGTTAAAATTATGTAAATATACTATAAAAATATGCAAACATATTGTATTATGAATTCGTACAGTAACTATACCTTATTGGTTATCAAGGAATTTTTTTTGAATGAGGTATTTAGAGTATATGTATTAATATGAAAACTGGTGTTGTGCGTAAGTCATGAACATCAGCAATGTAAAGTGCATGTGCTGTAGTGCATAAAGCTTAACCAAAAAAGGCACAATGCTTAATAACCGATGTTGTGCATAGGAGCATGATGCATGAAAGTGTGACTGGTCTCGATGAATGACAAGTGCAGACTGTAAGAATCAAAAGCAAGACTAAAATGCTAAGCATGAACAATAATTCATGAATTGTGTGCAACTCAAAAAAAAGTGCATTGCTTGAGCATGGTATGATATAGCATGGAGCTGCATAACATGTAATTATAGAGAACAACCCTTATGCATAGCAAAAGCACGCAAGATAGGGTATAAGTGATAATCATGGTTGTTTGAATGGGGCAAGCAAGAGAGAACAAAGTATATGGCAACTACAAATTACAAAGGAAGGAACACAATAAGGTGGAACTTAACCAGCACGTGGTTGATGTAAGGAAACGAACACTACAAAGCACATATACTGACGGGGATAGAAGCAAATGTGATAGAGAGTATATAAAGATTCATACAATGAAAGATGTATTCAAGATATTTATTTTACAGTAAATTGTGAAATATTATATACATCTTTAGTTTGATATATCATGAGTGATTAAACGATAAAAGGATAAATTTATTTATTTATCTTTCCTTTCAAAAACCAAACTTATTAGGGATTTATCATTCCTAATTTTGTATAATTTGGAATAAGTTTAGCAACTAATACACAAAAACAAATAGTGAAGTTCAACAAAATAATTTGGTAAAATTCTCTCTAAAAATTTGCTAAACCTCATAACAATGAATACAAAATTAGAAAATTTTACTTATCCTTGACCTTTATAGAACTAGAATATAGTCATTTATCGTGTTTAAAGATAGATTAGTTCATTACCTTTTTTAAGAAAAACACATCTCATGTACATTGAGTTATATGATCATCAAAATGCTTCTTTTAATTTTTATTTATCATTTTTCTTGAAAAATAAAGATAAAGTTGATTATCTTTTGTATCCTAAAAAATAGTTAAAAAAATTATTTGCCTTTTTTAAATAGATACATTAATTAACATTTAAAACCATATATCCCCCGTTATTAGCTTGTAGAAATGTTTTATTTTTGCATTATTTTAAAAACAAGTTCGTTTTATCCCTTTTAAAAAAAGTCAATCTATTTTATTACTAAAAAACATAAGCTAAGATATTCTTGGATATAAGTAGTAAAAATTATATGTACTTTATTAGAAATAGCTAATTTCATTTGCATTTTTGTTAAAATTATATTTTTGCATTTGGCTTTTATCAAAATATACACATTTTAAAATTTCCTTTGTGAATGGATTTCAAATAATAATAAAAGTAAATTAAGTTTCAAACAAAGGATAAACGAGGATGCTTCGAACAAATAAAAAATAATTTTATCTTTCGATCGAGAAGATAATTTATTTTCTTTTCAAAATTATTATTTCATGTTTTGTCAAAATATGTGCATATTTATTCCCTAAATCAACATTTAGCAATTAAATAAAAAAATAAACACTGAACAAAAATAAACGTTGAACCCACGGTAAATCAATCAAGCACAAACAAAATATAAATGAATTCAATTTTCAAACCAAAATACAAACAAGTTAATCTTTTGAACAAATAGATAAATAAATTTAGCTTTTATCCAAAAATTTAAATAAATTTAGCTTATATCTAAAAAGGAAAATAAATTTAATCATGTTAATTATTTTTGCAAAAATATGATATTAAAAACCACATTTTGTAAAGACTAAATATTTTTATCTTTTTAATGAGCTAACTAGCTTGTATGTCTTTTAATTGATGGAAAATTGTGCTTAGCACCAAAGATAAACCACTAATTATTTATTCAATTAAGCATATACATTTATTCTTAGAACGTAGGTATATGTTCTTTCTACACTCAACTTTAAGCATTTTGCAAAATTATGATTACGCATTAATCTTTATTTACTATATGCATGTAATCTTTTTATTATTTTGGTTTTAAAGGAATAGAACTACACACATATATATAGATTCGAATGATGAGATATATAAATTTATCCTTTAACCTGGAAGATAAATAAATTTTTTGCATTTAAACTAAAAGCATGAATATATTTAGCTTTAACCGAGATTAAAAATTAAAAATAAATTGATTTGCTATTATTTTTATATTTTGTCTTTTATGTTTGAGCCAATGACAGTTTATAATAGATGGAAGAATCAAAGAGTAAACAATAAAATGCTAAGGATAAAGATAAAAGTAAAGGATAAACCGAAGGAAAAAGGTATACTAAAAGATAGAAGACTAGTTATATTGCAATATATGTGTTATTTTTATATTTAATATAATAAAAGACAAAAGATCAAAATGCAAATTGAAATATTAAAGACAAATAATTTTATTACGTTAAAATCACCAAATTATTTTTCCATACAATGTAAAAGTAAAATATTTGAATTTTAATGAAATGATATATACACGATGAAAGATAATGTAAAAGGATAAACAAAAAATTTCCATACCACATTTCTAACACTAATATTTATTATTAATGTATCAAATGTTATAATTTAGCATATATAATGTTAATCTTATATGTAATTTTTTTTGCCTTCATAATGATAAAGTACAAAAATAAATTAAAACCAAAATATAAAAGAAAACTAACTTTACAACGCTACAAGTATCTTTTTTATTTGAAACGATAAACAATAAATTTTGAAAACAAAAGGTAAATGGCAAATTACTATTGCAATGTTTCAATTATATATATATATATATATATGATATTTTATATTTAGAACAAAAAACACTAGAAATAGAAACTAAAATATAAATGATAAACTATTTCATCATTTTGAGAACATTAAAAATGATAATAATAAATGAAAAAAGATAAGGAAGTTGCAGAAAACTAAATTTCATTTCTATAGACTAGCTAAATGATAATGATACATAGATTTATCATTATCTCAAACTTTTTGACATAACGACTTCTAAAATTCATCACTTAGCGGTAAATAACATTGTAATCAACATTTTGTCTACATCGTTCAATTTAATTCTACATTATTCAATTAAATTCATTATATTTAAGGTTTTTAGAATAGAAATTTTGAGTTCTAATCATTATTAGTATTTTCGGATTTTGAAGTAAAATTGTACTGTGGATATACCACTACATTTTTGAATCAGATTAAAATTATATTTTTAATGTAAATCTAAACATAATATATATTTTTCAACAAATTAAATAAAACGATAATCAACAAATTTAATTAATTATTATAAATAATAAGTAATCAGGGACTTTACCTTAATCGATAAAAAAAGGCAAATCGCCGTTGAAATATAAAATAGTTGAGGAACGCGCGAGTCGATTTTGGTTAATTTGAATAATTTGAGCCATTTTTATTGACATCAGGTGAATTTGAATAGGATTGAGTGGAGTGGTTGTGAAATTAGGGAATGAGTGGGGACCAAAAATGAAGGGCACCAAATTTGTAACGACCCATAAATTTTAGCAATTTTTAATTGGTATTTAACGTATTGAATTGGATTTCGAGAAATTACTAATAATAGAATTTTGAAAAAAAAGAAAATATGTTATGTATATTAATGATTTGTAGTGCGAGCTGTGTACATATATTTTAAAGTTTGGTTGCGGTTATACCTATAAGATCTAGTACAAAAACTTTATAGACTATTATTTATACTATAATAAGTTAAGTTTGATGTAAATTGGATAGCATAGTTCATTTCTATTGGGTATAAATATCAATAGCGTGGGTAATAAATTTACGGTCTCCTTTTGCTTTTCAGCAAGGTGTGTAAATTTTAAGTATATTGAGTACGTTCCATATATATTTATTTTGGAAAACCACTGTATATGTATGATGGTCTATTTGAAGTGTATATATAGTAAATCATATTTATACCGAGTTTTATTTTATTTATATGTGTTATAATAACTATATATATAAGTGTTAGTCTTGATACTAGTATATAGTTTTACTGAAGTTTGATTTCTAGTCATGTTAAATATATATATTTGATTTTGGGTTTTTGTGTCACCATTTCCAGTTTATTTTAGTGCATATTTAGTATATCTATACATATGTCCTCAGCTATAAATACGATAGTTAAGGGTTTCGTATATCATATGAACCGAAGAAGAAGAGAAGTATATACTACATTTAACTACTGAAGTATATGTTTTAAGGGTTGATTTAAGGTCTGCATTAAAATTGGTAGTCTGCATGTTTGTTATGTACAAAGATAAGCATATATGAATTCATTCATACGTAGCCTTTACATTTTGAAAGAATATACATAATATTAAATGAATATTGATTTTTTTATATTATATATAAGGTTAGCTTCATCTTCATTTGTCTCATTTTCATTTATTTGTGTACGTTTTCGTTTTAATTATTGTACACATCATGGTTCCTTTTATAAATTCACCGCCCATAAATAGTTTATTTCTTTCCCCCTTCATCTTCATTTGTCTCATATTCATTTATTTATGTACGTTTTCGTTTCAATTATTGTACACATCATGGTTCCTTTTATAAATCCATCGTTTCAATTTATTTTATGGTCCGTTGCTCTGCCTTTTCAAATTTGAACGTGCAGCTGGTGGCATTAAAAAGTTGCTTTAATTATCCACTGAATTATCGTGACCATCCCACTACTCTATATTTATTCCTGTACGTTTTATCTTCGCTTAAATTTCTCTGTCCATTCCTTTTTCCATTTTAATATCCTTGCCTTTCCATACTCACGTGCTTTCCAATCAAGCAATAAATTGTTTAGATATCCAGCTTATCAACTTGACCGTTATCAAACCAGTATATAGTTCAAATCTATCATTATTCTACCATTTCTTCTTTAATAAATTATATGTAACAGTATATCATAAATGGATAGCTCATTCTTAACCCATTCATTTCTCCTATTCAATTAATAATGGAATATAAAGTTATATATTTGGTATACAATTCAAACAACCGTTACCATTCATACCTCCTAAATTCTAGCGATTGACCCCTCTATTTCCATGGTTCCAATTTTAGTTGCTGGATTACTCATTCCAACCATTCAACTATATTAAATATTTATAACGTGTAGTCTCTGAGCCTATTTAGCTTCATTTTTTCTTCCTCTATGTTGCTTAAAAAAAAAGATTTTTCCTATTACAGTGCTAAAACACATATGATGGAAAAATGAAAAAGGACCAGTTCTTCTTCCTATAGCTTCGTCAAGCCTCCGCCACCACAGCTCGAACCACCTGTCAAGAGCCACAACCCACTCCATGCCTCCTCCCCTCGTCATCCATATTTTTATAAATGGTATGCATATCATATTGCAATATATGTTTCGTTTTTAAATGTTTACATATAGCATGAATATGTACTAGTACTATATATAGTCTATTTTGTTTAATGGAAAAGTTATACAAGCTGTGTTTTCTTTTGTCTAATGGATTTCAAAACTTATAATAAATATTATTGCATTAGTTGTTGTTTTCAACTTCCTGCAACACTTTTTTTTTATTATAAATTTTATCTTGCTGCAATTCTTTTTTCATCTATATTATTGTATTCTATTATCTAATATATGCATTTTATCTAGTTATATATATTATACTATAAGGTGTATATATATAAGTTTTCATAGCCCTTTATAATATGTAGCTATGTATATAAGATTGGGCCTGTTATATATGAAAGCATTGGTTATAGCAATTAAAAATATGCAAAGGAATTTAACGTGGTGATATTTACTTATGAATAGAACAAGATACGTACCACCATCTGTATCTTCATCTCTCTCCCCATGTTATATATATATATATATATATTTAATTTCTTTCTTTTTTTCTCTTTTCACCCCTTTCATTTTATAGCTTTTAAATAAATTGAAAATGCTTTGGAAGTATTTAAACGTAGTAGACGACAAATTTAATAAGCAGTGGTGTTTTACGTCATTTATAGCCAAAAAAAAATTGATAAGTTCATACATTTCTAAACTGAAAATATAAATATATGATGCGATGGAATTTGAATTTTCATACGTCGTGCCATGAGCTGATCTTAAATTTGAAAGAGGTATGATATATCAATCGCTTACAAATAAGACGAAGATGTAACGACCCGTTATTTTTGACTATTCGCATCCGCACACGTCGGACTTGAATAATTCAAAATACCGAATTGTTAATTTAAAATTTGGCAAAACTCAGATATACAGTAAATAAATAATCACAGAATCACAGACATAGAGTAATAATATGCAGCGGAAGTAAAAGAGATAGTAGTTCATGAAGCTACTATATAAATACATAAGATACATCAGAGTTTACAACAGAAGAGTAACACGATACATCAGATATAAAACAGAATACATCGCTCGAATCATCGAATGCTGAAAGCAGAATAGATGGCTGGATCTTCAAGCAAAGCTCCAACTCCAAAGGTGAGTCTCGAAAGCTGAACCACTCAGTCTGACCCGAGCGTAAAGCAAAACACAAAACACTCGAGTCAGGATTAACATTCTTATATCAATAAATCCAACTCAAGTGAAATAACAATTGAAATACAAGTAACTCAAAGGATGTTGGAATCACCATCCTCTAAGGATCCGTTAAACTATCTACTATGTAGGTAGTGTACTCTAAATAGATAATGTCTATCAGTAATATAAAATATCAAAATAGTGTTAAAGCGTTACCATTATCCCCCTTAACACGTTTTATACAAGCATCATAGTCTATACAGCACTGTAAACTCCACCGTAAACTGGTGGGATATCAGGGAGTACTCCATAGGTATAATACAAAACAAATTCGTAGTGGTCGCATATATAGGGATACAAGTATGACAAGGCACATGAGGCAATACCCAAGGTAGTGAAACTACCGTTCGCCTGATCCGGACTGGTGAGAACGCATCGCCGCAGCGATCGCAACACCGCGAAACAACACTCCTGAAAAGTACGAGGGTGCAACAATCGATAACATATAATGAGTAGTAGTTACGAAGAAGTGTGTTCGCTCGAGGTGGCTAACCCCATTTGGCCCGGCACGGCTCCTGTTTTAGTCATTTCCAATTTGACACAAGTGTCAAGGCTATCCATTATCGTTCTCTTTCTTCAGTCATCACGTACATCATTCCAACCACTTCATTCTGGATCATCACTCCTCGTATAGTTATTAAAGTGGTTTTCGGTTTAGATAGAGAGTATATCCATAACCGATTTCGGTTTCTTTAATAACTTCCGTAATTATTACACCGATTGGTCGCTTAATAAATTTCAAAAACCAAATCAATTCAATTTCAATTTCAATTCGTAAATCAACATTTCGTTTGTCTTTCTAAATCAATTTCCAAGGTTTATGTTTCAAACTTCCAAATTACCATTTCAAAATCTTATAATTCAATTTCAGCTTTTATTTAAACAATTCAATTATTGATTCAAATTCATATATGAATTTTATTTCGAAATCATATAAATAAATTAATTTAACACTCAAATCAATTTCAAATTCATTTATCGATTTCATTCAATATTCGTTAAGTTACTTTATCATTCAAAACAATTTTACTTTATTCCCAATTCATTAAATCAATTACTTACGTTCAACTTCATTATATCAAAACTTCAAATTGACTAAATTAGATTCGTCAAATCAAATTTCCAAAATTACAAGTCTTACATTAATTTCAATAAATCACATTTTGTTTCTTGTTAAAGAAATTCAATTTCATTTATTTACTTACTCGGTTACACATTTCAAACTCAATTAATCAAGAACTAAATTTCATATATTCAAGAAGTTCAATTTCACTTATCATCTTACTTAAATTTTCCAAAACTTAACTAATAAAGAAACCAAATTTCATTTGCTAACGAAGTTCAAATTCACTTATTCAAAAGTTCAATTTCTCTTATCAAGAATTAAAATTTTATTCAATTATCAAATAATTTAATCTTATTCAATTATTAAATAATTTCAACTTAATTATAAATTCAAAGTTAATTATTTAATTATTTCAAACTTAATTCAATGAATAATTCCAAATTTAATTGTTAAATAATTAAATTCAAAACAACGTTCTTTCATCAGTTATTACATTAATATTTTGTTTCAGATTTCAATATTAACATTTTCCTTTTATCAAAATTTACGTTCCAAATTTTATTTCAAAACCTTATTATTCAAATAAAATCTTTATTTTATTTCAAATCAAATTATTGACCAATTGGTTTATTTAATTCTCTATCCTAAGTCAAGTTCATTTTGGGTATTTATCATTTCAACCCGATTCCAATTCAATTCACAAATCAAAGCATAGTAAAGGGAACTTGCAGTGTGATAACATGGATGGTGTCAAAGTAAATAAACAAGCAATAACACAATCAATAACAATCCAATAATTAATTCAAATAATTCCGAAATAATCGTATTAATTCGCATTGTTATTTGTGCGAATTAATATAATTATCTCTAGAATCTACACTATCATTTCATGTAGATTAAAGATTATTACATTACGGTTTTTCCCACTTGTCGTTCAATTTCAATTTCAGTTTCATCAATTTAAACAACATACATTCAATGGTTCAAGGTATAATTAATCAAATCCTACGTGTCAATTAATTTAAAATCTAAAGGGTCATATTATACAATGTCATTTAATCAAATTTACACATATGTTGTTTCAAATTTTTAACTATCCTACGTCAAATTAAATTACATAATATTTATCACTTTATACATTTCAATTTACATCCAATATAAACAACAAACAATCAATCAATCATCAACCAAACTGGATTATCATCATATAATTAACAGATAATGATGTCAGATGTCACAGATGAACTGGTACAGGTAATAACATATATAACAGTGCAAACAACTAATAGCAGCATATTTCAATTGTCGTTTCAATTGAAATCAAATTTAATAAATAAAAGAATATTAATCGTGAGTGATAGCTCACCTTTCGAGGCTAGAGAGATGAATAGACAACGAAGTTGAGTCACGGATCGTAAGCACGACTTTCGGAATAACTAGATTGGCACGAATCGACTAGCAAAGCTGTTAAATATGAATAGTAGAAATCGAATCAGAATAGGAGCGATGAAAGTAAATGGTATCGGTGAACATATGTACATAACTATATTCCAAAATTAAACACATAAAATATATAATAATAAAAAAATCAATTTTAAACATATATTTTCAAATCGATATTTAATTTAACACAGATAAAACTCCATAGGTATGCATTTCTAACGCCATCTTACAATCATATCACATATATTTAAATTCAAACATATTATCATTTATTTATTGTTATTATTATTTTATTAACAACAATATCCAAAATCATCTTTCTTAAATACAACATTTAAAAGAAATCAAATCAAAACATTCAACATAGCAATAATTACAAAACATGTCCTGCGTCAAAGTTTAACAATATAATTCTATGTGCTACCGAGATCGAAATGGTCTGAAATTTGGTATGAATAAAGATCAAAACTTGTATTTCAAACTGCAAAAGAATCACTTGATTTGGACAAAAGACGAAAGAAGTTACGATGTCACGAACATAGACTCAGGCCATGTTGCGACTGTCAAATGTTCAGGTCTGGAAACCTCTCTGGGTCTGACTTTCAGGTAAGAAACAGAGGGCTGAACCACCTCGTATGAAGCTAAAATTTTATATACAGAAAGTACAAAACTTTATCTTTTAAACAAAAAGGGAATCACTGTATTCCGACGTAAGACGGAAGAGATACGATGCGTCAAACATGAACACAGGTCGTGTTTGCAGCAGTGTAAAATAATTCCAAGTACAAAAGAACAGCTGCCTGGGTCAAACTTCTAGATCCTCGACCACTAATCAAACGATGTCAGATTTTGCTGAAATTTGACATGCATAAACTAGGTAACTTCGACTCTTTTTAAAAAATAGAATCAACCCATTCCGATAAAACATAAGTGAGATATGATATCATGAACATTAAGTCTAACTTTAAAATATAGTATACAATCTACTGTAATATATAAAACAACTGGCCAAAATTTTAATATACATGCCGACTTCTTGAACCATATATACTAAAGATCAATATATTTGAAATATATATACATATCAGTAAACAACTATCCATATATATTATAGGTATAGTCTTTGGAATAATATTATACATATTATGCAGTTCTAAAGTTGAAACACACTAAAATATTTATAATAAACTAGACTCTGGTACTAGTATATAACTAGAAGATTGAAATGTATTTAAACTCCTACTATTTTACATATATCTTACTGCAAATATATATAAGCCGTATTAGAGATTTTAAAACAAAACCCAAAGTTTACCACTTGCATAAAAAAATGCACAGGACCCAAAACCGTTTATATATAAATAACATAAATATAGGCTAACATCAACAATATAATACCTTTAAAACTATGGTCAGGAGATGATCGAAAAACGGAGATGGCATCGGTCAACGACAGAGGGAAGCGTGGCTTGGCGATGTGGTGGCAACTCGAGGAGGCTACGGCGGTTGACATGGAGTTGAGGCAGGGAAGAGAAGGACGTGGGTTTAGGGTGGCGGGTGCGGCCGAAGGTGGAGCGGGTCCGGTGGCTGGCGCGACAAGATTGATCGGTGGAAGACCAAGCATGCGGAGGATGGAAGCGGCGAGGGTGGAAGGTCGCTGACCGAGTCGGAGGGTGGTTTGATTGTTGCGTGGTGAGTTGGGTGGTTCGACGGTGGCTGTTGGTGACGAGGTCAGCGATGATGGAGGAGGGTTTGGTGGCTATGCGCGGGGTGGTGGAGCCGAGAGCGGAAGGAGAAGCGTGGACCGGCTGCTGTCGAGGTCGGCGGCAGAGCTGTTGCATGAAGAGGAGCTGTGTGCGGAGTTCGGTTGGTGAAGGGAGGGCGTACATGCGAGCATGGGAGAGAGAATGAGGGGCGGCAATGGAGAAAATGAATGAGTGGTGTGTACAGCAAGAATAAAGGAAAGGAAGAATATTGAGGGGAGAGAAGAAGAATGGAAGATGATGGTTCAAATATACAACCTTCAGATAATCCAATGAACTGACATACTAATAAAGTTTGCTACAATAAGAAGGTCAAAGGTTGCAATGAATACATAAGCAGACGTTTCGAAAAAGAAGCTGATAGCTGTAAGCAAATATGAGATATACTTATTATATTATATGTTTTTTCTTCAAGTGAATGCGTAGTCCCAAAATTGAAAGCCGAGTAACGTCCGAGAAGGACAAGCCATAAATATGATATTGAAGTGATGTGAAAGGTAACAGTTATGCGCAATAATAAATGTTAGGGTGTTTAATTTTATTTTATTTTAACAGCAGGAAATTTGAATAGACACACAAATCAAAATTTAAAACAGATACCGATACATTAAACCGTCACGCAGTTTCCGCTGCATATCGGACTTCAAAACACAAGATTGAATATACCACAGAGATCAGTGCAATGAGACGATCAAAATGGCATACGGATATCAGTGGTATGATTGAATTATAAAAGTTTCAAATTTTCTACTACAAAAAATGCATAAAAATCGCAGAAAAATAAGATCGACGGAGTCAAAGATTTTCGAATTTGGAAAAACAACAAACTGACAACTTGCTCAAAAGATGGTTTAGAATTTTTCTATGTAAAAATATTTTGGTTTTGAAAACGTTTTATTTTCATCGCTTTTTAACTAATTAAATTGAAGTAAATTTACACACGAAATAAACTTTCATATTTTTGGACGAAAATTTAGCAGTTGCTATGTTTAACTAGACGCATTCCAAATAGAAAATTTATATTTCAAAATTTTATTGTTTAAAACTTCACAAAATTTCAGTTAGTAACGTTACTAAAACCGGTTAAATTTGCGTGTCGTTACATTCTCCCCCACTCAAAACTTTTCGTCCTCGAAAAGGAAAGAGGTAGGAGAATAGAAACAACCAGGAAGAAAATAAATTGAAAAAAAACAATAAACAATTAATTTGAACCATGTGATTTCAAAATTTAAATTAATTTATGTTCCGTAATTGATTTAATTCATTTGATTTTCTTAAGTTAATCCAAGCTTTAACTATTTCTATATTTATTATCTTATTATCCAGTCGTCTTTAATTAACAGTTTCAAGATCATAAATAAATTTGAATAGTCATTTATTAAAATTATACTTTATTCAGCAAATTTTTATTCTTCTTTATTCCAAATTATTATTAAATTGATTCTACTTAATCAATCCTATCACATATATATTAAGTATATTTACATTCGTTATAACTACTCAAATTTATTTTAAAATTCCTTTGATATCATTTTATATTGTATAATATTCAATTACATAGTTAACTTTTGAAACTTTAGGTAAGTTATATTTAATGCAATCGAGTATTATACAAGTAAATTTCTAATTCAATTCTCCTAAGATTAATATTAATTCAAAATTTAGTTTCATTTATAATTGAAATCATCTTTACCCAAATTTAAGAATTAAATTTTCGATTAACTTCAACCATTTAGAGATAATTATGTATATACAACATATATCAAATCAAATTAAATTTAAAATAATATACCTATATATATATAAATCAAATCATCCTTAAGAAACTTTAAATCGATTAAATTTCCAAAACAAAACTGTAGCAAAGCTACGAATTAGTCTCTCCACTTCGAAACCCGAAAATGAGTGTCGATGATGCGGCCGTCATTACCGAAATTATTTTCCAGCGACAAAGAGAAGAGCTCTAATTTAATCATTTAAAATTCTTTGGAAACCATTCTTATTCGAAAATAGTTCAAATAATATACATTTAAAATTTTAAAACCATAGTTCGAAATTATCGAAAATTAAATTCTCAGTTTCTTGATTTAAATTCATTACCATTTCCAAATAAATTATAGACCATGTTTTTATTTCAATTATTTACATATGAAAGGAAACCAATGGTTTAGGTGACATATTAAAATCCAATATTATTTATTAACAAACAAATAAATTAGCTATCAAAATTCAGAAGATTATACTTATATATATAAAATAATTATTCAAAATTTATTTCATTTACCAAATTTGAAACAATATTGTGTCAGTTTGCTCTGCTAAAGTGTTTTGGAAATCCTATCGATATCGTTGTTCAGACGAATCGATTGAAAGCCCAAATCAACATCAACAACTCAAACGACATAATATATAAAACATTTTAACATTAATTTACAAATACACTTCCTCGCTCGACGATACAAGGATGGATTTCAAATAAGTATAGAGATCTAAATTTGATGGAAATCAAATCAAAGAGAATTTTGATTCCATAATAGGTTCGAAACATTAGATAGGATAATTCAATTAACAGAATCGGGAGATGGATAAGTTTTTTTTTATTCATGGGCAACATTAACCGGATCGACCGTAGCTTCACGAGTAAGATCGATGCTGAATTCCGAGGTAAATCAACATTCGATCTCAAGAAATAGAATTTAGATATAGCAGAAGATAGATAGCATCGTAAACAGAGGATACAGAAATCTCTGGTAAATCGATGTCTATTGTAAAAGAATTTCACTCATTTACAAATAATTCGAAGATTGGCGAGATCGCCGATTCATTTTAAGGGTCATTCGAGGTGGAGTTATGGGATGCTCCAGAATTGAAAGAAGACGAATAGTGAGGGACATGAATGAATTTTGGAACTGCAGGGAACGTTCCAAAATTCGAAGGAATTGAGAAAAAGGAAGATTGAAACTCGAGTGGGAGTGATTTTGTAAATACATTTACCATATATGCTAAGTTTTGCCTAGAGCTACCAAAAGCTCTGATACCAACTATAACGACCCGTTATTTTTGACTATTCGCATCCGCACACGTCGGACTTGAATAATTCAGAATACCGAATTGTTAATTTAAAATTTGGCAAAACTCAGATATACAGTAAATAAATAATCACAGAATCACAGACACAGAGTAATAATATGCAGCGGAAGTAAAAGAGATAGTAGTTCATGAAGCTACTATATAAATATATAAGATACATCAGAGTTTACAACAGAAGAGTAACACGATACATCAGATATAAAACAGAATACATCACTCGAATCATCGAATGCTGAAAGCAGAATAGATGGCTGGATCTTCAAGAAAAGCTCCAACTCCAAAGGTGAGTCTCGAAAGCTGAACCACTCAGTCTGACCCGAGCGTAAAGCAAAACACAAAACACTCGAGTCAGGATTAACATTCTTATATCAATAAATCCAACTCAAGTGAAATAACAATTGAAATACAAGTAACTCAAAGGATGTTGGAATCACCATCCGCTAAGGATCCGTTAAACTATCTACTATTTAGGTAGTGTACGCTAAATAGATAATGTCTATCAGTAATATAAAATATCAAAATAGTGTTAAAGCGTTACCATTATCCCCCTTAACACGTTTTATACAAGCATCATAGTCTATACAGCACTGTAAACTCCACCGTAAACTGGTGGAATATCAGGGAGTACTCCATAGGTATAATACAAAACAAATTCGTAGTGGTCGCGTATATAGGGATACAAGTATGACAAGGCACATGAGGCAATACTCAAGGTAGTGAAACTACCGTTCGCCTGATCCGGACTGGTGAGAACGCATCGCCGCAGCGATCGCAACACCGTGAAACAACACTCCTGAAAAGTACGAGGGTGCACCAATCGATAACATATAATGAGTAGTAGTGACGAAGAAGTGTGTTCGCTCGAGGTGGCTAACCCCATTTGGCCCGGCACGGCTCCTGTTTTAGTCATTTCCAATTTGACACAAGTGTCAAGGCTATCCATTATCGTTCTCTTTCTTCAGTCATCACGTACATCATTTCAACCACTTCATTCTGGATCATCACTCCTCGTATAGTTATTAAAGTGGTTTTTGGTTTAGATAGAGAGTATATCCATAACCGATTTCGGTTTCTTTAATAACTTCCGTAATTATTACACCGATTGGTCGCTTAATAAATTTCAAAAACCAAATCAATTCAATTTCAATTTCAATTCGTAAATCAACATTTCGTTTGTCTTTCTAAATCAATTTCCAAGGTTTACGTTTCAAACTTCCAAATTACCATTTCAAAATCTTATAATTCGATTTCAACTTTTATTTAAACAATTCAATTATTGATTCAAATTCATATATGAATTTTATTTCGAAATCATTTAAATAAATTAATTTAACACTCAAATCAATTTCAAATTCATTTATCGATTTCATTCAATATTCGTTAAGTTACTTTATCATTCAAAACGATTTTACTTAATTCCCAATTCATTAAATCAATTACTTACGTTCAACTTCATTATATCAAAACTTCAAATTGACTAAATTAGATTCGTCAAATCAAATTTCAAAAATTACAAGTCTTACATTAATTTCAATAAATCACATTTTGTTTCTTGTTAAAGAAATTCAATTTCATTTATTTACTTACCCGGTTACACATTTCAAACTCAATTAATCAAGAACTAAATTTCATATATTCAAGAAGTTCAATTTCACTTATCATCTTACTTAAATTTTCCAAAACTTAACTAATAAAGAAACCAAATTTCATTTGCTAACGAAGTTCAAATTCACTTATTCAAAAGTTCAATTTCTCTTATCAAGAATTAAAATTTTATTCAATTATCAAATAATTTAATCTTATTCAATTATTAAATAATTTCAACTTAATTATAAATTCAAAGTTAATTATTTAATTATTTCAAACTTAATTCAATGAATAATTCCAAATTTAATTGTTAAATAATTAAATTCAAAACAACGTTCTTTCATCAGTTATTACATTAATATTTTGTTTCAGATTTCAATATTAACATTTTTCTTTTATCAAAATTTACGTTCCAAATTTTATTTCAAAACCTTATTATTCAAATAAAATCTTTATTTTATTTCAAATCAAATTATTGACCAATCGGTTTATTTAATTCTCTATCCTAAGTCAAGTTCATTTTGGGTATTTAACATTTCAACCCGATTCCAATTCAATTCACAAATCAAAGCATAGTAAAGGGAACTTGCAGTGTGATAACAGGGATGGTGTCAAAGTAAATAAACAAGCAATAACACAATCAATAACAATCCAATAATTAATTCAAATAATTCCGAAATAATCGTATTAATTCGCATTGTTATTTGTGCGAATTAATATAATTATCTCTAGAATCTACACTATCATTTCATGTAGATTAAAGATTATTACATTACGGTTTTTTCCACTTGTCGTTCAATTTCAATTTCAGTTTCATCAATTTAAACAACATACATTCAATGGTTCAAGGTATAATTAATCAAATCCTACGTGTCAATTAATTTAAAATCTAAAGGGTCATATTATACAATGTCATTTAATCAAATTTACACATATGTTGTTTCAACTTTTTAACTATCCTACGTCAAATTAAATTACATAATATTTATCACTTTGTACATTTCAATTTACATCCAATATAAACAACAAACAATCAATCAATCATCAACCAAACTGGATTATCATCATATAATTAACAGATAATGATGTCAGATGTCACAGATGAACTGGTACAGGTAATAACATATATAACAGTGCAAACAACTAATAGCAACATATGTCAATTGTCGTTTCAATTGAAATCAAATTTAATAAATAAAAGAATATTAATCGTGAGTGATTGCTCACCTTTCGAGGCTAGAGAGATGAATAGACAACGAAGTTGAGTCACGGATCGTAAGCACGACTTTCGGAATAACTAGATTGGCACGAATCGACTAGCAAAGCTGTTAAATATGAATCGTCGAAATCGAATCAGAATATGAGCGATGAAAGTAAATGGTATCAGTGAACATATATACATAACTATATTCCAAAATTAAACACATAAAATATATAATAAAAAAAAAATCAATTTTAAACATATATTTTCAAATCGATATTTAATTTAACACAGATAAAACTCCATAGGTATGCATTTCTAACGCCATCTTACAATCATATCACATATATTTAAATTCAAGCATATTATCATTTATTTATTGTTATTATTATTTTATTAACAACAATATCCAAAATCATCTTTCTTAAATACAACATCTAAAAGAAATCAAATCAAAACATTCAACATAGCAATAATTACAAAACATGTCCTGCGTCAAAGTTTAACAATATAATTCTATGTGCTACCGAGATCGAAATGGTCTGAAATTTGGTATGAATAAAGATCAAAACTTGTATTTCAAACTGCAAAAGAATCACTTGATTTGGGCAAAAGACGAGAAAAGTTACGATGTCACGAACATAGACTCAGACCATGTTGCGACTGTCAAATGTTCAGGTGTGGAAACCTCTCTGGGTCTGACTTTCAGGTAAGAAACAGAGGACTGAACCACCACGTATGAAGCTAAAATTTTATATACAGAAAGTTGAAAACTTTATCTTTTAAACAAAAAGGGAATCACGGTATTTCGACGTAAGACGGAAGAGATACGATGCGTCAAACATGAACACAGGTCGTGTTTGCAGCAGTGTAAAAGAATTCTAAGTACAAAAGAACAGCTGCCTGGGTCAAACTTCTAGATCCTCGACCACTAATCAAACGATGTCATATTTTGCTGAAATTTGACATGCATAAACTAGCTAACTTCGACTCTTTTTTAAAAATAGAATCAACCCATTCCGATAAAACATGAGTGAGATATGATATCATGAACATGAAGTCTAACTTTAAAATATAGTATACTATCTACTGTAATATATAAAACAACTGGCCAAAATTTTAATATACATGCCAACTTCTTGAACCATATATACTAAAGATCAATATATTTGAAATATATATACATATCAGTAAACAACTATCCATATATATTATAGGTATAGTCTTTGGAATAATATTATACATATTATGCAGTTCTAAAGTTGAAACACACTAAAATATTTATAATAAACTAGACTCTAGTACTAGTATATAACTAGAAGATTGAAATGTATTTAAACTCCTACTATTTTACATATATCTTACTCCAAATATATATAAGCTGTATTAGAGATTTTAAAACAAAACCCAAAGTTTACCACTTGCATAAAAAAATGCTCAGGACCCAAAACCGTTTATATATAAATAACATAAATATAGGCTAACATCAACAATATAATACCTTTAAAACTATGGTCAGGAGATGATCGAAAAACGGAGATGGCATCAGTCAACGACAGAGGGAAGCGTGGCTTGGCGATGTGGTGGCAACTCGAGGAGGCTACGGCGGTTGACATGGAGTTGAGGCAGGGAAGAGAAGGACGTGGGTTTAGGGTGGCGGGTGCGGCCGAAGGTGGAGCGGGTCCGGTGGCTGGTGCGACAAGATTGATCGGTGGAAGACCAAGCATGCGGAGGATGGAAGCGGCGAGGGTGGAAGGTCGCTGACCGAGTCGGAGGGTGGTTTGATTGTTGCGTGGTGAGTTGGGTGGTTCGACGGTGGCTGTTGGTGACGAGGTCAGCGATGATGGAGGAGGGTTTGGTGGCTATGCGCGGGGTGGTGGAGCCGAGAGCGGAGGGAGAAGCGTGGACCGGCTGCTGTCGAGGTCGGCGGCAGAGCTGTGGCATGAAGAGGAGCTGTATGCGGAGTTCGGTTGGTGAAGGGAGGGCGTACATGCGAGCCTGGGGGAGAGAACGAGGGGCGGCAATGGAGAAAATGAATGAGTGGTGTGTACAGCAAGAATAAAGGAAAGGAAGAATATCGAGGGGAGAGAAGAAGAATGGAAGATGATGGTTCAAATATACAACCTTCAGATAATCCAATGAACTGACATACTAATAAAGTTTGCTACAATAAGAAGGCCAAAGCTTGCAATGAATACAAAAGCAGACGTTTCGAAAAAAGAAGCTGATAGCTGTAAGCAAATATGAGATATACTTATTATATTATATGTTTTTTCTTCAAGTGAATGCGTAGTCCCAAAATTGAAAGCCGAGTAACGTCCGAGAAGGACAAGCCATAAATATGATACTGAAGTGATGAGAAAGGTAACAGTTATGCGCAATAATAAATGTTAGGGTGTTTAATTTTATTTTATTTTAACAGCAGGAAATTTGAATAGACACACAAATCAAAATTTAAAACAGATACCGATACATTAGACCGTCACGCAGTTTCCGCTGCGTATCGGACTTACAAACACAAGATTGAATATACCACAGAGATCAGTGCAATGAGACGATCAAAATGGCATACGAATATCAGTGGTATGATTGAATTATAAAAGTTTTAAATTTTCTACTACGAAAAATGCATAAAAATCGCATAAAATTATGATCGACGGAGCCAAAGATTTCCGAATTTGGAAAAACAACAAACTGACAACTTACTCAAAAGATGTTTTAGAATTTTTCTATGTAAAAATATTTTGGTTTTGAAAACGTTTTATTTTCATCGCTTTTTAACTAATTAAATTGAAGTAAATTTGCTTACGAAATAAACTTTCATATTTTTGGACGAAAATTTAGCAGTTGCTATGTTTAACTAGACGGATTCCAAATATAAAATTTATATTTAAAAATTTTATTGTTTAAAACTTCATAAAATTTCAGTTAATAACGTTACTAAAACCGGTTAAATTTGCGGGTCGTTACAGAAGATAACGTCCTAAATTAACTTTTAGCAAATTGAACGTTACTGTCGTTATTAAGAAACCAACGTATTGTGTCATTTGATTAGTTGGGTACTAATAATACGTTACTTTATTCATTCCATCAATTCACTTCGCACCACGTTATTTTAAATAAATTGCTACTCTTCTACTGAAATTTATCCAAAAATTTAATAAAAATGATCCAATGGTGTATTAGCCTTCAGGACTAATCCCTGAATTCCAAACGTTGGATCCACTTTGCGTTCTGTTTTTTTTTCTCTTTTTCCATAAAACATATATAAAGTATAAAATTTATATTGTTTTCTGATGTTAGTTGAAATATAAATATTGATTTTTAAATAGTGTGTATATATATATATAAGCTACTTTTGTTGTTCGTATATAAATGGTATTGTACGTGCATTTTTATGAAATAGCGCCCAATGTACATTATTTTATAAAAGAATTCATTTGTTATGTCAACTAAATATATGTTACAATTGGTTTACATAAATATATTATAGCTGATGTTGACTTCTTTCATTATACTCTTTCTTACAGCTAAAATATGTCAGTATTGTAACCTAGCACATGATTTATATTAGTCTGTTTATATAAGTATTTATTCCAAATTTCATATTGTATATATGCTTGATTCTAATTTATGTGTTTTAAATAATAAAAAAACAATGATTTCGGAAAATATAAATACATATATATTTAATTTAATTTAATATGTGTTGAATTTAGAATATGACTTTGTATATATAGTTTTATATATATATATATATATATATATATATATGAGTCCACTCATACCATTATCTTCGCCGATCCCGTTCTGACTTGTTCCATCAATTCTTGTTATCAGCTTTGATCGTTGAATTCGTGACGATTTCAGTGTCTGTAGCAGTATGCATATCCGTGTCATCTTCTGTATTCTCTTGGCTCGAGAGGTGAGCAATCACTCACGATTAACATATTTTTATTCATTAAATTTGATTTCAATTGAAACGATAATTGAAATATGTTGCTGTAGTTATTTAAATTTGTTATATATGCTATTATGTGTAACTGTTCACCTGCAGGATATGACACCATATCCTGTTGTTTATATTATATTGTTATTGATGATATATGCCTGTTATTTTATTGTATTTTCTGTTATCACTCTGCAAGTTCCCTGTAGTTTAGAAATCACTATGGGTTGAAATGATACATACCCGAACAGACTTTAGAATAGGAGAAAATTGTTATGGGTTGAAATGATAAACCCAAGCGATTTTCATTTGATTGAATTTAGGATTACGGGTTAAAATGATATCCACCCGTATATATTTAGTATACGGATTGAAATGATAAATATCCGTAGCACTTGACTATATGATAGGAAATATATACAGACACCGTTGGTACATATAAATATTTTGAGAATAATTTCTATAATTTTGGAAAGAAATATATGGTTTAATAAATTTGATTCTAAAGATATTATATAAATGGAAATTGTATATATAGATTTAGTAGTAATATTTGATTTAAATTGAGTTGAATTTAAATTGATAAATTGAGATTGAATTTAATTTGAATGGAAAGGTCGGGTTGATGTTGGAACGTTTTGTTAAGTTGAGGAAATTGAAAATACTTTACTGTATAATTTTTTTAATATATATAAATACTATTTTGGGAAATATAGAGATATTTGAAGTGAAAATGAGATTTGGTTTTGAAGTATAAATTAAGCTGAAATGACCACGGTGTTATAGTGTATATTTCTACCTTGTAGAAAGTTCCATGGACCCTTAGAGGATGGTTATCCCAAACATTCTTTAAGTTATTTGTATTTCAGTTGATATTTCACTTGAGTTGGATTTATTGATATAAGAATGTTAATCCTGACTCGAGTGTTTTGTGTTTTGCTTTACGCTCGGGTCAGACTGAGTGATACAACATTTGAGACTCACCTTTGGAGTTTGGAGCTTCGTTTGGAAATCCAACTATCGATTCAGATTCCATCCTTTCCAGTTGATTGGTTCAGAGAAATCATCTGATGATTGGAGACTTCACTGCATTTGAACTATTCGGTGGTATTTTTCTAACTCTGATATATATAGTAGCTTCATGAACTACGATTCTTTATCTTTTCCGCTGCACTATATTACTCTATGATCTGTGATTAATTAATTTAATGTATATTCTAAGTTTTGCCAAATTTAAATTAACAATTCGGTATTTTGAATTATTCAAGTCAGATATGTATGGTTTTATTGTCGATTTGAGTGGTCCAAAATAGCGGGTCGTTATAGTTGGTATCAGAGCTTTGGCTCTAGGTAAAACTTGGCATATATGGTAAATTTATTTACAGAATCACTTTCGCTCGAGTTGAGTCTCTTCCTTTTGACTCGATTTCCTTTGAATTTTGGAATGTCCCTCGGTTTCGAAATTTATTATGTCTCCCTATTTATATTCGTTTGATTCCGGAGTATCCCATAACTCCACTGAATGATTTGTAAAGGGGGTGAAAACTCCTTTTCAATGGGCATTGACTCACCGAAGATTTTTGTATCCTCGGTTTACGATGCTGCTATATCTTGTTATGCCGAATTCTATATCTCTTGCGATCGAATGTCGAATTGCCTCAGAATTCTACACCGATCTAATTTTGGAATCACGGTTGACCGGTAAAGGTCGCCCGTGATTTGTAGAAGTATATCCATCTTCTATTTTGTAATTTAATTAGCATCTTCGATCGAGTCTATCTTCGAATCAGAATTCTATTGATTTGAGTTCCCCTAATTCAAATCTCTATCTTTGTTTGAAATCCATTCTTAAAATTATCCTCTGAAAATCGGGCATGTTTGTATTTTTGAAATTGTTTTATATATCGAAATTATTATTTTGATAACTATGATTTTATTCTATATATAAAAGTGAAAATGTTTTCGATAAGGATTATATAACTATATATAAAACAAATAAGAAACGTTATTCTATATAAAAGGGTTTTGAAAGGATTTGAAATTTTGAAAAAATATAAGAAATTGATTTATATAAAAATGATTTATAACTGAAGTGTTAAATTTGAAATTCGAGATTTGAATTCCGATGTTTTGAAATTGGTTTTAAGATTTTTGAAATTATATAATAATACGATTTGAAAGTACTTTCTGAGTAAGAAGTGTTTCAAATGTGTAACGCCCCACTCCGAGACCCACTCTAGTAAAGAGTATTATGGAGTAATACCGTCTACTAGAACGGAGAATAGAGTATAATGGAAGCGACCATATGTAATCAAGCTATAACTAACTACCGAATACGTCGAATAGGTGGTTTTCTTTTCTCAAGTGGTTCGACGTATCCAATAGATATTTATAACGAAATTATAATGGCTAAGGAAAATAGGTTCAGAACAAACATAATACTAAATGATAACATCATCATCACAGAACAGTCACATAACAGTCACAGAACATAGGTACAATATATCGTCAATACAGATCCAAATATCAAAAGGTGAGTACAAAGCCACCGCTCACATATGTGAGTCAAAAATATGTACCTAAGAGACTGAATAATCAGAGTATCAAACTAGTGGACAAATATAAAGAGCTATTTATCAACATAGCAGATAATGCCCAAGCGGAAGCACAGAAAGCTAAGTCCAGAGACCTAACCTGAAACAACTCGGTCCGACCCGAGCGAAAAACACTCGGGTCAGGCTAGCTAAACAATCAGTTAATAAACTGAGATAAACATAATAATGCGGTACATAAATAAAACAGTACTTCTCCAAAGAGAAGAGTAATATGGATTACGTGAATATAATGATGATCCCCAATAAATAGTAAAAATCTCCAAAGAGAATATCGACACCAAAGTGTTAAATAAATAAAATCGCCTCATACCGTCGGCGTAGCCAAAGCTATATAAAGTTGCCCATTGGCAATAATCCCAAGAGGGACCAGAGTCTGTAATCAATGCCCAAGCAAAGATCGATGCTCCAAGGAGCAATAGGGATATACTGAAAAGTCAATGAAATCGAATACTGAAAAGGAGTGTCCAGAGACACTGTGAATCCACAAGGTAATCGCACTTACATCGTATGGTTCCATAGAACCAACACCGGATGGCAGTACTCGAATGGATATAAAAATCATCAGATAATACAAGTATAGCACGTGCACCGACCAGAGTCGTTATTGCCAAGTACTGTAGAGTTGTGATCGATCACTCGCACAGATGCGGAACGCGCGAGACGGCTAGATCCTTCCCAGAAGGATAAAGGCCCAGAGGCACATGCCACAAAAACTGCTCCATAGAGCAGATGTCCAGAGACGGTTGCCCAAAGACGTGGTGACCTAGAGGTCCAGTACTGGCCGCCCAAAGGCTAATGTGTCACAAACTTCTTGGAGAGGAACCCGTAAAGTGTTAACAATGAGTCCCATACCCCACGTTTGCACTAAACGGTTCACTAACCAATAGCATGCTCACACTCCAAACAATAAAAAGTCCACCTCGTATCATCGGTAAACTAGGCCCAAAGGTCAAAACGATCAATCGAATAGGTCGGGGATTAACCGGAAAGCAAATACACACGGTTCCATAGGTCGGAGATTTCCTAACCGTTTAAGCACCTTTCCACTTCGCTCGACGTGCTAAAAGTGAGTGTGAGATTTTTATTATAGAAAATAATGGTGCGAAACGGATTTATAATTGATTTTGAAATCACTTTAAAACGGCTTTTTAAAACTCTCCTATTATGGAGTAATTAATTTAATAATTAAACATAATATTATATAATAATTCCAAAATCCATTTAGTAGTGAAAAATCCTTTTAAAATAGTTCATTAAAATCTGTATACGAAATCAAGAGACAAATCTCAAAGAAATCGATAAATCAGAAAATCACTGAAAACCAATATTCGCGTTGGAAAATATTCCAAATGGTTGTGAACCAAAGTTCGACAATTTATTTATTTATTTATTTATTTTTTTAGCCGGCTGCACCGCATGGTGCAGCCCGTTTCTGTGAACCAAGCTGCACCATGCGGTGCAGCTGGTTCAGACCAGCCCCAGCCCGCATGGGCTGGGAAGAACATCAAGCCCCCAGCCCGCATGGGCTGGGGGGAAATAGCAGGGCCCCCCCAGCCCACGCGGGCTGGGGGGGAAACCGCCCATCCCAGCCCGCGCGGGCTGGGGGAGTAACGGGCCCCCCCAGCCCGCGTGGGCTGGGGGAGTAACGGGCCTACCCAGCCCGCGCGGGCTGGGGGAGTAACGGGTCCCCCTAGCCCGCGCGGGCTGGGGGAATAACAGGCCCCCCAGCCCGTGCGGGCTGGGGGAAATAGCCAGCCCGTGTGGGCTGGCCTGGTACCGGCTAGCCCAACTGGGCTAGCCTACTGCGCCCGGGCAGCAGCCTGGGTGCAGCACAGGCCTGCCCTGGTGCACCTAGAGCCCTGTTTTCATCCTGTTTTCAGGCTGAAGCATTCCAGCCAGCTGTAAATACAGTTTTTGATGGTTTTGGGGTGTTGTTTTCAAGTTTTTGGCATCAAATTTCACCAATATCAATCTCAAACTGCTATACAATGATTGCTGCACTATATTAAAGGAAACAAAGGGCCAAAGCTTAGCATTACCTTATGCAGCAATATCACAAACACCTTATGTGCACCCCCAAAATGAAAGCAAAGATGGTAAAAGAGCTATGATTCACATGTTACATTATAAATCATGTGTTACTAAATGATTACTGAAATCAAAAGAGGATTAAACACATATTAGAAGAGGTTTTTAGCAATATACCTCTCTAGAAAGCAACAAAGACCATTATAGCATCGACCCAAGTTAGCAAAAGATGATTAGGAGGCTATAAGATCAAAAAAAAATATAAAACATGTGTTACCAAATAAATTTCAGAAATTAGAAGGATATAAAAATGGATTTGAGGTGGGTATTTGCATTACCTTTGCATTGAATGACTTGCATAAGCTAAAACTAGAAGGAGATGAAGATAGAGGCCATTTTTGTTAAGAAAGCTTTAGGAAATGATTGGGGTTTTGATTAGGGATGCATGAATGAGGTTAGAAGAGTTTGAGATAATTTATAGAGGAGGTTTAGGGTGGGTTATTGGGTTAAGTTTAGTAACCCAATAAGAAGAGGGTTATTTACATGTTTCCAAAAATTAGTCTAAGTGTTCATGTATGTTTATAAAACTCATTTTTCTTACCCAAACCCGTTTTAACATCTCTCGTAAAATATTTAACTTTTCAAAAATAACATTTTATCCTCATTTTAAAATCCCATATTTCCCTTTTAATTAAAATAGCATTTTTCAAATAAATTTTGTTATTCCAAATCCTTTTTCGCTTCATTAAAATAAATAAAAATCCTAACTTTTATTTATTAATTGGTAATGCAAATCCCGGATTGTTACAGACTCCCCCTTTAAGAAAATTGCGTCCCTGCAATTCCTTAAGATAGATGTCGTCTATAACGTCAAATCCACAAAAGAAGCGATAGAGATAAAATAGAGAATTCTTACCCACAGAAGAAGATGGGAGAAAGCCAGGATAATAGCACTCGATAGATTCTCTGGTCTCCCAAGTGCAGTCCTTAGGATTCGGTGACCATTGAATCTTCACGAGTGGAACCTCTTTGTTGTGAAGGCGTCTAACCTCCGAATCAAGCACACGAAGAGGTTGCTGCTCCAAAGATAAATCAGGTAAGATCTCTAAATCAGGCACGACCTGCGGCTCAATGATAGAATCAGGATCGCGAACACACTTGCGAAGCTGAGAAACATGGAATACGTCATGCATTCCCGAAAAATGAGCGGGTAGAGCCACACGATAAGAAACGGGGCCGATGCGTTCCGTGATAGGAAATTGTCCAACATAGCGAGGATCCAATTTCCCTGTAGAGCTGAAACGCACAACCCCCTTCATAGGGGAAATCCGAATGAAGACGAAATCACCAATGGAGAACTCAAGAGGCTTCCTACGGTTGTCTGCGTAGGATTTCTGGCGGTCCTGTGCCTCCCTCATTCTCTGACGGATAAGAACAATCTTTTTAGAAGATTCCCGAACTGAATCTGGACCAAGAATGAGCTTCTCGCCGGATTCTAACCAACAAGCAGGAGAGCGACATGGCCTTCTGTATAGAGCCTCGAAAGGTACCATGCCAATACTAGACTGATGGCTGTTGTTGTAGGAGAAATCTACGAGAGGTAAGTGATCCTCCCAACTACCACCAAAATCCAGAATACAACAGCGCAAAAGATCCTCCAAAACACGATTCACCCTCTCAGTCTGACCGTTGGTTTGAGGGTGATAAGCAATCGAGAGATTTAGCTTTGAGCCCAAAGCTGACTATAGGCACTTCCAGAAGTGACTAGTGAAAATGGTGTCTCGATCACACACGATGGAGCTAGGAATGCCATGAAGTCGAACAACTTCCTTCACATAGAGCTTGGCCAACTGAGGTGCAGTCCTAGTGGACTTAATCGGAATGAAATGAGCCGATTTGGTCAAGCGATCAACAATAACCCAGATAGAAGTATGGCCTGACCTCGATCGAGGCAGACCGCCAATGAAATCCATGGATATCTGATCCCATTTGCATAATGGAATCTCTAGAGGCTGAAGAAGACCAGATGGACGCTGATGCTCGGCGTTGATCTGTTGACAAGTCATGCAACCGCTCACATAACTTGCCACATCTCTCTTCAAACCCTCCCAATAATATAGCCGGCACATATCGGCATACATCTTACTCGAACCGGGATGTATAGTGTACTTAGTGCGATGGCACTCGTCCAGAATGTCACGCTTAAGTGATAAATCAGATGGTACAACAATACGGTTCTTCCTACGAAGACACCGATGAAAATCAAGAGAATAATCCAGTAATGTCTCATCACTGGATCCCGACTCGAGAAGGTGAATGAGATGCAATAAGTCTGGATCCTGCCGCTGAGCATGGGCAATGCGATCCAATAAGATAGGACGAGCTACTAAGCTGAGTAGTAAGACCGAAGAATCAGAAGATGGTGCTCGATCTCTAATATCACACAAAGATAGGGTCTCAAGAATATTCCACTCGGCAATCATCATAGAAACTACCGCCGAGTGCTTGCGACTGAGCGCATCTGCAACACGATTACCCTTGCCAGGGTTATACTGAATATCTAAATCATATGAGGCGAGAAACTCAAGCCATCGCTGCTGCCTCATGTTGAGATCTCTCTGGCTGAAAAGATACTTCAACGACTTGTGATCGGTGTAAAGAGTGAAGCGTTCGCCTAATAGAAAGTGACGCCACGTCTTCAAGGCAAAGACGATAGCTGCTAACTCAAAATCATGAGTAGGATAGCGAACCTCATTCGGACGCAGTTGCCTGGAAGCATAAGCAACTACCCGATCCTTCTGCATAAGCACAACACCGAGCCCGCTACCACAAGCATCGGTGTAAACAACCAGATCCTGGTTACTCTCAAGAACTACAAGAATAGGAGCATGAGTGAGAAGTTCCTTCAGTCGCTGAGAGGAAGCTTCACACTTATCAGACCAAATAAAGCGAACACCCTTACGAGTCAACGTCGTAAGGGGAAGTGCAACTCGAGAGGAATCCTTGATAAACCGACGGTAACAACCCGCCAGACCAAGGAAGTTGCGAATATCATGAACGTTCTCGGGCTGCTTCCAATTCTGAATAGCGTCGATCTTGGCAGGATCGACAGAAATACCCTCAGATGATACAATATGTCCCAAGAACTTGACCTTGCTCTCCCAAAAATGGCACTTGGAGAGCTTGGCCTTAAGCTGATGCCGACGAAGAGTATTCAAGACGATCCGCAAATGATGAGCATGCTCTACCTCGGATCTAGAATAAACAAGAATATCGTCGATGAAAACCAGAACGAATCTATCGATGTATTCCCGGAATACTCGATTCATAAGATCGACGAAGAAAGCCAGTGCGTTCGTCAAGCCGAATGGCATGACCAACCACTCAAAAGAACCATAACGAGTGTGGAAAGCGGTAAGAGGAATGCTGTCGTCCGCAACTCGGAGCTGATGAAATTCGGTGGCAAGGTCGAGCTGGGAAAAGACCTTCGCACCGCTCAACTGATCAAACATATCGTCTATCCATGGCAATGGATAACGATTTCTGATGGTCAACTCATTAAGCTTGCGATAGTCAATGCAAAGCCTAAGAGAGCCATTGGGCTTCTTAACGAAGTCCACAGCAGCACCCCATGGCGAAGAACTGGACCGAATGAACTGCTTCGTCTCAAGCTCAACTAACTGCTTCCTGAGTTCCTCATTCTCCTTAATAGACATTCTCGTTGGAGGACGCCCAACTGGGCGAGAGCCTGGAATGAGATCGATGCGGAACTCAATGGCCTGCTTTGGCGGCAGGCCTGATACTGGCTCGAATATATCGGAGAAATCCCCAACAACAGGAATACGAGATATGTCCAAATCCTCATCTCGTGAATCAAGAGAAAATAAAGTAATATCAGAAATCCCAACATCCTGAAGAGCAATAGCTAACGGAGCGGACGAGTCAGGATGACGAAGAAATAATATCCGCTCCGAACAAATGATTTTGGCGTCGTACTGAGCGAGCCATTCCATGCCAAGAATCATGTCAAAGCCTAAATACTCCATAACGTGCAGATTCACACGGAAAGAAAAGCCACAAAGATCAATATATATCCTCACAAAGCAAGCTAAGGGTCGTGGATCCGCCGATGGGATTCACAATCCTTAGTGAAGAAACCAAACAAGTAACATCCAAGGATAAAGCATCTACTAGCTCCTTTGATACGAATGAGTGAGAGGCACCCGTATCAAAGAGAACTCTAAAAGATCTACCATGAAATAAAATAGAATCTTCGAGAACGGAAGGATGCGTACCTCGAGGCTGAGCTGAAGATGTAGGAGCCTTGGCAGCATTAAGCTTGCCAGGCTTGGCACTAGCTGGAGCAATAGGACAAGTGGAGATCCTGTGTCCCTCCTTCTTGCAGAAGGTGCAATAGAGAGGTTTGGGACACTCTCGAATAAAGTGATCTGGAGAACCACAATTGAAGCATTTCTTCGGAGGACGTGTCCCACTAGGCTGAGCAGGAGTCTGGGACTGAGGACGAGTCTGAGGCTGAGTCTGAAAAGTAGAACTGTCAGTCTTCTTCTTCTTGTTCCAAGGCTTGGTATTATGAAATAGACCCCGCTTCTGATTGGGTTTTTTGGAACCCTCACCATCCCCATCGCTGTCTCTCTCACGCTCCACCGCTTCAAGGTGAAGCGCTGCGTCAACTAGCTCATCAAAAGGGAGCTTAAGCTAGAGCATAAGCTGCTTCTTCAAATATTTCTTCAGGCCTTCTACAAACTTGAGATTCTTCTTATAAGGAGTGCTAATGAACTCAAGGCCATACTTAGACAGAGCCTCGAAAGATGATGAATAGTCAGCAACATAGGTCTTCCCTTGAATAAGGTCAATAAAGCGGCGTGCAAGGGCTATCTTCTCAGACTCGGGGACAAACTTGAGCAAGAAGCGCTCTCGGAACTGATCCCAAGTGAGAGTGGCCTCATCCGTCTCAGAAATAAGGAGCTCGTACCAATCCAAGGCACGACCCTCAAGATGGCTAGAAGCAACAAGAACTCTGTCATGGTCAGGAAGGGTCATGCGAATAAAATTGCGCTCGCAAACTCTGATTCAAGCCTGGACCTCAAGAACAGTCTCGGAGCCATTGAACGACTTCCCTCCAAGATGAATAAAGTCGATGCAGAGGCGCACAAAAGCAGACTTGCACTGTGCATCAGAAACTGGTGCAGGAGACTGAGAGTGCGACTGTGAGTTACGAACCAGCTCCATGATCTGGTCCGTGGTCATGTATACGCCCTCAGGGTGAGGGTTGCTGGTCTGTCCAGCATCAGCAGAACGGAGGTTCCTACCTCTCCCAACCATACTGAAAGATAAGGTAAGATACGAGTTAAGCATGATTTAAAGATAGATAATTCATTAACGAATATTGCGGAATATATCAGATTCCTACAACTATTCCTAACTTATCTATCTAAAGGTGATGATGTTCAATTTGGATCGTATTGTAACGTTTTATACTACGTGTCTATTCTGTGTTTGTTATGCTTAATTCTGAACCTTAGCTCTGATATAAGCTATAACGCCCCACTCCGAGACCCACTCTAGTAAAGAGTATTACGGAGTAATACCGTCTACTAGAACGGAGAATAGAGTATAATGGAAGCGACCATATGTGATCAAACTATAACTAACTACCGAATACGTCGAATAGGTGGTTTTCTTTTCTCAAGTGGTTCGACGTATCCAATAGATATTTATAACGAAATTACAAATGGCTAAGGAAAATAGGTTCATAAGAAACATAATACTAAATGATAACATCATCATCACAGAACAGTCACATAACAGTCACAGAACATAGGTACAACATATCGTCAATACAGATCCAAATATCAAAAGGTGAGTACAAAGCCACCGCTCACATATGTGAGTCAAAAATATGTACATAAGAGACTGAATAATCAGAGTATCAAACTAGTGGGCAAATATAAAGAGCTATCTATCAGCATAGCAGATAATGCCCAAGCGGAAGCACAGAAAGCTAAGTCCAGAGACCTAACCTGAAACAACTCGGTCTGACCCGAGCGAAAAACACTCGGGTCGGGCTAGCTAAACAATCAGTTAATAAACTGAGATAAACATAATAATGCGGTACATAAATAAAACAGCACTTCTCCAAAGAGAAGAGTATTATGGATTACATGAATATAATGACGATCCCCAATAAACAGTAAAAATCTCCAAAGAGAATATCAACACCAAAGTGTTAAATAAATAAAATCGCCTCATATCATCGGCGTAGCCAAAGCTATATAAAGTTGCCCATAGGCAATAATCCCAAGAGTGACCAGAGTCTGTAATCAATTCCCAAGCAAAGATCGATGCTCCAAGGAGCAATAGGGATATACTGAAAAGTCAATGAAATCGAATACTGAAAAGCAGTGTCCAGAGACACCGTGAATCCACAAGGTAATCACACTTACATCGTATGGTTCCATAGAACCAACACCGAATGGTTGTACTCGAATGGATATAAAAATCATCAGATAATACAAGTATAGCACGTGCACCGACCAGAGTCGTTATTGCCAAGAACTGTAGAGTTGTGATCGATCACTCGCACAGATGCGGAACGCGCGAGACGGCGAGATCCTTCCCAGAAGGATAAAGGCCCAGAGGCACATGTCGCAAAAACTGCTCCATAGAGCAGGTGTCCAGAGACGGTTGGCCAAAGGCGTGGTGACCCAGAGGTCCAGTACTGGCCGCCCAGAGGCTAATGTGTCACAAACTTCTTGGAGAGGAACCCGTAAAGTGTTAACAATGAGTCCCATACCCCACGTTCGCACTAAACGGTTTACTAACCAATAGCATGCTCACACTCCAAACAATAAAAAGTCCACCTCGTATCATCGGTAAACTAGACCCAAAGGTCAAAACGATCAATCGAATAGGTCGGGCATTAACCGGAAAGAAAATACACACGGTTCCATAGGCCGGAGATTTTCTAACCATTTAAGCACCTTTCCACTTCGGTCGACGTGCTAAAAGTGAGTGTGACATTTTTATTATAGAAAATAATGGTGCGGAACGGATTTATAATTGATTTTGAAATCACTTTAAAACGGCTTTTTAAAACACTCCTATTATGGAGTAATTAATTTAATAATTAAAAATAATATTATATAATAATTTCGAAAGCCATTTAGTAGTGAAAAATCCTTTTAAAATATTTCATAAAAACCCGTACACGAAATCAAGAGACAAATCTCAAAGATATCGATAAATCAGAAAATCGCTGAAAACCAATATTTGCGTTGGAAAATATTCCGAATGGTTATGAACCAAAGTTCGACAATTTATTTTTTTATTTTTTTATTTTTTTAGCCGGCTGCACAGCATGGTGCAGCCCGTTTCTGTGAACCAGGCTGCACCATGTGGTGCAGCTGGTTCAGACCAGCCCCAGCCCGCATGGGCTGGGGGGAAATAGCAGGCCCCCCCAGCCCACGCGGGCGGGGGAAAAACCGCCCCCCCCCCCACGCCTACGCGGGCTGGGGGAGTAACGCCCCATCCCCCCCCCCCCCCCAAGCCCGCGCAGGCTGGGGGAATAACGGGCCCCCCCAGCCCGCGCGGGCTGGGGGAATAACGGGCCCCCAGCCCACGCGGGATGGGGGAAATAGCCAGCCCGTGTGGGCTGGCCTGGTACCGGCTAGCCCAACCGGGCTAGCCTACTGCGCCCGGGCAGCAGCCTGGGTGCAGCCCAGGCCTGCCCTGGTGCACCCAGAGCCCTGTTTTCAGCCTGTTTTCAGGCTGAAGCATTCCAGCCAGTTGGAAATGCAGTTTTTGATGGTTTTGGGGTGGTTTTTTCAAGTTTTTGGCATCAAATTTCACCAATATCAATCTCAAACTACTATACAATGATTATTGCACTATATTAAAGGAAACAAAGGGCCAAAGCTTAGCATTACCTTATGAAGCAATATCACAAACACCTTATGTGCACCCCCAAAATGAAAGCAAATATGATAAAAGAGCTATGATTCACATGTTACATAATAAAACATGTGTTACTAAATGATTACTGAAATCAAAAGAGGATGAAACACATATTAGAAGAGGTTTTTAGCAATATACCTCTCTAGAAAGCAACAAAGACCATTATAGCATCAACCCAAGTTAGCAAAAGATGATTAGGAGGCTATAAGATCAAAAAAAAACATATAAAACATGTGTTACCAAATAAATTTCAGAAATTAGAAAGATATAAAAATGGATTTGAGGTGGGTATTTGCATTACCTTTGCATAGAATGACTTGCATAAGCTAAAACTAGAAGGAGATTATAATAGAGGCCATTTTTGTTAAGAAAGCTTTAGGAAATGATTGGGGTTTTGATTAGGGATGCATGAATGAGGTTAGGAGAGTTTGAGATAATTTATAGAGGAGGTTTAGGGTGGGTTATTAGGTTAAGTTTAGTAACCCAATAAGAAGAGGGTTGTTTACATGTTTCCAAAAATTAGTCTAAGTGTTCATGTATGTTTATAAAACTCATTTTTCTTACCCAAACCCGTTTTAACATCTCTCCTAAAATATTTAACTTTCCAAAAATAACATTTTATCCTCATTTTAAAATCCCATATTTCCCATTTAATTAAAATAGCCTTTTTCAAATAAATTTTGTTATTCCAAATACTTTTTCGCTTCATTAAAATAAATAAAAATCCTAACTTTTATTTATTAATTGGTAATGCAAATCCCGGGTTGTTACAAAATGAATCAAATGAGTTCCAATGATTTCAATGAAATTTCAAGGAAGTTTTAAGAAAATAGAAGTCCAGAACTCACTTTGTCGCTAGAAAATAATTTCGATGATGAGTGCATGCATCATCGACATTGATTTTCGAGTTTCAGAGTGGGGGAGAGGCCACTCTAGTAGCTTTGCTATGCGAGTGATATTGTGAAATAAATTTTGATTTCAAATTCCGAAGAATAATTCGATATTAAAAAGATATATGTATATATATTTAAAATGATTTAAAGGAAACCGGTATTCAGTCCTCGAGTTTCGGATTTGATCTGGTATAATCCTATCTATTTATTGTTGATTTTCAAGTCTTGAATTTGGAAATTTGATTTCCCTAACTATTTTGAATGTTCGAACACTTCCAAATCGATATTAAATTTTCAAAGCTAATAAATTTCGAAGAGTATAAAATGTTTGATAAAGAATGTAAATTTGGTTTTGAAATGTTTCGAAAAAAAATAGTTTTGAATAATGGTTTTCAGAAAGGTAAATTGGATATTTCAAATAGAAATAGATAGTTTAAAATTTTTAAAAAAAGGGATAATTATAAATTTGGAAACCATTTTGAGTATAATTGATTTTGGGAAAATATTTGGTTTTGAAATTAAATTGGAATTAAAAACCAGTACTTATATGGTGATTTTGGAAATGAATTTGTTTGACTTGAATTATTTTAATTTGGAAAATGGGATAATTTTCTAAACCTATTATTTTGGGAACTTTGAAATTTAGATATTTAATTTGGAAGAAAATTTGGTGAAATCATATATGATTTTGAGATTGAATTGATATTGAAATGATTTGAAATTTGAAAACCTTATATTATTAAGCACTTGATTTGGGAGTGGTCGAACTTATATCAAATGGATTGCATAAGTATGAAGTTGATTTGAAATCTATTGATTTGAAAGGTACTCAATTTGGAAAGAAATTTTATATAATCGAAGTCTATATAAGTATGATTTGATCTACTGTTGATTTTGGAAAGTATTCGATTTGGGAAAAATGGAATCCTATATATATGGACTTTATATAAGTACGATATTTGAAAGTGATTTGAAAAGGTACTATATGATATATATTTTCGAAGTAAAGATATGAAAAGTGCCTTCTGCTTGATATCCGCTTTGTGGCCACATTGTGGATTCATTCTATCAATATTATTCTCTCTGATTTTTGGTTTTTCGGATGTAATACTCGAGTGTTCCCACCGTGGCGTAACCCATGGTTTTTTTTCTCTCTCGCGACTGCATAGCGCAATTGCCTGGCTGAGTCTGGCCTAGGGGTACGGATTGTTTCCTGGGGGATCCAGGCGTAACCATTGTGTATCCTGCAATCTGTGTAGGTCGCGAATAGTAGCGAAACTGCCTGGCTGAGATAGCCTAGGGGTACAGATTGTTTCCTGGGGGACCCAGGCGTAACCATTGTGTATCCTGCACTCTACTAGTCATCGTGGCGTAACTCGTAGGGCTGAGAAAGCTTACGAATACGGATTGTTTCCTGGGGGATCCAGGCGTAACCATTGTGTATCTGCGAACCATGGTCGGACAAAGGTTTTGGTTTGGTTGTTTTGTTTGGATTGTACTTTCCATATCTGTTTTAAAGGTTTTTCAAGTATTTTCACTGGGTGTTGAAACAAGTCTACTAAGTACTTGAAGAATTCTAGCTTTGCGCCTGATCAACGCATGGCCAGAGTCTGCAAGAACGAGGATAAACTTGTTGAAACATCGAGTTATAAAAGTATTTTCGAAAGGAAAATTGGTTTCGATATAAAAGTATTTTATTATAAAGGTATTTCCAACAAATAAAATTCTTAATTTAATACCATTTCAACTAAATCCCAATTTATCCTCCTAACCTCAATGTATCCAAATTATTTGAAATATAAATTTTGTATTAATATTTGAAATTGAATTTTTTTTTGGTTTGAAATTAACTATTCGAGCCCGATACTATTCTTTTGAATCTACCTTATCTGCCCTGCTTTATTTATTCACATATATTCTCTTTTCTGAATCTATGTTCTTTCCTTCTTTTGAATATATCCTTTAAAATATTGTTTATTTATATTCTACTGGTTTAATAGTAAAAAAAATTAGTGTTTTATAAATAATTGATCTCATAATTAATTGAATGGATTTAATAAAATCAGTAATCTATTAAATATTAATTAATTTAAATAATAATAAAAAGTATATGATTTTAAATAAATTGTTTAATTTGTTTTTCAAAGTCTAAATTTTTCATCTTCTTGTTTCTATTCTCCTACTTTATTCATTTTCGGGAACGAAAAGTTTTGAGTGAGGGAGAGTGTAACGACCCATAAAATTTTAGCAATTTTTAATTGGTATTTAACGTATTGAATTGGATTTCGAGAAATTACTAATAATAAAATTTTGAAAAAAAAAATATGTTATGTATATTAATGATTTGTAGTGCGAGCTGTGTACATATATTTTAAAGTTTGGTTGCGGTTATACCTATAAGATCTAGTACAAAAACTTTATAAACTATTATTTATACTATAATAAGTTAAGTTTGATGTAAATTGGATAGCATAGTACATTTCTGTTGGGTATAAATATCAATAGCGTGGGTAATAAATTTACGGTCTCCTTTTGCTTTTCAGCAAGGTGTGTAAATTTTAAGTATATTGAGTACGTTCCATATATATTTATTTTGGAAAACCACTACATATGTATGATGGTCTATTTGAAGTGTATATATAGTAAAGCATATTTATACCGAGTTTTATTTTATTTATATGTGTTATAATAGCTATATATATGAATGTTAGTCTTGATACTAGTATATAGTTTTACTGAAGTTTGATTTCTAGTCATGTTAAATATATATATATTTGATTTTAGGTTTTTGCGTCACCATTTCCAGTTTATTTTAGTGCATATTTAGTATATCTATACATATGTCCTCAGCTATAAATACGATAGTTAAGGGTTTCGTATATCATATGAACCGAAGAAGAAGAGAAGTATATACTACATTTAACTACTGAAGTATATGTTTTAAGGGTTGATTTAAGGTCTGCATTAAAATTGGTAGTCTGCATGTTTGTTATGTAAAAAGATAAGCATATATGAATTCATTCATACGTAGCCTTTACATTTTGAAAGAATATACATAATATTAAATGAATATTGATTTTTTTTTATATTATATATAAGGTTAGCTTCATATTCATTTGTCTCATTTTCATTTATTTGTGTACGTTTTCGTTTTAATTATTGTACACATCATGGTTCCTTTTATAAATTCATCGCCCATAAATAGTTTATTTCTTTCCCCCTTCATCTTCATTTGTCTCATATTCATTTATTTATGTACGTTTTCGTTTCAATTATTGTACACATCATGGTTCCTTTTATAAATCCATCGTTTCAATTTATTTTATGGTCTGTTACTCTGCCTTTTCAAATTTGAACGTGCAGCTGGTGGCACTAAAAAGTTGCTTTAATTATCCACTGAATTATCGTGACCATCCCACTCCTCTATATTTATTCCTGTACGTTTTATCTTCGCTTAAATTTCTCTGTCCATTCCTTTTTCCATTTTAATATCCTTACCTTTCCATACTCACGTGCTTTCCAATCAAGCAATAAATAGTTTAGATATCCACCTTATCAACTTGACCGTTATCAAACCAGTATATAATTCAAATCTATCATTATTCTACCGTTTCTTCTTTAATAAATTATATGTAACAGTATATCATAAATGGACAGCTCATTCTCCACCCATTCATTTCTTCTATTCAATTAATAATGGAATATAAAGTTATATATTTGGTATACAATTCAAACAACCGTTACCATTCATACCTCCTAAATTCTAGCGATTGACCCCTCTATTTCCATGGTTCCAATTTTAGTTGTTGGATTACTCATTCCTACCATTCAACTATATTAAATATTCAGAACGTGTAGTCTCTGAGCCTATTTAGCTTCATTTTTTCTTCCTCTCTGTTGCTTAAAAAAAAGATTTTTCCCATTACAATGCTAAAACACATATGATGGAAAAATGAAAAAGGACCAATTCTCCTTCCTATAGCTTCGTCAAGCCTCCGCCACCACAGCTCGAACCACCTGTCAAGAGCCACAACCCACTCCATGCCTCCTCCCCTCGTCATCCATATTTTTATAAACGGTATGCAAATCATATTGCAATATATGTTTCGTTTTTAAATGTATACATATAGCATGAATATGTACTAGTACTATATATAGTCTATTTTGTTTAATGGATATGTTATACAAGATGTGTTTTCTTTTGTCTAATGGATTTCGAAACTTATAATAAATATTATTGCATTAGTTATTGTTTTCAACTTCCTGCAACACCTTTTTTTTAAATTTTAGCTTGTTGCAATTCTTTTTTCATCTATATTGTTGTATTCTATTATCTAATATATGCATTTTATCTAGTTATATATATTATACTATAAGGTGTATATATATAAGTTTTCATAGCCCTTTATAATATGTAGCTATGTATATAAGATTGGGCCTGTTATTTATGAAAGCATTGGTTATAGCAATTAAAAATATGCAAAGGAATTTAACGTGGTGATATTTACTTATGAATAAAACAAGATACGTACCACCATCTGTATCTTCGTCTCTCTCCCCATGTTTTTTTATTTATATATATATTTTTTCTTTCTTTCTTTTTTTCGCTTTTCACTCCTTTCATTTTATAGCTTTTAAATAAATTGACAAACGCTTTGGAAGTATTTAAACGTAGTACACGACAAATTTAATAAGCAGTGGTGTTTTACATCATTTATAGCGAAAAAAATTGATAAGTTCATACATTTCTAAACTGAAAATATAAATATATGATGCGATGGAATTTGAATTTTCATACGCCCTGCCATGAGCTGATCTTAAATTTAAAAGAAGTATGATATATCAATCGCTTACAAATAAGACGAAGATAACGTCCTAAATTAACTTTTAGCAAATTGAACGTTACTGTCATTATTAAGAAACCAATGTATTGTGTCATTTGATTATTCGGGTACTAATAATACGTTACTTTATTCATTCCATCAATTAATTTAACACCACGTTATTTTAAATAAATTGCTACTCTTCTACTGAAATTTATCCAAAAATTTAATAAAAATGATCCGACGGTGTATTAGCCTTCAGGACTAATCCCTGAATTCCAAACGTTGGATCCACTTTGCGTTCTGTTTTTTTTTCTCTTTTTCCATAAAACATATATAAAGTATAAAGTTTATATTGTTTTCTGATGTTAGTTGAAATATAAATATTGATTTTTAAATAGTATGTCTATATATATAAGCTACTTTTGTTGTTCGTATATAAATGGTATTGTATGTGCATTTTTATGAAATAGCGCCCAATGTACATTACTTTATAAAAGAATTCATTTGTTATGTCAACTAAATATATGTTACAATTGGTTTATATAAATATATTATAACTGATGTTGACTTCTTTCATTATACTCTTTCTTACAGCTAAAATATGTCAGTATTGTAACCTAGCACATGATTTATATTAGTCTGTTTATATAAGTATTTATTCCAAATTTCATATTGTATATATGCTTGATTCTAATTTATGTGTTTTAAATAATAAAAAACAAAGATTATGGAAAATATAAATACATATATATTTAATTTAATTTAGTATGTGTTGAATTTAGAATATGACTTTATATATATAGTTATATATAGTTATATTTATATATATATGAGTCCACTCATACCATTATCTTGGCCGATCCCGTTCTGACTTATTCCATTAATTCTTGTTACCAGCTTTGATCGTTGAATTCGTGCCGATTTTGCTTTGCTTCGATTCATAATTCAAATTTCAGTGTCTGTAGCAGTATGCATATCCGTGTCATCTTCTGTATTCTCTAGGCTCGAGAGATGAGCAATCACTCACGATTAACGTATTTTTATTCATTAAATTTGATTTCAATTGAAACGACAATTGAAATATGCTGCTGTAGTTATTTAAATTTGTTATATATGCTATTATGTGTAACTGTTCACCTGGGTATATGACACTATATCCTATTTTTTATATTATATTGTTATTGGGTGATATATGCCTGTTATTTTATTGTATTTTTTGTTATCACTCTGCAAGTTCCCTGTAGTTTAGAAATCACTATGGGTTGAAATGATACATACCCGAACAGACTTTAGAATAGGAGAAAATCGTTATGGGTTGAAATGATAAACCCAAGCGATTTTCATTTAATTGAATTTGGGATTACGGGTTGAAAGGATATCCACCCGTATATATTTAGTATACGGATTGAAATGATAAATATCCTTAGCACTTGACTATATGATAGGAAATATATACAGACACCGTTGGTCCATATGAATATTTTGAAAATAATTTCTATAATTTTGGAAAGAAATGTATGTTTCAATAAATTTGATTCTTAAGATATTATATAAATGGAAATTGTATATATAGATTTAGTAGTAATATTTGATTTAAATTGAGTTGAATTTAAATTGATAAATTGAGATTGGATTTAATTTGAATGGGAAGGTTGGGTTGATGTTGGAACGTTTTATTAAGTTAAGGAAATTGAAAATACTTTACTGTATAAATTATTTAAAATATATTAATACTATTTTGGGAAATATAGAGATATTTGAAGTGAAAATGAGATTTGGTTTTGCAGTATAAACTAAGCTGAAATGACCATGGTGTCATAGTGTATATTTCTACCTTGTAGAAAGTTCCATGTACCCTTCGAGGATGGTTATCCCAAACATTCTTTAAGTTATTTGTATTTCAGTTGATATTTCACTTGAGTTGGATTTATTGATATAAGAATGTTAATCCTGACTCGAGTGTTTTGTGTTTTTCTTTACGCTCGGGTCAGACTAAGTGATACAGCATTTGAGACTCACCTTTGGAGTTCGGAGCTTCGTTTGGAAATCCAACTATCGATTCAAATTCCAGCCTTTCCAGTTGATTGGTTCAGAGAAGTCATCTGTTGCATTGGAGACTTCACTGCATTTGAACTATTCGGTTGTATTTTTCTAACTCTGATATATATAGTAGCTTCATGAACTACGATTCTTTATCTTTTCCGCTGCACTATATTACTCTATGATCTGTGATTAATTTATTTAATGTATATTTTAAGTTTTGCCAAATTTAAATTAACAATTCGGTATTTTGAATTATTCAAGTCGGATATGTATGGTTTTATTGTCGATTTGAATGGTCCAAAATAGCGGGTCGTTACAAAATTTATGAAAAATTGATCTAAGTAAGGGAGGGAGCCTCCTAGAATTGTTAGAAAAGAGAGCTACGTTCTAACGACCATAAATTTTGGTCTTTTTAAATATTGAATAATTGGTTTTTAAAGGTTTTAAACTTGAATTCAAATATAGAAATTGTTTAAAATATTTGAATTGTGAATTAATATTTAAATAGTATTTCAAATAACTGGATTTTAATTGAATGCTAATTTAATGGATTTAACAACATTATTTAACCTCTTTGGTTAACGGTGAATTCATTTTTAAATTTATTTGCAATAAAAAAACAGTTCAAATAAATAATCAAATTTTTTTTTTTACAACTTGATTTTTATTGATGTATTTTTAATTTAATTCGTTTGATTTTCTATAATTTTTAATTAGGAAAATATTATTTATTCATTTGATGATTTATTGGCAAACAACAATATTTTTTTATTTGCGTTGTTATTGTTTTGAGGCTGCATCACTTTTCTAAGCGTGACCGTATTTTTTTATCATTCAAGGTTCATAAACGGACGAAAATTTGTGTGGCGAAATGCTGAAATATTGAATTAAGTTTAAGTTAAACCCAACATATTATCTGCTCAGCCTCCTTATTGTCTCCCTCATACCCCTCTCTTAATTCATGTTCTAAGATAGAAAAAGCAAGAAAAAACATGGAAAATCGTCCTTTTAAATTTAATAACAAATCATATAAAATAAAATCAAAATCAAATGCTTTGATCGTGTAATGATTAGACCTACAATTTGGCATGAGAATCGGAGGTTGTGGCTTCAAGCTTGGGCATGCGACAGTTTTGCTCGAATGGGGTTTAGACTAGGGTTTGACATTTATTGTGGTTGAGGTGGAGTTAGCTCATTTTAAGGTTATTTTTGGGTTTGGGAAGGGTGATGGCGTTTACGACCGCGATATGGGTGAGTGCAGCATGCTAGGGTAAGCTACGACTTGGTGTACAGTCGATTGGAAAGCTTGATGTTGCGATTTGGAGGAAAGGGTTGAGTGCTTCCTTTTGATGATGGTCGTGTAGAGGAGATATAATGGAGTCCGTTGCAGTAGTCAAGTTTGAATATTGTCAAGTGATGGAGGAGCTAGAGGTGAAGTACGGTCGATAATCGTGGAGCAACACACTCGAAACAAGCGGGAATATGAATTGTGAAAGAAGAATTAAGTTTGAGGTGATTAACATTTAAATGTAATTAATGTACTTAAATTGTAATTATAAACCAAGAACGTATAAATTTAATATCTCTCTCATACAAAGTACAAATCAAATGCAATCTATCGTGTTGAGTTTGTAACGACGTTATCTACACTTGGGAAATGGATTCATGGAATTTAGAGTTTGTAGAAATTTCAACTAAGGTGGAAACAAAACGCTTCGATGATAATTGAAATTTATGTGAGTATAGCTCAACTTTTTAGTTAATCGGTATATAGTAGATTCAATTTTATTGTTTGTATTTGGTTGAAATTATTGGCTCTTTGGTTAAAATATTCGCTTTTGCAAGTGATTGTTATTTAAAATCGAAATAAAAGAATTTATTGAGAAATCCGGATTTCTTAGTACTTTTACTTTCAAATTTCTAGTAATATTCCAGTTGATTCTATTTTAGTTATAACTCAGTTATATAAATTATTAATTGTTGAATCTTGATTGTTTAACACTATTAGTTATAACATTATTATATGTTCAAAACGTAACATTTGTAATGATAAAAATCAATAACAATATTGGTTAAGTGCTTTATTGGCTATTGGCCTCAATATAGTATTTTGAAATAATATAAATTGTTGTTAGGCTTGAAATTTGTTTTTAATTCGGAGAATGAATTGAAATTTGACTTTCGTGTTTTTCGGAATATTTTATTTAAATGGGCTTTGAAACTTCTCTATTTTACTCTAACCCCTTTATTTGTCTTTTCTAACTTACTTAGAATGTTTAAAGTTGTTTAAATTTGGTTTGATATTGTTTTAAAATTTGTTTATTTATATTTAATATTATATAAAAGTTATTTATAAATATTTTAATATTATAAAAAATTATTTATTTGAATAATTAATATTCTTCAAAAGATAATTAATAATTTTTATTTACTAAGGAATTTATAATAATTATTTATTAATAACGTTTTGGAATGAATAATTATTTATTAATAATGTTTTGGAAGTTAATTTTTATTTATTATAATGGTCGAAGATTAATTATTATTGTTTATTACTAATGTTTGAAATTATTAACTATTATGTTTATAATGTTTTGAAGCTAATAATAATTATTTATCAGTAATTTTTGCTGTTAAAAATTATTATTGTATAATAACGTTTTGAAGTAAATAACTTTTATTTATGTGGAAATTAGCCACAAGGGCCTCTTTAGCAAGTGTAATTAGTTTCTAGGACACACAACTGAAACAATTACTTTTAAGGATAAAATGCAAAATAATTAATTTCTACGTCCTAAAAACCTTTGAAATTATGTCCTTGAAAGTAATTGGACTGCTGACATTGTCCTTAAAAGTAATTATTCTACTGAATTTGGCCTTGAAAGTAATTTTTGTGAATGTGTGTCCTAGAAACTAATTGGACTGCAAAGTTTGTCCTTCTAATAAAATTCCCCTTTATTTATTTATAAGGTTTTAAAGTTATTAATTACTATTTTAATAATGTTTTGGAGCTAATAAATTATTTTTTTAATGATGCAGGGAAGTCAATTTATAATTTATTAAGGATATTTAAGGTAGATTAGTTTATTTGATTAATTGTATATAAATAATAAATTGATTTATACAAAGAGTTATAAATTAAAATGGGATTTGTATATATAAGAATTTTTAGAAGGAATTTTATAAAGCGTCTTTATAAAGGAATTTTATAAAAGGATAAAGATTTGCAAATGATTTTATAGATTTATAAAAGAGGTTTTATAAATAGTTTTCGAGATTTATAAATGATTTTAGAAATTTATAAAAAGAGTTTTATAAATTGTTTTAGAGTTTAGTAAGGGATTTTTATAACTTGAAAGGATATTTTAAAATTTGGGTAGAAGTTTTATAAAGGATTTTTGGAGATTTATAAAAGAAGTTTTATAAATGATTTTGGATATTTGTAGAAGAGTTCTATCAATGGTTTTAGTAATTTTAGTAAAGAAGATGTTCATAAATGAAAGAGATTTACTAAAGACATTTATAAAAGAAACTGAGATTGGATTTTCCTAAATTGACCTTCTTAGTTTTGGTGGTATGGACATTCAATTCATACTTAACAGTGAAGGAATAGTTTTGGGTTTATCCTTATCTTTGTTTTTTTCTAAACAACATTTGTTTTATCCTTTTGATATGATTTTGAAATAAGAAATCTTCACAATGTTTTGTGAATATACTTATACCGTTGAGATAAGTATATGAATATTCTTCCAAGTATTGAAAGAAGTGAAAAGGGGTTAATGAATAAATCTTTGTAAAGTTATTTTGATACAATTATTTACAAAGTGATTTTAATTAATGAAAGGATTAATTAAAGAGGTTAATGGCTGCTTGTATGCTTAACCAATATTGGTTTCCCTATGGAAACAAATCCCTGATTTGAATATTGATTTTATTTGATTGTTAAATAACCGATTATCAACGCTTGGCCAGTTTTAAAACTATCGTTGTAGGTTCGGAAAGACCATGATCAGATATGTTATCCGAAAACCACTTTGAACCATCATAAGTGTTCGAATGGTAGACATGTTGAAGATGATCGAACAAGGAGTTCCTTGAAGTGCAAGGGCTACTTGCTACTAATCCTGATGGTGATTCAGACCCAGAAGGAACTTATATGGATGAATGCTGACATTGCATTTCTGCCTGGAGGGAAGTTTTAGCATTACAAGAGGGAAGTGCTAAAATAAGGTAAATCGTTGCCTCAAGCCTCACAACCGGAAAATGGCTAAAACATGGTAGATGCAGAAGGGCGTGGGTCGCTCCCATTATGGTGTGACATCACCTTTCTAGATCATTATATTATGGATTTAAATGTGCAAGAGAGCTCTTGATTAAGGCTAGAAAGCAATCGGGTGATGACAAATTCGATACTATCTAGTAAGGGGTAAGCTGGTCCTGTGTTGAAAGAGGGGTAGATACATCTGTAGCCCTCGGTACATTTTATCTAGTGATGTATTGTACGGAAAGTAGTCCCTTACCTTGCCATTGTTGGAATCTATTCTCCAATGCGAGCCTTCGAACTTGATTATTTAGCTACAATACTGGAATTTAATGATGTAACAATTTCGGCTAAGATTTAATATTTACTTTAAACCTTTGACATTATTATAATATCACTGGATTTTTGTAACAACCCATAATTTAATCTCTTTAAAATATGAATGCTTAATATATTTTTTAAATAATTAATAAATGTATTTTATGTAACGACCCGGTATTTTCAACCATTCGCATCCATTATAAGTGTATAGGTAGACACTCATGCCGGAATTGAATTGCTCAAAATACCGCGTTGTAAATAAAAATTTGGCAAATCTCAGGATATACAGTAAATAAAAATCACAGATCACAGACACAGAGTATATAAAAAATGCAGCGGAAGAAAAAGAGATAGTAGTTCATGAAGCTACTATATAAATATGAGATACATCAGAGTTAAATAAGATACAACAGAAGAGTAACAGGATACATCAGGTACAAATCAGATACATCACTGAACCACTGGATACTGAAACAAAATAGGTGGCTGGATCTTCAAGGAAAGCTCCAACGCCGAAGGTGAATCTGGAATGCTAACTCACTCAATCTGACCCGAGCGTAAAGCAAAACACAAAACCCTCGAGTCAGGACATAAATACTTATAAACTGTAAATCAACTCAAGTGAACAGTAACAAAATGCATCAGTAACTTAAAGGATGCTTGGGACCGCCCATCCTCTAAGGATCCGTTAAACTGTTTACTATGTAGTAATATACGCTATATACAGTAGTGTCTAATCAGTAAAGTATAATCATATAGAAAATAATGTTAAGCGGATGGTGAACCTTAACGCGGTCGGATCTTTAAAACCAAAATCGTAGTGGGCTCGATATAAGGATATGACACGGCACGCAAGGAAATGCCAGGGTAGATACACCATTTGCACTCCCGGACCGGTGGTGACGGCAAGCCAGCAGCTTCCGCCCACCTCGAACAATACCCCCGAATCAAAGTGGCGCCACCGAATCGAATCACAAAAGTAATAGAATAGTTTCCGATGGAGCATGCTCGATGAAAGGGTGCGACCCTTTGTGTAGCCCGGTATAGCTCCTGTTTTAGTCATATATGCCAACTCACGGGAGTTGGGTCCACGTAACATACCTCGAGAACGTCGCCACCATCCTACTTCATTCTGGAATCTCCACCGCGTACACAGTTGTTAAAGTGGTTTTCGGTATTGTACGGCTATAAGACAATATCCGATCCCGGTCTCTTTAACAACCAATCGTTATTATAACCCATGAATATTTATTTCAAATAATTTATACTTTCAAGACCAAAATATCATACTCATTTCAAAACAATATCACAATTGTATCATTTCCATTTCAAAAATAATTCAATATTATATCATTCAAATAGAACCCAAATTTTCAAATCATTGAATATTTCTTTAAATTTATTAAACTTGAAATATTCCTTTAAATTATCATAGCATTTTGGAAATGTTACCTTAAGGAATCATAGCATTTTTGGAATGTACTACTTTCCACTTTACATTGTATATAATCAAAGTATTGATAAGCTTAAAATTTTAACATGTCAATTTATCATAGCCTTATAGTTAAATAAACTTTCTTACTGTAATATACAATTTAAACCGAAATTCTTATGTTATGTTAAAAGCACCTTATTAACTTACATTATTATTACAATAAGTAACATTTATCATTTTAATCAATTTAAAATACACCATTACATTGATTAAAATCTACGTGTCAAATGTACGTTTTAAATTTTATATTCCTATTACAATAATGAACATTTATTAATTAAATCAATACCACACTACTTAAAACTTTACATGTTTCTTTCTTAATTAAAACTTTACATGTTCTTGCATTAATTAAAAATTTCATGTTCTCTCATTAATTAGGACTTTACACGTTTCTTTCATTAATTAAAAACTTATACGTTTCTTTCATTAATTAGGAATTTACATGTTCCTATCATTAATTAAAACACCATACGTTCTTTCATTAATTAACTTATACGTTTCTTTCATAAATTAAAACCTATACGTTTCTTTCATAAATTAAACCTATACGTTCTTTCATAAATTAAAACCTATACGTTTCTTTCATAAATTAAAACCTATACGTTTCTTTCATAAATTAAAACCTATACGTTTCTTCCATAAATTAAAACTTAACATTTCAGATTTATATTACCATTTCACAAATTTAACTAAACTTCCAGTTTATTTAATTAATTTAACATCTTTAGTTAAAACTCAAATTTCACATTTTCAAGTCAAGTTATATTTTAAAATTTCATTTTCAACAGTCATTTATTCAACCACTTAAATTTATAGAAAATCAATAATTCTTTAATAAATCACTTAAATTCAAATATAAATCAATTTATCATATTTACCATTTTCCAAATAAAATTAAAGTCCATTTTATTCATGTAACTTAAATATCATTTTTAGTCAAAATTCCAAATTTCAAACATAAGTTATATTTAAAAAATCCAGTTAATCCATTCATAAATTACATTTTTAACACATGGAAAAATCATAATTTATTTATTTTAAAACCTTTCAAAACCTATTTAAATCAAATTTCATAATTTTATATTTTTAAAATACTTAAAATATTCAAAGCACTTTATAGAATAACTACGGGTCTGTATATAGTTTTCTAACCAAGGTCAAGTGATACAGATATGTATCATTTCAATCCGCAGTTTAAAAGGTAAAAATCCGGGTTCTACCATTTCAAACCCGCAATCCCAAGTTTAAATAAATAAATAAAATAACTCAGGCCTATCATTTCAGCCCATAACATTTTTTCTAACAGGGAACTTGCAGTGTGATCATTTACAGAAATAATATAAACAAAGTTAATATCACAATATACAGTCATATATCAGATGTCAGGTGAAAATTAACAGTTTTAACATGGTAATAACATGGCATAGCATATCATATGATCATCATTAACTTGCATAAACATTTTACATTACTAAACACTTGTCATCAATCCACTTTTCATAAGTATATATGTCAGAGTGAGAAAGACTCACCTTTTTCAAAGCTAGAGACCAAAACAACACACAAGCACGACTCCAAAGGCACGACAAGCACAATTTCACGACTTTTGATTTGAGTTGAAAGATAGCCAAGATATGATTTTGTATCATCAACCCAAAACAAAATAAACCAGACAATATATAAACATTCAACATAAAATAACATTGAAACAATTTTGAAATACAAAGCGAAATGAACAAGATAGATTGGACCTTGCTTCAACCACTTCAATGCTTGGCCTAAGGGACACTTATGCTTAGCTATGATGATGCTTTGGCTCAGGTATGACATCATATAGGTCAGGTTTAACATCATATAGGCAAGGCAACAAGTGGAGATGAAGGGAATGAGGCAACAATGGTCAAAAACATTGTTTTTAGGCATGTAGGTTGCAATTTGAAGGGTTTGGCCACCATAGATGGCTCGGCCATGGTCATGGTTGGTGGAGTAGATGGTGTTGGAGGCATGGAAGAGATGTAGGAGTTTGTGGCTGCGGCTATGGAGAAGAGGCCGATCCAAACTTAGAAGAGAAACAAGGCAAAATTGCATAGAAAAGTAAGAAAAGTAGAAAGAAGAGAGGGATTTACCTAATTTTTTTTCCTTCAAGGTGGAGGCCATGATTTTTAGGGTTTTGGGGCTTCAAAAATTAGAGAATGACAAGAGGAAGTCGGCTGCAAAGGATGGGGAAAGGAATGGCTAAGATGAATTGATGTATTAATGACAGAAGAAATTGCAAAAGAAACGGATAAAACGTTTTTCCGTTTCTTAGCTCTTAACCCTTTCAAATTTCTCATATATATTTATATACATCCAAATAACTGAAAATAATTAAAATCTCAGTTAAAATTCGAAAATAAAACAGATAAACAAAATATTAAAAATTAAATATTAATTTGATATGATTAAATAAGAAAAATAGCACAGAAAAATGAAAACTAGACTTAAGAATTAGAAATAACTTCATTACACTTTGGAAAAATTTACTTTAATTTAAATACATATAAAATGAATAAAATAAAGTAAAACACAGCAAATAAAAGTGAGTGCATAAAATAAATAAATAAATTTTAATTATATATAATTAAAATAAGAAAATGGCTTAAAATTGTAGACTAGGCTTTAAAATTAGAAATAAATCCAAATGAACTTTAGAAAATCTTCATGGACTTGTAAAATATTTATAACAAATAAAATAACAAAAAATAAAAGTGCATTCACAAAAGAAAAAAATTATTAAATAAAATCTATATGAAGAAAATGGCAGAAAATTAGAAAATAGCCTTTAAAAATAGGAAATAAATACAGTAAATTTTGGAAAAATTTATTATCATTTAAAAATATTTAAAAGTCAAAATATACATAAAAAACATATTATCACATATTAAAATAAAATATAACCAAGAAGAAGTAATTTATACAATTTAAAATAGTCATTGTTAAATAACCCTATATACGCACAATATTGTAAAGGGTATAACTTTCACAATTTACATCCAAATCCAACGAAACTAAAAGTGGTGTTCTTATAATTTTATGTAATTTTATAATAAAAGAAAATTTTAAATTTTTAAACTTTTAAAATTATAAGTTGAAAGTCACAGTTTGACTATTTTGACCAAAATCAGCATTTCAGGCAAATATTTCAACTTACACAAGTTTGGGATTATAACTCATAAAAATCAAGATTATATTTAAATAATAAATTTAATCATTTCGAATAAGTAAAAATAAAAGTTTTTTTTAAACCAAAATTTTACATTAAAATAATTAAAATATACAATAAAATAATTACAAAATATAGGGTTGTTACACTCTCCCCCACTCAAAACTTTTCGTCCCCGAAAAGGAATGAGGTATGAGAAAGCACAGAGAAAGATAGAGTGAAATAAGGTTAGGACAAGATGACAAGGAGAATGAAATTATACATGCTGGCTATTTTATAGGTAAGTTTTACAAGGTGGAGCTGATCTTTCTAAGATTCTCCAAAATTAAGAACACAAGCACGAAAAAGGTGGATTCAAAATGATTACCTAAGATCTATCAAAGATTATAGAAAGATTCCTATACCAATCTATAGCAAGATAAGGAGGAGGAGGATAACAAAAAATAGTTTGGAAAACAAAATAAGGAAATAGATTTGAAAGCATGGAAATTTCAACTTAAATAGAGAATAAATCTTTACACAAGTTAAATAAATCTTAACTATCTCAAATTTCATTATCTTATTATCCAATCATCATAAATTAACAAATTTCAAAACCATTGGTTTGAAAAATAAACATTTATTACACTCACAATGTATTTAATAAATTTAGTTCTTCTTTATTCCTAAATAAAACTAAATTTATTCCTCTCACTATATTTATCACTTATGTTCAATATACTTACACTTATTATAACTGCTTTCTTTTATTCTTAGTTCTTTTAATATTATTTTATTGTAAGTTATTCAATTACCCTTTATTATATTTACCTCTGTTAATCATTTTATAATTAAAATTTAAGTGTATAACATTTATTATAACCACTCAAATTTTATTTATAAAATCTTTTTATATTGTATATTACCCAATTACATTGTTAACTTCTGAAATTAAGGTAAGTTATATTGGAATGAAATTGTGTCATACAAATAAAACTTTCCAATTCAATTATCTCAAGTTTAATCATTTATCCAAATTTTTTGATTTTCTTTTTATAATTGAAATTATTGTTAAAAATAAAATTTAAGAATTAAATTTTCGATTTCTTCAAACCATTTAGAGATAAGTAATAATATATATATAATATGTCAAATCAAATTTCAATCATATATCTATATATATTATAAATTAAGTCATATTTTAGAAATTCAAATCAATTTAATTTCCCAAAACAAAGCTGTAGCAAGACTACAGAACAGTCTTTTCACTTCGAAACTCGAAAATGAACGTCGATGATGCTGCAGTCATCACCGAAGTTATTTTCCAGCGACAAAGAGAAGAGTACTAATTTTAAACTTAAAATTCTTTGGAAACAAATTTCTATTTGAAAATATTTTAAATATTATATCCCTTTAAACTTTTAAACCAAAGGTTTGGAACCATCGGAAATTAAATTCTCAAATTTCTTTTTCTAAATTCATTTAAGTTCCCATATAAATTTATAAACAATTATTTATAAATTCATTTGTAGAACAATAAATGATAAATCAAGTATTATCATTTCAAATTATCAATTTGAATCATTTTATTAAGTTCCATAAATATATATATCAAAATTTTATTTCATTAACCAAAACAAAATTTAAAATAATATCGTGTTAGTTTGTTCTGTCAAAGTGTTTTAGAAATCCTATCGATAGCGTTGATCAGACGAATCGATCGGAAATCCAAATCAACATCAACAACTCCAATAACACAATATAAAAAATATAGATTGACAAATACAATTCAAAATGTTTGAAAATATTTTGGAAACAAAAGACAAGATGATTAAATACAGAGTAGGGAGGTGAATAAGCTAAAATAAATCACGGGCAACCTTAATCGGGTCAACCGTGACTTAAAGTATAAGATTGAAGTGGATTTTCTGAGGTAAATCTACGTTTGATCTCAAGAGTTAGAGTTTGGGATAATAGGAGATACTAGCATCTAAACCGAGGATATAAAATCTTTGGTGAATCGATGCTGTTGTAATGGAGTTTCACCCCTCTTACAAATTTTTTTTTGAGATTGGCGGGACCGCCAATTCACTATAAAGATCATTCGAAGTGGAGTTGTGGGATACTCCAGAATCAAATGAAGATGAATAGCGGGGAATAAGAATGGACTTTAGAACCGCAGGGAACGTTCCAAAATTCAAAGGAATCGAGTCAAAAGGGAAGAGATTCAAACTCGAATGAAAGTGATTCTGTAAATACATTCACTCTATATGCTGAGTTTTGCCTAGAGCTACCAAAGCTCTGATACCAACTGTAACGACCCGGTATTTTCAACAATTCGCATCCATTATAAGTGTATAGGTAGACACTCATGCCGGAATTGAATTGCTCAAAATACCGCGTTGTAAATAAAAATTTGGCAAATCTCAGGATATACAGTAAATAAAAATCACAGATCACAGACACAGAGTATATAAAAAATGCAGCGGAAGAAAAAGAGATAGTAGTTCATGAAGCTACTATATAAATATGAGATACATCAGAGTTAAACAAGATACAACAGAAGAGTAACAGGATACATCAGGTACAAATCAAATACATCACTGAACCACTGGATACTGAAACAAAATAGGTGGCTGGATCTTCAACGAAAGCTCCAACGCCGAAGGTGAATCTGGAATGCAAACTCACTCAATATGACCCGAGCGTAAAGCAAAACACAAAACCTCGAGTCAGGACATAAATACTTATAAACTGTAAATCAACTCAAGTGAACAGTAACAAAATGCATCAGTAACTTAAAGGATGCTTGGGACCGCCCATCCTCTAAGGATCCGTTAAACTATTTACTATGTAGTAATATACGCTATATACGGTAGTGTCTAATCAGTAAAGTATAATCATATAGAAAATAGCGTTAAGGGGATGGTGAACCTTAACGCGGTCGGATCTTTAAAACCAAAATCGTAGTGGGCTCGATATAAGGATATGACACGGCACGCAAGGAAATGCCAGGGTAGATACACCATTTGCACTCCCGGACCGGTGGTGACGGCAAGCCAGCAGCTTCCGCCCACCTCGAACAATACCCCCGAATCAAAGTGGCGCCACCGAATCGAATCACAAAAGTAATAGAATAGTTTCCGATGGAGCATGCTCGATGAAAGGGTGCGACCCTTTGTGTAGCCCGGTATAGCTCCTGTTTTAGTCATATATGCCAACTCACGGGAGTTGGGTCCACGTAACATACCTCGAGAACGTCGCCACCATCCTACTTCATTCTGGAATCTCCACCGCGTACACAGTTGTTAAAGTGGTTTTCGGTATTGTCCAGCTATAAGACAATATCCGATCCCGGTCTCTTTAACAACCAATCGTTATTATAACCCATGGATATTTATTTCAAATAATTTATACTTTCAAGACCAAAATATCATACTCATTTCAAAACAATATCACAATTGTATCATTTCCATTTCAAAAATAATTCAATATTATATCATTCAAATAAAACCCAAATTTTCAAATCATTGAATATTTCTTTAAATTTATTAAACTTGAAATATTCCTTTAAATTATCATAGCATTTTGGAAATGTTACCTTAAGGAATCATAGCATTTTTGGAATGTACTACTTTCCACTTTACATTGTATATAATCAAAGTATTGATAAGCTTAAAATTTTAACATGTCAATTTATCATAGCCTTATAGTTAAATAAACTTTCTTACTGTAATATACAATTTAAACCGAAATTCTTATGTTAAGTTAAAAGCACCTTATTAATTTACATTATTATTACAATAAGTAAAATTTATCATTTTAATCAATTTAAAATACACCATTACATTGATTAAAATCTACGTGTCAAATGTACGTTTTAAATTTTATATTCCTATTACAATAATGAACATTTATTAATTAAATCAATACCACACTACTTAAAACTTTACATGTTTCTTTCTTAATTAAAACTTTACATGTTCTTGCATTAATTAAAACTTTCATGTTCTCTCATTAATTAGGACTTTACACGTTTCTTTCATTAATTAAAAACTTGTACGTTTCTTTCATTAATTAGGAATTTACATGTTCCTATCATTAATTAGAACACCATACGTTCTTTCATTAATTAACTTATACCTTTCTTTCATAAATTAAAACCTATACGTTTCTTTCATAAATTAAAACCTATACGTTTCTTTCATAAATTAAAACCTATACGTTTCTTTCATAAATTAAGACCTATACGTTTCTTTCATAAATTAAAACCTATACGTTTCTTCCATAAATTAAAACTTAACATTTCAGATTTATATTACCATTTAACAAATTTAACTAAACTTCCAGTTTATTTAATTAATTTAACATCTTTAGTTAAAACTCAAATTTCACATTTTCAAGTCAAGTTATATTTTAAAATTTCATTTTCAACAGTCATTTATTCAACCACTTAAATTTATAGAAAATCAATAATTCTTTAATAAATCACTTAAATTCAAAAATAAATCAATTTATCATATTTACCATTTTCCAAATAAAATTAAAGTCCATTTTATTCAAGTAACTTAAATATCATTTTTAGTCAAAATTCCAAATTTCAAACATAAGTTATATTTCAAAAATCTAGTTAATCCATTCATAAATTACATTTTTAACACATGGAAAAATCATAATTTATTTATTTTAAAACCTTTCAAAATCTATTTAAATCAAATTTCATAATTTTATATTCTTAAAATACTTAAAATATTCAAAGCACTTTATAGAATAACCACGGGTCTGTATATAGTTTTCTAACCTAGGTCAAGTGATACAGATATGTATCATTTCAATCCGCAGTTTAAAAGGTAAAAATCCGGGTTCTATCATTTCAAACCCGCAATCCCAAGTTTAAATAAATAAATAAAATAACTCAGGCCTATCATTTCAGCCCATAACATTTTTTCTAACAGGGAACTTGCAGTGTGATCATTTACAGAAATAATATAAACAAAGTTAATATCACAATATACAGTCATATATCAGATGTCAGGTGAAAATTAACAGTTTTAACATGGTAATAACATGGCATAGCATATCATATGATCATCATTAACTTGCATAAACATTTTACATTACTAAACACTTTTCATCAATCCACTTTTCATAAGTATATATGTCAGAGTGAGAAAGACTCACCTTTTTCAAAGCTAGAGACCAAAACAACACACAAGCACGACTCCAAAGGCACGACAAGCACAATTTCACGACTTTTGATTTGAGTTGAAAGATATCCAAGATATGATTTTGTATCATCAACCCAAAACAAAACAAACCATACAATATATAAACATTCAACATAAAATAACATTGAAACAATTTTGAAATACAAAGCGAAATGAACAAGATAGATTGGACCTTGCTTCAACCACTTCAATTCTTGGCCTAAGGGACACTTATGCTTCGCTATGATGATGCATTGGCTCAGGTATGACATCATATAGGTCAGGTTTAACATTATATAGGCAAGGCAACAAGTGGAGATGAAGGGAATGAGGCAACAATGGTCAAAAACATTGTTTTTAGGCATGTAGGTTGCAATTTGAAGGGTTTGGCCACCATAGATGGCTCGGCCATGGTCATGGTTGGTGGAGTAGATGGTGTTGGAGGCATGGAAGAGATGTAGGAGTTTGTTGCTGCGGCTATGGAGAAGAGGCCGATCCAAACTTAGAAGAGAAACAAGGCAAAATTGCATAGAAAAGTAAGAAAAGTAGAAAGAAGAGAGGAATTTACCTAATTCTTTTTTCTTCAAGGTGGAGGCCATGATTTTTAGGGTTTTGGGGCTTCAAAAATTCGTGAATGACATGAGGAAGTTGGCTGCAAAGGATGGGGAAAGGAATGGCCAAGATGAATTGATGTATTAATGACAGAAGAAACTGCAAAAGAAACGGATAAAACGTTTTTCCGTTTCTTAGCTCTTAACCCTTTCAAATTTCTCATATATATTTATATACATCCAAATAACTGAAAATAATTAAAATCTCAGTTAAAATTCGAAAATAAAACAGATAAACAAAATATTAAAAATTAAATATTAATTAGATATGATTAAATAAGAAAAATAGCACAGAAAAATGAAAACTAGACTTAAGAATTAGAAATAACTTCATTACACTTTGGAAAAATTTACTTTAATTTAAATACATATAAAATGAATAAAATAAAGTAAAACACAGCAAATAAAAGTGAGTGCATAAAATAAATAAATAAATTTTAATTATATATAATTAAAATAAGAAAATGGCTTAAAATTGTAGACTAGGCTTTAAAATTAGAAATAAATCCAAATGAACTTTAGAAAATCTTCATGGACTTGTAAAATATTTATAACAAATAAAATAACAAAAAATAAAAGTGCATTCACAAAAAAAAAATATTAAATAAAATCTATATGAAGAAAATGGCAGAAAATTAGAAAACAGTCTTTAAAAATAGGAAATAAATATAGTAAATTTTGAAAAAAATTTATTATCATTTAAAAATATTTAAAAGTCAAAATATACATAAAAAAATATTACATATTAAAATAAAATATAACCAAGAAGAAGTAATTTATACAATTTAAAATAGTCATTGTTAAATAACCCTATATACGCACAATATTGTAAAGGGTATAACTTTCACAATTTACATCCAAATCCAACGAAATGAAAAGTGGTGTTCTTATAATTTTATGTACTTTCATAAAAAAAGAAAATTTTAAATTTTTAAACTTTTAAAATTTTATGTTGAAAGTCACAGTTTGACTATTTTGACCAAAATCAGCATTTCAGGCAAATATTTCAACTTACACAAGTTTGGGATTATAACTCATAAAAATCAAGATTATATTTAAATAATAAATTTAATCATTTCAAATAAGTAAAAATAAAAGTTTTTTTTTAAACCAAAATTTTACATTAAAATAATTAAAATATACAATAAAATAATTACAAAATATAGGGTTGTTACATTTTATAACTCAAATAAAAAATCTTTTAAATAATAAATAGTCACTACAAGAAAACTGATTTTTTGTAGCGCCCAAAAACCGCCACTAAGTATTTTTAGTGGCGTTTCGATAATCGTTACGAAAAAACATGCCACTAAAAATCCTCGAGTATTAGTTGCACTTTTTTAAACGCTACCAAATTTTTTTTTGATAGCGTTTTTATAACGCCATAGAATTCCTCTTTTGTAGCGCCTATTTGCCGCCACCGAAAAGGTTTTCTCCTCCATGCTACTTTTTTATGGCGTTATCTAAATTTTTTGTTGCGCCTGTTTAACGCCACCGAAAGGGTTTTCTTCTCCACGTTACCTTTTCATGGCGTTATATACATTTTTTGTAGCGCTTGATAAACGCCAGCATAAGTGTACTTGAGTTTTTAGTCACTATTTTGTAGCGCTTAATAAACGCCAGCATAAGTGTACTTGAGTTTTCAATCACTCTTTTGTAGCGACATTTTAACACTACCAAAATAAATAATATCCAGTAGCGTTTGTTTCCCTCCACCTGCTACTCCAGATTTACCACTGATCTAGCATGCAATTATATAATAACAGAATACGCAAGCACATACACTTTTGAACACAATGTATTAAACAACTACAAAATACGTATACACATTGAAGATCCACAAGATACATAGACATTCATACATCCACATACATAGGTGTCGAAAAAAAGCTACCCGTACACATACACAACCAAACTACCGTAAGTGTTATAACCAAACTACCATAAGTGTCATAACCGTACATATACATCTGAAATAAACGTCTGAAATAACCAAAGTACCGAGCAAAACCTGAACCACCATAAAAACATGAACTACCTGTCATTGATGATGTCTTCAAAACCTGAACTACCTGTAAACAAAGAACAGAACAAAAGAGTGGGAAAACAAAACCTGAACTTAAAACTGCATCACTAACATTCCACCACAATCCATACATAACTCCTCACCATCAATTATACTAAAGTAATATCTGAATAAATATATAGACATATGTATTTTAAAAATATAAATTACTAAAACTTGCATAGATAAATAGGGATGTACCTACGCATAAAAGAAATGAAATCAATTCTACAAAATGGACAAGATATGATATAGTAAGAGTATTGTAACAGTGTAATGGTCAATTAAACAAGTCTAAAACACCAAAAAGCACAATAATACACCCCATGCATGTGAGATACACAACAACAAAACTGAAACTCAAATATATGAAGACAACACACAAACACACACAACATCCATTCAATATAAACACAACAGTTCTTACAATACATAACACTATATATATAGACACACAGACACAAATGCACTCACGCATAAACATATAGCATTTGAATGCACACACACAACACAATGCAGAACACACATTGCTTAATCATGGTTACATGGCCTTAAATGATAGTTAACCGCTTAAGACAAGGTTTATATATATAAAAAATTAATTAGTGAATAATATGGCACATCCAACACTTCTAGTTATAACAAGGAATTTACTTGCTATAAGTTTCTCGCTACTTTATGCTAATGTACCGTAATAAAATTATTCGTGCTAGATACTGTGTTAAAATTATCATCTGTTTACTCAGTAATATGATATTGAGTAAACAGATGATAATTTTAACACAATCACACTCACACACACACAGTTGGGTAAGCACACATCCTCATAAACACACTAGCGCATATATACAAAATCGCGCACGCACCTACAGGTTACACACATACAAATTAATCAACACACACGCTCATATGTACACACAAAAACACAGATCGTACGTAAGCACACATATACTCCAGGCAACACACACCTATATGCACACCAATACAAAACACTAAAACACACACACACTCTCTTCATGCACATAGAAATTCAAGGCAGTAGCAACACATATACCTAGCAGGCTAGCATGCACACACTCTCAAACACCATAGTACTTGGGAAAACACAAAACAAAAGCAGCTTGCCATAGGTTTGTGAGTGGTAACACTCACCTGTAAATCACGTTCCACTCTGTCTCCTTCCACTGTTTTTCTTATCTTAGATTACGCACGCGACACAGGGCCCAAAACCTAGTAACGCGATAGATGGACTTGTGCCAGAAAAGCCTAAGAGTGTCTTAATGAACATGCTCGAATGTCAGAATTTATAATAATTTCTTGGATTTTATTTTTAATTTAGAAAATGACAATAATAGGTTTTAATTAATTCCAGAAGAAGAATGAGTGAATCCTGTTAAAGTGAATATGCGTGAGATATTTTATATGATAGAGAAAGTTCTTAAGTAGATCTGATATTGCATCACTAACATTCCACCACAATCCATACATAACTCCTCACCAATCACAATCATTCAATCACAATTCGAATATAACACCCCTACTTATGTACTTTTATCAGTTTACCAAAAATCTATCTGCACTTTAGCTGCTAGCATTCCTAATGTATATATAAAAAAAAATTATATACCTTTCATTTTGACTTAATAATGATTTTTTCCATTGGCCAAGCTATGGGAACGCCAAAGCAATCGTCCATGCACGTCAGACCCGATGTTGGTCTCCATATCTCTACATCTGGAACCATCAAGAGTTCAATCCAAACTTTTACAGCATTACGTCCCAGTGGACAACAATGGACCATCGTTATCGGATCAGTTGATGCAATACTTCCTTCTGCCACTACGTCTGCTCCACCCAAATCGATCAGCTGGCATTTGGCATCCTTTTGCATGGTTGCAACTGGCTGAAAGAAAAGAGATTATTATGCACAATGTATACATGCACATTAAATAAACTTTCATACACAGTTAACTTCTTCAAATTTGAAAATTAATACTTACATTTTGAGATTTATTCATGACCACATGTGCGAATTTCATGGGAGAATTCACAACATTTTCAGTATCATCACGACTCTCATCTAGTTTTTCTTGATCAGCTTCTACTTTTGATCTTGGCCATGCTATTTTCATACCAACTGCATCTCCAATGCACGACATATCAGATGTGGGTCGCCACAAATAAGCATCTTTATTTACTACTTTGTCCACCCAAATCACAACAGCAGACGGACCGAGTGGAATACCATTAACAGTATATTTTGGATCAGTGGCATGGATTCTTCCTTCGGCAATTACACCTTCACCCTCAGTCCAACCGTAAATCTTGCAAGTGTCTTCGATGATGCTGGTACTCTAAAAATGAGAAGTGAAATTCAAGACTTAGTTTGCTATACAAAAACAACGAGTATGCATTTTAGACATCAATAAGCTCGCAGCATATTACACTAATACACTTAACGTGAAAAAAATTACCGTATTGGCTGCACTACAGTTCAACCGTGTTCGCAGCGGGACCTTGATGTAAACTGATGGCCAAGCAACTACCTTATTCTTAGCGTCTGCTAAGACTGCCATTTCAGGTGTAGGCCTCCATAAATAAGTATCTGCTTTATCCACTGAATCTATAACAACGCTCCCGGCATTTGGTCCCAGACGAATGCCATTGATAACGTCATCTGGGTCCATGGACAACAGCCTCCCATGGGCAACAACTCCAGAGGTTCCATCCCAATTCAACAGTAAACATACTTCGTCGTCGCTCTACAATTAATCAACCGAAAATTAAATCAATTACTGGATTAAAAAATTAAAATATAAATTTCATTTATTGAGTAATATAAATATTATTTTTACCAAATCAGGTGAATTCCTTCTCGAACTTTCTTTACCCTGCAGCGAAGCACGAATATAAATTAATATTTTACGAATATAAATTAATTTCCAAAAATTTACCTTCTGGTCCATCAGAGTCTGTGTCATTCCCTTCAATTCTGCTATTTCTTCTCGACACTGAGACACTTGTTTATCTTTGGACTGGGCCAAAGCTAGCTTAGTTAAAGTGCAACCCCTACCCAATGCCCTTAACCGTCCCGATTTATCTTGTCCCAGTACATGTACAAAAGCATCTTTTCCAATATCAGTCTATGACGAGCCGGATTGGGATAGGCTACCATATTTTTTGATCTCCTCCTATATAAATAAATACACATAGATAATGTACAATGGTAAAAATATCATAGTTTCAAAAAAATATACCAATAAAATTAAAAACAATTTTACAATAGTATTCCTAGCTTCCATGTTCACTAGTTCACCAGTTTTTTTAATGTGAGATCTAATCCACACATCAGCTCTACTTATGGACGATGGATCTACACTTTCTTTTTTCTAAAAATAGAATAACATTAAATTAATAAACTGACAAGTATAAAATAATGTTAAATAATGCTATAGTTAATTAACTTACCATATCTTCGGTCTTTCTAGCCATTCCCCTACGACCGGTTGTATGCGGAATTTGTGTGTACCTAAGGGCTGAATATTTCTCACTTTTTTGCTGAAAATGTTGAAAGATGCTAGAATTTAACAACCAAAATCATAAAAAAAGAACTATCTAATGTTTATAATGCAGGGTAAATATGTATGATGAGGATTGCAATTTATTTGAAAATCAATTCATCATGGTCATATACTTATTTGGTATTATTAATGCTGGATAACTCAGTGACATATACAGCATTCCATATCTACTAATAATATTTATAGATTGAACTAAATTGCAAAGTGTTTTTTTTACTTCATTTAAAATGTTCCTGTGCTTGTCATAACGCATTTGTATTTTGTATTGTCATAGGTTCCTGCAGCTAATACCTAAACAGGAACCCTCAGCATCCACCAACACTTGGACTTCACTTCTAAAGAAATTTAACGGTTGCTAACTATGTAGATGGATTTGCAGAAACATGCCAGACGAGTTCAGTAGGAATAATTTACCTTAAACCCCGGACTTGTTTTCGCCTTCACAAACTTCCTCCAATCGGTTATGCTTTTTATGTTCATAGGTTTCATTTTAAGTCTTTCCTCATCGTTCTCCGCTTTTTGCAAATTTCGAACCAATTTGCTTTTTGACGATCTCCAAAGTACTCCCATTTGTTGAAATATAGCTTTTCTTTGCCATTCCTCTTCCAATTTAAATCTAATCTACAACAATACATCAAAACATGATATTAGTAAAATTTATTTAATTTAAATACGACAGATTTAATTAAATCTGAAAGGTTTTCTGAAGTTATTAGAGGGCAATTTCAATTTATAATTGGCAAGAACTATTTTTCAATTTATCCAGAAGTTATTAGATGGCAATTTCAATTTATAATTGGCAAGACCATGCAATATTAGAAGTCATTTTCAAAACATATTAGAGTCAGAATGTTAAATAATAGATGCCTGCTTCATACCAGAACCGACTGCCACAAAACTTCTTTTAAGTCTTCACTAATATTCCTCCAATCATCAATGGTGTATGGAACCTGCTCCCGCACAAGCGGTCCAAGAAAAGAGGATAAATATACCGACCCTTGCCCTACTGGTATACCTAGATCATTGAACTCAACTTCAATTCGATCCTGACTGCATGACGGGAGTCTTTTTGCTTTTGCTGGACCTCTACCGCCTCTTTTCCGAGATGTACTTTCGATTTCAGCTTCACTTTGTTTCTCAATTTCCAGCTCGGCATCAGCAGTTTGTTCAGGACGGGTTTCATTTTCTGAGCGGAGTCCTTCATTTGGGTCAGAGGGGATATCATCTAGTGGTTCTTCGTCTTCTTCATTGTGAACAGTGGCTTGCTTCTTAGCATTGTCTGGTTGTTCTTCTATTTCATTTATACTAGCTGGAACTTTACGTTTTCGCTTTGACTATTTGTTCTTACCTTTGGCTGCTTGTTCTTCAGCCTTTCTCTACAAGCGGGTACGTACAGATGTTGTAGACATATTTTTCTGCAAGTGACAGAAAACACAGTATAAACCAATAAGCACATGTAAACAATAAGCAGCGATAAATATTAACAAACAACACTTAAATATCATCAACATGTAGCTGAAAAGAGATGTGGCAGTTTGCAAACCAAACAAGCAGGCCTAAAAGCCTTGAGATGATGAACAGATTTGTAATTTTATGAGAAAATGTACATGTAATGCAAACAAAATTGATAAGAACACTACTAATTATCAAGAAATATATGCAAACAGAATTGATAAGAACATATAATGCTTTGTCTCTGGAAGTATACAAAGATCAAAACAAAAAGAACAAAAATTGAATGGTACATGCATTTGCAATGGATTAGAAAATTAAATGGTGCAAACTAACAGCCATTCGTAACACTAAAAAAAACAAAGCATTAGTGCAGCAAATGAACAACAATCACTAAAGAAAATCAATACAAGTTCAAGGAAATTTCCAAATAGCCCGGATTTAATATATAAGTTCAACCATCACTAAAGCAAATGAACAACTATGCTCAAGTAGAACATATAATCTACTCAATTATGCCCTCGCAATCCTCTCTAACATAGCAAACATCTTCATCATCCGCTTCAGTTATTTCATCTTCCACCACTTGAATATCTTCCTCGATGCAATCGTGCTCCTCTATATCATAAAACTTCTTGATGGTGCTTTCATTACAACGTAGCAATTAGAAACATCGTTCTCTCTTGAATAAAATACTTGTTTTGCTTGAGATGCAAGTATGTATGGGTCTCGTGAAAATGATGCTTGATGTAAATTAACAAGAGTGAACCCATCATCATCATCATCAACTTTTACTCCATTTCCTTTATACGTCCAACGACACTTGAAAACTGGAATATAAAACAAATGATAATCTAATAAAATTATATCTGTCAATATTCCATAATAAGCGACCACATCAACCACTTGGGACATATCTTTAGCACTTGCTCTACACATAGTAGTTGCATCAAAAGTCACCCCACAATTCTGAGTTTCTCTCCCCAAATCTTTTACATGAAAACGTTGCTCGTTGATGATATATCCTTTGAAAGACATGGCATCATCCTTCGGACCATAAGCAATCCATTTTAACATGTCATTATGATCCTTGGAGGTAATGGGTATCTACAACAAATTTCATTTAGCATGTAAATTTATATAGTAATATTGATAGTTGAATGAGAATATATTTGAAATCTAACTAACCTTCCTTTTAATCCAATCGACAAAACTTTTTGTATGTGTTTCCCAAAGTAAGGTCGCATTTTTTGTCATGTGTTGGTCTGAATTTTCTAATTCATCCAAATGCAAACTAGTATTGAACAATTGATTATAAGTTATATATATCATTGCGAACACATCAAAATATTTAAAACAATATAACATAAACTTACTCTATAAACGGTTCCACCACGGCCATATTCATTAACACAGCTAAATGAGCACTTTCTTTCTCATTAACTGGCAATTTAATTGTCTTCGATACTAAAATTGGACATCCCTCTAATATTCTACTACTTTCATAATCTTCATTTCGAGCTCCTTTCTCCTCTATATGTCCTGATTTCTTCAAAAATTCATTGAAAAACAACATGCATGTTGTTGCAAGATACGATTCTGCAATACATCCCTCTGGTCGTGCATAGTTTCTGACATAATCTTTGAGTGTCTTCATATATCTTTCGAATGGGTACATCCATCGAAAATGAATAGGTCCACACATTTGTGCTTCTTTTCCAAGATGAATGGATAAGTGTATCATTATATCAAAGAAAGATGGTGGAAAAAAAATTTCAAGCTCACATAAAACGTCAATAATTTCAACATTGATTTGTTCTACCTTCTCTCTATCAAGAACACGTTGACATAATTTGTTGAGAAAAGAACATAAGCGAATTATCGCTTTTCTTGCCTTCTTTGCCATGAACCCTCTCGATGCTACTAGCAATAAATGTTGCATTAATACATGGTAATCATGTGACTTCAATCCACTAATTTTGCAATCCGACAACGAAATCCGATTTTTTAAATTTGAACAGTAGCCATCCGGTCCTTTGAAATCATACAGTCTTTTGCAAAATATTTTTCTCTCGGATTTTGACAACATATATGGAGCCGGTGGAAGATATGTTTTATTCCCACGAGGTTGTGTATGAAGCTCACTTCGAATTCCCCAATCCTCTAAATCCTTTCTACAGTTGGTTCCATCTTTGGATTTATTTCCATGCAACATTATGCCCAATAGGCTTTCACCAATGTTCTTCTCCACATGCATCACATCTAAATTGTGACGTAATGGAAGTTCCTATGAAAACCAAAACAATAATGCATTATTGGGTTTTTCTTATATTAAAACAATGAAAAATAAATAAATTAACCACTAACCTCCCAATAAGGCAAATCAAAGAAAATTGATCGTTTTTTCCACCTTGATAGCTCTACTTCTGTAGAACTGTTAGTATCATCATATTCATCTTCTTTATCATAGACATGCTTTCTCTTCTTACTTTTCTCCTCTATTCCTTTTCCAAAATCATTTGGATAATCCTTCAATAATGCATAGATGTTTCTCTCAGAAAGCATTCTAGGAGAACCATCTGTCTCTACGGTATTATCAAACAATGCCTTTTGTTTCCTCCGTGAATCTGAAGGAGGTAGAAATCTTCTATGACCCATGTAGGCGAACTTTCGACTATGTTTCAACCAACGAGAATGGTTATTGACACCACATAATGGGCAAGCTTTTTGCCCTTTCACACGACATCCAACAAGATTTCCATAAGCCGGAAAATCATTAATCGTCCATAACAAAATTGCATTCAGTTTAAATAAAGTTTTACTAAATGCATCATAAGCAGTAACTACATTAGACCACAAGTGATGCAAGTCTTCCACCAAAGGAGCCAAATATACATCAATATCATTCCCGGGTTGCTTCGGGCCTGGAATAAGTAAAGTTAACATAATATTTTCTTTCTTCATACACAACATAGGCGAGAGATTGTATGTCACAAGCATTACCGGCCAACAACTATATTTCGAACTCAACATGAAAAATGGATTGAATCCATCTGTAGCAAGACCAAGCCTAAGATTGCGTGGATCAGATGAAAAAGATTTATACTTTTCATCCACCATTTTCCATGTCATAGAATCCACGGGATGACGCATTTTTCCATCGTTACTTTTATTATTAAAATGCCATCTTAATTCTTCAGCCATCTTTTGAGATCTATACATTCGTCTAAACCTCGGAATAATTGGGAAATATCTCAATACTTTAACTGGAACACCTTGTATAACCTCTTCAATATCTTGATTTTTCTTCCATCTCGAGGAACCACATTTTGGACAACTTTCTAAATTTTTGTATTCTTTTCTGAAAAGGCAACAATCATTCCCACAAGCATGTATCTTTTCAAAACCCATGTCGAATGCTTTAAGAAATTTCTTGACTTCATATAAGGTTTTGGGAAGCACGTTATCCTTCGGCAGAAATAGATGTTGCATAGCTAAAAGCTTATCAAAACCACTATCGGACAAGCCAGTCTCGCATTTAAGATTATACAAGACGGTGATGGCAGATAATTTTGTGTGATCTGTGCAACCAGGATATAATGGAGTTTCTGCATCTTCCAAGTTCTTGACTAACTCATCCTCTTTTCTTCGAGAATCAACATCGTCTTTATCATCATAAAAAAAAATCTTGATTCAAAAAATCTTCATCTTCATAGTGAATCATCTTGAATAGTTCATATACGTCAAACGTATTTGTTTTATTCTCTACATTTATCTCTTCAACATGGTTAAACCATACACCGTCAATGTATTTAGGATCCATTCCTTTTATAATTAAATGTTCAACGATGATTTGGTCATCATGACGACTAAGATTCCGACAATCCTTGCAAGGGCATAAAAATTTTTCTACACTTCTTACATTCCTCTTTGCAGCATGTATGAAATTCATTGCTCCTTGTCGACATTCTATACTAGTTCTATGAAAAAAGTAAAAAAAAAGTGAGCTTTAGTATTAGATTATATGTTCTAATTCTCAAAATACATATTAAGTTAATCATGGTTTTATCACGTGTTTAAAAAAACCCAGCCTTTTCCCATTATCGACATTTGAAGGCAAATAAGTTTCCAATCTTTGACATATAAATTGGTTATCTGTTGTAATCAAAAAAATAACTAGACGTTGAAGTACAAATACTTGTAGCACTACTGCATATAACCATGGTGGTTTAGTAGACAAAGGCAAAGAATACTTTTCCAAAAATATAAATTTTACACTTATATTTTGCATTTAACCTCAGATTTACATGTATTTATAATTAATCCATGCATAACACCACACTCCTACCCACACATAACTGACCAAGTCACAACCCTCCAAACTGCTGCATAACAGTTACAGCTATCTGCCCCTCCTTTGTCAATCCATCCACAAACGCTCCACTTCAACAAACAACATTCCAGTCACTCAACTTCAACAAAACTTTTGCAAATCTCTGCACTTCAGCATTACACACAGACCACTGACCAAACTTCCTCCCACCTATCACCAACAAACGCCGGTGCATTTCCGCTGCCACACATTGCTGCAACTTTCAAAAAACGCAGCAACCTCTCATCACCATACTACTCAATCCTCCTATTTTACCACTTCTCACAACATTGTTTAATTCAACCACTTCCATAAATATACTTCAACACTGCAATCACTCCCCCACTCCACTGTTAAACAATTCATTCACTCCTCACAACAACACAGTTTCATACCAGCCTATAACAATACCCACTTTCATCTCATACACACCACATTCATTCATATAAACAAGACAATATCCACTTGCCTACATTCCTGTAGCCTGCTTCAATAACCATTCTACAACCTACTGACTACTGCACTGATACAACCAACTGCACCATATTCACACACTACAACAGTGACCACTCCAACTACAAACCCCAAGCAACCACAGACCATCCTCCTTCCCATTTCTCCAACCTGCAACTTGTTCGCAACCGCACTTCATACTACAACTCAACAAAACATCAACAACCCAGCCTCCGCAGCAAACTACCAGAGACTCACGCAACATTCATCAACTTGACATCTGACATTCTACCACTCCTTACGAATACATACTCACATCCTTCCCCCAGCCTCGCCCCCTCTTACCAAACCAACCGTCAACTTCACCGCCTCCTCTTCACTACCTCACATCCACACAACTGACATATTTCCAGTGTCTGCCACTCCACAAAAGACTATTTATGCTCCAACATTTACCACTCTCAACCATCCAGCCAGCCAATACCCAATCGCAAACAAAACCGCGACCTCCATCAATGCTACTTGAACCCACCAAATTTCCGAAACACGCAACCTCAACCTCCTCTTAGCAAGCAACCATTGATTCACTGAACCACTTCAACAGAACATTCATATATTCAAAGAAATCAAAGCAGATATCCCAACAGATCATTGCAATTAGGGTTAAATCAACCATTTCAGTAATAGTTTAGGAAAAAAAAAGAAAATAAGATGCATTCAGATTCATATAAAAGCCAAATAGAATCACAAAGTCGATTTAACAGATTCATACCTAAATATACCTAATCGATTTAAAAGATTCATACCTAATTATACCTAGATCTGCTGGCTGCCGCGACTCGATGTTGAGTAAGGGAGAAACGACGGAGTTGACGATGATACTTGAGTGCGATGAAAATTTAACACGATTAAAAGGGAAAAAAAATTCTGAAGAAGAAAGAAAATTAGGGACGAGAATTTTGTTAAGTACGAGAGTAAAATGATAGGTTACGTTTATTTAGTTCGCGCGAACTCTTTTTTTTAGAAGCGGGAAACGTGAATTATTTTTTGCCACGTTTATATTATTTGGTAATCTATTTTTTGTTGCATTTACAATAAAACGCCACCGATTTTTGCAACTATAAATGGTTTTTCTTGTAGTGAGTGATGATGTAATGATTTCCAGAATTTATTTACAAAAATATTTAGTTCGAAGAAAAATAAAAAATACGACCGAAAATCATTTTATGAGTTTTCGACTTTTCATCATCTTAAAGTTGTCGGGAACATTTTGAACTCTAGTGTAAATGAATCACATTCATTTATAAACAAGATAGCACATTTTGGAAGTATAAATATATAATTAGGAAATTATGATGTGACTTTTTATGAAAAAAATAAGAAAAAAAATGTTTAAAAGGAAGATTCCTTAAGTAACTTGTTTAAACATAAGATACAAATGCATTTATGGCACGTTGGCTTAATTTTTTTCCAAATTTGGCGGGGAGACAAGGATGAGGTGGCGCAATGTTGTGGAGGGTAAAATACATATTGGTATTTTAGTAATTTGTTTAGTTCATTTTATGTAAAATCAAATTCCCTATTTATTTTTATCATTTTACCATTTCTAAATTCATTTTCAGAACTTCATTAAAGTTTTCACTAAGTTTCCATGGCTTCCATGGTTATTTCAAAATTTTATAAATAATTTCTTTTCCATTCTAAACTCTTAAAACCCTTGTTTAAAATCTTCTATTTCATTTCTTACATCTTCTCTTGCTAAAACAAAGCCACACCACCTATTCACTACTTAGGCCGAGCTATCCTAAGTCCTAGGCCAAACCATATTGCCTTCTAGCCCGTAAAAATCAAGTCTTCTCAAAAGAAAAACCAAGATGTAAGGTCGATCTGAGATTTAGTGAAAGATCTGTTCGATTTAGTGGATATTTCGGTGAGTAAAAATCTCACCTTTCAAACAAAAACTTTTAATTTTAATATTGCTTATTTTATAATGGCTTATGTATGCTTGTTTATATGTAGTATCATGTGATGAATGTTGATCCTATAACTCTGAATAGCACCGAGATCTTATGGAGAGAGTGGAAGAGAATCAAATAAGAGATAATCAAGTTTGATTCACTTGGTATTTCGGCAGAGTATAGTTTGGGATTCTTTAGAATAAATGTGGAAAATGAAGAGGAGAGAAAGTGAATGAAAATCTAGTAAAAATTCTGGTATTCATAGAGATCAACAGTCATATCTATTCGTGAAAGGATACGACGAATAAAAACTTCTTTTGAAAATTTGAAATTTGAAAATTAACGGGCACCATGTCGACATGGGGGTAGGAGTATGTCGAGATGCTCTGGGAAAAAATGATAATTTTGATTTTCTTATTAAAATCAGTTTCTATAATTTTTCAAAACAATTTATAAACTTTTATAAATATATGTGAATATAGTTTAAACATATAAAAGAGTTTGGAAAGTAATTTTTAGTATATAATCTCAATCTATAAAGTGATTTAAAACCTGAGTATATAAATATTTAAAAGATAAATATTAAAACAAGAGATAGTTTAAAATAAAGGACAATTTTGAAATCAAAATATTAAAAATGATAAAGATAATTTTGAGGCTAACGTATTTCAAACAGCAGAGATGTATTTTTGAAAAGAAGGTTTTGAAAAACATTTTTAAAATAAGAGATATATTTTTTAAAAGCATTTTCATAAAATTAGTGGATATCAAAATAGGACCACTATACGTTCCACTAGATATTGTCATGGGTTCCATCCTTTTAACAGGCGCGAAGTGGATTCCATTCTACGAATATATTTCGAATAAAGATGTCAGTGCTTTCAAGAAGTTTTAACATAATTTTAGACTCAATAATTTTCTTGGACTTTGAAACCTTGAACTCCTGATATCTTGATACTCATGAGTCTTCAATCATGATATCTTCGATCTTTAAATTCATCAGTCTTATATCTTTATACTGTACAGTCTTCATTCTAGGCACCTGCATGTTTATATCCTGCATATACATATATATCTAAACTATAATGTTAGTATTTATATTTTATAATAAGTCTTAAGGTTGTTGTCATCAAAACCATCCTTCTCAAGGGCTAACAATCTTCCCCTTTTTGATGATGACAACCTATGTTTATAAAATATACTCCACCTTTACTATAACTCCCGCTAAAACTAATAACTCCCGCTAAAACTAATAATTCCCGCTTAATCTAAGCCTAACTACTCTAACTACTCTATTTCATAATTCTCCCCCTTTATCATCAACAAAAACTAATCTTATGCTAATATATATAACTCCCTCTTAATCTAATACTATCTAAACTAAATAGTAATAAGGAAGTATAATAAGCGAAACAGAAATTATTATATACCATGTTATATTTACATATCTATATGGATTATAGACACACAAATATATTTAAGTACATAAATTATAAATTATGCTTCTAATGAGAGTTTTTGATAATTGGAGACTTGTGAATTGAACAATTTGGAAAATGAAAACAAAAGTTTCCACGATGTTCAACCAAATTTCCATCTTTGTCAAAACAAACTTCGCCTACGCAAACCACCTTGTCCTATTCTTCCATGGGTACTTCTTCATCTTCTTCTTCTTCCTTTTCTTATTCTTCCTCTTCTTATTCTTCCTCTTCTTATTCTTCCTCTTCCTCTTCCTCTTCTTCTTCTTCTTCTTCTTCTTCCTCTTCGCTGTGCTCTAAGGGGTTATGCACTTGAATGTTGGGAGAATCTTCTTCAATCGCAATAGGATTTGCATGATTATCTATTAGGAATTTTTGCAAATTCCGAAGAATTTTGCCTTGATTTTCTTGTTCTTTTGCCATCCTTATTTGCATAACTTGAAATTCAGTTAACATCTGCATGGCATCCTTCATAGACTCTTCAATTTTTATCACACGTGCCAGTGTAGTGCATTGGAATGGACCATAATGAGGAGAAGGAAAAGAAATGGTGTTGTTTTGGTTTGATTTTGTGGAGGAGGCCATTAATTTTAATTTTCAAAAGTTTAATACAGAGAAAAGGAGTGAGAAGATAGAAAAATTTGAAATACATACATTTATATAACTACCAAATTATTTTTAGAGGGAAAATCAAATTTTCAAAATTTGTCGTTGTATTTCGACATGGGTGGTAGGGATATGTCGACATATCTATGAAAAATAAATGGTTTTCTTTTAAACCTTTGTTTAAATGTTAGTGTGTCAATATTCTATAACTCAGTTATTGAACAAATGTCTAGTTCTCTTCTTAATTTAGTAAATATAGATTGATTTAAGGGTTTGGTTAAAATATCAGCAATTTGATTCTCGGTGTTGATAAATTCAAGAGAAATAATCTCTTTACTTATATTATCTCTGAGAAAATGATTTCTAATATCAATATGTTTAGTCCTAGAATGATGAGTAGGATTTTTAGATAAATTTATTACACCAGTATTATCATAATAAATTGGTGATTTTGAAATTGTTAATCCAAAATCTTTTAAGATTTGTTGCACATAAATGAATTAAGAGCAAGCCAAAGTAGTAGAGATATATTATACTTCAGTTGTGATAAAGAAACAGTATTTTGCTCAAAAGCATGAAACCGAAGAATGCCCTCAAAAAGCGACATGTTCCACTGGTACTTTTTTGGTCAGATTTGCAACCAACATAGTCAGCATCACAATAAGAGATTAAATCTAATGAATCATTTTTAGGGTAAAATAAACCATAGTGAAAAGTATGCTTAACATATCTTATGATACTTTTCACAGCTTTTAAGTGAGTCTCTTTAGGTTGAAATTGATATCTTGCATAGAGACAAACACTATGCATGATATCAGGTCTACTCGTAGTGATATATGATAGTGATCCAATCATTCCCCTATATAGTTTTTGATTTACATCTTTTGAAAGATCTTATTTATTTAAATCTTCATTAGTTGCAATAGGAGTGGGTTTTCCACTCACAGTAGTCATACCAAGTTTACTAACTAGATCCCTAGCATATTTTTCTTGACTAATAAAAATACTGTTATCTAATTGTTTTATTTGTAAACCCAAGAAGAAAGTAAGTTCACCCATATGACTCATCTCAAACTCTTTTGTAATTATTTCAGAAAATTCTTTATTCATTTCATGATTAGTTGATCCAAAAATAATATCGTCTACATAAATTTGTACTAGTTGGATATCATTTCTATTTCTTTTGATGAAAAGAGTATTATCTACTTTACCAATTTCAAAATTTGATTATGATAAAAAATCTTAGTCTGTCATACTATGCTCTAGGATCTTGTTTCAAACCATATGCAGTTTTCTTAAATTTGAAAACATGGTTTGGAAATTTTTCATCTTCAAAGAGTGGGGGTTGTTCAACATAAACTTCCTCTATAACAAATCAATTTAGAAAAGCACTTTTAAAATCCATCTGAAATAATTTGAAATTATTATTATTTGCGAAAGCAAGTAGAATTCTAATTGCTTCTAATCTTGCTACAGGTGCAAAGGTTTCATCAAAATCTATTCCTTCTTCTTGACAATAACCTTGTGCGACTAATCGAGCTTTATTTCTATCGACCTCACCTAGTTCATTCATTTTATTTTTATAAACCCATTTTGGTTCCTATTATAGTTTTATCCTCTGGTGTAGGAACAAGTTCCCAACATTTCTGGTGAATTGATTCAGTTCTTCTTGCATAGCTAGAATCCATGAATCATCAGATGATGTTTTCTTTGGATATTTAGGTTCAATAGATGATATAAAAGCTACATTACTCATGTTATTTAGTTGATTTCTAGTTCTAACAACAGATTTAATATTTCCTAGTATATTTTCTATAGGATGATCTTTTAAAAATTAACCTTTTTATTTGGATGAATGAGTTCATTATTTGTTTCAATTGATTGATTATTTAGGGTAGCAAAATCTTCTTCATCATTAATTTGTTCAATATCTTTGAAATTTTCATCAAACGAAACATGCATTGTTTCTTCAATGGTATTAGTTTTTAAATTGAAAACTCCATATGCTTTACTTCTATTATAATATCCGATAAAGATTCCTTTGTCGGATTTAGGATCAAATTTATCTAAATTATCTTTTGTATTTACAATAAAACATTTACTTCCAAAGATTCTAAAATAAGATACCTTTGGTTTCTTCATGTAAAGAAGTTCATAGGGTGTTTTATTAGTTAATGGTCTAATTAATATTCTATTCAAAATGTAGCAAGCTGTAGCAACTGCTTCAGCCCAAAAATGTTTTGGTAAATTACTATTTGAAAGCATTGTTCTAGCACGCTCTTGAACCGTCCTATTTTTTCGGTTCTACCACTCCATTTTGTTATGGAGTTCTTGAAAAAGAGAAATTATGAGTTATTCCTTTTTTATTGCAGAATGTCTCCAAATTTTCATTTTCAAATTCCACACCGTGATCACTACGAATAGTTATAATTTTTAAAGAGAGTTGGTTTTGAAGTCTTTTTGTAAAAATTTAAATGAATCAAAAGTATCACTTTTATGTTTCACAAAAATTGTCCAGGTAAACCTAGAATAATCATCTACAATTACAAAGACATATTTATTGTGATTTATTGGTTGAATTTGAGATGGACCAAATAAATTTAAATGAAGTAATTCAAAAGGTTTTGAAGTCGAGATCATATCTTTTAATTTGAAAGTATTCTTCCTAAATTTTCCTAATTGACAAGCATCACATATACTATCTATTTTAAAATTCATTCTAGGGAGACCTTTTACTAGATCAAGTTTGGAAATTTTAGATAAGAGTTTAAAATTCAAATGTTCAAATCTTTTGTGCCAAATCCAAGGATCACTTCTATTAGCCAAAAGACATAGATTATTATTTGACATTTTCATATAAAGGATATAAATATATTTTTCCTAATTCCTTCAAATATAATATTTGAATTATTATCTTCGATGTGACACTTATTTTTTGCAAATTTAATTTTGTATCCTTTATCGCAAAGTTGACTAAAACTAAGTAGATTGTGTTTCAGATTTTTAACTAATAAAACATTAAAAACAGTAGGAGTTTTAGAGTTACCGACATTGCCGATGCCAATCACATATCCTTTTGAATTGTCTCCAAAATTAACCAATCCTCCAACTTTGTAGATAATATCATTCAGCATATCTAGATTACCAGTCATGTGTCTTGAACATCCACTATCAAATATCCACTTATTCTTCTTGATTTGTACAATTTGTCCATTGAGAGTTGATGCTTCAAGGGCTATATAACATTTTTTTTGGCAAGGCCAGCCGGTTTTATAGTGGACCGTCCACTATTTATTACGAACGTAATAAAATTAGAAGTACAGGAGCAAGGTAAAAGCACCTTATCTACTAAAGAACAGAAAAAACAGCACGGGTACGTGACAGCTATGTCACGATAACTATAAGAAACATAAAAAATCTAACACTCCTCCGAGGAGGTAGAATCACCAACAACCGTAGTCACCAAAGAAGAGCTCAAAGGGGCAGATCCAGAAAGACCAGCAAAAGGGCGGAACCGGAGAGCAAGACAAGGATCATAAACCACATCATCAAAACAGTAGATAAAAGATCGATCCCAGGATGGATCAGCAAGCATGACAGAATTCGTAGTCGCATCCAAATCGTCCATATCAAGAACTATGGAATCACCAGATTGTTTGTAGCGAAGGCATCTAAGGTCCAGTTGATTATCAGATACAAACCGGAAGAAGGATTCATTAACCGGGTTATACCTCATATCAGAAACGGGATCAATCCAACACCTTTCGGCCTCATCCCAGGCTACAGGAGGCAGCTGCGAGGATGGGACAGAAGAAACAGGAGGAATGACAGGAGCAGCACTAGGAACCACTGAAACAGGCGGTGAAACAGGCATAACTAGGGGCAATGAAGGAACACTCAGATCTGGCAATGCAGCCTTAGGAGTAGGATAAAGGGGAGAGGGAGGGGCAAAAACTTTGGGGACCCAGATCCTACGACGGGGGCGCGACAAAGGTAACTTCGGAGCAGCCGTGGAGGCATCAGAATGCTGGCAATCACTAGTAAGGTGACCAAAGGAGTGACAGAAAGTACAAATATCTGGAACCCAGCCATCGCGAACCCTGACCTCCACAATATGGCCGACAGCAATCTGAACAGGAATAGAAGTAGGGAGAGGCTTAAAGGGGGAAATCTCGATAAGTGCCTTCGCATACATCAACTTATCGCGCGCCACTGTATTAGAGTCAAAACATTTCAGCTTACCAACGTTACAAGCTAACCAATTCAATCCAATAAGAGGCTGAAGAACTGAGGGAATCTGAGAAAAATATACCCAAACAGGGATTGAACAAACTTGCTCACGAGCACATGCCACAATAGGAGACCAGGGGGTAACAATAAAAGGCCTTCCATCAACGATAGAAGGCTCAGCATCCAAAACAAGCCGACGATCCTCCGAAGAGGAAAACTTTAAGTAATACATCATATCAATCAGTTTCACATGCAAATTTCCACGAAGCTTCCATGCCTTCCGAAGCACCGAAACCGCATTTGTAAGTCGATGAAGTGGGTCCAAAAAAAAACCAACCAAATATTCTGACCAAAATTCTTCACCGGCTTGCAAAACACTCGGGGGAGGAATCATTACTCCATTTTCCTCAACCAATTCAAATTCAATCGGGATGTAGGCACCCGCAAAACGAGGCAAGGACGAAAAAAGAGATGACCATGATTTTGTGGGATGCTTCGTAACATCGGTATCACTGCTATCAACAAATCTGGTGGCACTAGCGACAGCGGGAAGAGTCGCTACAGAGCTAAAAATAGTGACATTTGGTTCAGTATTCTCAGGGGAATTAACACAAACATGTTGTGAGCATTGAACGCTATAAGGAAAAATAGCTGAATCACACCCCTGAACTTGGTCAGACACACCATCTACCATACTAGTACCGTGTTCATCAAACAAGGAAGCCTTTCCCACATTACAACTCGGTTTACACAGATCCTGAACACACGCAGGAGCGTGAGGCACAACAACACACAAGGTCTTACTCGCAACCAAAACACAGGGGCGAACTGGAGAAGAAAGCAAAGGGGGAATCTCAGAGGGCGAGAGGAGGGAAAGGGGACGCACTGACATCGGCAACGACGGCTTGAAAACTCGGCCAGACCGAGTCGAAGAGGGAGGTTAGGGGATGGAATCGGGAGGGGACAGGGATGAATCGGTCATAAGAATCGAAACGGGGTGGAGGTGAGGATGGAGCGGCAGGTGGGGGGAGAACGAAAACTAAGGGCAGGAGCAAAGAAGTATCGACAGTAGTTTTACCTTTATCCACATTATTACTTATTAATAAAATTAACCTTTTCTATTCAAAAACATTGGGGCCAAGGAAACTATGTTTGCCCTGGCCTTCGGTTAGCCGGTTTTATAAGTGGCCGTGCACTATGTCTCATTATTGTGGCCGCTGGGATTCGAACCGGTGCCACTACAACCACATGTAGCAACTCCACTATGTCTTAACCACTGGACCACTAGAACTTGACAAAAAACTTTTAACATTTTTCTTCCTGCACAGAATACAAATTTGGTAGAAAATTTGATTTTATATAATAATTATATGTAAACTTATGAGACAATGATGATTTGAACAAATTTATACTAGGGCTAACAAAATTCCCAAAAATAGCCATTTTTTATATAAATTTTCATAATTCAAGTTACGAAACTTTGAAAACCTTGCTCTGATACCAAATGTTAGAAATGCGGATTATGGATCTTAAGGCTAGAATAACACTAGAGGGGGGTGAATAGTGTTTTGTGGATTTAATTAATCTTTTTCAAACTTATGTAATTTAATCACCAACAAATGCAATACACAGGCATAGATATAATCATAGAATAAGACATAGATGTAAATAATAAATAAAAGAAGTAAAGGAAAGAACACAACATGATTTTATATTGGTTTTAAGTTACCCTACATCCAGTCCCGCATAATTGTATGGATTTCTTTTCAAAATAATCTCCCATATTACACCCTCGATTTCAAGGCCATGAGGCAGGGCAAACTCTCTTGATTTACCAGGCCACAAGATCACCTAATTGATTTTCGGGGAAACAATCACACCCAATTAATTCCAAGGCTCAACCGCACCTTTTACTCAATAGTTTGATTTACAAATAATCCTATAACTTTGAATAGCACTGGGATCTTATGGAGAGAGTGGCACAGAATAATACAAGAGATAATCAAGTTTGATTCACTTGTTATTTCGGCAGGGTATAGTTTGAGATTCTTTAGAATAAATATGGAAGATGAAGAGGAGAGAAGGTGAATAAAAATCTGGTAAAAATCGTTTAGAACTTACTGGTTTTTATAGAGATTAACAGCCATATCTATTCGTGAAAGGATACGACGAATAGATACTGTAACGACCCGCAAATCTGTGCCCCTTGAGTTAACATTATTCTACCTCAATCAACCCAAGATGTACAGAAATACGAACCATTTTGGGTTAAAGAAGAAGAGGTAGAAGAAGAAAATAGAAATCAACAACAGAATCTAACCATCGCAGCGGAATAAAATATAATAGATAATAAATGGTCTTTACTCAAAAATCAAATATCTCTGTTTATATATTACATCATCAGAGTACATCAATCACAGTTCAACATCAATAACATACAACTAGATACACAACTATTCAGCACAGCGGAATATATATATAAACAAGTACGGGAGTACGTATTGTCATCGAGCTCGTCTCCTGAGCTCCACAACATCATATCCTATATCCTATAATACTCGGTCTGACCCGAGCATTACAGTTAAATAACACCCGAGTCAGTCTGCAATACCAGCGTGAGAAAATCACATCCAATTGATTATTAAAGTTTCAAAAATCCTTTGAAAACAAAAGCATCTCGTAAGACCACGCCACAAATAAACATGTCGGGTTTTTACCTTACGATAGCGAAAACAATTTTTATAAAAATCCTCTGATATTATAATAGGGTCTATATACAAATACTTATAAAATAGCCGAAATTGTTACATTATTAAATTCCAGCTACTAGCCACACAGTGGGTAATACAAACAAAAACCGTATAAGGCTCGTAGGAAGAATGGATTTCCAACTAATGACTAGGCATTGGGGTACCACCTGTCACAGTACGGGACCAAGATCACCGTACCGAGGAGTACGTCCGCTCCCCTGCAACACAAGACCGGGACTATACCTTACTGGATAATCTCGAGTGAGATCACCCCGCGGTTGGGATCAGCAACCGCCCACTAAGCCGAAATAAAAAGGGACATCTAGACAGGGATGACCTCACCCTGCTTGGGTGCTACCCACCTAGCTTTACTGCATAACCTCTAATTTTCAATCATTCCCATTTGATGAGGCTTGAGGCTAAGCGTTACCTTTTAGAACATATCCTTTAGAATGCCCATCGTCCACCTGACGATGTTTCGCAAGCATTCATCTATACAAGTCCGTCCCGGGTTCGAACGGAACCTAAGGCACTACTCCTACTACATCCATTTTGGAAATATCCTCAGGATTAGTAGAGACTAGCCCTTGCACTTCACTGCTCCATCTTCGAATCCAAACTCGTTTCCATGAAACGTACAAACCGGATTGAAGTGGTTTTCAAGAAATAAATCTCGATCCCGGTCTCTTCGAAACGATCAACGTATTTGGCCAATATTGATAGTCGGTTATTTAACTATCAATTAATATTCACAACAACCATCCAACCATAAATAATTTTCCAAGTCATTTATTAACCTCAAAAATATATTCATAAGACATATTTCTATTTTTTTAAACCCTTTGAAAAACAGTTTCCAAAACTATATTCCTTTCTCAAAATAAATTCCAAGTATTTCTATTTCCACTGGAATTACCAAGCACAAAACTTTAGATTTGAAAAAAAATTAAAAACACTTTATTGAAAATATGTTAAACATTTAATTTAGAAAAAAATTACTTTAATATTTAATTTATAATAATACTTTAGAAATAACTAAAATAAAGTTACCTTATAACTACACATTAGATTTTCTTCTTTAAACAAAATACCAAATCATTCTTTAAATAATTATTACGATAATAGATTAAACAAAATACTTACTTTGGAATTTACTTTTAAACATTTAAGTTAAAACTACTTCAATAATTTACTGAAAATACATGTTATATAAACATTTGAAAATAAAGTTACTTAATAAAATATAAAACTAGATTTCTACTTTTAAACACAAAATACTAAGTTACTTCTCAATAATTACTGCTAGAATAGATTAAAAGAAAATACTTACTTTAGACTTAAAATATTAGAAATAATAAATTTTACAAAACTTGCTTTCTTTTAAAAAAAAAACTTTAAAATATTTAATTTATATTTAAAAATTTACTTTTAAAAACATGTACTTGGCTAACCAAAGAAAATTCCAACTTCAATCACTTAAATCAATTTCCCCAAATTGATTTCCAATTTATTTTATTTTGAAAAAAGTTCCTTTAATTACTCAATTCATTTCATAATTCATTAGTTATGGATTTATTATTATTGTTATTATTTTCCATTTGATTTATAATCTTTTAACTGAAATATACCAATTTCAGATTTTCCCAATTTCTTCTTTATTCTTCTTCAATAATTTAAACCTTGAATTTTAAATAAATGTTTTAATCATACTGCAGTTTAAAAATTCATTAATCTTCTGTTTATTCAAAATTTCCCTTCCATGTACGGAATTTATTTATTAGAATTTAAAACTATTATTATTCTTATCCAATTCATTCCTAATTTATTTAAATTCTCTATAATTATTTTACTCATAAATTCTCTTCATTTTATTTCCAAAATCCAATTCTATATAACTTGATAATTAGCGCACCGGAACATATTCAGGTAAACCATAACATCCAATATTCCAATTGTCAATAATATTCATCATAGAATATAAAATAATCACAACAGAGGGTATTAAATAATTTAAATAAATGTTGAGGGGTCCAGTTGATCCCTCCAACCTGTTTTCCCTGCATCTACAGACGTTAGCACCACATAATATGCCAATTTCAAATTATACCATACTATATCACATCAATCAATTCAAGCATTCAAACAATTATTTAAATTTAATCATTTAAATTTAAATTTAATCATTTAAATTTAAATTTAAATTTAACTGAGTGAGATTAACTCACCTTTGACCTTTAATTTGCAATCCACTTCAATATTGCCTTGGTTTCTCGACTTTTGACCTTGAATAAATATTAAATGGTTTTATTAATATTTGAACAATCAATTATTGTTAATAAATTTAATTTATACTAACAATTTTATTTTCAACTAATTTTCCTCTTTTAATAAATTCTACAACATTTTGAAATTCCTATATCTCAGTAACTCTTATATATATATATATATATATATATATATATATATATATATATGTATTTACTACTTCACCTATCTCTATGTACATACGTATACATCTGTATCTTCTTTTAATAGAAATATCTTCGTTATTTCACTAACGGGATCCCGAAAATCCAATCATTCCTGAATTTTAAATTATTGACAATTTGAAATGAACGAGTTTTGTTTAAATATAATTTGGAAGTCCCACTATAACTAATCTTGAATCCAAATATTAATTTAACGAAAATTCATTTTAAACTCGTTTACTGTAAAAAAAAATTGATTACCGAAACAGTAACCAACAATTTAATTTAAAAGTTTCAATTTTTCTTAACTAAAAAAATGTTTGAAGATTTGAATTTACCTCAATCGCACAGGAACCCAACATACGAGCAGATACTAACCCAAACCTCGACTCACCTCCGGCCAATGCTGTCGCTGCACGACTATCTCCAGCGACTCCAACGCCCACGCCAACCACTACATCGATTCACCGCCACCACTACATCGATTCACCGCCACCACTACATCGATTCACCGCCACCACTACGGCCGAGCTTCGAACGCAACCCGCTTTCACTATATTCGCCGACCATACGACAATCTGAACCCTCCCACGCACGCGCGACGCTCACTCGCGAGTCTCCCCTCGCATCGATGCCGCCTTGCCGAACTTACAACCACGGCAACGCCCCCACTTGCGAAAATCCCCAATCGACGCCGCGAATTCCCTCCCCAAATCGCCACGTAATTGCGAATACTCCTCGCACGCACGAGTATGCCCTAGCCTTGAGAGCGCCACCCGAATTTTTCGTTTCATTTTTTTAAGATTTTGAAAAGGGCGTTTCGACCATACTTTGAGTTCGAACGAAGTAATAGTGGTTTTCGATTTGAAGAAACAAGGCTTCGGCCATTTTTTTTAGTTTAACTGAGTATTCGATTATGAAGAAGGAGGCTTCGGTGAATTTATTTAAGGAAAATGAAGCTTGCGTGATAAGAGAAAGGGAGACACGATGATGATGGCATGTACGAGAGGAGGCAGCGATTTGAAGGAAAAGCAGCGGATGGTGATTAGCACGTGAATATGTAAATATAATTTTAAATAGAATTTTCAATGTTAATTTTCAACGCGTTTATGTATCGTACGCTTACATAACAACTCCAATCAATACGAAATTTGAAATCCGATAAAAATACAATATTACGGACCCAATGGGACAGGTTTCGTCAAATCCCGAGACTGTGCCTCGGAAGGCTATTTTTAAATTCAATTTAAATGATATAAAACTTCAAAACTGAACAAACCACTGCTAATTTTAGTTTTACAACTTCTATTATCCTCTGTACTATCAATATAAATTTTACAAGCCTTCAAATTATTTTTAACAGGCTTAAAATTCTAGATTCAACAAATTTACCCAACTTCTAATTATTAAATTCTATTATTTAATTATCAAATAAATAGCAATATTTGTAATTCAAGATAAAATTGTTCTATTGAATATTTAAAATCAATTAAATATTCCGATTTTAAATGCTCGAAAATTCCGGGTCGTCACACTTCTTTTGAAAATTTGAAATTTGAAAATTAACGGGCACCATGTCGACATAGGGGATAGGAGTATGTCGGCATGCTCTAGGCACAAATGGTGATTTTGATTTTCTTATTAAAATTAGTTTCTATAATTTTTCAAAACAATTTCTAAACTTTTATAAATATAGTTGAATATAGTTTAAACTTATAAAAGAGTTTAAAAAGTAATTTTTAATATATAATCTTAATCTATAAAGTGATTTAAAATCTGAGTATATAAATATTTAAAAGCTAAATATTAAAACAAGAGATAGTTTAAAATCAAGGACAATTTTGATATCAAAATATTAAAAATGATAAAGATAATTTTGAGGCTAAAGTATTTCAAACAGGAAAGATGTCTTTTTGAAAAGAAGGTTTTGAAAAACATTTTTAAAATAAGAGATATATTTTTGAAACGCATTTTCATAAAATTAGTGGATATCAAAATAGGACCGCTATGTGTTACACTAGATATTGTTGTGGGTTCCATCCCACTAGGGTTCCATCCCTTTAACAGGCTCGAAGTGAATTCCATTCCATGAATAAATTTCGAATAAAGATGTTAGTGCTTTCAAAAAGTTTTAACATAATTCTAGACTCAATACTTATCTTGTATTTTGAATTCTTGAACTCTTGATATCTTGATACTCATGAGTCTTCAATCTTGATATCTTCGATCTTTAAATTCATCAATCTTATATCTTTATACTGTACAGTCTTCATTCTTGGTACCTGCATGTTTATATCCTGCATATACATATATATCTAAACTATAATGTTAGTATTTGTATTTTATAATAAGTCCTAAGGTTTTTGTCATCAAAACCATCCTTCTCGAGGACTAACAGATGCTCGCCTAGGCAAGTATCATATCGTCACTTAGAAGATTATCTGAATCATCATAAAACATATCAAAAGTCTTTTCCTGAACTACCACAAGTTATCATAGCTATACTATATTATAATTTTACAATGGATAAAGATCATCCAAAATAGTATACGATGTATGTTCCAATCCTTCATTGGCTCACACGATTTCTTTGTTAAACTAGGGTCGGCCTCTTGACCCCTCTCATACGAACTCTGATCTAGTTTCTTAGTATGACTATTGAAATTTTCTCGCACGACTAGAGTCGGGTTTTGGAAATCTATAACGCGCCAAAAAATTAAAGATAATTAATAAATAATTAATAAGGTTCAAAAATGAAATTTCAAGCAAACTTTAGAAATTTTCCACGAAACTTGCACCATTGTATTGTGATGATTTCTGATCAATTTCATATGTGGTTTTATGATTGGAGTTTAAAACAAAGAATTTATTAGCGTGTGAAGTTTGAGAACGAAAATAATTAAACAAGTTTTAAAAAGGAATAAATAATATTGACCGCGTGGACCCCATCGGTCGACCCCTTTCTTGGGTTGATCGGCCGCCTATAGGGGAGTGGTTGACCGGTTTGGAAAGTGTCGGTTAGGGTTGAACATTGGTCGAATGGTTCGAATTTAATTATATTAAATCTAACGGATACGTTTTATTTGAGCATCTATAAATATAGGCCTGGCCTCTCACTTTTCTTCTTATATTTTTCCGACCAATGCAAGGGAGCTCTGCCATTTTTCCTTTCCACTATTTCTATTAATTATAATATATTATTTGTATATCAGAAAAGGGTAGAAAATAAAAGAGAATGAGTGAATCGATACCGTGGAAAATGAAATTTTTATAATTATAAATCTATATTCCACTTAACTTGGATCTCTTCTTAGATCTATAATTATATTGATATGTATATATCTTTTTATACATATTCATGAATTGGAAAAGAAAATGAGTCAAATTAAAAGAGTGAATTCGAATTTGGAAGATATGAAAAGCTAGAAAGGTGAGTGGAAAATTATATGTTTTATTTATAACATTGAAATCCATATCATGGAGTTTTATTTAATTACTATGCATATGCAAGATATGTGGTGTTGTAGGCTTAGGAAGAATTTATTCAATTGATATCTCGCTGACATATTCCGTAAGTTAGGTATTTGAAATAGGAATGGTATTTACACCATAATATGGAAATTCAAAAATCAATCTCCAAACTTGTAAAAGTATAATGTTGATAAGATTGTAAGATTTATTCAAGATTTATGATAATTGGGTTGTAAGTTGTTAGTATAGATTTAGACTGCCCTAGTTTGATTTGGAATGTGAATTTCTATGTTTTAATTTATTAGAAACGTTTTAGGTACACTTTAGTTATGCCTATTTCTGTGTAATTTTCATAAATTATCCAATTCCACAACTATGTATAAAAAGTGTATCGTTTGAAATAATAAGGTACATACCTAAAATGAAAAAGATGTGTAAAGTACGAATATTCTTCATCGTAGTTTGAGGTGTCTGTTCCAATAAAGCAAATGATATAATTCCTTGTAATTTCAAACGGAGCAAAAGATCATTTTGGGTAAACTATGGAAAGTTATAACGGCAATTCATTTGGGAAAGGATATATCTAATATATTAAAATGTGGAAATAAATATTCCTCACATAATATGCATACAAGTATATTATGGATTTCCTAAGCGTATGAATTAATCAGTTAGAAACAGAAATACACACGCGCGCGCATGTATGCGTATAATCACGCCTATCAATTAACTATATATATATATATATATATATATATATCATAATATACAACGATATTCATATTAGTTATAATTAGGATGATTGGTTATTAATAGCACAGTAAATTATAGGATTGGGAGGTGTAGATGAAAAAAAAGATAGTAACTTCAATATTAGGGCAATAAATGTGTAGTTAATATGGAGTTATAAGAATTAAATTAGGCCATAAATGCATTTAGTAGGACTGATTAAGGAGTTTAATATGACATTTATGAGAAAAATAAATAGGCATAAAAGGCTGAATTTATGAATAAATAAATGTCATTAATGATTTTTCAGTTTGAACAATAATGGCGCTTTATTACATATGTTTGACATTTATGGGACATAAGAGGGAAATAGAGAATATGCGTAATAAGCATACAAGATAGAAATTAAATGTTACGAGACAATATGATTTTCATAGTAGGAAACTATATGACCTTAATAATACGTTTAGAACGAGCATGAAATAGTGGCCTAGCCTAATATTTAGGCCTAAGATGATTGGTTTGGTTTAGTAAGGGTTGGGATGCAAGATCAATGGAGTTACACAACAGAAGTTTTCCTTTCACTTAGAGGCTACGAACAGTTGTGTATACTTACTCTGATGTGGGACATCTCCAACCGTAGGATCCATAGGGAAGGGATATGTGTTTAGATAGGAAGAGAAAAATATACCAAGGGTTTGCCTTGGATTTAAAGTATTAAAAGACTCGTTACCTTTAGGGATGTCAAGAGGTTTACTTTGCATGGAAGGTATTAAATGCCCATTGGGTCTTCCTCCTTCCTATATAGGAAGTCTTAAATAACCTATGATGGTACCTAATAGGGAAATGGAGTCAGTTTTATTCCAAACAAGAAGTATTCGGTAACTAGAATAGGCATTTTCCTTGACTTGCAGTAGGATAATCTAAACAGGATTTCCTTTGTGAGGTCAGTGGTCTATGTTGTGTTGTTGTTGGATTGGTAATTAGTGGTAGGGTTTGCATATAGGCTATGACCATCAGCGATCCTGCGTGGTTGTTACCAAAGTCTTGAGTTAAGTCCCGATAGATTCACTTCTTATTAGTGTAGAATTCGTATAAGATACGCAAAGAAATTTAATTAGTTGTTTGTTTGTTGGATGTGGTCTAGTTAACCCTTAGATAAGTCTTTGGGATGTGTTGGTAATGCGGAAAATTAACTTATAGAGCAATATCTAAGGATTATTGACTTTTGTAGCTAAGGACCAGTTGACTATTAATTATGTTATAGAGGGCCTGCTTTGAGGTTGAGGTATTAAACGTCCAATAGGTATGCCTCCTCCCTATTTAAGAGGTATTAAGTGGTCAAGGTTTTCTATTGGGTAGTACAACATTTAGATATATATGTATGTATGTATGTATGTATGTATATGTATATATGTATATAGGCATATTATATATATAGTTATACCATAGAGAATGCTAGACATAACGTATGCGTAGGTGGAATTACACGGAATAATCATGAATAATGGACAAAACACTTAAATAGAAATCAATCAACATGAAGTAATGTTATTTATAAAGTATGTAATTTCCTAATCACCAGAATGTTGTTCCGACCCCCTCCTCATTATAACCCATGGGATAGATTTAGAGGGACGAGCTACTGGTGCAAGATGGGAACTGCAAATGGTGAAATCTTCTCATTCATGCTTTACGCTGATAAGACAATCGGATACTAAAGGAATGATATTGATTCCAAAGTAGTAGCCTTGGCCAGCATATATGTTCTATTATATTTTTCTATTCCACTGTGAGTTTATGTAGATTGCTCTCCAATATGCTTGTGTTATTACAGGTTACCAAAACTAACTATTGGTGTCCTAATGGATTTGGATTTCGATTTAGTCGAAATTCAAACCCATTAAGGTGCGAGTTGTTACAAAATCTCTCGAGCCCCTCAAGAATCCGACTCAAGTGCTTATCTTTAAATATCAAGTGAAAAACACTTGTCTAACCGATGAAAAATCACCTACAGACACTATGCTTGAACTAGGGATTGGGAACTGGTACATGGACAGATCAATCCTTAGAAAATACATCTTCAATAGATGGGTTTAACCCCACCACCTGAGATTTACTAACATAAGGACAATACTTCTAAAATGGAAGACTCTACGCAAAATGTATAAGTCATTCGCTCGGTCTTTGCCCATTATTGGGCATCCACAAAATCTCACTTAGATGCAAATCCAAGTCACGCTTCATTAACCTACCCCACTCAACTTGAAAGCTCATGCATTGAGTTAAAAAGTAGTACTCCCAGTTGCTACACCTTAGCTCTACAACTAAGGTTACTCATACAAGGTTTAACTTTACAAAAATTTACCTACCATGTAAGATGTCATGTTTAGTCTATCTGTGAAGTAACTAGTAATAGATGAATATATGACTCAAGTATCAAAAAGAACATAAACAAGTAACTCACAATTAAAGCACAACTTGTCACATGTACTTCTTCCCTTACTTATGAGCGGTAGGCTTGCTAGGACCCAGTAATATTTATAAGGCATACGTCATCATCGCTTACCTACTCTTCAAAAATGTAGGACAATTCTTCTTTAAGTGACCAACCCGATCGCAGTTGAAGCAATTATGCCTTGCCTTAGCTGCATGACATCCTATAGCGAAATGCCCCTTTATGTTGTAGGAGCGGCATACTATATCAACTCTCTTCTTTGCATAAACTTGATCATTCCATATATCATAGCCTATGCACTTTGGTTAGAACATTGGCTTGCTTTCCACCTTCGCTGCCTCTGACGATACCTCATGGGTGCTCTCATGGAGAAGAGTTATTCCTGCCGGACTCTCAAAAGTGGTCCCTATTAGTATATGACTAAGCAATGAATCCCCAACCGATGCATTAAGACCTTACGACAAATTCCTTTGCCTTCTTCAATGGAGTACTAACCATATCAAAACCAAATTTAGCTAAAGGGTTAATCGATTAACACACTGCAAATGGATGAGACACTTAAATGCACGCCCGTTCGGTCTTAGAAATAAACCAAGGCTCAAAGTGACAATCCAACTAAAAGCCCACTCGTCAACCTCTTCAACTATTATATCCCACCAAGCCAAAGTCTCCCCATCTAGATGTTGGGAAGCAATCTTTCAAATCTAAGCCTGTGGCTGAGAAATAGCCTTAGAATTCAAATATGGCTTCTCGCCAAGGCTAAGGCAATCTCCACATAACTTCGAAAAGTCTAAAGCTGGTGGAGCAAGAAACATTGGCGCCTAAGGGTTACACCATTTCCAACACCTATCGCTGCTGTTGGAATGCCCATGGTTGGCAAAACATCCCTTCATGGTAGCTCAATTACATACTGGCTTATTAGGCATCTTAGTCTACGTATACGCGATTTTTACACCCATCCTTACCAAGAACCACTTTGGGAAAACATGAAAGAACTAGCCAAAGACCGCAACAAGACACCAAAGAATGAAGTCAAGCACCAAATTTTTAGACCTCGTTTTGTCAAATGTCTATAGAGATAGGTTTGCATAGGCACATACCAAGGGTAACCTAAATAGCGACATAGAGCCTAAAGCACTCCAAAAGGGTTGTACGTAGGGTCGCTCAGGATGTGCTTCAATGCAGGTTCAATTTTATGGGCAAACGACAAAGATGCGCACCAAAGAAACCCTTAGAATGGGATAAAAGATTGCTACTCAATTCCGATCCAACATATTGTCAAGTCAAGAGCAACAAATGTATCAACGGAGCAATGAGGTCCGAATAATATGCAGCGTTCACCTTTCCACCTCTTCATATGCTATACCCCACAGCAACAAAATAGGCCGGCACAAACGCGATTGTGTCAACGGGTTGCAACCAACATTCCTGTAAAAAGACCAAAGCTGACAAGATTAATTCAAATTTGAATTCTACGGCCCTAATTTTGGATATTCCCGCTCTAATTTTGAGAAACCTCGCCTCTATTCAAACTTCATGCCAAAAACATATCAGCAATCCAGTCACGAAAAACAAGTTATACGGATGGTTGACACGTGGCAAGATACAAGGGCCAAAATGCAATGGCAAGAAGGAAATTCCAGTGATCCGCGTGCAATTTACAACTGTAAATAGGAAAATCACTATAGACGAAAGGGACTATTCTTCTGACAAATTTTCCATTTTAGAAAACCTTTATGGTTCTATTGTACTAACCACCATGGAAGTCTGTACCAAATCAATGAAAAAGAAGAAAGAAAAACTTTCTCCGTGGACGTAGGATTCCTTAAATTTGAACCAAATAAATCGTGTGTCCTTTACTATTTTCTGTCATCCTGATATTTAGCTAATCGTTGCGTTTATTTACATAAACTTGAACAATATGTCAGATAGATTTGACACTATAACAAATAGTTAATGTGCAACTACCTGATTGTGTAAACGTTCAGCAACACAATCACCATCTCAGGGTAAAGTTAATACAAACTAACTCTACTAATTCAAATTTATCAGAGTAATTAACCACTTGATTATTTAAGACATAATTAGGATTTAAAGGACGAAAAAGTTCCTTAACATCTTTTGGTGCTAGAATGAGGGCCTGAACCTTCATACCCGTGTTTGTTTTTTCACATCCAATAAAAAAATACATCTCGAATCATGAATCCTACTGATTCCCCTGTTCCCCCAATTCAGGAGCCTTTACATATGGCGACAAAGGCTATTCTGAAACCACTCATACTATTAAAAACCAGGATGAGTCGGGAGCTTCAACCGAGGCCCCTACAAATTCCATCCTGACAACATTCCAATCCTTCTCAGACTTGATGAATCGGTGCATGGAAGGATTGGAGAAAACCATAGCCCAACATGCTAGTCACAAGCCACCTTCACCTCCTCACTCCATAGCTCGCCACTATCGTTCTACAACTGCGTTGATATTCAGTATGGGAACAATAACGGAACTCCTATTAACGGGAACTATGATGCTGGATTAAAAATTGACACCAGACTGGAAATCAAAATCCAGGCTAATCCCATGATTAAAAAAAACCCGCCAACATTAACCCTTTGCTCTTGGAGAAACTGACCAGATCTTCCAGAAGTGATGATGACACCATGTCTGATGGTAACTTATCCCAACTCGACCCAAGAGAATATGAGTCTACCAGCTCAAAATCCGGTTGGACCAATTGGCAAAGATCTGTCAGTAAAATACCGGGAAGATCATAGAGGAAGGAAATTGCACCCCTTTTTGTAAGGCAACCATCGAAGCTGATTTTATTGACAACTTCAAAGCCACAATGATCGACAAGTTTGACGGGACTGCCAAAGTTAAGGATCGCCTAAGCACCTTTGAATATTTTATGGACATCCTGAAGGTCGAGAAGATAGTCCGTTGTAAAATGTTCCCTGTATAGTTGTCTAGCATGGCCTCATGATAGTTCAGAAGATACGGATCAAGAGAGGTTGGATCTTGGAAGCAATTACGTACTGATTTCTTGAGACATTTTAACCCGAGAAGAGAAGCCTCACCAGACGTCCATACCATTTCCTGCATGAAATAAGGGGAGAATGAGATTTTGCACGGTTTCATCAAGTGCTTTAAGACAGAAGCCCTTCGAGTTGGGGTGACCAAGGAAGAAGCATTACTAATGGCGGCACACTCTGAGATAGATGAGGAACTGATATATGGGACAAGAATAGCAAGAAGTCTTTTCAAAGCATGAAGACTGTAATATCTCCCATTTGAGGTTCGAAACTAAGTGCTACGAATGTTGTATCATCCATAGTTATTAATCTTCAATGACAAAATGTTGCTATGTTGATCATGTTGATAATAACAGAAATACATGAATATGGAAATTCAAAAGAATTTTTAAAATAAATTTTCTCATCTCATTTCACAATAAGATTTCAATTTCATTACATAATCGCAATTCGCAAACCATGTTCAAAGAAAATATAATTATTACAACATATTCTGAGAGCGACATATGAAGATGCCTCCTTAAATGATCAGAGTCAAGTATCTAACATTTAATATAACTTTTCATTGCAACACAAAGGAAAAATCAAAACATAGCGGGAAAATAGGTATATAGCTCCTACTAGCTAAATTGCCTCTTGCACGTCTCCAAAAGATTATTCGTCTAAAGGGAACCTGAAAGCCCTTACTCTTAACCTACTCAAATGAGTACCCAAGAGTTTAAGGGAAAAACAAAAACCTTCAGGTCAGACAAAAAGTCTGGTGTGAATAATAATCTACATCTCAAACCAATAGATATCTAGTGAGACCACATCGATGTGCGGAATGATTTTCTCATCACTAGAACATCTTAACCATATACTGTGCTCCTGCATCTACAATGGTTATAACAGAATAATATGACAATGTATAACATGTCATTTGTATTGGATTTCCCATCCCTCATTTATTAGACTGCCCATCTAAGTTCTTATTGACTACCCGTTTTATATTCGTGTGGACTATGCATCCCATATTTTATTTTACATAAACTAATATGGACCATCCATATCGCATTCTATCATTTAAACTGATGCAGATTAATCATCTCACATCTCATAGTTTTCCTAAGATGACTATAAACCCTTAAATCAACCAATTAGAGACCATCCATCTCAGGCATAATGCAGACTATCCATCATACATCCCATAGTTTTCTTAGGATGATTATGAACCTATCAATTGGCTATTTAATTCATGTTATCCACGTGTTTCTATTTATCCCATGTTACTCACATGTTTAACTTTACTCCATGCTACCCACTTGTTCAACATTAATCCATACTATCGACATGTGTAACTTACTTCTATTGGTATCCCCAATCAAATTATTCCCCTTAGTACTTTAAATTTCATGGTGATATACATTGGTAACCAACAAACGATTTCATGTCAAACTCATTAAAATATACCTTAGTGTCCTATGGTTCAAAGTTAAATTTATGCAACAAGTGGCTCTTCGTCATTTATAAGCTCGATGTTCATTAACGTCGACTCTATGCCATGTCGTTGTAAAAGCATAAGGCTCTCTGCCTATTTTAAGACTCGACTGCTAAAACATGTGGCATCAGGAGCTTCGATGACAACGATGTCGTCAATTTTGTAAACACTACAAAAAGGCCTTATCGACCCTATAGAAATTTGTTTAGATGCGACTACTCTTAACTTAGCAAAACATGCAACATCCAAAATTGCGAGAGGCCTCGCCGACGCTTTTATGTTTCCATTTTCATTAGCCTTGACAAGTTTACAATTACTTCATAACTATCGGAATAGTTTCCCTATGCTTCCCCCTTGTTGACGTTGATGAAGCGGATTGAAGAGAGGTGCGGCGACCCATTAGGAGTGTGGCATCACCGTAATTAACTCCAAATCTGCAATTTTATAATGTAAAGTATGTTCTTTTTACCTAATTCTATTGGCTTGTCAGTGTTTGATTGGTTTGAACAAAGTTTTGCATATCATTTTCAGAATTTGTGCCGCACTCAATTTTCAAAGACAAAAATACATGTTCATCCAACAAATTATTAATCTTAACTAATTACCTTTTTAAATGCTTAACTAACATACTATGTCCATATCTCTTCGAATATAAGTGGGAAAAATCCCAAAAATACACATAAAATCAAACACATCATTTTATTTATCATATAAAAATTTCAGGTGAAAAATCATTATTTAATTATATAAATTAAATAAAACCTGAAATTGCTTCCTTTTCTCACTAGAAAATTCATAAAATATTTATTCCATCTAAGGAAATTAAGGAATTAAAAACCCATCTCCAAAATGTTGTTTTGCATCACATATCTAAATTTCAAATCATTTGAAGCATAAAAACTTTGAATTAACCCAAACCAAATTAAACTTTTTCTAATTACTTCCAGAGATTTCCATTAACCATTATTCTATCCATACCATAATTATTAAATCATAACTTGATCAATCAAATACATGAGATTCGGGTATTACCCATGATCGAATCAAGACAAAGATTTAGGAGATGATAAGTGCTATTATTCACCTTAGATTAATGGTTGACATTTGGTGTAGCTCTTAGTCCCAAGCTTGCTTTTCCTTGAACCCTCGATTTTGATCTCCCTATTGTTTCCTGCTAGCCAGCCTTGATTGTGCTTTCCTTTTGGTTCATTTTGTTGTGAATATGAGAACGATGTAGGAGGTGAGGGTTTAATGAGTGAAGGGTTTATTCATGCCTATTTTTCCCCTTTCATATATTCTTCTGTGTGTAGTAGTTTTAAAACAATCTTAGTTTAGTTCACTAAGTTTGGCACGACCACACTCATTAACTAAATCTCATTCTCCATAATTATATATACATTATTCTATCTAAACTATCCAATTAAATGCCCTGAATAATGTTAAGTAAAAATTAGAGATGTTACAAAGGCCTTTCATGAGAGGGAAGCTGGCTACATCAGAATGGAAGAAGTCAGATCTGTATCATAATCACAGGAAATCTGCGCTCCAAACTATGATAGAAAAAGGGTGCCAGACGGATACCGCCTGCCCACAAAGCGAAAAAAGAGCCAAACCTCACAGTAGAAAACCCCTACACTCACTCCCTTGGCCAAATATCCAAGATTACCAAAGATGAGCTAGCGTATGGTCTATCGAATAAATGCAAGAAGCCAAGAATAGAACAAAAGCGGAGCATACTATAGATTCCATAGAGCGAATGGTCATCATATCGACAATTGGAGACACCTAAAGAAAGAAATGGCGAGGTCAGTTTCTAAAGAGAACATGGAGAGAACAAGACCAACAATCTAACTCCGGATTCTAACGTACATCGGGCTGGCAACCCATTTAATTTGACAGCTTTAATTCATGGGGAACCGAACCTCGTGAGGATAAGTAAGAAGGCACAAGAGAGATACGTGTAGGAAGTCAAAACCTAAAAAATGGTCTTCCACGTCATACGAAAACTCATACCCAGGATAACCTTTACAAGACCTGATGCAGTAGGGTTTGTGTTCCCATATCAAAATCCACTCATAATTACAGTGCATATATATCAATTGTACCATGAAGAAAGTCTTTATTGATACGGAAAGCTCAGTAAATGTCATCTTCAAATCTTCCTATGATTAGATAAAGTTACCATCTGAAATTTTGTGGCCCAGCCTTGAACCAAACTTTGGCTTCAATAGCACTACAACTGTTCCAGTGGGGTCAACACGTCTACTAGCCACAACTAGAAGTGCACCCATTAAACAAAACGTTCTATATGAGTTTCTTAACTATTGATTAACCCTCACCCTATAATGCTTTCTTAGGAAGACGTGCTCTGGTCGATTTGGTAGACGGTCATTTCTCAAAAGGATTTATTATGAAATTTAGTACTCCGACTTGGATAGGGTTAATTAAAGGGGAATAGTTTTTAGCTAGGGAATTATATCATGTAACTCTTAACTCCAGCAATAAAGGTGTTCCATATTATTCCTGTTGTTTCTTTCAATATTCGTATACATGCAACTAAGGTTAAATCTAAACATAAAACCCTGGCAGTATCAAGTACACAACCTGATGCTGCATAAGTAACTCTTTACCCCTAAAACCTAAAAGAAAGGAGAAGAGAACATATATGCACTTGGTTGACGCTGACGAATATAATTCAGTATATGCATAGTATTTCTTCGAAGAGGCACGGAGATAGGCATCCTTAGTAAACTCTCCCTCGAAAGCGGAACCAGAAAGTGAAATAGATCCAAGATTAAGGGAAATAAAGAAGAAATTAACGCCAATAGATGATACTAAAGACATCTAGATAGAATGAGAGGACCCTACAAAGGTATTGAAAATAGGGAAGAACCTTAATATAGAAGCACGAAACAAACTGATAGACTTCCTAAAACGGCCAGCGGATGTGTTCGCTTGGACTCATTCAGACATCGTAGGGATAGACCCAGCTGTCATCTGTTACCTACCGAACATCGACCCGGATGTGCATCCATTCAGACAAAAGCGTAGTACTATGGACCAAGAAAGGTACAAAGCTTTGCATAAAGGGGTTAGAAATTAAAGAAGAATAGGTTTATTAGGGAAGTGCACTACCCTAAGTGGATTGCCAACCCAATACTATGAGAAAGCATAAGAAAAATGGAGAATTTGCATATATTTCACCGATCTCAATAAGGGCTGCCCAAAAGTTAGTTTTCCCTTACCGAGGATCGACCAATTGGTGGATGCAGCTAGTGGGCACAAACTACTCTCATTCATGGATGCCTATTCAAGGTACAATCAAATAGCTATGTTTGAATTGGATCAAGAACACAATAGCTTCATAGCAGATAAAGGGTTGTACTGCTATAGAGTCATACCGTTCTGATGCAAAAATGCATGGGCAACCCATCAAAGTTAATCAACATAATGTTTGCTGAATAGATCGGGAAGAATGTGGAAGTACACGTGGATGATATGTTTGTCAAATCAAAGGCAGCATCAGATCACGTCCGAGACTTGGAACAGGCCGTCATAGTCCTAAGGAAGTATCATATGAAGCTAAATCCATTGAAATGCACTTTTTCTATACAATCAGGCAAGTTTCTAGGATATTTATAAGCGCACGAGGCATCGAAACGAACCTTAAAGAAATTAATTCCATAAGGAAGATGAAAATCTCAATGAAACCAAAGGACCTGATGAGCTTAAATGGTAGAGTAGCAGCCCTAAGTATATTCATATCTAAAGATACAGACAAATGCATCCCATTCTTTGACCAAGTAAAGAAGAAAAGAAACTTTTTGTTGACTAAGGACTGGGAGGTCGCATTCCAAAATCTAAAGGACCATCTTGTCAATACTCCTATACTATCAAAACCGGTAATAGGCGACTGATTAGGTTATTAGCGCTGCATGGTACAAGAGGATAAATGGACGCAAATGCCCATTTATTTCATGAGCAAGTAGTTATCAGGAGAAGAGCCAAACTACTTAATCGTCAAAATGGTTGCATGCAACCAGCTTCTTACAGCGAGAAAGATGTAGTCCTACTTCCATGCGTATCCCATCAAAATTCTTTCAAATAAACCTCTTAGATAAATACTGCAAATACCAGAGACGTCAGGTCACCTATTAAAATGGATTCGGTCAGTATGACATAACCTACTATCTTAGGAAGGCCATCAAAGGATAGGCCCTCGTTGACTTTGATATTGCAGAATGCATGTTACCAACCAAACTCTAGACAAAAGAAGATGCAAACACCCCCACAATTCTAGAATCTAACTGTAGATGAGCATTAAACAAAAAAGGAGCAGGAATCAGGTATTGTTGATCACACCAAGCAGGCAAAAGTTATACAGGGTAGTGCAGCTCGGTTTTAGTGCAACCAATAATGTAGCAGAATAAAAGGCTCTCCTTACAGGCCTACGAATGGCCTATGTAATAAAGGTAACACATGTCAAAGTTCATAGTGATTCTCAACTAATTGTGAATCAAGTGCAGGGCAGTCACTAAGCAAAAGAACCCACCCTAGCCAAATATGCAAGGCTGTCTGTGAAATTACTAGAGAAGTTCAAGTAGTCTGAGATAGAGAAAATCCCTCATGAAAGCAACTCATATGTCATCTCTTCAACGAAACTGGCTAGCACAAAAATAGCCAATGAGATGAAGGTGGTACCAATCGAGCATCAGGTGGAGCCAAGCATAACAGAATCGAATCAAATACAAGTCTTGACCTGAGCTCAGCGGGCCGCCGTTCGAGGCACACAAGATCAAGAGACGGTAGAAGGCCAAGAGAAACCAACTATAGAATCCTTACTTTAACAAGCTGAAGAAGATAACTGGATGAATCTTATCAAACGATAAGTCCTAAGTAGGATCTTACCCCCGAACAGGAATGGGGCCTGACCAGGCCCGTACTACTCTTTCTTTGATGGCACATTATATAAGAATGGGTAATCTACTCCTTATCTTAGGTGCATTTTCAAGAGAGGGAGTACAGGTTATGAGGGAAGTACATGGACAATGCGGCGATCACTCTAGGGGAAACAAATTAGCAAAGAAGGTGTTAAGACATGGGTACTACTGGCCTACTATGCTTCAAGATGCAAAGGAATTTGTGAGGAATGTGATAGATGTCATTGGTTCACCGGTATTCCAAGGTTGCCATCTCATGAGCTTATCCCACTCTCAAGCCCATAGCCGTTTGACATATGGGTATAAATCTAATTGGGCTACTTTCAATGTTGAAGAGTGGAGCAAGATATGCCATATTGGCCATAGATTACTTCACCAAATGGGTAAAGGCGAAATCCCTAGCAATAATTACTGTAAAAAAGATAGTCACTTTTATAGTAAGGAATATAATCACTAGACACATTATACCTTACAAGATCATTTTCGATAATGGTACCCGGTTTGAAAGCAAGGAGTTTACGGAGCTCTATGAGAAAAATGGCATAATAAAAAGTTTCTCCTCGGTCGCATATTCACAAGAAAACTGACAGGTTGAGGCCGCGAATAAGACCATCAAAAAACTATTTAAGAAAGGGCTACAAAAGTTTAAAAAAAATATGGGCAGAAGAATTATCTTTAGTATTATGGGCCTACCAAACGTCGACCAAAGCCTCTATGGGCCACACTCCTTTTTCGCTAACCTACGGATATGAAGCCATGCTACCCATCTATGTAGAAATCCTGTCCCATAGAAATGCTTCCTATATCACAGAAAAAATAAGAAATTGAGAGAGGCCTCCTAGACCTCATCCAAGAAAGAAGTAATGAAGCGGCGGTGGTAGCGGCCATATATCAGCAAAGAATGGAAAAGAGTTATAATGCAAGACTCAAAGAAAGAAACTTTTTCAAAAAAAAACTTGGTACTGCAGCAAGTAATGGCTAATACAAATGATCCAATGGATGAGCGTTAGGATCAAACTGGGAAAGCCCACTGGTTATAGTAGAAATTTTGGTGAATACAACATACGGTTTATCCAGGCCTAATGGCAACCTAGTCCCAAGAATGTGGAATTCGGAGCATCACGGGCCTTATTTTATGCAATATGGTTAATGTGAAGCACATTAAGTATTATAAAAATGTAACAATAAACTGGACCTAGGCACATTATATAACCCGAACCAGTATAAGATCCGTGTATAGCTCTTAATGAACCAAATGCACAATCATAGGTCACAGCCAATAGTCACTGATTCAGCGAAATGCTAGGACTGTAGGCGAAAACGGCAATCTTAGCACTGAGAATGGTGATACTGGCCCTACACATATGGACTTGCATTAACGTGAGTCTAGTTTCTCGGTCAACATATTTCGCTAGACATGATGAGAAATTTCCCTGATCCGGAATGAATTTTCCTATGATAACAAATCATAAAGACCGATAGTTGGGATATTAGACTGTCTGAACTAGTATAAAAAACCTACATGTCAGTTACCACACCGGACATATGGAAATTAAATACCCATAACTAGTACCAAAAAACCATACGCATGTGATAATGGGTTGTACATACAAGGCTTGACTTCTTAGTCAAATCCACTCCCTCATTGGGAAGGACTATGCCACAAGCACAACAACATACTCTTCATAGCTCACCACTATAGTTCAGAGGTATGATTTCACCTATGCACAATAGCGGCAATCTTATAAATGAGAATGATGATGCTAGAGAAGAATGCAGCTCAACAACGTAAGACTTTACATCCCCAACTAAGGGGAAGGTTGTACCAAGCTTTAGCTAAGAATATTTCGCCCCTAGAATAGGGGACATGTCAAAATAGATATACGACCAAGTATACGGATAAGGACATTATGCCCTTGAATATGGGTGGTCAGGTTCAGCTAACAGGTAAAACGAATAAGGACACTACACCCTAAAAATAGGGGGCAAGTCGTGATTAACCTACGGTTAAATCAATAAAGGATTTTTAAGCGGAGGACCAAGCATATGGTCAGAGATGTTCCATCTCCAAACATAGGGGCATGTCACATCAAATATACAAACGACCTCTCATTCTTAAAATGATACAGGTCAGAACACAAAATTCCGGTAGTTTCCCAGAAAGAAGGAAAATCAGATCCACGGACCAAGTGTCTTAGATAGCAAGTCTGCCACGACCTATGATCGCAGCAGACTTGGGAGGCAAATGTTACGCCTGTCTTATCAAGAACCGCTCTGAGAAAACATGAAAGAACCAACTAAAGATCGCAACAAAGGCACCAAAGAATGAGGTCAAGTGTCGAATTTTGAGGAGGCAAGATATACCAAGCTAAGCTAACCACACCCACATTCTTCCAAATGTCTAAAGAGATAGGTCTACAAAGGCATATATCGAAGGTAACCTAGACAGTGCCATACAAAGCCTAAAGCATTTCGAAAAGGCTGTAAGCAAGGTCGCTCAAGATGTGCTTCAACACAGATTCAATTTTATAGGCAAATGACAAAGATGTGCACCAAATCAACCCTCAAAATAGAATAGAAGGGTGCTACTCTGTTTCAGTCCATCATATTGTGAGGTCAAGAGCAGTAAATGTATCAGCAAAGCAATAAGTCTGAACACTAGACAGTGTTCACCTTTCCACCTCTTTATACGCTTCACCCCAAAGCAACAAAACTGGTCAGCACAAATGTAGTTATATCAATGGGTTACAATCAACATTCCTGTAAAAAAGACCAAAGCGAACAAGACCAATTCAAATTTGGACTCTACCGCCCTAATTTTGAATATTCCCACACTAATTTTGAGAAACCTCGCCTCTATTCAAACCTCCTACCAAAAACACATCAGCAATCCGGTCACATAAAACAAGCAATATAGATGGATGAAACCTAGCTGAATCCAAGGGTAAAGATGCAGCGACAAGAATGAAATTGCAGCGATCTGCATGCAGTTTATAACTACAAATAAGAAAATCATTGTAGATGAAAGGGACTTTTCTTCTGACAATTTTTCCTTTTTAGTAAATTTTAAGGTTCTGGTGTACTAACCACCATGGAATTCTGTATCAAATTAACGAAAAAGGAAGAAAGAGAAACTTCTTCCTAAACGTTGGATTTCTTAAATCTGAACCACGTAAATCCTGTGTCCTTTACTATTTTCCATCATCCTATTATTTAGCTAATCATTGCATTTTGTTTACTTCTACCTGAACAATATGTCAGATAGATTTGATACTTTAACAAATAGTTAATGTGCAACTACCTGGTTGTGTAAGCATTCAGCAACACAATCACCACCTTACGGTAAAGCTAATATCAATTAACTCTTCTAATTCAAATTTATCAGAGTGATTAACCACTCGATTACGCAAGGCATAATTGGTAGTTGAAGGATGGAAAAGTTCATCAACAGCAATCGCTACGTACTTCATTTGTTCACACTGAAAGTCTTGAATGAAGATATCTTAATAACTAGCAACAGAAATAGATTAAATTTCAAAGGACAAGTGGTGTATGTAGTATTATATAGTATAAAATACAAGTACGCTCTCTCAATGTAGATCATTCTATCAGGTTATTTAACTCAAATTGGTCTATTTGGTCCTAAGTGTTGATTCTAACATCTGATACTAAATGTAACAACCCATCCTTCATAATACCCTAAAATCAATGTCGAATGACAACGTATGACTTTCGAATATTGCTGAAGACAGTTTGTTGGGTTAAAAATAAAACAAAAAACTATAACAAGGCATATCAATAGAATCTCGTTGTAGAATGATAAAATATAATATACTTAATATATATGAGCAAAGCTGGATAAACATTATACAAGAGACTACACCAGGGAAGCAATTCATAAATAAATATTAATATAGAAAATCAGAATATCACATCTCTAAACATATGGAGTTTCAAGTATAATATCTGATACAACAAGTCTCATACATAAATAACATATTTGTCATGAACTATGGTAATATCAATTATATATCCGAAGTATGAACATCACGCCTCCAAAATGCTCCAGTTGCGCCACTCTAATAGTGTATTCCCTAAAGGCACTGACTTTCAAACTACTCAATCGGGTACCCGAGAGTTGTCATGACATAAAGAAAAAAGACAAAACACGAGTCCGACATAAAGCCTAGTGTGAGGGGAACTACCTCAAAATTCTATACATCAAAATTATATACATATATAAATGAAGAAACCGAGGCACATCCAGTCTTCTCCACTAATATGGTTTAGGGTAATACGGACTGCCCATGAACAAGCAAAGTAAACTCATCCCAAGGATAGGGGTCATACCATAACTTTCTCTTCTCATGTACTTAACGAGTTAGCCCAACTAATATAATGTGACTAATGCATAACATGGATACTATATTTAAAGTAATCCAATATACAAAGGGTTATATAGATATCCTAATATAAGTTTATCATGAAATACGTAATAACAATATCAACCAACAGCCATAACACGTGAAAAATAATGACAAATGACAAACAAAGAATATAAATTGATTATACTAAGCCACTCAGGTCCAAAATAAATAGAGTCAGTACCAAATTGTACCATAGACCCGGAGCAGCATACATCATGATCAAACTCATATAAGTTTTCACCGTACCCCTATATTTGCTACAAGTGATATGACCTACCTTACATATTTAAAACCCGAGTCCGCAGTGAACATTCATGGTGATCCAATGATTTCCGTTGAGGCTCCAAAATAAACATAGTCGGTGTGCACTTGTACCATAGACCCGAGCTGTATCCATCTTGATGGAACTAATGTAGATCTCACCATACCCCTATATCGAGCATAAGTTATATGACCTACTCTAGATATTTGAGATGTATGTGGATCTCACAATCACCCGATATCAAGCATAAGAGATATATGATCTATCACAGATGATGGTCGTCATCTCCCCCTCATAGTCATCATAGATTTCTTAACAAACTCGCATAACGCCTGTACAAAAGAGAACGATGGGCGAGTCACATATACTAGCTATCCGGGCCGTAAAGAGCACCGTGTGTGTGTGTGTGTATGTGTGTGTGTATGCACATCAACAGTAACATCATGTAATCATATACGCTTACGATGAATAAAGGCCGATGTCTCATCGTCATTTATCTACATTGATAGCCACTACTATAAGACCAACAATACATAGACCATTGATATAAGGCCAATATGATGTATGTTCACTAACATAAGACTAATACGACGCGCAATCACTAATATATGAACAATACAGTTCATCAAAACACATATACCCTAAAGTCAAAGCCAAAAGGTAAGGACATACTCTGTTCAATCGTATACGCCTACCAGACGTGATCATGCAACCAATCATTATACCAATCACATGCCCAATCGTTAGTAATCGCTATGGATAACATACAAATCACTTTGCATTAGCATGTAGATCCCGAGCTTTGCTTTGCATTCCACTTTCCCAAGTGGACCAAATTCTCCTCGAAGTCATGTTAGAGTCTTGCATCGACTTACTTCTAGAACCATCGAAAAATCCCCATCAATTTGTATGCTGCTCGGTCTGACTGCATAGACCTACGCCCTATCGCTACACTGATGGTATAGTCACTGGTGGACCATTGGTAGCCTATCCTAGACAATAAGCCTGGGTAAGTGCCACTAAGCCAGCCGGTTCGAGCCATGTTTTCTCCGTAGCTTCGCTTGATACATCGCCTAGCTCCTCTAGCCTGTCTTCACCACATCAGACCTCTTTTAAAGGCCATTGGGTTGTATTTTGAAAGTGGTTTCTTATGTATTCAAAAACTAATTTCGATATGAAATATGTGCGTGTAGAATTCAACAGGCGATTTTAGCGATCTGACCTCTCATAACACGCCAAAACGAACTCAACCAGCCTTCATGTCTAGTATGATGCCTACATGTGTCTCAGTACACCCATTTGTGCATATTTACATGCACTCGCATACACAAACAAACTCAGCTACTTCACAAATCACATTTTGAGCTTCACCGAAGCAATTACTCGATCTCGTATTTTATCATGCAACTTAATGCATGTGATGGTCATTATAGCCACATGAGATGCTTGCAAATATTCTTATATACAAATGTAGATATTCACATCCAAATACACACAAAAATTTACTTATATACATGCACAACTACATAAAACAATTCTAACTACAATACAATAATTGTTTTGATTATTATATAACTTTAAATACACGTATACATATACTTATCCATGCACATATGCGTACACGTATATTTAAGTAGTATTTTTATTATTTATGAATCAAAACTTACTTTTATTTACTAAATCCTTTCAATAAAAGTTAAATATCTCTTCATACTCTTTTATAGAATCTCATATTATTTTATAAAATACATTACTGGCTTATAAATCAATTTAAGCCCTTATAACACTTAATTTCTTTATTTAAAATTATTTATTTATTTCATAAATACTTTATAAAACCTTATAACCATTTTATAAAATATCTTCTTTAACTATTTTATAAAATCTCATACTACTTTGTAAAATATCTCATTTATACTATTTTATAAAATCTCATAATATTTTGTTAAATATCTCTTTATACGATTTTATAAAATATCCTTTTACTTATAAAATTATTTCTATACTTTAATTAATATTTATAAGTAATAGTATAAAATCTCATAATATTTTATAAAATATCTCTTTATACTACTTTATAAAATATATTTTTACTTATAAAATTAGGAAAGTAATTAGGACATTAGGAAAGTAATAGGAGAGAAGGAAAAGTAACGTTGAATGAAAAGTGAGTGGACAGTTAGGCTACGGTTGGTTAGCCATTTTTAGTTTGGTGTTTCGTCCACACAAAAATGCACATGATGCATGTATACTGTGGAAGATGATCAATTTAGAAAATGAAGTTAATATACAAGATAGAAAACAACTTTTTTATGTTTTGGTAAAGAATGAAAGCATGAGAAACAATTCATCCTTCCATCGTTCCTCTATCTCCTCCATCGTCCCTTTCATCTTCCTTCTAACCCATCCATCTCCCCTCTACTCTTCTCATATTTTATAATTAATGTTGAAAACGCAAAACACTAAGAAACCAAACTGGCCTTTAGATTTTTATAAGCTAAATTATAGGCAAGCAAACTAGCTTAGCCTAAATTCATTTCATCCAGATGAAAACACTATTCGCTCACAAAACTTTTCGATTTCAAACATGGCCAGTTTATACTCATTCTTCTGGAAATGGAATTACGCTCTTAATGATGGATGCCTCGCATCCCAATTCACTCATCTCTAAAAGTCGAGTATAATATGTGTTTTGTTACTTAATGTTTAAATATTTAAATTAATTATTTAAATATCCAGTTATTAAAATGCAGATTATTATAGAACCCAAGTCAAGCCTGGAGATTTTGAGAAGAAACTTCAGATCAACTTTGGGTTTCCTAGGCCACTTCGAATCCGAATGCTATGATAACCATGGATAAAGCAAAGAAGGAAGATGAAGCCCTAAAGCATGACCGAGTGTGGTTAGCCACCTTCAACTAGTGCCAGCAACCCCTGAAGTTAGCAATGCCACGTACCTAGGTTAGGAAGCGATGAAAGAGGAGGTGGAGGTGCAAGGAAGTCGAGTTAAATCCTGAATCAAATTGGGGTGGAGCTAGCCAAATCGGAGCTGATATTTGTCTATAAATAGGGGAAGGGCATAAATGAGATCTTTTCTTTACTTTCTGAATTTATTGATTTTTTCCAGACACTCTATTGGATCCTTACCCAAGTGGTAAGCAATCGAGTTGTAAAATCACAGTTGTAAAGAAAATCGGATATCAGCAACAAAGTTGAAGTCAACGTCGGCTATTGTTCTTGGGTTGAACTACTATAAATCTCTTGTATTCTTTACCTCATTTTACATTTATTTCTTCATTGATCTCTATTTATAATCCGATTGGGTGTTTGTCCTACTTTTAGTGCAAATAATATATAGAATCAAATTAAATAATTGGCCTTAAGGCACACCATTAATTGTATCAATTTTAGCCTCGACGATGCCAAAGCCCTACGAACTAGGATCGTTGATCTTAATTACCAAGGGGCTTGATCAATTACATCATGTGGAGCTACCCAAATACTAGTCCTACAAAACTTAACCTGGTTTTCTAGACGTAAAACAAATCATTTCATCATGACCAGTTTTAAACATCATAATACATATAGATCTTCCCCATCTTATGGATGCAATTCTAATCTCAAAGGGGTTTAGCTAAAACATACTCACTAATTAAGCAACCCTACATGGTCATCAATTCCCATCTCCAAATGTCATCGACATTTGGTGATATTATATAAGTGAGCACATCAATAATTCAAAAGCAATAACATAACCGATCAAAATATAGACCTAAACATTCATCTTTACTATACAACTTCGTAAAACTCATGAGCCAGCATGTAGAGTGGAAACAGGTAGATTTAGGGGTATGTCCTTGGGAAAATTATGTAATTTGTTACATATATCTAACTCGACAACCAATTTTGTTCAAAATAAAAGGTATTTTCTTTCTATTATATACTTGGTATAATGTGCTATGTTAATTAATTAACTAGAATTATATTTATAGAAAATCCATAAATGGTATGTTTTATGATGTAGTTACAAAGTGTTGTAACCATAAGTAGTTCATCGCAATAAAAACAAATATACCATTTTAAATTGTAACATCCCACTTCTAGAGGCTCAAAATTAACTGCTACAGATGCTGCAGACATCCATAAGTCTTTTTTTTGAGTGACCGAAATAGAAATATTGAAACTATCGGTAACACAGAAACACAAGAATACAAAAAAAATTAAACTTCAACAAAACAAAATTTCTCATTTCTTATAAATTTTAAATTACTATTTAATTACATAATCCCAGACGTTAACCACGTTCAGATCACATATCAATGTACAAAATACAATAAGAGCGACACACGAAGATGTCCCCTTATGATGATCAGAGAACTAATAAATATGAACTTTTCAGTTCTTAGTACATCACAGCGGAATACAAAAAATATATTATGCATAGCTAACACTGCCTCCTGCACGTCTCCAGAAGCTTATTCATCCAAAAACTGAAAGTCTCCTAATCTCAGACGACTCAAATTAATTTTGAGTACCTGAAAATTTGTGGAGAAACACAAACTTCGAGTCAGACGATAAATCCAGTATGAATAATCCTCTATCATCTCTTATCATAAATAGATATATCTAGTGAGACACGCCGCTTAGCGGAATCGGATTTACCCTCAATAGTATACAAACAAACATGCAAATCATTTACTATCCCCTTGCACCAAAATGATTAGTCTTAACATAATATGAAATAAAGCCATAAATCATATTTATTGGATATCCCATACACCCATTTATTAGATATCCCATCTAAAAGCAATTTACAAGATTTCCCATCTAAAATCAATTTATTAGAGTTCCCTTCAAAAATATTTTATATGACTATCCGTCATAATTTAATAGGACTATCCATCCCAAATCCATTCAAAATAAATGCAAATTATCCATCGTACATTGTTTTATAAAAGATGGTGTGCGCTATCTACCGCACACTCCATAGTTTTCATAGGATGACTATAAACCCTTGGGTACCAAATCCTAAGGATAACCACCTCTGGCAAAACATTCTTTACTTTATAAATTTGATATGAGCTATCCAATCGTACATTCCATGGTTTTCCTAGGTTAACCAAGAACCCATCACTTGGCCAAAAATATCATGATCTCCATGATTATTTATAAAACTTCATGATCCCCATGATTAATTAATTTCCTCAGGTATACCACCGGTTTAACCTATTCCCGTTTATAGCCCTAATTAGGTTAAGTTAAATAAAAACACATTGATAGCCCTAATGTACAATTTTGAAAGCAAATTTCTGTTTGTAACCCCAAACTATGTATCAAAATTAGTATTCCCACCTTGGTGTCCCTAAGGTTTAATAACATCAAATTTATATATGGCTTCCCCTTACATGTTCAAACAAATAAGTATTTTATGTTGTAACCCTTCGAAGTAGCCCCTTCAAATTAGCGAAATTTTACTTAAGGAAAAGTGGCTAAAATAACCCTTTAAAACCCCTTTGAATGAATCCCCATTCGAAAGCATATAAACATCCAAAGTTGGCTCCTTCAGAAATCTTTCTTTTGAAGCATAACAAAATCAACCCTTTCGACCTTCCCAAAAGGTCCAACCTTTCGGACTTGACAGAAGGTTTTCTTTCGACCTAGACGAAAGTTTCTACCCTTCGACCCTGTCGAAATCCTTGGGTATCCCCCCTCCTTATAGAACCAATTATAAACCTTTCAAAATCAAGGAAGGTAACCCCTTCAAAAACCTTTCGAAGTCAAAACCATTCGAGACCAAACCTTTTGAAATTAAACCTTCCGAAATAAACTTTTGAAATCAAAATCATTCGAGATTAACACATTTCAAAGTCAAACCTATCGAAATCGAAACCTTTCGAAATCGTTCTAAAACAATGAAGCGTTGGTGTTGGAACCAACCCTTCGAAAGCATACTTCTGACCATGTCGGAAGGTTTACCTTTCGGCTTTACCAAAAGGTTTTTGAAACACCTTTTCAAAAAACATTTTAAAACACTACTCTTGAAGGTTTAAGCTTTTGAAGATCCCCTCTGAAACCCCTTCTTGAATATAAATGAAAATTTTAGTCTTTTATAAAATGATAGAGTCAAAGGATCCACCTTCAACTTATTCGAAAATAATTTTTATTTCTATCCAAAAGAAAAAGAAACAGCCTCCCCATCCCTTCGCCCTTTTATTCCATTCGGCCCCATGCTTACCTTTCAACTTTGACGGAGGGTAACTGTTTACCTTCCACTTAGACGAAAGGTACCTTTCGACTTCATCGGAAGGGTAAAAGCGGGCTTATTGGAGATGAAGGCAGAACTGGGCCCACTGAAGTAATGTTTTATCTTGTTTGTCTAATTTTGATTAGCTGAGGAACCTTCTCATGTACTTCCGAACAGTAAAAATTATACAAAAATCAACCTTTTTCTTAAAATACTGTACTTCTTCCCCAAATATTTCCTAAAGCAAATTTCCCTTCAGTTTTAAATAAACATGGAAGCCATTTTTCAATTTAGCACTTGAGCTTAAATAATTTTATTACCTCAGTATATCACTAAGGAAAAATTCCTAAAAATCATCAAAACTATGATAAATCATATACTTGATCATATTAAAATTTCAAAGCGTATAAAGACCAAAACAACTCAGAATTTAACCAAAACTGAAAAAACGTGTTAATTATCCCATTAAGATTTTAAAACACCTATGTCTTATCCAAACAAAGGTTTAAATGGTTATCTCCTAACCAAAATCACAAATATGAATTAGGTATAACCCATAACCGATCCAAACACAGAAAAAAACGAGATGATAAACATGATTATTCACCTTGATTGGTTAAATGGAGAGTGAGATACTTTTTTAGCTTTAATTCCTTAGCTTATTCTTCAATTTAAACTCTTCGTGGAGCTTTTTAATAGCCGACCAAAGTGATGAGGAGTTAAGAATAAGAAAGTGGAAATTTATTCAAGTGGAGGATGAGATATATACTAAGAAATGTAGCCTCATTTCCAAGTTTACTCCCTATAAAAAATTCCTCCTTAATTTATTTATATCCTTTTATTTTAGTTCATTCTTTTAGACATGACCATTGGATTTATTAATCTCATCACCCTAATTATTCACATTATTCTATTTAGTTTATTCAATTAAATCCCCCGAATAATGTTAATTACAATTTAGGGTCATTACAGACTCCTCCCTTAAAGAATTTCATCCCCGAAACTCAATAAGGACAAGACAACAAGCATATAGCCCATGTAAGCAAAGCTAGTATAACCTACCAGCGAAATTCTATATAAACCCTATATAGAACATACCAACTAAAAAAGCCTAGGAAAAGTAGCCTAATCCTATCTTCTGTCTCCCAAGTGCAGTCCTTCATGTTGTCGCTCCACTGAACTTTCACCAACTTGACTGCCTTATTCCTTAGCCTTTTCTCGCCTTTTTCCACAACACGAATTGGTTGCCTCACAAAAGTCATATCTGGTTCCACCACTAAGTCCTCCAGTGCCGTCGAAGTGATAGTAGTTTCTGGATCATGAACATACCTCCTAAGATGAGAAACATGAAATACATTGTGGACCTCGGCTAAATGCTCGACAAATCTACTCGGTATGCGAGTCTCCAATCCTCTTTGATATAGGAAATGGTCCAACATATCTCGGTGCCAGCTTTCCGGTCTTTTCAAACCAAACCCCACCTTTTATCGGCGATACCTTGATGAAAGCTCTATCCCCAACTGAGAACTCTAGTTTCATACGCCTTTTGTCTGCGTAACTCTTCTTCCTAGACTGAGATTCCCTCATTCTTTCCTGTATCAACTCGATCTTATCCGTTGCCTCTCTCACCAAATATGGATCAAGGACCAATCTGTTTCCGATCTCTAACCAACATGCTGGTGATTTGCATGGCCTTTCATACAAAGCTTCAAAAGGCACCATTCCTATAGCAGTGTGATAACCACTATTATAGGAAAACTCCACTGAGTGCAAGTGATCTTTCCAAGAACCACTAAAATCTAGCACACAAGCTCTCAACAGATCTTTCAGTACCTTGTTGATTCTCTTTATCTGCCCATTCGTCTGAGGATGATATGCGGTACTCATCTTGAGCTTGGTGCCTAACACACACTACAGGCTCTTCCAGAACTTGCTAGTAAAAGCATCTCTATCACTGAACATACTACTGGGAATTCCATGCAGTATAAAGATGTTCTTCATGAACAACTTAGCCAATATAGGTGCAGTTCTGGTTGACCTTACCGGAATGAAATTGGCACTTTTGGTCAATCTATCCACTATGTCCCGTATACTTTTATTACCCTGGTTTGACCCTAGCAGCTCATCAATAAAGTCCATGGATATCAAGTCCCAGTTCCAAACTGGAATATCCAAAGGCTGAAACAAACCACTTGGCATCTGATGTTTGGCATTTACTTGTTGACAGTTCAAACACTATTACCCATAAGCCAACATCCCTCTGCATTACTTCCTAGAAGAAACTTCTCTTCATATCCTGATACATCTTGGTTCCCCTAGGATGAATCATAAACTTCAAGCGATGACATTCCCTAAGAACTTCTTTCTTAAGGTTTCCAATATCTGAAACACATAACCGTTCCTTCTTTCTCAACCAACCCCTGCGGTCAAGAATAAAATCCTTCAAATCATCAATCTCGTTTCCAGCTTCTAACCTTCTAATCCTCTCGGTTAACACTGGATCCTCTTTCTACATAGAAGCAATTCGTACGATCAAAACTGGTCAAACTTCCAAACAAGACATCATGGTGATATTCTGACTAGATCCAGCAGTCGACCTCAACTGCACACTGCAAGCAACCAGTGCTTCCAACTCTTTCCATTCCGCCATCATAGCTAACACCACATATGTTACCTGCTAAGCGCATCTGCCACCATATTTCCTTTTCTTGGTTATACTCGATGCTAAAATCATAAGCTGCAACAAACTCCAGCCATCTCTACTGTCTCATCTTCAGCTCCTTCCGAGAGAATAAATAACGTAGAGACTTATGATCTTTAAATAGGTCAAAACTTTCTCCCGAAAGATAATGTTTCCACACCTTCAATGCGAAGGTTACCGCTACCAAGTCCAAATCATGAGTAAGGTATCTCACTTCATGCGGTCTAAGCTGTCTAGAAGCATAAGAAATAACTTTTCCATTATGCATTAGCACAACACCTAACTCGGTACCACATGCATCGGTGTAAACTACCAATCCCCGATTCCCATCAAGAACTACTAACATGGGTGCATAACAAATGTTCCAACTTAAGGAATGCCTCCTCACATTTGTCAGACAAAACAAGCTTCACTCCTTCCTGGTTAGCATAGTAAAGGATGCCGCTATCCATGAGAAATCCTTAATTAACCTTCGGTAGTAATCAGCAAGACCAAAAAAGCTTCTAATCTTACTTACCGTTTTTGTCTTTTCCAATTGTTAACAACTTCGATCTTATCCAGATCTATTGCTGAACCTTCCTAGCAAACTAGATGACCAAGAAACTTCACTTCTTTCAGAAATGACACCTTGAGAACTTTGGTTTCAATTAATGTTGCCTTATCGTCTCCAACACTATTCTAAGATTATCCGCATGATCCTTCTTATTCTTAGAATATACCAAAATGTCATCAATAAATACCAGCACGAACCCCTCCAAGTGCTCTTGGAAAACCCAGTTCATCAAATCTATAAAGAAAGCCGATGCAATAGTAAGCCCGAATGGTATAACCAACCATTCGAAAAACCTATATACGGTCCTAAATGCCGTCAAAGGAATACTTCCCTCTATCGTCATTAGCTGGTTGAAACCTGTTGCTAAATTTAGATGGGAAAAGACTTCGGCTCCATTAAATTGATCGAATAAATCATCGATCCCCGGCAAAGGATACCTATTCTCAATCATCCTCTCGTTCAACAAATGATAGTCGATACACATTCTTAGCGACCCATCTAGCTTCTTGACGAATACCATGATCATTCCCGAAGGCGAACTACTTGGCTGGATGAAATTCTTTCCTTCCAGTTCCACTAGCTGCACCTTCAATTCCTTCATCTTGGTTGGTGACATCCTACCAAGTGGTCTACTTATAGGTTCAGCTCCTGATATGAGATCTATCCGAAACTCGATAACTCTTTTCGATGGCAACCCCGACACTAGTTCAAACGCATCCGCAAACTATCTGGCTACATAAATCTGCTTCAACTCTGCTTTCGTTCCCATAACACTCAATAACGCATATGCATTTCCGCTTGAACTACTTACTGGATAAATAACTCAACTATGGCTATTAGGGTGTTTCAATGATATTTCCCCCTCTTGGAAAAATATCCTAGCATCATATTTATCTAATCAATCCATGCCCAATATGATCCCGAAACCCACGAAATCAAAAACATATGAACTGTATGCAAACATATGACCTAACAAATCAAGTTCTAACTGGTCATATTTCATTCCCAGAGCTTCATACACTCTTATAGAATTCACAACCCTTAAAGAAGAAATAAGGTTCTAGACATAAGCAATCTACCAAATAGTGGGATATAAATGAGTGCGACGCACCAATATCAAATAGTATCCTAATTGGAGTACTATGGATCATAAGCATACCTTCCATCACAACTTTTGCTTTCTCAGAAGCCGTTGGTCTAGAGGATGATGGCTCCAATGCAAAAACCTTTCCCTTTCCAGCTTTAGCAACCTCGGGACACTTGTCCTTGTAATGCCCCATTTGGCCACAGTTGTAGCACTTCACATTCGGCCTCACTGCAACTGCTCTTCCATCAGCCGAGTGACACTCATTAGCATAGTGCCCTTTCTTGTCACACTTGTAAAAAACACTATCAGCCTTGCTCTTTTTAGCTGCTACCCCCGACTGGGAACCTTTCTTATTGAAGAACTTTCGCTTCTTACCCTGAAAATTCTGAACCTCGGTTGGTTTCCCCGTTCCAAGAGTAGAAAGCATCTCTTCATTTTGAATAGCCATGTCAACAATAATATGACATGGATCCCGTAGATTTGGCATGGTTTCCCTGGAGATCTTAGGATTAAACTCCCTAATAAACTTATCATTCTTCCGAATAACAATATCCACAGTAGCACATCTGTAACGGGACAGCTCATCAAACTCTGTAGCATACTCAACCACCGATCTACCCCTCGGAAGAAATCTGCAAGTTTCTTGAAAAATTCTGACTTGGCAACCCTTGATAATAAACTTTTTTCGAACCTCCTTTGAAATTCAGCCCAAGTCAGATCTTCCACTGGCTCTCCCATGGTAACTCCGTTCAGCCAAAACAACGATGCTTCCTGCATTCTCCTTGAAGAAAGTCTCCTTTTCTACACATCTATCAAGCTGAATCTACAAATATCCTTTCACAATGCAATAGCCAGTTCTCCACTCCTACTGCTTTCCCGGTTCCCAAAAAAGGCTTCCCTCCAAGACTAGCATAATCCTTGCTCAGCTTGACATAATTATTACCAACTAGGGACACCAGATTAGCTCTCCCAACATTCCCTACAGTTGCTCCCACAACTGCTCTAGCTTGCATCATATTTATATAGAACTGATACATCATCCTTATATCAACCAGTGGAATCTCAACACCAACATTAGCATTTCCATTTGGGTTTGCATTTTCCTGTTGACCTTGGTTGCTCCTAGTAGCGAGTCGAACATTTCCTCCTGTTGCGGTGCATTTCCCACCATGGTTCACTCTTTTGTTTCCTTCCTTCATATCTTACTTCCCTACTACCTGAAATCCAATCTTGGTAAGATACAGAAGAACAGTCGAAGAGAGTGGGGAATACATACTTAGGAATTTATAGCAAAGTATGCATACGTTACTATAACGCTTACCCAAGCCCAACTATATTTTAGATTCATTAGATTGTGTTTTAAAAACCTTTTAAGATTTAAATTCCTTTTAAGTACATAAACCATGCTCTGATACCAACTTGTAACATTCCGCTTTCGAAGGCTCAAATCTAAATGCTACGGATGCTGCAGTCATCCATAGGTGTTATTTCTAAGTGACCGAAATCGAAATATTGAAACTATCGGCAACAAAGAAACACAAGAATATGAAAAAAAATTAAACTTCAACTAAACAGAATTTCTCATTCTTATGAATTTAAGCTTAAGATTAAATTACATAATCCCAGACATTAACCTGTTCAGATCACATATACATGTACAAAATATGATAAGAGCGACATATGAGATGTCCCCTTATGATGATCAGAGAACTAATAAATATAAACTTTACAGTTCTTAGTACATCACAGTGGAATACACAAAATAGCTCTTATTAGCTAACACTGCCTCCTACACATCTCCGGAAGCTTATTCGTCCAAAACCTGAAATCTTCCACTCTCAGACCACTCAAATTAATTTTGAGTACCCAAGAGTTTGTGGAGAAATACGAACTTCGAGTCAGACAATAAGTCTAGTATGAATAACACCCTATCATCTCTTATCATAAATAGATATCTAGTGAGACCACACCTCTTAATGGAATGAGTTTTCCCCTTACTAGTATACAAACAAACATGCAAATCAATTACTATGCCCCTGCACCCAAAATGATTAGTCTTAATATAATATGAAATAAAGCCATAAATCATAATTATTGGATATCCCATCCACCCATTTATTAGTTATCCCATCTAAAAGCAATTTATTAGATTTTCCATCTAAAATCAATTTATTAGAGTTCCCCTTAAAAATCTTTAAAATGACCATCCGTCGTAATTTAATAGGATTATCCATCCTAAATCCATTCAGAATAAATGCAAATTATCCATCGTACATTGTTTTATAAAAGATAGCATGGGCTATCCACTGCACACTCCATAGTTTTCCTAGGATGACTATGAACCCTTGGGTGCCAAATCTCGAGGCTAACCACATCTGGCAAAACATTCTTTATTTCAGAAATTTGATGTGAGCTATCCACCGCACATTCAATGATTTTCCTAGGTTAACCAAGAACCCATCACTTGGCCATAAATATCATGATCCCCATGATTATCTATAAAACTTCATGATCCCCATGATTAATTATTTTCCCCAGGTATACCACCTATTTAACCTATTCCAATTGGCAGCCCCAATTAGGTTAAATTTAATAAAAACACATTAATAGCCCCAATGTTTAGTTTCGAAAGCTTATTTCTGTTTGTAACCCCAAACTATGTACCGAAATCGGTAATCCCACCTCGTTGTCCCCATGGTTTAATAACATCAAATTTATATAAGGCTCCCCCTTACATGTTCAAAAAAAAATAAGTATTTTATGATATAACCCTTCGAAGTAGCCCCTTCAAATTAGCAAAATTTTACTTAAGGAAAAGTTGGCTAAAACTGCCTTTTAAAACCCTTCGAATGAATTCCCATTTGAAAGCATATAAACATCCAAAATTAGCCTCTTCGAAAATGTTTCTTTTGAAAGCATCACAAAATCATACTTTTCGACCTTGTCGAAAGGTCCAACCCTTCGGCCTTGACGGAAGGTTTCCTTTCGACCTAATCGAAAGGTTCTACCTTTCGACCCTATCGATAGCCTAGGGTATCCATGCCGCCTTATAAAACCAATTATAAACCTTTCAAAATCACGGAAGGTAAGCCCTTCAAAAACCTTTTGAAATCAAAACCTTTCGGAACCAAACCTTTCAAAATTAGACCTTTCGAAATCAAAACCTTTTGAAATCATTGAAGATAGCCCCTTCAAAACCCTTCGAAATCAAAACCTTTCGAAATTAAAGCCTTTCAAAATCAAATCTTTTGAAACAAAACCTTTCAAAACCATTCAAAAAAATGGAGTGTTGGTGTTATAACCAACCCTTCAAAAGCGTACTTTCAACCATGTTGGAAGGTTTACCCTTCGGCTTTGTCGAGAGGTTTTTAAAACACCTTTCAGAAAACATTTTAAAACACTACTCTTGAAGGTTTATGCTTTTGAAGATCCACTTCAAAACCCCTTCTTGAATATATATATAAAAAATTCAGTCTTTTATAAATTGATAGACTCGAAGGATCCTCCTTCAACTTATTCGAAAACAATATTTTATTTCTATCCGAAAGCAAAAGAAGCAGCCTCCCCATCCCTTCGTCTTTTTCTTCCCTTTGGCCCTTTGCCTACCTTTTGAATTTGACGGAGGGTAACTGTTTACCTTCCGTTTAGATGAATGGCACCTTTCGACTTCATCGAAATGGTAAAAGCGGGCTTGTTGGAGACGAAGGCAGAAATGGCCCCACTGAAGTGATGTTTTATCTTGTTTGTCTAATTTTGATTGGCTGGGGAACTTTCTCCTATACTTTTGAATAGTGAAAATTATAAAAAAGTCAACCTTTTTCTTAAAACATTGTACTTCTTCCCTAAATATTTCCAAAAGCGAATTTCCCTTCGGTTTTAAATAAATACGGAAGCCAATTTTCAGTTTAGCCCTTGAGGTTAAATAATTTTATTACCTTAGTAAATCACTAAGGAAAAATTCTCAAAAATCATCAAAAATCTGATAAATCATATACTTCATCATATTAAAATTTCAAAGCATATGAAGATCAAAACAACTAGAAATTTAACCAAAACTGAATGAAAACTTGCCAATTATCCCATTAACATTTTAAAACACCTATGTCTTATCCAAACAAAGGTTTAAATAGTTATATCCTAACCAAAATCACAAACATGAATCAAGTATAACCCATAATCGTTCCAAACGTAGAAAAATAAAATGAGATAATAAACATGGTTATTCACCTTGATTAGTTCATTGGAGGATGAGATACTTTCCTAGCTTTAATTCCTTAGCTTATCTTTAATTTAAACTCTCCCTGGAGCTTTTTAATGGCCGTCTGAAGTGATGAGGAGTTAAGAATGAGAAAATGGAAATTTATTCAAGTGGAGGAAGAGATATATACTAAGGAATGTAGCCCCATTTCCAAGTTTACCCCTTAGGAAAAATTCCTCCTCCTTAATTTATTTAAGTCCTTTGAATTTAGTTCATTCTTTTAGATACGACCATTGGATTTGTTAATCTCATCTTCCTAATTATTTACATTATTCTATTTAATTTATCCAATTAAATATCCCGAATAATGTTATTAAAATTCAAGGTCATTACATAAATGTTCCTAGTCAAGATGCATCGAGGCTATATATCGATGTATCCGCTAAGACTAGTGCACGTAACACTTTTCAAATGTTGGATAGTGTATTACTCTAGCCTGTTGGAGGCCTTAGGGGTTACATATTGGTAGTTATCGGATAACTTGAAATAACTCACTTGATAATTTTCTGTTAGTTAATATAACTATGGTCAAATAGAAAATATCGATGCGACCAATTTACACATTTCTCTCGACTTTAAGAACACTGTCGGTCTTTAATATGAATGCTCCACTTTGATTTTAGTCAAATCATGGCATAGCGTCCATTGAGTGACTATAGTTGGGTCGACCGAAAGTATTGGAAGTGAAGCACTATTCAAGAAAGGATTCATCTTCTTAGTTATATGGTTAGTATCACAGTCAACACAAGTCAAATCAAAGTTAAATTCTCTGGCCAGAGCATTTCAGTTAATAATTATTATTATTGAACTAGGATTTTGTGTTCGGACTATAATGATGAAATGGACAATATTGGAATTTTGACCATTACCAAATTCCATATGCAAAGTGATATAGTTTTGACGAAGAGAAATGGTGTAAATAAAAGTCACAAGGGGTAACGCTTAACAAATTGAAATTGGAATTTACCGAAACCAAGTAAGTGATAAATTTGGTCAAAAAGTCATACCACCTAATTAGTGATGTGAATGCTAATATTCAAATAGTTTGATATTAATCGCTAACTAAATTTACACCTGACGAGTCATACAATAAAATAAATTCTTCTTTGACCAAACAATTTAATTAGTTTATAATTGTTATAAATTAATTAAATTAGTTAATATTTAAGGAATATTAATTATAAAATTTTAATTTTGAACCGAGGAATAAATATTATTAAATATATTTATAATAGTTATAAATATATCAATCGATATACGATATCAATAAGCGATTAGATGGATTTAATTAAATAATATATTCCTTGGGCTTAAATGGTTTAGGCCATCATGATGGGTAAAATTTTGACAACAACATGGACATAGGCGAGGTAAAATAGAGGTTGGAAATACTTGATTTTGGATGGCTTGGATTGAGGGAAAAATAGTATGAGACGAGATGTAACGACCCGTAAATTTCAATGATTTAAATTTGTTAATTTGATAAAGTTTTGGAATTTAATATTGAAAGAATGAAAAATTTGTTAATTAATAAGGAGATAATAACTTAAATGAAAAGTAACAAGGTTAACCAAAGTTAATTATTAACTATTTGAATGAAATTGCAATTAATGAAATAATGTAAATTAGTATAACTTGGTTATAAGTTGAATGTAAGTAACAAATGTAAATGTTGATTGATTAATATAAATCTACGTAATAAATGCGAATTGAATAGGGTTAGTGTTATATGAGTTGGTATAATCATTGGTGACCAATAATGAATATTTCTTTAATGACAAGTAATATAATAACGGAAAGTGTGAAAGTATAAATTTCATAGAAATGTAATGTATGTATAAAATAATAAATTGGTACTAGAATGGAATTCAAATTAATTGAAATAGTGGGAATAATATAATTTGTTATAAATGAAACATAGGTAAACAAATGTAAAATATATGTTAGTTATTTAGGGTGTTGAATAAAATTGGTAATCAAATTGCAATTAAAGGAAATTAAGTAGTACGTTAATTGGAAATAAATTTCAATAAATGTTACATTAATGTGAAATGTAATACAATGGTTAGGAGTTGTCAAATTTGGTATATTAAGGTAATGAATGGAAAGAAAACAAGGTAACTAAGTTTATATAGAATAGTAATGAACTTAATAAAAGATTTGAATTGAAACAAATCAATCCATTGAAGTCCAAATTTTAATAAGTGTAATTATTGTAGCAATTGAAATTAAACGTTATGCAATTTAAAATAAAGATAATATGAGGAAATTTATGTAATTGTTTTGAATCCAGTGTTTAAACCATCTATTTGACAATAATGAATGGAATAATAATTAATTTATTTGATTAAATGGAATTTTGGGAATTTTATTTATAATTTGTGAATTTAATGAAATTGAGGTTAATATTGGAATTTATAAATTAATCATATCTAAATTGACATTTAAATTTGTTTTAAACCATTGTAAATGATTGAGAAATCAAAAATGATAAGAATTGTCAATTTTGTAATTTAAATTGGAAATTTGATTTAATTAATCGATTATTAATTTATTTAATTAATGTAAAAAATATCATTTTGGCCACTGACTCGGATTTCGATGAAACCAGTTTCATCGAATCCGCAATAGTGAATTATTGTAGGATTTCAAGTTTCGTAGCGATCAGGTTTGCCGTTTGATCGTACGGGCTTGAAACGCCTTGAAATCAATGAAATTGAAATCAATTTGAAAAATATTGATTTTAGCATAACTTCTTCATATGATGGAATTTGGACCTGAAACCTTTACCATTGTGTTTAACATATTTAAAAACATCTATTTGATATTTGGATTTACTCAATTTTGTTCCGGGTTCAGAACGGGCTTTTTGGGCCACTTTGTCGTTAACGCGTATATCCAATCGATCTGATCCATTCTATTTCAACTTTGCCTATATATACCCTATTATAAACCCTAATTCATTTCTTATTCCTCATTTCTATACATTTTATTAGCTCCTATTTTCAATGGCTGCAAACCCTAATTCCCAAATACAATTCAAATCAAATCCAAAAGCAAAAAATTCAAACTCTCCGAATAATATAAAATTTCAAATGGAATCGAAGCTCTCGAAGAGCGCAAGTCAGATCTGCAGTTCGTTTCTTGATTGAGTTTTTGGGTAGCCGGAAATTGAGGTATAATTCATGGCCGTTCAGCGCGTCTTCATCAATCGGCTACCGATCGGCGATTCGTTTGCACTGTTGGGGGGAGAGTCGAATGGGGAGTTCATAAGTGAGTTTCGCTTGAGATGATAATGGTCAAATCTTCGGCAATAATTCGATTTAGGGAGCATTTCTACGCGGCGGCGTACAGCTGAAGGGCGATCGGGGTTAACGAGATGTCGACCAGAGAGGCGCCTCGTCGAGGCCAAGGCCATGGCAGGGATCGATCAGGTTGGATGTAGTTTTTGCGACGTGCGATCATGGTCAATGGGTTGCATTTCGTGGCGGCTATAGGTTATTTTATGCATGAAGTTCTCGGCTAGGGTTAGTAAGTGCTGACGTGGCCAAGGGAGTAAACGTTTGTTTGTGTTATTTTTATTTTATTTTATTTTGAATTCAAATGTTATAACATGCATAACTTTTGCATACGAGGTCGAAATTGCACGCGATTTTCTCCGCTAGGTTCGTATTGGAATTCCGAACATTTTGATGCTAGTTTGGATGGATTCTGAGACTGTACAAATTTTGGGTTTAAATTGAATTTAAAGTCAATTTAAATTCAAAAGTGAGTGTTTTAACCCACTCACGACTTTTAAAATTTCTTATGTGTGTTAAATTAATTTCTGATGTGATTAGAAGTTTATTTATTGCTATTTATTATATTTTCATCATCATTCCAGTTAAATCGAATTTATTGAATTAAATTGGTATTAAATTTATTATTGCATATAAACTGCTAGTTAAATTAATTTATTATTGAATATAAACTGCCATTAATTATTTGTTATTTATTATCTGTTCAATATTGATGATATTGTTTGAATTGGATGATGATTGTTATAAATGGTTGATGATTGATATTGGATGAATGGATGCTGTATTTTATATCATTATAACTGCAAGTTGTTATGCATTTTATTCCATTCAGGATTGCGGTTTGAAATGATACATAACCGTATTTTATTTTAAATTACGGATTGAAATGATAAATATCCGTATCGACCATAGGGTAGAAAATTTTATACAGACACCGTGATCTATATATAAAAATATTTCGAAATGACTTTCTACGGCTTGGTAAAGAAATATAGGGTTTTATGAGATATTTATTTGGATATTTTATAAATTTTATTTTATATACAGTTAAATTTTTGGTTTTAAGCTATGTATAAAATCGGTTTAAAGTATAAAATAAGTTAAATAATAAAGTTGATTTTATTAAGATAATATGGTTAAGTAGCTGATTAAATTTATTGTATATATAGTTATAATGGCTTAAATATAACCGAGGTTGGAAGATAAATATGAAATTGATGTGAATTAAATTACTTAAGAATTTTGCTTGAATAAATTTGATTGGAAATTTAGATAATTTTGAAATTATATGAAATTGAATTTATTTAAGATTTTAACTCAAAAGGGTTGATGTGAAATTTATTAAATTAGAAATTTTAAAAGGTTTAATTATTATAACTTGATTTTGGGGTCTGGATGAATTAACTGATTATTTCAAGTATAAATGAATTGATGGCAATATTTAATAATTGTAATTTGTGTCTTATTTAAATGATAAGGGGTTTATTATGTAAAATATTTCAAAACTAAACAATAGAAAATTTAATTGTTGAATCAAAATTATCAAATTTAGTTTGGAAATTTGGAATATTTAAAGCCTTGAAATATATCGAAATTTAAATGTTTTGTCGGAATTGAAATGTTTTGAAGTTATGAATTTCAAAGTATTATGTTTAAAGGTGTTAAAATTTCAAATGTTTTGTTTTGAAGTGTATAATTTGAAAGTGCCATGATTTTGGGAAAAGGATATATTTGAAATAAAAATGATATCATATTGATTTGGGTTTTAAAATAGAAATGATATCGTATTTATATGGTTTTGAAATGGATATTTTATTCTGGTTTTAAAAGTATAATCTATTTTGAAAAACCGTGGTGTTATAATAACGTTTGGCTGTTGAAGAGACCGGGATCGGAAGTTGTCATACTCTCTGAAAACCACTTTAACAACCGTGTATGCGGTGGAGATTCCAGAATGAAGTATGATGGTGGCGGCATTTCCTTAGAGGTAAATACGTGGACCCGACTCTCGTGAGTTGGCATAAGGTGGCTAAAACAGGAGCGATCGACGGGCTAATGAGGTAGCACCTTTGATCGGCCACATCCCTATGACATTATACTCTGACTTTTGGATTGATTCGGTGGCCATTTTTTATTTTTTTTATTTGGGGGTGTGGCTCGAGGTGGGCGGTAGCTGCGGCTATGCATTACCACCTGCCCGAAAGCGTTATTGGTATATCTACCCTGGCATTTCCTAGTTGTGCCGTGTCACCTACCTTAGCGCACCTTATACGATTTTGTTTTGTACCATACCTATGAAGTGCCCTCTGACGACGCCCAGTACAGGGGAGTTTACGGTACTGTATAGACTATGGGAATATAAAAGTGTGTTAAGGTGGAAAATGTAAAGCGTTAACGCTATTTTCAGTATATTATACATTACTTAAGACACTATTATAATAGCGTATATTACTACATAGTAGATAGTTTAACAGATACTTAGGAGGTGTGCATCCCGAACATCTCTTAAGTTACCGCACCTACGTTAGACACTGGACAGGAGATGTCAAATCCTGTAAACATCTCTGATGTCGTTCCACTCATATTTTACCATTGATTTAACTTACTTAAGATCTTTTAGTTCTGACACGAGTGTTTTGTCTTTTCAATTCGCTCGGATCAGCCTGAGCATTTCAGGATTTAGAAGACCGTATTCTGGAGGACGAAGACGAAGATTTATTATTACATATTATAGTATTCCACTACATTCGTTCTGTTCCGCTGCATTATTTATTTTTCTCTAGTATGTGTAACTCTGATATGTATTGTATAAGTATAATCGAATATTTTGTAAAACAGCTCCATGAACTGTATATTTGATTATTATATTTTATCGTTTCGCTGCAAGATTCTGTTTTGTTCTTTTCTTTCTCTACTTTTTCTTATTTACCCCATAACAATCCACCCTTCTGTATGGTTTAAGTCTGACGTGTGTGGTTTATTGTCGATTTAAAGCGTACAAAAAGGCGGGACGTTACATCTGCTATCAGAGCTTCGGTTTAGCGATAAACCTTAGCTTTGTGGGGTCTGACTTTTTATTAATATGGTAGTAATACCCTAGGATGAGTCACTGAGAGTATATATGAGAGAGCGTATTTGTTAGTGTTATAAAAAGGTTTTAATATTGTGTTAATATATTCCGTTTTGTATTTATAAATTCTGGTTGGTGCATGGGACGTTATGACATCAATGGGGATTTCTAAACATTTAATTGGACAGACCAACACAATATTTGTTTTGAATATAGGTGAATGAAATAATTTTGCCTATTATATTTTCTATATATATGAAATAAAGTTTTTGTAAATGATATATATACTTGGTTGCAATATACTGGTTGTTAGGTAGTTGAAATAAGATTGAAATTAAAATAAATCAAATTAAAAATTTTAGAACTTAAGTCCGGGATTTTTGAAAAAATTTCTTTTGAATGATTTTGAAATATAATAATAATCATATTGTTAGAAGTATTTTCTGGTATAAATATTTCAATATAATTTGAAAGGATTGTTTTAAAGAAGCTTTGAAAAGAAATAATTTATGTACTTCCCTCTCTGTCGCTGGAAAATAATTTCGGTGATGAGTGCACGCATCATCAACATTCATTTTCGAGTTTCGAATTGGAAAGGCCACTGTAATAGTTTTACTACGGATTTATTTTGATAACCAAATATAAATTTCTAATTGTTTTAAATATAATTGGATATAAGTTGTAAGTATACATTTATCTATTATTCTAAAATGATTTGAAATTTAACCTGGTATTTAATTCTTAAGTTTCCATTAATTGATAGTTTCAATTAGTGTAGTGAAATGAAATATAACTAATAATTGAAACCCTAAATGAAATAAGGGATTTAATGCAAGGTTATAATTGATATTAATGAAGTTTGAAATTGTAACCTATGAAACGAAGGATATAATTATTGAACACTAAATTAATTAAAAGAAATGGGATAAACTTGTATAAATTTCAATTGCATTCTTAAAAAGCATATATATAACTTACCAAAGATTTAAAAGTTGAAATGTCTAATAAGAAAATGTAATAGGAATTGTACGAGTAAATGTATGTAATAAAAGTGTTCAATAAATTGCTTTTACTAATAGGACTTGATGTTATAGTTGTAATATACTTGAGTTATAAACTGGAATGCTATTATAATAAAATATGATAAAGAGTAAGTATTGTAAGTAGGCAACTAGAAACTTAAGTAAATACATGAAATTAAGTAGTAATGAATGGATGAATATGATGAAACAAAGAAGAAACTTACATGACATTGAAATGAAAAATGAAATAAGATTTGTAAGTAATAAATGAAAATTTGCAAGAAATAAATGTAAAATAAAAAGATAAACCACTATATGAACGAAAAAGAAATCAAACAACAAATGTATGAATGGAATTAATAAGAATAAACTTATTCTGTTGTTTGAAATCGTTGTTTGTTTGGTTTATGGTTGTTTGGACAAGAATACTTTAAAATTGCTTGGATGAATGAATAATCTATTTAGCTTCATCTAAGACCGTTGAGTAAATGGTGCACTAAGTATTTTATTTTCCATTCTGTGTAATTTAAAGTTTGAACCCGAATAACTATTTGTTTTGTTTAATATGAATGAATGATTGATTTATGTTGATTCTATGTGATGGTTGTATGCCCTGTTGCAAGTGATTGTTGTTGTATTGATTGTTTGTTTAGGATTGAAACAACGTTAAATATTTCATTTTGTATAATTATTAACTCCTTTTAGATTATATAAGTGAAAGGCAGGTTATGAAAGCAATTTCTACTACTTTTGGTTTCATAATTAAGCGTTGTTTGCCCGACAAATAGTTATGTTCTCGGATTATGGTTTTATAGCGCTATTATAATATTTTGGAAAGTATATGCTGTTTATTGTTATATTTGATATTATATTTTCTCCCGAGCCTCTCCGTACAAAGGAGACTCTGCCAAAATTTTCCGTAAATTTTGTACTTAGAAAAACTTCGAAAAATATTTTCCGAACTTTATTAAATTGAGTATACAAAGATTTAATGGTTATAAATTGGTATATTTTATCTGAATTAATAAATTTTGAAAATTTATTTATTTATAAATTTAATATTTTAAGTAAGATATATTGATTCTTCCCTCCTTTTTCCTTTTCGAGGACGAAAAGTTTTGAGTGGGGAGAGTGTAACGACCCGTAAATTTCAATGATTTAAATTTGTTAATTTGATAAAATTTTGGAATTTTATATTGAAAGAATGAAAATTTTGTTAATTAATAAGGAGATAATAACTTAAATGAAAAGTAACAAGGTTAACCAAAGTTAATTATTAACTATTTGAATGAAATTGCAATAAATCAAATAATGTATATTAGCATAACTTGGTTATAAGTTGAATGTAAGTAACAAATGTAAATGTTAATTGATTAATATAAATCTGCGTAATAAATGGGAATTGAATAGGATTAGTGGATATGAGTTGGTATATTCGTTAGTGACCAATAATGAACATTTCTTCAATGACAATTAATATAATAAGGGAAAGTGTGAAAGTATAAATTTCATAGAAACGTAATGTATGTATAAAGTAATAAATTGGTACTAGAATGGAATTCAAATTAATTGAAATAGTGGGAATAATATGATTTGTTATAAATGAAACATAGGTAATTAAATGTAAAATATATGTTAGTTATTTAGGGTGTTGAACAAAATTGGTAATCAAATTGCAATTAAAGGAAATTAAGTAGTATGTTAATTGGAAATAAATTTTGATAAATGTTACATTAATGTGAAATGTAATACAATGGTTAGGAGTTGTCAAATTTGGTATATTAAGGTAATGAATGGAAATAAAACAAGGTAACTAAGTTTATATAGAATAGCAATGAACTTAATAAAAGATTTGAATTGAAACAAATCAATCCATTGAAATCCAAATTTTCGTAAGTGTAATTATTGTAGCAATTGAAAGTAAAGGTTATGCAATTTGAAATAAAGATAATATGAGAAAATTTATGTAATAATTTTGAATCCAATGTTTAATCCATCTATTTGACAATAATGAATGGAATAATAATTAATTTAATTAATTAAATGGAATTTTGGGAATTTTATTTATAATTTGTAAATTTAATGAAATTGAGGTTAATATTAGAATTTATAAATTAATCATCTCTAAATTGACATTTAAATTTGTTAAAAACCATTGTAAATGATTGAGAAATCAAATATGATAAGAATCGTCAATTTTAGGATTTAAATTAGAAATTTGATTTAATTAATCAATTATTAATGTATTTAATTAATGTAAAAAATAGCCATTTTGGCCACTGACTCGGATTTCGACGAAACCGGTTTCATCGGATCCGTAACAGTGAATTATTGTAGGATTTCAAGTTTCGTAGCGATCAGGCTTGTCGTTTGATCGTACGGGCTTGAAACGCCTTGAAATCAATGAAATTGAAATTAATTGAAATCAATTTGAAAAATATTGATTTTAGTATAACTTCTTCATACGAGGGAATTTGGACTTGAAACCTTTTCCATTGCATAAATATTTATAAACATATATTTTGATATATGGATTTACCCAATTTTGTTTCGGGGTCAGAAAGGGATTTTTGGGCCACTTTGTCGTTAGCACGCATGTCCAATCGATCCAATCCATTCTATTTCAACTCTGCCAATATATACCCTGTTATAAACCCTAATTCATTTCTTATTCCTCATTTTTGTGTGTTCTATTAGCTCCTCTTTCCAATGGCTGCAAACCCTAATTCCCAAATACAATTTCAAATCAAATCCAAAAACCAAAAATTCAAACTCTCCAAACAATATAAAATTTTATATGGATTCAGAGCTTTCGAAGAGCGCAAGTCAGATCTGCAGTCCGTTTCTCGATCTGAGTTTTTGGGTGGTCGGAAATTAAGGTATAATTCATGGCCATTCATTGCTTCTTCATCAATCAGCGACCGATTGGCGATTCGTTTTTACTGTTGGGGGGAGAGTCGAACGGGGAGTTCATCGATGAGTTTCACTTGAGATGATGATGGTCAGATTGTTGGCAATAATTCGATTTGGGGAGCGTTTCTATGCGGTGGCGTATGGCTGAAGGGCGACCGAGGGTGACCAGAGGCGGCCAGAGAGATGCCTCGGCGAGGCCAAGGCCATGGCAGGGATCGATTAGGTTGGAAGTGGTTTTTGCGACGTGCGATCATGGTCAATGGGTTGCGTTTCATGGCGGCTACAGGTGTTTCATGCACAAATTTATCGGCTAGGGTTAGTAAGTGCTGACGTGGCCAGGGGAGTAAACGTTTATTTGTGTTATTTTTTTATTTTATTTTATTTTGAATTCAAATGTTATAACACGCATAACTTTTCCATACGAGGTCGAAATTACGCATGGTATTCTCCGCTAGGTTCGTATTGGAATTCCGGACATTTTGAAACTGGTTTGGATGGATTCTGAGACTGTTCAAATTTTGGGTTTAAATTGAATTTAAATTCAAAAGGTGAGTGTTTTAACCCACTCACAACTTTTAAAATTTCTTATATGTGTTAAATTAATTTCTGATGTGATTAGAAGTTTATTTATTGCTATTTGGTATATTTTCATCATCATTCCAGTTAATTCGAATTTATTGAATTAAATTGGTATTCAGTTTATTATTGCATATAAACTGCCAGTAATTATTTGTTATTTATTATTTGTTCTATATTGATGGTATTGTTTAAATTGGATGATGATTGTTATAAATGGTTGATGATTGATATTGGATGAATGGATGTTGTATTTTATATTGTTATAACTGCAAGTTGTTATGCATTTTATTCCATTCGGGATTGCGGTTTGAAATGATATATAACCGTATTTTATTTTAAATTACGGATTGAAATGATAAATATCTGTATCACTTGACCATAGGGTAGAAAATTATATACAGACACCGTGGTTTATATATAAAAATATTTTGAAATGACTTTCTATAGTTTGGTAAAGAAATATATGGTTTTATGAGATATTGATTTAGATATTTTATAAATTTTATTTTATATATAGTTAAATTTTTGGTTTTAAGCTATGTATAAAATCGGTTTGAAGTATAAAATAAGTTAAATGATAAAGTTGATTTTATTAAGATAATATGGTTAAGTAGCTGTTTAAATTATATTGTATATATAGTTATAATGGCTTAAATAAAACTGAGGTTGGAAGATAAATATGAAATTGATGTGAATTAAATTATTTAAGAATTTTACTCGAATAAATTTGATTGGAAATAGAGATAAATTTGAAATTGAATTTATTTAAGAGTTTAACTCAAAAGGGTTGATGTGAAATTTATTAAATTGGAAATTTTAAAAGGATTAATTATTACAACTTGATTTTGGGGTCTGGGTGAATTAACTTATTATTTCAAATATAAATGAATTAATGGCAATATTTAATAATTGTAATTTGTGTCTTATTCAAATGATAAGGGGTTTATTATGTAAATATTTCAAAACTAGATAATACAAAATTTAATTATTGAATCGAAATTATCAAATTTAGTTTGGAAATTTGGAATATTTAAAGCCTTGAAATATATCGAAATTTAAATGTTTTATCGAAATTGAAATGTTTCGAAGTTACAAATTTCAAAGTATTATGGTTAAAGATGTTAAAATTTCAAATGTTTGGTTTTGAAGTGTATAATTAGGAAGTGCCATAATTTTGGGAAAAGGATATATTTGAATTAAAAATGATATCATATTGGTTTGGGTTTTAAAATAGAAATGATATTGTATTTATATGGTTTTGAAATGGATATTTTATTCTGGTTTTAAAAGTATAAACTATTTTGAAAAACCACGGTGTTATAATAACGTTTGGTTATTGATGAGACCGGGATCGGAAGTTATCATACTCTTTGCCAACTCCGAAAACCACTTAACAAACGTGTACGCGGTGGAGGTTCTAGAATGAAGTAGGATGGTGGCGGCGTTTCCTTAGAGATAAGTGCATAGACCCGACTCCCGTGAGTTGGCATAAGGTGGCTAAAACAGGAGCGATCAACGGACTAATGAGGTAGCACCTTTGATCGGCCACATCCCTTCGATATTATACTCTGACTTTTGGATTGATTCGGCTGCCACTTTTGATTTTTTTATTTGTGGGTGTGGGTCGAGGTGGGCGGTAGTTGCGGCTATGCTTTACCACCGTCCCGAAAGCGTAATTGGTATATCTATCCTGGCATTGCCTAGTTGTGCCGTATCACCTACCCTAGCGCGTCTTATACGATTTTGTTTTGTACCATACCTATAGAGTGCCCTCTGACGAAGCCCGGTACGGGGGAGATTATGGTACTATATAGACTATGGGAATATAAAAGTGTGTTAAGGGAAAAATGTAAAGCCTTAACACTATTTTCAGTATATTATACTTTACTTTAGATACTATTATAATAGCGTATATTACTACATAGTAGATAGTTTAACGGATCCTTAGGAGGTGTGAATCCCGAACATCTCTTAAGTTACCGCACTCACGTTAAACACTAGATAGGAGATGTCAAATCTCGTAAACATATCTGACGCCGTTCCACTCGTATTTTACCATTGATTTAACTTACTTAAGATCTTTTTATTTCTGACTCGAGTGTTTTGTCTTTTCAATTCGCTCGGGTCAGCCTGAGCATTTCAGGATTTAGAAGACCGTATTCTGGAGGACGAAGACGAAGATTTATTATTATTTATTATAGTATTCCACTACATTCATATTGTTTCGCTGCATTATTTATTGTTTTCTGGTATGTGTGACTCTGATATGTATTGTATAAGTATAATCGAATATTTTGTAAAACAATTTCATGAACCGTATATTTGATTATTATATTTTATCGTTCCGCTTTAAGATTCTGTTTTTTCTTTTCTTTCTCTACTTTTTCTTATTTACCCCATAACAATCCGCCCTTTTATATGGTTTGAGTTTACGTGTTTGGTTTATTGTCGATTTAAAGCGTACAAAAAGGCGGGACGTTACGTGAGATCCACTCTTTTCTCTCTTCTATCCTCTGCTTAAGCATGCCTAACCCTAATTGCAAATATACTTTTGATACCTCTTCTTCCATCCTTTTCTTGTCGAAATTATACCATAGCATCTCCATCAATACAAACTCAAATCAAGTCAGACTCAACAGTCGAACGTCAATTGTTCAAGGACTAGCAATATGTTGAATCGAAAATAATTATATATACATATATTATATAATTACATAAATATGGTTTATATTTGATTACATTATCATACTATGATTGAAATTGCTCATATAATTTTATATATAAAGTTTTATATTTATAGTAATTTTTATGGCAAGGAAATAATTTTTATAATTATCTATTATTATCTAATATTATTTAAATAAATATACAATATAAATAAATCATATAAAATAAAATATATTATGAAATATTATTTTAACATTGGAGAAGTTTTCAGCCCGAAAATAAAAAATTAAAAACAACTTTGTTATTTTCAAAAATTATTACTTAATTCGGTCGACAACTAATAAGGTACTTAAAAATAAATTTTAACCAAGAAAATGTGAATTTTTCAGAGTTCAAAATATCATTTATGATTTACTAGAAATTTAATATTTTGAAAAGGTTTTAAAAATAATTTTTTATTAATATTTTGATGTAATTTCGAAATTCAATTATAATATATTTTAAAGTAATAATAAATTTTCCTATGTTATGCATACGATTTGGAACTTTACAAAAAAAATATTATAATAATTTAATTAATTAATATATATGTTTGTATATTATAAATATATTTATGTACATATATATTAAAATAAAATAAAATATTATTTCATTTGTATTGGCATATACATATTTTATGATTTAAAAAAATATTATTCTTTATTTTAATTTTTAAATAACTTATTTATATTAAATATATATATATATATATATACTATAATAATATATGTGTATATATATATGTTGATATTTTATTTATACTATTTTATACATACATGCATACATATATGTGTGTGTGTGCGTATTATGCATTTACATAAATTATTTAAAAAAACTTATTTTTTGGGTAGGGTCGGGTAGGGTCGGTTCAGGTTTGATTAGGTAATAACATTTAAATGCATACGTTTCTTTATTTTTTGGTCGAGTCTTTCAGGTCGGGTTTGACTGGGTCTTTATTGTATTTTTCATCACCCATAGCCGACCCGAGACTCATCAGGTTTAGTTCGGGTTTGGATCTTTTCAGTTTGGTTCGGTTTTGCGGTTCTCGGTTCTATTTATCATCCCTGGTTGCAATGTAAATTTAAACATCTATACGCGGGCATGTTATATCTTGAACGAGCTAACACGTTGCACATATACATACATATATATGTGTATATATGATACGTACAATATATAAATTAAATAAAACCATATAATTTATGAATTTGAATAAAATAAAAAAATTTATTTAAATAATACTTAGAAATATTTTAAATGAATCAGACTACATAAGCGCAATAAAGATCCAAAGGGTTAAATTTTTTAAAATTCACACATAACTTCTGCTATAGGCTGGCCTAGTTCCAATAATAGTATCAAAAATAAATAGCATATGGGGTCTCTAAGGTTGGGTTTGGGTAATCTAGTACTTTGCCCTACCTAGTTACAAGCCTGGCCTGTGATAAGGTAAGCACAAAAGGTTATCTCTAAAAGAAAAGGCCCAATTTGAATTAGGCCCTGGGCTAATTTCAAATTTATTTTGAAATAAATGAATTATTCAACTATAATATATTTTAAAATAATAATAAAATTTTCCCGTGCTGTACATATAATTTGGCAGTTGATAAGAATTTTTTATTAATTAATATATATATATATGTTTATTTATTATAAATATATTTATGTGTATATATATATATTAAAATAATATTATTTTATTATTATATTTATAGTAATATATACATTTTTCGTGATCTAAAAAATATTATTATTTATTTTAATATTTTAATAACTTATTTATATTAAATAGATATATTATAATAATATGCATACATATCTATATATTTTATTTTTAAAATTATATATATATATATACATGTTATCGGTATTTTGACCCAGCAATATTCGAAATGATTAAACAAGTTAGACTCGACTGTTATCAAGGCCAGTAGGCCCAGAGCAATGGTTGTGGGTCTAAAAATCAAGTACATATGGTAATATGAAGCTATGATGGAACGAAATTAAGAGATATGCAATGCAGAATATTTAAAGTATGGAATAAAATTTAATATAGAAAAGGGGTCGGCTATAATCCCTCTTAATCATAAGGATCGGTTTACTTTAGCTAAACAAATGCAACTCAAAAACAATCGATGTCTCCAAATCCATAAGTCCAATGCATATGAAACTTCGGGAACAAAAATTTAAGGACCCTAATGGGACTAGCCTTGCACCTCAAAAGGAGAAAGCAAGAGGGATCGACCCTCTTCCCTCTTGAGGGATCGGCCAAATCAAGTAGAACACACTTTCTATATTGATCGATCAATAACTCAACATGTGCAAGTCCAATTGACATGAAACTTGAAGGCTAAGCATATTGCAACATTGAGAAGCTCTCATACGGATAGCAACCCCTCCTCCAAAATAGGGATCATTCCTGATCCCTATTTCTTAGGATTTGGACCATGCAATCCCTCATGTGGGCCCATATGGTTTTGGAGATCTTTCTGCTGAATTTTTGGGGAGGTATTTCACCGTCTTCCTCTATAAATGTAGACTTGATTGACCTTTACACTACTTGTTTATTTTTACTCTTTTGTAACTAAGGATTCTAATCAAGTCCGTATTGTGCTCATTTCACAAAGCGACTAATAAAGCTATTCGTTCAAAGTGGACGTAGGCAAACAACGTCGAACCACTATAAATTGTTGTGTCTTTGTTATCTGATTATTACTTATTACTTTACTGCTATATTCTCTTTGTTTACATTTAATATTCTTTATTTATTACTCTACAAAATCTCTATGGGTGTTTGAGCCAATTCCTAGTGTAAACATTTTGGTGCTTTCATTAAGAACGAGATTCTCAGCTCTATTTGGATCCCTTTGCTGCTACTGGATTGCGTAAATCCCTAAAAGAGATCCAGAATTATCTTTAAGTGGTTTATCCATTCTATTCGAATTTGAAATAGTCTAGGGAAAACTATCAACAATGGTTAGAAACACCAGATCTACCTCTCAAAATGCAGAAGGAAATGAGAACGCTAGCATACATCAAGGAGGCCAAAGCAATCTACCAGTGGATGTTAATGCTACCAATCCAGTCGAAGTCCAGAATCCAGTAGATTCCATCATAGGAGCTGATTCCATAATTCGACGAGTGAGCTCATGCATAGGAACCGATAGTTGAACTAGAAGATTCAAATTAATATTAATTTAACGAATCAACTAAGGAAGCAACAACATGGGAAATCTAGGAGAGTGCCAACGCATTATTCTGCATCAGAGAGTTCTAGTTCATCAGATGACTATCACAAACGCAGACATCATAGAACTAATGGATCACATAGAAGCGTCTAGACATCAACAAGCAAACCTGCATGGGTTGCCAGGACCAATCGGGGACGATCCCTTCTCCAAAGGAGGAATTTGCCTCCTCCCTACGAAGCACAAGCCAGAGTCGCCGCGGTTGATCTGGATGTTGGAGTTCAGGTGGATGCAGACATGTTACCTCTCTGGAATGATGATGATGTGAATGCACACGATATGCATCGAGTGGATATTGAGCCAAGAAGGCGTGGAATGACTTGTAGACATCCACCGGACCATTCATGTTAGGTGGAGCACGCTTACTGCTTAGCTCCAACTATCCAAACACCAGACTTGTCGCCTATGGTTAGACAACTAATAAGGGAGAGCCAAAGATTGACCAATGACGATTGGGGGATCTCGATAAGCCATACCCCATTCGTCGACAATATCCTACATGCAGAGTATTCAAGGAGGTTCAAAAAGTTGTCGATGCCTGCCTACGAGGAAAAAACCTACCATAGGCAACACATCATGAGATATGAATGGTAGACGGATTATGCACGAGCTGATGGTGCCACAAAATGCATATATTTTCCTATTACTCTCTCTGGAATAGCAACGATGTGGTTTATGAGATTACCCTCGCGGTCAATCTCTAGATTTGACAGTTTGGCAGCACAATTTGTGGAGTAGTTCCATATGCATGCAACTCGCACCAAAGATGCAATGTCCTTATCAAGCATAATCCAGGCTCTAGGAGAATCGCTGAAAGATTATTTGGAAAGATTTCATACAGCCATCACAGAAGTTAGTAATTCGAATGACCATTCAATATTGATGGCAGTAACAAGAGGGATTGACGCATAATTCGACTTTGGCAATTAGTTAGCTGGCAAACCATCCGCAACGTTGGAGCGTTCCTATGCAAAATAGCTCAGTATTTAAGGAAAGAGGAATCTAGATGCTCTAGGAAGAAGAATGTTGTAGGACCAAGTAAAGAGGAAGTTCAGAGTAACATTATGGTGAAACAATCTGGGGAGAGTTTTAGAAAAGTTCAAGTGAATGTCCAAAATAAACTAAATCAACAAAAGAAAGGGAGTGATGGGAACCGTGAGCAAAAGAGGGATACTACACGTGGAAGTCAAGGATTCCAACGTATGATACCTACACACCATTGGATACATCACTAGAGAACGTTGCACTACCATGCAATATAAGAAGCCACCTTCGAAGAATCGACGGAGAAGCAAACCAAAATATATTGTCGGTTTCATGAATGCTATGGTCACAACACAAACAAAAGTAGGCACCTTTAGGATGTTGTCGAGAAACTGATTCAGAAGAGTAAACTACAGCAGTTTATTAAAGCCCCACAGGATGGTGGGCAGTGTAAAGGCCCGCAAATCCGTACCCCTTTGAACTAACAAAATTCAACAACAGATCAGTCCAAAGTGGCACAAAAGTACGAGTCTTCGGATAAAAGAAGAAAGAGGTAGAAGAAGAAGAAAAGAAAACAACATCAGAATCTCACATCGCAGCGGAACAGAATATAATATATAGAATACAGCTTTAAATACAAGAAATATGTATTGTTATACATATATATACATACCATCATCAGAGTACATCAAACAATCATACATGTCCATACATAGCAGAAATAATAGACAAATACGGAAATACGCTATGTCATCCAGCTCGTCTTCTAAGCTCCAGCATATAACCTGAACCTGTTTAACTCGGTCTGACCCGAGCATCATATGAAACAACACCCGAGTCAGTCTGGAAAACCAGCGTGAGAAAATCACACTCAATTGGATTATTAAATTTTCAAAAATCTTTTGAAAACGAAAGCATCTCGTAAGACCACGCCACAAATAAACATGTCGGATTTTTACCTTACGATAGCTAAAACATTTTTATTAAAGTTCTCAGATATTATTATAGTGTCTATAGAAAGTAAAATAGAATCTAGCTGAAATGCTTGCATCTCATGTTTCAGTAATAATTGGGCACAATCAAAACCGTACAGGCGCTTATTGGAGATTGGATTCCATACAATGGCAGGGCTACCGGGGTACCGCCCGTCACAATACCTGGTCTAGATCATAGTACCGAGGAGCCACCCTAACTCCCCTGCAACACAAGACCGGAACCATCCCTTACTGGACAGTCCCAAGCAAGATCACCCCGTGATTGGCGCGACCAACCACCCACTAAGCCGAAATAAAAGGGACATCTAGACTGGGAAAACCTTACTCTCCAGTGGGGGCTACCCATGAAGTCTTGCTGCACCTCCCCTGTTTTAGCCATTCCCGGTTGATAAGGCTTGAGGCTAATCGTTACCTTTCAAGAACGAGTCCCACTTAGAATGCTCATCGTCCACCTGACGACGTTCCGAAAGTATTCAATCCATACAAGTTGCCCTGGGTCTGACAAACCGAATCACCGTCTTCAACTCTTCACGGCCTTCATTCGTAATCGTTCAAACCGGATCGAAGTGGTTTTCGGATAATTAAATCCGATCCCAGACTCTTCGAAACGATCAACGCATTGGCCAAATATTGATAGTCGGTTATTTAACTATCAAATAATCATACACAAGCAACCATCAAATAATTTCCATAAATTATTTATCTCAAATATCATTCAGATATTATTTCCATTTTAACCCATTTGAAATAAAATTTCAAAGTCCTTTATTTCCATGAAATCATTTAACTGATTTCTCATACTCACCCACATTTTGATTTATTCTTGAAAATATCCTTTATTTTCTCATTCCTTCCTCAAAAAATCAATTTATACTTCTGCTTATAAATTTTCAAACTCAATTTCTCCACTTTATCAGATTTCTCCTAAATCTTATCTCATGTAAATTAATTTGCTTACCATCACAAGAGGATTTTAATTGGGTTTTAATAAAATTTTGAAAACATATAGATTTATAAAATAAGTAATATTAAATATTAAAATTTATATCTAGTTATTTATAAGTTTCAAGGCTGGTTTTAGAAAAAAACTAGAGTTTATTACAAATAATTGCTAAGCCTTCAAAAATAACTAATTTGTAATATTTTAAATTCAAAAATGATTTATAGAACCAATATAGTATAGTAATTTAAAAAAAATTCCTTTAAAATAACTTTATCATTTAGGAAATCCAATATTCATCTATAAATGCCTCTTGTCCACATTCACCTTCTTTCTTTCGGAAATATTCTACTATTTCCATTTCAAACAAATTTATAACTCAATATAAGTTCACCTTGACTTATCCTTACCAATATACACTGATATTTTCCTATCTCGTTTATAAACTTTATTTATAAATTTATTAAATCTCTTTGAGTTCACTTTATTTATAAAGATAGTTTTATTTAAGAATTCCACCTTAATAATTTATTTCTTCTATATCAATTTTCATATTGCTCTCTAAATAAATTCCATTCATTACTTACTAAAATTCCTTTTTATTTCTTAATAAAAATCCCTTATTTGTACTTTTTAACAACATTTCCTTTTTATTCTTAAATAAAATTTTACTTGTTGACTACAATAATTCTTCCAGTGTTTAATATATTAAATTTTCCCAAAAACTCAACTTTAACCAATTTCAGTTTATAAGATGCTTTTATTTCTTTTTCTTCATTCTCAAGTTGAAGTTTCAAATTCCAATAACATTTTCGGATTGAGTTTTATTTAACTTCTTTGAATTAATTTATCAATAGTCGTTAAATTTTAAATTTCAGCTTCTTTGTTATTCAATAGTTAATAATTCAATTTATATACAAGGCCACACACCTCAATTTATCATCTTGTCACAGAACAACATATATATGAGATAAAAAAAATATCTTTGAGGAATCCTGTTGGATCCCTCCAACCTGTTCCCTGCATTCGCAGATGTTAGCACAAATAAAATACCAATTCCACCTCAATGATGCAATATTGCAGTATATGGGATTCATATATTATCATCCGCTATTATGCGGCATATTGGGTCTATTTAATTATTCACTAATTTCAACCATCATTCAAGCAATTCAACAATAAATTTAAATTCAACAATTTAAATTTAAAATCAACTGAGTGATATTAACTCACCTTTGATTTTGGTTTTGCCAAACCGATCCAATCCTGACTCGTTTCCATATTTTTGACCTTGAATAACAATTTGATGATTTATTAATATTTGAAGTAATCAAACAATTAAATTTCCATTAATTTAATTAACTAAGAATTCTGGGTTTAAACTAATAGTTTTGATTTAAGCTAATTTCTTTTAATAAAATAATTTTTAGAGAGTACAGTAATTAAATAAGTTTATTAAATGAGTAAATCACCATAATTTATTACTTTAAAACAAACTAGGCTTGTGAAAATATATATATGTATATTTATTCTATATTATTATTGTTGTTCTCTCTAACCTATATATTCTAAATAAGAACTAAAATGAGTTGACTTTACTGCATATACATATACATATATTTATAAATCTTTAAATTGAAAAGGATAAACTGATTTCTATACTTTACTGTTTTTCTACAACATATTTTTAAATTCACTTGAAAATTAAAACGGAAGCCAAAACTAATTTTATATATTTCAGTCAGTAAAACATACATGTTAAGTTAAAATCAGAAATTGAAATTCAAACCTAACTTTACATTTTTTTTTCTATTATTTTTATTTTATTTTTATTTATACACAAACATTAAATAAATAAATAAAGGAAAACAGCAATTACCTACAGCCCAGACTCTCGTTCGACGACATTACCACTCACCCGAAGCCCTAGCTTCCACCGAACTCCTCGATCGAACTGCCGCACCCTCAGCCTTGCTCGAGCTCGCGACCAACTCGCCTTCAAACGAATGGTAGCGGCCCCCTTATCACGAAACCCCTAGCCGCATGATCATCCACCTCGTGCCACCGTATCCCCCAAATCACCGCCATGCTCCTCCAGATTGAACTGCACACCATCGCGCGCCTCACGATGCTCGACACGAGAATTCCCACCATCATCGACCGGTCGTGACTCTTATTTGCACGCGCGAAATCGAACTCGCCTAGATTTCGTTCGATTTCAAGATAGGGTATACTCATATATTTTTATTTTGAATCGAGTGAGGCCATTTATTTTACAGTGAAGGTAGAGAATCGAACGGAAAGGAAATGATGAGGGTTTCGAAAATAAGAATACGAGGAGGGTTTCGCGATTATGAAGAAGCGGCCATAAATTTTAATTTCATTACTGATTGAAGCAAGACACAGGAAGCATCGCGTTATAAAGAAAATGGGAAGCGTACGAAGGAAAACAAGTAACAGTATTCTGATGGAACGGAAGTGTGTTGAGGAAGCTAGGTTAATTATTTTATTTTAAACCTTATATTTAAACTTCTCGAATTTCAATTAAATTATAGCGCGTTTGTTTATCGTACAATCACACGGTAGTTTCGAAAATTATGAAATTTGAAATCCGGTAATAATTCAATATTACGGATCCAAGGAACTGGTTTCGTCGAATTCCGAGACTGTGCCTCGGAAGGCTATTTTTAAATATCAATTCACACGATGCAAATTTGAAATTGAACAAATGGCTGTTAAATTTAATTTTAATCCATCTATTACATCCAGTGTTATCAATATAAAGTTTATAAGTCGTTGAAATATTTTTAACAAGCTTACAACTCTAGATTTTAAATTTTACCCAATATCCAATTATTACTTTCATTATTAATTTATTCTATAGATTGTTAAATTCTGAATCCATTCTATCATATAAAACCAAACTATTCAAATTAAAAATCGAATTAAAGTTCAAATTAAATATTTAAATCCAATTTAAATATTGCAAATTAGCCGTCAAAATCCGGGTCGTTACATTCCTCCCCCCCTTAAAAGAATTTCGTCCCCGAAATTACTAGTTAGGAAGAATGGTCCAATACCCGTTACTATTTCTCCAAAACCAACAATTCAACATCCTACCAATTATCTTTTTAATAAAAGTCGCATTTGTAGGATCTAGATTAACCCTCGAGGGGGGGTGAATAGGGTTATAGCAAATTTTCTCGATTTAAACACAGAAATAAACTGCAGAAATAAATATGCTGAAAAGTAAATCAAACACAAAATTTACCCAGCTTCGGCAACCCCTGCCTACTGCTGCATTCCCAGATTTCTATTAGAATTAAACAGTATCACGCTTACAAACACTCTACTAGACTCGCAGACCCTTTTGCTCCCGCTCACAAACACTCTACTAGACTCGCACACCCTGCTCCCGCCTATAGAGTTTCGCTTACTCGCAAACACTGCTCCCGCCTATAGAGCTTTGCAAACTCGCACACCCTGCTCACTGAACTAATTCTAAATAGACAATCTGACACAACCTAAACCCTAGGTGGTGATTTACACATTCTTTGACTCAAAAAAGAAAAGCAGACTCCAAAATTAAAACCAGGAGCAAAAAAAAAAGAACTTTGACTCTACATTTTTTGCTCAAAAATAAAAAACTAAAAACCCCCTTTTATAAAATTAAAAACTAAACCCCATTTTAATAATAAGGCCGGTCCCTTATTTTTGAACCCAATCTACTATTATTCTTTGACCCGTTCCTTTCTTCTCGTGAGAGTAATGTCGGCCGATCTTCTTTCTGAAATTAGGGCTTTTATGCTATCGGTCCAAATTGAGGCTTTCGGCTCTTGCTCGTGCTTAGATTTCTGATGATCGATTGTTGCGTCGCTTGTTCTCTGATAATTGATGCTTGCTACTAGATCGTTCTCTGATGATCGAGTTGCGTTGACTGGCTCGCTCGTTCTCTGATGATCGAGTTGTTGGTATGTAATTTCTCTGTTTTTGCTATTGATTGTCGTATTAAACTCGATGCCTATGATGACAGTTGGGTGATGTATTTATATGAAATTCGAGACACTCGAATTTGTTCGTACTCGTTTACACTTTCCTAATTTTCTGTTGCCTGATGCGTACGGCTTCTATTCTGTAGCGTTCGATTGCCTTGAGTCACACGGCAACAACTTTCCCCTTTTTCATTTCTGACTTTTTCAAAGACGTATATTTTCGTTGAATTCTCTGACTTGATTATCTCGTAGTCTTCGTCTCTGGCCACCTTCTCTGGTCGGTTTTACATGAACTTTACTTGGGCATTTTTTATGTTTCATTTTACTTGACTTCTGTTCATGTCGGCACTGGCTGTAGTTGAGTTGATACATTTGTCAGTTCTACATTTGTTTCACTTGGTATCGCTGCATCCATTCTGTTGCACTTTGATGTTGTATATGTGATGCATTCATTACTGCAATACTTGTTGCACTTTAGTTGTTCACCATGTTGCATTCACTCCATTTTGCATTGGTGCATTGCTGTCATGTTGGTTCGAATTGCACTTGCTCTTTTGTACTACTTCACCATGTCACTTGAGGTTTTGCAGTTGGTTTATTGATGCATTCATGTTCATGCAGTCTTGTCTTGGTTGAGTTTGTTGTTACAGTATTCATTGAGCTGAATATCATGGTGTTCTTTTCACCCATTACTCCACTTGCATTGCATTTGTGATTGATGTAGTTTTGACATTTGGTCATGTTGCAGTATTCATCGTTGTTCCCACTGTGTTGCATTTGTATCACTGGTATATGCTTCCATCTATTTGGTTGTTGCAGTTCTATGTAGTTGCTATGCCTTGTGTTCTTGTAGCTTTCATCACTGGTGCATGTACATTGCTTCGTGTTGCCTTCATGTAGCTTGTTCTCTACATTTGCTTGATTGTTTACATGCATGTGGTCTTGGTACACTTCTTACTGTTATTTGATTGCTGAGTCTTGTTCATCCCTCTGGTATACCTGGTTGGTTTAACATGGTCTTCACTGTGAACTTTTGTTCATGTTTGTACTGGTTTGGATGGTCACTGGGTTATTTGAATTGCTGAATTTTGCTGCAATCTTCATTGAGCTTGTACACCATGTTGCATGCACTGGTTTTGGTCGAGACTTGATTCTTTGTTGGCACTTTTAGATGTTTGCAGCTTGGTCTTTGTTGCAACTGGCTGTTTCATTGTTTCATGCATTATTGATGCTTTGATGCAGTTTTGATTTGTCAAAGCTTTGCATTCTTCAAGTTGCCTTGTGTTGAATCCAGTCTCAAAACTCGGATTTGACCTTGTGCTCGTGTCATGATTTTATTTATGTTGCACGTGAGTTGAACCCGGCTTTTCATTTGGGTTTGACCTGTGCTCACCTGTCCCTGTAGCATTATCAAGTGTATATTGATGTGCACGGCCTTGTGGCATGTACAGTGATACACTATGCATGTCACACTGTTCGTGTGTGATGAATTCAAGTGTGAATGATGACGAACAACCCAAATAACTGAGGCAAATCATATTTTCAAAAATCATATTTTATTTTATATTGCAAAAATATTTCTTTTTCAATTTTACTGCGTTAGTGAATATTTTTGCAGATTGCTCAGATGCTGGATTCAAACAGGAATGTAGTTGAAGACAAAATACGAGTGTGAGTGATATGTAGTGAGGTTATAAATGTAAATTGAAATCGTGATGTATTCAAAAATGTATATGTATAGTGAGAGCTTGAAATTGTACTATTCAAGATTGTAATAAATATTTGTTTGAATAAAATTTCTGTTTGAATTCAAATTCTGTTCAAATTCTATGTAGTTTATTTTATTCAACAAATATTTATTTAATCTATGAAAAACAAAATAGTACATTACCAAATACATTTAAATGAATATATATGTTTATTATCATCAGACAAAAACATATAAGCGCATATTCAACAGCATTACCAGTCTTATTAACTTTCTAAACTTTTCCTTAGTTTCAAACTATACTATTCGTTTAACCATTCAAGTTTCAATTTAAAAATCAAATTTTGACATATCAAAATTTTTCTAAGTCCCTAAATTCCTGAAATTTTTTGCCAGCGTCTCATTTGCTTGGCTAGCTCGGTACAACTACAAAATGGCTCTACGGCCTCCCAAATCTCAAAGGAAAACAAAACGCCAAGTGGCTGGATCAAAAGCCCAATCAATTTCTTATAGAAATTTAAACACGTGCCTTTTTTCGAGCATTTCTAATTTTATCTTCTGAAACCAAAATCAATTCTCTTTACCTTTATATTACCTGCATATCTTGCACAGCAATATGTCCAATCACAATATTCAAAACATTTTATCGACTTTCTTACAAATGTCAATATATATCCATTCAAATATTATTTTAGATTACATTTGAAATATCAATTCCCAATTGAGAATGCATCATTCCTTACTTAAGTTAGTATAAGCATTTTATGTGTCTCTTATATTTATTTTCATCTTACCACTTTAGTTTATATCCATTCCTATTTAAGTTGATTCTTCCATTTCCATATGAATTCAAATTATCTTTAACTCTGAATATTTAAATTCTATTTTACATTTATAACAAATTCATGTCATTATTTTAAATTAGTTTCCTTCACTGATTTATTTCAATTTCCAATTTGAAAACGTTTGTCGTTAACAAAATTTTCAAAAACTTTAAAAAAATTCTAACTCCCAAAATTTCCAAACTTTTTTGGCAGAGTCTCCTTTGTACGGAGGAGCATTTGCAATTTGACAATAGATATAAATATATATACATCGACCCACACGGTCGGAAAAACTAAAAACAGTTCATATTTCCTAGTTTGTATTGCATAGGCGTACCTTATTTAGCATTTTAAGCAAGCGGCGAATTTTATTTTAGCATTTACGTGCCCAAAACCCGCTATTCAGTATTCTGGTACCTGTACTTACTCAATTTAAACATATAAGTATCATATTTATGAAATTTACAACATTTCATTCATTTAAGCAGCTACAACACAATTATAACATAAGAAATGCATTCAATACAACTTACATAAGCAAGTTACAGGGTTTTCAATCTAATTCAGTTGGCTTCTAGACCAATTCATATACCATTTGCATTCAACACAAGTGAGTTTCAACTCATTTACTTAGCTCTAATTTCATTTTCAAGTCCAGACAAACCCATTTCAGTTTACTTGATTTCAAAATCAATTCTGCTACTTATCAATTCAAAGTCATATTCTATAAACAATATATACAAGTAGTTTGTATAAACAATTGATAAGGTTCCAATTAAATCCAATTGCTTTTACTCAATTTTATATCATCATATCCTGATTCAGAAGGATTTTCAATATCGTTCTTTTTATATTCTATTTATTTTTTAATTCAATCTATTTTATATTCATGGAAATTGATGAAAAATAAGTTTATTTACTTCTATTATTCCATAAAACTTTATTTAATCTTGTTTACGACAACAACAAATATTATTTTAATAATTAATTAATTCAACAGGTCGTTATTTTTTTACATTGAGTTTTATTCAAACCCATTTTATAAAGCTTGACAACTTCCATGCTTATGATTAATAACCATTTTCCCAAATTTATACAAGTCATGCTTCATTCAATTTTATATTTAAGTCAATTTACTTTAAATCATCTAAATTTCATAACTTAAGTCATTCCATTTGCCCATAAATTCTTTTTTCAATTTAATTTGATTCTATTTAAATCTAATCTCTTCCATTTACTACTTAGCTCAGTTAATTTATTTACTCAATTCATTAAAAAAAATTAATTTCCATGTTCGATTCATTATCGAACTTATTTAATTAATTTCAAGACCATCTTCACTTTATTTATATCATTTGGATTTTATTCGCACTTCAAGCCAATTCATTTATAATCCAATTTTATTAATTCTCAATTCAACTTCTATTTGACCAATTCGAAATTTCATTTACATATTCAATTTTGGATTTATATTACATTTCTAAAGTTCAAAACAATTCTATTTTGGCTTATTTATTTCACTTCAAACTCCAGATCATACTTGTATTAAGCAAGCATACATTTTATTTCAAGCATTTAAATTCTTTTGATAAGCCATCGGAGTTTATTTATACAAATTAAATTTTTATCCAACTATTTCTATTCGAATAAAGATTTTATTTCATTCAACTTATATTATTCAAGCTTTTATTAAATAAACTTTCACTTTCCTCGAAGCTACGCTTCTATAAAGTTTAATCTTAAGTTAATTTACTTATTTCAATTTCATGCTTAAATTCATTTCCAATTTATTAGATACTCACCTAGAACAAATTCCATTTATTTTGTTAAGATTAAATCCAAGGCCATATTTATTCCATCCATACTTGAATTGGATTTTATTTGCAAATTAAAATTATCTCTATGTTAATTCCATTCCACAACAACTTTAATTCATATTTAATTTTCTTACACTTCCAAGTTGAATTTGTATTAATAACTCGAATTTCATTTCCAATCCATTATTACCACACAATCCAACATCTATTTAACCCAATTTAAATCTCATTAACCTATTCAATTAACCAATTTATTCCAAATTAGTTCACTTTCACTTCCAATTCTACATTTGATTTTTTATCTTCAAAAATGATCTTATTATTTTATCTGTGTTCAATTTTATTTTATAATTCAAGTTTGGATTTTATTTCATTCTCCAAATATACAAAACAGTTTTATTTCGGCTTACTATTTTACTTCTTCATACTGTTCGCTTATAAGTCACACATTTATATTTTTCACATTACTACCCATTTGAAGCTTGAATATGTTCACATTTCATTCTAACTCGAGATTGAACACTCATCCACAGCCAAAAATATTCTTAATCAATGTGTTGCCAATTTCCTTTATAGGCCATCGGACTATATTTATTCCAATTCAATTTCATTTCAACTTACTCTTATTTATTTAAGTAAGAATTTAATTCATTTAACATCATCTATAACTCAACTGAATTTTACTTCAATTCAATTTATTTAACATAACTTCTGTTAAATCAAGCATCATACCATACTCTTTAATCTACCAATTCTCGTGGATTTAATTAAGCAAGAACTTAATTTCATTTAACATCATCCATATCTCAATTCATTTCATTTCAATCTTAAATTTAAATCCAATTATTAAGCTTAAGTTAATCTCAACCAAAATTTTATTTCTATTAAATTTCCTAATCCAATTCATTTACATTCTAAATTTGATTTACTTTGTCAATTTATTTATATCATTATTATTATTTTCCATCATTAGTTAAATTTCAAAAGTTAAACTTTTAACTTGATCCAAGTTAAATCCTCATTTTTTTTTAACTTTTAATTTTAATTTCAAACTTCAATCTCATACTTTCCTTGGCTATATAAGCCATTTTAAATCTTTATAATTTTATTTGTCTATAATACTATCATCCAACATTCAAGCTATATAATAATTTCAGAAAATATTTCTTTTTATATCAAAATATATTTTGGATGAAATTATATAATTCACCCACTTTTGAAAAACAATATTGTGTCGAATTGTTCTATTCAAGTGTTTAGTAACCCCTTCGATCCAGTTGTCCAGACTGTGCCGACGAAGGTTCATATGCCACTCAATAAATCAATCAACACAATATAAAACCATTTCATATTCACTAACAAATACGCGCTCATAACTAATAATACGCTCAAACTCATTCTAGAGTACTACAGACTCTAATATAAATGAGTAATCCCCACCAGAGCCAAGGTTCTCGCTTAACCTTTTAGCTCTGATACCAAGTGTAAAGGCCCGCAAATCCATACCCCTTTGAACTAACAAAATTCTATAACAGATCAGTCCAAAGTGGCACAAAAGTATGAGTCTTCGGGTAAAAGAAGAAAGAGGTAGATGAAGAAGAAAAGAAAACAACATCAGAATCTCACATCGCAGCGGAACAAAATATAATATATAGAATACAGCTTTAAATACAAGAAATCTGTACTATTATACATGTAACGACCCTGACTCGACCTTCGAAAATCGGCACCGAATACGACACTCGTATTCAAATGCCGCAGATCCAAACGTCGAACCTGGTTCGCCGGAGCTTATAACACATTAAGTAAATAACACAGCGGAAGAAATGAATAGCACATATCAATATACAACATTTGATACAATAACTGATACAACATGAATGATACAACAGAATGGTACAATAGATATCAACATTTATCAGAGATACAAAGAATAGCAACGGAAATATAATAATAACACTAGCAGCGGAAAAAATCTCCAAAATAGTCTTCAAGAAAGAACTCCAGTATCAGTAATCTCTATCTCCAAAGCACCAATCCAGAAATAGCTCGAACTCCAAATCAAGATGAAGAGAAACAACTTTATCCAAAATGCGATTGCCAAATCCTAAGGCTGAAAGCTATCGAATCTACACCTACTATAGATTATCTGAAAATCCCAACTCTAGACTGCCCGTGTGGGAAAATGGTGGGCACCCAGAGTTTAGGAAAGGAACAATAAACTCCAGGTCAGTCATGGGACTGGTATGAGCAAACAAAAGCATTTGGTCTTTTAAAACAAGCAAAGGAATTTAAATTTGAAATCCGCAATGCTTTTTAGAAAATGAAACTACCATAAGGCCTCCCGCCACACACACAATGCAAACGCAGACTTGGAGGAGCTTTCTCCTTAAGATAGTCAAATATGCTTAATACGAGAAAATTCTTTGATATTATTATATTAATGTGCAAAGTGTAGAAAATCATTTCAAAAGTATAATATAAATCCTAGCCAGCATACGACATTTCGTCGTATGCCTACTATAGCTACCATGTTCAATAGCAGGTTACCGCCACATTCCATGGCAGGTTATACAACTAAAACCGTACAGGGCGCGTAGTGTTTTGATTGGATTTCCAACAAATGGTCAGGCTAAGGAACTTCCTACTGCCACATGGGATCGCCTCTGGCGGGACGTCCCGAGAACTAACGTTACGGTTAGATCTCTGCCAACACAAGGCCGGGTTACCTCTGTAACTAGGTAACTACTACACGAATATGCCATCCCCCGGTCCTTTGGGACCTTTATCCGAGCGCGCGCAACAACAACCACAAAGTATCACAAAGTAATAGATCTGCAGTATCCACATGAGTAAGTATCTGGGCTCCATACCATGATACCACCCTTTTCCAGAAGGGAATGGCATACCCTAAAGGGCGCGACCCTCATAACCTTGCCGCATCTTTCCTGTTTCGACCATTTTCAGGGTGTGAGGTCCTGATGCAGTCTCGTCCACAAAGCTACGCTTTATACAAAAGCCATGCTTCGATCACAAATGATCAACAAATGATCATCATTACACAGCAACACTCAGCATGCCACATTACCAAATTGGGAATATATCACTGATAAATATCAACTACAAAACCTCTGAGCTCGTGCGTCTCAGAGAAGGGTGTTAAGCTAAGAGAATAAATTCTCCGCCACCAAGCAGAAATGTATTTGATAGAAATCAGTTAACATCTCAAAGTGTAATGTCGGACATACAACCATACAAGTCTGTTCCGGGTTCGAACAGAACCGAAGGCATTTCCGAAGAAGCCCTTGCAAATCCGGGTATCCACAATCCCGATCGGACTTCCCATCACTAAGGAGAACTCTATACCGGAGCAACTCAGTGCAGAGTCAATCGATAGGTTATCCTATCGTTCTCACAAATACCCGGTCTTCACCACCGGTCTTCAAATGCTATCCATAACGTCGTATCACTATTCGGAATGGGCTATATGACACAAGGTCCTCTCCCGGCTAAACCGAATAATGAGCGCAATATTTAAAAACATATGGATATGGGATTTCAGTTAAGTCACAACTTAAAAATCCAAAGCCTTTCTTTCAAATGGTTATCAAATTACCATTTTAAATCTTTAAACAAAAAGATTTATTTCACAAAGTTTCACCTAATTTCACAAAGATCTATCCATAGATTTCAAAACAATCCCCATTCAATTTGGATTAACCCAATTAAATCTTTAAATTAAAGATTTATAGCTCTCAAAACACGTTTCCAAAAATTTATCTAAAACTTGGAATACTATTTTCATTTTTAGACTCGAAACCCTATAACACAAATTGAAAGTTCATTTCTTATGTGAAAGATTTATTATTTGAAAACAAATAGTTTTCATTTAGAAAAATCCAATTTATACAAGTTGAAATCTTGGCTTGAATTTAAATTCCAAAACATCACCTTTAAAATGGTTTAAAAACCCATATAAACCCATTTATAAGTTGAATACCCTTTTTAAACCCTAGTTTCCAAATCATGGAATTCAATTTCAAATATTAAATTCAAATTTAAATCCAATTATTTAAATTTTCAAAACTTAATCAAGTTATTTATAACTTATATTTTTGAAATACATTTTTTCAAAAGCTTTTCAATTCTAATTCCAAAACTATTTTGTGTTCAAAAATTCAATTTTAAGATTATTTCAAAATTATGTGACTTAACCCATTTCCACGTGCAATCCATATTTGTGTGTGTATAAGTGTGGCCAGGGATTCAACACAATAGTGCACAACATCATCATCACAGATTCAATCATAGCGATAAGCGATATAACCCATAACGCTTATCTCTATTCACAAATCCATAGATAAAGTAGGTCATCAATCACAAAGATTCACTAATATGATTCGATGTGGGTTTCGGATAACCAATTGGAATCCGACTCCCTATCGCATCGAAATTCAAATGTCGTTTTACGGGTCAAGGGGTTTTCATATTCATATGACAGTATATTCATCACAAATATAGCAGCTCAGTACAAAGCATCACATAGCATCACATCACATATCAAATATGTCAATCCGTCACACAACATTCAAAACCAATTAAACCACTTTGCTAAAGGTGAATAAATCATATGGTTTTAAAGTTATTGCTTTCATAGTTACTTTCATTAGTAATCTTTAATCAATGATTAATTATCATGAACTTCAATTGATTAAGTTTTAATCACCTTCTTTAATTAATTCTCTTAATTAATTAACCCTTAATTGTAATTAATTGAATCTTAATTACTGTTATTAATTAATTATTCCTTAATTAATCACTTTAATAAATAAACCCTTAATTGTAATTAATTGAATCTTAATTACTGTTATTAATTAATTATTCCTTAATTAATCACTTTAATAAATAAACCCTTAATTGTAATTAATTGAATCTTAATTACTGTTATTGATTAATTATTCCTTAAATAATCACTTTAATAAATAAACCCTTAATTGTAATTAATTGAACCTTAATTACCGTTATTAATTAATTATTCCTTAATTAATCACTTTAATAAATAAACCCTTAATTGTAACTAATTGTATCTTAATTACTGTTATTGATTAATTATTCCTTAAATTACAAATTAATTACTTTAAGAATAATTAATCTTAAACCTTTAAGTTTCAAACCCTTAATTACTTTAAGTAATTATCCTTTTAATTAATTTATTAAATAAATTAATTATCCATTTAATTACCCAAATAATTAAATGAATTGCAAATCATTAAATTCTAATTTAACTTTAAGATAAAACTTTTTCTTATCTATGGTTAAATTATCATTCAAAATTGTTAAACATTTAAATTTAAAAACTTAGATTTATTTTAAAACAAAGATTCAAATTTATATTTGAATCAGATTTAAACTTTGTTTAAACATTTCTTTACATTTCAAATTCCAATTTAAATTCGAATTGGTTTGAAAACACTTTTAAACACTTAACCCATTTTATTTTTTAAATTTTATTTAAACAAATTTGAATTTAAACTTTATTCATTTCCCGCTATGATTCGAATTAAGCTTGAATCCATAATTTACAATTAGATTTAAAACTTATTTCAAATTTTTGCTTAACATTTTAAGTTTCAGTTTAGATTTTCAAAACGGAACAAGTTTCAAACTGGAACAAAACTAACTCGAGCTAGACCTAAATCACTCGAGTCTAACCTAACTTGAGCAAAACAATAAAATAACTCGAGTAAAACTTCGAGTAGCATTTCATTTTGAAACATATTTAAAAACTTAAATATTGGCAGTTTTAATACATAAACCTGTAATATCCAACACACTCGAGTCCTCACATCCCTGACTTCGAGCCAATACGCAAAATCCTCGAACGCAAACCTGATAAAACCCATTCCTTCTTCAACTTTAACTGTATTCAGGAACACCCCACATCTTCTTTTACTTCGAGCAAATTTGCAAATTTCACGAGTCGCCCCTGAGTAACCTTCTTCTTCTCCAACGTGATACCCATCAGATACACGAATGCCCACGTGCAACGTGCACAACCCCAGAGCCACTTCTGACCATCGCCACTAACGTTGACAAGTCGACAACCATCCCCTCTAACGCCACGACCACCCAGCAACTCGAGTTCAACTGGAAATCGAGATCGAGTATCTCAGCAACAATTTGGAAACCCAAAACGACTAACCCAATCACCGCGTAATCACCTTGCACCCCGCCTCAGGCCATCAGAGGCCAAGCCACCGCGACAAAAACCACCTCGTTCAACAACGCAACGCTTAGCCCAACTCCGGTGTAATCCGATGCAGTGAGCTTGACGCAATCTCCACCTCAACCCGTTGTTCAAAAACGAACTCTAAAACCCTATAACTTCACCGTGACTCCACCATGGTTATTAATAAATTCAATGAGTATTTTTCCCATTATTCTCGAACTACGAGCTTCCTCTGACAAAAATCTTAAGCCTTAATTTTGCCTTGATCGACGGCAATTAACCGAAGAACGTTTACCGTTCAACTCAATAATGCGCACTATATACAGATCTAAAAATCTTGAAACTTGCTTTAAAATTCCTCGTTTTGTAATTCAAATCTAATTATGAAGTCAAAACCCAATTTTAAAATCATCAATTTTTGGACATGTTTTTGATATCTCTGTAATTCCACAAAATTTGAGTTATTTTCTGATATTTTATAGTTAAAATTACTTTTAAAAATTGAATCTAAGTATCTCTAACATTTTTCATTTACAGATTATAACTCAACACTGCTTTATTTTGGAGACTCGAATATTTTTTTTTTATGGTTTACTTGTAAACCTATATCTCAATGTAACAGGAAAGAGAGCCAGAGGGAAAGAAAGAAAAAAAAACAAAGTTGTTTACAGGTTTTCACTTTTTTTATTTTTATTTTCCCTGACTAGAACCATAGATTGAATTTATATAATCAACATGCAAAAACCAAACATTCATACATATATTCAGGATGTAAAAAAAGTTAAATTTCCTACATCATCCAACATCCACACAGCAACCAAAGATTTGAGGAAACAAAAGTTTTCTCACAAGCATCAGAGTATTAAAACATGTTAATGGTTGAAAAGAAATAGTTTGCTCACCTGGGTATTTGTACCAGAGAAGAACAGAGAGGAAACATGCCTGCATTTTTTTTCTTTCTTTCTTTCTTTGATTGCTTTGCATTTCCCTTTTGATTTGTTCAAGTGCTTTGAAAACTTTGAATTTGTTTGATTTGTTTCCTGAACTTATTTACAAAGTTGTTCAAATCTTGGTTGTACTTAATTTATTATATACAAACAATTTTATTTACTTACAGGTTTGAAATATTGTTATACACAAGAAGCTTCCTTTTTTTTTTCTCTGCCACTTGAAATCCAGGAATGAATTTAATCTTTGAACCTAGTTTCTTCCTGCAACTGTTAAATAAGGTTGTTTAAATCTTTGTTTCATTTTCTGATTACTAACATCAATTCAATTTTTTAAAGAAAAATAAATTAACTTGCCTTCAATTATTTCCAGAGAGCTTTGAACCCAGATTTGCTTTTCCAGGTTGATATTTGTATTGCTATTTGAATTGTTTTCCAGATTTTAGTCTCTCTCTAGTTTGTTTTCCTGATCTTTGAAATGCTTTACTTTGTTTTCACTCTATTTTTCAAGTTGCTTTGAATTCCTTTTCTTTGCTTCAGGCTTGAACTTTGAAAACTTTTAACCTGAAGCTTGCTTACTTCTAGATTTGAGAAACTCTGGTCTTTGCCTTGATCCAGATTTTTTCCCTTTTTTTTCTTTTAACTTCCAGGTTGAATTTTGACTTTACTTTTTGGTTTTGATACTGAGTTTCAATCTGAAGCTCTCACTTATTTTCAGGTTGTAGCTTTGATTTTTGATTCTTGTTTGCACTTTACTTTTATTTCCTGGTTTTGTATATTTTGATTTCTTGAATGTTGAGATTTGAGATTCTCAAATCTGTTGTTTACTATTGCTTTTCAGATCTGATGCTGCTGTAAACAAGCTTGATCTTCAGCTGATATCTATGCTTTTTTATTTTATTATTTTTTTTTCTTGTCCAAATCTTTGATTTGCAGATTTGATTGGTGGCTGATGGGGGTGTTTGGTGGCTAATGATATTCTCTAGTGTGCAAAAGATATGCCATTGATTATCTTTGTCTTCTTTTATTTGTTTCATAGCTGAAAAAAAATGTTGTTTCTTTCTTTTTGTAATTTTAAATTTGATTATTTTATAAATGCAATGATGCCATTTGTTAATACATATACACAAAGTTTAAAAGAATTGTTTCTAACCAATCTTTACATTATACAAGTTACACTTCAATGATTTTTAAATGCCAATTATTTTAAAACATATCATTTAAAATTTAAATTCAATTCCAATATGTCTTCAATCCTTATGACCAATTTTATTTAAAATTAGTTCATACATTTATTTAAAAATTTATATTTACACCATTTACATTCATATTTTTTATTTTTTTTATTTTGTACAATTCTACAAAAGAAAAGAATGGATTCAAACACTTTGATTTCATATTAACAATTAGTTAAATTTATTTATTTGAGGGAATTTGACTTAAGAATAATATTTCAAAAATGAGTACACTAATTTTTTTCTTTTTAACCACTTCCAAATATTAATATAATTAAAAATTTAGAAAACAACTTTTACTATCATTTTATTAATCTCAAGCTTTTAAATTCCATTTTTATTTTTAATACATTATATTTTGAAATTCGATATTTATTTTATAAATCACTTATCCTTAAATTCCTAATATAAATTTCTATTTATAATCAAAATTACTTATTTATTCTAAAAATCTTTAAATACTTCACAATTTATTTTCCAAAATAAATTTAATTGCCAATTAAACTTGATAAATTTCAAGAATGTTACAGATTCCCCCCTTAAAAGAATTTCGTCCTCGAAATTGCAAGGAAGACGAGAAAGAATAAGTGTAGATAGAGAAATGATTGATCAGATCAGAATCGAATATTTATTCTGCATTCGGTTTACCAAATCAGAATATCAACAATATGAGAACAAACTCATATAATTATTTCACAAGATATTTGGGTCCACTGGTCTACGAATATGTAGGGGCATTGATTAGTTCGAAGGGATAACTAATCGTTCCTAGAATATATCGGATCCCAAAGAAAAGATAGATGGACTTAATTTTCAACAATTCCTCAAATACTAGATAGGGATTCCAATTCGGGTCGGAATATCCCAAAGTATATATCGATTTGTACCTCTTCGACTTTGATATAGACAAGAAATTACCATAGAATTTCGAATTTGTGTTTAACCGATATCGATTTATTGATTCAATTCAAATTTAGCTTCATATTTGTTAACCAATTTAACTTAATTTAAAATCTCCAATTTATTCAATTCAAAATTTCAAATTCATTAGAGTTTAGATCAGAAAGCTGATAAGAAACCGATGAAGATACGAAGCAAGAATTTTCTACGACGATACGTAGGGCCACCATCGCACCGAAACTTCTTTTGGGAGCTGTCACGAAACAATCAAAAGAATTTGGAATCGAATCAAAGGAGATTGAGAAGAAAGGTTGTTTCCACTGTCGCAGGGTGTTGACCATTTATAGTGGTACTCTCCTGTCCCCTATCTCGTCCTCTTCTCGCACTCATACTCACTTATCAGTGGATAGTAAGAGAATTTACTGAGGCATTCGAAAAGATATCCTAGGGATTATACTCATTCTAGGGTATACTTCACCCTATCTCTAATGAGCTACTTAATGTGTTATACTCCTGAGCTAAAGTTTTAACCTTCAGCTCTGATACCAAATGTAACGACCCTGACTCGACCTTCGAAAATCGGCACCGAATACGACACTCGTATTCAAATGCCGCAGATCCAAACGTCGAACCTGGTTCGCCGGAGCTTATAACACATTAAGTAAATAACACAGCGGAAGAAATGAATAGCACATATCAATATACAACATTTGATACAATAACTGATACAACATGAATGATACAACAGAATGGTACAATAGATATCAACATTTATCAGAGATACAAAGAATAGCAACGGAAATATAATAATAACACTAGCAGCGGAACAAATCTTCAAAATAGTCTTCAAGAAAGAACTCCAGTATCAGTAATCTCCATCTCCAAAGCACCAATCCAGAAATAGCTCGAACTCCAAATCAAGATGAAGAGAAACAACTTTATCCAAAATGCGATTGCCAAATCCTAAGGCTGAAAGCTATCGAATCTACACCTACTATAGATTATCTGAAAATCCCAACTCTAGACTGCCCGTGTGGGAAAATGGTGGGCACCCAGAGTTTAGGAAAGGAACAATAAACTCTAGGTCAGTCATGGGACTGGCATGAGCAAACAAAAGCATTTGGTCTTTTAAAACAAGCAAAGGAATTTAAATTTGAAATCCGCAATGCTTTTTAGAAAATGAAACTACCATAAGGCCTCCCGCCACACACAAAATGCAAACGCAGACTTGGAGGAGATTTCTCCTTATGATAGTCAAATATGCTTAATACGAGAAAATTCTTTGATATTATTATAATAATGTGCAAAGTGTAGAAAATCATTTCGAAAGTATAATATAAATCCTAGCCAGCATACGACATTTCGTTGTATGCCTACTATAGCTACCATGTTCAATAGCAGGTTACCGCCACATTCCATGGCAGGTTATACAACTAAAACCGTACAGGGCGCGTAGTGTTTTGATTGGATTTCCAACAAATGGTCAGGTTAAGGAACTTCCTACTGCCACATAGGATCGCCTCTGGCGGGACGTCCCGAGAACTAACGTTACGGTTAGATCTCTGCCAACACAAGGCCGGGTTACCTCTGTAACTAGGTAACTACTACACGAATATGCCATCCCCCGGTCCTTTGGGACCTTTATCCGAGCGCGCGCAACAACAACCACAAAGTATCACAAAGTAATAGATCTGCAGTATCCACATGAGTAAGTATCTGGGCTCCATACCATGATACCACCCTTTTCCAGAAGGGAATGGCATACCCTAAAGGGCACGACCCTCATAACCTTGCCGCATCTTTCCTGTTTCGACCATTTTCAGGGTGTGAGGTCCTGATGCAGTCTCGTCCACAAAGCTACGCTTTATACAAAAGCCATGCTTCGATCACAAATGATCAACAAATGATCATCATTACACAGCAGCACTCAGCATGCCACATTACCAAATTGGGAATATATCACTGATAAATATCAACTACAAAACCTCTGAGCTCGTGCGTCTCAGAGAAGGGTGTTAAGCTAAGAGAATAAATTCTCCGCCACCAAGCAGAAATGTATTTGATAGAAATCAGTTAACATCTCAAAGTGTAATGTCGGACATACAACCATACAAGTCTGTTCCGGGTTCGAACAGAACCGAAGGCATTTCCGAAGAAGCCCTTGCAAATCCGGGTATCCACAATCCCGATCGGACTTCCCATCACTAAGGAGAACTCTATACCGGAGCAACTCGGTGCAGAGTCAATCGATAGGTTATCCTATCGTTCTCACAAATACCCGGTCTTCACCACCGGTCTTCAAATGCTATCCATAACGTCGTATCACTATTCGGAATGGGCTATATGACACAAGGTCCTCTCCCGGCTAAACCGAATAATGAGCGCAATATTTAAAAACATATGGATGCGGGATTTCAGTTAAGTCACAACTTAAAAATCCAAAGCCTTTCTTTCAAATGGTTATCAAATTACCATTTTAAATCTTTAAACAAAAAGATTTATTTCACAAAGTTTCACCCAATTTCACAAAGATCTATCCATAGATTTCAAAACAATCCCCATTCAATTTGGATTAACCCAATTAAATCTTTAAATTAAAGATTTGTATCTCTCAAAACACGTTTCCAAAAATTTATCTAAAACTTGGAATACTATTTTCATTTTTAGACTCGAAGCCCTATAACACAAATTGAAAGTTCATTTCTTATGTGAAAGCTTTATTATTTGAAAACAAATAGTTTTCGTTTAGAAAAATCCAATTTATACAAGTTGAAATCTTGGCTTGAATTTAAATTCCAAAACATCACCTTTAAAATGGTTTAAAAACCCATATAAACCCATTTATAAGTTGAATACCCTTTTTAAACCCTAGTTCCCAAATCATGGAATTCAATTTCAAATATTGAATTCAAATTTAAATCCAATTATTTAAATTTTCAAAACTTAATCAAGTTATTTAAAATAACTTATATTTTTGAAATACATTTTTTTCAAAAGCTTTTCAATTCTAATTCCAAAACTATTTTGGGTTCAAAAATTCAATTTTAAGATTACTTCAAAAATCTGAGACTTAACCCATTTCCACGTGCAATCCATATTTGTGTGTGTATAAGTGTGGCCAGGGATTCAACATAATAGTGCACAACATCATCATCACAGATTCAATCATATCGATAAGCGATATAACCCATAACGCTTATCTCTATTCACAAATCCATATATAAAGTAGGTCATCAATCACAAAGATTCACTAGTATAATTTGATGTGGGTTTCGGATAACCAATTGGAATCCGACTCCCTATCGCATCGAAATTCAAATGTCGTTTTACGGGTCAAGGGGTTTTCATATTCATATGACAGTATATTCATCACAAATATAGCAGCTCAGTACAAAGCATCACATAGCATCACATCACATATCAAATATGTCAATCCGTCACACAACATTCAAAACCAATTAAACCACTTTGCTTAAGGTGAATAAATCATATGGTTTTAAAGTTATTGCTTTCATAGTTACTTTCATTAGTAATCTTTAATCAATGATTAATTATCATGAACTTCAATTGATTAAGTTTTAATCACCTTCTTTAACTAATTCTCTTAATTAATTAATCCTTAATTGTAATTAATTGAATTTTAATTACTGTTATTAATTAATTATTCCTTAATTAATCACTTTAATAAATAAACCCTTAATTGTAATTAATTGAATCTTAATTACTGTTATTAATTAATTATTCCTTAATTAATCACTTTAATAAATAAACCCTTAATTGTAATTAATTGAATCTTAATTACTGTAATTGATTAATTATTCCTTAAATAATCACTTTAATAAATAAACCCTTAATTGTAATTAATTGAATCTTAATTACTGTTATTAATTAATTATTCCTTAATTAATCACTTTAATAAATAAACCCTTAATTGTAATTAATTGAATCTTAATTACCGTTATTGATTCATTATTCCTTAAATTACAAATTAATTACTTTAAGAATAATTAATCTTAAACCTTTAAGTTTCAAACCCTTAATTACTTTAAGTAATTATCCTTTTCATTAATTTATTAAATAAATTAATTATCCATTTAATTACCCTAATAATTAAATGAATTACAAATCATTAAATTCTAATTTAACTTTAAGATAAAACTTTTTCTTATCTATGGTTAAATTATCATTCAAAATTGTTAAACATTTAAATTTAAAAACTTAGATTTATTTTAAAACAAAGATTCAAATTTATATTTGAATCAGATTTAAACTTTGTTTAAACATTTCTTTACATTTCAAATTCCAATTTAAATTCGAATTCGTTTAAAAACGCTTTTAAACACTTAACCCATTTTTTTTAATTTTATTTAAACAAATTTGAATTTAAACTTTATTCATTTCCCGCTATGATTCGAATTAAGCTTGAATCCATAATTTACAATTAGATTTAAAACTTATTTCAAATTTTTGCTTAACATTTTAAGTTTCAGTTTAGATTTTCAAAACGGAACAAGTTTCAAACTCGAACAAAACTAACTCGAGCTAGACCTAAATCACTCGAGTCTAACCTAACTTGAGAGAAACACTACAATAACTCGAGTAAAACTTCGAGTAGCATTTCATTTTGAAACATATTTAAAAACTTAAATATTGGCAGTTTTAATACATAAACCTGTAATATCTAACACACTCGAGTCCTCACATCCCTGACTTCGAGCCAATACGCAAAATCCTCGAACGCAAACCTGATAAAACCCATTCCTTCTTCAACTTTAACTGTATTCAGGAACACCCCACATCTTCTTTTACTTCGAGCAAATTTGCAAATTTCACGAGTCGCCCCTGAGTAACCTTCTTCTTCTCCAACGTGATACCCATCAGATACACGAATGCCCACGTGCAACGTGCACAACCCCAGAGCCACTTCTGACCATCGCCACTAACGTTGACAAGTCGACAGCCATCCCCTCTAACGCCACGACCACCCAGGAACTCGAGTTCAACTGGAAATCGAGATCGAGTATCTCAGCAACAATTTGGAAACCCAAAACGACTAACCCAATCACCGCGTAATCACCTTGCACCCCGCCTCAGGCCATCAGAGGCCAAGCCACCGCGACAAAAACCACCTCGTTCAACAACGCAACGCTTAGCCCAACTCCGGTGTAATCCGATGCAGTGAGCTTGACGCAATCTCCACCTCAACCCGTTGTTCAAAAACGAACTCTAAAACCCTATAACTTCACCGTGACTCCACCATGGTTATTAATAAATTCAATGAGTATTTTTCCCATTATTCTCGAACTACGAGCTTCCTCTGACAAAAATCGTAAGCCCCAATTTTGCCTTGATCGACGGCAATTAACCGAAGAACGTTTACCGTTCAACTCAATAATGCACACTATATACAGATCTAAAAATCTTGAAACTTGCTTTAAAATTCCTCGTTTTGTAATTCAAATCTAATTATGAAGTCAAAATCCAATTTTAAAATCATCAATTTTTGGACATGTTTATGATATCTCTGTAACTCCATAAAATTTGAGTTATTTTCTGATATTTTATAGTTAAAATTATTTTTAAAAATTGTATCTAAGTATCTCTAACATTTTTCATTTAAAGATTATAACTCAACACAGCTTTATTTTGGAGACTCGAATATTTTTTTTTATGGTTTACTTGTAAACCTATATCTCAATGTAACAGGAAAGAGAGCCAGAGGGAAAGAAAGAAAAAAAAACAAAGTTGTTTACAGGTTTTCACTTTTTTTATTTTTATTTTCCCTGACTAGAACCAGAGATTGAATTTATATAATCAACAAGCAAAAACCAAACATTCATACATATATTCAGGATGTAAACAAAGTTAAATTTCCGACATCATCCAAAATCCACACAGCAACCAAAGATTTGAGGAAACAAAAGTTTTCTCACAAGCATCAGTGTATTAAAACATGTTAATAGTTGAAAAGAAATAGTTTACTCACCTGGGTATTTGTACCAGAGAAGAACAGAGAGGAAACAAGCCTGCATTTTTTTCTTTCTTTCTTTCTTTGATTGCTTTGCATTTCACTTTTGATTTGTTCAAGTGCTTTGAAAACTTTGAATTTGTTTGATTTGTTTCCTGAACTGATTTACAAAGTTGTTCAAATCTTGGTTGTACTAAATTTATTATATACAAACAATTTTATTTACTTACAGGTTTGAAATATTGTTATACACAAGAAGCTTCCTTTTTTTTTCTCTGCCACTTGAAATCCAGGAATGAATTTAATCTTTGAAACTAGTTTCTTCCTACAACTGTTAAATAAGGTTGTTTAAATCTTTGTTTCATTTTATGATTACTAACATCAATTCAATTTTTTAAAGAAAAATAAATTTACTTGCCTTCAGTTATTTCCAGAGAGCTTTGAACCCAGATTTGCTTTTCCAGGTTGATATTTGTATTGCTATTTGAATTGTTTTCCAGATTTTAGTCTCTCTCTAGTTTGTTTTCCTGATCTTTGAAATGCTTTACTTTGTTTTCACTCTATTTTTTAGGTTGCTTTGAATTCCTTTGCTTTGCTTCAGGCTTGAACTTTGAAAACTTTTAACCTGAAGCTTGCTTACTTCCAGATTTGAGAAACTCTGGTCTTTGCCTTGATCCAGATTTTTTCCCTTTTTTTTCTTTTGACTTCCAGGTTGAATTTTGACTTTACCTTTTGGTTTTGAAACTGAGTTTCAATCTGAAGCTCTCACTTATTTTCAGGTTGTAGCTTTGATTTTTGATTCTTGTTTGCACTTTACTTTTATTTCCTGGTTTTGTATATTTTGATTTCTTGAATGTTGAGATTTGAGATTCTCAAATCTGTTGTTTACTGTTGCTTTTCAGATTTGATGCTGCTGTAAACAAGCTTGATCTTCAGCTGATATCTATGCTTTTTTTATTTTATTATTATTATTTTTTCTTGTCCAAATCTTTGATTTGCAGATTTGATTGGTGGCTGATAGGGGGTGTTTGGTGGCTAATGATATTCTCTAGTGTGCAAAAGATATGCCATTGATTATCTTTGTCTTCTTTTATTTGTTTCATAGCTGAAAAAAAATGTTATTTCTTTCTTCTTGTAATTTTAAATTTGATTATTTTATAAATGCAATGATGCCATTTGTTAATACATATACACAAAGTTTAAAAGAATTGTTTCTAACCAATCTTTACATTATACAAGTTACACTTCAATGATTTTTAAATGCCAATTATTTTAAAACATATCATTTAAAATTTAAATTCAATTCCAATATATTATTCAATCCTTATGACCAATATTATTTAAACTTAGTTCATACATTTATTTAAAAATTTATATTTACACCATTTACATTCATATTTTCTTTTTGTACTATTCTACAAAAGAAAAGAATGGATTCAAACACTTTGATTTCATATTAACAATTAGTTAAATTTATTTATTTGAGGGAATTTGACTTAAGAATAATATTTCAAAAATGAGTACACTAATTTTTTTCTTTTTAACCACTTCCAAATATTAATATAATTAAAAATTTAGAAAACAACTTTTACTATCATTTTATTAATCTCAAGCTTTTAAATTCCATTTTTATTTTTAATACATTATATTTTGAAATTCGATATTTATTTTATAAATCACTTATCCTTAAATTCCTAATATAAATTTCTATTTATAATCAAAATTACTTATTTATTCTAAAAATCTTTAAATACTTCACAATTTATTTTCCAAAATAAATTTAATTGCCAATTAAACTTGATAAATTTCAGGAATGTTACAATACATATATATACCATCATCAGAGTGCATCAAACAATCATACTTGTCCATACACAGCGGAAATAGTAGACAAATACGGAAATACGCTCTGTCATCCAGCTCGTCTCCTGAGCTCCAGCATTTAACCTGAACCTGTTTAACTCGGTCAGACCCGAGCATCATATAAAACAACACCCGAGTCAGTCTGGAAAACCAGCGTGAGAAAATCACACTCAATTGGATTATTATATTTTCAAAAATCTTTTGAAAACGAAAGCATTTCGTAAAACGCCACAAATAAACATGTTAGGTTTTTACCTTACGATAGCTAAACCATTTTTATTAAAGTTCTCTGATATTATTATAGTGTCTATAGAAAGTAAAATAGAATCTAGCTGAAATGCTTGCATCTCACGTTTCAGCAATAGTTGGGCACAATCTAAACCGTACAGTCGCTTATTGGAGATTGGATTCCATACAATGGCAGGGCTACCGGGGTACCGCCCGTCACAGTACCTGGTCTAGATCAGAGTACCGAGGAGCCACCCTAACTGCCCTGCAACACAAGACCGGAACCATCCCTTACTGGACAGTCCCAAGCAAGATCACCTCGTGATTGGCGCGACCAACCACCCACTAAGCCGAAATAAAAGGGACATCTAGACAGGGGAAACCATACTCTCTAGTGGGGGCTACCCACGAAGTCTTGCTGCACCTCCCTTGTTTTAGCCATTCCCGGTTGATGAGGCTTGAGGCTAATCGTTACCTTTCAAGAACGAGTCCCACTTAGAATGCTCATCGTCCACCTGACGACGTTCTGAAAGCATTCAATCCATACAAGTTGCCCTGGGTCTGGACAAACCGAATCACCGTCTTCAACTCTTCACGGTCTTCATTCGTAATCGTTCAAACCGGATCGAATGGTTTTTGGATAATTAAATCTGATCCCGGACTCTTCGAAACGATCAACGCATTGGCCAAATATTGATAGTCGGTTATTTAACTATCAAATAATCATACACAAGCAACCATCAAATAATTTCCACAAATTATTTATCACAAATATCATTCAGATATTATTTCCATTTTAACCCATTTGAAATAAATTTTCAAAGTCCTTTATTTCCATGAAATCATTTAACTGATTTCTCATACTCACCCACATTTTGATTTATTCTTGAAAATATCCTTTATTTTCTCATTCCTTCCTCAAAAAATCAATTTATACTTCTGCTTATAAATTTTCAAACTCAATTTCTCCACTTTATCAGATTTCTCCTAAATCTTATCTCATGTAAATTAATTTGCTTACCATCACAAGAGGATTTTAATTTAATTTTAATAACATTTTAAAAACATATAGATTTATAAAATAAGTAATATTAAATATTAAAATTTATATCTAGTTATTTATAAGTTTCAAGGCTGGTTTTAGAAAAAAATTAGAGTTTATTACAAATAATTGCTAAGCCTTCAAAAATTTGAAATATTTTAAATTCAAAAATGGTTTATAAAACCTATATAGTATAGTAATTTAAAAAAAAAATTCCTTTAAAATAACTTTATAATTTAGGAAATCCAATATTCATCTATAAATGCCTCTTGTCCACATTCACCTTCTTTCTTTCTTAAATATTCTACTATTTCCATTTCAAACAAATTTATAACTCAATATAAGTTCACCTTGACTTATCCTTACCAATATACACTGATATTTTCCTATCTCGTTTATAAACTTCATTTACAAATTTATAAAATCTCTTTGACTTCATTTTATTTATAAAGATAGTTTTATTTAAGAATTCCACCTTAATAATTTATTTCTTTTATATAAATTTTCATATTGCTCTTTAAATAAATTACATTCAATACTTACTAAAATTCCTTTTTATTACTTAATAAAAATCCCTTATTTGTACCTTTTAAGAACATTTCCTTTTTATTCTTAAATAAAATTTTACTTGTTGATTACAATAATTCTTTCAGTGTTTAATATATTAAATTTTCCCAAAAACTCAACTTTAACCAATTTCAGTTTATAAGATGCTTTAATTTCTTTTTCTTCATTCTCAAGTTGAAGTTTCAAATTCCAATAACATTTTCGGATTGAGTTTTATTTAACTTCTTTGAATTAATTTATCAATAGCAGTTAAGTTTTAAATTTCAACTTCTTTGTTATTCAACAGTTAATAATTCAATTTATATACAAGGCCACCCATCTAAATTTATCATCTTGTCACAGAACAACATATATATGAGATAAAATAAATATCTTTGAGGAATCATGTTGGATCCCTCCAACCTGTTCCCTGCATCCACAGATGTTAGCACAAATAAAATACCAATTCCACTTCAATGGTGGAATATTGCAGTATATGGGATTCATATATTATCATCTGCTATTATGCGGCACATAGGGTCTATTTAATTATTCACTAATTTCAACCATCATTCAAGCAATTCAACAATAAATTTAAATTCAACAATTTAAATTTAAAATCAACTGAGTGAGATTAACTCACCTTTGATTTTGGTTTTGCCAAACCGATCCAATCTTGACTCGTTTCCATATTTTTACCTTGAATAACAATTTGATGATTTATTAATATTTGAACTAATCAAACAATTAAATTTCCATTAATTTAATTAACTAAGAATTCTGGGTTTAAACTAATAGTTTTGATTTAAGCTAATTTCTTTTAATAAAATAATTTTTAGAGAGTATAGTAATTAAATAAGTTTATTAAATGAGTAAATCACCATAATTTATTACTTTAAAACAAACTAGGCTTGTGAAAATATATATGTATATTTGTTATATATTACTATTGTTGTTCTCTCTAACCTATATATTCTAGATAAGAACTAAAATGAGTTGACTTTACTGCATATACATATACATAAATTTATAAATCTTTAAATTGAAAAGGATAAACTGATTCCTATACTTTACTGTTTTTCTGCAACATGTTTGTAAATTCACTTGAAAATTAAAATGGAAGCTAAAACTAATTTTATATATTTCAGTCAATAAAACATATCATATCAAGTTAAAATCAGAAATTGAAATTCAAACCTAATTGTATATATTTTTTCTTCTATTTTTTCTATTTTATTTTTATTTATACATAAACATTAAATAAATAAATAAAGGAAAATAGCAATTACCTACAGCCCAGACTCTCGTTCGACGACATTACCACTCACCCGAAGCCCTAGCTTCCAACGAACTCCTCGATCGAACTGCCGCACCCTTAGCCTTGCTCGAGCTCGCGACCAACACGCCTTCAAACGAACGGTAGCGGCCCCCTTATCGTGAAACCCCTAGCTGCATGCTCATCCACCTCATGTCGCCGTATCCCCCAAATCACCGCCATGCTCCTCGAGATCGAACTGCGCACCATCACGCGCCTCACGATACTCGACACGAGAATTCCCACCATCATCGACCGGTCGCGACTCTTATTTGCACGCTCGAAATCGAACTCGCCTAGATTTCATTCGATTTCAAGCTAGGGTATACTCATATATTTTTATTTTGAATCGAGTGAGGCCATTTATTTTACAGTGAAGGTAGGGAATCGAACGGAAAGGAAATGATGAGGGTTTCGAAAATAAGAATACGAGGGGGGTTTCGCGATTATGAAGAAGCGGCCAAAAATTTTAATTTCATTACTGATTGAAGCGAGACACAAGAAGCATCGCGTTATAAATAAAATGGGAAGCGTACGAAGGAAAACAAGTAACAGTATTCTGATGGAACGGAAGTGTGTTGAGGAAGCTAGGTTAATTATTTTATTTTAAACTTTATATTTGAACTTCTCGAATTTTAATTAAATTATAGCGCGTTTGTTTATCGTACAATCACATGGTAGTTCTGAAAATTATGAAATTTGAAATCCGGTAATAATTCAATATTACGGATCCAACGGAACTTGTTTCGTCGAATTCCGAGACTGTGCCTCGGAAAGCTATTTTTAAATATCAATTCACACGATGCAAATTTAAAATTGAACAAATGGCTGTTAAATTTAATTTTAATCCATCTATTATATCCAGTGTTATCAATATAAAGTTTATAAGCCGTTTAAAAATATTGTTAGCAAGCTTACAACTCTAGATTTTAAATTTTAGCCAATATCCAGTTATTGCTTTCATAATTAATTTATTCTATAACTGTTAAATTCTGAATCCATTCTATCATATAAAACCAAACTGTTCAAATTAAAAATCGAATTAAAGTTAAAATTAAATATTTAAATCCAATTTAAATATTGCAAATTAGCCGTCAAAATCCGGGTCGTTACAGGCAGGGCACATCCGACCCTAACCGAGGACAAGCGTAGCACAGGGCTGAGGAGTCTACATGGACTATGTAACATCTCCTATCTTGTGGCCCGAAGCTAAGTGCTACAGAAATTGTAGTCATCTATAGTATTCACTTCCGGTGACAAATTACGGTAATGTTAATGGTATCCATAATATCAGAAGCACATGAATATGAAACAAAGTCACGGATTCAAAAAAAAACAACTTTACCGATTACATTATAAAACTATATTTCACATTCTTTTACATAATCCTAAATGATTCAAAGATTTTGATCAAATATAAGAATTACAATTTATGCCAAGAGCGACAGATGAAGATGCCTGCTTGGATGACCAGAGTACTAAATAGACATATCAGTCTTAATACAAGACAGTGGAAATAAAACTAAATAGCTCCTATATAGCTAGCGTTGCCTCCTGCACGTCTTCAGAAGCTTTATTCATCCAACCTACTAAACCTGAAAAGCCTTAACTCTAAATCTACTCAAATTGAATTTTGAGCACCCGAGAGTTTAAGGGGAAAAACATAAACTTCGAGTCAGACATAAAACCTAGTGTGAATAATACTATTACATCTTGGATTTCTGATATTAAGTGAGACCTTGCCGCTCAGCAGAAAAGGTTTCCCTTCACTAATATCCCTTTAAAATATATCCTTTTGTAAATCAGAATCCTGCAATCAAACCGATCAAAACAATAATAAAAATATCATATATGCTTATAAATTAGGTAACAAATGGACTATCAGTCCGAACAATACAGTTTTTTGGGCTAACAACTAGCCATTGGTTGACTCGGGCCTACCAGACAATAAATAATCTAACATTTGTTAGACACACTCTTGGACAGTTAACTTACTTCTCCCATAGTCAATTGATCCTAATGGTTTTGCGGCCTCACCAATAACCTATTCTCCGTCTTTGTATATTCCTTTCTGTGTGTAACATTATTTAAGTCTTACCTGTGACTAAGCCCTACACACTGGAATTTTGGACTAAATTAGCTAGAGGCTATAGCTAATGTATAAGGCGCAACCCTATACCAGTTCCATTTGGTAATCAAATATCCGTGTCATTTACTTAGGGTTAACCACCCTTCAAATTTTCCTTGAAAACCTTTCTTTCAAATTGATTTAACCCTTTAAATCATACTTAAACAAGGAAAACATACTTTTTGCTTTACTCAAATCTCTTTGCCATGATACATGCTTTATACAAAACATTGTTGAGGAAAACCTTCGAAACCTTTGTTTAAAAGCATTAAACAACCTCTTTCTAAACCTTTGAAAGTACCCCTTTCGAAACCATTTAACTACTTTACCTTGAACTCTAGGCCGAAAGGCCAAAACATACATTTCGAAATCATTTATAATAGACCTTTTGAAACCATTGAAAGTGTCCTTTCGAAAGCTTTATAGAACCTTAGACATCTTCTTTTCAAAACACTTTAAACTTGCATTTCGAAAGTATTGGAAACCGTCATTCAATTACTAAAATTAAACCATTCGAAAACATTAGGGACCCCCCTTTCGAAACCTTCATTAGATACCTTTCGAGAGCATTAAAGTACTTTACTTAAAACAAATCTTTCGAAAGCATTGGGTTCAGTAAAAGTTTGTAGAACAATGTTTCGAAACCATTCCTTCAAAACCTTTGGGTTTGACTTTCAATATATCAATGAGTCTTAAAAGAAATGGTACAAAAGCATCTCTTTCGAAAGCATTTACCTAAATAAAATAAAGTGGATGGTGTTGAAACCAACCCCCTTCGAAATCATGGAGAAGCAGCTTCACAGTTTAAAATAAAAGAACCAATCTAAAGGCATTGCTTTGAAGGATTGAATGTGGCAACAGGGGTTTCGACCCCTTCGAAAGCTTCTTTTTAAAACAAAGGCGACAACCTCTTTCAAAAGATCTTTTTCTAAAACATTTCACCAAGTCGAAAGCTAGTTCCTTCGAAAGCTTCATTGATAACCAAAATATATCTAAGTTTACTAAAGCTAGTTCAACCTCTTTGAAAGCCTGTTTCAACTCTATACCTTTTGCCTAATCCCTAATCCACTATGTATCAAAGCTGATACTATGTGTGTTGGTTTCGACTTAGCTGGAGGCGGCAATATGAGGTCGAAAGGCGGCTGCTATAAGTGGCAAAGCAGTAAAATCTTGTAAAACTGAATTTTAACTTTTTAAAGTGATTTCTTTCCAACTAACTTGCTTTATTTGTCAACATATGATTAGTTGCCAATTATTTTTCAAAATCTTTTCTAAAAGTGCTGTCGAATTTCAGAAATTAACAAATTAAAACGTTTGTAAATAGCCCCTTCTCCTTTTATAAACATATAAAACATTTAAGTGTCATACCTCAAATAATTTTATATCTTTAATAAAATATTTGGGAAAATTCTATAAAATTTCCTGTAAATCACTTTTTATATGTTTTTTAACATATTTAAATTTCCGACCCATGCTTACATATTATATGCGCAATTAATTTTTAAACCCAATCTAACAATTTTCTTCACAAGAAAATTCATAATAAATCTACAATAATTCGGAAAATTATGAAATTTGAAACCCATATCTAAAATAATATTTCGGACCTTATATAAAAAAGGCAAGGCATTTGGATGTCATTTGATAGGTTTTTCAAAAAAAATCATATCATAAAATCTATATGAAACAACATAAATCATTAACAAGCATACATCCATTTAACAATCAAAACACGGCATAACACTTTGCAAAATAGGATTAGATCTTATCTAGAAACCAAAAATATCAAATATGAGATGTAATCTATTATTCATCTTAGCTTGTTGTTAAGGAGTTAGAGATTTTCTCTGGAATGAATTTGATTTAGTTTATTCCTTTGATTCTTTTTTATCTTCCCCTTGCTTTCTCCCAATGGTGGCCGATCAATCTTGGTTTAATTTTTTCTGTGAATGTGGAAAATGAAAGTGGCATGAGGGTTTAACGTATAAGAATATAACCTATTCCTATTTTGCCATTATCTTATTGCCCTTATCTATTTCATTTTATATCCTTTTTGTTCATTTTAATTAGGCACGACTACCTTCTAATAAGGCAAATCTCAATTCCCTTAACCACTTACATTAATTTATTTTATTTATCTAATTAAATGTCCTAAATAATGTTAATCAGAATTAGGGTCATTACAGACTCCCCTCCTTAAAAAAATTCATCCTTGAAATTATTATAAGTTACTCATAAAAGTAAAACATACCATGAAATAAGTCATGATAAGTATCTCGAATAATCCTGCTCTCAGTTTCCTAAGTATAGTCTCCCTCATCGTCAGTCCACTGGACTTTGACTAATCTGACCGTCTTGTTCCTTAGCCTCTTGTCATCTCTCGTGACTATACAAATTGGTTTTCTAACTATAGTCAAAATTTTCTCCAGTGCTATGTCATCTAACATAGTTAGTGCTATAGTAGTCTCTGGATCTCGAATACACTTCTTTAGATGAGAAATATGAAAAACGTTATGGACTCCTGCCAAACTACTTGGTAACTCCACTCTATATGCGAATTTCTCTATCCTTTCGATAATAGGAAATGGTCCAATGAATTTAGACTTTAATTTTCTTGATTTTTCGAACCTGATCACACCTTTCATCGGTGGTATCGTGATGAAAACATGATCTCCAACTGAGGACTCTCAGTCTTTCCGTCTTTTATCTACATAACTCTTCTGCCTAGACTGAGCATCCTTTATTCTAGCTAAAATTAACTCAATTTTTCTATAGCTTTCTTAATTAAATCTAGACTAAGAACCAACCTATTCCCGGTCTCTAACCAACAAATAGGAGATTTGCATGGCCTTCCATACAAAGCTTCAAATGGTGCCATTCCTATACTAGCCCGATAACCGTTATTATACGAAAACTCGACTAAAAGTAGATGGTCTTCCCATGATCCTCTAAAATCTAATACGCAAGCTCATAACAAATCTTCTAAGACTTTGTTAACTCTATCCGTTTGCTCATTTATTTGCGGATGGTAAGCGGCACCCATCTTGAGCCTGGTACCCAAAGTCTCCTGTAAACTCTTCCAGAACTCGCTAGTAAATAAGGAATCTCTATCACTTATTATACTACTAGAAATTCCATGCAGTCTAATTACATTCTTCATAAATAATTCAACCAAAACAGGCGCAGTTCTGGTTGACTTAACTGGAATGAAATGGGCACTGTTGGTTAATCTGTCCACCATAACCCATATACTTTCATTTTCTCTATTTGACATTGGCAACCCGTCTATACAATCCATTAAGATAGAATCCCATTTCTATATTGGAACATCTAAAGGCTAAAGTAACCCACTTGGTTTCTGATGTCCGGCTTTTATCCGTTGACATTTCAAACATTGTTTCACCCATAAGCCACATCCATTTTCATACCTTTCCAAAAGTATCCCTTTTCATATCCTGATACATGTTAGTTTCTTCGGGTGAATAGTGAACTTCAAACGATGGCATTCTTTTAGAACTTCCTTCATAATATTTTCCACATTCGGAACACACAGTCTGCCTTTCTTTCTCAACTACCCATTCTGGTCAAGACTGAAATCTTTCAGGTCCTCGTTCTCCATTCCACTCCTTAACCTTCTGATCTGTTCAGCTATTATTGGATCCTCCCCTTGTTTAGAAGCAATTCTTTCAATCATCACTGGTCAAACTTCTAAACATGACAATATAGTAGTTTCCTTACGAGATCTAGTCTTAGATCTCCGTTGTACTCCGCATGTAATCAATGCTTCTAAACTTTCCACTCGGCTATCATTACCAATACTGCATTCTATGTTTTCTGCTAAATGCATCTGTAACCTTGTTGCCTTTTCCTAGTGTGTACTCAATACCAAAGTTATATGCAGCTAAAAAATCTAATCACCTATGCCATCTCATATTCAACTCCTTTTGAGAGAATAAATACCTTAGAGACTTATGATCAGCATACAACTCAAATCTTTCTCCCGATAGGTAATGTCTCTACACCTTTAATGCAAAAATAACCGCAGCTGATTCCCAATCGTGAGTTGGATACCTAACCTCATACGGTCGGGGATGAGGAGAAGCATAGGCAATCACTTTACCCCTTTGCATTAACACAGCTCCTAATCCTGTTTCACATGCATCCTTCTAAATACCGATTCCCTTCTGGAACAACCAACATAGGCGCATTCGTTAATAAGTGTTTTAGCTTCTGAAATGCTTCCTCACACTTATCAGTCTAGAAAAATTTCACATCTTTCCGCATTAGCTTAGTCATCGGTGCCTCTATCCATGAAAAATTCTTAACGGGTCTCCGATAATAACCAGCTAATCCAAGAAAACTCTTTATCTAAGTCTTTATCTTGGGTATCTTTCAATTATTCACCGCCTCGATCTTAGTCGGATCTACAGACAACCCTTTCTCTAAGAATACACCACCAAGAAACTTTACTTCCTTCTTCCACTAATGTCACTGCGAAAATTTTGCTTTCAGTTGGTGTTGCCTCAATGCCTCAAGCACCACCGTAAGACGAACCTCATGTTCTCTTTCATCTTTAGAGTATATCAAAATATCATCTATGAAAACAAACATGAACCTATCCAAGTATTCTCAGAAAACCCGTTTTATCAAATCTACAAAGATTGCTGGCGCATTAGTTAGTTCGAACAGCATTACTAGGCATTTGTACGATCTATATATGGTTCTAAACGCCGTCAAAGGAATACTATCCTCTGCACTCTAAGCTGATGGAACCCTGTTGCTAAATCCAACTGGGAAAATACTTAGGCTCCACTCAACTGGTCGAACTAATCATCAATTCTAGGTAATGGATGTCGATTCTTTATAGTATTTGCATTCAATTTACAATAATCGATACATAACATTAACAATTCGTCCGATTTCTTTACAAACCCTACGGTTGCTCCCCAAGGCGAATTACTTGGTTTGATAAAATTCTTGCCTTCCAAATCCATCAACTGCACCTTTAGCTCCCTCATCTCGGTAGATTTCATTCTGCTTGGTGATCTACTCACTGATTCTGCTCCTGGTATTAAATCTATCCTAAACTCTTGGGCTTGTTTTGGCGGCAGTCCTACAATGGGTTCAAAGACATCTTGAATTCTCTAATAATTAAAAATCGATTCAATTCGTCTTCTGCTTCCATAACATCCAACAAAGCATTAACCTCAAAACTAGGGTTTTCTATGGAGTATATAATTTGATTACTATAATCGGGGTGTCTAACTTATATTTTCCTATTATGGAAAAATATTCTACCATCATATTTACTTAACCAATCCATACCCAAATAATTTCGAACCCTGCAAAATCAAACACCCGCAAACTGCAAACAAATGTATAACCTAACAATTCAAATTCTAGGTGGTCACATCTCATTCCAAAAGTCGCATATCCTCCTATCTGATTTGCAACCCTTAAGGAAGTAACTAGGTATGATGGTTCTAGGTTAAGCTTATCTACCAAACTATGAGATATAAAAGAATGCGATGCACCGGTATCAAATAGAACTCTAACGAATACACCATGAATCAAAAGGATACCTCCCAACATAGCTTTTCCCTTCTCCTCTGCTATTGGTCTCGAGGTAGCTGGTTCCAAAGAAAACATCTTGCCTTTCCATCCTAGGGTGGCTACTTGCATTAGTTTTTATAGTGTCAAATCTAATCACAATTGAAACATCTCACTCCTTTCTTCTCGGTGGCTTTATTTCCTTTGCATGTCCGGCATTCATGAGCATAGTGTCCTTTCTTATCACACTTATAACAGACAAATTTTGCCTACCCTTTTTAAGCAGCTCCTTTCTTATGGAAAAACTTCCTTTTTTGGATCTGCCTCTTGTAGCTGTTTAAAAGCGAGTCTCCATTTCTACTCATCATTGAACCCCAAATATGTAAAAATCCACTCGCAATGAAGTAACCAATTCTCCACTTCGATTGGGTCTTTAGAACTAATAAACGGCTTTCCTTCCAACCAAGCATAATCTCTACTCAAAACAACATAGTCATTAACCATTGGAGCTCCTTGATTTCCTCTTTCAGCATTTCCTTTAGCTAACATCGCAGCATCTCCTGCTTGCATCATGTTAATGAAAAATTGATATATTGCTCCAATGTAAACTTGCGCTATTCCAACACCCACATTGTTAGCTTGTGTCTGACCTGGATTTCTTCTAGCGTTTGGTCTGGCATTTCCATAGGTTGTGGTACTTCCACCACCAATGTTAACTCTTCCCCTTGTCATCCATATCTTACGTTTCTAAAATATGCATTCGAGTTTTTGTAGGATATGAAAGTATAGCCTGAGAAAGATGGGAGAATAGAGGTAAGCGTATTTTTATATAAAGCAAATACAAGTACGTTACTATAGGGTAATCCCCTACCCCGATCTTTTCCCTAATTCCTTAGGATTATGTTTTCAAAATCATTTTAAGTTTTTCATAGCCCTATGATTTAGTACCAAGTTGTAACATCCCCTATCTTGAGGCCCGAAACTGAGCGCTACAGATGCTGCAGTCATCTATAGTATTAACTTCAGGTGATAAAATACGGTAATGTTAATGGTATCCATAATATCAGAAGCACATGAATATGAAAACAAAATCATAGATTAAAAAAAATCACTTTACCGGTTACATTGTAAAACCATATTTCACATTCCATTACATAATCCCAAACGATTTCCAAATTTTGATCAAATATAATTATTAAAAATTATGCCAAGAACGACATATGAAGATGCCTCCTTTGATGACCAGAATACTAAATAGATATATCATTCTTAATACAACATAATGGAAATAAAACTAATAGCTCATATATAGCTAGCTTTGCATCCTGCACATCTTCGGAAGCTTTATTCGTCTAAAACCTTAACTCGTAATTTACTCAAATTGAAATTTGAGCACTAGAGAGTTTAAGGGGAAAAACATAAATTTCGAGTCAAACATAAAACCTGGTGTGAATAATACTATTACATCTCGGATTTCTGATATTAAGTGAGACCAAGCCGCTTAGTGAAATGAGTTTCTCCTCACTAATATCCCTTTAAAACATATTTTTTGCAAATTAGAATCTTGTAATCAAACTAATTAAAACAATAATAGCAATATCATTTATGCTTGTAAATCAGGTAATAAATGAACCATCTGTCCGAACAATATAGTTTTGTTTGGCTAACGACTAACAATTGGCTGACTCGGGCCTACCAGACAAAATAAATAATCTAACATCAGTTAAAAATACTCCTGGATGGTCTATCCTTAATTTACTTCTCCCAGGGTCAACTGACCCTAATGGTTTTGCGGGCTCACCAATAACCTATCCTCCTTTTCTGTATATTCCTTTCTGCATGTAACATCATTTAAGTCTTACTTGTGACTAAGCCCCACACACTGGAATTTTGGATGAAATTAGCTAGGTGCTATAACTAATGTATAGGTTACAACCCTATGCCAGTCCCATCTGGTAATCAAATATCCGCGTCATTTACTTAGGGTTAACCACCCTTCAAATTTTCCTTGAAAACCTTTCTTTCAAATTGATTTAACCCTTTAAATCATACTTAAACAAGGAAAATATACTTTTTGCTTTACTCAAATCTCTTTGCCATGATATATGCTTTATAAAAGACACTACTGATGAAAACCTTCGAAACCTTTATTTAAAAGCTTTAAACAGCCTCTTTCTAAAATTTTGAAAGTACCCTTTTGAAACCATTTAACTATTCTACCTTGAACTCCAGGCCAAAAGGCCAAAACATACCTTTCGAAATCATTTATAATATACCTTTCAAAACCATTGAAAGTGTCCTTTCGAAAGCTGTATAAAACCTTACATATCCTTTTTTCAAAACACTTCAAACTTGCCTTTCAAAAGCATTGGAAACCGTCCATTCAATTACTAAAGTAAACCATTCGAAAACATTAGAGAACCTCCCCCTTCGAAACATTCATTACATACTGTTCGAAAGAATTGAAGTAATTTACTTAAAACAAACCTTTCGAAAGCATTGGGTTCAAGTAAAAGTTTATGGAATATTATTTTGAAACCATTCGTTTTGAAACCTTTGGGTTTGGCTTTCAATATATCAAAGGGTCTTAAAAGAACTGGGACGAAAGCATCTCTTTTGAAAGCATTTCCCTAAATAGAAGAAAGTGGATGGTGCCGAAACCAACCCCCTTCGAAAGCATGGAGTAGCGGCTTCACAGTTTAAAACAAAAGAACCCTTTTGAAGGCATTGCTTTGAAAGGTTGAATGCGGTAGTAGGGGTTTCGACCCCTTCTAAAGCTTCTTTTTAAGATAAAGGAAGCAACTTTTTTCAAAAGCATTTTGCTAAAACATTTGACCAAGTCGAAAGCTTCATTGGTAACCAAAATAGATCTAAGTTTATTTAAGTTACTTCAACCCCTTCAACCTGTTTCGACTCCATACCTTTTGCCTAATCCCCAATCCACCATGTACCAAGGTTGATACCGTGTGTATTGGTTTCTACTTAGATGGAGGCAGTAGTATGAGGTCGAAAGGTGGCTGCTATAAGTGGCGAAGTAGTAAAACTTTATAAAACTAAATTTTAACTTTTTAAAGCAATTTCTTTCTAACTAACTTGCTTTATTAGTCAACATATGATTGGTTGCCAATTATTTTTCAAAATCTTTCCTAAAACTGCTATTGAATTTTAGAAATTATAGATTAAAACATTTGCAAATAGCCCCTTCTAATCATATGTAACATATAATAGCCGTAATTAATTTTTAAACCCAATTTAACCATTTTCTTCACTAGAAAATTCATAATAAATCCATATTAATTCATAAAACTATGAAACTTGAAACCTATCTTTAAAATAATATTTCGGACCTTGTAAAAAAAGCAAGGCATTTTGGATGTCATTTGATAGGTTTTACAAAATAAATGTTATCATAAAAATTTATGTGAAGCAACATAAATCATTAACAAGCATATATCCATTTAACAATAAAAACATGGCATAACACTTTGCAAAATAAGTTAGGATCTTATCTAGAAATCGAAAATAACAAATATGAGATGTAATTTATTTTCACCCTAGCTTGTTATTAAGGAGTTAGAGATTTTCTCTTGAATGAATTTGGTTAAGTTTCTTCTTTTCCCCTTGCTTCTCCTAATGGCGGTCGCCTAATCTTAGTTTAATTTTGTTTGTGAATGTGGAAAATGAAATGGCATGAGGGTTTAGGGTATAAGAATATAACCTATTCATATTTTGTCCTTGTCATATTACCTTTATCTATTTCATTTTATTTTCCTTTTGTTCATTGTTTAATTAGGCACGGCTACCCTCTAATTAGACAAATCTCAATTCCCTTAGCCACTTACATTATTTCATTTAATTTATCTAATTAAATGTCCTAAATAATGTTAATCAAAATTATGGTCGTTATAGACTAGTGGAAGATTAGTGATCAATACAATTGTCGAAGGACCGCATCCAGCTGATAAAAGCTGGCATGAGATGGAGCGCTATGAGATCGCAATCAAGCATATGAATTTTGAGTGTTGTTAGATAAAGAAGATGGGGCTTTAGCAAAATTGCAGCATATAATGATAGACGACATTGTATTCAAAAACAAACACGCAGATAAGGTGGAGGCATTGACGATCAACCCAATAGTCATTTCGGCCATGATCGGCCCCGCCTTAGTAGGAGGATCTTGTTGACTATGGTAGTTCCATGAATATAATTTTCAAAAAGGCTTGCGATTAGGTAAGGATGGAAGCCAATGACTTGAAACCATCTAAAGTCCACATTCATGGCTTCAACGGTGCTATGACCAAAGTTTGTCAGTTATGTCGAATTGCCCATGAAATTGGGATAAGGTGACCATAAGAGAGTGTGGATGTCGCCATTTGTTTTCTTGGATGTTGACTCTCCATACAATGCTTTTTGGACCAACCTGCCCTAGTTGAATTTCGATCAACTCTTTCCCTATGGTGTTTATCTTTGAAGTTCCTAACCGATAATGGTGTTGGAGTTGTGCATGGTGATCAGGCGACCGGACGTGCCTACTATGTGGCTAAATTGAGGGACACTCAATGGAAGGAGAAAGATAACGGTGTGGACAAGTCTCTCCGCTTCAAAACCACTAAAGATTGATAAATGTTGTTTAGGCCTTGAATCGGGAGCCACGGTCGATTTTATAAAGAAATAGAACTGAGGGACGACAAGGAGGAGCCTAAAGAGACTAAGGCTGCACCGGTTGAGTTGACAATTGACATCACGGTCGGCCACAACGACCTGTCATGGGTCCTAAAGATTGGATCACAGATCAGCCCCATGATGATGAAAGAACTTGCTGGTTTTCTCTAAGCTAATCTTGATGTGTTTGCTTAGACTCATTATGATATGTGTGGGACCTCACCAGTCATTGCGAGCCATACATTAAATTGACCTTTGGCTTGTCCCGGTGAAACAGAAAAGGTGTGGCATGAATCCAGAGAGATTTGCCACTCTTAAAGCGGAGGTGGATAGGCTCAAAAGCAGTGGGTTTATTCGTGACTCCCTCTAACCTAAATTGGTATCTAATCCTATACTCATGAGAAAGGCAAATGTAAAGTAGTGGACATGTGTGGACTATTCAGATTTAAACAAAGCATGCCTGAAAGACAGTTTTCTCCTTTCGAGAATTAACAAGCTGGTGGACTCTACCGCATGACACGAATTGCTATCTTTCATGGATGCATACTCCGAATGTAATCAAATCCCGATGCATATCCCCGACAAAGAGCATACCAGTTATATTATTGACGTTGGATTGTACTGAAATGTGGTAATGCCATTTAGATTGAATAATGCTAGAGCAACTCATCAGTACCTAGTCAACCAAATGTTTAAAGATCAGATTGGAAAGACAATGGAGGTATACAAGGATGATTTGCTTGTGAAGTCACGATGATCAAGCGACCATATTAGAGACTTAGCAGAAATGTTCTATATCCTTCGATATTACAAAATAAAGATCAATCCACTAAAATGTTCTTTTGGCATTGCATTGGGAAAGTTCTTGGGTTTCATCGTTAATGCTTGTGGCATCAAAACTAATCCTGAAAAGATTTGGGCAATTCGCAACATCTAAGCATCAAAAACCATCAAACAAGTACAAAGCCTAAATGGAAAGGTTGCTGCTCTAAGTTGGTTTATTTCCAAAGCCACCGATAAATGTATTTCTTTCTTTGACTTGATTAGAAGATGAAAAATGAACTTTGAATGGACACAAGATTATGAAGACGCATTTCAAGCTTTGGTGAGCCACTCAAAGAGGCCTCCTATCTTGTCAAAGCCGGTGGATCACGAAGACTTGTATATCTATTTGGCCATATCGGTACAAGATATAAGTTCCACAGTGCTTTGCAAGGAGAATCGAGTGTAGAGACTAGTCTATTATGTTAGAAAGCAGTTAATAGGAGCTGAAAGGAAATATCCAAAGATAGAGAAATTGGCGTACTACTTGTTGATTTCTTCATGAAAGCCATCCCCCTATTTTCAGTCTCATCCCATCAACGTTTACACCGATCGGCCGTTAGGATAGGTCCTATCGCAACTTGAGATGTCTTTAAGGTTACTCAAAGTGGAGCATCGAACTGAGCCAATTCGACATCACTTATCTCCCTCAGAGATCCATCCAGTGATAGGCACCAGTGGACTTTATAGTAGAGTTCACTGAACAAGATGACCTTTTAGAGAGTGGTGGAGCCCCAACCATTTGGTGAAAATGTATACGGATGGAGCATCCAATGATCGCTGTTCGTTAGCTGAAATTATGCTAGTAATTCCAGAAGATCGATCAATTTGATATGCTTTGAAGCTTGACTTCCCTGTAATGAACAATGAAGTTGAGTATGAAGCTCTGATCTCTAGACTTAAACTTGCCAGAGAACTGGGGATAAAATCCCTTGAAATCTTTTGTGATTCTCGGTTGGTGGTATACCAAGCGAGGGGAGATTATCAGGATAAAGGACAACGACTCGCTCCGTACCTTATCCAAGTTCAAGAGATATTGATTGACATTGAGTATTATGATATCAAGCACATACCTCAAGATCAAAACAAAGAGGCCGACTCATTGGCAAAGTTTTCTAGCACGAGGGATGCACAACAAATGGGTTTGGTTCTAGTCAAAGTACTAGATACTTCAAGTATAAATCAGATGAAAATCGACTGGGTACTAGAGATGAAGCCTGAGAAGGAGTCATGGATGACTCTGATTAAGATTATTTTCTACAGGGAGTCCTTCCCAAATAGAGGAATGAAAGACGACAAATCCTCCGCAAAGCATTGCGATATATCATTTAGGAAGGAGTCATGTATAGAAAAGGTTTTTCCGTTCCCTTACTCCGGTGTATCGCTTATGATGAAATAAAGCGAGTCTAAAAGGAAGTCCATGAAGGGGATTGTGGCGATCACACTAGAGGGAAAACCCTAGCAAAGAAAGTTCTCTGTTACGGGTATTACCGGCCAATCATCAATCAAGATGCTGCTGATCATGCTAAGTTATGCGATAAGTGCTAGACGTATGCCAAAGTTTTCGAGAGCTCCATCGACGGAAATTACATAAATGGGCAGTATATGGCCATTTGTCGCATGAGGCACAGATACTATCGGTTTCTTACCGATCTCAAAAGGTGGTGCGGAGTACACCATTGTAGTCGTTGATTGCTTCGCCAAAAGGGCCAAAGCAAAGCCTTTAGCCACGATCATAGCGAAGAAAGTAATCAGCTTCATTGTCCGCAACATCATCTGTCATTTTGGCCTTATAAAAACCATTGTAACTGATAATGAAACTCAGTTCGACAGTGCTGAATTTAAATACTCCTATCATCGGCATCATATTAAAAATAGATTTGCGGCAGTTGCTCACTCTCAAGCAAATGGATAAGTTGATGCAGTGAACAAAATTATATTGTCCATTTCGAAGAAATGCTTAGAAAGGCTAGAGCCAAGTGGGTGGATGAATGCCCAGTAGCATTATGGGCTTACAGAACCACCTATAAGTCTACGAGTGGCCATATTCTAATTGCCCATGCTTACAGTTCCGAAGTCGTCATTCCTGTTGAACTCAAATTCCCTTCTCATCGAGTGACCTACTAGGACGCCATAATGAATAGAGAGCTCCTCTTAGTTACTCTAAACTTTATAGCAAAGAAGCACAAAGAAGCTGATTTGAAGGCAATTGCATGTTGTCATCGAGTCGCCGACATCACAACACTAAAGTCCGACCAAGAAACTTTGAAATCGGCTATCTCATCTTGAAATGGGTTTTTCATGTCCCGTCACATAATAATCCTACTTGGAAGGATTGTATGTCATTGAATAGAGGCTTGGAGAGGGAACTTTCAAGCTAGCTGTTGTTGATGGTGTCATACTCCCAAAGGCATGGAATACCGAGCATTTACGGTGCTATTTCACTTAGTTTATTCTTTTTTCATTCATTTGTATTCAATTTCTGAATTTGCTTCAGCATTTGATTTTCTAGATATGTAATAAGACAAATTATATCATTTATTTCCATTTGGAAAATAAAGTTTGAAATTTCCTTCATATCTATGATTGTTGTAGCATTTCATATTAGTTACAATACCCAACTAACTAATATTGACATGTCCGAGCAAGTTCCCAGAGTTTGGAGCCAGCCGCTTACATAAGTTCACAACTGAACTAAACAAAATGAATGTAGTCCGACCGATCATTTGATGATTCTCGCTCATAAACCGATGGAAGGAGTACCTAGCAAGAAATGGATGTGACTTGACCATCCGATAACCAAATTAATCCCATCGAGGGATGGGAATCAAAAGCGATCGTGACACGACCGATCACTCATTAAGTCAATCCCTAGACTTGGAGGTAAATCAATCGATTAAGGAATTTATGGTCCGACTATTTTCTGAAATAATTTTAAGTCCCTGAAGTGTGGACTGGAGTATAAACACAAATTGGGTGTGATCCGATCACTGACCAACTAACTCTTATCCTTGGAGTGCAAATATGAGTATAAATAAATAGATGAGTGCAGTTTGACCACTCCTTATTCCATAACTCCAATCTAAAACCGACAGGAGGAATATAAACTCACTAAGCATGGAGTTCAACCATCCATTATCTAACTCCACTAACCCAATACTAGGGCAGGAGTATAATCATTTAAACTGCTGAATCCGATGGCGTAAAACTAAGGCTCGAGCCCAATGTTTGGTACAACTTGAGGCCATGACAATATGGAGGCCTTGAGTAAAAATTAATGGATGATTATCCAAATTAACGAGTAACAAATAATAAGTACATTGGATGGAAAAGTAATAGCTCGACTATTTGAGCAAGTTCACATAAGAGTTCAATATATAATAAAGAGCTTTTATTTATGCATTAAACTTAAAAATTATAGTACAAGTTTATTCAAAAGCGAGGGACATACTCGCATATATATGGCCAACAAAAAGAAAAACAGCTACACAAGCTATATACAAACTAAGCGAAGTGACAACTACTTCTTTTGCCTTTTCTCCCTTTTGGATTTATTAGGAGTGGAGCCACCCGAGCCTCCACCTATCCTTCTCTTCAATCCTTTACCACCCTTGGCATCAGAGCTTTCAAAGGTTGGAGGGAGTTCTCCAGGAACCAACCTACCGAGTGGAATGACTTATGGTAGGATGAGATTCAGATCATCGATGTTCACATCAACGGGTTTAGCTTTAGCTTTTTTTTCTTCAATGAATCCTCCCTCGATGCATTCCATCACTCATTAGTGTGTTCAAAGGCACCTGTAATCACATCATCATCAGATTCATCTGGCAGCGGTTGTGCCTTTTCGTTAGCAAAAGCTCCAATAACTTGAGCATCGGGCCCTGGAATGTTGATAGCCGTAGGAATTTCAGTTAATGTCAGTTATTGTTCCATAGCGGCACCGCTTCCTAGAGTCTGACTAGGAGCTGGATGATCTACAGATTCATGGCAACAAGCAAATAAGCCAAAAACTATTGGACGTGAATAACGAAACATCTCGAATAATGAAGAATAGCGTGGAATACCTGTGTATGGCTGACTTTCAGTTATCGCAGGAGTGCTCCCTTCTTAGATAGGAGTCAGCACCTTCGATTTATAACTGAGTCTATGCAGATCATAGCTCAGATCCTGACCTAGGCCAAGTAAAACTGATGGTTTGACTATTTAAAGTGAAAGGGGACCTTTGGGATCAGACTCCGAAGATTCAGCGATGTTTTTCCCTTTGCCAGAGTGGGCCAAAATATCAAAGTATTAGATCCTTGCAGCAGCAAGATCTAAAGGTTCGTTTTGGTAAATGATCGCCCATACTAGTTTCTGCTCATCGAAATCAAATTTGCCAAGGGCTTTCTTCCTCATTTCAATGATATATTCCCAAGTCTCAGTAAGCGATTTGAGGTAGCCCTCTCCAAGAAAACTCAAGTCATGATGGATTAGAACTTAGGATCGTATTCAACAATTAATGGATTGAATATGTCCTTAATCTCATTCGGGCTAGCCTCTTTAGCATCCACCAACTGGGCCATAATTTTCTCTCTAACTTCATGTGGCCAGTTTTTCTTGCCTCTTCCTTAAGGACTTCAATTTGAGTGAGTTGCTCGTCAAGTTTATTTTTCAGCTCTCGAGCCTCAATGGCGTCTTCACAACACTTTTGAGACACCTCTTGAGCCTTAAGTTTTTCTTCCTTCTCTTTATTAAGATGCTCTTCCACATCCTCAATGCAGCGAGCTAGAGTATCTGTCTCTATTTGTAGTGTGTCCTTCTCTAGAGCAAGCGCACCGCTACGAGTAAGGGCGGCAACCACCTCCTTTTTGTAAGCCACTTCCAGACAATTAATCACTTCAGATGTTTCTTTAGCGCTCTTCTCTGTCGTGGCTAGCTTCATTATCAACTCTGTGATCTCATCATCTTAGTTTTTGAATATGTTTTTATCATGGATCACCTCTAGCTTAAGGCGATCGACTTCATGTTGTCTTTTAGTAAAAACCTCATATATTTTCTCAACAAAATGCTGGAATGCTTCATGCTGCGCAAAAACATCACTGGCACATACAAGTGAACTCACTTTAGCACTCCTTGGGATTGTATGGATAGAAGGAAGAAACTTCAGCCAATTAAATCAAATTTTAGGAAATTGACTTTAAGTTCGGCCAATATTTCTAGCGTAGAGGCCTTAGGAGCTGCAGTAGTCAAAGCTGGATCAGAAGTAACAATAGGACGTTTACTCGACCTACGATCACAAGGCTGTTGAGAACCAATAAAATTGAATAATGCTCGGGAGGCACATTATTTTGGAGAATATGGAAAGAGGTCTGATCGTTGCTATGTACATAAGGATTGGGCTGAACTTCCTGATGAGATGACTAAGATTTGGACTTATGTTTAGAGGAAGAAGACTCCCTTGAACGATAACTTCTTCCCCAGCTGTCAACCCTTTTTCGACGCCTCTCGATCTTGGATTATGACTGGATCCATACTATGTTGTTGAGGGGCCTCTCAAGTGATTAAAGGCACGAGAATGAGATTTCTCACCTACAAACCAAAAAAGAGCGCATAAGTAACCATCAAATAAAGGATAAACATAAATCATGCAGTGAACTGCGCGTGATTGTGAGTGTCCTAGTGTTCCTCGACGGACCAGTTACTAAGGCCTTGCTTAACGGAGTGTTTTCCCCTTTTCTAATGGGAGAATTGTCATCACCAGCCCTGGTGGAAGACTTAAACCTCCCGACACTAACATTGGGAAAGTCAAAAGTCTCGATGTCATCTGGGATTGATAGATTTGAGAATCCTTCCATCGAACTTTCTAAAAGCTGAGATTAACACTCTTCTTCAACAAAGGTGATGGTGAACTAGGAGCTTTTAGCAGTTTTTCTCCTACAGAGTTTGCATGCTAGCATTTTCCTTTTCTTATTGGCACATGAGATGGAGTGCTTTATGGTGATTCAACCACAGGCGCTTTGACCAACCTGCATCAACATCGCCAGGCTTGTTGGCTTCTTCACCTCTAATTTCACCTTCTTCGGCAACATCCCCAGCCTCCTTGACCAAGGGCATGACAGGGCTATTAGTGTCACCTTCTTATTCTGTAACATTCCTTGGTGGTGGAACGGTTCCCGAAAGACCGATCACGACCCTCTTCCAACAGCCCGAAAAGAGATAACCACTCATCAGTTACAAGGGATCTAACGTCCTTATCCTCAACTGGGGTAGCGTGGATTGCAGAAACCACCCTTGAATAATTATCTTCTTCAGGTCGTGGATGGACAACAATAAATTTTAAATGTATTTGTTAGTTCAGGATATAGCTTGGGCTAAAGATTTGAGAATAAAGTGAAGGAAACACTTACGTCCTTCTAACCATCGCATTGAGAAGCTAGGCGGACAATGAATGTAGAACCATTCGTATTTAAGGATACTGAGCTTGTCCCAAGCACCAGTCAAAACTTGATAGTAGGGCAAAGGCTCAAGGAAAGTATAAGAAAGGCTTCATATTCGTCATTTGAAATTGTAGGTAAACCTGATGTTTTTAGGAGATAGCGGGCAAAACAGAACATCCATAAATAGTAAGAAAATACCATGAATAAAAGCGTAGCTATTCAGATGTAATGAGCATGAGCTATTCCTAGGTAATTTAGCATCTCTCGGATAAAAAAATAAAAGGAGGCACACAACCAGCCTAACGCATGAATTTATTACATGCCGTATACCTCTCTGGGGGCAAACGAGTCATGCCATTCACCGAAGGAACTAGAACATCCCCAAACTGGATCCCATGTTTAGAGAACAGCTTACGAAGAGCAGCCTCACCAATTCTAAAGGCTTGGGAATCCATCAGGTTATCTAAAAATATAGCATCCTTTATAGTTTCAGGGGCAGGATTTATCTCTTTCACCGAAAGGATGGGAACATAAAAAAAGGTCAACCTACGGAGCGGAAATCTCCAATTGCTTAGTTTGACGTTCAGATGAAGGTCTACCACTTACAGTTGTAGAACTCCACTTGGTACCTAGATTGTTGTGTTGTAAAGGTTGTCTAGAAGACATTATGGCTAAATGTCCTAAACATCTTGAGCCCATAACAAATAAACTCAATAAATAATGAAGATTAGAAAATTTTACCTGTCCCCCATGCTAAGTGTAAACTAGTGTGGTGTAGTGTTGTGTAGTGCAGAGATAAACTAAATTAAAAAAAAATTAGTGACGAGACTTTGGATTCTGACCAGAGTGACCGTCATCGTTGACCATATCGACTAGCGTTTACGTTAATAGGTTGTGTAAGTTTCCGGATCGACTATCAACTTGTTGAAGTATAAAGTTCACTATTAAATTACTTATGATAAGTTGCAGTCCATATCAAAGTTCTAGTAGTTTAGTCATTCAGTTTAAAGTTCGATATTATATATGCAAGTCCTGCTGTCCATTATAGTCATATGTTCATGTTCGTTAAGATAGGATTGGTTCTAATTGTTCATGCAAGTGAATATGATTGGTTTGCTCAAGTGTTCGAGTTCAATTCAAAGGCTTAGAGTCAGCTAAGTCCCCATAGTCAACTCGTTTACCTTAATACAAATGATCCCTCTTATAAAGCAAATAATAGATCCCTATTTATAGCTGATCGCTATGCCAAAACCAACTCGACCGATCCCTTTAAGCTACACCAACACCGATCCCTTCTTTACCTCCATCCCATTTATGGAAATAAACGACCCTTCTCCACATCGGTACACGACCGATCCCTTCTTACACCTAACCACGACTGATCCCTCTTATAGCCACTATACCGATCCATATACTTAACCTTTCTCGTACTCCACTTCAACCTTTTAAACTGATCCCTCTCAACTCGAGTGATACCGATCCTTCTACTTGACAAATTTTCACGCCTTATTTTCACGAATCTCCTCGCTCCTTACCTTCTCCTCTTCTACCACCTCACTAAACCCACCATCGCTACCATTCTCAACTTCTTTACCTCATTCAACCCAAGGCAAGACTGAATCCACCATATCATCATAAACTAAAGTTAGTTGCAAAAAAACAAACTAAATTTGTAAAATACAAGTTACTCAAAAGGAGATGTTGGATTTCGATTCGAATAGAAGGTGAAGTGGTGGTCCAAAGCAAGAGAGGACGATGGATATAAAGATAGAGGTGGTGATTAATTTGAGGAGAGGGATCAGAGTCAAAGTGGAAGGAGATGGTTCGGAGGTGAGCTTGAAGGAAATGAAAATGACAAAGAAATAAAGTAAAGTGAAGGATGGAGAGGGAAATGTTGGTTTACATACAAGGCTAGAGGGATCTGCTCATTTGAGCTTCTTCTCGAAGCTGAAATGTCAATTCCCCAACATATGAAGGGATCAGGTACGATCCCTCGACTTGGGGATCCAATCCAATCCCTATATGTATAAATAAAGAGAAGAGAGAGGATGGGAGAGAAAGGGATATGCTAAAGGATAATTTCGAACCCTAATATACGAATAAAGTGGAAAGGAAAGCGATAAGGTATGAACCCTATATGCATCTAGACATGTACATAAAAACTGTACAAACTAAATAAATATAAAATGCAATGAAATTGCATCTAATTCAACAAAAATTAAGAACGACCCATGAGCGTACAAACGCATTAGGGCGCCAATGGAAAGAACGTCTACCTAAACATGCACATGTATAGTCTAAAAATTCTAATTTTGAAACCGATAGAAACTAAATTCAAAATTGAAGCTTTCAAGGTCAAGATAGAATTAGATAACCAATAGCCTCATAGAATTGGAAATAGATAGCATCCGATGGAATATAATCCTGAATTTATACAATTGGAAATTGATCAAGCGTCATGACGATCAAAGAGAGTTACGACACTTCGGGAAATAATTTGATGGAAGGATAGCGACAATTCAGAAAATTGGATGGATTTATTTTCAGCAACTCTAAGTTTCTTCGGTTAAAAGCACATCATGTTCAACATAAGACACACTTTGGAGGCAAGTGTTATCTAGCATTTTGACCCATCTATATCTTAACTGATTGAACAAACTAGACTTGACTGTTATCAAGGATAGTAGGCCCAGAGCAATGATTGTGGGTGCAAAAATCAAGTACGGTTGGTAATATGAAGCCATGATCGAATAAAATTGAGAGATATAGAATGTTCAAAGTATGAAAAATAATTAAATATAGAAAAGGGATCCACTATAATCCTTTTAATCATAGGGATCGGTCTACTTCTACTAAAAAAGTGCAACTCAAGGGAAAATAATCGATATATCCAAATCCATAAGTCCAATGCTGAAACTTTAGGAACAAGTTTTAAGTACCCTACGCGGTCTACCCTAGGGATCGTAGCTCAAAAGGAGCAAGCGAGATGGATCAACCAAAATCAGGTAGTAACATACTTTGCCACAATAATTGATCAATAACTCAACATCTACAGGTCCAATTGACCTAAAACTTGGAGGTTAAGCATATTACAACATGGATAAGCTCCCATAGGGATTGCATCTCCAAATTCCTCCAAAATAGGGATTACCCTCGATCCATATTTCTTGGGATATGGGCCATGCGATCCCTCTTGTGGGCCCATATGGTTTTGAAGATCCTTCTGCCGAATTTTTCGGAAGATATTTCACCATCTTCCTCTACAAATATAGACTTGATTGTTCAATTTTAGGACCTTTACGCTGCATGTTAATTTGTACTCTTTCGTCACTAAGGATTCTAATTCGATCCCTATTGTACTCAGTTACAAAGTGATTAATAAAGCTATCTCTTCAAAGTGGAAGTAGGCAAACAACGTTGAACCACTATAAGCTGCTGTGTCTTTGTTATTCTCTTATTTCTTATTGATTTGCTGCTATATTCTCTCTATTTACATTTAATATTCTTTATTTATTACTATAAAAAAATCTCTATTGGGTGTTTGTGTCAATTTCTGGTGCAAACATTACATATACATACATACGTATATTATCCATTTACATAAATTATTTAAATAAAATTAACATGTGCATTTATATATATATGTGTGTGTGTGTGTGTGTGTGTGTGTGTGTCTATATAAGTGATAGTTTATATACATGCATATATTTGAACAACACATATTTACATAGTAGATGAGCTAATGTGTCCATTACGACGTAAATCCCAACATCTATAATGCACAAGTATGTTATACCTTACATGGGTTGACATGTTACACATGCACACACATTTATGTGTATATGATACATACGTACATACATATATATACACATATAAATTAAATAAAACTATATAATTTATGAAGATGAAACAAACATATATACACATCTATGCGCAATGTCCACAAACTAGTCAACTCGTCCCTAGGCTTGAAATGTCTCGGACTGACGAAGGTATTATGTGAATAACACACAAGTTAGACTATGTCTAGAATGTTGATAACAGTATAAAATATCATCTGGCATGATATAAACAAGTATAACACAAGATACATGTGCATATCTCAAATGTAAACAAATTTCAAAACCATGCACAAAGAAGATAACCCATCTCTAAGTAAAGTCAATCAACACATCAAACATGCATATAATCAAGTGGGTGAAACAATCAACTATCCAATCATCATCCAACACACCCATAACACCAAAAGGGAATCAACCATCAACAAGCACACAATCAAGTGATGTGCTATAAGCATGGTGTCCTATGTCTAAAATCTTAGGTCACATAATCTAATTAGGAGCCTAACAGCACATAGTCCAATGAGTTAAGAGGTCCTGGCCTCTGAATTGATGTCGAGAAGGGGTATCTAATAATATAATATAATCTCATATATTCCAGATGGGAGCTACACAACACATAGCTTGCTCCAAAGGATAGCACACAACACTAACAACACACAACACACCCCACGATCTTGGTTACTCCCAGTCATCATGACTCTATGTCCATATATACACTATGGTCACAAGCCCACTGCCCAATGGTAACATACTATATAACTAGTGTGGAATCGGGCATATCATCACACAATCTACATATCAGCACACATCATATATTTATAATAAAGTGATGCCATGGATCTAGAGCGTGACTCCGCGATCAACCAACTAGGATGGACTCTGGCCTATCTGGATAAATAGCACACAACATAAATTGGCACATAATGGACCTTTCCTCTAAACATAAAAAAGTTAAGAATGTCCCTCACTTACATAAAGTAATCAAATAAATATCATGCATTTATCCAACGCCACCTGGTGTTGCTCACTCATTCAATCGATGCTGATAAACTACACTTCTTACCCATAATATTATCACATATCATAAGTCAAAAGAACAATCACAATAATAATACCAAATGTCCCATAGAAAATGATGTTACTAATCCATTTACTGAAAATTCTCACCATACCAAACTTCACATAATAATATTCTATACCATGAGTCAGTAGAGTAACCGAAATAATATTACCCAATGTCCTATACCAGATGATGTCATTAATCCATTTACTCAACCTTCCCATAATCTAGAATTTCACACAATATTATTCTATATGACAAGTCCAAAGAATTACCAAAAAAATATTGCCATAAGTCCTATTCCAAAAATTACTATTACTCTGTTTATTCTAATTTCCCGTTACATAAGAATATAAATCATCTTTTATTCAATTGATTCGGAAGGGGTTCTAAAGTAACCTTTTCCTAAAATCTTCAATGCAGTTTCAAATATCAAAATTTTATTGAAAGTAAATTAAATTATAAATTCTCATTCTTTCCTCAAAATCCAATTATAGTTTCATAATAAATATTTTTGCAATTCACTTACTTAGTTTTAAGGAAATCTATAAACTAAACTTCATTCAAATCCAAATCCCATAAAACCCCTATTAAAATAATTTATACTTTTTAAAGTTCTTCTCTAAGAATTGAAAATAATAATAGTAATAAATTAATTTTATAATCCAAGATTTCCTTTAAACAACAAATTTAATTAATTTTACCTTTCCAATAAGGATTTTTAATTAAAAATAATCTCCCAAAGGCATAATATAAAATTCCATAACCAATCAAAATAGATTCCCAAAATATTCTATGACCAACATAATAATATATTACTTCTAAAAATTCACTTAATAATATATATAATAGATCTCATAACTGTTAACTTCCATTCAATAAATAAACTGTATTCAACTAATTTTTACTTCAAAACATTATTTTACAAACATCCAATCTATTAAATTCAAATAAAATTAACTTATGACTTTAAAATATAAATTTAAAATATAATTTCATAAAAACCCTTTCTAAATATTTTGTGATCAATTAAATATGAATAAAATATAAATATTTAGAATTTAACTTATTTAATCAAATCTCAAAATTCATCATCTTCCAAATAATTTCTGTTTATAGAATCCCAAAACAATTCACTTAAATAATTTTTTATCACAAATAGTATTTATAATTTTAGATAAAAATCATTCAAAAATCCATAATTTATTTCCCAAAATATTTCATTTCCTTTAAAACCTTTTATTTTAATTTATTCATCTACTTGTGATCGATTACTAATGTGAGCTCATCACAACAACAACCAACCAAGTTATGCAATTCAGTCTCATCCGATTCAATCCATACCAACTGATAACTCGTCATCAAACAATTAATAAATTCATATAAAAATAAGATCTAAATCATTGTGGTGCATTATCTAAAATAACTCACTCAAATAATGCAACGAAACCCAATCGATCATCCGATGTCATTGCACAAATCAAGCAATATCAATCAAACAGTAACAGGCATAAAATTAGACGGTAGTTGTCAGTAAAAGAATAAATCCACATTCTTTGCCCAAAATTTATTTGCAGTTTTATAAATAAATATTTGCAAATCTCTTTTTTAATTACAAGGAAGTCTATAGATTAAACTTAACTCAATTTCAAATTTGTTAAACCTTCTTCTGAAAATAAGTCATAAGTTTTATAGTTCTTCTCAAATAATTGAAAATAATAATAATATTAAATAAGTTTTATAATTCAGGATTTCCATTAAACAACAAATTTAAAGAAGTCTACCTTTCTAATAAGAAATTTTCTATTAAAAATAATCTCCCAAAGCCATAATATAAATTTCCATATAGCAAGTCCAAAGAATAACTAGAGAAATATTATCGAAAGTCTCATTTTGAAAAGATAATAATATAAGCAACAATTTTTTAGAATTAAATAAAAATTTAGTTTCAAAGTATTAATTATCGCAAATCAAATTCAAAAATTTCTATTTTAATTAAATTTACATTTTATTATGGTATAGAAAGCAGGGTCGTTGCATTATTTGTCAACAGCTAGACATGATAAATTATGGGTATACTCATTAGTAAAGGGTGTTCACAAGAGGAAATTATGTAATCTGTTATAAAGGTTAATTCTTGTACGATAATCTCGTTTGAAATGATGTACGCTTTCGGCTTGTTTTATATTGTATATATTTTTATATTGTTATACAAGAAATCATTTAAATACATGAGATATATATATATACAAATAGAAAATCCTTAACAAAAGTACTTAATTGATTGTAGTTGTGAATGTATTCGTAATAATGTGTTTTGAATCGAATTTTTAAAATACTTATACATAAAATGTTCCTAATCAAGTTGTATCGAGAAAATGATATTGATACAACCATCAAGACTGGTGTACGTAATGCTCTCCATAAGATGGATGGTGAATTACTCAAGACCGTTGAGGACATCAAGGGATTATGTACTTTGGTTATTTGGAACAATCGTAGAATGATTCCATGAGAGTCTTATATAGGTTTAGTACATCTAAGTCAAAATAGAAGATATCATGTAAAAATGTGCACATATATTTTGGGAAAAAGAGTGTTATTGATCTTATGTATCTAGTATGTACTTTTATGTTTTTCTCTCTTCGATGGCTTCCTAAAACAAATTTATGGTTGTTTCCTTTTGTCATGTTCTCTTCCTTTTGCAACTGCTTCATTTCTCTCTCTCCACCGCATACTCCCTTTGATAAGTAACCACCACCTTCATTGCTCTACTCCTACGCCTCACTTTGACTGCATGCCCATTCTCACCATCTTGGAGTCCTGATCTGAATATAAAACTATGGCCATGCCACCATATGAAAGGCAATAGCCTTTGCTGCCCCCATCCCATCTGACACACTTGTTTTTCTGCCTCCCTTAACCCTCTTGTCCAAAGATGATTTTTACAAATCCAATCCAATGCCACATACCGTTATATCCGACCTTTCTAATGTTTATTTACTCAATCACATGCTAAACACCTCCAAATCGTATGTGAATATGGTTAACAGTAGCGCGCTAGAGCCAACCCTTGAAGTATCTAGTGCTGCCTTCAAAAGCTTCTCAAATAGATCCGCAGGCTCTAGTTGATCTCCCAAACCAAATGCATTTTATAATGGAGAGCTCATGGTTTTCTTTTACAACAATGAAATAGAGAAATTTAATTGGTCACTTTGATTTGTTTTAATTGGTAATTTTATATCGAAGCGACTATCTATGACAACTACTCGCAAAGATTTTGACTAGTACTCTTTCTTTGTTTAAGCTAAAATTAGTCTCATAGATGAAAACTGTATTGTAATTTAACTTTTTACTAAGGAAATTTATATTATTTTTCGGTAAAGGGAAGAATGTATTGTAATGACCCGCCTTTTCGATCCTCAAAAGTCGACACTAATGCATTCACGATATTTACGTATCGAACATCCAAGTGCCAAAAAGGCAGATTGTTAGGGTGAAAGAAAGAAAAGACAAAATAGAATCTCACAACATTATGAGTAATATTTATTATACAATAGGTTTTTATAAAAAGAAAAAGAACTTTGATATACATACCATCATCAGAGCAAAACTAACATATCATTGGCTTGGACAGTTATGACACCCTATCCTCAATTGTTGATACATATAGACAAAAACAAACAACAAAAGATAAAATATGTGAACATGTCTTGGAGAATCCAGCTCGTCTCCTGAAGCTCTTAAGTATCCAGCTAAATCTAGAAAATATGCTCGATCTACCCCGAGCATTATAAGAGAATAGCGTCTGGATCAGAATGATAAATTAGTGTGAGAAACACAATCAAAATGATTTTTAATATTATAAAACCTTTCAAATGAAGGTATCTCGTAAGACTGCCCCATATAAACACGGACGGATTTTTACCTTACGATAACAAAACCATTTTATAGGAACTCTTGTAATATTCTAATAATGTCTAGAGTTTAAATTGAATATTAATTATAGCCGAAATGGTTACATTAATTATGTTCCAGCATAATTGGTATACAACTATATCCATAATGCAAGTATTGGAGATTGGATTCCAACATGGCAAGGGACTACCTTCTGTACAACATACCTTTTGATAAAATGTACCCAAGGTTGAACCTATCGAACCCTGCGAACACATAGCCGGCTGCCCCTTTAACATAACATAATGGATTACATCATCCCTCGAGCACCGATGCTACAAACATTGCCTCATGGTCGCTCCATGTGCACAACAGAATCCATAAAATGAAATCTAGATCGAGGAATGATGCTGCTAATGGTAGCTCACTATATAGCTTTGAAAGCATCCATGTTTTAGCCATACCGATTTATGAAGCTTGTGAGGTTATGCTTTTACCTTTTCCTTCTAACAATTCCGCCTTGGAATGCTAACACCGCCCTCCAATCAATAATGCAATGCTAGCATTCATCCATACAAGTTGTTCAGGATATGAACGAACTGAAGGCACTACTTCTGCTACATCCATGTTGGAATCACCCTCAGGATTAGTAGCAATTATCCCTCGCACTTCAAAGAACTCCGTTTTCGATCCCATTTTCTCGAACAAGCCTCGAGCGTAGAACATGCATATGGTTTTGGAGTAGTTATGAATTCGAGTCATTTCATATAATTACGCTCTACCGCTTATCAGCCGCTCCAAAACCAAATTGATAGTTCCAGTAAACTCAACTCCGGTTCTTTTGAAAATAATCAAACAATACATAAGAGCGGAGATCACCTCCCATCATTTAAGTGGATGTATTTCCTTATCATTTGTCCTAGGAGAACAAAACGACATTTATACGTATGGTAGAACATCATCGAAGATGACTGTGCCACATAACTTCTATGTTTCTCCTTGATATTTCCAAAGTTATATTTGGGCCAAGATTTGATAGTCGATTATTTAACTATCAAATAAACAAACAATCAAACATAGGTTTAATTTTCGTTAGAAACCAAGCATGATTTAAGCACATAAGCAAACCTTAAGTCTCTTTAATTGATCTTCCCATTAATTAATTTTTTTTAAATTATTTGAAAATGTTCATATACTTATCTCAATGGTATAAGTAAATTCACAAACCATTTCACTTTCAATACTTAGAAAACGTCTCCATATATTTATATCAACAGTATAAATATGTTCATAAATCTTTAAGGATGATTTCAAAATTTTCAAAAATCACACCAAATAGGTCAAAAACAAATGTCATTTAAAACATTGTTTGCTGTAAATTCAAACCACTTTTTCTTCGATGTTAAGTATGGAAAGAATGCTTTCATACCACCATAATTAAGAAGGTTTGTTTATAAAAACCAAATCTTATTCCTTTTTTATAAGCCCATTCCATATTAACAAGACCTTTTTATAAATCTCCAAATTAATTTATAAAACTTCTTATAATTATAAAACGCTTCCTATTTATAAAACTATTTTCTATTTATACTACTCTTTTATAAATCTCTCTTTATAAACTCCTTTATAAAAACTTTTTAGAAATCCTTTAATTCAATTTTATAAATCTTATATAATTGACACAAATCTTCATTATTATCAACATATCACTTGTAAATCCATTCTTTTATTTATAAATTACCATTTATAAATCTCTCTTTTATTTACAAAATACCATATAACTCTCTTGCAAAATATCTCTCATAAAACTCCTTTGCAAAATATCGTTTGCAAATCTCCTTTACAAAATATCATTTGTAAATCTCCTTTAAATAAATCATTTTTATAGATTAAAATCCCTTTTTTAAAACAGTTTATCATTTTTAAACTCCTTTATTAAGTTAAATAATTACCTTTAAACATCATTATTAATTAATTAATTAATTTTAAAGCATCATTAATAAAATAATTAATTAACTTTAAAACATCATTAATATAATAATTAATTAAGTGAACTCATGATTAATTAAACAAGTTAATTAACATAAACCATAATTAAATCAATTAATTTTTTGGCAAGGCCGACGGGGTTGAATGGTCCCCTACCATTTTATTGATCCACCCAAGAAAAAAGAAATTACGACAACATAATAAACTAAACAACAAAGTACCGAGAAGTGAAGGGAAGTGGATCAAGAAACAAGCAAGATACTAAAATAAAAAAGGAGAAAAAGAAAACACATAACATAAGAGATTTGAAGCCCAGTCAGGTAAGCCTATCATCATCACCAGGCTCGAAAGGAAGATTTGCATCAAAAATGCCTCTCCTCACTTCATGTACTATAAAGTCAGTAATCTGCCTTTCATTTTTACTTCTCGCTTCATTGAGTACTTTGGTATTTCTCTCTAACCATACAAGACGTACAAATTTTTTAAAAAGTATTTTTGAGCATTCATCCTTCACAGTAGTAACCTTTAGGAGAATTCCCAATCATCTTGCATGTTCATTCCTACAATATTGATTCCTAAGTCATGTCTAACTTTGTGCCGCATCCTATTACTTACAGAGCGGTCAAAGTATAGGTGTTGTATGGTTTCTAGTAGCATATTACAGTAGTAGAATTTGACTGTCGTATCCATTCCTCTGCTGACAAGCTTCACACGAGTAAAAAGAGATTTTCTACGGCAGGACTTACTCTTCTCCAAACTGTAGCATGCCATTTGCATTTCGCCCGTGCATAATAACCTGTTAGAAACTTGTATGCAGTCTTAATAGAGAATTTTGTTTCAGTTGGGCCCTATGCTAATTTTTCACTGATTGAAGACTTAAGCTCCGATGCCTGAATGAAGTTCCAAAGAGATGACATTTTTTGATTCGAATTGTTAGGTAAGTTAACTCGTCCATTGTTTGTGTATGAGTTAACTTGAGCAAGCTCTCCCACTCCAAATTGAATTAATTCATGATGATTAATAAGTCTTCTAAGAATACAGCTTTTTCTACACCGTGGATCATCCCAAAAACTAACTTTATTATTAGGAGAAATGATATACTGAACAATAGGCCGAATTTCTTCTCTTAACTTGAAAATTTTGTGCCATGTCCAACTTATGTTTTGAGGCGGTAGCATATTCCATATGTTTCTTCCTTTTGTAACATGTTTAAAAGACCATTGCACCCATAAGGTTTCCCTATTATTTATGAAGTTGTCAAGGTACTTGGATATTGCTGCTTTGTTCCACCGTGATAAGTTAAGTATGCCCAGCCCTCCCTTCTTCAAGGGCTTTTCAATATGTTTGAAAGCTATAGGAGCCATGTAATGACTTTGAGTACCACCACTCCAAAAAAAATTCATCACTGCACTTTTTATCATTTTAAATAACTGCTGGGGAAGTACAAAAGTCCTTGCCCAATATACAGTTATAGAGAATATCACTGAATTAATTAAAGTTAGTATGCCCGCTTGACTAAGCATTCTGGTAAACCAACCCTCTAATCTAGCAATAAAATTTTTAATACAAAGAGAGGCATTGATTTGTGGTAATTTGAGAAGTTATCAAAGGAACTCCAAGGTAGGAGACAATCTTGTTTCCTATTCTCAGACCAGTGCAGTTGAATATAGTTTCCATTTGTTCCTGCTCAGTTCCAGCCAACATGATGTCAAATTTATCCAAGTTGACCTTTAGGCCAGTTATATTGTAAAAAAGGTCAAGGCCTCCAAGGATGGCAGTTAATGTCTATAGTGTGGGTTTGCAAAAGATGACTAAATCATCTACGAACATAAGGGAGGTTATCTGTGGTTCTTTGCATCTTGGGTGTAGTTGAAAGAGCTATTTCCTTAGAATGTCTTCAAGGATTCTAGTAAGCAGCTCCATGAGAGTTACAAAAATGTAGGCTGACATGGGGTCTCTTTGTCTAATGCCATGCTTGCTACCGAAGTATCCTACATTGGAGCCATTTAATTTGATTGAAAAGTTCACTGCTGAAATGCAAGATATATCCATGTGATGAAGCGTTTGAGGAAATTCATGTAGCCCATAATTCGAACTATGGTATCTCAGTGTAGAGTGTCAAAAGCTATACAAATGTCAATCTTTAATAAGCCTCTAGGAGAGACAGATGTAGTCTTATAGCCATGCAGAAGTTCATGGAAAACGAGCACATTGTCAAGAATGTTTCTATTTGGTAAGGAGGCAGCCAGATTTTTTGAAATAATTTTTGGCAAAACAGCTTTCATTCTTGAAGCAATCACTTTGGTAATGCACTTGATATTATGTTACAGCATGAGATGGGGTAGTATTCTTGTAAACTGTCAGCATTTCTAGACTTGGGGATTAGGGCAATAAAAGTATTATTGATCAAAGTCTTAGACATTTCATCTTTTTTGAAAAAGATTTTAATAGCTCTAACCATATCCCCTGAACAATTGACCAATATGAAGTGTAAAAAAAGGCATTAAAGCCATCGAGACCACCACTAGAGTCTTTATTAAGAGAGAACATGGCTTGCTTTATTCTAAATCGGCTACTTCATGGCTAAGAAACCTAGCATCTTCGTTGTCGAGTCTAGGAAGGATCATAGGGTTAATTTCCTTAATTGTATGGTAACTTTTCTCAGAATTGCTAAATAAGTTAGAGAAGTAGCTTAAGAATGCATTAGCAATGGTCTCAGGGTCTTGGTGAAGTTTTCCATTTTCATCATATATGCCACATATGTTTTGCTGAGTTGTTTGGCTTTTAGGGCAACATGGAAGTGTGCAGTGTTTCGATCTCCTTCAACCTTCTACTTGATTCTTGCCTTTTGTTTTAACATATCATTTTCTTTGAAAAGTGCTTCAGTGTATTGTTTGGTAGCTTCAGTCTCCATACTAGACAGTGTGTTATCATCCATATTTATTTGCATATTCTCCTGAATAGTATTAAGTTATGCCTTTAGAATATCAGATTGCTTTGATCCACCTCCAAACTTTTCCATAGACCAAGCTTTCAACTTCTCCTTTACCTCTTTGACCTTTTTCTACAAGACAAACATAGAGTTGCCATAATTAGGTTTAGACGATGCCTTCTCAATTTGGCTTTTAAAATCAGGTTCAAGAACCCATGTGTTAAAAAAATTTAAAACTTGATTTTCTTTTCATGACAGTGGCATCCAATTGGAGAATTTGAGGTGAATGGTAAGATAACAAGGGGCTAAGGAGGTGGTTTATCAAGGATGGCCGCTTGGATAGAGTGGGTTGGTTGCAAAAGATGAAATCAATCTTAGAGTAGGTTCTACAACCTATCTTTATTTTGTTGTTCCATGAAAAGGTCACACCGGTGGTATTTATTTCAATAAGATTAGAGTGAAGGATTGCCATGTTTAATGGTTTTACTTCACTTAAAAATAGTGGGTTTCCTCCAACTCTGTCAGATAAGCTTAACGAGCACTTGAAATCACCACCAATTATCCATGGGTGTGATTTTTTCCTAAAAAGGGAATGTATTGAAGGAGGGATGTTCTTGAGTTAATAGAACTTTTAGTGTAAACAAAAGTAAGATAAAAGGAGGTGGAAGTTTGGTTGAGGATGGCAAGGTAGTGAATTTTTTTTTTTTGGAGGAGTCAATGAGGGATATGTTAATAGTGGATGAGTCATAAAGAATTAGTATTCTACCATAAGAGGCATGGTCATGATTGTGGATCATCTTCCAGAGAGGAATTATGTACTTGGCAACTTGAGTAGAGAGATCCAAGTTAAGTTTGATTTCAAATAAGGCTAGAATGCTTAGATTGTACTGTTGGATAAGACATTTGCATTGATCCAACTTTATATGACTGTGTGGTCCTCTAACATTCCAATAACCTATGTTGTGAGCCATTGATTATACTTAGTGGAATTGAGCATCTCTTTTTTTATACCTCTTGTTAGGGGGTTGATCAACTCCTTATAGTCAGGGACTATTGTGCTCAGAGGGGAATCAGAGAACCGAGAAGATGTTTTAGAGTTTTTTGTACCACACACTTTGTGTGATTTTGGGGGGATGCTCTTTTGTATTTTTAGAGTGGGCTATAGAGTTAGGTGAGGTGGGTTTGATTGATTGGATTTTTTGGAAAATGAGGTTGGTATAACTGGTGAAAGACATGGTGGGGGTTTCCAAGATAAAGGGGGGTTGAGTTGGTCATAAGGTTGGACAAGTTTGAAATGAGAATGTTTGGGGGAGAGGGACAAAGTATGTAGAGGAGGGTTAATATTGTGTTCTGAATAGGTGTTGATGAACAATGGATTTGGAATTAAGGTGAACAGAAGATGGGGATAGGGGAATGCACAATACTTTATGCTTGTGCACGTCTATAGAGGAAATTGGATCTTTGCTTGCATGAGATTTAGCGGGAAGGATAGGTGAAATGTTTTGGTTTGTTGAGACATCCATGCACATGTTATGTTGAGCAATAACTTTTCCCTTTACATTTGGAAATAAATCAGTATGAAATATGATGGGACCATTGTTCTCCAAATGCTTATTTATTTCTTTGGTATTAACTTCGGGAAAATCTTTTGTTTCTTGGAGTTTACTTCGAGTATCAACTGGGTCTTCCATTGTTTGGTTATTATCAGATACAGACCCAGTCTCATTTGCTTTTCATGCTCGACATTAATTGAGTTGTCTACCTTATCATTCTCACATAAGTTCTGCAGCATATCAAAAGGATTCTTGGACTGGAAGTAACCTTTTTCAACATTTGCATGATTAATCTTTGTTGCTTCCTCTCTCTCCTTATTTCCAGTGGGTTTATAACCTTGTTTACCTTCTTCTTCTGGATTAACTATTACATCCCTGTTTTTATCATCTTGTTTTTCTTGCTGTAGTAAAGTAGAATCTGTCGCTTCTTCAACAACTATATTGTTATGCTTTTCCTTTGTTCTTTCTTCATTCATAACAATTTCAATTCTTTGCTCCACTCCATCAATGTGCTTTCTAGTATCTTTAGTTGCATTTGAATTATGATATTCTTTCCTCCCCCTACTTACTAATTGCCACTTTTGTACCTTTTTTGTTTTTCCTATGTCAGTAGGAACTTTTTCAATCACCTTCTCCTTAGTTCTATTCACCTCTCTCTTTTCAGTTCTTGCATCTTCAGTTGATCGTTGTTCATTCTGTCATAGTGCATTGTTGTATGTCCAAAAACTTTGCATGAACAAAAAATGTCCGGTCTCCACAAGTATCTAACCACAATTTTCTGAGTTCCACCTTCAACTAGCTGAACCATGAAATCCTCAATATGGTCAGTGTCTGGTCTAACTTCAATAAGACATTTAGCATATTCTATTCTCTTTATTCTTTCTGTTATTTCATCTAAGCATAGCAGTTTACCCAATCTACTAACCAATTAATCCCTAGAGGAGACCATGAAAACATGAATATGTTGTAGAACTGCACCCATATAGGAATAGAAGTGACTGCTCCATAAACATTGCTAACTGATGGATCATATGGCTTGATGATAAAGAGCTTATTTTTCATAATGATCAGGTCTCCCTGTAGAATACGCTGTCTGTCTTCTTCATAGGAGAGAAGAAACATGAGTATAACCCCATCAGATCTTACTTTAATAGATCCCATTAACGTCTAAATTGTTTTGAGCCTCTGTATAACAGCAGTGAAGGATTCAATCTTTTTTTCCTTCCTCGTACTTTCATGGCAGAGCCATTATCTCCACATTCCTTCTCCCTATACCATCCCACTGTCCTTTCTTTCATTTTGAACCCACCACCCATCTCATCCTCAGTTTTCACCCATCTTCTTATACCCCCTCGTGGTCCCCAACCCTCCTATGAATACCATCCTCCCTTCTCCCGGGTGCTCCACCTTTCCTATGCCCTCTGGTGCTGTTCCTCCTTCCCCTTAGGTAGTTTCTTTTCCCTGTCTTCTTTCTAGTCAACCGATATGGACTTCTCTCTTTAAAAACAAACCGCGTAACATGGGGAAGTACATACCGGTTGACATGACCCCCTCCTTCGATGGTAACGCAATGCTCCTCTCCAATGAAGTTGTGAGAGCAAGCACCCAAGTTTGGAAAGACTACCTTGTAGGTTTCTTTCTAGATAAATCAATTAATTAACTTAAAACAATATTAATAATATAATTTAATAACTTCAAACAAATTTAATAAATAATTAAATAACTTAAAGCAACATTAATAAAATAATTAAATAACTTTAAACATCTTCAATCTCTATATTTAAATTTTTTATAATTATACAAACACTTAATCTCACATTGTTATAAAATGGAAGTTGATTTAAATCCATTGCTTTTAAATTCAAAACGAGGCTTAATCATCACAATGGTACTTGGACAAGCCACCATTTACTTAATTCAACTTTCCAAGTCATATCATTGGTATTTACATAAGCAAGAATAATAGTAAATAATATCAACAATTTACAATCACTAACTAATCCATTACTTATCTAATATTAATTAATCCACATATTAATTAACTGGTATATAAATAAGTGTCCAAATTAATAAAATAGCAGAATAGAGATTTATTTGGCTAAATAGATGTCATCAATAATTTATTCAATTTAATCATAGCAGAACGATGGTTTATTATGCTAAACAGATGTCCAAAATAATATATTCCATTTAATTTAATAGAACGGTGTTTTATTTGGCCCAATAGATAACACCAATGAAGTATACTAAATTTAAATACACCATTATTAACAATGAAATTAAATTCAATTACTATTATAATATCATAATACTATACTTCATCCAGACTATTAACAAGTTTTACCATAGTGTTGTACTTGTCAATACGAGTCTAACGCAAAAATCTGTAGGTTAATTGGATTTAAAATGAATGAAATATCATATTTTTAAGTTTACAATTTAATTTATACTAATTAAACAAATAAATTTATTATGTTTTCACCCAAGCCTATAGGCCCAAGTCCAACACCTCCTGATCCAAACCCAATTGCTTCACACCCGAATGATATAGGCTCTCTCTCCTTTATTTTCTTCATGAACGCACAACATCAAGGCTTCCTCTCCTTCCTAGAACCCAACCAATCCCATGAAAAAATCCCAAAAACCCAATTGCTCATTTCGCATGCATGCTCAAGCCTACATCTATTTCCCACATCATTCCTACTCGCCCCTACTACCTTCTCACATTCACCAAGCTACGACCCAATCATGCCTGCTCCGAAACCTGACTTTCGTGACTCCTTCCAAGCCGTGCACTTCCTTCTTCCCTCCATCTTCTATTCTCATGGCCATGCACTTACCTTGCACCATATTCCATATTTCCCTCTCCATGCATTTGCCCAGCATGCCCAACAGCACATCTTCCTAAACTCAACACTTACCCAAACCTGAGCCCATCTTTCCCATGCCAACCAAGCTACAAAACCTCTCTTCTTTCTCATTGTAATGGAGTGGGTGCATGGATTGGATGGTTAAAGTCCCACATCGTAGGATATTCAGAATAATCGTGGTATATATATGGGATTGGTGGCACGTAACATTGGGGATTCCTTTTGTTACAATGTGTTGCCAAGACCAGATTATATGCTCGATGGTAGGCGATGGAGGGATGTTCAATCGGGACGCCGGCATGGGAGACTTCGAGCGTTGACTCCGATAGACACGGTGAAGCGAACGCGTACGGTACGCGGGAATGCCGAAACTCAACACCATGAACAGCACCTCCACTCACCCACACCAAATAAATGATTTTAAAGCTTATAAATATAGGCAATAATTTGAAAGATGGAAATGACAGCAAACAAAATGATGGAAGAACAGCTAAGAATTGCCAAGCAACAGCTAAGAAAAAAGATGAAGAATGGAAATGTTTCTCGTGTACATCATTTTGCAAGGAAAGAAGAAGGAAAAAAGGAAAACAGCAAGAAGAAAAACATATTGCATGTATACCATTTGTGAATATATATAAACCAATATTTCTTCATAGCTAAGTAACTAAGTACAATCACTTAAATGCCAACAAACCAAAAGTCGGTTTCAAGGACAATGAAAGATATTAAAAGATTATGTCGTTATATCTTTGTTTTGAAAATTAATACGTTGAAAAGTTTTAGGGTACTTCCAAAACAATATCCCGTTCACGTACAAACTGTGAAAGACAAAATAAAAATATGATCGCGCATAACAATTCGACATGATCGCAAAACCATAATAAAATACACATGTTATCTTATTTTGTAAAGTTTCAAAAATACCGATATTTGCCACAAAATACATCAAATGAAAATTTAATTATTTTTCAAATAAAAAATAATGGAAAAATTATAAATTATTGAAACATAGATTTATTATATTTTAAATTCAAATTCGTATATATAAATGAATTAAATATTCAAATTTGAAGAATAAAAAATTATGGGCCATTACATTCTTTCCTCCTTAAAAAATTTTGGCCCTAGAATTTCATCACTATCAAACCTAAGAAAAAAAACCCATATAAATACCTAACATTTTCCATAAGCTCGTACAATGTATATAGTTCATCCGTACACAATATATGATTCGATCACTTATTCGAATACATAACTTATCCTCCGAACTAATATCGCTTACCTGACTTCCGTAGTGCAGACTTTGATTAGGCTCCTTGATTGGGAACCTCCATCCTTCTTGCATAGCCATATACTGTGATAGAAAACTTTGGTTCCATATCAAGAGCACTCACCCAGTATTCGCTATCAAGAACCGAGTGATAAATCTTTATTACGGTTGTGTGAAATACCACAAAGTCATGTACTCGAATCTTAGATCAAGAACCCACATGTGAATAAAATGGCTTACGTAAAACTTACATACTTGTTCTTATCGGTTCTCACTTATACCAATTTCTTTATTTTTTAGTTTCAAAATTATTTATGAAAATATTTCATAGAAACTTAACTTAAGTTTTAACTTGTATAATACCCTACTATATCCTGAGAGTATATGCACAATATCATATTTGTTTTACTTAACCTGATGTTCAACAAATTTAAAAGTTGTTTCAACTGCTATCTCCTCAAATTTATAAGTTCCAAAAAATTATTTTCTTATATTTTCACAAAACACATAGTGTAAACTTCTCAATTAATTCGAAAATTTTCGACTGTCCAAAATCACCAAAAATACTATTTTATTTAATAAATGAAACTACCAAACAACTTATCATAACAAGATGCACAACTATCTTATCCTAATGCATAAGCTACACGAGTCCATATAATAACTTACCACAACTCAAGAACTAAACCCCCGGGTTTAATTTCAAATCATTTTGAAATAATAATATATGTATCTCCTTTTGTATATCAAATCATACTTTTGGAATTTAAAACAAAATCTGTTCTACCAAAAAACTCTACAATAAATTACTACGGTAGCATCTCCCACTTAGAAACTCAAAAATCAACGTCGATGATGCTTTAGTCATCGCCAGAATTATTTTCCAGCGATAGAAGTGAGTTTGCTGCTTTCTATCCTTTTTAAGTCCTTTTTAAAATATTTCTATTCATAAATACCTTCAAATAATACTTACTTTTTCCAAAACCTTGGAAAGCAATTTCAAAAAGCCTAGGATTTAAGTTCTCAAATTCTCAACTTTAAATCCTTTTCATCTATAAACCATATTTATAAACAATACTTATATAATTTCACTTTCTTATATAAAATTATTTCATAAATGTTTATCTTCATTTATTTAAAAATTAATATCTTTTGTTAAAATTAAATTTTAATCCAACATTATCATCGAACGCCTTATAGTCAAACTATGAAACTTAATTCACAAGGCGTTCGTTTCAATGTTCCCACAATTTCTATCTACAGAACACATGCAGAGAAAAGGTAAAACCACTCATAAACTGGCTGAGCACAACCAATCAACTAATAAATGATAATAATTAAATATTATCATTTCCTATAAACAAACATATCCTAAATCTATATCAATTTTTAAAAATTATTCTTTTATATATAAAATATAATTCTAGGTATCATTTACCATTTTTCAAAAAAAATACTTTGTTAGTTAGCCTTGTTCAAATGTTTAGAAACCCCTATCGACAATATTGATCAGGCACGTCGAGCGGAATTCATAAGTCACTCAACAGACCAATCGACACAATATAAAACATTTTTTATAGCACTAACAAATACACCCTCGTATATAATACACTCAAACTCATTCTAAGGTGTAACTTGTCCTATCTTTAATGAGTTTACTCCACCAAAGCCTAGCTGTTCGCTCAATCTAAGCTTTGATACCACTGTAATGATCCACCTTTCCGATCCTTGGAAGTCAACGCTAGTACATCTATGGTATTTCCATGCCGGACATCCAAGTGCTGAAAAGACAAATTGTTAGGATGAAAGAAAGAAAAGATAGAACGGAATCTCACTACATGACGAGTAATACATATTATACAATCGGTATTTATTAAAAGAAAAAGAACTTTGATATACATACTATCATCAGAAAAAATTAACCTATCATTAGCTTGGACAGTTATGTCACCATGTCCTTACATATGCTCATAAATACAAATAAGAATAAACAGTTGAAGAAATATGGGAATGCATCTTGGAGGATCCATCTCATCTCCTGAAGTTCCAAAGTGTCCAGTTAAATTTGGAAAATACGCTCAGGATGACACGAGCATTATAAGAAAATAATGTCTAGATCAGTCTGGTAAACCCATGTGAGAAACATAATTAAATGGATTCTTAATATTATAAAACCTATCAAAATAAAGGTATCTCATAAGACCACGTCACATATAATCACAAAAGGTATTTATCTTACGATACCCAAGTTATTTTATAGGAAATCTTATGATTTCATAATAATCTCTAAGCTTTAAATTAAATATTAATCATAACCTAAATGGTTACATTAGTTACATTATAGCATATTGTACAACTAAGTCCATAAAGACATGTTTTAGATATTGGATTCCAACATGGCAAGGTAAGAGACTACGTTTCGTACAGTACACCACTAGATAAAATGTACCCAAGGTTGAACCTAGCGACCCTTACAAACACAGAGCGGGTTTCCCCTTTAACATAACATACTAGATTACATCTTCCCTTCATCATAGAGGCTAGAAATATTGCCAGATGGTCACCCAGTACGCACACCAAATCCATAAATTGAATCTATATAAAGGATTGATGCTCCTAATGGTAGCTCACGTTCACCGAGCTATTGCCCAATTATGCATGCACCTAATACCTACTTCCTACACTCCTTCCATGTTGTGCACCACCTTCTTCTCTCCATCTTCCACCTCACGGCCATATACTTGTTGAGACTTGGTTTTGATTCATGACACAAAGTTATCACTACGAGATACAGATTTGACGACTACTATGACAAAAAAAGAATATATACTACATGGAGACAAGACACCAAAATTGATGCATCAATTATATTATATTGTTTTTGAGTCTTAGGTCAATTTTATTAAAACCTCTCCTCGTTTAACGTATATATTAGCTTATAAATAATCTTAATGATTTATACATATAAGCATAGAATATATATATATTTATATATATATTATCAAAGTTTTTCTTTAAAATCGTATAATATATATATATATATATATATATATATATATATATATATATTTGAAAACTGTGAAAACTGTGCAAATTGCATAGAAATCACCAGGTCAGTCGACTGGCCTGTAAATTTCTAAGCGACATGCACAGGTGCACAAATAAACAAATATTACGTTTGAATACTCAATCGACTGACCTAGAGATTCAGTTCACTGAATTTCTACAATTGCTATTTTCTGAAAAGACACGACTATTTATGAAGAGTTACGAACCTGTACGAAAAGATTTGGACGTAATACTTCAAGTGAAACTCTTTGTCAACAATCACTGCTTTTAACATCTATAAATATATACTCTAACTTGATTTCAAACTACCGAATTTTCTTGTCTTTCTAATCTAACACTCTTGAATCTACTTACAACTATACTTTCAAATATTCTGCATTAAAGCAATATTATACCTTTCCATTCTTCATAAACTTCAAATATATATTTATACTCAAGAAGAAGATTATAAGAATGGTGTACTACAAGTGACAAATCCGTGTTATTAGAACACATAAGGTCAAAATAATATTTTGTATTTGTTGAAGTCCTGTTCTGCTGCTCAGGCGTGTGAACTCCTCTTTGGGTTCTGAGGCGAAATCCTATTCTGCTGCTCAGGTCCTTATTCGGCTGCTCAAGGGTTGTATAGACCTGTTCCTCCAAGTTAAGTGAGCGTTATTGTTTTAATGAAATTCCAAAAGGAGTCTGGTACTGGATGTATGACGGAGCTCCGAACCAGTATAAAAATCTCTAGTGTTATTTATATTATACTGCTTTTATATTCCGCACTATTTACTGTATAGCTATCATCACTATACTCTGTATTATTGTATATCCATATTACACTATCCGTAGCACACTTTCATTTGGCATCAGACCAAGATCATCATATAACCGTCACATAGTTATCTGATGATCTAATAATATGGAAATTAACACTTGCACTAGCATTAACACCAGCTTCATTGAAGGACAATCCACTGCATGGCCACCACTATTTAGTTGCATGAATTATAACTATTTAGCCATACGAATGAGAATATATATGCAAGCAAATGGTTTTGATTCATGACTCAGACAGAATATGTTATTCCTGCTGAAGAGTATTCTACTTGGACAAATACATAGAAACTAGATGCCATAGCAAATGCAAAAGCCATGAATATGTTGTTTTGTGCCTTAGATAAAAATGAGTTTAACCGTATTAGCATGTGCAATACTGCATATGAAATATGGCATATACTCAAAGTTACACACAAAGGAACTAACAAAGTCAAACAAAACAAAATATCCATGCTCAAAAGTCAGTTTCAAAACTTTAGGATTAAAGAAAATGAATCTATAAATGATATGTACTCAAGATTTCAGGATATCTACCATTCTTTAATAGGACTAGGAGAAAAATATTCAGATTTCGATATTGTATCCAAAACTTTTAACTCTTTAACGGAAGAATGGGAAAGAAAAGTTCTTGCTACTGAAGAAGCGAACGATATTTTCAAAAGAACTCCAGAAGAGTTAATAGGAAATCTAATATCCTATGAAGTGAATTTGCAGGATAAACGAGTTCAAGCTCAAGATAAAAAGAATATAGCATTCCATGAAGAACAAGAAGAATCAGATTCAGACAAAGACAACCTAGCCTTTATTGCCAAAAATTTCAAGAAATTCTTGAAGTATAGAAAAGGAAACAGAAATAATGGCAAAAGAAGCAGTAATAAACCACCGTCTTCATCAGTTCTGGGGTGCTTTAACTGTCACAAAACGGGGCATATACAGAAGGACTATCCGGATCAAAAGAAAGAATATCGCAATAAGAGAAAGGTCAAATTCAGAAGGAAAGCCTTCTCAGTTACATGGGATGATTCAGACTCTTCTTCCTCTTCTGAAAGTGAGAGTGACAACGATAGTGAACAAGCCAGCGTATGCTTTGTGGCCAAAGATAATGAGGTTAATGAATTAACTTTTGATGATATGATAGAGATAAACTCAGAATTGTTAGATACTTTAAAAGGTCTCAAAAGAAAATATAAAGAGGCTGATGAAAATCAGAACAAGGCAGAATTCGAAAGAGATATGCTTAAAGACGAGAAGAAAATATTAGAAGAAGAACATGAGAAAACTCAATAATCGCTTTCAAATGTTAATTCTCAACTGATATTATTGAGTCAAGAAGATAAGACTTAATAAGAAAAGAATGATGTTCTTGTTTCTGAAAATCATGTTTTAAAAACGAATATTAAAATGGTAGGACTAGAAAATCCAAGTCTAAAGACCAAACTAGAAGGAATCACTAAAAATGTTTCAAATTTTAATAAAGGAAGAGAAAATTTATCAAGAATTATTGAAAATTCATGCTTTGTTAACAATAAAAATGGTTTAGGTTATAAGAAGAATGTCAAGAATTCACAATCAAGTAAATTAAACGATGTTAAGTCTAATAAAACACCCATATCTTCAAAAAGACTAGTTTCTAAAACTATAAATATATGGGTTCCTAAAACTAACAACAAGTTAATAAGGAATAAGTATATTAGATCATTTATAGAAAACGTTCATAATAATAAGGATTATATTTATAAAAGGGATACTAAACCCACTTGGGTTTGGTTTCTAAGATCAAACTCTTAGACCCTATTAAAAAGGTGGGTACCAACGATATCTCATATTTTTTGCAGGTCTCACTCAAGAAGAGAGGAAAATGGATACTCGACGGTGGTTGCTCAAAACACATGACAGGAGACAAAGATATGTTGACAAACATTACATACTCAGATGGAGGTTCTGTCTCTTTTGGAGATAATTCCATGGGCTATATCATCGGCAAAGGCGATGTGAGCAATTATGGTACATCTAATTTACCTCTTATTACAAACGTTTTATTAGTTAAGAATCTAAAACATAATTTATTAAGTATAAGTCAATTTTGCGATAAAGGTTTTAAAATATCCTTCTCTAAAAATAAATGCATTATCTTCGATCAAAATCAGAATCTTATTTTCGAAGGAAATAGAGATAAAATTATTTACGTTTTGAATATGAAAGTTAATTGTAACTCAGAAATGTGTTTAATAGCCAAAGAAAATGATCCCTGGATATGACACAAACGATTCTGTCATATCAATTTTAAAACTATAAATAAAATTTCTACAAATAATCTCATAAAAGGATTACCAAAGATGAGTTTTAAAATTACTAATATATGTGACGCATGTCAATTAGGAAAATTAACTAAATCTTCGTTTAAATCGAAGAAAGTCATTTTGACATTACAACCACTTGAATTATTTCATATGGATTTATTTGGACCTACCCAAATTCAACCCATAAATCACAATAAATACGTATTTGTAATAGTTAATGATTTTTCTAGATATACGTGGACTATCTTTTTGAAAAGTAAAAGTGATACTTTTGAAAATTTCAAAACATTTTCTAAATGAATCCAAAGTTTAAAAGGTACTAAAATTAAAAATATCAAAAGTGATCACGGTGGTGAATTCGAAAACGAACTATTTGATAATTACCGTAAAAAGAAAGGAATATTTCATAACTTTTCGTTTCCTAGAACTCCACAATAAAATGGAGTTGTAGAACGAAAGAATCGAACTCTATAATAATGTGCAAGAACCTTACTAAACGAAAGCACATTACCAAAACATTTTTGGGCGGAAGCTGTTGCAGCTGCCTGTTATGTATTGGATCGTGTTTCTTTTAGACCCCTTACTAAGAATACACCTTACGAACTTTTTAACGGTAGAAAACAAAACATATCTTATTTTAAAATATTTGGATCAAAATGTTTTATATTAAATACCAAAGATCAACATCGCAAATTCAATTGAAAATGTGATGAAAGTATATTTCTTGGATATTCGAATCGAATCGAAGCTTATCGAATTTTCAATAAGAGACACTTCATATATCATTTGATGAGAACTCTAAACTTATTTCAAAAACAAATGATGACGATGATTTACTTAATAATAACACAAATATAATAAACAATTCAAGTGAAGATGAAGATATTGTTTATAATTCTAGAAAAGATGAAAACATTATTAATAATTTAGAAAATAGAAATATTACAAATATAATAAGATCTCGTTGAAGAATCTTATGAAATCATCCTACAGAAAATATAATTGGAGAAATAATTTCAAATGTTCAAACTAAAAATCAACTAAATTTAATGGGTAATGTAGCTTTTCTTTCTACTATAGAACCTAAGAATACTAAGAAAGCATCATCCGATGAAAATTAGAGTATTGCTATGCAAGTAGAACTAAATCAGTTTGAACGAAATGAAGTTTGGGAACTGGTAACCAGACCGAAAAATCAGACTGTTATAGAACTAAATGGGTTTATAAAAATAAAGCTAACTAGGAAATATAATTAGAAACAAAGCAAGGCTAGCAGCACAAGGGTATAACTAAGGAGAAGGAATAGACTACGAAGAAACATTTGCTCCAGTCGCTAGACTAGCAGTTATACGAATCTTATTGGCTTACGCATGTTTTAATAACTTTAAACTCAATCAAATGGATGTTAAAAGTGCATTTTTAAATGGTTATATTAAATAAAATGTTTTTGTTGAAGTACCCCTTTTATTTTTTCATGAAAAATATCCAGATCATGTCTATAAACTTAAGAAAGCTTTATGCGGTTTAAAATAAGCACCACGTGCCTGGTATAAACGTCTTAAAATCTATTTAATTGAATCCGGATTTGAAATAGGAAAAGTAGATCAGACTTTATTTGTAAAACATTCTAAAAATGATATTTTAATGGTTCAAATATATGTAGACGACATAATATTTAGTTCAACTAATAATAAATTATGTAAAGAATTTTTCGAAATAATGACTAGAGAATTCAAAATGTCTCATATGGGAGAATTATCGTATTTTTTAGGTCTTCAAATAAAACAAGTTTCAAATGGAATATTTATAAATCAAGAAAAATAGTGTAATAATCTTATCAAGCGATTCGGAATGGAAAACACTTCTGTCAAACCAACACCTATGGGCACAACAGCACATCTTGATAAAGATGAAAATGGCAAGAGTGTAGACCAAAAACTATATCATAGTATGATAGGATTATTACTACACCTAACAGCATGTCGACCAGATATAATGATGAGTGTATGTCTATGTGCATGATTTCAAGCTGATAAAAAAAATCACATTTACGAGCCATAAAATGAATACTACATTATCTTAGTAATATTACATATTTCGGACTTTTCTATCTAAAAGATTACTAGCTTGAGTTAGTGTCATATAGCGACGCTGATTTCGGAGGATCGCGAACGGATAGAAAAAGTACAAGCGCTACATGTCACTTCATTGGAAAATCATTAATATCATGGTTTAGTAAGAAAAAAATTATGTCTCATTATCAACTTGTGAAGCAGAAAATATTTCTATGGCACTAGCTTGCGCACAGTAATCTATATGCAACAGACACTTAAAGATTTTGGAGTCAATTTATCAAAATCAACAATTTAATGTGGTAATTCCAGTGCAATAAACCTATCCAAAATTCCAGTAACTCGCTCTAGAACTAAACATATAGATATTAGACATCACTTTCTACGCGATAATATAAAAAAAGATGTGATAAATTTAGACTACGTTTCATGTGAAAATCAATTAGCAGATAATTTTACTAAACCTTTGTTAGAAAACACTTTTATAAACTACATCGAGAACTCGGTATAATGTCAATTAAAGAAATATAAATGATAAATACGAAATTTGGACTAAAAACTCAAAAATAATTTTTTTTACAAAAATTCATTTTTCTGACCATGCCGAGACTCGAACCTATAACCTGTTGTGAATAGCCCAGATAGCTTAACCACCTGAGCTATTGATTATTTTCATTACAGTTTAGGTCGGGGATTCTATTATACGGTGACAACTATACACTAAATTATGTATAACATCTACCTTTATAAATATATTTTCTCCATATTACATTTACATAGATAAATCATAATAACAGAAAACCAATGAAATAACAACTAACATTCCTAACTAACAACCTTTTTATAGCTAAATTCAAGACAAACCGTTCACTTCATCCTTCTTATTCTCAACATTAATCTATAAATAGGTATATTTATTCTATGTTATTCACACAAACTAACAGAAATACAAGCTAACTATCAAAATGTCAACTTCTTCATTAACTGACTCCATTGAAATTCTAGTCTCTACCGAACTGTGCAGTTAAAGCACTCGGCAGATTCGAAGTGGTGGAGGTGCAAAAAGTCATAGCGGGGATACATCGAGGATATAGCGGGATATAGCAGATGGCTTTCACATAGCAATAAAACTCATACTTAATGTTTTTACAAATATATAAATGGTAATTAAATGAAAAATTATCATTCAATTGAATTATAATTAATACATAAATAATTTTAACAAAAAATATGTGCAAATATACTCTAAATAAACGTAAAACTGTTATATAACATAATTGAATTTAGTAGAATATTAGAGTATTTTCATTTCTGAAAATATATTAAAAATTAAATCAAATAAATTAGTTTCATAATTTTTATAATGTATAAATGCAATTTTTTAATTCATTTTATTAAAGAAGATATAGCGGAAATCAAAATATAGCGGGAATAACGGGATATAGCGGAAATGGCGGGGATTAAAGCGGAAAGGCTATATTTTGGGGCTATATGGAAAAATCATAGCGGTAGAAATCTGCTATGAGATATAGCGGGGTTGTAGCGGGGTAATAGCGGGGCATTAACTACACAGCTACCGAATCACCAAAAACTCTCGTTCATCATACTCCACCACCTTCTACCTATCATGATGATATCAGATATACTTCGGAGAAAAAGAAAGGGAGAAGATGATGTTTGATGTCTCTCCGAATACTAAACAAAAAATAAGTGATTTGCATCACTATCAACAAGCATCGCTAATGCTTCGGCTTGAAATATATTACGAGCAAAAGATCAACTCGAGATGTCTAGGAATTATAGAACACATTGCTATAAAACTTTACAGTGCTTCATCCCATCCAATAGACAAACACGCTGTTTCGCCTGTTTGACGATCTTCTACTTCATCCCTGCCACGACCACTAGTCTCACCAAACTCATAGGATCGAAATAAAACATCAAATGTTCATCGCAAACAACTACAGGGCTACAAAACTCCTGTCCCTTCAAAATAAGAGCAGTTGTTATTATTTGTTATTTTTCGAATAATTTGACTAAAGTATGTACAATTTGTTTTGGAATAAATCATTTCTTCTTCTTCATATCATCAACGTATATGCTGTTCTAATATTCAATTTAATAAATTTACAAAGCTTCATAAATATAACTATATAAAATATTACTCAAAACACAGGTAATTGGAGAAATTCACACAGGTCAGTCGACTTAACCAGTGTATCAGTCGACTAACACTGATATAATTTTTTTAAAAGCAGGTTAAGTCGACTGTCGCAGAGGATCAGTTGGCTGAACTAGAAGATAAAATCTACATAAGTAAGATTCAGTCAATTAAATCAGGCATTCAGTAGACTGAACCAGAAGTTCGAAAATTTTGAATTTTAGGTTCAGTCGACTGATTCGTGGATCTGAGCAAAATTACTGCTCCTACACACTCACTTTTCACTTTTTAACCTTCACTTTCCCCTTTGCTCTTCACTCTTATTTTAGATTTTCAACTGTTCTAAAACCTTAGATCTTTAAAAACTCAATTTTTACCTCCAAAAAATCAAATTAAATGGCTCCAAGGAGAAAAGGACAAGCATCTTCATCCTCCCAACCTCCTTCCAATGGGCAAATCCAACAATGGCTCTACGATGATACCCAAGTTAGAAGATGGAGGAGAATGCAAGATTCTTATATCTTTGAAGGTTCGTTTGTAAAATTTTGCCAATTTTTCTCCGTATCATATACAAGAATTGGCTCATAGAAGCAATTTGGAGTCTTTGTTCAATATTGATGACAATAAGCATAAAATAAACCAAATTATGGTCAAGCTCTTCTACGCTAATCTAAGTTTAGGTCACCAAAACATTCAAAATCAAGAAGATTGTGTATGGAGTTTAGTATGTGGAAAACTGTATTTTTCTCGTTAGATCGAATGGCTCACATTTTAAGGTCTGAAAATGATGGTTTTGAATTGAGAAATGTTGATTGTGATATGGTCGTTCGTGATCATATAAGTTATTATTTTTGGAAGACGATATGCACCAACTCAAGTCCATGACCTTAAGGCCAAAAGCTAGAATTATACACCGTGCGTTAATGAAAATCGTAATTCCATGAACCGGAAGTAATGAACTTGTTTAAGAACACAACTTCAAAGCATTATACGCCATTTTCGGCAATATCAAAGTTAATTGGCTTTGGTTAATTCTTGATGAATTCTTAAGCTTCAACAATGGTCGAATGAATGTCATCTACTATGGTGAGTATATTATTAGATTGCTAAAAGAATGTGACATTCCAGAACCTGACTCACTGGTTTCTACCGTCGGGTACTTAAACTCTCGTACTTTTGCATTAATGAAGCTACCAGTTGCTCGACCTCCTCCTATCATTACTTTTGAAGATGGACTCAACGCCAGTTATCTCAAGATCTACCACAACAACAACAAGGTGAAGCATCTCACCATCCAACTCGCCAAAGATCAATTACTCGTTAACAAGACGAAATTTTGATTTCTAATCCAAGCCTTCCTCCATATGAGTCATTTCAATGATATGCCGTAACCAATAAATACTTCAATCGCATATCATTAAAGTTGATAAAAAGCTTGATTAAGTTAAAGGATTTTTAGAAAGTTATGGCAAGCTATCTCATGTTCATCCGAAACTTCAACGACTACATTAGGTGATCCGGGTAAGCAACCCATCTTCACTTGGTCTTCCTCTACCGATGATCAAGCAAGTAGTAGCGACAACGGTGGAAATGAAGGTGATAGTGGTGGTCAAAGATCACATGGCGATAGGGGTAAGAATATAATGGAGTAAGGTGTTACTTTTCTAATATTATAAAAACATTAGTCTTTATTTCACAACATTATGGCTTGTATTAAATAGCCACTCTTTTCGTATTATTTCAAGATCTTATTTATGATATTGTAATGTATGAATGTTCGGTTCCTTTATAATATCTATCAATGCTTCATACTTTTATATTCTTTATTCATTTTTGGCGATGACAGAGGGGGAGAAATATTATTACTAACATTAAGAATGCAGGATATGGAGCGTCAAAGATTCAGGGGGAATAAGTATTTATATTGTGTATATACAGTCAAAATCTATATCTATTTACAGGTTGTCATTAATCAAAAAGTGTAAGAATGTTGGGACTTGGTTTTGACTCATGACACAAAGTTATCCCTATGACATATAGATTTGACGACTAGTACGAAAAAAAGAGAATATATACCATATGGAGACAAGACATCAAAATCGGTGCATCAATTATATTATCTTGTTTTTGAGTCTTAGGTCAATTTTGTTAAATCTCTCCTCGTTTAACGTATATATATTAGCTTATAAATAATCTTAAAGATTTATACATATAAACATAGAAAATATAAATTTATATTATCAAAGTTTTTCTTTAAAATTATATATATATATATATATATATATATATATTTAAAACCTATGAAAACTGTGCAAATTGCACAGAAATCACCAGGTCAGTCGACTGACCTGTAAATTTCTGTGCAACATGCACAGGTGCACGAATAAACAAATAGTACGTTTGAATATTTAGTATGCTGACCCAAAGGTTTAGTTGACTGAATTTCTATAACAGCTATTTTCTGAAAAGACACGACTATTTGTGAAGAGTTACGAACCATTATGAAAAGATTTGGATGCAGCACTTCAACGGGAACTCTTCGTCGACAGTCACTGCTTTTTAACATCTATAAATACATACTCTAACTTGATTCCAAACTACCTAATTTTCTTATCTTTCTAATCTAACACTTTTAAATCTACTTGCAACTATACTTTCAAATATTCTGTATTAAAGCAATATTATACCTTTCTATTCTTTATAAACTTCAAATATATATTTGTACTCGAGGAGAAGATTATAGGAAGGGTGTAATACAAGTGATAAATACATGCTATTAGAACACACATGGTCAAAACAATATTTTTTATTTGTTGAAGTCCTTTTCTGCTGCTTAGGCATGTGAAGTCCTCTTCGGCTGCTGAGGCGAAATCCTGTTCTGCTGCTCAGGTCCTTGTTCGGTTGCTCAAGGGTTGTGTAGACCTGTTCTTTCGGGTTAAGTGAGGGTTATTGATTTAGTGAAATTTCAGAAGGAGTCTGGGACTGGACGTAGGACGTAGCTCCGAACCAGTATAAAAATCTCTGGTGTTATTTTTATTATACTGCTTTTATATTCCGCACTATTTACTGTATAGCTATCATCACTATACTATATATTATCGTATATCCATATTACACGATGCATATCACACTTTCAATACTTACCCAGCACTTTAATTCGCTCTCCATGCATTCACTCATCATGCCCAACACACCATCTTCCCAAACTTAACACTTGCCCAAACCCGAGTCCATCCCTATTCCATCCAAGCTACCTCACCTCTCTTCTTTCCCATCCACTCACCCATAACAACACCCACACATAACACATAGACAAACATTCACAGTCACGCGCAAGTAACACACTGATGCACACAAAGAAGATAAGGAAATTCCTTTGTATGTTCATTCAATTTTTTTTTGTTTTTTTCAAAGGAATATAGGAAATCGATATTTTCATGTAAAAGAAGAAATGGAAAGTATGCTGTAAGAAGCAAATGAAAAGTGGAAGAAATGTGTGTGAATCGTAAAGATATAGGCAAGAATTTGAATTATGGAAATGACAACAAACAAAATAGTGGAAGAACAACTAAGAATAGTCAAGCAACAACTAAGCAAAGAGAAGAAAATGGAAATGTTTGCTGTGTACATCATTTTGCAAGGAAAGTAAGAAAGAAAAAAAGGAAAACAACAAGAAGAAAAATATGTTTCATGTATACCTTATCTGAAATATAAACTAATATTTCTTCATAGCCAAGTAACTAAGTACAATCACTTAAATGCAAACCAACCAAAATTCGACCTCGAGGACAATGAAAGATATCAAAAAGATTGTACTATTGTATCTTTGTTTTGAGAATTTGTATGTTGAAAAGTTTTCGGGTACTTATCTACACAATATCTCGTTCGCGTACGAGCCGTAAACGACAGAAATAAAAATACGATCGCTTGCAAGAATGCGGCATGATCATAAAACAACAATAAAATATATATGTTATCTTATTTTGTAAAGTTTTAAAAATATCGACGTCTACCGCCAAATACGTCAAATGAAAATTTTACTATTTTCCAAATAAAAATTATTAAAAAAACCTATAAATTAAATTAAAAATACATCTTTAAAAATAAGGTAGTTATTGACATACAGATTTTATTATATTTTAAATTCAGATCCAAATAATTAATAAATTAAATATTCAAATTTGAAGGCTAAAAAATTACAGGTCGTTACATGTATGATTTTTAATGCGCGCATAAAGTCTTTAAATGGATTATTGGGTTTAATTCGACGCTTGATTGTGTTGTCCAACTAGTGTGGATCTCCTTCTTGATATTGGGTGCTCATATTTATATTAAGGAGACACTACTTGATTTGAGCTCTCATGTTGGAACGTTGCTACTAAGAAATCATCCTTCTTAATCGACCTAGTCTAGCTTGGGATTTGAGGTGGATCTATACCCACTCCCATCTTATATATTTGTTGGCCAATGTGAATTTAGAAATTGGCATCAAGTGGAATGTGAAGACTTGAATTTCTTTTGTGTAAAGTGTAGGAAAATTGATCACAAGCAACAAGAATCACGCGTTGCAATACTTTTTAGTCATAAGGGTAATCCTTATGCAGCAAAATGACAAAATGAACTCCGGAGTGATGCCCCTCCCAACGATAATTTGATAATTCATGAGTATAAAATGAAATGGTTGGTCACCCTTCCGCTCCGTTACACCATGCCTTAACGCTATCAACGCCTCACAACCAACCACCCTTTTGCCAATGGTGACCAAAGCCGTCCAAATGAGGGTTGTTGCTTCCACACTATCTACTCCATGTGATGTCATAGTTAATATTCACACAACTAGAAAAGCTCAAAATCAAACCTAATACCGCACTAAAATTATTTCCCAGCCTATTTCAACCCAAGCCTAATTTTCAAATAGCATCGTTAAATACTCTGATGCAAACAACTCTAGCTAGTCTCATCCTATCCCAGCCAAAACCCAATGTTCTAATAGAATTAATAAACCTCCCGCTACAAACAAATCTAACAATAGTCTGCTCCGGCTAAGGTCCAGCATACGTTTTCTATAGATAATTCCAACCAGCTCCAGCTTGTGCCAGCCCAAGCGCAATTTCTAACCTCTGCAAATAATATAATTCAACCTCAACCTTTTCCAGCTCAACCCACACAAAATCAACAAAAGGCCATGAAGCTTATGAATTTTCTGTTAGCTCAACAAGTTTATGAAATTTTTTCTTTAGCCACTAACTCGATTTCACATGTTAGATACTCTACGGGCCATCATTTTTCTTCAATTCAAAACAATATAATGCCAAGTCCTAACACATCAATGGCCTAGATTCTCCCAAACAATTTCTACCAACCTGTGTCTTCTCTAACAATAAACGCAAATGTCCATGAATATTAGTGTAACAACCTGATATTTCAAGAAGCTATAAATTTTAAATTTATTGTATGATCATTGATAATAGAGATTAATCAATGAGAAATATGATCAACCAACTTCTACAAATGTTTTCTGATTTTAGTAAGGAGTAATCGAGTGGTGGACTGAATTGATGAAGTATAATAATTTTGAAAGTGGTTTAAGTGAAGAAAACATTATTAATAAAGTGAATAAGAAGCAAACAAGAAATAAATTGAAACGAAATTGGTAGCACAAACATTTGGCCCAATACCATTTATGCATACTCTTAAATTTTCAAGATTATTCTAGTAGTTTCCTTCATCACTTATCATTTACAAACCCTTCTTCTTCTTCCCTATTTTCATTTTTAGCATGAAACCCTACAGTGGCCTCTCTTTCAAAATTCATTAAAAATCAAATAAACATCAAAAAATTACAAAACTTTAAATAGAGCTTCTCAACACTTATTTAAATAATTAAAAGTTGTCAAATTTCAATTTCGATCAAGTTTGGATGGCGAAAGAATTGACAGATTGAAGTATATTTTTTGGTTTATAAATAATGGAAAAGATGCTTATTCAAAGAGTGATTTAATGTATCAAATTAAATTATTTTGGTTTCAAATTCTTTTGGTGAGTTCCATAGACTCTTATCTTTATTCATTATGAATATCTTTTGTTTCTATGGTTGCAAATATAATTGATGATGATATTTGTTGATATGGTTGTGTTTTGACGAATTCTGTGAATTTAAACCCTCTTCACTATAAAATTCGTATTTAATTCATATGAAGTGGAAAAATTCCCAAATTTTGATATGTTGTTCCTGACATATTCTAGCACCTATGTTCCAAGTTTCATGAATTTTTATATGTTAAATGTTATGATTTCCGCAAGACTTTCCTGTGCAGTTTGGACAGAAATACTATGATCTGTTGCCCTAAACAATTGATTTACAGAGGTGAAAATTATGTTTTATTGCTGCAAATTATTTACAAAAGTTTAATGACTATAATTAGTTACCATGTTGCATGATCCTACTCACTAACCATGGTAAAATCTATTTAATCTCTGAAATGGGTTTCTATTTACTTTAATACTCTTGTGTTAAAATTTGAAAGATGGATGATTTTGGGAAATTATATAAATGGAATAATTTTGAAGATTTTGTGAACTAAAATTGTTTATAAAATGAAAGTTTTGAAATTTTATTGAACAGATGAAGTTTGATTATTTATATTTAATAACCATTGATTATAAAATTGTCAGTGATCTATGAACTCACAGCTAGAAAGAGCTTGACTCGGGGTTTGTTTTTATCGACAATTCTTGGTTCATTGTAGGTTTAGCTGATACAGTTTTGAGTACGAGGTAATGGATGGATAGTGTCAATGCTTTTATGTATTCTTTTGTATTAGAAATTAATATAGTTGTATATTTAAAATAAATGGTTTGAAATGTATAAAAAAATTCATACATTGTATGAGATGTTAAAAAGTGTAATATACATTATTACTTTTGTTAGGGTACGATGTGATCTATTTATAAGTGATGATATTATTTTTTCATTATTCTTTCTTGGAAACACCCACATCGCCTCATTCTCCATGTTACTCTATAGCATCACACAGTAATACTCTTGGGTAATATGTGTAGGATCGATTTCACCCTAGAGGGTGGGTGAATAGGGTGATGGTATTAATTATAAAAGTTAATTGTGGAAGCTTATAAAATATTCAATTCAGATTTCAACACAGTTCACAGCAGAATAATAACAGCACAGATATTGCAAAATATAAATAACAAAAACAGAACAACACAGAATTTACCCAGCTTCGGCAAAACCCTGCCTACGTGTTGCCTCCAAGGTTTCTACTAGAAATTAGTTAGTCAGACACTTAAACACGTAAAATCGCGACACCCACTATCGACTAAACCTAACTCTACTCTCAAAACCCTGCCACAACTCAGCCACTGAGTTGCGAATTCTCAAACTACACCACGTAGTTTGTCCCCCAGTCACACGACTAGAAATTTAAAAGGTATAAAAAGAAATTACAAATTAAAAACAATTTAAAACAAAATAACCCTAATTAAAAAATTAAAAGCCCTTGTTAAACTTAAAAATAGCCGGCCCCTTTTTTATTATTTGGCCCATTCTCTTTATTTTTGATTAGTGGTGGCTTTGTTCTCTCGTTCGTTCCTCTTTGCAAAATTAGGCTTTTGAGAAATTTTTAAGCACCGCCTATGTTGATCGATCAGTGGATATTTGCGTGTTTGATTTGTCGATTGTTCATCTGATGCTTTCGGCTGCTTCTGGAGTTCGACTTCAATTTTGGTATGTGATTTTCCTTTATGCTTTTCTGTAAAGCTCGATTGAACTCCGATACCTTGAAGTTGCCGATGATGATTCGTTTATATAGGGTTTGTAACCCTTCATTTTCGTTCGTACAAATATTCTTGAATTTGTCAATATTATGCTTTCGGCCGATCGATATTACTTGGATGATTGAGATTTAATTGACTTATTCAAATTCATATTTTTTGATACTCCTTCCAACGGCTTTGATGTTTAACTTGGTCAATTATCTTGGCCACCACGATTTCGAATTTGACTTGTTCATACTTTGATTTCGGCCATTTTTGGTTTCGTGAATTTCTCGTTGACTTCGGTATGCTTCCACGACTTCGACATTTACATTGTTCATCTCAAAATTGATTTGTGAATTCATGTGCTTTCTCAATAGCTCACGGTTTTGCACTGCAGTTGTCTTCGACTGCAAACTTGATTTTGTAATGTTGTGCTTATTCCAGTTGTTGCAGTTCCACTACTTTGGTTGACATTGTGTATATACAAGATGCCGTTTTATTGTATACTTGTTGTTGTAGTTTCCTTTCTTGGAATTCAGCAGCTCTCATTTGTGGTGTAGCCTTGAGTTTATTTGCCTATAGTGTTGTTGTGTTGGTCATATATGTTGAGGCTGCTGTTCTTCACACATGTTGTGATTGCCATATCATGTGCACTGATATCTGTAGCTTCTCGAGTCTCTGGTATCAATTTTGGTTTGCATTCTTGGTTGAAATTCGGCTTGCTTTTGTTCATTCTTGTATGTCGTCACTGTATATCCCATTTGGTTTGTTTGCATTGAAGTTGTATTTTGCTGTGTATGACATGGTTGTCATTTCTGTCCATTTGCCTCTGGTTTGAACCATGTTTTGATTCATTGTATATTGATTGTGTTGCCATATTTCTGGTGCATTCATTGTTTGCCATATTGGCTTCACTACATCTTCATCTACCTGTTCATTTGAGTCTGGTTCACTGATGTTCTTGCCACGTATCACAACAAACTGCATGTAACCTGAACTTGGTTTCAATGTGGCATATATGGATCTTTGATTCACTTGAGTCAGTTGTTTGCTGTTGTACATTAATGTGCCTCTTTGTGTATTGATGGTCTGATCATTCGTCGGTCTTGCTTGCTTGATGGCATTTGATCTTGCCTGGTTTTTCCTTTGTTGGTTTGTGATGCACTTGTTTTGTACTTCACTGTACTGCGTATTGATCACCATCTTGCTTGCATGCTTGAAGTCGTAGCCTGTACAACTGCCCTGTGTTGAATCCAGCTAATAGCTCGGGTTTGACCTTGTGCGCGTGTTGTGATTTTATTTATATTGCATTTGAGTTGAACCCGGCTTTTCATTTGGGTTTGACCAATGCTCGCCAGTCCCTATAAATCAATCAAGTGTATATTTCGATGTGCACGGCCTTATGGCATATACAGTGATACACTGTGTATGTCACAAGCTGTTCGTGTATGATGAATTCAAATTTAAATGATGATGAACAACCCAAATAACTGAGGCAAATATTATTTTCAAAAACCATATTTTATTTTATATTGCAAAAATATTTCTTTTTCAATTTTACTGCGTTAGTGTATATTTTTGCAGATTGCTCAAGTGCTGGATTCTAACTGGAATAAAGTTGAAGATGAACTACGAGTGTGAGTGATATGTGGTGAGGAATTTATGTAAATTAGATTGTGATGTAATTAGAAATTGTATTGTAATTGAAATTGTATATGTATATAGTGAGAGCTTGAATTTGTACTATTCAAAAATTGTAATAAATATTTGTTTGAATAAAATTTCTGTTTGAATTCAAATTCTGTGTTATTCAATTTTATTCAGCAAATATTTATTTGATCTATGAAAAATGAAATAGTACGTTAACAAATACATTTACACGAATATATACATGTTTATTATCATCAAACAAAAATCATATAATCGCATATTCAACAATCTCCCCCTTTTGATGACAACAAACATATATTTAAGATTTTGAATATGTTAAATGTATTTGATCATAGATATATCCTAATTGCTTCCCCTATTTAAATGCTTCCTCTCTACACAAAGCTCCCCCTAAATATAGCATACAAATAAAAATATGCAAATGAACCTAGATGCAAATAGAAAATTATTTGACCTTTGCTTGATTTTATTTGACAAAATGTTAACCTTTCTCTCCCCCTTTTGTTATCAGCAAAAGAGTAATAATGTCAGAGAAAATAGAGATAAAGTGATCGATATTAATCCAACATTAAAACTCAATTGAATATAAATATTAAATTTCAATAAAAAATCAAACAAAAATCATAAATATTTTGTTATGCACATATTCCACTTTTAGAATGATGGGAATTATGTCATCATATAAAACCATACAGTTGTGTCTATTTGTGGCATATTTATATCAGGAATTTGAATATCTACTAACCATGCATAACCGTTAGGACTCTTAGATGAGATTAGTAGTATTCCAATTTTATTTTAAAAAAAATGAATTCAAGTATCTTCTAACCACGCATAACCGTGAGGACTTTTAAATGGGATTAGAATCAACTTGCTTATTTTAAAAATCAACTTTTGATATGCGTTCCATACATGCATAACCATGAGGACTTTTAAATGAGCATGGAAGCACATAAAAAATTCCAAGTAATTCACCTATGCATAACCGTGAGGACTTTTAAATGAGAGTGAATACTTTGGTATTTATTTATTATTATTATTTACTATATAAATTTTTTTTTCATTTTTTAAGAAAATGTAAAAATGAAAAACGAACGATTCTTGTTTAAAGTACAACATATCAACAAAATATATAGAATTTTGATGAGTGATGGTCGTTAGAAATATGATAGAGATAGAGATGGTCATGGAATTTTTACCAACAAAAAGTTTTATAACTCTTGTTTAAATTTCTAAAGAAATTTACTAATTGTACCGTCTCGAGCCATAATATATGAAAAATATCAACACTCGTCACTTTTTCAATCACTATTTATCTTTTCGATAATTATTAGGGAGTCAGATTAGTCAAAATAGTCATTTAAAATCAAATTCAAAAATAATTATGAAATCAATTTTTCAAAATGACTAATCTGAAAATATGGTCAAAAATGATTTTCTCGAGGGGATTTTATAAGAAAATTTTCTGCTATTTGAAAATTATTTGAAATGAAAAATATGCAGATATTTTCTTTAAAAAAACGATGCAGTTACTAAATGCCTCAAAAATCATGTTAAACTAGTAATTTTTCTATCAACTAGATTACCAGTGTAATCTGCATCTGAATTTCTCTTTCACTCAAAATCATCATTAATTGAATTTGATGAACCAAACCATGAAATGTGCACCAAAAATTTCAAACTCAATTTTAACAACAATTTAAATGACATTCTCTTGAATTTGAATTGAAGCCGTGTAAATAATCAAAAAAACCGTGAATATAGGGTTACCCGAATTATAACCAAATGTATTATTATCCAACAAAACACTATTTTTAATCCAAACTAATATATATGAAGTAATTTGAAGAATCTAGAGAATTTTACAGTGTTTTTGGCATAAGAATATAATTGGCCAACTATTTTGAATAAGTCAGAATCTAAATCATCGTCTTTTCATCATCTCGTTATTGGCTGCTTTAATTCAGAATATGGTGCAGATTATCACATTTAATATATATCGTTTAAATAAATATACCTTTACCAATTTTACCTTTACGATATTTTTCATTGTTGTCCGTTGTGATTCTGTCACCTTTATACTAGGCTAAGGAACTTTTCTTTGCCGTCGTTGTGTTTCTAGAACAGCCAAAAATCCAGAGAACACTGTTATTGTTCCTTAGCCTGCCACCACACCTCGCTTGGCTCATCATCGTCGCTATCAGTTATATTTCCATGAAGGCACATATCTGCTTTCTCACTCTCACTGCTAGAACTTTGATTATCTTCATCACTTGTATTCCACGTGGCTGCAAAACTTTTCCTTTTTGGTTTCTTTTCAAAATCGCATTGAAATCGGCGATAATTGGGCTTGATATCACCGGGTTTTTTGCAAATGATCCCGTGTTCTTCCGAGTTGTCTAGTGCCTTGATTATTCTGCTTTTTAATTTTTGATTTAGAGCTGGATTTCCATATTTTTGGTTCCATCTTTTGAATTTCTTCATTATTAATGCCATCTCAGCTGCTCCATCATCATCATCCTCATCACAACTGCTTTTTACAAATCCTGTTAAGCACATTTCTTTAACTAAGTCGGTTGTGGAGGATTTCTCATTGCTGTTGACTTTTGCACCATATATTGCATCAAAAGTATTCCAGGTTTCCTATGCATTTTCACAATGAGAAATGAAATTAAATTTATCTTGATTAATATGAGAATATAATATATGCATAGTAAGAGCATTAATCGAGATAATTTTCTTATCTGTTATATCACACCCATTTTCAATAATATCCCAACATTTAATATTAACAGATTTTAAATAAAATTCCATTTTCAATTTCCAATTCAAAAAATTTGTTCCATCGAAAATAGAAGGAATAATATTGGAACGACCCTCAACAAAAGTATTAATAAAAGAAGCCATTTTAAAAATTCAAATTTTTAAAACAAAAATTGGTTTTTGAAAAACGAATTTTTTAAAACAAAAGTTGACTTCTATTCCTAGCTCTGATACCACTTGTAGGATCGATTTCACCCTAGAGGGAGGGTGAATAGGGTGATGTATTAATTATAAAAATTAATTGCGGAAGCTTATAAAATATTCAATTCAGATTTCAACACAGTTCACAGCAGAATAATAGCAGCACAGATATTGCAGAATATAAATAACAGAAACAGAACAACACAGAATTTACCCAGCTTCGGCAAAACCCTGCCTACGTGTTGCCCCCAAGGTTTCTACTAGAAATTAGTTAGTCAGACGCTTACACACGTAAACTCGCGACACCCGCATCGACTAAACCTAACTCTACGCTCAAAACCCTGCCACAACTCAGCCACTGAGTTGCGAATTCTCAAACCATGCCACGTAGTTTGTCCCCTAGTCACACGACTAGAAATTTAAACGGTTTAAAAAGAAATTACAAATCAAAAAAAAATTAAAACAAAATAACCCTAATTAAAAAATTAAAAGCCCTTGTTAAACTTAAAAATAGCCAGCCCCTTTTTTATTATTTGGCCCGTTCTCTTTATTTTTGGTTAGTGGCGGCTTTGTTCTTTCGTTCGTTCCTCTTTGCGAAATTAGGGCTTTTGAGAAATTTTGAAGCACCGCCTATGTTGATCGATCAGTGGATATTTGCGTGTTTGATTTTTCGATCATTCATCTGATGCTTTCGGCTGCTTCTGGAGTTCGATTTCAGTTTTGGTATGTTATTTTCCTTTATGCTTTTCTGTTATGCTCGATTGAACTCCGATACCTTAAAGTTGCCAATGATGATTCGTTTATATAGGGTTCGTAACCCTTCATTTTCGTTTGTACAAATATTCTTGAATTTGTCAATATTATGCTTTCGGCCGATCGATATCACTTAGATGATTGAGATTTAATTGACTTATTCAAGTTCATATTTTTTGATACTCCTTCCCACGGCTTTGATGTTTAACTTGGTCAATTATCTTGGCCACCACGATTTCGAATTTGACTTGTTCATACTTTGATTTCGGTCATTTTTAGTTTCGTGAATTTCTCGTTGACTTCGGTATGCTTCCACGACTTCGACATTTACATTGTTCATCTCGAAATTGATTTTGAATTCATGTGCTTGCTCAATAGCTCACGGTTTTGCACTGCAGTTGTCTTCGACTGCAAACTTGATTTTGTGATGTTGTGCTTATTCCAGTTGTTGCAGTTCCACTACTTTGGTTGACATTGTGTATATACAAGATGTCGTTTTATTGTATATTTGTTGTTGTAGTTTCCTTTCTTGGAATTCAACAGCTCGCATTTGTGTTGTAGCCTTGAGTTTATTTGCCTGTAGTGTTTTTGTGTTGGTCATATATGTTGAGGCTGCTGTTCTTCACGCATGTTTTGATTGCCATATCATATGCACTGATATCTGTAACTTCTCGAGTCTCTGGTATCATTTTTGGTTTGCATTCTTGGTTGAAACTCGGCTTGCTTTTGTTCATTCTTGTATGTCATCACTGTATATCCCATTTGGTTTGTTTGCACTAAAGTTGTATTTTGTTGTATATGACATGGTTTTCGTTTCTGTCCATTTGCCTCTGGTTTGAACCATGCTTTGATTCATCGTATATTGATTGTGTTGCCATATTTCTAGTGCATTTATTGTTTGCCATATTGGCTTCACTACATCTTCATCTACCTGTTCATTTGAGTCTAGTTCACTGATGGTCTTGCCTTGTATCACAACAAACTGTATGTAACCTGAACTTGGTTTTAATGTGGCATATCTGGATCTTTGATTCACTTGAGTCAGTTGTTTGCTATTGTACATTAATGTGCCTCTTTGAGTATTAATGGTCTGATCATTCTTTGGTCTTGCTTGCTTGATGGCATTTGATCTTGCTTGGTTTTTCCTTTGTTGGTTTGTGATGCACTTGTTTTGTACTTCACTGTACAGCATATTGATCACCATCTTGCTTGCATGCTTGAAGTCGTAGCCTGTACAACTGCCCTGTGTTGAATCCAGCTAATAGCTCGGGTTTGACCTTTTTCGCGTGTTGTGATTTTATTTATATTGCATTTGAGTTGAACCCGGCTTTTCATTTGGGTTTGACCTGTGCTCACCTGTCCTGTAAATCAATCAAGTGTATATTTCGATGTGCACGGCCTTATGGTATATACATTGATACACTGTGTATATCACAAGCTGTTCGTGTATGATGAATTCAAATTTAAATGATGACGAACAACCCAAATAACTGAGGCAAATATTATTTTCAAAAACCATATTTTATTTTATATTGCAAAAATATTTCTTATTCAATTTTACTGCGTTAGTGTATATTTTTGCGGATTGCTCGGATGTGGATTCTAACTGGAATAAAGTTGAAGATGAACTATGAGTGTGAGTGATATTTAGTGAGGAATTTATGTAAATTAGATTGTGATGTAATTAGAAATTGTATTGTAATTGAAATTTATATGTATAGAGTGAGAGCTTGAATTTGTACTATTCAAAAACTGTAATAAATATTTGTTTGAATAAAATTTCTGTTTGAATTCAAATTCTGTGTTATTTAATTTTATTCAGCAAATATTTATTTAATCTATGAAAAATAAAATAGTATGTTAACAAATACATTTACACGAATATATACATGTTTATTATCATCAAACAAAAATCATGTAATCGCATATTCAACAATATGGGTATAGAGGCAAGGTGTTACAGTTAGCTTCACTCTAATCAACTAAAAACAGGCTTTCCTACCGTTGTTCAAGCATCCCACACAACTCCTCCTCACTACAAACACAAGATTTCTAAGTCAGATCCTCTTATATGTCTTCCCATCGATTCCAGAATAGAATTGCTTGCCTCATCCCTCATACGCAGTTGTTGCCCCTTCAACCACCATAAAAGGAAGAACACATAATGTAACGACCCAGAATTTTTGATAATTTGAATTTTAGTATTTAATTAATTTTAAATATTAATAAGTGGAATTTTTAAGTCGAATAATTTATTTTTTGAATATTGGATTTAATGGGGTAATTAAATCGATGATTTAATAGTGAAATTCCAGAAATAATTAAATATTGGGTTAAATATGATTGAAAATGGTTTGAAAATTTTTATTTTATCATATTAAAGTTATAGAAATATTTTAGAACTTTTAAAACTGAATTTGGAGTTAATTTGTGAAAATTGATTATTTTAATATTTAATTATCGACTGAAAAATAGCCAATTTTTGAACAGTCTCAGAATTGAACGAAACGAGTTCCATTAGATCCGTAATAGTTAGTTATTATCGGATTTCAATTTTCGTAGCAATCGGAGTTGTCGTTTGACCGTGGCAGCTCGAAACGCATCGAAATGGTTTTAATATTAATTTAGCGAGTTAAAATAGTCATTTTTCAAACTGTCTTGGATTTCGATGAAACTAGTTTCATCGGATCCATAATGTGATATTATTGTAAGATTTCAAATTTCAAGTCCATTGGATTTACCGTTTGTCCGATGCAAGCTAAAACGCCTCAAAATCGATTTAAATCGGTTTAATTTTAAATCGATCGTTTATTGCCGTATCTCACACATACGATGGAATTAGCTTACGAAACCTATTCCATTGTGTCCGGAATGCGGAAAAACCTTAGAATCGCCTGTCGGAACGCGTTGTTTGGAGTTCGTTTGCATAATCGGTTAAATCGAGAATTATATTAATTAAATAATATAAAACTATCATATTCATTCATTTTCTTTTTCAAAACCCTAATTAACAAGCCAGCCGCCTCTTTTATGTTCCATGGCCGAAATTCTCTTTCATTCTTCCCTCAAGATCTCTCGATCCATCAGTCTATTCAAGAAAGTTCCAACTGCAATCTTGTAGATCGTCTCGAGATCTACAAGTTCAACGGTGGAGATGAGTTTTGGAGCGACGAGATGAGAGATAAGTGGCCGCGTTCCCTGGTGGTTGCGCACGTTTCTCAAGGAGGAGGGGGCGGCCGAGCTTGGCCTAGCTCTGGGCGAAGGGGGCCCACGTGGTGGTCTTCAATTTAGCGCATCCTGATCGCCTTCAAGTGCAGCGAGGAGGTGGTGAAATGGAACCCTAGTTCCATGCTCTATGGGTTTGTGCGTGTTCTATATCCTGGAGATGGAGACCATGCGCATGAAGAGAAGGAAGGATGGAGAGCACGTGCATGAGTAGGTTTGGGAAATTTTAAAAATAAATTGTTAATTAATTTTATATTAAATCGTGTAAATGTTTAAAACGTGGTATCTTTGTCATGCGAGGTCCGATTCGCACGAAACCAGTTGCGTTGGAATCATATGGTCGTGCTCTTCGCGATGAAGCTGATTTGGAGTCGATTGGAGCTCGTTTGAATTTCGGGTAAAATTAAATGTTCGTTTAATTTTATTCGAAACAAACGCCGAAACCGGAAATAAAATCAAGGGGAGAACTCCTCACTCAATCAAACAGTTCGGTTTAAAATTTTAAATAGTTAATGTTGATTGATGATTGCTGTTTGATTGTGATATTAGATATAATAGGATATATCTATATATAGAAATATATATATATTGGCATATGTATATATTGGATTTGATTTTCCGCCTCGTATAGCGGATGAGACCCTATTGCGCCGCCTATTAAGCGGAATATTTTATAAAATCTCATATACCGCGATATTCCACCTTGAAGTGGAATTGGTATTGTGCTAACGTCTGTGGTTGCAGGGAAACAGGTTGGAGGGATCCAACTGGATTCCTCGCAAATATTTATTTGTTTATAAATATTGTGTTGATTGTTAACTATCATATCGATATATGATGTTTATTCCCGTGATTGACCATTTGATGCTGTTGTATCATCGGATTCATTTGTAAAGTTAAAAATAACGATTTTGAATTTAAAAAGGATTTCAAAGTAATTTTTCAAAGTATATGTTTATATTAAATTTTTGAAATAATTCATTTTAAATAAATTAAAATTTTATTATTATTAAGTTATAAAAATTAACATTTTTATGAAATATAACAGAAAGGTAATTTTTAAAATACATAGATTTTTATAAAGTAGTTAAATTGGGATTTTGGATAAATTTTATTATCGGTTTATATAAAAGATTTTATAAATGGATATTTGTGAATTAAATTTATTGGAATTCTGAAACGGGTTTATAAAATGTTGAGTTGATGTATAAAATGAATTTCATTAAAATTTATAGATTTATAAGTTGTGAAAGTTATCAAATGAATAGATGTTGAAAATAAAAGTTTTATAGGAAATTAACTTATAAACTAGTTTTTGGGCATTTAAATAGGATACTGATAGAAACAGTTAATAAAAGAAATTTTTATAAGTTGGAATTGAAAGAAAATATATAAAGAAATCTTATAAGTAATAAGATTAAAATTTTGTGAAGTTCAAAGGAACGATTTGGTAAATAAATAATATTATAAGTATTCAACTTATAATATAGATTTTGGTTTATAATTGGGTTATATAAATCGAATTGGATTTAATAAAGGAGATTGGTAAATTGAAGTTTATAAATAGAAATGAAATTTATAAACATTGTTATAAATTCGGAAATAAATGGAATTTGATAAATTGAATATAGAATTTGTTAAAGAAGTTATATTCACTATTTTGAACGGTGAATATATTATTATATTAAATGGACATGTTTTGGGAAAGGAATGTTTTAAATGGAATTTAAAACGATTTAAAGATGCTTTAAAATGCATTAAGTATCGAAACCATAGATTTCAACATTTATTGTTGAAATAGACGTTTTCGAGAAATAGAAGGAAATGAATACGTAGATTTCAACATTCATCGTTGAAATAGGCGTTTTCGAGGAAACAAGGAAATGGTGGACTATAACACCGTTGTTATAGTAAATGGTTTCCAAAAGGCAATATTTTGTATAGTATTGGGATTTATGTATCTATTTTTATTTCGAATCCCCATACTAGTGATTTTGGGTTGTCGTAACGATGTTTTACGCAACATTCGTTTTAACCCAAATAAAAGTGAATAAAAGAATGTTTTCCTAAAAGAATGAAATATATACTTAACTATGGTTTGAGTATGTTGAATATTTTCAAATTGTTGAAAATAAATAGAATTTGTAAATTACTTATTTTTAAATAAGTATGGAAATGCTTTCCAATATGAAATGGAACGTTTTTGAGAATTTATCTTTTAAAGGTAAATTGTAAGCGAATATTTGAAATCGATTTGAAAATCGTATATCGGTAGATATTTGAAAATTTGGAATTCACTATGGAAATTTGTAAAGGAAGGGAAATTTATTAAAAATAAATATTGATTTATTTTGAAGTATGGAAGTGAATTTACGAATTTGGAACGTAAGTTTAAAATAAATCGGTAAAGATTTATTTGATGATTTGAAATTTGTTTTCAAAGGGTATAAAGGATGTAAAGTAATTTGAAATTGGTTTTCAAATGGTTGAAGTGTGGAAATTATATCTTGTAAAGATATTTTGGTAAAGCAAATAATTTGGGCAATTATTTGGAAGGTGTATATATATATCTTGTAAAGATATTTGTGGAATTAAATAATTTGGAAAATTATTTGGAATCTGATGATGTTGCGCATCTATATTGATAGTTAAATAACCGACTATCAGTATTTACCCTTGGATGGTACTTGTTGTGATTGTTTGAAATTGAATGCTACACTTATTTTTAAAATAAGCGCTCGCTATTCGGTTTAGCCGGGGGAGGACCTTTGTGTCATATAACCCATTCTGAATATGTGATACGTCGTTATGGATAGCATTTGAAGACCGGTGTTGAAGACCGGGTATTTGTGAAAACGATAGGATGACCTATCGATTGTCTCTGCATCGTTAGCTACGATATGGAGATTTCCTTTGTGATGGGAAATTTTATCGGGATTGTGGATACCCGGATTGCAAGGGCTTCTTTGGAAGTGCCTTCGGTTCTGTTCGAACCCGGAACAGACTTGTATGGTTACATGTCTGACATTACATTTTGAGATATAGAGCAGATTTCTTTCAAATACATTTCTGTTGGTGGCGGAGAATTTATTCTCTTAGCTTAACACCCTTCTCTGAGACGTACGAGCTCAGAGGTTATGTAGTTGAAGGTTATCAGCGATATATTCCCAATCTGGTAATGTGACATGCTGAGTGCTGCTGTGTGATGATCATTGGTTGGTCATTTGTGATATGATCATTTGTTTGATCATTTATATTTGTGATCATTGCTTTGGTCATCTGTTGACCCAAAGCATGGCTTTGTTGCACAAAGCGTAGCTTTGTGGACGAGACTTCGTCAGACCTCACTCCCCGGAAATGGTCGAAACAGGAATATGCGGCAAGGTTATGAGGGTCGCGCCCTTTAGGGTATGTCATTTCCTTCTGGAAAAGGGTGGTATCATGGTATGGAGCCCAGATACTTACTCATGTTGATACACTATATCTATTACTGTGTGGTGTTGTTGGAATCGAGCGCTCGGATAAAGGTCCCAAAGGACCGGGGGATGACATATTCGTGTAGTAGTTACCTAGTTACAGAGGTAACCCGGCCTTGTGTTGGCAGAGATCTAACCGTAACGTTAGTTTCTCGGGACGTCCCGCCAGAGGCGATCCCATGTGGCAGTAGGAATTTCCTTAGCCTGACCATTTGTTGGAAATCCAATCAAAACAATACGAGCCTTGTACGGTTTTAGTTGTATAACCTGCCATTCACTTATGGTGGCGCCCCACTGTTTGGATGGTAGCTATAGTAGGCATAGTTCGGAAAGTCTATGCTGGCTAGGATTTATATTCTACTTTCGAAATTGTTTTCTACACTATGCACTAATAATAATAATATCAAAAATGATTTGATTTTTGCGTAGTAAGCATCTTTGACTATCATAAGGAGAAATCTCCTCCGATTCTGCGTTTGCATTGTGTGTCTGTGCGGGAGGTTTTATGGTAGTTTCATTTTCCAAAAAAGCATTACGGATTTCAAAATTTAAATTTTCTTGTTGCTTGTTTAAAGATAAACTGTTTTGAGTTCTCACACCAGTCCCATGACTGACCTGGAGTTTATTATTTCCGTCCTAAACTCTGGGTGCCCACTATTTTCCGCACGGGCAGTCTAGAGTTAGGTTATCAGGTTATTCTGGATTCGGGAGTTGCTGTGCAGATTTGGAGGCGAGCTTGGATAGCGTAGTCTATTATCTATTGTATAGTATTCTTTTCCGTTGTTTTGTTGTTGTACACTCTGATTGATGTAATGTAATGTGATGAATGTATAAAATGTATAGTTCTTTTGTTTTAATGAATATTCATTTATCTATTATATGTTGTTCCGCTGCAATTGTGAGATTCTGATATTGTTTCATGTTCTGTTACTTGTTTCTGTTTCTTCTCTCGTTTCTCTCTTCTTCTACCTCTTTCTTCTTCTTTAAACCCTAAAGATTCGGAAGTTCGTTCCTCTTTGGATGGATTGTTGTGGAATGTTGCCAGCTCAAAGGAGTACGGATTTTCGGGCCTTTACATTTGGTATCAGAGCATATGGTTAAGCGACAACCATGGCTCTGTTGGGTATTACTCATTAGAGATAGAGTCAGTAGTACTCTATAATGAGTGTGAGTGTAATAATAGATATGAGCGCGTATTTGTTAGTGAATATAAAATTGTTTTGTATTGTGGTGATTGGTTTGTTGAGTGGTATATGGATTCTGGTCGGTATAGTCTGTACAACTCTATCGATAGGGATCTCTAAACTCTTATACAGAACAATTCGACACGATATTGTTTTAATTGGGTAAATGAAATAATTTTACCCTGATTATGTTTTATATATAAAGAAAATAATTTTTCAAGAATTATTGAAGTGTGTATATAATTGGTTGTTTGATTGTTTGAAATATAAATATATATAAGTTAATTAAAAGTTTTTGAATAAGCTAATGAAAGCAACAATTGTAAAAGGAATAAAGGTACAAGTTAATGAATTATAAGTATGAAGTTATAATTAGAATGACTTACAATTGTAAAATAACCTTATGTATATAAGAAGTGAAATTTTATAAGTAAGATTTATAAATGTAATTTATAAATAAAATGAACTTTTCGAAAGAATATTTAGCACTGATTTCACTATTGTCACTGGGAAATAATAAGGATGATGACTGCAGCATCATCAGTATCATTTTCGAGTTTCTATGTGATGGATTTGCTACATTAATGAATTTAAAATTGAAGTTTTGTTGTAATAAACAAATTTGAAATTAAAATTCAACCGGAAATTGTTAAATATAAGTGAAAAAGGTTTTGAACTTATAATATGAGTTGGAAGTTGAATAATAAGTTGTATAACTTATAGAATGGGAAAATGTAAGTAAAACCAATTATTGAAATGGTTAAACAATTAAGTTAAGTAAAATGAAATATGAATAAGTTGATATGAAATGATGTATGTAAGTGTAAATCCATTTGAAGCTAGTTGGATAATTGAATGTTAAACCAATTGGAATTGAAGCAGTTGAGCCAAATTGAATGTAAGTAAAATAAATAATTTGGTTGTATTTGATATACATTGGTTGTTATTTGCTTGTTGGTTGATTGTATGTAAATTCATTAAGTGTTAATGAAATTGAATTAGTAAAATTTGAAAGGTATTTAATTGAATTCAAATTGGAAGTGAAGTAAATGAATTTGAATAGAATTGAATTTGATTTGAGTTGAAAGTGAACCAATCTGAATTTAATTAGTGAATGTAAACTAATGGGAAACGAATGAAAATGAATATGTAACTTCAATAGTAAAGCTAAAATTGAGATAAAAAAGTAAGTACTGAAATTTTGTAATGGAATTGGCAAAATGGTTTGAATGTTGGAATTGGATACTACTACTAGCAGGATATACAGGTGTATAATGGAATTGGGATTTTGATTTTGAAGTTAAAAATTGAATTGCTCGACAAAAAGGTACGTATTTTAATTTTAGTATGAGATTTGATGATTTCCTTCTCCAGCCACTTGGCTTTCTCTTTTCTTTTTGATTCTGAGGGGCCGTAGTGCCATTTTGTAGTCGTACCGAGCTAGCCACGCAAAGGAGACGCTGGCGAAATTTTTTGAAAATTTAGGGTGTTAGAAAAAATTTTGAGAAAATTTTGAAAGTTGAAATTTGAATCGTAAGGAAACAATGTTGTTGAAACTTATAATCGAAGTTGGAAAGCTAATTGAAATAATAGTGAATCTTTAATAAAAATATTTATGTTAAAAAGTTGATAAAACTAATTAGTTTTGGAAAAATAATAAACGGATTAAGAATCGTTTTTCTTAACTTGCAATTTCGAGGACGAAATTCTTTTAAGGGGGGAAGATTGTAACGACCCAGAATTTTTGATAATTTGAATTTGAGTATTTAATTAATTTTAAATATTAATAAGTGGAATTTTTAAGTCGAATAATTTATTTTTCGAATATTGGTTTTAATGGGGTAATTAAATCGATGATTTAATAGTGAAATTCCAGAAATAATTAAATATTGGGTTAAATATGATTGAAAATGGTTTGGAAAATTTTATTTTATCATATTAAAGTTATAGAAATATTTTAGAACTTTTAAAACTGAATTTGGAGTTAATTTTTGAAAATTGATTATTTTAATATTTAATTATCGACTGAAAAATAGCCAATTTTTTGAACAGTCTCAGAATTGAACGAAATGAGTTCCATTAGATCCGTAATAGTTAGTTATTATCGGATTTCAATTTTCGTAGCAATCGGAGTTGTCGTTTGACCGTGGCAGCTCGAAACGCATCGAAATGGTTTTAATATTAATTTAGCGAGTTAAAATAGTCATTTTTCAAACTGTCTTGGATTTCGACGAAACTAGTTTCATCGGATCCGTAATGTGATATTATTGTAAGATTTCAAATTTCAAGTCCATTGGATTTACCGTTTGTCCGGTGCAAGCTAAAACGCCTCGAAATCGATTTAAATCGGTTTAATTTTAAATCGATCGTTTATTGCCGTATCTCACACATACGATGGAATTAGCTTACGAAACCTGTTCCATTGTGTCCGGAATGCGGAAAAACCTTAGAATCGCCTGTCGGAACGCGTTGTTTGGAGTTCGTTTGCATAGTCGGTTAAATCGAGAATTATATTAATTAAATAATATAAAAACTATCATATTCATTCATTTTCTTTTTCAAAACCCTAACTAACAAGCCAGCCGCCTCTTTTATGTTCCATGGCCGAAATTCTCTTTCATTCTTCCCTCAAGATCTCTCGATCCATCAGTCTATTCAAGAAAGTTCCAACTGCAATCTTGTAGATCGTCTCGAGATCTACAAGTTCAACGGTGGAGATGGGTTTTGGAGCGACGAGATGAGAGATAAGTGGCCGCGTTCCCTGGTGGTTGCGCACGTTTCTCAAGGAGGAGGGGGCGGCCGAGCTTGGCCTAGCTCTGGGCGAATGGGGCCCACGTGGTGGTCTTCAATTTAGCGCATCCTGATCGCCTTCAAGTGCAGCGAGGAGGTGGTGAAATGGAACCCTAGTTCCATGCTCTATGGGTTTGTGCATGTTCTATATCCTGGAGATGGAGACCGTGCGCATGAAGAGAAGGAAGGATGGAGAGCACGTGCGTGAGTAGGTTTGGGAAATTTTAAAAATAAATTGTTAATTAATTTTATATTAAATCGTGTAAATGTTTAAAACGTGGTATCTTTGTCATGCGAGTTCCAGTTTCTCGGGACGTCCCGCCAGAGGCGATCCCATGTGGCAGTAGGAATTTCCTTAGCCTGACCATTTGTTGGAAATCCAATCAAAACAATACGAGCCTTGTACGGTTTTAGTTGTATAACCTGCCATTCACTTATGGTGGCGCCCCACTGTTTGGATGGTAGCTATAGTAGGCATAGTTCGGAATGTCTATGCTGGCTAGGATTTATATTCTACTTTCGAAATTGTTTTCTACACTATGAACTAATAATAATAATAATATCAAAAATGATTTGATTTTTGCATAGTAAGCATCTTTGACTATCATAAGGAGAAATTTCCTCCGATTCTGCGTTTGCATTGTGTGTGTGTGTGCGGGAGGCCTTATGGTAGTTTCATTTTCCAAAAAAGCATTGCGGATTTCAAAATTTAAATTTTCTTGTTGCTTGTTTAAAGATAAACTGTTTTGTGTTCTCACACCAGTCCCATGACTGACCTGGAGTTTATTATTTTCTTCCTAAACTCTGGGTGCCCACTATTTTCCGCACGGGCAGTCTAGAGTTAGGTTATCAGGTTATTCTAGATTCGGGAGTTGCTGTGCAGATTTGGAGGCAAGCTTGGATGGCGTAGTCTATTATCTATTGTATATAGTATTCTTTTCCGTTGTTTTGTTGTTGTACACTCTGATTGATGTAATGTAATGTGATGAATGTATAAAATGTATAGTTCTTTTGTTTTAATGAATATTCATTTATCTATTATATGTTGTTCCGCTGCGATTGTGAGATTCTGATATTGTTTCATGTTCTGTTACTTGTTTCTGTTTCTTCTCTCTTTTCTCTCTTCTTCTACCTCTTTCTTCTTCTTTAAACCCTAAAGATTCGGAAGTTCGTTCTTTTTTGGCTGGATTGTTGTGGAATGTTGCCAGCTCAAAGGAGTACGGATTTTCGGGCCTTTACGTATAACAAGGCCTACAAAAAAACAAGCGAAGTCAATCCTATCGACAATATCAAAGTGTCCAATCCTTTTATAGTGTTTTAATCATGAACATATGCTAATCAAATACCCCTCTACCTCAAGCACAACTAATTGATAATTTTTTTGCCTAGATGTTGACGATCTTCTTGATGAGGAAGATGTAGAGCTCATCGACAAAATGAATGCCTCATCATCGGAGGGCATTAACCAAGAGGATGTGGGTTGCAATATGCTTTCTCAAAGAAAATTACACAACAATATCTTTCTCAATGTTGGAGAGTTTAACTCCTTAAAAAATGATTTAAGTGATGGGGATGGATTCATATTAGATAAAACACTTCCTATTGTTTTTTCTAATAATCTAGGTGTGCAATATGGTATTCCTTCCCCATTTTGCTGCTTCGAAATCCCTTATCAAATTATGGTTATGGAATTCCTAAACACACTTATGCAGCATGAATCTTAAGGCTATTAATAAGTTAACTTGCAAATCTATATGTTATCTACTTGAGTGAGTAATAAAATCAAAAGCACATGCAGGTAATCAGATAGTAAATTCAATGTAAAGTAGAAAAGAGTTAAAGACACGTGGATTATTATACTGGTTTTTATATCCAATACTACGTCCAGTCATGCACTCCAAGTACAGAATTTCACTACCACCTCTTATTTTTCATATGTGGAATGAACACCTTTGCAATCTTACAATTCCACATATGGTAAGATACACTTTTTCTCTTAACCTTCCATAGATGGTAAGGATATATTTACAATCTTACAATTCCATGGGTGGAAAGATACACGTTTTCACTTGATTTTCCATAGGTGGCAAGAACACTTTTCTCTTTACAACAACAAAGTATATACAAGTTATATCTTTAATACATAATCTTGTAATTTAAGCACTACGATCTTATAGACTCCAAAAATAATATATCTTTGAAATCAATCAGGAATATGGTGAGATCAGAGAAAGAATGATTGAGAATTCAAGTACAAACTCTCTGATCTTGTGTGGTTTGCAGATCCAAAAAGAACATGAGAAAGAGTATGGATTTGCAAAGAGAATGGAAGTATATTGATGCATTTATCTCTAATTATAGAAGTGTAAGAGTGTGAGAAATCAAAAATATTGTTGATGAAAATTTGTTTAGTGGACCTCTTTGAATGGATGATGAAAGGATGTGTCCATTGGTGAATAGTTCACACTAAAATCCTTTTATTTGAATATTGAAAAAATAACCACCATTATGTCAATATTGACCCAAGGAATATGTCGACATACTCTAGTATATTTTATTCTCCTTTTCCAAAATTCAAATTTAGACTTCTACACTTTAGAATTCAAGATGTATGTCTATATAAAGATGTTTAAAGATAAGATAGAGTTAAACTATAGGAAAATTCCAAACATATTGATATGAGTACTTTAACAGAAATTTCGAGGACTCAAACTTGATGAACACTATCTTTATCTTTAAAGCGCTTGTGTTTCATTGGTCTTGAGTCTATCATGTCTTTCATTTGCTTAATATCTTTCTCCATATATATAAATCTTTGCTTATTTTTATTCGCTAAGTATCTTGCTTATCTATGTATAACCTATTTGAAATTTCTACACAATTTTGAGAAAAGTTAGTAGTAATTTCATATAGTTGTTGTTATCAAAATCTATACCAAGGGTACTAACACAAAGCACTTCGATGTTATCACCAATCTCTGTCATATGCACCCAGTCATGACTCAGCTCAACCTTTTAGATCACTTTACATCCCATAACCTCTTATTAGCTACAATTGAGGATAATAATGTTGCAGCTATCACATTAAGTTCCCTGACACACTGACGTGGTCAATGATGCAGACTGCTGTAGTCTTTTTGAGTTACAAAATTCTTTATCCTCAACGTTGTTTCCAACTGATGTGCTCAAACCTCCTAAGTCGAAAAGGGGAAGGCCATAAACTTATTTTACTCATAAGATGTCACCACTAGATCAAGATCGTTGGGCAATGATAAAGAGATTCATTATGTAAACATTAAATATAATTAATATCCTATTTGTAATATTAGAGGGTTTGGAAATGATCCCATCATCTGTAAACTCAAAAGGGTACTCAAAACTCATAATGTCAATATCATTCATATTCAAGAACCTCTATTAAATTCCTATAGTATCAACAAATTAGATAAAAACTAAAGTTTAGTGGAGGATTCTTTTAATTTTAACGGTAAATTTTGGATTCTTTTAAAATTAAATCTCACATATCATTTTACTAAAGATCTAAACAAACATTTTCCTTTTCAATGAATATCATTCCAAACATCCTAGATCCGTTTTGCTTGTGTATATGCCAAATGTAATTATATTGATAGGTGCCGTCGACGAGATGATATTATAGATCTCTCTAATCTAAGCTTTGCATCTTAGGTTATTGGGGATGATTTCAATGTCATCTCCAACGATAATGAAAAGATAGGCTGGACTCCATCCAACCATTAAGCCATCAAAGATTTCAATAACATAGCCTTAGTGGCTAGGCTCCATAAGGTACTTTCTGGGGATCTAGTTATACCGGGTGTAAAATTGAGATAGTGAAGCATGAACAATGGCTAGGTTGGTCCGGGTATTCAGGAGCGACGAATGGTTTGCTCACACATTCTCTTCCATCATTTATCACTTATATCGATCCAACTTTAATTACTCTTCCATTCTAAGACTATTTCCACATCTGACCTAACATTAAAACCGTTTATATTTCATAACATATGGACCACACATCACACTATTATTAGCATTACAAAAGAAGCATAAAGCATGTAAACACTCGCATCTTGATAGGCCCGAATTTCAACTAAATCCAAATCCAAGTCCATTAGGGAAACGATCATTGGTTTTGGTAACCTGTAATGAACATAAGTGTATCAAAGAAAGGTCAATATAAATTCAGAGTGGAATATAAAAATACAATAGATCATATGAACTGATTAAGGCTACTACTTTGGAGTCAAAATTATTCCTTGGGTGTCTAATTGCCTTGTCAACGTCGAGCATAAATAAGAAAACTTCTCCATCCACCGTTCCCGTCTTGCTCCAGATTCATGTCCTTCTAAATCTATCTTGTGGGTTGTAATGAGAAGGGGTTTAGAACAACATTCCAGTGATTTGAAAATTACATATTTTACCCATAATATTAATTTATGCCGATTGATTTCCATTTAAGTGACATTTCTTTTACTTATGGCTAATCTGTTAAGTCCTATGTGTGTGCGTATGGTATGCCTAACCTCCTTCGAGGTATAACTATATATATGTATATGCCTATCTGCATATATGTCTAACTGTTTCACTACCCAAAAACCCTAACCACTTAATACTTCTTAAACAGAGAGGAGACAGATCCAACAGCTATTTAATACCACAGCCTCTAAAGCGGGCCCTCCACAATGTAAACGCTATTCAATCAGTTTTAGCTACAGAGATCGATTCCCCTATACACGGCTTTATAATTCATAATTTAATTATCGTACTACTAACGCATCTCAAATTCCTAAAAGCATTTAAACACCAATTTTTCTCAAAAGCACTTAAACAAAAAATTTCCCAAAACATTTGAACTCAACTTCTCAAAAGCATTTGAACAAAAATTTGAAAAGCATTTGAACACAATTTTTCAAAACATTTGCCGCTCCGTCCTTAAAACAAATTAGGCCATTTCTTAACGGAATCGGGACTCGGTCAATGAGTTAACTATATGATTGACCCTAGTATTGTGCAGTTAATCTTATTTGGAGAACCTTTCCTTTTATTCTAAAATAACAGACTTCCTACAAGCTTATTTTTAAATTTCAGCTTTTAAGTCACATGGATGGTGACCTATGACTTCGCAATAACCTTTCCCTATCCTTTATTTGCTAATTTATTTTTCCTTAGAATTCTAAAGTTTTGTTTTTGGGATTAAAGCTTTTTTTTCTATTTGCAAACTTAATTTCCTAATTTATTTTATAGACACCCAGGCTTACCTATATTTTATTGTTAGCTAAGCGTCATTACAAGATTTCCTTAATTACACTATTTTCCAATATATTCATACAGTGATCAAAGATATTCCAAACCATCCATATGGTAATAAAATAGAAACATATCTCATATCATATCGTACACTTTTCCAATAACCTAAGTGAGATAACTAGCCATTACAACCAAAAAATGCTATAAAAAAATTGCTACAAGCTGCAATTCATTATCAATTGGTGTTAATGATGTAGTGGTCTTAACGCTCCTTACTAAATTAAGATAAAGATTTCTAGTACACTATTCAACTATGAGTTAACTTACTTCCTTGACTTCTAATAATCCATTACTTCAATCATTCTATCCGATTATAGTATAAATTGTGCATTCCTACACGGCAGTGGGTAAGAAATATAAACAATTCACATTTAGAATAACTCTTCGAAAATTGGTTTGGTTTATCTACCACCTATCATGTAAACTTGAGTCAACCAACGTCTTTTATGTGGTTTTTTCATCTTATTACTCTCTTCTCCAACCATATTACTATCCTCTCTCAATCATAATGTCTTGATAGCATACTCAAACTTCAGTATTTATTTCCTCCATATCCTTGATCCTTCATGCAAGTATACCCTAGGAATTGCAAAATTATACTTTGATATCATTTCACATTCCCTTTAGAGTTCTTCTCATGGCTTCCACATATCTCTAATAAAATATTCTTAGGTTTATATGAACATTCCTTATATTCATTGAGGATTCCTGTTGCTACCTTATGAGCAATCGTAGTTATTCAATTCCTAGCCTAGACCTTTACCTCCTCTTACCTAGGTAGTCATCCCTATCTTCTCCATATCAAAAATTGATTTGGTTTTTCACAACTGCTTTAAAAATAAAACTTCATGGTAATAAAGTGATTGATCTAAAACTTTTATCTTTAAACATAAACTTAGAAACCTTTTAATCAAAATCAAAAATTGCGTGGTTTCCAAAAAGGAACCATGAAAAATTTCCCTTTTCTGACCAACTTTACATTTTCAAAGACTTTCTACAATGGAGATTTACTTCTTTTAAAAGCAGAATTTTTAAACCAAAAAATTTACCACGTTTAAACTGAATTATCATACCAAACCATTTTTTTACAGAAACATATTCTCTAACTTTAAACAATGAAAAGTGGTATGGACAATGATAACTTTTATCCTATTATTTTCATATTAATCATGCTATTTCCGCTTCCACCTTTAGTAGAGATTTAAATAGCATACGAGGGAGATTTCTAAAAGATACATTCAATTACTACATCTGTCTAAGCGTCTATCTAGGATATATGCGCAATTGCAACTTCTATGGAATTTATCCATCCTTCCTATTCTATTCCTATTGCTCTTCTCCTATATTATTTCTCACTGGATTACTAATCCTATTATGTATAAATTCTTATTGCTATTTCTATTTAAATTTCTAATACTGCCACCATTAAAATTTCTCCTACCTAAATTTCCTTCAAGTGGCTCACACTTATCTAATAATATATCCCTCCTATCTTACTTATTGGGTATTCTTACCCTTCTATTCTCTGTACCCTATATAAATCAAGTACTATTTCCATTTATCTACCTCTTAAAAAGAATTTTAAACGAAACTTCCAAATTTACAAAAATAGGAAAAATCATCGATCCAAACCTACGCTCTATTTTCCGTTTGTTTTAAACAAAAATATGCCTTTATCAAAAAATTTAAACCAAAAATTTTTGACTTAACCAATTTTAAACTCAAAATTTCAAATTTTCCTTGCTTTTTTAAAACAATAACTTCCTAATAAATCCTTTGAAAAACCGACTAAAAACATTTTAAGAAATTTTCATAAACCTTTTTGTCAAATTCTTCCATATGGGTTTAGATATAGAACTGGACTTTAATCGTTCTTTCTTTTGGACTTTCCTTCTTCCTACATCTTTTAACTTTTCATCGTAAAAAATCTGACTATCTTCTAGTAGTGATTAATGTATAACTTCTTGCAAAAACTTTCTCCACTCCTACTATACCGTAATTTCAGATGCTTGCAACATATAGTTTCTTACTTTATATTTGTCTGGATGAAATATGCATCTTTAATCGGCAATCCATCGAAATCCACATTCATAAGGCATCCTAGGCCCAACTAATGGTCAAGTGCTATCCAGCCTTGGGAATTCTTCTATGTATCATGCTCATGCTCATCTTGGTCAATGCCTTATGGTGCAGCTAACACTCTATGGGATAATCGAGGTAGGTGCATAGAGTCAACTCTATTTTTTTGCCTAACTCATAGTTGCCTCGTCCATTCTTTCAAAATATGGTCACAACTACTTCTATAGTCAGAATTTATGTAGTTTGGCATATATTATACATACACACACATGTATGTATACACACATACACATAGATATATATATATATATATATAAATATAAATATATGTAAAAATAAAAATACATTCTCTCAATGTATCTTAATTCCTATGATTGATTAGCCTAAGCTCTAATATAAAATGTAACAACCCGCACCTTGATGGACTGAATTTAAACTAAATAGAAAGCAAAATCCATTAGGGCATAGGTTATTGATTTTGGTAACCACTAATAAACACAAATACATCAGAGAGAGACCAATATAAACTCAAAGTGGAGTAGAAAAACATAATAAAATATACGTACAGACTAAGGCTACTACCTTCGAACCAATATTATTACTTGGATGTCTTATTTCCTTGCCCGCATCGAGCATGAATTAAAAAATTCTATATCTACCATTCCCATCTTGCTCCAACCGCATGTCCTTCTAAATCTATCCAATGGGTTGTAATGAGAAGAAGGTCAGAAAAACATTTTAGTTATTGGAAAACTACATACTTTATTTGTAACATTAATTTATGCCGATTGATTTCCATTTAAGTGCTATGTCTATTACTTATGGCTAATCCGTTAAGTCCTATGTTCGTGCGTATGATATGCCTAACCTCCTCTGAGGTATAATTATATATGTATATGCCTATTCACATATATGTCTAACCGTTTCATTATCCAAAAACCCCAGCCACATAATACTTCTTAAATAAGGAGGAGGAAAACCCAGTGGTCATTTAATATCTCAATTCTGAAGTGGGCCCTTTGCAACGTAAACGCTGGTCAATCAATTCTAGCTATAGAAATTGATGACCTCTACATACAGCTTTATAGTTTAAAATTTTACTTCCATACTACTAAAGCATCTCAAAGTCTCATCTATGGGTTAATTAGTCCGCCTTCGATAAACAAATTTTCATCTAACCATCTACGTAGAGGTCTGTGCGTTTTCTTTACGGATTCTACACTAGTAGAAAGCGAAATCCATTAAGGTATACACCAACTCTTTGCCCCGCTTGATTTGGACGGCTGATGGTCATAGCCTATATACCAAACTAGTACTAAATATCGATACGTACAAACTAGCATAGCCCCGACCTTCCACAATTGACATCCCGTTTAAACTAACCTAAGTAAGTCAAGGAAAATGCCCCTTTCAATTACTCAATACCTCTAATTGGAAGTGAAGCAGACGTCATTTCCTTAAAAGTACTAGACAAATTAATACTTCAAATCCAAGGAAAACCCTTGATATATTTCCCTCTACCTATCTGCAACGCATATCCTTTTCCCATGGTCCTACAGATGGAGATGTCTCACATTAGTAGTAGCTATACACAACTGTTGGTATCTTATAGGTGAATTGTAGTAAAAGGCTTCCATAATCTCCTTGATAATTCAATATGCATCCTCCATGATTATTGGAAGTGTATTGAGTGATTCTTGAGTAAAGAATATAGTTTGAACTGCAAGAGAGTTCTGGAGTTCTCAAGAGAGAATAGATATCAAGAAAGTAAGTTGGAAAAGTTAAAACGTTTGTGAAAGTTGATCTCTATTTATAGATATCAAAGAGCAGCGTCTACAGCCGTTACTATTCGCAGGGATGCTTCTGCGCTATCGCAAGCATTCTAAATGACTTTTCTGGAAATTGCCATTATGGGGTAATCAATCGACTAAGAATAGCAAGTTAGTCTATTGAATATAGATGAAAAATTATGCGACAAATTTAAAAATTTGTTTACAAAATATAATGTTCTTGGTAAGTCAACTGGAAATATTTTCAATCAACTGAAATATTTTCAGTTGACTGAACTACATAAAATTATTTTTTTATATAAATAGAAAATTCAATTTGTTTTAACTCCTTGACCTTTGAAAATATTCGTATGGGGGAAAGGGGGTGTGCGCATATGAACTGTCAAAAAGCTTTTACAAATATATCTAAGACCTAATACATACATTTGACTTAGTAATCCATATTTCCTTAGATTTTAATATGTAGATGGCTCGCTTTCTTTTCTCCTCGATTCTTTGATTCAAGGTCTTCTAGTACCTACATAATATAATATTCGATATATATAGAGAGACAGTTGTCATTATTAAAACAAACAAGCAAGGTTCTAATAATCTCCCTCTTTTTGACGATGATAACTATATAAATGGAGATAAGATAATATATATATATATCTATTCCCCTTAATACATTCTCTCCTACCAATATACTCTCCCCCTTTATCATTAACAAAAAGAAGTGAACATGATGAAGGTGATACTACTCAAATAAACAATATAAAGGATTTGTATAAGACGCACATAAATGACAAATAGACATTTTGGATAATAAGATTGTTACATAAACAATAATTTTCAAACTTACATATTTAACAATTTTAAAATATATTTATATCATTAAGACATTTTAGTGGGTGTGTGTGTGTATATATTTAAGACTTAATCTTTTATAACACTTATACTTGTAAATATATTTTTCTTTTCCTAAAAAATACGTATTTAGCTTAGCGATAATATTTATCATAAAATCAAATTCAAGATAGGATAATTAAATTTCTTGACTTTCCCACATATATGCTTGATTTCCATATGCATCATAAAACTAGGAAAGCATCTCCTCCTTAATATGTGGTGTAACTGCAAAAATCAAGACAAAGTTTTGGTACCCACTCTCTACGTTAGGGTCCAGGGGTTACATTTTTGGTAACCATACCCAAGAGGGTTTGGAACCTTTGGAAATACAATTGCTACTATAAAAAACATTTACTTGATAATCATTTTGTTATCCCGTCTTTTAGCAATGCCGTGATACTAAAAGATCGATCAAAAGTCCAAAATTGGCTATGCATTGTTTAACCATGGATATTAATGGATTTTGTCCGAGCTCGAATCAGGCTACAATTGATAGAACACGGCAAGCAAAGTCATGAAAAGCGGCACTCCAAGTTTCGAGTCAATCCGAGGTCGCATGTGTCAACTCCACCACACCACGACCTAACTTCCTTATAGGCCACTAACGACCTAAGACCTAACGAAAGACCTAACAACCTAAGACCTAAGACCTAACGACCTAAGACCTAAGACCTAACGACCTAAGACCTAACGACCTAAGACCTAACGACCTAAGACCTAAGACCTAACGATCTAACGACCTAAAACCTAACGACCTAAGAACTAACGACCTAAGACCTAACGACCTAAGACCTAACGACCTAAGAACTAACGACCTAAGACCTAACGACCTAAGACCTAATGACCTAACGACCTAAGACCTAATGACCAAACGATCTAACGACCTAACGTTCTCCTATAAATATCCCAGCTATTCCACATTGAAAGGGGGACTTTTTTCCCGGGACTTTCCTTGACTTTGAAGCTCGGAGACTCTGCTGCTCTTACGACTTCAACAACACTTCAACTACCAACAACACTTCAAAGAGCCGACAGAAGCGATCAAATACATTCAACATGAATCTAGAAAGCAATTCATCATCAAAGTTCTAACTGTTTGTTGTATTGGTGTTGAATATGAAGGATGATTGTAAAACTTGTAATGAAATCGGTGATAGAAAAGAATAAGTGGACGTAGGCTTGACTTTGAGCCGAACCACTATAAAAACCGTTGTTCCTTTATTATTTCCTGCTATTTTTTTCTTATTTTCAGTTCCCGTACTAACGGGTGGTGCTTTCACTTGATTACTACTTACACAGGGGTGTTAGCATACACTTTTCAACGTTAACATTTTTGGTGCTTTCACTGACAACTGAACTCAGGAGCGCTAGATTTGTTGAGAGACTCTCTTTAAGAACCAGAAGTCTATCCGAGATTATGGCTCCTGGAAGGAAAACAAGTAGAAGACAGAGACCAGAAAGAAGTCAGCACGAAGGGAGTCAAGGGGCTTCCTCAGGAGAGAACCAAACTTCAGTCTTCATCACCAGGGATGAGATGGAGACAATGATGAAAAGGCAAGAGGAGTTGATCCACAATTTGTTTCAACAGATTGGGCAACTTGGAGCGCAAAATCAAGGAGCGACTGGAGTTCAGAATAGAGCAGGACTATCTGAGGCAGCACTAGAGCTAGGGGGCACTCATCTAGAGCACACTGACCCAATACCGAGGAAAACATCTAGTGGATTCGAGCAACATGGAATTAACAGAGGAACAGGAGCTCAACCGGGAGAACAGATTCCAGAATTTCCTCGTGAACTCGGGGGGGCAGGCCGAAGGCAATGGACGAGGACTACAACTAGGAGACGACAGATTGGTAGAAATGGTCAAAAGAGCTATGAGAAGTGGCTTGGTAAACAAGGACTTGGAGGATGTGAATAGGAGTCCTTTTACCACAACAATCAGGCGAGCTAAGAACCTACCATACTTTAAGCTACCATCGTTGGATATGTATAATGGAAGGACAGACCCTACAGTTCATCTGACAAAATATATGAGGCAATGGAGGTGCTGGGGGAATCAGAGGAAGTTATGGCCCGGTGCTTTCCATTGTACTTCACAGATATTGCTGCACTTTGGTTTAGACAGCTGGAGAGTGGATCTATCGGAATGTGGAGTGATTTGACTGAAAGATTTATGAGGCAATTCAGGGTCTACATTTCGAGACCCAAAAATATGATGAGCTTGGCAGCATTGAAACAGAAAGCTGGGGAATCTTTGAGAAGTTTTTTGACACGGTTCAATGCAGCCGCAGCATCGGTGGATCGACCAGATCCATCCATGGTCTTGATGGCAGCTGTGTCGGGCATAGCTCACGGTACAGAATTCAAGAATTCGCTGACAAGAGATCCCTCCATGGATCTAAGGGAATTCTATCATGAGGCTGAAGGATTCTTACGGTTAGAGGATGCAAAAGCCGAAAGAGAAGAAGGAGAAGGAATCGACATTTATGCAATCAAAGGTGGAAATCCTCTTGAGAAAGGTGTATAATCTAGCAAAGGTAAACGAAAGGCCGAGGATAACAGTGATAGATCAGTACGACCACGAAGGGAGCCAAGATTCACCTCATACACGGAGTTGAATGAGACTTTGGAGCGGATCTACCATGACACCAAGGGACGGGTTCCTTATCGAAAGCCGATAAGGAGCGATCCAACTAATAGCGAGAGAAAGCCGGACAAGTATTTCTCATTCCACGAGTTGAATGGTCATAGCACAAATGACTGCAGACACTTAAAAGACGAAGTTGAGGGGCACATCCGGAATGGTTTGCTATCACAGTATGTGAAAAGGAAGATCGCAACAGTGGAACAAGAACGACCACCACCTGCACCAACTGAAGACGGCTTAGGATCCAGGCGTCAGCTTATTATCAATTGATTGAGATTATGACGAATGAGTGGAAAACTCTAGATCGACACAACTAGGTTGTTCACACATGTACGGGACCGCGAACGATCCCAAGGCATGCTCTGATACAACTATAAATCGTATCGACATAGGCGTTTACACTCGGGCGTAACTACTTTGCTTTTTGTGTTTACTTCTGATGTTTGGATTTGACTTTGTCAGACATTTTTGTCTTAAAACTCTTCAGTTGGATGAATATTGAATTTTGATAAATTTAAAAAGTCTAAGTCACTTACACATGTACGGGGTCGTGAACGGTCCTTAGGCATGCTTTGAGTTGGCTAAGCTTCTTACACATGTGCGGGGTCACGAACGGTCCTTACGCATGCTCTGAGATGGCCAAGCTACTTACACATGTACGGGGTCGCGAACGGTCCTAAAGCATGCTCTGGAATGACACTAAATCACCTTGGCAAACGATCCAGAAACTCACCCGAACGTGAACCTGGCATCGATAATACTAAGCCCCCCTCCCCCGGGCACACTAATTTGCCTCGAACAGGCACACAAACGATCCAGGAACTCACCCGAACGTGAACCTGGAATCGATAATACTAAGCCCCCCCGGGCACACTTACTCGCCTCGAACAGGCACCCGACATCGAACGGTCACAACTCGCCTCGAACGGCACCCGACCTCGAACGGTCACAATTCGCCTCGAACGGCAGCCTGACCACGAACGGTCACACTTCACCTCAAATGACTCGATCCCGAACGGTCTTCATTTGAGGTCAGGCTCTTGATCGCGAACGGTCACACTTTGCCTCAAATGGCTCGATCCCGAACGATCATCATTCGAGGCAAGGAATTTGATCGCGAACGGTCACATTTCACCTCAAATGGCTCGATCCCGAACGGTCGTCGTTTGAGGTCATATAAAATTGTTAATTTCTCTGCAGGACATCAACAGGATATGAACATCCAGCGTATGGAATTACTAAACACGCTTTCCTATCGCAAGGCATGTTTTGGGGGGCAAATGTTATCCCGTCTTTTGGCAATGCCGTGATACCAAAAGATCGATCAAAAGCCTAAAATTGGCTATGCATTGTTTAACCATGGATATCAATGGATTCTGTCCGAGCTCGGATCGGGCTACAATTGATAGATCACGGCAAGCAAAGTCATGAAAAGAAGCACTCTAAGTTTCGAGTCAATCCGAGGTCGCATGTGTCAACTCCACCACACCACGACCTAACTTCCTTATAGGTCACTAACTACCTAAGACCTAAGACCTAACGACCTAAGACCTAACGACCTAAGACCTAACGACCTAAGACCTAACGACCTAAAACCTGAGACCTAACGACCTAAAACCTAACGACCTAAGACCTAACGACCAAAGACCTAAGACCTAACGACCTAAGACCTAACACCTAACGACCTAAGACCTAATGACCTAAAACCTAACGACCTAAGACCTAAGACCTAACGATCTAACGACCTAACGATCTAACGACCTAACGTTCTCTTATAAATACCCCAGCTATTCCACATTGAAAGGGGGACTTTTTTCCCGGGACTTTCCTTGACTTTGAAGCTCGGAGCTCTGCTGCTCTCACGACTTCAACAACACTTCAACTACCAACAACACTTCAAAGAGCCGAGAGAAGCGATCAAATACATTCAACATGAATCCAGAAAGCAATTCATCATCAAAGTTCTAACTGTTTGTTGTATTGGTGTTGAATATGAAGGATGATTGTAGAACTTGTAATGAAATCGGTGATAGAAAAGAATAAGTGGACGTAGGCTTGACTATGAGCCAAACCACTGTAAAAACCATTATCCCTTTATTATTTCCTGCTATTTTCTTCTTATTTTCAGTTCCCGTACTAACGGGTGGTGCTTTCACTTGATTACTACTTACACCGGGGTGTTAGCGTACACTTTTTAATGTTAACACATTTATATATTTTTATCTAATCAAATTGTTATTTGTTTTAGGAATCCAAACCTTTAAATTTTTGAATTTGAAATATTTGATTTAACTCTATCTTTGGACTTTTAAACTTAGTATGCATAGTGCTATATTTTTGTGATTATTGTTTTTAGCTTTGAAACCAAGTCCATTTTTGTTGACCAAAGGTTTTGACATTTTAAATAAAATTTCTAAATTTTTCTTTCCTTTATTAAATTTCGAAACATTATTAGTAATTTGTTTCAATTTTTGCGTTAGTTAAAAATTTTCATTTCCAGTTGAGTCCAGACTAGATTTTAGTTCACGATTCTTAATGTTAACCTCATCGTTCTCAGCATTACTAGCCTTAAGTTCATCGGTTAGAACTACATTTTGAGAAGATAAGTTTTCATAAGTTTTTTGTGAAATTTCTAGTTCCTCCTCTAGAATATCTTTCTCAACTTTTAATAAGCCAATTTCTAGTTCAACTCTTTCCCTATTTTATTTTTATAATTTCTTTAGATCTCTAAGTTTATCAACTAATTCTATAATTATTTCCAAAAAAATTTTAAGAGAGTTTAGGGCTTACCTCTGATTTGGTGGCCATAAAACAGACATTTGTATGTTCTAAATCACCGTCGCTATCACTTTCTAAAGAGAATGAGTATGAATCCTCCCATTTCACTTGGAATGCCTTTCTCTTTCTCTTGAACTTTTCGAACTTGTTTTTCTTCAAATCATTATTTAGTAGCATATAGTCTTTCTTCATATGGCCAAATTTGTCGCACCCATAATACTTGATAGATGTAGGGTTAGATGAGTTTGAATTGTCGTCATTCTTTTCCTTTGTAGTCTTTTTGAACTTCTTAAACTTGTTATAGCTTTTGGTGATGAATAAAATCTCATCATCATCCAAATCTGAGTCATCGTCATTGGCTTGGAATGCTATACTCTTTTTCTCTTTTCTTGCCTGAAGGTTAGTTTCATACGACATCAAATTTCCTATTAATTCTTTAACTTTGAGTTGAGAAAGATCTTAGCTTCTTCGATAGCTAAGACTTTTCTTTCCCACTCAATAGTCAAAGAATTTAAAATACGCGTGACTAGATCAAAGTCTACAAAAGTGACTCCTAGTGCCATGAGATTGTGTTGAATCGTTTGAATTCTAGCATACATGTCTATGATTATCTCATTTGCTTTCATTTTTAATGATGAGAACTGATTCTATAAAAATAGATATTATGGGTTATTTTACTTTATTCATGCCTTCATGAGTGACTTTTAGTGTCTGCCATATATTATAATCAGTTTTACAAAGCATAACTCTTAAGAACTCATTTTTATCTAGTGAACAATATAATACATTGATAGCTTTAGCACTGTTAGTCCTGCGGTCTTTTGAACGTCTGTCCAAGTACTCATTTTAGTAGTAGAAGCTTCAGACTTAGTTTGAGTAGCTTGCCAGATTTCAAAACGAATAACTTCTACAAATATTCTCATACGTGTATACTAGTAAGCATAGTTGGATACAATGAATAATGGAGGATATGTAGTAACCGATACTTTAGAAAAATGCTTATCATATTCTAATAATTATTCAAATACTTTGTTACGGTAATTTGAAATGACCACATGCTGATACCAAGTGAAAGCGCACACAGATCTTATATAATATGGCTTATATGCATATTCAAGTATACAGTCAGAATTAAGCAGTACTAAATAGTAGAGTATTGTAAAGTAAAGTAAATAAAAAACTCACAACAAGATTTCTATACTGCATTAGACCCCCGTCCTATGTCTAACTCAGACTTCTTTTGAAATTAACTAACTAACCCTCACTTGTCCCGAGCAATAGATCTTATAAAATACCTAAGCAGCTGAACGGGACTTTAAACTTTGCCTAAAGATCTCCAACAGGACTTCACAAAACAAGAATAATTCTCTGACTTTTGATGAGTTTCCGATAACTCAAATATAGTCAATTGTAGTACAAGGCTTTCTGTAATCTTCTTGATGGTTCGATATGCATGCTTCGTAATTATTGGAAGTGTATCGATCGATTCTTGGGTAAAGAATATAGTTTGAATTGAAAGAGAGTTTAAGAGTGCTCAAAAGAGAATAGAGATCAAAAAAGTAAGTTGAAAAAATTAAAATGATTTGTGAAAGTTGCTCTCTATTTATAGATATCAAAGAGTAGCAATCGATTAGAACATCCATTACTATTCACAGAGATGCTCTTGAATAATCGCAACCATTCGAAGCGAAGGGAATAACCACTATAGGTTGATCAATTGATTGAGAATAAAAAAGCCAGTGTGCTAAATATAAACGATAAATCATGAAAAAAAATTAAAAATTAGTTTGCACAACAAAATGTTCTTGTTCAGTCGACTGAAAATATTTTCAGTCGATTGAACTATATAAAATTAGTTTTTTATATAGACGGTCCATTTAATTAAGAGGGAATTAAGGAGAAGGACAAAATTTGAAAAAAAAATTAGGTTGAAGGACAACAAGTTTCATTTTTTGGCCGAAGGAAAAAAATTGAAAAAAAAATTAGGGTGAAGGACAATGCTAGTTATAACTAGCGTTATATTCAGTTTTTACACTATACATAATGTTAGTTATATCTAGCATCGTATTCAGTTTTATACTGTACAAAATGCTAACTATAATTAGCATTGTCCTTAAGCCTAATTTTTTTCAAAGTTTGTCCTTCATCCCAAAAATGAAAATTGTTTTCCTTCAGCCTAATTTTTTTAAAGTTAGCCCTTGTGCTTATTTTCCACTTTAATTAATTTGTTTTAACTCTTTGATCTTTGAAAATCTTTATATGTAAGTATGTCTGCCTGCATATAAACTATCAAGGAGATTTTACAAGTATATATAAGACCAAATACATATATTAGACTTAATGATTCGTATTTTCTTGGCTTATGATATGTAGATGATTAACTTGCTTTTCTCCTCGATTCTTTGATTCAATATCTTCTTGTACCTGCATAATATAACATTCTATATATAGAGAGAGATATAGTTGGCCACATTAAACCAAAAAAAGAAAATTCTAACAACTAATACATCTTTAGTATTCTCATAACGAACACCCAAGTGTCGGAAAGACAAAACATTAGGGTAAAAAAAGCAAAAATGAACAATAAAGAAGAACACAATATCAGAATCTTGCATGCAGAACGATAATATATAATATAGACAAAGATCTTTACCAAAAAGAAAATTTTAACATACATACAATAATCAGAATAAATTAACCTATCATCAGCCTAGACAGTTATAACAATGTAATGACCCGATTTTTTCCGACGCCGAAAATCAACATCAATACGTCCGCTGTATCAAATGCCGAAAAATCGAATTTCGAAAAATCGAATCGTTGGATTTAAAGAAGAAGGAGGTAGAAGAAGAAATAGAAACAATATTAGAAACTCACAATCGCAGCGGAACAATGTATAATAGATAAATGACTGATCTTTTAAAACAAAAAGAATGATATATGTTTACACACTTCATCATCAGAGTACAACATAATCAATACCCAAAATACTGGACATTTATATTAACTTGTCTTCACAAAACTAAATTCACAACTTACACAGCACAGCAGAGTATATATCAAGTACGAATGATACGTCTCGCTATCCAGCTCGTCTCCTGAGCTCCACAACAGTCCATCTAGAATCGATATTCTATAGTACTCGGTCTGACCCGAGCATTATTGTTAAATAACACCCAAGTCAGTTTGGAAAACTAGTGTGAGAAAAAACACTCAATTGGATTATTAAAGTTTACAAAATCATTTGAAAATCAAAGGTATCTCGTAAGGCCACGCCATAAATAAACATTCCGGGTTTTTACCTTACGATAACCAAAACGTTTCTTATAAAATCCTTTGATATTATAATAGTGTCTATATACAAATACTTATTCAAATAGCCGAAATTGTTACATTATTAAATTACAGTTACTAACCACAAAGTGGGTTCTACAAACAACAACCGTAAAGGCACATAGGGAAAATGGATTTCCATCAATGGCAGGGCTACTAGGGTACCGCCCGTCACAGTATGTGGCCTAGATCACCGTACCGAGGATCCACCATGGTGCCCTGCATCACAAGAACGGAGCTACCCCTTACTGGATAGTCCGAATAAGTTCACCCAAAGTTGGGATGAGCAACCTCCCACACAACCGAAATAAAAGGACATCTACACTGGGGTGACCATACCCTAATTGGTTGCTAGCCACTTAGCCTTGTGTGCACCTCCTCTATTTTAGCCAATCACGGTTTATGAGGCTGGAGGTTATATGTTACCTTTTTAGCACACATTCACTTAGAATGCTCATCGTCCTCTTGACGATGTTTTGAAAGCATTCGTCCATAGATGTCCGTTCTGGGTTCAAACGGAACCGAAAGCACTACTCCTACTACATCCATTTTGGAATCACCCTCAGGATTAGTAGCGATTATCCCTTGCACTTCACTGCTCCATCTCGACTCCAAACTCTTGTCTACTTCACGAAAACGTTCAAATCGGATCGAAGTGGTTTTCGAGAAATTAATCCCGATCCCGGTCTCTTCGAAACGATCAGCGCATTGGCCAATATTGATAGTCGGTTATTTAGCTAACAAATAACATTCACAAACAACAATCATACTTTAAATAATTTATATATTATTTATTTCAAAATAACTTCGCAAGCTATTTTCTATACTTCAACCCTTTGAAACAGTTTCAACCACCTTTCTCTTATAGAATAAATTTCCCCAAATATTGTTTATTTCCACTGAAAATAACCAAGTCCAAATACTTAGATTTTAAAAATAATTTAAATCACTTTATTATAAAATATACTTTAAAACATTTAAATTAAAACTACTTAAACACTTTATTCAAAAATAATATATACTTAAAAAATATTTAAAATAAAAATATTCTATAAAATATAAAACTAATTTTTAAAATAAAAGTTAAGCCAAACTTAATTTTTAAAAATAAGAGTTACGAAATTCTATACAAGTTTTCAAATAAAATTTTAACCAAACTATCCTTAAAATAAAATTATTTTATAAAATATAAATATTAATAATTATCTTTTTAAAACATAATACCAATTACCCTTTTAAAATAATTACTACTATAACTAATTTAATAAATATTTACCTTTAAAATTTTAACAACTTAAATAATAATTTCTTAAAAGCATTCCTTTAAACAACTTTAAAGCTTTTAACTTATACTTAAAAATTACTTTGAAAACTTACTTGGCTTTTCAGGGAAATACACTTTTCTTTACACCCTTTCTAAAGTAAATCGCTATTTATTTTTAAAACAAATTACCCATTCCTTTATAAGTTCCCATCCTAAATTCATATTACCAAATTATCTTCTGATAAATATTTCACTCTATTTATAAATCCTGTTTATAAACTCCATAATCTTATTCTCTCTTTTGAAACACTGTTTCAATCACTTAATCGATTTCAGAAAAAAAAATCAATTTTCTAAATTTAATTTCCCATAAAATTTATTTCTTGATTTATTCAAAGCTTATTTTTAGAAATCTATTAATTCCAGATTTGCTTCTTAATTATGATATAAAAATCTTTTTTAAAACTGAAATTATAAATTTTCATCCTTTATTTCAAAAATTCCCTTTTATTTCTTCCCAAACCATTTACATCTTGAATTATAAAATAAATATTTTATTTCTCCAAATAATATCATTTAAGTTAAAAAAACAATCATTTATTTCCTTTTATTCAAAATCTCCTTTGCCATACTCTAAATTTATTTTTTAGAATTTAAAATTCAACCTTTATCCTTTTCCAATTCATTATTTAATTTATCCAAATTATTCATAATTATTTACTTAAAAATTCTCTCTTTTATATATTCTTTTCAAAAATTCAATCTATATATTTTTGATAACTCAGTATACACAAATATATTAAATCAAACATAGCATTTAATATTTTCAATCACCAATATAATCTATCTCTGATTATCAAATAAATCATATCATAGATTATTAAAACAATCTAAATATTTTGAGGAATCCAGTTGGATCCCTCCAATTTGTTTCTCTGCATCCACAGATGTTAGCACAATATAATAATACCAATTCCACTTCGAGGTGGAATATCGCGGTATATGGGGTTATATCATCTCATCCGCTATTATGCGACGCATAAGGGTCTCATCCACTACATAATGCAGGAAATCAATCATTCCAATATATATATACACACACTACTATATAATATACCACATCTAGACAATTTAATCATTCAACCACTCATTTAAATTTAACTGTTTAAATTTAACGGATATTCTAAATGAGCGAGATTACCTCACCCTGATTTCAACGTTTGCAATCCAATCCAATTCCGACTATTTTATCACGATTTTTACCTTGTAAAAACATTATACAATTTATTAATATTTTAATTAACTTAATAATCAATTTCCATGTAATAATTTTAATTGACTAATGATTTAATTAAACTATTAATTTTCCTTCGAAATTACATATACACTAATAAAAATAAATTATAGATTTTCAAAAATCTGCTTTTATAAATTCTGCAAACATTTTAACATCTCTGTAAATATGTTTTCTGTTTATCTATGTATATATATTGAAATTAACCAGTAAGTTAAGATTTGTATAACTTTATATCAAATTAAATTCAAAAACATAGCTGCTTAATATTTTACTGTAACCTATCTGCATTTTTTTATATAAATATTTTATTTTAATTGAAAAAGAATTATACCTTACTGTCAAAACCACGCAACAACCCATCTGACCCGCTCGAACAACTTCTAGCACTGCCATGCTAAAGACATGCTCTCCCGAGATTGGAATCAATGCCGTCATCACCAACGTTCCTCAAAAACCCCCTCACGACCCTCTTCCTTGCCGCGAAAATTGCCGAAGCCTTCTCCGATCTTGAACTTCCAGGAAATGCGACAGTTGCCCCTCTTGCACCAATCCTCTTCGCCAGTCACCTCTTACGCGAACCCACAACTCATGCCGAACACCCAGACTTGCCATAAACCTCCCATCATCCTTGTAACGACCCGTATTTTTAGCTATTTTAATTAGAAAATTTAAGGTGAATATTGAAGGAAAATGATTATTAATGTAATTTGTTGAATAATTTAATATTTGAAATTATTTGAATAATTGAATAACGGGTTTAATATGATTAAAAATGATTTGTAAAATTCTATTTTATCATATTAAAGTTAGAATGATGTTGTAGAACTTTTAAAATCGAATTAAAAGTAAATTTGTGAAAATTGAATATTTTAATATTTAATTGACGAGTTAAAATAGCCATTTTTCAAACAGTCTCGGATTTCGACGAAACTTGTTTCATCGGATCCGTAATAGTAAATTATGGTAGGATTTCAATTTTCGTAGCAATTGGACTTGTCGTTTGGCCGTGCGAGCTTGAAACGCGTAGAAATTTAATTTCGAATTTAATTAAAATAATCGACTTCGAAAAGCTATCTTCCAGATATGATCGAATTAGGCCTTGAAACTAGTTCCATTGCGTCCGGAATGGGGGTAAAACCTTATAAACGCCTGGCGGCACGTCTCGATTGGAGTTCGGATGATTTTGGACCTACCTATATAAATACGCACGCAAACCGAGACAGTTTTATTATTATTTTAATCCAGAAACCCTAATTCTAAATCATGGCCGCCACCTATTCCATGGCCAGAAATTGCCGATCTTCTTTCCTTAATATCTCTCAATCCGTTCGACGAAATCGAAAAATTCCAAAAGCAGAAGTGTAAATCTCGACGAGCTCTTCAAATCCATACGGTTGATGTATGCTAATTTTTCATGGATTCGTCCAGATCTGACTTGGAAGTGTGTACGTATTTTCTTGGATTGCGTGCAAACGACGGCGAATGACGGGATGAAACTTGGCGCGTTGGTGGCTCTGGTGAAGGGCTTCATGGTGGCGCTAGCTGATCGTTCTAGAAGTCGATGAGGTGGTCATGAAAATTGCTTGAAGATCGGTGGCTAATGGGTTTGCATACGTGAATTTCACGTTGGGGAAGAAGCGCCGGAATCACGGAGATAAGAGCTGCGCTGCAGTGCAGATCCGAAAGTGTTTGGAGCTCATTAAAATTTTATGTTAAATCGAACGTCGTTCGATTTGATTTAAAATCGTAAAATCAAGGTGAGTGTTTTATAACGCTCACAACGTACTGAATATCTTTATGCTAGTTAAATTTGACATTATGCATAGTTATGATTTTTATTTGTTGTTGTTTGATAAAATTTAATTATCATATTGATTGTCATTTGAATTCACCGTTAAAAAAATTAAATTGACATTTAAATTAAAATTAAAATTGAATTGCGATTAAATTACCTGACATTGATAAATATGAAATTGCCGTGAATTGTATTGCCTATTGGATGATGTATTTCGATGGATGTTATTGGTTGATATTTAAATGTTTGGATGTTTATTTGTTTATATATATCCTGCTATGCATACATATGACACTGTGATTGATTTAAATGATATATTCATCCCTGACATTTAATTGTAATAACTAATCACTTGGCCATAGGTTAGAAAATTATATACGGACACCGAGTTGGATAAATTAAATGATTTTAAAAGTTGTTTTGAAATTATTTAAATGAATTGATTTTAAGAACAAAATCCAATTTATGGAAATTGAATTATTTTGAATTGGAGCTCGAAATGTTAGAATTTAAACTTGGTAAACGAAATTATTAAATAAAATCGAAGTTTAGATTTAAATTGAAAATTGAAATACGGTGTAAATTTTTGAAAGTTGATTTGTTTTAAAAGATTGGACTTTTAATCGAACTCTGAATATTTCTAAGAAAATTGATATGAAATGATATTTCAAGTTTGAGTTTGGAATTGAAAATTTATTTGAAATTTAGATTTAAATTAATTTGGAATTGAATTGAAATTTAAAGAAATTTGTGAATTGAAATCGAAATTTACGTGGAATAGAAATTTATTCAAGTTGAAATTGGAATAAATCGATTAAATCGAAACGGAATTTGGATTTGATTTGGATAGGAAATTTGGAAAGTTGACCGGTTTGACTTTGGAATTATTTATCAAATAATTTTTGATTTTTCCAAACTATTTTATATATAAACCATTTTATATTCAAATTATTTTCGATTAAACTATTTAAATATTTTCTATTAAACTATTTTGAATTATTTAACTATTTTAAACTATTTAAACTATTTTCTTAAATTCAAACTGGTTAAAGAGACGGAAATGTTTATATTTAAACCTTTGGTTTAAATACGAACTAGGTTAAAGTAGAGATTATAACCTAAATTGAATTCGAATCAAATTTTGAAGTGAAATTGATTTATCGGACAAAATTGATAATTTTGAATATATGATGATTTTAAAATGGATTTGATTTTAAAGCGAATATGATATTTTGTTATCAATCATGAATCAATTTGAAATATAAAAGAGCCATCAGTGTAATAATACGTAGTTATTAAAGAGACCGGGATCGGATATGGACATATTCTCTGTCGATACCGAAAACCACTTTAATAACTATTATACGCGGAGTGTTGATCCAGAATGAAGTGGATGGTTTGGTGAACGCGTTGACTGAAGAAAGAGAACGATATTGGATGACCCCTGACATGACTAAAACAGGAGCCGCGCCGGGCCATTGAGGTTCGCCACCTCTAGCGGACACACTTCTTCGATACCATATCTATTACATTTGTGATTTGATTTGGGTGCACCCCTTGATTTGGGAGTGTTGTTTCGCGGTGTTGAGGTAGTAGCTGCTATGCTCAACATCATTCCGGATCACGCAACTACTAGTATCCTAGTTGGTATCGCCTCATGTACCTTGTCATACTGATTATCCTATTCGCGACCACTACGTTTTGGTTTGTACCTTGAGTATATGGATTGCCCTCTGGTGACTTCCGGTTTTGGGGAAACTACGGTCTTGTATATGCTTTTGGGAATATAAAATGTGTTAAGGGGGATTATGGTAACGCCTTAACGCTATTTTGATACTTTATATTACTGATAGACATTATCTACTTAGCGTACATTACTACCTAGTAGATAGTTTAACGGATCCTTGAAAGGTGGAAAATCCCGTAACATCTCTTAAGTTATTGCACACACGTTGACACTGGATATGAGATGTCAAACCCCGTAAACATCTCTGACGCCGTCACACTCATATTTATTTACGATTGATATAACTTTCATATGGATATTTTAGTCCTGACTCGAGTGTTTTGTCTTTTCATTATGCTCGGGTCAGTCCTGAGTTTTCATATTTTTGAAGATCTATTCTGGAGGACGAAGACGAAGATTTGGTATACTATTACTATTATTATCTGTGCATTATGTTGTCTGCTGCATTATTTATTTGTTCTGTTGTATATGTATAACTCTGATAAATGTTGTATAAATAATTGTCTAAGTATAGTAAACAGCTTCATGAACTGTTTATTTGACTATTATATTTTATTGTTCCGCTGCGAGATTCTGTGTTGTTTCATTTCCTTTATTTCTTTTCTTTTCTTAATTACCCCAATAACCATCTGCCTTTTTTTAATGGTTTGGAACCGGCATGTGTATTTGATCGTCGGTTTAAACTGTCCAAAAAGGCGGGTCGTTACAGTTGGTATCAGAGCTTTGGTTTAGCGATAAACCTTGGCTCTAGTGGGGAATAACTCATTGAAATAGAGGTAAACTATATGAATGAGTTGAGTGTATATGAGAGAGCGTACTTGTTATTTGATATAAAATGGTTTTATATTGTGTTAATTTGTTCCGTTGAGTATTTATGAATTCTGGTCGATACTTGGGACGCCAAGGCGTCGATAGGAATTTCTAAACACTCGAATAGGACAAACCAACACAATATCATTTTGGAATATATTTTATATAAAAGAATTATTTGAATATTTATTCATTTTGATTGAATTGATTGTTAGGAGATGATAATATTAAATTATTATCGTTATTGTTTGATCAGTCAATATTTACAACAATTGATTAAATAACAATGGATTTAGGAAAATGAAATCTTGTAAACACAATTGATAATGAATATAAATGATTTTTAACTTGGATTTGGGAATTTAAATTCCGGTGTTGGAGATTGACTTACAAGAATTTGAAAAATATAATATGAGCGTTATATGATAGTATAATTGAGTTGAAATTGTTTTCGAAGGATTTTTTTATGATAAGTGTTATATTCCCTTCTCTTGACGCTAGAAAATGATTTCGATGATGTGTGCACGCATCATTGACGTTTATTTTCGAGAGTCCGAGTGGGGGAGACCACTTAATAGCTTGTCTAAACCTTGTTTTGACTCAAATTTTATTTTGTTTTGCATTCTCTATAGTATGATTTGATATATAAATTATATAAGTATATATTATTTCAAACCTTGATTTGAAATGAAACCGGGATTGGAATTCTTAAGTTCTTTAATAATTAATGATTTTTTTTTATGATTGAAATGAATTTAGACTTGAATCATTAAGGAACTTCTGAATTGTGAAATGAGAAATGAACCTAAGAGCTAAGTGAAAATATCAATTGAAGTAGAAATCCTTAGAATTAGGAAATTATGAACTTAAAATAAAATTGAAACTGTAAAACTCGCATAGTATTAAATTTCATTCTATAGCTTAGATATAACTTACCAAAATACTTAAGAAGTTCAAAAATATTATATGAATTGTTAATTGGATAATATACAAGTATAGGTTTGAATAATGAAATATGCATTTAATTAATGGTTTGCAAATATAAATAAAATTGTTAGTAAATAATTGGAATTTAAATTAACATTTAAAGGTGATTCACAATTATGTTAATATAAAATGAAAATACTATATGTGAATGTAAATGTGAAATTAAATTATAGTGAAATTTAAGTAATGACTTAAGAATTGATAAATTGAAAATTCAACTTTAAATGAAAAGAAATTGTATGTTGTTTAACTACATTCTATTTGCATAACTATAACTTACCAAATACTTAAAGGGTTTAAAATGCTAATAAGGATAAGTAGAGAAATAATATACCAGTGAGAGTGAAAAATAAAATGTAAAGATCTATTGATAGTTGTAAATATAAAAGAAATTTAAGCTGTAAAATGAATTATACATGTATAAGTGAATGAATAAAATTTAAACTTAATGAAATATAAAATTGGTAAATGGAAACTAATTAAATTTGAATATAACTAAATGTCAATAAACTTGGAAGTGTATGAAATTAAAATTGACTTGGAATTGTATAATTGATTTATTGTAGATTTTGGATGGATGTTAATGTTTGATATGCATTGGTTGTTAGATGGATGATAATTGATTAAGTAGAATTCATTAGTGCTAATGGAATTGAATAAACGGAATAAAATTTTAAATAATTAAATTCAAATTGGGAGCAAATTGACTTGAATTAAAAATGTGAATGAAACAAACTTGAATAAATCGGAAACAAATTGAATGTAAACCTATTGCATGGATGAATAAGAAAATAGATGACTTAGTGTTTATGATTATTCTTTAGAAAATTTGAAGTTTTGATGTTTTGTACTTTGAAATAATAAAAGCAAATTTTTGGAAGAAAAAAAAAATATCCAACATTGTCCAATATATGCTGAAACGAAAACAACCATAACTTTTAAATGGCTGAACGGAATTCGACATTTTTGGACTTTTCGGAAAGCTTAGAAACTATAGCACAACTTTTATTTAGATAACTTGAGAAAATTCCTTCGTCTGCTTGGTTAAAAACTTGAATGTTACTCGCTGTCCTGTGTAAAAATAAGTAAAATCAGTAGTATACACCCTTAGTATTTTCGCCATATCTTTTGACTGGTTTATCGGATTTTGATGATCTTGCACTTTATGAAAAGCTAAGAACTTAAGCTAAAACTTTTGTTTTAAGTGTTTTGTGTTTTGATATCGTTTAGAGGGTCGAAAACGTGTGTGAATATCGCTGACCTGCGCAATTCATTGCCCAGGCTGAGGCGTATCCTCTAAGTAAAACGGCCGTAACTTTTGAATGTATGGTCCGAATTCGATGATTTTGGACATTCCGGAAAGCTTGAAATGAATACAACAACTTTTGTTTAGATTCTGTTGCCAAATTTTATAGTTTAGGTGACCTAAAACTGAGATTTGTTTGCTGTCCTGAAATTGGAATATCAGTTTTGAAGCTAAATAGGTTATATATATATGTTGTGTAGGCTAAATATATCGATCTATCTTTATATGCATGGTTCTAACTTAGTTACTGAGCATTTTAGTATGTAGCAAAGGAGTTGCGCTTCGTTGTAGAGCTCGCTTCTGTGCTAAATACAAAATGTAAGTAAACTGCTAATAAATGCTAAATAAAAGGTACGCTTATGGTTTTATATGGTATGGGTGATATATATATGTTGTTTCCCCAGATATGGGAAGCCTCATCATTGAGATGAGATATATATTTGATATATATTGGTTATATTTGTGTTATATATTGAATTGTAAAAATTTTCGATCGAGCCGCGCAAAGGAGACCCTGCCGAAATTTTCCGTGAATCCGGGTGTTAGAAAAATTTTCAAGTTTTTAAATTTTATAACTTGTTTTGATAACTAACTTTTAAATTTAGAAAGCCGTTCGGAGTAACATTGTGGAAGCGGAGTTATGACTTTATAAATGGAATTTCATTGTTTTATAAGTTGGTAACTTTGAATAAAATATATCTAATGTTGAATTCTATACTTAGTTCCTTTTCCCTTCTTTTCCTTTTCGGGGACAAAAAGTTTTGAGTGGGGAAGAGTGTAACGAACCGTATTTTTAGCTATTTTAATTAGAAAATTTAAGGTGATTATTGAAGGAAAATGATTATTAATGTAATTTGTTGAATAATTTAATATTTGAAATTATTTGAATAATTGGATAACGGGTTTAATATGATTAAAAATGATTTGTAAAATTCTATTTTATCATATTAAAGTTAGAATGATGTTGTAGAACTTTTAAAATCGAATTAAAAGTAAATTTGTGAAAATTGAATATTTTAATATTTAATTGACGAGTTAAAATAGCCATTTTTCAAACAGTCTCGGATTTCGACGAAACTTGTTTCATCGGATCCGTAATAGTAAATTATGGTAGGATTTCAATTTTCGTAGCAATTGGACTTGTCGTTTGGCCGTGCGAGCTTGAAACGCGTAGAAATTTAATTTCGAATTTAATTAAAATAATCGACTTCGAAAAGCTATCTTCCAGATATGATCGAATTAGGCCTTGAAACTAGTTCCATTGCGTCCGGAATGGGGGTAAAACCTTATAAACGCCTGGCGGCACGTCTCGATTGGAGTTCGGATGATTTTGGACCTACCTATATAAATACGCACGCAAACCGAGACAGTTTTATTATTATTTTAATCCAGAAACCCTAATTCTAAATCATGGCCGCCACCTATTCCATAGCCAAAAATTGCCGATCTTCTTTCCTTAATATCTCTCAATCCGTTCGACGAAATCGAAAAATTCCAAAAGCAAAAGTGTAAATCTCGACGAGCTCTTCAAATCCATACGGTTGATGTATGCTAATTTTTCATGGATTCGTCCAGATCTGACTTGAAAGTGTGTACGTATTTCCTTGGATTGCGTGCAAACGACGGCGAATGACGGGATGAAACTTGGCGCATAGGTGGCTCTGGTGAAGGGCTTCGTGGTGGCGCTAGCTGATCGTTCTGGAAGTTGACGAGGTGGTCATGAAAATTGCTTGAAGATCGGTGGCTAATGGGTTTGCATACGTGAATTTCATGTTGGGGAAGAAGCGCCGGAATCACGGAGATGAGAGCTGCGCTGCAGTGCAGATCCGAAAGTGTTTGGAGCTCATTAAAATTTTATGTTAAATCGAACGTCGTTCGATTTGATTTAAAATCGTAAAATCAAGGTGAGTGTTTTATAACGCTCACAACGTACTGAATATCTTTATGCTAGTTAAATTTGACATTATGCATAGTTATGATTTTTATTTGTTGTTGTTTGATAAAATTTAATTATCATATTGATTGTCATTTGAATTCACCGTTAAAAAAATTAAATTGACAGTTAAATTTAAATTAAAATTGAATTGCGATTAAATTACCTGACATTGATAAATATGAAATTGCCGTGAATTGTATTGCCTATTGGATGATGTATTTCGATGGATGTTATTGGTTGATATTTAAATGTTTGGATGTTTATTTGTTTATATATATCCTTCTATGCATACATATGACACTGTGATTGATTTAAATGATATATTCATCCCTGACATTTAATTGTAATAACTAATCACTTGGCCATAGGTTAGAAAATTATATATGGACACCGAGTTGGATAAATTAAATGATTTTAAAAGTTGTTTTGAAATTATTTAAATGAATTGATTTTAAGAATAAAATCCAATTTATGGAAATTGAATTATTTTGAATTGGAGCTCGAAATGTTAGAATTTAAACTTGGTAAACGAAATTATTAAATAAAATCGAAGTTTAGATTTAAATTGAAAATTGAAATACGGTGTAAATTTTTGAAAGTTGATTTGTTTTAAAAGATTGGACTTTTAATCGAACTCTGAATATTTCTAAGAAAATTGATATGAAATGATATTTCAAGTTTGAGTTTGGAATTGAAAATTTATTTGAAATTTAGATTTAAATTAATTTGGAATTGAATTGAAATTTAAAGAAATTTGTGAATTGAAATCGAAATTTACGTGGAATAGAAATTTATTCAAGTTGAAATTGGAATAAATCGATTAAATCGAAATGGAATTTGGATTTGATTTGGATAGGAAATTTGGGAAGTTGACCGGTTTGACTTTGGAATTATTTATCAAATAATTTTTGATTTTTTCCAAACTATTTTATATATAAACCATTTTATATTCAAATTATTTTCGATTAAACTATTTAAATATTTTCTATTAAACTATTTTGAATTATTTAACTATTTTAAACTATTTAAACTATTTTCTTAAATTCAAACTGGTTAAAGAGACGGAAATGTTTATATTTAAACCTTTGGTTTAAATACGAACTAGGTTAAAGTAGAGATTATAGCCTAAATTGAATTCGAATCAAATTTTGAAGTGAAATTGATTTATCGGACAAAATAATTTTGAATATATGATGATTTTAAAATGGATTTGATTTTAAAGCGAATATGATATTTTGTTATCAATCATGAATCAATTTGAAATATAAAAGAGCCATCAGTGTAATAATACGTAGTTTTTAAAGAGACCGGGATCGGATATGGACATACTCTCTGTCGATACCGAAAACCACTTTAATAACTATTATACGCAGAGTGTTGATCCAGAATGAAGTGGATGGTTTGGTGAACGCGTTGACTGAAGACAGAGAATGATATTGGATGACCCCTGACATGACTAAAACAGGAGCCGCGCCGGGCCATTGAGGTTCGCCACCTCTAGCGGACACACTTCTTCGATACCATATCTATTACATTTGTGATTTGATTTGGGTGCACCCCTTGATTTGGGAGTGTTGTTTCGCGGTGTTGAGGTAGTAGCATCTATGCTCAACATCAGTCCGGATCACGCAACTACTAGTATCCTAGTTGGTATCGCCTCATGTACCTTGTCATACTGATTATCCTATTCGCGACCACTACGTTTTGGTTTGTACCTTGAGTATATGGATTGCCCTCTGGTGACTTCCGGTTTTGGGGAAACTACGGTCTTGTATATGCTTTTGGGAATATAAAATGTGTTAAGGGGGATTATGGTAACGCCTTAACGCTATTTTGACACTTTATATTACTGATAGACATTATCTACTTAGCGTACATTACTACCTAGTAGATAGTTTAACGGATCCTTGAAAGGTGGAAAATCCCGTAACATCTCTTAAGTTATTGCACGCACGTTGACACTGGATATGAGATGTCAAACCCCGTAAACATCTCTGACGCCGTCACACTCATATTTATTTACGATTGATTTAACTTTCATATGGATATTTTAGTCCTGACTCGAGTGTTTTGTCTTTTCATTACGCTCGGGTCAGTCCTGAGTTTTCATATTTTTGAAGATCTATTCTGGAGGACGAAGATGAAGATTTGGTATACTATTACTATTATTATCTGTGCATCATGTTGTCTGCTGCATTATTTATTTGTTCTGTTGTATATGTATAACTCTGATAAATGTTGTATAAATAATTGTCTAAGTATAGTAAACAGCTTCATGAACTGTTTATTTGACTATTATATTTTATCGTTCCGCTGCGAGATTCTGTGTTGTTTCATTTCCTTTATTTCTTTTCTTTTCTTAATTACCCCAATAACCATCTGCCTTTTTTTAATGGTTTGGAACCGGCATGTGTATTTGATCGTCGGTTTAAACTGTCCAAAAAGGCGGGTCGTTACAATCCTCGTGCATTTCGCGATGCTTTCCCCGATGCTACTCGAACACGGTCAACGCCGACGACTTCCAGACTAGCGCCTCTAACCCACGATGTCATCAACACCTTCAAATCGAGCCAGTTAAGTTCCAAATCCCCCTTCGCCTTACTTGATAAGCTGCTACTGCTCGGGATGACATACGCGATCAATCGCGTGACGGAATTGAAGGAACGATCCATAATGAACGAGAAAGTAACGGCACTCTGATGTGAGGAACTCGAATGATTTTTCTTTCGAATTCGGGTCCGCCATTATTATTCCCGATTCCCTTTTTTTATGTCGAGATAAATGTTCAGCCTTCTTTCTCTTTTTTCTTCGAAAACAAGGAACCGGGCTACTTTAGCCTTATTTTTAAAACCGCGTGTAAATACGAGGGGAAAAGTGTCAAACTAGGGGGCACGTGTCGAAAGAAAAGGAAAAAGGCTGCTGAGAAAAAAAATATCATTTTTAATTTAAATTCAAATTCAAATCGTCACTTTCCCGCAACTCACAGTCTTGATCTCCAATCAAGGCGTGCTGCTAGGCGTTTATAATGTTAAACCCCTATTTCGAACACAATGGAAAAGGTTTCGAGTCCTAATTTAATTGTATGGAGAAGATAGCTTTTTTTGGACGTTATTATTATATTGAATTTCAATATAAATTTCGGTACGTTTGTCTACCGTACAGCCAGACGATCACTCTAAACACTATGAAAATTTGAAATATGATAATAATACAATATTACGGATCCAATGGAATTGGTTTCGTCGAAATCCAAGACTGTGCCTCGAAAGGCTATTTTTAACTGTCAATTTAAACGATATAAATTCAAAACTAAACAAAACACCGTCAAATTCAAATTTAACCCGTCTACTATCTCCAGTGTAATCAATATAAATTTTATAAGCCATTGAAATATTTTTAACCAGCTTAATAACTCAAGATCTATTATTATACCCAATCTTTAATTATTAAATTCAATAATTTAATTGCCAAATAATAATGATATTTGGAATTCAAGTTAAACCAACTTCCAAATATTTAAATCAATTAAATGTTCCAATTTCAAATATTTAAAAATTTTGGGTTGTCATAAACAACTTGTCCTCATGAATGTTGATAGATAGAGGCAAGTAATGTAGTGGAAATAAAATACATAAATAGGTCTTGGAGGCATCCAACTCATCTTATGAAGATCTAAAGCTTCCATAGAAAAATCTGAAAATATACTCGGGCCTTGCCCAATCATTATAAGAAATAACACCTGGATTAATCTGGTAAACCAGCGTGAGAAACTTAAATCATATGAATTTTTATATATATAACCTTTCAAAAATAAATGTTTCTCATATTACCGTGCCTCAAATAAACACGGATGGGTTTTTACCTTGTGATAACCAAACCATTTCTATTAGAAAATCCAGTAATATTATAATAATGTCTAGGATGATGAATATAAATATGAAATTGTTGTGCTACATGTGAATGTACACCACAATAACAATAGGTATACAGTCAAAATCACTAAAGCGCGTTCACTAATTGTGTAGGATTCCATGGAGGTGCACTTAGTACTTCAAGAACAGTCCTCATGCACTAGGATCAAAGACATCCTCCTAAAGCATCGTACATCCCTAGCTGATCTACATAGGAAATACATAGCTGGCTATAATATGAAGCTAAATGCACCACTCACACATGCATAACTATCTCTAAGGTAGAGTAGCCTACATCTTTGGGTTAGCTGAAACCCGGCTATGCATCCTATCTCTTGTTTTAGTCATATCCACTGGTGAGGCTACGACCAGCATTCCAACACATGAGTCACAGCTCGAACAGATCTCGGAACCACAAATGGATTACCATATCTCAATAGATCTTGGAATCACACATGTATTCTTATATCAAACCAGATCTCGAAATCATACATGCATTCCACATCTTGAATAGGTCATGAACAATTACTTGTCTTCGAGCGTCTCAAATAGATCTCGAATCTCCATAGAGATTCATCTCGAACCAACCACGAACCTCTTCCAATACATAGAACATGTATATGGTTTTGGAGCGGTTACGGTTTTGAATCATCTCATATAAGTACACTTCCCCGCTTACCGGGTACTCTAAAAACCAATCGATAGATTTCCAGTAAACATGACTCCGGTTCTTTTGGAAATAACTTGAAAATACATAATAGTGGAGACTATGATCTAATCGAATGGATTTCCTTATCATTTTTCCTAGAAGAGCAAAACATGTTTATCGTCTTCCTAACTGAAGATAACTATACCACATAATTTCTATGTTTCTTCTAGATATTTCTAGAGTTATATTTTGTCAATCTAATAATAATGAGAATGATTGCATAAGGGAAACTTAGTCCTATATACTTTCCATAAGCAAATAACACACAGAGCTTGATCGACACACTCAAGCATGATCAAGTCCTATAAAGAACTTCGAATCCCTTTTTTAATTAGTTAATCATTTATTAAATTAAAACTTCCCTTTTTCTACTTGTATATATATGTTACAAATATCTTTACAAAGGTATGTACAAGCATTCTATAATTCCTTATTCATTTGTAATCTTTTCAATACTACAAAAAAGTATGCATATACTTATCTCAAAAGTATAAGTATATTCACAAATCATTAACAAGATTTACTTACTTTAAAATATAATCAAAGAGGTTAAAAATAAATGTTACTTACACATTGTTACTATAAACCTCTTCTCTCTTTTATACTCTAGAACTTATACTTTTCTCAAAATATTCCATACTTGTTATTATCTTTAAAATTCCATTATTAAATCTAAACATTTCCAAAATCATTTAATAATATAGTACTTTAAAATATTATTCAAGGTTTGAAAACAAAAGTTACTAAAACAATGTTTACAACAAACCCAAAATGCTTCACTTAATCATTATCTTTAAAACTTTCTTATAGATTAAATTACATTCATAAGTGTTTAAGACAATTATTATTCAAACAATGTCACAACAAACATAAAAAGTTTCATCATTTAAACACTATCTTTAAAACTAGCTTCTTAAAGATATAATTATACTTAAGGGTTCAATACAATTGTCATTCAAACAATGCCACAACAAACCCAAATCCCTTTCTCTTATTATTACTTTAAAGCATTCCTATTAAAGCCGTAATTACAATCCCAATTATAATTACTTATTTCTACATTAATTTAACAAATCAATAAACTTTTACTTAATTTCATAAAACCGTTCATTTTAACACAAGTGTTGAAATCCAAGTTTTCTAACTTTACAAAAGGCTTAACTGGCTTTTCCGAAACTTATATATATTTACTGAAAATATTTTTAAAATGATATTATTTTAAATAAGCTTTAATTTAATTTAATAAAAAATTTAACAAATTTTATAAAAACTATGTAAACTTAAAAACACTTATAATTTTGGTTTGAAACATTTATATTAGTATTATTTAAATATACTTGTTTTATACTTTATTTAAAACCCCATAAAAAACATGTTTTATAATTTAAGACACTTTACTTTAAATTTAGAAACAATTATAAAACATATTTAAACTTCAAAATTCTTTAATAAAATAATTTAATAAATTTTCACAAAACTACTTCAAAAAGATTGGAAAAATATATAATATAAAGTACCTTTTACTTTACTAAAACCAAGATTTTCAACACCACTTTGTTTCATAATTTATATAACTTTCCAAACCAAATCCTTAAGGTCAAACAAACCTAAAGAAAGTGTATAGAACCATCTAATATATATCATAATACATTCATATTTAACCAATTTAGCAAGTATCCAACACTGGAGATTTTAACGTGCAATCATTTCACTATAACTATTCACACACACATTTCCACTTTATCAAACATGTAAACAAGTCCAGGCCAAGCTACAGAATATAGAGGAGTAAAAGAGAGATTATACTACACATATGTTGTCATTTTCTTTCCAAAGTAAGGAGGGGTCCAAAAGTAATAACTTGCATTGTTCTTTATACTATTTATATTTAAACACAACAAACAGATATATCACAGCAATATAGATCAGATAGTTAGTAAAATCATCCAAAACCAAGGCAACCCAAGTTGTAGAATGCAGCAATGAAAATAGTGTCTCACATGGACCTCGTAAGAAAATGATATTGGTTTTATAAGATTTCGAATTTAAACTTTGATTAAGTATACAGTTAACTTTTCTAATTGTTTACCTAACTTACCATTAATCATCTTCCCCCCAAATGAGTATCCTGAACATGCTTTAACCCATGCACAAGAACCCCACCCCGCACCTCCTTCTCTCCCATTACACTCCATGAAATAGGCCACAACCACACCAACGAACTCCACTTCACATGAGCTTTGCATCCTACATCAATCATCAAGCTCGACTCCCTTGCCTGATTTTTGACCTGAAGCCCCATGTCCGACAAAACAAAAGTCATGACCTACAATTTTCTGATGCACCACCTCAAATTTCTTCCATATGTTCTCCTTCGTTAGAGAAGCTTTATGCCACCGATGCCATGACCTATCTCCACACCTGGCATCAACATGCCTCAATCCTAGGCACGGCTGCGAATTTCGACCATCACCAAAAGTCACCATAACCCACTTCGGAGTTATGGATGTGAAGCCCTCAACCATACAAGATCAAAGGATTCAGAATTGCCATTAACCTCCTAGCTCTGGGAAGAATTCATATTAAGTGGCGACTATGTTTAAGTTTACAGAAAATGAAAAGGAGAAAGGAAAGAGGAGTGTTAGGGAAGAGTGAGGTAGTAAGGGGTATTTATAATATTATTTTATTATAAATTATCCTAAAAAATCATTACGCATTTTGAGCTCGCATGACTACACAAGACATGCGATCGCTACGAAACTCAACGACACATGACGACTTATTATTTCGGTTCCAATGACAATAGTTTCAACAAAATCCTAGATAGTGCCTCAGAATGTTACTTGCACACATTATTAAAGAGGATTATTATTAAAACAAGTTTAATAACATTATTTATTAAATAAAATTTTACCATTATCTTTTATTATTTAAAAAGGGCTTAATAGGCTTTTGAAATCATTTTTATTCGCATTAAATCCAGATTCAAATATTTAAATTATTCCGATATTTGAATATAAAGCATTTAAAATTCTAGGTCGTTACATTCTCCCCTCTTTAGAATATTTCGCCCTTGAAATACCAACACGGGCAATAAAACAACAATCACACATTAATACCTAATGGTATTGCAATCTTTAGCAACCAAAGAAACAATCACACAATGATATTGCATAATACTGCAAATCACTAGCAACCAAAGCTCACGGTTTTCCCAGGTTCAGAAACCTTCTTATCGCATAAGGATGGTAAATAACCTAATAAGTGTATCTTACGCTTAATAGCCTCAGGTTAATACTTAGTCGATTATTCATGCTACCTCCGAACAATTTGAAAAGTCATTCCCCAAAGTCTCCATAAGACAACACACATAGCATACAAATATTATTAAAGCCCTACGATGTACATGGACCATCCGTATGCAATATCAAATTCGATCACTTTCTCAATCACATAAACTTCACTTCCAAACTAGTGTAGATCACTTAACTTCTCTAGTATGGAATCTGATCTGGTTCCTTGATGACAAACCTTCATTCTCCTTACATAGCCATATACTATAATAGGAAACTTCAATATCATATCCAAAAACTATATCAAGTGTTCGCCATTAAGAATTGATTCAAAAATCCTAACTCGGACAGGTAAAAATCACCACAAAATCATGTACTCGAATCCTAAATCATGAATAAAGTGACCTACGCATAACCTACGTTCTTTATTCCAATTGATTTCTTAACTGCACCAATTACTTTCATTTTAATTCACATTCATTTTTCATATAGAACATTACTCAATATTATAATCATTTCAAAAGCCCCAACTTCTTTTTAAAAACTTTTTAAGACGTAAATTCATATTGTATATCACTCTACTACATCTTGGAGTATATACAAAGCAATTTTATTCATTTTACTTATTAAAAATTCCAACGAAGGACCAAAATAAATTGGGACCTTATCACTGAGTCAACATTCTAGGCCACTTTATTCGCCGGGTTATGCAAGTAGCTAGGAAGAGTTGGACTCTGGTATCAAAACTCAAGAGTAGAGTCTACTTTCCTTAGACAACCCCAAAGTAAAGACGTGCATTAGTTAGCCCAATAACATCGATTGTTCCACTTAACGAAATGTTTAATCAATTTAAAACTAGTTTAAACTCTATTATCTTTCAATTTAAGAGTTACGAAACCTCAACATTTTATATTTTCGCGAAATTACTTAGCTTTAATTTCTTGTATCAATTCGTATGTTCGACTACCCAAAATCATCGAAAATTCCATTTTATTCCAATAACTAAAAACTACCGATCAATTGATGAAACAATATGTACAACTAAACAACCCAAATGCATATGATACATGCGTCCATAATATAACTTTATCGATAACTTAAGAACTAAACAACAGATTTTGCTTCAAAACATTTTGAAAAATATATACTTATAACTTTTGTATATCAAATCATATTTTCATGATTTAAATTATCTTATTACCAAAACAACATGTAGAAAACTACTATAGTAGTATCCCCCACTTTAAAACTTGAAAATGAATGCCCATGATGTTGCAGTCTTCACCGGAATTATTTTCCAGTGACAGAAGTGAGTTAAGTATTTTCTATCTTCCTTAAAATCCTTTTTTAATATTTCTATTCATAAATAATTTTAAATAATACTATCGTTATTTCGTAAAAAAACTTTGAAAAACAATATTCAAAACACTAGGATTTAAGTTCTCAAATTCTCAGTTTAAATCCTTTTTATTTATAAAACATGTTTGCACAAATTTATTTCCTTGTCTAAATCATTTCATAAATGTATATCTTTGTTTAGATTATAATAAACAACTTTAAAATTAAATTTTAATCCAACATTATAACCAAACGCCTTATTGTCAAACTGTGAAACTTAATTCACAAGGTGTTCATTTCAATATTTCCACAGGTTACTATCTACCCAATCCATGTAGTGAAAAGGTAAAACTGCTCATAAACTTGTCGAACACAACTAATAAAACAGTAAATGATAATAATTAAATATTATTAACAAATAAACACATCATAAATAATTATATCAATTTTTTAAAATTATAGTTTTATATATATAATATAATCCTAGGTAAAATTATTTCATTTATCAATTTCAACATAATACTGTGTTAATTTGTCTTGTTCAAGTGTTTAAAGATCCCTATCAATAACTTTAGCAACTTTTATTGACAAAAATCGACAAACTACTCAACTGACCAATCAACTCCGTTCAAAACATTTTTTTATAACAATAACAAGCACGCACTCTCATATATATATATATATATATATATATATATATATAATACACTCAACTCATAATAAGGCATTCCATTACCCTATCTCTTAACAAATTATACCCTACCAAAGCCAAGGTTCTCGCTTAACCTTCATCTCTGATACCAAATGCAACAAATGACCATTTTGGCTTTCGAATGTTGACACTAGTACATCCATGGTATTCTCATATCCGACACCCAAGTGGCAGAAAGACGGAACGTTAGGGAGCAAGAAAAGGAAGCAGATCAAGGAAGAAGAACATAATATTAGAATCACACATGCGGAACGATAATATATAATATCTCAAAAGATCTTTACCAAAAAGAAAGTTTAATATACATACAACTATCAGAGTAAGCTAACTTATTATCAACCTGGACAGTTATAACAAACCATTTTCACAAATGCTAATAGATACAAACAAGTAATGTAGTAGAAATAAAATACGTGAATAGGTCTTAGCTCGCCACCTGAAGTTCTAAGCATCCTTAGCTAAATTTACAAATATACTTGGGCCAAACCCAAGCATTGTATAGCCCAGATCGGTGCGGAAAAGCAGCATGAGAAATTTAAATCATATGGATTTTCATATTTATAAAACCCTTCAAAAAATAAAGGTATCTTGTAAGACTATGCCACAAATAAACACAGACTGGTTTTTACCTTACAATAACCAAACCATTTCTATTAAAACATCCAATGACATTATAATAATGTCCAGGGTGATGAAAATAAATAAGAAATAGATGTGCTGTGAGTGAGTGTATAACACAACTAATACTAGGTATATAACCAAAACCGCTAAGGCATGTCCACTAATTGTGCAGGATTCCATGGAGGTTCCCTCGTTACTTTGAGAACGGTCCTCCTTCGTAAGGATCAAAGGTATCCTCTCAAAGCATCGTACATCCATAACTGATGTATATAAGAAATACATAGCGAGCTACAACATGAAGCCGAGTGCATTACCCATGCAAGCATAACTATAGGTATCTCTAGGGTAGAATCCCATGCACCTTTAGGTTAGCCAAACCCCCGACTATGCATCATATATCAGGTTTTAGTAATATCCATTAGTAAGGCCGGATCTGACATTCCAATACATGAGTCACAACTTGAACAGATCTCCGAACCACCCATGGATTACCATATCTCAACAGATCTCGGAATCACACATGGATTTCCACATCCTGAGTAGATCATGAATAACTACATGTGTTCGAGCATCATAAATAGATCTCGAATCTCCATAAAGATTTGAGCATCTTGAACCAATCACTAACCTCTTTCAAAGCATAGAACATGTATATGGTTTTGGAGTGATGGTTTCAAGTCATCTCACATAAGTATACACCCGCCCTTATTGGGAATTCCAATAACCAATCGATATATTTTAATAAACTCGACTTCGGTTTTTGTGGAAATAAATAGACAATACACAAGAGCGGAGATCATCTCCTAACCGGACGAATTTACTTATCATTTATCCTGGAAGAGCAAAACGAGTTTGTATGTGTAGTATAACATCACCAAAGATAACTATATCGTATAATTCCTGTGTTTCTTCTACATGTTTCCTGAGTTATATTTTGGTCAATCCAACAAAAGTGAGAATGATTGCATAAGGGAAATTATGTCCCGTATACTTTCCATAAGCAAGTAACACACAAAGCTTGATCGATAGACACAAGCATAATCAAGTCTTATAAATGAATTCAAATCCCTTTTTTGTTAGTTAACCCTTTATTAATTAAAACTTCCCATTTATTGCTTGAATATATATTTCAAATATCTTACAAGGGTATATACAAGTATTCTACAATTCCCTGTTCATTTGTAAACTTTTCAATACTTTTAAATAGTATTCATATACTTATCTTAATGGTACAAGTATGCTCACAAATCAATAACAAGATTTACTTACTTTAAAATATAATCAAAGAGGTTAAAAACAAATGTTACTTACACATTGTAACTATAAACCTCTTCTCTCTTTCATGCTTTAAAACTTATATTTTTCTATCTTTTTCCAAAAGATTCCATACTTGTTATTAGCTTTAAAATTACACGTTTTAAAGACCTAAGTATTTTCCAAAATCATTAATAATATTTTACCACTTTGAAATATTATTCAAGGGTACTTTAAAAAAATGTTACTAAAACATTGTTTACAACAAACCTAAGACACTTCACTTAATTATTATCTTTAAAACTCTCTCTAAAGATTAAATTACATTCTAAAGGGTTTGAGACAATTAATACTCAAACAGTGTCACAACAAACCCAAATTATTTCATACTTTAAACGCTACCTTTAAAATCGCTTCCTAAAAATTTAATTATATTTAAGGGTTTAAGAAAATTGTCACTCAAACAATGTCACGAAAAACCCTAATCCTTTTCTCATATTATTACTTTAAAGTATTCCTCTTTAAAGCCATAATTAGAATCCTAATTATAATTTCTAGTTTCTACATTAATTTAGCAAATTAATGTACTTTTACTTGACTTCACAAAACAATTCATTTTAACACAAGTGTTGAAATCCAAATTTCTTAATTTATAAAAGGCTTAACTGGCCTTTTCCAAAACTTGTATATATTCACTAAAAAACTTTTAAAATGATGTTATTTTCATTAGCTTTAAATTATTTTAATAAAACTTTTAATAAATTTTCTAAAAACTAGGTAAACGTAAAAACACTTCAAAATGCTTATAATATGGTTTAAAAAATTTATATTAGTATTACCTAAAAATATTTATTTTATACTTTATTTAAATACCCATAATAAGCATGTTTTATAATTTAAAACCTTTTAGTTTAAATTTAGAAACAATTGTAGAAACATTTTTAAACTTCAAACTTCTTTTTTAAAATATTTAATAAATTTTCAGAAAACTACTTTAAAAAGATTGGAAAAATATTTAAAGTAAAAGTCCCTTGTATTTTACTAAAACCACGTTTTCAACACCACTTTGTTTCACAATTTCTTTAACTTTCCAAACCAAATACTTAAGGTCAAGTACACTCAAAACATGTGTATAGAACCATTCAATATGTGTTCATAATATATCCATATTTAACAAATTTAACAAGTGTTAAATACTGGGGATTTCAAAGTGCGTTCATAGAGACCATTTCGCTTCAACCATTTGCATACATTTTTCAACTTTATCGAATAACAATATCAAACATGTAAACAAGTCTATGCCATGCTACAAGTCATAGAGGATTAAGAGAGAGATTATACTACGTATATGTTGTAAGTTGCTTTCCTAAGCAAGCAGGGGTCCAAAAGTAATAACTTGCATTGTTCATTATACTATTTAATTTAAACACAACAAACAGATATATCACAATAATATACAGATCAAATGGTGATTAAACTCACCCAAATCCAAGCTAACCCAAGTCGTATAAAATCCCACTACGAATGCAATAGTGAAAACAACGTCTCGATCGGACTTAGTAAGCAAAAGTTATGGATTTTATAAGATTTCATATTTAAACTTTAATTAATTATATAATTAACTTCACTAATTAATTACCTAACAACCACTAATCATCTTCCCTCCCAAATGATTATCCTAGACATGCTCCAACTTGTGCATAAGAAACTCCCCCAGTGCATCCTTCTCTCCTCCTTCTCTCCCACTACACTTTACAAAAACGACCATAATCACCATCGATGAACTCTACTTCGCACAGGCTTCGCATCCTACATCTAAACACCAAACTCGATCCCCTTGCCTGATTTGTAACTACGATGACCCAGAATTTTGGACAATTTAAATTAGGATATTTAATCGATTTTAATATTTAAAAGTTAGTTTTTAACTTAAATTTCAAATATCACCATTATTTGGAAATTTAATTATTGGATTTAATTACTGGAAATTGGTTCAAATGTTGAATCTGGAGTTTTAAGCTTGTTAAAAATAATTTAAGGGTTTGTAAATTTTATGTCGATAGTGCTAAAGATAGTAAAGGTGTTGAAATTGAATTTGGGAATGTTTTGTTAAGTTTTGAAAATATATCGTTTAAATTGACGTTTGAAAATAGCCTTCCGAGGCACAGTCTCAAAATTCAACGAAACCAGTTCCATTGGATCCGTAATATTATATTATTATTGGATTTCAATTTTCGTTGTGTTTGGAGTTGTTGTGTGAGCGTACGACATATAAACGTGCTGAATCTATATCGAAAATTTAATATAACAACTCGATCCAAAACGCTATCTTTCTCATACAATCGAATTAGGGCTCGAATCCTTTTCCATTGCGTTCGGAATAGGCGTATAACATTATAAACGCCTTGTGGCACGCCTCGATAAGAGTTCGAAATTTTAAGTTGCATTTATCAAGACAATTTGAATTTAAATTTGAAATATATACATATTATATACTGGTCAACTTTTAGTTGTAATCCCATTCACATCAAATCTTTTTCTTTCTTTTCCATCACTGTTGCAAATTGATTTTTGCACGCCAACATCTCATCTTGTCTCTCTTATCCTCACTTTAAAACTCACGCAACAGATGGTTTTCAGAAAAGTAATATAGCCACGCATTTTAAAGCAATCGAGTCTTTTCCTTCCTCCACTACAATCCAAATCGCCTTTCCTCTTTTCTTCATTCTTGCCAATTCAAAATCAAGTTCAAAAAAAAATTGCCGAGTACACCATTTCTACTCGAATCGAAACGCATGCTCTTTCCTCCTCCTGCCAGTTCGAGTGAATCCATAGGGAGGGGATTCGTTCGTATAATTAGGGATGGAATTCACGATTTAGGCGTATGCGGCTGAGGGCGACGTGATGATGGGGCGTCGCGGCTTGTAGTTGGGTCATGACCTATCATCGTGGCCAGAGAGATAGGCGCGACCTAGTCGCTATTTCATCTGTTTTGAGCTCGAATGCGGCGGCGCCACGGGAAGGGAGGCCGCATTGTCGAAGAAGGCGGGGGGAAGAGGCGCGAGTGTCAGGGCATGCAGAGGTAGTGAAGGGAGTCTCGACCGATGTCAGAGGTGATGGCGACAGGGTCTAGCATGGTGGAAGTCTCGTGGTGGCGAACGAGGTGGAATCTCTTGAGTTTGTTTTTCCAACAAGGTATACGATTCTTCTTTTTTATTTTTAAGCTTGAATAACATATGTATTTACATACTAGATTGTGAAAAAAAATAAAGTCGAGAAACAAAATGTTTTCTAGTTGAGAATGATAAAAATAAAATCAGATACTGTTTAGATAATCATGTTAAACGGAATATAATATAGATAGGATTTATGAAACAGGGATTTTAAAATGTTTCAATTGAAAGATTTTATAAAAAGTTAGATTTTTGAAACTCGTATAGATCATTTTATATCGGACGTGATTTCCAAGGGAAAGTTTAATTGGTTATAACAATTTAAAAATTGTAAGTCAACTTTAATTTAAAACAAAATTTAAATTACCTCAGTGATTAATAAAGATATGTAATTTTCTTGTATAAGGTCTTAAATCGTGAAGGAAACAAGCCCGTTTGGATTGGATTGCAAATAAAATCTAAGATGAGTTAATATCACTCTTCTGGATTGCTATTTAAATTTAAGTGGTTAAATTTAAATAATTGGTTGAATGATTGAATTGATTTGATGTGCTATATTATATATAGTAGTGTATAGTATATAGTATATATTTGAGTGATTCATTTCCCGCATTATATAGCGGATGAGACCCTATGCGCCGCATAATAGCAGATGATATTATATAAATCCCATATGTCACGATATTCCACCTTGAATTGGAATTGGTATTTTATTGTGCTAACATCTGTGGATGCAGGGAAACATGTATTTTATTGTGCTAACATCTGTGGATGCAGGAAAATAGGTATTTTATTGTGCTAACATCTGTGGATGCAGGGAAACAGGTTGGAGGGGTCCAATTGGATTCCTTAAAATATTTAGATTTTTAAAATATTCTGTAGTTGCTATCGTGTGATGAATCATATTAATAATTGGAAATGTTGGATATTATGGTTGATTTTAAAATATTTCGGTGAACTGAGTTATCAAAATCTATAGAAATGAGATTTCTGAAAAGAAAATAAAAGAGTGAATTTTGAGCAAAATAATCATAGAAATTGGAATAAATTGAATATGAACTGGAAAAGAATAAAAAGTGATTTTTGAATTCTGATAAATAAAATTCCAAGTGCGAAAAATCAGATTTTGAATAAATGGGAATAAGTGATTTTATTTTTAAACTCAAGTGATGTTATATCGAGAAATAAAGAATTTACTTTAAAATTCAAAGTTTGAAATTATTTAAAAGGATAAAGAAGGAATTTGAGAAATCTGAAATTGGTGTGTTCAGTCAAAAGATTTCAAATCATAAGTGGGGATTAAAATTTGAGGTTAATGGGATTATGGAATAAATTGAGTAAGTAAGGAAATTTATTTCAAAATGGAGTAAATTGAAAATCAATTTGGAAATTGATTTAAGTGTTTGAAATTGGAAATTTAAAGGAGAAGTGAGACTTGAAATTTATAAACTGGGTTTATAAAAGTGAAGTAATATATCGGTGGATATTTGGAAGGATAAATTCACGATGGGAATTTATTAAAGGAATGAGAAAATTTGTTTAAAAATAGATAGTGATTTATTTTTAAAGGATGTGAAGAGAAGTATTTTTCCCTAGATAGCCAAGTATGTTTCAAAGTAAATTTTTGAATATAAGTTAAAAGTTTTAATGTTGTTTTGAAAAGCATGCTTTAGAAAATTTATTATTTCTAAATGTTTAAATTCTAAGGTAAATATTTTTCAAATCTATTATCGTAGAAATTATTTTAAAGGTGACTTGGTATTTTGTTTTAAAAGAGAAAATCTAGTTTAATATTTTATAAATTAACCTCATTTTCAAATATTCCTATAGTATATTATATATTTTTAATAAAGAATTGAAGTAGTTCTCAATTTAAATTTTTTTAAAGTATATTTTATAATAAGGTGTTTTAAATTATTTTAAATCTAAAGCTTTGTACTTGGTGATTTCAGTGGAAATAGAAAATATTTGGGAAATTTATTCTGCAAAAGGGAGATGGTTTGAAAACTGTTTTCAAAAAGGTTTGAAAGCAGAAATATATCTTGCGAAGATATTTTGAGAGGTAATAAATAATTTGGGAAAATTAGTTATTGTTTGATGGTTGCTTGTGAATGTTAATTGATAGTTAAATCACCGACTATCAACATTGGACAATGCGCTGATCGTTTTGAAGAGACGGGGATCGGGATTAATTTCTCGTAAACTACTTCGATCCGGTTTATACGTTTTCTTGAGGAAAACGAGTTCGGAGTCGAAGATGGAGCAATGAAGTGCAAGGGTAGTCGCTACTAATCCTGAGGTGATTCCAAAATGGATGTAGTAGGAGTAGTGCCTTCGGTTCCGTTCGAACCCGAGACAGACTTGTATGGATGAATCCTTTTAAAATGTCGTCAAGTGAGCGATGAGCATTCTAAGAGAAACGTTCTAAAAGGTAACGCTTAGCCTCAAGCCTCATCAACCAGAAATGACTGAAAATCAGGGGTTATGCAGCAAGGCTAGGTGGGTAGCGCCCATTAGGGTGAGGTCATCCCTGTCTAGATGTCCCTTTTTATTCGGCTTAGTGGTGCAGTTGTTGATCCCAACCGTAGGGTGATCTTACTCGGAATTATCCAGTAAGGGGTAGTCCCAGTCTTGTGTTGTAGAGGATTGGGAGTAATCCTCGGTACGGTGATCTAGGCCACGTACTGTGACAGTTGGTACCCTAGTGCCTAGTCATTAGTTGGAAATCCACTCTCCCTACGAGCCGTTACGGATTTGTTTGTATACCTATTTGCTGGAATTTAATAAATGTAACAATTTCGACTATTTGAATAAGTATTTGTATATAGACATTATTATTATATCAAAGGATTTTACAAAAGTGTTTTAGCTATTGTAAGGTAAAAACTCGACATGTTTATTTGTGGCGTGGTCTTACGAGATGCTTTTTATTTTTAAAGGATTTTGAAACTTTAATAATCAAATTGAGTGTGATTTTCTCACACTGGTATTCCACACTGACTCAGGTGTTATTTAACTATAATGTTCGGCTCAGACCAAGTATTATAGGATACAGGAAAGGATGCTGTGGAGTTCAGAAGACCAGCTGGATGGCAATATGTACTTCCGTATTTGTGTTAAATATTCCGCTGTGTATTCACATTGTTAGGACAGGTTATGATCACTGTCCAGTTGTGTTGTTGGTTGTATTGAACTCTGATGCTGTACTCTGATGATGTAATGAATAAACAAATGTATTTGTTCTTGTGTAAAGATCATTTATTATCTATTATATTTTATTCCGCTGTGATGGTTAGATTCTAATGTTGTTTTCTTTTCTTTTCTTCTACCTCTTCTTCTTTAACCCAAAATGGTTTTTATTTCCGTACATCTTGAGTTGATCGATGGAGAATAGTGTCGACTTAAGGGGTACGGATTTGTGGGTCATTACAGTTGGTATCAGAGCCAGGTTGGTGATAACCTTGGCTCTGGTAGGGATTACTCATTGAAAATAGAGTCCGTAGTATTCTAGAATGAGTTTGAGCGTATTAACAGATATGAGCGCGTATTTGTTAGTGGATATAAATTGTTTGAATATTGTGTTGACTTATTGGTTGAGTGGAATATGAATTCTGATCGAGTAAGTTAGCCACTATTCGAGAAGAGTTTATAAACACCTGACACGATAAAGTGACACCGTATAGTTTTAAAGGTGGGTGAATGAAATAATTTTACCTAAAATATATTTTGATATAAAAGAAATATTTTCTTGAATTGTTATATAACTTGAATGTTTGGATGACAATATTTAAACAAATAAGATTATAAAAATTGGAATGACTTGGATAATCAAATGGGAATTTGTATGAGCATAAATTATACAAATGAATTATAGTTAAAAATTTGATTTAAATAAAATCTGTAAATTTAAAATCCCGGAGATTTTGGAAGTGTTTTTTTAAAGTGTTTTGAAGACAAATAATAGCATTATTATTTTAGAAGTATTTCTGAAAGGAAATTATTTCAAATAAATTTTGAGAAGGGATATAGCATTGAACTCATTTCAGTCGTTGGAAAATAACTACGGTGATGACTGCAGCATCATCGATGTTCATTTTTGAGTTTCTAAGTGACGGATTGCTGTCAAATTGATTTGTTCAGAAGAACTAGTTTTTTTTTTTAAATTTCAAAGGAAATTTGTTTGGGATAAAAACCAGGATAGGTTTAAAAATTTGAGAAATGTGATTTTGAGATATTGGTGATTTTAAAATGATTTGAACCAAAAGCCGTGTGTTTGAAATCCTGAATCCTTAGTTGAATTGAAAATCCTGCTGAGGAAGTTATAAACTTGTAAATTGCGATGATTTTTAACTAAGGAAGGAAAATATGAACTTTGAATGTAGGAATTAAAATTTAAAGTGAAATAGTTAAATAGATTTAATTTGGAGTAATTTAATTGTGGAAAATTTTAATTGATGGCGATTTGAAAGAAATAAAATTTAATTGAATTAGAATTAACATAAGCTTAATAGATGGAGGAGAGTTGAATTGAAGTCAACTTAAGCTAAGTTTAATGATATTTGGTTGGATTTAAATCAAGTGAAAATAAAATTGAATTGAAATAAAATTCAGCGAGTTATAGATAATATTTAATGGAATGAAATTCCTAAATAAATAAACTCCGATAGCTATAAAAGAAGTGAAAATGCTTAAATAAAATTAGTAAGTAAATTAATTAATTTGAATAGGTAAGCAAATGAATATTAGAAGGATAATTAATTTATATTGTGTTAAGTAAAGGTTTGGAAATAAACTTTTATCTGAGATTCAAAATAAATTAGTAAATGTAACTAATTTAAAATAAGTATGGAAATGAAATAAGTTAGAAGAGTAAGTCAAATTCTAATAAGCTAAGTTAATACTATTATGGTTGGATTTGAATTAAAGTTGAAATATAATTGAAATGGAATTGTATCACGTGTGGATACATTAAGTGAAATTAAGTTCTTACTTAATAAAATTTAAATGGATTGTGAAGTCAAAAGAATAGTATGATTAACTGGAGTTTAGCTAAATAAGATTGAATGGAAAAAAAATAAGCCAAAATAAAATTGTTTTGTATTTTGGGAAATGAATAAAAATCCCAAACTTGAATTATAAAATAGATTGAACTCAAGAAAATTAAGTGAAGTGATTTTTGAAGGTAAAAATCAAATATTGAATTAAAAGTGGGAAATGAACTAATTTAAATAAATGAGTTAAGTGAGTGTGTTAATGGAATTTTGATTGGTTGGACAAAAAAAAATTTGAATTATGAGTTAAAAATGGATTCTGAGAAGAAACCTGAGTTATAAATTAAATTCAACTTAAAACTGCTAAGTGAATTGAATATGATTGAAATACAGTGAAATGAAAATGTGAAATAAAGTTTAAAATGGATTATATGAATATAATAATTGAATTAAATAGAATGGAATTTAATTGGAAATGGAGATGAACTTAAGTTGTTAACTTAAGCAAATTGTTAAATGGTTATTAGTGAGCTTTATGGAATGGTTTTGAATGGAACCTATTTGAATAATGAAATGGATTGTACATTAATAATGCAGTTTGGAAATAAACTCGAATTATAAATAGAATTCGACCTGGATTGATAATGAATTAAAATAAGTGGAGATGTTGTAAAAATAAAATGGAATTGGATTAAAGTGGTAATGGTTTGTATTGCAAATAAAATCCAAGTAAGTAGAAATAAATTGGAAATGGCCTTGTTATTAATAAAATAAATTCTGGACGAATTGAGTATGGAAATTAAAATTCATAATGGATTGAGTGAATAAACTAATTGTATTGAATAAATAAATGGATGGAATTTGATTGAATAAGAGTCAAATGAAAGATGGAAATAGAACTTGTTGCAAAAAGAAATGGAGGTTGGTTGAATGAAATGAACATATGCTATAATGTTAAAAATGGAGTAGTTTTTGTCGTAATAAGTTAAGAAGAAATGAAATTGTTAAGGAGTTGAAATAACTTAAAGACAATAAGAGAAATGAAATGTTTTTAAGTTTAATAGAATGGTTTTTGAATGAAATGAATGCGGATAAGAAATGAAACGCAAACGAATGGATCGTGAAAAAAATTGAAAGGGAATAAAATTGAAATGGAATGTGTCGAGCTAAATAAAATAGTTGTGAATGAATTAAAATAGAAGGAATTAAATATAAATTGAGTTGGAATCAATTTGAAATGGTTATAAGCTTGAGTAATTATTTATTCACATGAATATTGTCGAATTGCATAAGAAAATGGGTCGTTCAATGTAAATGAAATTAGATAAAATCCTATGAGTTATTAGAAATGAAATAGGATCATTTTGAAATCAATTGGAATGAATATGAGTTTGTTTTTCTTAGAATGAATTAAATATAAGCGAGTAAGTTGTAAATGACTTAAACTGAATGGAATGGTTTGAGAATTGGTTGTAGGCAATTGTAACAAGTGTCGGAACCTTGTATGTGCTAATGGAAATTATATAACATGCATTATATGTGAAATTTATGTGTTAGCTATATTAAAATAAGTGGAATGCTAGTACATTGCATATATTTAGCACTTACATGTTTTAGTTGAGTATGTACAGGTTCAAGGAAGCCGTTGGGTTGGATTTGATCACTCAAAATGCTAATTAAATAAGCCGCTTGCTTAAAAATGCTAAATAAAGGTACGCCTACGCAATAAAAATAGAAGATATGAACTATTTTTCTTTTTCTGACCGTGTGGGTCGATGTATATATATTTATATCTTTTGCCAAATTGCAAAAGCTCCTCCGTGACTCTGCCAAAATTTTCCGAAAATTTTGGGAGTTAGAAAATTTTTGAAATTTTTTTCATTAGAAACAAAACTATTTCAAATTGGAAATTGAAATAAATTTGTGGATGAAACTAATTTAAAACAATGATATGAATCGGTTATAAATGAAAGATGAAATTCAATATTCAAAGTTGAAGATAAATTGAATTCATATGGAAATGGGAAAACTAATTTGAATAGAAGTAGATATGAAAACTTCTGTAAGGAAATGTATAAAATGATTTTAAAAGCTATGATCGGATATTATTACTAAGTAGGATATGCAAGTATTATAAAGGGAAAGGAAAATTGGTTTTGATTTCAGAAGATAAATTTGAATTGCTCGACAAAAAGTTATGTGCTTAAATTTCTGTATGAAATTTGATTGGGTTTTTGATCTAGCCACTTGGCTTTTGTTTTCTTTTGAAATTTGGGGGCCCATAGAGGCATTTTATAGTTGTACCGAGCTAGCCACGCAAAGGAGACGCTGACGAAATTTTGCAAAAATTTAGAGAGTTAGAAAATTTTTAAGAAATTTTGAAAATTTAAAACTTTATTTTGAATTATAATTTGAATGGTTGAATAAGTAAAGTTGTTTGGAACTATAGAAAAGTTTAATTATTGGATTTAATTACTGGAAATTGGGTCAAAAGTTGAATCTGGATTTTTAAGCCTTTTAAAAATAATTTAAGGGTTTGTAAACTTTATATCGATAGTACTGAAGATAGTAAAGGTGTTGATATTGAATTTGGGAATGTTTTGTTAAGTTTTGAAAATATATCATTTAAATTGACGTTTAAAAATAGCCTTCCGATGCACAGTCTCGAAATTCGACGAAACCAGTTCCATTGGATCCGTAATATTATATTATCGGATTTCAATTTTCGTAGTGTTTGGAGTTGTTGTGTGAGCGTACGACATATAAACGTGTTGAATCTATATTGGAAATTTAATATAATAACTCGATCCAAAACGCTATCTTTCCCATACGATCGAATTAGGGCTCAAAACCTTTTCCATTGCGTTCGGAATAGGCGTATAACATTATAAACGTCTAGCGGCACGCCTCGATAAGAGTTCGAAATTTTAAGTTGCATTTATCAAGACAATTTGAATTTAAATTTGAAATATATATACATATTATATTTTGGTCAACTTTCAGTTGTAATCCCATTCACATCAAATCTTTTTCTTTCTTTTCCATCACTGTAGCAAATTGATTTTTGCAAGCCAGCATCTCATCTTATCTCTCTCATCCTAACTTTAAAACTCACGCAACAGATGGTTTACGGAAAAGTAATATAGCAGAGCATTTTAAAGCAATCGAGTCTTTTCCTTCTTCCACTTCAATCCAAATCGCCTTTCCTCTTTTCTTCATTCTTGCCAGTTCAAAATCAAGTTCAAAAAAAATGCCGAGTACACCATTTCTACTCGAATCGAAACGCATGCTCTTTCCTCCTCCTGCCAGTTCGAGCGAATCAATAAGGAGGGGATTCGTTCGTATAATTAGGGATGGAATTCACGATTTAGGCGTATGCGGCTGAGGGCAACGTGATAAGGGGGCGTCGCGGCTTGAAGTTGGGTCACGACCTATCATCGGTGGTCAGAGAGATAGGCGCGACCTAGTCGCTATTTCATCTGTTTTGAGCTCGAATGCGGCGGCGCCATGGGAAGGGAGGCCGTATACTCGAAGAAGGCGGGGTGGGAAGAGGCGCGAGTGTCAGGGCATGCAGAGGTAGTGAAGGGAGTCTCGATCGATGTCAGAAGTGATGGCGACAGGGTCTAGCATGGTGGAAGTCTCATGGTGGCGAACGAGGTGGAATCTCCTGAGTTTGTTTTTCCAACAAGGTATACGATTCTTCTTTTTTATTTTTAAGCTTGAATAACATATGTATTTACATACTCGGTTGTGAAAAAAATATAAAGTCGGGAAACAAAATGTTTTCTGGTTGAGAAGGATAAAAGTAAAATCAGATACTGTTTAGGTAATCATGTTAAATGGAATATAATATCGATAAGATTTATGAAACAGGGATTTTAAAATGTTTCAATTAAAAGATTTTATAAAAAGTTAGATTTTTGAAACTCGTAGATCATTTTATATCGGATGTGATTTCCAAGGGAAAGTTTAATTGGTTATAACAATTTAAAAATTGTAAGTCAACTTTAATTTAAAACAAAATTTAAGTTACCTCAGTGATTAATAAAGATATGTAATTTTCTTGTATAAGGTCTTAAATCGTGAAGGAAACAAGCCCGTTTGGATTGGATTGCAAATAAAATCTAAGATGAGTTAATCTCACTCTTCTGGATTGATATTTAAATTTAAATGGTTAAATTTAAATAATTGGTTGAATGATTGAATTGATTTGATGTGCTATATTATATATAGTAGTATATAGTATATATTGGAGTGATTGATTTCTCGCATTATATAGCGGATGAGACACTATGCGCCGCATAATAGCAGATGATATTATATAAATCCCATATACCATGATATTCCACCTTGAAGTGGAATTGGTATTTTATTGTGCTAACATCTGTGGATGCAAGGAAATAGGTTGGAGGGGTCCAATTGGATTCCTCAAGATATTTAGATTTGTTAAAATATTCTGTAATATAATTATTTGCTATCATGTGATGAATCATATTAATAATTGGAAATGTAGGATACTATGGTTGATATTAAAATATTTCAGTGAACCGAGTTATCAAAATCTATAGAAATGAGATTTCTAAAAAGAAAATAAAAGAGTGAATTTTGAGTAAAATAATCATAGAAATTGGACTAAATTGAAAATGAACTGGAAAAGAATAAAAAGTGATTTTTGAATTCTGATAAATAAATTCCAAGTACGGAAAATGAGATTTTGAATAAATGGGAATAAATGATTTTATTTTTAAACTCAAGTGATGTTATATCGAGAAATAAAGAATTTACTTAAAATTCAAAGTTTGAATTTATTTAAAAGGATAAAGAAGGAATTTGGAAAATCTGAAATTGGTGTTTTCAGTTAAAAGATTTCAAATCATAAGTGAGGATTAAAAATCTGAAGTTAATGGGATTTTGGAATAAATTGAGTAAGTAAAGAAATTTATTTCAAAATGGAGTCAATTGGGAACCAAATTGGAAATTGATTTAAGTGTTTGAAATTGGAAATTTAATGGAGAAGTGAGACTTGAAATTTATGAACTGGGTTTATAAAAGTGAAGTAATATATTAGTGGATATTTGGAAGGATAAATTCACGATGGGAATTTATTAAAGGAATAAGAAAATTTGTTTAAAAATAAATAGTGATTTATTTTTAAAGGATGTGAAGAGAAGTATTTTTCCCTGCATAGCCAAGTACGTTTCAAAGTAAATTTTTGAATATAAGTTAAAAGTTTAATGTTGTTTTGAAAAGCATGTTTTAGAAAATTTATTACTTCTAAATGTTTAAATTCAAAGTTAAATATTTTTCAAATCTATTATCATAGAAATTATTTTAAAGGTGACTTGGTATTTTGTTTTAAAAAGAGAAAATCTAGTTTAATATTTTATAAAGTAAACTCATTTTCAAATATTCTTGTCGTATATATTTTTAATAAAGTATTGAAGTAGTTCTCAGTTTAAATGTTTTAAAGTATATTTTATAATAAGGTGTTTTAAATTATTTTAAATCTAAAGCTTTGTACTTGGTGATTTCAGTGGAAATAGAAAATATTTGGGAAATTTATTTTGTAAAAGGGAGATGGTTTGAAAACTGTTTTCAAAAAGATTTGAAAGCGGAAATATATCTTGCAAAGATATTTTGAGATTAATAAATAATTTAGGGAAATTATTTATTGTTTGATGGTTGTTTGTGAATGTTAATTGATAGTTAAATCATTGACTATCAATATTGGACGATGCGCTGATCGTTTCGAAGAGACCGAGATCGGAATTAATTTCTCGAAAACCAATTCGATTCGGTTTGTACCTTTTCGTGAGGAAAATGAGTTCGGAGTCGAAGACGGAGCAATGAAGTGCAAGGGCTAGTCACTACTAATCCTGAGGTGATTCCAAAATGGATGTAGTAGGAGTAGTACCTTCGGTTCCGTTCGAACCCGGGACGGACTTGAATGGATGAATGCTTTTAGAACGTCGTCAGGTGGATGATGAGCATTCTAAGAGAAACGTTCTAAAAGGTAATGCTTAACCTTAAGCCTCATCAACCAGGAATAACTGAAAATCAAGGGTTATACAGTAAGGCTAGGTGGGTAGCGCCCATTAGGGTGAGGTCATCCCTGTCTAGATGTCCCTTTTTATTCGGCTTAGTGGTGCGGTTGTTGATCCCAACCGTGGGTTGATCTTACTCGGGATTATCCAGTAAGGGGTAGTCTCGGTCTTATGTTGCAGGGGATTGGGAGTGATCCTCGGTACGGTGATCTAGGCCACGTACTATGATAGGTGTTACCCTAGTGCCTAGTCATTAGTTGGAAATCCATTCTCCCTACGAGCCTTTACGGTTTTGTTTGTATACCTATTAGCTGGAATTTAATAAATGTAACCATTTTGGCTATTTGAAAAAGTATTTGTATATAGACACTATTATAATATCAGACGATTTTATAAAAAGTGTTTTAGCTATCGTAAGGTAAAAACTCGACATGTTTATTTGTGGCATGGTCTTACGAGATGCTTTTGATTTTCAAAGGATTTTGAAACTTTAATAATCAAATTGAGTGTGATTTTCTCACACTGGTATTCCTGACTGACTCGAGTGTTATTTAACTATAATGCTCGAGTCAGACCGAGTATTATAGGATACAGGAAAGGATGCTGTGGAGTTCAGAAGACGAGCTGGATGGCAATACGTACTTCCGTATTTGTGTTAAATATTCCGATGTGTATTCAGATTGTGAGGATAGGTTATGATTACTGTCCAGTTGGGTTGTTGGTTGTATTGAACTCTGATGATGTAATGTATAAACAAATGTATTTGTTCTTGTGTAAAGATCATTTATTATCTATTATATTTTATTCCGCTGCAATGGTTAGATTCTGATGTTGTTTTGTTTTCTCTTCTTCTACCTCTTCTTCTTTAACCCAAAATGGTTCGTATTTCCGTACATCTTGAGTTGATCGATGGAGAATAGTGTCGACTTAAGGGGTATGGATTTGCGGGTCGTTACAGTTACCGAAAGCCTCATGTACGACAAAAAAAGTTGCAACCCCTTATTTGCTGCCATACCACCTCAAATTTCTCCCACATGTTCTCCTTCGTCACAAATGCTCCACGCCACCGATGATATGACATATCTCCGCCCCTAGCATCAACAAGCCTCAATCCTAGGCATGGCTGTGAATTCGACCATCACCAAAATCGCGCGCAGCCCACTTTGAAGTTATGGATCTGAAGCCTTCGACCCTACAAGCTCAAATCACCACTAACAGATGCCTGTATCTTTGGGAAGAATTCATTTTAAGTGGCGGCTGCGCTTGAGTTTCAAGAAAATGTAAAGGAAAAGGGAAAGTGGAAAAGAGAAGTATTAGGGAAGAGTGAGGTAGTGAGGGGTATTTATAATATTATTTTATTACATTTTATTTCTCTTAAAAAATTATTATGCATTTCAAGCTCGCACGACCACACTAGACGTCAGATCGCTATAAAACTCAACGACGCACAACAACTTATTATGCTATTTCCAATGGCACTAGTTTCGATAAAATCTGAGATAGTGCCCCCAGAATGATAAGTGCACACATTATTAAAGAGGGTTATTATTAAAACAAGTTTAATAACATTACTTATCAAATAAAAATTTACCATTATCATTTATTATTTAAAAAGAGCTTAATAGGCTTTTGAAATCATTTTTATTCACAATAAATCCAAGATTTAAATATTTAGATCATTACAATATTTAAATATAAAGCGTTTAAAATTCTGGGTCGTTGCACACGTCCTCCCACAGAATGAGGATGCCAGGAACATATTCCTTCTTCCCACAATTTCTTTCCCTAAAACATGCTTGGATTTTGAACCTATTAATCTTTGAAGTTTTCGAATACAGTTATCTCTTAAGTCTTTGCCAACAGAGCACCCGTGATATCCCGAAATTTCTGGCAATATAAATTTAATAATCTGTGTTTAAAATTAAATTAATTTGATAATTTATGTAAATAAAATTGAATTGATTTAATAATCTTCTTTATTTAAATATTTAATTATTGAATTTATCTTTTAATAAGTTAATAAACTGTTTTCTATTTATAATAAGTATATATATTTATATATATTTTAAATAGAATAGTTTGGTTTTAAATTTAATTAATGTAGCACATTTTCTAATTATAATATTTTGAAACTGGGAAATTATGATTTATTTTTTATTTAAGCTTTTTAAAGCTATTTAATAAAATAACTATATGATTTTAAATATATAAGATAAATGTTTTATTTGTTTAAAATATATTTTGACTTAAGATTGAATATTAATTTATATTAAAATAAAGTTATAAAAAAATGTTTGTTTTATTTCTTTTTAAAATATTGATTAAAAATTATGATTTGTAAATTAGAAATGAAATTTAAAATACAATTTATAAATGAAACATTTATTCATTTAAATAACAAATAAGTTACAATCTCTTTTATAAAAAAAATTAAATGATTTAAAAATATTATTTTCAAATGATTGATTTGTATATTGTTTTTATTTATAATTATACTTGGTTTATTCTTTAAAATTATTTATATATTTAACTAAGTATTAAAGAGCTAATTAATTAAGTTTAAACTTTCGTTAACCTTAATCATAAATACTAATTAACTTAAAGGACAAATGTAAGCATATTAAAGCATAATTAGCATGTGTAAATTTAAACACACAAGACATTTACAGGTGTTCATATTTTATACGAGTGTCATTGCTTAAAAAAAATTTGAATTTAAATAAATCATAGATATAGGTATAAAAACACTTGCCATTTTTCATTTCTTTTTTTCTTTCTTTATTTTCAATTCTAAAAACAAAGAATTTTCAGCTGAAACCCATACTCTTTTCTCCTTTCATTTTCTCTCTTTATTTCACATTCTCAAATTCAAACCAAAACTGAAATCTACAAAACATTTTCAATCATACTCTTCATCCTCATATCCAAACACAAACCATCTTCAAAACATCATGCAAAATCAAATCCCTGTAAACCAATTTGCATTCATTCTCCTCAAAAAGCAAATCTGCATTTCCTTCTTCTAAATCTAGAAATCATGAAAGCCTGCATTCAAACCTCGAAGATTTACCCTACATGCAACAATCTTTCAGCAAGCAAGAATTCAAGTTTAAAACTTTTAAAAGCAGATCTGCATGCAAGTTAAAGACATTTTAAAGCAAGTTAAAAGCTGTTTTCAAACCATAACAAAGGATGTTCTGCTCTGCATATTTATAACAGGTGAGTAACTCAATTTTCAAAAATTAATTAAATAGGTAAAAGTTGTTTTCATGTTTTAAATAAGGAATGAATATATAATATGATTTTGCTGTGAATATATATATGTGAATGTATTTCTAGGTGCATGCTTATTATCTGTCATATTTCTGTATTCTAAATTTCAAACCTCTGTTTGATTTAAAATCCATTCCCTCCTATTGAAATCTCTGTTGTGATTTAAAATGCAAACTAAAAATTGATTGTTAGTTATAGAGAAAGTTTTAAAATTTATATAAGTTGAATAAACTTTTGTTTTGCCTGGAAATATAATATAATAGAGTAACAATTTGTATAAGATGGAAATTCAAACTTTACAATTCAATGTTTCAGGTTTGTATATCAAAACATCATGCAAAATTATGATTTTTAAAAGTAAAATTACAATTTTTAATACTATATTCAGAGTGCAGTTTTCTTTTGACTGTGACAAGAGTTTTTGGGCATCTCTGTTGCCACAATTGGTTTGAGGTGACGAGATTGATCCTGGAGAAGGGGAAGTTATCGGAGATGTTGAGGAAATTATTGGTTTGGGTTGCAATTTGTTTTTGATGTTGTGATTTGGATTTAAAGTTGTGAACCCTAGTTTTTACTGGGTTATTGTTTTTACTTGAATTCGACCTCCTCTGTGGTTCGAGTTTCTTGGGGTTTTAGGGAACGGAGGTTGGAGGGTTATTGAAGACGTTGCCGGAGTTTCAAAGGAGATGGTGGTCGGAGGCGTGTGATCGTAGGTTGTTGACAGGTTTTGGTTGAGTAAGTGCTTTCTGTTCCAGGTTTTAATGTTTGAACTCGAATTCAAATTCGAGTTGATTTGGGCAATCTAATGATTGAGGGGAGATGAGAGGTTGTTAGCCGTTGGGAGATGGTCGATGATGTTGGCCAGCGGTGGCCGGAGGCAGTGTATAGGTGCACAGTGCATTAGTGGACATGATGGTGATGTTGTTGGTTTCAGGGTTTTGGTGCCTCGTGATGGTCTCGGGGAATTCGAGTTATAACTCGAAGTAGGTGATGAGTTTACTCGGAGTATTATATAAGTTGCTCGAGTGTTATATTGTTTCAGGTTTTTCAAAATATACAGAAACCTGATACAGTTTTTAAAATTAATAGTAAAGTTTTAGAATGTAAACTAAAATTTAAACTAAGTTTTAAAACTGAATTTAAATATGAATTCAAATAGTTTAAATTTTGGTTTTTGAAATAATTTGAATTTTTAAATTTTAGTTTGGGTTTTAAATAAAAACAGAAAAACCTGTTTCTGTTTTTAAATTTAAAAGTAAAGTTTAAAATGCAAATTGAAATTTAAACAGAGTTTTGAAAATCTGAAATCGAATATGAATTCAAATTAGATTATCTGAGATTTGAAATAATATATGTTTTTAAATTTGATTTTAGAACTTATAAGTGAAAGGCATATGTGGCTTTGAATTTAAATTGGAAGTTTAAAATTTTAATTTAGAAATTTAAAAATGAGTTTAAATCAAGGTTTTTAAATCTGGAATTAAATTTAAGCTTCAGTTTTTTTTCTTACAATAAAATGAATTTAAAATTAAATTGTTTAATTAATTTAAATGGTTGAATGATTTAAATTTCAAAACGAAGATTTGTAATGTAAGAAAAGCTTTTAAAAATTTAAGTTAAATCTGGAATGAAGATGTAAAATATGTATTTTAGATTTGAAATTAAAAGAAATTTTTAAATTGAATTTGTTTTAAAAAAAACTTGGAATGTTAAAGTGAATTTTTTTTATTTTCTTGTAAACTTATATTATAAAATGGTTATTCTTTAGCACAGGAGATAAAATGGTTATTCTTTAGCACAGGAGATAAAATGGTTTTAAATTGTTTTTAAACCTTGTTTAAATAAATTGTATTCATTTTAAATCTTAAACTTAAAATGAAATTTAAAGTGAAATTTAAAGTAAATTTGAAGCAAAGTGTTTTTAAATGCTTTATATAAGTAAGAAATGTTTTATTAAATTAAGTTAGAAATTTAAGAATTTGATTTATTTAAATTATTAAGTTAGTTTAAATGAATAATTAATTATTTAATTAATTAATAATATGAATGATTAACTAAATAATTAAGAATTTTGTAATTGGATTAATTAAGACTTAAGATTAATTAATTAAGGTTAATTAATCTATAATTAGGAATTGTTAATAAAATTTTAATAATGATTAAGATTAATTAATCAAGTGATTAAAGAATTAATTAGGTTACAGTTAATACTTAATTAGTTTAATAATTAGAGATTAATTAATTGGTAATTAAATATTAATTAATTTGTAATTAATAATGATTAATATAATTAATTGCTTAATTAAGTAATGAAGAATAATTAATGAAGGTCATTAACATAAGATTGTTTAACAATTAGTTAATGTGATTAATTTTTAATAATTAATTAGATTAATTAATTAATAATAATCATTTTTGAAATTGTTTAATTTTAATTACTTAATGGAAGTAATGAATTAATTACTTGATGTAATTCATTGTGTTAATGTGATTTGTTTAGATTAATTAATTAAATTTAATTAATTTAAACATTTGTTGATGTTTGATGAATAATTACTTTATGTAATTAATGGGGTTGTAATTACTTAGAGAAGTTAATGATTGATAATTACTGAATGTAATTAAAGGTGTTAATGATGGAAATAATTTAGATTAAATTACTTTTTAATTATTCAAGGGATTAATTGAGATAATTGATAAGAGTAACTAATTTATGGAATGAGTAATTAAGGGAGGTTAATTACTGGATGTTATTAATCAAGGGTGATTAATATATATGTGGTTCAATTGCAGATTAATTACTTAATGTAATTAATTTTAAATAAAGAGATTGATTAAATGTAATTATAAATCATTAATTAATAAAATTAATGATGTAATTTAAATTTGATTAATTAAGGAATAATTAAGAAATGAAGTAATTAATTATTAAAGGATTAATGTAATAAATTTTAGTTAATTAATTGATTAAGTAATTACAAGTTAATTATTTGCAAAGAGTTAAGTTTAATTAACTTGTGTAATTAATATTAAAGGCTAATTACTTATTGTAATTAGGGAATTGTTAACCAGTAATGATTAATTGAAATGAATAATAAGATGATGATTTATTTAGTTAATTTGTAATCAATTAATGGTTAAGTTAAGCAGGATTTTAATGATGAAGTAATTAATTGAATTCATTTTAAATTAATTATAGATGATGTGATCATTAGATCATTGCTTATGTATGAATGATTGATATTGGTTGCCTTTAATGGTTTGTAATCTCAGCTATGAGATAAGGAATGTTCTATGATATGGAAGCATTAGTTGCATTGTGATGATAATAAGGATTATCTGTTATATTGATGATACGGATTATCTGTTGTGATGATAATGTTGATTATCTATTGTGATGTAAATTATCTATCTGCGTGTATATAGATAATGAATTGAATTGTTTTAAACTCCAAAACAACTTGGACCTAAAAGGACACTTTTTGGATTTCGATGAGACCGGGATCGGGTTTCCATATTTGGATATCCAAAAACCACATCGATCCAAATTAACGTTAGGTCATGAATCTGAAGTGAAAATGAAGATTCAGAGTGCAAGGGTTATTGTCATTAACTCTGAGGGTGATTCCAAAATGAGTGTAACGAGATAATGCCTTCGGTTTCGTTTGAACCCGGAACGAACTTGTATGAATTGAATGCTTTCAATTCATCGTCAGGTGGACGATGAGCATTCTAAGTGATATGTCCTATAAAGGTAATCGTAGCCTCAAGCCTCATCAACCGGGAATGGCTAAAACAGGGGAGGTGCAGCAAGGCTAAGTGGGTCATGCCCAAGTAGGACGAGATTTACCTCTATCTAGATGTCCCTTTATCTTCGACTTTGTGGTGCGGTTGCTGATCACAACTGCGGGGTGGTCTTGTTCGGAACTGTTCATTAAGGAATGGTTCCGGTCTTGTGTTGTAGGGGAGCGGGCATACTCCTCGGTACGGTGATCTAGGCCACGTACTGTGAAGGGCGGTACCCCAGTAGCCCTGCCATTGATGGAATCCAAAATCCAATAAGTGCCAACGGTTTTGATTGTATTACCCACCTTTGTGGATAGTAGCTGGAATTTAATAAATGTAATAATTTCGGCTATTTCTTATTTACTTGAAAACCCTAGACCTATTATAATATCACTGGATTTCCTATCAAATGTTTTGTTCAGCGTAAGGTAAAAACTTTTCCATGTTTATGTAAGGGAAGTCTTACCTTTTGTTTTCAAAGGTTTTTCAAAAGTTAAGCAACTTTAACCTATTACTCACACCAGACCCATGTCTGACTCGGAGTTTATTTCTATTTTTCTTAAACTCTTGGGTACTCAAATTTTTAGGAGTAGCCAAGGGATTCAGGTTAGCTTTGACGAATTATAGAGGAGCAATGAAGCAGGAGGCTTCTGTGTAGATAAATAGTTTTCCGCTGTGTTGGTATCTCTGAGTGTTTTCTGTATTGTGTATTGAGTTGTAATAACTAGACAGATGTTTATAACTGTCTAGTATGTGTTGTATTGTCTGTGTAACTCTGATAATTGTAGTATACTATGTAATATTTATGTTATTAATATAATTTATTCGTTTCGCTGTTGAGATTCTGATGTTGTTTATTCTTTCTCTTCTTTCCTTTCTCTTTTCTATCCCTTTCTTTCTTCAAGATGATGCGATTTTCTGGGAGTAGGAAGTAGGGTCGTCACATTTGGTATCAGAGCGCTAGGTTGACCGAATACCTAGTCTCTGGAGTGGTGTCTATCTTGAGAGAGAGTATTTGTATTTTTAATATATATATATATATATATATATATATATATATTATTATATTTTATAGCTATCTGATTGGGTTACCTGTTCAGGTTTTCCAATATAAGTTATAAAGGTAGATGAGGTAGTGGTGTATGTAACACAACTGCCATTGGTTAGAGGTGTATTTGTCGAGACTGTAGACCTAATACCGTCTCGAGTGAGTTTTGCTGTGGTGAAGGACTTCATCGATCTCTGAAGGAAACCTGTTGAGGTTCGGAGTTCATCTTTGAAGTGCAAAATTGGATGAGTTGAGTTTGGATCCGTCGGTTGGGCAGAAGAAAGTGATGGTATCTTGATACCTCAGGAAGTAGTAGCTGCGTGATGAGACGCAGTGACTACGGATGTTTCCGAAGGTGTTCTTTGGAACAAGAGTAAGGAAGTGAGTCTGCTTGGTGATGTGGCTGAGTCTAGCAGGGTGATTCTGTTTGGTTTGAGGTCCGAGTTTCTCGAAGAGCTTGGAATTAGGAATTTTTGGCATTGGTGTTAGCAATGCAGCTCGGAGTGTTCAGTGTTGGCGGGAGTTCTCTAGCTAGGTAGTTTTTCTGAAGTGGAGTTCAGAAGCAGCAGAGTGGATTCTTTTCTCTGGTGAGTTGGCTAGGCCAGCATAAGCTGTTTTGATTGGTAAAGAGAGAGCAGTTTCTTTAGATATTAGTCTGGATTGATTGCAAAAGTGACTTGCGATAGTTGAGTGTTCTCTAGAGTTGTTGGAGTTTTTCCGGATGTATTCTAGGAAGTCAGAAGTCTGTCCGCATCTGGAGATCGAGTTTTCTTATCGATTTGGATTCCATGATTTCCGGTGATTCAGTTTGTGGAAGGATGGTTCCTAGAGATAGAGTTGGTGAAGCAGCTCAGGTTTTGGAGGAATTTTTGAGTTTTCTTTATGGATCTGTTGAACCATTTTTCTGAGATGTGTTGTCCAGTTTGTGCTCGTATTTTCATCAGCATTTTCTTCTACTTTGGATCAGAGTTGTGCAGCGGAAGCAGTTTGAGAGTGTGTCTATTTTCTTTTTCGGATAAGGAGAAGTTTGTTCTATCTTCTGTGGTTGAGGAGTAGAGTTTTTTCTTGGTTTTGGATTGGTCTTGAGGAGATCATGCTGTTGAGTTATTTTGATCCAGTCTTTTTCTAGAGGCATCAGCTAGGGTTGAGCTGATCAGGAAGGATGTTGGTAGCCCAGGATCGTCCGAACAGTTTTTATGGATGAGAGACAAAGGAATTTGGATTCTGGAGTCGGAGATTGGGTTTTGGATAAATTTTTCTCCGATCCAAGGAGCTATAAGTTTGGGAAGCTAGCTCTGAGATGTTTTGGGTTTCTTCTGTGTTCTGGTAGGATAAGTGTTTGGTTTTCAAGAGTTGAATTGCCAGTTTGGATAACTATGTTTCACGTATCTCTGAGGGAGTATGTGTTTGATATTTCTGGTTTTGAAACCAGCAGTTCTAGAAGGTTTGGTTGTTGAGTCAGACTCATCTATAGTCTGATATTCTGTTTAGAGTTGTAGATATAGATGAATAGGAGCTCTATAGCTTGGTAGTATTGATTGTTTGAATTCTGTGGAGCAAGTATCCCGATATTTATACCGGGGAAACTCGTAGAAATTCTATCCAGAATTTTTCTGGATAGTTAGATTTGTTTTGATTGTGTGAATTGGTTGTTTGGTTGTTAGCATATGATTATTATATGTTGTGTTTTAAAAATTTAATCTTTAATAAGATTATTAAATTACCTTTGTTTTAAATTTCGGGGACGAAATTCTTTTAAGGGGGGAGGATTGTGATATCCTGGAATTTCTGGCAATATAAATTTAATAATCTGTGTTTAAAATTAAATTAATTTGATAATTTCTGTAAATAAAATTGAATTGATTTAATAATCTTCTTTATTTAAATATTTAATTATTGAATTTATCTTTTAATAAGTTAATAAACTGTTTTCTATTTATAATATGTACATATATTTATATATATTTTAAATAGATAAGTTTGGTTTTAAATTTAATTAATGTAGCATATTTTCTAATTATAATATTTTGAAACTGGGAAATTATGATTTTATTTTTTATTTAAGCTTTTTAAAGCTATTTAATAAAATAACTATATGATTTTAAATATATAAGATAAATGTTTTATTTGTTTAAAATATATTTTGACTTAAGATTGAATATTAATTTATTTAAAAATAAAGTTATAAAAAAATGTTTTTTTATTTCTTTTTAAAATATTGATTAATAAGTATGATTTGTAAATTAGAAATGAAATTTAAAATACAATTTATAAATGAAACATTCATTCATTTAAATAGCAAATAAGTTACAATCTCTTTTATAACTTTATTTTAAATGATTTAAAAATATTATTTTCAAATGATTGATTTGTATATTGTTTTTATTTATAATAATACTTGGTTTATTCTTTAGAAATTATTTATATATTTAACTAAGTATTAAAGAGCTAATTAATTAAGTTTAAACTTTCGTTAACCTTAATCATAAATACTAATTAACTTAAAGGACAAATGTAAGCATATTACAGCATAATTAGCATGTGTAAATTTAAACACACAAGACATTTACAGGTGTTCATATTTTATACGAGTGTCATTGTTTAAATTTTTATTTTTTCTTTGATTTTAAATAAATCATAGATATAGTTATAAAAACACTTGCCATCTTTCATTTCTTTTTTTCTTTCTTCATTTTCAATTCTAAAAACAAAGAATTTTCAGATGAAACCCATACTCTTTTCTCCTTTCATTTTCTCTATTTATTTCACATTCTCAAATTCAAACCAAAACTGAAATCTGCAAAACATTTTCAATCATACTCTTCATCCTCATATCCAAACACAAACCATCTTCAAAACATCATGCAAAATCGAATCCCTGTAAACCAATTTGCATTCACTCTCCTCAAAAAGCAAATCTGCATTTCCTTCTTCTAAATCTGGAAATTATGAAAGCCTGCATTCAAACCTGGAAGATTTACCCTGCATGTAATAATCTTTCAGCAAGCAAGAATTCAAGTTTAAAACTTTTGAAAGCAGATCTGCATGCAAGTTAAAGACATTTTAAAGCAAGTTAAAAGCTGTTTTCAAACCATAACAAAGGATGTTCTGCTCTGCATATTTATAACAGGTGAGCAACTCAATTTTTAAAAAGTAATTAAATAGGTAAAAGTTGTTTTCATGTTTTAAATAAGGAATGAATATATAATATGATTTTTCTGTGAATACATATATGTGAATGTATTTCTGGGTGCACGTTTATTATCTGTCATATTTCTGTATTCTAAATTTCAAACCTCTATTTGATTTAAAATCCATTCCCTCCTATTAAAATCTCTGTTGTGATTTAAAATGCAAACTAAAAATTGATTGTTAGTCATAGAGAAAGTTTTAAAATTTATATAAGTTGAATAAACTTTTGTTTTGCCTGGAAATATAATATAATAGAGTAACAATTTGTATAAGATGGAAATTCAAACTTTACAATTCAATGTTTCAGGTTTGTATATCAAAACATCATGCAAAATTATGATTTTTAAAAGTAAAATTACAATTTTTAATACTATATTCAGAGTGCAGTTTTGTTTTGACTGTGATATGAGTTTTTGGGCATCTCTGTTGCCACAAGTGGTTTAAGGTGATGAGATTGATCCTGGAGAAGGAGAAGTTACTGGAGATGTTGAGGAAATTATTGGTTTGGGTTGCAATTTGTTTTTGATGTTGTGATTTGGATTTAAAGTTGTGAACCCTGGTTTTTACCGGGTTACTGTTTTTACTTGAATTCGACCTCCTCTGTGGTTCGAGTTTCTTGGGGTTTTAGGGAATGGAGGTCGGAGGGTTATTGAAGACGTCGTCGAAGTTTCAAAGGAGATGGTGGTCGGAGGCGCGTGATCGTGGGTTGTTGACAGGTTTTGGTTGAGTAAGTGCTTTCTGTTCCAGCCTTTGATGTTTGAACTCGAGTGCAAATTCGAGTTGATTTGGGCAATCTGATGAATGAGGGGAGATGAGAGGTTGTTGGCCGATGGGAGATGGTCGATGATGTTGGCCAGCGGTGGCCGGAGGCAGTGTACAGGTGCACGGCGCATTGGAGGACATGATGGTGATGTTGTTGGTTTCAGGGTTTTGGTGCCTCGTGATGGTCTCGGGGAATTCAAGTTATAACTCGAAGTAGGTGATGAGTTTACTCGGAGTATTATATAAGTTGCTCGAGTGTTATATTGTTTCAGGTTTTTCAAAATATACAAAAACCTGATACACTTTTAAAAATTAATAGTAAAGTTTTAGAATGTAAACTAAAATTTAAACTAAGTTTTAAAACTGAATTTAAATATGAATCCAAATAGTTTAAATTTTGGTTTTTGAAATAATTTGAATTTTTAAATTTTAGTTTGGGTTTTAAATAAAAAACAGAAAAACTTGTTTCTGTTTTTAAATTTAAAAGTAAAGTTTAAAATGCAAATTGAAATTTAAACTGAGTTTTGAAAATCTGAAATGGAATATGAATTCAAATTAGATTATTTAAGATTTGAAATAATTTATGTTTTTAAATTTAAATTTGATTTTAAAACTTATAAGTGAAAGGCATTTGTGGCTTTGAATTTGAATTGAAAGTTTAAAATTTTAATTTAGAAATTTAAAATGAGTTTAAATCTGGTTTTTTAAATCTGGAATTAAATTTAAGCTTCAGTTTTTTTTAAAAATTAAATGAGTTTAAATTTAAATTGTTTAATTACTTTAAATGGTTGAATGATTTAAATTTTAAAATGAAGATTTGTAATGTAAGAAAAGCTTTTAAAAATTTAAGTTAAATCTGGAATGAAGATTTAAAATTTGTATTTCAGATTTGAAATTAAAAGAAAATTTTAAATTGAATTTGTTTTAAAAAAATAACTTGGAATGTTAAAGTGAATTTGTTTTATATTCTTGTAAACTTATATTATAAAATGGTTACTCTTTAACACAGGAGATAAAATGGTTTTAAATTGTTTTTAAACCTTGTTTAAATAAATTGTATTCATTTTCAATCTTAAATTTAAAATGAAATTTAAAGTGAAATTTAAAGTAAATTTGAAACAAAGTGTTTTTAAATACTTTATATAAGTAAGAAATGTTTTATTTAATTAAGTTAGAAATTTAAGCATTTGGATTTATTCAAATTATTAAGTTAATTTAAATGGATAATTAAATATTTAATTAATTAATAATATGGATGATTAATTAAATAATTAAGAATGTTGTAATAGGATTAATTAAGACTTAAGATTAATTAATTAAGGTTGATTAATCTGTAATTAGGAATTGTTAATAAAATTTTAATTAATGATTAAGATTAATTAATCAAGTGATTAAAGAATTAATTAAGTTACAGTTAACACTTAATTAGTTTAATAATTAGAGATTAATTAATTGGTAATTAAATATTAATTAATTTGTAATTAATAATGATTAATAATAGTTAATTGCGTAATTAAGTAATTAAGAATAGTTAATGAAGGTCATTAACATAAGATTGTTTAACAATTAATTAATGTGATTAATTTTTAACAATTAATTAGATTAATTAATTAATAAAATCATTTTTGAAATTGTTTAAGTTTAATTACTTAATGGAGGTAATTAATGAATTAATTACTTGATGTAATTAATTATGTTAATGTGATTTGTTTAGATTAATTAATTAAATTTAATTAATTTAAACATTTGTTGATGATTGATGAATAATTACTTTATGTAATTAATGGGGTTGTAATTACTTAGGGAAGTAATTAATTGATAATTACTGAATGTAACTAAAGGTGTTAAAGATGGAAGTAATTTAGATTAAACTACTTTGTAATTAATTAAGGGATTAATTGAGATAATTAATTAAGAGTAATTAATTTATGGAATGAGTAATTAAGGGAGGTTAATTACTGGATGTTATTAATCAAGGGTGATTAATATATATGTGGTTCAATTGCAGATTAATTACTTAATGCAATTAATTTTAAATAAAGAGATTGATTAAATGTAATTAGAAATCATTAATTAATAAAATTAATGATGTAATTTAAATTTGATTAATTAAGGAATAATTAATAAATGAAGTAATTAATTAATAAAGGATTATTGTAATAAATTTTAGTTAATTAATTGATTAAGTAATTACAAGTTAATTATTTGCAAAGAGTTAAGTATAATTAACTTGTGTAATTAATATTAAAGGCTAATTACTTATTGTGATTAGGGAATTGTTAATCAGTAATTATTAATTGAAATGAATAATAAGATGATGATTTATTTAATTAATTTGTAATCAATTAATGGTTAAGTTAAGCAGGATTTTAACGTTGAAGTAATTAATTTAATTCATTTTAAATTAATTATAGATGGTGTGATCATTAGATCATTGCTTATGTATGAATGATTGATATTGGTTGCCTTTAATGGTTTGCAATCTCAGCTATGAGATAAGGAATGTTATATTATATGGATGCATTGGTTGCATTGTGATGATGATAAGGATTATCTGCTATATTGATGATATGGATTATCTGTTGTGATGATAATGATGATTATCTATTGTGATGTGAATTATCTATCTGTGTGTATATAGATAATGAATTGAATTGTTTTAAACTCTAAAACAACTTGGACCTAAAAGACATGTTTTGGATTTCGATGAGACCGGGATCGGGTTTCCATATTTGGATATCAGAAAACCACATCGATCCAAATTAACGTTAGGTCGTGAATCTGAAGTGAAGATGAAGATTCCGAGTGCAAGGGTTATTGTCGTTAACTCTGAGGGTGATTCCAAAATGAGTGTAACGAGATAATGCCTTCGGTTTCGTTCGAACTCGGAATGAACTTGTATGGATTGAATGCTTTCAGAACATCATCAAGTGGACGATGAGCATTCTAAGTGATTTGTCCTATAAAGGTAATCGTAGCCTCAAGCCTCATCAACCGGGAATAGCTAAAACAGGGGAGGTGCAGCAAGGCTAAGTGGGTCATGCCCAAGTAGGACGAGATTTACCCCTGTCTAGATGTCCCTTTATCTCCGGCTTTGTGGTGCGGTTGCTGATCACAACTGCGGGGTGGTCTTGTTCAGAACTATTCAGTAAGGAATGGTTCTGGTCTTGTGTTGCAGGGGAGCAGACGTACTCCTCGGTACGGTGATCTAGGCCACGTACTGTGACGGGCGGTACCCCAGTAGCCCTTCCATTGATGGAATCCAAAATCCAATAAGTGCCAACGGTTTTGATTGTATTACCCACCTTTGTGGCTAGTAGCTGGAATTGAATAAATGTAATAATTTCGGCTATTTCTTATTTATTTGAAAACCCTAGACCTATTATAATATCACTGGATTTTCTATCAAATGTTTTGGTTAGCGTAAGGTAAAAACTTTTCCATGTTTATGTGTGGGAAGTCTTACGTGATACCTTTTGTTTTCAAAGGTTTTTCAAAAGTTAAGCAACTTTAACCTGTTACTCACTCCAGACCCATGTATGACCCGGAGTTTATTTCTGTTTTTCTTAAACCCTTGGGTACTCAAATTTTTACGAGTAGCCAGGGGATTCAGGTTAGTTTTGATGAATTATGGAGGAGCAATGGAGCAGGAGGCTTCTGCGTGTAGATATATAGTTTTCCACTGTGTTGGTATCTCTAAGTGTTTTCTGTATTGTGTATTGAGTTGTAATAACTAGACAGGTGTTTATAACTATCTAGATGTGTTGTATTGTTTGTGTAACTCTGATAATTGTAGTATACTATGTAATATTTATGTTATTAATATAATTTATTCGTTCCGCTGTTGAGATTCTGATGTTGTTTCTTTTTTCTCTTCTTTCTTTTCTCTTTTCTATCCCTTTCTTTCTTCAAGATGATGCGATTTTCTAGGAGTAGAAATTCGGGTCGTCACAACACCAATATTTTAAGCAATATTGTCTCTCTTTACAAAGATTGGTTCATAAAAGGATGTATGGTCACAAATAATATCCTTCCAGCTAGAGAACCTATCTCTCAAATATACTGGAATTTAGAGGGTTCAAGATAATCATTAAACTTGATAGTTTATGATCGCATCTCATGGCTCTTTATTATCCCTACCCTTAGAGCCTTTGGCTTTTCAGAAGTGTTTACCGATATGATTTAGAGACTTATTTCCAGTTAATTGTGGTATTCGATCCTTAACAATGGAAGATTGATGGATTTCCTCATATCTTGGCATGGGATAAGACAGGGTGCTGTTATTCCTACCTTTTTTATCATAGCCGTTATGACCCAAAGTAGAAGGCTTCATGCGCTTACTCTCTCTGAATAAATTACACCACCACTCCCAATGGTTATCCATTGGTTCCCTCAAACTCTTTCGTTGATGATATCTCCTTCATTAATAATCAACGTGGACGTATTAATTATTTAATGGCATTTTGAGACGTTATGAAAGATCATTCAGACAAAAAATTAAGATTGATAAAAGATCGATCATTACCCAAATTTGACACTTCATCTCAAAAAAATTGGCTTAGATCTAATACTAATTTTCGTAAGTCATCTCTGTTGAATCAAATGCATTGACAGTGGGGTAAAGAAGGGAAATTTCAAAAAGTTTCTTTTTTTATTTTTGTACTAGAAATTATTTTGTACTTGTATGAACAAATTTTTACACTAAATTGTATTTAGTGGTCATTAACGAAAACATGTTTGTAATTTAATTTAATTGTATTTTATTTATTTAAAATTTCACTATATATATAAATATATGTTTATATTTTACATCATGATTTAAATCTTGTTATACGTATGTATGCACACACAATCTAATTTCATTTTATTTGATTAGTTTATTATAATTTATTTATTAGGGAATCATATTCACAATGTGAACTCCATACATGTAGACTATCCATGGACATCTATATAGAAATCAACATTGAATATAAGCATATTTGCATGACCATTATGAAATATGGTTATAAAATGGAAGTACAATATCAATAATGTATTTGATTAATCTCACGATGACAGATATTATTTAATATGTGTGTGTATATTATTTTCGACCCATTATTAAATATAAAAAAAATTGTATTGGCTGTAATATAAATATGCTTTTTTCTCGGTTTAAATTTACATGTACATTTTAAAACTAAAACATATTTATTATGAAATTTATAATATATATATCAAATTTGAATTTAATATATGTTTTTTTATATATATAATTAATATATGTTTATATATATATATATTCTTATTGAAATTAAAATTTAAGATTAAGTTTGATTAATTCAAATTAATACATATATTGAAATATATTTTTTAAATCGTATATTATACATTTCATCAAAAAATAGTATATTATATATATATATATATATATGTATGTATTAACATTCCGAGATCCATTTTTTTAAAGAATGAAGAAAAATAATGAATTTTTTGTTTTATTTACTTAAAACACTAAAAGGAAAAATAGTAATAAATTTGTTTGTACAAGCCTGAAAACAATTTCATTATATATATTGAAAGTAATACGTACATACATACGAACATACATACATACATATACATATACATATACATATACATATATATATATATATGGGTCTATGCCTTAAGCATAATTTTTTAAACTTTATATGCACAATTATATATTTAATTAATTACATGTACATATATATAATATAATGTATGTGTGTATATGTTACCATTGTTTTATTTAAAAAATATAATTTTTATTATTGGTTGAAAATAAAAAAATCTTGTGAAAATAAACGCGTACCTTAGATCTACCCTTTGTTGGCACGTTAGTCGCTAGTTGTTCCTCTTCGGATCGTTGTTCCATCTCCATAAACTTGGCATGTGAATCCAAACTTTAAAGCTTCAACCAACTTTCTAATGGAGGCTAGTTATAGAGTTTAGTGTGTTTTGAATGGGAAAAGGTGGCTATTTATAGCAATCTAGTATAATATCTCCACCTTCATCCCTCTTTTGATTCCAGATATCATCTAGACCCATCAACCAAGACAAACCCCTCTCCTATTCTCCTTATATGCTAGTTATGCCTTTTACTAGGCTTCCATGATATCAAGCTTAATTAATATACCATATATTAATTGTTTAATCAATTAATTACGCATATATATTTAACTAAATCGGCAAATAATAATTATATATTATTTTAGTTAATTTTTAGGCTTCAAATAAATTATTAAAAAAACATAAAAATTCAATATAATATTTGTATTAATTTTATTATTAATTCAAAACATTTATGAATTAATTTTAAATTGATTGAACTTGAAAATTGGCTGGCAGCTCGGTTGAATTGACTAATGATGTGGACTCAGTCTGTGATTAATATTTAAACAATCTGAATGTTAAAGCATGTACAAACTTTTCTTAAGTACAGTGTTAGGCATGAGTTCAGTTGCTTATAGATCATTTAGTCGAAATCCAATTCCTAATCTTTATTATGCTAGACCCTATAAAGATATTTTATGCATGTTTTATTTCCGTCATTACTATATCTTTAAGACATCTAAACTTTGTTCAGTGGTAAAGAAACTCCAATATAATTATAGTTAATTGCATTGACCACTTTACAGTTCTTGGTTCAATTTATAACATTTATCGGTTAACCATTTTACTTTGACTAGAGATTCTAACTTTAAGTTAACTAGTAATTACAATGATACTAACATTTTACAATAAAAGATACAAATTCTCTTTTGAGCAATGTTTCACTTCAAGCAGTTTAATGTATACCCAACTATGATCATAATAAGATCGTGATGTCATGTGGTTGACTATAATCAAAGTATAACTAGCTACTTAAGATCAAACAGTTTAGGTATGGTTTGCATTATATTAAAGTGGGTGTGCATATTAGATTTTGATTGGTCATACATTGCAAAATATCCTAAAGGAGATGAGCATATATATGGGATTGGAAGCAAAGGATTTGTTTTATTACAACAAATATTCCCACGAACATATATGTGCTCCAAAGGGATGTAGTAATATCTAATCATGATGTTGACACCAGAAAGAGCTTTGTTCAGTGGTCTTGCTTTCTACACTAAATAAAGTGCATGCATAGTGAAGATGGGAGGTGGTGTCGAAAAATTTCAGCATGGTATCAGAGCCGATGGTTCGAAAGGACTAATATGATGTAGAGTTGACATAAGTATGCTCTAATGTGTGGCTCTCCAGATTCTCATTAAGGTGGAGACATATGTTAGAATTCAACCTGCTCCAACGACGGAAAAGAGGACTCTTTGTAAAATGCTTGGCACAATTTGCTGAAAGGTGGTAGCTACCTGATTTGAACCGTTAGAGGTGCAAGCGACCTTATCCAAGTGTTGTGAGAACTCTGTATAACTTCAAGTTGAATTGAGAAAAATCTCACCAAGGTAGAGATCTATTAGGTGTGGGTCACATTATATTAAAGTGAGTGCGTAGATTGAATTATGATTAGTCCTGTATCACAAGATATCCTAAAAGAGGTGAGCATATATATATGAGCTTGTTAGCATATAAAAACAAGGGATTTCTATTGTTACAATAAATGTTCCCATGAACGTATATGTGCTTAGGGGGGTTGTAAGGATATCCAATCATGATGCTGGCACCGGAAAGAGCTTTATTTAGTGGTGTTGCCTTTTTATACTAAATGAAATGCGCGTATAGTGAAGATGCAAGTGGGTGTGAAAATTTCAACATTCACAACTACAATAGATAAAATACTTTTCCAAAGGATTTTTTACTGTTATATATGTTTAATGTATTAATATAGTTATTTATATCACAATAAACAACAGATGCAATAGGAAAAAACCAAAAGCATTCTTTGCTTCGAAAAAGGTTCTTATACAAGAGTTAAGTTATATAATAAATCATATAGTAACCCTAAGGGAACACCCTTAACTCTGTCAGTCTTTGCCACTCACTTATCTTTGCATTCAACTTTATGGAGGAAGGACTAATATATACTTTAGTAATACAACTACAAAATCTAGACTTTTTACAAGTAAATGGAGCTCCTCCTTAATTTCGCACATTGGTAAACTAATTCTCACCAAGCTTCTCCTTTCGACCCTAGGTTTACATATTTTCTTCGCTTTTACTCCCACTCATTTTATTTTCAAATATTTTTAAAGACTTAGTGCTAACATCTCGTGGGATCCTATGGACAACTCTTGTAAGCATCACTAGGCTTTGTGAAGTGTTATTTAATGGTTGAAATTCGAGGGTGACCTAGATCTGCGAGACCTTAAGGATTTTGCACCGCTTGCACCTTCATGCTTTGAGCTCTAGAATTTTTCCAGTTTCATGACAAATATCGTAAATTTGCTAACCAGTCCTTCAGTGGCCAACCGTAGATTCTAATGATATATAGAAACGAATGCAAAAGCATAAAGCTTCCTTTGATATTCTATTCACTGGTGACCATGCATTTATATTGTTTAAAAATCAATTCCATCTTTGGATCGCATGGGATGCAATCTGAGAGATACGTCAACCCTGTGTTCTTTTGACCTTAATATAGGATGGTCATATCCGGCTTAAGGTTTATCTCTTCATTTGGAAACTTCTCCATAATGGTCTTCCACTTAAACTGATCTCAAACCATTTTATACCCAATCCATCCAAATGTGGACGTTGTTCTCAAAAGGACATTGAATCTACGTCGCACCTGTTTAGCTCCAGTAAGCTTGCGAAATTTGTATGAAAGTCACTTTGAGTCTTATGGGTTTTCCGTTCCAACAATGTTAATCTACATCCTAGACTTATTTACAAGTGGTCTTTTGTTAGGGGCAAATATATCCATGTTATCCTTTCTCACATTTTCCATATTATATATAAACCAATTTGTTTTAAACAACAAAATTATAAGACCCCTCGATGTTATTAGGCTCATCCATGAGGACATTTTTTTTGCTTTGAAGGGTAAATCATATTTGAATCCTAGATTCTTATCTCATAGATGATCTTATTCTACACGATTGATCATGATGCCCTAGTCCCTATAATAACCCCTCATAGTTTTATTTGTTTACTTATTTCATAGTTATGCTTTTAAATATTATATTTCACCTTGTTGATTATTTTCTAATGTTGCTTCAGATTCCTACTATAGTTTAGGAGGTCTTAACAAACGATTTAGTTTATGCTTTTTCCATGGGATTAGATTTTGGTGCACATATGCTAACATACCTAGGATGCATTCAAGACTACAATGAGGTTTCACCTATGGTTGAGTGTATATATTTACCTTTATTTGTACGCTCGAGATTATGGGAGCTCTGCATATTTCAATGTTTCTATTTTTCATATGTGTCATCAAAGGAAAGCATTTTCCCTCTTTTGGTCACACATACACACACATACATGCATATAGAGTTAGAATCAGTAACATCCCTTATTTAGCACCATTTCGTAGTACCCTGATATGAGGCATAAGTTTTTATTTAATTATTTTTTATTTCTCTCTTCTATCACATAGGTCAAATATTTAAATATAAACTCATGGCTAATATCAAAGGGCTACAAATTATGCTAAATATAGGGTGACTTCAATCCTAGCTCAAATTGTGTGTGTGTGTGTGTGTGTGTGTATGCATACTTATATATAAGTAAGTAAGTATGTATGCATATATCACTGCATCTACCTCTTTCTAGTTCCTCGCTAGAAGAGAGATTTTTGTAAGGCGGTTTATTTAAAGAGTAAATTTAGATTATACTTTGATTATGGTCAAGCACATGACACGATGATCATATACTTTGCCTAAGTATTTTATGCTTCATTTTGCATCAATCATCATCCCATTTTCTACTTTGATCTAAATTCAAACTCTAAACTCTATCGATACAAGATCTATGCTCAAACATGCATATCGAAAGTTCATTTTCTAATCTAAGAAAATAAGCACACAAAATAAAAACCAATAAGCATCATATCATTGTAAACACAAGAAATAAAATTCATATACTATGCTATAATCTATACCTTCAGCTATAAAATGAAATTGCATATAAAATCCATTTAAAATATTTAAATTAGTTTTTAAAACATCTATAAATACAATTTAATTAAAGATCTTATTTTCAATCTGAAAAGTTAAAAACATGTTTTTAGCTATTTGAAAGCATTTAAAATAGTAAGAGATGATAAATCACTTACTAGACATCAAATAGCACTAAAAATAACGCAAATCTGAAGCGAACAGAAGATGGCCTAAATTCTAAAGCACCCAAATAAATTAGCTTATTCATTGTTATTTCTCTTTAATTGTTTGATTAGACTCTAAATAGTAAGGATTTGAGATGATTTTGGCTAAGAAGTTGATTAATGAGGTTAAAGATAGGCTTTGGGAAGTGGAAAAGTGATTAGGGGTTTTCACATTAGGTCTAATTAGCCACAATCCTGAAATGAGCTAGTGGGCTAGTTACGGGTTTAATCTAATTACTCAACAGTCTATCTAAAAAATGTCTTACTTCAAATGATCATATCTCCCAAGCTGTGAGGCCATATATCTTTTACGACCATACAACAGAAGGAGAAACCATCATATCTTTCATTTGAAAGTGGTTTCAAGACTCAATTCGGCTTCTATCAAATGATATAGGCTATAAAATATTTTTAGAGTTAAAACCCTCCAATATTTGTTCTCAAGATCAAAACTATCGATACTCGACATTTCCTAATGTTATATTTAATTTGGACCTAGTTTGGTTATAAAAATAATATTTTCATGATCCCTCGATACGTAAAAATATGAATTGTTACATTTGTTATCCGACATCCAAAATGCAGGATAATAAGCACACTGCAGCTCCATCTTATTAGGAGTGAAATTTTGTATTGGGGTGGATAGATGTGTAAAGAAGTTTAATAACTTTTGAAGAAGCTTGTAACTTTATCAAAATAAAGCGTAGAGAAATATACGAAATACAGCTCTGAGGTGGATATTTGTGGGACTTTGTAATTTTAATAGTTTGGATTTATGAAATAAAGGGTATGGAAATGTACACAATACATCTCTAAGTAGAATATTCGATATTCGAAAATCATATTGTTAATGTTCTCTTAGAATATAAAAAAGGAAAGACAAGCTAGCCCCGACCTTTTTCTTTACCCACTCCATTATTTTGTCAAAATAATTCACATCACATGTATTACATTACTTCCCTCATTGGTTTACATTTCTACCCTTCAACTTATTTGTCTTTTTCTTCTACCTGACATGTTTATACATTCACCTTATTGTTTTTGTTATAACAAAAACTATATTCTATTGATTTCAATTCTTGTTTTACAAACATAAAATGAGTTCCTTTAAAAAATCATTAAGTAGACTTCTTTTTATTTAGTAGTTTGAATGATCAATAAATATCTTGTTGTCTTTATTCATTATGATTTGGAAATATATAAAAATAATTATAAATTTATTTCATAAATTTAATCTTGAGTTTAAATATTGAGTTGCTTCAAGTTTAAGATTAAAGCTAGACTATTTTTCAAAACTTAATCTAAATCAGTGGTGTTTTTTTTTTCTTTTTTTATTACATTGAAGACGAAAATGTGGTAACACCATTTGAATGATCTATAAATATCCTATGGTAGATATCACTATCCTTATCATAAGGGATGCATTTTGTTTCGGTGTGGTTAACAGGCGTACCATCTAAACACATTAGTTTTAGGATGATACTATTTGCACACACTGAAACATCACCCTTCACCTACCATTTCTCTTGCGAAATCAAATACTTTCCTCACCTACCCATGCTCTCTTTTTTCTTATCATTTGATAAAATCAATCACCCTTTACTCTCCTTCACTCTCCTCAAAAAAGTTTTCTCTTCTAAAAAATAAAATATAAAATCAAATTTGTTCGAAACTCAACATCTCAAAACTGATTCTCTTTTAAAACCAAAAATCAATGTCTCCTAAAGCGTGCAAGTTGTTCAAATATTCACGTAGGGATAACATAGTTTAAATATTAATAAAAACCTATTAAATCATAAAACAGTAATCTCAAAATAATAAAACATGTTTTCTTACATTGTTCATCTCCTTTTCATCTTCCAATAATGGGTAATATGAGAAAACAGTATTATGAATGACAAAAGGTAATATGCATAATTATGACAAAAAAGTAATATACAACGTTAGTTAAGTAATAGTAATTTCATACAAATAGTAAAATTTCAAGCTATGGATTGGTATTAATATTTTAAACATAAGTAAAATTATTTTACGTTAGTTTATAATTTATAAAATAATTCCACCTACATTATTCACCTCTCTTTGTTCTGTCACTAAAAGCAATAGTAGATGAAATTGTAATGTTTAAAAAATTAAAGCCTTTTTTGATATTATGTTAGTTGATTATGCAGGTTTTTTTGTTTTAATTTTTAGTTCAGTTTTGTCTATTTGAGCATAATTGGTTTTTGAAGTGGTTTTTTTAGTTAACTTATTATTTTTTGAGTGGGTGAAAGGAGTGTTTGATAGGTGCATATGTGCCTATTATATCTCCCTCGTTAGTTTCTAGAACACTACCGCAATTTGATTAGAGTGCATTTTTGTGTGATATAAGAGGGACACATAAAAGGGGCATGAAAGGGAAATGATTCATGAAAGGAGCATGTGTTCTTGTGTTACAAAATGGGCATTTGAAAGGAGCCATTTTAACTATTTTGTTATAAGTAATTTTTTTATTGTATTTTTCAATTAAGTAGCTAAATAATATCATTAAAAAAGTCAACTTCTATTAATCACTAGAAATTGAAATAAAAACACAAATAAAACTAAAATCAATGGAATACCAACGAAATACAACCGAACTCAGGTGGTGGGTATGCAGGTGGTAAGGCAGGTGGACGTCCCAAAATAAACTGTTGGTATCTAGTTATGTGTTGCAAACGTTCCACCTCACTCGAAGCCAATTCTAGGATTTGTTGTCTTTCAAATTAGAAAAAGCTTCCCTATTCTCTTGAATCTTGAGAAGTGATATAGCTTTAGAAAGATGAATTTGTTCAAATTTCCTCACACGATGAGTGACATCCTTGAAAGCCATAGATAGGCAAGCGGATGGTCCACTTGGATAAGGCTTAGGGGAGGGAGTAGTATATATGGAGGTGCTAGGATTAGGGAAGGGAGTAGTTCCTATTCTCATTTTCCTTCTCCTACCACGAGCTTTGGATGATGAATCTCTACCATGCATTGTTGTGCCCTGTTGTGATGGTTGTGTGTTGATGTTTTCAAGTGGAGTATAAAATCCATCAATTTCCCACGTTGCATTGAATGATGTGTTAGTGGTTCGTTTTGAGGGAGTATAATGCACTTGATCTTCTACAACACCAGGTGTGACGCCCCACCTCTATACCCATGCTAGCCAAGAACACTACGGTGTAGTGCTGTCAACTAGCATGGAGAATAAGGCTGTTGAGGAGCGACCATCCATGTGATTGCTTATCACACGGTGGCTATAAATAATCTTCGGAAACAAACATAGAAATAAGCATAACACAAATCAGTCACAGACATCCATATCACAAAGGCGGAAGAAGATATGAATATATAACTAACACATGAAAGTGTATATTAGAGTAGTGGTCAAAAAGATCCACAATAATACAATAGAATAGCAACACGCGCTATACAAAAGAATACAACTATGAGTCTATATCTCAAGTGTATACAACAAAAACTGTTAATCTAAATAGTTAGCCAAAAGTCAGAGTAGCAAAACCCGGGAAGAAGTCAAGCAGAAGCACCTGTAACATCTCGGTCTGACCCGAGTATTATTTAAGAAAATAATAAACGGATCAATCTAGCTATAAATATCAGATGACATGGTATAAAATAAAAGATATGGCATAAACGTAAAATATCCATACTGACATACTACTATAAGTATGCAAATGATGATCAACAGAAGATCAAACAATAAGAGATAAATCGATATCACAAGAATCTTCTCAAAGATCCAAAGAGGGCATCATACCCTAAACTTGTACTCATAACAAGTCAATGACATAAATTCCAGAAATCAACACAAGAAATCCAGAAATCACAGAAAAAGTGAAAGAGGCCTATCACATGACGGTCCGAAGACCATGGGGAGCTACCCCATATGGGTGAGTCGCAATCACCGGATGAGGTATAGGCTAACCAAAAAGCAAAAAGGTATGTGTGAGTGGAATCACACAAATGGTGTCTAGCCTAACCTCGCAACAAAAAGGTATGTGTGAGTGGAATCACACAAATGGTGTCTAGACTAACCTTGCGGACAAAGAGATATGTGAGTCGGAATCACACCCATGAGGTCTAGTCTAACCTTGCAAACAAAGAGACATCGCACAATTGCTAGTCTAAATCATAAAATGATCGTCATGATCAACGAGAAGTGTCAATTACAATAAGCTGGTAAATATATGAGCTTAGCCTCATGTCCCATAACCACTAGCTTAACTTAAATATTTACGAACAAATTGTAGATCTCCACTAGAAAATTGTCACATGAGATTCAATCGAATAAGTCCAAGAATTAACCGACGAAGTAAACGCAAGCGTTTCATACCACTTGTTTTACTAAGTCGTTTAATTAGATTTCTCGTACGAGTGAGGGAAAGGTTTTTATATACTAGTAGATTAGAAAACGGTTTAAGAAAAGAGCTTTGTTATTGAAAATAGGGTTGAAGTCATTTTGTGGAAAGAGTTTTGATATTTCTACTATTATAGAAAACCTTTATATTTTAAAGTAATAAATCATAGAAGTGATTGTAGAAACAATCAATCATAAAAATTCACATTCGAAGACGTGAATAAAATCCAAAGAAACCGATAAAGAATCCATCGAAATAGATATTCAAAAATCCATAAAATCGACCGAGAAGCCCAAGATAGTTTGTCTCGAAGAATGGTCAACTCGGTATCTCAACAAAGCAAGTTCTGTTGAATGTTTTTCAGATAAGATCCCCTACGGAGGGGGGGTACGGGGGTGGCAACCCCCAAGGTGGGGGTGTGGGGGAAACCCCCCCGCTATGGTAAAATAGGACCTACCGACCTAGTGGAGGGGACGACTTAAAGTCTATACGACCTACCGACCTAAGGTCAAATACGACCTAACGACCTAAGGTCAGATACGAGGTCAAGCGACCTAAAGATTTGCAGAGGGCACGCGAACTAACGGCACAAAGGCCTAACAACCTAACTGGAATAAGGTCATGCGACCTAATGGCCTAACTAGGTCGAGCGACCTAAAAGGTATAACGACTTAAGATTCTTCGACCTAACGACCTTGTGGTCTTGCGACCTAAATGGTCTAGCGACCTAACTGTATTAAGGTCTAACGACCTAAACTGGTCAAGCGTCCAAATAGTCATGCGACCTAAGGAAGGTAAGGTCTAACGACCTAACACTCGCGACCAACGGTCTAAAGAAGATGGCCACACGACCTACGACCTTGCGACTTTGTGACCTTGCGACCTAAGGTCCATACGACCTAACTCCGAAGACGTTAGAAATGGCCAGAACGACCTACGACCTAAGGTCCATACGACCTATGACCTAACTCCGAAGTGAAAATTCAAGGCGGTACGACCTAGCGCGATAACACGCGACCGTCCTAAGGGTTAGGTCGCGAGCGACCTAACTCCGAACACAGAAAAATGGTCAGAACGACCTAAGTGTAGAAAATTCACCAAAACGCTAAAAATTGGAGTTTTTGGCCAATCCAATCCAAACCAAATGCTAATATGCATGCAAAAATGATAGGAATCATTCCCAACAGTCCAATATAGTTATAGGCTAGAATTGTGAGATAAAAATCTCACCTTTGCACCAAATTTATGAAGAAAAGCTTGAAAGCAATGGAGAAGTAATCACAAGCTTGAATCCAATATCTTCTTCTTGAATTTGGAATTGAATGTTGGATTTGCAAGAGAATTTGAGCTTGGAATATTAATTTCCCCTTCCACTCACCATTAATGCTAAAGCTTGGTTGTTAGGAAATTTATGAAGAGTGAGGAGAAGGAGAGAAGTGGGTTTGAGTTATAATGGCTAATCTAACCCAAAGTCCAAAGAGGGAAAAGTAAGTGAAATTCCACTAACTCCAAACCTATCAATGTTTATACTTAAAAAAATTGTAAACGGCATTTCGAACTCAATGGAAGTGGTCTCGAGTCCTAATTTGACCATTTGCAAAAAGTAGCATTTCGGACCAATATCCGATTAACGACAAAATATTTAAATAAAATATTTAAACATAAAATCGATAAATATGCGGGTTGTTACAGACTCCCCTCCTTAAAGAAATTGCGTCCTCGCAATATAAGATGGAAATAAAAAGTAACAACCATAAAAGCATATTAACACACAAAAAAATTGAAATAGGAAGTTCACCTCAAAGAGCAGGAGTAAGCAAGTCTGGATGTGTTCCCTCGATGAATTCTCTGGATTCGCAAGAGCAATCCTTAGGATTTGAGGACCATTGAACCTTCACAAGCGGAACATCTTTATTTCGGAGTCGTTTGACCTCCGAAGCAATAATTCGAATAGGATGCTACTCGTAAGTTAAATTTGGCGAAACTTCAATTTCTTCCACAATACCAGGCTCAAGAATAGAATCGGAATCTCGAAGGCATTTCCGTAATTGAGAAACGTGAAACACGTCATGCATGGCAGAAAACTGAGACAGTAATGAAAGGCGATAAGCCATGGAACCAATACGTTCAGTGATAGGAAATGGCCCAATATATCGAGGCGCTAACTTTCCCGACCAACTGAAACGTGCAACACCTTTCATAGTGAAACACGAATAAAAACAAGATCTCCAACAGAAAATTCTAATTTCCTTCTTCGATTATCTGCATAGGATTTTTGTCTACTCTGGGCTTCTTTCATCCTATGTCGAATAAGTTCAATCTTTTCTGTGGAATCATGAATAAAGTCTGGACCTAAAACCAGCCTCTCACCGGCCTCAAGCCAACAAGAAGGAGATCGGCATGGCCTTCCGTAGAGTGCCTCGAAAGGTGCCATACCAATACTAGATTGGAAGCTATTATTATAGGAAAATTCGACAAGTGAAATATGATCTTCCCAACTTCCACCAAAATCAAGCATACAAGCTCGAAGAAGATCTTCAAGAGTTTGATTCACACGCTCGGTTTGTCCATCAGACTGGGGGTGATAAGCAGTGCTAAAATTGAGCTTCGTTCCTAAAGCTTTTTGAAGACTCTTCCAAAATCCACTAGTAAACAATGGATCTCGATCGCTAACAATAGAAGTAGGAACTCCATGCAATTTAACAATTTCTTTGATAAAGAGTTTGGCCAAAAGAGGAACGGTTCGGTTAGATCGAACGGGAATAAAATGGACGGATTTAGTAAGTCTATCAACGATCACCCATAAGCTATCATGACCCGAACGAGAACGGGGAAGGCCATCTATAAAATCCATGGAAATTTGGTCCCACTTCCAAATTGGAATTTCTAAAGGTTGCAATAACCCACTAGGCCTTTGATGTTCGGCCTTGACAAGTTGGCAAGTCATGCAACACTTAACAAAGTTAGCAATATCAGATTTCATTCCCTCCCAATAATAAAGTCGCTTCATATCAGCGTACATTTTACTACTATCGGGATGAATGGTGAATTTAGAACGATGGGAATCTTCTAAAATATCTTTACGAAGATCACCAATATTTGGTACGATAAGTCTACCAAATTTTTGAATGCCGCCACGAGAATCAATATCAAAGTCTTTCAAACCTTCAATATCAATTTTATCCTTAACATTTTGGCCAAGAAGAGCCAATTCAGGATCTAGCCCATGAGCTTTAAGAATGCGGTCTAAAAGAGAAGGATGAGCCTCAAGGCTACATAAAACAAGTGATGAGCATAAATCGGATACGCGCTCTCGAATCTCACAAGTGGATATAATTTCGAGATTGTTCCATTCGGATATTATCATAGAAACAAATGCTTGTTGTTTACGGCTAAGAGCATCGGCGACACGATTACCCTTACCGGGGGTATAAAGAATATCAAGATCATAAGGTGCAAGGAACTCAAGCCAACGCTGTTGACGCAAATTAAGTTCCTTTTGAGAAAATAAATATTTCAAAGACTTATGATCCGTGCAAAGAATAAATTTCTCTCCCAATAGATAATGACGCCAAATTCGAAGGGCGAAAACAATGGCCGCGAGTTCTAAATCATGTGTGGCATATCTAGTCTCGGCTGGCTTCAATTGCCTAGAAGCATAAGCAATAACACGTTCTTTTTGCATAAGAACGGCACCCAAACCAACGTGACTAGCATCAGTATAAACAATAAAATCTTGATTCCCTTCGGGAATAACAAGAATAGGAGCATCGGAAAGGAGTTCTTTCAATTTCTGAAAAGAGGCTTCACATTTGTCCGACCAAATGTATTTAACTCCCTTCTTAGTCAAGCCAGTAAGAGGCACGACAATCTTAGAAAAGTCTTTAATGAAATGACGGTAATAACCCGCCAATCCGAGAAAACTACGAATCTCTGTCACACTCTCCGGTCTCTTCCAATCTTGAATCGCTTCAATCTTTGAAGGATCCACGGAAATTCCGGATTCGGAAATAATATTACCGATAAACTTCACACGAGATTGCCAAAAGTGGCATTTAGAAAATTTCGCCTTTAATTGATTACTCCTAAGAGTTTCCAATACAATCCGAAGATGCTTTTCATGCTCCTCCTCGGTTTTAGAATACACAAGGATATCATCAATGAAGATGAGAACAAACCGATCAAGGAAATCTTTGAAAACTCGATTCATGAGGTCAACGAAATAAGCTGGATCATTAGTTAACCCAAATGGCATAACAAGCCATTCATAAGATCTATATCGAGTACGGAATGATGTCAAAGGAATGCTATCCTCTGCGATACGAAGCTGATGGAAACCGGTAGCCAAGTCCAATTGTGAAAAGACCTTAGCACCACTAAGCTGATCGAATAGATCATCAATCCGAGGTAAAGGATATTTATTTTTAATAGTAAGATCGTTAAGCTTGCGATAATCAACGCAGAGCCTAAGAGTACCATCGGATTTCTTTACGAAAATAGCCGAAGCTCCCCAAGGCGAGGAACTAGAGCGAATAAATTGCTTCGTCTCCAATTCGGATAATTGTTTGCGCATCTCTTCATTTTCCTTATTGGACATGCGATAAGGAGGACGAGTAATAGGTTGAGCTTCAGAGGTAAGATTAATTCTGAACTCAATTGCTCGTTTAGGTGGTAAACCTAAAACGGGCTCGAATATGTCGAAAAATTCACGGACAACGTGAATTCGAGAAATGACATCTTCCTCATCATCATCGTCGTCGTCTCGAGGATTTAAAGAATATAAAGATGCAGTCAAAGAAGAATCCGAATCTTTAAGAATAATAGAAATCTGACTTACAGATTGCGGATGTCGGAGATAAATAGTTCGCTCAGGACATAGGATATGAGCTTCATAACGGTTAAGCCAGTCCATACCCAATATCATTCCAAAGCCTAGGTAACGCATAACATGCAAATCGGCTAGGAAAGAAAAATCGCATAAAATAATCTCCACATCTTTACAAAGCAAACTAAGAGTTGTGGATCCACCAACAGGATTCGCAATTTTTAAAGAAGTCATTAATGCAGTAACACTTAAGGAAAAAGTGTCTGCCAGTTCCTTTGATGTAAAAGAATGGGATGCACCCGTATCAAAGAGAACTCTAATACGTTGATCATGAAATAAAATAATACCATCAAGAATGGAGTGAGAAATACCTTGGCCACGAGATGTGTTGCCAGGGGCTTGAGCCACATTCAACTTTCCTTCCTTCTTACCTTCACGTTTGAGGCATTGATGTATGTAATGATCTGGGCTCTTACAATAGCGACAAGATTTGGGCTTAGAGCACTTATTCACAAAATGATCCCCAGATCCACAGTTGAAGCATCTCACACCACTAGGAGAAGGAGACTTTGCCGCAGGGGTTGCTTGCTTACCCTTTTTGTTGGGATAAGGGCCTTTGAATTTGTTGCGCCTCTTTTTGTTGTTGATGTTGGGTTTGGAAGCTACTACTTCAACATCACTTTCTTTATCAGCCTCTTCCAAACGAAGAGCGATATCTATAAGTTGGTCGAAAGGAACTTCTAAGTTTAGAAGTAATGGCTTCTTGAGGCTTTTGTTTAAGCCATAAACGAACCTCTGGTTCTTCTGGGGTGTTGATGTATCCATCCCCATATTTGGAAAGCGACTCAAAGGCTGCGACGTAATCAGTCACAGAGGACTCACCTTGAACAAGGTCTATAAAGCGTCGACCCAGAGTTACCTTCTCTGCTTCTGGTACAAATTTTAACTCGAACCGTGTCCGAAATTGCTCCCAGGTAAGGTCCGCTTCGTTGACTTTAGAAATAAGAAGTTCATACTAGTCCAATGCTTTCTCTTGGAGCATACTGGAAGCCAACTGAACACGGTGAAGATCGACGAGATTCATGCGAATGAATATTCGATCGTAGGTCCTCAACCAAGCCTGGACCTCGATGATAGTTTCAGAACCTTTAAATGGCTTCCCACCCAAGTTGGTGTAATCATTGCACAAACGTGCAAACCCAGATTTAGGATGAGTAGGTTCCGGATTAGAACCAGCTGCTTGAGCATTCGTGACAAGGTCAAGAAGTTGCTGGGTAGTCATAAAAACTCCATCTTGGGTAGAGCACTAGATGGTCCAGCTCTGGGATGACCAGGTCTAACCATTTCTCTTCCTTAAGAAAGAAAAAAGAGAAAGAAGAATATTATTCACTAATGAATATCAAGCAATCTTGCTAGATAAAACAAGGAATCATAAAGGATAAAGGATGAATCGGTACGATGACTCGAATTAATCCTAAGACATAACTCCTAAGGTGGACTTAGGACGATGATCCTTGTTAAGTTATTCTACATTGTTCCGAAGTTTGGCTCTGATACCAAGCTGTGACGCCCCACCTCTATACCCATGCTAGCCAAGAACACTACGGTGTAGTGCTGTCAACTAGCATGGAGAATAAGGCTGTTGAGGAGCGACCATTCATGTGATTTCTTATCACACGGTGGCTATAAATAATCTTCGGAAATAAACATAGAAATAAGCATAACACAAATCAGTCACAGACATCCATATCACAAAGGCGGAAGAAGATATGAATATATAACTAACACATGAAAGTGTACATCAGAGTAGTGGTCAAAAAGATCCACAATAATACAAAAGAATAGCAACACGTGCTATACAAAAGAATACAACTATGAGTCTATATCTCAAGTATATACAACAAAAACTGCTAATCTAAATAGTTAGCCAAAAGTCAAAGTAGCAAATCCCGAGAAGAAGTCAAGCAGAAGCACCTGTAACATCTCGGTCTGACCCGAGTATTATTTAAGAAAATAATAAACGGATCAGTCTAGCTATAAATATCAGATGACATGGTATAAAATAAAAGATATGGCATAAACGTAAAATATCCATACTGACATACTACTATAAGTATGCAAATGATGATCAACAGAAGATCAATCAATAAGAGATAAATCGATATCACAAGAATCTTCTCAAAGATCCAAAGAATGCATCATACCCTAAACTTGTACTCATAACAAGTCAATGACATAAATTCTAGAAATCAACACAAGAAATACAGAAATCACAGAAAAAGGGAAAGAGGCCTATCACATGACGGTCCGAAGAACATGGGGAGCTACCCCATGTGGGTGAGTCGGAATCACCCGGATGAGGTCTAGGCTAACCAAAAAGAAAAAAGGTATGTGTGAGTGGAATCACACAAATGGTGTCTAGCCTAACCTTGCAATAAAAAGGTATGTGTGAGTGGAATCACACAAATGGTGTCTAGACTAACCTTGCGGACAAAGAGATATGTGTGAGTCGGAATCACACCCATGAGGTCTAGTCTAACCTTGCAAACAAAGAGACATCGCACAATTGCTAGTCTAAATCATAAAATGATCGTCATGATCAACGAGAAGTGTCAATTACAATAAGATGGTAAATATATGAGCTTAGCCTCATGTCCCATAACCACTAGCATAACTTAAATATTTACGAACAAATTGTAGATCTCCACTAGAAAATTGTCACACGAGATTCAATCGAACAAGTCCAAGAATTAACCGACGAAGTAAACGCAAGCGTTTCATACCACTTGTTTTACTAAGTCGTTTAATTAGATTTCTCATACGAGTGAGGGAAAGGTTTGTATATACTAGTAGATTGGAAAACGGTTTAAGAAAAGAACTTTGTTATTGAAAATAGGGTTGAAGTCATTTTGTGGAAAGAATTTTGATATTTACTACTAGTATAGAAAACCTTTATATTTTAAAGTGACAAATCATAGAAGTGATTGTAGAAACAATCAATCATAAAAATTCACATTCGAAGACGTGAATAAAATCCAAAGAAACCGATAAAGAATCCATCGAAATAGATATTCAAAAATCCATAAAATCGACCGAGAAGCCCAAGATAGTTTGTCTCGAAGAATGGTCAACTTAGTATCTCAACAAAGCAAGTTCTGTTGAATGTTTTTCAGATAAGATCCCCTACGGAGGGGGGTCAAGGGGGGTGGCAACCCCCAAGGTGGGGGTGTGGGGGCAACGCCCCCGCTACAGTCAAATACGACCTACCGACCTAGTGGGGGGGACGACTTAAAGTCTATGCGACCTACCGACCTAAGGTCAAATACGACCTAACGACCTAAGGTCAGATACGAGGTCACGCGACCTAAAGATTTGCAGAGGGCACGCGACCTAACGGCACAAAGGCCTAACGACCTAACTGGAATAAGGTCATGAGACCTAACGGCCTAACTAGGTCGAGCGACCTAAAAGGTATAACGACTTAAGGTCCTTCGACCTAGCGACCTTGTGGCCTTGCGACCTAAATGGTCTAACGACCTAACTGTATTAAGGTCTAACGACCTAAACTGGTCAAGCATCCAAATAGTCATGTGACCTAAGGAAGGTAAGGTCTAACGACCTAACACTCGCGACCTAACGGTCTAAAGAAGATGGCCACGCGACCTACGACCTTGCGACCTTGCGACTTTGCGACCTAAGGTCCATACGACCTAACTCCGAAGACGTTAGAAATGGCTAGAACGACCTACGACCTACGACCTAACTCCGAAGTGAAAATTCAAGGCAGTGCAACCTAGCGCGATAACGCGCGAGCGACCTAAGGGTTAGGTCGCGAGCGACCTAACTCCGAGCACAGAAAAATGGCCAGAACGACCTAAGTGCAGAAAATTCACCAAAATGTTAAAAATTGGAGTTTTTCGCCAATCCAATCCAAACCAAATGCTAATATGCATGCAAAAATGATAGGGAATCATTCCCAACAGTCCAATATAGTTATAGGCTAGAATTGTGAGATAAAAATCTCACATTTGTACCAAATTTATGAAGAAAAGCTTGAAAGCAATGGAGAAGTAATCACAAGCTTGAATCCAATATCTTCTTCTTGAATTTGGAATTGAATGTTGGATTTGCAAGAGAATTTGAGCTGGGAATATTAATTTCCCCTTCCACTCACCATTAATGCTAAAGCTTGGTTGTTAGGAAATTTATGAAGAGTGAGGAGAAGGAGAGAAGTGGGTTTGAGTTATAATGGCTAATCTAACCCAAAGTCCAAAGCGGGAAAAGTAAGTGAAATTCCACTAACTCCAAACCTATCAATGTTTATACTTAAAAAAATTGTAAACAGCATTTCAAACTCAATGGAAGTGGTCTCGAGTCCTAATTTGACCATTTGCAAAAAGTAGCTTTTCGGACCAATATCCGATTAACGATAAAATATTTAAATATAAAATCGATAAATATGTGGGTTGTTACACCAGGAGCGAATGCACCCCCTCTAGTTGCAATAGCACCTTTCAAATTTTGATGTAGTTGTTCCATACGGGCTATTAGGTGTTCCATATACTTCATAATTCTGAAGCCAAACTCCTGAGCAAAAAAAAGAATGTAAATTTTGCACTAACTCGTAAATAATAGGAAAGAGATCAAATTTATCTTCACATGATTGACCTATTATTGGTCGCGTTTGCTAACCGTACTGCTCGTTGAATCCCATACCACACCAGTTTTGTTATAAAAAATTTACCATACAGATCATTGTTTCTTTAGTCCATCGTATTTGTAGTGAATTTGATCATCCATTATCGGTATTTCATTCCAAACAGTCGTCAAAGCCTAATTTAACGACATTGGAATTTTCTTATGGATGCTTTTTTGTTGGTTCCATTAGCTCTATAAACATCGATGGTGCAACGCAGGAACATACTGTAGCTTGTTCGAACCGATTATTTGGACTTCGGTGGAAGTTTTCGTGAATAGTTTCAGCCATTCTGTAAATAAAAACTCAAAAAATAAAAAATAAAATATAAAATATAAGTAAATGGAAATGAGATTGAGATGAGTATATCAAAATTTATCTCAAAACGTAATGGTGTTGTAACAACTCGCACCTTTAAAGGGCTCGAATTATCCCTAAATCGAAAGCCCAAGTCCACTAGGATACAGATCATTGGTGTCGATATCCTGTAACTAACAAAAGTATACTAGAGCATTATCGATGTAAACTCACAACGAAGTAGTAAAGTATAATCAAACATATAATTTTGACCAAGGCTAATACCTCTGATATCTCAGGTCCTTGTTAATGATGCCTTGCACTAGTACATATCCCTCTAAGTCTATCCTATGGGTTGTGATGAGAAAGGGCTTAAAATAACGTTCTGGTGACTGGAAAATTACATACTTAATTATAACACTAGTTTACACCGGCTGGCTTCCATTACGTGTTATGTCTACTATTTTAACTTAGTCGTCTTGTCTTCATGTACGCGTACGATATGTCCCACCTACTTGAGGTGTACAATAACTACATATGTGTGTGTAAGTAGGACATTCCCCATATGGACCAGGATACATTCCTCGCTAGTATACGTAATTATGCACCGTGCTAGGTATCCACCATCTGTGTCTAGGCTGAATTGCCCGCGTACACCTAGCAACATCCTGTTTGTGCCTAATAACGACATTACAACTATTTAGCCGAATCTACCCCTTCTTAAAGAATTATCTAGGGGTTATCTAGCCATGTCTCCTAACTATGAACAAACTAACAAACAACTATGAAGCAGTGTGTATCACATACATAATCTACACTAGTAGGTGGTGTAGTCCGTATAGGCGTAACCCGAGTCTTTCTACCGACAGCTCCTGGAACGATGATACTCTTGACCTATGTGTACGCCCCTATTCTTCACATATATGGTACCAACCTTGCAAACTAGTGCTGACACTACACTCACCTTCCCATTTAGATTGTCTAATGCAATCAAGGAAATGCCCACTTGGTTACCTAACACATACCCCCTAAGGATTGAAGTAGACCTTACTTGGCCTTTTGACACTTCAACCAAGGCGAACCCCACCTTGGTATATTCCCTTCACTTATATACATATGTATAATCTCAAGGTCCTATAGTTGAAGATGTCTCACATTAGTACAATGTATACACAACCACTAGTGGCCGCTTATGGTGGACAGACTTTTATTGTGTAACACTTATAATCCATAATAATGACTATGTCATTTATAATTAATTTAAATATTGGGTTAGACCCACAAATCCATAACTATCATAAATGTATTCTTAAGGTTGTATAATTTTAACAAAAAAAATTATCATGCCACTTAAGTTCAATCATTAATATTCCTTTACTTTTAAATCAATTTACTTCTTATTTCATTAATATCATTAGTGTCATTTACTTTCTCCATCTGATTTAATAGATTAAGTATCTACCACTATCCTATTTCTAATTATTACAATTAAATTAAATTTACTACTTCTTTTCAATTTACATAACTGAGTCTATTTATTGCTTCTTTTCAATTCATGCATATTTTAGTGAAATTACTATAACTTCCATACTTCTTTGGTTCCTTGTCTTATTCCTGTTAGCAATTATTGTTTATTTTCTAGCATACTTTCAATGACAATAAAATTATTATTAATAGTATTTATAACACTTTAATTTTCACCCATAGGGTTTTCTACATACCAACGCATTGGAATTACATCTTTCCAAAAGGAAATGTTAACACTATAATTTCCCATAAATTATCTAAAAGAGCATTTGTATTGTGTTTAAAATTACAAGGAATTTTTCTTCCTCTCGAAATAGACAGTGCAAAATACGGTAAACCTCCTAACTTTGCACACCTCTTTCTTTTAGGAGTATTCCTTATGATTTCAAACAACACGCTTCTATAATTACATAGTTGGATAATTTACATAAATTACATAGAAACATCCTAGTTAAATCCCGATCAAATTAGAAGTTTCTTTTTAACTCAAATTATACAACTTATAACATTTAACTAACCAAATATGGAATTAACATACAATCTTGTTAGTGACTTATTTTCTTAACTTTTAGGGACTACTTTCATCCTTACATTCCACATTTACATATGTACTCATTAAATCAAAGTCAATAATTAAAATAACATGTAGGCAAGGATTCTAGGTTATTATACGTATATATTTAATTATATTTACCACAACTAATTACTTTAACGTTAACATTTGTATTAAGTGTTTATTTTTATTGTAAGTTATTAACATTTACTTTCTTAATTGGTTCATAATTATTTTTGATCCGATAACTTCTAACGTTAATAGCATTTCTGTTTGTACTCCATTGTAAAACTTTATATATGAAAATTGATAAGAAAATTGTCACGAACACAACTTGTAAGTTTCATAGTGAAATTCTGATGTTTACAAAAATGTTATTTTTGGGCTTTAACAAGTACTTATTAATACTTTTTAATTAATTTCCTTTTATTTTGTGAGGTGTTACATCCCTACCCCTTAAAAGAATTTCATCCTCGAAATTACCCAAGAATTGAATCATGTAACATATCACGCAACCATTCTATGATATCCTTCTAATTAATGTACAACCAATTTTGCAACCAATCATGTACAAGTGCATCGTGTATCACAACACATATGATATGTATCCAAAATAATAATAAATTGGTGCCTCATATGTGAATGCATTCTTTAAAACAGTTTTGAAAATATGATACAAACAATATATATGTACTGGCGGTTCTATATGTGTGTAGGTTTTCAAAAGTCAAAATCTTTGTTTTCGGTCATAAATTTTCCCAAACTTCTACAAATAGAAGTATGGTTTAACCAATTTTACATCTAATATATAGCATAAAATTTACAACATCCAAAATTTTAAAAATCCAATTTTCTAAATATATATTCTTATGCCAAAAAGGAATTTAGATGGGGAATTCCGTATTTCCATCTTTCGCTTGTGTACCCATTTCGTTGTACATCAAAACCTTGTCTTATGCCCTAATTCTCTTACCAACTTTTGCAAGTACAGTCTGCATAAGGAAATTTATTTTGAAATTTCAAAATAGAATTTTTTTAAAAATAGATTATTTCCTCCATAAGTAAAATTTGGAAAAGGAAATTTCAAAGCTAAAGCTGCCTTTTCCCTTGTTATTAGCTATATTTTTCATATTGTTATCCTACTAAACGGTAAAATTCATATTTGCTAACCCGTCAACTTTTCCTATATTAAGCGTGTGGCATTTCAAAAATCAAAAATTTCTCTTTTTTATTTAAAATCTATATTACATCTGAATTTCTCAAACTATGTTAAAGAGGAATTAAATAAGGCACAGAGCCAAGAAAGATGCCATCGCAATAAAAGTTAAGATGAAAAGAAAAGAAGTTAAAGCATCTAACTAATACTTAATAAAAAAAACTAGCCTACGATTGCAGCACTTGATCCAACCAAAAGAATTACAGCTAAAAAATAGGATGTTATGCTCATAAGACATGCCATAAAGATATTAGATCTGCACCCATCTCTTAGTTTTAATATTACACTATGTTGCTAAGTCCAAAATCTGACAGTTACAGGGAGGAGGAAACAATCAGTAGTACACAACACCAAGGTAAAGGATGAATACTACACAATGATGTTAAAAGCTATTTTAGATATGTTAAGTACAACATATCCCAATCAAAAAGCCATGCACAAAACAAAATACAGAAACAATCAGACTGGCTATCAAAATCCCCAAAAGTTATACTTTGTTAACACCTTCAAATGTAGATCTGCACCACATGTGCAGAGGGTTGCCTAAGTAGTATAGCACGAGATCAAAATCATCCCAAAGGGCTGCACTTAGGACTACTCAAACAACATCCCTATGTAGATTCATACTTACAGGAAGATAAGAAAGATATAAATCACGCTTATCAATAACTCATGCAATAAGGGCAACTCAGATCACAATAAGCTCATATTGCAGTCAGTTTGGATCACATTCACACATATATTAAAATACCTCCTAGGCTAAGCAAATCACGCAACACAAAGACCAAAGCAGCTCGGGAAAATTGCACCTAAATATCAGGAAAGCACCGTAGCAGCATACATGTATCACATATCCATCGGTGCAGCCTCACTCCTAACATATCAGTAGTGCCTCAAAACCAATGAGTAACTCTTACTTTCCTCCCAAGGACTCATATGCAAAGCCAATTCAAATTTGAAGTCTCCCGCCATGATTTCAAGGGTTACCGCCTTCACCTTGGACTTCCCACCAAAAACACATCAGTAATTCGGGTATATAAAACAGACAACGTGGATATATGACACCTGATAGGATCATGGGCCAAAACACAACGGAAAGGGATAGATTGTGGTGATCCGTGTATGCCACCAGACTCTAAATAGAAAAAGCACCATAGCAAGTAAAGGGCCTTTTATCTTTTCCACTTTTCAAAACTTTTAGGGTTTTTTTGTACTTTCTGCGATTGAAATATGTACCAAAGAATTTAAAAGGAAGAAAGACTGATTTTCTCCATAGATTTAAGATTTCCTAATATCTGAACCACAAAAATAACTTGTGTTCTTTACTATTTCCATATTTATTATTTTCCTACCTAATTTTCAGTACCAAATCTTATCTTATTAGTGTAAGAATTAAATATTAGTCAGGTTTGACATTTAACAAACAGTTAAAGTGCAACTACCTGATCATGTAAGCATCCAACGTCATAATCACTACTTAATGGCAATTTAATGCCACTTAATTTTGCTAATTTTAAAATTATTACGTTAATCAGTATGATAATTGCTCCATCGTTAATTTGAGTGTTGAAAATGAAGAATCTTACTAATATTTTTGGCGCTAGAAGGAGGGCATGAAGCTCTGTTTTTTCCTACATCCAGTGAAACTTGACCCATGTTACTCCACGTATCATGAATCCCACCGATTCACCCGTCCCTTCTATTCAAGAACATTTACGCTTGAATTCAAAGACTTTCAACAAGTCACTCATAACTTTAAAAGTCCAAAATAAAATGGGAGCTTTGATTGAAATCCTTGCAGAACCTCTCTTGACCGCATTCCAATCCTTTACAAACTAAATTAACTAATGGATGGAAGTGCTAGAGAAAATTATGGCCTAACATACTACCCAAAGACCATCCTCGGCCCATAGATCACCGCTTTCGTTCACCACTCGCTAGCTATTCAGCAAAGGAACGATAACGACATTCCTAAAGATGGGAATGGTGATATTGGCTTAAGAACTATTTCAAGCTGAAAGGAAAGATCCAAACAAATCCACAAATTAAGACAAAACCAGCCAAAATTAATCTTACACTACTTAAGAAACAAACTTGATCTACTCTAGAAGTGGATGATGCCACCTCATTGTTCAAGGATGAATCGCCATAGTCGTATCCTAGAGAAGATGAAATTTTCCAGTTAAAAGCTCGTGTAGAGCAGTTGGCTAAACTTTGCCGGCAAGGAACCAGGGAGAAGATTAGGGAGGAAGGATCATTCCTATTCAGCGAGACTATCATTGAAGTAAACCTCCCTAACAAATTCAAGGCCCCGTTAATTGAAAATTTTGATAGGACTATAAATACAGATGATCACCTCCGTACATCTGAATACCACATGGACATTTTGAAAGTAGGAAAGATGGTTAGATGCAAACTTTGCCTAGTTTACATAGTCATTGCTGCACTAAGGTGGTTAAGGAGATTTAGATTAGGGGAGGTCCGTTCCTAGTGACATATATCTATCGATTTTCTAAGACATTTCAATTATGGAAGAGAAATTTCACCTGATATTAACACAATGTCCTACACTAAGCTTGGAGAACAAGATTCTAAATTTTATAAAGTACTTTAAGTCCGAGGCCCTAAGAATTGGAGTAAGTGGTGAAAAGTCCTTACTAATTGCGGCCTATGTTGGGATCAAAATAGGGACCCTAATGTGAAAAAAATTGCCAAAAATCATGCCACGGTATGAAGTACTTCTATGAAAGATCCAGTTGCTACATTAGGATGGAAGAAGCTTGTTCCACCATAAAGATTTAGAAGTCTTCTACCTCTACCTTTGATGAGAAAAGGGGGCCAAAAGGATATCATCCACTAGCAAAGAGACAAAAGGAACTTAGCTTCACAGTGAAACCCCCCTCACTCACACTCCCAAGCAGATATACGAGATGATCATGGTAGAACTTGCTTAAACATAAGCAACAAACGAAAGAAACCAGAGCAGAACTAAAGAAGAGCACATTGCTGCTTCCACCGATCCAATAGCCATTATACCGAAAAATGATGACATCTGAAGAATGAAATAGAGAGGCTGGTCTAGAGTGGATACTTAGGAAACTTTCAGAAGAATTATCACAAGGCAGAGTATGGAATCTGTCTCCTGACCCAAATGAGAATAAAGTTAGGAACCCCTCTAACCTAATAGCATCAATCCATGGGAGGCCGCATCCCACAGGTATAAATAAAAAGGCACAAGAGCGGTACATGCAAGAGGCAAAAGTCCAATAGAGGACCATTTTCTATGTCAAACAAAAGCCTACTCCGGAGACAACGTTCACAGAAGCTAATGCGATAGGTATTGTCTTCTCACACTAAGACCCGCTCATTGTTACAATGTAGATATTAAACTACACTATGAAGAAAGTTTTTGTTGATTCAAGGAGCTTAGTCAATGTCATCTTCAAGTCTACATAAGATCAGTTGAGGCTTCCACAAAAAATCCTGAAACCGTGTCCTGAACTGATCTTTGGCTTCAACAACATTGCTATCATCCCTATTAGATCAACACTTTTGCTTGTTCCGCTAGAACTTCCTAACTGCATAAGTCATTCTATGTAAGCTTCTTAGTTATTGACCAACCCTCACCGTACAATGCCTTCTTGGGAAGGCATGCTTTGATAGACATGGGAGCAATTATGTCTTAGAAAGATATGCTTATGAAGTTCAACACTCATGCAGGAATTAGGTCAATAAGAAGTGAACAAGTTTTAGCTAGAGAGTTATACAATGTAAACCTTACTTTTGGCAATAAAATTATTTGAGATTATTCTAGTGTCTGTTAACCTAAAAAATGGACCAACATCCTGGCATAAGTGTAAAAGCACCAGCACTATTTAACAAGGAAAATAAAATAGGAAAAGAAATAGTAAATCACAGAAAAAGTAAAGAGACAAGGGATTTTTATAGCGGCTGTTAATGAAGCCTACATCCACTTTATAGCTTTTATTGATCAATTGCCATTTATAAGAGAGTTCTAATTACAATATGATTCCATTTCTTCACGTTAGATTAAGCCACCATTATCGAAGACAAAAGGAGGGTGTTAATTGTCTCTTAATGGTTGTTGTGCGGGAGAAGAAGAGTGAAGAAAGGACAACAGAGCATCGACAGAGATCCAATTCGAAACCCCCTTTCTGTTGAAGGTAAGATGGTATTTATAGGATTTAGAGAGCACTTGGATCGGAGCCACTGCACCAGAAGTCTATAGTTGTCCATATGAAGAAGCCCGAAAATTTTGAAGTGCTTCCAAGCTAACTTTTTCGGTCGGTACCGAGCAAGAGTCGTTAGATGACCATCGACGTACCACTTCCAACATGTATCCACTTCCGGAGTCATTTCTTCCTTGTTATCTCATATTGTAAACTCGATAATGAAATTTTCTAGAGTCTGCCCATTGATCATCATTCGAGGATGGTATGTGATTTCGTACCAACTTAATTCGACGTTCCATTTGATAAGCCGTCTAGAGATCTCGAGGTAGTATAACACTTGCTTTAAGGGTTGATCTATCTGCACTTTAATCGGGCATGTCTAGAAATATGGTCATAACTTTTAGATCGATCAAGAGGCAATATGCTAGTTTTTCCAATATTGGATAGTTCTTCTTTACTATAGTTAACAGTTTACTGATGTAATATACGGGTCATTGGATCTTAGCTTCTTTTCGCGAGCGCGACACTTAACGCATGGGGTAAGACTTCTGAATATAAGTACAAATCTTCTCCATCTACCAGCTTGGACAGGAGTGGTGGGGTTTCCATATGTTGCAGCAGCTCTTCGAATGTAGTTTGACAAGCTTGATTCCATTTGAAGTTCTTCTTTCCCTTCTTTAGCGTGTCAAAAAAGGTATTCATATGTCGGTTGCTTTTGAGACGAGCCGGCTCAGCGCTGCAACCTTTCCTTTCAAGCTTTGTAACTCTTTCCTGTTCCTTAGGGCCTCGACTTCCCGTAATGCGGTAATTTGTTCATGATTTCCTTCGATCCATAGCGCTTATTATGAATCCTAAGAACTTTCCAGAGGCTACCTCAAAGTGACACTTAAGTGGATTGAGTTTCATTCCATATTTTCGGATTATCGCAAACATTTTGGTGAGTTTATCCAAGTGATTTGCAGCTATGCACGAATTAACCAACTTATCATCTACATAAACTTCCATAGTTTTCCGATCTAATGTTTAAACATGGCGTTCACTAATCGTTGGTAGGCTACCCCAGCATTCTTTAAGCCAAATGGCATCACTTTCTAATAGTATTGTCCTAGATTAGTAATGAAATTGGTATTTTCCTGGTCAGGGTAATGCATAATGATCTGGTTGTACCCCGAATAAGCATCCAAAAATGATAGTAGTTCATGTCCAGTTGTACCATACACAAGTTAGTTGATTCTAGGCAGAGGAAAGCTATCTTTTAGGAAAGCTTTGTTTAGGTCCGAGTAGTCCATAAAAGTTTGCCATTTTTCATCGGACTTCTTGACCAAGACCGGGTTGGATACCCATTCGAGATAAGTTGCATCATGGATAAAAGCATTCACTATTAGCTTATCCATTTCTTCTCTCAGCACTTTGGACCGTTTGGGTCCTAGGCTATGTCTATTCTACTTCACTGGTGTATACTTAGGATTTATATTAACTCTATGGCATGCTATCTCTAACGAAACCCTACACATAACAGAATGTGTCCAAGCAAATGTGTCCAAGCGAATATGTCCAGATTGGTGTGCAAAAATTCGATGAGCTCAAGCCGCATCTTATTTTCAAGATATAATCCAATTTTCAGGACCCATGTTGGGTCATCCATATCGATTGGGATAAACATCATCAATTCTGCTGGTGCTTCTTGTTCCCCCCCTAAGCTCTTCTTTCTAGGGTCCAAAGCCTTGTCGAATCGGCTATGGTCCCTAAGACTGGGGTGGCTCTGTAGTTACTATTCGATAGGTTCACGAATGTGGGAAGTTCTCCCCATATTCTTCCCCTTTTCTTTCCTTCTAGACTTGTGTAGTTCTACGATGTAGCATTCTCTAGCGACACTTTGGTCTCCTTTGATAACCCAACTCCATTCTCTGTCAAAAATTTCATGGCGAGACACCACTGAGCTAAAGCAATCCAAAAATCTGCCAAAGCGAGGCGACCCAAGAAAGCATTATAGGTGAATATTTCATCTACAATCACAAAGTTTTAGATGAGGATGACTCTTTGGTTACTTCTACGAATTCTATGGGTAAATTGATTTTTTCGACGGGTCACTTAGGTTAATCGATGAATCCCTGGATCTTAGTTCGGCAAGCGGATACGTCTTTCATATTGATCTTCATCTGATCAAACGTGTGTTTGAAAAGGATATTCACAAAACTATCACTTTCCACCAATACACGTTGGATGAAGGTTGGTCCGATTCCTGCTGTCACGACCGTGGGGTCGACAGTCTGAGCTTCTACTCTTTCAGTGTCTCAATTTCAAAATACTTTGTCATCATTTAGGGTCCTTTGCTGCTTAGCAGGAGTTCCATCTTCGATCGCGGAGCATGAATCTTTCGGAGCGTGCTTAGTGAGCTCACGTATCGCTCCATTTCTCCCCAAGTCTTCTGTGCAGGATAAGGTTCTTCAGATATTGTTCCGATAACAAGTCTTTAGTCAGTCCATCTGGATCCCTCCTTACTGATTCCAGCTTAGTTCCCCGTCTCTAGAGCTTGGAGTGATGCAGGCCGGTTAGGATTTTAAGGCTTCCTCACATACTACTGAAGCTTATTTTCTCAAATCAGTTCTCGAATCAGGTACTTCAAGTGACGGCACCCATTCATGTTTTGACCATGTGTTTCATGGAAGCAATAGTATTTTTCGAAATGCTTTTGCTGCTCATTCGTTTCCTTTTTAGGCGGCTTCTTTTACTCTTCTGTCCCTTGTGTCTCGAGGTAAATGTTCTCTGCAGTATCATAGTGGAGTGTATTTTTCAGGCCTCAAGCCTTTAAGTCACTTGATACTTCCATTTCACTTGTTGGAATTCTAATTATTCCTTTTCTAGTTCCCGTCCTTTCCCATAGCAGTCCCGGAGGTTTTTGCGCCTTGGTTCGACGCCATACCATTTTTCACAACATTGTGGTTATAGGTAAGCAGGCTTTCCTTCTAGCTCTTCTGCCTCTTCTAATCTCAAGTACTGGCTCACCTTTCGATTAAAGTCTTTCCAGGTGGTAAGTTGTTTCGTCTTGATTCATTTTCCAAATTCAGTATCGGGATGGATGGCGCAGACTAGGGCCATGAAGACTATATCTTCATTTGGGTTAGTTACTTCAGTGACCACAGAGTTAAACCAACTTATAAAGGATTTCAAAGATTTGTTTCATCCTTGGAATAGGCCCGATAAGGACATTACATCTTTTGGTTGTGCCAAGTGAAGCCAAAATTGATCAAGGAACTTCGTTGCTAATTCACTGAAGGTGAAGATGGGTTTAGGTGGGAGCCTAGTGAACCGCATGGAAGTAATTCCCTCTAGAAAGTTTGAAAAATATCTACACCAAACAACATTTAAAGCATTCACTCTACCCATGTACCGACTATACTTGTACAAGTGACATTTCAAATCTCTAGTTTCATTGTAGGATGGAATAGTCGGCATAGTGAATGTTTAGGATACCTTCATTCAGAATGCAATCAGTAAAGGGAGTTTGGCTTGGAGCGGATCCCCATTCATCATCTCTCATATTCTTACTTCCGTACACTAGGTGCTTGATTATGTCCATGATATATGCCTCAGATGTCCGATAATCCATGGGATGGCTGTTAGTGACTATACATAGTGTTTGATCTTGTAAACAATCTTAGTAAGTAGGCTGAAGCCTAGGCTCTCCTGTCTTCGGGAGAGCCACTCGATTGGAGTTCCATTGGTTTACGGTTGTCCGTATGGGGTAGTTTATACCTCTCTGCGGTATTGAGTGCGTTAGTGTTTTCCTTCAAGTTGTCATTGTCAAGTTGTTCTCAATCATCAGAGTTAGAGAGATCCACTGCAATATCTCTGTGGGGTTTTCGTCCCTAAATTCAACTTTATGGCGGGTTATTTTGACGTTGGTGGAGTGCTTCGATTGAGTATAGTGATTCTTGCAACTCCACCCATTGCTTTTTTGTTGCCACTTTCCATTTCTCCTGTTTAGGCCAGAAACAGAAGAGTTTTCCTGCTTTGCAACCGCCGTAGGCTCTGGCATGGTTCTCGAAGCAGCCTGTGATTGCAAGGTCGGGAAGGAATTTAGTTTTTCCATAAGAGCTTTCTAGCTATTCTCCATCTTTTGATTGAGTTCATAAACCATCTTGATTATCTTGCTTCCAGTGACAACTTCAAGATGGATAGAAGATCCCGATATATGATCTCCTGTGTTGGCACCGATGACTTAACCTATCAAGGATTAGTTTCCTCTCTAGCTATTACAGCTCCTATGGATTTTCTTGAAGAAGTTCACTTTCTTCCTGGTTCCATTGACTCTCAACACCAAATTTTCTAAGTAGAGATTGAGGATCTAACTTCTTAATTTGTCTGATCTAGAGTAGATAGCTTGATCTGAACCTAAGTTGGGTTCTTAGTGAAAACACCAAAATGTTAACCCAAAAAATGGATCAATACCCTGGCTTGAGTGTGAAAGCACCATCCTTGTTTATCAAGTAAATAAAATAGAAAAATAAATAGTAAATTTGAAGAAAAAGTAAAGAGATAAGAGATTTGCGTAGTGGTTCGGCTGTTAACAAAGCATATGTCCACTTTATTGCTTTTATTGACTAAATGCTGTTACAAGAGAGTTCGAACTACAACATGATTCCCCTTCTTCATGTTAGATTAATCTACCATTATTGGAAGAAAAAAAGGAGGATCTCAATTGTCTCTTAGTGCTATTGTGTGGGAGAAGAGGAGTGGAGAAAGAATAGCATAGCATCAGTAGAGATCCAGTTCAGAACCCCTTTTCCTTTGAAGTTAGGATAGTATTCATAGGATTTAGAGAGCGTTTGGATCGGAACCATTGCACCAGAAGCCTGTAATTGTCCATAGGAAGAAGCATAAAAACTTTAAAGTGATTCCAAGATACTTTTTGGATCGGTACCCATCCAATTAGATTGGATCGGTACCGATCCAAAGAGTTGTGCAATTTTTGCACAACTTCTTTCCGGTTGGCTTCCCTGCTTGCTTATGAGGCTCTCCATGTAATTTTATAACTTGTTAACTTGTTTTGATGATGGTCCACCCATGGGTTTGATTGAACTTAAGTCTGAATCCGATAAGTCTTTGCTTCTCGAATTTGAATGTTTGGATTCTTAACAAACTTGGTATATAGGCTTAGTAGAGAGGTAGGAAAATCATGCAAGTGGTTTGGGGGAATCTCAAGCCAAAATTTTGGATCAGTACCTATCCAAAGTGCTGGTGTATTTTTAGGTCAAACTTTCAAGATTCCTTTGTCCTGTACTTTTAGGCCTTCTGATCAAATCTCGAGTCGTTCTAGCTTAATCTGGATGTTCTAACTCCTTATGAATTCTGTTGGGTTAAAAACACGGTTAACAGTGCCTCTCCTAGTATTTGTAATGGCAATAACAAAAAAGAAGATGAACCTATTCATAAGACTGCGCCAGTACTAAGTACCCAAACAAATGCAGAAGCAAGTAATCCTAAACCATAGAAATCAGCAAAGAAGGAAAAAAAACATATATGCATATGATTAACACAGATGAGTATAGTTTAGTTTATGTACCATACTTCTTAGAAGAATCCCAGAAAAAAGCATCCTCGGTAAACTCACCGCCAGAAGAGGAAGCAGAAAGTGAGATAGACAAGAAATTAGGGGCATTAAAGAAAGAGCTAGAGTTAGTAGATCTCGAAGACCTACAAATAAACCTAGAAGTCCCCACGATGTGTCTCAAAATCAAAAAGAACCTTGGTGCAGATGCCCGTACAGAACTGACAGACTTATTGAAAAAATCAGTAGACGTATTCGCCTGGACATACTCAGACATGGTAGGAATAGATCCGGCCATTATTTGTCATGCACTGAACATTGGCCTTGATGCACATTTGATCGGAAAAAAGCACAAAACCCTAGACCTAGAAAGGTACAACGCACTTCATGAGAAAATTAAGAAGTTGATAGAGAATATATTCAATAGGGAAGTATACTACCGAAAGAGGATTTCTAACATAGTAATTGTAAGGAAGCCTAACGAGAAATGGAGAACTTGTACCAACCTCAATAAGGCTTGCCCAAGGGATAACTTTCTCTTGCCTAGAACTGATCTGTTAGTAGATACGATCAGTGTACATGAACTGCTCTCGTTTTTGGATGCATGTCTAGGGTATAATCAAATAGCCATGTTTGAGCCAGATCTGAAACATACTAGTTTTGTGATAGATAAAGGTTTATACTACTACAAAGTTATACCATTCGGGCTCAAGAATGCAGAGGTAACTAACCAATGGCGGTTAACATGATGTTTATAGAAGGATTGGAAAGAACATTAAGGTATATGTAGATGGCATACTGGTTAAGTCCAAGGTTGCATTATGCCACATCTAAGACTTAGAGTAGACATTTGAAGTCCCAAGACAATACAATGTGAAGTTGAACTTTCTGAAATGCACTTTTCCATCCAATTAGGCAAGTTCCTAGGGTATATAGTATGTGCACATGGAATTGAAGAAAATCATAAGAAGATTGATGCCATGAGAGGAATGAGAATCGCAGAGAGGTCGAAGGATCTGACGAGTCTAAATGGAAGGGTAGAAGCACTAAGTAGATTCATATCCAAAGCAATAGACAAGTACATCCCGTTCTTCGACCAAGTAGAGAAAGGGCAAAACTACGAATGGACCAGGGAGTGCAAAATTGCAATCCAAAACATGAAGGGTCATTTACTTAGTACTCCTATATTATCAAAACTGATGACATGTGAGGACTTGTATGTTTATTTAGCAATATCTAATAAAACTATTAGTTCTACATTGGTATGAGAAGACAAAGGGACCCAAAACTCATTTACTTCAAAAGAAAGCGGTTGTCCGAAGCATAACTAAACTACTCAATCATTTAAAAGCTAGCATACTATGTGCTCCTTAAAGTAAAGAAGTCATGACCCTACTTTTGTGAGAAATGCGGAATACGGATCTTAAGGTTAGGATTAATAATAAAGGAGGGGTGAATAGTGTTTAAAGAAATTACTAAATCTTTTTGAGTTTTTGTTAATTTGAACACAAATGTATGCAATATTCAGACACAGATATGATCACAAAATCAAACACATATGCAGAAATGAAGTAAAAGCAATTAAGGAAAGAACAAACCGGATTTTATACTGGTTCAGAGTTACCCTACATCCAGTTCCGCACACAAGTATGGATTTCCTTTCAGAAGCAATTGTACAATTACACCCTCGATTTCAAGGCCATGAGGTACACTACTCCAGATTCACAATCCTCTGGGTAGAGATATTTGATTTCAGGGGCAACAAGTTCACCCAATTGATTTCCTAGGCTACAATCACACCTTTTCTAACTTGATTGATTTCCAAGGCCACAATCACACCTTTTCTCGCTTGATTGATTTCCAAGGCTACAATCACACATTTTCTTGCTTAATTGATTAGAAAGAAGTCTATAACTCTGAATAGCACCGAGATCTTGTTGAGATAGTGATAGAGAATCAAACTAGAAATGATATAGTTAGATTCAATGTTGACTTCGGCAGAGTAATGGTAAGAATATATATAAAGAAATGTGAAAGAAGAAGAGGAGTGAAAACCAGAAAAAATATGATTTCGTTCAAAACCACCCCTATTTCTATAGTAGAACATAAGCCATGTCCATTCATAAAGGGATATGACGAATAGACACTTCTTTTGAAATTCAAATTTTGAAATTCAAATTTGGAAATTAACTGCTACCATGTCGACATGGGGTACTTGAGTATGTCGATGTGCCAAAGGAAATTTTGGTGATTTGTTTTTCTTTGAAAATAACTTTTATCTTATATTAAAACAATTTTAAACTTTATAAATATACTTGACTATAGTTAAAATACAATAAATCTAGAGAACAACATATATATAATTTTACTATAATTTTATGTTTAAATCTAAGTATAAATATTTAAAAGTTAAATTAAAAGATAGCTTAAAACCAAGGATAATCTGATTTTGAAAATAAATATTGTTTTGAGGCTAAAAGTATTAAAACCAGGATAGATGTTTTTGATTCTTTTTAAAAAGAAGATTTTGAAAACAAGATATAATTTTGTAAAACATTTTGAATAAAAGTTAGCGAATACAAAACAATGTTCCACTAGATTTTTCATAAGTTCCATCCCTTTAACGGGCTCGAAGTGGATTCCATTCCACGAATAAATTGGATTTTAAGATGCTATTGCTTTTCTAGGAGTTTTAACAAAATTCCTAATTAAATTACTTGAAATATTGAACTCTTGAAAATCTTGATACTCATGAGTCTTCAATCTTGATATCTTAAATCTATGTACTGTATAGTCTTCATTCTTGGTACCTGCATGGTTAAATCCTGCATATACATGCATATCTAAACTATAATGTTAGTATTTATATTCTATAATCTTATTATAAGGTTGTTGTCATCAAATCCATCATCTCAAGGACTAACAATCTCCCCCTTTTTGATGGTGACAACCTTTTTTTATAAAATATTACTTCTATCCTAATAACTCCCCCTAAAACTAGTAACTCCCCCTTAATCTATGCCTAACTACCCTATTTTATATTTCTCCCCTTTTGTCATCAACAAAAACTAACTCGAAACTATATAACTCCAAACTGTATAACTCCCCCTTAATCTAATACTATGTGATTATAATGATAGTGTTATCATAAATAATCAACATTTAATTCTAAAACTAAAACTTAGTCCTAAACTAATAACTTCCCTAACTAAGAATCCATACAAGATAATATTTATAATAGTGATAAAATATAAGAACACAATCATTTATTAATTATATTGTTATATTTACATGAGCGTAAAGAACGTAAATAAAAATATACAATAATAGGAAAGAGAGAAAGAAACTAATTTATGTCTTTGAAAATAGGAGATCTATGAACCGAACAATTTGGATAGTGGAAACAGAAATTTCCACGTTGTTCGACAAGATTTCCATCCTTGTCAAAGCACATTTCGCCAACGCAAATGACTTTGTCATCATCTTCAGCGTGCTCTTCTTCCATGAATGCTTCTTCTTCTTCTTCCTCGCTGTCCTCTTGCCCTTGATCTCCTGAAGACTCTTCATCAATCAAGATCGGATTTGCATGATTGTCCATTAGAAATTTTTGCAAATTTCTAAGGATTTTCCCTTTCCATTCTTGTTCATTTGCCATTCAAAGTTGTACCACTTGAATTTCAGTCATTAGTTGTAGTGCATCCTTCAAAGAATCCTCCATTTTCGTCACTCGTGCAAGCTAGTACGTTGAAACGGACCAGAAGTAGGAGAAGGGAATGAAAAGTTAAATTTTTGTTTGATTTGGAGAAAGAGGCCATAGTTTTATTGATTTTAGAAGTTAGAACAGAAAGGAAACAGAAAGAATGATAAAAATTTCGAAAATAAAAAGAATTTATTTTGATTTAATTTTTAATTATAATTTGTTATTTATATTTTATATTTCAGTTATTGAACAAATACCTAATTCTCTTCTTAATTTAGTAAATATAGATTCATTTAATGGTTTTGTTAAGATATCAGCAATTTGATTCTCAGAATTATATAATCGAGAGTAGTTACTTCCTTACTTATATTATCTCTGAGAAAATGATGTTTGATATCATTATATTTAGTTTGAGCATGATGAATAGTATTTTTGGATAAATTTATTGCACTAGCATTGTTATAATAAATTGGTGATTTTGAGATATTTAAACCATAATCTTTTAAAGTCTCTTGCACATATATTACTTGAGAATAGGCCAAAGCAGCAGAAATATACTCTGCTTCAGTTGTTGATAAAGAGATTGTGTTTTGCTTTTTACTAAACCAGGAAATCAGAGAATGCCCCAAAAAGTGACAAGTTCCACTTGTACTTTTTCGGTCCAATTTACAACCAGCATAACCAGCATCACAGTAAGATATTAAGTCAAAAGAATCATTTTTAGGGTAAAATAAGCCATAATCAGATGAGTGTTTAACATATCTTATGATACGTTTTACGGCTTTTAAGTGGGTCTCTTTAGGTTGGGATTGATATCTTGCACAGAGACAAACACTATGCATGATATCAGGTCTATTAGCAGTGATATAGAATAGTGATCCAATCATTCCTTTGTATAATTTTTGATCTACATCTTTCGAGAGATCTTCTTTACTTAGGTACTCATTGGTTGCCATAGGAGTGGGTTTTCCACTTGCAGTAGTCAAACCAAATTTACTAACTAGGTCTTTAGCATATTTTTCTTGACTAATAAAGATACCATTATCTAATTGTTTTATTTGTAATCCTAGAAAGAGTTTAATTCACCCATATGACTCATCTCAAACTCTTTTGTCATTATTTTAGAAAATTCTTTATTCATTTCAAAATTAGTTGATCCAAAAATGATATCATCTACGTAGACTTGTACTAGTTGAATATCATTTTTTTTCTTTTAATAAAAAGAGTATTATCTACTTTACCAATTTCAAAAGTTGACTGTAATAAGTAAGATCTTAGTCTATCATACCAGGCTCTAGGAGCTTGTTTTGGACTGTATAGAGCTTTCTTAAGTTTGTAAACATGATTTGTTAATTTTTAATTTCCAAAAAGTGGTGGTTGTTCAACATATACTTCCTCTTTTACAAATCCATTTAAAAAGGCACTTTTAACACCTATTTGATATAATTTGAAATTATTATGATTTGCGAAAGCAAATAGAATCCTAATGGCTTCTAATCTTGCTACGGAAGCAAAGGTTTCATCAAAATCTATTCCTTCTTCTTGATAATAACCTTGAGCGACTAACCGGGCTTTATTTTTAACAACCTCTCCTTATTCATTCATTTTATTTTTATAAACCCATTTAGTTCCAATTATAGTTTTATTTTTAGGTCTAGGAACAAGTTCCCAAACATCATTTCTAGTGAATTGATTTAGTTCTTCTTGCATAGCCAAAATCCATGAATCATCAGTTGATGCTTCTTTTGGTTTTTTGGGTTCAATAGTTGATATAAAAGCTACATTACTCATTTTATTTAGTTGATTTCTAGTTTTAACAACAGATTGCATATCTCCTAGTATATTTTCTATAGGATGATCTTTAAAAGTTTAGTCCTTTTATTAGGATAATTAATTTCATTATTAGTTTCAGTTAACTCTTGATTTTGAGTGATTAAATCCTCTTCATCATTTGTATCTTCAAAAAATTTCAGATTTTCGTCGAATGAAACATGAATTGTTTCTTCGATGATGTTAGTTCTTAAATTAAACACTCTGTACGCTTTACTTCTATTAGAATATCCGATAAAGATACCTTTGTTGGATTTAGGATCAAATTTATCTAAGTTATCTTTTGTATTTAAAATAAAACATTTGCTTCCAAAAATTCTAAAATAAGATGCCTTAGGTTTCTTTCTGTAAAGAAGTTCATAAAATGTCTTATCAGTTAAAGGTCTAATTAAAATTCTATTTAAAATATAACAAGCGGTAGCAACTGCTTCTGCCCAAAAATACTTCAGTAATTTACTATCTGAAAGCATAGTTCTCGCACACTCTTGAATCGTCCTATTTTTACGTTCTACTACTCCATTTTGTTGTGGAGTTCTTGAAAATGAAAATTTGTGAGTTGTTCCCTTTTTATTGCAAAATTCCTCAAACTTTTCATTTTCAAATTCACCACCATGATCACTACGGATGATTATAATTTTTAGAGAAAGTTGATTTTGAATCCTTTTTGTAAAGTTCTTAAAACATTCAAAAGTTTCACTTTTATGTTTCAAAATTATTGTCCATGTAAATCTAGAATAATCACCTACAATTACAAAAGCATATTTATTATGATGTATTGACAGAATTTGAGATCGACCGAATAAATCAAGATGAAGTAGTTCAAGAGGTTTTGAAGTTGAAATCATATCTTTTAAATTAAAGGAACTTTTTCTAAGTTTTCCTAATTGACATGCATCACATAGACTATCTACTTTAAAATTCATTTTAAGGAGACCTCTTATTAGATCACGTTTTGACAGTCTAGACAAGAGTTTGAAATTCAAATGCCCAAATCTCTTATGCCAAATCCAAGGGTCACTTGTATTTTCCAAAAGACACAGGTTATCATTTGAAACTTTCATTCTAAGAATATAAATTTTCTTTTTCCTAATTCCCTCAAATACTATGGTTGAATTATTATCTTCAATGTGACACTTATCTTTTTCAAAATTAATTTTATATCCTTTATCGCAAAGTTAACTTATACTTAGCAGGTTATGTTTCAGATTCTTAACTAGCAAAACATTACTAATGATAGGAGTTTTAGAGTTACCAACTTTGCCGATGCCAATTACATATCCTTTTGGATTGTCTCCAAAGTTAACCAGTCCTCCATCTTTGTATATTATATCATTCAGCATATCTGGATTGCCAGTCATGTGTCTAGAGCATCCACTATCGAGTATCCATTTATTCTTTATGATCTGCACAATTTGTCTGTTGTGGATTGATTCCTCAACCCCCATAAAGCATGTTTCTTGCACATCAAACAATCTTAGTAGACAACTTGAATTTGAATATTGATTATATGCAGACTCATGAGATAATGATGATCTGAATATTTCTAAACTAGTATTAAATTTTTTTTAAACATAGCCATTTTAAAAAAAAATTCAAAAATCATATTACGAAACTTTGAAAACCTTGCTCTGATACCAATTTTGAGAAATGCGGAATACGGATCTTAAGGCTAAGATTAACACTAGAGGGGGGGGTGAATAGTGTTTAAAGAAATTACTAAATATTTTTGAATTTTTGTTAATTTGAACACAAATGTATGCAATATTCAGACACAGATATAATCACAGAATCATACATAGATGCATAAATAAAGTAAAAGCAATAAAGGAAAGAATACACCGAATTTTATACTGGTTTGAAGTTACCCTACATTCAGCCCCGCACACAAGTATGGATTGTCTTTCAAAAGCAATTATACAATTGCACCCTCGATTTAAGGCCATGAGGTACACCACTCTAGATTCACAATCGTCTAGGTAGAGATACTTGATTTCAGGGGCAACAAGTTCACCCAATTGATTTCCTAGGCTACAATCACACCTTTTCTAACTTGATTGATTTCCAAGGCCACAATCACACCTTTTCTCGCTTGATTAATTTCCAAGGCTACAATCACACCTTTTCTTTCTTAATTAGTTACAACGAAGTCTATAACTCTGAATAGCACTGAGATCTTTTTGAGATAGTGATAGAGAATCAAACCAGAAATGATCTAGTTAGATTTAATGTTGATTTCGGCAGAGTAATGGTAAGAATATGTATAAAGAAATGTGGAAGAAGAAGAGGAGTGAAAATCAGAAAAAATATGATTAGAAATTCGTTCAAAACCACCCCTATTTATAGTAGAACAACAACCATGTCCATTCGTGAAGGGATATGACGAATAGACACTTCTTTTGAAATTCAAATTTTGAAATTAACTGCTACCATGTCGACATGGAGTACTTGAGTATGTCGATATGCCAAAGGAAATTTCGGTGATTTGTTTTTCCTTGAAAATACTTCTATCTTATATTAAAACTATTTTAAACTTTATAAATATACTTGACTATAGTTAAAATACATGAATAAATATAGAGAATAATATATATATATATATATATATATAATTTTACTATAGTTAAATATTTAAATCTAAGTATAAATATTTAAAACTTAAATTAAAAGATAGTTTAAAACCAAGGATAATCTGATTTTGAAAATAAAGATTGTTTTGAGGCTAAAAGTATTAAAACCAGGATAGATGTTTTTGATTCTTTTTAAAAAGAAGGTTTTGAAAACATTTTTAAAACAAGATATAATTTTGTAAAACATTTTGAATAAAAGTTAGTGGATACAAAAAAATGTTCCACTAGATTTTTCGTAGGTTCCATCCTACTTAGGGTTCCATCCCTTTAACGGGCTCGAAGTGCATTCCATTCCACGAATAAATTAGATTTTAAGATGGCAGTGCTTTTCTAGGAGTTTTAACAAAATTCCTAATTAAATTACTTGAAACCTTGAACTCTTGAAAATCTTGGTATTCATGAGTCTTCAATCTTGATATCTTGAATCTCTATAATGTAAAGTCTTCATTCTTGGTACCTGCATGCTTAAATCCTGCATATACATAAATATCTAAACTATAATGTTAATATTTATATTTTATAATCTTTTTCTAAGGTTTTTGTCATCAAATCCATCAACTCAAGGACTAACAACTTTCAGGCACGTCCCATTAAGGTCCTCACGGATAAACCCCTCAGGTAAATACTATAGAAGCCAGAGACAGCATGACACTTATTAAAGTGGGCAATGAAGCTTAGTCAATATGACATCACCCATTGTCCTTGAAAGGCAACCAGTGGCCAGGCACTTGCAGATATCATTGCACAATGCACCTTACCAAGTGAACCTCGATTAGAGGAAGAAGCAAACACCTTGCAGTTTTGACAACTGTGCGTAGACGGAGCATCGAATGAACAAGGGGCAAAAATTGGGTATGTACTGATCACTCCAAATGGACAGAAGCTGCATGGAGCAGTGCAGCTCGGTTGTAAAGCAACATTAATGTTGCAGAATATGAGGCTCTCCTCACAGGACTAAGAATAACCTTGGTAATGAAGTTAAATCACATTAAAATTCATAGCGATTCCCAATTAGTTGTGAACCAAGTGTAGGGGCAATTACCAGACGAAGAAACCAACCTTTGCCAAATATATGGAACTGCCTAAGAAGTTACTAGAGCAGTTCGAACAGTTTGGGATAGAACAAATTCCACAAGAAAACAACTCATCCGCTGACTCCTTAACAAAACTTGCTAGTACCAAGGTGGCTAATGAAATGAAGGCAAAACCAATTAGGTATCAAGCAGAGCCAAGTCTAACAGTGTCAAATTAAATACCGATCTTGACTCGAGCCCAACGGGCCGTTATTCAAGGAGATCAAGAGACAGCGGAAAATTGAGAACAACCCTCAAATAAACCTGCACCCCAACAAACTGAGGATAATAACTGGATGATTCCCATCAAGCAATTCTTGCTAAATGGTACCTTACCCCTGAACAGGAATGAAGCCTGAAAAATAAGATATAAGGCTTCATACTACTCCTTGTTCGATGATGCATTATATAAGAGAGGTTATTCAATCCCTTACCTTAGGTGCATTTCCAAAGAAGAAGGGTTACAGGTCATGAGGGAAGTACATAAGGGCCAATGCGGAGATCACTCAGGGTGAAACAAGTTATCAAGAAAGTACTAAGGCACGTTTACTATTGGCTTACAATGCTTTATGATGCAAAGGAAATTGTAAGGAAGTACGATATAGGTCAACAATTTGCGTGCATCCTAAGATAGCTATCCCATGAGCTCATCCCACTTGCAAGCCTATAGTCGTTCAATATATGAGGAAAAGATCTAATAGGACCACTTTCACTATCAAAGGGAGGATCTAAATATTCCATAGTGGAAATAGACTACTTCACCAAGTGGGTAGAGGCAGAACCGCTGGCCATGATCAATGCGAAGAAGATGGTCACTGTTGTGGTGAGGAGCATAATCACTACTAGATATGGCATTCCCCACAAGATCATTTCTGATAAAGGCATCCAATTTAAAAATAAAGAGTTTAAAAATCTTTGTGAGAAGGGCGACATAATTAAAAGTTTCTCTTCAGTCGCTCATCCATAGGCAAATGGGCAGGTGGAGGCTACAAAAAAAATTGATTAAGAAGCTACTTAAGAAAAGGCTAGCGAAATATAAAGGAAAGTGGGTAGAAGAGCTAACTTTAGTACTATGGGCATACCAAACTTCGACCAAATCTCCAACAGGTCATACTCCTTTTTCACTGGCCCATGGATATGATACAATGCTTCCTATCGAAGTAGAGGTGCCAACTCACATAAGGATATCATATATAATAGAAAAGAACGAAAAAATTAAAGGAAACTACCCTGGATCTCATTCAGGAGAGAAGTGATGAAGCAAGGGTAATACCGGTCACATACCGGCAAGGGATGGCAAGAAATTATAACGCTAGGCTTAAAGAAAGAAACTTCTACAAAGGGGACTTGGTACTGCAGTGGCTAACAAAAATGATCCAATAGTTGGAGCACTAGGTCCAAATTGGGAAGGTCTGTTAGTCATAGTAGAAGTTTTAGCAAATGGGGCATATCAACTGTCAAGACATGATGACAACCTAAATTTGAAGACTTGGAACTTAGAGCACCTCGGACCTTACTTTGTATGATATACATTACTTATGCAATGCATTGTAATTATTAAACATGTAATAATATAATGAACTGGGCATAGGGATATTAGACGACCTAAACCAGTATAAAGATCCCTTTGTGTTAATAATATTTGGCATAGTTAAATAATCATGCTAAACATAAGGATATTAAACTGCCCGAACCAGTTGTCAAAACAGAGCTGCTTAAAAATTAACTTGGCTTTATAACCAAAATGGTCGTAGGGATATTGGACGGCCTGAACCCATGTAAAAGCCTTTATATGTTAAAGCTGTTAACATAGCACACTGGACATACGGATACTAGACAGCCAGAACTAGTATAAAAACCATGCCCATGATTTAAAAGGTTGCAAATACGCGACCTGACTTCATAGACAAAACTCAGTCCTCCCCTAAATAGCAGAGAAGACCGTGCCAGAACAAATAACTTTTCATAACTCACCGCCATTGTTCGATAGTCGCATTGACAACACAACATATGGATGATAGTGGCGATCTCAAAAATGAGAATGGTGATGCTAAACTAAAACGCATGCAACTTTTCATAGCGTATCGCCATTATTCCATAGTAGAACTGACAATACAACATACTTATGACAATGACAATCTCAGAAATGAGAACGATGACACTAAACTAAATAAATAATTTTTTTCATAGGTCATCGACGTCGTTCGATAGTTGTACCGACCACACTGCATATGAACAACAATTACCTAAGGCCAAACGGTGGGGGCAAACCATATAGAGCACATGGCAAAGCTTACATTAAAGGAAACAGCTAGAAAACAACTCTTAGGATCCGAAGACCAAGAATATGTAAAGACAAGTCTACATCAATCTGCGATTGTTGCAGACTTGGGGGACAAAAGTTACGCTTAAATTTCTCAAACTATGTCAAATGAAGAGTGTCACGACCCGAAATCCACCGTTCAAAAATCGACATCAAATACCTCACTTGTATTCGACTGCCGAAGATTCAAACATCAAATTCCAATTCGAATGGAGCTTATAAAACATTAGATGAATATAAACAGCAGAAACAAAATGAATACCATTGATCATAACACAGATACAACATCATCACAATGCTCATTACAACATTTGTCACCAACATCAGAGTGCAACATACAAAATACAACAATAACATAGTAACTTCACAGTGGAACAACAGAGTCATCACAATTTCAAGAGAGTCCTCAAAAGAAAGAGAGCAATAGCGAGATTCCAAACTAAGCACCGTTAGATCCAAAAAGCTTCCAAAAGATCTCCAAGTCAAAATCTTTCAAAATCCAATAACTTTCAAACCAAAAGACTTCAAAATCCAAGCTAGCTTTGAAACATGGATAACCTGCTTCTAGGCTACCCGTGTGGAAATTATGGGCATCCAAAGTTTAGGAAGGGAACAATAAACTTCAAGTCAGTCATGGGACTGGTATGAGTAAACAAAAACAGTTTTTTGTACAAAAATAGTTTATAAAAGAAATCTATTCACGCTTGTGGAAAATGAAACTACCATAAGGCCTCCCTGCACACACACAATGCAATCGCACAATTGGAGGAGATTTTTCTTTATGATAGTCAAACATGAATGATACGAGAAAAACTCTTTCGGTATTATCATTAGTGCATAGTGTGAAAAGATTTCGAAAGTATAATATTAATCTTAGCCAGCATAGGTACCATTATATTATGCCTACTATAGCTACCACCTGAGGTGGTAGCTTATACAACTGAAAACGTGAGGGTTCATATTGGTGATTGGATTTCCAACAAATGGTCAGGCTAAGTAACTTCCTGGGCCACATGGGTACGCCTCTAGAGGGACGCCCCGAGAACCTAACCGGATCTCTGCCAACACAAGGCCGGGTTACCTCTGTAACTAGGTCACTAACTGTCATGAGTATGCCATCCTCCAGTCGTAACCGACCTTTATCCAGGGCCCCAACAACAACAACCACAAAGCAACATAATTGCAATATTAACATAAGTTAAGTATTCGGGCTCCATACCATGATACCACTTCTATGTAAAAGGAAATGCACATACCCTAAGGGGCGCTACTCCCAATAATCTTGCTGCATCTTTCCTGTTTCGACCATTTTTGGGTTATGAGGTTCGACGAAGTCTCGTTTACAAAGCTACGCTTTTTACAAAAGCCATGCTTCAATAACAAATGATCAGCAACACTCAGCATGCCACACTACCAAATTAGGAGTATATCACTAATCACCATCAACTACATAACCTTTGAGCTCGTACGTCTCAGAGATGGGTGTTAAGCTATGAGAATAAATTCTCCGCCACCAACAGAAATGTATTTGAAAGAAATCAGCTTTATATCTCAAAGTGTAATGTCATACATACAACCATACAAGTCTGTTCCGGGTTCGAACAGAACCGAAGGCACTTCGTCCAATAAAGGAAGAAGCCCTTGCAATCCGGGCATCCACAATCCCGATTGGACTCTCCATCACATATGGCGATCTCTATACCAAAGCAACTCAGTGCAGAGTCATTTGACATCTTACCCTATCGTTCTCGAAGACATCCGGTCTTCACCACCGTCTTCAAATGCTATCCATTTCGTCGTATCACATATTCGGAATGGGTTATATGACACAAGGTCCTCTCCCGGCTAAACCGAATAGTGAGCGCTTAATTTAAAAACACATGGATATTTCAATCACAAAGATTCACCATTAAGGTTCAATGTGGTTTTCGGATAACCAACTAGAATCCGACTCCCTGTCGAGTCGAAATTCAATTGCCGTTTTACGGGCCAATAGGTTTTCGCATTCACACAGAAACAAATCACAGATATTACAGCTCAGCACAAAGTAATTCATATCACATGGTATCACAATCACATATCAGAGATATCAATCAAATACAAAGCATTTCATAACAATCAATCATCTGAAATTAAGATGGACTGATCGTGTGATTATAATTAATTAATCACATAATTATTTTCATTAATTATCCTTAATTGATGATTAATTATTCTTAATTTTTAAATTAATTAATCCTTAATTATTTATTAATTAATCCTTAATTTTTAATTAATTAAATTCTTAATTATTAATTAATTAAATCCTTGCTTATTAATTAATTAAACCTTTAATTATTAATTAATTGAATCTTTAATTATTAATTAATTAAATCTTAATTACCGTCACTAATTAATTATTCCTCAATTAATTACCTTAATTAATTAATAATTAATTGTAAATTAATTAACCTTTAATTAATTTTTATTTATTAATTAATTATAAATCATTGATTATTTAATTATCATTAACAATATCAATTAACTTAACTTTTAAGTTAATAATTTAAAACATTTTATTAATTCCTTAACTACTTTGTTATGTTTTATTTAAAATAAACTCTTTCAAAAAAAAATTAAAAACATCTTTAAACTTAACCAATTTAGAAATTTTTTTATTTCTAAACCTTTAACTTCACATCCATCCTAACAAACAACCATTGTTTTAAAAAGAATAGTTTAGAAATTTAATTGACTTAAATTGTTAAAGTTTTAAAAACTGGAAATGCTAATACTCGAGTCCACCCCGAGTGTTCCCGAGGAATTCGCCTGTTTACTTCGAGGTTTTCTCAAAACCCATTCGTGTATATATATTTTTTCAAACTTAAAATTTGTTTAGGTGTTAAACCCCATGCAACCCAAAATGCATCGAGCCTACCCGAGCATGTACTTTTATTTCCCTGAATGCTACTTCGAGTCGTAACTCTTCCTTCCCTAAACCTACTTACAAACACATCCCATAGCTCGTGCACATACACCAGAGCTCCGACGAGCTCCGACCACCGCCGAACCTCCTAACATAACGTTAACGACCTCCACTCACGATCCCGACCATCACTTCTTCATCACAAACCCCAGATCGAAATCAAGTGAATCAAGCACCCCTGGAGCAAAAATGATCAATACAAATCCTCTTCGCCATGACAATTCTGATCATCAGAGATCGCGAAACTCCATCCTAAGCTCCGCCAGCCTCCCACGCTTCCGATGGCCCAAGTCTGATGAACCTCGATGGCCTAGAGACGACAGTGACCATCTTTCCGACCTCAACCCATTTTAAGTCCCAAACCCTAAATCAATCTTAATCATCTCCACGTTGATCATAAATTATTCCAAGCATTTTTTCAAAACTTCCTGATCCCTTAACGAGCCTCAGCCATAATCGCGACGATCCTCTCTTCGCCGATAACCAGAGATCATCGAAAATCCTAAATCTGTTCAACCCTAATTTACTAGATCAATACTTCACTAGAAATTTTTATTTTTATTTTAAAAGTCCTCATTTTTAAAAATGATTCAGATGTTGTACCTGAAATCAGAAAACGTGTTTCTCAAATTTTTGGTATGATCTGTGCTCCCCTGTATTTCTTGATTTTCAAAAAATATTTAAATTAATTATGTTCGAAGTTATTTTTAAAATTTAAAACACGATTATATAAGCATGTTTTGTTTGAATTCTGAAATCTAAAGAGGATTATAGGAAAGAGAATTTGAATTATAAACAGGTTTTGAAACCTGGAATCAAACAGGGGCTTCTCTGTCTGTTATATCAGACAAGCACACACATTACACTTATATATATATATATAATTGTATACATGCAAACATATTTTCAATCTTACTTAAGCATGAGTTTAAACAACAGATCGCAATCCAGAGTTTCATCAGAGTTTACTCACCTGGGTATTTTGAACAGAAAGCTTTCTGGAATGTTGATTTTAAAGTTGAAAGTCTGGAAGGCTGTTTTAAATTTGATCTTGGATTTTTGTCTGCAACTAGTTGATGTGAATTTTCTTAGTTTATGATGGATTAACTTGCTTGATTTCTTAACAACAAATTCAAATTCTTAAAAGGATTTACTTACAGTTTGTTTTTATGACAACAAAGAAAAAAGCTTGGGTCTAAAAACTTGAAGACTAGAATTCGAAAATCTGAGATGATTCTGATCTGTTGTTGCCTGATCTTAAAGGCTTGATTTTGAAAAACTGAAATGCTTGAACTTGCTTTGATGTTGAACTGCTTGTTTTTTTTCTTTGATTCAGATTCGAAAAGGAACTCAAATTTGTAATATTGAAGAGATTGTTTTGTGAAGTTTTGCTTTTAATTTTCTTTTCTTTCTCTGGTTAGAATTCTTACAGGCTTTTTTGAAAATAAAGATAAAAGAATGAGAAGAAGGAGGTTAAAGATGTTATATATCTTTATTTTCTTTTTTTGAATTTCTCAAAAATAAAAAACAATGTGATGACACTTGTTAATTTTCTTTCTTCATGAATTACACTTGTTAATTCATTTACTAAAATTTAAACACACGTTAAATTGGGTGTCTTATTAATTAACACTTGTAATTTTTACATAATTGAATGTTTAAATAAAATTTGTATTGCTTTTTCTTATTTGTATAATTACATTCCTTTATTATATTTATACAACTTTTAAAAGAGAATGTTTTAATACTAATTTATACATAAATAAAATAATATACATATGTTAATATTTTGAATCCAAATATTTTCTTAAGATATTTATTTAAATTTTAAATTCAAATTCAAATTCAATTACAAATTTGAATTACAATCCATTATATATATATATATATATATATATATATAAACACAACATTCATTTGTTTTGAAAATTTTAAAATTAATTCAAATTAACTCCAAATTTTTATATTAATTATTAAATTTAAATATGATTTAAAAACAGGATCGTTACAGATTCCCCCTTAAGAAAATTTCATCCTCGAAATTTGAAAGAGGGAGGAAAGTAAACGAAGAATATACGAATACAGAAAAAGATAGAGAATGGCTTACTAGATTAAGCCGAAATATCCACTCTGCAATTGGGATCGGACTTCTGCATGCTATCCTCTGTTTCCCAAGTACAGTCATTTGGAATACTGCTCCACTGCACTTTGACCAATTTCACAACTTTATTCCTCAGTTGCTTTTCATCACGATCAATTATTTTCAATGGCTCTCTTTTAACTGTCAGATTTGGTGTAATTTCCAAATCCTGCTAAGCCGCCTCTTTGATAATACTATCTGGATCATGCACATATTTCCAGAGGTGAGAAACATGAAACACATTGTGCACGCTAGATAACCAGTTAGTTAGCTGCACTCGATATGCCAGAGGACTGATCCTTTCCAGTATAGGAAAGGACCAATATAACGCAGTGCCAGCTTACCAGTTTTCCCAAATCTCAACACACCATGCATTGGAGATACTTTTAGAAATACAGAATCTTCAACTAGGAATTCTAAAGCTCTTCTCGTACGGTCGTAATAACTCTTCTGATGACTTTGAGCAGTTATCAATTTTTTTCAAATAAAATCCACTTTTTTCGTACCTTCTTTAATCATATCTGGTCCAAGAACGAGTCTATCACTAGACTCAATCCGGCATGTCGGTGATCGACACGGACGACCATATAAAGCTTCGAAAGGAGCCATTTCGATACTGGCCTGATAGCTATTATTATATGATAATTCAACCAGATGTAAATGGTCCTCCTATGAACCACCAAAGTCGATAATACAAGCACGCAAAAGGTCTTCTAAGATTCAATTAATCCTTTCAGTCTGCCCATCAGACTATGGGTGATAAGCAGTACTGAAGTTCAGCTTTGTTCCAAGTGCGGCTTGAAACTCGTCCCAAAATCTACTGGTGAAGATCGGGTCACGGTCACTCACTATACTGCTCGGCATACCATGGAGACGAACAATCTCTTTTATATACAACTTTGCCGGACTTGCTGCCATTCGGTTAGGTTTTACTGGGATGAAGTGGACAGTCTTGGTTAGACGATTCACGATAACCCAAATTGCCTCATTACCTTTCTGAGTTCCTGGCAAACCGTCTATGAAATCCATAGACACTTGATCCCACTTCCATTTAGGTACTTCCAACGGCTGAAGTAAACCCGCCATCTTCTTTTGATCACTTTTGATTTGTTGACAAGTAGCACAACGACTCACATATGTAGATATATCCCTCTTCATTGTCTTCCACCAGAAAGTTCTTTTGATATCTTTATACATCTTATTAACTCCTGTATGGATACAAAGTTTGGACTTGTGACACTCGTCCATAACTTCACGTTTTAGATCGGGAATGTTCGGAACACATAAGCTGCCTTTCAGTCTTATAACTTTATTATCGTCGACTTCAAAACTGGTATCTTCACCACAACGTATTCTCTCATAAATTTCATGAAGAAACTTGTCTTCTTTTTGCTTATTAGCAATCTTTCCAAGAAGAGTAGGAGTGACAACAAGACGAGAAAGAATAACAAGCCTCCTACTCAAGGCATCGGCCACCACGTTGGCTTTTCCAGGCGTATATAGGATATCTAGGTCATATGATGCTAGAAATTCTAACCATAGTTGTTGCCTCAAGTTTAAATCCTTCTGGGTGAAGAGATATTTTAGAGATTTATTGTCGGTGAATAATTCAAATTTTTCACCTAGAATAAGAAGGATTTATTAAGTACAAATATTAAGTTAAATTAAACTTTTAAATTTTCTTTAGAAAAGCTGAAAGAGATTCTTACCTAGAAGATAGTGACGCCAGATTTTTAAAGCGAAAATAACAACTAGAAGCTCGAGAGTGGGTTGGGTAGTTTTTCTCATGTGGATGTAATTGTCTACTCGCGTAGGCAATTACTCTACCATTTTACATTAGCACTGCACCCACACCATCACCACAAGCATCTGTATAAATAGATAAGCCTTGATTCTCGTTAATGATAGCGAGAATGGGAGCGGTAGTTAATCTCCTCTTCAACTCCTGGAAACCATCATCACACTTCGGAGTCCAATCGAATTTAGCATTCTTCATCGTTAGTTTAGTCAATGGACTGGCCAACTTGGAAAATTCTTTAACAAATTTTATGTAATATCCGGCTAAACCCAGAAAACTTCGAACTTCTTTTGGAGTAGTGGGTCGCTTCCAGTCAAGAATAGCGGAAATCTTGCCCGGATAACAGAGATTCCCTCTTCATTAGTAATGTGCGTGAGAAATCTGACTTCCTTAACCCAAAAACGGCATTCGGAAAATGCAAACAGAATGTTCTTCCTCAATATTTCCAAAACAAATCTAAGATGCTCAGCATGCTCCTCTTCGGTTTTGAAATAGATTAGAATATCATCAATAAACACCAGAACAAATTTATTCAATACTCCTCAAAATACATGGGTCATTAAGTCTATGAAGTATGCGGGAGCATTGGTTAGTCCGAAAGGCATGACTAACCATTCGTAGAAAGTGTTTGGACCCCTGAAAGCAGTCAAGTGAACACAGTCTTCGGCAATTCGTAGCTGATGGAATCCTTGAGCTAGATCCATCTTTGAAAAGAATCGGATGCCATGTAGTTGATCGAACAAGTCATCGATTCTAGGCAAAGGGAATTTATTTTTTAGAATTAGTTTATTGAGATCGTGGTAGTCCACACACAATCTCAAAGATCCATCAGATTTGGCTATGAAGACCATAGTTGAACCCCAATCAGAAACACTAGATCAACCCTTTTTCTAACAAATCTCGGGTTTGATTGACTAGTTCAATCCTTTCTCTTGGTGCCATCCTACGGCTTGCGTGAACAATGGGATGAGAATTGGGTACTACGTCAATTCTGAATTCAATTTCTCTATGTGGAGGTAAGGATTTTACTTCTTCGAACACGTCTGGAAATTCCCGGACTATAGGTATGGACTCCAGAATAGGTTCGGGATATCCAAAAGTATACATCAGCTTATCTCTCTTAGGACTCGGATCCTCACAAGAGATTTCAATAAAATTTCCAAGTTTTGTTTTGATCGAGATCATTCGCATATTACAATCCAATTTAGCTTCTTATTTCGATAACCAGTTCATTCCGAGTAAGATTTCAAATTCATTGAAGTCGAGAATGAAAAGGCTAATAGGTAATCGATGACAAGAATACGATATAGGAACTTCTTAACAACGTAGATAAAGGTTCGCAGGTCCACCAACTCGATTTTTCTCACAAATGGGCTCGTCGACAAATTCAGGTTTAAGTTTTAATTCATCTACGGTTTGTTGAGAAATAAAGCTATGTGTAGCGTCTGTGTTAAACAAAACTCTAACAACTCTATCATAAATGATAAGGTTACCTTCTAGAGCTCATTTTCCTTTATTCGCCCTTGAAGTTGAGGGGTCATCCTTTATCGCATAGACATTCGCCACTTGTGCTTGCTTCAATGCCGGGCAATTTTTAACTATGTGTCCAGGCTTGTGAGAATTATAGCATTCTCTGACTCCCTGACTAGTCTTCACAAGTTGTTCTTTCTTTACTTGTCTCTTTGGATTCTTGTAGCTGTTTGAATAATGGCCCTTTTCCTGGCAATTGTAATAAGTAACATTCCTCGCCAGGTTTCGCTGATTGCTCTTCTTCTCTTTGCCTTGATATGGTTTCTTCCCTCCGAATTTTATTTTTTTCCAATTTGGATTGCTCGTATTTCCCTTCTCCTCCGGTGCTTTCTGCATATCCAGGGTAGCATATCTATACCCCATATCGATAAGATCAGAAAAAGATTCTTAACGTGAGCTGTCATTCTTTCGTGAAATTTCTTATTCATCCGATGAATGAATCTTTCATTTTTCTTTAAAGGTGTGTTTACCAACCTCGGACTGAAATGAGATAATTCGTTGAATTTATTTAAGTACTCCTCAAATGGTAAACTTCCCTACTTTAAGTCCATAAATTCCTCGTACAATCGGGGATGCCAGCTGACGGCATATAGCATTTTTCAAACACTTCCTTGAATCGACTTCAAGTAAAGTCTTCTTTCAGTTCATTTACAGTAACTGTCTCCCACCAAGCTAGGGCTTCTTCTTGGAGTTGCCAAGAAGCTATTAGTCGCATTTGATCATCTTCCAACTTTAGCGCTTTAAAAATTCTTTCACACGATCTGATCCAGGCTTGGGCTTCGACAATAGATTCCTTGCCTGTGAACGGCTTACCACCAAGTCTCGAGAAGCTTTTATACAGATCAGCCAGATTCGGCTGAGGTTGAGTAGGCATAGCTGCTTCTGCTGTTGTGGGGACTTGACAAGTCGTAGTGGTATTCCCTGACCCCTAGCTCTTCCTCTTCGCCCGCTCATTCTTACTATCTTTAAATATTAAGAAAATTTGATTTAGGTATACGGATGAGATATCTTTGGGAATATCAACAGTTAAAGGGAATAGACCAAGAAATCTTAGGGTTTTGGTCTCTCGGTTTATACTCATTCTAGGGTATACTTCACCCTATCTCTAATGAGCCACCTAATGTGTTATACTCCATAGCTAAAGTTCTAACTCAACCTTTAGCTCTGATACCACTTGTCATGACCTAAAATCCAGCATTCAAAAATCAACATCAAATACCTCACTTGTATTCGACTGCCGGAGATTCAAACATCGAACACCAGTTCGGATGGAACTTATAATAACATTAGATGAATATAAACAACGGAAACAAAATGAATATTATTGATCATAACACAGATACAGCATCATCACAATGCTCATTACAACATTTGTCGCCAACATCAGAGTGCTACATAAAAAATACAACAATAACATAGTAACCCCACAACGTAACAACAGAGTTATCACAACTTCAAGAGAGTCTTCAAAATAAAGAGAGCAATGGTGAGATTCCAAACTAAGCACCTTTAGATCCAAAAATCTTCCAAAAGATCTCCAAGTCAAAAGATTTCAAAATCCGATAACTTCCAAACCAAAAGACTTCAAAATCCAAGATAGCTTTGAAACACGGATAACCTGTTTCTAGGCTCCCCGTGTAGAAATTATGGACATCTAGAGTTTAAGAAGGGAACAATAAACTCCGGGTCAGTCATGAGACTGGTATGAGTAAACAAAAATAGCTGTTTGTACAAAAACAATTTATAAAAGAAATCCGTTCATGCTTTTGGCAAATGAAACTACCATAAGGCTTCCCCGTGCACACACAATGCAATCGCACAATTGGAGGAGATTTCTCCTTATGATAGTCAAATATGATTGATACGAGAAAAAATCTTTTGATATTATCATTAGTGCATAGTGTGAAAAATTTCAAAAGTATAATATTAATCTTAGCCAGCGTAGGTACAATTATATTATGCCTGCTATAGCTACCACCTGAGGTGGTAGGTTATACAACTGAAATCGTAAGGGTTCGTATTGGTGATTGGATTTCCAACAAATGGTCAGACTAAGGAACTTCCTGGGTCACATTGGTACGCCTCTGGAGGGATGCCCCGAGAACCTAACTGGATCTCTGCTAACATAAGGCCGGGTTACCTCTGTAACTAGGTAACTAACTGTCACGAGTATGTCATCCCTCGGTCAAAACTGACCTTTGTCCGGGGCCCCAACAACAACAACCACAAAGCAACATAATTGCAATATCAACATAAGTTAAGTATCTGTGCTCCATACCATGATACCACTTCTATCCAGAAGGAAATGCATATACCCTAAGGGGCGCTACCCCTAATAACCTTGCTGCATCCTTCCTGTTTCGACCATTTTCGGGTTGTGAGGTTCGACGAAGTCTCGTTCACAAAGCTACGCTTTTTACAAAAGCCATGCTTCGATCAACAAATGATTAGCAACATTCAGCATGCCACACTAACAAATTAGGAGTATATCACTAATCACCATCAACTACATAACCTCTGAGCTCATACGTTTCAGAGAAGGGTGTTAAGCTAAGAGAATAAATTCTCCGCCACCAATAGAAATGTATTTGAAAGAAATCAGCTTTATATCTCAAAGTGTAATGTCAGACATACAACGATACAAGTCTGTTTCGGGTTCGAACAGAACCGAAGGTACTTCATCCAATAAAGGAAGAAGCCCTTGCAATTCGGGCATCCACAATCCCGATCGGACTCCCTATCACATATGGAGATCTCTATACTGGAGCAACCCAGTGCATAGTCATTCGACAGGTTATCCTATCGTTCTCGAAGACACCCGGTCTTCACCACCGTCTTCAAACGCTATCCATTTCGTCGTATCACATATTCAGAATTGGTTATATGACATAAGTTCCTCTCCCGCCTAAATTGAATAGTGAGCGCTTAATTTAAAAACACATGGACATTTCAATCACAAAGATTCACCACTAAGGTTCGATGTGGGTTTCGGATAACCAACTGGAATCCGACTCCCTATTGCATCGAAATTCAATTGCCATTTTACGGGCCAATGGGCTTTCACAATCACACAGAAACAAATCACAAATATCACAGCTCGGCAAAGCAATTCATATCACATGGTATCACAATCACATATCAGAGATATCAATCAAATGCAAAGCATTCAATAACAATTAATCATCTGAAATTAAGACGGACTAATCGTGTGAATATAATCAATTAATCACATAATTATTTTCATTAATTATCCTTAATTGATGATTAATTATTCTTAATTTTTAAATTAATTAATCCTTAATTTTTAATTAATTAAATTCTTAATTATTAATTAATTAAATCCTTACTTATTAATTAATTAAACCTTTAATTATTAATTAATTAAATCTTTAATCGTTAATTAATTACTTAAATCTTAATTACCTTCATTAATTAATTATTCCTTAATTAATTACCTTAATTAATGAATACTTAATTATAAATTAATTAACCTTTAATTAATTATTATTTGTTTATTAAGTAATTATAAATCATTGATTATTTAATTATCATTAACAATATCAATTAATTTAACTTTAAAGTTAATACTTCAAAACATTTTATTAACTCCTTAATTACTTTTTTAAGTTTTATTTAAAATAAACTCTTTTAAAAAAAATAAAAATTTAAAACATCTTTAAACTTAACCAATTTAGGAATATTTTTATTTCTAAACCTTTAACTTCACATTCCATCTTAACAAACAACCATGGTTTTAAAAAGAATAGTTTAGAAATTTAATTGACATAAATTATTAAAGTTTTAAAGCTGGAAATGCTAGTACTCGAGTCAACCCCAAGTGTTTCCAAAGGAATTCGCCTGTTTACTTCGAGTTTTTCTCAAAACCCACCCTTGTATATTTTTTTTTCAAACTTAAAATTTGTTTAAGTGTTAAACCCCGTGCAACCCAAAATGCTTCGAGCCTATACCAGAGCCTGCGCCCTTATTTCCCCGAAGGCTACTTCAGGTAGCAACTCTTCCTTTCCCAAACCAACTTACAGACATGCCCTATAGCTCATGCACATGCACCAGAGCTCCGACGAGCTCCGACAACAAAGCCGAACCTCCTAACACAACGTCAACGACCTCCACTCACGATCCCGACCATCACTTCTTCATCACTAACCTTGGATCAAAATCAAGTGAATCAGGCACCCCTTGAGCAAAAATGATCAATACAAATCCTCTTCGCCGTGACAATTATGATCATCAGAGATCGCAAAACTTCATCCTAAGCTCCACCAGCGTCCCATGCTTCCGATGGCCCAAGTCCGATGAACCTCGATGGCTTAGAGACTACGCAGTGACTATCTTTCCGACCTCAACCCATTTTAAGTCCCAAACCCTAAATCAATCTTAATCATCCTCCACGTTGATCATAAATTATTTCGAGCAGTTTTCCCAAACTTCCCGAACCCACAACGAGCCTCAGCCATAATCGCGACGATCCTCGCTTCGCCGATAACCAGAGATCATCAAAAATCCTAAATCTGTTCAATCCCAATTTACTAGATCAATACTTCACTAGAAATTTATTTTTTTCTTTTAAAAATCCTCATTTTTAAAAACGTTTCAGATGTTGTACCTGAAATTAGAAAACGTGTTTCTCAAATTTTTGGTATGATCTGTGCTCCCCTGCATTTCTTGATTTTAGAAAATATTTAAATTAATTATGCTCAAAGTTATTTTTAAAATTTAAAACACGATTATATAAGCATGTTTTGTTAGAATTCTAAAATCTAAAGAGGATTATAGGATAGAGAATTTGAATTATAAACAGGTTTTGAAACCTGGAATCAAGCAGAGGCTTCTCTGTCTATTATATCAGACATGCACACACATTACAACTATATATACATAAAATTGTATACATGTAAACATATTTTCAATCTTACTTAAGCATGAGTTCAAACAACCGATCACAATCTAGATTTTCAACAGAGTTTACTCACCTGGGTATTTTGAGCAGAAAGTTTTCTGGAATGTTGTTTTTAAAGTTGAAAATCTGGAAGGCTGTTTTAAATTTGATCTTGGATTTTTGTCTACAACTAGTTGATGTAAATTTGCTTAGTTTCTGATGGATTAACTTGCTTAATTTCTTAACAACAAATTCAAATTAAAATTCTTAAAAGGATTTACTTACAATTTGTTTTTGTGAAAACAAAGAAAAAAGCCTAGGTCTGAAAACTTAAAGACTGGAATTCGAAAACCTGAGATGATTCTGATCTGTTGTTGCCTGATCTTAAAGGCTTGATTTTGAAAAACTGAAATGCTTGAACTTGCTTTGATGTTGAACTGCTTGTTTTTTCTTTAATTCAGGTTTGAAAAGGAATTCAAATTTATAATATTGAAGAGATTGTTTTGTGAAATTTTGCTTTTAATTTTCTTTTCTTTCTCTGGTTAGAATTCTTACAGGCTGTTTTGAAAATAAAGATAAAAGAATGAGAAGAAGGAGGTTAAAGATGTTATATATCTTTATTTTCTTTTTAGGAATTTCTCAAAAATTAAAACAATGTGATGACACTTGTTAATTTTCTTTCTTCATGAATTACACTTGTTAATTCATTTACTAAAATTTAAACACTTGTTAAATTGGGTGTCTTATTAATTAACACCTGTAATTTTTACATAATTACATGTTTATATAAAAATTTGTATTACTTTTTCTTATTTGTATGATTACATTCCTTTATTATATTTATAAAACTTTTAAAAGAGAATGTTTTAATACTAATTTATACATAAATAAAATAATATACATATGTTAATATTTTGAATCCAAATATTTTTCTTAAGGTACTTATTCAAATTTTAAATTCAAATTCAAATTCAATTACAAATTTGAATTACAATCCATTATATATATATATATATATATAAATAAATAAACACAATATTCATTTGTTTTGAAAATTTTAAAATTAATTCAAATTAACTCCAAATTTTTATATTAATTTTTAAATTTAAATTTGATTTAAAAACAGGATCATTACAGAAAGTAAATAAGGGCAGAGCCGAGAAAGCCACCTTGTAATAAAAGCTAAGATGAAAAGATAGGAAGGTTAAGTGATCCAACTGATACTGCATGAAAAAGCAGCCCACAGTCGCTACACTTGATCCAGCCAAAAAACCGTAGCAAAAAAGAGGAAGTCGCAACGAAATCAAATACTATGCTCATAAGAAAAGCCACAATGATATCAGATTTGGACCCATCCTTTAGTTTGAACTTTACATAATGTTACTAAGTTCAAAATCTGACATAATTACAAGGAGCAGGAAACTCTCTACAATACATATAACCAAGCTAAAGCATAGATACTGCACAGTGATGTTGGAAGCTATTTTGGATATGTCAAAGTACAACACATTTTGATCAAAAAGCAGTGCACAAACCAAAATACAAGGAAAATCAAACTGTGCTATCAAAATCCTTGAAACATATACCTTGTTAACACCTTCAAAAGCGGATCTGCACCATACGTACGGAGGGCTACTTAAGTATTACCGCACTGGGTTAGAAGCATCCCAAAGGGCTACATTCAGGACCACTCAAACAACGTCCCAAGAAGATCCACACATATGGGTAGATATTAAAAATATAAATCACTATTTTCAACAACTCATGCAACAAGGGAACTTAGATCACAATCAGATCAGATTGTAGTTAGTTAAGATCATGTTCACACATATAATAAATTAGCTCCCAAACTAAGCATATCGCTTACCCTAAAGACCAAAGTAGCTCAGGAAGATTATACCTAAATATCAGGCAAGCACCACAGCATCATACAAGTATCGCATATCAACCAGTGCAGGCTCGCTCCTAACATGTCAGCAGTGCCCCAAAGCCAATGAGTAACTCTTACTGTCCTCCAAGGACTCATATACAAAGCCAATTTAAATTTAAAGTCTCCTGCCACAATTTCAAATGTTCCCGCCATGATTTCAGAAGTTTCCGCCTTTATCTCAGACTTCCCGCCAAAAACACATCGGCTATTTGGGTATATCGAACAGAAAACGCGGATAGATAAAATTTGACCAGCTCCAAGGGCTGAAACACAACAGCAAGGGATAGATTGTGGCGATCCGTGTACGTCACCATATTCTAAATAAAAAAGCACCATAGTAAGTGAAAAGCCTTTTACCTTTTTCGCTTTTCGAAACTTTTAGGGTTTTATTATACTCTTTGCCATTGAAATCTATACCACAGAATTTAAAAAGAAGAAAGAGTAATTTTCTCCATGGATTTAGGGTTCCTTAACATCCGAACCACATTTCTGTCTTTACTATTTCTGCATTTTCAGCACGGAATCTTATCTTATTTGTGTAAGAATTAAATATTAGTAGGATTTGACATTTAACAAACAGTTATGGTGCAACTACCTGATTGTGTAAGCATCCAACAAAATAGTCACTATTGTGGCAAATTTAATACCATTTAGTTTTGCTAATACAAAAACTATTATGGTAATTATACGATAATTACTCGATCATTAGTTTGAGTGTTTAAAGACGAAAACTCTTACTAACAATCTGTTTCAATTAAAATTTTAAACTAGTCGAGAAATTTAAAGTAAAATTTTACTTTTCAAAACCTTTACAAAAATATTTTATATTTAAAAATCAAAGATTTGTGAACAAAATTTTCAAAAGAATTTATTCTAATCGTTCAAAACAAATCAAGCCACATCCACGGCATTCGAGATTCAGTCGATGGGTTAATGCTTATGACTGATCCTAACTTATTATACAATTAATATTGAATTTCATAAACTCTTCCCTTTTATTTTAGCACAACCACAGCATACAAATATATTTATAAATTTTTGCTTTTAAGGCATAGAAATAGTGACCCATGGTTTTGCAACAACATTCCCCGCCTTCTCTTACTAAAATTTATCTTTCCAAAATTTTAAGGCTTTTGGCACTTAATATTATTTACATTTAGCAGCCAAATAAATTTCCTAATTTATTTTGTAAACATCCAGTCTTACTTTGCATTATTAGTTAAGTGTCTATATGAGATTCCATTTTCTATTTTTCTTTCCAATATATAGCGGTCAATCCAGAAAACACAGTGATAAAAAAGATCTTTTCTCATAAAATATTGTCCACGTTTGTATGCAAATAGAGACAATTAATGCTTACAACCCAACTAACCTAAAAGAAACAATAGCTAGAAGCTACCCTTCAATATCAACCGGCATTAATGATGTTGTGGCCATACTACTTCTTACTTAATTAAAAATGGATATTTTTACTATTTCATTATATCATAACCCACATATCTTAACTTGCCTTTTTGGTTTCTAATAAATTGGTTCATCCATTACTTCAGTTATTACAGACCAACATATTACTATCTGAAAGTCGTGGTGCATTGATACCAAATGTAAGTGACTGCTATGCTATAGGATCGAAACGACCAATAGTTGTAAACAATGTAAATGTAGTGGCAATGCGATATAAACTAAGTTATCTACTTATGCGAAATATGATTATAAAAATAACTAGTGCGAAAAATAATTAAAGAAGTAAAGAAAATGATACTAGAGATTTTTATACTGGTTCGAACTCTCGTTCTACGTCCAATCACAGACTCCTTCTAGATTTAAACTAGCAACCCTCACTTAACCTAGAGGAATAGGTTTACATTGCATGAGCAACCGAACAGGACTTCTACCGCCTAAGCAACCGAATAGGACTTCTATCGCCTGAGCAACCGAACAGGACTTCTTTACAAATAACAAAAGTATTCGGCTGTAGTGCTCTTTGAATAGCACTGATAAGTCAATTAAGTACAATCTTCCTACAATCTTCTCCTTTATGATATATAGTGTAATGTGCTTGAGAATTATGGAAGATAGAGTGATCAATGATCAGAGAATATAAGCAGTTTGAGTGCAATTTGAAAACTAGAGAATAGATAAGAATTCAAGAATATTAAATTGTTTTCGGTGAGTTGTTTGGTTAATTCTGTAATCTATTTATAGAGTTTAAGGAGTTGCAACCATAGCTGAAAAGCTATATTGAATAGAACAGGCGCAATCGTTGATTTTGAAAATGTTTCTCTTCGATGAAGAGAAGTGTCTATTCATGAAAAAAGCTGCTAAAGATATTCAGCAGGCTGAATAAAATAATTCAGCCTTCTGAATTAAAGTAAAACGCAAACAGCAAGGATATATGATGTTTTCAACCTAATTCAACCGTTTTTAATTTCATTCAGACGGCTAAATATTGTGAAACAATATTTTTGTTTCAGCATTCGGCCGTCTGAATGAAGTCATTTAGACGTTTGAATTCAGCCTGTAACAAAAATTATCATAGCTCATTTGGTTAGAGCACTTGTCTTCTAAACTAGAGGTTCGAGTTCGAGCCCCGCTCTATGCAATTTTTGAAAACTTGATTTTTCCATTTAAAATATGAATATATATATATGTGTGTGTGTGTGTGTGTGCGCGCGCGCGCGCGTGCGCGCGCGTGTATCATTTGAAGAAGATTTTAACATTTGTAAACTCTAGACACGACACTCTACGACTAATAATACATTGTTTGTCACCTTCGTCTTGTCTCTTTCTTGTATATCTCTTCTTCTGTCTCCATACACATACTTTCCTCCTCTTTTGTACTGTGAATCTTCAATTTTAACTTAGGTATTTGTCTTTTTTTGATGCTCATCTACCTGCAAATTAGCTTAGAGATTCTTTGGCATAATTGTATAGTTGTTGTCATTAAAATTCAACAATTGAGGTTCTAACATTCTCCCCCTTTTTGATGATGACAACTATACAATTTTAAAAAAAATATTCATTCTATATATAAAGCAATATTAATATGTTTAAAGCTCCCCCTAAGTATAACATCTCCCCCCACATATAATATCTCCCTTTATCAAATATGCACATGAATTTCTCCCCCTTTGTCATTATCAAAAAGAATGAGGGAATATAATAAATTTTATAAAATATCTTGTAAATAGCGGGATAAACTCAATATTAATAATGGAGAAAAATAAAATAGATTTTACCATATTTGTTGACGTCTATTTCATTGTAAGCATGTAATTCTATTAAACGTATGGAACATTCTTTAAAATTCTGAAGTCTATCCTTTTCCTTTTGTTTTCTCCTAGTACCTGCAATAAATAATAATCATTTTTGGTACCCACTTACTATGTTAGGGTCCTGGGGGTTAGGTCTTGGGAAACCATACCCATTTGGGTGTGCTTGAACCTTTATAAGTATAATTTTTATTATTAACTACCATATCAAAATAATCATTAATGTATTTTTCTCTGTTTTCCACTTAACAAGAACCCAAATAGTTAGATAATTTTTATTCATATTTCCAGTCAATGATTTTGTACTTTTAGAGAAATTATAAACATTATTGGTCATAGCAATATTTAAATTTCAATAAAAATTAGATTTAGACTTTACTCGAAATTTAGTACTAGCACGAACATTTTTACTGTACATGAAAGCATATCTAGTGCTAGTTCTACGTCAGTTTTATTATATCCTAAACTACTTTTGTCGTGTAAAAGTCTAGAACTAGATAAAATCATGTTTAAATCATTGTGACATTTATTAAATTTTATGACTTCAGTGTTAAGTTTATCAAATTTAACTTTGAAGTCAAAATTATTATTTTCAAAAGAAATATTATTGTTTTTCAAAATATCAATTTGCTTGTTTAATTCAAAATTCGCCCTTTTTATCGTACAGCTCTCATTTTCGAGAAGAAAAATTTGAGATTTTGAATTATTTAAGGATGATTGTAATAAATCATTTTTCTTTTCAATTCCGTAATTTCTTTTTAAAAAAATCTTTTTCTTTTTCAAACATAGTATTTTTATTTTGCAAAACATTGATTTCCTCCAAAAGATCATTGTTTTTATCTTCTAACTGCTTATTTTCTTTTTGTATGAAATCTTTTTGTGAAACAAGTTCTTCTACGGCATTTTCAAAACATTTAGATTGTTTCATCAAAAATTTATTTTCCTCTTTTAAACTGGAAATTTCTTGCTCGCAATTTTTTAACTTAGCTAAAGCAATTGTATTAACTTTATTCAAAGTTTTACAGTCTTTTAATAATTCATCATGTGCTAATAGAAGATCTTTATATGAAGAATCTAAACAAAACGATTGTGATCTGAGTTTAGCCATGAAGCATTTGTGTTTTTGCTCCTTTGATTTTTCTTTATTGCTCTTCCTCGTCTTATTGCCTCAAATAGATCTCTTTGTGGCCATTTATTCTAGGATGTTGTTACGATCTCTAGAATCCCAGGCTCTGATACCAATTGAAAGTCGCTATGCGTTGATACCAAATGTAAGTGACTGCTATGCTATAGGATTGAAATGGCCAATAGTTGTAAACAATGTAAATATAGTGGCAATGCATATAAACTAAGTTATATACTTATGCCGAAATGAGTATAAATCTAACTAGTGCGAAAAATAATTAAAGTAGTAAAGAAAATGACACCAAAGATTTTTATACTGGTTCGAACTCTCGTTCTGCGTCCAGTCCCAGACTCCTTCTGGATTTAAACTAGATACCATCACTTAAACTGGAGGTATAGGTTTATTCCACCTGAGAAACCGAACAGGACTTCTACCGCCTAAGCAACCGAATAGGACTTCTACCGCTTGGGCAACCGAACATGACTTCTTTACAAATAACAAAAGTATTCGACTGTAGTGTGCTCTTTGAATAGCACTGATAAGTCAATTAAGTACAATCTTCCTATAATCTTCTCTTTTGTGATATATAGTGTAATGTGCTTGAGAATTATGGAAGATAGAGTGATCAATGATCAGAGAATGTAAGCAGTTTGAGTGAAATTTGAAAACTAGAGAATAGATAAGAATTTAAGAATACTAAAATAATTTTCAATGATGTTTATTGAATTCCGTAATCTATTTATAGAGTTTAAGGAGTTGCAACCATAGATGAAAAGTTATATTGAAAAGAACAGGTGCAACCGTTGATTTTGAAAACGTTTCTCTCCGATGAAGAGAAGTGTCTATTCATGAAAAAAGCTGTTAAAGATATTCAACCGACTGAATAAAATAATTCAGCCTTCTGAATTAAAGTAAAATGAAAACAACAAGGATATAGGCTGTTTTTAGCCTAATTCAGCCGTCTGAATAATTTCATTCGGACGGTTGAATATTGTGAAACAATGTTTTTATTTCAGCATTCTGCCATTTGAATGAAGTCATTCAGACGTTTGAATTCAGCCTATAACAAAAATTACCATAGCTCATTTGGTTAGAGCACTTTCCTTCTAAATTAGAGACCCGAGTTTGAGCCCCACTCCATGCAATTTTTGAAAACTTGATTTTTACATTTAAAATGTGAATGTATATGTGTGTGTATCATTTAGAGAAGATTTTAACATTTGTAAACTCTAGACACGACACTCTACGACTAATAATACATTGTTTGTCACCTTCGTCTTGTCTCTATCATGTATATCTCTTCTTGTATCTCCATACACATACTTTCATCCTCTTTTGTACTGTGAATCTTCGATTTTAACTATTTGTTTGTCTCTTTTTGATGCCCATGTACCTACAAATTAGCTTAGAGATTCTTTGGCATAATTGTATGTTGTTGTCATTAAAATCCAACAATTGAGGTTTTAACACTATCTTCTTTTAATCCAACAATCTTGTTAGTAACTTTTCTTATTCTTAATGTTTCATGTGGTTATACTCTAGAACTCGTAGAAATGAACTTTGATACCATTTTTCCATTTCTTTATGGGTTCTTCTTTGTGGTCTTCATGCATGTTTAATGAAGCATTTCTATGCCCATACCAATATTATTATATCCAATAGGGATTCATTATTTCTATTCTATGAGCATTCATGGCTATTTTATCCATAGCCTTAATTTTTACCCAATCTTACCTATGCAATTATCCCTATCTATTCCATATTAAAAATTTGGCTTGGTTTTCACCATTCTTTCTGAATTAAAACTTCAGATTTATGAAGTACTTAATCTAAAAACTTTTATCTTTAAAAATATACACTTGGAGACTTTTTATAAAATCCTTCAAGTTGATTTCAGAAAGGAACCATGAAAATCTCCTTATTTTAATTGTAAACGTCTTAGCTTTTAAAACTATATTTTAAGATTTTTTAATTAATATTTTTTATTTAGTCTAAAAGGAAATGTTAGTAACTTAATTTTTAAATGATCCTTTCCTTCTTTCCAAATAGTAAGAATCAAGTTTTTATTACATGAATATTCATTCAAATCAACTTTTCCTTTAAAGCCTTTTTCATAAGATTTTACTTCTTAACAGGTGGGATTTTTAACTCAAATCATTTATTATGTTTTGTATTCCAAAAACATATACCAAACCCTTTTCTTCAAAAATGCATTGTTAAAATGTTTCCAAGACTTTTTTATAACTTTAAAGAATAAAAACTGGAGTAGAAAAGGACAACTCTTCTTCTATTATTTTTCTATTACTCATGCTATTTCCACTTTTAATCTTAGCGGGGATTTCGATAGCATATGAGGGGGACTTTTTAAAAGGTATATGCAGTTACTGTACACATTTATGAAAACTATCCTTTTCTTCCTATATTATTTCTAATTACAAACCTTAATTATATAAATAACATCGTTTCTATTTATATAATTTTACTACTATTTAACTTTCTTCTACGTCTCATTTAAATTGCTTCTCTTTATACAACTTTTCACTCCACCAACTGTCTACTTTATTGAACCATTGCAGTATGTTCAGCAACTGCTTTGGTTTTGAGTTCTTTTCACCATTTTATTCTTTTTACCCCACTTACAACTAGTACCACATCCTATTATCCACTCCTTTAAAAGAATTTGGAACTTAAAATTTTCATAATTAGAAAAATCGACAAGTTATACATACGCTCTATTTTCTTTCTATTTCAAAAGGAATATCTTCTTATTAAAACCCTTTTTACCAAAAAAATTGATCTGAATAATTTTAAATTTCAATTATAAATTCTATTTAAAATGCAAAATGATACTTTATTTTGTGGAAAACTTTTAATATTTACTAATTTTCAAAAATAGAGTTCCCTACCGTTAAATAATTCCTTTGAAAATCATTTCAAATACTTTTTTTTCAAACCTTCTATTAAATTCTTTCACATAGAGTCGGAATCAGAGTGGGTTTTATTTTTTCCTTCTTTTGGATTTTTCTTCTTTTCCACTTATTTTTTATTTATCTTAATGTAGATATATCAGAAATTTGGTTATCACCTTGGAGTGGTTATGTAAATACCCATCCTTTATAGCCAAACTATCCAAGAGTATACTACGTAATACTGTCAGATAATATAGAGAATGAGGTGATATCGGGTACACTCATGAATATTCCTTTGGGCTAATATTTATACGTATTTAAACATCAAATAAGTAACTCGCTACTACGTACACAATATCAGCACAAAACAATAAGCATGTGTGTCTCCATGATAGAACAATACATGATATATAGTAAATAAAAGAGAGCACAGTGTCAGAATCGCAGCGGTAATACATAATATATAACATATAAGATTATATGAGTACAAAACAACTCAAATGTATCTTAATATAACATAATGTATGTAAAATGTTTATATACATCACGACAAAATGCATACAATTTATCTACCACATATAAATAATATACAACAATCCTAAGAATCATGTCTCCACTGATCCCACTAAAACATGGTGGTCCCATCATCCTTGTACTCGAAATGTCTTGCACTGATTCGAGTATTACGTAAATAACACACGGGTCGTATTATGCCTAAATCAAAGATCTACAAATATAGGTGATAAGATAAACATGAATGATAGTACGATATAACTATCAGAGTAACTCAAGACAATGATTATGATGTCAATATATACATATTTAGAAACATATGCATGGTATATATGATAATAACATAGATAATCACCAAAACATCGTATATCACAAATATCACAAGACCATGCAAAAAGATGTCATCACCCATATATAGAAGCATATTAAATCGAAAATCACGTAATCAACATCAAATAGGTTAATTGTCCCTACCTAGAATATATCATCGAAAATCTAGAAAATATCTATAATTGAGATTTTACCAAGTACAATCAAGCTAGCGCACAGCATTACCCAAAATATCTTTTAATCTTAATAAATGAAATATCATCATCAATATATATAGGATTGGCTACCTATTAAAATAATAATAATATTAGGATCCACTATACTCTGGACACCTATTCATATATAATCTCATCTTCTCGTGTATGAATAAATAAAAATATATTATGAAGGGGATTGGCTGTATGATAGACACAAAGTCCTACGTAGATCAATTTATATATACATCACTGTGTGGGTCGCCTAACCTATATCTTTAGTAAAGTGCGGTATATCAATAGTATATGACAAGGTACCATTCTGTTAGTACTAAAAAGGAGACTAATAGCACGAAGCAAGTTCTAGAGTCACGAAGTCTCTACAGTCCTTAGTTACCTTCATGGTATCATAACACATATCCATATATGTGCTTGTCAAGGCGAGGATACAAAAGTCATGACCCGACTCTATCCCCTATAGGTAATAGACCGTTGGCCTAGGTGACACAGGGCGAATGCATGAAGCGAAAGCACGAAGCTAAATATAAGTTGTCCTGGATTCGGGCGCAACCCTATGATCAGGCTGCTATGGTGGATTCTAACCATCTGATCTTCTCCAATGTCAATAAAAGGAGTACATCATGGTAGTGTCACATAGAAATAATACATCTATACATGAAGCCATACTCATCATTAGCCACGTAGCCTTACTCGCTGAATATAGGCACAAAGCCATACCCATCACTACGTGTATCACCTTACATTAACACTGCCATTCCTGTCACGTGAGTGTCATTTACTTGCAATGAATAACCAAATAAATATCATAGTCCCATCCCATACCACCATGTGATACTCAAATGTTTACTCACTGCTTATAAAGTACACTCAAATTCCATAATATTCTACATAACGAGTCAAATGTAATCGAAGAAATATTACCAAATGCCCTATCCCAAATGGAATTATAACTCCATTTATTTAGATTCCTCATCACACAGAATTTAATATTACAAAACCATATAAAGGATGTCATCACCGTATCATATCAAAATCACCAATCAAATCTATATCAGGGGCGAATTAATCATATCATTTAAATTAATAAGGGAATGATGCAATATCCCAGAAATGTGGAAATAAATCTTATTAATCATATTTATAGTAAATATTCTTATTTAAATTCATTAATCAAATATCTTACTTTAAATTCCTTTAAAACTTTAATTAGAAATTACTTTATATTTTAACCGAAATAGATTCACTCTTAATAAAATAATTAACTTTACAAATAATAAAATACAACTAGCAAATTAAGAATAAAATATTACTTGATAAACTTATATATATGAATTATTAGAAACTGAATCACCAATACATCCAAACATATTAAATGAAAGCTAGAATTTAACTGGATATCTAAATAAAATTTAAGTTTTTAAATGCATATTTTCCTTATTTAAATGTTTAAATGTTCATTTATAATTCTTAATTAAACATAACTTATTTAAAATATGCTTTGAAATGTTTAAAATGTTAATTAGAACGTTCCTCTTTATTTTCTTGAATTTATATAAACCTTTAAATACTTATTTAAAATCAAAATATATTGATTTCTTTTTAATAAATCTATAAATCTATATTAAATACTCAATTTTTAAATAAAACTTTTCTCCATAAATTATATATTTACTTTATCTAGTTTCTCACCTTTAATTTTAAAGTACATAAAATATATTTATTATTGAAATACACATCTGTAAAAATAGGAAATGCAACACTCGAACCCTGGTGTGTTGGCCAAAAGGCACAAGCTTTTACCACCAAGCCACACTTGCTTTTTTACAAGTGATTGCACTACCAGTGAAAATTAAGCTAACCACCACTCCTACCTCTATCACGTGATTTGATCAATCGTTCGATCGATTTTTGACCTCTAACCACCGTTAACTCCTATAGATCGATGCGCAAGACATTTACATTTATTTATATTTTAATTATTTATTTTTATTTTATTTATATACTTTTTTTATTCATTGGATAGGCCACTGGTCGACCCACCGACCGATCGACAAACCTATTGGTTACATGATTTGCTGAAGTTAATTCTATTATTTCAAACCAATATCGGTGTAAATCCAACTCTAATCATTACTATTTCAAAGATTATAAGTGAATATACATATACAAGCATTCATACAACAATGTAGACTAAGATATACATGAAAATTTGGTGATTATGGCATAGATATATGAGTATAAAATACTTACCTATGCATTGCTTCTTCTTTCTTCTTTGCCTCTCATTTCCATATCACCAACGCATGAACTATCATATTTTCCATTACTTTATGTATAAATGAGGGTTGAGAGTCATGTATTTGAATTTGGAAATTTATATCAATTTACTTCTTTTGTTTAGAAATTTAGAAGGGGAGGATTTTTCCATAGAAAGAGATGAAGTGTACGTACGTGAACTAATTACCTACAGGAGAATGGGAACAAACTCGAGAATGGAAAAGTCTAGACTTTATAATTATCAAGATGATGGATTTCAGTTTGAAAGCTTGAACTTAGGCTTTGGGTTTAAGTGAATAAATTAACATTTATTATTATGACTATTATTTTATTCATTTATTTTTTTCTTTTATAAAACTAGTTTTTCTATTTAATTCAGATAATCGAAAAATTCCAATTAAAATTATATTTATATTTCTCAAGTGATTTTATGGAATTTGATAAAATATTATTTTCGTATTTCTAACTTAGTTTAATTTAACTATCACATATTTACAATTTAAATCCATTAATTAAATCGATTACAAAATTATTCAGTTTTAACATTTAAAAAATCCATTTTAATCGATTAATTTATTTTGCAAGGCAAGCCGGTTTATAGTGGGTCGTCCACTTTTATTACCAAAGTAATAAAGATGGAGTACAAGAGTAAGGTAAAAGCACCTAAACTACTATGAAAAAAGGAAAAATATAGCACAGGTATGTGACAGACATGTTACAGTAACTATAATAATAACCAAGACTAGGACTCCTCCGAAGAGGTAGAATCACCATCTTCAGCAGAAACCAAAGGGACATTGCCACATAGACCAGCAAAGGGGCTGAAACGGATAGCAAGACTAGGGTCGTAACCCAAAGCATCAGTAGAGTAAATGAAAGAGCGATCCCAAGAAGAATCAGCTAGCATGTCAGAATTTTTACTCGCATACACACCATCCAAATCAAGAACTAATGAATCACCAGACGGTTTGTAATAAAGGCATCTAAGGTCCATTTGATCATCGGAAACAAATTTGAAACATGAATCATCCACGGGGTTAAATCTCACATCAGAAATGAGATCAACCCAACACCTCTCAGACTCAACCCAAACAACCCGGGTAGAATCTGGAACAACTAAAGGATTAGCTGAGGTAACACAAGGTACCACAGCAACAGAAGGAGAGGCAAGCCTATCAACAGCAGGAGGCGGACCAGATTACTATACATCTTTCTTCAGGAACTTGCATAATTCTTGCTTTTGGATATCTGTAACGTAAAGATTCTTTACTTTCCATTTATTTGGATCTAACGTACATCATCAATCGAAAATCCTGTAGGGATCTACAACATTGGGCAATCCAGACCCAACAAGGGAGTCAAGCACAATCCAGCTTCAGGGACCCTTCTGTATGTCGCATTCATGCTCTTCTAAGTCAGTGCTTTCTAATATGACCTATTTTCCATGGGGTGATCGGAATAGGTGTATACCTTCAACTTCATATATTGTTCTAACTCATAGTCTCATTGTCCATATTTTTTGAATAGGGTTGCAATTACTTCTATAGTTGTAATTTGTAGAGTTTGGCATATCATATATATATATATATAATTATAGTAAAAATACAAAACGTTCACTCGACGTATCCTAGTATGTGATCGACTAACCTGAGCTCCGATACCAAGTGTAATAACATGCACATTAAATGGCCCGAATTTGCGCTAAATCGAAAACCCAAGTTTATTAGGGTGTGATCGTTAGTGTTAGTATCCTATAAATAACAAAAGTATATTAGAGCATTATCTGTGACGACCCTGACTCGACCTTCGAAAATCGGCACGGAATACGACACTTGTATTCAAATGCCGCAGATCCAAACGTCGAACCTGGTTCGCCGGAGCTTATAATACACTTAAGTATAACAACACAGCGGAAGAAAAATAAATGAATATCATTGATATACAACATTTGATACAACAATGATACAATATGAATAAATATCAGAGATACAAGATAACAATGCTACAGCGGAATAACCAATGATCTAGCAGCGGAAAACAAAAACTCCAAAACAGCAATAGCAACTCTAACTCCAAAGCACCAATCCAAAAATAGCTCGAACCACCATCAAGTTGCACCAAGATAAGCAAGTCTCGTCCGTGAATCCAAAGACTCCAATATCCAAGATCTCCAAAGAATACCAAAGAGAAAGCTGAAAGCTACCGAACCGATATCTACTATCTACTATCTGAAAAACCCAACTCTAGACTGCCCGTGTGGAAAATAGTGGGCACCCAGAGTTTAGGAAAGGAACAATAAACTCCGGGTCAGTCGTGGGACTGGTGGTGAGCAAACAAAAACAGTTATCTTTAAAAACAAACAAAAGAATTTGAAATTTGAAATCCACAATGCTTTTAAGAAAATGAAACTACCATAAGGCCTCCCGCCACACACACAATGCAAACGCAGACTTGGAGGAGATTTTTCCTTATGATAGTTAAATATGCTTGATACGCGAAATCCATTTTATATTATTATTAGTGCATAGTGCAGAAAACCTTTCGAAAGTATAATATTAATCTTAGCCAGCATAGGTACCATTATATTATGCCTACTATAGCTACCATGTTAGATGGCAGGTTCTACAACTAAAACCGTACAAGGCGAGTATTGGTGATTGGATTTCCAACAAATGGTCAGGCCAAGGAACTTCCCATTGCCACATGGGTACCCTCTGGAGGGACGCCCCGAGAACCTAACCGGATCTCTGCCAACACAAGGCCGGGTTACCTCTGTAACTAGGTAACTACTGGCACGAGTATGCCATTCCCTGGTCGTAACAAACCTTTATCCCAGGATTCACCAACAACCACAAAGTAATAAATTTGCAGCTACCACATAGGTTAAGTATCTGAGCTCCATACCATGATACCACCTCTATCCAGAAGGAAATGAACATACCCTCAGGGGGCGCTACCACCAAAAAACCTTGTCGCATTCTTCCTGTTTCGACCATTCCGGGTTGTGAGGTTCGACGAAGTCTCATCCACAAAGCTACGCTTTTCACAAAGCCATGCTTTGATCAACAAATGATCAGCAGCACTTCGTATGCCACATTACCAAATTAGGAATGTATCACTGGTAACCATCAATTACATAACCTCTGAGCTCGTACGTCTCAGAGAAGGGTGTTAAGCTAAGAGAATAAATCTCCGCCGCCAAATAGAAATGTATTTGATAGAGACCGGTTTTACATCTCAAAGTGTAACGTTAGACACACATCCATACAAGTCTGTTCCAGGTTCGTATAGAACCGAAGGCACTTCCAAAGAAGTCCTTGCAAATCCGGATAATTTCTAATCACGTCCGGACTTCCCATCACAATGGGTGCTCGAATCTCTATACCAGGGATCAGCTGATGCAGAGACATTCGACAAGGAACCCTTTCGTTTTCGAAAGTATCCGGTTTCTTCACCACCAGTCTTCAAAGGCTATCCATATACGTCGTATCACTATTCGGAATGGGTTATATGACACAAAGGTCCTTTCCCGGCTAAACCGAATAGTGAGCGCAATATTTAGAAACATATGGATATGGGATCTCAGTAAAGTCACAACTATTACCCAAAACTTTTCATTCAAATGGTTAAACAAATTACCATTTACAAATCTTTTAAACAAAAAGATTCATTTCAAAAACTTACAATGGTTTAAACCATTTCCTCATTTAAATCTTTTAAACAAAAGATTCACTTTTAAGACCCCTTTCAAATTAAACAAGGTTCACCAATCTTTTAAACAAAGATTCATTCATAGCTTTTCAAAACAATTCCATATTCAAGTTGGATTAACTCATCCGGTCTTTAAATTAAAGACTCATTTCATAACTTCCAAATAGTTCCCGATTCAATTTTTATGTAGAAAAGATACACCATTTAAAATCTTCTTCAATTTCAAATTAGGGTTTAACTATCTTTTACAAAATTCAATTATAGCTTTCAAAGCCATTCCATTTCAAATTTGAAATCATAATTTTGGAAATTCTTTCCTTATATAAAAGCTATTATTATTTAAAACTGCTTGTTTCCGTTTTCGAAAACCCGATTATATTTGCACGAGTTAAGGCCTTTAAATATGAACTTGGATTAAATTCAAATTCTCAAAGTAATACTTTTAAAATGGTTTAAAATCCAACACATTTATAACTTTGTATAACATTTTTACATCATAAATACCAGATATAGAATTCAATATCAGATATTTAATTCAATTTAAATCAAATTTTTCAAATTTCAAATCTTTATTAAGTTATTAAAAATAACTTGCATTCTTAAAACACCTTTTCAAAAGTTTTCCGCTTCAAATCCAATCCATTTCCAAAACCATTTGGATTTAAAAATTCAAATTCAAAACTATATTTTTTTAAAAATCTGTGACATAACCGATTTCCACGTACAGTCCATATTTGTGTGTGTATAGGTGTGTCCAGGGTTTACACACAACAGTGCAACAACAATCATCACATCACAGATTAAAGCACAACAATATCGATAAGCGATATAACTATAACGCTTATCTTCATTCACAGATTCATATATAAAATAAATTTATCAATAACAAAGATTCACTAATATGATTCGATGTGGGTTTCGAATAACCAACTGGAATCCGACACTCTGTCGCATCAAAATTCAAATGTCATTTACCGGTTTGCATATTCATATAACAATATATTCATCACAAATAGCAACTCAGCACAAAGCATTGCAAAGCATCACATCACATATCAAATATATTAATATATCATCATAACATTCAATAGCAATCAAACATCTACAATTAAGATGAATAATTTGAGTGGTTTTAAATTTATCAACCACATAATTACTTTCATTAGTAATTAATTATCATTAACTATAATTGATTAAGTCTTAATTACCTTTATTAATTAATAATTTCTAAATTAATTATCTAAATTAATTAACCCTTAATTGTAATTAATTAAATCTTAATTACTTATTCCTTAATTAATTACTTTAATTAATAAATCCCTAATTATTAATTAAATCTTAATCATAATTAATTTGTTCTTAATTGATTTGATTAATAGGTTTATCCCTTAATCAATTACTCCTTAATAAATAATGATTTCATAATCATTTTAAGTTAATCAACCTTTAACTATCTTCTCTTAATTACTTTCACTAAGTAATTACTATTAAATCATTCGTTAATTACTTGATTAATTAACTTGAATCACTAATTAATTTACTCTAGTTACTTACATTAAGTAATTTACCTCAAATAAATATTTTCCTTTAACAAATGTATTAACTTAAACTTTGAAAGTTAATTAAACATTTTAAAAAAAACATCCTTAACAAATAAATCAAATTAACTATCTTAAATTAATTATCTTAATTAGTTATAATCATTAGTTAATCACATTAATTAATTATTATTCAATCAATCAAAGACAAATCATGTATAATACATTTCCAAATCAAGACAATTTTATTTTCAACCCTTGCATTTATAATCTATATATTTTGAAAACTTGTTTTTGAAATTTGATCAATCTTTATTTGAAACCCTTTAATATTTGTTTAATAACCCATTATAAAAAAAATTAGACCAAGCCCAAACTTAAACAAACTGATTATTTTATACTTGGATCAATCCAAAGGTTTTTTAACCTTTTTAAGATTAGTTTAGTCGAAGTTTTTAAACCGTTAATCATAAACTATAGGTATTCGAGCAAATCTTGTTTAACCCGAGCCCCACACAGGAAAACTCGAGCACAACTTCGGGTTTTCACACGACACAACTTGCTTCGAGCATTTTCGTAATTTCCCCAAGTCAAACCCGTGTGCGTCACCTTCTTCCCAAACATCAACATTCCCAGCACCCCTATATGTGCACGGTGCACTTGCACTGACCCTCCGACCACCTTCGATCACTGTCTCGACCACCTTCGAGTCACTCGCGACTATGTTGAAACTGCTGGCCACCCAGCTTGAATAAAACAATAGTATATCGAAATTGAGCATATCAATGTCTAAATGAAACAAACTGGTCACCTCAAAACGCCTCGCCCAATCACCTCGACCATCTGAACGCCGTGCCACCATGATTACAACCTCGTCTCGACCTCCAGCCACTATCCCCCCTGCTCCAATCCACCCCGATCCATCCATGGCAGCGAATTTAATTCGAGAATGTCATTTAATAAAACACGTCCTTAAACCCTATGACGACACCAACCCACCACCACGGTTATTAATAAATTCAATGAGTATTTTTCCTATCATTCTCGAACTACAAGCTTTCTCTGACAAAAATCTCAAGTCCCAATATTGCCTCGATCGACGGCAATTAACTGAAGAACATTTTCCGTTCATCTCACGATTTCTCAACAAATTCTTATCTAAAAAACTTGATATTGTCATCAAAATTCATAATATTCAAGTGTGAATCCAAATATATAACTGCAATTTAAAATCTTGATACTTGGTTTTCTGATAAAAATTTATTTATCACTGTATTTTCAATTTATAAAATATTTGTTGCATAAAAACATTTGAAACTATTTTTAAAATTTGTATCTTGTTAAATTCAACATCTTTTGTTCAGAAATTGTTTCCTAAAATAAATCAGAGGGATGGGAAAAGATTTTTGAACAAATTTAATGCCTGAAGCCTGGAAAATTTTGGCATATGTCTGATTTTTGAGACATGCACAGCCAATTTTCTACTTATATACACAAATTTAAATGTATTCAAGCAAATTTCCAGCCTACTTTAAACAAGTTTCCAATCACAGATCCAAATCCAGAATTTAGGGAACTTATTTACAGTTTTGAAAGGAATAATAGAGATAACAGTATACCCAGCATGCACATTTCATTATCCAGACACATGCAACAATATAAAGATATTTTCATAATAACTTCAATCATTAAAATGTAAATGATTTAAAGTTTTGAATTTGAAAAGTTTGCTCACCAACATTTCAATGTATCAGCAAAATTAAGCTTTAGAGAGGAAGTTGCTCACCTGCATTGATGAAGACAGAGGACAGACCCTATTTTTTTTACTGATGCTTTTAAACTTACATGCTCTCTAATTTGCTTATTCTTGCTTTATCTTCTCTCTGATTTTTATTTTTATTTTCCAGGCTGCAGTTGTTTTGATCCTGAACTGCCCTGTTTTGATTTTAGTTGCTGAATTCATTTTCTTTTCTGGATCTTGTTTTGATTTGCTTTTGAATCCACAGCTTAAATTCTTTGTTCCAGGTTTTCTTTTGATTTCAGTTTTGTTTTAAAGCTTCCACATTTTAACTTGCTTACTTGAATTTTTTTCCAGTTTTTGATCTATACTTGATCCATGAATCTGCTTTCAGAAAGTTGCTCTTTTTTTTAGATCTTTGAAATTTTCTTTTGAGTTGAGATGGTTTTGTTTTGAAGATTTCGTGGTTTGTATCTTTACATAGTTTTTTTTATTCATTTATTTCAATCTTAAGGTGATAATGCCATTTGTTTATACAACTAACACATGTCTTAAACATGGACACTTGTTAAAAAATTTCAAATTTATGTCTAAGTCCTTAATGCAAATTATTTTGTTAATGTTTGTTTTTTATTAAACCTTCTTTTATTTTTATTTACAAATCATGTTTATTTTCAAAAGATAATTTTAACTACTTATACTTATATATCAAAATGCATATTCACAAAATTTAAGAAACACTTTTTTTTATTAGTTATATATATATATATATATGTAGAAATTTTAAATTCAAGATATTTAGTAAATTTCAAAATCACACTTTGTTTTGTACTTATACGATTTAAAGAAAAATGGTTTGGAATTAAATTATTACTAATAAAGATTTATAAGTTAGTGAATACAATATTTATTTTCAATACATTTATATTTTTAAACTTAAGATATTAAACTTATTTCAAATATAAATTTCTTTAAGTCTAATTGAATTTCAAGTGATTAAAATATTGAAGTGATTTCCAATATACATTACTAAGAAAGAAATCTCTCAAGTAAATACAATTTTTATTGAATTCAAGTTTAAATCTCAAATTATAATAAAATATTCACTTTTGAATTCCAAATCATTAATCTTTATTTATTTTAAAGATAAAAACATTATTTACAATCTTTATATATATTAATGAATCAAGTTATCAATCTTTATATATATATATATATTCAAATCTCCAAATAAATTCAAAATTAAATTTGTAATTAAAATATTATTCAAAATATTTATTTTGGAATTTCCAATTAAAAATTCTATTTAAAATCATATTTACATTCATTTTCATAAATAAACAAACAAATATTTATTAAATTTTTGGAAAACACTAGTTTAAATCATAATTAAATTCCAAAAATTAAATTTATTTCCAATCTCAATTTGATTTAAAAACGGGAATGTTACATTATCGATATAAACTCACAGCGGGATAGTAAAGTTTAATAAAATGTATAATTACTGACCAAGGCTTATACATCTGATATCTAGTGCCCTTGTCAGTGTCAAGCATGCTTAAGGAAATCTTTCCTTCCACCATTCCAGTCTTGTACCAATACCTGTCCTTCTAAGTCATCCTATGGGTTGCAATGAGCAGGGGGTCAGAACAACGTTTTGGTGACCGATAAATTACATACTTTATCATAACACCGGTTTATGCCGATTGTCTTCCATTACGTGTTATGTCTACAATTTTAACATAGTCGTCTTGTCTTCATGTATGCATACTATATGCACCATCTACTCGAGGTATACAATAACTACATACATGTATGTATATGTATGTATGTATATGTATGTGTATATGTGTATATATATATATGTGTATGAATATATGTATGTATATATATATATAAGTATCACAGTCCCCACATGGACCATGATACATTCCTCCTAGTATCTGTAACTCTGCACTATGCCACCTATCCACCATCTATGTTAAGTATGAATTGCCCGTGTACGCCGAGGAACTTACCATTTGTGTCTAATAACCGTATTACAACTATTTAGCCATATTCTATCTCATCATAAAGACTCATCTAGGGGTTTAGCCATGACTCCAAATATAAACAAACTAACAAACAACTATGATGCGGTGCATGTCCCATATATGATCTACACTACTAGGAGGTGTAGTCCATATAGGCGTAACTCGAGTTATTCTACCGATCGCTCCAGAACTAATGATGCTCTCGACCTATGTGTACAGCCCTACTCCTCACATATATGGTACCAACCATGCTAACATAGCACCAAGCCTATGCTCTCATTGTCCCATTTAGATTGCCTAATGCAATTAAGGAAATGCTCACTTGGTTACTTAACACATACCCCCTAAGAAATGAAGTACACACTACTTGGCCCTTTAACACTTCAACTGAGGTGAACCCAACTTTGGTATATTCCCTTCACCTATATGTGAATGTAAAACCCCACAGATCATATAGTAGGAGATGTCTCACATCAGCACAATGTGTACACAACCACCGATGGCCACTTATGGTTGGCAAACTTTTGTTGTGTAGTATTATGACCTAGCATTCCAACTCATACTAATGACTATGTCATTTATAATTAATCTAAATATTGGGTTAGACCCACTAATCCATATCTTTTCATAAGCTTATTCTTAAGGTCATATAATTTTAATTGGAAAATTATCATGCCTCCTAAGTTCAATTATCAATATTCCTTTACTTTTAAATGAATTTACTTCTTATTTCATTAATGTCATTAGATGTTATTTAGTGCCTCTTTATAATTAAATAGATTAAGTATCTATTACTGTTCTATTTCTAATTATTACAATTAAATATTATTTTGCTAGTTATTTTCAATTTATACGATTGAATATATTTACTACTTCTTTTCAATTTATGCCTATTTTAATGAAACTAATATAACTTCCCCGCTTCTTTAGTTCCTTATCTTATTCATGTCAGCATTTATTATTTGTTTTATTGCATATTCGAAATTATTATTAATTATGTTTATAATACACTAATTTTTACCCTAAGGGATTTCGATATTTTAATGCATTAGAACTACATCTTCCCAAAAGGAAATGTTAACACTGCAATTTCTCTTAAATCATCTAAAAGAGGATTTGTATTGTGTTTGGAACTACAAGGAATTATCGCTTCCTTTTAATTGAAATAGACAGTGCAATATACGATAAACTTCATTACTTTACACATCTCTTTCTTTTAAGTGTATTCCTTATGATTTCAAACGACATGCTTTTATAATACAAAGTTGGATAATTTGTAGAAATTATACAGAAACATCCTTTATTCTAATGAATTAAAATATAACTTCAATCCTCATCAAATTAGAAATTTCTTTTTAAATCAAGTTATAAAACTTATAGCATTCAACTAACCAAATCTAGAATTAACATACAAACTTGTTAATGACTTAATTTCGAAACTTTTAATGACTACTTTCATTCTTACATTCTAGATTTACATATAAACTCGTTAAATCAAAGTGAACAATTAACATAACATGAAGGCAAGGATTCTAGGTTATTATACATACATATTTAAGCCTTCAATTTCAAACTTTATAATTAGGCATAAAAGGAACGGATTCACAACCATATAAGTCTAATATTATACAAAAATATATAACTTTCCACTCACCTCTAAGCTTTCAAATATCTAGATCTAAATCCATTCTTCGTATTTGACTCCCTTTCCTTCTACCAAAATATGTATTAAAGTGTATAAATATTTATTAGAATTAGAAATCTGAGAAGAGATTTGAACTGGACGTTGTTATAATGTTTAGATTTAGAATTTTCCTCTTCTTCATAGAGTTGATTCACCTCTTGTTCTCCTTCTCTTTTATTTTCCGTTATTCTCCATATTATATACACACACTTTGTTTTATAATTTCTATATTTTCTTGAATTTGTGATGAAGAGAAGATGGCAGAGCTTCGCTCCTTGACTCTAAAAACATGAGAAGAAAAGTGAGGGTTTATGCCTGTACTTATAGGCGCACAAATTTATTCAATTTGTTAGATTTTAATTTATTAAATCCAGGATGTTGGGCTTAAGTTTAATTAAGAGTAGTCAACTGCTAGCGCTCGACCGGTTGATTCTAGGGTGTTGACCGGTGGATTGTTTATTTGTTGCGCTCTCTGCGTATTTATTTTATGATTTTCTTTAGTTTAATGTTCTTATTTATTAATATTTGTTTTAATGTTAATTGATTCTCATTCATTTCCTTCTAGGTTTAATTTATATATTTCCTTCTATGCTTTCTTAATTAGATATAATTTGAATGAATGCTATTAATTTACATGTATATTTAATGGTTGCTTAAATGAAAAGTGGATAATATTAATATTCATTGCCTTCCCAATTTTTTAACGTTAACATTCATTACCTTTACCCACGTAAATTTTTATTTATTTCCTTTTTAGCGCTGATTTAATTAAATTTACCACAACCAGTTACTTTAACCTTAACATTTGTATTTAATGTTTATTTTAACGTTAAGTTATTACCATTTACTTCCTTAATTTGTTACGAATTATTTCCAATCCGAAAACTTCAAACATTAGTAACCTTTTCGTTTAAACTTCGATCGTAAACTTTATATATGAAAATTGATCAAAAAATTACCTCTTAAATATTCATAGCCAAATTATAATGTTTGCAAAAATGTTACTTTTGGGTCTTAATAATTACTTATTAATTCTCTTAAATTAATTCCCTTTATTTTGCTAGTGTTACAGGCATTTTATGGATTTGTTGCATTGAAGTTGGGGTTGATGTTAGTAAGGAGGAAGAAGAGAGAAGGGGGTAATATATAGGGGTTAAAATACGAACATTAGTGTTTAACCATTGGCGTCTACTGATTTTCTAATGGTTAGCTCAAACGATGCATTTTGTGGATACTACTTTATATGCGTCTAATGTTGGAAACCCAAACGTGCGAATGCGCTATTGGTTTCTAGGATAAGAAAGTAAAATTACATCTATAATGACCAGCCTTTTCGACTTTTAGGAGCCGACATTAATACATCCACATATTCACGTGTCGAGCATCCGAGTGCCAAAAAGAGAGCTTGTTGGAGAAAATGAAAGAAAAGATAGAACAGAATCTCACAACGGGACGAGCCATCTATATTATAACAATGATCTTTACAAAAGAAAAACTAAACTTTAGAATACATATATTAATCAGAACATAAACCTACGATCAACCTGGATAGTTATAACAGCCTGCTTTTACAGTTACCAATAAATACAAAACAAGAAAAGTAGTGGAAATAAAATGATACGTAAATACACCTGGGGCCTCTAGCTCATCTCCTAAAACTCCAAAGCATCCAAACTAGATCTATAATTATGCTCGGTCTGACCCAAGCATCATAAGGACAACAATGCCAAATCAGTCCAATAAACAGTGTGAGAAACACACCTCAATTGAATTTTATTATTACAATAATATTTTAAAAATAAAGTTCTAGACCATGCACACATAAACACGGATGAGTTTTACTTCACGACAACCAAAACATTTCCATAGAAAATCCAATAATACTATAATGATGTCTAGGTTTAAATTAGATATTCAATCTTAGCCAAAGTTGTTACATTACTAAATTCCAGCATAATAGGTATATAATCAAGTCCAAAGGCTCATATTGGAGAATGGATTCCAACAATGACAAGGTAAGGGACTACCTTCCATACAATGCATTTCTAGATAAAATATAACGAGGGCTGCAGACGCATCTGCCCTTCTACCGACAAAGGACCGGCCTACCCCATACTGGATAGTACCAAATATGTCATTACCCCGATTGCTTTTCAACCTAACTGAGAGATTGCACGACCAAATCCATAATACAATGATCTAGAAAGGTGATGGCACACCCTGATGGAAGCAACCCCTATAGTCCTGCTACGTCTACCTTGTTTTAGCCATTTCTCGATTATGAGGCTAAATGCAACGATTTACCTTATTTTAGAACTTCCCTATTGGAATACTAAAGCTGCCCTCTAGGCAGAAATGTAATGCTAGCATTCATCCATACAAGTTCATTCTGGGTCTGAACGAAACCGAAGGCACTACCTCTACTACATCCATTTTGAAATCACCCTTAGGATTAGTAGCAAGTAGCCCTTCTACTTCAAATCCATCTTCTTCAATCATCTTTAAGATGTCTACCATTCGAATGCTTTTGCCAATTCCAAGTGGTCTTCGAATAACATATCCAATCCTGCTCTCTCCGAACCGATAACGATAATTTTAAAACTGGCCAAAGGTTGATAATAATTTATTTAACTATCAAATAAAATCAATAATCAAATCAAGGATCTATTCCCATAGGGAAACCAACATTAGTTAAGCACATAATTAGCCACTAACCTCTTTGATTTACCCTTTCATTAATTAAAACCACTTTGTAAATACTTGTATCAAGATGCCTTTACAAAAACCCCTTTTTACTTCTTTCAATACTTGGAAGAATATCCATATACTTATCTCAACCGTATAAGTATATTCACAAAACGTTATGAAAAATTCCTATTTAAAAATCATATCAAAAGGATTAAAAATGTTGTTTAGAAAGAAATAGAAATAAGGATAAACCCAGCACTATTCCTTCGGTGTTAAGTATGAAATGAATGTCCACACCACCAAAATTAAGAAGATCAGTTTGGGAAAATCGAATCCCAATTTCTTTTATAAAATTTTTCAATAAATCCTTTTAATAAATCTTTTTCATTTATGAACATCTTCTTTACTAAAATTTCTAAAACCATTGATAAAACTCTTATACCAATATCCAAAATCATTTATAAAATTTCTTTTATAAATCTCCAAAAATAATTTATAAAACTTCTTCCCAAATTTTAAAATCTCCTTTCAAGTTATAAAACTCCCTTATCATACTCTAAAATATTTTATAAAACTCTTTTTACGAACTTCTAAAACTGATTTACAAATCTATAAAACTATTTATAAAACCCCTTTTTAAATCTATAAAATCATTTATAAAACTTTATCCTTTTATAAAACTCCTTTATGAAGATCCTTTATAAAAATCCTGTTAACAAGAAAACTTGTCGACACCCCAAAGTAGAATTAAAGGTGAAGAAATGTCATTTTAAGCTTCTTTTGACTAAGTAGGGTAAATTAGGATCTTATTGCTTCTTTTTATTAACCTTTCGAATAAGACTATGCTGTGAAAACTCTTCCTTGTCAAACATTTCGACCCAGTCTAAACACTTATATCCCTTGTTTTTAAGTTCTTTGAGCTCATTAAGTTGTTTTTTAACCTTTCGACACCTCCTTTCGAAACGATTGTGAAGCACTAAAGGCTAACACTAAAGATTCTGTAATATGATCTAGTAGGGAAGGTTTCAACTTTGTCGAAAGCTAGTATTCTTGATGGGTTGGGTTTAGTCCTGTAATCTAAAGGAAAACAGGCTTACGTTAAGGTTTCGACTCTTTAAAAAGGTCGGTGTTTGGTGAATAGTGGTATGAAGCTAAGGACTTAAATGTATTGGTAATGAGAAGTTTCAACTCTCTCAAAAGAACCCTTTCGACTAGGTTCAAGCCAACAGAACTCAATTTAACCAAATAATTTCACAAATTAGACACATAATCTCCAATATCAACATCCATACTTTATTGAACTAATAAAGTACAACCTAATTAATTTCCCTCTAATTTGATTTCCAAATTAGGGCTTACAAGTTTACAAATTTAAGAAAGTATAAGAGAAAAGTGATTGAATTCGGATCCCTTAAACCAGACCCTTAGGGTCTTATTTATAGATGCGGGTTGATATCTTTCGACTCGGAGCTTTTGACCTAGTCAAAAGGTGGCTTTATATACCTTTCGTCTCCTTTGACACTTGCGCATCCCTCTGTGAAGCTTTCAAATGGTTTTGAAAGCCTCCATCATCGTCGAAAGGGGTAAACGTGCCTCTTCCTTTATATTGCATTGTTGTTGCAAGTGTGTAGGAGTAAGAGCTTTCGACTATGTCGATATGTTGTTCTCTAGATTTTTGAAGACGTTGATGGTTTCGATGCAGTAGGTAGCTTCTGAACGTATGCTTGCGACTTGGTACGGAACCTTCCTTAGATGTTAAAGGTTTTAACCGATTTGAAGGGCTTGGATTATGCTTTTGAAAGGGTTTTTCTGATCAAGGCAACTTTCCGAGTAGTTTGAATGAAGGCGAAACCTTTGGTTTTGAAAGGTTTGGTGCATATGCTGCCTTCGAAAGGTGGTACTCCTCTTATTCGAAACGAATTCATGTAGGCGAAAGCATCTGTTTGCAAAGGTAGACATTGACACGAAAGATAGCTTTTGACCACATTGACCCTTTTGAAAGCTTGTAATACATCTGGCTTTTGGCTGTAGCATCCCTTTGACTCCTTCGAAAGGTTTTGTTTATGCTGTCATCTCTTGTTCCTTTTTCCTTTTAACTATTTTGGTATCGACAAGGTTAAAGAAAGAATTTGTGGTAACATTTTCCCTTCCTACGAAGGGATGCTCTTGAATTTCCAAGTCAACTCTTTCGAAACCTATTACACTTCCCGCCTTTTCATATTCGTGCGCATATCCTGAACATTCATTTAAATTTGATCATACGGTTCGTCGTCCATGCTGTTCTTATAAAGCAAGTTCCTTTCTTCCCCTCTTTCACTTACCTACCATTAGAAGAAATTTACAATAAGCATCAAAGTTTCTAAATTCCCAAATATTTTCTATTTCCCACTACAGAAATCCAAATCCAAAGTAAGTTTTTATTATATCGTTTAACTTTTCATATTAACCTTTGATTTTTACATTCGTTTAATTTGAATTTGAAATTCTGCTTGAACCTTGCTGGAATAATTTTAGGTTTTCAGTTCGTGAAAATGTCCATTGATTTGTCTGTATGGCCTCACTTGTTTGATTTCTCACTTTAATTCATTTTTTGAATTTATTTGATTTTTTTAAAATTTTTAATTTCATAGTTACTCTATTTTTTAAAATGAATGCGAGATTTGAGAATAACTTCCGTGGATTTTGAAGATTATTGACCGCGAACTTGTGCCTAAATCAACTTAGTTATTGATTTTGAAATTTTAGGTTAAAATTGAATTTGGGGAAGAAGGGGATTTCCAATTACTTCATAGAGAAGCTTTGAGCTGTACGAATTGAAATTTGGCGCTATAATTTTACCTTTCTACCCCTTCAAAAAGGACTAAGGCGACAACTTTTATTTCGCTTTCTCAACCTCTTTCAATGGAGTCAAAAGGTAGTTTAACATCTCATCCAATTGACCTCGTTGAAAGGTTATGTAGTTAATAGGAAGTGGACCTCTTCGAAAGTAGAATTGTACTTTAGCGTATCCTGATACATTTTGAAGAAGTTGGCCAATGTTTCTTACTTAGTAATTATCTAATGCACACTTTCGAAATCATGGTCTTTGTTTTATAGGTTTCGAATACATACTTACTTTATATATTTTATAAATTAGATTGAAGAAAGCATACTTTGTATAAGTTGTAAATTAAATCAAACATTTCAACTTAGTCAAAACCTGCTACATTGATTTGAGTTTTATTATTGGTATGCTTTAGAAACCATATACCTCTTTCCAACTCTATCGAACCTTTTGTAACTAATTGAGATTCGATCATCATCTTTTACCAACATCGTCGAAACGCCTTAAGTCTTTTATTTTTATCAATATGATTTAAATTCAAAACCTTTCGACTTAATTAGCATATAAAATGTTTCAATAGCATTTATATCCCCTTAGAAAAATTTAGTTCATGAGTTTCGACAATATCGAACGGTTCTTTTGCCTTGTTTATTAAATGTTACTAGCATATATTTTATTAAAGTTTGTTGTGTAGGTTTCAACTACTTTCTTTTAATAGAAAAATTATCCTTGAGCCTTCGACATTGTTGATGGGAACTTATTGGGAGTCAACTTCTACTTTCCCTTTTGACTCTGTCGAAAGCTCAATGGATTTCATTTTTCTAACTTTAATATTCTTTCAAGAAAAAATTAATTTTACGTTTTTGTTTGATATTCTAATTGTTGTAGTAGGTTTTCAATATCTTTAAAAGTATGTTAATTTCGTAACAAACTATAATTTCTAACTGAAATGAATTCACCAGGCAGAATCATGGGTTCACCAAGAAGATTGAAGCCACCTCTAAGCATTCCTTAATATCCACCCAGGATGAGATGGATGCATTCTTAATGACTTTGGCATTATAGGGGTGGAAGCCATTCCCCCTACTGACAACGACACCATCCACAGCCCTCCAGAAGGGTACTTTGCCTACACAGCAATCCATATTTGGCATGGAGGTTTCCTTCCCTTCCCGGCTTCTTATCCCAGTTCCTGACCTATCTAGGTGCCGCTCCTATACAACTACCAACCAATGTGTATACCTATCTTCCATCCTTGGAGCTCATGGCATTGGAGTCCAACATTCCCTCTCTTAATGCTAAAGTGTTGAATTATCTTGTTCGACTGGTTAAGCTTAGCAACTTGAACAATCAAATCTTAAGAGCCAATCCTCCCAAAAACCTATATCTGAGGAGGTGAACAAATTCAAGGACTGGGAGATACAGTTCTTCTTTGTCAAGTGTTTTTCCAACATTAATGGGGTTTTCTCTTCACTCCGTAAGTTGATCGCAGACTTTATTTTTCCATTTAGTTACTTTTCTTTGCTATTCTATGCTTCTTCGTCAAGTTCTTCTGTTAAAGAGAAAAATGAAGAAAACAAGGAAACAATAAAGTCACTGATCACTGCTTCAAGCAGGATTGGAAACAGCCTAACTCAGTTGAACCCTTCGAAGTGCATTCCCTTCTGCCAGCTGGTCAGAGGGTGCTTCGCTAACCTCCTCTTGTTCAACATACATCTCGAAGCAAGCGCTTCCTTTCTTTAGGAGATCCAAAGAACTTCTCTCCGATGTCGTCAATTTATCCTAATCATTCTGGTAAGCTTAAATGTAGTATTTGTTATTTATTGCGGCGTTACTTCTCAAATTACTTTACTGACTTATAATTTATTTGCATTTTCTTTAGCTACTCCTCAGGTTGAACAGCCTACAAGTGATCTGGTTCTCCCTACTTCTACTTCTCATGCGTCGTCTTTATCTCAGGTCATTGCTATGTCGAAGACAGTCGCCAAAAGAAAACCGAAAAAAGTGGCTATGGCAAAACCACCCCCAAAGTAAGCCATGATTATAGAAGTTCCTGATTTTCCACCACTAGAAGAAGGGTGTTTGTAGATATTGATAAATCCTTAGGGAGACCTACTATCGAAGTCTCTCTTGATCCATCTAAGAAGACTCGCTCAAAAATTGATCCTCTCTCTCGCATTGTCATCTAAATCTCTCCTAGTATAATTGAGCAAATGTAGAAAGCTTTGGGGACTTCGACCTTGTCACTAGAGCTGAATCCTTCCAAACCACCATCTTCTACGTCCTCAAGCAATTTTGAAAAGATAGTCCAGTCTATCTTGAATTCTTCATCTTTTTCCACTGTTCACCCACCTTCTTCTGTTTTTGATCTAACGGGTCACTACCGGTCCCTTATAGAACAACAACTCTTGGTACATTTCACTTTACTTAACTTTATTATTACAATTTTTCCTTAAGCTTTTGAATTATGCGACGCATTTTCTTTTAGATTTCCAATAGTTCGCTCTCATTGTATGAGAATGCATCAAAATCCTTTGCTAAATCGACTAAGTTCTAAGGAGAAATTTAACACTTAAACAATCTAGTTTTCTAGAATTGGAGCGACTGAGGTATTTTCTTTCCCTTTCTGAATTTGTTATGTATAAGGAGAGGAAAGCTCATCAACACATTGCTGGCGAGAATTTGGCCTTGAAAATGGCCCTTAAAGAATTCGAGGATGAAAAAACTCGGATGGCAGCAAAACAATCATCTTTAAAGAAAAACTGAAGAAGAATAAAGATTCTCTAAAATTGGCTATCGATGTTATTTCTGACGCGAAGTAGAGGGTGTCTCAATTCTTTGATACTTCTCTTGAAGACATTATTGTTAACTCTTTTGAAGATGTTATAATGCTTGCTTATGCTAACAATGTTGATAAATGCCCAGAATTGAAGTTTCCCTCACTCGAACCTGCTCTGTTAGGGTTATGGACAATATTAAAAAGATAGAGCAGGGGGTTGAAGTCGCTGAAAGAGAGCAGATCAACGCCTCTAAAATTCTATCTTTTGAAGTTTCTTCCTTCGAAATTGACTCTAACTCCGAAGATGAAGGTGACAAAGATGAAGTTGCCAAGGAAGAGGGTAGCAATGATGATTATGATCATGGTAACAATGGCAATGATGACGTAGATAGGGGCAAGGTTCAGGTGGTGATAGGGGATGGTCGCGTTGATGCTCCCGAAAAAGATGGTAAAGACAACATAGGGACTTCTGAAAAGGTTAATCCTGATCCATCTATTCATGAAGCAAGCCCGCATGAACCTCCTGCGTCTTCTGGCCCTCAAATGGAGTCTGCTTACATTGATGTAGGAGAATCAAAAGAGAAAAGGCAGGTTTCACAAGCGTCAATTCCCATCTCTCAGGTATGCGATTCTTTTTTAAAACAACTTTCACTTCCAAGATAGTAATAGTTTGAATCCTTAATTTTAGATAAGGAGAAAACCCGCTAACCCCTATAAAACCAAGCTTGAAAGGAAACTGGTGAAAATAAATAGTTTGTATAGGGAGTTAGACAAATAGTGGAAGGAACACAATATTCTTTCTGATAAATATCATAGGCTTAATAGAAGTGCGGCGGTATTAGCATCCTTAAAACATTAAGAAGCTGCCCCATGATTGAGAGGGTGTGCCTTTGATATTATGGTCTTTTAAAAGAGAATCGGAAGTTAATCACTCTCTTTTGGATGTTGATTGAGGAAAGAAATATTTTGGTAGACTTCCTATACAAAGTTTATTGTAGACACCCAATAGTAAATTCTCATACTTAGCTGATTTTAGTGGAGGTCTACTTAGTCGTTTACATAAGAGATACTTGGATGAATTTGGACCTGACCCACATCCTGGAGCATGCTGGAACTTGCCATGAGTTAGATCGATTCCCCAAGAAATACTTCCTGATAAACTCAAATACTATAAGGACAAGTTTATTTCAGAATTATTTACAAAGTCAATTTTGTATGAAACAGATGAACCGTTGTAATTATGTAATAATATCGATTTGTGAATTTTTGCTTTAATCTTCTTTTTATACTTAGCTGTATTTTACTACGTTATCACAGAATAAATGTCTCTCTGGCCACTTTGTTTCTAAAGATTATCTAAGCCGGTATGTTAAGCTAAGAAGAGATTATCTTGAAAAGGCATCAATTTTGAAACTTCAAAATTAACCAGATATTGCTTTCTTAGAGACTTGTAAAAACTTTATATGGAACATCCTCGGCTTCATTTCAATTTTCTCAGTGAAGAAAAATAAAAGCTACTTAAGGAAATCCGAGCATATCACACCAAGTTAACATGTGGTCATGATAGTCCTCCTGCCGGGGAATGAGACTATAGTAAATATCCTCCAGTTATTATTCCAGAAGGACTTAATGTTCTGATTGACTCAGCAGTTATTCATTTTGCTAACTCATTGAATAAAGTTATAAATGTGGTTTCCCAACTTTAGATGTAAAATAAATGTCTAATTGTACTTTTTATTTTTACTTTACTTAAATTGTAAGCTTTTATTGTTGTAATAAAGAGATGGATTACTCAAGTCTTGACTTCATTTCCTTCTTCTTTATTTGTTTAAATAGGAGTTACAACTATCTGCAACACCACTCTCGTTAGATTTAGCATCACACCTTATCTATATTAAAGATAGGTTGTTAGCTGATCTTGAAAAGAGGAAACTCCTTGACGATCCTTTATCCGCTGTTTCCAGGACGACACTGAAGTGTTAAAATGGCATAGGAGATTTTTTGCTTCAGAAAACAATTGTTAGAAATCTTAACGATCAGACTGCTAATCTAGAAGCGGATGTCAAGAGCAAAAGCGAAATGATTTTCTCATTAAAGCATCATATTAAATAAAATCCTACAATCGATTTTGACTGTAAGATGTCTGAGCTCCTCCAGCAAATCAGTGACTTGAAGATTAAGTTAAAGGATAGACAAGCTCAATGCGAATCACTAGAATTTATTATGGGGAATAATGTCTCAAACATTAACTTACCAGTTTCTTTTGTTACTTCATCTGTCACAAAATTAACAAGGTCTACTTTCCTAGACATCCATAAATTCCCTACTACGACAAACCCTCCTCCTGGTTTAGATGGAAAAGTAGTAGGAGAATGGTGTAGGAAAGTTCAATTTGAGATGATGAAGTATTTTGATGAACAACAAAAAGTAAGATACTCAGAATGCATAAATGAATATGCAGCCAAGATTAAAAAGCTTGAACGTGAAAAGCATCTCCTTTTGAAGCACATCGCTGATTTGGAAAGGGAGAATAAAACTCTTAAAGGCGCAAATAAAGCTTTTAATTATGCTTTGAAAACCAACATCGAGGCTATTGATGATGAAGACAAGGTAAGGAAGAAAGAGAAGAAATTTAAAGAGGTTCTTCGCATTACTATTCATCACATCGTGGATCCTTTAATTACTAAGAATCTAAATAAAGTTGTTCAAGGTTTATGAATAATTCAGATTTATGAAATGTATATATTTGTTCTGTACACTTGTAAATAATTTCATAAATTATGTAATTATGAAAATTTTGTAAATATCACCCGGTTTGTGATCCTTTCTTGTAATGTTGTTTTTGAATCATCTCTTTGATAACTTGTTCCATGATTTCTGTATTTGCTGGATCATTCAATCCTTTTTACTGTTATACTTTCCCTAAAAAGCATAAAAAAAACAATATGTTTTATCGTTAGCTTGAATATAAATAGAAGTCTATTCATTTCATTTGTAGAAATTAACAAAATCATCATATTATCATATAAAAAGTAATACCATTGAATATGACTAAATTCCTTGAATCCCATCTTTATGAGATTATCATAAGTTCGATGATAGAAAACCATAAATTCAACCAAATATTTCATTATAAATGTTTAGAAATCCAACTTCTGGAGATAATCAATAGAAAGTCAATAATGGTTGTTAATAGAAGTCCATCGACCCAGATTCGGGCATTAACGAATGAAATTTATAAGTTAGAAAAATCCAAAACCCATATTTTAGGCATTTGTGGATGATAAACAGAATTCCATAATAATAATTTTCTTAATAGAGATCTTTGGCCCAGATTCAGACATTGATGAGCGAAGTCCAGTAAATAGTTATAGTTTCGATACCTAGGTTTGGGTATGATGAAGACCATGAATTGAAAGACCCAAAACCCAGATTTGGTTATTAATAAGTGAAGTCTTGAATCTCAATAATGAATGACTCGAAACGTAGATTTGGGTATTAATAAGTGAAGTTTGGAAATTCTTCTTCGATGATTAGTTGGAGGCTTCAGATTCTTATATAAGCCTTGTTTGTAGTAGCCACATGATCTACTACTTCTTGAGCTTGGATGTCTTAGTCCCTCATTTGATATGCTGGTTCCCGGGTTCAGACATCTTAGTCCGTTATTTGATACACCGCATCTCGGGCTTGGACATATTAGTCGATATTATGATATGTCGCTTCTTGGGCTTGGATGTCATAGTCCATAGTTTGATATGCCGCTCCTTGGGCTTGGACGTCTTAGTCCATTGTATGATATGCCGCTTCTTGGGCTTGGATGTCTTAGTCCATTGTTGTCTAGGGAGCTTGGTTAGCTCATTCTCAAGCTGGAACCAAGGACTTATCCAACCTCCCTCTAGGAGGCGCTATGACCTGGCCATAATGTGGCGCAATCAAGGGCTTATTTGGTGTCTTGGCCAGACCATAGCGTGGCGGGACCGATGGCTTACTCTGTCCTCCCTCCAGGAGGCGCCTTGACCTAGCCATAGCGTGGTGCGGTCAAAGGCTTGTTCGGTGCCTTGGCCAGTCCATAGCGTGGCTAGACGAAGGGCTTACTCCATCCTCCCTCTAGGAGATGCCTTGACCTGGCCATAGCATGGTGTGTCCAAGGGCTTGTCGATGCTTTTTCCTGGCCTTAGCACAGAGCAGATAGAAGCTTACACTCCTTCCTCTAGGAGGTGGTCTGCCCTGGCCAATCCGACGCGGACAGAGGCTTTGACTGCTTAAAGTAATGTCCAAATGAAAGGAGTATTTCACTCCCAACCATGTAGATTCTCTTAGTAAAGTAGCTCTTTATTGACTTCATTTATGATCTCTTTACAAACCCATTAATTTTTCCTTGTTTGAAAAAGTTAATTATCATTCCTTCAAGCACTCTACAGCGATTGGTTTCATGTCTATTCATCATATATTAATGGTAATAGGATCCTCCCGAGTTTGTTTCATATTTAGGTCTTTTATTTTGGGATGGCCATAATTGAGTTCATCCTTGGTTAATCAGTAGTCATTCTCTATAGATGTAAGTTGAATTCTTTAGGAAGTCTTGATTTGAAGCTTGTTTCTTGAAGATGGTTTCTAGGTCTTTTACTACTAGGCTTAGAAGTTCCACTCTCGATTATTGGTTTCCTTTTCAAACTCTTTGGGTTCCGATGTAGGTATTGTCCCACATGTCACTTGACCCCATTTGTGTGCAAAGGCGTTGTAATCAGCCATTATTCCTTCCTCAAAGATTGTGCATTTGGTACAATGTTGAATTGTTTTCCTCATTTGATCAAACTAATTGTCACTCCCATTTTCCTTTTCTCCTAAGACAAAGATTAGGGTGGGGCCAATATGAAATGGGTTTAAACTCCATTTAAGTGGATCATAGGCTTCAACTTTCTTATTCCTTATGATCCTTAAAGCCTTCATCCTTAATAGTTGTTCTTCTCGTAGATTCCTATCATTAATCATTTCATGGGAGAATCCAATTAGATGTGGCTCCGAGGAACCTTACTTGGATCTTTTGAATTTACCAATCATGAAGAAGTAAGATCCAAAGTGGGTAAGCTTGCAATATAATTGGGTCAAAGGAAAATGGTGTTGGATATTTAACAAGATCGGAGGTTTGAGCTCTCCTTCTAGCACAAAAATGTTAACAAGAAAACTTGTCAACACCCTAAAGTAGAATTAAAGATGCAGAAATGTCCTTCTAGGCTTCTTTTGACTAATTGGGTAAATTGGGATCTTATTCCTTCTTTTTATTAACCTTTTGAATAAGACTACACTATGAAAACTCTTCCTTGTCAAACTTTTCCACCCATTTGAAACACTTATATCCCTTGTTTTTAATTTCTTTGAGCTCGTTGAAGTAGTTTGTTAACCTTTTGACACCGCTTTTTCGAACCAGTTGTGAAGCACTAGAGGTTAACACTAAAGATTCGGTAATATGATCAAGTTGAGAAGGTTTTGACTTCATTGAAAGCTGGTATTCTTAATGGGTTGGGTTTATTCCTGTAATCTATGGGAAAACGGGCTTAGTTTAAGGTTTCGACTCTTTAAAAGGTTGTTCTTTGGTGAATAGTGGTATAAAGCTAAGGACTTAAATGTATTCATAATGAGAGGTTCCAATTCTCTTGAAAAGAATCCTTTCGACTAGGTTGAAGCCAGCAGAACTCAATTTAACCAAATAATTTCACAAAACAGATGCATAAACTCCAATATCAACATCCAAACTTTATTGAACTAATGAAGTACAACTTGATTATAAGTTTACAAATTTAAGAAAGTATAAGAGAAGAGTGATTGAATTCAGATCCCTAAACAAGACCCCTAGGGTCTTATTTATAAATGTAGGTTGGCACCTTTTGACTCGGAGCTTTTGACCTGGTCGAAAGGTGGCTTTGTATATCTTCCATCTCCTTTGACACTTGTGCATCCCTCTGTAATGCTTTTGAATGGTTTTGAATGCCTCCATCTTCATTGAAAGGGGTAAAAGCGCCTCTTCCTTTGTATTGCTTTTGTAACGACCTGCCATCCATTGTATAGAAAGACGCATCATTAATAAGAAAGAAAGGGGTAGAAAAGAGAAAAGATAGAAAAGAAAGAACTCAACAACATCAGAATCTCACAACGGATCGAATAAATTATATTATATCACATAAGATATTACATAGTATCATATACATCATAGTTATACAGCTTATACATCACAAATTAGACAATTATAAAGACCTATCTAATCATTACAACTCAAGTACAACAAGACATCAACACAAAGATCAACACAGCGGAACCATTATATATCTACACGCTGAAGCCTCCTGCTCCATATCTCCTCCAGAACTCGTCAAAGCTAACCTAAATCCCTTGGCTACTCGTAAAAATTTGAGTACAAGAGTTTAATAAAACAGAAAATAAACTCCGGGTTAGATATGGGTCTGGTGTGAGTAAACGGGTTAAAGTTTTTTAACTTTGAAAATCCTTTGAAAACAAAAGGTATCTCGTAAGACTTCTCGCACATAAACACGAAAAAGTTTTTACCTTACGATAACCAAAACATTTGATAGGTAATCCAGTTATATTATAATAGGGTCTAGGGTTTTCAAGTAAAATACAGAAATAGCTGGAATGCTTACATATCATGTTCCAACATAGTTGGGCACAATCAAAACGTATGGCACCTATTGGAGATTGGATTCCATACAATGGCAGGGCTACTAGGGTACCGCCCGTCACAGTATGTGGCCTAGATCACCGTATAGAAGATCCACCCTAAATCCCCTGCAACACAAGGTCGGAACCATCCCTTATTGGATAGTCCCGAACAAGACAACCCCGTAGTTGTTCATGACCAACTGCCCACACAGTCGAATAAAAAGGAACCTCTTGACAGGGGTAAATCTCGTCCTACTTGGGTGCGACCCACTTAGCCTTGCTGCACCTCCCCTGTTTTATCCATTCCCGTTGATGAGGCTTGAGGCTACGATCACCTTTTAGAACACATCTATCTTAGAATGCTTATCGTCCTCCCGACGATGTTCTAAAAGCATTCAATCCATACAAGTTCGTTTCGGTTTTGAACAAAACCGAAGGCACTATCTCGCTACACTCATTTTGGAATCACCCTTAGAGTTAACGACAATAACCCTTGCACTCTGAATCTTCATCTTAATCGAAAGCACTATCTCCGTTAACTCATTTTGGAATCACCCTCAGAGTTAACGACCATATCCTTTCCTCCGAATCTTCACTTGATCTTCACTTGAGATTTCACAACCTAACGTTTAATTTGGATCGGTGTGGTTTTCGGAATTCTAAATTTGGAAATCCGATCCCGGTCTCACCGAAATCCACAATGCTGTCTTAATGTCCAAGTTGTTTAAGTTTAAACAATCTAATTCAATTCAATATATTGAATTCACACAGCATTGTTCATAGATAAATATCACACGTTTATCATAATTATAATCAATATCACATCACAGAACATCACAGATTATCAAACTATAAGTATTAATCAATCCAGACATTCTATTCAAACAATCACCCACACACAAGAATTATTAACCCCTATTATAATTAATTTAATTAACTTAGATTAAATTAATTACTTGAGTATTAATCACCTAACCCTGCTTAAACAATCATTAATTAATTACAATCCATCAAATTAATTAATCATTCTTTAATTACCTTATAAACCAATTAATTAATCTTTAATTATAGATTAATTATCCTTTAATTGTTCTCTTAATTAATCATCCTTGATTAATTATTCTTTAATTACATTAAGTAATTAGCCTTTAAATTAATTATACAAATTAATTAACTACAATTAATTATCTTAATCCTTAATTAATTATATTAATTAATTATACTATAATCACTTCATTGATTAATTATCTTTTAATTAATCACCTTTATTAATTTATTAACCTTTTAATTATTCTCATTAATTACATTAATTAATGATACTCTAATTACTTTCATTAATTAATTATCTTTTTAATTAATTTCATTTAACAAGAAATCTTTAACTTAATTACATTCGTTAATTACCCTTAATTAATTACTTTCAGTAATTAACTATTCTTTAATTGCTTACATTAATTAAATTAACTCCTTGATTAATTACATTAATTAATCCTTTAATTAATTACACTGAGTAATTAACCCTTAGTTACTTCCACTAAGTAATTATTCTTTAATTACTTTCCATCAAGTAATTCCCCTTTAATTACATCCAGTAATTACCCATTAGTTAATTAAACTATATAATTACACTTCATTAATTACATTAAGTAATTATACTTAACCAATCATCAAGTGATTATCTTAAATAAATTAAACTAATTAATTAACTTAAATTAATCGCATTAATTTAATAAATAACATTGAGTAATTAATCCCTTTAATTACTTCCATTAATTAATTAACTTAAATTAATCGCATTAATTTAATAATTAACATTGAGTAATTAATCCCTTTAATTACTTTATTAATTAATTAACTATAATTAATTACCACTAATTACTTAGATTACTTAACCCTTAATTAATCAAGTAATTAACTATCCTTAATTAATTAAACCAATATATTAAATTAATTACATTAATTAAATATCTCTTAATCATCGTTAATGACCCTTAAATTAAATACACTCATTTACAATTCTTTAATTACTTCCTTAAGTAATTATACTTTGATTACAACATAAATTAATTAACCATTATTAATTACATTAACTAGTTAACTTTTAATTAATTTCACTAATTAATTATCTTTAATTAATCACAACCTAAATCAATTAAAGATAAACTCTTTATCTTAATAAATTACTTAATTACATCATTAAACTTAATTACAAAATTAGTCAAATACATAATTTCTTTAAACAAAACAAATTTAAAACATTTAATCATTAAATTAAAACTTTGAAACTGTTCAAAAACTTAATAAACTGTTTGAAAACTTGATTAACCTCAGTCCCTTAAAGTTTTAAACTTGGCCCAACACTCCCTTTTAAAAACTAATAATAACTTTTAAAACTTGTTGAACATTTATTTTGGAAAATTTAACAAACACTTTAAACTTTGAAACTTATTTTATTTTGCCCTTTTAAATAAAACTTTATTAAATTATTATTTAAACTAAAGAAATCTAAAGAAAAACATTTAACTTTAGAATTTAAACTTTGAAACTAGTTTTTAACCTCGACTTTTTCCTTTGAAAACTTATTTAATTTAATACACTTAAACATTTCATTAACTTAAACTTAAAATCTTTGCATTTCAACCCTGGAAACACAAACACATCACAAACAACACCTGGTAACAAAACTACCTGAGCCAAATTCAACAAAACTCGAGACAATCTCAATTTCCCCCAATCATACTCGCGTACAACCACACGAACTCACCCGCTTCGAGTCGAACACGAGAAAAACCCGGGCCTAACCTCACTTCCCAAACCCACAAAACTCCAGATGCACAAAAGATCACCGTGCACGTGCACGCTGGTTCAGATTGTCAATGACCATCACCGCAACCTTCTACAAGCCTACCCCGACCTTGCCGACCCCCTTGATCAACCTAATCGACGAATTCACCATTGCAACAAAAACGAGCCTCACAATACTCATCAGCAATCAACACTGGACGACAAAAAGGCCTGCCGACGGTGAACACCACCACCAAAAGACCTGCCGCCTTGACCACAGTCGCTTCTCGAACCCCTGATCCCATGCTCCAGCTTGCGATTCGACCCGAAGCATCAACAAAGTCAAATTCGCCTCGATTACGACCCAGACAGAAAACAGGTTCACAACCCTCAATCACCCCCGATGGCTCACCACGTTCGTTCACTCTTCATTCAGCCCAAAATTCGATCCTCCCCTTGCCGCCGATCGACGGCAATCGACCGATTACCCTAAAACGATCAACTCCCTAATTCTCGTCAAATATTAATTTAAAAATCACAAAATTTGTATTAAAATTCATGATTCACTTACACGAATCAAGTACCAAAATCCAAAGATGAATTCGTGTACATTGATTTTCAACATAATTTAGATTTTTATTGTAATCCTAAATTTCCAGACTATTTAGTAAATATAATTGCTTAAAATTATTTTTAAAAACAAGATAACATTGTTATTACCATTTTCTTTTTAGTAATAAAAGTCTAATGATGATTATATGGGAAGATAGGAATTTTTGTAGTTGATCTTGCCAGAATTTTAACAAAGACCTATATACTAACAAATGCAGGCATTCTTTTATTACATAGCAGCATTCAAAACCACATTCGAGTTGAACATTCGTGCACACACATATTTAACATCATCACACAGGTATATTAACACCAAAAGATTTTACTTTTATATGTTTACTCACCGGAATTAGAAGAAGCGAAGAACACTTTTTTATTTTCTTTCCTGGAACGGTTGAATCTTGATTTGTTCTAGCATTTTGAATTGATTTGTTTGTTAAAGAATTGGCACTTGAATCCTTTAAGTTGAGTTGCTTGTTGAATTTTGAAACCTTTGTTCGTTGAATTTTCTGTTTGATCCAGAGAAACTTGCACTTGTGTTGATTTTTGAATTAGTTTTGTTAATATTTTTAAGAAGAAAGAAATGAAGAACTGAAGGAAATTTGAACTGAAGGAAAATAAAGCAGACTTTTCCTCTTTTAAACATTGTTATATAGTAAATTTTCTTTAAAACAAGCTGTTGCCACTTTTTAATTCAGATTGTAAAATGCTTACAAATGTCTTTGCATGTTTTTAGGGTCTTACACATGTTTTGATTTCAATATTATATAAATTACTTATTTTACAAGTGTTTAAAATTCATTATTTAATTAATTTCTTATACTTTATATTAACATATTTATGTTTATTTCAATTTATGTTTTATTTATATATTTTTTAAATACATTTCCCATGCTAAATTTAAAAGAAAGAAAATTAAAACAAAGAAGTGGACACTAAATTAAATCTTATTTTAAAATTTAAAATTAAGTTATTATACTTAAATATATATATAAACTAAATTTATTTCAAGTATCAATTTTAAAAGAAAACATATTAAACTTTTATTATAATATACTATTTTAAGCTATCATATTTTTAAATAAATAAATATTTACTTTAAGTGTTTTTGAAAATATAAGATAAATTTTTAAATAGCTTTTGAAAAGTTTTTATATTAAATTCAACATAATCTTCTAAATCACAATATATACATATATATGTATATATTATAATTTGAAAATATTTTTATTAAATTGAAACCAAACTTCCTATTCACAATGTATATACATAAATACATTATAAATAGAATACTTTTTATTAGCTTATAAGGATAATTTTTTATCAATTAAACATTATTAACTTTGAAAAGAAATAAATCTTGCCAAATTTAAATTATTATTATTATTAGTTTTGAAAAGATAATTTCTGTTAAATTAGATTATTAAATCAATATTGAACATTAAAAATAATTATTAATGGAAATTATTAAATAAATATTGCCTAAAATTCCGGGACATCACATTCCTCCCCCCTTAAAAGAATTTCGTCCCCGAAGTTAAAAAGCAAAGATAATTTAATAATCCCACACAAATTTTATTTAGAATAACATATCAGCCACACACTAACAACCATAGCAACTAATTCAAACAAAAACTCTAACTATCCAGACAAAATTCTGGGTAGAACTTCCTAGAGTTTCCCAAGTACAAACACCGGGATACTCGCCCTACTGAATCTAAACTAGCTACACTACTCTAATCCTGAGCTCCTATATATCTAGATCTATAATATGAGTAGGATGCCTGATCATAGACAAATCCTACTCAACTTCCAAATCTTCCTGATCTGCTGGTTCTAAAACCAGTGATGGATCATACACGTACTCCCTCAGAGATACATGTAATACATTACGAATCCCAGCCATCCGAACTGGCAATTCAATCCTGTAGATCAAAAGACTTATCCTTATGAGAACACGGAAAGATCCAATACACTTTGAAGCTAGCTTCCAGTCTTACCTAATCGTATTTCTCTTACGAATCGGAGAAAACTTATCCAAAATTAAATATCCGACTTCAAATTCTAAATTCCCTCGTCTCTTATCCACAAAACTCTCCTGCCGATCCTGGGCTGCCTTCAACCTTCTTGATCAACTCAATCTTCGCATATGCCTCTCGGATAAAATTTGGACCAAGAAATAGATGATCACTGGATCCTACCCAACCAGATGGTGTTTTTAAGATCCTCAAAAATTCGGAACACAAGCTCTATTTTACAATCATTAGTAGACTTCGGACTTACTTCTCTAATCCGAAAAAACAGAACAGGTGCAATAGACAACCAAGCCTTCAGATTCCGAATGAACTTCCTGTAGAAATCCTCTAATCCAAGACAAACACAAACTTCCAAGGAGTCCAAGGTTGCTTCTGTTCTGGAATATCCGCCACCTTGCTTTCGCTGCATAACTCTGATCTGAAGAAGATGAGAATGCCATTGATGAGCACAGGCACAGACTTGATCAACCCATCCCGGAAACATTGACCATCAAATTCCATAAAATCCTAGTGACCTATCTGATTTGGTCACAAACATCACAGCAAAAATCCAGCCAGAAAACTAGATCCGATCAATCCTGGGCTGCTTAACCGATCCTCTCTCCAGAAGCCATCTCTCTACTAGGCTGAACCACCGGTAATGCTCCAGGAACCAAGTCGATACAGAACTCAATCTTCCGATGCGGATGCAAACCTTCGACTGCCTTGAAGATATCCAAAAAATCTCAAACCACTTCGATAGCTCCTTCATCCTCTAGAGATGCCTCAATCCAAAGCAAATATTACTAAGAGAACTTTCGAACCATCGCAAGTCACTTTTGCGATTCTACCCAGTAGATTCCAAAGAAACTGTTCTCTCTTCACATATCAGAATAGCTTAAGCCTTTCTAGCTAAAAGAAGAAAGTGATGGTCCACCCTCAACTACAAACATCATACCCTGCTGAGCTTCCAAAAGAAGTGGGCAAGCCTTCACCATCTTCCCGGCCTATTGACAGTGGAATCACAAAGACTCCTGAACCATCGAAGAAACGGACCACTCTACTGCTTCCGAACTCCATCTCTAGGACATTGCAAAGCCAAGAGACCTTCCTGCCAGCACACTCAACACCTCTGAGTTGCCATTGCTGCCCCCAAATGCCAAAGACTTCCTTATCCAAAGCTCCTCGAACCACAAAGCTATATCAGCCAACTTCCACAAAAGAGCCTTCGAGATGGCAGATATCTCTCAAGAAACTTGGTCTTCAAACCCAGCACCACATCTTGCTGAACCGAGTCTCAGCCTCTGCTACAGACAAAAGTACTTCCTATGGTTGCCACGATACCATCACTTGCTTCAGCCCTTTCGATTGATCCAAACTCTAGAAAATCCACTCACACGAGAGCAACCAAGCTTACACTCCAAAGATGGACTCCGAACCTTTAAAAAAAAGCTTCCCCCGAGATTGGTGAAATCCTTACACTATGCTGCAATGCTTACTCGAGATGCCCAATACCACCCTGGAAAATACAGTTCCAACCTCAACACTCGGACTTCTTCCATTGGTAGTCGTGCGTTACACACCACTACCTCAACCACAGAACTTATGTTGGAAAACCCGAATAGGTATCTCAACAAAATAGGAATATAGATTATATATGTATAAATACAAATACGCTCTCTCAGAAAGAAATTACTCCAAAGCCTAGGTATTCACTCAACCTAGCGCTCTAATACCACAATGTAACGGTCCGCCTTTCATTCCATAGAAAGACGCATCATTAATAAGAAAGAAAGGGGTAGAAAAGAGAAAAGAAAGAAAAGAAAGAACTAAACAACATCAGAATCTCACAGCGGATCGAATAAATTATATTATATCACATAAGATATTACATAGTATCATATACATCAGAGTTATATAGCTTATACATCACAAATTAGACAGTTTCAAAAACCTGTCTAATCATTACAACTCAAGTACAACAAGACATCAACACAAAGATCAACACAGCGGAACTCCATATCTCCTCCAAAACTCGTCAAAACTAACCTAAATCCCTTGGCTACTCAAAAAAATTTGAGTACCCAAGAGTTTAATAAAAACAGAAAATAAACTCTGGGTTAGACATGGGTCTGGTGTGACTAAACGGGTTAAAGTTGCTTAACTTTGAAAATCCTTTGAAAACAAAAGGTATCTCGTAAGACTTCCCGCCCATAAACACAGAAAAGTTTTTACCTTACGATAACCAAAACATTTGATAAGAAATCCAGTTGTATTATAATAGGGTCTAGGATTTTCAGAAACAACTGGAATGCATACATCTCATGTTCTAACATAGTTGGAAACAATCAAAACATACGACACTTATTGGACAATCAAAACGTACGACACTTATTTTCAGAAATAGCCGGAATGCTAAACCGAGATGCTTACAGAGATCTATATACTAACATATGCAGGCATATTTTTATTACATACCAGCTTTCAAAACCAGATTCAAGTTGAACATTCATGCACACACATATTTAACATCATCACACGGATATATTAACACTAAAAGATTTTACTTTTAAATGTTTACTCACTAGAACTAGAAGAAGCAGAGAACACTGTTTTATTTTGTTTCCTGGAACTATAGAATCTTGATTTTTTCTAGCATTTTGAATTGATTTGTTTGTTAAAGAAATGGCACTTGAATCCTTTAAGTTGAGTTGCTTGTTGAATTTTGAAACCTTTGTTTGTTGAATTTTCTGTTTGATCCAGATTAACTTGCTCTTGTGTTGATTTTTGTTTTGGTTTTGTTATTATTTTTAAGAAGAAAGAAATTTGAACTAAAGAAAAATAAAATAGGCTTTTCCTCTTTTAAACATTGTTATATACTAAATTTTCTTTAAAACAAGATGTTGCCACTTGTTAATTTAGATTGTAAAATGCTTACAATGTCTTTGCATGTTTTTAGGGCCTTACACATGTTTTGATTTCAAAATTATATAAATTACTTATTTTACAAGTGTTTCAAATTCATTATTTAATTAATTTCTTATATTTTACATTAACATGTTTGTGTTTATTTCAATTTATGTTTTATTTATATATTTTCAAAATACATTTCCCATGCTAAATTTTAAAGAAAGAAAATTATTACAAAGAAATGGACACTAAATTAAATCTTATTTTAAAATTTAAACTTAAGTTATTATACTTAAATATATATAAACTAAATTTATTTCAAGTACCAATTTTAAAAGAAAACATATTAAACTTTTATTATAATATACTATTTTAAGCTATCATATTTTTAAATAAAATAAATAGTTACTTTAACTGTTTTTGAAAATATAAGATAAATTTTTAAATAGCTTTTGAAAAGTTTTCTATATTAAATTCAACGATGATCTTCTAAATACCAATATATACATATATATATTATAATTTGAAAATATGTTTATTAAATTAAAACCAAACTTCTTATTCACAATATATATATATATATATACATTATAAATAGAATACTTTTTATTAGCTTAGAAGGATTATTTTTTATCAATTAAACATTATTAACTTTGAAAAGAAATAAATCTTGCCAAATTTAAATTATTATTAGTTTTGAAAAGATAATTTCCGTTAATTAAATTATTAAATCAATATTGCACATTAAAAATAATTATTAGTGGAAATTATTAAATAAATATTGCCCAAAATTCTGGGGCATCACGGCTTTGTAGCTGCAAGTGTGCAGGAGTAAGAGCTTTCAATTATGTCGACTGGTTGTTCTTTGGAGTTTTGAAGGTGTTGATGGTTTCAACGCAGTAGGTAGCTTCCGAACGTATGCTTGCGACTCAATATAGAACATTTCGTGGATGTAAAGGTTTCGATCGGTTTGAAAGGCTTGATTATACTTTCGAAAGGGTTGTTTTGATCAAGGCATCTTTCTGAGTAGTTTGAATGAAAGCAAAACCTTTGGTTTCAAAAGGTTTGGCGCGAATGCTACCGTCGAAAGGTACTCCTCTTATTCAAAATGTCTTCATATTGGCGAAAGCATCTGTTTTGAAAGGTAGACATTGTCACGAAATGGAGCTTTCGACCACGTTGACCTCTTTAAAAGCTTGTAACACACTTGGATTTTGGTTGTAGCATCCCTTCGACTCCTTCGAAAGGTTTTGTTGATGCTATCATCTCTTGTTCCTTTTTCGTTTTAAATATTTTAGTTTCGACAAGGTTAAAGTAAGAATTTATGGTAACAAATCCCTTCTAAACTTTTTACAAATCCAAACCCCATTTTCATTTATAACTTCTTTTATAAATCAATTTATTATTTATAAATACAATTAATCAAATAAATTAATTTACTTTAAACATTATAAATAAATTATAAATTAACTTTCCCACATCATTAATAAAATAATTTATTAGCTCCAAAACATTATTAATGTAGTAATTATTAACTACAAAACGTTATAAATAAATAAAAGTTATTTACTTCAGAACCTTATTATATAATAATAATTTTTAATAATAAACATTACTAATAAATAACAATTATTAGCCTCAAAACATTATAAATATAATAGTTAATAATTTTAAACATTATTAATAAACAACAATAATTAATCCTTAACCATTAATATAATAAATAATAATTAACTTCCAAAAGATTACTAATAAATAATTATTATTAATTCCAAAACGTTATTAATAAATAACTATTAGAAATTATAAAACATTATTAATAAATAATAATGATTAATTATCTTTCAAACGATACTAATTATTTAAATAAATAACTTTTTATAATATTAAAATATTTATAAATAAATATTATACAATAGTTAATATATATATAAACAACTTTTAAAATAATATCAAACATATTTAAATAACTTTAAACATTTCTAAGTGATTTAGAAAAGACAAATAAAGGGGTTGGAGTAGAATAGAAATGTTTTCAAAACCCATTCAAACAAAATATTCCAGAAAACCCAAAAGTCGGATTTCAACGCATTCTCCGAATTAAAAATCAACTTCAAGCTAAACGAGAATTTATATTATTTCAAAATACCATATTAAGGCCAATAGCCACCAAAGCACTTAACCAATATTGTTATTGATTTTCGTCATACAGAGGTAACGATTTGTACATATAACAATGTTATACCTAACAATGTTAGACAATCAAGATTCAACAATTAACTATTTATATAACAAAGTTATAATTAAAATAGAATCAACAGGTATATAAATGCAAATTTAAAAGTAACAATCTCGAGAAATCCGGATTTCTCAATAAAATTCCTTTATTACAATTTTAAATAACAATCAGTTGTAGAAGCAAATATTTTAACCAAACAGCCAATAATTTCTACCAAACACAAATAGTAAAATTAAATCTACTATATAACGTATTGATTAACCAAAAAGGTAAGCTATACTCATAGAAATTTCAATTATCGCCGAAGCATTCTGGCTCCTTCTAAAATCGAATATTTGAAATATCTATAAGCTCCAAATTATATGAATCCATTTCCTAAGTGTAGATAAAGTCATTACGAACCCAAGGCGACTGACTGCGTTTGATTTGCACCTTGCATGAGAGAGTTATTAAATTTATAAGTTCTTGATTTATAAATTACAATTTAAGTATACTAATTACATTTAAAAGTTAGTTACCCCAAACTTAATTCTTCTTCCACAATTCATATTCCCACTTGTTTCCAGTGCCTTGCTTCACCATTATCGACCGTATTTCATCTCTACTCCTCCATCACTGGACGGTATTCATGACCGACTGCAGCAATGGACTCCGCTACATCTCCTTCACTTGGCCATCATCAAACAGAATTCCCCCAAATCGTGACATCAAGCTTTCCATTCGACCGTACACTAAGTCGCGCCTTACCCTAGCATGCCACACTCACCCATATCGCGGCCGTAGATGCCATCAAACTTTCTAAACCCAAAAACAGCCTTAAAACAAGCTAACTCCACCTCAATCACAATAAAAGTCAAACCCTAGTCTAAAATCCTTTCGAGCAAAGCTGTTTGTATGCCCAAGCTTGAAGTCGCAACCTCCCATTCTCATGCCAAATTATAGATCTCATCGTTATACGATCAAAGTTCCAAGCTTTTGATTTTGTATGTTTTTTAATCATATTTAAAAGAAGGATTTTCCATTTTTTTCTTGCTTTGTTTTATCTTAGAACATGAACTCAGAGAAGGGTATCGGGAAGACAATTAGGAGGCTGAGTAGATAATACGTTGGGTTTGGCTAAACTTATTTCAATATTTTAGCATTTCACTGCATAGGTTTTCGCCCGTCTACGAACCTCGAACGATACAAAAAAATACGGTCACGCTCAAAACAGTGAAGCAACCTCAAAACAATAATAATATAAACTTGTTATTGTATTTTATAAAATCACAAAAATATTGCCATTTGCCGATAAATCTCAAACGAATAATTTAAATATTTTCCAAATCAAAATTACGAAAAAATCAAATAAATTTTATGATTATTTATTTGAACTGTTATTACTGCAAATATATTTATAAAATGAATTCACCCTTATTATTTATAAACTAAAGAGGTTAAATAAGGATGTTGATTCCATTAAATTAACATTCAATTAAAAACCCAGCTATTTGAAACACTATTCAAGTATTAATTCACAACTCAAAATCTTTAAACAATTTCTATATTTGAATTGAAGTTAAAACCATTAAAAACCAATTATTCAATATTTAAAATTAACTAAATATTTAAATTCAATGACCAAAATTTTAGGTCATTACACTCTCTCCCCTTAAAGAATTTCGTCTCTACAATTACAAAGGTAGAAAAAATGCCTCCAACCCTTAAAATTTCCAAAATAAACTAATCGAAACTTGGTATCAAATTTTCACGTCCTTAAAATTTTGAAAATTTTCAACAGCGCCTCCTGTGCACGGCTCGATCAGGAAAAATTACATATCTACGGGCCAACCAACAAAAGCCAAGTGGCATTCCATATCGGGGCATAAAATCATCAAATCAAACCAAAAATATAAACATGTACCTATTGGTCGGGTAACCAAACTCAACTCAAGAAACCAAAAGCATCAAACTAGCCTTTGCTTCCATATACCTGCATCTCATTTACAAATATATCCAACCATATGATCTGCATTTGCAATATCAAAAGCATATAATCATGTTAAGCTAGTATAATGTATGTATACCATCCATACAAAATATCAAATTTAATAACTTGCTCGATCACACAATTTCACTTCCGAGTATTGCACTCACTCAACTACTCTAGTGAGAACTTTGATCCGGTATTTGATCAGAAATTGTCATTTTCCTTACATAGTCATCAACAATGATAGAAAAGTTTGAAAGCAACTCAAAAATCCATATCAAATGTTCGCCGTCAAAAATCGATTGCAAAATCCTAACTCGAACCGGTGTAAATCACCTCGATATCATGGGCTCAAAACCGGATCAAAATCAATTATGAATAGAATAATCTACTTAAAACTTACGTATTTATTCCATTGATTCCTAAATTATACTAATTATTTTAATTCACTTTTATTATTTCTTAGAATATTCCCTTTCTTACTAATATTATTTATGAATTATTTCATAAAACCCTTACTTAAGTTTATAAACATTTTTAAAACACAACTTTGGTTTTATCAACACTTAAAAATTTAAGTCATATTCTTAGTTCTTACTAGAATTCATTTCCTGAGTCATTTCATAACATATTACTTTAAGCCTACAAACATTTATAAGGACTTATCTTTATTCATAAAATATTTCCCAAGATTATAGTTACCTTTTTAAGGAATCTTTATCTTACATAAGAAACATTACTTAAGTCTATTAGCATTCTATAACCTAAATTCATATTTGCAAAATACTCTTCTACTTCCTAAGAGTATACATGCCGTATTCAGAATTGTTTTACTTGACCAGAATATTCAACAAATTTAAAACTTGCTTTAAATTTCTATCTGTTCAAATTTATAAGTTATAGAAACTTAATTTCTTATAAACTCCTCAAAATATTTAACTTTAATTTCCCAAATTTATAAGTTATAAAAACTTATCTACTTACAATTTCACAAAACACTTAGCCTAAGTTATAATATCCATTCGAGAGTTGTCGTCTATCCAACATTGTTGAATATCCATTTTATTTTAACACATGAAAATTGCAAAACAACATCTCAAAATCATAGGTACAAACCAAATTAACCTAATTGATAGAATTCATAAGTCCATAGTATTACTTAACTGAAAATTCATGAACTAAATAAAACCGGTTTTAATTTCGAATCATTTTTGAAGTATAATATACATATCACCTTTGTATTTTCCATCATACTTCTCGGAATTTAAATCAAAACTTGTTTTATTAAAGCAAAATTCTATAGTAGCAATTTTTTACTTAGAAACTCAAAAATGAACAACGAGGGTACTGCAGTCATCACAAGAATTATTTTCCTGCGACCAAAGTGAGTTCAGTGCTTTTTTTCACAATTAAAATTTCTTTTTGAACATCTTTATTCATAAATACTTTCAAAACAATATTATTATTATCTTCTCCAAAACACTGAAAAACTATTTCAAAAAAAACATCGGGATTTAATTCTTAAATTTTCAGTTTAAATTCTTTTTATTTATAACCCTAATTATAAATCATACTTATATAACTTCACTTCTTATATAAAACATTTCACAAATGATTATCTTGTTAAGATTATAATAAACATCTTAATTAAAATTAAATCTTAGTTTCTAACCTAATTAATTCATGGAACGCCATATAGTTAAACTATGAAACTGAATTCACGAGGTGTTCGTACCTAATTCAACCAAATAGTATGCCCATAAACTATCTGAAAACAACTAATTAATAGTAAATGATAATAATTGAATATTATCATTTTCTAAAAACCAAACACACTATATATAACTATATTGATTTTTTGAAAATTATTCTTTTATGTATAAAATATAATTTAGGTAAAATTATTTTATTTACCTAATTTTAAAAAAATACTGTGTCCATTTATCTTGTTTAGGTGTTTAGAAACACATATCGATACAGTTGCTGCTTCTGTATCGACTAGAATTCATAACCGCTCAATCGATAAATTAACACAATATAAAACATTTTCATATCACTAACAAATACACACTCATATATATGCGCTCGAACTCGTCCTAGAGTCACACTTACCCTATCTCAAATGAGTTAACCCCCACAGAGCCTAGGAGCTTGCTCAACCTGGCTCTAATAACACATGCAATAACCTGCCTTTTCGACCTTTAGAAGTCGATACCAGTACATCCAAGATATTCACAAGCCAAACATCCGAGTGTCGGAAAGACAAATTATTGGTGAAAAAGAAAGAAAAGACCAAAAAAAACTCAAATCGTGATGAGCCATTTATAATATAACAATAATCTTTACAAATGAAAATTTGAACTTTATTATATATATATATATATATATATTGTAACGACCCGAAAATTTCAATCCCGAAAATTCCAAATAGTTAGTAAAGAAAGAAAAGAGATAGAAGAAGAAGCAGAAAAGAAACACATATTCTCACATTCACAGCGGATCAAAATATATATCACATAAAATAACAGTTATACAAAGGAAAGTTGTACTTGTCAAATTACACTTTAATATATCAGAGTTACAACATTTACACAAACACTAGATAGTTCAAAACAACATGTTCTAGATATACAACTATATATCACAGCGGAAACTCTCCATACGTTCCTGCCATCCAGCTCGCCTCCTGAGCTCCAGACGTCCTTACCTGAAAATCTGTAATACTCGGTCTAACCCGAGCATTACATCAAAGTAACACCCAGGTCAGGCTGGAAACCAGCATGAGTAAATCCAACTAACATGGAATACAAAACATACAACTTATATAAAACCCGGGTAACTCGTGTCAATTTACAAATTCACAATTTGTTATAGACATCACTTATTTCACACCGCAATTTCTAAGTACTAAAACTTAGACTAAATGGTCCAAATTCGCTTAAAACATTCCATATCAGCCTACTGATTTCACATATCAATCTACAGAGAATCGAAGTGGTTTCGGATATTAACTAAAATCCAACTCCGGTCTCTTCGAATCCAATGTCCCCTTAACTCAAGTTATTCAAGTGAAATTTTAAACACAGGATGTCACGGTTTAGCCCAAACATATTGTATCACAAAGCATCACTCATCACCTAACAGAAATATCAACTAATCTAAACATACTCTATCATTCAATTATTCACAAGCAAGATTTATCAACCATGCCATCAGTAATTAATTTAATTAAACACCAAATTAACTACTTCAATTACTTCTGAATCCTGCTTACTAATCATTAATTGATGAAAAACCAATTAACTAATGATCCGCTAATTTCTATCTTAATTAATCATTCTTGATTTATTATACTTCAATTACATTACATTAATCCTTAATTAATTACATTAATCATTTATCTTCAAATAATTTTATTAATCAATTCTCAAATTAATTACTAAGTAATTAATTATTAATTACTTCCACTAAGTGATTACCCTTCTTATTAGTTACGCAAGGTAATTAAACCCAAATCATTTCCCATAAAATTACCATTTCAAATTCAATTAACATCTAATACTTATCCATTAATTACTTTACCAAGTAATTACCCTTTTCCAATTACATTCAGTAATCAAAGTTTAACAAACCATCATGTGATTATTTTAAATTAATTAAACCATTTATTAACTTGACTAATCACATTACTAAGTTAACTACACTGAGTAATTAATCCCATAATTACTTTCATTAAGTATTTTCCTTTAATAATCTTCTTACATTAAGTAACTAACCTCTTAATCACTTATTACTAAACTATTTCCTTAATTGACTAACCTTGATTAATCAATCCTTAATTAAGTAATATACTACAGTTAATTAATTTCACAAATTAACTTGTCTTACTTTAATTACCCAAATTTCTTATCTTTTAATTACTTTAGTTAATAAAACATGATCAAATCAAGATAAATCATTTATTACATTAAACTCTTAATTTCCATTTAAAAATAAATTAAATTATAAACTTGAATTTGATTAATTTTAAAATCATTAGCCTTTGATTTAAAGTAAAATACCCTTTTACTTAAATCCTAATTAAATTTCAACAAATATCCAAATAGGTTTTTAATTTTAATTAATTAATAAAACTTTAACATTTAATTTATAACCCGAGAACAAACTCGGGTATTCCCATCAAAAAAACTGAGTTACCTAATCTCTTCCCTAGTCTTCTCTTTATTCAAACTTTAGTTTTAAATTTCAATAAAACTTGTTACACAAAAATCTGGAACAACATACACCAGAATTCGAAGACTAACTCGAGAAAATCAGCAAAATCCTCCGGGAATTACTTCGAGCACCCTTCCCTCCAGATTCCACTTCTTCATCTGACAAGTTGTGCACCAGTGTACGTACACAGGTGGCCGCCGACGACTTGGCTGCATCCACTACAGTCGACAAGTCACTTACTAACTCCATCTTCGATCTCAAACATCCAACTCAATCACCAAGCTCGAAATCGAAATCGAGTATTCCAGTTGAAATCTGGAACTAGACAACCAACCTGAAATCACGTCGAACGATCAACTACGATCACCGGAGCGCTAGAAACTCTGGCCACATCTCCACGCAACATCCACATAGCTTCCATCAAAATCTAAAGCAGCTCGATGCATTGGAAAAAACACAGCACCCAATATTGTAAGGTCGAACAAAACTAGGGTTAGAACAGAAAACATCACATCGTCGTCGTGACTGTCCATAACCACCCCATCCACCATTTTTGCCGAACACACCATAACTTCCTCCATCACCAGTAGAAACCCCGAGATTTCTTACCTTCTTGATCGTCAGAGAATGCCTCAATATCAGTTTCCACACAAACCCAAATTGTATACTCAATGCAATATTAAAAATTTAGATTGTAGTTCTAAAAAACATACTTTTCTAAATTGATTCGAGTTATAATCCTGAAACATAAAATTACGATGTTTGAATCTTAATTTATTTTGAAATTTTGTCTGCAATTCCAAATTTCCTAAGAAAATTTGTTATTATTGACTTTAAAACTATTTTTACAATTGATGTTAAAATCTTACAATCAGATTCCATTTAATGATTAGACCCTAAAACGAATTAGAGTGATAGTTTTAGGATTTCAAACAAAAATCTGGAACCTGACAATAATAGCAGAGGCATATTGCCCGATACCAATCATGCACACTCAATGTGTTGTTTTTTTATACATTCAAGCATGACATATATATTCATACAAACATTTTCCACAATTGAACTTCAATCTTACATGCATCAGGTATTTTAATCAATTAAGGGTTTTAAAAGCTACTCACCTTTATATAGTTAAAACAGAGAATAGCCTGGGAATAATATAAAACTCATACATTGTTATTATTAACAACTTTGTTATTATTTATCAGATCTTAAGGGGATTTGAGGGTGATAAATTTTATTTTGAATATATTCACAACTGTAGAACCAAGAACAGAGTATGAATGCCCTTCCCGGACACTCATACAACAATTCCATACATATAAATATGCTTGTATTTCTGATTAACGAAACATGCAATCACTAATCATAACTTACTTAAAGAAATTTTCAGCACGCATCTATAAAACAAAATAATTTGCTTACTCACCTCTATTGTCTGAACAGAACAGGATTTGAAGCAGTTTTAACCTTGGAAACTTGACCTGTTATTGAATTCTGCACAGATCCTGCCTTTCAGATTTTGATTTTGAGACTTGCTTGAAACCGAAATTACTTTAAACTCTGGAAATGATCTTTTTACTTTGATTCGCATCAGATTTATTTTGATTTCAGGCTTGAGATTGTTTGATCTGAACTTGATATTAAATGAAGTGCATGAGTTTTGTTTTGAAATAAATTTCTGGGTTTTAGCTTCTGATCTGATTTCTTTTATATCAGGTTACTTTTTTTAAAAAAATTTGTAAGTAGCAAAGTGAAGGATGAAGAGAAGATGAGAATGGGAGATAGTGGGATTTTATTTTTTTCTTTTTCTTTTCTCTATTTTTTTTTAATAATTAAAATGAAGGATGATAAATGACACTTGTAATTCATAAAATAAAATGTCTACATTTGTAAATCTACACACTTAAAATAGTTACACTTGTTGGATAATATTTTAAAATGTTTACATGTGTTATCTTTAATCTCTTAGTTCATTTTCAACCATTATAATTGAAACAAATTTGTATTATGTATTTTTAAATGTTATATATATTTATAACTTAAAGAATACGTATTTTTAAATTTTATTATACATTAATAAATTAACAAGTATATATGTTATAATTTAACCTTTAAATAGCTTTTTTCTGGAAAATTTATTATATCAAATTGAAAATATTGTTTCCATATCACAATGTATGTACATGTTCATACATATTATTATTACAAAATCAATTTCTATAAATTTTATAATATAGAGTTCTTCCAATCTAATATTATTATTTTGCATATGAATATTCTTTCATTTATAATTTCATGTATAAATATGTTTTAAAGTATATACTCTAAAAAATATCAATCTTATGCTCAAATTCTTTTCATTTCTTAAATAACTATATAAAAAAATTTACATCTGCACATGTTTAAGTGTTTTATATTTGAAATACCTATAAAATTCCCAAACTATTTTATTTACATATAAAGCTTAAAAAGGGAATAGATAATATTATATTTTTTTAGTTTTATTCTTATTTTAACTATTATACTTCTTAGATACTAGAAATTCATATTTTATATATTTTCTTATGTATTTATATTAAAATTAGAAAAATAAATTTTATTCATTTCAACTATAGAGTTTTTAATCCCAATTTACTCTTATGACATTTTCAATTGAATTTTGAATCCAAATTCTATTTAAAAATCTATCTTTATAAATATATAACAAATTAAGACTTATTTTATTTGTTTAAATTACAAATTTGTATTTTAAAACTTTTTAATCCTGTTAATTATCCAATTAACAGATGTCCAAAAATTTGAGTTATCACATTCCTTCCCCCTTAGAATCTTTTCGTCCTCGAAAAGGAACGAAGCCAGAACTTATTTAATGTTTAAAACCAATTAAATCACTTTTTGATCATTTTAAATCACTTTAAAATCTATACAATATTTCCAAAATAGTCTTTCTTTTATATAGAAAATATCATTTTATAACTCAATGTTTCAACAAGTCCGTCCTCGTTCTCGTAGAAATTCGGTCATACGTTGATCAAGCGTAGGACTGAAAATCTATAAGTATTTAGTAGACTCATCTTCAACATCCAGTGAAAATATTTTTTGGAAAATAATTTTATTGAAAATATAGATAACAGTGTTTGAAAATAGAGGATAATCTTTGCTGAGAATGCTTTGGAAATCATCACCTCCATCCATGGTCGCAGTTACATTCCAGGGTTACGTTGCCATCGCAGCAAAAGTCCATGTAACTGTAGGCACTCCACGCCCCTCGATTACGCCATGGAACCCACAACAGATCGTAGTTACATTCCAGGATTACGTTGCCATCGCAGCAAAATTCCATGTAACTGTTGGCTCTCAGCGGCACACACGATTTTCGCAGTCAAAATGAAACTTCTCCACTCCTACATAGGTCGCAGTCTACCGATATAAAATCAAACGCAGACTGTTGGCTCTCAGCGGCACACACGACTTTCGCTATGTTACAATAGGTCGCAGTCTACCGATATAAAATCAAACGCAGACTGTTGGCTCTCAGCGGCACACACGACTTTCGCTATGGTATACTCTACTCATAATCCTCAGGAACTAGTTTTGTCCGGACTCCTCACAGGATCAACTTTAGAACCCCCCCTTGAGGCTCAAGGCAGCACCACCAGGTGGCACTCCTGAGAAGTTCATTTTCAAGGGAGCGCCTTTTTCCCCAGAGCCATCATCAAAACACTTTATACTATACACATATAGTATCTTTCAAATCATACACCTAGCATGATCTCATACAAGGCTCCTTTACACAAGATCGATTATCCCAAAATCGATAATTCTCAAACTTGGCTTTTCAAATTTCAGTATTGATTTTACCCAAAAATCAAAAGCCTTTTCAAATCCAAAGTTCCCAAAACCTTTTCCAAAATCCTCATAAGATCCTTTACATATATATATATATACACACACACACACACAGATACATATAGTTTTTTTTTAAACTTTGGATCATTTCAAACTTGTATAAAACTCATTTTATATTTCAAAACACCTTCAAAATCCGTTTCTTCTGGTAATAGATTCAACAAGGGGAGATTTATCTTATATAACAAAGATATATAACTTTATTTACTCCAAATCAAATATTCAAATTTGATTACTCTATAAAGTCATTAAATATATTACTTACTTCCAGAAAGTAAATTTCTACCATAGAAATATCCAATTTCTAATTTATTTCATCATATATTTCACAAAACATATTTTCCACTTCAAAATCCATTTTACAGTTCTTATATATAAACATCCAATATCAATTTCATTCCAATCCGTACGATGTACACATATCATCCGTACGCAATATCAATCTGATCGTTCACTCGATCGCATAATTTCACTTTCGAACTAGTATCGTCCACCGACTTCCTAGTGCGAACTCAGATCTGGTTTCTTGATCAGAAACCGTCATTCTCCTAGCATAGTCATAACGATGATAGAGAAATCCAGAACCAATCAACAATCCATATCCATGTTCGCAGTCGAAAATCGAGTGGAAAATCCCAACTCGGATCGATGTAACTATCTCGAAATTTTGTGCTCGAATCTGGATCAAATCATTATACGAATAGAATAATATACGTTCATCCTACGTATTTCTCTTCATTGATTATTAACCAAATCAATTTCCTTTTCTATTCACCTTCACTTTAATTTCATTCACCTATTCACAATTGCTTCAATCCCATTTGGATTATCACCTCTATTCTTATCTCAATTGGGTATTCAATCATAAACAGTTTAAACTCTGTCCAGTTTAAATTTAGAAAATAGCTTGAAAATTTTAAAAATAGATAAGTAGTTGAAAAATAATTATTAGTTTGCAAAATAGCTGTAAAATAGTTAACTAATTGTAAAATAGTTAAAAAAAAAAGCTAAACAGTTTCAGAAATTTTAGATAATTGCAAAATAGTTGTAAAATAGTAATTAGTTTATAAAACAGTTGAAAAATGGTTAAATAGCCCCAAAAATAATTGTAACCAAGTATAAAATAATTTGACTTTAAAAAGAGAGGTTGTACATATTAAATAGCTTCGAAAAATAAGTTTATATTAAAACAATTTATATTGAAAATAGTACAGAGTCAAAACTGTTCACTTTCCCATCAATTCAATTTAAATTTCCACTTCCATTTAAATTGACCCAACTCCAATTTAAATAACTCCAATTTCCATTGAACTTGATTTGTCCCCAATCCAAGTTGAATTAATTCTCAATTTCTATTCAACTTCAAATCAAATTCCATTTGAATTTTAAACCTCTTCGACTTTAATTACAATTCCAAATTATTCAAATCAATTTAGCTTCAACTTGAGCTAATTCAATTTAAATTTCAATTTTAAACCATCCCGAATTATATAAATTCGAGTTAATTAATATTTTTTTAATGTTGATTTAATACAACTTATATCTTTAAACCATTTAATTCAGAATTCAAATTCCATTTTTAACTTATTTCAAAGTTCAAATAATTCAAATCCTTTTTAAACAACTAAATTTTTGAAATTCAATTCATCACATTTAAATTTTGAAACCAAACCTTTGGATTTTTATCTTAAACATTCAAATCTTAAGTCCAAAATGATTACATTTTATTTTAATAATGGATATATTCCCACACCCCATTTCTTTATTCATTTAAACAAATCCAATTTCAGCTTAAAGATTATTGATAACAACAGGATGGTATCATTCCAATTATTTCAAAACATTCATACATTTCAATTTCCAAATCTCAAATCCATTTTGAGATCACACAAACTCCTAATTCTAGATCAACCATTTAACTTCCCAAGTTAAATTTCAATTTCATCTTGAAATTTCCAAATCAGGTTGTTCATCAACTTATTTAACTTTCCTCAAGTTAAATTTCAATTATCTTAATCCAGTCAATCTTACTCAATTTGAATTACCTATTTCAAATTTTAAACTTCACATTACTAACCTTCCCACTTATTAAGTTCAAAAAATTTATCACTTTGGGAATCACATCTCATTCCAAATTTAAAACTAAACATTTAGAGTTACAACATTTACACAAACACTAGACAGTTTAAAACAACATGTTCCAGATATACAACTATATATCACAGCGGAAACTCTCCATACGTTCCTGCCATCCAGCTCGCCTCCTGAGCTCCAGACGTCCTTACCTGAAAATCTGTAATACTCGGTCTAACCCGAACATTACATCAAAGTAACACCCAGGTCAGGCTGGAAACCAGCATGAGTAAATCCAACTAACATGGAATACAAAACATACAACTTATATAAAACCCGGGTAACTCGTGTCAATTTACAAATTCACAATTTGTTATAGACATCACTTATTTCACACCGCAATTTCTAAGTACTAAAACTTAGACTAAATGGTCCAAATTCGCTTAAAACATTCCATATCAGCCTACTGATTTCACATATCAATCTACAGAGAATCGAAGTGGTTTCGGATATTAACTAAAATCCAACTCCGGTCTCTTCGAATCCAATGTCCCCTTAACTCAAGTTATTCAAGTGAAATTTTAAACACAGGATGTCACGGTTTGGCCCAAACATATTGTATCACAAAGCATCACTCATCACCTAACAGAAATATCAACTAATCTAAACATACTCTATCATTCAATTATTCACAAGCAAGATTTATCAACCATGCCATCAGTAATTAATTTAATTAAACACCAAATTAACTACTTCAATTACTTCTGAATCCTGCTTACTAATCATTAATTGATGAAAAACCAATTAACTAATGATCCGCTAATTTCTATCTTAATTAATCATTCTTGATTTATTATACTTCAATTACATTACATTAATCCTTAATTAATTACATTAATCATTTATCTTCAAATAATTTTATTAATCAATTCTCAAATTAATTACTAAGTAATTAATTATTAATTACTTCCACTAAGTGATTACCCTTCTTATTAGTTACGCAAGGTAATTAAACCCAAATCATTTCCCATAAAATTACCATTTCAAATTCAATTAACATCTAATACTTATCCATTAATTACTTTACCAAGTAATTACCCTTTTCCAATTACATTCAGTAATCAAAATTTAACAAACCATCATGTGATTATTTTAAATTAATTAAACCATTTATTAACTTGACTAATCACATTACTAAGTTAACTACACTGAGTAATTAATCCCATAATTACTTTCATTAAGTATTTTCCTTTAATAATCTTCTTACATTAAGTAACTAACCTCTTAATCACTTATTACTAAACTATTTCCTTAATTGACTAACCTTGATTAATCAATCCTTAATTAAGTAATATGCTACAGTTAATTAATTTCACAAATTAACTTGTCTTACTTTAATTACCCAAATTTCTTATCTTTTAATTACTTTAGTTAATAAAACATGATCAAATCAAGATAAATCATTTATTACATTAAACTCTTAATTTCCATTTAAAAATAAATTAAATTATAAACTTGAATTTGATTAATTTTAAAATCATTAGCCTTTGATTTAAAGTAAAATACCCTTTTACTTAAATCCTAATTAAATTTCAACAAATATCCAAATAGGTTTTTAATTTTAATTAATTAATAAAACTTTAACATTTAATTTATAACCCGAGAACAAACTCGGGTATTCCCATCAAAAAAACTGAGTTACCTAATCTCTTCCCTAGTCTTCTCTTTATTCAAACTTTAGTTTTAAATTTCAATAATACTTGTTACACAAAAATCTGGAACAACATACACCAGAACTCGAAGACTAACTCGAGAAAATCAGCAAAATCCTCCGGGAATTACTTCGAGCACCCTTCCCTCCAGATTCCACTTCTTCATCTGACAAGTTGTGCACCAGTGTACGTACACAGGTGGCCGCCGACGACTTGGCTGCATCCACTACAGTCGACAAGTCACTTACTAACTCCATCTTCGATCTCAAACATCCAACTCAATCACCAAGCTCGAAATCGAAATCGAGTATTCCAGTTGAAATCTGGAACTAGACAACCAACCTGAAATCACGTCGAACGATCAACTACGATCACCGGAGCGCTAGAAACTCTGGCCACATCTCCACGCAACATCCACATAGCTTCCATCAAAATCTCAAGCAGCTCGATGCATTGGAAAAAACACAGCACCCAATATTGTAAGGTCGAACAAAACTAGGGTTAGAACAGAAAACATCACATCGTCGTCGTGACTGTCCATAACCACCCCATCCACCATTTTTGCCGAACACACCATAACTTCCTCCATCACCAGTAGAAACCCCGAGATTTCTTACCTTCTTGATCGTCAGAGAATGCCTCAATATCAGTTTCCACACAAACCCAAATTGTATACTCAATGCAATATTAAAAATTTAGATTGTAGTTCTAAAAATCACAATTTTCTAAATTTTATTCGAGTTATAATCCTGAAACATCAAATTACGATGTTTGAATCTTAATTTATTGTGAAATTTTGTCTGCAATTCCAAATTTCCATAGAAAATTTGTTATTATTAACTTTAAAACTATTTTTACAATTGATGTTAAAATCTTACAATCAGATTCCATTTAATGATTAGACTCTAAAACGAATTAGAGTGATTGTTTTAGGATTTCAAACAAAAATCTGGAACCTGACAATAATAGCAGAGGCATATTGCCTGATACCAGTCATGCACACTCAAATGTGTTGTTTTTTTTATACATTCAAGCATGACATATATATTCATACAAACATTTTCCACAATTGAACTTTAACCTTACAAGCATCAGGTATTTTAATCAATTAAGGGTTTTAAAAGCTACTCACCTTTGTATAGTTAAAACAGAGAATAGCCTGGGAATATTATAAAACTCATACATTGTTATTATTAACATACTTTGTTATTATTTATCAGATCTTAAGGGGATTTTAGGGTGATAAAATTAATTTTGAATATATCCACAACTGTAGAACCAAGAACAGAGCATGAATGCCCTTCTCGGACACTCATACAACAATTCCATACATATAAATATACATGTATTTCTGATTAACAAAACATGCAATCACTAATCATAACTTACTTAAAGAAATTTTCAGCATGCATCTATAAAACAAAATAATTTGCTTACTCACCTTTATTGTTTGAACAGAACAGGATTTGAAGCAGTTTTAACCTTGGAAACTTGACCTGTTATTGAATTCTGCACAGATTTTGCCTTTTAGATTTTGATTTTGAGACCTGCTTGAAATTGAAATTACTTTAAACTCTGGAAATGATCTTTTTACTTTGATTTGCATCAGATTTCTTTTGATTTCAGGCTTGAGATTGTTTGATCTGAACTTGATATTAAATGAAGTGCATGAGTTTTGTTGTGAACTAAATTTCTGGGTTTTAGCTTCTGATCTGATTTCTTTTATATCAGGTTACTTTTTTTTTGAAAATTTGTAAGTAGCAAAGTGAAGGATGAAGAGAAGATGAGAATGGGAGATAGTGGGAATTTTATTTTTTTTTCTTTTTCTTTTCTCTACTTTTTTTTTAATAGTTAAAATGAAGGATGATAAATGACACTTGTAATTCATAAAATAAAATGTCTACATTTGTAAATCTACACACTTAACATAGTTACACTTGTTGGATAATATTTTAAAATGTTTACATGTGTTATCTTTAATCTCTTAGTTCATTTTCAACTATTATAATTGAAACAAATTTGTATTATGTATTTTTGAATGTTATATATATTTATAACTTAAAGAATACGTATTTTTAAAATTTATTATACATTAGAAAATTAACAAGTATATATGTTATAATTTAACCTTTAAATAACTTTTTTTGGAAAATTTATTATATCAAATTGAAAATATCGTTTCCATATCACAATGTATGTACATATTCATACATATTATTATTACAAAACCAATTTCTATAAATTTTATAATATAGAGTTCTTCTAAATCCAATATTATTATTTTGCATATGAATATATCTTTCATTTATAATTTCATGTATAAATATGTTTTAATGTATATACTCTAAAAATATCAATCTTATGCTCAAATTCATTTCACTTCTTAAATTAATAAAAAAAATTACATCTACTTATGTTTAAGTGTTTTATATTTGAAATACCTATAAAATTCTCAAACTATTTTATTTATATATAAAGCTTAAAAAGGGAATAGATAATATTATTTATTTATTTTAATTTTATTCTTATTTTAACTATTATACTTCTTATATACTAGAAATTCATATTTTATATATTTTCTTATGTATTTATATTAAAATTAGAAAAATAAATTTTATTCATTTCAACTATAGAGTTTTAAATCCCATTTTACTCTTATGACATTTTCAATTGAATTTTAAATCCAAATTCTATTTAAAAATGTATTTTTATAAATATATAACAAATTAAGACTTATTTTATTTGTTTAAATTACAAATTTGTATTTTAAAACTTTTTAATCCTGTTAATTATCCAATTAACAGATGTCCAAAAATTTGGGTTATCACATTCCTTCCCCCTTAGAATCTTTCGTCCTCGAAAAGGAATGAAGCCAGAACTTATTTAATGTTTAAAACCAATTAAATCACTTTTTGATCATTTTAAATCACTTTAAAGTCTATACAATATTTCCAAAATAGTCTTTTTTTATATAGAAAATATCATTTTATAACTCAATGTTTCAATAAGTCCGTCCTTGTTCTCGTAGAAATTCGGTCATACGTTGATCAGGCGTAGGACTGAAAATCTATAAGTACTTAGTAGACCTATCTTCAACATCCAGTGAAAATACTTTTTGGAAAATAATTTTATTGAAAATATAGAAAACGGTGTTTGAAAATAGAGGATAATCTTTGGTGAGAATGCTCTGGAAATCATCACCCCCATCCATGGTCGTAGTCACATTCCAGGGTTACGTTGCCATCGCAGCAAAAGTCCATGTAAATGTAGGCACTCCGCGTCCCTCGATTACGCCATGGAACCCACAACAGATCGCAGTTACATTCCAGGGTTACGTTGTCATCGCAGCAAAAGTCCATGTATCTGTTGGCTCTCGGTAGTGGCACACACGATTTTCGCTGTCAAAATGAAACTTCTTCACTCCTACATAGGTCGCAGTCTACCGATATAAAATCAAACGCAGACTATTGTCTCTCAGCGGCACACACGACTTTCGCTATGTTACCATAGGTCGCAGTCTACCGATATAAAATCAAACACAGACTGTTGGTTCTCAGCGGGACACACGACTTTCGCTATGGTATACTGTACTCATAATCCTCAGGAACTAGTTTTTTCCGGACTCCTCACAGGATCAACTTTAGAACCCGCTCTTAGGGCTCAAGGCAGCACCACCCGGTGGCACTCCTGAGAAGTTCATTTTCAAGGGAGCGCCTTTTTCCCTAGAGCCATCATCAAAATACTTTATACTATATACATATAGTATCTTTCAAATCATACACCTAGTGTGATCTCATTCAAGGCTCCTTTACACAAAATCGATTATCCCAAAATCGATAATTCTCAAACAAGGCTTTTCAAATTTAAGTATTGATTTTACCCAAAAATCAAAAGCCTTTCCAAATCCAAAGGTTCCCAAAACCTTTTCCAAAATCCTCATAAGATTCTTTATATATATATACACACACACACAGATACATATAAAAAAAAATTAAACTTTGGATCATTTCAAACTTGTATAAAACTCCTTTTATACTTCAAAATCCTTTTCTTCTGGCAATAGATTCAACAAGGGAAGATTTATCTTATGTAACAAAGATATATAACTTTATTTACTCCAAATGAAAAATTCAAATTTGATTACTCTATAAAGTCATTAACTACATTACTTACTTCCAGAAAGTAAATTTCTACCATAGAAATATCCAATTTCTAATTTGTTTCATCATATATTTCACAAAACATATTTTCCACTTCAAAATCCATTTTACAGTTCTTATCTTATAAACTTCCAATATCAATTTCATTCCAATCTGTACGATTTACACATATCATCCGTACGTAATATCAATCTGATCGCTCACTCGATCATACAATTTCACTTCCGAACTAGTATTGTCCACCCGACTTTCTAGTGCGGACTCAGATCTGGTTTCTTGATCAGAAACCGTCATTCTCCTTGCATAGTCATAACGATGATAGAGAATATCCAGAACCAATCAACAATCCATATCCAGGTTCGCAGTCGAAAATCGAGTGGAAAATCCCAACTCGGATTGATGTAACTATCTCGAAATTCTGTGCTCGAATCTGGATCAAATCACTATGCGAATAGAATAATATACGTTCATCCTACGTATTTCTCTTCATTGATTATTAACCAAATCAATTTCCTTTTCTATTCACCTTCACTTTAATTTCATTCACTTATTCACAATTGCTTCAATCCCATTTGGTTTATCACCTCTATTCTTATCTCAATTGGGTATTCAATCATAAATAGTTTAGACTCTGTCCAGTTTAAATTTAGAATATAGCTTGAAATTTTTAAAAACAAATAAATAGTTGAAAAATAATTATTAGTCAGCAAAATAGCTGTAAAATAGTTAACTAATTGTAAAATAGTTGAAAAAATAGCCAAACAGTTTCAGAAATTTTAGATAATTACAAAATAGTTGTAAAATAGTAATTAATTTTTAAAATATTTGAAAAATAGTAATTAGTTTATAAAACAGTTGAAAAATGGTTAAATAGCTCCAAAAATAATTGTAAACAAGTATAAAATAATTTGACTTTAAAAAGAGAGGTTGTACATATTAAATAGCTTGGAAAAATAAGTTTATATTAAAACAATTTATATTGAAAATAGTCCAGAGTCAAAACTGTTCACTTTCCCATCAATTCAATTTAAGTTTCCACTTCCATTTAAATTGACCCAACTCCAATTTAAATAACTCCAATTTTCATTGGACTTGATTTGTCCCCAATCCAAGTTGAATTAATTCTCAATTTCTATTCAACTTCAAATCAAATTCCATTTGAATTTTAAACCTATTCAACTTTAATTACAATTCCAAATTATTAAATCAATTTGGCTTCAACTTGAGCTAATTCAATTTAAATTTCAATTTTAAACCATCCTGTATTATATAAATTCGAGTTAATTAATTTTTTTTAATGTTGATTTAATACAACTTATATCTTTAAACCATTTAATTCAGAATTCAAATTCCATTTTTAACTTATTACAAAGTTCAAATAATTCAAATCCTTTTTAAACAGCTATATTTTTGAAATTCAATTCATCAAATTTAAATTTTGAAACCAAACCTTTGGATTTTTATCTTAAACATTCAAATCTTAAGTCCAAAATGATTACATTTTATTTTAATAATGGATATATTCCCACACCCCATTTCTTTATTCATTTAAACAAATTCAGTTTCAGCTTAAAGATTATTAACAACAGGATGGTATCATTCCAATTATTTTAAAACATTCATCCATTTCAATTTCCAAATCTCAAATCCATTTTAAGATCACACAAACTCCCAATTTTAGATCAACCATTTAACTTCCCAAGTTAAATTTCAATTTCATCTTGAAATTTCCAAATCAGGTTGTTCATTAACTTATTTAACTTTTCTCAAGTTAAATTTCAATTTACTTAATCCAATCAATCATACTCGATTTGAATTCCCCATTTCAAATTTTAAGCTTCACTTTACTAACCTTCCCACTTATTAAGTTCAAAAAATTTATCACTTTGGGAATCACATCTCATTCCAAATTTAAAACTCAACATTTAAAGTTTATTTCAAATCATCTTTGATACTTAAGTATATCCACACATATATACGTATTTTATTTCTTAGCCCACCAGGACATACTTTAAATTTTAAACCACCTTTGGTAACTCAAAACAAATTCCTTTAAAGTTCCAAACAACTCCTATTTTAAATTAAGATCATATTCAAAATAATATGAATATTTATTCTTTTAAAATTTACAAACAACTTCTTATTCTAGAATGAGATTACATTCAAAATAGTTTGATAATATTATTTTCTTTAAAATTTTGAAAATAATTTCAAATGTTTAAATTTAGAATTCAGAACTTCACAGTTTGAAACCCACTTCAATTTTCATGTCATACTTATTTAAAGGTCACCCCTTTAAAACATTACATTACATTTTTGCCTACTCACTAATACACATTTTATTATTAGACACAACAATTATCTATGATAATAACCCAGATTATCATATCTGAAAACCAATTTATTATTATCTTATCCTGAAACTCTTTCCCAAATTCGAGACTAAAATTTCAGTTTGAATCTATTTCAAACTTTTCTTTATTTTATTTCAATTTGGTCGTATTTCTAATATCACTTAATTCAATTCCAATAATTTAACAACCTATTACCTTATTTAAAAGAAATATTGCTTTATATATCAAAATATATTCTTATATAAAATTATTTAAAATCTTTATATAAGAAAATAACAAGTACACTCTCATATATATATATATATATATATATATATATATTCCTTAACTCATTCTAGGGTACTACGGTCTCTATTTAATGAGTAACTCCCACCAGAGCCAAGGTTCTCGCTTAACCTCGCTTTAATACCAAAATGTAACGACCTGGAAATTTCAATCCCGAGAATTCCAGATAGCTAGTAAAGAAAGAAAAGAGATAGAAGAAGAAGCAGAAAAGAAACACGGATTCTCACATTCGCAGCGGATCAAAATATAATATAACATAAAATAAGAATTATACAAAGGAAAGCTGTACTTGTCAAATTACACTTTAATATATCAGAGTTACAACATTTACACAAACACTAGATCGTTTAAAACAACATGTTCCAGATATACAACTATATATCACAGCGGAAACTCTCCATACGTTCCTGCCATCCAGCTCGCCTCTTGAGCTCCAGAACGTCCTTACCTGAAAATCTGTAATACTCGGTCTGACCCGAGCATTACATCAAAGTAACACCCGGGTCAGGCTGGAAACCAGCATGAGTAAATCCAACTAACATGGAATACAAAACATACAACTTATATAAAACCCGGGTAACTCGTATCAATTTACAAATTCACAATTTGTTATAGACATTACTTATTTAACACCGCAATTTCTAAGTACTAAAACTTAGATTAAATGGTCCAAATTCGCTTAAAACATTCCGTACCAGCCTACTAATTTCACATATCAATCTATAGAGAATCGATATGGTTTCGGATATTAACTAAAATCCAACTCCGGTCTCTTCGAACCTCAAGTTATTCAAGTGAAATTTTAAACACGGGATGTCACGGTTTAGCCCAAACATATTGTATCACAAAGCACCACTTATCACCTAACAGAAATATCAACTAATCTAAACATACTCTATCATTCAATTATTCACAAGCAAGATTTATCAACCACGCCATCAGTAATTAATTTAATTAAACACCAAATTAACTACTTCAATTACTTCTGAATCCTGCTTACTAATCATTAATTGATTACAAACCAATAAATTAATGATCCACTAATTTCTATCTTAATTAATCATTCTTGATTTATTATACTTCAATTACATTACATTAATCCTTAGTTAATTACATTAATCATTTATCTTCAAATAATTTTATTAATTAATACTCAAATTAATTACTAAGTAATTAATTATTAATTACTTCTACTAAGTGATTATCCTTCTTATTAGTTACACAAGGTAATTTAACCCAAATCATTTCCCATAAAATTACCATTTCAAATTCAGTTAACATCTACTACTTATCCATTAATTACTTTACCAAGTAATTACCCTTTTCCAATTACATTCAGTAATCAAAATTTAACAAACCATTATGTGATTATCTTAAATTAATTAAACCAATCTATTAACTTGACTAATCACATTACTAAATTAACAGCATTGAGTAATTAATCCCTTAATTACTTTCATTAAGTATTTTCCTTTAATAATCTTCTTACATTAAGTAATTAACCTCTTAATCACTTATAACTAAACTATTCCCTTAATTGACTAACCTTGATTATTCAATCCTTAATTAAATAATATACTACACTTAATTAATTTCACAAATTAACTTGTCTTAGTTTAATTGCCTAGATTTCTTATTTGTTAATTACTTTAGTTAATAAAACATGATCAAGTTAAGATAAATCATTTATTACATTAAACTCTTAATTTCCATTTAAAATAAATTAAATTATAAACTTGAATTTGATTAATTTTAGAATCATTATCCTTTGATTTAAAGTAAAATACCCTTTACTTAAATCCTAATTAAATTTCAACAAATATCCAAATAGGTTTTTAATTTTAATTAATTAATAAAACTTTAACATTTAATTTACAACCCGAGAAAAACTCGGGTATTCCCATCAAAAAAACCGAGTTACCTCATCTCTTCCTTAGTCTTCACTTTATTCAAACTTTAGTTTTAAATTTCCATAAAACTTGTTACACAAAAATCTGGAACAACATACACCAGAACTCGAAGACCAACTCGAGAAAATCAGCAAAATCCTCCGGGAATCACTTTGAGCACACTTCCCTCCAGATTCCACTTCTTCATCTGACACGCTGTGCACCAGCGTACGTACACAGGTGCCCGCCGACGACTTAGCTCCTTCCACTACTGTCGACAAGTCACTTACTAACCCATCTTAGATCTTAAACATCCAACTCAATCACCAAGCTCGAAATCGAAATCGAGTATTCCAGTTGAAATCTGGAACTAGACACCCAACCTGAAATCACGTCGAACGGTCACCGGAGCGCCAGAAACTATGGCCACATCTCCACGCAACATCCACACAGCTTCCATCAAAATCTCAAGCAGCTCAATGCATTTGAAACAACACAGCACCCAATATTGTAAGGTCGACCAAAACTAGGGTTAGAACAGAAAACATCACATCGTCGTCGCAACTGTCCAAAACCACCCCATCCACCATTTTTGCCGAACACACCGTAACTTCCTCCATCACCAGTAGAAACCCCGAGACTTCTTACCTTCTTGATCGTCAGAGAATGCCTCAATATCAGTTTCCAGACAAACCCAAATTGTATACTCAATGCAATATTAAAAATTTAGATTGTAGTTCTAAAAAACATACTTTTCTAAATTGATTCGAGTTATAATCCTGAAACATAAAATTACGATGTTTGAATCTTAATTTATTTTGAAATTTTGTCTGCAATTCCAAATTTCCAAAGAAAATTTGTTATTATTAACTTTAAAACTATTTTTACAATTGATGTTAAAATCTTCCAATCAGATTCCATTTAGTGATTAGACCCTAAAATGAATTAGAGTGATAGTTTTAGGATTTCAAACAAAAATCTTGAACCTGACAATAAAAGCAGAGGCATATTGCCTGATACCAGTCATGCACACTCAAATGTGTTGTTTTTTTATACATTCAAGCATGACATATATATTCATACAAACATTTTCCACAATTGAACTTCAACCTTACATGCATCAGGTATTTTAATCAATTAAGGGTTTTAAAAGCTACTCACCTTTATATAGTTAAAACAGAGAATAGCCTGGGAATATTATAAAACTCATACATTATTATTATTAACATACTTTGTTATTATTTATTAAATCTTAAGGGGATTTGAGGGTGATAAATTTTATTTTGAATATATCCACAACTGTAGAACCAAGAACAGAGTATGAATGCCCTTCCCAGACACTCATACAACAATTCCATACATATAAATATACATGTATTTCTGATTAACAAAACATGCAATTACTAATCATAATTTACTTAAAGAAATTTTCAGCATGCATCTATAGAACAAAATAATTTGCTTACTCACCTCTATTGTTTGAACAGAACAGGATTTGAAGCAGTTTTAACCTTGGAAACTTGACCTATTATTGTATTCTGCACAGAGCTTGCCTTTCAGATATTGATTTTGAGACTTGCTTGAAACCGAAATTACTTTAAACTCCGGAAATGATCTTTTTTACTTTGATTCGCATCAGATTTCTTTTGATTTCAGGCTTGAGATTGTTTGATCTGAACTTGATATTAAATGAAGTGCATGAGTTTTGTTTTGAAATAAATTTATGGGTTTTAGCTTCTGATCTGATTTCTTTTATATCAGGTTACTTTTGTTTTGAAATTTGTAAGTAGCAAAGTGAAGGATGAAGAGAAGATGAGAATGGGAGATAGTGGGATTTTTTTTTTCTTTTCTCTACTTTTTTTTAATAATTAAAATGAAGGATGATAAATGACACATGTAATTCATAAAATAAAATGTCTACATTTGTAAATCTACACACTTAAAATAGTTACACTTGTTGGATAATATTTTAAAATGTTTACATGTGTTATCTTTATTCTCTTAGTTCATTTTCAACTATTATAATTGAAACAAATTTTCATTATGTATTTTTAAATGTTATATATATTTATAACTTAAAGAATATGTATTTTTAAAATTTATTATACACTAATAAATTAACAAGTATATATGTTATAATTTAACCTTTAAATTGCTTTTTTTGGAAAATTTATTATATCAAATTGAAAATATCGTTTCCATATCACAATGTATGTACATGTTCATACATATTATTATTACAAAACCAATTCCTATAAATTTTATAATATAGAGTTCTTCCAAATCCAATATTATTATTTTGCATATGAATATACCTTTCATTTATAATTTCGTGTATAAATATGTTTTAATGTATATATTCTAAAAAAAATATCAATCTTATGTTCAAATTCTTTTCATTTCTTAAATTACCAAAAAAAGTTTTTACATCTGCACATGTTTAAGTGTTTTATATTTGAAATACCTATAAAATTCCCAAACTATTTTATTTATATATAAAGCTTAAAAAGGGAATAGATAATATTATTATTATTTAAATTTTATTCTTATTTTAACTATTATACTTCTTAGATAGTAGAAATTCATATTTTATATATTTTCTTATGTATTTATATTAAAATTAGAAGAATAAATTTTATTCATTTCAACTATAGAGTTTTTAATCCTAATTTACTCTTATGACATTTTCAATTGAATTTTAAATCCAAATTCTATTTAAAAATGTATTTTTATAAATATATAACAAATTAAGACTTATTTTATTTTTTTAAATTACAAATTTGTATTTTAAAACTTTTTAATCCTGTTAATTATCCAATTAACAGATGTCCAAAATTTTGGGTTATCACATATATCAATCAGAGTATTAATCTACAATCAACCTGGACCATTATAACAGCATGCCTTTACAATTAGTGATAAATACAAAACAAAAAATGCAGCAGAAACAAAAAGATATATGAATATGTCTTGGGGCCTCTAACTCATCTCCTGAAGCTCCAAAGCGTACAAACTAGATCTATAAATATGCTCCGCTGACCCGAGTATTATCAAAAACTAACGCCTGAATCAGTTTGGTAAACCAACATGAGAAACACACCTCAATTGAATTTTAACTAATATAAATATTTTGAAAATAAAGGTATCTCGTAAGGCCACATCACATATAAACATGGATGGGTTTTACCTTACGATAACCAAAACATTTATATAGAAAATTGTAACGACCCGCCTTTTTAACCCTTGGGAACGATGATTAATGCATCCACGATATTTGTTTGCTGTTTCTTGAGCATCTGAAAGACGAATTATCGGGGGGTAAAAATAAAGAACAGAACAGAAAATCTCACATTAAAACTGTTAAATAAAACATAACAGTAATATAGTATATAAGGCTACTCCCAAACTTAGAGTTTTCTGAGTTACACAAAAGTACTACAGTCAGCTTAGGCAATTACAACAACCTGCCTTTACACATGCTGAGACAAAATACACATACACAAACTAAATAAATAGGAATAGATAGCTAAGTAGATAAGCCTCTTGCTCGGGCGCCGTCTTCAAAAGAGCCCACAAAAGGCCTGCTACTTTCAGACTACTCAAATATAAATGAGTACTTGAAAGTTTCGGGAAAACAAACAACTTGGATCCGATAGTATGTTTGGTATGAGTAAAACTCTAAACAACAAGCGTAATTAAATGAAAAAATATGAGACCACGCCATCAAACATGGAACGGGTTTCCTCTCACAAGAACAACATCCAAATGTAAAGAATGGATACAAATAATTAACATCACGAATATTGCTATGCTCTTCCCAATGCAATTACGGGAGTAAAATTCGAAGGTTTGAATCAATAAGGAAAAGGAAATTTACCAACAATGACTAGAAGGGTGCACCCCCTTATCGAAAGTATACCTCTAGAATATATACTTGAGAACTCTGATGGCTCTCAAAAACCTCTAAGTCGGACTCCGTCAACTGTTAATGAGAATCTGAGCCTTTAACATCACAATTTTCATTACCGAATCCAATCTAGAGTGGATGTAAAAATACCATAATGGGAGAAATCCCACATAGCTTGGCCCCCACTCACTCTTTGCATTCAATCATTTCCGACAAAGGATAACAAAACTCAAGTGAGCAACATATCTTCTTAGAATGACAAAATACAAAGAAGGCTGAGGTAATCGAAGTCGACAAACCGACTATCGAAGATATAAAAATGATCATATTTGGAGAGTAAATCTCATATTCCTACCACTACTCATCGGTTTCAAACTTTTACTATTTCTTGGTTGAAAATGAAGTCAGACAAGTGAAGGTAGTGTTACCTCTAGGCATTGCCTTAACGACAATTTTAACTTTCGAGATAGTGATAAGTTTCCGTACCTTGACGTACAGTGCCAAGAGTATGACTAAATTATTTCCACATAAGCGATATCATTTACGGAAATTCCTTTTCCATAACCGAATCGAAATTTTACCTTTAAAACCAAATTCGTGTTTTGCATCTCGTTACAATTTTTTAACTTTAAACAACTTTGTAAAATTGGTTCATTACTTTAAACACGATTATCAGAAAGATTTAATCAATTAATACATCCTTATTAAATAGGTTAATTATCTTTAATTAACATTAATAAGAATGATTAATTATCTTTAAACTTCGTTAATTAATTTGATTGATTAACTTTAAATACCCATAATTAAAAAGGGTTAATCATTTTAAAACATCATTAATTAAATAATTTAATTTTAAATCTCATTAATTAAGTTGGTTAACTAATTTTAAAACATTATTTACTAACAAGGATTAACTAATTTAAAATATCCTTAATGGAAAATATCAATTAAATTGAAACTAATTAATTAAATTTAAAATTAATTAATTAATTTTTAAACATCATTAATTAAAATAATAAAATAACTTTAATCTTTCATTATTTAGGAGATTAATTAAACTTAATCATTGTTAGATAACATGGTTAATTAATTTTAAACATCATTAACAAAGTAATTAATTAAATTCATAACACATCATTAGCAAGTTAATTAATTAACCTTAATCCTTATTAATTAAGTAATTAATTTTAAAAAAAATCATTATTAAAATAATTAATGAACTTTGAAATCATTTTTAATCAAAAACTTGCTTAACTTATAAAACAAACCCAATCTTCAGAAATAATCCGAAAGTTTTCGATAAGAGTGTGTTTGTCAAAAGTGCCGATATAGCGATAGTCGCTATATGGATGCTTCAACAACTATTTTCATGTCATTTTCTTTACATCTACACATCATATAACCATAAGCAAAGCATAACACAAGGTACATAACTATTATACAACATGTAGAAAGCAATCACTGACGATATATTAAACTTTTACTACCAACTTTTCAAGATGCTTATTAACTCGCTTACTAACTACCAAGGTGACAACTTCTCAAAGCATAAAATAAACCAAAATTCATGACATGATACTACATATAAACAAGCATTCATAAGCCATAATGAAATAAGCAATGTTGAAGTTAAAAGTTTTAGTATGAAAGATGAGATTTTTATTCATCGAAATGTCCACTAAATCGAACCGAACTTTCACTAAATCTCGGATCGACCTTAAATCTTGGTTTTTCTTTTGAGAAGACTTGATTTTTATGGGCTTAGAAGCAATATGGTTGGTCTAGGTCTTAGGATAGCTCAGCCTGAGTAGTGAAGAGGATTTGTGGCCTTGTTTTGGCAAGAGAAGATGTAGGAAATGAAGAATAAGATTTTAAATAAGGGTATAAAGTGTTTAGAATGGAAAAGAAATTAGTTTTAAATTTTGAAACAACCATGGAAGCCATGGAAACTTGGAGAAATCTTGCATGAAATTTTGAAAATGAAACTAGAAATGATAAAAAGAATTAGGAAATTTGCTTTTATAAAAAATGTACTAAACAAATTACTAAACTATCCCCATGTACTTTACTGTCCACAAAACTGCATCATCTCACCATGCCACCGCACCTGAAACGATCCTGACTCGACCTTCGAAAATCGGCACCGAATACGACACTCGTATTCCAATGTTACAGATCCAAATGTCGAATCTGGTTCGCCGGAGCTTATAACACATTAAGTACAACACAGCGGAAATGAATAATACATTTGATATATAACATTTGATACAATATTCAGATACAATGATGATACAATGAATATCAATATACATCAGAGATATGATACAAGATAATAGCAGCGGAAAGAAAAGATAACACCAGCAGCGGAATAATATCTCCAATATGGTCTTCAAGAGAGAAAAAGAGATAGAATCCAAAACTGTAACTCCATCTCCAAAGCACCAATCCAGAAGTAGCTCGAACTTCCAATCAAGATGAAGTGAAGAACTCAATCCAAATGCAATTGCAGCTGAAAGCTATCGAATCTACACCTATTGTTGATTATCTTAAAACCCCAACTCTAGACTACCTGTGTGGGAAAATTATGGGCACCTAGAGTTTAGGAAGGGAACAATAAACTCCAGATCAGTCGTGGGACTGGTATGAGCAAAAAAATAGTTTATCTTTTAAAACGAACAACCAAGGAATTATTTTTTAATTAAATTCGTAATGCTTTTTGGAAAATGAAACTACCATAAGGCCTCCCGCCACACACACAATGCAAACGTAGAATTGGAGGAGATTTCTCCTTATGATAGTCAAATATGCTTGATATGAGAAAATTTCTTTGATATTGTTACTAGTGCATAGTGTAGAAAAAACCATTTTGAAAGTATAATATTAATCTTAGCCAGCATAGACATTTCGTACTATGCCTACTATAGCTACCATCTAAACAGTGGTGACCACCAAAAAGAAATGGCAGGTTCTACAACTAAAACCGTACAAGGCGCGTATTGAAGATTGGATTTCCAACAAATGGTCAGGCTAAGGAACTTCCTACTGCCACATGGGTATGCCTCTGAAGGGATGTCCCGAGAACCTACCCGGCTCTCTGCCAACACAAGGCCGGGTTACCTCTATAACTAGGTAACTACTACTCGAGCATGCCATCCCCCGGCCGTTTGCGACCTTTATCCGAGGTGCCTCTCAACCACAAATCAATCGCAAAGTAATAGATTTGCAGTGACCACATGAGTTAAGTATTTGGGATCCATACCATGATACCATCCTTTTCCAAAAGGGAATGACACACCCTAAAGGGAGCGACCCTCATAACCTTGCCGCATCTTTCCATTTTCAACCATTTTCGAGGTGTGAGGTCTTGATGTAGTCTCATCCACAAAGCTACGCGTATACAAAAGCCATGCTTTGATTAACAAATGATACACAGCAGCACTCAACATGCCACACTACCAAATTGGGAGTATATCACTTATAACTATCAACTACATAACCTCTGAGCTCGTACCTCTCAGAGAAGGGTGTTAAGCTAAAGAGAATAAATTATCCGCCACCAAACAGAAATGTATTTTATAGAGATCAGTTTTATATCTCAAAGTGTAGTGTCAGACATACAACCATACAAGTCTGTTCCGGGTTCGAACAGAACCGAAGGCACTTCCGAAGAAGCCCTTGCAATCCCGGCATCCACAATCCGATCGGACTTCCCATCACATATGGAGAACTCTATACCGGAGCAACTCAGTGCAGAGTCAATCGACAGGTTATCCTATCTTTCTCGAAGACACCCGGTCTTCACCACCGATCTTCAAATGCTATCGTCGTATCACTATTCGGAATGGGTTATACGAAACAAGGTCCTCTCCCGGCTAAACCGAATAGTGAGTGCAATATTTAAAAACATATGGATAAGGATTTCAGTTAAGTCACAACCCAAAACCTTTCTTCAAATGGTTTAAACAAGTGATCATTTCAAATCTTTTAACAAAAAGATTCGTTTCACAAAGTTCACCTAGTTTCACAAAGGTCTATTTATAGATTTTCAAAACGATTTCCATTTCGGTTAGGATTAACTCATCCAATCTTTAAATCAAAGATTTAACTTATAGCTTTCAAAACACATTTCCACATATTTATTCATAACTTGGAAGACCATTTTCATTTTAGACTTGAAATCCCTTTAACACAAATTGGAAATTCATTTCTTATATGAAAGCTTTTGTTATTTGAAACAAATAATTTTCGTTTCGGAGAAATCCAATTATATTTGCACGAGTTAAAGCCCTTGAATTGAATTCAAATTCCCAAATCAATACCTTTAAAATGGTTTAACCCATATATAACTTGTATAACATTTTTAATCCATAGTTTCCAAACATAGAATTCGATTACAAGTTTTTAATTTAAATTTAAATCAAATTATTTAAACTACAAACTTAATCAAGTTATTCGAAAATAATTTTATCTTAGAAATTCCTTTTCAAATTTTTTTACTTTAATCCCAATCCATTTCAAAAACTATTTGAATTCGAAATTCAATTTTACAACAATTTCAAAATATGTGACTTAACCAATTTCCACGTGCAATCCATATTTGTGTGTGTATAACTGTGGTCCAGGGGTTTTACACAATAAAAGTGCAACATCATCAATCAGTACATATTCCAATACAGCAATGTATTTGATAAGCGGTATAAACTATAACGCTTATCTTTCATTCACAGATCACGGATATATATATAACAGATAATAAATTACATTAAACATGGCTCAAATCAAAACAGAGCATCACATACCAGGGATATCAAACAATTCAATCACCCAATAGAATCCAAACATTCATAAGTAAGATCAGTTAATTGTTTGATTAATTTAAATCAGATTAATTACTTATGAATTACTAATCTTGGTTAATTAACATTAATAAATTACAAATCATTTTGATTAATTACTATTTAATCATTTATTAATTAACCATTTATAATATTTAATTAACTTTTAATTATTAAAAATTAACCTTTAATTATAATTCACCATTTAAATAATTATCTTTAATTAATTAATTAACCCTTAATTAATTAATTACTGTTAAACTAATTATCTTTAATTAATTACGATAAGTAATTATCCCTAATCTTAAATCAATGTTAATCACTTGATTTATCCATCTTTAATCATTAATTAATTACTTTTAATTAAGTAATTATCTTTAAGCAATTAATTGATTTCATTAATTAATTTTCATTAATTAATTACATTAATCAATTAATCCTTAATTACAAATTAATTAATCTTGTATTAATAATCAATTAACTTTAATTAATTACAATGATTAATTAGTTAATCCTTAATTAATAATCATTCATTAATCGCTTTCATAAATAAATTAACTTTTAATTAATTAATCATTTTCAAATTAATTACCTTTATTAATTAATCACATTAATTAATAATCATTTAATTAAATTACTTGATTAATCAACTTTAATCATTAATTGTTCAACCTTAATTACTTTCATTAAGTAATTAATCATTTAAGTAATTTCATTAAGTAATTATCCCTTAATTACTTTAATTAATTATCCATAAATGAATCACCTTAGTGAATTACATTAAGTAATTAACTCTTTAATTAATTACATTAATTATCTTCCAATTAATCACATTAACCTTTAAATAATCACATAAATTAATTAACACTTTTGATCAATTTTCCTTTAAAATAATTATAACAACCAAAATCATTTCAAAAACATTTAACTTTTTTTTTAAAACATTGAAACTCATTTAAAAACAAGTTTAACAAATTTATTTCTGAAAATCTGGTTTATATTCCTAAAAAAACTAATTCGTTTTTATATACTGAAAAACTTGGTTTAATAATTTGCTTGAAAACTTGAACATCTTCTTTTGTTTATTTTTTTTTTAAAAAAAAACTCTAAAACTTGTTGACCAACAAACTCAAGCTTACCGTAAAAATTATCGAGCCAACTAAATTTTCCCGAGACAACCCTGAGGCACCCTTTCTTTTAAAACTTTATCATGTTTAAAATTTAAAACCTGCTACACAGTTAAACGCATGCGAACAAACCTGAGGACATACCCGAGCCACATCATCACTTCTCCGAGATCGACTTTGAGTTCCTCCTTCTCCGCCCGAATCATTACCACGAACCAGATATCGAAGTGTACGTGTGTACGTGCACAAAGTTTCTGATCATCTCCGATCAAAGTCCCGACCACTTGCAGATCACCGACTACACGCATGACTTCCTTGACCACCCAACTCCGGCAATTACGTCATGAAATGAAATTTGGCCAATCGACCGTTTTATAGACTTGAACCATCATTATAAAATCGCCTAGCCGACGCCCTACCGACCATCAGAGTCCACATACCCTTAACCATAAATTCGTCAAAGACCCACACAACTTCACCCCCAAGTGCGATCAACCCAAAGTCCTTGACTCTCTACAGTAAAACGTTTTCCGACGTCGGCTATAACCTGGGCTTAAACCCTAAATCGAGCTTGCTTATCCTCTACGACGATCTATAAAATTATCGACCATTTTTTTGATAACCACCAACACCCCGGCCTCCTTCACGCCAAATCATGAGCCTTAATTCGTCGTTGATCATCAGGAATTCATCCAAACCCATTCCAAGTTCATCTTGCTAATTCTTGAGATTTACCAAATTAAAAATCATAATTGTTGCACCTAAATTCATGATTTTCGATAACTAATTTGATCTTAGATTCCAATCATTAAATCGAGATGTTCCAATTTTTCCCAAATTCAAAAGTCCCACTGTAAAATTCCATTTCAGGGATGAATACTCAATCGTTTAACTCGAAATCACTTTTATAAATGATGTAACTTTATTTCAAACATTTACTCTTCAGAAATTGAAGTTTAAAATAGATCCTAATAGAAAATAGGGATTTTGTTTTGAAATTCTTGAGTCTGTGATAATAATAATGACAAATATATATACACACACACACACAATCATATATACACAAAGACATGCAAGCATATTCACACAATCATTCGAGCATAATTCATATCATACATCCAAGACAAATCTAAACACTAAGAAATGAACCAGGATTTAGGGTTTTGCTCACCTGGAGTTTGGAAAGAACAAAGAAAGGCAGAGACAAAGAATAGAGAACAGACTAAAGATTTTTGAACTTAAGCTTCGAATTTATTTATTTTTGTATTCTGAAAGCTGGATTTTTTATTCTTGTTAGCTAGACTTTGTTGCATGGCTTGATTTGTTTCTGGAATTGCTTGATCCTTAGCTCCTTTGCTTTGAAACAGCAGTTTGTTTTATTGATCTTAGGTCTTTGATTTATTGCACAGAGTTTTGATTGCTTCAGGTTGCTTTTGTTTTTGATTTCCAGGTTTCAGATCTTGATAATCCTGATCTTCAACTTGATTTTATTTCTAACTTCATTTGTTTTTAGATCTGGTTTGAGGTTGAGGTATTTTGCAAATAGGTTGTGGCTTTGTTTTGATATGAGATAAACTTTTGTTTTTCTGGTTTTGCTTAAGGTTTGATTTCTCAGATTTGAGAAATTTTGAAAATGAAAACAGCCTGGTTATTTCCTTTTGATATCTATGATTTTATTTTTTTATTTTTTTTATACAACAATTTTGTCACTTGTTTGTTTCATAACACAATCACTTAACAAGTGTTATTCATGCAAACATTTTATGTACAAGTGTCATAAGTTTGTATTTTTATGTTTAACTCCCTAATGCAATTTATTTTGTAAATTTTGTTTTAAACCCACTTGTTATTATATTTACACTTATATTCATATAGTTATTACAACACATATGTTTTCATATATATGTTTCTATTGTTTATATGGATTATCTATTTACATACAAACTATATTTTTAGCCCTTGTTTACTTAAATCTTATTTTATAACTTTACATAAGTTTATGTAGTACATTTTCTACTTAGTTTAAAATATATACTTACAAACTATATTTTTTTAAAAGAAAATCTTCAAATTTAACCTTTAGAAATTATTATATTAATTTCAAAACAAAATTTTAAAATGATCATATTATGATTAGAAAACAAATTCTATTAATTGTAAACATAGGATTTTCAAATCCCATTTATTTTTTTTAAATATTCATTCTTGAATTTCAAATTCCAAATTCAATTTAAAAAGCCATTTATATACATATACATATACATAACATACATCTTATTAATTTGGAAAATTCAAATAAATCCATAATTTAATTCAAAAATTAAATTAATTTTCAATTTAAATTTGTTTTAAAAACGGGAATGTTACAGATTCCCCCTTAAGAAAATTTCGTCCTCGAAATTTGCAAGGGAGACAACAAAGAAAAGATGAAAGATAGAGAAATATATTTTTAGATCAAACTGAGTATTTATTTTGCATTTGGCTTACCAAATCAGAATATCAACAATAGATGCAAGAACAAATCTTTTTAACACTTCACAAGATACTCGAGTCATCAGTCTACGAAATACGCAGGGGCATTGATTAGTTCGAAGGGATAACTAATCGTTTGTAGAATACATCGGACCCAAACAATAGGTAAATGAATTTAATCTTCCATAATTCTCAAACACTAGGTATGGATTCCAAATTCAAGTCGAAATATACCAAAGTATACATCAACTTGTCCCTCTTCGGGCTTCGGTCTACACAAGAAATTACAATAGAATTTCAAATTTGGTTTTTAACCGATATCGTTTTATTGATACAATTCAAATTTAGCCTTATACTTGTTAACCAATTTAAATTAATTTAAAATTTCTAATTTATTTAAAATTTTCAATTTCAAATTTCAAATTCATTAAAGTTTAAATCGAAAAACTGATAAGACACCGATGAAGATACGAAGTAAGGATTTTCTACAACGATTCGTAGGGCCACCATCACACCGAAACTTCTTTCTGGAGCTGTCACGAAGCCATCAAAAGAATTTGGAATCGAATCAAAGAAGATTGATAAAGAAAATTGTTTCCACTATTGTAGGGTATTGACCATTTATAGTGGTACTCCCCTGTCCCCTATCTCATCCTCTTCTTACGCTCATACTTACTATCAGTGGATAGTAAGAGAATTTACTGAGGCGTTCGAATGGATATCTTAGGGATATACTCATTCTAGGGTATACTTCACCCTATCTCTAATGAGTTACTTAATGTGTTATACTCCTGAGCCAAAGTTTCAACCTTCAACTCTGATACCAAATGAAACGATCCTGACTCGATCTTCGAAAACCGGCACCGAATATGACACTTGCATTCCGCTGCCGCAGATCCAAACGTCGAATCTGGTTCGCCGGAGCTTATAACACATTAAGTACAACACAGCAGAAGAAATGAATAATACACTTGATATATAACATTTGATACAATATTCAGATACAATGATGATACAATGAATATCAATATACATCAGAGATATGATACAAGATAATAGCAGCGGAAAGAAAAGATAACACCACCAGCGGAACAATATCTCCAATATGTCTTCAAGAGAGAAAAAAAAGATAGAATCCAGAACTGTAACTCCATCTCCAAAGCACCAATCCAGAAGTAGCTCGAACTCCCAATCAAGATGAAGTGAAGCAACTCAATCCAAATGCAATTGCCAAATCCTAAGGCTGAAAGCTATCGAATCTACACCTATTGTTGATTATCTGAAAAACCCAACTCTAGATTGCCCGTGTGGGAAAATTGTGGGCACCCAGAGTTTAGGAAGGGAACAATAAACTCCAGGTCAGTCGTGGGACCGGTATGAGCTAACAAAACAGTTTATCTTTTAAAACGAACAACCAAGAATTTTTTTTAAAATTTAAATTTGCAATGCTTTTTGGAAAATGAAACTATCATAAGGCCTCCCGCCACACACACAATGCAAACACAGAATTAGAGGTTATTTCTCCTTATGCTAGTCAAATATGCTTGATACGAGAAAATTTCTTTGATGATATTATTACTAGTGCATAGTGTAGAAAAAAATCATTTCGAAGGTATAATATTAATCTTTGCCAGCATAGACATTTTGTACTATGCCTACTATAGCTACCATCTAAACAGTGGTGACCACCATAAGTAAATGGCAGGTTCTACAACTAAAACCGTACAAGGTTCATATTGAAGATTGGGTTTCCAACAAATGGTCGGGCTAAGGAACTTCCTACTGCCACATGGGACGCCTCTGGAGGGACGTCTCGAGAACCTACCGGGCTCTCTGCCAACACAAGGCCGGGTAACCTCTGTAACTAGGTAACTACTACTCAAGCATGCCATCCCTCGGTTGTTTGCGACCTTTATCCGAGGCGCCTCTCAACCACAAAGCAATCACAAAGTAATAGATTTGCAGTGACCACATGAGTTAAGTATCTGGGCTCCATACCATGATACCACCCTTTTCCAGAAGGGAATGACACACCCTAAAGGGAGCGACCCTCATAACCTTGCCGCATCTTTCCAGTTTCGACCATTTTCGGGATGTGAGGTCCTGATGCAGTCTCATCCACAAAGCTACGCTTATAAAAAAGCCATGCTTTGATCAACAAATGATACACAACAGCACTCAGCATGCCACACTACCGAATTGGGAGTATATTACTGATAACTGTCAACTACATAACCTCTGAACTCGTACGTCTCAGAGAAGGGTGTTAAGCTAAGAGAATAAATTCTCCCCCACCAAACAGAAATGTATTTGATAGAGATTAGTTTTATATCTCAAAGTGTAGTGTCAGACATACAACCATACAAGTCTGTTCCGGGTTCGAACAGAACCGAAGGCACTTCCGAAGAAGCCCTTGCAATCCGGGCATCCACAATTTCGATCGGACTTCCTATCACATATGGAGAACTCTATACCGGGGCAACTCAGTGCAGAGTCAATTGACAGGTTATCCTATCGTTCTCGAAGACACCCGGTCTTCACCACCGATCTTCAAATGCTATCGTCGTATCACTATTCAGAATGGGTTATACGAAACAAGGTCCTCTCCCGGCTAAACCGAATAGTGAGCGCAATATTTAAAAACATATGGATAAGGATTTCAGTTAAGTCACAACCCAAAACCTTTCTTCAAATGGTTTAAACAAATTACCATTTCAAATCTTTTAACAAAAAGATTCGTTTCACAAAGTGCATCTAGTTTCACAAAGATCTATTTATAGATTTTCAAAACGATTTCCATTTCGATTAGGATTAACTCATCCAATCTTTAAATCAAAGATTTAACTTATAGCTTTCAAAACACGTTTCCAAAGATTTATTCATAACTTGGAAGACCATTTTCATTTTAGACTTGAAATCCCTTTAACATTAATTGGAAATTCATTTCTTATATGAAAGCTTTTGTTATTTGAAACAAATAGTTTTCGTTTCGGAGAAATCCAATTATATTTGCACGAGTTAAGCCCTTGAATTAAATTCAAATTCCCAAATCAATACCTTTAAAATGGTTTAACCCATATAACTTGTATAACATCTTTAATCCATAGTTTCCAAACATAGAATTCGATTCAAATTTTGAATTTAAATTTAAATCAAATTATTTAAACTTCAAACTTAATCAAGTTATTCGAAAATAACTTTATCTTAGAAATTCCTTTTCAAAAACTTTTTACTTTAATCCCAATCCATTTCCAAAACCATTTGAATTCGAAATTCAATTTTAAAACAATTTCAAAGTCCGTGACTAAACCAATTTCCACGTGCAATCCATATTTGTGTATGTATAAGTGTGGTCCATGGGTTTTACACAATAAAAGTGCAACACCATCAATCAGTACATATTCCAATACAGCAATATATTTGATAAGCGGTATAAACTATAACGCTTATCTTTCATTCACAGATCACAGATATATATATAACAGACAATAAATTACATTAAACATAGCTCGAATCAAAATAGAGCATCACATATCAGGGATATCAAACAATTCAATCATCCAATAGAATCCAAACATTTATAAGTAGATCAGTTAATTGTCTGATTAATTCAAATCAGATTAATTTCTTAGAATTACTAATCCTGGTTAATTAACATTAATAAATTACAAATCATTTTGATTAATTACTCTTTAATCATTTATTAATTAACCATTTATAATAATTTAATTAACTTTTAATTATTAAAAAATTAACCTTTAATTATAATTCACCATTTAATTAATTATCTTTAATTAATTAATTAACCCTTAATTAATTACCATTAAACTAATTATCTTTAATTAATTACGATAAGTAATTATCCCTAATCTAAATCAATGTTAATCACTTAATTTATCCATCTTTAATCATTAATTAATTACTTTTAGTTAAGTAATTATCTTTAAGCAATTAGTTGATTTCATTAATTAATTACATTAATTAACTAATCCTTAATTATAAATTAATTAACCTTATATTAATAATTAATTATCTTTAATTAATTACAATGATTAATTAGTTAATCCTTAATTAATAATCATTCCTTAATCACTTTCATAAATAAATTAACTTTTAATTAATTAATCATTTTCAAATTAATTACCTTTATTAATTAATCATATTAATTAATAATCATTTAATTAAATTATTCTTTAATCACTTGATTAATCAACTTTAGTCATTAATTGTTCAACCTTAATTACTTTCATTAAGTAATTAATCATTTAAGTAATTTCATTAAGTAATTATCCCTTAATTACTTTAATTAATTATCCATAAATGAATCACCTTAGTGAATTACATTAAGTAATTAACTCTTTAATTAATTACATTAATTATCTTTCAATTAATCACATTAACCTTTAAATAATCACATAAATTAATTAACCCTTATGATAAATTTTCCTTTTAAATAACTATAATAACCAAAATCATTTCAAAAACATTTAACTTTTTTTTAAAACATTGAAACTCATTTAAAAACTTGTTTAACAAATTTATTTCTGAAAATCTGGTTTATATTCCTAAAAAGAACTTATTCATTTTTATATACTGAAAATTTTGGTTTAATAATTTGCTTGAAAACTTGAACATCTTCTTTTGTTTTTTTTTAAAATAACTCTAAAGCTTGTTGACCAGCAAACTCAAGCTCACCGTAAAAATTAACGAGCCAACTAAATTTTCCCGAGACAACCCTAGGGCAGCCTTTCTTTTAAAACTTTATCATGTTTAAAATTTAAAACCGGCTACACAGTTAAACGCATGCGAACGAACCTAAGAACATACCCAAGCCACACTATCACTTCCCCGAGATCGACTTTGAGTTCCTACTTCTACCCCCAAATCATTACCATGAACCAGATATCAAAGTGTACGTGTGTACGTGCACAAACTTTCTGATCATCTCCGATCAGAGTCCCGACCACTCGCAGGTCACCGACTACACGCATGACTTCCCTGACCACCCAACTCCGGCAATTACGTCAGGAAACGAAATTTGGCCGCTCGACCATTTTATAGACTTAAACCATCATTATAAAATCGCCTCGCCGACGCTCTACCGACCATCAGAGTCCACATACCCTTAACCATAAATTCATCGAAGAGCCACCCAACTTCACCCCCAAGTGCGATTAACCCAAACTCCTTGACCTCGTCGCAATAAAACGTTTTCCAACGTCGACTATAACCTGGGCTTAAACCCTAAATCGAGCTTGCTTATCCTCCACGACGATCTATAAAATTATCAACCATTTTTCTAATAACCACCAACACCCCAGCCTCCTTCACTCCAAATCACGAGCCTTAATTCGTCGTTGATCACCATGAATTCGTCGAAACCCATTCCAAGTTCATCTTGCTAATTCTCGAGATTTACCAAATTAAAAATCATAATTCTTTCGCCTAAATTCATGATTTTTGATAACTAATCTGATCTTAGATTCCAATCATTAAATTGAGATGTTCCAATTTTTCCCAAATTCAAAAGTCCCACTGTAAAATTCCATTTCAGGGATGAATACTCAATCGTTTAACTCGAAATCACTTTTATAAATGATGTAACTTTATTTCAAACATTTACTCTTCAGAAATTGAAGCTTAAAATAGACTCTAATAGCAAATAGGGATTTGTTTTGAAATTCTTGAGTCTGTGATAATAACAGTGACAAATATACATATATATACAGCCATATATACACAGAGACATGCAAGCATATTCACATAATCATTCGAGCATAAATTCATATCATACATCTAAGACAAATCCAAACACTATGAAACAAACTAGGATTTAGGGGTTTTCTCACCTGGAGTTTGGAAAGAACAGAGAAAGGCAGAGACAAAGAGCAGAGAATAGAGTGAAGATTTTTGAACTTAAATTTCGAATTTTGATTTTGTTTTTTGAAAGCTGGATTTTTGATTCTTGTTAGCTAGACTTTATTGCATGCCTTGATTTGTTTCAGGAATTGCTTGATCCTTAGCTCCTTTGCTTTGAAACAGCAGTTTGTTTTATTGATCTCAGGTCTTTGATTTGTTGCAAAGAGTTTGATTGCTTCAGGTTGCTTTTGTTTTTGATTTCCAGGTTTCAAATCTTGATAATCCGGATCTTCAACTTGATTTTATTTCTAACTTCATTTGTTTTCAGATCTGGTTTTAGGTTGAGGTATTTTACAAATAGGTTGTGGCTTTGTTTTGATATGAGATAAACTTTTGTTTTTCTGGTTTTGCTTAAGGTTTGGTTTCTCAGATTTGAGAAATTCTGAAAATGAAAACAGTCAGGTTATTTTCTTTTGATATCTATGCTTTTATTTTATTTTTTTATTTTTATAAAACAATTTTGACACTTGTTTGTTTCATAACACAATCACTTAACAAGTGTTATTCATGCAAACATTTTATGTACAAGTGTCACAAGTTTGTATTTTTATGTTTAAATCCCTAATGCAATTTATTTTGTAAATTTTGTTTTAAACCCAGTTGTTATTATATTTACACTTATATTCATATAGTTATTACAACACATATGTTTTCATATATATGTTTCCATTGTTTATATGGATTATCTATTTACATACAAACTATATTTTTAGCCCTTGTTTACTTAAATCTCATTTTATAACTTTACATAAGTTTATGTAGTGCATTTTCTACTTAGTTTAAAATATATACTTACAAACTATATTATTTTTAAAAGAAAATCTTCAAATTTAACCTTTAGAAAATTATTATATTAATTTCAAAATAGAATTTTAAAATGATTATATTATGATTAGAAAACAAATTCTATTAATTTTAAACATAGTATTTTCAAATCCCATTTATTTTTTAAAATATTCATTCTTGAATTTCAAATTCCAAATTCAATTTAAAAAGCCATTTATATACATATACATAACATACATCTTATTAATTTGGAAAATTCAAACAAATCCATAATTTAATTCAAAAATTAAATTAATTTCTAATTTAAATTTTTTTTGAAAACGGGAATGTTACATCACCCTTGTCTCCCCACCATAAATTTTGAAATTTATTTGCCCCCTTATTGAAAATTTGAGCTAACATGCCATAAATGCATTTGTACCTTATGTTTAAACATGTTTCTTAAGGAATCTTACTTTAAACAGTCTTTTCTGATTTTATTTTTCATATAAAGGCACATCGTAATTTCCTTAACCTAAGTATATATTTATACTTCTAAAATGCGCTATCTTATTTATAACCGAATGTGGATTCATTGACACTAGAGATCAAAACGTTACCGACAACTTTTTAACGACCAAAAGTCGAAAATTCAGAAAACGATTTTCAGTCATATTTTCTATTTTTCTTGGAACTAAATATTTTTGTAAACAAATTTTGAAAACCATTACACCATCACTAGTTATTATTTAAAAGAGTTTTTATTTGAGTTATAAAATGCATTTATTAATTATTTAAAAAATATATTAGGCATCCATATAAAGAGGTTATATTACGGGTTGTTGCACTCTCCCCTTCCTAAAAAATAGAATTTCGTCCCTTAAATTAACACTTAAGGAGATAACTCAAAAAGGGCACATACATACATACATATACATATGTATGTATGTATGTATGTATGTATGTATGTATGTATGTATGTATGTATGTATGTATGTATGTATGTATGTATGTATGTATGTATGTATGTATGTATGTATGTATGTATGTATGTATGTATGTATGTATGTATCCTGAAACCCATACAACATATACACACTAAGAAACTATATCACAAACAACGCATACATAATTCATACAAACAAACAAACATTATCCTAACATCTACTCAAGGTAAGCTTCCCTCATACTATCTACAATCTCCCAAGTGCGAGGGATCTTCACTTCACTGCAGGTTGACCAAGTCCACAACCTTAGTTCTTAATCGTTTCTTATCCTGATCGACAATTCGAATAGGTTGTCTTACAATGGTGAAGTCAGGTTCAACTTCCACATCCTCCTGTTGAGATGGTGTAAAAATCAAAGTAGGATCATGTACATACTTAAGTAGATGGGATACGTGGAAGACATTATGTATGCCTGACCATCTAGTTGGTAACTCCACTTTATATGCAAGAGTTCATATCCTCTTGAGTATCTTGAAAAGTCCAATACAACGAGGAGCTAGCTTTCCTCCTTTCCCAAACCAGATCACCCCTCTTATCGGAGAAACCTTGATGAACACATAGTCCCTAACTGCCAACTCCAAAACATTTTCATAGTTCTTCTACCGATTCTGAGCTATCTTTAAGTGCTTACTAATCCAATCTACCTATTTGTGGCATCATGAATTATATCTGGTCCAAGTACTAAGCGGTCTCCTGATTCCACCCAACAAGATAGAGAATTGCAAGGCCTTTCGTACAATGCCTCAAAAGGCGTTATCCCAATACTTGCCTGAAAATTATTGCTACAAGCAAACTCAACCAATGGAAAGTGGTCCTTCCATGAACCTCTAAGTTTAGCACAAAATCTCGAAGAAAATATTCCAGAATACGATTCACCCTTTCGGTCTGCCCATCTGTCTGAGGGTAATAAGGTATGCTCAGACTTAGCTCTGTCCCAAGTGCATCATGCAAACCTTTCCAGAACCTACTTGTGAAGAACGGATCCCGATCACTCACAATACCACATGGAATGCTATAAAGCCTAACAATCTCTTTAATGTATAACTAAGCCAAAATAGCAGTTTTCCTTATTGCCTTCACCGGTAAGAAATGAGCACTCATGGTTAACCTATCAATGATAATCCAAATTCCTTTATTACCTTTTCTTGATCTAGGTTACCCATCGCTGAAATTCATAGAAATCTGCTCCCACTTCCACTTTGGTATCTCAAGTGGCTAAAGCAATCCGGTTGTCTTCTATTGAGTTCCCTTTACCTGCTGGCAGTTAGCACATTTACTCATAAATATAGCAATGTCTCTTTGCATCCCTTCCAGCCAGAAAGTACAGTTTATGTCCTGATAATCTTAGTGACTCCCGAATGTATCGTTAGTTTAAAATGGTGATACTCTATAAGAACTTTGTCTGATCCTATCCACATTCGAAATACACAACCGACCATTCATCCTTAGGACGCCACGGTCATCTATCATGAATTATAGCCACTTCTCTGGAGAAACATTTTCACTAATAACTCTAGCTATCTGTAAAAGACGAACGTCCCTCTGTTGATTATTCTAAATGCGTCGAATGAGAGTCAGACGAACTTCCATATTAGCCAAAACTGCATAATTCCTGCTCAGCGTATCATCTAAGACATTAGCTTTCCCCATGTATACAAAATCTCAAGATCATAAGCTGCTAGAAACTTTAGCCAACGTTGTTGCCTTAAGTTCAAGTCCTTTTGAGTGAAGAGATACTTCAAAGATTAGTGAGCCGTATATAACTCGAACTTTTCAACTAAAAGATAATGCCTTTATTTTTGTAATATGAAGACAACTATCAAGAGCTCCAAATCATGCATAACATAATTCTTCTCATGCAGTTTCAGTTGTTGACTTGCATACGCAATAACTTTTCCACGTTGCATCAGAACTGCTCCCGATCCAGTTCCGTAAGCATCCATGTTTACAATTAAATCTTTGCTCCCATTTGGAATTAAAACAGAAGCACTGGTCAATTTCTCCTTCAATTTATTGAATGCATCATCGCATTTAGGTGTCCACACAAACTTAGCATCTTTCTTCGTAAACTTTGTTAGATGAGAAGCAATCTTCGAGAAACCTTTGTTGAATCTTTTATAAAAACCAACCAATCCTAAGAAACTTCTTACCACTGTCTCATTTTCAAGCTTCTTCCATCTTGAACTATAACTGCTTTAGTTGGGTCCACTGATATGCCGTCTTCCGAAACTACATGCCCTAGAAATCTAACTTCAGATTTTCAAAAATGGCACTTAGAAAACTTTAGTTTCAATACATGACTTCTTAAAGTATTTGGAATGACCCGGAGATGACACTGCTGCTCTTCCTCCATCTTAGAATAAACCAGAATGTCAACAATGAAGACGAGAATAAATTTATTAAGAAAATCCCAGAAACTTGATTCTTTAAGTCTACAAAATAAGCAAGTGCGTTAGTCAGTCCAAACGGCATGACTAACCACTCGTAAAAATTATCAAGGGTGTGAAAATCTGTTAAGGGCACACTCTCCTCTGCTACCCTTAATTGGTGAAAACCAATAGCAAGATCTAGTTGAGAAAATACCCGAGCTTCATGGAGTTGATCAAACGGATCATCGATCCTAGATAAAGGAAACTTATTCTTGACAGTTCTCTTATTTAACTCTTGGTAGTCTACCAATAACCAAAGAAAACCATTCCCCTCTGTAACAAAAACTACTAGCGGTCCCCAACTCGATATACTACACCAGATCAAACCCTTTTGCAATAAGTCAAATGTTGCTTCTCTAGTTCCCTTATCTCTTTTGGGGCCAACCTTCGAGGAGGATGTACAATTAGTCTGGTTCCTGAAATCAAATCAATACGGAAATCCACTTCACGGTGAGGAGGAAAACCTTATACTTCATCGAAAATATCCGTAAAGTCCCAAACAATCGGTGTATCTTTCATCACCTCTTTAGCCACTTCAAACGAATAGAGAAAATTGCTCATAACTCATATAGCCTCCTACAATTTATATCTACACCAACATCTCCAGCATCACTAACTCTAACAATCCTTCGATCACAATCTAAAATTGCTTTAAATTTAAATAACCAATCCAAAAATAACAACACCCTATAAACCATGAACCCAAGAACTAACAAGTCAAAAGGAAAGAAATGGGTCCGATAGAAAATAGGAACACTGAGACACTCAGACACATAGTGTCAAGATTTGTTGGACCCCAATTGGCTTTGATGCACAAAGAGAATTATTTAAAAAGATGGGCTTAAGGTTAAGTCTAGCAACAAGACCAACTGAAATAAAACTATGAGATGCACTGGTATCGAACAACGCTCTAATAGGAATATCAGGATTGAATAAGGTACCTTGCAACACCTACTTTCCCTTTTGATCCTAGAAGTAGATGATATTTCTTCAATAGAAAAAGCTTGACCTTGTAACCTCTTCTTGGGGAAGTGAAACTCATTTATCATCGGTCCCAACTAATCGTAGTTGTAACAGGAGACACTTGGACACATGTTTGCAAAGTGGCCTAGCTTGTTGCACTTGAAACAAAGAACGTTGGCAAGTTAGACTGCTTCTTTTGAGTTGGAGTTCAGCCTTCGGGTTTCTTTTCTGACCATTGCTTCTTCCCTTTAAACTTGCGCTTGAAATTTGGCTTGTTTGCAACAGGGATAGCTGATAAAGGTTAGGCATTAACTACTGGCACTGCTCCTTTTTGAACTCCTTGCTTAATATCCAAAAGCTTCAAACCTCAAAGCCATGCTGATCAGATTGGTAAAGGTACCATTAACATGATATCTCTAAAAAGAATTATGGCCGTAGTCCTTCCACAAACATCTCATCCATTTTAAGTGGCATGTTTATCAATCCTAGTCCAAAGTGAGACAATGCATTGAATCGATGCTCATACTACGTCACTGTCATATCTCCTACTTCAAATCCATAAAACTCTAGAACAAATGAGTCCTCCTCACCTTCGAAATAAACTAGCTTTGAAAACTTCCTTAAATTGAGCCCTAATATCTTCCTCTAAGGTATTAACTGTCACTGAATCCCACCAACCCATTGCTGACTTTTGGAGCTGTCATGATGCCAACAATTGCTTCCTTGCATCCTCCAACTGAAGATCCTTAAATATCCTATCACAAGAGTGGAGCCATGTCTAAACTCCCAAAATATCTTTAGTTCCAAAGAATTATTTGCCACCCAAAGCAGTTTAATTTTTACATAGAGTAGCAAAGTTCTAAGGTGGTTGAACTTGTGCTACTGCTTCTTCTACCTGCTTTACAACTGGCATATTTTTAGCAGCTCTGCCATTTGTATCGTGCTGGTTCTAGATCCTCTTCCTCTTATTCCTCTTGTACTTATTTTCAATTACCTGAATAATGAAAAACATTATTATAATACAAAGATAGGACCTAAATGGTTTTAGGGGGAAAAACACCAAAGGATCTAAAATGAATCATGAGGATGGGCGATAAAAAAAACGCTCTGTCAAGATTAACTCATTCTAGGGCTTTTCTCATCCTATCTCTAATGAGTTGTACCCAACAGGCTAAGGTGTTTTCTCAACCAAAGCTCTGATACCAACCGTAACGACCTATGTTTCTGCCCCTGGGAATGAAACTTAATACATCCACGATATTCATATGCTATTTCCTAAGCATCTAAAAGATGAATTGTCATAGGGTAAAAATAAAGAAGAGAACATAAAATCTCACAACGAAGCTGTTAAATAAAACATAACCGTAATAACATAAAGTTACTCCCAAACTTGGAGTTATTAGAGTTACAAAAAATTATGACAATCAGCTTAGGCAGTTATAACAACCTACATTTACACATGCTGAGACAAAATACACATACACAAACTAAATAAACAATAGAATATATAGCTAAGTAAATAAAGCCTCTTGCTTGGGCGCCATCTTCAGAAGAGCCCATAAAAGATCTACTACTCTCGGACTACTTAAATATAAATGAGTACCCAAGAGTTTGGGGAAAACAAATAACTCAGGTTAGACAATATGTCTGGTATGAGTAAAACTGTAAACAATAAGTGTAATTAAATAAAAATATGCGAGACCATGCTGCCAAACGTAGAATGTGTTTCCTCTCGCAAGAACAACATCCAAATGTAAAGAATGGATACAAATAATTAACATCACAAATAGTGCTATACTCTTCCCAACGCAATTAAGGGAATCAAATTCAAAGGTTAGAACCAACAAGGAAAAGGAAATTTACGAACAATGACTAGGAGGGTGCAGCCGCCTTACCGAGAGTATACATCTAGAATATATACTTGAGAACACCGATGGCTCTCCAAAACCTCAAAGCCGGACCCTGCCAATTGTTATCGAGAATCCGAGTATTTCACATCTGAAACACCCCACCCCCCTTAAATATACCCAAAAAGGGCACACCAAAGGATGTGGTGCGTTATAGATATAGCTAAAGCATTACAAAGACTAAGATTCATAAGACAAATAGGTACAAACAGCGGAAACATTTAAATAATAACTTATCATTCAAAAATAAACTTCATTTCAAAGTAAATCATAAAAATATGTCTCATGAAAATACATCTCAGTCTCACATAATTAGAGTATAAAAGTAACAATAATAATAGTAATCCCTCTCACAAGTGCAAGTCCATCATAAGCCAAATGAAAAGAAGATGAAAAGCAGAAAAATACATCTGAAATGAGAAAACTCCAGGAATGGATCTCCAAGCAACCTGAATCAGCTCAACTCTGTTGGCCTATGGGAGAAAATGGGAAAATAGAGGAGTGGGTCAGACAATAAGTCTGGTGAGTGAAAGTAATTACTAGAATTTCTAAGCAAGATAAAGATATTAGACTAAGCAATAGTTCTAGCTTGAAAGGAAATAAAAGAAAGATAAAACTTGCATAGAATACTGTTTGACCGATTGCTTTGATTATTTAGATTATGATTGTTTGCACTTGTCTTAAATTACAGTGATTAGGTTGAAACCATAATCCTATCTCGGCTACTAACTTGATTAGGCTGAAATCCTAATTCTACCAATCCTATTGGTCACAGCAAAAAACACCTCATTAGCGTGTAGGATGCAATAGCGAATTATTTACCCTAATCGATGTCGCACGCTCGATCATCGCCGGTACACACTAACTGCCGCCCCCTATTTGACCCTTTATTTTTCTTGATCAGCATAAGCGTGTCCAGCCTCACCTAACTATTGTGAGACCATCAGTCCTAGACCTAAAATGGAATGCTGCCCAGCCTCACCAAACTGTTGTGAGACCAACAGTTCTATACCTGAAAGAGAATGTTGCCGGTGCTGGTCCTAACAAACAATCTTCTAGTTTTGCGCCCCTTGCCCAAATCCTAAGATTTGAGCCTCTATCTATTGGCCACTTATATACCCTAATCAGCATAAGCATGTCACAACCTCACCTGCTATTGTGAGACCATCAGTCTTAGATCTGAAAGGGAATGCTGCCGGTACGGATCACTATTTCTATATTTGTTTATTAACTTAATCCAAGATCTATGTTTTAAAATAAGCCTCTTCTGTTGTTTCTTTCTTTTCTATTTATATCCCATGTGTTATAATTTGCTTATTAACTTAATCTAAGTTTTAAAATAAGCTTCTTCTATTTTCTCTTTTTAGTTATAACCACTTGTTATAATTATGCTTGCAAATATCATAAATTTACCTATTTCAGTCCATCTCTATTTTTATTTCAGTTCTTCTTATTTTTACATCTAATTTCTGTAAATTTAATGTTTTTCTATTTTAATCCATATTAGCGAATTCTTCTCTTTTTATTATCTTATTCGCGTCAAAAAGGACTAAATCTCTAAAAAAGAATCTAACATCTACAGGCTAAATTCTAACTTTAAAACAGATGTAAATAACTGTAAATAACTAAACAAAATAGTTGAATAAAATAGATCGAAGAGAACTTCTGAAATTTCCTTAAAAACTAACTGTAAATAAGTTATATAAAAACTGTCTCAAAATTGTAGAAAAACTACAACTATTAAGAATCCTATAATTTTAGATTACTTAAAATCTAAAATAATTACAAAACACTCACCTGTGGTTCTTAGCTCTAGTCCTTGGCCTTTTCGGATCCACTTTTGGGGCGTAGAATATTTTTATTAAAAAGATCTTCTTCCTAGAAATTTTTTCTGTTTAGGGTTCAACCTCAGGCAATGAACCTAATTGGGAGAAAATATAAATGAGAAAAATAGCTAGATCTAAAGTCTTATTTATAGTGTGGCTCAGGGATCTCAGGCTGTTAGATTTGATGATTAAATATGGTGCAACCACGTTACAGGCTCATTAGGAACCGTCGGTTGTAGCTAACAACGCGTGAGATTGCTTAAAAATCAAGTTTTAATGTCATCGCTCGTACCTGGACAATTCTTCATTTAGTAACAAAGGCGGGTCAACCCAATCTATAGACGGGTCGACCTATGGGTATTAGGGGTCGACCTGCAGGTCGGCTTGATTAAGACAAAGGTCGATCTAGTCCCTTGTTATATATATATATATATATATATTGTTTTCTTTTGATTTCTAGTTTCTTTGGTAACTTCTTCATACTGACTCGAATTTCGACAAGTTATATACGAAAATTGATCAAAAAATTACCATAGACCAAATGATGCAACTTTGGTGGCTCGATTCTGACAATTTCATTAAATTATTTTATTTTTTAGTTAATTCGTTAATTAATTATTATAGCCTAAATTTTGGGTTGTTACATTCTCCTCTTCTGAAAGATTTCGTCCCCGAAATCTCCAAGGACAAAAGATTGAAATAAATATTTTCATCAAATTCTATAAACATATATTCAACCCTCGTCCATTACATCCATTGTCCTTAAGCTTTCTAATGCAACTTATGTTATATGCAATAGTGTAGTTTCAATGTCCCTAACTAATGCAAAAGATTAGGCGGGCTACTGATACAGTCGACCTCCTTTATGAAATCATGTCTGTGCCATGTATCCAAATGAATGCGAATTCCCTAATGACAACTGATAGTTCATATGCGTGCTACACTCATCATCCAAATGCAACATTCATATGATAATCACTCATTATAGCAACCATGGAAATTAAAATGCGGGTGCACACACATCCATATGCATATGCTTTAGTGACTTAGTTAGACCGATCCCTAAGAGATAATAATGCCTAGTGTGTGTATGTGCGTCCATTAGCATCAACTAGCATTTTCTAGTAACATGTTTACATTCATTCCTACCATCCGTAGGTTAAATCCTAAGATCTGACCTCCCAAAGGATACTAAAGGAAAGAACCTATTCAAGACTAAATATGGAAATAGAAAATTCATAATGTACCATCGAAAAGATGTGGATAAGAGGTATGTATTTTCTCCTCAGCCTCCCACGTAACATCCTCAATACTATCTCCCCACTACACCTTAACCAATGAGACTTCCTTATTCCTAAGCTTCTTGATATCATGTCTAATGATCTTGGTAGAAATGCGACGAACCGATGCTTCTCTCTCCACTTCAACTTCCTCAAGTAAGCTAGGTTCCACTACCTCTGCTGAATTATGTAAGCATTTCCTCAAGTGCAAAACATGAAAAACATCATAAACTCCAGCGAGCCACTCCGGTAGTTTTATCCGATACACTATCTTCCCTACCCTTTCCACAATGGAGAACGGTCCAACGAATCTGGGAGCAAGTTTCCCACTTGATCCAAATCTCACTACCTTTCTTAGTAGAGACACCTTAATAAAAACCAAATCTCCTACCTCGTACTCAATACCACTTCTCCACTTATCTGCATAGGAATTTTGTTCTATCTTGGGCCATCTTCATTCTTCTTCTAATTAAATCAATCTTTTCCAAAGTCTCTCTAACCATGTCGGGACCAAGTAGCAATCTTTCTACCGACTCTATCCTACACGAAGGTGACTTGCAAGGTCTTCCGTAAAGGGATTCAAAAGGAGCCATCCCCATGCTAGCATGAAAACTATTGTTATATGTGAATTACACTAAAGGAAGGTGCTCCTCCTAAATTCCTCCAAAATCAAGAATGCACATCCTCAACAAATTCTCAAGAACTCTATTAACTCTCTCTGTTTAGCCATCGTTTGAGGGTGATAGGTCATAGTCAATCTAAGCTATATCCCTAAAGCCTCTTACAATCATCTCCAAAACTTGCTAGTAAAGATAATGTCTCTGTCGCTCACTATGCTAGAGGAAACTCCATGAAGTCTTGACTATCTCACGACCGTATATGGATGCCAAATAAGGTAATATCCTCTTACTCTTGACCTTAATGAAGTGGGCGCTCTTAGTCAAACGATTTACAATCACCCAAATACTGGTATTCCCCTTCCTATATCGGGGTAAACCATCTATGAAGTCCATCGAATCTCATTCCCATTCGGGTACATCCAGTGGTTGAAGCTATTAGTTCCTAAGATGATAGTTTTGACGACAACAACCTTAGGACTTGTTATAAAATATAAATACTAATATTCTTGTCTAAATATATATGTATATGCGAATACATATATATGCAGGTATGGAGAATGAAAACTGTACAGTATAAAGATTCAAGACTGAGTATAGAGATTCAAGACCGACGAATTCAAGATTAAAGAAACCAAGACCGAAGACTCAGAGTATCAAGAGTTCAAGATATCATGATTTCAAGATTTCAAGATCTCAAGAGTTAAAAATACCAAGGTAAGTAATAGAGTCTAGATATATGTTAAAACTTCATAATAACACTAAAATCTTTATTCGAATTTCTATTGTGGAGAGGAATCCACCTTCTTGCTTTAATAATGGGATGGAACCCATGGCCTCTTTAGTGGGATGGAACACACGACCTTCTCTAGTGGAATGGAATCCATGAAATTTTCAAAATGATTTATTTTTAAGATTTTTTCAAAACTATATTTTTAAAAGTTATCTCTCTAGGTTTAAATATTTTAGCCTTAACTATTTTTTAATTCAAAATCATTTTTTGTTTTTAACTATCTCCTGGTTTTAATGGTTTCAGCTTTGACCTCAAGATATTTGTATCGAGCTTTTATTACAGTTATATTATAGGTTATTTTAAGATTACTTTTTATATCTCTTTTATAAGTTTAATATATATTCAAAATGGTTTACAAAGATTAGAAATTTTTTTGACAAGTTTTAGATTAGAAATCATTTAAAGCAAAATTAATTTTCAAAATTCACATAGGCATGTCGACAACCCTCATCCCCACATGTCGATATGGTGACCGTAGAAATTCAAAATTTAAATTTTCAAAAGAAGTGTCTATTCATCATAATGTTTCGTGAATGGACATGATTGTTATTCTTCTATAAATACCAGTTTTCAATGAATTATAAGTTAGTTTTTCTTCATATCTTCGCTTCTTCTTCTCAACTCAAATATTCTTTTATATTTCAACAGAACTCTGCCAAAATTCTAAGTGAATCAAACTTGATCATCTCTAGTGTGATTCTCTGCCACTCTCTCTCAAAGATCTCAGTGTTATTCAGAGTTAAAGGATCAATCGTAATTAAAGAAGTATATCGAGTATCTCTACCTATCAAAGTGATCCTGGAAACAATGTGATTGTAGCCCGCTAAATCAATTGGGTGTGATTGTAGCCAGTAAATCAATTAGGCGGTCTTGTTGCCTGGTTAAATCAAAAGAGTTTACCCTGGAATCAGAGACACGAGGGTGTATCTTGTGGCTTTAAAATTGAGGTTGTAATATCGACATTATATTTGAAAAGAAACATGCACAAGAAATTATGTGGGATTAGATGTAGGGTAACTCCGAACCAGTACAAAATTCCAGTGTGTTCTTCCCTTTACTGCTTTTTATTTACTATTTTCATCTACGTCCGATTCTGTGATTGTTTCTATGTTGGTGAATTGCATCTGTTTTTGTTTAATTTCAAATGATTTCAAAAAATCCATAAAATACATTAAACACTATCCATACATCTTCCAGTGTTAATCTAGCCTTAAGATCCATAATCCACATTTCCTACATTTGGTATCAAAGCACTGGTTTTCAAAGTTTTCATAATATGATTTTTGAAAAGCATTCAAATGGTTGCCAACACTGGTAATGTCAACACTATCACTAGTTCATTTGTAGAGGATCAGTCTACTGTCAGGCCATCACTTTTTAATGGTAGTAACTATGCATATTGGGGATGTAGGATGAAAATCTATCTACAATTAATAGGATTAGACACTTGAAATATCACACAAACTGAGTACATTGAACCCACAACTAATTTTGCACTGTGGACTGTTGAGCAAAAGACTGCTGCACAAAACAATTCCAAAGCCATGAATATTTTATTATGTTCACTTGATAGGAATGAGTTTAATAGAGTGTTTATATGTAAGTCTGCGCATGATATTTGGAAAACTTTCTAAGTTACTCATGAAGAAACAAGCAAAGTTAAACAGACCAAAATATCCATTTGACCAATAAGTCTCAACTATTCAAGATGGATCCAAATGAGTCCCTTTCAGACATGTACAGTAGGTTTAAAGACATTATGCACTCACTAATTGCATTAGGAAGAACTTTTCCAAAGAAGATCAAGTTTGGAAAATTCTTAATTCACTTACTCTAGAATGTGATTAGAAGACTCTAGCAATTGAAGAGGCAAATGATATCAGTATGCTGAAAATTGAAGAATTAATTGGGAATCTGATGTCGTTTGAAGTACAAATGCAAGGGCAAAGAGAAAGCAAGGCATCAGAAAAGAAGTCAATAGCATTCAATGCAATAACAAATGGTTCAGACTTGAACAGTGACAACAATGAAGAAATAGCCTTGATAACAAGGAATTTTAGAAAGTTTCTGAAATATAGAAGGATGAACAACTACAAGAGAAATGATCGCAAGAATTCTGGAAATAATAATGAGACTCACAACAATGTCAGATACTAAAATTGTGATGAGCTAGGCCATTTAAAAAAAGATTGTCCGCATCTGGATAAGCTGAATTTTCCTCCAAACAATGATTCGTCAAAGAAAAGGAAGAGAGCATATACTGCTACACTAGACAATTCAGACTCATCCTCCAGTGATGAAGATCAGAAGACAGAAAATTCAAACATGTGCATTATAGCTATTCACGAATCTGATGATCTCGGAAATGTGGATCTAAAAATAGGTACACATTTAAATTATATTAGTTGAAATTATTTGCTTGAATGTTTGATTGTTTGCATGTTTTGAAATTGCTTGCTGTTTGAATTTAAAATTTTGATTTTCAAAATAATATTATCTTAAATATTAAAATATTAATATTAGAGTGTTACTATATTTATATCATTTCAGATAAAATATAAATTAGATTATAGGATATATATATATATATATATATATATATATATATTAAACAAAATAAAAAAATTAGTCACATGTATTATAAGACCCATGTCGACATGGCCCTACCCCCTATGTCGACATCCCTACCAGAATTTTGAAATTCAAATTTGAATTCAAAACTTTGAAATTCCCTCCACCTCTTCACCAACTCCAAAGTTCTGAAAAGATGTCTGTTGATCGAAGAACATGACTATTGGATATCTATTTATCTCCATAACTTTATCATATCTTTTCACTTTCATTTCAAAATTTGAACTCTCTTTCAAACTCTCAAGCTCTCTACTCCCTTCAAAAATGGCTTCCTCAAGCACCCCATCCACCATTAGGCTATCCAGGGCCATCAAAGAATTCCTCTACAATGACCCGGAAGTTATCAAAGCTTACGGAAGCTATGTAATCTTGGACAAGCACCATTGTCCAAGTGGTTCAGCGATTTGGCTTTGATGCGAGAGGTTACAAGTTTGAAACTTGCATGGCATTATTCAAACGTTTATTGATATGTGATATGTTGTCCTAGTGACATATTGTATATAAAGTACCATTTCAAAAAAAACTTTGGAGAAGTCCATATGGAAAAAATTTCAATCTTTAATGATTTTCCTTCTTATGAACTCGATATTCTTTTCAAAGAGAATCAAATTCTTAGTTTAATTGATGATTCTCAAAATGATTTTATTTGTTATCCAAATCTTGTTAAAAAAATTTATGCAAATTTGAATCGTGGTTTTTATGATGGTAATGAAGGAGAAGTTCGGAGTAGTGTTAAAGGAACACGAATTGTTTTAAATAGTGAGATTTTGGAAATATTCTTGGTTGTAAGTATACGGGAATGAATCTTTCGGATTTTCAAATTGATGAACATGATCGCGAGACATTTCATCACATTTTTGAAGGAGAAGATAACTCTGAATATTATAAATTGAAATTTCTGTCCAAAAGAAATAATTGTAAACCTTCTTTTACAACATACCATAAATCCAAGATCGAGAAATTTCAATCACCAGACTTTAAAAGTTTGTAAGGCTCTTTTTGCTATTTACGGGCACTGTGATATTAATTGGACGCAAGTAATTTTGGATGAACTTCGTCTCAAAAATTTTACTTTCGGAGAAAACACTTTGTATTATGGAATTTATCTTACTTGGATTTTTAACTATTTTGGAGTTGATTATAAGAGAGAGGAGTTTGTTTCTCGAAAAGTGTTTAACTATGCAAATATCTCTCTTATGAAAATTCCGCTTATGTTTCAACCATATGAAACACTTACCGAAAAGAATGAAAGGTTGGCTCATGAAGAGATGGAAGAATAAGAGGAGGAGGGAGAATGGGAGGAAATGGAGATTGAAGAAGAAAGAGAGGAGGAGGAGGAAGAAAGTTCATTGGAAAGCATTGAATTCCTTATCACTCCCAACAATCCATCCAACAAGACACTTCTAAAAACCCAAAAGATTATTGTGGAAAACCAACAGATTCTCAAAAGATCCGTTAGTAAAAAGTTGGACAAAATTTCCACCAAAACAAAGAAGTTCTTTGGTAAAGTGAGTCGTAAGCTAGGATTATCATCATCTTCATCATCCTCTAACTAATGCTAGTTTCATTTCATGTTGTATTAGTTTGTATCTCTCTTTAGTTAATGTTATATATGTTTATGTAATGTTAACTAAATTTATCAATGAAAATCCTTTATTTTCTATTTATTAGCTCTAAAATATCTATAGAACGCTTGTTATTATATTATATAAGTTTATATATATAGACTTGTACATAATATAAAGAAGCAAAGCAAATTGCTAAAATGAACAATGGCATGTCGATACCCTCTACCCCCATGTCGATGTGTAATGGCCAAAAAATTGTTTTTGTTTGAAATTGAAATTGACATAACTACCTTTTGTCTTTTCATTTCAAATGACTTTCTAACTATTTAAATACTTGTTTCTTCCAAAAAAAATGCATATATTCAATTCTCCTTATTTTCTATTTAATTTCTTCATATTTTATCAAAAAATGGCCTCTCTTATTCATAATCTAAGTGAGAATCTTGAAGAAACTCTCAAATCTTTCAAGAACATAATTACTTTTATCCTTCGCAATCAACGACACTTAGAATTAAGCCAAATGCATATGATAAAGGAATAAGAATGGCACTTCGATGCCATTCAATGGATGATTTCAGCCCTCAACAAAGAAGAACTCAAAGCGAATCTAGAAGGAACTCTGAACAAGCATAATGGAGACTGGGATGCTATGAAAGAGTCTTATATTTGGTAAGGAAGGATGGGTTGAAGTTCCAAGAAATGTTTGATTTATCATGTGGTTTGAATTGTTTGGTTTGATCTAATTTGGTTAGATTTGATTTAATATGGCTTGGATGATTTGAATATTGTGTGGTGTGGTTTGATAAAAACACGATGTATATAATGATTGATTATGTTTAAAATTTTCTTATCTCTCACATTTACCTTACTATATTTTGCTCATATTATTATTTGTCTCATTTACATTCTATTATACTATGTTAGTATACGATGTTATAATATAAGATTTAGGGGGAGTTATGAAGTTTAGGATTAATTTTTGTTGATGATAAAGGGGAAGAATTATAAAATAGGTTAGATAGGCTTAGATTAAGGAGAAGTTAGTAAATTAAGGGGGTGTTGTTAGAACAAGGAGGAGTCGGAGTAGAATCGAAGTTTGTGGAGTAGGTTTTATAAACAAAGGTTGTCACCATCAAAAGGTGGGAGATTGTTTGTTCTAGAGATGATGGTTTTGATGACAATAACCTCAGGACTTGTTAATTCTTGTCTAGATATATATGTATATGTAGGATACATACATACATATATATATATATATATATGTTCAACAACTAAGAATGAAGACTGTGCAGTATAAAGGTTCAAGACCAAGTATAGAGATTCAAGATCGACGAATTCAAGATTAAAGAAACCAAGTCTGAAGATTCATGAGTATCAAGAGTTCAAGATATCAGGTTATCAAGATATCAATATTCCAAGAGATGAAGAGTTCAAGATATCAAGATAAGTAATAGAGTCTAGATTTATGTCAAAACTTCATAATAGCACTAAAATCTTTATTCAGATTTTTATTGTAGAATGGAATCCACCTTCTCGCTTTAATAATGGGATGGAACCCACGGCCTCTTTAGTGGGATGGAACACATGACCTTCGCTAATGGAATGGAGTCCACAAAAATTTCAAAATGATTTATTTTTAAGATTTTTTCAAAACTATCTTTTTAAAAGTTATCTCTCTAGGTTTAAATATTTTAGCCTTAACTATTTTTTAATTCAAGATCATTTTTTTATTTTTAACTATCTCCTGGTTTTAATGGTTTTAGCTTTAACCTCAAAATATTTATATTGAGCTTTTATTACTTTTATATTATAGATTATATATTTTTAAGATTACTTTTTAAATCTCTTTTATAAGTTTAAACTATATTCAAAACGGTTTACGAAGATTAGAAATTGTTTTGACAGTTTTAGAATAGAAATCATTTAAAGCAAAATTAATTTTCAAAATTCACGTAGGCATGTCGACATCCCTCATCCCCCAATGTCGACATGGTCACCGTAGAAATTCAAATTTCAAATTTTCAAAAGAAGTGTCTATTCGTCATAACTTTTCACGAATGTACATGACTGTTATTCTTCTATAAATACTAGTTGTTTTCAATGAATTCTAAGTTAGTTTTTCTTTATTTCTTCACTCCTTCTCCACCCAGATATTCTATTATATTTTAAAAAAATTCTGCTGAAATTCTATGTGAATCAAACTAGATCATCCCTAGTTTGATTCTCTACCACTCTCTCAAAGATCTCAGTGCTATTCAGAGCTATAGGATCATTTGTAATCAAAGAAGTATATCGAGTCTCTCTATCTATCAAATGATATTGGAAATGGTCTGATTATAGCCTGTAAATCAATTGGGTGTGATTGTAGCCCATAAATTAATTAGGTGATCTTGTAGCTTGGTTAAATCAAGAAAATTTGCCTTAGACTCGGAGATAGGAGTGTGTATCTCATGGCCTTGAAATTGAGATTGCAATATCGACTTTATATTTGAAAAGAAATCTACACAAGAAATTGTGCGAGACTAGATATAGAGTAACTCCGAACAAGTATAAATTCCAGTGTGTTCTTTTCTTTCTTTTTATTTACTATTTGCATCTATGTCTGATTCTGTGATTATTTCTATGTCAATGAATTGCATCTGTTTGTGTTTAATTTCAAAATATTTCAATAAAATCCATTAAACACTATTCAACCCCCCTCTAATGTTAATCCAGCCTTAAGATCCGTAATCCGCATTTCCTACAGAAGCAATCCGCCAGGCCTCTGCTACTCCGCCTAAACTCTTTGGCACACAAGGCACTTGGCCAAAAACTCTACTATATCCTTCTTCACTTCGCTCCAATAATACACTCTCTTTGTGTCCCTATACATCTTATCACCACCTGGATGAATAATCATTCGAGAATGGTGTGCTTCTGCTAGAACTGCGCTTATCAAATCGCTAGTGCGGGAGACACAAAGTCTTTCATCTCTCCTTAGCCACCTTTACTATCTATGAAATATTATTGGAGATATCCAGAGACCTCTCCTCTGCCAATCCTATCCAAAATATCCACAAACTCTGAATCATCTCGCTGCCTTGAGCCAATCTGATTTATGAGGATAGGCTTAACCTCAAGTGATGTTAACAATCCATGAGTAATACCCGTAAAGGGCTTAAAATCAAGGTGTAAATAAACTCTAGGCTCTTCCACTCCATGAATATTGGACTAAGGGTTGCTCTCTTCCTACTTAATGCATCCGCAACCACGTTTCCTTTAACAGGGGTGTAAGCTATCTCAAAGTCATATGATGCCAAAAACTCCATCCAATGCTGTCGCCTCAAGTTTAAATCCTTTTGTGAGAACGGGTACTTCAATGCTTTATGGTCAATGAAAAGCTCGAACCTTTCTCCTAGCAGCTAATGTCTCCAAGACTTGATCATAAAAATAATAACAGCCAATTCTAAATCATGGGTGGGGTAGTTCTTCTCATGAATTCTCAACTGTCTACTACCATAGCATACTCCCTTTCCCTCCTGCATCAATATTGCCCCTAAGGCCAGTCCCATATGCATCAATGTATACTATAAAAGGTTTAGTTTCGTCGGGTAAAACTAACACTGGTGCACTAGTAAGGGCTTTCTTTAGCATCATGAATGAATCCTCATAATCCACGTCTCACATGCCGCATTCTTCTTAATGAGGCAAGTAAGCGGCACTGAAATCTTAGCAAAATCTCTGATAAACTTCCTATAATAACCAGCTAGATCTAGGAAGCTTCTAACTTCGATAGCGTTTTTAGGGGCCTTCCAATCCTGTACTGCTACTATGTTAGCGGGATCCATAGCTAAACCCTCTCTTGAGAGTACATGCCTTAAGAAACACACCTATGAAGAGCCAACCAACTGATTGAAAAGATAATCTATCCTAGGAAGTGGGTAATGGTTCTTCTTCGTGAGCTTATTCAACTCTCTATAGTCTACGCAAAGTCAAAGGGAACCATCTGCCTTTGCAGTGAAGACGACTGGTGCTCCCCACTTAGATATGCTCCGTATGATGAAGCATTTCTCTAAGAGCTCACATATCTACTTACTTAACTCCTTCTTCTCCCTAGGAACCATATGTCTCACGGGCAACACCACTGGCTTAGCATTGTCATTTAGATAGATCCTAAAGTCGAACTCTCTCTTAGGAGGTAGTCCACTAACCTCCTCAAAAACGTCTCGGAAATCTCTAATGATTGGAACCGAATCTAAGTCTCCTAGTGATGAATCAAGGGAATAAAGAAAGCTCAACATGACTAACCCCTATGGGTCGCAAAAAACCTCGAGTGTTCGTCTGCTACATGTCTCTAGTCTAACGAATCCCCTCTCGCAGTCCAATATCGCACCATAAGTGGATAACCAGTCCATCCCCAAAATCATCCCATATCCCAAAAATCCCAGTAAATAGGCGTCACAATAAAACTCTACGCCTAGCATAAAATTTTTCAAACCCCTACAAATCATGGATAAATGTGCTAATCCTCCGACGGGGTTTGAAACAACTATATGGTCTACTACTAGAGAAATATCTAAGCGCAAACAATCAAACAAGGAACTAGAAATGAAAAAATGCGATGCTCTGGAGTCAAAAAGAGTCCAAATAGGAAAATTCAAAACAGAGATCAAACCTTCTACAGAGACCTTCCTACCTCGATCCGATCCACTGCTAGAAGGTGATACATCCAAAGCTTGTACTTGCACCGTAGGTGCGCCTACTTTTTGCTCCATCTTTTGAGGACAAACTCTACTAAGGTGGCCAGGCTGCCCATAGTTGTAATACCTCCCCTTCATTGCGTCCTTACAGTCCTCCGTGAAATGCCCAACCAATCCACAACTATGACATTTCTTGCCTGTCTTGATCTATCCCTTTTGAGGTCCTCCTCCTTTCTTCTTGTCCTTACCCTTCTTATTCTTCCACCACTGCTTCTTAGAGTTTTTTGATTTAAGAACCTCCTTAACCTCTTATTTCTTAGCTACATCTAACTGAGATCCATCTCCATAAGTGATTCATATGTCACTCCCACAGGTACATGTGTCAATGCCAACCCTTGGAGGGGTTGGTTCAAACCCTTGGCAAACTTGGTGGCCTTCTTATGTGGTGTATTAAGAAGCTCCATTCCAAACCGTGGTAACTCACTAAACTAATTTATATACTCTTTCACCGAAAGACTCCTTTGCTTCAGACTAATGAACTTCTCCAACTGCATGCTTTCCTCGGTTTGCGATAAGAAGTTTCTCTCAAACCTTTCTCGAAATCCGAACCAACCAATGTCTTTACCCTCCATCTCTAAAATCTCCCACCAGTAAGAAGCCTCTCCCTTCAGCTGCCAATATGCAAGTTGAACTCTTTGTCGGTCTTCCAATCCTAATAGCCCAAATATCCGCTCCGTATTCCTCAGCCAAGCTCATGCCTCTATGAAATTTTCCATGCCAGGAAACGTCATGCTTCCTAGATTAGCAAAGTCCTTGCATAGCTTAGAAAAATTGGCTTCTACAGGTGGATTAACAGAATCTCCACCCGCCGGTGCTGCATTGGGCGCTTGCCCTTGTACCTTTGGTGCCGTAGCTTGGAGGTATTTATGGAACCATCTAGGGACTTGGACACCCTTTGGAAGATTTGGGGCATCCATCATTCTGTGCAAGAAAAGAAAATTTAGGCTCGAAAGAATCGAAAGAAGGTTGAACTGGACGTTGAGGAGATTTTTATAAAAACTCTCTTATACTTGAAAACCATTTCTATAATAGGAGTTTCTTTCTAGAAAAATACTTTTAAAAATATGCCAATTTTTTAAATATACTTTACTTTTAAAATAAGTTTTCTAGAAATCCTGTAACCTTAGGTGCTTACACCAAATGAAACACCCTACACCCCTTAAATGTACCCAAAAAGGGCACACCAAAGGATGTATTGCATTATAGTTATAGCTAAAACATCACAGTGACTAAGATCCATAAAACAAATAAGTAGAAAGAGCGAAAACATTTAAATAATAACTTATCATTCAAAATAAAATTCATTTCAAAATAAGTCATAAAAACATGTCTCATGAAAATACATCTCAGTCTCATATAATCAGAGTACAAAAGTAAAATTAATAATAGTAATCCCTCTCACAAGTGCAAGTCCAACATAAGCCAAATGAAAAGAAGATGAAAAATAAAAAATACATCTGAAATGAGAAAACTCCGAGAATGGATCTCCAAGCAACCTGAATCAACTCAACTCTGCTGGCCTATGGGGAAAAAAGAGGAAAATAGAGGAGTGAGTCAGACAATAAGTCTGACGAGTGAATATAATTACTAGCATTTTTAAGCAAGATAAAGATAATAGACTAAGCAATATTTCTAGCTTGAAAGGAAATAAAGGAAAGATAATACTCGCATAGAGTATTGTTCGATCATTTTCTTTGATTATTTGATTTGATTGTTTCGATTATGATTGTTTGTACTTGTCTTAAATTGTTGTGATTAGGTTGAAACCCTAATCCTATCTCAACTGCTAACTTGATTAGGCTGAAATCCTAATTCTATCCTTTGATCGGCTTATTTTACCCTTTGATCAGCATAAGCGTGTCACAGCCTCACCTACTATTGTGGGACCATCAGTCCAAGATCTAAAAGGGAATGCTGCCATTACAGACCACTACTTCTATAATTTCTTATTAACTTAATCCAAGATCTAAGTTTTAAAATAAGCTTCTTCTGTTATTTCTTTCTTTATTAATTATAACGTATGTGTTATAATTTCCTTATTAACTTAATCTAATTTTTAAATAAGCTTCTTCTATTTTCTTTTTTTAGTTATAACCACTTGTTATGATTATGCTTGCAAATATATTAAATTTGCCTATTTCAGTCCATCTCTATTTTTATTTCAGTTCTTCTTATTTTTACATTTGATTTCTGTAAATTTAGTGTTTTTTTATCTTAATCCATACTAGCGAATTCTTCTCTTTTTATTATCTTATTCACATCAAAAAGGATTAAATCTCTATAAAAAGAAACTAACATCTACAGGCTAAATTGTAACTTTAAAACATATGTAAATAAGTGTAAATAACTGTAAAAAACTGAATAAAATAGCTGATAAAATTAGTTGAATAAAATAGACTGAAAAGAACTTTTGAAACTTACTTAAAAACTAACTATAAATAACTTATATAAAAACTGTCTCAAAATTGTAGAAAAACTACAAATATTGAGAACCATATTATTTTAAATTACTTAAAAATCAAAATAATTACAAAACAGTCACCTGTGGTCCTTATCTCTAGTCCTTAGCCTTTCTGGATCCACTTCTAGGACGGAGAATATTTTTATTAAAAAGATCTTCTCCCCATAAAATATTTCTATTTAGGGTTCAGCTTTAGGCGATGAACCCAATTGGGAGAAAATCTAAATGAGAAAAATAGCTAGGTTTAGGGTCTTATTTGTAGCGTGGCTTAGGGATTTCAAGCCATCGGATTTGAAGATTAAATCTGGTGCAACCATATCATAGGCTTACTAGAAATCGTCAGATGCAGCTATGAACGCACGAGATTGCCCAAAAATCATGTTTTAACGTCATTGCTCGTACCTGGATGATTCTTCGTCCAGTGACGAAGGCGGGTCGCCCAATCTATAAGTGTGTCAACCTATGTATATTGGGGGTCAACCTATAGGTCGACTTGACCAATACAAGGGTCGACCTAGGCCCTTGTTATATATTTTTTCGTTTTCTTTTGATTTCTTATTTCTTTCGTAACTTCTTCATACTGACTCGGATTTCGACATGTTATATATGGAAATTGATCAGAAAATTACTACGGACCCAATGGTGTAACTTTCGTGGCTTGATTTTGAAAATTTCATAAACTTATTTTATTGTTTAGTTAATTCGTTAATTATTTATTATAGTTCAAATTTTGGGTTGTTACAACATCTCATTATGCACAAGCAAATCCAATCTTGAGTGGGTGTGGAAATAACCTAATGGAAGCAACCCCACATAGCTTAGTCCTCACTCACTCTTTCGGTTTAGTCATTTCCGATAAAGGGTAACAAAGCTCAAGTGAGCAACATATCGTCTTAGAGTGAAGAAATACAAAGAAGGCTGAGGTAATCGATAGTCGACAAACCGACTATCGAAGATAGCAAGATGATCGTATATAGACAACAAATCTTATATTCCTACCACTACTCATCGATTTCATACTTATACTATTTCTTGGTTAAAAATAAAATCGGGCAAGTGAAGGTAGTGTTACCTCTAGGCATTGCCTTGACAACAATTTTAAATTTCGAGATAGTGACAAGTTTCCTTACCTCCACGTTTAATGACAAGGCATGACTAAATTCTTTTCATATAAGCGATATTATTTACGAAAATTTCTTTTCCATAACCAAATCGAAATTTTACTTTTAAAATCAAATTCGTGCTTGGGCTTCTCATTACAAGTTTTTAACTTTAAAATAACTTTATAAAAATGGTTCATTAACTTTAAAACACCATTATCAAGAAGATTTAATCAACTTAAAACATCATTATTAAATAGGTTAATTATCTTTAATTAATACTAATTAGAATGATTATTTATCTTTAAAATTCGTTAAATAATTCGATTAACTAATTTTAAATACCTATAATTAAAAAGGGTTAACCATTTTAAAACATCATTAATTAAATTAATTAATTAATTTTAAATCTCATTAATTAAGTTGGTTAATTAATTTTAAAACATCATTTTCTAAAAGGGGTTAACTAATTTAAAACATTAATGGAAAAGATTAATTAAACTGAAACTAATTAATTAGCTTTAAAAGAAATTAATTAAAAATGACTAATTAATTTTTAAACATCATTAATTAAAATGATTAATTATCTTCAATTTATCATTGTTTAAGAGATTAATTAAACTTAATCATTGTTAGACAACATGGTCAATTAATTTTAAGCATCATTAACAAAGTAATTAATTAAATTCAAAACACATCATTAACAAGTTAAGTAATTAATCTTAATCCTTATTAATTAAATAATTAATTAAATTTAAAAAAATCATTGTTAAAATAGTTAATGAAATTTGAAATCAATTGTGTTCAAAAACTTGCTTAACTTATAAAACAAACCCAAGCTTGAGAAATAATCCGAATTTTTTTGATAAGAGTATGTTTGTCGAAAGTGCCGATATAACGATAATCACTATACGGACCCTTCAACAACTATTTCATGTCACTTCCTTTACATCTACACATCACATAACCATAAAAAAGCATAACACAAGGTACTTAGCTATTATACAACATGTAAAAGCGATCACTGACAATGTATTTAGCTTTTATTACTAACTTTTCAAGATGCTTACTAACTCGCTTACTAACTACCAATGTGATAACTTTTCAAATCATAAAATAAACCGTAAATCAAACTGTTGAGTAAAAAGTGCGGTTGAGCCTTGAAATTAATTGAGGGTGATTGTTGCCTCGGAAATCAATTAGGTGATCTTGTGGCCTGGTAAATCAAGAGAGTTTGCCTCGGACTCGAATACAGGAGGGTGTAGCTCGTGGCCTTGAAATCGATGGTGTAATCTGGAAGATTATTTTGAAAAGAAATCTATACAATTGTGCGGGACTGGATGTGGGGTAACTCTGAACCAGTATAAAATCCTGGTGTGTTCTTTCCTTTACTGCTTTTATTTAGTATTTGCATCTATGTCCGATTCTATGATTATATCTGTGCTTGTGTATTGCATTTGTTGGTGATTAAATTATATAAGTTTGAAAAAGATTAATTAAATCCACAAAACACTATTCACCATTCCTCTAGTGTTATTTTAGCCTTAAGATCCGTAATCCGCATTTCTAACAGCATCATGGTACACTTAGTATATTATGCTTATTAACACTAGTATGGGCCCGTGCTTTGCGCACAGACTGTTTATGTTATCGTATACATTGATATTTTGTTTGAGCGTAAATATGCAAAGGAAAGCAAGAGCATTTTTGGAATTTCAAAAGGACACCGAGTAAATTAGTTCAACGAATTTTCATTATTAGTAGTAGAGGTTACGCGAGTGAGGTGAGTTTGAACCCGAGCGAGCCCAAACATTTATAGATTGTTATTTAATGATGTTTTGATTAGTAAAGTTTTCTCCATTGGAGAATCAGTTCTGTTCGGAGTAAAATGAAAGTTGAAACTTAGATTATTGGATTTTCGAAAGTCTTGAGGATCGGTGGTCTAATATATCATATAAGTTTTCCTTATCGTAGCGAAGGGTGTAATAATCTTTTATGTATTACATTCATGAAAGAGGCTACACCACTTTGGCGTTTAGTTCATCATTGATGTTGAGCAGACTTATGAGAGTTTATAAATTGACATGCACATTTAACTATTGTTAGTTACCGTACGTTTTGGTATAAACTTTCTTTGTTTGATTGGTTGTCTGTATGCTAATTTTGTAGCTTGCTATTATTTATTATTAATTGTTATTAATTGCCGTTGCTTGTTATTACTTGTTATTGATCGTTGTTGTTTGTTATTGCTTATTATTGTTTGTTGCTATTTGTTACTGTTTGTTGTTGATTATTGTTACTTGTTATTGATTGTCGTTGTTTGTTATTTCTTATCGTTGATTGTTGTTAATTAATATTGCTTCGTATAGTTCATGGAGTGAAAAGTTGAAGTTTGTGTGTGGTTTTATAGAATGAGGGAGGAAAAAGAGCCATGTGTAGCCGTTGAGGAGAACCCGTTATTGGATACTTATTATATAACGTTCAAATTATCAAATGCTTGTCGAACAAATGTCTAAAATCCGAACTTTAGTTAACAAACGTTCAATCGATTACACATTCTGAATCAAGTTGGCTGAATTCGTAATCAATTACAAAACATGTACCCTTTTGGAGAGAGATTTGGGGTTGTATATTGCATCTTCTAATATCTATTGTTGGAGATCCTCTTAGATGAATGAATTCTTAATTCTCATGTGTGTCTATTCTAGATTTTCATTTTGCGTGAATTTTCCTATTTTCCTAAAACATGCATGTAAGAGCATCTCCAATGGTTGAACATTTAGACTGATGTACCAGCTATATTGTTATTCTAGTTGCCATCACGTGGGTTCATTAACCGTATAAAACATATTTGTTCAAACGCTATGTCCACATAAATCAAAATCAAATTCTGAAAAAGTTCAAAATCTTATTTCCCGCTCAATATCTCAAAATTTACGCCCAAATGTCAGATCTCGGCGCCGCTGATGTCGGTCTTCGCCGCAAAATTGCCGAAACCTTAGACGAATGCTGCCACTCACAAGCTATCCATGAGCGAAAGCGCAAGGAGCTGTCGAACCTCCGTTCTGCAACCAAGTCCCAATCAATGTTTATTTCTTCATTTGTTCAAGCAACGAGGCCTCTATTTGAGTTTGGGAGAAGAACCGCGTCGGCCGAGAGGGTGGTTCGGTTTATATCGGGTTTTGCCGTGAGCGAATTTGACGAGGAGGGATTGGATGAGTTTCTGAGGTTTTTGATTATGGCGGCTAAAGCGGGGAAGAGAGATACTAGGTTTAGGGCTTGTCATATTATTTCCGAGGTATATTTTTCTTTAGAAATCTGTGGTATTCTATCGATTAAACAATCAGGGTTGATCTATTCCAGAATAAATGCAAGCTAAAGACGAGATAAAACTCATAGGAATTTAGGAAATACTGAATGGAACCTTTCAAATTGACAATTGCCAGAACAATATATTTGAATAGTTATTTGTGAAAAGTACAGGCAACGAATCTACTTTGTCCTAGCTTAGATTAGAAAGGAACATAAGGTTTGCTGAAGTTTCAAATTAATTTGCTTCAAGTTTTAAGATATTACAAAATTTGTTTTCATTAAAGATCCAATCTTGCACCAAACCCACAACACATACTCCAAATTATTCACAAAGCACAAATATTGGTTTTACAAATAATAAAGAAAGAAAATAATTCTAAAGTTTAATTTGACGAATTTCCTACATCAAGTTTATCGTCACCTTAAAAAACTTAAATGGCAACAATTATGGTCATAGTAGTATGCCATTATTACAGATAACATAATCTTTTATTGGAGATAACGTTATTTTCATAAATGAACTAATAGTAAGCATTTTATTGTTAGCATCATGTTCAATATACTTTAATTTCAGGGATCGTTGATAATTTGATGGATAGAAAACTGACAGTAGCACTTTTAGCATATACTGGATTAGTAAATGCGGAAATATATATGAATAACTCAGTGATAATATCTGGGTTTCCCACAATCTATCTATGTTTTTCACTTTCTCTAACAGATCATTTACTCTATGAGTTCTTTTCCCTTCATATGCGAGTTTAATCATGTACCATCACAGAGCTATTTTGGTGCTCTTATATGATACAAAGTTTCTCCTTATCTAGGTGACACATTCTATATCGATTATATCTCAATTTTATTGATATTATTCTTTATTTCTGTAGATAATAATGCGGTTGCCAGATGATGCAGAAGTTACTAGCGATGTCTGGGATGAAGTTATAGAGATCATGAAGCAACGAATTGACGACAAAATCCCAGCAATTCGCGGTTTTGCAGTAAGAGCTCTTTCTCGCTTTGCTAATGATGAGGAGAACGGTGACACCATCAGTATCTTCCTTGAGACTTTGCCTCAAGAATCAAATGCTGTAAGCTCATTTCCCAATTCTTCATAATTTACCGTCTTTCTAAACAGCTTTTGTGTACAATCACTTTTTGCTGATAATGCGGTTGCTTATAACTCATGGTGTGCTGACATGTGAGACAAGGTTGATTATTGTATGAATATTTATATATCACTTTCTCTAAGTTTTCTTGTGTTGCACTTAGATTTTTATTTATCACAATTGGGGTTTTGGATTAATTGAAAACAAACAGATATAACCCCGTATAGTTAAATTATTCTTAAAGAGGAAGGGAAGCAGTAATTTTTGGTGCAATACAACTGTTCAGTATAGTTGTTTATGCTGGTCATATGTCCCATGGTTTATATTGTTTTGAACCATGGCAATTGACATATCTCAGTAGCAGAAGTATTTTAAGTAAGATTAATCATTATACCTGTAGGAAGTACGCAAAGCTATAGTTTTATCCATGCCGCCTTCAGCTGAAACATGTACTGCTATCATTGCATCTACGCTTGATGTTAGCGAGGCTGTTCGTAGAGCTGCTTACTGCGTCCTTGCTAGTAAATTTCCACTTCAAAGTCTCAGGTATTATTAGGATATTACTTCCTTTAAACTGATCACTGTATATAAATGGAGCACAATTAGACTAACTTTGTTTTAAATGCACAAACTAGTATTAAGCTCAGGACCACTATCCTTCAAAGGGGGTTATCAGATAGATCCCCAACAGTGTACCAGGAATGTCTGAAAATGCTGAAGGATGAATGGCTTATGAAATCTTGTGGTGGAGATATCATTGCTCTTCTTAGGTTTCTTGATGTTGAAACATATGAATCGGTTGGAGAAACTGTAATGGAGACTCTTTTGAAGGAGAGCATGGTGCGAGTTCAAGAAGGTCAAAGCATTAGGCAGTATTTGGCTTCATCCGACAAAGTTGGAGGTATGTTAACAATTTTTTTGATGGTATCATTCTGTTTTGCATTGAACAAATTCATTTATGTCATGTAGTGTATATACTACATCTTTGAATGTTATATAACAAACGACAATGCTTTTTCCTGAAACTTGATAAACGATATCGAGTTATCAAACTGAAATATAAAGATACGATGTCTCATTTATTGCATCTGTAATACATGTTTTTTTATTTATAAAATTTATACAACCGACCAATTTAGAGGTTTTTCTTTCCATAGAAAACAGTGAAATTAATGAATCTTTTGATTGAAATTTCTTGTCCCTAATTTCCATTAATTATAATTATTTTCATTAATTATAATTAAATTTGCCTAATGGTATAAAATACAACCATCTATTCTGACTAAATTCAAATGAAACATCGTTTTATTGAAAAATCAAATTGGATTTTCTTCTTCTAATAATCAATTAGACATTTGTTTTGTTCATCACTAAATCGTATATTTAGTGCTTTTCTTGATGATATACTTCCATGTGCGCTATTCACATTCATTTTATGTTAAATAAGGCGATGAGGTTATTTGAAGTGCACAGACAATTGTTCCAACTGTTCACACAATGTGCACACATGTTGGTCACTTCATACAATATACATACATACACACGATCTGCATGAAATTACACATACAGTGAAAGATGGTGCACTTGAAGTGCTCATGTGATTGCACACAAACGTAATGTTCACATACACGGTACTTGACGTATAATTTTCAATTGTTATATATTCCTCACTTTTCTCTTCTATCATGTCTTCCCTTTTCTACCAACCGCTCCCTCCCCTCCTATCACTCTCCCTTCTCATATCCGCTGGTCTATTTTTCAGAAGAGACTATTTTATCAAATTTTCTAGACATGGTTGAAATGGTTATTAATGGTTATTGATTATATACATACATACACACAAGCATACACACACATGTATACACACACACATATATATAATTGGTGAAAACAAAAATCATAATTTAATTTTAAGCTTACATTTAATAATTTATCATTGAAATATATGTTTTTCTTGATTTGATATTTAATCTATGTAAACTCCACACAAATAAGGTATTTTGATGGTTAACACTTAGATTCATGTAACAATATAAATTAATTATCAATTAATGATTAAATAATGACCTATAGATATAATTGGGCAAAATAGAAAATACAATATAATTTGTGGAGATAGAAGTAGGGTTGATGGTTTGTGTACGCACGGCATCACATTTCACATCACATATTTACTTAAATACTTTTAATAAAAGTTGTAGCAGTTAGTTAGAATTCATTATCAAGCTTTACATCTGTTAATAACACACGGCAAAACAACCCCCATGCATGCATGCATACACACAAAAATCCCCACACGCACACAATGAATTCATAACAAATAAGCTAATCTAACAGTGTAAATAAGACATCATTTTTTTGATTGAAGCTTTCTTTTTTTGGTGTTAACTATTAAGTAAATTATTTTTTCCACTTACTAAATAAACCTCATAAAAGAAATCTATGTAATAACATAAGTAAACAACTGCAATTGCATAAATCCAAGGAAAAATATATTATGAATACTCCTAATTACGTTTAAATTAGAAAAATGCTGTTTTATGTCGATTAATCGGGTTAAATATTTGCTTTTATCATAAACCAGACATTAAATGCTCTTTTTAGCGATATGAGTGTGTATACCAAAGTGGTAAAAGATAGACGACAAAGTGTTAATTATGGCTTTACGTTGGTTGATGATCATCTAAATAAAGGACAGTTGATATTTTAGTTTATGATCATATCGACAGTTAATGATTAAACATTGTACAACAACATTTAATTTGGATGTTGTTTGTACTGAAATTGGACACAATACTCTTTGGAAGTATTTGAAAAGATAAAAATGAAGAATAGAAATGTAAAACGAGGATTATCTATCAAACGCTTCAAAACCAGATATAAAAACACGCAGAGACACAATGATTTAGAGTGGTTCGGCGTATGGCCTACGTCTATTATGAAGTTTGGTGACTTTATTAATATTCACTTGCCGATTACAACCGATTACAACAGATTACAGTGGATTATAGTGTTGAAATTCGAGTATAACAACAGCTATGGAGTGCAAAGTTGAATTCGGTAGAGTGTGGATGTCAAAAAGCCAAAAGATCTTTTTTCTGTAGGCCCTGAGGCTCTATTTATATGCGTAGGAGGCAAATATCTCGCTCAAATCTCGGATGACTTCTTTTGGCACGTGTGTGGGCCCACGCGATCGATCCCAAGCGATTTCGACTCGATCCGTGATTGATCCGAATGAATTTCGTATCGATTAAGATTTGATCCAATCGAGTCGAAATTTGGCAGGAACATTCTTTAGCTTGACGTAAGCTCATGTGAAAATTTCATAGTATTTGAACTTGTGGATTGCGAGTTATGATCGACGCAAGCTTGCGTTTTTATGAAGGCTGAAGCGTTCGTATCAATCAATTCGTATCGATCTATTTGAATCGATGCTGAGCACGACGTGGCGCTTGATTTTTGGATCGCTCCACTTTCGACGCCGAGCTGACCGAGTCGTCCCAAGGTTTTCACCTCGTTCGTATCGAAGACCGTAGCATTGTTCGCATCGATGGAAACGACTCTGTTCGTATCGATTCAAAATGCACGGCACGTATCGATCGTATGGTCTTGTTCGTATCGATAGACTTGGTCTTGTTCGATCAGAATTGACTCCAGTTGATCGATATGAAGTTGAAGCGGCAGGATAGATACGAACAAGCGATAGCTCGATGGATTTGAATAGTGGCAACGTGATGGATACGAACAGTTATTTCATGATGGATATAAAGCAATGAGCCTGATGGGTTCGAACAAGGCTCTTTTAGGATGGATACGAACTAGACAACTGATTGATACGAACCACTGTTGCTCGATGGATTCGAACAAGGCTCTTCAGCCGATGGATACGAACTGGTGCGTTCTGATCTATTCGAACCTAGGCTCTTTGATGGATACGAAGTGAGGTTAATTCCTTCGATTTGCATCGATCACATCTTGAGCATACGAACTCTTGAAATTTGAAACGTTGGCTTTCTTAGCTTTACTTGTCATGTCATATCAATTGTATCTTGATTCGGACTTGGACAAAATTCATCGACATCCATAGTGAGCCCGTGCTTACTCGATATTTGAGATGAGTGGTCTTTGGTCTTTAGTCAATTTCCTGATATCTCGGTCTTTCCAAAAGGCGGGATAACATTTTCCCCCGAAGTACGTCTTGTGATAACATGACGTGCTTTGAATAGTCGCATCTTTCATCCTGGATAGTTTTGTCCGACTTGTTAAATGATTGTCTTCTTTTCATCGAAAACGGTAATTCTTGATTGATTTTCAGTAATATGAACTATCGACTGCCAACTGTTGTACCGTGTTCCGTTGTAACCGTTTCCTGCATGATAATGCCTAGCCTTTTGTTGTCGTAATCGTCATCAGGTGGGCATTTGACCCGTGAATTTTCAAAAATGAAAATTAGTTTGACATACATGCATATATGTTAACCCGACTTTTGTTAACGCTAGCATGTTTACAAATTCTTGTCAGTTTTCTTGTATCGAACTTCGTATCGATACTCTTCTGAATCGATGTGAAATTCAAGTTGCATCAACGTTTGATGGTTGCTTTTGAAATGTCCCGTCGTATCGATCCTCTTCTGGATTGATGTAAAAGGTTGAAAATTTATTCTCGTATTGATGTAATCTGCACTGATGGATATGTGAATTTGACATTTCGTATCGATGGGTACAAAATAAACTTTCGCATCGATAGATACGAGTTTCGATGGACCCCATAGCAGTGGATATGAAGTTGTGGTTTCGAAAGGATTGTCCCATGATGGATACAAATAAGGTAGCCGAACCTTTAGGATTATTCGTATCGATCCTTCATGTATTCTGTTATGAAATCTAACTACTATGAATTCATAACAAACATAGTAAGAAAGGCTGGAAATAAACCAGTCTTGTGCATAATAAACAATCCTAGTCTTATCTACCTTTAAAAATAAATTATTATTTTTCATAAAAAACAAAATATTTATTTCATTGTCAAGTTACACATGTGATGTCTTTTCAAAGATATGCACATATTATATAAAAAATGCTTACAAAAAATAACCGATCAAAGTTCAATTTTATGATTTATTTTTAGACAATATAAGCAAAATATTTGTTTCCATTATCAAGTCATACATGTAACGTCTTTCAAATTTATGCACCTATGTCATATTATATGAAAATTAAATACTAATAAGAATAGATGATCGGAGTTTAATTTTATGATCACATCCAATTATTGATCTTTAAATGCAAGTTCGTCAAGATTTTTACTTTAAGTGTTAAATCTAATGACTACAGAATCCTTAATTGATAAATATGTTAATGTTATTTTGCGATGTACAACGCTAGCACCAAAAGAAAAAAAATGCAACATATTTTTCTTGAATTTCGTATTTGATTATTTTAAAATATGTACATGTTTTAAAAAAATTATTTAAAGGTTATCTTTTGATTTATATTTATCACGTGACATTTCAGAAGAAAATTTGTCAGAACAAATTTATCATTGGACCAGGTAGCACTGAATTTACAAATTAAACCCTAAAAAACAAGTTAATATTATAGTGTAAATGTAGTGCTTTACCAGACTAAATTCATTTCGAATGCAGCATTTTTTGATAGAAAAAACATATTGAAAATTCATTTTCATCTTGAAATAATATACTTAATATTGTGTCAAAAATATGCTTATGTAAATTATATATTAAAGGTTACTATTTTCAGTAGTCTCTAGGTACTTTTATTTGATTCATATCAGTGTGTAAATTAAACATTAAAGAAATCCGTTATTTGGTCCTCATAGTATAGCAGCAGTACTATGGCATACTGCTTCATATTGATCAGAAAATGTCAAAATTATTGGATTGCTTGATTTTCTGGCTATTACATTGCTGTGTGCAAAATACTCAATGATCACATATGTAATGGTAGGAAATAACGCAAATTGCTAAAATATTTCATCTGTGAAATCCTAGAATATTTCACAGTAGATATTCAGTTATATCCATTATATTTACAGTTTATTCTGTCATCTAATCGGTAGTTCAATTGTCCGTATCAGGTGAGCCTGCTTCTAGCATACAGCTTATGGACGCAGAGGTCGCTTTGTACTGGAAGACCCTTTGCAAACATTTGCAGACTGTAGCTCACGTAAGCATATAAATTATCAGACTGGTAATATGGGTATACCATATCCATTTCCAAGCATTTAGTATGCCGTTAGATTTGAAACCTTCATCTGCTTTTGGCTATTGAAAACAGCCTACATTTGGACTGAAATTTTAAATCCTAACATATAATTATTTACATTTCCAAATTAATTAGTTTCATCATGTTTCAACCAAAACATCCATTTACAAGGTCATCATTCTATTAAGCTGCTCATTATGTTACGGTTATATTGTAATTTGGCAACTAACTTAATCCTGCATTATTCCGAGTTCTATAATCGTCTCCAAGTTGTTGAGTTGAAAATTTGAGTAAACTTTTACTGGTAGCTTATTTCCATGCCAGATGGTACTTTACTATTAATTTATAATATATGAAACTTTGAAATAAATATCATAGTATAGTTCTATGGGCACAAATCACCTGGATCCAAAATTCTATGTTCCTGTGTGCCCCAACCAATCAAAACACTCGAAATTTTACAGAATGGTCTTACCTCTGTTTCATGAATTATTTTGCAAAATACATGCTTATGTCTTTTGTACTCGTTGATGGATCACACTGGACAGAGAATAATAGGTCCTGGTGATTTGCTTTGTAATTCTGTTTCTTCTTTGTAATGCATACTTACATTATTCATTTATAGCTTTTAATAAGATATCTTCCAGATACTATTGAAAGAAGTAAACACAAAACTAAACCTGTATATTTTAGCTGAATAAAGGAAGGGGCTCAAAAACCAAAACAAGCCGTTCTACAAAGCGAAATACTTTTCTTCATCCCTTGCTATTTGAAGCTGTGTCTTTTGTAAATTTCACTTTATCTTGCTTATGTTGCATTATCACAGACTAGTAGTACTATGTGGTTTAGTTTATAGTTTATACAAACTAAGTAGCTTGAAATTTTATTTACTGTGTTATACTGATATTAAATATATACGTGATACGTGAAAGATAGAATAATTAATGTTTAGTTTACTAATTCTTTGAAAGATTATCTGCCAACCAACACAACAATTTAGTATAAAGTATTTTATTATACATCAGTAACAACCACATTATATAGTTTTTCATTCCGCAGACAAATAACACGACAGTGTTGGTGCATGATAAAGCACAAATATTTCTTGTTACAAGCCAAAAATAAATGTCAGGTCATGCAAATTAGACCTTACTAGATTTAGTTGTACTTCTAGCTGCATTTCAGATGTACCTAATATAAAAAAAATCTTTGCACAACGATATCTATTTCATTTTCTTATTTCTAGATTGAGACATTTTTCATTGATTCTTTCCCATTTACAATCATCTGCATACAAAATAACATCCAGATTTGCAGCAAACTGGGGAATAAAAGATCAAAATTTCCTTTTTTTATTATGTTTTCTTAATATATAGAACAATCATTGTTAAACAATAATCGCAAATTAAGGCAAACGAATGTTACAATACCATCCTAGTGCCAAATGTTAATTGATATCTGTACACAAAGACCGTAAAGTTGTGTGCACGCAGAGTGGTCAACACAAATTTCTCATTCATAAATTACCTGCAGAATTCTTTTTAACTAGCAAAACACAGTTATGGTTGTCATTTGCCAATAGTATCAGCGGTATCTTTTCATTTTCTCATATTATATAAATTAAGATATCATGTTGTATTGTTGTGCACAAACCAGTCATGTATAAATATTATATAGCTTTGCAATTTGAAATGCTGAAACAAATTCACTTGTGTTGAATATTTATCAAGTGCTTTATAAATTGGTGATATTAAATTCTATTTGTGTCAGAATGCATCCATGAATCTCCACATATGGTAGAACTCGAAATCTACACATGTACTTAACATCTCATACCACATTCGGGAATTGTTATGTTGGAATAATATTAAGGTTACTAGCTTACATAAAATATACACATGGAACATGTTGTCATTCGATAAACAATTATTTTCATTTTTGCGCATTTCCCTTCTGTCAAACATGAAAATGGCGCATTCAAAGGTCATTGTGAAATAGAAATACAATGGAAGGAAATAATTCATCAGAATGCTTGCTAAGGGATTTATGGTTGATAGCATACATTTGGACTTTTTCTCACTGTTTTAAATAGCCAAATGCAGTGGACTGGAAGCAACAAAGATAAAGAATTTTTATTAGAAAGTAGTTGGTGTGGGCATTGGTTTGAAACTGTATATCAGATTGATCTCCTTAATACTGCATTAGGTGAAAAGCTGTTTAGGTGCCTGACTAAGCATATGTCTAGCGGAAGAAGCCTTTTCCCATATTCTTTTTTTCTTTTTGTTCTGTATGTGAACCTATTTAGGTTGATTTCATTATTTTTGTAGATTAAATAGTTGATTGTTTAGTTAATGAATGCTTACACTCACAGTTTAACTCATATATGACCGAACCTGATTAACCACATTTTCTGATACTTTTTTTAGAAAAAAATCTCACTGCCCATATTGCTATTTTCTCACAAACCAATGTAAACAACAAGCAAACATTTGAAAACATTCTCTCTTCCTAGTGTCTTGAAAACACCACTTTATCATCACGTTCAACAATTTATTCTCTCTTTTTATCATTCTTGATGCCAACACTAACACAATCCCAACACTAACACAGAAATATTAGCAACAATGTTTCAAGAACATGACAAAGCATACGCGTGAAAAATAACCAATGGTTATAATTGAATCATAAATGTTTGAGCACTGTAATGCTAGTAGAGAAATAATGCTTTATGTAAATCTAGTTAGTGACTTAGTGTGTAGGGAATCTGGAAATATGTTTTTTTCCATCTAGTGACTCTAGTCACTGGACTAATATCCGTGAAACTAATGTAGTTTATGTCAACTGCTGAGATTAATTTACATATATTTTTTAAATCTTGACTATTTGTATGATTGCTGATTAGATCTTTCAAACTGTGAAATCTTGAACATGAGTTCATGAACTATTTTTGTATGTAGAATCGTAGTCTGTCATATTGGTTAGAGATTTACAGTCACTGGATCTGCCATAGGGAACAGAAATGATAAAAGAAAACATTTGAACATATTTCTTAAATTTTCACTTTATACAAAATATTGCAAGTTAGCAACCTTTTCATGCAACTTTTATTAATATCGTTACTCCCAAGGTGTGTAGACGACTGATCATGTCAATATTTCTATGTTACTTTCTTATTCTTGTAAACTAAGCCTCTTCAATTACTCAATAGGCTAAAGGTTCTGATGCTGCAACTACCACAGGCACTGAAGCAGCAGTATATGCGTCTGAAGCTTCAGACAGCAATGACCTCCTTGAAGAAATTCTTCCTGTTACCATCTCTGATTACGTTGAATTGATTAACGCACACCTTTCTGCAGGTTACAACAATTTTTATATGTACTCATGTCAGCAAGAGCTTTTAGATTATGGCATTTCAGCTATATAGTAAAATAAAAGTCAAAGTAACAAGGCTGAAAGTAAATTTCGATACCCCAACTCATATTTCTAACTTTGCAGCATGTCTTATTTAGCTCTTATCTTCCTTTTTGTCCGTTTGGATGGACTAAAATAAGCTGCTTTTTTGCTTATTGAAACCAAAATCAATTCATTTCGGCTTTCAAAAAGCCAAAAGGTGACTTATTTATGTCGAACCAAACGGGCCCTTAGGTTCCTAGTTGTCCCTCTTTATCTGGGTTTTATGTGCATCTAGCAACAATTAACTCAATGTATGTTATACTCCAGGACCTAATTATCGCTTTGCATCTCGACAGTTGTTGTTGCTCGGTGCAACACTTGACTTCTCAGACACTACGAACAGGAAAGTTGCAAGCTCTTTTGTGCACGAGCTTATGCTCAGACCATTTGAGTACGAAGAGGATGATGATGGAAATAAAATTATAATAGGAGATGGTGTAAGTATTGGGGGAGACCGTGAGTGGGCTAGAGCAATCTCAGAATTAGCAAAAAAGGTGCATGCTTCCGTAGGGGAGTTTGAAACAGTAGTTACTAGTATCATTGAAGAGGTAGCGAGTGCGTGCCGAGAAAGAATTGCCGACGTTATGCAGTGGATGCATTGTCTATCTTTAATTGGTCTGTTGTTGGAGAATATTGAATCGTCGTGGATCCTACATGGAAAAGCTATAGAGCCTTCTGAAATTCTACATTCTTTATTGCTTCCTGGGGTTAGTTTCCTCTTTGTCATCACTTTGCTCTTATTGATCTTAAAATTGTTTGTTAAATGTTTGGTTCAGCATTTCAGTTTAATAACTTTTCAATGCGGTAATAGTCTGTATTTTACAGCAGTGATTAACGTTGGTTCAAAGAATTTTTGAATTTCTTTTTACTGCAAAACTCCATAAAGCAGGATCATTATTCTACATAACATGCTTATGTAACTATATCCTTTTTGGGGAAACGTTTGAAAATTTATGCCTTCTTCTGTAGTTCCATATAAAAGTTGGTGAATAGCATATACTTATGACATACATCTATAATATGTTAACTTCAGGATTCAGAAAATTGAGTTTATCTTATCCCATAAAGGGCATGGGAACTTCATATAATATTAGAACTTAAGTTAACACACACACACACACACACACACACACGTGTTCAAATCACACCTACATGAAATTACGAGCATATCTGGGAAGCCTAACGTGGACTTTTTTTAAATTTTATTTATTTATTATTAATGGAATGGTTGGTAAACTTAAAAACTCTTATATTGTCAAATTTTATTACCAATACTGATATTCTACACTGCAGGCAAAACATATCCATCTTGATGTTCAAAGGATTGCAATAAGATGTTTATGCCTCTTTGGACTATTGGAGAACAAACTTACTGAAGATCTAGTGAAGCAGTTACGGATATCATACATCGACAGTAAGGGACCAGTTAGGGTCATGGCTAGTAAGGCGCTGATGGATCTTGTTACTTGGCATGGTCCTCAGGAACTTGATAAAGTCATTGGCCTCGATTTCAATGATGAAAAAACTGAATTTGTTTCAGTTGATCTCTCAAATTCTAATGATGATCAAAATACTGGAGTGCTTGATCTCTTATACTCTGGACTTGATTGTAAAGAATGTGATGAAAATGCTGAAACTGATGATGTGGAAAGTGTTCAATCGGTTCTTGGGGAGGGCTTTGCAAAGATACTTCTTTTAAGTGATAATTATCCAAACATTTCTTCCAGTTTACGCACTTTTATTTTGTGCAAGCTTGTTGGCATGTACTTCAGCGATGAAGACAATGATACACAGAAGTATGTCAATCCTTTTGTAGTTTTATTGTAACTGCTATTTTGTGTCAGCTTATTTTGTTTTCTGATATTGTTTTTGTAATTTGCAGATTAAAGCAGTGTTTGTCAGTCTTTTTTGAACACTATCCTGCTCTATCCCTGAACCACAAGGTAACGATCTCAAGTTGAAGATGTTTCACTTTAATACACACACATACACACTCTATAGATAGGTGTAAAGATCATTCAGGCACAAGATTTTTTGCTGTTGTTTTTTTGTTTTTGTTTTTGTTTGTTTGTATTGATGGGTAACTCCGTCCTTTATGCAGAAAACTATATCCAAAACCTATATTCCTGTCATGAGATCTATGTGGCCTGGTATATGTGGTAATTCAAGTGGTTCTTCCGCCCTGGTGTCTAGATTAAGGAAGCGAGCACTCCAAGCATCGCGTTTTATGTTGCAAATGATGCAAATTCCACTCTTTACAAATGAAGACGACGAGCAGAAATCCAATGAGAAAAGCACCGAAATGCCACCTGCTTCAAACGAGTCATCATTTGAATACGAGACCACAGAAGAAGGCCTTGCAATACGAATTGCTGTTGAGGTAATCTCTTTTATGTCATTTTCTTTAACGATTGAAAGGATTTTAGCACTAGGCCTAGTTTAGAGTTTTGATGAGTAAACTAGAGAATAAGAGGGTAAGGATGGATTAAAACCACTCAAATTCACGACAAATGCAAGTAAACTGTGATGTTATCTTATGGTATCAGGTGGTGAATTTTCCCGAAAGGAAAAGTGCTGCTGGAAAATCGTATGTATCAGCATTGTGCAAAGCAGCAGGTTTGATACAATTCCGAAGGTCGGAGCAAGAGGCAATAAAATGCATGCGAATACTATTAAATGGCATGATTCTATCTGCTTCGACAGATAAGGTGGTAGTAGAAGAACTGAAACGTATGGCAGTGCGTCTCAAGTCACTTGATAATCAACCAGATGAAGAATTTCCACAGGAAAAGGCTACGAAAATATTCGGTATAACTCATCTAAACCTTGTTATTTTATAACCTATCACCATATAAATGTTGTTTTATAATTCATTAATGGTTTCTTTTTAATGGAATTTTGCATACAGAAAAATTAGGAGTGGATGTGAAACTAAAAGTGGAAACATTGACTTCCATTCCACCACCCACCCCTGCACCACGTGCAACCAGAGCTGCTCCTGCTCGTAGAAGAGCGGCAAGACGTGAACATTCTTCTTCTTCTAGCGATGAAGATGAAGACACATCGCAAGTGGTTCCGGTGACTCCTAGCCTAGTAGTCCCACGCTCTCAAAGAGCAAGCAAGACAGTGGCACTGACCAAAATGACAGCTAAAGTTTCTGCACTTGAATTATCGGACGTTGAAATTGAAGAAGAATCTGATGTCACGTCTGATGACTCGTCCGATTCGACTTGCGAAGGATGAATTACTTCGGTGATGAAAGAATGAACATGTTTATATTAATATGGCTGTGATGTATTTCGTGGAATTGCAATCCATTTTTCTATTCTATGTTATGTTGTGCTTTATTTATATAAATGCTTTTGTAGTGATATGCACATCTTATGCAATTCTAGCTGCTAGATATGTTTGGTTTACTAATAATCCAAAATTTTGGCACTTAATTGAACTGTGCTCTCTGTAAGTGTGTGTAAGGTCGGATTGAGGGACAATTCAACGGCATCAATTATGTCATCAAATTCGGAGGAGTGCCGTTAAACACTATATATGTATTGCTGATGGTAAAAGAAGAGAACGTTACATTTTACCATAATCTTTTGCTTGCAGTTGATTGTTCTCAAAAATTTAAGATGACTGCTAATCAAAACTTGGAAATTGATGATAAAAGATTATTTGTCTTGTTATTATATAAATAGTTTGGGTGATGACTATGAACAATAGGTTGATTACCATTCTAACATGAAATGATCCAAATGGATGATGGGTTAAAAAGTGGATATCCTACGAGAATTGCTGCCTTTGGTCAAACAAATAAGTTGCCTGGAGTCATCGGGCATTTAATTTGGCTCTGAAATATGTCTCGAATTGTAATATGCTTCTAGAACTCCGTTGCAAAGCTGAAAGAACTAATCTGACTATAAATACCAGAGCTTTTTGGTCTCTATCATTTTCCATGCAACCATAAAAGATACCAAGTGTGCATGTTACAGTCATAACAACAATAATAACTAGTACATACATATTACAATGGTGTGCACACCAACCGTTCAATTTAATAATTTTAATTTTTTTTTTATTGCAATTCTTAATTAGTTCCAATTAAACGCAAAAAAATAATATGTTGAAAAAAATTTAAAATTTAAAATTTGATTTTCAAATTTAAAGACAAGAATTTCAAATTTGAAAATTAAAAATTGAACATTTGAACTCAAACTTACATAATCTGCAAATCAAATTTCAAATTTGAAAATTTAAAACTACAAGATTTGAATTTGCATTTTGAATTTTTAAATGGCTAAATTTGAGCTTTAAACTAAACTTTAAAATGTAACATCTCATATTTTGAAGTGGCATAATATAGGTCTAATTAATAACAAAAATTAATTGAATAATAACTAAAGAAAGTTAATAAAGGAATTACCAAAGGAAACGTAGTCAATCTAAATGTGTGAAGCTTAAATGATTAACTGAGTGGAACTAAGGATTATTACTACGAATAATTTATGTCATAAAAGAATTAAATGGATGAAGGGAGTGTGTAACAAGGGGTAAAGGAATTGGTAAAATTAAGATAGGAAACGATTTTAGCCCAAGCCCATATTGTTATCCTTTGTACTCATAAACATACACCACCCTCTTCATTCACTCATTAAAAAAAAAAAAGAGCACAAAACCAAACATTAGTACCGTGTCGCTCCTTCTCTGGAAGAATATTTTTTAAAGGAAGAATGGATTTCCTAGAGAAAGAAAGGAGGAACTAAACATAGACAAAATTCAAGCATATTTTTTAAAGGAAGAATGGATTTCAATAAAAAAATTACTTAAGCGAGAAAAAGCAACTTTACTGTCCAAATCTGTATAGATTGGGATCTAGTGCATATTTGTTGTTTACAATATTGATAAACATGTTTTGATGATGGTAGATTACTTCTATATCAATTTTGTGGCTAAATGACAAATGACATGTTTAGGATAAAGCATTAGGGACTTATGTTTAAATGAATTGTAAGTGTTTGTGGTTCCTGTGAAATTTCAGGAAATTTTCAATTATTTCAGATTAATATGTATTAAATGGTTAGACATGAAATATCTTTAATTAATAAATTGATTAAAGAAATGGATTAGTTAAGGAGTAAATAAAGGAGGGAACAACAACTCATTACTCAAATTACTGCCATAATTCTAAAAGTAAGTGACATGTGTAAGGACTAAAAGTGATTATTTTGTAAGTAATATACCGGCTTTCCGTATAATAATGAAATTGCTATTATAGAGACGAGAACATATATGTGATAACTAAAGTTGGTAGGCACGATAACATATATGTGATAGCTAAACTAGCAGGCACGATAGCAAATATGCAACAACTAAAGTTGGTAGGCACGTAACATATATAACTAAAGATTGGTAGGCACATTTGCATATATGCAATAACTAAAGATTGGTAGACATGACAACATATATGACGATAGCTAAAGTTGGTTAACATAATAACTTATATGCGATAGCTGAAGATTGGATAGACACAATAACATATATGCAATAACTAAAGTTGATAGGCATGATATTTTGTCCAGTCGATAATTATAAAGTCGATAGCCCATCGGCATGATAGCTCATACGATAACATATTATTGTATAAATTCCATAGACAAATATTCATACACATGATAGTTAAAGACTGACATATTCGATAGCTAAAGTGATAGCCACAATAGCATGCATTCGAAAGCTAAAAGAATACACTCGATGGCTAGTATTTTGTACTTCCGTTAACTAAGATAAGAGTATTATCAGAAGCATTTTGGAATCTAGTCTCCATGATGTTTGGTTGAGTTTTATTACGTGAATTTGAATACGCAAAGCAATAAAATTAATAATGGTAAGTTAATATGAACAACTTAAGAAAATGATGGAAATGCTAAAGCTTAGGATGAGCCAACAAATGAAAAGTGTATCACTTAAATGATGGAAAAGATAAAAATGTTTTATTAAAATGTGTTGATAAACTTTAACCTAAATGAAAGGGTTTATGAAATGCGTAGAGTACACAAATAATGAATGAAGAAATGCAGTGAACCAAGATATTAAATATGTCCACTATGGGTATACTGAATGGAAGGACGCCAAGGCTTAGTTAAGTCTAAATTCAATGAGAATATTGCAAGGTGCAAGAGGTGGGAAGTCTAGTAGGTTTAGTTCAGAAAATTAACTCTAGTGTGAGTAAATAACGTCTAAATATATGCAATTAATAAATAAATCAGTAACATGCAATGAAAGTGTTTTCGAAGCTAGTAGAGGCTATTGACACATAGTATAGAATGTATTCGCATGATGCTTACATTCAATCCTTTGGACTTGACTCTAGTCAGAGTGGCTCCCAAGGGGGATGAGTGGCCATTCACCAGTGACATTGTTCGAAAAAGATCAATCAGTGATAAATAAACCTTGTGTGATATTCACTAAATACAGTTAAGAATAACTAATCAACGAACATCTAAATGAGAGTCTAAATAGTATTTGTGATTGAAATGGTGGCTACGTGACAAGGTTCATAGTATATTAATGATGAATATAGGTTATACTTGTGCTGAGAATGATATATATATATATATATATATATATATATATATATTATGTGGATCGTAATATAACGTTAAGTATAGAGTATTTTTATGATTGAAATAACGATTCTTTGATTATGCTCTTGATGTGATGCTTTTATTATTATAATACATGATATAATTATTTTTGATGAATTTGTGAGGGAAAAATCCATTCCGCTAGGCGACAAGATCCCACCATATTTTGTGTTTAGGTATAACTATTATTCATAACAGGACTTATGTCCAACCCATATTTTTATTATTGTTTTCTCTATAAACATACAGATACTCATTTAAATTGGCTGAGTTTATCGGATTAGCTGGGTCATTTTGAAATAAAACTTCAGAGATGAGGCATGAGGCTTAGGTCTGTCAATGGATACCCAAAAAATCCGAAATCCGTATCCGAAAAAACGGATATTATCCGATATCCGATAATCGGATGCGGATATCCGATATTCGAAAAGAAAATCGGATGCGAATGCGAATATGGACATATCCGTATCCGAAAAACATCCATCCGATCCAAAATTAATTATAATAAGAATTATCATTATTGATTTATTATTTATGATGAACTTAAAATATAGTTAGAAATGAATTGTTCCACTTTGAAAAACTGATTAGTATTGTAGTGTGTGTATTGTCATTTGAGAAAGCGATTATTTTAGTTCAAAAATATTAGTATAATAAAAATCTCATTCAATTTGGGATGCGGATATTTTGGATATTGCTTTTCATTTTCGGATGCGTGTATTTTTGGATATCCAAAATATATCCGTGGATGCGGATACGGATGTTAATTCTCAGATATCCGTGGATATCGAAAGCGGATTTAAATTTTCGAACGCGGATGCGGATACAGCCATATCCGCATCCGTTTGCCTCCGTTGACAGCCCTAATGAGGCTTGGTATTTATTAGTATTTTATTTTATTTCATTGTTGTAAAACCAATATTTATAACTGGTTAAGCAAACATGCTAACATTTCCATATGTCGGGCATGTCACTATCATCTATGTTTATTATATTTACCCATTATAGGCACATTTTTTGAAATACAAATGTAAAGACAATTTGGGTACTAAAAAGGTATTTAGCTACTCTGTCTACTTACTATTGTTGAAAATAAACCGATCCCACTTTGTCACTTGAAAATGAATCTGGTGATGTTTGCAACACCATCAAATTGTTCATTTTCAGTTCTCAAAATGGAGGATGTTACAAGAATCTTTGATAGGTTAAATAGAAATTAGTCAAAACAGAAGATTTCATGCAACGATGTGCCGTAATATTCGTATTTGAGAGTACTATTGATTTAAGCATCTAAGGTGTACTTTTATTATAGTCAATCACATGACATAATGCTCATGTTACAGCCATAGTTGTGTATTCATTGAACTACATGAAACGATAAATTACTCAAAATAGGATTCAACTTCTTCATTTTAGAAGGTTAGTTTACTATAACTAGTAGTTAACATGAGGTCAAAATCTCTAGCTAAAGTAAAACTGTTAATCGATAAACATTATCAAATTGAACCAAAGGCTTTGAAATTGCACTATGCAATTAATTGCAAATATTAGTGTAATTTTTTTACCATTGACTAAACTCTAGATATCTTAGTAAAATAACGTTGACAAAAAGAAAACGTGCACAAAATATCGTTACTTAGGACATAACTTAAATAGATTAGAACTTGGATTTCACGTAAATGATCTGTAAGCAAGTGGACTCATGTCTAGGGATGGCAATGAGGTGAGTCTAGGATCTAAACCCAGTAGACTCTTGCATGTTTTGACCCGTCCAGATCTGTCTTATTAGGCCACTGGGACAGGCAGACCTATACCTGTTCTTAAGAGCTCCGGGTCTAGGGTCGAGTCTGAGCTTGGTTGACCCGTCCCAACCCGACCAACACTAGTGGTATCTTATAAATTAGCTCTATTATTATAACAATGATTTGTTAATCCTTTTATATATAAGTGGTTATAACGTGGATATTCTAATGTTCCATTCAATAAGTTATATGATTTTTATGGTATTAAGTTGCATCACTAATAATTATATAATAACATATGCATGTTTTCCTTAAACCATTGCCGTACAGCGCATTTTTATTACCTTACCTATCATTGTAAACTCATTGATATTTATATTTATTGTATCATTTATTGACAATCCCTCTAATAAAATAAAATAAATAAATATAATATATAATTTCAAATAAATATGTAAACCCTACTGGATCTTAGGGCGAGGCGGGTCTAGCATGATCTGTATGAGTTTCGGGTACGGTGAAAAAATCCAGACCCGCATTGGGTTTAAGGGCGAGTCTGAGATAAGGTTTGAATACTCGGGGCAGGCCTAGAGCACACAAATCCTGCCCTAACCCGCCCCATTATTATCCCTATTTATGTCTACTACCACTCATCAACAAAGCCCATATAGGCTTTAATATTTTAGTTGTGTGAATTATGCTTAGAGCTAAGTTCACACCAAAGAGTCACACCATAATACTTGTCAGCATATTTCCAAATTTAACTAATTCAAGTTAATGTATAAATGTTATAAATTAAAATAGAGGAGATTACTATAATTATTATATTTTTTTATAATATGTATTTGTTTAAGCTTTCAAATTGTATAAATGTTATATATTAATTTAATTAATTTAAAAGGGATGAATTGAAATTTTAAATAATTATCATGTTAATTATTTTCACTGTTATTCAATTTTCAATTTCTATTATCTATAATAGAAAACGTACGTGGATAATATGAGATGTTAGCATTTCAAAATAATTCCTCTTTCATGCATTTTTCTTTTTTTTCTCTTTTTTTCCTCCCATCGTTCCTCCCATCTCCCTCCACGTTCTCATCCCTCTCGCACCCTCTCCCCGCAATTTCGCTTCCACCTTGCATTCCCAGTATACCTTAATTTTAATTTTTCCAAATCTTTAAACCTGCTGTTCCTCCCTAGAGCTACCCCTCCACTTCTGTCCGTCCTCCAAGTTTTCCACCACTGTCGGCTACCATTAATCTACGCATATATTCCTATGAGCAACAGTATATTGTTGGGTACCTAAATCCTTTGTTTGGTATTCGTACGGTCAGAAGTGGCGACAAATTAGGTACTATACTCCTAAATGTCTTGATTGTTTTTTTTCTCGACGTTCAATCCATGATTCGCATATAAACTGATATATAACGATTGTTTATATTTTTCTTCGTGCTACATGATTGGTAGACCGTCCATTTTGATTTTGTAAATTTTCTTTTTTCTAGCCGCCGATTTGCTTTATTGTGAAAATGAGACATTTGAATTTAAGTTGATTTGACTGATTATTTCCTCCACAATAACTATAATAATCTCAATTCTTACTATTTACAGTTGGATTTTAAAGGAAATTCAGTTGTAAACCCTATTTTATGAACTGCTTGGTGTCCGTCTATAATAACATATACGTGTGGTGCCATTCTAACTTCTTTTGGAATCATTCCCATAATTTGGTTAACACTGTGCTTCTTTTGAAAGTGGAATAGTTTGATATTGGGTGTACCGGCCAAATTACCTCATAACTGTAATATACCCAAACATGGCGGTTGTATCCTTTTTACTTTAAATTTACTTTTTGCTATAATATTGTTCAATTCTTACTACATTTCTTGAAGAGAAATTAGAAATAGGTCACTGTCACCATGAAAATGTTCTTTTAATACACTCTAGTGCACTAATTTTATTTCCAGAAAAACTTATGTAATATCCTCGAAAAGTGTATGCGCTTTTGCTCAGGTTCAATAATAGCTTTGTAATATTCTAAATTTGTTATGATATTTTGTTCACAATTAGTGACTTTGACATAATAATAGGTATATTTGAAAAAATATATCATGTTTATTACCTTGCATCATCAATTACGTCATCTGTTACGTATGATTTTGAAAAGCTCCCTAAAAGTTTCTATTTTCAAGTTACAAACAAATATTGTTGTCTATAATTGTCATGTAGTACAAGATTTGCCAAGTACTACTAGCATAAAAGAGTATAATTCTTCTTCATGCTACTTCCATAAGCTAAAAAATAGGGTTCCCGAATGTATTGACAATCTAGCACAAACTGGAATCAAGATTTGGGTTCATATGAGTAATACGATGGAAACTGTAACACATGTAATTAATATTTGTTTCCTTCGATTTCAACCATGAGTTAATAACTGATATGATGGTAAAAAAACTATGCTAACGCAGAAAATTACAAATTCATATAACTCTTTCTGATATTAGCGATATCCTTTTGATTTTACAAATTTGCATGTAGTTTGCTTAGAAAAGTAATTAAGCAAATTATAGTTACTTTGGAAACACAGAAAAAGTTCGTTGGAGAAGGAGGGAAAAGAGAAACACATTTCAATGGTATGATAATGTTAACTCTGATGTCATTTCTTTAATCCATGATGGTTGTGTAAAGAAATATTGAAAATTTGAAATCTTCTGGCACATAAAGAAAGTATAGTTCAACAAATAACTATAGGAAAAAAGATGCTAAGTTCATCGAGTACACTATAAAATCATTTGCTCGAACTATAAATGGGAAATCAATCACTCATGCTTTAGAGCATGATGTTAAGAACATATTATTGCAGCTGGCACTCAATTATGTTCCGGCCATATGTAGTCACTCTTCCCCTAAACAGAAAGCCCATGTTAGTTATCTTGTTATTTTTCACTTTATGGTTTGCTTCTCTCTTTGTTTATTTCTCTAATTTTCATTTCATTTTTCCATATGTGTGCTCATTTCTTTGTTTTATAATTATTAGGTCACAAGATTAGTCAAGGAAGGAACAGTTAAAGTGACACTGGCAATTGGAGATGGAGCAAATGATGTGGTATGCTTCTAGAAGCAGATATAGGTATTGGGATAAGCGAAGTTGAAGGAATGCAGGTAACTATAAGGTTCTTTTATTGCTAAACTATAAAAATTTCCCAATGAAGTAATTTTTAAAATTTAACCCACCAAGATACTGAAATATACGTTGCATGCATAATCTAACATATTAACTACGAAAATGGTGAAACAAGTGCAATTTTGTAATCCTATATTTAAGTTAGGATTATGTAATTTTAAATAGGTAATTTTACATCAGTAACAAGTTTGTTTTGCACTCAACAAATTATTTCATGCCGATTACAAACATTCAACACTTATCATGACCAACAATTATTAAGCATTATTTTGCTCATTGAAGCTTATAACAAAGATTATGTTGTGAAAGTTACTATACGTATAAACTTCTAATTGTAAATAAAAACCCTTAAATATAATCAGTTAATCAAGAATCAAAATTCATTACGCTATCTTAAATGTCATTATGAAATGAATGGTATATAGCTCACTAGAAGTCGATACTTATAATATGTGTGAGAACTTCACATACAGATTTTCATATTGGTCATATGATATCACCACATGCTTTACGACAAAGTTTTTTGTCAATGTGTTTTAGGACTTTGTTTCAGAAGATGCTTATGCTATTTTTTATTGACTGGGTTTCTGTGAAGGTTCGATATTTTTATGTTTCATCGTAACAACTTATTTTTCTTGTGCTATTTTGAGCATTGGTATATATTTTATTTCCACATATGAACACCAAATTTCTGGGCTTTTTTAATGGTCACTATATTTTAAACTTTTTATTACATTGAATTTGCTACTTTTCAATCATATTTTACATTTTTTGCAAATTTGATCATGTAAACAACTTTCGAAGCAACAACGTTTAACTTGAACTTGCCGCTTTTCTTCGGTACTCAATTTTTTCCCCTTTTTCTTGTATTATCTCTTGCAACATGATTGCTGCATAATCTAAATTTATGATTATCCCACAATGATCGTGGCTGTTAACTGAACTTCGTACAAACTGGGAACTATATATCTTAGTTTGTTCATATATATGTTTTTATAAAAAATTTAACAATCCTTTGGGTTATATTGGCATTGTTTTTATTGTTATGACAAATATATTTTTGACAGCCAGTATTTTTCAGCTCAAATTCAAACGCGATTTTCCACCATCTTATTCACCAAGTTGCATTATGTTTGTGACATAATGGCCAATATTCATGCAATATAGATGATATTTATTTATTTATTATGCTAACATACAATGGATGTTAGCCAACAGGGTTGGCGCAGTTGGTTGATGGTCCGGACTGCGTGATCGAAGGTCACGAGTTCGAGCCCCGAAACTGACAACCCTGTAACAAGTACCCGAAGTATGTGTTTGGCAGGCACATACTTCCCTAGAGTTTACCCGAAGTATGTGTTTGGCAGGCACATACTTCCCTAGAGTTTACAAGCGAAGCTTGGTTCTCTAGGTAATTCAAAAAAAAAAAAACATACAATGGATGTTTGTTAACCGCTCTGTTACCATCGCTTACAAGAGAATTGGTTCAAAACCTTGGATTTCGATCGTTCAATTTCAAAGTTTTCACCACTATGGTTTTTTTCCATAAATATTATAGCTTTTTAAAAACCTTTTTTTTTATTGTAGACATTTTAGCTGCTTTTACTTATTGTGTATATATATATATATATATATATATATATATATATATATATATATATATATATATTTCACCACTATGCTATCCTCAAATTTTAAAAACAACAACATGACTTACCCACTGTGTCCAAAACAGTTTTAAACTTATTTAAGTGATATTACTATTTTAACTGTCATTCAATAGAGTTTGACCACGCACATATGTTCATGTGCAGTTTAGGGTAGAATGAGATTTAGAATTAGTTTTTGTTATTTCTTAGATTTAACTTGCTTAATAAATGTGACACCATAAGTGGACTTGCTTTGTTTATGCACTATTACAATTAGTCAGACTGTGAAATTATACACTTTCGTGAAATTATAAATGTTATCGGGTATAGATCAATCAGCGTTGGTAGTAATAGTTCAAAGTTGTAAGTAACAAGCTATGAAAACCCTAAAAACTATCATACAAGTGCACACAACTTTCCACTAAACTATAATTCTCATCATCGTAGTTTTAACCAGTAAATAAAATTTGTGCATTACATTGGAGAGAGCCAAAAAAAAGTTAGTATTCAACACACTAAACTCATCAACATATGACCAAGAATTTTCAAGCTATTAACTTAAACACTAAATGTCATACTCGTCCAAAATTGTAATTATTATCGTGGAATGTCGATGAAACTCCACATAACCAGGCTTTGAGTGCAACTAAATTCAAGAAACAGGATATAGGAATTAAGCTTGACAGAATGCTATTTTATTCTTCTTATTTATGCGTTGAATATATTAAGTTTTTCCTAACAGCTCGCCATAAACCAACCTAGATGATCAATATGTTATTGAGTGATAACTATTTAATCCTCCGTATTTATTCATGTGTGCAGTGCAGTGATAAATTTTGTTTGTCTATTAATAGGCTGACCCATGGGAACATTAGAAGTAAATAGGTAAGATAATGCATCTCAAGTTCTAGGTGAATTTTTTTCTTTTATAAATCAAAATTCAACCTAACCTTAGGCTTTTGCTTTCATTCAGCATCTGTAGTTTGATGTATCATTTTGATTTATGACAAAGAACATAAAACTTGAAATGTTCCTTACTATATAGTCGGTGCTGACCTTAGCCTAAGGCAACCGAGGTGGCTATTATTGTCCTCTAAATATCATTGTTTTTAGTGGCCTATAAATTTCTATATCGTACAGGTTATGGGTCCTCATTTTGAACTAATTTTTATTCAATAACAGTCATAAACAACTTGCCATTCAGCAAAGTATATAATGAATGTTTATTTATGAACATTCGTGTAACAAGTGCTATGCAGACCTCATCCAAGGGTTCCCAATTGCAGGAGGAAGAAGTGTAGTCACAGCAACCAGGTAAACTTATTTCTTTTCTAACCTTTGTAATTTCTTTTTACACCGTTAAAATCTATTTTTAATTTAACCTTTGATCTGAGTATTGGCATACTTGTGTTGTCTTTTTGTATCATAGTTGAGATCCAAGAAGAAGATCACGTGTATGTTTTTGTTGCTACTGGATGCTTTTTTACACTTTTATTCTCACAGTACTTTTGTTTGGTTTCCTTTAGTTGAGTTCTTAACTTAATTTTATTTTATTTCGTGCTTTGTTAGATTTTTTGACATTTAATTTCAACTATTTATTTCATGATACTTTGCCAATTTATTTATGGTACTTAGAGTTAGATGTATTAATATAGTGTTTTGCTTTAGTTATTGGTATATGAATCTTTAACAATTCCACTTATGTTCACAAAGTCTTATTTATGTAAATTATACTAATAGATTAAAAATCACATTACTTGCATCAACTTTAGTACAATAGTACTTTATAATACTATAATTTAAGTTCATGTTTCATAATTTAATCCCATTGCCAACTATCCATATGTTTGATACTCATAATGTGGAGGAAGGCGTGGCTAACTCAGAGGAAAACGTAACCAAGAATCAGAAAAAAGAAGCAAGAGGAGGAGGTTTGATTAATTCATCCCGCCGTCACAAATTCATACTACATCCATGCCCCCACTACAACCCATGTTTAATTGTTTTACATTCTAAAAACTGTCTCATTTCTTTGTTCAAATCATTGTTCCTAACTTTGTACTTAAAGTAATATGTGCCTACAACATCAGTTTGTACTATCTGCTACGTTACAATTTGTACAATTAAACATCTATTCAATATTTATTGTCCACCTTTCTCCTTGTGTGATTTTGATACATGCTTTCCACTTTTACCATTTAAAGTTAACTAAAGCTTATTCCTCTTAACCAAATCTTCTTGCATTTAATTTTAACTAAAACAAACTTCCAACCACAATTTAATAACAAACTACGTTATTGTTTCTATATCTATATATAACCATGGAAAAGTAGTTAAGTAAACTGCAATTCGGTAACATTACTTCAATATATATGTTACAGCAATCAACTAAATCCTTCTAATTGAAACATGAAAATAGTGGCACAAAGTAACATCTGTTATGTTAAAGAATAGACCATGTGCGAAGCAACGTACGCTGTAAAATGTGTATTTTAATATATTAAAATTTGTATCAATAGAATAGATAGAAGTATAGAACAAAGTTAGTGTATTTTAGGTCTCCTTCTCATTGTGTGGTTATTTTTGTGACCGTATAACAAGAGCTGTGTATTTTCGTGTACTGACCTACTTATAATGCAAAGTATTTATAGTTGATATTTAGTTTTGAAAATCTTCTTTGAATACAACATTCTGTTGTGCTACTTAATAAATAGATGTCCAAACAAACTGAAATATTTTTATGCATATTATCTTTTTCATGTTTTCCTTTTCTATTGAATTAAATCTCACCAATTGGTTTGTGAATGGCTACCATGATGAACAGAAACAAAATTAATTAGATTATTTCATGTAAAGAGATTTCAGCGAGCACAGATAAACTAGACGTCCGGGTTTTAATCTGAATTCCACACTGCCATGACATTGACAGTAGGAGTTCAACAATTTGCTACGAACAAATTTAACTTCTAACGTGGTCATGGACCGTAGATGGTGATGCCAACTGAAATTCATACAACTGCATTAACAACAAATATTTAGTACGTATGATCATGCTTTTTGATATTCCTATTTCATATAGCTATGTGTTTCAAAAGGTAATTATAACTAGCACGATACCATTTGAAGTTGAGTGTTGTTCATAGTTTCACTGTGTGCACCCAATGAAAATTTGAAATATGAATCATTTCGTTTTAATTTACCTTATTTTTGTACCAATTTGCTATATGATGCTAAGCATACTATTGAGGATCAAACTGATCAATATTATTGGTACGTGATGTATTTGCGCAACTATGCATGTTTAACCAAAGCAACGCAAAATAATATCGTCAACATCATACTCTATCCAAAAAAATAATGTCCTGCTCGACATAGCACCACACTTAGGAAACAATCTACAAACATTGCATTTTCCACAATTACCAGTGTGCACGGTGTCAATGCATCATACAAAAATGGCATCCGCTTATCTGCTTCTCCTTCTTTTTTCCGCTCCCTCCTCCTCCTTTTAACTCCTTCGCTGAAATCTTCTTCCATCTCGGTCTCTTCATGCCTAAGAAGCAGCGCAATTTTTCTCCTTTCTTCCTGATAATGCCTCGTCGAGTTTGAAAAGGCCTAGTTGTGCCTATAAAGTTCTGATCTAACCATCCAGGTCCTTTGGACACCTTTGCCGCTCTTTCAATGCCTAATATTATAACTATTGAGCTTCCACTCTCTAGCAATGTTCCCTCTGTTGTTGTGTCTCCTGTGCTTGGTTGCAAGGACGACAGTCTGGATGATAGGTTTTTGGTTGATGAGCATTTGTTGGATGGTGAATCCGAGCAGGTGGTTTGTACTTTGGTTGCTGTTGTTTTGAGTACCATATATGTTCGAGATAATGCCCCATTAGAAAAATCCTTACCTGCTGACCTTGCCAACACTGCCATATCACATATAAGTATCCCTAACTTTTCTAAGCCTAGTGTTGATGCTGGCCAACCCGTTGCAGTACCTATGTCTGAACCTGTTTGTCCCAAGCTATAGTCTTCCCTCTTTGGCTCCCTGCCCCGTAATGCGGGTGTCTACACACCTATCAACTTTAAGATTGTGGAGGATAATAGAACTATGGTTCCACCTCCTAATGTTGTGCAAGCAGGAGCTGATTATCCGTCGAGATTCTTGGTTGGCTTTTTCTTGGATCCCAACCAATAGATACATGATGCACAAAGTCTATGCCGCCGTATACAGAAACTTCATGGGGATTTCTATGCAATCTTTATCGAATGTAGTTCTTCAAACTTTTTAGCAAGACCTTTATTGATAGAAGCCATTCATTATCACCAATTTATCTCCTTATGTGGCTTGTGCTAGCGACCAAGTCATGTTTATTCCTGTTTGGGCATATTTTACACACATACCGTCTGTTTATATTCATTAATTGGCTTAAATTGGTTAGCATGCACCATAGGTAAATTGAAATGTTTTGACTCTAATACGGTGGCCCACGATAGATTGGTTTATGCAAAGGTGCTTATTGAAATATCCCCTGATAAGCTACTTCTTTCTTTGATTAGAATTCAGCTTGCTATTGGGCAGATAGCGGAAGTGCATGTTAGATATGAATGGGCCCTTGATGTTTGTACCGCTTGTCATTCTTTTTGCCACATTGCCGACACATGCAAGCTCCCGACTGTGGAGGCTCCTCCTCCACCCAAGATTCTGCTTCCTTTTCCCTATGTGTGGAAGTGGGTTTCTATGGTTAGGAATGGCTTGTCTGTATCAACTGCCATGTATGCTGACCCTCCTTTTGTTCCATCTCCATCTATTTCTGTAGCTGCTTCTGTTCCCCTTGCGAATGTGCCTCGTCCTGCCTCCACTTCAGATGAAGGTATTATTTCCCCAGTAGTTATTCCTTCTGATGCTACTGTTGATCCTGTGTCTTCTAGGCCGCCCAGGATTCTGTTATTGGGTGCAATTCTTTTGAGAATGCATGGATTCATGAGCCGTCTGAGACGAAATATGATCCAGTTCAAAATGAATTCCTTATATTTGTTAGTGAAGATGAAGCTGAATCCGTACGTCTCTGTTACTTTGTACATGAGGAAGGTCTTGTCCCTTCATTTACTGGTGAACTTGGTGTTAAGATAAGGCTATTCTTTGATGATGACAGCTGGGATAAGAGATTTATCTATTGCAAGAATTACTCAGATGATGTTCCGAATATTGTGTCTCTATTCAAGGGTTATCTGCACATGATACGACTAGTCTCTTCGGACGATGGTGATGGATCCTCCTTTTATGAGAAGGACTAGCATAGGGCTTTTTATATTAATTTCGGCACCTTTTACCTAACTCCCGTTTTGTATTGTCTTTTAATTAATATTTGAGGCATGTTGCCTTGCTTGTGTATTAACTATTGATTTGTTGCTAATAAAAGTGGACGGTCCACTATAAAACCGACCGTCCTTGTCAAAAAAATATGTTAATTATTCTTGGGCTTAGATATATTTATGTTGATATACATTTCTGGCCGACCATATTTTGGGAAAAATAAGGAAGAAAATGACTTAATTTTTTAGTGGTATATAGTTTACTATTTTAAAACAGAAGGAGAAAATTATGGCAAATATATGTGATATTTCCTAGCCTTTTGGTGGTATTTCTCTCATTCTCTTCATACCTTTTCATGCTTATGCTCTCAACCCCATTAGAATTAGTCGAAACCTATAACTCAGCTTTGCAATCTAAGCTAGGAGGAGAAAGGAGAGGGACTTTGTGTGGAGGAACCGGCTCATAGTACACATATATCTTATATATTGCATAACACATTAAAATTATAATATATATATTGTTTGAACCTTTAATTTTAGGTTTTATAATATTTTATAAAAATTTAAAATTTTGAAATATAACACACACACACACACATGGTCAAATGTAAGTGTGTGTATATTTGAAAATTGGTACTTTATTACTCAAGGTAACATATACTTCAACAGACAAACAACATTGTCCAAGTGGTTAATTGATTCGGCTTTGGTGCAAGAGGTCACAAGTTCGAAACTTGCTTTCGAACGTTTATATATTAATCCTCTATACCACTTAGTTCACATAAAAAAGAGAAAATGAACATTATAATCGTTTTAATTTATATCATAAAAGCTCTGTTCAAGAAAAATATATTTTATTATAATTGGTTAAAACTTTTGGTGGTTTTTGTTAAAATTATCTGCTATATTATTTTGTTTAGCTTCTCCAAATAAGTAGCTATTGATCAGATTATTACATATTTTTGTTCGACTTATCTAAATTGTTTGCTATATTAACCCTGGTCTCATCGCCTGTTTGTTGCTCTTCTCTTTGCTCCCTTCCTTCTTCCTCTTGCTCTTTATCGATTTCCATTCCGATGCTTAGTGAAGCGAAGATTGCGATCATTAATGATCGCCTTACTCGCCTAACTAAGAACTCTGCTCCATCCAGATCTTCTTCTAGGATGACGGGTTCGCTGGAGCCGTCTCGGGTTTCTACGGAGTCCATCCCCTGGATCTCGGCTTCTCCTGCTCATAGACCCTCTCGTCGCAGATCGAGAGGTCCCCACGTCACTCCTCGCACTATCCGTACTCGCTCTATAGCGGCGGCTGAGCAAACTGATTGGTCTGCTTTTTCCTCCTTGTATCTTATTTGAGTTGTGATTGATCTGCTTTTCTTTGCTTGATTCATTACTCTCTATTATTCCGGCATCCATGTCGAACTTTCTTTTCTGAAACGTTCGTGGTATTGGCAATGAGGCTTCTTGCGCTAGGTTGAAGCGCATTGTCCGGAAACATTCTGTTTGCTTGGTAGCTCTCTTAGAACCGTTGGTGGGGCCTGGAGAGGTTACCAAGGTAGTCCTGTCGCTTGGGTTTGGCGGTGCCGTTTCCAATGTTTCGGGTAAGATTTGGATTCTTTGGTCTAAAGGCTGTGTTGTTCGCCCTGTTTTTGACTCGGACTAGCTTATCTCTGTGGTGTGTTCTGCTTTCCTTTTTCCTCAACCTTTTCTTCTCTCGGAGGTATACGCCAAGTGCGATAGGATGGAGAGAATATCCCTGTGGGATGACATTCTTCATCTAGCAGAGATGAGATTTTCTTGCTCTGTTGTGGGTGGAGATTTCAATGTTGTCGCTAGTCAGGCTGAGAAACTAGGGGGCGGCCATCAATCGCTCTTCGGTTTCTGATTTCAATTCGTTCATAGTGAGCTCCGGTTTATTTGAAATCCCTTTCGTGGGCTCGGCTTATACCTGGTCTTACAACCAGGAGGGTCCGAATCGGATCCTATCCCGGTTGGACAGAATTTTTGATTCTCCTGGTTGGCAGAATCTCCCTTTTTCATTCTCGACCTCTCATCTTCATCGCTCCTGTTCTGATCATGCCCCGTTAGTTTTGCGCTGCTCTCCCGTTCTCTTTCTAGGCCTTCATCTTTTCGCTTCCTCAGTATGTGGTGTTCCCATCACTCTTTTCGTCAGGTAGTGGAGGACTCGTGGTCCTCTCCTATTTCAGCTTCTCCCATGGGGGCTTTCTCCCAAAACCTGAGACGTCTTAAGGCTAGCCTTAAGAATTGGAATTCCCTTGTTTTCAGAAACATTTTCGATCGGGTGCGGGCGGCAGAGGAGTCCCTTATCCTTGTCGAATCTTTGTTCGACGAGCACCCTACGGCCGATAACAAGGAGAAATGGGCCTCGGCTCAACTGGTTTTCTCTTCGGAACTCCGAATCGAAAACTCTTATCTTCGCCTAAAGGCGAGGGTAAATGGGTGGTTGTAGGGGATTCGAACTCCAAATATTTCCATTCTACCATTCGCAAGAAAGTCAACCTTATTTCCATTCGTGAAATTTTGAGACCGGATCTCTCTGTTGCTTCGTCCCCGGCTGAAGTCAAGGAGATCATTTTGTCTCATTTCCAATCCTTTCTGGGTTCTCCTTCAGTGTCGGTTCAGAATCTGGACATCCTCTCCTTCATTCCTCGATTGGTCCCTCCTGAGGGGAGTGACGTTTTAGTTGCTCCGCCTTCTCCGGAAGAAATCCGTGCCTACGTCTTTACTCTTAGCAAGGACAATGCTAGTGGCCCAGATGGTTTCAACGGCTCATTCTATCGGAGTGTTTGGCCTATCATTCAGCCGGATTTCTGCCTAGCTATCCAGCAATTCTTTTCTGGCAGCATTCTTCCCATTAGTTGGTCTTCCACTAACTTGGTCCTAATTTCGAAATGTGATAACCCTCGGTCATGCGCGGAATTTCGTCCGATCAGCTTGTGTAATTTCTCCAACAAAGTGATATCTAAGGTGTTGGCCATTCGTTTGGCTCCGCTCCTATATCGTATCATCTCCTCCTCTCAGGCGGGTTTTGTTAAAGGTCGTCTAATCACTGATAACGTCCTGTTGGCCCAGGAACCGATTTCCCAGATTGACCGGAAGGTTAGAGGATCTAATGTTGTCTTCAAATTAGATATGGAAAAGGCCTATGATCGTATGTCGTGGTTTTTCGTCATTAGAGTTATGCGTGCCTTTGGGTTTCCAGAAACTCTTATCGATTTGGTTTGGAGGCTAATCTCTAACTGTTGGTTCTCCGTTCTCATTAACGGATCAGCCAATGGTTTTTTCCAGGCTGGTAGAGGTCTTCGTCAAGGTGATCCTCTACACTACAAGGGGAGGGGGGATTTCCGACGGCTGAAAACCGTCGGCGGCCGTCGGAAGCCGTCGGCGGCCGTCGGAAAAAGCCGTCGGAAATGAAGGCGTCGGGGAGCAGTATTTCCGACGGCTACCGACGGGTGATGCCGTATACATTATCGACGGTTTCCGGCGGTTTCCGGCGGTTTCCGACGGCTTCCGACGGCCGTCGGAAACCGTCGGAAACCGTCGGAAATCAGGCCAATAAGCCGTCGGAACCCGTCGGAAACCGCCGGAAAATTTCGACCAATAAGCCGTCGAGAGCCGTCGGAAGCCGTCGGAAACCTGTTGTTTTTTTTTAAAATCTGCTGCAAATAGAGCCTTCCAACCACATTTCTCTTCCAAACACTACAATATCAATACTGCACAATCAAATAAACAATAATCCAACCAAACATGCAAACCAATACTCCAAAATATTCAATAGACACAGAAATAAACTAAATTAGAATAAAAATAAAATACAAAATATACATAACATTCCAACATTAACAATAATACTAACAATAACTGTTCTAATCATGCATATCCTGATACAGCTACAGAACCAAGTGTATTATACATAATTATACATATCAACAATTAATTGTTCCTTCTACCAAATCATTGTAAACTAAAACTAAACATACCTGCACGAACGAATTAGAAAGCAATGAATCAATCTGCCCCAGATCCAGAGCCAGCCGATGAAGGGAAGCGGCCACCAAACTGCTGCATGTACTCAAATAACTGTGCCGTCTGCATGGCCTGTTGGCGGTTCTGCTCCTCCAACTGCTGAACTCTAGTCTGTAATTCTTCTATACTTGCTAGCTCGCTCTGAGGTCTACTCCGCCGTCTCCTACTCTGACTACTGGACTGCAATAATTGAAAAATAAATAAAATCAAAGTTTATTGTTTTGAAAAGGTAAGAATATCATATTTTAAGTATTTTAAGAAAAATTAAATTATTTACCGCTAAATTGCCAAATCCGTATCGTCGACCATGCTCTGGTGGACTCATAACGGACTCAAAAATAATGTCCTCTTCATCGGTCGTCAGCTGCTCTCGACCCGTATCAGAAAGGAGTTTCTGTCGCTGCTCCATAAACATCTCCTGCATTGACAAATTAATAATATCATATCTTATTTCATAATAATTTGACAACTAAAACAATTACTAATACTGAATAAAATGAAATATGCTTACATGGCTTTTACTGGATTTATCGTCCTGCCATGTGTACGAAACAGTCCCGTCTGGATTAACATGCTCAACAGCATGCGTACGGGTGAACACGTCCATATAGCTGACAGGACCATGTGCCTCGGCTTCCTGAAGTTGATTGTTACATACAATTATTATACATTTAAAATCATATAGCATAAACTATTTACATTTATTATTCAGTAATTAAATTTACCAACTCCTGCCGATACTGCTGAAACGACTTCGATCCTCCGCGATGAGTAACGGGATTCTTATTTCTATTTGCAGAGTTTCTATCTGACTCTGCCTGTACATTCAAAATTTGATACATTATTTTTCAATCACGTTAAATTAATAATTGAAAAAAAATTAGTATACTTGCCTTCGCCTCGTCCGTCTCCCAGTAGCTCAACCAAGCTTGCCACACGCTCTCCCCCATCCACCGTGGTCTCTTCCCGGATTTCTTAACCTCAGATATCGTGTCTCTGTAGTTCTTTCGCATCTTCCTCATCCAGTATGCTCGTGCCAGCTGCATATCATCTGTCTGGATGTCTATCTCAGCCTGTGTTAAAAAAAGATTACACTTTAAACGATAAACGGTAGAAAAACGACAAAAACGAATTAAAAATGGAAAACATAAAAATTACACATACTAGGACATCCTGCCATATGCACTCTATGATGTGCGGAGGGATGGTATCCCACTTTGGCCAGCACGCACTCATCCTACTACGATATGCTGCTCTGGAGACGTCCAACACTACCTTAGTGGGTAGTAGCTCGAACCCCCTGTTTTTAAGTACGATACAGATAAGTACATACGTATAGTATAGAAAAAATAAGATGATGAATAAGATTTAATTTTTACCCATCTGCTTTGGGGGCTAACGTAACAACTGGACGGTGTGGCGCTTGCGATGGGCCACTGCCATCGCCTCCTGAAGAACGGGAAGAGCTCCTCCCTCTATGTGACATAATGATAAACCTGTGACGTTTACACATCATTATATAAGAGAATAAAAACATGATAATGAAATATATTTCATATGAACATGACATCAATGGTATAAATTGCTTAATTATAATGACTGAAATGTAAATAGACATGTAAGTTTGTTATACCTGATTCATGATGGGTGTACTCTTCCTACGATAAGCAGAGTTCATTGCATTTTTAATAAAAATTGCTAAATAAATGACAAATTGAAATAACATAAAACAATAGTAAACGGATTTAGTTTCATAGTTACATCAATTTCATAATACATCAAGAATTCAACATAGTTACATCAATTGCAAAAAAACAGATTCAAATTTATATCAGTCATCATCGTCTTCTGATTCAGATTCGGTCTCGTTTTCGACGATATTTTCCTCTGCACTGTCAAACGCTTCTACCAAAACATTTGATTCATCGATCAAAGGACCAAAATCTGTATGATCGTCTGTAATTATTATTTCGTTATTTTGCTCAAGATCTGCCTGATAAGCTTGTTCGTCCGGAATATTCTTCCCATCGAATGTGAATCTGGCCTTTGTTTTAAAAACTGCAGACCAATCTGCTTTATCTCTTTTTAGAGACGGATAAGGAGCGTAATAAACTTGCAATGCTTGTTTGGCTAGTACAAAAGGATCATACTTGTGATAGTGCGATGTATGCTTTATTTCGATAAGATTATAATCCTTATGCACATTAATTCCAGAACCTGGAACATTGCTAAACCAATTGCATCTAAATAGAAACACCTCCTCCGCGGGTCTTGAGAAATATGTCAGTTGCAAAATTTGTGTTAGAACGCCATAAAAATCATTTAAATGGTTTTCTGGATCGTCACTACCTTTAACAAATACACCAGTATTATTTGTTAATTTTTCTGCACCGTATTCTTTAGTGTTAAATTTGTATCCATTGACGAAATATATTGGATATGTCTTGACCACTCTTTTTGGTCCCATTGCAAGATGTTTCAACCCTTCGTCAACAACACAATTTTTCGGCTCATAAACGTAATTTGAAAACCAACGGGAAAATTCTTTACTGAGATCTCCGTTCGGATGTTCCCGTTCATAAACACTGTTTATATAAACAAATTATTACATTAGGTTATACACGCGCATGCATTACAGAAAAGAATAAAACAAAAATTATTATTTCAGATTACCTAACAAACGGTGCAACCTCGGCACAATTTAGAAGAATATAAGTGTGTGCTACACGAAGATCTCTATCGTCTAGCCATATTTCCACACATTTTCCAGAAGGCCGACCATGTTGTCTAAAAATAGATAACATTGCTTGAGAGGACTCTTGTTCGTCGCCTTCATCATTACGAGGAACACTTTGAAATGAAATATTCACATGGTCACTGAAATAGTGAGAGAAAAAGAACGAAGCTTCTTCTTCGATGTAAGATTTACATATCGAACCTTCAACTCGTGCTTTTTGTCTCACTTTTTTCTTCAGATGATTCAAATATCTATGCAACATTAATTTATATTAACTTCATCTTTCAAATGCAATTAAATTACGTTATAACATATTACATACCTCTCAAATGGATACATCCATCCGTATTGGACAGGACCTCGAAGTCGTGCTTCAGATGGAAGATGAACAGGTAAATGTTCCATCACATTAAAAAAACCTGGCGGAAATATTTTCTCTAATTTGCAAAGCAATATAGGAATGTCCACTTCAAGTTTACGTAAACGTTGCACTTTTAAAGTAGTCGAACAAAGCTCTTTGTAAAACATACTAAGCTCCGTTACTACCTTCCAAACTTTTAACGGCAGTAGTTCTTTAAACATAACGGGAAATAAATTTTCCATCATTATGTGACAGTCGTGAGTTTTCAACATTTACATCATCGTCGTCAACTTCAACCATAGGAAACATTGATCGTGCTGCATCTTCGACCATATTTTCTATACGGGTCGTTGAAACTATTTCGTTAACGACACTTTCAGACTCTACAGAAGTATTTGCTACAACTTCTCCATGCCGATCCCAAACATAATATTCGGGTGTGAAACCGTGTTGGCACAAATGAACTTTCACAATATCTGGTAACAAAAACTTCAAATGTCTACACCTACTACACGGACAACGAATTTCTGGATCGTTTCCGTTATTACTTAAGGCGAATTCAACAAACACGTTTATACCGTTATAAAAATCTTCTTTTATTGAGCCCCTCATTCCTTTTCTTTGGTACATCCATCTCCTTCGATCAACAAAATAATCAATCATTTTTCCTATTTGACAAAATGAGAAGTTCAAAATTTAATATTTATTTTGAAGAATACACATTCGAAAAAGATTATTTTCATGTTCGTATAATATTTTGAATTTAAAGAACAACTTCACAAATTTAAAAATATTTTCAAATAGGGCACATTTCATTTTTTAACGTACGTAACGATTAAAAATATATAATTTTTTTTCATTGGTCAGACATCCTACCTCCCATTACAAACACAGTAAGCATTTACATTTCGTATATTACTTCGTCCCAAACGATTCAATAAAATTTCGGCAGCATTTCCCTTTTGTTCCCTGCATTGTACACAAATGCGTGTACGCAGGAAACAAAAAAGAAAAGTTAGGGCGAAATTTTATGAACCGTTTGAGACGAAGTAGTATACAAAATGTAAATTCTTACTGTGTTCATAACTTGTCCAATACAGGGACAAATCCGACAAACATTGTACCAGATGAATATAAATGGTCGTTTTTCGAAAAAAACGACTATTTATACAACGATCATGTACAACACTCGTCAGACGGGGCCAAAAACTCTCTAAGGGACATTTGTCGGTTAACATGCGCGCATTTTACTCAAAAATACAGTTTTACTCACTGTTCACATTTATATATTAATTTCACACATTTATTCGACGTATTACGCATCAACTTAGGGCTGGTTTAACATTTTGTCATTTTTCAATACACACAATTATAATTTAGAGTAATGCATTTTTTTTGTGTCATAAGTAAAAACGTGCACAATATAATACTCCTAGTTCATTCAATCATTTTATCTTATTCCAAATAACGTATACAATCGTCGAATCAAGGCATACACAACAAAATACATATACATGAACATGCACAAATTATACGTGTTTATCACAATTTCACGATAAAAGATGAAATTGGTATACCATGTGATGCTATAAACCGTTATTACGCTAGTGGAAACAATTGCAATCATTAATTCGCCCTAATTTATCAATTTATGCAAATCTATAATTAGGGTAAAAACTGAATTTTTCATAAAAATAAGAGATTATACCTGAGATTAAGAGTACTGAAGCTTGATTAGAGTGCGTTGGAAGATCCGGAAGCTAAAAATTAGGGATTGGAAGCTTAGGGGTTGAATTTGGGGGGTTTTTTGGGTTTTTTTCGTATGAAATGGAGGAGGAAGAAAGGGCTCGGCTGGCTGGTATAATCGCAAATTTGCGACGGCTTCCGACGGCCGCCGACGGCCCGTCGAAAGCCGTCGGAAAATGGCCGTCGGAAGCCGTCGGTCTTGGCTGTCGGTATTCTGCCTTTTTCTTGTAGTGCTATCTCCTTCTCTTTTCGTGATTGCGGCTGAGGCTTTCATTCGAGTGATTCACACCTTAACGATTTTCGGCCAGGTTCACCGTTTTGGCCTTCCGAGAAGGTGCCCGCTCGTTTTCTCCTTATCCTTTGCGGACGACATTGTCATTTTCTCCAACGGAAACCGGACGTCTGTTCGTCGGCTGATTCGTTTTATCCATTAGTACGAGCGGTGTTATGGTCAGCTTGTTAACTCTTCGAAGAGTTGCTTCGTTCATGCGAAGGACATAGATACTTTCAGGGTTTCTTGGGTCCATTCGTTTACAGGATTCAGGGAAGCTTCCCTTTCTCTTCCTTATTTGGATATTGTTATCTACAGAGGTAGGAAACTAAACGCCCTCTTCGATCCTCTCACGGACAAAGTTAGGGGAAAGATCATTCGTTGGAATGCATCGCTTCTTTCTCAAGCAGGAAGATTGGTTCTAATCAAGTCGGTATTAGGCTCGTTGGGTACTCATGTCTTCGCAGCGATGTCTCGTACCGCATTTTTCTTTCGGTCTTTCCAATCTTTGGCTTCTTCCTTCTTATGGGGGTCGAAGGTTGACAACCACCGTCATCACTGGGTATCATGAGACGTGTTGTGCCGTCCCAAGAATGAGGGCGGGCTTGGTTTGCGAAACCCAAAGGATATTTGCTCGGCATTTGCTTGCAAGTTGTGGTACAGGTTTGGGACTAACGACTCCCTTTGGGCGAAGTTCCTCCATGCCAAGTACCATGGTCTGGCCTCCACGGGCTTTTCCGGATCTCCATCCTTCGCTAGTGAGACTTGGAAGCATGCAATCGGTCAAACCTTTCTCTGACTCTCATGGAGGCCAAACCGGTTGGGATGGTGGTTCGTTTTCCATCTTGAAAGCTTGGAGTTCGGCTCGTAATCCAGCCCCGGTTCTCCCTCTATTCTCTTTCATCTGGGACGCCAGAATCCCTCCTAAAGTGTCTCTGTTCATGTGGTGAACCCTTCATAAGGGTTTGCCAGTTGATGAGAACCTTCAGCGGATTGGCATTCCTTATGTCTCCCGTTGTAGATGCTGCGGCACCAGGAATTCAGAATCTTTGGATCATTTACTTTTCTCTGGTTTCACAGCCAGATCCTGCTGGAATTACTTCGAAAATCTGATTGGTATCCGAGGTAGAAACAACTCGCCGGGGGATTTACAGACAACTTGGTGGAACGGAATCTCTGGTAAATCGCTGCGCTCTGTTGTCTTTCGCCTGATTCCTTGTCTGATCTGCTGGCATCTCTGGTGCGTGCGGAATAAGGCAATTTTTGAGGAAACTCCCATGGATCCCACTTCCGTTATTCGTCGGGTTAGAAATGATGTTTTCTTAGCTTTTCGTGGTAGACCTTTCAAGGGATCGGTTAGTTCCCGTTCTGGCCCCCTAGTGGTCCTGCTGTCTATTTCCTATTCTCAGGCTTCCACTAGAGCGGGAATTGGATGATGACCAATCTCGAGCCAGGTGGTTCTGGCACTCCGACTCCGTTACTCCCCTTCCTTTTTTTATCTGATTTACTGGCTTTTGTTTTCCAGGCTTTGGATATATAGGTTTGGTACGGGGAATGTTTTTCCTTCTCTATTGTAGGATTTTGGGCAGAGGATATTCCGGATTTCATTATCGCCGATCTCATTATCGTCTGTCTTTTCTAGGTTCCGTCCTGTTTGTACTGCGTCTTTCTCTGGAGGGCGTCTTAGGCAGCTATTTCCGGTTTTTGTTTCTTCTGTTTTTTGTTTGTTATGGTTTTCTTCGCCGAGTTTTGTTGTCTCCTCTTCTGTTGGTTACCTGTCAGACTTGTTGACAACTTTTGGTGTTTTTTAATAAAGATCTTCCTTCTGTTAAAAAATATATATATTAAATCATATAACCATCACATGGTTTTTACATGTTACAATTGTTTATTCGTATTTATTTTATCAGGAAATTATTGTAAAGGACAAAATTTCACAGCTTTTTAGCCTCAAGGACAGACATTCAATATTTTATCCTGAAGGACAACTTTCTGTAGGTATCAGTTTTTAGTTATTGATAGCAGTTTTTAGGTATCAGTTTGTAGTTATCGGTAGTAGTTTTTAGGTATCAGTTTTTAGCTCGGCAGCAGTTTTGTTGTCCTTATGAATAATTTTGAAAAATGTTTGTCCATATGAATAATTTTTAGAAGAATGTTTGTCCTTGTGGCAAAAATATTGAGGTCGTGTACTTGAGGCAAAAAATATACAAATCTTTGTTCTTTAAATTAATTTTCTCTTATCAGGATTGTGCACCTGATACACAATATCTTTTTGTTTAACTCAAAAATTATGTTATTCGTCCAATTTTAATTTTCGAAGAGCAAAAAATATGGTTGAATCATATTGCCGAATGAAAGTGATTGATCAAAATCACTTTTCCAAAGCTAACAAATTCCAAACTGCTGATCACTTATTCTAATCAGCATTCAGCTCTTTTTCTACCTACACAAACAGAGCCTAAAACCCTATGGTGGTATCAGCCTGTATCTGAAAGTTCTACATCCCATTGTAGTGGAATTTCAACTCTTCTTTTGCTCCTCATTGTTCTACTGCCATTATTTGTCACAAGATAAGCCACTTCCTTTTCTGTTATCTTTGATTTCTCAATTTTATGGGTTTGTTCGTTCTTGAAAATTCGGTTCTTCCTTTCATGCTAGATGAAGTAGAATGCAACTGCGAAGGGGGTGAAAGCAACTCGCATAGCAGATTTCTTTCGTAAAACCATCGATCAGGTACGTTATCAGCCTCTTCTTCTATATTTCCTGAAGATTCAGGTAATAACCATAAGTTTGAGTCTTATAAGAGTCCAAATGTATTTCCTATAAGGGCATGCGAAAAATAAATGATCTTTTTTTTTCTTGTTCATGCTCACAAAGTACACAAGTAGGATCAATATTCATACCCCTTTGTATTGGTCTTTCTTTTGTATCTTATCTATTATATATATGCTTTATAAGCACGTTTAGACTTTTTTTTGCAAGTCTTTATATGCCAATCCAATGTTGCCCATTTTTGCATCTAATCTCGATTTCTTATTTTGTTGCATGCTTTGTGAAACTCAAAATTTCCTCCATCATGCCATTCATAATAATCTGTGTCATATTTACTATGTATTTTCACTTGTTAGACAAGAGGTGCCACCTCTCTTGTAGCTTCACTAAGATTAGGGTTTAACACACCATTTTCCATTATTTATGCAACTTTAAAATTCAATGAGCCAATTATATAAAATCTATCATGTCCTACTATATCCATAAGCATTTACATTTTACCCATGGTTCATTCCTGAGTGAAGTTTGCTCGCCATTCACTATTACTTTGTTAAAGAATTATCTCCCACTCTGTCTTATCCTTAGAATATTTTGGCATGATGCATTATTATCAATAGGCATAGAGCATGAATTTTTACCTCTATAATATTTTGATTTCATCCATGCTATCCATAAATTCCTCTTAGCAAGATAAGTCCATATTAATTTTAAACATGCAGCCCTTTTTAGATCTTTAAAATTCTTGAGACAAACTGCTCCTTTTTTTTTTGCATAATGTAGACCAAGCAAACTTATGTCTTTTCCCTACCTAAAAAAAAATCTGAATACAATTCGCTAATTTTATCAATAGTCTGTTCAAACAGTTGACAAATAAATAACTAATATAACACTAAAAGGGTGATCACAGTGTGTAGTAACTCTGCTCTTCCTGCTACAATCAAAATTTTAGAGTCCCATTCTTCTAATTATTTTGTATTTTCTATATCAGGTGGTTGCATTGGGAGTAATGAAGGTATGTTAAAGACAATGGTACCCCAAGATATGTAATAGGCGATGTTCCATCTACTAATTCCAATGTCTGCTTCATTTGCTGTCTAATAGCATATTTGCTGATAAATATTATAGTTTTCATTCTATTCATAATTGATCCTAAAATTATTTCAATTTTTCAAAGATATACTTGATGGTAGTTGCAATTAATTTATTTGTTTGACCAAACACCATAAGGCCATCAACATATAATAAGTGTGTCACTGTTGGTTTAACAGTAGAAATTGCCTTGAACAACTTAAACATGTGTGCTTCATGAGATAGTAAGTGATATGCCTTAGTGGAAATTATGTATTTTGTTACATATATCTAACTTCATAATCAATCTCGTTCATAATTAAAGTGTTTGAATTCTATTATATACTTTGTTATAAACTGATAAATTAATTAAGTAACTAATTTAAAGTATATAAATAGGAAAGGCCGTAAATAAAATGTTATGTGATTGTATTTGCAAATAGTTTCAATCATGAGCAATCAATCATAATATAAACAACATTTTTAAAAAAATATTCTTTGTCAAGATGTTTCGAGATAGGATACCGATACATCCATTGAGACCGGAGTACGTAACACTCTTCAAATGTTGGACGATGTATTACTAGACATTGCCGACACTACAAAAGAATTTTGTATTCCCTACGCCAATTGGGTGTAGAGAAGGCGTAGGAAATCAAATTTCCCTACGTCATCCTTATGCCAAAAAAGAAGTCGAAAAATGGTGCGTTGCAAAAATTCCCTACGACTTTCCTACGCCTTTTCCCTACGTATTACCTACGTCAGATTTCATACACGTTACCTACGCCATATTTTCTACGCATTCCCTACGCCAGGTTTCATACACTTTACCTACGCTAGATTCCATACGCGTTACCTACGTCATATTTCCCACGCATTCCTTACGCCAGGTTCCATACGCTTTTCCTACACCAGATTCCATACGCGTTACCTACGCCGGATTCCCTACGCATTACCTACGCCAGATTCCTTACGCATCACCTACACCATATTCCACACCCCCTTTTACGAGTTCCATACGCCTTCCCTATGCCACCGTACATTAAAAATTCAATATGATTTTATTGGATTCACATTCGTCTACCTCACATATCGCCATAAAATCTAATAAAACCGAACATTAACAACAGAAAACATTAAATAAATTATACAACCACATGCAAAAATCATAACTACGTCTCATTAAAAACATTAATATAGAATGCATATCATGGTCAAATTACCATAAACTTGTTACAGAATGTGTTTAAAATACATCATGTCCAACAAACAATAAAATAAAGCTGCTACATAGCTCCAACATAGTTGTTTCATCTAATTCAAACATCATACAATGTACGTTATAAAAATAGAACATCAAACCCACAACCAAAATATAAATAACTCACGAATTTGGTCGTATCTCTGGTCCTTGCTCCCGCCTCAACCCCCGTATAAACTCCAGCACCGAACTCATCTCCTGCTGAATGGAACATAAATCCCTTTGTAGTTTGTTAATCGTGACATTCATTTCTTGATTTTTACTCCTTAGCTCTTCTACTTCCTCCTCAAGTTTCTCTTTGTCATGTGAAACTCCAAAACGAGAAGTATATATGTTGTCTCTATATATCTGCATGTAAATTATTTAATCACATTAGCAAAATGTATAACTATTCGACTTTTCTTTTCCTAATTTATAATTTCATAAAGAAATGAAAGAACTAGTCTAATCATTTTACTCCATATTTTACTGTAGTCTAATTATGAACTTAATTTCATAGTAATGGAAACTTGGTTTTTTTTCCGCTTAATCAGTTTATGGTTAACGACATCATTTTTAACGACCCGACTTTCTATCACCGGGAAGTCGCATCGCTAATTAAGAAAGAAAGGGATAGAAGAAGAAAAGAAAGAAAAGAAAGAAAGAACAACACATCAGAATCTCACAGCGGAACGAATGAAATATAATATATAACATATACATAGTATCATATACATCAGAGTACACAACTATACATCTCAATTTAGACAGTTATAACATTTCTGTCTAATATACAATACAAGAACAACTATACAGAATGGCAACACAGCGGAAATTCTAACTATATATCTACATGCTGAAGCCTCCTGCTCCAAAGCTCCTCCAGAATTCGTCAAGAGATAACCTGAATCACTTGACTACTCATACATAATATGAGTACCCAAGAGTTTAATAAAACAGAAAATAAACACTCAGGTCAGACAGGGGTCTGGTGTGAGTAAACGGTTTAAGATTGCTTAATTTTAGAAAAAACACCTTTTGGAAAGAAAGGTATCACGTAAGACTTCCCACACATAAACATGGAAAAGTTTTTACCTTGCGCTAACCAAAACATTTGATAGGAAATTCAGTGATATTATAATAGTGTCTAGGGTTTTCAAGTAAATATGAAATCGCCGAAATTGTTACATTTATTAAATTCCAGCTACATAGGTATACAAACAAAACCGTAGGGTCTCGTAGGGAAAAATGGGTTTCCATCAATGGCAGGGCTACTGGGGTACCGCCCGTCACAGTACGTGGCCTAGATCACCGTACTGAGGAGCCACCCTAACTTCCCTGCAACACAAGACCAGAACCATCCCTTACTGGATAGCTCCGAACAAGACAACCCCGGCAGTTGTTGCAATCAACTGCCCCACACAGTCGAATATAAAGGGACTTCTAGACAGGGATAAATCTCACTCTCAAGTGGGGGCTACCCACGAAGCCTTGCTGCACCTCCCCTGTTTTAGCCATTCCCGGTTGATGAGGCTTGAGGCTGCGATTTCCTTTATAGAACACATCTCTTAGAATGCTCATCGCCCGCCTGACGATGTGCTGAAAGCATTCAATCCATACAAGTCCGTCCCGGGTTCGAACGGAACCGAAGGCACTATCTCGTTGCGCTCATTTTGGAATCACCCTCAGAGTCAACGACCATAGCCCTTGCACTCTAAATCTCCATCTCGAACCAATAAGTACTATTCCGTCAACTCATTACGGAATCACCCACAGAGTTATACTGACGTATAGCCCTTACACCTCGAGTCTTCACTTGCTCCATTTGGATTAACGACCTAACGTTTAATTGGAATCGATGTGGTTTTCGGATATCCAAATATGGAAACCCGATCCCGGTCTCACCGAAACCAAACGCCATTTTAATGTCCAAGTTGTACTTAAGGGATTTAAACAGTAGATATTCATAAATATCACTTAACATAAATGGATGATTCATATTGCACAGATAGATAATTCACTATTATCACATTCATCCATACATATCACAATGCAGCATATATATCACATTCATATCATCACATATCAACCAATGCCATCCAATAACATCCAATATCATTAACTCATTCAATGATACTTATCAACCAATCATCCATCATCCATAAGGTTGATCCAACTTTGATTAATTTAATTCATCCTTAATTAAATTAATTCCTTACTTAAACACTTGGATTATCATCAATTCAACCTACTTATTCATTAATTAATTACAAATTAATTAATTAAACATCACTTAATTAACCACTTTAATTAATCTCCCTTAATTAATTACTACTTAATTACTTTAGTAATCATTTCTTAGTTACAAATTTAATTAATCATCTTGATTAGTTACTTCTTAATTATACCAAGTAATTATCCCTAATTACTCTTTTAAATTAATCACATTTGATTAATTATTATTTAATTACCTTGATAATTATTTCTTAATTATCCTTTAATTACACCTGATTGATTACCTTTAATTAATCTCACTTGATTAATTTCTTTTAATTAAACCTACTTAATTAATTACTTTTAATTAATCTCATTTAATTAATTACTTTTAATTAATCACATTTGATTAATTACTTTTAATTAAACACATTTAATTAATTACTTTTAATTAATCACCTTGATTAATTACTTTTAATTACATTTAGTAATTAAAACTTAATTATAAATTAATTATTCTTTAAATTATTAATTAACAATTAATTAATTATTCTTTAATTAATGATTACTTCCATTAATTAAATTTCTTTCTTAATTAATTACTTTAACAATAATTAATCACTTAATTAATTACTCTTAATCCTTTTATTAATTAATCATTAATTAAATAATTTAAACCTTTAATAAATATTAATTAATTCTTTAATTAATAACTCAAGTGATTAATCCTTAATCACATTACTTAATTACTTTCATAAATAATTATCCTTTACTTAATCATCTCGTGTAATTAACCTCTTAATTACTTTATCCAATAATTAATCTTAATTAACTCCAGGTGATTATCTTTAATTAATCACTAATTAATTACTTAATTAATTATTTAACCTAAGCATTTAAATTTAATTAAATGATTCATTATCTTACTATATTAAAAGATTCTTAATTAAGAAAACAATTATCTTAATTAAATCATTTATATTAACCAATAATCTTTCAATGGCTAATAATTTAATTATCTTAATTATCTTTTCAAATTTGGTTATCTTTAATTAAATCAAAATTCTTAATTACATAAGAAAATCTTTTTTATAATTGATTTCTAAATTCTAAATCATTACACTTCATTTAAAATAAATTATATTAGAAATCAATTTAACTAAAATAATTTAAACATTCAAATTAAAACTTTTAACTCCCAAGGTTATCAAAATAAAATATAATACTAACTTAATTTATAAAATTCACTTATTTTATTTTAAAACTTCACTTCTCAAAATAAGAACTTGTTTGAAATTCTAACTTTAAAACAAATTTAGTTTTATAACTAAAAACTTATTTTACTTTTGTTTAATAACTTTAATTATTTACAAAACTCAAATTTCTTTGTTTTCAAAGCTTTTTAAAACCTTACTATTACATTTTTAAATCCTTTAAAACTTCCAGTACCCAAACCAAAATTCTGCTCCATAAAAACTCGAGTAACCTACACAAAAGTCTCGCGACAACCTAAGTATTTCAAACAAAAACCCCAAGCAAAACCCACGTTAACCCCGAGCAAAACCCTATGCGAGCTTCGAGTCAACTCAGCAAAAACCCGAAGTAATACTCGAACCCAACCTTCTTCTCCCAAAAATCCAAACTCCATTCTCCTGATACCCATTTGCACACCACCATGCACATCAACGTGCACCACCATATCGGTCGACATTGAACTCCTCTCCGGCCTCCACCAAGTCACAAATGACCTCGACGACCATGCTCGCGACCTAGAAACTTCATACGATATGTAATTCGAAAATTTGACTTTCGAACCCATTAGTTAGAAACACCCTCACCAGTACAATCAACGTCCACGGCAGCACAAACGTCGAGAGGACCCACCGTCTCCACCGTAGCTCCCTCACGTCACCCTGAACCTATGGCAATGCACGCGATCGCCACCGATAGCTCCATGATGACGCAACAACCCATAGAACAACATCGTCATTTAAAGGTTGTTAAACCCTATCTCCTCGATTATCGGCCATCTCGAACATTAGAAAATTCCCAAATTATTTTTCTGATGATCATCATCGTCTTCTTGACCTCCAAGCTCAGCCACGACCTGAATTTCGCCGCAGACCGTCGAAAATTGGCCATAATGTCGAAAACAGAAAAACTTGAGAATTCTCACTAATTACCGAACTAAAAATCGTGATACTACCATTAAAAATCATGATTTCCCATATTAAATTCAATTACGAAATCAAAACCTAAATTTGAGTTCATAAAATTTTGCCCCATATTTTCTTTTACAGTAAATTTTAAAATTCCTGAACCAATTATTCACTTTAAAATCCTGTGATTATTTTTAATAGTGTTTCTACAAAATTTCAAACATTTTCTCTTCTACAAATCAAAGCAAATTTTATATCACAGATGAGATATTGGACTAAAAGAGAAACTTAAAACCTGTAAAAAAACAACAGAGTACTTTCTTTAAAGTTAACACAGGCATTCATCCCTAATGCACATGCATGCATACATTTAATTCTAAGCATTTAAATATCAGCATGGGTTTTAAATTCACACATCCAAAATAAAACCATTTTAATCTGTTTTTAAGATTTGTTTACTCACCTTGATAATGCAGAGAATAGAAACTGCATTTTCTTTTCTTTCCAGGCTTGAAACTTCACTGCATGTTGAAAACAAATTCCCCTGCAGTTGATTTCAATTCTGCATGCTAATGAATCTGGATTGCATTTTGTACTAGAAAATCTTGCATGTTGATTGAATTCACTGAATTGTTTGGTTCCAGTTTGCATATTGAATTTTCCTGTTTTGCTTCTTTGCTTTCTGACTTCATGATTCTGGATTCTTTTTCCTTTTTACAGTAACTTCTTCTTATTATTTCTTTGATTTACATCCTGATGTTGATTGTCTTTGAAACCTTGCCTCTGATGTTAAATTTCCAGACTTCTTCTTTGTTGCATATTTTGCTTCTTTTCTTTCTTTCGGATTTTACAGTCTTTTTTTTTCTTTCTCTTCTTTGTTTTGATTTTACAGGTTTCAGATTTGTATTCATTTTGATCATTTGTTTAGCATCGAAATTTTGTTGAGGAGAAGAAAGAAATCTTAGCTGAAAGAAAACTTTTGTTCTTGTTTTACAATTTAATTTTAAATTAAGTTTACAAGAGAATTACATTTGTCACTTAATGCTCTCAAGATCTTACACATATGCCATTCAATTTACATTTGTCTTAACACACTCTAAAATGTTTACAAGTGTTGTTATATGTTATTTAATATTTACAAATGCTATTCTCTAATATTTACAAATGTTTAAAATGTGATTTTCTTTTTAATAATCTATTTAAGCCATATACATATATTTATGTAATGTTATAAAATGTTAACAAGTGTTTTAATATCTAATTAATATTTTTAAAAGTTATTTACCTATTTATAAATTTATTTAAGTTATATGTAAGTAATTATGTAATATTATGAACTTATCTTTTAATAAATATGCATGTGTATACAAATAACTTATAGTTTTGATTTATTTATATAATTTATCAACTTGAGAAATTGATTTTAACTCCTTATATTAAAAAAAATGAATCTTTAATTTATATCTTATTTAAAACCAAAAGCTCAAAGTATATGTTTATAATAAATAAGAAGTTATTATTGTTATTAAAAATTTAGATTTCAAATATCATTTTTAAAAGCATTAAATCAAATTAACTCTGTTATTAAAATTTAAATCTTCAAATATTACTTTCAAAAACATTAAATCACATTAACATTTTAAATTAAAAATTATATATTCATTAAAGTTTGCAAACATTTATTAAATTCAAATTAATACAATTCCTATTTTAAATATATATATACAAATATATATACACATTTCAAATAGAAAAACATTTTAACATTAAATTTGATAATTACCATATTAAATTTTAAACAAATCTCAAATCACAATATATACGTTCATATATTTTATAATTTGAATATAAAGTTTTATTACATTAAAAGCTTCTTATTTACCAAAATAAATATTTCCAAATCAAATTATTATAAACTTCAAAATAATTAATCTTGCCTATTTATATTGTTAAGGAAAATGTTTATAGATATTAACAAATTATTATTATTAACCTTTTAAAGAATTTTAACTTATCAATTTATAATATAAAATGATCAAATCAATTTAATTATTATCAAAGATTATTAAATTGATATTGCTCAAAATTCCGGGTCGTCACATCATTACTTTATTCAAACTAAAGACTTCACTAATATTTCCTCTACTATAAAAGCTGGTGATTGTTTTAATACCAAGCTGAAGTAAATAAGTTCATTTGCTTGCTTAAACTATTGTTATTCCATGTGTTCACTTATCTTAAACCTCTTCCACAAAATTTTTCTTGATCCCCTTTTGTATTTTGAACCCCTTTTCATTCAATCAGAACCCAGCCTATGAAAACAAGATCCATGGTGAAGCCAAAATGATCTAACAAATTGGTACAAGTACACCGCTAAACACAAAAGGATGCATCATTTTTTATATAGAAAACAGAAATTTTTGTTTAGGGCTTCTAGCATGGTTAGAAATACACTGCCTCCGCCACCGTATCTTGTCCGATATTGTAGTAGTCGATGATTATGAATTTTTTTTTGTTATAAATTAAATGGAAGACTTGTATTTCAACAAAACAGTGCACACAAACTTTCAGCACCTAAACCATTTGTTGCATTTCAACAAAACAGTGCAAACAAACTTTCACCTTACTTACTTGCCTCAACATTGTATCACTCCCCGTTATCCATTCAATACCAACCATCAACCCACAAACATCATTGTTGTTCCAAAAACATCTCACCTATTCGCTTCAAAACAACCATTAGTGCACTGTCCTAGAACAACTGCTGCAACCATATACATTTCCTCTGTCTTCAACATAAACCATATACTGTTTCCTCCCACATCTCACAAAAATTGCAACCCACCTCTGCCATATACAACACTGCTCCGATTAAACAAGCCACCGCCTACCACACTCATATATAATCATGAATCATTTCAGCAAATACAAGATTCATATAAAGTTTCCTTGGACCCAAGATTGAATGGTTAATTCAATGCTTATGTTTTTATTTTCAATCAGAATAGGTGGTTCAAATCAAGTATTTTGAAAGAATTTATAGTAAAAGAACATAAATGATCAAGAACTTACTTACACAACTTGTTAGAGTATTAATGAAAAACCTTGAGTTGGGTCGTTAAGAATTCGAGTACTAAGGCAAATAAGAGTACATAGAAAGGGTGTTCCTATTAACTAATTATTGCAATAGTCAATGCTACATTAAATGGTTCAGAAATTCTTGTACTTCAAAAATAGCAAATGTAAAGTGCAGTAAATATTATCAGGCGTTAGCACAGTGTGTTTTTGTCTCAATATATTTGAAAAATTGCATAGCAAGGTCGATATCTGCGAGTCTAAGCAAAACCCAGAAACTATCTATTTTTGTTTCTGAAATTCTGATTCATTTGTGGATAGACTACATAGCTTGTACAAACTATACTACTTCGATTATTAGTTACGATTACCTACTATGCTATACAGATACAACTTATATTATGCTCTATAAATAAATACATCTCTAATTTAGTGGTGACCTATGGTTATCGTTCTTGGCCCATGAGTTATATGAAACCCATAATTAGTTATATTTATTACACATATATGTATATTATTGAACATGTGTTGTATGATAAATATCACAACTTGGAAGGCTAAGACATACCACAAACCATAAGCTTTGAAGTAATCATACTTCTTAGATGAAGTAAACATGTGTAGGGAATTCACTTTTTACATTTTCATCTTCTACAGCAAGGCACATTCTTTTTTTTTTGAAATTTTTGCTTATATATGTTGAAACACACGCATGCATTCACATAAAAGGAAAGCCACGCATGAATACATTTTTTCATTTTGATATCAAAAGGCATTCATAGTTCCACTTTCCTTTTTATTTAATAATTCTAAAAGCTTTCCCTGTAATAATTATTTGTCAAAACTTCCAACACGAAAGTTGTAGGAGGCAAAGATAGCTACGCTTTTCATTTTTGTTCCCCGTATAAACTGCCTTTCAAGTGTTAAATATTTTAACAATTGCAAAATAAAGGCGTTGTTTGTTTTAAAACGTCGAAAGCTAAGTATTGGACATTGATTACCGACTGCTGGATTCTGATTGTTGATTATGAAATTACGAACAGTCATTTGTTTATATCTTTAAAACTTCGGGTTGGACTTAAGGTACCAACTTATGAAAGCAACATTTGAAATGAGTCATTACCCCAGGAATATTGCCAGTACCATGTCTCTGCGTGCTTCTTGAGGAAGCAGATGTCTCACCTTCTCCAATAAGCTACATGTGTAGAAGGTTTAGCTCATCGTGATAGAGCTCCTGATCCTTATTCGCAATCATTTGAGCAACCCGCTCATTGTATTTGGCCCGTAATTTACATTAAGAGTTAGATATTGTACCCATAACATAGTTTGGAATTTGTAAATTAAATTTCAAAATTTTTGTTGATTACATACAACAAACTATTTCGATTACTCATCAACCCATTCGCCATCTATAGAATCGTCCGGTTTCTCAACATAATGTGTTCGGATGTACACCTGCATGTATGTCGGTGTTCGACCCTGTTCTTTCTCCAGAAAAATAAAAATAATTTATCGTGCGTTTATTTGAATTGTATACTAATATTATTAAATAAATTAAACAATCACCATATCATTCATCCATTGTGCCATTGATTTAGAACCACATCTATATGGCCTTGGATTGCTTTTGCGAGCGATTGAGTTCTTTTGGGCAAGCTTCTTCACATCCTCCTTTTTCCAGTGGGCTAAAAACCGTTGACATACCTCATCTGTTATACAAGCATTCTTCTTTTTATACCTTTTCATGTCTCCAACAATCCATATATACTTCAAAGAGCACTTTTGTTCCCATAATCGTCTGACATCAGCAAAAGAAGTCGTGGGATCCTAAGAGTATAGCTCCTATACAAGAATTTGGGAGTAGATAAAATGAACTGAAAAACTTAATCATGCATGGACTAAAAATACTGTAACATCGTGAATTTCAAAATTATTATACCTTAAACTCTTCAAACCAATGATCCTTAATATTACCAGGAACCACACTAAAGCAAGGCCAAAATGATGTTATACGGGCTTTAAGCATAGAAGATATAGTATGAGACGTTGAGGCACTATTTGCGAATTCCCAGCTATTAATGCACAAATTATATTAATCCTTTACTGCATTACTACAATACACGATAATTCAAAAGCTTATAAATTTTACTTCCTCTCCACCCTCCTTGTAATAGATGTACATAGTGCCGACTGAGGAAGTCGAGCCAGTCTGTGACATATGTCTAGATAACCCAGGGTGGCCTTCATTATGATCACCACCATTTGAAGGGGTGGGTTGTTGATCGACGGAGGAAGGTGTTGGTTCGATCAAAGCCAAACCACGTCCACTACCACTACGACGACGACCACCACCACGACGACCACCACCACGAGAACTCATATCTGTTACAAGAATACAATATGTGCAACTATATACATAAGATAGGGTAACATTTCATAATGAAATTTGTGAACTTTATTTAAGACAAGGTTCGAAAACATACATAAATAGCATAGAATATAAACCAATAACTGAAAATTTTACTATTAACTAAAAGATGAACAACTTCATCAACATAAAAGCAATCGAGCGACTTAAAACACATGCAAACCATCATCATTAAATATACATGCTACGAATCTTCATTATCATCATCACTCTCAATATTTACACTCTCATCTTCAAGCTCACACTCATCTTCATCTACTTCGACTTGCTCATCGTCGTCTTCAACTACTTTGATCCCATCATTGATGTCATTAATAAGAGATCCTATATCTTCTACTTCTTGTACAATCTCCAGTAGTTCGTAAGGTTCTGGATCATTTTGATAAGCCATATTGTCCGTTATGATCGTGTTTGAGTGAAATGACCATCTCGGTTTTGTTTTAATAACAACCCACCAATCTGAACGACTGTTGTCGATAGCAGGATACAGCGTAAAATAAACTCGTGTGGCTTGTGCTGCCAACACAAATGGATCGTACCCTAATTTTTTGTGTGGTTTACTTCAATAAGAGGGTAATCCTTGTGTACGCGTCTCACTCTAATATTCAGCCTACTATCAAACCATCGACATTTGAATAGAAATGTTTTTAACTCCGGCACCACCGAGTAAGTTAACTCGATTATTTCCTCCAGCACACCATAATAATCTTTTATGTCATCATCGTTGTTTCCACCTTTAATACAAAATCCACCGTTAACAGTTGTTTTTTTTCTTTCCATATTCTTTTGTGTGAAACTTAAATCCATTTATAAACATTATTGGACATATTCTGTAGCTATTACATGGACCAAATGCAAGTTTCCTATAGCAAACGTCAGTGATGTTGTTCGTATCAACCTGTCGATTTGAATCAAGTACACAAGTTAATATATAATGAATACCTTGCGAGGTTAAAATACAGCACTTATCATACTTACATATTGTTAAACCATCCCTCGAATTCTTTAGAGAGTTCAACATTAGGACATTCACTTTCGAACTTGCTGTTTAAATCAAGCACACAAGTTAATATCTAAGGTGTATTGTGTGTAGGTTGGAAAGATTGACATAAATTTAGTCAATGAATAACCAAATTATTATGGTACCTAATAAGATCAGTTAATTCATTACAACTAAGAAGCACGATTGCCTTTGCCAGATTGTAATCCTTTGTTTTAGCGAAGCCTTTAACATTCTTCCATTTACTAGATGGACGTCCTTGTTTTTTGAATACCGAGAGAATGTTATCGATTGAATCATCCACCATATCATTTTCATTGCGATGACCACGATTGAAACTTAAATTCACGTGATCATCGAAATAATGGCTAAAAAATATGGACGCTTCTTCAATAATGTATGCTTGACAAATAGAACCTTCAACGTATGTTTTCTGTTTCACTTTTTTCTTTAGGTGACCCAGATACCTTAATATGAAAATGTGTGAAATTAAGTATAGCACGTTCTATATTTAAAATTGCGTAAATATCATAACTATTACATACCTCTCAAAAGGATACATCCATCCATACTGCACCGGTCCCCGTAGTAACGCTTCAGTTGGTAGATGTATTGGTAAATGTTCCATGCAATTAAAAACTCCAGGAGGAAATATTTTCTCCAATTTACATAGTAATTTAGGCATATCTCTTTCAAGCTTCTACAAATGACTTTTAGATATAGTTGTCGGACATATCTCTTTAAAGAATAAACTAAGCTCTGTTATAGGCATCCAAACCTTTTGTGGTAGAAGCTCTTTAAATACTATCGGGAATGCAGTCTCTGAAAATACATGGCAATCGTGAGTCATACCTGATAGTACAACGTCCTTCATATCAACACATAGTTTCATATTAGAAGCAATTCCATCTGGAAACCTCAAAGAATCGACCCACCCTTGTAATTTTATAAACAAGTCATATCCAGCTCATAACACGCAAGAACTTTAAAGTTTGGACAGATAGGATTAATCTTAAGCTCTGGACGATTGGATTAGTATTCGATATCTTTTCTTGATCTCAAATAATCTTTGGTTTTTCCTTTAATATTTATAATTGTATGAAAGAAATTCTCAAACACATTTTTTTCAATATGCATCACATCCAAATTGTGTCAAAGTTTTAGATCTTTCCAATATGGTAATTCCCAAAATATACTCTGTTTGCACCAGTTGTGATAATCCCCTTTGCCAGGAATTTTAGGCTCTTTGTTTCCCGTCTCGTGTAATTTTGCATAATCTTTTACAATATCAAATACCTCTTCTCCGTTCAAAAATGTTGGTGGTTGCAAACTTATAGTTTTATTTATTCAAAATTTTTCTTATCACGTCTAAACGTGTCATTTGTATGCAAAAATCGACGGTGGAAATCCCACCAACACTGCTTACCACCATGCTTCAGTGTAAATGCCTTTGTTGAATCCATGCACATAGGGAAAGATAATTTACCTCCCGTACTCCAGCTCGAAAGCATCCCGTACGCGGGAAAATCGCTTGTCGTCCACAATAAATAAGCAAATAGTTTAAATTTTTTTCTCTTTGACACGTCGTAAGTGTCAACACCCTCTACCCACATCTTCTTCAGGTCCTCGGTTAAAGGTTTCAAATAAACATCTATTCCATTTTTTGGATTTTTCGGCCCAGAGACAATTAGAGTTAAGAACATGTATGGATTTTGCATACACATCCAAGGAGATAAATAGTAGGGTGTTAAAATAACTGGCCAAGTGGAGTATTTTTGCCTTACTGGCTAAAAGGTTGAAAACCATTAGTACATAAACCAAGCATAATATTTCGTGACTCCTTGGAAAAATCAGGATATTTGTCATCAAAATGTTTCCACGCTTCTCCATCTACAGGATGACATAAAACCTCTTACTCTCGAACTCGTTCACTATTCCATCTCATGCGCTTTGCAGTGGTATAAGACGAATGCAATCTTTGCAATCTAGGAATAAGTGGAAGATAATGTAAACGAGTAAAGGGTACACCTTTACCGTTACTTTTTTCTTGTCATATCTTCCTAAGCCACAAAACTTACATTGTGAACGGTCTATGTCCTCTTTCCAATATAGCATGCACCCACTTCGACATGTATCTATCTTTTCGTACGACAATCCAAATGCGGACACTTGTTTTTTTAATTTAAACCAATTTTCTGCCAATCTAGTCTACAAACCGGATGGGACCACATCTCGAACTAAACTAAGAACGTCATTCATTAATTTTTGTTTACAGTTGTTTTTGGATTTTATAACAACTAACCTAGAAGTTGCTGCCAATTCCGTCATTGGACATCAATCAAAAAGCGGTCTTTTTGATGCTTCTAACAAGTCGAAAAATTTCTTAGCTTTTGCATTTGGTTCTTCCTCTACATCTAACGAATTAGTCAGCAAACTCGGACTAGCGGCATCAATAACCATTTTTGTCATTCTATTTTCTAAAGTAGTAGGTTCATCAAAATGCACACCAACATTTACGTTATCACCCTCACCAACCACGATGTATTAATAACATTCATTATATCTTCACCATGATGTATGCACACATAGTAATCATCCATTAAACCGTTTTTAGTCAAATGCTTTTGAACAACTTCATAAGAATGATGTTTAGTGGCTTTACACTTCTTACAAGGACAACAGATTTCTGTCATGTTTGTCTCATTGGAAGATGCCACTAACATGAACTCGGTTAAACCTTTTAAAAACTGAAATGGAATCGTTCCTCTATGCCCTACATTTTTGTACATCCAAGCTCGATGAACTTTCAAATGTTCCATCTACCGCATAATTAAGATAAGTTAGTTGAGTACTTATATTAGCTCTTTCCATGCATATTACTTTAGTTTTTTAAACTCGCATACAGAGTATACAAAATTTAAGAATAAACAACAAAATTATACAATATATTAGCTTTATTACTCACAATACAGTAAGGCGATTTGGTTCAACTTTACAAGATGAGGCTGTTAATATAATGACTGAAAGGGAGATTGTATATATCTGAACTATAGATGCATATGAATAAAATGATGTGGTAACCACACAAGTTTCATACGGTATAACTTCAGAAGAATACAAGTTTCCAATCATATGTGAAATAGAGACTTTTGATGTAAACAAAAAGTAAAAACTAATCATATTAATCAAAAAGTATAAGGTACACCTAAATAATGATATAGTCACTCTATTATAACGAAGTTTATCTGAATGCATGAACGAAGAAAATAACATTTACCTAAATATAAATGGAAAATGAATTATCGTTATCTTCTCACCTTATCCCTGTCTTTTGTCAACTGTAACACATCCATTGCTTGAATAGAGAAATCCATTATAAGGATACTTAAACACTGATAATGTGAATATTCACATAAATGCTAAATGTCTACTTGTCGATCTATCTGTTGCAAATCAGTTGCCAAACAGCAAAGGGAATCACATATATTAGCTAAAGCCAAGCAAGCAGTTATTCTCACCTGAAAAGATGTTTCTTTAATAAAATAAAATAATACTTATCCTTCAAAATAAACTTCAACCTAAAAATAAAATAGTATGAAATATATTTACGGAGACAGAAGGATCATGGCTATTTTCATACTGAAGATACACTCTAACATCCCAAATATGTGATAATCTCTCGCATAACAATATACACTCTTTGACAATACACACTTATACTTTGTTAAAAAGACTAAAACTTTTAAGGAGAGAAGGGACTGCATTTATTTTAAATTTTCGTTAAATTGTTACGGGGTGTATCAAAAAATGTTGGCTCCTTCCCCAGACAAAAAAAATTCCATAAGTGTTATCATTATTTTGATGATCCCCTGTTGGTTTTTTATTTTTTGAGTTTACATCGAAAATATTTTTCGGTGAACAACCATCATTTTTCTTTTCTTTTTTTGATGGAGTTTTACTAATTTTTGCTTTGCACATATAGAATAGTGAATTATTTTATTGGTTACATTTATAATGTCATTTCCATAACAATATCTTTATTGGGTGAAATTGAGGTTACTTTAGGAATGACCATCAAATGAATATATCAACAGATAAAAGAGAATCTCATTCACAATTTATATTTTTATTCATCATACAAAATGTATTCATCGTTTTGTTTATTATAAATTCAGGTTAATGAACTTGGAAATTCCAAAAATAAACGTATAATGCATCTCCACAGCTTATGAATGGACACAAAGAGTTGAGAGCTGGTATTTTTTGATGTCCTTATATATCTCATTGATGGATATCAAAAATTGATCACAATGATCTGATAATATTACATCCCACCATGCCATGCCATGTATAAAATCGCAAATCAATGATCACAATATAACCAGATATACCTGCATATGGAATTAAAATGAGGATAAAAGATTCTATCTTTATCCCACGTTTCATTTTCACTTCTTTTATCTTGTCAATTTTATGTGCATCCAACGATTTTAATGTAGGAAATTAGGAGTTGATGGAGGAATAGGAGGAGTTTCTTAGGCAACTCAAGTTGGAAAGCTGGGCAGTTTCGCCAGCATTGGTGCCCTTTGAATTTGCATATACGTGCACTTCTAGCTCTTTGCAACAATATATATTTTCCACTATAAATGTATCTATTAACCAAAGTTGAAGTTGATTAAAAAAATGTATCTTGACTGTATAGTTTAACCTTTTTTAATTTATTAACAGGTTTTCAGGATAATTTGATAGATCTAAGAAAAAGCAAGACGTACAGGTGGAATTTGAACCATATGAAAATGTACTTGTCTGATATTTTGATAATGTATCGGGTTACTATTTTCGCAGTGCAAATCATATCTCTATTTCTATTTTTAGTATATAAAAACAAGATAATATCGATCGTCCTGGCGATTTAATAATCATAACACCAAAGAGCACGGGAAGAAAATATAAACAGTTTAAAGAACCCACAGAAGTGCGCAGAATGCATGAACCCCGATGAATAAATTAATCGATTGATGGCGTAACTCCTGGCGACGCAGAAGCACTTGCAAGCGGCAGCGTAGAGGCACCTACTGGTGGCGGCGTGGGGAGAGAAACGGTGGCGCAGAGGGAGGAGGATTTGGGGATCGGGAAGAAGGAGGTTAGGTAGGAACGGATCTGGGAAGAAGGAGGTTTTTTTTCTTCTCTCTGAAAGCAGAAGGAAGAGGTTGGGATAATTAGGTTTAACGGGTAAACATTTGTAGGAAACGGGTAAGCAAAATGCTAACGCATTTTCTACGCCCTTCTCACGTTTTCACGATTTCCCTACGCCATGCCTACGCAACGTAGGGATGGCGTAGGAAATTCCGGGTTGGAAAATTGGCATTTATCTTGTAGTGTGGGGACACCAAGGATTTATGTATTTATATTAATTGGATAACTATGGAATGACTCGTTCAAGAGTTTCATATCGGTTAATAACAATTTGGTCAAATAGTAAATCTTAGAGTGATAATATTACGTAATTCTTTTGACTTTAGAATATTGTGTAACTTCTACATGGATACTCTAGTTTGATTATAGTTAAATATTGATATAACGACCATCGATCGACTATAGTTGGGTCCGAGTAGAAGCTTAGGAAGTAAAACACTATTTAATGGAGAATCATCTCCTCTGTTGTATGAGGTTAGTATTACGGCCGACTGTAGTCAACTCAAAGTCAAAATATCTGGCTATAGTAGAATGTTTAATAATAAATAATTGAACAAAGGACTTTTTATATACTAATCGAGTTGAATATGGATAATATTGGAATTTCTACAAATACCAAATTCCATACATCTTAAAGTGATACAGTTTTAATGAGGAGAACATGTGTAGATAATCTTTACTGAAAGGTACTACTTAAAAATATGTAAAATTGGATTTACCAATGAGATCTATAAGGGATGCATTCAGCCAAACTATTATACCACTAGCTAAAGTGATGTGTGAACATTAATATTTTCAAATTTTCAAATATTAACAGCCGACCGAATTCATACATATGAGTCACACAACTGCATCTGTATATTCTTCGAAATACCACCGATTTATTAGTTTGTGAAGTGTTATAAACTAATAAAGTTAATTAATATTTAACAAATAGTAATTATTGTTGTAATTCATGTTTGGGTTGTATTTAGTAAATGGGGTAGCTTCTAGAATTGTTCGGGTTGCTATTAGTAAATAATTGGGTGCGTATATAAAAGTAATATACATGCTTATTGATATAGGATATCACTGTACATTTAAATTGGATTTAGACAGAATTATTATTGAGTGGGTTTTGAGTACTAGACCGACCAAAAAGAGGAAGGGAGAGGTGAATCTTGGATTGATTTGGTAAGAGAAAAAGGTACAAGATGTTTCCACTAATTCTCCCTATAAAAACAAAACCAATTAGCCATCGTTTTTTAGAAATCCCTTATGATCTCCTATTGCTCTTTTTTGGCCGTGACTACCATGCTCCCTCCCACCTTTGCCAACTCATTTCCACAAGTTAACATCAAATAACCAAATATCTAAGTGGTACACTCATCTGTAGCGAATTCGGGTGGTGAATCGAAGAGTTCTAGGAGTTTTACAAATCAAGGTGTCACTAGGCCAAATCTATAAGATGTTATTCTTTTTTTACATTTATATATGATTATTATATCAGCATTATCACCCATTATAACAAAAAGAGTCATCAATAGTGGCAAATAACGCCATAAAAGATATTTATAACGGTTTACAAAATGCTGTATATAGACAAGTTATAAAAAAACAATGATTTATTTATAACAGAAGAGAAACCACAATAGAAAATCATCTTTTATAGCGCTTTCTACTCGCTTATTGTAATTTTTTGTAGCAGTTTAATAATCGCTGCATATCGACATGTTTTAATAGACACCGAAAAATTTATAATATAAAAAGATGCTGCATATATTTTTAGTTTGATAAAGCTTTTTTTGTAAGCTTTCTATAGCGCTTCTAAGTGTAATAGTTTTTTTTTTTGCATTTTTAAAACTTGTTGCATTCTATAAATCATGATAGTTATTACACATCAAAATGCAGCATTAAGAATATTTTTAAAACATAAGACCTAAATAGTGAAAAAACATAGTAAATATTAAACATAAAGATATAACACATTATATTAAAAACAACTAAATATTCATACATATAATATCCCACAGTTTAACCACTTAATATTTTATTGTATATCTAAGCATAAACCACAAAGTAGTAGATAATGTTACATTAAATAGAAGAAATGCGCTAAATCTTTTATTCTCTCATCTACAAATGAAACAAATATCTACATTAGAAATTAATGTAAACAAGAATATGAATGAAATTGAAAAGTAAAGTATCTATATTAGCAAAAAAATTTTGCTAAAGATTTCTAATCAAAAAAATTTCGAGCGTCCAAATATTTGAATTTTTTTGCTAGAATCTCCTTCGCACGGCTAGCACCGGGAAAAACCCCAAACATAAGAAATAGGTTTATAAGATCGAAACATGATCGAAATCACAATATATCAATCACAAACGCTCACACTGGTATCCAAATATTTACTTATATATAACTTATAAAGTGTGTACATCACATAGCATACACGCATGTTAAGCATTAAAACGTATGCAATGACTCGAAATTTTGGATTTTGAAACATTCGATTGATTTCAAATATTAAAATATTGGTTTTGGAAAATTAATGACTTGAATTCCAAAAATAGGGATTTATTTGATATATTTGAATATGTGAATTTACCGGAAATTGTGAATTTAAATATTGAAATTATTTAAATAGTTAAATCCTAGGTTTAGCGTGAATAAAATGACCTCGAAGTCACATTTAAATTTTGTTTAAATAAGAATGATAATGGAAAGATTTTATTTTAAAATTATTAGTTACTAAATTGGTTTAAATAATAATTCGTTAAATTAACGTGTGAACTTATCAATCAGGGACACCATCTCGTATTTTGATGAAACCGATGCCATTGGTCCATAATAATAAATTGTTATACGCCAATGAGTTTCATGATAATCAGATGTATTATGTGATCGTATGAGCTCGTAACACATAGAAATAAATTATAGAAAGTTAATATAGTATAATTTGATTTTAAAAGACAACTTCTGCATTTCATCGAAATTGGTTTCGATAATAGTTCCATTGAGTTAGGAATAGAGGTATTCGGTATCGAACGATAGTCGACCAATCTTGATTGGAATTCGAGATTTTTGGAAGTGTATAACTTGATATTTTAGAATAAAATAATATATACACTATTTTCGAGTCCTTACCCTTTCGTATCACCATAATCGTTCCCTTACTCCATCAGTTCAGACTTTCCCTCCATCTCCTTCAAATTTGTTCCAGTGAGCAAACAAAGAAGGCCTCCAATTTTAAAAATTCAAACATAATGAAATATAAATCAGAAAAATAAGAAGAAGTTATCTTTGAGTTTTAATTGCATAGATCTATAAATTAGGGGAGAATTAGAAGGTACTGTTCATGTTTTTGGGGCTCGACAGTTTTACAGCGAGCAACCAAGAGAAAATAGCATCTAAGGTTTGAAAATACTAGGAATTAGTGAAGTATTGGCTCGATTTGAGGTTGCATCCGGCTCTAGGGTGGGTTTACCACCTCCGGGGGTTCAAACAAAGTATGGTCGAGTCTTAGTGGTTGCATCGCTCAAGTGTAGCAAGGAATGTGGGGGAGGTCACATTTTAAAGGGGACATGCGGGCCAAGTGCGGTAGTGATAAGGAGGTAGAGGGCGGTGAGAGGTGAACGACGGTAGTGTCGATGTGGGTTTTCGCAGAGCAGTGGAGGAGCGATGTGTGAACGAAGTGGTGGCAATGGAAGGAGCAGCTCTGGGAATAGAAGCGGGAGTTTACAATTGTAGAAGAAGGGTCTCATTGTAATTTAAGGGGTAATTAATAGTTTAATTAGTGATTAAGAGGTTAATTTATAATTTCAAAATCTTATAAATTATAAAACTTGTTCATGGAAGGTCCAAATCAAACGAGGTCAGTCGCATTGAGTTTGTAAAGGCATTAGCTTCACAATGGAATTTTGGTTAAGATTTGAGCTTGCAGAATTTCATGCTAAATTCTAACATTGTTCGATTATAGTCGGAACCAGAATGCTTCGATGACAACTAGAATTTTAGTGAGTTAACTCACCTCTCTGGTCCACTTATATTTATATAAGTGCGGATATTTTTATTGATGCTTGTTTCGATGATTTAATACTTTATCAGTTGGTTTGGATTTATTTTCATCTTTGAAGTGAATGACCTTTTATATGTACTCGCCTAGTAGTAGATGACCTATATTATATGATTATGTACTGTATGTGATGTAGGGGGTTAGGTTGGAGGGATCCAGCATGATTCCTCACCGTTTTTCATTTTATCTACACGCGCGCGCACACACACATACATATATACTAGTGCGAATTCGTGCTTCGCATACAGACTGTTGTCAAACTATTAATTAACATCGCATTTTCGTTTTAGTGTAATGATAACATGATTAGGGGTGTGGTTTTTTGTATAATATGGTTTCTTTAAAGAGCCATGAAGCTTATATTGTATGGGTCGTCGCTATAAGGTTGCGTTGTAAATATTGTATAATCTTCGGTTACTTGACCTTGCAAATAATATCATTTAACTCAAAACTACGTTATTATTTTCAAAGGCCAGTTTAAAACTTAAGATATATTGTGGGAAAATACAAAACCTATTTTTTGGATAATTCTAACTAGTATATTAGTTTGTAAGATGATTAAAATTAGAGGAAAGCAAAATGCATGGCACCACATGCTCATTGGGACAAATTGTGGTTACATAGGCCAGAATTAACATATTGTTGGTATAACATAACTGATTGCTTTTATTTTGGGAAAATATGAGTCCGTTGATTCATTAGAAACGTAATGGTTTAGCTAATGCGTTTTCTATGTTTTTTTGGTAGTACGCATAGATTAAACCGTATAGCTTTCAATACAGTTATATATTGCAAAAGTAGTGGTAGATTGGGCAAAGAATGGATGATAGTCCTGTAAACTCAACGAGCAACACCTCTATACAAACAATTTATGAGCAAGATGGTCATGTATAAACTGTTAACGTGAGGTAATAAGATAAACACAGGCTCATAATAGTAGTATACAGTTGGCAACAGGTAGAGACGTACAAATATAGACCAAGCGGGTGGAAAAAACATAATTAACATAAGGGTACTATGATAACATTTATGCACCAACTTGATAAATGCTTTGAGACTGCATATATAGTTTTATATCAAATTAAACACATGTTCAATTTCACAGTTATGAAAGCATGCAATCGGATGCAAGAAAGTTTAAATGTAATAAATAAACAGGCAAGTTCAAATGATGTCATAGTGCAAAATTACTTCAGCCATGTTACAAAGTAGTCCTCAATCTTCCTCACTGCCTGCACGAGTAAGCAATATGTTGCTAATATATATCAGACTGCCAAAAACTATGAATAGCAGCTTCAAATTTCAGTGCTCTTTCTTAACGATTATGTCATTTCCTTAGTTCTTGCTTCTGCAATTAACAGCTTCAGCCTCAGCCACAAATTCAGTTAGACCATCTATCTCAGATATATCATGACCAACTTCCTGCAGTTAAGCTCAATATACATCATCTCATTCAATCAATTAGTTTATTAATTCAGTGGCAATCCAATCAACATCAGCTCAATTTACACCTGAATGCCCAACTTGACCTTTGCTTAACCGCTTCAGCCCAATTTTAGTAACAACAATTAAAGTAACCTATCAACTAAGAACTCCTGCCATTATAGTAACATATTTTGTACAATTACAGTATAGTAAAACTTTTTTTCTGCTTTTCTCTTACCTAACACTACATTGAACGTACCCTCTGCAAACTAAACAGCTTATTATTCTCAAATAGTTAAAAACATATGCATAGTAAACATGAAATTGAATTTTCTCACGGTTACTCATACTTATAGTATATATAGTAGTATAGTATGGTTTCAATACCATTTACTATTATTTTCATCAATGGTTGACCAAATGACAATGAATTTTACGTTACAGTTTATTTCTTGTGGGTTTATAAAGGCATTTCCACTTCCAAGTATATGAAAATGAAATATATGTAAAATGGAGACAATTTATTAAAATTTCAAAATTTGAATTTATATGTTTATGAGTTATATATGTTTTGCTTGATCAGGAAATCGCAATGTCATAAAAAGGAATGAATATAAGGTTAACTTTATTTAATCCAATTCCTTCATATAGTAAAATATAATATAAAAAATTTAAACAAACTTTTCTTCGAAAAGAAGGAACAATTGAAGGGGGATTTTTTAAAGAACTAAATAGAATAGAGAGGCAGTCCCATTTCAACAAATTTCAAAACAAAATGAGAAGATGATACTTATGCAGCATTTTAGATTAAAGTAGAAAGCAACCTTAGATTTAATCCTATGGATGAAGACATGAAAAAGTGAGACGGAGAAGGAGATAAGCGAGATCAATAGCCATTAAAGGCATTAAACTGTATAATAAAATAGAAACCACTATGTATTTGCTACCATTAATAGTTTTAGGATGAATTCTGATTATTTGAAGGGCCATAGTATCAAATTAGAAAGCAAATGGTTAAAGGAAGAACAAAAAGGAGGAATTAATTGAAAATTTTGCTACTAGATCAAGGATTATTTAGTATGACAGCTAAGAATGAACAGGGGGACAGTACACCAAAAGTCAAAAATTCAGTTTTATATATAAAATAGAATTGATTAACTACTTTTTATTCCTTAAGCATCATTGTCAAAAATGACTAAAGCATTAAAAATTAGAGAAATTTTTTATGCAATAATAGAGTTACCATTAAATATAGTTTGATAAGCACGTCCATCGTTGATTCTTCTCTGCTCTAAAGGCGATTATTCATCATCCCACACCTTTAGTTGATCTCTCTTCATAGCTGACAAAATAAAACAAATTTAATTAAAAATAACCTATCATAACATTTGAAATGAATACTACTTTTACGCTTGGATAAGTAGATTGGAATAAGCAAAGAATTTAAGATTTAACATTTAGACTACAAAATTATAAATGAGCTGACAAAATGGAGAAATGACATATGTGTGCACTTTTCCTGCTTAAGTTCAGGAGTATTTACTATAATAAGTTATAGTATGAATGTCACCAATCTTAAAATACATAATAACAAACATGATAGTCATAAAACATACACCAATTTTTTCTATACATCATTATGAATCATGTACAATTATTCTTTATACTGGAGCATTGTATGTAGCCTTTCATTCTTAATTGGAAAACCACAGATGCAACATTACAATCATTGCGGATTGAAAGCACACAACAACATTCGATGTAAGCATGGTTTTATAGGAAAATTGCTTTAATTTTTTACTAAAATTTGCGAAAGAAAGCAGTAGTTCTATGCAGTTTGCTCCCAAGTAGCATATCATATAAATAAGTAGCCTTTGTTGTACATGTATATGCCCACCAAGCTAAATAAATTTAAAAAAGGAATAGGAGAAATTTTTTAACTTGCCAATGCATTCAGATACTTAAAAGGCTAAAGATTAACTTATGTAACTAAAAATAATCCAAGTCTATTTGCCGAACATAAAAAATTACCTATAACAATAGATTATATCAAGCATAAGGAAATTGTGTAGTACATAGTACTTTTGATAAAGGCCCTGATTTCAAGAAGATGCGAAACATATATTTCTTCATATATAAATGTCAAACATTAAACATATACCCATATAATAGTAGAAGAGAAAATGTATATATATATTCATGCAACATGAACATGTATACAAATAAGTGATTTACAGACCGATTAACGCATTCAATGCCTTCAGTGCATGACATACAAACACATTGGTAATTAGCGCCATCAATGCAGGTCACCTACGAATGTATCATTTACTATAGGTCTTAAAGAAGGACTATATTTTATTGCTTTAAATTATCGGTTCCATCTCTTAAGTGATGTAATGTTTAGTTCTAGTCTACATACATATTAAAAAATGATTACTTGAAGATCATCATGTAAATAATTGTTTGAAAATAATAATATTTATAATTTGATCCAGTAATTGTAAACTTAATAATTAATGTCTAACACCTATTTGAATGCTTTAGAATTATTCATTACAATTATCATTTTACCAAGCACATTTTTGTCACATTACCATATATTTGTAGCTGTATAAAGATGCAAAAGTTAGTATTTGTTTAGGGGTTTATCAATGCTAGTTTTATATATTAATAATGGATATGACTATTATCAAAAATGCAGTAACAAATTTTACATTAAACTTTCAAGACAAAAGTGTAAGCATGAAGTCATTAGATATATCATGTATGATATTGGAAAATGAAGCCCCATTTTTAAACTAATCACTATTAAAAAAGATTAGCATTAAACTTAAGTGACGATAACGTTATTCGTATAACCAGGTCAAATTTTAATGGTCAAGCAATTGAAGATTGTAGCATTTTTATAAGTTATCATTCATCTTCTCTACAACCACTTGTGGATATATCACATAAAGTTATGAACTTCTTTGTAGTAGAGATAACATGATAATATTCACATATATCAAACTATACTCAAAGGGATGGTTTCTCTTATAGCATAAATTTGGCTTAGCTTATCATACGCTTGTTAGTGAAACATGAGGTAGCTGTAGATCTAAAACAAAAAATACATGTGCATATACATATATATAGACAAATTTGTATGTCAGGATGAGGAATTTTTTTTATGGGATCAATAAGGAATTATGATTAAAATCCAACCGTTTTACTTAGCACAAACATACGCATCTCTAATGAAATAGAAATTGATCCTAACGTAAGTTATGCAAATTTCACTTACAAACCAACAACAATAAAATTTGATGGTAAAAGCAAATATGAAAATGAATCTAGATATGATGAACTTGCTTTTACGCTCTTATCAGTCCTAAGAAATATGGCACGCGACTATTAATTATCAACAGTATACATAGCAGTAAATTTTCTTAGGGTCAATTGGATTCCTGATATAAGCATATGTATTTATTTCTTTGGCTTAATTTCCTACTTATTTTCATTTTATATGTATTTTAGTTTATTTTTTTGAATAAAACATACTCTTGTATTGCATAAGGACAAAGTTGATACATCTCGATTATAAGTCCTTTGTATTAGGAAGAAATGATTATATCAAAATGTATACAGTTAGTAGAAACAATACATCAAATAAACTTTTCTAGGCATTTATCAATGCTTCAATATGGCATTATAAGATTGTATTTAACAAACTTGCATGAGGATAAAGACATAAATTGGATCAAACTGTCCCAAGTGGATAGGGGATGAAATCATAATTACAAATCACACCCATTAAACAAAACTATTAATTTATACTTTGTTTTTTAAACCCAAATTGTTTAATCTTTTAGACCATTGCGTGGAAAAACTCAAAAGGAGAAAAATAACCAGAAGAAAACATTCAAACCACTTTAGGTTACAAAATAGGCCAAATGACAAAAACAACCTTGAATTATTTCATAAATAATAAATAAAGCCCAAATATAATAACTTTAGAATTAGTTCTACAAACACATTACCATATATAAATTATATTCTTGTGTCTCTTTCATTATTGAGTTAGTAATGAGTTAGGTTACATCATAGTGATTGTATTAAGATACATATGATTTGGTTTTTGAATCCGCAAAGGTTTTTTACATAGCTCATTAATTGATCAACCATGTAAATAAGTAAGTGAAATTTTCTTTCGTCGGAACAGAATTTTCATGAATTACTAAAAACTTCAACATTTTTCAAAAGACTCTGACTTTCCATGCTCAGGGAAATCTTTAAATTCTATAAAAAGGCTAAAAAGGTACCACTTAGTTTGTTCAGCCTTTGGATAAGCGTGCTAGACCCTATATCCTTAAAAAATACCATGCTGCTAGAAAGGAATATCTATAGCTAAATATAAGCTAAGTAATCTTGCTCTGTTTACACACGGTGTAGATACACAATATATTGTCCACTATCTTATTCTTACAGGTTTCATATTTTATTGCAAAGTGTACATTACCAGTTTATTGATGCTTTATTCAGTTGGTATGGTCGATTTTGAACTTAGTCCTCATCTTGTTGGTGCTAAAGTTGTTAGGTCTCTAAAGCCGGTATAAGCTCCTTTTTCTCCCTTGTTAAGAGAAACCTCTACCATTTGTCAAACATAATGAGTATGATAGTCCAAAAAAATATAGACTAAGGAATGATATGCAGGGATATTGGACTTTTCATGGCATGACAGTATATGCGCTATGACCAGTACAAAACTGCAAGTGCTGAGCTTCCCCATCACTTGGATCAAACATCCACATATATCACAAAATTAGAGATACATGGTTAAGAAGGAAATTTAATGCTTGTGAATTTATCATAGAAGTTCATAGTTTTTTTTGTGTGTTCTTCATCTAAGCTGAAAATATAGCTTACCCGTAGAGGTTGAAAAATTCCATGATATTGACCAAAAACTACCGGGAGATAATTATGAAATTCATCAAGGCAAGTACATCATAACAACACTAATATTCTTCTCGTTTATTTTAGACATATTCTAAGCTACTATGGGAATTTCATAATATATATACCATAAATTCTATGTTGGAGTGAAAATGATGTTCATTGTTTCCACTCTTTCCTTATAAATTAAATTTACATTTCCATTAGTATTGATTCTAAGGTACAATTAAATAAATCAAGCTTTAAGCATAGTGATTTGTAATTTTCAGTAAGAATTATACAACAGTATAACGATGCTTACCTGTGCTAATTAATGTATGCATGTATGGTACTAGTTCCATCGAAACTCCCAACAAATATTTAATTTGACTACTATTAAGTTATTAAATGGTTCACACATGAGTATGTTATCATATTATTTTAGTTTTAATAATAAAACAAAAAAATACTAAGAATAATGTATGCTAGTTATCTTTTAGCATGACTTTAGGGATTTGATTATGATTTCCAATACCGTTTTTTTATGAGTACCCACCTACAAATGCTTCTTTTCTATATAAAATAAAGCAAAACAAGATATCAAGCTAAACTTGAGAATAGGATTATTAGAATTGGCTTTCATGAGGGTAATCAAAATAAAGAAAATAAATAAAAAAACAAATTTGTAGGAGACATTGAATTCTAGTTCTCATTCACAATGATTTTTTAGAGTAGACATGAAATCAATTGATGTTGAAATAATATACAATGATATACTTTAATATAATGGTGATTTTTTTCCAAAAAAATTAATATTTAATGTAAAAGATGTAAAGATAATGAAAAAGATGTAATGATGTAAAATTAATATCTAATATTTAACGTTTGATTAAGAGTAACAAGCAAAGATGACTTGGCACTTCCACACCCAATGAATTTAGGTATGCATATCGATTATTTCATATGATAGAAGGTTAATCTTGCAACAGTTTATAATAGGCATCATTAATTCCAACAAAGGAAAAAATAGCTCTCTAAGCCAAATGGACATATTAAGCCACTAAAATATAATAATTCTATGAGCTATGTCAACATGGACCTTGTTGAATTATATGTAAAAGGAATATTTCCTTGTATGGTATGGTTATCATGGTCTAATACTGATCTCAAATATGTATAGCCCAATCTCAATGTGATATAGACATTTTTCAATAATTTATTACCTATTTAGTAGGTTCGTCATGTATGGAAAATCCATAACATCGGTTTTTGAACACTTGTTCTAAGCAGATCTGATTCCTCATCTTTTTTCCTGAGATAAAAAAAATGATTATGCAAATGTAAGATGTTATTTTGTGACATTGTAATCTTCAGGTATATAAAAGTATTCACTGAATTTACATCAGCTTCCTTAGAATAATCATACAAATAGATCATAATCAAAACTTCAGTAATAAAATGTAAGTATGGTTTTGTTGATAAAAAACCTTTCACCTTATGAAATTACATTGAAATTCAAATTTATCTCTTCGAATAAGAGTACTGAAATATTCAGTTGCATATCGAAAAGACAATGTGCATGCATATTTGATCCTAGCTACAGGTAAAAGAAATTAGAGGAAATAATAAGCAATATAACCCTATAAGGAGTTATTGTGTATCGATTTTGAAGATTTAAAACCTTCACACTATCATTTTATAAGGTTTGAATATTTTCACCCAACGAGTTAAATCAAGATATGGGACCACATCTGCTCGAGAGGACTATTATATGTTATTTCAAATCAAATTATTAATCCAACACAAAACGAAAGCTTCCTCAAATTTATCCAAATACTTTTCCTTAAGGATTCAATTTATCACAAACGAAGTAAAAAAAAGTATAACCTATCTTTTTAGTGGAAAAAAAATAATCCTATTTGAACTCCATGAAATACCAAGTCCTTGAAACAAAAAGAGCAAATGTTTTCAAATAACACAGATTAGCTGCCTTGGTCCAAATAGAAATAAACAAAAATCAAAAGCCAAAAAAAAAAAAGCAGTATAAGAATTAAGTCACCTTATAACTGTAAAAGAAGGAAAGAGTGGCTATGAGGAACAGAAATCATGGTTTTATAGATTATTTAAAGACATTATCTGCAATATTGAAGAAACAAAAAAAAGAAAAAAGTATTATAATGTCAAAACGACAATAAAACCAAAACTTAGCAGGAAATAATTAACTCCTTCACCATAAAAAGGGAGGAAACTATGGGAAATAAAAGCATTAAATATAATTTTATCACTTTTATCATCTTTAGAATGCAGCAAAAGTCGTAATAGGGATTTGTAGACTAATTCTTTAAAGTAATTATATTCAGAACATATCTTTATAGTGTAGCTACACTTTACATTTGTCATTTCATATCACAAACTATACTTATGTCCCAACGAGGAAATCAAATCTTTGTGTTGTTATTTGCCTGTCTTAAAAGTGTACCTATATTCCTATAGGATTCTCAAATTCTTTATAATTGTGTACAAAAAAGATATTAAACATTTTTTCCTACCAAAAAAATATAAATAGACTAAAAGTATCAATGAAATAACTTCTAGAAAATGATAGGAACTTACCATCAAAATTGCAGAAGTAAATCAAATCGCCAAGTACAGACGCATCTTTCATGTATATCTAAATTGAAATATAGGTATAAAAGATCCCAAATAAGACTTCATCAAAATTTTAGTTGAAACTTAAAAATATTAACAAAAATTAAATTGAAATCAGTATCGAAAGTAGATTGAAGAAAAATCAACTCTGTACTCATCCCGATACGCTGCACCCAATGTCAATAGCTAAGTTATCTCTTATGGATAGCACTATGAATGCAAATCCATGCTGTACTGATGTTGATAGCTTTATAGGATTGTATTTAGATAACCGTGTTGGAAGAAATCAGGAAGAAGAATCGCCTGAAATCCAGTGCTCTATGTTGGAAGAAATTGGGTAGAAGAATCGCTTGAAACCTATTTCTTTTTATTTTTAATGTATGGAAAAAGGATAAAGCGAAGAGCAAGAAAGGAAAATAAAAAAATATAGGACGAGAATGTTCATTTCCTAAGTGCTTCCGAGCCCTTAAAATGCAACTCAGTAATAATATAATAGTGTATATATATATATATATATATATATATATATATATATATATATATAATGCAAGGGGACATGTTGGAGAGATCCAACATGATTCCTCACACAGTTGATTTTACTTTTCATATATTGTGATACATGATGTGTTGAATGTCATAGTTGATGAGATGGTGCTATAGTAACACCGAGCCTTATTTTTAGTATTTTAAAGTACTAGAAAATAACAATTTTGAATTGAATTGATTTTTAAGGCGATACTTGAAATAATACATGTTTTACTAATTATTTATAGATTATTAAAAGAAGGGTTTACTGAAATGAAATAAAAACATGATTTTTGGAATATTAATTGAACTATTTTTTGAAGTATTTTTAAATAGAGATTTTCGAATTATGTTATAAATGTTTTAAAAATTTAACAAATAAGCCCATCTTTTATTACAAAGGAACTACAGTTTTAAAGAAGATAGTACTAGTTTGAAATAGATATTTCTAAAATGGTTTGTACATAAGATTTACAAAAGCAATATTTTATAAGTAAAGTAATAGGTTTATAAAAAGTGTTTTCCAAATATTAAAAATAAATTTGTAATTGATATTTTGTAAATAGATTTATAAATGGGATTTTATAAATGAAGGAGATTTAGAAAGGAATAGATTAATAATGGAGTTTTATAAATAAAGATTCGAGATGGGTAACTTATACCTGTTTCGAAGTTAAGAATGTCATCCATTCAAGGTCTGAGAGGTAATGATACCCCAACTTGAGCGGTTCCATTGTTAACTAATTTATAGTTTAAATTCAACATCAAAAATTAATATTAAGTATACTAAATCGAATCCCTATATTAGTGTTTTTGGGTTGTTATAACGATGTTTTATGCAACATTCATTTTGACCAAGAAAGCGTATTTTCGAAAATATGAAGCTTTTCTCAAAGTTTGTAAATATGCTTATTATGGATTTAAGTACATGGTGGTATTTTCTTAGCATTGAAATTGAAATGGTTCGAGAATATACTTATACCATTGAGGTAACTCTAGGGAGATATTCTCCAAATATCGAAGATTTAAAAGTGGTTAGGAGAATATATCTTCGTAAAGATATTTTGAGATAAACATTTCGAAAGTGATTTAATTAAATAATTAATTAAACAAGCCTAGTGACTCTGCTTGTGTGCTAGATTGTATTTTGGTTCCTCGGGCCTCTTATCCGAAAACCACTTCGAACCAACAAAAGCGTTCAAAAGTGAAATTTAATTGAAGATAACAAGATTTGGAAGAAGGAGATCTTCATGATTAGGACTGCATGCCACTAATCTCTGGGTTGATTCCTACACACACATGTGCACACACACACACACACACACACATATAGTGGTAGTAGCGCCTTCATTCTAAAAATCTTTGATGCAAGGACTGCTTGCTCCTAATCCTAGGGATGATTTCCAAACAGGATGTAGTAGGAGGGTACCTTCGGTATGTCCTATTCATGGATAATTTGTATGGACGAGTGTCTGACATTGCATTTGTAAAACCCATGTACGTTGATTTTTACAAACGTACATCTGTTTGGTGGTGCAGGAGATGACCCCTCTTACACTTAACACTCTTCCTTGAAGCATATGAACTCGGGGGTTGTACTTTTGTGGAAATCAATTAGTGTGTCATCGAAAATGGAATAATGTTGGATTCAAAGTGGAATTTATTATTTTGAGAAACGTAAATGTTACCTTAAGCCTTAGATATCGTAACCAAAAATACAAGGTAGATGCGGCAGTGCCAAGTAGGTCGCACCCATTAGGATATGTTCATCACCTTTCTAGATTACCCTCTGTATTTTGAGTTCGTTGTGTACGCCGGGCCATGGATAGGTCGTGAACGATCGAGGTAATGATATATTCGGTACTATCTAAGGTAGAGGTAGGTCAGTCTTGTGTTGGAAGAGGGCAGTAGGGCTGTGCCTCGGCATATTCTTCTAGAGACGTGCTAACGGAAGGTAGTCCTTTACCTTATCATTGTTGGAAATTCATTCTCCAATACGTGGCTTTATGATTTTGATTGTAGAGTCTAGTAAGCTGGAATTTAATTAATTAACAATTTTAGTTGTTTTAATATGTTATTTGAAAAGGGTTTGCAAAGAATGCCATTAGAAATAACATCAAATGATTTGATAAAAATGTTTTGATTATCGTAAGGTAAAAACCCGCCTATGTTTATGTGCAGCGTGGTCTTACAAAATACCTTTATTTTAAAAGGTTTTATAGCATTTAAAATCCAATTGAGATGTATTTTCTCATGCTAGTTTACCAAATTGATCCAGGCATTCTTTTTTTTAATGCTCGGGTCAGATCGAGTATATTTGTAGATTAGATTCAGATTCATTTGGAGAAGCTTAGAGCAGGAGGCTTCATCGATAGCTAGTTGTTATCTTATTTCCGCTGCATTGGTCATTTAAAATTATCAGCATTTGTGAGTATATGTTGTTTTAACTGTCCAGACCGATGATTAGTGATTTGTTGTCGTATTCTGATGGATGCATATATATTATAGTTTTTCCTTTTGTAAAGATCATTGTTATATTATATATTGTTCCACTGCATTATGAAATTCTATGATTGTTTAGTTTCTTCTTCTTCTTCTGTTCGTTCTTCTTTTAACGATCGGTGTTTCCGGCACTAATGCTCAGCACGCAATGCTGTGGACGTATTATTGTTGTTTTTCGAGCCTAAAAATTCCTTTCGTTACATCGTACCTTTAGCAATATTAGCGAGTTCGCTAACTGTAACGACCCATAATTTCGGTACTTTGAAAATGAGAGATTTCCTTTGTTTTAAATTTAAAAGGTTTAAAACTTAAATAAATATGTTATGTATAAAAAAAATAATAGAGAAATTATTTATTCTTATAATTAACAATTTAAAAAGTATAAATTTGTATTTTAGAACAAATCAACAAAAGTTAAGTTTTGTTAAAAATAAATAAATAATTAAGTAAATGGATTTAATTATTTGTTTAAAAATATAAATCTTATTAAAAACATCTAATAAAGATAATAAAAGTATATTAATATATTTAAAAGTATGTTAATAATCGTTTTGCTAAAATAACCAAATTTTATCGCATTTTGTTAGTTTTACATACACTTTAAAATTAGCGGTTTTGATATTATTTAAATATAATTTTAAAATATGAGTAGAAATGTTTTAATTTATTTAAAAAAGTAAAAATTTCATTTTAAACTTTGGTTTAATTAAATATATAGCTTAGCAAAAAGGTCAAATTTTGGCTGTAAAATTTGTCGACAAAAACACCGTTTTTGACCAAAACAAATTATTGTCAAGTTGTTGCAACATGATATATTTTCTAACACATATATACACTTAACAAACTATGTTATACGTTACATTTAACATAAAAATTCTCTTTGAAAAGTCAAAGTTTACAAATAATTCAAAAAGTAACATGATTTGACATAAACCTATAAACAAATCTATACTAAACAACATCATTACTAAACCTTCTCTTCTTATTAATGCATAAGTCTGATCTTACATGGAAAAGAAGCAAATGTTATTTTAACATTTTAAAGTTTAAGAAAATAAGGCAAACATCGTTTCTTAAGTACAAATTCAATCAAACCATCTCTTCCATAATTAATGCATGTCCTTAAGAGGTTAATCAAAGGTAGAAAGGTAGATTAAAAGTCAAAAAGTAGTGAAGGGTATTTAATTCATTTACCTTTCCAAACTCAAGTATAAATAAGAAAGCACACCTTTCATTTTTGCACACTTTATTCTTTACCTTTCCCTTCACTTTCACCATCTTCTTCACCTCCATTTCCATGGATTTCTACTTCTATATTCTCTTTCACCATCCCCACCAAGCTCCAACACCACCTAAAACCAGATTCACCTTGGCCAAACACACCTCCACCCGCCTCCATTTGGCCACACCCTCCATAAACCCCACGGCCAAGGCCATCTCCACCAAGGCCGAGCCTCTTACCCCCTTTACCCACCTCCATCACCACCTACCCCCTCAAAACCCATACACACACCACCTACCCGCCTACTCAAAGCCACCCTAGGCCATACCCCCCCTTAAGCCTACGACTACACACAAAAAAACAAAATAAAGTGAAAAGAAAAAGAAAAGAAAAAGAAAGAAAAAAAGAGAGAAGGAAAGGAAAGTGGAAAATTCGAGACGTTCGTAAATTAGCACGTTAGTTCGAGAGGCGCGTATCTTACATAAATGATCGACGGAGTGGATATGAAGGTGAGAAAAATTCTCATCGCTTTTAAAGGATCGTATTTTGATTTTGCTATAATAATCATCATCTTATTACATGCAAATATACACCCCTTTAAAATGTTGTTATGAATGTTTGGATACGTTTGTGTTATGTTTGAATAGTTGCAAGTGTTTATGATTGTGATTAATTATCATATTAGTTGTGTATGGACCATAATTATGTTAGTGATGAATGTTAAACTTGGTTATGCTCATTTTAATTAAGTATTCCCATTGTTAAATAAGACCAATTTTGGTCATATGATACACTTTGGAAAAATAAGTCTCTTTTTAAGTAGAATTGTAACTAAAGTAAAAATAAAAGAGAATTTGAAATTCGAAGTGAAACAAGATTAAAAAAGATAGTGAAGTTAAAATTGAAATTGAGATGAATAATGAACTTGAAATTAAAATCGATTTTGAAATTTGAATTTGAGATTAAGGTTGAATTTGAGTTTAAATTGAAATTAGATTTTAAGTCTAAGTTTTATCTGAGTTTAATTTAAAGTTAGAATTTAAATTAAATTGAAATTGAAATTTAATATTAAAATAATAGGAATAAAATAATATTATAATATGGAAATATTGAAAGTACATTTTAAATACTTTAAAAAGTGAAAATATTGATTTAAAATGATTTGTAATAATTTTATAAGTGATAAAATTCAATTCGAATATATTATTTCAAATATTGAAAAATAAGTCAAAACAAGTTGCGTCGCTCAACGATAGATCGCGATTTGACGCCGAAAAGTTCAAATGAGTGTGTATAGTGGAATATAGCTCGAAATTTTTCGAGATAAGAATATTCTAGACTATTATATCCATATCTTCTAAAAGAAGAAAGAAAATCAAGATTTCTTCTTATAGATTTTGAATTAAATTCAAATCAATTTTCTAAAAAAAAATCGCGATAGTGTAGTTAAGTGACCATAACAGAAAATCTATTTAAATGAATGTTTATAATTATGGAATAAATTTGATAAATCCATTTAAATGGTTTAGAAGAGATTTGAAGGGCAAAATATGAATTTTCAAATATTAGAAAATTGATAGCACTTTCCGCAGCACTTTTATGCTGCGAATTCTCTAACTTTTTGAATATGAATCTAAACATAACGATTTCCCAGAATCTATTTTGAATGTTTTTAAAAGGAAAATTAAGCATTTGAAAGATAATTTGGAATCTTTACAATCAATTCCAAAATAAAGTTGATTACTGAGTATGCGGAAACAACTAGTACATTTGTCTCCCCTGTGAGATCTGAGAAGATAAAACAAGATGTTTAACTATGGTTAGGAATGGAACAACCAGTGCCCTGAACTTACCCGACCTCTATTTTCTTTTCTTACGCAAGGGGTGGAACAGATCAAAAGGAAAACTCGGATGCTCTAAAATAAAAGGATTGTTTTAAATTTCTGAAATAAAAGAAGATTAGTATTATCCAAAATTTAAGTAATCTCCAAAATGAACAAACTACAACTTGGGTTGCATAGAGATAATCTTCTTATAATTGGTATTAAAATCCAAAGAGGGAACTCGTCCTTTCGTGGAATTTAAAAGGTGATTTTGTCGTTATTCCGTCCATAGCACTTGTTGAATATGGAAATTAATGTTGAGTAAACTTAGAATAATTTCTATGATCCTTTTTACTCATTAATATTTGCTAAGATTTATTTTAGGGTTTATAATAAACAATGTCTAAAGTAACATTGTTTTTTTAAACCCGCCTAAAAGTTAAGAAATTTGGATCGAGTTAAGTAAGGGAAATTGAAATATTATCCAAGAAAAAGAATGAATTGCTTAGAATTACTCTAAGACAAAATAAAGAGATTTCGTGTAACGACCCAAAATTTTCGAAGCCGAAAATTCCAGATAGTTATGAAAAAGAAGAAAGAGATAGAAGAAGAAGAGATCAGAAACACCAACACCTCACTTTCACAGCGGATAATATATAATAACAAATAATAACAATTTACAAAAGCATTCTGTATCTGTCAATTACATCTATAATACATCAGGGTTACATATATAACAGACATTGAATATTCACAATTATCATGCCACAGACATACAACAATATAATACAGCGGAAACACTCCATACGTTATTGCCATCCAGCTCGCCTCCCGAGCTCTAGAACGTCCTAACCTGAAAATCTGTAATACTCGGTCTGACCCACGCATTACACCAAAGTAACACCCGGGTCAGGCTGGAAACCAACGTGTGTAAACCCATCTAATATGGAATACAAACATATAACTTATATAGAACCCAGGGTAACTCAAACCAATTTTACCGGTTCACAATATGTTATAGACATAACTTATTTCACACATAAGTTTCTAAGGACCAAAATTTAGATCAAATAGTCCGATTCACTTAAATCGTTTCATTCCAACCTATTAATCTCACATATCAATTTATAATAATTCGAAGTGGTTTCGGGTATTTCCCAATACCCGATCCCGGCCTCTTCGAGTCTCATCTCATCCTAACCCAAGTTCTCCAAATGAAATACACAACAATTCATATCAGGGATATCAACTCATTCAAAGCATCCAATACCATTCAATCATCCATAAGCAAAGCTTAAGCACATACAAATTTAATTTAATTAATCCTGATTGAATTACCAACCTCAATCACTTAGATTTCTTCATTTAACATTAATTAATTTCAAATCAATTAATTAATCATCCCTTAATTTTTCCATCTTAATTAATCACCCTGGATTAATTATCCTTCAATTACATTCAAATAATTAACTTTAATTAATTTTACGATATTAATTCTTCTTAACCAAAATCAATAAGTAACCTTAATTACTTCATGAATTAATTAACTATTTTAATTACATTAATCCTTAATTACTTATATTAATTAACTTCTCATAAGTTATTTTTACTGATCAATTCATCTTAGTTAATCAATCTTTAATTACATCATTAATTTTATAAATTTAAGATTTTCAATTATATTTTAATTTATCCTAATCTAAACTAATTACTTAAACCAAAATATTAATCATTCTCGATAAATCTCATCACGCAATTAACTATCGTTTATTTACGTCATTAAATAAATTAATTAGTCGTTTTATAATAGAAGCTTAAAGGAATTTAAAACCAAATTTATTTTTAAATTCAAGTCAATTTACATTAATACTTTAACATTCAAGTTGTTAAAACACTTAATATTTAAAAACTTAATTTGTTAGATTTAACTTTGATATAGAATCTTGTTTTAAATCTCTACTTTACAATTTTAACTTCAGTTTTTAATCATTTTCATTTCTTTCCACTTCATTCTTTTTTTATTCTACAATTATTTCACTTTCAAAATTCACCCTTATATTTCTTATAAAAAAAATCCAATTTATATATTTCGATAACTCAGGGTACCGAAATATTCAAGCAACTCACAGCATTCATTATTCCATTTGCCAATAATAATCATCCCAGACTACCAATCATTCCAATATATACTAGATATTACTATATAATATAGCATATCAATTCAATTCAACCATTCAACCAATCATTAAAATTTAAATAAAAATCCAGAAGCGTGAGGTTTACTCACCTTTGATTTTTCTTTTTGCAACCCATTCCAACCAGCTTGTTTTCTATTCAGATTCCAAACCTTGAATAAACATTTACAATTTATTAACATTTGAACCAATCGATCAGCCTATTACCATCTATTAATTTTAACTAATTTCCTTTTCATAAATCTAATTAGTTAATTATTTATTTAAATCAATTTTGATTTAATAAAATATTATTTGGTGACTAAAACAAATAAATAAGTTTAATTAAACAATTTGATCTCCATTAATTTAAAATTCAACCGGTGAATGAAAATAGGTACTCACGTAAATTTATTTTCTTCGAAAACTACTTGTACCTATAAAAAAAAATCTATAGATTTCAAAAGTCTAATTTTATATAAACCTTTAACATTTATAAAATTCCTATACTTTTGTTTTCAAAACTATATATATATGCATTAAAATAAAATAAAACAGAAATGTTTAAACTTTGTTGTAATATTTTTCCCTGATTTGATATACGTTTCTATTTTACATGTACATGTATATATATTATAATAATTTTTTTTAGTAAATAACAAAATAAAATTATACCCTACTGTAATTGTTTTTTTAATATATAAATATGCATATTGAAAATAAAATAAATTATAATAAAGCAAATATACCTAACTGCTTAATCCTAAACCCAAGATGCCCAAACCCTAGCAACAGCTCCTTCCCTCGAAATCGTGCCGCCACTGCTGCCGAGTTGACCAGCCCCCTTCGACCTCGACTAAACTGATGCGTACGCACGCGTGAAGACGTCGCCTTGCCTGAGCCAACTCCGCGATCCCCAATGCTCGAATCACCTCCGACACTCACCAGCTATCGATCAAATGACCTCGCGAAACCCTAGCCTCGGTCGCGACTTCGTCGCCGCATCTTGTTCGAGTCCGCCTTCATCTCGATCGAATATAGATCGATTTAGGTTGGTTAATTATTAAGTCGTGGATTTTTAAACTAAAAGGAGCGGCCGTTTTTCTCTTTTTTTTATACTGAGGTCGATTTCGATTTCTTTTTGAAGATTAGAGAGGACGGAGATAAATATCAATTTGGGGAAGCTTCTCGAGTACGCGTGGTAAATGAAAATATCTTTGACTGTTTGACCATAAATTTATTATATTATAAAACTTTCAAAACGTCTCGTTAATTGTCATTTAAAGTTTCGAGCTCCTCTTAAGGAATGTCGCTAGGTGATTATAAGGTTTTACCTATGTTCCAAACGTAATGTAACGTGTTTCGGAAGCTAATTCGATCATATGTGCGAGTTACGGAAGTAAACGATCAATTTTAAATCAAATTGATTAAAATAGTTCTAAGAGTTTTGAGCTGCCAGGGTCAAACGACAACTCCGATTGCTACGAAAATTGAAATCCGATAATAATATAATATTACGGATCTAATGGAACTAGTTTCGTCGAATTCCGAGACTGTGCCTCGGAAGGCTATTTTTAAATATCGATTTAAACGATATATTATTAAAATGGAACAAATCACCTTGAAATTCAATTCCAACCATTCTATTATCTTCAGTAACATCATTATAAATTTTACAAGCCTTCAAATTATTTTTAACAGGCTTGAAACTGAAAATTTCAATAATTTACCCAATTTCAGTTTATTAAATCCAATAACTTAATTTCTAAATAATAATGATATTTAAATTCAAGTTAAAAAATCAACTTTTAAATATTTAAAATCAATTAACTATTCCAATTTAAATTGCTAAAAATTCCTGGTCGTCACATTTCGAAATCATCCAAAAAGAATTAAAGTGGAAAGAGACTAAATGATCTTATATACTCATATTCATCTTTTATCGATAATTGGATTTCGAATGAACCGGGGTTGGATTTGGTGATTCCTATCCGAAAACCACTTCGAACCAATGTATACATTCGAATGTGAAGACATGTTGAAAATGATGATTATTGAAGACCGTAAATCTTCATAGCGCGAGGACTGCTTATTCACATGCTCTGGGTAGCTCCCATTATAGAGTTATTTATAGCAGTGGTCTCCTCATTGTGGAGATTTTTCGGATTGCAAGGACTACTCGCTACTAGTGGTAGTAGGAGAGTGCCTTCGGTTTGTCCTGTTCTTGGACAACTTGTATGGACGTTTGTTTGACATTGTATTTCTAACGATTACGTACATTAGTTTTTAAAAACATACGTCTATGGTGGCGGAGAAGACAACTTCTCTTAGCTTAACACCTTCCTTGAGACATATGAACTTAAGGGTTGTATTTTTGTAGAAGGAAATTAGTAGTCAACGGAAATTGCAATGTGGCATTCAGAGATATGATATGTGAAAAGGAAATTGTTGCCTCGAGCCTCATCAACCAGAAATGACCGAAACAGGGTTAGATGTAGCAAGGCTAAGTGGGTCATTCTCAATCAGGGTATGATCATCCCCTTATAAATATATTTCTTCTCGCTATAACGTCCGGGATGTAAATTAATGTGGTTTGCATGCTTGAGCGCGCTCGGTTAAAGGCCAGTAACGACCGGGAGATGGTATATTCGGTACTATCTAGTTATAGAGATATGCCGATCTTGTGTTGGTAGAGGATCCTTTGTGATGGTCCTCGGGGCATCCATCTAGAAATATACCCATCGGAAGGTAGTCCTTTCACCTGGTCATTTGTATGGAAATCCGTTCTCCTATAAGAACCTACGGTTTTATTTATAGAGCCCAGTATGCTGGAATTTAATAATGGTAACAATTTTGGCTAAGATTAATAAGTTTATTTTCAATTGTTTTCAAAGATATGTCATTAGAAATAATATCAAATGTTTTAATATATAAAAGTGTTTAAGTTATCGTAAGGTAAAAACCCGTCCGTGTTTATGTGTGGACATGGTCTTATGAGATACTCTTTCTTTTCAACGATTTTATTTAAAGGCTGATATACGACACTGTCATTTATTATTGAATTTTTTTCATGCTGGTTTATCAAGCCTGATCCGGGTATTTTCAATACTCGGGTTTAAATCCGAGTAGTTTCAGGTTTAGTCGAAGACGGTTGAAGTTTCCAAAGGAGAGCTAGAGATATTCATCTATGTATGACAAATTCTATTATCCGCTACTATTAGTTTGTATTAGTTTGATGTTTGTCAGCAATTGTAAGGACAGATGTTTATAACTGTCCAAATTAAATTTAGGTTGAACTTTGATATATGTAATATAAAAGTTTTTCCGCTGTAAAGATATTTGTTCAATATTATATATTATTCCATTAGTGTGAAATTCTATTCTGTCTTATTTTCTTTATTACCCTTGATCATCCATACTTCCATGCAACTTGGGTCAGACATGAGTGGTTAATTGTCAGCTTAAAAGGTACGGAATTATGGGTCATCACACTAACATTTCCAAAGGAACATGAACATGAAAAAAACCAAAAGTGAGTCAAGGGCCATCCATTACCTACACTTAACTCAAATAAGAAAATGAGTGCATATATTTATGAATTTATATAATTAACCACGTAGAAGAAAGACTACGCCTTTTATACAACGTTGATTTGTGGGTAAAGAACTAAAACTCTAAAAGAGTTAGTTTCCTAATCGTAATAAAAGCAGTGAATCTGAATAGTCGTGTGCATTATCATCTATCAGGACAAAACTTAAGGAATTATAATTTCTATTATAACAGTAATTCTGTGATGCCACACCTCTACACTCACACTAGCCAAGGACACTACGGGGTAATGCTGTTGACCAGCACGAAAAATAAGACTATTGAGGAATGACCATCTGTGTAATTGGTTTAAGCGAGAACTGAATCGCCAGATAGTATATCATGCATTTCATTTCAAGAGGAAATCTGTCATATCCAATCCAAAGTGAACTTATATGAATATAACACATAGAAGTGAACATCATAGCAGCGGCCATACAAGATCCACTACATGCCAAAAGAATAGGTACGTGTACTACACAAAAGAATATGTATACATAAACGAGTCTCTATCTCGTATACATGAAAGATAAAAGCTACAATGTAGAGTAGTTAGCAAAAAGTCAGATGACGGTCCCTGCTAAGAAGTCAAGTAGAAGCACCTGACCTCGGTTTGACCCAAGTATTATTTAGAAGAAAAATAATAAACGAATCAGTCTAGCTATAAATATCATATAAGATGATATATGATAAGAGATATGATAAAAATATATGATAACAATAATGCCATACTGTGAGAAGTATATATTTGAAAACAATGAAAATAAAAAATATCTCAAGTTTTCTCAAATGCTCAAAAAGAATGTTATATTCTTTATTTTATTCACCAAGTCACCAATATTAATAAAGCTTACTAATGCAAGTCACAAATACCGGTGAAACACAAATTCAAGAAATCACAAAAAGGTGGAGGCCTATCATAAACGGGAGCATGAAAAATCACCAACACGTGTATCATAAACGGGACGCTAACCCATGGGTCGATAACCCAAAGAGACGGTGCAACGACGTAGTACAACAATACGCCCGAGGAGCCTGAAACTCAAATAAGCCGGAACAACGACATAGTACAAAGATACACTCGATGAACCTAAAACTCAAATAAGCCGAAACAATGACGTAGTACAATGGTACGCCTGATGAACCTGAAATTCAAATAAGCCGAAACAATCACGTAGTACAATAATGGTATGCCCGATGAACCGAACTCCATAAAACGGTTAAAAGACCATGGTCCCTAGCCCATAAAAATGAGACGAAGCTCTATAGAACGGGTATAGCCCTCCACATGGATAAAAAGACATCGCACATTGCTAGTCTAAACTACAAAATGATCATCATTAATCAATAAGTGTAAATTACACTAAGCTAGTAAATAAATGAGTTAGACTTCATGTCCCATAACCACCGGCTTAACTCAAATATTTACGAATAAATTGTAGACTTCCACTCGAAAATAAGTGTAAATTACACTATGCAGTCAATAAACGAGTTTAGCTTCATGTCCCATAACTGCTAGCTTAACTTAAATATTTACGAACTGATTGTAGATTTCCACTTGGAAATTTTCACTAGATTTCAATCGAACAAGTTCAAAAATTAACCGACGAAGTAAACGCAAGCATTTCATAACACTTGTTTTGCGAAGTCGTTTAATTGGATTTCTCATACGAATGAGGTAAAAGTTTGTATATACTAATAGATTGGAAAACGGTTTTAAAATCGAGCTTTGTACTGAAAGTAATGTTGAAATCATTTTTGTGAAAGAGTTTCAGGATTTACGACTAGTATAAAACCCTTTGTATTTTAAAGTGACAAATCATAGAAATGATTGTAAAAACAATCTATCACCAAAAATCCACATTCGACGACGTGAGTTAAAACCATGAAAATCGATATCAAATCCATCAAATGAATATTCCCAAAAATCCGAAAAAGAAGTTATCAAAGTCAATAATAAATGAAAACAACTAACCGGATCAACAAAAATCGACAAGAAATGGAAATTTGCATAAAAACAGGCAAAGTAGCGAAAATTCAACAGGACCGGACGTCTGGTTGGTTTGACCAGACATCTGACCCTAGGATCTGCAATTTTTTTTCCTGCGTTCGTTATTTTTTCCAGAATCCCCTACCAAACGTCTGGTAGGTTCAACCAGACGTCTGGTTGCCTGAGCTGGGTAGAAATTTGTCTAGGCCGTTGATGGCTAAATCAACTCGAAAGCGGTTGAACGACCGATGGAGGCTAGGGATTTATGCTAAGCGACAACCTAGTCCTATAGGCTCTTCGATACACTCCAAATAACATGTCCAAACATCCATAGAAGGATTTTCATAAATTTTGACTTCAAAACCAAAATTGAAAAATTCGCCAAACCAATTCAAATCAAAAGAAACTGAATATGAAATAGATGTTAGGAATTCATAATTAACAACAACAAAAGCTATAGACATAGATGTGAGTTCAAGAGCTCACTTTAATTTCAAAAGCAAGAAATGACAAGCTCTAAAGCAAGCTCAGACCAATCTCTTTACTACACCTTTAGAATCTTCAATCTATTATCAAATGTAAAGTTTTTTCCTAAGTTGGGTTATAGGAAAAATCAAGAATTGAAGAGGGATTGAGATGGAGAAGATGAAGAGCCTCTTCTTACTTAAGCTTCTCCTTGATTTTAGAACTATAACTTGAATTCCTAAGAGAAACCAGGGCTTAGGAATTTTAGTTTCATCTTCCACCATTCTTCCTAGGGCTTGAGTGTTAGGAATTTAGAAAATGGAATGAATGAATGAAGAGGACCCAGTCCTATAAGCTCTTCGATACACCCCAAATAACATGTCTAAACATCCATAGAAGGATTTTCATAAATTTTGACTTCAAAACAAAAATTGGAAAATTCGCCAAACCAATTCAAATCAAAAGCAGTTGAACATGAACTAGATGTTAAAAATTCAAACCTAACAACAATGAAAGCTATAGATATAGATGTGAGTTCAATAACTCACCTTTAAATTCAAAAACAAGAAATGTAAAGCTGTAAAACAAGCTTAGACCAATTCCTCTTCACGACACCTTTAGAATCTTCAATCTGTTGTCAAATGTAAAGTTTTTTCCTTAGTTATGTTATAGGAAAAATCTAGAATTGAAGAGGGATTGAGATAGAGAAGATGAAGATGATGCTTACTTAGGCTCCTTCTTGATTTTAGAACTAGAAATTGAACTCCTAAGAGAAACTAGGGCTTAGTAATTTTTGTTTTTCTCTTCCCACCATTCTTCCTAGGGCTTGAGTGTTAGGAATTTAGAAAATGAAATGAATGAATGAAGAGGAGTGGAGCGGGAGCAATTAGGTAGAAGAGTTTGGGTCTCTTATTGGGTTAATGGGCTAGAACCCAACCTAAAGCCCAATTGAAAATACCAAAATAGTAATCAACTCCAAACATATCGATGTTTATACTTAAACAAGTTGTAAACGTCATTTTAAATTCAATGGAAGTGGTCTTGAGTCCGAATTCGACTGTTTACAAAAAGTCACATTTCAAACATTAATTCAACTAACAATGCTATATTTAAATATGTAACTGTAAAATATGCGGGTTGTTACAAATTTTCTCCCTTAAGACATTAATATGAGATTTTACGTTTTTAAGGAACTCTTTAAACTGTTGTTTTTAGTTAAATTATAGTTAGGGTTCAAAATCTAATTGAAACGAAAAAATGACTATATAGGTCAAAATATACATGTAGTAATATTATTGTTATTAGAGAACCCTTGATTTGGCCAAATTAGTTAATTTTCTATAAACATATTTAAATTTGAGGGCATTAGGAAAAATGACAAACTTTGAAAAAAAATCAGGCTAAATGACGTGTGGTTTGTTTTTAGGCCGAAGGACAAATGCTAGTTATGATTAGCATTATATTCAACTTTTACACTATACAAATGCTAGTTATATCTAGCGTTACATTCAGTTTTACATTATACAAAATGCTAGTTATAACTAGCATTGTTCTTCAGCCTAATTTTTTTTATAAGTTTGTCGTTGTGCCTATTTTCCGGTTTAAATTTTATAAAACTTAATTAACAAAGTTAATTTTTGTAAACTTAGCTAATTTATTATTATATATAAGTTTGCTTAAATTTTATAAAACTTATTTAATTTAATTAATATTATATAATTTATTATAAGTATTAGTATTTTTATTATTATTTTAAACCTAGTTAATTTTAGTAAAAACTTAGTTTATTTATTATAATTATTGCTATTATCATTGTTGTTGTCATTGTTGTTATTAGTATTATTATTAACTTAGTTAATTTTCATAAAAATTAGTTTAATTATTATTGTTATTATCAACTTAGTTAATTTTTATAAGCTTATTTGATTTCTGTATAACTTAATGAATGAAATTAATTTTTATAATCTTAGTTAATTTATTATTACTATTATATAAATTTAGTTAATTTTTATAAAACTTAGTTAACTTAGTTAATTTATTATTATTATTATTTGTATATATTATTATTATTATTATTATTATTATTATTATTATTCTACACACACGCAAGCTAGATTTCATATTGGCCATACCACCTTACAAATTATAATAGATGTAAGGCAAAGCTGTGCCAACAAATAAAAAATAAAAACACAACAAACTAGCTGGAACACAAGAGTTAGGCAGCATGCCTAAACTACTAATAAGACCTAAAGTAGTCCCTCCTCCAAAGAGGAAGAACTATAACCATTATCTGACAAATCAGGTCCAAGGACATTTACAAACCCATAAAAATCAAGACCATGAGCTAAAGTTTAACTTTGACTTGTAGGTAAAACATTTAGAGCCTCCGTCATTGGAGCAAGAAGGGGACTAACAGTTGGCAACAAATTAGCAGGGGCGTTTAGACAAATAGATCCAGTGGCTGTAAATTCCCCAACATTTTTGAGGGATTGGGGGACTGGACCGTAATCAAACAAAATGTTAACGACCCCAACAGTTTGCACAATACTACTGTCACCACCTACCATAGATAGGCAGTGGCATCTAAGACGCCCACCAAAATATGGTCAATAGCCTTGTAGACGTTGATAGAAGGATCACCAAGCGAAATAACAGAACTCATAGCAATAGAGATCGAGTTAGTGCTAGGAATGACATTTGTAGAAGGCAAAAGCGAATGCAGACTTTGCAGAGATGATGATAATACATTGTCAGGATGAGCAAGGTCCAAAGTAGAAGTACGTGGGTCTGCATAAGCATGACAAGAGCGTTGCAATTTTTCGCCATTAGATGGATGGGACGAGGGTGAGGGGAAAGGGGAGGATAAGGACGAGAGGAAGATTTACTATAATTATAAAACTTAGTTAGTAATACTTCATAAATTTACTATTATTTTTATTTGAAATATTAATAATGATGTCCTGATTTATATGATTTAAGGCTGACTTGGACATAAGTATGATTTCAATTCACTCAAGTCCTAACCACATAATATGTGATACTTTGAAAAGTTGTAAATCATTCATCCAAGATCTATATCCTTCAGCTCGTTCACCATATAGCAAGCTGCATTCCTTCAGTCAATACACAGAAGTTCAAGGCCAATACAAAAAAGTGCATTACACATTATTAAGCATCAAAACATTGAACATATGCACAAAATAAATTCAATGTATGGTGAACAAGTGACATGCTGAGGTTATCATAATATTCTGTGGTTCCATCCCCATGTTATGTTACTTATTTGTGCAAATGCAACCAAATCCACCAGAGTAAATGATAATATTATGAAGTCACACTTGCATAAGAATGTATTCATAGGCTAGCATAGCTAATAATCCATGCAGGAGGCATGTCATTAGTTAATTATTCTCATTAAATTGGCGAACTACACAAGCATATCTAAGGAAGTCAATAACTAAATTATTGGCATCAAGCCCACGCTGTTTTCCATTGAACCAAAAACTGCCAAAACTGAAATAATAATTACATCAGATAAACTCATACAATAAAAATATGCAGCAATATCGAAATAATCAAAAAAAAAAATATGATGCTCTACACCACATTTAATTTGCCAAGGGAGAAAAGTACGGTTGCTTAAAAAGTACGTGCCTTCTTTATGGCAAGATCATAATTTTCTAGTATACCATATTCCCGCTCAAAACGCAGTGACGAATGAAAAATCTTCTGACATAAATTAACTCTTCAGCAAATGAACATAAGAGCGTCTCCAACAGTTCCGAATGCGGAAATTCGATTTTCCGCACTCCGAAATGTTAGAGCCCTCATTTCTACTACAGAAATGAGGGCGGGAGCCTGTTAAACAGGCGCCCGTGTTTATTAAACATCGGACGCCTGTTCAACAGACGTCTGGTGAAGACTCCTATATCAGACGCTTTTTTCCCTCACCCCCTCATTTCTCCATTTTCCATCATCTTTTCAGTTAATTTTTTTTTTTAATTTAACTTTGCCTTCAAATGTTTCCCCATTCGGTCAACATTGGTAGACGCACCGTTCGATATACGACCGATGCCAATATCGGACCTGCTCATGTTGCTACCGTGACTCCAGACGATCTTCGATCCTTGCATGACTTGCCCCCTACTGTTTCACATCGACTTACTGCAGCTATAGCGACGCCACAAGTATACGTTTATTTCTTAATTGCTTGATGAACAAACATGTAAATATATATGTATGATAATTCTTTATTTTTTTAACATTAAATAATCATATATTTACGTTCGTCACGTAGCGATGCGAGGTAGTTGGTATAAGTGTATTTCTGAATATTTTGATCAGTTACAGCAATCGATTTTGGATAGGCTATATGCGTCACCTTCTGATGAATTTCTAGCTTTACCTAGATTTGTGCATGTAGATCGTTGCCTGGTTGAGGGCCTCACCGAGATGATGGCCTACCACTCACACATTTCATTTCCCTGATGTAACATCCCGATATTTTTAGCCATTCTCATCCACACATGCCGGACTTGAATTGCTCAAAAAACTGCATTGTAAATAAATTTGGAGCAAATGAAATACAATCACATAATCACAGACACAGAAATATCAGTATAATTCGCAGCGAAAATTAAAATACCATAGTAGTTCATGAAACTATTAACAACTCTCAAAACAAAATACATGAAATCAGTCTGAAAACATATACAATAGAAATCTCAAATACATAGCAGTTTGTAAATTGCAGAGCTGAAATAGAACACTGAAATTGAAAGGGAATATATAACTAGACAAACAGAATCTCCAGCGATTCCTAGCTCCAGAAAAGAGATCCAAAGCTAAGCTGTAAATACTCAGGCTGACCCGAGCGTAATGTAAAACACAAAACACTCGAGTCAGGACATATATACTTATATAATGTAAACCAACTCAAATGAACTGTATAGCATAATATCTTAAAGGATGCTTGGGATCGCCTATACTCTAAGGATCGATTAAACCAAAAATTAAATATATCCCGTGGTTAAGATTCAGAAATGCTATTTTATACTTCTAAATCAACTATCAATTTCAAAATTCAATATCATTTCGAATTCATTTCAAATATCAAAATATCATATCTTTCCAAAACCACATTCATTTTATTTAATTTAAATATCCTTCCAAGTCACATTTCAAAATGGTTTATATTTCAAATCAAATTACTTCATTTAAACCATTAAAATTTGAAGTAATTATATTTAAAATCAAATATTAAATTTTCAAAATTTACCCCTTTCAAAGTTCATTTATTCACTTAAATTTATTAAAACAGTGAAAATTCAATTTTCACAGCAGTTAGAAAACGCTACGGAAAGTTATATTTAAAAACAATTCAATTAGCAAAAGACAGCATGTAAAATACTATAATAGGTTTAGATTTCAATTAAAACTTTAGTTAAGTCCAGCAACTATAGCACTTACAAAGTGCTATAATAATCCTTTATTAAAATTTAGCCATTTGGTTCATTTATATCAACTACAACATTTACAAATGTTGTAATATCATTTACATTAGAAATAATAGCATTACAAAAATTGCTGTTAATTAACTTTCAAATATCCAATATAATTTCATAAACCATTAAATTTTATTTATATCATTTTAAACTTATAAAATCATACATTTTCACATTTATAACCATCATTTAATTTTCCTAAAATTCATCATTTTATAAAGTTAAATTTCCATTCAAAAATCAATATTTATTAATAATTCACTTATTAAATTTCAACATTCAATTTCAATTCATATAATTAAATTTTTAACTTAACACTTAAGTGTAAATTTCAAATATAACTTAATTTCATTTTGTTTACTTAACTTAAAAATTCACTTTTAAACCAAATTCACTAATTTCCAATTTAAGTAATATTTCAAAATTCAACTCAGTATTCATTCATTTAACATTTTAACTTTATTCAAAAATCATTAATATATTATACGATCATTTTAAATTCATTTAAATTCAAAATATCCTAAATTTATCATATTTCATATTTAATTTAAGTTCCATTTATCACCAAGTTATAATCTCCAAAAGAACTTACATTTCAGATTTTCTAACTTTACCATTAATTTATTTCACTTATAAATTTTCAGAAAATCAATAATACTTTACAAAAAAATCATTTTTAATTGAATTTAAATCAAAATATTATAATATTTACATTTCAAAAATATTTTAAATTTTTTAGAAAAACTTATATTAACTACAGGTCTGTACTTCATTTTCTAACCTCGGAAAAGCGATACGGATGATATATCATTTCAATCCGTAATTTACAAAGAAAACCGGGTTTTATCATTTCAAACCCGCAGCCCCAGTAAATGAAATAATTTTAAAATCGTTCAGGCCTATCATTTCAGCCCATAACGATTTTCCCTTATTCTAAAGTCCGTTCGGGTATGTATCATTTCAACCCATAGTATTCTAATCTAAAGGGAACTTGCAGTGTGATAAACTGATATAAATAACAGAATAGCATAAAATAACAGTAATATATCATATAACAGATAAATAAGCATGGGAGAACATCATACGATCATAACATAGCAGATATAACATGGTGATGCATTTTACAGATTCAAATGTGATCGATTACTAGTTATATAAGTATAAAACTGTCCGATGAGAATAACTCACTGGTATAAGCTGAAGACGACAACTGAAATAAACAAACCGAGATCTCCGAAGGCACGATAACACGAATAAGATTCGAGATGGGAGAGCCAAAGATTAATTTCCTTGAATACAATTCAAAGAAGACAATATAACCGCATAAGCTTTTCAACCCAAAATATAGTAAAACAATGTTAGAAATGAATGCACAAAACAAAGCTAAAAGCTTTGCACTTGCTTTCAACCTTCCCTAGGCTCGACCATAGGTTAGAATACATGGCTAAGGCATGGGTTTTGATCTGGTTTGGGTCCAAATGGGGTCGGCCTACATGGGTTTGATGATGGTGCAAACATAGGTGATATAAAATAACAAGCTAAGGCAACACAACCTAGGATTCATGCAACATATAGGCTTGGCCAAAGCAAAGGTGGGCACGGCCAACTTCAGGTGGGTTCAGGGGATGACATGTCAGTGGTGTCAGGTCAGGTAGGGGTTGGAGATGGTGGTGTAGGTGGTGGCTAAGGGGGTGTTTGTGGTGGATGAAGACCAGTGTGCTCGGCTATGTTCATATAGGTGGAGTTTGGTGCATTTTTGTGATGGATCATCAACCAAGGGTGGCTTGGCTTGAGATGGTCAGTGAGAAGAGGTGGTGGAGGCTGGTTCAGGTGGTGGTGGAGGCGACAAGGTGGCTGGAGTGGTGAGGCCGAACCTGAAGAGGAAGAAAGCAGGTGCAAATTAATTATAAGCAAGCATAAAAAATGAAAAAGAAAAGAAGATTTGACCCAAAAATTTTCACAAGAGGCCGAACTATTTTGTGAGATGAGAAAGAAAATAATTCACGCGAAAATGAAAGAGAGAAGTCGGCTGAAGGTAGGAGTTATGTCAGCAAATATGGAAAGGTGTTGGTTGAAATGTGAAAATGTGTGAATACAAAAGGACTTAAGCAAATCAAAGGTCACAAACTCTTCAAATTACCATATTTTCTTTTTGAATTTTAAATAATTGAAAAATATGTGTAAATTCAGATAAAAACATGAAAATTTAGTACATAAACAAAAATAATTAAATAAATATTAAATAAATATAATTAAATTAAGAAAATAGCAAAGAAAATGTAAACTAGACTTGAAAATTTGAAAATAAATGAAAGAAATTTCGGAAAATATTTATGTACTTGAAAAATATTTATAAATAAAGATAAGAACACAAAATAAAAATGCATTCGCAAAAATAAATAAATAAATTTTAATTAAATATAATTAAATGAAGAAAATAGTAGAAAAATGAAAACTAGGCTTTAAAAATAGAAAATAAATGCAATAAAATTTGGAAAATTTTTATTATCACTTTAAAATATTTATAAATGAAATATTACAATAAAAGCAAATTTAAAATAATTTCAAACAAAATAAAGTCAAATTTAAATATTATATTCAAAAATCTAGGGTTGTTACACCTGTTTTTGAGCTAGGACTGACTCCTCTAGATTTTTATATTCTCACTGGCATAGAGGTTGGTCGACCGGACCGTCTTCCTGTTCCATTTGATAGTTCGTTTGAGGAGTTCGAGTCATATTCAGCTTATTTACCGACTTTGGCCGATGAGGAGGTTAGAGAAGGAGCTGTTACTCTCCCTTGTTTGCAGCGGTATATAGTAGAGTACATGGCCGTTGAGGATATGCACACTCCGGTTATCCTTGCCTTCATATTATACCTTTTTTGGGTCTATATTTTTTTAGTAACAATAAGTGTACTATTATGCTTGGTTTTTTGGATGGATTAGTAGATGTGGATGGACTACATATATTTGATTATGGTACTGCTATTATTGGTTATTTGTACGTAGCATTAGATACTTTTGCGCTTCAGCAGTCTCGACAGATGTATGGATTTTGGTACATTCTTCTATTTTGGTACTACGAATATACTGCCAATATGCACCCCCGACTTATTGTAGAGGCGAATGTCACACCTTATATTTACTTTCCTAGATTGCGTCGCTGGGGTCCTCCTATGCATTTGCCCCGTGTTGCACAAGGGGTGCACAATGAGCCGATGGAGGATAGACAGCAGATGGATATGAGGCGGCGTGGTAATATTATCGTTCATCCATGAGGTCAGTACTTACAGTTCCTAGAGCTCGGTCCTGATCATCCACTCACTTTTCAGTTTTCCATGTCACGGCGCAGGATTTGCTTTCAGGTTCCTACATGTCCATTCATATGGTATTTAGGGGAGCGGTGTTGGCTACAGTTGTATGGCATAGTTCGCATTCCTTCAGATCCTTTACCATAGGATGATATATATGGTGATATTAGGGTTGGACTAGCTTATATTCTTGCGATGTGGGGTGCGGGATGGGTGGATGGTGAGCCTTTTACATTTCTTGGAGACTTTGATTCATATTGGGTACGCGTCACCCGATTATATTCGGGGTTTGAACTCCGATCATATTGGTCCGCGTACCTCTTCCGGTAGAGTTACACTACCGCCTTCCACCTTGGAGCCTACATCATCTCAGTACACGCAGCCTCCTACTTTAGACCCCCCCTCCGTGTTTGTTTTGTTATGAAAGCTAGCATGTGATTTAAGCTATAAAAGGCTTGTTAGATGCTGAGAAGTATTATTGCTCGTTCTTATTTCATACAATTTCAAATATAACAAATGGCGGCAGAAGATTATATATTTTTTGATGATAGCGACAACAAATTTGATGAAATGATGGAAGATTATTTTCGTTGCAAAAAGGAACTAATAAGTATGGCTGCACTACAGGTTGGTCAATCGAGCAGGCAACACGGTGGATCAGTTGTTGGTCGTTGGTATAAAAATCGTAGACATTCATGGCACAACGACAGACTGATGGAAGACTACTTTGTTCCAAATCCTACTTACACAGATGCTGATTTTAAAAGAAGATTCCGCATACGGCGTCCTCTATTTCTTAGAATCCTACAATGTATCAAGCAGCATAACAAATATTTTATCTTCAAATCCAATGCATCTCGTACAATGGGATTGACTGGAATTCAAAAAATGATAGCCGCACTCAAAATGCTTGCATATGCAGGACCGGCGGACGCACTTGATGAAAATTTGGAAGTGGCGGAAAGCACGGTATTAGAGTGTTTGGAGCATTTCTGTCAAGCTATCATGGACATTTACGGTGATCAATACTTACGCAGACCGAATGAGGCGAACATAGTAATGTTATTAAATATGCATGGTAGTAGAGGTTGGCCTGGAATGTTAGGCAGTATAGACTGCAAGCATTGAGAGTTGAAGAATTTTCCAAAGGCGTATGTTGGAGCTTATCTGGGTAAGTCTCGTAGGCCCTCTATTATCCTTGAAGCCGTAGCATCGTATGACGTATGGATATGGCATGCATTTTTTGGAATGCCGGGTTCGAACAATGATCTTAATGTAGTCGAACGATCTACGTTCTTCAATGATTTAGCAAACGGTAGATCAACTCCTTGTACCTCTACTTTAGGTGGTAACACGTACGATCATGGATATTTTCTTGGCAATGATATAATTCTAAATGGAGTACCATTGTCAAGACAATTCCTAACACACAAAACAATAAACAATCAAAGTTTGCAGCGATGCAAGAAGGCCAGAGGAAGGACATTAAAAGAGCATTTGGGGTTCTTCAGTCTAGATTTGCCATAGTCAGTAATCCATACAGACTTTGGTCACTAGTTAAACTGACCAAAATAATATATACTTGTATTATTTTACATAATATGATTATAGAGGATGAAAGAGACATAAAAGAAGATTACTTTTACGAGGGTGCTCCAACACCACTACCTATTTGGCGCAAATATGATTGGAAGCGCACTAAAACTCGAGTTTGATGTAGAAAGCCAAATGTGCTACCGTAGTGTTCAACTACATCGAAGACTGCAAAATGATCTCATAAATCATCTTTGTTTTCTGAAAATCAGTGAAACTATATTTCTGTTCTTACTTTTCCTACTGTTGTTTATGTTGTTGTTACTTATTATTGTTATTGTAATCTATTTATGTTTAATTAACGTAATGTTGTCATAATTTTTTTCCAATGTAATGTAATTTCAATGAAAATACTTATATTAATAATTGTTTGCATTCATAACACAATACAAATAACGGTAATTAAAAGATACAAAGGTTGTAAAAACGGTAATTCATTTAATGACCCTCTTCAAGTCTACGCCTCATAATTTCTCTCCTTCTTTGCTCCGTATACTATAGTTGTTCTGCAGACATGTTTGACGTATCCATGAACATTATTGCATCTTCATCTTTTTGCTGATTTCCAACAAGAAGTTGATCCATTCTTGATAACTTTTTTTGGTGTTAAATTGCTCGAGTATCCATTGCCCGATTAAATCTATCTTCAGATTCAAGCAGGAGTTTTTTAATTTCTACTTGATCCGCCCCAGCAGTTTTCTTCTTTTTGGCCGCTTTTGCTCCCTGTGGCCTAACAAAATAATCTTCGATTGGGGTTGAGTCTTCTTCTAATCCTAAACCGTAGCTTCCTTGCGATTCCCTAGAACTAGAGCTTTCTCCAACTCTTGGCGTTTTACCCTGACCACTATTTGATTGAACTTATTGAACGGTTTTCTAAAGCGATGATTTTCATTCAACGTGCTCGACCAACATGTCATAAACATGCATGAAATAATAAAAATGTGATGCTTTTCTAATATCAGGTTTATATATTTGTTTGAGCAACTTATTTGCGGCCATTCTATGTTAAAAAAATAACTAGTATAATTAGAGAACTATGATAAAAAGTAGAATAATGAAATTATATTAAAGCTTACCAAATGCGTTTCATTTTCAAATCCACTAAAATTCTTTTTTTCTTTAGCTTAAACATTTGAGAATAGAACGTTTGCGTTTGACGATTTATTTTTCCATAATGACCTTTGACCGAAGATAGCGTTCTTTTCCGATCGATGTTCTTCTGATTATAGAAATTAGTAATTTTGCTCCAAAAAGACTCACCACTTTGATCGGTCCCTGAATAGGATCGACCGAGAGTGCACAGTAAATGTAGCAAAGATCGTCACTACAAGAAATCGTGCTATTAGTTGCATTCTATAGTAGCGTTTGAATGCTAAATGCATCTATTTCTTAGGCCCAATAGTACTAGTAGCGTTTTAGATTAATTGTTCTAGGTGGCGGGCTTTGTTTTTTCATTCCCGCTTAACATCTGTTTTCATTTTCTTTTGTTACTAGTGCCAAAACAAAACCTAGAATTTATCTAAGTTGCAACGCAATTTCTCAGATCTCTTAAACAAAATAAAGCCTAATATTTTCATTCCCGAGTCTCTAAAATTAATTCGACCCAGCCTAAAGCTTCTCCTTGGTCTAAATCGTCGCCTCTCATCATCAGTTTTGAGATGCCGATGCCATTAGGTGTTCAACAAAGGTAAAGGAGATGGAGAAGCAAATGATGGAGTGGTTTTGCAATACTAGATCTTCGAGGTGTCCATCGCGAAGTAGAGATGAAGAAGGAAGACAAAGGTAAATCTCTACTTGTTTAGGGTTGTGTTTATCAACTAGTATTTTTATTACTGAATATTCATTGTAATTATAACATTTTCGTATTTGGTTCTATGCTGATTACCAAACGTTGATAATTTTTTCTGAACACCATGAACATTATAATATGAATCCTTGAGTTGAAGCCTATGCATAACTACTGATAAAAAAACCAGGATTGGTTTCTAGCTAACTAGATTTTTTAATGTTGATTTTTTTACTTTTGCTGGACAACTGTTGATTGTACAAAACATATTCTAGGTTTCGTTTATTATTATTATTATTATTATTTTTATTATTATATAGTATTTTAAAGAACCGCCTGCTAATATATTACACAGTCTAACAAAATAAAGTAACAGTTATATATATATTATAATGTGTCAGTGCTAGTTAGTTTTTTTAGTTAAAAGTATGTGTGGTCTATGTTATGAAGTCTATTAACCTTTGTTTCAAAATAACAATTCACTGGCATATTTTTTAAGCTAAGATATGAAAATAATATTATTAAATTACACTTTTAACAACATGAACATAGTTGTTTATATTTTATTAATTAAGTTTAGTGAGATTTGTTTATAGCTTTGGTACATGATTTTGGTATCTTGGACATATTTTTTTTAGGGCTTTGGTTTATAACTTTGCACATAAGTGGTTGTTGAGTTTGGTTTATAAACAACAAACTGTCCAACAAAGTTAATTTATTTTATTAATTAAATTTTGCATATAAAAATGGTGCCCACTGCTTAATAAATGGTGAAATCAACAAGTTGCCTAAAGATGTTGGGCTTCATATTCCTAAAGATATTATTTCGTTACTATAATGGAAGCTTATATGATTGATTTTTTTAAAATACCTTGGTGATGTATTATGATTTGTCTATTTGATCCTATTTTTTTCCATGACTCTAGTTGATATTTCATGTTACAAGACAGTAAAGTGATAGTAGGATATCCGCATACATTGAGCACACATTGATGGTTTATGTGTGGATCAAATATTTTAAGTTCAAGTATCATTTGGTGTCTCTTTGTCCTACAATGTCACTGGAATTAGCTTACTTCGTAAAAACCACATTTTGTAATGAAGACAAATCAAATTTTGCTTGTAACGACTGCCATCAATGTATTGGTTAGACATGGTATCATGAGTTTCTGAAAGTACAGTGTTGATATATCATCAAAAAGTTGTGGGCATAAATGACGTAGCGGATTAACAAACTTTGACGTGCTAGTAATGTTTGATACAAATTGATGCAAATTTCTTCCTCACGAAATGATTCGTGTCAAGTAAACAAGATAAATGCTCAAATCCGTTGATCTCTCGAGATACCAGATTCTAGCTATCTTCAACACGTTGATCGCGCACGATTCCACTTTAGAAGATCTACGATTCTTCGACGTTGATCTCGCGCACGAGATTCCGTGAATCGGCTTCAAGTTCGTTGATTCGAGCGCACTCGAATAACCGAAGATGGAAGAAGAAGGAGATCACACCCAACTTCAACAAAAGTGGCACAAAGCACACAAACAATTTTATTCAAAATCAATCCCTTTTACAATGCCAACACACCCCTATTTATAGGAGTTTACAACCCATATACAAGCGACTTAACATATACGACACAACACAAACAATACACGAGTTACAACAATGCAAGTTACAGCAGTAACGACTTACGGCCTAAAAACACCACGCGACCTAATGACATAACAACATACAATATAAGAACGTTACAACATCACGACTTTACGAATTACAACATATTCGACATAACACCATATGCGACTTAACGACATATCACGGCTTCAAGAGTCTTGAGCGACATAAACTGGAGCGACCTAAGCAGATAGCATAGTTGAGCGACTTAAAAGAACAGCGACTTAAGGATATATCCCATCACGCGACCTAACTTCATGCGACTTAGGAGATAACATAAGGTGAGCGACTTAACTTCAGGAGCGTCATAAGCAATGGAGCGGCTTAACTGGAATGACTTAACATACACAAGCGACCTAACACTTTAGGTCGTAGCTCGTTATGATAGCACGCAGGTGGTTCCAGAAAACTTGCAGGGTCGCTAGGGCGACTTATCAACCCGTTAGGTCGTTGGAGCGACGTACCATCGTGTGCTGCATCGATGTCGCGACTTATGGCATCATTCACTAGGTCGCTTGAGCGACTAAGTAACTCGCTAGGTCGCTGGCAACTTAAGACACACGACCTAAGGAAAAGTGGCTTAAGTAGTTGAGTCGCTGGCGACTTCATATAACTCGCGAACGACCTACGGCTAAAAACATGGTGCGCTGCATCATCCTCCTGTGGTTGAAAAGAATTCGACCCCGAATTCACACTCTCCTCTTCTTCGACACACTTATCCCCGTGATATGGAGTCAAGTGTTCGACATTGAAAACGTCTGCAGTATGGATATGATCCGGCAATCTTACCCGATAAGCATTATCATTGATCTTCTTCAAGATTTCTACTGGACCAATCTTTTGAGCTTTCAATTTGTTGCAAGTTCCAACTGGAAAACGGTCTTTTGTCAATACCGCATAAACAAAATCACCCTCTTTGAAGTACACACTCCTTCGCTTCTTATCTGCCAGTTGCTTATACTTCTCATTTGACTTAAGCAATCGTTCATGAACAATCCTGTGACACTCCTGCAACTCATTTACGAAATCACAAGCTCGTCTAACAACCCCTTTCTGACGTGGAACTGTCGACAAATCCAACGGTCCCTTCGGAATGACTGAATATACTACTTGAAATGGACTGAATCCAGTACTTTGATTAACGGAATGATTATGTGCGAATTCTTCCTGACACAAGTTCACATCCCAGCTCTTCAAATTATCCTTCACAAGACATCTCAACAAGTTTCCCAAAGATCTGTTCACCACTTCCGTTTGCCCATCCGTTTGTGGACGATAGGCGCTACTAAAATTCAGCTTAGTCCCAACCATCTTCCACAGACTCAACCAAAAATGACTTAGAAATCGAGCATCCTGGTCAGAAACAATGGTCTCAGGTAGCCCATGTAGTCAATAAACCTCTTTAAAGAACAATTGAGCAACACGGACTGCATTGACGGTCTTTTTACAAGCTATGAAATGTGCCATCTTCGAAAATCTATCCACCACAACATATATAGAATCATTCCCTCGTTGAGTTCTTGGCAAACCCAAAACAAAATCCATGCTAACATCAACCCATGGTCTAGTAGGCATGGGCAATGACATATACAATCCTGTATTCATAGCTGTCCCTTTGGAAACTTGACATATGTGACATCTTTGCACAAATCTTTCAACTTATTTCCTCATGGAAGGCCAAAAATATGATTGAGAAATCAACTGCAAGGTACGATCTCTTCCCACATGACCTTCTTCATGCAATTCCTTCATAATCTTCATTCGCAAACTGCACTCTGGTATACACAACCGATTTCCTCTGAATAGAAAACCATCTACCAACACATACTCATCCGTCTTCCCTTTCTCAACTTCATCTACAATCTTAGCAAAGTAAGGATCCTCAACAAACAATTCTGGAAATACATCGAACCCCGTCACTTCAACTCTCATCGTAGTCAACAAATGATTTCTTCTACTCAATGCGTCTGCCACTCGATTTGTAACTCCTGACTTATTCTTTACAACAAATGTAAACTATTGCAAGTATGCGATCCATGAAGCATGTCTGGCTGCAATCTTATCATGTCCCTGCAAATGTTTCAATGCTTCATGGTCAGTATACAACACAAACTCTTTATAAAACAAGTAGTGTCTCCAATGCTTTATGGCTTGGACAATAGCATAGAACTCCAAGTCATAGGTACTGTATCTTGTCTTAGCTCCAGAAAGTTTCTCACTAAAATAAGCAATTGGACGACCCTTTTGACTTAACACTCCACCAATTCCAACTTTAGATGCATCAGTATTCAGCTCAAAGAGTAACTGAAAGTCCGGGTATCTAATAATCGGTGTTGTAGTCAAAAATGCCTTGATCTGTTGGAAAGCAGAATCAGCCTCTTCAATCCACACAAACTGCTTTCCTTTCATAAACTCTGTCACTGGTGCCATCACGCTACTAAAATGTGGAATAAACCTTCGGTAGAATGATGCTAAACCATGGAAACTTCTCGCTTCAGTTACAGTCCTGGATTGTGGCCAATCCTTGATTGCTTCAACTTTACTTTGATCCACATGAATACATTCCTTGGACAACACATGTCCCAAGAACAAAATACTGGGTGTCATGAACATGCACTTCTTTGTTGCCGTGTAAAATTGCTCCTGATGAAGTATCATCAACACTTCCTGCAAGTGTTGTAGATGCTCTTCTGTGCTTCCACTGTATATCAATATATCATCAAAGTATACCACCACGAACTTTCCAATAAACGGTTGAAAGATCTGATTCATCACTCGCATAAAAGTACTAGGTGCATTCGAAAGACCAAATGGCATGACCAGCCATTCATACAATCCGTACCGTGTCCTGAAGATTGTCTTCCATTCATCCCCTGGTCGAATTCGAATCTGATGCTACCCACTCTTCAGATCAATCTTTGAAAAATAGCAGCCCCACTCAACTGATCTAACAAGTCGTCCAACCTTAGCATCAGAAATCTGTACCTCACTGTAATCTTGTTTAGTGCTCGACTATCTGTATACATTCTCCAAATTCCATCCTTCTTTGATACTAACAAGGATGGTATTGCACAAGGACTTAAACTTTCTTGTACGCACCCTTGTTTAAGTAACTCCTCCACCTGCCTTCTCAACTCTTCGTGCTCCTTTGGACTCATTATATAATGTGGTCTATGTGGTAACACAGCTCCGGAAACAAGATCAATTGGTGTTGTATGTCTCTCAACGGTGGTAATTCTTTTGGTAATTCTTCAGGAAATACATCTTCAAATTCCTTCAACACTGGCTTAACTTCCTTAGGAATTTCAACCATTTCACTACTTTCACGTCCAATCAACAGAAATATTTCAGGCCCATCCTCTACTTCTTTGACAAACTCCTTCAAAGATAACAGAGTCTTTAGTTCCTCGATTTCCTCCAACTTGCTTTCACTTTGTTGTCACTTTTTAGGAACTAAAGTGATTCTAGTATCATTGAACATGAAACTATAGCAGTTAGTCTTACCATCGTGTTGCACGGCTCTATCAAATTGCCACGGTCTTCCCAACAACAAATGAAAAACATACGTATCCACCACGTCACACCAAATTTCATCCTTATACTTCTTTCTGATGGAAAAAGTTACACAAGCTCTTCGACTAACCTTCACTTCCCCGCCTTTCCTCAACCAATCCAATTTGTAGGATTTGGGATGCTTCTCTGTCTTTAACGCTAAATTCTTTACAGCTTCTGTAGAGATGATATTATCATAACTTCCTGCATCGATAACAAACTTACAAACCTTTCCCAAAATAGTGATCGTCGACTGAAAAATATTACTTCTCAACCAGCTAGTCTCCTCTTCCTGCTTTGGCGTCAAGCAAGTTCTCCTCATCATTAAAGAATATCCCTCGTCTCCCGTCAGTAATTCTTCTTCCTCCTCAACTTGTGGTGAATTGGAACATTCTATTTCTGCATCCTCATCCTCAAGCTCAGCAACCATCGCTCGCTTCTTAGGCCTCAGGCATTCATTGCTCTTATGACCAAACTCCTGACAGTTATAAAACTTGAAATTGTTGTTGACCTTTGTCCTAGCAACTTCATTTACAACCGGTTTACTAACAGCCTTGAAAACATTAGTATTGCTACTAGCCCCTTTCACCCGATTGATCGAACTTGTAAGCTCACCACCTCCTCTTCTACCTTGCTTCTCCCAAGCTAGAGCTTTCTGGTATGCTTCAGCAACGGATCTTTGATCAAACATATTTACCATATCCTGAATTTGCATTCTCAATCCTCCAACAAATATAGATGTCAACTTTTCCTCTGTTTCCATGATATCGTTTCTAGCATTCAGTTGATAAAACTCATCTGCATAATCATTTACCGACTTGTCCCTTGTCTCAAATTCTGTAAGCGCTGGTACATAAGAGACTGATAATTGTAAGACAAGAAAGTAGTCTTCATCAACTTCTTCATCTTTTCCCATGAAACAATCTTTGACTTTCCCATTCTTTCCCGTGTAAGTTTAGTTTCTTGCCACCATGCCATAGCTCTACCTCTCAATCGTGTAGCAACCAACTTAACTCTATGATGCTTGGGTACTTCCTTGAAGTCAAAAATTTCTTCAACATTTGATAACCAATCCAAAAAAATTTCCGCTATCATTCCCCCTTTGAATTCTGGAATCTCTGTTTTCATCCCCGACTCCCATCGACGATCATCTTCGCAATCTCTATTTCGACTTTGTCCTTGGCCATGATTTCGACAAAAACTACTATCACCATCACTGGATTCCTCCAAATCTGACGTATGTCCGTGTCAATTCTGACCATCAACATTTCTGCCACGCACGTCTCTTTCTCCCAAAACTGAAGGTGAAACTCTGTTTCCACTATGGTGCGAAACTGGTGAAGTTCTCCTTTGACTTTGATTCATGTCTCTCATCAACTTCTCTAACTTTCCAATACCTTCATTGAACTTTTCATTGATACGCTGCTCTATCTGCTCAGCTTCTTGTCTTCTATATACATCTTCAATATTTTGAAATCGATTAGCACGTCTCGGAGGCATGATCTTCAAACAATCTCTTTTCCGATCTAACTTTGATATAGTTCAACTTAACTCGACTTGCACTAGGACTTAGCTCGGCTCAGCCTAACTTGGTTTCGACCTAACTTAGCTCGGCTTTGACTTAACTGATTCGGCCTTGGATCTAACTTAGCTCTACAAGCTTTGATACCAAATTGACGCAGCGGATTAACAAACTTTGACGTGCTAGTAATGTTTGATACAAATTGATGCAAATTTCTTCCTCACGAAATGATTCGTGTCAAGTAAACAAGATAAATGTCCAAATCCGTTGATCTCTCGAGATACCGGATTCTAGCTATCTTCAACATGTTGTTCGCGCACGATTCCGCGTTAGAAGATCTACGATTCTTCGACGTTGATCTCGCGCACGAGATTCCGTGAATCGGCTTCAAGTTCATTGATTCGAGCGCACTCGAATAACCGAAGATGGAAGAAGAAGGAGATCACACTCAACTTCAACAAAAGTGGCACAAAGCACACAAATAAATTTTATTCAAAATCAGTCCCTTTTACAATGCCAACACACCCCTATTTATAGGAGTTTACAACCCATATACAAGCGACTTAACACATACGACACAACACAAACAATACAAGAGTTACAACAATGTAAGTTACAGCAGTAACGACTTACGACCTACGACCTAAAAACACCACGCGACCTAACGACATAACAACATACAATATAAGAACGTTACAACATCACGACTTAACGAATTACAACATATTCGACATGACACCATATGCGACCTAACGACATAGCACGACTTCAAGAATCTTGAGCGACATAAACTGGAGCGACCTAAGCAAATAAGTTGAGCGATTTAAAAGAACAACGACTTAAGGAAATATCCCATCACGCGACCTAACTTCATGCGACTTAGGAGATAGCATAAGGTGAGCGACTTAACTTCAGGAGCGTCATAAGCAATGGAGCGACTTAACATACACAAACGACCTAACACTTTAGGTCATAGCTCGTTATGATAGCACGCAGGTGGTTCCAGAAAACTTGCAGGGTCGCTAGGGTGACTTATCAACCCGTTAGGTCGCTGGAGCGACTTACCATCGTGTGCTGCATCGATGTCGCGACTTATGGCATTATTCACTAGGTCGATTGAGCGACTAAGTAACTCGCTAGGTCACTGGCGACTTAAGACATGCACCCTAAGGAAAAGCGGCTTAAGTAGTTGAGTCGCTGGCGACTTCATATAACTCGCGAACGACCTATGGCTGAAAACATGGTGCGCTGCATCAATAAATATATTCTGATTAGTTAACAAGGGTATGTGTGTAGTGTACTTGTATTGTTCAGGGAGGAAGAGTTTCTTATAAAGTGAAAGGTACACATTTTAATTATTGCAGTGACAAAGTAAATGAGTTTAAAAGACAATCCTGATTTCATTTATGTCATCCATCTTATGATGCTTATTAGGATATATGTTATCTCTTATGCCTAGAATAAGTTTTGAGTGAAGAAATCCGTTGCTATATGTATCCAAACAAACAAAAAAAAAATATACTTTTTGCATATGGATATTAAGAACAATAAAATGGAAAAAATGCATATATATAAAGTAATTAATATGTTGTATTTAAAAGTACGTACTTGTGACAGTTCTGGTAGGTGAAAGTGAACAATTATATGAGAGAATGTATTCAATAACCATATACATATATTTAAAACTAAAACTTTTACTTCTATAACATAAAGTTTTAATCAACTCAACAAATAAATAATGGGAGTTATGGAAGCTTGCGTACAAGAGGTTGAATGCGTAACCAAGTCCTGTAGTAGATTGAGAGCTTATTCTTTGTTTTGGTCTTGACAGTCTGATTATCTGGTTATTGCAAAATCAACATTGTATTTCTTTTTTTGTTGTGATTCATTTCGTAAGATTTTCCTTGTGTTCTTGGACTTCATTACAAACTTGATTTTATATATATATGCTTGAATTCCTGGCTTCTACATGGGAGAAAGGCGATAATGGGTATAACTTATAGGCATATGACTGTTCACTTCTATAAAGAGATATTTGGTCTGTAAATTGTTATTATTTAGAATTTAAATGATCTTCTTCAAAACTAACATGTTGAAATATATTCACTATGACCATTTTTCTAAATATTTTCTTCAAAAATTAGATGCTACAAGATTGAAAAAAATCAAACTAACTACAAATAATTCTATCGCAAAAATATGGCTAAGTATTTAAATAAATCATTCATCTTGAATGTGTTAGACATATATAATTTGTAGAAAAATAATTCATGCACAAAGCATGTGCCACCATCACGCATGAAGCATTTTGACCATCAGTTTGAACAACATTCGAAAAAGTAATGGCTGAATGCTTTGTGTAACAGTACTCGGTGGCAGTAGTGATAAAGTAGTTTTAACAACTGCCTCCACTATTTCATCCCATTTCCTTCTACTTGACATATTATTATACCTTTTATTTGCTGCAAAACAAGGCTGATAAATTATCCAAATTTTAAGCAAGACCCTTTTTCACAGACAAGTAAAGAACAAACAACAAACAACGTTGTTGTATCCTCTAGTTTCTCTATTATTTAATTAAGTAATATGTTGCAGTTCATTATGCATTATGAAACTCATTGCTATTTGATTATTGTAGGCACAATGAACCAAACCATTCAATCACTATCCAACTTGGTGTATGGAACAAATTTGTCAACCGTCCAAGTTAGGGTTGCTCGACATTGGATTTTGGTAAATCGGAGTATAAACGAGCCTTATTCACTTAACCTACAGCTTCTGGACAATGAAGTAAGTTGTTTTTCCGTTTTACTAATTAGTCAGTAAATTTTTTTGCTTCTTTGACTATAGTATAACTTCAGTTAGAGTATGTTTATATTTGCTTGTAATTTCTAGGTCTGTAGATGGCAGTAAGTAAGAGGAAGGCATGTTGTGGTGTAGGCATGGAGTTTGGGGTTGTAGGATGTATGAATGGAAATCAAAATTGTTATGGTGAGTATGATGGATGAGGTTAGTGTCATAGAAGGGGATGATGGCTACTATGTTGGGGTTTATGGTCGAATGGTCTCTGTTGATTAGGTTATGTGCAATATGATCAGTTGGCAGTGAATGTTGTGGTTTGCTGAAGTGAATAGTGGATGGTGGCGAAGTTGTAAGAGATGAACAGGCAGAGGCACAGTGGAAATTTAGTAGTTGAAAGTGTGGGCAAGAAGTGTGTTAATGGTTTGTGGAAGGAAGACTGACATGTTGTGGTTGGTGTGCAGCTGTTATGAGGAGGGTGGTTGACAGAAGAAGTGGAGGATGGCAGTGGATGGTAGTGCAGTCAGATGGTAGTTTTAGCAATGTTGGTTGACAATGGCAGTATTTAGGTGATGTGGATTTTTTGTGGATGTTAGCAAGAGAATTTATTTAGTGTTTGTACACTATAAAGGCAGCAGTGTTTATATGAGAGTTAAGAAAGTGGATGGTTGACACAGTTTATATTTAAAATGACGGTAAGCGGTTGAAGGTGCTAGAATGTTGAGGCAAGGAATGGGGTGATGGCTTCAGATGGAGGATGTCTTTGATGTGTTTGTTGACGAAACAATGAACTGTTCCACTCAGATAGGCTTGGGTGATGAAATGTGCAGGGGAGGCAGTGGAGGTAAAATGTAGACGGTGGGAGGAAGGGGTTGGAGATGGTAGTATTATGTTTAGGGAGGTGAATTGAGTTTGCACAGGTAAGCATTGATAACTTGATTATGATGCTATGTTTCTTCTATTGTATCTGAAGTTGTGAACATTTATTTTCTGCCCTGAACATGAAAAACTGATGTCTAACATGTATAGTCCATATACTAAAAATATCATGATATAGAAAATTTGCTGGTTTATTCAGGTTGTTCACTTCAAAGGGTCGAGGAAAAGGCTAGTGCTTGAGTCATGGAGCTTCTTCAATTCGACATCTAATTTACCAAATATGTTGTGTCTTATATTAAGGAGTGAGAGAACAAAGTATGACTTTTGACATCTGAATCGCTTTGCTCTTTTAATGTCACAGTGAACGCAGTTATCGAGTAAGTTTATCGCTTCAGCTACAATTTCATGCTTTCCTTCCAATTACAACTACAACATCTATCGTAATGAAAGCAATTTATGCATGACAGTTTATGCAAGCAGTTCATGCACACCTATCATGATATAGTAAATTCTATTTTAGCAAGTTTACGCAAGCAGTTTATGCACACCTACGACAGCTTACAAATTGGATATTAGCAAGTTACAATTGAAAATCATTTTAGGCAATGTTTATTAATTTTTGAATTCTATTTATTTAGCTATTAGTTTTTGATATGCATGGTTTTGGTCACAACTGTATTTTTATAGACGGGTCTGGAAATCGATTCTAATACAGTTGCTAAAGTCATTATGGAAGAGTCGCTGATCATTTTGAAGGTGTCAAGTCTTTGGTCGAGGTGGTTGGGGTTGATGGCAAATTATCCAAAGAGATCTATAAAGCTTTTCCAGGTAATAAGTGCACATTCATATCTTTAACTTAGCTTGGTTAATGATTACTTGCTGGGATTAATTAATAATTATAAACTTAGTTGTGCACATAAATTAAGGAACCTAACATGCACAACTAGTGGAAATAATTTGACCATTCCACTAAGTTAATCAATTCATATAATTAAGTTAATTGAGTTTTAATAATAATAATAGTAATAATAAGTCAATTAAGTAAACTAAGTTAATAAAATTTAATTATTAAAATTAAACAAATTTTATAAAATTAACTAAGTTTAAGTTAACTAAATTTTATAAATAGTAATAATATAACTAGTTTAACAAAGTTATGATAACGAATTAACTAAGTTTATATAATAATAATAATAATAATAATAAATTAACTAGTTAACTAAGTTAATAAAAATTAACTAAGTTTTATTAAAATTAAATAAGTTTTATAAAATTAACTAAGTTTAAGATAACTAAATTTTACAAATAATAATAATAACTAATTTAAAGAAGTTTTAAGTAATAATAACGACGATGATGAAGAATTAACTAAGTTTATAAAAATTAACTAAGTTTATAATATTAATAATTGTAATACAATTAAGTTAACTAATTTTTAATAATAATTATAATTAATTAACCAAGTTAATTGAGTTAATAAAAATTAACTAAGTTTTGTTAAAATTATCAAGTTTTATAAAATTAACTAAGTTTAAGTTAGTTAAATTTTATAAATAATAATAATATAACTAATTTAACAATTTTATAAATAATAATGATGATGAATTAACCAATTTATTTTAAAAATTAACTAAGTTTATAATAATAATATAATTAAGTTAATCAAGTTCTAATAATAATAATAATAATAATAATATAATAATAATAATAATAATAATAATAATAATAATAATAAATTAACTAAGTTAACCAAGTTAATAAAAATTAACTAAGTTTTGTTAAAATTAAAGAAGTTTTATAAAATTAACTAAGTTTAAGTTAACTAATTTTTATAAATAACAGTATGATATACTTGTACAATGTTGCAGTTGTTTGATATTAGATTTGAAGCCTTACAAATTAACATAATTGTTTGACTATATGTTGTAATTTCATTTGTGCACACATTGGATTTTCGAAGAGAGCAAGGTTGGACTTTTATGGTGCTAGCTTTCACTTGGGCATACACAAAAGAATTATGGGTAAACAAGCGTTTTGTTAGCACCAATTGTGTGACTATGTACGGTTATGTACTACTTCTGTATCAATGTATGGTAATGTACTACTTATGTTTATTGTAGTTCATTTGTTCATATATTTTTTGTTTATTATTGAATTATTTATTATTACCGTTTAATATAAATTATGAATAAAGTAAATTGGAGAGTGAACGAGCTAGCAGAATGTGAGAAATAGACAAAGAAAAGCAAAAATATTTAGTGGCGTTTATCAAACGCTACGGAAAAAATATAATAGCAGAAAAAACGCAACAAAAAAATATTGCTGCGGTGAAATATACAGCCTTTAAAATGATCAATCTATAACAGCGTCTATTTAGTGGCGTTTAGAAAATGCTAAGGAAAAAAATATGTTGAAAAAAATATCATTTTTGGTGGCGTTTCAACACGCTCTAATAAAAGATTTACGGTGGCCTTTTTTTGCCGCCGCAATAAGGCATATTATAACGACGTTTAAAAAACGCAACCAAAAATGTTACTTTTTTAGCTGCATGTCGTATGGCGGCGTTTTCTAAAACGCCACAATAAGTTATGGTTGCATTTTTTGTGCGCCACCAAAAGTACTTTTTGGTGTAGTGCATAGTCTTCCGCTGCACTCCAACTTGCGTTAGTTACTTCTCCCCTAATCGGAACCGTAACGTCTTGTAAGTCGTAGTCTTCAAAACTAAACCTTGCAGCATCGACGTCGAAATTGGAGTACATTTTCAGTTGAGATTAGCGGCAGTAAAAAATTGTAATGGAGGAAGGAAATTGGTTGTGAATGGAAGAAGATGGTGAGTTATATTTCAAGGGGAAAAATGGCCGTTGGAAGTCGACCGTTAGGGGAATATAAGTGGGCGCCTATTAAACAGGCGCCTAGATGCCAGACGCCTGTTGAGCAGGCGCCTCACAATGAGGCGCATGTTCAACAGACGCCTGACATCCAGCCGTCTGTTTAACAGGCGCCTCGTCGAATCTTACATTTCCACACCAATGCCCCACCTTTCTGCACCATGGGGTATTCTCGTGCTCTGTTGGAATGTGTTCTGGGTGCGGATTCGAGAATTTTGAATCTGTTGGAGTTGCTCTAACAAGTGAATCAAGTCTATGAAATTAATTAAAATTCTATAAGATAAAGGAAAAGAAGATGCATGGAATATTTAATAATGCATAGACTATAATTGCAATTAATGCAAGACGATGATTAGGGGTCAGATGCATAGATTACATATATAGAGCATGTAAAAATAATGACAACATCATACACACAAGTTAAACTTAGTTAACCTAAATAAAAGTTGCAAGGTCGGTTGTGTTAAGGAAGCTGTGAATCCCCTCCACAACCTGCAAAAAATACGGTCAAGTCATGTAGCAATTACAAATGAATACCGTGTTGCATAGTTCTTTGCAATAAATAGGATGACAAAAAATCCTTAGCTACAAAACTAGAGTTCAACAATGTTCTATGCCATTAGATATTAGATTTAATGGTTTAGAAAAAGGTGCACTTTAGCAAATATTGAACATTGCTAATTAAAATGCATCTATAAACATTTAGATCTTTGGATAAATGATGCTATACACCAGTTCATTTTTTGCTCAGCCATATGAGCTGAATTGTAATAACCACAATATGAGCTGGATTGTAATAACTACCATATGCTATTACAGTTAAAAATACTTATCGTATGAGTTGAATAGTAATAATTCCTATAGGCTGGATTGCTAAAAATCAAATTTTCAAATCAAGTACTATATTACATGTTTTTTCCATTGCCCACACTAATATTCAACTAATAATTTCAATAGTTATAAGTAAACATTCAACTGGATTACAAGGCTCTGGTATGTTTCTTGTGGTGAGACAAAGGCTCAAGCCTGCTAGCATTTTAAGTTCTAATATTATTACATAACGTTATTTGTTAACTAACATTAAATAATTTTATTTAATTTTCGTAGAATTACCTACTGATGATCCATGCATGGTTATTCCTATTATCTTATTTTGCCTACTATTTTGTACTGATGATATCTTTTTTTGTTAGCAATAAACTTTCATTTCATCATCTTAAACATGTCATTTGCTTCTAAATACTATTTTTTTCTTACGTGATTATGAATATACAAGATCTTGTAATTAAGTGATTGATCCAAGTGATTGATCCACACTCATGGGTAAGAATACCTTATTAATAAGCATGTGTCGTCTTAAAAGTGCACCACGAAGGAAATATGGAAAAGTTATTACATCAAATAGATAAATAACGAACTGATATATTGTTAAATACGAATACGAATGGCTTACATCTGAACGATAGTCATTCCATGTCATGCCCTTCGATGATTTTAGCCCATGCATCCTCGGCGTTACCAAACTCGTACTTAAAATCCACAACTGCCTTCATCTTGCCTTCCTTGAGCAACCCAACCAGAAACTCCAAATCTCCCCTCTTCGGCACAGCAACCAACGACACAATCTGCTTCTTAGCAACTTTTAAGATGACGGTGAGATTCTGAGTAGGGGATAAGAATCCTTTCTTCATGTATGGAACCCTAGGAAAACAAAGGGGAGAGGAGTGGCATACAAGGTTTGGGACAGAAGGGATGAGAGAGGCTGAAGGCGAGACAAAGAAAGAGGAAACGACGGCGAAAAATGTAGGCGCTGTTAACTTGAGGAGCTAACTTGAAGTGGAAGAGGGAAATAATTAGGGAAAGAGGTGACAACCAAAATAATCGGGGATCCCACTTTGTGAAAAGCGTTATGTAGACTATGCTCAACCATTGTTACTACCTATGAATAAATTTTGCATGGAGCTGACACAGTTCTTTTAAGTGTATCCATAACATTTTGCATGTTGCAAATTTTACTCTTGAACAAAAATTCACTATTAAAAAAGAAGAAAAAAATCAGTATTAGTACCTGTTCATGACATACACTACTAATGTAGCATGTATATACTGTGAATAAAACAAAATAAAAAGAACAATAACAATATAAAATAAAGTCTTATCTATTAGCATTATAATAAACTTTTCTTGCGGTGAACATTTATATATATGTTATTGCCCCACTATATTGATAACTAATTTTAATAATTGATTAAAGAATCCAATACAATTTAACCCATAAGTTTAAATTATGTATGCATGCATGAATGTATGTATGTATATGTGTGATATATATATATATATATATATATATATATATATATATATATATATATTTGTATATATATGTTTGTATATGTATATATGTATACTTATTTTTAATCATTAGTCATATAACACATTGATATTATATTTAAATTAGTATATACATATATAAATTTATTTATTATAAAATTCTTTTCAGCTAAATTTGATAACACATTTTTTAGGCCGAATGATATTTAATATATTTATTTATTGATACATACATACATACATACATACATACATACATACATATATATAATAATCAATTTTTTTCTATTTAATAAAAATATATCTATTTGTTTATTAAAAGCTCTCAGCCATTACGTGAAAAATATCGGTCTAATATATATAGATATATCGTATTTAATATATAAACACATTTTTTTAAATTAAAACAATTTTAGACCATGTAATTTTTCTATATTTGCATATTTTATGAAAATAATATTTAGTTAATAAAAGATGTTTTCATATTTGAATTAATTTACTTCGATTTAGTTTCGAATTTAAATATGTTTTACCAAGTCAAACTTAGGTATTTTAATTATAAATTTGAATTTGAAAAGCTATGACTTAGTCAAATCACGTATGAAATTTTATTCAATCAAAATTATTACTTATTAATAATTTTTCTTATATATATATATATATATATATATATATATATATATAGGATATTAAAAAATTAAACGAGGCAATACACACGCACACTTAATATATACATATAGATTTAAGCCCGATATCCACATATGTATATATTAACTATGCTATTATTTATTATATCATCATGTTATATCCTATATATTATCATTACATGTGCGAATATATGTTAGATATATTTATACAAGTATACATGAAATATATTTAATTAATAAGATTAAACAAATAAATAAAACAATGAAAATAAAATATGATTTTATTTAAATAACTAATTTGGAGATAGTATTAAATATTAAATTTCATATGCCCATTAAGATCTAACTAGAGATTTTTTTTTGACAATTTTGCATTTCACTTGTTACAAAGCATGCTAGTTCCAATAATGGAATTGGGGTCAAATGGTCTATGCGATTTGTTAATCAACATTTAGCGCTACCTAATAAACTTTTTTTTATCTTATGAGTGTTTAGAATAATGGTATCCAAGCTTAAGGTTGCATAATAAGTATTCTTCCCTCCCTGGTGTAATGACTTGGAATTTCACCATATTAATTTCGGAATATTTAATTAATTTTATATATTCAAATCATAGGTTTTATAATTAAAATAAAATCTCTTTTAAATAATAAATATTGAAGATAAAATACTTTTCAAAATCAGTTTACAAAAATATTTAGTTCGAAGAAAAATCGAAAATGCGATAGGAAACCGTTTTTCGAATTTTCGATTTTACATCTTCTAAAAGTTGTCCAAAACGTTGTGATCATTTTAGTATACATAAAAACAAACATTTATAGAACAAATAAGGATTTAGAAATGATAATCCATATTTATTTATAATTTAAGAATATATGACAAACTGGTGATGTGACAATTTCATAAGTTTAAAATTAAAAAAAAGCAAATGCCACGTCAAATGAAACATGATTTGATATTTTGGCAACCTGAGTTTTAAATGCATGTTGGTGAGGGAGAGACAAGCACTGTGATGTGACAGCCATGGATAGGAGAGTATAAGTGGAATTAGCCACTTTGCATGAGATTATAAATAGTAACTTTATACTTTCATTTTTATTTTCTTCCCAAATTTTATCTCCTATTCTCACAGCTATAACTTCCTCAAAAATATTGCAAATAAAGAAATTCTTTTTTTAAAATTCAAGGGAATCGAGTTGGCTAAAATCTTTATTTACACTATTTCTTCAAATTACGAGAGTTATTGGGAGAAAATTTCATTTCTTTATAAAGAATTTTCGGACCTAGAATTTCATGTCTAAAAATGGTTTTTTCTTTTGACCATATCTTCTTCAAAACTAATCCAAATTGAGTAATTCTATTTTTAAAATTGTAGAGCAAAGAATTGTCTAAAATTTCCTCTTTATCATTTTCTCAAAATCAGAGAGTAAAAAGTCGAAAAACTAGTTAGAAACCGACCTATTTTCGGGTTCATTTTTGAGAATTCGATGATTATCCGAAGTCATCCCGCCTTATCAAAATAAGTTTCACTTCCTTCTTCTTTCAAGGTCAAGCCTACGTGTATTAAGAGCCCAAGACATTGCTTACGAATGGAACTGCTAGATCATACCCTAAGTTAGCAAAGGTTTAGATAGTTTTCGGTGAGTAAAACTACACCTTCTTAAACCAAGTTTATACTGTGTTAATATTCATGTTAATAGCCTATGAATGCTTGTTATATATGTGAAGTGATGGTTTGGTTATTTGTTTGTTTCATGTTTTGAAAAGTTATCACATTTGAAAGTTAGTAAGCGCGTGGTTAGCTATATGAAAAGTCGATAGTTAAAGTTAATATAATTGTTAGTAAATACTTATTACATATCGTATCATCATTATTTACCTTGTATTGTGCATAAACAATTGCTATGTGATGTTTGGTTGTATGGCTAATGCTATAAGTTTGTTTGCCGAATTGACCGCATAGAGATAGTCGCTATATCGGCTGTAACAATCCTGGTTTTGGTGATTACCTGTAAGTATAGCGATAGCGATAGTCGCTATAACGGTGGTTATAATTTAATACTTACAGGTAATCACCAAAACCAGGGTTGTTTTATCGGCGTTTTCGGAAAATCACTTTTTATCGAAACTGTTTGGTTTCATCTTCGTGCTTGGAGTTGTTTTACAAGTTAAGTAAGATTTTGATTAACGATGTTTTCAAAGGTAATTAACCATTTTAATAATTCTTATTTAATTTAACTAATTAATTAATTAATAAGGATTAAGGTTAACCAATTACTTAGTTAACGATGTGTTTTTAATTTAACTAATTACCTGGTCAATAGTAGATTTAAATTAATTAATCATTTTATTTAATGATGTTTAAATTTAATTAATAAATGTAACAAAGACGTTAAATCCCTTTTATATTGATGTTTGAAGTTAGTAAACTCTATAAACAAAGTGTTTTAATGCTAATACTTATAATATGAGGCCAAGCACGAGTTCGGGTTTTTAAAAGAAAAGGTTTGATTTGTTTATGGAAATGAATTAATTTCCGTAAACCGATTCACTTATATGGGAACGATTTATTTGTATACTTAGCACTAAATGTCGAAGAAGTAGACTTGGCGCTATTTCGAAAGTTAAGAATAATAACAAGACATGACTTTAAGGTAACACTACCTGGACTTGTCCGATATTATCGTTAACTAAGAAATAGTACAAGTTAGAATTCAATGAGTGGTGATAAGTATGCAAGACTTAATTTCCATATACAGTCGTTTTATATCCTCGATAGTTTCTTTCTCAGCTATCGGTTATTTCAGCTTCTTTATTATCATCATTCTAAGATGATGTGTTGCTCTATTGAGCTTTGATATCCTTTGTCGGAAATGACTAAAACCAAAGAGCGAGTAGGGACCAAGTTATGTTGGGTTGCTCCTATTCGGGTATTTTCACATCCACTCTAGATTGGATTCGGTGTTGCACATTGAGATGTGAAATACTCGGTAACAGTTGGCGGGGTCCGACTTGGAGGTTTCCAAGAGCCATCAGAGTTTTCAAGTATATTTCCAGAGGTATACTTGCAGTAAGGGGGTGTACCCTCTTAGCCATTGTTGGAAAATTTCCTTTTCTTATAATTTGATTCGAACCTTTGAATTGTTTTCTTTAACTACAATGGGAAGAGTCAACCACTCTTTTGGGTGTTCAATTATTGGTTTTGTCCATTCTATCGAGTTTGGATAGTTATCTTGTTTAGTCCATTCTATCGAGTTTGGGCCGTTGTCTTGTTTTATCCATTCTATCTAGTTTGGATTTTTATTCAGACTATTTCCATTCTTTCAAGTCTAAATGTTATACTAATTTTTCCCATCATCTATATTTGGATTTTTTTCCCTATTGTCCATTTCCATTTTGTTATATTTGGTTATTGTTTGTGTGGAAGAAAAACCATTCCGCGTTAGCGGCGTGGTCTCATATATTATTGTTTAAATACACCCCATTTGTTTCATAGTTTTACTCATACCATACATTTTATCTGACCCGAGTTGTCACTATGCCATAGATGGCCTATTGCAACGAAAATACAAGATGTTACTAGCTACAATATAACGATAGTTATGCTGATTTTTGTCTATTACAACATTAGCTTTAGGATGTTAGCATAGATATCAACACTATGTTGCAGTAGCTATAGAATTATAAAAATATTATAAAAAATGAGCGCGGCTGAAAAAAAGCGGGGTGACGCGGGAAGCAAAAACAACGCGTGTGAAACCCTCAAACACTTAGCAAAACACTTAACAAAAGTTCTTAAGTTTACAAGCTTAATTGGGTTTCGATTACGGCAAGTTCAAGTTCAAGTTCAATTAGGGCTTCGGTGTTTCAATTAGGCCTTCAATTGGGGTTCGTTTGGGTTTCGAATTTCAGTTAGGGCTTCGATTTAATCTGCTGCTTAAGGTATTACTCTATGTATATTTCAAGTTTTTCCTGATTTGATTGTTGTGTTGCCTAATTTACTGATTTACTTGTGAGTTCAGGTGTAATCATATTCTTGATTTTATTATTGTGTTTGTCTTTGCATGTTATTTGTGTGTAAATTAGTGATGAATGATGAGGAAAAAATATGGGCAGAACTTCCTAAGTTCAGTGAAGGATATATCAGTGCAGTGAAACGTTTCATTCAAAATACTTTTTCTACATTCGCGGTAGGTGATGAAATTACATGCCCTTGCAAAAAATGTCATAATCGCAAGTGGCATCGTCCATCTGATTTGGAATGATCCATCTGAATTGTACGTAAAATGGATTTGTGAGGTTTCCTGTCTAGATCCTGAAAGGAGCGATAACGATATGGATCGTGAAGCGGGAATAAATTTTGGAGATAATCTCGATGAGATGTTGCATCGTACTTGTGGAAATATGCAGAACAATGAAGGTGGATCTTCTGATGGAGTAAATGGAGTGGACGCCGATGCTATAAAATTTCATCATCATGTTGAAGAGGGAAAGCAGCCATTATATCCCGGGTGTACTAATATTTCGTGATTAAGTTTCATCGTCCGGCTTTATTCTTTAAAATGCCTACATGGAATCACCGAGTCTGCATTATCGATTTATTAGAGTTTCTAATAGAAGCTTTTCCACAAGCCCACATCCCTTTATCTTTCAATGCTACTAAAAATATCATTAAAGATTTAGGCCTTGATTACCAAAGAATACATGCATGTCCAAATGACTACATGCTCTATTGGGCATAAAATGAAAAGGAAAATAACTGCAAAACTTATGATTTTTCAAGGTGGGCTATACCGAAAAAGAAAGCGGGTGTTGACAATGATTCGAAGCAGTGGATTCACAAATTACCAACAAAAGTGATACGTTATTTTCCACCAAAACCAAGGCTGCAAAGGATGTTCATGTCCAAGGAGTATGCAGAACTTATGATATGGCATGCAGTGGGACGAAAAAATGATGGCAGACTTCGACATCCAGCTGATGGCGAGGTTTGGAAGATGATGGATGCCAAATATTCTCATTTTTCATCTGAAAACAGAAATATCAGGTTAGGAGTAGCAGCTGATGATTCAGTCCTTTTCGTACAATGACTAGAGCTCATAGCACATGGCCAATCATATTGATAAATTATAACCTTCCACCTTGGTTATGCATGAAGCCAAAATTTTTGATACTTTCAACACTTATCCCTGGTCCACAGTCTCCTAAGAATAGCATTGATGTCTACATGCAGCATCTTATCGTAGAGTTGAAAGAATTGTGGGGTCTTGGCATACAAACTAATTATGCCTTAGCTGGTGCTAATTTCATGTTACGTGCAAGCGTGTTATGGACGATCAGCGACTTTTCAAGCTATGCAATGTTATCCAACTGGAGCACAAAGGGTTATTTAGCTTGTCCTGTATGCCATTTCGAGACTTCTTCAACTTATTTCAAACATAGTAAAAAAATATGCTACATGAATCATAGGAAATTTTTAGATCCAGAACACAAGTGGAGGTTTGATAAGAAAAGGTTCAATGGTGGAATTGAAATGGGAACATCTCCGGGAATTTTATCTGGGACAGACATTGCTGGTTATGAAAATATTTTTGGGCAGAAAGAGGTCAACAAGCATAAAAATGAATTCCCTTTTAAAAATAAGTCAATATTTTTTAGTTTACCATATTGGAGTCACAATATATGTCGACATAACCTTGATATTATGCACATAGAGAAAAACATTTGTGATAACATACTTGGCACTTTACTAAATATTGATGGGAAGTCGAAAGACCATTTAAGTGGTATGATTTACAAGAGATAGGCATCAGGGAGGTCCTTCATACGATTCTATCAGCTGATGGGAATTACCTTAAGATCAGGGCTGCCATATTTGCAATGATGAACAAGGAGAAAGAAATATTTTTCTCGGCGTTGGGGAATGCTAAACTGCCTTATGGTTGTGCAGCTAATATCAGCTGGTATGTAAACAAGAAAGAGAGGAAAATTGCAGGGTATAAGAGCCACGATGCTCATTTTCTTCTCCACTGCCTGCTGTAATTTGTTGTGAAGAAATATGTAAAACCTGAAGTTGCAATACCTATGATAAGATTAGGTGCATTTCTAAGAAGTCTTTGGAGTAAAATTATCAATTTGACTGATCTCAAGAGGCTACAAAAGGAAATTGTGGAAATTCTTTGTCAATTTGAGATGATATTCCCAAATGCTTTCTTCGATATAAAGGTGCACTTGCTAGTTCATTTATGCAAGGAAATTGAATATGGTGGACCTGTTGTATGTTTCCTATTGAGCGTTATCTTTGTAAACTGAAATCATATGTTCGCAACAAAAGTAAACCTGAGGCGTCCATTGTTGAAGGTTATCTTGCAGAAGAATGTTTGGTATTCTGTTCAAGGTTCTTAGGTGGCGATGGAGCAGGAAAAATGAAATTTGAAACCTGTCCACAGAATCTGGAATATCCTATTGGCACAAGAAGAAACAAAGATGGAAAGGTATTCATCTTAAAGATTCTCAATGGACGACGTGTCACCGTTACATTCTATTCAATCGTGGTAACAAGGAAATAGAGAGTTTACTTGAGTAAGTTTTTAAGTTTTATTTTTATTTTAGTAACTATTGAAGAATTAGAAAATTTATTTCTATCTTTTATTAACCAGGTCTTTATTCTAGGGAACATCGAGCTTTAATTGATGGTCATGAATTATCAAAAAAATATAAAAGAGAGAGAGAACACAGTGAAGAATTTTGGAAGTGGTTAATGGAAGAGGTTGGGAAAAAGGAGGACATTTCAAAAGAAGTACAACTGCTTGCAGTGGACCCTCTTCCAACAGCTAAGAGGTTTACTTGATATGTTATCAATGGATACAGATTTTATACAAGGTTCAGAGATGCCAAATGTACAACACAAAACAGTGGTGTATTTTTGACAGCCTTGACTACTAGCTTTGCAAGTTTGAAAGATCAAAATCCATTGGTTGTTGAAGTTAATTACTATGGATCAATTAAGGAAATATTAGAACTAGATTATTGGGGAGAATTTAGTGTGGTTTTATTTAAGTGTTGTTGGTACCAAGAAGAGAAAGATTTATATGGGTGACTCGTGTCAATTTTAATCGATTGTGCCAGAAATCTGATCCTTATATTATGGCTTCACAAGTACAACAGGTGTTTTATATAGAAGATCCAATTGATAAGATGTGCCATAATGTTATCAAGAAATTGCCGAGAGACTGGTGTGAAATCGAAAGCGAAGATGAAAATGAAGATTTGAATGATATCCAGCATGCTTGTGGAATGGGAAATCAAGATTTTGATGTTCATTGGTGTAGAGATGATGTCCCAATAAGACGAATCCACCTTCCACCTAGCAGAGTGAAAGAAAATGCTTCTTAATTACTGTGCATCCCTATCATATTTAATTAAGTAACTAATGTACCCAATTTAAGTAAGAAAATGTTGTTTCTGCCTTGATTAAATGTTGTAACTGATGTATCATATTTGTGGCTTTTTTTGTCTCTTTTTGAGTGTTTCTGCCTTTATTACATTTTAGTGAAGTGACTGTTTTATTTTATAATGCAGTTGGTTTATTTTAATTTGTAATTATGTCATTCTAATGTTAATTCCTTCATTTTGTGTAGGATGGAGGCAAATCTTAAATTCCATCTCAAAGGAAAATTTGAGAAGAATGGATATGTTGGTGGAGAAGAGACTTTTGTCATGGGCGTTGATCTGGGTATTTTTTCTTACACAGTACTGATGGAGTATGTCAGGGATGAGCTAAAGTACGCTGAAATTGGAGGAGTATATTCATGGAAAGGTCCAATGAGTGGGTGGAAATTGGTGACCAGTGATGCAGATCTGTGGGAATTGATGCAAATAAAAAATAATGGTGATTACATTGATTTCTATGTCGACACCGTGGTCGATGATAAAATTGAGCTAATGAAACAAATGCAGCCACATGTCATCGTATGCCCAAGGAAGAATATGCTGTCTCCAGGTATTAGTGTACATGATCAAGTCTAATTTCTTTAATTAATTTTAAATAATTATGTTTATGACATGATAAACTTTCCTTTTATAGCGTTGTATGTTTGCAGCTGCGAAATCACAGAAACGACAATTTGTCACCACTCACCATCTACAACAGGCAGCAAAAAACAAGAAGCAGACTGAAGTCTTTACTCCGATTAGAAAGTCGGCACAGCTAAACAATCCACTTACCGACAAGACGCAGACTGATCAAGTCTTTGGTCCTAGAAAGTCGGCATGGCTAAACAATCCACTTACCGACGAGATGCAGACTGATCAAGTCTTTGGTCCTAGAAAGTCGGCACGGCTAAACAATCCACTTACCGATGAGACGCAGGCCGATCAAGTCTTTGGTCCTAGAAAGTCGACACGGCTAAACAATCCACTTACCGACGAGACGCAGACTGATCAAGTCTTTAGTCCTAGAAAGTCGGCACGGCTAAACAATCCACTTACCGACAAGACGCAGACTGGTCAAGTCTTTAGTCCTAGAAAGTCGGCACGGCTAAACAATCCACAAGTGAGCGAAGCTGCTGTGAGTCCACGCATGGGCAGGAAAAAGGTGATCAACAAGAAGTCAACTGGAGTCGGTAGGTCTACAAAGTTACCAGAGAAAAATCCAACTGAAGTCAGTAGTTGTACGAAGACACCAGAGAAGAAAAATCCAATTGAAGTCAGCGATGCAACTTTGAATATCAACTCAGCAAGTGTCAGGAGTAAATTGGATTTCTATAATCCTCCAGATGAAGAGGAAAATATGGACGAAAATGAGATTCTAGTAAGAACACTACAATCTAATCTTCTAATATGATGTTCTACATATATTTTGCTTATATTTACAATAATGTCTTGTTAAATTACTTTCAGGATGATGATCTACCACCTCCGCCACCTCCACCGCTTATAGAATACGAAAGGGAGAGAGCTAAACATGTGTCGTTGAAGAATAGTGTTTTGAAGCTCTTGGGATGCCTACATTAGTTACTGGACTGATAAATGAATTTGAAAAAAATAAAGGAAAATCAAAGATGCCAGCTGAAAGCGAAGATTATGCTCCAGAACAAGAGGAACCTAGTGAAGATGATACTTCAAAAAATCCAGTAAAGGTGCGTTATAGCTGAAGATTTAATTTTATGTTGGTAATTATAAACTAGCTTCCTTATTTTTTTATTTTATTGTTTTTGTATGCGTATTTTAGAGAACCAAAAAGGTTACGATTACAAAGCCTCAGTCTGGACCAATAACTCGTTCATGGGTCATTGTTGAATCTGCAACTGATAAGAATGCTGCTCCGAAGGCAGGGGAAAATCCAGTTCCTACACAAACTGTTGATCCACCATGTATCGTTGAGTTACCACACAATGAAGGAATAGGAACAATGGCTGCTTATTTGGCTATGCAAGAACGGCAGAAGAATAACGGTAGTGGAAGTGGAAGTGCAAGGAAGAAGGCTGTTGTCGGAAATGTCTCGACACATATTGAAAATGAAGAAGATGAAGTAGAAGAAGTTGAAGGTATTATCTAACTGAGTTCTGATTTTAATAGTTTAAGTTCTCATTTATGTTATGTCTAGCCTTTTCATTACTATTGTACGTACTTTGTAATAGTAGTGGGAGCTCCCAGAAGGTTCAGGGGAAAAACAAAGATGGATAAAGTTCATTCAAGGTTATATGAAAAAAGAGTTCTAATCCAAATGAATCATCGGGGCCAACCTGTTTCAGACGATGACCAAGTATTGTCTGAACTGAGTGCTTCTTTAGGAACACTAAAGAGGAGTGTTCCACTTACTTACAAGTCTTGGTTTGATGTTCCTTCAAGTTTGAAAGGCACGCTATGGAACTACGTCAAGGTAATTTGCAAACTTAGCTGAATTTTACTTAAATATATGAAACTTGTCACAAAAGTAGCATGACAGTTCCGTTTAATGTTTGATTTGTATTTAAGCAACGGTATATTATTCCAGATGAATGTGAATATTAGGTTTTGGAGTCAATTCGTGACTCTTGGAGGGGGTACAAGAGTCGTATTAAAAAGGCACAATATACGGCTTATGAAACTGATGAAGAGAGGCTTGAAAATAGGCCGGATGAAATTCCACTTGCGGATTTCAGAGTACTCTTGATGTATTGGGGAGATGAAAAAATTCAGGTATAATTTTAAGTTTTATCACATAATTTTTTTCCGTTTTTATTCATTCAAATCAGGCAGATAATAAACATCTTTATTTCATGTTTTTGTAGTCCAAGGCCCTTACAAATTGTGCAAGTCGAAAATTGTATACAAACACACGCTGCTGGTCCAAAACTTTTTTTCCAAATTCGGCATAAGATGGTATGTATTTTTCTTATTTTTATGGTTGGCTGGAGGTATGCATTTTATTTTATCTGAAATTCCTCTCCTTATTTAGCAAAGCGATATATGTTCCAAAATAAAAATTAAAATAACTACATATATGTTCCAAAATAAAATATCACCTCACTCAAATAAATAAGCAAAATAAATATTAGTGATATATGTTTTGTTTATGATATAGAAGTTTGTAACTAAAAGAATAACAAGCAGACTATATAATCTGATCTGTCACATTAATCATCCACAGCAAATGTTTTTATTTCATTTTAATGTATTAATTTTTATTGTATCTGTTTATTATTTTTGCATTTTCACATTAATTTATGACTCAATAGCTATTAATAACATTTGCTAAAAAAATACATAAAATTTATAAAAATATAAATGAGCCTTTCTTTGCCCCCTTTGGCATAGAAAACTCAATTCTTCTTTTCCAAACCAGTGTTCGTCATGCTCATGCATTTGTACGCATTTGGTCAATATATGTCTGCAACTTAGATGCATATTAAACATTAAATATGAGTCCAATCCATCTCTGTAGAAATTAAGTAATTTGTAAACTATTGGATACACTCTTAACTCTTAAGCATATGGATGTCCAGTTGATGCCTGTCTTTTGTCTGCTGTATGTTGATGGCTTTACTGCCTTGCTAAGCTTAAATCGTTTTAGTATTATACATATATGTTCATGGCCCATGGATTAATCACTGGGTAATCTTAGTTTTGCATCAGAATCTAAGATGAATCATGGGATATTTGTTATCTCTGTGCTTACAGTTAATAATCTGAAAGCAAAGACATATGGGATATTTACTATGCAAATTTTCCTTAGCTCAGCCTTGAATTTTGCAAAAATGATACATCACTTGATACTATGCTTGAAAAAGCTCTGATATTGTTGCTACATATGTTGTGATTTTATACTTGTTGTTTCTTTATTTTTGCACTTGTAAGCTGCTTGAGAACTTACTGTTGCTCCATTTTTGCATCTGTGAGTTGCTCGAGACTTTTACCTTGTGTGCACTTCTGGTTTCTGTTCTTCATTTGAACCGAAATTTGTTTTTATGTAAAGGCGGTCATGTTTACCTTAGTTTTGCTTTGACTTTGAGTATAATTTCTGAATTGATTAGTGATATATGTTCTGGAAAAATTGGTTTGATATCCTTTTGCTGTCTAACTTTTTTCATTTAATTTGTATCAGTCCAACGAATCAGATGGAGAACTTTTTGTTAAAACTCGCAAGCGGAAAGAAGGAAAGGTGTACAAGACTGTTACTTCAGTAATAAAGTACAGAACTGTAAGAATTTTATTTTCTCTTCAATCAGATGTCAAAATAATTCTGCAGGATAAAAAACTTGTTAAAACTGCTTTATTTTGCAGGATATTTTTTGAATCAATTTTATAACTGTTAATAGATATTGCAAAACAATTCTTGTTTAAGAAACTTGTTTCAGAATTGTTAATTTTATTTAATGTCACATTTTGAAACTGCTTTATTTTGCAGGATAAGATTGATAGGTGAAGGAGGAAGTGATGGAGTTGTTCAAGAAATGATTTCTAATGGAAAGTCGCACGGTCCATCTTGGCTTATAGGATGGCACGCAAAGTCTGCAGAAGTTTCAAAATATGCCCCAACAACAAGCACATACATACAGGAGCTGACAGCGAAGATAAGGGAAAATATAGCTGACGAAGTCGAAGCAAAGGTGAGCAAGAAGGTCCAAAATGAATTTGATGCGAAGGTGAACCAAAAAGTTCAGCAGAACTTGACATGGGTGCTTAAGAAATTAGGCGAAGCAAACCCTGACATGCAAATTGATGTTGGGGATCTTTTTGCGACCATATGCAGTGATGACACTGGAGGCACTTAAGGCACTAATGGCACCGATGACGTTGAAGGCTCGCAAACACGACTATCCTGTTAATAAGTGGAATTTAGTATGTAGTGGATGTAACTATGAATATGAATGTACTGCCATTAGATATTTAGTATGAATGTACTGTAACTCTGAATATGAATGTACTGGCTGTAATAAGCAAACCCTGACATGGGTGCTTAAGAATTTAGTATGTACTGCCGTAAGATATGAATATGATATAATATTGCAGTGTAATGTTGCCATAGATATGATATAATGTTGCAGTAGTATAATGTCGCAGTACATTTCCAATTTAAATTGCAAAAGGTATTGCCATAGATATGATATAATGTTGCAGTATGTGATGTTAAATGTGGTAATAAACTAGCAAAGTGTTGCCATTGGATGGTAAAAGTGTTACCATAGATTAATGAATATGGGCCCCACAACAGGGTTCCGTAAAGGTGGGCTAGAGAATTAGTGGGCCCCACAATGTGGTCCCACATGTTGGGGCCCAGATTGTGGGGCCCACTTTTTAGTAAATTTGGTACCTGTGGCAACAACAGAACCGATGTTGCCCTAGGGCCGCAAAGATGTTGCCTTTGACTCTACGGCAACGCGGCAAAATGCATCACCGAGGAAGTGTTGCCTTTGCCCATTTTTAGCCTAAAGCCACATTTTTTGGCACTTCCTGCATCACTTCTTGGTGTTGCAGTATGCAATCTATGGCGTAGTGTGTTTATTTTTCCGAAACCCTCAGGTACTCAATTATATTTAGGTAGTTCGAGAATAACAAGTTTTCTTTGGAGCTCTTTGAAGATGGTGATTGAGCAGGCGGCTCCTTAGTTATCTAGTTATTTATTTCCGTTGTATGATTAAGTAGGTGTATTTTGTATTTTAAAAATGAAAAGTTAGAATGTATAGCTGTAAATCTATTAGATGTAGTATTTTTTTTATAACTCTAATAACTCTTTATAAGGAGTAACCTTTTGTACTATATCTATGTCACCATCCTGATGTGAGGTTTATCTATTCTATCTTATTCTATTCTTTATTTTACCTTATGACAGCTTATCTTTCGGTCGCTTGAGCAATGGCACATGAATACCGCGATGTATTAAATGTCATTCTTGGAGATCAGAAAGGTGCGTCGTCACTGATGGTATCTAAGCTTAGCTTAGCGAACCCCTTAGCTCTTGAGAGTATAAACATATGTTGAGTGCATATTTGTCAATGCTATAAAAATGTTTCATATTGTGTTGTTTGATCCATTGAGTGGTATATGAATTTAGGTCGATGCGTCTGATCAACGTTATCGATATGGATTCCTAAATACTCGAACAAATCTGCCCATATAGTATTGTTTTAAAATGGTAAATGAAATAATTTTACTAAGGAATATATTTTATATATACATAAGAATGATTTTCAAAATTAATATAGTTGTATAGTTGAGTTGATTATTTTGAAATGATAAGATTTTATTGTTATTATTTAGGAGTTGTTTAGTTATGCTTGTCCAGTTTGAGCATTAATTATTATTAAATAAGTACATAAAAAAATTTCCTTAGTAAGGTTTAGGTTAGGTAAACAGGAACTAGGGAACCTTAAGAACGAACACCTTGTGAATTAAGTTTAACAATTTGACTAAGGTGTTCGACGAAAGGGTTAAGTTAAAAATCATCTTTTAATAATGTTAAGATAAAATAAACTTCTAATAAAAAGTTGTTTAATATAATCTGAATAGTAGGATAATACATTTAGAGTATAAATATACGAGAAAATTTAGTTATAATAAAGAAGAATTATTTAAATATGAATTAACCCACACCTAAATTTACTATATCATATATGTGATACTATAAACTATTGTTGATTTCTTGGATGATAGTTAGATTTATTTGATTGACTAATTGAAATTAATCAGGATACTCTATTTAAACCGTTGAAGTGTCGTTATAGCAATTTTCGATATACCGTCGTTTATTAAATACCTCCCCTTAAATCCTTATGTGTGTTTGAAGTTGAGTTTGTGTTTACCCAAAAGTGGATGTTTAAAATTCATTAATCATTTTGATTAATGATATTTTAAATTAATTAATCATTTTAACTAATAATGTTTAAAATTAATTAATCTTTTTGATTAATGATGTTTGGATTTAATTAATTATGATATTTGAATTTAATTAATTATTTTAATTAACTTGAAAATTAATAATCATTTTAATAAATGATATTTAAAAGTAATTATTCATTTTAATTAATGATTATTTGAATTTAAAAAATTGTTTGATAAACAATATTTTAAGTTGGTTAATTGATTTAATAAGTGTGTTCAAAATAAATAAATAAATTTGATGAATGTGTTTTGGAAGTAATTAACTATTTTATTAAAGATAATTGATTTGTTCATTAAGGAAATTGTAAATTTGATTAATTATCTTTTGGGATAGTTAATATTGTTCTAGATTTATAAAAGAGATTATAAATGTGATTTATTATCTTTCATAATAATTAACATTATTTTAAATTTAATAAAAGGTATTTAAATTATTTTATTATCCTTTGAGATAATAAATATTGTTTTAAATTAATAAATGATGGTTTTTAAGTGAGGGATTTTAAATAGAATTTTTTTATAAATAAAGCTAAGTGTAAATCGTTTAGGCTTTTAGTAAACGATGTTTAAAACGATATTTGTTTTGACCCTTGTTTTAATACACTTAGTATTATAAATTTGTCTTTCCAAATAACATTTAAAGAGTTTTTGAAAAATTTGAACCCTGGAATTGTTTAAAATGACTTAAAAATATTTTGAGAAAAGCAATAGCAGTATTATTTGGAAATATTTCTAAGCATAAATATTTTGGAAAATAAATTTTAAGTAGAATGCTTTTTCTTTGAATAATTCGGAGGAAAACATTTCGGTTAGTTTTGTGATAATCTGATTAATCTTCTAAGTGACGATCAAATGTTGCTTAGGTAAATGTTGTGGAGTACGTAGTGAATTATTCTCTTTATCACTGTGCGATCGAAATGAATTCAAATCCAAACGAACCCAAAGTGAGTTTTAATAAACAAATTGTTTGAAGTTATTTCATAAAAAATGCAATGTGCTTTCAAAAACGAGTTTTGAAATTTATATCTGGGTATGTAATATTTAAGTTCCTTAAAGAGGGAATTGATTTTCAAAATAAAAGTATTTTCGATAAGAGATTGTTTACATAAATGAATTTTACCCTTAAATAAATACAAGGTAATTTAACAATGATTGAAATGGGTTAGATTGGATACGATGTTTTGATAACGTTGTTTTATCAAAACCATGTATACTATTTAAGTATCAAAGCAGTGTAAACTAATTGGTCTTATTTGGTCAGTCCATAAGCATCATTTATTATAACAACTAAAGATAAAAAGATAGGAAGGTTTTAATAGATATTGTTTTATTAAAACCGTAGCTTTTGTTTAAAACATGTATGTAGTGTAAACTATTTGTTATTTTGAGCCAACCAATAAACATTGTCCATCTTAACACTCTAAGTTAAAGAGGTTGAGAGGTCAATTTGGTTTTAAAAGACCAAAATTTTGATTTAATTTTCACTTAAATTATGAAAAGCAAAATAAACTTTGTGTTTTGTGTATACTCTTAGGATTTGGAAGGGTATTATACAAGTAAATAAAGTGGAATAATGTATTATTTGACGTTTTATAAAGAAATGACTTCATAAAATATTTTAAACTTAGATGAAAATTTATGAAATAATTCATAAATAATTTTGGTATTGAATAAAATACTAAATGCAAATTTATGCGATTTAGAAAGATTTGTGTCGTTAAGAAACCAATAATTTTAGAATATAACTTTCAATTTTGTCCAAGTAAGTTTGGATAATCTTCTAAGCAATAACCAAAGGCTAATGAGCAAGAATGGTACGCTTAGATAATTATCTATATTTTAGGCAATCAAGAAAGATTTTGGACCTAAGTTAGGAGTTTGTTGTTAATCTTTTAACATTTTAAATAATGTTAAGTGTTAGATTTTTTTTTCTTATGGAATTTGAATGATTGATAGTGTTAGCGTATTCCTTTACGGAATTTGGTTGATTTGATTTAATTGAATTTGATTAATTGATTATATGGTCTATGTTAGGAAATCAAATCTATGATTTCGATGACAACAACTATACAATGAAAATCAAATATGCATATATATATATATATTTCTATTTACAGGTAATTGCTAAAGTAACATCATTAGAGAGACAAGAACAAGGCTCAAAGAACGTTACAAGAGACTACAAGTCGATAGGATCAATAGAGCAATGACACAGAAGCACAAAAACAAAACGCACAGGGATCAGACGTCTGGTTGCACTAGCCAGACGTTTGAAGAAATCCTCTGGATTATAAACTAGACAGGATCAGATGTCTTGATAATGTACTCAGACGTCCAAGACGTCTGAAAAGCTAGTGCATACAAAAAATATATAGAGCCAGACGTCTGAAACATATACCAAACGTCTGGAACTGAACTCGGATTTTGAAATTCAAATAACAGCTGCCACACTTGAAAAGACATCTTCGCTTCTTTTCGCTGCAACTCTTCATCACCATCAGAAGCGACCATAGAACACTTGTTAATGGATGCAAATACTCAAGGAATCTCTCTACCACTATAAATAACATCAAGAATCAAAGAGCAGAACTCACTTTACTTACTTGCGCTCTTTACTTTTATACTCTGATATATTCTTGATCTCTAGCAATCATATACTTGTATTTCACTCTTCCATATATTCAAGAACTCCTCAATCAATATTTTTCAGAGATACATTGGAAGCATTTGTATTTAATAGTCAATATCCGTGTTATAGAACACAACCTGACAAGAACAAGCTATTGTAACCAAGCCTATTCCTTCGGGCGAAGTGAGGGTGTTTGATATTCGAATTCCAAAGGGGAGCTTCGGGACTGGACGTAAGACGAGAGGTCCGAACCACTATAAAATCCTGGTGTGCTTAGTCTACATTTTACTAGATTAACTTTATATTAGTTACATCATATAGGTAGTAGCGTATACTTGCATATACATTACACGATCCATCCTATAAACTTTCAATTGGTATCAAAGCAAGGTTTGATCAAAGTACAGTAACACGTTTTTGAATCATTCTAATATGGCAAGTATTTTTTAAGAAGGACAATCCATAGCACGACCCCCACTTTTAATGGCTCTAATTATGCATATTGGTCAATACGTATGAGAATTTTTATGAAAGCTAATGGTCTAGAAATTTGGTCAGCCACTCAAGATAAATATGAAGCACCTACTACTGCTATGAACACATGGACCAATGCATAAAAAATAGTAGCTTCTAATAATGCCAAAGCTATGGATGTTTTATTTTGCTCATTAGATAAAAATGAATTCTCACGTGTCATGTTATGTAACACTGCATTTGATATTTGTCGTACTTTACAAATCACACATGAAGGCACAAACAAAGTTAAACAAACCATGATTTTAATTTTACAAAATCGATTTTCATCATTTAAAATGAAACAAAATGAATCTATAGTAGATATGTACTCTAGATTTCAAACCATTTAACATGATTTAATGGCACTTGGAGTCAAATTCACAAATTTTGATTTACTATCTAGAACACTCAATTCTTTAACTCTAGAGTGGGAAAGAAAAGTATTAGCTATCGAAGAAGCTAATGTTCTCTTAATACTCTTAGTTGAAGAATTGATAGGAAATTTAATGTCCTATGAAGCTAATTTGCAGGCATGAAAAGAACTAAATTCAGAAAAGAAGAACAAATTTGAAAAGTTCAAAACGAAGAAGGCTTTCAAAGTAACATGTGATGACTCGGATTCTTCATCATCTGAAAGTGATAGCGATAGTGACAGAGAACAAGCTAATATATGTTTTGTGGCACAAACTGATGAGGTATGTCCCGAACTTAGCTATGGTGAATTATTAGAACTTAGCATGGAATTAGATGATAAAATTAGACAAATTAAAAAATTGAACAAATAACATATATCCAAAATAAATAGATTAGAACTTGAAGTAGGAATGTTAAAAGATGAAAAAATTATCTTAGAAGAAGAACTAGAATTATCTCAAGAAAAAATAAAAATAATTTGGTAGAAAGTGAGGCTATTGCTGTTGATTTTGATAAAACTAAAATAGAAAAGGATAATTTGTTAAAAGAAAATGTCAACTTGAAGAGCAATATTGAAATATTGAAAATTAAAAATTTAGAATTAAAAGAAAAATTAGATAAAATTACAAATAATGTTTCAAAATTTAATAAAGGAAAACAAGATTTAGAAAATCTTATCAAAACTTCAAAACCATCAGATAATAGAAATGGAATAGGATTTAAAAATAATCCTAAACAAAAAGAAAATGATGCTAAGAATTATATGTATAAAAAGACTATAAGTTTACCTAAGTTTAATATGAATATCAAAAATATTAAAATTTGGATTCCTAAGACAAATAATAATTTGAATAGACAAAAACATATTAATAATTTCTTAGAGAATGTAGTCTATAATAAAAATTATATTTATAAAGGTACCAAACCATCTTGGAGATGGCTACCTTCTTATAACATCTAGGACCCTAACAAAATATATGGGTACCAATTAAAACATCTTTTATTTTGCAGGTACCCAAAATAAAAAATAAGGAGAAATGGATACTAGATAGCGGATGCCCCAAGCATGTGATCGAAAATTCAAAAATGTTATCAAATGTAACATACATCGATGGTGGAACGGTAACTTTTGGAGATAATTCAAAAGGATATGTTGTGGGCATTGGAGAAGTCATCAACTCTGGTATTTATAAATCTCCTATTATTACAAATGTTTTATTAGTAGAAATTCTATAACATGACCTGCTAAGTATTAGTCAATTATCGATAAAGGTTTTCAAATCAATTTCGAAAAATATAGGTGTAATGTTTTCGATAATAACAAACAACTTATATTTGAAGGTTTTAGAAGCAAAATATTTACGTTCTAAACATGAATATAAATAAAAATTCAAATTTATGTTTGACCACCAAACATGATGATCCATGGTCATGGCATAAACGATTTTGTCATATCAATTTTATATATATTAATAAATTAGCAAAATATGAGCTAGTTAGAGGTTTACCCAAAATAAATTACAAAGTAGAATATTTATGTGATGATTGTCAAATTGGAAGACTAAATAAAAATTCTTTTAAATCTAAAAATAATATTTCTCCTAAACAACCATTAGAACTACATTTAGATTTATTTGGTCCAATGCAAATACGATCTATAAATCACAACAAATATGTTTTCATAATAGTTGATGATTTTTAAAGATATACGTGGACTTTGTTTTTAAAACATAAAAGTGATACTTTTGGTATGTTTAAATATTTTCTAAAAGAATTAAAACACAAATGGATTTGAAAATTAAAAAATATTCGAAGCGATCACGGTGAAGAATTCGAAAATGATCTTTTTACTAATTTTTGCAATAAGAAAGGAATAAGTCATAATTTTTCTTTTCCTCGCACACCTCAACAGAATGGTGCAGTAGGAAGAAAAAATCGTATGTTACAAGAATGTGCATGAACACTACTGAATAGTAGTGGTCTAACGAAACACTTTTAGGCTGAAGCTATTGCCACAGCTTGTTATGTGTTGAATTGTGTAACCATACGTCCTATGACTAAACAAACTTGTTTTGAAATGTTTTTTGGAAGAAAACCTAAAGTATCATACTTTAAAACTTTCGGATCAAAATGTTTTATATTAAATACAAAAGATAATTTAGGAAAATTTGACCCGAAGTCCGATGAAGGAATCCTTATTGGATATTCAGATCGAAACAAAGCATATAGAATTTTTAATAAACGAAATAATACTATTGAATAAAGTTTACATGTTTCATTCGACGAAAATTTTATTAATCATCATACTAATGATGATGAAGAAATAATTCCAAAAAAAAATACAACAAACTCAATTAATAATATGCAAAATAATACTTTGATATCATCCCCTAGAATTCTTAAGGATCATCCAAAAGATAATATCATTGGAGATCTAAATTCTAGAGTAACTAGAAATCAACTTAATCAAATAAGCCATATAGCATTTGTGTCAAATTTTGAACCAAAAAATTATAATGAAGTTTCAAATGATAATTTTTGGATAATAGCTATGAAAGTATAATTAAATCAATTTGAACATAATAATGTTTGGGAATTAATACCAAGTCCTGAAGATCAATCAGTTATAGGAACAAAATGGATATTTAAAAACAAACCAGATGAAAATGGAGATATTGTTTGAAATAATGCACGTTTAGTTGCTCAAGGCTATAATCAAGAAGAAGATATCGACTACGATGAAACCTTTGCTCCAGTAGCAAGATTGGAAGCCATTCGTACGTTACTCGCCTTTGCAATGGATAAAATTCGAGTAAACCAACACCAATAAGTACTACTGTTCACTTAGAAAAGGATGATAACGGAAAAGATTTTGGTTAAAAATTATATCGCAGCATGATTGGTTTTTTACTCTATTTGTCGGCTAGTCGACCCGATATTATGATGAGTGTATGTCTTTGTGCTCGATTTCAAGCAAAACCAAAAGAATTTCACCTAAGAGCTGTTAAACGTATTTTACGGTATCTATCTATTACTAGAGATTACGGTTTCTTTTACCGTAAAGGATCCTCATTTGAACTAGTTTCATATAGTGATGCGGATTTCGGTGGATGTAGAACAGATCGTAAGAGTACTGGTAGAACTTGTCACTTTATCGGGCAATCATTAGTTTCATGGTTTAGCAAAAAGCGAAATTGTGTTTCTTTATCTACTTGCGAGGCTGAATATATCTCAGTAGCTCTAGCATGTGCACAAGTGATATACTTGCAACAAACACTTACGGATTTCGGCAAAATTATCAATAAATCTCCAATATATTGTGATAACCGAGAGCAATAAATTTATCGAAAAACCCTGTCAATCACTCGTGAACCAAGCATATAAATATTCGACATCATTTTTTATGAGACAATGTTGAAAAAGGAACTATTTCATTAGAATACGTAATACTGAGAATCAAATAGCAGACATCTTTACAAAACCACTAAATGAACAAACTTTTATTAAACTCCGATGAGATTTAGGGATTTGCTCTCTTCATGATCTGCTCACTTAATAAACACTACTTCATTTAGGCTATGATTAGCCATTAGTTCTCTATCCACAAATTGTAATTCATAAATTCTGCACCTTTGGTTTTTTAGTTAGTCAGTTTTTAAAAATTTTCTGTAAATAATTTTTAAACTTATATATAAACAGTTATACAACAAGAAAAAATATATACAAAATTCATATTTTTTCAAGAAACAAAATATAGCCATGACTTCTGAAAATTCTTATATATCCATCTCGACACCTACAACGGACAGCTCGGCTGATACACCACAACAGCTTTCTACACCCACATAAAATCAGAAACCGACGTATAGGTGGTCCTCATATCACACGGGATTCACTCCCGATAACAAGAAGACCAAACGATCTTTATTTGCCTCTCCTAACACAAAGGAGAAAATTGTTGAAATTCATCACTATAAAAAACAACAAATATATTTACGACGAGAACTATATTTTGAACAAAAAGTTATAGCACGTCGGCTAAGCCTTTTGGAACAAGCAGTGATGAAGTTTTGTACGTCACGGAAGAAAGATGTCCATGAACCACTTCCGAAGCGTTGCAGTTCCTTGGATCCCTCTTCCTCGTATCTTACCGCTTCGGACCCTTCACCAAGACGATTCTATGGTTCCTCGAGAACCCACGAACATGGAAATATATGGTCTCCAGTTAAACCATGGAGGCATAACAAGTCATAAGATCGTAAAACTCCATCGCCATCTAAATAGATTATATTTTTTTATTGTATGTATATCTATGTTTATTTGTTATTTTGTTTCACACAAATAATACTACATTTCGTTTTAAAAAAAAATATAGAATCGAGAAATAAGAAAAACCATTAAATTTTAGGCTATTTTTAGAAAAATTGCCTATTTCAGACGTCTGGATATGCACCTCAGACGTCTGACACTCTGATATACCTCGAATTTTTTAGTACTGTGCATATGTCAGACGTCTGTTATACCCCAGAGATGTCTGAAAATTTGCTCTGCCTCCTAGAAATTGAAATTAGACTATTTCAGACGTCCGAACTTCGATCCAGACGTTTGAGTTATGTCTCTACCATCAAGCATTAAAAACTTGACCTATTTCAAACATCTGATATTTTACCTAGACGCCTGGAAAATCCCTCTGCCTATCAAATTTTTAAAACTCGACCAAACCAAACGTCTAACAATTAAATCAGGCGTCTTTAATTATCTACCATGTTGGAATTAGGGTAAACCAGAAGTTCTAAATCACTTCCAGATGTCTGATATTCAATCGACACTTTAAAAACACCCAGATGACGCCTATTTTTTTTTCTCATCTCACTTTTATTTTCAACCGATTATATACGATCGACGATTTTATTCTTTTCAAAAAACCATCTTTTTCCAGTCGCTCGATTACAATACCTCCTAGAACAAAAAACCCTAAGATGTCTAAAAGAAAAGAAGACCAACCAACATCATCCTCAAATCCTCAAGTTTGTTCAGATGATCAAATCGAAAGATGGATGAATCGGGCACCACATTGAATCAAGATATATGAGGATATAAAAAAGAAGAAGCTTCACATAGGTCCATTTTATAACCTACTTAAATTGCCAATGTATGATTTGGATGAAATGTGTGAGAATGACGGACTAAAAATATTGATATCGTTCACTCCGAATGACATCCAAATCTATCAATTGGCAATATTTCTTTTTTTAGCAAAATTAAATAGCACTTTAGTATGGAACACTGAAGACGAAGATAATTGGCTATGGTCTAGCGTGTATGGCAACACGATTAGACTCACTCCAGGCATAATAGTAGAACTCTAGGATGTTCTGACACGGGCGAAGATTTATACAATATTCCCGATATGCGCTTCAAACCAAGGAATAGTATAACACATCAAATTTGGGAGGATGAAATGCCAACACTTGCTTCCAAAAATCTACGTCCAAAAGCATGACTTCTTACTCGAATGATAATTAATACCATCATTCCACATATGGGAAGTCATGAGCAAATAACAGAGTTAGATAACAAAGCCTTACATGCTCTATTTAGCGGAACAAGCGTGCATTGGGCCTAATTTATCTTTGATGAGCTCAAACATTTTTGGACTCGATCACAGCCATCAATTATCTACCCCACATACATCATGCGACTTCTACGTGCACACAACATTCCTTCCTACCTATCAACTTTTGAAGAAATTTCTCCAAAATATGCTTCCACCAAGGTTTTTTTTCCACTAATGCAGAGATTCCCCTGGAATTTATGTCTTTTGAAGATTGGACGCACAATTGTCAAACCAGACAAGTTGAACCTCCACCTCAACCATAAATTGAACCATCACAAGCGGAGGAACAACATCGTGAGACAACTCCTCCTCCTCCTGCATCATTTGACTATCCAAGCCAGGACGAGGTTGTGGAGACTCGAACAGAAACAAATCCAAATGAAAGCATTCGAGATCTCACACTCGAAGATCAACATATATTATCTCAAAGTCAAAAGCTTTTGGCTAGGCGTATTGACAACTTTGAAACATCTTTTGCTACACGCCTAGAAATAGTTGAAGAGTCACTTTCAACAATCCTATCTGTTCTCAAAGAAGTACTTCAATGGGTTCGTGGTCCGACACCTCCTTCTAAAGATTGGACAACCCCGGTACCTTCTCCTCCCATGAAACATTCCAAGCTTATGAACCTCTAAAACAATCTTCGACATCTTCCACAAAGCCTAGCTCTTCCCAAAAAGAAGAAACAGGAGATGATCAAGAAAAAGCTTCTCCGAAGGAATCATATATTTTAGGATTTTCGAATTTCAACTTTTGTATAATTGACAAAATCTATGAATGTAATCAATTTCGAATTATTAATGAAATTTTCTTTTGTGTGTTATCTTTGACGATTGACTAAAATTTATAATTCTTTTTGATAATGCCAAAGGGGGAGAAATATAAGTACAATTATAAAATATTAGAAATAAGCACATATTCAGGGGGAGATCTATAAATTATATATAAGTACGTTGTATAGTTGTCATCATCAAAAAGGGGGAGATTGTTAGGAAATCAAATCTATGGTTTCGACGACTATACAATGGAAATCCAATATGCATATATATATATATATATATATATATATTTCTATTTACAGGTAATTGCTAAAGTAACATCACTAGAGAGACAAGAACAAGGCTCAAAAAACGTTACAAGAGACTACAAGTCCATAGGATCAATAGAGAAATGACACAGAAGTACAAAAACAACACGCACATGGATCAGACGTCTGGGTGCACTAGCTAGACGTCTGAAGAAATCATCTGGATTATAAACCAGACAGGATCAGACGTCTGGATAATGTACGAAGACATCTGAAATGCTACTGTATACAAAAAATATATAGAGCCAGACGTCTGAAACATATACCAGATGTTAGGAACTGAACTCGGATTTTTAAATTCAAATAACAACTGCCGCACTTGAAAAGATATCTTCGCTTCTTTTCGCTGCACTCTTCATCACCAGCAGAAGTGACCATAGAACACTTGTTAATGGATGCAACTACTCAAGGAATCTCTCTACCACTATAAATAACATCAAAAATCAAAGAGAAGAACTCACCTTACTTACTTGCACTCTTTACTTTTATACTCTGATATATTCTTGATCTCTAGCAATCATATACTTGTATTTCACTCTTCTATATATTCAAGAACTCCTCAATCAATATTCTTCAGATATATATATATATATATATATATATATATATATATATATATTGGAAGCATTTGTACTTAATAGTCAATATCCATGTTATAGAACACATACCTGACAAGAACAAGCTATTGTAACCAAGCCTATTTCTCAGGGCAAAGTGAGGGTGTTTGATAGTCAAATTCCGAAGAGGAGCTTCGGGACTGGACGGAGGACGGGAGGTCTGAACCAGTATAAAATCCTGGTGTGCTTAGTCTATATTTTACTAGATTAATTTTATATTAGTTACATCATATAGTTAGCAGCATATACTTGCATATAAACTACACGATCCATCCTATATACTTTCAGTCTAATGTTCCATAGTTTATAAAGTTAATTTTCTTTTTGTAAATCAAGGTTTTTGAATTATTTTTTATTAGGACCTAAATCCCTATGCTATTGAAAATGAGATTTTGGAAATTTTTTTTGGGAAAGAGAAAATAATTGTTTATTCTAGTTGTTGTATTTGGACGAACCGGAATACCACTGGATGCTCCATGTTGCTTTGATTCTAGAGTTTTACATGTTTTTGCAAGGAGGACCCCCTCTTAGTTATTTTTTTCATTTTGGTTGTAATACGTTTCTTTTTGAATAAATTTGAAAATAATTTTTGGAATATAAGAGCCCGGGCATTTAGTTCCAAATTTACCTTTAGATATGATTGTATGCGCAGTATTTTATTTCAGGACATTCATGGAATTTGGTTGCATATAGTTTTATATCGTACCAGTTTTTGCTAGATAAGTTACATCTGATTAACATGTTAGTTATTTCTAGGATAGTTTTTTTTGGGATAGGATTGTGGTAAATTCCGAAGACGAAATGCTTTTAAGAAAGAAGAATGTAACGACCTATAATTTCACCACATTAATTTTCGAATATTTAATTAGTTTTAAATATTCAAATAATAGGTTTTATAACTAAAATAAAAACTCTTTTAAATAATAAATATTGAAGATAAAATAGTTTTCAAAATCAGTTTACAAAAATATTTAGTTCGAAAAAAAATTGAAAAAGTGATCGGAAACTATTTCCTGATTTTTCGACTTTACATCCTGTAAAAGTTGTCCGAAACGTTATGATCATTTTAGTATACATAAAAACAAACATTTATAAAAAACATTAGGATTTAGAAATGATAACAATGTTTATTTATAATTTAAGAATATATAAAAAAATGTGATGTGACAATTTCCTAAGTTTAAAATTAAAAAAAGCAAATGTCACATCAAATGAAACAGGTTTAGACGTGATTTGATATTTTGACAACTTGAGTTTTAAATGCATGTTGGTAAGGAGGAGACAAGCATTGTGATGTGGCAGCTATGGATATGAGGGGATAAGTGGAATTAGCCACTTTGCATGAGATTATAAATAGCAACTTTATGCTCTCATTTTCATTTTCCTCCCAAATATTACCTTTTATTCTCACAGCCATAACTCCCTCAAAAATACCCCAAATAAAGAAATTATTATTTTTTAATTCAAGGGAATAGAGTTGGATAAAATATTCATTTACACCATTTGTTTAGTTTCTGAGATTTATTGGGAGAAAATTTCATTTCTTTACAAAACATTTTCGGACCTAGAATTTTAAGTCCAAAAATGGTTCTTCTTCTTTTGGTCATATTCTCTTCAAAACTAATCCAAATTAATTATTTCTTTTATTAAAATTATATAGAAAAGAATTATCTAAAACTTTCCTCTTTATCATTTTTTCCAAATCTAAGAGTAGTTAGTCGAAAAACTAGTTAAAAACAGACATATTTTTGGGTTCATTTTTGAGAGTTCGATGATTATCGAAAGTCACTCCACCTTATCAAAACAAGTTTCACTTCCTTCTTCTTTCAGGGCTGATCCTACCTAGTATTTAAGGGTCCAAGACTCCATCTTTTGCTTAGGAATGGAACCTCTAGGTCATACCTTGAGTTAGCAAAGATTTAGATAGTTTTCGGTGAGTAAAACTACACCTTCTTAAACAATGTATATACTATGTTAATGTTAATGTTAATAGCCTATGAATGCTTATTGTATATGTGAAGTGATGATTTGGTTATTTGTTTAATTCATGTTTTGAAAAGTTTTCGCATTTGAAAGTTAGTAAGCATGTGGTTAGCTATATGAAAAGTTGGTAGTTAGAGAGAATACAGTTGTTAGCAAATACTTATTACATGTTGATCATAATTATTTACCTTGTGCTGTACATCAACCATTGCTATGTGTTCTTTGGTTGTATGCCTAATGTCATAATTTTGTTTGCCAAATTGGTCGTATAACGATAGTCGCTATATCAGCACTTTTGGAAAATCACTTTTTATCGAAACCGTTTGGTTTCATCTTCGTGCTTGGAATTATTTTACAAGTTAAGTAAGATTTTGATTAACGATGTTTTCAAAGGTAATTAACCATTTTAATAATGATCATTTAATTTAATTAATTGCTTACTTAATAAGGATTAAGGTTAACTAATTACTTAGTTAACGATGTGTTTTTATTTTAACTAATTACTTGGTTAATGATTGTTTAAATTAATTGATCATTTTATTTAATGATGTTTAAATTTAATTAATCAATGTAATGAGGATGTTTTAAGTTATCAAAACCTTTTTAAATTGATGTTTTGAAGTTAGTTAACTCTATAAACAAAGTGTTTTAAAGCAAATACTTGTAATGTGAGGTCAAGCACGAATTCGGCATTTTAAAAGAAAAGGTTTGATTCGTTTATGGAAATGAATTAATTTTTGTAAATTAGCGATTCACTTATATGGGAACGATTTATTTGTATACTTAGCACTAAACGTCAAAGAAGTAAAGTTATTGCTATTTCGAAAGTTAAGAATAATAGTGAGACATGACTTTGAGGTAACACTACCTGTACTTGTTCGATATTATTTTTGACCAAGAAATAGTACAAGTTGGAATTCGATGAGTGGTGATAAGTATACAAGACTTGATTTCCATATACGATCATTTTATATCCTCGATAGATGGTTTCTCAGCTATCTGTTATTTCAGCTTCTTTATTATCGTCTTTCCAAGAGATGTGTTGCTCTATTGAGCTTTGATATCCTCTGTCGGAGATGACTAAAACCAAAAAGCGAGTGTGGCCAAGCTATGTGGGGTTGTTCCCATTAGGGTATTTTCACATCCACTCTAGATAGGATTCATGTTGCGCATTGAAATGTGAAATACTCGGATACTCGGTAACAATTGGCGGGGTCCGGCTTGGAGGTTTTCGAGAGCCATCGAAGTTCTCAAGTATATTTCTAGAGGTATACTTTAGGTAAGGGGGCGCATCCTCCTAGTCATTGTTGGAAAATTTCCTTTTCTTATTTGATTCGAAGCTTTGAATCTATTTTCTTTAATTAAAATGGGAAGAGTCAACCACTCTTTGCGGTGTTCAATTATTGGTTTTGTCCATTGTATCGAGTTTGGATAGTTATCTTATTTAGTCCATTCTATCAAGTTTGGAATGTTATCTTGTTTTATCCATTCTATTTCAGTTTGAATTTTTATTCAGACTATTTCTTTTCTTTCAAGTCTGAATGTTATACTAATTGTACCCATCATCTATATTTGTATTTGTTCCCTATTGTTCATTTCCATTTTGTTATGTTTGTTAATTGTTTATGTAGGAGAAAACTCATTCCGCTGTAGCGGTTTGGTCCCAATATTATTGTTTAAATACACCCCATTTGTTTCATAGTTTACTCATACCAAACATTTTGTCTAACCCGAGCTGTTCATTTTCCCTAAACTCTCGGGTACTCAATTGTATTTGGATAGTCCGAGAATAGCAGGTTTTCTTTGGAGCTCTTTGAAGATGGTGATTGAGCAAGTGGCTCTTTAGTTATCTGGTTATTTATTTCCGTCATATAATTATGTAGGTGTATTTTGTATCTTAAAAATGAAAAGCCAGATTGTATAGCTGCAAATCTATTAGATGTAGTATTTTTTTGTAACTGTGATAACTCCTTATAAGGAGTAACCATTTGTACTATATCATTTTATATTATATGTAACAAGCCCGATGTGAGCTTTATCTATTCTGGCTTATTCTGTTCTTTATTTTACCTTAAGATAACTTATCTTTTGGATACTTGGGCAACTATACATGAATATCGATGATGTATTAAGTGTCGTTCTTAGGGATCAGAAGGGTGGGCCGTCACACCTAACTACCGGCTTGGCCCAATAGGTGGGGTATGTCTAAAAAGGTTGGGCTAGACGTAAGACCTAGAGTTATTCGGACCTTAGGATATTTTTCAAATTTAAGATTTAAAAATTTTAAAAATATTTTAAATTTTAATTTTAACTTTAAAATATACAAGGAAATTTTATAAATGTTACAAAATAAATACAATTTTTTTAAAATTATATCGAAAAAGTAATTTAATAATTTTTGATGTTTTTCAGATATTTAATTAATATGATTAATTTAATGAATAATTAATTAAATTTTTTTATGCGTTGATATATATATATATATATATATATATATATATATATATATGGGATATAACTAAATACCCTATTTTAAAATTGTTTAAGGTAAATTTAATAAAAGATTTCAAAATTTATTAAAGCATTTAATTAAAATGTTTAATTAATTAAATAAATGATTATATATTTAATTAAATAAAAAAATAAAAGGTTATAGTTATATAATTTAAAATCTTTTAATTCTCTCAAAATTATTCTGAGAAATTAAAGTGGGTTCTTAAATAGATTATTAATTAATATGTATATATATAATAACCATAAGAGTTATGGTTAACTATTCACCTTAAACTATTTAGGATGAATAAAATAAATTTTTTGAAAGTTTGTATAAAATTTAATTAGTAGTTAATTTAATTTAAGAATTAAAATTAATTAAATTTGATTTAAATAATAAGATACATTTAAATATTGTATAAGTTAATTAAATTATAATAGTTATAAATAAATCAAACTTATATATATACATATAAGTGGAACTATAAGAAACCCAAATTGATTTTCGAAACAAGTACATAAGTATGGTATATATATTTTGATTTCAGATGTGCACAACACTTGAATCATGAGGGTATTTCAAAAGAAATACATTATCCTCAAATCGATATGACACTAAATTCATTAAATTGTTTGAATCTTAATGTAGTTGCCCTCTATCATTTATATATTGATAGATTACTTGCATATGCACTTGTCGTTAGGCAAACTCAAGTTATTGCTATTATATGTAGTATTATTAATATATTTCCTAGACGATGTAAGATACATGCATGTATTTTTTAAGCAAACCCAAGGTACATGCATTATACCTAAAACTGATAGGTACTTGTAGATAATCACTCTAGATTTGAGCAAGCTCAAGGTCAAGGTCAAGATTAAGGCAAAGACCATGGTTAGGAGTTGTATATGATACGACCGATAGAGAGTTATCTATTATTTGAAGGCTTATGAATGGTTGAGCAAACTTAAGTCAGAATCCCAAAGCCAGCGAGTCCTAACACTCGCTAGAGGAATCAAAAAGTTTCTATATTACTTTTAGCATTTTGAGGGATATAAAAATATTTTTAATATATTAAAGTTGTACTTTATTAAAGCAGAGCACTCATTTTGTTGTCTTAGGGGGTTCAAACTGACAACCTCTAGAATTTACGTCTAAAGCATCATACCATTAACCAGTTAAGCTAGTGGTCTTTGACGAGAAATATGTGAAAGAGTTCATGAAATACTCTAGAGGCAATTATGTAATTTGTTACGTATATCTGACTCTTTAGTCAATCTTGAACGTAGTAATGGTGTTCATTTTCCATTATATACTTTGTTATATTGTGATATAATGAATTAAATAATTAATTGAAAATATAAAATAAGAAAATCCTTAAATAAAAGTTATGTGATTGTATTTGTAAATAGTTGCAATCTAAGTAATTAATTATAAAATAAAATGATATTTTGTTTTAAATATTCATAATCAAGATGTTTCGAGAAAATGATATAAATTCTTCCCTTAAGGCCAGAGTGTGTACCGTTCTCCAAATGTTGGGAAATGTATTACTCATGACTACAGGGGGCATCAAGTGCTTACATATTTGACTCATCCGAGAATTTTCCATTGGCAGATAATAATTAAGTCAAACAAGAAATCTCAGTGTGAAAATGTTATAAATTTCCTCCCGCTTGAGAATACTAAGGAACTTCAATGTAAATACTCCACTTTGGTTATAGTAAATCATTGCATGGAGATCATCGAGCAACTATAGTTGGATTCAAGTTAAAGCATTGGAGAAGCGCTATTCAATAGAAAATTTATCTCCGTGGTTGTATGAAGTTAGTATCACGGTTAATGCTAGTTGACTCAAAGTTAAAATCTCTGACTAAAGTAGTAAGGTTAATAATAAATGTTATTATTGAATCAAGGACTTTGTTTTTAGACTAACCTAGTTGAACGTTGGTAATATCAGAATTTTCATCAATACTAAATTCCATATAACCTAAAGTGATATAATTTTGATAAACAGAACGTGTGTAAGTTATTGGTGCTATAGGTATCGCTTAAGAAAATGTAAAATTGGGTTAATTTGAAAAGAACTATAAGGGAGAATTCAACCAACTATCGCACTACTAGCTAAGGTGACGTGCGAATGTTATTATTTGAATTATTCAAAACTAATCGTTGACTGAATGCACACATCTGAGTCTCACAACCATGTTTGTGAATTCTGTAAAAAGTACACTGTTTTGTTAATTTTAAATTGTTATAAATTGATTAAAATAATCAATATTTGAGAAATATTAATTATTATTAATTTATTTAACATTTTGGGTGTTGTTAGTATTTATTTGAATGCATATATGAAAGTTATATTTGCGTATATCAATATACGATATTGGTATGCTTTTAAATAGGGTCTAAATAAGACATAACTACTTGAAGAATTTTGGAAATTTTGCACCATATAGATGTCAACTGTAACGACCCAAAATTTTCTAACCAGAAAATTCCAGATAGTTATAAAGAAAGAAGAAGGAGATAGAAGAAGAAGAACAGAAACACCCAACATCTCACATTCGCAGCGGATAAAATATAATAAATAATAACAGTTTAAAAAAGAAATATTATAACTGTCGATTACATTCAATATACATCAGAGTTTCACATAATATACAGTCACTGAATATTTACAATTATCAAGACTCAGATTAACAATAATATAAATACAGCGGAATACTCTATACGATATTGCCATCCAGCTCGCCTCTGAGCTCCAGAACGTCCTATCCTGAAATCTGTAATACTCGGTCTGACCCGAGCATTACACCAAAGTAACACCCGGGTCAGGCTGGAAACCAGCGTGAGTAAACCCAACTAACATGGAAGGCCAAGCAAACAACTTATATAAAACCCGGGGTATCTTATATCACTCACAAGTTGTTATAAACGACACATATTTCACATATAAATTTCTAAGTATTAAACTTGGATAAAATATTCCAATTCACTTAAATCATTTCATTCCAGCCTATTGATTTCACAAATCAACTTATAAAAATTCGAAGTGGTTTTGGGTATTTCCTAATACCCGACCCCGGTCTCTTCGAAACTCATGTTATCTTATCCCACGTTATTCAAATGAAATACACAACATTTCACATCAGAGATATCAACACATTCAAAACATCCAATACCATTCGAAAATCCATAAGTAGAGTTTAATCACATACAAGCCAATTCAATTGATTCTAATTGAATTCCAAACCCCAATTACTTAGATTCTTCATTGGATTATTTCCAAACCAATTAATTTATCAATTCTTCCATATTCATCCATCTTAATTAATCACCCAGGATTAATTATCTTTCAATTTCGTTCAAGTAATTATCTTTAATTCATTTCACGAAATCATTAGTCTTAACCCAAAATCAACCGGTAATCTTAATTACCTCAGGAATTAATTAACTATTTAAATTATATTAGTCCATAATTACTTGTATTAATTTAACTCCTCATAAGTCACTTATATCAATTTATCTTCTTAACTAATCAACCTCTATTTACATCATTGATTATATAAATTAATGAGCCCTCATTTACATTTTAATTTATTCTATTCTAAATTAATTATACTAAATAATTAATCATCAATTAAACTATAAATATTAATCATTCTTGATTTATCTCAACCAATAATTATCTATCTTCGAGTTCCATCATTAAATAAATTAATTACTTCTCAATTAATCATTTTAATTGATCTCTAGATTGATTCCACAAGTTAGTTACATTTTTTTTTCTTTACGCAATTATTTTATCAAATCACCCAACGATCATTCGAACTAATTTAGACCCAAGTAATTAGCCCAAATCATAAATTAGTTTAATAAATTAAGTATTCGTTTAATTATCTCATTTATTTGATGAATCACCAATTATTAAATCTTTATTGATGTTAATCTGAACCATTTCTTTTTTTTTTACGGTTTAAGTTTAGAACCATTTTAAACCCCAAGTGCTTTGAGTCAAACAACAATCGACTCGAGAGCCAACCAAAACCAAAATTCCCAAAACTTCAGCACACATTCAATCAACTCAACAAGCATCCAATTATTTAAATTTATCCATTTAAGTCTAAATAGAAATCCAACAGAGTGAGGTTTACTCACCTTTATTTTGGTTGAAATCCACTTCAATGCCGACTAGTTTCTTCACAATACATGGGCCTAGTATAAACATTAGGTGATTATTAATAATTGCATTAACTGAATAATTTATTTCCTTTAAATAAATTTAATTAACCCAAAAGTTTATTCAAGCTCTTTTTTTTTAATAAATAAATTTTAGGTTCCAAAATAAATTGAATAGGCTAATCTCCCAAATATTATTTAAAATAAACTAGTAAATAAAAATATGTAAATGTATATTTATCCTTCTTTAAAACTACATATATTTTAAAACTTAAATTTTTAATTTAACTTAAACCTGTTAATTTCTATCCTTTACTGAGACAAATAGGTTTTGTTCGAATTAAATTTCCAGCCATCCCCCCCAATTTCAGCATAAACATTAATTTAATTTAATTAAATAGAACAGATAACCTCACCTCGAAGATTTAATTTGCTACTGCCTGTTCGACGCGTGGTGGACTCACGGTGCCCTAGCGACCTTCGTTCTCACGGAGCATGCGAGCCCCTTTCCCCTTCGACATCACGGTGCTCGAACTTGAGCTATTTGCCGCCGCCGCCTCTAACCTTCACCTTACATCAATTCGCGACCCATGAAACCAAAATTCGAACTGCAACAGTCTGATAATCGCAACCACCCTCTGCAATCCACAACCCAAATACCCATTTGCCTTCAATCCCGCAACCCAATCACGAACAATCGAAGACCCAATTGAATCAACTACAAGCCGACATCGCCTCGAACCCGCAAATTGATTTTTTTTTTAGAGAACGAATACAATTTTTGAAAGAGGGAAGAAGAAATAATGGTTCGGCTTCGATTAATTTGAGGGGAAATAGAATGGGTTACGGCGACTCTTTTTTTTTTTTCACTCCGTTCTGTTCAACGTTAGAGAGAGATCAGGGATAATAAAAAAGGGTGGAGAAGCTTCTTGAGAAAGATTGCGAGTAAAAATATCTTTGACTATTATTATATTATATAATTTAATATTGAAAATATCGCGTTGAATAACGCAAAACCCGGACTCCAAATCAGACATGCCGACAGACATTTATAAGGTTTTACCTATGTCCCGAACACAATGGAACAGATTTCACAACCTAATTCGATCGTATGTGCGAGTTACAGAAGAAAACGATCAAATTTAAATTAAATCGATTAAAATAGTTCTATGCGTTTTGAGCTACCAGGGTCAAACGACAACTCCGATTGCTTTGAAAATTGAAATCCGATAATAACTAACTATTACGGATCCAATGGAACTAGTTTCGTTGAATTCCGAGACTGTCCCTCGGAAGGCTATTTTTAAATTCAATTTAAACGATATAATTACAAACCTGAACAAATCACCTTTAAATTAAATTTCAACCATTCTATTATCTCCAGTATTATCATTATAAGTTTTATAAGCCTTCAAATTATTTAAACAGGCTTAGAAATTTCAGATTCAATAATTTACCCAATTTCAATTGTTAAATTCAATATTTAAACTATACAATTCAATGATTTAATTATCAAGTAAATATTGATATCCCGTATTCAAGTTATAATTAACTTTTAAATAATTTAAAATCGATTAATTATTCCAATTTAACTTGCTAAAATTTTTGGGTCGTCACATCAACATAGGCTGGCCATACTACGAGAGAGAAATGGGCGGAGTATTTGAAAATTAAGGAGGAATTAATTAGGTAAATTGTATTTAAAATGTTTTATTCCGCCAATTAAAAAAAATCTCCTGATTTAATTTACTTCAATTATTTTCTTTCTCTTCTTTACTCCTATCTATGGCTAAAATTCTCTTCTCCCTTTTCTGAAAACCACTACTCCAAAAAAAATTAAAAATATCAAATAAAGTAAAGGGCAATGTGGTTCATCCATCTCTTAGAAAGGTTGGGTGTTGAATTTATGAATCTGAAGAGAATTCACAGATCAAGACGTCGCTTATTGGCTGGATCCATAAGGTAAATTCTTTTTTCGTAGTTATACATTTTGTTATATTACATTATTATTATTACTTTATATATATATATATATATATATATATATCATTGCCTCACCATGATTTGTAATTGACATCAAGATCTAAACTATTAATTGGATGATACGACTTAATTTTATTTAGTTATTTAAAACTAAAAATTCATTTGTGTAAAATTGCGATTTCATTTATAAATATGATTCGATATACATTAATGATTTTCTATGGTAATATATAACTTCAATGAGTTAAATAATAATGACTTAAACCAATTTGAACCATGAAATACATTAACATACTGTTCAAAACTTAACGTATATGTTTTGACTTCAAAATTCATTTTGAAGGCTCTTTATTTAATAAGCTGAATTAATTTAAGTGATAATATAAAATATTATATATATATATAAGTATGTGAATGTTACATATATAATAAATGCATTAGGAAATATGTGAATTTTATGTTTATATTAAAATTTTTTAATTTAATATATATGTATGTATGTGTATATATTTGAATAATTGAAATTATTTTTTGCTTCATAATTATATTACATATATACAATTTTAGTATTGCATTTAATTCATTGGGGCTATTTTACATTAATTGAATGTAATATAGATCTGAATTTTGACAAAATATTGCCATGCCAAATCTATATCTCTAACCTCGAATTTTTATTTTGAAATTTTTATTTGTTAATTAATGTTATTTTATCAAATCAATCATTTTCATTCATATTCAGATTTCATTATATTTTGTAACCATACATACATCTTAAATTAATCAAAATTAAATTTATACAATTAGTACACACATATACACACATATATGGCAAATATATTCATGGTAGACATAAATACCACTATCTACACATGTACTTAATGACCTGGTTATTGTTTCATTGTTATATGTCAAGTTAAACATTTTAGTGTCACATGTCAATTTTGTATAAAGAAAAGGCATAGTTTTAGTTGAAAGGTTTGCAAAAGAAGAAGGTGCAATCAATTATTGATATCACCTTCTTATCTCTTTCCTTTTTGATCTTGATGTGGTTACATATGGATTTAATACTTTGTTTGTTCCTATTTTTAAACACCATACAATCACATTTACTATATTTATTTCTTATGCATTTTAAACCTTATATATATATGCATGACAACATGAATACATTGGATGTATTCATATTTAATTAAATGTCAGAATTAATTAATGTAGGTGTAATTACGCAGTAATAAGTAATCTTAATAAAATATGCTTTTATTAAACCACTATAATGGATTTAGGATTAAATATTAAATTTCATAGGCCACTAAGATCCAACTAGTATTTTTTTTGAAATTTATCCATTTCACCTGCTGTGAAACAGGCCAGGTTTATTCAATTGATTTAGGGTTAAATAATTAAACTTTCAGCATTGACATGCAATCTAACTAGTCAGCATTGACATGCAATCTAACTAGTCAGCATTGACATGCAATCTAACTAGTCAGCATTTAAGGCCAACTAATTAAACTTATATATCCATTGGTTGTCCAGAAAAGTAGTGTCTAAGGTTGGGATTGAATAATCAAGTATTCTTTCTATGTTGGCTACTAGCCCAGCTTAGGGTCGAGTAAGTCTAAAAGGTTGGCCCAAATGTAAGGTCCAAATTGATTTACGCCTTAGGCTAATTTTCAAACTGAAATTTGAAAATAAAATTATATTTTAAACTGAAAAGTATAAAATATGAAATGAGTTTTGTAAAGGTTACACAATAAATTTAACTTCTTATTATTTTAAGATACTAAATAATTAATTTCTAAATTTTAATATATATAATTAATATGATTAATTAAATATAATTAATTAATTAATTAAGAGTTAGCTAATTAAAAATATTTAATTTATATGTGCATGTAACTATAATTTTTGTAGTAATCTATTTATTCTAAATTATTTAAGATAAATAAATTAAAATTTTCGAATTAATTAATGTATTTGATTAATTTTTTTAATTAAATAATAGTATTTATTTAAATTTGATTAATTAAAAGTTAATTAATAGATATATGCACGCGCTCACACACACTAATTTGTTTTTGTGTGTGTGTTCTATAAATGTTATAGTTGGTTATTTGTCCTAAATGGTTTAAGACGAATAAAATAAAAGTTATGAAATTTAAATACAATGAAATTTAATTGAATTATTTAATTATATTAAGAATTAATAAGTAATTAACAATTATTCAATTAATAATAATTAAAAGTCAATTATGTGATTTAACTAACAAGAACCAAAATTAATTAAGTATGATTTAATCAACAGTGACTAAAATTATTAAATACGGTATCATTAATATTAACTAAAAATAAATAATTATGATTTAATTAAGTCTAATTGAAATTAATCAAATAAGATTTAATTGATACGATAGATATATACATTATACAAGTTAAACTAAACTATAAAAAATAAATTAAACTTGTGACGCCCCACCTCTATACCCACGCTAGCCAAGAACACTCCGGAGTAGTGCTGTCAACTAGCACGGAGAATAAGGCTGTTGAGGAGCGACCATCCATGTAATTGCTTATCACACGGTGGCTATAAATAATCTTCGGAAACAAACATAGAAATAATCATATCACAAATCAGTCACAGATATCCATATCACAAAGGCGGAAGAAGATATGAATATATAACTAACACATGAAAGTGTACATCAGAGTAGTGGTCAGTAAGATCCACGATAATACAAAAGAATAGCAACACGTGCTATACAAAAGAATACAACTATGAGTCTATATCTCAAGTGTATACAACAAAAACTGCTAATCTAAACAGTTAGCCAAAAGTCAGAGTGATGAATCCCTGGGAAGAAGTCAAGCAGAAGCACCTGTAACATCTCGGTCTGACCCGAGTATTATTTAAGAAAATAATAAACGGATCAGTCTAGCTATAAATATCAGATGACATGATATAACATAAAAGATATGGCATAAACATAAATATCCATAACGACATACCACTATAAGTATGTAAATAATGATCAACAGAAGATCAATCAATAAGAGATAATCAATATCACAAGAATCTTCTCAAAGATTCGAAGAGGGCATCATACCCTAAACTTGTACTCATAACAAGTCAATGACATAAATTCCAGAAATCAACACGAGAAATCCAGAAATCATAAAAAGGGAAAGAGGCCTATCACATGACGGTCCGAAGACCATGGGGAGCTACCCCACATGTGTGAGTGGAATCACACAGATTGAGGTCAAGACTAACCAAAAAGCAGAAAGGTATGTGTGAATGGAATCACACAAGTGGTGTCTAGTCTAACCTTGCAATGAAAGAGACATCGCGCAATTGCTAGTCTAATTCATAAAGCGATCATCAAGATCAACGAGAAGTGTCAATTACACTAAGCTAGTAAATATAGAAGTTTAGCTTCATGTCCCATAACCACTTGCTTAACTTAAATATTTACGGACAAACTGTAAATCTTCACTAATAAAATTGTCACAAGAGGTTCAATCGAACAAGTCCAAGAATTAACCGACGAAGTGAACGCAAGCGTTTCATACCACTTGTTTTACTAAGTCGTTTAATTAGATTTCTCATCCGAGTGAGGTAAAGGCTTGTATATACTAATAGATTGGAAAACGGTTTAAGAAAAGAGCTTTGTTATTAAAAATAGAGTTGAAATTGTTTGTTAAAAGAGTTTTGATATTTACTACTAGTATTGAAACCTTTGTATTATAAAGTGACAAAACACATAAGCAAGTGTAGAAACAATCAGTCACAAAGATCGCATACGGAGATGCGAATAAAATCCAAGGAAATCAGCTCAATGTTTTTCAGATAAGATCCCCTACGGAGGGGGGGGTCCAGGGGGGGTGGCAACCCCCCAAGGTGGGGGTGCGGGGGCAACGCCACCGCTTACGGGGTTCGACCTGCCCGGTCAGGTCGCGGGGGTCCAGGGGGCAGCGCCCCCGGCGGGGTGCGGGGCAGCGCCCCGACCAAAACGGTACGACCTAGTGAAGACAAAATGAGGTCTAACGACCTAACGACTCAAGGGTCATACGACCTAACGGCTGCGACCTAGGGGTCTAAGGGGTCAAGCGACTTAGTGGTTGCGACCTAGAGGTGTTCGCGACCTAACGATGACTCACGACCCAACATGGCCGACTTAACAGAGTCGAACGACCTAAGGTAAATGGTCCAACGACCTAACTCGAACGACTTATCTGGAGCTTAGGTCGGAGACGACCTACGAGATAAACCAGGCCGACTTAGTGGACGAGCGACCTAAGGTAAATGGTCCAACGACCTAACTCGAACGACTTATCTGGAGCTTAGGTCGGAGACGACCTACGAGATAAACCAGGGCGAGCGACTTAACGTTTGCCTAGAGATTATAGGTCGGAAACGACCTAAGACTTAAAGCTTAACTCGCGAGCGACCTACGGCTTAAGGCCAAACTCGTGAGCGACCTACGACTTAAGGCTTAACTCGCGAGCGACCTAACTCCGAAGTGCCAATACTTCCAGAATGACCTAAAGCCCTGCGACCTATGGTACTAACTCGCGAGCGACCTAACGACTTAACTCGTGAGCGACCTAATTCCGAAGTGCCAATTCTTCCAGAACGACCTAAAGTTAACTCGTGAACGACTCACGACCCATGGACGAACGACTTAACTCCGAACGACCTAAAAATGGCCAGAACGACCTAAGTGCAGAAAATTCACCAAAATGCTAAAAATTGGAGTTTTTCGCCAATCCAATCCAAACCAAATGCAAATGTGCATGCAAAAGTGATAGGGAATCATTCCCAACAGTCCAATATAGTTATAGACTAGATTTGTGAGACAAAAATCTCACCTTTGCACTAAAGTTTATGAAGATGAAGCTTGAAAGCAAGGAGAAGCAATCCAAAGCTTGAATCCAATATCTTCTACTTGAATTTGGAGTTGAATGTTGGATTTGCAATTGAATTTATGCTTGGAGTTTTAATTTCCCATTCCCTCCATCATTAATGCCAAAGCTTGATTAGTTAGGAAATTTATGAAGAGTGAGGAGAAGAGGGTTGGAACTTGGGCTTAATAGGCTAAACTAACCCAAAGTCCAAAGCGGGAAAAGTTAGTGAAATTTCACTAACTCCAAACCTATCGATGTTTATACTTAAAAAGTTGTAAACGACATTTCGAACTCAATGGAAGTGGTCTCGAGTCCTAATTTGACCGTTTGCAAAAAGTAGCTTTTCGGACCAAAATCCGATTAACGAGTTAATATTTAAATAAAATATTTAAATACAAACTCGATAAATATGCGGGTTGTTACAAAACTTATATAATTATATATGTGTATAAATAAAATTTTAGTGCAACGCTGAATAAACCCAAATCAGATTTTTGGAATAAGTACATACATAAAGTATGTGTACTGTGATTTCAAATGTGTTCAATACTTGAATCACGAGAATTTCATAAGAAATACACTATTTTGAAATCAATATCACTTTAATGTATATATTAAAAACCATGAATCTAAAATATGTAAATTTGACTTCTATCACTTGTATTTTGATAGATTACTTGCATACTCACTATCTATTGAGCAAACTCAAGCTAGAGATGTTATGTGCAGTATTATTAATACGTTGCCTAAAAAAGGTAAGATACATGCATGCATCTGTTGAGCAAACTCAAGGTATGTGCTTTATATTTAGGCCATCGCGAGATGATAAATAAGGATCTGTTGGGCGGATTTTCACCCAGAAGATCTCAAGACCAAGAAGCCGCAATTTCACCCGGGCTCGCGAGCAACCTCTACTTTGTTATCCCGTTTTTTTGGTCAAAACTGGAATATCAATGTCGAGCGCGTCTCCACCACGATCAAGCTAAGAAGAAGCAACCAGCAAGCGTATGTAAGCCCAGAGTTCCACTCAAAATCCAAATACAAAGTCCATTCGGCCTTATACTCTCATGTTCATTCGGCTATGCAAGCATACAGTCCCATTCGGCATTCACATGCGCAAGTTCATTCGGCATAAGCTACCGAACCAACTCCCTGCTACCCCATGCCGAACCAACTCCCTGCTACCCCATGCCGAACCAACTCCCTGCTACCCCATGCCGAACCAACTCCCTGCTGCCCCATGCCGAACCAACCACGAGAACTCACCATCAACCGAACCAAGTAACCACCGAATCAAACCCAAGGTGGCACCGAACCACACTCCTCTCCTCTACCACCGAACCAAGCTTCGCCGAACCAGAAAGCTGCCAGTCCAGATTGCTTCAGCCCAAGCCCACCTGCAGCTATATACTTCCAAGACCCCTGCCCCCTACCTCACTCTATAAATAGAGGGGCAGGGGTACAACAATGGAGGACAATTTTTGGAGACAAGTTTGAGAGCTCAAGCAAGGAAGGAACTTTCAAACTACTTTCATACACTTGTACACAACGCATTGTACTTGTAACCTGAAAGAAAGAAGATAATAACATATAAAGTGGACGTAGGCACATTCTGGCCGAACCACTATAAATCTGTGTGTCTTTTACATTTCAGCCCCTACTTTTCTCATATTTACATACTCACCTAAAATCATTGAAAATTACATATAATCAACTAAATAATACGACTTGGAGGTGTTTGTCCATTTTTTGTGCAAACATTTTTGGTGCTTTCATTGAGAACTGAACTCAAACTTCATCTTCTCCCACTCAACCTTTTTCCTAACGACATCACTCGTTGCTTAGAAATCATGCCTTCCAAACAGAGAAGGGATGTTAACAAAGGAAAGAACATCGCAACTAGCAGCCTTCCAGATCCAGCAATCACAGATCAGCCCACTTCAACAGCAGTACCAGATGAAAATCAGGAAAATCCAACTGGTCCCGCAACGGAACAACCAATCACTAGGGCAGATCTGGACAGGGTTGTGGCTGAAGTAACTAACCGCTTCACATCCCAACAAGAAACTTTGGTGGACCAACTCATGACACGCTTAAGGGACGCTGAAGAGTCCAACCGCAACACTGAATCATGGGGTGAATCCCAATCCGGAGGATCCCGGAGGCAACAAAGGTCTTCACTCTTCGAACAAGCCATCAACAGGAAAAACAATGATAGGGGCCGCGCCCGGACTCAGCCCGAATTCCGACTCGAGGAAGCCCTTGGAACCGAACCTAGCGGGGGAGGCACCAGGCGAGGGTCGGATGTAGCTGAGCCAGTCATGCCACCTAATCATAGAAACCCCGCTGAACGGAGCCGAGCTAGAACCCAGCCCGAAGTTGACCCCATGGATGTGCTCGAAACAGGACCCCACAGGGGAAGATCAAGGCAGGGGGCAACTGTAGCTGGTCCTAGCGTGCATCCAAGCAGCCAAAGACAACCACTGGATAATGCTAGAGGTGATAGACTGTACCATCCCTACAGGTCATCTGGACGAGATAGATCCCGCAGGGAAGAACCGAGCTCATTTTTGTCCGCTCCAAGTTCTGACGAGCGGATGGCACGATTATTCAGAGAATGTGTCCAACGGGAGCAAAGGGACCGGGGAATAGGCGCTAGGGTCACCAGTCCCTTTACCCGAAATATCGAAACTGCCATCACTCCCCGGGAATGGAAAATGCCAACCATGGAACCTTACAAAGGAACTTCCGACCCCATCGTACACCTGCAGAGATACACCCAGCATATGCTCATGAGTGGAGCAACAGAAGGAGTATTATGTAAATGCTTTCCGCTATTCCTATCAGATCTAGCTACCTCCTGGTTCTGCCATCTACCCCAAGGATCCATCAACTCATGGGAGATGTTAAAAGAAAGGTTTATTAGCCAGTTCCGCATCCATGTGGAACAACCCAGGGATGCTTATTCTCTATCCAATGTCAAACAGAAAACCGGAGAGACGCTACAACAATATCTAACACGGTTCAACGCCGCAGCGGCAGCAGTTCAAGATGCCGATGAAAAACTCACTCTAATGGCCCTCTGTAGTGGTGTGCATCCAGACACCAAGTTTGCCAGAAGATTAACTAAGGAAAAACCAGTTACCTTGCCTGATTTCTTCCATGAAGCTGGAAAGTATATGAGACTTGAAGACGCTGCTACGGAGAGGCAGCCAGGGCAACAAGGCAAGATAATTCAGGACAAGGTTCCCACTGCAGCTAAGGACGCTCGAAGAAATGAATCTAGAGACAATGCTGGGGGCAGAAAGGGTGAGAAACGCCAATATCGACCAGGGCCAAGATTTGACTCCTACACTCCTTTGAATGAAACAATCGAAAACATCTACCTAGCCACTCAGGGCGAACTCGGATACAAGCGCCCCCCGCACAAGAAAGAATCAGATAACGCACTCAAGTCCGGAAAGTTCTGTCGCTTCCACGAATCCCACGGACATGACACCAATGAATGCCACCATCTTCGGGACTTGATCGAAGAACACATTAGAAGAAGAAGACTGGAACGTTATGTGAAAAGTCAGAACAGGACTCCAACTCCTGCCAATGAGAACTCAAAGCAACCCCTCCCAGAAGTAGGCGGAGGGAGTCGCAACAATCACAACACCAGTGGCTCTAGTCAAGAGAAGATAGTAGTCCTTACCATCTCAGGAGGACCACACATTGCCGACAGAAGTTGGGCAGAGATGGAAAGGTACGGCAAGTCGCTTAGAAATACCGAAGGATACGTTAACTCCGTCACAGAAGAACGCCAACCGAAACGAAAAGAGAGCGACGACATCATATTCAGTAGACGCGATTTGGAAGGAAGACAGTACCCACATATGGATCCTATGGTCATCTCTGCCTGGTTCGGCCCTGCTAAAGTTTTTCGGATTCTAATAGACACGGGAAGCTCCGTAAACATCTTGTTCAAACATGCTTTCGACAAAATGAAGTTATCAATGAAGGATGTGTCTCCCTGCGACAAACCACTGCACGGTTTCACTGGAGATGCAAAAATGCCCCTCGGGCAACTTGACCTCTTCGTCGAAATAGGAAGTCATCCCCGCTCCGTGGTGCGAAAACAAACGTTCGTGCTAATAGAGAACCACTCGGCTTACAACGCCTTCTTGGGGAGACCAGCCTTGTCTGACTTCCAAATTGTCCTAGCCCCCTGGTGCCTGAAGATGAAATTCCCGACAGACAACGGAATAGGAGAAGTAGAAGGAGATCAAGACGCTGCCCGAGACTGCTATGTAACTGAGCTTCGCAACAACCGCAGAAAGAATAAAGGAAAAGATGCAGAGACTACTCTCTGCATGAAAAGCTTGGAGGCATAGCAACTAAAGAAAGCCCCTCCTCTTCGATACACAAGCGATCCCTTCAATGAACTAGACCCCCGGGATAAAGAGGAGGAGGCTACCGCCGAGCCTGCAGAGGCTATGGAATTCGTATCTGTAGATAAGCATGATTCAAGTAGACTATTAAAAATCGGATCTCAGCTGAAAACGGAATTGAAGGATCGACTCATTGACTTTCTCCGCCACAACTTAGATGTATTTGCGTGGACCCATGCCGATATGACAGGAATCTCCCCAGACGTAGCATGCCACATGTTGAACATCGATCCCACCAAGGTACCAGTAAAGCAGAAAAAGAGGAGCATGGGGGCAGAGCGATCAGCAGCCCTTGATGAGGAAGTAAAAAATCTACTTGCTAATGACTTCATACGGGAAGCCATCTACCCAGAATGGATCGCTAACCCAGTGCTAGTAAAAAAGGCCAATGGAAAGTGGCGAACATGTATTGACTTCTCCAATCTGAATGACGCTTGCCCGAAAGACTGCTTCCCACTTCCCCGAATTGACCAACTCGTGGACAGCACAGCTGGGCACGAACTCCTATCTTTTATGGATGCATACTCCGGATATAACCAGATCCCCATGCACGCTCCCGATCAGGACCACACTAGCTTCATCACCGACCGCGGATTATATTGTTACAAAGTCATGCCTTTTGGACTCAAAAATGCTGGAGCTACCTATCAACGCCTCGTCAACAAAATGTTCGCAGAACTGATAGGACGTACTATGGAAGTATATGTGGATGACATGTTGGTGAAGTCCAGGAAAGCCAACGACCATGTAAGCCATCTGGACGATATGTTTCGGGTACTTCGCCGATATGGAATGAAGCTGAATCCTCTAAAGTGCTCCTTCGGAGTATCATCGGGAAAATTCTTAGGATTCATCGTCCACGCCAGAGGAATCGAAGCAAACCCTGAACAAATCCGAGCTTTAAAAGAAATAAGGATACCTTCCACTCGAAAAGAAATGCAGAGCCTAAACGGAAAGGTGGCCGCCCTAAGCAGATTCATTTCCAAGGCAACTGACAAGTGTGTCCCTTTCTTCGAAGCACTCAAGAAAGACAAAGGGAGGTTCGAGTGGACCGACGAATGCTTAAAAGCCTTCCTCAACCTAATCGAACACCTTCAGAGACCACCAGTACTCTCAACTCCAAATGAAGGTGAAGTGTTATACCTATACCTCGCTGTATCATCTCATGCTCTAAGCGCCGCCTTGGTAAGAGAAGAAGACCGCACACAACGTCCGGTTTACTTTGTAAGCAAGAGATTTACGGGGGCAGAAGCCAGATATCCTAAACTTGAGAAGTTAGCATATTGTTTATTGATCGCGTCACGGAAACTGCGACACTACTTCCAGTCTCACTCCATCAGGGTTCTAACCGATCAACCACTAAGACAAGTGCTCCATCGTCCTGACACTTCTGGGCGACTCCTCAAATGGTGCATCGAACTAAGTCAGTATGATATCACCTACCATCCCCGCACCGCTATCAAAGGACAAGCCATGGCTGATTTCATTGCCGAATTCACTACCAACGAAGGCAAGGAACAATCCGAAGTAGCAAAAAAACATCAAGTGGAACCTCTTTGTAGACGGAGCATCGAACGAACAAGGCTCGGGGGCAGGTATTGTGATCGTCACCCCCAGGGGAAGAAAGTTGTACTATGCATTAAGATTGGAGTTCACGGCCACTAACAACGATGCTGAATATGAAGCAGTAATAGCGGGATTGGAACTGGCCCTAGAAATTGGGATCAATTCCTTATGTATTCATAGTGATTCTCAGCTTATCGTAAACCAGGTACTAGGAGAATTCCAGACTCGAGGAGAACGGCTCACAGCATACCTAAAGAAAACCAGACTGCTGCTCGATCGATTGGACCATTATCTAATCAAACACATTCCTCGAGAAGAAAACCAAGAGGCAGATGAACTTGCAAAGCAAGCTAGTATGAAGGACAGCACCATTCCCGGAGCACTAGTAATCTCAAGGCAGCTAGCCCCAAGTTTCGAACAAGTAAATCTGATAACTGCAATCGAAGAAGGAACCTGGATGACTCCTATCCGGAAATATTTGCAAGATGGCATACTACCCGACAGGCGTGACGAAGCCAAGAAGATCTTGAGAAAAGTTCCCCACTACACAATACAAGAAGGCATCCTCTACCGGCGTGGCTTCTCTAGCCCCTTATTAAGATGCGTCGCCGGAAGGGAAGCCAAGGAGATATTAACAAACATCCATCAGGGAGGATGCGGAGATCACACTGGAGGACAGACTTTGGCAAGAAAGATACTCCGATATGGATATTACTGGCCCACACTAAACAAAGATACCCTAGACTTCGTTAAGAAATGCGACAGATGTCAGAAGTTCGCCAAGATCCCTCGACTGCCCACAAACGAAATTACTCAAATGACCAGCCCTTGGCCCTTTGCTGTATGGGGAATTGACTTAATTGGCGAACTGCCAACGGGCCGAGGCGGAGCCAAATATGCTATAGTGGCAGTCGATTATTTCACCAAATGGGTGGAAGCGGAACCTTTAAATAAAATATCTTCGGCAAAAATTATTAACTTCTTGATCAAAAACATTCTGTGCAGGTATGGAGTCCCCCTCAAGATCGTATCAGACAACGGACTCCAATTTGACAGCGAAGAATTTGCCGACTGGTGCCAAGAGCATGGAATTCATAAAAGCTTCTCATCAGTAGCTTACCCTCAGGCAAACGGACAAGTTGAAGCTGTCAACAAAATTCTCAAAACCCTAATCAAGAAGAAACTTGAAAAGTCAAAAGGCGCTTGGGTGGACGAACTTCCTACGGCACTATGGGCATACCGCACATCTTTCAGAACATCAACGGGACATACTCCTTTCTCTTTGGCATATGGATCGGAGGCAATGCTCCCAGTTGAGACTATTGTGCCTTCCCACCGTAGGATCCACTACAACCCAGAAGAAAACAAAGAACTCCTCCTCATGTCTTTGGAACTGATTGAGGAAAGGAGAAACGATGCAGCACTCAAAGCAGCAGCTCACAAACAAAAAGTGGCAGCACTATACAATTCCAAAGTCAAGCATCGCAGCTTACAAGAAGGAGATCTTGTCCTCAGGCGAATCTTTCCGCGCCCCGGGGCACTGGACCCCATCTGGGACGGACCATATGTAATTCACAAAGATCTCCACAACGGAGCTTACATTTTGTCAACAGTGGACGGAGAGGTGTTCCAGAGGGCATGGAACATCCGACACCTCCGTCGATACTTTTCTTAACTTGTACTGCCCATATGAAGTGAATTAACAAAGAGAACCAGTGGACGTAGGCATTTTCGTGCCGAACCACTTTAAAAAATCTTGTCTCTTTTTAACTTGTTCCTTTATGTCTTGGCTACTTGTTAAGTTTTATCCCTTTCTGTTGAACAAAATCCTATGGCATCTCCACTCAAGACGCACCGCGGCCTCATCTAGACTAGGCCTAACAGGTACGCCACGATTCTATGCACTCGCCAATGAGACTCTTTTGCTCCAGCATCCCTCTGCTGCGGGTTAACTCATTGCGCGCCTGCCCTCAAAGCCAACTGTAATGAGCCGATTATAAGTCATCATAAAGGCCGACTATAGCCGATGGCAGCTCATTACGGCGTTCGGCTCGTCGGTAACCGTGAACCTACTTTAAGCCCCAACATAAGGTGTGGCCAGCCAGGGGTAGTTCACGGCCAACGGCACCCACGCTAGCCGGCCACGGTAAATCGAATAATACCCACGATTACGGACCATAACGGTTCGGGTAGTTACCGTGCGCGATCTCGGCTCCGATGTGTCTTAAGTGCGGCTGTGGTAAAAAAGAAAACTCCCCGCGGAGGCGTAAGATGGGTGACAAATGTCTCCAAGACCCACAGCTAGGGAAAGTGACTACAAAACCCGTTTGCCACGAACTTAAGCACATCGACGGCCTTCCGTGACTGGAAGTTTTACTTTTACTATATTTCCATTTCATTTAAATATTTTTCTCCTATCCTGTATAACAAACTCTAAAGTACAGGAAACCAAATAGGAAACATTCACTCATGAGGCTCTAAGCCTGCGTGCTGGGTAGCAGGGCGCTCTGCTATACCCGTGAACAGTTACACAAGACACTCAAAGCTACCGCCTGCGAATAAAACATAAAGGGCGGTACTCTCTTCTCTTGTACATAAATGCGTAACTATAACTTATTCATACACTGACATTGCAAAATGTGAAATTATATTTCAAGCAAAAACTTAACATCAAACACAAGTGGAATCACAGGCATATACATAATTATACTTCTCACACAGCACATAAAGATAGCAACAACATTTAAACATGACAAAATCAGCTTATATTATAAGATCACACGAAGTTATTCTTTGCAAATAATTTTATTACAGTTGCATATCAAAGACTAACATGAACAGTGATAAAAAAGAAACAAAAAGATGGCAGATGCATCCACACTCCATCACCAACTCCCCCAGCCTACTTAGCCGCAGGATCGGAGCCCCCAGCATGTGGATCTGAAGTCCCACCTGTCCAGATCGGAAGAGGAATTCATTAAACGAACGATCAAGTTATGAAAACACGGAAAGAAAAGAAAGGGAAAAGAATAACTCACCAGCATCCGCCGCTTGATCCTCATCATCCAACTGCACGCCCGCTTCCTCCGCAGCAAGCAGCCGCATCCCCTCCTTCACCGCCGCTTGCTCCTCCTTTGAGAACTGAGCAGTAACCGCACTCAAGTTGAAAGCCTCTCCGCCTTCCTTACCCGCGTTCACCCTGGCCTCCTCTAAAGCCTGGAGATACACCTTGGCCATGACCCGAGGGTAATCGTCCATCCAAGACAAGCCGCCCTCTTTCCAAGTATGGAAGTACATATCCTGAAGCATCTCATCCATCATCCCCTCATTTTCCTCAAACTCCCTCACCCGAGCCTCGGAAGCTTGCAACTTAGCGACGGCGACGTCCCTCTCTGATTGGTATCTCAAGCAGTCAGCCTGGAGTGACCTCCTCATTTCCTCCTCCTTCAACCTAAGGGACCTCCTCATCTCCTCCATCTCCTCCTTCAACTCAGCCTGAGCCATCTCCGCAGCCTCGAGTCTCCCCGACAACTCCTCTACCCGCTCGAGATCCGCATTTCGAACCTCATCCACCGTTGTAATGGCCATGTTAATCCGCTCCCTGCAGGTAACCTCCATCTTCCGTAACTCCGCCCTACTGGCCTTCTCCATGGTCTCTTTCAGACGCTGGGAGGCTTCCTCATGCTGGGAGATCTGGATGGCTTGGTCGGCAAGCTGCTTGGCCTGATCGGCAACCTTTAGCCTTAACCGAATATTAGCACTCCCAATCTCCTCCCCGGCCTTGACCAATCGAGCATGATGCTCCATTAACTTCTTAGTCTCTTCGGCCACCCGGTCAATATTAGCCTTGGCCTCGTCCCCCATAGTAACTACCCGAGTAGTAAGCAGATCAAGATCTAGGGACTTGGCCTCATCCAGCACACGTACCATGGGGTTGCGGGGAAGTAGGTGCTCGCCCGTGGTCTCATCAAATGAAATGTCCCGAAAACTTGGGTCTAAATCAGGATGACCGGCAAAAGGGTCACGAGGCACGGGGCGAGGCACATCGGGACGCCTTATATGAATGACAGTAGATCTCTTGGAAGGAGGAGGAGGGGGGCAGGGCTCCGTGCTCTCCTCCGTAGTATCACGAGGAGGCTGAGTAGGGGGAGACAGAGTAGGAAGCTGCGAAGCAGAAGAAGACTCAAATAAGGAACGGCTCCGCTTCCTTTTCTGAATGCCCTCTTCGATGACCCCAAGAAGAGGGCGGTACTTGACTACGTCCCCAGTGCGATCAGTAGAAGGTTTCGCGGAAGCTCTCCTCGACTTAAATTGTTCAAGGCGGTGTCGAACATCCGACGTTTTACCCGCCTGGCCTGCCCCTGGAATAAAGAACAAGTGTTACGAACATACAATAATCCGCAATTCAAAAAATGTGCTAAGTTAAAAAGAAAGAAAAGTGAGGAGACACATCTGTTGTACAAACCCGGCGGAGGAGTGGGATACTGCAATAAGTCCTGGATCTCATTCCAGGACGGAAGTGAACCGTAAAAAATTTCTAAGTCCCTATCGAAAATGGAATCGGCAGAAGACAAAAGTTCACCTTGCATCGCCGGGGTCACCCTAGCTGAGGAACCCTTAGAGGATGGGTCAGTGCTAACCACAGCTTTGCCGGTTTCCTCTGCCTTCTCCGTTTCCTTCTCTGTTTCCGACTCCCCCTCTGACTCCCCGAAGGCCCGACGGAGAGCCTCATCCAGTTCGAGGTCCTGCTCAGAGGTTAGAGCAGCAACACCGCTACCACCCTGACCATCGCCATCTCCTCCACCCTCCGACCCTTCTCCAACTTCACCTCCTTCCTCCTCTTCTACACCTTCCTCCTCCGGGACATCCGGGCAAGTACTTGGAGAAGGGCCATCGGACTCCTTGAGCTTCTTGCCTCCTACGACTGGACGTTGTGCAAAGGGCTTCCTCTTGCCACCCTTCGCTGTCACCCCACCTTTAGGCTGGGCAGCCTTCTCTTCTGCCGTGTCCCTCTGTTTGACTACGGACTGATGTGGGAGGATCAAATTATACGACAAGAGCCTGGCATTCCTAATCAGATAAGCAGCCGATCTGTCTCTCCCGGAAATAGCTTCAATTTCTGCTGCCATCCGAACCAAGCGATCATCTTCCACAACCGCAAAACCACCTGTCGCTAGCAAGAAATAAAAGCGCATAAGAGAGTGAATTACAGCCAAGACAGGAATTATGAGTAGAGTTTTTACTTACATCCGGAGGTAAATCGGCGAATAGAGACGGAGTCATCCCTGACAAAGAACCATTCCTTCTTGAACATGCTATACTTCGAGTATAAATCCAAAACAGGCTTGAAGGAAACGGCTGACTCCAAGCTAATATATGGGGACCCCTTCCTGTACCCCCTCAGATTGTACAGATATCGTATTTCCCGGTTGGAGGGGGCGCGCCCATATCTCTTCTGGAAGATAGCATATAAGCATACCAGAATGGCATAAGAGTTGGGCTGAAGCTGGAATGGAGCCACCTTCAGATAAGTGACGAAGCTTAGTATCCAGGCATTGATTGGAGGAATAGCCCCGCACATGCAATGGTACCGGCTATAAGCGAAGTACCCCTCAGGGGGATCATATGGCATGACCCCTTCCCCCGGTAACAACATAAGAGCCCTGTCTATCCCAAAGGAACGGGATATAACGTCAAGTTGCTCCTCCTTTAAGGAGCTTGGGAAGCAGTCAGGGGGAGAGTTCAAAAGTTCCTGTGGACCACATCCGTCCACTAGAGACTTCGGAATAGGTCGGTGTTGCCCGGATCCTGATTGGACTGGGGGCGAGGAAGAAGAAGGCTCTCCTGTGCCTCTAGACTTCTTTCTGTCTGATCGTGTTTCCGCTTTGCGAGACATTTTCTGCAGCACAAGAAAAACCTAATATTAGAACAAGGAAAATAGAAAAGTAAACAAACAAGTGCGTGCAAGTGTGGAATTTCATTCGCAAGCTGAAGTCTTCCAGATCACAAGTTCATTCGGTTTCCATGTTCATTCGGCTTCCAAGTTCATTCGGTTTCCAAGTTCATTCGGTTTCCGAGTTCATTCGGTTTCAACCCCATTCGGTTTTCATCTCATTCGGCTCCAAGGCAGTAGTCCCATTCGGTGAAGCAAGGACATACGTGTGTATTCGGTAATAAGTATATACCTGGTTCGGTATAAGGTTGGTTCGGCAAACACTTGATTCGGCAATGGAGTGATTCGGCTCTACTCGTTCGGTAAAGAAAAACAAGGGGGGTACGGCCTCTATATATAGGCAAACTCACAACCACCGAACCAGATGTCTCGCCCAACCGGACCAATGATACCGGACCACCAGAAGCCGGATGAGAATAGCCGGACCAACCAAGAACCGAACGGAACCCTCTATCTACCGTCCAAGACCAGGAACTGGGGGCACGCAGGGCGCTTCACTCAGATAAGTGCCGAACTCTAAGAGCTTACTAATAAAATAAAAAATATGATAACAATGGATAAGTCGTGAATCTCTCACTAACATGGATTAATCATTTACACGTGCACGCGACCACGAACGGTCCATAGGCACGCTCTGAATGGCTATTAACCCTATCGTCATGAGAATTTACACTTTGACATCCCTTTTTAAGCTCATCAGTCAAATGAATATTTGATAATTATGAAATGGCTAAGCTACTTACACATGTACGGGGTCGAGAACAACCCCTAGGCATGCTCTGAGCTAGCGATAAACCACCTTGACAAACGATCCAGGGAACCACTCTAACGTGAACCTGGCATCGATAACCCCCTCGGGGTACACTAACTCGCCTCGAACGGCGCAATTCACTTGATCACAAATATTTCGACCCCGAACGGTCGTTATTTGAAACCACACTAAAACTATAAATCTCTTTGCAGGACATCCACAAGATATAAACATCCAGCCCATGACATTACAAGACGAGTCTTCCCACCAACGAGAAACAAAGCGCGACACGTGCAAGCACGTGCCCCACTTTGGGGGGCAAATGTTGGGCGGATTTTCACCCAGAAGATCTCAAGACCAAGAAGCCGCAATTTCACCCGGGCTCGCGAGCAACCTCTACTTTGTTATCCCGTTTTTTTGGTCAAAACTGGAATATCAATGTCGAGCGCGTCTCCACCACGATCAAGCTAAGAAGAAGCAACCAGCAAGCGTATGTAAGCCCAGAGTTCCACTCAAAATCCAAATACAAAGTCCATTCGGCCTTATACTCTCATGTTCATTCGGCTATGCAAGCATACAGTCCCATTCGGCATTCACATGCGCAAGTTCATTCGGCATAAGCTACCGAACCAACTCCCTGCTACCCCATGCCGAACCAACTCCCTGCTACCCCATGCCGAACCAACTCCCTGCTACCCCATGCCGAACCAACTCCCTGCTGCCCCATGCCGAACCAACCACGAGAACTCACCATCAACCGAACCAAGTAACCACCGAATCAAACCCAAGGTGGCACCGAACCACACTCCTCTCCTCTACCACCGAACCAAGCTTCGCCGAACCAGAAAGCTGCCAGTCCAGATTGCTTCAGCCCAAGCCCACCTGCAGCTATATACTTCCAAGACCCCTGCCCCCTACCTCACTCTATAAATAGAGGGGCAGGGGTACAACAATGGAGGACAATTTTTGGAGACAAGTTTGAGAGCTCAAGCAAGGAAGGAACTTTCAAACTACTTTCATACACTTGTACACAACGCATTGTACTTGTAACCTGAAAGAAAGAAGATAATAACATATAAAGTGGACGTAGGCACATTCTGGCCGAACCACTATAAATCTGTGTGTCTTTTACATTTCAGCCCCTACTTTTCTCATATTTACATACTCACCTAAAATCATTGAAAATTACATATAATCAACTAAATAATACGACTTGGAGGTGTTTGTCCATTTTTTGTGCAAACAGGATCCTTCAATTTGTTGAGTAGACTTAATGTCAAGATTGAGATTAGGACAAAGATCACGGTTAGAATTTGTATATAATAAAACTAATAAAGAGTTATCCATCTTTTGCATGCCTATGAATTGTTAAGCGAACTCAAGGTCGGAATCCCAAGGTAAGTGAGTCCTAACCCTCACTAGAGCAATTGAAAGATTTATATATTTCTCCTAGGGTTTTGGGGAATATAGAAATCTAGTGTGAACCTTATTAGAAATATGCAATGGATAAATTTAACCTTTCTAATAGTGTAAGAATATTTATGATACAAGTTAAAATTATCTACTAAAATAAATTTATGCAAGTCATCGAATTGATAAAATTGTTTATCAATTGAAATATACTAATGAAATGAACAAGGATTGGCAAAGAAATATAAGATGTACTTAGCAACAAATTATTTGGGATGTTAACACTTTTAGACCCACGCAAATATCAAACGATACAACTACTAAATACATTCGCTGTAACGACCCAGAATTTTGACGGTATATTTTAATAAATATTTAATCTAATTTAAATTAAATATAAGCTTGTCAATGTTTAAATTGATGAGATCTTGGATATTTAATAGTTATATGTTTTATAAAAGAATGTTTTGATTTGAAAATTTTAAATAGAATGCTTTAACCCATTAAAACAAAATCTGTCTTATTCAATAAAATCAAATCAAAGATTCAATATTTTATTATTTGATAATTTATAGGAATACAATTTTAGTTTTTAAAATGATAAGTTTAAAAATAAACAAACGTAGTAATATTAATACAAACATGGGAATCTAACATATAAGTTTAAACAATATAATTATAAACATAAACATCCAAAACAAGTATAAATCATAATTATGAGCATAAATATAAACCATAATTATAAAATATAAAATGTAACTAAGAACATAATTATAAAATATAAGTAGAAACTAGAAATATAAGTATACAAATAGAATGTTATAAATAAATGTTTGAAATTTAAATTACAAATAGAACAGAGTTTAGAAACTATACAAACAATGACAATGATAAGTTTACCCAAAATATATGAAGGTGAGTAATACAAAGAATAAACTGCAAAATCCAATTGTACAACACAAAATCTGAAATAAAAATCTTAAGAAAGATCATATGAACAAGTATACAAATTTCATATAAAATATTTAAACTAAAAATGAAACTTAGGTGCTGGAACTTTATGTGTATAAGAAAACAAAAGCTTCCACTACAATATAAAAAAAACAAAGTTTTCACTTTAAAAATAATAGAAACAAAGTCTGTGTCTATATAAAATATGCTGGCCGAAATATGGAACAAATATCTTTGTACAACACAAAGTAAGTATCAGTAAAACATTAATTACTTGTTATCATAATTAAAAGCATAAACATTTAATAGCATAACTTCTTGTTTAACAAGTACATGCAGCCAAGATCACAATATCATTTCATATTGCAGTAAATTTAATACAAAAATTCTTGTTTGGTCAAACATGGTGGCTGTCCAGTTATAACCTACACAAAGCCATTTCTATTTATATATCACCCTATTCCAATTCGTTTACAAACTGAAGAATTAAAAACTTATAAAGCAAACCTTAAAAAAAGTAAAAAAAGGAAACAGAGAAAAGAAACAAGGAGGAGTTTCAGGGTATTTCTTTCTGCAGTGTCTTCTTCAACATTGCTTGCTGTTCAAATTGTTTCAAGTGAGTAAACAAACTGATTTCAAAATTTAGCTTGTATATTTGCTTTTTTTGAATGATATGTGCTTGACATAGTTCAAACAAACTACTCTGTGTATATTTTGTTTGCACTGGGAACTTATATAGCTTGTTCTTCAGTAATTCAAGTTTTGAACAAAGTAAAGCCAATAAATTTACAATACCTATTCATATAACTGTTTGAACTTGGTATTGAGCTAATTCAAGTTGGTTTATCTTAAACAAAAGCCCGCAAACATGTTTTAAAGTTTAACAACATGTTATAATACAGTATTTCAACTTACAGGTAAAAAGAAAATCAAGAATCAAAATTCAAATGTTTAAAATTGTAAATTCAGTAACATATTTAGGTTCCATGCACATAATTATGATTTTTAACATAAAAATTATGATTTTTAAACAAGGGTCTTAAGAGCAGTTTACAATAGAACTAAAATGTAATTTTTGTCAATTCTTGAGGTTTGGGTTAATTTTAATTCCTGTAAGTTGGTATGAAGCAAGCTAGTAATCTGTTTAACACAAGAAAAATGCAAAAAAATTTATTCATTGAAGGGATTTCAAGTTTAAATCAAGAGTAGGGTTTTAGTGCTAATATTTTTCATGCTCTGTAAAGTTTTGATTTCGGCATCATCATGAAATCGAGTGGGTCGCGATTTTTGGTGGAGTTAGAGGGGGATGTGAGTGACGTTCTGGTGGAGTTTCATCACCTCCGGTGATGTATGGTGGCCGCACGAATGATTCGACAGTGGGTGTTGCAGTCGCATGTTCGAGCATCAGGTCGTTTTTTTTGTTTTCAACTTGAGATTAGAATCAGAGTTTAGTTTTCGATTATAGGGGTGATTTGTGGTTTGTGGGGATTGTCGCGAGTCGCCGCAGGGGAGGCGAGCCACCGTGCACGTGCACGGTGGCGAGGTGATGGTCGATGATCAGTGAGTCGTCGCGTGCCGTGATTTTTTTGGTGTTTGCTTCGAGTATGGCTTCGAGCCTTCATGGGTGTGAGCGTGTGATGTTGGTACTGCAGTTTAATTTTACTTAAACTAAAAAAAAATATAAAAAGAAGGAAAGAATCAGGGAAGGGAGAAGAAAGTAGAGAGTGAGAGAGAGGGACGCAGGGGAGACGTGAAGATAACTCGAGACTGTCTCGAGTAGGGTGGGGGTGTGTCTCGGGTATCTTTCAAATTTAACGTGCATAATTTATTTTAGTATTTTTATAACTAAGTAACTAAATAATTTGTTAGTTAAGCTAATATTTGTTTTAAAAAGTTTAATAATGGTAAGTAATGTAAAGATGGTTTGACTAATATAAAGTAATTAGAATGTTAATTAATTTATATTTGAAATTTAATTAATAACTTTAAATTAATTTTTGTAATTAGAAATAAATCATATGTTAAAACAATTTAAATCATAAAAATGTTAGCTAATTACTTAAAAGTTAATCCATGAATGATAATTAACATAAGGGATTAATTGTTGATTATAGTTAATAAATTGATAATAGATTATTAGTTTAAATAATTTGTGACAAATTGAATAACTAATTAATCTTTAATAGGTAAGTTAATAATTAACAAAGAATCAACTAATTAACTGAGTAATTAAGTAACAGTTAATGAATAGAAGTTAATTAATTAAATAATTAATTAAAGATTAGATAATTAATAAATTCATAATTAATGGTTAATTGAGTAATTAATTGATTATTAATAAGCTAATCAATTATTCATTAATTAAATAAAATAAAGTAGTTTATTCTTAAGCAAATAATTTAGTTAAGTAAAACCAAAACTATTTGGTATGCATTGAAGTTTCTGTTTGATTGACCTTGATATCTGTTTGATGATATTTCTGTGATATGTTGTGATATATTATGGATATCTGTGATAACTGTGTATGATTTATATGATATATCTGTTATGTTAATTCTGATATTAAATTGAACTGTTAAGTTAAATAGACAACTTGGCCTTTAAAATGGCGTTTGGATTTCGATGAGACCGGGATCGGAAGAATCAATTTTGATTCTCCGAAAACCACATCGATCCAAATTAGACGATAGGTCGTGATTTATCAAATGGAGATCGAGATGGTGTTTCAAAATGCAAGGGTTATCGTCGTTGACTCTGAGGGTGATTCCAAAATGAGTGTAACGAGATAATGCCTTCGGTTTCGTTCGAACCCGGAATGAACTTGTATGGATTGAATGCTTTCAACACATCGTCAGGCGGATGATGAGCATTCTAAGATATGTTCAACAAAGGTAATCGTAGCCTCAAGCCTCATCAACAGGGAATGGCTAAAACAGGGGAGATGCAGCAAGGTTAGGTGGGTCATGCCCAAGCAGGACAAGATATTCCCCTGTCTAGATGTCCCTTTTTATTTCGGCTGTGTGAGCAGTTGTTGGCCACAACTGCGGGGTTATCTTGTTCGGGACTGTTCAGTAAGGAATGGTTCCGGCCTTGTGTTGTAGGGGGTCGGGAGTGATCCTCGGTACGGTGATCTAGGCCCCGTACTGTGACGGGCGGTACCCCAGTAGCCCTGCCATTGTTGGAAACCCATTTTCCCTACGAGACCCTACGGTTTTGATTTGTATTACCCACTTTCGTGGCTAGTAGCTGGAATTTAATAGATGTAACAATTTCAGCTATTTTCTATTTAGTTGAAAACCCTAGACACTATTATAATATCACAGAATTTCCTATAAAATGTTTTGGTTAGCGTAAGGTAAAAACTTACCCGTATTTATTTGTGGGGAGTCTTACGTGATACCTTTATTTTCAAATGATTTTCAAAGTCAAGCAACTTTAACCTGTTTACTCATACCAGACCCATGTCTGACCCGAAGTTTATATTTTGTTTTTCATAAACTCTTGGGTACTCAAATTTTTATGAGTAGCCAAGTGATAGGTATTTGGGAGTGTTGATTTTCTGGAGAAGCTATTTTGGGAGAAGACCAGACGTATGTATCTATATATGTAGTCCGCTGTGTAGTTAGTGTATGCTGTATTTTGGATGTATGTATGGACATGTATGTATATGACAGTCCTGGTATATGATATTGTATGACTCTGATGTATGTATAACTATGTAATAGTTATGTGATGTATTATATTTTGTTCCATTCCGCTGTGAGATTCTGATGTTGTTGTTCTTTCTTTCTATTCTTTTCTATTTCTATCCCTTTCTTTCTTAATGATGAAACGTCTTTCTGGGGTTAGAAAGGCGGGTCGTCACAGCTGGTATCAGAGCACTAGGTTGAGCGAGAACCTAGGCTCTTGTATTATATTTATCTTGAGAGTGTGTATTTTTATTTTCATATAATATTATATATATCTATCTAAATTTGTTGAGTTACCTGTTCAGGTGACCAATATGAGTTCCGGAAGAAGAGGTAGAGTTAGGGCCAGTACTTCAACAGAAAATGGACGGAGTCAAAATGTTAGTGAGGCTGTCAATCCAGTACCGTCTCAAGTTAGTTTTGCAGCTTTATGCAAGGATTTCAAACATCTTGGAGGCCAACCATTTAAAGGTTCGGAGTCAATAATTGAAGTTCAAGACTGGCTACGCTCTTGCGAACGTATTTTCAAGAGCATGAAATTGACTGATGAGCGTAAGAGGCATATGGCATCGTGGCAATTGCAAGGTGGTGCAGCAGCATGGTGGGATTCAACAATTGCAAATATTTACGAGGATGACATATCTTGGGACAGATTCAAGGAGTTGTTTGAAGAGAAGTTTGTGCCGACGGCAGGGAGAACCCAATTGTATCAGGATTTTCTGTATTTGAAGTAGGGTGGTATGTCTATTCCGGAGTATGAAACCAGATTCAACGAACTCTCTTGTTATGGACCAGGACTCATCGATACTCCTCTGAAAAAGAATGAGAAATTTGTGCAAGGGTTGAGGCCTGAATTCCATGGAAAATTGACAGTGCTTCTGAAGGGATCTTTTGTTGATTTGTTTGATATGGCATTGAGGTATGAAAGTTTGATGAGTAAGAAACCGGTGGTTCCAGTTGCATCTTCAGGTGGGAATTTCACTAATCCGAATAAGCGGAAGTTTGATCCTAAATGGAGGAAACCGAATAAGAAGAAACCTGGGAATAACAACGGACCGCGAAAGTGCTACATTTGTCATCAGGAAGGGCATTTGGCAAATAAGTGTCCTAGAAAGGGATTCCAGCAGCAACAACAGCAACCGCATCAGAGTGGCCCAGGATCAGCTATGGTTCAGAAATCATTGCGCTTTAATTTTCATCAGCCAGGAGACATGATCAAGAACTGTCCACTTCTGCAGAGGGCGCCTCAGAATAAAGTTTTTTCTTTGGAAGCCGGACCATCTTCTTCTACGATGGGCAAAGGAGTATTAGAAGGTACTTTACTTTTAGATAGAAAGTATATTAGAGTTTTGTTTGATTCAGGTGCTTCCTTGAGTTTTATTTCTTTGGACTCTGTTGAAAAGTTCTCTCTTACCCCTAGCTATGTAGACAGTCCTATCTTGGTATCTAATCCTATAGGAGGGGTGACTAAATTAGACTCTATCTGTAAGGTCTTGAAGATCTCTTATCTATCCCACAGTTTTTCTTGTGACCCGTATGTGTTGAATTTTAAAGGATCTGATCTTATTTTGGGAATGGATTGGCTGAATAAGTATAAAGCCGTTTTGAATTGTGATGAGAGAACAGTTTCGTTGGAAACTGATCTGGGTAGAATTGCCAGAGTATCATGTGATAATTCTGGAATTCACTTGAGCAGTCTTTTGCATGGAATTGAGACTTCTGAAGAGAGTGTTGAAGACATCGATGTGGTTCAAGATTTTGCTGATGTTCTTGAAGAAGTTAAGTGCCTGCCACCACATCGAGAAATAGAATTCCGTATTGATTTGATTCCAGGAGCTGTGCCAGTGATTCAACCCAGTAGGAGAATAGCTCCTAGGGAAAGTGAAGAGTTGATTAAGAAGACGCAGGATCTTTTAGAGAAGGGATTGATTAGACCCAGTTTTTCTTGTTGGGGTTCAGCGGCAGTATTTGTGACTAAATCGGATGGATCACTGAGGTTCTGTGTGGATTATAGAGAATTGAACAAAGTGACTATCCGTAATAAATATCCTCTTCCTCGCATCGATGATCTTTTTGACCAGTTGCATGGTGCTTCTATCTTTTCTCAACTGGATCTAGCTTCAGGTTTCCACCAGTTGAGGGTAGCTGAAGACAGTATTCCTTTGACTGCATTTAGGGGACCAAATTGTTTCTATGAGTGGTTGGTTATGCCGTTCGGATTAACCAATGCTCCTGCCTACTTCGTTGACCTCAGGAACCGAGTCTTTAGGGATGTGCTGAATAAGTTTGTGCTGGTATTCATTGATGATATCTTGGTCTATTCCAAATCTGAAGAAGAGCACAGGGAACATTTGAGGATTGTATTGGAGACTCTGAGAAAGCATGTGCTGAAGGCGAAGTTTTCGAAGTGTCATTTCTGGAAATCGGAAGTTAAATTTTTAGGGCACATTGTTTCGGGTGAAGGCATTTCTGTAGACCCAGCAAAAGTTGAAACTATTTTGGAATGGAAACAGCCTGAGACACCGACGGAAGTTCGCAGTTTTCTAGGATTGGCTGGCTACTACAGGAAATTTATCAGAGATTATTCCAAGATTTCTTCACATCTGACTAAGCTGACCAGAAAAGGAGCGAAATTCAAATGTACGCCTCAGTGTGAAGAAGCTTTTCAGGAATTGAAGATAAGGCTTAGTAGTGCACCAGTACTTGCTATTCCGGATGGGAAAAGAAAATTCGAGGTTTACACTGATGCTTGTATTGTGGGTTTGGGAGCAGTTCTGATGCAGAACGGAAGAGTTATCGCGTATGCTAGTCGACAGTTGAAACCTCATGAGAAAAACTATGCTACGCATGATCTTGAACTGCTAGCCATTGTTTTTGCTTTGAAAATTTGGAGACATTATCTTTTAGGAGAGAAATTCGAATTGTTCACGGATCACAAACCGTTGAAATATCTATTCTCTCAAAAAGATCTAAATCTGAGACAACAGCGGTGGGTTGAATTTCTTGCATCCTATGATTTGGATATTCTGTACACTCCGGGGAAAGCAAATGTCGTAGCTGATGCTCTCAGTAGGAATGTAGTTTTATCTCTTCTGGAAGTGGTCCCATCTCTTATTGAAAGGATCTCAAGCAAGCAAGAATCTGATAAGAAGTTGAGGAGGATCATTAAAAGAGTCAGGAAGGGTCAGTGTCCCAGTTTTGAAATTGATGGCCAAGGAACACTAAGGATCAACGGAAGAATCTGTGTTCCGAATGATACGGAGTTGAGGCAGGAAGTGTTGTCTGAAAGTCACCGCTCCAAATTGAATATTCATCCTGGAATCTCGAAGATGTATAAAGATATGAGGAGTATTTTGGTGGCCGAATATGAAAAAGGATATTGCTAGATTTGTGAACAGTTGTTCCATTTGTCAACAAGTTAAAGGTGATCAACAGATATCTGCCGGGTTATTGCAATCTCTGGAAATTCCGAATTGGAAATGGGAAATGATCTCGATGGATTTTATTGATGGTTTGCCTAGAACCAGGAAAGGGAATGACGGTATATGGGTTATTGTGGATCGTTTAACTAAGAGTGCCCATTTTATACCAGTTAAGGCAACCCGTACTGTAGTTTCTTTGGCGGAAATATTCTTGAAGGAGATAGTTCGATTGCATGGTGTTCCCGTCAGCATAGTAAGTGACCGTGATCCTATTTTCACTAGCAAATTTTGGGAAGCTCTGCAATCAGCAACGGGAACAGATTTGAAATTGAGTACAGCCTATCATCCTCAAACAGACGGACAGACGGAGAGGCTAAATCGTATTCTTGAGGATATGGTACGGGCTTATGTTTTAGATTTTGGAGGATCTTGGGAAGACCATCTTCATCTAGTGGAATTTTCTTATAATAACAGTTATCAAGTGAGTATTAAGATGGCTCCTTATGAAGCTTTATACGGAAGTCCGTGTAGATCCCCATCTTGTTGGATTGAATCGAGGGATCGTCTTGTGCTCGGGCCTGATCTTATTCGAGAAGCTTCTGCGAAGGTTGAGCTTATCAAGAAAAGGATGAAAGCTGCTCAAGATCGTCAGAAGAAATATGCGGATAGAAGACGAAGGCCATTGGAATTTGAGATCGGAGACTTGGTTTTTGTCAAAATTTCCCCAATTAAAGGTGCTATAAGACTCGAAAAAACGGGAAAACTTGCTCCGAGATACATTGGACCATTTCGAGTATTGGAAAGAATTGGTACTGTAGCCTGCAGGATTGAATTACTAGAGCGGATGTCTGGGATTCACAATGTGTTTCATGTATCGCATTTGAAGAAATTTGTTCATGATCCCTCACTGGTTGTAGAATCGGTAATTCAAGAAGATTTGGAAGTAGAACCCAATTTAACTGTGGTCAGAAATCCAGTTCAGATCATGGATCGAGACGAGAAGCAACTCAGGAACAAAGTGGTGAAACTCGTCAAAGTGCAATGGAGTGAGGATCCCAGAGATTGTACCTGGGAAACTCTCGATAGTTTTAGGAGTGCTTATCCGGATTTATGTTCGGATAACTAATGATGTTTGTTAGAATTGATTGTCAGTTTGTTTGCTATTGTATAAATGATATGTATGTTTGGATTGTTAATATATAAGCTTTTTGAATTAACTGTTGTTTAAATTTCGGGGACAAAATTCTTTTAAGAGGGGAGGAATGTAACGACCTGGAATTTTGACGGTATATTTTAATAAATATTTAATCTAATTTAAATTAAATATAAGCTTGTCAATGTTTAAATTGATGAGATCTTGGATATTTAATAGTTATATGTTTTATAAAAGAAAGTTTTGATTTGAAAATTTTAAATAGAATGCTTTAACCCATTAAAACGAAATCTGTCTTATTCAATAAAATCAAATCAAAGATTCAATATTTTATTATTTGATAATTTATAGGAATACAATTTTAGTTTTTAAAATGATAAGTTTAAAAATAAACAAACGTAGTAATATTAACACAAACATGGGAATCTAACATATAAGTTTAAACAATATAATTATAAACATAAACATCCAAAACAAGTATAAATCATAATTATGAGCATAAATATAAACCATAATTATAAAATATAAAATGTAACTAAGAACATAATTATAAAATATAAGTAGAAACTAGAAATATAAGTATACAAATAGAATGTTATAAATAAATGTTTGAAATTTAAATTACAAATAGAACAGAGTTTAGAAACTATACAAACAATGACAATGATAAGTTTACCCAAAATATATGAAGGTGAGTAATACAAAGAATAACCTGCAAAATCCAATTGTACAACACAAAATCTGAAATAAAAATCTTAAGAAAGATCATACGAACAAGTATACAAATTTCATATAAAATATATAAACTAAAAATGAAACTTAGGTGCTGGAACTTTATGTGTATAAGAAAACAAAAGCTTCCACTACAATATAAAAAAACAAAGTTTTCACTTTAAAAATAATAGAAACAAAGTCTGTGTCTATATAAAATATGCTGGCCGAAATATGGAACAAATATCTTTGTACAACACAAAGTAAGTATCAGTAAAACATTAATTACTTGTTATCATAATTAAAAGCATAAACATTTAATAGCATAACTTCTTGTTTAACAAGTACATGCAGCCAAGATCACAATATCATTTCATATTGCAGTAAATTTAATACAAAAATTCTTGTTTGGTCAAACATGGTGGCTGTCCAGTTATAACCTACACAAAGCCATTTCTATTTATATATCACCCTATTCCAATTCGTTTACAAACTAAAGAATTAAAAACTTATAAAGCAAACCTTAAAAAAAGTAAAAAAGGAAACAGAGAAAAGAAACAAGGAAGAGTTTCAAGGTATTTCTTTCTGCAGTGTCTTCTTCAACATTGCTTGCTGTTCAAATTGTTTCAAGTGAGTAAACAAACTGATTTCAAAATTTAGCTTGTATATTTGCTTTTTTTGAATGATATGTGCTTGACATAGTTCAAACAAACTACTCCGTGTATATTTTGTTTGCACTGGGAACTTATATAGCTTGTTCTTCAGTAATTCAAGTTTTGAACAAAGTAAAGCCAATAAATTTACAATACCTATTCATATAACTGTTTGAACTTGGTATTGAGCTAATTCAAGTTGGTTTATCTTAAACAAAAGCCTGCAAACATGTTTTAAAGTTTAACAGCATGTTATAATACAGTATTTCAACTTACAGGTAAAAAGAAAATCAAGAATCAAAATTCAAATGTTTAAAATTGTAAATTCAGTAACATATTTAGGTTCCATGCACATAATTATGATTTTTAACATAAAAATTATGATTTTTAAACAAGGGTCTTAAGAGCAGTTTACAATAGAACTAAAATGTAATTTTTGTCAATTCTTGAGGTTTGGGTTGATTTTAATTCTTGTAAGTTGGTATGAAGCAAGCTAGTAATCTGTTTAACACAAGAAAAATGCAAAAAAATTTATTCAATGAAGGGATTTCGAGTTTAAATCAAGAGTAGGGTTTTAGTGCTAATATTTTTCATGCTCTGTAAAGTTTTGATTTCGGCATCATCATGAAATCGAGTGGGTCGCGATTTTTGGTGGAGTTAGAGGGGGATGTGAGTGACGTTCTGGTGGAGTTTCATCACCTCCGGTGATGTATGGTGGCTGCACGAATGATTCGACAGTGGGTGTTGCAGTCGCATGTTCGAGCATCAGGTCGTTTTTTTTGTTTTCAACTTGAGATTAGAATCTGAGTTTAGTTTTCGATTCTAGTGGTGATTTGTGGTTTGTGGGGATTGTCGCGAGTCGCCGCAGGGGAGGCGAGCCACGGTGCACGTGCACGGTAGCGAGGTGATGGTCGATGATCAGTGAGTCGTCGCGTGCTGTGATTTTTTTGTTGTTTGTTTCGAGTATGGCTTCGAGCCTTCATGGGTGTGAGCGCGTGATGTTGGTACTGCAGTTTAATTTTACTTAAACTAAAAAAAATATAAGAAGAAGGAAAGAATCAGGGAAGGGAGAAGAAAGTAGAGAGTGAGAGAGAGGGACGCAGGGGAGACGTGAAGATAACTCGAGACTGTCTCGAGTAGGGTAGGGGTGTGTCTCGGGTATCTTTCAAATTTAACGTGCATAATTTATTTTAGTATTTTTATAACTAAGTAACTAAATAATTTTTTAGTTAAGCTAATATTTGTTTTAAAATGTTTAATAATGGTAAGTGATGTAAAGATGGTTTGACTAATATAAAGTAATTAGAATGTTAATTAATTTATATTTGAAATTTAATTAATAACTTTAAATTAATTTTTGTAATTAGAAATAAATCATATGTTAAAACAATTTAAATCATAAAAATGTTAGCTAATTACTTAAAAGTTAATCCATGAATGATAATTAACATAAGTGATTAATTGAAGATTATAGTTAATAAATTGATAATAGATTATTAGTTTAAATAATTTGTGACAAATTGAATAACTAATTAATCTTTAATAGGTAAGTTAATAATTAACAAAGAATCAACTAATTAACCGAGTAATTAAGTAACAGTTAATGAATAGAAGTTAATTAATTAAATAATTAATTAAAGATTAGATAATTAATAAATTCATAATTAATGGTTAATTGAGTAATTAATTGATTATTAATAAGCTAATCAATTATTCATTAATAAAATAAAATTAAGTAGTTTATTCTTAAGCAAATAATTTAGTTAAGTAAAACCAAAACTATTTGGTATGCATTGAAATTTCTGTTTGATTGACCTTGATATCTGTTTGATGATATTTCTGTGATATGTTGTGATATATTATGGATATCTGTGATAACTGTGTATGATTTATATGATATATCTGTTATGTTAATTCTGATATTATATTGAACTGTTAAGTTAAATAGACAACTTGGCCTTTAAAATGACATTTGGATTTCGATGAGACCGGGATCGGAAGAATCAATTTTGATTCTCCGAAAACCACATCGATCCAAATTAAACGATAGGTCGTGATTTATCAAATGGAGATCGAGATGGTGTTTCAGAATGTGAGGATTATCGTCGTTGACTTTGAGGGTGATTCCAAAATGAGTGTAACAAGATAATGCCTTCGGTTTCGTTCGAACCCGGAACGAACTTGTATGGATTGAATGCTTTCAACACATCGTTAGGCGGATGATGAGCATTCTAAGATATGTTCAACAAAGGTAATCGTAGCCTCAAGCCTCATCAACCGGGAATGGCTAAAACATGGGAGATGCAGCAAGGTTAGGTGGGTCATGCCTAAGCAGGACAAGATATTCCCCTCTCTAGATGTCGCTTTTTATTTCGGCTGTGTGAGCAGTTGTTGGCCACAACTGCGGGGTTATCTTGTTCGGGACTGTTCAGTAAGGAATGGTTCTGGCCTTGTGTTGTAGGGGGTCGGGAGTGATCCTCGGTACGGTGATCTAGGCCCCGTACTGTGACGGGCGGTACCCCAGTAGCCCTGCCATTGTTGGAAACCCATTTTCCCTACGAGATCCTACGGTTTTGATTTGTATTACCCACTTTCGTGGCTAGTAGCTGGAATTTAATAGATGTAACAATTTCGGCTATTTTCTATTTACTTGAAAACCCTAGACACTATTATAATATCACAGAATTTCCTATAAAATGTTTTGGTTAGCGTAAGGTAAAAACTTACCCGTATTTATTTGTGGGGAGTCTTACGTGATACCTTTATTTTCAAATGATTTTCAAAGTCAAGCAACTTTAACCTGTTTACTCATACCAGACCCATGTATGACCCGGAGTTTATATTTTGTTTTTCATAAACTCTTGGGTACTCAAATTTTTATGAGTAGCCAAGTGATAGGTATTTGGGAGTGTTGATTTTCTGGAGAAGCTATTTTGGGAGAAGACCAGACGTATGTATCGATATATGTAGTCCGCTGTGTAGTTAGTGTATGCTGTATTTTGGATGTATGTATGGACATGTATGTATATGACAGTCCTGTTATATGATATTGTATGACTCTGATGTATGTATAACTATGTAATAGTTATGTGATGTATTATATTTTGTTCCATTCTGCTGTGAGATTCTGATGTTGTTGTTCTTTCTTTCTATTCTTTTCTATTTCTATCCCTTTCTTTCTTAATGATGAAACGTCTTTCTGGGGTTAGAAAGGCGGGTCGTCACATTCGCACCTTGGTCACTTAAATATTTATTTGTCCAAGACTATGTATTATCATCCATAATTTTCGAACTCTTAAGCATTACAGGAATATATATTTTTGATCCATATTAGATCATATACAAAAGTTGTATGGTGATCAGTCATATTCATAATATATGAAATCTCAATGAAATTATTTCAATTGAAATGAGAAAATAAACCATAGTACAAGATCATGTGTTGAATACAATGATAGTCTTGTTGTGTTGAAAACAACAAAAGCCCAACGATTAAAGACAAATCTAGGAATCTGATCACTCAAATGTCAGTTTCAATCAGTTTATTTATGTGTTACCTATTCAATGTCCTAAAATGTTAAAGATGTCCAAAAGCACTTTTGTAAGGAACTCGGTGTGATCTCCTGATAAAATTTCCTTTGGATGGTTCGATTACTTGAAATGAAAGCAAATGTTCGAGAGTAGATGTAGAATACGTACACTTAGGATGAAAAGTGTGAATTGTCACCTTTACTTTATGAAGAGACATTAGATGCAAAAATTTTACAAAATTTAGAAAGACACTTAATATGAAATGGAAAATCCGATTTTCATTCCAAATGTATTTTATTATAGAAAATTGTTTTTTCTAAAAAAGATATTTGATCTAAAACTCTTGACTTTAAACTAGTTACAGTGGGTGAAATAAATTACCTATAATAAGTGGTTGATGGACCTTCATTTTTCATGTGTTGTTATAGTAATGGAAGAAATAGTAGGAGCTTATTATATAACACATATTAATGGATGCATCTAGATACAAAAGATTGTTTTATATATACTAAATATTATTTATGATAACTATTTTTTAGATTGATCGAAAATAAATATAGTTCTATTTTGCTATGAATATTGTGAATACCATTTTAAAATAAATCCATAATGGTATTTGTTTTCATAACATTAGTAATGTTGTAGCAATAGAAAATATACATGTATCTAAAATTTTAACAATTATTTTGGGATTATAGACTAGGCCGTATTTTTGAGACAAAATTCTTTGATGATATAATTATGAATCGAATGACACTAGCGAATTGTATCTTAAGTGATTAGCAGAAAAACACCTATTTAGTGGGAGTGACGAAAGAGTCGATGAACTATTTAGATTGATGCACATAGATTCATCTAATAACCAAATTATTTCTATTAAAACGGATCCACTTACTCTATTAAATTCACCAATGAATTGTCACATACATAAACAATTGTATTTGATACTCAAGTAGTATATCTTTTATAAGTTCAAGGAATTTAAAACAGAATTCAGAAACATAACATGCATAGAAAATAAAACAATTTATTTTAATCAAATAGGCAAGTATATTGGAAGCAGTTTCAAAAATAACTAAAGTGAATAAAATTAAATCTAAAATGACTCCTTCCTATTATACATAGCGATGTATCAATAAGAAGTAATCAGATTTTATTGGATAAAATACGATTGATGACGAGTTTAACTTTTTTCAATAAGGATATGTATTTAAGAGTAAGTACATATGTTAAATTTAACTTCATCTAAAGCACTATTTACGAAATCATATAATATATGAATTAACATGAAACCCCTACAGGTCCGAAGTCAAAGATTTAACAGATTATGCGAGTGGGAGGCTTCACGTAAAATTTGATCGTAAGTGATCATGTGTGAACCACCCCAAAGGAGTTTGAGACCGACCAAAAATGGTCGACTAATTTACGTTATGAACCGAAGTTTCATAAACTCAAAATTGAATCAATCTTATTTAAGCATTAGGTGCGATCCAAACACTTTAACAAGGAATTTTTTTATTAAAGATGAAAAAAAATTAACCAACCCTAAAACAAACATAACTCATTAGAATGTTTAATAAGAACTCTCACATATTAAAGAGAGACTATGATTCGTTTATCAACATCGAGAAAAAGAATTGTTAGTAATAATAACTTCATCAATTGTCAATAAGCCATAAAAAGTTTAGACTATGCAATATGCCATAATGCTTTTAATATGATGTATATTCCAAGTACATTATGAAAATAAAATTTTGATAGTTGTACCCAAAGGGATATGTAACGACCCATAATTTTCGATGATTTAAAGTTGTTATTATATTGAGGTTTTGGTAATATTATATCGAAAAAGATAGAAATTGGTGATTTATTTGTGAAATAATAACTAGAATAAAGGGTAATAGTGTTAATGTAAGTTAATTAGTAACAAACCGAATAAAATTATAATTGATGGAATTAGTGTAAATGTTATACTAGGTTATAAATTAAATGTAAAAAAACAAACGTAAATATTGAATTAATTTGTGACTTAATAGATAACGTTGAATAAAATCAATGTTCTATAAGTAATTATAATATTGGTTTGGAAATGATAAACCTATAAAAGTGTGATTGAGAGTTAATGGCAACAATTATTATAACTTACATTTATATTTAATCCTTTAAATTGAATTTTAATTAATCACAATAAATCTAAATTAAATATTATGTTAATGCAAATCTAGATAATAAGTGGGAATAATGTCAACTTTATTCATAGTATGACGGTGGGTTGAATAAAAAGAATGGAAATCAAAATTTATCAATTTATTGGAATTTAAACTTAATAATTGGATTAGTTGCAATTAAATGAAATCTAATATTTAATTATTACGTTATAGAAATTAAGATGAAATCTGGGAATATTAATGCAATAGATCATGAACCAATGTTAATTTCATCCATTTGATAATAATTTATTGATACAGGATTTAAAATCAAATAAATGGATTTATTGGAATTTCAATTGAAAATTAATGAATTTATTAAAATTGAAATTAAATACGGTAATGGGTAAATGAATTAACTTTGAATTGATATCTAAGTTTTTTAAACTATTGTAATTGTTTAAGAAATCAAAATTGATGGAATTTGTGAATTATTGAATTTGAAACGAAAAAGTGATTTAATTAATTAAATACTAATTAAATTTAATAATGTGAAATATAGCCATTTTGGCCACTGACTCAGATTTCGATGAAACCAGTTTCATCGGATTCTTAACGGTGAACTATTGTAGGATTTCAAGTTTCGTAACAATCAGACTTTTCGTTTGATCGTACGGGCTCGAAATGCCAAGAAATCAATTTAATTAAAATCAATTTGAAATAAGCGGATTTTTGCATAACTTCTTCATACGATGGAATTAGGACTTGAAATATGTTCCATTGATTTTAAAATATTTTAAAACATTCATTTTGATATATCGCTTGACGCATTTGCGTTCCGGAGTCGAAACAGGCTTTTCGGGTCATTATCGTTCAATTTTCCAAACCAATCAAGCCCGTTTGTTTCTATTTTGTTCTGCCCATGTATATATCGTTATAAACCCTAGCAGCCTTTCTATTTATCATTTCTCTACGTACAGAAATTTCTGTTGCTCCTCTTTCTCAATGACAAACAAACCCTAAAATTCATAATCCAGTTTCAATTCAAAATTCCACTTCAAAAATTCAAACTCCTCTAATAACATCAAATTATATATCAATCTGAAGCTCTCGATGAGCGCATCTCAGGTTGAAATTTGTTTTATGATTTGAAGCTCTGTTTGTCCGCAAATTGAAGAACAAATCTTGGCCTTTCAATTTCATCACGATCAACTGCAACGGATCGTCAAATCGACGATACTGGATTATGGAGAGTGCTTTGCGTTGTTCATCGGTGAAATTCGTATGGAAAATTGACGATTGGATTATCGTTGAAAATTCGATTAGGGTTGTACACTATAGCGACAGCTGCACCTTTTATGGTCGATCAATGGTCGCGAGGTCATCTGGAGGGGGTCGCAGGCCGTAGGGGGAGCGAACGGTGGTCTAGAGCTAGTGGATGGGCGGCGCGATTTGCATTCAACGGCGATGTGGTGGCAGCTTCAGTTGCATTTGCGTGTTAGTGGTTTGAACTGTAGGGTTCTGGAAGGAGGCGTGCAAGCCGTAGATGACGTGGCACTCTGGTATAGGTCCGTGTTTTTTGTTTTGTTTTCTTTTATTTTTAATTTCATTTCAATTTAAATTGTTCTGATCGCAATAAATTTCACATACGATGTCCGATTTACGCGCAGTTTCTTTCGCTAGGATAGTTTTCAAATTCTGGACATTTTGGCGCTGGTTTGGATGAATTCTAAAACTGTTTGGATTTTGGGTTTAAATTGGATTTAAATTCAATTTAAATTCAAAGGTGAGTGTTTTAACCCACTCACAACTTCTAAAATTTCTTATGTTGTTAAATTAATTCATGACGTGATTAGGAATTTATTTATGATTGTTTTGTATATTTTTAATCATCATCTCAGTTAAACTGAATTTATTTGAATTAAATTGTTATTTAATTATTATTGCATATAAACTGCCAGTTAAATACATGTTATTTATTATCAGTTCCTATATTGATATTTATGGATTATTTTGGATGATGATTATGATGGAGGTTGATTGTTGATATTGGTTGAATAGATGTTTAGTTTATATTGTTATAAACTACAAGTTCGTTATGGATTATTATTAATTCGGGATTGCGGTTTGAAATGATGTACAACCTAAAATATTAAATTGCGAATTGAAATGATAAATATCCGTATCACTTAACCATAGGATAGAAAATTATATACAGACACCGTGGTCTATATATAAAAATATTTTTGAAATGATTTCTATGGTTTTGTAAAGAAATATATGGTTTTATATAAATATGGATTTTAGATATTAATAAATGTTATTTTATTCTTGATTTTAAGCTATGTATAAATTTGTTTTAACATAGAATAAGTTTAATAATAAAGTTGATTTTATTAAAGATAATATGGTTAATATTTAAATTATATTTTAATATAGAGTTTATAATGATTTAAATAAATTAAGGTTGGAAGATAAATTTGAAATTTATCTGAAATTGATTTTATTTAAGAAATAATCTCAAATAAGTTTGATTTGAAATTTATTAAATTTGAAATTGTAAAAGGTATGATTTTTATAACTTGATTTTGTTTAAGATGATTTAAAATGAATATTTCAAGTTTAAGATTAATTGAGGGAACATTTAGTGATTTGGAATTTGGGGTTTATTTATAGGATATTGGATTTGTTAAGTAAATATTTCAAAACTGAATAATAATGAAGTTAAATTAACGTCAAATTTAGTTTTGAAATGGTGGGATATTTAAAGCTTTGAAATATATGGAATTGAAATGGTTTATTTGAGGTTCAAATCTGTATTTGAAATCGACATAAATTGAAAGGGTTTACTGAAAACTGAATTGAGTTGAAATTTATGAATTGATATTTGATATAAATTGAATTTTGGATTCAAGTCGATTTGAATCAATTTGTGAAGTTAAGGAAATTATATTATTTTATAAAGTAATTTTTAATTTAAAACTATTTATTATATATACTATTTGAATATCTAAACTGTTTAAGTGGTGAAAGTTATGGTTTCGAAGCCATGAATTTCAAGGTATTATATTTTGAAAATGTTATATTTTCAAGTGTTTGGTTTCGAAAGTGTTATAACTTTGAAAATATATGATTCTGGAAATGGATAGATTTGAAATGGAAATGATATCTTATTTGGTTTTGAAATGGAAATGATATCTTGTTTGGTTTTGAAATGGAAATGATATCGTATTGATATTGTTTTGAAACGACAATGATATTTTGGTTTTGAAGTATAAACTATTTAGAAATGACTGCGTTGCTATAATAACGTTTGGTTGTTGAAGAGACCGGGATCGGAAGTTGTCATACTCTCTGCCAACTCCGAAAACCACTAACAACCGTGTACGCGGTAGAGATTCCAGAATGAAGTAGGATGGGGGCGACTTTCTATTAAGGTATATATGTGGACCCACTCCCGTGAGTTAGCATAAGGTAGCTAAAACAAGAGCGATTGACGGGCTAAGGAGGTAGCTCCTCTTATCGGACACACTCCTTCAATACCATTCTGTTACTTTGTGATTGATTGGGGCCCTTTAATTTTGGGATGTGGCTCGAGGTGGGTGGTAGTAGCTGCAACGCGTTACCACCGGCCCGGAAGCGTAATTCGTACATCGACCCTGGCATTGCCTAGTTATGCCGTGTCACCTACCCTAGCGCGCCTTGTATGAGTTTGATTTGTGTCGTACCTATGGAGTATCCTCTGACAGCCTCCCGATCAGGAGGTATTACGGTACTGTATAGACTACTGGCACTATTTATGTGTTAAGGTGAATATTGGGTCACTCCTTAACGCTATTTAAAGGTAAATTTATTTGACTAATAGACATTATTATAATAGCGTATATTACTATATAGTAGATAGTTTAACGGATCCTTAGGAGATGTAAATCCCGAACATCTCTTAAGTTACTGCACTCACGTTAGACATTAGATCGGAGATGTCAAATCCCGTAAACATCTCCGACGCTGTTTACACTCATATTTATTACCGTTGATTTAACTTACATAAAATCTTTTAGTTCTGACTCGAGTGTTTTGTCCTTTCAATTCGCTCTGGTCAGCCTGAGCATTTCAAGATTTGAAGACCTTATTGCTGGAGGATGAAGACAAAGATTGTATTTTTGTTATTTATTATATTTCACTACATCATGTATTTCGCTGCATTATTTACCATTCTTTGGTATGTGTAACCTTGATCTGGGTTGTATAAGTATAATCAAATGTTTTTGTAAAACAGCTTCATGAACTGTTCTTTGATTATTATTATTTTTCATTCCATTGCGAGATTCTGTTTTATTTTTTCTTTCTCTGTTTTTTTATTCACCCCAATAACAATCCACCCTTTTATATGGTTTGAGTCTGACATGTGTAGTTTATTGTCATTTTAAACTGTCCAAAAGGCGGGATGTTACATGATATGATCAATTGATTATAGTTATATCTTTAAAAGAAAGACGAATACAGTTTTAATATAGTAAGCAGCATTGATGAGAACAACTTTGTAAGTTTCAATTGTTGAAATGAGTATAATAGGTTTGTTAATCAATGTATTTGAGTTAATTTAGATTTTACTCTACTTTGAATTTTGGTACATATTTGTTGAAACAAAATTTCTGAATTATAATTCAGAATATACTATTTGCATATGATAACTAAAGTGCCACGATGTCCATGAGAGCAATAACCTAGTTTCTAGGTGTTGGATAAGACCCAAGAACCGATATGATGACATCATTCACAAGCGTCAGCGTTAAGCAAATATTTTGACAAATGAATCAAATAGTTTGGTTTTCAGTCAAAATTCAGAGGAAGAGAGTTTCTGTAAGAAATAATATCAAGGGTACTAAAATATTTATGAAACTATAAGCAAGGATGTGGGATTGTTCCAAATGATACATACAGACACCATATTAAAATGGTTTCATTTGAACATATGTGATGGATTTCTTATGCATCAGTAAGAGAAAATATCATTTATGCTATGTTTTCTACTATATCTATAACATTCCTGAATTCTAACAAAGTTTAATTTGGCAATTAATTTAATTTTGGAATTTAATTGTGAATTTATTTATAAATTAATTAAAAATTTACAGAATAAATAAAAAAAATTAGATTATAAATAAGATTTTGGTTTGAAATTTAAGGATAAGTATTTTATAAATATAAATTGGATTTTAAAAAAAAATTATTGGATTCAAAGAAAAATTGGATTTAAAAGCTTCAAAAGTTAATGATAGTTTGTTTTCTAAATTTTTAAATATATTTATGTTTGGAAGATTTACTTTAAGAATTTAGGTAATAATTTTCAAAAGATTTATTTTTAAGATTGAATTCTCTTAATATATATACATATATAAATAAATGTATTATTTGTTAATATGTAATCAAGATTTCTAAATCATTCTTTCCCTTTAAAAGGTTGTGAAAATATAAATAATAAGAAATGTATAAATGGAAAATATAAATATATTTGTACTAAAACTAAATTAAGATTGAATGTGAAAAATAATTGAGATAAAATTCTATTTGTGCAAAATATAAATATATAAGAAGAATTATGTTGAGATATGAAAATATAATTGCATAAAGAGTTAAAAATAAATTTACAAAAATATTTGAAACAAGGATATAAACATAAAAATGATTTTAGAGACATTTGTAAAGAGATTAATACATGCAAAGACAAGTGTAATAAAATGGGATAAGTGGAATTTGAAGTATTTTCTTTTGAATTAAGTCTTTGAAAACATGCATAGGAAGAAAATTTGAGACCAGGCTATTTTTTTTCTCAAACCTGAAAAGAAGAAAAAAAACAAAAGAATTCGAAATTCTTTTCAAATCTAAAAACTGAATCAAAGATCAAACATCAAAAACAAATTCTAAAAGCTTAGATCACGGCCTGGAAAATCTGAAACAAAAAAAAACAGCTGGAAAATAAATTCTGAAGCAAAAAGCAAAATCCTCTCAATAAAAATTCAAACAGCAATCAAAATAAGGATGAGCAAGATCAGATCTGAAAGATGTAAGTGCATCTCAATCAGGCAACTCAAAATCAAGCATGGATTCAGATTATAAAACAAAAGCAGGATTTTCAAAATACTCAGGAAAAAAAATTAAAGCTTCTCTGTTCTTTCAGGAAAGCAAGGTGAGCAAACCCATTTAATTTCATTTATATGCCTTGATGTTTGAATTGGCACTGAAAGTATATTATGAGAAATGTTTGTTTAGTGGTTAAATAAACCTGCATGCTTGTGTATATATCTGTGAATACAGGAATGCACCCCTGTATATTGCCTCTGATCATTGTGTACAGGTTTCTAAAACCTCTTAAAAGATTTCAAATCACTCCACCCAAATGATTGTAGGCTATAACTTCTGAATGAAAAATGATAGAATGGAGGTGAATTCATTTTCAAAAATAAACTCAAATGATTAAATTTAGTAATTATCTCAAAAATGATAGATTACAGTATAAATGAATTATAAATTAAAAATTCGATGGACATGAATTTGTGTTTAGATTTCATTATCGAATTCGTATTAGCAAATAATGATTTTTGAAAGAAGTTTTATGATTTTTAAGTGAGTATTTCAAGTGGAAGTGCAAGTTGATCAGCGAATGGGTTTCGGGCAAATTCCGTTCAATGGTGAAGTGGTGAGCAACGAAATCAATACTGAGGGAAGCTGGAATTTGAGCAAACCTAGGAAAAATACTAGGTGAATTTTTAGATCACTATGTTGGCCAGAGATTGATGATTTAGGGTTAAGGTGTGCTTTTTGGTCGAGGTTGTTGAAGTGTTGATTTCATCATCGGTGGTGGTTTGAGTGGACCAGACCGAGGGGAATCATGGCGTAGGGTAGTGACGAGACTCTAGTCGAAGTCGTGTAAATCCTGGTGATCGAGGTGATCGACACAAGGCTTTCTTCGATGATCAAAATTTTGGGTTACAAGAGCTCGTGTAGCTCGATTTCGATTGTAGAAACTTTCGCGAATCTTAGTGGATGAGTTTGAATAGTGTGACGTTGGTGACTGGTTGAAGGTCTCGGTGATGGTTGACGGCCGTTCGGGCAATCGTGCACGTGTACGACGATGGGTTGTGTCAGTGGTTTGTATTTGGAAAGAAGAAGAAGTCGACTCAGGGTGGAGAAGGGTTTAGCTCGGGTAGATGATGTTTTGGCTCGAGTAAATTTGCTTTGGGCTCGGGTTTTTATATTAAGGTTACCAGATTTTCAAATTTTAAAAGAAACCTGTTTTCCAAGTTTTAAATTTGAAAAAAAATCAGGGACAGGCTTAAAAATTTAAAGAGCAAACTTTGTATAGGTTCTAAAAACAAAGAAAATTCAAGTTTAAAGGTAAAAGGAAATCATAACAAGTTTTAAAAGTAAGTTCAAATGTTAAAGCGAATGTTTTGAAATTGTTTGGTTTTTGAAATCCTCAAGTGTTTCAAATAAAATAAAATGGTGTAATTTATGAAAGTAATTAAAGATTAATTACTCAAAGAATAATGACTTAATTAGAGTTTTAATTAAAGGATAATTAATTACTTAAAAATAATTACTTAATGAAAGTATTAAGGAATGATTATTAATTAATTAATTTTTGTAATTAATTAAGGATAATTAATTAAGGATAATTAATCAAAGAATTAATTAATAATTAAGGGTTAATTAATAAATAATTAAAGGGTAATTAATTAAATGGTTTATAATTAATTTATGTTAATCAACCAAAATTAGTGATTAATCTGGTTTCAATTAATCAGACGATCAATTAACCTTATTTATGGATGATTGTATTCTATTGAATGTTGTGAATTGTTTTTTCATCTCTACCGTGTGATGCTTTATGATTTGAATTGTTTTAATTTAAGCTGTGATGAATGTAATTTATTTATCTGTAATGCATTTATGTTATCTATCTGTGATTCTGTGTATATAGATAAGCGTTATAGGATTATACCGCTTATCGATATTGTTGTGATTGTATCTGTGATGATTGATGATGTTGCACTATTGGGTAAAATCCCTGGACTACACTATCCACACACAAATATGGATTGCACGTGGAAATTGGTTAAGTCATAGATTTTTGAAATAATTTTAAAATTGAATTTTTGAATCCAAATGGTTTTGGAAATGGATTGGGTTTAAAGTGAAAAGCTTTTGAAAAGGAATTTCAAAGATAAAAGTTATATTTAAATAACTTGATTTATTTTTGAAAAGGAATATGCGCTTATATGAATTTTGTTTGATGATAATAAACATATATATATATATATATTTAGATGTATTTGTTAATGTACTATTTTATTTTTCATAGATTAAATAAATATTTGTTGAATAAAATAAATTACACAGAATTTGAATTCAAACAGAAATTTTATTCAAACAAATATTTTTTACAATTTTGAATAGTACAAATTCAAGCTCTCACTATACATATACAATTTTGATTGTAATTACATCACAATTCAATTTACATAAATGCCTCACTACATATCACTCACACTCGTAGTTTATCTTCAATTTCATTCCAGTTATAATCCAGCATCTGAGAAATCTGCAAAAATATTCACTAACGCAGTAAAATTGAAAAAAGAAATATTTTTGCAATATAAAATGAAATATGATTTTTGAAAATATGATTTGCCTCAGTTATTTGGGTTGTTCGTCATCATTCACATTTGAATTCATCATACACGAACAATGTGACATGCACAGTATATCACTGTACATGCCACAAGGCCGTGCACATCGATATACACTTGATAATGCTACAGGGACAGGTGAGCACAGGTCAAACCCAAATGAAAAGCCAGGTTCAACTCACGTGCAATATATTTAAAATCACGACACGAGCACAAGGTCAAACCCGAGTTTTTAAAACTGGGTTCAACACAAGGCACAATAGAACTGAAGCATGAAGCAGTCTCAAGTGATACAAATGCACAACAACATGAATACTGCAACAACCAAAGCCAAGACTACAAGTACAAGGCATAGTGCACCACTGACCATGAAGCAATGCAAGTTCATATGTACAGCAAGCTACAATCTCAATGAATTGGATGAACAAGGCAAGTACACATGTATGCAGTGACACAACAGTTTTGAACAAAGACTCAATTCTCTTATACAGACTCGACCACAAGATGCCGACATAAACAACATCAAAGAAAGCAACCCAACAGCATTGCATGCAATAGAGACTCAGGCAAATGTCCAGACAACAACATGAATGCAACAACAAAATGCCAAAGCTCAGTGAAACCCAAGAAAGTGCATATCCATACCAACATGAGTGCAGTAATGACCACCGAGATAAATTCAAGTAAAGATACCAGCTACACAAAAGTTCAAGTGAAGCAAGTACATGCTAAACCAACCAAAGAAGATGAACCAAACAATACAAGCTCGAGGCAATATGAGTGCAGACATACACACATATACATTCATGTATGTATGTATACAAATGATCAGAACTTCAACCAAACATGACAATGCAGACACAACAATGAAGACTACAACAAATGTCCAGAATGCAAACTGCTTCATATGCATGACAACCAGAGTGCAACTATCAAAGAAACAACTCCAGACCAAATGCAAGACTAAACAAAAACTCAACAGCAGTATGCAACGTCGAGAAACAACATCAAGTTCAAATAACAAACAGGATTTCACTTATCAAATAATATCAATATACCGTGAACAGTGCAGTAATGGGTATGCAAGCAAATACAGCAGCATGTACACATGGTATGAAGAACACAAGGCTCAAGTCTACAAAGTAAACGTGTATATGCTAAAGAGAACAGGTCAAATGAAAACTACACAAGTTCATCGAGAAATACAAGGCTGACAAGTACATAGCAGTGTAACCAAGTCAGAGCCAGTGGTAGTCAAACATCACAAATTCAATGCCGAGAAACAATGTAACAAAGATGGCCAGAAAATCAAAGTCGTAATTCACAGTGAAGTCGAAGATGACAGAAGATTAAAAGTGCAGAGATGACCAAGTTAAAAAAAAAATCAAGTGCGTATATGCAATTTTGAAAAAGTCAAAAATCAAAAGAGGAAAGTTTTTGCCGTATCATTCAAGTAAAAATCGAACGCTTCAAAATCAAAACCGTGTGTATCAAGTTATAACAATATCAGGAAAGCAAGAATTAGGAAAGTATCGAATTAATACAAACAAATTCAAGTGTCTCAGAATTCATATAAATACCAAACCCCAAATTCATCATCGACATCGAGTTCAAGCAAGCATTAAACCAGCAACGAAAGGGAAGAGAATACATACCACAATCTATCGAACTCGATCAACAGAGGAGCAGCTGCGAACGAGCGCAAGTAAAGCATCCAGAGAATCGATCATCAGAGAAGTAGCGAGCAAGCCAACACTCAAACCAGAGAGTCGATCAATATAGGCGTGCATCGAAAAGCCCCAATTTGGATCGAAGAACACTACCCTAATTTCAAAGCGCAAAGAGGAATAATCAAAGAATCAAAGCCGCCATGTTTTTTTTCAAGCCAGAGAAAAGAGAACGGGCTAGAGAAATAAAAATTGGGCCGGCCTTGTTGTTTTTGAAAGGCTTTTAGTTTATTCTTTCAATTAGGGTTTTAAGTTTAAAATTAGTTTAAGTTTGTTTTAAATTCTCTTTTAAGGTTCAAATCTTGGTAAATCACCACCTAGGTTTTAGGTTGTGTCAGATTGTCTAGTTAGAATTAGTTCAGTGAGCAGGGTGTGCGAGTTTGCAAAACTCTATAGGCGGTAGCAGGGTGTGCGAGTCTGTTAGAGTGTTTGTAAGCGGGAGACTGTTTAATTCTAATAGAAATCTGGGAATGCAGCAGTAGGCAGGGGTTGCCGAAGCTGGGTAAATTTTGTGTGTGATTTACTTTTCAACATATTTGTTTCTACAGTTTGTTTTTGTGTTTAATTCGAGAAAATTTGCTATAACCCTATTCACCCCCCTCTGGGGTTAATCTAGATCCTACAAGTGGTATCAGAGCAAGGTATTTTTTCTTTAACTCTAGAGTCATTAATTCACCAAACAATGCTTTTTCTGAGGGGCAATCTATTGTTAGGCCACCCATGTTCAATGGGAATGATTATGCTTATTGGAAAGTTCGGATGGGTATTTATCTTAGTTCTGTTAATTATGATGTGTGGGACATTATTGAAACTGGCTATAAATCTCCCACTATAACTGTTGGTGATACTGAGATTCCTAAACCTAAGGATAGGTGGGATGCTAACGATAAGAGATTAAAAACTACAAATGCTAAAGCCATGAATGCTTTAATCTATGCTCTTGATAAAACTGAATTTAATAGAATTTCTCATTTGAAAACTGCACAGGAAATTTGGCATACCTTGGAGGTGACACATGAAGGAACTTCTCAAGTCAAGGAGTCTCGTCTATCCCTATTCAGCAATGAATACGAGAACTTTGTGATGGACAAAGGCGAGAGCATAAAGGACATGTTTGGACGCTTTTCAACTTTGGTGTACAACGCTAGAGCGCTTAGGAAGGTATTCACTGAGGTAGAGCTTGTGAGGAAGGTGCTACGAGTCTTACCGATGAGCTTTGAGGCAAAAGTCATGGCAATACAAGAATCGAAAGATCTGAGTAAACTAAGCATGGAGGAGTTGATCGGCAACTTGTTGACATATGAGCTTGAGCTAAAAGCAAAGGAGGAACGCAACAACTCTGAATCAAAGAAGAAGACGATTGCCTTAAAGAGCAAAGAAGAGAGCGATGAAGAAGAAGAAGATCCAATTGAAGAGCTTGAAATGGCTGTCAATAATCTTAGAAAATGGTCAAGATTCAAGCCACGCAAGAAGAAAACAAATGGTAATAGGACAAAAGATTCTGACAATTCCGATAATGAATTGACGTGCTTTAACTGCAACAAGCCTGGCCACTTCAAACAACAATGCCCACTTCTCAAAAACAACAAAGGAAAGAAAAAGAAGAAGAAGGCCTTTGCAGCGACTTGGGATGATGAAGAAGGAGAGGAAGTTTCGAATAGTAGCTCAGAGGAGGCTAACTTGTGTCTTATGGCAAAATCAGATTCAGAAGCAAACTCAGAGGAATCTAGTGAGGTAGGTAACTATTCTTATAAAGAACTTGTTTTTATGTGTTGTGACCTTACTAAAGTAGTTGATACTCTTGAATCTAAAATAGAAAAACTGAAATCTGATAGGAGAGAACTTGCTCGTGAAAATTTTAGGTTAGAAACTGAACTTGAAAATATTCAAAACCTAGACTGTAAAAAATGTAAAATTTTAGATTCAGAATTATCAAGACTTAAGAATAGCTTTGAGAATCTTGAAAAAGAAAACTTGAGTCTTAAGGAAATTATTGACACTAGGAAAAAGGATTGTATAAATAGATGCACCTCACTTGTAACTGAAAACACAAAACTCAGAACCAAAGTCCAAAATCTTAAGAAATCTCTGAATAATTTTTCAAGAGGAGAAAAATCATTGATATTGGGAAATCAAATTTTTGCTAACAACAGAAAAGGACTAGGCGTTGGGAAAACACAAGATGATAATAATGCAAAAGGTAAGAGTGTCTTTGCTAGATATGAAATAATTGGACATCGTGTTGAAAATTGTAGTCATAGGAACAAGAACACAAAATTTATACAAGTTTGGGCTCCTAAGAATTCTACAAACAAATTTCATGTCTATTGGAACAAGAATGAAAGGACTAAACAAGTTTGGGTTCCAAAGGGATTGTTTGTTCACAAAGCTTCAGCCACTAACAATCATGGAACTATAAATTGGTCACAAAAATCTTTCATCGTGTAGGTATGGTGGTAGGCTAAGGAACAACAACAGTGTTCTCTGGATTTTGGCTATTCCAGAAACACAACGGGCAACAAAGCAAAGTTCCTTAGCCTAGTACAAAGGTGACAGAATCACAATGGGCAAACACGAAAAATTATCGTAAAGGTAAAACAGGTGAAGGTATATTTATTTGATCGATATATTAAATGTGATAATCTGCACCATATTCTGAATGAAATCAGCCAATATTGAGATGTTGTAAAGATGATGTTTTTTGATTCTGACTTGTTCAACATAGTTGGCCAATTATATTTATGCCAAGAACACTGTTCTTTGAATTACTTCATACATATACGTTTGGATAAAACATAGTGTTTTGTTGGATGATAATACATTGGGTTATAATACGGCTAACTCTATATTCACAGTTTCTGATTATCTACACGACTTCAATTCAAGTTCAAGAATGCTGTTAAAAGTTGAGTTTGAGTTTTTGTGCACACTTCGTGGTCTGGTATATCAAATTTAATTTGTGATATTTTAGAGTGAAAGAGAAATTCAGATGCAGATCATACTGGTAATCTAGTTGACAGAAAACTTACTAGTTGAACGTGATTTATGGTGAGACATTTAGTAACTGCATCGTTTTTCAAAGAAAATATCTGCATATTTTTCATTAAAAATAATTTTCAAATAGCAGAATTTTTTTCTCTCATATAACCCCTACAAGAAAATCATTTTTTGACCATTTTTTCAGATTAGTCATTTTTATTTGATTTTAAATGACAAATTTTGACTAATCCAACTCCCTACTAATTATCAAAAAGATAAATAGTGATTGAAAAGGTGATAAGTGTTTTAACATACATTAATCAAGACAGTATATTTGGAAAATTTCTTTAGGAATTCAAACAAGAGTTATAAAACTTTTTGTTGGGTAAAGATTCCATGACCATTTCTATATCTATCATATTTCTATCGACCATTTTTTATCAAATCTTAAATATAGTTTGTCGATATGTGGTACTACAATCAGGGATCATTTGTTGTTCATTTCGCATTTTTTTGTAAAAATAAATAAATACCAAAGTATTCACTCCCATTTAAAAGTCCTCACGGTTATGCATGGGTGAATTACTTGGATTTTTGATTATGTGCTTCCATGCTCATTTAAAAGTCCTCACAGTTATGCATGTATGGAAGGCATATCAAATTTGATTGATTAAATAGACAAGTTGATTCTAATCCCATTTAAAAGTCCTCACGGTCATGTGTGGTTAGAAGATACTTGAATTCATTTTTAAAAATTAAATTGGAATACTACTAACCTCATTTAAAAGTCCTAACGGTTATGCATGATTAGTGGATATTCAAATTCCTGATATAAATGTACCACAAGTAGATACAACTGTATGATTTTATTAGAACATCATTTCCATTCATTCTAAAAGTGGAATATGCGCCTAACAAGGGTAGTTATGATTTTTGTTTGATTTTTTTATTGAAGTTTAATATTTATATTCAAATTGAGTTTTAATGTTGGATTAATATTGATACTTTATCTCTATTTTCTCTAACACTATTATTCTTTTGCTGATAACAAAAGGGGGAGAGAAAAGTTAAGATTTTGTCAAATGAAATCAAGCAAAGGTCAAATAATTTTCCATTTGCTTCTAGGCTCATTTGTATATTTCTATTTGTATGCATATATAGGGGGAGCATCGTGTAGATAGGAAGCATTTAAATAGGGGGAGCAATTAGAACTGTATATCATTGATCAAATATATTTAACACAGTCAAAATCTTAAATATATGTTTGTTATCATCAAAAGGGGGAGATTGTTGAATATGCGCTTATATGAATTTTGTTTGATGATAATAAACATATATATATTCATTTAAATGTATTTGTTAATGTACTATTTTATTTTTCATAGATTAAATAAATATTTGTTGAATAAAATAAATTACACAGAATTTGAATTCAAACAGAAATTTTATTCAAACAAATATTTATTACAATTTTGAATAGTACAAATTCAAGCTCTCACTATACATATACAATTTTGATTGTAATGACCTACTCTATATATTCAAGATCTCATCGTACCTACATATACAAATTCAAGATCTCATCGTACCCCTATATCGAGCATAAGTGATAATGACCTACTCTAGATATTCAAAACCAACGTGGACTTCACCATACCCCTATATCGAGCATAAGTGATATGTGGCCCACTCATAAATTATCGTCAGCATCACCCTCACGGCTATCATGGATTTTTGAACAAATTTACATAACATCTCTACAATAGAGAATGACGAGCGTGTCCTGTATAATACGCCATTGGGACCACTAAAGAACATCGATGCTCTATAAATGTATATTGAATATAACATCATGTAATTAAATACGCCTATCATAAACGAAGACCGATTTCATGTCATCGTCAATCTATATGTGTGGTCATTACTAAAAGACCAATAATAAGTACGATCGCTGATATAGAGCCATACGATGTATGGTCACTACTATAAGACCAGTACTGGGTATGGTCACTAATATAAGACTGATACCATTAATCAAAACATATATTCCAAGGTTAAGACCAAGGGGAATGGACTAATATCGCTCAATCGTACATGCTTACAGATGTGACCATGCAACAAATCACTGCACCGATATCTTATCCAATCATTATTGATTGCATATGTATCACTATACACAATATCCAAAACCTTTTCTTCACCTTGCATTCCGCTTTCCCGAGTAGGCTAAAGTCTTCCCGAAGTCAAGCTAAAGTGTCAAGCCAACCCCTGTTCGAAACTGGGGAAGAAACCACCATCGATTTACACTGCTTGGGCTTACTACCTAGGCCCGTGCTCCATCAGTGGACGATTGGTAGTTTATCCCAGGCAGTAAGCCCAAGGAAAGTGTCAGTCGCCAACAATGGCTGTCGATTTGTGCTCCATTCCTTCCATCGCTTCGCTTGATGAGTCGCCTAGCTGCTCTAGCCTGCTTCCACTACATCGGACCTCTCCGAAGCACATTGGTTGACAATTCGAAAGTTTTTTTTAAGTATATGAAAACTGATTTCGACACGAAAACAAATACGTATAGAGTTCCATGAGACGTTTCTAGCATCTCGACCTCCTCAATGTGCCAAAATGAACTCAACAAATATTGTCGCCTCAAGTGATGCTCACATATTTTTCGATATGCCTACTTATGCATGCATATACACATACATATAAACACGTTAAAAAAACCTCACAAATCACATTTTGAGCTTCACATAAGCGATTACTCGACCCAATATTCTCTCATGCAACTCAACGCACCTCATAACTAGCTATAGCTACATGAGATTGTTTGCAACTTAATGATATACATATATGGATATTTCTATACACATATATAATTATTCACACAAATGAACAATCATTATCAATAATCCAAACCATTCGAAAATTTTAATTACTGTGCAAGAATTACATTGACTATTATATAACTTCAAATACACGCATATGTACACTTACCCATATACATATACAAACACATATATTTAAATAACAATTTAATTATTTAATAATCAAATCCTTCTTTTATTTATCAAATCTTTTCTATAAAAGTTCAATATCATTTTCTAGTATTTTATAAAATCATTTCCTTATTTCGTGAAAATTCAAAACTAGCTTATAAATCATTTTATATAATATTTAATTTCTTCATTAAAATCAGGCATTCATCTTATAATTATTTTATAAAACCTTATAACCATTTTGTAAAGTAATTCCTTCTTGTATTTTATAAAATCTCAAACTCTTATAAAAATACCTGTTTAATATCATTTTACAAACCCTCATTCCATTTTATAAAATATCATTTATACTATTCTATAAAATCTCCTTTTATTTTAGAAAATATATCATTATTACTATTTCACAAAATATCATTCTATTTTACAAAATATCATTTATACTATTTTATAAAATCTCCTTCTATTTTGTAATATATATCATTATTACTATTTTATAAAATCTCATTCAATTTTATAAAATATCTATCGCTTATAAAATTATTTTTTTGCTTAAATAATATTTGTAAATACTAATTAAGCTTCGTTAAGCCTCTAATCACTTTAACAATAAGTACTATGAGTACGAGAAAGTAATAGGACTTACCAAAATTCTCGAGTCTCAACCTTAAATTTTTTTAGCAGTACCTCCCTCCTGACGGAAACCCCTCAAATTAAAATGCATCTCGCATATAGGAGATATGCGATAATTTATGTTATCCTACATTTTCCATAATACGTACCTCTTTTTAAGAAAACTTATCACCATTAAAATGAAAATATGCATAAATAAGAAATTAAATAACTATGTTTCAACTCTTATGCACCTAATTGTACTATACAAGAGGATTATGCACTAATTTTATTTTAACACAAATAAAATACCTATAATTTTAGCGTAGTAACTGATACCGTCATAGCCATAAATGGCTGTTAATCGGAGAGTAAGCTAAAATAAGTTAGTATCCAGATACACCGTAGACTTTGACTCACATCAAAAGGCAATCGACTTATATAGATCCTACCTTGAACCTTAAAATTGCCATGGTTGACATGCGATCTATCCTAAATAGCTATTTCTAGCTCTCTTCGAACATGCTATAACAGGTAATTATAACCAGCCTATAAGCAACCATACACACAAAACAAGTAGCAACAAGTAACAATAATCAATAAAAATTGATCAAAAAGCAACAGAAGCAACAATAATCAATAATAATCAATAAATCAATCTATCAAGAAACAATAAGAAATCAACATGCAAAAATAAGCAATGTCAAACAATATCAAACAACAATAATCAACAAGAAGCAACAATAAGCAACAACAATATATAAAAATCAATCAACAATCAACCAAAAAGCAACACTAATAATAATAATCAATAATCAGCAATCAATCAGTAAATCAACAAACATCAATAATCAATCATCAAGCAACAACAAGCAGCAAGTAGAAACAACAAACATCAACAAAATATAAGCAAAAATAAATAGCACACAAAAAGAGCCTATACCAACACGCACGGCAACCGGCAATGGTCGAAGCTTGCATGTCAAACTATAAACTTTGATGAGCATGTTCGACATCTAAGTTGGACAAAATGCATAAATGGTGTAACTCCTTTCGTGAATACAATACACAAAAGGCTGTTACACCTCCTATCATAAAAAGGAAAACTTATACGATATATTGGATCACCGATCCTCAAAACTCTCAAATAAACCCAGCAACCCAAGTCTCAATTTTCCTTTCCTATTTAATAGAAGTCATTCTTCAAAGGAGAAAACTTTACTGATTAAATATTGTTAAATGACAATTTACAAATGCTTGGGCTCGCTCGGGTTCAAACTCACCTCAACTGCATTATGTTAATAAGGATAATATATTAAGTGTACCACGATGCTTGCCTAAATAAGTAGTCGAGAAGTCCTTCGCTAAACTATCACTAGCTATACTAAATGACTATTATATGAATAATTTAACAATGAATAATGATCTTCCAAAATAATATACGATACCCGATCTAATCCTTTTTTTGCTCACATGATTTCTTTGTAAAACTAGGGTCGACCACCTAACTCCTTTCATGCGAACTCCGATCAGGTTCCTTGGTCTAACCATTGAAATTTCCTTGCACGACAAGAGTCATGCTTCACAAATCTCCCAGTCACTTCAAGAATCCAACTCAAGTGTTTGCCCTTAAAAATCGAGTGAAAAACCCTTGCCTAACTGGTGTAAATCATCTAGAATCCCTACACTCGAACTACAAATTAAGAATTGGTACGTGAGTGGACCAATACCTAAAAAATATCTCTTCAGCACGTGGGATTAACCCCATCGCTAAAGGTTTATGAACACAAGGAAAAACACTTCTAACATGAATGACTTCATGCAAAATGCATATAAGTCATTCGCTCGGTCTTTCTCATTACTAGGCATCCATTGAATCCTACTTGGGTCCAAGTCACACTTCATTGACCAATGCGAATCAACTCGAAAGCTCATATATGGAGTCTAAATGGCAATACTCCCAATCCTTACACTATCCTCAGAACTACAACAGTTGCATATGTATTCCATCTACTTATACTGATAGTCTGAACGAATATGGCTTAGCAAGCAGAGATAGAAATAAATTAGAGTCTAGACGACAAGTGGTGTCAATAGTGTTATATAATAGAAAAATCCAAGTATTCACTCAATTATCTCCGTCAACCGGTTCGTCTAGCTCAAATTAGTCAACTTGGTCTCGAGTGTTGAACCTAAGCTCTAATATCAAATGGAACAAATCTCCCTTCGTAAAACTCAGAAATCAACGTCGAATGACAATGTCTAACTCTCGAATACCACGAAAGACGATTTGTTGTGGTAATAAAAAAACAAACACCATTCCAAGGCATAATGATAATCTCACATCAGAACAATAACATATATTATACCGAAGATACATGAACAGAATAAGACGAACAATATATAAGAGGCTACATTGGTGGAAGTAACTAATAAGTAAATGTCAAAATAGAAAGTCAAAATAGAATATTCGATATAAGTCTACTATACAAATAAAATATCCATCATGTAATACTACAATATCAAAAGTGTGTGTGATGTGTATATAAGTATCGTCCTCGCCTCCAAAGCTTTAGCTGCACTACTCTAATAGCATGTCTCCAAAAGCACCCGACTTCCAAACTACTTAATCGAGTACCCGAGAGTTGTCATGACATAGACAAGGACAAAATGTGGGTTAGACGTAAAACCTGGTGTAAGAGGAACAATCTCAAAATGCTATATATCAAAACTATATACATATATAATATAGAAAGCTACTAAGGCACATCCAGTCCACTCCATAAACATGGCTCAAAGGTAATCCCGACTTCCCATAAACAAGTAAATTAAACTCATCCCAAAGATATGGAATTTTACCGTAATATGCTCTTCTCTTGTAATTAACGAGTCAGCACAACCCATGCAATATGACTGATACATAAAATACACTATGAGAAAGTTAAACCAATACACAAATTCAGGGTAGTATAAATTTACAATATAAGCATATCCTAAAATGCACAACAATACCAACCAATTACTATACTACACATCGTTTACAACCTAACGATATACAACAATAGAGAAGACAAATTGATGCCCATCATTGTTAATGGGTGGAGTCCGTTATGGACATCTAATGGTGATTCAATGATCCTTTTGTACATCCAAAATAAATATAGTCTATACTTAATTGTGCCGTAGACCCCAAGCCGCAACCAGTGTGATCAAACTCATGTAGATCTCACCGTACCCCTATATCAAGCATAAATGATAATTACCTACTCTAGATATATGATACTTGTATAGATCTCACAATAATCCAATGATTCCCATTGAGGGTCCAAAATAAATAGAGTTAGTACCTAAATGTACCATAGCCCCGAGCTGCACCTAGTTTCGGTGGAACTCATGTAGATCTCATTATACCCTATATCGAGCATAAGTGATACAAGGCTCACTCGTAGTTGATCATTTTCATCTCCCTCACAACCATTATGGATTTCTAAACAAATTCACATGATGTCTTTACAAAAGAGAACGATGGGCGTGTTTCGTATAATATGCCATCGATACCACTAACGAACACTAATGCTGTATAGATATATATCAAATATAACATCATGTAATGGAATACACTTATCACAAATGAAGATCGATATTACATCATCTATACCTATACACATGGTCACTACCGAAAGACCAATAATATGTACGCCACTCATACAAATCTAATATAATTTACGGTCACCAATATAAGACCGGCATGGTCAATAATATAAGATAATACCATTAATCAAAATGTATATACCCAAGGTCAAGGCCAAGGGCCATGGACTAACTCCGCTCAATCCTACATGCTTATCAGTTAAGACCATGCAACAAATCAATTTACCGATATCGTGTTCGATCATTATTGGTCACATACATATCACTATACACTACATCCAAATACCTAGCTTCGCCTTGCATTCTGTTTTCCGAAGTTGCCCAAAGTCTTCTCGAAGTTAAGCCAAAGTGTTGCGCCAACCCACATCTAGAATTGAGGAAGAAATCCCCGTCGATTTGCACACTGCCTGGGCTTGCTACCCAGTCCAGTGTTCCATCGGTGCACCAATGGTAGCGTATACAACGCAGTAAGCCTAGGGAATGTGCCAGCCGCTCATAACGATCACTGATTCGAGCTCCGTCCCTTTCATTGCTTCACCCGATGAGTCTCCTAGCTCCTCCATTCTTCTTCACCACATCAAATCCCATACGAAACCCATTGGTTGATATTTTGGAAGTGGTTTCTTAAGTATTTAAAAACATCTTTCGATACGAAGACCACTCTTTTACGCATGGATTTCAACGGGATGATTTCTAGCAACCCGACCTCCGCTAACATTCTAAAATGAACTCAATCGACCTTCTCGACTCACATAATGCTTAGATGCATGTCGATACACGCGCACACATATACACACATGTACATGCAAACACATACAAAAATACACAAATCATATTTCGAGCTTCACCAGAGCAATTGCTCGATCCAGTATTCTCTCACGCAACTTACCACACATGATAGTCGCTATGGCTACATAAGATTGCTTACAACTTGATGATATAAACATATGGATATTTCCATATACATATATTATAATAATTCACACAAATAAACAATCATCATCAATTATCCAACGCATTCAACAATTCTAATCACAATACAAGAATTGTATTGATTTTATTATGTAACTTCAAATACATGTACACGTATATTTAGATAACAATTTAATTATTTGATAATCAAATCCTACTTTTATTTATCAAATCGTTTATACAAAAGTTCAATATCATTTTCCTTTATTTTATAAAACCATTTCATTATTTTACAAAAAACAAAGCTAGCTTAAAATCATTTTAAGCCTTTATAATGCCTAACTCCTTCATAAAAATCAAGCATTCTCCTTAAAATTATTTTATAAAATCTTACAAACATTTTGTAAAATAATTCCTTCTTACTATTTTATAAAATCCCGTACTTTTATAAAATACCTCTTTCATATTATTTTATACAACCTTAATCCATTTTATAAATATCATTTACACCATTCTATAAAGTCTCCTTCTATTTTATAAAATATATCATTAGTACTATTTTATAAAATCTCATTCCATTTTATAAAATATGATTTATACAATTTTATAAAATCTCCTTCTAACTTATAAAATATATCATTATAACTATTTTATAAAATCTCATTCTACTTTGTAATAAATATCATTTGTACTATTTTATAAAATCTCATTCTATTCAATAAAATATACCATTATTACTATTTTATAATATCTCATTCTTTTTTATAAAATATCTTTAACTTATAAAATTATTTCTTTACTTGATTATAAGCACCAATTAAGCTTTATTAAGCCTTTAACCACTTTAATAATAAGCATAGAGATTATAACTTGTTTAATTAGCTTCCTAACTTCATTTTATAAAATATTGCATTATTTTATAAAATCATTTCTTTAGTTAAATAATATTTGTAAATACTAATTAAGCTTCATTAGGCCTTTAATCACTTTAATAACAAGTGTAGAGCTCCTAATTCACTTAATTGGCATAATAACTTTTCTAAAATCAATTCAAATGTTTTAATTAACACTTTCAAATGACGTGTACTTCATTATACTACTTGATCAATCATAAATCAAACCATAAGATCACCCATAATCATCCAATTTTCCCAAAATCAGTAATTTAGGTTTCTAATTAACAATGAGATGATATAATCATCTCATAACATGAATACAAGCCTAAACCAAACATAACAACCTCTATATCATCCATAATACTTCATAATCATACATAAAAAAATTAATAAAGTATAATAAGTAAATTAAGTAGGAAAATCATCCCACTTCTCTTTTTTTTGCCCACACCAAGCTCAAAATCACCAAAACTCATCATTTTGCTCTTTTTAAAGTTGAAATCTTGCTCCAAACTCCGGTTCAAGCTTACTTCTTGATGGGTTATGTGAACAATAGGTAGGAAGGATTTGTAGTGATTTTAATTTTAATTTAGGAATTTTATTTAAGCTTGTATTAGTGGACTAAAGAAAGGGGATTAAGAGGAGATTAGAAAAAAAGAAGCGGAAAAGAAATTACGTGGAATAAAAAGAAAAATGAGAGGAATGAAACTAATGAAGAGAGTTAGCCAATTTATAGGCTAGTTAATGGGCTTTAGCCCCAAATTCAATTTTCATTCCTTTCCAGAAATCACTGTTCACTCTAAAAACTAATTGTTACCAAACGAAGCCTGCTTATACTCATTTTTCTTGTAATGGAATTGCTGTCTCAATGGCGAGTATTTCGAGTCTCAATTCATCCATCTTTGAAATATCGAGTATAATGGACGTTTCATTAATTAATGATTAAATATTTAAATTAACCATTTAAATATTATGTGACGACCCACAAATCCGTACCCTTGAATCGACAATAAACTACACATGTCGGACTCGAAAAGCACAGACTGACAGAAAGTCATGAGAAAGAAAGAAGAGAGAAGAAGATAAGAAAGAGGGAAGATAGAAACAAAACAGAACAATACAGAATCTCACATCGCAGCGAAAAACATATAATATCATATCAATGATCTTTACAAAACAGAAACTGTATATACACACATCAATCAAAATTCAACAATCAATCACTAGTTATTAGCCTGGACAGTTATAGTAACCTGTCCTTACAAGTGCTGATAATATACAACAACAAAGCGCAAAGCGGATAATCAAAACTAATACGTGTATACGAAAAATGAAGATCTCCAGCTCGCCTACTAAAGCTCCAAAAGCATTAAATCTGAACCTGTAAATATACTCGGTCTGACCCGAGCATTGAAAGGGAAGAACGCCCGGATCAGTCTGGTAAACTAGCGTGAGAAACATACTCAACTAAATTTATTAAATTACCAAACTTTTTTTTTTAAAACAAAAGTATCTCGTAAGACACGTCCACATATAAACATGAACATGTTTTTACCTTACGATAACCAAACCCTTTCATATCAAATTCTCTTATATTATACAAATAATATTAATCATAGCCAAAATTATTACATTGATTAAATTCCAGCATAGAGCCCAAAATGGGTAATTCAATCAAAATGGCAAGCATGTAGTGGAGTTTGGATTTCCATACAAATGACCAGGTGAAGGGACTACCATCCGATGGGTACATCTCTAGATGGATGTCCCGAGGCACAGAACATCTGCCCTTTACCAAAACAAGACCGACCTACCTCTATAACTAGGTAGTACCAAATATGTCATCCCCCGGTCGTTACCGACTTTTTTCGAGGGCCCTCATAGCATACAAACCATAATAATTTACGTCCCGAACGTCATAGTGGGAAGAAATATATCTAGAAGAGGATGCTCATATCCTAACTGGGAATGACCCACTTAGCCCTATTGCATCTAACCCTGTTTTGGTCATTTTCGATTGATGAGGCATGAGGTAACGATTACCTTTCACATATCACATACCACAACACTTTAAATGCCACAAGGCCATTTCCATTGACTACTAATTGCTTTCCACAAAATACAAACCTTGAGCTCGTACGTCTCAAGGAGGGTGTTAAGCTAAGAGAAGTTGCCTTCTCCGCCAACACTGATGCACGTTTGTAAAAACGAATGTATGTAATCTTTAGGAATACAATGTTAGACAATCGTCCATACAAGTTGTACAGGAACAGGACAAACCGAAGGTATTTTCCTACCACATCCAGTCGGAAAATCCCTAGGATTAGTAGCGACAACCCTTGCATTGGATATTTCATAATGAAGAGGCTACTGCTACTATATATATATTAGGATTTAACCCCAAATGAATCCTTCAATATGAAAATCTTAAATATCAATATCATCACAACCTGCACAATCGTCACATAAATGTTGGTCCTAAGTGGTTTTTAGATAAACTGATCCCAATCTCTTCGCACCAACAGTACAAAAGCATTTCTCAACCTCACACAGAAACCAAGTCCCATAGACTTATCACGTTTCCAACTTTCAATTTTCTATCCTTCGACCAAGAAGGATGCTCGATGGATTGGATTAATATTCCGCACTACATGAATCAACATTCTCAACACAAACGATAATCAGGCCAACATAGATGGCTACATACTAAGTGAACGACTAAATAGTTTCCAAATCAAGTCGAGGAACTAAAATGGCCAAATTTGATAGTTGGTTATTTAACTATCAAAGCAAACAAACAAATATCTGGCACCACATGCAATCACTAGGCCTTTTTAATTAATCTTTATTAATTAAATCACCTTCCAGATACTCACTTTAAATTATCTTTAAATAGATATACTCTCAAACTATTTCAATATTTCAATATTGGAAAACATTTCCATATACTTATTTAATAATAAGTAATTCACAATTCTCTTTATTTTCAACACTTAGAAAATATTACATATACTTCAGTCATGATTAAGTATATATTTTATTCTTTAAGGAAAACATTCCATTAAACATATTTACTTAGTTTAAAACAAATGATGCGTAAAATATCGTTACAACAACCCAAAATCATTAGTATAGGGATTCGAAAATTAGATAGATATATAAATCCCATATACTATACAAAACATCTCCTTTCGAAAATCATTTACTATAACAACAGTGTTATAGTCTATGCTTTCCTTACTTCTCAAAAATGTCTATTTCAACAATGAATGTTAAAATCAAGGTATTTGATACTTAAAACATTTTAAAACATCTTCAAACCATTTAACTCCATTTAAAAATATCACATCCCAAAACATTTATTTAATTTAAAAGATTATCCACTGCCCAAAATCATGAATATACTTCCCTTACCAAATTCATTACTTCTACACATTTATTAAAGGATTATCAACCGTCCAAAATCATGAATATATTTCCTTAATAAGCTTTCATATTAACTTATCAAATTAAATTGATTTTGGATTTATAAAACAATGTTTATAAATTCCATTAATATTTTATTTATATGCCAAAATTCAATTATAAGTTAATTCACTTATAAATCTCTTTACGTACAAATTCATTCTTTTTATAACTTCATCAATTCATAAATTTTATTCACTTATAAGATTCAATTATCACTTCATTTTAACACTTATAAAACTCCTTTACAATTCCATTACTTTGATTTATAAAATATCAATTTTATAAATTTTATATATAAACCATTTATAAAATGTTCAAAACCTCACTTTAACTTAATTTATAAAAAAAGTTAACTTCATATTTCAAAAATCACATTTTGATTATATTTCACAAAAATCATAATTTTTATAACATAAAAATTATAACTTTTATTTATTTAAAAATAAATTCATTTCCTTAACAATTCAAAAATTCATAAAACATCTAATTTAAAAATCACTTTGAAATCCCTTTTAAACTAAAATCATCACTTTAATATTTCAAAAATTCCAAAATATAGCCCAATGCTGCATAAAATACTAAATAAGGTGATACACATCAATCATATCATCCAAACATTATATATCACGTGATAACAACATGATATCAATATTTGTGAATAAAATCAACACCGATGAGGAATCCAGTTGGATCCCTCCAACCTATCACCTGCAACAAATATACATATTAGAAAATATATATATGTCTGCTTCGAGGCAGACGTGCGTATAAAGGGTTATCCACTCATACACGAGAACGTATATGGTCTCATTTGGTCCAATAGGCAGGATATATCCAAATAACAATCAATATATATATATATAATATCGTATATCATCCAAACAATCATCATAAATAAATTTATTCTCATTTATATAAAATTACCAGTGAGTCAGAAAGAGCAAGTTGTACTCACATTGATTCCAATAGACGTTGTAGTGTTTTATTCCGAATAAAATTAAACGAGCATATAATTTTACCTACAATTTTCACTAGCTCCAATCAACTCTAGACTAGCTCCATCGCGTATTGTTCGTGAATACAAACCCAACACAACTTATTTCATCAAAAACGGACCTCGTATGAAGAAGTTATAGCATTTTAAAGTTTATACGATTTTATATAAATAATTTACAATTTTATTTTTTAAACATCAATCAATCTGCATCGTTCGTTTCATCAAAATTTGATCGTGGCTGTATCTTCTTTTTCTTTCTTCATCCCTAGATGAAACGTGAGCCTGAACCCAATAGCTGCCCTCCTTTCACCAATTATCGCGACCACCTCAACCATTTTGACAGCGATCAGACAGCGCCAAACATAGCGCCAAGCTCCATTCCTCCACCACCGTGAGCATCGTCGACCTCGGGCCTATATTTTGCCTCGAAAATCCCCATGAATAGCAGCCAAATAACCTTGGCCATGCTCGAAACTCCTCCACTTCAAAACTAGTCCGAAAATCCTCCACTTCTCTTCCAAAATCAATGACCACTTCTCCATACAACCTTGGCCATGAGCACCATTTGCACCCAACCTAGGCCAAGCTCGTCCTTAGGTCGTAAGCTTGGTTTCATTTGCTTCGGTTCGATCATAGCGGAGCTATAGCCATTTTAAAACTAGTTTGAGTCAAAATGAAGGTGAGAACTCCAAATTTATTATACTATATGTTGGATGATGGTAAGATGTTGCAAATGGATGTTTAATATGCTTTGATCATCAAGTTTGGTTGTTTTCATATGAATATGGAATATATATGCAAGTCATGAATATACATGTCGATAAACATAAAATGAAATCACTTTCCATAAATTAATGAAATGGCGTATATGGAAGTGTTAAACCTATTATAAATGGTTTATAATGTATTTGAAATGTTTTATAAACATTTAAAAGTGTTTTGATAAAATTTGAAAAGAAATGGGAAATTTAGAAAAAAATAAGCGCGTCGCGTGACGGTTCACGATTTCGCCCTAAAAAAGGTCAAACACTATCCGTGATTTTGTGACACATTCACGATGTTTACCTAACAGAACTATTTTAAGAGGTGTTAGCAACCTTGTCTTGAGGATGAACTACTTTGGGAGGTGTTAGCGACCTTGTTAGGACTGACAAAAATGGCCTGGAGAGGTGTCAACGACCTTGTCAGGAGGACAAACTGCTATGGGACGTGTTAGCAACCTTGTCTAAGGCTTCGACCATCTTAGTTTAGCACATGTAGCATTGCTTTGACATTACAATCGGGGAGTTGGCCAATCCGGATTTTCTGAGTTTTTTGTTTTATTTTGATTTCACCATTTTAAGATATTTTATTACATCGATAGCCTAGGGCTATATGAGATGTTTATATATGGTGATTTCAATTATGATGTTTTGAACTCCTACCAAGTTCCTTGAGGTATGAGTTTGGATAATTTCACGACTTTATAGGATATTCTGGGTTTTGCCGTTTTGGCGGGTCGAGATTGAGATTTATATACGTTTATACCGATGAGATGAGGTACAATTGAATTTGACGATTCATTTACAATTGAGTTTTGGATCATCCTATATGAGAATCTTTAATGTTTGCCATTTTGGTGAGAGTTTGTATTTTTGTTTCTCCTTTTGAGGAGATATGGTTCATGGAAACCATGTAGACATTCTGGTATGTCGCCGATGATATAAGGCACTTGTGTTTGATTTGAGTATTGAGTTTGAGTTACCTCTTTCGAGGTATTTGGTCACTAAAGTAGCGTTGTTACTTAAGTAATTTTCCAAATTATACCCATAGTTTTCCAACAAAGGAAGAAAATTGAGATATCGATAAATAGATTTTGAAACACGAGTAAAACAACTTTTGGAAAATCCCGATTCTGCAGTTCGAAATCCAAAATGGGATTATTTTTGAAAATGATGTTTTAAAATTGTTTAAAAGCGTGGAATAAATTAGATAAATATTTTAAAATGTTTTAAAAGTGATTTGAGTAATAAAAATGAATTTTCAAATAATAAAAAGTTGTTTTGATCAATGTAGCTAAAAGCACTTTCCGTAGCACTTCTCTGCAGCACTTTTTTTATAATTTTTGAAATATAGTTTTAAACTTAACAATTCTTCTCCAAATCTTTTGAAAATATTTTCAAATGATTAATAAAGTATTTTAAAGGTATTCTAATGGATTTATGAAATGACCAAAGGTTTTAATGGTTTAGAATCGATCAAATAACTTGATCGTCTTATGGGTGTCAGAGAGATAGTGCCTAGGCTGGAGTTTGGAAAACCAGTTTCCTGACCTCCCTGGCTATTCGGACTGGCTCGACAGAGGTGATTATGAATTTGATTTACTCGGATTGAAATTTTCAAAAAGATAAAAGAATAAAGTTTTCCAACATTAATAAGATTTGGATTTTATGGAATGATCTTCTTGTACTCGGTGTTAAAGTTGGAAGAGGGAACTCGTACTATTCGTGAAATTTAAAGGGTGGTTTCACCATTTTCCACATATAGTATTTTTTATTAGGGGATTGATATTGAGTAGAATTAGATCATTTCTATAGATTCTGCTCACTTAATATTGATTGGTTTTCGATTAACATCCTAGATAACTTGGTTTTAACCCAATCAAAATTATGAGTTTTTAAATAAACAAATATTTTTTAAGATTTAAGTGAAATGATTTTGGAGAATATTTCCTTAAGTATAAAAGAAATGACTTTGGATTAGTCCAAGTTTAAAAAGGGTTTTAAGTAATCAAAGATTTGATAAGAGAGGTTTGATAGTTCTGTATATACCGGACAAAATGTTTTAGAATTATATATATCCAGGGGAGATTTTTTGATAAAAAGAACTTAATCAATTTAAGAATGATTCCCTATTCACAAAACCTCTTTTTTTATCAATGATTGGATTCGAAGGAACCAGGCTCGAATTTGGGGAAATCCCTATCCGAAAACCACTTCGAATCACTGTATGTGTTCGAAAGATGAAGCCCTAGTAGTGAGAATGAAGACTGAAGACCAGAGATTTTCAGCATGAAAGGATTGCTTGTTGATGATTCTGGTTAGCTTCCAAATACTAAAGAAGCAGTGGTACCTTCATTTTTCTAAACTCTTTGGGTTGCAAGGACTTAGCTACTAATGGTAGTAGGAGAGTACCTTCGATTCCATTCAATACAAGAATGAACTAGTATGGATGGATGTTCGACATTGCATTCTTGAGATTTCATCATTGACTTTTTATAAATATACATCTGTTTGGTGGCGGAGAAGACAATTTCTCTTAGCTTAAAACCTTTCTTTGAGACGTATGTGCTTGGAGGTTGTATGTTTATGGAAGTCAATATTGACCGATGGAATGACAATGTGGCATTCAAAGTGGAATGTGCAAAGTTAAAGGTAATCGCTACCTCAAGCCTCACACCCGGAAATGGCCAAAACAGGGTAGATGTGGCAAAGCTATGTGGTTCGCAACTATTAGGATATGATCATCCCCTTCTAGACATATTTCTTCCTGTTATGACGTTTGGGATGTCAATTAATGTATGTATGGTTATCGCGGAACCTTGAATAGGTCGGTAACGACCGAGGTAATGCCATATTCGGTACTATGTAAGGAAAGGTAGGCTGATCTTGTGTTGATAGAGGTGCAAATGTTCTGCTGACCTCGATACATTTCTCTAGAGATGTACTGCTGGAAGGTAGTCCCTTCACCTGGTCATTTGTATGGAATTCATTCTCCAATAAGTATCTGCCAATTTGTTTGTAGAACCCGCATTTATGGCTCGTATTGTTGAAATTTAATCAATGTAACAATTTCGACTAAGATTGATAAGTTTATGTGTAAATGTTTTCAAAGGTATCTCATTAACAATAATATCAAGTATTTTGACGTAGAATGTTATGGTTATCATAAGGTAAAAATCCATTCCGTGTTTATGTGCGACGTGGTCTTATGAGATCCCGTTTTGTTTTCAAAACACGTATTTTGAGTTCTCACACCAGTCCCATGACTGAACCAGAGTTTATTTTCCTTATCCTTAAACTTTGGGTGCCCTAATTTTCTCGGACAGCCTAGAAGTCGGGTTTAATTTAGAAGAAGCTAGATGCAGCCCGAAGCATGCAGTCAAAAGATTTACTAAACATTTTGCGTGTTTCCACCACACTTATGTAGTATAATATCTGCTTTTGTAAAGACGGGAATTTTTAACTGTTGTTAACTCTGATAAATGTAATTTAATTTCCACTGTAAATATTTATTGAAATAATATATGTGAGATTCTGTTTTGTCTTTATCTTCTTTCTTACTTGAGGATCCGCTTCTCCAGCACTTGGATTTGCGACACATGAATACCGAAGAAGTATCAGTATCAATTTCTGGGAGTCGAAGAAATGGGTCGTCACATACAATATATCTCTTTCATTTAATAATTTTATTTTCAAGTTTTTTGCAAAAATTCCTAAGTGTTCACACTCTCTTTCTCCTCTTTAATCTTCTAAACTCATATCAAACATGTCCAAATCCACCCAAACTTGGACAAAGGTCTTAGATTATCATGGCAATACCTATTAGCAAAGCCAAAGTTGAATAAATGGAGCACAATACCCACATTCCATCCTAGGCCGTGAGCAATAATAGAGGAAGGAGGAAACTAAGTGAAAAAGTAAAGCAAAGGTGAAGTCTTTTGGATGTTTAGTGAAGGTAGGAAGTGTTCATGTGTTTTTGAATGCTTGTGCTTGTGTTTGTGTTTGGCTTGGTTTTCGATGAGTTAACTCACCGTCTTGTATGTATATGTTGCGTATGTATGTAAAAACCCGCTCCTTAATGGGCTTGAATTTCGACTAAATCGAAACCTAAATCCATTGGGATACAGATCATTGATTTTGATAACTTGTAATAAACATAAGTATATCAGTGAATAAACTCGTGGCTGAATAGTAAAATATAATATAACATATATACTAAATATGTAAACTACCTTCGAATCAATATTATTCCTTTAGTATCCAATTTCCTTACCGGAATCGAGCATGAATGAGAGGACTTCATCATCTGCAGTTCCCATCGTCTTGCATAAGAAGCTTGTCCCTCTAAATCTATCATGTGGGTGTGATGAGGAGGAGGTCAAAACAATGTTCTGGTGACTAGAAAATTACATACTTTATCCAAAACATTAATTTATGCTAGTTGATTTCTATTTAAGTGTTATGTCCATTATTCGATGTTATTCCTTATAATCCCATTTATGCATATGATACATCTAACCTTCTCCAAGGTATAACTACATATATGCCTATATACACATATTTCTAAACATTGTACTACCCCAAAAAAAAACCCTAGCCACTTAATTCTTCATAAATAGGGATGAGGCAGAGCCAACAACCATTTCATACCTCAACCCCAAAGTGGGCCCAATGTGATGTATCGCTAATCAATCAGCTCTAGCTACACAGATTGATGACCAATAGATATGACTTTATTACTAACTCATCTCGAAGACTCATGTAAGGATTAACTAGATCACCTCCGAAAAACAACGAACTAACTAAACTTTAAGGTCTGTACGTATCCTATGCGGATTCTACACTAGTAGGAAGAGAAATCCGTCAGGGAATAACTCGAGTCTTTGTTAGCAAACCGCTCGAGACTGCTAGTGGTCATAGCCTATATGACAACCCTACTACTAAATACCGGTACAATGACAATACTAACATAGCCCATCGACCTCCCACAGCCAAAATCCCGTTTAGACTAACCAAATGTAAGTCAAAGAAAATGCTTATTCCAGTTACTTAATACCTCTTACTACAAACATATCAGACCCTATTTTCCTAAAAGTATTGGACCATTTAGTACTTCAAATCCGAGGTGAATGCTTGGCATATTTTCCTTTCCCTATATGTAGTTTCATATCCCTTTCATAAGGGTCTTATGGATGGAGATGTCCCATATCAATAGTATGTACACTCAACTGCTGGTAGCCTTTAGATGAAGGACAGACTTCTGTTGTGTGACTCTACTGACTTCGCATCCAAACCCACTAAACCAAACCAATCATCCTAAGCCTAAATGTTGGGCTATGCCCACTAATTAACGCTTGTTCTAATTGTATAATTAAGGCTTTATAATTTTCCATTAAGAAAATTATAACGCCTTCCAGCATTTAATTCCTATCTTATATGCTTATTTACTATTTTCCATAAATGTAATAGTTTGTCATAAATGGTCGTCTTTATTCTAATTGGACAATCTCCTATACATTTATTTATTTATTCTAATTCAACATATTATACATATTTCATTTCCTCATAAATTTCATATTAAATCCATTAACTGGGCCTATTAAACACATTTAAGTCCCTATTAAATTACTGTAACTTCTTATTAACTACATAATTATTGTCGTACTAATTTTGGAGTTACTATCTCTTTTCCTCATAGTTCTATAATTTTCTACGCTGTTAATAACTAGTCGTTTTCTAATTATAACTAGTGTGAATATCAATGTGTATTACATATATAAATAAATATATTTTTGTCGGTAGCAGTAGTTATATATATATATATATTCCTATTTCTAATTATTAATTCCTAAAACAAGACATTCATTTCCATGTTTTAATTTATTAGGGTTATCCTTCTAAAAAGGATACCGTTTTAACTTTCTATAACTTCACCTAAAGTGAGACATTTGCTTCATTTCAAATTACAAAGAATTATTTCTTTTTTTTATCAAAATAGACAGTGCAAACTACGGGACGAACATCCGTACTTTACACCTCTTTCATTTTTGGTGTATTTTTATTATTTAAACAATGCGCTTTTTTTTTACATTTGTGGGATTAGATAATGAAAATTACACGGAAATAGATACAATTAAATTATAGCCATAACACTGCAAATAAATTAAAGTATAGAATTTCGCATTCCAAGTCAAATTAGGGTAACTTAAATTAATATTAAAAAATTACACCTAATTATCCGAAATCTAGATTAAATCTTACAATCTTATTAAAATTCCACTTGAACTATTTTAGGGACTGATTTCGAAACTTTCATATTTAGGTGTAAATACAGTTCCTATACTAATTACCTATCCTATAGAAAATGTGCCCGATATTCCTATACATCGTTTTGAGCCTATAACTCATCAGATCTTACATATGTATAATAATTAAATAAAATTCAATGATATAAATTTGAACGTTGTAAATAAATCATAATTTTCCACTCACCGTTAAAGCTTTTCAAATCTCACAAATCCAAATCCATCCCTTTATTGACTCCTACTTTCCAATCCAAAAGAATATGTATAACAAGATATGTACATACTATTAGAATTACGGACCCAAGAAGGGATTTGAGGTTAGCGGAATATGATTTATAATTATAGAAATTACCTTTTTCTTTTGCAACGTTGATTCACTTATTCTCTTTTATTTTATTCCCTTTTCTGATTTGTATATTTGAGATATTTCATAATTTCTAGAAATAGTGAAGAGGGAAGGATGGCAGAGCTTCGCTGCTTTGATTAGAAAATATGAGAAGAAAAGTGAAGGGCTATTTCCGTATTTACAGGCGCTGAAATCAATTGTATCTATTAGATTTAAATAATTAAATCCGGGTCATTCGATTAAGGTTCAACCCTAGCCTCCATCTTCAGGATCGGTCAATCGCTCCAAAAGGCGGTCGGCTGCTAATGGTGAACCAGACCAAGGAGGGGATCGAATGGTGGGGCTCCGTATTTATTATTATTTATATTGTATTTTCATTTTTTAATTATTTTCATTTTAAAAACTTCAAATGCTAATAACTTCTTTATTTGAACTCCGATCGCAAAACTCCTAATACGAAAGTTGCTCGAAAAATCGCCACGAACGCAATGATGCAATTTTCATTGTTAAATTTTGACGTTTGCTCAAATTCATTTTCAAGTCTTAATAATTATTATTAATTAACATTCATTCTACGAGGTGCTACATTCTCTCCGCTTAAAAGAATTTCATCCCCAAAATTCCTTAAGGGTTGAATCATGTAACATAATGTGCAATTATTCTAAACTATCCAGTCAATTATTGTACAACCAATTTTGCAACCAAACATGTACAAGTGCATGGTGTTAATCGGCGCTTCCTATGTGAACACATTCTTTAAAAAATATTTTGAAAATATGATGCAAATAACCTATGCATACGGGTGGTTCTATACATATACTAGTTTTCAAAAATCATTGTTTTAACACAACAATTGTAACATCCCCTATCTTGAGGCCCATAGTTAAGCACTACAGATGCTGCAGTCGTCTATATTATTAACTTCCGATGATAAAATATGGTAATGTTAATGGTATCCATAATATCAAAAGTACACGGATATGAAATAAAATCACAGATTTCAAAAATAACATTTTTGATTACACTGTAAAATAATATTTCATATTTTTACATAATCCCAAAATGATTCCCAAGTTTTGATCAAATATAATTATTACAAATTACGCAAAGATCGACATACGAAGATGTCCCTTTAGATGATCAGAGTACTAGATATACATATCAGTCATAAATACATCACAGTGGAAATAAAACTAAATAGCTCCTACATAGCTAGCTTAGCCTCCTACACATCTTCGAGAGCTTATTCGTCCAACTTACAAAACCTGAAAAGTTCTTAACTTTCAACCTACTCAAATTAAGTTTTGAGAAACTGAGAGTTTAATGGGAAAACATAAATCTCAAGCCGGACAGAAAGTCCGTTGTGAATAACACTATTACATCTCAATTTACTGATATTAAGTGAGATCATGCCGCTTAGTGAAATGAATTTCTGCTCACTTGCATCCTTTTAAAAGTATATTCTTTGCAAATTGAAATCTTGCAATCAAACTAATTATAATAACAAGGGCAATATCATATATGCATATAAATCAGGTAATCAATGGACTATATGTCCAACATTATAGTTTTATCTAGCTAACTACTAACCATTGACTGACTCGCGCCTACTAGACATAATAAATAATCTAACTCCTGCTAGACACGATACTGGACGGTCTGTCCTTAACTTACTTCTCCTAGGGTCAACTGATCCTAATGGTTTTGCGGGTTTACTATAACCTATCTTTTCTCTGTATGTTTCTTTCCGTGTGTAACATCATTTTAGTCTTACCTATGACAAAGCCCTACATACTGGAATTTTGGACTAATTATAACTAAAGGCTAATAGCTAAAGTATAGGACGCGACCCCATACCAGTCCCATCCGGTCTTCTAATATCTGAGGCATAAACTTAGGGTTAACTATCCTATCCACTTTTCCTTGAAAACATTTCTTTCAAATTGATTTACCTTTTTAAATCATATTTAAACAAGGAAAATATACCCTTTGCTTTACTCAATATACCTTTGCCATGATATATGCTTTACACAAAATAATGTTGATGAAAACCTAAATCAATAGGGTTAACTATCCATTAAAACAAGTTACAACCCTTTTTAACTTAGAAGACATTAGGTTTTAAAGCCAAGATATCACCTACGAGAGCCTTGTTCAAAACCTTAAAAAATACCTTACGAAATCACTGATAACAACCCTTTCAAAAGCATAACTTAAAACCATAGACATCCTTTTTCTAAACCACTACTTCCAAAACCATTTTGAAAATAGCTACAGGACCCTTTAGAAAGCATTGAGAAGGTGGCTTCAAAGTACGAAGGAAAAAGCACCCTTTCAAATACATTGTTTAAAGGCCATAAAGAAAAGTGGCCTTAACCAGGTCTAAAGTTATAAATGAGGCAGCATGGATTTCGAATAGGTTCAAGGCAACTATCCTTTCAAAAACTTCTTTTAAAACAAAAAGGTGGCAACTCTTTCGAAAGCTCTTTTACAAAACAAAGGCAAGTTGATTGATTCAAAAGCTAATACGACCCCTTAGAAAGCAACCTTTATAAGTAGAAGTAATTCAAAATTAATAAGGGTAGCTTCTACCCTTTCGAAAGCAAGGTTTAGACACTGTACCTTCCGCCTTTCTCCAATGCACTACGCTTGATACCATGTGCATTAGTTTCAAATGGGTATATTGGCAGAGGTATGGTGTTGAAAGCTAACAGATGGAAGTGGCGAAATAGTAAATCCAAGAAAAACTGAATTTTAGCCTTTTAAAAAAAAATTCCTTTCACCTAACTTGACTTATTTTTCAAAATGTAATTGGTTGCCAATTCTTTGTCAAAATCCTTTTCTAAAAGTCTTGCCGAATTTAGAATTTCCACTTAAAATGTTTTTAAAAAATAAGCCATTCTCCAAAATAAAACATATAAAACATTTAAGTCTCTTAGCTTAATTGACTTTATAATCATGGTAAAACACTAGGGAAAATCCTCTGAAAATCACCATAATTTACTCTTAATATGTTTCCTAACATATTTAAATTTCACACCCGAAATCAGTATATAACTACCATAAATAATTTAAACCCAACTTTAACTATTTTCTTTTATAGAAAATTCATAATAAATCTACAATAGCTTAGAAAATTATGAACACTGAAACCCACTTCATATATAATGTTTTGGACATATATCATAAAGGCAAGTCATTTGGATGTCATTTATTAGATTTTCAAAGCTAAACCTATCGTGAAATCTATGTAAAATAACATATATCATCAACAAGCATATATATATATATATATATATATATATATATATATATATATATCCTTTTAAACAAGCATAACTTGGCATCTTATTTGCAAAATAATTCAGATCAAACCTTATAACCGAAATCATCATTAAAATGAGATGTAAATCTATTATTCACCTTAGCTTTGTGTTAATAAGGTTGAGATTTTCTTTTTGCTTAATTTCTTCAAGCTTTCTACTTTATTTCTAGCTTATCTTCTTTTGATTCCACTTAATTCCGGCAAAGCTTATAAGATTTTAATTTTTGTTTGGGAATGTTAAAAATGAATAAGGGATGAAAGTTAGAAGGGTTTAGGGTATAAGAAGAAAGCTATTCCTATTTTGCCCTTTTTGTGTCCCTCCTACTTACTTATTTCTATTCTCTTTTGCTTATACATCCATTAAGGCATAGCCTTCTTAATTAATTTACAAATCTTAATTCCTTAACCATCTACATTATTTTGCTTAATTTATCTAATTAAATGTCCTAATATTGTTGGTCAAAATTAGGCTCATTACAACAATTTCCACACTCATACAAATAGGATTATGGTTCAACTAATTTTTCATACAATCCCTACCATCTAATATCTAACACACAATTTCTAACATCCAAAATTTTGTAAGTTCAATTTTTCTAAATCTATACTCCTATGTCGAAAAAGGAATTTAGATGAATTTTTTGCATTTCCATCCTTCTTGTCAATACATATCCTACCTTAAACCTTCACTTTTGCCTCCAAATCTTATCCAATTTTTTCAATAACAATACCCATAAGGAAGTTTATGTTTGAATATTAAAACAAAATTATACTAAACACATGTTTTGTCTACTATCAACAAGGTATGAAAATAGAAATTACAAAGCTAAAACGGCTATCTTCCTTGTTATGGTTTTTTTTTCTATATTGTCACCTTTTTTGGATAACAAAACTCATATTTACTAACTCGTCGATGCTCCCTACGCTAAGCATGATGCATGTGAAAATCAAAAACTTTTTTATTTCAAAAGAAAACATTTTTCCCTTTCCAAACAAACTTGCAAAATAGTTTGAAAAATCAAATTTCCAAAAGCATTTAAATACCCTTTTTTTCAAAAGCACTTAAACAATTTTTTTCAAAATACTTGCCACTCCATCCTTAAAATAAATCAAGCTATATTTTGAAGTAATCAGGACTTAGGCAATGAGTTAATGCATATGATTGACCCTAGCATTGTGCAGTTTTTCTTATATTTGGGGAACCTTTTCTTTCGCTCCAAAACAACAATAAACAACCTATAAGCATAATAATAGATTTTAGCTTTTAAGGCATAGGGATAGTGACCAGTGATTCGCAACAAGCTTTCCCAGTCCTCCGCTTGCTAAAGTTTAGTTTTTCCAAAATTCTGAAGTTTTTGGGTTTAAAGCACTCTTTATTTCTAATTTCTAATTTAATTGCCTAGTAAAGTTCCACCTTTAATTGCATTTATCGCTAGTTAAGTGTCCTTATGAGATTTCCTTACTTACACCATTTTCCAAAATATATGGCAGTCAAAGCTCAACCAGAAAATCAATATAGTAATAAAATAAGAACATATCTCATACCATGTCATGTGATTTTCCAATAATTGAAGGAAAACTACTAGAAATTACAATCCCAAAACCTAAAAGAAACCATTGTTGGAAGCATCCTTCATCACCAACTGGTCTGGATGATTTTGTGACCCTATCACCACTTATTCAATTAAGATGGACATTTCTAGTATGCCATTCAATTATAACCCACATGTCCTAACTCACCTTCTTGGCTTTCAATAAATAAAATCCATCCATTATTTCAGTCATTACACCCAATTATGGGATAAATTATGCATTCTCACACTGTAGTGGGTAAGAAAGCACATTTAGAATAACTCATCGAAAAATTGGCTTGGTGGAATAACTTTCCTACCACTTATCTTGCCTTCTTTAACCTTGAGTTCACCAACATCTTTTATGTGTTTTGCCATCTTATCACTCTCCAATCACACTATTACATTCTCCCAATCAAAATCTCTTGATAGTATTTGAATTTTAGTGTTTACTTTCTATGTCATTGGTCATGCAAGTATATCCTAAGACCCAAAAAAACATACTTTAATAGCATTTTCTATTTCCTTAACGGTTCTTCTTATGGATTTCACATATGTTTAATCAAACGTTCCTAGGCCCATATCAATATTCTCTATATTCAATGAGGATTTCTTGTTGCTATCATATAAGCTGTAACGTCCCTTATCTTGAGGGCCAAAGCTAAGCGCTACAAATATTGCAGGCATCCATAGTATTAACTTCCAGTGATAAAATATGGCAACTTTAATGGTATCTATAATATCAGAAGCACATGAATATGAAATGAAATCATGGATTTCAAAACCAACATTTCTAATTACATTGCAGAATAATATTTCATATTCAATAACATAATCCCAAAACAATTCTCAGGTTTTGATCAAATATAATTATTACAAATTACGCCAAGTGCGACATATGAAGATGCTCACTTGGATGATCAGTGTAACAACCCTGAAATTCAAACCCAGTTTAAAAATTTTAAAATCATATATTAGTGTAGAAATTCGAATTTTCACAAACAAATTCCGTTGCTATACAAACTTCACATTTGGAATGCATCTAGATAGACATAGGCGTATGTCAAATTTCGTTGAAAAATATTGAAGTAAATTTCGTTCGTCACATTTACATATTAGTTTAAATTTTATATGTAAATTTTCTATCATCCGAACTCAAATATTTTTCACAATCTTGCATAAGAAAAATATCCTGATCATGACGGCGCATTTCGTTTCGTCAAATTTCGCTTTTAATTGCTAGTTAAATTGTTCGCTCGAGCAAATGGTTCAATAAGACTAACCACTTCACAAACAATGTCAAACCATCAATATCTTCATACCGTTGTGTCCGCCTCGTCGCGTTGATCAAAACGGTATATTAAATTGTGTCAATCGGAGTTCGGCGTTGCGAATTATAATTATTTAACGCAGTACAAACTGGTCCGTTACGCAGCCCGAACCGGTGCCCAACTGTCTCCAACGCTCAGAATTATAGGAGTCTTTGACTATTCAGCTGTCTTGGAAAGCCAATAGCCATCACGTTTACCAAGAACATCATTGCTATAACCTTGGGACTCTAAACATATTTGTGCATATATCAGCAACCCTCTGCATTAATTGATTTTTCACTTCGCACTCAAACTCTCTGGTACGTGTTCTTCATCCCCCTCTTCATAAATTCCTTTATTTTATTTTTTGCTTTTGTGTCTCCTCTTCCGGTATGAAACTCACGAAACCTATGCACGTCCTTGCTCCACCCTCTCCGCCTCCACTCTCCGCCACGCCACCTGCTCCGCCTCCCCGCGTCCCACTGCCCACCGTCCGCCTCCCCGCGTCCCACACCCTCCTCGCGTCCTACGTCGCCCACAGTCCGCCTCCCCCGCGTCCACTGACACAGCCCGCACCACCAACGACCCCCTCACTCCACTGCTCCAACCCGCATTCGCTGCCACCATTCACCCACCCAGTTCGCCCGCGTTCACACCGACTGCCCGAACTCGCCGCCACTCCAACCCAGGCCCAGCCGAACCACAGACCACCCGAACCCGCCGACCACCTGAACCGGCCAGCGACCCCAGCCGAACCCCAGCCCGCAACCGCCTTCTCCGACCACCGCGACACCCCGCTCCACCATCATTACCGTGCCTCGCCTTGGTCGCAGCTATATTCCAGCGTTTGATGTATATAAATATATATGGAACTGTTGTATTATGAAGCAGATATGCTTTTGAATTTATGATTGCTCACATACAGTGTTTTATTGTGTTTGTTTCAGCTACTGCTTCGGAGACTTAGGCTTCCATTCAGCTTGTCGAATCTATCTTGCTTCGTTGTTGGTATGATTTAAATATATATATATATACATATATATATATATTCAATTGATATATGTTGCAATAAACAAATTGTTGATTAATTATTTGTTTGATTGGAGTTTGTGTTCGTTTTGCGTCGTGCTTGTTAGGGTCTATCTCATCTATTCGTCTTCGTGCTTCGTCATCTTCTCTAACCACGCAAGGTGAATATTTCATTCACGACTCAATCTATTATGCGATGATAATCAAGTGATAATTGTTGTTAATATTAATTTGGATATTAAATTGTTGATTGTTAAAATTGTTGAAATAAAACTGTTAATTGCTATACAAGTTAAAATTGAGTATTGATAGAATTTGAAATTTCTAAATTAACGCCATGTATTGTTTAAAAAGATTTAATGTGATAGATTGTGATTTGATGTTTGTTTATGGTAAATAGTTGTGACACTAAATTTGCTATGCGATGTTGAATTTGGTTGTTAATGTAAGCGATAATTAATATGAAATTTAATTTGATATAGGATAGTTAACAATTTAAAATGGATTATATATGTTGAACTTGACCCCTTTAAATGTTAAATAAATCGACACGTGGAAATAACGTTAACCTCACTTTGAACCATTGAATGTATGATTGATGTAGTAATTTGATAATAGATACCAAGTGAAAACACAAATGTAAAAAAAATCTTTAATCTGCAATGAAATGATAGTGTGGATTCTAGGAATAATTTTATTAATTTGCATTAATAACAAATGTAAATTAATATGATTATTTCGAGATTATTTAATAAATTAATGAATTGTTATGTATGGTTGCTATTGCTTGTTTATTTACTTTGACACTATCCCAATTATAACATTGTAAGTTCCCTTTGCTATGCTTTGTTTTATATTGAATGATATTGGGTTGATATGATAAATATCCAATTAAACAACTTGGCCTAGGATAGATAATTAGAAATAAGAAACCCGATTGGTCAAAAACAATCATTTTTGAATTTGAAATATATTTTAAATTAAGGAATGAACTTAACAATTTGTTTGGAAATTAAGAAACGAACTTAATGGATTTAATTGAAATAAATTAATGGATTAAATTTGAAATAAATTAATGGATTTAATTGAAACGGATTAGTAAACCTATTTAATTGAATAAAACAAATTGGCAAATTTAATTGAAATGAGATTTAGAAACAAGTAAGTTCTAGAATTTAATAATTTAAAATTTTATTAGATTTGTTAGATTTAGATTTAAACTCGGTTTTAATTAAATAGATTTGAAACTTGTTATAAATTTAATTTGAGATTAAGAAAATTTTGACTTAAGTGGAATACAAAACTAACTAAAGTTTTATCGATTTAGTTTAGTGATAATTTAAATTTAAATGATTTTAAATTTAATGAATTAATCAAATCCAGACATTGTAAACGGAATATGGATTGAGTTGATTTGTAACTTGGAAATAATTTATTTGTGATGTGTAGATCATTGAACCAAATAAATGGAAACGGATTTCTTTATAAAGAAATTTAATTAAATTGGTAAATAAATCAAATGAAGTTTTGATAAAAAGGAATTTAGTTAATGAAATTGATTTAATCGAATTTATGATAACAGTGAATGTAAATATGAATTGAAATGAATAGAATTTGATTTAATGATTCGAACTAAATTGACCATTAACTTGAATTCATTGATTATGAACTAAATTTAATAAGCAAAATTTAGATTTTATTAAATTGAACTTGAATGCTTAATTTTACTGTTAACTCAAATGTTTGAACTAAAAATTGCATTTGGAAATATGTTTTAAATATCTGAAATAAATTGAATCGTGAAATGTCAAATTTTGGAAGTCAAATTTGCACCTTGACTTTTGGACTTTGATTTGTTTAAACGTTAATTTAACCGACCATCGGGTAATAAATACGTAGTTATTAAAGAGACCGGGATCGGATATGGACATACGCTCTGTCGATACCGAAAACCCCTTTAATAACTATTATACGCGGAGTGTTGATCCAAAATGAAGTGGATGGTTTGGTGAACGTGTTGACTGAAGAAAGAGAACGATATTGGATGACCCCTAACATGACTAAAACAGGAGCCGCGCTGGGCCATTGAGGTTCGCCACCTCTAGCGGACACACTTCTTCGATACCATATCTATTACTTTTGTGATTCGATTTGGGTGCACCCCTTGATTTGGGAGTGTTGTTTCGCGGTGTTGAGGTGGCTGCTGGCTATGCTCAACATCAGTCCGGATCACGCAATTACTAGTATCCTAGTTGGTATCGCCTCATGTACCTTGTCATACTGATTATCCTATTCGCAACCACTACGCTTTGTTTTGTGTTATACCTATGGGGTACCCTTTGATAACCACTAGCTTACGGTGGGGTTTACGGTACTGTATAGACTATGGCATTAAAAAATGTGTTAAGGGGAATTATGGTAACGCGTTAACGCTATTTTAATATCGTACTTTACTAATTAGACATTATCTACCTATCGTATTCTATTATACATATAGATAGTTTATCGGACCCTTAGAGATGTTATTTTTTTCATCTTTGAGTTATGGACTTTATTCCCTGCAATTGATTATCTTGCATAAGATTTTGAGTCCTGACTCGAGTGTTTCTCTTTTGTATATGCTCGGGTCAGTCTGAAGCTATCCAGTTTCTAATCAAGGTTGGTTGAAGATGCTGAAGACTTAGCATTTATCTTTATCTGTCTATTTTTATTCCAGTATTGATATACTAGCCTGTTGGGCATTTATGTATTTCCTTTCAATCATCTTATGTTATGACATTGTCGTACTTCATGTAGTAGCTTCATGAGCTGCTATTATGACGATGTATTTTCCGCTGCATTATTCTGTGACTGTTCTGTGTCTGTGATGTTGTATTGATTCTCATTTACATTTATGTATTTATAATCTCATAATGATTCGTGTTTTGTATTATTTAAGTTGACATATGTGGATTATTGTCAATTTAAATGGTCCAAATATACGGGTTGTTACAATCAGAGTACTAGATAGACATATCAGTCATAAATACATCACAGTGGAAATAAACCTAAATAGCTCCTACATAGCTAATTTTGCCTCCTGCATGTCTTTGGGGGCTTAATTGTCCAATCTACTAAACCTAAAAAGTCCTTAACTTTCAATCTACTCAAATTAAATTTTGAACAACCGAGAGTTTAAGGGGAAAACATAAACTTCGAGTCGGACATAAAGCCTGGTGTGAATAATACTATTACATCTCATTTTTTTGATATTAAGTGAGACCATGCCACTTAGCGGAACGGGTTTCCGCTCACTAATATCCTTTTAATAGTATAACCTTTGCAATTCAAAATCTTGATATCAAACTGATTATAATAATAAGGGAAATAACATATATGCATATAAATCAGGTAATCAATGGACTATCTGTCCAGCATTATAGTTTTATCTTACTAACAATTAACCGTCGGCTGATTCGGGCCTACCATACATAATAAATAATCTAACTTCTATTAGACACAATACTAGACGGTCTATCCTTAACTTACTTCTCCTAGAGTCAATTGATCCTAATGGTTTTGCGGGCTCACCATTAACCTATCTTTTCTCTGTATGTTCTTTTCTGTTTGTAACATTATTTTAGTCCTAACTGTGACAAAGCCCTACATACTGGAATTTTAGCTTGGGGCTAATAGCTAAAGTATAGGGCCCGAACCCATACCAGTCCCATATGGTCTTCTAATGTCTGAGTCATAAACTTAGGGTAAACTACTCCATCAACTTTTCCTTGAAAAAATTTCTTTCAAATTTATTTAACACTTTTTAAATCATCTTTAAGCAAGGAAAATATACCTTATATACCCTTTGCTTTACTCAAATACCTTTTCCATGACATATGCTTTACACAAAACAATGTTGATGAAAACCTAAATCAATAGAGTTATCTATCCCTTTAAAACAAGTTAAATCCCTTTTTGACTTAGAAAACATTTGGTTTTAAAGCCTAGACATCACCTTCAAAACCCTTGTTTAAAACCTTAAACAATACCTTTCGAAGTCATTGAAAACAACCCTTTCGAAAGCATAACTTAAAGCCTTAGGAATTCTTTTTCTAAACCATTTAAACTTCCTTTAGAAAAAATAAGAACTTCCCTTTCGCAACAATTAAAACATATCTTTCGAAATACTTTTAATATACCTTTCGAAAGCATTGGAATCCTTCACTTAAAACGTTCCTTTCGAAAGTGTTGGGTTCAAATAAAAGTTTATGGAAACATCGCTTCGAAACTATTTAAAATCATTCCTTTTGAAACATTTGGGTTTAACATATAATATAACTATAAGTCATATAGAATAAAGGCGAAAGCATTGCTTTCGAAAGTATTAATACCAAGTTGAAAAAGAGGATAGTTTCGAAACACCCTTTCAAAACCATTACGTCCGAAACCATTTTGAAAACAGTTACAGACCCTTTCAAAAGAATTGAGAAGGCTGCATCAAAGTACAAAGGCAAAAGCACCCTTCCGAGAAAATTGTTTAAAGGCCATAAAGAAAAGCAGCCTCAACTAGGTTGAAAGTATGAATGCGGCATCATGGGTTTCGAATAGGTTCAATGCAGCTATCCTTTCGAAAGCTTCTTTTAAAACAAAAAGGCAGCAACACTTTCAATAGCGCTTTTATAAAACAAAGGCAAGTTCATTGATTCAGAAACTAATACAACCCCTTCGAAAGCATCCTTTATAAACAGAAGTAATTCAACCCTTTCGAAAGCAAGGTTTCGACACTGTACCTTCTGTCTTTCCTTAATGCACTACGTATCAATTGTTGATACGATGTACATTGGTTTCAAATGGGTATACTGGCGGAGATGTGTTGTCGAAAGCTAACAGATGGAAGCGGCAAAGTAGAAATCCAAGAAAAACTGAATTTTAGCCTTTAAAAGAAAAAGATTTTCACCTAATTTGCCTTATTTGTCAAAATGTAACTGGTTTCCATTTCCTTATCAAAATCCTTTTCTAAAAGTGCTGCCAAATTCAGATTTTTCAATTAAAACATTTTTAACAAATAAGCACTTCTCCTTAATAAAACATATAGAACATTTAAGTCCCTTAGCTTAATTAATTTTATAATCATAGTAAAACACTAGTGAATATTCTTCAAAAATCACCATAATTCACTTTTAATATGTTTTCTAACATATTTAAATTTTAGACGTGAAATCAGTATATAATTATCTTAAACATTTTAAACCCAATTTAACTATTTTCTTTCATAGAAAATTCATAATAAATCCACAATAGCTTAGAAAATTATGAAACTTGAAATCTGCTTCATAAAAAATGTTTTCAGCCATATATCAAAAAAAGCAAGTCATTTGGATGTCATTTATTAGATTCTCAGATCTAAACTTATCATAAAATCTATGTAAAATAACATAAATCATCAATAAGCTTATATATCCATTTAAAAAAGCATAACATGGCATCTTATTTGCAAAATAATTCAGATCAAACCTTATAACAAAAATCATCATCAAAATGAGATGTAAATCTATTATTCACCTTCACTTGGTATTAAGAAGGTCGATATTTTCTCTTTGCTTCATTTCTTCAAGCTTTCTACTTGATTCCTAGCTTATCTTCTTTTGATTCCTATTAATAGTGGCTGGCCAAGCTTGTAAGGTTTTAATTTTTAGTTGAGAATTTTAAAAACGAATAAGGGATGAAAATTAGAAGGGTTTAGAGTATAAGAACAAAGGCTATTCCTATCTTTCCCTTTTTAGGTTCCCTCTTACTTACTTATTTCTATTCTCTTTTTCTTATAGATTCATTAAAGCATGATCCCCTTAATTAATTTATAAATCTCAATCCCTTAACCATCTATATTATTTTACTTAATTTATCGAATTAAATGTCCTAAATAATATTAGTCGAAATTAGGGCCATTACATGAACATTCGATAATGACCCAGAATTTAATCGCTATTAAAATGAATATTTAATTATATTCTTAAATAATTAATAAATGGATTTTATTAACAAATAAAACTATTTTAAATGATAACTAATGATGATAAAATCGTTTTCAAAATTTATTTATCGATATATATAGTTCATAAAGAAATAGAAAAACGTGACCGGAAATTATTTTCCAAAATATAGGTTTTTCATTGGTTAAAAATCATCTAAAATGTCATAACACTATTGTAGACACACATGCACACTTTATAAACCATTTTAACATGGTTTGTACACGTATATATGTATGTACATATTAGCTTACTTTTCTATATAAACATATAAGTTAAAATATGATTTTATTTAATAAATACACACACACACATATAACATATACAAAAACCTCTTTTTCAACATAAGTTCTTAGTGCATGACATGAATAGTGTGAGATAGGGGGAGTACATGAGGATGGAAATGAAGGGGGTGGAGAGGGAGTGCATGCATACATATATTTCAATATAAGCACTTATATGATTTTTAAATAACTTTTCTAAGCATATATATACCCTCTAACTTTCATGTACACTCCACTAGGGAAATGTAGAAATGCTAAGTGGGTCGCTTTCATTAGGGTAAGGTGATCTCTATCTAGAGCCCTTATTACCAGCTCATGAATGCTTTGGTAAGTTGTTGATCCCAACCATTGGGTGATCTTATTCGAAATTGTCCAGCAAAGGGCAGGCCGGTCTTGTCTTGGCAGGGGATCCAAGCGAGGTCCTGAGTGTTTTATTTTATCTAGAAATGCAGCATGATGAGCTGTACCCCAGTAGCCCAGTCATTGTATGGGATCTATTTCCCAATAAGTGTCTTCAATCTTAGTTGTATACTTATTATGCTGGAATTTAATTAATGTAACAATTTCACTTATGTGAATTATTTACTTGAAAACACTAAACATTATGATAATATCACCGAATTTCTATATAAAATGTTTTGGTTATCGTAAGGTAAAAACCCGTCCATGTTTATGGGCGTCGTGGTCCTACGAGATATCTTTGGTTTCCAAACCGTTTTATGAAAGTAAAAAATTAAGTTGTTTTTGAGTTTACGCACACCAGACCCATGTCTGACCTATAGTGTTATTTTCTTTTTTAAACTCTTAGGTACTCAAATTTGTATGAGTAGCCAAGTGATCCAGGTTTCTTACGGAAGCATTTTAAAGGAGGTGGAGCATGTGGCTTCACCATGAGCTAGTTATTATCGTATTCCGCTATGTTTATGTATGATCAATGTATTTTGTATGGGCAGGTAGTCATAACTGTCTAGTTGAAGATTGTAATGTAATGACTCTGATGTATTATTATTACGAAAATGACATATAGTATCCTATGTTATATATTATATGTTGTTCTAATTCATGGTGAGATTCCGTGATTGTGTAGTTTCTTCTTATCTTTCCTTTTCTTCTTCCCTTGATGGCTCGTCTTTCGGTGCAAGAAAGGCGGTCGTTACATTTGGTATCAGAGCCTAGGTTAAGCGAACACTTAGGTTTGGGTTAAGGTCAACTTTGAGAGTGCGTATTTATAAAATTTTATTCGTGTATATATATATATATATATATATATATATATATATATATATATATATTAGACAGACCACCTTGATAGGTTTTATTAATACCCTTTATTCAAATTTTATGCATCCAAGTATTCTAAGTTTATCTTACTATGTCTAGGTATTAAGACATGAGTAACAGAGGCAGGCGAGGTAGGGGAGTGGGTAGCACTACAACCACAAATGGTTCGAACCCCAAATCCTAGAGGAGTTCAGATTACCGAAGAGGCTGCACTAGAGCAACAAAGAGTGAATTTCGCAATCTTGTGTAAGAATTACACCAACTTAGGAGGGAAAACATTTAAAGGAACCGAGTCTATCATGGAAGTGCATACTTGGTTGTGATATTGCGAAAAGATTTTTAAATATGTTGGTTTATCCAATAAACAGAGAAGGTTCTTAACAGCATGACAACTTCAAGTGGGAGGAGTAGCTTGGAGGGACTCCCTTACTGCAAATATTTCAGAAGAAGAGTTTTTGTGGGCCCGATTTGAATAAGTTTTTGAGGATCAATTCTTACCAACAGTAGGAAGGACGAGGATGTAAGGAAATATCATGAACTTGAAGCGGGGGGATCTATCTGTAGTAGAATATGAGATGAAGTTCAACGAGCTATCTTGTTTTGGACCGGGATTGATTAATACCCCATTAATGAAAATGAGATGTTTTTTGGGTATGATGGAAGAGTACCATGAGAAAATGACTGCTCACGTTAAGGGTATTTTTATGCATTTAGTTGATATGGCTCTGAGGTACGAGGACTTGGTAAAGAAGAAGCCTACTCTAGTAGCACCTAGTTGAAATACCGATGGAAATGGTTCTAACAAGAGAAATTTTAATCCAAACTGGAAGAATCAAGGAAAAGGGAAACATGGAGAAGGTCAAGGAGGCAAGCCTAAGGATAGTGGTCGTTAATTTGCAAGCATAAAGGATATATTGTTAGGTATTGTCTGAATCGTGAAGTTATAAAGCAGCAAGGTGGACCCATCTCTCCCATGATCTAGCAAACATTTTATTTTAATTAGGTAAAGGATTTCCTACTCATGAAGAAGGTGCAGCAATCCACGGTGTATGCCATTAAGAATGAACCGTCGACTTCAGCAGATGCGAAAGGGAAGGGCGTCCTTAAAGGTACCTTATTGATTAATCGTATTTTTCTTCAAGCATTATTTGATACTAGTGCCTCTCATTGTTTTATCTCTTGTGAATCAGGTAAATTTCATCTTATTTCTAGTATTATAGAAAACCTTATGTGTGTCTAACTCCATAGGTGGTGTAACTCATTTGAATATGATTTGTGAAGATGTGCCAATTTCCTACTTTCTCATCACTTTTCTTGTGACCCGTATATCTTAGACTTTAAAGGATTTGACATTATGCTTGATATGGATTGGTTATCAAAATATGAAGCTATTTTAGATTGTAATGAAAGAACTGTATCATTTGTAATCAATTAGTAAAAAGTTGTTAAAGTATCATGTAAGGAACTCGATATTCATATGCTTTTTTCTTTTGTATCCTGGAGGCATCCCAAGAAAATCTAGGGTCTGTTGGAGTTGTTAAGAATTTTCCAGATGAAGAAGTCAATAGCTTAGCCCCACACCGAGAGATAGAGTTCCGTATTGATTTGGTCCCTGCTGCAAGGCCTATGGTTCAAACTAAGCGAAGGATGGCTTCGAGGAGAGAGAGTAGTTACTAAGTCAAACCCAAGACCTATTAAGGAGAGGATTGATTAGTCCCAGTCGTTTGAGTTGGGGATCAGCTGTGGTATTTACAGCTAAGTCTGATGGAACTTTAAATTTGTGGATGGATTATAAGGAGTTGAATAAGCCGACCATTAGGAATAGGTATCCCTTACCTCGCATCGATGATCTTTTTGATCAACTTTATGGAGCTGCGGTATTTTCTCAGATGGATCTAGTTATTGGATTTCATCAGTAGAGGGTTGCTGAAGATAGTATACCCTCAACTGCTTTTAAAGGCCCTAACAGTTTCTTTGGGTAATTGGTTATGCCTATGGGCTAACCAATGCACTAACATATTTTGTAGACATCATGAACCATGTTTTCCGAGTTGTTATTAACAATTTTGTGTTAGTTTTTATCTAGGACATCCTTATCCAGTCCAAATATGAGGAGGAGCATAAAAATTATTTGGAAGCGGTGTCGGAGACATGTCCTAAAGGTGAAATTTCCTAAGTGCCATTTTTAAAAATCGAAGGTAAGATTCTTAGGACATATTGTGATAGGAGAAGGTATTTCAGTAGATCCAACGAAGGTGGAAGCAGTTCAGGAATGGAAGTGATCGCGGACTCCTACCGAAGTTTACTGTTTCTTAGGGTTGTCTGGATACTATAGGAGGTTTATTGAAGATTATTCGAAGATTTCCTCCCATTTGACTAAACTAACTAAGAAAGAGGAAAAGTTTGTATGGACTCCAAAATGTGAAGAGGAATTTTTGGAATTGAAGAAGAGATTGATCAGTGCATCTATTTTCGCTGTTCCAGACGAAAATAGTGGGTTCACGGTTTACATAGATGCTTGTGGAGTGAGAGTGGTGCTGTTTTGATGCAGCATGGTAGAGTGATTGCATATACTAGCAGCCAGCTAAAGCCTCACGAGAAGAACTACGCTACGCATGATCTAGAGTTACTGGCTGTTGTCTTTGCATTGAAAATGTGAAGACACCACTTACTGGGTAAGGATTCTTCTATTCCTCTTGATTTGTTTCTAATCTTTAGAGGTTTTAGGAGAAAGTTTTCTTTCTTTAATTAGGTGAAAAATTCAAGCTCTTTATGGATCATAATTCCCTGAAGTATCTTTTTACTCAAAAGGATCTGAACCTAAGGCAATAGAGGTGGTTAGAGTTTCTAGCATCCTATGACTTGGATATTCTTTATACGTTAGGAAAGGCTAATGTATTGGCAGATGCCTTAAGCAGGAATGCCATTTTGATTCTTTTGGTGGTTACCCCAACTCTCCTACAAAGAACAATGAGTAAGCAAAGAGTGGATGGAAGCTTAGTGGCAACCACCAAGAAGGTTGAGGAGGGGCAGTGTACAAGTTTTATGATATATAATCGAGGAGTTTTGAGGATGAATGGACAGATCTGTGTACCAAATGTCAGTGGCCTTAGACAGGAAGTTTTGTTAGAATGTAATCATCGTAAGTTGAATATCCATCCATGTATCTCAAAGATGCATAAGGATATGAAGCAGATGTTTTGGTGGAAGGGATTGAACAGAGATATCTCTATCTTTGTTAGTAGATGTTCATGCCATCAACAAATCAAAGGTGATCACAGAAGACAGCCAGATTATTACAACCTTTGGAAATACCTAATTGGAAATGAGAAACTATATCGATGAATTTTATCGATGGTTTACCCATAATCAAAAAATGAAATGAAGGAGTATGAGTTATCATGGATCAGCTACTGAAGAGCGCACATTTTATCCTAGTAAAACCAATAAGAACCGCCGCTTCTTTAGCTGAAATTTTTATGAGAGAGATATTCAGATTGCATGGAGTTTCTGTAAGTATAGTAAGTGATCGAGAGCCCATATTTACTAGTCAATTTTGGGAAGCACTGCAAACAACTCTAGGAACAAAGTTGAGCTTAAGCATAGCATATCACCCTAAAAAGATGAACTGATGGAGTGGGTGAATCAGATTCTAGGGGATTTCTTGAGGGCATGTATTCTGGTTTTTGTTGATCATGGGAGGATCATCTGCATTTAATTGAGTTCCCCTACAACAATAGCTTCCAAGTAAGTATTGGAATGGCACCTTATGAAGCCCTATATGAAAGACCATGCAAGTCACCATAATGTTAGGTTAAGATGGGAGATAGACTAGTACTTCGTCTAGACATAATTTGAGAGGCTATAGGGAAAGTTGTAGTGATTAAAAAAAGAATGAAGGAGGCCCAAGATCTCCAAAAGAGTTATGCGGATAAGAGGTGAAGGAATTTGGGATTTGTGGTTGGAAAATTGATATTCATAAAGGTTTCATAAATAAGAGGAGTTATTAGATTTGGGAAAGATGGAAAGTTAGCTCCTATGTATGTTGGACCTTTCCGTATTCTTGAAAGAATCAGATTGCTTGCTTATACAGTCGAGTTTCTAGAGAGATTGGCGGCATTTTATATTGTGTTCCAAGTGTTTAATTTGAGAAAACATGTTCATGACCTATCCTTGATTATGGAGCCATCAGTTTTAGAGGGATTCGAGAGAGGACCAAACTGACAGTAGTTAGACGTCGAGTTTACGATGTGGATTAGGATGAAAAGAGGTTACGTAATAAGGTGGTGCAACTAGCCAAGATTCAGTGGACTGAGGATCTAAGGGACTACACTTGGGAGACTATGGATCGAATGAAAGAAGCCTATCCCGAGTTGAAGTTAGGATAGATAATCGTAGGTTGTATGTATAGTGTATGTTTGTTTGTTATGGATGCCTACTACATGTCTTTATATGTGTTATATGATATGAATATATAGCTTTTTGAGTAATTCAAACTCCTTGTTTGCTAATTTCGAGACGAAATTCCTTTAAGGGAGGAGAATGTAACGACCTAGAATTTAATCGTTATTTAAATGAATATTTAATTATATTTATAAATAATCAATAAATGGATTTTTATTAACAATAAAACTATTTTAAATAATAACTAATAATGATAAAATCATTTTAAAAATTTGTTTACCAATATATATAGTTCATAGAGATATAGAAAATATGTCCGGAAATTATTGTCCTAAATATTTATTTTTCATTGGTTAAAAGTCATCTAAAATATCGTAACACTATTGTAAACACATATGCACACTTTATAAACCATTTTAACATGGTTTTTACATGTATATATGCATATACATATTAGCTCACTTATGTATATAAAAATATAAGTTAAAATAAAATTTTATTTAATACACACACATAACATATATAAAACCCTCCTTTTCAATATAAGTACAGTGCATGACATGAATAGTGTAAGATATGGGGAGTACATGAGGATGAAAATGAAAGGGGGAGGAGAGAGAGTGCATGCATACATATATTTTAATATTAGCACTTATATGATTTTTAAATAATTTTCCTAAGCCTATATATACCCTCCAAATTTCATTTTTTCCATTTTACTATCTTTTTCTCTAATTTAAAGTTCCTAAGAGCTTAAGCAAAACATCCACGGCTTCCTCTTCATAAATTTTAAAGTAAGAAAACCCACTTCGTTTTGCTAAAAATCTCATTTTTAATTCACAAAATCACTTCTACATGTTCTACAACCCTCCTTTCCTAAGTAGCAAGCACTCAAACACCCAAGCACGCCATGACCAAGCTCAACATGCGTTAGGTCGAGCCTAAACACTACATGGACGAACCTATTTCAAGTGTTCAAGGGTCCAAAGTTTCAAATTTTGCAAGTCTCTAAATTGTTTTCAAGTTTTGGCAAAAGTTCGTCTTGAATTTAAAACGTTTCGGTGAGTAAATTTTTTTTGGAAAATAAAATACTTTATTTTGACGAACTATACCTTGTGAAAATATAGTGGTTGTTGTGTTGAATAACTATGTTGTGTTGATGGTATATGATCATATGTTTGTGGTTGAGCTTGGATTTGTGATTTAGTTGTTAAATGATATGTTTGGATATAGATATGTGAATGGTTGATTGTGATATGGTGGTAGTGTGTTTATGAAACCAAAAATAAGTGTATATGATGAAATTGTTGTGAAGTTAACACCTTGAAAATTCGCAAAGGATTTGAGATTCGATTTGAATACAAAAGCCTTTTTTTTTAGTTTTGAGTTTGGAAAATGTTTTTCCAAATTCTCACCTTTTGTTTAAGTTTTCAAAACTCTTACAATCATGCTTTCAAATATGTAGTAGCTAGGGTTAAAATGAACTTTTCATCTAGAAATCAATTCTAACAAACTACGCTCGTAGCGATAGTCGCTATGGATGCAATTTGGAAATTTTCACAATTTCAAGTTTTAAAGTGTTTACTTTTGGACTGTTTTTGAAAACTCATTTCAAACTAATTAAGCAAGTCAAAAGTTTAATTTTTATTTATTTATTTATTTAATTTATTAATTAGGGTAATTATTAGTTAATTAACTAATTAAGCGATTACGTTAAATAATCAGAGTTTAGGAAAATTATTAACCAAGTTGATTATTTTTAATTACGTAAGTTGTACATAATGATTAATTAAGATAAAAGGAAATTAATTTTATTTAATCAAGTTTATTTTATTTAATTATTTAATTAGAGTTAGTTATTTAATTAATTATTATTTAATTAAAAGGTTAATAGTCTACGTAATTCTTAAATGAATGCTATTTAATTAAAGTTTAATTGTAGATAAAATTAAGGTTATTAATGATTTAATTTTTATTTGATTAATATTAATTAAAGTTTAATTGATTTTTAAACTATGATTTAATCAACGTTTGTTTATTTTAAAGCTTCTTTGAAAACTCTATCGGTTATTTTTAACCAACTTTCCTGTTTATGTAAAAAAAATTAAACCGAAGGATCTTTTGTCCATCTACTAAGTAGCCAAACGAATTAACATAGTTATAATAAAATAATGACTCATTTTATTGAAAGTAAGTAGACTTGTACTTATCATAAAGACTGCACTTTGGGATTATAATGAATACAAGGGGTTAATTTCGATAAGTCGGTCATGATAACCTAAGCATATGGAACGTATGTTCATAAGTAAATCTTTGCACTATGATGGTGGAATGATCCACTATATATGTAACAACCCAAAATTTCAATCTCGAAAAGTCGACACTAATACGTTCACTGTAGAAGTGCCGAGCAATTGAACGTTGGAAATTTCAGATTGTTAAAGAAAGAAGAAGAAGAAGAACAGAAACAATAACATCTCACATTCGCAGCGGATCAAAATATAATATCACATAATAGCATTGACACAAGAAAGCTGTAATTGTTACTATTACAACAATACATCAGAGTTTTACAACCATTTACAAATAGACTAGACAGTTATATCAACCCGTCTCAGACTATTATCACAACAATCACGAATGCACAACGGTAAACTCCATACGTTTGCGCCATCCACCTCGCCTCCTGAGCTCCAAAACGCCCTAACCTGAAATGCTGTAATACTCGGTCTGACCCGAGCATTACATCAAAGTAACACCCCGATCAGGATAGAAACCAACGTGAGTAAACCCATCTAACATGAAATACTAATGCATAAACTTATTTAAAACCCGAGGTAACTCGTGCTTCACTACAAGTTCATAACTTGTTATAGCCAACACTTATTTCACAAACAATCACTAAGTACCCTTACTTAGTTTCAATGATCCAATTTACATAAATTATTCCATTCTAGCCTATTGATTTCACATATCAAATCTATAAAGAATTATTGTAGATTACAAATCGAAGTGGTTTCGGATATTTACCGATACCCGACCCCGGTCTCCTCGAATCCAATGTTATTATTAATTCAAGTTGTTTAAGTGAATACAATTCAATTTTTATATACAGGATGTAACTTTTACACGGCAATTCATCATCGATGGATAATCGCATTATCATTATTCTACCCAAACATCTCATATCGTAAATAAACTATATCAGAGATATCAACCAATTTAAGGCATTCAGTATAACCCAATCATCCATAAGCAAGGTTAATTAATCACACAATTAATTAAAACCAAATAAATTAATTACCCAACCCTTCTTAATTAATATTAATTACACCATTCTTTAATTATCAATTTAAATTAATTATCCGTAATTACTTTCGTTAAGTAATTATCCTATTGGTTTATTATCCTCAATTAATTAACCTTAATTATTAATTAGTTATCCACTAATTACTAATTTAATTAATTAACCCTTAACAAATTAATCCTTTAATTACTTACATTAAGTAATTATCATTTAAATAATTACTTACATTAATTATCCTCAAATAACTTAAGTTAATTAATAACCTTCAATTTCATATATTAAGTAATTAACCCTTAATGACTTAATACCTTATTTAATTGCAGATATACATCTATTTCAATTAATTACTTAACCATTATTCAAATGGTATGCTTGCAATTAATTTGTACGAAGTCACTTGAGTCCCTTTTCGATTAATTAAGTTTAATACATTAATCTTAAGCACTCACCTAATTACATTAGGAAACCTTTAGGAATTTATTTAATTAATTAACTTAATAATTAATCAATACCCAAAATAGTTTAAATTCAAAGTCATTTGACTCTATAATTAAATTTTAGAAACTTACATATAAACTTGATTAATACTTTATTTGAAACTTGTTAAATTTTCTCCTTGAAAAATGTTTGCTTGAAAACTTATTTTAGAATTTGTCTTACCTTAAAAACTTTTAAAAACTTGAAAAAAATACCTCACGTTTGACCTGAGACAAACCTGGAAAAAAACCCATCTTAGAACCCGAGTCAAAAACTTTGTTTATTTTCTTTTGAAACTTTCAATATTGTTAAACAAACTAAAACCACCGTAAAACCCGAAGCCAGACTCGTGCAATCCCTTCTTTTTCCCAAGCTCCCACTTGAGAATGCTTCTTCTTCCTCGCATCAGAACCCATTCTCATACACAGAGACACATGTCCACATGCACCGAGGATCGTCGAATGATCCGACCCTCCATTCCACCGCTGACAAGTCACCCACGACCCTACTCTTCAGTTCCGACCACCAGATCAAAGGATCGAATACTAAAACAAAAATGAGTTCAACGATCGAAAATCTGGAACCCATCCCATCGGAAAACACCCACTAGCCAACGCCTCCGACCTCCGGCACCCGCGCTGACTAAACCAGAGAAAGCCACGACTCCCTGCTTCAACTTCTCCTACACGTGATTCAACTCGACATCACCGAGACACCGAAATCGATCGGTGAACCACCTCGACTAAAACAGGCTTTAAACCCTATATTCCCCTTGTCGCGCCACCACGGCAAGCTATCAACCTTCTAACCAAATTTTCCCAGCTCCTTGACCCATAAGCCTGCTTTAGCAACAACCTTGACATCTCCAGCAACTTCGATCGTCGGGAATTGATAAATTCCCAATTTCCGACCATTCCAAAATTCCACTCAAACTACAATCTTAAAAAAAATCTTGAAATTTTTGTTAAAACTCATCATTTGCTCTTATGAGTTTGATTATGAAATTAAAACATGAAATTAAGTTTTTTATTTTTTCCTCATTTGAATAGAATTCTTAGTAATTTCATGTTTCTGAGATATTTTCTAAAAATTCCACTTATAATTATTTTTAAAATTTGTATTGCATCATTTAACAAGTATCTTTTTAAACATCATATGCCAAAAGAGATTAAGGAAGAAGAATATTGATTTTTGATAAAGTCTAGCGTGTAAAAGTTTGAAACAGAACTCTGTATATATACATATATACAGACGTGCATTTCCATATTCACATACATCTATATATGCAATCATCTCTAATCAAGCATGCAAAACATATTACCTATGATAATTTTTTCAAGGATTGTTACATACAATCACATGTATAAACAGAGTCGGTTTAAAAACAGAAGTTACTCACTTGTAATGGTGTAAACATTAGAAGCCATATTTTTTTTGTTTTGAAACTGGAAGTTATTTGAAATTGCAAATTTGTTTTGGTCTAGATCTACTTGATTTTAGTTGACTTTGAGTTGCTACTTGATCCTGAGATTGCTACAGACCTTTTCCTCACAGGTTTTAAGTTGAGCTGTAAATCTGAATTGAACCTTAGCTCAAGTTGAAGTTTGAAGGAAGTTGGTTTTTTTCTTTTGATTTTTGTTACAGGCTTTTTGCTTTTGATTCATGAGTTAGATTTTCTTTTCCTAGTTTATAGTTTTTCTCAGTTTGTAACATCCCGCCTTTTTGTACGCTTTAAATCGACGATAAACCACACACATCAGACTTAAATCATACAAAAGGGAGGATTGTTATGGGTTAAATAAGAAAAAGCAGAGAAAGAAAAAAAATAGAATCTTGCAGCAGAACGATAAAATATAATAATCAAATAAACAATTCATGAAGCTATTTTAAAAAAACATTTGATTGTACTTATACGATGCATATCAGAGTTACACATACCAGAGAATATTAATAATGCAGCGGAACAAATGTGATGCAGTGGAACAAATGTGATGCGGTGGAACAATATAATAAATAATAGTAACAAAATCTTTGTCTTCGTCCTCTAGAAATAAAGTCTTCAAATCCTGAAATGCTCATAAGAAATTTAAATACTTACATTTATTCTGTATAAATTCAAAATCTATTATTAGACTTAAATTTTTATTTAACAAACTTCTACATAGCTTAAATTCAAGCATTTAACTATACATAAAAATAATATTTATATAATATCAAAAATCAATATATTTTAAATCATATATTTCTTTCCAAAACCAAATAAATCATTTTCAAAATATTTTAGATATAGACCACGGTGTCTGTATATAATTTTCTACCCTATGGCCAAGTCATATGGATATTTATCATTTCAATCCATAATTTAAAATAAAAATACGGTTATATATCATTTCAAACCGCAATCTCGAATGAAATAAAAATGCACAACAACTTGCAGTTTACAACAATATACAATATAACATCCATTCATCTAACATCAATCATTAACCATTTGTCACAATCATCATCCAACTCAAACAATAACATCAATATAGAACAGAAAATAAATAACAAGTATTTACTGGCAGTTTATATGTAATAATAAATTAAATAAAAATTTAACTACCAGTTTATATGCAATAATAAATTAATTTAATTAGATAAATTCAATTTAATTGGAACGATGATAAAATATACCAAATAGCCATAAATAAATTTCTAATCACATCAAAAAGTAATTTAAGACACATAAGAAATTTTAGAAGTTGTGAGTGGGTTAAAACATTCACCTTTTTAATTTAAATTGAATTTAAATCCATTTTAAATCCAAAATTTGAACAGTCTCAGAATTGGTCCAAACCAGCTTCAAAATGTCCAGAATTAAGATATGATCCTAACAAAAGAAACCGTGCGTAAAACGGATATCGTATGTAAACGTTATAATGATTAGAACATTTGCACTTGAAATTGAATAAAAATAAAAATAAAAATCTCTGATCAATCATATCATGTCGCGTCACTCTCCTATCTCCCACGTACGCGCGCAACCGGCATAGACGAACCCAAGGAAAATGCACAGCTCCAAACTTTAACCGGCCATAACACCTCCTACAGGCCACCGTCGACCACGTGACTGCCACCATTGGGTTCGCCATACCGACGCCTACCACCTCCCACCGGTCCGATTGTTTGACTCGCCGAGCGCCGCCACCCCATATGCTAGGGTTTCGAACTCTAACACGCGAATTCCGGCCATCACCCAAAGAATCACGTAAGGTAACCACCAACATTCAACTCCATGCAGCGATGTCCACAAAACCCACAAGCCAATTTCGCCTATTGACGACGAAATTGGAAACCTCTAATTTGACGACTAGGGTTCACAAATTACAAGCTTTGACCGAGATTTCTGGCTAAATCGAGCATCGATTGCAAAAGTAGATGCTAAATGCAGATTCAAATCGATGAGATCTTCGCTATATATTTTTCTCGAATTTTTTTGAGGAGGTTAAATTTTTGGAATTGAATTTGATTTTGAAATTGCAATTAGAAGTGGTGTTTGTCTGCCATTGGAATGAGGAGGTGAAAAGAAATTGTACGTATAGACAAATGACAATGAGGAACAATTAGGGTTTATAACAGGGTATTTATAGACAAAGCTGAAAATAGAGGAACGGATACGATTGGTTTGGATAGTTGAACGATAAATGGCCCAAAAAACCCGTTTTGACTCCGGAACGAAGTTGGGTCAACCCATATATCAAAATAGATGTTTTTGAATATTTTAAAATCAATGGCACAGGTTTCAAGCCCAAATTCCATTGTATGAAGAAGTTATGCTAAAATCAAGTTATCCCAAATTGATTTCAATTTAATTTATTTCAAGGCGTTTCAAGCCCATACGATCAAACGACAAGCCCGATCGCTACAAAACTTGAAATCCTACAACAATTCACCGATATGGATCCGATGAAACTTGTTTCATCAAAATCCAAGTCAGTGGCCAAAATGGCTATTTTTACATTAATTAATTAAATTAATAATTAATTAATTAAATCAAATTTCAATTTCAATTTTATAATTGGCAGTTTTAATCATTTTAAATTTCTTAATCATTTATATTAATTTAAACAATTTAGATATCCATTTAGAGTTAATTAATTTATCAATTTTAGTGTTAGCCTCAGTTCATTAAATTCAGAAATTATAAATAAAATTCCTAATAATTCTATTTAATTAAATAAATAAATAATTATTCCATTCATTATTGTCAAATAGATGGATTTAACATTGGATTCGAAACTATTACATCAATAATCTCATATTCCATCTTAATTTCAAATAACGTAATATTTAGATATTTTAAATTTATTTAATTGCAATTAATCCAATTATTATAGTTCAAATCCCAATAAATTGATAAATCTTTATTTCCATTCTTTTAAATTCCACAAATTGTCCTATTATAAATAACATTAACATTATTTCCAAACAATATTATAATTACTATTATTATTATTATTAATTCATTGATTAATTCAATATCTACGTTTGTTTTCTGGTATAAAATTTATTACCAAGTATATATTTACCTTTTTTTTCAACTAATTGGGATTCATTCAAGTTCACAATAATTAACTATAAATAACACTGTTGCATTTCACTTTAGTTATTATTTCATTAACTAAATTACAAAAAAATTATATCTTTCAATATTTGTTCACCATTTCTAATTAAATTAACATTTTTAATTATCGAAAATTACGGGTCGTTACACTCTCCCCCACTCAAAACTTTTCACCCCCGAAAAGGAAAAAGAAGGGGAAAAGAAAGAATTGAGTAAACAATACATCTTATTTAAAAAATATCAACTTTATAAACAAATGAATCTGCAAAATTAATTAATTTAAACAAAATATACCAATTTATAACCATTAAATCTTTTTATACTCAAACCAATAAAATTGTGAAAACATTTTCAAAATTTTTCTAAGTCCAAAATCTACGGAAAATTTCGGCAGTCTCATTTGTACGGAGAGGCTCGGAAGAAAATATAATATCAAATATAACAATATACAACATATATTTTCCAAAAGAATATATATCCCAACACGGTAAAAACAATATAATAGCGCTATAAATCGTAATCCAAAAACGTACCTATTTGTCGAGCAATTTACGCTTATTTTATGAAACCAAAAGCAGTATCAATTGCTTCCATAACCTGTATTTCACTTATATAATCCAAAGAGGTTAATAATTATATAAAATGAAATATTAATTTTGTTTCATCCATTAATCAAACAAAACAATGTCAAACACAACAATCACTTGCAATCACAACATACAACCATCATATGAAGTCAATAAAATCAACCACCCACATATCCATAGCAAACAAAACAAATAGTTGTTTGGGTTCAAAAACTTTAAATCGTACAGAATGGAGAGTAAACTATTAAATGCACCATTTATTCAACAGTCTTAGATGAAACTAAATAGATTATTCATACATCCAAACAAATTTAAAGTATCCTTACCCAAACAACCATAAACCAAAACAAACAACAAGTTCAAACAATAAATTAAGTTCATTCTTATTAATTTCATTTCATACTATTTGTTGTTTTGATTTCTTTTCTTTCATATAATGATTTATCTTTTTAATTTACATTTATTTGTTGCAAACTTTCATTTCTATCCATTGATTCAGTGATTATTTCACTTATTTGCACTTATACTTACAAAATTTCATTTTTATTTATTCATATCATATAAATTTTCTTTTCATTGCATTACATTCATTCATTTCTTAATTTCATTTATTTTCATTCATTTATTACTTAATTTCGTTTATTCATTTATTTATAATACTTACCTTTCCATTTATTTAATTAGTAGCCTTTCAATTTTTACTTAAGTTTATAACAACTACAACATTAAATTCTTATCTACAAAGAAATTCATTGAAAACTTTCATTCATAAGTTTACTTGTACAATTTTCATTACATTTTCTTATTAAACATTACAACTTTTAACATTTGATAAGTTATATATATGCTTTTAAGGATGTAATTGAAAGTTATACAAGTTTTTCTCATTTCTTTTAATAAATTTAATGTTCAACAATCATATCATTTGTTTATAGGTTACTAATTTCAACTTCTGGAAATTTTATTTATAACCTAGCATTTAATCTCTTGTTTTAATTAGAGGTTCCAATTATTAATTAGTTACGTCCCATTTCACTACAATAATTGTAACTATTAATTAACGGAAACTTAAGAACTAAATACCGGGTTAAGTTTCAAATCATTTTATAAATAATAGATAAAGGTATATGCTTACTATAACAACCCTATATTTTGTGATTATTTTAATTTTATATATTAATTATTTTAACTGAAATTCCTGATTTAAAAACTTTATTTTATTTATTAAAATGGATAAATTTTGTTATTTTAAATATAAACTTTGATTTTTGTGTGAATTATAATTCCAAACCTGAATAAAATGGAATATTTCCAAAAAAGTGGATTTTGGTCAAAATGGTCAAACTTTGACTTTTAAATTCAGAATTTAAATACTTGAAATTTTGAATTTTATTTTTTATTATGAGAATAGATTTAATTTCAAGAATATTGCTTTTCGTTTCGTTGAAATTGGACTAATATTGTGAAAGTTATGCTTTTTACAATATTGTGTGTAAATTGTTTTATTTAACAAATTCGTTTATTTTAAATTTATATAAATAATATCTTTGTTTGTAAAATCATGTTCTAATTTGTGTAACATGATATGTTATGCATATATTTTATGTAACAGCCCAAAATTTTAATAAATATTTTTATTCATTTTATTTTAAACAAACTTTGGTGTTTAATTCTTTAAAAGTTTGAATTTTAGAATTTTCCTGAATTGGTTATAAATCATTTGCCCAATTTTATTTAATATAAACAATTTCTGGAATTTTAGACTTTGGGTTAAATGTTGACTCTAATTGAAACTTTAAAATTTAAATTCTAACTTCCAATCTTTATATAAATTATATATAATTACAATATTTGTTTTGTTTTTCCATTTAATTTGGATATATACTTTGTGAATTAAGTAATAAACAATGTTGTAAAAGCAACCAATCTATACATTTTATTGTATATGTTCTACATCCATTTTCTTAGTTAAGTAATAAACAAATCAAATGGACATGTAACAAATCAATTTTTTTTAAGTTGAGTAATAAACAAAGTTGTAAATAGCAATTAAATTATACGTTTTATTTGATATGTTTTATATCCGTTTCTTGTTTATTTCTCCGATGTTTATTTATACGGTACATTATTTACTGAATTATTCTTTAGCATATATTTTATCGAATAAATAGGAAACAAATAAATATAAGATACGTTACTTTGTTATTTATTTTGGGCATACGTTTCAATTTATTTATTGCCTTTATAATGCACACCCCTTTGATTCCATACTTTAGCTATTCAAATCAACAGCCGCCTGTTTGCCTTGCAATTCACGTATAACATTTCATCTCATTCCACTTTTCCATTTGCTTCTCTTGATTTAATAGGAATAAAATCCTTAAATTTCTCTAACGTTTCAATTATTTATTTCCTGCCGTTCTTCCCTCTAAATCAACGTGAAACTTCTCTGTTAAATACAAACTCACGTACAAATTTCTTTGCCGCATCTCATTTGATCATCTTCTCGTGTGAAGCTTGCTCCTCTTTAAGTAATGGCTGTATATTTTTTTTTATTTTTTTCATTTTCATTTCTTCTTCTTCTTTTTGCCTCGTTTTGGCCAAGATTTCTTCACATATTTGCATGCTGTCCACTCTAGTGCCTTGACCATCATCACCTCATCCTCCTCCTCATCATCAACCACCAATCACATCCTCTTCCTCTGACAGATCTGGCCATACCTTCCCCATGACCAAAAACTTCACAAAAATGTTGCAAACTCCTTAAAACATGCCTAACCGAGCCTAGTCTTCATCACCATCACCTTGGATTGCCTTGGCCACCTCCCCATGCTCCACCACCACCATGATATGACCATTTATCCTCAGCCTTACCTCTATCCATATCTGAAACATGTCATGGCCGAGCCCTAGGACTATGTAGCCGAGCCCAAAAGTCAACAAAAACTCCACTATGTTGCCTTGTCTCCTCACATTCATGTGTTGTGACTTCTTTGTCACTTCTAGCACATGTAGCCCTGCCTCTATAGACTCAAACCTGATCCAAAACTACACCAAACCCGACCATATTCACCCCCTAGGCCGAGCAAGTAGATGTTGAAAGCATGGCAAAAACTATTGTGTTCAATTTACTTTAATTCCAAAGTTGTTTCAAATTCAATGTGTATTGAATTTATATTTATATTTGGTTCTGTTTATGGGTTGTGACAAGATCATTAGCTTGGTTATCTTCCACTTGAATATTTTGTCATGTGATCATGCCTTCTGGAATTCATCCGTGTTGTTTGTTTTGCTAACTCCAGCATAAAAGGTGAGTAATTCACACACGACATCTGTACTTATATAATTAGTAAATTGACACCATGTGAATCTGTAGATTTTATTGTCATGGTATACTTGCCTGTGTTATAAATTATATAATGTTAATCCTGTTTATTTATCTGTCATATCATATAATACTGCTATATGTTGTTACTATTCAGTTTATTTTGGTCATCACTGCAAGTTCCCTGTTAGTATAGAAATCACTATGGGTTGAAATGATGCATACCCGAACGGACTTTAGAATAGGGAAAAATCATTATGGGCTGAAATAATAGGTCTGAATGTTTTTATTTATTTATTCATTTGTATTTGCCTTGGGATTTCGAGTTTGAAATAATCAAAACCCGAAAATTTTACTGATTACGGATTTAAATGATAATTTCCGTATCACTTGATTTAGGTGTGAAATACTATCCGGGCCTGTGGTTGATTTCAAAATATGATTTCTTATAAATTTCATGTATTGTAAATGAATGAAAAAATATATGAAATTTGACTTATATTGGATTTAAAATGGTTAAGCAGTGATTTTCTAAAAGGTTAAATGGTATAAGTTAATAGATGGTTTGAGTAGTAGTGTGAAAGTTTGATTTAACTTAATAAGGAATTTAAGTAAAAATGGAATTATAAGATGAACTTGGTAATTAATATAATTGATGTATGAATTGGATAAATATAAAGTAAAAGAAAATATCAAGTTATTTGTAAAATAAAGTTAAGCAACTTACAGTGTATTTTGAATTTAGGTAATTAGTTTAAAATGTTAAATCAATGGATAGTTAAATGGAAATTTTGGAATTTAATTTAACTTGGAAATGTGAAATTTGGTTTGAAATTAAGGGTTAAGTTAAGAAATTAAAAATGGAATTTAAGTTATATAAATAAAATAGAAATTAGGTTATAATTGGAAAATGGTAATAAAAATATAAGTGTTAAGAATTTGTTAAAATGTGAAGAATAGGAAATTATACACTTGAATTTATTAAGTGAATTATTGAAAATTTGTTTTTATTTATAGGAAATTTACTTTACAAAAATCATAAGTTAAAGGTATTTTAATGAACATTTTGAGTGTTAAAATATGATTTTCATAATGTTTAAAGGGTTAAAATCAAAGTTTATTTGTGGCTGAAATTTCAATATTCGAAGTGTTTAACTGAATAAATGAACTCAGAAAAGGCTAAAATTTTGGGAATTGAATATTTGATTTGAAGGAATAATGACTTCACTTTTAAATGGTTTAACTGAATGATTTTAATTTGGAATTATAAATCATTTTGAAATTTATAACCACGGGTACGATGTTTTTTGTGTCATGTGATTTCCCTGTGATTATTTGATGCACACCTTTGATTTTAAGAGTGTGGCTAGAGGTGAGCGGTTACAGCAGCTCTACGTTACCCTAGTCACAATAACACTGTTATTTCCATTGTTTACTTTGATATGGATATTTCTAGGATAGTGGTTATTACTACTTAATTGATGGTTTGACTGATCCTTAAAGGATGGGCGATCCCAAGCATCCTTTAAGTTATTGTGCATTGCTATTACAGTTCACTTGAGTTGGTTTACATTGTATAAGTATGTATGTCCTGACTCGAGTGTTTGTGTCTGAGAATGACAACTTTGGATTCACTTTCTGGAGCTAGAGTTTAGCTGGAGCTTATCTCTATCTATTCATCTACTTCTTCCAGTTAGTTCCTATTCGGTATCTGTCTTTATATTATTGATTTATGTATCCAGACTTCTATTGTATCCATTTTTAACTATGATATTTTGTATATGTTTTGAGAGTCTGTATATAGTAGCTTCATGAACTACTATGGTATTTTATTTCCGCTGCGAGCATTCTGATATTTCTGTGTCTGTGATTCTGTGAATGATTTTATTTGCTCCAAATTTTATTACAATCTGTTATTTTGAATTATTCAAGTCTGACATGTGTGGATTATTGTCAATTTGAATGGTCCAAAATGGTGGGTCATTAAACTTACAATTTATATATCAATTACCTTTAAAACAATTTAAAATTTATATTCGTTTATCCAAAATAAATCTGCAGTAAAACTACTATAGTGGCCTTCCCACTTTGAAACTCGAAAATGAATGTCGATGGTGCGTGCACTCATCACCGAAATTATTTTCCAGCGACAAAGAAGGGAGTACAAAACTTATTTCTTTCAAAATTTCATTAAAGCAATTCTTTCAAATCATATTGAAATATTTATATCAGAAAATACTTCTAAATAATATCATTATTATATTCCAAAATCATTCGAAAGAAAGTTTCAAAACCCCGGAACTTAAGTTCTAAATTCCAATTTTTATTTATTTTATTTTCAATCTCATTTCAACTATTATTTATAAATTTCATTACCTAACAACCAATATATTGCAACCAAATATATATATATATATATATATCATTTGTAAAAAAATTATTTTATATATATAGAAAATATAATAGGCAAAATTATTTCATTCACCTATATTCAAAACAAATATTATGTCGGTCTGTCCTATTGATGTCATAGCGTCCTATGCACCAACCAAAATTTATAAATACAAAATGGAACAAATTAACACAATATCAAAACCCTTTCTATAACACTAACAAATACGCTCTCTCATATATATACACTCAGTGACTCATAGGGTATTACAACCCTAGTAATAAGGAGTCAGACCCCACAAAGCTAAGGTTTATCGCTAAACCAAAGCTTTGATACCAGATGTAATATCCCGCCTTTTTGTACGCTTTAAATCGACAATAAACCACATACGTCAGACTTGAACCATACATAAGGGCTGATTGTTATGGGGTAAACAAGAAAAAGTAGAGAAAGAAAAGAAAAAAAACAAAACAGAATCTTGCAGCGGAACGATAAAATATAATAGTCAAATAAACAGTTCATGAAGCTGATTTACAAAACAGTTGATTATACTTATACAATGCATAACAGAGTTACACATATCTAGAGAATATTAATAATGCAGCGAAACAAATGTGATGCAGTGGAACAAATGTGATGCAGTGGAACAATATAATAAATAAGAGTAATAAAATCTTCGTCTTCATCCTCCAGAAATAAAGTCTTCAAATCCTGAAATGCTCAAGCAGACCCGAGGGAATTGAAAAGACAAAACACTCGAGTCAGAACTAAAAGATCTTACGTAAGTTAATTAATGGTAAATAATATGAGTCGAACGGCGTCGGAGATATTTACGGGATTTGACATCTCATATCCAGTGTCTAACGTGAGTGCAGTGACTTAAGAGATGCTCGGTATTCACATTTCCTAAGGATCCGTTAAACTATCTATTATGTAGTAATTTTTCTATTACAATAATGTCTATAGTAAAATAATGTCTATAGTAAAATAAACTCACTTTTAAATAGCGTTAAGGAGTGATCCAATATTCCCCATAACACAATAATAGTCCCAGTAGTCCATCCCGTATCAGCGCATCTCCAGATCGGCAGACTACCCTAAATAATCCACGGGCTACGGGAGAAAATCAAACTCGTACAAGGCGCGCTATGGTAGGTGACACGGCACAACTGGGCAATGTCAGGGTAGATATACCAATTACGCTTCCGGGCCGGTGGTAACACGTAGCACGCAACTACCGCCCACCTCGAGCCACACCCCCAAATCAAAAAAAATCAAAAGTGGCCACCGAATCAATCCAAAAGTCAAAATATAATATCGAAGGGATGTGTCCGATCAAAGGTGCTACCTCATTAGCCCGTCAATCGCTCCTGTTTTAGCCACCTTATGCCAACTCACGAGAGTTGGGTCCACGTACATACCTCAAAGGACGTTGCCACCATCCTACTTTATTCTGGAATCTCCACCGCGTACACGGTTGTTAAAGTGGTTTTCGGAGTTGGCAGAGAGTATGACAACTTCCGATCCCGGTCTCTTTAACAACCAATCGTTATTATAACAACTCGGTCATTTCAAAATAATTATACTTCAAAAGCAGATTATAGTATCCATTTCAAAACAATATAAATATGATACCATTTTCATTTCAAAAACCAGATCAATATGATATCATTTTATTAAAACCCAAATCAATATAATATCATTTTTACTTCAAATATATCCCTTTTTCAAAATCATAGCACTTTCAAATTTATACACTTCGAAACCAAACATTTGAAATTATAACACTTAAAACATAATACTTTGAAATTCATAACTTCTAAACATTTCAATTTCCATAAAACATTTCAATTTCGATATATTTCAAGGCTTTAAATATTCCAAAATTTCAAAACTAAATTTGATATTTTCGATTCAACAACTAAATTTTCTATTATTTATTTTGAAATGTTTTACATAATAAATCCTTTATCATTTAAAAAAACTCAAATTACAAATAACTAAATATTTCCTTCAATTCATTTATACTTGAAATAATCATTTAATTCACCTTGACCCCAAAATCAAGTTATAATAATTATACCTTTTAAAATTTCCAATTAATAAATTTCACATTAACCTTTTTGAGTTTAATTCTTAAATAAATTTAATTTCAAATAAATCTCCAATTTATCTCCCAACCTTAATTTATTTAAATCATTATACACTCTATATGAATATAAAATTTAAACACTTACTCACATTTATTCTACTAAATTCAAACTCTATTATTAGACTTCAATTTTTATTTAACAAACTTCTACATAGCTCAAATCAAGCATTTAACTATACATAAAAATAATATTTATATAATATCAAAAATCAATATATTTTAAATCATATATTTCTTTCCAAAACCATAGAAATCATTTTCAAAATATTTTAGATATAGACCATGGTGTCTGTATATAATTTTCTACCTTATGGTCAAGTGATACAGATATGTAATTTAAAATAAAAATACGGTTATATATCTTTCAAACCGCAATCCCGAATGAAATAAAAATGCACAATAACTTGCAGTATATAAATACAATACAACATCCATTCATTCAATGTCAATCATCAACCATTTATGACAATCATCATCTAATTCAAGCAATAACATCAATATAGAACAGAAAATAAATAACAGGTATTTACTGGCAGTTTGTATACAATAATAAATTAAATAAAAATTTAACTGGCAATTTATATGCAATAATAAATTAATTTAATTTGATAAATTCAATTTAACTGGAATGATGATAAAATATACCAAACAGCCATAAATAAATTTCTAATCACATCAGAAAGTAATTTAACACACATAAGAAATTTTAGAAGTTGTGAGCGGGTTAAAACACTCACCTTTTGAAATTAAATTGAATTTAAATTGAATTAAATTCAAAATTTGAACAGTCTTAGAATTGGTCCAATCCCGTGCCAAAATGTCCAGAATTCAGTCCTAACAAAAGAAACCGCGCGTAAAACGGATATCGTATGTAAAAGTTATAATGATTAGAACATTTGCACTTGAAATTGAATTAAAATAAAAACAAAAATCTCTAACCAATCATATCATGCCGCATCATTCTCCTATCTTCCAGTACGCATGCAACCAGCAGAGACAAACCCTAGGAAAACGCACAGCTCCGAACTTTGACCGACCATAACACCTCTTACATGCCACCGCCGACCACGTGACTGCCACCATTGGGTTCGCCACACCGACGCCTTCCACCTCCCACCAGTCCGGTCGTCTGACTCGCCGGGCGCCGCCACCCCATATGCTAGGGTTTCGAACCCTAACACACAAATTCCGGCCACCACCCAAAGAATCACGTCAAGTAACCACCACCATTCAACTCCATGCAGCGATCTCCACAAAACCCATAAGCCAATTTCGCCTATTGACGATGAAATCAGAACCCCTAATTTGACGCTTAGGGTTCACAAATTATGAGCTTTGACCGAGATTTCTAGCTGAATCGAGCATCGATTGTGAAAATAGATGCTAGACGCAGATTAAAATCGATGAGATCTTCGCTATATTTTTTCTCGAATTTTTTCGAGGAGGTTAAATTTTTGGAATTGAATTTGATTTTGAAATTGCCATTAGAATTGGTGTTTGTCTGCCATTGAAATGAGGAAGTTGTGACGACCGCCCATGACTCCCGCACGGAAACAAGGGAATAGTGCGCTGAAAGTGTGCCAGGCAGCCATGGGTGACCGTCAAGGGTAGAATAAACATCGCAGACTCTATCGTAAAACTCACAGCGCATGGATAAAATACAATAGAGAAATATAATATAGTGAAGCTCCCATAGAACAGAATATCATCATCTAATCATAATAGCTTTATACATGGTCTGAATCATGAATACAAGAAGCCTCACTACATAGCACTCAGAGTAATCAACAATCAGCGGAATATCCAGTACATAGAATATGAAAATAATATGTAAAGCCTCCTGCTCGTCTTCGTCATCATCAGCGTGAGCCACTAAGATCAGCACCTGCCACCTAGTCTGCCCATCCCAAACATGGATGAACAGCCCAAGGTAATAAGAGGAGACATAAAACCTTGAGTCAGACAACAGTCTTAGTGAGCAGTAAATCAACTATCAAACATACCAAAAGAGCATAAAGGATAAAAGGAATAGGAACCCAAACCATCCCACTCCACCTCTTTCTACAGTGATAGCCCCTAGACACACACCAAGGAGAGGCAAACATAGCAAAGCAGATAATTAAAGTAAAGCAATAATCACTCGAGTCAAGGTCGATGTTTTCCAAATACAAACCCCCAAGGCCTAAACCAAGATCAGATAAGCACCCAGAAAACACCGCTCTTGAGACCGAATGATGGTACAACCAAACATCCATGTCCCTGGCTATCACTGTTATCATTGCCTTGATTTTATCGTTAATTGAATGACCAACTCATCTTTCAACCATCCGTCAAGGGCTAATGGCAACCCCGGTTCTAGACATAACTCCGCACGTCATCGTGACCCGTGCCTAGGTATAACGAATCTACCCAGAGTACTAGCACGTCATCATGACCCGCGCCTGGGTATAACGGATCTACCCAACGTACTCTTGCTTTGAGCTTGCTAGAACCTTCAACAACGATAAGATCTCAGCCTTCTAGTCATCCTCCTCGACGACTATTCCCATTATAGCTCAAGCACCTCTCGAGCCCACCATTATCCACCAACTCGAACCGCATCATCGAGTAATCAACATGCTTGGGATGATCCCGTCTGGATTAAACCAAGGCTTCCACATCATGCTTTGCTCCAACGCATCTTAGCAAAGTCCATCTCATCATCATACTTCGCCTCAACATATCATGGCAAAGTCCATTTCGTCATCATACTTCGCTTCCTCTAACTATAGCAAAGTCCTCGAACCCATCCATATGAGCTTCATCATCCGCTTCATATGCCACAGCAGCTTTCACCATTCAAGAGCCTTTCCACTTAGCTTTTGAATCATCTTCAACCATCTTGTCCCAAATCAACTACAAGCTAACTCGAGACAATCAAATCAATCATACATCCAAACAATCAAGCATTCAAACAAGATCTAATCAAGCAATATCAACTATAATGGCAATTTCGTAAATAAATGAGCATAAGTCTAACATATGTGAAATCATGGATTTTAGCATAGATCTATCAAATATAAAACATGGGTTTTGTCTCTATAACTTGTTAGTTGAACTTGCATAGGCAAACATCTTCAAAAGTAATGAATCTAGTCTTGGAACTAAGAAAAATGTATGAAATCTCTAACTTTAACACTCAAACAAGCCACCAATCCAATATACTCCTTTGGGTCCGCGTGAGAGATAACTACCACTCACCGAATCACCCAAACACTTCAACAACTATCAACTAAAGATCTGGACAGCAAGGATTCAAGCTCGATTCGTCGAAATCTCGCTTGAAATGGGGAAATCTAGCTTAATCGGATGAAGATCTTCAACTTTGGATCTTCAATCTTCAATCTTGATCTTCGATCTTGAATGGATGTTAACACTCGATTAAAGTGGAGAAAAGAAGTGAAGAAATGTTGTAGTCGAGTTCTCAAAATGGTAGCACTTCGTCACTTCAAAAACCGGTGCCAAAAAGTGAGCCAAACCCCTCTATTTATAGGCTGAAATCACCCTTAGGTCGTCGCCCAGTTTTAGGTCGTTGCCGACCTAAAGATCCCCGACCTAACTTAGGTCGTTTACGACCTAAATCTCAGTAGTACATGCGACCTAAAATACAGCGGCCTTCCTTAACTCGAACCAACGACCTACGACTTACCCAAACACACAAGATCTCACGACCTAACTCCTATGCGACCTAACAAACAAGGCCGACTTAGCACACACATGCACTTACACGACCTACCTAGCTGCCGACTTAAAAGCATACGACCTAACACATAAGCCTCTATACGACCTAACCTAGTCACGACCTATCAAGCAACACGAGTTACAGCCTAACAACTCATAGCGGCCTTCCTTAGGTCGTCTAACGACCTAACTAACCTACCGACCTAACTATGCTACGACCTAAAACATGACGACTTAACCACCAAGCCTTAACTCGCCTACGACCTAGCTTCCTTAGGTCGGTCCAAACTTAGGTCGGTCCAAACTTAGGTCGGTCAGAAATCATAACTCGTAACTGTTAGGTCGTTAACCCTATGTCGCTAACTATCTTAGGTCGCTCTACCGACCTGTCTACCTTAGGTCGTAAAACACTAAACTCGGTCAAACGACTCATCCTCCTTAACTCGCTCACACACTAACTCGTTAGCCCATTGCCTTCTTAGGTCGGTCACATCTACATCCTATAGGTCGTTTACGACTTATAAGCCCAGCAACTTACCAACCCGTTCCAGCCCCTAAGTCGTAACTCGTAGTCAACCTAAGCTAACTTCCACACGAGTTAAGCTATCACACGACCTAAGCACTAAGTCGGTCACGACTCAATTCCGAACGACTTAGGCCACTCACGAGCTAGCTATTGCACGGCCTAACCCCCTTAAGCCGTAAACCCTACCACCTAGGTTCAACACGACTCAAGCAATACAAACGACTTAATGCAACTATTTTACGACTTATCGACATGTAAAATACGGGTCGTTACATTCTCTCCCCCTTAGGAATTTTGCCCCCGAAATTCCAAACAAACAAGAGCAATCAAAATTATTCTGCATGCCTACCATCCATAGAAATCAACAAACCATGCATCCAATTACTAACCTAGCATGCAGAATTCTAAGACTAGAACAAGCTACAAATTCATGAGATGTCACGAAACCTTAGGGCCATACCTCGAAGAGTTCATGATGAGCTGCCTTCATCCTATCTTCCTCCTCCCACGTACAGTCGTTAACATCATCACTCCATTGTATCTTGAGCAACGTCATCGTCTTCCTCCTAAGCTGTTTCGTATCGGTTTCAACAATACGAAGCGGCTTACGAGGTCTTCTAACAACTGGATCAACCTCCAAATCTTCACAGCTATCAGCAGAAACCACTGTACTCGAGTCGTGCACATACTTCCGTAGATACGATACATGAAAAACATTGTACACACCCGCCATCTTTTCTGGTAACTCCAATCTATAAGCGAGCTTTCCAATTCGCTCGATAATCGGGAATGGTCCAACAAATCTCGGAGTCAACTTTCCTTTCTTCCCGAATCGAATAACATTCTTCAATGGAGAAATCTTCACAAAAACCATATCACCCGCGTCGAATTCCAAATCCTTACGACGATTATCGGCATAACTTTTCTGACGATCTTGGGCTGCCTTCATTCGTTGCCGAATGATCTCTATACAATCCGAAGTCTGTCGAATCATCTCTGGCTCAAGTATCAGCTTTTCTCCAGTTTCCAACCAACATGTCGGAGAGTTACACGGTCTTCCATACAGTGCCTCATATGGTGCCATACCAATACTTGACTGGTAACTGTTATTATATGCAAATTCCACCAAATGAAGATGATCTTCCCATGATCCTCCGAAATCCAAAACACATGCCCTCAGAAGATCTTCCAAAACTCGGTTGACTCTCTCAGTCTGACCATCTGTTTGAGGATGATAAGCTGTACTCAAACACAACTCGGTTCCCAAAACCTCCTGGAAGCTCTTCCAAAATCCACTAGTGAACAATGGGTCTCGATCACTCACTATACTCTTCAGAATACCATGGAATCGAACTATCCACTTAACATACAATTCAGCCAACTTCGATGCAGTCCTAGTTGATCGAACAGGAATAAATCTTGCACTCTTAGTCAAACGATCTACAATGACCCAAATCCCTTCATTTCCCGTTCTGGTTCTAGGTAGACTATCGATAAAATCCATCGATATTTGCTCCCACTTCCATGTAGGAACTTCTAACGGCTGAAGCAATCCACTGGGCTTCTCCTGCTCTGCTTTAACCAACTGGCAATTCATGCACTTGGAAATAAAATTTCCAACATCCTTCTTCCTACCTTCCCAGTAATAGGTTCTCTTCATGTCCCGATACATCTTATTTCCTCCTGGATGAATTGTCAACTTCGAGTGATGACTTTCCTTCAAAACTTCATCTCTCAACTCATCGATATCGGGAACAACCAGTCGTCCTTGCTTATGAAGCCAACCCTCTCGATCGACTTTGAATCTTTTATCCTTCTCTGGGTCCAATCCAGATTCCAAATCACGGATAATCTTGACAAGCTTATCGTCTCGCTTTTGGCTCTCACCAATTCTTTCCACAAGAGTAGGCCTTATCGATAAGTTTGCCAACATTTCAGGTTCCAATTCACATCTGGGCCTGAAGTCAAATCTAGCTAAAAACTCGAGAGTCTTCCATTCCGAAAACATGGCTCCCAATCCTGCATGTCTTCGACTTAACGCATCAGCTACTGCGTTACGTTTTCCCGGAGTATAGGCTATACCAAAATCATATGATGCTAAAAACTCTAGCCATCGTTGCTGCCGAAGATTCAAATCCTTTTGGGAGAAAAGATACTTCAACGACTTATGATCCGTAAACAACTCGAATCGAACTCCCAATAGATAATGTCTCCACATCTTCAGAGCAAAAACAATCGCCGCTAACTCCAAATCATGAGTCGGGTAATTCCTTTCATGCGGCTTCAGTTGTCGACTCGCGTACGCAACAACTCTATCCTTCTGCATCAGCACTGCTCCAAGTCCAGTACCGCATGCATCGGTGTAAACCACCATCTCATCATTCCCACTTGGAATAGTCAAAACAGGAGCACTCGTCAGTCGCTCTTTCAGGATTCCAAAGGCTTGTTCACACTTAGCATCCCAACTGAACACTTGGTTTTTCTTCGTCAATCCTGTTAACGGTGCAGCTATCTTGGAAAAGTCTTTGATAAACCGACGATCATATCCTGCTAATCCAAGAAAACCTCTCACATCGGATGCATTCTTAGGTCTAACCCAATCCTGGATTGCTGCCACCTTAGCGGGATCAACCGCTATTCCATTTCCAGAAATAACATGGCCTAAGAACCTCACTTCACTCTTCCAGAAGTGACACTTCGAAAACTTAGCCTTTAGCTGATGTTTTCGTAAGATTTCCAAAACAATACGCAAGTGCGTCTTGTGCTCTTCTTCAGTTCTGAAGTAAATCAGAATATCATCCACGAACACAAGTACCAACTTGTTCAACTGATCTCTGAACACTCTATTCATAAGATCCACAAAATATGCTGGTGCATTAATCAATCCAAACGGCATTACCAGCCACTCATAGAAACCGGATGGTGTCCTGAAAGCAGTCTTCGGCACGCTATCCTTCTCCACTCTCAACTGGTGAAATCCCGTTGCCAAATCCATCTGAGAAAACACCTTAGCTTCGTGAAGCTGATCAAACAAGTCATCTATTCTCGGCAATGGATACTTGTTCTTCTTAGTCACCTTATTCAGCTCACGATAATCAACACACAACCTCAACGATCCATCCGCTTTGGTTGCGAACACAACCGGTGCACCCCATTCGGACACACTACGCCGAATGAATCCTTTCCATAAAAGGTCATCAACCTGCACCCTCAACTCTTGCTGTTCTCTAGGCGCCATCCGCCTAAGAGGCATCATAACAGGTCTGGCTCCCTCAACTAGATCGATACGAAACTCGATCTCCCTATGCGGCGGTAACCCTTTGACCTCGTCAAAGACATCCTCGAATCCATTCACGATTGGCATCGATGACAGTCCATCCCGTGGAACAACCAGCGAATACATGAAGCTCATGAAGACGCCTTCTTCATGCTTACATCGTATCACAACCTTTCGCCCCTCCACATTCTCGGCTATCACCTCCAATCTCTCACAACCAACCTTTGCCGCATACTTCCTAAGCCAGTCCATACCCAAAATAATTCCGAACCCCGCAAAGTTCAGAACAAAGCAATCACAAACAAAAGAGCAATCATGACTCGATATAACTAGACCACGGCATAGCATACACAAACAAGACGAACCCCCAACTAGATTAGTCACTACCAATGGTCTATCAACAATATCCGGTTGCAAACCCAACCGGTCTACCAACTCATTACAAACAAAAGAATGAGACGCTCCAGTATCAAATAACACTCTAACTGGAACACCACAAATGGAAAGAGTACCTTGAACCACCACACTCTTCCCCTTCTCTTCAGCAGTAGGAGCTTTCGAAGATGACGGAACAGCCCCCAAAGCATAAGCTTGCACAACCTGCCTGTCCTTTATCGGTTCCGGACAGTTCTTCTTAATGTGCCCCAGCTTATCACAGTTGTAGCACTTCAACAACACCTTCGGATTCTTGCAATCCTTGGAGAGATGGCCCTTCTGCCGACAATTATAGCAGGTCTTTTCCCCCTTCAGCTTCTTCTGACCATCCTTACCCTTCTGCTGTTGCTGCTTCCTCTTCTTGTTTCCACCCTGCTGTGGTTTAGGTTCCTCCCTGGTCACAGCAACAACATATACTTCCTTAGGAAACAAACTCTCGTGCCTGAGAGCTTTCTCCATCAGCTTCTCAAATGGATCGTCCAGATGATCCACCAACTGTCTTCCAAGATAACTGTCCAAGCCTGTCACGAATTTCTCGTTCTTCTGGTAGGGAGATTCAATATACGATCTAGCATACTTGGACAGAGCCTCAAACTCAGAAACATACTCAAGAACTGGCCTCCCACCCTGCTTGAGTTCAACAAACTTCTTAAACAAAACAGACTTCTGAGCTGTAGAGATAAACTTGGCTTCAAATCTAACTTGGAATTGCTCCCAAGTAATTTCTTCCTCCAGAGTATCAATGGTGATAGAGTTCCACCAATCAGAAGCTCTCCCTTGAAGCTGTCTTGATGCAAGCTTCCTTTTAGTTGCATCATCAATTCCCAAGTCACCAAAAATCCTTTTACAAGCATCTATCCATCTTTGGACTTCAATGGTTGACTCTGTCCCTAAGAAAACCTTTCCTCCAAGAGCAGTATAGTCCTTACACAACTTAGCAAAATCCACCGATCTTGGAGCTTGAACTTGAACTCCAACATCTACAGATGGCCCTGGAGCTGGTATCCTTCTCATGATAGAAGTCATCATAGCTTCAAACATAGCTCCATAATTAGCAACTCCTTCAGCGGCACGGCCTTCTCTTGTAGCTGGTCTCCCTCTTCGACTCATCCTTAGTATCTACAAAAAGGACTGATTAGAACACCTTGAGGAACAACTACATAAGGAGTTCAAATCCATCTAAACTACTATATTATATATAGTAATCATCCATCAAAATACAATTACGTCTCTCTTACGCGGTTACGTCAGCGAGCGTTGGCTAAAATCGATTAACCAAAGCTCTGATACCAAATGTGACGACCGTCCATGACTCCCGCACGGAAACAAGGGAATAGTGCGCTGAAAGTGTGCCAGGCAGCCATGGGTGACCGTCAAGGGTAGAATAAACATCGCAGACTCTATCGTAAAACTCACAACGCATGGATAAAATACAATAGAGAAATATAATATAGTGAAGCTCCCATAGAACAGAATATCATCATCTAATCATAATAGCTTTATACATGGTCTGAATCATGAATATAAGAAGCCCCACTACATAGCACTCAGAGTAATCAACAATCAGCGGAATATCCAGTACATAGAATATGAAAATAATATGTAAAGCCTCCTGCTCGTCTTCGTCATCATCAGCGTGAGCCACTAAGATCAGCACCTGCCACCTGTCACCTAGCCTGCCCATCCCAAACATGGATGAACAGACCAAGGTAATAAGAGGAGACATAAAACCTTGAGTCAGACAACAGTCTTAGTGAGCAGTAAATCAACTATCAAACATACCAAAAGAGCATAAAGGATAAAAGGAATAGGAACCCAAACCATCCCACTCCACCTCTTTCTACAGTGATAGCCCCCAGACACACACCAAGGAGAGGCAAACATAGCAAAGCAGATAATTAAAGTAAAGCAATAATCACTCGAGTCAAGGTCGATGTTTTCCAAATACAAACCCCCAAGGCCTAAACCAAGATCAGATAAGCACCCAGAAAACACCGCTCTTGAGATCGAATGATGGTACAACCAAACATCCATGTCCCTGGCTATCACTGTTATCATTGCCTTGATTTTATCGTTAATTGAATGACCAACTCATCTTTCAACCATCCGTCAAGGGCTAATGGCAACCCCGGTTCTAGACATAACTCCGCACGTCATCGTGACCCGTGCCTAGGTATAACGAATCTACCCAGAGTACTAGCACGCCATCATGACCCGCGCCTGGGTATAACGGATCTACCCAACGTACTCTTGCTTTGAGCTTGCTAGAACCTTCAACAACGATAAGATCTCAGCCTTCTAGTCATCCTCCTCGACGACTATTCCCATTGTAGCTCAAGCACCTCTCGAGCCCACCATTATCCACCAACTCGAACCGCATCATCGAGTAATCAACATGCTTGGGATGATCCCGTCTGGATTAAACCAAGGCTTCCACATCATGCTTTGCTCCAACGCATCTTAGCAAAGTCCATCTCATCATCATACTTCGCCTCAACATATCATGGCAAAGTCCATTTCGTCATCATACTTCGCTTCCTCTAACTATAGCAAAGTCCTTGAACCCATCCATATGAGCTTCATCATCCGCTTCATATGCCACAGCAGCTTTCACCATTCAAGAGCCTTTCCACTTAGCTTTTGAATCATCTTCAACCATCTTGTCCCAAATCAACTACAAGCTAACTCGAGACAATCAAATCAATCATACATCCAAACAATCAAGCATTCAAACAAGATCTAATCAAGCAATATCAACTATAATGGCAATTTCGTAAATAAATGAGCATAAGTCTAACATATGTGAAATCATGGATTTTAGCATAGATCTATCAAATATAAAACATGGGTTTTGTCTCTATAACTTGTTAATTGAACTTGCATAGGCAAACATCTTCAAAAGTAATGAATCTAGTCTTGGAACTAAGAAAAATGTATGAAATCTCTAACTTTAACACTCAAACAAGCTACCAATCCAATATACTCCTTTGGGTCCGCGTGAGAGATAACTACCACTCACCGAATCACCCAAACACTTCAACAACTATCAACTAAAGATCTGGACAGCAAGGATTCAAGCTCGATTCGTCGAAATCTCGCTTGAAATGGTGAAATCTAGCTTCGTCGGATGAAGATCTTCAACTTTGGCTCTTCAATCTTCAATCTTGATCTTCGATCTTGAATGGATGTTAGCACTCGATTAAAGTGGAGAAAAGAAGTGAAGAAATGTTGTAGTCGAGTTCCTAAAATGGCAGCACTTCGTCGCTTCAAAAACCGGTGCCAAAAAGTGAGCCAAACCCCTCTATTTATAGGCTGAAATCACCCTTAGGTCGTCGCCGACCTAAAGATCCCCGACCTAACTTAGGTCGTTTACGACCTAAATCTCAGTAGTACATGCGACCTAAAATACAGCCGCCTTCCTTAACTCGAACCAACGACCTACGACTTACCCAAACACACAAGATCTCACGACCTAACTCCTATGCGACCTAACAAACAAGGCCGACTTAGCACACACATGCACTTACACGACCTACCTAGCTGCCGACTTAAAAGCATACGACCTAACACATAAGCCTCTATACGACCTAACCTAGTCACGACCTATCAAGCAACACGAGTTACAGCCTAACAACTCATAGCGGCCTTCCTTAGGTCGTCTAACGACCTAACTAACCTACCGACCTAACTATGCTACGACCTAAAACATGACGACTTAACCACCAATCCTTAACTCGCCTACGACCTAGCTTCCTTAGGTCGGTCCAAACTTAGGTCGGTCCAAACTTAGGTCGGTCAGAAATCATAACTCGTAACTGTTAGGTCGTTAACCCTATGTCGCTAACTATCTTAGGTCGCTCTACCGACCTATCTACCTTAGGTCGTAAAACACTAAACTCGGTCAAACGACTCATCCTCCTTAACTCGCTCACACACTAACTCGTTAGCCCATAGCCTTCTTAGGTCGGTCACATCTACATCCTATAGGTCGTTTACGACTTATAAGCCCAGCAACTTACCAACCCGTTCCAGCCCCTAAGTCGTAACTCGTAGTCAACCTAAGCTAACTTCCACACGAGTTAAGCTATCACACGACCTAAGCACTAAGTCGGTTACGACTCAATTCCGAACGACTTAGGCCACTCACGAGCTAGCTATTGCACGGCCTAACCCCCTTAAGCCGTAAACCCTACCACCTAGGTTCAACACGACTCAAACAATACAAACGACTTAATGCAACTATTTTACGACTTATCGACATGTAAAATACGGGTCGTTACAGAAGTGAAAAGAAATTGTACATACAGACAAATGACAATGAGGAACAATTAAGGTTTATAACAGGGTATTTATAGAAAAAGCTGAAAATAGAGGAACGAATACGATTGGTTTGGATAATTGAACGATAAATGGCTCGAAAGACCCGTTCTGACTCCGTAACGAAATTGGGTCAACCCATATATCAAAATAGATGTTTTTGAATATTTTAAAATCAACGGAACAAGTTTCAAGTCCTAATTCCATCGTACGAAGAAGTTATGCTAAAATCAAGTTATTCCAAATTGATTTCAATTGATTTTGATTTAATTGATTTCAAGGCGTTTCAAGCCCGTACGATCAAACGACAAGCCAGATCGCTACGAAACTTGAAATCCTACAACAATTCACCGATACGTATCCGATGAAACTAGTTTCGTCGAAATACGAGTCAGTGGCCAAAATGGCTATTTTTACATTAATTAAATAATTTAATAATTAATTAAATCAAATTTTCAATTTCAATTCTATAATTGACAATTTTAATCATTTTAAATTTCTTAATCATTTATACTAATTTAAACAATTTAGATGTCCATTTAAAGTTAATTAATTTATCAATTTTAGTGTTAACCTCAATTCATTAAATTCAGAAATTATAAATAAATTTCCCAATTATTCCATTCATTATTGTCAAACAGATGGATTTAACATTGGATTCAAAACTATTACATCAATATTCTCACATTCCATCTTAATTTCAAATAACGTAATATTTAGATATTTAAATTCATTTAATTGCAATTAATCCAATTATTATAGTTCAAATCCCAATAAATTGATAAATCTTTATTTCCATTTTTTAAATTCCACAAATTGTCCTATTATAAATAACATTAACATTATTTCCATATAATATTATAATTACTATTTATTATTATTAATTCATAGATTAATTCAATATCTACGTTTGTTTTCTGGTATAAAATTTATTACCAAGTATACATTTACCTTTTTTCAACTAATTGGGATTTCATTCAAGTTCATAAAAATAACTATAAATAACACTATTGCATTTCACTTTAGTTATTATTTCATTAACTAAATTACAAATTTTTTATATCTTCCCATATTTATTCACCATTCCTAATTAAATTAACATTTTTAATTATCGAAAATTACGGTTGTTACACAGTTTCACCTTGCTTTTTCCAAAAATGAAGAAAGGAAAAACTACTTGATATATATATATATATATATATATATATATATATATATGCAAAAGTCATTTCGTTTTTTAAAGAAAGAAGACACTTGTTTATTTGCATGCTAATCAACTTACAAATGTTAAATTTTATGATAAAATTAACTTGCACATGTTTAAGTATATTACATGTTTTATACTTGTCTTTTATTTATGCATTAATATTTAAATATGTTAATAAAACTTTTATATTATATTTACCTTAAGTTTATAATATTACACATGTTTCAATGTATGCTTAAATCTTTTACATTTGTAAATATGCATGTATTAATGATTTTAATAGTTTTTTGATATAATTTTATATTATATTTATTATTCAGTTTTGTATATAAATTATATGTTTTCTTTGTGTTTTATCTCTAAGTTTATTAATATATATGTATTAAAGCTTTTATTTATTCTTGTGTTATATTTATATTCATACCTTTTCTAGTATTTATACATATATATAACTCTTAAAAGAGAAGATTTTAAAATCTTAATTATGCACTAATAAAAATCATAGATATTTATTCTTTGAATTTCAAACCACAAATTCAAATTTAATTTAAAATCAACTCATATATATAACACATATTTAATTTATTTGGAAATAATAAGTTTTGCCCATTTTAAATAATTATATTAGCAGATTATCAAATAAATATTTTCCCTGGTATAAATATTAATTATCAGATTTATTTTTTCAACTTTAAAAATCAGTATTTAATAGTTAAAATCAGATAATTATTGTAACAACCCTGTATTTTGTGATTATTTTAATTGTATATTTTAGTTATTTTAAATTGAATTTCTGATTTAAAAACTTTATTTTATTTATTAAAATGGATAAATTTTGTCATTTTAAATATAAATTTTGATTTTTGTGTGAATTATAATGCCGAACCTGAATAAATAGAATATTTTCCATAAATGTGAATTTTGGTCAATATGGTCAAACTTTGACTTTTAAATTTTAAATTTAAATTTTTGAATTTTATCTTTTATTATGAAAGCAAATTAAATTTCAAGTATACTTCTTTTCGTTTCATTGAAATCCGATTAATATTGTGAAGGTTATGCTTTTTGTACTATTATGTGTAAATTGTTTTATTTAACAAAAAAAATGTTTATTTTAATTGATATAAATAATATTTTTGTTTGATATATCATGTTATAATTGTGTATATATGTGTAATATGACATGTTATGTATATATTTACAACATTTGTTCCGCTTTTGTTTCATTTAATATGGATATATACTTTGTAAATTAAGTAACATACAAAGTTGTAGATAGCAATTAATTACGTTTCTATATCCGTTTTCTTATTTATATCTATAGTGTTTATATAAACGGTATGTATTTACTAAATTATTTCTTTGGCATATATTCTATTAAATATATAGGAAACACATAAATGAAGATACGTTACCTATATTTAATTAAAGACATACGTTACGTTTTGATTTATTGCCTCTTTATCTTTCCATCCATTGATTTCATTCCATAACTTCTCCTTGATAGCCTTTAGTTTTATTTTGAAATTCATGTGAGAAAACATCACATTCTTTCATTTCTCATGCCTATTTTCAGATCTGAGAAAATGGCATCCTCTTATTTTTTCTACTTTTTCTTTCACTTTTCTATTGATTTTTCAATTATTTTTGCTTGTTTCTTCATGTATTTTGATCGGCTATCACCTCAACACCTCCTCCAACCACCACACCACCTTCTTCCCACCACCATACAAGGCCTGACATCCCTCTCCTCTGACCTATATTGGCCGTGGCCATCCAATGGTGCAATCATCTCAAAAAGTTGCAAAATCCTTGAAAGTATGCCATAGCCAAACCTAGTTTGCACATACCCTTCATTTTCCGCTTCGGCCTCCTCCTTAGCCATCACCACTTGCTTTTTCACCACCACTAGCTATCTCTCCAGCCACTACCTGACATGTGCATGCCATGGCTGAACCTAGATGTGACCCTAGGCCTGGCCTATGTTGAATAAAAGTTCCACTTTAGCCTTGTCTCCTTGCATTCCTCACATGTAACTCCCAAATCCCTTGTATTCTCTTGCTTGCCGTGCCTATATGTGCCAAACCAGACCCATTCCCATTAATTAGACCATCATGGCTGAGCTTAAGCATGTGTGGCCGAGCAAAAGTGTGAGCAAGTCAAGCAAAAAAATTGATTTAAAAAGCTTGGTAATGCCCATTTGTTAATTCCATTTCCATTTGTTTCAATATAAACTTTGGCATCGTATCTATATTTATATATGGCTTTGTTTTGTTATTGAATACAAGATTAACATCTTGGCTCTCTCTCTCCACTCAAATCAAAAGTCATATCGTGCTTTTTGGAATTCGTTTGTGTGTTTTGATTTGCTAACTCTAGCATAAAAGGTGAGTTTTCACTCATGACATTTATACTTATATAATTAGTGAAGTGACAACAAGTGAATGTGTAGAATTATTATATTATGTTATACCTGCCTGTGATGTTAATTATATGATGTTAAACCCTGTTATAAACTTGTCTCATCATCCGTTATGTTTTAGTCTGTTATACTGTGTATTAATTTCTATTTCTCACACTGCAAGTTCCATGTAGAATAGAATCACTATGGGTTGAAATGATACATACCCGAATGGACTTTAGAATAGGAAAAATCATTACGGGCTGAAATAATAGGCCTGGGTGATTTTTATTTATTTGTCTTGAGATTGCGGGTTTGAATTAATCAAATCCCGAAAATTTTACAGATTATGGATTTATATGATAATTTCCGCATCACTTGATTTAGGTGTGAAATATTATCCAGACCCGTGGTTGATTTCAAAAATATGATTTCTTATAAAAATTCATGTATCGTAAATGAAAGAAGAAAAAAAATATGAAATTTGACTTATATTGGATTTAAAATGGTTAAGCAGTGATTTTCTAAAAGGTTAAATGGTATAATTTAATAAATGGTTTGAGTTGTAGTGTGAAAGTTTGATTTAACTTAATACTGGGAATTTAAGTAAAAATGGAATTATAAGCTTAACTTGGTAATTAATATAATTTATGTCTGAAATGGATAGTTATAAAGTAAAAGAAAATATCAAGTTATTTGTAAAATAAAGTAAGCAACTTACAGTGTATTTTGAATTTATGTAATTAGTTAAATGCAAACTAAATGGATAGTTAAATGGAAATTTGGAATTTCACTTGACTTGGAATTGTGATATTTGGTTTTAAAATGAAAGTTTAAGTAAATTAAATAAAATGGAAATTTAGTTCAATATGTTAAATGGTAATTTGAAATTTAAGTGATAAATAATCGTTAAAAGGTAAAGAATGGGAAATTTGTACACTTTAATTTAATAAGTGAAATTATTGATATTTATTTGTGAAATTTACTTTATAAAAATCATAACTTCAAGGGTATTTAAATGACCATTTTAAAGTGGAAAATGTGAAATTTTATAAGTTAAAATGGTTTAAATTGAAGTTTATTTGTGGCTGAAATTCTACTGTAAATCGGGAAGCTAAATTTTTTGTGAATTGCATATTTGATTTGAAGGAATATTGACTTCACTTTTTAATGGTTTAAATGAATGATTTTAATTTGGAATTATAAATCATTTTGAAATTTATAACCACGAGTACGCTGCTTTGTGTGTCATGTGAGTTCCTTGTGATTGTTTGATGCACACATTTGATTTTGAGAGTGTGGCTAGAGGTGAGCGATTACTACAGCTCTACGCTACCCTAGTCACAATAACACTGTTATTTGCATTGTTTACTTTATTATGGGTATTTCTAGGATAGTGTTTATTACTACTTAATCGGTGGTTTGACCGATCCTTAAAGGATGGACGATCCCAAGCATCCTTTAAGTTATTGTGCATTGCCATTACAATTCACTTGAGTTGGTTTACATTGTATGAGTATATATTTCCTGACTCGAGTGTTTGCGTTTTACTTTACGCTGGGGTCAGCCTGAGAGTCACAGCTTTGGATTCACCTTCTGGAGCTAGAGATTTGTTGGAGCTTATTTGACTCTCTATTCGTCTATTTTTGATCCAGTTATTTCCTATTCGGTATTGCTTCTGTATTAGTGATTTATGTATCCAGACTTCTATTGCATCCATTTTTAAACTATGTTATTTTGTATATGTTTTGAGAGTATGTATATCGTAGCTTCATGAACTACTATGGTATTTTATTTCCGCTGCGAGTTATTCTGATATTCTGTATCTGTGATTCTGTGTTTGATTTTATTTGCTCCAAATTTTATTACAATATGTTATTTTGAATTATTCAACTCTGACATGTGTGTGGATTATTGTCGATTTGAATGGTCCAAACTAGTAGGTTGTTAAAATTTGGTATCAGAGCTTTGGTTTTAGGAAAACCTTAGCCTGAGGAGAAAAAACTCGTTAGAGATAGGGCAGAAATGCCCTAGAATGAGTGAAATCAATCTCAAAATCATTTCCATATGAGAGAACGTACTTTCGAAGTATAAAATGTTTTTCAAATGATTTTAAAGGATTTTTAAAGCTTATTTTGGTATAAATTATATTTCAAAAGCAAAATTTTCTAAACTTCATCCTTTTTGCATCCACCTTGTTAGTAAATCTCTTCGGTTAGGATCCGCTAGAATTTTGAACTTCTATCTTGTTCGATCCTGATGCTTTGTTTATGTAGGAGTGGTATTCTGTGGATCTGTTTGTTATCTGTAGTATGTTAGGTTGCACTAAGTGAACTCTTTTGTATCTTTTGCTTAGCTGAAGTTTTCAAACCAAAGATATTTATGCTCCTGTTCTTCGTATGATATGAATTTGAGTCTTTCCAAATAATGAATATAAACTCTTTTGTATTGACATAAGTTGTATATATCTCTAATCTTTGTTAGGATTCTTTTGATTAGGGTTCCTCTAAATTTGAGTCTCTGTTCTATTTTGAAATCCATCCTTGAATCATCCCTTAAAAAAAAATTGTTGATTGTATTTTGAAATTAAGTATACATCGAAATTATTATTTTGATAAGGATGGCCATATTTTTATATAAAAGTGAAATGTTTTCGATAAGAATTATTAACCTTTCAAAATGAAAATTTTGAAGCTTTGAAAGGATTTGGAATTTTTGATTTTAATGGAATGGTTTTGAAATTGAAAATTCGTAACATCCCAAAATTTTTAATTAAAATAAATAATATTTTTAAACTCTTGGGGTTTAACTTGAGAATAAATTGGAAGAAAAATCTAAAACAAATAAAATTAGTGGAAATAATATATGGAATAAATTCTAATTTTATTTTGAGTTGAAAATATTGAAATATTAAATGTTTTAAAAGTCATTTGGATTTAAAATCTTATATATATGAACATGACATATATTATTAACACTGAATACACCTTAAAATTTTTAATTTAAATTTGTTCAAAATAAGGGTGGATATACAAATGGACATTAGTGTTTATATTTCAAGTTTAAAAAAAAATTAAAGATTGAACTTAAACTTATAATAAATGTTTTAAAAGGTAAGTAGCATTTAAAATTATGAAGATGTAATATATATACATACGTATATATATTAGTTTAATTCTTTCAACATTGTACATGTTAGACATATATATATACAAAAGAGTAAAAATATAAATTTATTTTTAAAAATGTATAATATATAGATATAAAATTTATAAAGTTTTCTTTTGCTTTGTAAACATCAAAGGCTGAAACATACATGGAAAATAGAGTTGAATAATTAACAAAATCTAGGGTTTAAGATGTCTTCTTACAAATGGCACAAGGCATCAATTCCTTAATAAAAAATTCAAATAAAAAATTCAGGAAAACTCTTCACCTTCTAAAATTCAAATTTTCAAATCCACTAACACTTGATGTTCAGTAATCAAAAGATCTTTGCAATCTTTACTTCAACATTCAAGAAGAAAAGTTCAGAAAAAGGAAAAAAATAAAAGAAAAGAAAGGAAACAGTCTTCTTCAATTTCAAAGTAAAATCTGAAGTGTTTCAAACAGTATTGTGATACTTTTAGGCAAGTTTTGTTTTAAAATTTATAGTTCATGAAATTTTGATTTTTAAATTAAGTGTTAACAATCAATTCAAAACAAAAACTGCAGATTTGTAAAGTAGAGGGGTTTCTGGTTTTAAGGCAGTGCAGTTTTTCTTTCTAGAAATAAAATTTAAAAAAGGCAAGTAATATTTTATTTATTTTGAATTTAAGGTTTCAATCTAAAATGAAGCAAGGATTAAACAATATTTAATTGGTTGCAGGAAGAATCAAGATCAAAGCTTTACTCTATTGCTGGTTTCAAGTTTCAGGAAAAAGTTCTGTGTTAAAATTTCAAGCTGTAAGTAATCTAGAAAAGATTTGTTTTTTAATGATTAAAATAAATGAATACAACATGGGATTTAATACAACCATATCTAATTTTATTTGCAAGAAGGATCAAGAATTAAATGCTATTTTGGTTTTCTAGTGGCAGAAAATAAAAAGGCTCTCTGTTCTATTAAAAAAGAAATTAACTGTAAGTGAATCAAAAATTTGGTTATTGATTTATTAAGTGAATGAATACAACCAGGAATAAACAAAGATCTGTAACTATGAAATTGCAGATATAAAACTTAAAAGAATTTAAAGTAGAAAAAACGAAGAAGAGGTTCAGGCTTCATCTCTGTTTTGAAACTGTCAGGAAGCATTCCTATCTTCTGGAAAAAAAGGTGAGTAGACCTATGTTTATTCAAATTCTTTGTGCTTGAATCCCTGTATGAATGTGATGGCTTTGAATTGAATGAATGATAGGCTTGTGTTTTGATTTTTTGGAAACATTGTTTCCTGTTTTTCTTTGTTGTGTTTTGTTTTTCCTGTAAACAATTTGAGTTACAGTGTCATTCAAAAAAAAAACCCTCTCCCCAGTTCTTTTAAAAAGTAATCGAATTGTAAAGATAGGTAGAAGGATGTTCAACAATGCATCATGGTTTAGATTTAATCAAAGCAAAGCCACTGTTCTTTTACTATGAAAACTTTGAAGAACAAAAACACAGTAGCATCTGAACTTTGGTTCACAGGGTAATCCATATCAAAGGAAATTTAAAATCTTTCTCTCTTTACTTCTGAAAAAAAAGAATGTACTCAAGTTAAAAAAAAAAAATTGAACCTGTATCTTATATCAGCGATGTATTAAAACAACATACCTATTCTTTCTTCCTGGAAATAGTGAAGTACTGTCACACTTCAAGCTTTTCAAGAATTTCAAACTTCCCAAATCTTAACTTTAATAACACTATGTGGACCCCTTGTAAAAATAATTGTTTTAGAAACAAAAATTTAATTTTTTCATCGCATATTGCTCGGGAAAATGGGAGTTGATCGGAAAATGAGTTTTTGACAAAATCTGATGATCTATGTAGTTATGGGCCTCGAAATGGGGGTAGCAGCGAGATTTAACGATTGCGATTACTAGAAAAATACCAATGTATTTTATAAAACCCAAATTTTTGAACAAGAGATTGAAATAGGGTTTAAGAACCCATGTTTGTTCACGTAAAAAAAATGGGTCGCTGATGATCCTCGGCACATCGAGTTGGACGAGGGTCTGGGGTTAGCTTCGTGGATCACCGGTGGTGATGTGGCCGCAGTGGTGCGAAGCCAGGTGGTCAGCGTCACGTGGTCGGGGTGGTTTTGGTCGAGCAGTTGATTTCCAGTTCGAGGCTGGTAGCTCGATTTTGATTTGAGGGGAGATGGGGCACTTCGATGAATGGAGATGGTTGCTGGGTTGGGGGTTGACGTGCGGCGATGTTCGCCAGTGGTCCGAGTCGCCTCCGGTGCCGGTGCACGTGCACGAGGATGATAGGTGTGTCAGTATGATGCTTGGGGAAGAAAGGACGGTAGCTCGGAGTAGTACGCGGGGGATTCTAGGCACAAACTCGAAGGAGGACTCGAGTCGTTTGATGCGGTATCGGGTCGAATTTAAAACTTAACAAATTTTTTTGCAAAGGGAGGGCAACACGGGCCAATCTGGGTAAAACTCGAAGTAGGGGGATTTTATCTCGAGGTAAACCCGAAGCACGTCTCGGGTGAGTGAATTTAAAACAGCAACCCAGTTTGTTTTTACCAAATTTTTGAAAACACCAGTAAACTTATTTCCTAAATAAATTAATGATGATGATAAATAGCATATGAAACAAATGGCATTTCAAATTTATAATTTTATAAAAGTTGTTTTAAAGTTTGAGTTAACAAAATTCTTAAAAGTAAAATAAATGTTTAAATGTTAATTTAAAAAAAAAACCAAATTGATTTATAAAAATGAAAGAATAATTAACCCTTAAGGCTTGCAATGATTTTACAATCTAAGATTAATTAATTAAAGAATAGGAAATTTATAAAAATAATTAAACTTAATTAATTAACAATTAAGAATTAATAAATTAAAATAATAAATTAAAGGATAATTAATTAGTTAAGCCAATTAAAATAATTCATAATTAAGTAGAATTAACCATTAATTTAAAAGATTGATAAAGGCAAATATATGGTTAATTCACTTTAATAACAATCACTTGAATCAACGATGATTGACCATCATCAAACACTCTGTACTGGATTGACATTTTTGTTGTGATGCTGTGATTGCTTTGTGATGATCTATGATTTGTGATTTGTTCCTATATGTATGTAAAACCCCTTTTTCCCGTAAAACGGCATTTAAACTTCGATGCGACAGGGTGTCGGATTTCATTTTGTTATCCGAAACCCATATCGAACCTTGAATGTGAATCTTTGTGATTGATACACCCACATGTTTTAAATTTGAGCGCTCACAATTCGGATTAGCCGGGAGAGGACCTTTGTGTCATATAACCCATTCCGAATAGTGATTCGACGAATGGATTGCATTTTAAGACCTGCGGTGAAGACCGGGTGTCTTCGAAAACGATAGGGTAACCTATCGATTGTCTCTGCACCGAGTTTCTCCGGTATAGGGGTTCCCTAAGTGATGGGAAGTCCGATCGGGATTGTGGATGCCCGGATTTGCAAGGGCTTCTTCCTTTATTAAACGAAGTGCCTTCGGTTCTGTTCGAACCCGGAACAGACTTGTATGGTCGTGTGTCTGACACTACACTTTGAGCTATAAAGCCGATTTCTTTCAAATACATATCTGTTGGTGGCGGAGAATTTATTCTCTTAGCTTAATACCCTTCCCTGAGACGTACGAGCTCAGAGGTTATGTAGTTGAAGGTTATCAGCGATATACTCCCATTTTGGTAGTGTGGCATGCTAAGTGCTGCCGTATAGTGATGATCATTTGCGATCAAAGCATGGCTTTCGTGTAAAGCGTAGCTTTGTGGACGAGACCTCATCGGACCTCACACCCCGAAAATGGCCAAAACAGGAAAGATGCGGCAAGGTTATCAGTGTCGCGCCCTTTAGGGTATGTCATTTCCTTCTGGAAAAAGGTAGCGTCATGGTATGAAGCCCAGATACTTACCTATGTGGTTCCTTCAATCTCATTATTCTGTGTGGTTGTTGCTTTGTGATGGAGGGCCCTCAGATAAAGATCCCAAAGGACCAGGGAGTGGCATACTCGAGTAGTAGTTACCTAGTTATAGAGGTAACCCGAGCTTGTGTTGGCAGAGAGCCGGGTAGGTTCTCGGGACGTCCTGCCAGAGGTGTACCCATATGGCATAGGAAGTTCCTTAGCCTGACCATTTGTTGGAAATCCAATTCCCAATACGAACCCCGTACGGTTTTAGTTGTATTACCTGTCATTTACTTATGGTGGCGCCCCACTGTTTAGATGGTAGCTATAGTAGGCATACGATACTGGTCGTATGTTGCCTAAGATTGATATTTTACTTTCGAAATGTCTTTCTGCACCATGCTCTAGTAATAATATCAAGAATTTTTCCCGTATCAAGCACATTTGACTATCATGAGAAGAAATCTTTCCCAATTCTGCGATTACATTGTGTGTGTGGCGGGAGGTCTTATGGTAGTTTCATTTTCCAAAAGCATACCGGTTTTTCTTGTATGAATTTGTTTTATTTAAAAGCAATTATCTTTGTTTACTCATACCAGTCCCATGACTAACCCGGAGTTATTGTTTCCTTTCTAAACTCTGGGTGCCCACCATTTCTACACGGGCAGCCTAGTAGCAGGTTTTCTGTATTTTGGCTCTAGCTACATTTTGGAGTATTTTGGTTTGGAGATTTTTGGTTTGTGGAAGCTCACACCTTAAAGACATTTTGGAAACTTTTGGATCTCGAGGTGCTTAGTTTGGTTTTCATTATAATTCTCTTTCCTTTTGAAGACTTTGGCATATGATATCTAGTTGTGCTATTATGTCATTCTATTTGGAGATGTTATTCATGTATTATGTACTCTGATGTTGTAATAGATATTATTATGATGTTGTATCTGTGATATGATGCATGATATTCATTTTATTTCCGCTGCTTTATATTCAACTAATGTTGTTATAAGCTCCATCCGACTGGAGTTCGATGTTTGAATCATTGACAGTCGAATACAAGTGAGGTATTTGATGTCAATTTTCGAATGTTGAATTTCGGATCGTGACAGTCGGTATCAGAGCTAAAGGTTGAGTAAGAACTTTAGCTACGGAGTATAACACATTAGATGGCTCATTAGAGAAAGGGTGAAGTATACCCTAGAATGAGTATAATCGATCAACACCTCAAAAAAATTCTTAGTCTATTTCCTTTAATTGCCGATATTTCTTAAGATATCTCGTCCAAATATCTAAGCCAATTTTCTTACTAATTACAGATAGTAAGGATGAGCTGACGAAGAGGCAGAGTTGGGGGGCGAGGAAATGCCACAGCACCTAGCCAAGTTACCCCTACAACCGAGGCAACTTTACCTATTCAGAATCAGCCGAATCTGGCTGACTTATATAAGAACTTCTCAAGGCTTGGGGGTAAGCCATTCACCGGCAAAGAGACGATTGTTGACGCCCAGACATGGATTGGGTCTTGTGAGAAAATCTTTAAGGGGCTTAAGCTGCAAGATGATCAGATGCGTCTCATAGCTACTTGGCAACTTCAAGATGAAGCTTCAGCATGGTGGGAGACAGTCACTATTGATGAGCCTGAGGACGAGTTCACTTGGGGCAGATTCAAAGAAGTATTTGAGAAGCGCTATATGCCATCAGCTAGGATTTCTCGTATGTACCAGGAATTCATGGACTTAAAGCAAGGAAGTTTGTCATTCGAGGAGTATCTCAACAAATTCAATGATTTGTCTCGCTTTGGTCCAGAATTAGTGAACACACCTTTGAAGAAGAATGAGAGATTCATTCGTGGGATGAATAAAATGTTCCACGAAAGGATGACTGGCCACGTCAAAAATCCTTCTCAGATTTGGTTGATATGGGATACCGTTATGCTACACTAGACATGCAAGAAGCACCAAGGGAGAAAGGAAACTCAAGCAATCAGAATTGGAAGAAGAGGAAATTTGGAGGCAAGAAACCATGGCAAGACAAGGAGAGAAAGAAGAGCAATCAAGGGAGCACAACAGAGAACGTCACTTGTTATAATTGCTTGGAGAAGGGCCACTATTCTAACAGCTGCAAGAAGCCAAAGAGAAATCAATCCGCTCAAGAAAAGCCCATGAAGTGCTATTATTCTCAGAAGGTGGGACATGAAGTGAAAGACTGCCCAACTATGAAGCAAGCCCAGACAGCTAAAGTGTACTCAGTCAAAGACAAGCCTACATCTTCCAAAGCAGAAAAGGGAAAGGGAGTTCTGGAAGGTAATCTTACCATTTATGATAGCATTGTTAGGGTTCTTTTTTATACTGGCGCTACACACAGTTTTATCTCTCAACAAGCTATTAATGAATTGAATATTGAACCTGATTTTATTGATGAGCCTATATGTGTAAGGATCCAGTTGGAGGTCCCACAAACCTCTGTCTTCGATGTAGAGATGTTCCTATCTCATATTCTTGCCATCAATTCCCTATTGGTCTTTTTTGTCCTAGACTTCAACGAGTTTGAAGTCTTGCTCAGAATGGATTGGCTAGCAAAATATGAAGCCAAATTGAATTGCAATAATCGGTTGATTTCAATCAAAATCGAATTTGGGGATTTCATCGAAATTTCTTGTGAGGACCCAAGTCCTAAAAGGGAAGGGTTGATGTATCATTTGGGTTATCCTGAACCCAGCTTGGAGTCTATTCCTATTGTTAGAGATTTTCCAGATGTATTTGAAGAAGTGAAACCTTTACCTCCTCACCGAGAAATAGAATTCAAAATCGACCTTGTGCCTAATGCTCGTCCCGTCGTTCATGCAAGTCGCAGGATGGCACATAGGGAAAGGGTTGAATTAGTCGAGCAGACAAGATTTACTAGCAAAAGGGTTAATTCGACCCAGTGTTTCTGAATGGGGCTCAGCCGCCGTATTTGTTGCTAAGTCAGACGGATCTTTGAGGTTGTGTGTAGATTACCGCAATCTCAATAAGCAGACTCTCAAGAATAAGTTCCCACTGCCCAGAATTGATGATTTATTTGATCAGTTGCACGGCGCTTGTTTCTTTTCGAAGATGGATCTAGCTCAAGGGTTCCATCAATTACGAATCGCCAAAGACTGTGTTCATTTGACAGCTTTCAGGGGTCCCAATATGTTCTACGAATGGTTAGTCATGCCTTTTGGGCTAACCAATGCCCCAGCGTACTTTGTGGACCTTATGACTCGTGTGTTTCGGGATGTATTGAATAAATTGGTGCTCGTATTCATTGATGATATTTTGGTCTATTTCAAGACCGAAGAGGAGCATGCCGAACACCTTAGAATCGTCTTGGAAATATTGAGGAGAAATATTCTATATACTAAATTTTCCAAATGCCACTTTTGGGTCAAAGAAATCAAATTTCTTGGCCATATTGTTAATGAAGAAGGGATTTTTGTTGATCCTAGCAAAATTTCCGCCATTCTTGATTGGAGAAGACCTACTACCCAAACGGAATTTCGAAGCTTTATGGGCCTAGGGGGTTATTATCGGAAGTTTGTGCAGGACTTTTCGAAGTTAGCTAGTCCATTGACCAAGCTAACAATGAAGAATGCCAAGTTCATTTGGACTCCAAAATGTGAAAAAGCTTTTGAGGAGTTGAAGAAGAGATTAACCACCGCTCCTGTTCTCGCTATTATCAACGAGAATCAGGGTTTATCCGTTTATACCAATGCTTGTGGTGAAGGCTTGGGTGTAGTATTGATGCAAAATGGGAAGGTGATTGCCTACGCGAGTAGACAATTACGTCCTCATGAAAGAAATTATCCGACCCATGATTTAGAGCTTCTAGCTGTTATCTTCGCTTTAAAAATATGGCGACATTATCTTTTGGGTAAGAATCTTTTCAGCTTTCTTAACAATCTATGAATTTAATCTAATTTAACTTAACAAATATACTTATCGAACTCTCTTTATTTCTAGGTGAAAAATTCGAGTTATTCACCGACTATAAATCTTTGAAATATCTCTTCCACCAGAAAGATCTGAATTTGCGACAACAACGTTGGCTAGAATTTTTGGCATCTTATGACCTAGACATTCTATATATACCCGGAAAAGCCAATGTAGTTGCCGATGCTTTAAGCAGAAGACATGTTGTTCTCGCATACCTTGTTATTGCCCCTACTCTTCTTAAGAGGATTGTAAGACAGCAGACTGAAGACAAATTTCTTCGGGAAATTCGTAGAAGAATAGTTCGAGGAGAGAACTCTAGTTTTGAAATTAATGATAATGAAGTTATAAAGATGAAAGGCAGAATTTGTGTCCCCGACATTCCAGATTTGAAACGAGAAGTGTTAGATGAATGTCGCAAATCAAAATTCAGCATCCACCCAAGAGTCAACAAGATGTATAGAGATATCAAAAGAACTTTCTGTGGAAGACGATGAAAAGAGATATATCTATTTATGTGAGTCGCTGTGCTACTTGCCAACAAATCAAGAGCGACCAAAAGAAGATGGCGGGTTTACTTCAGCCTTTAGAGGTGCCCAAGTGGAAATGGGACCAAGTGTCGATGGATTTCATCGACGGTTTGCCTCGCACTCGAAAGGGCAATGAAGCGATTGGGGTCATCGTAGATCGTTTGACTAAGTCAGCCCACTTCTTGCCAGTAAAAGCTACCCGCACGGCTGCAAGTCTAGCTAATTTGTATGTGAAAGAAATTGTCTGTCTCCATGGCATTCCTAGCAGCATAGTGAGTGATCGTGATCCGATCTTCACTAGTAGATTTTGGGAGGCGTTTCAAGACGCATTGGGAACCAAGCTGAATTTCAGTACTGTTTATCACCCACAGTCTGATGCGCAGAAAGAAAGGATCAATCGAATCTTGGAGAACCTATTGTAAGCTTGTATACTTGATTTTGGTGGTTCTTGGGAGGACCACTTGCATCTGGTCGAGTTCTCCTATAACAACAACTATCAGGCTAGTATTGAGATGGCTCCCTTTGAGGCTTTATATGGCCGACCGTGTCGATCACCGGCATGTTGGATCGAGGCAGGTGATAGACTCGTTCTTGGACCGGACATGATTAAAGAAGCCACCGAGAAAGTTTATTTTATTCGAAAAAAATTGAAGACAGCTCAGAGTCGTCAAAAGAGCTATAACGATCGTAGGAGACGGGATTGGAATTCTAGGTTGGGGATTCTGTTTTTCTTAAAGTATCTCCTATGAGAGGTGTATTGAGATTTGGGAAAACCGGTAAGCTAGCACCATGATATATTGGTCCTTTTCCTATTCTGGAGAGGATTGGTTCTCTAGCCTATTGTGTGCAGTTGCCTAGCTGGTTATCTGGTGTGCATGATGTATTCCACACCGCTAGCCTTCGGAAGTATGTGCACGATCCGAATTGTATTATTGAAGAAGCTGCCCGACAGGATCTCGACATCACTCCCAATCTAACCGTCAAAAGAGAACCGATAAAGATTGTGGATCGTGAAGAGAAGAAATTAAGGAATAAGGTTGCAAAGCTTGTTAAAGTTCAGTGGAGTGGCGATCTAAAGGACTGCACTTGGGAAACTGAAGATTATATGAAGAAATCCTACACCAATTGCAGAGTGGATATCTTGGCTTAGCCGGTAAGCCATTTCCTTACTCTTTTTGAATTCGTATATTCTTTGTCTGTTTTTCTTCTCTTTTTTTTTCAATTTCGAGGACGAAATTTTCTTAAGGAGGGGGTACTTGTAACATCCCAAAATTTTGAATTAAAATAAATAATATATTTAAACTCTTAGGGTTTAACTTGAGAATAAATTGGAAGGAAAATCTAAATCAAATAAAATTAGTGGAAATAATATATGGAATAAATTCTAATTTTATTTTGAGTTGAAAATATTGAAATATTAAATGTTTTAAAAGTCATTTGGATTTAAAATCTTGTATATATGAACATGACATATATTAGTAACATTGAATACACCTTAAAAATTTTAATTTTAATTTGTTCAAAATAAGGGTGGATATACAAATGGACATTAGTGTTTATATTTCAAGTTTAAAAAAAATAAAGATTGAACTTAAACTTATTATAAATGTTTTAAAAGGTAAGTAGCATTTAAAATTATGAAGATATAATATACATACATACATACATACATACATACATACATATATATATATGTTAGTTTAATTCTTTCAACATTATACATGTTAGACATATATATATACAAAAGAGTAAAAATATAAATTTATTTTTAAAAATGTATAAGATATAGATATAAAGTTTATAAAGTTTTCTTTTGCTTTGTAAACATCAAAGGATGAAACATACATGGAAAAATAGAGTTGAATAATTAACAAAATCTAGGGTTTAAGATCTCTTCTTACAAATGGCACAAGGCATCAATTCCTTAATAAAATATTCAAATAAGAAATTCAGGAAAACTCTTCACCTTCTAAAATTCAAATATTTAAATCCCCTAACACCTGGTGTTCAGTAATCAAAAGATCTTTGCAATCTTTACTTCAACATTCAAGAAGAAAAGTTCAGAAAAAGGAAAAAAATAAAAGAAAAGAAAGGAAACAGTCTTCTTCAATTTCAAAGTAAATCTGAAGTGTTTCAAACAGTATTGTGATACTTTTAGGCAAGTTTTGTTTTAAAATTTATAGTTCATGAAATTTTGATTTTTAAATCAAGTGTTAACAATCAATTCAAAACAAAAACTGCAGATTTGTGAAGCAGAGGGGTTTCTGGTTTTAAGGCAGTGCAGTTTTTCTTTCTGGAAATAAAATTTAAAAAAGGCAATTAATTTTTTATTTATTTTGAATTTAAGGTTGCAATCTAAAATGAAGCAAGGATTAAACAATATTTAATTGGTTACAGGAAGAATCAAGATCAAAGTTTTACTCTATTGCTGGTTTCAAGTTTCAGGAAAAAGTTCTGTGTTAAAATTTCAAGCTGTAAGTAATCTGGAAAAGATTTGTTTTTTTAATGATTAAAATAAATGAATACAACATGGGATTTAATACAACCATATCTAATTTTATTTGCACGAAGAATCAAGAATTAAATGCTATTTTGGTTTTCTAGTGGCAGAAAATAAAAAGGCTCTCTGTTCTATTAAAAAAGAAATTAACTGTAAGTGAATTAAAAATTTGGTTATTGATTTATTAAGTGAATGAATACAACCAGGAATAAACAAAGATCTGTAACTATGAAATTGCAGATCTAAAACTTAAAAGAATTTAAAGTAGAAAAAAAAAGAAGAGGTTCAGGCTTCATCTCTGTTTTGAAACTGTCAGGAAGCATTCCTATCTTCTGGAAAAAAAAGGTGAGTAGACCTATGTTTATTCAAATTCTTTGTGCTTGAATCCCTGTATGAATGTGATGGCTTTGAATTGAATGAATGATAGGCTTGTGTTTCGATTTTCTGGAAGCATTGTTTCCTGTTTTTCTTTGTTGTGTTTTGTTTTTCCTGTAAACAATTTGAGTTACAGTGTCATTCAAAAAAAAACCCTCTCCCTAGTTCTTTTGAAAAGTAATCGAATTGTAAAGATAGGTAGAAGGATGTTTAACAATGCATCATGGTTTAGACTTAATCAAAGCAAAGCCACTGTTCTTTTACTTGGAAAACTTTGAAAAAAAAACACAGTAGCATCTGAACTTTGGTTCACAGGGTAATCCATATCAAAGGAAATTTAAAATCTTTCTCTCTTTACTTCTGAAAAAAAAAGAATGTACTCAAGTTAAAAAAAAAAAATTGAACCTGTATCTGATATCAGTGATGTATTAAAACAACATACCTATTGTTTCTACCTGGAAATAGTGAAGTACTGTCACACTTCAAGCTTTTCAAGAATTTCAAACTTCCCAAATCTTAACTTTAATAACACTATGTGAACCCCTTGTAAAAATAATGATTTTAGAAACAAAAATTTATTTTTTTCATCGCATATTGCTCGGGAAAATGGGAGTTGATCGGAAAATGAGCTTTTGACAAAATCTGATGATGATCTATGTAGTTATGGGCCTCGAAATGGGGGTAGCAGCGAGATTTAACGATCGCGATTACTATAAAAATATCAATGTATTTTATAAAACCCAAATTTTCGAACACGAGATTGAAATAGGGTTTAAGAACCCACGTTTGTTCACGTAAAAAAAATGGGTCGCTGATGATCCTCGGCGCATCGAGTTGGACGAGGGTCTGGGGTTAGCTTCGTGGATCACCGGTGGTGATGCGGCCGCGGTGGTGCGAGGCCAGGTGGTCGGCGTCGCGTGGTCGGGGTGGTTTTGGTCGAGTAGTTGATTTCCAGTTTGAGGCTGATAGCTCGATTTTGATTTGAGGGGAGATGGGGCACTTCGATGAATGGAGATGGTTGCTGGGTTGGGGGTTGACGTGCGGCGATGTTCGCCAGTGGTCGAAGTCGCCTCCGGTGCCGGTGCACGTGCACGAGGATGATCGGTGTGTCAGTATGATGCTTGGGAAAGAGAGGACGGTAGCTCGGAGTAGTACGCGGGGGATTCTGGGCACTAACACGAAGAAGGACTCGAGTCATTTGATGCGGTATCGGGTCGAATTTAAAACTTAACAAATTTTTTTGCAAAGGGAGGGCAACACGGGTCAATCTGGGTTAAACTCGAAGTAGGGGGATTTTATCTCGGGGTAAACCCGAAGCACGTCTCGGGTGAGTGAATTTAAAACAGCAACCCAGTTTGTTTTTACCAAATTTTTGAAAACACCAGTAAACTTATTTCCTGAATAAATTAATGATGATGATAAATAGCATATGAAACAAATGGCATTTCAAATTTATAATTTTATAAAAGTTGTTTTAAAGTTTGAGTTAACAAAATTCTTAAAAGTAAAATAAATGTTTAAATGTTAATTTAAAAAAAAAACAAAATTGATTTATAAAAATGAAAGAATAATTAACCCTTAAGGCTTGCAATGATTTTACAATCTAAGATTAATTAATTAAAGAATAGGAGATTTATAAAAATAATTAAACTTAATTAATTAACAATTAAGAATTAATAAATTAAAATAATAAATTAAAGGATAATTAATTAATTAAGCCAATTAAAATAATTCATAATTAAGTAGAATTAAACATTAATTTAAAATGATTAATAAAGGCAAATATATGGTTAACTCACTTTAATCACAATCACTTGAATCTACGATGATTGACCATCATCAAACACTCTATACTGGATTGACATTTTTGTTGTGATGCTATGATTGCTTTGTGATGAATTGCGATTTGTGATTTGTTCCTATATGTATGTGAAACCCCTTTTGCCCATAAAACGGCATTTAAACTTCGATGCGACAGGGAGTTGGATTTATTTTGTTAACCGAAACCCACATCGAACCTTGAATGTGAATCTTTGTGATTGATACACCCACATGTTTTAAATTTGAGCGCTCACAATTCGAATTAGCCGGGAGAGGACCTTTGTGTCATATAACCCATTCCGAATAGTGATTCGACGAATGGATTACATTTTAAGACTGGCGGTGAAGACCGGGTGTCTTCAAAAACGATAGGATAACCCATCGATTGTCTCTGCACCGAGTTGCTCCGGTATAGAGATTCCCTAAGTGATGGGAAGTCCGATCGGGATTGTGGATGCCCGGATTTGCAAGGGCTTCTTCCTTTATTTGACGAAGTGCCTTCGGTTCTATTCGAACCCGGAACAGACTTGTATGGTCGTGTGTCTGACACTACACTTTGAGATATAAAACCGATTTCTTTCAAATACATATCTGTTGGTGGCGGAGAATTTATTCTCTTATCTTAACACCCTTCTCTGAGACGTACGAGCTCAGAGGTTATGTAGTTGAAGGTTATCAACGACATACTCCCATTTTGGTAGTGTGGCATGCTAAGTGCTGCCGTATAGTGATGATCATTTGTTGATCATTTGCGATCAAAGCATGGCTTTCGTGTAAAGCGTAGCTTTGTGGACGAGACCTCATCGGACCTCACACCCCAGAAATGGTCGAAAAAGGAAAGATGCGGCGGCAAGGTTATAAGGGTCGCGCCCTTTAGGGTATGTCATTTCCTTCTGGAAAAAGGTAGTGTCATGGTATGGAGCCTAGATACTTACCTATGTGGTTGCTTCAATCTCATTATTCTGTGTGGTTGTTGCTTTGTGATGGTGGGCCCTCGGATAAAGGTCCCAAAGGACCGGGGAGTGGCATACTCGAGTAGTAATTACCTAGTTATAGAGGTAACCCGGCCTTGTGTTGGCAGAGAGCCGGGTAGGTTCTCGGGACGTCCCGCCAGAGGCGTACCCATGTGGCATAGGAAGTTCCTTACCCTGACCATTTGTTGGAAATCCAATTCCCAATATGAACCCCGTACGGTTTTAGTTGTATTACCTGCCATTTACTTATGGTGGCGCCCCACTGTTTAGATGGTAGCTATAGTAGGCATACGATACTGGTCGTATGTTGGCTAAGATTGATATTTTACTTTCGAAATGTCTTTCTGCACTATGCACTAGTAATAATATCAAGAATTTTTCCCGTATCAAGCATATTTGACTATCATAAGAAGAAATCTTCCCCAATTCTGCGATTGTATTGTGTGTGTGGCGGAAGGTCTTATGGTAGTTTCATTTTCCAAAAGCATACCGGTTTTTCTTGTATGAATCTGTTTTATTTAAAAGCAATTATCTTTGTTTACTCATACCAGTCCATGACTGACCCGGAGTTATTGTTTCCTTTCTAAACTCTGGGTGCCTTCCATTTCTACACGGGCAGCCTAGTAGCAGGTTTTCTGTATTTTGGCTCTAGCTACATTTTGGAGTATTTTGGTTTGGAGATTTTTGGTTTGTGGAAGCTCACACCTTAAAGACATTTTGGAAACTTTTGGATCTCGAGGTGCTTAGTTTGGTGTTCACTATCATTCTCTATCCTTTTGAAGACTTTGGCATATGATATCTAGTTGTTCTATTATGTCATTCTATTTGGAGATGTTATTCATGTATTATGTACTCTGATGTTGTAACAGATATTATTATGATGTTGTATCTATGATACGATGCATGATATTCATTTTATTTCCGCTGCTTTATATTCATCTAATGTTGTTATAAGCTCCATCCGACTGGAGTTCGATGTTTGAATCATTGACAATCGAATACAAGTGAGGTATTTGATGTCAATTTTCGAATGTTGAATTTCGGATCGTGACAAATTTGGGTGATTGAACTCCGGCATTTTTAATTTGGTTTAAGGTTTTGAATTATATAATAATATGATTTGAAAGTATATTTCCGAATAAGAAATGTTTCAAATGATTTCAATGAGTTTCAATTTATTTCGAAGAAATTTCAAAAGAAGTTTTCAAGAAAATAAAAGTCCAGGACTCGCTTATGTTGCTGGAAAATAATTCCGATGATGAATGCATGCATCATCGACATTGATTTTCGATTTTCTGAGTGGGGGAGAGGCCACTCTAATAGCTTTGCTATGCGAGTGATGAAACAAATTTTGATTTCAAATTTCGTAATAAGATTTGATATTCGAAAGATATATGTGTATATTTGAACCGTTTGAAACGAGCCAGTGTTCAATCCTTGAGTTTTGGATTTGATTTGATATAATCCCATCTTTTGGAATTGATTTACTGATTTGTTGGTGATTTCCAACTCATGGATTGAAAATATGACTTCTTCGACTATTTTGAAGGTTCGAGCACTTCCAAATCAAGGTTAACTTTTCAAAGCTAAGTAATTTTGGAAAATATAAAGTATTTGATAAAGTATATGAGTTTAGTTTGCTTGTTTAAAGTACAAAGTAATATGATTTGTATAAGTTTGAAGCTGTTTTGTTGAGTAAAATAAATAAGATTATTTTGAATTACACTAATATAGAATTTAGTTTTGAAATGTTTTGAATAAAATTTAGTTTTAAATGCTTTACTTAAACTAAAGAATGATAATTTTCAAAGGGTAAATTGGATCTTTCTAAATTTAAATAAATAGTTTAAGGGTTTTAAAGGGATGGGTTTAAACTTAGTAATCATTTTGGGTATGATTGATTTTGAGAAAATATTTGGTTTCGAAAATAGATTGGAATTTAAAACCCAGTATTTATATGATGATTTTTGGAAAAGAATTTGTTTTACAGAAATTATGTTGATTTGGAAATTTGGATTACTTTCTAAACCTAGTATTTTGAAAACTTTGAAACTGAAGATATTTAATTTGGAATGGTTTTGAAATTGAAATTTGAGTGATTGAACTCCGTCATTTTTAAATTGGTTTAAGGTTTTGAAATATATAATAATACGATTTGAAAGTATATTTCCGAATAAGAAATGTTTCAAATGATTTCAATGAGTTTCAATTGATTTCGAAGAAATTTCAAAAGAATTTTCGAGAAAATAAAAGTCCAGAACTCACTTATGTCGCTGGAAAATAATTTCGGTGATGTATGCATGCATCATTGACACTGATTTTCTAGTTTCTGAGTGGGGGAGAGACCACTCTAATAGCTTTGCTATGCGAGTGATTTTATGAAACAAGTTTTGATTTCGAATTCCATAGTATGATTTGATATTCGAAAGATATATGTGTATATTTCAAATTTCATAGTATAATTCACCTGGCTGAGATGGCCTAAGGGTATGGATTGTTTTCTGGGGGATCCAGGCGTAACCATTGTGTATCATGCGGTCTACTAGTCATCATGGCGTAATTCGCAGGGCTAAGAAAGCTTACGGATATGGATTGTTTCCTGGGGGATCCAGGCATAACCATTGTGTATCCGCGATCCATGGTTAGACAAATATTTTGGTTGTTTTGTTTGGATTGTACTTTCTATATCTGTTTTTGAAGTTTTTCCTGTATTTTCATTGGGTGTTGAAACAAGTCTGCTAAGTACCTGGAGAATTCTAGCTTTACGCCTAATCAACGCACTGCCAGAGTCTACAGGGAACGAGGATAAACTTGTTAAGACATCGAGTTATAAAAGTATTTTGATAAAGTATTACATAAAGGATATTTTGATCATTTATTTTACCTTTCTAAATCATTTAAAATGTTTTAAATATTGTTACTTCAAACTAACAAATTTGAAATGACTATTCATCATATCATAAATAGTTTAAATTATTATAAATACTAAAACTTCAAATTGAAATTATATATTTTTAAATTAATGGTTCATCCTTGTCGTTCAACCATTTTCCTTCCTAGATATTCCTATTCTCCTATTTTCCCTTCTAGCTATTCCTATTTTCCACCATGTTAAACTTACCTATAACAACAGTTATCAGGTATAATTTTAATCTTCTTGTCATCTTGTCTTAACCCTATTTTATTCTATCTTTTTTTGTGTTTTCCGTACCTCGTTCCTTTTCGGGGACGAAAAGTTTTGAGTGGGGGAGAGTGTAACAACCCTATATTTTGTTATTATTTTAATTGTATATTTTAATTACTTTAAATTCAATTTAAGATTTAAAAATTTTATTTTATTCATTAAAATGGATAAATTTTGTTATTTTAAATATAAATTTTGATTTTTGTGTGAATTATAATTCCGAACCTGAATAAATAGAATATTTTCCATAAATGTGAATTTTTGTCAATATGGTCAAACTTTGACTTTTAAATTTAAAATTTAAATATTTGAATTTTTGAATTTTATCTTTTGTTATGAAAGTAAATTAAATTTCAAGTATACTACTTTTCATTTCGTTGAAATCCAATAAATATTGTGAAAGTTATGCTTTTTATACTATTGTGTGTAAATTGTTTTATTTAACAAAAAATTATTTATTTTAATTTATATAAATAATATTTTTGTTTGATATATCATGTTATAATTGTGTATATATGTGTAACATGACATGTTATGTATATATTTACAACATTTCCGCTTTTGTTTCATTTAATTTGGATATATACTTTGTAAATTAAGTAACATACAAAGTTGTAGATAGCAATTAATTTATACGTTTCTATAACCGTTTTCTTATTCATTTCTATAGTGTTTATATAAATGGTATTTATTTACCGAATTATTTCTTTGGCATATATTCTATTAAATATATAGGAAAAGCATAAATGAAGATACGTTACCTATTTTTAATTAAAGGCATACGTTACGTTTTGATTTATTATCTTTTTATCTTTCCATCCATTGATTTCATACCATAACTTCTCCTTGATAGCCATGAGTTTTATTTTGAAATCCACATGAGAAAACATCTCATTATTTCATTTCTCACGCCTACATTCAGATCTGATAAAAAAGGTAATGGCTTCATCTTATTTTTTCTACTTTTTCTTTCACTTTTATATTGATTTTTCAATTATTTTTGCTTATTTCTTCATGTATTTTGCTCGGCTATCACCTCACACCTCCTCCAACCACCACACCACCTTCTTCCCACAACCATACAAGGACTTACATCCCTCTCCTTGGACCTATATTGGTCGTGGTCATCCAATGGTGCAATCATCTTAAAAAGTTGCAAAATCCTTGAAAGTATGCCATAGCCAAACCTAGTTTGCACATACCCTTCATTTTCCACTTCAGCCTCCTCCTTAGCCATCACCATTTTCTTGTTCACCACCACTAGCCATCTCTCCAGCCACTACCTGACCTGTACATGCCATGGCCGAAACTAGATGTGACCCTAGGCTTGGCCTATGTTGAACAAAAGTTCCACTTTTGCCTTGTCTCCTTACATTCCTCACATGTTACTCCCAAATCCCTTGTATTCTCTTGCTTGCCGTGCCTATATGTGCCAAACCAGACCCATTCCCACCAATTAGACCATCATCGCCGAGCAAAAGTGTTAGAAAGTCAAGCAAAAAAATTGATTTAAAAAGCTTGGTGATGTCCATTTGTTAATTCTATTTCCATTTGTTTCAATGTAAACTTTGGTATCGTATCTGTATTTGTATATGGCTTTGTTTTGTTGTTGAATACAAGATTAACATCTTGGCTCTCTCTCTCCACTCAAATCAAAAGTCATATCATGCTTTCTGGAATTCGTTTGTGTGTTTTGATTTGCTAACTCCAGCATAAAAGGTGAGTTTTCACTCGTGACATTTATACTTATATAATTAGTGAAGTGACAACAAGTGAATGTGTAGAATTGTTATATCATGTTATACCAGCCTGTGATGTTAATTATACGATGTTAAACCCTGTTATAAACTTGTCTCATCATCCGTTATGTTTTAGTCTGTTATACTGTGTATTAATTTCTGTTTCTCACACTGCAAGTTTCCTATAGAATAGAATCATTATGGGTTGAAATGATACATACGGGAACGGACTTTAGAATAGGAAAAATCATTATGGGCTGAAATGATAGGCCTGGGTGATTTTTATTTATTTGTATTTGTCTTGGGATTGCGGGTTTGAATTAATCAAAACCCAAAATTTCACTGATTACTGAAAATTACATTTGGAGAAGCTTTCTTTTATTTTGAGCCTAAACTAAACTAAAGAGAGACTAGGTGGGAGAGGAGAGATTACATGAAACATATGGGTATTTATACATGTATGAAACCCTAATTCATATTTTGAGGGAATGCCCAAAATGCCCTTGAGGTAGTGTGGAGGTCAAGTAATCATTAGCTTCTACTAATCATCATTTAAGTGTACATGAAGCCATTAATTCCATAAGCATGTTCATTAGCCTCTAACTTGTACATTAAAGTAGGTGGGTAAGTGGGGTCCTCCAGGTTCTTCACTTTGAATTATTTCCATCTTCTTTCCATTGTAATTATTTTGTGCATAAATATGTCTTCATGAACCCACTCCTATTTGAGATCAAATTCCTACATAAATATGTATAAATTTCCAATTAATTTTTCTCAAAGTAATATATGCACACAAATGATCGTTTTGCCCCTATATGAAGATGGATATGTGACAATTTGGAATTAATATGGATTTTGGTTAAAACAAGTTAAAATATCCAATATGATCATTTATTTAATTTAAATAGATTAAATATGTTGGTAAAAATATGCACATTTATGTGCACATCAAATACCCCCACACTTATCTTTTTATTCGTCCTCGAATAAACTAAAACTAAGATAAATCCATTTTCGTAGGGAGCACGATTGCATTGAGCATATGCAACAAGCCGTTAAACCTCTGGGTATCCCAAGTAGGACGAGTGTTGTCTCGTGAGGGTTTTCATCGGATACTACCCACAAAATCCAAATACAAGATGAAAATATTTACAAAATGCAAGATTTATTTACAAAGAGATGAATATGAGTTTTTGAAAATACAAATGAAGGGTTTATTTTTAAATTGATACGAATAAGTTAAATATAGGTTTTGATCATTATCTTGGAATTTAAGTTATTTACTCGTCAATATTTCCAATAAAAACGAAGTTATCATAACAAAAAAATTGTAGCTTAACCCGGTGTTTTGGTTAATAACACAGTGTAAATATGAAATGGATCCTTAGTTGATTATTAAAGTTTATCAAAGTGGTATTTTCATTTATTTTCCATAACAAATCAAATCAAATAAGTAGTGCTAGGATTTCAATTGCTTGCTCTCACATTATTTGCAAGAAAAATTACACACCTAGCTCAGGTAAATGCAGGCCAGATATACAACCTATGCACTGCCTTTCGGGCTTATGTGAGGGGGGTACAGAGCATGGCGAGTGCACACACTTTCGTGCATACACCTATCGACCTTAGGTTGTTTTTTATTAAGTCTGTTTTTTTACATTTGTTCCATACATGCATAACCGTGAGGACTTTTAAATGAGTATGAAAGCACATAATCAAAGATTCCAAGTAATTCACCCATGCATAACCGTGAGGACTTTTAAATGAGAGTGAATACTTGGATGTTATTATTATTTTTTTATATATTTTTTTTAAAAGAGAGAGAGTTTTGCAAAATCATCTTAGCACCATTTAACTTAGAAGACAAAAAAAATGTTATATCGTTTACTTTAAATCAATCACTTTTTGAAACAAAGATTTTCAATTAGGATGTATTTCATAATTAACACGTATGAATCTTCCTTTATAATAGTTAAACCATTATTATTTGTAATCAAGCTTCATTTTCATTTTTGTCAAGACAAATAAATTTTCAAAAATTTCAATTTAATAAGCCAAAACTTATACTTATCTCATAATGTTCTTCAAATATAAATCAAAATGCCAACTAATTTTTTTTTGAGTTATTTTTTTTGAGTTTTTAAAAGAAAAAGCAAAAATAAACCATGAAAAATTAAAAAAGAAGATGAGTCTCCCCCACACTTGATTTTGACTGTGTCCCCACAGTCAACTCAAGTGGAAGGAGAAAAATAAAAATAAAAACATGACCTTTATTTAAATGAAAATTAATGGTGTTTACACAAGAAAAGTGTAACGATCCCGTTTCTTGAGTCGAATTTAAGTAGTAATTAAATTACATTTTGGATTCAATTGTGAATTAATTGAGGATTTATTTGTATTTGAAAATAATAAATTGAATTAAATTTTAAGCTGGAAGTTCTAAGAAGGAAATATATTGTGAATAGAATTTTTGGGTATATTTGAATTTTCCAAAATGAATAAGGTGTATGTTTATTTATATAGATAGATTATCACTTGAAATTTGATTTTGAGATTGAAATTCAATAATTAATGTTTTTTATAAAAATTTATTGGATTTAAAAGTTTTATTTTGGAAAACAATATATATGTATCTAATTAGAATTGTAGGTATATAATCTAATTTGATTTCAAAATCATTTGTTATAAATTTGTATAAGTACAAATTAAAATGTATAAATATAAAGTATTAATATATATTTACCTTTTGAATTAATAAAGCCTAATACCATTTGAAAATTATAAAAACATAGATTGTGTGTAACACTAAAACATATGGTAATGTAAAAAGGAAAGTATACATTTGCAATTGGAATAATAAATAAAGTAAGGTTTAAAAATAAAATTACAAATTTATTTATAAACAAGGTCTAAAACATAGGTAAATATAAAGATTTAGTAATTTATAAAAAAAAGGTTTAAAATATAAATTAAAGATGAAGTAAGGTTTGAAACATAATTTTTAATTAAACTAAACATAGGGTTTAAAACATAAATTGGTTGTATCTATACACTTGTAAACCATGCACATAAGTAATTTACAAGTGTAAAAGCATGAGGTGTGAAATCAAACAAGTGGCAAATACATGTTTTACTTTAAACTAAAATTTAATAAAAATGTATTAAAAGCATTTTGTAAACCAAGCTATACACTTTTATCAAATTTCCTCTCATCTTCGTACTTAAATCCAGAATCTGAAAGCAAACCAGAAAATTTATCAAAAATCCAAAACTTTGTCTTCAATTCTTCAGATCTGGAACTTAACAAACCATGAAAACATTTTAACCTAGTTTGTCAAATGCAGTTCAAATAAATTCAGAAATTATCTTAACAAGCAAACAAGATCTGGAAGCAAGCTTGAATCAAAGGCATTTTTTTCCCCAATTTTGAATCAGTGACTTCAATCTAGAAATAGATGGAAGAAAGCAAGTTAAAATCTGAAGCAAAATGAAAGAAAGACCAGGAAAATTTAAAATCATGCATTAAAGCAAATGTAAGTTCAACATAATCTAAAGCAAAGCATTTCAAATTAAGTAAGCAAATCAAAGATTCAGATCATAAACAAATTCTAGATTTTGGTTCAGGCTTTGGTTCGCTGTCTTCTGTCTTTCTTCAACTTCAGGTGAGAGAAACCTCAAACCCATATTCATATTTTGGTTTGCCTGTGAAGATGAATGGATGTGAATGCATGTTTTTGAATGTCTATGTATCTGTTTATATACCTCTGTTTAAACAGTATAGGCTAAACCTATTTTTTTTAAAATTTAAATCCTCCTTATATAATTGATTTTGTGCTTTAATCCTTAAATAAAATTTGTTCATATTAATCTAATGCTACTTTTAAAAATATTTGTAAGTAAAATTAATAATATATTTTATGGAAAATGATTTTGGACTCCTTTGATATACATGTCTGTTTGAACATGTTTATACTGCTCTGTTTATAATACAAATTTCAGTTCACCCAATGTAATCCATATCTTTTTATCCAAGCGAAATTAGATTATGGTTTCTATATGAAAAATGTTTGAATGTGTGTATTATCATTTTTAAAAATAAATTCCAGCTAAAATAATTGATGAATATTTTGAAAATAAGGAATGACAGTAAAAAAAATCATTTATACCAGGAAACCAAGTATTTAAATTTCATAATTGGATTATAGGATTTGACTCGGGCTAGGAAATCGTGAATTTTGATGTTAATAACATGATTTTTAAATTCATGGTCGATGGGAATTTTGGGTTAAACAGAATATGGTACTCTGGCGATGTTCTGGTGATCGGTCGTTCGATGGACTCGAGGTTGGAGCTGGAGTTAGCTTGGGTAGTTGAGATCTTCAGAAAAATGGTGGCGTAATTTTTTATCCACCATGGCAGCCGCAATTTGAAGACGTAGGGTTTAACCCTAGTTTGTGTTGAGGCTGGAAATTGGGCCACCATAGTGTCTCGGATGGATCGAGTATCACCGGTGCGAGGGGGATCGTTTCGGTGGTCTTCAGCAAGGTTATGGGCAAGATTGCGTGGTGACTGGTGGTCATAATCGCCGGCGCGAAGTGATTTTAGGTGACTGTGTTAGTTCCTGATGGTAATAGATGGTCTCGATTTCGATCTACGGTGAAGCTAAGGGATCTGGGTGCTCAGGCAAGGTTAGTGAATCTTCGGTAATGGGTTGGTGTCATCAACGATGATCGGAGTCACTCTGATTGATCGTGCACGTGCACGAATTCATTCGTGTGTCTGTTGATTTCAAGCTTGGGAAAGAAGTGGAGTGCTCAAGTTCGTGGTCGGGGAGAAACATAATTAACTCGAAGTAAAGCTTGAGCAAAAGTTGCGTCTGGCTCGGGTTGTTTTGGTTGTTAACAAATTTTAAAACTGAACAGTGAGTTTGTTACCAGGTTCCAATTATAAAGCCTGAACAAGTTTTAAAGTTATTTTGAAAGGATTAAGTTTTCTTAGCAATCTATTTAAAACAAAACTTTAATGTCTATTTAAAATAAATGAGTTTTCATAGAAATACAAAGACGAGTTTCCATAGTAGATTTGATTCAACAAGGTTCAAGTTTTAATTTTTAAAGTCAAATGTTTTAAAATTGTTTTGATTTATAAAATTTTGTATTAGACAAATTATCTTATTTAATCTCTAATGGTTTCAAAATAAAAATATTTCAAGCATTTGATTTAAATTGATGATTAAGTGACTAAGAAAGATAAATAGTTTATCTTTTATTTATTAAAGTTTTAAGTAACAAAAGTACAATTACATAATGTAGTTGATAAAGTAAAATTAATTAAGATAATTAAAGGATAAATTATAACTTAGAGGATGATTTATTAATGTGATTAATTAAGAATAATGATTAAGGGTTGTTTTATTAATTAAAAGTTAATTAACTAACACAATTAATTAAGGATAATTAAGTAATTAAGTTTAATTAATGATAAGTAATTAAAAGGTAATTAATTACTGAAAGATAATTACTAAATGAAAGTAATTAAGGTTAATTAAATAATGAAAATAATTAAAGGATAATCAATTATTGAAATTAATTGATAATTAATTGAGGGTTAATTAATTAATGTAATTAATTCAGGATAATTAATTAAAGGATAAGTAAAATAATTAAAGGTTAATTATTTAATGATTAAAGATTGATTGGTTAATAATTAAAGAATAATTAAAGGTTAATTAATTTATTATTGAAGGATAATTAATTAAAATGTTTTGAAATTAATTAATGATTAATTAACCAGGATTAGTAATCTATTCATCTCTACTATTAATAATGACAATTCCACGAATATAATTCAACCATGTCTTTTTGAATTTCCCAAAATACCCTTTCTGCCTCTATAGATGAGGAATGGATACTTGGCTATGGAGCAAATTATAATTCAACAGCAGTTGGCTAAAATTGTTTGAACTACATCATGCCTCTGTTCAAGAGCCATATGCTCATCGATCATGATCTCAACCGAGTTAGATGATGCTGATACTGCAACTTCGTTCATCCCTTAGCGTATATACTATACCAATTAATATATTATGGATGATGTGGGACTAAGTAACAATTAGAATTTGTAATGTCCTGACATGTATCCTTACCCGATCTACTTCTTTCATTTAATTCCTAGAATGTAAAACCTAGCTTTTACATCTTGGACAATTCTCAATGCTCAATTTTCACGTTCATTCATCCCAAATTGCCAATCAATGTGCCCATCAAATCAGATCACGATGAAACCCTAAATTATTTCTCCGACTTAAACATTAAAGCAGCGAAGAGATTGAGGAGCAACTTGAAGAAATGAAAAAATAGATCACGGAGGCATGGTGATTTGAAAGAGCTAAATCTAAAGATGCCTTAATTCAAGTTTTCTTTCTTCATTTGATTTCTAGATTTGTCAAATAAATTTACAGAAGTATTTGATTTTTACTATATTTAATGCTGTTATTTAAACGGTATTTATTAGGTATTTTTTTCATATTGTGTTCACACTTCTTTGAGTGCTTAATAGGAACTAATAGATGGACTTAAAAGGGTTTGGTGATGTTACATTACTTCGTATATCAGAAATTATCATTCGAGGGGCTTTACATGTTCTTCGAACGACTTTTTTTGAAGTATACTTCATTGAAATACTAACAACATGAATATTTTATTTTCTGCGAATTCAACTAGGTGTTTTTACTTTTATATCTTGGATTGGATATTTGGATATTACACTAGTGTACCCGAAGATGATGGAGAAAAGGTAATTTTCATTTTATTTCGACAATTGTAGTTTTTTTAAAAAAAAATTGTTTATGAGAAGAATATTTTGTCCTTATATGTGTCTCCTTGATATTGGTTGAGGTTGATTAATTATGTAAGCCAATTTGAAATATCAGTAACATGAAGAGTGAGAAATATACCGGTTAATCATATATTGAAGTTTTTACAGTAGACTGGAGAAAATCTTAAATTTGTGTGGTAAAGTAATATTGTTATCCTCTTCTGTTAATTGGTGAAAATATATTTATTTGTGTTGAAATATGTCAGGACACCATATTTGTGTGAGGCACAGAATGCATATGGATGTTATTTTCATATGGATATAGTTAATGGTCTATTGAAAAATGGTAATGGAAATGATAGATCGGATATTTTATCACGAGCTTTCTTTGCTGGTAATGAATATTATAAGGCAGTTTGGACTGGAGATAACACTGCAGAATGGGATCATCTCAAAGCTTCTATACTAATGGTTTTAACACTTGGACTTACTGGCATTGTATTTTCAGGTGAGAATAATTAGTACTGGGTATTTTGGTTTCATTTTTGTTTTATTTTGAGATTCATGATACTTTGAGTTTCATGAAAGTTGTAAAAGAAGACAAGCTTAGTGTAGAGCATTGGTTAATGGAGCTATATTCGAAACTTCGGTTATTGGGAGCGATACTGTTGTTATTACTGAAAGAACAGGGAATTAGTTTGTACTTAGTGCTACTGATGACATTCCAAGTGTTAAACAGCCTCAATCAATTGTTGCTTGCTATTAATTCTAGAGGTATGGGAATAAGTCTATATGGTTCAATGTTAGATTAATATATATATATCAATCAATGACTATCATTAAATCGTATTTAATTACCCCTGCATTATGACACCAATTGTTTTTCCAATTCGACATGGTATAAATTAAATCCATAACAAGTGGAGAAATTTTTGGTTACTTCGGCTTGAACGAACAAATTATTCATTTTTCAGTATTAGACATTTTTCACGTCTACATTTTTATACTATAGCATAATTCATTTCTTAAGCTCTGTCCATAATCCTGAAAAGAAGCAATTGCGACAATTTATATGTTTCAAAGTAGATTTGTGATCTTTGAAAATTTAAAATTTTCTGAGTGAATTTATATGTTTATAGTAATACCACTCTGTGATGCTAAAAAGAATCGAGAAGCATATGCAACAATTCTCTATTCAGCAAACGTATATGTCTTTAGTACCATAATAGCAGCCCAAAGTATTCGTATAGCAGGCTCCACCTGTAATTTCATCATATTGGTAGACGACTCCATTACTGAACATCAAAGAAGCGACTTGAAGCAATGGGCTGGAAGGTCCAAATCATCCAAAGGATCCGAAACCCGAAAGCCGAGACCGACTCCTACAATGAGTGGAACTACAGCAAGTTTCACCTCTAGCAGCTGACCGACTACTCCAACATCATCTTCATCAACGCCGACCTCCTCTTCCTTAGAGCATCAACGACCTCTTCACCTTTCCAGAAATCACCGCCACAGGCAACAACGCCAGGTTATTGAACTCCGGCATCATTGTTCTAGAACCTTCCAAATGCATCTTCAACCTTCTAATGGACCACATCAACGAAATAGAGTCCTACAACGGTGGGAACCAAGGGTACCTTAACGAGATCTTAACGTGGTGACATAAAATTCCCAAACACATGAACTTCTTGAAGAACTTCTAGGTAGGAGACGACGATCAAATAAAGGCAAAGAAGATAAGACTATTTAGGGCAGACCCGCCTGAACTGTACGTGATTCATTACATAGGGATGAAGCCATTGCTGTGCTTTAGGGACTATGACTGCAACTGGAATGTGGACATATTACAGGCGTTTGCGAGGGATGTGGAGCGTGATAGATGGTGGAAGGTGCATGATAAAATGCTGGAGAATTTGTAGAGGTTTTTACATTCCGAGGTCGAAGCAGAAGGCGCAGTTGGAGTGGGACAGAAGGCAAGCTACAAAAGGGAAGTATGTGGATGGGCATTGGAGAAGGAATATAAGTGATAGTACGTTGAATGTTTGTTTTGAATAGTTTTGCTTTTGGGAGAGTATGCTGTGGCACTAGGGAGAGATGAACTGGACCGATGATGGTGGTTCCAATGGCGCTGCTGCTACTGTAGTTCCTTATGTGGCGTTGCTGACTTTGTGATTTTCGAATGTATGTTGACTATGGATTTTTTGTTTATATAGGGTTGCATTTTTTGTAAAATGGTTTTTAATTTATGGTAAGAGCATGAATTACCAAATTCTTTGAACAATAAATAAACTGTTTTTTCTGAAATAAACAAGGCATTGATGTTTAGATTGAGCATGCACTGTTTTTGATTTTGGTGTGTGAACTTTATTTTAAGGTAAATGATTTATTAGTTCATAATGGGAAACTAAAACCGAAAGACGTATACGAAACATGAATTTTTTTTGAGTTAATAGCATGTAAACGGATACTTTTGGAGGTGGATAGTATTATATCCGCATCCGAAATCATTTTCGGATGTCAAATATTTATGGATATGAATGGATATCAGATAATTACCATGTTTGCTGAAAATCAATAAATCAAGAAACATAAATATTTTTTTTTGATCCATTGATTATTAAAGTATTCAAAATCAACAAATACAATGATAATAAATAGTTTGAATTGTTAATATGCATTAAATGCATATAATATATATAATATAATTTTGTCTACACGCACAGTTTAGTTGTTCAGGGCTGCCAAGCGATCATGGAACAAAGTTCCTTGAGGTCACGGGTTCGAGTCCTAGAAAGCTGCACTGTATAACCCTTAAGACATGAAGCGGTTATCCCTAACTACTAACGAAATTTTACTACCAATTTGTCACTGCATTGCTAACAAAACAACTTGAAATAAAAGTTTTATGACTACCAAAACATTTACATTTACAACACACATCTACTCTTTTTTTTTATTAAATAAAATGTGAATATTTCTAATTATTAGATGCACGTAACAGTTTATACTAAATATTTCTAACTATTAAATAAAATAGTAATTTGAAAGCATAAAAAACTGAAATGTACAAAAGAGTGGTAAAGAAACAATTAATCATTAATGTATTTAGATACATTTTTGCTCACAGCCCACATTAACTAAAAAACATATGCATATAAAAGTACAAGTATTATTTCCATTTTCGATAGTATCAAATAAACTAAAACAAAGGAAATGAACGATAAAACCATGAATGCTTTCAATTTACTGGTTCCATGAATATTTTTCAATTACCTCTGTCTTCTGAAGCGTTTCTTCAGGTTTAGTTTATGCTTGCAATGGTACTGTCAAATCTACTTCCATAGGTACAACTATAAATGCATGACATTGTGATTAAATGCAGGCCCACATGGACGTGCATATATACTCATAAGTAATTAATCTTATTCAAATTAATCTGATAATTAATTAACTTTACTTATGGATGTTTGAATTGTATGGGATGCTTTGTGATATGAATTGTTCTGATTTAAGCTGTACTGAATGTAATTTATTTATCTGTGATGAATGTAATTTCTTTATTTGCGATGAATTTATATATCTATCTGTAAATCTGTGAATGGAAGATAAGCGTTATTGGATTATCCGCTTATCGATATTGATATAATTGAATCTGCGATGATTGATGTTGTTGCACTTTTATTGTGTAAAACCACTAGACCATACTAATACACACACAAATGTAGATTGCACGTGGAAATTGGTTAAGTCACAGATTTTTGAAACTGTTTTCAAATTGAATTTCGAATTCAAATGGTTTTGGAAATGGATTGGGATTAAAGTAAAAAGTTTTTGAAAAGGAATTTCAAAGATAAAATTAATTTTTGAATAACTTGATTAAGTTTTGAAGTTTAAATAATTTGATTTAAATTTAAATTCAAAATTTGAAATTGAATTCTATGTTTGGAAACTAGGGATTAAAGATGTTATACAAGTTATATATGGGTTAAACCATTTTAAAGGTATTGATTTGGGAATTTGAGTTTAATTTAAGGGCTTTAACTCGTGCAAATATAGTTGGATTTTTCCCGACACGAAAACTATTTGTTTTCAAATAATAAAAGCTTTCATAAAAAGGAAAAGATTTCCAATTTGTGTTGAAAAGTTTCAAGTTTAAAATGAAATCATGAATTGTTTTGAAAGCTATAAATGAACCTTTGTGAAAAATTATTAAACCTTGTTTGAAATCGAAGAGGATTTGAAATGGTATCTTTTATGTAAAATATTTGAATTGGAAACGGGTTTGAAAGCTATATCTTTGTTTAAAGATTGGATGAGTTAATCCTAATTGAAATGGAAATCATTTTGAAAATCTATGAATGGATCTTTGTGCAACTGGGTGAACTTTGTGAAATGAATCTTTTTGTTTAAAGATTTGAAATGGTAATTTATTTAAGCCATTTGAAGAAAGGTTTTGGGTTTTTTTTTAAAAAAATTTGTGACTTAACAGAAATCCCAATGCCCATATGTTTTAAATATTGTGCTCACTATTCGGTTTTGCCGGGAGAGGACCTTGTGTCATATAACCCATTCCGAATAGTGATACGACGATGGCATTTGAAGAACGGTAGTGAAGACTGGGTGTCTTCGAGAATGATAGGATAACCCGTTGATTGACTCTGCACTGAGTTGCTCCGGTATAGAGTTATCCATATGTGATGGGGAGTCCGATCGGAATTGTGGATTCTCGGATTGCAAGGGCTTCTTCGGAAGTGCCTTCGGTTCTGTTCGAACCCGTAACAGACTTGTATGGTTGTATGTCTGACATTACACTTTGAGATATAAAACTGATCTCTATCAAATACATTTCTATTTGGTGGCGGAGAATTCATTCTCTTAGCTTAACACCCTACTCTGAGACGTACGAGCCTAGAGGTTATGTCGTTGATAGTTATCAGTGATATACTTCCAATTTGGTAGTGTGGCATACTGAGTGTTGTTGTGTATCATTTGTTGATCAAAGCATGGCTTTTGTATAAAGCATAGCTTTGTGGACGAGACTGCATCAGGACCTCACACCCCGAAAATGATCGAAACAGTAAAGTTGCGGCAAGGTTATGAGGGTCGCTCCCTTTAGGGTGTGTCATTCCATTTTGGAAAAGGGTGGTATCATGGTATGGAGCCCAGATACTTAACTCATGTGGTCACTGCAAATTTATTACTTTGTGGTTGCTTTGTGGTTGAGAGGGGCCTCGGATAAAGGTCGCAAACGACCGAGGGATGGCATGCTCGTGTAGAAGTTACCTAGTTACAAAGGTAACCCAGCCTTGTGTCGGTAGAGAGCTGTTTATGCTCTCGGGACGTCCCTCCAGAGGCACACCCATATGGCATTAGGAAGTTCCTTAGCCTGACCATTGGTTGGAAATTCAATCATCCAATACGTGCCTTGTATGGTTTTAGTTGTAGAAATTGCCATTTAACATGACAGCTATAGTAGGCATAGTATAATGGTACTTATGCTGGCTAAGATTAATATTTTATTTTTGAAATGTCTTTACACTATGCACTAGTAATAATATCAAAGAATTTTTTCATATTAAGCATGTTTGACTATCATAAGGAGAAATCTCCTCCAATTCTGCATTTGCATTGTGTGTGTGGTGGGATGCTTTATGGTAGTTTCATTTTCAAAAAAAACATTGCGGATTTAAATTTTAAAATCCTTGGTTGTTCATTTTAAAGATAAACTGTTTTTGTTTGCTCATACCAGTCTCACGACTGACCTTGCTTATCTTTGTGAAACGTGATGGGGTGTTCTCGCTTTTTGTTTGGTGGCGAGCAGGAGACTCTTACCCCTACACGTCCTCTGCGAGGGGTTGGTTAGCCGTAAGGCATGACAGTCGAAAAGCTGGCCGTAAAAGCAAGGGCAGGGTACCATTGTATGCCACGGCGGGGCTGGGATGGTTGAAAAGCCTACCAGTCGAGAATGGCCGCTGTCGATGGTTGAAAAGCCTAGACCGTGACGTTTTGGTATCAAAGCTGAAGATTGAAACTTTAGCTCAGGAGTATAACACATTAGGCAACTCATTAGGGATAGGGTGAAGTATACCCTAGAATGAGTATATATCCCTAAGATATCCGTTTGAACGCCTCAGTAAATTCTCTAACTATTCACTGATAGTAAGTATAACTGCAAGAAGAGGATGAGACAGGGGATAGGGGAGTACCACTAAAATGGTCAATACCCTACAACAGTGGAAATAACTTTCTCTATCAATCTCTTTTGTTCATCGTCACTTTTCAATTCTTTGATGTCTTCATGGCAGCTCAAGAAAGAAGTTTCGGTGTGATGGTGGCCCTATGAATCGTTGTAGAAAATCCTTACTTCGTATTTTCATCGGTTTCTTATTAGCTTTTCGTTTTAAACTCTAATGAATTTGAAAATTTATTTGAAAAAAAAAATTGGTTAACAAATATAAGGATAAATTTGAATTGTATTAATAAAACGATATCGGTTAAAACCAAATTTGGAATTCTATTGTAATTTCTTGTGTAGATCGAAGTCCGAAGAGGGACAAGTTAGTGTAAACTTTGGGGTGTTCCGACCTAAGTTGGAATTTATATCTAATGTTTGAGAAATTGTAGAAGATTGAATCTATCTATCTATTCTCTGGGATCGGATATATTCTACGATCGATTAGTTATCCCTTTGAACTAACAATGCCCTTGCATATTCGTAGACCGGTGGACCATGTACCTTGCTAAATAATTGTGTGATTTTGTTCCCATATTGTTGTTATTCCGTTTTGGTAAGCCAAATGCAGAATAAATATTCAGTTTGATCTGAAAAGATATTCTCTATCTTTGTATGTTTATCTTTTCCTTGTTGTCTCCCTTTCAAATTTCGAGGAGAATTTTTTTTAAGGGGGGAATCTGTAACGATCTCGATTCTTGAGTCGAATTTAATTGGTAATTAAATAACATTTTGGATTCAATTGTGAATTAATTGAGGATTTATTTGGATTTGAAAATAATAAATTGAATTAATTTTAAGCTGGAAGTTCTAAGTAGGAAATATATTATGAATAGAATTTTTGGGTATATTTGAATTTTCCAAAATGAATAAGGTGTATGTTTATTTATATAGATAGATTATCACTTGAAATTTGATTTTGAGATTGAAATTCAATCATTAATGTTTTTATAAAAATTTATTGGATTTAAAAGTTGCATTTTGGAAAACAATATATATGTATCTAATTAGAATTGTAGGTATATAATTTAATTTGATTTCAAAATCATTTGTTATAAATTTGTATAAGTACAAAGTAAAATGTATGAATATAAAGTATTAATATGTATTTACCTTTTGAAATTAATAAAGCCTAATACCATTTGAAAATAATAAAACATAGATTGTGTGTAACACTAAAACATATGGTAATGTAAAAAGGAAAGTATTCATTTGCAATTGGAATAATAAATAAAGTAAGGTTTAAAAACAAAATTATAAATTTATTTATAAATAAGGTCTAAAACATATGTAAATATAAAGATTTAGTAATTTATAAAAGAATGGGGTTTAAAATATAAATTAAAGATGAAGAAAGGTTTGAAACATAATTTTTAATAAAACTAAACATAGGGTTTAAAACATAAATTGGTTGTATTTATACACTTGTAAACCATGCACATAAGTAATTTACAAGTGTAAAAGCATTAGGTGTGAAATCAAACAAGTGGAAAATACATGTTTTACTTTAAACTGAAATTTAATAAAAATGTGTTAAAAGCATTTTGTAAACCAGGCTATACACTTTTATCAAATCTCCTCTCATCTTCATACTTAAATCCAGAATCTGAAAGCAAACCAGAAAATTTATCTAAAAATCAAAACTTTGTCTTCAATTCTTCAGATCTGGAACTTAACAAACCAGGAAAACATTTTAACCTAGAAAAGAAAATGCAGTTCAAACAAATTCAAAAATTATCTTAACAATCAAACAAGATCTGGAAGCAAGCTTGAATCAAAGGCATTTTTATTTTCCCAGTTTTGAATCAATGACTTCAATCTGGAAATAGATGGAAGAAAGCAAGTTAAAATCTAAAGCAAAATGAAAGAAAAACCAGACAAATTTAAAACCATGCATCAAAGCAAATGTAAGTTCAACATAATCTAAAGTAAAGCATTTCAAATTAAGTGAGCAAATCAAAGATTCAGATCATAAACAAATTCCGGATTATGGTCCAGGCTTTGGTTCGCTGTCCTCTATCTTTCTTCAACTTCAGGTGAGCAAACCCTCAAAACCATATTCATATTTTGGTTTGCCTGTGAAGATGAATGGATGTGAATGCATGTTTTTGAATGTCTGTGTATCTATTTATATACCTCTATTTAAACAGTATAGGCTAAACCTATTTTTTTTAAAAATTTAAATCCTCCTTATATAATTGATGTTATGCTTTAATCCTTAAAGAAAATTTGTTCATATTAATCTAATGCTACTTTTAAAAATATTTGTAAGTAAAATTAATTAGATATTTTACTGGAAAATGATTTTGGACTCCTTTAATATGCATGTCTGTTTGAACATGTTTATACTGCTCTGTTTATAATACGAATTTCGGTTCACCAAATGTAATCCATATCTTTTTATCCAAGCGAAATTAGATTATGGTTTCTATATGAAAAATGTTTGAATGTGTGTGATATCATTTTTAAAAATAAATTCTAGCTAAAATAATTGATAAACATTTTGAAAATAAGGAATGATAGTAAAAATATCATTTTTACCAAGAAACCAAGTATTTAAATTTCATAATTGGATTATAGGATCTGACTCGTGTTAGGAAATCATGAATTTTGATGTTAATTACATGATTTTTAAATTCGTGGTCGATGGGAATTTTGGGTTGAATAGAATATGGTACTCTGGCGAAGTTTTGGTGATCGCGTCGTTCGATGGACTCGAGGTTGGAGCTGGAGTTAGCTTGGGTAGTTGAGATCATCAGAAAATTGTGGCGCAATTTTTTATCCACCATGACAGCGGCAATTTGAAGACGTAGGGTTTAACCCTAGTTTGTGTTGAGGCTGGAAATTGGGCCAACATAGTGTCTCAGATGGATCGAGTATCATCGGTGCGAGAGGGATCGTTGCGGTGGTCTTCAACAAGGTTATAGGCAAGATTGCGTGGTGACTGGTGGTCATAATCGCCGGTGTGAAGTGATTTTAGGTGACCGTGTTAGTTCCTGATGGTAATAGATTGTCTCGATTTTGATCTACGGCGAAGCTAAGGGATATGGGTGCTCAGGCAAGGTTAGTGAATCTTCGGCAATGGGTTGGTGTCATTAACGATGATCGGAGTCACTCCGATTGACCGTGCACGTGCACGAATTCATTTGCGTGTCTGTTGATTTCAGGCTTGTGAAAGAAGTGGAGTGCTCGAGTTCGTGGTCGGGAGAAATTTAATTAACTCGAAGTAAAGCTCGAGCAAAAGTTTTATCTGGCTCGGGTTGTTTTGTTTGTTAACAAATTTTAAAACTGGACAGTGAGTTTGTTACCAGGTTTCAATTATAATGCCTGAATAAGTTTAAAAGTTATTTTGAAAGGATTAAGTTTTGATTTAACAAGGTTCAAGTTTTAATTTTTAAAGTCAAATGTTTTAAAATTGTTTTGGTTTATAAAATTTTGTATTAGACAAATTATCTTATTTAATCTCTAATGGTTTCAAAATAAAAATATTTCGAGCATTTGACTTAAATTGATGATTAAGTGATTAAGAAAGATAAATAGTTTATATTTGATTTATTAAAGTTTTAAGTAACAAAAGTACAATTACATAATTTGGTTGATAAAGTAAAATTAATTAAGATAACTAAAGGACAAATTATTAATTAGAGGATGATTTTTTAATGTGATTAATTAAGAATAATTATTAAGGGTTGTTTTATTAATTAAAAGTTAATTAACTGACACAATTAATTAAGGATTGGATGAGTTAATCCTAATTGAAATGGAAATTGTTTTGAAAATCTATGAATGGATCTTTGTGCAACTGGGTGAACTTTGTGAAATGAATCTTTTTGTTTAAATATTTGAAATGGTAATTTGTTTAAATCATTTGAAGAAAGGTTTTGGGTTTTTTTTTAAAAAATTTGTGACTTAACTGAAATCCCAATATCCATATGTTTTAAATATTGCGCTCACTATTCGTTTTAGCAGGGAGAGGACCTTGTGTCATATAACCCATTCCGAATAGTGATACAACGATAGCATTTGAAGACCGGTGGTGAAGACCGGGTGTCTTCGAGAACGATAGGGTAACCCATCGATTGACTCTGCACTGAGTTGCTCGGGTATAGAGTTCTCCATATGTGATGGAGAGTCCGATCGGAATTGTGGATTCTCGGATTGCAAGGGCTTCTTCGGAAGTGCCTTCGGTTCTGTTCGAACCCGGAACAGACTTGTATGGTTGTATGTCTGACATTACACTTTGAGATATAAAACTGATCTCTATCAAATACGTTTCTGTTTAGTGGAGGAGAATTTATTCTCTTAGCTTAACACCCTTCTCTGAGACATACGAGCTCAGAGGTTATGTAGTTGATAGTTATTAGTGATATATTCCTAATTTGGTAGTGTGGCATACTAGGTGCTCCTGTGTATCATTTATTGATCAAAGCATGGATTTTGTATAAAGCGTAGCTTTGTGGACGAGACTGCATTAGGACCTCACACCCCGAAAATGGTCGAAACAGGAAAGATGCGACAAGGTTATGAGGGTCGCTCCCTTGAGGGTGTGTCATTCCCTTCTGAAAAAGGGTGGTATCATGGTATGGAGCCCAAATACTTAACTCATGTGGTCACTGTAAATATATTACTTTGTGATTGCTTTGTGGTTGAGAGGTGCCTCGGATAAAGGTCGCAAACGAACGGGGGATGGCATGCTCATGTAGTAGTTACCTAGTATAGAGGTTACCCGGCCTTGTGTTGGCAGAGAGCTGGTTAAGCTCTCGGGACGTCCCTCCAGAGGCGTACCCATATGGCAGTAGGAAGTTTCGTAGCCTGACCATTTGTTGGAAATCCAATCATCCAATACGTGCCTTATACGGTTTTAGTTGTAGAACCTGCCATTTAACATGGCAGCTATAGTAGGCATAGTATAATGGTACCTATGCTGGCTAAGATTAACATTATATTTTCGAAATGTCTTTACACTATGCACTAGTAATAATATCAAAGAGTTTTCTCGTATTAAGCATGTTTGACTATCATAAGGAGAAATCTCCTCCAATTCTGTGTTTGCATTGTGTGTGCGGTGGGAGGCTTCATGGTAGTTTCATTTTAAAAAAAGCATTGCGGATTTAAGTTTTAAAATCCTTGGTTGTTCGTTTTAAAGATAAATAGTTTTTTTTTTCTTATACCAGTCCCATGACTGATCTGTAGTTTATCGTTCCCATCCTAAACTCTTGGTGCCCATAATTTTCCACACGGACAGTCTAGAGTTGGGTTTTTCAGACAATCGAATAGTAGGTGTAAATTCGATAGCTTCCAGCCTTAGGATTTGGCAATCGCATTTGGATCGAGTTGCTTCATTTTACCTTGACTGGGAGTTCGAGCTACTTCTGGATTGGTGCCTTGGAGATGGAGTTACAGTTCTGGACTCTATCCATCTTTCTCTCTTGAAGACCATATTGGAGATATTGTTCCACTGCCGGTGTTATCTTTTCTTTCCGCTGCTATTGTCTTGTATCATATCTCTGATGTATATTGATATTCATTGTATCATTCAGTTGTCTCAGATATTGTATCAATGCTGTATATGATATATATACTATTCATCTCTTCTGCTGTGTTGTACTTAATGTGTTATAAGCTTCGGCACGAGTCGAATTTCAACGGTTGAATCTGCGGCATTCAGGTACAAGTGGAGTACGGATGTCGATTTTCAAACGCTGAAATTTGGATCGTGACAATAAGAAAGTATATCATCAAAAAGTAAATGAAACAGTCTTTCAAAGACCGATTCATTTGTCTCATCAAATATACGAGACACAGCTCAAGCGTAGAAAACCAAACCGTAAAAGGTTTCGAAGATGAAAGTTGATTTAGAAAAACAAATGTTGTTTCATTGAAAATGGTACGAGTTGTTTTGTTTTCGATGATTTTTGGGTCGATAAAAGAATTGATTGAAGTTTAAGTTTTTTTTCACCAATTTGAAATTCAAGCTTATCATTGAAAACATTTTCCGAGTTATTGATTTCAAAATCAAAATGGTGATTTTCATCTTCCCCGTTGGAATTTTACAACTCCTCATCCAAAAGTCCAAAAAATTCGTGTTCATTAAATTCGTCTTTCTTTGTTGGATTATCAACAACTTTATTACATGTCTCAAGTTCAAAATTCAAAGTTGTTGTATTCAAATTTTCGAAATCGAGAAAAGGAAGATCGAATTTTAAATTTGGTTCCACACCCTTAAAAGAATTGAAATCCAACTCAATTACCATGTTTTCAACAACTTCATTAAGATCATCATTTTCAGTATCAAAAGTTGTTATTTGAAAATCGTCAATTGTGTTAAAAGATAGATTATCACTTGACTCGTCACACGTTGAAATTTGATTTTGTTTTTCACGTTGTTTCATATATGTTTCAAACAACAAATCCGTGTGATCATCGTAAATTTCATTCATTTGTTCAACAAAATCAAATTTGTAATTATTAACTTGAAAATTTTCAATTTAGACTTTTTGAGAACAAGAATTGTCAATTTCGATAAACGGTAGATTATTATTTGATTCTTTACAAGTTGAGATTTGATTATGATTTTCTCGAAATTTTTTGTATTTTTCAAGTAATAAATCCCCGTTATCCTTTTCCATTTGGTCAACAAAATTAAATTCATGATTATAAATTTGAAAATATTCATTTTGAATTTGTTGATAACCAAAGTTTTCAATCGTATTTTTATTGAAACTATTTCCACGGCCAATGTAACGACCCAGAATTTTTGATAATTAAAATTTGAATATTTAATTAATTTTAAATATTAATAAGTGAATTTATAAGTCGAATAAATTTTATTTCGAATAATTGGATTTAATTGGATAATTAAATCGATAATTTAATATGTTAAATTATGGAAATAATTGAAAATTGGGTTAAATATGATTGAAAATGATTTGTAAAATTTTATTTTATCATATTGAAGTTAGAATGATATTTTAGAACTTTTAAAATCGAATTAAAAGTTAATTTGTGAAAATTGAATATTTTAATATTTAATCGACTAGTGAAAATAGTCAATTTTTGAACAGTCTCAGAATTGAACGAAACTAGTTCCATTGGATCCGTAATAATTAGTTATTACCGGATTTCAATTTTCGTGTCAATCGGAGCTATCGTTTGATCGTGGCAGCTCGAAACGCATCGAATTATTTTTAATATTAATTTGGCGAGTTAAAATAGCCATTTTTCAAAAAGTCTCGGATTTCAACGAAACTAGTTTCATCGGATCCGTAATGTGATAATATTGTAAGGTTTCAAATTTCGTGTCAATCGGATTTACCGTTTGTCCGGTACAAATTAAAACGCCCAGAAAATCGTTTAAATCGGTTTAATTCAAATTGAACGTTTATAGCCATAACTCGCACAGATGTCTGAATTAGCTTTCGAAACCTGTTCCATTGTGTCCGGAACGCGGGGTAAACCCTAGAAACGCTGGTTACGGCGCGTAAATCGGAGTTCGGAATTCCCGGATGAATAGTGTTCGATTTTCCTATAAATAGACCAACAACCCTTCACAATAAAGAAATAAATAAATAAACCTAACCCTAGTTTATACAGCCGCCGCCACTTTCTAAACCGAAGGCCAGAAACGTCCCAACTTCCCCTCCAATTTTCTCTCAATCCATCAAGTGTTAGCTAAAAGTGTCAACTAACAAATTGTAGAGGGTGGTGAGTACGTGATATCCAACGGTTATGATCGTCAATGGCATGACGAATTGGCGGCAAATCGAGGTGGAAGGGGGCCGGTTGCGCACGCGTTTTCTGATGAAAGGGGGGGCCGAGCTCGCTATGGTGGTGGGCGAAGGTAGAGGGGGTTTGGAGCTTCGTGTTGCAAGTTGCTGATCAAATTTTCATCGAGTATTGGTGGAGCAAAATCAAAACCTAATATTGGAGCATGGATTCGGCTTGTATCTGTAGTTGGACGCGCGTGAACGAAGAGTTGGGAAGAAGGGGTGTGCGGTCATGATGCACGGGAGGGAGATCTAACGGTGATGAGGTTGTTAGGTTATAAAATATAAAATAAAATGTGTGAATTTATATAAATAAAAATCGTGTAACTTATAAAATGCATAACTTTTTCATACGAGGTCGAAAACGCGCGAAACAAGTTGCGTTGGAATCGTATGGACGAGCATTACGCGATGCAAATAGATTGGAGTCGTTTGGAGTTAGTGAGAATTTCGGGTAAAATTAAACGTCCGTTTAATTTTATTCGAAATAAATCGCTAAAACGAAATTAAAATCAAGGTGAGAACTTCTCACTCAATCGAATCAGTTTCGATTTTTATTTTAAATAGTTAGATTTAAAATATTTGAATCCATGTTTGAATGATGATTGATATCTATTGATTGTTAAAATAGACATTATGCGCCGTTAGTAAGCGGATGTTATTTATTAAAAACATATACCGCGAATATTTCATAAACAGTGAGATTGGTATTATATATAATAGCAATATATATATATATATATATTGGCATATGTATATATTGGAGTTATTGATTTCCCGCATTTGTTTAGCGGATGAGACCCTATTGCGCCGTCTATTAAGCGGATAATATTTTTAATCCCATATACCGCGATAATTTCGTACTGGAGCAAAATTGGTATTGTGCTAATGTTTTTGGATGCAGGAAAACAGGTTGGAGGGATCCAACTGGATTCCTTAACAGTTTTTATTTGAATTCAGATATTTTGATATTTGATGGATTATCATATCGATATATGATATCGTTGTTGTCGTGATTGACTATTTGGTGTGTAGCATCATTGGACCAAATTTGGAATTTTAAAATGATTTTAAAGTGATTTTTGAAAGAAAACGTTATAAAATATTTTTGGAATTGATCCATTTTAAATAAATAAACGTATAAATTTTAATGTTATAAAAATTATGATTTTTGAGAAATATAGTTAAAGGTTGATTTTTGAAAATATGGGTTAGTAACTTTATAAAAAGAGTTTAATCGGGATTTTTGAATTTATTATAAAAAGTTGAAAATATAGGATTTATAAAATTTGATTATTTTATAAATCAAAATGATGAAGTTTTAAAGGAGTTTAAAGACGTTTTGAAATATTAATATGAATTGATTATATAAGAAATTTATAAATGGATATTTATAAATCGAAATATTAGAATTATAAAACGAGTTTTTATGAGTGTTAGAATGAATTGTGAATGAATCTCATAAATGAATGAAATCTATAGAATTATAAACGGTGAGGTTATAAATGGAATTTTATAAACAGTAGGTTTATAAAATTTATAAAGTTATTGAAATAATAGATTTGGATAAATAATTGAATCTTATAAGTTATAAGATTTATAAATTTATTTGTTTAAAAGAACGATTCTTATAAACAAATAAATTGTAAGTATTTCACTTACAATATGAACCTTTGTTTTATAATTGAGTTATAAATCGAATAGATTAATAAAGGAGATTTATAAAAGGAAGTTGTTATAAAATAAATAGAAAAGGAATTTATAAACGTTGTTTTATAAATTCGCAAACAACTTATTTTGATAAGAAAATTGTTGAAACCTATTAATGGAGTTATATTCACGTTTTTGACTGTGAATAATCCTTTGAAATAAAATGAATAAAAGGATGAAATGTGTTAACGTAGTATATTCACATTTTTGAATAGTGAATAATATGTTAAAGAAAATGTTTAGATTTGATGTCTTAAATAGAAATTAAAACGATCTAACGATGTTTTTAATTGTGTTGAGATTCGAAACCATAGATTTCAACATTCATTGTTGAAATAGACGTTTTCGAGAAATAAAAGGAAATGGTGGACTATAACACTGTTGTTATAGTAAATGATTTCCGAAAGGAAATGTTTTGTATAGTATTGGGATATATATATATATATTTTAATTTCAAATCCCTATACTAGTGATTTTGGGTTGTCGTAATGAGGTTTTACGCAACATTCGTTTTGGCCCAAATAAATATGTTTAAGAGAATGATTTCCTTAAAGAATGAAATATATACTTAATCTCGATTTAAGTATATTGAATATTTTCGAAGTATAGAAAATAAATAAAATTTGTGAATTACTTATGAATAAATAAGTATGGAAATGTTTTCTAATATTTCATTAAATATTATGAGAATTTATCTTTTTGAAGATAAATTGAAATGGATAATTGAAATCGTATATGCATGGATATTGTGAAAAATAAATTCACTATGGAATTTATGAATAAAAAGGAGAATTTGTTTAAAAATAAATATTGATTTATTTTTGAAGTGTGAAATTTATATATCTTGTAAAGATATTTTTGGGAAATAAATAATTTGGAAAATTATTTGGAATCTGGTGATGTGTGCATATACATTGATAGTTCAATAACCGACTATCAATATTTACCTTTGAAAGGTAATTAATGTGATTTGTTTGAATTTTAATGCCACACTTATTTTTGAATAAGCGCTCACTATTCGGGTTAACCGGGAAAGGACCATGGGGTCGTATAACCCATTCCGAATATGTGATACGTCGTTATGAATTGCATTTGAAGACCGGTGTTGAAGACCGGATCTTTTTGAAAGCTAAAGGACAACTCGTCGATTGTCTTTGCACCGAGTAGCTACGGTATAGAGACTCCCTATGTGATGGGCAGTCCGGACGTGATTAGAGATTATCCGGATTGCAAGGACTTCTTTGTAAGTGCCTTCGGTTTTGTTCGATCCCGGAACAGACTTGTATGGATTGTATGTCTGACGTTACAAATTGAGATATAAAGCAGGTTTCTTTCAAATATATTTCTGTTGGTGGCAGAGAATTTATTCTTTTAGCTTAACACCCTTCTCTGAGACGTACGAGCTCAGAGGTTATGTAGTTGAAGGTTATCAGCGATATATTCCCAATTTGGTAATGTGACATGCTGAGTGTTGCTGTGAAATGATCATTGTGTTGATTATTTGTGATAGGATCGTTTATTTGATCGTCTATCTTGGTGATCATTTCTATGATCATTTGTTGACCCAAAGCATGGCTTTTGTATAAAGTATGTTTTTGTGGACGTGACTTCGTCGAGCCTCACACCTCGGGAATGGTCAAAACAGGAAAGATGCAGCAAGGTTATGAGGGGTAGCGCCCTTTAGGATGTGTGCATTTCCTTCTGGAAAAGGGTGGTATCATGATATGGAGCCCAGATACTTACTCATGTTGAAAACACTTTATGATTGTGTGAATTGATTACGAGCGCTCGGTTGAAAAGGTCCCAAAGGACCGGGGGATGGCATATTCGGTCAGTTGTTACTCAGTTAGGGGTAACCAGGCCTTGTGTTGGTAGAGATCCGGTTTGGTTCTCGGGGATGTCCATCCAGAGGCATTCTCATGTGGCAATGGGAAGTTCCTTGGCCTGATCATTCGTTGGAAATCCAAAGAAACAATACGAGACTTGTACGGTTTTAGTTGTATAACCTGCTATGGAATGTGGCGGTAACCTGCTATTGAACATAGTTAGCTATAGTAGGCATAGTTCGAAATGTCTATGCTGGCTAAGATTTATATTCTACTTTCGAAATGAATTTTTCTCTACACTATGCACTAGTAATAATATCAAATGTCTTTTTAATGCGTATCAAGCATCTTTGACTATCATAAGGAGAAATCTCCTCCGATTCTGCGTTTGCATTGTGTGTGTGTGCGGGAGGCCTTATGGTAGTCTCATTTTTAAAAGCATTTCGAATTGACTTTAAAAATATTCCTCTATTTTGATTTTTAAAGATAAATAAATTGTTTTGAGTTCTCACACCAGTCACATGACTGACTCGGAGTTTATTGTTTTCCTTCCTAAACTCTGGGTGCCCACCAATTTCCACACGGGCAATCAAGAGTTAGGTTTATCAGGATATTCTGGAGTTGCTGGAGGCAAGATGGATGGCATGGCGTATTACTAGTATATAGTATTTCTTTTTCCGCTGTTTGTTGTTGTTGTACACTCTGATGTAATGTAATGTAATGTATAAAATGTAATAACTGATATAGTTCTTGGTTTAAAGATTATTCATTTATCTATTATATGTTGTTCCGCTGCGAATTGTGAGATTCTGTTGTTGTTCTGTTATTTTCTATTCCGTTCTATTTTCTATTTTCTTTCCTCCCTATTTTCTATCTTTTTCTATCTCCTTCTGTCTTTTTCTTTTTCTTAAAAACCCTAAGTGTTTGGTTTTCCGTCGTTCGATTGCTCGGCAGTCGATAAAGTGAGTATCGATGTTGAATTTTCGAAAGACGAAGAATCGGGTCCTTACAGCCAAAATTATTTGAAAATTGGTTCACATTTTCATCTTGATTTTGAAATTCATTTTGAAGCTTGAAATTGAATTGGCATGGGTTATACTCGAAATCATTTGAATTTTGAAGCGAATTCAAATTTTGATTATTTTGACTTGAACTATTGCATAAATATGAGTTACACAAATAGTTTATACTTTGATTTTGCTGTGTAGAGAGTTCAAGTAAAGATAAAATGCTATTTTCGAAATTTGAGGGTTGCTCATCGTTTTGAAAAGTTTGTTGTCCAAAATTCGAATCGTTTAGAATAGTTGTCGTTCAAATATCCATACGAATTTGAAGTGAAATCATATAGATTATATTGATTTTCACAACTACTGTAAAATTCAAGTGTATATGGAAATTCACACATTTTCAAGAATATGTTTGGTTTTTTATATAAAGGAAAAACATTTACAAATAATATTTATTTTTCAAAAGGGAAATTGATTTTTGTTTTTTTTTCAAATTTATTCTTTGTTTTTGAAAATGTTTTATAATAAAAAAATTTGGATTTTGGTTTTTAGTTTTTTTTTGGATTTTTGAAATTTCAAAGGAAAAATGATTTAAAAATTTCAAAGGAAAAGAAATATTTACGGTTTTTTTATAGTTTTGGATTTTGAATTTTTTTTTAATATGCATGAACTAATGCAACTAAATGAATGTACGGGTTAATTACAAATGATTTATCCTAAGTTAACCAAAAATTGTATAATCATAAATTGACTTAAATCAACAAGATAGTTCTCGGCCAGGTAACGGACAGGATTTATCGGTGCACCACAAATCACCATAGCAATGCAGCCGAAGGTTTAAGTACCTTCAGAGGAACAACCACTATAATATTTACGAATCACCGTAATATTTATAAATTGTTATTACTCGGTCGTTGCCCAGACATCAAGAAATTAAATTATTCAAAGAAGACAACTTGCTAATATACAATTAAGTGTTATCAATGTCTAACCGTTATTATTAATCACAATCCTAGGATGAAATGCAAAGCACCAATTAAACGTGAATTAACAATGTAACTACAAATGAAATTTTTTTATGCAAGTAAACAACAATGCAAGACAAACAAACACAATAGTATATACAGTGCAAAGCAAATAAAAAGAAAATTATAAATAAGCAAGCAGTTTTTTTTGGCAAGCATAGCAAAGCAAGCAATTTATTTTAGCAAACACTTCTGCTCCTTCTGCAATTCTGCTTTACCAACCTGAAATTAAAAACAAAATATATATAATTATTATTATTTTATATCAAAGAAAAGACTAAAACAAATTAAACTAAAAAAAACTTGAAATTAAAACAAAATACAAAAGAACATGCTTGAATTTTTTTTAAGAAAAGGATGGAACAGTTTGAAACAAAACTAAGAAGACTAAACTAATTTTTTTAAAAAAAACTTGACCAGGCCTTCAAGCTTCGAACCCGGCCCAGCTTCTAAACTAGTCCATCATCTTAAAAAATTAATTAACAAAACAAAACAAAAGAGATTCAATACACACAGAGCGGCTTAATTCACTAAACTCGATCACACTCAAACGAGAATGAAGTTCTCGTGAATTCAATTCAACAAAAACATTACTCAATCATTTCTCACTCCCCAATTATTCGAATTCCCATTCAAAATTCCCGATGCTTAAAAACCAAATTTCCAGTTCTCTCTCCCAATGTTGATTCCAACTTCTAAATATATTCCTTAAACCAAACAAAAATTGTTCGTAAATTTCAGTTAAATTGTCAAACCAAAAATCTGTACGCCTATTTGAATCTTGGGTTGGTGAATGGGCTGAGGTCGTGAATTCGCGATGTTCGGTTATGAAGAAGTTGCGATAGTGGTAGGATTCGATGGTCGAGGCTGGTTTTGATGTCGAATTAGGGTTTGGGATCTGGCCGATTGTTGGAGGAGATCGATGGTATGGGTTTGACTTGTTAGAGAGTGAGGTGTCGAATTTTGGTGATGTCGGCAGTGAAGAGCGTGGTGGAAGTAGAGATTGTGATGATGATGGAAGGTAGGATATGCAGTTTCAGGTGGTAGTTGTCTGTGGTTGTGGAGTCGCGGTTGAGTGGGCAAGCAAATGGTTGTGGATGAAGGCAACTGTTGCGGCACAGTTATGGTGATTCAGGATGGTGTATGTTTTGAAGTTTAGTTTGTAAGTCAATGGAAGGCGTGACGGTTGGTGAATTTGGTTTGGTTAGCAGGCAGAGGTAGGTGAGGCAGTGTATGTTTGATGTAAGTGAGCGGTGTATGTTAGAGGAATGGCAGGATAGGGGAGTGGTAAGAATGATATGCACTGATTGAAGGAGTTGTGCGGGTTGTTTGATGGACAGTTGTAATGTTTTGTGAAGTGGTCAGGATGTTGATGTTTGGGTTAGATGGAAAAGAAATGAAGTAGGGTGGTTGTGACAGTTGCTTGGTAGTGGGTAGACAGAGGTATGGCAGAAATTGCAGTTATGGGCGGGGTAAGAAGTTGTTTTATTTGGGTATGTTTGCAAGATGATGTTCAGCACAGTAAGTTTGCAAGTAAATGTATGGACTTTGTAAAGAATAGGCAGAGAGGATGGATCAAGAAGGAAGTCTTTTGTGATGTTGAACTGGTTTCTAGTGAAGACCGTGCACTGTGCACTGTTAAAATGGTTTAGAGAAGTGGCGAAGAAGGCTGTTGGTTGTTCGGTGTTTGGAGGGGAAATGCTCGGTATCGAAATGAGATTGGTGAAGAAATTATTGCTGATGTTGGTCTGAGTTTACTGTTGTTGAATGGGTGAGGGGTTGAGAAGAAGTGACAGGCAAGGGGATGGCAGTTGTAAGTTAGTGGATGGTTCTGATTGTTGTTTTATGGTGTGGCAGAGGAGTTATTGTATGGAAATGAGAGATGTCTGTTGTGGTGGATGGTGCAGAAGCAGGGGGATGTGTAGTAGGAGATAGAAGTGGTTATGTTTGAGTGATGAAGGTGGATTGTGTATAAGTTGTTTGGTGGCCAGAGGCAAGGGGTTCAGGCTTGTAAGAAGGCCGGAAAAACAGCAGGGTGATGACACTGCAGTTACATGGAGAGGCCGAAGTATTGATGAAAATGTGACGGTATTGGAGTTTTTTGTTGTAAGGTGTTGAACCTGGTTTGCAGGAACAGTGGAAGGATTGTGTTGACAGTGCACAGAAATGTGCACAGTGCACAGTCAGTGTTTTTTGTTTGTTTGTTTTTTTTATGAAAGAAAAAAAAGAAGAAAAGTTGGAAATGTAAAAGCAAATGAAAATGAATACTTTGGACTGAAATTTTGGATGCTCTTTTTTTTGGGCTTGGAAATGCAAATGAAAAGGCAAACAAACAAGAACACAAACAAATGAACACAAAAACCAAACAAACACACTATTTTTTTAAAAAATGCAAACACACACAAAAATCAAAAAATCAAAAGAAAATAATTAAAGAATTGAAAATCAAAATCAAAGCAATTCCCCGGCAACGGCGCCAAAAACTTATTTATCGGCGGAATTTCTATCGGATTAGAAAACCGTCGAAAAATTTAGAAATAAAATAACCGCAAGCGCACGGTGTACGAATGTAGCACGTGGCGAATACGGGTCGATCCACAGGGAATTGATGGTTTTAAAATTTCTATTCAATCAAATTATACCAAAGTCGAGTGAAAGTTGAGCTAGAGAATTATAAAATGAGCTAACTAACTAAAAGAAAAGAGATGCAAATATAAGAGTTAAATGACAATTTAGAGAGTAAGTCCACTCTCTAGATCATGTAGTTCAACATATATGGAATCATGATCTCTCTTTTATGGTCATTAGTGCTTTAATTGATGTGCTTATCATAAGTATGGCATATTTGTGCTATTGATTAGCCAACATAAGCCATCAAACTATAACACATCCCTTAAAGCACTTACTAACTTTCATGAAACTTGACAAAGAAAATGAAAATAAAATCTATTTTAAGTATGGCCTATTAACCATTGATTAGAAATATAGACAATCAAATTTTAATTTCAAATCACTTTCTTATGTCATAATTATATTTTGATGAAGAGGCATTTGTGTTAGTGATTGTATAAGCATAGCCTATTTGGTATCAACAACATAGGCTATCAAATTCAAAGCAAGAACAACAAATAAAACACTTCATTGATCATCATTAATCATAAAAAGAGAGCATGAATTAACAAATAACTGAAGCCACATAATTAGAGAGCTTCATTACTCCCTAAATTGAAGGGGTTTAGCCTCTCATATTTGATATTTGATTAACAAAAGTAGCTTGCAACATGAATAAAAAGAAAAGGAAAATGAAAGCTAATGGAAAAGAGAACTATTCTGCTTGCATAAAAAAATAAATCTACACTATAAAATGAAAGGAAAATAAACAAGAGAAGAAAAGAGAAACATATTAAAATGCATAAAAAAGAATTACATAAAGAAGAAATGGCTAAGTAGCCATGAAAAGAAAGGAGAAGCTTTCTTTAATTTTGAGCCTAAACTAAACTAAAGAGAGACTAAGCGGGAGAGGAGAGATTACATGAAGCATATGAGTATTTATACATGTATGAAACCCTAATTAATATTGTTGGGGAATGTCCAAAATGCCCTTGAGGTAGTGTGGAGGCCAAGTAATCATTAGCTTCTACTAATCATCATTTAAGTGTACATGAAGCCATTAATTCCATAAGCATGTGCATTAGCCTCTAACTTGTACATTAAAGTAGGTGGGTAAGTGGGGTCCTCCATGTTCTTCACTTTGAATTATTTTCATCTTCTTTCCTTTGTAATTATTTTGTGCATGCATATGTCTTCATGAACCCACTCCTATTTGAGATCAAATTCCTACACGTATATGTATAAATTTCCAATTAATTTTTCTCAAAGAAATATATGCACACAAATGACCGTTTTGCCCCTATATTAAGATGGATATGTGACAATTTGGAATTAATATGGATTTTGGTTGAAAGAAGTTAAAATACCCAATATGATCATTTATTTAATTTAAATAGATTAAATATGTTGGTAAAAATATGCACATTTATGTACACATCAAATACCCCTACACTTATCTTTTTATTCGTCCTCGAATAAACTAAAACTAAGATAAACCTGTTTTCGTAGGGAGCACGATTGCATTGAGCATATGCAACAAGCCGTTAAACCTCTGGGTGTCCCCAGTAGGACGAGTGTTGTCTCGTGAGGGTTTTTAGCGGATACTACCCACAAAATCCAAATACAGGATGAAAATATTTGCAAAATGCAAGATTTATTTACAAAGAGATGAATGCGAGTTTTTGAAAATATTTACAAATGAAGGATTTGTTTTTAAATTGGCACGAATAAGTTAAATATAGGTTTTAGTAATTATCTTGAAATTTAAGTTATCTACTCTTCAATATTTCCAATAAAAACGAAGTTATCATAACAAATGGATTATAACTTAACTCGGTGTTTTGGTTAATAACAAAGTGTAAATATGAAATAGATCCTTAGTTGATTATCAAAGTTTATCAAAGTGGTATTTTCATTTTATTTCAATAACAAATCAAATCAAATAAGTAAAAATAGTGCTAGGATTTCAATTGCTTGCTCTCACATTATTTGCAAGAAAAATTACACATATAGCTCTGGTAAACTGAGGCCAGATATACCACCCATGCACTGCCTTTCGGGCTTATGTGAGGGGGGTACAGAGCATGGCTAGTGCGCACACTTTCGTGCATACACCTATCGACTGTAGGTGGTTTTTATTAAGTCTATTTTTTTTAAATTTGTTCCATACATGCATAACCGTGAGGACTTTTAAATGAGTATGAAAGCACATAATCAAAGATTCCAAGTAATTCACCCATGCATAACCATGAGGACTATTAAATGAGGGTGAATACTTGGATGTTATTGTTATTTTTTTCACATTTTTTTTACAAGAGAGAGAGAGTTTTGCAAAATCATCATAGCACCATTTAACTTAGAAGACAAAAAATTGTTATATCCTTTACTTTAAATCAACCACTTTTTAAAACAAAGATTTTCAATTAGGATGTATTTCACAATGAACACGTTTGAATCTTCCTTTATACTAGTTAAACCATTATTATTTGTAATCAAGCTTCATTTTTATTTTTGTTAAGACAAATAAAGTTTCAAAAATTTCAATTTAATAAGCCAAAACTTATACTTATCTCATAATGTTTCTTCAAAAATAAATCAAATGCTAACTAATTTTTTTTTTTGAGTTTTTTTGAGTTTTTAAAAGAAAAAGCAAAAATAAACCATGAAAAGTTAAAAAAGAAGATGAGTATCCCCTACAATTGATTTTGACTGTGTCCCCACAGTCAACCCAAGTGGAAGGAGAAAAATAAAAATAAAAACATGACCATTATTTAAATGAAAATTAATGGCGTTTACACAAGATAAGAAATTATATCATCAAAAAGTAAATGAAACGGTCTTCCAAGGACCGATTCATTTGTCTCATCAAATATGCGAGACACAACTTAAGCGCAGAAAACCAAACCATAAAAGATGAAAGTTGATTTGGAAAAACGAATGTTGTTTTATTGAAAATTGTACGAGTTGTTTTGTTTTTGATGATTTTTGGGGTCGATAAAAGAATTGATTGAAGTTCAAGTTTATTTTCACCAATTTGAAATTCAAGCTTATCATTGAAAACATTTTCAGAGTTATTGATTTCAAAATCAAAATTGTGATTTTCATCTTCCCCGTCGGAATTTAATAACTCATCATCCAAAAGTCCAAAAAATTCATGTTCATTAAATTCGTCTTCCTTTGTTAGATTATCAATAACATTGTTGCATGTCTCAAATTCAAAATTCAAAGTTGTTGTATTCGAATTTTCGAAATCGAGAAAAGGAAGATCGAATTTTAAATTTGGTTCCACACCCTTAAAAGAATTGAAATCCAACTCAATTACCATTTTTTCAACAACTTCATTAAGATCGTCATTTTCAGTTTCAAAAGTTGTTATTTGAAAATCGTCAATTATGGTAAAAGATGGATTATCACTTGACTCGTCACACGTTGAAATTTGATTTTGTTTTTCACGCTGTTTTATATATGTTTCAAAAAACAAATCCATGTGATCATCGTAAATTTCATTCATTTGTTAAACAAAATCAAATTTGTAATTATTAACTTGAAAATTTTCGATTTGGACTTGTTGAGAACAAGAATTGTCAATTTTGATAAACGGTAAGTTATTATTTGATTCTTTGCAAGTTGAAATTTGATTATGATTTTCCCAATTTTTTTTGTATTTTTCAAGTAATAAATCCCCGTTATCTTTTTCCATTTGGTCAACAAAATCAAATTCATGATTATTAATTTGAAAATATTCATTTTGAATTTGTTGATAACCAAAGTTTTCAATCGTATCTTTATTGAAACTATTTCCACTGCCAAAATTATTTGAAAATTGGTTCACATTTTCGTCCTGATTTTGAAATTAATTTTGAAGCTCGAAATTGAATTGACATGGGCTATACTCGAAATTATTTGAATTTTGAAGCGAATTCAAATTTTGATTATTTTGACTTGAACTATTGCACAAATATGAGTTGCATAAATCGTTTATACTTTGATTTTGCTGTGTGGAGAGTTCAAGTAAAGATAAAATGCTATTTTCGAGATTTGAGGATGCTCATCGTTTTGAAAAGTTTGTTGTCCAAAATTCAAATCTTTTAAAGAATAGTTGTCGTTAAAATATCCATACGAATTTGATGTGAAATCATATGGATTATTTTGATTTTCACAACTATTGTAAAATTCAAGTGAATATGGAAATTCAGACATTTTCAAGAATATGTTTGGTTTTTTTATATAAAGGAAAAATATTTACAAATAAAATTTATTTTTCAAAAGGGAAATTGATTTTTGTTTTTTTTCAAATTTTTTCTTTGTTTTTGAACATGTTTCATGATAAAAAAATTTGGATTATGGTTTTTAATTTTTTTTTTTGGATTTTCGAAATTTCAAAGGAAAAATGATTTAAAAATTTCAAGGGGAAAGAAATATTTACAGTTTTTTTTTATAGTTTTGGATTTTGAATATTTTTTAATATGCATGAACTAAACTAAATGAATGCAAGGGTTAATTACAAATGATTTATCATAAGTTAATCTAACATTGTATAATCACAAATTATCTTAAATCAACAAGATAGTTCTCGGCCAGGTAACGGACAGGATTTATCGGTGCACCACGAATCACCGTAGCAATGCAGCCGAAGGTTTAAGTTCCTTCAGATGAACAACCACTATAATATTTACGAATCACCATAATATTTATAAATGGTTATTACTCTACCGTAGCCTAGACCCCAAGAAATTAAATTATTCAAAGAAGACAACTTGCCAATATACAATTAAGTGTTATCAATGTCTAACCGTTATTATTAATCACAATCCTAGGATGAAATGCAAAGCACAAATTAAATGGAATTAATAATGTAACTACAAATGGAATTTTTTATGCAAGTAAACAACAATGCAAGACAAATAAACACAATAGTATACACAGTGCAAAGAAAATAAAAAGAAAATTATAAATAAGCAAACTGTTTTTTTGGCAAGCTCAGCAAGGCAAGCAATTTATTTTAGCAAGCACTTCTGCTCCTTCTGCAATTCTACTTTGGCAACATGAAATTAAAAACAAAATATATATAATAATTATTATTTTATATCAAAGAAAAGACTAAAACAAATTAAGCTAAAAAACTTGAAATTAAAACAAAATACAAAAGAACTTGCTTGCATTTTTTTCAGAAAAGGATGGAACAGTTTGAAACAAATCTAAGAAGACTAAACTAATTTTTTTTAAAACTTAACCAGGCCTTCAAGCTTCGAACCCGGCCCAGCATCTAAAGTAGTCCATCGCCTTAAAAAAATTAACAAAACAAAAGAGATTCAACACACACAGAGCGGCTTAATTCACTAAACTCAATCACACTCAAACGAGAATGAAGTTCTCATGAATTCAATTCAACAAAAAACGGTACTCAATCATTTCTCACTCCCCAATTATTCGAATTCCCATTCAAAATTTCCGATGCTTAAAAACCAAATTTACAGTTCTCTCTCCCTCTGTGATTCCAACTTCTCAATATATTCCTTAAACCAAATTAAAATCGTTCATAAATTTCAGTTAAATTGTCAAACCAAAAATCTGTTCGCCTGTTTGAAGCTTGGGTTGGTGAATGGGCTGAGGTCGTGAATTCGCGATGTTCGATTATGACGAAGTTGCGATTTTGGGGGCGATTCGATGGTCGAGGATGGTTTTGATGTCGAATTGGGATTTGGGATCTGGGCGATTGTTGGAGGAGATTGATGGTATGGGTTTGACTTGTTGGAGAGTGAGGTGTCGAATTTTGGTGATGTCGGCAATGAAGAGCATGGTGGAAGTAAAGATTGTGATGATGATGGAAGGTAGGATTCGTAGTTTCAGGTGGTAGTTGTCTATGGTTGTGGAGTCGCGGTTGAGTGGCCAAGCAAATGGTTGTGGATGAAGGCAACTGCTACTGCACAGTTATGGTGATTCAGGATGGTGTACGTTTTAAAGTTTAGTTTGTAAGTCAGTGGAAGGCGTGATGGTTGGTGAATTTGGTTTGGTTAGCAGGCAGAGGTAGGTGAGGCAGTGTATGTTTGATGTAAGTGAGAAGTGTATTTAGAGGAATGGCAGGATAGAGGAGTGGTAGGAATGATATGCACTGATTGAAGGAGTTGTGCAGGTTGTTTGATAGACAGTTGCAAATGTTTTGTGAAGTGGTCGGGATTTTGATGTTTGGGTTAGATGGAAAAGAAATGAAGTAGGGTGGTTGTGACTATTGCTTGGTAGTGGGTAGACAGTGGTATGGCAGAAATTGCAGTTATGGGCGGGGTAAGAAGTTGTGTTATTTGGGTATGTTTGCAAGATGATGTTCAGCACAGTAAGTTTGTAAGTAAATGTATGGACTTTGTAAAGAATAGGCAGAGAGGATGGATCAGAAGGAAGACTTTTGTGATGTTGAACTGGTTTGTAGTGAAGACTGTGCACTGTTAAAATGGTTTAGAGAAATGGCTAAGAAGGCTGTTGGTTGTTGGGTGTTTGGATGGGAAATGGTCGGTATCGAAATGATATTTGTGAAGAAATATTGCCAATGTTGGTCTAAGTTTACTGTTGTTGAAAGGGTGAGCGGTTGAGAAGAAGTGAAAGGCAAGGGGATGGCAGTTGCAAGTTAGTGCATGGTTCTGATTGTAGTTTTGTGGTGTGGCAAAGGAGTTATTATATGGAAACGAGAGATGTTTGTTGTGGTGGATGGTGCAGAAGCAGGGGGATGTGTAGTAGGAGGTAGAAGTGGTTATGTTTGAGTGATGAAGGTGGATTATGTATCAGTTGTTTGGTGGCCAGAGACAAGGGGTTCAGGCTTGTAAGAAGGCCGGAAAAACAGCAGGGTGATGACACTGCAGTTATATGGAGAGGCCGAAGTATTGATGAAAATTTGGCGGTGTTGGAGTTTGTTGTTGTAAGGTGTTGAACCTTGTTTGCAGGAACAGTGAAAGGATTGTGTTGACAGTGCACAGAAATGTGCACAGTGCACAGTCAATGTTTTTTTTGTTTGTTTTTTTATGAGAGAAAAAAAAAGAAGAAAAGTTGAAAATGTAAAAGCAAATGAAAATGAATAAAAAAAATTATTTTTGGACTGAAATTGTGGATGCTCTTTTTTTTGTCTTGGAAATGCAAATGAAAATGCAAAACAAACAAGAACACAAACAAATGAACAAAAAAACCAAACAAACACATAATTTTTTTTAAAAAAATGCAAACACATACAAAAATTAAAAGAAAATAATTCGAAGAATAGAAATCAAAATCAAAGCAATTCCCCGGCAACAGCACCAAAAACTTGTTAATCGGCAGAATTATTATCGGATTAGAAAACCATCGAAAAATTTAGAAATAAAATAACCGCAAGCGCACGGTGTACGAAAGTAGAACGTGGCGAATACGAGTCGATGCGAAGGGAATTGATGATTTTCAAATTTCTATTCAATCAAATTATACCAAAGTCGAGTGAAAGTCGAGCTAGAGAATTATAAAATGAGCAAACTAACTAAAAGAAAAGAGAAGAAAATATAAGAGTTAAATGACAATTTAGAGAATAAATCTACTCTCTAGATCATGTAGTTCAACATATATGAAATCATCATCTCCCTTTTATGGTCATTATTGCTTTAATTGATGTGCTTTTCATAAGTATGACATATTTGTGCTATTGATTAGCTAACATAAGCCATCAAACTATAACACGTCCCTTAAAGTACTTACTAACTTTCATGAAACTTGACAAAGAAAATGAAAATGAAATCTATTTTAAGTATGACCCATTAACTGTTGATTAGAAATATAGACCATCAAATTTTAATTTCAAATCACTTTCTTATGTCATAATCATATTTTGATGAAGAGGCATTTGTGTTAGTGATTGTTTAAGCATAACCAATTTGGTATCAACAATATAGGCTATCAAATTCAAAACAAGAACAACAAATAAAACACTTCATTGATCATTATTAAGCGTAAAAAGAGATCATGAATTAACAAATAGTTGAAGCTACATAATTAGAGAGCTTCATTACCCCCTAAATGAAGGGGTTTAGCCTCTCATATTTGTCATTTGATTAACAAATGTAGCTTGCAACATGAAAAAAAGAAGGAAAATGAAAGCTAATGGAAAAGAGAACTATTCTACTTGCATAAAAAAAGAAATCTACAATACAACATGAAATGAAAATAAACAAGAGAAGAAAAGAGAAACATATTAAAATGCATAAAAAAGAATTACATATAGAAGAAATGGATAAGTAGACACGAAAAGAAAGCAGAAGCTTTTTTTTTATTTTGAGCCTAAAATAAAAGAAAGTAGACACGAAAAGTATACACTAAACTAAAGAGAGACTAAGTGGGAGAGGAGAGATTACATGAAATATATGGGTATTTATACATGTATGAAACCCTAATTCATATTTTTGGGGAATGCCTAAAATGCCCTTGAGGTAGTGTGGAGGCCAAGTAATCATTAGCTTCTACTAATCATCATTTAAGTGTACATGAAGCTATTAATTCCATAAGCATGTGCATTAGCATTTAACTTGTACATTAAAGTAGGTGGGTAAGTGGGGTCCTCCATGTTCTTCACTTAGAATTATTTCCATCTCCTTTCCTTTGTAATTATTTTGTGCATGCACATGTCTTCATGAACCCACTCCTATTTGATATCAAATTCCTACATAAATATGTATAATTTCCAATTAATTTTTCTCAAAGAAATATGTGCACACAATTGACCGTTTGACCCCTATATGAAGATGGATATGTGACAGTTTGGAATTAATATGGATTTTGGTTAAAACAAGTTAAAATAACCAATATGATCATTTATTTAATTTAAATAGATTAAATATGTTGGTAAAAATATGCACATTTATGTGCACATCAGTGATTTTAATTTATTTGTATTTGTTTTGGGATTGTGGGTTTGAATTAACCAAAACCCGAAAATTTTACTTATTACGGATTTAAATGATAATTTCTGTATCACTTGGTGTGAAATATTATTTGGACCCGTGGTTGATTTCAAAAATATGATTTCTTATAAAAATTCATGTATTGTAGATGAAAGAAGAAAAAATATGAAATTTTACTTATATTGGATTTAAAATGGTTAAGCAGTGATTTTCTAGAAGGTTAAATGGTATAAGTTAATAGATGGTTTGAGTTGTAGTGTGAAAGTTTGATTTAACTTAATAATGAGAATTTAAGTAAAAATGGAATTATAAGCTTAACTTAGTAATTAATATAATTTATGTATGAATTGGATAATTATAAAGTAAAAGAAAATATCAAGTTATTTGTAAAATATAGTTAAGCAACTTACAGTGTATTTTGAATTTATGTAATTAGTTAAATGTAAAATAAATGGATAGTTAAATGGAAATTTGGAATTTAACTTGACTTGGAATTGTGAGGTTTGGTTTTAAAATGGAAGTTTAAGTAAATTAAATAACATGGAAATTTAGTTCGATGTATGAAATGGTAATTTGAAATTTAAGTGATAATAATTGTTAAAAGGTAAAGAATGGGAAATTTGTACACTTGAATTTAATAAGTGAAATTATTGATATTTAATTGTGAAATTTACTTTATAAAAATCATAAGTTCAAGGGTATTTAAATGACCATTTTTAAAGTGGAAAATATGAAATTTTATAAGTTAAAATGGTTTAAATTGAAGTTTGTTTGTAGCTGAAATTCTACTGTAAATCTGAAAGCTAAATCTTTGGGAATTGAATATTTGATTTGAAGGAATAAAGACTTCACTTTTTAATGGTTTAAATGAATGATTTTTAATTTGGAATTATAAATAATTTTGAAATTTATAACCACGGGTGCACTGCTTTGTGTGTCATATGATTTCCTCGTGATTGTTTGATGCACACCTTTGTTTTTGAGAGTGTGGCTAGAGATGAGCTGTTAATGCTGCTCTATGCTACCCTAGTCACAATAACACTGTTATTTGCATTGTTTACTTTATTATGGATATTTCTAGGATAGTGTTTATGTAACAACCGTGTATTTTGTGATTATTTTAATTGTATATTTTAATTATTGAATTTCTGATTTAAAAACTTCATTTTATTTATGGATAAAACTTTATTTTATTTATTAAAATGAATAATTTTGTTATTTTAAATATTAATTTTGATTTGTACGTGAATTATAATTTCAAACCTGAATATATTGAATATTTTACAAAAAAGTGAATTTTGGTCAAAATTGTAACAAACTGGATTTTTCGACTTCCGAAAATCCGACATCGATCCTCACTTTATCGACTGCCGAGAAATCGAAGGCCGGAAACACGGAATGTTATGGGTTTTAGAAAGAATTTAAGAAAAAGAAAGAAAGAAGAGAGAAGAGATAGAAAATAGAGAGGAAAGAAGATAGACAATTTTTTTTAGAAAACAGAGAAAGAAAACAGAGAATTTGAAAAATAGAAGATAGAAGAATTTTAAAAATAGAACGGACAGAAAGGAAACAACAGAACAACAACAGAATCTCACAATTCGCAGCGGAACAACATATAATAATAAATGAATAATCTTTAAACGAAGAACTATCAGTTATTACATTTTATACATTACATTACATCATATCATCAGAGTATACAACAACAACAAACAGTGCAGCGGAAAAAGAAATACTATATAAGTAATATGCCATGCCATCCAGCTTGCCTCCAGCAACTCCAGAATATCCAAAATATCCTGATAAACCTAACTCTTAACTGCCCGTGTGGAAATTGGTGGGCACCCAGAGTTTAGGAAGGAAAACAATAAACTCCAAGTCAGTCATGTGACTGGTGTGAGAACTCAAAACAGTTTATTTAACTTTAAAATCAAAATAGAGGAATATTTTTAATCAATTCGCAATGCTTTTAAAAATGAGACTACCATAAGGCCTCCCGCACACACACACATGCAAACGCAGAATCGGAGGAGATTTCTCCTTATGATAGTCAAAGATGCTTGATACGCATTTAAAATAACATTTGATATTATTATTAGTGCATAGTGTATAACAAATTCATTTCGAAAGTAGAATATAAATCTTAGCCAACATACGACCATTATCGTATGCCTACTATAGCTACTATCCAAACAGTGGTGACCACCATAAGTGAATAGCAGGTTCTACAACTAATACCGTACAAGTTTCGTATTGTTTCTTTGGATTTCCAACGAATGGTCAGGCCAAGGAACTTCCCATTGCCACATGAGAATGCCTCTGGATGGACATCCCCGAGAACCAAACCGGATCTCTACCAACACAAGGCCGGGTTACTCCTAACTGAGTAACAACTGATCGAATATGCCATCCCCCGGTCCTTTGGGACCTTTATCAACCGAGCGCTCGTAATCAATTCACACAATCATAAAGTGTTTTCAACATGAGTAAGTATCTGGGCTCCATACCATGACACCACCCTTTTCCAGAAGGAAATGCACATATCCTAAAGGGCGCTACCCCTCATAACTTTGCCGCATCTTTCCTGTTTTGACCATTTCCGGGATGTGAGGCTCGACGAATTCACGTCCACAAAAACATACTTTATACAAAAGCCATGCTTTGGGTCAACAAATGATCAACACAATGATCACTAAGATAGACGATCAAATAAATGATCCTATCACAACAATCAACACAATGATCATTTCAGCATCACTCAGCATGTCACATTACCAAACTGGGAATATATCGCTGATAACTTCAACTATATAACCTTTGAGCACATGCGTCTCAAAGAAGGGTGTTAAGCAAAGAATAAATTCTCCGCCACCAACAGAAATATATTTGAAAGAAATCGGCTTTATATCTCAACTTGTAATGTCAGGCATACAATCCATACAAGTCTGTTCCGGGATCGAACAAAACCGAAGGCACTTACAAAGAAGTCCTTGCAATCCGGATATTCACAATCCTGATCGGATTTCCCATCACTTAGGGAGTCTCTATACCGTTGCAACTCAGTGCAGAGACAATCGATAGGTCATCCTATCGCTTTCGCAAATACCGGGTCTTCAACACCGATCTTCAATGCTATTCACAACGACGTATCACATATTCGGAGTGGGTTATACGACCCCATGGTCCTTTCCCGGTTAACCCGAATAGTGAGCGCTTATTCAAAAATAAGTGTGCATTCAAATTCAAACAAATCACATCAAATACCCATTCAAAGGGAATTATTGATAGTCGGTTATTGAACTATCAATGGACATGCACACATCACCAGATTCCAAATAATTTTCCAAATTATTTATTTTCAAAATATCTTTACAAGATATATAATTTCACACTTCAAAAATAAATCAATATTTATTTTCAAACAAATTCCACTTCACATATAAATTCCATAATGAATTTATATTTATTTCAAAATATCCATGCATATATGATTTCAATCATTCATTTCCAATTTATCTTCAAAAAGATAAATTCTAAATATTCACTTCATATTGGAAAACATTTCCATACTTATTAAAAATAAGTAATCGACAAATCTTTTTATTTTCAACCTTTGAAAATATTCAATATACTTAAATCGAATTAAGTATATATTTCATTCTTTAAGGGAAATCATTCTCTTAAACATTTTTATTTGGGCCAAAACGAATGTTGCGTAAAACATCGTTACAACAACCCAAAATCACTAGTATAGGGATTCGAAATTAAAATAGATATATAAATCCCAATATTATTCTAAACATTTCCTTTCGGAAATCATTTACTATAACAACAGTGTTATAGTCCACCATTTCCTTTTATTTCACGAAACATCTATTTCAACAATGAATGTTGAAATCTATGGTTTCGAATCTCAACACCTTTTAAAACATCGTTAGATCGTTTTAATTCTATTTAAACATCATATCTAAAACAATTTCTTTAACGTATTATTCACTATTCAAAAACGTGAATATACTACCTTAACAAATTTCATCATTTCTATTCACTTTAACTTAAAGGATTATTCACTGTTCAAAATGTGAATATAACTCTATCTCTAAGTTATAACAATTAACTTATCAAAATAAGTCATTTGCGGATTTATAAAACAACGTTTAAAAATTCCATTTCCATTTATTTCATAACAACTTCCTTTATAAATCTTCTTTATTTACCTATTCGATTTATAATCTTAATTATAAACCAAAAGTCCAAATTATAAGTCAAACACTTATAATTTATTTATTTGGAAAAAATCGTTCCTTTGAACTTTACAAACTTTATAAACCTATTGTTTATAAAATTCCATTTATAACTTCACCGTTATATAATTCTATAAATTTCATTCATTAATGAAATTCATTTACAAATCATTCAAACACTTATAAAAACTCGTTTTATAATGTCTATATTTCAATTTATAAATATCCATTTATAAATCTCTTAATATAAATCAATTTATATTATTCTTTAAAAACATCTTTAAATTCTTTTATAATTTCATCATTTCGATTTATAAAATAATCAAATTTTATAAATCCTATTTTTTTTAACTTTTTATAACAAGTTCAGAATTCCATTTAAACTCTTTTATAAAGTCATTAATTCCTTATTTTCAAAAATCAGCTTTTTAACTATATTTCACAAAAATCATAATTTTTATAACTTTAACTATTATAACGTTTATTTATTTAAAATGGATCAATTCCAAAAATATAGTATATTCTCAAAAATCACTTTAAAACCATTTTAAAATCCCAAAATCTGGGTCCAATGATGCTACACACCAAATAGTCAATCACGACTAACAACGATATCATATATCGATATGACAATTCATCAAATATCAAAATATCTGAAATAAATTAAAAACTGTTGAGGAATCCAGTTGGATCCCTCCAACCTGTTTTCCTGCATCCAAAAACATTAGCACAATACCAATTTCGCTCCAGTACGAAATTATCGCGGTATATGTTCTTAATAAATATTATCCGCTTAATAACGGCGTAATAGGGTCTCATCCGCTAAACAAAAATGCGGGAAATCAATAACTCCAATATATACATATGCCAATATATATATATTGCTATTATATATAATACCAATTTCACTGTTTATGAAATATTCGCGGTATATGTTTTTAATAAATAACATCCGCTTACTAACGGCGTATAATGTCTATTTTAACAATCAATAGATATCAATCATCATTCAAACATGCATTCAAATATTTTAAATCTAACTATTTAAAATAAAATCGAAACCTATTCGATTGAGTGAGAAGTTCTCACCTTGGTTTTAATTTCCGTTTTAGCGATTTATTTCGAATAAAATTAAACGCGCGTTTAATTTTACCCAAAATTCTCACTAACTCCAAACGACTCCAAACCAACTCCATCGCGTAGTGCTAGTCCATACGATTCCAACGCAACTGATTTTGCATTTTTTCGACCTCGTATGAAAAAGTTATGAATTTATGAAGTTTACACGATTTAATTATATAAATTACAACTAAATTATAAAAAATTTAAACCTAAGCAAATCCTTAGCCGTAGGATCCCTTTTTCTTGAATCCAGGCCGCACACCCCTTCTCTCCCTCTCTTCTTCGTTCGAACACAAGAACAGCCGTAACCCAATTTCAAATCTAGGGTTAAATTATTCGATTTTTTTCGTGCAATAGGAACTCGATCAAGGAGCACCACTCAACTCGCCTCGCTCCACTCCATGCTCGGCCTAAATGCGGTCACGTGCGGCCCCCTGTAGTACTCGAACGACGTGCATCAACTAGAGGAGAACGCGGCCACTTTGCACCATCCACACGACTCCATATTCGATCACCACCGTTCACATTATAGCTCTCTTCATGATCTTCGTTTTGTTAGTTGAAAGAATTTGCAATCGATGCACGGATTTGGAGTAATTGGAGGTGGAACGTCTTGCGTTTCTGGCCATTGATACCTAGGGTGGCGGCCACGAACGTTTAGGGTTTTAATTTCTTTTTATTTATTTATTTTAGATTTAAGGTGATATTTATAGGAAAAGCAAGCGTAAACACTATTCATCCCGGGAATTCCGAACTCCGATTTACGCGCCGTAACCAGCGTACCTAGGGTTTATCCCGCGTTCCGGACACAATGGAACAGGTTTCGGAAGCTAATTCGGAAGTATGTGCGAGTTATGGCTATAAACGCTCAATTTAAATTAAACCGATTTAAATCGATTTCTAGGCGTTTTAATTCGTACCGGACAAACGGTAAATCCAAACGACTTGAAATTTGAAACCTTACAATAATATCACATTACGGATCCGATGAAACTGGTTTCGTCGAATTCCGAGACTTTTTGAAAAATGGCTATTTTGACTCGCCAAATTTAAATTAAAAATAAATCGATGCGTTTCGAGCTGCCACGATCAAACGATAACTCCGATTGACACGAAAATTGAAATCCGGTAATAACTAACTATTACGGATCCAATGGAACTGGTTTCGTTCAATTCTGAGACTGTTCAAAAATTGGCTATTTTACAGTCGATTATTAAATATTAAAATATTCAATTTTCACAAATTAACTTTTAATTCGATTTTAAAAGTTCTAAAATATCGTTCTAACTTCAACATGATAAAATAAAATTTTACAAATTATTTTCAATCATATTTAACTCGATTTTCAATTATTTCCATAATTTAACATATTAAATTATCGATTTAATAATCCAATTGAATCCAATAATTCAAATAAAAATTTATTTGACTTATAAATTCACTTATAAATATTTAAAATTAATTAAATATTAAAATTTTAATTAATAAAAATTCTGGGTCGTTACAATCTTTCCCCCTTAAAAGAATTTCGTCCTCGAAATTACAAGTAAGAAGATTACAGAATCTATTAACTTTCCAAAATTTATAATTAAACTTCTTTCAAATCTTTACTAAGTTTTCCAAATCATACTTAGTTATCTTTTCAAAAACAACTACTATTGTTTAACTTTCAATTCCAAAATCAAAGTTAAAGTTTTCACAAATTTTCCCATTTTTCTCAAAAATTTTCTAACGCCTTAAATTTTCGAAAAAATTCGCCATAGTCTCCTTTGCGCGGCTCGATCCGAAAAAAAAATGACAGTATATATATCACAAATATACATCTCATCAAGTAATGAGGCATCCCGCAGGGAAAAAAGTATAAAAGTACGATATTTAATCCGAGATATGTACCTTATATTTTTATTAGCAAGCATATACGGCTAATATAGCGCTAAAGCGAACTCCAAATGCGAAGCAAACGCGATCCGCACCTACTAAACACTCAACAAACAACATGAGAATATGCATATATGTAAATAATCTCAATATACAACATATAGCAACATAATAACTATATATGCTAACATAGTAATGCAGTAAAACAACAAATGCAAACATCAACCAACTATCACTCATAACCAACATATATTCATTCATATTCTCATTAATATTAAATGAAATGGTTTTCAATTTAAATCACATTTGATTTATTAATGTTGGAATTTACTAACATTCATCCATATTAAATTTTAATTAGTTTGCATTCATTAATTAAATCCAATTCACTTTCAATTCTATTCAAATTTATTTACTTTCAATTTGAATTTAATTATATAGCTTTCAATTTCATTAATACTTAATGAATTATATACAATCAACTAACAATCATATAACAACCAATGTATATCAATTACAACCAAATTTCTTTGCTTCACTTACATTCATTTTGGTTTAACATCTTTACTTTCCAATTGGTTTTATTAAATTGATTTTCATTCAATTTTATTCAACTTCCAATAAAATTAGATTTTAATGAATTAACACTTTCATTAATTATTCCTTATCAACTTAAATTACATTCAATTGATTAAACATTCAAGCCATTCATTCAATTCAATTACAAAGTTGAATTCTATTACATAACTCAAGTTCATATTCATTTAATCCACTTGATTATTTACTTCGATACCAAAATCAACTCCATTCAACAACACTTAAGTTATATTTCATTTAACCTTATATTCATTTTTATTTACAACTCATATTCATATAATTTTACTTCTTGTATATATAAGTTTATTTCACAATTGTAGATCACTTTAATTATAATTCTATTCTTATAATTCATTTGCTTATGCAATTACTCTTTATTTAGATTATTCAAACAACCTAACAATCAACTTATATACACTTTAATAATTCTGAAAAATTATTCCTTTATATATAAAATATAATCGAGGTAAAATTATGTCATTTACCCAATTTTAAAAACAATATTATGTCGAATTGTTCTATTCAAGTGTTTAGAAACCCCTTCGGCATAGTCTTGCGGACCACGCTGACGAAAGTTCATATGCCACTCAATAAACCAATCATCACAATATAAAACAATTTCATATTCACTAACAAATACGCACTCATAGCTATTATTACACTCAAACTCAATCTAGAGTACTGCTGACTCTATCTCTAATGAGTAATACCCAACAGAACCATGGTTGTCGCTTAACCATCAGCTCTGGTACCACATTGTAACAAACTGGATTTTTCGACTTCCAAAAATCCGACATCGATACTCACTTTATCGACTGCCGAGAAATCGAAGGCCGGAAACACGGAATGTTATGGGTTTTAGAAAGAATTTAAGAAAAAGAAAGAAAGAAGAGAGAAGAGATAGGAAATAGAGAGGAAAGAAGATAGACAATTTTTTTTAGAAAACAGAGAAAGAAAACAGAGAATTTGAAAAATAGAAGATAGAAGAATTTTAAAAATAGAACGGACAGAAAGGAAACAACAGAGCAACAACAGAATCTCACAATTCGCAGCGGAACAACATATAATAATAAATGAATAATCTTTAAACGAAGAACTATCAGTTATTACATTTTATACATTACATTACATCATATCATCAGAGTATACAACAACAACAAACAGTGCAGCGGAAAAAGAAATACTATATAAGTAATATGCCATGCCATCCAGCTTGCCTCCAGCAACTCCAGAATATCCAAAATATCCTGATAAACCTAACTCTTAACTTCCCGTGTGGAAATTGGTGGGCACCCAGAGTTTAGGAAGGAAAACAATAAACTCCAAGTCAGTCATGTGACTGGTGTGAGAACTCAAAACAGTTTATTTAACTTTAAAATCAAAATAGAGGAATATTTTTAATCAATTCGCAATGCTTTTAAAAATGAGACTACCATAAGGCCTCCCGCACACACACACATGCAAACGCAGAATCGGAGGAGATTTCTCCTTATGATAGTCAAAGATGCTTGATACGCATTTAAAATAACATTTGATATTATTATTAGTGCATAGTGTATAACAAATTCATTTCGAAAGTAGAATATAAATCTTAGCCAACATACGACCATTATCGTATGCCTACTATAGCTACTATCCAAACAGTGGTGACCACCATAAGTGAATAGCAGGTTCTACAACTAATACCGTACAAGTTTCGTATTGTTTCTTTGGATTTCCAACGAATGGTCAGGCCAAGGAACTTCCCATTGCCACATGAGAATGCCTCTGGATGGACATCCCCGAGAACCAAACCGGATCTCTACCAACACAAGGCCGGGTTACTCCTAACTGAGTAACAACTGACCGAATATGCCATCCCCCGGTCCTTTGGGACCTTTATCAACCGAGCGCTCGTAATCAATTCACACAATCATAAAGTGTTTTCAACATGAGTAAGTATCTGGGCTCCATACCATGACACCACCCTTTTCCAGAAGGAAATGCACATATCCTAAAGGGCGCTACCCCTCATAACCTTGCCGCATCTTTCCTGTTTTGACCATTTCCGGGATGTGAGGCTCGACGAATTCACGTCCACAAAAACATACTTTATACAAAAGCCATGCTTTGGGTTAACAAATGATCAACACAATGATCACTAAGATAGACGATCAAATAAATGATCCTATCACAACAATCAACACAATGATCATTTCAGCATCACTCAGCATGTCACATTACCAAACTGGGAATATATCGCTGATAACTTCAACTATATAACCTTTGAGCACATGCGTCTCAAAGAAGGGTGTTAAGCAAAGAATAAATTCTCCGCCACCAACAGAAATATATTTGAAAGAAATCGGCTTTATATCTCAACTTGTAATGTCAGGCATACAATCCATACAAGTCTGTTCCGGGATCGAACAAAACCGAAGGCACTTACAAAGAAGTCCTTGCAATCCGGATATTCACAATCCTGATCGGATTTCCCATCACTTAGGGAGTCTCTATACCGTTGCAACTCAGTGCAGAGACAATCGATAGGTCATCCTATCGCTTTCGCAAATACCGGGTCTTCAACACCGATCTTCAATGCTATTCACAACGACGTATCACATATTCGGAGTGGGTTATACGACCCCATGGTCCTTTCCCGGTTAACCCGAATAGTGAGCGCTTATTCAAAAATAAGTGTGCATTCAAATTCAAACAAATCACATCAAATACCCATTCAAAGGGAATTATTGATAGTCGGTTATTGAACTATCAATGGACATGCACACATCACCAGATTCCAAATAATTTTCCAAATTATTTATTTTCAAAATATCTTTACAAGATATATAATTTCACACTTCAAAAATAAATCAATATTTATTTTCAAACAAATTCCACTTCACATATAAATTCCATAATGAATTTATATTTATTTCAAAATATCCATGCATATGATTTCAATCATTCATTTCCAATTTATCTTCAAAAAGATAAATTCTAAATATTCACTTCATATTGGAAAACATTTCCATACTTATTAAAAATAAGTAATCGACAAATCTTTTTATTTTCAACCTTTGAAAATATTCAATATACTTAAATCGAATTAAGTATATATTTCATTCTTTAAGGGAAATCATTCTCTTAAACATTTTTATTTGGGCCAAAACGAATGTTGCGTAAAACATCGTTACAACAACCCAAAATCACTAGTATAGGGATTCGAAATTAAAATAGATATATAAATCCCAATATTATTCTAAACATTTCCTTTCGGAAATCATTTACTATAACAACAGTGTTATAGTCCACCATTTCCTTTTATTTCACGAAACATCTATTTCAACAATGAATGTTGAAATCTATGGTTTCGAATCTCAACACCTTTTAAAACATCGTTAGATCGTTTTAATTCTATTTAAACATCATATCTAAAACAATTTCTTTAACGTATTATTCACTATTCAAAAACGTGAATATACTACCTTAACAAATTTCATCATTTCTATTCACTTTAACTTAAAGGATTATTCACTGTTCAAAATGTGAATATAACTCTATCTCTAAGTTATAACAATTAACTTATCAAAATAAGTCATTTGCGGATTTATAAAACAACGTTTAAAAATTCCATTTCCATTTATTTCATAACAACTTCCTTTATAAATCTTCTTTATTTACCTATTCGATTTATAATCTTAATTATAAACCAAAAGTCCAAATTATAAGTCAAACACTTATAATTTATTTATTTGGAAAAAATCGTTCCTTTGAACTTTACAAACTTTATAAACCTATTGTTTATAAAATTCCATTTATAACTTCACCGTTATATAATTCTATAAATTTCATTCATTAATGAAATTCATTTACAAATCATTCAAACACTTATAAAAACTCGTTTTATAATGTCTATATTTCAATTTATAAATATCCATTTATAAATCTCTTAATATAAATCAATTTATATTATTCTTTAAAAACATCTTTAAATTCTTTTATAATTTCATCATTTCGATTTATAAAATAATCAAATTTTATAAATCCTATTTTTTTTAACTTTTTATAACAAGTTCAGAATTCCATTTAAACTCTTTTATAAAGTCATTAATTCCTTATTTTCAAAAATCAGCTTTTTAACTATATTTCACAAAAATCATAATTTTTATAACTTTAACTATTATAACGTTTATTTATTTAAAATGGATCAATTCCAAAAATATAGTATATTCTCAAAAATCACTTTAAAACCATTTTAAAATCCCAAAATCTGGGTCCAATGATGCTACACACCAAATAGTCAATCACGACTAACAACGATATCATATATCGATATGACAATTCATCAAATATCAAAATATCTGAAATAAATTAAAAACTGTTGAGGAATCCAGTTGGATCCCTCCAACCTGTTTTCCTGCATCCAAAAACATTAGCACAATACCAATTTCGCTCCAGTACGAAATTATCGCGGTATATGTTCTTAATAAATATTATCCGCTTAATAACGGCGTAATAGGGTCTCATCCGCTAAACAAAAATGCGGGAAATCAATAACTCCAATATATACATATGCCAATATATATATATTGCTATTATATATAATACCAATTTCACTGTTTATGAAATATTCGCGGTATATGTTTTTAATAAATAACATCCGCTTACTAACGGCGTATAATGTCTATTTTAACAATCAATAGATATCAATCATCATTCAAACATGCATTCAAATATTTTAAATCTAACTATTTAAAATAAAATCGAAACCTATTCGATTGAGTGAGAAGTTCTCACCTTGGTTTTAATTTCCGTTTTAGCGATTTATTTCGAATAAAATTAAACGCGCGTTTAATTTTACCCAAAATTCTCACTAACTCCAAACGACTCCAAACCAACTCCATCGCGTAGTGCTAGTCCATACGATTCCAACGCAACTGATTTTGCATTTTTTCGACCTCGTATGAAAAAGTTATGAATTTATGAAGTTTACACGATTTAATTATATAAATTACAACTAAATTATAAAAAATTTAAACCTAAGCAAATCCTTAGCCGTAGGATCCCTTTTTCTTGAATCCAGGCCGCACACCCCTTCTCTCCCTCTCTTCTTCGTTCGAACACAAGAACAGCCGTAACCCAATTTCAAATCTAGGGTTAAATTATTCGATTTTTTTCGTGCAATAGGAACTCGATCAAGGAGCACCACTCAACTCGCCTCGCTCCACTCCATGCTCGGCCTAAATGCGGTCACGTGCGGCCCCCTGTAGTACTCGAACGACGTGCATCAACTAGAGGAGAACGCGGCCACTTTGCACCATCCACACGACTCCATATTCGATCACCACCGTTCACATTATAGCTCTCTTCATGATCTTCGTTTTGTTAGTTGAAAGAATTTGCAATCGATGCACGGATTTGGAGTAATTGGAGGTGGAACGTCTTGCGTTTCTGGCCATTGATACCTAGGGTGGCGGCCACGAACGTTTAGGGTTTTAATTTCTTTTTATTTATTTATTTTAGATTTAAGGTGATATTTATAGGAAAAGCAAGCGTAAACACTATTCATCCCGGGAATTCCGAACTCCGATTTACGCGCCGTAACCAGCGTACCTAGGGTTTATCCCGCGTTCCGGACACAATGGAACAGGTTTCGGAAGCTAATTCGGAAGTATGTGCGAGTTATGGCTATAAACGCTCAATTTAAATTAAACCGATTTAAATCGATTTCTAGGCGTTTTAATTCGTACCGGACAAACGGTAAATCCAAACGACTTGAAATTTGAAACCTTACAATAATATCACATTACGGATCCGATGAAACTGGTTTCGTCGAATTCCGAGACTTTTTGAAAAATGGCTATTTTGACTCGCCAAATTTAAATTAAAAATAAATCGATGCGTTTCGAGCTGCCACGATCAAACGATAACTCCGATTGACACGAAAATTGAAATCCGGTAATAACTAACTATTACGGATCCAATGGAACTGGTTTCGTTCAATTCTGAGACTGTTCAAAAATTGGCTATTTTACAGTCGATTATTAAATATTAAAATATTCAATTTTCACAAATTAACTTTTAATTCGATTTTAAAAGTTCTAAAATATCGTTCTAACTTCAACATGATAAAATAAAATTTTACAAATTATTTTCAATCATATTTAACTCGATTTTCAATTATTTCCATAATTTAACATATTAAATTATCGATTTAATAATCCAATTGAATCCAATAATTCAAATAAAAATTTATTTGACTTATAAATTCACTTATAAATATTTAAAATTAATTAAATATTAAAATTTTAATTAATAAAAATTCTGGGTCGTTACAAAAATGGTCAAACTTTGACTTTTAAATTTAAAATTTAAATATTTGAATTTTTTAATTTTAACTTTTATTATGAAATTAAATTAAATTTCAAGAATACAGCATTTCGTTTCGTTGAAATCCGTTTATATTGTGAAAGTTATGCTTTTTACAATATTGTGTGTAAATTATTTTATTTAACAAAATTGTTTATTTTAATTTATATAAATAATATTTTTATTTTTTATATCTTGTTCTAAATTTGAATATATGTTTAATATGACATGTTATGTGTTTATTTTTATTTTAAAACATTTTTAAAGTGTTATTATAATTTTCCAATGTTCATTGTATTTTGTTTACAATTTTAGATGTTAGTTTCAATATATTAACTATTTTCTTAATTATTTTCTATTTTTCTTTAAATTATATTTTTATTTTCTTTTTCACTTTATTTGTTCAGCTTTTTTTTATTTACTGAAATTTTATTTATTTAATTTGATTTAAAAGAAAAAGAAATACCAAGGGGCAAAGATCTTTCATTTCTGGTGACTTTCCAATTCTTCTCTTCATTTTCTTTTGGCTTTTCCTCTCATTGCTTTGGCCGTACCTCTTTTCCTCCTATAGCCATGTTTCTTATTTGTTATTCACGTGAAAAGTTTTCTTTCTCGCCTCCTAAAACTCATGGCAAAAGAAAAGAAAATGAAAAAAAATGCGAATGGTTTCACTACTCACTTTTTCTCTTCTCTTCACTGATTTTGTGCTTTGCCTCTTCATGTTTGCTTGGCCTCACCTCTCTCCTTGCTGACCACCATCCTCTTTCCCATCACCAACAACAACAACCAACCCTCTCCTCTGTCCATAACAGGCCGTGACTTTCATATGACCAAAGCACCATAAACTTTGCAAAAATATCCACAAAACACTACATAGCCAAGCCTATCTTCGCTATCTCCTCCATATCTTGCCTTGGCCACCCCCTAGCTCCACCACCACCAGCCTACATAATCTCTAACCATCAGACTCCACTGACCTGACATGTGCAAGCATGGCCGACCTCAATATTGACCATGGACGAGCTAAGTGTTGAAGCAAACTTGCTTATATTGCTTTATTCCTTGTATTCTTCAAGTTGTATCACCTACCTCCTCATATCATCTCCTACCACTTCACATTTTTGGGCTTGCCATGACTTTGTGATGTCAAACCAGATCTTTTTCCACCTGAAAACATGTGTGGCCGATCCCTAAGCATGTATGGCCGAGCATACATGGAGTTGTGGTCAAGCAAAAATTGTTGAAAAGCTTGGTAATGTCATTTGTTGCTTCTACTTTCCTACTGTTTCAATTAATATTTGTATTATATATATATATGTTTATATTGCTTTATTTAATTGATGTGTGCAAGATCATATCTTAACTCTCTCATTTGAATCAAAGTCGTGCCAAATCGTGCTTGTAGTGCCCTTGGAATCGTGCTTGTGTGTTGTTTTGGTCTCTAGCTTGGTATAAGGTGAGTCTTGCTCACTCTGACATATTTACTTATGAAATTGTAAATTAATGGCAAGTGTTTAGTAATATAAAATGTTTATGCAAGTTAATGATGATCATATGATATGCTATGCCATGTTATTACCATGTTAAAACAATTAATTATCACCTAACATTTGATATATGACATTATATTATGACATTAACATTGTTTATATTGTTTATGCATATATTCACATTGCAAATTCCCTGTTAGAATAGAATCACTATGGGTTGAAATGATACATACCCGATCGGACATTAGAATTGGGAAAAATCATTATGGGCTGAAATAATAGGCCTGAGTGATTTTTATTGCATTTATTTTACTTGGGATTGCGGGTTTGAAATGATTGAACCAGGGTTTTCTTTTTAAATTGCGGATTGAAAGGATATATATTTGTATCACTTGACCTAGGTTAGAAAAATATATACAGACCCCATAGTATATTTTTAAATGATTTTTATTAAAATATGTATTTTTAAAAGTATGAATTTTGATTTAAAAATATATATTTTACGGTTTTAAGAAACTTAAATATTAAGTTTTGAATTTGTGAATTTAAGCATGTAAATTTAAAGTAAATGTGATTTTTGACTTTAAATTTTATTTTAAAAATGTAAGTAAATAATGGAAATTAAATTTAATGTTTTGAAATGATATTTGAAGAAAAATGTTAAGTTTTGTTGAAATTTATAAGTTAAGAAACAATGAAATTTTGACCTAAGAATAAAAGTGAGTTTTAATTAGATATTTAATTATAAAATTTTGTTGTGATAAATCATATGTTAAGTTGATTTAAATGTAAAATTTTGAAGTCTAGAAATATGATTTAAAAATTTAAAATAGAAATATTTTGAAGTTTAATGTTTCTGAAGTTAAAATAAAATCTGTAATTTTATTAATAGCGTTTCTAAAATACTGTAGTTTTATAACAGCACTTTAAAATGCTGTTGTTTTGAATTTAACTATGTTTGAAGTAACTAAATATCTATTACGGCATTTTATAAATGCCGTTGTTCCTAAACTAAACTATTTTGGAAATTTTAAGCTACGATAGCACTTTATAAATGTTGTCATTGCTATATTTTGACAACGTTTGAAATATATTGATTTTAACAATATTTGAGTCATATTTTAAAGCGTTAAATGATTTAACTTTTGGAATTGATTATTTGTGAAATTTAAGAAGTTTGAATATATATTTAATATTTCAATTTGAATTTTTAAGGAATTCAAATTGAATTTGAATTTAAATAAGGTTTACTTGGTTATGTGTTAATTTGAATGAAATGAGATAAATGAATTTTTGAATGGAATTTCGAAATGTATTTGGTAATGATATTTGAAATAATAAATAAATAACATAATTGATTTTTAAACTGATATTTAAATTTGAACATTTGAAATTGAATTCAAATAATGAGTTGATAATGAGGTTTTGAAAGGATATGATATTTTGACGATTTAAATGGTTTGGAAATGATTTGATCTTTATTTTGAGAAAGAATATGAATTTGGAATGATATTTGATTTTGATAAATGAATATTTGAAGTTTATATTTGTATGAAAAGATATTTTGTTTACTTGTAATTTGAGTTATTTAAATGATATTGAATTTATTAAATGAATATTTCAAAACTAATTAATAATGAAGTTAAATTTGAGATATACGAAATTATAAAATTTGGTTTGAAATGTGGGATATTAAAGCTTTGAAGTATATTAAAAATTTAATAGTTTATTTTGTGGATCAAATATATATTTAAATTGATAAGATTTGGAATATTTTGTAAGGAAGCTGAATTGAATTGAAACTGATGGTTTGATTTGAATTAAATTGGGAATTTGAAATTTTGGTTTAATTGAATAAGTTTGTAAAATTTAAAGAATTAAAGGAATGTTCCATGATTTCAAATGTATGATTTCAAAATGTTATGATTTTCAAAGTGTAACGATTCAAGTATTTTGGTTTCGAAAAAGTTATAACTTTGAAAGTATTATAATTTTTGAAAGGTGAGTATATGGTTGAAATGGAAATGATAAACTATTTCGATTTGAATATAATTTTGAATAAAAATGATTTTGGTTTCGAAGTATAAACTATTTTGGTTGAATAAATAGTTTTGAAATAAAAATGGTTTTGGTTTTGAAATATAAACTATTTTGAAATGACCATGGCGTTATAATAACGTTTGGTTGTTAAAGAGATCGGGATCGGAAGTATTCATACTCTCTACCAACTCCGAAAACCACTTTAACAACCGTGTACGCGGTGGAGATTCCAGAATGAAGTAGGATGGTGGCGTCGTTCTTGAGGTATATTACATGGAACCAACTCCCGTGAGTTGGCATAAGGTGGCTAAAACAGAGCGATCTCGGGCCAAAAGGGGTAGCTCCTCTGGTCGGACACACTTTTTCGATACTATACTCTCACTTGTGGTTGATTTGATGGCCATCCTTCGATTTCGATATGGAAGTGTGTTCCGACGTGGGCGTATGTGGCTACTGGGTTACCACCAGCCCATGTGCGTAATTGGTATACCTACCCCGGCATTGCCTTGTGTGTCGTGTCACCTACCATATCGAGCTTTACTGCGAGTTTGGTTTTCTCCCGTAGCCCATGCGTATCTTCTCGTAGTCTCCCGATCAGGAGATATGCAGATATTGAATGAACTACTGGGACTATTACGTGTCTGGGGCTATATGGGTAACCCCATGATGCTATTTTAAAGTAAGTTTATTTTACTGATAGACATTATTATAATAGCGCAATATTACTATATAGTAAATAGTTTAATGGAACCTTAGAGTATGGGCGATCCCGAGCATCCATTAAGTTACTGATGCATTTTGTTACTGTTCACTTAAGTTGATTTACAGTTCATAAGTATTTATGTCCTGACTCGAGTGTTTGTGTTTTGCTTTACGCTCGAGTCAGATTGAGTGATTCAGCATTCAAGACTCACCTTCGGAGTTGGAGCTTTTCTTGAAGATCCAACCATATATTCTGCTTTCAGTATTCAGGGATTTCAGTGATTTATTCTGATTTGTACCTGATGTATCTTGTTACTCTTCTGTTCTATTTTGTTTAATTCTGATGTATCTTATTTTTATATAGTAGCTTCATGAACTACTATCCCTTTTACTTCCGTTGCATTATTATTTACTCCGTGTCTGTGATCCGTGACTATTTATTTACTGTATATTCTGAGATTTGCCAAATTTTATTTACAATGCGGTATTTTGAGCAATTCAAGTCCGACATGTGTGTCTTCCATTGCACTTGGAGGGTGCAGCACGATAGGGGGTTCTCGCTTCCTGGTTTGGTAGCAAACGGTTGACTCTTACTCCTACATGTCCCCGCGGGGGTTGGTGGTGCAGTCGAGAGGTTGGCCGTAAAGGCAGAACACAGGTACCAATGTATGCTACGGTGGGCGTTACCCCACTGGCGTGGCCAGTTACATTTGGTACCAGAGCTTCGGTAGCTGTAGGAAAAACTTAGCATATATGGTAAATGTATTTATAGAATCACTTTCATTCGAGTTTGAATCTCTTCCTTTTTGACTCGATTCCTTTGAATTTTGGAACGTTCCCTACGGTTCCAAAATCCATTCGTGTCCCTCACTATTTATCTTCTTTTGATTCTGGAGTATCCCATAACTCCACTTCAAAAGATTTTATAATGAGTCGACGGTCTCGCCAATCTCAAATTTATTTGTAAAGGGGGAAACTCCTTTACAACGGCATCGATTCACCAGAAATTTTATATCCTCGGTTTAGATGCTAGTATCTCTTATAATTTTGAACTCTATATCTTGAGATCGAATGTTAATTTACCCAAGAAATCCACATATCTTATTTTTTAAGTCACAGTTGACCCGGTTAAGGTTGCCCGCGATTTATATAAACTTATCCATCTTCCTATTCCATTATTTAATCATCTTATCTTTGTTTCCAACTTATCTTCAAATCATTCTTGAAGTGTATTTGTAAACTAATATTTAAAAATGTTTTTATATATTGTGTTGATTTTGAGTTGTTGATGTTGATTTGGGTTTCTGATCAATTCGTCTGATCAACGCTATCGATAAGATTTCCAAAACACTTGAACAGTGCAAACTGACACAATAAGGTTTTTTCAAATTTAGTAATGAAATAAATTTTGTAACTATAATATAAATCTTTTTTCGGATTTTATTGAATTGGTTGTTAAGAAATAATATTTGATTTTATATACCATTATCACTTGTTTCATACATAAATAATTGAACTATAAACATGGTTATAAATTTATTTGGAAATTTAAAATGAATTTAAAACAAGAAATTGAGAATTTAATTTTTGATGGTTTCAAACCTTGTATTTAAAGTTTTAAAAGGATATACTATTTAAAGTACTTTCAAATAGAAATTTATTTCCAAAGAATTTTAAATTTAAACTTAGTGCTCTTCTCTTTATCGCTGGAAAATAATTTCGTTGATGACTGCAGCATCATCGACATTCATTTTCGAGTTTCGAAGTGAAGAGACCGTTCTATAGTCTTGCTAACGTTTTGTTCTGAGAAATTTAATTGATTTGAACTTCTAAAATAAGACTGGATTTATAACATATGCTGATATATGATTTAAATTTGAATGGATATATATAGTATATGTGCATTTATTTATCTCTAAATAGTTTGGAATTTATAGGAAATTTAATTCCTAAATTTTATCTTGAAAGATAATTTTTAAGTGTAATTTCAAGATTTGGATAAATATTCAAGTTTGAAATGATTAAATTGGAAAGTTTTATTTGTATAATACACAATTTCATTCCAATATAACTTACCTAAAGTATACAGAAGTTGAATATGAAATTGGATAATATGCAATATAAAAAGGATTTTTTTTATAAAATTTGAGTGGTTATAATAAATGTTATACACTTAAATTTTAGTTATAAAAGATTTACAGAGGTAAATAAAGAAAAAGGGTAATGGAATGATTTACAATATAAAATGATGTTAAGGAACTAAGAATAAATTTAAGACAGTTATAATAAGTGTAGATATATTTAACATAGGCGATAAAATATATTGAGAGGAATAAATTTAATTTTAATTAAAAAGAAAGAAGAATTAATTTATTGAGCATATTATGTGTATAATAAATGATTTTTCAAATCCATGATTTTTGAAATTGTTAATTTAAGATAATTGGGTGATAAGATAATGAAATTAGAGATGCTTAAGATTTATTTAACTTATGTAAAAATTTAATTTTCAATTTAAGTTAAAATTTTGATGGTTCTAAATTTATGATCTTATTTTATTTTTCAAACTATCTTCTGGTTGTCTTTATTTTCCATATCTTGCTATAGAATGGGGAGGCTATTGCTTATACGAGTCTTTTTAGAGATCTTTCTATAATCTTTGATAATCTTTGGTACTCATCTTGAATCTGAGCACTGATTGCCATCCACAGACCGTCGGTTTAGCAGAAAGGGTGAATCGGATTATAGAAGATCTTTCTCATGCTTATGTTCTTGATTTTGGAGGATCTTGGGAAGATCATCTCCACCTTGTTACACTTACCTATAACAACAGTTATCAGGTATAATTTCATTTTTCTTGTCATCTTCGCTTAATCCTATTTTATTCTATCTTTTTCATTACTTTCTCGTACCTCATTTCTTTTCGGGGACGAAAAGTTTTGAGTGGGGAAGAGTGTAACAACCCTATATTTTGTGATTATTTTAATTGTATATTTTAATTATTGAATTCCTGATTTAAAACTTAATTTTATTTATGGATAAAACTTTATTTTGTTTATTAAAATGAATAATTTTGTTATTTTAAATATTAATTTTGATTTGTACGTGAATTATAATTTCAAACCTGAATATATTGAATATTTTACAAAAAAGTGAATTTTGGTCAAAATGGTCAAACTTTGACTTTAAACTTAAAATTTAAATATTTAAATTTTTTAATTTTATCTTTTATTATGAAAATAAATTAAATTTCAAGAATACTGCTTTTCGTTTCGCTAAAATCCGATTCATATTGTGAAAGTTATGTTTTTTACAATATTGTGCGTAAATTGTTTTATTTAACAAAATTGTTTATTTTAATTTATATCAATAATATTTTTATTTGTCATATCTTGTTCTAAATTTGAATATATGTGTAATATGACAAGTTATGTATTTATTTTTATTTTTAAAGTGTTGTTATAATTTTCCAATGTTTATTGTATTTTGTTTACAATTTTAAATGCTAGTATCAATATATTAGCTATTTTCTTAGTTATTTTCTATTTTTCATTAAATTATATTTTTATTTTCTTTTTCACTTTATTTGATCATCTTTTTATTTATTTTTATTTGCTGAAATTTTATTTGTTTAATTTGATTTAAAAGAAAAAGAAATACCAAGAGGCAAAGACCTTTCATTTCTGGTGACTTTTCAATTCTTGTCTCTTTATTTTTTTTTGGCTTTTCCTCTCCTTGCTTTGGCCGTACCTCTTTTCCTCCTATAGTTGTGTTTCTCATTTGTTATTCACGTGAAAAGTTTTCTTTCTCACCTCCTAAAACTCATGGCAAAAGAAAATAAAATGTAAAAAAGAATGCTAATGGCTTCTCTTCTCACTTTTTCTCTTCTCTACATTGATTTTGTGCTTTGCCTCTTCATGTTTGCTTGGCCTCACCTCTCTCCTTGCTGACCACCATCCTCTTTCCCATCACAAGTAGCAACAACCATCCCTCTCCTCTATTCATAACAGGCCATGACCTCCATATGACCAAAGCACCACAAACTTTGCAAGAATTTCCGCAAAACACTACATAGCCAAGCCTATCTTCACTATCTCCTCCATATCTTGCCTTGGCCACCCCCTAGCTCCGCCACCACCTGCCTACATCATCTCTAACCATCAGCCACTACACTAAGCTGACATGTACAATCATGGAGGAGCTAAATATTGACCATGGCCGAGCCAAATGTTGAAGCAAACTTGCCTATATTGCTTTATTCCTTATATTCTTCAAGTTGTATCACCTACCTCCTCATATCATCTCCTATCGCTTCACATTTTTGTCCTTGCCATGCCTTTGTGATACCAAACTAGCTATTTTTCCAATTGAAAATATGTGTGGCCGAGCCCTAAGCATGTATGGCCGAGCATACATGGAGTTGTGGTCAAGCAAAAATGGTTGAAAAGCTTGGTAATGTCATTTGTTGCTTCTACTTTCCTATTTCTTCAATTAATCTTTGTATTTTATATATATGTTTATATTGCTTTATTTAATTATTGTGTGCAAGATCATATCTTAGCTCTCTCATTTGAATAAAAGTTGTGCCAAATCGTGCTTTTCGTTCCCTTGGAGTCGTGCTTGTGTGTTGTTTTGGTCTCTAGCTTCGTAAAAGGTGAGTCTTGCTCACTCTGACATATTTACTTATGAAATAGTAAATTGATGGCAAGTGTTTAGTAATATAAAATGTTTATGCAAGTTAATGATGATCATGTGATATGCTATGCCATGTCATTACCATGTTAAAACTGTTAATTATCACCTGACATTTGATATATGACATTATATTGTGGCATTGTCATTATTTATATTGTTTATGCAAATATTCACACTGCAAGTTCCCTGTTAGAATAGAATCACTATGGTTTGAAATGATACATACCCGAACAGACATTAGAATAGGGAAAAATCATTATGGGCTGAAATGATAGGCCTGAGTGATTTTTATTGTATTTTTTTACTTGGGATTGCGGGTTTGAAATGATTGAACCCGGGTTTTCTTTTTAAATTGCGGATTGAAATGATAAATAACCGTATCACTTGACCTAGGTTAGAAAAGTATATACAGACCCTGTGGTATATTTTCAAATGATTTTTATTAAAATACGTATTTTTAAAAGTATGAATTTTGATTTAAAAATATATATTTTACGGTTTTAAGAAAGTTAAATATTAAGTTTTGAATTTGTGAATTTAAGTACGTAAATTTGAAGTAAATGTGATTTTTGACTTTAAATTTATTTTAAAAATGTAAGTAAATAATGGAAATTAAATTTAATGTTTTGCAATGATATTTGAAGAATTTTTTTAAGTTTTGTTGAAATTTATAAGTTAAGAAACAGTGAAATTTTGACTTAACGAATGAAAGTGAGTTTTAATTGGATATTTAATAATAAAATTTTGTTGTGATAAATCATACGTTAAGTTGATTTAAATGTGAAATTTTGAAGTCTAGAAATATGATTTAAAAATTTAAAATAGAAATTTTTTGAAGTTTAATGTTTCTGAAGTTATAATAAAATCTGGAATTTTATTAATAGCATTTCTAAAATGTTGTAGTTTTATGACAGCACTTTAAAATGTTGTTTTGAATTTAACTATGTTTGAAGTAACTAAATATCTATTACGGCATTTTATAAATGTCGTTGTTCTTAAACTAAACTATTTTGAAAATTTTAAGCTACGATAGCACTTTATAAATGTTGTCATTGCTATATTTTGACAGTGTTTGAAATATTATAGATTTTAACACTATTTAAGTAATATTTTAAAGTGTTAAATGATTTAACTTTTGGAATTGATTATTTATGAAATTTAAGAAGTTTGAATATATATTTAATATTTAAATTTGAATTTTTAAGGAATAGAAATTGAATTTGAATTTAAATAAGGTTTACTTGGTTATGTGTTAATTTGAATGAAATGAGATAAATGAATTTTTGAATGGAATTTTGAAATGTATTTTGTAATGATATTTGAATAATAAAAAAATTACATAATTGATTTTTAAAATGATATATATATTTGAATATTTGAAGTTGAATTCAAATAATGGTTTGATAATGAGGTTTTGAAAGGATATGATATTTTGATGATTTAAATGGTTTGGAAATGATTTGATCTTTATTTTGAGAAATAATATGAATTTGGAACGATATTTGATTTTGATAAATGAATATTTGAAGTTTATATTTGTATGAAAAGATATTTGGTTTACCAGTAATTTGAGTTTATTTAAATGATATTGGATTTATGAAATGAATATTTCAAAACTAAGTAATAATGAAGTTAAATTTAAGATATATGATATTATAAAATTTAGTTTGAAATGTGGGATATTAAAGCTTTGAAGTATATTAAAAATTTAATAGTTTATTTTATGGATCAAATCTATATTTAAATTGATAAGATTTGAAATGTTTTGTAAGGAAACTGAATTGAATTGAAACTGATGGTCTGATTTGAATTAAATTGGAAATTTGAAATTTTGGTTTAATTAAATAAATTTGTAAAATGTAAAGAATTAAAGGAATGTTCCATGATTTCAAAATGTTATGATTTTCAAAGTGTAATGATTTCAAGTATTTTGGTTTCGAAAAAGTTATAACTTTGAAAGTATTATAATTTTTGAAAGGTGAATATGTGGTTGAAATGGAAATGATAAACTATGTTGATTTGAATATAGTTTTGAAATAAAAATGATTTTGGTTTCGAACTATAAACTATTTCGATTGAATAAATAGTTTTGAAATAATAATGGTTTTGGTTTTGAAGTATAAACTATTTTGAAATGACCACGGCGTTATAATAACGTTTGGTTGTTAAAGAGACCGGGATCGGAAGTTGCCATACTCTCTGCCAACTCCGAAAACCACTTTAACAACCGTGTACGCGGTGGAGATTCCAGAATGAAGTGGGATGGTGGCGTCATTCTTGAGGTATATTACATGGACCCAACTTCCGTGAGTTAGCATAAGGTGGCTAAAACAGGAGCGATCTCGAGCCAAAAGGGGTAGCTCTTCTGGTCGGACACACTTCTTCGATACTATACACTCACTTGTGGTTGATTTGATGGTCATCCTTCAATTTCGATATGGGAGTGTGTTCCGAGGTGGGCGTATGTGGCTGCTGCGTTACCACCCGCCAGTGTTGGTAATTGGTATATCTACCCTAGCATTGCCTTGTGTGTCGTGTCACCTACCATATCGAGCTTTACTATGAGTTTGGTTTTCTCCCGTAGCCCATGCGTACCTTCTCGTAGTCTCCCAATCAGGAGATATGCATATATTGGATGGACTACTAGGACTATTATGTGTCTGGGGCTATATGGGTAACCCCGTCATGCGATTTTAAAGTAAGTTTATTTTACTGATAGACATTATTATAATAGCGGAATATTATTATATAGTAAATAGTTTAACGGATCCCTAGAGGATGGGCGATCCCAAGCATCCTTTAAGTTACTGATGCATTTTGTTACTGTTCACTTGAGTTGATTTACAGTTCATAAGTATTTATGTCCTGACTCGAGTGTTTGTGTTTTGCTTTACGCTCGAGTCAGATTGAGTGATTCAGCATTCAAGACTCACCTTCGGAGTTGGAGCTTATCTTGAAGATCCAGCCATATATTCTGCATTCAGTATTCAGGGATTTCAGTGATTTATTCTGATTTGTACCTAATGTATCTTGTTACTCTTCTGTTGTATTTTTTTAACTCTGATGTATCTTATTTCATATAGTATCTTCATGAACTACTATCTCTTTTACTTCCACTGCATTATTATTTACTCTGTGTCTGTGATCTATGACTATATGTCCTGACTCGAGTTGGTTTACATTGTATGAGTATATATGTCCTGACTCAAGTGTTTGTGTTTTACTTTACGCTGGGTCAGCCTGAGAGTCACAGCTTTGGATTCACCTTCTGGAGCTAGAGATTTGTTGGAGCCTATCTGATCTCTATTCGTATATTTTTGATCCAGTTATTTCCTATTCGGTATTGCTTCTGTATTAGTGATTTATGTATCCAGACTTCTATTGTATCCATTTTTAAACTATGATATTTTGTATATGTTTTGAGAGTATGTATATCGTAGCTTCATGAACTACTACGGTATTTTATTTCCGCTGCGAGTTATTCTGATATTCTGTATCTGTGATTCTGTGTTTGATTTTATTTGCTCCAAATTTTATTACAATATGTTATTTTGAATTATTCAAGTCTGACATATGTGTGGATTATTGTCGATTTGAATGGTCCAAAATAGTGGGTCATTATAATTTGGTATCAGAGCTTTGGTTTTAGGCAAACCTTAGCCTGAGGAGCAAAAACTCATTAGAGATAGGGTAGAAATACCCTAGAATGAGTGAAATCAATCTTAGAATCATTTCCTTGTGAGAGAACATACTTTCGAAGTATAAAATGATTTTCCAAATGATTTTAAAGGATTTTTTAAAGATTATTTTGGTATAAATTTTATTTCAAAAGCAAAATTTTCTAAACTTCATTTTTTTGCATCCACCTTGTTAGTAAATCTCTTCGGTTAGGATTCGCTAGAATTTTGAACTTCTATCTTGTTCGATCCTGATGTTTTGTTTATGTAGGAGTGGTATTCTGTGGATCTATTTGTTTATCTGTAGCATGTTAGGTTGCATTAAGTGAACTCTATTGTATCTTTCGCTTAGCTAAAGTTGTCAAACCAAAGATATTTATGCTCCTGTTCTTCGTATGATATGAATTTGAGTCTTTCCAAATAATGAACATAAACTCTTTTGTATTGACATAAGTTATATATATCTCTAATCTTCGTTAGGATTCTTTTGATTAGGGTTCCTCTAAATTCGGGTCTCTATTCTATTTTGAAATCCATCCTTGAATCATCCCTTGAAAAAAAATTGTTGATTGTATTTTGAAATTGTGTATACATCGAAATTATAATTTTGATAGGATGACCATATTTTTACATAAAAGTGAAATGTTTTCGATAAGATTTATATACCTTTTAAAGCGAAAAATTTGAATCTTTGAAAGGATTTGATATTTTTGATTTTAATGGAATGGTTTTGAAATTGAAATTTGTGTGATTGAACTCCGGCATTTTTAAATTGGTTTATGGTTTTGAAATATATAATAATACGATTTGAAAGTATATTTCCGAATAAGAAATGTTTCAAATGATTTCAATGAGTTTCAATTGATTTCGATGAAATTTCAAAAGAAGTTTTCGAGAAAATAAAAGTCCAGAACTCACTTATGTCGTTGGAAAATAATTTCGGTGATGAATGCATACATCATTGACACTGATTTTCGAGTTTTTGAGTGAGGGAGAGGCCACTCTAATAGCTTTCCTATGCGAGTGATTTTACGAAACAAAATTTTGATTTCAAATTCCGTAGTTTGATTTGATATTCGAAAGATAAATGTGTATATTTGAACCGTTTGAAATGAGCCAGTGTTCAGATCTTAAGTTTGGGATTTGATTTGATATAATCCTATCTTTTGGAATTGATTTACTGATTTGTTGGTGATTTCCAACTCATGGATTGAAAATATGATTTCTTCGACTATTTTGAAGGTTCGAGCACTTCCAAATCAAGGGTAACTTTTCAAAGCTAAGTAATTTTGGAAAATACAAAGTATATGAGTTTAGTTTGCATGTTTAAAGTATGAAGTAATATGATTTGTATAAGTTTGAAATTGTTTTGTTGAGTAAAATAAATAAGACTATTTTGAATTATACTAATATAGATCTAGTTTTGAAATGTTTTGAATAAAATTTAGTTTTAAATGTTTTACTTAAACCATAGAATGATAATTTTCAAAGGGTAAATTGGATCTTTCTAAATAGAAATAAATAGTTTAAGGGTTTTAAAGGGATGGGTTTAAACTTAGTAATCATTTTGGGTATAACTGATTTTGAGAAAATAATTGGTTTTGAAAATAGATTGGAATTTAAAACCCAGTATTTATATGATGATTTTTGGAAATGAATTTGTTTAATAGAAATTATGTTGATTTGGAAACATATATTACTTTTTAAACCTGGTATTTTGAAAACTTTGAAACTGAAGATATTTAATTTGGAAGAAATGATTTGGTGAAATCGTATATGATTTTTGAAAACTATATGGATTTTGAGATAAATTGAATTTTGAGAAACTTATTTTACTAAATACTTTGATTTGGGAGTTTTCGAACTTATATAAATTTGATTTGTATAAGTATGAAGTTGATTTGAAAACTATTGATTTGAAAGATACTCAACTTGGAAAGAGAAATCTTATATAATCGAAGCCTATCTAAGTATGATTTGATATACTATTGATTTTGGAAAGTATTCGATTGGAAAACGGAATCTTATATATAATGGCCTTTATATAAGTATGATATTTGAAAGTAAATTGAAAAGGTACTATATGATATATATTTTCGAAGTAAAGATAAGGAAAGTGCCTTCTGCTTGATATCCGCTCTGTGGCCACATTGTGGATTCATTCTATTATTATTCTCTTTGATTTTGGTTTTCCGGATGTGATACTCGAGTGTCCTACCGTGGCGTAACCCATGGTTTTTTTCGAGTGCGACTGCATAGCGTAATTCACCTAGCTGAGATGGCCTAGGGGTACGGATTGTTTCCTGGGGGACCCAAGGGTAATCAATGTGTATCCTGTGATCTATGTAGGTCGCATTAGTAGCGAAATTCGCCTGGTTGAGATGGCCTAGGGGTAGGATTGTTTCCTGGGGAATCTACGCGTAACCATTGTGTATCCTGCGGTCTACTAGTCATCATGGTGTAAATTGCGGGGCTGAGAAAGCTTACGGATATGGATTGTTTCCTAAGGGATCTAGGCGTAATCATTGTGTATCTGTGATCCAAGGTTAGACAAAGGTTTTGGTTGTTTTGTTTGAATTGTACTTTTCATATCTGTTTTTAAAGGTTTTTCTAGCATTTTCACTGGGTATTGAAACAAGTCTACTAAGTACCTGGAGAATTCTAGCTTTGCGCCTGATCAAAGCACTGCCAGAGTCTACAGGGTACGAGGATAAACTTGTTAAGGCATCGAGTTATAAAAGTATTCTGATAAAGTATTACATAAAGTATATTTTGATCATTTATTTTACCTTTCTAAATAATTTGAAATGTTTTAAGTATTGTTACTTCAAACTAACAAATTTGAAAATGACTATTCAACATATCATAAATTGTTTAAATTGTTATAAAAATTAAAAATTCAAATTGAAATTATATAGTTTTAAATTAATGGTTCATCCTTGTCTTTCAACCTATTTTCCTTCCTAGATATTCTTATTCTCCTATTTTCCCTTCTAGCTATTCCTATTCTCCACCTTGTTAAACTTACCTATAACAACAATTATCAGGTATAATTTTAATCTTCTTGTCATCTTGTCTTAACCCTATTTCATTCTATCTTTTTTTGTGTTTTCCGTACCTCGTTCCTTTTCGGGGACAAAAAGTTTTGAGTGGGGAAGAGTGTAACAACCCTATATTTTGTGATTATTTTAATTATATATTTTAATTATTTTAAATTGAATTTTTGATTTAAAAACTTTATTTTATTTATTAAAATGGATAAATTTTGTTATTTTAAATATAAATTTTTGTGTGAATTATAATTCCGAACCTGAATAAATAGAATATTTTCCATAAATGTGAATTTTTGTCAATATGGTCAAATTTTGACTTTTAAATTTAAAATTTAAATTTTTGAATTTTTGAATTTTATCTTTTATTATGAAAGTAAATTAAATTTCAAGTATACTGCTTTTAGTTTCGTTGAAATTCGATTAATATTGTGAAAGTTATGCTTTTTTTACTATTATGTGTAAATTGTTTTATTTAATAAAAAAATTGTTTATTTCAATTTATATAAATAATATTTTTGTTTAATATATCATGTCATAATTGTGTATATATGTGTAACATGACATGTTATGTATATATTTACAACATTTGTTCCGCTTTTGTTTCATTTAATTTGGATATATACTTTGTAAATTAAGTAACATACAAAGTTGTAGATAGTAATTAATTATACGTTTCTATAACCGTTTTCTTATTTATTTCTATTGTGTTTATATAAACGGTATTTATTTATTGAATTATTTTGTAACAACCCACACATTTTTCGATTTTATATTTAAATATATTATCGATACTCGGAATTTAGTCCGAAAAGCTACTTTTTGCATACGGTCGAATTAGGACTCAGGACCACTCCCATTGAGTTTAAAATGCCATTTGCTACCTTTTTGAGTATAAGCTTCAATATGTTTGGAGAAAGTTGATTTTTGCTACTTTTTCACTTTGGGTTTGGGTTTGGGCTCAGCCCTATGTTTAACTTATACTCAAATCTGAGCCACTCCTCCCCATTCACCCTCACTTTCTCCTCTTTTCAGTTTTTAAAGCATCAATGGTGGGAGAGATGGGAAATTAAAACTCCAAAACCCTAGTTTCCTTTTGCAAATCAAGCTCTAGCTCCAAACTAATAGAAGAACCCATTAGTAAGCTTCTCTTCTTCTTCTCCAACTCTTTCTCTCTTTGATTTCAGAAAATTCCTAAACCTGATTTGGGAAATGTTTCTCTTTTTAGCTTAGAATCAAGCTTCTTGAGTTGGATTTGAAGAGTGGTTGATTCCCCTTTTGCTTTCAAGCTTATTTTTCAATTGCTTAGGTTCAAAGGTAAGATATTTATCTCACGTCTATGCTTATAATTATCTTCGAATGTTAGGTATGAATTCCTAATACTTATTCATGTGCATTTGCTTTTGGTTTGAATTGATTTGGTGAATATTCCAATTTTTGGTGTTTTGGGTTCAATTCCTTAAAAATCATAGCTTTGATCTTTGATCATGTTTTTGGTAATGCATCGAAGAGCTTATAGGGCCGGGTAGTCGATTGGCATAAACCCTTAGCGCCGTTGCTCGTGCGATTGCAATTTGGTCAAGATTTGCACCTCATTGGGAATAGGTTTAAATTGGCAGAACATCAGGTTCGGCCGACCGAACCCCTGGGCCGGTCGACCGACCTGCTATTAAGGTGCATAGCCACCTTTCTGTCTCTGGTCCGGTCGACTGGCTACAGGGCTCAGCCGACCGACCTGCTTCCCGAGACTTTTTTGGAACAGGGTCCGGTCGACCGAGCTCTGTAGCCGGCCGACCGACCTGGTGCATTTTTGCCTAATTCGCCTAGTTGTTTGAATTTCCAACTTTAATCGATTCGTGTTGTTTCCTATGTGTTGTTATCATTTGCTATGACTTTGATGACTCCTTTTTAGGGATTTTTGAATATCCATTTCGATGGATTCTTTATCAATTTCGTTGGATTTTTATTCACATCTTCGTATGTGAATTTTAGTGATTGATTGTTCCTACAATCTTCTTTGTGATTTGTCATTTTCAAAATATAAAAGTTTCTATACTAGTAGTAAATATCAAAACTCTTTCTTCAAATGATTTCAACACTATTTTACAACAAATCTCGTTTTCACAAACCGATTTCTAATCAATTAGTATATAAAAACCTTTACCTCACTCGTACGAGAAATCTAATTAAACGACTTAGTAAAACAAGTGGTATGAAACGCTTGCGTTTACTTCGTCGGTTAATTCTTGGCTCGTTCGATTGAAACTCTTGTGACAATTTTCTAGTGGAGATCTACATTTTGTTCATAAATATTTAAGTTAAGCTAGTGGTTATGGGACCTGAAGCTAAGCTCATATATTTACTAGCTTACTGTAATTGACACTTCTTGATGATCATGACGATCATTTTTGTGATTTAGACTAGCAATGTGCGATGACTCTTTGTCTGCGAGGGAGACTAAACCCCGTTTTGTGGAGTTTCGACTCAAACTGATGGGGTAGCGTCCCATGGTCTTCGGGCCGTTCGTGTGTCAAAAATTAATGGCTAGCTACCATGAGATAGCGTCTCGTTCGTGTGATACATATGTTGGTGAGTTTTCATGCTCCCGTTCGTGTGATAGGCCTTCCCCCTATTTTGTGTGATTTCTGGATTTCGTGTGTCGAATTCTGGAATTTTCTTCTTCACCTATTTTTGTGATTTCTATTGATATGATTTATCAATTTTTGTGCATAGGTGAATTCGTGTGTCATTGACTGGATTTCTTGAGATGATTTCTAGAATTTGTGTTTCACCAATTTTCATGATTTCCACTGATAAGTTTTATCAATATTTGTGCATTGGTGAATTTGTGTATCATTGACTTTTGTGATTGACATTGATATAATCGTCAATATTTGTGGTTTGATTAACAAAATAAGGAGTATGACATTTCTTTGATTCTTGTGTAGATTTTATGATATTGATTAATCTCTTGTTGTTTTTCAATTACTTATATATATCACAGCTTGGCATTATGATTATTATGTGTTTAGTCATATCTATTACTCTATATCGTTTCATCTGATATTTATAGTTAGACTGATCCGTTTATTATTTTCTTATTAAATAATACTCGGGTCAGACCGAGATGTTACAGGTGCTTCTGCTTGACTTTACATCCGGGATTACCTCCTTGACTTTTGGTTAACTACTTAGATTAGTAGTTTTGTTGTATACATGTGAGATATAGAGTCCATAATGTATACCTATTCTTTTGTGTAGTTCATGTAACTATTCTTTTGTGATATTGTGGATCTTTTTAGACCACTGCTCTGATGTACACTTCCTAGTGTAATATTCATATCTATTTCCGCCTTTGTGATATGAATTGTCTGTGACTGATTTATGTTATGTTTATTTCTATATTTGTCTCTGAAGATATTATAGCTAATGTGTAGTAGCTTTGAGTTTGTCGGTATGTCGGATTTCCCTCTTGATAAAGAAATGCATATTATACTATCTGACATATCGATGCTCGCGCAAAGCAATTACATGGATGGTCGCTTCTCAACAGCCTTATTCTCCGTGCTAGTCGACAGCATTACTCCGTAGTGTTTGTCTAGCGTGGGTATAGAGGTGGGGCGTCACAGCTTGGTATCAGAGCCAAACTTCGGAACAATATGGAATATTATAGGAAGGATCATCGTCCTAAGTCCATCTTAGGAGTCGTGCTTTAGGATTTACTTCGAGTCTTCGTACCGATTCATCCTATTTTCTTTTATGATTCCTTATTTTATCTATCAAGATTCTTGATATCCTTTAGTGAATAATCTTCTTCTTCTTTCTTTCTGAAGGAAGAGAAATGGTTAGACCAGGCCGTCCCAGCGCCGGTCAATCTAGTGCTACTCCCCAAGATGGAGTTTTTATGACTGCTTAACAGCTTCTTGATTTAGTGACAAATGCTCAAGCAGCTGGAGCTAACCCAGAACCTACTCACCCAAAGTCGGGATTTGCACGCTTGTGCAGCGATTATACTAATTTGGGTGGGGAGCCATTCAAAGGTTCCGAAACTATTATTGAAGTACAGGCTTGGCTTAGGTCATGCGATCGAATCTTTTCTTGCATGAATCTTATTGACCTTCACCGAGTTCAGGTGGCCTCTAGCATGCTCCGAGAAAGAGCATTGGACTGGTACGAACTTCTTATATCTGAGATTAATGAAGCGGATCTCACCTGGGAGCAATTCCGGGAATGCTTTGAGTTGAAATTCGTACCAGAAGCTGAGAAGGTGACTTTCGCTCGCCGTTTTATAGACCTTGTTCAAGGTGAGTCCTCCGTGACTGATTATGTCGCCTCCTTCGAGTCGCTTTCCATATATGGGGTTGAATACATCAACACCCCTTTAAAGAAGAACCAGAGGTTCGTCTATGGCTTGAACAAAAATCTCAAGTAGCCATTACTTCTAAAATTAGAAGTTTCTTTCGACCAACTCATTGATATCACTCTTCGTCTTGAAGAGGTGGATAGGGAGAATGATGTTGAAGTGGTGGGTTCCAAACCAAACTTCAACAACAAGAAGAGGCCAAACAAATTCAAAGGCCCATATCCCAATAAGAAAGGGAGGCAAGCAACTCCTGCTGCAAAGACCTTTTCCTCTACTGAAGGGAAATCGTTTAACTGTGGTTCCAGAGACCATTTTGCGAACAAGTGTTCAAAGCCTCGTACTTGTCGCTATTGTAAAAGCCCGGACCATTTTATGCATGTATGTCCCAAACTTCAAAATAGGAAGGAGGGAAAGCTTAATGTTGCTCAAGCCCCTGGCAACACATCTCGTGGCCAAGGTATTTCTCATTCTATTCTGGATGGAATTATTTTATTTCGTGATCATCCTATTCGAGTTCATTTTGATACGGGTGCGTCCCATTCTTTTATATCAAAAGAACTTGTTGATACTTTTTCTTTGGATGTTTTGTGTTTAATGACTTCTTTGAGGATTGCGAATCCGGTCGGTGGATTCGCGACAATCAGTTTATTATGTAAAGATGTCGAGATTATTTTGTATGATTTTTCTTTCCGAGCCGATTTGCATGTCATGCGTTATTTAGGCTTTGGAATGATTTTGGGAATGGATTGGCTTAACCGTTATGAAGCTCATATCCTATGTCCTGAGCGGACTATTCATCTTCGACATCCTCAATCTGTTAAGCAGATTTCTATTAATCTTAAATATTCGGATTCCAGCTTGGTTGCATCTTTATATTCTTTAAATCCTCGTGATGACGATGATGATTATAAGGGTGATATTATTTCTCTTATTCACGTCGTTCGTGAATTTTCCGACATATTCAAGCCCATTTTAGGATTACCACCTAAGCGAGCAATTGAGTTCAGAATTAATCTCATTCCTGGAGCTCAACCTATCACTCGCCCTCCTTATCGTATGTCCAATAAAGAAAACGAGGAGATGCGTAAACAATTATCCGAATTGGAGACGAAGCAATTTATTCGCTCTAGTTCCTCGCCTTGGGGAGCTTCGGCTATTTTTGTGAGGAAATCCGATGGAACACTTAGGCTTTGCGTTGACTACCGCAAGCTTAATGATCTTACTATCGAAAATAAATATCCTTTACCTCGGATTGATGATCTATTCGATCAACTTAGTGGTGCTAAAGTCTTTTCACAATTAGACTTAGCTACTGGATTTCATGAGCTTCGTATTGCCGAGGATAGTATTCCTTTGACATCGTTCCGTACTCGTTATGGATCTTATTAATGGCTTGTTATGCCATTTGGTCTAACGAATGCTTCGGCTTATTTCGTTGACCTTATGAATCGAGTTTTCAAAGACTTCCTCGACCGGTTTGTTCTCATCTTTATTGATGATATTCTTGTGTATTCGAAAACCGAGGAGGAGCATGAAAAACATCTTCGGATTGCGTTGGAAACTCTTAGGAGTAATCAATTAAAAGCAAAATTTTCTAAATGCCATTTTTGGCAATCTCATGTGAAGTTTCCCGGTCATATTATTTCCGAATCCGGAATTTCCATGGATCCTTCAAAGATTGAAGCGATTCAAGATTGGAAGAGACCGGAGAGTGTGACAGAGATTCGTAGTTTTCTCGGATTGGCGGGCTATTACCGCCGTTTTATCAAAGACTTTTCTAAGATTGTCGTGCCTCTCACTAGCTTAACGAAGAAAGGTGTTAAATACATTTGGTCGGACAAACGTGAAACTTCTTTCCAGAAATTAAAAAAACTCCTTTCTGATGCTCCTATTCTTGTTATTCCCAAGGGGAATCAGGATTTCGTTGTTTATACCGATGCTAGTCGCGTTGGTTTGGGTGCCGTTCTTATGCAAAGAGAACGTGTTATTGCTTATGCTTCTAGGCAATTGAAGCCTGCTGAGACTAGATATGCCACTCATGATTTAGAGCTCGCGGCTATTGTTTTTGCTCTTCGGATTTGGCGTCATTATCTTTTAGGAGAGAAATTTGTTCTTTATACCGATCATAAATCCTTGAAGTATTTATTCTCTCAAAAGGAACTTAATTTGCGTCAACAGCGTTGGCTCGAATTTCTTGCACCTTATGATCTTGATATTTTTTATACCCCCGGTAAGGGTAATCGTGTAGCCGATGCTCTTAGCCGTAAACAACAAGCTGTTGTTTCTATGATGATATCCGAATGGAACGATCTCGAGATCTTATCCACTTGTGAGATTCGAGACCGCGTATCCGATTTATGTTCATCATTTGTTTTATGTAGCCTTGAGGCTCGACCTTCTCTTTTAGACCGCATTCTTGAAGCTCAAGGGCTAGATCTTGAATTGGCTCTTCTTGGCCAAAATATTAAGGATAAAATTGATATTGAAGGTTTGAAAGACTTTGATATCGATTCTCGTGGCGGCATTCAAAAATTTGGTAGACTTATCGTGCCAAATATTGGTGATCTTCGTAGAGATATTTTAGAAGATTCTCATCATTCTAAATTTACCATTCATCCCGGTAGTAGTAAAATGTACGCGGATATGAAGCAACTTTATTATTGGGAGGGAATGAAACTTGACATCGCTAACTTCATTAAGCGTTGCATGACTTGCCAACTCGTTAAGGCCGAACATCAAAGGCCCGGTGGGTTATTGCAACCTTTAGAAATTCCAATTTGGAAGTGGGACCAAATTTCCATGAATTTTATAGATGGCCTTCCCCGTTCTCGTTCGGGTCATGATAGCTTATGGGTGATTGTTGATAGACTTACTAAATCCGCCCATTTTATTCCCGTTCGGTCTAACCGAACCGTACCTCTTTTGGCCAAACTCTTTATTAAAGAAATTGTCAAATTGCATGGGGCTCCTACTTCTATTGTTAGTGATCGTTATCCGTTGTTTACTAGTGGATTTTGGAAGAGTCTTCAAAAAGCTTTAGGAACGAAGCTTAATTTTAGCACCGCTTATCATCCTCAGTCCGATGGACAAACCGAGCGTGTGAATCAAACTCTTGAAGATTCGTGCATGTGTGCTTGATTTTGGTGGAAGTTGAGAAGATCATATTTCTCTGGTTGAGTTTTCCTATAATAATAGCTTCCAATCTAGTATTGGTATAGCACCTTTCGAGGCACTCTATGGAAGGCCATGCCGATCTCCTTCTTGTTGGCTTGAGGCCGGTGAGAAGCTGGTTTTAGGTCCAGATTTTATTTGTGATTCCACAGAAAAGATTGAACTTATTCAACATAGGATGAAAGAAGCCCAGAGTAGACAAAAATCCTATGCCGATAACCGGAGAAGGAAGTTAGAGTTTTCTGAGGGAGATCTTGTGTTCATTCGTGTGTCGCCTATGAAAGGTGTAGTGCGTTTCAGCCGATCGGAAAATTGGCGCCTCGATATATTGGGCCATTTCCTATCACTGAACTTATTAGTTCCTTGGCTTATCGCCTGTCATTACCGGCTCAATTTTCTGCTATCCATGACGTGTTTCACGTTTCTCAACTTCGGAAATGTCTTCGAGATTCCGATTCTATTCTTGAGGCCGGTGTTGTGGAAGAAATTGAAGTTTCGCCTAATCTAACTTATGAGCAGCATCTTATTCGAATTATTACTTCGGAGGTCAAACGTCTTCGAAATAAAGATGTTCCGCTTGTGAAAGTTCAATGGTCTTCAAACCCTAAGGATTGTTCTTGGGAGTCTAGAGAGTTCATCGAGCGATCACATCCGGACTTACTTTCCCGTGCTCTTTAAGGTGAACCTTTTATTTCAAACTTCTTTTGTGTTGAATATGCTTTTATGGTTCTTACTATATATCTTCTTCTTAAATATTACGAGGACGCAATTTCTTTAAGGAGGGGAGTCTGTAACAACCTGCATATTTGTCGATTTTATATTTAAATATTTTATCGATACTCGAAATTTAGTCCGAAAAGCTACTTTTTGCATACGGTCGAATTAGGACTCGGGACCACTCCCATTGAGTTTAAAATGCCGTTTGCAACCTTTTTGAGTATAAGCTTCGATATGTTTGGAGGAAGTTGATTTCTTCTACTTTTTCACTTTGGGTTTGGGTTTGGGCTCAGCCCTATGTTTAACTTATACTCAAATCTGAGCCACTCCTCCCCATTCACCCTCACTTTCTCCTCTTTTCAGTTTTTAAAGCATCAATGGTGGGAGAGATGGGAAATTAAAACTCCAAAACCCTAGTTTCCTTTTGCAAATCAAGCTCTAGCTCCAAACTAATAGAAGAACCCATTAGTAAGCTTCTCTTCTTCTTCTCCAACTCTTTCTCTCTTTGATTTCAGAAAATTCCTAAACCTGATTTGGGAAATGTTTCTCTTTTTAGCTTAGAATCAAGCTTCTTGAGTTGGATTTGAAGAGTGGTTGATTCCCCTTTTGCTTTCAAGCTTCTTTTTCAATTGCTTGGGTTCAAAGGTGAGATTTTTATCTCACATCTATGCTTATAATTATCTTCGAATGTTAGGTATGAATCCCTAACACTTATTCGTGTGCATTTGCTTTTGGTTTGGATTGATTTGGTGAATATTCCAATTTTTGGTGTTTTGGGTTCAATTCCTTAAAAATCATAGCTTTGATCTTTGATCATGTTTTTGGTAATGCATCGAAGAGCTTATAGGGCCGGGTAGTCGATTGGCATAAACCCTTAGGGCCGTTGCTCGTGCGATTGCAATTTGGTCGAGATTTGCACCTCATTGGGAATAGGTTTAAATTGGCAGAACATCAGGTTCGGCCGACCGAACCCCTGGGCCGGTCGACCGACCTGCTACTAAGGTGCATAGCCACCTTTCTGTCTCTGGTCCGGTCGACTGGCTACAGGGCTTAGCCGACCGACCTGCTTCCCGAGACTTTTTTGGAACAGGGTCCGGTCGACCGAGCTCTGTAGCCGGCCGACCGACTGGGTGCATTTTTGCCTAATTCGCCTAGCTGTTTGAATTTCCAACTTTAATCGATTCATGTTGTTTCCTATGTGTTGTTATCATTTGCTATGACTTTGATGACTCCTTTTTAGGGATTTTTGAATATCCATTTCGATGGATTCTTTATCGATTTCGTTGGATTTTTATTCACATCTTCGTATGTGAATTTTAGTGATTGATTGTTCCTACAATCTTCATTGTGATTTGTCACTTTAAAAATATAAAGGTTTCTATACTAGTAGTAAATATCAAAACTCTTTCTTCAAATGATTTCAACACTATTTTATAACAAAGCTCGTTTTCACAAACTGATTTCTAATCTATTAGTATATACAAACCTTTACCTCACTCGTATGAGAAATCTAATTAAACGACTTAGTAAAACAAGTGGTATGAAACGCTTGCGTTTACTTCGTCGGTTAATTCTTGGACTCGTTCAATTGAAACTCTTGCGACAATTTTCTAGTGGAGATCTACATTTTGTTCGTAAATATTTAAGTTAAGCTAGTGGTTATGGGACATGAAGCTAAGCTCATATATTTACTAGCTTACTGTAATTGACACTTCTTGATGATCATGACGATCATTTTTGTGATTTAGACTAGCAATGTGCGATGTCTCTTTGTCTGCGAGGGAGACTAAACCCCGTTTTGTGGAGTTTCGACTCAAACTGATAGGGTAGCGCCCCATGGTCTTCGGGCCGTTCGTGTGTCAAAAATTAATGGCTAGCTACCATGAGATAGCGTCTCGTTCGTGTGATACATATGTTGGTGAGTTTTCATGCTCCCGTTCGTGTGATAGGCCTCCCTTCTATTTTGTGTGATTTCTGGATTTCGTGTGTCGAATTCTGGAATTTTCTTCTTCACCTATTTTTGTGATTTCTATTGATATGATTTATCAATTTTTGTGCATAGGTGAATTCGTGTGTCATTGACTGGATTTCTTGAGATGATTTCTAGAATTTGTTTTTCACCAATTTTCGTGATTTCCATTGATAATTTTTATCAATATTTGTGCATTGGTGAATTTGTGTGTCATTGACTTTTGTGATTGACATTGATAAAATCGTCAATATTTGTGGTTTGATGAACGAAATAAGGAGTATGACATTTCTTTGATTCTTCTGTAGATTTTGTGATATTGATTAATCTCTTGTTGATTTTCAATTACTTATATATATCACAGCTTGGCATTGTGATTATTATGTGTTTAGTCATATCTCTTACTCTATATCGTTTCATCTGATATTTATAGTTAGACAGATCCGTTTATTATTTTCTTATTAAATAATACTCGGGTCAGACCGAGATGTTACAGGTGCTTCTGCTTGACTTTACATCCGGGATTACCTCCTTGACTTTTGGTTAACTACTTAGATTAGTAGTTTTTGTTGTATACATATGAGATATAGACTCCATAATGTATACCTATTCTTTTGTGTAGTTCATTTAACTATTCTTTTGTGATATTGTGGATCTTTTTAGACCACTACTTTGATGTACACTTCGTAGTGTAATATTCATATCTATTTCCGCCTTTGTGATATTAATTGTCTGTGACTGATTTATGTTATGTTTATTTCTATATTTGTTTCTGAAGATATTATAGCCACTGTGTAGTAGCTTTGAGTTTGTGTCGGTATGTCGGATTTCCCTCTTGATAAAGAAATGCGTATTATACTATCTGACATATCGATGCTCGCATAAAGCAATTACATGGATGGTCGCTCCTCAACAGCCTTATTCTCCGTTCTAGTCGACAGCATTACTCCGTAGTGTTCTTGTCTAGCGTGGGTATAGAGGTGGGGCGTCACATATTTCTTTGGCATATATTCTATTAAATATATAGGAAACGCTTGAATGAAGATATGTTACCTATTTTTAATTAAAGGCATACGTTACATTTTGATTTATTACCTCTTTATTTTTCCATCCATTGATTTCATACCATAACTTCTCCTTGATAGCCGTGAGTTTTATTTTGAAATTCACGTGAGAAATTATCTCATTCTTTCATTTCTCATGCCTATTTTCATATTTGATAAAAAAGGTAATGGCTTCCTCTTATTTTTGCTTGTTTCTTCATGTATTTTACTCGGCTATCACCTCACCACCTCCTCCAACCACCACACCACCTTCTTCCCACCACCATACAAGGCCTGACATCCCTCTCCTTTGACCTATATTGGTCGTGGTCATCCAATGGTGCAATCATCTCAAAAAGTTGAAAAATCCTTAAAAGTATGGCATTGCTAAACCTAGTTTGCACATACCCTTCATTTTCCACTTCGGCCTCCTCCTTAGCCATCACCACTTTCTTGTTTACCACCAATAGCCATCTCTCCAGCCACTACCTGATCTGTACATGCCATGGCCGAAACTAGATGTGACCCTAGGCCTGGCCTATGTTGAACAAAAGTTCCACTTTTGCCTTGTCTCCTTGCATTCCTCACACGTAACTCCCAAATCCCTTGTATTCTCTTGCTTGTCGTGCCTATATGTGCCAAACTAGACCTATTCCCACCAATTAGACCATCATGGCCGAGCCTAAAGCATGTGTGGCCAAGCAAAAGTGTGACCTAGTCAAGCAAAAAAATTGATTTAAAAAGCTTGGTGATGTCCATTTGTTAATTCTATTTCCATTTATTTCAATATAAACTTTGGTATCGTATCTATATTTATATATGTCTTTGTTTTGTTATTGAATATAATATTAACATCTTGGCTCTCTCTCTCTCTCTCCACTCAAATCAAAAGTCGTATCGTGCTTTTTGAAATTCGTTTGTGTATTTTGATATGCTGCTCCAGCATAAAAGGTGAGTTTTCAATCATGACATTTATACTTATATAATAAGTGAAGTGACAACAAGTGAATGTGTAGAATTTCTATATCATGTTATACCTGCCTGTGATGTTAATTATATGATGTTAAACCCTGTTATAAACTTGTCTTATCATCTGTTATGTTTTAGTCTGTTATATTGTGTATTAATTTTTGTTTCTCACACTGCAAGTTCCCTGTAGAATAGAATCACTATGGGTTGAAATGAAATATACCCGAATGGACTTTAGAACAGAAAAAATCATTACGGGCTGAAATGATAGGCCTGGGTGATTTTTATTTATTTGTATTTGTCTTGGGATTACAGGTTTGAATTAATCAAAACCCGGAAATTTTACTGATTACGGATTTAAATGATAATTTCCGTATCACTTGATTTAGGTGTAAAATATTATCCGGACCCATGGTTGATTTCAAAAATATGATTTCTTATAAATATTCATGTATTGCTAATGAAAGAAGAAAAAAAAATGTGAAATTTGACTTATATTGGATTTAAAATGGTTAAGCAATGATTTTCTAAAAGGTTAAATGGTATAAGTTAATAGATGGTTTGAGTTGTAGTGTGAAAGTTTGATTTAACTTAATAATGGGAATTTAAGTAAAAATGGAATTGTAAGCTTAACTTGGTATTTAATATAATTTATATATGAATTGGATAATTATAAAGTAAAAGAAAATATCAAGTTACTTGTAAAATAAAGTTAAGCAACTTACAGTGTATTTTGAATTTATGTAATTAGTTAAATGCAAAATAAATGGATAGTTAAATGGAAATTTGGAATTTAACTTGACTTGGAATTGTGAGATTTGGTGTGATATCTCGGAATTCTAGACATATATAATTGATAAATAATTGAGTTAATTAATAGGATATTGATTTAACAAATGGTTTAATCTGTTTAAGATCTGCTGCATGCAATAAATATCTGAAGAAATGTGTGATAAATTGGTTGCATGATTGTTTCAATGTTATAATTTGATATTGTTTTGAAATTTAATATATACATAAATGAATTGTAATTTAAAATCTTTGTTTAAAAAAAATTAATATTCTTCAAAAGCTAATTTAAAGATTAATTCATTTGTTTTCAAAATATAAGATAATTGTTTGTTTTTAAAATATGATAGTTTAAAAAAGGATTTAAACAAGCTTTGTTTTGTTTTCTTTTTACAGTGTTTAAATTTAAATATGGTTATAAATGTATATATGAATGTTTTGGATTTTAAATAACATGTATAAGAAAATATATTTGCATTATAATTAATTTTAGAATATTTCTTTTAAAATAAATTTATTTATACATATGTAAATTTTATTTTATTAAGAGAATTGAATTAATCCTCTCATAAACACTTGTAAAGCAATTAAACAATTAAGATGACAAATGTAAGTTTAACAACATGTGGCAACCATTTCATTTTAGTTTTTAATAAATTATTTTAAGAAGAAAACTTGTTTTCCTCTTTTATTCCAACTTTCTTTCTTCATCTCAAATTTCTTTATTCTCATTTCTTAACTCAAACTGAAATTTTCTTTAAAACCTGAGAAGTAAAAATCTGAATTTAATCAAAAGCAAAATTTAAAAGCTGCAACTTCAAATTTACAAACCTACAACATCAATGAAATCTGCAACTTCAAATGAATGGCAATTCAATTGGAATGAAATTCAACTGCAATCAACATTTGTTTCAACATGCATTTCAAAAGAAGATCAGTAGTTTGAACATCAGTTCAATCTTTTAATCAACAAATTGATGCATGCAAAAGGATTTTCAATCAGAAAGCAAATCAAAGCTTATCAAAGTTTTTTCAAATTTAAAGATTAAAGGCCTGGAAAGTTTAAATCTGCTGTGCCCTGCAATATTTGAGGTGAGTAAACTTTTATAAAAAAAAACTAATCCTTTGGTGTTGATTGATCTGTGTGATGATGTTATAAACATGATTGTTGCATAGATTTTTCATCTAGAATCCTATTTATGCTGTATAATTGTGAATGCATGCCTGTTGTATGTACTCTGTAATTGTATGCTTCAAGATTAGCTACAAATTAATCCCTATATCTCTGCAAAATCAAAATTGGACTTTGATTATAGAAAGAAAAAAGTAAATAACAATGTATTCTTGCTTTTAAAAATAATTATAAGTGATTATATTTGATAATATACTGTAAAATTTAAAGTTACAGTGAAACTTGAATATTTTTTAAAAATTAACTATCATAAATTCAAAATTGAATTACATGTATGTAATCGTGATGAAGAATCATGAATTTAGACATACATTTCATAATTTTTAGTTTGATGAATCATGAGAATTTTGGGTTTGAATGTTTTGGGAATTTTTGTGAACTGCCGATGATATACACATTAATTTGATTTGATATTAGGATCAAAGCTTGCTTATATGTAGGGGATGTTGGGAAAAATGTAATTGGATTTTTCCATTCGCTGGATTGATAGAAATCTAGCAAACTAGGGTTTAGGACTTTGTTTTGTTCGACTTGGTTGCCGAGAATTTTGCGGTAGGATTAATGGATCGGGGACGTTCGCACTGGGGGAAATTGTAACAACCCGCATATTTATCGAGTTTACATTTAAATATTTTTATTTAAATATTAAATCGTTAATCGGATTTTGGTCCGAAAAACTACTTTTTGCAAACGGTCAAATTAGGACTCGAGACCACTTCCATTGAGTTCGAAATGTCGTTTACAACTTTTTAAGTATAAACATCGATAGGTTTGGAGTTAGTGAAATTTCACTAACTTTTCCCGCTTTGGACTTTGGGTTAGTTTAGCCTATTAAGCCCAAGTTCCAACCCTCTTCTCCTCACTCTTCATAAATTTCCTAACTAACTCAAGCTTTAGCATTAATGGTGAAGAGAATGGGAAATTAAAACTCCAAGCTCAAATTCAATTGCAACTCCATCATTCAACTCCAAATTCAAGTAGAAGATATTGGATTCAAGCTTTGGATTGCTTCTCCTTGCTTTCAAGCTTCATCTTCATAAATTTTAGTGCAAAGGTGAGATTTTTATCTCACAATTCTAGCCTATAACTATATTGGACTGTTGGGAATGATTCCCCATCACTTTAGCATGTGCATTTGCATTTGGTTTGGATTGGATTGGCGAAAAACTCCAATTTTTAGCGTTTTTGACAAAAAACTGCAGTTAGGTCGCACTGCCTCGGAGTTAGGTCGTTCTGGCCTTAAGTCGTTTCTGGCCATCGCTAAGTCGTCCACGAGTTAAGCCTAAGTCGTAAGTCGCGTGCGTTGAAAAGTCACCGCCTTTGTATTTCTGTTCGCCTGTGTTGAGTCGTTCACGAGTTAGAGTGCTAAGTCGGCTGCGAGTTAAGAGTTAAGTCGTTCGTGTGTTATCTCGTAAGTCGTCTCCGACCTAAGCTCCAGTAAGTCGTTTCTGGCCATCGCTAAGTCGTCCACGAGTTAAGCCTAAGTCGTAAGTCGCGCGCGTTGAAAAGTCACCGCCTTTGTATTTCTGTTCGCCTGTGTTAGGTCGTTCTGTCCTTAAGTCGTTCGACCCCACTAAGTCGTAGGTCGCCTCCGACCTTACCCTTAGGTCGTATGACCTGTTTGTTAAGTCGGCTGTCCTTAAGTCGTTCGACCCCACTAAGTCGTAGGTCGCCTCCGACCTTACCCTTAGGTCGTATGACCTGTTTGTTAAGTCGGCTGTCCTTAAGTCGTTCGACCCCACTAAGTCGTAGGTCGCCTCCGACCTTATCCTTAGGTCGTATGACCTGTCATCCACTAGGTCGCGCCACTTAGGTCGTATCCCTTAGGCCGCGAACTCTTTAGGTCGTTAGACCTCATTTTGCTTTAGGTCGTAAGCCGCTTGTCTTCACTTAGGTCGTACCGTGACGGGGCGCTGCCCCGCACCCCGCCGGGGGCGCTGCCCCCTGGACCCCCGCGACCTGACCGGGCAGGTCGAACCCCGTATAACTCTGCGTAGGCGATCTTATCTGAAGAACATTCAACCGAACTTCCTGAGCTGATTTCCTTGGATTTTTATCACATCTTCGAATGTGATCTTTGTGATTGATTGTTTCTACAATCGCTTCTGTGATTTGTCACTTTAAAATATGAAGGTTTCAATACTAGTAGTAAATATTTTCTTAAACCGTTTTCCAATCTATTAGTATATACAAGCCTTTACCTCACTCGGATGAGAAATCTAATTAAACGACTTAGTAAAACAAGTGGTATGAAACGCTTGCGTTCACTTCGTCGGTTAATTCTTGGACTTGTTCGATTGAACCCCTTGTGACAATTTTATTAGTGAAGGTTTACAGTTTGTTCGTAAATATTTAAGTTAAGCAAGTGGTTATGGGACATGAAGCTAAACTTCTATATTTACTAGCTTAGTGTAATTGACACTTCTCGTTGATCTTGATGATCGCTTTATGAATTAGACTAGCAATTGCGCGATGTCTCTTTCATTGCAAGGTTAGACTAGACACCACTTGTGTGATTCCATTCACACATACCTTTCTGCTTTTTGGTTAGTCTTGACCTCATTCTGTGTGATTCCACTCACACATGTGGGGTAGCTCCCCATGGTCTTCGGACCGTCATGTGATAGGCCTCTTTCCCTTTTTTATGATTTCTGGATTTCTCGTGTTGATTTCTGGAATTTGTGTCATTGACTTGTTATGAGTACAAGTTTAGGGTATGATGCCCCCTTCGAATCTTTGAGAAGATTCTTGTGATATTGATTATCTCTTATTGATTGATCTTCTGTTGATCATTATTTACATACTTATAGCGGTATGTCGTTATGGATGTTTATGTTTATGCCATATCTTTTATGTTATATCATGTCATCTGATATTTATAGCTAGACTGATCCGTTTATTATTTTCTTAAATAATACTCGGATCAGACCGAGATGTTACAGGTGCTTCTGCTTGACTTCTTCCCAGGGATTCATCACTCTGACTTTTGGCTAACTGTTTAGATTAGCAGTTTTTGCTGTATACACTTGAGATATAGACTCATAGTTGTATTCTTTTGTATAGCACGTGTTGCTATTCTTTTGTATTATCGTGGATCTTATTGACCACTACTCTGATGTACACTTTCATGTGTTAGTTATATATTCATATCTTCTTCCGCCTTTGTGATATGGATATCTGTGACTGATTTGTGATATGATTATTTCTATGTTTGTTTCCGAAGATTATTTATAGCCACCGTGTGATAAGCTATTACATGGATGGTCGCTCCTCAACAGCCTTATTCTCCGTGCTAGTTGACAGCACTTCTCCGGAGTGTTCTTGTCTAGCGTGGGTATAGAGGTGGGGCGTCACAGAAATGGAGGCTCGGGGTAGAGATGCTTCGTTGGTAAGGAGGGCATGGGCTAATGTCGTCAGGTTCGTCGGCGTTTGGGGTTTTTGGTGATCGAAGATTGCTGTAGTTTTCGAGCAATGGGTCAAATTTTGATTCACATACCAATTCTAGGATCTGGGTATGTTTTTGGGGTCGCGAGTGATATTGCGACCGATGTCGATGGTCGCGATGACCGCAGCTGGCCGAGGGTGATGTGCTGGGTGCACCATGCATATATGTATGCACTGGGAATTTGTGAAGTGGGTAAGAAGGGTTTTTACAGAAGTCTCGCTCGTGTTTTCTTCGGGTTGGTCTTGAAGATGATGGAGCTGGGGAGTAGGACTCGGGACTGACTCGAGTAGTTTACGAGTTTTACTCGAGTTTAGGCGTTGTGTTTCTGGTAATACTGTATTTTGATATAAGGTATTGTGTTTGAATAATTTTAGGTAAGCATTAAAGCTATAAACAAGTTTATATAAAAGGGAAACAAATTTATAAAAGTAAACTTGTTGTTTGAAATTAAATTGTAAATCAAATTTTAAAAAAAATTACTGATTGAATTTATTTTTAAATTTGTTTAAAATGATTTCTTTCGAAATAATTAACTTCATTTAATTTTGAAGTAAATAGGATAAAAAGTTTATCTCAAAACTGATTAAGATCTTCATTAATAAATGATTAAAGCTTAAGAGTTAATTTATTTAGGGTTAATTAAATTGAAATTAAGATCATTAAGTAGAAAATTAAAGATTGATTAATCAAGGTTAATTAATCTAGAAATAATTAAGTAAGAAGTAATTAAGAGGTTAATTACTTAATATAAAGAATTATTATGAATAATTACTTAATGAAATAATTAAAGGAATTAATTATTTAGTATGATTAATTAATTGGATGTGGTTAATTTTGGTTAATTAATTCAGTTTAATTAATTAAAGTTAATTATTTGATGTTGGGTTAGGTATAATTACTTAAGGTAACTAATGAGGTGTGATTTCTTAGTGAAGAAATTAGTTACCGGATGTAATTAAATAAAAGAAAATTTCTTAATGGGAAGTAATTAAAGGATAGTTACTTGATGGAAGGAATTAAGTAATGATTACTCAGTGTAATTGAAAGATTAATTTATATAATTAATCAAGGAGTTGGTTTATTTGAAGAAGTAATTAAGGAAGGTTAATTTCTGAATATGCTTAACCAAGATTGATTCATGAATGTGATAATTTAATTAAAGGCTATTTATCGAATATGATTAGTAAGGATAATTAGGGGATGACAAATTAATGGTTTGTATTTAATTATTGTTAAGTAAGCAAGATAAAAATAATTAAAGTAATTCATTTGACTGAATTAGTAATGGGTGACTAATTAAATCTTGCTTATGAATGATTGGTTGATATTCCTGATATGAAATGTTTGTGATAGGATATGTTTATCTTGAAAAGTGATTATGTGATTATTTGTCGATGATGAATTGCTGTATAAAAGTGACATCTTGTATTTAAAAGTGGAAATTGTGTTTCACTTGAATAACGGGGGTTAAGATGGTATTGGTTTCGAAGAGACCGGAGTCGGGTATTAGTAAATACCCGAAACCACTTCGATTCTTCTAATTTGATATGTGAAACTAGTAGGCTGAAGTGGAATGACTTAAGTAGATTGGACCATTTAAATCTAAGTTTTGGCACTTAGAAATTGATGTGTGAAATGGTTGATGTCTATAACAACTTGTGAAGTTGTAAATTGATATAAGTTACCCCGGGTTTTTATAAGTTGTATGCTTTTCTATTCCATGTTAGATGGGTTTACTCACGCTGGTTTCCAACCTGACCCGGGTGTTACTTCGATGTAATGCTCGAGTCAGACCGAGTATTACATATTTTCAGGTAAGGACGTTCTAGAGGTCAGGAGGCGAGATGGATGGCAGGAACGTATGTAGAGTTTCCGCTGTGATATATAGTTGTATATCTAGGACATGTTGTTAAAACTGTCCAGTATTGTGTAAATGTTGTAACTCTGATGTATAAAAATATAAGTGTAAAGATACAGTTCTTCTTTGTAAAATTATTATTTATGTGATATTATATTTTATCCGCTGCGAATGTGAGGCTTCTGTGGCTTGTTTTCTGTTTCATCTTCTTTCTCTTTTCTTCTTTTCCTAACTATCTAGAATTTTCGGGATCGAAATTTCCGGGTCGTTACATTTGGTATCAGAGCTGAAGGTTAAGCGAGAACCTTGGCTCTGGTGGGATTACTCATTAAGATAGGGTAAGTGGTACCCTAGGATGAGTTGAGTGTATGTATGTACATATATATATATATATATATATATATATATATATGAGAGCGTACTTGTTATTTTCTTATATAAAGATTTTAAATGATTTTATATAAGAATATATTTGTTATATAAAGCAATATTTCTTTCTAATAAGGGAATTGGTTGTTAAAATTATTGGAATTAAATTGAGAAGTAATAGAACACAACCAAACTGAAATTGAAATTGAATAAAGATAAGTTTGAAATAAATTCAAACTGAAATTTTATTCGTGAATTTGGGAAAGAGTTTCAGAATAAGATAATTATAAATTGGAATTCAGGTATGATAATTTGGGTTATTATCATAAATAATTGTTGTATTTAATAATAAAAAGTATTAATGAGTAAGCTAAAAAGGAAATGTTTTAAGAGGGTAATCTTTAAATAAGTATGACATGTAAATTGAAGTGTGTTTAAAACTGTAAAGATCTGAATTCTAAATTTAAACATTTGAAAATTGTTTTCAAAATGTTAAAGGAAATAGTATTAGTCAAACTATTTTGAGTGCAATCTTAATTTAGAATAAGAAGTTGTTTGTAAACTTTAAAAGAATTTGTTTTGAATTAAAACAAAGGTGGTCTAAATTTTAAAATTTGGCTTGGTGGGCCAAGAAGTAAATATGTATATATGTATGGATATACATAATATCGAAGTTGGTTTGAAATAAACTTTAAATATTGAGTTTTAAATTGGAAATGAGATGTGATACCCAAAAGTGATAAGTTTTTGAACCTATAAGCGGAAAAAAAAAAATTGAAATGGGAGTTCAAACTGGGTAAGGTTGACTGGATTAAGTGAATTGAGTTTAACTTGGGAAAAAGTTAAATAAGTTGGAATAATCAACTTGATTTGGAAATGGATGGATGTTTTAAAATAATTTGAATGATACCATCCTGTTGATATTAATAATTTTTAAGCTGAAATTGGATTTGTTTAAATAAATAAAGATATGGGATATGGTAATATATCCATTATTAAGATAAAATGCAATCATTTTGGACTTAAGATTTGAATTATTATATGAACTTTGAAATAAGTTTAAAATGGAATTTGGATTTAGAATTAAATGGTTTATAGATAAAAGTTGAATTGATTTAAAGGATTAAAACAACATTTAAAAATTTAACTCGAATTTATATAATTCGAGATGGTTTAAATGTGATATTATAGTTCAAATTGAATTTGATTTGAATTAATTAGAATTGTGATTAAAGATGGATAAGTTTAAAAATTCAAATGGAAAATTTTGAATTGAATTGATTTGAATAATTGGGAATTGAAATTAAAGTTGAATAGTTTTAAATTCAAATGGAATTTGAATTGAATTTGGAAGGAAATCAAGAATAATTCAACTTGATTTGGAAATGGAGTTTGAAATTGAGATTAATTCAAACTGTAGTTGAAATGAATTATAATTGGAACTAGTTCAATTGAAATTTATTTGAATTAGTAGAATTTGAGATCAGGGTTGAATAAAGTTAATTTTGGAAAGAAACTGAGGTTAATTCAACTTGAATTAGGGTTGAATCAATTTCAATGGAAATTGAAGTTATTTAAATTGTAATTGGGTCAATTTAAATGGAAATGGAAATTTAAATTAAACTGATGAGACTGGAGATTGGGAAATGAGCAATTTTGACTCTGCACTATTTTTAATATAAATTGTTTTAGTATAAACTTATTGTTCCAAACTATTCATTATATATATACAACCTTTCTTTTAAAAGCCAAACTATCTTATACTTGTTCTACAATTATTTTTGAAACTGTTTAACAATTTTCCAACTGTTGTATAAACTAATTACTATATTCCAACTATTTTACAAAACTAATTACTATCTTACTATTATTTAGTAATTGTCAAAAATTTCTATAATTATTGTAGCTATTTTCTAATATTTTACACCTATTTTACAAACTAGTAATTATTTTCCAACTACTTATCTATTTTTAACTTTTCAAGCTATTTTCTAAATTTAAACTGGACAGAGTTTAAACTGTTATTGGTTAAATACCCAATCGAGATAAGAATAGAGGTGATAATCCAAATGGACTGAAGCAATTATGAGTAAGTGAATGAAAATCAAAGTGAATGTGAATAGAAATGGAATTGATTTGGCTAATAACCAATAAAGATAAATACATAGGGTGTACGTACGTTATTCTATTCGCATAATGATTTGATCCAGATTCGAGCACAGAATTTCGAGATAGTATGTCGATCCGAGTTGGAATTTTCCACTCGGTTTTTGAAGGCGAACCTGGATATGGATTATTGATTGGTTCTAGATATTCTCTATCATAGTTATGACCATGCAAGGAGAATGATGGTTTATGATCAAGAAACCAGATTTGTGTCCGCACTAGGAAGTCGGGTGGACGATACTAGTTCGGAAATAAAATTGTGTGATAGAGTGAGCGATCTGATTGGTATAGCGTACGGATATTATGTGTACATCGTACAGATTTGAATAAAATTGGTACTGGGAATTTGTGGAAAATGATTGTGAATTGATTTTTGAAATGAAAGGTATATTTTGTGAAATATATGGTGAAGTAAAATGAAAATTAGATATTTCTATAATGGAAATTTACTTTATGAAAGTAAGTGATATGATATGTGGTTTTGTAAAGAGTAATCAAATTTGATTGTTTGATTTGGAATAAATAAAGTTATATATCCTTGTTATATAAGATAAATCTCTCCTTGTTGAATCTATTGCCAGAAGAAAAGGATTTTGAAGGTGTTTTGAAGTATAAAAGGAGTTTTATACAAGTTTGAAATGATCCAAAGTTTTAAAAATTATATATCTGTATATGTATATATATATATAAAGGATCTTATGAGAATTTTGGAAAAGGTTTTGGAAACCTTTGGATTTGGATAGGCTTTTTAGTTTTGGGTAAAATCAATATGAGAATTTGGAAAGCCTAGTTTGAGAATTATCAATTTTGGAATAATCGATTTTGTGTAAAGGAGCTTTGTATGGGATCATACTAGGTGTTAGATTTGAAGATACTATATATGTATAGTATAAAATGTTTTGATGATGGCTCTGGGGAAAAAGGCGCTCCCTTGAAATGAACTTCTTAGGAGTGCGATCGGGTGGTGCTGCCTTGAGCCCCAATGGGGGGTTCTAAAGTTGATCCTATGAGGAGTCCGGACAAAACTAGTTTCTGGGGATTATGAGTAGAGTATAACATAGCGAAAGTCGTGTGTGCTGCTGAGAGCCAACAGTCTGCGTTTAATTTTATATCGGTAGACTGCGACCTATGGTATAACATAGCGAAAGTCGTGTGTGCCGCTGAGAGCCAACAGTCTGCATTTGATTTTATATCGGTAGACTGCGACCTATGTACGAGTGGAGAAGTTTCATTTCGACAGCGAAAATCAGAGGTCGTTGAGAGCCTGCAGTTACATGGACTTTTGTTGTGATGGCAACGTAACCCTAGGATGTAACTGTGATCTGTTGTGGGATCCATGACGTAATCGAGAGGCCGCTGAGAGCCTGCAGTTACATGGACTTTTGCTGTGACGGCAACGTAACCCTGGAATGTAACTGCGACCATGGATGGGGGTGATGATTTTCAGAGTATTCTCACCAAAGAAATTCCCTCTATTTTCAAAAAAAAACTATTTTCTGAATTTTCAATAAAACTATTTTACAAGTATTTTCACTGGGTGTTGAAACGGGTTTACCAAGTACTTGTAGATATTCAGACTTACGCCTGATCAACATATGACCGAATCTCTATAAGAACAAGGATGGACTGGTTGAGACGTCGAGTTATAAAATGTATTTTTATAAAACCATTTTATAATATTATATAGATTTAAAAAGTGTTTTAAAATGATCAAAGAAAATTTGTATGATTTTAAGTATTTTAGTAGATTCTGACTTCGTTCCTTTTCGAGGACGAAAAGATTCAAAGGGGGGAAGAATGTGATATCCCGGAATTCTAGACATATGTAATTGATAAATGATTGAGTTAATTAATAGGATATTGATTTAACAAATGGTTTAATCTGTTTAAGATCTGCTGCATGCAATAAGTATCTGAAGAAATGTGTGATAAATTTGTTGCATGATTGTTTTAATGTTATAATTTGATATTGTTTTGAAATTTAATTTATACATGAATGAATTGTAATTTAGTTGCTTTGTTTAAAAAAAATTAATATTCTTCAAAAGCTAATTTAAAGATTAATTCATTTGTTTTCAAAATATAAGATAATTGTTTGTTTTTAAAATATGATAGTTTAAAAAGGATTTAAACAAGCTTTATTTTGTTTTCTTTTTAAAGTGTTTAAATTTAAATATGGTTATAAATATATATATATGAATGTTTTAGATTTTAAATAACATGTATAAGAAAATATATTTGCATTATAATTAATTTTAGAATATTTCTTTTAAAAATAAATTTATTTATACATATGTAAATTTTATTTTATTAAGAGAATTGAATTAAGTAAGTTATATTTACATTTAAGTTAAGTAAAAATTTAATTTAAAACACTTAAAACATGTGTAAACATGTTAATCCTCTCATAAAAACTTGTAAAGCAATTAAACAATTAAGATGACAAATGTAAGTTTAACAACATGTGGCAAACATTTCATTTTAATTTTTAATAAATTATTTTAAGAAGAAAACTTGTTTTCCTCTTCTATTCCAACTTTCTTTCTTCATCTCAAATTTCTTTATTCTCATTTCTTAACTCAAACTAAAATTTTCTTTAAAACCTGAGAAGTAAAAATCTGAATTTAATCAAAAGCAAAATTTAAAAGCTGCAACTTCAAATCTACAAACCTGCAACATCAATGAAATCTGCAACTTCAAATGAATGGCAATTCAATTGGAATGAAATTCAACTGCAATCAACATTTGTTTCAACCTGCATTTCAAAAGAAGATCAACAGTTTGAACATCAGTTCAATCTTTTAATCAACAAATTGATGCATGCAAAAGGATTTTCAATCAGAAAGCAAATCAAATCATATCAAAGTTTTTTCAAATTTAAAGATTAAAGGCCTGGAAAGTTTAAATCTGTTGTGCTCTACAATATTTGGGGTGAGTAAACTTTTTAAAAAAAACAAATACTTTGGTGTTGATTGATCTGTGTGATGATGTTATAAACATGATTGTTGCTTAGATTTTTCATCTAGAATCCTGTTTGTGCTGTATAAATGTGAATGCATGCCTGTTGTATGTACTTTGTAATTGTATGCTTCAAGATTAACTACAAATTAATCCTTATATCTCTGCAAAATCAAAATTGGACTTTGATTATAGAAAGAAAAAAGTAAATAACAATGTATTCTTGCTTTTAAAAATAATTATAAGTGATTATATTTGATAATATACTGTAAAATTTAAAGTTAAAGTGAAACTTGAATATTTTTTAAAAATTAACTATCATAAATTCAAAATTGAATTACATGTATGTAATCGTGATGAAGAATCATGAATTTAGACATACATTTCATAATTTTTAGTTTGATGAATGATGAGAATTTTGGGCTTGAATGCTATGGGAATTTTTGTGAACTGCCGATGATATACACATTAATTTGATTTGATATTAGGATCGAAGCTTGCTTATATGTGGGGGATGTTGGGAAAAATGTAACTGGATTTTTCCATTTGCTGGATTGTTAGAAATTTAGCAAACTAGGGTTTAAGACTTTGTTTTGTTCGACTTGGTTGCCGAGAATTTTGCGACAGGATTAATGGATCGGGGACGTTCGCACTAGGGGAAATGGAGGCTCGGGATAGAGATGCTTCGTTGGTAAGGAGGGCATGGGCTAATGACGTCAGGTTCGTCGGCATTTGGGGTTTTTGGTGATCGAAGATTGCTGTAGTTTTCGAGCAATGGGTCAAATTTTGATTCACATACCAATTCTAGGATCTGGGTATGTTTTTGGGGTCGCGAGTGATATTGCGACCGATGTCGATGGTCGCGATGACCGCAGCTGGCCGGGGGTGATGTGCTGGGTGCACCATGCACATATGTATGCACTGGGAATTTGTGAAGTGGGTAAGAAGGGTTTTTACTGAAGTCTCGCTCGTGTTTTCTTCGAGATGGTCTCGAAGATGATGGAGCTGGGGTGTAGAACTCGGGACTAACTCGAGTAGTTTAGGAGTTTCACTCGAGTTTAGGCGTTGTGTTTCTGGTAATACTGTATTTTGATATAAGGTATTGTGTTTGAATAATTTTAGGTAAGCATTAAAGCTATAAACAAGTTTATATAAAAGGGAAACAAATTTATAAAAGTAAACTTGTTGTTTGAAATTAAATTGTAAATCAAATTTTAAAAAAAATATTGATTGAATTTATTTTTAAATTTGTTTAAAATGATTTCTTTCGAAATAATTAACTTCATTTAATTTTGAAGTAAATAAGATAAAAGGTTCATCTTAAAACTGATTAAGATCTTCATTAATAAATAATTAATGATTAAGAGTTCATTTATTTAGGGTTAATTAAATTGAAATTAAGATCATTAAGTAGAAAATTAAAGATTGATTAATCAAGGTTAATTAATTTAGAAATAATTAAGTAAGAAGTAATTAAGAGGTTAATTACTTAATATAAAGAATTATTATGAATAATTACTTAGTGAAATAGTTAAAGGAATTAATTATTCAGTATGAATAATTAATTGGATGTGGTTAATTTTGGTTAATTAATTCAATTTAATTAATTAAAGTTAATCATTTGATGTTGGGTTAGATATAATTACTTAAGGTAATTAATGAGGTGTGATTTTTTAGTGAAGAAATTAGTTACCGGATGCAATTAAATAAAAGAAAATTTCTTAATGGGAAGTAATTAAAGGATAGTTACTTGATGGAAGGAATTAAGTTATGATTACTCAGTGTAATTGAAGGATTAATTTATATAATTAATCAAGAAGTTGGTTTATTTGAAGAAGTAATTAAGGAAGGTTAATTTCTGAATATGCGTAACCAAGATTGTTTAATGAATGTGGTAATTTAATTAAAGGCTATTTATCGAATATGATTAGTAAGGATAATTAAGGGATGACAAATTAATGGTTTGTAATTAATTATTGTTAGGTAAGCAAGATAAAAATAATTAAAGTAATTCATTTGACTGAATTAGTAATGGGTGACTAATTAAATCTTGCTTATGAATGATTGGTTGATATTCCTGATATGAAATGTTTGTGATAGGATATGTTTATCTTGAAAAGTGATTATGTGATTATCTGTCGATGATGAATTGCTGTATAAAAGTGACATCTTGTATTTAAAGGTGGAATTGTGTTTCACTTGAATAACGGGGGTTAAGATGGTATTGGTTTCGAAGAGACCGGAGTCGGGTATTAGTAAATACCCGAAACCACTTCGATTCTTATAATTTGATATGTGAAACTAATAGGCTGAAGTGGAATGACTTAAGTAAATTGGACCATTTAAATTTAAGTTTTGGCACTTAGAAATTGATGTGTGAAATGGTTGATGTCTATAACTACTTGTGAAGTTGTAAATTGATATAAGTTACCCCGGGTTTATATAAGTTGTATGCTTTTTTATTCCATGTTAGATGGGTTTACTCACGCTGGTTTCCAGCCTGACCCGGGTGTTACTTTGATGTAGTGCTCGGGTCAGTCCGAGTATTACAAATTTTCAGGTAAGGACGTTCTGGAGCTCAGGAGGCGAGCTGGATGGCAGGAACGTATGTAGAGTTTCCGTTGTGATATATAGTTGTATATCTTGGACATGTTGTTAAAACTATCCGGTATTGTGTAAATGTTGTAACTCTGATGTATAAAATTATAAGTGTAAAGATACAGTTCTTCTTTGTAAAATGATTATTTATGTGATATTATATTTTATCAGCTGCGAATGTGAGGCTTCCGTGGCTTGTTTTCTGTTTCATCTTCTTTCTCTTTTCTTCTTTTCCTAACTATCTGGAATTTTCGGGATCGAAATTTCCGGGTCGTTACATTTGGTTTTAAAATGGAAGTTTAAATAAATTAAATAAAATGGAAATTTAGTTCAATGTATGAAATGGTAATTTGAAATTTAAGTGATAAATAATTGTTAAAAGGTAAAGAATAGGAAATTTGTACACTTGAATTTAATAAGTGAAATTATTGATATTTATTTGTGAAATTTACTATATAAAAATCATAAGTTCAAGGGTATTTAAATGACCATTTTTGAAGTGAAAATATGAAATTTTATAAGTTAAAATGATTTAACTTGAAGTTAATCGGTGGCTGAAATTCTACTATAAATCTAGAAGCTAAATTTTTGGGAATTGAGTATTTGATTTGAATATGACTTCACTTTTTAATGGTTTAAATGAATGATTTTAATTTGGAATTATAAATCATTTTGAAATTTATAACCACGGGTACACTACTTTGTGTGTCATGTGATTTCCTTGTGATTGTTTGATGCACACCTTTGATTTTGAGAGTGTGGTAGAGGTGAGCGCATACTGTAGCTCTACGCTACCCTAGTCACAATAATACTGTTATTTGCATTGTTTACTTTATGATGGATATTTCTAGGATAGTGTTTATTACTACTTAATTGGTGGTTTGACTGATACTTAAAGGATGGACGATCCCAAGTATCCTTTAAGTTATTGTGCATTGCTATTACAGTTCACTTGAGTTGGTTTACATTGTATAAGTATGTATGTCCTGACTCGAGTGTTTGTGCTTTACTTTACGCTCGGGTCAGCCTGTCACAGCTTTGGATTCACCTTCTGGAGCTATAGATTTGTTGGAGCTTATATGACTATCTATTCGTTTATTTCTGATCCAGTTATTTCCTACTCGGTATTGCTTTTGTGTTAGTGATTTATGTATCCAGACTTCTATTATATCCATTTTTAAACTATGATATTTTGTATATGTTTTGAGAGTATGTATATAGTAGCTTCATGAACTACTATGGTATTTTATTTCCGCTGTGAGTTATTCTGATAATCTGTATCTGTGATTCTGTGTTTGATTTTATTTGCTCCAAATTTTATTACAATATGTTATTTTGAATTATTCAAGTCGACATGTGTGTGGATTATTGTCGATTTGAAGGGTCTGAAATAGTGGGATGTTTCAATTATCCAATTACCTGAAGCCCAAAAATCCGGGCTATCACATGCCTCCCTCATTTAAATCTTTTCGTCCTCGAAAAGGAACGAAGCCAGAATTTATTCAATAACTTAAAATCAAATAAATTATTCTTTGATCATTTTTAAAACACTTTTAAAATCCACATAATATTATAAAATAGTTTTTATAAAAATACATTTTATAATTCGGTGTCTCAACCAGTCTATCCTTGTTCTCACAGAAATTCGGTCATACGTTAATCAGGCGTAGGACTGAAAATCTATAAGTATTTAGCAGACTCATTTTCAACACCCAGTGACAATACTTGGAAAACATTTTCGAAAACTTTGTGAAAATATAGAAAATGTTTTTGAAATAGAGAAAACATCTCTGGTGAGAATGCTCTGGAAATCATCACCCCCTCCATGGTCGCAGTTAACCTGATGGTTACGTTGCCATCCCAGCAAAATCCATAGATAACTGTAGGCACTCCGCGCCCCTTGATTACGCCATGTAACCCGCCACAGATTGCGGTTACATCCCAGGTTATGTTTCCATCATGGCAAAAGTCCATGTAACTGTAGGCATCAGCGCCCTCGATTTTCACTACCAAATGAAACTTCACCACTTCCACATAGGTCGCAAACTATATCAGTCAAGTCCTAATGTAGCCTTAGGCTCCCACGACCTCTCGACTTTTGCTTTGTTACCATAGGTCGCAGTTTACCGATGTTACGTAACCATCACGGCAAAATCAAATGTAGATTGTTGGCTCACACGGCACACACGACTTCTGCTATGGTTCACAGTAGATCGCAGTGACATCGAGTTACACGCATAACCCAAATGTCTCTGTAGGCATCAACGCCCTCGACTTTCGCTACCTACTACACATAATCCTCAGGAACTTCAGTTTGTCCGGTCTTCCTCCGAGGATTCAATTTAGAGCCTCTCCTTAGGGCTCAAAGCAGACCCATCCCATGGATCTCTTAATGAAGTTCATTCCAATGGGAGTGTCTTTTCCTCGTAGAGCCAATCTCAAAACACTTTATACTACAAACTTATAGTATCTTTCAAATCATACCCTTGTTGATTTACATCAAAATCTTCTTTACACAAAATTGTTAACTCAAATCGATAGCTCCAAACTTGGCTTTCCAAATTCCCAAAATTGAATTTTCTCTAAATCAAAAGCCTTTCCAAAATCATTCACATAATATCATTTATATGTATATATATATGTATGTATATATATTTACCATTTCCAACGTGAAAATAATCTTTAGATCACTTATATAGATTCCCCTTTTATACTTCAAATATTTTCAAAAACCCTTTCTTCTGGTTTTAGATTCAACATAGGGGAGCTAATTATATATAACAAATATATATATATATATATATATATATATATATATATATATAACTTTACTATGCCAAATCAACATTCAAATTTGATTTTCTTTTATAAAGTTACTTACCATATCACTTACTTTTCATAAAGTGAATTTCAAAGATATCCCACTTCCACCTTTTTCATATATATATATATATATATTTCTCAAAATATATTTCAAAAATCATTTCCATTTCTTCCAAAATTTCCAATATCGATTTCATTTAAGCACGTACAATGTACATATACCATACTTATGCAATTACAAATCTGATCGCTCACTCGATCACACAATTTCACTTCCGAACTAGTATCGTCCACCCGACTTCCTAGTGCGGACTCAGATCTGGTTTCTTGATTAGAAACCGTCATCCTTCTTGCATAGTCACAACTATGATAGAGAATTTCCAAAATCAATCAAAAATCCATATCTAGGGTTCGCCGTTGAAAATCGAGTGAAAAATCCTAACTCGGATCGATATACTATCTCGAAATTCTATGCTCGAACATATATCCTACATATTTATCTTCATTAATTATTTTCTAAATCAATATTCTTTCTATTCACCTTTACTTTGATTCTATTCACTTATCCACAATTGCTTCCAATTTCCATTTGGGTTAACACTTCAATTCTTATCTCAATTGGTATTCAATTATAGACAGTTTGCACTTTGACCAACTTGTATTACGAAAATAGCTTGAATTTTTTTAAAATAGATAAGTAGTTGTAAAATAGTTATTAATTGCAAAATAGCAGTAAAATAGTTAAGCAATTTTAAAATAGTTGAAAAGTAGTTAAGTAACTGTAAAATAGTTGGATAGTTGCAAAATAGTAATTAGTTTGTAAGTAGTTGTAAAATAGTGATTAGTTTGTAAAACAGATGTAAAGTAGTAATTAGTTTTCAAAATAATTGTAAAATAAGTATAAGATAGTTTGAGGTTTAAAAGGAAAGGTTGTATCGTAAATAGCTAGGAAAATAGATCTAAAATAGTTTATATTAAAATAATTTATTTTAAAAAAAATAGTTCAGAGCCAAAATGTTCAATTCCCAATCTCCATTTCCAATCTCCACTTCTATTTAAATTGATTCAATTTCAGTTTAATTTAAATTAACTTCAATTCCTATCCCGAATTCAAATCAACTCCCATTTTGAATTTCAAGCTTATTCAACTTCAGTTTCACTTCAAATTAATTCAATTCATATTTTCCATTTGAATTTTTTGCTTATCCATCCTTAATCACAATTCTAATTAATCCAAATCAAATTCAATTTGAACTAATTTCAATTCCAGTCTCAACTTTAAACCATCTCGAATTATATAAATTCAAGTTAAATTTTTAAATGTTGATTTAATCCTTTAAATCAAATTAACCTTTATTTTTTAAATCAACATCCTAAATCTTTAAAAAAAATAATTTTGAGTCTAAATTCAAATATCCATTTTAAATTACCTTTACTTAACTTATTTTAAAGTTCAAATAAGAGTTCAGGAAATAACTTAATCTTCAAAATCCACTTTATTATCCAATTTTAACTTCAAACTTTGAAACCGATTCTCAAACAATTTCAGTTTGCAACATCACCTTAAACATTCAAATTTTAATGTTCAAAGCGATTTCCTTTTTATAGTTACAATTTCACTTCAAAAATCAAATAATTCTGATATAAGGTTTTATTTCCATTTTATTTCAGTAATGGCCTCAATCCATCTCTTAATTTAATTAAAATAATACAATTCACAGTTTCATGGATTATTAATAACAACAGGATGATATTGAGATAAGTCAAAATAAATAAATATCCAAATTGTTTAAAACATTTATCAATAGCATCTAATTCCAATTTCCAGATCTCAAACCCATTTTGAGATCACACATACTCCTGATTCAAATCAACTATTTAACTTCCCAAGTTAAATCTCAATTTCATCTTGAAATTTCCAATTCAGGTGTTTATTCTAAACTTATTTAACTTCCCCTAAGTTAAATTCAATTCTATATAATTCATTCAACTTTACCCAATTTGAATTCTCATTTCAAATTTTAAATTTCATATTAATAATCTTTCCACTTATAAGTTTAAAAAAGCTTATCACTTTGGGTTTTCATATTGCACTCCAAGGAAAAAAATTTAAAACTCAACACTTAGAGTTTATTTCAAATCATCTTTGATATTATGCATATCCCTCATATATATACATATTTATTTCCTTTTCACACCAAGTTATACCTTAAATTTTAAACCACCTTTGGTTTTAATTCAAAACAAATTTTCTTTAAAATTTCAAACAACTCTTGTTTGAAATAGGCCCTTTTCATTCAATGACATTGTAAATAATACTATCATTACTTCTTTTAACACTATGAAACAAATTCCAAATTCCAGACTTATATTTTTAAAACATCATAATTTAGACCATCTTCATTTCCAATTTATAAGTCATACTCACCTAAACGTTTACTTCCTTAAAACATTTCATTTTTGCTTACTCATTAACAAGTATTTCATTATTAAACACAATAACCCTTTATGATAATAACCAAGATTATCATATCTGGATACCAATTCATTATTATTTTATTCTGAAAACACTTCTACAAATTCAGGATTTTAATTTTAGCTTGTATCCATTTCTAGCATATCTTATTTATATAGTTTATATTATCCAATTTCCTATTTGGTTGCATTTCTATTACCACTTCATTCTTATTATTACTTTTAATTCTAATAATCAACAACCAGTTATCTTAATATATAGTGGTTATAAAAATTATTGCTTTATATATCAAAATATAAACTTACATAAAATCATTTACTTCAAAAACCATTTAAAAGCCTTTATATAAGAAAATAACAAGTACGCTCTCTTATATATGTATACACTCAACTCATTTTAGGGCACTACTTACCATATCCTTAATGAGTAATCCCACCAGAGCTAAGGTTCTCGCTTAACCTTCTGCTCTGATGCCAAATATAACAACCCAAAATTTCGACCTCGAAAAGTCGACACTAATACGTTCACTGTAGAAGTGCCGAGCAATCGAACGTTGGAAATTTAAATTGTTAAAGAAAGAAGAAGAAGAAGAAGAAGAAGAAGAAGAAGATAGAAGAAGAACAGAAACAACTGCATCTTACATTCGTAGCGGATCAAAATATAATATCACATAATAGCATTTGTACAAGAAAGCTATAATTGTTACTATTACAACAATATATCAAAGTTTTACAACCATTTACAAATAGACTAGACAGTAATATCAACTTGTCTCAGACTAATATCACAACAATCACGAATACACAGCGGTAAATTCCATTCGTTCCTACCATCCAGCTCGACTCCTGAGCTCCAGAATGCCCTAACTTGAAATGCTGTAATACTCGGTCTAACCCGAGCATTACATCAAAGTAACACCTGAGACAGGATGGAAACTAGCGTGAGCAAACCTATCTAACATGAAATACTAATGCATAAACTTATTTAAAACCCGGGGTAACTCGTACTTCACTACAAGTTCATAACTTGTTATAGTCAACATTTATTTCACAAACAAACACTAAGTACCCTTACTTAGTTTCAATGGTCCACTTTAATTAAATTATTCCATTCCAACCTATTGATTCACATATCAAATCTATAAAGAATTACTGTAGATTACAAATCGAAGTGGTTTCGGGTATTTACCGATACCCGTCCCCGGTCTCCTCGAATCCAATGTTATTATTAATCCAAGTTGTTTAAGCGAATACAATTCAATTTTTATATACAGAATGTCACTTTTACACGGCAATTCGTCATTGATAGATAATCGCATTATCATTATTGAACCCAAACATCTCATATCACAAAACATTTCATATCAGAGATATCAAACAACTCAAGGCATTCAGTATAATCCAATCATCCATAAGCAAGGTTGATTAACCACACAATTAATTTAAACCAAATAAATTAATTACCCAACCCTGCTTAACTAATATTAATTACACCATTTTTTAATTATCAATCTAAATTAATTATCCATAATTACTTTCATTAAGTAATTATCCCATTGCTTAATTATCCTCAATTAATTAACCTTAATTATTAATTAGCTATCCATTAATTACTAATTTAATTAATTAAACCTTAACAAATTAATCCTTTAATTACTTACATTAAGTAATTATCATTTAAATAATTACTTACATTAATTATCCTCAAATAATTTAAGTTAATTAATAACCTTCAATTTCATATATTAAGTAATTAACCCTTAATGACTTAAGACCTTATTTAATTGCAGATATGCATCTATTTCAATTAATTACTTAATCATTATTCAAATGGTATGCTTGCAATTAATTTGTATGAAATCACTTGAGCCCCTTTTCGATTAATTAAGTTCAATATATTAATCTTAAGCACTCACCTAATTACAATAGGAAACCTTTAGGAATTTATCTAATTAATTAACTTAATAATTAATCAATACACAAAATAGTTTAAATACAAAGTCGTTTGACTCTATAATTAAATTTTAGAAACTTACTTATAAACTTGATTAATACTTTATTTGAAACTTGTTAAATTTTCTATTTGAAAAATGTTTGCTTGAAAACTTATTTTAGAATTTTTCTTACCTTAAAAACTTTTAAAAACTTGAAAAAAAATACCTAACGTTTAACCCGAGACAAACCTAGAAAAACCCCATCTTAAAACCCGAGTCAAAAACTTCATTTATTTTCTTTTGAAACTTTCCATATTGTTGAACGAACTAAAACCCACTCGAAAACCCAAAGCCAGACTCGTGCAATCCCTTCGTTTTCCCGAGCTCCCACCTGAGAATTTTTCTTCTTCCTCGCCTCAGAACCCATTCTGATACATAGAATCACATATGCACATGCACCAAGGATCGCCGATGATCCGACCCTCCATTCCACCGCCGACAAATCACCCACGACCCTACCCTTCAGTTTCGACCACTAGATCGAAGGATCAAATACGAAAACAAAAACGAGTTCAACGATCGATAATCTGGAACCCATCCCATCGAAAAACACCCACTAGCCAACGCTTCCGACCTCCGGCACCCACGTCGACTAACCCAGAGCAACACCACGACTCCCTGCTTCAACTTTTCCCATGCGCGATCCAACTCGACGTCACCGAGACATCGAAATCGATCGACGAACCACCTAGACTAAAACATGCTTTAAACCCTATTGTGATATCCCCAAAATTTTAGCAATATCAATTTAATAATCTGTATTTAAAATTAAATTAATTTGATAAAATTTTGTTAATAAAATTTAACTTGATTTAATAATCCAATTAAATAGATATTTAATTGGTGAATTTTATCTTTTGAAAACTAATAGAATGTTTTCCTATTTATAATGTATATATTTGTATATATATATTGTAAATAGATAAGTTTTGATTTGAAATTTAATAAACAGAAAAAATCTTGTTTTTAAATTCTAACATTCATTTCGATAATTTGGAAATTATATAAGTAAATTTAAAATACCCTTTATATATAAAACATTAATGCATTTAAATAAGTTAGACAAGTGATAAATAATTCATAATTTCTTTTATAAATTATTTAAATTAGTAAATATGTTACTTTTAAATAATAATAAATGTATAAATATAGATAGATTTTAAAAGACAATATTATTATTTTTAAATTAAGTATGCTAATATAAATTAGTTTTAAATGGAATTTTTAAATGAATGAATAGCATTTGAATTTGAATTAATTTTGAATTCAAAGAATAAACATATTTAAATTATTTGATAAGCTTTCATTTTTATGTAATTTGTTTTATTTCATTTTCTTTAAAAAGGAATGCGCATACACATTTACATATGAAAATAATCTATACATAAGTATTAACAAATAAAGAAAAGGGGTTTTATTTACTTTTAAATTAAATAAAAAAATAAGTAAAATATGAGTGCTAGCATCTTAAGTAAATAATGAGACAAATGTGAATTAATAACCTACTCTAATTGACAAATGTAAGGATTTAGTTTTAAAAGACAAATATGTTACTTTTAAATAATAATAAATGTATAAATATAGATAGATTTTAAAAGACAATATTATTATTTTTAAATTAAGTATGCTAATATAAATTAGTTTTAAATGGAATTTTTAAATGAATGAATAGCATTTGAATTTGAATTAATTTTGAATTCAAAGAATAAACATATTTAAATTATTTGATAAGCTTTCATTTTTATGTAATTTGTTTTATTTCATTTTCTTTAAAAAGGAATGCGCATACACATTTACATATGAAAATAATCTATACATAAGTATTAACAAATAAAGAAAAGGGGTTTTATTTACTTTTAAATTAAATAAAAAAAATAAGTAAAATATGAGTGCTAGCATCTTAAGTAAATAATGAGACAAATGTGAATTAATAACCTACTCTAATTGACAAATGTAAGGATTTAGTACATTTGTCCTTTTATTTTTAATTTTTTTCTTTTAATTTTTAAATAAATCATTTATACTTATATAAAACATGTTTCTTCACCTTTATTTTTTTTCTAATGTCCAAATCTGAAAGTTTTCTACTCAAACCAAAATTCTGAATTTCTTCCTCAGTCAAAAGCTTGCTTACATTTTTTTCAATACTGTTCTTCTTCAAAATCAAACCAGTAAACCTCTCAAACATCAAGCCTGCATTTTCAAGTCTGTTCAAACATGCAAATCTGCAAATCTATTTTCTAAATCCAATTCTTCAATCTATTCATGCCTGTATACAAATATGTAAAGCAAATCCTCAAAATCAAAATCTGGAAATTCTTTTCAAACCAAAATCTGAAGCTCTCTTCATATTCATCAACCTAAAATCGTTCTACAACTACAAAACTCCAAAAGCATGCAACTGCATTCTTTAAAACTTGAGATCTGAAGCAAGTTCAAGTCCCATTAGCCTGCATGCAAATCTAAATGCAAGCAACTCAGTTTTTAAAAGCATAGAAGTAAAAGCAACTCAAGTTTTGTCAAAAATTCAAAGAAGATTTGGCATTATATTTTCAAATCTTCAAAACAGTTTTCCAAATGCTCTATTTCATCTCTATTTACAGGTGAGTGACTTCACTAATTTAAATGATTAAGTATTATCTATTGCATGTTTTTCCCCTTGAAATAAGTATGTTTGTGTGAATGTTCATTGATGAAATTTCTATTCCATTTGGATATGCATGTATGTAAATGACTGTGAACCTTCTTTGTTACCAGTTTCTTAAAAAATAAAAAAGGGAAATCCCCTTGCTCTTGTTCAATATTTTTGTTAAGGCTTAGGTCCTGAAATAACTATGTTAATTATACCATAGCTTAGTTTAAAAACTTACTAAGTAAAAAAAAATTGGGTGATGTCTCTGTAAATTGAAGAACATCAGAGTATGATAAATAAAGGAAAAGAAAACTCAAATAAAATAATTTATAAATTCAGTATTATAAACTGAAAACTTAAACAAAAAGATGATTTTTAAGACGAAAATCATATTGTTTAGTTTGGAATTGGGACTGCGGTACTTGTTTGAACATAAAATGGGTTTTAGTCAATCTATGGTGATCGAGTTGATCGGAATGTTTGGGGTTCTTGGTGGTGGTAGTGGAGTGATCAGAGGGTGTGGCAAAAATGCCAGGAAGATGAACAGGGCTCGGTGGAGGCGATGGGAGGTTGATGAAGTCTGTAAACCTAGTTTTGCCTGGTTTTGATTTTTCGATCAGTAGTGAATATCAAGTTGATCGAGTTTGACACAACTTGGGAAATCGCAGCTGGAGTATAGGAGAAGCCATGGTCGGTGGTGACGGTTCTCTGGTGATCGAAGAAGCGAGTGTGAGCCGTTGACAGGTTTGGGTGTATGGTTGCAATACTGTTGCTAGGTTTTGGATTAGGGAACTCGATTGTGATTTCGAATGGAAGGTGAGTTTATGAAGGTTGTGGTGGGTTTCAGGGTTGAACGTCGACTTGTTCGATGTATTGGTGGAGGCCGGAGACGGCCAGAGCCACCGTGCATATGCACGGTGGGGTGGTGTATCAGGTGGAAGATTTGGGGTTTGTTGTGTTTTTTTGACTTGAGTTTTACTCGAGTAAATAGAGTTTTTGCTCGAAGTTTTGTATAGTCTTACTCGGAGTAATTGAAGTAGGGGATCGGGAATTTTAAGAGGTTATAGGTTTTTCTGAAACCTGTTATATTTCCAAACTAAAAATTTAAAATAAAATTTGAAGCCATTTTTTTAAACAGAAGTTAAAAGCTTGAATTTAAAGAATGAATTTCAAACTTGATTTAAATACCAGTTTTAAAAATTTAATTTAAACTTTATAAATTAAAATGTTTTAACAACTATAAGAGGGTTTAAACAATTTTAATGTAAAGATAAAGCTTTAAATTTAAGTAGAAGATTTAAACATTAGTTTAAATCTGGAATCAAATTCCAATTTTGAAACAATGTTTTGAAAATAAAGGAAGTTTTAAAAAATTTAATGTTTAAACAAATTTGGATGTTGAAACATATTTAAATATGATTTGTATTTTGAAATGAATTTGGGTTTAAATTCCTTTTAACTTCTTTTATAAAATAAGAAAATCTTTAGCATAAATTTTTAAAGGGTTTTAAAATGTTTTTAAAACTTTGTCAAAGTTAAGTTTGATTTCATTTCAAATTTAAAATTTAAAATGTAATTTGAAACAAATTTTAAGTTAAGTTGTTTTAAATTACCTTGTTAATGATAATGTGATCATTAATAAGAAATGTTTTATTTTAAAGTAAATCAAGGAATTTAATGATTTTTGAGTCATTAAATTAATAAGGTAATTTAAATAAGATAATTAATTTATTTACTTAATTAAAAATTGGAATAAATTAATTAAGGTTAAGTTAATTAATTAAGATTAATTAAATTTGTAATTAGTATTAATTAATTTAAGTTAATTACTTAGAAAAAAGGTAATTAAGAATTTGTTAATAAGTTAATGAAGGTCATTAACTTGGGATCATTTATTAATTAATTAATGTAATTAATTTTGATAATTAATTGGATTAATTAATTTAGATAATCAATAAGGGAATTTTGTTAAGTATGATTACTTTATGAAGGTAATTAAATGTATTAATTACTCATTGTAGTTAATTAACTAATTAGATTAGTTTAAATTAATTAATTAAGTTTAATTAATTTAGAATAATCATTGGATGAGATGATAAGTAATCAATGAGGAATAATTACTCAGAGAAGTAATTGAGATAATTGAATTATGGGAGGTAATTAATTGAAGTATGGAAGAGATTTGGGGTTAATTACTTTGTGTAATTAATATGAGGGTAATTACTTAATGAAAGTAATTAATAATTAATTACTTAGTGTAATTAATTTAAGCATTGATTAATTAAGTCATTTGAAAATAATTAAGTGATGTAATTAATTAAGGGTAATTAATTACTAATGAGATTAATCAGGGGTGATTAATAAATATAATTAATTATAAAATGTAATTGATTTAGGAGTAATTAATGAAGTAATTAAGGGTAGTTAATTATTAAATGTGATTAATCAAAAGTGATTAATAATTATGGTTTAATTAAGGTTAATTACTTAATGTAATTAATTTAAATAAAGTAATTAATTTCAAATGTAATTAGGGATCATTAATTAATATAATTAATGGTGTAATTAAGATTAATTAATTGAGATTAATTAATCAATGATAAATGATTAAAGTAATTAATTAATGTAATTAATTAAGGATTAATGTAATTAATTATAGTTAATTAATTAATGAAGTAATTAAAGGTTAATTACTGTTTTTGGTTAAGGATAATTAATTGTGAAATTAATTAAAGGATAATTACTTGAATGTAATTAAAGGATAATAAATTATGAGTGATTAATTAAGGTGATTAATTTGAGGATAATTGTTTAATTGATTTGTAATCAATTAATGGTTAAGTAAGCAAGATTTAAATGATGAAGTAATTAATTTAATTCATTTTAAATTAATTAAAGATAAGTAATTAATTTAATTCAATTTAAATTAAATAGAGTTGGAAGTAATTAATTTAATTCATTTTAAATTAATTAAAGTGTGATTAAGTAAATCCTTGCTTATGAATGGATGATATGGTTTACCTTGAATGGTTTGAATCTCAGATATGAGATTAGTATTGTGTGATATGGACGCATTGGTTGCATTGTGATGATAATATGAATTATCTATTGGTGATGATATGTAGATTATCAATTTGTGATGATAATATGGATTACCTGTTTGTGACGATAATGTTGATTATCTATTGTGATGATGTGAATTATCTATCTGTGCGGGTATAGATAATTGAATTGAATTGTTTTAAACTTTAAAACAACTCGACCTAAAAGACACGCTTTGGATTTCGATGAGACCGGGATCGGGTTTCCATTTTGGATATTCGAAAACCACATCGATCCAAATTAACGATAGGTCGTGAATCTCAAGTGGAGAGTGAAGACTCGAGGTGTTAGAACTATTCTTCGGTATAACTCTGAGGGTGATTCCGTGATGAGTTTAATGGGTAGTACTTGCAGATTCGAGATGGAGATTTAGAGTGCAAGGGTTATCGTCGTTAACTCTGAGGGTGATTCCAAAATGAGTGTAACGAGATAATGCCTTCGGTTTCGTTCGAACCTGGAACGAACTTGTATGGATTGAATGCTTTCAGAACATCGTCAGGTGGACGATGAGCATTCTAAGAGATGTGTTCTCTAAAGGTAATCGTAGCCTCAAGCCTCATCAACCGGGAATGGCTAAAACAGGGGAGGTGCAGCAAGGCTAAGTGGGTCATGCCCAAGTAGGACAAGATTTTCCCCTGTCTAGAGGTCCCTTTTTATTTCGGCTGTGTGGGCGGTTAGATGTACACCAACTGCGGGGTTGTCTTGTTCGGGACTGTTCAGTAAGGAACGGTCCGGCTTTGTGTTGCAGGGGAGTTAGGGTGGCTCCTTGGTAGGTGATATAGGCCACGTACTGTGACGGGCGGTACCCCACTAGCCCTGCCATTGATGGAATCCACAATCCAATAAGTGCCAACGGTTTTGATTGTATTACCCACTTTTGTGGCTAGTAGCTGGAATTTAATCATGTAACAATTTCGGCTATTTCATATTTATTTGAAAACCCTAGACCTATTATAATATCACTGGATTTCCTATCAAATGTTTTGGTTAGCGTAAGGTAAAAACTTTTCCATGTTTATGTGTGGGAAGTATTACGTGATACCTTTCTTTTCAAAGGTTTTTCAAAGTTAAGCAACTTTAACATGTTGCTCACACCAGACCCATGTCTGACCCAGAGTTTATCTTCTATTTTCTTAAACTCTTGGGTACTCAAATTTTTACGAGTAGCCAAGGGATTCAGGTTAGCTTTTGACGAATTATGAAGGAGCAATGGATCAGGAGGCTTTGGCGTTAGATATTTATAGTTTCCGCTGTAGTTACTTGTACTGTTTTGAATTGTAATAACTAGACAGGTGTTTATGACTGTCTAGTGTGTGATGTAAATTCTGTGTAACTCTGATTAGCGTTGTATACTATGTAATACTTTTGTTATTAATATAATTTATTCGTTCCGCTGTCGAGATTGTGATGTTGTTTCTCCTTTCTTCTCTTTCTTTTCTCTTTTCTATCCCTTTCTTTCTTCAAGATGATGCGATTTTCTGTAGTGAGAAAGTCGGGTCGTCACCGGTGGTATCAGAGCGCTAGGTAGAATGAATACCTAGGCTTTGGAATGTTTTCTTTCTTGAGAGAGCGTACCTGTAATTTTGATATATATAAATATATATGTATATATATTTCTACCTATCTGTTGGGTTACCTGTTCAGGTTTTCCAATATAGGTTATAAAGGTAGATAAGGTAGTGTTGCGTGCAACACGATTACTACCATTAGTTGGAGTTTGAATGTTTGAGGTTGGAAGTGTATCTGTCGAGACTGTAGACCTAATACCGTCTCGAGTGAGTTGTGCAATGGTGTAGAGATTTCATCGATCTCTGAAGGAAACCTGCTAAGGTTCGGAGTCTATCTTTGAAGATGGATGAGCAGAGTTTGGATCTGTTGGTTGGCAGAAGTGTGTGATGATATCTTGATACCTCAGGAAGTAGTAATTACGTGATGAGATGCAGTTACCATGGATTGTGTCCGAAGAAGTTTCTTTGGAACGAGTTTTAGGAGGTATGTCTGCTTCGGTGTTCTGGCTGAGTTCAGCAGGATGTGGTGGTTGGCTTTGAAGTCCGAGTTTCTTGAAGAACTTTAGATCAGGAAGTCTTTGGCTTTGGTGTTAGCAGTGCAGCTCGAGGTATTCTGGGTGGTAGGAAGTTTTCTGGCTTAGCAGTTTTTCTTAAGGTGGAAGTTTAGAAGCAGCTGAGTGAATCCATTTCTTCGATGGATTGGCTAGACCAGCGTAAACTGTTCTGATTGGTAAAGAGAGAACAGTTTTCTTTGATATTAGGCTTGGTTGATCGCAAAAGTGACTTGCGATAGTTTGAGTGTTCTTTTGAGGTATTGAAGAATTTTCTGGATGTCTTCTGGGAAGACAAAGGTTTTTCTGCATCTGGAGATTGAGTTTTCTTATCGTCTGGATTTCAAGAGTGATGTCCGTGGTTCAGCATAGTAGAAGAATGGTTCCTTGAGATAGGGTTTGGTGAAGCAGCTCAGGATTTGTAGAATTACTGAGTTTTCTTATATGGATTTGTTGAGCCATATTTCTGGGAAGTGATGTCCAGTTTGTGCTCATGATCTTCACTAGCGTTTTCTTATCTATTTCGGATCATAGTTGTGCAGCGGAAGCAGTTTGGGAGTATTTCTGTTTTGTCTTTTCTAGATAGAAGAAGTGAGTTTGTTCTTCTGATGTTTGAAGAGTAGAGATTGGTGATCTTGGTCTTGGTTGATCTTGAGGAGATCGTTGTGTTGGATTGTTTTGGTCCAGCTTGTTTCTTTTTAGGGCATCGGCAAAGGTTGAGCTGAGTAGGAAGGATGTAGACAGCCCAGGATCATCCAAAGAGTTTTATGGATAAGAGATGAAGGAATTTGGATTCCGGAGCCGAAGATTTGTTTTGGATAAGTTTTTCTCCGATCCAAGGAGCTATAAGTTTTGGGTAAGACTGGAAAGCTAGCTCTAAGGTGTTTTGGGATCTCTTCTGTGTTTTGGTTGGATTGGTGCTTTGGTTTTCAAGAGTTGAATTACCAATTTGGATAACTGGGATTCAGTGAGATTCACGTATCTCTGAGGGAGTATGTGTATGAGCTATCTCTGGTTATGGAACAAGCAGTTCAAAAGGTTTGGTGGTTGAGTCAGACTCGTCTGTAGTCTGATATGCTGTTTAGTTCTGTAGATCTAGATGAGTGGAAGCTCTGTAGCTTCATAGTTTTGATTGTTTGGATTCTGTAGAGCGAGTATCCCGGTGTGTGTGTATATATATATATATATATATATATATACTTGGGGAAACTCAAGAAAATTTTATCCAGAATTTTGTCTCGATAATTAAATTTGTTTGATTAGATAAATTGGTTGCTTTGGTTGTTAGCATATAATTGATATATGCTTGTGTTTAAATTAAATCTTCAGTAGCTTATTAAATTACCTTTGCTTTTAAATTTTGGGGACGAAATTCTTTTAAGAGGGAGGAATGTGATATCCCGGAAATTTTAGCAATATCAATTTAATAATCTGTATTTAAAATTAAATTGATTTGATAAAATTTTGTTAATAAAATTTAACTTGATTTAATAATCCAATTAAATAGATATTTAATTGGTGAATTTTATCTTTTGAAAACTAATAAAAAAAATTCCTATTTATAATGTATATATATTGTAAATAGATAAGTTTTGATTTGAAATTTAATAAACAGACAAAATCTTGTTTTTAAATTCTAATATTCATTTTGATAATTTGGAAATTATATAGGTAAATTTAAAATACCCTTTATATATAAAACATTAATGCATTTAAATAAGTTAGACAAGTGATAAGTAATTTATAATTTCTTTTATAAATTATTTAATTAAATAAATATTTTACTTTTAAATAATAATAAATGTATAAATATATATATATTTTAAAAGACAATATTATTATTTTTAAATTAAGTATGTTAATATAAATTAGTTTTAAATGGAATTTTTAAATGAATGAATAGCATTTGAATTTGAATTAATTTTGAATTCAAAGAATAATCATATTTAAATTATTTGATAAGCTTTCATTTTTATGTGATTTGTTTTATTTCATTTTCTTTAAAAAGGAATGCACATACACATTTACATATGAAAATAATCTATACATAAGTATTAACAAATAAAGAAAAGGGGTTTTATTTACCTTTAAATTAAATAAAAAAAATAAGTAAAATATGTATAAAAAAAGTGTAGCATCTTAAGTAACTAATGAGATAAATGTGAATTAATAACCTACTCTAATTGACAAATGTAAGGATTTAGTACATGTGTCCTTTTATTTTTAATTTTTTTAATTTTAATTTTCAAATAAATCATTTATACTTATATAAAACATGTTTCTTCACCTTTATTTTTTTTCTAATGTTCAAATCAGAAAGTTTTCTTCTCAAACCAAAATTCTGAAACTCTTCCTCAATCAAAAGCTTACCTGCATTTTTTTCAATACTGTTCATCTTCAAAATCAAACCAGTAAACCTCTTATATATCAAGCCTGCATTTTCAAGTCTGTTCAAACATGCAAATCTGCAAATCTATTTTCTAAATCCAATTCTTCAATCTGTTCATGCCTGTATACAAATCTATAAAGCAAATCCTCAAAATCAAAATCTGGAAATTCTTTTCAAACCAAAATCTAAAGCTCTCTTCATATTCATCAACCTAAAATCATTCTGCAACTACAAAACTTCAAAAGCATGCAACTGCATTCCTTAAAACTTGAGATCTGAAGCAAGTTCAAGTCCCATTAGCATGCATGAAAATCTAAATGCAAGCAACTCAGTTTTTAAAAGCATAGAAGTAAAAGAACTCAAGTATTATCAAAAATTCAAAGAAGATTTGGCATTATATTTTCAAGTCTTCAAAACAGTTTTCCAAAAGCTCTGTTTCATCTCTATTTACAGGTAAGTAACTTCACTAATTTAAATGATTAAGTATTATCTATTGCATGTTTTTCCCCTTGAAATAAGTATGTTTGTGTGAATGTTCATTGATGAAATTTCTATGCCATTTGGATATGCAAGTATGTGAATGACTATAAACCTTCTCTGTTACCAGTTTCTTAAAAAATAAAAAAAGGGAAATCCCCTTGCTCTTGTTCAATATTTTTGTTAAGGCTTAGGTCCTGAAATAACTATGTTAATTATACCATAGCTTAGTTTAAAAACTTATTAAGTAAAAACAAATTAGGTGATGTCTCTATAAATTAAAGAACATCAGAGTATGATAAATAAAGGAAAAGAAAACTCAAATAAAATAATTTATAAATTCAGTATTATAAACTGAAAACTTAAACAAAAAGATGATTTTTAAGACGAAAATCATATTGTTTAGTTTGGAATTGGGACTACAGTACTTGTTTGAACATAAAATGGGTTTTAGTCAATCTATGGTGATCGAGTTGATCGGAATGTTTGGGGTTCTTGGTGGTGGTAGTGGAGTGATCATAGGGTGTGGCAAAAATGCCAGGAAGATGAACAGGGCTCGGTGGAGGCGATAGGAGGTTGATGAAGTCTGTAAACCTAGTTTTGCCTGGTTTTGATTTTTCGATCAGTAGTGAATATCAAGTTGATCGAGTTTGACACAACTTGGGAAATTGAAGCTGGAGTATAGGAGAAGCCATGGTCGATGGTGACGGTTCTCTGGTGATCGAAGAAGCGAGTGTGAGCCGTTGACTGGTTTGGGTGTATGGTTGCAATACTGTTGCCAGGTTTTGGATTAGGGAACTCGATTGTGATTTCGAATGGAAGGTGAGTTTATGAAGGTCGTGGTGGGTTTCAGGGTTGAACGTCGACTTGTTCGATGTATTGGTGGAGGCCGGAGACGGCCAGAGCCACCGTGCATATGCACGGTGGGGTGGTGTATCACGTGGAAGATTTGGGGTTTGCTGTGTTTTTTTGACTTGAGTTTTACTCGAGTAAATAGAGTTTTTGCTCGAAGTTTTGTATAGTCTTACTCGGAGTAATTGAAGTAGGGGCTTGGGAATTTTAAGAGGTTACATGTTTTTTTGAAACCTGTTATTTTTCCGAACTCAAAATTTAAAATAAAATCTGAAGCCATTTTTTTTAAACAGAAGTTAAAAACTTGAATTTAAAGAATGAATTTCAAACTAGATTTGAATACCAGTTTTAAAATTTTAATTTAAACTTTATAAATTAAAATGTTTAAACAATTATAAGAGGGTTAAACAATTTTAATGTAAAGATAAAGCTTTAAATTTAAGTAGAAGATTTAAACATAAGTTTAAATCTGGAATCAAATTCCAATTTTGAAACAATGTTCTGAAAATAAAGGAAGTTTTAAAAAAAATTAATGTTTAAACAAATTTGGATGTTGAAACATATTTAAATATGATTTGTATTTTGAAATGAATTTGGGTTTAAATTCCTTTTAACTTCTTTTATAAAATAAGAAAATCTTTAGCATAAGATTTTAAAGGGTTTTAAAATGTTTTTAAAACTTTATCAAAGTTAAGTTTGATTTCATTTTAAATTTTAAATTTAAAATGTAATTTGAAAACAAATTTTAAGTTAAGTTGTTTTAAATTACTTTGTTAATGATAATGTGATCATTAATAAGAAATGTTTTATTTTAAAGTAAATCAAGGAATTTAATGATTTTTGAGTCATTAAATTAATAAAGTAATTTAAATAAGATAATTAATTTATTTAGTTAATTAACAATTGGAATAAATTAATTAAGGTTATGTTGAGTAATTAAGATTAATTAAATTTGTAATTAGTATTAATTAATTTAAGTTAATTACTTAGAAAAAAGGTAATTAATAATTTGTTAATAAGTTAATGAAGGTCATTAACTTGGGATTATTGATTAATTAATTAATGTAATTAATTTTGATAATTAATTGGATTAATTAATTTAGATAATCAATTATGGACTTTGGTTAACTATGATCACTTTATGAAGGTAATTAAATGTATTAATTACTCATTGTAATTAATTAATTAATTAGATTAGTTTAAATTAATTAATTAAGTTTAATTAATTTAGAATAATCATTGTATGAGATGATAAGTAATCAATGAGGAATAATTACTCAGAGAAGTAATTGAGATAAGTGAATTACGGGAGGTAATTAATTGAAGTATGGAAGAGATTTGGGGTTAATTACTTTGTGTAATTAATATGAGGGTAATTACTTAATGAAAGTAATTAATAATTAATTACTTAGTGTAATTAATTTAAGCATTGATTAATTAAGCCATTTGAAAATAATTAAGTGATGCAATTAATTAAGGGTAATTAATTACAAATGCGATTAATCAGGGGTGATTAATAAATATAATTAATTATTAAATGTAATTGATTTAGGAGTAATTAATGAAGTAATTAAGGGTAGTTAATTACTAAATGTGATTAATCAAAAGTGATTAATAATTATGGTTTAATTAAAGTTAATTACTTAATGTAATTAATTTAAATAACGTAATTAATTTAAAATGTAATTAGGGATCATTAATTAATATAATTAATGATGTAATTAAGATTAATTAATTGAGATTAATTAATCAATGATAAATGATTAAAGTAATTAATTAATGTAATTAATTAAGGATTAATGTAATTAATTATAGTTAATTAATTAATGAAGTACTTAAAGGTTAATTACTGTTTTTGGTTAAGGATAATTAATTGTGAAATTAATTAAAGGATAACTACTTGAATGTAATTAAAGGATAATAAATTAAGAGTGATTAATTAAGGTGATTAATTTGAGGATAATTATTAAATTGATTTGTAATCAATTAATGGTTAAGTAAGCAAGATTTAAATGATGAAGTAATTAATTTAATTCATTTTAAATTAATTAAAGATAAGTAATTAATTTAATTCACTTTAAATTAATTAGATTTGGAAGTAATTAATTTAATTCATTTTAAATTAATTAAAGTATGATTAAGTAAATCCTTGCTTATGAATGGATGATATGGTTTACCTCGAATGGTTTGAATCTCAGATATGAGATTAGTATTGTGTGATATGGACGCATTGGTTGCATTGTGATGATAATATGAACTATCTGTTGGTGATGATAATGTAGATTATCAATTTGTAATGATAATATGGATTACCTGTTTGTGATGATAATGTTGATTATCTATTGTGATGATGTGAATTATCTATCTGTGTGTATATAGATAATTAAATTGAATTGTTTTAAACTTTAAAACAACTTGACCTAAAAGACACGCTTTGGATTTCGATGAGACCGGGATCGGGTTTCCATATTTGGATATCCGAAAACCACATCGATCCAAATTAACGATAGGTTGTGAATCTCAAGTGGAGAGTGAAGACTCGAGGTGTTAGAACTATTCGCCAGTATAACTCTGAGGGTGATTCCGTGATGAGTTTGACGGGTAGTACTTGCAGATTCGAGATGGAGATTTAGAGTGCAAGGGTTATCGTTGTTAACTCTGAGGGTGATTCCAAAATGAGTGTAACGAGATAATGCCTTCGGTTTCGTTCGAACCCGGAACGAACTTGTATGGATTGAATGCTTTCAGAACATCGTCAGGTGGACGATGAGCATTCTAAGAGATGTGTTCTCTAAAGGTAATCGTAGCCTCAAGCCTCATCAACTGGGAATAGCTAAAACAGGGGGGGTGCAGCAAGGCTAAGTGGGTCATGCCCAAGTAGGACAAGATTTTCCCTGTCTAGAGGTCCTTTTTTATTTTGGCTGTGTGGGCGGTTGGATGCACACCAACTGCAGGGTTGTCTTGTTCGGGACTGTTCAGTAAGAAACGGTCCCGGCCTTGTGTTGCAGGGGAGTTAGGATGGCTCCTCGGTACGGTGATCTAGGCCACGTACTATGACGGGCGGTACCCCAGTAGCCCTACCATTGATGGAATCCACAATCCAATAAGTGCCAACGGTTTTAATTGTATTACCCACTTTTGTGGCTAGTAGCTGGAATTTAATCATGTAACAATTTCATCTATTTCATATTTATTTGAAAACCCTAGACCTATTATAATATCACTAGATTTCCTATCAAATGTTTTGGTTAGCGTAAGGTAAAAACTTTTCCATGTTTATGTGTGGGAAGTCTTACGTGATACCTTTCTTTTCAAAGGTTTTTCAAAGTTAAGCAACTTTAACCTGTTACTCACACCAGACTCATATCCGACCCAGAGTTTATCTTCTGTTTTCTTAAACTCTAGGGTACTCGAATTTTTACAAGTAGCCAAGGGATTCAGGTAAGCTTTTGACGAATTATGGAGGAGCAATGGAGGAGGAGGCTTCGACGTTAGATATTTATAGTTTCCGCTGTAGTTACTTGTATTGTATTGAATTGTAATAACTAGATAGGTGTTTATGACTATCTAATATGTGATGTAAATTCTGTGTAACTCTGATTAGTGTTGTATACTATGTAATACTTTTGTTATTAATATAATTTATTCGTTCCGTTGTTGAGATTCTGATGTTGTTTCTTCTTTCTTATCTTTCTTTTCTCTTTTCTATCCATTTCTTTCTTCAAGATGATGCGATTTTCTATGGTGAGAAAGTCGGGTCGTCACTCCTATATTCCCCTTGTCACGACCACGACAAGCTATCAACCTTCCAGCCAAATTTGCCCAGCTCATTTACCCATAAGCCTGCTTTAGAAACAACCTCGACATCTCCAGCAACTTCGGTCGCCGGGAATTGATAAATTCCCAATTTATGACCATTCCAAAATTCCACTCAAACTACAATCTTAAAAAATCTTGAAATTTTTGTTAAATTCATCATTTTCTCTTACGAGTTTGATTATGAAATTAAAACATGAAATTAAGATTTTTGTTTTTTCCTCATTTGAACAGAATTCACAGTAATTTCATATTTCTGAGATATTTGCTAAAAATTCCACTTACAATTTTTTTTAAAATTTGTATGGCATTGTTTAACAAGTATCTTTTTATATATCATATGCCAAAAGAGATTAAGGAAGAAGAATATTGATTTTTTATAAAGTCTAGCCTGTAAAAGTTTGAAATGGAACTCTGTATATATACATATATACAGACATGCATTTCCATATTCACATGCATCTATATATGCAATCATCTCTAATCAAGCATGCAAAACATATTACCCATGGTAATTTTTTCAAGGATTATTACATACAATCACATGTATAAACAGAGTCGGTTTAAAAAAAGAAGTTACTCACCTGTAATGGTGTGAACAGAGGAAGCCAGATTTTTTTGTTTTGAAACTGGAAGTTATTTGAAATTGCAAATTTGTTTTGGTCTAGATCCACTTTATTTTAGTTGACTTTGAGTTGCTACTTGATCCTGAGATTGCTACAGATCTTTTCCTTGCTGGTTTTAAGTTGAGCTGCAAATATGAATTGAACCTTAGCTCAAGTTGAAGTTTGAAGGAAGTTGGATTTTTTTCTTCTGATTTTTATTACAGGCATTTTACTTTTGATTCATGAGTTAGATTTTCTTTTCCTGGTTTATAGTTTTTCTCAGTTTTACCTTGCTTTTTCCAAAAATGAAGAAAGGAAAAACTACTTGATATATATATATATGCAAAAGTTGTTTCATTTTTTTTAAAAGAAAGAAGACACTTGTTTATGTGCATGCTAATCAACTTACAAATGTTAAATTTTATGATAAAATTAACTTACACATGTTTAAGTATATTACATGTTTTACACTTGTCTTTTATTTATGCACTAATATTTAAATATGTTAAAAAAACTTTTATATTATATTTACCTTAAGTTTATTATATTACACATGTTTAAATGTATGCTTAAATCTTTTACATTTGTAAATATGCATGTATTAATGATTTTAATAGGTTTTTGATATAATTTTATATTATATTCATTATTTTGTTTTGTATATAAATTGTATGTTTTCTTTATGTTTTATCTCTAAGTTTATTAATGTATATGTATTAAAGCTTTTATTTATCCTTGTTTTATATTTATATTCATACCTTTTCTAGTATTTATACATATATATAACTCTTAAAAGAGAAGATTTTAAAATCTTAATTATACACTAATAATAATCATACATATTTATTCTTTGAATTTCAAACCACAAATTCAAATTCAATTTAAAATCAACTCATATATACATATATACATATATATATAAATATATATTAAACAAACACATATTTAATTTGTTTGAAAATAATAATTTTTTCCCATTTTAAATAATTATATTAGGAGATTATCAAATAAATATTTTCCCAAATATAAATATTAATTATCAGATTTATTTGTTCAACTTTAAAAATTAGTATTTAATAGTTAAAATCAGATAATTATCCAATTACCTGATGCCCAAAAATCCAGGTTATCACAATATATAACTTGACCCTTTAAAATTATCGAACGTTGGATTGGAGAGACATGGATCAGATGTTAGTTATTATCTAAAAACTACTTCAAACTAATGTAAACGTTCAAATTGGAAATAGTAAAGGAAAGATTCAAGATGAAGACTTTCAAGTGCGAAGGCTATTTGTTACGAACACTGAGGGTGATTTCGAAACAAGTGCAGTGGAAATAGTGCCTTCGGTTCGTTCATCTCCTAAACGGCTTGTATGGAGGAGTGCTGACATTGTGTCAACATCTGTAAGGCAATGTTAGCATTCCAAGTGGTAATGCTATAAAAAAAGGTAGAGATGTAGCCTCAAGCCTCATCAATCAGGAATGAATAAAACATGGAAGATGCAGCAAGGCTAAGTGGGTCGCTCCCATTAGTGTGAGTTCATCCCTATCTAGAGCCCCTACTATCAACTCATGCATTCTTCGGTACGGTTGCTGATTCCAACCGAGGAGTGATCTTATTCGGTACTATCCAGTAAGGGGTAGGCTGGTCTTGTGTTGACATGGGATCCAAGCGAGGTCCTCAGTGTTATTATATCTAAAGATGCACCGTGATGGGCAATACCCTAGTAAACCAGTCATTATATGGAATCTATTTCCCAATAAGTTCCTACGGTCTTAGTTGTATACTCATTATGCTGAAATTCAATTAATGTAACAATTTCGGCTATGTGAATTATATACTTGAGAACATTAAATATTATGATAATATCATTGAATTTCTATATAAAATGTTTTGGTTATTGTATGGTAAAATTTCGTCCATATTTATGTGTGGCGTGGTCTTATGAGATACCAAAGCGTTTTGTAAAAGTAAAAGTTAAGTTGTTTTTTAGTTTACTCACACCAGACAAATGTCCGACCCGTAGTTTTGCTTTCTTTTCCTAAAACTCCTGGGTACTCAAATTTATATGAGTAGAAATATTTCATCGTTAGTCGGATTTTAGTCCGAAAAGCTACTTTTTGCATACGGTCGAATTAGGACTCGGGACCACTCCCATTGAGTTTAAAATGTCGTTTGCGGCCTTTTTGAGTATAAGCTTCGATATGTTTGGAGAAAGTTGATTTTTGCTACTTTTCACTTTGGGTTTGGTTTTGGGCTCAGCCCTATGTTAACTTATGCTCAAATCTGAGCACTCTTCCCCACTCACCCTCATTCTCTTCTCTTTTCAGTTCTAAGGCATTAATGGTGGGTGAGATTGGAAATTAAAACTCCAAAACCCTAGTTCCTCTTGCAAATCCAATTCCTAGCTCCAAATTCAAGAGAACCCATTGGTAAGCATTCTCTTCTTCTTCTCCAACTTATTCTCTTACCAATTTTAGAAATTCCTAAACCTAATTTTGGGAATGTCCTTGTTTTGAGCATAGATTCAAGCTCATTTGGGTTGTGTTGAAGAGAGGTTGATTCTCCATTTGCTTTCAAGCTTCTTCTTGTTTGATTTTGTGAAAAGGTGAGATTTTTAATCTCACATCTAAGTCTATGAATTATCTTCGATTGTTAGGTATAAATTCCTAACATTTATTCTTGTGCAATTGCTTTTGATTTGGATTGCTTTTGAGAATATTCCAATTTTAGTGTTTGAAAGCCAAATCCTTAAAAATCATAGCTTTAAGGTTCAAATGTGTTTTTGGTGATGCATCGAGGAGCCAATAGGGCCGGGTAGCCGTTAGGCATAATTCCCTAGCGTCCGTACTCGTTCGGTTGCGAATTGGTGGAGGTTGCATATCAATTTATGGGCATCAATTTGCAGAGCATCAGGTTCGGCCGACCGAGCCCCCTGGTCCGGTCGACCGACCTGCTAGTAAAAGTGCAGTTGCACTTCTCTGTTTCTGGTTCGGCCGACCGACTCCCTGGTTCGATCGACCGACCTGATGCCCGAGAAGTTTTCAAAATAGGGTTCGGTCGACGAGCTCTGTAGTCGGCCGACCGACCTGATGCATTTTGCCTATTTTCGCCTAGTCGCGTGAATTTCCAACTTTGACCGATTCGAGTTGTTTCCTAGTTGTTGTTATCATCTATTATGACTTTGATGACTCTTTTTAAAGATTTTTGAATATCCATTTCGATGGATCCTTTATCGATTTCTTTGGATTTTATTCACGTCTTCGTATGTGAATTTTAGTGATTGATTGTTCTTACAATCTTCTTCGTGATTTGTCACTTTAAAAATATAAAGGTTTTCTATACTAGTAGAAAATGTCAAGACTCTTTCCTCAAACGATTTCAATACTATTTTAATACCAAATTCGTTTATAAAACCGTTTTCCAATCTATTAGTATATACAAACCTTTACCTCACTCGTATGAGAAATCTAATTAAACGACTTAGTAAAACAAGTGGTATGAAACGCTTGCATTCACTTTGTTGGTTAATTCTTGGACTTGTTCGATTGAAACTCTTGTGACAATTTTCTAGTGGAGATCTACAATTTGTTCGTAAATATTTAAGTTAAGCTAGTGGTTATGGGACATGATGCTAAGCTCATATATTTACTAGCTTACTGTAATCGACACTTCTCGTTGATCATGACGATAATCTTTGTGATTTAGACTAGCAATGTGCGATGTCTCTTTGTCTGCGAGGGAGACTAAACCCCGTTTTGTGGAGTTTCGACTCAATTTGGTGGGGTAGCAACCCATGGTCTTCGGGCCGTTTGTGGAGCTTCGGCTCAATTTGTGATGGTTAGCAACCATGGAATTAGCGTTCCGTTTGTGATACACGTGTTGGTGGGCTTTATGCTCCCGTTTGTGATAGGCCTCCCCCCCTTTGTGATTTCTGGATTTCTTGAGATGATTTCTAGAATTTGTGTTTCACCAATTTTCGTGATTTCCATTGATAAGTTTTATCAATATTTGTGCATTAGTGAATTTGTGCGTCATTGACTTTTGTGATTTCTGGATTTCGCGTATTGAATTCTGGAATTTGTGTGTCATTGACTTTTGTGATTGACATTGATATTATTGTCAATATTTGTGCATTGGTGAATTTGTGTGTCGTTGACTTGTGTGATTGACATTGATATTATTGTCAATATTTGTGCATTGGTGAATTTGTGTGTCATTGACTTTTGTGATTGACATTGATATAATCGTCAATATTTATGGTTTGGTGAACTAAATTAGGAGTATGACGTTTCTTTGATTCTTGTGTAGATTTTGTGACATTGAATAATCCCTTGATGATGTTCAACTACTTATATATATCACAGCTTGGCATTGTGATTATTATGTGTTTAGTCATATCTCTTATTCTATATCGTTTCATCTGATATCTATAATTAGACTGATCCGTTTATTATTTTCTTATTAAATAATACTCGGGTCAGACCGAGATGTTACAGGTGCTTCTGCTTGACTTCTCTCTTGGGATTGATTTCTCTGACTTTTGGCTTACTACTTAGATTAGTAGTTTATTTTGGTGTATACATTCGAGATATAGACTCCATAATGTATACTTATTCTTTTGTGTAGTTCATGTAACTATTCTTTTGTGATATTGTGGATCTTTTTAGACCACTACTCTGATGTACACTTCCTAGTGTAATATTCATATCTATTTCCGCCTTTGTGATATGAATTGTCTGTGACTGATTTATGTTATGTTTATTTCTATATTTGTTTCCAAAGATATTATAGCCACCGTGTGATATCTTAGAATTTGTGTCGGCATGTCGGATTTCCACTTAAAAAGAATTGCATGTTATACTATCTGACATATCGATGCTCGCACAAAGAAATTACACGGATGGTCGCTCCTCAACAGCCTTATTCTCCGTGCTAGTTGACAACATTACTTCGTAATGTTCTTGGCTAGCGTGGGTATAGAGGTGGGGCGTCACAGCTTGGTATCAGAGCCAAACTTCGGAACAATATGGAATAATATAACAAGGATCATCGTCCTAAGTCCATCTTAGGAGTCGTGCTTTAGGATTTAATTCGAGTCTTCGTACCGATTCATCCTATTTTCCTTATGATTCCTTGTTTATCTATCAAGATTGCTTGATATTCAATTTGGTGAATAACCTTTTTCTTCTTCTTCTTTCTTTCTAAAGGGAGAAAAATGTCTAGACCAGGCCGCCCCAGAGCCGTACCGTCTAGCACTCCACCCCAAGATGGAGTTTTTATGACTGCTCAACAGCTTCTTGATATAGTGACAAATGCTCAAGCAGCTGGAGCTAACCCGGAACCTACTCACCCAAAGTCGGGATTTGCACGTTTGTGCAGCGATTACACTAATTTGGGTGGGGAGCCATTCAAAGGTTCCGAAACTATTATTGAAGTACAGGCTTGGCCAAGGTCATGCGATCGAATCTTTTCTCGCATGAATCTTATTGACCTTCACCGAGTTCAGGTGGCCTCTAGTATGCTCCGAGAAAGAGCATTGGACTGGTACGAACTTCTTATTTCTGAGATTAATGAAGCGGATCTCACCTGGGAGCAATTCCGGGAATGCTTCGAGTTGAAATTCGTACCGGAAGCTGAGAAAGTGACATTGGCTCGACGATTTATAGACCTTGTTCAAGGTGAGTCCTCCGCGACTGATTACGTCGCCTCCTTCGAGTCGCTTTCCAAATATGGGGTTGAATACATCAACAACCCTTTAAAGAAGAACCAGAGGTTCGTCTATGGCTTAAACAAAAATCTCAAGAAGCCATTACTTCTAAAATTAGAAGTTTCTTTCGACCAACTCATTGATATCGCTCTTCGTCTTGAAGAGGCGGATAGGGAGAATGATGTTGAAGTGGTGGGTTCCAAACCAAACTTCAACAACAAGAAGAGGCAAAATAAATTCAAAGGACCTTATTCCAATAAGAAAGGTAAGCAAGCAACCTCCGTGGCAAAGACTTCTTCCTTTGGCTGTGGGGAATGCTATAATTGTGGTTCGAAGGACCATTATGCGAACAAGTGCCCAAAGTCTCTCTCTTGTCGCTACTGCAAAGTTCCCGGTCATGTTATATCTTCATGCCCCAAACTTCAAGGCAAGAAGGAGGGAAAGTTAAATGTTGCTCAAGCCCCTGGCAACACATCTCGTGGCCAAGGTATTTCTCATTCTATTCTGGATGGAATTATTTTATTTCATGATCATCCTATTCGAGTTCTTTTTGATACGGGTGCGTCCCATTCTTTTATATCAAAAGAACTTGTTGATACTTTTTCTTTGGATGTTTTGCGTTTAATGACTTCTTTGAGAATTGCGAATCCGGTAGGTGGATCCGCAACAATCAGTTTATTGTGTAAAGATGTCGAGCTTATTTTGTGTGATTTTTCTTTCCGAGCCGATTTGCATGTCATGCGTTATTTAGGCTTTGGAATGATTTTGGGAATGGATTGGCTTAACCGTTATGAAGCTCATATTATATGTCCTGAGCGGACTATTCATCTTCGACATCCTCAATCTGTTAAGCAGGTTTCTATTAATCTTCAAGATTCAGTATCTAGCTTGGTCGCATCTTTATATTCTTTAAATCCTCGTGATGACGATGATGATGATGAGGGTGATATTATTTCTCTTATTCACGTCGTTCATGAATCTTTCGACATATTCGACCCGTTTTAGAATTACCACCTAAGCGGGCAATTGAGTTCATAATTAATCTTATTCCTGGAGCTCAACCTATCACTCATCCTCCGTATCGTATGTCCAATAAAGAAAACGAGGAGATGCGTAAACAATTATCCAAATTGGAGACGAAGCAATTTATTCGCTCTAGTTCCTCGCCTTGGGGAGCTTCGGCTATTTTTGTGAAGAAATCCGATGGTACACTTAGGCTTTGCGTTGACTACCGCAAGCTTAATGATCTTACAATCAAAAATAAATATCCTTTACCTCGGATTGATGATCTATTCGATCAGCTTAGTGGTGCTAAGGTCTTTTCACAATTAGACTTAGCTACTGGATTTCATCGGCTTCATATTGCAGAGGATAGTATTCCATTGACCTCGTTCCGTACTCGTTATGGATCTTATGAATGGCTTGTCATGCCATTTGGTTTGACGAATGCTCCGGCGTATTTCGTTGACCTTATGAATAGAGTTTTCAAAGACTTCCTCGACCGGTTTGTTCTTATCTTTATCGATGATATTCTTGTGTATTCTAAAACCGAGGAGGAGCATGAAAAACACCTTCGGATTGTGTTGGAAACTCTTAGGAGTAATCAATTAAGGGCAAAATTTTCTAAATGCCACTTTTGGCAATCTCGTGTGAAGTTTCTCGGTCATATTATTTCCGAATCCGGAATTTCCGTGGATCGTTCAAAGATTGAAGCGATTCAAGATTGGAAGAGACCAGAGAGTGTGACGGAGATTCGTAGTTTTCTCGGATTGGCGGGCTATTACCGTCGTTTTATCAAAGACTTTTCTAAGATTGTCGTGCCTCTCACTAGCTTGACTAAGAAAGGTGTTAAATACATTTGGTCGGACAAATGTGAAGCTTCTTTTCAGAAATTAAAAGAACTCCTTTCTGATGCTCCTATTCTTGTTATTCCCGAAGGGAATCAAGATTTCGTTGTTTATACCGATGCTAGTCGCGTTGGTTTGGGTGTCGTTTGTAACGACCCGCTATTTTGGACTATTCGCATCCGCACATGTCGGACTTGAATAATTCAAAATACCGAATTGTTAATTTAAAATTTGGCAAAACTCAGATATACAGTAAATAAATAATCACAGAATCACAGACACAGAGTAATAATATGCAGCGGAAGTAAAGAGATAGTAGTTCATGAAGCTACTATATATATATATATATATAAGATACATCAGAGTTAATAAGTTACAATAGAAGTCTCGAATACAACAGTCAAATATAAGAATTAGAATACATCACTGGAATCATCGAATATCTGAAAGCTGGATAGATAGCTGGATCTCCAGACGAAGCTCCAACTCCAAAGGTGAGTCTCAAAAGCTGAACCACTCAGTCTGACCCGAGCGTAAAGCAAAACACAAAACACTCGAGTCAGGATTAATATTCTCATATCAATAAATCCAACTCAAATGAAATAGCAATCGAAATACAAGTAACTCAAAGGATGTTGGAATCACCATCCTTTAAGGATCCGTTAAACTATCTACTAGGTAGGTAGTGTATGCTAAATAGATAATGTCTATCAGTAATCTAAAATATCAAAATAGTGTTAAGGCGTTACCATTATCCCCCTTAACACATTTTATAAGCATCATAATCTATACAGCACTGTAAACTCCACCGTAAACTGGTGGGATATCAGGGAGTACTCCATAGGTATAACACAAAACAAATTCGTAGTGGTCGCGTATAGGGATACAAGTATGACAAGGCACATGAGGCAATACCCAAGGTAGTGAAACTACCGTTCGCCTGATCCGGACTGGTGAGAACGCATCGCCGCAACGATCGCAACACCGCGAAACAACACTCCTGAAATTCCGAGGGTGCACCAATCGATAACAAGTAATGAGTAGTAGTTACGAAGAAGTGTGTTCGCTCGAGGTGGCTAACCCCATTGGCCCAGCACGGCTCCTGATTTTAGTCATTTCCAATTTGACACAAGTGTCAAGGCTATCCATTATCGTTCTCTTTCTTCAGTCATCACGTACATCATTCCAACCACTTCATTCTGGATCACAACTTCGCGTATAGTTATTAAAGTGGTTTTCGGTTTAGATAGAGAGTATATCCATAACCGATTCTGGTTTCTTTAATAACTTTCGTAATTATTATACCGATTGGTCGTTTAATAAATTTCAAAAAAAAAAACAAATCAAATCAATTTCAATTTCACTTCGAATTTAAAATCAACATTTCATTCGTCTGTACTAAATCAATTTCCAAAATTTACGTTTCAAAACTACCAAATAACCATTTCGAAGTCTTACAATTCAATTTCAATTTTTATTTAAAACAATTCAAATATTGATTCAAGTTCGTATATAGGTTTCATTCCGAAATCATTTAAATGATTAAATTCAACATTCAAACTAATTTAAATTCATTTATCGATTTCATTCGTTAAGTTACTTTATCATTCAAAACAATTTTACTAAATTCTCAACTCATTAAATCAATCACTTAAGTTCATCTTCATTTTATCAAAACTTCAAATTAACTAAATTAGATTCGTCAAATCAATTCTCAAAATTACAAGTCTTACATTAATTTCAATAAATCACATTTTATTTCTTGTTAAAGAAATTCAATTTCGTTCATTTACTTACTTAGTTACAAATCCCAAACTCAATTAACAAAACTAACTTTCACATGTTCGAGAAGTTCAATTTCACTTATTTACTTATTTAAATATTTTTTTCCAAACTTCATAAATAAAGGAACTCCATTTCATTTGTTAACGAAGATCAAATTCACTTAAACGAAAATTCGATTTTCACTTATCAAAGAATTCAATTTTTATTCAATTATCAAATAATTAAATCTCATTCAATTATTAAATAATTTCAATCTTAATTATTAATAATTTCAAAACTTAATAATTACAAACCTGATTATAAATTCAAACTTAATTATTAATTCATTTCCACTTAATTATGAATTCAACTTAATTATCAAATCATTTCAACTTAATTATAAATTCAACTTAATAATTTCAAACTTAATTATAATTTCAAACTTAATTATAATTTCAAATTCAATTATTAAATGATTTCAAACTTAATAATTTCAAAACTCAATTATTACTAATTCCAAATTATTTATTAATAATTCAAATTTAATTATTAAATAATTAAATTTCAAACAACGTGTTTCATCAATTACTACGTTAACATTTGTTTCAGATTTCAATCTTTACATTTTCTTTTTAAAAAAAAAATCAAATTCCAACTTCATTTCAAAACTTATTCTTTGCTCGAATAAAATCATTATTTTATTTTTTAAATCAAATTATTGACCAATCGGATTTTATTTAATTCTCTATCCTAAGTCAAGTTCATTTTGGGTATTTATCATTTCAACCCGATTCCAATTCCAAATCAAACATAACAAAGGGAACTTGCAGTGTGATAACTGGGATGGTGTCAAAGTAAATAAACAAGCAATAACAATCAAACACAATCCAATAATCAATTCAAATAATCCCGAAATAATCGTATTAATTCACATTGTTGTTTGTGTGAATTAATATAATTATTTCTAGAATCTACACTATCATTTCATGTAGATTAAAGATTATTACATTACGGTTTTTCCACTTGTCGTTCAATTTCAAATCTCAATTTTAATACTACAACAATTTATCCAATATACGTTCAAAGATTCAAAGTGTAATTTATCAAATTCTACGTGTCAATTAACTTAACAATCTAAAATGGGTCATATTATTCAAATTAACTAATCAAATTCCACATATGTCGGTTCACATTTTTTTAAACTATCCTACGTCAATTTCAATTGCATAATATTTATCACTTTATACATTACAATTTAACATCCAATATAAACAACAAACAATCAACCAATTATCAACCAAACTGTATTATCATCGCATAAATAATTAACAGATAATGGTGTCAGATGTCATAGGTGAACTAATACAAGTAATAACAGTGTACATAACTAACAACAGCATATTTCAATTGTCGTTTCAATTGAAATCAAATTTAATAAATAAAAGAATATTAATCGTGAGTGATTGCTCACCTTTCAAGGTTAGAGAGAAGCACGAGGATGAGATGAATTACGAATCCAAGCATGAATTCCAAAGCAAAACAGAATTGACACGTATTGGACGGACAAAGCTGATAAATAAGAAGAAGAAGAAAATCAATCGGTTTGATAGAGACGGAAAGTCGATATTTAAATCAATATATAAATTTCAAATAAATGTTTAAATTAGTAACACTATATCAAGGTTGCATGTTTTCTAAATCAAAGTATGTATAAAATCAATAATAAGGTAAAAATGCAGACCACCATTTATATATACACATGCAAACCAAACTTACTAAAACAGTATTTTAATACAAATATATCTTACGTTCGGCACGACAGATATATATACATTTTTTTTTAAATCCATATACTGTCGAAAAACTGTAAATATACATGTACCGCCCTGATAAAACTCATTTAAACTTTGCATATAATAATTTCGTCATAGCATTTAAAACATATTATAATACTTAAATAGTATTCGCTAATTCAAATCATAATATATTTATGCCGACTGTACAACTGTATGATGTAAGGCCAAAGAACAAAATAGTTTTCAGATTGGAAAGTATATTATAAACTAAGATAACATTGATAGTGTGATACAACTGTGCAAGTACAGTTAATTTATATAAATTTGTGCCAAGGAAAAATGCATACTCACTATATATTTTAAGAAGCAAAATTATGAACAACTTATGTATAGTAATATAATAATATAGAAAAAAAAGGCATTGTGAAGAAATTTGCTGTATATGTTTATAAAGTAGCATATACTATAGTATATACAAATGGATCTACATAATATATTATAATTATTTAACTGTACTTTATAACTATATAAATACAATGGATCAGCTAACTTAAGTACCCCATATACTTCATATACATATGAAGGAAAAACTCAACAAAGAATGAATTTTATAACAAAAAGAAATATTATTATAAACCTTTACATCATACGAACTGTTACACGGATATGTATATATAAAATCGTATAGGCTTATATACTTATCTATATAAACACTGTCATATCACAGTTAAAAATATGTAGAGAAAACAGTTGTACAAACATTGTTTGACAAACTTCCTACCTGTAAATACTTGGATATATAAACGAATAGGCTGATATATGTATGTTCGAGCAAATACATATTTACATATATATACTATACACTAACGTATCATATTATACAATTTTTTTTTAAATCAAGGTTTATATAACCATACTTTAAATTTACTTAAAACCAATATTTGAAACGTTTATATACTATATAAATACAACACTATCATATTTACAGAAAGCACATGCAAACTATGGTTTAAGCAATAGTATTTTGTAAAGCTTCCATGTATATATATAGTTTATTAAAAAAAATATAAAATACGAACAAACAGATATGTATAAATGGAAACAAATCTTCAAAATTAGTAACATGTATGCACTTTAAATGAATTATATAACTTACATAATATGAACACTGTAGGCTATTGATCGAGAATAGTATATGAGGAAACAAGTTTATATCAATATCCATGCATAGCAGGCAGGGAAAATGGAGATGGATACGTGAGTCGAGGTGGCAGCGGAACATGAGCAATGGGTATGTTCAGGGCGGAGCTCGACAGAGCTGTGAGGAGTTGCCTTTGTTGGATTGGTTTCCTGCAATAGTCATCTGCTGAGGTAAATCCGGGCACGGAGGCTGCGAGGTGGCACGTGCGTAAGTCAGAGGGCGGAGGGAGGAGAGGCCGATTGGTGGGGTGGAGCCGAGGGGGAGGAAGAAAGGTTGGGTGCGAGGTGTGTGTGCGCCTGCGTGGGCTCGGGAAAGCGGAGGAAGATGCGGTGATATTTTGGTCGAAGTGGATGCAGACGGGTGGAGGAAGCAATGGGGATGCGGAGATGCACTTGGCGGCATCAGGTGGCAGATGTGGGTGGTTGTGCCAAGAGGAGACGAGAGGGAATGAGGTGAGGAGAGGAGTAGTTTTTTTTTTCCTTTTTTTTGTGAATAAATGAATGTACTAGATGATAATATAGTATTTTATATTATATACTTTGTTCCAATAAACAGGAACGAGACCAAAATGAAGTGTGAGACTAAAAGAATGCAATAGTGTTTTAAGTTGAAAAGGTGGAAGACGTGCATGCTACAGAAAAAGAGGATAACGAATATAGGAAATTGTAAAGTCTAATGACAATTCCCATAGACAGTAAAAGCTAATGTCCCCCGGTACGACACGACACTGTAGATAAATGAGAAAGTAAGAAATCCAAAAGCCTCGCGAACCGTACCGATACGGTTCAACGTTTACAGATTTCGCCGTCCACCAAACGCCGAAACACGCATACGAATATACCGCAGAGATCAGCACAACGAGACAAACAAAACGGTATACGGATATCAGTGGTATGATCGAATTATAAAAATTCGAAATTTCTACTAGCGGAAAATGCATAAAAATCGCAGAAAAATAAGATCGACGGAGCCAAAAATGTCCGAATTTGAAAAAACGACAAACTGACAACTTTCTCAGAAGATGTTTTAGAATTTTTCTATGTAAAAATATTTTAGTTTTGAAAAAGTTTTATTTTCACCGCTTTTAACTGATTAAATTGAAGTAAATTTATGCACGAAATAAACTTTCGTATTTTCGGACGAAAATTTACCAGTTGCTATGTTTAACTATACGCATTCCAAATATCAAGTTCCGTTGCGAAATTTTATTGTTTATTTTTAATTAACGAAAATTTTCATTTAACGCAAAACGCACGTTTCTTACGTTAAAATTATTGATTTGGTTTCTGTTATTGGTTACGACTATTTCATATTATTACATTACGTTTTAATATGTATTACATTATTGGTCTTATCAAAATTGGTCGTCTACGAATTTGGTTTTGGATTTGTAACATATATACAAAGAGATTTCCATTTAATAATCGTAAAATTTTATTTCTATCGTATTTTTAATTAAAATTTTATTTAGTTTCGTAATTTAAAAGCACTAAAAAATACAGGTCATTACATCGTTCTTATGCAAAAAGAACGTGTTATTGCTTACGCTTCTAGGCAATTGAAGCCAGCTGAGACTAGATATGCCACTCATGATTTAGAACTCGCGGCTATTGTTTTCGCTCTTCGGATTTGGCGTCATTATCTTTTAGGAGAGAAATTTGTTCTTTACATGGATCATAAGTCTTTGAAATATTTATTTTCTCGAAAGGAACTTAATTTGCGTCAACAACGTTGGCTCGAGTTCCTTGCTCCTTATGATCTTGATATTCTTTATACACCCGGTAAGGGTAATCGTGTCGCCGATGCTCTTAGCCGTAAACAACATGCTGTTGCTTCTATGATGATATCTGAATGGAACGATCTCGAGATCTTATCCACTTGTGAGATTCGAGACCGCGTATCCGATTTATGCTCATCATTTGTTTTATGTAGCCTTGAGGCTCATCCTTCTCTTTTGGACCGCATTCTTGAAGCTCAAAGGCTAGATCCCGAATTGGCTCTTCTTGGCCAAAATATTAAGGATAAAATTGATATTGAAGGTTTGAAAGACTTTGATATCGATTCTCGTGGCGGCATTCAGAGATTTGGTAGACTTATCGTACCAAATATTAGTGATCTTCGTAAAGATATTTTAGAAGATTCTCATCGTTCTAAATTTACCATTCATCCCGGAAGTAGTAAAATGTACGCAGATATGAAGCGACTTTATTATTAGGAGGGAATGAAACTTGACATCGCTAACTTCGTTAAGCGTTGCATGACTTGCCAACTCGTTAAGGTCGAACATCAAAGGCCCGGTGGGTTATTGCAACCTTTAGAAATTCCAATTTGGAAGTGGGACCAAATTTCCATGGATTTTATAGATGGCCTTCCCCGTTCTCGTTCGGGTCATGATAGCTTGTGGGTGATCGTTGATAGACTTACTAAATCCGCCCATTTTATTCTCGTTCGGTCTAACCGAACCGTTTCTCTTTTGGCCAAACTCTTTGTTAAAGAGATTGTTAAATTACATGGTGTTCCTACTTCTATTGTTAGTGATCGCGATCCATTGTTTACTAGTGGATTTTGGAAGAGTCTTCAAAAATCTTAGGAAACGAAGCTTAATTTTAGCACCGCTTATCATCCTCAGTCCGATGGACAAACCGAGCGTGTGAATCAAACTCTTGAAGATCTTCTTCGTGCTTGTGTTCTTGATTTTGGTGGAAGTTGGGAAGATCATATTTCACTTGTTGAATTTTCCTATAATAATAGCTTCCAATCTAGTATTGGTATGGCACCTTTTGAGGCACTCTACGGAAGGCCATGCCGATCTCCTTCTTGTTGGCTTGAGACCGGTGAGAAGCTGGTTTTAGGTCCAGATTTTATTCGTGATTCCACAGAAAAGATTGACCTTATTCGTCATAGGATGAAAGAAGCCCATAGTAGACAAAAATCCTATGCCGATAACCGGAGAAGGAAATTAGAATTTTCTGTGGGAGATCTCGTGTTTGTTCGTGTTTCGCCTATGAAGGGTGTTGTGCGATTCAGTCGATCGGGAAAACTAGCGCCTCGAAATGTTGGGCCATTTCCTATCACCGAACGTATTGGTTCCATGGCTTATCGCCTTTTATTACCGGCTCAATTTTCTTCTATTCATGACGTGTTTCACGTTTCTCAATTACGAAAGTGCCTTCGAGATTCCGATTCTGTTCTTGAGCCCGGTGTTGTGGAAGAGATTGAAGTTTCGCCTAATTTAACTTATGAGCAACATCCTATTCGTATCATTGCTTCGGAGGTCAAACGACTTCGAAATAAAGATGTTCCGCTTGTTAAAGTTCAATGGTCTTCAAATCCTATGGATTGTTCTTGGAAATCTAGAGAGTATATCGAGCGAACACATCCGGACTTACTTTCTCGTGCTCTTTGAGGTGAACTTCTTATTTCAAACTTCTTTTGTGTTGAATATGCTTTTATGGTTGTTATTATATATCTTCTTCTTAAAATATTGCGAGGACGCAATTTCTTTAAGGAGGGGAGTCTGTAACAACCCGCATATTTATCGATTTTATATTTAAATATTTCATCGTTAGTCGGATTTTAGTCCGAAAAGCTACTTTTTGCATACGGTCGAATTAGGACTCGGGACCACTCCCATTGAGTTTAAAATGCCGTTTGCGACCTTTTTGAGTATAAGCTTCGATATGTTTGGAGAAAGTTGATTTTTGCTACTTTTCACTTTGGATTTGGTTTTGGGCTCAGCCCTATGTTAACTTATGCTCAAATCTGAGCCACTCTTCCTCACTCACCCTCATTCTCTTCTCTTTTCAGTTCTAAGGCATTAATGGTGGGTGAGATTGGAAATTAAAACTCCAAAACCCTAGTTCCTCTTGCAAATCCAATTCCTAGCTCCAAATTCAAGAGAACTCATTGGTAAGCATTCTCTTCTTCTTCTCCAATTTATTCTCTTACCAATTTCAGAAATTCCTAAACCTAATTTTGGGAATGTTCTTGTTTTGAGCATAGATTCAAGCTCATTTGGGTTGTGTTGAAGAGAGGTTGATTCTCCATTTGCTTTCAAGCTTCTTCTTGTTTGATTTTGTGAAAAGGTGAGATTTTTAATCTCACATCTAAGTCTATGAATTATCTTCGATTGTTAGGTATAAATTCCTAACATTTATTCTTGTGCAATTGCTTTTGATTTGGATTGCTTTTGAGAATATTCCAATTTTAGTGTTTGAAAGCCAAATCCTTAAAAATCATAGCTTTGAGGTTCAAATGTGTTTTTGGTGATGCATCGAGGAGCCAATAGGGCCGGGTAGCCGTTAGGCATAATTCCCTAGCGTCCGTGCTCGTTCGGTTGCGAATTGGTGGAGGTTGCATATCAATTTATGGGCATCAATTTGCAGAGCATCAGGTTCGGCCGACCGAGCCCCCTGGTCCGGTCGACCGACCTGCTAGTAAAAGTGCAGTTGCACTTCTCTGTTTCTGGTTCGGCTGACCGACTCCCCGGTTCAGTCGACCGACCTGATGCCCGAGAAGTTTTCAAAATAGGGTTCGGTCGACGAGCTCTGTAGTCGGCCGACCGACCTGATGCATTTTGCCTATTTTCGCCTAGTCGCGTGAATTTCCAACTTTGATCGATTCGAGTTGTTTCCTAGTTGTTATTATCATCTATTATGACTTTGATGACTCTTTTTAGGGATTTTTGAATATCCATTTCGATGGATCCTTTATCGATTTCTTTGGATTTTATTCACGTCTTCGTATGTGAATTTTAGTGATTGATTGTTCTTACAATCTTCTTCGTGATTTGTCACTTTAAAAATATAAAGGTTTTCTATACTAGTAGAAAATGTCAAGACTCTTTCCTCAAACGATTTCAATACTATTTTAATACCAAATTCGTTTATAAAACCGTTTTCCAATCTATTAGTATATACAAACCTTTACCTCACTCGTATGAGAAATCTACTTAAACGACTCAGTAAAACAAGTGGTATGAAACGCTTGCGTTCACTTTGTTGATTAATTCTTGGACTTGTTCGATTGAAACTCTTGTGACTATTTTCTAGTGGAGATCTACAATTTGTTCGTAAATATTTAAGTTAAGCTAGTGGTTATGGGACATGATGCTAAGCTCATATATTTACTAGCTTACTGTAATCGACACTTCTCGTTGATCATGACAATCATCTTTGTGATTTAGACTAGCAATGTGCGATGTCTCTTTGTCTGCGAGGGAGACTAAACCCCGTTTTGTGGAGTTTCGACTCAATTTGGTGGGGTAGCAACCCATGGTCTTCGGGCCGTTTGTGGAGCTTCGGCTCAATTTGTGATGGTTAGCAATCATGGAATTAGCGTTCCGTTTGTGATACACGTGTTGGTGGGCTTTATGCTCCCGTTTGTGATAGGCCTCCCCCCTTTGTGATTTCTGGATTTCTTGAGATGATTTCTGGAATTCGTGTTTCACCAATTTTCATGATTTCCATTGATAAGTTTTATCAATATTTGTGCATTCGTGAATTTGTGCGTCATTGACTTTTATGATTTCTGGATTTCGCGTATTGAATTCTGGAATTTGTGTGTCATTGACTTTTGTGATTGACATTGATATTATTGTCAATATTTGTGCATTGGTGAATTTGTGTGTCATTGACTTGTGCGATTGACATTGATATTATTGTCAATATTTGTGCATTGGTGAATTTGTGTGTCATTGACTTTTGTGATTGACATTGATATAATCTTCAATATTTATGGTTTGGTGAACTAAATTAGGAGTATGACGTTTCTTTGATTCTTGTGTAGATTTTGTGACATTGAATAATCCCTTGATGATTTTCAACTACTTATATATATCACAGCTTGGCATTGTGATTATTATGTGTTTAGTCATATCTCTTATTCTATATCGTTTCATCTGATATCTATAGTTAGACTGATCCGTTTATTATTTTCTTATTAAATAATACTCGGGTCAGACAGAGATGTTACAGGTGCTTCTGCTTGACTTCTCTCTTGGGATTGATTTCTCTGACTTTTGGCTTACTACTTAGATTAGTAGTTTATTTTGGTGTATACATTCGAGATATAGACTCCATAATGTATACTTATTCTTTTGTGTAGTTCATGTAACTATTCTTTTGTGATATTGTGGATCTTTTTAGACCACTACTCTGATGTACACTTCCTAGTGTAATATTCATATCTATTTCCGCCTTTGTGATATGAATTGTCTGTGACTGATTTATGTTATGTTTATTTCTATATTTGTTTCCGAAGATATTATAGCCACCGTGTGATATCTTTGAGTTTGTGTCAGCATGTCGGATTTCCACTTAAAAAGAATTGCATGTTATACTATCTGACATATCGATGCTCGCACAAAGCAATTACACGGATGGTCGCTCCTCAACAGCCTTATTCTCCGTGCTAGTTGACAGCATTACTTCGTAGTGTTCTTGGCTAGCGTGGGTATAGAGGTGGGGCGTCACACCAAGTGATCCAAGTTTCTTACGGAAGCATTTTAAAGGAGGTGGAGCAGGTGGCTTCACCGTTAGCCAGTTATTATCTTATTCCGCTATGTTTATGTATTATCAATGTATTTTGTATGGGCAGGTAGTTATAATTGTCCAATTGAAGGTTGTAATTTAATGACTCTGTTGTAATATTATGGAAATGGTAATGGAATATCTTATGTTATCTATTATATATTATTCTGATTCGTGGTGGGATTCCATGATTGTGTAGTTTCTTCTTATCTGTAACAACCCGGATATTTAGACGTTTGATTTGAAATATTTAAATGGTTTTAAATATTGAATTTGAACTGTAGATTGATTTTGAATATGAAAATTTTGTTTTCATTTATAAAATAAATTCAGAAATTAAATATAGAAATTTGTTAGATAATTCAATTATTGAATTTTTTGAGAAAATGTGTGATCCTCTACGAATAGAGGAGAACACACATGCAAATATATATATATATATATATATATATATATATATATATATATATATATATCGCGAATATATGGTGCTGCCAACTTGCCTGGCAGGTAACAAAAACCATATATATATATATATATATATATATATATATATATATATCAAAACTCAGGTACTCCTAACATGAGTTCCGGCAAGGTCACCACCCATCACACCCCAATATCGAGCTCCAGCATGGCCACTACCCAATATTAAGGTGTTAGAAGTACCTAAAAAACTAGAGAAAGACAAAAACTATTAAATGACATCCCTGACTAATGAGGAAGCTCCAACCAACTGAATCAGGAGAGGTGAATAAGCATCTGCACTGAAGTGGATCTGTTGAAAAGAGAAACCGCTCTGAAACCTCTGAACAAGAGAAAGGGGTACCAAACTGAAGAAAATATCCTCCTGAGAAAAGTACTCCATAATGAAGATAGTAGAAACCTAAATCTGAGGAGAAACTGCTAGTAGTTCTGGATGAAGATACTCTGCTCAGGTGACCACTCTACCATTTGATGTCCAGCAATCTGAAGATATAAAAATCTGCAAAATGAATCTGATATCCTATCTCCCATACCTATAACTGCAAAATGACTAAAGAAAAAATTAGAATGATACATATACATGTATGTTTATATAATAAATATACATATATATGTATTTATAAAGAAGGAAATAAAAACCTAAATAAGACTAACTGGACAATAACAGTATAAATGAAGAACCTAAAAACCAAAACCAAACAGAGACTGTTTGCACAAAAAATGGACAAACACCTCCAAGTCGTATTATTTTAGTTGAGTATGTGTGATTTTCAATGATTTTAGATGAGTATGTAAATATGAGAAAAGTAAGGGCTGAAATGTAAAAGACACGCAGATTTATAGTGGTTCGGCCAGAATGTGCCTACGTCCACTTTATATGTTATTATCTTTCTTCTTCCAGATTACAAGTACAATGCTTTGTATACAAGTGTATGAAAGTAGTTTGAAAGTTCCTTCCTTGCTTGAGCTCTCAAACTTGTCTCCAAAAATCGTCCTCCATTGTTGTACCCCTGCCCCTCTATTTATAGAGTGAGGTAGGGGGCAGGGGTCTTGGAAGTATATAGCTGCAGGTGGGCTTGGGCTGAAGCAATCTGGACTGGCAGCTTTCTGGTTCGGCGAAGCTTGGTTCGGTGGTAGAGGAGAGGAGTGTGGTTCGGTGCCACCTTGGGTTTGATTCGGTGGTTACTTGGTTCGGTTGATGGTGAGTTCTCGTGGTTGGTTCGGCATGGGGCAGCAGGGAGTTGGTTCGGCATGGGGTAGCAGGGAGTTGGTTCGGCATGGGGTAGCAGGGAGTTGGTTCGGTAGCTTATGCCGAATGAACTTGCGCATGTGAATGCCGAATGGGACTGTATGCTTGCATAGCCGAATGAACATGAGAGTATAAGGCCGAATGGACTTTGTATTTGGATTTTGAGTGGAACTCTGGGCTTACATACGCTTGCTGGTTGCTTCTTCTTAGCTTGATCGTGGTGGAGACGCGCTCGACATTGATATTCCAGTTTTGACCAAAAAACGGGATAACAAAGTAGAGGTTGCTCGCGAGCCCGGGTGAAACTGCGGCTTCTTGGTCTTGAGATCTTCTGGGTGAAAATCCGCCCAACATTTGCCCCCCAAAGTGGGGCACGTGCTTGCACGTGTCGCGCTTTGTTTCTCGTTGGTGGGAAGACTCGTCTTGTAATGTCATGGGCTGGATGTTTATATCTTGTGGATGTCCTGCAAAGAGATTTATAGTTTTAGTGTGGTTTCAAATAACGACCGTTCGGGGTCGAAATATTTGTGATCAAGTGAATTGCGCCGTTCGAGGCGAGTTAGTGTACCCCGAGGGGGTTATCGATGCCAGGTTCACGTTAGAGTGGTTCCCTGGATCGTTTGTCAAGGTGGTTTATCGCTAGCTCAGAGCATGCCTAGGGGTTGTTCTCGACCCCGTACATGTGTAAGTAGCTTAGCCATTTCATAATTATCAAATATCCATTTGACTGATGAGCTTAAAAAGGGATGTCAAAGTGTAAATTCTCATGACGATAGGGTTAATAGCCATTCAGAGCGTGCCTATGGACCGTTCGTGGTCGCGTGCACGTGTAAATGATTAATCCATGTTAGTGAGAGATTCACGACTTATCCATTGTTATCATATTTTTTATTTTATTAGTAAGCTCTTAGAGTTCGGCACTTATCTGAGTGAAGCGCCCTGCGTGCCCCCAGTTCCTGGTCTTGGACGGTAGATAGAGGGTTCCATTCGGTTCTTGGTTGGTCCGGCTATTCTCATCCGGCTTCTGGTGGTCCGGTATCATTGGTCCGGTTGGGCGAGACATCTGGTTCGGTGGTTGTGAGTTTGCCTATATATAGAGGCCGTACCCCCCTTGTTTTTCTTTACCGAACGAGTAGAGCCGAATCACTCCATTGCCGAATCAAGTGTTTGCCGAACCAACCTTATACCGAACCAGGTATATACTTATTACCGAATACACACGTATGTCCTTGCTTCACCGAATGGGACTACTGCCTTGGAGCCGAATGAGATGAAAACCGAATGGGGTTGAAACCGAATGAACTTGGAAACCGAATGAACTTGGAAACCGAATGAACTTGGAAGCCGAATGAACATGGAAACCGAATGAACTTGTGATCTGGAAGACTTCAGCTTGCGAATGAAATTCCACACTTGCACGCACTTGTTTGTTTACTTTTCTATTTTCCTTGTTCTAATATTAGGTTTTTCTTGTGCTGCAGAAAATGTCTCGCAAAGCGGAAACACGATCAGACAGAAAGAAGTCTAGAGGCACAGGAGAGCCTTCTTCTTCCTCGCCCCCAGTCCAATCAGGATCCGGGCAACACCGACCTATTCCGAAGTCTCTAGTGGACGGATGTGGTCCACAGGAACTTTTGAACTCTCCCCCTGACTGCTTCCCAAGCTCCTTAAAGGAGGAGCAACTTGACGTTATATCCCGTTCCTTTGGGATAGACAGGGCTCTTATGTTGTTACCGGGGGAAGGGGTCATGCCATATGATCCCCCTGAGGGGTACTTCGCTTATAGCCGGTACCATTGCATGTGCGGGGCTATTCCTCCAATCAACGCCTGGATACTAAGCTTCGTCACTTATCTGAAGGTGGCTCCATTCCAGCTTCAGCCCAACTCTTATGCCATTCTGGTATGCTTATATGCTATCTTCCAGAAGAGATATGGGCGCGCCCCCTCCCACCGGGAAATACGATATCTGTACAATCTGAGGGGGTACAGGAAGGGGTCCCCATATATTAGCTTGGAGTCAGCCGTTTCCTTCAAGCCTGTTTTGGATTTATACTCGAAGTATAGCATGTTCAAGAAGGAGTGGTTCTTTGTCAGGGATGACTCCGTCTCTATTCGCCGATTTACCTCCGGATGTAAGTAAAAACTCTACTCATAATTCCTGTCTTGGCTGTAATTCACTCTCTTATGCGCTTTTATTTCTTGCTAGCGACAGGTGGTTTTGCGGTTGTGGAAGATGATCGCTTGGTTCGGATGGCAGCAGAAATTGAAGCTATTTCCGGGAGAGACAGATCGGCTGCTTATCTGATTAGGAATGCCAGGCTCTTGTCGTATAATTTGATCCTCCCACATCAGTCCGTAGTCAAACAGAGGGACACGGCAGAAGAGAAGGCTGCCCAGCCTAAAGGTGGGGTGACAGCGAAGGGTGGCAAGAGGAAGCCCTTTGCACAACGTCCAGTCGTAGGAGGCAAGAAGCTCAAGGAGTTCGATGGCCCTTCTCCAAGTACTTGCCCGGATGTCCCGGAGGAGGAAGGTGTAGAAGAGGAGGAAGGAGGTGAAGTTGGAGAAGGGTCGGAGGGTGGAGGAGATGGCGATGGTCAGGGTGGTAGCGGTGTTGCTGCTCTAACCTCTGAGCAGGACCTCGAACTGGATGAGGCTCTCCGTCGGGCCTTCGGGGAGTCAGAGGGGGAGTCGGAAACAGAGAAGGAAACGGAGAAGGCAGAGGAAACCGGCAAAGCTGTGGTTAGCACTGACCCATCCTCTAAGGGTTCCTCAGCTAGGGTGACCCCGGCGATGCAAGGTGAACTTTTGTCTTCTGCCGATTCCATTTTCGATAGGGACTTAGAAATTTTTTACGGTTCACTTCCGTCCTGGAATGAGATCCAGGACTTATTGCAGTATCCCACTCCTCCGCCGGGTTTGTATAACAGATGTGTCTCCTCACTTTTCTTTCTTTTTAACTTAGCACATTTTTTGAATTGCGGATTATTGTATGTTCGTAACACTTGTTCTTTATTCCAGGGGCAGGCCAGGCGGGTAAAACGTCGGATGTTCGACACCGCCTTGAACAATTTAAGTCGAGGAGAGCTTCCGCGAAACCTTCTACTGATCGCACTGGGGACGTAGTCAAGTACCGCCCTCTTCTTGGGGTCATCGAAGAGGGCATTCAGAAGAGGAAGCGGAGCCGTTCCTTATTTGAGTCTTCTTCTGCTTCGCAGCTTCCTACTCTGTCTCCCCCTACTCAGCCTCCTTGTGATACTACGGAGGAGAGCACGGAGCCCTGCCCCCCTCCTCCTCCTTCCAAGAGATCTACTGTCATTCATATAAGGCGTCCCGATGTGCCTCGCCCCGTGCCTCGTGACCCTTTTGCCGGTCATCCTGATTTAGACCCAAGTTTTCGGGATATTTCATTTGATGAGACCACGGGCGAGCACCTACTTCCCCGCAACCCCATGGTACGTGTGCTGGATGAGGCCAAGTCCCTAGATCTTGATCTGCTTACTACTCGGGTAGTTACTATGGGGGACGAGGCCAAGGCTAATATTGACCGGGTGGCCGAAGAGACTAAGAAGTTAATGGAGCATCATGCTCGATTGGTCAAGGCCGGGGAGGAGATTGGGAGTGCTAATATTCGGTTAAGGCTAAAGGTTGCCGATCAGGCCAAGCAGCTTGCCGACCAAGCCATCCAGATCTCCCAGCATGAGGAAGCCTCCCAGCGTCTGAAAGAGACCATGGAGAAGGCCAGTAGGGCGGAGTTACGGAAGATGGAGGTTACCTGCAGGGAGCGGATTAACATGGCCATTACAACGGTGGATGAGGTTCGAAATGCGGATCTCGAGCGGGTAGAGGAGTTGTCGGGGAGACTCGAGGCTGCGGAGATGGCTCAGGCTGAGTTGAAGGAGGAGATGGAGGAGATGAGGAGGTCCCTTAGGTTGAAGGAGGAGGAAATGAGGAGGTCACTCCAGGCTGACTGCTTGAGATACCAATCAGAGAGGGACGTCGCCGTCGCTAAGTTGCAAGCTTCCGAGGCTCGGGTGAGGGAGTTTGAGGAAAATGAGGGGATGATGGATGAGATGCTTCAGGATATGTACTTCCATACTTGGAAAGAGGGCGGCTTGTCTTGGATGGACGATTACCCTCGGGTCATGGCCAAGGTGTATCTCCAGGCTTTAGAGGAGGCCAGGGTGAACGCGGGTAAGGAAGGCGGAGAGGCTTTCAACTTGAGTGCGGTTACTGCTCAGTTCTCAAAGGAGGAGCAAGCGGCGGTGAAGGAGGGGATGCGGCTGCTTGCTGCGGAGGAAGCGGGCGTGCAGTTGGATGATGAGGATCAAGCGGCGGATGCTGGTGAGTTATTCTTTTCCCTTTCTTTTCTTTCCGTGTTTTCATAACTTGATCGTTCGTTTAATGAATTCCTCTTCCGATCTGGACAGGTGGGACTTCAGATCCACATGCTGGGGGCTCCGATCCTGCGGCTAAGTAGGCTGGGGGAGTTGGTGATGGAGTGTGGATGCATCTGCCATCTTTTTGTTTCTTTTTTATCACTGTTCATGTTAGTCTTTGATATGCAACTGTAATAAAATTATTTGCAAAGAATAACTTCGTGTGATCTTATAATATAAGCTGATTTTGTCATGTTTAAATGTTGTTGCTATCTTTATGTGCTGTGTGAGAAGTATAATTATGTATATGCCTGTGATTCCACTTGTGTCTGATGTTAAGTTTTTGCTTGAAATATAATTTCACGTTTTGCAATGTCAGTGTATGAATAAGTTATAGTTACGCATTTATGTACAAGAGAAGAGAGTACCGCCCTTTATGTTTTATTCGCAGGCGGTAGCTTTGAGTGTCTTGTGTAACTGTTCACGGGTATAGCAGAGCGCCCTGCTACCCAGCACGCAGGCTTAGAGCCTCATGAGTGAATGTTTCCTATTTGGTTTCCTGTACTTTAGAGTTTGTTATACAGGATAGGAGAAAAATATTTAAATGAAATGGAAATATAGTAAAAGTAAAACTTCCAGTCACGGAAGGCCGTCGATGTGCTTAAGTTCGTGGCAAACGGGTTTTGTAGTCACTTTCCCTAGCTGTGGGTCTTGGAGACATTTGTCACCCATCTTACGCCTCCGCGGGGAGTTTTCTTTTTTACCACAGCCGCACTTAAGACACATCGGAGCCGAGATCGCGCACGGTAACTACCCGAACCGTTATGGTCCGTAATCGTGGGTATTATTCGATTTACCGTGGCCGGCTAGCGTGGGTGCCGTTGGCCGTGAACTACCCCTGGCTGGCCACACCTTATGTTGGGGCTTAAAGTAGGTTCACGGTTACCGACGAGCCGAACGCCGTAATGAGCTGCCATCGGCTATAGTCGGCCTTTATGATGACTTATAATCGGCTCATTACAGTTGGCTTTGAGGGCAGGCGCGCAATGAGTTAACCCGCAGCAGAGGGATGCTGGAGCAAAAGAGTCTCATTGGCGAGTGCATAGAATCGTGGCGTACCTGTTAGGCCTAGTCTAGATGAGGCCGCGGTGCGTCTTGAGTGGAGATGCCATAGGATTTTGTTCAACAGAAAGGGATAAAACTTAACAAGTAGCCAAGACATAAAGGAACAAGTTAAAAAGAGACAAGATTTTTTAAAGTGGTTCGGCACGAAAATGCCTACGTCCACTGGTTCTCTTTGTTAATTCACTTCATATGGGCAGTACAAGTTAAGAAAAGTATCGACGGAGGTGTCGGATGTTCCATGCCCTCTGGAACACCTCTCCGTCCACTGTTGACAAAATGTAAGCTCCGTTGTGGAGATCTTTGTGAATTACATATGGTCCGTCCCAGATGGGGTCCAGTGCCCCGGGGCGCGGAAAGATTCGCCTGAGGACAAGATCTCCTTCTTGTAAGCTGCGATGCTTGACTTTGGAATTGTATAGTGCTGCCACTTTTTGTTTGTGAGCTGCTGCTTTGAGTGCTGCATCGTTTCTCCTTTCCTCAATCAGTTCCAAAGACATGAGGAGGAGTTCTTCGTTTTCTTCTGGGTTGTAGTGGATTCTACGGTGGGAAGGCACAATAGTCTCAACTGGGAGCATTGCCTCCGATCCATATGCCAAAGAGAAAGGAGTATGTCCCGTTGATGTTCTGAAAGATGTGCGGTATGCCCATAGTGCCGCAGGAAGTTCGTCCACCCAAGCGCCTTTTGACTTTTCAAGTTTCTTCTTGATTAGGGTTTTGAGAATTTTGTTGACAGCTTCAACTTGTCCGTTTGCCTGAGGGTAAGCTACTGATGAGAAGCTTTTATGAATTCCATGCTCTTGGCACCAGTCGGCAAATTCTTCGCTGTCAAATTGGAGTCCGTTGTCTGATACGATCTTGAGGGGGACTCCATACCTGCACAGAATGTTTTTGATCAAGAAGTTAATAATTTTTGCTGAAGATATTTTATTTAAAGGTTCCACTTCCACCCATTTGGTGAAATAATCGACTGCCACTATAGCATATTTGGCTCCGCCTCGGCCCGTTGGCAGTTCGCCAATTAAGTCAATTCCCCATACAGCAAAGGGCCAAGGGCTGGTCATTTGAGTAATTTCGTTTGTGGGCAGTCGAGGGATCTTGGCGAACTTCTGACATCTGTCGCATTTCTTAACGAAGTCTAGGGTATCTTTGTTTAGTGTGGGCCAGTAATATCCATATCGGAGTATCTTTCTTGCCAAAGTCTGTCCTCCAGTGTGATCTCCGCATCCTCCCTGATGGATGTTTGTTAATATCTCCTTGGCTTCCCTTCCGGCGACGCATCTTAATAAGGGGCTAGAGAAGCCACGCCGGTAGAGGATGCCTTCTTGTATTGTGTAGTGGGGAACTTTTCTCAAGATCTTCTTGGCTTCGTCACGCCTGTCGGGTAGTATGCCATCTTGCAAATATTTCCGGATAGGAGTCATCCAGGTTCCTTCTTCGATTGCAGTTATCAGATTTACTTGTTCGAAACTTGGGGCTAGCTGCCTTGAGATTACTAGTGCTCCGGGAATGGTGCTGTCCTTCATACTAGCTTGCTTTGCAAGTTCATCTGCCTCTTGGTTTTCTTCTCGAGGAATGTGTTTGATTAGATAATGGTCCAATCGATCGAGCAGCAGTCTGGTTTTCTTTAGGTATGCTGCGAGCCGTTCTCCTCGAGTCTGGAATTCTCCTAGTACCTGGTTTACGATAAGCTGAGAATCACTATGAATACATAAGGAATTGATCCCAATTTCTAGGGCCAGTTCCAATCCCGCTATTACTGCTTCATATTCAGCATCGTTGTTAGTGGCCGTGAACTCCAATCTTAATGCATAGTACAACTTTCTTCCCCTGGGGGTGACGATCACAATACCTGCCCCCGAGCCTTGTTCGTTCGATGCTCCGTCTACAAAGAGGTTCCACTTGATGTTTTTTGCTACTTCGGATTGTTCCTTGCCTTCGTTGGTAGTGAATTCGGCAATGAAATCAGCCATGGCTTGTCCTTTGATAGCGGTGCGGGGATGGTAGGTGATATCATACTGACTTAGTTCGATGCACCATTTGAGGAGTCGCCCAGAAGTGTCAGGACGATGGAGCACTTGTCTTAGTGGTTGATCGGTTAGAACCCTGATGGAGTGAGACTGGAAGTAGTGTCGCAGTTTCCGTGACGCGATCAATAAACAATATGCTAACTTCTCAAGTTTAGGATATCTGGCTTCTGCCCCCGTAAATCTCTTGCTTACAAAGTAAACCGGACGTTGTGTGCGGTCTTCTTCTCTTACCAAGGCGGCGCTTAGAGCATGAGATGATACAGCGAGGTATAGGTATAACACTTCACCTTCATTTGGAGTTGAGAGTACTGGTGGTCTCTGAAGGTGTTCGATTAGGTTGAGGAAGGCTTTTAAGCATTCGTCGGTCCACTCGAACCTCCCTTTGTCTTTCTTGAGTGCTTCGAAGAAAGGGACACACTTGTCAGTTGCCTTGGAAATGAATCTGCTTAGGGCGGCCACCTTTCCGTTTAGGCTCTGCATTTCTTTTCGAGTGGAAGGTATCCTTATTTCTTTTAAAGCTCGGATTTGTTCAGGGTTTGCTTCGATTCCTCTGGCGTGGACGATGAATCCTAAGAATTTTCCCGATGATACTCCGAAGGAGCACTTTAGAGGATTCAGCTTCATTCCATATCGGCGAAGTACCCGAAACATATCGTCCAGATGGCTTACATGGTCGTTGGCTTTCCTGGACTTCACCAACATGTCATCCACATATACTTCCATAGTACGTCCTATCAGTTCTGCGAACATTTTGTTGACGAGGCGTTGATAGGTAGCTCCAGCATTTTTGAGTCCAAAAGGCATGACTTTGTAACAATATAATCCGCGGTCGGTGATGAAGCTAGTGTGGTCCTGATCGGGAGCGTGCATGGGGATCTGGTTATATCCGGAGTATGCATCCATAAAAGATAGGAGTTCGTGCCCAGCTGTGCTGTCCACGAGTTGGTCAATTCGGGGAAGTGGGAAGCAGTCTTTCGGGCAAGCGTCATTCAGATTGGAGAAGTCAATACATGTTCGCCACTTTCCATTGGCCTTTTTTACTAGCACTGGGTTAGCGATCCATTCTGGGTAGATGGCTTCCCGTATGAAGTCATTAGCAAGTAGATTTTTTACTTCCTCATCAAGGGCTGCTGATCGCTCTGCCCCCATGCTCCTCTTTTTCTGCTTTACTGGTACCTTGGTGGGATCGATGTTCAACATGTGGCATGCTACGTCTGGGGAGATTCCTGTCATATCGGCATGGGTCCACGCAAATACATCTAAGTTGTGGCGGAGAAAGTCAATGAGTCGATCCTTCAATTCCGTTTTCAGCTGAGATCCGATTTTTAAGAGTCTACTTGAATCATGCTTATCTACAGATACGAATTCCATAGCCTCTGCAGGCTCGGCGGTAGCCTCCTCCTCTTTATCCCGGGGGTCTAGTTCATTGAAGGGATCGCTTGTGTATCGAAGAGGAGGGGCTTTCTTTAGTTGCTATGCCTCCAAGCTTTTCATGCAGAGAGTAGTCTCTGCATCTTTTCCTTTATTCTTTCTGCGGTTGTTGCGAAGCTCAGTTACATAGCAGTCTCGGGCAGCGTCTTGATCTCCTTCTACTTCTCCTATTCCGTTGTCTGTCGGGAATTTCATCTTCAGGCACCAGGGGGCTAGGACAATTTGGAAGTCAGACAAGGCTGGTCTCCCCAAGAAGGCGTTGTAAGCCGAGTGGTTCTCTATTAGCACGAACGTTTGTTTTCGCACCACGGAGCGGGGATGACTTCCTATTTCGACGAAGAGGTCAAGTTGCCCGAGGGGCATTTTTGCATCTCCAGTGAAACCGTGCAGTGGTTTGTCGCAGGGAGACACATCCTTCATTGATAACTTCATTTTGTCGAAAGCATGTTTGAACAAGATGTTTACGGAGCTTCCCGTGTCTATTAGAATCCGAAAAACTTTAGCAGGGCCGAACCAGGCAGAGATGACCATAGGATCCATATGTGGGTACTGTCTTCCTTCCAAATCGCGTCTACTGAATATGATGTCGTCGCTCTCTTTTCGTTTCGGTTGGCGTTCTTCTGTGACGGAGTTAACGTATCCTTCGGTATTTCTAAGCGACTTGCCGTACCTTTCCATCTCTGCCCAACTTCTGTCGGCAATGTGTGGTCCTCCTGAGATGGTAAGGACTACTATCTTCTCTTGACTAGAGCCACTGGTGTTGTGATTGTTGCGACTCCCTCCGCCTACTTCTGGGAGGGGTTGCTTTGAGTTCTCATTGGCAGGAGTTGGAGTCCTGTTCTGACTTTTCACATAACGTTCCAGTCTTCTTCTTCTAATGTGTTCTTCGATCAAGTCCCGAAGATGGTGGCATTCATTGGTGTCATGTCCGTGGGATTCGTGGAAGCGACAGAACTTTCCGGACTTGAGTGCGTTATCTGATTCTTTCTTGTGCGGGGGGCGCTTGTATCCGAGTTCGCCCTGAGTGGCTAGGTAGATGTTTTCGATTGTTTCATTCAAAGGAGTGTAGGAGTCAAATCTTGGCCCTGGTCGATATTGGCGTTTCTCACCCTTTCTGCCCCCAGCATTGTCTCTAGATTCATTTCTTCGAGCGTCCTTAGCTGCAGTGGGAACCTTGTCCTGAATTATCTTGCCTTGTTGCCCTGGCTGCCTCTCCGTAGCAGCGTCTTCAAGTCTCATATACTTTCCAGCTTCATGGAAGAAATCAGGCAAGGTAACTGGTTTTTCCTTAGTTAATCTTCTGGCAAACTTGGTGTCTGGATGCACACCACTACAGAGGGCCATTAGAGTGAGTTTTTCATCGGCATCTTGAACTGCTGCCGCTGCGGCGTTGAACCGTGTTAGATATTGTTGTAGCGTCTCTCCGGTTTTCTGTTTGACATTGGATAGAGAATAAGCATCCCTGGGTTGTTCCACATGGATGCGGAACTGGCTAATAAACCTTTCTTTTAACATCTCCCATGAGTTGATGGATCCTTGGGGTAGATGGCAGAACCAGGAGGTAGCTAGATCTGATAGGAATAGCGGAAAGCATTTACATAATACTCCTTCTGTTGCTCCACTCATGAGCATATGCTGGGTGTATCTCTGCAGGTGTACGATGGGGTCGGAAGTTCCTTTGTAAGGTTCCATGGTTGGCATTTTCCATTCCCGGGGAGTGATGGCAGTTTCGATATTTCGGGTAAAGGGACTGGTGACCCTAGCGCCTATTCCCCGGTCCCTTTGCTCCCGTTGGACACATTCTCTGAATAATCGTGCCATCCGCTCGTCAGAACTTGGAGCGGACAAAAATGAGCTCGGTTCTTCCCTGCGGGATCTATCTCGTCCAGATGACCTGTAGGGATGGTACAGTCTATCACCTCTAGCATTATCCAGTGGTTGTCTTTGGCTGCTTGGATGCACGCTAGGACCAGCTACAGTTGCCCCCTGCCTTGATCTTCCCCTGTGGGGTTCTGTTTCGAGCACATCCATGGGGTCAACTTCGGGCTGAGTTCTAGCTCGGCTCCGTTCAGCGGGGTTTCTATGATTAGGTGGCATGACTGGCTCAGCTACATCCGACCCTCGCCTGGTGCCTCCCCCGCTAGGTTCGGTTCCAAGGGCTTCCTCGAGTCGGAATTCGGGCTGAGTCCGGGCGCGGCCCCTATCATTGTTTTTCCTGTTGATAGCTTGTTCGAAGAGTGAAGACCTTTGTTGCCTCCGGGATCCTCCGGATTGGGATTCACCCCATGATTCAGTGTTGCGGTTGGACTCTTCAGCGTCCCTTAAGCGTGTCATGAGTTGGTCCACCAAAGTTTCTTGTTGGGATGTGAAGCGGTTAGTTACTTCAGCCACAACCCTGTCCAGATCTGCCCTAGTGATTGGTTGTTCCGTTGCGGGACCAGTTGGATTTTCCTGATTTTCATCTGGTACTGCTGTTGAAGTGGGCTGATCTGTGATTGCTGGATCTGGAAGGCTGCTAGTTGCGATGTTCTTTCCTTTGTTAACATCCCTTCTCTGTTTGGAAGGCATGATTTCTAAGCAACGAGTGATGTCGTTAGGAAAAAGGTTGAGTGGGAGAAGATGAAGTTTGAGTTCAGCTCTCAGTGAAAGCACCAAAAATGTTTGCACAAAAAATGGACAAACACCTCCAAGTCGTATTATTTTAGTTGAGTATGTGTGATTTTCAATGATTTTAGATGAGTATGTAAATATGAGAAAAGTAAGGGCTGAAATGTAAAAGACACGCAGATTTATAGTGGTTCGGCCAGAATGTGCCTACGTCCACTTTATATGTTATTATCTTTCTTCTTCCAGATTACAAGTACAATGCTTTGTATACAAGTGTATGAAAGTAGTTTGAAAGTTCCTTCCTTGCTTGAGCTCTCAAACTTGTCTCCAAAAATCGTCCTCCATTGTTGTACCCCTGCCCCTCTATTTATAGAGTGAGGTAGGGGGCAGGGGTCTTGGAAGTATATAGCTGCAGGTGGGCTTGGGCTGAAGCAATCTGGACTGGCAGCTTTCTGGTTCGGCGAAGCTTGGTTCGGTGGTAGAGGAGAGGAGTGTGGTTCGGTGCCACCTTGGGTTTGATTCGGTGGTTACTTGGTTCGGTTGATGGTGAGTTCTCGTGGTTGGTTCGGCATGGGGCAGCAGGGAGTTGGTTCGGCATGGGGTAGCAGGGAGTTGGTTCGGCATGGGGTAGCAGGGAGTTGGTTCGGTAGCTTATGCCGAATGAACTTGCGCATGTGAATGCCGAATGGGACTGTATGCTTGCATAGCCGAATGAACATGAGAGTATAAGGCCGAATGGACTTTGTATTTGGATTTTGAGTGGAACTCTGGGCTTACATACGCTTGCTGGTTGCTTCTTCTTAGCTTGATCGTGGTGGAGACGCGCTCGACATTGATATTCCAGTTTTGACCAAAAAACGGGATAACAAAGTAGAGGTTGCTCGCGAGCCCGGGTGAAACTGCGGCTTCTTGGTCTTGAGATCTTCTGGGTGAAAATCCGCCCAACAGAGACTAGTACAAATATTGAGACAGTTCTATCTTATGAACCTTTAATCATAAGTAAGTTATGATTAGAAGTGATATCATCATCTAAATTAGAGAAAATATTAATATTACTATTATTAATGTTAAAAAATTATTGTTTTGTTTAAAAAAATTAATATTATGATTTACCTTGTTAAGATACCTTTTGAAAAGGTTATTTTTAGCTAAATTATATTTAGGTTTAGAGATCCAATTAAAAAAATGAAGAAATTGTAAAAATCAATTTATTTAAATGACAATCATTATTATTGAAAATTCTTTGATTTCTTTCAAACCAAATAAACCAACTAATAATAATGAATAAAGTGTCTAGTAAAAATCAAATATTCTTTTTAAACTTGAATCTATGATTATTCCAGTAGAATTCACAATTCGAAATTTTAGTTGTTATATTAAAGTTAAAAATTTTAAGAGTATTAATTAGAATATAGTTAGAATCCATACAGTTAAAGTATATATGATTAATGTCTTCAAGATACATATTACAATAATAACATTTATTGTCATTTTGAATATTTTTTCTCTTCAAAAATTCAATTGTATTAAGTTTTCCATGAAGAATTAACCACACGTGAATTTTGGATTTGGAAGGAGCATTAGATTTCCACATAAATTTAAATGAGTTATTTATTGTACCCGAAAAATTAATGAATCTGTAGAAAGAATTAGAAGTATATTTCTTACTTTTATCCCATTCCCAACTAATAAAATCATTATCATTATCAATATTATAAAGATTTAATCTGGCATAAAGCAAAGAGAGTTTTCTAAAAGTTGAATTAACTAAAATTTTGTTAAAACTGAACTTCCAAGGAGGATCATTGTTAGGAGAATAAACTTAATTGATTAAAGCATACTTAAAGTTACAAATTTCATACAGAACCTTAAATTCTATCTTAAGAGGCAAAATCGAAATCCAACGGTCATGCCAAAACGAAGTACGATTATCAAAATGAACAATTGTATTTATTCCTAAATTAAATATCTCATTGCATTTTAAAATGTTTTTCCAAAAGTTAGATATATTTTGAGTCACTTGAAAAGCAATTTGATATAAATTGCTATTTCCATTATAGTAATATTTAGAAATGATCTCTTTCCAAATAGCATTATCATTTATGTCTTTAAACTTCCAAAGCCATTTACCTAACAGAGACAAATTCATATTACGCAAATTAATAACACATAATCCAGCTTCCTTTTTGGCCTTACAGACGGTTTCCCAATTTACTGGACATTTAATATTATTATTAGAGTTTTCTCCACTCCATAAGAAATCTCTTCTAATCTTATCAATTTTATCAATAACCCAATCCGGGAACAAATGTGAGGACAGCCAATAAATCGGAAGAGCTGATAAAACCGAATTTATTACAACCCTCTAGACAGAAATCTCCCATTCCAGTTAGAAAAATTATTTTTAATTTTATCAATGATAATAATCCAGTCATCAAGCTTATGTTTGGTGGGTCTACTCACAAATCCGAGGTAGTCAAAAGGAAAGTTCATAGTTTTGCAATTAAGAGTATTAGCAACTAAGTTTTCAACTTTATCGAAATCATTTAAAACTAACACGGAACTTTTGTCAAAGTTTATTTTTAAACCGGATAAAAGTTCAAAACTGTAAAGGATAAACTTAAGGGTAATGATGTGTCTAGGAAGATGGGAAGAAAAAAGTAAGGTATCATCAGAAAATTGAAGAACATATAAACCATCACGCGAAATTTCATTGCCCACACTTCCTAGACATCCATTATCCACTGTTCTTTTAATAATTTTGGCAAAAACATCAGCAGCTAAGTTAAATAATAAAGGCGATAAGGGATCCCCTTGCCTTAATCCCCTTTTAGATTAAATTCTATTACCTAATATACCGTTAACCATAATACTAGAGTTTCCAGTTCTAAGCAAAGTCAAAATCCAATTGATCCATCTATAACTAAAACCCCTAGCATGAAAAATATCTACGAGAAAATCCCAATCTACTGAATCAAAAAATTTAGCAAAATCAAGTTTTAAAATCGCATAAGTTATGTTATTCTTACAATAGTAATTAATATATTCTTGAACAACTACCACTCCATCAGTGATATTTCTCCCTTTAATAAAAGCCGATTGTGAACAATCGATTAATTCATTCATTCTTTTACTAATCTATTAGCTAGAACTCTAGAAATGATTTTAACAGAACAGTTAATCAAAGAAATAGGTCTAAAATCCCTTAAGTTTTTTGCTCCTACTTTTTTTTGTAACAAAATAACATTTGCGAAGTTAAATCTCCCTAATTGCAAATCACCATTGTAAAAATCATTAAACATATTAACTAAGTCAAATTTTAAGACGTCCCAAAAAGTATTATAAAATAAAATAGGAAACCCATCAGGACCCGGGGATTTATCCCTTGGCATGTCAGTAATTGCTTTTCTAATTTCTTCTTCAGTAAAAGGATTATCTAACTCTGATAAATCAATAATAGAATCAGATGGATACAAATCTATCCATCTAATATTGATTCTATGTTTGATTTTAGAACCAAAAATATCCTTATAAACGTCTGTAAAAGCTTTGTTGAGATCTCTTTGATTAACTAACTCTATATTATTAACAAATATAGAGCTAATTGTATTACTACATTTTCTACCATTAGCTATATTATGAAAAAAATTGGTATTATTATAACCTTCGTTGATCCATTGAATTCTTGATCGTTGTTTCCACATTACCTCCTCCTTTTCTAAAATAGAATTTAATTCATCCTTTAAATTAGCAAGAACATTACGTTCACCTATATTTAAAGATCTAGATTCTTCTATCTTATTGATTTTAAGCATTTCATTAGGAATATTATCTTTTTTAATTTTTAGATTTCCAAAAACATTTTTGTTCCAGATTTTAAGAAAAGTCCTAAGATCCCTAAGTTTAGAAGCAAAAGATTTAGCAGAATTTTCCTTATTTATGATATTATGAAAACTTAAAGAAACCCATTTACCTTTAACTAGATTCACAAAGTTAGATCCAAAAGCCACATCTTTCCAAATTTAAAATTGTTAATAATAACTCTATGGTACTCACAAGTAAGTATAATTGGACAATGATCGAAGTATGTATAAGGTAAACCAGTGACTCTACAGTTGGGAATTTGTCTTCGATTTCATCACTAACAAAAAAATCTATCGAGAAGAGCCATGGATGGAGACTCTCTAGCGTTATTCCAAGTAAACTCTCTATTAGAAAGAGGAATTTCAATCAAATTATAATTAATAATAAATTGATCGAATTCCACCATTGCAGAATAATCCCCTTCCCTAGGATAACGCTCACCAACGAAACGCGTAACACTAAAATCACCCCAAAGTCCAAGGACCCGAGGCAAAGGATCTAAAATCTAGGCATTCATTCCATAAAATTCTCTGATTAATTTTAGAATTAGATCCGTAAACATTAGAAATATTTAAAAAATAGTTATCAGAAATATTAATAAGTATAACATGGAGAGAATGTTGTTTAACAATACATTGAAGTAATTTAAAATAATTATCCTGCCACCCTATCATTAACCCCCCCTGAAGTACCCATAGAAGGTAAAAAACCCATTTTCTAAAATGATACCCACCTAATCTTCTAAAAAACCTAACATCGGGAAAACAAATTTTAGACTCCTCAAGTAAAGCAATGTCAATAGAATAACCTTTAAAGAATGCTCTAACCTTATCACATTTATTCAAATCATTCAAGCCTCTAACGTTCCAACTAATGATCCTTATAAACTAACTGTACTAGCCCTCTCTAATTCCTTACGCCTAATATACTCTCTATTAATCTCAATATCGGAAAAGATAAAAGATGTATCATCAGATTATCCGACTAAACTCGGCAGAAGATAAACTGCCTAATACATATGAAGAGTACATGCTACCCAAAGTAGAACACATACTTGAGCCTCGATACGTAGCATCACTCGTGGCACTCGATCCAGGTAACTCACCTATAGATGAAGTCTGACAGGAGCGAATTCTAGCATACGCCGAACCAATCCACTAGATACTACTGATTTCTTGCATTTTCCTCTCTTCGACGATGAAAAAACTGGGCTGCTGCCACACTTGATCCTATTAGATTCTAAAGAATTAACTACTATGTTCCCATCACCAATGGTCAAAAGGACAGAACTCTCTCCATCATCACTGTTTCTATCAATGAGTAGTTCAGAAGCAATAGAGTTAACATCATCTACATTTGAGATATGAAAAGACAGCTTGTTCTCCTCTATTGTAAAATCCTCATTTTCAAAACTGCCCAACCCCACCAGTGACCACATATCAATTACTGCTTCATTTTCAGAGCAATCGAAACTAGATTCAATTATTGAATTTTATAATGGGATGTTGGTAAAAAAGTTTGTATCTTTAGTTCTAAGCTCGATAAAAATAATTTAAAGGCTTATAAAATTTATATTAATAATAATGAAGATAATAAAAGTTTTAAAATTGAATTTAAAAGTGATCTGTTCAATTTTAAAAATAGCTTGTTCATATTGATATTTAAAAATAGCCTTCCGGTGCACAGTCTCGGATTTCGACCAAACCAGTTCTATTGGATTTGTAATATTGTATTATTATCAAATTTCAGATTTCATAGCTATTTGGAGTTATCGTTTGATCGTATAGGATAGAAACGCGTTGGAATTTATATCGAAATTCAATACAGTAATTGAGTCCAAAAAGTTATCTTCTCCATACGATCAAATGAGGACTTGAAACCTTTTCCATTGAGTTTGGAATAGGAGTATAACATTATAAACTCATAGCGGCATGCCTTGATAGGGGTTCAAAATTTTAAGCAACGAAACTGAGAAGTTTGAAATTTAAATAATATATATATAATTATATTGATTGACACATATGCCCACATCAGCTCTTTTCTCCCTTTCCAAATCACTGTACCTTAGCCTATTCAAACACGCTACCATCCATTCCTTCACTTCGTTAAATCACGTTCCCTCCCTCTTCTTTTCAGAAAACCCACAAACGAATGATTCAATCGTCCAAAACATAATAATAAATTCAAAACAATAATTGAAATTCTCCTCCTCAACTCATACGCCATTCTCCTCCTTAACTGAAATGATTTGAAATCGATTCGAATCAATGATTAAAAAATGAAAGAGAGGCTCGAAATTACGATTAAGGCATAGGCACGTGTGCAGGCATGCGAAGGGTAGGGGAAGTGCGCGAGTGAATGGGCCAGAGCGATTGGTTGTGGGTTGTGGTTGAGCATGCGAACGCGAGAGGGGTTTCGCGACCTTCATCGCGAGGTCAGCGATCATCGGGGTCGTTGTTGATGAAGATTCAAGGTCGCGCTGGTGTGCAAAGGTGGCAAATGGGAATTCGAGCAGTAGAAGTTTGAGGGGGTCGGCATAGCTCGGCAATGGTCAGTGATGTAAAGGGGGGAAACTAGACGTTGGAAGTTGTCGCGTCTCTTCGGGTGGCCGTGGGGTGTGAATGTGGTAAGGGCTCGAGGGTAACACGACGGCGTGGATTTTTTATGAAGCATTGGCTATGGGAGGAGCTTTTGGGTAGCGTAGGCAGGGGCGACAGGGAAGAAGCTTGTTCGAACTCGATGGCAGCATGGGAAGTGAATAGCCAGATCCTCGTTTAGGTTAATTATAATTACATCGATTTTTAAAGTAATTAGTGGATTTAATTTTGAGTATCGTAGCTTATAAATTTAATAAATTTTATACGAGGCTAGAAATCGGGAAGGAACGAGTCGATATTGGAATCAATGGCAAATTTAAAAATCAAGGTGAGAAATTCTCACTCATTTGGATTTCCAAACTTTAAATTTAAATGGCTGAATTTAAATTATTGGATGCTTGTTTGAATTGATGAATTATTTTATCCGTTGGATGTACATATATCATAGTATATATATTAGTAGTTGGATTGATATTCTTGTATATTATAGCGGATGAGACCCTATGCGCCCCGCATATTAGCGGATGATCCTATATACCACGATATCTCCCTCGAAGTTGGATTGGTATTTATTTTATGTTGTATTAACATATGTGGATGTAGGGAAATAGGTTGGAGGGATTCAAATGGATTCATCAAATTTATTATTTATTTTTCTTATATAGTATATATGATCTGTGTAGAATAATCTATTTTGGATTATTGTAGTAATTGAAATTATAGGATGCTATTGTGGCACACTGGCTTGAATTTTGATAACTTTAAAACTATAAATATATTTTTAAACTTTATGGGATTAAAGTGAATTTTATAATAAAATACATATATTGGAATTGGAGTTATTTAAAGAAAATGAATTAGAAAAATATAATTGATTTGGCTATAGTTAACTATTGCAGATAAATAAATGGAGATTTTTTCTAATGAATAATATGCGAGGATTTATAAATGATATTCTGGAAATATAAAAAGGAGTCAAAATCAATATTGAAAATCAATCAGAAGTGTAAAAGAAATTTATAAGAAATGATTGTATATAACAAAATTTTATAAATAAGATTTGTTTTATAAACAGGGTTTGTAACAGCCCGAAGTTCTAATAAGTATTTTTCACTTTTAATTATAAAACTTTGGGGGTTTATTATATAAAAATCTAAATTTTGAATTGATTAAAAGAATTTCCCAAATTTTTATATAAATAATGAGATCTCTGAAATTTTGACGTGGTTAAGAATTAACTTTAATTGGAAATTTGGGTGTTTTGTTATATATGGTAAATAACTTAATTTCTAGCAAAATCATGTTTTAATTAAGAAATAAGATTTGAAAAAAAAATAGTGTATAAATAAACTGTTTAATTACGCGCTTAAAAGGCACGTTATTGATGGAACATTTTTAACGTATATTTACTACATAAGAGAATGCGTAAATTTAAAAGCGTTACTTTTATTATGAAACTGGGCGTGTGTTTGATTTTATTATTGCGTCGGTTTTTCATGCGTCTAAATTTCTTACCTTGGATATAAATAATCAAATAAAATAAATCAGTAGACATGCATTTTTAAGTGGGAAAAGAATAAATTTTCTTTCCGTTGACTCCACATATTTAATAAATAAAACCCATTGATTTTTCAATAACGTTCAAATCAAATATTCTTTTCCGTTTTAAGTGCAAATTGATTGCTTACCTTACCTCTCGTGTGAAATTAATTGTTCCAAACTTTCCTTACCTCTCGTGTGAAATTGATAGGAAAAATATTCAATAGACTGATTCAAAATCAACGCAGCAAGGTAATTGTAAAAAAAAATATTCTTGCATTTAACTTCTCATCTAAATCAATGCATTTTATTCCTTAAATTTTGCACGTAAGAATGTTCACTAATAAAAGAAACTACCCCTTAATTTACGTATGCCGTGATTTTCACCATCCCTTTTTGCTGCAACTATTTTAATTTAGTATAAAATCTTTAAATAAAGTAACGTTCAAATCTAATATTATTATGATTTCCTCCGATATCAACGCTAGTCTCTTCTCATTATTAAACACGTTTGCAAATTGTTCAAATTCCATTTCCATTCAAAATAAAAATATAATTGCTTGCCGTTTCTTTCACTTATTAATTCTTACCCACTGCAATTATTTGCTCCAATCATTCTTGTCGTTTCTTTTTATTTATCAACGCATTCTCTTCTTAATAATTTCAAACGAGAACAAACGCGTGCCACTCAAAAACAAATTTTATTATTTCTTGCGTTTTTTACCTTTGCAGTTTGCATCTTTTAATCAAACACGTTCAAAATGGTTATTTCTTGCCTTTGACCTCTCCCACATAAATCTATGCATTTAATTCTCTTGCCGTTTTAACAAATATTGCCTAAAATTTTCGCATGCCTTGAATTGGCATTTCTTATTTTATCTTTTTGCCTGCGTTTTTAAATTAATAAATCAACCAATTTTACCTCTTCATAAAGCAAACATCACGCAGAATAATCTCCAGACCATTTTAAAAATGATTTCTTGCCCTTTTTTTCCTTTACGTGATTTGCGCAACTTCTCTTATATAAATGAAACCCATATTCACAATTCCATCACCACCTCAGTATTGTTACATCTTCATTTTCGTAAGCTATTGGTGAAATAGAACCCACACACTCTCTTTGGCATATATAAGACTCGTACGCAATTTATTTTCATCTCAGTGTTGGCCTTCTCTTCTTCCTTGCGTGCGTGAGAATCAGTAGCATCAGGTAATGGCTACAACTTTATTTCCTTCTTTTGTTTTTTTTCCATTGTTCTGTTCAAACTGCTCCACCGCATGACAAACGCCTAACTTTCTTCCCCTCCTATCTGATCTGGTCGTGCATTGCCGAGCATCTCTGATGCAGTTTTAGCCTAGCACTTGAATATTTATTTTATCGCCACCTGTATATTTTTATCCTTCTATAAGACAAACATTTCTTTACCATGTAATTTAAAAGGGTTTTTAAATTGTTTAAACTTTCTTAAGTTAAATTGTATTCATTTTACATCTCATTTTTGAAATGAAATTTTAAAGTAAATTCAAAAATAATTGTTTTCAAATGTTTTTGTTAATAACGATTTAGTCATAATTAAGAAATGTTTTTATCTTAAAGTTAAATTAAGATTTAATGATTTGAAATTAATTAAATTTATGAGGTAATTAAGGAATAATTAGTTAATTTAATTAATTAATGATTAGGGATTAATAAATAATTTGATTAAGGGTTAATCAGTTTGAAATTAAAGATCATTAATTAGATAATTAAATATTATTAATTAATAATTAAAGATTTATTAATTTAGCAATAAGTTATAATCAAGGTTAATTAATCATGTAATTAAGGATTAACTGCATACTTGTTTAAGTATAGCGCACTTCAGTTTAAAGAAAAAAAAATATAATAGGCATACGCCACCTAAGGTTAGCCCAGCCTAAAATTTTTAAGATAATTCCACTTCTTTGTTTACGTGAGTGTTCAGGGAAGAAGTATTTCTAGACCGTACGCGTTTTTTTTTTGTTGGTCACATGTGTTTTAAAATTTAGAAACATAATGTATGAGGATATATGATATATGTAAGAACAATATAAAGTATTTTGATTTGGAGATTTTGATATTTTACTTGTTTCCTAACAGTATAAAATTTAGTAACATTATGCAGGCTGAGCTTTTGTTTTAATGGGTCAAGTCATGCGGTGGAGTGGTCGAGCAATTTGAGTCAATTTTCATTTTATTTTAGCTCGTTCTAATTTTGTTTTATTTAAAAATTTTCTTTGTCCGTAATTGGAATTCGCGTACTCAGTTTTATTTATTTATCTTGTTTCAAGATCGAAATCAGTTTGTCTCATCTTTCAATAATTGATCGTGCCTTCTGTACTCTTCTTTCGGGGTAGATATCGTTGTTTAGATAAATTTTGCAGCTTCGAGGAGGTGAGTATTCTCACCTGACAAACGTACTTATATATCTGTGAATTAATAACAAGTGTAATTGTAGAATAAAATTTTATTTCATTTTATTTGACTGTTATATAAATTGATGATGTTAAAAATCCTGTTATTAAACCTACACATCATCAGGTATATTAGATACTGTTTTATTTATGCTGTTATAATATTTATTAATTTACTGCTTAATCCCACTACTAGTTCCCTGTAGAATAAAAATCGTTGCAGGCTCAAATGATAGGCCTGAACGATATTTATTTATTTATTTAGTTATTTATTTAACTTGGAATTGCGGGTTTGAAATGATAAAACCCGGATTTTCTTTATAAATTACGGACTGAAATGATATATTATCCGTAGCACTTGACCTAGGTTAGAATTTATTATACAGACCCGTGGTTTTATATATATATGTATGTATGTATGTATGTATAAATTTTCTGGAGTTAATAAATATTAGAATGTATAATATTTTGTTTAAAATTTGATTTAAAATGATTCTTAAGCATAGTTATATTTTACAAGTTAAAGATGTAAATAAATAAAAGTTAAAATTTAAAGTATAAATTTCTCTTGTAAATTTGGATTTGTAAAATAAATAGAATTTTAGCTAAGAAGTAAAATATGAAATTTGTTATAACTTGAATATAAAGCCAGGATAAGTTTTCTACGAATTAAATAGTTAAATTAGTGAAAATACGGAAGTTGAAATATAACTTGATTTAGAAATGGGAGGCTGGTTTTGAAATAAAGGTAAGATAAGAAATTAATTGGAAATTTAGTTATTTTGGAAACGGTAATTTAACTTAATTGTTAAGTAAAATTCATAGAAATTGTGTACTTGATTTTATATAAAGTATAAAAGTTAGATATATACTTGAAGAATTTACATTATAAAAAAAATCATATATAATTAAGAAATTTAAATGACTATTTAAAAGTGGAAATTTTGATTTGTTTAAATAAAAGGTTTAATTTTTCTGAAATTATATTGAAATATAAATTTTAATTTACTCAAATTTATTGTAAAGGATATTACCACACTTTGCAAGTGCTGTAGTTGATACAAATGGACTAAGGCTAAACTTTTGGGATTTTATATTTCATTTTGTAAGAAAAATAACTTCACTTTTAAATAGTTTCAAAAGTAGCATTTTGATATTTTAGATTCTTTATAACCATGGGTAATAAAAACGTTGGTTGTTAAAGAGACCAGGATCGTATATAGGCATACTCTCTGTCGATACCGAAAACCACTTTGACAAATGTGTATGCGGTGGAGATTCCAGAATGAAGTAGGATGACGGTGACGTTTCCTTTGAGGTAAATACATGGATCCGACTCCCGTGAGTTGGCATAAGGTGGCTAAAACAGGAGCGATCGACGGATTAATGAGGTAGCACCTCTGATCGGACGCACTTTTTCGTATGTCATTCTATTACTTTTGTGATTGTTTTGGTGCTCACCTTTGATTTGGGAGTGTTGTTCGAGGTGGACGTAGTTGCGCGCTACGCGTTACCATCGGTACGAAAGCGTAATTGGTATATCTACCCTGGCATTGCCTAGTTGTGCTGTGTCACCTACCATAACGAGTCTTGTACGAGTTTGGTTTTCTCCCGTAGCCCGTGTGGTATCCTCTGGTGGCTTCCCGATCAGGAGGGACTATGATATTGGATGGACTATTGGAGCTATTACGTGTTAAGGGGAATATTGGGTCACTCCTTAACGCTATTTAAAAGTAAGTTTATTTTAATATAGACACTATTATAATAGCGAAATTATTACTACATAGTAAATAGTTTATCGGATCCTTAGAGGATGGGCCGTCCCAAGCATCCTTTAAGTTACTTGCTTTATATTACAGTTCACTTGAATTAGCTTACACTGTATAAGTATGTATGTCCTGACTCGAGTGTTTATGTTTTATTTTACGCTCGGGTCAGCCTGAGTTTCAGTTCAGACTTCACCTCTAGAGCTAGGACTTCAGCAGATCATCTCTTTTCAAGCTGCCGTCAAGCTTCTGTTCTGTTCTTATTTTAGCCTTTGAAATCAAGACAATTTAATATTGAGAGTTTCTGTGGAGATTTCAAACTATATTTGTTTTAAGACTATGTACTTTATATTTATTTTGAGACTATTAATAGTGGCTTCATGAACGACTATGTATTTTTTTATAATTCCGCTGTGATTATTCTAGTTCCATGTCTGTGATTCTGTGATTATTTATTTACTGTATATTCTGAGATTTGCCAAATTTTATTTACAACGCGGTATTTTGAACAATTCAAGTCCGACATGTGCGGATGCGAATGGTTGAAAATATCGGGTCGTTACAGTTTGGTATTAGAGCTTTGGCTCTAGGCAAAACTTAGAATGTATGGTAAATTTGATTTACAGAATCACTTTCATTCAATCTCTTCCTTTTGATTCGATTTCCTTTGAATTTTGGAACATTCCCTGCGGTTCTAAAATTCATTCGTGTCCCTTACTATTCATCTTCTTTCGATTCTAGAGCATCCCATAACTCCACTTTGGATGATCTTTGTAGTGAATTGGCGGTCTCGCCAATATTCTAATAAAGGGGTGAAACTCCTTCACAATTAGCATTGATTCAGCAGAGATTTATATATATCCTCGGTTTAGATGCTAGTATCTTTGGTTATTCCGAACTCTATCTCTTCAGATCGAATGTAGATTTACCCCAGAAAATCCACATCGATCTTACTCTTTAAGTCACGATTGACCCGGTTAAGGTTGCCCGCGATTTATATAAACTTATCTAGTTCTTTATTCTGCTATTTAATCATCGGATCTTCTGATCCCAACTTATCTTTAAATCAAAATTCTCTTTGATTTGAGTCTATCAAATTTGAATCTCTATCCTTGTTTTGAAAAATTTATTTGAAAAAAATAAAATCTAATATTATATATAAGTACAAATTTTCAGAATTTTTATAATTAATTTAACTAGTTGTCAAGAGATAATAGTCTCTGATTTTATTTATGGTTTTGTAAACCAAGGGTTTTGTCTCATATAAATAATTGAACTATAAATAATGGTTTTAAATTAATTTGGAAACAGAAATGAATTTAAAACAAGAACTTGAGAATTCAATTTTCGATGGTTTCAAACCTTGTGTTTAAAGTTTTAAAAGGATATATTATTTAAATTATTTTCGAATAGAAATTTGTTTCCAAAAAATTTTAGAGGTTTAAAAATCAGTGCTCTTCTCTTTGTCGCTGGAAAATAATTTCGGTGATGACTGCAACATCATCGACATTCTTTTTCGAGTTTTGATGTGAAGAGACCATTCTGTAGTCTGGCTACAGTGTTACCTTGAGAATTTAATTGATTTGAATCTCTAAAATATGACTTGATTTATAATATATATATATATGATTTAAATTTGATTTGACATATTATGTACATATATTTATTTATCTCTAAATGGTTTGAAGGGAATCAGAGAGTTAATTCTTAAATTTTTCTTGAGGAATAATTTCAATTATAAAAAACAAAATCAATTTTTTGAATAAATGATTCCAACTTGAGATAATTGAATTTGAAAGTTTTATTTGTATAATACTAAATTGCATTTCAATATAACTTACCTTGATTTTCAGAAGTTAACAATGTAATTAGATAATATACAATATAAAAAGATTTTATAAATAAAATTTGAGTGGTTATGATAAATGTTATACACCTAAATTCTAGTTACAAAAAAATTAACAGAGGTAAATAGAATAACAAGATGTAATGGAATAATTTACAATATAAAATGATGTTAAAGGAACTAAGAATAAATTTAAGCAGTTGTAATAAGTGTAAACATATTTAACATAGATGATAAAAATATATTGAGAGAAATAAATTTAGTTACATATATAAAAAAAATATTAATTTATTGAATACATTTTTGAGTATAACAAACAATTTTCAAACTTATGATTTTAGAAATTTTTATTTTAAGATAATTAGAAGATGAAGTAATGAAATTTGAAATTGTAAAATTTAACTTGAGTGAAACTAAATAGATGAAATCAATTATTCATTCAAAATTGAATTTGTATGGTTTAGATTAATGATTCTAATTTAAGTTTCAATTTAGTTTTCTTTCAGGTTGTTTCTATTCCCCTACCTTCTTCCTTTTCGAGGACGAAAAGTTCCGAGTGGGGGAGAGTATAACAGTCGAAGTTTTAACAAGTATTTTTCACTTTTAATTATAAAACTTTGGGGGTTTATTATATAAAAATCTAAATTTTGAATTGATCAAAAGAATTTCCCAAATTTTTAAATAAATAATGAGATCTCTGAAATTTTGACGTGGTTAAGAATTAACATTAATTGGAAATTTGGGTTTTTTGTTGAAGATGGTAAATAACTTAATTTCTAGCAAAATCATGTTTTAATTCAGAAATAAGATTTGAAAAAAAATTGGTGTATAAATAAACTGTTTAATTACGCGTTTACAAGGTGCGTTTTCGATGGAACATTTTTAACCTATTTTTACTACATAAGAGAACGCGTAAATTTAAAAGCATTACTTTTATTATGAAACTGCACGTGTGTTTGATTTAATTATTGCGTTGGTTTTTCATGCGTCTAAATTTCTTACCTTGGATATAAATAATCAAATAAAATAAATCAGTAGACATGCATTTTTACGTGGGAAAGGAATAAATTTTCTCTCTGTTGACTCCACGTATTTAATAAATAAAACCCATTGATTTTTCAATAACGTTCAAATCAAATATTCTTTTCCGTTTTAAGTGCAAATTGATTGCTTGCCGTTTTATGTTCTCCTTAATTCACGAAATCTACACTGGTAATAAAATTTATTACTCACTGTAATTAATTGTTCCAAACTTTCCTTACCTCTCGTGTGAAATTGATAGGAAAAATTTCAATAGACTGATTCAAAATCAACGCGACAAGGTAATTGTAAAAAAAAAATCTTGCCTTTAACTTCTCATCTAAATCAATGCATTTTCTTTCTTAAATTTTGCACATATGAATGTTCACTAATAAAAGAAACTGCCCCTTGATTTACGCATGCCGTGACTTTCACCATCCCTTTTTGCTGCAACTATTTTAATTTAGTATAAAATCTTTGAATAAAGTAATGTTCAAATCTAATATTATTGTCGTTTCCTCCGATATCAACGCTAGTTTCTTCTCATTATTAAACATGTTCGCAAATTGTTCAAATTTCATTTCCATTCAAAGCAAAAATATAATTGCTTGCTGTTTCTTTCGCTTATTAATTCTTACCCACTGCAATTATTTGCTCCAATCATTTTTTTTCGTTTCTTTTTATTTATCAACGCATTCTCTTCTTAATAATTTCAAACGAGAACAAATGCGTGCCACTCAAAGACAAATTTTATTATTTCTTGCGTTTTTTAACCTATGCAGTTTGCATCTTTTAATCAAACACGTTCAAAATGGTTATTTCTTGCATTTGATCTCTCCCACATAAATCTATGCATTTAATTCTCTTTCCGTTCTAACAAATATTGCCTAAAATTTTCGCATGCCTTGAATTGGCGTTTCTCATTTTATCTTTTTGCCTGCGTTTTTAAATTAATAAATCAACCAAATTTACCTCTTCATAAAGCAAACATCTCGCAGAATAATCTCCAGACCATTTTAAAAACGATTTTTTGCCATTTTTTTTCCTTTACGTGATTTGCGCAACTTCTCTTATATAAATGAAACCCATGTTCACAATTCCATCACCACCTCAGTATTGTTACAGCTTCATTTTCGCAAGCTATTGGTGAAATAGAACCCACACACTATCTTTGGCATATATAAGACTCGTACGCAATTTATTTTCATCCCATTGTTGGCCTTCTCTTCTTCCTTGCGTGCGTGAGAATCAGTAGCATCAGGTAATGGCTACAACTTTATTTCCTTCTTTTGTTTTTTTTCATTGTTTTGTTCAAACTGTTCCACCGCATGACAAACGCCTAACTTCCTTCCCCTCCTCTCCGATCTGGTCGTGCATTGCTGGGCATCTCTGATGCAGTTTTAGCCTAGCACTTGAATATTTATTTTATCGCCACCTGTATATTTTTATCCTTCTATAAGACAAACATTTCTTTACCATGTAATTTAAAAGGGCTTTTAAATTGTTTAAACTTTCTTAAGTTAAATTGTATTCATTTTACATCTCATTTTTGAAATGAAATTTTAAAGTAAATTCAAAAGTAAATTGTTTTCAAATGTTTTTGTTAATAACGATTTAGTCATAATTAAGAAATGTTTTTATCTTAAAGTGAAATTAAGATTTAATGATTTGAAATTAATTAAATTATTGAAGTAATTAAGGAATAATTAGTTTATTTAATTAACTAATGATTAGGGATTAATAAATAATTCGATTAAGGGTTAATCAATTTGAAATTAAAGATCATTAATTAGATAATTAAAGATTATTAATTAATAATTAAAGCTTTATTAATTTAGCAATAAGTTATAATCAAGGTTAATTAATCATGTAATTAAGAATTAACTGCATACTTATTTGAGTATAGCGCACTTCATTTTGAAGAAAAAAATATATAATATAAAAGGCATACGCCACCTAAGGTTAGCCCAGCCTAAAATTTTTAAGATAATTCCACTTCTTTGTTTACGTGAGTGTTCAGGGAAGAAGTATTTCCAGACCGTATGCATTTTTTTTTTGTTGGTCACATATGTTTTAAAATTTAGAACATTACGTATGAGGATATATGATATATGTAAGAACAGTATAAAGTTGTTTTGATTTGGAGATTTTGATATTTCACTTGTTTCCTAACAAAGAAAAATAATAATAATAAATAAATAAATAAATATTGCATGCGCCACCTTTATGTATCACTACCGTGAATTGCATGTTGCCCACATAAGATTTGCCACCTTTTTATTAACATGTCATAATATTTTGTAAAAAAAGGGTAAAAAAAATAAATGGGCAGGCTGAGCTTTTGTTTTAATGGGTCAAGTCGTGCGGTGGAGTGGTCGAGCAATTTGAGTCAATTTTCATTTTATTTTAGCTCGTTCCAATTTTGTTTTATTTAAAAAATTTCTTTGTCCGTAATTGGAATTCGCGTACTCAGTTTTATTTATTTATCTTGTTTCAAGATCGAAATCAGTTTGTCTCATCTTTCATTAATTGATCGTGTCTTCTGTACTCTTCTTTCGGGGTAGATATCGTTGTTTGAATAAATTCTGCAGCTTCGAGGAGGTGAGTATTCTCACCTGACAAACGTACTTATATGTAACAACCCGCATATTTATCGATTTTATATTTAAATATTTTATTTAAATATTTTATCGTTAGTCAGATTTTAGTCCGAAAAGCTACTTTTTGCATACGGTCGAATTAGGACTCGGGACCACTCCCATTGAGTTTAAAATGCCGTTTATGACCTTTTTGAGTATAAGTTTCGATATGTTTGGAGAAAGTTGATTTTTGCTACTTTTCACTTTGGGTTTGGTTTGGGCTCAGCCCTATGTTAACTTATGCTCAAATCTGAGCCACTCTTCCCCACTCACCCTCATTCTCTTCTCATTTCAGTTTTTAGAGTATTAATGGTGGGAGAGATTGGAAATTAAAACTCCAAAACCCTAGTTTCTCTTGCAAATCAAATTCCTAGCTCCAAACTCAAGAAGAACCCATTGGTAAGCTTCTCTTCTTCTTCTCCAACTTATTCTCATACCAATTTCAGAAATTCCTAAACCTAATTTTGGGAATGTTCTTGTTTTTGAGCATAGATTCAAGCTCAGTTGGGTTGTGTTGAAGAGAGGTTGATTCTCCATTTGCTTTTAAGCTTCTTCTTGTTCGATTTTGTGAAAAGGTGAGATTTTTATCTCACATCTATGACTATAATTATCTTTGGTTGTTGGGTATGAATTCCTAACACTTCTTCATGTGCATTTGCTCTTGATTTGGATTGGTTTTGTGAATACTCCAAATTTTGAGTTTTTAAGTCAATTTGTGTGAAAATCCTTTTATGGATGTTTGATCATGCTTTTGGTGATGCATCGGGGAGCATATAGGGCCGGGTTGCCGATGGGCATAAACCCTTAGAGCCAATGTCCGTCCGGTTGCATTTTGGAAGAGTTTGCTCATCATTTGAATAAGGCTGAAAAACAGCCCAGGCATGATTCAGTCGACTGAAAACTCTGTTCAGTCGACTGAACCTGAAACCCGAGAGTTTCCAGGCATGATTCAGTCGACTGAAAAACTCTGCACAGTCGACTGAAACTGGAAACAGAAAGTTTCCTGAACCTGAAAAATTTCCAGGCACAGGGTCAGTCAACTGAAAACTCTGTTCAGTCGACTGAACCTGCTGTTTGAGCCCAATTTGCCTTTTTGGATTGAATTTCCAATTTAAATCGATTCGTGATGATCCTATTTATTGTCATCATTTATTATCATCTTTGATGACTTATTTTCTTTGGGAATTTTAGATATATCCACTTCGATGGATCCTTTATCGATTTCATTGGATTTTTATTCACATCTTCGAATGTGATCTTTGTGATTGATTGTTTCTACAATCCCCCTTGTGCCTTGTCACTTTAAAATATATAAAGGTTTTCTATACTAGTAGTAAATATCAAAACTCATTCCTCAAACGATTTCAATACCATTTTAATACCAAATTCGTTTATAAAACCGTTTTCCAATCTATTAGTATATATAAACCTTTACCTCACTCGTATGAGAAATCTAATTAAACGACTTAGTAAAACAAGTGGTATGAAACGCTTGCGTTCACTTTGTTGGTTAATTCTTGGACTTGTTCGAATGAAACTCTTGTGACACTTTTCTAGTGGAGATCTACAATTTGTTCGTAAATATTTAAGTTAAGCTAGTGGTTATGGGACATGATGCTAAGCTCATATATTTACTAGCTTATTGTAATCGACACTTCTCGATGATCATGACGATCATTTTTGTGATTTAGACTAGCAGTTGTGCGATGTCTCTTTGTCTGCTTTGTGGAGTTTCGACTCAAATTTGGTGGGGTAGCAACCCACGGTCTTCGGACCATTCGTGTGTCAAATTAATGGCTAGCTACCATGAGATAGCTTCTCGTTCGTGTGTTACAGCTGTTGGTGAGTTTTCATGCTCCCGTTCATGTGATAGGCCTCCTCCCCCTTTATTTTGTGAAATTTCTGGATTTCGTGTGTCGAATTCTGGAATTTATACTTCACCTATTTTTGTGATTTCTATTGATATGATTTATCAATTCTTATGCATAGGTGAATTTGTGTGTCATTGACTGGATTTCTTGTGTTGATTTCTGGAATTTATGTTTCGCCAACTTTGTGATTTCTATTGATATGATTTATCAATTCTTGTGCATAGGTGAATTTGTGTGTCATTAACTTGTTGTGAATACAAGTTTTGGGTATGATACCCTTTTTGGATCTTTGAGAAGATTCTTTGATATTGATTAATCGTTTGTTGATTATCATTTACATACTTATAGTAGTATGCCATTATGGATATTAAACGTCTATACCATATCTTATATGTCAGTTATTGTGGCTTGGTGAATGAAATTAGGAGTATGACATTCCTTTTTATCTTGAGTAGATTATCGTGATATTGATTAATCTCTTGTTGATTTTTCAATTACTTATATATATCATAGCTTGGCATTGTGATTATTATGTGTTTAGTCATATCTCCTATTCTATATCATGTTATCTGATATTTATAGTTAGACTGATCCGTTTATTATTTTCTTATAAATAATACTCGGGTCAGACCGAGATGTTGCAGGTGCTTCGACTTGACTTCTCTCCGGGGATCCATTTCTCTGACCTTTTGCTTACTACTTAGATTAGTAGTTTTTGTTGTATACATTTGCGATACAGACTCCATAATGTATACTTATGCTTTTGTGTAGTTCATGTAACTATTCTTTTGTGATATTGTGGATCTTTTTAGACCATTACTCTGATGTACACTTTTATGTGTAGTATTCATATCTTATTCCGCCTTTGTGATATGAATTTTCTGTGACTGATTTATGTTATGTTTATTTCTATATTTGTTTTCCGAAGATATTTATAGCCACTGTGTAGTAGCTTTGAGTTTGTGTCGGTATGTCGGATTTCCTCTGGATAAAGCATTGCATGTTATACTATCTGACATATCGGTACTCGCGCAAAGAAATTACACGGATGGTCGCTCCTCAACAGCCTTATTCTCCGTGCTAGTTGACAGCATTCACCGTAATGTTCTTGGCTAGCGTGGGTATAGAGGTGGGGCGTCACAGCTTGGTATCAGAGCCAAACTTCGGAACAATGTAGAATAACTTAACAAGGATCATCGTCCTAAGTCTATCTTAGGAGTCGTGCTTTAGGATCTTATTCGGGTCTACGTACCGTCTTATCCTATTTTCTTTTATGATTCCTTGTTTTGCCTATCAAGATTGCTTGATATTCAATTTGGTGAATAACCTTTTTCTTCTTCTTCTTTCTTTCTTAAGGGAGAGAAATGTCTAGACCAGGCCGCCCTAGAGCCGTACCGTCTAGCACTCCACCCCAGGATGGAGTTTTTATGACTGCTCAACAGCTTCTTGATTTAGTGTCAAATGCTCAAGCAGCTGGAGCTAACCCGGAACCTACTTACCCAAAGTCGGGATTTGCACGCTTGTGCAGCGATTACACTAATTTGGGTGGGGAGCCATTCAAAGGTTCCGAAACTATTATTGAAGTACAGGCTTGGCTAAGGTCATGCGATCAAATCTTTTCTCGCATGAATCTTATTGACCTTCACCGAGTTCAGGTGGCCTCTAGTATGCTCCGAGAAAGAGCATTGGACTGGTACGAACTTCTTATTTCTGAGACTAATGAAGCGGATCTCACCTGGGAGAAATTCCGAGAACGCTTCGAGTTAAAATTCGTACCAGAAGCTGAGAAAGTGACGATGGCTCGTCGTTTCATTGACCTTGTTCAAGGCGATTCTTCCGTGAAGGACTAAGTTGCTTCTTTTGAATCACTTTCCAAATATGGGGTTGAATACATCAACACCCCTCTGAAGAAGAACCAGAGATTCGTCTATGGCTTAAACAGAAGTCTCAAGAAGCCATTACTTCTAAAGTTAGAAGTTTCTTTCGACCAACTCGTTGATATCGCTCTTCGTCTGGAAGAGGCGGATAGGGAGAATGATGTTGAAGTGGTGGGTTCCAAACCAAACTTCAACAACAAGAAGAGGCCAAGCAAATTCAAAGGCCCTTATCCCAATAAGAAAGGGAGGCAAGCAACTCCTACTAAAAAGACCTTTTCCTCTACTCAAGGGAAATGCTATAATTGTGGTTCGAAAGACCATTTTGCGAACAAGTGTTCAAAGCCTCGTACTTGTCGCTATTGCAAGAGCCCGGACCATTTTATGCATGTGTGTCCCAAACTTCAAAATAGGAGGGAGGGAAAGCTTAATGTTGCTCAAGCCCCTGGCAACACATCTCGTGGTCAAGGTATGCCTCATTCTATTCTAGATGGAATTATTTTATTTCGTGATCATCCTATTCGAGTTCTTTTTGATACGGGTGCGTCCCATTCTTTTATATCAAAAGAACTTGTTGATACCTTTTCTTTGGATGCTTTGTGTTTAATGACTTCTTTGAGAATTGCGAATCCGGTTGGTGGATCCGCAACAATCAGTTTATTGTGTAAAGATGTCGAGATTATTTTGTGTGATTTTTCTTTCCGAGCCGATTTGCATGTCATGCGTTATTTAGGCTTTGGAATGATTTTGGGAATGGATTGGCTTAACCGTTATGAAGCTCATATCCTATGTCCTGAGCGGACTATTCATCTTCGACATCCTCAATCTGTTAATCAGGTTTCTGTTATTCTTAAAGATTCAGATTCTGCTTTGGTTGCATCTTTATATTCTTTAAATCCTCGTGATGACGATGATGAGGGTGATATTATTTCTCTTATTCACGTCATTTGTGAATTTTTCGACATATTCGAGCCCGTTTTAAGATTACCACCTAAGCGAGCAATTGAGTTCAGAATTAATCTTATTCCGGGAGCTCAACCTATCACTCGTCCTCCTTATCGTATGTCCAATAAAGAAAACGAGGAGATGCGTAAACAATTATTTGAATTGGAAACGAAGCAATTTATTCGCTCTAGTTCCTCGCCTTGGGGGGCTTCAGCTATTTTTGTGAAGAAATCTGATGGTACACTTAGGCTTTGCGTTGACTACCGCAAGCTTAATGATCTTACTATCAAAAATAAATATCCTTTACCTCGGATTGATGATCTATTCGATCAACTTAGTGGTGCTAGAGTGTTTTCACAATTGGACTTGGCTACCGGTTTTCATCAGCTTCGTATTGCAGAGGATAGCATTCCTTTGACATCGTTCCATACTCGGTATGGATCTTATGAATGGCTTGTTATGCCATTTGGGTTAACAAATGCCCCGGCTTATTTCGTTGACTTAGTGAATCGAGTTTTTAAAGACTTTCTCGACCGGTTTGTTCTCATCTTTATCGATGATATTCTTGTGTATTCTAAAACCGAGGAGGAGCATGAAAAACATCTTCGAATTGTGTTGGAAACTCTTAGGAGTAATCAATTAAAGGCAAAATTTTCTAAATGCCATTTTTGGCAACCTCGTGTGAAGTTTCTCGCTCACATTATTTCCGAATCCGGAATTTCCGTGGATCCTTCAAAGATTGAAGCGATTCAAGATTGGAAGAGACCGGAGAGTGTGACAGAGATTCGTAGTTTTCTTGGATTGGCGGGCTATTACCGTCGTTTTATTAAAGACTTTTCTAAGATTGCCGTGCCTCTCACTAGCTTGACGAAGAAAGGTGTTAAATACATTTGGTCGGACAAATGTGAAGCTTCTTTTCAGAAATTAAAAGAACTTCTTTCGGATGCTCCTATTCTTGTTATTCCCGATGGGAATCAAGATTTCGTTGTTTATACCGATGCTAGTCGCATTGGTTTGGGTGCCGTTCTTATGCAAAAAGAACGTGTTATTGCTTATGCTTCTAGGCAATTAAAGCCTGCTGAGACTAGATATACCACTCATAATTTAGAGCTCGCGGCTATTGTTTTTGCTCTTCGGATTTGGCGTCATTATCTTTTAGGAGAGAAATTTGTTCTATATACCGATCATAAGTCCTTGAAGTATTTATTCTCTCAGAAGGAACTTAATTTGCGTCAACAATGTTGGCTCGAGTTCCTTGCTCCTTATGATCTTGATATTCTTTATACGCCCGGTAAGGGTAATCGTGTCGCCGATGCTCTTAGCCGTAAACAACAAGCTGTTGTTTCTTTGATGATATCCGAATGGAACGATCTCGAGATTTTATCCACTTGCGAAATTCGAGACCGTGTTTCCGATTTATGCTCATCATTTGTTTTGTGTAGCCTTGAGGCTCATCCATCTCTTTTGGACCGCATTCTTGAAGCTCAGTGGCTAGATCCTGAATTGGCTCTTCTTGGCCAAAATATTAAGGATAAAATTGATATTGAAGCTTTGAAAGACTTTGATATCGATTCTCGTGGCGGCATTCGAAGATTTGGTAAACTTGTCGTGCCAAATATTGGTGATCTTCGTAAAGATATTTTAGAAGATTCTCATCACTCTAGATTTACCACTCATCCCGGTAGTAGTAAAATGTACGCGGATATGAAGCGACTTTATTATTGGGAGGGAATGAAACTTGACATCGCTAACTTCGTTAAACGTTGCATGACTTGCCAACTCGTTAAGGCCGAACATCAAAGGCCCGGTGGGTTATTGCAACCTTTAGAAATTCCAGTTTAGAAGTGGGATCAAATTTCCATGGATTTTATAGATGGCCTTCCCCGTTCTCGTTCGGGTCATGATAGCTTATGGGTGATCGTTGATAGACTTACTAAATCCGCCCATTTTATTCCCGTTCGATCTAACCGAACCGTTCCTCTTTTGGCCAAACTCTTTATCAAAGAGATTGTTAAATTACATGGAGTTCCTACTTCTATAGTTAGTGATCGTGATCCATTGTTTACTAGTGGATTTTGGAAGAGTCTTCAAAAAGCTTTAGGGACGAAGCTTAATTTTAGCACCGCTTATCACCCCCAGTCCGATGGACAAACCGAGCGTGTTAATCAAACTCTTGAAGATCTTCTTCGTGCATGTGTTCTTGATTTTGGTGGAAGTTGGGAAGATCATATTTCTCTTGTCAAATTTTCCTATAATAATAGCTTCCAATCTAGTATTGGTATGGCACCTTTTGAGGCACTCTATGGTAGGCCATGCCGATCTCCTTCTTGTTGGCTTGAGGCCGGTGAGAAGCTGGTTTTAGGTCCAGATTTTATTCGTGATTCCACAGAGAAAATTGAACTTATTCGACATAGGATGAAAGAAGCCCAGAGTAGACAAAAATCCTATGCCGATAACCGGAGAAGGAAGTTAGAATTTTCTGTGGGAGATCTTGTGTTCATTCGTGTTTCACCTATGAAGGGTGTTGTACGTTTCAGTCGATCGGGAAAACTAGTGCCTCGATATATTGGGCCATTTCCTATCACCGAACGTATTGGTTCCATGGCTTATCGCCTTTTATTACCGGCTCAGTTTCTGCTATGCATGACGTGTTTCACGATTCTCAACTTCGGAAATGTCTTTGAGATTCCGATTTTGTTCTTGAGCCTGGTGTTGTGGAAGAGATTGAAGTTTCACCTAATTTAACTTATGAGCTACATCCTATTCGTATCATTGCTTCGGAAGTCAAACGACTTCGAAATAAAGATGTTCCGCTTGTTAAAGTTCAATGGTCTTCAAATCCTAAGGATTGTTCTTGGGAATCTAGAGAGTTCATCGAGCGTACACATCCGGACTTACTTTCTCGTGCTCTTTGATGTGAACTTCTTATTTCAAACTTCTTTTGTGTTGAATATGCTTTTATGGTTGTTACTATATATATATATATATATATATATATATCTTCTTCTTAAATATTGCGAGGACGCAATTTCTTTAAGGAGGGGAGTCTGTAACAACCCGCATATTTATCGATTTTATATTTAAATATTTTATTTAAATATTCTATCGTTAGTCGGATTTTAGTCCGAAAAGCTACTTTTTGCATACGGTCGAATTAGGACTCGGGACCACTTCCATTGAGTTTAAAATGCCGTTTGCGACCTTTTTGAGCATAAGTTTCGATATGTTTGGAGAAAGTTGATTTTTGCTACTTTTCACTTTGGGTTTGGTTTGGGCTCAGCCCTATGTTAACTTATGCTCAAATCTGAGCCACTCTTCCCCACTCACCCTCATTCTCTTCTCATTTCGGTTTTTAGAGTATTAATGGTGGGAGAGATTGGAAATTAAAACTCCAAAACCCTAGTTTCTCTTGCAAATCAAATTCCTAGCTCCAAACTCAAGAAGAACCCATTGGTAAGCTTCTCTTCTTCTTCTCCAACTTATTCTCATACCAATTTCAGAAATTCCTAAACCTAATTTTGGGAATGTTCTTGTTTTTTAGCATAGATTCAAGCTCAATTGGGTTGTGTTGAAGAGAGGTTGATTCTCCATTTGCTTTTAATCTTCTTCTTGTTCGATTTTGTGAAAAGGTGAGATTTTTATCTCACATCTATGACTATAATTATCTTTGGTTGTTGGGTATGAATTCCTAACACTTCTTCATGTGCATTTGCTCTTGATTTGGATTGGTTTTGTGAATACTCCAAAATTTGAGTTTTTAAGTCAATTTGTGTGAAAATCCTTTTATGGATGTTTGATCATGCTTTTGGTGATGCATCGGGGAGCAAATAGGGCCGGGTTGCCGATGGGCATAAACCCTTAGAGCCAATGTCCGTCCGGTTGCATTTTGGAAGAGTTTGCTCATCATTTGAATAAGGTTGAAAAACAGCCCAGGCATGATTCAGTCGACTGAAAACTCTGTTCAGTCGACTGAACCTGAAACCCGAGAGTTTCCAGGCATGATTCAGTCGACTGAAAAACTCTGCACAGTCGACTGAAACTGGAAACAGAAAGTTTCCTGAACCTGGAAAATTTCCAGGCACAGGGTCAGTCGACTGAAAACTCTGTTCAGTCGACTGAACCTGCTGTTTGAGTCCAATTTGCCTTTTTGGATTGAATTTCCAATTTAAATCGATTCGTGATGATCCTATTTATTGTCATCATTTATTATCATCTTTGATGACTTATTTTTTTTGGGAATTTTAGATATATCAACTTCGATGGATCCTTTATCGATTTCATTGGATTTTTATTCACATCTTCGAATGTGATCTTTGTGATTGATTGTTTCTACAATCCCCCTTGTGCCTTGTCACTTTAAAATATATAAAGGTTTTCTATACTAGTAGTAAATATCAAAACTCTTTCCTCAAACGATTTCAATACCATTTTAATACCAAATTCGTTTATAAAACCGTTTTCCAATCTATTAGTATATATAAACCTTTACCTCACTCGTATGAGAAATCTAATTAAACGACTTAGTAAAACAAGTGGTATGAAACGCTCGCGTTCACTTTGTTGGTTAATTCTTGGACTTGTTCGAATGAAACTCTTGTGACACTTTTCTAGTGGAGATCTACAATTTGTTCGTAAATATTTAAGTTAAACCAGTGGTTATGGGACATGATGCTAAGCTCATATATTTACTAGCTTACTGTAATCGACACTTCTCGATGATCATGACGATCATTTTTGTGATTTAGACTAGCAGTTGTGTGATGTCTCTTTGTCTGCTTTGTGGAGTTTCGACTCAAATTTGGTGGGGTAGCAACCCACGGTCTTCGGACCATTCGTGTGTCAGGTCTTCGGACCATTCGTGTGTCAAATTAATGGCTAGCTACCATGAGATAGCTTCTCGTTCGTGTGTTACAGCTGTTGGTGAGTTTTCATGCTCCCGTTCATGTGATAGGCCTCCCCTCCCCCTTTATTTTGTGAAATTTCTGGATTTCGTGTGTCGAATTCTGGAATTTATACTTCACCTATTTTTGTGATTTCTATTGATATGATTTATCAATTCTTGTGCATAGGTGAATTTGTGTGTCATTGACTGGATTTCTTGTGTTGATTTCTGGAATTTATGTTTCGCCAACTTTGTGATTTCTATTGATATGATTTATCAATTCTTGTGCATAGATGAATTTGTGTGTCATTAACTTGTTGTGAATACAAGTTTTGGGTATGATACCCTTTTTGGATCTTTGAGAAGATTCTTTGATATTGATTAATCGTTTGTTGATTATCATTTACATACTTATAGTAGCATGTCGTTATGGATATTAAACGTCTATGCCATATCTTATATGTCATTTATTGTGGCTTGGTGAATGAAATTAGGAGTATGACATTCCTTTTTATCTTGAGTAGATTATCGTGATATTGATTAATCTCTTGTTGATTTTTCAATTACTTATATATATCACAGCTAGGCATTGTGATTATTATGTGCTTAGTCATATCTCCTATTCTATATCATGTTATCTGATATTTATAGTTAGACTGATCCGTTTATTATTTTCTTATAAATAATACTCGGGTCAGACCGAGATGTTGCAGGTGCTTCGACTTGACTTCTCTCCGAGGATCCATTTCTCTGACCTTTTGCTTACTACTTAGATTAGTAGTTTTTGTTGTATACATTTGCGATACAGACTCCATAATGTATACTTATTCTTTTGTGTAGTTCATGTAACTATTCTTTTGTGATATTGTGGATCTTTTTAGACCACTACTCTGATGTACACTTTTATGTGTAGTATTCATATCTTATTCCGCCTTTGTGATATGAATTTTCTGTGACTGATTTATGTTATGTTTATTTCTATATTTGTTTTTCGAAGATATTTATAACCACTGTGTAGTAGCTTTGAGTTTGTGTCGGTATGTCGGATTTCCTCTGGATAAAGCATTGCATGTTATATATCTGACATATCAGTACTCGCGCAAAGAAATTACACGGATGGTCGCTCCTCAACAGCCTTATTCTCCGTGCTAGTTGACAGCATTCACCGTAATGTTCTTGGCTAGCGTGGGTATAGAGGTGGGGTGTCACATTATATATCTGTGAATTAATAACAAGTGTATTTGTAGAATAAAATTTAATTTCATTTTATTTGACTGTTATATAAATTGATGATGTTAAAAATCCTGTTATTAAACCTACACATCATCAGTTATATTAGATACTGTTTTATTTACGCTGTTATACTATTTATTAATTTACTGCTTAATCCCACTGCTAGTTCCCTGTAGAATAGAAATCGTTACAGGCTGAAATGATGGGCCTGAACGATATTCATTTATTTATTTAGTTATTTATTTAACTTGGGATTGCGGGTTTGAAATGATAAAACCCGGATTTTCTTTATAAATTACGGACTGAAATGATATATTATCCGTAGCACTTGACCTAGCTTAGAAAATATTATACAGACCCTTGGTTATATATATATATATATATATATATATATTCTGGAATTATTAAATATTAGAATGTATAATATTTTGTTTAAAATTTGATTTAAAATGATTCTTAAGCATAGTTATATTTTACAAGTTAAAGATGTAAATAAATAAAAGTTAAAATTTAAAGTATAAATTTCTCTTGTAAATTTGGATTTGTAAAATAAATGGAATTTTAGATAAGAAGTAAAATATGAAATTTGTTATAACTTGAATATAAAGCGAGGTAAGTTTTCTATGAATTAAATAGTTAAATTAGTGAAAATACGGAAGTTGAAATATAACCTGATTTAGAAATGGGAGGCTGGTTTTGAAATAAAGGTAAGATAAGAAACTAACTGGAAATTTATTTATTTTGGAAACGGAAATTTAACTTAATTGTTAAGTAAATTCATAGAAATTGTGTACTTGATTTTATATAAAGTATAAAAGTTCGATATATACTTGAAGAATTTACTTTATATAAAAAATCATAAATTATTGAGAAATTTAAATGACTATTTAAAAGTGGAAATTTTGATTTGTTTAAATAAAAGGTTTAATTTTGCTGAAACTATATTGAAATCTAAATTTTAATTTACTCAAATTTATTGTAAAGGATATTACCGCACTTTGCGAGTGCTGTAGTTGATACAATTGGACTAAGGCTAAACTTTGGGAATTTTATATTTGATTTTGTAAGAAAAATAACTTCACTTTTAAATAGTTTCAAAAGTAGCATTTTGATATTTTAGATTCTTTATAACCACGGGAATAATAATGTTGGTTGTTAAAGAGACCGGGATCGGATATGGGCATACTCTCTGTCGATACCGAAAATCACTTTGACAACCGTGTACGCGGTGGAGATTCCAGAATGAAGTAGGATGGCAGTGACGTTTCCTTTGAGGTAAATACGTGGACTCGACTCCCGTGAGTTGGCATAAGGTGGCTAAAACAGGAGTGATCGACGGATTAATGAGGTAGCACCTCTAATCGGACGCACTTTTTCGTATGCCATTCTATTACTTTTGTGATTGTTTTGGTGCGCACCTTTGATTTGGGAGTGTTGTTCAAGGTGGGCGGTAGCTGCGCGCTATGCGTTACCATCGGTCCGAAAGTGTAATTGGTATATCTACCCTGGCATTGCCTAGTTGTGCCGTGTCACCTACCATAGCGAGCCTTGTACAAGTTTAGTTTTCTCCCATAGCCCGTGTGATATCCTCTGGTGGCTTCCCGATCAAGAGGGACTATGATATTGGATGGACTACTTGGACTATTACGTGTTAAGGGGAATATTGGGTCACTCCTTAACGGTATTTAAAAGTAAGTTTATTTTAATATAGACACTATTATAATAGCGAAATTATTACTACATAGTAAATAGTTTATCGGATCCTTGGAGGATGGGCCGTCCCAAGCATCCTTTAAGTTACTAGCTTTATATTACAGTTCACTTGAATTAGCTTACACTGTATAAGTATGTATGTCCTGACTCAAATGTTTATGTTTTATTTTACGCTCAGGTCAGCCTGAGTTTCAGTTCAGACTTCACCTCCAGAGCTAAGACTTCAGCAGATCATCTCTTTTCAAGCTACCTTCAAGCTTCTGTTCAGTTCTTATTTTAGCCTTTGAAATTAAGACAATTTAATATTGAGAGTTTCTTCGGAGATTTCAAACTATATTTGGTTTAATACTATGTACTTTATATTTATTTTGAGACTATTGATAGTGGCTTCATGAACCACTATGTATTTTTTTATAATTCCGCTGTGAGAATTCGTGTTCCATGTCTGTGAGTCTGTGATTATTTATTTACTGTATTTTCTGAGATTTGCCAAATTTTATTTACAACGCGGTATTTTTGAACAATTCAAGTCCGACATGTGCGGATGCGAATGGTTGAAAAAAAGGGGTCGTTACAGGGTTGAGAAAAATAGTAGTTCTATTTTTGCAATGGAAATGGTTAGGGAAGCGAAGATAAATCGAAATGTTGTGAAATCGAGAGGAAGTTATAAGTTAAATGAGTTATCGAGATTTTAAAAATATAATTTTAAATTTTAAGAAGGGAGTTTGTTTTAAAAGGAAAATTTTATTATTTTAAAACTATGGAATTTTAAACTAGTTGAGATTGGAATACTTCAGTAAGTAGATTTTCAAATGTTAAGTATTTATTTAATAAATTCTAACTTTTAAATTCAGTTATTGGAAATTTATATGTTCAACTAAAATGAGATATAGATGTTATAAAAATGTTTAAATACTTTAAATAATAACTTAAACATATTTTAAAAAACTACTATTCTTTAAAGAAAATACTCACTATATATATATATATATATATATATATATCGTTTTGAAATGATTGTAAATTTATTTATAAGTTCTCTTGAAATGTGTAGACGGGTTTATTAAAGGATGAGATTTTTAAAAGAGAAACCTTATAAATGGAATGTTAGAGACTTAAGAGAATTTCAAATGTCTAGATGTGATAACTTTGGGAAGATTTTGAATTCATTTAAAGATGTTAAAAAATGGTTGGTTGGGATTATAAATAACTAAAATCGATTTGGGAATCGTAAGAAGAATTTATAAAAAAATCCGGAGACTTATGAGATAGGTATGAATATTCCAAGTTACATCAAAATGATTTTGGAAATTACACGTATAAATATTTTCCTAAGTATTGAAAGGAAGGTTTTGGAAATATTTTTAGTGGAAAATGATTTGGAATAGTAATATTTCTAAGTGTCGTAAAAATGGAAGTTGGGGATATTTATAAGTATTGGAAGTGCTGGAATATCCTTTATGGATACAAGTGTTGAAATTGTTTTCAAATATAGAATATTGAAGAGATTGAATATATATATATATATATATATATATATATCTTGATGAAGATGTTTTGGAATAAATATTTTGGAAATTTATAAAACTGGGCCTAGTGACTGCTTATAGATGTTTTATTGATAGTTAAATAACAGACTATCAATATTAGCCAATTTCGTTAATCGTTTCAAAGAGACCAGGATCAGAATTATTATCCGAAAACCACTTCGATCCGGTTTGAACATTACGAATGAATACCGTGAAGATGATGAAGACATTAATTCGGTTTGTCCAGACCCAGGACAACTTGCAAGGACGAACGCTATCAGAACATTATCCTTGGAGGATGATGAGCATTTTAGTAAAATTCTTGAAAGGTAACGCTTCGCCTCGAACCTCATCAACCGAGAGTGACTAAAATAAGGGAGATGCAGCATGGCTAAGTGGGTCGTACACAAGTAGGGTATGTTATCACCTTCTAGATGTCCTCGGAAAATGTACTTATTATGGATATGGTTTGCATGAAAGAAGCGCTCGATAGTAAGGGTGGGAACACCCGGGGTGATAACATATTCGGTCTATCCAAGTCAGAGGTAGGTCGGTCTTGTGTAGCGGGGGATCCCCGCGTGGTCCTCGGTACATAGTTCTAGAGGCGTACTGTGATGGGCGGTACCTCAGTGGCCTAGTCGTTCATTGGAATCCACTCTCCAATATGAGCTTATGGTTTTGTTTGTAGAGCCTAATATGTTGGAATTTAATTAATGTAACCATTTCAGCTATTCGAATAAGTATTTTTGTTTAGGCACTATTATAATATCACTGGATTTTCTATAAAATGTTTTAGTTATCGTAAGGTTAAAGCCTGTCGTGTTCATTTATGACGTGGTCTTACCAGATATTTTTGTTTCAAAGGTTTTGGAAAAAATGTTAATGACCCAATTGAGTGTCTTTCCTCACGCTTGTTTTCCAAACTGACTCGGGTGTTATTTTATTATGATACTTGAGTCAAACCGAGAATTACAGATTCAGGTTAAATGCTATGGAGCTCAAGAGACTAGCTGGAGGAGCTTCAGACGAACTTTCATACTTGAATTATATTCCGCTGTGTAAGGACAAGTTATAAACTGTCCAGTTTGATGTATTGATTGTCGCACTCTGATGATTGTAAGTATATAAACTATTACAGATTCTTTGGTATAAAATCTGTTATTATATATTATATTTGTGCCACTGCGATTGTGAGATTCTATGTTGTTGTTTCTATTTTTCTTCTACCTCTTTCTTCTTCTTACCCTAAAGATTCGTATTTCTGTCCAATTTGAATTGAGCTGAGGTTAAATATCGTCGACTTAAAGTGGTATGAATTTGCGAGTCTTTACATTTGGTATCAGAGCTGAAGGTTAAGCAAGAACCTTGGCTTTGGTGGGGATCTACTCATTAGAGATAGGGTCAGTAGTACTCTAGAATGAGTTGAGTGTAATAATAGATATGACCACATATATGCTAGTGAATATAAAATGGTTTATATTGTGTTGATCTATCTATTGAGTGGTATATAAATTCTGTTAGAATAGTGGGACGCCGCTAATTCGATAGGAGTTTCTAAATACTTGAACACGATAAACTAACACAGTATGGTTTTGAAGCGGGTAGATGAAATAATTTTACCCAAATTATATTTTTATATAAAGGAAAAAAATTTCTAGAAATTATTATAGCATATTGGAGTGTTGGTTGATAATATTATAATCGAAACAAGATTATAAAATCTGAAATGGTTATATATTTATAACCAAATGGAAATTATATAAGTATGGATTATATAATTGAATTAAAAAAAATAAGATTTGATAAAACCAGAGTTTGAAAATATTAAATTCTAGAGATTTTTGGTAAAATTTTCCGAAGTGTTTGAAAATAAACAACAGTAATATTACTTTTGAAAAGATTTTGAGCAGAGAAATGGTTTTAAATGGATTTTGAGGATATATAGCACTGAACTCACTATAGTCACTGGAAAATAATTCTGGTATGACTGCGCAACATCATCTATATTCATTTTCGGGTTTCTATGTGATAGATTGCTATCGAAATTGATTTGTTCAGATTTGTTGGAAGAACAAGTTTTGTTTTGGAAGTTCCAAAGGAAATTTGCTTTGGATAAAACCGAAGGTTGGTTTAAAATTTGAAAAGTATGATTTTAGGATATTTGTGATTTCAAAATGATTAGAAATAAAAACCAGATGTTTGAATTCTGGAATCCTTATATAAATAATTTACTGATTATCAGGAAATAATTTATAAACTTGTAAATTGAGAATGATTCTAAATAAGAAAGAAAAACATGGAATTTGAGATTTTGGAAATTAATTTTAACTTCGGTAAAGTTAAGATGGATAAAAATTAAACTTAAGAAAAGCAAATTGAAATAAATAAAATGAATTAAATTTGACTCATGATAGTTAAACAGATTAAATTGGTAAAAGAAAATTTAAATTTAACTTTAGTTAGGTTAAGTTAATAAAAATTTGGTTGAATTTGGATTGAATTGAAATATAATTGAAATGAGTTATAAATGATTTTAAATGGAATAAATAAACTTTAATGGCTTATAAATTTGAAATGAATTGAATAAAAATGTACTTGGTTATAAATAAGTGTATAATCTCGACTTAAAAATGAAATGTGAATATATTCAAGTATAGAATTGATGGAAATGGTAAATATAAGTTATGTGTCTTATAAAAAATTGAAAAGTAGAACAGAAAACCTAAAATAAAAGTTGTTTGATATTATGGTAAGAAAAATAAATTCCAGCTTGAATTATAAAAATGGGATTGAACTCAAGAAAATTTAATTGAAGTGATTTTTGAAATAAAAATAAAATATTGAATTATAGAATAAAAGTGAACTAATTAGATAATTAATTAGTTAACGGAATATTGTAATGGAACTTAACTTGGTGGAATAAAAATTGGATTATGGATTAAAAATGGATTTTGAAGTTAAACTTGAGTAATGAATAAAATTCGGCTTAGATTGTGAGAGGATGAAATATAATTGAAATGTTGCCGAATGAATAGAATTGGGTTAAAATAGAAATGGTGTGAGTTGCAAATAAATCCAATTTGAGTATAAATAGATTAAAAATGACCATGATATTAATTAAATGAGTTTGAGAATGAATCGAGAATAGAAATTAAAATTTGAAGTGGGATAAGTGAAGAAACTAATTAAATAGATTAGTAACTGGTATGAAGTTTGATTGAAAAAAAATCAAATCAAAAGTTTGAAGTGAAATTTGTTGCGAATAGAAACGAACTTAAGTTGTTGGTTAAGATGATTGAAATAAATAACTTAAGTTAATATTTAATGGAAGCTTGGCCTCGAGTAGATTTGTGACATGACCATTAAATAAAATAGCATGGAATGTTTCGAGCTAAATTAAATGGATTTGAAAACGATGAAAGTGGATTTGAATGGATTGCAAAATGAATCGAATTAGAATTAATTAGAAATGGAATAGAATTAAATATAAGTTAATTTGGAATTAATTTAAGATAGCTATAAGCTGGATGGTTATTTTATTAAGCGAACATCGCTGAATTTGCATAGAAAAGTTTGTCGTTTGACGTAAATGGAAGTAAACAAAAAAATTATGAATTAATAGAAGTGAATGAATTTATTTTCAATCAATTTGAAATGAATGTGGGTTTTTTTGGAATCAAAATAAATTGAATGCATGAAAAGTGAGTTGTAAATCATTCGGATTGAATGAATTAGTGTATGGGTTGGTTGAAAATAATTAAATAAGTTTCAAAACCTTATATTTGCTAATAAATATTGTTTAGCATGCATTTCTTATGAAACATGTGTGTTTAAACCATTTAAATTGTTGAATGTTATTGAAATTTCTTGTTTTGGTGCTCACGTGTTTAAATTGAGTAAGTACAGGCACCTGGAGGCCGTTTGGCTAGACTTTGATCGCGCTAATTGCAAAATAAATAAGTCGTCTGCTTAAAAACGCTAAATAAAGGTACGCCTACGTAATAAAAGAATGAAAATATAAATATTATGTATATATATTTTGTTTTCTGACAGTGTATGGGGGAAGAATGTAACAATACGGATTTTTCGACGTTTGATTTGGAATATTTAAATGGCTTTAAATATTGAATTTGAATTATAGATTGATTTTGAATATGAAAATTTGGTTTTCATTTATAAAATAAATTCAGAATTTAAATATAGAAATTTACTGGATAATTCAATTATTTAATTTTATAATGGGATATTGGTAAAAAAAATTGTATCTTAAGTTCCAAGCTCAATAAAAATAATTTAAAGGCTTATAAAATTTATATTAATAATAATGAAGATAATAAAAGTTTTAAAATTGAATTTAAAAGTGACCTGTTCAATTTTAAAAATAGCTTATTCATATTGACATTTAAAAATAGCCTTCTGAGGCACAATCTCATATTTCGATGAAACTAGTTCCATTGAATTCGTAACATTGCATTATTGTCGGATTTCAAATTTCGTAGCAGTTGGAGTTATCGTTTGATCGTACAGGATAGAAACACATTGGAATTTATATCGATATTCAATATAGTAATTGAGTCCAAAAAGCTTTCTTCTCCATACGATCAAATTAGGACTTGAAACCATTTCCATTTTGTTCGGAATAGGGGTATAACATTATAAATACCTAGTGGCATGCCTCGATAGGGGTTCGAATTTGAAGCTATGAAACCGAGACGTTAGAAATTTAAATAATATATATGTAATTATATCGATTGACACATATGTCCATATCAGCTCTTTTCTCCCTTTCCAAATCACTGTACCTTGGCCTATTCAAACACACTACCACCCATTCCTTTACTTCGTTAAATCACGTTCCCTCCCTTTTCTTTTCAGAAAATCCATAAACGAAAGATTCGTTCATCCAAAAAGAATTCAAAATGATAACTAAAATTCTCCTCCTCAACTCATGCACCATTCTCCTCCTCAACTGAAATGATTCAGAATCGATTCAAATTAATCATCAACAAAAATGAAAGAGAGGCTTGAAATTGTGATGAAGGCAGAGGGCTCACGTGTAGGCACGCGAAGGGTAGGGGAAGCGCGCGAGTGAAGGGGGTGGAGCGATCGGCTGTGGGTTATGGTTGAGCAGGCGAACGCAAGAGGGGTTTCGCGACCTTCATTGTGAGGTCAGCGATAAGTTGGGTCCTTGTTGATGAAGCTCCGAGGTCGTGCAGGTGTACGAAGGTGGAAAATGGAAATTAGAGTAGTAGAAGTTTGAGGAGGTCGGCATAGCTCGACAATGGTCAGTAATGTAAGGGGGAAAACCAGACGTGGGAAGTTGTAACATCTCTTCGGGTGGACGTGGGGTGCGCAGGTGGTAGTGGCTTGAAGGGAACATGATGGCATGGAATTTTTTTTGAAGCATTGGCTATGGGAGGAGGTTCTGGGTAGCGTGGGTAGGGGGCGACAAGGAAAAAGCTTGTTCGAACTCAATGGCAGCATGGGAAGGGAACGGCAAGAACCTCGTTTAGGCTAATTCTAATTATATTGATTTTTAAAGTAATTAGTTGATTTAATTTTGAGTACATAGCTTATTAATTTATTAAATTTTAGATAAGGCTAAAAATAAAAAAAGAACAAGTTGATATTGGAACGAATGGCAAATTTAAAAATCAAGATGAGAAAGTCTAACTCATTTGGATTTGCAAACTTTAAATTTAAATAGCTGAATTTAAATTATTAGATGCTTGGTTGAATTGATGATTATTTTGTCCGTTAGATGTATATATATCGTAGTATATATATTAGTAGTTGGAGTGATATTCCCGCTCTTTATAGCAGATAAGACCCTATGCGCCCCAGATAATAGCAGATGGCCTTATATACCGCGATATCCCCCCTCGAAGTGGGATTGGTATTTATTTTATATTGTATTTACATCTGTGGATGCAGGGAATCAGGTTGAAGGGATCCAAAAATATTCCTTAAATTTATTATTTATTTTTCATATATAGTGACATATGATATGTGTAGAATAATCTATTTTAGATTACTGTAGTAATTGAAATTATTGGATGCTATTGTAGCACTGGCCTGAATTTCGATAACTTTAAAACTATAAATATATTTTTAAAATTTATGGGATTGAAGGGAATTTGATAATAAAATACATAAATTGGAATTGGAGTTACTATAAAGAAATTGAATTAGAAAAATATAATTGATTTGGCTATACTTAACTATTGCGGATAAATAAATGGAGATTTCTTAAATCAATTATACAAGAGAATTTATAAATGATATTCTGTAAATATAAAAAGGAGTCAAAATCAATATTGAAAATAGATTGGAAGTGTAAAATAAACTTATAAGAAATGATTATACATAACAGAATTTTATAAATAAGATTTGTTTTATATACAGGGTTGAGAAAAATAGTAGATTTTATGTTTGAAATGGAAATGGTTAGGGAAGCGAAGATAAATCGATATGTTGTGAAATCGAGAGGAAGTCATAAGTTAAATGGGTTACTGAGATTTTAAAAATATATTTTTAAATTTTAAGAAGGGAGTTTGTTTTAAAAGAAATTTTTTATTATTTAAAAACTATGGAATTTTAAACTAGTTGAGATTGGAGTACTTCAGTAAGTAGATTTTCAAATCTTAAGTATTTATTTAATAAATTCTAACTTTTAAATTCAGTTTTTGGAAATTTATTTGTTCACCTAAAATGAGATATAGATGTTATAAAAGTGTTTAAATACTTTAAATAATAACTTAGACATATTTTAAATAAACTACTATTCTTTAAAGATAATACTCGCTATATATATATATATATTGTTTTGAAATGATTGTAAATTTATTTATAAGTACTCTTGAAATATGTAGACGAGTTTATTAAAGGATAAGGTTTTTAGAAGAGAAATCTTATAAATGGAATGTTAGAGACTTAAAGAATTTCAAATGTCTAGTTTTGATAACTTTGGGAAGATTTTGAATTCATTTAAAGGAGTTAAAAATGGTTTGTTGGGATTATAAGTAAGTAAAATCGATTTGGAAATCATAAGAAGAATTTATAAAAAATTCCTATGACTTATGAGGTAGGTATGAATATTTCCAAGTTAAATGTTAAAATGATTTTGGAAATTACACATATGAATATTTTCCTAAGTATTGAAAGGAAGGTTTTGGAAATATTTTTAGTGGAAAATGATTTAGAATAGAAATATTTCTAAGTGTCATAAAAATGGAAGTTGGGAATATTTCTAAGTATTGGAAGTGGTGGAATACCCTGTTATGGATACAAGTGTTGAAATTTTTTTCAGATATAGAATATTGAAGAGATTCAATATATATATCTTGGTGAAGATGCTTTGGAATAAATATTTTGGAAATTTATAAAATTGAGCCTAGTGACTGCTTATGGATGTTTTATTGATAGTTAAATTACCGACTATCAACATTCACCAATTTCATTAATTGTTTTGAAGAGATTAGGATCGGATTTAATTATTTGAAAACCACTTCGATCTGGTTTGAACATTACGAATGAATACCATGAAGATGATGAAGACGGTGATTCGATTTGTTCAGACCCATGACAACTTGCAAGGACGAATGCTATCAGAACATCATCACTAGAGGACGATGAGCATTCTAAGTAAAATTGATCTTGAAAGGTAATGCTTAGCCTCGTACCTCATCAACCGCGAATGACTAAAACAGGGGAGATGCAGCGAGGCTAAGTGGGTCGCACCCAAGTAGGGTATGTTATCATCTTTCTATATGTCCTCGGAAAACCTATTTCTTATGGATGGTTGTGCATGGAAGGAGAGCTCGATAGTATGGGTGGAAACATTTAGGGTGATAACATATTCGGCCTATCTAGGTCAGAGGTAGGCTGGTCTCGTGTAGTAGGGGATCCCGGCGTGGTCCTCGGTACATTGTTCTAGAGGTGTACTGTGATGGGCGGTACCCAGTTGCCCAGTCATTCGTAGGAATCCACTCTCCAATACGAGTTTACGGTTTTGTTTGTTGATCCTAGTATGCTGGAATTTAATTAATGTAACAAGTTCAGTTATTTGAGTAAGTATTTGTGTTTAGACATTATTATAATATCACTGGATTTTCGATAAAATGTTTTGGTTATTGTATGGTAAAAACTCGTTATGTTCATTTGTGACGTGGTCTTACGAGATACCTTTGTTTCAAAGGATTTTGAAAAAAGTTAATAATCTGAATTGAGTGTGTTTTCTTACGCTGGTTTTCCAGACTGACTCAGATGTTATTTTATTATAATGCTCAGGTTGGCCCGAGTATTACAGATTCAAGTTAAATTCTATGGAGCTTAGGATACTAGTTGGAGGAATTTCAAATGTATTTCGGTACTTGACTTATATTCCACTGTGTAAGGACAAGTTATAAACTGTCCAGTTTGATGTATTGATTGTTGTACTCTGATGATTGTAAGTATATAAACAGTTACAGATTCTTTTGTATAAAATCTGTTATTATATATCATATTTGTTCCGCTGCGATTGTGAGATTCTGTGTTGTTATTTCTATTTTTCTTCTATCTCTTTCTTCTTCTTACCTAAAGATTCGTATTTCCGTACAACTTGAATTAAGCTAAGGTGAAATATCATCGATTTAAAGGGGTATGGATTTACGGGTCTTTACATTATCTTTTTTTCTTCTATCCTTAATGGCTCGTCTTCCAGTGCAAGAAAAGCAGATGTTACACATTCGTAGTTATTTTATTCTTTACCCCATCTTAATTGGGCAGTCATCCCTACCCGCTCCATATTAAAATTGATTTGGTTTTCACTACTCTTTATAAAAATAAAACTTCATCTTCATGAAGTACTTAATCTAAAAATTTCATCTTGAAAACAGAGACTATGAAACCTTTTTTTTCAAATTTAGAAATTGCTTGGTTTTCAAAAGGAGCTATCGAATTTCCCTTTTCAAAGAATTTCTACAACATGGATTTGCTTCTTTAAAAGTAGGATTTTTAACTCAAATTATTTACCATGTTTTCATCTAAAATCTCAATTGCCATACCAAACCATTTTACAAAATCTTTTTTTATAACTTTAAACAATGGAAAGTGAAGTAGACAAGGATAGCTTCCATCCTATTATTTTCCTACTACTTTTATTTTCACTTTTCAACCATAATGGAGATTCTAATAGCACAAGAGGGGGACTTCTAAAAGATATGTGCAATCATCGCATATATTTATAGATTTATCCATTTTTCTATGCTTTGCCTCTAACTTCCTATATCGCTCCCAACTAAATTACTAACACTATTCTAACATAAATTCCTAAATGACTTCTACTAACATAGCTCTCTTCTTTTTTTATTATTTTTCTAATTGACTCATTGCATTGTGTGATGTCCCGGAAATTTAGGCAATATTTATTTAATAATTTCATTTATAATTATTTTAAAATGTGAAATATTGATTTAATAATCTAATTCAAACAGAATTATCTTTTGAAATTTTATAATTATTTAATTTGTCAAATGATATTCTTTTCAAAAATTATAATAATGATAGTCTAATTTGAAAATCTTATTGTTTTCAAATGTTAAAAATATTAAAGTAATAAAATTATCTTTCTAAGCTGATTTAAAGATATTTATTTATAATGTATATATGTGTATACATTGTAAATAGGAGTTTTGATTTTAATTTAAATTTAATAAAGAATATTTTCCAATTTATTTTATATATATGATGTATAATTTATGAATTGATTAAATTGATTTAAATTAGTATTGAAAACTTTTCAAAAGTTTGTTTTAAAAGTCTATCTTATATTTTCAAGAGAAATTAAAGTGAATATTTTGTTATAAATATATAATAGTTTAAATTGTGAATTATAATAAAAGTTTATTTTGTTTTATTTTAAAAATTGTTTTTCATTTGAAATAAGATTTAGTTCATTAATATTAGAGTATAGTATTTTGATTTGAAACTCTTGAATAAAATGAATTCAACCTTTCTTTTCTTTTTAAAATTTTCTCTTTTGAAAATTAGTTTTAAAATATTATTTTAAAAATATTCAAGAAAACATTAATATGTATAATGTTATAAAATAAGTTTTCATGTAAGGCTAAATATTGTAATAAAGCATTTAAAACATCTTAAATTAAATTAGAAATGGTTTTAGAATAAATTTAAATACATTTATAAATTAAGAATCTTCTTTTTATATTAAAAATGCACATGTGTTAAACTCTTAATAAATAAAGTAGACACTTGTAATCACATTACAAACTTAATACAACAAGTGGCAATGTTTGTTTATTTTTGAAATTTATTCTTTTAGATAAGAAATGTAACAATGCATTTTGTTAAAACATTATCTTCAATTGAAATCTAAAAATCAGATTTAAGTAAAATCAAAACCCAAATTCAAACAAAATTCAATCAAAATCCAGAAACCCAAATTCTGTTTAAATCTGCAATCAAAAATCTGCAAATACAATTCAATAAAGAAAAAAAAAATCCTGCAAACAAACTTCAAATCTGCAATCTGTATGAATCAACTTCAACTTCTGCAATCAAACTGGAGGCAGCTGCGGTTTTAATTCAACAACAAGTAAAAAAGCAACTTCAATCAGCATTTCAAAGCCCAGATTTCTGCATGCAAGTTCAATATGCAGGTTCCAGGAATAATGCAATTTCATCTCTGGAATTGTTCTCTGCATCCTCATTTTGAAGGTGAGTAAACTTCTTATTTTTAAAACAGTTTTTCTTTTAAATCAAAGCTAAATAAAATTTCCTGAATTCAAGCATTAGTTCAAATAAATTAAAATCCGATTGATGAAAACTGCTCTGTTATTTTTGGAAGTGAGAACCTCAATGCAAAAAGTTGAAATTATCTGTTGCATGTGAATATATAGGAATGTGTATGCTTGTATGATTTTATTTGTGATGAATATTGTGTGTGAATATATATAAGTATATATATATGTGTGTGATTACAGGAAATCTGATAACTGTTTTCTGTTTTAAACTAAGTTTAATAGAAAAACTTTATTCACTTATTTGACTTCTGTTAGAAATTAATATGTGTAAACAAATAATTTTTGTTTAGTAAGAAATTATGTACTTAAATCATAATTTAGTTACATTGAAAAATCTGTTACCTCTGAAGCAAATACAACAGTAAGTATTTTCAATAAAACAAGAATATCAAACATCATTAATTATTTAAACAAGTTTATAACAGGAATGTATGATAGAAACCATGAATTTTAAAACAATATTTACATTTTATAATTTACTGATAGGTTAGTATTTCTGAATTGAACAAAATTGGGAAATCTGGGTTTATCTAATTTCCTAGGGATTTTGTGGTGATGTGGTTCTATCTGGAGGTGGAGGATGGATGTGAGAATGGGGAAAAATTGGGCAATAGTTGATCAGAGAGGGGAGGAGATGGTAATTGTGATTTCCAGGTTCTAGCCCTAGTTTGGAGTAGTTGGGGTTTTAGTAGCTTCTTGATTTTTCTGTGATGCACCGAGTGTTATCAGTTTTTGGGAAGTTGTAGAGGAGTCGTGGAAGAAGAGATAGCCAAAGTCGCATCAACGATGGTGGTCGGAGGTGGGTTTCCTCGGCGTTGACAGGTTTGGGTTATACGATGCATTTGGGTTTCCAGGTTGCAGTTGATTTCTCTATATTGATTTCAAGCTGATATGGGGGTTTGGATGGTCGTGATCATATGAGGAGATGGTCGGCAACTTGTAGAAGTAGGTTAGAGTGGCTGGAGTTCGCCAAGGTGATGGTGCATATGTACCGTACATGTTTGAAGTCCGGTGAACCTTTGGGGGTTGTGCAGGGTAATTGAATCGAAGATAGTCTCGGGTTTTCGTGATTCTGTCTCGAAGCAGCTGGGTTGGAAACTCGAAGTAGATATGGTGGTTTCTCGGGTTAGTGAAGTTACAGGTTTAAAACCTCAAGTGTGCAGTTTTTTTTAAACTTGGAAGAATTTAAATTTTAAAACAGAATTTTAACAAGAATTTAAATTCCAAGTTAGGATGAAATTGAATTCAAGTTAGCTTTTGAATTCAAGTTTTAAAAATGAAGAATTTAAATTTAAGTAAGTTTTAAATTTAGTTTTGAAATCAAATTAAATATAGTTTTCAGGTTTACTTTGAAAACCAGATTTGAATTCAAAACAGTTTTGTAAAAAATTTCTAAAAAAAATGGACAGATCCAAATGTTTTTAAGAAGATTTAAAAATGAATTTGATTTCAAATAAAGTTTAAATTTGAAAGAATTCTCTTCTTTAATATTTGAACTAAAGTTATGAAATGTTAACTTAAATTTGAAAGTTAAAATAATCAATTTATTTTCAAAGCTTGATTTATTTTAATTAAGTAATTTTTTTTTAAACCTTTCTTTTATATTTAAGAAATGATTGTTCTTTAACATTTATTTTATTTTAAGGTTTATAATTTTTTAAATTTGGATTAATGTTTAAATAGTTAAACATTTTAAATAATAAATTTTTAAATGGAATTTGAATTTAATTTAGAAATGTATTGTTTTAAATACATTTTGGATGTAGATAAAGTCATTAATAAGTAAATGAATTATTTTGGATAATTAAGAATTCACTTATTTATTTGATTTTAAATAATGACTTGAATTAATTTATAATTAAAAATGATTAATGAATAAATAATCTAAGATAATTTTTCTTAATTAAGTAACTAATGAAAATATTGATTAATGATAATTATTATTATCTAAGGATAATTAAGTAATTAATTAATGTAATTAATTTTGATAATTAACTAGATTAATTAATTGAATATAATCAATTGTAATTTGTTAAGTATAATTAATTGATAAAAGTAATTAAGAAATTAATTACTTATTGTAATTAATTATGATAATGTAATTTGTTTAAATTAATTAATTTAGTTTAATTAATTTAAGTAAATCATTTGATGATTTAATGAGTGTAATTACTTAATGTAATTAATGGAGCAGGATTTCTTAGAGGAGTAATAATTGATAATTACTGGAATGTAGTTAGTGAAAATGAGTAATTTGGATAATTACTTTTGTAATTAATCAAGGGATAAATTAATGAAGATAATTAATTATGGAATAATTAATTTTTTAATAAGTAATTAAAGATAGTTATTACTTAATTTAATATTAATCAGGGTGATTAATAATTGTATTTTGTTGATTAATTACTAAATGTAATTAATATTAAATAAAGTAATTAATTTGAAATTTGAATTAGAGATCATTAACTAATATAATTAATGATGTGATTAAGAATTGATTAATTAAGTAATGATTAATAATTAATAATTAAGTAATTAATTAGTTGTAATTAATTAAGGATAAATATAATTAATTGTAGTTAATAATTGAAGTAATTAAATGTTAATTACTTATGCATAAGGTTAATTAATTTGTGAAAATTAATTAAAGACTAATTACTTATTGTAATTAGAGGATGGTTAATCAAATGGGTTTAATCAACTTGAATACTTAGTGAATAATTAATTAACTGGGTTAATTAATTAATGGATATTAAGCAGGATTTAAATGTGGTAATTAATTTAATTATTTTAAATTAATTAGAGATATAAGTAATTAATTTAATTCATTTTAAATTAATTATAATTGATGGTTAATAAATCATTGCTTATGGATGTTATTGATTGAATGGTTGTGATCCCAGTTTTGAGATGAGTTGTATCTGTATGATATGGATGTCTGGTTATAGTATGATGGTTTGTGACGGATTATCTGGTTGTGATGATTATCTGTTTGTGATGATGATACAGATTATCTGTTTATGATGAGAATGTGACTATCAATTGTGATATCTAGTTTATCTATCTGTGTGAAATAGATAATAATGAAATGAGTTAATTGTTTAAAACCCTTAAGTATAACTTGGACGTTAAAATGGCGTTTGGTTTCGGTGACACCGAGATCGGGTTCCATATTTGGATATCCGAAAACCACATTGATTTCAATTAAACGTTAGGTCGTTAATCCAAGTGGAGCAAGTGAAGACTCGAGGTGTAAAAACTATACGTCAGTTCAACTCTGTGGGTGATTCCATAATGAGTTTGACGGAATAGTACTTATAGGTTCGAGATGGAGATTTAGAGTGCAAGGGCTATGGTCATTGACTCTGAGGGTGATTCCAAAATGAGTGCAACGAGATAGTGCCTTCGGTTTCGTTCGAACCCAGAACGAACTTGTATGGATTGAATGCTTTCAGAACATCGTCAGGTGGACGATGAGCATTCTAAGTTTAATGTGACCTATAAAGGTAATCGTAACCTCAAGCCTCATCAACCAAGAATGGCTAAAACAGGGGAGGTGCAGCAAGGCTTCATGGGTAGCCCCCACTAGAGAGCAAGATTTACCCCTGTCTAGAGGTCCCTTTATATTCGGCTGTGTGGCAGTTGGCGACGACCAATCTGTGGGGTGGTCTTGTTCAGAACTGTTCAGTAAGGAATGTTTCCGGCTTTGTATTGCAGGGGAGCGGGCGTACTCCTCGGTACGGTGATCTAGGCCACGTACTGTGAACGGCTGCACCCTAGTAGCCCTGCCATTGATGGAAACCCATTCTTCCTACGAGACCCTACGGTTTTGATTGTATTACCCACTTTTGTGGCTAGTAGCTGGAATTTAATAATGTAACAATTTCGGCTATTTCTTATTTACTTGAAAACCCTAGACACTATTATAATATCACTGGATTTCCTATCAAATGTTTTGGTTAGCGTAAGGTAAAAACTTTTCCATGTTTATGTGTGGGAAGTTTTACGTGATACCTTTTGTTTCAAAGGATTTTCTAAAGTTAAGCAACTTTTATCCCCGTTTACTCACACCAGACCCATGTCTGACCCGAGTGTTTATTTTCTGTTTTATTAAACTCTTGGGTACTCATATTATGTATGAGTAGTCAAGTGTTTCAGGATTGCTTTGACGAGTTCAGGAGGAGATAATGGAACAGGAGGCTTCAGCGTGTAGATATATATTGTAACGACCCAGAATTTTAATTAATTAAAATTTGAATATTTAATTAATTTTAAATATTAATAAGTGAATTTATTAGTCAAATAAATTTTTATTTGAATTATTGGATTTAATTGAATAATTAAATCGATAATTTAATATGTTAAATTATGGAAATAATTGAAAATTGGGTTAAATATGATTGAAAATGATTTGTAAAATTTTATTTTATCATATGGGAGTTAGAATGATATTTTAGAACTTTTAAAATCGAATTAAAAGTTAATTTGTGAAAATTGAATATTTTAATATTAAAATCGACTAGTGAAAATAGCCAATTTTTGAACGGTCTCAGAATTGAACGAAACCAGTTCCATTGGATCCGTAATAGTTAGTTATTACCGGATTTCAAATTTCGTGTCAATCGGAGTTATCGTTTGATCGTGGCAGCTCGAAACGCATCGATTTATTTTTAATTTAAATTTGGCGAGTTAAAATAGCCATTTTTCAAAAAGTCTCGGATTTCGACGAAACTAGTTTCATCGGATCCGTAATGTGATATTATTGTAAGGTTTCAAATTTCAAGTCAATTGGATTTACCGTTTGTCCGGTACAAATTAAAACGCCTAGAAATCGACTTAAATCGGTTTAATTTAAATTGAGCGTTTGCAGCCATAACTCGCACAGTTGTCCGAATTAGCTTTCGAAACTTGTTCCATTGTGTCCAGAACGCGGGGTAAACCTTAGAAACGCTGGTTACGGCGCGTAAATCGGAGTTCGGAATTTCCGGATGAATAGTGTTCGATTTTCTTCTATAAATAGACCAATGCCTTCATAACTTTAAAAAAAAAAAAAAAAACTTGAAACCCTAGCCGCCACGTTTACAACCAATGGCCAGAATTGTCTCTCACTTCTCCCTCAATCTCTCTCAATCTACAAAGATTTAGCTAAGGTATTCAACATGAAACTTGTAGAGCTCGACGAGAGCTTTAATTTCATACGGAGATGATCGGAAACAGAGCAACGTGGGAGGAGCTAAAGGGGGCCGTTCATGGCCAGTCACGCACGCGTTTCTAGGTGGAAGGGGGGGCCGAGCCTTGAGCCATTCAGGCCGAGCATGGTGCTGGAGTTGGGCTACGACATGAAGCTCCCTGATCGAGTTGCAAGTGAACGTGGAGGAAGAATTAATTAACCCTAATTCTTGGATATGGGTTCAAGCTTGCGTGTGAATGTCTGGAGATAGGAACGAGAGGGGGAAGATGCTATGCATGGCCAGATTTGCATGGGTGATGGATCTTGTGGCTAAGAATGGTTGAGGGTTTAAATTATTAAAGTTAGTTATAAATTTGTGTATATAAATCGTGTACAAACTTCAAAAATTCATATCTTTTTCATACGAGGTCGAAAAAATGCAAACTCAGTTGCGTTGGAATCGTATGGACAAGCACTACGCGATGGAGTTGGTTTGGAGTCGATCGGAGTCAGTGAGAATTTCGGGTAAAATTAAACGCACGTTTAATTTTATTCGAAATAATCGCTAAAACGAAATTGAAATCAAGGTGAGAATTTCTCACTCAATCGAATCAGTTTCGATTTTATTTTAAATAGTTAGATTTAAAATATTTGAATGCATGTTTGAATGTTGATTGTTATCTATTGATTGTTAAAATAGACATTATACGCCGTTAGTAAGCGGATGTTATTTATTAAAAACATATACCGCGAATATTTCATAAACATTGAAATTGGTATTATAAATAATATCAATATATATATATTGGCATATGTATATATTGCAGTTGATTGATTTCCCGCATTTTTTAGCGGATGAGACCCTATTACGCCGTTATTAAGCGGATAATATTTAATAAGAACATATACCGCGATAATTTCATACTGGAGCGAAATTGGTATTGTGCTAATGTTTGTGAATGCAGGAAAACAGGTTGGAGGGATCCAACTGGATTCCTCAACAGTTTTTATTTAATTTCAGATATTTTGATATTTGATTGATTATCATATCGATATATGATATCGTTGTTGTCGTGATTGACTATTTGGTGTGTACCATCATTGGACCCAGATTTTGGGATTTTAAAATGATTTTTAAAGTGATTTTTGAAAGTATACGTTTATAAAATATTTTTGGAATTGATTCATTTTAAATAAATAAACGTTATAATTTTTAAAGTTATAAAAATTATGATTTTTGTGAAATACAGTAAAAACTGATTTTTGAGAATATGATGCTATTTGAGTTTATAAAATAGTTAAATCGAGATATTTTAGAATTATTGTGAAAAGTTTAAATATAGGATTTATGAAATTTAATTATTTTATGAATCAAAAATGGTGAAATAATAAAGGAGATTAAAGAAGTTTTAAAAGGATAATATAAATTGATTTATATTAAGAGATTTATAAATGGATATTTATAAATTGAAATATGGACATTATAAAACGAGTTTTTATAAGTGTTTGAATGAAGTGAAAATGAATTTCATAATTGAATGGAATTTATAGAATTTTATACGGTGAAGTTATAAATGGAATTTTATAAGCAGTAGGTTTATAAAATTTATTAAGTTATTAAAATAATGATTTTGGATAAATGAACGAATCTTATAAGTTATAAGATTTATAATTTGGGCAGTTAAAAAGAACGATTTTGTAAAATAATCGTTTTATAAGCATTTAACTTATAATATGAACTTTTAGTTTATAATTAAGTTATAAACTGGAATAGGTTAATAAAAGAATTTATAAAAAGGAAGTTTTTATAAATAAATAGAAATGGAATTTATAAACGTTGTTTTATAAATTCGCAAATGACTTATTTTGATAAGTAAATTGTTGAAACCTATTAATGGAGTTATATTCACGTTTTTGAATAGTGAATAATTCTTTGAAATAAAATGAATAAAAGGATGAAATTTGTTAACAAAGAATATTCACGTTTTTGAATAGTGAATAAGATGTTAAAGAAATTGTTTTGAATGTGATATTTTAAACAGAATTAAAACGATCTAACGATGTTTTAAAATGTGTTGAGATTCGAAACCATAGATTTCAACATTTATTGTGGAAATAGACGTTTTCGAGAAATAAAAGGAAATGGTGGACTATAACACTGTTGTTATAGTAAATGATTTCCGAAAGGAAATGTTTTGTATAGTATTGGGATTTATATATCTATTTAATTTCGAATCCCTATACTAGTGATTTTGGGTTGTCGTAACGATGTTTTACGTAACATTCGTTTTGGCCCAAATAAATATGTTTAAGAGAATGATTTCCTGAAAGAATGAAATATATACTTAATCTCGATTTAAATATATTGAATATTTTCTAAATGTTGAAAATAAATAAAATTCGTGAATTACTTATTTAATAAGTATGGAAATGTTTTTCCAATATAATGTGAATATTTTGAGAGTTTATCTTTTTGAAGATAAATTGAAAAGAAATATTGAAATGAATAATTGAAATCGAATATTCATAGATATTTTTGGATTATAAATTCACTAAGGAATTTATAAAAGAAAGTGGAATTTGTTTAAAAATAAATATTGATTTATTTTTGAAGTATTGAAATTATATATCTAGTGAAGATATTTTGGAAAATAAATAATTTGGAAAATTATTTGGAATCTGGTGATGTGTGCATATCCATTGATAGTTCAATAACCGACTATCAATATTTCCCTTTGAATGGGTAATTTATATGATTTGTTTGAATGTGAATGCCACACTTATTTTTGAATAAGCGCTCACTATTCGGGTTAACCGGGAAAGGACCATGGGGTCGTATAACCCATTCCGAATATGTGATACGTCGTTATGAATTGCATTGAAGATCGGTGTTGAAGACCCGGTATTTGCGAGAGCGATAGGATGACCTGTCGATTGACTCTACACCGAGTTTCTCCGGTATAGAGTTCTCCCTAAGTGATGGGAAATCCGATCAGGATTGTGAATATCCGGATTGCAAGGACTTCTTTGTAAGTGCCTTCGGTTTTGTTCGAGCCCGGAACAGACTTGTATGGATTGTATGTCTGACGTTACAAATTGAGATATAAAGCAGATTTCATTCAAATATATTTCTGTTGGTGGCGGAGAATTTATTCTTTTAGCTTAACACCCTTCTCTGAGACGTACGAGCTCAGAGGTTATGTAGTTGAAGGTTATCAGCGATATATTCCCAATTTGGTAATGTGACATGCTGAGTGTTGCTGAAATGATCATTGTGTTGATTATTGTGATAGGATCGTTTATTTGATCGTCTATCTTGGTGATCATTGTGTTGATCATTTGTTGACCCAAAGCATGGCTTTTGTATAAAGTATGTTTTTGTGGACGTGACTTCGTCGAACCTCACACCCCGGAAATGGTCAAAACAGGAAAGATGTGGCAAGGTTATGAGGGGTAGCTCCCTTTAGGGTATGTACATTTCCTTCTGGATAGAGGTGGTATCATGGTATGGAGCCCAGATATTTAACCTATGTGGTTACTACGAATTTATTACTTTGTGGTTGTTGGTTTTCGGGATCCCGTGAGAAAGGTCGTTTACGATCGGGGAATGGCGTGCTCGTGTCAGTAGTTACCCAGTTAGGGGTAACCCGGCCTTGTGTTGGCAGAGTTCCGGTTTGGTTCTCGGGGATGTCTTTCCAGAGGCATTCTCATGTGGCAATGGGAAGTTCCTTGGCCTGACCATTTGTTGGAAATCCAATTCCCAATACGAAACTTGTACGGTATTAGTTGTAGAACCTGCTATTCACTTATGGTGGTCACCACTGTTTGGATGGTAGCTATAGTAGGCATAGTTCGAAATGTCTATGTTGGCTAAGATTTATATTCTACTTTCAAAATGAATTTCCCCTACACTATGCACTAGTAATAATATCAAATGTTATTTTAAATGCGTGTCAACCGCACTAGTAATAATATCAAATGTTATTTTAAATGCGTATCAAGCATCTTTGACTATCATAAGGAGAAATCTCCTCCGATTCTGCGTTTGCATTGTGTGTGTGTGCGGGAGGCCTTATGGTAGTCTCATTTTTAAAAGCATTGCGAATTGAATTTAAAAATATTCCTCTATTTTGATTTTAAAGATAAATAAACTGTTTTGAGTTCTCACACCAGTCTCATGACTGACTTGGAGTTTATTGTTTTCCTTCCTAAACTCTGGGTGCCCACCAATTTCCACACGGGCAGTCAAGAGTAAGGTTTATCAGGATATTCTGGATATTCTGGAATTGCTGGAGGCAAGCTGGATGGCATGGCGTATTACTAGTTTATATAGTATTTCTTTTCCGCTGCACTGTTTGTTGTTGTTGTTGTACACTCTGATGATATGATGTAATGAAATGTGATGTAATGTAATAACTGATATGGTTCTTTGTTTAAAGATTATTCATTTATTTATTATATGTTGTTCCGCTGCGAATTGTGAGATTCTGATGTTGTTCTTTTGTTTTCTGTTCCGTCCTATTTTCTTCTGTTTTTCTTTTTCCTCTATTCTCTTTTTCCCTCTATTTTAAAATTTCTATCTTCTTTTCCCTATCTAAATTTTCTATCTTTTTCTTCTTCTTTTCCTAAATTCTTTTTCTTAAACCCCTAAGGGTTCGTATTTTCGTTCATCTTGAATTAATCAATGGAGATTAGTGTCTATTCAAGGAGTACGGATTTACGGGTCTTTACATATATAGTGGTTCCGCTGTGTTTGAGTTGTATCTGTTTTCTCTGATGTACTTGAGTTGCAATTGCTAGACAGATGTTTATAACTTTCTAGTTTGTGTTGTATTAGCTGTTTAACTCTAATGTATATGATACTATGTAATATTTTATGTGATATAATATAATTTATTCGTTACGCTGTGAGATTCTGATGTTGTCTGTTTCTTTCTTTCCTTTCTTTTCTCTTTCTATCCCTTTCTTTCTTCTTAATGATGCGTCTTTCTATGGAATGAAAGGTTGGTCGTTACATTGTGGTATCAGAGCTCTAGGTTGAACGAATACCTAGACTCTGGAATGGTGTCCTTCTTGAGAGAGTGTATTTGTAATTTTATATATATATATATATATATATATATATATATATATATATATATATTTCTACCTATTAGATTGGGTTACGCGTTCAGGTTTTCCAATATAAGTAATAAAGGTAGATAGGGTAGTGGTGTGTTTAACACAACTACTAATGGTTGGAGTCCGAGTGTTGAGGTTGGAATGGATCTGCTAGGGCAGTTTTGGGCATCTTGAGTAGTTTTGCAGTTTAGTGTGAAGGATTTCACCAATCTCTGAAGGAAATCTTTTCAAGATTCGAAGTGTATCCTTGGATTGAAAGCATTGTTTCACTCGTGTGAGTGGGTTTTCTTGAGTTTGGATCAGTTGGGAGTACTGAAGCTAGCAATGGTATCTTGGAAACTTCAGGGAGAAGTTCTGTTTATATTTGAGTTGAGACTCGGTTTGATAGAGTGTTTTGTGTTTGATTTGGGAGCGAATTTCCTGAGGGATATCTGTCTCTGGAAGGCTCTATTGTGAAGTGGCTGATGTAGCTTTGTGGTTCAATGAGTTTTTGGATAAGGAAGTCTTTGGCAACAGTAGCAGCAGTGTGGCATGTTTCTTCGATGGTTCGGAAATCACTGTGATTCTTCGGTCAGTAGGCCGGGCAGATGGTGAAGCTTGATCATTTCTTATGGAAGCTCAGCTGGGTGTGATGTTTGTGGTTGGAGGTTGACCACTAGTTTCTTCTTTGATTAGAAGGCTTTAGCTGATCTGATTGTTGAAGAGAATGATTTCTTGGGATCTGAACTGAGTGGAATCGCAAAGTGACTTGCGATGGTTCGGAAGTTCTCTGAGTGATCTTTGTTTGGATTGAAGCATCTCTAGAGGATGTTTGAGTTATCGAAGTCGTATTTTTTGGATATCTTCGAAGGAGTTGAGATTTGCATTCGCATCGAGAGATTGAGTTCTGTTTCGACTTGGTTCTTGGAGATTTACCGGTGATTCAGCATAGTAGGAGGGGTCTTTGAGAAAGAGATCTGTTTAAGCTAGCAGGATTGATCGGATCTAGTTTTCTGGTTGAATTTTTGCTGTAAGGTTTGTGACCGAATCGGATAGGTCACTGAGATTTTATGGAATTTGACGAACAGTGTTTCCGGGATAAGTTGATCAAGTTTGTACTTGTGTTCATCAACATCATTCTTAAATCAAAGTTGCGCAGTGGAAGCATAATGGCAGCTATTCCAGAACAGAAGCAACACCCGATTCACTGGGAATTTGTGTTTTGACTTGGATCAGAGAATTTCTACAGGAAATTCATTTTTAAATCTGGAAGCTTGATTGTTTTGTGCATCTGTTTTGTTTTTCGGATAAGAATAGTATGTTTTCTTCTGATATTTGTGTAGTAGAGTTTGTGTGGTAGATTGGATTGATCTAGAAGGTTGAAGGCGGCCCAGGATCGATATGAGAGATTTGTGGATATGAGTATTGGATCTTTCCGTTTTCTCTTAAGGGTTAAGTGTTTGGTCTACAGGATTGAATTGCCAGATCGGATGGCTGGAATTTGTTTTGTTTTTCACGTATCTCTGAGGGAGTACATGTATGGTCTATTCTGGTTTTAGAATCAGTAGTTCTGGGAAATTTGAAAGTTGATCAGGACTTGTCTGTGGTCCAGTTCTCTATTTAGATTTGTAGATCTAGATATATGGGAGCTCTAGATCTGAGTGGTGTGGCTAGTTTATATTCTGTAGAGCGAGTGTCCCGATGTTTGTGCCTAGGAAAACTCTAGAGAATCCTATCTAGAATTTTGTCAGGATAGTTAGAATTGTTTGTTTGAATTGGTTGCAAGTATTTGGTTGATAGCATATGTTTGTTATTTTAAAATTAAAATCTGTATGGGATTATTAAATTACTTTTGCTTTTAAATTTCGAGGACGAAATTCTTTTAAGGGGGAAGGAATGTGATGTCCCGGATATTTGGGCAATGTTTATTTAATAATTTCATTTATAATTATTTTAAAACGTGAAATATTGATTTAATAATCTAATTCAAACAGAATTATCTTTTGAAATTTATAATTATTTAATTTGTCAAATGATATTCTTTTCAAAAATTATAATAATGATAGTTTAATTTGAAAATCTTATTGTTTTCAAATGTTAAAAATATTAAAGTAATAAAATTATCTTTCTAAGCTGATTTAAAGATATTTATTTATAATGTAAATATGTGTATACATTGTAAATAGGAGTTTTGATTTTAATTTAAATTTAATAAAGAATATTTTCCAATTTATTTTTATATAAGATGTATAATTTATGAATTGATTAAATTGATTTAAATTAGTATTGAAAACTTTTCAAAAGTTTGTTTTAAAAGTCTATCTTATATTTTCAAAAGAAATTAAAGTAAATATTTTGTTATAAATATATAATAGTTTAAATTGTGAATTATAATAAAAGTTTATTTTGTTTTATTTTAAAAATTGTTTTTCTTTTGAAATAAGATTTAGTTCATTAATATTAGAGTACAGTATTTTGATTTGAAACTCTTGAATAAAATGAATTCAACCTTTCTTTTCTTTTTAAAATTTTCTCTTTTGAAAATTGGTTTTAAAATATTATTTTAAAAATATTCAAGCAAACATTAATATGTATAATGTTATAAAAGAAGTTTTCATGTAAGGCTAAATATTGTAATAAAGCATTTAAAACATCTTAAATTAAATTAGAAATGGTTTTAGAACAAATTTAAATACATTTATAAATTAAGAATCTTCTTTTCATATTAAAAATGCACATGTGTTAGACTCTTAATACATAAAGTAGACACTTGTAATCACATTACAAACTTAATACAGCAAGTGGCAATGTTGGTTTATTTTTGAAATTTATTCTTTAAGATAAGAAATGTAACAATGCGTTTTGTTAAAACAATATCTTCAATTGAAATCTGAAAATCAGATTTAAGTAAAATCAAAACCCAAATTCAAACAAAATTCAATCAAAATCCAGAAACCCAAATTCTGTTTAAATCTGCAATCAAAAATCTGCAAATACAATTCAATAAAGAAAAAAAAATCCTGCAAACAAACTTCAAATCTGCAATCTGTATGAATCAACTTCAACTTCTACAATCAAACTGGAGGCAGCTGCGGTTTTAATTCAACAACAAGTAAAAAAGCAACTTCAATCAGCATTTCAAAGCCCAGGTTTCTGCATGCAAGTTCAATATGCAGGTTCCAGGAATAACGCAATTTCATCTCTGGAATTGTTCTCTGCATCCTCATTTTGAAGGTGAGTAAACTTCTTATTTTTAAAACAGTTTTTCTTTTAAATCAAAGCTAAATAAAATTTCCTGAATTCAAGTATTAGTTCAAATAAATTAAAATCTGGTTGATGAAAACTGCTCTGTTATTTTTGGAAGTGAGAACCTCAATGCAAAAAGTTGAAATTATCTGCTGCATGTGAATATATAGGAATGTGTATGCTTGTATGATTTTATTTGTGATGAATATTGTGTGTGAATATATATAAATATATATATGTGTGTGTGTGTGTGTGTGATTACAGGAAACCTGATAACTATTTTCTGTTTTAAACAAAGTTTAATAGAAAAACTTTATTCACTTAATTGATTTATGTTAGAAATTAATATGTGTAAACAAATAGTGTTTGTCTAGTAATAAATTATGTTCTTAAATCATAATTTAGTTATATTAAAAAATCTGTTACCTCTGAAGCAAATACAACAGTAAGTATTTTCAATAAAACAAGAATATCAAACATCATTAATTATTTAAACAAGTTTATAACAGGAATGTATGATAGAAATCATGAATTTTAAAACAATATTTACATTTTATAATTTACTGATAGGTTAGTATTTCTGAATTGAACAAAATTGGGAAATCTGGGTTTATCTAATTGCTAAGGATTTTGTGGTGATGTGGTTCTGTCTGAGGTGGAGGATGGATGTGAGAATGGGGGAAAATTGGGCAATAGTTGATTAGAGAGGGGAGGAGATGGTAATTGTGATTTCCAGGTTCTAGCCCTAGTTCGGAGTGGTTGGGGTTTTAGTAGCTTCTTGATTTTTCTGTGATGCACCAAGTGTTATCAGTTTTTGGGAAGTTGTAGAGGAGTCGTGGAAGAAGAGATAGCCAAAGTCGCATCAACGATGGTGGTCGGAGGTGGGTTTCCTCGGCGTTAACAGGTTTGGGGTATACGGTGCATTTGGGTTTCCAGGTTGCAGTTGATTTCCCTATATTGATTTCAAGCTGATATGGGGGTTTGGATGGTCGTGATCGTGTGAGGAGATGGTCGGCAACTTGTAGAAGTAGGTTAGAGTGGCTGGAGTTCGCCAAGGTGATGGTGCATATGAATCGTACATGTTTGAAGTCTGGTGAACCTTTAGGGGTTGTGCAGGGTAATTGAATCGAAGATGGTCTTGGGTTTTCGTGATTCTGTCTCGAAGCAGCTGGGTTGGAAACTCGAAGTAGATATGGTGGTTTCTCGGGTTAGTGAAGTTACAGGTTTAAAACCTTAAGTGTGCAGTTTTTTTAAACTTGGAAGAATTTAAAATTTTAAAACAGGATTTTAACAAGAATTTAAATTCCAAGTTAGGATGGAATTGAATTCAAGTGAGCTTTTGAATTCAAGTTTTAAAAAATGAAGAATTTAAATTTAAGCAAGTTTTAAATTTAGTTTTGAAATCAAGTTAAATATAGTTTTCAGGTTTACTTTGTAAACCAGATTTGAATTCAAAACAGTTTTGTAAATTTTTAAAAAAATGGACAGATTCAAATGTTTTTAAGAAGATTTAAAAATGAATTTGATTTCAAATAAAGTTTAAATTTGAAAGAATTCTCTTGTTTAATATTTGAACTAAAGTTATGAAATGTTAACTTAAATTTGAAAGTTAAAATAATCAATTTATTTTCAAAGCTTGATTTATTTTAATTAAGTAATTTGTTTTAAAATATTTAAATTTAAGGTTTATAATTATTTAAATGTGGATTAATGTTTAAATAGTTAAACATTTTAAATATTAAATTTTTAAATGGAATTTGAATTTAATTTAGAAATGTATTGTTTTAAATACATTTTGGATGTTGATAAAGTCATTAATATGTAAATGAATTATTTTGGATAATTAAGATTTACTTATTTATATGATTTTAAATAATGACTTGAATTAATTTATAATTAGAAATGATTAATGAATAATTAATCTAAGATAATTTTTCTTAAGTAAGTAACTGATGAAAATATTGATTAATGATAATAATTATTATCTAAGGATAAGTAAGTAATTAATTAATGTAATTAATTTTGATAATTAACTAGATTAATTAATTGAATATAATCAATTGTAATTTGTTAAGTATAATTAACTTATTGTAATTAATTATGATAATGTGATTTGTTTAAATTAATTAATTTAGTTTAATTAATTTAAGTAAATCATTTGATGATTTAATGAGTGTAATTACTTAATGTAATTAATGGAGCAGGATTTCTTGGAGAAGTAATAATTGATAATTACCGGAATGTAATTAGTGAAGATGAGTAATTTGGATAATTACTTTTGTAATTAATCAAGGGATAAATTAATGAAGATAATTAATTATGAAATAATTAATTTGTTAATAAGTAATTAAAGATAGTTAATTATTGAATTTAATATTAATCAGGGTGATTAATAATTATGTTTTGTAGATTAACTACTAAATGTAATTAATATTAAATAAAGTAATTAATTTGAAATTTGAATTAGAGATCATTAATTAATATAATTAATGATGTAATTAAGAATTGATTAATTAAGTAATAATTAATAATTAATAATTAATTAATTAAGGATAAATATAATTAATTGTAGTTAATAAATGAAGTAATTAAATGTTAATTACTTATGCATAAGGTTAATTAATTTGTGAAAATTAATTAAAGGCTAATTACTTATTGTAATTAGAGGATGGTTAATCAAAGGTGTTTAATCAAGTTGAATACTTAGTGAATAATTAATTAACTGGGTTAATTAATTAATGGATATGAAGCAGGATTTAAATGTGGTAATTAATTTAATTATTTTAAATTAATTACAGATAGAAGTAACTAATTTAATTCATTTTTAATTAATTATAATTGATGGCTAATAAATCATTGCTTATGGATGTTATTGATTGAATGTTTGTGATCTCAGTAATGAGATGAGTTGTATCTGTATGATATGGATGCTTGGTTAAAGTATGATGGTTTGTGATGGATTATCTGGTTGTGATGATTATCTGTTTGTGATGATGATACAGATTATCTATTTATGATGAGAAGTGATTATCTATTGTGACATCTAGTTTATCTATCTGTGTGAAATAGATAAGAATGAAATGAGTTAATTGTTTAAAACCCTTAAGTATAACTTGGACATTAAAATGGCGTTTGGTTTCGGTGAGACCGGGATCGGTTTCCATATTTGGATATCCGAAAACCACATCGATTCCAATTAAACGTTAGGTTGTTAATCCAAGTGGAGCAAGTGAAGACTCGAGGTGTAAGAACTATACGTCAGTTCAACTCTGTGGGTGATTCCGTAATGAGTTTGAAGGAATAGTACTTATAGGTTCGAGATGGAGATTTAGAATGCAAGGGCTATGGTCGTTGACTCTGAGGGAGATTCCAAAATGAGTGCAACGAGATAGTGCCTTCGGTTTCGTTCGAACCCGTAACGAACTTGAATGGATTAAATGCTTTCAGAACATCGTCAGGTGGACGATGAGCATTCTAAGTTTGATGTGACCTATAAAGGTAATCGTAACCTTAAGCCTCATCAACCGGGAATGGCTAAAATAGGAGAGGTGCAGCAAGGCTTCGTGGGTAGCCCCCACTGGAGAGCAAGATTTACCCCTGTCTAGAGGTCCCTTTATATTCGGCTGTGTGGCAGTTGGCGACGGCCAATCTGCGGGGTGGTCTTGTTCAGAACTATTCAGTAAGGAATGGTTCCGGCTTTGTGTTGCAGGAGAGTGGGCGTACTCCTCGGTACGGTGATCTAGGCCACGTACTGTGACGGGCGGTACCCTAGTAGCCCTGCCATTGATAGAAACTCATTCTTCCTACAAGACCCTACGGTTTTGATTGTATTACCCACTTTTGTGGCTAATAGCTGGAATTTAATCATGTAACAATTTCGGCTATTTCTTATTTACTTGAAAACCCTAGACACTATTATAATATCACTGGATTTTCTATCAAATATTTTGGTTAGCGTAAGGTAAAAACTTTTCCATGTTTATGTGTGGGAAGTCTTACGTGATACCTTTTGTTTCAAAGGATTTTCTAAAGTTAAGCAACTTTTATCCCGTTTACTCACACCAGACCCATGTCTGACCCGAGTGTTCATTTTCTGTTTTATTAAACTCTTGGGTACTCATATTATGTATGAGTAGTCAAGTGTTTCAGGATTGCTTTGACGAGTTCTGGAGGAGATAATGGAGCAGGAGGCTTCAGCGTGTAGATATATATAGTGCTTCCGCTGTGTTTGAGTTGTATATGTTTTCTCTGATGTACTTGAGTTGTAATTGCTAGACAGATGTTTATAACTGTCTAGTTTGTGTTGTATTAGCTGTTTAACTCTGATGTATATGATACTATGTAATATTTTATATGATATAATATAATTTATTCGTTCCGTTGTGAGATTCTGATGTTGTCTGTTTCTTTCTTTCCTTTCTTTTCTCTTTCTATCCCTTTCTTTCTTCTTAATGATGCGTCTTTCTATGGAATGAAAGGCGGGTCGTTACACATTGTGTTTGCCTAATGCTTTGGTAATTGTGCTTTTCTTCAATAACATGAAAATGGATATGCATAAATCTATTTTAGTTGTTTTTCTCCGTATTTTCCTTATACGGGAATATCCTCCTATCTTCATTAACGAGCTTTCTTACCCTTCTATTCTCTTTACCTATTTAAAGAAAAAACTATTTCCATTTATCCACCCTTAGAGAAAGAATTTTAAAAACTTTCAAACTTTCAAAAATAGAAAAAATCAGCAAGTCAAACATACGCTCTCTTTTTCCTTCATTTCAAAAATGAAAAATCCATTTATCAAAAACCTTTGAACCAAAACTTTTTGACTCAACCAATTTTAAACTATGAATTTCAAAATTTTCTTTCCTTGCAAAATAATAACTTCCTAATAAATTTTTGAAAAACCCATTCAAAACATTTCAAGGAATTTTCAAAAATATTTTTGGTTCAAATTCTTTCACATGGGATTAGACTAAGAAATGGTCTTTTCTTCTCTTCCCTTTACTCTTAACTTCTTCCTATTAAGAGTGCATACAAAAAAATCTGATTATCTTTTTACGGTGATTAATATACATCTTCTTGCAAAAACTTACTCCACTCTTATTATACCTTACTTCAGATATTTGCAATATATGGTTTCATAATTCCCATCTGTCTGGATGAAATGTACATCTTTAATCGACAATCCATCAAAATTCACAATCATAAGGCTTCCTATGCCCAACAAAGGAGTCAAGTACAATCCAACCTTGAGGATCCATCTATTTGTCATGCTCATACTCTTCTTGGTCAACACCTTGTGGTACGACCAACAGCATGTGGGGTAATCAAGGTAGGTGAATAAATTCACTCCAATATGATTAGAACTATTTAGAATGATGATATAAAGAGTAACGATTCACATTTTCGACCTGCAAATTTCGACAGTAATACATCTCCGGTATTTATGTGTTGAGAATTCAAGTGTTGAAAAGACAAATTGTTAAGGTAAAATAAAAATAAAAATAAATAAAACATGGAAGTTGAGAACACAACATTAGAATCTCACAATGAAATGATAAAATATAATATGAAAAGATAATACAAACTGTCGCTTTAATATACATAGCACTTCAGAGTTACAATCATAAGTTTATCATCAGCCTAGACAGTTATAATAGCATGTCCATACAATTGTTGATATACACATAACAGTAATGTAGCGGAAATAAGAATACTATGGCAGGTGAATGGAAGCATCCAGCTCATCTTCAAAGCTTCAAAGAACATCAACAAAAACCTGCATTTCCCAAACTACTCAAAAGAGCACCTATGGAAATAAGGAAAATATAAAATCACAAGTCATACATAATCTAGTATGGGAAACTCAAGAACTATGAAACTAGCATATAACAATACTTATGAAACCGTCCAAATCACCATAATGATTATCCCCTCAAAAGAATCAAACCCATCTAATAAGTACATAAGGTGATATAGCAGATGATGTATAGCGTGAAGAATATAAATCAAAAAATAGCTATGCTATTTGTTTCTCAAAACACAACAATATTAGAAGTACAACTAAAACCGCTAAGGTACATTCACATAAGGATTTCCATGGGATAAGTCTCTAGTAAACTAAGGCGGGACTCCTGACAAGGATTAGAAGCTACATTTTGAAATCATGCATATCTCTAAATAAATATATCACAAATGTAAACATAGCTGGTTCACCTCCGAACACGTGATGCCGATTACCATCAACTCCTATGCATGTCAATCGAAAGCACATCTAGATATTTGGATTTGATGTAACCTTTTGGGTTAGCTGAACCCACTTATGTATCCTTTCATTACCAATGGAAAAGTAACGTTCAAAATCTTTCACACTAGTTTTCATCACTCGAACAAATCACGAACCTCTCTTTGGATTCCAACTTCTCGAACAAATCATGAACCTCTCTTTGATTCCAACATTTCGAGACATCATCACTCGAATAGTTCTCGAATTTTTCCAAAGATTCTAGCACAAGTCATCTGAAAAATGCTAAAGTTGATCTCTTTTTTGGACCTAACCTTAAGATAGACAATTCAAATCTATAGCATTAGTCAGAAATGTTAACGCTGACCTCTCCATGGACTTAACCTTGGATAGATAGTTCAACTCTATAATATTTCACTTTACAACCGCTACCAAACCCAAGAATCCGTATATTAGCTTTGAAGTGGTTTTCGGTACGCAAAACATTTATCTGATCCCGATATTTTCAAAACTAAATCAATGAATTTTTGGTAAACTCAGTTTCGTCCTTTTAGAAGTAAGCAAACTATATAAACTAGAGTCATCCCCCGGGGATCTTGTATATATAAGTTCCTAAAGCTTGAAATGTTTCATACCAATGCTCCTTCCTTGGGGATTTCAAATCATATAAAGCCATGAAGCTTTTAAATACTTCCTAAGTTAATATTTGGTCAAGTTCATTGGTAGACTAGTCAATTATCTAGTTTAAGAATGAAGCAAACTGGTAGGTGAGAGCACTTTTTCTTCTAAACCATGCTCGTAGGTTATTATTAAATCTCATAAATAGAACAAGCCTATTTCGTCGGCCTTTAGTGGTAAGTATAGTTAATTACTTTCCACAAATAAATACACAAAGCATGATTAAGTCACACGAAGTATGATTAAGTCACATAAGCGGCTTCTAATCTTTTTTTGTTTAATTAATCTTTTTATTAATCAAAAATCCTTTGTAAATGATGCTATATATATATATATATATATATATATTTAAAACACCTTTACAAAAGAGACATATATGTATACTTTAATGACTGGGAATTTCACTGCATTAATTTGGGAATATTTAGTTAATTTTAGATATTCAAATAATATGTTTTATAATTAAAACTAGTGTAAACCCGTGCTTCGCACATGGATTGGGAGAATATATTGCAGTTGCATAGATCTTATCTAAATATATAATAATTTTAATATAATAACGAAAAAACATTGATAAATAAAAGTGTTACATCATTGAGAACAATGTGCAAGGATAAAACTACATAGATATATTTGATTGTGATAATCATAATTAAAATTAATAGAAATAATTGCAGAGAATATATTAACGTTCATAAATATACAGAGGATAAAGAATGTATTGAAAATCTATCATCTAATGCATATATATATTCCCTGTGACATATAATGCTAATGTTGTTGCTTTCGTGATTATATAGTTGTTGCAATGTGCGTAGATGTATTTGAAGTAGTCAGTGCAAACTGCAGAAATAAATACACACTGCAATTTGATGCAATAAAATAATAATATGAAAAGCTTTTAGCAGTGTGCAGCAATATAATAGTATGACCAAAAGCTATAGATAGACTTGAGCTGTATTTGTCAACAATAGTACGACCATTGACATCCTTGATAGATTTATGTCCCCGGTAATCCATTGAACTATAGGGTTATTAGACGGATATGATGCTAAAAATTTGATGGTACTATCATGTAAAGATCACAGTCCTGTAGAGTCCATATATCCATATTTCAATGGTTGATTTGTTTAAAAGATATGTATACTAATATTGCATTATTTGTCAATAAACGGATTATGTAGTAAACTGTATTACACACACACACACGCACACAAAATCTCCAACATAAATGTCAGGGCCAGTAATCCATTGAATGTAGTGACAATAAGTGGTAATATTGTTTGGTGAATGACAGCAAATACTGAAATTCAGTTTGTAGGAATGTAGTACATAGATAGTTTTTATTCATTATTGAAACACATAAATGTTTGATAGTGTTAATATATCTTTGATTTTGCAGTCATCCTGTATAGAACGTAGGTTCATGCCAATAACAAAAATAGGTTCCTGTTTGAAGTCTCTAAACACAAAGTATAAGATGATATGATATTGGAAGCAAACATGTAATGCATAATCTATTTATTACAGATTGTATCATTGTTAAAAAAAATGATGAAATAAAGATGTAACCAAACTAAGCAAATTGTAGCAGGTTGATCGGCAGAATGGAAATTGATGTCCTACTTATCATCATCTCGGAAGTAAACACAGGTCACAATTAGCCCAAAACTCATGTAGTAATTTAGTCAGTAAGGGAGAACACGTGAGAAACGTCCAAAAATGTCATGTGATTCAGAGTTTACATTCAGTCCCTTACATGCCTGTTCCTGCATAATTTTACATCCCAAGTTAGTTAACACTGACTGAACTATAGTATGCTAATGATTTTCTTTGCATATATAACTTGTTAAGTGAATAGAATCCAAATAGTTAATGACACGTTAATTTATATTGGATGAAAAGATTTAGAATGGAAAAAAAGCATAACATATGTAATATATGTTCACTTGTAAATGTACAGTAACAAAGTAGGTATCATTATTGGTGTAAATTAAGGAAGATAATCCAAATAGTATTTGATATGATTGAGAATTAATTTAAAATTTTCTGCAAGTCGTGGTTTTTTTTCCGTTTTAATGGCAGAAGTGATCTTGTTTTAAGAAGTGATCTTGAAAACCCGGAAAATTTTGGGAATTTAGAAATAATAATGATTTAGGAAGTAATTCGAATATTGAATAAAGTTGATCTTTGGACAAAATACAATGAAAAAGACAAATGAACTGTAGAATTATCTTTACAAAATTAGTTTAAATAACTGTAGCTTAACTCATTAACTCATATATTAAGTTCGCAGTGCAACTACTCATGCACATCTGTATGAAAAGCACTGTTAAAATGCAAATAATGTCCCTAAGTTGGCATGATATCTTAATGCAGACTTCATCCCATTCTTGCTTATGCTACAACCTGAAAAGGTGGTGGGGTGATAAAAATGGAAATGTTACCTCACACACCACATGCTTGCAAGTGACCAAATTAAAGACAACTATTTTACTGAAAATTAATACTGAAAATTATCAATGTACCTCATGTTTGCCTCTTTATGATTGGATACCCAAACCTTAAAACTTATATGTAGAATAGTTTAGTCTGGTTATCTCATCTTCATCATTAATATGAAATACAAATGACTGAAATTAGCCACCTATTAGCCTCAACTTGTAGTTGAACATTATGGAGCATTATAGTGTATGTAATTATAATTGTTATATAATTTCATTAAAGGTTATTTATCAAACACGTCATGTAATAATATTTATTGAAAGTACGAAAAATTATCAAGGATAAAAAATCACTCTTCACACCTACAGCAAAGTCTGTGTGAAGCAGGAAAGAAATAAATTTATCACTGTTGTGTTGTAGAACTCATGGTATTAGCTTACATAGTACAGTGTTAAATATTATATGCTTTTAAGCAGTAAGCACAGATCGCTGTGAGCAGTAGGATTCCTTCATCGAACTTTCTCATTGTGGTAATTGTATTTGCATGTTATTACATATTAGTATATTATAGACTTTAAAAAGTATGGTCTATAATTTGTTTTGATATTTTGATTTTTAGGATGAGGCAAGAGATGAGATTAAGGAAGCAACAAAGAAAAAGGGAGAGGGTCAGTGAGACACTAAATCCTTTATTAATATGCAAGCAGGTATTGGCTTGTATTCGGTTACCTCTGCTCTTGCTTTTGTGCTTTCCTAATTATAGATTTGGCTGTAATTTTTTCCGCTTTGTGATAAGATTCTCACCACTATTTTGAGCTTCTTGGCATACTTTTAAACTAATATTTTTTATTATCGCTATTATTTTCTTATTGTTTTTTTAATGCTCCAATTGAAACTTGTGGAAGATTATTTCCTCCTATATATGCCACTTTCTGAGTATCTTTAAGAAATATAATCGTACATCAGAGAAGACATGTGCTTTGAACACGGTTAGATGTACTTAGTAGGTGAAAGAAGCTTAACAACAGTGTGCACACTGTAGCAGTACTTAGTAAGTGAAAGATTATGAACAATGGTGAATCCATGCTTTCTGAGTATTTAGATTTGAAGAGTCATGAAGACAATATTTAACCAAAATTGAGCAGACAACAATGTTGCATTAGTTTATAGTCTAGTACGTACAGTACCGAAGTATAGCATATAGTTAAAGTAGTATAATATGTTATAAGTTGGTCATTTAGAAAACAACGTATCTTTTTTTTTGAATTACCTAGAGAACCAAGCTTCGCTTGTAAACTCTAGGGAAGTATGTGCCTGCCAAACACATACTTCGGATACTTGTTACAGGGTTGTCAGTTTCGGGGTCGAACTCGTGACCTTCGATCACGCAGTCCGGACCATCAACCAACTGCGCCAACCCTGTTGGCAAAACAACATAACTTGATCTCAGAACAAATGAAATCAGCCATATTATTTGAGCATGCACAGTAGTTGGGCTGAAGTGATTCCGCACAGATCTTGCACTTCTTCAGCCTCAGCATAGGTCTTCTAGAAAACATCATATTCTACAATGCATGTCATTGAACTTCAAAAACACAAAGTCTGTCACAAACTTGCTAAATCAGTACCAATCTAAATTGAGAGAGTATAATGTGTTGATTCAGTTAGGCAAATTGGTAAAATCATGTATATTATATTAATTAGAAATTTGTAGCAAAATTTCAAACATACATTTTACATCCCTATCATGACAGATTACAGTACAGTACAAATTCATGTTCTTTTAACAGGAATATTAACCGCTTAATAGAAATACACTCATGCACAAAAATAGCAAAAAAGCTAGACTATAAATAAGAGTACAAAATTACTACTTACGATTTCTCATAATTAACAACTAATGTGAAGCAATAATAAAACAGGACTTTATCTCACATTTTGGGTTCACCCACAAAAATATATGCTCAAGAACCCCCGGCATTTAGCTGATGTGGCCATTAGTTTCTTAGTTTCATCTGCTGTTGAGATTCTTGAACAGTGAATGTCATACACAGCTGGACCAATATCAACTACATAATTTTTACCTTAATGGAATTAAAAAGGAACTTCTCACTCAGCTAACTTGGACTACTCTACTGTGATCACAACAGCAATTAGGATGATGATGGAGTGGATGATGTTGTTAAGTTGAAGTTGTACATCTGATTATTTTCCTTAATGTCGGCGTTGTTGATATGTCAAGAGTGTGCAACCCAACCGAGGTAAAATGCATGCTCCACATTGCGAAGAGACAACGGGTGGAATATTAGCACAATGCTACTTATTAAATATATCTGTTAATGAAAAGCATTAATGATTTCAACATTCAAAGATAATGTCGGTAGTAATTACTAATCATGTGAACTGTACATGGTAGCTGTAATCATGTAAATTTGTAAGGGAAGTCCTTCCAATTTGTATCACATATGAAAATTTTATTATTCTTAATAAACTATAGTAATCAAATGAACGTAGTATTATCCCTTTTATTTTAAGAAATCCTAAGAATCCGATTCGTTTTCTATCTTCTTCAACTCAAAAAAGCCAAAGGGACACTACCAATAAAAAAATTACCACATCCAAATCCATGGTATCTACAACACATACTGGAACTAAAAGATTAGACAAAAGTTGTTTGCAGTAAGTTAATTTGATATAAAAAATTGGAATTCTATATCAAACCAATTCCTTTATAGGATTAAATAACCAATAGTACATTTTGTATAAGTAAAATACATACATGATTTTTGGAATAAAGTGATTAGTGCCCGCAACAAAATTGAATGATTTTGGGTGCCAAAAATGAGTTAGATATAATGCCAAAGAAAATAGTTTAATTGACTCATGGTATAAATGATTTATTAGTTGAGGTTAAAGCCTTGAAGATGGTATTAATATTCACATTATAAAGGGAAACCAAATATCTAATGTCTCCTCAAAAAAAATTGTTAATATTATTTTTTAATATAAAATGGAAAAAGGAAGTTTACTTTACATTTGATTAACTACTTCTTCTTAAGATCGGATTCTTTCCACACAGTCAAAGTTACTTGACTTATTTTAACAACATTTTTCATATAAGTGGGCATAGTTATATGTAATACAATGACCAAATTTAAATTTTACACAAAAGAGGATTTAAATAAGGAAGGAAAAAATGAATATCTTGAAATCCATATGTAGACACATAATTTATAGAGTTCAAATCTAGTATAATGAAAACAAATAGTTTTAGCTTATTTACCATTAACCATATTTGACTATTATCTAATACTAACATCAATCCACCTTTAATTACTGATAAAAAAATCCATAAAATTGTATTTTATAGTTAGTGGATTGTTTATAGAGCCAGATTTGTTAAGTTAGTAACCAATTCCACATAGCACTTTCTTCATAAAGATCTTTGTTGAGAGTTCAAGAAATTGGATGCTCAATTCTTGTGCAAATTGTTAAAATTAGCTAGAGGTTCACATTCAAGATATGATAGAATATTTTATTCTATTTTGAAACTATTACTAAGATGAATGAGGTTTATATAACAAACTGTTTGTCGATGTAATTTTCTTATAATGAAAAAAGAAAAATATAATTTGGTACAAACTTAAATGGTAAATAAAATGAAAAATAAGAATTATTTGTCCTTTAAAATTTTCATGTGCTATAGTATCAAAATTTCAAACTTACCATTCCTAAAGTAAGTAGACAATTAACCATCCAGTTAATCCATACATGACCTAATGTTCCAAATTCAATGGATATTTTTAAAAAATAACATGATTTTTAGGGAAACCAAAGTGGAGAGTTTAATTCACCTAAATCAAAAGGGAGAACCTGAATAGAGTAGATAAAAAAATGAACCTCTTGAAATATAAATGAAGATGTTATAGTTTTATCCATTGTCGTTAAAACTGAAATTTAAAATATAATTTATAAAAAAAAATCTATGGTATATATAAACTACTGCTAACCATATCTAAAAATGAAATTGCCTAAAATTTACCCAAACGATATGGAAGGTTAAATCAAAAGAAATCTAATTAATTATTTCAACTTATCATACTTCCAAGATATAAAGTAAAATTTGTGGGGGGGAAAATTACCCTTTGATTTCGTTCCATGCATCTTTTATATTTGTTAAAGCCTCAGTGGTCGCCTTCCTCACCTCCTACTTAGTATTCAATATGTAGCATAAATGAGGTATACAATGATCAGTAATTATAATATGTATAATAGCATAATTAATTTCATGTACTTCAATACTTGAAAGCTGTTATTCTAGTTTTGTCCAACTCTCAGTTATCTGCTAAGGTCATTATCATTTAAGGAAAAGGGAATATATGCATATGGACTTTGGATGCTCTTAATTGTAATATCATGGAATTTGATCCTTTTGTACTATATTAAAATTATGCTTTATAACACCTTAAGGAAGTATGATTATAATATTTTTCAATAAAGACACCATCAATATTGAAATCACTCTTTACAACAAATCACTGTTTGAACTAATTGTCTAATTTTCATAAATTTAAATACCTGCCTCAAGAAGTATTTCATGTTAGTTATGTCCAAAACCAATGTACCATGTAACAGTGAATTCTAATGTTTAAATTTATATAGATGGTAAAAAAGGATGATAAAAATTTGAATCATACGGTTATTGTTATCGGTTTTTCAATGTATACTAATGAAATAAATAATTAATTAATTAGTATGTGTATAAAAAGTCATGTATATCAATCAATTTTATGTAATGTGCCAATCATATTTAGAGAAAAATGGGGTATTTAGATTAACAGGGTGTCCATTAATCTACAACGTAGGTGTTACGCACTGTCCATGAAAGATTTGATGTCCATCTTAAAATGAGGTTATAATAGGTTAACCAACCATCTAAAGATGTTTAAAATGAAAAAATTGGAATAATTAAGTTATTGAAGAATATCAAGGAAAATAATGAAATAAACTGATGATTGTATTTCCACAAATAGAACTTTACTTATATTTATATGAAACAACTGATATTAGTTTCATCACATAAAAGAGTATGAAAAACCTTAGTAAATATTTTCATATCATTTCAAAATGATGTCAAGTTTAATGAACATTACATCCTTACTGTTAACAACTGAATCGATAGGTTAAAAATTCAAGGAATTAACTCCAAGTTTAAGTTAAGCATTTTGAATATCATTGTCTTAAAGAGCATAAATACTGGAGGAGGGAGCAATAACCTACATGGTTTTGAGATACCAATCTTTCTGCTTGACTTTCCAAGTTTAGAGTAAAGGAACACAAAACGATTGTTGATCGAATTGATGCATTTTCATTCTGATGGAAACACTGAGGAAGACCTAGTTGACTTAAGCTAATATAAGGAAATAATGGATTATAGAGGAATAAGCCAAAGCATTTAAAATAAAACCTTTTATGTAAAGTTAGCAGAAGAGAGCATTCTAGGTTGATGAAAGTCGAAAATTAGGCAGGTGAAATTTTTGCTAAAATTCAACATTTGACCTCAACTATAGCTAAATGGATGGTATATCAGCCAAAGGAGTTCATCATCAACAAAAAAGCAGGTGTGCAACTCTGATTTAGGGATGGAGAATAAGTTGAAACTTTGAAACATAAAATGAGATGCCAAAATATGATTTAAGTTGATCAGCAGCACCATACAAATGGCAGTAATAATGAATAATTTTGAAAAAAAATGATTTTGTTATCTATTATAAGGTAACGCTCATGGGTAGAAAAAATCGGCATGAGTAGGTTCAAAATTCAATATACAAACTAATAGTAGTAATGTTTATTTAAATTCTTTTTTATAGTTAAAGCATGAAATTTTTGGTTGCAACAAAAAGCATCTTAAGCTCGTCAGTAATAGTCATTTCAAATTATTACACAATGTTAGCTTGACTATAAATATATGCTCTTTTTCACAATGTAAACTTATCTTGTTGAAGACTCTTTGTAAAAATATGCAAACATTTAAGGTTGTAAAGGAGTTGAAATTGATTTTTTGTTCCGACTTCTACAGACCTTAATGTGTGGCCTAAATGGAAGAAACGTTCCTTACATTAGAAGGGAACTCCAATTACATTATCAAAACCTACAAATTGCAGGATACCCAAGATTAGTCATTAAATGTAAACAATAGTATTGCTCTGTCATCTGAAATACGATTTTCCAGGTTCGTTGGAAGTAAATTAGTTTAGAGGCTAATGAAAGAACCAATTTTTCAATGTTTCAGTTTCAATTGTTTGATGACCAATTTTAGAAATTTTGATTCTGGAATTTGGCGCTTTTCCCTATAAAAATACATCAATAAATTTTGCATATCTGTTAGTTTCCCATGATTGTTGCAGATTTATAGTTGCATTCTTCAAATTGAATATGAATATATTTATAGATGAAATTAAATTACAGGCACATTTGAATGCCTATAAATATAAATAAGTTTTTTTAAACTGAAAAATATAAATAAGACGATCAATAAAAATTATGCCACGATTATTTTAGGCCAATTCTGTACAGTCACCTTCCACACTTCTCAAAAACAAATTAAATGAAACTGATCCTTCAGAAACATCAACAGATTAAAAGAAGGCTTCCTTTTGATTTCTTATTTTTTTTTCTTGACATGCACTACTCTAGGAATAGAAATGGGTTTTTGTTTACCACCTGGCCGAAACCAGAGTTCTGGCCGCATTCTACATCGGTTAAGGTCGAAGCCAGATTGCCTAAATTTCAAGGTTCCTACCGAAATATTACACCTTGATTTATAATTAGTATAATTATAAGCAAAGCATATCTTACAAACTGAATTGTTTACAAAAAACATCACATTCACATATACTTCGAATAAATTGTATCCTAAATCTCAACCATATTATATAGATATACAATCTTATAATATTCATATCGAATTTCTATATCAAACTTTGTAGACAAATTATTCGCATGTAAAACATGTTGTATAGGTTTTTCAAGTAGGCCAATGTGGTTGTGGGGCTTCCAAATAGGCCAATGTATGTGGCTTTGAATCATTAACTGGTTGTCGATTTTGAATCATCAAGCATGATCATAAAACGTTATGTATTGTGTGAATTGAAAACACAGGAAGCATTGTTTGAAACGGCCCATACAAAATTTGTTACGGCATAACTTTAAAGCACCGAAAATATCTTTAGCATCTGATAAACCTCCTTATTTGGACGTACCAGACCCGATCAGGCCTGCAATGCACTTTCAATTAAGATAAAAAAGAAGTAAAAAAAAAACCCAATTCCATCGCTTCTATATATTCCATGTGCATGTTCATCATTTTTACTACTCTTCTTAAAAGGTGAAGTTGAAGCTGATTGGTTGTACGGGTATGATTTTCAAGGTTTCGTAACTGTGCACTGTGCATACTTATAATGCTTCTGTGTGAATAAGGAAATGCAATACGTACTATCATCATTTCATTGCAATTATACCCTATAACTACCAATGCTCTCAAGTTGAATTAGTCAACTGATCTATAAGGGAATGTGATATTTTCATTTCTTTCAAACAAAACGAAGTCCTCAAATTAATTGATGTCTTTTTCTACAATAGCTCAAGTCCGAGGTGTTCCCTTGAAAAATAATGAGCGAATCATCCTACTTCCGTATACTGTGCAAACTAACTTTACCACAATGTAAATATGAACCTTTATACTGATGCATCCAGATAGAAACTAAAACTAAATTAACTACAATATAAAGTTGAATCCAACTATATTGTAGTTTTCCCCTCTTGCCCAAGCGGATGATCCTATTATTTTATTCAACTGCTAGAATCAATCGGAACTGGTAATCTAATAGACAAATGAAAACCTAGCTGCACAAACAAAGATGCATTGCACTTAGTTTACCACTACTCTCACCCCCTAATTACAACATTTAAAACAATGCCAGTTTTGGGTTTTAGTAAACTAAAATTTAGCAGTGGAGTTAAAGGCTATTATTTTGTTGCTGTATGAATAATGTAAATTTAATAACTTAATTAACTTGCCATCAACAAACAAATATTATGAATAGCAATTCAATAGCATGCCTGTATGTTTAGTCATAGTCCATACATCATGAACAAAAATTCATAATACCCAATAATGAGTAAATAAAAAAGGAAGAGAAAACTACAGTTGTATGAATAAGATTAGGATACTTATGAGCATCATTTGCAAAAGGATCTCGCACCTATAGGAAGGTATATTCTATAGGTGATATAAGGATTTTGGAACATCGAGGGACACCGTTTATAGGTATTGCCAACAAAATAAATTTTAGAAGTGTTACTTGAAAAATAAAGGGACTAATCATTGCACGATGAAATTATGTTGCATAAAGAACAATGGATCAATAAAATTATTATTGATTAATTTACCAATACAACAAACAAATCTTGTAATATCATTAACTATGAATGATAGGGCATCTAATACAATAAAACTCACAGAATTCCTAGCACATGAATGACTAAACATGTAATACCATGTTAATATTCTTATAGCACACATCATAAAGATGTGAAACATAAAAAAGGTAATTTTTAAATCAATGACTCATGAGTTAATGAGATAAAAAGCAGTAGTTTAATTAACTTGGAAAATGAAACTGATATGTCTCAAAATTTCGAACCAATACTTTACTAAAAAAATGTTCAACGCCTAAGTGTAAATTCGACAAATAGGTTAACTACAACCACAACGTATAAAAGAAATGGGGGTCCAATACACCTAAAGATAGAAATAGCACAGAGGATTTATATATCAAATTAAAAATAACGTCAGATTCGTATTATAAGAAATCTGAACCCTCACCATCTTCAAATGAGATTTCATCGAACATGGTACAGTAGTTGAAATGCAGCACAATTTTCTGTTTAAATAGAAAATGAACAAAACTTCTTTGAGAACAATTCATAATCGACCATAAGGGATTGGAGATCTAAAAGCAAGTATTATCAACCTATTTAAGAACAAAAAAGGAAAAAAAAACTTGTCATTGCTTTGAAGATAAGGTTCCGCACATTCAAAAATTGATGGAAAAACATAGTATGTTCCTACGTCTGTCGCCAACCAAATAGACATATGAGGAAAAAAATGATAGTTTTATGACTTTTTGCTTTTAAATCCATAGCCTTCAATTGAATTTTAAATTTATTGTTTGTTGATGAATGAAAAGACAAAAAACCACATGGAAAACATTTTTCTTAGCTTAATACTCATCAAGTCATGAACAAAATTATAATGTTACATTATAAAATCTTCAACCTAACATTCTAAAACTATATTGAATCAATAGTTTTTAAATTAGAAGTAATAAGAAAACTTTAAATAAAAGAAATAATATTAAATTTTCTAAAACTATTTTGATTACCTCCAAATTTTCAAAGGTTTTTTTTGTACAAACTCACAAATGCATCTTCATATTAAGTTAACAAAATGAATGATAATTCCATGACAGAAACGACTAATGATGAGATAGTCAAAAGAAATATATTTTAAAAAATACCTGATTATGAACGATTTCTTTCAAATTAACAATGTCGATCATTATTGAGCTGCTATAATATTTGAAATCTCTAAGTTGTACACCGGTTTCACCTTTATGATTATATCAGAATTCGCAAAATGTTCATGATTAGTTAACTTGACTGCTTGTTTAATTTGCAATCAACCTATGTTTAATTAGTGATTGATATCATTTTCTTTATTGAGCACTTTTACCATACTAATAAAGAAAACTGAAATTAAGACAATTAATATACACATTTGGAGTCAATGTTTGACTTATTAATAGCTAAATCCTAGCACGGAAAATAGGAAGGTTCATCTAGAAAATTTAGTGTAAATAAATCTGGCTTATTTGAAATAAATACATAAATATGAATAACAACGATTGAAGCATAGCCTGAAAAAAATTGAAATCGTATTAAATGCAGTTTTTAGATACATTCGTTTTAAAATTGTTGTATTTTCTAAATGCAGTAGTTTTAGCTGCATCTCAAATTGCTGTTTGTCAATGGATGAAAAGACCAAACAAAAATTCATTTATTAATGGTAAACTTATTTATGTAGCTTGGTACTCATTAGCTCATAAATGAAGATATAACTTTTACATTATAAGCTAAAGCACCGATGCTTAAATCAAAAGTATTGACAGAAAAAAAAACATTAAGAGCAATATTAATAAAGTTTTTAAACCTGCCAACTCATTTTGGTTGTGTATAATTCTTCAGAAGTTTATTTGCAAAAAATCATTACTCCATCTTCCTCTACACTTAAGCAAATGAGTAATGATTCCATGGGAAAAACAATCAACAATTAGATAAGTAAAACAAAATTATTCGAAAAATACCCAATTGTGAATGATTGATTTCAAATTAACCATATCCTATCATTATTGAGTTGGTATATGTTCTAAAATCCCTTAAATTTTACCCCGATTTCACTATCATGATTCTAGCTCAATTCAGAAGAGCAATTCAGATTAGTTATGTCGAATGCCTATTTAATTAGTGATTCATATGATATCTTTGTTGGTCAACTTTGTCATTCTAATATGCAAACTTGAAATTGGAACAATTAGGAAACATATTTAAGGTTAGCTCTTGATTTATTAATCACTAAATCCTAACATGGAAAACAATAAGGTTTATCCACAAAATTAATTGAAATCCAAATAACTGTGAATCATTAAAAGAATACTTATTGCTTATGCAATCTCCCATCAATCAAACAAAAAAAAATTGACATAGAAATAGACTTCACCAATACTAAATTGATTACCTTCACTCAACTATAATTAAGTGAGAATAAATCAATCACCCCAACCCAAAATATAAAATAAAAATAGTGTTAGGGTTGAAGTATATGCCACCTCAAATCTAAATAAATCTGGCTTATTTGAAATAAATATATAAATAAAAATAACAGAGATTGAAGCACGTCCTTGAACAACTTGGAATTAGATTAAATGCAGCCTTTAAATTCAAAAAACGGAAATTTAATCGATATCAGACACAGAATTAAAAAAACAACAACAATCCCCTACGGCATGTAACAAAAATGGTGAAGAACAATGATTTTCCTCGGTCATACCTTCTTTATTGTTCTTGCACCAAAACGGAAAGGAAGGTGCGAAAAGATGGATGGCTGAAAACAACGTTGACATCGAGGTAGGGCAGACGGCGCGGCAGTAAATTTGGGGGCAAAGGAACAGTGAGCGGAAGGGTAAAGAACTGGAAGGGAATTCAATCGGCAGTGGGAAGCGTTAATGGGAAGGAGGGAAAAAGAGGCCGATAGAAGGGAAGGGCTTGTGAAGGGAAAAAGGGAAAGATGGAATTTCGTATAATACTGGAGGCGTTTCGGTTGCCCTAATTCAAGGGGGCTTCTGCGCTCTTAAATCAAACTCAAGAATAATAATATAGTATAGATTAAACACTTGTAAATAATGAATAATAAGGGTGAAATAGTTTTCTAAATTTGTTTACAAAAATATATAGTTCGAAGAAAAATCGAAAATGTGATCAAAATTTGTTTTTCGAATTTTCTATTTTACATCAGCTAAAAGTTGTCGAAATTGTTGTGAAATTTTTTATACAGATACACACATTTATAGTAAGTAGGAAAATTATGTATAGTGTATATTTTTGTATACTTAAGTTAGTATACAAGCATGAGTGACATATAACCATTTTTTTTTTTGAAACTTAAAATATAAGATTCCTTAAGTAACATAAGGACACACAAAGTACATATAGGATTTAAAACATGCTGGCTAAGCAAAGGGAAGGGGGGAAAAGCTTGTGGGCTGAGGTACATGAAGGAGAAGTAGCATGGTGATGTGGCAAGAGCAGATGTAAGGCAAAGGACCAAGGGCATTAGGGTAATTTACTTTGTTAGAAATACGCCTTTCATTTCTTTAATTTTTCCTTCTCTTTTTTCTACCATATCTTTCTCGTATCTTAACCAAATGGGTTTTTTTTTAATGTAGAAAATTTTGGTGGCTACAACTTTCGTGCATACCACTTCTTCAAATTCTAAGCTTGGCCGTGTCCAAATCTCATTTCTTTCAGACTCATTTTCGGACCTAGATTTTCAAGTCCAAAAATACCACTTCTTCTTCTGACCATATCTCCTTCAAAATAGATCTAAATTAAGTGATTATTTTTTGAAACTGTAGAGAAAAATAATTTTCAAGAATGTTCCCTTTAACAACTTTCCCAAATTCCATGAGTAACTTTTCCAAAAATTAGTTTGAAGATGACTCGTTTTCGGGTTTGATTTTTATGAATTCGATGATGATCCGAAGTCCTTCCACCTTTCAAGGCCGAGCTCCACCACCCTTTGGACATGTATACCATACCTTGGTCGAACCATAAAGCCAACAAATCTTCATTCACAAAGCATACAGCATGGTGCTAGGTCATAGACAAGTTCTGTGGAAGTTTAGAGTGGTTTGGTAACTTTTGGGTGAGTATAGCTCGTGAATTCATTTAATAGTTCTAACTTTAAATATGATGCTTACTTTGGTAATGAAATCATTGTTGATGATTTGTATATTGAAGTTGATTAAAATGTTTACATGTATGTTTGATGTGATGTTTGGTTCAACTTAGAGATCAAAGTTGAAATGTGTGTGTGGATGGAAAGTTATGTTCTTTGCTTGATTATGTAACCATGACATTTATGTGTGTTATATTTGTATTGTATATGCTAAAAGTTAGCACTTGAGCATGTGTTTATTTGTAAAATGAAAAGTTGGTATTTGGAATCGTAGTTGCGACATCGAAATCTTTTGATTTTCAAAAACTTGTTTTCCTTACTTATCGAAATGTTTTCGTTTAGTTTCAAAAACTTTACTTTGTTTTTCTCAAAAAAAAATTATAACTTTATAAAGTAAGTTAAAGTATAAAAACAAGAATTTTGAAACTAATCAAAATAAAGGTTCAAGTTTTGAAAACCTTGGTCATATAGCAATGGTCGCTATAAATGCAGTTCGTGGAAACGAACTACTTTTTTTTTTTTGCAGACCAAGCGGGGTTAAAACTGGTCCCCTACCAGATTTATTAAAAAAGAAAACACTACACAGAGAAGACAAAATAAAAAAGGAAAGAACAACAGGGAAAACATAAAAGAAAAACATAGAAATACATAAGAGATCTAGCTGATCCACGGATCAATCTGGTGATCGAGGAAGGTATGCACACTACCCCTCATCCCCATCAATATGTCATGCTTCAAAGCTATCCATAACACCTCATGACTCATGTTGATTCCATTGAATACCCTCTTATTTCTTTCTTCCCATATTCTTTTCAAAAGCTTCTTTAATGAAAACAAAAAAGGAAAACCGTCCTCATCCCTCAACATAATCGCATATTCAATGTATACCCATTGGTCAGCAGAAAAAGAATATGCAACCACCCTATCTAATCTAATCATCAAATTGTTCCAAAGTTGCAAAACGTACTCACACTCAAAAAACAAGTGCTGCAAAATCTCTTCATGAGTGTGACATAATTCACACCAGGAAGGGACACACATAATAACCCAATTAACCTATCTCTGGTAAACAAAGCTTTATTCCTTACCTTCCAAAGCAACATATTATCACTGTTAGGAGAATAAGCAGCCCAAGTTGCCTTGCTCCACTTGCAATTAGGCACCGAATCCATGCCAAGTAATGCATTATAAATTCTAGAGATAGCGTGGTCTTTACCATTCCAAAGGACCGTGTCATGATCCCGCATAACATAACTGATGGCATCATATTGTCCCTAGATCGCTCTGACTATCTGGTTACTGGAGTAAGGCAAGACAAGATGACTATTGGCAATGTGATCAATAGCCAAGGCATTCAAACTTATAGCAGATTGAAATTTTTGTTGAGACGTGAATATCTGATTAAGTATGATTCCCTTACTAATCCACGGTTCATGCCAGAAACTACAAGTGCTTCTATCAGAAAGCACGATCTGAACATAGGGAAGTAAAGTGCTTCTCAACTTCAAGATGTTTCTCCAAATCCAACTACAAGACTGCGGAGCCTCCAAATGCCAAAAATTGTTTGCTCCGACATTATACATGAGTACCCACCTGACCCATAAGTTATCCTTCTTCTGCATCAGTGCATCAAGGTGATGACTGTAGGCTGCCTTATTCCAAACTTCAATATTGCACAAACCCAAACCCCATTTTGCTTTAGGCTTCTCCATAGTAGAAAAGGAACAGGGAAAAGTCCTTCTGTAATGAATGGACCCAAACCATAAGAATCTCATTATGGAGCTTCTCACCAATTTCAAAAGCTTGATTGGAAGAATAAAAGCTCTTGCCCAATAGACCATCAACGATAAGCTAACTGACCTGACAAGAACAAGCCTGCCAGCTTGAGTTAAGAATTCATTCGCCCAATTTCGCACGACAACAGTAATTTTTTGATACAGCGGCAAATAGTCTGCATGGGTAACCCTAGAAGTACATAGAGGCAGGCCAAGATAAGTCATGTCATGGTCCATAGTTTGCAATCCGGCTGAGTTGGCCAGGTTATGCTGCTGCATGGTATTTATCCCCGCAAACAGTATACCTGATTTACTATGATTTAGTCTAAGCCATGTCATTAGGTAAAACTTATGAAGAGCTGCCATAATGCTGTCAATAGAATGTTGATTCGGTTTGGTAAAGATCATGATATCATCAGCGAATAGAAGTGAAGTGAAGTGATCTGAAGTTCTTTGCACTTGGAGTGATAATGTATCTGCTTATTATTAAACAATGGTTTTAATAAGCAAGTTAAGACTTCCATCACCAAGAGAAATACATAGGATGAAAGAGGGTCCCCCTGCCTAATTCCTTGCTCAGAACCAAAGTAACCAGAGTTAGACCCATTCAAGAGGAGGGAGTAGGAAGGGGTAGATATGCACTTGTATATCCATGCAACAAAGACTTTTGGGAAGCCCATAAGAGCCATGATTCTCACAATAGATATCCACTGAACAGTATCATAGGCCTTCCTTAAGTCAAGCTTCAACGTAGCACCTGGAGCTGCATTAGCATGATTATAACCCTTTAACAATTCATGGGCAAGCATAATGTTGTCTTGGATGTTTCTTCTTGGCAAGAAGGCCGCCTGATTAATGGAAATAACACGAGCGAGAACAGCAACCAATCTCGTGGCAATAATTTTGGAAATGCATTTGTAGACAACATTGCAGCAGGAGATTGGTCTAAAAGAAGAGACAGAAACTGCAGGCAAGCTTTTTGGGATTAGTACTAAGTTCGTAGCATTAACAGATTTGAGAAGTTTAAATTTGTCAAAGAAATTGTTGACAGCCCGGCAGAAATCCCCACCAACAGTATCCCATCCAGTAGTGAAGAAAACCACGTTGAAGCCATTAGGTCTGCCACACGAGCTTTTATTCATAGAAAAGAGGGTATTCTTAATTTCTTCATTTGTTACCTTATCCACCAGTTTTAAGGCTTCATCATTATTAACTCTAGACAGATTAATATTAAACAGTAGATCGAGCTCAGGAGAGAAATTATTATCATTTCCAAGTAGGGCAGTGTAATACTTCAGAAAGGCATTATCAACCATTTCAGGGGAAGTGTGTAGGGTACCTGCTTCATCCATGATGGAAGTGATGTTATTTTTAGAGTGCTTTTCCTTTAGGGAGGCATGAAAGAATTTGGTGTTCCTATCCCCATCTGCAGCCCACTTGTTTCAAAGTTGTTGTCTTTTCATATCACACTCAGTTGCCATTGCATTGTTTAGTTCATTGAAAAGAGTAGTTTCCTTTTCAGCGAGGTCAACATTGTCAGGTTCAGCCATCATCGAGTCCTGTGCCTCCTTAACTTAAGTGAACTGATCTGAAACGAACTACTTTTGAAATCTAAAAGTGTTTTCAACTTGAATATTTTTGAAAAGATTTTTAAAAACATATTTTAAGTAATTATAAATAATAATTATTTATTCAGTTAATTAGTGATTTTATATTAATTTATTTAATTAATGTAATTAGTACTTAATCGTAAATTAATAGGGTAATTAATCCTTAAGTGTTAATCAAGGAAGTTAACTATTAACTAGTAATAAATAAAAGATTAATTATTATCCAATTTATTATTGAAGGATTAATTAGTATTTAATTATTAATAAATGATTAACTGTCATTTATTAAATAAAGGGTTTTATTGATTACTAATTTAGTTAAGATTTTATATAATAAGTTTTGATTAAGATTAATTTAATTATTAAAAAAGGTTTAAATAATTATTTAATAATTAATTAATTATTAATTATAGTCTAATTATTTATTTAAAGATTAAGTATTATTTAATTATTTATGTAAAAGATAATTATTATTTAATTTTAAATTTAATAGTTAATTGTTAAGTAAAGGGTTAATTATTTTTAAATAAAAAGTTTAAATGTTATTTAATTATTAAATAAATTTTTAGAAGTTTAGACCACCTTATTTTTAATGATTCTTTTTGTTTTCAGGAATCAACTTTCATTTAAAGGAAGATCTTAATCCAAGGGGTTACTTTATCGACCATTCTTAGTTAAACCCAATTGAATATGAAACCCAATGACACTTATTTAGCAGAATAAATCACCATTCTACTAATTAACTTGTATTTAACATCTATTTGGTATACTAAATCACCATTCTGCCATAGTTCACCATGTAGATTATGTTGATATATATATTTAGCAAAATAAAAACTCATTCTGCCATTATATTAACTTAGACATGTGTTTAGTAGAACAAATCTCTGTTTGCTATTTTGATAACTTAGACATATACTTATATGATTGATTGTTACTGGATGATTCCCTTATACATATCTGCTTGTTATGCAAATACCTATGTTATAACTTAAAAAGTAAACTCAGTTAAATAAGAACCATTGCCACTAAGCTTCTTTCCAATTTTAAGGTCAATCAAACTTTTAATAATAGTTTTAAGTTAAGTAATGATTTTAGTAAAGGTGTTTGAAATAATTGTTTGGTTTATTAGGACTTTATTAAATGAGTTTATCAAAAGAGTTTTGTTTTAAATACGGAATACTTACAAGAAAGTTTTATAAATGAATTTGGATATTTATAAAGGAAGTGTTATAAATAATTTTGGAGGTTTATAAAGATATATATAAGTGGTTTTGACATTTATAAAAGAGTTTTGTATATTTAACTTGGTGATTTATAAAGAGTTTTGTAAATGGGTTTGGATTTAAGTAAACGAGATTCATAACTAAAAAAGATTTATTAAGAGGATTTATGGAAGGAAATTTAAAAGATAATTTGAGATTGGATTTCCGTTAACTGACCTTATTAATTCTAGTGGTATGGACATTCGTTCCACACTTAACAATGAGGAATATTGTTTAAGCTATCTTTATCTCTAATTTAAATAACGTTTTCTTTTGATCCTTCTATATGATTTGGAAATGAGAAATCTTTCACAAATGTTTTGTGAATATACTTATGTCAGTGAGATAAGTATATGAATGTTTTTGATAAACACTTTCGAAAAGAGTTTTAAATAAATGAAAATTTTATTTTGAGGCATATTGGTTGCTATGGTTAATTAAATCCCTAAATTGTTGCTTGTTTATTTATTTGATAGCTAAACAACCAACTATCTAATCTAGACTAAAATATAACTCCACAAAAATCTAGGTGAAACACGTGAGTTATATGGCACAGTCATCTTCGATAATGTTGTACTGTGTGTACAAATCTCATTTTGTTCTAAATGACAGGGAGTTCCGTCTACTTAAACGGTTAGGGGGTGATCCCTGCTCCTATGTATTGTTTGATTTTTTTTTCAAAAGAACCGAGGTTGAGTTTATCGAAGCTATTGAATGTTGTTTCAAAGAGACCAGGATCAGATAAGTACAAATTATCCATAAACCACTTCGATCCAACTCGAGTGTTTTGAACTGAAGACTTCTTGAAGAATATGGAATCGAAGATGGAACTTCTAAAGTGCAAGGGCTACTTTCCACTAATCCGAAGAGTGATTCCAAAATGGATGTAGTGAAAATAGTGTCTTCAGTTTGGTTCAGAACTGGAACGAACTTGTATGGATAAATGCTGGCACTATATTGTTGCCTGAAGGGCAATTTTAGCATTCCAAGATGGTTTGCTAAGAGGAAAGGTAAAAGCGTTGCCTCAAGCCTTACAACCGGGGAAATGGCTAAAATAGAGTAGATACAGCAAGGCTACGTGGGTCGCTCCCATTGGGGAATGTCATCACCTTTCTAGATTATCATATTATGGATTTGATTGTGCATGAGAGCTCTTGATAAAGATTGGGAACAATCGGGGTGATGACATATTCAGTAGTATCCAAGTTCAGGGGTAGGCTGGTTCAGTGTTGGCAGGAGTGGACCAAGTTTAGGGTCTGACCCTAGATACATTTTATCTAGAGGTGTACTGTACGGTAGGTAGTCACTTACCTTGCCATTGATGGAATCCATTCTTCAATAACCACCATGCGAACTTGATTGTATACCTATTATGTTGGAATTTAATAATGTAACAATTTCGGTGATGATTAATATGTATTTGTATTCTTGACATTATCATAATATTGCTGGATATTTTTTATAGAAAATGTTTTGATTGCCGGTAAAAACCCGTCTGTGTTTATGTGCGGCATGGTCTTACGAGATACCTTTGATTTTAAAGGGTTTACAAGTTAAATAAATAAAATTCCTCATGATTTGAGTTTCATGCGCTTGTTTTACCAAACTGACCCTGGTGTTATTTTCCTAAAACATTGGGGTCAGCCTGAGCATATTTTTCAAATTTAGCTGGACACTTTGGAGCTTTCAAGAGATGAGCTGGATTTTCCAGGACATATTCACATACCTTATATTCTTCCACAATTTTGTTTTGTTCTTGTCTGTGTTTATCAGCAATTATAAGGACAGGCTATTATAACTGTCTAGGTTGATAATATGTTTGTGTACTCTGATGTTGTGTACAAATAAAGATGATTTCTTTTTGTAAAGATCTTATGTATATTATATATTGCTCATCACGATGTAGATTATGTTCTGTCTTCTTCTTTCTTTACCCCAAATGATATGTCTTTCAGATACTTAAATGATTGGCACACGAATACCGAGGATGCATTAAGTGTTGTTTTTAGATGTAAGAATGGAAAATTCTTACATGTGGTATCAAAGCTTAGGTTGAGCGAACACTTAAGCTTTTGTGAGGTTTTGAGATACGGTAAGTGAGACCCTAGAGTGAGTTTGAATGTGTATATTGATTGCATATTTGTAGTGCTATAAAAATGTTTTGTATTGTGTTGATTTGATCGATTGGTTTATGAATTCTGGTCGGGATGTAGGGCACCATAGTGTCGATAGGGGTTTCTAAACACCTAAACTAGGAAAAACAACATGGTATCATTTTAAATTGGTAAATGAAATAATTTTACCTAGGAATATATTTTATATATAATAAAATAATTTTCAAAAATAGTATAATTACCTATGATGTGATTGTTGTTAGGAGTTGATAATATTTTATTGTTATCATTTAAGGTTTGTTTAGTCATGCTCGTCTAATTTTGAGAATTTACTATTATATGATATATAGGTAGTTTTCTTTTTTAAGACCTAGATTGGACAGATAGGAATTAGGTAAAAACATTAAAACGAACACCTTGTGAATTAAGTTTCATAGGTTGACTATAAGATATTCGTTAATAATGTTGGGTTAAAAGAATACGATTTTAATAAAAGGGTGTTTACTAAAATAAAGGAAACATATTTTAAAAATGAATATTTGAGGAAAGATCTTATGTGCAGCGATTTATAAATCAGGGTTATAAAATATGTTTTAATTGAAAGGATTCTTGGAGAATTTAAAATCTCATTGTTTTTTAAATGGATTTCAAATATTTTTAGGAAAATGGTAATGATAGTATTACTAGAAAATGCTTTAAAGTACAAATATTTGAAAGGAATTTGAGAGTAATATTTTTCTTTGGACAGTTCGGTTAATGAATCTCGATCTATTTTGTGATGATCTGGATACTCTTCTAAGTGATAATCGGATGTTTGCTTAGACAAATGTGATAGAGCACTTAGTAGATTATTCTCTTTGTCATTGTATGATCGAAACAAGTTCAAATTTGAATGAATCCAAAGCAAATGGATGATAAATATTTTGTTAAAAATGATTTAGCTTAAATATATGTGTATGTAGCATTGTTTCAAAATGAGGAATTTGAAAAGGAAGAAATATTTTTATAATTAACTATTTCGAGTAGCTTTGAAAGTGACTAAAATTGGGCAGAAGATGTCTTCGGATAGCAAACACTTCTCTTGTGTATTACCCTTCTTAGTAAAGGGGATATACGATACTATTCGGTAGTACCTAGTTCCTTGACATTTTGAAGTTACACGGGCTATATGTATATTTTCTAAGGGTTAAAAATAAAGTATCATTTCAAAAAGTTTTTCTTAAAAAAAAGTAAAACCGGGAGTTTGGCTCTTAAGTTTCCAAAATATTAAGGTACTTTAATGAAAGAATGGGTTGATAAATAAAGTTAAAAATGGAATTAATTAGAAGATTTAATAAACTTGGTGTTATTAAACGGTGTCTTTTGATTTTAACACCTAGGAGGTCAAAAAATTAGTTATGTTATAGGGTCGACTAATAAATATTTTTACCTAAGAGTTGTCTAAGAAAAAGTAGACTCTAGGATGGAGTTTGGATACCAACATCCTTTTATTCTTAGCTATTAACCATACCAAATGGTAAAGAAGTTATATTAATCAACTCAGTTTTAAGATTCAAGTTATTTTGGGTCTACATCTGAATAGAATTATAAGAATTAGATGTTTTGTATATACTCTTAGGATGTTGGAGAGTATTATATAAGTTAATAAATTAAAATGATCTCATATAAGGTTTCCTAAATTAGTTTTATCATTTTAAATGTTCGTACCTAATTTTAAATCTTTGTGAAATGTTTTCATAATATTTGTATTCATAATATTTTTATGAGGGTAAAAAGTAATTGGGTATTAAGAACCTTTAAATGAGTATGTAAGTTGTATGTAGATCCTTCCTCTTTTTCACATAATTCTCGATCCAAGATTCGAGCACATAACTTTGAGGTGTTTCACACCATTCCGAATAAGGATTTATCATTCGATTTTTGACGACGAACACTTGGGTGAGGGTTCTTAATATGGATCTAAAGTTTGTATCATAGTTTATGGCAATGAGAGGGAACATAAGTTATAGCTAAGAAGTCTGACCAGAGTCTGCACCACGGAATCGACTGAGCGATACTAGTTTGGAATAAAAGCTATGTATTTGAGTAAGTGATCGAATCAGATTTCATGCATTGATGATCAATGTACATCATACAGACTGATAAGTAATGTTAAGTGTTTTAGGATTAGGATTGTTGTAAAAAAATTGGGTCGCGGTTCTTATAAAGGGGAAGAGTGTAATGACATGGAATTTTACAGCTTTATTAGGGAATATCTAATTAATTTTCAATATTCAAATAATAGGTTTTATAACTAAAATATGATGCTTACTTTAATTGGAGAGTATAACTCATGAATTCATTTAAAAGTTCTAACTTTAAATATGATGCTTACTTTGATAATCAAATCATTGTTGATGATATGTATATTGAAGTTGATTAAAATGTTTACATATATGTTTAATGTGATGTTTGGTTCGACTTAGAGATCAAAGTTGAAATGTGTGTATGGATGGAAAGTTATGTTCTTTGCTTGGTTATGTAAACCGTGAGATGTATATGTGTTGTGTTTGTATTGTATTTGCTAAAAGTTAGCACTTGAGCATGAGGATATATGTAAAATCAAAAGTTATTATTTGGAATCATAGTTGCGACATCAAAATCTTTTGATTTTCAAAAACTTGTTTTCCTTACTTACTTATAGAAATTTTATCATTTAGTTTCAAAAACTTTACTTTGTTTTTATCAAATCTTTTTCTAAGTTTAAGAAGTAAGTTAAAGTATAAAGACAAGGATTTTGAAGCTAATCAAAATAAAGGTTCAAGTTTTGAAAACCTCCAGCCATATAGTGATCGTCGCTATAGGTCTAGTTCGTGGAAACGAACTATTTTTAAAAAAGTTTTTTGACTTAAATATTTTTGAAAAGAGTTTTCAAAGCATATTTTAAGTAATTATAAATAATATTTATTTATTTATTTATTTAACTAATGATTTTTATATGAATTTATTTAATTAATATAATTGGTATATAATCATTAATTATAAAGGTAATTAGCACTTAAGTGTTAATCACAGAAGTTGACTGCTAATTAGTAATAAATAAAAGGTTAATTATTACTTAATTTGTTATTTAAGGATTAATTAGTATTTAATTATTAATTAATGATTAATGATTATTTATTTATTACATTAAGTGTAACATTCCCATTTTTAAATCAAATTGAAATTGGAAATAAATTTGATTTTTAGAATTAAATTATGGATTAATCTGGTATTTTTCAAAATTTAATAGATATTTGTTTGTTTATTAATATAAATGAATGTAAATATGATTTTTAAATAGAATTTCTAATTGGAAATTCTGAAATAAATATTTTGAATAATGTTTTAATTTACAAATTTAATTATGGATTAATTTGAAGATTTGAAAAGATTGTAAATAAATTGATTTGTGATCCACTGGATTAGAAATAGAATTTGATTTGGAATTTAAGAAATAAGTGATAAATAGAATATAAAAATATATTATTTGATTATTTATTCATTTATAAGTACTAGTTGACTGTATATTAAATTTTGAATTTGGAAATTTAAAAAAATAATTTGTTTTCAATTCATTTTCTTTTAAAAAGTTATATAAGTATGAATATTCCTAATAACTTGAATTTAAGATGTAAAATTAGATTTGATAAACAAGATTTAAAAACTACATAACATATATATATGTAAATATAAATAGATAAATATGTTTTATAAATTGAAATCAAATAAGGTTTAAAAACATTGGAACATATAAACAATAGTTGTATATCCATGAATATAAAATGTAAAAACATTCACACACATATATATATATGTAATTAATTAAAGAATTTAAATACAAATTTCAAAATTAATGGAATAAGGGTTTAAAACAAATTTAGAAAATATTTATAAATTTATAAATGTATTTGTTTATTAGGAAAATTAATTTAAAAACTTTTAAAATAATATAAGAATAAATAATTACAAGTGTTAAAATTTATGAACTTCTTAAGTACATGTGTTAACATAAATTTATAGGTGTAAATTTATTTTAAACTAAATGATACAAGTGTCACACATTTTACTTATATTTTCTTCAATTTTAAAAATACCATAAGTTAAGCTTATACAATCATTTATCTCCCTCCCTATTTATTTTCTAATTTCATTTCAAAAGTCTGAACTTCCTCAAACAGAAATTAATGGCCAGATCTGAAAATCACTTCCTCTTCTTATCAAAAATTTGTAATTTATTCCTTAAAAAAACTAGAATTATCTCAAATTTAAAGAAAAGATCAGGCCATTTTATTTCAAACATTTGAAAATCTGAAACAAAGTGATTCAAAAACTCAAAGCAAGCTTTAATTTAAAACCTGGAAGCATGTAACATGTCTGAGATCAAATCAAATTTGCCAAACACAAAAGACCTGGAAATCAAAATGCTTAAGATTAAATGGAAATAAAAACAAACCCAAATCAATTCTCGGTTCAACTGCAACCTGATTCAAGATGCAAGAATCATCTCAGAAATCAAATTAGTACAAGCCTGGAAAACATGCAAGTTCAGGCAAGCAAATTCAAACATCAAAACTGCAAAGTACTTTCATTTCCAAGTCCTATTTTCAAATCTGAGATGAAAATCATCCAGCCTGCATTTATTCAAAGCCTTTGCATTCTTCTCCTTCAACCTGAGTTTGAATCTTCAGGGAAAAAACAGAGCAGAGGATCAAGTAAATCAAATGCAAATTTAAAGAAAGAAAAAAAACAGTCTGGTTCTCTCCAATTGACACGTGAGCAAATTCATTTAAACCCATCTATATATCTTGAAATCTGAGTTGATGTTTGAAGTAAATTGGAAAAAAATGATTGTTGGTTGATAATTATGTCAGTATGCATTATGGTATGTATGTTGTTTTCATCAGGATGCTCTCTACTTTCACCTTCCAGTATGCAAGTTTTGATTTAAAATTTCAAATCCTGTAATCTTGCCTTTGTCTAAATTTAAGTTTCAAAAGAAACTTGTTTGCTTAATCATAAGTTTTAGTTTTAAATTGTACTTAATTAAAACAATATGTGAATGTCTCTGGAACTATAACAGATGATCACACCTTAAAAAAGAAAAAAAAGAAAAAAAATTAAGTATCACAATCTATTGCTTTAGGGTTGGAATCTGAAAAACTATACAAAATCATGATTTTTAAAAACAAAATCACAATTCCTAGTGTTGGAATTTGGAAGCAGTTCTACTTTATCTGTAATTTGCTTTTGGGGCTACCTCTGATGATCTCTGTGACCGGATGGGTTGAATTTTCTCCTGGAGGTGGAGGAGTAATCAGTGAAGTGGGGAAAAATAACAGGAAGATTATTAGGAAGTTGTGGAGGAGGTGGTTGTGGTTTGAAGGTTGGAACCCTAGTTTTAGCTGGGTAGAATGAATCGATTGCCACGGCCTATGGGATTGATCGAGTGTTACAAGTTTTTGGGGGATGATAGTTGGGTAGCTTATGAGTACGTGGCCGAAGTCGCTAATGCTCAGTTGGTCGCAGTTGAAGGAGCGAGACGTTGACAGGTTTTGGGTTGAGGAGGTTCAGTTATTTCCAAGTTTGAGTTCATCATCTCGAATTCGAATTTGAGATTTAAGGGACGATCTAATGATCACATTAGAGTGTATGGGTGAAGATTGGCATGGGAAGATCATCATTGATGATCTTAGGTGGTCAAGGGCACCATGCACTGTTGTTCTAGAAAGATGATTTGGGTTTTGGATTGTGCTCGCGTTAATTTATGTTGACTCGAAGTGTTGTGACATTTTTCTTGGGGAAAAGCGAGAGTGGCTCGAGTTATAACTCGAAGTAGGTATGCGGTGCGAAAGTAAAAACACTTATAAAAAATTTAGATCAAATTTTGCAGCACTCGGGTAAAATTTGGGAAAACTCGAAGTAAAACTCGAGTACGATGGGGTTTAGCTTGAGGAACACTCAGCTGGGCTGAAAATTCTTATGTTTCTAGTTTTAAAACTTTAGTGAATTTGTTAAATGAATTTCTGAAACAATTCCTTTTTATAAATGATGATTTATTTGGTAAGTAGAAAGTATGAATTAAAAGTTTTGAAATAAATGATTTTTAAAACAATTAAGTTTTAAATTTATATTTGTAACGAGTTACTTTAAATAAAACTTCATGAGTGATTTAGAAACAAAAAGTAAACGTTTCAAATTTTTAACTTAAAAGTGAGTTGATTTATATCGTTAATGATACCAAGTAAGTAATAATTTGTAATTAAGATTAATTCATAAATAATTAAGAAAATCAATTAAAGGATAGCTAGTTATAATTAAGATTTAATTAATTAATAATTGAGGATTTAGTCATTAAAGTAATTAATGATTGAAGAATGATTTATCAAATATTAAGAGTTAATTACTTTAAAGAATAATTAATTAATGTAGTTAATTAATTAAGAAATAAATTAATTAATAAAAGTAATTAAGATTTAATTAATTAAAATTAAGGGTTAATTAATTTGGATGATCAATTAAGAGTGATAAATTTATGAAGGTGATTAAAAGATGATTATTGATTAAGGGTTAATTAATTATTGTAATTAATTAAGAAAATTAACTAAATGGTTTGTAATTAATTAAAATTAATTAACCAAGATTAGTAACTAATCTGATTTAAATTTATCAGACAATTAATTGATATTACTTATGGATGTTGGATTGGATGATTTAATTATTTGATATCCCTGATATATGATGCTTTGTGTTATGAATTATCCTGATTTGTGCTGTGATATGTGATGTAATTTATTTATCTGTGATGCAATTTATTATCTGCGATGAACTTATATTATTTATCCATGATCTCTAAATAAAGATAAGCGTTATAGATTATACTGCTTATCTATATTTCTGTGTTTGAACGTGTAATGGTTGTTGGTGCACTGTTGTGTGTAAACCCCTGGACCACACTATACACACACAAATATGGATTTCACGAGGAAATCAGTTTAAGTCACAGATATTTGAATTTAATATTTTGAAATGGTTTTAAAGTTTGAATTTTGAATCCGAATGGTTTTGGAAATGAAATAAGGTTAAATTTGAAAAGTATTTGAAAAGGAGTTTTTAAAGATAAAAGTTAACTTAAACAATTTGATTTAGTTGAAATTTGAAATATTTTGATTTGAGTTTGAATTCAATATTTGAAAATGGAATTCAATGAATTGGAAACGAGTTTGAAAACTATTAAACATTCGATTCAAAGATAGAATGAGTTAGTCCAAACTGAAATGGAATTTGTTTTGAAAGCTTTAAACAAACCTTTGTGAAAGATTGATAAGCTTTGTTTTGAAATCAAAGAGGATTCTAAAAGATTGAAACAGGAATTGTTACGAAAATTATGAAGGAATCTTTGGAAATTATTTTAAAAGCTATGAAATAAGTCTTTAATTTAAAGACCGGATGAGTTAATCCAATTTGCAATAAATAAATCTTTTTTAAAGATTGGTGAACCTTGTTTAAAATTGAACGGGGGTCCTAAAAGTTAATCTTTTGTTTAAAAGATTAAAATGTGGAAATTGTTAAACCATTGAAAGGTTTCTGGAAGGTAATCTTTTTGTTTAAAAGATTTGTAAATGGTAATTTAACCATTTGAAAGAAAAGTTTTGGGTTTTAAGTTGTGACTTAACTGAAATCCCATTATCCATATGTTTTTAAATATTGCACTCATTATTCGGTTTAGCCGGCAGAGGACCTTGTGTCATATAACCCATTCCGAATAATGATATGACGATATGGATAGCATTTGAAGACCGGTGGTGAAGACCGGATACTTTCGAAAGCGAAAGGATGACCTGTCGAATATCTCTGCACCGAATAGCCCCGGTATAGAGATTTGAGCACCCATTGTGATGGGAAGTCCGAACGTGATTATAAATTATCTGGATTGCAAGGGCTTCTTCGGAAGTGCCTTTGGTTCCGTTCGATCCTGGAACGGACTTTATGGATGTGTGTCTGACGTTACACTTTGAGATGTAAAGCTGGTTTTTATCAAATACATTTTTGTTTGGTGGTGGAGATTTATTCTCTTAGCTTAACACCCTTCTATGAGACGTACGAGCTCATAGGTTATGTAGTTGATGGTTACTAGTGGTACATTCCCAATTTGGTAAGGTGGCATACGAAGTGCTGCTGATCATTTGTTGATGGAAGCATGGCTTTTGTGAAAAGCATAGCTTCGTGGACGAGACTTCGTCGAGCCTCACACCCCGGAATGGTCGAAACAGGAAGAATGCAACAAGGTTTCAGGGGTAGCGCCCCTAGGGTATGACCATTCCTTTTGGAAAAGGGTAGTATCATGGTATGGAGCCCATATACTTACTCGTGTGGACACTGTAGTATATTTATTACCATGTGATGTTGTTGGAGGGCCCTCGGATAAAGGTCCCAAAGGACCGGGGGTGGCATATCTTAGGTTTTATTCCCCGGGAAGGGGGTAGCCGGCCTTATGTTAGCAGAGAACTGAGGGATGGTTCTCGGGGCGTCCCTCCAGAGGCGTACCCATGTGGCAATGGGAAGCTCCTTGGTCTGACCATTTGTTGGAAAACCCAAAGAAACAATACGCGCTCTGTACGGTTTTAGTTGTATAACATGTCATGGAATGTGACGGTAACCTGCTATTGAACAAGGTAGCTATAGTAGGCATACGACGAAATGTTGTATGCTGGCTAAGACTAATATTATACTTTCGAAATGTTTTCCACTATGCACTAACAATAATATCAAATGTTTTTTTGCGTATCAAGCATGTTTGACTATCATAAGGAGAAATGTCCTCCAATTCTGTGTTTGCATGGTGTGTGTGGTGGGTGGCCTTATGGTAGTTTCATTTTCTAAACAGCATTGCGAATTTCAAATTTATAATCTTTTATTGTTTGTTTTAAAAGATAAAAGTGTTTTTTTGCTCATACCAGTCCCACGACTGACCCGGAGTTTATTGTTCCTTTCCTAAACTCTGGGTGCCCACAATTTTCCACACGGGCAGTCTAGAGCTGGGTTTTTCAGATAGTAGATATAGATATCGATTTGGTAGCTTTTAGCTTTCTCTTTGGTATTCTTTGGAGATCTTGGATATTTGAGTCTGTGGATTCATGGACGAGACTTGCTTATCTTGGTACAATTTGATGGTGGTTCGAGCTACTGGCTTGGAGTTTTTGCATTCGTGCTTTGGAATTAAAGTTGTTGTTGCTGTTTGGAGTTTTGGTTCCGTTGCTATATCATATTGTTATTCTGCTGTAGCATTGTTATCTTGTATCTCTGATACTGATTCATATTGTATCATTGTTGTATCGAATGTTGTATATCAATGATATTAATATTTTTTTCTTCCGCTGTGTTGGTGTACTTGATGTGTTATAAGCTCCGGCGAACCAGATTCGACGTTTGGATCTGCGGCATTGGAATACGAGTGTCGTATTCGGTGCCGATTTTCGAAGGTCGAGTCAGGGTCGTTATATTAAGGGTTTTACTAGTTAAGTTAACATTTAATTAAGTTTTGGTTAAGATTACTTTAATTATTAATGAAGCTTAAATAACTATTTAATAATTAATTAAAAATTAAATATTGTTTAATTATTCATTTAAATATTAAGTATTATTTAATTACTTAAGTAAAATATAATTTTTAATTATTTATTTAACCGTTAATCATTATTCAATTGTTAATTAAAGGTTTAATTTTTTAAATAAAAAGTTTAAATGTTATTTAATTATTAAATAAAGTTTTAGAAGTTTAGACCACCTTATTTTTAAAGATCGGTTTTGTTTTTAAGATGAAACTTTCATATAAAGGAAGATTTTTATCCAAGGGATTTCTTTGTCGGCTACCCTAAGGTAAACCTAATTGAATATGAAATCCAATGACATCTGTTTGTAGAATAAATCATCGTTCTGCTAATTAACTTATATTTGACATCTGTTTGGTAGAATAAATCATCCCTACCATAGTTCACCAAGTAGATTATGTTGACATCTATTAGGCAAAATAAAAACTCATTCTGCCATTATATTAACTTAGACATGTGTTTAGCAGAACAAATCCTTATCTGCAATTTTGGTAACTTGGACATATACTTATGTGATTGATTGTTATTGCCTGATTCCCTTATACATATTTGCTTTCTATGTAAATACCCATGTTATAACTTGAAAAGTAAACTCGATTAAATGAGAAGCATTGTGGTCACTAAGCTTCTTTTTTATTTTAAGTCAATCATACTTTTAATAATGGTTTCAAGTTAAGCAATGATTTTAGTAAAGGTGTTTAAAATAATAGTTTTGTTCATTAGAAGGACTTTATTAAAGGATTTTATTAAAGGAATTTTTTTTTGGATAAGGAATATTTATAAGAAAGTACTGTAAATGATTTTGTATATTTATAAAGGAAAGTGTTATAAATAATTTTGGAGATTTATGAATGAGATATATAAATGGTTTTGATATTTATAAAAGAGTTTTGTAAATTTAACTTGGTGATTTATAAAGAGTTTTGTAAATGGGTTTGGGATTTATGTAAAGGAGATTCATAATTAAAATAGATATATTAAGAGGATTTATAGAAGGAAATTTATAAAAGAATTTGAGATTGGATTTCCCTTAACCGACCTCCTTAATTCTGGTGGTATGGACATTTGTTCCACACATAACACCAAAAGTATATTGTTTGAGGTGATCTTTATTTCTAATTTAAATAACATTTTATTTTGATCCTTTGATATGATTCGAAAATGAGATCTCTTTCACAAACGTTCTGTGAATATATTTATGTCAGTGAGATAAGTATATGAATGTTTTTTATAAACACTTTTGAAAAGAGTTTTGAAAGATTTATTTTGAGGCTTAGTGGTTGTTATAGTTAACTAATCTCTTAATTACTTCTTGTTTGTTTACTTGATAGTTAAATAACAAACTATCAAATTTGGACCAAAATATAACTCCAGAAGTATCTAGGAGAAAAACATGAGTTATATGGCACAGTCATCTTCATTGATGATATACAGTGCGTATAAATTTCGTTTTATTCTCCTAGGACAAATGATACGAAGATCCATCCATTGAAACGGTTAGGGGGTGACCCCCTCTATATGTATTGTCCGATTATTTCCAAAAGAACCGAGGTTGAATTTACGAAACTATCAATGTTGTTTCGAAGAGACCAGGATCAAATACATATATATTGTCCAAAAACCACTTCGATTCAACTCATGCATTTCGAACTAAAGTCATCTTCAAGAATTGGAATCGAAGATGGAGCTTTTGATGTGAAAGGGATGTAGTGGATGTAGTGCCTTGGTTTCAATCAGACTATGATGAATGAAAAATTTTAACCCTCGAAAATTGACCCTAATACATCCTCGGTATTCACATGCTGCAAATTTAAGTGCTAGAAACCCAATCGTTAAGGGTAAAAAGAAATAAAGATAGAAGATAGAACAAATAGTATCTCACATCACATTAAAAAAACTAATAATTTTACATATGGAAGATTACGTACAATCCTTCAAGTGATTTATCAGAGTTACAACATGTACTAACCCAGCTAGGATAGTTATATTGGTCTTCCTTACAAGTGCTGGTAGATACATAATATAGATATAACGGAATATAGATAACTTCTTCGAAAGACCTAAAATGGTGCATGCTCTATTTCAAACGCTCTAAGCTTTCCTGACTACTTAGTTGTCTGGAAAAAATTAGGGCACCCAGAGTTTAAGGGAAAAGAAAATAAACTCTGGGTCAGTCATGAGACTGGTGTGAGAAACTCAAAAATACGTGTTTTGAAAACAAAAAGGGTATCTCATAAGACCACGCCATATATAAACACGGAACGGATTTTTACCTTATGATAACCAAAACATTTGCTATGCAAAGTCATTTAATATTATTTTTGATGACATTCTTTGAAAACATTTGCAGGTAAACTTATTAGTCTTAGCCGAAAGTGTTACCATTATTAAATTCTGGATATGTTAGGCTCTACAAACAAAACCCTTACAAGGCTCGTTTGAAGAATGGATTCCATACAATGGCCAGGTGAGGTACTACCGTCCATACAGTATACCTCTAGAAGGATATACCTAGAGTCCAGATACTAAACTCCTATACCAACATAAAACTGGCCTACCCCTTCGCTAGATAGTACCGAATATGACATCACCCCGGTCGTTACCAACCTTTAACTGGATACCAAATCATACACCACATACTCGACATATAGAGAGTAATCTAGAAAGGTGATGACCATCTCCTAATGGGTGCGACCCACATAGCTCTGCCGCATCTACCCTACTTTAGCCATTTTCGTTTGATAAGGCCAGACATAACGTTTTACCTTTCATAAAGCATATTCCATTTTGAATTCCACACTGCCATTCCATGATCACACATTAGATTTCTACAAACATATAACTCCTGAGCTCGTACATCTCAAGAAAGAGTGTTAAGCTTAGAGAAGTTGCCTTCTCGGTGACCAAACAGATGATACGTTCATAGAGATCAATCAATGTGAATAGAAGTGAAACGTTAGAAATTCATCCATACAAGTTGTCTAGGAACAGGACAAACCAAAGGCACTCTCCTACCATATCCTGTCAGGAGTTACTCCTAGGATTAGTAACGAGAAGTCATTGCATTGAAGATTTTAAATAAAGAACTACTACCATATAATATGATATGGGAAATTTCCCCCGAGGGTCATTGACAAGCAGTCCTACATTCCATCTTCCAAATCATATCCATATCTTCACTTTGAATATGTAAATTGGTTCGAAGTGGTCTTCGGACAGGAATTACCCAAATCCGACCTCGGCTTCTCCGAACCAATCATCGACAAAAGAGGTCAAATGGGTAGGAAATCATTCTTTAATTAATTAAGTTCTTTTATCAAAATCACTTTTGGTGATATACAATTCTAAGGCATTCTTTTCGGTATATACGAGATCATTAAACCTCTCTTATCATTACTTTTGATTTCTTAAAACCTTTTTACACTTAGCTCGTTTCTGACATTTCGACCTTATCTATCCCTCATCCAGGGAAGAGGCCAGGTGAGCCAAGGAACTAGTTGCTTTTGAACATCTCCTAAGTTTAAGCACCTCACATCTAGATCTCATGAATAGAAAAATCCAGTCCACTCATCGGCTTTTAGAGCCAAGATTAAACCACTTAATTTGTAATAGATTTTCTTTAAATCATTATTTAAATTCTTTTAAATAAATATAAAACTTCCAAAAAATTATTAAAACACTTAATTACCCTTTTGAAAACTTTTATAATAGATTTGGAAAAGAATAGTTAAGTTTAAAGCAATATTTCAAAAGTTATAGAAAACGTACTGCGGAAAGTGCTCTTTTAAGCTATATTGATCAAAACAACTTTTATTATTTGAAAATTAATTTTTATTAATCAAATCATGTTTATAACATTTTAAAAGATTGATAGGATTTATTCCACATCTTTAAACATTTTTAAAACATCATTTCCAAAGAAATCCGGTTTTGGATTCCGAACTGCAAAACCACGATTTTTCAAAAACTTATTTTACTCATATTTCAAAATTTAATTATCGAAATCTCAATTTTATTTCTTCGTTGGAAAACTATTGATATAATAGTTCAAAAAATTCTTATCTTGAAGAATTCCAAGCTATATTCCACTTTTTACACTTGTTTGACTTTTATGGCACGAAATCGCGAACTACCATTACGCGACGCGTCTATTTTTGACTAAATTTACAATTCTCATTCAAACTTTCCCAAAACACTTTTGACGTTCATCAAACATTTCAAACTCATTTTAAACCATTTTTAAAGAGGTTTAATATTCCATATACACCTTTTCATTAATTCAAGGAAAGTGATTTCTTTGGTGCTTATCGATGTGTATTTTCGTGATTTGCATATATATTCAATATTTATATGAAAATATCCAAACTTGATGATCAAAGCATAATAAACATCCATTTGAAAGCATCATATCATCATCCAAATATAATATAATGGTTTAGGAGTTCTCACCTTGGGTTTTAAATGATTTAATTAAAAATTCGCTCCACTACCCGAGTTCCAAAGCTCACTATTCTTCTGATTTTAGCTCCTAGATGCCTCAACCAAGACTTGAGATGCCTAGAGGCGCACGGCCTAGGGTGGAGCAAGGGCTGTGCTCGGCCTAGTGATGGAGTAGGGTGGAATTTGTGAAGAACAAGGAGAAAAGTGTTGTAACAGCCCGCTATTTTGGACCATTCAAATCGACAATAAAACCATACATGTCTGACTTGAATAGTTCAAAATACTGAATTGTTAATTTAAATTTGGCAAACGTAACATATACAGTAAATAAATCAGTCACAGATCACAGATACAGAGTAATAAAATGCAGCGGAATAGATAAGGAATAGTAGTTCATTAAGCTACTATATACATCAGAGTTAAAAATAAAAAACATCAGAATATCCCAGATGCAGTGAAGTCTCCAGTATGAGCAGATGACTTCTCTGAACCAATCAACTGGATGACTGAAAGGATAGATAGCTGGATCTTCAAGCAAAGCTACAATTTCGAAGGTGAGTCTCAAATGTTGTATCACTCAGTCTGACCCGAGCGTAAAGCAAAACACAAAACACTCGAGTCAGGATTAACATTCTTATATCTTTAAATCTAACTCAAGTGAAATATCAACTGAAATATAATTAACTTAAAGGACGTTTGGGATAACCATCCTCTAAGGGTCCATGGAACTATCTATAAGATAGAAATATACACTATAACACCGAGGTCATTTCAAATTAATTTATACTTCACAACAAAAATATCTTTTCATTTCATATATATATTTTCCAAAATATACATGAATATTTATAGAGTAGAATATTTGTAGTTTCCTAAACTTAACAAATCGTTTTCAAAATCAACCCGACCTTCCCATTCAAATTAAATTCAATCTCAATTTTATCAATTTAAATTCAACTCAATTCCTAAAATAACCACTTAAATTTTATCGATCTCAAATTCGGATTTGTAATCACAAATTACCCCTTTATATTCAATATATTTCAAACCTTGAGTATTTAATAATTTCAAAACTAAGGTTGGAATTTATATTCAACAATTTATTGTCCTATTATTTAGTTTTAAAATATTCACCAAATAAATCCATAAAATAAAACTCAAATTTCTAACAAATAAATATTTCCTTCAATTTATTTATACTAGAAATATTCATTTAATTTATTTTGAGTAAAAATCCAGTTATAAATATCGTACCTTTAAATTTCCCATTCAATAATTTCAAATCGATTTAACTAAATAAAATTCTTAATTTAATACCATTTCAGCTAAATCCAAATTTTATCTCCCTACCTCAATTTATCCCAATTATTGCAAAAATCTATTTGAAATATAATTTACATAAATATTTAACATAATTTATGTATTATATCGATCTTAATTAAATTAAATATTATTAAATTTATATATATCATTACCGTTTATATATAATAATTTAAGAATCAACATTTATTAAGACCATATATTTCTTCCCAAAATCATAGAAATTATTTTCGAAATATTTATATATGGACCAACGGTGTTGGTATATATTTTCAAGTGCTACGGGTATTTATCATTTCAATCCGTACACTAAATATATACGGGTGGATATCATTTCAACCCGAAATCCCAAATTCAATTCAAATGAAAATCGCTTGGGTTTATCATTTCAACCCATAACGATTTTCTCCTATTCTAAAGTCCGTTCGGGTATGTATCATTTCAACCCATAGTGAATTCTATACTAACAGGGACTTGCAGAATGATAATAGATATGATAATAATATAACAACAAGCATATATCATTAGTAATTAAATAAAATATAAACAATAGGATATGCTGTCATATCACATAGGTGAACAGTTACAGATAATAGCATATATAACATATTTACTAACTACGGTAGTATATTTCAATTGTCGTTTCAATTGAAATTAAATTTAATAAATAAAAAACGTTAATCGTGAGTGATTGCTCACCTTTTGAGGCTAGAGAATGTAGAAGGAGACACGGATACGCACACTGATACGCACACTGAAATTAAATTTCAAATCCAAGCAAAGCAAAGTCGGCACGAATTCAACGATCAAAGCTGATTGGCTCGAATTGATGAAACGGATCAGATCAGAACTGGAACGATGAAAATAAATGGTATAAGCGAACTTTTATAACCACCTATAACTATATATACACATATGAAATTTATATTCTAAGTTCAAACATCACAAATTTAATTTACATGTTTTTCAAACATATAAAAAAAATCAAGCTTACATTTTTTTAAAAATCAACATACACTTAAAATAATATATATATACTAACATCTTTATACTAAACTTATATAACTAGTATATATATATTCTCAAACAGATAAAATAAACCTAAAAGAAATTTTTTTTATATATAACTATTTCTATATATACATTAAATGTTATATATATATAATTTAAATCCATCCATACTTTTACATTCAATAACATATTATATTCAACCTATATAAATTTCCAAATTATATATGTGTATTAAAATAATTTATAAAGTAGAGTATTTATAAAATCATCTTAAATCCAAAATAGTATAAATATAATATTGTAACAAAATATATACAATCATCAACTAAATAAGTCAGTACCACATAGAAACCCATATGGTAACAAACCGCATAATATGCATATATTAAAGTATTTTATATAGACTGTAACAAAAAAAAATATGACTTACATAAGCGAATAACCATATTATAGGAAATCTGATATCAACAAATAGAAGCTAACCCATATTGAAATATAAAACACAAAATATATATATGTATTCTTATTAAAAATGAAAGATACTTATTTTATAGTATGTTCCCTTCAAAATGTCGCATACATAATTCAAAATATTAACATGACTTATAAGCTGTGAGGAAGATCAAATAGAAACTATATATAAATATACACTGTCATGTTATGAAAATAAACTTTTGAAAAAAATAGTATTCAATACTTATGTAAATAGTATGTATATCACAACTAACAAAAAAAACATATAATTACGAATATAAATCAAAACATATATGTGCTTACACGGCCATACCTCACTGATCAAACAGAAGCAACCGGAAGGCGAGGTGATGGGTTTCATTTGATGAGGAGGTTTAGAAGAAAGGTGAAGTGGCGGATGCAAATAATGGTGACAGACGCATGCTTCAGTTTGCTTTTTTTTCAAAGAAAAGTAGGGAGGGGAACGAACAGATCTAGAGAAAAGAGAAGTGAAAGCGAAAATAAATAGGGATGAACCGCATGTTTTCAGGCAAATATAACGGAAGAAAATGAATAGGCAACCAAATTTTAAGTGAATAAATAAATAAAAGTGATTGTAACGGTCAACCCTTGATTTGGTGAAAATAATTGTAGCAATTAATAAAAGAAATATATAGCAACGGTCACGTTGCTTTGATTCAGCGGACCCATAAAAGCAAATTATTTAAAATTTAAACGGTAGGAAACGTAAAAAAACGTACCATCATAAAATGAAATTGATAACATCTGTGCATTGATTCTGCAATATTTATTAAAGAAATTGATTGATGCGCGTTTAAATTTGAACGGAAGGAAAGAGAAAAGTCGCAATTAAAGGTAAGCTTTAAATTTTTAATAAATACGAAACGTTTCTAAGTTTATACGTTTATAACTTTCCAGTTGTAGTGTATATATATAATGAATGGTCATAAAGAAAGAAGTGGAAACAGGGAGCGTAGGAAAGGAAAGGTTAGAAAAATAAAATTTTGTTGAGAAATGAATATTTGCGTGAGTTATATAGGTTTGATCAGAGAGGTAGCGTGATTTAAGGAGAAGAAAGAACGGCAATAAATCAACATGCTTTGAAATGGAAAGGAAATTAAACTAGCGTTGATTTTTAATGAGCAGTTATAGGCAAGAAATAAGATATTGATTTTAAAAAAAAAGGCCATGATTTTGATTGAGCATTGATTTTTCTTGTTATACACGGTTACTAGATTTTTAACAAATTTTAAGCAAATGGGTTTCGAAATTAAAGCAGAAGAAACGGTCAGCTAAGATTAGATTTTGGAATAAGATTTTTAAACAATACTGAATGCGTTTAAAATTTAAAGCTCGCGTTGATGGGAACAATGGTAAGAAATTAAAAAGGTGAACGGTTATAAAATTTGTAAATAACGTTCCTATTAAATCAGGAGAGTAAAAGGAAAGTGAATAAAATTAGAATGCGTACAACAGACGCAGTGATTTTTGTCCCAAAAAAATGAAACAACGAATTTAAATTTTATATGTTTTCTTGTATGTATATATACATTATTTATTCCATCAAATAACGCGCCTTTTAAACGCGAAATTAAACAGTTTATTTATACACAAAGTTTTGGAAATTTGTTACTTATATAAAAATATGATTTGTTTACACAATTACTAAGAAATTTATTTCAAAAATGTATATAAGTAAAATATAAAATGTTAAATTTTTAAAAGTATACAATCAATTTTTTTAAAGAACAAAAGGTGAAATAAACGTTGTTACGAATATATTAAATTAAACCAAAAGATTAAAAATTAAAAATTTAAAGATTTATTACTTCAAAAAAAAAGTTAAGTTTTAACCAAAATAAAAATTTTAGAATTTTCACACTAATAAAAATCTTGGGTGATTATTTATAATTAAATTTAAACAATCAAATTTTCGAAAAATAAAACCCCAGAGTTATAAATAAGGAATAAAATATTGCAAAAATGTAGGCTGTTACAAGTGTAGTTTTGGGATTATTTTTGAGGTATTTAACTACATATTAAAATTTAAACTATTTTTGAAATAAAAAAAACATTATTTATCTTAGAATGGTAGCCATTAAAGTGGAAGACAAAGCTTAGAAATATAAAGAAGAAGAAGAATGAAAATGAAGAGAAGATGGTAGGGTATTTATAGGAAAAGAAGTGTATGAAGGAAGACATGTACACATCACCTTTGCATCACCATTTCAAGGCTTCTCCTACACACCTCCCCTCCTTCAAAGCACGGCTAGAGCCTTCCCCTCATGTGCACATCACTTCCATCTTCTCATGTATGCATATGTTACTTATAAAGGCTTAAGGAGTAATTTTGCTTAAAATATCTTATATATTTATATCATTTTATTATACTTAATTATTTTCATATAAATATGTTTATGGGTATGTTACATGAATGCGTATGTACATGTATATGTGTATGTAACGTATCCTTACAATGTTGCACAACATCCACATGTTGTATCGTTATAAATCCTAATTTCGGTTTTCGGTCATATTTTTTTCTTTTAAATTAATATGCATATTTTTGTAAACAAAGTTTGAAAATAAATTTTCTTATTATTACTACACATTTTATTTATAAAATCATATAAATTATTATAAATAATTATTCACAAAATTATTTTTATTATCGATAAGCTAAAGACTATTTATTTAAAGTGATATATTTGCGGGTCATTACACAGACCTAGAACGAACTTGTATAGATGAATGCTGGTACTGTATTGTTGTCTTGAGAGCAGTGTTAGCATTCCAAGATGGTCTGCTAAGAGGAAAGGTAAAAGTGTTACCTCAAGCCTCACAACCCGAGTAATGAGTAAAACAGGGTAGATGCAGTAGCGCTACATGGGTGGGTCGCTCCTATTAGAGTGTATCATCATTCTGGATTATTATATTATGGATTTTGTTGTGCATGAGAGCTCTCGATAAAGGTTGGAAACAACCGGAGGGATGACATATTCCATATTATCCAAGTTCAGGGGTAGGTTGGTTCTGTGTTGGTAGGGGTGGACCAAGTTCAAGGTCTAACCCTAGGTATATTTTATGTAGAGGTGTACTATATGGAAGGTAGTCCATTTCCTTGCCAGTGATGGAATACGTTCTCCAATAAGTGTCATGCGGACTTGATTATATACCTATTATGCTAAAATTTAATAATGTACAATTTCGGATATGATTAATATATGTTTATATTCTAGACATTATCATAATAATCACTGGATTTTCTATAGAAAATGTTTTGATTGACGTAAGGTAAAAACATGTCCCTATTTATTTGTGGTGCGGTCTTATGAGATACCTTTAATTTTAAAAGGTTTTATAAGTTAAATAAATAAACTTACTATTGATTTGAGTTTCACATGCTTGTTTTACCAGACAGACCTAGGCGTTGTTTTCTTGTTTTCTTAAAATGCTCGGATCATCCTGAGCATTTTTTCCAGATTTAGTTGATACTTTGGAGCTTTCAAGAGATGAGCTGGATTTTCCAAGACGTATTCACATATCTTATATTCTTTCGCTGTCCTATTTTGTTCTTATCGGTATTTATCAACAATTGTGTGGATAGGCCGTCATAACTGTCCAGACTGATAATAGGTTTGTGTACTCTGATGTTGTGTATAAATAAAGATGATTTATTTTTGTAAAGGTCTTGTGTATATTATATATTGCTCGTCACAATTTGAGATTCTGTTTTGTCTTCTTCTTTCTTTAACCCAAATGACCTGTTTTTTGAACACTTAATGTTCGGCACTCGAATACCGAGGATGTATTAAGTGTCAACTTTAGATGTAAGAAAGGCAGATCATCACATATACTCCTATTTGACTATTCAATTCTACTCATTTCAATACATTACAACGTATTCATATACTTGTTTCAAATGGTATAAGTATGTTCACAAATCATTAATAAGATTTCTTACTCTAAAATGTAATCAAAGAGATTAAAAACAAATGTTACTCAAACATTCTTATTATATACCCCTTTTCTTTTATAAGTTGAATCTTCTCTATATATAACCTTTTCCCAAATATTCCATACTTGTCGTTTTCTTTATAATATCCATTATTAAAGATATAAATATGTTACATGGGTTAAAGATAACTGTTACCTAAACATTTTTCACTGTAAACCCAAAACCATTTCACTTACAATTATCTTTAAGACAGTCATTAAAGATCTAATTATATAACTAAGTATAGTAAAAAAGGGTTAAAAGTAAATATTCCTTAAACATGGTTTATTGTAAACCCAAAACCATTTCACTTACAATTTTCTTTACAAACATCCATTTAAAGCTCTAAGTATATATACACTTATTAAACAAGGTAATATACTTTTAATTAACTTTACAAAACCATTTATTATAACATAAGTGCTATAACCCAAAATCTCTTTTATACTTTTCATAAAATACGTAACTTGCTTTTCCAAACTTACGTATATACTAAAAACCTTTTAAGAATAATATGTATATATGCTTATTAATTTATTTATAAGAAGATATTTAATGATAAAAACAATTTAAAAGATGTAATATTACATAAGCATCACATAACTTTAATAAAATAGTTAACTAATTTTCTAAAAACTATATATACTTAATAATACTTATAATTTGGTCTAAAACATTTACTTATAATATTACTTAATACTTATTTTATAGTTTATTTAAAAACTAGATAAAGCATAGTTTCTTCTTTATAAAAAACCTTCTACTTTAATAGCTCATAATTAATTATTAAAATTCATGAAATTCCAAACCACTTTTAACAAACTCTAATATGTGATATAAAAGGCTACTAAAAAGTTGAAGTAAAATACTAAAGCTTAAAAGAAGTTTAAGGTCTCAAAAAGAAACTACAACACTTACAGAATGCCGTAAAAAGAGGTTCGGAGATACTATAGCCTTTTAAGAGTGCTACGACTGGTTGTCAGTTGCAGTGAACAAGGTGAGTTCTGATATATTAAAAGTTTGATCGAACTTTGATATGATACCAATATTTTTAGCATCCAATCTTTTTACAGTAACTTGTACACACGTAATACATCACAACCATGGCAAGAAATTCTTAAGGATCTCTCTACAGATTTCTATAGAAAGTGCCAAACACAAGGTAATTCCTAAGTGCATTACTATCATTATAAAACCACTTCCAAATGTGGTCCGGTTCAAAATAAATTCCAACCAAACCCTATGTGCTTTGTTTCAAGGCTATGTAACAAGTCACAAAAGTCATACAAGTCCATATTCATCATTTACATATGTCATTTGTTTTCTAAAGCAAGAATCAAAATCAAATATCACAATATAAAGTTAAGCAACATATAATTATTTAAACAAGCATACACACACATAAGCACTTCATGCACATCAAAGGTTAGTTAGCTTACCCAAATGCAAATTACATAAAGCACAAGACACTACCACTAGGCCACTTCCTACCACAACCTTGCTAGCACCCAAAACTTCATATCTCTCCTTGCTTTGCTCACTACCCTACCCTACCCTTTGCTCGCAACCTATAGATATATGGGCTTGTGTGCTTCAAACCTTCTAATTTCAAATTACTAAGAGCTTTTGTAATGCTTTTGCAAGCCTTATACTTGAGTTTGAGTTGGTTTGGAGTTGTTTTGAATTTATTTGTTCCTATGAAATTATGTAGAGAAAAATGGATGATGAACTTTGGTTTAACTTTGTAAAAATGTAAAAGTGATCTAATAAGCTATGGATGGCCTTATATAGGTTTCAAGTGGTTATAATACCCTTCCATTCACACCCCCCCCCCCTCTTTAGCCGGCTAAGGAAGGCTCACTCCCTATGCCTCCATGTGCCCTACTTTAAACATCACATTCCTTAGAAACTATCTCCTTCCACTCACGAAACCCCACTTTCCTTTTAGACATGTATTATTTCTTATTAGTGATTTCCTAAGTCATTTAGACATGTATAAAAGAGTTTGAATAACCTATTTTGAGTAAAAAAATTATTTATCGATAAAACAATTTTTGGTCACATTATCGATATTTCTTCAAACTGTTTATTTTGTAAACAAATTTTCAAAACATTTTACGTCGTTAGTTATTAATGGGATAAACAAGGTTACTAAATCAATTTAATCACATTAAATCCAAGATATAAATATTTAAATAATTCAAAAATTAAAATACAAAGTGTTTGAAATTCTAGGTTGTTACATTCTTCCGTACTTAAAATATTTCATCCTTGAAATTCCAACACGAATAATAAACCAAAGAAACAAGCACAACCAATACTTAATAGATTCAAAATTAACCAGCACTAAGCTCACAGTTTGCTTAGGTTCAAAACCCTCTCATCGCACAAGGATGATAAACAAGCTACTAAGCATACCTTACGCTCAATAGCCTCAAGTTATTGCTTAGATAATTATTCATGCTACCTCATAAAAAATTGAACAATCATTTTCCAAACTCTTCATAAGTACGCAGTATCAAATCTAATCACTTACTCAATCATATAAATTCCACTTTCAAACTAGTATAGATCACTTAACCTCTCTAGTGCGGACTCCGGTCAAATTCCTTGATTAAGAACCTTGTTTCTTTTACATAGCCATACACTATGATAGAAAACCTTAGGATAATATCAAGAATCCATATCAAGTGTTCGACATCGGGAATTGAGTGAGAAAACCTTATTCGGACCAATGTAAATCACCTAGAAACCTTATGCCCGAATCTTGGATCAGGAACAGTCACGCGAATAAAATGGTCTGCGTATAACATACATACTTTATCCTATTGGTTTTTAACGACACTAATAACTTTTTAAGCACGTTCATTTACACTGCTAGTATACATTTCAATACAAAACCATTTATGAAGCATTTCCTAACAACATTACTCGAGTTTTATAAACATTTTATAAAACATAACTTATTTATAAAACATTTCACAAAAACTTACATCACTTTATTATTCATATAATACTCTACTACATCATAAGAGTATACAAAAAACATCAAATTCATTTTACTTTCTAAAATTCAAACGAAGGCCCAAAATAAATCCGGGACTTATAGCTGAGTCAATCTTTTCAACTTCTTTAACCCTCGAGTTAGGTAAGTAGCTAAGAAGAGTAGGACTCTGGTATCCAAACCCAAGACTAGAATTTACTTTCATTAGACAATTCTAACATAAAGACGTTTATTAGTTTGCCCAGTAACATCAAATGATTACTTAATGAAGATGTTCAAACTGATTTAAAACTTGTTTTAACTTTTAGTACCTTCTCAATTTAAGAGTTACAAAAATGCAACATTATATTTTCAAAAAAACTTTGTTCAAATTCTATAATGATTCAGAAGTTTTGATATGTGCAAAGTCGTCAAAAAATCCATTTCATTCTAACAAATGAAACCATCAAAATAAGCATATAATAACAAGATGAACACACCACACTGTCCTAAGGCATAGGATACATGTGTCTAAATAATAACTTATCAAAGTTATATTTATTTATCAAATATACTTTTGCTACAAAGAGAAAATATGAAATAATTTCTTAATCATTTGGGTTATGCTGGCACTTGGTTACCCTATATGGCATACAAACAATTTTTTTTATAGAAAATTCATATCAAATTATGTCTTGCCCAAAACCACTCTATATTTAACTACTCTTTAATTTTTATATCAATTTTCTTTCAATAAAACTTTAGAACCAAACTTCGGGTTTTTATCTGAAATCAAATGAAATAATAATTCATACATATATCATTTGTATCAAATCATTCTTTTGGGGTTAAACCAAAAAATCATTCTCAAAACGGTATCAAATACTTTATCCAGTAGTACTAATTATCATGATCTCAATTTTATAAAACAATTTCCCAAATATGTACTTTAAAATCTATAGAAAATATACGTATAGATCAAGTAACACAAAAATGATACCATGGAAATGGGTACTACCAAGCTGCACCATACTCCCTTACTAAAAAGGGTAATATCCATGAGAAGTGTTTACCAACTGAACATATCTCTTGCCCATTTTTAGTCACTTTCGTGCCACTCGAACTAGATAACATAAAAATATTTTGTTCCCGAATCGACTTGTCGGTTCCGAGAGAAATCTCAAACTTGAACAAATCTAGAAACTCTTTTCAAACATTAGTATTAACAAATACTTTCAAATAATACTGCTATTATTTTCCAAAATTTCATAAAACCAATTTCAAAAATACCGGGATTTAAGTTCTCAAATTCTCTTTTTTAATCCTTTTTGTTTATAAACCATATTTTTTAAACCATACTTATATCAAGTAACTTTCTTATATAAATATTTACACAAATACTTATTTACAAAAATCTTTTCTTTCCTTTAGATTATAATAAACATCCTTTTACTAAATTTAACTTCAAACCCAATATTGTCATCAAATGCCTTATAGTCAAACTGTAAAACTCAATTCACAATGTGTTCATTTCAATGCTTCCATAAATACTATTTACCCAACCCAAGCAGTGAATAAAACTGCTCATAAAATGGTCGAGCACAAACAACAATCAACAAACAACAGTCAATGCTCATAAACTGGCCAAGGATTACTAAGCAATTAATGAAGGATAATAGATAAACATCATTAATACCTACACAAATTAGACTGCCTATCAGATTGCTTATATACATAACCAACATATAAAAATACATATATGATCTCATGTACGCAATACACTCAACTCATGCTAGGCATCTCTTATCCTATCTCTAATGAGCCATACCCAAAAGCTGAGGTCTCGCTTAACCTTTGGCGCTAATACTAAATTTAATGATTTGCCTTTTCATCCCCCAAACGTCGACTCTAATACATCCATGGTATTCATGTGCTAAGCACTCAAGTGAAAGAAGACAACTTGTTAGGGTAAAATAAAAATAAAAATAAACATAACAAGAAAGAAAAGAGCACGACTTCAGATTCTCAAATTGAAACGATAACATATAATATCAAAAGATAGTATAAACTAACACTATAAGATACATAGCATTTCAGAGTTACAATCATAAGTACTATCGTCATCCTGGATAGCTATAACAGTCTATCCTCGCAAATACCAATATAAACATAATAGTAATGCAACAGAAATAAGAAATTACCTAGGTGAATGGAAGCATCCAGTTTGTCTTCAGAAGCTCCAAAGAAGATCAACGAAAACTTGCATTTTCCAAACTACTCAAAAGAGCACCCATGGAAATAAGAGAAATATAAAACTACGAGTTAGACATAAGTTTGGTGTAAGAAATTCAAGAAACATATAGCTAGCATATAATAGTACTTTTGAGACCGTCCGAATCACCATAACAACTATCCCCTCAAAAGAACCAAACCCATCTAATAAGTACATAAGGTGATATATTAGATAATGTCTAGGGTGAAGAGCATAAATTAGAAAATAGATGCTACTTGCATCTGACAACACAACAATATTAGAAGTGCAACTAAAAATGTTAAGGTATGTTTGCATAAGGATTTCCATTGGAGGAGCCTCCAGTAAACTAATGTGGGGCTCTTAACAAGGGCCAAAAGCTACCTTTCGAAAACATTCATACCTCTAAATAAAATATGTTTAAACATAGCTAGTCCATGCTCGAACAAATGATACCAAATACCATCAACTCCCTTGCACTTTAGTCAAAAGCGTCTCTAGATATTTAGGGTTGTCGTAACCTTTCGGGTTAGCTAAACCCACTAGCTATGCATCCTACTTTGTTTTCTATAATTATTGATGGTTAAGTCATATTTAGCACCTCTCACAGTAGTTTTCATCACTCGAACAGATCACGAATCTCTCCCTAGATTCCAGCAACCCGAATCATTATCACTCGAATAGTTCCTAAATCTTTCCAAATATTCTATCATAAGTCGTCCGACAAATGCAAACTCTAACCACTCCCTTAGACTTAAGCTTAGAATAGACAACTTAACTCTATAGCATTAGTCTAAAATGTTGACGCTGACCTTTCCCTTGGACTTAACATTATGATAGACAATTCAACCCTATAACATTTCACTTCATAACCGCTTCCAAAATAAAGAACCTATATATTAGTTTTGAAGTGGTTTTTAGGTAAGTAAAACATTTATCTGATCCCATTCTCTTCAAAACTAAATCGATGATTTGTGGTAAACTCAATTTCTGTTCTTTTAGAAGTAAGCGAACTATACAAAGAGGAGCCCTCCTCAGGGATCTCATATATATAAGTTCTTAAAGCTAGAGATGTTTAATATCAATGCTCCTCCTTAGGGATCTCAAATTATATGAAGCCGTAAAGCTTATAGATACTGCCTAAGTTATTATTTAGTCAAGTTCATTAGTTAACTAGTCAATTATCTAGTTGAAAAATGATAACTTATTGAAATAAAGTTTTCGACCATTTCATCTTATTATATCCCTTGTTTAAGAGTGAAGTAGGTAAGTTGGAGCATTATTGCTTCTAAATCCTACTTGAACATCATTTCTAAATCTCATAGATAGAACAAGCCTACTTCATGGGCTTTTAATGTTAAACATAGCTAATTACTTTCCATAAATAAGTAAACATACAAAACACGATTAAGTCACATAAAGCATGATTAAATCACATAAGCGGCTTCTAATCCCTTTTTAATTAATTAGTCCTTTTATTAATTAGAACTCCTTTGTAAATACTGGAGTACATGTTTTAAAATGCCTTTACAAAAAATACATACATGTATACTATAATTCGACTATTAATTTTTACTCATTTTAATACCTTACAAAGTATTCATATACCTATTTCAACTGGTATAAGTATATTTACAAATCAATAATAAGATATCTTATTTAGTAATATAATTAAAGAGGTTAAAAACAAATTTTACTCAAACGTTGGTGATATAGCCCCCTTTTCTTTTATAAGTTAAATCTTTACTATATATAACCTTTTTTCTAAATTATTCCATACTTATCGTTATCTTTAAAATATCCATTATTAAAGATATAATATATTCACAAGGGTTAAAGACAAGTGTTACTTAAACATTGTCACTACAAACCCAAAACCATTTCATTTATAATTATCTTTAAAATATTTAATAAAGATTTAATTATATTACTAAGTAAAATAAAAAAGGGTTAAAAATAAATGTTGCTTAAACATAGTTTACTATAAACCCAAAAACATTTCACTTATAATTTTCTTGGAAAACATCTGTTTAAAGCTCCAAGTATTTCTACACTTATCAAATAAGGTAATATACTCTTAATTAACTTTATAAAATAATTTATTATAACATAAGTGCTATAACCCAAAATCTCTTCTATTCTTTTATAAAATACTTAACTTGCTTTTCCAAACTTATATGTACATTAAAAACCTTTTAAAAATGATATGTACATATGCATAATAATATATTTATATATAAGATAAGATATTTAATAATAAAAACAGTTTAAAAGATATAATGTAATATAAGCTTTATATTACTTTAATAAAACAATACAATAATTACAAATCATTTGCCGGGTTGCTTGGTTTTCTCCTTACCGTCGAAAGAAGGTTTTGGAGGAATTAATGGATGTGTCCAATGTCAACATGGATGTAATGTGCTATTATGTGTCAAAGTGTTTATGATATGCTGTTTTGTGTCAAATTTTCCAATATTTCAAACATTGTAAGTGTGAGTTGTAACGCATAGCTATTTGAGGTATTCAACCTCGCACCTATTTCAGTTTTTATAAAAAGTAGACGGGTCACTATAAATACCAGCTTGCCTTACCAAAAAAATATAATAAAATAATTAGCTAATTTTCTAAAAGTGGAAATTAGGTTGAAGGGCTACCTATTTCAGGTAATAAGTTTTAAGGACAGTACTTCTAAATTATTAGTTTTAAGGACAATTTATCGAAAAATGTTTAGTTCATTTATCTTTTTAAGTTATACAGGAAAATGATAAATTCATTTTATCATTATTTATGTATAACTAAAAATGATAACTTCATTTATCTTTTTCCTATAAATTATCCTTCAAACTAATTTTTCAGAAGTGCTATCCTTAAAACTTATTACCCTGCACAAAGAAACCCTTTGAGTGAAAAATCCCCTTTGTAAAAACAATATACACTTAAAATATACTTTAACATACTTATAATTTGGTTTAAAACATCTACTCAAAATATTACTTAAAAATACTTATTTTACAGTTTATTTAAAACTAGAAAGACATGTCTTATTATTTATGAGAAAAATCTTCTACCTTATTAATTCATAATTAATTATTAAAATTTATTAAATTTCCAAACCATTTTTAAAATAGTGTAACAGGTGTTTTAAAAGACTAACAAAAATTTTAAAGTAAAATACTATAACAATCCATAAATTGATTGCTTTAATTAAAGATATTTAAATTATTTAAATTCAAATATAGATTATTTTTTTAACAAATAATCAAGTTTTAAGTGATGAATGATAATAATGGACTTATTTTAGAAAAATGTTCACAAAATATGTACTTTGGAAAAATATCGATAAAATAGTCAAAAACCATTTTATCAATAAATAGCTCTATAATGACACATCCATTTATTTTTATAATTGAACAAAATATAAAGTAAAATTATTTATTTTATTTTTGGGAAAAATAAAGGTATTGATGACATCAACAATGACGCCCTTATATTTAACTATTGATTTATGGATTGAAATTGAGATTTAATGATTTAATAATTATTATAATGGTTTTAATAATAAAAATTGATAATAAATCATTTATAATAGTTTTATAAAGATATATACTTGATTTGAAAATATAAGAAAATGGATATCGCTTTACCGATATAATGGCACTTTTTGTAAACGATTGTTTAATATTAATTTATATGGTTTTATAAACCAAATGTAATCATTTTAATTATTTAAAAATGATAGGAAATGAGTTTTCAAAAAAATTCACACTTATATGTAAAGTAACTTAAGTGAAACTACGACCGGGAATCGATTCCTTGATTTTCAACGGTTTAACAAATGGAAGTTGTTCAAAAGTCATTACAACCTTGTTTATATGTCATGTGCACATATATAACATACACATGCACACCCTAACATGCACATGGACATACATATATACATATACATTTAAATATACATATATTACAAAATATCAAGATAGTTTCCTAAAAACTTAATACTTAAGCAACCCAAAAGCACTACCAACTCACCTTACACTCTTACACAAGCACTTGGATTTGAAAAGAGAGGGAAGCCATGCATTTGAGGTGATGAAAGGGGTGTGGGCAAGGGCATTTTGGTCCATTCATGTTTAGATATTTTGTTTTCAAAATTTCCTATAAATACACCACCCCTCTTTCATAAATTCCTAAGCTATTTGCTTCATCTTCTTCCTCATTCTTTAAGTTATTCAAACGGCTTCATATATAAAGAAAATTATGGAGAAAATAATTACAAAAAGAAATTAAACTATACACTATCCAATCCACTCAAAATCAAGCTCAAATCATTCCATTCCTCTACTAAACCCACGACCACCATCTCCTACTCCCCAACGCTGAGCCATCCACCACCCAAAGCCAAGGTCGTGAGCTTCCAAGGTAGGCCAATCCTTCCAAAGGCTTGCGAGCTTTAGTTTGTGGAGTTTGATTTCGAGATAACAGAGCTATAGCCGTTTTGAAACTAGTTCGAGTAAAAATGGAGATGAGGAACTCCATTTATAATATGATATATTGAATGATATATATGTTTGGTTATGCTTGGTTGTGATGATTGTTTATCATGTTTGTTTGATTGTATTAACAAGTCACGTTTAATCCACGTCGAAAATCATAAAGAAAATCACTTTCCTTTAATAAATGAAATGGTGTGTATGAGATTGTCAAACCTCTTTAAAATGATTTAAAATGATTTATGAATGTTTTATAAACACTAAAATTCAATTTGGCAAATTTTTGACAAATTATGGAAATTAAGTCAAAATTGGCGCGTCGCGTAATGACAGTTCGCGATTTCATGCCGTAGAAAGTTGAATCCATGTATACGATGGATCCCGAGTCAGAATTCTTTGAAACAAGAATTTTTTGAATCCTTATAATCATAGTTTTTAAACAAAAGAAAAAAATCGAGATTTCATTTACTATATTCTGAGATATAAGTAAAACAAGTTTTCAAAATAGTCGCGGTTTGGCAGTTCGAAAAACCAAAGCGAATTTTTAAAAAAAAATGATATTTTTAATTATTAAAAAATATGGAATAAATTCAAGTCTTTTAAAATGTTTTAAAATATAATAGAGTTATAAAAATAAATTTCTAAATGATCGAAATGTTATTTTGACCAAATAAGCCTTGAAAGCACAATTTGAAACACTATTCGTGGCACTTTTTGCAGCACTTTTAATAACTTTTGAAATATGAATTTAAACTTAACAATTATTTTTCAAATCCTTTATAAATATTTTCAAATGAATAATTAAGTGTTTTAACAATGATTTGGAGATTTATAGTTTATTTAACAGAATTTTAACAAATGATTTGAAGAAAGCTGTTATAATAAAGTGATTTAATCTTGGCTCTAAAAGCCGACGAGTAGACTGGATTTCTCTATTCGTGAGATTCGGATGTGAGATGCTTAAACTAAGAAGATGTTCTGAAGTAACCAGTGCCTTGGCTCACCTGGCCTATTTCTTGGGTAAGGGATCGATAGGGTCGAAATGTCGAAAACAAGAAAGTATAAAAGATTCAAAATTTATAAATTTAAATTAATACAACTTGGATTGTGTAGAGATAATCTTCTTATACTTGGTACTAAATTCCAAAGAGGGAATCCATACTATCCGTGTGAATTTAAATGGTGATTTCACTGCTATTCGATGGATAGTAAAGTTTGAGCATGGAAATCGATGTTAAGTGGAACCAGTATAATTTTTATTAACCCTTTTTACTCAAAAAGCTTTTGCAATATGATTTATGAGAAATGATTTTGATTTGGTATTTCCAAAATTAAAGAGAGATTTAACGATTCCGTATATACCAAAAAGAAATGTCTTAAAGATATATATCTCTAGAGGATATTTTCGATAAAAAGAAAGTAATGATTCAAATGATAAGCACCTATTTACTTAATATTTTTTATCGATGATTGGTTAGAAGGAATCAGGGTCGGATTTGAGCGATTCTTATCTGAAAACCACTTCGAACCAATTTATGTATTCGAAGTGAAGACTTAGAATGATAGTAAATAGAATGAAGGGCTGCTTGTTACTGAACCTCGGCAAAATTTCCCACATTATATATGTGTGGCAATGGTATCTTCATTTGATCTTCGATGAAAGGGTTGCTCCCTACTAATCCTAGGGATGATTCATGACAGGATGTGGTAGGAGAGTTCCTTTGGTTTGTCCTGTTACTGGACAACTTGTATGGACGAATGTCTGATGTTGCATTTCTAATCAAATTGATTGATCTCTATAAACATATCATCTGTTTGGGGGTAGAGAATGCAACTTCTCTTAGCATAACACTCTTTCATGAGACATACGAGCTCAGGAGTTATACATTTGTAGAAATCAGTTATGTGATCATGGAATGGCGGTGTGGCGTTCAAAGTGGAATGTGTGCTATGTGAAGGGTAATCGTTACCTCTGGCCTCATCGGTCGGTAATGGCTAAAACAGGGTTGCTTTAGGGCTATGTGGGTCACTCCCATAAGGGTATGGTCATCACCCTTCTAGATTACTCTTTACATGTCGAGTATGTTATGTATGTTGTGGCCACGGATAGCTCGGTTATGACCGGGGTAATGTCATATTTGGTCCTATCCACCACCAAATGGGTCTGTGGGTAGGCCGATTCTGATTCGCAAAGGTTTTCAAGATGTCGATTCTTGGTACATTACTCTAGAGATGTACTGTATGGAAGGTAGTCCCTTATCTTGCTATTATATGGAAATCGATTCTCCAATAAGTGCTATTGGACTTGATTATAGAGCCTAGTATGCTGGAATTTAATAATGTAACAATTTCAGCTAAGATTATGTATAGTTACTTGAAAAGTGTTTTCAAAAGAATGTCATTAAAAACAATATTCTCAGATTTTGCGTAGCAAATGTTTTGGTTATCATAAGATAAATACTCATTCCGTGTTTATGTGCGGCGTGGTCTTATGAGATACCATTTGTTTTCAAATACCCGTGTTTTGAGTTTCTCATACCAGTCTCATGACTGACCCGGAGTTTATTACTTTCTCTTAAACTCTAAGTGCCCAATTTTTCAATACAGCCTAATAGTTAGGTTTAGTTAGAAGAAATCTGTAATAGCTCAGAGCACGGAGTTAGAATATACTTCAGTAGATTATTACCTCTTTTTCACCACACTTGTATATTATTGTATTTCACATTTGTGGTGACAGGTATATATAACTGCCCATGCCTAACTCTGATAAATGTATTTAAAATTTTCGAGGTAAAGATATATATATATTGAAATAACATATGTTATTTCATTCGTGTAAGATTCTGTTCTGTCTTTTTTTTTCTTTCTTACCCTTAAAGAACCACAACTTCAGCACTTGGATTTACGGCACGTGAATACCGAGGATGTATTAACGTCGATTTCCGTAGGTCAAAGAAATGGGTCCTCATAAATACTTAAGTTTAAACTCATTTCAAAGAAATTTAAGTCTTAAACAGAAACTACAACATTTACAGAATGCCGGAAAAAGAGGTTCGAAGATCCAGCGTTTTAAAAGTGCTATAGCTGTGTTTGAGCTGCTAAATCTTTATCGGACTAAAAATGGCCGATCAAATTTAAATTTAAAATAACTGCAAGCACACAGAGTACAATGTTAGCATGTAGCGAGTATGGGTCGATCCATAGGGAATAGTTTAGATTTAAAATTCTATTCAATCAAATTAACCAAGAGTCTGAAATTTTTTTAAGCTAAAAAGGTAAAAAAAAACTAGCATAAGAAAATGGATAAAAATATGAGAGTTTGAAGGCAATTTAGAGGCAAATCACTTCTCATGATCATGTAAGTCAACATATATGAAAATATGTGTGACGACCCACATTTCGGAAGGTTTAAATCGACAATAATCCATACATGTCCAACTTAAACAATTCGGAACGTAGATAATCAATGGGGTTAAATAAGAAAGATAAGAAGAGAAGAAGAAAACAAAAATACAGAATCTCATAGAGGAAACGATAATATAATAATCAAATAAAAATTCAAAAGTTGTTTATTATACATCTGATCATCATCTATACACATTCATCAGAGTTATATTTATACATCAAGGATAAATAATCAATATAGCATAATAGCATGATGCAGGGGATAATAATAATAGTAATATACCAAAACTCCGTCTTCGTCCTTCAGAGAATAGTCTTTAATACGCTGAAAAAGAACTCATGACTGACCCGAGTGTAATGAAAAGACAAAACACTCGAGTCATGACTAAGATACTCTTATGTAAGTCAAATCAATATCATATGAATGCAATAACTTAAGAGATGTTACTGGATTTTCCATCTCCTAAGGATCCGTTAAACTATTTATATATAATAGTTTACGCTATAATAGATAATGTCTATCAATAAAATAAATATCAAAATAGCGTTAAGGATTTACATTGATCCACCTTAACACATTTACAGTTATAAACCAAAATCGTAATGGGCTTGTATAGGGATAAATATGACAAGGCACTTAAGGCAATGCCCAAGGTAGGATTCTACCAATTTACCCTTTCTGGTCGTTCGTAACCAATCCGTGGACGACCGCGACAATCAATCCAAACGATAAAAAACACACCCATCGAATCCGAAATCACAATAGTAATAAAAGGGATCAACATCGCCAGAGGTAGCTAACCTCAATGGTCAGACATAGGCTCCTATTTTAGTCATTTTAATTATGACACGAATATCAAGGCTATCCATCATTGTTTTCCTACTTAATTCCAGTACATATCGCCAATTCAACAACTACATTCAGGATATCATCCACCACGCACACGATTATTAAAGTGGTTCCAATATTGAAAGAGAGTATTTCAATAAGAGGCCCCGGTCTCTTTACAACCAATCGTCATTTTACACATCGGTTGGTACTTTTACATTTTGAAAATAATTCATACTTGATATCAAAATATCATATACGTTTCAAGATCGTATCCATTTTGAAATCAACGTATTTACTCAAAAATATCAACTCAGCTTGATATATCGGTTTCACTACAAAACTTGATTCGAATTACAGTTTTGGTTATAATTCACTTTAATCCAATTCGCATTTAAATCCAAGATTTAAATATAAACATTCCACCCTTTAACCAGTTTGGATTTTAGAAAATAGTTTTAAAATAGTTAGATAGTTAAAATAGTTTAACAGAATATTGTTTGAGAAATAAAATAGTTCATATAGTAAAATAGTCGGGAAAAATTAAATTAGTTTGAATATTTAAAGAAAATAGATTTGAAATAGTTTACACTAAAATAATTTATTTAAAAAAAATAGTTTCCAAGCCAAACTGATTCAATTCCAAAATTTCCAATCCAAATCAATTTTCATTTTGATTTACTCGGTTAAATTCTGATTTCCAGTCGAATTTAAATAACAATTCCAAATTAATTTCAGTTTCAAATTAATTTAAATTCCAATTGCAAATTAATTTCAACTCCAATCCCAAATGTAAAATCATTTCAATTTATATCAATTCCGAGTTCATTACCAATTATCAATTTCAAACCCTTAAATCAAATTTTCTCCAATATCCAATTTAAAAATCCAATTTTTAAATATGATTCAAATCTGAGCTAAATTTCAAAACATCGTTTTATCACTTTTACTTAGCAATATTTAAAGTTCTAATAACAGTCCAATCTTTAAGACAATCAATTTTTCTGAATTTCACATCATATTTTGATTTTAACTTAAATTCTCAACTTCGATTTTAACTTAAAATCTCAACTTCGATTATTTAACCAATTTGTTTCAAATTTAAATTTTCAACATTCCGAGCACAAGTCCGAAAAATAATTTGATTTCCATAAATTCAATTTTTATTCCTTTTAAATAAATCATCTAAATAATTTCAAATCGAAAATTTTAAAATAATTTAATTTAACCAATCCGGTATTCGTATATAATTCTCTATCCTATGGCCAAGTGAATCAATTATTTCAAATTAAATTCAAGGATTGATATGTATTATTTCAATCCAAATAAATGTCATAGGTATATCATTTCATCCTATTCCTTACTTTATTCAAAATAATTCAATTTACAATTTTTATATACTGTGCTAATATACAGGATGACAACAGAATATATTAAACATAACTAAACATCCAATTATCTAAAATATCACTCAACTTTCATCACAAACCATCATCCAAACAGAGAATAATTAAAACAATAAACTAATTATTGATAATTCAGGGATTTACTAGCAGTTAAATTCTAATTCAAATTTAACTATCAATCTAAATTCTATCAATAAATTCAGATGTCAAATTAATGTCAATTTAAATTTATCTAAAAACCATCAATAAATTTAAATTACTTTACGATATAAATTTTACCAATAGAAAATATAATAGTCAACTTGAGCGTATAAAACACTCACCATTATTTGTTTCAGTTCAAATAAAATTTCAGCTCTATCCACGTCATAGACGACTTCGATACAATCGAAATGTGATTCGTTTACCCGAAACGGACCTCGTATAAGAAAATTTATGAATTAATTAATATTCAATTATAATTAAATTTAATTAACAAATGAAATAGAAGAAAAACAAACAAAACCTTCTTTTTTTCTACGTGAAAAGATAATCGCACTTGCCACCTTTGGTCAGCGTCGTCGATGCTCTCGGACCAAGCCGCAACCTCACCTTCCCCCCGCCTCGTTCCCACATTAGCTCGCGCGCTCGAATCAATTTGCAAAACCCTAGATTGACCGCTCGATAATCGTGTTTGCTAACGCCCAGACTTGGCTCACCATCATCGCGTCACTGTGGGTTGCTCGCCTCTACCGTGTGCCGCGCCGTTTGCAGACCTCGCCCCTCTCTCATTCGCGCTCCCCTCCATAGGCCGAGGTCGCGACCTCAACACTTAAAAAAAAAAAATTCTTATTCGCTGGTGATGCCGCTTTGTCATTTTTTTTCGATCGCGACGTTTTCATCCGTTCTCCTTTTTTTTGATTTGCTTCCATTTTTTTATAGATCAAACAATTTTTTTTTTATTCGATCTGTAGTTTTTTTTCGCTGTGTTTTCTCTCTTTTTATTAAAGGCGGTTCGAAGAAAGGGGGAAAGGGAGCGAGTACGGGGGAGGACAACAGGCGTGGCTTGAACGAGTTTGAGATGCGGATATTTATTATTATTAGATTTGAAAATATATGGCGTTAAACGTTCAAATTTCTCGAACTCCTAATGAAACATGCCGCCTAGCGTTTATAATGTTTTACCTCATTTCAAACGCAATGGAACTAGTCCCAATGTCTAATTCGATCGTATGCGAAAGATAGCTTTTCGAATCGAAGTATTTTAATTAAATTCTAAAATTAAATTCTACGCGTTCCAAGCTCGCACGGCCAAACGACAAGTCTGATTGCTATGTAAATTGAAACCATACAATAACTACTATTATGGATCCGATGAAACTTGTTTCGTCGAAATCCGTGATAGTGACCAAAATGACTATTTTACTCGTTAATTACAATATAAAATTTTCAACTTTAATTATTCCCATTTAAATCCAATTTTAAATATTAACAATCTTAATTGCTGTTTATATAAAATTTAAATCAACTTAAGACTTCATTTTCTATCATGTTAAATTCAAAATTTAATTATTCAAATAATTTTCAATATTAAATTATTCAACAAATTACAATAATAACCATTTTCATTCAATAATCACCTTAAATTTAATATTAAAAATACGGGTTGTTACATACTCCCCCACTCAAAACTTTTCGTCCTCGAAAAGGCGTTAAGTGCAGAATTTAACACATGATATATTTTCTCAAAATAATTGACTCATAAAACATAACCATCTTATTTGCGAAATTATTACTAAGCTCGTACTACGCCATTCCGATATCGGATTACAGAAAATATGACTTATATATAAAAACAAGTTATAAAAATTTTAAAACTTTCGGATTTACGGAAAATTTTGGCAGAGTCTTCTTTGCGCGGCTCGATCGGAAAATTTTACAGTTCAATCTATAACATAAATATAACCAATATATATCAAATATAGATCTCATCTCAATTATGAGGCATCCCGAAGGGCAAAAATATAAAATCGCAGTATTTAATCCGAGATACGCCTTATTATTTATAATACGGGCGAGTTCACTCGTATTAAGCAAGCAGAAGTATGTAAAACTCTGCATATGTGCCCAAACTGTCTTCAAATGTACCTATCTCAACTTATTTTAAGATATTAGTTGCATATTACATTATAGAAATGTGTATAAGTATAACATAACCATATATCATGGATTTTGAATTCAACCAATAAATAGAAGCACAAATACACAACATACAACAACCATACGCAATCAAAACAATAAAAACAATGGTTTGAAACAAAAGAAAACATCCAACCATAAATATTCGTCCTATTAATCCAATTAATTCATAACCATGTGAATTTTTCATTATACAATTCAATTTTTTATTTATACCCTTCATTTTTTTAACGTTCATTTCATTAACATTTTAATTAATTCATTTCAATTTATTTGCATTCGCTCAACTTTTATTCAATTAGATTCACATTCAATTAATTTTTCATTCAATTTATTTATTTCTAATTGATTTGCATGCGCTTACCAACATTAATTAATTCACATTCTAATAATTTACACTCGTTTATAGTTACATTCATTTTTCTCTCTTTACTTCATTATTTCACACCAATAATTTCATATAATTAATTACACTTAAAAAGTAATTTAATTCCATACCACATTCCATATATTTAAAATTAATTCACATTCACCAATTAATTTCCTTTTCGTTAATCATACAATAGATTTATATTCAATTCCTTTGCTTTTAATTGATTTACATTCAACTAATTTGGTTTAATCTATTTTTATTCAATAACCAATATTCATTCATTCACATTTGATTGATTAAAATTAAATATGTTTACATTCATTTGATCTGTTCCAATTATTTACATTTGTTTCATCTACATTTAAATTTAATTTACATACCATTGATTCCTTTAAATTCATTAACATTCGTTGCAAATTCATTATTCAATTTTATTTAATTCAATTTGTGAAATTGTGACGTTTCGAATTTTACCCGCTCGAAAATCCACATCCATACTTCATATAGTATTCGAATGCCATAGATTCGACCGTTCAAATCCGATTCGTCGGAGCTTATAACAACATTAAGTAAATAACACAGCGGAATAAAAGAATAATACATTGATATACAGCTTTGATACAATATCTGATACAACAGATGATCCAATAGATATCAATATACATCAGAGATATGATACAATAAAATAGCAGCGAAAAAGAAAATAGATGACATCTAGCAGCGGAACAATATAACTCTAAAATAGTCTTCAAGGAAGAACTCCAAAAATAACTGCAACTCCATTTCCAAGAACCAATCCAGCAATAGCTCGAACTTCCAATAACGATGCACCAAGACGAGGAAGACTGGTGTGATCCAAAGACTGAACTAACTCTAGATAATCTACTAAACCTGACTATCTGAAAAACCCAACTCTAGACTGCTCGTGTAGAAAATAATGAGCACCCAGAGTTTAGGAAAGAAACAATAAACTCCGGATCAGTCGTGGGACTGGTGTGAGCAACGAAAACAGTTTATCTTTTAAAACATTCAACAAAAGATTTTCAAAGTCAATTTGCAATGCTTTTTAAAAATGAGACTACCATAAGGCCTCCCGCACACGCACACACAATGCAAACGCAGAATCGGAGGAGATTTCTCCTTATGATAGTCAAAGATGCTTGATACGTATTAAAATCAAATCAATTTTTGATATTATTATTAGTGCATAGTGTAGAAGATATTTCGAAAGTAGAATATAAATCTTAGCCAGCATAGGTACCATTAGATTATGCCTACTATAGCTACCTCCTGAGGAAGCAGGTTCTACAACTAAAACCGTACAAGATCGTATTGTTTCTTTGGATTTCCAACGAATGATCGGGCCAAGGAACTTCCCATTGCCATATGAGAATGCCTCTGGATGGACATCCCCGAGAACCAAACCGGATCTCTACCAACACAAGGCTGGGTTACCCCTAACTGAGTAACAACTGACCGAATATGTCATCCCCCGGTCCTTTGGGACCTTTAACCGAGCGCTCGTAATCAATTCACACAATCATAAAGTGTTTTCAACATGAGTAAGTATCTGGGCTCCATACCATGATACCACCCTTTTCCAGAAGGAAATGCACATACCCTAAAGGGCGCTACCCCTCATAACCTTGCCGCATCTTTCCTGTTTTGACCATTCCCGGGATGTGAGGCTCGACGAAGTCACGTCCACAAAAACATACTTTATACAAAAGCCATGCTTTGGGTCAACAAATGATCATAGAAATGATCACCAGGATAGACGATCAAATAAATGATCCTATCACAAATAATCAACACAATGATCATTTCACAGCAACACTCAGCATGTCACATTACCAAATTGGGAATATATCGCTGATAACCATCAACTATATAACCTCTGAGCTCGTACGTCTCAGAGAAGGGTGTTAAGCTAAAAGAATAAATTCTCCGTCACCAACAGAAATATATTTGAAAGAAATCAGCTTTATATCTCAATTTGTAATGTCGGACATACAATCCATACAAGTCTGTTCCGGGCTCGAACAGAACCGAAGGCACTTACAAAGAAGTCCTTGCAATCCGGATATCCACAATCCCGATCGAATTTCCCATCACTTAGGAAGTCTCTATACCGGCACGACTCGGTGCAGAAACAATCGATAGGTCATCGTATCGCTCTCGCAAATACCCGGTCTTCATCACCGGTCTCCAAATGCTATCCATAACGTCAAATCACATATTCCGAATGGGTTATACGACACAAAGGTCCTTTCCCGGCTAAACCGAATAGTGAGCATGATATTTCAAAAACAAATGGATAATAGGATTTCAATTAAGTCACAACTTATTACCCAAAACTTTTCTTCAAATGGCTTAACAAATTACCATTTTCAATGTTTAAAAAAGATTCATTTTCACAACCTTTAACGGTTTAAACAATTTTCACATTTTAATCTTTTAAACAAAAGATTCATTCACAGATTTTCCAAATCAATTTTCATTTCAATTTGATTAACTCGTTAAATCTTTAAATCAAAGATTTAACTTATAGCCTTCAAGACAATTTCATTTCAATTTGATTTAAACAAATCATCAATTTAAATCTGTTAAAAATAAACAGATTTAATTCATAGCTTTCACAAAGAATTCATTCATAACTTAGGAAAATCATTTCTCTATTCAATCTTGAAATTCCCCTAATTAACTGGAATCTCAGTTCTTATCTAAAAGTGTTTATCATTTGAAAACAACAGTTTTCATTTTGGAAATCTGATTCATTTATACGAGTTGAAATCCTTGGGTTAAATTCAAATTCCCAAAACCATACCTTTAAAATGGTTTAAATTCATACAACATGTTTATAATATCTTTAACCAAAATTTCCAATCATCGAATTCAATTCCAAATATCGAATTCAAATTCAAATTGAATTATTTAAATTGGAGATTTTACCGAGTTATTCAAAATAGCTTTTATCTGTGAAAACCTTTTTCAAAAGCTTTACCATTTAACCCAAATCCAATTTCAAAACATTTGAATTCAAATATTCAATTTTATAAATCATTTCAAAATCTGTGACTTAATCGATTTCCTCGTGAAATCCATATTGGTGTGTGTATAAGTGTGGTCAAGGGGTTTAACACAATAGTGCAACATCATTTCAATCATCATAGATCAAAACACAGAAATATAGTTGATAAGCGATATAACTATAAAGCTCATCGTCCATTCACAGATTCACGGATAGTATAGAAATGTAAATAAATATACACAGCTCAATCTACAGAACAAAATATCACAAATCAGATAGGATCATCAATTCAAGGCATTTCATACAATATAAACATTCATAAGTAATGCCAAGCATTTAATAATTATTTATAAGCAGGATAAATTAGTCGTTTAATCCTGAGTAATTCAATTCATTTCCAATTTAATCAATTACTTATGAATTAATTATCAAATCTTGATTATTTAATTAATTACAAATCATTTGATATTAATTTATTTATCAAATACTTTAGTTAATCAAAATATCTGAAATTTATTACAATAAGTGATTAATCCTTAATTACTTTCATTAAGTAATTATATTTAACAATTTATAATTGATTTTTCTAAATTAATTTATCTAATTAATTATCAAGATTTATCACATCCATTTAATTACTAGATAATCTCTAGTTAATTATTTTCATTAACTACTAATCATTTCTTTAATCACTTTCTTAAGAAATTATCTTAGATTAAATCATTATTAATAATTTCTAATTATAAATTAATCTAATTTATTTATTTATAAATCATTCTTTAATTACGATATTAATTAAATCATCTTATTACTTTAATTATCTCTAAGATAATAAATTTATTTATTAATGATTTCATTAATCATTTAAGTGTAATTTAAACATTACACTTTTTTTTTATTTAAAATCTAAATTCCATTTCAAGTTTACTTTTAAGTTTCAACTTTATCGAAGTTTGAAAACAATTCAAAAATCCATTTAAATTCTCATATTAAAGAATTACTTATTTTATAAAGAAGTTTAAGAGAATTTCAAAACCAATTTCATTTTAAATACAAACCATATTTACCATATACTTTGACATTCAAAGTTGTTTAAATCATAAAAAAAACTTTCTTAAATTCCAAAACTTACATTATCTCAAAACTATGATTCAAACTAAATTGAATCAGATTTAAACTCAGTTTTAAAAACTTATTTGAAACTTTGCTTAACAATTTAAATTTATTTTTAAACTTTTGAAACAGACAGGTTATTAAAACCTGTAACCATAATTTGACCTGAGGCCACACTATATGTTTCGAGTAAAACTCAAAACTGCCGATACCCCTCTCGCCACCGTGCACCTGCACACCCACGATCGCCGACGCCAACCACCAACGGCCATCTCTGCAAGTCACAAACCACACTCGCATTCCACCACGATCATTGAAACGCGTCCAACCACCGGGAATCAAAAATGAGCTTCCCATTCCAAAACCTGGAACACGAAATGAACAACCACCCAAACCTGTCAACGTCGACCGCTCGACACTCCGACCACTATTCGCCGCCAAACTCCGGCCGCACCTCCGACAACCCCCAAGCTAACATCTCCCTGAGTAACATCGAACTCGATCCATCACTGCCTCCTCACGAGCACGAGAAACAAGCCGATAGAAAACCTCACGTTAAACCCTAAACTCGACCCTACCCAACAACTCACGCAATAGAAAAATAATTGGATAATTTTCCTGAAATCGTCGATCGATAAACTAGCTTCAACCCAAAATTCAACATTTCTAATTGGATCGAATACCAGCAATTTGAAAAAATGTGATTTTTGTTCAAACTCACACTACTCTGTGAATATTAAACTAAAAATCTTTGGTTTTGCTTTAAAAATCATCACTTGCAGTAAGAATTCAAGCTATGAACTTGAATTAACTTTTTATGACAGTCGAATCTATCAAAAATATATTTGATAACCTGTAAACCAAGTTTCCAGTAGAAACAATTCACAACACATATTCCATCAGCTTTTTTAAAAAAAAACTAGTTTGAGGATTATATCTTGATTGATTTAAACTTAATGTTTTTAAAAAGGATCTGTTGAGAACAAATTTGAGCTTGAAAAACAAACAGAGCAGAGTGTGTGTGTATATATATAGCATACACACAATAATATTCACATCAGATATTCACCTGCAAATGCTTATTCACTTCAACTCACCCACAAACAACCAAATTTTACTTTATGTTTTCAAAAGTGAAGTTACTCACAGCATCAATAAACAACAAAATAGAGTATGTTTAGGTAGGAGTTTACTCACAAGTCTGAGAAGAAGAACAGAGACAGGCATTTTGTTTTCTTTGATAGTTTTGAATTAGTTTTAAAGATTCAAATAGGCTGTAGACTTCAATCCACATCTGCTTTCAAGTTGAAGTTGTCTCAGGCTCGATTTTGCTTTGGGTTCTCAGTTTTGAATTTCTTTTTACTGGCTTGCTTAAGTTTTGTTTTTGAACGAATATCAGCTAATATGGATGTATATAAATATATGGAAACAGTTTTGTACAATAGGTATGGGCTGGTTTGAAAGCATTAAATGCTTCATGCTTCAATGTAACAGCCATCTTATTTTAATTCTTACAAGTACATTATGCATACACTTATATAGATATGCTGTTTGATTTCTTTTGCAAGTACCAAGTCTTATATTCAAAGTTTTCTTTTCTTTTGTGATCTAATCCAGTTTTATTTTTCTTGTTCTTGTTCTATGTTTTGACTATGCTAATTTAATTTCGGCTGGAGATATTAGTGGCTTGCAGATTTGTTTATTAATTTGTATTTATATTTTGAATTTATATTTCTTTTTGCTTTGTTTTATCACTTTATATTTAAACTTTGTTTTGTTTGTACTTGTTTGCTTTTACTTTATGTTTCTATACTTAAACATATACTTGCTGTCCTACTTCCCATTTTCTAGTTTACAGCCTACATACTTTTGCTTTGTTTTGTCTTTAGCATTTCAAAACACTACAGGCATATTTATTTGCCTACTATCTTGTATTTTTACTTCTATATTGCTTTGTACATTGCTTTACAATATATTTTATTTATCTTTCTTTTGTCTGCATAATTGTTTATTTTCAGTTTACACACTTATACTTTGTATTTTTTTTCTTTTGTGTATTTGGGTTGAGATGAAAGCTTTAATTGTTTATGTACTTTATGTTTTATTCTTATCTCTTTTACTTGTTCTTTTTACTTCTATTTTTAGTTTAAATATTTATCATAAATTTTACTTTAAAAATTATTGTTTTACATTTCTCTATGTACACATATATTTTATATAACTCAAATTATCATCATTTATAAATTTTTAAATCAATTTATTTATTTATTTTTATACTTGTGTCCAAAGTATATAATTTATTTTCTATTTGAATCGGGGAAACTCACATCTTTTAAAAATCAATTTTACAATTTTTAATTCAAAAATTCATTTAATTTATCAATTTAAATTAAATTAAAATCTAGGGTCGTTACAAACTTTCCCCGTTAAAAGAATTTCGTCCTCGAAATTCGCAGGCACGAAAACAACAAGGATAGATTAAAGATAGAGAAATATCTTTTCAAATCAAATTGGATATCAATTCTGCATTTGGCTCACCAATATCTTTTCAAATCAGAATATCAATAATAGATACAAGAAATTACGATAGAATTTCAATTTTTGGTTTTAAACAAAATCATTTAATTGATTCAATTCAAATTATTCTTCATATTTCATTAATCAATTTAACTCAATTTAAAATTTCTAATTCCAAATTCATTAAGGTTTAAATCGAAAAGCTGATAAGAAACCGATAAAGATACGAAGTAAAAATTTCTTACAACGATTCGTAGAGCATCACCGCACCGAAACTTCTTTCTGGAGCTGTCACGAAGTAATCAAAAGAATTTTGGAAACGTATCAAAAGAAAATTGGATAAGAAAGTCGTTTCCACTGTTGTTACAGAGTATTGACCAATTATAGTCGTATTTCCCTGTCCCCTATCTCGTTTTCTTCTTGCACTCATACTCACTATCAGTGGATAGTAAGAGAATTTACTGAGGCATTCAAACGGATATCTTAGGGATTACTCATTCTAGGATTTACTTCATCCTATCTCTAATGAGCTACTTAACGTGTTACACTCCTGAGCTAAAATTCAACCCTTAGCTCTGATACCAAATGTGACGTTTCGAATTTTGCCCGCTCGAAAATCCACATCCATACTTCATATCGTATTCGAATGCCATAGATTCGACCGTTCAAATCCGATTCGCCGGAGCTTATAACAACATTAAGTAAATAACACAGCGGAATAAAAGAATAATACATTGATATACAGCTTTGATACAATATCTGATACAACATATGATCCAATAGATATCAATATACATCAGAGATATGATACAATAAAATAGCAGCGAAAAAGAAAATAGATGACATCTAGCGGCGGAACAATATAACTCCAAAATAGTCTTCAAGGAAGAACTTCAAAAATAACTGCAACTCCATTTCCAAGAACCAATCCAGCAATAGCTCGAACTTCCAATAACGATGCACCAAGACGAGCAAGACTGGTGCGATCCAAAGACTGAACTAACTCTAGATAATCTACTAAACCTGACTATCTGAAAAACCCAACTCTAGACTGCTCGTGTAGAAAATAATGAGCACCCAGAGTTTAGGAAAGAAACAATAAACTCTGGATCAGTCGTGGGACTGGTGTGAGCAACGAAAACAGTTTATCTTTTAAAACATTCAACAAAAGATTTTCAAAGTCAATTCGCAATGCTTTTTAAAAATGAGACTACCATAAGGCCTCCCGCACACACACACAATGCAAACGCAGAATCGGAGGAGATTTCTCCTTATGATAGTCAAAGATGCTTGATACGTATTAAAATCAAATCAATTTTTGATATTATTATTAGTGCATAGTGTAGAAGATATTTCGAAAGTAGAATATAAATCTTAGCCAGCATAGGTACCATTAGATTATGCCTACTATAGCTACCTCCTGAGGAAGCAGGTTCTACAACTAAAACCGTACAAGATCGTATTGTTTCTTTGGATTTCCAACGAATGATCGGGCCAAGGAACTTCCCATTGCCACATGAGAATGCCTCTGGATGGACATCCCCGAGAACCAAACCGGATCTCTACCAACACAAGGCCGGGTTACCCCTAACTGAGTAACAACTGACCGAATATGCCATCCCCCGGTCCTTTGGGACCTTTAACCGAGCGCTCGTAATCAATTCACACAATCATAAAGTGTTTTCAACATGAGTAAGTATCTGGGCTCCATACCATGATACCACCCTTTTCCAGAAGGAAATGCACATACCCTAAAGGGCGCTACCCCTCATAACCTTGCCGCATCTTTCCTGTTTTGACCATTCCCGGGATGTGAGGCTCGACGAAGTCACGTCCACAAAAACATACTTTATACAAAAGCCATGCTTTGGGTCAACAAATGATCATAGAAATGATCACCAGGATAGACGATCAAATAAATGATCCTATCACAAATAATCAACACAATGATCATTTCACAGCAACACTCAGCATGTCACATTACCAAATTGGGAATATATCGCTGATAACCATCAACTATATAACCTCTGAGCTCGTACGTCTCAGAGAAGGGTGTTAAGCTAAAAGAATAAATTCTCCGTCACCAACAGAAATATATTTGAAAGAAATCGGCTTTATATCTCAATTTGTAATGTCAGACATACAATCCATACAAGTCTGTTCCGGGCTCGAACAGAACCGAAGGCACTTACAAAGAAGTCCTTGCAATCCGGATATCCACAATCCCGATCGAATTTCCCATCACTTAGGAAGTCTCTATACCGGCGCGACTCGGTGCAGAAACAATCGATAGGTCATCCTATCGCTCTCACAAATACCCGGTCTTCATCACCGGTCTCCAAATGCTATCCATAACGTCAAATCACATATTCCGAATGGGTTATACGACACAAAGGTCCTTTCCCGACAAAACCGAATAGTGAGCATGATATTTCAAAAACAAATGGATAATGGGATTTCAATTAAGTCACAACTTATTACCCAAAACTTTTCTTCAAATGGCTTAACAAATTACCATTTTCAATCTTTAAAAAAGATTCATTTTCACAACCTTTAACGGTTTAAACAATTTTCACATTTTAATCTTTTAAACAAAAGATTCATTCACAGATTTTCCAAATCAATTTTCATTTCAATTTGATTAACTCGTTAAATCTTTAAATCAAAGATTTAACTTATAGCCTTCAAGACAATTTCATTTCAATTTGATTTAAACAAATCATCAATTTAAATCTGTTAAAAATAAACAGATTTAATTCATAGCTTTCAAAAATAATTCATTCATAACTTAGGAAAATCATTTCTCTATTCAATCTTGAAATTCCCCTAATTAACTGGAATCTCAGTTCTTATCTAAAAGTGTTTATCATTTGAAAACAACAGTTTTCATTTTGGAAATCTGATTCATTTATACGAGTTTAAATCCTTGGGTTAAATTCAAATTCCCAAAACCATACCTTTAAAATGGTTTAAATTCATACAACATGTTTATAATATCTTTAACCAAAATTTCCAATCATCGAATTCAATTCCAAATATCGAATTCAAATTCAAATTGAATTATTTAAATTGGAGATTTTACCGAGTTATTCAAAATAGCTTTTATCTGTGAAAACCTTTTTCAAAAGCTTTACCATTTAACCCAAATCCAATTTCAAAACATTTGAATTCAAATATTCAATTTTATAAATCATTTCAAAATCTGTGACTTAATCGATTTCCTCGTGAAATCCATATTGGTGTGTGTATAAGTGTGGTCAAGGGGTTTAACACAATAGTGCAACATCATTTCAATCATCGTAGATCAAAACACAGAAATATAGTTGATAAGCGATATAACTATAAAGCTCATCGTCCATTCACAGATTCACAGATAGTATAGAAATGTAAATAAATATACACAGCTCAATCTACAGAACAAAATATCACAAATCAGATAGGATCATCAATTCAAGGCATTTCATACAATATAAACATTCATAAGTAATGCCAAGCATTTAATAATTATTTATAAGCAGGATAAATTAGTCGTTTAATCCTGAGTAATTCAATTCATTTCCAATTTAATCAATTACTTATGAATTAATTATCAAATCTTGATTATTTAATTAATTACAAATCATTTGATATTAATTTATTTATCAAATACTTTAGTTAATCAAAATATCTGAAATTTATTACAATAAGTGATTAATCCTTAATTACTTTCATTAAGTAATTATATTTAACAATTTATAATTGATTTTTCTAAATTAATTTATCTAATTAATTATCAAGATTTATCACATCCATTTAATTACTAGATAATCTCTTGTTAATTATTTTCATTAACTACTAATCATTTCTTTAATCACTTTCTTAAGAAATTATCTTAGATTAAATCATTATTAATAATTTCTAATTATAAATTAATCTAATTTATTTATTTATAAATCATTCTTTAATTACTATATTAATTAAATCATCTTATTACTTTAATTATCTCTAAGATAATAAATTTATTTATTAATGATTTCATTAATCATTTAAGTGTAATTTAAACATTACACTTTTTTTTTATTTAAAATCTAAATTCCATTTCAAGTTTACTTTTAAGTTTCAACTTTATCGAAGTTTGAAAACAATTCAAAAATCCTTTTAAATTCTCATATTAAAGAATTACTTATTTTATAAAGAAGTTTAAGAGAATTTCAAAACCAATTTCATTGTAAATACAAACCATATTTACCATATACTTTAACATTCAAAGTGGTTTAAATCATAAAAAAAACTTTCTTAAATTCCAAAACTTACATTATCTCAAAACTATGATTCAAACTAAATTGAATTACATTTAAACTCAGGTTTAAAAACTTATTTGAAACTTTGCTTAACAATTTAAATTTATTTTTAAACTTTTGAAACAGACAGGTTATTAAAATCTGTAACCATAATTTGACCTGAGGCCACACTATATGTTTCGAGTAAAACTCGAAACTGCCGATACCCCTCTCGCCACCGTGCACCTGCACACCCACGATCGCCGACGCCAACCACCAACGGCCATCTCTGCAAGTCACAAACCACACTCGCATCCCACCATGATCATTGAAACGCGTCCAACCACCGGGAATCAAAAATGAGCTTCCCATTCCAAAACCTGGAACACGAAATGAACAACCACCCAAACCTGTCAACGTCGACCGCTCGACACTCCGACCACTATTCGCCGCCAAACTCCGGCCGCACCTCCGACAACCCCCAAGCTAACATCTCCCAGAGTAACATCGAACTCGATCCATCACTGCCTCCTCACGAGCACGAGAAACAAGCCGATAGAAAACCTCACGTTAAACCCTAACCTCGACCCTACCTAACAACTCACGCAATAGAAAAATAATTGGATAATTTTCCTCAAATCGTCGATCGATAAACTAGCTTCAACCCAAAATTCAACATTTCTAATTGGATCGAATACCAGCAATTTGAAAAAATGCGATTTTTGTTCAAACTCACACTGCTCTGTGAATATTAAACTAAAAATCTTTGGTTTTGCTTTAAAAATCATCACTTGCAGTAAGAATTCAAGCTATGAACTTGAATTAACTTTTTATGACAGTCGAATCTATCAAAAATATATTTGATAACCTGTAAACCAAGTTTCCAGTAGAAACAATTCACAACACATATTCCATCAGCTTTTTAAAAAAAAAAACTAGTTTGAGGATTATATCTTGATTGATTTAAACTTAATGTTTTTAAAAAGGATCTGTTGAGAACAAATTTGAGCTTGAAAAACAAACAGAGCAGAGTGTGTGTATATATATAGCATACACACAATAATATTCACATCAGATATTCACCTGCAAATGCTTATTCACTTCAACTCACCCACAAACAACCAAATTTTACTTTAAGTTTTCAAAAGTGAAGTTACTCACAGCATCAATAAACAACAAAATAGAGTATGTTTAGGTAGGAGTTTACTCACAAGTCTGAGAAGAAGAACAGAGACAGGCATTTTGTTTTCTTTGATAGTTTTGAATTAGTTTTAAAGCTTCAAATAGGCTGTAGACTTCAATCCACATCTGCTTTCAAGTTGAAGTTGTCTCAGGCTCGATTTTGCTTTGGGTTCTCAGTTTTGAATTTTTTTTACTGGCTTGCTTAAGTTTTGTTTTTGAACGAATATCAGCTAATATGGATGTATATAAATATATGGAAACAGTTTTGTACAATAGGTATGGGCTGGTTTGAAAGCATTAAATGCTTCATGCTTCAATGTAACAGCCATCTTATTTTAATTCTTACAAGTACATTATGCATACACTTATATAGATATGCTGTTTGATTTCTTTTGCAAGTACCAAGTCTTATATTCAAAGTTTTCTTTTCTTTTGTGATCTAATCCAGTTTTATTTTTCTTGTTCTTGTTCTATGTTTTGACTATGCTAATTTAATTTCGGCTGGAGATATTAGTGGCTTGCAGATTTGTTTATTAACTTGTATTTATATTTTGAATTTATATTTCTTTTTGCTTTGTTTTATCACTTTATATTTAAACTTTGTTTTGTGTGTACTTGTTTGCTTTTACTTTATGTTTCTATACTTAAACATATACTTGCTGTCCTACTTCCCATTTTCTGGTTTACAGCCTACATACTTTTGCTTTGTTTTGTCTTTAGCATTTCAAAACACTACAGGCATATTTATTTGCCTACTATCTTGTATTTTTACTTCTATATTGCTTTGTACATTGCTTTACAATATATTTTATTTATCTTTCTTTTGTCTGCATAATTGTTTATTTTCAGTTTACACACTTATACTTTGTATTTTTTTCTTTTGTTTATTTGGGTTGAGATGAAAGCTTTAATTGTTTATGTACTTTATGTTTTATTCTTATCTCTTTTACTTGTTCTTTTTACTTCTATTTTTAGTTTAAATATTTATCCTAAATTTTACTTTAAAAATTATTGTTTTACATTTCTCTATGTACATATATATTTTATATAACTCAAATTATCATCATTTATAAATTTTTAAATCAATTTATTTATTTATTTTTATACTTGTGTCCAAAGTATATAATTTATTTTCTATTTGAATCGGGGAAACTCACATCTTTTAAAAATCAATTTTACAATTTTTAATTCAAAAATTCATTTAATTTATCAATTTAAATTAAATTAAAATCTAGGGTCGTTACAGAAATTCCAATTGTTTCACATTTTTTATCATATTTCATATAAATTCATTTATGAATCATTTATAAAAATTATTCCACTTAACCATGCTTAAGTTAAATTTTATTTCCACTTAGTATATTCTCTCCCTTTTTATTATATATATATATATATATATTAACATCATTTATAAACCATCTAAATTTATTATAAATAATTTATACAGCACAATCACGGTTATTATTAACTCATTGATTTACTTCATTTATTCAAATTCATATTATTAATTTACGAAAGTAATTTTTATTTTATAACTCAATTCATATTAATAACTTTCTCTTTTTTTTCTTTCATAATTAATTCATTCACCTTCCCTTAAGTCCACTTTAACTTATAAAAAAAATTCAATAACTTATTCCAAATTATATTACTTAAAATTTAGACTTTTATTTAAACTACTCCACTTGTAAATTAAATTTGATTTAAAAATTAAATTTTCTTTATCCAATTTAAATCAAATCCTATTACTCATGCTAATTTATCTAGGTTCACTTAATATCCAATTCAATTTCATTTAATATTAAGTTAAACTTCATTTTAATTTAATCCACTACTCATTTTATTTAATCTTATTGAAGTTATTTTTTTCCTCTTATCATTCAAATTTAACAAATTTAACATTTATCTTAGGTTAATATTCTCAAATCTATAAACTATACTATTTATTCATTCATCAACTTCATTTCAAATGTAATTTAATTTTATTTAAGCTTTTATGAGCTAAAATACATTTTATTTACTTAATTTCACTAACTTAATTAATTTAATATTTCTTAAATTATTTATTTTGCTTAACCAAAATTTTTTAACCAATTTAAATTTCCTATTTCAATTTACAATTTGCAAACTTATTTCTCATCCATACTATTTTAAATTTTAAGTTCAACTATTTCTGTATATGTTTTAAATCACATTTAGAATATATATATATATATATATATATATTATCAAATTTGTTTTAATCGAAAATAAATTTCTTTTGGTAGCAATCTTCACTCAGAAACTCGAAAATGAACACTGACGATGCTGCAGTCATCCTAGAATTATTTCCCAACTTCCAAGCGAGTTTAATGCTTTTATTTTCTTCAAAAATCCCTTCAAAATATATTTCTAATTAAAACTCTTCCAATAATGTTAATATTAATTTTTAAAGTCTATGAAAACAATTTTGAAAACAAAACGGATTTTAAATTCAAAAATTCTCAATTTTTAAAATCATTTCTATATATAAGCTATATTATAAATACACTAACACAAATTTTCTTAATTTACCAAAATATTTAATTAATTTACAGCAGTCATTATAAAGAATTACTATTATAATTATATTTCAGTTCTATTAATTGTGAACACTTCATAATTTTTAGTTCAACCAATAATCGATGATAGTTAAATAATAACATCGCCAACAATAACTTCATTAATAATTAACCTCATATATATATAATATCATTCAGATAAAATTATTTCATTTACTCGATCTTAAAACAATATTATGTCGACTTGCCTCGTTTAAATGTTTAGAAACCCATATCGATAATACGGCATCCCGTACATTGATCAGAATTCATAAACAACCCAACGAATAAGTAAACACAATATAAAACATTTATAACACAAACAAGTACGCTCTCTCGTATCTATACACTCAAACAGACTTATTCTAGGGTATTACTACCCTATCTCTAATGAGTCAAACCCCACAAAGCCAAGGTTATCACTAAACCCTCGCTTTGATACCAACTGTGACGACCCATATTTTGGAATGTTTAAATCGACAATAATCCATACATGTCTGACTTAAACAATCCGGAATGTAGATAATCAATGGGGTTAAATAAGAAAGATAAGAAGAGAAGAAGAAAACAAAACATAGAATCTCACAACGGAAACGATAAAATATAATAATCAAATAAAAATTCAAAAATCGTTTACTATACATCTGATCATCATCTATACACATTAATCAGAGTTATATTTATACATCAGGGATAAATAATCAATACAGCATAATAGCATGGTGCAGGGGATAATAATAATAGTAATATACCAAAACTCTGTCTTCGTTCTTCAGAGAATAGTCTTCAACACGCTGAAAAAAACTCAGGACTGACCCAAGCGTAATGAAAAGACAAAACACTCGAGTCAGGACTAATATACTCTTATATAAGTCAAATCAATATCATAAATATGAATGCAATAACTTAAAAGATGTTATGGGATTTTCCATCTCCTAAGGATCCGTTAAACTATTTATATATAATAGTTTACGCTATAATAGATAATGTCTATCAGTAAAATAAATATCAAAATTGCATTAAGGCTTTACATTGGTCCACCTTAACACATTTACAGTTTTAAACCAAAATCGTAATGGGCTCGTATAGGGATAAATATGAAAAGGCACGTGAGGCAATGCCCAAGGTAGAATTCTACCAGTTTACCCTGACTGGCTGGTCCTAACCCATCCGTGGCCGACTCAATCCAAATGATAAAAAGGCGCACCCATCGAATCCGAAATCACAATAATAATACGAGGGATCAACGCCGCTAGAGGTAGCAACCTCAATGGCCAGACATAGGCTCTTGTTTTAGTCATTTTAATTATGACAAGAATGTCAAGGCTGTCCATCATCGTTCTCTTACGTCATTCAAGTAAACGTTGCCAATTCAACCACTACATTCTGGATATCATCCACCGCGTATACGGTTGTTAAAGTAGTTCCAATATTGAAAGATAGTATTTCAATAAGAGGCTCCGGTCTATTTAACAACCAATCATCATTTTACACACCGGTTGGCACTTTTACATTTCGAAAATAATTCATACTTGATATCAAAATATCATATTCGTTTCAAGATCAAATCCATTTTGAAATCATCGTATTTACTCAAAAATATCAACTCAACTTGATATATCGATTTCACTTCAAAACTTGATTCGAATTACAGTTTTGGTTATAATTCACTTTAACCGAAAGATTTAAATATAAACATTCCACCCTTTAACCGGTTTGGATTTTAGAAAATAGTTTTAAAATAATTAGATAGTTAAAACAGTTTAATAGAAAACAGTTTGAGAAATAAAATAGTTTATATAGTAAAATAGTTGGGAAAAATTAAAATAGTTTGAATATTTAAAGAAAATAAATTTGAAATAGTTTATACTAAAATTTATTTTTAAAAAATAGTTTCCAAGCCAAACTGATTCAATTCCAAAATTTCCAGTCCAAATCAATTTTCATTTTGATTTACTCGATTCAATTCCGATTTCCAATCGAATTTAAATTCCAATTCCAAATTAATTTCACTTCCAGTTTCAAATTAATTTAAATTCCAATTGCAAATTAATTTCAACTCCAATCCCAAATTTAAAACCATTTCGATTTATATCAATTCCGAGTTCATTTCCAATTATCAATTTCAAACCCTTAAATCAAATTTTCTCCAATATCCAATTTAAAAATCTAATTTTTAAATATGATTCAAATCCGAGCTAAATTTAAAAACATCGTTTTATCGCTTTTACTTAGCAATATTCAAAGTTCGAATATCAGTCCAATCTTTAAGTCAATAAACTTTTCTGAAATTCACATCATATTTCGATTTTAACTTAAAATCTCAACTTCGATTATTTAACCAATTTGTTTCAAATTTAAATTTTCAACATTCCGAGCTCAAGTTCGAAAAATAATTTGATTTCCATAAATTCGATTTTTATTCCTTTTAAACAAATCATCTAAATAATTTCAAAACGAAAATTTTAAAATTGTTTAATTTAACCAATCCGGTGTTCGTATATAATTCTCTATCCTATGGCCAAGTGAATCAATTATTCAAATTAAATTCAAGGGAGTGATATATATTATTTCAATCCAAATAAATGTCATAGGTATATCATTTCATCATATTCCTTACTTTATTCAAAATAATTCAATTTACAGTTTTTATATACTGTACTAATATACAAGATGACAACAGAATATATTAAACATAACCAAACATTCAATCATCCAAAATTTCACTCAACTTTCATCCAAAAAAAACCATCATCCAAATGGTCAATAATTAAAACAATAAACTAATTATTGATAATTCAGGGATTTAGTAGCAGTTAAATTCTAATTCAAATTTAACTATCAATCTAATTCTACCAATAAATTCAGATGACAAATTAATGTCAATTTAAATTTATCTAACAACCATCAATAAATTTAAATTACTTTACAATATAAATTTTACCAACACAAAATATAATAGTCAACGTGAGCGTCTAAAACACTCACCTTTATTTGTTTCAGTTCAAATAAAATTTCAGCTCTATCCATGTCGTAGACGACTTCGATACGATCAAAATGTGATTCAATTACCCGAAATGGACCTCAAATAAGAAAATTTACGAATTAATTAATATTCAATTATAATTAAATTTTGATTAACAAATGAAATAAAAGAAAAAAAAGTGAAACCTTCTTTTTTCTGTGTGAAAAGATAATCGCACCTGCCACCCTTGGTCAGCGTCGTCGATGCTCTCGGACCAAGCCGCAACCTCACCTTCCCCCCGCCTCGTTCCACCGTCAGCTCGAGCGCTCGAGTCAATTTGTGAAACCCTAGATCGACTGCTCGATAACTGCGTTTGCTAACGCCCAGATTTGGCTCACGATCGCCGCGTCTTTGTGGGCTGCTCACCTCCACCGTGTGTCGCGCCGTTTGCAGACCTCGCTCATCTCTCATTCGCGCTCCTCTCCATAGGCCGAGGTCGCGACCTCAACACTTAAAAAAAATTCTTATTCGCTGGTGATGCCGCTTTGTCATTTTTTTTTCGATCGCGACGTTTTCATCCGATCGCCTTTTTTCGATTTGCTTTCATTTTTTTATAGATCGAACGATTTGTTTTTTTATTCGATCTACAGTTTTTTTTTTCGCTGCGTTCTTTCTTCTTTTTAAAGGCGATTCGAAGAAAGGGGGAAAGGGAGCGAGTAAGGGGGAGGACAACTGGGCGTGGTTTGAACGAGTTTGAGATGCCGATATTTATTATTATTATATTTGAAAATAAATGGCATTAAACGTTCGAAATTTTTCAAACTCCAAACGAAGCATGCCGCCTAGCGTTCATAATGTTTTACCCCCAATCTGAACGCAATGGAACTAGTCCCAAGGTCTAATTCGATCGTATGCGAAAGATGGTTTTCGAATTGAGGTGTTTTAATTAAATTCTAAAATTAAATTCTACGTGTTTCAAGCTCGCACGGCCAAACGACATGTCTGATTGCTACGAAAATTGAAACCATATAATAACTCACTATTACGGATTCGATGAAATTTGTTTCGTCGAAATCTGTGATAGTGGCCAAAATGACTATTTTACTCGTTAATTACAATATAAAATTTTCAACTTTAATTATTCCCATTTAAATCCAATTTTAAATATTAACAATCTTAATTGTTGTTTATATAAAATTTAAATCAACTTAAGACATCATTTTCTATCATATTAAATTCAAAATTTAATTATTCAAATAATTTCCAATATTAAATTATTCAATAAATTACATTAATAACCATTTTCATTCAATAATCACCTTAAATTTAATAATTAAAAACAGCTAAAAATACAGGTTGTTACAATATAATCTTTTTTTTTGGTCATCAGTGAATTTAATTTATGTGTTTATCATAAGTATGGAATATTTATGTTATTAATTAGCCCAATACAAACCATCAAACTATACCACATCCATTAAATCACTTTTTAACTCTCATGAAAATTGCAATGAAATTGAAAATAAAATCTATTCTAAGCATGATCTATTAACTATTGATTAGAAATATAGACCATCAAATTTTGATTTTAAAATTCACTACATTACTATACTCATATGTAGATGAAGATGTAATTTGTGTTTTAGTTTGTTTAAGCATACCTATTTGGTTTCAACAACATAGGCTATCAAATTCAAAGCTAAAACAATAAGTTAAACCACATCAACTATTTTCGTTAACACAAAAAGAGATCAAAATTAGCAAAATGTTGAATCTGCATGATAAGAGAGTTTCATTTCCCCTAAATTGAAAGGGTTTAGCCTCTCATATTTTTTATCATTTCAATAATTGTAGCTTTCAACATGAAATAAAAACAAGAGGAAAATAGAGAGCAAACTAAAATGAAATAAAAGCTATGTTACTTGCATAAATAAAAAGATCTACACTACTAACATGAAAGGAAAAAACATGTAAATAAAGAAAGAGCAAGAAGTAAAATTGCATTATGAAGAAAATTACATAAGAAGAAGAAAATGACTAAGTAGCCATGAAATAGAAAAAGGGCTTATATTTTATTTTTAAGCCTCAAACTAAACTAACTACAATAGGAGGCTTAATGGAGGCGAACAAGAGACTAATTACATAAACATATGAGTATTTATACAAGTTTTGAAACCTTAATCATATTTTTTGTAACTACCCAAACTACCACTCTATGAAGTGTGGCCACCAAATTATCATTAGCATGAGATAATCCTCCATTTAAATATGATGAAACTTTAAGCTTCATTAGCATGCGCATTAGCTCTTAATAGATGATCATGGTAAGTGGGTAGGTGGAGTCCTCCATGTTTCATGGTTTGAATTATTTCCATCTTCATTCCTTTGTTTTCTCTTGTGCATGCATATTTTCCATGAAGCCACCTGTAAAATTCAAATTCCTACAAAATTACATAAAAAATTTCAAGTAAATTTTTTCAAATTAATATATGCACAAAAATGACCATTTTGCTCCTGTATGAACATGAATAAATGATGATTTAAAAATAATTTGAGTTTTGGTTTAAACATGTTAAAATACCGTATATGCTCATTTATTTAATTAAATTCGATTAAATATGGTAGTAAAAATATGCACAATTACGTGCACATCAAGCTGCTTGTTGTCAATGGCAGTGAACTGGGCCAGTTTTGATATATTGAAAGTTTAATCGATTTTCGATATGATAACAAACGTTTTAGCATCCAATCTTTTTATAGTAACTAGCATACACATAATACATTACAACCATGGCGAGAAACCTCTAAGGATCTTGTTATGAATTTTTGTAGAAATTGCCGAACATAAGGCAATTTCTAAGTATATTTGCTATAAAATCACTTCCAAGTTAACCGATTCAAATTAAAGTCCAACCAAATCTTACACGCTTTATTTCAAGGTTGTGCAACAAGCTATGGAAAGTCATACAAATCTGTATATATCACTCATATATACCATTTTCTTTCCAAAGCAAGAATCAAAACAAACATCACAATACAAAGTTAGGCAACATACAATTATTTAAACAAGCTATAGACACACTCACAAACTTACTTCATGCACATCAAATGGTGAGTTAGCTCACCCAAAAGCAAGTTAACCTAAAGTACTAGCCACTACTACAAGCGCACTTCCTACCACAACATTGCTAGCATCCAAAACTTCTTACCTCTCCTTGCTTTGCTCTTGGCCTTGCCCAAAAACCTCTCCTTTTCTCATGGCCTATAGATGTATAGGCTTGTGTGCTTTAAACCTTCTACTTCCAAGTTGTTAAGAGTTTTTGTAATGTTGTTACAAGCCTTATGCTTGAGTTTGAGTTAATTTGGAGTTGTTTTGAATCTATTTGTTCGTAGGAAATTATGTAGAGAGAAGAGGATAATGAACTTTTGTTTAACTTTGTAAAAATATAAAAGTGATCTAATGAGTTATGGATGGCCTTATATAGGCTTCAATGGTCATCGCACCATTCCACTCACCACCTTGGCTAGCCAAGGAAGGCTCGCCCCGCATGTCTCCACGTGCTCTACTTTACACATCACATGCCTTAGAAAATATCTTCTTCCACTCACAAATATCTAATTTCCTTCTAGAAGCTTCCTACGTGATTTAGTAAAAAATATTTTTATTTCTTATTAATGATTTCCTAAGTTATTTAGACATGTATAAAAAGTTTGAACAATTTATTTTGAATAAAAAGCTGTTTATCGATAAAAGGATTCTCAATCGCATTATCTATATTTCTTCGAACTATTTATTTTGTAAACAAAGTTTAAAAAAAATTACCATCATTAATTATCAATAATAAGACAATTAACAGTGCTAAATCAATTTAATCACATTAAATCCATGATTTAAATAATTCAAATATTTAAATATAAAATGTTCAAAATTCTGGGTCGTTACATGAAGTAACTCAAGGAATATGGAAGCAGATTGAATAGTAAAAAGAGGTTAGTACAGACTACTTTGTAGTCGGTACTGAAAAGAATTTCTCTCAGCGAGGTCCACTTTAGAGCTTTGAAGGATGAAGGCATGCAAAAACACATGCCAAGAAGAAGAAAAAGAACTCGGTATCGACTTGATTTTTCGCCTCGAAACTCGTGCAAGTGATCTATTTTTCATGCTATGTTTGCAAATCTTTAAGACTTAAGACGAATTTTGGCCCAATTACGAGATCGTAGCAGATACTGCCTATAAATAGCAAGCTACCTACAAATAGAAGAAGACTTTTGGACACTTTGATTCTTTTGTATCTTCTTCTTCCCTAAACACTCCCAAATCCAAGATCTACTAAACTATGGTCGAATTTGAGTTATAATCATTATATTTCAGAGAAAATTAATCTAATAATAAAATTAAAGTAGACGTAGGTTAGAGTATTTGTCGAACCAGTATAAAAAGTTCTTATGCATACTTGTTTCCTTCTTGTTTCTTTTAGTTATTCTGATAAATATATACATTTTTGGTGCTTTCATCTGATATTGGGGCGTTGTGCCATTTTTCGATGCAACACCTACATTTTAAAATTTCTATATTTATTTAGAAAACCCTCCTCAATATTCCCCAATATTGTAAATTTAAATTAATGCATTTTAATTAACCTTGAATAAAAATCATTCAAATAAATTCAAATAACAAATATACTTAAGTTTAAGGGTGAGCAAATGGTTGGTTTGTTTGAAATGGATCAAAAATATTAAAATCAAAATAACCATTTAAGAAACATGAACCAAACCAAACTGATACTATTTGGTTTGGTTGGATTGGTTTATTTGGTTTATCTTAAAATTAATTAGGTTTTCTAATTCTTGATATAATATAAGATTAAAATAATTAATTGGTTCCATATAATGCAAACATTTTAAAAAGCAAACTCCTCTTCTAAAAATATTAATATGAACCGAAAGAAAAATAATTTTGTTACGAAAATAATGTAAATAATAGCATTGCTAATAGTGGATTTGCTATTTTAAAATAACTTAATTTTTATATCTAAGTTTAATTAGTTGGTTCGTTTTTCAAATGTTCGAACCAAACCCAACCACATAACCAAAGATAAATAAAAACGTAAACCAAAACTAACCAATTAAGTAGCGAAAACAAACCAAACCGATCAAACTTAATTGGTTCAGTTGGTTTATTTGGTTTTAATTAATAAATGCTCACCTCTACTTGATTCATCTAATAAATCGTAAATACGACAGTTTCAATATGTTACCATATTCGTATCAACAAAAGTGATAAAATTGTTTTCATTCAAATATATATATATATATATATATATATATAAGATAACATAAATAATATACATAACTATTAAAAAGTTTAGTTTGTAATTTGCTTATCTCAATGAATTTATTGTATATTGCATAGTAAAATTGTTTTTAGCTTCAAATACGTACATTTTAACATTTCTACAATTATTAACCTTCTGCCCCCTTGATTTTTTTTCCTATATTTTAAATCCGGTATTTGAACTGGCGATAAAATCCCAAATTTAAACTATTTAATTAATCTCAATAAATAGTTAGTATATTCTTCTAACAAATCCGAAAAGTGTTCATCAATTTTATACACACACACACACACACACACACACACACACACACACACACATGTATGTATTTATATAGATATATGTATGTATGTATATGGAGCCGGCTATTTGAACACAAAATTAAACACAAAATGGTGATACAAAAGATCCGGACCATTAGATTTTTTTGTCTTTATGAGAAAGGTGGAATTCATGGAGCAATTTAATGGTGGAGATTCTTTGTGCCACCGATTATGTTCTCCATTTTTTGTACGAGTGTAATGGCACGCGCTTCGCGCGTGAATTATTTTTGTTATAAATTGTATATATTTAAATGTGTAAAAAAATAATATTTTATTTCAAGTGACACTAAGATTTGTATATTTGTAGAGAAATATTTTGAATTTTATAGAAAGTTTAATTTTATATCCTATTTTTAGAAGCATTTTGAATTTGTAAAGTATATTTAATTATTAAATCCTACTTTTAGGGACGTTTGAATTTTTATTTTTATTATTAATTACTAAAGAATGGAATTAATTTTATATTGGTTTAAATTTTGATTTCTGTTATTAATTGGTAAAAAATGACTTTGAAAAAAGTTCATTCATAAGATCCTATTTCTAAGCGATAATAAGATAAGTACGTTTTGAATTGTTAAAAAAAATGACTGTTAGATCATATTTTTAAGCAATAGTAATATTTAATAATATTTATAGAGGGGCAATTTTGGTAGTTCACGTTGATACCAAAAAAGTGTGACACCAAAGGTATTACAACTATTATTAAAGATAAATAGACTTTCCCTAATATATATATGTGTATATATGTGTGTTTATATATGTATATATATATATATATGTATATATATATGTATGTATATATAGCGGAAAAGGCACCAATGGACGGTTAGGCCGGAGAATATTCCCCCAAACCACTAAATAGACCATCCGATCCAGGCACTTGAAGCGGCGGAAGGACCTCTCCTTGATTACGTATATGGGTAGACACCGTTGGTGGAGATACTCTGAAACCTGAAGACACGGAACTAGAACTGCAATTTATTCCACCGCGTAATGATAATGGAGAGAACATATTTTCTATACTCGAGACCTATAATGTAACTGCATAGGAGAAGTGGAAGAGTTCGTTGGTAGCATATGTTATAGGCAGTCATTCTTTATATGAATAATTTGTGAAGTTTGTACAGAATGTATGGAACCCAACTAGCGTTGTCGATATTTACTACAAGCAAAGAGCTTCATCATCATTCGGTTTGAACGTGAATTTGATTGTTAGAAAGTCATCAGATCTGGTCCCTACACTTTCAATTCTAAAATTATGAAATTGAAAATTTGGAAACCAGGTATGCTACTCACACATGATTATTTTTCATTTATTCCAATTTGGGTTAAATTTATGAATTTAAGCCTAGAATTCTAGAACCAAGATGATATTTGTCATATTGCAAGTACTTAGGGTAAACCAGTGCATGTGGACACTACAACAGCAAAGGACATGCGATCGAAGTATGCTGAAGTATTAATTGAAATTGAACCAAAATTTGAATATCCACATATCATTCATGGCGAAAATTATGATGGTACAAAAATTGAAATTCAAGTTGCTATGAGTATAAGGTTAAGCCACGTGCTAACTGCTTTGTTTTTAGGCATAATAGGCGAAATTGTACGCAAAAGAGCAAAGTTGGCAACCAAAAACTAATTCAAAAACAAATTGTATTGGTACATCAAACACACAATAGAATCGCTATGGGGAGTCCATTCTCCCCATACATAAGTGGATAGTAAAAAAAAATAAAGGTACAAGTATTGCTACTTATGCAAAACATCAAAGTACTTCAGCCTTGCCTGAACAAACTACGGTGCCTACTGCAAACTCATTTGAATCCCTCTTTGAAGACTTTGATATCTCTGATCCCACGACCAACCATGATACCAATGCTGAGCCCGGTCCTATTATTATTCCCCTGCTGATCCAGACCTCGCTACCGCTTACACTTTTCACACTGATCCAGCGTCAACAAGATTCGATCCTTCTCCATCATCATATGCCTCACAACCTGCACAGACAGAGGAAACTGAAGAATCTAGTTTAACAGAAGAAATTCTCGAAGATGAACAGTAATTCATTGCTGAAATCGGCCAACATATCGAAGAAGTGGGAAAACAAGTAAATATGCAACAAATATTGGAGCTTCTATTTTGTTGTTGCATGCTTTTAGTTACTTGCTGACTAAGTCTTGAGGACTTAGATGTTTATTTCCTTTTGTTTAGTAATAAGATCCTAGTTACTAGGAACCACTTTAGCATGAACTTGTCATGTGATAGTGGCTGCACTTTTCATGTTTCTGTTTTGTTTTGTACGGCTGTTATATAAAGCCATTTAGTTCACTTAATAAACAACGGAAGCTTCTTTCCTCATTGAATATTTGTTGTTTCAAACATCGCTAACAGTGGTATCAGAGCTTCACAAAAGAGCCTGGTAGAGTGAGAAAGTGATGACTACTCATGAAGCACCATGCATTCCTATATTTGATGGAGATTACGATCATTGGAGCATGCTGATGGAAAATCTACTGAGGTCGAAGGAATATTGGACTGTCATCGAAACAGGTTACACTGAACCTACGTCAGGTGAAATCTTGTCAGATGCACAAAAGAAAAGCTTAGAGGAGGTAAAGCTAAGGATTTAAAGGCGAAAAATTATCTTTTTCTGTCAATCGACAAGGCTATTCTAAAGACAATCACCCAAAAGAGTACATCCAAGCAGTTATGGGATTCCATGAAAATGAAATATCAAGGGAACACCAGAGTGAAACGTGCTCAACTTCAAACGCTTCGCAGGGAATTTGAGATTTTAGAAATGAAGGAGGGTGAGTCTGTAACTGATTATTTTTCAAGAGTGATGGTGGTTGCCAATAACATGAGGAATGCCGGAGAAGCTATGCAAGATGTAAAAATTATTGAAAAAATATTGCGTACTCTCGATGAGAATTTCAATTACATCGTGTGTTCGATCGAGGAGTCAAAAGACATTGACTGTCTTTCCGTGGATGAGTTGCAAAGTTCGTTACTTGTCCACGAACAGAAATTTCGAAAGAACAACGATGAGGAGCAGGCTCTGAAGATCATGGCTGATGAGAGGTCTGGAGCAAGGGAGGAAAATAAGTTTAGAGGAAGAGGTAGAGCTTGTGGAAGCTATAGAGGGAGAGGGAGAGGCCGTGGTAGGCACGCACTCAACAGGGCTCTTATCGAGTGCTACAAGTGCCATAGGTTGGGGCATTTCCAGTATGAATGCCCTACATGGAAGAAGAATGCTAACTATACACAATTGGATGAAGAAGAAGAAATGTTTCTTATGTCTCATGTTGAGCTTCAAAACTCAAAACGAGGAGAGATTTGGTTTTTGGACTCCGGTTGCAGCAATCACATGAGTGGTAATAAATTTTGGTTTTCAGAACTGGACGAAGGATTTAGACATCATGTTAAACTTGGAAATGATACTAAAATGGCTGTAATGGGTAAAGGGACTGTAAGGATGCATGTTAGTGGAATAACTCGGGTAATCAGTGAAGTTTATTACATTCCTGAACTCAGAAACAATTTACTAAATATAGGACAATTGCAAGCAAAGGGGTTAGACATATTAATTCATAAAGGAATGTGCAAGATATTTCATCCTAGCCGAGGTCTAATATCTCAAACTGTAATGACAATTAATTGAATGTTTGTGATATTCACCAAACTTCCAACAAGAGAATCAACCTGCTTTAATGCCACAAATGATGATGAAGCACAACTATGGCACCGTCGTTTTGGTCATCTCAGCTTCAAAGGATTGAGCAGTCTAATTTCTAAAAGGATGGTGAATGAGCTACCTCAAATACAAGCTCCAAAGAAGCTATGTGAACACTGCCTAGTTGGGAAGCAACATAGGAAGCATATTCCTAAGAAGAGCACTTGAAGAGCAAGCAAAAATTACAACTTATTCATGCAGATCTATGCGAACCTATAAGGCCAAAATCAAATAGCAATAAAAGGTATGTGCTTACTTTCATTGATGACTATACTAGAAAGTGCTGGGTGTATTATTTATCGGAGAAGAGTGAGACTTTTCTCCGTTTTAAAAGGTTTAAAGTACTTGTTGAAAAGGAAGCAAGAGCATATGTGCGCTGCTTGCGTACAGATAAGGGTGGTGAATTCACTTCGAATGAATTTAATGAATTCTGTGTTGCTAATGGCATTAAAAGACAGTTGACTACTGCCTTTACCCCTCAGCAAAACGGGGTTGCCGAAAGAAAAATAGAACTATTATGAATCTAGTGAGGTGTATTTTGTCTGGAAAGAAAATGCCTAAAGAGTTTTGGCCTGAGGCAGTCAATTGGATAGTTCACGTCCTTAATCGATGTCCGACACAAGCTGTTAGAGATGTGACTCCTGAGGAGGCGTGGACTGGGAACAAACCAAATGTGGAGCACTTTCGAGTTTTTGGATGCATTGGGCATGTTCATATTCATGATAACAACAGAGCCAAACTGGATGATAAGAGTAACAAATGTGTGCTGCTAGGTTTGAGCAAATGTTCAAAAGCATATAAATTGTTTAACCCAGTAACAAAAAGGACTGTGTTTAGTAGAGATGTAACTTTTGAAGAAAATGAAAGGTGAGATTGGAATAGAAGTGAGGAGGAAGAGAAGAATAACATACTCAGCTGGGGTGATGATGAACAGTCGGAAAAGTATGGTATGCATGGTGATAGTGAAGAAGAAAGTGACCAAACTGCTCAAGATGAAAACACTTGTGCATCTTCAACTGGTTCTGCTGATGCACCAGTTCAACATGAAAAAAGGAACGTAAGACAACCAAATTGGATGGAAGACTATGTCACTGGTGAAGGATTATCAGAGGAAGAAGAAATGCACAATTTGCTCTTTTACACTTCAGCTGGTGATCCAAGTTCTTATGAGCAAGCATCAAAGAGTGTGCACTGGAGAAAAGCAATGGAAAATGAGATGAAGTCAATTGAAAAGAACGATACATGGAGCCTAACTGATCTGCCAACTGGAGCTAGAAAAATCGGAGTAAAATGGATCTACAAAACTAAACTGAATAAGAAAGGAGAAGTTGAAAAGTTCAAGGCCCGACTTGTAGCAAAAGGATATGCGCAACAACATGGAATCGACTATACTGAAGTATTTGCACCAGTTGCCAGATGTGACACAATTAGAATGATCTTAGCCTTAGCTGCACAAAGAAAATGGAGTGTTTTTCAACTAGATGTAAAAGGTGCATTCTTGCATGGAAAGCTAGAAGAGAATGTGTTTGTTGATCAACCTGAAGGATATGTGAAGAAGGGAGAGGAGGAGAAAGTTTATAAGTTAAAAAAAGCGTTGTATGGACTGAAGCAAGCTCCACGAACTTGGTTCAGTAGAATCGAGGCATACTTCACTACGGCAGGTTTTGAACGATGTCCGTATGAGCATACTTTGTTTATCAAGTCTCAAAGAGAAGATAATATATTGATAGTGAGTTTATATGTAGATGACATGATATTTACGGGAAGTAATGCCAAGATGTTCGAAGAGTTTAAAGCTTCTATGATGGCAGAGTTTGAAATGACAGATTTAGGCAAGATGAAGTATTTTCTTGGTGTTGAAATTGTGCAAAACAGTGAAGGGATCTACTTAAGCCAGAGGAAGTATGCAAATGAGTTTCTAGAGAAGTTCGGTATGAACAACTCCAATCCTGTACAAAATCCGATTGTGCCAGGTTCCAAACTTTCAAAGGATGGAGGAGGAGCTCGAGTAAATGCAACTAATTACAAACAAATGGTAGGTACTTTGATGTATTTGACAGTTACAAGGCCTGATATTATGTTTGTGGTGAGTCTGGTTAGCCGCTACATGGAGAATCCAACAGAGCTACATATGCAAGCCATTAAGAGGGTCATGAGGTATGTGAAAGGTACAGTACAGTTAGGAATTTGCTACAGAACTGATGTTGCGAATGGTGAAGAGTTAGTGCCTTTTTCAGACAGCGATTATGCAGGGGATGTTGATGATCGCAAGAGTACATCGGGTTATGTCTTTATGTTAAGCAATGGAGCTGTGGCATGGTCTTCGAAGAAACAGTCAATCGTTACTCTATCCACCACGGAGGCTGAATTCATCTCAGCGGCCTACTGTGCGTGTCAATGCGTGTGGATGAGAAGGATCCTTGAAAAGCTTGGCTGCAGCCAAAGTAAATCCACTGTTATTTTTTGTGATAATAGTTCTTCCATAAAACTATCCAAAAATCCTATCATGCATGGAAGAAGCAAGCACATAGATGTTAAATTCCATTTCATTCGTGAACTGTGTAAAAATAATGTGGTGGAGTTGGTGTATTGCAGTTCAAACAGTCAAGTGGCAGATGTCATGACTAAGCCATTAAAGCTTGCTGTTTTTGAGAGGTTTATGAGTTTGCTTGGATTATGCAAAATGCCAAATGGGTAAACTGATTGCGTATGCAATGCAGTTTAAGGGAGGACTTGTTGGAGCTTCTATTTTGTTGTTGCATGCTTTTAGTTACTTGCTGACTAAGTCTTGAAGACTTAGATGTTTATTTCCTGTTGTTTAGTAATAAGATCCTAGTTACTAGGAACCACTTTAGCATGAACTTGTCATGTGATAGTGGCTGCACTTTTCATATTTCTGTTTTGTTTTGTACGGTTGTTATATAAAGCCATTTAGTTCACTTAATAAACAAACAACGGAAGCTTCTTTCCTCATTGAATATTTGTTGTTTCAAACATCGCTAACAACAAAATGTTCCCCATATGCTTGAAACAAATGAAAAGCATGGTAGAAAACATGCGAAATCAACCCAGACCACTCACACCTCCCGAAAGGCATACAAAGGGAGCCTCAAAGGTTAAATGAATGTTATTTCTTAGAATGTCAGAGGTTTGAACATAGAAAACAAGATGTTATCTGTGTTCAAACTCTACAGTCTCATGGGGAATCACTTATAGCCCTTTATGAGTCCAGGCTAAGGGAAGATGCTATGTCCAAATTTACGTATAGATTTACTCAAAGGAATCATGTTCATAATAACGATATGGGGACCAAAGGGAGAATTCTTGTTATTTTTGATAGTGCCGTTTGGAATATAGATATTTTTGATAATAGCACCCAACGAATTACAGCTACTCTTACTAATAGAGGGAGTTTTCAGTGTGTTGCTACCTTTGTATATGCCAATAACTCCTTTATAGAAATGGAGAAGTTATAGGAAGAAATGATTTCAATTGCTTCTACAATTCGAATGCCATGGATTGCATATAGGGATTTTAACAATGCTTTAATCCTTAGAGACAAGAAGGGAGGACTTCCAATACCATTTTCTTATCTTATTGGCTTTAACAAATGTATTCTACAGTGTGGCTTATAAGAGTGTTCTTTACAGGGTGCAAAATATACTTGGAGAAAATGAGGCATGACATCTAAGATTGATAAAATCTTAATCAACCATCAATTTCTTCAAGTTTGCCCTGATTTATCTACTGTTGCTATTCTTATTGTGCTCAGTGATCATACTATTATCTCCATTACATTCCACTAGAAAAGATCAACGGATAAAAATGTGCCATTTAGATATGTTAATACTTGGAATAACTTGGATGGATATGAACAATGTGTGTTAAATGGCCTTACTGCAACTACGTGGTGGGATTTTATTTATAACCTCATATCCAACTTAAGTAAAAACCAACTTAAAGATTTGGAACAGAAATATCAAATCCCCTGATGTGATAAATAGACTGCACTCAAACTACTCAAATGCTTTCAATCAAGCAGAACAGGATCCAAAGGATGTGTGCATATATGACAGAATGCTGCAGATAAACATAGAGCTAAAATTTTAACTTAAAATGCAACATAAGCAACTGCTGCAAAAGAGAGAGACGTTATGGCTGCAGGAAGATGATATAAATTCTAAGTTTTTCTATGCAAAAATGTCTATGAGAAAGCACAAAAAAAGAATTCAAGCCTTGATTGATGCTGATGGGAATTATGTTTATAATAAGGAAATAATAATTCTGAATCTCTGAATTATTACTCCAATCTTTTTAATGGCCCTACTGCTACTGAATTCTCTACAATTGAACCCACAATGAAGATAAATGCAATTGGTAAACAGTACTTTTCTGCCTCAGTTGATTATGAAGAAATCAAGGCTGCTCTTGATTTCATACATGATGCCAAGCATTCAGGGCCTGATGGATTCTCCTCTAAATTTTATGAGTTACATTGGGACATTTTGAGGGATGATCTCTTCTTAGCCATTACTGAGATATTTCAATTTGGCAAACTTGCTCGAGGATTGAATCATGCATTTCTCACTATTATTTCTAAAAAGGATAAGCCACAATCATTAACTGATTATAGTCCAATTGCTGGTGCTATATAAATGTTACTAAAATTCTCTACAATAGAATTAAATTTTTTCTTCCATACCTCATTGCAGAGAATCAATCAGCTTTCATACTAGGAACATGGAAGAAGTATAGGAGAAAATACCTTACTGGCTCATGCGACGTTGAAGGATTTCAAGAAACCTGGCAAGGCTAAGATGTGTATAAAAGTTGACTTACAAAAGGCATATGCTATGATAAATAGAGAAATTTTTTGTCATATGCTATTTGCTATGGATTTTCCTTCTTTACTTATTTCACTAATTTATGAATGCATATGCACACCTACTTTCTCCATTATGGTAGAAGGCACTCCTCATGGATTTATACACTGTAACAGGGGTTTGGAACAAGGAGATCCTCTATCCTCTTATTTATTTTGTATTGCTTTGGAGTATCTGTCACTACACATGGAAGATAGTTTAACTCGAGGAGACATAAACCCTATCTCATTTATTCAATCATTTATTTCTAATCTCCTATATGCAGATGATGTTATTTTCTTCTTAAAGGCTACTTCCACTAATGTAATGGCATGCAAGACTACATTGGACAGTTTGAAAATTACAATAGGTTTGCAAATTAACCAGTTAAAATTGAAACTATACTTTAGTAGAGATGTGGAGAACAAGCATGAAATACTTCATATACTTGCTATGTCAGAATCTACTTTGCCGGTCAGGCATTTGGGTGTCCCCATATCTGCTGATTATGTTACTACATTACATTGTCAACCACTGATACAACAAATTACTTTCAAGCTTGAAAGCTGGGACGGTAATTTACTTTCCAGTGCTGGTAGAGCCCGATTAATCCAAGGAGTGAAAATTCCTACAGTTATGTATTGGTTTCTTGTTTATCGTCTTCCAAGTTCTATTATTAAGAAGATAGAAATACTTTATGCAAATTTCTTTTGGGGTGGCAGACATCATAACGTAAGTTGGAGCTTATTATGTAGACCAAAAAAGGAAGGTGGTGTTGGTCTAAGAAAGATTGATGATTTAAGATCTATTGCTATTGTACAGCTAGTATGGTCGAATAGTTTGTAGAGTGAGTGGATGAAAAGTAACTACATCAAACATATGCATTTTTTTGTCTATGCCAGTGAATAATTTGGTCTATGCCAGTGAATAATAACTACTCTGCTACTATGAAACATATTCTACAACATAGACATCATTTATCAGAAATCATAAACAGAGTAATAGTTGATGGCAGAATAACTACTTTATGGTTTGATCCATGGATCAACCATAAAACTTTGGTTGACTTATAGGTTGGAATAGTGTGAATTTGTTCTCTACTACATCTAAGATGGTGGATAGTTTTATACAACGTAATCAATGGAGACCAGAACTTCCACCAGAAACATGGGAATTCAGTCAGCAAATTAGAAGTGTTAAAATTGACGCTACTCAATATGCTGATTACCGGACTACTGCTGGAAACAGAGAATTCAATTTTAAAAATGTTTGGAACTAATTACGAACACATCATTCTAAAGTCGATTGGCATTCTGTGATTTGGTTTAAATTAAATTGGAAGAAGATGTCTATGCGCGCTTATAATGCTATATTGAATCAATTACCTACCACTGATTGCCTATCCAATTGGGGAATTCAGATAGACAACTAGTGTTCTCTCTGCCATCAGGAACAAGATTCTAAAGACCACTTATTCTTCCGATGCAATTCTATTTATCCGCTGAACTTCTTCCGCCTAAAGCTAGGGCTTGTTCAGACGACGACAAGATCGTTTCTCGAAGAGATAGACCAGCTTAAAATCTTCCTGCAGGTTGAAAGACGTTTCACGGCAACTCTCTTTTGTCTTTGTCATTACTTTGATTTACCATATTTGGGCAGAACGCAACAGGCGCGTCTTTGAGAAGAAGGAAACACCGGGTGTTTCAACGTGCTAAAATAATAAAAAAGGAGGTGATGGCTTTAGTGATTCACAAAGACATCAAGCATTACGACGAAGAGGACCGAGCTATATTGGAACAATGAAGAGTGGAGATGATTGATGAAGGGTGATGCGGCAAGGGTTTATTGTTGTGTTTGTTTGATTTGGGCTGTATATTTGTTAGTAGGCGGTGTTTTAATTACGTTCTATTTGTGCTATTACAGTGATGATTGGGTTGTACCGTTGCTTGATTGCTACTCTTTTTCCTTGCAAGTTTTTTTACAAAGTCAACCATGATCTTTATACGGCAGAATAAAGAACATGTTTTTCAATACTATATACATACAGACACCCCACTCACTCTCTCTCTCTCTCACAAACACATAACAATAAAAATGATGAAATTATTTTTTCCATCCAACTACAATGAAATGTATATCAGATATATTAATTATGTACATAAACAATAATGACAAAGTTAATTTGTAAAACAATTAATTATTTATCTTAAAAGTTTATCATATACGAAACTATACTTTTTTTTTTAATTTCAAATAATCCCACACTAAAATCTTTATTATATTTTTCAAAATCTTTCTCAATTCTTTCTTATTAGGTACCTTTAAGTCCAAATATTTAAAGTAATTACGTAACTTACATATATAAAAAATCTATCAAATAATATTTATATCTAATTTATCTCATAAATCATTAAAATACGTTATCTTCAATATACCATATACATATTAGCAAAAATGATAGATTGGTCTTTTACTCAAAAAAATAAAGATATATAAGCTACATAACATAAATTATACATAAATAAAAATACAAAATTTAATTTATTCTTCATTTATTTCACTGAATTTATTGTATATTGTATAACGTAGTTCTACATTTTAGCTTTTAACACTGAAAGTGTAAATACGATTTTAAAGTCTGCAACACATAAATTACTATATCTATGTCACATTGGCAAAACAATAATTCAATTAAATAATAATTTCACAATAACCTTGTCGTGGATTGAAATTTTATGCCATTATATTTGAATAAAAAATAAAAATCTTTCGACGAAGGGTCGAAACTGTTAACCCAAAAAATGGATCAACATCCCGGTTTGAGTGTGAAAGCACCAGCATATTCTTACAGAGCAATAATACAGATAATAGGTGTAGCAAAAGACGGTAAAAGAAAGAAGACAAGGAATTTTTATAGTGGTTCGGCTGTTAACGAAGCCGGCCTACGTCCACTTTATAGTTTTATTATATACTGATTACTGTTACAGGTAGTGTTTGGTTACAAGACTTTTGATTATCTTAACTAGATTGAATCCTCAATGTTGGAATCCACTGAAGAATCACGGTGAATCCCTTTGGAGATTGTTGTGAGGGAGATAGAGAATGAAGAAAGTTTCCAGCAGAGCTTCAACAACCAGTCCGAAGAAGATCTCATTTGTGTTGCAGGTAGGATGATATTTATAGAGATTGGAGAGTTTCTGCGCCAGTCATGTTCACTAACTACTTGTAAATGGACTTCGGAAGATGCAATGAAGCTCAGCTCACGACCCGAGCCAAAAACCATGAATCGCTATCGATCCAAAGATTTAGCTCACGTACGAGCCGATCACTTAGCTTCACTTTTCCCTTCTGCGCCTAGTTAGCTCGCTAAGAGTCCACGAACAAGTATGGATCGTTGGCGATCCATACACGTAGCATATTTTGACTTTCTTCGCTTCCCATGTGCCCTAGCGACCTAGTGATGAAGTATGGATATGTAACGAATGCGATTTTTCGACGCTCGAAAACCGACATTAGTACGTCCACTGTATCAACTGTCGAGCAATCGAATGCCGGAAAATCGTAACGTTATGGTTAAAGAAGAAGAAAAAATAGAAGATGAGAGAAAAAGATAGAACAGAACAGAAAGAAACAACAGAACAATATCAGAAACTCACAATCGTAGCGGAACAACATATAATAGATAAATGAATAATCTTTAAACAAAAGAACTATATCAGTTATTACATTACATTACATTACATCATCAGAGTGTACAACAATAAACAACAACAAACAACGGAAAAGAAATACTATATAGTAGTGAATACGCCAAGCCATCCAGCTTGCCTCCAGCAACTCCTGAATTCCAGAATATCCTGATAACCTGACTCTTGACTGCCCGTGTGGAAATTGGTGGGCACCCAGAGTTTAGGAAGGAAAACAATAAACTCCAGGTCAGTCATGGGACTGGTGTGAGAACTCAAAACAGTTTATCTTTAAAACAAAGAACAGGATAATTTTAAAATAGATTCGCAATGCTTTTTGAAAATGTAACTACCATAAGACCTCCCACCACACACACAATGCAAATGCAGACTTGGAGGAGATTTCTTCTTATGTTAGTCAAAGATGCTTACTACACAAAATCAAATCATTTTTGATATTATTATTAGTGCATAGTGTAGAAAACATTTCGAAAGTAGAATATAAATCTTAGCCGGCATAGATACCATTATATTATGCCTACTATAGCTATCATATTAGATGGCAGGTTCTACAACTAAAACCTTACAAGGTTCGTATTGTTTCTTTGGATTTCCAACAAATGGTCAGGCCAAGGAACTTTCCATTGCCACATGGGTACGCCTATGGAAAGATGACCCGAGAACCTAACCGGATCTCTGCCCACACAAGGCCGGGTTACCCTTCAAACTGGGTAACTACTGACACGAATATGTCATTCTCCGATCGTAACTGATCTATATCTGAGGATCCTCGATTCCAACAACCACAAAGTAATAAATTTGCAGCAACAACATAGGTTAAGTATCTGAGCTTCATACCATGATACCACCTCTATCCAGAATGAATGGCATACACTAAAGGGGCGCTACCCCCTAATAACCTTGCTGCATCCTTCCTGTTTTGACCATTTCTGAGGTGTGAGGTCCGACGAAGTCTCGTCCACAAAGCTACACTTTATATAAAAGTTGTGCTTTGATCATCAAATGCTCAACAGCACTTCGTATGCCACATTACCAATTTGGGAATGTATCACTAGTAACCATCTACTACATAACCTCTTAGCTCGTACGTCTCAGAGAAGGGTGTTAAGCTAAGAGAATAAATTCTCCGCCACCAACAGAAATATATTTGATAGAAACCAGCTTTACATCTCAAATTGTAATGTCAGACACACAATCCATACAAGTTTGTTCCGGGCTCGAACAGAACCGAAGGCACTTCCAAAGAAGTCCTTACAATCCGGATATTCACTAATCACGTCCGGACTTCCCGTCACTAAGGGTGATAAAATCTCGATATCGGAGATCAGCCGATGCAGAGTCATTCGACGGTAATCCTTCCGTTTTCAAAAATATCCGGTCTTCAACACCGGTCATCAAATGCAATCCATAACGACGTATCACATATTCGAAATGGGTTATACAACCCCAAGGTCCTTTCTTGGCTAACCCGAATAGTGAGCGCTTATTTTGAAAATAAGTGTGGCATTCAAATTCAAGCAAATCACAACAAATACTCATTTAAAGGTAAATATTGATAGTCGGTATTTAACTATCAATAGGTATGCACAACATCACCAAGTTCCAAGTAATTTTCCAAATTATTTATTTTCCAAAATATCTTTACTAGATATATAATTTCCAGACTTCAACCATTTGAGAAAAAAATTCAATTCATTTTTCGCCTTTCAATCTTTGAAAACAAATTTCAAATCAATTTCCTTAAACGGAAACACTTCCAAATATGTATCCATTTTAAATTTAAAATGGTTCATTTAAATCAATCAAATAAATCCTTACCGATTTATTTTATATTTACGTTCTAAATCCGTAAATTTATTCCCACACTTCAAAAATAAATCAACATTTATTTTTAAACAAATTTCCCTTTTTTTTATAAATTCCATCGTGAATTTACAATTCCAAAATATCTATGAATATACGATTTCCAAATCGATTTCTAATATTCATTTTCAATTTATCTTTAAAAGATAAAATCTCAAAATATTCACTTCATATTGGAAAACATTTCCATACTTATTTATTAATAAGTAATTCACAAATCCATTTATTTTCAACACTTGGAAAATATCCAATATACTTAAATCGAAATTAAGTATATATTTCATTCTTTAAGGAAAACGTGCGCTTAAACACATTTATTTGAGTCAAAACGAATGTTGTGTAAAACATCGTTACGACGACCCAAAATCACTATTATAGGGATTCGAAATTTTAGATAGATATATAAATCCCAATACTATATAAAACATTTCCTTTCGGAAATCATTCACTATAACAACAGTGTTATAGTCCACTATTTCCTTCTATTTCTCGAAAACGTCTATTTCAACAATGAATGTTGAAATCTATGGTTTCGACACTTAATACATTTTAAAACAACTTCAAATCGTTTTAATTCCATTTTAAAATATCACTTCCCCAAAACACTTTAATATATTATTCACTGTCCCAAAATCGTGAATATACTCCTTTAATAAGCTATAAAAATTTACTTATCAAATTCAATCAATCTTGAATTTATAAATCAATGTTTATAAATTCACATTTATATATTATAAACACTTCAAGTTATAAAATCACTTTATTCACAAATTTTACCCATATCCCATTTACACGCCAAAATCCATTTATAAGTAAATTTAACTATAAATCTTTTATTTTACAAAATCTATTCATTTTATAACTTCTCAATTTATAAATCTATAAATTTCATTACTTACTAATCCATCCATTTACTATTTCATTTTAACACAAAGAAAACTCGTTTTATAATTCTATTATTTTTAATTTATAAATATCAATTTTATAAATCTTTTATATAAACCGTTTATAAAAATCCAAAAAATCTCAATTTAAACTATTTTATAAAATTCATTAACTCCATATTTTCAAAAATCACATTTTAAATATATTTCTCAAAAATCATAAATTTTATAACATTAAAATTATAACGTTTATTTATTTAAAATCAATCAATTCCAAAATTTATATAAAACGTATACTTTCAAAAATCCACTTTAAAATCCTTTTAAATTCAAAATCGTTACTTTAATATTTTTAAAACTCCAAAAATAGGCCAATGCTGCAACAGCAACAATATATCAATCATGACAATCAAAACATCATATATCAATATGATAATCAACAAATATCACAATATCTGTAAATAAATCAATACAGTTGAGGAATCCAGTTGGATCCCTCCAACCTGTTTCCCTTCATTCACAGATGTTAGCACAATATCAATTCCATTCCAATACGGAATATCGCGGTATATGGGATTATAAAATATTATCCGCTATTATGCGGCGCAATAGGGTCTCATCCGCTATATAATACAGGAAAATCAACTCCAAGTACATATATAATACCAATTCCATACAAGTTGGAATTATCGCGGTATATGTTTTTAATAAATAACATCCGCTTAATATACGGTGTATAATGTCTATTTTAACAATCAATAGATAATAATTTATCATCCAGTCACACAATCAAGAAACTTTAAATCTAACTATTTAAAATTTAAATCGAAACAATTCGATTGAGTGAGAAGTTCTCACCTTGCTTTCAATTCAGTTCCGCGTTTTATTTCGAATAAAATTAAACGTGCGTTTAATTTTACCCGAAATTCAAACTAGCTCCAAACGACTCCAATCCAGTTCCATAGCGTAGGGTTCGTCCATACGAACCCAACGCAATTCGTTTCGTGCGTTTTCGACATCGTATAAAAAAGATATTGCATTTTAAATATTACATGAATTTATATTATAAAATTTAATAACAAATTTATTATAATTTTTCCATACTTCAATCTCGGCCGTAGATCACCCTGCATGAAATCAAGGCCATTCGGCCCCTTCTCCTTCCTCATGCATTATTTCAAACGCAGAAAACCCACTCAAGCCGTCACCTAGGGTTAAGAGCCGCTCCCCCCTCGACGACTTCCAGGACGATCGAATACCACCAAATTGCGCGCCATCACCTACTCTATACTCGGCTACAACGGCATCAAGCTCGGCCATCCCTGTTGCACGCAAACCGAGGATGAACGGCCAGAGAATGCGGCAAAAATTGAGCTCCACCATCGCGCCATATCCCATCATCTCCGTATAGATTGAAAGATCGTGTCGAGCTCTACGTTTTTCATGTTGAAACTTTTTCATATTGATTCACGGATTTGAAGAAATTAATGGAAGAAAGATGGTGCAATTCTGCCATCGAAATTAAAAATGGCGGCTGGCTGAAGAAACTAGGGTTTGAGTGTAAGTTGAAGAAATGAAGGTCCTTTTATAGAAAATTTGCAAATTACTATTCATCCGAAATTTTCCAAACTCCAAATCTCGCGCGGTGACTGGCGTTTCTAGGGTTTACCCCGTGTTCCGAACACAATGGAACATGTTTCGGAGGCTAATTCGATCATCTGTGCGAGTTACGGCAATAAACGATTAAATTTAAATTAAACCGATCAAACCAAATTTCTATGCGTTTTGGCTTGCCCCGGACAAACGGTAAATCCGATTGACATGAAATTTGAAACCATACAATAATATAACATTACGGATCCGATGAAACTAGTTTCATCAAAATCCGAGACTGTTTGAAAAATGGCTATTTTAACTCGTCAATTAAATGTTAAAATATTCAATTTTCACAAATTAACTTTTAATTCGATTTTAAAAGTTCTATAACATCATTCTAACTCCAACATGATTAAATAAAATTTTACAAATCAATTTTAATCATATTAAACCCAATTTCCAATTATTTCTGTAATTTCACATATTAATTTGTCGATTTAATTACCCAATTAAATCCAGATATTCGAAATAAAATTTATTCGACTTATAAATTTCACTTATTAATATTTAAAATCAATTAAATATACAATTTTTAATTGGCAGAAATTCTGGGTCGTTACAAACTTCCCCCCTTAAAAGAATTTCGTCCTCGAAATTACCAAGTAAGAAAAAGTTACAGAATCCATTAACTTTCCAAAACAAACCATTCAAATTGGATTTATTTTTTTCAACTCTCTTAAGTGTTTAACTTTCCCAAAATTCATAGTTAAACTTCTTACAAAATCTTTACTAAGTTTCCAAATCCAAACTTAGTTTTCAAAAATTTTCCAATTTTCTCAAAAATATTCTAACGCCTTAAATTTTCGGAAAAATTCGCCAGAGTCTCCTTTGTGCGGCTCGATCCGAAAAAAAATGAATTATATGTATCACAAATATACATCTCATCAAGTGATGAGGCATCCCACAGGGAAAAAAGTGTAAAAGTACGATATTTAATCCGAGATATGTACCTTATATTTTATTAGCGAGCATATACGGCTAATATAGCGCGAAAGCGAGCTCCAAAAGCGAAGTAATGCGCAATCCGCACCTACTAAACACTTCAAAAAACAAATAAGAAACATGTATATAAGAAAAATAATATCAATATACATCATATAGTAATATATCAACTACATGTGCCAACATAGCAATGCATTCAATCAACAAATGCAACCATCAAACAACTATCATCCAATTAACATTCAACAAATCCATAACCAAATCAATATAAATTCACTTCTCATTAATATTCAATGAATTGGTATTCCAATTTAAATCACATTTGATTCATTAACATTGGATTTACTAACATTCATTCATATTCAATTTCAATTAGTTTGCATTCACTAATTTACATTCAAGTTGGTTCACTTCCACATTCAAATCAAATTCACTTAACTTCCAATTTGATTTATAGCTTTCAATTTTCCTTAATTCAATTTCATTAACACTTAATGAATTATAAAAAATCAATTAATAACCATATAACAACCAATGTATATTCAACATAACCAAATTCCAATTTACATTCAATTTGGTCCAACATTTTTACTTTCAATTGGTTTATATTAAATTGATTTTCATTCGATTATTCAACTTCCAATAACATTAGCTTTAATGAATTAACACTTACATTCATTATTTCATATCAACTTATTTACATTCGATTGATTAACATTCAATCCATTTATTAATTCAATTGCTAATTCATTTAACAATATAAAGTTGAATTTCATTTACATAACTCAAGTTCAAATTCTTAATGACTTCATTTCATTAGTTCGCTTATTAATTTACTTCGATACCAAAATCAACTTTATTCAACTTTACTTAAGTTATATTCCATTTCAAACATCTTATCTAATCCAAATCAATTTATTTAACTTAACTTAAATTTTCCACTTATAAATCCAATTCAGGTTTCAATTCTAAAGTCAATTCTATTTAATTTTTACCAAAGCTAAATTTATTAACTCGTATTATAAGTTCAAAACTTATTTCACTTATATTCATCAATTTCAATAGTTTATCTAATCCAAATCAATTTATTTAACTCTCCTTTAGTTAAATTTCAAATCACATGTCTTTGATGACAACTCAAATTTATTTCAACTTGGATTTTAATTTCATTTTCTTGCACTTGCAAATTTTATTTATTCATTCACAATTTATTTTCCAACTTAATAATTGTATTCCAATCATTTTATATAACATTCCAGAGTCTTTTCAATCTTTCAAAACCATTTTTGAAACCAATTCAATTATCTTCTGAATTTCCAAAACCAAATCCAAATTTTCCAAACAACTTTCATTTAAAATAATCTGGCAGCAATTCCTCTTTTAGAAACCCGAAAATGAACATCGATGATGTTGCAATCATCATCGGAATTATTTTCCAATGACCGAAAAGAGTTTAGAGCTTTAATTTTTCCAAAACAATTTTTCAAAATATCAAGTCCTTTCAAAACACTTCTCTAGAATTTTATTTTCAGATTATAAATCACATTTATAAATCTTTTTCTTATATAATTTCACTTATTATATATAAGATTATTTCACAAGTGTAAATCATTTTAATTATAACTTCATACTTATAATTCTTCGCTTATAAAATTTATTCTTTTACAGCTGTTGTTTTTTTATTTAACTTATTTAACAACCAAATAATCAATTTTTATATATACTTTTATAATTTATGAAAAATTATCCCCTCGTATATAAAATATAATCGAGGTAAAATTATTTCATTTACCCTATTTAACATGATACTATGTCGGTTTATCTCGTTTAAAAGTTTAGAAACCCCTATCGATAATATGGTGTCCCATCTACCGACCAGAATTCACAAACAGCTCAACGGATAAGCAAACACAATATAAAACATTTTTATATTCACTAACAAATACGCACTCATAGCTATTATTACACCCACACTCATTCTAGAGTACTACTGACTCCAGCTCTAATGAGTAATTCCCAACAGAGCCATGGTTGTCACTTAACCATAAGCTCTGATACCAAATGTAACGAATGCGATTTTTCGACGCTCGAAAACCGACATCAATACGTCCACTGTATCCACTGCCGAGCAATCGAATGCCGGAAAACCGTAACGTTATGGTTAAAGAAGAATAAAAAGATAGAAGAAGAGAGAAAAAGATAGAACATAACAGAAAGAAACAACAGAACAATATCAGAATCTCACAATCACAGCGGAACAACATATAATAGATAAATGAATAATCTTTAAACAAAAGAACTATATCAGTTATTACATTACATTACATTACATCATCAGAGTGTACAAAAACAAACAACAACAAACAGCGGAAAAGAAATACTATATACTAGTGACTACGCCAAGCCATTCAGCTTGCCTCCAGCAACTCCTGAATTCCAGAATATCCTGATAACATGACTCTTGACTTCCCGTGTGAAAATTGGTGGGCACCCAAAGTTTAGGAAGGAAAACAATAAACTCCAGGTCAGTCATGGGACTGGTGTAAGAACTCAAAACAGTTTATCTTTAAAACAAAGAACAGGATAATTTTAAAATAGATTCGCAATGCTTTTTGAAAATGTAACTACCATAAGACCTCCCACCACACACACAATGCAAACGCAGACTTGGAGGAGATTTCTTCTTATGTTAGTCAAAGATGCTTACTACGCAAAATCAAATCATTTTTTATATTATTATTAGTGCATAGTGTAGAAAGCATTTCGAAAGTAGAATATAAATCTTAGCCGTCATAGGTACCATTATATTATGTCTACTATAGCTACCATATTAGATGGCAGGTTCTACAACTAAAACCGTACAAGGTTCGTATTGTTTCTTTGGATTTCCAACAAATGGTCAGGCCAAAGAACTTCCCATTGCCACATGGGTACGCCTCTGGAAAGACGACCCGAGAACCTAACCGGATCTCTGCCCACACAAGGCCGGGTTACCCTTCAAACTGGGTAACTACTGGCATGAATATGTCATTCCCCGATCGTAACCGAACTATATCTGATGATCCTCGATTCCAACAACCACAAAGTAATAAATTTGCAGCAACAACATAGGTTAAATATCTGGGCTTCATACCATGATACCACCTCTATCCAGAATGAATGACATACACTAAAGAGGCGCTACCCACTAATAACCTTGCTGCATCCTTCCTGTTTTGACCATTTCTGGGGTGTGAGGTCCGACGAAGTCTCGTCCACAAAGCTACGCTTTATATAAAAGTTGTGCTTTGATCATCAAATGCTCAACAGCACTTCGTATGCCATATTACCAATTTGAGAATGTATCACTAGTAACCATCAACTACATAACCTCTGAGCTCGTACGTCTCAGAGAAGGGTGTTAAGCTAAGAGAATAAACTCTCCGCCACCAACAGAAATATATTTGATAGAAACCAGCTTTACATCTCAAATTGTAATGTCAGACACACAATCCATACAAGTCTGTTCCGGGCTCGAACAGAACCGAAGGCACTTCCAAAGAAGTCCTTGCAATCCGGATATTCACTAATCACGTCCGGACTTCCCGTCACTAAGGGTGATAAAACCTCTATATCGGAGATCAGCCGATGCAGAGTCATTCGACGGTAATCCTTCCGTTTTCAAAAATATCTGGTCTTCAACACCGGGCGTCAAATGCAATCCATAACGACGTATCACATATTCGGAATGGGTTATACGACCCCAAGGTCCTTTCCCGGCTAACCCGAATAGTGAGCGCTTATTTTAAAAATAAGCGTGGCATTCAAATTCAAGCAAATCACAACAAATACCCATTTAAAGGTAAATATTGATAGTCGGTTATTTAACTATCAATAGGTATGCACAACATCACCAAGTTCCAAATAATTTTCCAAATTATTTATTTTCCAAAATATCTTTACTAGATATATAATTTCCACACTTCAACCATTTGAAAACAAATTTCAAATCATTTTTCACCTTTCAATCTTTTAAAACAAAATTCAAATCAATTTATCCATTTTAAATTTAAAATGGTTCATTTAAATCAATCAAATAAATCCTTACCAACTTATTTTATATTTACGTTCCAAATCCGTAAATTTATTCCCACACTTCAAAAATAAATCAACGTTTATTTTTAAACAAATTTCCCTTTTTTTATAAATTCCATCGTGAATTTACAATTCCAAAATACCTATGAATATACGATTTCCAAATCGATTTCTAATATTCATTTTCAATTTATCTTTAAAAGATAAAATCTCAAAATATTCACTTCATATTGGAAAACTTTCCATACTTATTTATTAATAAGTAATTCACAAATCCATTAATTTTCAACACTTCGAAAATATCCAATATACTTAAATCGAAATTAAGTATATATTTCATTCTTTAAGGAAAACGTGCGCTTAAACACATTTATTTGAGTCAAAACGAAGGTTACATAAAACATCGTTACGACGACCCAAAATCACTAGTATAGGGATTCGAAAATTTAGATATATATATAAATCCCAACACTATATAAAACATTTCCTTTCGGAAATCATTTACTATAACAACAGTGTTATAGTCCACTATTTCTTTCTATTTCTCGAAAACGTCTATTTCAACAATGAATGTTGAAATCTATGGTTTCGACACTTAATACATTTTAAAACAACTTCAAATCGTTTTAATTCCATTTTAAAATATCACTTCCCCAAAACACTTTAATATATCATTCACTGTCCCAAAATCGTGAATATACTCCTTTAATAAGCTATAAAAATTTACTTATCAAATTCAATCAATCTTGAATTTATAAATCAATGTTTATAAATTCACATTTATATATTATAAACACTTCAAGTTATAAAATCACTTTATTCACAAATTTTACCCATATCCCATTTACACGCCAAAATCCATTTATAAGTAAATTTAACTATAAATCTATTATTTTACAAAATCTATTCATTTTATAACTTCTCAATTTATAAATCTATAAATTTCATTACTTACTAATCCATCCATTTACTATTTCATTTTAACACGAAAAAAACTCGTTTTATAATTCTATTATTTTTAATTTATAAATATCAATTTTATAAATCTTTTATATAAACCGTTTATAAAAATCCAAAAAATCTCGATTTAAACTATTTTATAAAATTCATTAACTCCATATTTTCAAAAATCACATTTTAACTATATTTCTCAAAAATCATAAATTTTATAACATTAAAATTATAACGTTTATTTATTTAAAATCAATCAATTCCAAAATTTATATAAAATGCATACTTTCAAAAATCCACTTTAAAATCCACTTAAATTCAAAATCGTTACTTTAATATTTTTAAAACTCCAAAAATAGGCCAATGCTGCAACAGCAACAATATATCAATCACGACAATCAAAACATCATATATCAATATGATAATCAACAAATATCACAATATCTGTAAATAAATCAACACAGTTAAGGAATCCAGTTGGATCCCTCCAACCTGTTTCCCTGCATCCACAGATGTTAGCACAATACCAATTTCGTTCCAATACGGAATATCGCGGTATATGAGATTATAAAATATTATCAGCTATTATGCGGCGCAATAGGGTCTCATCCGCTATATAATGCGGGAAAATCAACTCCAAGTACATATATAATACCAATTCCATACAAGTTGGAATTATCGCGGTATATGTTTTTAATAAATAACATCCGCTTAATATACGACGTATAATGTCTATTTTAACAATCAATAGATAATAATTTATCATCCAATCACACAATCAAGAAATTTTAAATCTAACTATTTAAAATTTAAATCGAAACAATTCGATTGAGTGAGAAGTTCTCACCTTGCTTTCAATTCAGTTCCGCGTTTTATTTCGAATAAAATTAAACGTGCATTTAATTTTACCCGAAATTCAAACTAGCTCCAAATGACTCCAATCTAGTTCCATAGCGTAGTGTTCGTCCATACGAACCCAATGCAATTCGTTTCGTGCATTTTCGGCCTCGTATGAAAAAGATATTGCATTTTAAATATTACACGAATTTATATTATAAAATTTAATAACAAATTTATTATAATTTTTCCATACTTCAATCTCGGTCGTAGATCACCCTGCATGAAATCAAGGCCGTTCGGCCCCTTCTCCTTCCCCATGCATTATTTCAAACGCAGAAAACCCACTCAAGCCGTCACCTAGGGTTAAGAGCCGCTCCCCCCTCGACGACTTCCAGGACGATCGAATACCACCAAATTGCTCGCCATCACCTACTCTATACTCGGCTACAACGGCATCAAGCTCGGTCGTCCCTGTTGCACGCAAATCGAGGATGAACGGCCAGAGAACGCGGCAAAAATCGAGCTCCACCATCCCGCCATATCCCATCATCTCCGTATCGATTGAAAGATCGTGTCGAGCTCTACGTTTTTCATGTTGAAAGTTTTTCATATTGATTCATGGATTTGAAGAAATTAATGGAAGAAAGATGGTGCATTCTGGCCATCGAAATTAAAAATGGCGGCCGGCTGAAGAAACAAGGGTTTGAGTGTAAATTGAAGAAATGAAGGTCCTTTTATAGAAAATTTGCAAATTACTATTCATCCGAAATTTTCCGAACTTCAAATCTCGCGCGGTGACTGGCGTTTCTAGGGTTTAACCCGCGTTCCGAAAACAATGGAACATTTTTCAGAGGCTAATTCGATCATCTGTGCGAGTTACGGAAATAAACGATCAAATTTAAATTAAACCAATTAAACCAAATTTCTATGCGTTTTGGCTTGCCCCGGATAAACGGTAAATCCGGTTGACATGAAATTTGAAACCATACAATAATATAATATTGCGGATCTGATGAAACTGGTTTCATCGAAATCCGAGATTGTTTGAAAAATGGCTATTTTAACTCGTCAATTAAATATTAAAATATTCAATTTTCACAAATTAACTTTTAATTCGATTTTAAAAGTTCTATAACATCATTCTAACTCCAACATGATTAAATAAAATTTTACAAATCAATTTTAATCATATTAAACCCAATTTTCAATTATTTCTGTAATTTCACATATTAAATTATCGATTTAATTACCCAATTAAATCCAGATATTCGAAATAAAATTTATTCGGCTTATAAATTTCACTTATTAATATTTAAAATCAATTAAATATACAATTTTTAATTGGCAGAAATTCTGGGTCGTTACGGGATCGTTGACGAACTATAGTTTATTAATCGCTAGCGATCCACGCACTTAGACATTTTCTGGACTTTGATGTCTGGCATGCTTTTGTTGTTTTGTATTGACATTGTTCGGGTAGTCTCATTGCATGTTGCTTTGTTTTGATGATAATTTACTGGCTCGTTGCATTTAGCTACTGATTGGACTAGATGGACGATGTTCTTTTGGTTTAGCCATACCCAGTCATTGCTTTAGCCTTTTTTGGTTGAGTTCTGAGTTTTTATGACTCCATCAAGTCGTTCCATATTCTCCTGAATCCTGATGGGTTAAAAACCTGAATAACATTTGCCCCCAAGAGTATACCTTTGTTGAAAACAAGGTGTGCTCTGGAAGTAACTTTTTTTGAGTCTTCATTTTGTGAAATCTATTTGATCATGTCGAGGTAACCGTGCAAATTTGGCTTTGACTGTTGAATTTTTGACGTGAATCGTCTGAGTCCACCTCAAGATGTTGTTCTTAATTGACTGACTTCTGACACCGTTCATTTTTTGATTTTAATCTGAATTTCAATTCTTGGTATTGACGATGCAATCTTTGCTCTGTAGTTTACGCATGGGATTAGGTTGGTAAGTGGGTGCATGATGTTGGTTTGGAGTTGTCCTATATAGTTTTAATTCGACCAGCCATGAAGCTATGTTTTGTCTCGAACGATTGTACGCCATTCTGGAGCGAAGTTTGGCTCTTGGTTTTTAACTTCTTCGTTTCGAGAATTTGGTTAAGTTCCCGTCGATGTTTTTGAATTCTAATGCGACGATTTATTCCAAAATCAGAAATAGTGGATGATTCAATCGTATCGCTCTTCTTATTTCTATATTCCAGTGATCCTAAAAAGAAAAGCTTCTCGCGTCGCTTCAGACAGCGGCTCCATTACCGATCGTTGATCAGTAACGAGTAAGTGTGAAAGAGATAATTTCAAAGGACGATATGGATTGTTTTTTAAATGTAAACAAGCTATCTACACTAGATTGTTTGTTCATAGTATTAAGGATACTGGACTTTTCTCATGTAGATGACACACCATATCTGCCTCAGTCAACGCTCGGGACCCGATTGGTTAACATACGTCAAATTTCCTTGGATTCCGGGCGTTGGTTATACGAGGATATTATTTAAAGTAAAACATATCTGACAGGATTGAATGCTAAGTTTTGTCGTTGAAAATGACTTCTCGGTCATATAATCTTTAGTCTGGCGGAGGTATTCCCACTCCTCCAGAAGTTGGGTTCTTCGCAACTTAGGCTTCGCTTATTGTGAGCCTCACCTCTATACTCACACTAGCCAAGAACACTACGGAGTAATGCCGTCAACTAGCACGAAGAATAAGGCTATTGAGGAGCGACCATCCGTGTAATTGCTTTGTACGAGTATCGATATACCGGATAGAAGGTCACAGATTTCGTTTAAAGAGGAAATCCGACATATCAAGTACAAACTCAAAGCTACTACACAGTGGCTATGTGATCTTCGGAAACAAAATAAGCATAACATAAATCAGTCATAGATATTCATATCACTAAGGCGGAAATAGATATGAATATAACACATAAAAGTATACATCAAAGTAGTGATCATGCAAGATCCACTACATCATAAAAGAATAGGCACAAGAGCTAGACAAAAGAATATGTGTACGTCAAGGAGTCTTTATCTGGAATGTATAAAAGCAAAAACTACTAAGCTAAGTAGTTAGCTAAAAGTCAGATGATAATCCCTGATAAGAAGTCAAATGGAAGCACCTGAAACACCTCGGTCTGACCCAAATATTATTTAAGAAGAAAAATAATAAACGGATCAATCTAGCTATAAGTATCATATAAAATGAGATAGGATAAGAGATATAACAAAAATATATGATAACAACGAAAATCATATAACATCTCAAATCTTCTCAAAAAAAAAAGTCACGTTCTTTATTTTATTTACCAAGCCACAAATATTGATAAAACATATTAATATCAATCGCAATAAATGGTGAAACACAAATTCCAGAAATCCATAATAGAAAATCCAGAAAACATAAAGGGGGAGGCCTATCACAAACGGGAGCATGAAAACTCACCAACACATGTATCACAAATGGGTCGCTATCCCATGGTCGCTAACCACAGAGCCGGTGCAACAACGTAGTACAATAACGATACGTCCGATGAACCTCAAACTTGAATAATTTAGAATAACAACATAATACAATACCGGTACGCCCGACGAACCTGAAACTCAAATAATTTGGAACAACGACGTAGTAAAATAATGGCACGTCCGATGAACCTAAAACTCAAACAATTCGGAACGACGACGTAGTACAAGAACAGTATGCCCGATGAACCTGAAACTCAAATAATCCGGAACAACAATGTAGTACAATAATGGTACGTCCGATGAACCGAACTCCATAAAACCCATAGGTCGCTAGCCTATAAAAATGAGACAAAGCTCCATAGAACGGCGTATAGTCCCCCACGCGGACAAAGAGACACTACACATAGCAAGTCTAAATCACCAAATAATCATCATAGATCAATAAGAAGTGTCAATTACACAAAGCTAGTAAATAAATTAGTTTAGCTTCATGTCCCATAACCACTGCTTAACTTAAATATTTACGAACAAATTGTAGATTTCCACTCAAAAATTGTCACAATGTTTCAATCGAACAAGTCTAAAAATTAACCGACGATGTAAACACAAGCGTTTCATACCATTTATTTTGCTAAGTCGTTTAATTGGATTTCTCATACGAATGAGGTAAAAGTTTGTACATACTAATGGATTGGAAAACAGTTTTAAAAGCTAGCTTTGTATTAAAAGTAACGTTGAAATCACTTTTGTGAAATAGTTTGAATATTTACTACTAGTATAAAAACCTTTGTATTTTAAAGTGACAAATCACAGAAATGATTGTAAAAATAATCAATCATCAAAAATTCACATTCGAAGGCATGAATCAAAATCATAGAAATCGATACCAAATCCATCAAATGGATAGTCCTAAAAATCTAGAAAAGAAGTATCAAAGTCGATAATAAATGACAACGACCAATCGGATCAACAAAATTCGATAAACATTGAAAATCCACTCAAAAACAGCCAAAATAAGCAAAATTGACAATTCCAGACATGTGGTAAGTATTGCCAGACGTCTGGCCCTAGGTTTTGGAAAAATATATATTTTTTCTCCTTTCTCTTTTTAATTCCAGAACTATTTCAGACGTTTGGATTTTTCAACCAGACGTCTGGATTTTGCTCCAAACGTTTGAATGTTGCTCTAGACGTTTGGATTTTAGCTCTGCCCGTTTTTTCTATTTTCATAACCCTTTCAGACGTTTGGATTTTTCAAACAGACGTTTGAATTTTCCTGCTAGGAAATTTTTTGTCTAACTCAAAGAGGGCAAATCCAAACTGAAATGCGATCGAACGAGCGATGGATGCTGGGGATTTATGCCAATCGACAACCCAGCACTATAGGCTCTTCGATACACCACCAAAAACATGGCCAAATATCCAAGATAAGATCTTTAAAGATTTTGACTTCAAAACACCAAAATTGGAAAATTCACCAAATCAATTCAAATCAAAAGCAATTGAACATGAAAAGATGTTAGGAATTCATACCTAACAGCAATGAAATCTATAGACATAGATGTGAGTTCAATAACTCACTTTTAAAACTCAAAGACAACGAATGAGAGGCTTTAAAATAAAGCAAGACCAATTCCTCTTCAATACACCTATATAATATTCAATTTATTATCGAAGGTAAAGTTTTTCCTAAGTTAGGGTTTAGGAATTCCTGAGAATTGAAGAGAGATTGAGATGGAGAAGAAGAAGAGGATGCTTAACTAAGCTTCTCTTTGATTTTGGAGCTTGAGCCTTGAATTTTATAGTAATCTAGGGTTTAGGAATTTTAATTTCCTCTCCTTTCCTCCATTTTCCTTTAGCTTGAGGGTGTTAGGAAAAATAGAATGAATGAATGAAGAGAAGGTGTAGTTAGGGTATTTTGTTGGGTTAGTAGGCTGAAACCCAAACCCAAAGCCCAATAGAAAAATAGCAAAATTTGACTCAAATCGAAACATATCGATGCTTATACTCAAAAAGGTCGCAAACGTCGTTGTGGGCTCAATGGAAGTCGTCTCGAGTCCTAATTCGACTATTTACAAAAAGTAGCGCTTCGGACTTTAATCTGACTAACGATGCTATATTTAAATAAAAAATATATTTAAATAAAATATTTAAATATACAATCGTAAAATATGCGGGTTGTTACACTTATTATCCCTATCATGTTAAGATGATTGATTACAGTTAAATTACAAGGCACAATTGCTCTTGTGGAGTTGTAGTTGGAGTTTGATCTGGCATAGTTTCAGCCTTCGGAAACTAGTGCATGAGTTGTTCGAGATCGATTGTCCTTCCTTTGCGTTTTTTGGAATTCAATGCACACCAGCCCCTATCTTTAGGGAGTATTGGCTCAATTGCTCGATTCCGAGCATTGCTTTTTCTAGCTGTTGCACTTCTTATGCTCATGTGCAGCATACTCATTTATTGTAATTTTATACATGTAAGTAATACCTCGACGGTCATTTCAGCATATTTTATTTCATAGCTTTGTTCAGAACTATGAAGTAGCTTCGTCTAGCCAGTTCTATAGCTAATCCCTACTTATGCTCAATTGAGTTCGTTTCAACAAAGTGATGGTGTAAATTCCTTAGTCCATAAGGCTGATTACTTTGACTACGAAACCAACATGTTTTGGGAGACTAGGTCTCCTAAGCAATAAGTTCGATTGCCCCAGTTCAGTTGACACGATAGCTCCTATCTTCGGTAATTAGGGACTTTGTTGCTTGATCCAAGATTTGAGTTTTATAATGATGTCGATATGTATTAGAAAGATGCGTTTCTGGCATCTTTTGCTAATGTAAATTCTTCTGAGTCCAACATTGAGATCATAATCATGTATTGGTTTTGTAATGAAACATATATATGAAGTCATCAGATTACTAAGAAGTATGCTTGGAGTTATAAGTTGATTTACTTGCAGTCAGGCATGAGGTTACTTGGAGTTAGTTCGGGTTATGGACCTTACCTAAATTAGACTTGCATGTTATAATATTTCCTGTTATTACTTGATCTAGATAAATACATGTATCACTGATACATATAAATATAGTAGTGTATCTGTGTTTAAAAGTCCAGGATGAATAAATTTTTAGATTAGATCAATGGTTTCTGAACTCTTGATAAATCTTCTTCTTCTTGTTCTTACTTAAATTCAAACTTTGTAACATGGTATCAAAGCATCTAAGATCGATCTAGGGCTTCTCGAAATCGTGCTTCTCAAATCAACTCAGATGTACTAAATTCATAAATCCAGAACTATGTCTGAAAGCAAAACTTCTACTATGATCGATGTTCTTCCAATAATGTCAAAAATCACAGATCGCAAGTTAAACCATACAAATTTCTTAGAGTGGAGCAAGACAATCCGATTGTATCTTCGAAGCATTGACAAGGATGATCACCTAACTACAAAGCCACCAGTAACTACAGAGGAGAGGATCTTATCTGGTTAAGGGAAGATGCTCGATTGTTCTTACAAATAAGAAACTCAATTGATGATGAAGTTACTAACCTGATAAATCAATGTGAATTTGTAAAAGAATTAATTGAGTATCTCGAATTCTTATATTCTGGAAAAGGCAATCTCACTCGTATGTTTGAAGTATGCAAATCATTCTATAGAACTGAGAAACAAGATCAATCACTCACAAATTACTTCATGAACTTTAAAAGAACTTATGAAGAATTAAATGTTCTATTACCTATAAGTCCAGATGTGAAGGTTCAGCAATTTCAATGAGAACAGATGGCCATAATGTCCTTCCTTGCTGGTTTACCACCAGAGTTTGAGGCAGCCAAGTCATAAATACTAGCTGGATCCACAATAACACCTCTTTAGGAAGTATTTAGTCGGGTTCTCAGAACTGAGAATATATCACCAAGTACAAACATGAACAGTAGTGCACCGACAAGCTCTAACACAAAATCTGGAATAACACACCAAGTAATAACAAATAACACACACCCTACTGCATGGAGACCACCACCATCTCAATCTTGGAGGCCTCAAAGAAGTGGAGGGAGACCCAATAACAAAGTGTGTTTATACTGCAAAAAGCCTGGACATTTGATCATTGAATGTAGAAAATTACAATACAACAATCAACTCAGGAATCAAGGAGCATCCAGTAATAATAACAATACTCATAAAACTATTCTGATGACCACTGAAGAATTTGAAAAATACTCCAAATATCAGGAATCTCAAAACAAACCAGTGGTGTCTACAATTGTCAACCCAATATCTACAATTGCCAATTCAGAAAAACCCACTTCATAGTGGATCATTGATTCAGAAGCCACAGATCATATGTCAGGTAACATTATATTATTTACAGAGTTTAAAAACCATGGAAACAGTCAAGCAGTCACTTTAGCAGATGGGTCACAATCTAAGGTTTATGGAATTGGTAATATCGATACTACGGTTCCATTAAAATCAGTATTATTTATACCCTCCTTGTCATACAATCTATTGTCTGTAAGCAAACTTACTAAAGACCTGAATTGTAGTATAGTGTTTTCTCCTGAAACATGTATATTTTAGGATCTTACAACGAGACAGATTATTGGTAGAGGATGTGAATCAAGGGGACTCTATGTTTTGGAAAATCCACCAGTAGCTTGCTCAAGTGTGAATGCTGCCCTCAAACTTCATCAACAACTTGGTCATCCATCTCTCACTTTATTCAAGCATCTCTATCCTCGGTATAACAATACCTCTACGCTTGACTGTGAGTCTTGTCAATATGCAAAATTACATAGGAGTGGCTTAAAACCTAGAATAAATAAATGTGCAAGTGCACCATTTGAGCTTGTACACACTGATATATGGGGACCATCATCTGTTGTTTCTAAATCTGGTTATAAATATTTTGTGACATTTGTGGATGACTACCCATGGGTTACCTGGTTATATTTAATGAAAAATAGATCTGAACTCTTCTCTATTTTTTGTACTTTTCATATAGAAATTCAAAACCAATTTAAAACATGTATTCAAACACTAAGGAGTGATAATGCAAAGGAGTATAATGCCCATACCTTTAGCTCATACCTAGTTCAACATGGCATTCTACATGAAACATCATGTGTAGATACTGCTGCACCAAATGGAGTGGCTGAAAGAAAGAATAGACACCTTCTTGAAACTGCTAGAGCACTATTATTCCAAATGAATGTTCCAAAAGTCTACTGGGCTGATGCAGTGCGAACTTCCTGCTTTCTTATTAATAGTATGCCTTCAACAATACTTAATTTCAAGATTCCTTACAAAGTGTTATGTCCTGACAAAGAATTATATCCTATTACACCAAGGATATTTGGGTGCATCTGTTTTGTGAGAGATGTAAATCCTCAAGTAAGAAAACTGGATCCTAAGTCTTTAAAATGTATATTTGTTGGGTATTCAAGACTACAGAAAGGATATAGGTGTTACTGCCCAAGTCTAAATAAATATATAGTATCAATAGATGTAAATTTTATGGAATAAAGACCATTCCATCAAGCATCACACCCACCAAATCGGGAGGAGACTGAGGAGTATATAGGCTACTCTACACTTCCATCTCAAGAATCTGAACCAAATACTGAGAGTAATACAACTTCTGAAACCATCAGTGAAGACTCTACACCAGCAGATCCAAGTCTGGATCTACCCGTTGCTCTTAGAAAAGAGAAAAGGAAATGCACCTATCCTATCTCTAATTACATGTCATATGATAATCTCTCACCATCATCTTACATGTTCACCACTTCTTTAGACTCTATCTATACTCCTAAAACAGTTACTGAAGCTCTATCCAAACAAGAATGGAAGGAAGCTATGATAGATGAAATGAATGCTTTAGAAAGGAATAACACGTGGGATCTGATCAAGCTACCAAAGAATAAAATGGAAATTGGATGTAGATGGATATATTCAGTTAAAATGAATCCAAATGGAACAGTTGATAGATTTAAGGCAAGACTTGTGGCTAAAGGATATGCACAAGTATATGGTATGGATTATTCAGAAACCTTCTCTCCAGTGGCTAAGATGACTTCTATTAGATTATTTATAGCATTAGCAGCACATTATAAATGGAAGCTTCATCAACTAGATATTAAGAATGCATTCCTACATGGTGATCTCAAAGAAGAAATCTATATGACACAACCACCTGGTTTTATTGCACAAGGAGAAAGTGGGCTTGTTTGTAAATTGAAAAAAACTCTCTATGGACTTAAGCAAAGTCCACGAGCTTGATTTGGGAAATTCAGTCAAACTCTGGAAGAATTATGAGTAACTAGATGCAAGAGTGATCATTCGGTGTTTTATAAGAACTCTGAAAAATGTATACTTCTATTGGTTGTGTATGTAGATGATGTAATCATAACTGGAAATGATGAACAAGGAATTGCCTTTCTTAAGCAATTTATTCATAATAAATTCCAGACTAAAGATTTAGGAGAGTTAAGATATTTACTAGGGGTAGAAGTTCTAAGAAGAAGTAAAGGAATTTTATTATGCCAGAGGAAATATGCCTTAGACCTGTTATCAGAAACTGGAAAACTTGGCACTAAACCACAAAGCACTCCTATCTTGCCTAATAGTTATCTAACATCTGAAGGAGAACCATTTGATGATCCAGAAAGATATAGGAGACTTGTAGGCAAGTTGAATTATCTAACCATAACTAGGCCTGATATTGCCTTTGCTGTGAGTATGGTGAGTCAGTACATGGCTTCACCAACAAAGTAACATTGGCAAGCATTGGAACACATATTAGGATATCTGAAAGGATCTACTGGCCAGGGTATTATATATGCCAACCATGGTCATATGAGGGTTGAAAGCTATGCTTATGCTGACTGGGCTAGATCAAAAGATGATAGAAGATCAACCACTGGATTCTGTGTATACATTGGAGGGAATTTAGTATCATGGAAAAGTAAGAAGCAACATGTCGTATCAAGATCAAGTGCAGAATCTGAGTATAGAGCAATGTCTAAGGCAGTATGTGAAGTGATGCGGATTAAACACCTAATGAAAGAGTGTAAACTTGAGTTTGAACAACCTGCAAAATTGTGGTGTGACAATAAGGCAGCCATTCACGTTGCATCAAATCCTATATTTCATGAAAGGACCAAGCATATAGAAGTTGACTGTCATTTCATTCGAGAAAAAATTCAAGAAGGACAAATAACTACACACTATGTTCATACTCAAGAGCAACCAGCTGATCTGCTAACCAAGGCATTAAGTGGAGATAGAATTAAATACCTAAAAAGCAAGTTGGGTTTAATAGATATATATAACCCAACTTGAGGAGGAGTGTAATGAAACATATATATGAAGTCATCAGATTACTGAGAAGTATGCTTGGAGTTATGAGTTGATTTACTTGCAGTCAGGCTTGCAGTCAGGCATGAGGTTACTTGGAGTTAGTTCGGGTTAAGGACCTTATCTAATTTAGACTTGCCTATTATAATACTTTCCTGTTATTACTTGATCTAGATAAATACATGTATCACCGATACATATATATATATATATATATATATATATATAGTAGTGTATATGTGTTTAAAAGTTTAGGATGAATAAAATTTTAGATTAGACCAATGGTTTCTGAACTCTTGATAAATCTTCTTCTTCTTGTTCTTATTAAATTCAAACTTTGTAACAGGTTTCTATCGTCGGTAACTCATACACGGACGACTTAACTTTGTGGATTTTTCCTTGATGTATCGATAGTTTTATTTTGGGCTTTCTTCCTAGCATCACTAAACTTCGGGTAATAGCATATTCCTGCATGTTGGACCAAATGATCTAGTTAGACTGTAAGTAGGCCATCAATCCTTCTCGTCATTGCCAGACTATAAGCAATGGTTGATTTCTGAATGTTAAATCCTTCATTTCCTTTGTTTGCTATTTTGTTGCCAGAATGCTCTATTTTGTGATACAGAACCGTCATCTAACCAACCTCGTGGTTATTTGTGTTTGGACTTTTGAAACATTTCTTTTGATCAAGTATCTGTGCTTCTATCCCTTCTTGAGGGCCTAGCTATTTCGAATGCCTATATTTGGTCGATTGTGAGAGATGGAAATCTGTGGGGAAAATTGCTCAATTGGCTACAGTATGACTCTTAATTCCATTATGGAATTGAGGAAGTTTGGGGATTCTATTTCCGACCTTCCATGATTGCTCCCACTTGTCCTTGGCCATGCATGCTCTTCTTGGTTGGTGACATTGTCATGGAAGTTTTGTTCATATGTCAACTCCTGTCTTTAAGAATTGATAACCTAACTACTTAGTTCCAAGCAACATTTCCTCGAGGCTGCCTATCTTTCGGGTGTGCCTAAATTCTTTTTAAGTTGAATTTTAAAAAATTGGTTGCGCACCAGCTTTCATCCCTAAAAACTAGTACATAGACAATTCAATCTTGGGATTTCTTTTCGACGCTACTTTATTCCTGTGCGGTGGCTGATTCCTATGATGAAAGGTCGAACCATCCGGCTGACCTATGAAAGGATATGTCTTCCGGTCATTGCGTATCATTGGAAACGGTATTTTTCCGAAGAGAAGGTAGAAACTCAGTTGAGGACCAACTTCTATCTCCGGAAGCTAGTGCATCGATGGTTCATTGCGATGAGTGTTTCTCATCGGCCTTAAAGATTAAAGTTTTCCTAGCATTATAGGGGCAATACCGGTTCTTAATGAGTAGAATGTTTCCCGGAATTTCCGAGGCAACATCAGTACTTATGAAATAGAAAGCTTTCTAGCATTACCGGGGCAATACTAGTACATAGGAAATAGAAAATTTTCCCCGCGTTGCCAGGGCAAAACCGGTACTTAAAAGATAAAAGAAGTCCTTGATGTTGGCGAGGCAACACTGACACTCAAGATGTTGGGATTGATTTTCCCCATCAATTCGGTCGTGCTCTTAATCCAGTTGGGTACCAGTTTCAGGCTTCGAAAACTAGCACTTTGATGGTTGGATTGTAGAAGTGTTTTCTTAGTGTTGTCTGTCTTTAGGCAGTGTTAAACTCATGTTGGCGAGGGTTGAATCATCCATCCGATCCTGTAGAGTCGAGTAGATTCCTTTTAAACCAGTGTGGCATTTTCTCATCGTTGCTTAAATATGAGTGATGCCATGTTCTAGAAGGGTGAGAGTCCCAAGCGTTTCCACTGCCTAGCTTTGTTTATAACCGTCAAGTATTACCCTTGGAGATGCAAGGTTGTTGCTTAACCAATTCCATAATTATTCTTATTCATGAAAAATCGAACTTCCTCCCACCTGTTTTTGTTATGATCTGACAACTATCTACAGAACCCTTCATTTCTGGGTTGGACTCTTCACTTCTAAGTGTCAAACTCCAGGCCCTTATAGAAAATCTAAAATTGTGGAGCAAGTCATCACATTGCCCCTGGTATGATCGCATTCATTCCTATACTGATCATGGACCAGTAGGATTCAATTTTGTTTGACTTGAATCTGTGACACTTAACCTTGCTTGTTTCAAGCCATATGCATTATGGTAGATTAATAGCGTTGTTATGGACATCAACCTTATTTATTGGTTCCAATCTTCGTGAATCAATGTTTAGTTGCTCGAGTTTGAGCGTTCTCTCCTTACCATTGTCTGCCTTTGGATAACAACTGTTTTTTTTTGCAAGTTCGAGTTTAAGACCTCATTCGAGCACCTGCTTCTGTCTTTGGAAGCCGCTGGGTCGATGACTTGATTCTGCAAATATCTTCTATCATTATATAACTCTGGCTAACGGTAAGTCCCTCCTTTCATTGCTTATTTCCGAGCGATGGTGAATTTTAAGGAGTTCGATTTTCTTGATGATATGACAACATGGAGTTCTTGATGTTGCTGAGGAAATATCGATGTCTAGTAGGCTGGAGCAGTTTCCTTTTTAATTCCACATTCATCCATCCTACTATACTTTTTAGTTTTGTTGTTATAGCCGAAATTCTCTGTTCAGTGTAACAGAACCATGGAATGATTTTTTTTCCTAACTAAGTGTTAGTGTGTTATATGTCACCGGTCCATAGGGCCGATTACTCTAAACACTGGATGTGAGACTTGATGTTTCGGGCGGCTCTCTGGATGCCCTCCGTCAAAGTTGTGTCGCAGCTTCTACCTTTGGGAGCACGTGACTTGAATGTCTTAGCCTTGCACATTTTGGTTAAAGATCGGAATTCTTTGTTGAAATCTTGGTTTGGGAACTTTGTGGCATTGCCAGAGCAATGTTGGTACTTTGGGGTGGTAGGGATCAATTATTGTTAATCCTGAAATAAACAAGTTTCCTGGTGTTGTCAAGACAACACCGATACTTAGAGAATTATGACGGTTCAGTAGATGTTGGAGTGACATTGAGTAGTGTTTGTGCAGCTTATGAGATGCGTGGTTTATGAGGGTGTGCGGCTTACAAGATGCACGACTTCTGGTAGTGCATGGCTTATGGGTGGCGCGACTTTTGATATTCCTCTGTGTTGCCTATCTTCGGTCAACGTGAGGGATTTGTGTTTTGAAATTTAATGCATGACTTATTGGATGCAGAGCTTTTAGTTTTCCTCAATGTTGCCCACCATTGGGAAACATGGGGAGCTTAAGTTTTTTAAGATTTAGTGCGCGACTTGCGAAATGCATGATTACTCGTGCTCCTCGGTGTTGCCTATCTTCGGACAATGTAAGGAGCGTATGTTTTAGGGGTTAGTGCGCGACTTTTGGTACTCCTCGGTGTTGTCTATCTTCGGGCAACGCACGGAGTGTATGTTTTGACACGGCTTATGAAATGCGCAACTTTTTAGTACTCCTCGGTGTTGCCTATCTTTGGGCAACGTGAGGAGTGTATGTTTTGGTGCGGCTTATGAAATGCATGACTTTTGGTACTCCTCAATGTTACCTATGTTCGAGCAATGTGAGGAGCGTATGTTTTAGCATGGCTCATGTAATGCACGGCTTTTGGTACTCCTCGGTGTTGTCTATCTTCGGGCAATGTGAGGAGCGTATTTTTTGGCGCAACTTATGAAATACGTGGCTTTTGGTACTCCTCGGTGTTGCCCATCTTCGGGCAACCTGAGGAGCATATGTTTTGGCGCTGCTTATGAAATGCACGGCTTTTAATACTCCTCGGCGTTGTCTATCTTCGGGTAACGCAAGGAGTGTAATTTTGGGCCTTCTTGATGTTGTCGGAGCAACACCGGTTTTTATAAGACAAGGATCGAGTTCCGCCTGATCTAGTGGTTTGAGTCGATTTGCTTCCGTCGACCCGGCGGGTAGTTATTATGAACATAGTTTTTGGTTCGGATAACCATGGATTGGATGATCCTCCATGTTTCTGGAAAATATACACATCCAAATAGATCAAGCTGCCATGGTGGAGAGATCTATAACTGACCGCATAAAAACAGAGTGAATAAAGAGCCTATGGGAGTTTAGGGCATGACTCTTAGCTCTTGGTCCAAACCGTCTTTAGAGAATGAGTCTTTAACTGGCATATTGTCTAAGAGGAAGAGGAATTGATCACCAAGCGCGGTAAAGTAGTAGCTGGAAAGAAGTGGGCAAGTATTATGTTAGTATTTCATTTGTTGCACTAGCTAGGTCTTTAAGTCTGCAGTTGTCAGAATGCCAGAACATTTGATCGAGCATAACAAAACTATGGTATGATTAGTCTCGGCCTTTCTTATGGCTATTCAAGTGTGTGCGGTGCCTCCCATGCAACAGGGCTATTGGCGTGCTTGAACTATATCCATGGTCTCTCCATAAACCATTTAGTTACCCCATGTCCAGTGGGTGCAGTTCTCCCAGGTGACAAATCCTGGTTTGATTCGAGTTGGCCTCTAATAGATCACAAGGTCGGTTCAGTTTTGGCTTAGTTTCTTTGAGCGACTTTGAAGATCTAGAATTTAGTACTGTTTGAGTGGTCGTTGGAAGTGATTCCATTAATTTTGCAGAGTGACTGGTATGATTGTCGATTAATGGCCCCAAAGCGTGACTTTGTTGACTTTGGGGAGCTCTAGATCAGATGATTGCTAATCTTCCAGTTCACCTTCGTGAATATCAGTTATACATAAATTTTGCTAATCTACCGGTTCGCCTTCATGACACTTTAGCTCGTGAAAGACATTCCCATTCGCTAAGGGCTTTTTAGATCAGATGACCGCTGATCTACCGGTTTACCTTGCCAACGCTTTGGTTGGTGAAAGACCATCACATTCGCGAAGGGTTTTTAGAATCAGATGACTGCTGATCTACCGTTTGCCTTCACGGCGCTTTGGTTCGTGAAAGACCTTCGCATCTGCAAAGGGTTTTTGGATCAGATGACCGCTGATCTACCAATTTGCCTTCACGATGCTTTAGTTTGTGAGAGACCTTCATGTTCGCAAAGAATTTTTTTGGATCATATGACCACTGATCTACAGGTACACCATCACGACGCTTTAGTTCATGAAAGACCTTCCCGTTCGCGAAGGGGTATTTTGTGGTCAAATGTTTGACGATCAAACCGTCTTGGAATGATAATTTAACGATTCTGAGAGGAGTTTTGGGTTGTGTATCCGACGGCCTGGAGGTCTTAAAGCAATGATTCATCGACTTTAAGAGGAATTTTTGGATTCAGCTCGAGGGAACACAGTTTTATCAATTCTTATAGGCTAAGGTTTTGGATCTATTTGTTCGAAGATCCTTTGGTCAAGACATCTCGACACCACCAGCAACACAGGTTCTCAGAAGGGGGATTGACATGACTCGTCAAGGGCATAGAAGCATTTCTTTGGGCTTGCTATCTGCAATGCCATACGTTTCATTTGGAAAAGGAGAGTAAACAATGATGGATGAGAAAGCATTGCTTTAAGTTGCTGTCTCATTCCTCAGTTGCTAGCTCGCTAGAATGTTATTTAATAATCATCTTTTCATCTAATTTCGTCAGTTAGCTGAGGCTCTTTTCTACTGGATCTTAGCAGCCTTGCTTGGGCAAAGGATCCCTGTGGTCCTATAGCTCCTTCACCGTTTGGTATGTTCTTTGGTATACTACCGAGCTTGCCTTCTTCTAATTGCACTACTTCTAGTCTTTAGAACCAGTTTGTCTTCCCATAGAATTCTTCCAGGGTAGCAGGTTGTTTCATCCTTTAATGATTTCTTAAGGCCTTATAGCAGACTACATCCGTAGCCCTCGCTTCGTCCATATGCTAGTCATACATGTAAAGAAGCAATTTCGAATCAGTTGTATAGTTATATAAAAGGTATAGTTGACATGATAAAATTCTTTGGATATTCTTCATGTTAAACGACTTCGGTGAATGGGTTTTGATTGGGGAAGATGCTCTAATCTTTTTCAGATCGGCCCATTTTCAAGTTGTAGTTGTTTGTAATGCTTGAGAATGATATATGCATGATTGTCTATGCTTGAATGATTGAAAATGCCAATTGAATGACTAAAAACTTATGATAGGGTCATGGATCAGTGACAATCCCAAAAAAATTCAAACTAGGAGATATCGGTCTGGGGTGATAAAGAAGACCCCACAATGTTGCATTTCAAATTTCAAGGTATTCGAATTTTTCACTTTCAAGTTATGGGCAAAAGATGATGGATCGACACTGATGGATTAGTGGTATTTTACTTGGAGTCCAACCCGAGAAAATTTGCTATTTGCTTGGAGCCAGCAAATAATTCGCTTGAAATCACAGGGATCTTGGCCTTGTAATCAATTATATCCCTTTCGAATGATCCAAACGGTTCACGGTATATGTTACGACACTTTCGATAAGCTAATTCACTGGAGAAAGCATTGCAACACAAGCCAATTCAATGGATCGCTAGCGATCCGTAGCTTATGGATCGCTGGCGATCCAAAAAGTATGTTGGAAAGCAAGCCAACCCTTTAGCATCCTTCTCCATTCTTGTTACATATAGGTCGTTGCAAATCTATGAAACTGTATGGATTCTAGCGATCTATAGCATAGCATATGGATCGCTGACGATCCATATACTTAGAATATTATTAGACTTCGCTTTTTGCAGTTTATGGCGGTCTGGTGAAAAGGTATGGATCGCCGACGATCCATAGTGTATGGATCGCCAACGATCCATATACTTAGTTGATTTCCAAGCTTTGCCTTTTGGATAATGTCTACTATCTCATGTCGATGTTCTCCATCTAATTTCATAGCTTGTTGCCTTGTTTTGATGATGATCCATACACTGGTTGCATTAGACTGTCATTGGATCATGATAAGGTGTAAATCAGTCGAACCAGATCGGACAAAGGTGTGCTCAGTTTCTATCCTAAATAAAATCGGACCAGACATGGACCATACAAGATTTATATTCGTACAATTTTTGTTGTCCTAACTCGTGTCCTAATGAAATCGGACGGACGCGTATATACGTTTTTCGGACACGGACTCGAATGGACACGGACGGACATTGCTATATACATCAAAATTTATGTTCTTTAATAGAATTTCCATCGGCTACATTATTTTTATCAATATGTATTGAAGTATAAGCATTTTATAAATCCTTACTCAATTAACTGACCAAATAGTTGTCATATATGTTTTGAGAAACATAGATGATATACTGAATTATAAGCAATTCGAACGAATTCGAACGAACACAGACCATACGAGATTTTTTCTCTTACAAATTTTATTGTCCTAGCTCATGTCCTATTTGAAAATCGAACAAACTCGAACGGATGTATTTCGGCCACGGACACGAGTGGACATCAGACACTCGTACCCTAGATCATGATGTAAGGGGACTGGTTGACCCACGAGCTAACCATATGGATCACTAGCGAACCATCACCTTAGCGTGTGTTTGCATGCTTTTTCTCCGATCCTTCTTGGTTGGTTCTTCTGTTCTCAACAGAAAACCTCTAAGCAAAGATTGAGGATCTAACTTTTAGACCTAGGGGATCCAACATGGATAGCTAAATCTCAATCTTGAGTTGGAGCTTTCAATGAAAGCACCAAAATGTTAACCCAAAAAATGGATCAATACCATGGTTTGAGTGTGAAAACACCAGCCTGTTTTTAGAGAGCAATAATACAGATAATAGGTATAGAAAAAGACAGTAAAAGAAAGAAGACAAGGAATTTTTATAGTGGTTCGGCTATTAATGAAGCCTACATCCACTTTATAGTTTTATTATAAACTGGTTGCTATTACAAGTAGTGTTTGGTTACAAGGCTTTTGATTATCCTTAGCTAGATTGAATCCTTAGAGTTGGAATCCACTGGAATATAACAGTGAATCCCTTTATAGATCGTTATGAGGTAGGTAGAGAATGAAGAAAGTTTCCAGCAATGCTTCAGCAACCAGTTTGGAGAAGATCACGTTTGTGTTGTAGGTAGGATGGTATCTATAGAGATTGAAGAGTTTCTGGGCCAGGCCTATTCACTGACTGCTTGTAAATGGACTCAGGAAGATGCAACGAAGCTCAGCTCGCGACCCGAGCCATCCATGGTCCATGGATTGCTAGTGATCCATAGATTTAGCGAGCGAGCGAGCCGATCACTTAGCTCCTCGTTTCCATTCTAAGCCTTGTTAGCTCGCCAAGAGTCCGTGAACAAATATGGATCGCTGGCGATCCATGGTGCATGAATCACTAATGATCCATACACTTAGCCTATTTTGGCTTTCTTTGCTTCCCGTGTGCCTTAGCGACCCAGTGATGATGTAACAACCCTAGATTTTTGAATATAATATTTAAATTTGACTTTATTTTTTTTGAAATTATTTTAAATTTGTTTTTATTGTAAGATTTCATGTATAAATATTTTTAAAATGATAATAAAAATTTTCCAAAATTTATTGCATTTATTTTCTATTTTTAAAGCCTAGTTTCCATTTTTCTGCTATTTTCTTCATTTAATTATATTTAATTAATTTTTTTTTGTGAATGCATTTTTTTGTGTTCTTATCTTTATCTATAAATATTTCTCAAGTACATAAAATTTTCCCAAAATTTATTCCATTTATTTTCAAATTTTCTAGCCTAGTTTACATTTTCTTTGTTATTTTCTTAATCTAATTATATATAATTAATATTTATTTATTTATTTTGTTTATTTACTAAATTTTCGTGTTTTTATCTGAATTTATAAGTATTTTTCAGTTATTTAAAAAATTGCAAAAGAAATGGAGATATTTGAAGAGTTTTGTGACTTTTGTTATTCTTTGACTTTTTGTATTCATGTCTTTTCACATTTCAACCAACACCTTAATTCAATTGCTGCCATAACTCCTCACTACCTTCGGCCAACCAATCCCATCTTATTTTCACGTGAATTATCTTTCTCATCATCAAAAATTTCGGCCATTCCTTCTTGTGAAAATTTTTGGTAAGAAACTTTCTTTCTTTTCACTTTTTATTTCATTGTTTATGAAATTTTGCACTTGCCTTCGCTACTTTTGGTACGGCCTGCCATCTCCAGCCAGGTTGCCGCCTCCACCACCACCTGAACCTGTCACCACCACCTCCTTCTCACTGAACATCCCATGCTGAGCCACCCTAGGTTGAAGATCCACATGAAAATGCATCCAAACCTCACTTGAACAACCATAGCCGATCACTTATGCACCACCACCACAAACTCCTACTTGGCCGCCACCTACACCACCATCTCCAGCCCCTACCCGACCTTACACCCTCTGACTCATCACCCCTGACTCCACCTGAATCTGGCTATGACCTTGTTGCCCTTGGCCGAGACCATTGGTTGCTTGAAACCATGTGGTATTGCTTAGATTGTGTTGTAGTTCATGCACCATACTTTGCACCATCATCAAACCCATGTTTGTCCGACCCCTATGAACCCAAAGACTAGATCCTAACCCATTCTTAGCCATGTGTTTCTGACCCTAGGCTGAAGCACAAGTGGTTGAAAGCAAGTGCAAACACTTTGGTGTTTTTGTGCATTCATATCTAACATTGTTTTACTATATTTGGGTTGAAAATTTACGTTGTTTGAATGTGTTCAAGGCAGTTAATCGTTGGCTCTCCCACACTCAAATCTTTATCTTGCTATCGTACTTTTGTGGATCTCAGTTGTGCATTTGATTTGTTGTCTTCAGCTTATACCAGTGAGTTATTCTCACCAGACAGTTTTATACTTATATAACTAGTAAATCGATCACATTTGAATCTATAAAATGCATCACCATGTTATATCTGCTATGTTATGATCGTATGATGTTCACCCATGCTTATTTACCTGTTATATCATGTATTACTGTTATTTTTTGCAGTTCTGTTATTTATATCAGTTTATCACACTGCAATTTCCCTTTACATTAGAATCACTATGGGTTGAAATGATACATACCCGAACGGACTTTAGAATAGGGGAAAATCGTTATGGGCTGAAATGATAGGCTTGAATGATTTTCAATTATTTCATTTTACTTGGGACTGTGGGTTTGAAATGATAAAATCCTGGTTTTCTTTGTAAATTACGGGTTGAAATGATATATTACCCGTATCACTTTACCTAGTGTAGAAAATGATATAAAGACCCGTGGTTAAAATATGTTTTTCTAAAAAATTTAAAATATTTTAGAATGTAAATATTATAATATTTTGATTTAAAACTTAATTAAAAATGATTTTTTTGTAAAGTATTTTGATTTTTCTGAGAATTTATAAGTGAAATAAATTAATGATAAAGTGGAAATTTGAAATATAAGTTATTTTGGAAATTTTGATTTAATTATAATGGAATTTAAATTAAATATGAAAATATGATAATTTTATGATATTTTGAATTAAATGAATTTAAAATGATTTTATAATATATTAATGGATTTTGAATAAGTTAAATACGAAATAAATGAATATTGAGTTGAATTTTGAAATATGACTTAAATTGGAAAATTGTGAATTTTGTTTAAAAGTGAATTTTGAAGTTAAGTAAGTAAAATGAAAAATAAGTTATATCTTGAAATTTAAACTTAAGTGTTAAGTTAAAAATTTAATTATATGAATTGAAATTGAATGTTGGAATTTAATAAGTGAATTATTATTAAATATTGATTTTTGAATGGAAATTTAACTTTATAAAATCATCAGTTTAAGGAAAATTAAATGATGGTTATAAAAGTGAAAAATATATGATTTTATAAGTTTGAAATGGTTTAAATAAAAATTTAATGGTTTGTGAAAGTATAGTGAATATTTGGAATTTAATTAACAGCATTTTTAAATGCTATTATTTTCTAAAGTAAATGATATTACAACATTTCTAAATGTTGTAGTTAATATAAATAAACTAAATGGATAAATTGAATGAAAGGCTATTATATCACTTTGTAAGTGCTATAATTGTTAAATTTAACTAAGTTTTTATTTGAATTAATATAACCCTATTACAGCATTTTGAATGCTGTCTTTTGTTAAATTAAATGGTTTTTAAAAGTAACTTTTCGTAGCATTTTTCTAAATGCTGCGAAAGTTGAATTTTCATTGTTTTAATAAACTTATGTGAATAAATGAATCTTTAAAGATTAAAATTTTGAAAATTTAATAATTTAATAATTAAATATAATAACTTCATTTTTATGATTTAAAATGAAGTAATTTGTTTTGAAATATAAACTATTTGAAATGTGTGTTGAAATTGTATTTTAAATAAATGAATGTGGTTTGGAAGATATGATATTTTGATATTTTGAAATGGATTTTTGAATGATATTTTTTTGAAATGAAATTTGATTTCGAAGTATAAAATACCATTTTGAAATTTTGACCATGGGATGTATTTAATTTATAGTTTAACCGATCCTTAAAGGATGGGCGATCCCAAGCATCCTTTAAGTTATTGTGCATTTCTACTACAGTTCACTTGAGTTGGTTTACATTATATAAGTATATATGTCCTGACTTGAGTGTTTTGTGTTTTACTTTACGCTCGGGTCAGCCTGAGTATTTATAGCTTAGCTTTGGATTTCTTTCCTGGAGCTAGGATTCGCTGGAGATTCTGATTGTCTAGTATTTGTTCCCTTTCATATTCAGTTTCTCTATTTCAGTTCTGGTATTTATAAACTGCTATGTATTTGAGATTTCTACTGTATATGTTTTCTTCAGACTGATATTATGTATTATGTTTTGAGAGTTGTTATAGTAGCTTCATGAACTACTATGGTATTTTAATTTCCGCTGCGAATTATTCTGATATTTCTGTGTCTATGATTCTGTGATTATATTTCATTTGCTCCAAATTTATTTACAATGCGGTATTTTGAGCAATTCAAGTTCGACATGTGTGTCTGCGAATGGCAGAAATATCGGATTGTTACAGTTGGTATCAGAGCTTTGGTTTTAGGCAAACCTTAGCATGTGGAGCAAAAACTCATTAGAGATAGGGTAGAAATACCCTAGAATGAGTGAAATCAAAGTCAGAATGCTTTCTTTGTGAGAGAACGTATTTTCAAAGTATAAAATGATTTCCAAATGATTTTTAAAGGAGTTTCAAAGATTATTTTGGTATATAAAAAAATTTCCTTATTTTGAAATCAAGATTTTCTAAACTGCGTCCCTTCGGTATCCACCCTGTTAGAAATTTCTTGGTTAGGATTCTTATCGATTAGGATTCCTTGAACTTTGAAACGCTCCCACTTGTTCTGAAATCCAGTCTTACCCTATTTTTTATCTTTTTGATTTTGGAGCATTCCGTAACTCCACTTTGGAATGACCTCTATAAAGATCGGTGATTCCATAAATCTTTGAATTATTTATAAAAGGGTGAAACTTCTTTACAACTGGCATTAATTCACCAAAGATTTCTATATCCTCGGTTTACAATGCTATCTATCTCCTGCTCTACCCGGATTCTATCTCTGGCGATCGAATGTCGATTTGCCTTAGATTTTCGGATTGATTACATTCCTAAAGTCATGGTTGAATGGTTAAGGTCGCCCATGATTTATAAAGGCTTATCCATCTTCTTTGGTAATTAAACTATCTTATCTTCGTTTGAGCTTATCTTCGAACCAGAATTCTATTTGATTAAAGTCCTTTAAATTTGAATATCTGTTTGTTTGAAATCTCATTCTTTGGAAATTTGTGTTTGGTTGTATTTTGGAATTGTGCATACATCGAAATTATTATTTTGATAAGGATGACCCAATTTTGTATATAAAAGTAAAATGTTTTGGATAAGGATTATATACCTTTTAAAACGAGAAATTTGAAGTTTTGAAAGGATTTGAAATTTTGAAAATTTATAAGAATTTGACTTATATAAAATGATTTATAACTGAAGGGTTTTGAATTTGAATTTCGAGGAATCGAACTCCGTTGTTTTGAAATCGGTTTTAGGATTTTGGAAAATATATAATAATAATATGATTTAAAGATATTTCTCTGAATAAAAATGTTCCAAATGTATTCGAACTAATCCCAATGATTTCGAAGAGATTTCAAAGAAGTTTCAAGAAAATAAAAGTCCAGAACCCACTTACGTCGTTGGAAAATAATTTCGGTGATGAATGCATGCATCATCGACGTTGACTTTTGAGTTTGCGAGTGGGGGAGAGTCCACTCTAGTAGCTTTGCTATGTGAGTGATTTTGTGAAACCAAATTTTGATTTTAGATTTGAAGTATGGTTTGATATTCGAAAGATTTATGTATATATATTTGAAATGATTTAAAGTAAGTCGGTGTTTAGTCCTCGAGTTTCAGATTGTTTTGGTATAACCCTATCTTTTGGAATTGGTTTACTGATTTGTTGGTGATTTCCAACTCTTGGATTGAAAATATGATTTCTTCGACTATTTTAAGGTTCGAGCGCTTCCAAATCAAGGTTAACTCTTCAAAGCCGAGTAATTTTGAAAGGTATAGGGTATTTGATAAAAAATATAAGTTTAGTTTGGCATGATTAATGTATAAAGTAATATGATTTATATAAGTTTGGAACTGTTTGTTGAGTGAAATAAATAAGACTATTTTGAATTATACTGGTATGAAATATTGATTTGAAATATTTTGAATAAATTATATATATAGAATAATGATCTTTCCAATGGTAAATTGGATTTTTCATGTAGAAATAAATAGTTTGAAGGTTTTAAAAAGGTATGGTTTTAAACTTAGTAACCATTTTAGATATTTTGACGATTGAAATGGTTTTTAAATGATTTAATCTTATTTTGATAAACAATGTGAATTTGAAATGATAAGTGATTTTAGTAAATGAATAATATAAGTTTATATTGGATGAAAGCATATTTGGTTTACTTGTAATTGAGTTTATTTAAAAATGATGGATTTATGAAATGAATATTTCAAAACTAAGTAAAAATGAAGTAAAATTTGAGATATATGAAATTATGAATTTAGTTTTGGAATATGGTATATTTAAGCTCTAAAAAATATTAAAGAATGAATAGTTTATTTTATGGATCAAATCTTTATTTGAAATTTGATAATATTTGAAATGGTTTTGTTGGAAAACTAAATCGAATTGAAACTGATGGTTTGAATTGAATCAAAATTGAAAATTTTAGATTTGGATTTAATTGAATAAATTTGTGAATGTAAAGAATTAAAGGAATGTTTTATGATTTCAAATGTATGATTTCGAAAGGTTATGTTTTCAAAGTGTAATGATTTCAAGTATTTTGGTTTCAAAAGATTTATAACTTTAAAAGTATTATGATTTTTGAAAGTGAATATATGTTTGAAATGGAAATGAATTTGTTTGACATAAATTTTGTTGATATGGAAATTTGGATTATTTTCTAAATCTATTATTTTAAGAAACTTTGAAACTGAATATATGTAATTAGGAAGAAATGATTTGGCGAAATCATATATGATTTTGAAACTGAATTGATATTGAAAGGGTTTGAAATTGAGAACCTTGTTTATTTAAATACTTTGATTTGGGAGTTATCGAACTTATATAAAATTGATTTGTATAAGTATGAAGTGATTTTAAACTATTGATTTGAAAGGGTACTCAATTTGTAAAGAGAAATCTTATATAATCTAAGTCTATATAAGTATGATTTGATATACTATTGATTTGGAAAGTATTCGATTTGAAATGGAATCTTATATATAATGGACTTTATATAAGTATGATATTTGAAAGTGATTTTGAAAGGTATTATATGATACATATTTTCGAAGTAAAGATATGGAAAGTGCCTTCTGCTTGATATCTTCTTTGTGGCCACACTGTGTATTCATTCTACGATATTATTCTCTCTGATTTGGGTTTTCCGGATATGATACTCGAGTGTCCATCGAATTCCACGGCGGTCTCCATGGTCTTATGAGCGCGACTGCATAGCGCAACTTCCTGGCTGAGATGACATAAGGGTACAGATTGTTTCCTGGGGGATCCAGGCGTAACCATTGTGTATCCTGCAATCTATGTAGGTCACATTAGTAGCGAAACTGCCTGGCTGAGATGGCCTAGGGGTACGGATTGTTTCCTGAGGGATCCAGGCGTAACCATTGTGTATCATGCATTCTACTAGTCATCATGGCGTAACTCGCAGGGCTGAGAAAGCTTACGTACATGGATTGTTTCCTGGGTGATCCAGGCGTAACCATTGTGTATCTACGATCCATGGTTAGACAAATGTTTTGGTTTGGTTGATTTGTTTGAATTGTACTTTCCATATCTGTTGTTTTAAAAGGTTTTCCAGTATTTTCACTGGGTGTTGAAACAAGTCTACTAAGCACCTGGAGAATCCTAGCTTTGCGCCTGATCAACGCATGACCAGAGTCTGCAGGAACGAAAGTAAACTTGTTAAGACATCGAGTTATAAAAGTATTTTTGATAAAATATTATATAAAGTATATTTTGATCATTATTTAACTTGTCTAAATAATTTAAAAATGTTTGAAATATTGTTTACTTCGAACTATCAAATTTGAATCAAATGAATATTTATCATATTATAAAATGTTTAAAATGTTGTAAATATAAAATTTTAAATTGAAATGTATATGGTTTTAAAATAATGGTCCATCCTTGTGTTTCAACCTATTTTTCCTCCTAGCTATTCCTACCTTCTTCTTCTTTGAGGGTTCTTTCTGCATTATGGAAAGAGTTGGTTCTTTGGCTTATCATTTAGATCTGTCCGAGAAACTTTCTGGAGTGCATGATGTATTCCATGTCTCGCACCTTCGCCGTCATCTTCATGATTTATCTCTTATTGCCCAGCCTTCTGCTCTTGATAGTTTGGATATTGAGCCTAATCTGACCGTCGAGAGGAAGCCACTTCGTATTGTCGACAGAGGTACGAAGCAGCTCAGAAGGAAATCTGTTAATCTCGATCGAGATTGTACTTGGGAAACGGAGGAGAGCATTCGTGCTTCGAATCCGGAATTGTTTTTTCAGGTACTATTTTGTTTTCTATCTTGTTTCCCTTTATTTTCCTTGCCCGTTCTTTTCGAGGACGAAAAGATTTGAGTGGGGGAGAGTATAACAACCCTAGATTTTTGAATGTAATATTTAAATTTGACTTTACTTTGTTTGAAATTATTTTAAATTTTTTTATTATAAGATTTCATTTATAAATATTTTTAAAGTGATAATAAATTTTTTCCAAAATTTATTGCATTTATTTTCTATTTTTAAAGCCTAGTTTCCATTTTTCTGCTATTTTCTTCACTTAATTATATTTAATTAAAATTTATTTATTTATTTATTTTTGTGAATGCATTTTTTTTGTGTTCTTATCTTTATCTATAAATATTTCTCAAGTACATAAAATTTTTCCAAAATTTATTTTCAAATTTTCTAGCCTAGTTTACATTTTCTTTGCTATTTTCTTAATCTAATTATATATAATTAATATTTTTTTTATTTACTAAATTTTTGTGTTTTTATCTGAATTTATAAGTATTTTTCAGTTATTTAAAAAATTGCAAAAGAAATGGAGATATTTGAAGAGTTTTTTTGACTTTTGTTATTATTTGACTTTTTGTATTCACATCTTTTCACATTGCAACCAACACCTTAATTCAATTGCTGCCATAACTCCTCACTACCTTCATCCGACCACTCCCATCTTATTTTCACGTGAATTATCTTTCTCATCATCAAAAATTTTGGCCATTCCTTCTTGTGAATTTTTTTGGTAAGAAACTTTCTTTCTTCTCACTTTTTATTTTATTGTTTATGAAATTTTGCACTTGCCTTCACTACTTTTGGTTTGGCCTGCCATCTCCAGCCAGGTTGCCGCCTCCACCACCACATGAACCTGTCACCACCACCTCCTTCTCACCGACCATCCCATGCCGAGCCACCCTAGGTTGAAGATCCACATGAAAATGCAACTAAACCTCACTTGAACAACCATAGCCGGTCACCTATGCACCACCACCACAAACTCCTCCTTGGTCGCCACCTACACCACCATCTCCAGCCCCTACCTGACCCGACACCCTCTGCCTCATCACCCCTGACCCACCTGAACCTGGATGTGCCCTTATTGCCTTTGGCCGAGGCCATTAGTTGCTTGAAACCATGTGGTATTGCTTAGATTGTGTTGTAGTTCGTGCACCATACTTTGCACCATCATCAAACCCATGTTTGGCCGACCCTTATGAACCCAAAGACCAGATCCTAACCCATGCTTAGCCGTGTGTTTCTGACCCTAGGCTAAAGCATAAGTGGTTGAAAGCAAGTGCAAACACTTTGGTGTTGTTTTATGCATTCATATCTAACATTGTTTGACTATATTTGGGTTGAAAATTTACTTTGTTTGAATGTGTTCAAGGCAATTAATCGTTGGCTCTTCCACACTCGAATCTTTATCTTGCTATCGTACTTTTGTGGATCTCAGTTGTGCATTTGATTTGTTTTCTTCAGCTTATACCAGTGAGTTATTCTCACCAGACAGTTTTATACTTATATAACTTGTAAATCGATCACATTTGAATCTGTAAAATGCATCACCATGTTATATCTGCTATATGTTACGATCTTATGATGTTCACCCATGCTTATTTACCTGTTATATCATGTATTACTGTTATTTTATGTTGTTCTGTTATTTATATCAGTTTATCACACTGCAAGTTCCCTTTAGATTAGAATCACTATGGATTGAAATGATACATACCCGAACGGACTTTAGAATAGGAAAAAACCGTTATGGGCTGCAATGATAGGCCTGAATAATTTTCAATTATTTCTACTTGGGACTGCGAGTTTGAAATGATAAAACCTGGGTTTTCTTTGTAAATTACGGGTTGAAATGATATATTACCCGTATCACTTTACCTAGTGTAGAAAATGATATACAGTCCCGTGGTTAAAATATATTTTTCTAAAATTTTTAAAATATTTTAGAAATGTAAACATTATGATATTTTGATTTAAAACTTAATTAAAAATGATTTTTTTGTGAAGTATTTTGATTTTTCTGAGAATACATAAGTGAAATAAATTAATGATAAAGTGGAAATTTGAAATATAAGTTATTTTGGAAATTTTGATTTAATTATGATGGAATTTAAATTAAATATGAAATATGATAAATTTATGATATTTTGAATTAAATGAATTTAAAATTATTTTATAATATATTAATGGATTTTGAATAAGTTAAATGTGAAATGAATGAATATTGAGTTGAATTTTGAAATATAACTTAAATTAGAATATTATGAATTTTGTTTAAAAGTGAATTTTGAAGTTAAGTAAAAGGAAAAACCAGTTATATTTTGAAATATAAACTTAAGTGTTAAGTTAAAAATTTAATTATATGAATTGAAATTGAATGTTGGAATTTAATAAGTGAATTATTATTAAATATTGATTTCTGAATGGAAATAACTTTATAAAATCATGAGTTTAAGGAAAATTAAATGATGGTTATAAAAGTGAAAATATATGATTTTATAAGTTTGAAATAGTTTAAATAAAAATTTTATGGTTTGTGAAAGAACAGTGAATATTTGGAATTTAATTAACAGCATTTTTAAATGCTATTATTTTGTAAAGTAAATGATATTACAGCATTTGTAAATCCTGTAGTTAATATAAATGAATTAAAGGGCTAAATTGAATTAAAGGCTATTATGTCACTTTGTAAGTGCTATAATTGTTGAATTTAACTAAGGTTTTATTTGAATTAATATAACCCTATTACAGCATTTTGAATGCTGCCTTTTGTTAAATTAAATTGTTTTTAAACGTAACTTTCCGTAGCATTTTTCTAAATGCCGCGAAAGTTGAATTTTTATTGTTTTAATAAACTTAAGTGAATAAATGAATTTTGAAAGATTAAAATTTTGAAAATTTAATAATTTAATTATTAAATATAATAACTTTATTTTTATGATTTAAGATGAAGTAATTTGTTTTGAAATATAAACTATTTGAAATGTGTGTTGAAATGGTATTTTAAATAAATGAATGTGGTTAGGAAGATATGATATTTTTATATTTTGAAATGGATTTTTGAATGATATTGAATTTTTGAAATGATATTTGATTTCGAAGTATAAAATACCATTTTGAAATTTTAACCATGGGATGTATTTAATTTATAGTTTAACCGATCCTTAATGGTTGGCGATCCCAAGCATCCTTTAAGTTATTGTGCATTTCTATTATAGTTCATTTGAGTTGGTTTACATTATATAAGTATATATGTCCTGACTCGAGTGTTTTGTGTTTTACTTTACACTCGGGTCAGCCTGAGTATTTACAGCTTAGCTTTGGATTTCTTTCCTGGAGCTAGGAATTGCTGGAGATTCTGATTGTCTAGTATCTGTTCCCTTTCAGTTTCAGTTTTTCTATTTCAATTCTGTTATTTATAAACTGCTATGTATTTGAGATTTCTATTGTATATGTTTTTTCAGACTGATATTATGTATTCTATTTTGAGAGTTGTTATAGTAGCTTCATGAACTACTATGGTGTTTTAATTTTCGCTGCGAGTTATTCTGATATTTCTGTGTCCGTGATTCTGTGATTACATTTCATTTGCTCCAAATTTATTTACAATGCGGTATTTTGAGCAATTCAAGTCCGACATGTGTGTCTGCGAATGGCAGAAAATATCGGGTTGTTATAGTAGCTTCATGAACTACTATGGTGTTTTAATTTCCGCTGTGAGTTATTCTGATATTTCTGTGTCTGTGATTCTGTGATTGTATTTCATTTGCTCCAAATTTATTTACAATGCGGTATTTTGAGCAATTCAAGTCCGACACGCGTGTCTGCGAATGGTAGAAAATATCGGGTTGTTACAGATGAAGTATGGATCGCTGGCGTGCCATAGTGTATGGATTGCTAGTGGTCCATGCACTTAGACTTTTTTTAGACTTTGATGTTTATGCTTTTGTTGCTTTGTATCGACGTTGTTCGGGTAGTCTCATTGCATGTCACTTTGTTTTGATGACGATTTACTAGCTATTTGTATTTAGCTGCTGATTGGACTAGACGGACGCTGATCTCTTGGTTTAGTCATACTAGGTCGTTGCTTTAGCCTTTTTGGTTGAGTTTTGAGCCATTCCGACTCCATCAAGTCGTTTGATATTGGAGAGATATAATGTCACAAAGTTGAACTCACAGCCAGATTTTTACTGTCAACAACTGGAGCAAAACATGCTCCAATTCAAAATTTGACAGCACGTTTCTATAGGCTACAAAGGTCGGAATAATCTGAAATTTGACTTGCATAAAGTTCAACAACTATAATTTAAACGGGAAAAATAATCACAAAATTTGGACAGGGTATGTTTCAAAGTTGTACTTAGGCAATGATTTCACTGTAAAAACTGGAGCAAAACATGATCCGAATCAAAGTTCGGTAGCATATTTTTATAAGCTAAAGAGGTCGGAATGGCCTAAAATTTGGCATGCATGAAATTTAACACCCATACTTTACACTGGAAAAAGAATCACACAATTTAGATAATGAATGAGAAAGTTATGATGCCTCAAAGTTGAACCCAGGCAATGATTTCACTGAATTTTTGTTGATTTTTGCTGTTTCTATGCACGTGTTTTCCAAACTGTTTTCGGAAGATTTTTTATACAATAAAATAGTTTTTGAAATAAATATTTTATAACATTTATAATTATTTTAAAGCTATTAAAATTATGTATTCTTTATAATAAAGAGAATTTCAAAGGAATGTTTAGCAGACGGTTTTCAAAAATTGTTTTAAAAACTAGTTTCTCAAAGCAAAGTATTTTTTATATAAAATACACATTTCTGCACTCTTCGAGCGTATGAGAAAGAGAATTAAACAATTTAGTAAAACATGTAGTATGTGACACATGCGTTTACTTATTCGATTAATTCTGGAATTGTTCGTTCGAAGCTACTTATCTATTGACCTTCGGGTCATATTTGCCGATGAGATAAGGCAATTATTGCGATTTGAATGATTTGTTTTCTAGTGTGGCATTGACTAGTAGTTAGTAAACCGTTAAGTGAGAACGTGTGGTATGAGACGCACTGTTACCACTTGTCAGGTTTCTATTTGAGAATTTGTGACACATTCACGAGGTATTACCAGTACTTGAGCTGTTGGGCTCTACGTGTACATATATAGCTCTTGGGCTAATCATTGACTGATGGGTCTAAAGGAGGTCGGGGGACAAGGGGCGGGGGGGGGGGGGGGCTCTTGTATACAGTACTGATGCAGCTCAGGGGATAAGTCGTATGCGATCTAAAGAGGAAGATCGTTCTCGAGTTAAGGAAGCTTCGTTTTTAGGTCTAAAGTCGTTCACGAGTCAAGCAACTATGAGTCGTGAACGACTTAACTGGTCGAGTGAAGGGGAGGTACGACTTAACGAAGAAGAGGCATGAGATAACAAACACTTGAGTCGTATACGGGTTAATGGAACAGGGCTGCGACTCAACGGGAACTTGGGGTGTTCGAGGCTGATGAGTCGTACACGACTCAACGACCCATACATAAGTCGTTTACGACTTAACACGAAGAAGGGGAAGGTTTCAGCAAGTAAGGTCCTTGAGTCGGAGGCAGAACACGACCTAGCTAAGTCGTTCGAAGAGGCATGCCGCAAAGAACTTGGAAGCTTGAGTCGTGTGGGTCTTGAGTCGGTCCTTAGTTGAGTCATGAGTCGTTCACGACCTATGTTGAGTCGTATATGTTGTATTACGAGCTGGTATGTAAACACTGGTGTTGAGTCGGTTGAGTCGTGGCATTTTTAAGTCGTTAGTGTTGTACTGTTTGTATTTTCTCCTAAGTCATGTATTGAGTCGTATGTGGTTGGGTCGTCTACTGCTAATGAGTCGCTACCGACTCAAGATGAGTCGTGAGTCGTAGGGGATGAGTCATATACGACTTAAGGCTCAGGTCGAGGAAACACTATAAATAGGGGGTGCGTTGTACATTGTTTTAGGTGGATTTTTGAAATAAAATTTCTTGTTGATTGCTTTGTGCTTTCTTCTCTAATTGGTAGTTGAGTGTAATCTCCTATCTCCACTTACGTCATTCGAGTGCGCTCGAATCCACGTTTGTTGAAGCCGATTCACGGAATCTAGTGCGCTAGATCAACGTACGAAGAATCGTAGATCTTGGAACACGGTATAGTGCGCTATCAACGTGTTTGAGATAGCTAGAATTCGGTATCTTCGGATCAACGAATTTGGGCATTTCGGTATCTTCATTCCATCGATCGCTACTTACACCGATTGAAGTTTGTTTTGATTAATCCGCTGCATCATTATTGGTATCGGAGCCATACTTAGCCAATCATAGCTAAGTTGATTCTTGGAGCCAAGTATTTGAAGGTGTGTTCGTTGTGTTCATCTTGAAGTTGCAACAAGTTTGGAGTATTTGATCTATAGCATTTTGAATCAAGGTGTTGGAGAGTGTTTGAATTTGTGAGGAGATATTTGCGCGCCAAGTATAGAAGAGTGTGAGCCGTGCCTTATGTTTGAATTGAAGCCGACTTAACCTTGAGCCGAGCCAAGTTAAGTCGTGAAGATCAAGCCGAGACAAGATTGAGCCGAGCATTGTTGCTTGAAGTTGAAGGTTGAGCCGTGACTTATTGTTGTTTTGTGAAGTGTTGTGTTGATTCAATCATGCCACCAAGGAGAGCTAACCGCCATCAAAATGTTGAAGCTTTGTATCGGAGAGAAGAAGCCGATCAAATGGAACAACGTATGCATGAGAAGATTGATGAAGGCATTGGCAGGTTGGAGAAGCTTATGATTGATATGAATCTAAGTAGAAGAAGAAATTCACCTGAATCCATTCGTGGAGGAAGTAGAGTTTCACATCATTCAGATCGGGAGAGGAGAGAGAGTCAGGATCAACGGAGTGTTGATAATCGAAGTAGGAGGAATAATGATGGTCGTGATCGAAGAGATATGGGTAGTAGGAGTGGTGGTAGAGATGTTGGAGGGCGTGAAAGACAACGATATGCATCAGACTTTGATGAGGAGTTTGACGGTGATAGGGGAAGTGTTCATTTCAGAGACCGAGATCAGGGACAACGTCAGTATCGGGTTATTGATGATGATCGACGTTGGGAATCGGGAATGAAGATGGAGATTCCGGAGTTTAAAGGAGGGATGGCAGCTGAAGAATTTCTTGATTGGGTGTCAAATGTTGAAGAGATCTTTGATTTCAAGGAGGTTCCTGAGCATAGGAGAGTAAAGTTGGTTGCTACTAGGTTGAGGGGGAGAGCTTTGGTGTGGTGGCAGCAAACTAAACTTACCAGGGAGAGAATGGGGAAGTCAAAGATAGAATCTTGGGAGAAGATGAAGAAATTGATGAGATCTACTTTCTTACCATACAACTATCAATCACTTATGTACCAGAGATTGCAGAATCTGAGGCAAGGGACGAAGTCTGTTAGTGATTATGCTGACGAATTTTACCAACTCATTGCCAGGAATGATATTATGGAAACGGAAGAACAGCTAACTGCTAGATTCATTGGGGGATTGAGAATGCAGATCCAGGATATGGTTAATATGTTCGATCCTAGATCAGTTGCGGAGGCACATCAGAAAGCGTTGGCTTGGGAGAAGCAAGGAAGGCGTGGAGGTGGTGTGTTTACTAATTCCAATAATCAAGCGAGGGGTGTTAGTGGAAGTTCTAATGTTCCTAAACCTGTCAATAAGCCAGTGGTGAAGGAGGCTGAGAAGGCGAAGGTTAACAGTGGTTTCAAATGTTATAATTGTCAGGAGTTGGGTCATAAAAGCAATGAATGTCCGAAGCCGAAGAAGAGAGCAATGGTTGCAGAAGTTGAGGAGGATAATGGTGAGGAGGCAGAATGTTCAAATGCACCTTATGTTGAGGAGGAAGAAGAATTGTCTGGAGATGAAGGTTGCAATCTTATGATGAGGAGGTCATGTCTTACACCAAAGCAAGAGGAGGATTGTAGTTGGTTGAGGAGTAACATATTTCAGTCGACATGCACTATTCTGGGAAAAGTTTGCAAGTTCGTTATTGATGCTGGAAGTTGCGATAATATTATTTCTACTGAGGCTGTGAAGAAGTTGAACTTGAAAACTGAGAAACATCCTAAACCGTACAAGCTAGCATGGTTAAGGAAGGGTGGTGAAGTGAAGGTGTGTCGAAGGGCTTGTGTTAATTTTTCTATTGGGAAGAAGTACAAAAATGAAATTTGGTGTGACGTTGTAGACATGGACGTATGTCATCTGTTGTTGGGCAGACCGTGGCAGTTTGATAGATCAGTTCAACATGATGGTCGTGCCAATAGTTACAGTTTCATGTTCGAGGGTACTAAAATCACTTTGATTCCCAAGAAGCAACAACAGAAGGAGAGCAAGCTAGAGGAGATTGAGGAATTGAAAACTTTATTATCTTTGAAGGAGTTTGTTAAGGAGGTTGAAGAGGAGCCTGAAGTATACGTGTTGATTTGGCGTGAGAGCAGTGAAGAGGTTGAAATTCCTGAAGAAGCAAAGCCAGTTTTGAAAGAGTTTGAAGATGTATTTCCAGAGGAGTTGCCTAAGGAGTTACCACCATTGAGAGACATTCAACATCAAATCGATCTTGTTCCGGGAGCAGTGTTACCACATAGACCACATTACCGAATGAGTCCGAAGGAACATGAAGAGTTACGAAGGCAGGTGGAAGAGTTATTAGAACAGGGACGTGTTCAGGAAAGCTTGAGTCCTTGTGCAGTACCAGCTTTGTTGGTGCCGAAGAAGGATGGAACATGGAGAATGTGTACAGATAGTAGAGCTTTGAACAAGATTACTGTTCGTTACAGATTTCCTATGCCGAGGTTGGATGATTTGTTAGACCAGTTGAGTGGGGCAACTATCTTTTCGAAGATTGATTTGAAGAGTGGTTATCATCAGATTCGAATTAGACCAGGTGACGAATGGAAGACAGCCTTCAAGACGAGAGAAGGGTTATACGAATGGTTGGTTATGCCATTTGGTTTGTCAAATGCACCTAGTACATTCATGGGGGTGATGAATCAAATCTTTAGACCATTCATTGGGAAGTTCGTGGTGGTATATTTCGATGATATTCTGATATATAGCAGGAGTATGAAGGAGCATGTTCTACATTTGAGGGAAGTGTTGATTATTCTTCGTGAAGAACAATTTTATGCTGCTACGAAGAAATGTGTGTTTATGACAAGAAGTGTTTTATTTCTGGGTTATGTTGTTTCAGGAAAGGGAATTCAAGTAGACCAGAATAAAGTGGAAGCAGTCAGAAATTGGCCACAGCCGAGAACTATCACTGAAGTTAGAAGTTTTCATGGATTGGCATCATTCTACCGAAGGTTCATTCCACACTTCAGTAGCATGATGGCACCAGTTACCGATTGCATGAAAGGAAAACAGTTTGAATGGTCAGAGGAAGCGGGAGTTGCTTTTGAGAAGATCAAGGAACTATTGACGACAGCACCAATTCTTGTTTTACCGAATTTTCAGTTGCTGTTTGAATTGCACACTGATGCGTCGAAGGTGGGAATTGGAGGAGTCTTGAGTCAGAATGGGAAACCCGTTGCATATTTCAGTGAGAAGTTGTCAGGGGCAAAGATGAGATACAGTACATATGACGTTGAATTCTATGCTGTTGTGCAAACGATTAAACATTGGAGACATTATCTATTTCAGAAGGAGTTTGTTCTGTACACTGATCATGAGGCGTTGAAGCATTTGCAGGGGCAGGACAAGATTTCAGCGAGACATGCGTCATGGATCGCGTATTTACAGCAGTTTACCTTTGTTGTTAAGCACAAATCGGGGGTGACGAACCGTGTGGCTGATGCTTTGAGTAGGCGGAGTCATTTGCTGACAACATTGAAAGTTGAAGTGACGGGGTTTGAAATGTTGCCAGAGATGATTGAAGAAGATCCTTATTTTGTGAAATTTGTTGAAAAGGTAAAGGAAGGAAGTGATGACGAGTTTTTATTGGTGGATGGCTTTCTGTTTAAAGGGAATCGTTTATGCATACCGGATTGTAGCTTGAGATTGAAAATTATCAAGGAGTTGCATGAGGAAGGGCATGTGGGCCGTGATCGTACTTTGCAATTGATTTCACAGTCTTACTTTTGGCCGTCGATGAGGAAAGAAGTGGGGAGGTTTGTGGAGCGATGTCATATTTGCCAAGTGTCGAAAGGAACCGCGACCAATGCTGGGTTGTATATGCCGTTGCCTGTACCGGCTAGACCATGGGTTGATGTGAGTATGGACTTTGTATTGGGATTGCCGAGAACGCAGCGTGGTAATGATTCTATATATGTAGTGGTTGACAGATTTTCTAAAATGGCACATTTTATTGCTCGCAAGAAGACGACGGATGCTGTTCGTGTTGCTCAGATATTTTTCAAGGAGATCTATCGACTTCATGGATTGCCAGAGTCTATTGTGTCGGATAGAGATACTCGTTTTCTGAGTCACTTTTGGTTAAGTTTGTGGAAGATGGTGGGAACGAAGCTGAAATTTAGTAGTGCTTATCATCCGCAAACTGATGGACAGACAGAAGTTGTTAACAGGTCATTGGGAAATTTGTTGCGATGTCTTGTACATGATAATTTGAGAAGTTGGGACATGAAGCTATGCCAAGCAGAGTTTGCTCATAATCATGCCATGAATCGTAGTACGGGTTACAGTCCATTTCAGATTGTGTATTCAAATTTACCCAGGGGACCGTTAGATTTGGCAGTAGTACCGCAGTCAAAGGGAAGAGCTAAACGGGCTGTTGATTTTGTTGAAGAATTAACCGAATGTCATAAGATCGTTCAAGAACGATTAGAAAAGTCAAATGAGAAGTATAAGCAGGCTGCTGATTTGAAACGACGGAGTGTTGAATTTAAGGAAGGTGATTTGGTTTATGCTGTATTGACGAAGGATCGTTTTCCGGTGGGTGCTTATAACAAGTTGAAGGCGCGGAAAATTGGTCCAATTGAAATTGTGAAGAAAATTAATGAAAATGCTTATAAGTTGAAGCTACCAAAAGATGTTTACACGTCTGACGTGTTCAATGTTAAGCATCTCGTACCATATTATAGAGACGAACAATCTGAGGTAGAAGAATTTACAAATTCGAGGACGAATTTTTCTCAACCAGGGGAGGATGATGCAGCTCAGGGGATAAGTCGTATGCGATCTAAAGAGGAAGATCGTTCTCGAGTTAAGGAAGCTTCGTTTTTAGGTCTTAAGTCGTTCACGAGTCAAGCAACTATGAGTCGTGAACGACTTAACTGGTCGAGTGAAGGGGAGGTACGACTTAACGAAGAAGAGGCACGAGATAACAAACACTTGAGTCGTATACGGGTTAATGGAACAGGGTTGCGACTCAACGGGAACTTGGGGTGTTCGAGGCTGATGAGTCGTACACGACTCAACGACCCATACATAAGTCGTTTACGAATTAACACGAAGAAGGGGAAGGTTTCAGCAAGTAAGGTCCTTGAGTCGGAGGCAGAACACGACCTAGCTAAGTCGTTCGAAGAGGCATGCCGCAAAGAACTTGGAAGCTTGAGTCGTGTGGGTCTTGAGTCGGTCCTTAGTTGAGTCGTGAGTCGTTCACGACCTATGTTGATTCGTATATGTTGTATTACGAGCTGGTATGTAAACACTGGTGTTGAGTCGGTTGAGTCGTGGCATTTTTAAGTCGTTAGTGTTGTACTGTTTGTATTTTCTCCTAAGTCATGTATTGAGTCGTATGTGGTTGGGTCGTCTACTGCTAATGAGTCGCTACCGACTCAAGATGAGTCGTGAGTCGTAGGGGATGAGTCATATACGACTTAAGGCTCAGGTCGAGGAAACACTATAAATAGGGGGTGCGTTGTACATTGTTTTAGGTGGATTTTTGAAATAAAATTTCTTGTTGATTGCTTTGTGCTTTCTTCTCTAATTGGTAGTTGAGTGTAATCTCCTATCTCCACTTACGTCATTCGAGTGCGCTCGAATCCACGTTTGTTGAAGCCGATTCACGGAATCTAGTGCGCTAGATCAACGTACGAAGAATCGTAGATCTTGGAACACGGTATAGTGCGCTATCAACGTGTTTGAGATAGCTAGAATTCGGTATCTTCGGATCAACGAATTTGGGCATTTCGGTATCTTCATTCCATCGATCGCTACTTACACCGATTGAAGTTTGTTTTGATTAATCCGCTGCATCAAGTACTTGGCAGGCTGTTGGGCCCTAGATTGGGCTATTGGGTCCTTTCTTTATTTATAGCTGCTGGGCTATTATTGGACTGTTGGGTCCTTTCTTCATTTATAGCCGTTGTGCTATTATTGGGCTGTTGGGTCCTTTCTTCATTTATAGCTGGCTTTTATTGGGCTGTTGGGTCCTATTTCTTATATTGTGGTTTTCTAGATTTCTTTGTGATGATTTCTAGAATTTTGATGATTTATATATGTTTTCACCACAGTCGCCTTTGTTGAGTTATTTATTTGGTCTGAGTATTATAGTGTTGACTATATGGTGATTACATAATTCGGAGTTTCGAACTCTTAGTCGAGTTCTATTTATATTGTGCCTCATATTGCCATTCTTTGGCATTTTTGAGATTTGTATATACCGATGAGATGAGGCATATATTTGTGGATAATATATATTTTGTTTGTTTAACCTAACTATTATATAGTTATTGGATAAAGCCGATGATATAAGGCACATTTATGGATATTTGTGTTTGAGTTGAATTTATCTCTGCTTAGAAACCCTATTAACTTAGACTTAGTGTTACTTATTATTTTCGAGAATAATCATGATCTTTTATCCATATGCATTACTCATATCATTTACTAATCAGTTGTTTAACCTAGATTGACCCGTGTATTTTTACATACTCGGGTCAGATCGAGTTGTTTCAGGAAAGTTACCTGCCTTGGGATTATACTATGCTGCTCCCATCTTGGATATCTGCTTATCTCTTTTTGTAGTTTTGTTGTAGTTAATGACTATGATACGTATTTATTGTTTTGACTCAATGTATATATTGTGGTCCTTGTACCACTTCTGTTGTATCATTTTGTATTGTACTGAGATGTATATGTGTATATGTGTGTGTGTGTGTGTGTGTATATATCTATGTGGCTGTTGTTCTGTGATATGTTGTATTTACTGTTGTTGAATTTTGTTCTGATAGATCCGTTAGCCACCATAGTTTTGTATTAAACATTTATTAAATATGTCAATCCACTTAAGAAAGAAAAAGAAAATTTGGAGCACCCAATCGACGTATTCAATAGATGTTTAAGACAAAGCTATGAATGATCGCTCATAACCAATCCTATTCCGCATTAGCAGACAATATTACCCAGTAATACTCGTTGTTAGTGTGGATCTCGGGGTAGGGCGTCACGGCTTGCTCTGATACCAAGCTGCGACGTCCCACCTCGAGACTCACATTAACAAGGAGTATTACCATCTGCTACTACGAAGAATATGACTGGTCAGGAGCGACCATCCATAGCTTTGTCTTAAACCTATATTGAATACATCGATTGAGTGCTCTAATTTTTTTTTCTTTCTCAATTGGATCAAGCCGTGACGCTATACCCTAGACCCACATTAATAAAGAGTATTACCGAGTGATACTGTCTGTTAATGCGGAAAATAGGGCTGGTTAGAAGCGATCATCCATAGTTTTGTCTTAAACATCTATTGACTACGTCGATTGGGTGCTCTAAATTTTTTTCCTTTCTCAAGTGGATTGACTTATTTAATATATGCTTAATACAAAACTACGGTGACTAACGGATCTATTAAAACAAAATATAACAATAATAAATACAACATATCACAGAACAACAGCCACACACACATACATATACACATATACGTCATAGTACAATACAAAATGATATAACACAAGTGGTATAAGGACCACAACATATACATTGATTCAAAACAATAGATATATATCAGAGTCATCAACTACAACAAAACTACAAAAAGAGATACGCAGATATCCAAGACGGAAACAATATAGTATAGTCCCAAAACAGGTAACTATACTGAAACTACTCGGTCTGACCCGAGTATATTCTCTTGGATCCTGATGGGTTAAAAATTCAGATAACATAAACTATATCCTAAAGAACATCCGATTTAACACCCGAAACAATCTCAACCACACAATTTCGTCTCAGCCATTTTCCACCCGTTGATCAATTTTCCAAGCTGTTTCGTACCCTGATTCTCGGGTGGCGCAGCTAATCTCAAAGTATTTAGTTCGACAGGTCAAATTCCATAAGCGTTACATAAAATTGCTTTTCCAAGTAGAGCCTCAAAGTTCTAAAATCCCCGCTCCCAGACAATACTAAAATCCCAAATCAATTGAGAAATGGTTTACATCGAGTCATGGGACAGTTTCCTGGAGCAATCCGTTCAAATCTTCAAGGATAATCCTGAAAACGTAATTTATTGTATATTTCATTTGTGTTTTTTTGATTGATTCCATCCAACTTGAATATTATTTTTGTTTTGAATTAGACTCGTTATGTGATGAAGTATAGACACTGCGATGGAAAGCTTGTTCTCAAGGTTACTGATAACTCGAAGGTACATTTTCAAACCCTAAACCTAAATTTATCTTTGTATTGGTGTTGTGAACATGTTCTTTTGATTGTATTGTTTAGTAATATGAATCGTTGAGTGAGCATTTCCTTTTTATTGGATTTTATAATCCTGTTTGGAGCTGGCAATAATTGTTTTGATTCAATTGGCTAAAATCATAGGAGAATTGTCGGAGCTTAATATCACAAGCGTTAAATCAATCATGTATAGCATGTTTTCCACTGGAAAAAGTATACATAGTAAACCTAATGTGCAATGTCCGGGCCAATTTATGATTTGCCTGAGTTTGTATAGTATTAGGTGTGTCGTTATGTGTGCCAGTGATGACTAGATTCCTTGTTCTGGCTGGCACTATACTACTTATATTCCTGTAGTAAATAATAGTAAAATTACAAAGTAGTGATTGTCAAAAATTCATCATGGTACGTAGTAGTACGTTATCTTAAAGAAGTTTGTGATTAGCCTTAGGTAGATTTCATATACAATTAGATGGTTTGTTTGTATACTCCATCGTATTGTTCTTTCCACCTATATTATGAGTTGGAGAATCACGGAGAGAAATTTCTCTATTATCACATAATCCTAGTTTTCAACCTACGTAAATCAACGTGGATTTTAATATTAATGTGGCTATTCAGAGAGTTGACACTTAATATTGGTTACAAATATTAAGAAGCATGATCAGTAATGTGGATACTGGTAAGAGTTTAACTTTACTCCAGTATGTTGCGTGTGCATCAGTGCACGCGCTTGTTGTATATGAAACAGATCACACTGTTTTAAAAATAGTTTGTATGTAAATTTATTGTCAAGACCAATTCGGCTGGAAACCTGGAATTCTAGCCATCCCGGTTTGGTTTTGGCTGCGATCGAGGCGAAACCTTGGAAAAATAATAATAATGATGTTTTGGACTAGTCGTAGATTTTATTTTGTAAAAATCAAAATCTTTACCGTGAATAATCAAAAGAATAGTTAAGTATCACTAACTCAAGTGACAAGTGATATGATGCTAAGATTGAGGTTCTAGAGGTCATGAATTCGAACAACCTCAATACATTAAAATGAGTGCTCTGTTTGAATAAAATACCACATTTCAAAAAAAAAACCCACAGGAATCAGACTTCAAGAGAAAGGAACAGGAAAACAATCATCAATTTGAAATAACTTTGCATTGAAATTAGAGAACAACCCCGGAGAACTTCATTCCCACCTGTGCTTTGTCCATTTCTTCAACTAAATAGACCTAGGGTTTTTGAGTTTGTCGATTTATTGGTCTCGTCATTATTTTGTCGATCATGTTGATATATGGTTTAAATTGTGTGGTTCAGTTAATGAGAACTAGGGTCTCTGAAATGTTACAACTTGATTATGGGCTCAAACGTTGATAATGGGCTGAAATGTTGTGGGCTTACTTATCAGATTATAACACTTTTCATTTAGTTTATATTAGCTGTTATTTATGCCATTTTATGTAGGAGTGAGAGAATTCAGACTACACAATGGTTGCAGGCTATATTATGTTAAGTTTATGCACACACTCTCTCTCTTCAAATACATTAGAGAATAACAACATTTTTGTTTTTATTGTGCGGTTCATTTTTATCTTAGTGAACATGTCATTGATTAATGTACATTATAGAAATAAACATCGAAACCGATATCGAAAATTCCGAAGTTGGTGAAACTAGTTGAAATTACTAAAATCTCAAATGTCCAAAACCGAAACAAAAACGGAAATCTCGAACCTTGGTTAAGACTCAAGAGATAGAGCTTTCCAAAAGCTGTTTGTTAACTGTATTTAAAAAAAAAACCGTATTCTTGATAAAAGTTCTATAGGGTATCTTTCTTTTTGATAAATATTTTCCACCATAGAAATGACATGTACCTTTCAAAACAGAGATGTAGTTTGAGGATTTATCTCATTGTTTCTCATTTTTTTTTGAAAAATTGTCGAGAAAGAAGGTTAAAAATGAAATAAAATGTATTTCCATTGTATAAAATTATTGGTTGTACTGATATAGTTTGAAAGTGCATTCGTGATTGAAAATTTCTGTTTCTAATCGCGCTAGCATCAGTTTATGATGAAATGCCTGTGTTAATGGATGATGCTATTGTTAGATGTACGGTATATCAACTCATCTGCACGTACATGTAATATATCAACCTTTTATGCATGCTGATTTTTTTACTCTCATTTGGATAGGCATGTGTCCATGATATTAGCATAGGTTGTGTCAACCGAACAACGCATTACTCACTTTTAGGATAATAGGTTAGCCGTAGAGAGTGGTGTGTATGGCCCGTGTGTGGGCTCTTCATCCCCACACATCCCCTCTCTCTATGGAGTAAACCGTATTTTGTATTCTTAGGATTTGTCGACCATGTATTAGGAACCTTTATAGTAGATAGTTGTAGCTTCATTGTTTGCTGTCACTATTCTTATCTACTAGCTATGATTTCTCAATGTTGACTTTTGAGATTTTAGTATTTACAAATTGCAAATATAATCTTTACTCCTCATATATCACGATCATATGATTGTGTTCCTTCTCCATAAACCAAATTTGATTATTACAATGATATTTGCATGTTTCAGTGTAAAATAATTAGAAATACTTGCTTCTCTCATTATGGCTGCTACTGTTATTGTTTTAGATGACTACCTCATTGATAAGTCAAGCATCATATTATATTATTAAGCATGGTAATATGTCAGTTATCTCTAAACGATGGGCGTATTTAATGTGTTATTATGCTGTAACACCATCATTGGCATAGGTTAACTTTATTAACACAGTGTTATTACGCTTTTAAATCCTATATCTGTATTCAGAAGACATCATATCTCTTTATGACTATAATCTTCATGTTGTCTGGCAACAATAGACTGGTGTAACTTACTATGGATTTGGATTTGGACTTATTTTGTTAGGTGCTTTATAATACAACAGCTGGAGTCGATCGAACTGAGTTATTATGTTATCGTATTAGTATGTCAACCTTACATATGTATCCATAATGCCATGCTATCTATGCCTATTTTTATACTATTATCGTGTTAAATCAAGAACTTATGTTTTCTGTTGTTCCTGATTCTTCAAAAATGCTAAACCGATATCTTTAAGTGGACATAGATTTTGAAGGCCCAAGAAGTTTATCGTATTTTAGGACCTTCAGGATTGGTAATCTTGAGATCCTATGTGAAACAGTTGGAACACCTGCATGCGCGTACAGATGCACTTGTGTGTTTGTGTAACACTACGGTGTTGGTCAAGAACATAGTGTTTCTACCATTCTTGATGCTTCAAAATGCAAAACTGATATCTCCAAGTGGATATAGATTTTGGGGGCTCAAGAAGTTTATGGTAATTTAGGACCTTTAGTCTTTGCGGCTTGGGAGGCTTTTTCTACCAGTTTTGAACGGCTCCGTATTTCAAATGTTGTAATAATCCTTGCTTATAAATTGTTTTCATACTGGTTACCGTTGATTATAAAATTGGTGAAAACCGCTCTAATGTAATTATAATGACAATTCTCAACTTATCAAATTGGGGTGTTTTAGGGGGTTTAAATTTTTTTCTTCTTTCAATTATACCCATATTAATCATATTGGAAAATTAATCTTTAAGAAACTAGAGAATAAATGTAAGTTTATGTGTAATATTTCTTTAGTAGAAAACTCTTACAACCATCGTATGTTAAATTATCAAGTATGTATTGATCAGTTATAACAACACTTCATGTAAAGCAATCAAACCTCTACAATCATTGAAGGTCAAAACCGGTACTTTTAAAACCGTTCATAATCGCTACTACAAAACTCCTAAACAGTTAGGATTTGGTAGTCCTGAGAACCTATCTAAAAAGGGTTGGCTTTGAAGTATTTTTCAAATCCAAAATTTAGTATCTTCACATGAATTTGTGAATCAGGCAAGGTTCCTTTATGCAGAATAAGAAAGAGTCGGGTCAAGTTAATCTTCGTATGAATTGTTAATGGTCATAGCTTCATGATTTAATGCATTCTCAATTTAAATTTTGAACTTTATGATTTAATTGGTGAAGAAACCCTTTGCAATGTGGTCAGTTGTCAGGAAAACCTGTAGTACAATTTGAACAAGAGTGGCTATCCAAAAGAACCATTGATGGTCATATCTTCTGCCAATATGTAGTTATTTCCCACTGTTTCCACGCCCAGTCTCTAAACACCCAAACCCCCACCCCCACCCTCAAAAATAAATAAGTAAAATAAAAATAAAACCCAACCAACCCTAGATAATCAGAAAAAAGAAAACATGACCAGAAGAAATGGTTTGAGAGATATATTGTTTCTGTTGGTCAACAAAAGGCAAAAATAATTTAGATTTCATCCATTTGGTGTTGAATTCAGTCTTGTGAAATTTCTTAACTTGCCAATGATTTGGCTACTAAGGATTGTATATGTTTCCCACTTGTATGAAGCTACAATATGCTGGCTGGCATCATTTTAGGTTTATGCTTGTTGTATTACAATGATGTTAGTTATTTCCATGCTATTATTATTCATTTTCTATGTTATTGCAGTGTGTCATGCGTGTAATTTTTTCAAACCATGGCATGCTCTAAATCATGATTTCTATAATTCATTGCAGTGCTTGAAGTTCAAAACAGATCAGGCCCAAGATGCAAAAAAGATGGAGAAGCTTAATAACATCTTTTTCACTTTGATGACCAAGGGACCTGATGGTAATATGCCTTAATTTATTGTTTGCATTTTCAGGAATGGTATTTAGCTCCATTTTTGGTTATAACAAACATGTTATTTAATTCAAATTTTGTTTACAGCTGATTTAACTGAGGAAACAGATAAAGAGCAGCCAGCACCAAAGAAAGGAAGGGGACGCAGGCAGTGATAGCCGGTGTATTGTTCATTCTTTACTGAAATTTTATTACTGATTTTGTTACCAGGAGATGAATATTTTTCTTTTTACATGTGGAAGTATGCCGAGAAGTTACCGTAAGCTAATGACTATTGGCCAAAGATGTTTTAGATTTTAACATTTGTTATGTTCATGGTTTTGCGGGTAGTTGGAGTGCAGTTGAAGGCCCCCCCCCCCCCCCCCCCCACACACACACACCCCTTTTTTTTGGGTTCCTTTTCTTCTGGTGATGTACTTGACCCTGAAAGAGTTGGTATTAGACAATATTGGGATACCAATGTCTTAGTGTATCTACAACCTAGATATATTTGCGTTGCAAGTGAATGTCACCTAGAGAACCGGTAAGATGTTAATTCTCTGTTTCTCAATGACGATGTCGATGAGATTTGAAATATGACGTGGGAATTTATTTATTGAACAGTGTGAATGTTGTTTTTCATAATGTGAAATGGTAACTATCTAATATATTGCATACGAAAGCAAGATTTAGCTTTTGGCTGTAACTATCTAATATGTTGCATACAAAAGCAAAATTTAGCTTTTACGTATGCTAGCCATGGAGTAAAGCCATCTCAAATCATTTGTTAATGTGATGTCTATTTTATCTAAACATGTGGGGAAAACTTATTTTGCATTATTCTTTCTCCGTTGCTAATGTATTTGAAAGTTAAATTTTACTTGTAAAGCTAGTGTTAGTTATCTAGTACTGGACACTTGCGTATCATATCTCATATTCCATCAATGTCACCATTGAAGGGTATAAATTCAAACTCCTTGTCAATTATCCAGTATCCAGAAGACATCTATTTTTCTTTAGAAGCACGTTTAGGTTTTAGATGTGAAAAAGAAGTTAACTTTCTGTACACATTATTAAAGGGTTGAAAATGCTCTGTTCTAATTTTGTTTGCTATGGCAAAAGCTAGAAGAGTATGATTATGATTTTATTGTTGCTTCTATTAAGAGGAGAGCCGAATCAAGGTTGGTAATATCTTTTTGTGTGTGTCATCGTAATAATAAAAGGCTGAATGTTATTTATCCTTCTCTAAGAAATTGAAGTGTATTTATTAAGAAAAACAAAATGTGTTTGGCCTTTTCGTCAAAATGTTAAAAATGGAGATTTTAGGAGGACCGTATGACTTGGTCAATACAATGCAACATCCAATCCAACCATCCAAGAGTATTACAAGTTCATTCAGGCAAGTACCGCAGCTTATGTAGTAGTAGCGAGGCTAGTACAAGAACAAAAGAAAAACAAAAGATATAGTCCATGTGTAGCTTATGAAATAATAATGAATATGTAGTAGTGCAAAAGCAGACGTGCTGCAGCAAAAAGCATGAGCCTGCAAGAAGGCGACATCAACAGTGACCAGGCATGATGCAACTGCTAGAATGAAGCATTTTGCAGCAAAAGCAGCTAATCGCATTGTTTACAATGCGAAATGCAGTGCAGTGCCCAGCTTTCCATAAAAAGCTGAAGCTGTCAAGCTTAATACTTGGACAAGTTTTACCGTAGCTGTCCAAATCCATGAAAGACATTAACATGTTAGGATCTACGTATTCTTAATTTTAAATTAGATGCTTATAATATAGGTTAGATCACCCAAATACATTATAAACATTTTATATGATATTTATATTCATGCATTCGTGATTGCCTATATGCGAATGCTTGCTAAAAATAGAGCGTCAGTAAGTGCCAAAACACATCCGGTTTGCCTTCTAGGAAAACAATTAATAGTTTGTTGCTAAAAAGACGGTGATGTGGGGTGACTCAACATGATTGGTTCGAGTTTTTGGTTTGATAGGGGTGTAGAAACCACAGAGCTAGCAAGTTCACTCTGGGTCTGACGACAAGAAGCACGACAGTACCAACGATTCTAGAACGAAGGTCAAAAGTAATGGTAAACGACGGTTGAAGGTGGCGGTCTAGGTTGAAGTCGTGACTTGATTGGGACGATGAAGGGTACAAATTTACTACTTAATCCTTGATAATCTTATATTTACAAATTAGACCGTATAACTTCTAATCACCGTATCTTCCACATACACGCTTGAATTTGAATGAAACAACTGGTGTGGGATTCGTATCAAATTTCGGAGATTGTGGCATATGAATCAAATTTCGGAGATTGTGGCATATAATTTACCTATTTCTAGGCACTATCTATGAAAGTACCTTGCCAGGATCCAAAGGTTGTATGTATTTATATTTTAAAGTATTAAATAGGTATTACTGAAGTACACACACATCCATTAAAATTCAATATACATTTTTTTTACTATCATTAGAATGTTGCAATGTTCCGGATGTAATATATATTGAAATCTGATTGTTTATATACTTGATCACTGCATTGATTGATGGACGGCGTGAATTTTTTATGATAATTACCTATAGATTTAGGGAAAATAAATAACTAATTGAGAACAAGTGTAAAACGTGCAGTTAAGGACTAATGAATTTCATTTTAAATTTTAGGGTGATAGTTTTTGAAATCATAATTGATAATTTATGATAAATTAAATGATTATATTTAGTATGGTTATCATTTATGAATTTCGGAGGACATCCATAAATAGTAACGAAAAACCTATTTTACACTGAATTTGAGATATTTATTGTTATTTATAAAGTAACGTGAAATTTTGTAAATAATAATATGATTTTTGGTAAACTGTTATTTTGTATTATATGATAAAGTCATTACCAGGATTGTAATATTGCAGACAAAGAGTAGAAGCGTTGTTTGTAACATTGGCCTGTGTATATTATATATTTGTTGAACTAATATATTATTGTTTAATTTCGTGTAACATCCCTAATTTTGATAACATCATTCAAGAAAATTTAATTAGATAAATTAAATAGAATAATGATGATAAGAGGATTGAGATTTGAATAAATTATATAATTGCCCGTGCTTAATAATAAAGATTTAACAGGCTTTAAATTAGTTTAAAGGTTAAATAGCTTACACATGGGCATATTAGTAAATAACCATTTAATTTTACGCGGCTATACACTTCTCATTTTTGTCCATTCGCGTTTCATTTCTCTCCATCACAAACGCAAATCATAAAATAATAATATAACCGTCCATTAACAAAGAGGAAAAGAGGAAAATTCAATAAAAAGCTAAGGATCAAAGCTAGGAAGGATTAATCAACAACAAATCTCAAATTCCTTACCATATCTAAGGTGAATAATAATTCATTCCATCTCTTTTTTGTTTTATAATCATATGATTTCGGATTGAGTATTTATTTTGTTTCTATGATATATTGGATGATGATATGCTTGAAATGAATTGTTTGATTTAAACAATTTAATCATACATGAAATTTGCACGGTTTTAGGGGCAAAACTGTGGGTTATTGATTTTAAAATGCCATGGAAAATTTTTATGTTAAGTAAAACATGATTTTAGAGATGGGTTTAAATTTTCAGAATTTTCCATACTATGGAAATTTTATTATGAATTTTTGACGTTAAATATGAAGTAATTGGGTTAAAAATTTATTTTGAATATTTCAGGAAGAAATTGAGTCCAAAATTTTAATATGTTTGATTACATGATGAAATCGAAATTCAATGATTTTTGGGGATTTTTCGCAATTGATTTACTAAGGAAAGTTTTAAAAGAGGGACTTTTCTTTAAATATTGGTTCTGTCATATGGAAGGGTTTAACATTATAAAGCTCTGATTTAAATCTAATTTATGTGGAAGTTTTTAATGATAAAGTATTTGAAAAGTTTTAAAGTAGCTAATCAAGGAGTTACAACTGGCAGGTTAGTTATAAAGCAATTGCCATATTTAGCTATAAATCAACGTTTCAGAAAAATGTGGTTCCGTCTATTTCGGAGGCACTTTTCGACTCTTTTACCTCCACGCCATCTTATTCGAAACCATCTCTGTCAAAACCCACATAGTCGGAACCAAGGCACATGGTATCAATGGAATTGGTACGAAGTGAATTGGTAAGTAGCGGAAGGTAGGGTGTCAAAAGCTATGCTTTCGTCGGGAATTGGTACGAAGTGAATTGGTAAGTAGCGGAAGGTAGGGTGTCGAAAGCTATACTTTCGTCAGAATCGAAACCAAGGTTTGGTTTTAAAAAGATTAACACCCACCTATTTTTTGAAGGGCTTTCGACTGAGTCGATACCATATAGAGTCGATACCTTAGTTTGTTTTCTAAAGTTAAATTCCTACCTTGTTTTACTTAAGGCTTTCAACAAAGCCGAAAGCCATGCTTTCGGAAGGGTTTTTATAAATAGCTTTCGAAGTGGCGTCTTTTTCTTTAAATAAGAAGCCTTTGAAAGTGATGGTTCTGACGTAGTCGAAGCCTAGCCGCCATCTTTCTTCGGAGGTATTGAAGTCATCAATGCCTTCGAAAGGTTAACTTTGCTTTTACCTAGGTTAAGCCGCTTCCTAATTGCTTTTGAAAGGGGTTGAGGGTTACGAAGGTAATGGAGTCGAAAGGGGGTTTCGACTTTGTCCTTCGAAGTTTTAATTTTTTAAAGGTCTTTGCTTTCGATTAGATGGTTCTAACACCATCAACTTTTCTCCAAATTAGTTTATGTTGGTTTCGAAAGAGATACTTTCGTATACAACCATTTTGACCCAAATGATGTTTCTAAAGAGTAAATCCAATGCTTTCGAAAGGGTACTTTATTTGTTTCGAAGCTATGTTTTAAAGAATGTTTTCTTGGTAACATTTAAAGTTATCATTGGTTTCGAAAGTTATATACCTAGAGCTTTGAAAAGAGATATTTATGCTTTCGAGGAGGTCATCCAGTGGTTTTGAAAGTGATATTTTAAAGTTTCAAAACAACTAACCCATTCTCAATTTTAAAGGAAAAACTATGACATAAATAAAGATTTTGGAAATACTATTCAAATTCTTATCAACCCATAACTGTATGTTGGGGAAGTGTAGAATAACCAGTTAGGTTGACCCAGTACTGAATATAAATCAATATTTGTTAAAATCTTAATTAAAGATATGGACAGTGGCCAATAAGTTTATAGTAAGCCCATGAAAACTGTATGATATTGGCGGGGCCAATATTTCATAGTCAACCCATTAAAACTATGATTTGATGCTGGCAAGAGCCAGTAGGTTTGTAGTTAGCTTATGAAAACTATATTCGGACTAAGATATTGACAGTCAGTTAATAGGTTCCTAGCTAGCCCATAAAAACTTGGATAAGAAATAATATATTGGAGTTACCAATAGATTCTTAGTGATCCTATGAAAACTATGTAATTAGATAGATAGTCTATAAACATTTAACAGGTTAATAGTAAGCCCAGAAACTATAATTGAAACAGATAGTCAAAACGAACGGGGATGGTAATCCAGAATTGATTTATTTGTTTTGCATATCATCATAATGTTTTGAAATACTACGTTTTAACCATTGTGGATGCAGGGGCACAGTATATGGTTTTATAAATGTTTTAGGATACAAGTGAGGGGAAAACCCATTCCGCTAAGCGGCGTGGTCTCACTAGATATCTAAATGGTTTGAGATGGTAAATTATTATTCATACCATGCTTTACGTCTGACTCGAAGTTTTTGTTTTCCCCTTAAACTCTCGGATACTCAATTTGGTTTTGAGTAGGTTGAGAGTTATGGTTTTTAGGTGCTCTACTAGACGAATAAAGCTTTTGAGGATGTGCAGGAGGCAAGCCTGTTATTAGAGTTCTTTTGTTTCTGTTGTGTGTTTTTTTTGTAAAGGCAAATTGTTTTATTGCCCATCTATATACTCTGATCTACTAAGGGTGCATCTTCATATGTCGCTCTTGGCGTATTTTGTAATAATTATATGTTATCTGAATGTGGTCTGCGAATTGGGATTATATAATCAAATTGGAATATTTTAAAATGGAATGTGGAATTAGTTTGCTGTTTAATTTTTTTTTCCATATTCTTGTGTTTATGTGTATCAATGTATCTAATGTTGCCGTATTTGGTCGTCGAGAATTAATAATTATGGATGACTGCAACATCCGTTAGTTTTGGGCCTCCAAGTAGGAGGATGTTACAAGTTGGTATCAGTGCATAGGTTTATGAAACTTTATAAGAAACTTAAACCTAAAAGATTTTTTCAATCATAATCCAATGAATCAGATAATATGATTGGGGTTTGGGTTAACATTATAGTAATGTACTTGTATTTGCTATATATATAGGTATGTATTCCCCGCTCTCTTAGACCGTTCTTCTGTATATTACTAAGGCTCGTACATAGATTTACGAGAAAAGAGACATGGAAGTAGGAAGCGGAAGAGGATATCTTGGTGGAGGAAGCACCACAACTAATGGAAATGCTCGACCCACTACTAGGAGGAATCCAGTTCGATCGGCTGATGCTAATAACCAAAATGCCAATGCCAATGTGAGTGCTGGAAATCTACCAGTAGATATGGGGGTGATGTATTAATTCTATGATGGTTTGATACAAGTCGGAGTTGTTTCCAGGGTGGCTGGAAATGTAGAAGGAGCTAATCATGTGGCTCCAATTGGGAATATTGTTTTGCTGAGTAGAGATTGCACCAGTTTGGGTGGAAAGCCATTCTTGTGAACAGAGAGTGCCATAGAGGTTCGGAATTGGCTGTTTCATTGTGGGAGTATATTTACTTATTTGGATCTGAATGATGGGAAAAAGAGAAGGTTGGCCTCTAGACAGTTGCATGGGTCAGCACTACATTGGTGGAATAGTGTCACTGATGGAGTTTTGGAAGAGCAATTAACTTGGGCTGATTTCAAAATGAGATTCGAGCAGAAGTTTGTATCTAAGTTTGTTAAGTCTGAGATGATGAGAAAGTTTATGAATTTAGTTCATGGGGAGATATTAGTAGTCGAGTATGCTACTAAGTTCGAAAAGTTATCTCGATATGGATATGCTGTTATAGACACTGACATCAAAAGGAACGATAAGTTCATGTAGGGATTGAGGCCCGAGCTTGCTAGAATGACCATGACACATGTCCGTGATCCTTGTAACATAGTGGTGGAGATGGCTATTCTCCATGAGGAGTTACTTGCTGATTTAGCTAAAGAGAAGTTAGTGGAAACTCAGGGTTCTCAGAGGAAGAAGAGGAAATTCTTTAAAAAGAAGGGAGCTCAGAAGGGAGATACTGCTAGGCTGAGATAGTTTGCTATAAGTGTGACAAGAAGGGTCACTTTGCTAATAAATGCCGGTCAGGAAATGTGAAGAGAGCTGCAAATAAGAAGAATGTGAAGTGCTTCAACTGTGATCAAGTTGGCATTACAAGTATCAGTGTCCAAGGCCAGTTAGGGAAGACAAAGGAAAAGTTTTTGCTATAGGAACAGCTAGGCCTATCACAACTGATAAAGGAAAGACTCTGATGGAAGGTACACCTTTAATTCAGAGCATTCCAGTTAGAGTACTTTTTGATACTGGTGCATCATATTCATTTATATCTCAGTGTGATAGATTATGCTTAGAACTCATCTATCTCGTTACTTTCTTAAGGGTTACGAATCTAATAGGAGGATACGCAACTCTAGGGTTAAGATATGACCAGTTAAAACTTGATTTGTTAGGTTATAAATTTGCATGCAGTTTGTATGTCATTGATTTTGGGATCATATTAGGTATGGATTGATTGGGTAGGTATGAGGCTAGAATATTTTACCAGCATGGGAAAATATCACTGAGACACCCTGATAGTCATAACCAAGTGATATTCTCAGTAGAGAATAATGACCGGAGTGTTAGTGCTATGCTTAATGCTATGGAGGTAGGAAATGAGTTAAGTCAGGGTCGGGTAGCAAGAGAGTTTGCAGATGTCTTTGAGCCAGTCACTAGACTACCCTCGAAGAGAGCCGTTGAGTTAGAGTAGATCTTATGCCAGGAACTGAACCTGTAAGCAGACCACTTAGCAGGATGACACCAACTAAGATGAATGAATTGAAGGCGCAACTACTGGATCTAGAAGGAAGGAGTTTTATTAGACCAAGCAGTTCGCCTTGGGGAGCGGCTACGGTGTTCATAAAGAAATCGGATGGGTCGTTAAGGATGTGCATTGACTATCACAAGTAAAATAAAAGGATAACTAAGAATAAGTATCCTTTGCCAAGAATAGATGATCTGTTTGATCAGTTGAGTGGAGCCAAAGTGTTTTCTCAGTTGGATTTGGCGACAGGTTTCCATCAGTTAAGAGTGGCGGAGGACAGTATTCTTTTGACAGCATTTTAAGCTAGGTATGGTTTATATGAGTGGTTGGTGATGCAATTTGGATTAACGAATGCACCTACTTTCTTTGTGGATTTGATGAACCGCATTTTCTGAGAGTAGTTAGATAGGTTTGTGTTTATAGATGACATCCTAGTCTACTCTAGAGATGAGAGAGAGAGAGAGCATGAAGTACCGCCAAAATCAACTAAAGGTGAAGTTTACCAAGTGTCCACTGGTCACATGGTTCTAGTCAACTAGAAGTCTACTCTTGGACGCTGAAGCAGAATCAACTAAAGGCGAAGTTTATCAAGTGTCATTTTTGGAAGAAAGAGGTAAAATATCTTGGTCACGTGGTTTCAAAGAAAGGATTGTCTGTCGTTCCAGATAAGATTGAAGCCGTGAATAATTGGAAGAGACCGGGGATGGTGACTGAGATCAGAAGTTTTCTTAGACTTGCTGGCTACTACCGGAGATTCAATAAGGATTTCTCGTGGACAACAACACCCTTAACTAAGCTAACCAGTAAGGAAATGAATTTTGTTTGGTTCGACAAATGTGAAGAAGCATTCCTTAAGTGAAAGCATTTGTTGACCAATGCACCCATGTTAGTAGTTTCAAACGGAAACCAAGGGTTGGTGGTATATAATGATGCATGTGGAACTGGATTAGGAGCGGTGTTGATGCAGAATGGTAAAGTCATTGCCCATGTAGGCAACTTAGACTGCATAAAGTTAGATATCTACTCATTATTTGGAGTTGGCAGTTGCGATCTTGGCATTGAAGATTTGGAGACATTATCTCTTAGAGGAGAGATTTGAGTTGTATACCGATCATAAGTCTTTACGGTATTTATTCATTCAGGAGGAGTTGAATATGAGGCAATAGAGGTGGTTGGATTTTTTGGTTGCATATGATTTTGGTAAGGAGTACACACCAAGGAAAGGTAATAAGGTAGCAGATACCCTTAGCGAACCAGTTCCAAAACTTTAGAATGCGACAAAATGAATCTATCAATGACATGTACTCGAGATTTCAAGACATTCATCATGCCTTAATAGGATTAGGAGAAAAATTTACAGATTTTGATATTGTATCTAAGGTCCTAAATTCACTCACTGATGAATAGGAGAGAAAAGTATTAGCAATCGAGGAAGCAAATGATCTGTCTACAATGAAACCAAAAGAATTAATTGGAAACCTCATGTCTTATGAAGTTAACATGCAAGCTAAGAAAGACCAAGCACAGGAAAGAAAAATGTGGCTTTTCACGCAGAAAAGGAAGAATCAGAGTCTGAAGATGAGGATTTAGCATTTATTGCCAAAAATTTCAAGAAATTCTTAAAATATAGAAAAGGAAATAAAAACGGTTTCAAAAAGAATTTCTTAAACAAACCTTCATCTTCAAATATAGAATGCTTCAATTGTCACAAGAAAGGACACATGCACAAGGATTGTCCAGAACAAAAGAAGGAAAATCAAAAAATCTTCAACAACAAAAATAAGAAGGATAAATTCAAAAAGAAGGTGTTTTCTGTAACATGGGACGACTCAGATTCATCTTCATCCGAAAGTGGTAGTGATAGCGACAATAAACAAGCAAATGTATGATTTATGGCTCAAGAATCTGAGGTCCCACTTTAAAAAAGAAAATGGATTTTGGATAGTGGTTGCTCAAAACACATGACTGGAGACAAAGAAATGCTTACAAATATTTCATACTTTGATGGTAGCTCTGTTACCTTCGGAGATGACTCAAAAGGCTTCATCATTGGCAAAGTAGATGTGTGCAACTACGGTATATCAAATTTACCCATTATTACAAATGTTTCTTTAGTTAAAAACTTAAAACACAACCTATTAAGCATAAGTCAACTATGCGACAAAGGTTTTAAAATAACTTTTTCTGAAAATAAATGTTGTATATTTGATCAAAATCAAAATCTTATTTTTGAAGGAAAGAGAGATAGAAATATTTATGTTTTAAAAATGAAAATTAATAATAACAAAGATATGTGTTTAATGGTCAAAGATAATGATCCTTGGTTATGGCACAAAAGATTTTGTCATATTAATTTTAAGACTATTCAAAAACTTTCAAAAAATGAATTAGTCAAAGACTTACCAAAAATAAATTTTAAAATGAATAATATTTGCGATGATTGTCAACTAGGTAAATTAACTAAATCATCTTTTAAATCGAAGAAAGTCATTTCAACTTTACAACCATTAGAATTATTACATACGGATTTATTCGGACCAACACAGGTTCAATCTATTAACCATAATCGATATGTTTTTTTATTTCTTAAGATATACATGGACGATATTTCTGAAAAATAAAAGTGATACTTTTGAATATTTCAAATTTTTTTTCAAAAGAATTCAAAATATTAAGAATTTAAAAGTCAAAAATATAAGGAGTGATCATGGAGGCGAATTTGAAAATGAATCATTTGAATTATTTTGTAAAAAGAAACGAATAAATCATAATTTTTCATTTCCTAGAACTCCACAACAAAATGGAGTTGTAGAAATGAAAAATAGAACTCTTTAAGAATGCGCAAGAACGTTATTAAATGGAAGTACATTACCAAAGCATTTCTAGGCAGAAGCTGTAGCAACTGCGTGCTATGTATTAAATCGTATTTCCATAAGACCTTTAACTAAAAACACGTCATATGAACTTTTTAATGGAAGAAAACCTAATATTTAATACTTAAAAATCTTTGGATCAAAATGTTTTATTCTTAACACAAAAGACCAACTTGGAAAATTCGATTCAAAAGCCGACCATGGTATTTTTGTAGGTTACTTAGAATGAAGTAAGGCATATCGCGTTTTTAATAAACGAACAAATGTAATAGAAGAAACTTTACATGTATCTTTTGATGAAAACTTTAATAAACATACAATCATCAAAGATGATGAAGAAACTATATCTAACACAGAAAATATAAGTTTTGAAAATAATGAAAATATTAATCAAATCGATAATAATCAAATTAGATCTCCTCCTAGAACTCTACGAGATCATCCTACACAACATATATTGGAGAAATTGACTCACAAGTTCAAACAAGAAGTCAACTAAACCAAATGGGACATGTTGCCTTTATTTCAAAAATAGAACCTAAAAATCCTAAAGAAGCATCAACAGATGACTACTGGATTGTTGCTATGCAAGAAGAATTAAATCAATTTGAACATAACGATGTTTGAGAATTAGTTCCCCGACCTACTAATCAATCAGTTATAGGAACTAAATGGGTTTACAAAAATAAAGTAGATGAACAAGGAAATACAACTAGAACTAAAGCTAGACCAGTAGCACAAGGATATAATCGAGAGAAAGGTATTGACTTTGAAGAAACATTTGCTCCTGTTGCAAGATTAGAAGCAATATATATTCTATTAGCTTACGCTTGTTTTCACAATTTTAAACTTTATCAAATGGATGTTAAAAGTGCTTTTTTAAATGGTTTTATAAAAGAAAATGTATATGTAGAACAACCCCCTTTATTCACTCATGAAAAATATCCGGATCATGTATATAAATTAAAGAAAGCCTTATATGGTCTCAAACAAGCATCTCGTGCTTGGTATGCGAGACTCTAGAGCTATCTACTAGATTCGAGATTTCAAATTGGAAAAGTAGATAAAACTTTATTCGTTAAAAACACTACTAAAGATATTTTAATAATTCAAATATATGTAGATAACATTATATTTGGTTCAACTAATGAAAAATTGTGTAAAGAATTTTTAAATATAATGACTAAAGAGTTCGAAATGTCACATATGGGAGAATTATCTTACATTCTCGGTCTTCAAATCAAACAATTAACAAACAGAATTTTCTTAAACCAAGAAAAATTTTGCACTGATCTAATTAAACGCTTTGGAATGGAAAACACTTCTGGTAAACCTACTCCTATGAGTAACACAACTCAACTGATCAAGATGAAAATGGCAGGAGTGTAGACCAAAAATTGTTTAGAAGTATGATAGGCTCTTTACTTTACTTAACCGCTAGTAGACCAGACATAATGATGAGTGTATGTTTATGTGCACGTTTTCAAGCTAATCCAAAAGAATCACATTTAAGAGTCGTAAAACGAATTATGCGATATCTTAATAATACTAAAGATTTTGGTCTTTTCTATCCAAAAGATTGTCCATTCGAGTTAGTTTCATTTAGTGATGCTGATTTTGGTGGATCTCGAATAAATAGAAAAAGTATAAGCGGTACGTGCCATTTCATTGGAAAATCACTTGTATCTTGGTTTAGTAAGAAACAAAATTGTGTCTCGCTTTCAACCTGTGAAGCGGAATATATATCTGCCGCATTAGCTAGTACCCAAGTCATATATATGCAGCAAACACTTAAAGATTTTAATATAAATTTAACAAACTTTACAATATATTATGATAATATAAGTACAATAAATTTATCTAAAAATACAGTAAATCACTCTCGTACAAAACACATTGATATTCGTCACCATTTTCTACATGATAATATCGAAAAAGGAATTATCAATTTAGAATATATTTCTACCGAAAATCAAATTGTCGATATATTTACTAAACCATTACTAGAAAACTCATTCATAAAATTACGACGAGAATTAGGAATAATTTCTTTCAAGGATATTTAATAACAAGAATTATAATGGCAAGGAACCTAATACATGAGTAACATATCTCTTACTTTAAATCACTTCATTTAAAAGGCAGACATTATTTTTTACATAACTATAGGTTTGAAAAAATTAATCATTTATACATTTGAATTAGCTAATATTTCATACACTAAAACATAACCATCCATTTCAAAGAAAATTATTAACCATTAATTTAATTTCTGGTTCTAAATCCTTAATGATTTTACACCACATTTTGTTTATATAACTTCAAACCTATATATACATGTTAAAATTTTAAACAAAATACAAATTCTTTTTCAAAATGATCAATCTCTGTAGAAAAATGTCTTCCAACAAATCAAACTCTCCCATCATCATAACTTTTTCAACCGATAGCTCAGCTGATTCACCTCAACTTCCTACGCCAGTACCAACACACAAGCCTGTGTATAAATGGGAAAATTACCGAACCGGGTATACACCGGATTCCAATAAGGCCAAACGTTCGCTATTTATTTCTCCCGACACGAAGAAAAAGATCGATGAAATTCATCATTATCAAGAGCAACAACTAGACCTTCAACGAGAATTGTATTTTGAACAGAAAGTAACGGCTAAACGCCTAAGCTTTCTTGAACAAATTGGTTTGAAGTTTTGTAGCTCGAAGAAAAGGGATGTGAGTGAACCTTTACCACAACCAGTTAATCCGTATGATCCATCTTCGTTGTATCGTACACCAAACGACCCAATACATCCTTGGGTCTTGCCTCAAAAACATCACTATAGTCCAAATTCATGGGACAAAAACGAATGAAAGATATACAACACAAAAGAAGAAGACTCCATCCCCCAAGACTCCAACTCCCAAGAAATGATATTTTTTAAAGGTTAAAATAATGATGTTGTATTGTAATATTATTATACAATTGTAAAAATTTCACTAAATAAAACATTTACATATATTTTCAACATAAAACTAAAAAAATGCAAAATTCAGTCAACCGAATTTTTCCGCTCAGTCAACTGAAATTAACACAAGAAACTTTCAACCAAAAGTTCAGTCGACTACAAATTTCTGCTCAGTCAACTGAACTTTACACAGAAACTCCTCATTCACGAATTTAGTCGACTGAAAACTCTGTTCAGTCGATTGAATCTTACCCAGAAAATTTTCGGGTACCTTTTCAAGCGACTGAACAGACAATTCAGTCGACTGAACTTCGTTTCCCAGATTACTTTTCTCTTTTTACCCATCAGTTTGGTCACTTTACCTTTTACTTTTACCATTCTCCAAGCTTCATCACCATTTCTCCTAAAACCCTAGCTCCCAATCTTAACTTTTTATATTAATTTCTCTTCCATACTTCACGAAAATGCCTCCCAAATGATCAAGAGCTTCTACTTCAACACCTTTGAGCCAATTGATGCTCAAATTTCTCAATGGCTTTATGATGGAGTGGCCGTCACTAGACGGAATAAAATGAAGAATTTAAGGATTTTCGAACACTCATTCGTCGATTTCCAGAGTCTTCAAACTTACAACATTCAAGCTTTGACCGATCAAGCAAGTTTGACATCCCTACTAGATATTAAACGCAATGATCTTGCCATTAATCATATTATGGTAAAATTGTTCTACGCTAATCTAAATCTTGGACACCAAACTCCACGAAATCCAAACTATAGCGTTTGGAGTATGGTGTGCGGTAAAAAGGTATGGTTTGCTTTAAACCGCATTGCACATATTCTAGGATCTCCTAACATTGGTAGAAAGCTTGAGGAAATTGAATTTAATCCTCATATTCGGGACAACATCAATCATCAATTTTTGGATGATAACATTAATTTCCGGAATATCAAATCAACTTCTTTACAACCAAGAGCCAGGCTTCTACACAAAGCTCTTATGCGTACCATCACTCCTCGCACAGGCTCATATGAAATCGTATACCCAAATAACTATCGGGCACTTTATGCCATTTGGGGTAATATAAAAGTTAATTGGGTTCAGTTAATTCTTGATGAATTTCTTACATTCAATAATGGAAAAATGAGAACAATATACTATGGCGAGTATATCATGCGACTACTCCTCAACGTTGATTCGCCACTACCAGAGTCTGAATTTACAACGGTTCACCAAATCAACCAACGGACTATAAGCCTCATGCAACTCCCGGCAAGACCTCCTCGCATCATGTCTCTAACCGAATGGGAAGCACGTAATCAACAACCTCACCAATCTCCTCAGGCTCAACAAGAAGAACCTCATATTCAAGATGATGATATTCATCTTGTTCAACCGGATTATACTACAAATCAGCCATTAGGAATTCTATCAAGAAATCAACAAATTCTTGATAATCGCCTCAAAAAGGTTGATAAAAACTTGATAAAATAAAAGGTTTCTTCAACAAGCTATGGGATGCCATCTCATGCACAAGCTCCACTTCTGCTTTGACCTCACGCGGAAAGCGTCCGGCTCCAACATTGACATGGACATCTTTCGAAGAAAATCCAAGCAACAACACTAGTGGTAACAGTGTTGGTCAAGGAAGTAGAGCTTTTCAGCACCCAACCGGTGGCCCGCTTATTCGAGAACCAGAGGGAGGACGTGAAGGATCTTATGATTGGGACAAGGATCAGTGATCATTTTTATTGGTTTGATTTCTAGAAACTTTATTTATTCTCAAACATTTCTGATAAGGCTTGTATAAATAGCCTTCTTTTATGAAACTCTGTGGTTTGTTTAATTCATACTATGGTTATGTCTGTATGAGATTATTTCTTCTTGACAATTATATATATATATATATATATATATATATATATATATATATATATATATATTACTTCCTTTTTGTCGATGACAAAGGGGGAGAAAGGTCACTAACTTTGTTTTATAGGAAAAATAGTGCATATATTCAAGGGGAGGAAACATAAATTACATTTCTAAAACTACGGTTTTGTCATCAATCAAAAAGAGGAGAATGTTGATACGCTATATTTTGATCAATGACAATGTGCTTCAACAAAAAGGAAGAGAAATGTGCAAAGCTAAAGGAAGGACTATGAAGACTAAGGATATCATGAGTAATTATTATATATAGGTCTTAGTCTTAGTTTTATTGTTAAAATCCATCCTCAAGAAACTTGCACAAATATAAAAAACACATAACACAACTTCATATTTCAGTTAAGTGTTCATTGTGCATAATCTACCAGTTCAGTCGACTGAACAGGATATTTCAGTCGACTGAACCTGTTACACATTTTACAACATGCACAGTTCCAGTCGACTGAAATCCCTGTTCAGTCGACTGAATTTGAACATGCGAATTTTTCCTGAAGAGACACCTTCTTCTTCCCAAGAGTTGCAGCCATTCTCTAATGGAAATGGATGCATCTATTGTCTGCACCTTTTGCAAATGGTTACACCTCTTCTACACATATAAAATCATGTTTCTATCACTTGCAAAATCACCAATTCTAATTGCTTTAGTCTCTCTATTATATTTTCAGATTACTCAAGTTTTCAAAAGTATTCACAAACCACTTCAATTGCTTGAATCTCTGATTTATTTTTAATACTCTTTTGATTCATAGCTATTTATATTCCTAAATCTTCATAATCACATTTCACATCCTTGAGGATTAGATTATAGGAAAGTTGTACTCAATTAGACTCATTAGTGTTATCAAGAACACAACAAGTCAAAAATACTCTTTGTACCTAGTTGAAGTCCTCTTCGGTAGTTGAGGCAAGAAATCCCGTTCGGTTGTTCGGGTAAGTTGTAAACCAATTCTCTAGGTTAAGTGAGGGTGGCTTAGTTAGAATTCCTAAGAGGAGCTTAGGGACTGGACGTAGGACAAGAGGTCCGAACCAGTATAAAGTCTTGGTGTCCACTTTACTTATTGCTTACTGCTATTTACCTATACCATTCCACTATTCCATATTATACGATCCTATCGCATAGCTTCTTTCATCTATACACTTCTCATTTTTGTCTATTCACATTTCATTACTCACCATCACAAACACAAATCAGAAAATAAAAATATTGTGGCCATTAACAAAAAGGAAAAGAGGAAAATTCAACCAAAAGCTAAGGTCAAAGCTATAAAGGATTAATCAACAACAAATATCAAATTCCTTATCATAGCTAAGGTGAATAATAATTCATTTCATCTCTTTTTGGTTTTAAAATCATATGATTCTGGATTGAGTATTTTTTTTCGATGATATATTAGATGATGATACGCTTGATTCATGAATTGTTTGATTTTAACAATTTAATTATACATGAAATTCATATGGCTTTAGGGGGAAAATCGTAGGTCATTGATGTTAAAATGCCATGGAAAATTTTTATGTCAAGTAAAATATGATTTTGAAGATGGGTTTTAATTTTCAGAATTTTCCAAGCTATGAAAATTTCATTATGAAGTAATTGGGTTAAAAATTTATTTTGAATATTTCAGGAATAAATTGGGTCTAAATTTTTAATATGTTTGATTACACGATGAAATTGAATTTATGTGATTTTTGGGGATTTTTCCCAATTGATTTACCAAGGAAAGCAAATTATTTTAAAAAAGGGACTTTTCTGCAAATTTTGGTTTTTCATACGGAAGGGTTTAACGTTAGAAAGCTCTGATTTAAATCTAATTTATGCTTCAATTTTTAATGATAAAGTATTTAAAAGGTTTTAAAGTAGCCAATCAAGGAGTTACAACTGGCAGGTTAGTTATAAAGCAATTGCCATGCTTAGCTATAAATCAGCATTTTAGAAAAAAGGTGGTTCCGCCTATTTCGGAGGCACCTTTTGACTCCTTTACCTCCGCGCCATCTTAGTTGAAACCATCTTTGTCGAAACCACATAGTCAGAACCTAGGCATATGGTATCAATGGAATTGATACAAAGTGAATTGGTAAGTAGTAAAAGGTAGGGTGTCGAAACCTATGCTTTCATCAGAGTCGAAACCAAGGTTCAGTTTTCAAAAGATAAACGCCTGCCTAGTTTTTGAAGGGCTTTCGATTGAGTGACACCCTATAGAGTCGAAACCTTAGTTTGTTTTCTAAAGTTAAATTCCTACCTTGTTTTATTTAAAGCTTTCAATATAGTCGAAATCCATGCTTTCAAAAGGGTTTTATAAATAGCTTTCGAAGGGATGCCTTTTTATTTAAATAAGAAGCCTTTGAAAGGGATGGTTCCGACCTAGTCGAAACCTAGCCGCCATCTTCTTTCTAATGTATTGAAGTGATCAACGCCTTCGAAAGGCTAACTTTGCTTTTACCTAGGTCGAGCCGCTTCCTATTTGCTTTCAAAAGGGGTTGAGGGTTTCGAAGGTGATGGAGTCAAAAGGGGGTTTCGACTCTGTCCTTCATAGTTTTAATTTTTAAAGTTCTTTGCTTTCGACTAGATGGTTCTGACACCATCGAATTTTCTCTAAATGAATTTTTGTTGGTTTTGAAAGAGATACTTTCGTATACAACCATTTTGACCCAAATGATGTTTCTAAGGAGTAAACCCAACACCTTCGAAAGGGTACTTTATTTGTTTTGAAGCTATGTTTTAAAGATTTTTTCTTGATACCATCGAAAGGTATCATTGGTTTCGAGAGGTATATACTTAGAGTTTTGAAAAGAGATATTTATGCTTTCGAAGGAGGTTATCCAAAGGTTTCGAAAGTGATATTTTAAAGTTTCAAAACAACTAACCCATTCTCATTTTTAAGGGAAAAACCATGGCATATATAAAAAATTTGGAAATATTATTCACATTGTTATTAACCTTAACTGTATGTTGGGAAATGGCAGAATAACCAGTTAGGTTGACCCAGCAGTAAATATAACTCAGCAAATGTTAAAATCTTAATTAAAGATATTGGCATGGGCCAATAGGTTTACAACAACCCCATGAAAACTATATGATATTGGCAGGGGCCAATAGATTCATAGTCAGCCAATAAAAACTATGATTTGGTAGTTACAGGGGCTAGTAGGTTTGTAGTTAGCCTATGAAAACTATATCCGAATTAAGATATTGATAGTCAGTTAACAGGTTCCTGGTTAGCCCATGAAAACTAGGATAAGAAATAAGATATTGGAGTTACCACTAGGTTCTTAATGATCCCATGAAAACTAAGTAATTTGTCAGATAGTCCATATGCATTTAACATGTTAATAGTAACCTTAGAAACTATAATTGAGACAGATAGTCAGAATGAACGTGGATGGGTGATCCAGAATTGATTTATTTGTTTTGCATATTATCATAATATTTTGAAATGCTACATTTTAACCATTGTGGATGCAGGGGCACAATATATGATTTTATAAATGTTTTAGGATTCAAGTGAGGAGAAAACCCGTTCCGTTAAGCGGCGTGAACTCACAAGATATCTAAATGGTTTGAGATGGTAAATTATTATTCAGACCAGGCTTTATGTCTGACTCGAAGTTTTAGTTTTCCCCTTAAACTCTCGGATACTCAATTGATTTTTAGTAAGTTGAGAGTTAAGATCTCTAGGTGCTCTTTTAGATGAATAAATCTTCCAAGGATGTTCATGAGACAAGCTTGCTATTAGAGTTCTTTTGTTTCCGCTGTGGGTTTTGTTTGTAAAGGAAAATTGTTTTCTTGCCTATCTATATACTCTGATCTACCAAGGGGAATCTTCATATTTCGCTCTTGGCGTATTTTGTAATAATTATATTTTATCTAAATGTGGTCTGTGAATTGGTATTATGTAATCAAATTGGATTATTTTGAAATGGAATGTGTAATTTGTTTGCTGTTTAATTTTTTCCCCATATTCTTGTGTTTATGTGTATCAATGTATCTAATATCACCGTATTTGGTGACCGAAGACTAATAACTATAGATGACTGCAGCATCTGTAGCCGTTAGTTTTAGGCTTCCAAATAGGTGGATGTTACATTCCGGGTAACGACCCATAAATTTTAACTGGGTTTAATAATGTAATTAGCTGAATTTAGTGAAACTTTAAATGATTAAATTTTGAAATAAAAATTTGATATTTGGAATACGTCTACTTAAATATAGTAAATGGTAAATTTTCATCGGATAATATGGAAGTTTATCTTATTGTGTAATTCTATTTCTATTTCTATTTAAATCAGCTAATTTTTAATGATAATAAAATATTTTCTAAATCTGAATATTTTTATATAGAAAATTTGTAAACCATCTTCTGAGTGAAAAGTCATATTTCGTTTCTTCAAATTTGGATTGCTATTGCTCTGTTTATCTTATTTTCGGCGTTTTAGCAGCATTTCAGGTACCGGTTATCGACTTTTGATAGGATGATCATACCACCAATATCTGTGTACTGTTTTGATTGTCTTGTCGTGCTGTTCTCTGTAGTATATTCAACTCTGTGTTTTGAAGTCTGGTATGCAGCGATAACCGTATCAGCAATCAGCTTGTGTCTTTTGGTTCTTACTGTGAGAAATGCAAATTATGGATAAGGCTAAGATAAACACTAAAGGGGGTGGTGAATAGTGTTTTAAGGAATTACCAAATCTTTTTGAGTTTACGTTAATTTTAACACCAATATATGCAATATTCAGACACAGATATGATCACAGAAACAAACACAGATGCAGAAATAAAGTAAAAGCATTAAAGGAAAGAACACACCGAATTTTATACTGGTTCGGAGTTACCCTACATCCAGTCCCGCACACAAGTACGGATTTCCTTTCAAAAGCAATCTTTACAATTACACCCTCGATTTCATGGCTACTACGTACACCCTACAGATTCACAATCCACTAGGTAGAGATACTTGATTTCACGGGCAACAAGTTCACCCAATTGATTTCCATGGCTACAATCACACCTTTTCTCACTTGATTGATTTCCAAGGCTACAATCACACCTTTTCACACTTAATTGATTACAAAGAAGTCTATAACTCGAAATAGCATTGAGGATCTTGTTGAGATAGTGATAGAGAATCAAACCAGAAATGATCTAGTTAGATTCAATGGTGATTTCGGTAGAGTAATGGTAAGAATAGGTATAAAGAAATGTGGAAGAAGAAGAAGAGTGAAAAACAGCAAAATATAAATGAAAATTCGTTGAAAACAACCCCTATTTACAGAAGAATAACAGCCATGTCCATTCGTGAAAGGATATGACAAATAGACACTTCTTTTGAAATTTAAATTTTGAAACCAACTGCCACTATGTCGACATGGGTATCTTGGGTATGTCGACATCCCAAAGGAAATTTTGGTGTTTTGTTTTTCTTTGAAAATAACTTTTATCTTATATTAAAACTATTTTAAACTTTTATAAATATACTTAACTATAGTTAAAATACATAAATAAATACAGTGAACAATATTTTGGTATATATAAAATTTTACCATAATTTTATATTTAAATCTAAGTATAAATATTAAAAGTTAAATATATTATTATTAAAGATAATTTAAAACCAAGGATAATTTGATTTTGAAATTAAAGATTATTTTGAGGCTAAAAGTATTTAAAACCAGGATAGATGTTTTTGATTCTTTTAAAAGGAAGGTTTTGAAAACATTTTGAAAACAAGATATAATTTTGTAAAATCATTTTGAATAAAAGTTAGCGGATAAAAAAAATGTTCCACTAGATTTTTCGTAGGTTCCTCCTACTTAGGGTTCCATCCCTTTAACGGACTCGAAGTGGATTACATTCCACGAATAAATTGGATTTTAAGATGCCAGTGCTTTTATAGGAGTTTTAACCAAATTCCTAATTAAATTACTTATTCTTGAAATCTTGAACTCCTGATAATCTTGATATTCTCGATACTCATGAGTTTTTAATCTTGATATCTTGAATCTCTATACTGTATAGTCTTCATTCTAGGTACCTGCATGGTTAAATCCTGCATATACATATATTTCTAAACTATAATGTTAGTATTTATATTTATAATCATATTCTAAGGTTGTTGTCATCAAAACCATCATCTCAAGGACTAACAATCTCTCCCCTTTTGATGATGACAACCTTTGTTTATAAAATATTACTTCTATCCTAATAACTCCCCCTTAATCTATGCATAACTATCCTATTTTATATTTCTCCTCCTTTGTCATCAACAAAAGACTAACTCGAAACTATATAACTCCCCCTTAATCTAATACTCTATGACATGTGATTATAATGATAGCGTTATCATAAATAATCAACACTTAACTCTAAAACTTAAAACTTAGTCCTAAACTACTAACTATCCTAACTAAGTGTCCATATAATAACACTTTTAATAGAACACATATAAGAACACAAAATATTTATTAATTATATAGTTATATTTACATTTTCGTAGAGAATGTAAGAAAGAACATACAACAATAAGAAAAAGAGAAAAGAAACTAACGAGTGTCTTCGAAAATGGGAGATCGATGAACCAAACAATTTGGATAGTGGAAACAGAAATATCCACGTTGTTCGACAAGATTTCCATCTTTGTCAAAGCACACTTCGCCAACACAAACGACTTTATTGTCTTCTTCAACGTGCTCTTCTTTCATGAAGGCTTCTTCTTCTTCTTCTTCTTCCTCGCTGCCCTCTTGCACTTGATCTCCCGAAGAATCTTTGTCAATCAAGATTGGATTAGCATGATTGCCCATTAATTTTTTTTGCAAATTCCTAAGGATTTTGCCTTGCCTCTCTTGTTCTTGGGCCATTCTAAGTTGCACCACCTGAATTTCAGTCAATAATTGCAGTGCATCCTTCAGAGAATCCTCCATTTTTGTCACTCGAGCGAGCGTAGTTCGTTGAAACGGTCCAGAAGTAGGAGAAGGGAATGAAAAGGTTGAATTTTTGTTTAATTTAGAAGAGGAGGCCATGGTTTAATTTATTTCAGAAGTCAGAACGGAGAAAATGATCAAAATTCCGAAAATAAGAAGAATATATAACCAATTATTTGAACTTTGGTGGAAAAAATTTCAAAAATAAAAAATCGTCGTATGTCGACATGGGTTGAGGGGGTATGTCGACATGGTCCTTGAAATTTTTACTATTTGATTTAATTTGATATAATTTTTAATTATACTTTGTTATTTATATTCTTATATTTCAGTTATTGAACAAATTCCTAATTCCCTTCTTAATTTAGTAAATATTGATTCATTTAAGGGTTTTGTTAATATATCAGTAATTTGATTCTCGGAATTAATATAATCTAGAGAAATTACTTCCTTATTTATATTATCTCTGAAAAAATGATGTCTTATATCAATATGTTTAGTTCGAGCATGTTGAGTAGTATTTTTGGATAAATTTATCGCACTAGCATTATCACAATAAATTGGTGATTTTGAGATATTTAAACCATAATCTTTTAAAGTTTGTTGCATATATATTACTTGAGAACAAGCCAAAGCAGCAAAAATATATTTTTCTTCAGTTGTTGATAAAGAAACCATGTTTTGCTTTTTACTAAACCAGGAAATCAGAGAATGCCCCAAAAAGTGACAAGTTCCACTTGTACTTTTTCGGTCTGATTTACAACCAGCATAATCAGCATCACAGTAAGATATTAAGTCAAAAGAATCATTTTTAGGGTAAAATAAGCCATAATCAGAGGTGTGTTTAACATATCTTATGATACGTTTTACGGCTTTTAAGTGGGTCTCTTTAGGTTGGGATTGATATCTTGCACAGAGACAAACACTATGTATGATATCAGGTCTACTAGCAACGATATAGAGTAGTTATCCAATCATTCCTCTATATAATTTTTGATCTACATCTTTCGAGAGACCTTCGCTACTAAGGTACCCATTGGTTGCCATGGGAGTGAGTTTTCCACTCGCAGTAGTCAAACCAAATTTACTAATTAGGTCTTTAGCATATTTTTCTTGACTAATAAAGATACCACTATCTAATTGTTTTATTTGTAATCCTAAAAAGAAGTTTAATTCACCCATATGACTCATCTTAATCTCTTTTGTCATTATTTCAGAAAATTCTTTATTCATTTCAAAATTAGTTGATCCAAAAATGATATCATCTACGTAAACTTGTACTAGTTGAATATCATTTTTATTTCTTTTAATAAAAAGAGTATTATCTACTTTATCAATTTTAAAATTTGATTTTAATAAGTAAGATCTTAGTCTATCATACCAGGCTCTAGGAGCTTGTTTTAGACCATATAGAGCTTTCTTAAATTTATAAACATGATTTGGTAATTTTTCATTTTCAAAAAGTGGTGGTTGTTCAACATATACTTCCTCTTTTACAAAACCATTTAAAAAGGCACTTTTAACATCCATTTGAAATAATTTGAAGTTATTATGATTTGCGAAAGCAAGTACAATCCTAACGGCTTCTAATCTTGCTACGGGAGCAAAGGTTTCATCAAAATCTATTCCTTCTTCTTGACAATAACCTTGAGCGTCTAAACGAGCTTTATTTCTAACAATCTCTCCTTGCTCATTCATTTTATTTTTATAAACCTATTTAGTTCCAATTATAGTTTTATTTTCAGGTCTAGGAATAAGTTTCCAAACATCATTTGTAGTGAATTGATTTAATTCTTCTTGCATAACCAAAATCCATGAATCATCAGTTGATGCTTCTTTTGGATTTTTGGGTTCAATAGTTGATATAAAATCTATATTGCTCATTTGACTTAGTTGATTTCTAGTTTTAACAACAGGTTGCTATCTCCAAGTGCATTTTCTATAGGATGATCTTTTAAAAGCTTAGTCCTTTTATTAGGATGATTAATTTCATTATTAGTTTCAGTTGACTCTTGATTTTGAGCGATTAAATTCTCTTTATCATTTGAATCTTCAAAATTTTTGAGATTTTCATCGAATGAAACATGCATTGTTTCTTCGATGGTATTAGTTTTTAAATTAAACACTCTGTATGCTTTACTTCTATTAGAATATCTGAAAGATACCTTTGTCGGATTTAGGATCAAATTTATCTAAGTTATCTTTTGTATTTAAAATAAAACATTTACTTCCAAAAATTTTAAAATAAGATTCCTTAGGTTTCTTTGAGTGAAGAAGTTCATAAGATGTCTTATCAGTTAAAGGTCTAATTAAAATTCTATTTAAAATATAACAGGCGGTAGCAACTGCTTCTGCCCAAAAATACTTTGGTAATTTACTATCTGAAAGCAAAGTTCTCGCACACTCTTGAATCGTCCTATTTTTACGTTCTACTACTCTGTTTTGTTGTGGAGTTCTTGAAAATGAAAAATTGTGAGTTATTCCCTTTTTATTGCAGAATTCCTCAAACTTTTCATTTTCAAATTCACCACTGTGATCACTACGGATGGTTATAATTTTTAGAGAAAGTTGTTTTTGAATCCTTTTTGTAAAGTTCTTAAATCATTCAAAAGTATCACTTTTATGTTTCAAAAATATTGTCCATGTAAATCTAGAATAATCATCTACAATTACAAAAACATATTTACTATGATTTATTGAAGAATTTGAGATGAACCAAATAAATCAAGGTGAAGTAATTCAAGAGGTTTTGAGGTTGAAATCATATCTTTTAATTTAAAGGAACTTTTTCTAAGTTTTCCCAATTGACATGCATCACATAGACTATCTACTTTAAAATTCATTTTAGGGAGACCTCTTACTACATCATGTTTAGACAGTCTAGATAAGAGTTTGAAATTCAAATGCCCAAATCTCTTATGCCAAATCCAAGGATCACTTGTATTTTCCAACATACACAGGTTATCATTTGAAATTTTCATACTAAGAATATAAATATTCTTTTTCGTAATTCCCTCAAGTATTATGGTTGAATTATTATCTTCAATGTGACACTTATCTTTTTCGAATTTAATTTTATATCCTTTATCGCAGAGTTGACTTATACTTAGCAGATTATGTTTTAGATTTTTAACTAGCAACACATTAGTAATAATAGGAGTTTCAGAGTTACCGAATTTGCTGATGCCAATTACATATCCTTCTGAATTGTCTTCAAAGTTAACCAGTCCTCCGTCGTTGTATATTATATCATTCAGCATATCCGGATTGCCAGTCATGTGTCTAGAGCATCCACTATCGAGTATCCATTTATTCTTGCTGATCTGTACAATTTGTCCGTTGTGGATTGATTCCTTAACCCCCATAAAGCATGTTTCCTGCACATCAAACAATTTTCGTAGACAACTTGAATTTGAACGTTGATTATATGCAGACTCAAGAGACAATGATGATCTGAATATTTCTAAACTAGTATTAACAAACATAGCCATTTTAAAAACTTTTTCAAAAATCAAATTATGAAACTTTGAAAACCTTGCTCTGATACCAAATGTGAGAAATGCGGATTACGAATCTTAAGGCTAAGATAAACACTAGAGGGGGGGGGGGTTTGAATAGTGTTTTAAGGAATTACTAAATCTTTTTGAGTTTACGTTAATTTTAACACCAATATATGCAATATTCAGACACAGATATGATCACAGAAACAAACACAGATGCAGAAATAAAGTAAAAGCATTAAAGGAAAGAACACACCGAATTTTATACTGGTTCGGAGTTACCCTACATCCAGTCCCGCACACAAGTACGGATTTTCTTTCAAAAGCAATCTTTACAATTACACCCTCGATTTCAAGGCTACGAGGTACACCCTCCAGATTCACAATCCTTTGGGTAGAGATACTTGATTTCACGAGCAACAAGTTCACCCAATTGATTTCCATGGCTACAATCACACCTTTCTCACTTGATTGATTTTCAAGGCTACAATCACACCTTTTCTCACTTAATTGATTACAAAGAAGTCTATAACTCTGAATAGCACTGAGGATCTTGTTGAGAGAGTGATAGAGAATCAAATCGGAAATGATCTAGTTAGATTCAATGGTGATTTCGGCAGAGTAATGGTAAGAATACGTATAAAGAAATGTGGAAGAAGAAGAGGAGTGAAAAATAGAAAAATATAAATGGAAATTCGTTGAAAACAGCCCCTATTTATAGAAGAACAATAGCCATGTCCATTCGTGAAATGATATGACGAATGGACACTTCTTTTAAAATTTAAATTTTAAAACCAACTGCCACTATGTCAACATGGGTATCTTGGGTATGTCGACATCCCAAAGGAAATTTTGGTGTTTTTTTCCTTTAAAAATAACCTTTATCTTATATTAAAACTATTTTAAACTTTTATAAATATACTTAACTATAGTTAAAATACATAAATAAATATAGAGAATAATATCTTGGTATATATAAAATTTTACTATAATTTTATATTTAAATCTAAGTATAAATATTAAAAGTTAAATATATTATTATTAAAGATAAAACTAAGGATAATTTGATTTTGATATTAAAGGTTATTTTGAGGCTAAAAGTATTTAAAATCAGGATTGATGTTTTTGATTCTTTTAAAAGGAAGGTTTTGAAAACATTTTGAAAACAAGATATAATTTTGTAAAATCATTTTGAATAAAAGTTAGCGGATACAAAACAATGTTCCACTAGATTTTTTTGTAGGTTCCATCTTACTTAGGGTTCCTTCCCTTTAACGGGCTCGAAGTGGATTCCATTCCATGAATAAATTAAATTTTAAGATGCTAGTGCTTTTCTAGGAGTATTAACAAAATTCCTAATTAAATTACTTATTCTTGAAATCTTGAACTCTTGATAATCTTGATATTCTTGATACTCATGAGTCTTCAATCTTGATCTCTTGAATCTCTATATTGTACAGTCTTCATTCTTAGTACCTGCATGGTTAAATCCTACATATACATATATTTCTAAACTATAATGTTAGTATTTATATTTTATAATCCTATTCTAAGTTTGTTGTCATCAAAACCATCATCTCAAGGACTAACACTTACAACATTTCATATTCAACCGTATATTCCAGTAGCCACTTGCTTTTAATAATTTCAAATCTGAAACTAACCTTCACTATTACCAAGGTTTGATTTATAATTTCAATCGGTTCACTGCTTTTAGCCTTTCCTATTCATTCTTTCGTTTTGAGAAAAAGAGTATAAAAAAATTAAACTGTTGCGTTTTGATTATCTCACCATTTCAACTTATTGGCTATCTAATTTCTAATTGCTCATTTATCTTCTGCTCGTCCTCTATTTCTTTTTCTATTCATGAATAATATATATATGTATTTGCCAACCGAAACTCCCCTCTGTTTGCCTCCTCTCGCATCCTCCCTCTCCGACAGCAAGCCACCCGCCCCTATTCTCCATCTCCACCGCGTGGCTGAAGCAAGCCTGACCGCCTGCCCTAGCCTTCACTACCGAAAGCACCAACAACACTTCCTCCTCTTCTCCTTCCACTCACCGCTAGCCTCTCCTAGCCGAACTCCTCCACAACCCACCATGGCCAAACACCCATGCATTCTCCTTCCCTCTTCTCCTCTTTGGCAATTATATGCAAATTATAGGTAAGGGTTTATATATTTATATATTTATACATATATATTTTATTTTGAACAGATTTTTGAAAAAAATTATATACTAGTGTATATGTATAATTCTTCATTTGATAAGTTATATAGGTTACTTATAGTCTAAGTTATATTGAGCCAGTTTATGTATATGTTTAATATATATTAGGATATATATTCTGTTGAGTTTTGTAATATGCGGGCGTTTACAGTATATATGTATAAGAGTTATATTCTGTTAAGGATATTTAAAGGTATATATATGGCTTTATATATGTTAGTCCGCAGCCTCTTATGCTATGTATAAAGGGAGAACATACGTCTGTTGATAAACTTTTAAATATTGTTTTAGAGTATAACATATTGATATCTTGGTTTTAACTATGTATTTTAAATTAAACATCGATTTTTTGTTGTTGTTTGTAGATATAAAACGGTACTATGATCTGTTTGGTTTATTTGTATATCATAATAATGTAAGTCAGATATATGTTGTATATCAGTTATATTCATAAATTATATATCATTTGGGTTCAAATCAATTTTGTATGTATATCAAGTTATATGAGTATACTATATATTAGCTAAACATAGATAATTGTTTACAAACATAAGTTGCGTATGATTGTTTACAATATGATGTTATATATATTTGTTTATAAATATATTTTGCATAATTTTTTTTATAGTCTAATATATACAAGTTACAGTGTATATACACACACATATATATGGGTTCTTATTTATATAAAGTTGTTTTATATATTGTATTATATTTATTATATTAATATATATGTTAGTTTATGTATTCCAATCTTTGTAAATATTATAATATGTTGGTTATACCATTTTTATAACATGCCATTTTATGTGCTTAATTTTTAAAGGTTGTGTGGTTATGTAAAATATAAGTTGATTTTGGAGATAAAGCAAGCTTATAGATTTGTGTCTATTATATGTTATATATATATTATTGTCTACCTACGTATATATAAAATTTTATATATGTTATGTGTTCAGGTTAATATGTAGCATGTTTACAGGTATGGATATAATACTATAGTACTTATTTAAACTTATGATTAGTACTTTAATTTAAATTTGTAATAACTGTAAAATATATACACTTTTAAAAGTATAATTTAAAGGTGTATTTGTTTTATACAGTGTCTATTTATGTGAAAAGGAAAATATATGCTACAGTGTAATTTTAATATGTTATAATATATAAGGTTTACATATATTAGTTTATATATACTATTTTGGGTTTTATAATTTTTGATATAGTAAGTTTGTATTGTTTATGATAAATACTGATATATGTTATATATCGGTTATAGACACAGATTTTATATGTGTTTGGTTTTCAAAATATATGGGTTTAAATTTAATAATAATATTGTATATACATATAAATACTTTGGTTCTTACACACACACACATATATGTTTTATATATATGTTCACTTATATAATTGATCTTCATCAATCCAGTTTGATTTGATTTAGTCTATTCCAAGCTATCAGCTTGTTCGTCGAATTACTGCCAATCTTGCTTTGCTTTGGAATTTGGTGCTTGGATTAGTTACTCATCTCATTATCATTTATCTCTAGCCTCGAAAGGTGAGCAATCACTCATGATTAATGATCTTATACTTATTAAATTTGATTTCAATTGAAACGACAATTGAAATATGCTGTTGTTATTTATTTACATTTCCATATATATGCTATTATTTATATCTGTTCACCTATGACATCTGACACCATGATCTGTTATTTATTTTATCACTGATGATATATGCCTGTTGTTGATTATTATGTTATTATCATCACCGTTCTCACTCTGCCAATTCCCTGTTAATATAGAATTCCCTATAAGTTGAAATGATACATACCGAGCGATCTTGTAGAGTATGAGGAAATCGTTATGGGTTGAAATGATAAACCCAAGTGATTTTCATTGAATTGAATTTGGGATTGCGGGTTGAAAGGATATATACCCGTATATATATTTAAATTGCAGATTGAAATGATAAATAGCCGTATCACTTGACCATAAGATAGAAAATTATATACAAACACCGTTGGTCTATATATATATTTTGAAATGATTTCCATGATTTTGAAGGAAAATATATGATTTTAAATAAATATTGATTTTAAGATATTATATATATATATATATATATATTATTTTATAAAGGTTTAAATTTTAGATTTATAAATCTATATGATTGGATTTTTAAGTTTATAAGTTAGTTTTGAGATTATAAATTATAAGAATTTACTTATAATGTTACTATTTTAAATATGGGTAAATTAAGTTTAATATAAATTAGATTTAATACTAAGCTTTAATTTAATAAAGATAGATTTAACTAAAAATAAAATATGTCTATGTATTTATTTAAAATTTTATTTTAAAATAGATTTTATAATGATTTTAATAAGTTAAGGTTGGGAAGATAAATTTGAATTTATTTGAAATTGTATTTAATAAGAATTTTGTTTAATTAATCGATTTGAAACTTATTGAATTTGAGATTTTTAAAGGATATGATTTTAGAACTTGATTTTGGTTTAAAGTGAATAAATGAATATTTCAAGTTTAATTAAATTGAAGGAAATATTTAGTTATTTGAAATTTGGGATTTTATTTAGATGATATTGGATTTATTAAGTGAATATTTCAAAACTAAATAATAATGAAGTTAAATTAAGATATACATGAAATTATCAAATTTAGTTTTGAAAATATGGATATTTAAAGCTTTGAAATATATTTAAATTGAAATGGCTTATTTTGTGGTTCCAGTCTGTATTTGAAATCGATATAATTTGAAATGGTTTATGAAGAAAAACTGAGTTGAAATTTATGAATTGAGATTGAATTAAATTTGAACATTAGAATTCGAGTTCATTTGAATCGATTTGTGAAATTTGAGGAAAACTATTTTATTATATAAAGTATTTTGAATTATATTTAAAACTATTTTATATTTTACTTTATAAATTATTTTAATATAAACTATTTTAATATCAATCATTTTGAATAAAAATTATTTTAATATAAACTATTTTAAAATACTAATTATTTTAATATAAACTATTTTAACTTTTAACTATTATAATATAAACTATTTTATTTTATAAACTATTTTATTATATATATATACACTATTATTAATATCTAAACTGTTCAAGTGGGAAGTTATGATTTCAAAGTTATGGATTTCAAAGTATTATGTTATCAAGTGTTATGATTTCCAAAGTGTTATAATTTCTAGGCTTTATAATTTCGAAAGTGTTATAACTTTGAAGTGCTGTGATTTTTGTAATGAATACTATTTAAGTGAGAAATGATATCGTATTGATATGGTTTTGAAATGGATATGATATTTTGGTATTTAAGTACGATATTTTGAAATGACCACGGTGTTGTAATAATGTTTGGCTATTAATAGCGTATATTACGACATAGTGGATAGTTCCTCGGATCCTTAGAGAGTGGTTATCCCAAACATCCTTTGAGTTACTTGTATTTTAGTTGATATTTCACTCGAAGTTGGATTGATTGATATAAGAATGTTAATCCTTACTTGAGTTTTTTGTGTTTTGCTTTACGCTCGGGTCACACTGAGTGTCACAGCATTTGAGACTCACCTTTGGAGTTGGGCTTCGATTGGTGATCCATCTATCTATCTAGCTTTCAGTTATTCAGTTGACTCAACCGATATATTCAGTTTTGTTATTTGACTACTGTATTGAGACTTCTATGTATTCAAGATTTCTGTTGTATCTTGTTTAACTTTGTTACATATATAGTAGATTCATGAACTACTATTCTTTTTGTTTCCGTTGCTTATTGTTATATTACTCTGTGTCTGTGATTCTATAATTTATTTATTTACTGTATATGATGAGTTTTGCCAAATATAAATTAACAATATGATATTTTGAGCAACTCAAGTCCGACATGTGCGGATGCGAATGATTGAAAATATTGGGATGTTACATTCCTCCACAAGATAAAGTAAATATACTGTAAAGTAAACTTAAATATTCATCCAAATGACTAAATATTTAACATATGAGATTAGTGTGTAAGTGTAGATGACGTTTGACACTAATTTTAGGCATTAAGAATAGTGAGCATCACATGTGTATCAGCGGTAAGGTTAAGCGACTACTGAGTCTTGAGTAAGTTTAAACCATTTAGGATAGATCAATTTATATCTTTGGTTGGTTAAAGTTAGGATGAGAGAGTGTACTTGTTGATTGTTGTATATTTGTGTGCGAGTGTGTGTATTTATGTATGAGATGTATGTATAACCACCATTACCCCATCCTAAGATAATATGTTTTTATAATGACCAATGTGTATGAAATAGAACTTCTATGAGGGGAATGACATACTTATTGAGTGGATCGAGGAGTGGTTGTAATCCGAGCAATACCCACATAATGTTAAGATGTGCAATTATAACTTAACGCTGAATAATATATGACTTTTTTGAATTTCGTAAGCGTTCAATGAAAAGTATTTTGTTGGAAAGCTATATAAAATAGTTGAAAATATACATTATTGATTCTGAAGTCACTTTATTGAAGGAAAAAATATATTTTTGACTTAGAAAAGAGATACGTGTACATTTTCAAATTTATAGTAATTTACTGAAAAAATGCACATGAAGTAGAAGTAAAACATTTTACTTGAGAAATAAGATACTTTTAATATATAAAATATTTTTGTGATAAAGATAATTAAATTTTGAAAGATCTCAGTAAAAGCATTTTGTGAAAATATATAATGACACGTATTTTACATATCGAAGAATCGTAAAATAATTAATTTTTAAATCCATATTGGGTCGTATGGTACTATAATTTTGAGTAATGTTGAGTAGTAACATTTTTGATCCTTTATAATTTTACTAGATAACTTTATCCGTGAAAACTTGCAAGGGCTGTAACTTTTGATAGGAGCCGAATTAGGGTCTGAGATCAATTCCATTGGAAATATACAATGGTTTCACTTTATGTAGAGTGGGTATATTAGCGATTTGGACTTTCTTCAAACGGTACACGACCATTTGAAATTAGACGGTTTCTAGGACAACTTAGTGGGCAACTAGTAAGGTTTGGATGAGGCTCAATAACCCATTTCGGTTTTAAGGGCATTATTAGCTGCTATAGTAATTCCCAAATCATTTTCCCATCTTCCAAATAAAGCTAAACCTCTATTTAAACTTTTCTTTAGCCAAAACCTTCTCAAATCTCTTTTTAAAAGCAAGCCAAATTCATAGACTAATGGTAGATTAGCAAGGGGATTAGCTAGAGACTTTCAAATCTTCAAATTTAAAGAAGAAACTTTGGGGCTTTGCTGTTTATTTTTGGATTTGCCTTGTTTGCGTGTAAATCATTGGTTTTTGGGTGTTTGGTGAGTGGTTTATCATCTTACAACATACTAAATATATAACTATATGTTTTGATATGTTTGGATCCATTTTTAAAGTTAATTATGTTTTATGTTGTTTTGGAACCCAAATTGACGTAAAAACGAGATTTAAATGATTTAAAGTGATTTAATCATGTGTTGATGTGTAATCGATCATATAAATGTTAGGCTATGTTATAAATGTATTTTGAGGTGATTTTCCATGATATGATGTGCATTTGTGTGTTTGGATGATGATTGGATGTTGTTGATGCTTGTTTTGATGTTGTTTATATGTTTGGATGGTTGTAAATGTCCATCAGAGAAAAAGGAGGTGTTTTGTGATTCTGCAGTCGAGGGTCTTTATGTAAAGTAGAGATGTGCTGTCCTATTTGATGCACAAAGAATGGGAGATCTGTAAACATTGGATTGGACATCGATGGATCAGCTCTAGAGTGCTTGGGCCGTATCAATGCATAGCGGATGCATGCGAATCAAATGTAATAATGGAATCGATGCGAAGAAGAAGTGCCAAAGGAGCTATAGGTTTTTGATTTGGCTATGGGGTCCAGCTTGGGGCGTTGGGTGCTAGGCTAGGTTGGGGATGGAAGTGCTTTAGGCTGTGTATGGTCAGTAGGAGGAGGTCCGGACATAAATCCATGTCTGGAGGTGGACTTTGGGTTGGTGGAAAAGTAGCCTAGAAAAGGCAAGAGGAAGCTTTGGTCTAGGGATGGGAAGGATTTGGAATGGTGTTAGGTTACCGAACATAAATTCTTGTTCGGTGCTACTTAGGGCTAGCTGTTATATGGCTTCGGGCATAAACATAACAAAGCATTGGAAGTAGGGTCTTGGCTTTATGCTTTGGGTTTAGCTTCAAGGTCACTTCAGAAATGGCATGGGGTTGCTTCGGGGCATCTTAGGGATCACTTCAGGGATTTTGAGCAATAGCTCATGGTAAGGGTGTATGACTCTTGGATGACTCGAGATGACTTTGGGATTCTTTTCATCAATAAAGGAAGAGAAGTAACTTTGTTGTATTAATTGGGTGAATCGCTTTTGTCTGAGTAGACACGTTCGATGAGGTGAAATGATGTAGTAGGGAAAGGTGTGTTTCACTATCAAGTCATGTGCAAGAGGAATAGTTGATAACTTTGGATGCAATAGGTGTTCCGTTGGACATGGGTATGTGAAAATGCTCAACTACGTACCCTGCACATTGGTGATGGTTTAGGCAACCTTGATGATGCCAATGTTAGGAACTGAGATGTTGGTTTTGATGACAACAACCTTTTAACTTATCTTATTATAAAATATGTACTAGCACTATTGTCTAGATAGATATGTATATGCAGAATATATATATATATATATATATATATATATATATATATATGCAGGTATTGATTACTGAAGACTAATCAGTATAAAGACTCAAGACTCAACATTGAAGACTCTAGAGTATCAAGATCAAGATTTAAAGTTACGTGTCTAGTTTTTGTTAAAACTTCATAATAGCATGGAAATTTTCATTTCGAATTTCATCTGGGATGGAACCCATTTCTACCTTCTTCGTGGTTTACAAACCCACGACAAGTAGCTTACGAACCTATGACAGGTGGCTTACAAACTCACGAACATCCTGGTTTTGTATAAGTTCTCGAGTCCTGATGTGATGAGATATTCTGCAGCAAGAAGCTTGCAACTTCAAAATGGTTTTTTGAAATGATTTTCAAATTTGTTTTTCAAAATATTTTAGCCTTAAAATTATCTTTTCTAATGATTTTCAAAAAGATGTTTTAGCCTTAAAATATTATTTGTTTTTGTTTTAAAATAAATTCTTGTTTTAAACTTCATTTTCAAAACAAATTTTATATTGTTTTTAACATAGGGACGTCGAAATCATGGGATACCCCATGTCAACATGGTGGCCATTGAATTCAAAAGTTTCAATTTTCAAAAGAAGTGTCTATTCATTTAAATCTCTTCGCAAATGATTATGACCGTTGGTGCTTTATAAATAGCTTCACAAACGAATTTTTTAACTAACTAATTTCATATTTTCTTTACTTCTTCTTCTCCACAAATCCATATTCTATAATTTTCATATTTTTAAGATCATGCTGAAATTCTGCCAAATTCTTAAGTGAATCAAATTAGAATCTCATTCTTGTTTGATTATCTGCCCTCTCTCCAAGACAAAGTGCTATTCAGAGTTATAAGATCAATTTGTAATCAAAAGTTTATCGAGTCTCTCTATAAGGTGTGGTTGTGCTTGAAAATCAATTGGGTAGTCTTGAGTCCCATAAATAAAGAGAGTTTGCCCCGGACTCAAGAGACAGGAGGGTACCTTAAGGCCTTTAGAAATTGAGGATTGTAATCTCGACATTGGTATAATAAAAATCTGTATGAGGTGGTTTGCCATGGTACATCCAGTACATGACTGGATGTAGGGTAACCCCTAACCAGTATAAAATCCGGTGTGTTCTTTCCCTTTACTGATTTATACTTACTTTATGCATCAGTATTTAATTCTGTGATTGTTCTGTGATTAAGTACTGCATTTGTTTGTGTCATAATTTTAAATTAGTCCATATAAGTCTTAGAATCCATTAAACACTATTCACCCTCCTCTAGTGTTAAGTTATTTTTGATGAGCTAAGGCCCAAGAATTTTACTATGGGAGAAAATACATTATATCATGGAATTTATCTTACTTGGATTTTTATTTACTTTGGAGTTGATTTCAAAAGGGAAGAATTTATAACTATAAAAGTGTTCAACCATGGAAACATTTCCCTTGTGCAAATTTCCTTAGTGTTTCAACCGTACGAAACATTTACAAAAATGAAGAAAGGCTTGCTCACGAAGAGTTGGAAGAAATGGAGGAAGAAGACGAAGAAGAAGGAGAAGAGGAAGAAGAAGGAATGGAAATTAAAGAGGTGAAGAGGAAGATCAAGAAACTTCCTTAGAGAGTATTGAATTCCCTACTAATCTCGCTAATCCATCCAACAAGACCATTCTCAATAATCAAAGAATTATAATGGAAAATCAAAAGACACTTAAAAGATTAATGAGTAAGAAAATGGATAAGATTTCCACTAAAATAGACAAGTTCTTCGGGAAAGTTAGTAGAAAGCTTGGACTATCATCTTCTTCATCTTCATCTAACTAGTTTTAGTTCATATTATCTTAAGTTCTATCTTTGTATTTCCTTTATTTTAGTTAATATTATATTATCTTATGTAATGTTGACTAGAATTATTAATGGAATCTTTCAATTCCTGTTATTCAACTTCACATGTCTCTGTAATTGCTTGTTTTTATATTATACAAATTTTAGTTTAATAGATTTTTTCATAATATTCAAAAAAAAGCAAAATGTCACTTTAGCAGAGGCAAGTCGACATACACCATCCCCCATGTCGACATATAACGGGCAGAAAATAGTTACACTTTCAAATTTTAATTTCATGTAACTAACTTATGTCTATCATTTCAAAAGAATTTCTACCCCTATTTATATCTGTTTCTTCCAGAATAAATTATCAAACTTCATCTCTAATCACTCTCTTCCATAGTTCTTCTTATTTCCTGAATTATGGCTTCTCCGATTAAGAATGTAAGCGATAATCTTGAAGAAACTCTCACTTCCTTTAAGAATATTCTTACATTTATACTTCATAATCAACGTCACTTAGAATTGAGTCAAATACAGATGATGAAGGAGCAAAGGAGACATTTTGACGCCCTTCGTTGGATGATCTCAGCCCTTAACAAGGACAATCTCAAAAGAAATCCACAAGTCACTCTCGACAAAGATAAAGAAGAATGGGATGCCACCAAAGCAGACCCTATCTTTGGAGAAGATGGATGGGTGGAAATACCAAGGAATGTCTAGTCATTCTGTATGTTATTTGTTATTTGATTGGTGTGTTTTAAACTGATTGACTTAACGTATTTGGTATGGTTTGTATATATGTTTGGATTGAATAATTACTGTAAATATGATTGGCTGATGATTTATTTGTTTTTTGGATTACACTTATGATCACTTTTCATGCTTATGATCACACTTAGCACTTATTCACTTATATGGATTACTCTATTTTATGGTTAATTATACCATATCAAGTTCAGGGAATTTATTAGTTAGATGTTTTTGTTGACGACAAAGGGGGAGAAGTTATAAAATAGTAGTTGGCTTGGAGTGAGGGGAAGTTATGATTGGAGTAAGGGGGAGTCATGGAGTAAGGGGGAGTTATGATGGGAGTTATGGTATATATATTTTATAAATACATGTTGTTATCATCAAAAGGGGAAGATTGTTAGGAACTGAGATGTTCTTTTTGATGACAACAACCTTTTAACTTATCTTATTATAAAATATATACTAACACTGTTGTCTAGATAGATATTTATATGCAGGATATATATATTGTAACATCCCGCCTTTTCGCACGCTTTAATCGACACACATGCCGATTCAAACCATACGGAAGGGCGGATTGTTATGGGGTAAATAAGAAAAACAGGGAAAGCAAAAAAAAACAAAATAGAATCTTGCAGCGGAACGATAAAATATAATAATCAAATATACAGTTTATAAAGCTGTTTTACAAAATATTCGATTTTTCTTTATACAATAAATAACAGAGTTCACATACCAAAGGATAATAACAATGCAGCGGAATAAAATGGTGTGGTGGAATAATATAGTAGATAATAGTAAGAAAATCTTTGTCTTCATCCTCCAGAAGTAAGGTCTTCAAATCCTGAAATGCTCAGGCTGACCCGAGCGAATTGAAAAGACAAAACACTCGAGTCAGAACTAAAATATCTTATATGTGTTAAATCAACATGAATAAATTTGATTGTAGTAACTCAAGAGATGCTCAGGATTTACATCTCTTAAGGATCCGTTAAACTATTTACTATGTAGTAATATTTCGCTATTATAATAGTGTGTAATAGTAAAATAAAATAACTTTTTTCTTAGCATTAAGGGGTTACCCATATAGCCCTTAACACGTAATAGTCCCAGTAGTCCATCCAATATCATGGTCCCTCCTGATCCGGAAGCCACCAGAGGATACCACACGGGCTATGGGAGAAACCCAAACTCCTACAAGGCGTGATAGGGTAGGTGACACGGCACAACTAGGCAATGCCAGGATAGATATACCAATTACGCTTCCGGGTCGATGGTAACGCGTAGTAGCCACTGCCGCCCACCTTGAACAACACCCCCAAAATCAAAAATCAAAAGTGGCCACCGAATCAAATCCAAAAGTCAAAATATAATATCGAAGGGATGTGTCCGATCAAAGGTGCTACCTCAATTAACCCATCGATCGCCCCTATTTTAGCCACCTTATGCCAACTCAAGGGAGTTGGGTCCATGTATTTACCTCAAAGGAAACGACGCCACCATCCTACTTCATTCTGGAATCTCCACCGCTTACACGGTTGTTAAAGTGGTTTTCGGAGTTGGCAGAGAGTATGACAACTTCCGATCCCGGTCTCTTTAACAACCAACCGTTATTATAACACCGCGGTCTTTTCAAAATAGTTTATACTTTTAAAACCAGAATAAAATATCCATTTCAAAATCATATAAATATGATATCATTTCTATTTTAAAACCCAAATCAATATGATATCATTTTATTTCAAATATATCCTTTTCCAAAAATCATAGCACTTTCAAATCTATATATCTTGAAACCCATATCTTTGAAATATAACTTCGAATACTCAAATGGTTTAAATACTAAATTACTTTATATAATAAAATAGCTTTTTAATTTCACAAATAAATTTCCAAATTCCGATTTAAAACTCCAAATTAACCATTTTATATTTCCATATAACTCAAAGCTTTAAATATTCCACCATTTAAAGATTAATTCTATGATAATTTCATATATCAAATTTAATTACTATTATATAGATTTGAAATGTTTACTTAATAAACCCAATATAGTTCAAGTAAAACTTTTAACTTCAAACAACTGTATATTCTTTCAATTTATTTAACTTGATAAAATTCATTTATCTCCCCTTTACATTCATTTAAATTACTTTAAACCAAATCAAGTTACAAGAATCATATCCTTGAAAATCTCCATTTTTATTTAAATTCCAAATCAATTTATTCAAGTACAATTCTTAAATAATTCAATTTAAACCAACTTCATATTTATCTTTCAACTTAAATTTCATTTAAGTCAATTAAAACTCTATATATACACAATATCTTAAATATGTACTAAACCATAGAATATAAACAATCAAACTCCATTATTAACTCATTTTTATTTATCAATTTTATACATAGCTTAAATTCAAGAATTTAACTATGTATATATAAATAATATTTATATAACATCAAAATTTAATATTTATTAAACCATATTCTTTTCAAAACCATAGAAAATCATTTCAAAAATAATTTTATATATATACCGCGCCGCCTGTATAAAATTTTCTATCCCATGGTCAAGTGATACATATATTTATCATTTCAATCCGTAATTTAAAATAAAAATTACGGTTATATATCATTTCAAACCGCAATCCCGAATGAAATGAAAATGCATAATAACTTGCAGTTTATAACAATATATAATACAGCATCCATTCATCCAATATCAACCATCAATCATTTATCACAATCATCGCCCAATTCAACAATAACATCAATTTAGGACGGATAATAAACAACAGATATTAACTAGCAGTTTATATTCAATAATAAATTAAATAACTGTTTAACTGGCAGTTTATACGCAATGAATAATTAATTAATAATTTAACTAGCAGTTTAAATGCAATGAATAAATTAAATAGCAGTTTAATTTAAATAAATGAAATTAACCGAGATGATGATTAAAAATACGCCAAACAACCATAATTAAATTTTAAATCACATCATATATCAATTTAACAAACATAAGAAATTTTAGAAGTTGTGAGTGGGTTATGCGACGACCCAGAATTTTGAACAAATTAAATTGCAATTATCAATTGATTTAAATATTTAAAAGTTAATTTTAACTTGAATTCCAGATATCAATATTCACTTGTTAATTAAATCATTGAATTTTATAATTGAAATTGGGTAAATTGTTGAATCAGAAATTTTTAAACCTGTTAAAAATAATTTGAAGGCTTATAACATTTATATACGATGATACTGAAGATAATAGAATGGTTGAAATTTAATTTAAAGGTGATTTGTTGAGTTTTGAAAATATATCGTTTGAATTGAAATTTAAAATAGCCTTCCGAGGCATAGTCTCGGAATTTGACGAAATTAGTTCCATTGGATCCGTAATAGTTAGTTATTATCGGATTTCAATTCTCATAGCAGTCAGAGTTGTCGTTTGACCCTGACAGCTCAAAACACTTAGAAACTATTTTAATCGATTTAATTTAAAATTGATCGTTTACTTCCGTAACTCGCGCATATGATCGAATTAGCTTCCGAAACACGTTCCATTATGTTTGGAATACGGGTTAAACCTTATAAACGTCTGTCGGCATGTCTGATTCGGAGTTCGAAATTTCGAGTTATGCGGAACGAGATATTTTGGAAATTTAAATAAATATATATATAAGGGTTAAATCAACAACCACCCTATAGTTGTTCTCGCCACCCTACCTTCTGGACGCGTAGAGATATTTTCTCCTTTCTCGTTTAAATCACGCTCAACCTACCTGAGAAAAAATCAAGATCTTCAGAACGAAAAAAATGGCTTCCCCTTATTTTCAAAATCGCTACCACTCCCTTACTCTTTTGTTTCCAGCAAACGAAATCGAAATTTTCTTGCAAGCAAATCATTCGTCCCCTCTGTCCTATTCAGTATAGAAACTATCTCAAAAAAATCAAATTTTCCTTGTTAAAAATTGGATCGAGTAGTTCAACTCATTCAACCGAATCATTCGAAAAAAAAGGGGAATCACGAACCAAAATTCGCGCGTCGTATCAGTGTCGCACGCAACCCTAGAGCAGCACACAAAGTAGGATGGAAATCGCGAGGCAGCGATAGGAGGGAGGTGAAACTCGATTTTGTTAGGCGTTTGGGTCGTCAATCAATTGAGGGTTTCCGATGAGGGGCGTATTTGTGGCAAGCGGCGCGACCTTGTTAGGGGTTGCGAGGGTTTTGGCATGGCGCGGTTTTGGGTGTCGCCGCGCAAGGCGTGAGAGTGGTTTTCGAAGCGATGTGATGCAGAGGCGTTGGGTAGTGGTAGGAGGCTCGCACGAATGCCGTGAAGGCAAGGTTGTGGTGGCCTTGGTTCTGTTGTCAGTGAGGTAGTTTACTTATATATTAATTATAACTTGTATCTTAGAGGTTGCTGTGTTATAGAAAAGAAAATAAGTATAATTTAATGTTTGATTTTAACAAGTAATATATACAGTAAAGTATAAACTGTTCATTACTTTCAGTTTAAAAATTTGCTTATGTAAATAGAAAGGTATTCCAGTGAGAATTATGTGATTTGAATTGTAAAGACAATTTAAAATTTAATTATTTGTTTAAGTGAATCTAAAGGAATTTTATTATAAAAATAATGAATGAGATGATTTACTTGTTTTATTAACCTGTTTAACTATTTTTAGTTACTAAAGAATATTTTATTAAAAAGAAAGTTATTTTAAAAATTGAATTATTAGATAAATTAAATTTATTAGTCAAATTAATGGTTAGTTAATTAAAGTATCAAGTGGTAATTGATTTTTCGATTTGTTCAAATATTAGTAAACTACCTAAGTTTTATACAAGGTTAAAAATCGAGGTAACCAACGAAATTTTGAAGTGGATTGCAAATAAAAGCAAAGGTGAGTAAATCTCACGCTTCTGAGTTTTTATTTAAATTTATATGGTTAAATTGAAATGATTGATTGAATGGTCGGATTGAATTGATATGCTATATTGTATAGTAATATCTAGATTATTTTGGAATGACTGGTAGTTTGGAATGATTGTTATTGGCAATTGGAATAATGAATGCTGTGAGTTGCCTGAATATTTCGGTACCCTGAGTTATCGAAATATATAAATTGGATTTTTGTAAGGAATATAAGGGTGAATTTTGAAAGTGAAATAATTGTAGAATAAAAAAAAGGATGATCTGGAAAGAAATGAAATGATATTTAGAAACTGAAGTTAAAATTGTAAAGTAGAGTTGTAAAACGAGTTCTAAATCAAAGTTCAATCTAACAAATAAAGTTTCTAAATATTAAGTGTTTTAACAACTTGAATGTTTACGTGTAATTGTTAATTGACTCGAATTTAAAAATAAATTTGGCTTTAAATTCCTTTACGCTTCTATTATAAAACGAGTAATTAATTTGTTTAAAGAAGTAAATAAACAATAGTTACTTTCACATTGAGATTTATCGAGAATGATTAATATTGTGGTTTAATTAATGTAATTAAATTTGATTAGGATAAATTAAAATATAATTGGAAATCCTTAATTTATGTAATTAAAGATGTAATCAAAGATTGATAAATTAAGATGAATTAATCCATAATAAGTGACTTACGAGAAATTAATTAATATAACTAATTAAGGATAAATGAAATTAATATAGTTAATTAATTTATGAGGTAATTAAAGATTTCTTATTGATTTTGGTTAAAAAAATAATTAACATCGTGAAATGAATTAAAGTTAAATTCTTGAATATAATTGAAGGATAATTAATCCAGGGTGATTAATTAAGATGAAAATGATAGGATTCTGAATTAATTGATTTGAAATCAATTAATGTTTAATGGAGAAATCTAAGTGGATGAGATTAGTAATTCAATCAGGATTAATTTAATTCAATTAGAATAAATTGAATTGATTTGTGTGATTAAGCTTTGCTTATGGATGATTGAATGGTATTGGGTGTTTTGAATGAGTTGATATCTCTGATATGAAATGTTGTGTATTTCATTTGGATAACTAGGGTTAGAAAGATAGAGGACTCGAAGAGGTCGGGATCAGGTATTGGGAAATACCCGGAACCACTTCGAATTCTTATAAATTGATATGTGAGATTTACAAGTTGGAATGAAACATTTTTAAGTAAATCGGACTATTTGATCGAAATGTGGCACTCAGGAAACTTATGTGTGAAATAAATTATGTCTATGACATATTGTGGATTTGTAAAATTGGTTTGAGTTACCCTAGGTTTTATTTAAGTTGTATGTTATGGTATTCTATGTTAGATGGGTTTACTCACGCTGGTTTCCAGCCTGACCCGGGTGTTACTTTGGTGTAATGCTCGGGTCAGACCGAGTATTACAGATTTCCAGGTAGGTACGTTCTGGAGCTCAGGAGGCGAGCTGGATGGCAAGAGCGTATAGAGTATTTCTGCTGTGTTTATTTTATTGTTAATCTGAGTCATGATAATTATATATATTCAGTGACTGTATATATGTGAAACTCTGATGTATATTAAATGTAATCGACAGATATTGTATTCTTTTGTAAACTTTTATTATTGATTATTATATTTTATCCGCGGCGAATGTGAGTTGTTGTTGTTTCTGTTCTGCTTCTTCTATCTCTTTCTTCTTTTTCATAACTATCTGGAATTTTCGGCTTCGAAAATTTCAGGTCGTTACATTTGGTATCAGAGCTGAAAGGTTAAGCGAGAACCTTGGCTCTGGTGGGAGTTACTCATTTAACAGAGTCTGTAGTACTCTAGAATGAGTTGAGAATATATATATATATCTGAGCCCATACTTGTTATTTTCTTATATAAAGATTTTAAATGATTTCATATATATTTTGATATATAAAGCAATATTTCCTTCTAATAAATATTAAGGTGATTGGTTGTTAATTATTGAAATTAAAAATAAGAAGTAATATAATACAACCAAACTGAAGTCTTGAATTGGAATTAAATTAAGTAGAAATAGAAATACAACCAAAGTAAATTTAATGGATTGAAAATGAAATTCTAAATCTGGTCCCAGAATTTGGAAATTTTGTTTCAAAGTAATGAAAAATAAAAAATAAGTATTATTTGGATAACTGGGACTTGTTGCAAACAATGGGTTGTTTGAAAATTTGATTTGAATTAAAGACCAAAAGTGGTCTAAAATTTAAGGATGACCTCGTGTGTAAAGGAAATAATATGTATGAATAAGGAATATATATAAATTAAAAATAGTTTGAATAAACCCTAAATGTTGAGTTTAGGAATGGGATGTGATACCCAAGTGATAAGTTTTTAAGTGGGAAGATTTTTATTGTGAAGTTTAAGGATTGAATGAGGTTGATTGGATTAAGTAAATTGAATTTAACTTGGGAGAAGTTAAATAATTTTGAATGAACAACTTGAATTGGAAATTTCAAGATAAAATTGGAATTTAACTTGGAAAGTTAAATGGTTGATTTGAATTGGGAATTTGTATGATCTCAAAATGGGTTTGAGGTTTAAAAATTGAAAATGGCTGGATGTTTTAAAATAAATTGGATGATATCATCCTATTGTTAATGAAAATCTTTAAATTGAGAATGGTATGGTATAAATAAAATAAATTTGAGTAATTGAAATGTAAAATAAACTTGTTTAAGAACTGGCTTCAAACTGGAAGATAAAATTTAATAATAAATTAAAATTGTAAAATAAAATTGTATTGAACTCTTATTTGATCCTTGAAATACATAAGTTGAGATAATTTAAAATGGAATTTTGAAAATTGGACTCAGAAACTAAATTGATTAAAAACTTTGAATAGAAGTTAATTTGGTTTAAAAAGTTGAACCAACCTTTGAGAATTTAACTCGAATTTATATAATTTGGGATAGTTTAAATTCAAGATTGAAATTGAATTAGTTTAAAATTGAATTTGGTTTGAATTAATTGGATTGGTGATTGAAGATGTATAAGTTTAAAAAAATTTTAAAGGGAAATTGAATTGGATTATATTGAAATGATTTGAATTTAAAATGGGTTCAATTGATAATAATTCAAATTGATTGGAATAATTTGAAATTATAATTAAAGTTGAACAGGATTAAAATAAAATGGAAGTGTAAATTTACATTGAATTGTTGGGGAAGTGAACAGTTTGACTCTTGACTATTTTCAATATAAATTGTTTTGATATAAACTTATTTTTCTAAGCTATTAAATATATACAACCTTTCTTTCTTGAAGCCAAATTATTTTATACTTGTTTTACAATTATTTTTGAAGCTATTTAACCATTTCTCAACTGTTTTCTAAACTAATTACTGTTTTTCAACTATTTCACAAACTATAAATTGTTTTTCAACTACTTATCTATTTTAAAAAAAATTCAAGCTATTTTTCTAAATATAAACTGGTCGAAGTTCAAACTATTATGGATTTAATACCCAACCGAGAAAGAATTCATGCGATAATTCAATGGAATTGAGGCAATTGTGAATAGAAAGGAATTGATTTGGCTAATAATCGATGAAGATAATTACATAGGATGTACGTATATTATTCTATTCGCATAATGATTAGATCCAGATTCAAGCACAGAATTTCGAGATAGTATATCGATCCGAGTTAGGATTTTTCACTCGATTTTCAACGGCGAACCTGGATATGGATTGTTGATTGGTTTTGGATATTCTCTATCATAGCTATGGCTATGCAAGGAGAAGGGCGGTTTCTAATCAAGAAACCAGATCTGAGTCCGCACTCGGAAGTCGGGTGGACAATACTAGTTCGAAAGTGAAATTGTGTGATTGAGTAGGCGGTCAGATTGGTATAGCGTACGGATGACATGTGTATATCGTACGGATTTGAATGAAATGGATATTGGAAGGAGTAATCAAATTTAAATGTTTGATTTTGAATAAACAAAGTTATATATCTTTGTTATATAAGATAAATCTCCCCTTGTTAAATCTATTGCCAGAAGAAAAGAATTTTGAAGGTGTTTGAAGTATAAAGAAGTTTTATACAAGTTTGAAATGATCCAAAGTTTTAAAAATATATATATATATATATATATCTGTATATATATATATCTGTATATATATATATATATATCTGTATATATATATATATATATATATATATATATATATATATATATATATATATATATATATATATATATATATAAAGGATCATATGAGGATTTTAGAAAGGGTTTTGGGAACCTTTGGATTTGGAAAGGCTTTTGGTTTTTGGGTAAAATCAATATTGAATTTGGAAAGCCTAATTTGTGAATTATCGATTTTGTGTAAAGGAGCTTTGTATAAGATCATACTAGGTGTATGATTTGAAGATACTATATGTGTATAGTATAAAATGTTTTGATGATGGCTCTGGGGCAAAAGGCGCTCCCTTGAAATGAACTTCTCAGGAATGCCACCGGGTAGTGCTGCCTTGAGCCCCATGGGGGGTTCTAAAGTTGATCCTGTGAGGAGTCCGAACAAAACTAGTTCCTGGGGATTATGAGTAGTGTATACCATAGCGGAAGTCGTGTGTGCCGCTGAGAGCCAACAGTCGACGTTTGATTGTATATCGGTAGACTGCGACCTATGTAGGAGTGGAGAGGTTTTATTTCGACAGCAAAAATCAGAGGCCGTTGAGTGCCTGCAGTTGCATGGACTTTTGCTGTGATAGCAACGTAACCCTGGTATGTAACTGCGATCTGTTGTGGGTTCCATGGCGTAATCGAGAGGCTGCGGAGAGCCTGCAGTTGCATGGACTTTTGCTGCGATGGCAACGTAACCGTGGAATGTAACCGCGACCATGGATGGGGAGGATGATTTCCAGAGCATTCTCGCCAAAGATATTTCCTCTATTTCAAAAAAAAAACTGTTTTCCATATTTTCAATAAAATTATTTCCCAAGTTTTTTCACTGGATGTTGAAAACGAGTTTACCAAGTACTTATAGATTTTCAGTCCTACGCCTGATCAACGTACGACTGAATTTCAATGAGAACAAGGATGGACTGGTTTAGACATCGAGTTATAAAAAGTATTTTTATATAAAAAGCTATTTTATTAGTAATGTGAATTTAAAAGCATTTCTAATTTTTTTAAATAAAATGTTGGAATTTTAGGGAAATAAGAAGGAAATCCAAACTGGAATTTTAATGAAGTCATTCTTTGTAATTAAAAAAAATTGAATATTAAACTAAAAGTGAAAGTAAGCTAATCAGTAAATAAATTATTTAATAGTGTATGTTAATAAAATTTAACTTGGGTAAATAAATGGATTATAAATTAATAATGGAGTTTGGTAATGAATTCGAATTGTAAATAGAATTCGACTTGGATATGATAATGAATTAAATAAGAGGAGATGTTGTAAAATAAAAATAAAATAGAGTTGGATTGAAAAATGTGATGGTTTGAATTATAAATCAAATTAAGGGTGATTTGAATAATATTTAATGAAATTTTCAAGTAAATTGGATAAAAGAGAAGTGATTATAATAGCAATGGTTTGAGTTGCAAAACAAAACCCAAGTGAATAGAAATAAATTGAGAATGGCCTTGTATTAATAAAATAAATTCGGAAATGAATTAAGTAAGTAAATGAAAAATTTAAAATGGGTTAATTGAGTTAAATAATAAATGGATTGAAGTCTGATTGAATAAAAAACTAAATCAAAGTCGTGATTGGAATTGGATTATCAGACTGAACTTAAGTTCGGTGGCATATTAATTTGAAGTATAAATGAGTTAAGTATGTGCTTGGATATTATTTTGAAAATTGAGAAGGTGAATTAAAACTAAAATTTAAAAGGGATGGGCAACTGAGTTGAATGGAAATTGATTAAATGAGAATCAAATAAAAGTAAACTTAAGTTTGATGTTGGAATAAATTAAAGTAAATTAACTTAAATTTAAAATTTATGGAAGAATAAGAGTGAAAGCCCATTAAATAAAGCTTGGATTGAATTAATTTGGGAATGGCTAGAAGTATACAAGAATGGAATTAAATATAAAATGAGTTGAAATCAATTTGAAATAGTTATAAACTAAAACAGATACTCTATTAAGCAGATATCGCCGAATTTACACATAAACAGTTGTTATTTGACGTAAACAGAAGTAATTAAAATTCTATAAATTAATAGAGATTTAATAAATTGATTTTTGAATCATTTGAAGTAAATATGAGTTTGTTTGGATTAAAAATAAATTGAACATAAGCAATTGAGTTGTAAACCATTAAAATTGAATGAAATGGCATATAAATTTGGGTGGAAGAAATTGGATTGGCATTGAATCATATAAATCGCTTATGGTAAGCGTTTGGTGTTTGATGCTTTTGTAATGCTTGTGTTTTGCTATTAAAGTAAGTGAAATGCTAATAAATTCTCTATATATGGCACTTACATATTTAAATTGAGTAAGTACAGGTACCGGGAAGCCGTTTGGCTGGATTTGGTCGCGCTATTTGCTAGAATAAATAAGCCGCTTGCTTAAAATGCTAAATTAGGTACGCCTACGCAATAAAAATAGGAAATATGAACCATTTTTGCTTTTTCCGACCGTGTGGGTAGATGTATATATATATTTATATCTCTTGTCAAATTGTAAAAGCTCCTTCGTACAAAGGAGACTCTGCCAAAATTTTCCGAAAATTTTGGGAATTAGAAATTTTATGACATTTTTTGAATTTTTTTTTATTAATGACAAAATGATTTCAGATTAGAAATGGAAATAAACTAATGAATGAAACTAATCAAAAATAATAATAAAATAAAATAAAATGCAATATTTAGGTTTGAAGATAAATTGAATTCATATGAAAATAGAAAAAACTAATTTGAAATAGATATGAGGCCTATGTAAGGAAATGTATAAAATGATTAAAAGGTTACAATTGAATATTGTTGCTAAGTAAGATATGCAGGTATTAAAGGGAAAAGAAAATTGGATTTGATTCCAAAGGATAAATGTGAATTGCCCGACTAAAAGGTATGTATTTTAATTTCTGTATGAATTGGATTGGGTTTTTGATCTAGCCACTTGGCTTTCTGTTTTCTTTCTGGAATTTAGGAGCCCGTAGAGGCCTTTTGTAGTTGTACCGAGCTAGCTGCGCAAAGGAGACGCTGACAAAATTTTTTGGGAATTTAGAGAGTTAGAAAATTTTTGAGAAAATTTTGATAATTCCAAATTTGGTTTTAAATTGTAATTTGAATGATTGGGTAAAAAGGGATTGTTTGAAAACTGTGAGAGAGTTTGGGAAGTTAGTAAGATGGATAAGAAGTCTTTTATAAAAGACAGTTGGTAGGATGTTGATAAAACTGCTGTTTTTGGAGAAAAGGTAAACGGGTATTGGTCCATTCTTCCTAACTAGTAATTTCGGGGACGAAATTCTTTTAAGGGGGGAGGAATGTGACGACCCAGAATTTTGAACAATTTAAATTGGAATTATCAATTGATATAAAAATTTAAAAGTAATTTTAACTTGAATTCCAGATATCAATATTTACTTGTTAATTAAATCATTGAATTTTATAATTGAAATTGGGTAAATTGTTGAATCAGAAATTTTTAAACCTGTTAAAAATAATTTGAAGGCTTATAACATTTATATACGATGATACTGAAGATAATAGAATGGTTGAAATTTAATTTAAAGATGATTTATTCAGTTTTGAAAATATATCGTTTGAATTGATATTTAAAATAGCCTTCCGGGGCATAGTCTCAGAATTTGACGAAATTAGTTCTATTGGATCCGTAATAGTTAGTTATTATCGGATTTCAATTTTCATAGCAGTCAGAGTTGTCGTTTGACCCTGACAGCTCAAAACGCTTAGAAACTATTTTAATCGATTTAATTTAAAATTGATCGTTTACTTCCGTTACTCGTGCATATGATCGAATTAGCTTCCGAAACACGTTCCATTGTGTTCGGAATACGGGTAAAACCATATAAACACCTGTCGGCATGTCTGATTCGGAGTTCGAGATTTCGAGTTATGCGGAACGAGATATTTTGGAAATTTAAATAAATATATATATAAGGGTTAAATAAACAGCCATCCTATAGTTGTTCTCGCCACCCTACCTTCTGAACGCGTAGAGATATTTTCTCCTTTCTCGTTTAAATCACGCTCAACCTTCCTGAGAAAGAATCAAGATCTTTAGAACGAAAAAAATGGCTTTCCCTTATTTTCAAAATCGCTACCACTCCCTTACTCTTTTGTTTCCAGCAAACGAAATCGAAATATTCTCGCAAGCAAATCGTTCGTCCCTTCTGTCCTATTCAGTATAGAAACTATCTCAAAAAAAAAATCAAATTTCCCTAGTTAAAAATCGGATCGAGTAGTTCAACTCATTCAACCGAATCATTCGAAAAAAAGGGAATCACGAACCAAAATTCACGCATCGTATCAGCGTCGCTCGCAACCCTGGAGTTGCGCACAAAGTAGGATGGAAATTGCGAGGCAGCGATAGGGGGGAGGTGAAACTCGATTTTGTTAGGCGTCTGGGTCGTCAATCAATTGAGGGTTTGCGATGAGGGGCGTATTTGTGGCAAGCGGCGTGACCTTGTTAGGGGTTGCGATGGTTTTGGCAAGCGCGGTTTTGGGTGTCACCGCGCAAGGCGTGAGAGTGGGTTTCGAAGCGACGTGATGCAGAGGCGGTGGGCAGTGGTAAAAGGCTCGCACGAATGCTGTGAAGGCAAGGTCGTGGTGGCCTTGGTTCTGTTGTCAGTGAGGTAGTTTACTTATATATTAATTATAACTTGTATCTTAGAGGTTGCTGTGTTACAGAAAAGAAAATAAATATAATTTAATGTTTGATTTTAACAAGTAATATATACAGTAAAGTGTAAACCGTTCATTACTTTCAATTTAAAAATTTGCTTATGTAAATAGAAAGGTATTCCAGTGAGAATAATGTGATTTGAATTGTAAAGACAATTTAAAATTTAATTATTTGTTTAAGCGAATCCAAAGGAATTTTATCATAAAAATAATGAATGTGATGATTTACTTGTTGTATTAACCTGTTTAACTATTTTTAGTTACTAAAGAATATTTTATTAAGCGGAAAGTTATTTTAAAAATTGAGTTATTAGATAAATTAAATTTATTAGTCAAATTAATCTTTAGTTAATTAAAGTATCAAGTGGTAATTGATTTTTCGATTTGTTCAAATATTAATAAACTACCTAATTTTTATACAAGGTTAAAAATCGAGGTAACCAAGGAAATTTTGAAGTGGATTGCAAATAAAACAAAGGTGAGTAAATCTCACGCTTTTGAGTTTTTATTTAAATTTAGATAGTTAAATTGAAATGACTGATTGAATGGTCGGATTGAATTGATATGCTATATTGTATAGTAATATCTAGATTATTTTGGAACGATTGGTAGTTTGGATTGATTGTTATTGGCAATCGGAATAATGAATGTTGTGAGTTGCCTGAACATTTCGGTACCCTGAGTTATCGAAATATATAAATTGGATTTTTGTAAGGAATATAAGGGGGAATTTTGAAAGTGAAATAATTGTAGAATAAAAAAAAGAATGATCTGGAAAGAAATTAAATGATATTTAGAAACTGAAGTTAAAATTGTAAAGTAGAGTTGTAAAACGAGTTCTAAATCAAAGTTAAAGCTAACAAATAAAGTTTCTAGATATTAAGTGTTTTAACAGCTTGAATGTTTATGTGTAATTGTTAATTGACTCGAATTTAAAAATAAATTTGGCTTTAAATTCCTTTAAGCTTCTATTATAAAACGAGTAATTAATTTGTTTAAAGAAGTAAATAAACAATAGTTACTTGCATGTTGAGATTTATCGAGAATGATTAATATTGTGGTTTAATTAATGTAATTAAATTTGATTAGGATAAATTAAAATATAATTGGAAATCCTTAATTTATGTAATTAAAGATGTAATCAAAGATTGATAAATTAAGATTAATTAATCCATAATAAGTGACTTACGAGAAATTAATTAATATAAGTAATTAAGGATAAATGAAATGAATATAGTTAATTAATTTATGAGGTAATTAAAGATTTCTTATTGATTTTGGTTAAAAAAATAATTAACATCATGAAATGAATTAAACTTAAATTCTTGAATATAATTGAAGGATAATTAATCCAGGGTGATTAATTAAGATAAAAATGATAGGATGATGAATTAATTGATTTGAAATCAATTAATGTTTAATGGAGAAATCTAAGTGGATGAGATTAGTAATTCAATCAGGATTAATTTAATTCAATTAGAATAAATTGAATTGATTTGTGTGATTAAGCTTTGCTTATGGATGATTGAATGGTATTGGGTGTTTTGAATGAGTTGATATCTCTGATATGAAATGTTATGTATTTCATATGGATAACTAGGGTTAGAATGACAGAGGACTCGAAGAGGCCGGGATCAGGTATCGGGAAATACCCTGAACCACTTCGAATTCCTATAAATTGATATGTGAGATTAACAAGTTGGAATGAAACATTTTTAAGTAAATCGGACTATTTGATCGAAATGTGGCACTTAGGAAACTTATGTGTGAAATAAATTATGTCTATGACATATTGTGGATTTGTAAAATTGGTTTGAGTTACCCCGGGTTTTATTTAAGTTGTATGCTGTGGTATTCTATGTTAGATGGGTTTACTCACGCTGGTTTCCAGCTTGACCCGGGTGTTACTTTTGTGTAATGCTCGGGTCAGACCGAGTATTACAGATTTCCAGGTAGGTACATTCTGGAGCTCAGGAGGCGAGCTGGATGGCAAGAGAATATAGAGTATTTCCGCTGTGTTTATTTTATTGTTAATGCGAGTCATGATAATTGTATATATTCAGTGACTGTATATATATTCAACTCTGATGTATATTAAATGTAATCGACAGATATAGTATTCTTTTGTAAACTGTTATTATTGATTATTATATTTTATCCGGTGCGAATGTGAGTTGTTGATGTTTCTGCTCTTCTTCTTTTATCTCTTTCTTCTTTTTCATAACTTTCTGGAATTTTCGGCTTCGAAAATTTCAGGTCGTTACAGGTTACAACACCCACCTTTTGAATTTAAATTGAATTTAAATCCAATTTAAACCCAAAAATTTGACCGTCTCAGAATTCGTCCAAACCAGCATCATCAAGTTCGAAATTTCAATACGATCATAACAAAAGAAACCGCGCGTAAACCAGATATCGTATGCAAAAGTCATGATGATAAATGCGATTGAATTTCAAAAAAAAATAAAATAACAAAAGAGAACACATTTTACCTACAGGCCACGTCATCCATTCTATTACACGTACGCAGGCCACTGTAGCCTACCCCGATGACAGGAAACGCATGCAAACAAGCCGTTGACCACCACACTCGATCACCCTGCCGCCTCGCGTCGCGGTCACGCCCTGCCTCCTAAAGTTCGCTGCCGACCCACCAGGATTCCGGCCCTCAACTCGCCTAGGTCGCGTTCGCCAACTCCCATAGCCACCGCCATATTAGCATGAAACCCTAATCAATCTTGTGCACGATCTAACCGTCGAATCGACGAACGAACCATATAGATGCGCTCCCCTCCGTCCCCTCTTCAAAACCTAGAAACGATTTGACCATCTGACACCGTTCATCGACGCGCGATGAACGGTCGAGAATTTATTTAGAAATTCCGAACAAACGATGCATCAAATCGGAAAACGAATTTCAGTTTTTAGATGTGTACATCGAAAGCTTCAATATATATTTTTTCCAAATTTTTCTGAGGACTTTGAAATTTTTGCTTTGGATTTGATTTGCAATTGGATATGGAAATATAGAATTTTGTCTGCCATTGAGAAAGAGGAGGAATAGAATGTATAGAAATGAGAAACAGAGGCTATTAGGGTTTATAGCACGATATATATAGGCACGGTTGACATTTGAATGGATAGATAAGATAGATTTACGCACTAACGCCAAAGTGGCCCAAAAAGCCCGTTTCGACTCCGGAATGAAATTGGGTCAACCCATATATCAAAATAGATGTTTTTAAATATTTTAAACGCGATAGAACAAGTTTCAAGTCCAAATTCCATCGTATGAAGAAGTTACGCTAAAATCAATATTTTCAAATTGATTTCAATTGATTTCAATTTCAAAAATTTCAAGGCGTTTCGAGTCCGTACGATCAAAGGACAAGTCCGATTGCTACGAAACTTGAAACCCTACAATAATTCACCGTTTTGGATCCGATGAAACTGGTTTCGTTGAAATCCGAGTTAGTGGCCAAAATGGCTATTTTTCCATTAATTAAATAAATTAATAATTAATTAATTAAATCCAATTTTAAATTTCAATCTTAAAATTGACAAATTTTATTACTTTTATATTTATCAATCAATTTCAATGTTTTAAATGAATTAAAAGTCAATTTAAAGTTGATTATCTTATCGATTTCAGTATTTTCCTCAGTTCCATTCAAATTCTGAAATTATAAATTTAATTTCCAAAATTTCTATTGAATTAAATTAAAAAATCATTTTTCCATTCATTATTTTCAAATAGATGGATTTAACATTGGATTCAAAACTATTTACATTGATATCCTCACATTTCATCTAAATTCCCATTTTAAATATTAAATCCATTTAATTGCAATTAAATCCTTTTATTAAATTTTAAATTCCAATAAATTAATAAAGCTTTATTCCATTTCTATTTTCACCTTTATTTCAATTGCATAACATTTTATTCCAATTTTACTATATTTTCCAAATACGTACATTAATTATTATTCATATTCTCCATTAATTATTTACTTAGTTTTATACTTTAAATTCATTCAAATAAATCAATAAATCTTGATTTACAATCTTTACCTCAACCAATAGTCATATTATAAATGGAATTGTCATTATTTTCAAAAATTACTTGAACTAACGTTAACGTAATTTTTTTATATGTATTTATTACAATTGATTACGAGTTATAATTTAATATACTTGTCTAAAAGGTTAACTTACAATACTTGTTACCCTTTAACGTTTATTTCACTCATAAGCTATTATTAACAACCAAATGTTGAAATTTGATTAAGACCAAATTCAATGCATTACATGAGTGGATAAATGATTAAAGTTTTACACTATTTCCCCTTATTCTTTATTTGTATTAATAGCTATGTTTCAAATGTGAAATCTTATTAATTACCCACACAAATTAAGGTTTTAAAACCAAACCTTAGCTCCATTCTTTTTTTTCCAATTTATTACTTGTGAAAAATTTCCCGTTTCTATTTATTTATTACATACGTACCTTCAGCCCTTGCATTAATTCTCATAACCATTACATTATTGATATCTAAATTTTGATTTAGTAAACCAATTTGTTACAACTTTACTTACATTAATACTATTTCCCTTATTTTGGTTACTATTTCATACGTAGATCACAAGTTTACATTTCATTATACTATCTTATGAAAGAATATACATTTCTAATACTTTATCACATTTATTAGAATTAAATTTTCAAATTTTCTAGATACAACAAACTATGATCTTACAGTTATTTCAATTAATTGGGATTGTGCTAAATTAATTATTTATAAATTTACATTAACATAATTGCATTAATTTACATTCGGTTACAAATAAATCAATATATTATTTCACCCATAAATACAATAATTGCATTTGTTCTTATTATATTCCATTTATAGCTAAGTCATAATATTTGAATTTTAATTAAATTGTAACGTTCATTCAAGTTCATTAAATATTAACTTGCATTAACACGTTTCCTTAATTTACAATCAAATATCGCTAACAATGTTTTATTACATTAATCAATTTAATACTTTCCTTTATTTCTCATATACAATTACATCCGGGTATAATCTTTTCACTACTTTCATTCATTAGAATTCTATTCAAATTTCAATTTCTTGCAATAACTCATTTATTATAAATTTGCATACCAATAAATTTAATTCTAATAAATAGGATTTATCAATTCAACCATTTTAATTAAGTCTATTTTAATCGATATAATATTTCATAGGTTACTTCTTAACATTTACTTCATTACAAATTATAAAAATTATATTTCTTTATAAATTTAATTCCAAAATCTTATTAATATGAAAAATTTAATTAACGAAATTCACGGGTCGTTACACTCTCTCCCACTCAAAACTTTTTGTCCCTGAAAAGGAAAAAGAAGGGAAAAGAAGAATTAAGAAATCATTATATCTTATTCAAAACATTAACTTTATAAACAATTAAATTTACAAAATTAATTAATTTAGATAAAATATACCAATTTATACCCATTAAATCTTTTTATACTCAGATTAATAAAGTTTGGAAAACATTTTCAAAATATTTTCTAAGTTCAAAATTTACGGAAAATTTTGGCAGAGTCTCCTTTGTACGGAGAGGCTCGGGAGAAAATATAATATCAATATAACAATATACAACAAATATTTTCCAAAATAATATATATCCCAACCCGGGAAAAATAATATAATAACGTTATAATCCGAAATCCGAAAACGTATCTATTTGTCGGGCAATTAACGCTTATTATTATGAAACCAAAAGCAGTAGCAATGGTTTCCATAATCTGCATTTCACTTATATATTCTAAAAGAGTTAATAATTATATAGAGTGAAATATTTAAGGTTGTTTCAACCATCAAGAAACAAATCAATCAACCATCACTTGCAACAAGCATACAACCATCACATAAAAATCAACACAATTCAAACATCCATTCATATCAAACAAACAAATAGTTGTTCGGGTTCAAAACTTTAAATTGTACGGAATGAAAATTAAACTACTAAATGTACCCTTCATTCAACAGTCTTCGGTGAAACTAAATAGATTATTCATTCATCCAAACAATTTTAAAGTATCCTTACCCAACAACCCTAAACCAAAATAAACAACAAATCCAAACAATAAATTAAGTTTATCCTTATTAATTTCATTTCATAACCTTTTTTGAATTTCTTTTAATTCACATTTATTTCTTGCAAATTTTTATTTATTTATTTTCATTGGCTTATAGTATTTATGTTCAACTAAATTTTTTAGCATATTCATTTTTTTCTTAAGTTTATAATCATCTGTTTATAATACTTACCTTTAATATATTTACTTATAGTAAAATTTCAATTATAACTTAAGTTATCACAATATATCATCAATTTTTATAGATAAAAGCAATTTATTGAACACTTTCATTACATACCCTTATTTGCACAATTGCCATTACATTTTCTTATTAAACATTTCAACTTTTAATATTTGGTAAGTTATATATGTTTTTTTAATGTAATTGAAAGTTATACAAGTTTTTCTCAGTTAATTAAATGTTCAATAATAATATCTTAGTTTACATATTTTAGCTTTCTTTATTTATAACCTAGCATTAAACCACTTATTTCCTTTAAAGGTTTCAATTATTAACTTCTTACATTTCATTTCAGTACACTAATTAAAACCATTAATTAATGGAAACTTAAGAAGTTTATACCGGGTTAAATTTCAAATCATTTTAAAATAACAGATAAATATATACTTATAATTTATATATCCAATTATAATTTAAAACAATTAAAATTTATATTTGTTTATCAAAATAAATCTGCAGTAAAACTACTATAGTGGCCTTCCCACTTCAAAACTCGAAAATGAATGTCGACGATGCGTGCACTCATCACCAAAATTATTTTCCAACGACAGAGAGGGGAGTACAAAACTTTTTTCTTTTCAAAATTCTTTAAGACAATTCTTTCAAATTATATTGAAATATTTATATCGAAAAATACTTCTTTTAATAATATCATTATTATATTTCAAAATCATTCAAAAGAAATTTCAAAAAAACCCGGAACCTAAGTTCTAAATTTCCAATTTTATTTATTTATTTTAAATCTAATTTCAACTATTATTTTTATATTTCATTACCTAACAACCAATATATATCTTATATATAAAAATTTATTATATATATATAGAAAATATAATAGGCAAAATTATTTCATTCACCTATATTAAAAACAAATATTATGTCGGTCTGTCCTATTAAGTGTTTAGAAATCCCTATTGATGTCATAGCGTCCCATGCATCAATTAGAATTTATAAATACAAAACACAACAGATTAAAACAATATTGAAACCTTTTTATAACACTAATGAATACTCTCTCATATATATGCACTCAGCGACTCCCATAGATTATTACTACCCTTTTAGTAAAGAGTCAAACCCCACAAAGCTAAGGTTTATTGCTAAACCAAAGCTCCGATACCAAATGCAACATCTCGCCTTTTCACACGCTTTAATCGACACACATGCCGATTCAAACCATAAAGAAGGACGGATTGTTATGGGGTAAATAAGAAAAACAAGGAAAGAAAAAAAACAAAATAGAATCTTGCAGCGGAACGATAAAATATAATAATCAAATATACAGTTTATAAAGCTGTTTTACAAAATATTCGATTTTTCTTTATACAATAAATATCAGAGTTCACATACCAAAGGATAATAACAATGCAGTGGAATAAAATTATATAGTGGAATAATATATTAGATAATAGTAATAAAATCTTCGTCTTCGTCCTCCAGAAGTAAGGCCTTCAAATCTTGAAATGCTCAGGCTGAACCGAGCGAATTGAAAAGACAAAACACTCGAGTCAGAACTAAAATATTTTATTTGAGTTAAATCAGCATGAATAAATATGAGTGCAGTAACTCAAGAGATGCTCGGGATTTACATCTCTTAAGGGTCCGTTAAACTATTTACTACGTAGTAATATTTCGCTACTATAATAGCGTCTAATAGTAAAATAAACTTACTTTTTTCTTAGCATTAAGGGGTTACCCATATAGCTCTTAACACGTAATAGTCCCAGTAGTCCATCCAATATCGTGGTCCCTCCTGATCCGGAAGCCACCAGAGGATACCATACGGGCTACGGGAGAAATCCCAGCTCGTACAAGGCGCGATAGGGTGGGTGACACGGCACAACTAGGCAATGCCATGGTAGATATACCAATTACGCTTCCGGGTCAGTGGTAACGCGTAGCAGCTACTACCGCACACCTCGAACAACACCCCCAAAATCAAAAATCAAAAGTGATCACCGAATCAAATCCAAAAGTCAAAGTATAATATCGAAGGGATGTGTCCGATCAAAGATGCTACCTCAATTAACCCGTCGATCGCTCCTGTTATAGCCACCTTATGCCAACTCACGGGAGTTGGGTCCACGTATTTACCTCAAAGGAAACGCCGCCAACATCCTACTTCATTCTGGAATCTCCACCGCGTACACGGTTGTTAAAGTGGTTTTCGAAGTTGGCAGAGAGTATGACAACTTTCGATCCCCGTCTCTTTAACAACCAACCGTTATTATAACACCGTGGTGTTTTCAAAATAGTTTATACTTTTAAAACCAGAATAAAATATCTATTTCAAAACCATATAAATACGTATCATTTCTATTTTAAAACCCAAATCAATATGATATCATTTTATTTCAAATATATCCTTTTCCAAAAATCATAGCACTTTCAAATCTATATATCTTGAAACCCATAGCTTTGAAATATAACTCCGAATACTTAATTGGTTCAAATGCTAAATTACTTTATATAATAAAATATCTTTTTAATTTCATAAATAAATTTCCAAATTCCGATTTAAATGTAACGAGAGGGAATTTTTGCGCTCAAAATCGACATCCATACTTCACATCGTATTCGAATGCCATAGATTCGACCGTTCAAATCCGATTCGCCGGAGCTTATAACAACATTAAGTAAACAACACAGCGGAAGAAAAGAATAATACATCGATATATAATATCTGATACAACAGAGTGATACAATGAATATCAATATACATCAGAGATATGATACAAGAAAATAGCAGCGGAACAAATAACTCTAAGATAGTCTTCAAAAGAGAACTCCAGCAGCAGCTCGAACCAACATCACGATTCACCAAGACAAGCAAGTCTCGTCCACATCCAAAGACTGAACTAGCTCCAGATAATCTACTAAACCTGACTATCTGAAAAACCCAACTCTAGACTGCTCGTGTAGAAAAATTTTGAGCACCCAGAGTTTAGGAAAGAACAATAAACTCCGGATCAGTCATGGGACTGGTGTGAGTAACAAAAATAGTTTATCTTTTAAAAACAAACAGCAATAGAATTTTTAAATTAGATTCGCAATGCTTTTAGAAAATGAGACTACCATAAGTCCTCCCGCACACACACACAATGCAAACGCAGAATCGGAGGAGATTTCTCCTTATGATAGTCAAATATGCTTGATACGTAAGTTCCTTTGATATTATTACTATAAGTGCAAAGTGGAGAAAACATTTCGAAAGTAGAATATAAATCTTAGCCAACATAGACATTTCGAACTATGCCTACTATAGCTACCATCCAAATAGTGGGGCGCCACCATAAGTAGATGGCAGGTAATACAACTAAAACCGTACAAGGTACGTATTTGAAGAATGGATTTCCAACAAATGGTCGGGCAAAGGAACTTCCCATACCGAAATGGAACGCCTCTGGAAGGACGTCTCCGAGCATCCCAACTTGGTCTCTGCCAACACAAAGCCGGTGTACTCCCTGCCCAGGAGTATCAACCTTAGATATTCCATCCCCGGTCGTAACCAACCTTTATCTGGGTTCTCGATAACCAACAACACCACACAGTAATAGATATAGTGCATCCAAATGAGTAAGTATCTAGGCTCCATTCCATGATACTACCCCTATCCAGAAGAAATGGACATACCCTAGAGACGCGATCCCTGAAACTTTGCTGCATCTTTCCTGTTTCGACAATTTTCCGGGTTGTGAGGTTCGACGAAGTCTCGTCCACAAAGCTACGCTTTTTACAAAGCGACGCTTTGATCAACAAATGATCAGCAGCACTCAGCATGCCACATTATCAAGTTGGGAATATATTGCCGATAACCTTTAACTACATAACCTCTAAAGGTGTTAAGCTAAGAGAATAAATTCTCCGCAACCAAGGGAAATGTATTTGAAAGAAATCTGCTTTATATCTCAAATTGTAATGTCAGACATACAATCCATATAAGTCTATTCTGGATTTAGAAAAGAACCGAAGGCACTTCCAAAGAATCCCTTGCAATCTGGGTATTCACAATCCCGATCGGACTTCCCATCACTTAGGGAATCTCTATACTAGAGTAAATCGGTGCAGAGACAAACGATAGGTCATCCTATCGTTCTCGCAAATACCCGGTCTTCACCACCGGTCTTCAAATGCTATTCATAACGACGCATCACATATTCGGAATGGGTTATACGACCCAAAGGTCCTTTCCTGGCTAACCCAAATAGTGAGCGCAACATTTGAAACATATGGATATGGGATTTCAATTAAGTCACAACTTGATAATTCAAAATTTTCTTTCAAATGATTTAAACCAATTACCATTTCAAATCCTTTAAACAAAACGATTCATTTCACAAAGTTCACCCAGTTTCTCAAAGGTTCATTCATAAGTTTCAAAACAATTCCATCTCAATTGGATTAATTCATTTAAATCTTTAAATCAAAGATTTGTTTCATAGCTTTCAAATCGTTCCTAAATATTCACAAAAAAAATCAGTTTCCAAATATTCATCTACAACATGGAAAACTATTTCAGTTTACTTGAAATCCCTTTAATAAAATTTTAAATTCATTTCTCCTATGAAAGCTTTTTATCATTTAGAAACAACAGTGTTATTTCAAAAAAAACCCTATTTCATTTATACAAGTTACTATCTTTGGGTTATTTCAAATTCCCAAAAGAACAATATTTTAAAAATGGTTTGACTCATATATAACTAGTATAATATCGTTAATCCCTAGTTTCAAATCACAGAATTCAATTTCAAGTATTGAATTCAAATTTAAATCAAAATATTTAAATTCCAAAACTTAATCAAGTTATTCAAAACAAATTTCATCTTTGAAATTCCATTTCAAAAAGCTTTTCACTTTAAACCCAATCCATTTTCAAAACATTTGAATTCAAATATTCAAATTTAAAAATCATTTCAAAATCTGTGACTAAATCGATTTCCTCGTGAAATCCATATTTGTGTGTGTATAAGTGTGGTCCAGGGGTTTAACACAATAGTGCAACATAATTCAATCATCATAGATCAAAACACAGAAATATAGTTGATAAGCGATATTAACTATAACTCTTATCGTCCATTCACAGATTCACAGATAATATACAAATGTAAATAAATGAATAAATCATACACGGCATAAACCACAGAACAAAATATCACAGATCAGATAGGACAATCAATTCAAGGCATCTCATAAAATACAATCATTCATAAGTAAGGCCGGGTATTCAATAGTCATTTATAAGTAGGATTAATTAATCGTTTAATCCTAATCAATTCTATTTATTTCCTATTAAATTCATTATTTATGAATCTATTACCCAATCCTAATAAATAAACTACAAATCATTTGATATAATAAATTAATTTATCAATCGCTTTAATTAATTAAAATTTTCTTAATTAATCATATTAATTAAATTAACCTCCGAACCAATTACATAATAAATTAACCCTTGATTAATTATCTTAAGAAATTAAACTTTTAATTACTTATCATAAAGTAATTATCTCATAACAAGAAATCATTAATTACCAATTTAATCTAATGATTTACTTAATTAACTTTAATAAATCAAATTATCCAAAATTAATTACAATAAGTGATTAATCTTTAATTACTTTCATTAAGTAATTATCTTAGATTATTTTATTATTTATCATTTATTCAAATGAATTTAATAATGAATTTCAATCATTTAATTTTCTCAACTTTAGGGTAAACACATTCTATTTAATAATTCAACTATCCCTTATAAATAGTCATTTCCAAATTCATATTTCCATTTCACTTGTATTTCGAGATTTAAACTAAATTCTTATTTATTTTTAATAATGTTTTAAAATAAATACCAAGGTTTTAAACCAATTGTAAAGCCTTTAGATTCTCATGTTGAAATGATACTTTGGTTATAAAAGAAATTTAAAAGAACTTAAATCAAACTTCTTTGTATTCACATATATAAAGTATAACTTTATATTTGAATTAATTTAAACATTTGAATTCATAAAAAGAAAACTAGAATTCAGATTTGGTGTGAAGTTCAGGTTTTAAGATTTGGTTTAAATTCTTTCTTTACAAATTCAAATTCCAATTTAAATTCAAGTTCTTTTAAATTACACTTAACTACTTAACATCTCAAATTATTAAACAATTTAAATCTTTTAAAACTTGATTCATTTACGAATTAAGTTTTCAAACAACTTGAATTTATTCTTTAAACTTTGCTTTAAATCTTGTTTCAAATTAAACTTAAAATCTGAAACAAATCAGGTTCTAAAACCTGATACCATTCAAGTAGAATAACCCGAGCTCCCACTATACTGCTTCGAGTCAACTCCTCATTACTTCGAGTCACGCGCGATGCAACTCGAGAAAAAAAAAACCGAGAAATAAGATCCACCCCATCATTAATCCAACACAGAAACCTCCTGCTTCCAAGAAATGAACTCCGTGCACGTGCACACGAACCCCAAGCTCCTCCGGCCACCGTTTCGATCATCAACAAGTCAACGTTGTCGCCTTGAAGCCCCGCAACCACCCAAACGCGTGAGAAGATCATCGAATCAAAATTGAACTTGAAAATGAAACCTGGAAACACGTTCAAGTTCACCATCAAACCTGGAAGCCGCGTCGTCCACGAAACCTCGACCACCAGAGGTCAAGCGATTCCGGCCGCGCACTCGTCTATCACCAAGATACCCTCTCTCGAAACCCCATAGCACTCGATCAATCAGGGGAAGAGAACGAATCGAAATACTCAACTGAGTAAAAACTGGGGTTTAGGAACTGAAAATTGCCACCACCGCTTCCCCGATCATCGGTGACCACTCCGAATATTTTTCCTAGCAACGCCATGGACTCCACCATCTCCAGACAAAACCCCGAGCCCCACGAACCAGTAGATCATCAGAGATCGACGGTAGAACGAGATTTAAACAAACTCGAACTGCTCTTAACATCCAACTCTAAAAATTATGATTTATGCTTCAAAAATCAAGTTAAAGCATATGAATTCAAGTTACCTACCTGAATTCATGAATGAAGTAACTAGAATTTTTACTGATTCAAAGTTACTCTTAGTTTTCTTGGTTTCCAGAGATAATACTGATTCATTTTGACTTAGATAAATTTTTAGATTAAAGTATGATTCAACAACCAAGCTTTGTTTTAAGCTTGAATTCAAATCATACTTGGAAATGATTTGATTTTTTTTCCTTCGAAGCAACCTATGTCTAGAGTTTTTTTCTATTAAAACAGAGAACAATAGCCTTCATACCACATCAATTCCAGAAAACTCGTACATATGTATGTATGTATATATATATATATATATATATATATATGTGTGTGTGTGTGTGTGTGTGTAAATACTACCATGCTTATTCTCGGATATACAAGCAACAGATTTGTATTTTAAAAAGATAAAATTACTCACAAATGAACTAACTTTAGAGAGGACATTCATTAGAATGAATATACTAAAACATTTTGGGATGTGATGTTACTCACTTGATTCCAAAAAATGAATAGAGCCTGCTTGTTGGAAACAGCTTTGAATTTTTTTGCAGCTGAAAACTTCTACTTTGATTTTCTAGTTGTATTTATTTGTTTTGAGATTTTTAAACTGAAGTTTGTTTTAGTTTGAGATAACATTACTTTGAGGTTTGATTGGGTTTTGAGGAATGAACTAAAATGAGGTTGATATATGGAAAAGAGAAGTTGACAGCTATACAATTTTTTTACAGGGTGGCATTACTTCCTTGTGTACAAAACATGCTGAAGGTGCTGGCATTAAATGCATGAGGCATGTTGCATTTATTGTTAAGTACTTTATGTACATATTACTTTGTTTATTCCTTTGCCTTGTATTTCTTTTTCTCGGCTGATATCTTTTTGTTTCGGCTGAAGTGATTTTGTTTTATTGACTAATATTTTACTTGCTTTGCATCTTACTTTCCCAGGTTGATGCATTGTTTTATCGTCTTGTTTCATACTTGAATATGCTTGCACTGTCTTGTTTTGCAAGCTCAAAGATTTGATATTTCCAATCTGCATTCTTATTTTTATACTTGTGTTAGCCCTACAAACTTTCTTTTGTTACTTGTTTTGTTTCTACATACTTATAGTTTTATTTATTTTGGCCTTATTACTTTGAAACAAGAATGAATATCCATAATTAATATATTGTTAAAATTGTTGCCAATATATTTACTTTATACTTGAATGTATTTGTATCTTTTATTTTCTTGTTTGTACTCATCATTCATTTATTTATTTTTATTATTTTGTAAGTATATTTTGAACTTTACATTATTTATAAATCCTAATTCGATTGAATTCAAATACATTAGTTAAAAGAAATTCCTTAATTCAACTAATATGTTATATCAATTACCAAATTAATTTCACAAATTTTTATTCATATTTAAAATAAATTATCAATTTAAAATTAATTAAAATTCGGGATCGTTACAGACTTCCCCCCTTAAAAGGAATTTCGTCCTCGAAATTCGCTAGAGAGAGATAACGAAGATAGATGAAAGATAGAGAAATATCTTTCCAGATCGAACTGGATATCAATTCTGCATTTGGCTCATCAAATCAGAATATCAATAATAGATACAAGAAATTATAATAGAATTTCAAATTTGGTTTTAAACGAAATTGTTTTATCGATACAATTCAAATTTATCCTCATATTCTATTAACCAATTTAACTCCATTTATAATTTCCTATTTATTTAAATTTTCAATTTCAAATTTCCAATTCATATTCATTAAGGTTTAAATCAAGAACTGATAAGAAACCGATGAAGATACAAAGTAAGAATTTTTCTACAGCGATTCGTAGGGCCATCATCACACCGAAACTTCTTCCTGTAGCTGTCACGAAGCAATCGAAAGAATTGAAATCGAATCAAAGGAAATTGATAGAGAAAGATTTTGTTTCCATTGTCGCAGGGTATTGACCATTTATAGTTGTACTTCCCTTTCCCCTATCTCGTTCTCTTCTTGCACTCAGACTTACTATCAGTGGATAGTAAGAGAATTTACTGAGGCATTCAAACGAATATCTTAGGGATTACTCATTCTAGGGTATACTTTCACCCTATCTCTAATCAGTTACCTAATGTGCTATACTCCTGAGCTAAAGGTTTACCTTAGCTCTGATACCAAATGTAACGAGAGGGATTTTTCGCGCTCGAAAATCGACATCCATACTTCACATCGTATTCGAATGCCATATATTCGACCGTTAAAATCCGATTCGCCGGAGCTTATAACAACATTAAGTAAACAACACAACGGAAGAAAAGAATAATACATTGATATATAATATCTGATACAACAGAGTGATACAATGAATATCAATATACATTAGAGATATGATACAAGAAAATAGCAGCGGAACAAATAACTCTAAGATAGTCTTCAAAAGAGAACTCCAGCAGTAGCTCGAACCAACATCACGATTCACCAAGACAAGCAAGTCTCGTCCACATCCAAAGACTGAACTAGCTCCAGATAATCTACTAAACCTGACTATCTGAAAAACCCAACTTTAGACTGCTCGTGTAGAAAAATTTTGAGCACCCAGAGTTTAGGAAAGAACAATAAACTCCGGATCAGTCATGGGACTGGTGTGAGTAACAAAAACAGTTTATCTTTTAAAAACAAACAGCAAGAGAATTTTTAAATTAGATTCGCAATGCTTTTAGAAAATGAGACTACCATAAGGCCTCCCACACACACACATAATGCAAACGCAGAATCGGAGGAGATTTCTCCTTATGATAGTCAAATATGCTTGATACGCGAATTCCTTTGATATTATTACTATAAGTGCAAAGTGGAGAAAACATTTCGAAAGTAGAATATAAATCCTAGCCAACATAGACATTTCGACTATGCCTACTATAGCTACCATCCAAACAGTGGGGCGCCACCATAAGTAGATGGCAGGTAATACAACTAAAACCGTACAAGGTACGTATTTGAAGAATGGATTTCCAACAAATGGTCGGGCAAAGAAACTTCCCATACCGAAATGGAACGCCTCTGGAAGGACGTCTCCGAGCATCCCAACTGGGTCTCTGCCAACACAAAGCCGGTGTACTCCCTGCCCGGGAGTATCAACCTTAGATATTCCATCCCCGGTCGTAACCCACCTTTATCCGGGATCCCGATAACTAACAACACCACACAGTAATAGATATAGTGTATCCACATGAGTAAGTATCTAGGCTCCATTCCATGATACTACCCCTATCCAGAAGAAATGGACATACCCTACGGACGCGATCCCTGAAACTTTGCTGCGTCTTTCCTGTTTCGACCATTTTCCGGGTTGTGAGGTTCGACGAAGTCTCGTCCACAAAGCTACGCTTTTTACAAAGCCACGCTTTGATCAACAAATGATCAGCGGCACTTAGCATGCCACATTACCAAGTTGGGAATATATTGCTGATAACCTTCAACTACATAACCTCTAAGGGTGTTAAGCTAAGAGAATAAATTCTCCGCCACCAACGGAAATATATTTGAAAGAAATCTGCTTTATATCTCAAATTGTAACGTCAAACATACAATCCATACAAGTCTGTTCTGGATTTAGAACAGAACCGAAAGCACTTCCAAAGAAGCCCTTGCAATCCGGGTATTCACAATCCCGATCGGACTTCCCATCACTTAGGGAATCTCTATACCAGAGCAACTCGGTGCAGAGACAATCGATAGGTCATCCTATCATTCTCGCAAATACCCGGTCTTCACCACCGGTCTTCAAATGCTATTCATAACGACGTATCACATATTCGGAATGGGTTATACGACCCAAAGGTCCTTTCTCGGCTAACCCGAATAGTGCGCGCAACATCTAAAACATATGGATATCGGATTTCAATTAAGTCACAACTTAATAATTCAAAATTTTCTTTCAAATGATTTAAACCAATTACCATTTCAAATCCTTTAAACAAAAAGATTCATTTCATAAAGTTCACCCAGTTTCTCAAAGGTTCATTCATAAGTTTCAAAACAATTCCATCTCAATTGGATTAATTCATTTAAATCTTTAAATCAAAGATTTGTTTCATAGCTTTCAAATCGTTCCTAAATATTCACAAAAAAAATTCGTTTCCAAATATTCATCTATAACTTGGAAAAATATTCCAGTTTACTTGAAATCCCTTTAATAAAATTTTAAATTCATTTCTCCTATGAAAGCCTTTTATCATTTAGAAACAACAGTGTTGTTTCGGAAAAACCCTATTTCATTTATACAAGTTACTATCTTTGGGTTATTTCAAATTCCCAAAAGAACAATATTTTAAAAATGGTTTGACTCATATATAACTAGTATAATATCGTTAATCCCTAGTTTCAAATCACAGAATTCAATTTCAAGTATTGAATTCAAATTTAAATCAAAATATTTAAATTCCAAAACTTAATCAAGTTATTCAAAATAAATTTCATCTTTGAAATTCCATTTCAAAAAGCTTTTCACTTTAAACCCAATCCATTTTCAAAACATTTGAATTCAAATATTCAAATTTAAAAATCATTTCAAAATCTATGACTAAATCGATTTCCTCGTGAAATCCATATTTGTGTGTGTATAAGTGTGGTCCAGGGGTTTAACACAATAGTGCAACATCATTCAATCATCATAGATCAAAACACAGAAATATAGTTGATAAGCGATATTAACTATAACGCTTATCGTCCATTCACAGATTCACAGATAATATACAAATGTAAATAAATGAATAAATCATACACGGCATAAACCACAGAACAAAATATCACAGATCAGATAGGACAATCAATTCAAGGCATCTCATAAAATACAATCATTCATAAGTAAGGCCGGGTATTCAATAGTCATTTATAAGTAGGATTAATTAATCGTTTAATCCTAATCAATTCTATTTATTTCCTATTAAATTCATTATTTATGAATCTATTACCCAATCCTAATAAATAAACTACAAATCATTTGATATAATAAATTAATTTATCAATCGCTTTAATTAATTAAAATTTTCTTAATTAATCATATTAATTAAATTAACCTCCGAACCAATTACATAATAAATTAACCCTTGATTAATTATCTTAAGAAATTAAACTTTTAATTACTTATCATAAAGTAATTATCTCATAACAAGAAATCATTAATTACCAATTTAATCTAATGATTTACTTAAACTAAATTAATTAACTTTAATAAATCAAATTATCCAAAATTAATTACAATAAGTGATTAATCTTTAATTACTTTCATTAAGTAATTATCTTAGATTATTTTATTATTTATCATTTATTCAAATGAATTTAATAATGAATTTCAATCATTTAATTTTCTCAACTTTAGGGTAAACTCATTCTATTTAATAATTCAACTATCCCTTATAAATATGTTTGGAAACAGTCATTTCCAAATTCATATTTCCATTTCACCTGTATTTCGAGATTTAAACTAAATTATTATTTATTTTTAATAATTTTTTAAATAAATACCAAGGTTTAAAACCAATTGTAAAGCCTTTAGATTCTCATGTTGAAATGATACTTTGGTTATAAAAGAAATTTAAAAGAACTTAAATCAAACTTCTTTGTATTCACATATCTAAAGTATAACTTTATATTTAAATTAATTTGAACATTTAAATTCATAAAAAGCAAACTAGAATTCAGATTTGGTGTGAAGTTCAGGTTTTAAGATTTGGTTTAAATTCTTTCTTTACAAATTCAAATTCCAATTTAAATTCAAGTTCTTTTAAATTACACTTAACTACTTAACATCTCAAGTTATTAAACAATTTAAATCTTTTAAAACTTGATTCATTTACGAACTAAGTTTTCAAACAACTTGAATTTATTCTTTAAACTTTGCTTTAAATCTTGTTTCAAAATTTTAAATTAAACTTAAAATCTAAAACAAATCAGGTTCTAAAACCTGATACCACTCAAGTAAAATAACCCGAGCTCCCACTATACTGCTTCGAGTCAACTCCTCGTTACTTTGAGTAACGCGCGATGCAACTCGAGAAAAAAACCCGAGAAACAAGATCCACCCCATCATTAATCCAACACTGAGACCTCCTGCTTCCAAGAAATGAACTCCGTGCACGTGCAGACGAACCCCAAGCTCCTCCAGCCACCGTTTCGATCATCAACAAGTCAACGTCGTCGCCTTGAAGCCCCGCAACCACCCAAACGCGTGAGAAGATCATCGAATCAAAATTGAACTTGAAAACGAAACCTGGAAACACGTTCAGGTTCGCCATCAAACCTGGAAGTCGCGTCATCCACGAAACCTCGACCACCAGAGGTCAAGCGATTCCGGCCGTGCAGTCGTCTACGACCAAGCTACCCTCTCTCGAAACCCCATAGCACTCGATCAATCAGGGGAAGAGAACGAATCGAAATACTCAACTTAGTAAAAACTAGGGTTTAGGAATTGAAACTTGCCACCGCCGCTTCCCCGATCATCGGTGACCACTCCGAATATTTTTCCTAGCAACGCTATGGACTCCACAATCTCCAGACAAAATCCCGAGCCCCACGAACCAGTAGATCATCAGAGATCGAGGATAGAACGAGATTTAAACAAACTCGAACTGCTCTTAACATCCAACTCTAAAAATTATGATTTATGCTTCAAAAATCAAGTTAAAGCATACGAATTCAAGTTACCTATTTGAATTCATGAATTAAGTAACTAGAATTTTTACCGATACAAAGTTATTCTTAGTTTTCTTGGTTTTCAGAGATAATAATGATTCATTTTGACTTAGATAAATTTTTAAATTAAAGCTTATGATTCAACAACCAAGCTTTGTTTTAAGCTTGAATTCAAATCATACTTGGAAATGATTTGATTTTTTTTCTTTTTTCGAAGCAACCTATGTCCAGAGTTTTTTTCTATTAAAACAGAGAACAATAGCCTTCATACCACATCAATTCCAGAAAATTCATACATGTGTGTATATATATATATGTGTGTGTAAATACTACAATGCTTATTCTCGGATATACAAGCAACAGATTTGTATTTTAAAAAGATAAAATTACTCAAAAATGAACTAACTTTAGAGAGAACATTCATCAGAATGAATATACTAAAACATTTTGTGTAACAACCCGCATATTTATCGATTATATATTTAAATATTTTGTTTAAATATTTTATCGTTATTCGGATATTGGTCCGAAAAGCTACTTTTTGCAAACGGTCAAATTAGGACTGGAGACCACTTCCATTGAGTTCGAAATGCCGTTTACAATCTTTTTAAGTATAAACTTTGATATGTTTGGGGTAGTGGAATTTCACTAACTTTTCCCGCTTTGGACTTTGGGTTGGTTTAGCCTATTAAACCTAAGTTCCAACCCCTTCTCCTCATCTCTTCATAAATTCCTACCTAACTCTAGTTTTAGCATTAATGGTGAGTGGAAAGGGAAATTAAAATTCCAAGCCCAAGTTCATTAGCAAATTCAACATCCAACTCCAAAATCAAAGTGAAGACATTGGATTCAAGCTTCTTGTATTGAGATTGAAGTGGATTGATTCTTGCTTAGCTTTGCTCTTCATTTTCATTGATTTTTGGTGCAAAGGTGAGATTTTTATCTCACGTTCTTGCCTATATCTATCATGGATGTTTGGGAATGATTTCCTATCACTTTAGCATGTACATTTGCATTTGGTTTGGATTGGATTGGCGAAAAACTCCAATTTTTAGCGTTTTTGGTGATTTTCTGCACTTAGGTCGCACTGGCACAAATTGTTGTTTGGAGTTAGGTCTCTAGGTCGTAGGTCGTGTGCCGCTAGGTCGTAGGTCGCATGCCCTGTTCTTCATTTGGTTGCTTGGTGGCTTCCCTGTTAGGTCGCATGACCTTCACCCAGTTAGGTCGCATGACCTTCACCCAGTTAGGTCGCATGAACCCATTGTTTCGTTCCACCTTGACCCTGCTTGAACCATTAGGTCGTAGGTCGCTGGATATTAGGTCGCTAGGCCTTCAACCTTAGACCGTTCTATTTAGGTCGCTCGACCGTGCTAACGATAGGTCGTGAGCTTCTTAAGTTGCTCGATCCTATCCTCCCTTAGGTCTTCACTAGGTCGAACCCCGTAGCGGGGGTGTTGCCCCCGCACCCCCACCTTGGGGGGTTGCCACCCTCTGGACCCCCCCTCCGTAGGGGATCTTATCTGAAAAATATTCAACAGAACTTGCTTTGTTGAGATGCTGAGTTGACCATTCTTCGAGATAAACTATCTTTGGCTTCTCGGTCGATTTTATGGTATCACGGCCTTACTAGAAAGGCGGGATAACAACTTTATAAATATGAATGTTTCAATACTAGTAGTAAATATCAAAACTCTTTCATCAAAATGATTTCAAGTCTATTTTCAATAACAAAGCTCTTTTCTTAAACCGTTTTCCATTCTACTAGTATATACAAACCTTTACCTCACTCGGATGAGAAATCTAATTAAACGTCTTAGTAAAACAAGTGGTATGAAACGCTTGCGTTAACTTCGTCGGTTAATTCTTGGACTTGTTAGATTGAACCTCTTGTGATAATTTTCTAGTGAAGATTACAGTTTGTTCATAAATATTTAAGTTAAGCAAGTGGTTATGGGACACGAAGATAAATTTTTATATTTACTAGGTTAGTGTAATTGACACTTCTCGTTGATCATGACGATCATTTTATGATTTAGACTAGCAATTGTGCGATGTCTCTTTGTTTGCAAGGTTAGGCTAGACCTCATGGGTGTGATTCCGACTCACACAGTCAGCAAGGTTAGTCTAGACACCATTTGTGTGATTCCACTCACACATACCTTTTTGTTGCGAGGTTAGGCTAGACACCATTTGTGTGATTCCACTCACACATACCTTTTTGCTTTTTGGTTAGCCTAGACCTCATCTGGGTGATTCCGACTCACCCATATGGGGTAGCTCCCCATGATCTTCGGACCGTCATGTGATAGGCCTCTTTCCCTTTTTCTATGATTTCTGGATTTCTTGTGTTGATTTATGGAATTTATGTCATTGACTTGTTATGAGTACAAGTTTAGGGTATGATACCCTCTTTGGATCTTTGAGAAGATTCTTGTGATATCGATTTATCTCTTATTGATTGATCTTCTATTGATCATCATTTGCATACTTATAGTAGTATGTCGGTATGGATATTTTATGTTTATGCCATATCTTTTATTTTATACCATGCCATCTGATATTTATAGCTAGACTGATCCGTTTATTATTTTCTTAAATAATACTCGGGCCAGACCGAGATGTTACAGGTGCTTCTGCTTAACTTCTTCCCAGGATTTGCTACTCTGACTTTTGGCTAACTATTTAGATTAGCAGTTTTTGTTGTATACACTTGAGATATAGACTCATAGTTGTATTTTTTTGTATAGCACGTGTTGCTATTCTTTTGTATTATTGTGGATCTTTGTGACCACTACTCTGATGTACACTTTCATGTGTTAGTTATATATTCATATCTTCTTCCGCCTTTGTGATATGGATGTCTGTGACTGATTTGTGTTATGCTTATTTCTATGTTTGTTTCCAAAGATTATTTATAGCCACCGTGTGATAAGCAATCACATGGATGGTCGCTCCTCAATAGCCTTATTCTCCGTGCTAGTTGACAGCACTACACCGTAGTGTTCTTGGCTAGCGTGGGTATAGAGGTGGGGCGTCATATTTTGGGATGTGATGTTACTCACTTGATTCCAGAAAATGAACAGAGCCTGCTTGTTGGAAACAGTTTTGAATTTTTTTGCAGCTGAAAACTTCTACTTTGATTTTCTGGTTGCATTGATTTGTTTTGATATTTTTAAACCGAAGTTTGTTTTAGTTTGAGATAACATTACTTTGAGGTTTGCTTGGGTTTTGAGGAATGAACCAAATGAGGTTGATATATGGAAAAGAGAAGATGACAGCTATACAATTTTTTTTACAGGGTGGCATTACTTCCTTGTGTACAAAACATGCTGAAGGTGCTGGCATTAAATGCATGAGGCATGTTGCATTTATTGTTAAGTACTTTATGTACATATTACTTTGTTTATTCCTTTGCCTTGTATTTCTTTGTCTCGGCTGATATCTTTTTGTTTCGACTGAAGTGATTTTATTTTGTTGACTAATATTTTACTTGCTTTGCATCTTACTTTCCCAAGTTGATGCATTGTTTTATCTTCTTGTTTCATACTTGAATATGTTTGCACTGTCTTGTTTTGCAAGCTCAAAGATTTGATATTTCCAATCTGCATTCTTATTTTTATACTTGTGTTAGCCCTACATACTTTCTTTTGTTCCTTGTTTTGTTTCTACATACTTATAGTTTTATTTATTTTGGCCTTGTTACTTTGAAACAAGAATGAATATCCATAATAAATATATTGTTAAAATTGTTGCCAATGTATTTACTTTATACTTGAATGTATTTTTATCTTTTATTTTCTTGTTTGTACTCATCATTCATTTATTTATTTTTATTATTTTGTAAGTATATTTTGAACTTTACATTATTTATAAATCCCAATTCGATTGAATTCAAATACATTAGTTAAAAGCAATTCCTTAATTCAACTAATATGTTATATCAATTACCAAATTAATTTCACAAATTTTTATTCATATTTAAAATAAATTATCAATTTAAAATTAATTAAAATTCGGGATCGTTACATTAAAACTCCAATTAAACCATTTTATATTTCCATATAACTTAAAGCTTTAAATATTCCACCATTTAAAAATTAATTCTATGATAATTTCTTATATCAAATTTAATTACTATTATATAGATTTGAAATGTTTACTTAATAAACCCAATATAGTTCAAGTAAAACTTTTAACTTCAAACAACTGTATATTCTTTCAATTTATTTAACTTCATAAATTCACTTATCTCCCCTTTACATTCATTTAAATTACTTTAAACCAAATCAAGTTACAAGAATCATATCCTTGAAAATCTCCATTTTTATTTAAATTCCAAATCAATTTATTCAAGTACAATTCTTAAATAATTCAATTTAAACCAACTTCATATTTATCTTCCAACTTAAATTTCATTTAAGTCAATTAAAACTCTATATATACAATACCTTAAATAGGTACTAAACCATAGAATATAAACAAATCAAACTCAATTATTAACTCATTTTTATTTATTAATTTTATACATAGCTTAAATTCAAGAATTTAACTATGTATATATAAATAATATTTATATAGCATCAAAATTTAATATTTATTAAACCGTATTCTTTTCAAAACCATAGAAAATCATTTCAAAAATAATTATATATATATATATATATATATATATATATACCGCGCCGCCTGTATAAAATTTTCTATCCTATGGTCAAGTGATACAGATATTTACATTTCAATCCGTAATTTAAAATAAAAATTACGGTTATATATCATTTCAAACCGCAATCCCGAATGAAATGAAAATGCATAATAACTTGCAGTTTATAACAATATAAAATACAGCATCTATTCATCCAATATCAACCATCAACCATTTATCACAATCATCATCCAATTCAACAATGACATCAATTTAGAACGGATAATAAACAACAGGTATTAACTAGCAGTTTATATTCAATAATAAATTAAATAGCCGTTTAACTGGCAGTTTATATGCAATGAATAATTAATTAACAATTTAACTGGCAGTTTAAATGCAATGAATAAATTAAATTGCAATTTAATTTAAATAAATGAAATTAACTGAGATTATGATTAAAAATATGCCAAACAACCTTAATTAAATTTTAAATCACATGATATATCAATTTAACAAACATAAGAAATTTTAGAAGTTGTGAGTGGGTTAAAACACTCACCTTTTGAATTTAAATTAAATTTAAATCCAATTTAAACTCAAAAATTTGACCGTCTCAGAATTCTTCCAAATTAGCGTCGCCAAGTCCGGAATTTCAATACGGTCCTAACAAAAGAAACCGCACGTAAAACGGATATCGTATGCAAAAGACATGATGATAAATGCGATTGAATTTCAAAAAAAATAAAATAACAAAAGAGAACACATTTTACCTATAGGCCACATCATCCTATTTCTTCCATTCTATTGCATGCAGGCAGGCTATTATAGCCTACCTTGATGACAGAAAACGCATGCAAACACTCGATCACCCTGCCGCCTCGCGTCGCGGTCACGCCCTGCCTCCTAAAGTTCGCTGCTGTAACAACCGATAAATTCTGGTAAATAAAATTGGGTAAATTAATGAGATTTTGTAATTAAATTAGGAAGAAATAAATTTTTTATAACCCATACTGAAGTAAATATAGAAATGAAATGCAACATTTGAAATTAAAGCTAAGTATTAAAAATAAAAAAAAATGAAATTACGATGCATTGAAGTAAAGGGAATTGTTATTCTAGGCTAAGAAATTTAATATACGAAAAAGAATGGGAATATTGTATTAACTAATGCAATGATATAACTAATGATAATTTAATGAATCCAATATTATAGTAACCGATGAAGTAATACGTAATTTATGGAAAATTTACACAATCAATGTAGATAAGTAATTTTAATGACTGTTGTAGATAATAAACGTTACCTTAAAGGTAATTAATAAAATAACGGGAGTAAGAATCGTAAATTAAAGTAACAATTGATGTAATAAAGAATGGAGCCAAGGTAAATTAATTTATCTGATTTAAAATCTAAATTAATGGATGAAATTGACAAATTTCAATGTAATTGAATTTTAGTAGTTATTACACAATAAGTGGAAATAAAATGGTTAATACAAATAAAGGTGAATGTAAATGGAATAATACGTAATAAGTGCAATTTGATAGGAATCAATGTTAGTAAAAATTTATGAAATAACTACGAACCAATGAATGTGTTAAAGTTGTAAAGGTCATAATTGATTGCATTAAATAAATTGGGAATTCAATTTCATTAAAGGTAACTAAATATTTTCTTAATGTAAAATTTAGATAATTTTTGAAATTATTATTAACTCCATTCAGAATATGACAATCGGTATAACATTTGGCTTGTAAACATATATTATAAATTACCTGTTTTATTTGTTGATGGAATTAGAATTTGAAATAATTGGTAATAAAATAAATGAATGTTACATTAATAGAAAATGAAATAAGATGTTTAGGAGTTAGCAAAATTTGAGTATAGTAAAAGTAATAAAAGGTTAATTAGGTTATAGAGTAGTAATGGACTTAATAAAAGGGATTGGAATGGAAACATACCAATTTATTTAAATTTAATACATATAATAAATGGACTTTTCGTAACAAATGGAATTTATTACTACGACGATTAGAACTAAGAGGAATTTGGGAAACATTAAGGGTAATAGTTATGAATCAAATATAATTATAACATAGGATGAAATTAATCGAATAATAATTGGTTATATAAAAAGGATTGAAGTAAATCAAGTTAATTTATTTGGATAAATTTTTATTAATTGAGTTTATTGTGAATGAAATTAATTACTACGTTATTTGAAATTTAAGACGGAATGTGAAAATATTCAATGGAATAGATTTTGAGTCCAATATAAATGCCGTCTATTTGACAATAAGGAATGAGATAATTACTAATTGATTTAATTAAATGGAATTCTTGGGAATTTTATTTATAAATGCTAAATTAAATAAAGTGAGGGTAAGATTGAAATTTGGTAAATTAATTAACTTTAAATGGACATCTAACTTTGTAAAATAGTGCGAATAATTTGGAAATATAGAAATAATGTTATAGAATAAAGAAAATAGAAGTCATCGGGGAGAGAGAGAAAAGATATATTATTCACTTCTAAGAATAGAGATATATTTACATTACATAGCCTCCTTTATATAAAGGCTTCAGAGCAAAGGACTTAACCTTTTCCACGATGTGGGACTAAACAAAACAATGTACAAGCATATTCACTTCATAATAAACATATATTATAACACTCCCCCCCTGAATATGCGTCTTCAAAATCTTGAATGCTCGGATAATTTGGAAATTTCCGTTTCGAAACGTGTATGATGATTGCTCCCCCTCATTGTTATCTTGCTTGCATTTATTGATTCAGTCGATATAGATATTGTCTGTTGCCTCGTTAAAAAAACCTCTATTAGAAAAACCCAATGGGAAAAAAGCTTGAACGAGGAAAAGAGTGCAACTTGTGAAATCATAAATATCATACTAAAAATGATATTCCTTATAAGAGTTTGATACTTCAGGATCAAAATAATGCCTCATTAAAACCTTACTAAGAAAAACCCAATGGGAAAAATCTTAGTGAAGGAAAAGAGTACAACGACATATTTTATTTTCTTATTTCTTTAAATAAAGCTTGATACTTCTGGATCAAACCAATGCCTCATTAAAACCTTACTAAGTAAAACCCTATGTGAAAAATCTTAGTGAAGGAAAAAGAGTACAATATAGTATGTCATATTTTAATAATTTACTGCATCAGATAGAGTTTGATACTTCTGGATCAATTTAATATGCCAGTAAAAACCTTACAAAGGAAAACACAAGGGAAAAAACCTTAGTCAAGGATAAAAATATAATTTAACTTAAATAACATATTTGAGATGTTATTTCTTGAAAAGATGATTGATTCTTCCAGATCAAGATAATGCTTCATTAAAACCTTAATAAGAAAAACCCAGTGGGAAAAATCTTAAATAAGGAAAAAGAGTACATTATAGCTTATTTCAAATGTTACTCGGGAGTTGATACTCCTGGATCAAGATAATGCCTCATTAAAACCTTACTAATAAAAACCCAGTGGGAATAATCTTAGTTAAGGAAAAAGAGTGCATTATAAAATACTTATGGATGCTCCCCCTGATTTAAAGTTTCGTCTGATTTCGTATTCGTCTTTCGATAACTTAAATTGGTTATAGATACTTATGGATCCATAAATATGTATCTCATTAATAATACAGTTTATTAATAGTTTCCTTCGATACAATCAAATTTTCTAAGATTGTTTCTTCAAATATGGTTTGCATTTTATGCATTTGTATACTACTTTTATGAAAAACACTTCATGTGCTTTCATTTTTGTGCTTCAAATTAGTTTTGCGCATTGCAACTATACATCTTTCATGAATATTAAAAATTTCATTACAACATTACTAGAAAGCAGGAAGTAATCTACTCATCTTGATGTATCAAGATTTTCATTACAACAATACTTAGAAGAAATTTGTAATCTACACTTCATGTCTTTTTCATTCTTTATAACTACAAAAGTTATATATATTCTTCAGAAATTTGTATACTTTAATAAGTATTTGCATATCGCAACTATCACTTCAATGGATATTAAGAGTTTCATTACAACGATACTTAAAAATAGGAAGTAATCTACTCATCATGAATTATATCAAGATTTTCATTACAACAATACTTAAAAGTAGGTTGAAATTTACTCTCCTTGTTCTTTGCATTCTTTATAACAATGGAAGTTATTTATATTCTTCAGGAATTTGTATACTTTCATTATTTAATATGATTTTAAACCACATTTATACCTTCAGGGTATATTAAGCATTTCAAGTACTTTCGGTACTTTGCGGACTACATGTCCATATTTCTCTACTATTAAAGGATTCATGATGGCCAGTCATGTTTTTCCCTAATTTAAGATTCTTAATCTATTTATAAATATAAGCGCTTTATTATTTGCAAATTTATCATCGATGATTATTTCTTGTCAGTTCTAGACAAGATTTATTGAGATCTCTTTAATTATGTTTTAGGTACCTAACCCACTTCTAGGGTTATTTGAGAATCATGTCATGGATCTCTTTCAGAGCATCCTTAAGTGTTTCTTCAAGAACACTCACCTCCTTTATTAGACATCTTTATTACTTACTCCAAAAATATTTTGAACTGACTTTTGAACCATATTTCAGATATGGTTTACAAATTTTGATCCTTCAGGGATTCAAATCTATATTGGAGAAAGTCTACTAGGGATAATATTGATAATATTTTGCATCGTTGTATATTTTAATAAATATTTAACACTGATGATCAAAATGAACTTGTATCCCTTTATCCTCCCCCTCAATGTTGACAAACATTGCCACATTAAATAATAATCATCTTTGGACTCTTATTTTGATCCATTATGATATTGCTATTAGCAAATACATCATACATATTAATAATAGGAGGATAATTCTTTTATTAGTTGATAAGATGCATTCAATTGATATTGATTATTAGAGTTTGTTCTCATTCATTGATCTAAGCAATTGGAGGAATTTACTTATTGTGTAGATCATTTGAATACATACATGACTTCAGGTCATTCAACATTTATGTTGATTGAATTTTAAATCACTAAATAATATATATGCATAATCACTAAATAATAGCTTATAACAAGCTTCAGGTTGTTAGCTAAATATTTACATATATGGATGTACACGTGCGTCCACGTATCACATATATATTATAAAATTTTCATATTCTTTCTCATTTGAATTAATGATTTTTAGAACAAACTATTACAAAGATCCAAACTATTAATTTCTATTTATAAATAAATGTCAATGCAAACCTGTCAAAACCGCATGATAATGTTCAAAACATTTTGTTTGAAACCATTTCGAACTTCTGGTTCGAACAAAATATACACAACTTCAAGTTGTTAAGTTTTATTCCTCAATTATATCTCAAATATCAGTTTTGAACACTAATTATGATTACTTATCAAGGAATAATTTTTAATTGCATATAGACATTTCTACACATCTCTATTGAGAGTTCCGTAAAAAATTAGAGCAAAAATAATAATAGTATCTTCTGGATACTTGGAATGTTACAGACACAGATTTCCTCAGGACCGTATGTATAGCTTGCATGAAAATTATGATATGAAATATAGACTATCTCTTCAGGAGAATATTTAAAGATATATCTTCAAGAATTGATTATACGTGTAATATTTCTCACGTTTGATATAATTATAATCAAATATATGATATATGTTGCATAGCTCTCAAACTTTTAGGATCTAATATAAACTAAATTAGGATCCTTTATAATCAAATTTCTATGCATTTATTTGGTTTAATAAAATTACCAAATATATAAGAAAATGTCTTCTAGAGATATGTTATCATTTCCTAATCTATTGTCTCTTTTAGGGATATTTTATTATCACTACTTCTGGAATGAATTTATCTCTTCTAGAGATATATGTATGTACTATTGGAATGTCATATCAATGTACAATGTTTCTTTTGTAGAAATTACATAATTACTACCTTTACAATAACATAAAACATCTCTAGTGGAGATTTTTGTTGTAACTATCTTTGAAATGACATATCAAACTTTAAATACGGTAACAAAATTAGATGCACAAAATGAAAGTAAGATGCGAGGAGATAAAACCACTACTTCTGGAGTGTAACATTGGTATACAATATCATTTGTTTTTGGATAAATTATTGTTATTACTCAAAAAAATTTATATCATTATTCCTTCAGAGAATATAGTATTTCCTTTTAAGGAATTGCAATGTAACAAAAATAAAATTCCTATAACATCTCTTCTGGGATGTTAGATTTTGCAATATAAATATAAATAAATCTCTAAAACATCTTTTCAAGAGATTAATATACACATACACATCCAATGATGTTTGAAATATCATATAACATAATATCTTCAGGATATTTGGTTAATATAGTGTAATTGTTAAGATATAAGGTAAAGCATAACTTATTTGGAGATTTTTGTAATCTCTTGAATGCGGCATCATTTTCTCATATGATTATTTATTAATTTTCTTTAACTTCTTCAGGAAGTACAACCTTATCATTTTACATAATTTCAATAGAGCTTCGGGCTTCTAATTCATGAACTTCAAGTTCATTAATTTTTTATGAACTTCAGGTCCTCAAATTTTGTGTAAACTTCTCCCCTTTTTTGTACCATATTGTTACAAAATAAAAGTCTATTCTTATTTCAAGACTTGTACATTTTGACAAAAAAATACTGACAAGAATTCGAGCTTGTAAAGTTTATCAGAAAATCTTTTCATAATTCAAGACTTCAGGTCTTGGACTTTGAGTTATACAACTTCTGGTTGAAAAAAAAATTTGCACAACTTCAGGTTGTTGTTCAAACTTATTTCTTTCATTATATCGAGCATTGTTTGCCAAAATGAATACACTATATAATAAACCATATGTCTATTCTTATTCCAAACATAAAAATACAACATCATTTTAATTTGCTGTAGTTAGTGCATTTATGATGATATGGTAATTTAATTTATTACCATGACGACAACATTTAATGCATTTATGATCAAAAAATGAATGCAATTTACCATTATTGTGGCATAAAATATAAAATATTATCACAACGAATTGATTTCTTTACAAACAAATAAATCAATCTAACTAACATTAGTTAGCAAAATTTAATCTCAAAGCTAAGTTTAATATACTCAATAATAAAATTAAATGAATACCATAAGAGAAACTTTATTTCTTAATTGTCAAAATTTATAAAATAACTAAAACAACTCTTATACATACATACATACATACATACATACATACATACATACATACATACATACATACATACATACATACATACATATATATATATATCCCTTTTTTTATAATTCAAGTTTCTGCTCTTTATTGAAACTTCTGGTTCTTTATTATAAGAAAACTTAAAATTTAATAATTTTGGAAACTCAAGCTTTTAGCATTATAGGAACTGCAAGTTCTCAACTTTTATTTCAAATGCTAGAAATTAAGTTTATCGTATATGTTTTTATTAACGTTTCCATTCACTTCAGGTGTACTAAATCAATATTAATATTGGATCTAAACTAATATGATCTTCTAAATATGCATTATTCTTGTATATGTTTCTCTAAGAAATAGTAAAATATTTCTTCTGGAAATATAAACAGTATATATCAAAATAATTTCCAAAATCAAAATCCAAATCAAAGAGTTTTCAAAATGAAAACTTCATTTATCAAACATGTATATATTACTTAGATCTATATCACAAACCAAAACGTAATCAAGGTCAATAAATTTATTTGAATCAACAATAGAAATTGTCAAATTCAAAACTTGCTTTCCAAAATAATGAACTCAAAAAAAACATGCAATAATACGCAAGTTTGAAATCAATTCAAGTCCAAATTCAAAAAATCACAACGTTTTATTTTTAAACAATGTACAAATTTCAAAGGTATATTATTTGGGTGTGATTTTGAGATCTACAGTATAACGAGATCAGAAAAATAAGAACAAAAAAAATGGATGTATTATAGGACGAGATCTGAAATATAATGACAAAAATACGTGTACAGTGGAATAAGATCTATAAATTTAGATCTATGACAAAATAAGATCTTGAAAAGATAAGATATATTAAAACTTAAATCCAAATCTAAAAAATTAGAAAATAGATATAGAATTGTGAAACAAGAATACTTAAATCTAGATCTAAATTAATCGCAAAATAAATCTAGAAAAGCATATCTAGAAAATTTCAAACCTGATTTCAATGGTTGAATAAGAGGAAGAGATAGATCTGATTTCAGCAACGGAATAAGAGAAAGAGATGTACCTACAAAAAAACGGATCTAATCTTCTGGATTAGAATATCCAATACATTCGGAAAAAAAAGATCGTGCTGATAACATGTTATAGAATAAAGAAAATAGAAGTCATCAGGGAGAGAGAGAAAAGATATATTATTCACTTCTAAGAACAGAGATATATTTACATTACATAGCCTCCTTTATATAAAGGCTTCAGAGCAAAGGACTTAACCTTTTCCACGATGTGGGACTAAACAAAACAATGTACAAGCATATTCACTTCATAATAAACATATATTATAACAAATGATAAGAATTGGCAAATTTTAGAATTTAAACTTGAAATTTGATTTAATTAATTAATTATTAATTTATTTAATGAAAAAATAGCCATTTTGGCCACTGACTCGGATTTCGACGAAACGAGTTTATCCGTAACAGTGAATTATTGTAGGATTTCAAGTTTTGTAGCGATCAGACTTGTCTTTTGATCGTACGGACTCGGAACGCCTTGAAATCGATAAATTGAAATCAATTAGAAAATATTGATTTTAGCATAACTTCTTCATACGATGGATTTTGGACTTGAAACTTTTTCCATCGTGTTTAAAATATTTTTAAACCCCTATTTTGATATATGGGTTTACCCAATTTCTTTCCGGGTCAGAACGGGCTTTTTGGGCCACTTGGCCGTTGACGCGTATATCCAACCTTATCCATCCATTTGATCCAGTCCATTCTTTTCCAAACTTCTCTATAAATATCCCGTTATAAACCCTAGCCTCCCTAAATTCTCATTTGTCTGTACGTACATCTCAGCTCTCTCCTCCTCAATGGCAGATAAACAAATTCTAGATCCAAACACAAATCAAATTCAAATCAAAAAAATTCAAATTCCTCATAAAAAATGGAAAAAATATATATATCGAAGATTTCATCGATACGAATCTACGCGTGGCTTCTGTTTTTGCAATTGATGCTTGAATCAACGACAAATCGCGGTCAAACTATCTAATTTTCGAAACCTTATGCCAAATTGGGTTTTTTTGATTTGGGCTATAATCGATGAAATTGGTTTATGGGTTTTGAAGAGGACAGCACGAGGAGTCGTTTGGTGGTGGTGCGGCGATTCAATTTTGCCAGAGGTGATGGTAATTACCAAATTGGGGTTCGGCAAATCCTAAAAATAGAAGGCGGCGGCTCGTAGATCTAGGCGTGGTCGGAGAGTGCCGCGAGTTGTTCGAGAGGGCGGCCTGGAGAGGAGGTCACGGATAATGGGTCAGATCAAGGCAAAGCGGCACGGTTTGGTGGCCGCGTCGATGATTTGGTGGCGGCTGAGAGGTACGAGAGCGTGATCGAGGATAAGTTTCTGCTTGTAGAGGGTAATGACGTGGAATAATCTAGTATTATTTTATTTTATTTTAATTTTTAATTTCAATCATTCTAACTCGCATAACTCTTACATACGAACTCCAATTCACGCATGGTTTTCTCCGCTAGGTTCGTATTTGAATTCCGGACATTCTGGTGCTGGTTTGGACAGATTTGGAGACTGTTCAATTTTTGGGTTTAAACTGGATTTAAATTCAATTTAAATTCTAAAGGTGAGTGTTTTAACCCATTCACAACTTCTAAAATTCCTTATGTTTGTTAAATTGATATATGATGTGATTTAAAATTTATTTATGGTTGTTTGGCATATTTTTAATCATCATCTCAGTTAATTTCATTTATTTAAATTAAATTGTTGTTTAATTTTTTCATTGCATTTAAAAGGCCAGTAAAATTGTTAATTAATTTTTCATTGCATATAAACTGCCAGTTAAACAGTTATTAATTTATCATTAAATATAAACTGCTAGTTAATTCCTGATGATTATTATCCGTTCTATATAGATGCTATTTTTGAATTTGATGATGATTGTGATAAATGGTTGATGGTTGATATTGGATGAATGGATGCTATATTTTATATTGTTATAACTGCAAGTTATTATGCATTTTCATTTCATTCCAGATTGCGGTTTGAAATTATATATAACCGTAATTTTTATTTTAAATTACGGATTGAAATGATAAATATCCGTATCACTTGATCATAGGATAGAAAATTTTATACAAGCACCGCGGTATATATATAAATTATTTTTTTGAAATGATTTTCTATGGTTTTGGAAAGAATATGGTTTGATGAATATTGATTTTTGATATTTTTAAATATTATTTTATATATAGTTAAACGCTTGAATTTAAGCTATGTATAAATTTGGTTTAAAGGATAAAGGAAGTTTAAAAATAAAAGTTAAGTTTATTTAGATATAATACGGTTAAATATTTATTTAAATTTATGGACAGAGTTTATATTGTCTTAAATAAAATAAATATTGGACGACAAACATGAATTTGCTTTAAATTAAGGTATTTAAGAATTATCCTCGAATAAAATTTATTTGAAATTTAAATAAATTTGGGGTTTTAAAAGGTATGATCTTTATAACTTGATTTTGGTTTAGAGGACTTAAATGAATATCAAGTCGATTTAAATGAATATTATCAAGTTAATTAAATTGAGAGAATATCCTGTTATTTGAAGTTAAAAGGTTTTACTTAAATGATATTTGATTTATTAAGTAAACATTTCAAATCTAACTAATAGTAATTGAATTTAATATATATGAATTAAAAAGTTAGTTTTGAAATGGTGGAATATTAGAAACTTTGAAATGTATGGAAATTTAGATGGTTTATTTGGGAATTCAAATCTGTATTTGGAATTGATTTAAGAAATTAAAAAGCTAATTTAATTTATAAAGTAATTTAGTATTAAACCATTTAAGTATTGAAAATTATGTTTCGAAGCTATGGGTTTAAAGTATATATATTTGGAAGTATTATGATTTTTGAAAAAGGATATGTTTGAAATAAAATGATATCGTATTGATTTCGGTTTAAAATAGAAATGATATCGTATTTTTATGGTTTTGAAATGGATATTATATTCTGGTTTTAAAGTATAAATTATTTTGAAATAACCGCGGTGTTATAATAACGTTTGGTTGTTGAAGAGACTGGGATCGAAAGTTGTCATACTCTCTGCCAACCCCAAAAACTACTTTAACAACCGTGTACGTGGTGGAGATTCCAGAATGAAGTAGGATGGCGGCGGCGTTTCCTCTTAGGTAAATACGAGGACCATCTCCCGTGAGTTGGCATAAGATGGCTAAAACAGGAGCGATCTCGGGCCAATGAGGTCATTCCTCTGATCAGACACATCCCTTCGATATTATATTATGACTTTTGGATTGATTCGTTGCCACTTTTGATTTTTGATTTGGGGGTGTGGCTCGAGGTGGGCGGTAGCTGCGCGCTACGCGTTACCCCCAGCCCGTGTGCATAATTGGTATAACTACCATGGCATTGCCTAGTTGTGCCGTGTCACCTACCATACCGAGCCTTTAATACGAGTTTCTATTTGTGTTGTACCTTTGGAGTGTCTTCTCGTAGTCTCCCGATCAGGAGATATGCAGGCACTATATAGACTATTGGCATTATTTGTGTTAAGGGCTATATGAGCAACCCCTTAACGCTATTTAAAAGTAAGTTTATTTTACAATTAGACACTATTATAATAGCGAAATATACTACATAGTAAATAGTTTAACGGATCCTTAAGAGATGAAAATCCCGATCATCTCTTGAGTTACTGCACTCATATTTATTTCTGTTGATTTAACTTACATAAGATCTTTTAGTTCTGACTCGAGTGTTTTGTCTTTTCTATTCGCTCGGGTCAGTCCGAGCATTTCAGGAATCGAAGACTTTATTTCTGAAGGACGAAGACGAAGATTTCATTATTATTATTATATATATATTATATCGTTCCACTACACACTGTATTCCGCTGCATTTATTATTATTCACTGGTATGTGCAACTCTGATATATATTGTAAGTATAATGAAATATTTTGAAAAACAGCTTCACGAACTGTATATTTGATTATTATATTTTATCCTTCCGCTGTGAGATTCTGTTTGTTTTTATTTCTTTCTTGTTTTTCTTATTTACCCCATAACAATCCTCCCTTTTGTATGGTTTGAATTGGCATGTGTGTCGATTTAAAGCATGCGATAAGGCGGGAAGTTACAATGTGGCATCAGAGCTTTGGTTTAGCGATAAACCTTAGCTTTGTGGGGTCCGACTCTTTATTAATAGGGTAGTAATACCCTATGGCAGTCGCTGAGTGTATATATATGAGAGAGCGTATTTATTAGTCTTATAAAAGGTTTTAATATTGTGTTAATCTGTTCCGTTTGATATTTATAAACTCTGGTTGGTGCATGGGACGCTGTGACATCAATAGGGGTTTCTAAACACTTAATAGGACAGACCGACATAATATTTGTTTTTAATATAGGTGAATGAAATAATTTTGCCTATTATATTTCCTATATATAAAGTAAATTTTTATAAATAAGATATATATTTGGTTGCTATATATTGGTTGTTAGGTAATGAAAATATAAATAATAGTTGAAATAAAGTTGAAAATTAAATAAATAAAAAATTGGAAATTTAGTACTTAAGTTTCGGGGTTTTGAAAATTCTTTTGAATAGTTTTGAAATAATAATATTATTGGAAGTATTTTCTGATATGGATATTTCAATAAGAAAAAAGAAAAATTGTTTTAAAGGAGATTTTGGAAGAAATAAGTTATGTACTCCCCTCTCTGTTGCTGAAAAATAATTTCGGTGATGAGTGCACGCATCATCGACATTCATTTTCGAGTTTCGAAGTGGGAAGGCCACTGTAGTGTTTTACTGTAGAGTTGTTTCGATAAACAAATATAAATTTTAATTCGTTTAAATATATTGGATATATATATATGTTGTAAGTATATATTTATCTATTATTTTAAAATGATTTGAATAAGACCCGGTATTTAATTCCTAAGTTTCCGTTAATTAATAGTTTCAATTAAGGGTAGTAAAATGGAATATAACTAATTTATGAATTAGAACCTTTAATTAAAATAGGTGGTTTAATGCTAACTTATAAATGAGAAAAAAAAGTTGAAATGGTAATCTTATAAAACGAAAGATATAATTATTGAGCATCTAATTAATTAAAAGAAATAGAATAAACTTGTATAACTTTCAATTACATCCTTAAAAGCATATATATATATATATATATATATAACTTACCCAACAATAAAAGTTACAATGTGTGATAAGAAATTGTAAAATAATATTTTACAAGTAAAAATTTGAAATAATGAAAGTACTCAATGAAATTCCTTAACAAATAAGAATTTGGTGGTAGAATTGGTATGAACTTAAGTATAAAAATAAAAGATATTAATTAAAATAAGAAAGGTAGGTATTATAAATGGAATTTAGTAATAAATGAAAGTAAATAAATAAAATTAAGTAGTATATCTAAAAGATAATAAGCATAAGTAAAAGATTGAAGCTATTTATTAATAAAATAAACAGAAAGATGAATGCTGCAAATAAATGAAGATAAAGAAAGAAAAATAAATAAATCATTATATGAATAAAAAGAAAATCAAACAATAAATGCTATGAAGTTGGAAAATTTAATTTGATTTCTTGTTTGGAAGTGTTGTTTGTCTTGGTTTATGGTTGTTTGGGTAAGGATACTGTAAAATTGTTTGGATGTATGAATAATCTATTTAGCTTCATCAGAGACTGTTGAGTAAATGGTGCGCTCAGTAGTTTATTTTTCATTCTATACAATATAAAGTTTGAACCCGAATAACTATTTGTTTTGTTGATGTGTATGAATGATTGATGTGTGTTGATCTTGTGATGGTTGGTATGTTGAATCTTGTTGTTATTCGGATCTGTTTTAAATATTTCATTTATATAATTGTTAACTCTTCTGGATTATATAAGTGAAATACAAATTATGGAAGCAATGGCTACTGCTTTTGGTTTCATAATTAAACATTAATTGCCCGACTAATTGGTACGTTCTCGGATTACGGTTTTATAGCGCTATTTTATATATTTTCCCATGTTGGGATATAATATTTTGGATATTATATGTGATATTTTGTTATATTTGATATTATATTTTCTCCCGAGCCACTCCGTACAAAGGAGACTCTGCTGAATTTTTTTGTAAATTTTGGACCTAGAATTTTTTTGAAAATGATTTCCAAACCTTATTTATTTAAGTATAAAAAGATTTAATGGTTATAAAATGGGTATATTTATTTAAAGTAATAAATTTTGTAAATTATTTGTTATAAAGTTATTATTTTGAATAAGACGTATTGTTTATTTAATTCTTTCTTTTCCCTTCTTTTTCCTTTTCAGGGACGAAAAGTTTTGAGTGGGGGAGAGCGTAACGACCCGTAAATTCTGGTAAATAAAATTGGGTAAAATTAATGAGATTTTGTAATTAAATTAGGAAGAAATAAAAAATTTATAACCCATACTGAAGTAAATGTAGAAATGAAATGCAACATTTGAAATTAAAGCTAAGTATTAAAAATAAAAAAATTGAAATTATGATGCATTGAAGTAATGAGAATTGTTATTCTAGGCTAAGAAATTTAATATAAGAAAACAAATGGGAATATTGTATTAACTAATGCATTAATATAATTAGTGATAATTTAATGAATCCAATATTATAGTAGCCGATGAAGTAATATGTAATTAATGGAAAATTTACACAATCAATGTAAATAAGTAATTTTAATGACTCTTGTAGATAATAAACGTTACCTTAAAGGTAATTAATAAACGGGAGTGAGAATCGTAAATTAAAGTAACAATTGATGTAATAAAGAATGGAGCCAAGGTAAATTAATTTATTTGATTTAAAATCTAAACTAATGGATGAAATTGACAAATTTCAATGTAATTGAATTTTAGTAGTTATTACACAATAAGTGGAAATAAAATGGTCAATACAAATAAAGGTGAATGTAAATGGAATAATACGTAATAAGTGCAATTTGATAGGAATCAATGTTAGTATAAACTTATGAAATAACTACGAACCAATGAATGTATTAAAGTTGTAAAGGTCATAATTGATTGCATTAAATAAATCGGGAATTCAATGTCATTAAAGGTAATTAAATATTTTCTTAATGTAAAATTTAGATAATTTTTGAAATTATTATTAACTCCATCTAGAATATGACAATTGGTATAACATTTGGCTTGTAAACATATATTATAAATTACATGTTTTATTTGTTGATGGAATTAGAATTTGAAATAATTGGTAATAAAATAAATCAATGTTACATTAATGGAAAATGGAATAAGATGTTTAGGAGTTGGCAAAATTTGAGTATAGTAAAAGTAATAAAAGGTTAATTAGGTTATAGAGTAGTAATGGACATAATAAAAGGGATTGGAATGGAAACATACCAATTTATTTAAAGTTAATACATATAATAAATGGACTTTTCATAACAAATGGAATTTATTACTGCGACGATTAGAACTAAGAGGAATTTAAGGGTGATAGTTATGAATCAAATATAATTATACCATAGGATGAAATTGATCGAATAATAACTGGTTAGATAAAAAGGATTGAAGTAAATCAAGTTAATTTATTTGGATAAATTTTTATTAATTGAGTTTATTGTGAATGAAATTAATTACTACGTTATTTGAAATTTAAGATGGAATGTGAAAATATTTAATGGAATAGATTTTGAGTCCAATATAAATGCCATCTATATGACAATAAGGAATGAGATAATTACTAATTGATTTAATTAAATGGAATTCTTGGGAATTTTATTTATAAATGCTAAATTAAATAAAGTGAGGGTAAGATTGAAATTTGGTAAATTAATTAACTTTAAATGGACATCTAAGTTTGTAAAATAGTGTGAATAATTTGGAAATATAGAAATGATAAGAATTGGAAAATTTTAGAATTTAAATTTGGAATTTGATTTAATTAATTAATTATTAATTTATTTAATTAATGAAAAAATAGCCATTTTGGCCACTGACTCGGATTTCGACGAAACAAGTTTCATCGGATCCATAATAGCGAATTATTGTAGGATTTCAAGTTTCGTAGCGATCGGACTTGTCGTTTGATCGTACGGACTCGAAACGCCTTGAAATCGATAAATTGAAATCAATTGAAATAAATTTGAAAATATTGATTTTAGCATAAATTCTTCATACGATGGATTTTGGACTTGACACTTTTTCCATCGCGTTTAAAATATTTTTAAACACTTATTTTGATATATGGGTTTACCCAATTTCTTTCCGAGTCAGAACGGGCTTTTTGGGCCACTTGGCCGTTGACGCGCATATCCAACCTTATCCATCCATTTGATCCGGTCCATTCTTTTCCAACCTTCTCTATAAATATATCATTATAAACCCTAGCCTCCCAAAATTCTCATTTGTCTGTACGTACATCTCAACTCTCTCCTCCAATGGCAGACAAACAAATTCTAGATCCAAACACAAATCAAATTCAAATTAAAAAAAATTCAAACTCCTCAGAAAAAATAGAAAAAAATATATATCAAAGATTTCATCGATACGAATCTACACGTGACTTCTGTTTTTGCAATTGATGCTCGAATCAACGACAAATCGCGGTCAAACTCTCTAATTTTCGAAACCATGTCAAATTGGTTTTTTTTTGATTTGGGCTATAATCAATGAAATTGGTTTATGGGTTTTGAAGAGGACAGCATGAGGAGTCGTTTGGTGGTGGTGCGGTGATTCAATTTGGCCGGAGGTGATAGTGATTGCCAAATTAGCGTTCGGCAAACCCTAAAAATAGGAGGCGGCGGCGCGTAGGTCTAGGCGTGGTCGGAGAGTGCCGCGAGTTGTTCGAGAGGGCGGCCCGAAGAGGAGGTCACGGAGATTGGGTCAGATCAAGGCGAGCTGCACGGTTTGGTGGCGGCGTCGATGATTTGGTGCCGGCTGAGAGGTACGAGGGCATGATCGAGGATAAGTTGCTGCGTGTAGAGGGTAATGACGTGGAATAATATATTATTATTTTAATTTAATTTAATTTTTAATTTCAATCATTCTAACTCGCATAACTCTTACATACGAACTCCAATTCACGCGCGGTTTTCTCCGCTAGGTTCGTATTTGAATTCCGGACATTTTGGCACTGATTTGGACGGATTTGGAAACTGTTCATTTTTGGGTTTAAATTGGATTTAAATTCAATTTAAATTCAAAAGGGGAGTGTTTTAACCCACTCACAACTTTTAAAATTTCTTATGTTTGTTAAATTGATATATGATGTGATTTAAAATTTATTTATGGTTGTTTGGCATATTTTTAATCATCATCTCAGTTAATTTCATTTATTTAAAGTAAATATTTCATTTATTTAAATTAAATTTCTATTTAATTTATTCATTGCATTAAACTTCCAATTAAACTGTTAATTAATTTTTCATTGCATATAAACTGCCAGTTAAACAGTTATTAATTTATCATTGAATATAAACTGCTAGTTAATTCCTGATGATTATTATCCATTCTATATAGATGCTATTGTTTGAATTTGATGATGATTGTGATAAATGGTTGATGGTTGATATTGGATGAATGGATGCTGTATTTTATATTGTTGTAACTGCAAGTTATTATGCATTTTCATTTCATTCGGGATTGTGGTTTGAAATGATATATAACCGTAATTTTCATTTTAAATTGCAGATTGAAATGATAAATATCCGTATCACCTGACCATAGGATAGAAAATTTTATACAGGCACTGTGGTATATATATAAAATGATTTTTTTGAAATGATTTTCTATGGTTTTGAAAAGAATATGGTCTGATGAATATTGATTTTTGATATTTTTAAATATTATTTTATATATAGTTAAATGCTTAAGCTATGTATAAATTTGGTTTAAAGGATAAATGAAGTTTTAAAAATAAAAGTTAAATTTATTTAGATATAATACGGTTAAGTATTTATTTAAATTTATAAATAGAGTTTATAACGTCTTAAATAAAATAAAAGTTGGAAGATAAATATGAATTTTCTTTGAATTAAGGTATTTAAGAATTATCCTCAAATAAAATTTATTTGAAATTTAAATAAATTTAGTGTTTTAAAAGGTATGATCTTTATAACTTGATTTTGGTTTAGAGGACTTAAATGAATATCAAGTCGATTTAAATGAATATTATCAAGTTAATTAAATTGAGAGAGTATCCTATTATTTGAAGTTTAAAGATTTTACTTAAATGATATTTGATTTATTAAGCAAACATTTCAAATCTAAATAATAGTAATTGAATTTGATATATATGAATTAAAAAGTTAGTTTTGAAATGTTGGAATATTAGAAACTTTGAAATATATGGAAATTTAGATGGTTTATTTGAGAATTCAAATCTGTATTTGGAATTAATTTAAGAAATTAAAAAGCTAATTTACTTTATAAAGTAATTTAGTATTAAACCATATAAGTATTGAAAATTATGTTTCTAAGCTATGGGTTCAAAGTATATATATTTGGAAGTATTATGATTTTTGAAAAAGGATATATTTGAAATAAAATGATATCATATTGATTTGGGTTTAAAATAGAAATGATATCATATTTATATGGTTTTGAAACGGATATTATATTCTGGTTTTAAAGTATAAATTATTTTGAAATCACCGCGGTGTTATAATAACGTTTGGTTGTTGAAGAGACCGAGATCGGAAGTTGTCATACTCTCTGCCAACCCCGAAAACTACTTTAACAACCGTGTACACGGTGGAGATTCTAGAATGAAGTAGGATGGCGGCGGCGTTTCCTCTGAGGTAAATACGTGGACTCAACTCCCATGAGTTGGCATAAGATGGCTAAAACAGGAGCGATCTTGGGCAAATGAGGTCCTTCCTGTGGTCGGACACATCCCTTCGATATTATACTATGACTTTTGGATTGATTAGTGGCCACTTTTGATTTTTGATTTGGGGGTGTGGCTCGAGATGGGCGGTAGCTGCGCGCTACGCGTTACCACCAGCCTGGGTGCGTAATTGGTATATCTACCATGACATTGCCTAGTTGTGCCGTGTCACCTACCATACCGAGCCTTCACTACGAGTTTCTATTTGTGTCGTACCTATGGAGTGTCTTCTCGTAGTCTCCAATCAGGAGATATGCAGGCACTATATAGACTATTGGCATTATTTGTGTTAAGGGCTATATGGGTAACCCCTTAACGCTATTTAAAAGTAAGTTTATTTTACAATTAGACACTATTATAATAGTGAAATATACTACATAGTAAATAGTTTAATGGATCCTTAAGAGATGAAAATCTCGAGCATCTCTTGTGTTACAGCACTCATATTTATTTCTGTTGATTTAACTTACATAAGATCTTTTAGTTCTGACTCGAGTGTTTTGTCTTTTCAATTCGCTCGGATCAGTCCGAGCATTTCAGGAATCGAAGACTTTATTTCTGGTGGACGAAGACGAAGATTTTATTATATATATATTATATCGTTCCACTACACACTATATTCCGCTGCATTTATTATTATTCACTGGTATGTGCAACTCTGATATATATTGTAAGTATAACTAAATATTTTGAAAAACAACTTCATGAACTGTATATTTGATTATTATATTTTATCCTTCCGCTGTGAGATTCTGTTTGTTTTTATTTCTTTCTTGTTTTTCTTATTTACCCCATAACAATCTGCCCTTCCGTATTGTTTGAATTGTCATGTGTGTCGATTTAAAGCGTGCGAAAAGGCGGGTAGTTACAGCTACCGACCCCCTGGGATTTCGGCCCTCAACTCGCCTAGGCCGCTTTCGCCAACTCCCATTGCCGCCACCATATTAGCATGAAACCCTAATCAATCTTATGCACGATCTAACCGTCGAATCGACGAACGAACCATATAGATGCGCTCCCCTCCGTCCCCTCTTCAAAACCCAGAAACGATTTGACGATCTGACACCGTTCATCGACGAGCGATGAACGGTCGAGAATTGATTTAGAATTTATGGACAAATGATGCATCAAATCGGAAAACGAATTTCAGTTTTGAGATGCGTACATCGAAAGCTTCAATATATACTTTTTCCAAATTTTTCTGAGGACTTTTAAATTTTTGCTTTGGATTTGATTTGCAATTGGATCTGAAAATATAGAATTTTGTCTACCATTGAGGAAGAGGAGGAATAGAATGTTTAGAAATAAGGACAGAGGCTGTTAGGGTTTATAGCAGGATATATAAAGGCGGGGTTGACATTTGAATGGATGGATAAGATAAATTTACGCGCTAACGCCAAAGTGACCCAAAAAGCCCATTTCGACTCTGGAATGAAATTGGGTCAACGCATATATCAAAATAGATGTTTTTAAATATTTTAAACGCGATAGAACAAGTTTCGAGTCCAAATTCCATCGTATGAAGAAGTTATGCTAAAATCAATATTTTCAATTGATTTCAATTTCATAAATTTCAAGGCGTTTCGAGTCTGTACGATCAAACGACAAGTCCGATCGCTACGAAACTCGAAACCCTAAAATAATTCACCGTGATGGATCCAATGAAACTGGTTTCGTCGAAATCCAAGTTAGTGGCCAAAATGGCTATTTTTCCATTAATTAAATAAATTAATAATTAATTAATTAAATCCAATTTTAATTTCAATCTTAAAATTGACAAATTTTATCACTTTTATATTTCTCAATTAATTTCAATGTTTTAAACAAATTAAAAGTCAATTTAAAGTTGATTATCTTATCGATTTCAGTATTTTCCTCAGTTCCATTCAAATTCAGAAATTATAAATTTAATTTCCAAAATTTCTATTAAATTAAATTAACAAATAATTTTTCCATTCATTATTGTCAAATAGATGGATTTAACATTGGATTCAAAACTATTTACATTAATATCCTCACATTTCGTCTAAATTCCCATTTTAAATATTAAATCCATTTAATTGCAATTAAATCCTTTTATTAAATTTTAAATTCCAATAAATTAATAAAGCTTTATTCCATTTCTATTTTCATCTTTATTTCAATTGCGTAACATTTTGTTCCAATTTTACTGTATTTGCCAAATATGTACATTAATTATTATTCATATTCTCCATTAATTATTTACTAGGTTTTATACTTTAAATTCATTCAAATAAATCAATAAATCTTGATTTACAATCTTTACCTCAACCAATAGCCATATTATAAATGGAGTTGTCATTATTTTCAAAAATTACTTAAATTAACGTTAACGTAAAAATTTGTTTATATTTATTGCAATTGATTACAAGTTATAATTTAATATACTTGTCTAAAAGGTTAACTTACAATACTTGTTACCCTTTAACGTTTATTTCACTCATAAGCTATTATTAACAACCAAATGTTGAAATTTGATTAAGACCAAATTCAATGCATTACATAACTGGGTAAATGATTAAAGTTTTACACTATTGCCCCTTTTTCTTTATTTGTATTAATGGCTATGTTTCAAATGTGAAATCTTATTAATTACACACATAAATTAAGGTTTTAAAACTAAACCTTAGTTCCATTCTTTTTTTCCAATTTATTAATTATGAAAAATTTCCCATTTCTATTTATTTATTTATTACATACCTACCTTAAGCCCTTGCATTAATTCTCATAAACGTTACATTATTGATATCCAAATTTTGATTTAGTAAACCAATTTGTTACAACTTTACTTACATTAACACTATTTCCCTTACTTTGGTTATTATTTCATACGTAGATCACAAGTTTACATTTCTTTATACTATCTTATGAAACAATATACATTTCTAATACTTTATCACATTAATTGGAATTAAATTTCCAAATTTTCTAGATACAACAAACTATGACCTTACAGTTATTTCAATTAATTGGGATTGTGCTAAATTAATTATTTATAAACTTACATTAACATAATCGCATTAATTTACATTCGGTTACAAATAAATCAATATATTATTTCACCCATAAATAGAATAATTGCATTTGTTCTTATTATATTCCATTTATAACTAAGTCATAATATTTGAATTTTAATTAAATTGTAACGTTCATTCAAGTTCATTAAATATTAACTTGCATTAACACGTTTCCTTAATTTACAATCAAATATCGTTAACAATGTTTTATTACATTAATCAATTTAATACTTTCCTTTATTTCTCATATACAATTACATCCGGGTATAATCTTTTCACTGCTTTCATTCATTAGAATTCTATTCAAATTTCGATTTCTTACAATAACTCGTTTATTATAAATTTGCATACCAATAAATTAGGTTCCAATAAATAGGATTTATCAATTCAACCTTTTTAATTAAGTTTATTTTAATCAATATAATATTTCATAGGTTAATTCTTAACATTTACTTCATTACAAATTATAACAATTATATTCCTTTATAAATTTAATTCCAAAATCTTATTAATATAACAAATTTAATTAACGAAATTCACGGGTCGTTACATATATATATATACACACATACATACATACATACATACATACATACATATATATATATATATATATATGTTTGTAGGTATTGAATACTGAAGACTGATCAGTATAAAGATTCAAGACTCAAGATTGAAGACTCTAGAGTATCAAGATCAAGATTTCAAGATATGTGTCTAGTTTTTGTTAAAACTTCATAATAGCATGGAAACCTTCATTTCGAATTTCATTTGGGATGGAACCCATTTCTACCTTCTTAGCGGCTTACAAACTCATGACAAGTAGCTTACAAACCAATGACAAGTGGCTTACAAATCCACGAACATCCTGGTTTTGTACAAATTCTCGAGTCCTGATGCGATGAGATATTCTGCAGGAAGAAGCTTGCAAAACTAATTCAAAATGGTTTTTCTAAATGATTTTCAAAATTGTTTTTCAAAATATTTTAGCCTTAAAATTATCTTTTCAAATGATTTTCTAAAGGATGTTTTAGCCTTAAAATATTATTTGTTTTTGTTTTAAAATAAACTCTTGTTTTAAACTTCATTTTCAAAACAAATTTTATATTATTTTTAATATAGGGATGTCGACATCATGGGATACCCCATGTCCACATGGTGGCCGTTGAATTCGAAAGTTTCAAATTTCAAAAGAAGTGTCTATTCGTTTAAATCTCTTCACGAATGGTTATGACCGTTGGTGCTTTATAAATAGCCTTCACAAACGAATTTTTTAACTAACTATTTTCATATTTTCTTCACTTCTTCTTCTCCACAAATCCATATTCTATAATTTTCATATTTTTAAGATCGTGCCGAAATTTTGCCGAATTCTTAAGTGTATCAAATTGGAATCTCATTCTTGTTTCATTCTCTACCCTCTCTCAAAGATCAAAGTTCTATTCAGAGTTATATGATTAATTTGTAATCAAAAGTTTATCGAGTCTCTCTATAAGGTGTGGTTGTGCTGGAAATCAATTGGGTAGTCTTGAGTGCCGTATATCAAGAGAGTTTGCCCCAGACTCGTGAGACAGGAGGGTACCTTAAGGCCTCTAAAAATTGAGTATTGTAATCTCAACATTGGTATAATAAAAATCCTTATGAGGTGGTTTGCCTTGGTACAAGACTGGATGTAGGGTAACTCCAAACCAGTATAAAATTCAGTGTGTTCTTTCCCTTTACTGCTTTTATTTACTTTATGCATCAGTGCTTGTTCCATGATCATTCTGTGATTAAGTTTTGCATTTGTTTGTGTCATAATTTTAAATTAGTCCATATAAGTCTTAGAAGCCATTAAACACTATTCACCCCATCTAGTGTTAAGTTTTCCTTAAGATCCTTAATCCGCACTCCCTTTCAATTACCTTGGTGATGGTACATGATCAAACACCCAATCCAATTGAGAGGTGGTGTGTCGAAGACTTTGGTGATGGTTGTAAGGGTTATAAGATATTAGGAGGAATCTTGATGATGATGCGAGACCTTGATGATGGTTGAGACGAAGTGACATCTTGGTGATGATGCGAGACCTCGATGATGGTTGAGACGAAGTGACATCTTGGTGATGATGCGAGACCTCGATGATGGTCGGGATGAAGTGACATCTTGGTGATGTGCGAGACCTTGGCGATGGTCGAGATAAAGTGACACTTTGGTGATGATGTGAGAACTTGGTAATGGTCAGGACGAAGTGGAATCTTGGTGATGATGCAAGACCTTATTAATGGTCGAGATGAAGTGACATATTAGTAACGATGTGAGACCTTGGTGATTGTCAAGACAAAGTGAAATCTTGGTGATGATGCAAGACCTTAGTGATTGTCGAAATGAAGCGGGACCTTGATGATTGTTGTCATTATGCATTTGCCACATGCTTGCTATGATTGCCGTGTTATTTTGACGGATGTCTTCTAACACAGGTACTACTTAGCTAGGTACCCTAACACCTATATTATAGTGAAGTATACCCTTATGATGATGATGATGATGATAGTGTAGCATACAAGGTGTTATGTGCTAACTTGTTGGATTTAGTGATACGTCGGATATGATTCTATACACCATATGACATTATTACTATATATGTTTTTTATAGGATTTTGAGATAATGTATTGCTCACACTAGACTATTGTTTGACTCAAGGTTTTATGGTTTACTTCTTTTTATCCTGCTTAAATGAGTGGATTAGGGATAACACGTATGCATAAGGCACGAGGCTGTATGGAGTACTAGCAGGAGGCTACACTTATATATATATATATATATATATATATATATATATATATATATATATATCTTGGAGCTTACTATCGCTGATATCCTGCTGTAAAGTACCGTGGAACCATGTTAGTTCTTTTATTATTTTTAAAGAGAACTATTAGAGTTTATTTGGAGAGATGAGATGTATAAACTCTATTATTTTTGCTTTGCATAATCTTGTAAATCTGTTGCACTCTAATGTTTTTAATTATGGTTCACTTGATTATATTACCATCTCGCTTATTTTACATCTATTTGATTTTTATATTTTGTCTATGCATTGTGGACATTCTATAGTTTTGTTATTCTTTACCACTAACATTCGTCCTACATTGGTCGGGTACTACTACAGCACACTCAATAGGTTATATTGGGTATTGGAGGTGTGGGGTGGTCGTCACGCTGTGTATCAAAGTCTAGGTTGAGTGATTGACCTAAGTTGATACTTGGAACTTTTAGACATAAGGTAAGTGGAATACGTTAGAATGGATCGAGTGATATATGAGAGTACATACTTCTTATGTATTTTGGTTTTCAAAGCTACATATTAGTAGTATATATATGGTATAAGTCACATTGCACACATGAGTAACCCTGATGTAGCTTCCCTTTATGAAAGAGCAATCATTCTTATTACATACTTTAAGAATGAACCGGCATACGACGAACGCTACTATAAACTCCATTTACGGAGTATATTAAGAAGGAGCGGGCTTGATGGTGGCAAACCCTGATATGCCGACTATGTTCACTGAGATGATGGGGAGCATGCTTTGTAAAATGTCCAAGGTGTTTCTTGTGTTGTTTATGTTGGTGGTGACAGTACTCCAGTGCACGTTCCCAAACCCAGCTTTGCTAAGATAAACAGTGACTGTTTTGCCCTAGAGGCATACCATTCCTTGGAATGAAATTAGCTGTGAAAATGTAGGACTGGATACCTTCAAGCTTATCTTCGAGGACTTCGAGTTAGAAGATGCGATGAAGAGGAAGTTAGCCTCTAGGAAACTTTAAGGTCATGCTATGCGATGGTAGAATGCCGTGAAGGTTGCTACTCCTAATGACCGGTTTACTTAGGAGCAGTTTAAAGCCTGGTTCGGGGAGAAGTTCATACTAGCTGCCCAAAAGTCGGTATTGTTTAAGAATTTTGCTAAGTTGAAAGAGGGAGAGAAGACTATAGTTGAGCATGTGGCGGAATTCGACATGTTGTAAATATATGGTTTATCCTTTATCAAAACTTCGTTGAAGAAGAATAAGAAGTTCATAGTTGGCTTGAACTAGTACATGGGTGAGAGGATGATTGGCCACACTGGTGAGATCTTTGAGAAGGTTGTGGAAGGAGCTTTGAGGCACGATAGCCTATAACCAAAACTAAAAGCTAAAGTTGTTAATTCTAAGGGATATCCAAAGCTGCAAGTGAGCATGGAAGGCAAAAGAAAAGGGAACAACAATGATAAGGAAAAAAAGTAATCTCAGGAAGGAGATGACCTAAAGAAAGGCAAGTGAGAGTCAATGTTCTTTAATTACAATGAGAAGGGTTATCTTAGTAAAAAATGCATAGGCCCGAAGAGTTGGGAAAGAAAGCGATTCGACTGTGATAGGACTGAATACAATAAGAAGGATTTTCCAGAGCTGCAGAGGACTAGATAGGATATGTCTGCTTATGCATTGAGTGTCATTCCTACTTCTTCGATGAATCCATTGGCAAAGGAGAAATGGATGGTCGTCATTATCCAAGGTATGCCATTCATTTATGTTATACCTATTTGTGTTTTGTTTGAGATCGACATGTTAGTCCCTTTAAACCTAGCGACTTAGTGAGTAGGTTAGGGTGTTGTCCTAACCTTGTAGGAAGACCTTTAGTTATTTCAAAATTGATGATGGTTTGGCTAACATGGATGTGTTCTATCAAGGCTTACCATTATCGAGTCATGGATATTCATTTGATATGCAAATCTTCCACTCTGGTTTTAGGACTGCAATAACATGGACTTTGCTACAGTGTTTTGAGGATTTTCTAGAAGAAATGAAGGCAAATCACAAACGAAGTATAGTTGGATAATAGTTAACAATAAACCATATTTCAGAACAAGATGTTCACATAAAAGAGGACTTTTTTTATGATTTAAATTTTTACAGTAGTACATCAAAGTGGTAGATATTGTAATAGTCCACTTTTCCGTACCCCTTGAATATACACTAATCTCCATAGATTAACTCAAGATGAACAGAAATACGAACCATTAGGGTTAAAGAAGAAGAAGAAAAGGATAGAAGAAGGTAGAAGGAGAGAGAAAAGATAGAACAGAACAGAAAGAAAACAACAGAACAACATTAGAATCTCACAATTCGCAGCGGAACAACATATAATAAATAAATGAATAATCTTTAAACAAAAAACTATATCAGTTATTACATTACATCACATTTCATTACATCATCAGAGTGTACACATCATACAACAAACAAACAGCGGAAAAGAAATACTATATACTAGTAATACGCCATGCCATCCAGCTTGCCTCCTGCAACTTCTGAATTCCAGAATATCCTGATAAAACTTAACTCTTGACTGCCCGTGTGGAAATTGGTGGGCACCCAGAGTTTAGGAAGGAAAACAATAAACTCCGAGTCAGTCATGTGACTGGTGTGAGAACTTAAAACAGTTATTTATCTTTAAAACAAAGAATAGGAGAAATTTTCAAAGTCAATTCGCAATGTGTTTTGAAAATGAAACTACCATAAGGTCTCCCGCCACACACACAATGCAAACGTAGAATTGGAGGAGATTTCTCCTTATGATAGTCAAAGATGCTTGATAAGCATTAAAAAGAAACATTTGATATTATTACTAGTGCATAGTGTAGAAACATTTAGAAAGTAAAATATAAATCTTAGCCAGCATACGTACCGTGATGGTATGCCTACTATAGCTACCATATTAAATAGCAGGTTCTACAACTAAAACCGTACAAGGCACGTATTGTTTTGTTTGGATTTCCAACAAATGGTCGGGCAAAGGAACTTCCCAAATAAAATAGAACGCCTCTGGAGAAACGTTCCTGGATCTAACGTTACGGTTAGATCTCTGCTGCACAAGGCCAGGTTACCCCTAGCTGGGTAACAACTGACACGAGTATGTCATCCCCCGGTCCTTTGGGACCTTAAACCGAGCGCTCGATAACCAACATCACACGGTAATAAATATAGTGTGTCCACAAAGTAAGTATCTGGGCTCCATACCATGATACCACTTATAATCCAGATAGGAAATGACATACCCTATGGAGGAGCGACCCCCAAATAACCTTGCTGCCACGATTCCTGTTTCGACCACAACCGGTCTGTGAGGCTTGACGAAGTCTCGTTCACAAAGCAATGCTTTATATAAAAGCTGTGCTTTAATTCACAAATGCTCAATAGCACTTATATGCCACATTACCAACTTGGGAATGTATCACTAGTAACCATCAACTACATAACCTCTGAGCTCGTACGTCTTAGAGAAGGGTGTTAGGCTAAGAGAATAAATTCTCCGCCACCAACAGAAATATATTTGATAGAAACCGGCTTTACATCTCAAATTGTAATATAAGACACACATCCATACAAGTACGTTCTGGGATCGAACGTAACCGAAGGCACTTCCAAAGAAGTCCTTGCAATCCGGGTATTCACAAGCCCGATCGAATTTCCTATCACAAAGGAAATCTCCATACCGTAGCTAGCGGTGCAGAGACAATCGATAAGTCATCCTATCGTTTTCACAAATACTCGGTCTTCAACACCGGTCTTCAAATGCAATCCATAACGACGTATCACATATTCGGAATGAGTTATACGACCCAAAAGTCCTTTCCCGGCTAACCCGAATAGTGAGCGCTTATTTAAAAATAAGTGTGGCATCCAATTCAAGAAATTCACAACAAATACCTATTTAAAGGTAAATATTGATAGTCGGATATTTAACTATCAATAGGTATGCTCAACATCACCAGATTCCAAATAATTTCCCAAATTATTTACTTTCCAAATATCTTTACTAGATATATAATTTCCACACTTTAACCATTTGAAAACAAATTTTCAAATCACTTTTCAATCCTTTATCACTTTTGAAAACAAATTTCAATCATTTCCTTACTCGGAAATACTTTCATTTCAAAATGGTTCATTTACACCAATCAAATAAATCCTTACCGATTTACTTTATATTTACGTTCCTAATCCGTAAATTTACTCCCATACTTCAAAAATAAATCAACGTTTATTTTTAAACAAATTCCCCTTTTCCTTTATAAATTCCATAGTGAATTTACATTCCAAAATATTTATGAATATACGATTTTAAATCGATTTCTAATATTCATTTTCAATTTATCTTTAAAAGATAAAGTCCTAAAATATTCAGTTCATATTGGAAAACATTTCCATACTTATTAAATAATAAGTAATTTACAAATCCATTCATTTTCAACACTTGGAAAATATTCGATATACTTAAATCGAAATTAAGTATATATTTCATTCCTTTAAGGAAATCATTCTCCTAACACATTTATTTGGGTCAAAAACGAATGTTGCGTAAAACATCGTTACGACGATCCAAAATCACTAGTATAGGGGTTCAAAGTTTAAATAGATATATAAATCCCAATACTATACAAAATATTTCCTTTTGGAAATCATTTACTATAACAATAATGTTATAGTCCACCATTTCCTTTTATTTCTCGAAAACGTCTATTTCAACAATGAATGTTGAAATCTATGGTTTCGATATTTAACACATTTTAAAACGTCGTTAAAATAATCAACTTCTTTTAATAATATCGCTTTCCCAAAACATATCCATTTTACTTAATAATATATTCGTTGTCCAAAATCGTGAATATACTTCACTAGCCCCATTTCAACATTTACAACACGTTTTATTTTCAAGAATTTATTCGCTATCCAAAATCACGAATAAATTACCTTTCATAAACTTCTATATTCAATTTATCAAACTCAATTGATTTTGAATTTATAAACAATGTTTATAAATTCCTTTTCTATTTATAAGCTTCGATTATAAATCTCATTATCAACAAATTCCATTTATCTCTCATTTAAATGTCAAAATCCGATTATTAGATAATTAGTTATAAATATTCTATTTCACAAAATCTATTCATTTTATAACTTCACAATTTATAAATCTATAAATTCCGTTCACTTATAAAATCCATTTTTATTTCATTTTTACACTTATAAAAACTCGTTTTAATATTCCAATATTTTTAATTTATAAAATATCAATTTTATAAGTTTTTATACACATCGTTTTTAATAATTCAAAAATCCCAATTTAAACCAATTTATAAATTAATTAACTATTTATTTCCAAAAATCTCATTTCGATTATATTTCTCAAAAATCTAAATTTTTATAACATAAAAATTTATAACGTTTTATTTATTTAAAACGAATCAATTCAAAATTTAATAAAAACATATACTTTGAAAAATCACTTTAAAAATTCTTTTAAAAACCAAAATCACTATTTTAAAATTTCAGAAATGGATCCGATGATGCAGCAGCACCAAATAGTCAATTACGACGTCCAAATATCATATATCGATATGATAATCAACAAATATCACAATATCTGTAAAAATATCAATACAGTTGAGGAATCCAGTTGGATCCCTCCAACCTGTTTCCCTGCATCCAAAGATGTTAGCACAATACCAATTCCGCTTCAGTACGGAATTATCGCGGTATATGGGATTTATAAAATATTATCCGCTTAATAGACGGCGCAATAGGGTCTCATCCGCTATATACTGCGGGAAAATCAACTCCATGTACATAAATAATACCAATTTCATTGTTTATGAAATATTCGCGGTATATGTTTTTAATAAATAACATCCGCTTACTAACGGCGCATAATGTCTATTTTAATAACCAATAGATAACAATCATCATTCAAACATACTTTCAAGAATTTTAAATCTAACTATTTAAAATTAAAATCGAAACCGATTCGATTGAGTGAGAAGTTCTCACCTTGATTTCAATTTCGTTTTAGCGATTTATTTCGAATAAAATTAAACGGACGTTTAATTTTACTCAAAATTCTCACTAACTCCAAACGACTCCAATCCAATTCCATAGTGTAGTGCTCGTCCATACGATTCCAACCAACTGGTTTCGCGCGTTTTCGACCTCGTATGAAAAAGATATGAATTTTTGAAGTTACACGATTTATATACTTATAAATTTACAACATAATTTCTTATTTTTAAACCTAAAACTTATCACATCCGTTGGATCTGGGCCTGCAAATCACGGCCGCATATGCTTCTTCTTCCTCATCAGGATAGCAACGTACGCAAGCTACGGGGGGCCGAACCCAAACTCACGCCTATAACCCTAATACACGCAAGCCACCAACGACGACGAAACCCCATCATATCGGCACCATATCGAAGCTCGCGTCATGCTCTTCCTTCACCACCAATATAGTTGAACTCGGCTGCACCCTCTACCCTAGAAATGCGTGCGAACGCGACGGCTTTGAGCCCAAATTCCTGTTGATCCAAAGCTCCAAACACGGTCATAGCCGTTGGATTTATAGAACTCTCTATGCTCTACAACTTCCATTTAGAAAGTTTGTTGTATAGATTGACGGATTGGAAGATAAGTGAGGATGTTTGTGGACGTTTTCTGGCCATTGAACAGATAATGGCGGCTAGGGTTTCTGAGTGGAGAGGGTTTGGATGCAAATGTGAATAAGTGAGGGCCTTTTATAGAAAATTTTCCAATTTACTATTCACCCGGAATTTCCGAACTCCAAGCGAAGCGTGCCGGTTGGCGTTCCTAAGGTTTACCCCGTGTTCCGAACACAATGGAACGTGTTTCAGGAGCTAATTCGGTCATCTGTGCGAGTTATGGCAATAAACGTTCAATTTAAAATTAAACCGATTAAACGATTTTCTAGGCGTTTTGGCTTACACCGGACAAACGGTAAATCTGATTGACACGAAATTTGAAACCATACAATAATACCACATTACGGATTCGATGATTTCATCGAAATCCGAGACTATTTGAAAAATGGCTATTTTAACTCACCAAATTAATATTAAAACAATTTCGATGCGTTTCGGGCTTCCACGGTCAAACGATAGCTCCGATTGCTACGAAAATAGAAATCCGATAATAACAAACTATTACGGATCCAATGGAACTAGTTTCGTCCAATTCTGAGACCGTTCGAAAATTGGCTATTTTCACTAGTCGATTAAATATTAAAATATTCAATTTTCACAAATTAACTTTTCGATTTTAAAAGTTCACAAACATCTTTCTAACTTCAATATGATAAAATAAAATTTTACAAATCATTTTCATTCATATTTAACCCAATTTTCTATTATTTCTGTATTTCCCACTATTTAATTATCGTTAATTATCCAATTAAATCCAATTATTCAAATTAAAATTTATTCAACTTATAAATTTCACAATATTAATATTTAAAATAAATTAAATATTCAAATTTTAATTAAATAAAATTCTGGGTCGTTACATACTTCCCCCTTAAAAGAATTTCGTCCTCGAAATTACCAAGTAAGAAAAGTTACAGAATCCATTAACTTTCCCAAAATCCATAGTTAAATTTCTTACAATAACTTTACTAAGTTTTCAAATCATACTTAGTTATCTTTTCAAAAACAACTATCTTTTTTGACTTTTAATTCCAAATCAAAGTTGTAGTTTTCAAAAAAAATTTCCAATTTTTCTCAAAAATATTCTAACGCCTTAAATTTTTGGAAAAATTCGCCAGAGTCTCCTTTGCGCGGCTCGATCCGAAAAAAAATGACAGTATATATATCACAAATATACATCTCATCAAGCAATGAGGCATCCCGCAGGGAAAAAAGTGTAAAAGTACGGTATGTAATCCGAGATATGTACCTTATATTTTATTAGCGAGCATATACAGCTAATATAGCGCAAAAGCGAGCTCCAAATGCGAAGCAAACGCGATCCGCACCTACTAAACACTCAGTAACAACATGAAAACCATGCATATATGAAAATAGTATTAATATACAACATATATCAACATAACAACTACATGTGCCAACATAGCAAATGCAACAAAACAACAAATGCAACATCAACCAACTATCATCCATAAGCAAATCAATATTCATTCATATTCTCATTAATATTCAATGAATTGGTTTTCAATTTAAATCACATTTGATTTATTAACATTGGATCTTTAACAACATTCATTCTCAATTCAATTAGTTAACATTCACCAATTTAAATCCAATTCACATTCAATTCTATTCAAATTTATTTACTTTCAATTTGAATTCAATTACATAGCTTTCAATTTCGCTAATTCAATTTCATTAACACTTAATGAATTTATATACAATCAACTAACAATCATATAACAACCAATGTATATTAATTACAACCAAATTTCTTTGCTTATAATCATTCAACTTCCAATAACATTATATTTTAATGAATTAACACTTACATTCATTATTTCATATCAATTATTCACATTTAATTGATTTACATTCAATCCATTAATCCAATTCAATTTCTAAGTTGAATTTCATTACATAACTCAAGTTCATATCTATCACTTAACTTTATTAATTTACTTTGATACCAATATCAACTTCATTTTATAAACATCATTTGGTTTTACATAACTTAAATTCCCACTTATAAATCAATCTAGCTTCCAAATTCTAAAGTAAATTCTATTTAACCTTTCAAACCCATTTTCGAAATCAATTCAAATTACCTTCTGAATTTCCAAAACCAAATCCAAATTTTCCAAACAACTTTCTTTTAAACAATTTGGCAGCAATCCCTCTTTTGGAAACCCGAAAATGAACACCAATGATGCCGCGGTCATTATTGGAATTATTTTCCAGCGACCTGAAAGAGTTTAGTGCTTTCATTCCTTCAAAACAATTTTCCAAAATATCAAATCCTTTCAAAACACTTCTTTGGAATTTTATTTTAGATTATAAATCACATTTTCAAATCTTTTACTTATATAACTTCACTTCTTATATATATAAGATTATTTTGCAATTGTAAATTACATTAATTATAATTTCACACGTATAATTTATTTGTTTATACAATTCATTCTTTTACAATAAGTTTTATTTAACTTATTCAAACAACTTATTCAACAACCAAACAATCAACTTATATACACTTTAATAATTCCGAAAAATTATTCCTTTATATACAAAATATAATCAAAGTAAAATTATTTCATTTACCCAATTTAAACAATATCGTGTCAATTTGTTCTGTACAAGTGTTTAGAGATCCCTATCAACAATGTTAATTACTTGTGTTGACCAAAATCCATATACCACTCAACAAACCAATCATCACAATATAAAACAATTTATATTCACTAAAAAATACGCACTCATATCTATTATTACACTCAAACTCATTCTAGAGTACTACTGACTCTATCTCTAATGAGTAATTCCCAACAGAGCCATGGTTGTCGCTTAACCATAAGCTCTGATACCAAATGTAATAAACCTCATTTCCGTCAGCAGCGACCGGTAGGCTTTGCAACCATCCCAGACCCACCGTGGCTTACATTGATATCCCAAACTTGCTTTTACGGCCAGCCTCTCGACTGTCTCAGCTTACGCCTAACCAAACCCGTAAAGAGGACGTGTGGGGGCAAGAGTCTCCCGTTCGCCACCAAACCGCGAAGCGAGAACCCCCATCACGTTTCACCTAGACAAAGCAAGACCGGTGTGAGAACTTAAAACAGTTATTTATCCTTAAAACAAAGAATAGGAGAAATTTTCAAAGTCAATTCGCAATGTGTTTTGAAAATGAAACTACCATAAGGTCTCCCGCCACACACACAATGCAAATGCAGAATTGGAGGAGATTTCTCCTTATGATAGTCAAAGATGCTTGATACGCATTAAAAAGAAACAATTGATATTATTACTAGTGCATAGTGTAGAAACATTTCGAAAGTAAAATATAAATCTTAGCCAGCATACGTACCATGATAGTATGCCTACTATAACTACCATATTAAATGGCAGGTTCTACAACTAAAACCGTACACGGCACGTATTGTTTTGTTTGGATTTCCAACAAATGGTCGGGCAAAGGAATTTCCCAAATAAAATAGAACGCCTCTGGAGAAACGTTCCCGGATCTAACGTTACGGTTAGATCTCTGCTACACAAGGCCGGGTTACCCCTAGCTGGGTAACAACTGACACGAGTATGTCATCCCCCGGTCCTTTGGGACCTTAAACCGAGCGCTCGATAACCAACATCACACGGTAATAAATATAGTGTGTCCACAAAGTAAGTATCTGGGTTCCATACCATGATACCACTTATAATCCAGATAGGAAATGACATACCCTATGGAGGAGCGACCCCCAAATAACCTTGCTGCCACGATTCCTGTTTCGACCACAACCGGTCTGTGAGGCTTGACGAAGTCTCGTTCACAAAGCAATGCTTTATATAAAAGATGTGCTTTAATTCACAAATGCTCAATAGCACTTATATGCCACATTACCAACTTGGGAATGTATCACTAGTAACCATCAACTACATAACCTCTGAGCTCGTACGTCTCAGAGAAGGGTGTTAAGCTAAGAGAATAAATTCTCCGCCACCATCAGAAATATATTTGATAGAAACCAGCATTACATCTCAAATTGTAATGTAAGACACACATCCATACAAGTACGTTCCGGGATCGAACGTAACCGAAGGCACTTCCAAAGAAGTCCTTGCAATCCGGGTATTCACAAATCCGATCGAATTTCCTATCACAAAGGAAATCTCCATACCGTAGCTAGCGGTGCAGAGACAATCGATAAGTCATCCTATCGTTTTCACAAATACCCGGTCTTCAACACCGGTCTTCAAATGCAATCCATAACGACGTATCACATATTTGGAATGAGTTATACGACCCAAAAGTCCTTTCCCGGCTAACCCGAATAGTGAGCGCTTATTTAAAAATAAGTGTGGCATCCAATTCAAGAAATTCACAACAAATACCTATTTCAAGTTAAATATTGATAGTCGGATATTTAACTATCAATAGGTATGCTCAACATCACCAGATTCCAAATAATTTCCCAAATTATTTACTTTCCAAATATCTTTACTAGATATATAATTTCCACACTTTAACTATTTGAAAAAAAATTTCAAATCACTTTTCAATCCTTTATCACTTTTGAAAACAAATTTCAATCATTTCCTTACTCGGAAATACTTTCATTTCGAAATGGTTCATTTAAACCAATCAAATAAATCCTTACCGATTTACTTTATATTTACGTTCCTAATCCGTAAATTTACTCCCATACTTCAAAAATATATCAACGTTTATTTTTGAACAAATTCCCCTTTTCCTTTATAAATTCCATAGTGAATTTACATTCCAAAATATTTATGAATATACGATTTCAAATCGATTTCTAATATTCATTTTCAATTTGTCTTTAAAAGATAAAGTCCCAAAATATTCAGTTCATGTTGGAAAACATTTCCATACTTATTAAATAATAAGTAATTTACAAATCCATTCATTTTCAACACTTGGAAAATATTCAATATACTTAAATCGAAATTAAGTATATAATTCATTCCTTTAAGGAAATCATTCTCCTAACATTTATTTGGGTCAAAAAAGAATGTTGCGTAAAACATCGTTACGACGATCCAAAATCACTAGTATAGGGATTCAAAGTTTAAATAGATATATAAATCCCAATACTATACAAAATATTTCCTTTCGGAAATAATTTACTATAACAATAGTGTTATAGTCCACCATTTCCTTTTATTTCTCGAAAACGTCTATTTCAACAATAAATGTTGAAATCTATGGTTTCGATATTTAACACATTTTAAAACGTCATTAAAATAATCAACTTCTTTTAATAATATCGCTTTCCCAAAACATATCCATTTTACTTTATAATATATTCGTTGTCCAAAATCGTGAATATACTTCACTAGCCCCATTTCAATATTTACAACACGTTTTATTTTCAAGAATTTATTCGCTATCCAAAATCGCGAATAAATTACCTTTCATAAACTTCTATATTCAATTTATCAAATTCAATTGATTTCGAATTTATAAACGATGTTTATAAATTCCTTTTCTATTTATAAGCTTCGATTATAAATCTCATTATCAACAAATTCCATTTATCTCTCATTTAAATGCCAAAATCCGATTATAAGATAATTACTTATAAATCTTCTATTTCACAAAATCTATTCATTTTATAACTTCACAATTTATAAATCTATAAATTTCGTTCACTTATGAAATCCATTTTTATTTCATTTTTACACTTATAAAAACTCGTTTTAATATTCCAATATTTTTAATTTATAAAATATCAATTTTATAAGTCTTTTATACACATCGTTTTTAATAATTCAAAAATCCCAATTTAAACAAATTTATAAATCAATTAACTATTTATTTCCAAAAATCTCATTTCGATTATATTTCTCAAAAATCTAAATTTTTATAACATAAAAATTTATAACGTTTTAATTATTTAAAATGAATCAATTCAAAATTTAATAAAAACATATACTTTGAAAAATCACTTTAAAAATTCTTTTAAAAACCAAAATCACTATTTTAAAATTTCAGAAATGGATCCGATGATGCAGCAGCACCAAATAGTCAATCACGACATCCAAATATCATATATCGATATGATAATCAACAAATATCACAATATCTGTAAAAATATCAATACAGTTGAGGAATCCAGTTGGATCCCTCCAACCTGTTTCCCTGCATCCAAAGATGTTAGCACAATACCAATTCCGCTTCAGTACGGAATTATCGCGGTATATGAGATTTATAAAATATTATCCGCTTAATAGACGGCGCAATAGGGTCTCATCCGCTATATACTGCGGGAAAATCAACTCCAAGTACATAAATAATACCAATTTCATTCTTTATGAAATATTCGCGGTATATGTTTTTAATAAATAACATCCGCTTACTAACGGCGCATAATGTCTATTTTAACAATCAATAGATAACAATCATCATTCAAACATACTTTCAAGAATTTTAAATCTAACTATTTAAAATTAAAATCGAAACCGATTCGATTGAGTGAGAAGTTCTCACCTTGATTTCAATTTCGTTTTAGCGATTTATTTCGAATAAAATTAAACGGACGTTTAATTTTACTCGAAATTCTCACTAACTCCAAACGACTCCAATCCAATTCCATAGCGTAGTGCTCGTCCATATGATTCCAACCAACTGGTTTCGCGCGTTTTTGACCTCGTATGAAAAAGATATGAATTTTTGAAGTTACACAATTTATATACTTATAAATTTACAACATAATTTCTTATTTTTAAACCTAAAACTTATCACATCCATTGGATCTGGGCCTGCAAATCACGGCCGCATATGCTTCTTCTTCCTCATCAGGATAGCAACGTACGCAAGCTACAGGGGGCCGAACCCAAACTCACGCCTATAACCCTAATACACGCAAGCCACCAACGACGACGAAACCCCATCATATCGGCACCATATCGAAGCTCGCGTCATGCTCTTCCTTCACCACCAATATAGTTGAACTCGGCTGCACCCTCTACCCTAGAAATGCGTGCGAACGCGACGGCTTTGAGCCCAAATTCCTGTTGATCCAAAGCTCCAAACACGATCATAGCCGTTGGATTTATAGAACTCTCTATGCTCTACAACTTTCATTTAGAAAGTTTGTTGTATAGATTGACGGATTGGAAGATAAATGAGGATGTTTGTGGACGTTTTCTGGCCATTGAACAGATAATGGCGGCTAGGGTTTCTGAGTGGGGAGGGTTTGGATGCAAATGTGAATAAGTGAGGGCCTTTTATAGAAAATTTTCCAATTTACTATTCACCCGAAATTTCCGAACTCCAAACGAAGCGTGCCGGTTGGCGTTCCTAAGGTTTACCATGCGTTCCGAACAAAATGGAACGTGTTTCAGGAGCTAATTCGGTCATCTGTGCGAGTTATGACAATAAACGTTCAATTTAAAATTAAACCGATTAAACGATTTTCTAGGCGTTTTGGCTTGCACCGGACAAACGATAAATCCGATTGACACGAAATTTGAAACCATACAATAATATCACATTACGGATCCGATGAAATTTGTTTCGTCGAAATCCGAGACTGTTTGAAAAATGGCTATTTTAACTCGCCAAATTAATATTAAAACAATTTCGATGCGTTTCGGGCTGCCACGGTCAAACAATAACTCCGATTGCTACGAAAATTGAAATCCGATAATAACAAACTATTACGGATCCAATAGAACTAGTTTTGTCCAATTCTGAGACCGTTCGAAAATTGGCTATTTTCACTAGTCGATTAAATATTAAAATATTCAATTTTCACAAATTAACTTTTAATTCTATTTTAAAAGTTCACAAACATCTTTCTAACTTCAATATGATAAAATAAAATTTTACAAATCATTTTCAATCATATTTAACCCAATTTTCTATTATTTCTGTATTTCCCACTATTTAACTATCGATTTAATTATCCAATTAAATCCAATTATTCAAATTAAAATTTATTCAACTTATAAATTTCACAATATTAATATTTAAAATAAATTAAATATTCAAATTTTAATTAAATAAAATTCTGGGTCGTTACAGATATTATGCTTTACAAACATGAAACTAAAAACTAAAAACTTAAAAATTAAAACTTAAATATTACAAGCATTTATCCCCTTTTATATAAGAGAGTAAATCTTTAGATAAGTTTTACCATTATCATAGAAACTCCTTGCAGATCAACAACATAATCGTCCTTTGCATCTAGCTTCCCCTATTCTTCGACGGAATTGTTCTCCCTTGCATCCAGGTATCCCTTTCCTTTTCAAAAGCTGGTGTCTGTTCTTTTTACTAATAGTAACTGCTATCATATGTTATCACTTACAATGACTACTCAATAAGGACCATACTGCTACTACTTTACATGTTATAACCTTTTGATAACGATCAAATTAATATAACATAATACGTCGATAGGATTACAAATCATGCCATTGCATCAGTTTGATTGGTACTTAGACTTATTATATCTTTATTTTCTTTATTATAAGAACTTGATCCAAACAAGGCTGTAATCATACTCATTAATTCCTTTCTAGATGAACTAGATAATAATTCTTTAAGCACCACATAAACATCCATCTATTAGGTTGTTGGCAAATTTAGCGGTTCATGATCAATAATCCCTTTAATAGAAAAAATAGAATCTTTAAAAAACTCAAACTTATCCCACCATTTGATTAAAATCCTTCTTTTTAAAAAGGGAATATTTTCAGAGGATAATCCCAATTTTATGGAACTTGATAAAGGACTGCAAACATAAATCCATGATTCTTCATAGTGGGGTTTGTTAGAAAAAAATCTTCGTAAACTGTTCTGACTTTGTGTGGCAATATTATGGTATATAGTCCTAAGTAAGAGAATCAATAAACAAATAAACCATTGTAGATATTTCAAATATTTTTGTTCTTTGAATTGGATAAACCAACTACGTTTTTTCTGTCCATTTTCAAAGCAAAATGCCATATCCCTTGCTTTGATATAATCAAAGCAATTAAAATGTATTTTGTTTTTTTAGGATTTCAAGTATCGATTAATATTTCTTTTGACATATATAAATCACCTTTTCCATTATTCTAGAGTTATAATTCTAATAATAGATGCTTTTGTAAAAGTCCGTTCTCCAACTATTCTTAGGTAGAGTCACATAACAGATCCGGTAAAATTTAAGATATATTGGTAGGATAAGAAATCTTTTGTAACCACCAACCTTTCAGACCTAAAAAATTTGACACTAATACCTCCACGGTATTCACGTGTAAAGCATCCAAGTGCCGAAAAGACATATTGTTAGGGTGAAAGAAAGAAAGGACAGAACAGAATCTTCCATCATGATGAGTAATATATAATATACAACAGATCTTTACAAAAGAAAAATGATATATTCGTACGTAAATCAAAATAAACTAACCTATTATCAACTTGGACAGTTATATCAGCCCATCCTAATAAATGTTGATAAATAAATAACAACAAGAAATGCAGTGGAAATAAAAGATACGTGAATACGTCTTAGAGGAATCCGGTCGTTTCCTGATGCTCCAAATCAACCAAACTAAATCTTGAAATATGTTCGACCTAAAGCGAGAATTATAAGAAAATAAAACCTAGATCAGTCTGGTAAATCAGTGTAGGAAATACAAATCATATGGATTTTTCTTGTTATACAACCTTCCAAAAATAAAGGTATCCCGTAGTACTATGCCGCACATAAACACGGACATGTTTTTACCCTATGATAAAAAAACCATCTTTAGTAGAAAATCCAATGATACAATAAGAATATCTAAGGTTTAAATAAATAACATAACTATAATGCTCGCATCTCATGTTCCGACATATTTGGTATACAACTAAAGCCCGTAAGACACTTATTGGAGAATGGATTCCATTTGATGACACTACTAGGGTACTACTCGCCATAGTACACCTCTAGAAAGATATACCAAGGGCCTCACATGGACTCCCGCCAACACAGGACCAGTCTACCTATAACAACTTGCAATTTCACCGCTTTAGTTTGTGATATTTAATTAATTTTAAATATTCAAATATTGGTTTTTATAATTAATATAAACTCCTTTTTAATAATAAATATGGATGGTGAAATAGCTCTTAAAATTTGTTTACAAAAATATTTAGTACGAAGAAAAATCGAAAATGTGATCGGAATTTGTTTATCAAATTTCTGACTTTTCGTCTACTAAAAGTAATTAGAATTGTTGTAACATTAGTATGTACACTATGATATAAATATACACATACATTTATGTTTAAGTTAGACTTTTATAACATTTGTATATTTATTTGTTAAATATGTAATATAAAGATTCTTAAGGAAAACATGAAAAGACCTAAGATGAAAACATGTCTAAACAAAGTACAAGAGTGCATTTATTTCATGGTGGAGAATGATGTGAAGGGGGAGACAAGGTGGTGGGCAAAAATACTAGGGTGGAGGAAGGACAAGGTGAGGTGGAGCAAGGGAAGTGGAGGGCAAAGTACATGGGTATTTTGGAAAAAGTAGAAATTCCATTTCCTACAAAACCAAATCTCTTAATTTCTTTTACATTTTATTCATTTCCAGTCTCATGAGAACTTCCATCTTCTTCATATATTCTTTCATGGCTTCCATGAAAAATTTCCAAAGTTAAAAATCCATAGTTCTCCACTTTTTAAATTCCTAAACTTTATTTAAAACATCACTCTTTTATTTTTGTAACTCCTTTGGCCAAAACTAAACCACACCCTCTTGCTCAAGCCTAGGTCAAGCCATAATCCCTCAAGGCTAAAACACCATGGGCTTAAAGGCCTCTAAAATCACATTTCTCCAAAGTCAAAGTATATTTCTAGGTCACATTTAAATTAGAAAGAAAGTTTCTTTGGTTTAGTCAACTTTTGGTGAGAAAAATCTCTTTTTACCTTAAGTTTAACTTTATAATTTTATGAAAACTTATTGCTCATAATTGGTTGAAAAGTATGCTGTTGTTTAGGTAATATGATGTATATTTTGATGTAAATTCATTGCTTGATCTGTTGATATGATATGGCTTTTTATGGATATACATGTGCTTAGGTATGTTACGATTTAGATTAAAATAGAAATTAAATTAAAAAGGTTAGTAAGGGTCGAAAGCTAGGATATTTTTGTTGTACATTGCAATGGCATATAAATATATGTTGTGTTCATGCCCTTATAGTTTATGTAACAAGAAAAGTTAGTATGCTGGTTGTTAGTTGCGACATCGAGATCCTTTGATTCAAAAGCTTCTTTCCTAACTTTATTTTATGGAAATGTTTTATAGGAGTTTTAAAACCTTAGCTTTTGTTTCTAAACTTTATTATAGGTTTATAAAGGTAAGTTTAAAAACTAAAGATAAAGATTTGAAAGTTATTTTGAGTATAATACAAGATTTCAAATTTTCGGCATACGACAATAGTCGCTATAAATGTAGTTCGTGAAAAGCGAACTCTTTTTGAATTTAAAATATTTCAACTTAGGTATCTTTCTGAAAAGTGTTTTCAAACATATTTTAAATATTTAAAATCAATTATTAATTAATTGTCTATTTAATGATTATTTATTTAATTAATTAAGTAAGGTAATTAGTAATTAATCGTTAATTAAGTTAAGATAATTAATACTTAATCATTTTTAAGTAAGTTAGTTATAATTTGTTTATTAAATAGGAGTTGATTATTATTTAATTAATTATTTAGAGAATAATTATTGTTTAATTAAAATAAATTATTTATTTATTTAAGAAGAGTTTAATTATTAATTAATTATTAATCAAGTTAAATTTAAGTTAATATTTAACTAAAACTTAATTATGATTTTATTATTTTTAAATAAGGGTTTAATTTATTAATTTTGTTTAGTTAATGATTAATTAATTAATTAATTAATTAAGATTAGATGATATTTATTTATTATTTAAAATTATAAATTATTATTAAAATAAAGAGTTTAAAATGTTATTTAATTTTCAAATAAAGGTTTTAAAGTTTTAAACCACTTTATTTCTAAAGATCGATTTTATTTTTAAAGCAAGCTCTCTTTTGTAGAATGTTTTTGATCCAAGGGATTTCTTTGTTGATTACCCTTAAATAATCTCAACTGAATATGAAACTTAGTGACGTACGTTTAGCAAAATAAAAGACAGTTCTACTAATTTAATTTATAATCAATATCTGTTAGCAGAATAAATCAGTTCTGCCATAATTCACTAAGTATATTATGTTGACATCTATTAGGCAGAACAAATCCCTATTCTGCTATTTTATTAACTTGGACAATTACCCATATGTTGATTGATTGTTATTGGTTGATTCCCTTTACATATCTACTCGTTATGTGATACTCATATTATAACTTGGATAAGTTAAACCCAATTAAATGAACCATGGTGGCCCCTAAGCCTCCTTTTGATTTTTCAAATTTTAACATTTCATTTTATCCTTTTTGAAATGGTTTAAAGTTTATAATTATTTTGAATATTATATTTTAAGGATGGTTAAACAATTAAATGTTTGAAGCCGATTTAATCTTTTTAAATGATTGTTTAAAATTAGTGTTTTGTTAATATGGTTTAAAATAATAATTAAATGAAGAATGTTTTATATAATAATTTGTTTATTTAAAGGTGTTATAAATAAGTTATTTTATCAAAGGAACTTTATGGATTAAGTTATATTATAGGAGTTTTTTTTAAATAAAGAAGTTTTACAAATGATTTTGGGGAGTTATAAAGAGTGTTATAAATGGATTTGAACATTTATAAATGAAGTTTTACAAAATGATTAGGGATTTCGGGTAAAGAAATATTAAGTGCGAAATAGATTTATTAAAAAGATTTATTGAAGGAAATTTATAAAGTAATTTAAGATTTGATTTCCTTTAACCACCCTTCTTAATTTTAGTGGTATGGACGTTCATTCTACACTTAACACTGAGGGAATATTTTTTGAGGTTATCTTTATCTCTAGTTTAAATAACATTTTGTTTTGATCCTTTGATATTATTTGTAAATGAGATAATGAATCGACTAGACTAGAGACTGGTTAAATATAAAGTGTAGTCAGTCCCCGTTATATACATATTGTTTGGTGATTTGATATTTTCAGATAGCCTTTATTATTGATTTGGATTGTATTGGATTATCTTTGTGATTTGTATGATATTGGGTATCTTTTGGATGATTCGATGGGCTATCTCACATTATCCTTTGATTATATGGTTTTATGATATTGCATTAGAGCATTGCTAGGTTTTGTGAATATACTTATGTAAATAAGATAGGTATATGGATTTTTTGATAAAATTTTTTGAAAATATTTTTAATTAATGAAATATTTGTTTTGAGGCTTAGCAGCTGCTTTGGGTAGTTAAATCTATGAATTATTGTTGTTTATTTATTTGATATTTAAATAACTGACCATCAAATTTTGACCTGTTTTGACGCAGGAAGCATGGTTCCCTGATGAGGACTCGAATACTTGTTGCATACTACCAAAGAACAAGAATTGAGTTAGCCGAAATTTATCCCTTAGTTTAGAGATACCGGTTTTACGATTTATCCGAACTACTTCAAACTAATAACATTCGAGATGAAGGGTTGGAGCAATATTTTTCTTCCTGAGGTTGATTCCAAAATGGAAGATAGTAAGATGTTGAATTCTTGTTCGATCTCGGAACAACTTTTATGGATGAATACTAACATTTCATCTCTGCTTGGAGGGTAGTGCTAGTATTACAAGATGGTATGTTAGTGTAACGACCCGAGCACTATAACGATTTAAATAACATAATTAACTAAATTTTTCATGAAAATAAACAACAAAATTTATCAATGAAAATTTGATATTTGGTATGCATCTATTTAAGCATAGTAAGTGGCATATTTTCATTAGAAAATATGAAAGTTTGTTTGTTTGTAAAATTTCAAATTTAAAAACAGTTAATTTGGTGGAAATAAAATTATTTTGAAATCTGACTATTATTGTATAAGAAAAATATTTAACATCTTCTGAGTATGTTGTCATAATTCATTTTGCCTAATTTGGACTACTCTAGCTTTGTTTATATTATTTTCAGCGTTTTAGCAGCAGCTCGACAGCGAAAAATCAAGTTTTATAGGAGGGTCATATCATCCATACTTAAGTACCATTCTATTCGTCTCATCATGCTGATCTCTATAGTACATTCATTTGTGTGTTTCTGCGTCCGATACGTAGCGAAATCTGCCGAACGATTAGCTGCATCAGTACCCATTTTGGTTTTAGTATGTCCATTTGTTTGTCCATCGGCTGAAACAAACAGCCACATGCTTTTAGTATTTTCAGAAATTCGAAGTTTGGCTTTTTTCCATTCCCACTGCTCAACATATATTAGTTCGTCCCTTTGGTTCATTCTCTTCCCCACTGCCTTTCATTTCTGTTCATTGTTTATAAAAAGAATATGGAAAGGAGAAGCTTATATATTGGTTTGAGAATGCCTGCTTGTTTCCAAAAACACTGTGCCGCTTATCTCCTTCTCGAACTTGGTCCACCACCACTGTTCCGTTCCCCTTTCCCCACCACATGAGCCACCCTACTGCCTAACCCGAAGCCAAACATCTGCACTCCATCCCACTACCGCTCCACATCCACTTGACCGCCGCAGTCCGCCTCACCCCACCTTCGCAACAGCACACAACCCAAGCAACAACCGCCAGTGCCTGTGTGACGACCCGGAATTTTTAGGCATTTGAAATCGGGACATTTAATTGATTTTAAATATTTAAAATTTAATTTGTAACTTAAATTTCAAATATCACCATTATTTGGAAATTTAATTATTGAATTTAATTATTGGATATTGGTTGAGATGTTGAATCTGGAATTTTAAGCCTGTAAAAAAATAATTTAAAGGTTTGTAAAATTTATATTGATAATACTGAAGATAGTAAAAGTGTTAAAATTGATATTAAAGGTGATTTGTTCAGTTTTGAAAATATATCATTTAATACGATATTTAAAAATAGCCATCCGAGGCACAGTCTCAGAATTTGACGAAACCAATTTCATTGGATCCATAATATTATATTACTATAGGATTTCAAATTTGGTAGCGTTTGGAGTTGTCGTGTGATCATATGAGAGGTAAACGTGTTGAAAATTAAATCGAAATTTAATATAATAACTGGGTCCGAAAAACTATCTTCTCCATACTATCGAATTAGGACTCGAAACATTTTCTATTATGTTAGAAATAGGGGTTTAACATTATAAACGCCTAGCGGCACGTTGCGATAGGAGGTGGAGATTTTAGGTTGTGTAATTCGAGTCAATTTAAATTTAAATTTAAATCAAATTAATATATTAGTTAAAGAGTCAAATTAATTTCATGTCAAAACTTTTAGCTTTCATTTCAATTGTCACTGTAGCAAGATGTATCTTCCAAATGAAGCAACTTCTTCGCGAAAGGCATCTTTCCTCCTTTTTGTTTTCAAAAGTCGGCCAACATTTCCAAAAAAAAGAAGAAAATCGAATACAGTAAAACAAAAACAAAAGGGAAAAATTAATGGCCGAATGAAACTCCTTCCTTCCTTCAAATTCATTCAGAAAATCGAAAACCCTACTTTCCCTTTTCCCTTCTTCATTCGAATTAATTCGAAAAAAATAATAATAAAGCGAGGGCACAATTTGTTAATCACGACAAACTTCGTGAGGAATCGAAGAAGCATGGAGGCTCACGATCGACGTGAGGTGAAAGGGAGGTTGTCACGTAGGCAGCACGCAATAGTGGGATCGAAGGCACGGTTTCGTCGATCAATTCGATGGTGGTCGTCGTCGATTTCGGCAAAGAGGTAGCAAGGGGATTGGTGAAACATGTGTTTGGGGTCACCGTAGGTAGGTAGTAGGCGACGGTGAATGGGGGGAGGGGGGGGGGGTTTCAGGTTCGAGCACAATAGTTGGCGGTTCATGGTAGCAATCGAATTCTCAGCATGGTGGCAGTGAGGTTGTGGGCGCGATCACGATTTGTCGCAAATTTGGGAATTGTATCTGTGCGACGGTGTTGTTCTTCAGGTGATTGAAGATCGCATTCATAGTTCGGCAGTAAGGTAGCAGTTATATATATATATATATTCATTTATTTTATTTAATCAATATGTGTATATATCTAGAGGAAAAATTCTAACTGTCAGGTATAGATTTAGATACATATAGATTTGAAATATTTGTAGTACATCAACTTACTGTTAAGATTCAAAATTTAGAACAGAGAGAGAAAAAAAATGTATTAGGGTGATTAACCTGTTTAATTACCTTGTTTAATTACTTTAGTCACTAAAAATATTTTATTTAAAGAAAATTTGTTTAAAGTGAATTATTGGTTTAAACCCAAATAATTAGATAAATTAAATGAATAAATAGTAATTAATTGATTGACTAATTCAAATATTAATGAACCGTACAAATATTTATACAAGGTCATAATCTGAAATGAAGCGTGCCGGTTTGGAAGTGGGTCGCAAAATAGGAATCAAAGGTGAGCTAATCTCACTCATCTGGTTGATATTTAAATTTAAGTAGTTAAATTCAAATATTTGGTTGAATGATTGAATTGTTTTGGATGTGCTATACTATAGTATATAATACATCTTGGAATGATCGATTTCCCGCATTATATAGCGGATGGGACCCTATGCGCCGCATAATAGCGGATGATTTTATATTTAAAACCCATATACCGCGATATTCCACCTCGAAGTGGAATTGGTATTTTATATTGTGCTAATGTCTGTAGATGCATGGAAACAGGTTGGCGGGATCCAACTGGATTCCTCAGAATTATTTATATTGCTTAATATTCTCTGTTATGAATATTCGATATTCTATGATGAACATTACTGATAATTGGAATATTGAATGCTATAGTTTGCTTGAATATATTTCGGTACACTAGGTTTAAAATATATAGAATTGGATTTTTGAAAGAAAATAAAAGAGTGAATTTTGAAGTAAAATAATCGTTGAGAATTTGAATAAATTTAAGAATGAACTGGATAAGAATAAAAGAAATTTTAAAATTCTAATAAATAATTCCAAGTATGGGAAAAAGGGAATTTTGAATAAACAAAGTAATAATGAATTTTAAAAACATAAGTGATATTATTTAAAAGAATAAAGAATTTATTTTAAATTCTAAGGTTTGAGTTTATTTAAAAATAAAAATACAGAAGGAATTTGGAAAAAATCTGAAATTGGTGTTTTCAATTAAAGGATTTTAAATCATAATTAAAGAATAAAGTCTGAAATTAATGGATTTTGAAATGAATGAAGTAATATATCAGTGGATATTTGAAAGAATAAATTCACAAGGGGAATTTATTAAAGGAATGGGAAAACTTATTTAAAAATAAATAGTGATTTATTTTTAAAGGATTTGAAGAGAAGTATATTTTCCTAGATAGCCAAGATCATTTCAAAGTAAATTTTTAAATGTAAGTTAAAAGTTTTAATGTCATTTTAAAAAGCATGTTTTTTTAAAAATTTATTATTTCTATATGTCTAAACTCTGAAGTAAGTATTTTTCAAATCGATTATAGTAGTAATATTGGAAGGTGACTTGGTATTTTGTTTTAAAAGAGAAACTCTAGTTTTATATTTTATAAAGTAGCCTCATTTTAAATATTCCTATAGTATATATTTATAATAAAGTATTAAAGTAATTTTTAATTTAAATATTTTAAAGGATAATTTATAAAAAAGAGTTTTAAATTATTTTTAAAAATCTAAAGTTTTGTGCTTGGTTATTTTCAGTGGAAACAAATATTTGGAAATTTATCTTATGAGAAAAGTATGGTTTGAAACTGTTTTGAAAGGGTTGAAGATAGAAATATATCCTGTGACGATATTTTAAGGTTAATAAATAATTTACGAGATTATTTATTGTTTGATGGATGTTTGTGGATGTTAATTGATAGTTAAATAATCGACTATCAATATTTGCCAAATGCGCTGATCGTTTCGAAGAGATGGGGATCGAGATTAATTTCTCGAAAACCACTTCGATCCGGTTTGTACGTTTTCGTGGAAAAACGAGTTCGGAGTCGAAGATGGAGCTGTGAAGTGCAAGGGCTAGTCGCTACTAATCCTGAGGATATTTCCAAAATGGATATAGTAGGAATAGTGCCTTCGGTTCCGTTCGAACCCGGGACGGACTTGTATGGGTGAATGCTTTCAGAACATCGTCAGGTGGGCGATGGGCATTCTAAGTGAAACAATCTAAAAGGTAACGCTTAGCCTCAAGCCTCATCAACCGAGAATGACTGAAAATTAGGGGTTATGCAGCAAGGCTGGGCGGGTAGCACCCATTTCAGGGTGAGGTCATCCCTTTCTAGTTGTCCCTTTTATTTCGGCTTAGTGGTGCGGTTGCTGATCCCTACCGTGGGGTGATCTTACTCGGGATTATCCAGTAAGGGGTAGCCCCGGCCTTGTGTTGCAGGGGATTGGGAGTAATCCTCGGTACGGTGATCTAGGCCACGTACTGTGACAGGTGGTACCCTAGTGCCTAGTCATTAGTTGGAAATCCATTCTCCCTACGTGCCTTTTATGGTTTTTGTTTGTATTACCCACGACTGTGGCTAGTAGCTCGAATTTAATGAATGTAATAATTTTGGCTATTTTAATAAGTATTTGTAAGTAGACCCTATTATAATATAAGAGGATTTAATAAAAAGTGTTTTAGCCATCGTAAGGTAAAAACCCGACATGTTTATTTGTGGCGTGGTCTTACGAGATGCTTTTGTTTTCAAAAGGATTTTAAAACTTTAATAATCAATTTGAGTGTGATTTCTCACACCGGTATTCCAGACTGACTCAGCTGTTATTTAACTATAATGCTCGGGTCAGACCGAGTATTATAAATCACAGGAAAGGATGATGTGGATCTCAGGAGACGAGCTGGATGGCGATACGTACTTCCGTATTTGTGTTTCATATTCCGCTATGTATTCAGATTGTGAGGACAGATTATGATTACCATCCAGTTGTGTGTTATGTATGCTCTGATGATGTATGTATAAACATATATAGTATTTTTTTTGGTGTAAAGATCTGTGATTATCTATTTTATTTTATTCCACTGCGATGGTTAGATTCTGATGTTGTTTTCTATCTTCTTCTTTTACCTCTTCTTCTTCAACCCAAATGGTTCGTATTTCCGTTCATCTTGAGTCGATTGATGTAGAATAGTGTTAACTCAAGTAGTACGGAATTGCGGGTCATTATAGTTGGTATCAGAGCTTAGGTTGGTGATAACCTTGGCTCTGGTGGGAATTACTCAAATGGAGTCAGTAGTACTCTAGAATGGTTTGAGCGTATTAATAGATATGAGCGCGTATTTGTTAGTGAATATAAATTGTTTTAATATTATGTTGGCTTATTGGTTGAGTGGAATATGAATTCTGATCGAGTAAGTTGGCCGCTATTCGAGAAGAGTTTATAAACACCTGACACGATAAATTGACACAGTATTGTTTTAAAGGTGGGTAAATGAAATAATTTTACCCAAAATATATTTTGATATAAAAGATAAGTTTTTGTAAACTATTTAGCTAATATATAGTTGCTTGGATGTTAGGAATGATAATATTAAATTATTATCATTGTTGTGTGAAAATTTAACTTGAAATGGAAAAAATAACCAAAGGTTAAGGAAATAAATTAATTTATAAAATGAAATTTATAAATGTTAATTATAAAAGTGATTTATAAATTGAAATATAATCAAATGGACAATTTGTATGAGCATAAATTATACAAATGAATTATAGTTAAAATTTGATTTAAGCCAGAATTTGAAAATTTAAAAGCCCGGAGATTTTGGAAGTGTTTTTCGAAGTGTTTGAACACAAATAATAGCATTATTGTTTAAAAGTATTTCTGAAAGGAAATTGTTTCAAATAAATTTTTGGAAGGTAAATAGCATTGAGCTCACTTCAGTCGCTAGAAGATAACTTCGGTGATGACTGCAGCATCATCGATGTTCATTTTCGATTTTCTAAGTGGCGAGTTGCTGCCTAATTGATTTTTTCAGAAGAACTAGTTTTGTTTTTGAAATTTCAAGAAAATTTGTTGGGAATAAAAATCAGGATTGGTTTAAAATTTTAGGAAGGGTGATTTTGAGATAATGGTGATTTCAAATGATTTGCAATCAAAGGCCGGGTGTTTAAAAAAATTCTGATGAGATAGGTTGTAAGCTTATTAATTGAGATAATTTTTAAATCAGGAAGGAAATATGAGCTTTGAATGTTGGAATTTGAATTTAAAGTGAAAAGTTAAAACATGAAATTAACTTGGATTGAGGAAGAAAATTGAATTGAATTGAATTAAATAAATCTGAGATAAAATAGAATTGAATTGGTATAAATTTCAGTTAAGTTATAGGTGATATTGAATGGAATTAGATCCTTACTTAAATCAACGGAAGTAAGTTGGATAAGAAATAAGTTGGATAAGAATTGGATTGGAATAAATGAATTAGAATGACTTATTAAAGAATTAAAAATCCATGGAATAAAAATATGCTTGGGTTATAAATAAGCGAAAAATCTTGAGTTAAAAATAAAAGATGAATATATTCAAGCCTAGAATGAATGGAAATGTGTAAAATAATAAGTTGTGACTTATAAAATTGAAAAGTGGAATAGAAAATCCAAAATAAATATTGTTTGATGTTCTGGAAAATGAAACAAAAATCCAAACTTGAATTATAAAATAAATTGAACTTAAGAAAATTAAATGAAGAGATTTTGAGATTAAAAATCAAGTATTGAATTATAAATAGGGGGAAAACTAATTAGATAATAAATTAGTTAATGAAATATGTAAATGGAACGTAATGTAGTTAAATAGAAGCTGAATTTGTGAGTTAATATTGAAGTTTGGAAATAAAACTCAAGTTATAAATCAAATTCGACTTGAATTGTTAGTGAAGTAAATATAATTGAAAATGTTGCCAAATAAAATGAAATTGGATTAAAATAGGGATGGTTTTAGTTGCAAATAAAACCCAGATGAGTGGGAATAAATTGAAATGGCCTTGTAATTAATTAAATGAATTGAGAAATTGAATCAGAAAATTTATAATAACTAATCAAATAAATTTGTTGATTGAAATGAGATTTGATTGAAATAGAATCAAGTTAAATTGAAAAGAAAAATTTATTTGGAAAATGTAAATGAGCTTAAGTATGAAATTTGAATAATTTGAAATAAATTAATTTAAGTTTAAAATTAGTGGGAGCTTGGCTTCGAAAAAGGGTAAAAGTCCTTTAAATAAAGGCTTGGGTAAATTTAAATTGGGGAATGGTTATTAATATATAAGCATGGAATGGTTCAAGCTTAATAAAATGGTCTCAAATGAAATGAAGGCAATATGGAATGAAACGTAAATGAATGGATCGTGAATAAAATTGAGAAGGAATAAAATTGAAATAGAATGTGTCAAGCTAAATAAAATGGTTGTGAATGAATTAAAATAGAAGGAATTAAATAATAAATTGAGTGGGAATTAATTTAAAATGGTTATAAGCTTAAGTAATTGTTGTTCGCATGAATAACATCAAATTTGCATAGAAAATTAGTCATTTTATCGTAAAGAAAGTAAATGTATTAACAGAGGTGATTAGAATTGATTTCTAAATCAATTGGAATAATATGGGTTTGTTAAAAATTTAAAATGAATTGAATGTAAGCAAGTGGGTTGTAGACCATTCAAATTGAATCAAAATGGTTTATGAATTAATTGAAAACAGTTGAATTAGTATTAAAACTATATAAATTGCTTACGGAAAGTGTTTAGTGTGCGCTGCTTTTAATATTCATGCGTTTAACTATTGCAAATAAGTGAAATGTTGTTAAACTTCATATATATATATATGGCACTTACATGTTTGAATTGAGTTAGTCCAGGTACCGGAAAGCCGTTTGGCTGGATTTTGGACACGCTAACTGCTAAATAAATAAGCCGCTTGCTTAAAAATGCTAAATAAAGGTACGCCTACGCAATAAAAATAGGAAATATGAACTATTTTTGTTTTTTCGACCGCGTGGGTCGATGTATATATATATATATATATATATATATATATTTATATCTTTTGTCAAATTGCAAAAGCTCATCCGTATAAAGGAGACTCTGCCAAAATTTTCTGAAAATTTTGGGGGGATGAATTTTTTTTGGGAAATTTGTTGTTAGCGACAAAACGATTTCAAATTGGAAATTGAAATAAATTAGTGAATAAAACTAATTTAAAATAATGATATGAATTAGTTATAAATGGAAGATGAAATTTTATATTCAGAGTTAAAGATAAAATGAATTCATATGGAAATGGAAAAACTAATTTGAATAGAAGTAGATATGAAAACCTCTGTAAGGAAATGTATAAAATGATTTTAAAAACTATGATCGGATATTATTGCTAAATAGGATATTCAGGTATTATAAAGGGAAATTAAAATTGGTTTTGATTTCAGATGATAAATTTGAATTGCCCGACCAAAAAGGTATGTGTTTAAATTTTTATATGAAATTTGATTGTGTTTTTGACTAGCCACTTGCCTTTTGTTTTCTTTGGAATTTGGGGCCCGTAGAGGCCTATTGTAGTCGTACCGAGCTAGCCGCGCAAAGGAGACGTTGGCGAAATTTTTCGGATATTTAGAGAGTTAGAAAATTTTTGAGAAAGTTTTGATAGATTAAATGTGACGGCCCACACTCGACCTTCGTAAATCGGCACCGAATATGACACTCATATTCAAATGCCGCAGATCCAAACGTCGAATATGGTTCGTCGGAGCTTATAACACCATTAATTACAACACAGCGGAAGAAAAAGAATATCAATATAAATATAACGTTTGATACAATGACAGATACAATATCCAGATACAACTGAATGATACGATAAATATCAATACACATCAGAGATACCAGACACAACAGAAAGAATATCTTCAATAGCATGCATCCCCAAATCCAATGCTCCAATCCAAAGCTAGCTCGAACCATCATCACGTTTCACAACGATAAGAAAGTCTCGTCCAGTCGTGATCCAAAGACTGGACTAACTCCAGATAATCTACTAACCTGACCATCTGAAAAACCTAACTCTAGACTGCCCGTGTGGAAAAATTGTGGGCACCCAGAGTTTAGGAAAGGAACAATAAACTCTAGGTCGGTCATGGGACTAGTATGAGTTACAAAAACATTTTTATCTTTTAAAATAGACAACAAAAGAATTTAAAATAAATTTTCAATGCTCTTTAGAAAATGAAACAACCATAAGGCCTTCCGGCACACACACAATGCAATCGCACACATGGGGGAGATTTCTCCTTATGATAGTCAAATATGCTTACTATGCAAAATCTTTCTTTTATATTATTATTAGTGCATAGTGGAAAACATTTCGAAAGTATAATAATAATCTTAGCCAGCATAGGTACCATTATATTATGCCAGCTATAGCTACCTCCCGAGGAGGCAGGTTATACAACTACAATCCTAAAGGTCCCGTATTGTTTTGTTTGGATTTTCCAACAAATGTTCAGGCTAAGGAACTTCCTACTGTCCATGGGTACGCCTCTGGCGGGACGTCCCGAGAACTTAACCAGCTCTCTGCCAACACAAGGCCGGGTTACCTCTGTAACTAGGTAACTACTACACGAGCATGCCACCCCTCCGGTCCTTTGGGACCTTTATCTGAGGCGCCCCTAAACCACAAAGCAACAACCACACAGAAATGAGATTGAAGCCACCACATAGGTAAATATCTGGGCTCCATACCATGATACCACCCTTTGCCAGAAGGGAATTACATGCCCTAAAGGGTGCGACCTCATAACCTTGCCCCATCTTTCCTGTTTCGACCATTTCCAGGGTGTGAGGTCCTGATGCAGTCTCGTCCAAAAAGCTACGCTTTATACAAAAGCCATGCTTTGATCACAAATGATCATCAACACATAGCAGCACTCAACATGTCACACTACCAAATTGGGAATATATCACAGATAACCTTCAACTACATAACCCCTGAGCTCGTACGTCTCAGAGAAAGGGTGTTAAGCTAAGAGAATAAATTCTCCGCCACCAACAGATATGTATTTGAAATAAATCTGCTCTATATTTCAAAGTGTAGTGTCAGACATACAACCATACAAGTCTGTCCCGGGTTCGAACACAACCGAAGGCACTTTCGAAGAAGCCCTTGCAAATCCGGGTATTCACAATCCCGATCGGACTTTCCATCACTTAAGGAATCTCTATACCGTAGCTACTCAGTACAGAGACAATCGATAGGTTATCCTATCGTTCTTGCAATTATTCGGTCTTCAACACCGGTCTTCAATGTAATCCATAACGTCGTATCACTATTCGAAATGGGTTATATGACACAAGGTCCTCTCTCGGTTAAACCGAATAATGAGCGCAATATTTAAAGACATATGGATATGGGATTTCAGTTAAGTCACAACTTAAAAATCCAAACTTTTCTTTCAAATGGTTTGTACAATTTACCATTTCAAATCTTTAAATAAAAAGATTTATTTCACAAAGTTCACCCAGTTTCACTAAGATCCATTTACGGATTTCAAAACAATTTCCATTTGAATTGTATTAACTTGTTAAATCTTCAAATTAAAGATTTAACTTATAGCTTCAAACCGTTTCCATAACTTGGAAATCATTTTCATTTCAAACTTGAAATTCCTTTCAACATAAATTGGAAGTTCATTTCTTATGTGAAAGCTTTTATTATTTGAAACAAATAGTTTTCGTTTCGGAAGAATCCAATTATATTTGCACGAGTTAAAGTCCTTTGAAATTAAATTCAAATTCCCAAATCAATACATTTAAAATGGTTTAACTCATATATAACCTGTATAACATCTTTAATCCCTAGTTTCAAATCATAGGATTCGGTTTCATATTTAAATTTAAATTTAAATCAAATTATTTAAAATTCAAGGCGTAATCAAGTTATTCAAAAATAAATTTTATCTTTGAAATTCCTTTTCAAAAACTTCTTACTTTAATCCCTATCTATTTCCAAAACCATTTGGATTAAAAATTCAAATTCAAACTATTTCAAAAATCTGCGACTTAACCAATTTCCACGTGCAATCCATATTTGTGTGTGTATGGTGTAGTCCAGCGGTTTTACACAATAGTGCAACATCATCAGTCATCACAGATTCACAGATAAAGTAAATTAATCAATCACAAAGATTTACCATTACGATTCGATGTGGGTTTCGGATAACCAACTGGAATCCGACTCCCTGTCGCATCGAAACTTAAATGTCGTTTTACGGGCAAAAAGGGTTTTCACGTACACATAGAAACAAATCACAAATCACAGTTCAGCATAAGGCAATTCGCATCACACAGCGTCACAATCACATATCAGAAATATCAATCCAGTATACAATATTTGACAATCAACTTAAATTAATGAAATTAAACTCAATTAATTACAATGAGCAATTAACTTCTTAATTACTTTCATAAAGTAATTACACTTATACAGTTTCATAAATGATTATCATTAATTAATTAATCTAATTAATTGTTACAATTAATCACATTAATTAATTATTTAAATAATCCTAGTTAATGAGCTTCATTAACTAATAACAATTCTTTAATTACTTTCCTAATTAATCTCTAATTATAAATTAATCTAAATCATTAATTTATAAATTACATAAATAAGTCATTCCTTAATTATCTTATTCATTAAATCATTTTAATGCCTTAATTATCTCTAAGGTAATCCTTTTTTTTATTAATGACTTCATTAATATTAAAGTGTATTTACAACATTACATTTCTAAATTTAGATTCAAATTTCATTTCGAATTTAAGATTCAAAATGATTATATATTTAAACATTAATCAAATCTAAATATCAACTTATAAACCTATATAAGAAAAGTTCTGACTAAATTACTTAAATTTTTGTTTAAAATTTAGGCCTTAAAATATATTACATTTTAACTTGCAAATTCAAGTTAAAACAAATTATTTAACTTTTCATTCAAAATCCTTTTCATAAAGGAACTTTGTCAAAATATAATTCAAATATTTATTTGAAAACAAATTACTTTAAAAAGCTAAGCTATTTTATTTAAACTTGTTTAAAACATTCAGATTTAAAAACTGATTTAAATCACAGATTTGAATTCAAGAAACTTGAATCCATATCTAAACATTTGATTTAAACTTGGCTTTAAACTTTGATTTCAAAACTTTGATTTAAACTTACTTTTAAAACCTTGATTTTAAATTCTTGATTAAAAATCCCGGTTCATTTTAAAAGCTTAAGATTCAAAAGTTTATTTGAAAACCAAACTTAACTTTTGAATTTAAATCCAGTCTAAATTCTGTTTCCAGATTTTAAATTAAATTTTAAAATCTGAAAACTGTCAGGTTTGTTTTTAAAACCTGAAAACCCTCTTTCAAATATTTTTAAAACTTTAAGACTTCAAAGCCATTTTGAATCTAACTTCATCTAGATTTAAACTTGGTTTTGAATCTATCCCACAATTTAAATTCTATTTAAATTTGCTTTAAATTCAAATTTTTACTATAAGGTTTGCTAAAACCTTAGCAAGACAAAACAACTTGAGGCAACACTCATCTGTTTTGAGTCCAGTACCCTTCTTCCCAGATTCAAACATTAAGCTACTTCGAGTCAACACTTCATCAACTCAAAACAACCCAAAATCCAACCTCAGCAGAATTTGCAGTGCACCGTGCACATGCACGGTGACGCTGGTCGTCCCTGGCCACCGTCGATGATCTCCCCACATTGACTAGCATCCCCAAACACCAACTCAACATCAGATTCCTCCCAACTCAACTTGAAATTGAATTCGAATTTAGAATCCAAACCTAGAACAAAAAAGCAACCCCCACCCCAAAATCTGTCAATGCTTCTTCCTCGCAGCTCCGACCATCTTAAGGTCTACAACTCCGGCTACGACTTCGACTACGACCAAGCTACCATTCCCCTAAAACTCGCAGCACTTGATCAAGCATAGATGACAAACAAATTGAAAAACTAAACCTCGCCAAAATTAGGTTTACGAACGAAAAATGCTCGCCGCCGTCACCACCGTGAACGTGAGCATCTCCAAGCATTTTTCCCGCCATCATCATAGGCCCCTCCACCTCCACACGAAGTCTCGACCACCAACCACACTCCGATCAACTGAAATTGATCAAAACCCAAATTTCAAACAAGACCGCACTGTTCTCAATTCCTTGATCTAAAAATTATAATTTTTGCTTTAAAAATCATGTCAAAGCATATGAATTCAAGTTATATACCTGAAATCGTGAATTAAGAAACTTGAATTGTGACTTATGTAAGGGTTTTTGTTCAGTTCTTTGTTTTCCAGAGACAATACCGAGTTGTTTAAACTTAAATAAATTTTCAAAACTTAGTTCATAATAAAAAAAACAATCTTTGTTTATATTTTAAGTTCTAACAGGGATTAAATCAAGAGATGGGGATTTATTTTGTAAATCTGGGTTTGGGAAAAACAGAACAGGGACATTCAAGTGATACAGGATAAATACAGGATACATACATTAAAACATTATCATATAAACACCGGAGATTATAACAACATACTTTCCAGATAAATACTTGCAACTATGTTAGATACTTATGTTTTTTATTTATAAAATATGTTACTCACATGGTCTTCAAATGAACAGAGCTTCATTTATGTTGAAACAGGCTTTGAAATTGCAAGCTGATCTTTTGATTTCTGGTTTGAATTGATTGAATTGTTGTTTTAAATTGAATTTTTGTTTTAAAGTTAAAGATGAAGCCTACTTTAGTTTCTTGACTTTTGCTTGATTGAAACTGAAATGAAAAAGCTTGATATATATAAAAGAAGTTTACAAGGTATTATGTGTTTGTACAGGGTGATTATTATTTGTTTGTACAATACAAGCCAGAGATTTTTTTTTATGTGTAGAGGCCGATGGATCTACTTTGGTGGCTGATAATCTATTTTGTGTGCTAAGATATTAATTGTTATTTTTCTTGTTTAGAGATATTTAGATTTTTGTTTGTTCATACTTGAATATATTTTAGTGTCTTCCTTTGCAAGTATCTTCATATATATATATATATATATATATATTCTTTTTTTGTAGTATGTTATTTTTCTCTTTTTCTTTTGTCTTATTTTGCATTTGCATTCTTATATATATATATATATATATATATATATATACATAGATATATATATTTAACATTTATGAATTCAGGTTAGTTTAAAACTTAATTATACTTTGATAAAACAAACACACATATTTTTATTCGAATTTGGAGAAACTCAAATCAATTTACCAATAAATTTCACAATTTTTATTCAAAAATTAAATTAATTATCAATTTAGACTTAGTAAAAATCCAGGATCGTTACAGATTCACCCCTTAAGAAATTTTGTCCCCGAAATTTGCAGGCACAAAAACAATAAAGGTAGATACACAAAAGACAGAGAAACAGTTTTCCAGGTCAAACTGGATATCTATTCTGTATTTGGCTTACCAAATCAGAATGTCAACAATATGAGAACAAAATCATACAATTTTATTTTCACAAGATACTTGGGTCACCAGATCTATGAATATGCAGGGGCACTGGTTGGTTCGAAGGGATAACTAACCATTCGTAGAATATATTTGGACCCAACAGTAGAATAGACAGATATATAGATTCAATCTTCTACAATTTCCTAAACACAAGATATGGATTTTAAATTCAAGTCGAAATATCCCAAAGTATACATCAACTTGTCCCTTTTCGGGCTTGGATCCACATAAGAAATTACAATGGAATTTCAAATTTGGTTTTAAACGAAATCGTTTTATCGATTCAATTCAAATTTAGCCTTATATTCTATCAATCAATCTAACTCAAATTGAAATTTCCAATTTATTTAAAATTTTCAATTCCAAATCTCAAATTCATTAAAGTTTAAATTGAAAAGCTGATAAGAAACAGATGAAGATACGAAGTAAGGATTTTCTACAACGATTCGTAGGGCCACCATCACACCAAAACTTCTTCCCATAGCTGGTACGAAGCAATCAAAGAAATCGGGAAGACGAATCAAAGGAGATTGAGAAGAAAATTGTTTCCATTGTTGTAAGGTATTGGCCATTTTAGTGGTACTACCCTGTCCCCTATCTCGTCCCCTTCTTGTACTCATACTCACTATTAGTGGATAGTAAGAGAATTTACTGAGGCATTCGAACGGATATCTTAGAGATATACTCATTCTAGGGTATACTTCGCCCTATCTCTAATGAGTTACTAAATGTGTTATACTCCTGAGCTAAAGTTTTAACCCTCAACGCTGATACCAAATGGGACGGCCCGCACTCGACATTCGAAAATCGGCACCGAATACGACACTCATATTCAAATGCTGTAGATTCAAACGTCGAATCTGGTTCGCCGGAGCTTATAACACCATTAAGTACAACACAGCGGAAGAAAAAGAATATCAATATATATAACATTTGATACAATGACAGATACAATATCCAGATACAACTGAATGATATGATAGATATCAATACACATCAGAGATACCAGACACAGCGGAAAGAATATCTTCAATAGCATGCATCCCCAAATCCAATTCTCCAATCCAAAGCTCGAACCATCATCACGTTTCACAACGATAAGCAAGTCTCATCCAATCGTGATCCAAAGACTGGACTAACTCCAGATAATCTACTAACCTGACAATCTGAAAAACCCAACTCTAAACTGCCCTTGTGGAAAAATTGTGGGCACCCAGAGTTTAGGAAAGGAACAATAAACTCCAAGTCAGTCATGGGACTGGTATGAGTAACAAAAACATTTTTATCTTTTAAAACAGAAAACAAAAGAATTTAAAATAAATTCACAATGCTTTTTAGAAAATGAAACTACCATAAAGCCTCTCGGCACACACACAATGCAATCACACACATGGGGGAGATTTCTCCTTATGATAGTGAAATATGCTTACTACGCAAAATCTTCCTTTTATATTATTATTAGTGCATAGTGGAAAACATTTTGAAAGTATAATATTAATCTTAGCCAGCATAGGTACCATTATAGTATGCCAGCTATAGCCACCTCCTGAGGAGGCAGGTTATACAACTACAATCGTAAAGGGCTCGTATTGTTTTGTTTGGATTTTGCAACAAAGGGTCAGACTAAGGAACTTCCTACTGTCCATGGGTACGCCTCTGGCGGGACGTCCCGAGAACTTAACTAGCTCTCTGCCAACACAAGGCCGGGTTACTTCTGTAACTAGGTAACTACTACACGAGCATGCCACCCCCCGGTCCTTTGGGACCTTTATCCGAGGCGCCTCTAAACCACAAAGAAACAACCACACATAAATGAGATTGAAGCCACCACATAGGTAAATATCTGGGCTCCATACCATGATACCACCCTTTACCAGAAGGGAATGACATACCCTAAAGGGCGCGACCGTCATAACCTTGCTGCATCTTTCCTGTTTCGACCATTTCCAGGGTGTGAGGTCCTGATGCAGTCTCGTCCACAAAGCTACACTTTATACAAAAGCCATGCTTTAATCACAAATGATCATCAACACACAGCACCACTTAGCATGTCACACTACCAAATTGGGAATATATCACAAATAACCTTCAACTACATAACCCCTGAACTCATACGTCTCAGAGAAGGTTATTAAGCTAAGAGAATAAATTCTCCGCCACCAACAGATATGTATTTGAAAGAAATCTGCTTTATGTCTCAAAGTGTAGTGTCAGACATACAACCATACAAGTCTGTCCCGGGTTCGAACATAACCGAAGGCACTTCCGAAGAAGCCCTTGCAAATCCGGGTATTCACAATCCCATTCGGACTTCCCATCACTTAGGGAATCTCTATACCGTAGCTACTCGGTGCAGAGACAATCGATAGGTTATCCTATCGTTCTTGTAAATATTCGGTCTTCAACACCGGTCTTCAATGCAATCCATAACGTCGTATCACTATTCGGAATGGGTTATATGACACAAGGTCCTCTCCTGGCTAAACCGAATAATGAGCGCAATATTCAAAACATATAGATATGTGATTTCAGTTAAGTCACAACTTAAAAATCCAAACTTTTCTTTCAAATGGTTTATACAATATACCATTTCAAATCTTTAAATAAAAAGATTTATTTCACAAAGTTCACCCAGTTTCACTAAGATCCATTTATGGATTTCAAAACAATTTCCATTTTAATTGGATTAACTTGTTAAATCTTTAAATTAAAGGTTTAACTTATAGCTTTCAAACCGTTTCCATAACTTGGAAATCATTTTCATTTCAAACTTGAAATTCCTTTCAACATAAATTGGAAGTTCATTTCTTATGTGAAAGCTTTTATTATTTGAAATAATAGTTTTCATTTCGGAAGAATCCAATTATATTTGCACGAGTTAAAGTCCTTTTAATTTAAATTCAAATTCCCATGTCGATACATTAAAATGGTATAACCCATTTATAACCTGTATAACATCTTTAATCCCTAGTTTCATCATAGGATTAAACTAATAACAATTCTTTAATTACTTTCCTAATTAATCTCTAATTATAATAAAACTGAATCCTAGTTAATAAAGGTTTCCAAATATGATGAAACCTGAATCCAATTATATTTGGAAACCTGTATAATCTTCATTAACTAATAACAATTCTTCATTAACTAAATCCTAGTTAATGACCTTCATTAACTAATAACAATTCTTTAATTACTTTCCTAATTAATCTCTAATTATAAATTAATCTAAATCATTAATTTATAAATTAAATAAATAAGTCATTCCTTAATTACTTATTCATTAAATCATTTTAATGCCTTAATTATCTCTAAGGTAATCCTTTCTTTATTAATGACTTCATTAATATTAAAGTGTATTTAAAACATTACACTTCTAAATTTAGATTCAATTTTCATTTCGAATTTAAGATTCAAAATGATTATATATTTAAACATTAAACAAATTTAAATATCAACTTATAAACCTATATAAGAAAAGTTCTGACTAAATTACTTAAATTTTTATTTAAAATTTAAGCCTTAAAATACATTACATTTTAACTTGCAAATTCAAGTTAAAACAAATTATTTAACTTGTCATTCAAAATCCTTTTCATAAAGGAACTTTGTCAAAATCTAATTCAAATATTTATTTGAAAACGAATTAGTTTAAAAAGCTATTTGATTTAAACTTGTTTAAAACATTCAGATTTAAAAACTGATTTAAATCACAGATTTGAATTCAAGAAACTTGAATCCATATCTAAACATTTGATTTAAACTTGGCTTTAAACTTTGATTTCAAAACTTTGATTTAAACTTGCTTTTAAAACCTTGATTTTAAATTCTTGATTTAAAATCCTGATTCATTTTAAAAGCTTAGGATTAAAAAAAATTATTTGAAAGCCAAACTTAACTTTTGAATTTAAACCAGTCTAAATTCTGTTTCCAGATTTTAAATTAAATTTTAAAATCTGAAAACCGTCAGGTTTGTTTTTAAAACCTGAAAACCCACTTTCAAATATTTTTAAAACTTTAAGACTTGAAAGCCATTTTGAATCTAACTTCATCTAGATTTAAACTTGTTTTTAAATCTATCCCACAATTGAAATTCTATTTAAATTTTCTTTAAATTCAAGTTTTTGCTGTCAGGTTTGCTAAAACCTGTAGCAAGACAAAACAACCCGAGGCAACACTCATCTGCTTCGAGTCCAGTACCCTTTTTCCCCGATCCAAACATTAGGCTACTTCGAGTCAACAGTTCATCAACTCCAAACAACCTAAAATCCAACCTCAGCAGAATTTGCAGTGCACCGTGCACTTGCACGGTGACGCTGGTCGTTCCTGGCCACCGTCGACGATCTCCCCACGTCGACTAGCATCCCCAAACACCAACTCAACATCAGATTCCTCCCAACTCAACGCGAAATTGAATTCGAATTTAGAATCCAAACCTGGAACAGAATAGCAACCCCCACCCCAAAACCTGTCAACGCTTCTTCCTCGCAACTCCGACCACCTGAAGGTCTACAACTCCGGCTATGACTTCGACTACGACCAAGCTACCATTCCCCTGAAACTCGCAGCACTCGATCAAGCGTAGATGGCAAACGAATCGAAAAACTAAACCTCGCCAAAACTAGGTTTACGAATGAAAAATTCTCACCGCCGTCACCACCGTGAACGTGAGCATCTCCGAGCATTTTTCCCGCCATCGTCATAGGCCCCTCTACCTCCATGCGAAGCCTGACCACCAACCACACTCCGATCAACTGAAATTGATCAAAACCCAAATTTCAAACAAGACCGCACTGCTCTCAATTCCTTGATCTAAAAATTATAATTTTTTCTTTAAAAATCATGTTAAAGCATACGAATTCTAGTTATATACCTGAAATCGTGAATTAAGAAACTTGAATTCTGACTTATGTAAGGGTTTTTGTTCAGTTCTTTATTTTCCAGGGACAATACTGTGTCGTTTAAACTTAAATAGATTTTCAAAACTTAGTTCATAATCAAACAAACAATCTTTGTTTATATTTTAAGTTCTAACAGTGATTAGATTAAGAGATGGGGATTTATTTTGTAAATATGTGTTTGGGAAAAACAGAACAGGGACATTCAAGTGATACAGGATAAATACAGGATGCATACATTAAAACATTATCATATAAACACTAGAGATTACAACAACATACTTTCCAGATAAATACTTGCAACTGTGTCAGATACTTAAGTTTTTTTAAAAAAAATGTTACTCACCTGGTCTTCAAATGAACAGAGCTTCATTTATGTTGAAACAGGCTTTGAAATTGCAAGCTGATCTTTTGATTTCTGGTTTGAATTGATTGAGTTGCTATTTTAAATTGAATTTTTGTTTTAAAGTTAAAGATGAAGCCTACTTTATTTTCTTGACTTTTGCTTGATCGAAACTGAAATGAAAAAGCTTGATATATATAAAAGAAGTTTACAAGGTATTATGTGTTTGTACAGGGTGATTATTATTTGTTTGTACAATATAAGCCAGAGATTTTTTATGTTTGGAGGCTGATGGATCTACTTTGGTGGCTGATAATCTATTTTGTGTGCTAAGATATTAATTGTTATTTGTCTTGTTTATAGATATTTAGATTTTTGTTTGTTTATACTTGAATATATTTTAGTGTCTTCCTGTGCAAGTATCTTCATATATATATATATTCTTTTTTTGTATTATATTATTTTTCTCCTTTTCTTTTGTCTTATTTTGCATTTGCATTCTTATATATATATATATATATATATATATAGATATTTAACTTTTATGAATTCAGATTAGTTTAAAACTTAATTATACTTTGATAAAATAAACACACATATTTTTATTCGAATTTGGAGAAACTCAAATCAATTTACCAACAAATTTCATAATTTTTATTCAAAAATTAAATTAATTATCAATTTAAACTTAGTAAAAATCCAAGATCATTACATTAAATTTGAATTTAAATTTGAATTGTTGAATAAGTAAAGTTATTTGGAAACTATGATAGGTTTTGGAAAGTTGGTTAAAGTAATAATGGGTCTTTAATAAAAGATATGTTATGGCAAGTTGATAAAACTATTTGGTTTTGGAAAATAGTAATGGGTATTGGATCATTCTTCTTAACTAGTAATTTCGGGGATGAAATTCTTTTAAGGGGGGAGAAATGTGACGACCCGGAATTTTTAGGCATTTGAAATTGGGATATTTAATCGATTTTCAATATTTAAAAGTTAATTTGTAACTTAAATTTCAAATATCACCATTACTTGGAAATTTAATTATTGAATTTAATCATTGGAAATTGAGTAAGATGTTGAATCTGGAATTTTAAGCCTATTAAAAAAATAATATAATGGTTTGTAAAATTTATATTGATAATACTGAAGATAGTAAAAGTGTTAAAATTGAATTTATAGATGATTTGTTCAGTTTTGAAAATATATCGTTTAATTCGATATTTAAAAATAGCCTTCCGAGGCACAATCTCGGAATTTAACGAAACCAGTTTCATTGGATCCGTAATAATATATTATTATCGGATTTCAAATTTGGTGGCGTTTGGAATTGTCGTGTGATCATACGAGAGGTAAACGCGTTGAAAATTAAATCGAAATTTAATATAATAACTGGGTCCGAAAAGCTGTCTTCTCCAAACGATCGAATTAGGACTCGAAACCTTTTCCATTGTGTTCAAAATAGGGTTTTAATTTGAGTCGATTTAATTTAAATCAAATTAATATATTAGTTAATCGGTCAAATTAATTTCGCATCAAAACTTTTAGCTTTCATTTCAGTTGTCACTGTAGCAAGATGTATCTTCCACGTGAAGCAGCTTCTTTACGAAAGGCATATTTCCTCCTTTTTGCTTCCAAAAGTCGGCCAACAATTCAAAAAAAAGAAGAAGAAGAAAATCGAATACAGTAAAACAAAATCAAAAGGGAAAAATTAATGGCCGAATGAAACTCCTTCCTTCTTTCAAATTCATTCAGAAAATCAAAAACCCTACTTTCCCTTTCCCCTTCTTCATTCGAATTCGTTCGAAAAAATAATAAAGTGAGGGCACGATTTGTAAATCGCGACGAACTTCGGGAGGAATCGAAGAAGCGTGGTGGCTCACGATCAACGTGAGGTGAAAGGGAGGTTGTCACGTGGGCACGCGTGCAATAGTGGGATCGAAGCACGGTGTCGTCGATCAATTCGAGGGTGGTCATCGTCGATTTCGGCAAAGAGGTGGCAAGGGGATTGGTGAAACGTGTGTTTGGGGCCACCGTGGGTAGGCAGTAGGCTACGGTGAAGGGGGGGGGGGGTTTCAGGTTCGAGCATAATAGTTGGCGGTTCTTGGTAGAGATCGAATTCTTGGCATGGTGGCAGTGAGGTTGTGGGCGCGATCACGATTTGTCGCAAATTTGGGGATTCGATCTGTGCGACGGTGTTGTTCTTCTGGTGATTGAAGATCGCATTAATAGTTCGGCAGTAAGGTAGCAGTTTTTTTTATATATATATATTCATTTATTTTATTCAATCAATATGTATATAGATCTAGAGGAAAAATTCTAACAGTCAGGTATAAATTTAGATACATATAGATTTGAAATATATGTAGTACATCAACTTACTATTAAGATTCAAAATTTAGAATAGAGAGAGAAAAAATAAAAAAAATGTGTATTAGGGTGATTAACCTGTTTAATTACCTTGTTTAATTACTTTAGTCACTAAAAATATTTTATTTAAAGAAAATTTGTTTAAAATAAATTATTGGTTTAAACCCAAATAATTAGCTAAATTAAATGAATAAATAGTAATTTATTGATTGACTAATTCAAATATTAATGAACCATACAAATATTTATACAAGGTTATAAATTGAAAAGAAGCGAGCCGGTTTGGAAGTGGGTTGCAAAACAGGAATCAAAGGTGAGTTAATCTCACTCATCTGGTTGATATTTGAATTTAAATAGTTAAATTCAAACATTTGGTTGAACGATGGAATTTTTTTGGATGTGCTATACTATAGTATATAATACATCTTGGAATGATTGATTTCCAACATTATATAGCGGATGAGACCCTATGCGCCGCATAGTAGCGGATGATTTTATATTTAAAACCCATATACCGTGATATTCCACCTCGAAGTGGAATTGGTATTTTATATTGTGCTAACGTCTGTGGATGCAGGGAAACAGGTTGGAGGGATCCAACTGGATTCCTCAAAATTATTTATATTTCTTAATATTCTCTGTCATAAATATTCGATATTCTATGATGAACATTATTGATAATTGGAATATTGAATGCTATAGTTTGCTCGAATATATTTCGGTACACTGGGTTATTAAAATATATAGAATTGGATTTTTGAAAGAAAATAAAAGAGTGAATTTTTAAGTAAAATAATCGTTGAGAATTTGAATAAATTTAGGAATAAACTGGATAAGAATAAAAGAAATTTTAAAATTCTAATAAATAATTCCGAGTATGGGAAAAAGGGAATTTTTGAATAAACAAAGTAATAATGAATTTTAAAAACATAAGTGATATTATTTAAAAGAATAAAGAATTTATTTTAAATTCCAAGGTTTGAGTTTGTTTAAAAAAAATAAAAAAAATAAAGAAGGAATTTGGAAAAATCCGAAATTGGTGTTTTCAGTTAAAGGATTTTAAATCATAATTAAGGAATAAAGTCTAAAATTAATGGATTTTGAAATGAATGAAGTAATATATCAGTCGATATTTGGAAGAATAAATTTACAAGGGGAATTTATCAAAGGAATGGAAAACTTGTTTAAAAATAAATAGTTAAAGGATTTGAAGAGAAGTATATTTCCCTAGATAGCCAAGATCTTTTCAAAGTAAATTTTTAAATATAAGTTAAAAGTCTTAATGTCGTTTTAAAAAGCATGTTTTAATTTTTTTTTATTTCTAAATGTTTAAACTCTGAAGTAAGTATTTTCCAAATCGATTATAGTAGTAATTATTGGAAGGTGACTTGATATTTTGTTTTAAAAGAGAAAATCTAGTTTTATATTTTATAAAGTAGCCTCATTTTAAATATTCCTATAGTATATATTTTTAATAAAGTATTAAAGTAATTTTTAATTTAAATGTTTTAAATGATAATTTATAATAAAGAGTGTTAAATTATTTTTAAAAATCTAAAGTTTTGTGCTTGGTTGTTTTAAGTGGAAATAGATATTTGGAAATTTATATAATGAGAAAAGTATGGGTTGAAACTGTTTTCAAAGGGTTGAAAATAGAAATATATCTTGTGAAGATATTTTGAGGTTAATAAATAAATTGGGAGATTATTTATTGTTTGATGGATGTTTGTGAATGTTAATTGATAGTTAAATAACCGACTATCAATATTGGCCAAATGCGCTGATCGTTTCGAAGAGACCGGGATCGGGATTAATTTCTCGAAAACCACTTCGATCCGGTTTGTACGTTTTTATGGAAAAACGAGTTCGGAGTCGAAGATGGAGCAGTGAAGTGCAAGGGCTAGTCGCTACTAATCCTGAGGATTTTTTCAAAATGGATATAGTAGGAATAGTGCGTTCGGTTCCGCTCGAACCTGGGACGGACTTGTATGGATGAATGCTTTCAGAACATTGTCATGTGGACGATGGGCATTCTAAGTGAAACGAACTAAAAGGTAACGCTTAGCCTCAAGCCTCATCAACCGGGAATGACTAAAAATCAGGGGTTATGCAGCAAGGCCAGGTGGGTAGCACCCATTTCAGGGTGAGGTCATCCCTGTCTAGACGTCCCTTTTATTTCGGCTTAGTGATGCGGTTGCTGGTCCCTACCGTGGGGTGATCTTACTCGGGATTATCCAGTAAGGGGTAGTCCTGGCCTTGTGTTGCAGGGGATTGGGAGTAATCCTCGGGACGGTGATCTAGGCCACGTACTGTGACAGGTGGTACCCCAGTGCCTAGTCATTAGTTTGAAATCCATTCTCCCTACGTGCCTTTTACGGTTTTTGTTTGTATTACCCACGACTGTGGCTAGTAGCTGGAATTTAATGAATGTAACAATTTCGACTATTTTAATAAGTATTTGTAAATAGACCCTATTATAATATCAGAGGATTTAATAAAAAGTGTTTTAGCTATCGTAAGGTAAAAACCCGACATGTTTATTTATGGCATGGTCTTACGAGATGCTTTTGTTTTCAAAAGGATTTTGAAACTTTAATAATCAATTTGAGTGTGATTTCTCACGCTGGTATTCTAGACTAACTCAGGTGTTATTTAACTATAATGCTCGGGTCAGACTGAGTATTATAGATCACAGGAAAGGATGCTGTGGAGCTCAGGAGACAAGCTGGATGGCGATACGTACTTCCGTATTTGTGTTTCATATTCCGCTATGTATTCAGATTGTGAGGACAGATTATGATTACTGTCCAGTTTTGTGTTAAGTATACTCTGATGATGTATGTATAAACAGATATAGTATTTGTTTTTGGTGTAAAGATCTGTGATTATCTATTATATTTTATTCCGCTGCGATGGTTAGATTTTGATGTTGTTTTCTATCTTCTTCTTCTACCTCTTCTTCTTCAACCCAAATGGTTTGTATTTCCGTTCATCTTGAGTTGATTGATGGAGAATAGTGTTGACTCACGGGGTACGGAATTGCGGGTCATTACAGCCTGGATCCGACTCTGACCCAATAACCCACCACTGCATCACCTGCCCCACTGTCCTCCTCATCATCGGCGTCCACCTCAACCTTGTCTGCCTTCCTTTTCTTCCCGCTGCCTATAACAGTCGCAACAGCCTCTGTACAGCCATCTTCATCATTCGACAACCCATCCTTTTCCCATAACGTCAGCCTACCCATGTTAAAGCTTCGACCACACTCGCTAAAGCTAGCTCACCGCCATTTAGATCCTCAGCAGCCAAGACTCCGCCTTGTGTCATCTCTACTATCCCCTGGCTGCAACTCTCAGCTCCACCTCTCCAATTTTCCGAGCCTGTATCGAACCCATCAACCCATGGCCCTCTCCACCAGACTAAGGCGAACAATATAGCAGCCAGAAACCCATCAACCCGCCTAGACATTTCGCCTCCCTCCAATCCAATCTCTCCATACATCATTCCTTCCCCATCTTCATAGCGAGCAGGCCGAACCCAGCCCCTGACCAATAGCCTGAACCCACACCAACCTTTTCTACCTCTCCCTTCCTTGGCTCGCAACACAACCAGATCTGCCTACACCCAACAGCGGAGCAGCTATATCCCCTTCAACGCAGCACCTTCGAGAATCTGCCTAAAGCCACTGCCTAAACTCGAACTATAGCGCTTGCCCTCAGCCAATCAACTTGCCGCATTCTCTTCTATTTAAAATAGAAAAAAGGTTATATACTGCATGTACATATAATTTTTTTCCTTCGATATAAGCTTATATATGTAAGTTTACTTATATATTTTAATTTTTTTTGAATCCAGTCGCTTAGATTTGATTTGTGCTTGTCGTAGCTCTATGACGTATTATGTCATTATTCGTGTGCATGTCCGTGTCACTATTTCTATTCTCATTGTTTCTCTAGCCTCGGAAGGTGAGCGATCACTCAAGATTAACATTCTTATGTTTAGTAAATTTATATTCACATGAAGTGACGACTGAAATATGTTGTTGAATTTAAAATTGGTTAGTAATTAAATCGTTAAGTATGATATGTTATTATCTACATTTGTTTACCTATGTTAATTCCCATATGACACCAATAACATGTTGTATATATAATATATTTAAACTGTCAATTATGATATATGCCTGTTGTTGATATGAATGTTATTTTATATTATTATATTATTGTTCTTACACTGCAAGTTCCCTATTAGTTATGAAAATCCCTATAGGTTGAAATGATACATACCCGAACGATATTATAGATTAGAAAAAATTGTTATGGGTTGAAATAATAAACCCAAGCGATTTTATTGATTTGAAATTTTAGGATTGCGGGTTGAAATGATATATATCCATAAATTTAAATTATTGTGGATTGAAATGATATATATATCTGTATCACTTGACTATAGGATTGAAAATTATATACAGACACCGTTGGTCTATTTTTAAATGATTTCTAAATTTTGAGGGAAGAAAATATACGTGTTATGGTTTTAAAATATAATATAAAGATTTTATTTTAATTTTAATGTATGTATAAAATTTATATTTTTGAAATTATATGTTTAAAAAATTTAAATTTATAAGTTAAGTTTGAAAAATGTAAATTTTAAGGTTTTATTTATAATTTTATTATTTTTAATATATAAAATAAGATTTAATTTAAAATAAATTTAATAATAATATTTAATTTAATAATATTTAATTTAATAAAATTTTATTTAATTTGTGTGTGTGTGTGTATATATATATTATGTTTAAGTATTTACTTAAAATTTTATTAATAGTTTTAAAATAGATTTTTGTAATAACTTATATAAATAAAGGTTGGAAAGATAAGTTAAAGTGGGATTGTTATTGGAAAGATTAAGTGAATATTTTCAAATTTAAATAAAAATTAAAGTTGAACTTAAATAAAATTAAAGTTGAATCCAACATCTATATTATCTAGAAAATAAACACCAACGTAGTAAAATTGAAAAAGAAATATTTTTGTAGTGTAAAATAAAATGTGTGTTTTTGAAAATATTATTTGCCTCAGTTATTTGGGTTGCTCATCATTACGAATTTTGAATTCATCTTACATGAACAACTTATGACATGCACAGTATGAGCACATCGATATGTACTTGATAAAACTGCAGGGACAAATGAGCACAAGGTCAAACCCGAGCCAAGGCTGGATTCAACTCAGGTGCAATGCAATGGTGTACGAGAGTCAATAGTCAGCGAACATGAATAATAGTAATACAATGGCCAGACTTAAATGTACACAACCAGATAAGCTCAAAGGCAAGTCCAAACTAGACATGTGTCATAGTTCAGTTTCAGCTCAACCAACATTTCAGAAATGCTACAAGAAAATACAACATAACAACAACACAAGACATGTCCAAATGAAAGCATTTAGGCATTCAGTCACATAGTTCAGGGATGAACATGAGCATGCAACACAGTCTCGACCAAGACAAAATGTACTCAATCAGGCATGGTGACAAGAAGAATTCAAGTATATTTGGTGGTCAAGGAAAACAAAGAACAGACCAAACTGAAGCAACCAAAATGCAGTACACAAAACATGCAGATAACACAAGACATGTACAGGAAAACCTAAAACAAAATCAAAGGCAACCCAGTCCAAATGAATGGGCAGGATGACCAGCATTCAAGTGCAAATGGTTCAAAACCATGGAAATGGGTCAGACAGTTCACTTAAACAACACAACTCAGTTGAACAAAAGGGAGACAACACAGAAGTGGTTGGAGCAGAGAAGCATACAAGGAAATGGATATGAAACTCGAAGTAATGCAAACAGGGTAACCCAGATATGCAACCATGTACAAGTCAACTGAGCAAAGCCTCAACACCAAAGAGCTACAAAACAGGAGCATGCATATACGTCAACATGACCACATACATATATACATATGTTTGCACGCATGTATACATATATACATGCAGTGACAACCAAAACAGTTCAATATGCAAGCAATCAAGCTACAACAAGGCTACAACTTCAGAACTACAAGCAAAAAATGAACCGGCTCGAAGCAACAGAGGCTACAACCCAGTACACACATCAACGTACATATGAACAATTGAACCTAGACCCAATAGGGTAGAAAATCAAAGTGTAATCAAATTGCACAGCTCTACATGAAACCAAACTACAAATGGAACAATGGCCAGAACATGAAGCCATGAACACTCATACAAATACAATTCAACTCGAAGACAAAACACCAGCTCAAATGCAAACTTAGGCACGAATAGAAGCAAGGTCCAGAATAAAAGCAACTGAACACATAACTCAATGACTCAGTGGAACGAGAGTATATTCTACATGCATCTAAACAATACATATGCAACATAAGGACATTTGAAATATGCAACAGTTTTCAAGAGGAAACATCATATATGCAGTGATGAACACGATTGCAATACCAAAGTACAATCACACACACATACATATATACATACATATATGTATGTATATATGTATGGAGACAATCAACCAAAGCTAGCAGTCATAATTTCCAAATAGCTGAAATCAAAGGAACAAATAATGGAACCGACTCAAAGAAATTCAAGCAACATCTGAATTGAACCAGTCTAAATTAATCACAAACAGTCATGCAAAATCGAATGGACAAGTGTAAGCAAACGTGAAGAGTTCAAACAAAATATACGAACATAGTTATAGGGCATTTGTTCCTATTTAAAACCCAAATCATCATCGATAGAAAAAACAAGATTTGAGTTCAAGCGATTGCCGAAAGTAATAAATCATATGACTCAAACCAAGTCGAGCATAAGCAAATTGAAAAAGCAAAATATACACCACTTTAATAATTCGAGCTCGAAAAATTGGAGCGATCGAAAGCATATCACAGCCAAAGGATTGATTGTCTAAGCCAAATAAAGCAAATAATCATTGCAATTGATCAAATACAGGCGACGTCTTCAATTCAAAGCAAAGCCCTAATTCTTTAAGAGGCACGAACGAAGGACTGCTCTCAAGCAAAAGAAAATGAAGTAGACATTAATTTCATGAAGTAAAGGATACGGGCCGAAGAAAATAAAGGGAGATAACATTTAAAAATTATATTCATTTGGGACGGTCACTTTTTAATTCGGGCTTAAATATAAATAGGGTACTTTGTTTGTTTTTATTTATTTTGTAATTTTCTTTTTTAAACTGTGTTTTTCTAGTCGTGTGACTATGTTACGAACTACGGTGGTGTAGTTAGAGAATTCACAACTCAGTGGCTGAGTTGTGATAGGGTTTTGAGCGTAGAGTTAGGTTAGTCAATAGCGGGTGTCGCAATGTGTAAGCATCTGACTACTTAATTTCTAGTAGAAACGTTAAGGGCAACACGAGGCAGGATTTTGCCGAAGCTGGGTAAATCTGTGTTGTTTTATTTCTGCTTTTATTATTCTCCTATTATCTGTGCTACAATTATTTTATATATCTTCGCATTAGTTTTTATTATTATTAGTATCACCCTATTCACCCCCCTCCAGGGTGAAAATAATCCTACAGTTAAGGTGGATATTCTCAAAGCGATTAAAAACTTCTTCAGAAAAGGTGACATGCTTAACTCATTCAATAATACTTCCATAGATCTTATCCCAAAACCAAGAAATGCAGACAATGTTCAAGCTTTCCAACCTATCTCCTGCTGTAACACTATCAACAAATGAATCACCAAAGTCATAGCTTCACATATGAAAATTGTTCTGCCTAACATCATATCCCATAATCAGTCTGCCTTCCTACCGAGCAAAAATATTCTTCAAAATGTTTTGGTTTCTCATGAACTTCTGCATGGCTACAAAAAGGCTACGGCTTCTCCTAGAGGCCTACTGAAAATCGATCTAAGGAAAGCCTTTGACTCTCTTCATTGGGATGCTATAGTTTGAATAATGGGTTACATGAATTTCCCCAAACATTTCATCTCCTGGATATATGCTTGCATATCAAATGTGACTTTCTCTATCAAAATCAATCGTTATAATGTTGTTTTTTTAAGAGCAAACGTGGCATAAGACAAGGAGATCCCATGTCTGCCTATATATTATTACTGTCATGGAACTTCTCACTAGGATTCTAGATGACCTAGTCAAGAAAGAGCTCTTATTACTTCACCCTGGCTGCAATGAACCGCAAATAACTTCACTTATGTTTGCAAATGATCTGGTCATCTTTTGCAAACCTATTATTGAATCAATCTTTGCCATTCTTAGAGGGCTTAATCTATTTTACAACATAACAGGTCTTAACGTGAATATAGATAAATTTGATATCATGTTGGTTGGGCTCGAACATGAACAAATGGAAGCAATCTACAACTGCACTGGTCTGAGGCCAAGAGATGAGATTGTCTCTTACCTTGGGGTCCCGCTTACTACCTCTCGTATAACAACTAACCAATGCTTGCCATTATATGAAAAAATCACCACAAGATTGGAGTGCTGGTCGAACAAACTGCTTAATCAGGTTGGGAGACTTACTTTGATAAAGTCTGTTATATTTTCTATCACAATATACTAGGCCAGATCATTTGTTTTACCGCAAAAGCTTATCAAAATGATTATATCTTTTAAACACATAAAAGAACCCTTGAAGAAAGAAGGTCTAGGCATTCATAACCTATCTCTATGGAACAAAGTAGCTGTAGCTAAAAATTTGGGTGACTTCTTGAATACAAAAGAGAGCTTATGGGTTAAATGGTCTTACAAATATGTGACTAAATGAAGAAATGTTTGGAAGATGCAACCCCCAAAATATCAATTGGAATTGAAGTAATATTTTCAAGCTAAGAGATGAAGTTCTGCCTCTGATAAAATATGTTATTGCTCCGCACAAACAAGTCAGCTTTTGGGAAGATCCATGTTGTGCGCATGGATGTATTCTTAGTAAGTTGGTGACGCATCAAGAGATAATACAATCTGGTATTGGAGAGAATGATTAAGTTAACACCTATCCATAATGAAAACTTCATCCTTCCAAACAATTCTACTCAAAATATTACATATCTGTGGAAACCCTGCAAGCTATGGTAATAGATGCTCATGTCAACAGTAACATTACCTAAGGAAATTCACAGTCTTCATATAGCTTAAAGGCTGTCTACAATTACCTGATGGGCACACACAATCAAACAAGATGCAAATGGTACTCTATAGTTTGGAGAAAAGAAAGCTCTGCCAAAGAAAATCTCTTACTTTGGAAAGTTATAAACAATGCTCTATTCACGAAGGTTAAACTAGTGAGTAGGGAACTGAATCTGAGTGTAAAATGCCGTTTCTATAACGATCTACCCGAAACTATCAAACACATATACTTTGATTGCTCTATCGCAAGTTAGCACTAGAGAAAAGTTCAAAATGCTATTAGAATCAAACTAGAAGGAATGACCAGATTTGAAGAGTAGGGGAAACTCTTACGAGTGTCAGCCAAAAGAGATGATCATTCTAAAAAATTTGCTGTTCTTTAAAAAATTCATGAGGCTGATATAGATAGAGCATAACACAAAGATTTTCAATGAATCTAAAAGCAAAAATGGTGATCAATTGTCGAGCCATCTCATATTCGAGGCTAGATAAGGACATCAGGATGTTAGTCTACCCTATGATCCTAGGAATGATTAAGACTAGAATGTCCGGCTGCAAAAAAATTCATTATTATTCTCCTTTTTTTTATTTTCTTTCCTTCTTTGTTCTGATCTGCCATTCTGCCTTTTTTTTTTTGTGTTTTTGCTTCTGTTATTCTGTTTTTTTGTTTTTCTATGGTGGATCACTAAAATGGTTAAGGACCATTCAACCCCATCAGGCATGCCAATTTTTTTCCCATCAAATTGATTTATTGTAAATTGTTTGAATATTTAAACTTCGAAACCTATTAAATTAGAAGTGGTTTAAATTTGTAATTCAAACCTAGATTCAAAATCGATATAAATTAAAAAATGGTTTTAATGAGAATTTGAATCGAACCTTTAACCTTTTTAATTGAAATTGTTGAACTGAGATTAATTTAAATTGAATTTTAGGAATTAAATTTGATTTGAACTGATTTGTGAAATTGGAAGAAATAATTCTAATTTGAAACTATTTTCGACATAACTCTTTTAATATATAAAATATTTTTAATATATAAACTATTTTAATCTATAACCTAAATATAAACTATTTTTAATGTATAACTATTCCAATATATAAACTACTCTAAATATTTAAACAATTTAAGTTGGTACTGTTATGATTTAGATTTATTTGATTTAAATGCGAATACTTTGACATGATGGTTTAACCTATTTGTGGTTGATTTTGAAAATAAATATGATTTAAAGTGAATAACAATTTCAAAAGTAAATATGATTTCAAAAATGATTTTATAAAAAGGACCACAGTGTGAAATAAGTATTTGGTTGTTAAAGAGACCGGGATCAGATATTGTCATACTCTCTGCCAGTACCAAAAACTACTTTAACAATTGTGCATGTGGTGGAGAATCCATAACGAAGTAGGATGGTTTGGCGAACGATCCTGTATGAGGTATGAATGCAACCCTGACCCCCTCGGGTCAGCTTGATGTGAGTAAAAAAGGAGCCACGCTGGGCCAAGTTAGGTCGCACCTTCGATCAATCATGCTTCTTCGATACCATTCTATTAATTTGTGATTTGATTGGGTGCACCTTTGATTATGGGAGTGTGTCTCAAGGTGGGTTTGTAGTAGTTGCTATGCGTTACCACCAGTTTGGATCCGCAAAATAGTAGCATCCTACCTTGGGAATTGCCTCGCATGCCTTGTCACATGCCTTATTGAGCCCACTATGACTTTGGATTGTACCATACCTACGAAATAATATAAAAATGTGTCAAGGAGGATATGGGTAATGCCTTAATGCTATTTTAATAGTTTACTTTACTATAAACATTGTCTTTATAGCGTATTGTATAATGTATGTTGATAGTTCCACGGACCGTTAAGGGATCGAATCCAGACATCTTTTAAGTTGTATTGCATTTATTTGGACATTTCACTTGAGTTAATTTACTTTCATAAGAATGTTAATAGTGACTCGACTGTTTTGTATTTTGCTTTATGCTTGGGTCAGACTAAGTGTCGCAACGTTTGAGACTCACCTTTGGAGCTTGGAGCTTTGCTTGAAGATTTATCTTTTATCTATTCAGCTATTTAATTATTTCAGTTTATTCTGGTTGTTTATGTTCAGACTTTTCATTTGCTTATGTATTGAGAATTCTATGTATTCAGGATTTCTATTGTATTTTGTTTTAAACGCTAATGTTCTATGGTAACTTCATGAACTACTATTTATCTATTCCGCTGCTTATTATTATATTACTCTATGTCTATGATTCTATGATTGATTTATTTAATGTATATGCATAAGTTTTTCCAAATATAAATTAACAATATGATGTTTTGAGTAATTCAAGTATGACATGGGTGGATGATTATCGATTTAAATGGTTCAAAATGGCAGGTCGTTACAGTTAATAGAAGAGGTAAAAGCATAGCCTCACACTGCGGAAGAATGGCTAAATTTGGGTATGCAGCAGAGCCATGTGGTTAGCTACCATTAGGAGCCATCATCCCATTCTAGATTGTCCCTTAGAGTTGTTTTGCACGCAGGCATCAAAGGGAAAAGTAACGCGGCTTCGGTGTCAAATAGGTGAGGTAACCCGGAGCTAGCTCTGTGTAGCAGAGGGGCAGATGCACCTATAGCCCTTAGGTATATAATCTATAGGTAACATTGAAAGGTAGTCCCTTACCTAGCCATCATTGGAAACCATTCTCCAATACGAACCTTTACGGATTTAGATGTGCCCAACTATGTTGAAATGTGAGATACAAGCATTTCAGCTATATTCCGTGTTTGCTTTGACCATAGACATTATTGTAGTATCATTGGATTTTTATAATAAAATGTTTTAAATACCGTAAGGTACATAAAAACCCTTCCGTGTTTGTATGCGACATGGCCTTACGAGATATTTTTTATTTTGAAAGGTTTTTTGAAATATAGTAATCCATATGATTTGTTTTGAGATTTTCATATGTTGGTTTTACCAGACTGACTCGAGCATTGTTTTTGCTATAACGCTCGGGTCAGCCTGAGCATATTCTCCAAATTTAGCTGGACCCTTTGGAGCTTTAAGTAGATGAGCTGGATTCTCCAAGATGTATTCACATATCCTATATTCTTCTGCTGTTTTTTTGTTTTGTTATTTTGTTATTGTAACGACCAAGGGTTTGGTCGCTTTAACTAGGCAAATATATATAATTTATATAGTAAACAAATGGATTTTTATTGATAAATGAACTCATTTTAATTAATTAACATTGGCGGAAAAATCGTTTTCAAAATATGTTTACCAAATTAAATAGTTCGTAGAAAAATGGAAAATGTGACTTAAGATTTTTTTTCCGAAATTTCGACCTTTTGACACCGAAAAGTTGTTGAGAACGTTGTTCATCTTTGTCATATACATATATAAGAGTTAATTAACCAAACCATAATAATGCGCTAATAATATATTATCTTATGTCAACTATGTTTAGCAAGTGATGTGACAAGACATGGTTTCAAAATAACAACTTATATATGCTAAATCATATCATTATCTCTTGTCATTTCCTTAAGTACCCTCATCATTACCCATCTTGGCTTAGGAAATGTGATTAGAGAAGGGGGAGATGTGACATATCAGGGGGAGGTAGGTGGTTATATGACATGTCAAAATGATGACATGTTATCATATTTTAAACTAAGGATAAAATGGTAATTTCCCCACTTTCCTTCATCTAAAAATACACACCCACACACAAACATTTTTATTTACATTCTCTCATTCATTTCCTAAAACTTCCTCTCTAAAAAAATTCATGGCTTCAAATCCTTTCTAAGTATTTAAAAATCCTAACTTTTCACTATCTCTTCCAAATCTAGTTTAAACTTTCCTAGATTCATTTCTTCACTTTATTCTTCAAGAAACCAAGCCTACGCCTACCCCAAACCACTAGGCCGGGCCCCACACCATTAGATCGAGCCATTTAAAGCTCAAAACACTAAGAAAATCTTCACTCTTGGAAGCTCTTGTGTTGTTTCCAAAGTCTAGTCGAAGTTCGCTTTGTATTTATGGAGTTTCCATGAGTAAACTACTTTATTTTGGAAAACTTTTTTTTTTGAATTTACTATGTGGTCTTATTGTGATGATAATATGATGTGTAAATTGAGTGGTTATTATTTTGGTTGATGTTGATTTGATGGATGTTGGCATTCGGTGTTGAATTTGAGATTTGAATCCATTATTGTCAAGTTGGTAAGCATGTAAACATATATTTTTATATGTGTTTCATTATGATGTTAAAAAGTATGGTAACATGGATGTATGGTTTGTGATCGAAGAACCAATGTATGTTGTATTGAGTCAAAGTTAACAACTTTGTTTGTTGCGACGGACTGAGATCCGATTCGAAATAAAAAACTATGATTTTCTTATTTAAAAGCTTGGAGAATGTTTTAAAGTTTCTACCTTATTTTATATGTTTCAAATTTTTTTAAAATTATGTTTCCAAACATGAAATAGAAATGAATTCAAGCAAGTTTTCCACTTAAAGTATGTTAAAGCGAACTGCGCTCCTAGCGATAGTCACTACGGACCCAGTTTTACAAAATTTCCAATTTTCGTTCTAAAACGTTTTCTTTTGAAATGGTTTTGTAAAAGTTTTTTTAAGCTTAATTAGTAATATAAAAAGAGATCAAGTTTAGTCAAATTAATATTTTGTATTTAATAAATTAATTAAAAATATTTAGTACTTAATTGATAATTAAGTAAGTGATCAAGGGTTAAGTAACACTTAAAGAAAGTTAATGACTAATTAGTGATTAATAAAGTTTAAATTAGTGATTAATGAAGTTAAGAAGTAATTTAATGATTGATTATTATTTTATTGAGTTAATTAGTTAATTAATTATTATTTAATAAGTGATTATTTAATTCAATTTTAATCAATTAGGGTTTAATTAATAATGAATTGTTTAAACCTCAAATAAGATACATTACGAAGTTAATTAGGACTTAACTAAGTTCATTAAGTTAATTAAAGCTTAATTACGAATTAATCTTTATATAATTAAGATAAATTAAGGTTTAAGCCAATAAAATTTACTTTAAACTCGTCAAAACTATTTTTAAACTTAATTGTTTATGTCCTAAATCAGTCTTTTTTTCAAGTTAAGGATTTTAAATCAAAGGATCTCATCGTCTGGACTGTTAAGTAGTCAAATGAATTTAAGTTGTGATTATAAAACGTTGACACTTTTTATGGAAAGTAAGTTGACTTGTGTTTAGAACAAATGCAGAATATCAGTAATGTGATAAATGCAAGGAGGTTAATTTCGATGAGCGCATCATGATAACTTAAGTATATGAAGTGTATGTCCATATGTAAATATTGCACCTGATAGTGAAGTTGTTCACTATCAAATAACTTGACCATTTAAAATCAACAAATGTTGGTTTGAAGAGACCAGGATCAAACGAATAGTTATCCGAAAACCACTTTGAATCAACGTAAAGCATTCGAATTGGATATATCAAAGATATGATCAAGATTCAAGACTTGAAGTGCGAGGACTATCTTGCGATTAAATTTGAGGGTGATTTTAAAATGGGTATAGTGGAAGTAGTGCCTTCAGTTTGTTTATCTCCTGAACAAATTATATGGATGAATGCTGACATTGTGTCAACATCGGGAAGTCAATGTTAGCATTCGAAGAGAGAAGTGCTATATGTGAAAGGTAATGACTTAGCCTCAAGCCTCATTAACTGGGAAAGACTAAAACAGGGGATATGCAGTAGGACCATGTGGTTTGCACCCATTAGGGTATGATCATCTCCATCTAAAACGAGTCCCTACTCAGATATACTATAGTCCCAAATGGTTGATGATCCCGACTAAGTATGTGACCATATTTGGTACTATCTAGAAAGGGATAGGCCAGTCCTGTGTTGGTAGGGATCATTCGGTACAATCCTCGAAATGCTAATCTAGAGGTGTACTGTAGCAGACAGCACCCCAGTAGCCTTGTCATTGTATGAAATTCAATCTCCAATATGTGCCTTTATGGTTTTAGTTGTATACCTAAATATGTCGACATGTGAGATGCAAGCATTTTAGCTATGTTCTGTATATATTTTAAACCTTTAGGCATTATCATAATATTTCCTGATTTAAATAGAAAGTGTTTTTGGTTATTGTTAGGTACAAACCCGTCTGTGTCTAGGTGCAGCGTGATCTTACGATACCTTTGGTTTTTTTTTCAAAGTAGTTTTCAAATAAAAAAATTGTTATTTGAGTTTACTCGCACCAGACCCTTGTCTGACCCAGAGTTTATTTTTCTTTTCCCGAAACACTTGGATACTCAATTTTTATGTGTAGTCAAGTGATCAAGTTTCTCTCGAAAGCATGTTAGAGGAGCCAAAGCAGGTGGCTTCATGGATAACTATTATTAGTATAAATTATTCCGCTGTGTATGTATGCATGGTTTAAGTATTTGGTGGACGAGTAGTTGTAAATTGTCCTAGTTTTGGAACTTGTATTATTGAACTATGATGTAATATTTTGGCTATGACTATGTAATATACTACATTTTCTATTATATCTCTATGTGATAAGATTCAATGTTTGATTATTCTTCTTCTTATCTTTCTCGTTTCTTTAACTCATAATGTCTCGTCTTTTCGAATGCAAGAATGGCGGTTCGTTACATTTGGTATCAGAGCATTAGGTTAAGAGAATCCCTAGTTTACTTTGGATTAGGGTCAGCTCCGAGACAATGTATTTGTAATTTTACTCATATATATAAATATATTGTAACGTTGCGACTTTTCGACGCTCGAAAACCGACATCAATACTTCCACTGTATTAACTGCCGAGCAATCGAATGCCGGAAAACCGTACCGTTATGGTTAAAGAAGAAGAAAAAGATAGAAGAAGAGAGAAAAAGATCGAACAAAACAGAAAGAAACAACAGAACAATATCAGAATCTCACAATCGTAGCGGAACAACATATAATAGATAAATGAATAATCTTTAAACAAAGAACTATATCAGTTATTACATTACATCACATTACATTACATCATCAGAGTATACAACAACAAACAACAACAAACAGCGGGAAAGAAATACTATATACTAATGAATACGCCATGCCATCCAGCTTGCCTCCTGCAACTCCTGAATTCCAGAATATCCTGATAACCTGACTCTAGACTGCGCGTGTGGAAATTGGTGGGCACCCAGAGTTTAGAAAGGAAAACAATAAACTCCGAGTTAGTCATGGGACTGGTGTGAGAACTTAAAACAGTTATTTATATTTAAAACAAAAAAACAGGAAATTTTAAAATAGATTCGCAATGCTTTTTAAAAATGAAACTACCATATGGCCTCCCGACACACACACAATGCAAACACAGACTTGGGGGAGATTTCTCCTTATGATAGTCAAAGATGCTTACTACGTAAAATCAAATCATTTTTGATATTATTATTAGTGCATAGTGTAGGAAAAATCGTTTCGAAAGTAAAGATATAAATCTTAGCCAGCGTAGGTACCATTATATTATGCCTACTATAGCTACCATATTAAATGGCAGGTTCTACAACTAAAACCGTACAAGGTTCGTATTGTTTCTTTGGACTTCCAACAAATGGTCAGGCTAAGGAACTTCCCATTGCCACATGGAAACGCTTCTGGAAAGACGCCCCGAGAACCTAACCGGATCTCTGCCAACACAAGGCCGGGTTACCTTTCAAACTTGGTAACTACTAACACGAATATGTCATTCCTCTATCGTAACCGATCTATATCCGAGGATCCTCGATTTCCAACAACCACAAAGCAATAAATTTGCAGCAACAACATAGGTTAAGTATCTGGGCTCCATACCATGATACCACCTCTATCCAGAAGGAATGACATACACTAAAGGACGCTACCCCCTAACAATCTTGCCGCATCCTTCCTGTTTTGACCATTTCCGGGGTGTGAGGTCCGACGAAGTCTCGTCCACAAAGCCACGCTTTATATAAAAGCCATGCTTTGATCATCAAATGCTCAAAAGCACTTCGTATGCCACATCAATAATTTGGGAATGTATCACTAGTAACCATCAACTACATAACCTCTAGGGTGTTAAGCTAAGAGAATAAATTCTCCGCCACCAACGGAAATATATTTGATAGAAACCAGCTTTACATCTCAAATTGTAACGTCAAACACACATCCATACAAGTCCGTTCCGGGATCGAACGGAACCGAAGGCACTTACAAAGAAGTCCTTGCAATCCGGATATTCACTAATCACGACCGGACTTCCCATCACAAAGAGTAATAAATTTCTATATCGAGGATCAGCCGATGCAGAAACATTCGACGGTAATCCTTCAGTTTTCACAAATATCCGGTCTTCAACACCGGTCATCAAATGCAATCCATAACGACGTATCACATATTCGGAATGGGTTATACGACCCCAAAGTCCTTTCCCGGCTAAACCGAATAGTGAGCGCTTATTTCAAAAATATGTGTGGCATTCAAATTCAAGCAATTCACAACAAATACCTATTTAAAGGTAATATCGATAGTCGGATTACTTAACTATCAATAGGTATGCTCAACATCACCAGATTCCAAATAATTTCCCAAATTATTTACTTTCCAAAATATCTTTACTAGATATATAATTTCCACGTTTCAACCATTTGAAAAAACAAATTTTCAAATCACTTTTCACCCTTACAACTTTTGAAAACAAATTTCAATCATTTTCCTTAAGCGGAAATACTTTCATTTCAAAATGGTTCATTTAAACCAATTAAATAAACCCATACCGATTTACTTTATATTTACGTTTCAAATCCGTAAATTTATTCCCACACTTCAAAAATTAATCAACGTTTATTTTTAAACAAATTTCCCTTTCTTTTATAAATTCCATAGTGAATTTACAATTCCAAAATATCTATGAATATACGATTTTCAAATCGATTTCTAATATTCATTTTCAATTTATATTTAAAAGATAAAATCTCAAAATATTCACTTCATATTGGAAAACATTTCCATACTTATTTAATAATAAGTAAATCACAAATCCATTTATTTTCAACACTTGGAAAATATTCAATATACTTAAATCGAAATTAAGTATATATTTCATTCTTTAAGGGAAATATTCTCTTAAAACACATTTATTTGGGTCAAAACGAATGTTGCGTAAAACATCGTTACGACGACCCAGCATCACTAGTATAGGGATTCGAAATTGAAATAGATATATAAATCCCAATACTATACAAAATATTTCCTTTCGGAAATCATTTACTATAACAACGGTGTTATAGTCTACCATTTCCTCCTATTTCTCGAAAACGTCTATTTCAACAATGAATGTTGAAATCTACGGTTTCGATAGTTAATACATTTAAACATCTTTTAAAACAATTAACTTCATTTTAAAATTTCACTTCTCCAAATCATACCCGTTTTATTCAATAATATATTCACCGTCCAAAATCGTGAATATACCTTATTTACCCAATTCAATGTTTCTACACTTTTATCAAAAGATTATCCACTATCCAAAATCGTGGATATACATCGTTTACCAAATTCAACAATTCCACATATATAATTAAAGGATTTTCCACAGTCCAAAATCGTGGATAAAATTCCTTTAATAATTTCTATGTTTACTTATCAAATTTATTTGATTACGGATTTATAAAACAACGTTTATAAATTCTATTTCTATTTTATAACTACTTCGATTTATATATCTCCTTTAATAACCAATTCTATTTATATTTCGTTTACACGTCAAATCCAACTTATAAGTAAATTACTTATAATCCATTTATTCACAAATCCATTCTTTTATATCATCATTAATTTATAAATCTAAAATTCTTATTTACTTATAAAACTAGGTACAACTTTATTTTAACACTTATAAAAGCTCGTTTTATAATTCCAATATCTTTAACTTATAAAATATCAATTTTATAAATCTTTTATATAAACCGTTTATAATAATTCAAAAATCCCAATTTAAACCATTTTATAAATTTATCGGCTATTTATTTCAAAAATCATGATTTGGTTATATTTCACAAAAATAAAATTTTTATGACATAAAAATTTATAACGTTTTAATTATTTAAAATGAATCAATTCGAAAATTTAATAAACATATAATTTCAAAAATCACTTTAAAAATCCCTTAAAAATCAAAATCGTTATTTTTAAACTTCAAAAATGGATCGATGATGCAACACACCAAATAGTCAATCACGACTTCCAAACATCATATATCGATATGATAATCAATCAAATATCACAATATCTAGAATCAAATAAATACTGGTGAGGAATCCAGTTGGATCCCTCCAACCTGTTTCCTTGCATCCACAGATGTTAGCACAATACCAATCCCGTTTCAAGACGGGATATCGCGGTATATGGGATTTATAAAATATTATCCGCTATTATGCGGTGCAATAGGGTCTCATCCGCTATATAATGCGGGAAATCAACTCCAAGTACATATATAATACCAATTCCACTTCAAGGTGGAATAATCGCGGTATATGTGTGTAATAAATAACATCCGCTTAATAGGCGGCGTATAGGGTCTATTTCAATTCCATATATATATATATATATATATATATATAAAACAATCATCATTCAAGCAAACAATCACTCAATCAACCAATTTTAAATTTAACTATTTAAAATCCAAATCGAACAAAATTTTGATTGAGTGAGAAGTTCTCACCTTTGACTTAATTTGCAATCCTACTTCCATTCCAGTTTGTTTTTCACGATCTTTTGACCTTGTATAAATATTGTACAATTCATTAATATTCGAACAGATCGACTATTAAAGTTTTATTTGATAATTTTGATTCATCGGTGATTTCAGTTTAATAGTTAAATTAAATGATAGTTTGATTTAAACCAATATTTCTCCTTTAATAATTCCTTTAAGTGACTAAGAACAAATATATTTTTCCATAGTTCATGATTTAAAAATTTCACTAGTAAATGGAAATAGGTATACATGTGTTATTAATATTTTAACTTATCAAACAATTTATTACCATTAAATAAATAAATCAACTAATAATTAAATTTTACAAATCTCTTTAATTCCCCTTTGAAATTAAAAAAATACTGATAACATAACCCATACAGATTTTAAATCTATTTTTATAAAATTCTATAACATTTTAAAATCATATATATTTTTATTTTATTTTATATCCATATCTTCCTATTTGATAAATAAAATTAACTAACTATTTTATTCAAAACTAATGCTTTTTATTCAAACTGATACTTCCTCTTTTAAAACCATTTTGCAACATAAAAAAATTAAATCAGTTTATTTTAACGACTAACCACATTAATTACTAATTACATTATTAAAATAAACCGGTTGATTTCCATTTCAAACTGTATAAAAATTCCTGTTTTTATCTATATTAGTTTTATTATTAAATTTTGAAATATAAAATCTGTATATATATTTATAAACTTTGTTGAAGTTCAAAACTTTTCTCTGTTTTATAAATTTAAAACTTTATTCCTTTTCAATAGGTTAAATTAATTAACACTTTTAATTTTAACCTAATCTAAAAATTAATTTCCTTTCAGATAAATTAAATTAGCCAAATTATTCTGCCAAACAAATTTTCTCTTACCAATTATTTAGTTAAATCGAATTCCCTTGAAACTACATATTTACTAATTTACTTATAAAATAACATGTAGATTTCAAAAATCCAATTTTTAAATACAACTCTTATTTCGAAAACTTAACATTTTTTTAAAATAATTTATATGGGCTTCCAAACATAATCAATTCCTATTTTGCATATAATAATTTTCTGTGAATATCATAACAATAAATTTTTATTACTGTCAATCTCTTGTACAGTATTAAGATATAGTAAAATTATACAAATAAAGTAAATGAATAAATAAACAATAGAAAGGAAAACAAACGACTGCTCCATACCTTACCGGAAACGTGAACCAAAACTCGAGCCTTCATCGCGATAGGGTTCGAACGAGCCACCAGCTTCACGCGATCGCACACCCATCGCGAGCCGCTACCAAAATTCGCTCGTGCTCTACTCGGCAAGTGCCTTCACCCCACCTCCAGAACAACTGTGCCGCCGCCATAAATCGAGGCCACCAACAATAGTCACTTGCCTTCAAACCTTCGTTTCCCCTCATCGATGCGAGCCTCCAGCGATGTTTGCCACTACCTTCGAGCTCCTCCAGATGCTCGTGCACGCGAGCGCGATGTCCCCTTCGTTCGCCGCTGCCACGTCTATGCTTGCGATCGGAAAGATGGAAAGGAAGTTCGATTTAAGGGAATCGAGCTAGGGTTGAAGGGCTTCGTTCACGATTTGATTAACAGAGAGGAAGCGACACCATTTTTTTATTTGATTTTGAATTTCGCAAGCTTCGGCCATTAAAATTTTCAAAGCAATAGATTTAATTCTGATTTTGAACGATAAAGGAAGAAGATTATTTAAAAAATGTTCTCGGCATGCTTGGCACGATTTCGTTCGTGATCTTAGGCGCGATTTTAGGGCGTGATTTACGGAAGATAATGTACTGATGTTGACCAATTATATATTTAAATTCAAATTGAATTTGATTTAAATTTCAACGCATTTGTATGTCGTACGCTCACACAACAATTTCAAACTCTACGAAATTTGAAATCCGAGAATAATTCAATATTACGGACCCAATGGAACTGGTTTCGTCGCATTCCAAGACTGTGCCTCAGGAGGCTATTTTTAAATATCGATTCAAACGATGTAATTTCAAAACTGAACAATTCACTTTCAAATTAAATTCTGAAGCTTCTATTATCTTAAGTTTTGTTAATATAAATTTTACAAGCCTTTGAAATAGTTTTAATCAGCTTAAAACTGAAGATTCAAATTTTTATTCAACTTTCAATAGATTAATTTTAAAATTTAATCGCTATATTCATAGTTATATTGGGAATTCAAGTTAAACCATCATTCAAATATTTAAAATAAATTAAATATTTTTAATTTTATTGTCCATAATTCTAGGTCGTTACATCCTTCCCCCCTTAAAAGAATTTCGTCCCGAAATTTCAAGTTAGAAAAAACGATTCTTAACCCGTTTATTATTTTTCACAATTCAAATAGTTTTATCAACTTTCTAAAACAAAATTCTTTTTTTTATTAAAGATCCATTTTCATTTCAACTAACTTTCGAACTCCAATTATAAGTTCCAACCAACATTGTTCTCCTAACAATTCAAATTCAAATTTAAATTTAAATTTCAAACTTTCAAAATTTTCTCAAAAATTTTCTAACACCCTAAATTTTAGAAAAATTTCGCCAGCGTCTCCTTTGCGCGGCTAGCTCGGTACGACTACAAAATGGCACCTCTGCTCCTCAGATTCAAAAAGAAAACGAAAAGCCAAGCGGCTGGACAAGAAAATCACCAAATTTCATACTGAAACTGAAATACATACCTTTTTATCGAGAAATTCAATTTTATCTTTGAAATCAAAATCTCAATTCCATTTCCTTTAATACACCTGTATATCCTGCTAGCCATAATATCCAATTACAATATTCAAATATCATTTTGCATATTCCATTACGAAATTTTGATACTTACTTCTTATATCATCTTTAGTTTACTATTGAAGTTATATATTCATTTTCATTCAATCTTACATTTTCAATTTCAATTTAATTTGGATTGAGTTTATTTTCTAAATATTGAATTTTATCAACTATCTTTTATTCACAACTAATTCATAGCATTATTTTAAATTAGTTTCATTCATTAATTCATTACAAATTCCAATTCATTTTATTCAAATTTGTTTTCAACATTCAGTTCCAATTCCAGTTTTATACTTTTGTTCATTCCCATACTTTATTTTCAAATCATTATTTTGGTTTATAACCACTTATATTTAAACTGGATTTCTAATTCCATACGAATTTTAATTCATCTTTCATTTAATTGCAATTGTAAATTTATTCATTCATTCACAATTTATTTCCATAATTCAAATTCAATTCCAATTCTAAAGTAAATTCTATTTAACTTTTACCAAAGTCAAATTTATTATCCCATATTATAAGTTCAAAACTCATTCTACTTATATTCATCAATTACAGCTTGGATTTTAATTTCAAATTTGTTTATCACAACCAAACTTTAATTTACTTTTAATTAACTAGGGTTTAACTAATAATGAATTGTTCAAACGTTAACTAAGATACATTAAGAAGTTAATTAGGACTTAACTAAGTTCATTAAGTTAATTAAAGTTCAATTACGAATTAATCTTGATTTAATTTAGATATAAATATGGTTTATGCCAATTAAATATACTTCAATCTTTTTAAAACTATTTTTAAACTTAATTGGTTATGTCTTGAATCAATCTTTTTTCAAGTTAAGTGATTTTGAATCAAAGGATCTCATCGTTTGGACCATTAAGTAGCCAAATGAATTAAAGTAGTGATTGCAAAAAGTTGACACATTTTATAGAAAGTTAGTTGACTTATTTTAGCACAAATGCTGGATATCAACAACGTGATAAACACAAGGAGGTTAATTTGGATAAGTGGACCATGATAACTTAAGTATATAGATTGTATGTCCATATGTAAATCTTACAGCCGATAGTGAAGTTTTTCGCTATCAAATAACTTGAGAATTTAAAATTATCGAATGTTGTTTTGAAGAAACCAGGATCACATGACGAATAGTTATTTGAAAACCACTTCGAACCAACATAAAGCGTACAAATTGGATCTATCGAAGTCATGATCAAGGTTCAAGACTTAAAGTGCAAGGGCTATTTGCCATTAACCTTGAGGTGATTCCAAAATGGGTGTTGTGGAAGTAATGCCTTCGGTTCGTTCATCCCCTGAGCGACTTGTATGGATGAATGCTGACATTGTGTAAACATAGTAGAGGCAATGTTAGCATTCCAAGAGAGAAGTGCTATATGTGAAAGCTAATGACGTAGTCTTAGGAGAGGCAATGTTAGCATTCCAAGAGAGAAGTGCTATATGCGAAAGCTAATGACGTAGCCTCAGGTCTCATCAACCGGGAATGACTAAAACAGGGATATGCCACAGGACCATGTGAGTCGCACCCATTAGGTATGATCATTTTCATCTAAAACGAGTCCCTACTTAGATATACTATAGTCCAAAATGGTTGCCGATCCTAACCAAGGGGGTGATCATATTCGGTACTATCCAACAAGGGATAGGCCAGTCCTGTGCTGGCAGGGATCGTTTGGCACGATCTTGGTATGCTAATCTAGAGGTGTACTATGGCAGGCGGTACCCTAGTAGCCTTGTATTTGTACGAAATCCAATCTCCAATATATGCTTTTATGGTTTTAGTTGTATACATAAATTTTTGGAATGTGAGATGCAAGCATTTCAGCTATGCTCTATATTTATTATAAACCCTTAGGCATTAGCATAATATCATTTGATTTAAATAGAAAGTGTTTTTGGTTATCATTAGGTAAAAATCTGTCGGTGTCTAGGTGCGGCGTAGTCTTATGATACCTTTTGTGTTTTCAAAGGAGTTTTCAAATAAAAATATTGTTATTTGAGTTTACTCACACCAGATCCTTATGTGATCTAGAGTTTATTTTTCTTTTCCCAAAACTCTTGGTTACTCAATTTTTATGAGTAGTCAAGTGATCCGAGTTTCTCTCGGAAGCATGTTGGAGGAGCCGGAGTAGGTGGATTCATGGATAGCTATTATTAGTATAAATTATTCCACTATATTTGTATGTATGGTCTAAGTATTTTGTGGACAAGCAGTTGTAAATTTTCCTAGTTTTGGAACTTGTATTATTGAACTCTGATGTAATATTTTGGTTATGACTATGCAGTATACTACATTTTCTATTATATGCTGTTCCCTACGTGATAAGATTCGGTGTTTGTGTAGCCTTCTTTTTATCTTTCTTATTTCTTCAACTCACAATGGCTCATCTTTTCAAATGCAATAAAGGCGGTTTGTTGCAATTATCTATCTATATTTATCAACAACTGTAGGGACGGTCTATTATAACTGTCCAGGTTGATAATATGTTAGTGTACTCAAAAGTTGTATATATAATAAAGTTCTTCTCCTTTTGTAAAGATCTTGTGTATATTATATATTTCTCATCACGATGTGGGATTCTGCTCTGTCCTTTTCTTTTTTCACCCTAAATGTCTATCTTTTGGACACTTAAATAATTGACACACAAATACCGAGGATGTATTAAGTGTCATCTTTAGGTGTAAGAAAGGCAGATCATTACACTACCCCCTCCTTGATAGTGTCGAATACATCATCACGCCGTTGCCATCCAACAACCTAACCAAGTCACTAGCATACATAAATGGGTCAATATCATCTAGATCGGATGATGATCATACCCTAATGGTAGCGAACCACATTGCCCTAGTGCATATCCCTCGTTTTCGTCATTACCAGGTGTGAGGCTTGAGGCTACGTGTTACCTTTTTAGCAAATCCATATGGAATGCTAACATTGCTCTCCAAGGAAGACTAATATGCCAGCATTCATCCATACATGTTGTTCAGGAATGAACAAATCGAAGGCAATACTTTTACCGCATCCTTTTTGGAATCACCTTAACGATTAGAAGCAAGTATTCTTTGCATTTCAAAAAACTTCATCTTCGATCACCTACAAGATGTCCTCAATTTGAATGTTTATGCTGGTTCGAATAGATTTTCAGATAATTCTTACTTATCAGATTCCAGTCTCTCCGAACCAACAATTGATATTTTCAAAACTGATCAAGATTTGAATGTTGGTTATTTAACTATCAAAAAAACAATCAAATCATCGATTTAATATCATATGTAAATTAAGGATGATTACGCACATAAGCAACTATTAAGCCTCTTTAATCAATCCTTTCATTAATTAAAATCTCTTTTCAAATATTCGTATAAAAATACATTTTTCAAAAGATATAATCATAAACCCTCTTTGCTCTTTTCAATATTTGAAAATATTAATATACTTATCTCAACTATATAAATATACACATAAAACATTTCACTTTCAGTACTTAGAATTTTTTTTCATATACATATATCAACAATATAAGTACATTCACAAAACCCAACATTTTCAATACTTAAAAAATGTATCTATATGCTTATCTCAATGGTGTGTGTATATATATATATATATTCACAAATCTTAAAAAAGATTTCACTTCCAAAACCACACTTAATTAGGTTAAAACAAAGGTAATTTAAAACATTTATAACAATAACCCAAAACACTTTTGGTGTAAGTAAATGGATCATATAGCCAAATATACGTACTACCACTTCCCGATTTCAAAATCGTGATATCCTTTTATTAATAATGTAGTCAGAAAAGTTAGCGTACTTTCCTTGCCTTGATATACAATCTTAATTATCAGAATAGAGACGAGTTTTCCATCCTTTTATACCACCATAAGTTAACATGATAATTTATAGAAATCAAACCTCATTCCTTTTACAAAACTCATTTATAAATTTCTTTTATATTTACAGAACTCCTTTTATAAGTCTTATTACAGTTATAAAACTCATTTTATAAATTTCCTTTCTATTTATAAAACTCCTTTTATAATTTCATTTCTATTTATAAAACTCATATAATTAACACAAATCTTCTATTTCAAGATCGGATCAAACACTTTCATTAAAATAATCCTTCCATATATCACTATAAATTCAGAAATGTAATTTATTATCTAGTTTATCAAATGATATAATTTTCCTTTATATAAAAGACCATATAAAATCTATTTGCTTATTTACAAATACCATTAAAAAATTTATTTTGTATACAATATTTTATACAAAACATTTTATATATTTATTCCAAAATATTGCTTTCTTCTTTAGAATAGAACCACTTATTTATAAAAGGTAAATTCCCTGTTTTCTTTTCTTTAAAATAAATAACCATTATTATATTAACTTTTTTGCAAAATAATTATTTTCCAAAATACTTCAAAAACATTTCCAAAAAAGTTGGAGTAAAATAGAGAAGTTTAGAATCGTTTCTAAACAAAATGCCATAGAAAATTCCAACACCTTTAAAATCATTCTCCGAATCAAAACCATTTTTAAATCAAAATAACAAATAATAGTTTTCCAATATACTATAATAAGGACAATAGCTACTATAGCACTTAACCAATGCTATCACTACATTTAACACTAAAAAGGTTTAACTTTTAACATATATCAATTCCATATCCAATATGGCCAATTACCAAATTTTTAGGCATTCAACAATTTATACAACAACCATATAATTGAAATTTAAAATCGATAATGGTGAGGAAACATGCATTCCTATACAAACTTCCCTGTATTTCATTTTATATGCCATTCGCTTATCAAAGCAGAAATTCAACCAAACCAAATCAATAAATCATTCAAACACACGAAAACAATAATTTATATCTACCATATATCATATAGAGTTCATCTCGAGCTAATTAACCCCTTCCCTAAAATTTTAGTTAAATCTTATGCGTTTCGGTTCGATCTAGCTCAAAACTCCACTTATTCTAACTTGACGAAATCAACTCCACTACAAAGACAACCCTCCTATGAGAGCAATGCAAAAGTCCACGTCTCGATTGGACCTTGTATGGAGAAGATATTCATTTCACATTTTTTGAATTAATTTAAAATAATTAATTGCTTAATCACCTTAATTAAGTTAATCCCGTCTTACAGGTTTTGAGAAAATATAATTAGCAATATACTTCTAGAGCGACATACGAAGATGCCCCCTTGGTTGATTAGAGTAAAATATTTGGCAATTATACAACTTTGCTATTACATCCAAATAGATGAACCAAACTACACAGTGGAAATAGATAAAGTTCCTAATAGATAGATTGCCTCCTGCATGTCTCGTGAAGCTTATCCGTCTAACCGGATACCTGAAAACCTTTACTGCCGACCTACTCAAATGAGTACCCAAGTGTAAGGGAAAAAAACAAAAAAACTCCGGGTTAGACAACAGTCTGGGGTGAATAATAACCTACCATCTCGAACCAAATGTATATATATAGTGGGACCAAGCCCCTTTGCGGAATGGGTTTTCCCCTCACAAGTATATGAATTAAAATATCTCAACGGTATACTATGCTCCTACATCCACAATGGTTATAACATAATAACATTTTGATATGCAAACATGCAATATACACTTTATTACCTATCCTAAGCTATTAAACTACCGATCTAAGTTTTTGTTGACCATCCGTTTTACATTTATCGACTACCTATTTAACATATATTAATTCTTTGGGTTACCCATCCCCTACCATGTTGACTACTCATCTACCATGGTTTCATTAACAAATTATGTAGACTATCCATCTCACATATTATTATTACTCGGATTACTCATCCCTTATCACATTAACTACCCATCACCCATGGTTTCATTGACAAAATTATACAGACTATTCATCTCACATATCCCATTCATTTAAAATTGATGTGGACAATCCATCACATATCCCATAGTTTTTCTAAATAAACTATAAACCCTTCATTCACTACTTAGAGACTATCCATCTCTAGCATGACGTGGACTATCCATCTCATATCCCATATTTTTCCTATGATGACTATGAACCCACCAATTAAAAATTTAATTTATGTTTCCTACATATTTGACCTATGTATTTGTATCCCCAAATAGGATATCTTTTCTTAGGTTATAATATTTCAAGGTGACATATGTTAGTATCCCCGAATGATCTGTGTCAAACCCATTTAGATATACACTAGTTTCCCTAAAATTTTAAATTCAAAATCATAAGTCATATGGTTTTCCACAATTAGATAGTTTATGATAGATTAATATCGACATCAAATACACTATAAACAAGAAGGATCAAGGCTTTTTGCCATTAAAGAAATAAAGTATAACACATGCGACATTAAAACACGTCGACCTTTATCCATAGTTGAAGCCAAGCTTAAAGTTCTTTTAAGTATAAACTTTATGTCAAAAATATGGTTACCGACCCTTATATAATATAGACTATCCACCTTTTAAAACAAAACCCTAGGATATTATACAACAAGTAGCCAACCGCCAAAAACATAGGGTTATCTACCCTCTCGAACTTAGGACACTTCGCCCCTTTAAAACTCTTTTCGTTTACATAAAAATGAACCTCTTTGGTGTTAAAAGGAAGAGATGCAAAGTCAATGCCATACTACATCATTGCCGTTCCCCAACCATGTAAAACCTTGGTATATATGGTTGCCGACACTAACGCACATCAGCCTCAGGACTATCGACGTCACTGTAAAACTTTTGTACTTAAGTTACTTCGGCTATTATGCCATCACGGGTATAAGTGCAAAGTTAAAAATCAAAGAAGAGATGCGGCTTTAACATAGAGGAATCACGAGAATGCTTTGTCATCTTCAATGGGTTGCCATCTTGATCGACAACGACCAGGTTGGAAATATTCCATAATTAACTAGACAGTTATCATATGCTTTTCTTCTTGTCGTCATCGACACTCATAGATGCGATGCTGTGTTGGGCACGACGACATCAAAGGCGACATGGAATTATTGTAAATTATAGTAAAGCTGATTTCTTACTGCTAAAAGCAATTTCTTTTTACCAAATCCAATTATTTGTCAAAATATGATTGGCTTCCACAAAACATTGCATTTTCTTTTTAGTTTCACTGTCACATAAATTTCCAAGTTCCAAAACATAAACAGCTAATTAATTAATATCCTTAATTAATTATCTTTTTATATGCTTATCTAGCATAATAAATTCATAATAATTCGAAATCACTTGAAAAAATCCCCAAAAATTACAGAAATTCTAAAATACCATATCCTTGATCATATAAAAATTTTAGGACCAAAAATTATATTTAATTAATTTTAATAATTAAAACCAAATTTAACCTGATTTCCTCCTTAGGAAATTCATGAAATATTCAATTTGATTTGAAAAGTTATGAAATTAAAAATCTATCTCCAAAGTATTGTTTTACTCAACATACCAGAAAATCAAAGTTATTGGAGATTACAAACTTAAGTGTAACCCTTAAAACCTACTTAAATAGCTTCATAAAAATTTCATAAATCATTATTCTATCCAAACAATGATTAAACGATCATAACTTGGCAAAAATCATTAAAACCATTTAGATATTATCTACAGCCGAATTCAAGAACAAAAAAATTAATGTATTATTCATCTTAGATTTAATTGTTGGAGTTGAGATTTGGCGATCCTTTAATTTCCCTAAGCTTTCTCTTGAATCCCTTCTAAATTTGATCAATTTCCTCCTTGTTTTAATGGCAGGCCTCTAAGTTTTCTTTTTTGGTTGTTTTGTTAATGGGAATATGGGTGTATGAGGGGGATAGGGTTTAAGTTAAAGGGTAGGTCTATTTTCTAGTCCACCTCTCTCATGTACTTCTTCTTTTATTAAACTTAAAAACAATCTTACTTAGTTCATCAGTAATGGCTCGGCCTTATAAATTTTCCATTCTCATTTTCCTTAACCATTTACATTATTCTATTTAACCTATCCAATTAGATATCATGAATAACATTAAACTAAAAATAAGGGTATTACAGGCTCATTTCCGTAATGAATTTCATCCTTGAAATTCAGTAAGGGAAACAAAACAAGCACATCAAACATGCAACCAATGCTAGTATATCCTACCAAAGATATAACATACCATTATAACAACTCAGGATAAGTATCCTTGATATTGTCCTCTATCTTCCAAGTATAGTTTTTCTCGTTTTCATTCCACTGGACTTTCACTAATCTGACTATCTTGTTCCTTAACTTCTTCTCTTCTCTCGCTACAACTCAAACTGGTTGTCTCACAAAAGTCAGATCTGGTTCTTCTACTAAATCTTCTAATGCACTTTGACAAATAGTAGTCTCTTGATCACGCATATATTTCCCAAGATGAGAAACATGAAACACATAATGGACACCTACAAAACTACTCGGTAACTTTACTCGGTACGCAAGATTTGCGATCCTATCTATAATAGAGAACAGTCCAACAAATATCAATCCCAGTTTCCCTGACTTTCCATATCGTACCACACCCTTTCTCGGTGATACCTTAGTGAAAACAAGATCTCCATCTGAGAACTCTAAATATTTTTGCCTTTTATCTGCATCACTTTTTTGCCTTGATTGAGCTTCTCTCATCTATCTCGGATTAACTCAATCTTCTCTGTGGTATCTCTTACCATATCTGGACCAAGGACTAATCAGTCTCCGGTCTCTAACCAACACGTTGGTGATTTTCACGATGTTCCATACAAAGCATTGAAAGACGCTATTCCTATACTTATTTGATAACTATTATTATAGAAAAACTCAACCAAGTGCATATTTTCTTCCCATGATCCATCAAAATCTAGTACACATGTTCACAACAAATCTTCAAGTACCTTATTGACTCTCTCTGTCTGGCCATCTGTTTGTGGGTGATAAGCGGTACTCGAATTAAGCTTGTATCTAATACCTCCTATAGACTCTTTCAGAATTCACTAGTGAACAAAGCACTCTATCATTGACTATACTACAAGGAATCCCGTGCAGTCTAACAATATTCTTCATAAACAATTTAGCTAATATAGTTGCTATCATGTTTGACTAACGGGAATGAAATTTGCAATCTTGGTTAGTTTATCTACTATGAGCCATATACTTTCATTTCCCCTATTCGACCATAGCAAACCGTCAATAAAATCCATGAATATCGAATCCCATTTCCAAACTGGTATACTTAAAGGATTAAGCAATCCATTTGGCTTTTGATGTTTGGGTTTCACTTATTGGCAATTTGCGCATTGCTTCACCCATAAGCTTACATCTCTTTTCATACCTTCCTAAAAGAAACATTTTACATATCCTGATACATCTAGGTTCCCCCAAGATGAATCGTAAACTTTGATTGATGACGATCCCTAATAACTTCTTTTCTTAGGTCACCAACATTTGAAAGACATAACCGTCCCTTCTTCCTTAACCATCCTCTTTAGTAAAGACTCAAATCCTTTAGATCATCGATCTCGATTCCACCTTCCAATCTTTAATCCTTTCACCTAGTAATGGATCATCTTTCTTCTTAGAAGTAATCCTTTCGATCAACACTGGTCGAACTTCCAAGAAAGACAACATGGTAGTATGATCGACGATTTTGTTGTGAAAAAAAAACCACGATTTTATTTTACCACAAGAGCACGACGTTTGTTGTAGTTTTGCATGAATACAAGTTGAATCATAGGGAGTTATTAATTACTAATGCCTATCTAACTTCTAGGTGAGTTAGGCGATTTAAGAAGTTGAATCTGCTAAATTCAAATAGGAAATTGCAAGAAAAGAAATCACTCTAACAAAAATAACAAAACAGAGAAAATACAAATAAGAACTTACCTTAATTTAATAAATCATGTAGGATTTAAAATATGAGATATACTGAACTATTAGCAAATTAATAGATCTCATATAGAACAAAAAGTATAAAGCAAAAACTAAAAAAAATGGAAGAGAATAAAACAGAATAAAAAAAAGGAACAATTATGTTTTGATTAATTTATTTATTAAATAAAAAAGTTGAAAGAAACTACAAGAGTCGAAACTCCTAAATACAAAGCCCTAGAAATAGAATTGAAAGTAATTGCCAAGATTCCACAAATGTCCTAGGTAGTGGTATTTATAGAGCCGTCGGTACATCCAAATTTAAAAATAGGAATGTTCTAGAAACTTTGACTCGGTCTTTCTCTAGATGTTTCTTTACGCCATGTGTTCTATATTATTCCAAAAATCTCTTTCTCCAACATACTCCAGAAGCCTCTTGATTTGGTGTGTTCTATAAGTGTCTCTCTAGGAGATGTGGATGGCTAAAAAAATGTATGCTACACGGGATTCGAACCAACAACGTCCTAGCAAATGTAGGTCCTCAAATCAGTTGAGCTATAATAGCTTTTGTGTAAGAATAGACACTTTCCTGCTTATCGTAGAGTCTTAAAGTTAAAACATTGTTTTTGAATCATCTCTCTAGTAATTTCTTCATTTTCTAAGAATCAAGATCCTTCAATAAAACATAACAAAAAGATCCAGTAAAGCTTCCTTATGGATATTAAAATGTGTAATTATGCAGTTTAAAATGTTCGTCTTTTGATTTTCATCATGGCACTTTGGCTAGAACTAGCAGTCGACCTCCATTGCATGGTACAAGTAGTCAATGCCTCTAAATCCTTCCATTCAGCCAACATAGCTAACACCACATTTTGACGTTGATGGCCAAGTGCATCTGCAACTTTATTTTTTTTCCCTGCTTTATGCTCAATACTAAAATCATAAGATGCTAAAAACTCCAACCACCTCTGCTGCCTCATATTCAACTCTTTTTGAGAGAATAAGTATCTCAAAGACTTGTGATTTGTATACAACTCGAATCATTCTCCAAAGAGTTAGTCTCTTCATACTTTCAATGCAAAATCACCACTGCTAACTCTAAATCACGAGACGGATATCTAAATTCATGTGGTCTGAGCTGTCGTGAAGCATAGGTAATCATATCCCTCTATATTAACACAACTCCTAATCTTATTCCACACGCATTTGTATACACCACCAAATTTTTATTTCCATCTGAAACAGTTAACATGGGTGTATTGGTCAACAAATGGTTCAACTCAAGGAATGCTTCCTCACATTTGTTAGACCAAATAAGCTTTATGTCCCTTCTAGTTAGTTTAGTCAAGGTTGCTGCTATCTGTGAGAAATCCTTAATAAATCTTTGGTAATAGTCAGCCAATCTAAGAAAACTCCTTATCCCAGTCACCGTCTTAGGTCTTTTCCAAGTGTTAACAGCTTTGATCTTGGATGGATCGACTGACAACCCTTTCTTTGAAACTACATGACCAAGAAACTTCACTTCATTCTTCCAAAAATGACACTTCGAAAACTTCTCTTTCAGTTGATGCTACCTCAATGTCTCAAGCATTATTCTAAGATGAATCTTATGATCTCTTTCATCTTTATAATATATTATAATGTCATCAACGAATACCAATACAAACTATCCCAGTGCTCTTGAAAAATCCGGTTCATCGAACCCTTAAAGAAAGCTGGCACATTGGTTAATCCGAATGACATCACTAACCACTAGTACAAATCATACCTCGTTTGAAACACCATCAAAGGAATACTGTCCTCCATCACTCTCAATTTATGGAACCCAATGGCCAAATCTAATTGGAAAATTACTTTGACTCCACTCAACTGATCAATAAATCATTAATTCTCAGAAAGTGATATCGATTCTTTATCATCTTATCATTCAACTTATGATAATTAATCGCAGTCTTAATGATCCATTCGATTTCTTCACAATACCATGGCAGCCCCCCAAGGTGAATTATTTGGAGAATATAATTCTTCCCTTTTAAGTCCAATAGTTGCACCTTTAACTCCTTTATTTCGGTAGGTGTCATCCTGCTAGGTTGTCTACTTACGGGTTTGGCTCTAGGTACAAGATCTTTTCGAAATTCATTAGCTTGTTTAAGTGGCAGCACTGTATTCGATCGGCTAAATGTCCATCGAGTTATAAAATAGCCGATCAAATGTTAATTAAAAATAACCGCAAGCACACGACGTACAATAGTAGTATATGGCGAGTACGTGTTTATCCGTAGAGAATTGTTTGGACTTTAAAATTTCTATTCAATCAAATGAAACCAATATTTGAAAGAGTGATTAGCTTAAAAAAATGTAATAAACTAACAAAAGAAAATGGATAAAGATACGAGAGTATAATGCAATTTAGAGATAAATCCACTCTGTTCATAACATAAATCAACACAAAATATGAGAATAGAAGGAAATTTAGAGATAGATCCACTCTCTCACATAAATCAGCACAACGAGAAATTATGATCTCTTTTTTTGGTTATTAATAAATTCAGTTAATGTGTTTATCATAAATATATCCTATTCGTGCTATTAATTAGCTCAACATAAGCTATCAAACTATAACACGCCCACTAAATCACTTTTTAACTCTTATGAAAATTAACAATGAACTTGAAAATAAAATCTATTTTAAGCATGATCGATTGACTTTTGAGTAGAAATATAGACCATGAAATTTTGATTCCAAATCCACTTCCATTACCAAAATCAATTAGTTAGATGAATATGTAAATTGTGTTTATTTGAGTCATAGCCTATATGTGATTAACATCATAGACTATCAAATTCATTAATAAACTTACATCAACATGCAACTTTCTAATAAGTACAAAAGGTGAGCATACATGATCAAAATTTGTTGAATCTACATAATTAAAGAGCTTCATTAAAATGAAATAAAAAATAATCTACTTGCATAATTAAAAAGATTTACACCACTAGTATGAAAAGAAAGAGAGAATGTAAATAGTAAAGAGCATTAATTAACATTGCATAAAAGAAAAATACATGAAAGAAAATCCCTAAGTAGCCATGAAAAAAGAAAAGAGAATTTTTTTTGCTTATTTTCGAGTCTAAACTAAACTAACTAAAGAGAAGGCTCAATGGAGGCTAAGAAGGCTACGAGAAGAGAGTAATATATGAACATATGGAGTATATATGCTAGTTTGAAACCCTAGTCCATATTTTAGGGGACTATCCAAACTACCCCTCTAGGAAGTGCGACCACCAAGTTATCATTAGCATGAGATAATCCTCCATTTAAATGTGCATGAAAGTTAAATCTTCACTAGCGTGTGCATTAGCTCCAAATATGTGATCATGGTAAGTGGGTAGGTGGGTTCCTCCATGAACATGAAATAAACTATTTCCATCTTCATTTGTTTGTATTCTCTTATGCATGCATATTTTCCATGAAAACCTCTACCATTTGAATCCAAATTCCTACAAAAATGATATAAAAATGCCTATGTAAATTTTCTTAAATTAATACATGCATAAAAATGACTATTTTGCACCTATATGAAGAGGGATATCTGACGATTTGAATAACATGTTAAAACATCCAATATGATCATTTATTTAGTTTAATTAGATTAAATATGGAAGTAAAAATATGCACATTTACGAGCACATAAAATACCCCCACACTTATCTTTTTATTCGTCCTCGAATAAACTAAAAATAAGATAAATCTGTTTTCGTAGGGAGCACGATTGAATTGAGCATATGCAACAAGCCATTAAACCTCTAGGTATCCCAAGTAGGACGAGTGTTGTCTTGTGAGGGTTTTCAGCGGACACTAGCCACGAAATCCCAATGCAACATGAAAATATTTACATAATGCAAGATTTATTTACAATGATACGAATGCAAGTTTTTGAAAATATTTACAAATGAAGAATTTACTTTCAAATGGACATGAATAAGTTGAATATAAGTTATGGTCATTATCTTGAAAATTTAGTCATTTACTCGTTAAAACTTCCAATAAAAACTAAGTTATCATAACAAATAGACTCTAGTTTGGCTAGTTGTTTCGGTTGATAACATAATGCAACTATGAATGGATCCTTAGTTGTTTTCAAAGTTTATCAAAGTTCTATTTTCATTTCTTTTGAATAACAAGTCAAATCACATAAGTTAAAATAGCGCTTGGATTTCAATTTCTCACTCTTTTTTATTCGAAAATTTTGTTAACATTAATAATATTTACATATGCCTAACTCAGATAACCGAGGCCAGATATATTACTCATGCACTGTCTTTCGGGTTTACGTGAGGGTAATACAGAGCGTGGTGAGTGAATACACATGTGTGAACAGCTATTAACCGTAGGCTTTATTAATGAAAGAATTTTTTATATACATACACCCAACTCAGATAAACTGAGGCCAGATATACCGATCGTGCACTGTCTTTCGGGCTTACGTGAGAAGGGTACAGAGCATGGCGAGTGTACATACTTGTGTGTGAACACAGTTCTATAGGTGTTATAGATATTTTGATTTTTGTTTTTTGAAGAGAGGGTTTTGCAAAATCATCTTAACACCATTTAACTTAGAAGATAAAAATGTTATATTCTTTGCTTTAAATCCACCACTTTTTTAAACATAGATTTTCAATTAGGTTATCATTCACAATTATCACCCATGAATCTTCTTATATATACTAGTTAAACCATTTTTACTTGTAATCAAACTTATTTTTATTTTGTTAAGACAAATAAATATTCAAAAATTTCAATTTAATAACTAAAACCATATATTTACCCTATAGTGTTTCTTTAGAAGTAAACCAATATGCTAAAAAGAAAATATTTTTTGGAATTTTTTAAAAAAAATAATTTTTTTAATTTTTAGAAAGAAAATGCAAAAAATAAACCATGAAAACAAAAAATGAAGACGAGACTCCCCAACACTTGATTTTGACGGTGTCTCACAGTCAACCGAAGTAAAAGGAGTAAAATAAAAATAAAACTATGACCTATATTTACATGAAAATGAAAAGATTATTTTTTACAAGGCATCAAAATATATGCCATTAAAGAGTAAATGAAACGGTCTTCCAAAGACCAATTCATTTGTCTCGTCACATACTAGAGACACAGCTTAAGCACAGAAAACCAAATCATAAAAGATTCCGAAGTTGAATATTGATTTGGAAAAACGAATGTCATTTTACTAAAAATCTTATGAGTTTTTTTATTTCGATGATTTTTGGAGTTGGTAAAACAATTGATTGAAGTTCAAGTTTATTTTCGCCAAATTGAAATTCAAACCTATCATTGAAAATTTCTTCAAAATTATTGACTTCAAAATCAAAGTGCTGATTTAAATCTTCCCCATCAGAATTCAACAACTCATCTTCGAATGTTTCAAAGAAATTATGTTTATTAAATTCATCTTCCTTTGTTAGGCTATCAACAACTTCATTGCAATATCCAAAATCTAAATTTGTTGTACTCAATTTTTTAAAATTGGAAAAAGGAAGATCGGATTTTAAATCGAGTTTCTCACCCTCAAAAGAATTGAAATCCAACTCAATTATCGTTTTTTCAACAATTTCATTAAGATCATCGTTTTCAATTTTAAAATTTGTTATTTGAAAATCATCAATTTTGGTAAAAGATGAATTATCACTTGACTCGTCACATGTTGGGATTTGATTTTGTTTTTCACGTTGTTTCATATGTGTCTCAAACAAAAAATCTGTACGATCTTTGTAAATTTTGTCCGTTTGCTAAACAATATCAAATTTATAATTATTAACTTGAGAATTTTCAATTTGAAATCATTAAGAATAAAAAATTTCACTATCGTTGAAACAACTCCCATTGCCAAAATCATTTAAATAATTGCTTCCATTTTGATTTTGAATTTCATTTTGGAGTTCAAAATTGAATTAGCATGGGTTATAATTGAAATCATTTGAATTTTGAAGTAAGTTCAAACATTGATTATTTTGAAAACTTCGACTTGAGTTATCACACAAATAAGAATTAAACAAATCGTTTATCCTTTGATTTTGTGGTGTAGAGAGTTCAAGTAAAGACGAAATTATTTCAATACTATTTTCAAGAGTTGAGGGTTGCTCATCATTTGAAAATTTTATGGTTTAAAATTCAAATTGTTTACACACTAGTTGTTATTGAAATAACCTTAAAAATTTAGAGTGAAATTATATGGATTACATTGATTTTCACAACTATTGTAAAATTCAATTGAGTAAGGAAACTCAAACATTTTCAAAATGTTTTGTTTTTTTTGGATTTTTTTATAAAGGAAAACTATTTACCAAGAAGAATTTTATTTTTCAAAAGGGAAATTTGATTTTTTTTTAGTTTTTCAATTTTTTTGGTTTTGAAAAGATTTTTTTCAATTTTTGTTTTTCCAAAAAAACTAACTTAATTTTTTTTTTTGGATTTTTGATTTTGGTTGAAAATTTTCAAAGGCAAAGAATTTAAAAACTAAGTTAAGAAATATTTACAACTTTTTTAGTTTTGGATTTTTTTTAATATGCATGAACAAATGCAACTAAATGAACGAAAGAGTTTAATCACAAATTTTATATCTTAAGTAGCTCCTAACCCAAAGTTGTATAATCACACTTTGTCTTAATTCAACAAGATAGTTCTTAGCCAGTTAATGGAAAGGATTAATCGGTGCACCAGAATCACCGTAGCAATGCAGCCGAAGGTTTATGTACCTTCAAAGAAACAACCAGTATAATATTTACGAACCACCATAATATTTGTAAATGGTTATTGCTCTACCATAGCCTAGACAATAAGAATTTGAATTGTTCAAAGAAGATAATTTGTCAATATACAATTAAGCGTTATCGATGTCTAACGGTTATTATTAGTCAAAATTCTAGGATGAAATGCTAAGCCGAAGTTAAACGTGTATTAACAATGCAATTACGAATGGATTTTCCTTCTTGAATTTTTTTTAAAATACAAGCAATCAATAATGCAATATAAATAAAAAACAAGGGCTAAGGGCATGTTACTAGAGCGTGCAGAATTTATTAGCAATTTATTTTAAAGCAGCAAAATATTTTTTAAACAAGCAAGCAGTTATTTTTAGCAAGCACTTCTACCACCTTGCAACCTGAAAACAAAAAACAGATGTGTGTGTTCGATTTTTTGTATGTCTAAAAACAAATGAAATCGATATGAAACAAAACAAATGAAAGAAGGAAACTTGTTTGTTTTTTTTGTTTTGCATTTCATAGTATGAAGAGAAAAAAACAAGACAACTTGCTCTTTTTTTCTCTCTTTTTTTGTGTAACAAAACAAGAGAAATAAATGAATCAAAGAGGTAAATTTGTTGTTTTTTTAAAAGTAAGACAACACGGGCCCAGTCCAGTTAAAATAAACGAAATAGACGCAATCTGTACTTCCCAATAAAAACATCGAACACTCTCCCCATAAAAATCTCAAATCAATACTAATTCACAAATCGAAAGCTTTCTTTTTTTCTTTTTAATGGAAGTCGGTTCGTGGTTGCGGTAGTAGGCGATGGTTTGGTGGCGTTCGAATTGCTGATTGGGTTCAAGGTGGGGTATTTGATTTGCTTAGTTGTGGGAAGAGGAGTTTGTAAGTTAGCTGCCGTGTTGTTTACAGTTGTTGTAGTGTGTAGCAGCAAGTGGGGATGATAAGGTTGTTGACGAGATTTCTTGTGGCAAGGATGGTTTGGAGGAAGTAGGTCAGGACATTATGCAGCGTAGAAGTGTGTAGCAGCAGCAGTTTATGAAGGATGGTTTGGAGGAAGTAGGTCAGGGATGACTTGTAATGTTGGACAGTTTGAGTTGTATGATGTTGTGGAGATGGTTATAGCAGTCAGGGTGGTGATAGGCTAATAGTTGTTGGCAGAGAAGGGGTATGGCAGCAATAGGAGTATATGTCAGTGACGTATGCCAGAGAAATGACACAGGCATAATGTATGAGAAGGCAAGTCTGTTGATTAACAAGGTAGATGAAATGTTGAATGGGCAGTAGAGTGGGTTGATCTACTATGTAATGGGATAGATGACAGACACTGGATGTGTTTGGTAGTAGAGTGATGATGGTAAGTTAGCAAATGAAGTGTGCAATGGTGTAGCTGCTGTGTATATGATCGATTTCACCGTAGAGGGCATGTAAATATGGTGATACTATTAATTATAAAAATTTATTGCAGAAGTATATAAATAATCGCAGCACTGATCACAACAGAATAAAGCACACATAATAGCAGAATATAAAAATTCAGAAATAGGACAAAATGGATTTACCCAGCTTCGGTAAAACCCTGCCTGCGTGCTGCCCCCAAGGTTTTTACTAGAAATTAAGTAGTTAGACGCTTGCAAACTTAAATTCGCGACACCCGCTATCGACTAACCTAACTTTACGCTTAAAACCCTGCCACAACTCAGCCACTGAATTGTGAATTCTCGAACTACACCATCGTTGTTCGTCCTATAGTCACACGATTAGAAAATTACGAAATTTTAAAAGGAAAATACAAATTTAAAACAATTAAACACACAAAATCCTAATTGAAAATATAAGACCAAAAGCTTTTATAAAAAACCAGCCCAAAATATTCTATCACTAAAAAAAATGCCATCCCCTTTTCTCTTTTATTTCTTTGGCTTTCTTTGCTCTGTAAAAATGATAGCCTCGTTCTTTTACTCGCTCGTTCCTCTTTCAATAACTAGGGTTCGTAATGATCTTTGAAGTCACCGCTTTCAGTTGTAAGTTGAATGATGCTTTGTTTTCTTTCTTTGATTGATTTCTCAACTGCTTCAAAATTGTCAAGCACCTTCACTTGTTTGAAAAATTGGTACGTGATGTTCCTTTTCGATTTTGATTAAGCTCGGCTTTTTTTTGATTCGAGTTTATTGATTTATCATTCTCATTTGTTTGAACTCGAATGACTTTTTAGGCCGATGATGATATGGTTTATATAAGGTTCGAATCCCTTTATTTTCATTCGAATATATTATTCAAATTCGTTTGATAATTTTGCTTTTGCCGCTCAATGTTGCTTGGATGTTGATTATTTCTCTGACTTTGTCACTTCGTATATTTTTATTAGCTTGAATAACATGGCTTTGATTTTGACATGTTCGATTTCCTTGGCTACCACGGTTTTGAATTTGCTGGACTTTGAGATGAAAATTGACTTGGTCATTTATGTTATCATCTGGCTTTGATATGGATTTGTTCGAACTTGCCATGGTTATTTTTCTTTGTGCTTGTTGAATTTGGCCAGTTGATACTGTGATAATATTTCGGTACTACATTGTTTAATTTGAAACTACTATTACATTTGACTTTGGCCACTTGATTTTGTGAAAAATTTGACTTTGTTATTATGGAAATTCTCTACATTTTCCACTGCCGCGTGTTTCAATGTGCATTGTGCTTGAAATCTGTAGTTTGGTTATCTGGTCTCTGTAGCATATATATTTTACTTATTGTTCATTTAGAAAGGTACTTGATTCATATCCATATATATATGTATATGTATGTGTGTGTGTATATATATATGTATATGTATATAGTCTGAGTCAATCAAGTTCACCATTGTCCATTTGATTGCATTGTATTTGAACTGAGCATTTTGACTTGTATTCAGTTGCATGCTATCTCATTGTGTTCTGTACTTGTAGTCTTTGGTTGTCACTGCTGTGTGTTGCTTTCCACTGATCATATATGTTGACTTCTTCATATATATTGATCATGTTACCTGATTGTTGAGCAGGTCTTCTGTTGATGCCCATCTCCATTTTTTACTTTTAGTCTGCATTGCATCTGGAGCTTGTTCATTTCTAATTTTAGACCGGTCGAGTTGCTTTACCATTGACTGGTTACACTGTGGTCGTGTACATTTGGTAGAGATGTTGTATGGTTATTCCTTTATTATGAACTTGACCATTTGTTGTTTGGTTCATGTATGATCTGCTTGGAGTTGTGTAGAACTACTGTCTTGTTTTTCATTGTTGCCAGGTCTGGTGGTCTGCACATTTGTACTTTTGATCATGCTACATCGTTTTCTTGTTCACTTGTATCTAATGTACCACTTGTTGTCTGAATTGATATTGCCATTACAATTGATTCAGATCTTTACTTGTGCATTTGACTTTGATTGAGCCTGGGCATGTGTGCTTGTTACTGTAGCCATCTCAGTTTTGTCTTGACCCATTGTTTTGTACTTGCACCTGTGTTGAATCTAGCTTAAAGCTCGGGTTTGACCTTGTGCTCAATATCGTGACTTAATATTTATTTCACTTGAGCTGAACCCAGATTTTGATTTTGGGTTTGACCTTGTGCTCTCATGTCCCTGTAATTTTATTAAGTGTATATCGGTGTGCATGGCCTTGTGGCATGTACAGTGATACACTGTGCATGTCACAGCTTGTTCGTGTATTCAAAATTAAATGATGGCGAGCAACCAAAATAACCGAGGAAAATAAATTTTTCAAGATCGCATTTTATTTTACACTGCAAAATATTTTCTTTTCAATTTTGCCGCGTTAGTATTTATTTTGCAGATTGCTTAGATGCTGGATTCAATCTGGAATAGAGTTGAAGATAAATATGAGTGAATGAGTGATATGTAGTGAGGTGCAAATATAAATGATAAATTGTGATGTAATCGAATTTGTGTTGTAATTAAATTTGTGTATATATAGTGAGAGCTCAAATTTGTGCTATTTAAAATTGTAATAAATATTTGTTTGAATAAATTATTTTTTTGAATTTAAATTCTGTGTTATTTATTTTATTCAGTTAATATTTATTTAATTATGTGAAAATAAAATAGTACAATAACAAATACATTTAAGTGAATATACATATATGTTTATTATCATCAAACAAAAATCATATACTAGCATATTCAACACTGTGATGTATGTATGGTGTGGTCAGTTTGCAAGTGGATGACAGTAAATGGTGATAAGGATGGAATTTGTGGGGGATGGTGAGTAGTTTGGCAATGTTAGCTTGTGGTGATGATAAAGTTTATGTATATTGACAGGTTGAATTTTGTCGTAACTCTATGAGTAGGTGATGTCGAGGAAATCAACCGAGAGTGGATGTAGCAGTTGTTTTGTGTTATATGATAGTGACAGTAAGGGTGAGGAGTGTGGTCGGGGCCTGGTGGTTTGTGGAACAATAAGGTGATGGGTTGTATATGACCGAGGGGAGTTGTTGGCAGAAATGAGGATAAAGTGGTGGTTGGTGGAGATGTTTAAGAATTATATGGTTGTAGTGTATGGGTTGGTTGATATGTGCATAGGCATAGGGTGGTTTTGCTGTGTTGTTGATGCAGTGACGAGTTGTGCACACTGGAGTGAGGTAGCAGGTTAGAGGAGGTGGATAATGAGATGTTTTGGTGAGATGAAGTAGGAACTGAAATGAATGGGAGGTAGCAGCAGTAATTTGGTGATGTTATTGCGTTGTGGCACAGTTGTTGTATGGTATATGATTCTCTAGTTGTTATATGTGGGGAGGTTGTGACAGAGGAGAGGGGTAAGGCTTTTTTTTGGAAAATTGTAGTTATTGTATGACAGTAGGGTGATGAATGAATGGTAGAAATGAAAGCACAGTTGTGTGCTGTGAAGAGGTGGTTAGAAGGGAAGAGGAGGGCAGAGAAGTTTTGTGGCGAGGAAGCGATGAGAAGAGGCTAAGGGATGTAGCTTAATGTAACAGTGAATGTGAAATGGTAGTTGATTGTGAAGTTGAGATTGCAGTGCTGGAGGTGGATAGCAAGTTTGATGCAAGTATAGGAAGTGCAGGAGGAATGGTAGTGCTTTTGAAGTGTTTTGGTGAAGTTGCAAGCAATTGAATTTTTGTGTGCAGTGTGTATATTATGTGATTGTATATGAGATGATGGATGGGAATGTGTGGTTATGTGGTAGAAGTTAAGACAATTAATAGGGAGGTTTGTTGAGGTGCTCAGCAACTTTGAGGTGAAGACAAGGCATGTCTAATCGCGATTGCGATAGGTGAAGAATGTGGTTTGTTGACTGATGATGGAAGGGAACACTGTCTGGTCGTGAACAGTTGTATGACAGCAAATATGTGCATAGTGCATAGTTTTTCTTTACTTATTTTCTTTATTTTAAAGGAAGAAAAAATGTAAATGTAAAAAAATGTTAATGTAAAATGCAAATGCAATGAAATAAATATTTTTGTTTTTGAAATGAACTTTTGATGTCTTTTTTTTATAGAAATGCAAATGCAAGATGAAAAGTAATGAAAACACAATGAAAGTGGAAACAAAAATGACCAAAACACACAACACCACATGTTTTTTTTTTCTTTTTAAATGCAATACACACAGAACATGAAACACATAAAAATAGTTCGAAGAATAGAAATTAAAATCAAAGCCAATCCCCAACAACGGCGCCAAAAACTTGTTCATTCGGCTAAATGTCCATCGAGTTAGAAAATAGCCGATCAAATTTTAATTAAAAATAACCGCAAGCGCACGATGTACAATGCTCATACGTGGGGGAGTACAGGTCAATCCGTCGAAAATTTTTAGATATTAAAATTTCTATTCAATCAAATTAAACCAATATTTAAAGTGTGATTAGCTAAAAAATATAAATAAACTAACAAAGAAAATGGATAAAAATATGAGAGTAGGAGGCAATTTAGAGATAAAATCCACTCTCTTGATCACATAAATCAACACAACATTAAATTATGATCTTTTTTTAGTCATTAGTGAATTTAGTTAATGTGTTTATCATAAATATGGCCTATTTGTTCTATTAATTAGCTCAACAGAGCCATCAAACTATAACACACCCACTAAATCACTTTTTAACTCTCATGAAAATTGACAATGAACTTGAAAATATAATATATTCTAAGCAAGATCTATTAACTATTGATTAGAAATATAGACCACCAAATTTTTATTCCAAATCCACTTCAATTACCAAAATCAATTAGTTAGATGATGATGTAAATTGTTTTTACTTGAGTAAGCATAGCCTATATGTGATTAACATTATAGACTATCAAATTCGTTAATAAACTTATATCAACATGTAACTTTCCAATATGCACAAAAGGAGAGCATAAATGATCAGAATGTATTGAATCTACATAATTATAGAGCTTCATTGCCCCTAAATTGAAGGAGTTTAGCCTCTCATATTTGTTATGACTTCAACAAATATAGCATTCAACATGAAACAAAAACATGAAGAAAATGCAAGCTAATTAGAAAGACAGTTAATTAAAATTAAATAAAAACTAATCTACTTGCATAAATAAAATGATCTACACTACTAACATGAAAAGAAAGAGAACATGTAAATAGAAAAGAGCATTAATTAACATTGCATAAAGAAAAATACATGAAAGAAAATGGCTAAATAACCATAAAAAAGAAAAGAGAATTTTTTGTTTATTTTTGAGCCTAAACTAAATTAACTAAAGAGAAGGCTCAATGGAGGCTAATAAGGCTATGAGAAGAGAGTAATTCCATGAACATATGAGGTATTTATACAAGTTTGAAACCCTAATCCATATTTTTAGAGACTATCCAAACTACCCCTCTAGGAAGTGTGACCATCAAGTTATCATTAGCATGAGATAATCCCCCATTTAAGCATGCATGAGACTTTAATCTTCATTAGCATGTGCATCAGCTCCAAATAGGTGATCATGGAAAGTGGGCAGGTAGGGTCCTCCATGAACATGAAATGAATTATTTCCATCTTCATTTGTTTGTATTCTCTTGTGCATACATATTTTCAATGAAAACCTCTTCCATTTGAATCTAAATTCCTACAAAAATGATATAAAAATGCCCTAGTAAATTTTCTTAAATTAATACATGCATAAAAATGACCGATTTCCCCCTATATGAAGATGAATATGTGACGATTTGAAAATAGTTTAAATTTTGGTTTAAACATGTTAAAACAACCAATATGATCATTTATTTAATTTAATTAGATTAAATATGGAAGTTAAAATATGCACATTTACGTACACATCATCCTATAACCGATTCAAAAATATCTACCAATTCTCTAGCAACCAAAATCCAATTCGTTTCGTCTTCTACTTCCATTGCTCCTTGTAAAGTACAAATATCAACACTCAAGTTATCTACTGAGTATATAATTCAGTCACTAATATTAGGATGTTTGACAGATATTTTCCTCTTACGACAAATATTCTAGCATCATATTTGCTTAACCAATCCATATCCAAAATATTCCTAACCCCACAAAATCAAATACATACAAAGTACAGGTAAAAGTATAACGTAGAAACTCAAATTCTTGATAGTCACATGTCATCCCAAAAGTTGCGTACCCTCCTACTAGATTAACTGTCCTTAAGGAAGTAACTAGGTATGATGGTTTTAAACATAACTTATCTATCAAACACTGAGATATAAATGAATGCGATGCATTGGTATCAAAGAGTACCCTAACTGGCATGCCATGAGTCAAAAGATTATCTTCCATCACACACTTTCCCTTCTCAACTGCTGTAGGTCTAGATGCGGATGTCTCCAAAGCAAACACATTTCCTTTATTAGCCTTTTCTGCTTCTGGACATTTGTTCTTATAATGCCCCATATGGTTGCAATTAAAGCACTTTACATTCTGATTGCCCATAACCATCTTTCCATCACCTAATCGACATTATTTGTGGAGTGCCCTTTCTAATCACACTTATAACAAAAGATATCTGCCTTCCTTTCTTAGCAGATCCACCCTCGTAAGCTCCCTTTCCCTTAAAGAACTTCCTCTTCTTATTCTGAGAGCTTCGCACTCCAACTGGCTTCTCCTTTCTGAAAGCGTCTCCTCGTTCCTGACTACTATCTCCACCACTACATTCGATGGATCTCTGAGATATGACATAGTTTCCCTAATAATCTCCAGTCTCAACCCCTGGATAAACTTCCCATTCCTCTTGATAACAATATCAACAGTAGCATATCCATATCTGTACAGCTCATCAAACTTAACAACATATTTCCAACACCGACATTTTCCCTACTCCAACTTCATAAACTTCCCAAGCACAGTTGACTTGGCTACTTAAGACAAAATCCTTTCCTTGAATCTCCTTCGAAATTCTGCTCAAGTAAATTCCTCTTCTGGTACCCCTATGGTTACATTGTTCCACTAGAATAAAGCAGCTCCTTGCAACTGTCCCAAAGCCAACCTCCTATTTTACTCATCATTCAAATCTAAATTAACAAAAATCCTTTCACAATATAATAGCCAATTCTCCACTTCTATTGCATCCTCAGTCCCAAAAATGTCTTCCCACCTAGACTGGTGTAATCTCGACTCAACTTAGTATAGCTTTTACCAATTGGCACTACAGGATTGACCCCTCCCGCATTAGCAGCATTTCCTTCAGCTACTCCAACAACCGCTTCACCATGCATTATATTCACAAAGAACTAATACATAGCCTCCATATCTACTGGTGGGGTTGCAGCGCCTACATTGGCATTTGCATTTTGATTAGCATTTTCTTATCAACTCGGATTCCTTCTGGTGTTAGGCCGAGCATTTCCATTGATTGTGATGCATCCCCTCAAAGATTCACTCTTCTGTTTCCTGCCTTCAAATCTTTAATTCTCGTAAATTTACATATGGGCCTTAGTAAGATACAGAAGAATGGTCTAAAAGAGTGGGGAGAATAGAGATATAATACATACTTATATGTAGCAAATATAAGTATGTTGCTGTAGCGTTATCCCATACTCCAATCTTATTCTCTGGTTCATTAGGATTACGTTTTAAAAATTCTTTAGGTTTAAAAACGCTTTTCATCATAAACCTATGTTCTGATACCTACTTGAAACATCCCCTTTTCTGAGGTTCGAAACTAACTGCTACGGATACTACAATCATCTATAATTATTAATCCCATGTGACTAAATACGTCTATGTTAATCATATCAATAATAAGAAACACATGAATATGAATTTTTTTAAACACAGCTTAATAATAAACTTTCACATTTCATTTCACAAATGAGGTTTCGTATTCATTACATAATCCCATACACAAACCCACGTTAAGAGAAAATATAATTATTACAATATGCTCCAAGAGCGACATATGATGCCCCATTGGTTTATCAGAGTAAAATACTTGGAAATTATACAACTATGCCATTACGTCCAAATTGACGAACAAAACTACACAACAGAAATAGATAATGCTCCTAATATCCAAATTGCCTCCTGCACAACTTTGAAGCTTAATCATCCAACTAAAAACCTGAAAAACCTTACTTCCAACTTACTCAAGTGAGTACCTGAGAGTTTAAGGGGGAAAAAGTTCGGATCGGAAAAAAGTGGTGTGAATAATTGCCTACCATCTCAAACCAAATAGATATTTAGTGATGCAACACCACTATGCAAAATGGGTTTTCCTCTCACTAGTATATGGACTAAAATATCTCAACCACCACGATGGTTATAACATAATAATATGTTGGTATGCAGACATGCAGTACATACTAGATTACCCATTCCAAGTTATTAGACTACCCATCTAAGTTTTCTTTGGCTATTTGTCTTACATTCTTATAGACTACCTATCTCACATATATTAATTCTTTGGATTACTCCGTCGCCCATTGTTTCATTAACAAAATTACATGGACTATCCATCTCACATATTGTTGTTGTTCTTATTGTTGTTGTTGTTGTTGTTGTTGTTGTTATTATTATTATTATTATTATTATTATTGAGATTACCTATTCCTTACCATGTTAATCACCTATTACCCATGGTTTCATTAACAAAATTATTTGGGCTATCCACCTCACATATTCAATTCATTTAAAATTGATGTGGACGATCCATCACACATCCCATAGTTTTCCTAGGTTGACTATGAACCATTCATTCGCCTCATAGAGACTATCCATCTCCAGTATGATATGGACTATCCATCTCTCGTCCCATAGTTTTCCTATGATGACTATGGTCCCATCATTTAATAGTTTATTTCATGTTACCCACAAGTTTAACTTATGTCTATTGGTACCTCCAATTAGGTTATCTTCCTTAAGGTTATCACATTTCAAAGTGGCATACATCCTCCAATGATCTATGTCAAACCCATTAAGATATACATTGGTATCCTTAAATTTTTAAAGTCAAAATCATAACTCATATGGTTCGCCGCCATTAGATAGTTTAAGACATATCAACGTCGACGTCAAATACACCGTCGATAAGATGGATTAAGCATCTTCGCCTTTAAAGAAATAGAGTATAACACATGCGACATTAAAACACATCGACCTTTATCCAAGGTCGAAGACAAGCTTATAGTTCTTTTAAGTATAAACTTTGTGTCGAAAATAGGGTTGTCAACCCTTATATGATATAGACTATCCACCTTTTAAAACAAAAACTTAGGATATTATAGAACAAATGGCTAACTGCTGAAAACATAGGTTTATCGACCCTCTTGAACATAGGTCTCATCATCTATTTAAAACTGTTTTAGTTTGCATAAAAATGTGCCTCTTTAGCATTAAGAGAAAGAGATGCGAGGCCAATGCCATGCTGCATCGTTACAAATCACAACCAGGAAAACCTTAGTATATAGGGTTGCCGATACTGATGTATAGCGGCCTCAAGATTATCGGTGCCACAATAATTTTTTTATGCTTAAGTTACTTCAGCTATTATACCACCAATGGTATAGGTGCGAATTTAAAACATCGGTGAAGAGATGCAGCTTCAACGTAGATGAATCACGAAAATACTTTGCCTTCTTTAATAGGTTGCCTTCTTGATTGATGTCAACGAGGTTGGAAATACTCCATAACTAACTAAGCAGTTATCATGTGCTTCTCTTCTCCTTGTTGTCGACATTCATAAATGCGATGATGTGTTAGATGCGGCAACATCAAAGGCGGCGTGGCTTTATGATAAATTATAGTAAAATCGATTTCTTACTACTAAAAGCAATTTCTTTTTACCAAATCCAACTATTTCTCAAAATATGATTAGTTTTCACAAAACTTTGCATTTTCTTTTCGGTTTTACCACCGTATAAAATTTCCAAGTTCCAAAACATAAAACAGCTAATTAATTCATATCCTTAATTAAGTAACCTTTTATACGCTTATCTAGCATAATATATTCATAATAAATCCAAATCACTTGGGAAAAATCCCCAAAAATCATAAAAATTCAAAAATACCATATTATTCACCATATAAAAATTTCGGGACCAAAAACCATATTTAATTATTTTTCATAATTAAACCCGAATTTAACCCAATTTCCTCCTTAGAATATTCATAAAATATTCAATTTGATTTGAAAAATGATGAAATTAAACACCCATCTCTAAAATAAAGTTTTACTCAACATACCAGAAAATCAAATCTATAGAGATTAAAAACTTAGGTTTTACCCATAAAACCTTCTTAAATAGTTTCATAAAATTTCATAAATCATTATTCTATCCAAATAATGATTAAACAACCATAACTTGGAAAAAATCATTAAAACCATTTGGATATTATCCATAGCCAAATTCAAAAATAGAAAATAGAGATGTTTCATGTATTATTTACTTTAGATTTAATTGTTGGAGTTGATATTTGATGTTGCTATAATTTCCCTAAGCTTGCTCTTGAATCTCTTCTAAATTCGATCCTCTTCCTCCTTGTTTCTAATGGTCGGCCTCAAATTTTCTTTGTGATTGTTTTGTAAATGAGAATATGAGTGACATGAGGCGAAGAGAGTTTAAGGTAAAGGGTAGGCCTATTTCCTAATTTACCCCTCTCTTGCACTCTTTATTTTATTGAACTTAAAATAATCTTACTTAGTTCATTAGTAATGGCTGGACCTTATAAATTTTCAAATCTCATTTTGCATAACCATTTACATTTTTCTATTTAATCTATCAAATTAAATATCCTAAATGAAATTAAAGGTGTTACACCCAAAGAAAGCAATGCCAAAGCCAAACGCCGCCTACAACTCTGACAATCCCTAACTCTAGCACATGCCTCACCACGTCAAACGCACCCAATCGACCCTGCATGACAAATAAATCATATAGATTAAAATCTAACACTCACATGATTTCAGCGGATCCAATTTCATAATTTATTATTGATTGAAGCTCTCGGTTTTAATTTTTAAATGGAGGAAGCAATTTTCTTCGGTTATAGAAAATATATAATAGAAAGTGAGAGAAGAGAGAAAATGAAAAAAGTGAAGCCTAGTCTTTGTGTGGGTTTTTGTTTATTTTACAATTTCTGGCACTTCACTGCACATCATTTCATTCACGTAGGAACCGCGAACAAAAAAACGATCGCGCATAATAATGTGACACGATCCCAAAACAACAATAAAATTTCAGAAATACCAACATTTGTAGCAAAATACGTCAAAAGATAATTTAATATTTTTCAAATTAAAAATATGGAAAATTCCTATATATTCATCTAAAAATACATCGTTGAAAATATGGTCATTTTATTAATGGTTGTTTTTATTATTACTTATTAAATTCAAATTAAATTTGAAAATTTATATAAATTAAATATTTTTATTCCAAACGCTAAAAATTCAAGGTCATTATATCTTCCTCCCTTAAAAGAATTTCGTCTCCACAATTTGCAAAGGAAGAAAAATGCCTTCGCGCCGTCAGAAAGAATTTCGTCCCGAAATTCATAAAGGAAGAAAATGTCTTCATATCCTTAGGCCTTTAATATCAGTTAACTAAACTAAGTTATTAACTATTAAAGTCCCATATATTACGGAAAATTTCGACAGCACCTCCTTTGCGTGGTTCGATCGGAAAACTACAACTCGCCACCGTTGGCTCGAATCAATGAAAGAAAACTAAAGACCAAATATGGCCTTCCATAATTGGGGCATAAAATCATCAACAACTATATATACTTATGCTATACATTATAGAGTGTGTATGATAGCCCGTTAAGCATTAATGTGTGCCTATTATCGAGCAGTCAAACTTTGCTCATAAAATCAAAAGCAACCAACAAACCTTTGCTTCCATGTACCTGAATCTCACTTACATAACCCAAAAGAGAGTTAAATACAACAATTGAAACAATACAACAACTAGTCCATCATATATAAATCTAAGCAACCTAAATCATATATAGCGATCGTCTCACATCAAAATGCCACCAAACCATATAACTTGCATTTCTAATGTAAGAAGTACAAAATTAGACTCCATATGATGTACATAGGTCATCCATATGTAATATCAAATTCGATCACTTGCTCGATCACATAAACTTCTCTTCTGAACTAGTATTGCTCACTCGACTTCATTAGTGCAGACTCGTATCAGGTTCCTTAATTAGAAATCTCTATTCTCCTTACATAGACAAATGTTATGATAGAAAACTTCAGGATCATACCAAGAATTCATATCAAGTGTTCATCATCAAGAATCGAGTGAAAATCCTTCCACGGATCGGTGTAAATCACCTCGATCATGTACTCGAATCTTGATCAGGAACGGTTATGCGAATAAAATGATATATGTATAATTTTTGTATTATTTCATTGATTTCTTAACTATACCATTACTTTTTGTTCGCATTCATTTTTTACTTGTAGTATTTCATTTAATACAAAAATCATTTATGAACCATTTGATAAAACCAACATTTAAGATTTAATAAATATTTTATAAAGGCCTATCTATATTTTAAACCATTCCATACTTAAGTTCATATTCGTACAACATACTTTTGCATCCAAAGAGTATATATACAATTTCATAATTGTTTTACTTTACCCAGATGTTCAACAAATTTAAAACTTGTTAATGTACTATCTTTCCCTTTTAGAGTTACTTGTTATATTCTCACAAACACTTAGATTCAAGATCTCAAATATTTCTGAAGTTTTCGACTATCCAAAATTGCCAAAAATTCCATTTCATTGTAGCAAATGAAAACCATTAAACAACATAACATAATAAGATGCACAAACCAAACGACCATAGTGCATATGATGCTTCTGTCCGTATAATAGCTTAACTGAAAATTTCAATGCTAAACACCTAGGTTTTGTTTCAATTCTATTTGAAATAAATAGTATAATACTTTTAACTTTAGTATATCAAATCATGCTTTTGGAATTAAATCAAAAACTTTTTTACCAAACCAATCTATAGCAAATTACTGTGGTAGCATCCCCTACTTAGAAACTCAAAAATGAATGATGTTGAAGATTCAGTCATCGCCATAATTATTTTCTACGAACAGAAGTGAGTTCGGTGCTTTCTATCTCCTTTAAGATCCTTTTAAAGTATTTCTATACATAAATACTTTCAAATAATACTGTTATTATTTTCTCTAAAACTTTGAAAACAATTTTCATAATCATTGGAACTTAAGTTTTCAAATTCTGAAATTTAAATCCTTTTTGTTCATAAACCATATTTATAAAACATACTTATAAAATTTCACTTTCTTATATAAAGTTATTTCTCAAATGTATATCTTTGTTTAGATTATACACACACTTTCTTCAAAATTAATTTTTTAAGCCAACATTATTACCGAATGCTTTATAGTCAAACTGTGAAACTTAATGCACAAGTGTTCATGTCAGTGTTCCTACAATTAATATCTTCCAAACATATGTAGTGAAAAGGTAAAACTACATATAAGCTGGTTTAGCAAAAAAAAATAATAATCAATGAACAATAGTCAATGCTCCTAAATTGGCAAAGCACAACTAATCAAAAAACAAATGATAATAATAGAATATTATCATTTCCTAACAAAAAACACATCATAATTAACTATATAAATTTTTGAAATTATTCTTTTATATATAAAATATAATCCTAAGTAAAATTATTTCATTTACAATTTGTCCCACAAATGGCCACAAACACCTAGTTGTACGTGAAAGCACCAATTTCCAAAGATAATATTCAAATAGAAAGAAAAGTGTGCAGATCACAGAATAAATAGCAGAAAAAGTAAAGGAATACACGAGTTATATAGTGGTTTGGCTCTTTTCGGCCTACGTCCAGTCCAATGGTCTTTTGTTTATACTACTTGATTACAGTTACAATTTTTTTTCCTTAGAAAAATAATGAAGGAAGAGATAGGAAGTGATGAAGGAGAGCCAAAAGAAAAAAGTCCTTCACAATGAGCCAAATCTGCTATATTTATAGGTGAAGACGTGCATGGATCGGGTTAAATTTTAGTAGAAGAACTTCCAGGCCCATACGACCCGACCCACAAAATTTGGGATCGACTGAACACAAAAAAATAATTTAGGCCGATCGTTCCATACTAACTCCAATGGGATTTTGATCATTTTTATAGTGTCCCTCATGCCTCTATTCCAAACTCCTAAAGTTTCACACCATTCCGACTTACCGTTTATGAGATATCAATCGATCTTCGCTGTTTTGATTAGAAATTGGATCATATGAGATCATACATTCTTTTGAGCTTCGATCAATTATGTGGTTTCCCATGATGTTAGCTACTTACTCTCCAAATTTGGGGCAATTTCGATGTACCGTTTGCGAGATATCACGTTTTTCGTGAAACTATGAATCGTTATGCTGATTTTGTAAGTTCGTTATTATGATATTTGTGAGTTTTGATGTGCGATCGTTTTTGACTCCTATCTTTAATATATTGATGTTCCCAAAGTTTCATGGGTAATAAAGTTGTAGATCTTGAGTTATAGACCGATCATCATCAAAAATCGTCAAAACGGTCGTCGAAAAACCCACTTCAGGGTTGACTCAAAGCGAGACCCAAGTAATAACCCTTTTGACTCGTTGTAGATTTCGAAAATTCCGACCCAAGTTTAGACTCGATTAAAATCGTAATTTTCCCCAAGAAAACGTAATTCTGACTCCATGAATGAAAAATGATCGGGTTTGATCATTTTTTGAAAGCATCGATCGACCTGACTCCAAGCTGACTTCAAGAACGACAAATGTTCAGGCCCGATCGTTTTTCTCCAAGCAACGATTGATCTGACTACAAGTTGACTCCAAGAAAACATGTGTCCAGCACTAAACATGATCCAACACTTCAAATTCCTATGACTCCAAGCGAACAAAGCGTAGACTCCGAGCGAGTAGTAAGTTTTCCTAGGTCCGACTCCAAGCAAATTACCACTGATATGTCGATACCGATCCATCTTCTTTCGCCCATAGCTCGAGCATACGAACTCCGATCGACTTGAAATTTGGCATTTATCCTCAAGATGCCTTCCTTATCACTTCATATTAATTGCATCTTGATCTGGATCCAGTCTGAATTTTCTCAACCATCATCTATAGTCTTGTATATAGTTGATCCTCAAGGCGGGTAATCAACTATTTTTTTACCAAATGTGCGGTAGCATGACCTTGCCAAAAGATGGATATCGTTTTCCCTCCAAAACATGCCATGAAATGGGAAGACGTGTTTTGAATTGCTATAAATCCCAAATCCGAAATCCTTAATCCATAATCCATTGGTAGCCGAATATTCCAATCCAGAATCCAATTTGTTGCCAATCCATTTCCTTGATCTCTCTAGATTGTTAGCAAAATCCATGACTATGCTGAGTCGATATCCAATTCTGAATTCATTCAAATTCATTAACCGAATCTGCAATCTCTTCGGATTGTTTTATCTAAATCCACATCCATCCAGAGCCAAATTCATTGTCGTCCGAAGATGATATCTGAATCCATGAACTCTCCGGGTAATTAGCCAAATCCAAAACCGCTCTGGTTCCATATCCAAATCCACGACCTCTATGAGTCGATCATAGATTATCCGGGCATTTGCTGTACTCCACTCACTCTTTGGAAAGAAGGGCATAACGGTAAGTAGGTCGATCCTGTCACTCTCTGGTAAAGCGGCGTACTTCTTGCTTTTTCCAGTCCCGTCCATCTAGTCGTTACATAGCGTGATATTTAGGATATCCTTCTCTGGCCTCGATCCCCAGTCAAGGACTTAATCCCTGGGGTATCCTTTTCTGGCCTTGATCCCCAGTCGAGGACTTGATTCATGGGGTTTCCTTCTCTGGCCTCGATCCCCAGTCAAGGACTCAACCCATGGACGAATCCATCCAGTCGCTTTCTAGCGAAGGGATTCGCGACTTGTGGTTATTGCCCCGTCTCTCTGGTCTAGGCCACAACCACGACCTATGTTATTTATTACATTAATTTAGATTTATGCATTCCAATGCCCATTTTCCAAAATATAAAATAAGAGTACATACAACCAAAAGACTAATAAACCAAAATATCATAAAAACCAAAGTCTGAAGTAAACAAGAAAAAACAAAATTTCACAAACCCGAGCACTATGGTTCATCATCTCAGAGCATGCTTAGGGTCCGTCCTAAATTCCATGCATGTGTAAGTGACTTAGCCATATTAGTGCTAATTTATTACTTATTCTATGCCATCCTAATCAATATATGACAAATTGACGATGACGCCTTGATCCAGTGCCATCTTCATTTGAGGTGGACGTTAGCTGCTCCTGTTCCACCGCCACAGCCCATGTCCTCACGTATTGTTGCAACTGACCACTCCTCACATGTTCTGAACTACATCCTTTAAATATCCACAGTCATTTGTATTATTCCCATCTAGCTCATGGAATAGGAAAAACTTTCCTGATGCCCGCTTGTGTTTGGAGGGTTCCCTCCTTGTCGACCTTCGGTACTGAAGGTGTCGTCCAGTATCTAAATAAATTCTTTCCAGAGATTCAGTCAAATCCATATACGAAGAGAATTTTGGTTCTCTCCATTTCCTCTTTGACACATTAATTCCATCATCCATTTTTCGTTTGCCTTTATCATTCTTGTTTACATCTCTTGATGATCTCCACTTTGCACAACATTCACCTCTGGTTTGTTGGCTCATGCATCTTCCTACCATAGGAAACTTTCTGCTTCATGATAAAACTCTCTAAGATCCATGGTTGGATCCCATGCCAGTGAATCCTTGACTCCGTGTCATCAGTAATTTTAGATACACCTGCCATCAAAACCATAGATGGATATGGACGATCCACCAATGCCACCACTGCATTAAACCATGTTAGGAACTCCTATGGGAATCTCTAGTCCTCTGTTTCAGTGTTGCCAAACTCATAACAATTTTGGATCTCGAGATGTGAACCCAAAACTCCCTCATAAACCTTTTGATCAATTCTATCCATATGTTAATAGTGCCACTTTCCAACTGTATGAACCATAATGTAGCTATATCCATTAAGTACAAGGGAAGCACCATGCCATGACTTCCTTCGATGACCCCAGTACTTCCATGTATCCCATGTATCTCGTTAGATGAACAGTAGGATCTGTTTTTCTATCATATGACTCAAGCATTGATAGTTTAAACTCTCTTGGATTCCTAGCTCACCAAATATTAGGAGCAAAGGGATTTCTATTTAAATCTTCCAAATCCCTATTTACCAATCCTACTCTCATAGCCTGCCTGATCATTTCCGCCAACCTATCTTAGTCATCCAATGGTAGTCTTCGATCATTGTCGCCAACCTGCCTCATGAGTCCACGGGGGAATCTTGAAATCTGCTCTTCTAAACGAGCATCTGCATTTCGATCAATGTCAAACTGTATAGCACCACCCATTATTCTACTTGGGATCGATCCAGTGTGACCCTGGGCCATGCTTCTAATATGGATTGATCGACATCGATTGTTCTTGGTTGGTCAGGGGTCACTCCCGGCTGTGCCACTCTATCCTACATTATGTTAGCTTCATTTTTGTGGCCCTGGTTTGGGTTTTAATCAGTTCCTACTGCTCCGACTATGTGATCCATATTGCTATCATTTCCTGCTACTCCATTTCCTTTATTTTGCACTTCAACTTGTCTAATTTGTTGGAGTAGATTCTATATCATCTCCTCCTGTCCCTTTAGCATCCCCGTATGTATAGCATCCATCATTGTTTCCATTTCATCTCCGGTGATGTAAACAGATGTCTAATATGTTCCAGCTCTAGAGGAAGCATCCTGACTCTATCCGCGAATGGTCTCCCTATTGACTTTCTAGCCATTGCTTCCTAGATCCAAGTATCTAAGCTTCTAAATCTAAGATTTTAGCTTTCAAATCCATGGGTGCACGTTCTTCTCAGTGAAAGCACCAAAATGTTTGCGTCAAAAATGGTCATAAACACCCAGTTTTATGTGAAAGCACCAGTTTCCAAAAACAATATCCAAGTAGAAAGATAAGCGCATAGATCACATAATAAATAGCAAAAAGTAAAGGAACACACAAGTTTTATAATGGTTCGGCTATCTCCGGCTTACGTCCACTCTAATGATCTTATACTTATGCTAGTAGATTACAGTTACAAATGTTTTTGCCTTAGAAAAATAATGGAGGAAGAGATGTGATGTGATGAAGGAAAGCTAAAAGAAAAAAGCCCTTTCCAATGAGTCAATCTGGTGTATTTATTGGTGAAGACATGCATGGATCGATTTGAAATTTCGTTAGAAGAACCTCTAGGCCCATACGACCCGACACACAAAACTTGGGATTGATCAAACACCAAAAATAAATTAGGTCGATCATTCCATACACACTCCACTAGGGCTGTGATTATTTTTATGGGGTCACCCATGTCTCTAGTCCATGCTCCCAAAATTTTGCGCCATTCCAACTTACCATTTGTGAGATATCAATTGATATTTGCTGTTTCGACTTGAAATTGGATCATAGGAGATAATTTCTTGCTTCATCGTTTTATGCTGCGATCAACCATGAGGATTTCCCATGATTTAAGCTACTTGTTCGCAAAATTTGGTACAGTTCTTATGTACCATTTGTGATATATTGTGTTTTTCATAAAACTATGGATTGTTATGCCGATCCTTATGGAAAAATCGATATGTTTTTTTTGACATATATGAGTTTTGACATGCGATCTATTCTAAAGACTCCTTTCTTTAAAATATTGTTATTTTCAAAGTATCATGGGTAATGGAGTTGTAGATCTTGAATTATAGACCGATCATTATAAAAAATCTCCAAAACGGTCGTCGAAAAACTCACTTCAGGGTTGACTCAAAGCAAGACTCAAGTAATCACTTCTGACTCGTAGCAAATGCTGAAGATTCTGGCTGAGAGTTAGAATTGGGTAAAATGGAAAATTTTCCCAAGCAAACGTGATTCTGACTTCTAGCACGAAAAACGATCGGGATCGATCGTTTTTCTCTAAGCACCGATCGAGATGACTCCGAGCATTAAAAACTATCGAGGCCAATTGTTTTTATCCAAGCACCGATCGTTCCAAATCTATGCCGACTTTAAGCAATTATGTGTCTAACACCAAGCATGATCCAACGCTTCAAATTCCCATGACTCTAAATGAACCATGCTTCAACTCCAAGCAAGTAGCAAATTTTCCCAGGTCCGACTCCAAGCAAACTACCGCTGATTTGTCATTACCAATCCATCTTCCTTTGTCCATAACTCAAGCATACATACTCCGATCGACTTAAAAGTTGGAATATATCCTCACGATGACTTGCTTGTCAGTTTGTATTAATTACAACTTGATCGGGACCTGGTCCGAATATGCTCAGCCATCGTCCATAGTGTTGTATAAAACCGATTCTCAAGGCTAGCAACCAACCGTTCTTAACCAAATCTACGGTATCTCGGCCTTGCCAAAAAGCGGGATAATTTTTACCTAATTTCATTACAATACTATGTTAGTTTGTCTTATTCAAGAGTTTACAAAGCCTTATTGATACAGTTGTTCTTTCTGTATCATCAATCACCAAAGTATAAAACATATTTATAGTATTAACAAATACGCATTCTCATATATTTGATACACTCAAACTAATTTTAGAGTGTTACTAACCCTATCTCTATTGAATTTACCCCCACCATGGCCTAGGTGTTCGCTCAACTTAAGCTCTGATACCATGCTATAACATCCAGCCTTTTCGACCCTCAAAAGTCGACACAAATACATCTACGGTATTAACGTGCCTAGCATTAAGGTGGTAGAAAGACAGATTATTAGGGTAAAAGAAAGAAAAGTCAAAACAGAATCTCATATGGCGACGAGTAATATATAATATACAACAAATCTTTATAAAAGAAAACCATAATATTCATACATAAATCATAGTACACTAACATATCATCGGCCTAGACAGTTATAACAGCTTGCACTAACAAATGATGATAAATACAACAAACAAGAAATGCAGTGGAAATAAAAGAAACGTGAATACATCTCGAAGGCATCCAACTCATCTCTTGAAGCTCCAAAGAAACCATAACTAAATTTGAAAATATGCTCGGGTTGACCCAGCATTGCAAGAAAGTAGCACCCGAATTAGTTTGGCAAACCAGTGCGAGAAGTACTAATCATTTGGATTTTTCATGTTATAAAACCTTTGAAAAATTAAGGTATCTCATAAGACCATGCCATACAAAACACAGACATGTTTTTACCTTAAAATAACCAAACCATCTTTATTAGAAAATCCTATAATATTACAATAATGTCTAAGGTTTAAACTAAATATATAATATAGCTTGAGTAATTGCATCTCACGTTCCAACATATCCGATATACTATTAAGTCCATAAGGCACTTATTGTAGAATATATTCCATACGATAACAAGACTATAGGGGTACCACCTACTGCATTACACCACTACGAAATGTACCGAGGATCCTACATGGACCCCTACCAACACAGGACCGGCCTACCCCTTTTTGGATAGTATTGAATATATCATTACCCCAATTGTCAGCAAAAATCCGTACCGAGTCACTAGCAAACGTAAATGGGCCAATATCTATCTACATCAAATGATGACCATAACCTAATGATAGCAAACCACTAGTGTTGCTGCATATCCCAAGTTTTAGTCATTAGCATATGTAAGGCTTGAGGCTGCACTTCATCTTTTTAGCAAATCCCACTTAGAATGCTAACATTGCCCTCTAGGCAACTATGAAATGGCAGCATTCATCCATATATGTTGTTTAGGATATGAACATACCGAACGCACTAGTACTACATCCTTTTTGGTAAATCACATTTAGGATCAGTAACAAGTGGCACTTACACTTCAAAGAACTCCATCTTTGATCATCATCAAGATGTCTTCAATTCGAACACTTACACTAGTTCGAAGTGGTTTTCGAATAACTCATACTTATCCGATCCCGGTCTCTTCCAATAAACAAACGATAATTTCAAACTGGCTAAGATTTGATAGTTGGTTATTTAACTATCAAACAAACAATCAAATCAGCGATTTAATTTCAAATGGAAACCATGCATAATTAAGCACATAAGCAACCACTAAGCCTTTTTAATTGATCCTTTCGTCAATTAAAATCTCTTTTCAAATATTTGTATTAAAATACCCTTTTCAAAAGATATATTCACAAACCCTTTCTACTCTTTTCAATACATGAAAATATTAATATACTTATCTCATATGTATACTCATAAAACATTTCACTTTCAATACTTTGAAAAACTTTACCATATACTTATACAAATGGTATAAGTATATTCACAAAATCCAACATTTTTAATACTCAGAAAATGTATCCATTAGCTTAACTCAATGGTATACGTATATTCACAAATCTTAAGAAAGTTTTCACTTCCAAAACCACACTTGATTGGGTTAAAATAAATGTCATTCAAAACATTTTTAGTACTAACCCAAAACACTTTTGCTGTAAGTAAATGGATAATATAGAAATTTTATCAAACATACCTACCACTGCTTCCCGATTTCAAACTTATACCATCCCTCGATTAACAGTGTAGTCGAACAAGTAAGCATACTACCCTTGCCTCGACATACTTTCTTAATTTTCAGGTTAGGGATGAGTTTTCCTACCTCGAAATTTGATGTTAAGTACAAAAAGAATACTTTCCATACCACTATAAGCTAAAATGATCATTTATAGAAATCAAATCTCATTCTTTTTATAAAATTCCTCTATAAATCTCATATGTTTTACAGAATTTATTTTATAGTTCTCATTATATTAATAAAACTCCTTTTATAAATTTCTTTTCTATTTATGAAATTCGTTTTATAAATTTGTTTCTATTTATAAAACCCATATACTTATCACAAATCTTTGATTTCGAGATCGGACCAGATACTTTGCATAAAACGATCCTTCTATATATCACTATAAATTCACAAATGTGATTTGTTTTCCAGTTTATCAAATGATATAATTTTTCCTTTTTGTAAAACACTGTATAAAAAATCTATTCTTTTATTTATAAAATACCATTTATAAATCTATTTTCTATACAACAGTTTATACAAAGGGTTTTACAAATATATATTCCAGAATAATTCTTTCTTTTTTAAAACAGAACCACTTATTTATAAATGATAAATTCCCTTTTTTCTTTAAAATAAACATCCATTATTATGTTAACCTTTCTATAACATAATTATTTCCCAAAATACTTTTAGAACATTTCCAGAAAGGTTGGAATAAAATAGAGAGGTTCAAAAACCATTTCTAAATAACATACCATAGAAAGTTCCAAAAATCACCTTTATATTCATTCTCTAGATCAAAACCATTTTCAAATCCAAACATCAAATAATAGTATTTCCAAAATACTATAATGAGACCAATAGATACAATAACACTTACCAATGCTATTGCTACCTTTGTCACTATAAAAGTTTAACTTTTAACATATATTAGTGTCATATCCAGTATGATTGGCTACCAACCTTTTAACATTTAACAACAATTATATGATGAAATTTAAAATCAATAATGGTGAGAAAATCTGTATTCCTCTACAAAATTCCATGCATTTCATTTTGTTTGTCATTCGCTTTTAAAATAAGAAATTCAACCAAATCAAACCAAATCAATAAGTCATTCAGACACAAAAATAATAATTTATATCTACATATATCATATAGAGTTCATGTAGAGATGAGTTAACTCATCAAAATTTCGGATAATGCTTACGCATTCTGATTTGATCTAAAATCGAACGACGTTCGATTTTAGCTTAAAATTCCACTTGCTCCAAGCTTGAAGAATCAACTAATTTTGTAAATAACATTCCTATAAGCGCAATGCAAAAGTTCGCGTCTTGACTGGATCTTATATGGAGAAGATATTCATTTTATAAAATTTTGTATTAATTTAAAACAATTACTTAATCACCTTAATTAAAATAATCCCACCTTAATATCTTCCTCAATCATACCCTTAAATTAATCTAATCTCTTCCTCTTCGTGCATTCTGTCCTAGACCCATCAATGTCAAGCTCGATCGCATGGGTCAAAACACGACTTGCTATCACCAACGCGCATGATCAATATGTCACATCACCCAAACTATGAACGCATGCCTCCAAATTGTCACCGCCACTTCGCCTTGCCACGATAAACCTAAAGAAACTAATGCTAAAGCCTACATCACTTACAACTCCTACAATCCTTAACCTTAGCACATGCCTAACCACGTTGGCACCCCTTAATCGACACCGCACACAAACGACTCACATAGATTTGAAGTTAATGCTCACATGAGCTCAATGCATCCGAGTTCATAATTTATTATTGACCGAAGCTCTCAGTTGAATTTTTAAATGGAGTAGGCCATTTTCTTTGGTTATAGGAAGTGGTAAATGTTGAAAATAGAAAGAGGCAGAAAAGGGAAAATGAGAAAAGTGAAGGATAGTCTTACTACCGGTTTTTGTTTATTTTACAATTTCTGGCACGTTACTACATAGCATTTTGTTCACATATGAATTGCGAACGGAAAAATAAAAGACCATCAGGCATAAGAATGAAACACGATCCCAAAATAACAATATGAGTATCTTATGAAATTTCAAAAATACCAACGTTTGTTGCAAAATACATCAAACGATAATTTAAATATTTTTCAAATTAAATTTTTTGGAAAAATCCTATAAATTCCTCTAAAATACATCATTAAAAATTAGGTCATTTTATTAACGATTAATTTTCTTATTATTTATTATATTCGAATCAAATTTGGATATTTATAGAAATTAAACACTCCTATTAGAAATGTTAAAATTCCAGGTTATTACATCATTAGGGTAGAGGTATAGATCTACAAAATATTTTATATAAAACGTCATTACCTTTTCAGTAAAAAGATATTCATATTTCTGCCCAATATAAGATATCCATAAAATGGATATAAGGGTAAAGGGATAAATATATTCTCTTGGTTGATTTTACCACCTATCCATAAGCATCTTTTCTTAATTGATATTCTTCAGAAATAACTTTTAAAACTTCTTCTCTCAAAATCTTTTCATCCTTTTTAAAGCGTAGGCTTATAAGTTCGTTGCCTGATAGATCTATTCGGAGTGATATTATCCCTTGATATGATCTTTTCTTTTCCTTTATCTTAATTCACTTTTTTCCTACAAGAATTCACAAGTTAAAAAGTCAAGTAATGAGTTATCTGATCCTTTAATAAACTCTATATCAAAATCAAAAATAGATAAAATGGCAGGTCTTCTAGTGAAAATTGGTTTAGGAAACTAACGTCTAGCTTGGGTTTGAGTAATCAAGTACCATGCCCTACCTAGTTATAAGCCTAGCTCGAAAGGTGAAGTGAGCCCAAATGTTATCCTTAATAAAAAAAAAGCCTAATTTGAATTTGGGCCTTAGGCTGATTTTCAATATTAGTTTTCAAATTAGAAAATAAAATTTCAAATTTAAAAGTTAGATCTATAGTATAAAGTGTATTATAAATGTTATAATATGATTTTCAAACTATTTTTGAAAATTTATAAATTATTTTAGAAATTTTATTTATTATTAATTATATTAAAAAAATTACATGTGTAAATTAACTAGTTTGATTAATTAAATCATATATAACATATATTTATATGTTACATTATCTTGAATTGTTTAAGATGGTGTAAGTATATATGAAATTTTCAAAATTAAAATAGGTAGTTAAAATTGTTTAATTAAATAAATTAATTAAATTTTAATTAATAAATAATATAATGCTCACATATAAAGATATGTGTGTATATTTATAAATGTTATAGTATACATACTCAATATGAGATGTATAATTAAATAATATAAAATAATTAAATTTTAATTAATTAATTAAATAAGATTTTATTAATTAATATATTTTTTTGCAAGGCAAACCCGTTTTATAGTGGACCGTCCACTTTTATTACGAACGTAATAAAAACTTTAGATACAGGAGTAACGTAGAAACACCTTAATTGCTACGAAAAGGAAAATAGAGCACTGGAGTGTGACAAACAAGCCACAACTACAAAAAAAAGGCCTAAACTACGTCTCCTCCGGAGAGGCAGAAACACCAACATCCACAATCACATAGGAAGAAACTAAAGGGACATTCCCAAAACGACCAGCAAAGGGGCGGAAAAGGATCGCAAGGCAAGGATCATAAACCACAGCATCAGATGAGTAAATGAAAGAACGATCCCAAGAAGTATCAACAAGCATGTCAGTATTCAATGTTGCATATGGACCATCCATATCGAGAACTAAGGAGTCACCAGAAGGCGTGTAATAAAGGCATGTAAGGTCCAAATGATCATCCGAAACAAATCGAAAATAGGAGTCATCCAAGGGGTTCATTCTCATATCAGAAATGTGATCAACCCAACATCTCTCGGAATCGTCCCAAACAATTGGAAAAAGAGGCGGAACAGGAACAAGAACAGCAATAGGAATGGCAGAAACATCAGTTGGAACCACAGTAGAAGAAGGGGAAGCAGGCCGAGCAATAGAACATGGAGGCGGATCCGGGATAGATAAAGGAGCCGATGGAGGTGGAGCAACCTGAGAAGAAACCTTAGGAACCCATTTCCTGAGCGAAGGCCGAGGAAGAGGAATCTTAGGAGCGGCCACGGTAACAACAGAATTCGATCAGCCTATAGCCAGGTGGCCAAAGGAGTGACAGGAGTAACAAATATCTGGAACGCAACCGTAGCGAACACGGACTTTCACTACGTGCCCAACAGCTAGCAGAATAGGAATAGAGGAAGGGAGGGGCCTAGAAGGGGAAATCTCAATCAGAGCCTTAGCGAACATCAATTTTTCTCGTGCAATCGTATTAGAGTCAAAACATTTCAATTTAGCTACATTACAAGCTAGCCAATTCAATCCAAGTAAAGGCTGAAGAGCAGAGGGAATATGGGAAAAGTAAACCCAAACGAGGATAGAGAGGACTTGCTCACGTGCACAAGCAACTATCGAAAACCAAGAAGTAATAATAAAAGGTTGCCCGCCAAAAAAAGAAGGTTCAGCTTCAAGAACATGACAGCGATCGTCGTTGGAGGAGAACAAAAGGAAATACAAAGAGTCAACCAGTCTAACATGAAGATCGCCACGAAGCCTCCAAGCCCTACCACAAACCGAAGCCGCATCGTCTAGGCGATGAGAAGGGCCTAGAAAGAATCCAACCAAGTATTCTGACCAATAGTCCAAACTGGCTTGCATAAACAATAAGAGGAGGGATCATCACTCCATTTTCCTCTACAATATCAAATTCAATCGGATTGTAATAACCCACATTACGGGGCAATGAAGTAAATATTGAAGACCAAGTTTTCGTACAAGCCAGGGAAGGAGCAGCAGCACCGGGAGGCTCCACTACAATAGGTTTATCAGCAGCGGCGGCTTGGTTAGATTCATCAGAACTCTTTTCAATGAGAATGGAAGCACAATTCACAATGGAATTTATTCGAACACCAAGGGAGCATCGAGCAAAGCTCAAACAATCTGTAGCATCAAAATGTAACTCACAGCCAGACAAACCAATCTCCGCCCCAACAACACAAGAGACATCAAACTCAGACTCACACGGTGGCATACCACCCAGATCAGATAGACAAACTTCACCTGGCAAAGGAGTCGAAACCACAGAATGCGGGCGAGAGCTAACATCTGCAGCTAGCGAAGAATGTAAAGCGGGCAAGGGAGGAAAGTCATCGACAGATAGAATGGGAGGCACGGGGCAAGTCGGCGCTGGAGGCAAGACCTTAAAAACTCGACCAGATCTGGTGGATGAAGGCGAAGAGGACGGAGGATAGGGGAGGAGGGGAAGGCATGGCGAAGCTGGCATGAAGGTGACGGAAGGGATATTAGGTTATACATAAGATTAATATATAAGTTAATTAAATTATATATATTATATAATAATTAAAGCCTATATAATATAAATGTATAACAAAAGGTGGAACAATAAGAAACCCTAATTAGATTTAAGGTATGAATAAATTGGTATAGTACTATACCGCGATTTCGGACGTGTCTAACACATGAATTATTAGGGTATATCAACAAAAGTACGTTATTCAATAAGTCGATAACACTTAACTAAATATATTAAAGATTATGAATTTTTAATATAAAGTTATCCTCTACCATTTATATATCAATAGATTACTTGCATACTCCTTTGTTATTGATATTTCTCAAGCTAAGGATTTTATGTGTAGTACTATTAATATATTAAATAGATGAGGTAAGATATATTTATGTATTTGTTGATATTCCTCAAGGTATGTACAATTATACTTCGACCTACAAGTGAATAAACTCTTTCGATTTGTTGATACTATTTAAGGTCGAAATGTAATCAAGACAAAGACCATGAGTTAGGAGTTGTATATGATATAATTATAATGTGTTATCCATCACTTGCGGGCTATGATTTACTGATATTTTTAAAGGTCAGAATCCGAAGGCAAGTGAGTCCTAACACCCACTAGAGAAATCAAAAGATTTTTATATTTTTTCTAAGGTTTTAAGAAATATAAAAAATCTAGCATGGGCCGTATTAAAAAAAATGAAATGTTAACATTTGCTCTTTCTAATATGGTAAGAGCATTGCTATAAAAGGTCAAAATAATCTATATCCATAATTTGTGCAACAAATTAAATTGAATAATCTTTTATCAGTTAAAATATACGTATGAACTAAAGTAAGGATTGAAAATAATATATGAATTATTTACCTTAAATCTATTGTCATGTTGTCGCTTTAAGACCAATGCAAGAGCCTAATCATGCATTGTTAAATACATTCGTTACTCGGTCGCTTAAGAGTTTATTTGTCTGAGACTATATATATTTTATGAGTTTTGAACTCTAAAGCAATGCAAAATATGGATATTTGATCAATACTATATATCGTACAAAAGTTGTATAGCAAAAGTTATATCAATAGTGTACAAAACTTCAATAAAACTAGTTCATTGGAAATACACAAATGAACCATAATGGGAAATCATGTAATCAATACCATTGATTGTAATAAGAATTTCTTTTTCTGAACAATTCGACCATTTAGAAATGGAAAACGAATATACTAGAGTGGATGTAACTTAGTCACAATTGGGATGAAGAGAATGAATAGTAAACTCTGCTTCATGAAGTGATATCGAAAATGTGAATTGTATAAAATGCTAGTAGATGCTTAATGTAGAATGAGAAATACATTTTGCTTCAGTTGTGGTTTTTCATATAGGTTTTTTTTTTATAGAATTCATTCTATGAGTTTAAGATGTTTGATCGAAAACTCGACTGTAACTAATTACAGTAAATGATGTACATAACTATAATAGATAGTTAAATGGAGCTATGTATTTCATACACTATTATAGTAATACTGTAAATAGTGGGACCATGTCATATAATACTTATCCATGGATGCATTGAGATGTTGAAAAATGTTTTTGTAAGTATACCATATATTATTTATGAATAATAATTATTTTTAGTATTGAGTGAAAATGGATATAATTTTAGTTTTTTAAGAACATTCTGAATATTCAGCATGAAATAAATCTATGAACAATGGTATTTGTTGCGTTAGATACATAACATAAAATAATCTAGGATTATTACAATTATTTCACGATTAAGGGAACATCACCCGTTTAATGGGAGCGATATAAGAGAGAGTGAAACTTTTATGAAATGACACATAATTTTAGATTCATTTGAGGTCCATGACTATATAGCTTTGGAAAATTTCAATTGGTGTCATTTTCTATCCTTAGAATTTTAATTGGGTAATTCTGATCCTAGAAATCTTGTAAGGCCTATAACTTTTGATAGGAACTGAAGTACGTCCAAAACTACTTTTGTTGGAACGTACGATGGTTTCCATTCCACAGAGTGGTCATAATAGGATTTTAGACTTACTATTTAGAAGTTATGGCTATTTGAAGTTTGGCTGGTTTTGAGAAAATTAGTGGGTAATTAAAGGGTTCCTTCTACACACCATTAGCTATTGCTCTTTTTTCTAATCACCTTTTAAGTTGCATTAAACTTGAATTGACCTAAATCCATCATTTCTTCAAGCTAATTAGCATAATTAGGCGATTAGAGGGAGATTAGCAAGGGGAAATTATAGGCCTACTATTCTAGCACCTTGGAATTTGTGAATCTTGTTACTTTAAGTTTGCTTGAGGATTCGAGTAGATTGATAGAAGGTCTGTAGATTTACTTCCCTCACGAAATTATGCTTATCTATATAGTAAAAAGTTGATTTTTGGTATGATTTTTGAAGTTTAAGTGTTCAAAACGTAAGTCTGATGTTAACAACACCCTAGAACTATATTTAAAAATATACACTTAGATTTTTATATGTTTTACACTATTTACCAATCATAATTGCTATTTTATAGGAAATTAGATCTTGTACGATACATGCCAATAAATTGTGTTTGAATGAATTGTATGCATTGATGTTATATGACGATATTTATTTTTGTATGAATTTTTTTAAGGTATTTGCTAGTTGTATTGTGTAGTTTGGATCATGATACGCCATGTGGTGCAAATGACATCAAAGTGTTTGAAACACAATAAAATTCAGTATGGTGTTCTTGAAGACTTAGGAAGCCTTCAAAACAATTCTCATATGACTTGACGTAGATTTTGATCGAGGAAATCATGTTTGCGATGAGTAGGGAATATGTCGATGGTGACCAAATTATGGTCGTAATTGGGTGCTTCGAGTCATGGAAGAGATTGCTTTGGGTTTTGAAGGCATTTTCTTTAGGTCATGCTTGGAAAATCATGTATGTGTTGGCATTGGGTACTTCAACAAACTTAGGTTTGCAAAATCATGTTAGTAGTACAAGATTTCGGTCCAAAGTAGGAAAAGCTTCAGGTTTTCCATGTCGAAGCTTTAGGACAGACACAACATAACACGGGGAATAGAAATATGGACATAAGTGAAATTTCAACAGGTAACACATAGCCAGTACTAGCCATCCATACAGTATAGTCTGCAGGTGTATGCTTCAAGTTTGAATGGAGGAAACTTTGAGTTTGCATGGGAGCAAGGCGAGGTGAAGTACTTTTGTACTAGGCTATTTTCGCCAAGTTTGACGTTGACCATCATGGTCGATGCCGATCATACATGGACGATACCGACCATGTCATATAATGGAAAATGAAGGCAAGTCTTTTGAGGCATGCATGTGTTTCTTTGGTGGTTATGCATGTGTGTTTGTGCATTTGTTCGACGTTCATTTTCGATGATTGTCAGCGATGAAGAACAATTATAAATGAAGAGGCAAAGGCGTGATGCTTCCACATGATTAATTTGAAACTATGCCGAGATGACTCTACGACACGAGATGGATGTTTAGAGATATTCTAAACTGTGACGATGCGAGGGTTTGATCGAATACTTCAAGAGGGAGTATATTTTAGGGAATAGGTTAGCCCAAGGAGGCACAGTCGATACAGCGAAGGGATGTGATGTGGGCATGGGATGTTCTGAATAAGAGTTGCATATAGGGAGAACATTAATAACTCTGGATATGGGCATTTCATAGGGATAGTTATGTAAGGTGCTCACTTGTGTACCCTGGATCACAGTATGGTCTAGCTTGCACTGGAAAGGCAATACTTATGGGATAGGTATGTAAACGAACACCAAATTTGGTTGTGACATAGGGTGTCGTAAGCCTGGTAGGTTGTTGAAAGAGTTGTCATTTATCAAATGCCTTGGGATGGTCATGATGAAGCTAGACTTTAGAAAAGTCCTAGTGATGAAGATCTTGGGAAGGTCATGGTGAAGCAAAACTTGGGAAAGTAGTGGTGGTAAGAGACTTTGGGATAATCATAGTGAAGCGGGGCTTCCATAACAATTGTGGTGATGTGAGTCTTCGAGAAATTACGGTAATGTAAGATTTTGGTAGTGATCATGGTGAAGTGAGAATTTAGTGATGATTACAGTGGAGAAAGGCATTGTTGAGGGTCGTGATGAAGTGAAATTTGGACGATGATGCATGGCGAGGTGACCTTGGTGGTAGACGTAGTTACGAGACCATAAGGACGATTACCATTGTGTGTTTACTTTGTATTTTCTATGATTGATGTGCTTGTTGTATGGATGTCTAATGATGGGGTGTTCAAGAGTTAGGTACCCCGACACCATATTATACTTTGTGTAGTAAACATATATGTGATACAGCAAATTATTGTCAAGGACAAAATTTCACTGTTTTTTAGCCTCAAGGACAGACCTTCAATATTTTATCCTGAAGGACAACTTTCTGTCGCTATCAGTTTTTAGTTATTGATAGCAGTTTTTAGGTATCAGTTTGTAGTTATCGGTAGCAGTTATTAGGTATCAGTTTTTAGCGGTATCAGTTTTGTTGTCCTTATGAATAATTTTGGGAAATGTTTGTCCTTATGAATAATTTTTAGAAGAATATTTGTCCTTGTGGCAAAAATATTAAGGTCGTGTCCTTGAGGCAAAAAATATACAAATCTTTGTCCTTTAAATTAATTCTCCCTATGTGATATTAGTTTTGCATATACCATGTTTATATGCCAACTCTTTTGATGCATGAATAGGTTGGGTATAATTATCCATACCCTATGTTTTCTACTATATCGATTTCATAGTATTTTGAGATTTTTTTTTCTCACACTAGACCGTTGTCTGATTCGAGGTTATATGCTTTGCTTCTTATTATATCCAATACTCTTAAATGAGTAGACTAGATAATAGGTTTGAGATTAGTGTATAGAGCTGTTCAGAGGACGAGATCGAGGCTAATGCTATTATTTTTATTGCTAGATTTTGTTGTTCATTCCATTATATGGCACCATGGAGCTTTATCATTTGTTTTACATTCGAATTTCTATCGAATTAGAAAACCGTCGGCAAATTTTGAAATAAAAATAACCACAAGCACACGGCGTACAATTTTAGTACGTGGTGAGTATGGGTCGATCCATAGGAAATTTTTAAGATTTTTAAACTATCCGATCAATCAAATTAGACCAAAATGAGAGATGGTTGTTAACTAGCAACAAAATGAAGCTAAAACTTAGAATGAAAATGTGATTAAAAACTATGCGATTAGAAAATAATGTAGAGGCAAGTCCAGTCTCATATTTATATAAATTAATAAACATATAATCTATGATCTCTATTTTTGATATTAAGTGACATAAGTGTTGCATTTATCATAAATATGGTTATTTAAGTTATTACTTAACATAACTTAAACCATCAAACTATATTGCAACAAATAAACCACTTATTAATTCTCATGAAAATGAAGCCAATGCAAAAGCTATTTTAAATAGGATCTATATACTATTGTAATTAGTAATATAGATCATCAAGTTTGTTCTTACTTTCATTTCAAAATCAAAACCAATTAGCAAATATTGATGTAATTTGTGTTTATGTTGAGTAAGAATAACTCATTTTTCATATCAAACCCACTTATATAAACTTACATCAAAATCTACTTTCATGAAGCACAAATAAAAGAGATCATAAATCATACCAATGTTTAAATTATATAAAGTTAGAGAGCTTCATTACCCCTAAATTGAAGGGGTTTAGCTACTCTATATGTTATCAGATCAACGCATGTAAGTTTCAACAATGGAAAGCAAAGAGAAGTAGAAACTAAGTGAATGAAAAGAGATTAACTTCTTGCATGAAATAACATTAAAGTAATTGCATAAATGTAAATCTAAGCTATGAACATGTAATGAAAGAGAGCATAGGAATAAACATAAGCATAAAAGTAAAGTGAAGCATGTAGAAAAGAAAAGAGAAAGAGGCTAAGAAGCCATTTTTATTCATGTAACTTTGAGCCTACAACCTGCTTGCTAATTTTCCTAAGTAAAAATGAGAGTAAGAAGATATCTACATGTACATAAGTGGGCTATTTATACATGCATAAAGACCTAATTGAATTTTTAAGGAACTTCCTAAAATTCCCTTTAGGAACTGTGGCCACAAAGTAACCATTATCCTCTAATTAATCTATCATAGAGTATACATAAAACTTTAACCTCCGCTTAGTTGTCCATTAGCTTCAAATTGTAGGTTTAGGTAAGTGGGTGGAGTCCTCCATGATCATGAGTTTGAATTATTTCCTTCTTCGTTTCTTTGTATTTTCTTGTGCTTGCATATATCTTGATGAAACCTTCTTCCATATGCATCCAAACCTATAAAAATCATTAAAAAATATCAAGTAAAAATTCTCTAATTAGCACATGCATAAAAATAACCATTTTCCCCTTTTATGAAGATGAAAATATGATGATTTACAAATAATTGAATTTTGGTTTAAACATGATAAAATACCCAAATATGACATTTGTTTAAATAAAAGTGGATAAAATATGGATGTAAATATGTTCACATTTAGGTGCACATCAAATACCCCCACACTTATCTTTTTATTCGTTCTCGAATAAAGGAAAACTAAGATAAATCCGTTTTCGTAGGAAGCATGATTGCATTGAGCATATGCAACAAGCCGTTAAACCTCTGGGTGTCCCCAATAGGACGAGTGTTGTCTCATGAGGGTTTTCAGCGGATAATACCCTCAAAATCCAAATGCAAAGTGAAAATATTTACAAAGTGCAAGATTTATTTACAATGGAATAGATTCAAGTTTTTGTAAATATTTACAAATGAAGGATTTACTTTCAAATTGACACGAAATAATTTAAGTATAAATTTTGTTCATTATCAAGAATTTTAAGTCATTCACTCATCAAAATTTCCCATGAAAATCAAGTTAACATAACAAATAGATTATAGTTTAACTCGTTGTTTCGGTTGATAACACAATGTAACTATAAAATGGATCTTTAGTTGATTATCAAAGTTTATCAAAGTGGTAATCTCATTTATTTCCAATAACAAGTTAAATCATATAAGTTAAACTAGTGCTTGGATTTCAGTTGCTTACTCTCTCTTATTTGAAACTTTTTTTTGATATTAACAATATTTACATATGCCTAACTGAGGTAACCTGAGGCCAAATATATTACCCGTGCACTGCCTTTCGGGCTTATGTGAGGGGAATACAGAGAGCATGGAAAGTGAACACATAATGTGAACACTTATCGACTGTAGGCGTTATTAAAAAGAATTTTTATATACATACACCTAACTTACATAAACTTAGGCCAGATACACCAATCGTGTACCGCCTTTCGGGGTTACGTGGGAAGGGTACATAGCATGGCGAGCGAACACATGACTCTAGGTGTTAAAAATATATGTACATGTATACAAATGATTTTTTTAAGAAGAGAGAGTTTTGCAAAATCATCTTAGCACCATTTAACGTAGACAATAAGAATGTTGTGTCCTTTACTTTAAATTAACCAGTCTTAAACAAAGATTTTCAATTAGAATATACTTCATAATTAACACATATGAACCTTCCTATGTACTAGTAAAACCATTGTTATTTGTAATCAAAATTCATTTTTATTTTTGTTAAGACAAATAAATTTTCGAAAGTTTCGATTTGTGCAACATCCCATAATTTTAGTAAATATTTTACTATAATTTTATTTGAAAATGTTGAATTTAAATTAGATAACTTGGAAATTTTAATTTTATTTTAGTTTTGATGTGAACTATTTTTCAAAATTAAATAAATTTAAAAAAATTCTGAAATTTCAAATGTGGTCAACGTTTGACTTCTTGTTGAAATTTTTGAAAAATGAAGCTGTATTTGATGCTACTATTTCTCTACTTTTCGTTTTATTTAAAATTCCGATTTTTATACTTTGCAAAAATGTAATTTTTTAGCGCATTTCACGCGGCTATTTTTCGTAAGTTGTTTTCATATTTTATTTTTATTTTGGGTAGGTTAATAGACTAAAAATGCTAAAAAATAAAGGAAATTGATGTTTATATAAACATGTAGCCATACCTTACTCAATGAATGCACACGTTCAAATTTTAATGCGCGTTCAAATCTTTATGGCTGATTCAATTTTATTTATGCGTTTCTTTCGTCGCATTTTTAGTTTGCTTGACCTCTTCACTTTTCCCATTCCTCATATTTTTACTCCTCTCGTTCTTCTTTTCTTTTGCGCAAACAAAAATTTTCAAAGTAATTTGTAAATTATTTTTCTTTTTCCTTTAATTTATTTTCTTCCTTTCTCATGTGTTCGGCCTCCAAAACTTTGGCCGCCGTGACCATATCATGTTATCTCCACCAAACTTCCTCTGGCCGAACTTATCTCCACCACCATCAATCTTTTTCTACTCCTCCTCTCAATCCAGGCCGAGCTACCATGTTCCTCCTCACCTAAATTTGCCATGGCCGAACCATCCCTCATGTCACCTGATCATCACCACACCTCCTCACCAAAACATCATAGTCAAACTTCCTGTTATATTCACCCTGATTCCTTCCAATTTGCCAAAACCGAACCATCACTTAGCCTTCACCATGGTCGCCACCATCACATCATCTCCACCCCCTCCACCATCCAAACATTTTCCTGAACCCAAAAACTCTACCTAGCCAAACCTTTTGGCTTCCTCTTGCCTTGCATTGCCGCGAGTTGCCTAGCCATCATAACCGAGCCTTGTCTTACCGGAGCACGTGTTGACCGAGCTAAACAACAGTGTGGCCGAGCCAAATATCATGCTGCCTCGACCCATATTTCTAGATGACTGAGCCCATTTTCATGTAGTCGAACACTTTTGTCTTGAGACATTGCACATTAACATGTGGCCGGGCATTTTTGGCCTACGGGCTAACTATTTGTGTTTGTATAAATGATATTTTGTATAATTCATTTTTATTTTGCTGTTGAGTGAAAAAAAATCTTTCCTATAGTTTTATAAATCTGATTTTGTTTAATGGTTTTGTGTTGAGTTAAATTTTTCCTTGGGTGTTTTATATAAATTTTATTCTGTGTACTGTTATTATGTTGTGCTAAAAAAAGAGAATTTTTTTTTCATGTGTTTATATAAACTTTATTTCTGTATGAATTTTTTTACATTTGTCTATTAGTGTTTTCTTTCAAATTTTATTTTGTATATTTTATTTATTTCGGGTTGAGTAAATTATTAAATATGTTTATTTTTGTTTTCTTAGATTCAGGTTTGGATTCTTCTTCCACTTGAGTTGTTCATGATCTATCATGTTTTTCGAAGTTGCTTTGTTGTGTTAGATACTTTGTCCTTAGCCAAAAAGGTGAGTTTATCACTCTCGACAAACATACTTATATTAGTGAATTGATGACATTTGAGTTGTATAGATATGTATATGCATGTGTAGTTAGTAATTCATATATGCTTACGATATTTTATCACCTGATGCTATAATTGTTATGATCACATGCCATGTTATATTATTCTATTATTTCATTTTCTGCTCTCACACTGCAAGTTCCCTCACTTTGGGTTGAAATGATACATACCCGAATAGACTTTAGAATAGGGAAAAATCATTATGAGCTGAAATGATAAGCTCGAGCGATTTTTGTTTGGCTTGGGATTGCAGGTTTGAAATGATATAAAACCTGAGAATTTAATTACGGATTGAAATGATACATATCCGTGTCACTTGACCATAGTTTAGAAAAATTTATACAGGCCCGTGGTTGGTTTTAAAATAATTTTCTAAAAATGGTTAAGTATTTTGGATTTTTATATATGAATTTTGACTTATATTAAATTAATGATTTTATAAAAATTTATATATATTTATCTTATATGTAATAAAATGTTAAGTAAACAATTGGTTTAAAATGTAATTTTTGAATTTGAATTTTACTGTAAAAATTTGATTTTAATTTAATAATCCAATTTGACTTAATAATAGTTTTTTTTATCTAACCTAGTAATATAAATTTGAATTTATGAAATAATATGTTTTAAATAATTAAACGAAAAGCTAAGTTAATAGTGTATTTTAACTTAATATAAGAAATACTATTTATTTGGATATTTTGTAACAAATTTATTTAACTAAATTAATATTTTAACTAATATCCAAATAAATGATTTATTGTGACAAAATAGATTTTGTATAATTACTATGCTGAAATTATAAGTATATATAATGCAGTGATTTTATATAAACTATTATTGTGGTAAAGATAATGTTTTAGAAATGCTATGATTATAAAGATCACGGTTTCGAAGTGTTATGGTTTCTAAGTATGATGATTTCAAAGTGTTATAATTAAGTGTATAAATTTTAAAGTGATACGACTTTGAAATTGAACATTATTATGAAGGAATAGTGGTATTGGATTTAAATGGGTTTTGAAATGAATATGTTTTGATATGAAAGATAAACCATTTGAAATTGAATAACACGGGTTATAATAACGTTTGGTCGTTAAAGAGACTGGGATCGAAAGTTGTCATACTCTCTGCCAACTTCGAAAACCACTTTAACAACCGTGTACGCGATGGAGATTCCAGAATAAAGTAGGTTGGTGGCGACGATCCTGTATAAGGTATATACGTGGACCCGACTCCCATGAGTCGGCATAAGGTGGATAAAACATGAGCAATCGACGGGCCAAGTGAGGTAGCTCCTCCGATTGGACACACTTCTTCGTATGACATTCTATTACTTTGTGACTGATTTGGTGCGCATCTTTGATTTAGGAGTGTGGTTCGAGGTGGGCGGTAGCTGCGGCTATGCGTTACCACTAGTCCAGAAGTATAATTGGTATATCTATCTTGGCATTGCCTAGTTGTGCCATGTCACCTACCCTATCGAGACCACTACGAGTTTGTTTTGTGTCATACCTATGGAGTATCCTCTGGCAGCCTCCCGATCAGTAGGTATTATGGTAGTGTATAGACTATTAGCACAATAAAATATGTTAAGGGGGATATGGGTAACTCCTTAACGCTATTTTAATAGTTTGCTTTACTTTAGACATTATCATAGTAGCATATATTACTACATAGTAGATAGTTTAACAGATCCTTAAAGGAGGGTGATTCCACGTATCCTTTAAGTTACTGATGCATTTTATACAGTTCACTTGAGTTAATTTACATTTTATAAGTATGTATGTCCTGACTCGAGTGTTTTGTGTTTTGCTCTATGCTCGGGTCAGCCTGAGTATCATAACTTGGATTCATCTTTGGAGCTATGGATCCGCTGGAGTTTTAGCTATCTATCTATATTTCTGTTTCAGTTATTTCAATTCCACTTTACTTATGTACTAGTGGACATATGTATTTGTATTTCTAGTTATTTGCTTTCAGACTCTGTATTATGTATTTGGTTTGAGACATTGTATCTATTAGCTTGATGAAATACTATGTTTATTTTATTTCGCTGTGAGTTATTCTAGTATTCTGTGTCTGTGATTGGTTTTATCTGCTCCAAATTTTACAAACAATGTGTTGTTTTGAATAATTCAAGTCCGACATATATGGTTCTATTATCGATTTGAATGGTCCAAAATGACGGGATGTTACAGTTGGTATCAGAGCTTTGGTTTTAGGCAAACCATAGCCTGTAGAGCAAAAACTCATTAGAGATAGGTAGAAATACCCTAGAATGAATAAAATCAATCTTAGAATCATTCTTTACGAGAGAACATATTTTCAAGTATAAAATGGTTTCCAAATGATTTTCAAATGATTCTTCAAAAGATTATTTTAGATATAAAAATTTTCTTGTTTTAACATCTAATTTCCTTAGAATTTCCTTCTTTTGGAATCTACCGTTTTAATAGAATTCTTTGCTTAGTATTTCCATTCTAGTTAAATCTTTATTTATCTTCTCTATTACCTTCGTCCTAAAATTCATTCTTGATTTTTCTAGGATGAATCGTAGGAACGCCAAAGGTCAAGTTAATGGTGTTACCCCAGTTCTAGCACCAGTTGCGCCCGTTAGGTTCACCAATCTTTGTAAAGAATTCACTGAGCTTGGTGGTACCTAGTTTACTGGATCAGAGACCATCATTAAGGCTCAGCAATGGTTGAGGAGTTTGGAAATGATTTTCGCTGGTTTGGAGATCACCATGCTCAGAAGCGTCAGTTAGCAGTATGGCAGTTGTAGGAGGCAGCCCTGGATTGGTGGGAGTCTGTTGTGCCAACACTATTGAGGCGGATATTTATTGGGATCAGTTTAGGTATTATCTTGAATTGGTTTTTGAGTTTGGTTTAGTATCTCTTTAGAATCTTTTGTCATTTTGGATATCTTATTTCAGGGATGCTTTTGTGGAAAAGTGGACGCCCAAAGCAGGAAGTATTAGCTATACAGGAATTTTATGGATTTTAAACAAGGGGATATGTCATTTTCTAAGTATAAGCGGAAGTTCAATGAACTTTCCAAGTTTGGTCCAAGCCTAATTGATAACCCTCTGAAGAATGAGAAGTTTATAGTGGAGCTCGCCCAAAGTTTTAAGATCGTCTCATTTCTCATGTGCATAGCCCTTTTACTGGATTGATGGATATGGCTATCAGATATGAGAACCCTACTTCTAAGGCACCATCTGTTGCTCATGCACCTTCATCTCGGCCTGTTTCTAGCAACTCTAAGAAGAGAAAGTCTAATTTCCATTAGCAGAAGAAGAATTGGCTCAAAAATTCTGGTTTGGGATCTTCTTCTCAGAGGCAGCCGGTTGATCTTTCTTCCATCACTTGCTTCAAGTGTGGCCATAAGGGCCACTATGCCAATAGTTGTCCTACTTTAGTTGGAGCTGCTGTTCCTCCAGCTCAGATGACTGGGCGTATCTTTGCCATATTTGCTTGCAACCTAGCCACTTCAAGAAGGATCTCAGCAGAAGGGCAAGCCATCTGGTGTCTTTGCAGTTACTTCATCTACTCCACCTGCTCCTAGTGACACCAAAGGTACTCTTCAGTGCATCTTTGCTTTGTTTAATTTTCCTGTTCGGGTTTTATTTGACACTAGAGTTCTCATAGTTTCATTTCTATGGATCTTTGTAATAAGTTTGAGCATGTTCTTTCACCTGCATATGCAAGTGAACCTTTGTGTGTTTCTAATCCTATTGGTGGTCTCGCGAACCTTAGTAGGATTTGTAAAGGGGCAAAACTCTTCCATTCTGGCTATCGTTTTTCTGGTGATTTCTATGTTCTTGGTTTTGATGCTTTTGATATATTGCTTAGAGGAGATTGGCTGAAGAAGCATGAAGCTGTTATATCTTGTAAAGCCCAAACTGTTTCACTTGTTGGTGATAAGGGTACTCCTTTGGTAATTCAGTGCCGTATGCCTCAGGATTATGCTGGTAGTTTTATTTATTCTCTTGATTCTTCTCCTGGTGTTCTCCATTCAACTCCTACGGCCAAACTATATCCCGATGTATTTGGTGAAGTCACTTCTTTACCTCCTAAGTAGGAAATCGAATTCCATATTGACCTGATTCTTGGAGGTCGACCCGTAGTTCTTCTTCCCAGAAGAATGGAGCCTCATGAGAAGGTTGAGTTGAGGAAGCAAATTGAGGACTTGTCCTCGAAGGGTCTGACCAGACCTAGCCATTCCGAATGGGGAGCGGCTATAGTATGTCCCTAAGTCTGATGGTTCTCTTTGGATTTGTGTTGATTATAGGTAGATGAACAAGCTCAAAATGAAAAATAGATATCCTATGCCTCGCATTAATGATATGTTTGATCAGCTTTATGGTGCTAGATTGTTCTCTCAGCTTGATCTCGCCACAGAATTTCACCAGCTCAGAATTGCTGAGGAAAGTATTCCCAAAACTGCTTTCCATATTGAGAACGGTTTCTATGAATGGTTAGTTATGCCTTTTGGCTTGACTAATGCTCCAGCTTTCTTTGTTTATTTGATGAATCGTGTTTTTCGTGATGTTTTGAATAAGTTTGTTCTAGTCTTCGTCGATGGTATTCTTGTCTTCTCTAAGTCAGAGGAGGAGCATGAGTCTCATTTGAGCTTTGTTTCGGAGACTCTTAGGAGCCATCAGTTGAAGGCTAAATTCTTGAAATGCCATTTCTGGAAAGATGAAGTCCGATTTCTTGGGCATATTGTTTCTGGCGATGAAGTTTCTGTTGATCTAGTTAAGATTGTTGCGATCAATGTAAGTCTATTCTTCTCTTTGTCTCTTTTGTTATCCAATTTTTCTATCTATCTCTATGGTTCTTATTTTCCTTATTCTATTTCAGGATTGGGAAATTCCTAGGACTCCATCTGATATCCATAGCTTTTTAGGCCTTATTGGTTATCATCGGAGATTTATTGAGAATTTTGATCGGATTGCTGCACCCCTCACCGCTTTAACTTGTAAAAATGCTAAGATTTTATGGAATGATAAGTGTAAAGCCACATTTAATGAGTTAAAGCAGAAGCTTACTTCTGCACCAGTTCTTACTGTTCCAGATGGAAATGAGGGATTAACGGTATACACTGATGCTAATCGTGAAGGTTTGGGAGCTGTTCTGATGCAGGATGGTAAGGTTATTTCTTATGCTAGTCATCAGTTGAAGACCCATGAAATCAATTATGCAACTCATGATTTGGAATTGCTTGCTGTGGTTTTTTCTTTGAAGCTTTGGAGGCATAATCTTCTAGGAACTAAGTTTGAGCTCTTTACAGATCATCAGTCTTTGAAGTATAATTTCACCCAGGAGGATTTGAATCAGAGGCAGGTTAGATGGCTTGAGTTTCTAGCTTCTTACGACCTCGACATCAACTATACCCGAGGGAAAGCCAATGTTGTTGCCAGTGCCTTGAGTCGGAAGAAGGCGATGTTGTGTCAACTTGTTGTTTCTTTACCTCTTATGGATCGCATTATTGCTAAGCCGAATGAGGATAGGATGCTTAAGCTTATAAAGGAGAATGTTTGTAGTAGAGTTGGTGGTAGTAGCCCAGATGGTAAGGGAGCTCAGATCGATGATAGAGGTGTTTTGAGGATTAATAATCGAATTTGTGTCCCGAATGTCGATGGATTGAGGCAAGAGTTACTTCGGAAAAATCATCAGTCCTGACTTTCAATTCATCCAGGTGTGACGAAGATGTATCAGGATATAAAGAGGTTGTATTAGTGGAGTGTTATGAAGCGGGATATCTCTCTTTTTGATAAGAGATATGCGACTTGTCAGCATGTTAAGGCTGATCATCAGAAGACCGCTAGATTATTGCAACCCCTTGAGGTTCCCAATTGGAAATGGGAACAAGTTTCTATGGATTTTATTGATGGGTTACCGAGGACTAGGAGGGGTATTGTGAGTACTTGGGTGATTGTCTAAAGGTTGACCAAGTCAGCTCATTTCATTCCGGTTAGATCTAATCGCCCTGCTTCTAGTTTGGCTGAGATTTATATAAGGGAGATTGTTCATCTCCATGGTGTTCCTATTTGCATTCTTCGTGATAGAGATCCTATCTTTACGAGCCAGTTTTGGAGAGCTTTTCAGAAATCTTTAGGTATTCATCTGAATCTAAGTACTGCTTGCCATCCACAGACCAATGGTCAAAGGGAAGAAGTGAATCAGATTCTAGAGGATCTTTTTCGTGCTTGTGTTCTTGATTATGGAGATCTTGGGAAGATCATCTCCATCTCGTTGAATTCACCTATAATAACAGTCATCAGGTATAAAATTTTATCTTCTATTTAATCTTGTCTTTGTTTGCGTAAAAAATGGGCAAACACCTCAAAGTCGTATGATTCCGTTGATTTTAAGTTGTTGTTAGTGATTTGGGTGATTTATGCAAATATATAAAAAGCAGGGACTAAACTGTAAAAGACACACAGATTTATAGTGGTTCGGCCAGAACGTGCCTACGTCCACTTTAGATGTTATTCTCCTTTTCTCTTCAGATTACAAGTACAAAGCTTTGATTACAAGTAACTGAAGGTTGTTTGAAAGTTCCTTCTGTGCTTGAGCTCTCAAACTTGTCCGCCATTGTTGTACCCCTACCCCTCTATTTATAGAGTGAGGCTGGGGGCAGGGGTCCTGGATGTATATAGCTGCTGGTGGGCCTGGGCTGAAGCAATCTGGTCTGGCGATGTTGGTTCGGTATCCACTTGGTCCGGTAGTGGTTGGAGTGAGTTGGTTCGGCATGGCTTGGGTGGAGAGTTGGTTCGGTGGGACGTTGGTCCGGCAGTGGCTAAGTGGAGTTTGGTCCGGTGATGGAGGAGAGGGGATCTGGTTCGGTGTGGGCCGGTCCGGTGGTTATTGAAGGTGAGGCTTGGTTCGGTAGTGGTGTGGAGATGGAGTTGGACCGGTGGTCTCCTTCTCCTGGATCGGTGGTAGGGATGGAGCTTGGTTCGGCAGTGGAGTTGGGAATGCCGAATGGACTTCGGCATTGGGAATGCCGGATGAATCTCAGCATTGGGAATGCCGGATGAGCCATGGTATTTCGAATGCCGAATGAGACTTCGCTCTACATTGCCGAATGAAACTTTAAACCTTTGATACCGAATGGACTTTTATACTTGAATCATGAGTGAAATCCCAGACTTATATACGCTTGCTGGCTGCTTCTTCTTGGTTCGGTCGTGGTGGAAATGCACACAACATTGATATTCCAGTTTTGACCAAAAATGGGATAACACTTTGCCCCCCAAAACATGCCTTGCGATAGGAAGACGTGTTTTGTAATGCCATGAGCTGGATGTTCATATCCTGTTGATGTCCTTGCGGTAGGAGGGCGTGTTTTGCAATGCCATGAGCTGGATGTTCATATCCTGTTGACAACCTGTAAAGAGCTTGATATTTTATATGGCCCGAAATGACGACCGTTCGGGATCGAGCTATTTGGGATGAAGCGCGACCGTTCATGGTCAAGCGCCTAACTTCGAATGACGACCGTTCGCGATCGAGTCATTTGAGGTGAAGTGCGACCGTTCGCGGTCAAGCGTCTAAATCCATGCGACGATCGTTCGAGACCGAGTCATTAGCGGTGGAATGTGATCGTTCATGGTCAAGCGCTTTACTTCAAATGACGACCGTTCGGGATCGAGCCATTCGAGGTAAAGTGCGACCGAGCCCGGTCAGAGGGCGGACCTCAAATGGCGACCGTTCGCGATCAAGCCACTTGGGGTGAAATGTGACCGTTCACGGCCGGTGCCGTTCGCGGCAAAAGATGAAATGGGACCGTTCGCGGTCAAGCGCCTTACTTCAGATGACGATCGTTCGAGATCGAGCCATTCGTGGTAAGGTGTGACTGTTGGCGGTCAGGGGGTGGACCTCAAATGGCGACCTTTCGCGATCGAGCCATTGGTGGCGAGATGAGTTGTGCCGTTCGAGGCGAGTTTGTGACTGTTCGAAGTCGGGTGCCGTTCGAGGCGAATTGTGACCATTCGAGATCGGGTGCCGTTCGAGGCGAGTTGTGATCGTTCGCGATCGGGATCCGTTCGAGGCGAATTGTGACTGTTCGAAGTCGGGTGCCGTTCGAGGAGAATTGTGACTGTTCGAAGTCGGATGCCGTTCGAGGCGAATTGTGACTGTTCGAAGTCGGGTGCCGTTCGAGGCGAATTGTGACTGTTCGAAGTCGGGTTCCGTTCGAGGCGAATGAGTGCGCCCGGGGGGGACTTAATAATATCAGTGCCGGAGTTATTGTTTGGGGGAGTTTCCGAATCAAAGACTTCGGCAGTTCGCTGCCATGCAAGAGGTGCTCATGGACCGTTCGCGATCCACGGGCATACAAGTAATTTTTCCATAGAATTGTAAATGTTAAAGCAATAATCATATGAATCTTACAGCAGAAATGTCCAAACAGGAAGAATTTAAATGTTCAAATCAAAATCAAAGCAAAAGGCATAATGAAGATGTCAAAGCGTAAACTCTTACTATAACGCGGCTGGTAGTCATTCAGAGCATGCCTATGGATCGTGCGCGATCGTTCACATGTGTAAATGACTTAACCGTGTTAGCGAGAGGTTTACAACTTGTTCATCACTATTTTAATCAAGCAATCAATGGATAATCAAACGGTGCCCCGATCCAGGGTCACCTCTAGCCGATGTAGACGGTGGTCGCTCTGGCTCCACTGCTGGAGTTCGCCTCCTCACGTACTGAAGGAGCATACCGTTCCTGATATGCCCTTCCACCTCGTCCTTTAAATCCCTACAATCATTAGTGTTATGACCGTTTAATTCATGGAATACACAAAACTTATCTGATTTTATTTCGTCAGAGGTTGGATCCCTTCGCATTGGTTTACGATACGGAACCTTCCCCTTGGTATCCTGATAAATTCGTTCCAGACTCTCATTCAGCTCAGTGTGAGTGATGAATCGCGGCTCCCTCCTTTGCCGCTTTGACCTGTCACCATTATCCTCAGCCTTTCTCTTTCCTTTGCTAGTCTCCGCACCCTTTCCAGGTGGGTTTCCGCTCTTGATTGCGTAAACGTCATCTTCTTCCTCTCTTTCTGCACTAGCATCTTCCTAACGCAGAAACTTTTCAGTCTCATGATAGAACTCTCCCAGATTCATAAGTGGGTCGTTGGTTAATGAATTCTTGAACTCTGTACCATCAGCTATTCCAGATACAGCCGCCGTCATGACCATAGATGGATCTGGTCGATCCACTGATGCTGCCGCCGCATTAAATCGCGTTAGAAAGCTCCTCAAAGTCTCTCCAGTTTTCTGCTTCAAGGTTGCCAAAGTCATCACATTCTTGGGTCTCGCAATATGAACCCTGAATTGCCTCATGAATCTCTCAGTTAAATCTGCCCACGTTCCTATGGAGCCACTCTTCAGTTGCCTAAACCATAACGCTGCAATGTCCGTCAAATACAGTGGAAAGCACCGGGCCATGATCTTCTGTGATGCCCCCACCACTTCCATTTGCCTCATATACTTAGTAACATGGACCGCAGGGTCTGTCCTCCCATCGTACATCTCTACTGATGGTAGCTTGAATTCTGGTGGGTTCCTAGCCATCCTAATTGCAGAAGAAAAAGGACTCATGTTTACATCTTCCAAGTCTTTGTTTACCAAACCGCCTCTCATAGCTCTTCTAACCATCTCCGCCAATCTGTCATCGTCTCCGAGATGCAATCTTCGTTCATCACTTTCAACCTGCCCCCCGAGTTCACGAGGGAACTCTAGGATCTGCCCCCTTGACTGAGCGTTCACTCCTCTATTGCCACCAGGTTGTTCGGATGCCCCCGTCTCTCTTCCAGGGATCGGATTAACATGCTCTGCGTGTGTGCGCCCTAGCTCCGGTGCTACACCAGATGGTCCTGCTCCGTTCTGAACTCCAGTTGCTCCTTGGTTTTGTGCTCCAAGTTGCCCAATTTGCTGAAGCAAGTTCTGGATCATCTCTTCTTGTCTTCTCATCATAGCCTCCATCTCATCCCTGGTGATGAAGGCTGAAGCTTGGTTTGCTCCTGAGGAAGCCTCTTGACTCCCTTCCTTTTGACTCTGCTCTGGCCTTGGCCTTCTGCTTGATTGTCTTGCCATGACTCTTCCAATCTGAATCTCTAAACTCTCAAGTTCGAATTCCAAGCGGTAGAATCCTTGAGTTCAATTCTCAGTGAAAGCACCAAAAATGTTTGCGCAAAAAATGGGCAAACACCTCAAAGTCGTATGATTCCGTTGATTTTAAGTTGTTGTTAGTGATTTGGGTGATTTATGCAAATATATAAAAAGCAGGGACTAAACTGTAAAAGACACACAGATTTATAGTGGTTTGGCCAGAACGTGCCTACGTCCACTTTATATGTTATTCTCCTTTTCTCTTCAGATTACAAATACAAAGCTTTGATTACAAGTAACTGAAAGTTGTTTGAAAGTTCCTTCCGTGCTTGAGCTCTCAAACTTGTCCGCCATTGTTGTACCCCTGCCCCTCTATTTATAGAGTGAGGCTGGATGCAGGGTTCCTGGATGTATATAGCTGCTGGTGGGCCTGGGCTGAAGCAATCTGGTCTGGCGATGTTGGTTCAGTATCCACTTGGTCCGGTAGTGGTTGGAGTGAGTTGGTTCGGCATGGCTTGGGTGGAGAGTTGGTTCGCTGGGACGTTGATCCGGCAGTGGCTAAGTGGAGTTTGGTCCGGTGATGGAGGAGAGGGGATCTGGTTCGGTGTGGGTTGGTTCGGTGTGGGCTGGTCCGGTGGTTGTTGAAGGTGAGGCTTGGTTCGGTAGTGGTGTGGAGATGGAGTTGGACCGGTGGTCTCCTTCTCCTGGATCGGTGGTAGGGATGGAGCTTGGTTTGGCAGTAGAGTTGGGAATGTCGAATGGACTTCGGCATTGGGAATGCCGGATGAATCTCGGCATTGGGAATGCCGGATGAGCCATGGTATTTCGAATGCCGAATGAGACTTCGCTCTACATTGCCGAATGAAACTTTAAACCTTTGATACCGAATGGACTTTTATACTTGAATCATGAGTGAAATCCCAGACTTATATACGCTTGCTGGCTGCTTCTTCTTGGTTCGGTCGTGGTGGAAATGCACACAACGTTGATATTCCAGTTTTGACCAAAAATGGGATAACAGTCTTAAACATTTATCTATCTTGTTCTATCCTTGAATTCAGGATAGTATTGCAATGGCTTCGTTTTGCTGCTCTTTACGGACGACCTTGCAAATCTCCATCTTGCTGGATTGAATTCGATAATCGTTTGGTTCTTGGTCCTGATATGATTCTTGAGGCATCTGGGAAGGTTGAGGAGATTAGGAGGAGATGAGGATTGCTCAAGATAGGCAGAAAAAGTATGCTGATAGGCATAGGAGGAGTTTGGAGTTTTCTATTGGTGACTAGGTTTTCCTTAAGACCTCTCCATTGAAGAATGTGATTCGGTTTGATCGGAAAGGGAAGCTCGCTCCTAGATTTATCGGTCCTTTTCGCATATTTGAGAGAGTTGGCTCTTTAGCTTATCATTTGGATTTGCCGAAGAAGCTTTCTGGAGTGCATAATGTGTTCCACGTTTCACATCATCGTCGGCATCTTCATGATCCATCTTTGATTATTCAGCCTTATGCTTTCAAGAGTTTGGATGTTGAGCCAAACCTTACTGTTGAGAGGAAGCCACTTCATATTATCGATAGAGGTACGAAGCAGCTGAGAAAGAAATCTATCAGCCTGGTCAAAGTTCAGTGGAGTACTGATGATCGGGATTGTACTTGGGAGATAGAGGAGAGCATTCGTGCTTCGAATCCGGAATTGTTTGTTCCAAGTACTATTTGCTATTTTATCTTATCTTTCTTTGTTTTCCCCTATGTTTCATTCCATTTCAAGAACGAAAAGCTTTGAGTGGGGAAGATTGTAACAGCCCTTAATTATTGTAAATATGTTATTGTAATTTTATTTGAAAATATTGAATTTAAATTATTTAAATTTGATAAATTGGAAATTTCAATTTTATTTTGAGTTTTGATGTGAAGACTTACTCCAAATTAAATAAATTTAAGATTTTCCTAAAATTTCAAATTTTGGTCAAACGTGGTCAACGTTTGACTTCTTGTTGAAAATTTTCAAATTTGAACTTTGAATAATGAAGCTGTATTTGATGCTATTATTTCTCTACTTTTCGTTTTATTTAAAATCCGAATTTTATACTTTTCAAAACTGTAATTTTTCAGCATATTTCACACGGCTATTTTTCGTAAATTGGTTTCATATTTTATTTTGATTTTGGGTAGGCTAATAGACTAAAAATGCTAAAAGTCGCACAAAATTGATGTTTGACTAAACGTGTAGCCATATCCTACTCAATGAATGTACACGTTCAAATTATAATACGTGTTTAAATCTTTATGGCTGATTCAAATTTTTTTTGTGCGTTTCTTTCGTCACGTTTTTAGTTTGCCTGACCTCTTCACTTTTCCCATTCCTCGTATATTTACTGCTCTCATTATTCTTTTCTTCCGTGCAAAAAAAATTTCGCTGTAAGTTTTAAATTATTTTTCTTCTTCCTCTAATTCATTTTCTTCCTTTCTCATGTGTTTGGCCTTCCACCTACTGTGCAGTGACCACATCATGTTATCTCAACCAAACTCCCTCTGGCCGAACTTATCTCTGCCACCATAAAACTTTTGCTGCTCCTCTTCTCAATCCAGGCCGAGCTACCATGTTCCTCCTCATCCAAATTTTCCATGGCCGAACCACCTCTCATGTCATCAGATCATCACCACACCTCCTCACCAAAACATCGTAGCCGAACCACCTGTTATCTTCACCCTGATTCTTTCCAATTTGCCAGGGCTGAACCATCACCTAGCCTTTACCATAGACGGCCACCATCACATCATATCCACCCCTCCTCCACCATCCAAACATTTGACTGAACCCAAAAAATCCACCTATCCGAACCCTTTTCTTTCCACTTTCCTTGCACTTCCGTGAGTTGCCTAGCTTGAAACCATAACCAAGCCTTTTCTTGACCAGAGCACGTGTTGAAAAAGCCAAACAACAGTGTAGCCGGGCCAAAATATCATGCTGCCCTGACGAAGATTTCTAGATGTCCGAGCCCAGATTCATGTAGTCGAACATTTTTGTCTTGATACAGTGCACATTAACATGTGGCCCAGTATTTTTGGCCTTCAGGCTAACTGTTTGTGTTTGTGTAAATGATATTCTGTATAATTCATTTTTATTTTGCTATTGAGTGAAAAAAATCTTTCTTGTGGTTTTATAAATATGATTTTGTGTAATGGTTTTGTGTTGAGTTAAAAATTTCCTTCGGTGCTTTATATAAATTTTATTTTTATGTTCTTCATTTATTTTGTGCTAAATAAAGGGATTTTTTTCGTATGTTCATATAAACTTTATTTCTGTATGAATTTTTTTTTACAATTTTCTATTTATGTTTTCTTTCAAATTTTATTTTGTATACTTTATTTGTTTTGGGTTGAGTAAATTATTTACATATGTTTGTTTTTGTTTTCTAAGATTCAGGTTGGGATTCTCCTTCCATTTGAGTTGTTCATGATCTTTTGTGCTTTTTCGAAGTCACTTGGTTGTGTTTGATACTTCGTCTCTAGCCAAAGAAGGTGAGTTTATCACTTTCGACAAACATACTTATATTTGTGAATTGATGATTTGAGTTGTATAGATGTGTATATGCATGTGTATTTAGTAATTCATATATGGTATGATATGTTATCACCTGATGCTATACTTGTTTCGATCACATGCCATGTTATATTATTCTGTTATTTCATTTTCTGCTCTCATACTGCAAGTTCCCTCACTATGGGTTGAAATGATACATACCCGAATGGACTTTAGAATAGAGAAAAACCGTTACGAGATGAAATGATAAGCTCGAGCGATTTTTATTTGACTTGGGATTGCCAGTTGAAATGATATAAAACCCGAAAATTTAATTACGGATTGAAATGATACATATCCGTATCACTTGACCAAAGGTTAGAAAATTTTATACAGGCCCGTGGTTGGTTTTAAAGTAATTTTCTGAAAATTATTAAGTATTTTTGATTTTTATATAAGAATTTTGACTTAAATTAAATTAATATTTTATAAAAATTATACATATTTATCTTACATGTAATAAAATGTTAAGTAAACAAATGGTTTAAAACGTAATTTTGGAGTTTGAATTTTATTGTAAAAATTTGATTTTAATTTAATAATCCAATTTGACTTAATAATAATTTTTTTATCTAACCTAGTAATATAAATTTGAATTTATGAAATAATATGTTTTAAATAATTAAACGAAAAGTTAAGTTAATAGTGTATTTTAACTTAATATAAGAAATACTGTTTAATTGGATATTTTATAATAAATTTATTTAACTAAATTCATAGTTTAACTAATATCCAAATAAATGATTTATTATGATATATTATGGAGATTCCAGAATGAAGTACGATTGTGGCGATGATCCTATATAAGGTATATACTTGGACCCGACTCCTATGAGTTGGCTTAAGGTGGCCAAAACAGGAGCAATCGACGGGCCAAGTGAGGTAGCTCCTCTGATCGAACACACTTTTTCGTATGCCATTCTATTACTTTGTGACTGATATGGTCCGCACCTTCGATTTGGGAGTGTGGCTCGAGGTGGATGGTAGCTGCGGCTATGCGTTACCACCAGCCCGGAAGTGTAATTGGTATATCTACCATAGCATTGCCTAGTTGTGCTGTGTCACCTACCCTATCGAGACCACTACGAGTTCGTTTTCTGTCATACCTATGGAGTATTCTCTAGTAGCCTCCCGATCAGGAGGTATTACGGTATTGTATAGAGTATTACGGTATTGTATAGAGTATTACGGTATTTTATCGTCGATTTGAATGGTCCAAAATGGCGGGATGTTACAGTTGGTATCAGAGCTTTGGTTTTAGGCAAACCATAGCCTGTAGAGCAAAAACTCATTAGAGATAGGTAGAAACACCCTAGAATGAGTAAAATCAATCTTAGAATCATTCTTTGCGAGAGAACATATTTTCAAGTATAAAATGGTTTCCAAATGATTTTCAAATGATTCTTCAAAAGATTATTTTAGATATAAAATTTTCTTGTTTCAAAATCTAATTTCCTAAGAATATCCTTCTTTTGGAATCCACCTTGTTTAATAGAATTCTTTGAATAGGATTTCCATTCTAGGTGAGTATTTCTTTAACTTCTCTATTACCTTTGTCCTAAAATTCATTCTTGATTTTTCCAGGATGAATCGTAGGAATGCCAGAGGTCAGGTTCCTGGTGTTACCCAGTTCCAACACCAATTGCACCCATTAGGTTCACCGCTCTTTGTAAAGGATTCACTCAGCTTGGTGGTACCAAGTTTACTGGATCAGAGACCATCATTGAGGCTCAACAATGGCTGAGGAGTTTGGAAACGATTTTCCTGGTTTGGAGATCACCACGCTTAAAAGCATCAATTAGCATCATGGTAGTTGCAGGAGGCAGCCCTGGATTGGTGGGAGTCTGTTGTAGCCAACACTATTAAGGCGGATATTTCTTAGGATCAGTTTAGGTATTATCTTGAATTGGTTTTTGAGTTTGGCTTAGTATCTCTTTAGAATCTTTCATCAGTTTGGATATCTTATTTCAGGGATGCTTTTGTGGCAAAGTGGATGCCCGAAGCTGGAAGTCTCAGCTATACAGGGAGTTTATGGATCTTAAACAAGGGGATATGTCATTTTCTGAGTATGAGAGGAAGTTCAATGAACTTCCCAAGTTTGGTTCTAGCCTGATTAATAACCCTCTGAAGAAGAATGAGAAGTTTATAGCTGGAGCTCGCCCAGAGTTTTATGATCATCTCATTTCTCATGTGCATACCCTTTTACTAGATTGATGGATATGGCTATTAGATATGAGACCCCACTTCTAAGGCACCATCTGTTACTTGTGCACCTTCATCTCAGCCTGTTTCTAGCAACTCTAAGAAGAGAAAGTCTAATTTCCATCAGCAGAAAAAGAATTGGCTCAAGAATGCAGGTTTGGGATCTTCTTCTCAGAGGCAGCCCGTTGATCTTTCTTCCATCTCTTGCTTCAATTTTGACCAGAAGGGCCACTATGCCAATAGTTTTCCTACTTCAGTTGGAATTGCTGTTCCTCCAGCTCAGATGACTAGGCATGATCTTAGCCATATTTGCTTGCAACCTGGCCACTTCAGGAAGGATTGTCCTACTCAGCAAAGGGCAAGCCATCTGGTATCTTTGCAGTTACTTAATCTAATCCACTTGCACCTAGTGACACCAAAGGTACTCTTCAGGGCATCTTTACTTTATTTAATTTTTTTAGGGTTTTATTTGACACTGGAGCTTCTCATAGTTTCATTTCTATGGATCTTTGTAATAAGTTTGAGCATGTTCTTTCACCTATGTATGCAAGTGAATGTGCGTTTCTAATCCTATTAGTGGTCTCGCGAACCTTAGTAGGATTTGTAAAGGGGTAAAACTCTTCCATTCTGGCTCTTGTTTTTATGGTGATTTCTATGTTCTTGGTTTTGATGCTTCTGATATATTGCTTAGAGGAGATTGGATGAAGAAGCATGAAGCCGTTATATCATGTAAAGCCCAAACTGTTTCTCTTGTTGGTGATAAGGGTACTCCTTTGGTGAATCAGTGCCGTATGCCTCAGGATTATGCTGGTAGTTTTATTTATTCTCATGATTCTTCTCCTGGTGATCTCTACTCAACTCCTATGGTCAAACTCTATCCCGATGTATTTGGTGAAGTCACTTCTTTACCTCCTAAGATGGGAATCGAATTCCTTATTGACCTGATTCCTAGAGCTCGACCCGTAGTTCTTCCTCCCTGAAGAATGGCACCCCGTGAGAAGGTTGAGTTGAGGAAGAAAATTGAGGACTTGTCCTCCAAGGGTCTAACAGACCTAGTCAGTCCGAATGGGGAGCAGCTGTGGTATTTGTCTCTAAGTCCGATGGTTCTCTTCGGATGTGTGTTGATTATAGGGAGCTGAACAAGCTCACTATGAAAAACAGATATCCTATGTCTCGCATTAATGATATGTTTGATCAGCTTTATGGTGCTAGAGTGTTCTCTCAACTTGATCTCGTAACAGGTTTTCACCAGGTCAGAGTTGCTGAGGAAAGTATTCCTAAAACTTCTTTCCGTACTGAGAACGGTTTCTATGAATGGTTAGTTATGTCTTTTGGCTTGACTAATGCCCCAACTTTCTTTGTTGATTTAATGAATCGTGTTTTTCATGACGTTCTGAATAAGTTTGTTCTCGTCTTCGTCGATGATATTCTTGTCTTCTCTAAGTCAAAGAAGGAGCATGAGTCTCATCTAAGTTTTGTTCTAGAGACTATTAAGAGCCATCAGTTGAAGGCTAAATTCTTGAAATGCCATTTCTGGAAAGATGAAGTCCGATTTCTTGGGGATATTGTTTCAGGCGAAGGAGTCTCTGTTGATCCAGTTAAGATTGTTGCGATCAATGTAAGTCTATTCTTCCTTTCTCTCTTTTGTTTTCTAATTTTTCTATCTATCTCTGTGGTTCTTATTTTCCCTATTCCATTTCAGGATTGGGAAACTCCTAGGACTCCATTTGATATCCATAGCTTTCTGGGCCTTGCTGGTTATTATCGAAGATTTATTGAGAATTTTTCTCGGATTGCTGCACCCCTCACCGCTTTAGTTCATAAAAATGCTAAGTTTATAAGGAATGGTAAGTGTAAAGCTGCATTTAATGAGTTAAAGCAGAAGTTTACTTCCCCACCAGTTCTTACTGCTCCAAATGGAAATGAGGGATTAACGGTATACATCGAAGCTAGTCGTTCAGGTATGGGAGCTGTTCTGATGCAGGATGGTAAGGTTATTGCAAATGCCAGTCGTCAATTGAAGACCCATGAAACCAATTACGCAGTTCATGATTGGAATTGCTTGTTGTGGTTTTTGCTTTAAGCTTTGGAGGCATAATTTTCTGGGAACTAAGTTTGAGCTCTTTACAGATCATCAGTCTTTGAAGTATATTTTCACCCAAGAGTATTTGAATCGTAGGTTAGATGGCTTGAGTTTCTAGCTTCTGACGACCTCGACAACAACTATACCCGGGGGAAAGCCAATGTTGTTGCCGATGCCTTAAGTCGGAAGAAGGCGATGTTGTGTCAACTTGTTGTTTCTTCTCCTCTTATGGATCACATTATTGCTAAGCAGGATGAGGATAGGATGCTTAAGCTTATTAAGGAGAATGTTCGTAGCAGACTTGGTGGTAGTAGCCCAGATGGTAAGGAAGCTCAGGTTGACGATAGAGGTATTTTGAGGATTAATAATCAGATTTGTGTCCCGAATGTCGATGGATTGAGGCAAGAGTTACTTTGGGAAAATCATCGGTATAGACTTTCTATTCATCCAGGTGTGACGAATATATCAGGATATGAAGAGGTTGTATTGGTGGAGTGGTATGAATCAGGGTATCTCTCTTTTGTTAGTAGATGTACGACTTGTCAACAGGTTAAGGCTGATCATCAGAAGATTGCTGGATTATTGCAACCCCTTGAGGTTTCCAATTGGAAATGGGAACAAGTTTCAATGGATTTTATTGATGGTTTACCAAGGACTAGGAGGGGTAATGAGAGTATTTGGGTGATTGTGGATAGGTTGACCAAGTTAGCTCATTTCATTCCGGTTAGATCTATCTGAATCTAAGTATTGCTTGCCATCCACCGACCAATGGTCAAACGGAACGAATGAATCAGATTCTGGAGGATCTTCTTCGTGTTTAAGTTCTTGATTGTAGAGGATCTTGGGAAGATCATCTCCGTCTTGTTGAATTCACCTATAACAACAGTTGTCAGGTATATCTTCTGTTTAATCTTGTCTTAAACATTTATCTATCTTGTTCTATCCTTGAATTCGGGATAGTACTGTAATGGCTCCGTTTGCTGCTCTTTGCGGACGACCTTGAAAATCTCCATCTTATTGGATTGAATCCGGTAATTTTTTGGTTCTTGGTCCTGATATGATTCTTGAGGCATCTGTGAAGGTTGAGGAGATTAGGAGGAAGATGAGGATTGCTCAGGATAGGTAGAAGAAGTATGCTGATAGGCATAGGAGGAGTTTGGAGTTTTCTATTGGTGATCAGGTTTTCCTTAAGACCTCTCCATTGAAGAATGTGATTCGGTTTGGTCGGAAAAGGAAGCTCGCTCCTAGGTTTATCGGTCCTTTTCGCATCTTAGAGAGAGTTGGCTCTTTAGCTTATCATTTGGATTTGCCGGAGAAGCTTTCTGGAGTGCATAATGTGTTCCATGTTTCACATCATCGTCGGTATCTTCACGATCCATCCTTGATTATCCAGCCTTCTGCTTTCAAGAGTTTGGATGTAGAGCCAAACCTTACTGTCGAGAGGAAGCCACTTCATATTATCGATAGAGGTACGAAGTAGCTAAGAAGGAAATCTGTCAGCCTAGTCAAAGTGCAGTGGAGTACTGATGATCGGGATTGTACTTGGAGACGGAGGAGAGCATATGTGCTTCGAATCCGGAATTGTTTGTTCCAGGTACTATTTGCTATTCAATCTTATCTTTCTTTGTTTTCCCCTATGTTTCGTTCCTTTTCAAGGACGAAAAGCTTTAAGTGGGAGAGATTGTAACATCCCATAATTTTAGTAAATATTTTATTGTAATTTCATTTGAAAATATTGAATTTAAATTATTTAAATTTGATAAATTGGAAATTTCGATTTTATTTTGAGTTTTGATGTGAAGAATTATTCCAAATTAAATAAATTTTTTTTTTTTTTGAAATTTCAAATTTTTGTCAAACATGGTCAACGTTTGACTTTTTATTGAAAATTTTTAAATTTGAACTTTGAATAATGAAGCTGTATTTGATGTTATTATTTCTCTACTTTTCATTTTATTTAAAATTCGATTTTTATACTTTTCAAAACTATAATTTTTAAACGTATTTCACACGGCTTTTTTTGTAAATTGTTTTCATATTTTATTTTGATTTTGGTTAGGCTAATAGACAAAAAATGCTAAAAGTCAGAAAAATTGATGTTTGACTAAACATGTAGCCATATCTTACTCAATGAATGTACACGTTCAAGTTTTAATACGCGTTCAAATCTTTATGGCTGATTCGATTTTTTTTGTTTCTTTCGTCACTTTTTTAGCTTTCCTGACCTTTTCAGTTTTCCCATTCCTCATATATTTACTCCTCTTATTCTTCTTTTCTTTTCCACAAACAAAATTTTTCACTATAAGTTTTTAATTATTTTTCTTCTTCCTCAAATTCATTTTCTTCCTCTCTCATGTGTTCGCCCTCCAAAACTTTGGCCTTCCACTTGCTGTGTCATGACCACAACATTTTATCTCCACCATACTTCCTCTAGCCAAACTTATCTCCACCACCATCAAACTTTTGCTGCTCCTCTTCTCAATCCAGGCCGAGCTACCATGTTCCGCCTTACCCAAATTTGCCATGGCCGAACCACCTCTCATGTCACCAGATCATCACCACACCTCCTTACCAAAACATCATAGTCGAACCACCTGTTATCTTCACCCTGATTCCTTCCAATTTGCCACGACCGAACCATCACCTAGCCTTCACCATGGACGACCACCAACACATCATCTCCACCCCACCTCCACCATCCAAACATTTGCCTGAACCTAAAAACTCCACCTAGCCAAACCTTTTGCCTTCCTTTTGCCTTGCACTGCCGTGAGTTGCCTAGCTTGAAAACATGACAGAGCCTTGTCTTGACCAGAGCACGTGTTGACCAAGCCAAACAACAGTGTAGCCGAGCCTATTATCATGCTGCCTTGACCCAGATTTCTAGATGACCAAGCCCAGTTTCATGTAGTCGAACACTTTTGTCTTGAGTCAAGGCACATTAACATGTGGCCGAGCATTTTTGGCCTTCAGGCTAACTGTTTGTGTTTGTGTTTGTGTAAATGATATTCTGTATAATTCATTTTTATTTTTCTATTGAGTGAAAAAAAATCATTCCTGTGGTTTTTTAAATATGATTTTGTGTAATAGTTTTGCGTTGAGTAAAATTTTTCCTTCGGTGTTTTATATAAATTTTATTTTTATGTACTGTTTTTATTTTATGCTAAAAAGGAGAAATATTTTTGCATGTGTTTATATAAACTTTATTTTTGTATGAATTTTATTTTTCTACATTTGTCTATTTATGTTTTCTTTCAAATTTTATTTTGTATATTTTATTTATTTCGAGTTGAGTAAATTATTTACGTATGTTTATTTTTGTTTTCTAAGATTCGGGTTTGGATTCTCCTTCCACTTGAGTTGTTCGTGATCTGTCGTGCTTTTTCGAAGTCGCTTTTTTGTGTTTGATACTTCGTCTCTAGCCAAAGAAGGCGAGTTTATCACTCTCGACAAACATACTTTTATTTATGAATTGATGACATTTGAGTTGTATAGATATGTATATGCATGTGTAGTTTGTAATTCATATATGCGTATCATATGTTATCACCTGATGCTATACTTGTTATGATCACATGCCATGTTATATTTGTCTGCTATTTCATTTTCTGCTCTCATAATACAAGTTCACTAGCTATGGGTTGAAATGATACATACTCAAACGAACTTTAGAATAGAGAAAAATCATTATGAGCTGAAATGATAAGCTTGAGCAATTTTTATTTGACTTGGGATTGCGGGTTTGAAATGTTATAAACCTAGGAATTTAATTACGGATTGAAATGATACATATCTGTATCACTTGAGCATAGATTAGAAAATTTTATATATGCCCGTGGTTGGTTTTAAAGTAATTTTCTAAAAGTTGTTAAGTATTTTGGATTTTTATATATGAATTTTGACTTAAATTGAATTAATGATTTTATAAAAATTTATCTTATATGTAATTAAATGTTAAGTAAACAAATGGTTTAAAACGTAATTTTAGAATTTGAATTTTATTGTAAAAAATTGATTTTAACTTAATAATCCAATTTGACTTAATAATAGTATTTTCGTCTAACCTAGTAATATAAATTTGAATTTATGAAGTAATTTGTTTTAAATAACTAAAATAATGAAAAGTTAAGTTAATAGTGTATTTTTAATTAATATAAGAAATACTATTTAATTGGATATTTTGTAATAAATTTATAGTTTAATTAATATCCAAATAAATGATTTATTATGACAAAATAGATTTTGTATAATAATTATGTTGAAATTGTAAGTATATATAATGCAATGATTTTATATAAACTGTTATAGTGGTAAAGATAATGTTTTAGAAATGCTATGATTATAAAGATCATGGTTTCAAAGTGTTATGGATTCTAGGTATGATGATTTCAAAGTGTTATAATTAAGCGTATAAATTTTAAAGTGATAAGACTTTGAAATTGAACATTATTTTGATGGAATAATGGTATTGGATTTAAATGGGTTTTGAAATGAGTATGTTTGATATGGAAGATAAACCATTTGAAATTGAGTAACCATGGGTTATAATAACGTTTGGTTGTTATAGAGACCGGGATTGGAAGTTTTCATACCCTCTACCAACTCCAAAAACCACTTTAACAACTGTGTACGTGGTGGAGATTCCAGAATGAAGTAGGATGGTTGCGACGATCCTATATGAGATATATACATAGACCCGACTCCCGTGAGTTGTCATAAGGTGGCTAAAAAAGGAGAAATCGACGGGCCAAGTGAGGTAGCTCCTCCGATCGGACACACTTCTTCGTATGTCATTCTATTACTTTGTGATTGATTTGGTGCGCACCTTCGATTTGGTAGTATGGCTCGAGGTGGGCGGTAGCTGCGGCTATGCGTTACCACTAGACCGGAAGTGTAATTGGTATATCTACCCTGGCATTGCCTAGTTGTGCCGTGTCACCTACCCTATCGAGACCACTTCGAGTTTGTTTTCTGTCATACCTATTGAGTTTCCTCCGGTAGCCTCCCGATCAGGAGATATTACTGCACTGTATAGATTATAGGCACTATAAAATGTATTAAAGGGGATATGGGTAACGCCTTAACGCTATTTTAATAGTTTACTTTACTTTAGACATTATCATAATAGCGTATATTACTACATAGTAGATAGTTTAACGGATCCTTAAAGGATGGGCGATCCCAAGCATCCTTTAAGTTACTGATGCATTTTATATAGTTCACTTGAGTTGATTTACATTTTATAAGTACGTATGTCCCGACTCAAGTGTTTTGTGTTTTGCTTTACGATCTGGTCAGCCCGAGTATCACAGCTTTGGATTCATCTTTGGAGCTATAGATCCACTGGAGTTTTAGCTACCTATCTATATTTCTGTTTCAGTTGTTGCCATTCAACTTTGCTTATGTACTAGTGGACATATGTATTTGTATTTCCAGTTATTTGCTTTTAGACTCTGTATTATGTATTTGGTTTGAGACATTGTATCTAGTAGCTTCATGAACTACCATGTTTATTTAATTCTGCTGCGAGTTATTCCGATCTTCTATGTCTGTGATTCTGTGATTGATTTTATTTGCTCCAAATTTTATTAACAATCTGTTGTTTTGAATTATTCAAGTACGACATGTGTGGTTTTATTGTCGATTTGAACGGTCCAAATTGGTGGGATGTTATATTTTAATAACCAAAACTTATTTTTATCCTGTAGTGTTTCTTCAAAAATAAATCAAAATGCTAAAAAGAAAATGTTTTGAGATTTAGAAACTTTGAGACTTTTTTCGAGTTAAAAGAAAATGAAAATTCAAATATGCCATGAAAAACTAAAAAAAATGAAAATGAGGCCCTCCCCACACTTATTACTTAACCGTGTCTCCATAGTCAACGCATGATATAATGAGTGTAGCGGAGAAAAATATGTACATATTTACAAAAGAAGGTTAACATTCTTACTAAACGTAGCTTGGCTCATGAAGAATCATGAGCTCCTCCTCTTAGTTACTAGGAAATTACAAGAAAGTTTCAAACGATGACCGTTGACTTTGAAAATCGATCCATCCCCACGGTGTTGTATTTCTATGGTACAGTGTGGAAAAGCAGTTCGTACCACAAATTGTCCGGACCATCTCGATTTAAGTTTCGCAGGGAATAAATGGAAGTCTTGAGTCATATAAAAAAACATTTTGGTTAGGCAAAAATGTTTTTCTTAGGATTGACTTGTCATGGAAAACTTTTGTTTTTTCTTCGTAAATTTTCTCGTTTCAATACGCGTCATTCCTAAGTTCTTCTAGTTCGTTGAGTTATAGTTTTCAATTTTCGCTAGATTTATCGAGATCAAGTTTATGTTCTTTATTGCCCACAACGCTTTGTGTTCGATTTCAACCGGTAAATGGCAAGCTTTCCATAAACCAAATGAAATAGAGACATCCCAAGGTTAGTTTTAAAAGCAGCACGGTAATCCCAAAGTGCATCGATCGATTTCTAAGACCAATTTTCCGATTCTTGTTGACAATTTTCTCCAAGATTTGTTTTATTTGGCAATTTGAAATTTTAGCTTGCCCATAAGTTTGAGGATGATATGGAATGGATAACTTGTGGATTATCAATCATTAATTTTCAAAAGATTGATTGTAAAAAGGAGTTTTGTTATCACTGATTATTGTACAAGGTGTGCAGAACCTCGTAAAGATGTTTCTTTGAGAAATTTCACAACAATTCTGTGGTCGTTGGATTTGCAAGGAATGGCTTCGACCCATTTTGAGACGAATCGACAGCGAGAAATTCTTCCAAGCACTTGGCATTGATCAATAATAAGAATGGGGTTTAGAGGCATCATATCTCGTCGAGAAGTTCTTCCAAGCACTTGGCGTTGATCGCAAGTCTTACAAAATTTGAACTAGTCTTTAAAAGAGAAGGCCAATAAAAACCACACTAAAGCACCTTCCACCACACGCTTGATCATAGAAAAATGAAAGAATACTCTTGATCTCATTGTCTAGAATGCAACGTCGAATGATTTAGTCGGGGCAGTATCAGAACAAGTATGGATCGTCCTAATAGAAATATTTCACTTGGGACATGTATTTGTATTTGTCCTATTTGGACCAAGATGAGTGAGTTTCTTTAGTGACTAAGTAGTTCACTTTATCAGTGTATCATGGATTAATAGAAATTGAAAGAAGTTGTCCATCGTGGAAGTTTTCATTGATTGGCAAAGAAGATGGTGCATTCGAAAGACGAGATACGTGATCGCCTATGAAATTATCAGATCCATTTTGTCCTTGATTGTAAGATCAAACTCTTGTAATAAAAGGATCCAACTAATTAAAAGAGATTTAGCATCCTTTTAGCGAAGAGAAATCGAAGCGCGGAATGGTTCGTGCACACAGTAATGTGTGACCCGATCAAATATCGTCGGAATTTTTCGAGAGCAAAACTACCGCTAGAAGCTCTTTTTCTAGTGTCGTTGCTTGGGAATAGTTTTGATTTTAGTTTTCTATTCTTTGGATTATTTTCTTTTAATTTTTTTGTTTTTTTATTTTGTGTGTTGAGTGCATTTAAAAAAAATTACTGTGTTGTGTGATTGTTGTTTTATTTTTGTTTGCAATTGTTTGTGTGAGTGTAGTCTTTCTATTTGTTTTCTGTTTCCGTATTGCATTTCTATTTAGAAAAGAAAAGAACACACACAATTCAAAACCAAAAAAAATGTTATTTCATTTTCTTTTACAATTTGGCATCTACATTTTCTTTTACAATTTCATTTTCTTTTTTTGCATTTACATTGGAAAAAAACTACTATCATTTTCAACCCCTCCTCCTTGGCCATCAAACACACTTCCTTGCCTCTTCATATCCATCCATTCCCCGCCCATACAACTGCATATCTTCCCTTACGACAACCCCAGTCATCTTCCCCTGTCACAAATCAACTGCATTCACAAGTTCACTCTGCACCCTCCATTGCACCTGTGCACATCTTACTTCAACAGTGTCACCACTCAAAATTATTGCACATACTTGTCAACCAAAACTAATACCATATTGAACACCGCCTGTCAATCAAAATTACGACCAAAACGAGCCCATCTCTCCGGCAAAGGCGTCAAGAACTTGTTTGACAATGGAATTTCTATCGAATTAGAAAATTATCGACAAATTTTGAAATAAAAATAACCGCAAGCGCATGGCATATAATTTTATATGGCAAGTGTGGGTCGATCCGCATTAAATTTTTAAGATTTTAAAACTTTCTGATAATCAAATTAGACCAAAATGAAAGAGGATTGTTATCTAGCAAAAAAATGAAGCTAAAACTTAGAATGAAAATGTGATTAAAAACTATGTGATTAGAAAACAATTTAGAGGCAAATTCACTCTCATATTTATATAAACTAACAAACATACAATCTATGATCTCTATTTTTGATACTAAGTGACATAAGTATTGCATTTATCGTAAGTATGGTTTATTTATGTTATTAGTTAACAAAACTTAAACCATCAAATTATAATGCAACAAATAAATCACTTATCAATTCTCATGAAAATGAAGCCAAAGCAAAAGCTATTTTAAATATGATCTATTTACTATTGTAAATATAGATAATCAAGTTTGTTTTTACTTTCATTTCAAAATCAAAAACCAATTAGAAAATATTAATGTAATTTTTGTTTATGTTGAATAAAAATAGCTCATTTGCATGTGCAACATAAGCTATCAAACTCACTTACATAAACTTACATCAAAATCCACTTTCATGAAGCACAAATAAAAGAGATCATAATCATAGAAATGTTGAAATTACATAAATATAGAGAGCTTCATTACCCCTAAATTGAAGGGGTTTAGGTATTCATATGTGTTATCATATCAACACATGTAAGTTTTAACGTTGAAAAGCAAAGAGGTAGAAACTAATTAAAAGAAAAGAGATTAAGTACTTTTATGAAATTACATTAAACTAATTGCATAAATGTAAATCTAAGCTATGAACATGAAATGAAAGAGAATATAAAAATAAGCATAAGCATAAAAGTAATGTGAATCATGTAGAAAAGAAAAGAGAAAGAGGCTAAGAAGCCAATTTTTATTCATGTAACATTGAGCTTACAACTTGCTTGCTAATTTGCTAAATACAAATGAGAGTAAGAAGATATCTACATGTACATAAGTGGGCTATTTATACATGCATAAAATCCTAATTCAATTTTTAGGGAACTTCCGAAAATTCCCTTTGGGAAGTGTAGCCACCAAGTAACTATTATACTCTAATTAATCCATCATAGAGTATGCATAAAGCTTTAACCTCTACTTAGTTGTCCATTAGCTTCTAATTGTAGGTTTAGGTAATTGGATGGGGTCCTTCATGATTATGAGTTTGAATTATTTCTTCTTCATTTTTTTTGTATTTTCTTGTGCATGCATATATCTTGATGAAACCTTCATCCATGTGTATACAAATTCTCATAAAAATCATAAAAAAAAAGTCCAAGTAAAAATTCTCAAATTAGGACATGCACAAAAATAACCATTTTACCCCTATATGAAGATGAAAATATGGTGATTGGCAAATAATTGAATTTTTGTTTAAACATGATAAAATACCCAAATATGACATTTGTTTAAATAAAAATGGATAAAATATGGATGTAAATATATGCACATTTACATGCACATCATCAGTACTTTACTTCTTTATTAGTGCTTTACTTTATTTGGAGATAGAGTTCCTTTGAGTTTATTTTGATGATGTATAAACTCTACTCCATTGCTTTGTATGAATATTGTGAACCTTGCACTTTGATATTTTCTTTGTTTTATTTAGCTATACTATCTGTCTTTCTTGTTTTATATCTATGTTGATATTATATTTTGTTCGATGCGCTATGAAATATATGACTGGTTATGATTGGATTTTAGTTATTTTATCCTTGACAATCGCCCTACATCGACCGAGTATCATTACAATGCATTCTTTAGGTTTGTTGTGTACCAAGGGTGTAGGGTGGTCATCACACAAGGTACACTAACTTAGGTTTAGTGATTGACTTAAGTTGGTACTTATATTCATTAGAGATAAGGTACGTTGAACACATTAGAATGAATTGAGCAATATATGAGAGAGAATTCTTGTTATATACTATAGGTTCAATAATATATTAGCATTGCATATAGTACGTAAGTTGCATTACACTCTTGAGCACCATAGATGAAGTTTTCTTTATGAGATACCAACCATTCTTATTATAGAGTTTAAGACCAAGCCGACATATACAGAACACTACTAAGAATCCTACGTCGGGAGTGGAAGATGTGGGAGTAGGTTTAGGGAAATCTAACCCCAATATGAAAGCCATGTTCATAGAGAATATAAGGAACATGCTGCAAAATACCCTAGGTGTTTCTCTAGTATCTATTGGTGGTGGTTCTCCAATGCAAGTGCCCAGGGCCAACTTTGCTACGTTAAATAAGGACTATTCTAGCCTTAGTGGCAAACTATTCATTTGAATGAATCGGCTGTGGAAGTGCAGGATTGGTTAGATGCCTAGGAGCATATCTTTGAAGATTTGGATTTGGAAGATGCACTAAAAAGGAAGTTATCCTCTAGGAAACTTGAAAGTCACATCTTGGGACGATGGAATGTTGTTAACATTGATGCTCCTGAAGATCAGTTCACTTAGGAGTCGTTTAAGGCTAGATTTAAGAGAAGTTCATACCAACCCCTAAAAGTTATTTTCTTATGAAGTTTGCTGAGTAAAAATAGGGAAAGAAGATAATGCTAAAGTATGTGGCTGAATTTGACATGTTATCAAAATATAGTTTACCTTCTATTGATACCCCTTTGAAAAGAATAAGAAGTTCATCATGGGTTTGGATAGTTATCTGTGAGAGAAGTTGATGGGACATATTGATGAGTCCTTTAAGAATCTAGATAAGAAAGCTATGAGGCACGAGAGTCTTTACTCTAAGTCAAATGCAAAAGTTGCTGTTTCAAAGGAAGAACCAAAATCTCAAGCAAGCGGTGGAGGCAAGAGGAAATGGAATGGCAAAGAGAAGAACCAGTCCGCTGAAGAGGATGGTCAGAGAAAAGGCAAGTGGGAGCTGAAGTGCTTTAATTGTAGTAAGATGAGTCATCTTAGAAAAGACTGCTAGGCCTTGGCTGGTGGGGAGAGGAAGTGCGTCGTCTATGATAAGGCCAGACACTTAAAAGGGACTACCCATTACTACAAAAGAGTACGTAGAATGGTATTGCTTATGCATTTGATGCCATTCCTATTTTTATCGGCTGCTCCGCTGGCCAAGGGGAAAGGCAAAGGCATACTTATCCGTGGTTCGCTTTTCATTTGTGTTATGCCTACGCATGTTTTAATTGATATCGATACGTTAGACCCTTTGTATATCTAGTGATTTAGTAAGTAGGTTAGATTGACAACCTGACCTAGTAGGTAAGCCTTTATTATTTCGAACTTGGGGAAGGTTTGTCTGACTTAGGGATGGTTTTTTGAAATTCAGCATGTCAAGTCATGGATGCATATTTCATGATTTCTTTGTTTGGGTTTTGTGAGGATTGGTTGTAATGACCTGGAATTTCGAACACTTCGTATTTAAATATCCGAATTATTTAGATATTTGAATTATGGATTAAATGTTATTAAATTGATTTAATAACCTTGTTAACCCCTTTTTAATAATAATTAATGATGGTAAACTTATTTCAAATTTGTTTACAACAATAAATACTTTGTAGAAATGTCAATAATGTGACCGAAAATTGGTTTATCAATAAATAGTTTTTTCATCGATATAAGTTGTTTGAACTCTTTTGGGATAAGCTAATGATCAAGTGAAGACATTGGCAACTAATTAACTTACTTTTCTTCATGAAGTAATTATAATGTTCTAGAAGCTACTAATGGATAAAAGATATTTGTATGTAAGGGTCGTTTGGTCATTTACTTAGAAATGTAGTGTAAAGGAGTAGTGATGGGCCTGTGGAGGAATGAGCCTTCCACGGTATAATTTTAGGGGGGGAGGTAAAGGGAAGGGTAGGTAATACCCACTTATAGCCTATTTAATAGTGGGCATACATCCTTGATTCACTTTTGCAAATTTACAAATTGAAAACTATATTCTTCACATACTTCTCTATCCAAATTCCTGAAAGAAAATAATTTCAAAACAACTCAAATTTGGGCTAGATCCTTGTGAAAACATCACGATTCCTTGTATCATCTGAGATCTTGAAAAGGTGGAGCAATTATCCCCCACCCCCAAGTGGCCGTGAGCAATAAAGGCATAAAATATCCTTAAAATAAGTGAGAAAGTAAGGCGAAGGTAGGAAGTTAGGTGTTGTAAGGTATTGGACTTGGTTTGCTTGGAATTACTTGTTTGTTCAGTTAAGGGTGAGCTAACTCACCACCTTGAATGAAAATATATTATATATGTGTGCGTGTATTTGAATATATATGATTCGTGAGCGAATATTGGTATATGTTGTAATACTGATACATGTTTGTAATATTCTTTCACTTCTTGCTTTGAAATCAAATGATTCTGTAATCCATACGTATAGACTTGGATGGACTTGTAGCATAACCCTGAAACATAGCACATAGGTTATAGTTGAACTTTGGTTTAGATACGACTTGGATATGAAAGTGTTCATATAGCTATAGTTGCTATAATGTTAGGAATTACCTTATCTATGAAACTATGTAAAAAGATCCTTAGGGGTTTCTCACTATTTTTCTAATTTTTTATATGTATGCTTGCTTCCATAAAAAATTTGAACGCGAAAATGTTGAGTAGCAACCGAAAAATGGTCAAACTTATACTTATGCAAAACTGCCCCGTCTAGCTTTTGTTTCTGGAATTTAAAGGTTTGGAAAGAACTTTTATATTAAGTATTCCGTTTCATTCTTTTTGTAAGTTTTTCTAACTCTTATAAGATTATTTTAAAAGTGGTTTGACCATTTTTTGAATTTTTAAGAATTAGTTATGAATTTTTAAAGAAGAGGGTTTACTTTTAGATATAAATGAAACATGGTATTTCCAAGTTTTTAAATGAATTATAAACTTGTTATTTTAAAGTAACATTAACCCAAAAAATGGATCAACATCTTGGATTAAGTGTGAAAGCACTAGCCCTATTTGTCAAGGCAAATAAAATAGAAAAATCAATAGTAAATTGTAGAAAAAGTAAAGAGACGAGATTTTTATAATAGTTCGGCTGTTAATGAAGATTACTTCCACTTTATAGCTTTTATTGATCAACTACTATTACAAAGGAATTTGGATTAAAATATGAATTGTTTTCCTATGCTAGATCAAGCCACCATTGTTCGAGATAATTGGAAGGATTTCAGTTGCCTGTTAGTGGCTATTGTGAGGGAGAAGAAGAGTGAATAAACAATGGCAGAGTTTCAGCAGAGATCAGAGCCGATCCTCTTTCTGCTGTAGTTGAGATGGTTTTTATAGGGGTTCGAAAGCTCTTGGGTCGAGAATTTCTTTGTAAAGCCTATTGTCATCACGTGCAAATCTTCTCGGCGCAAATCAGTTGGAGGGAACTCACCTCTTTCTAAAGCAGAGTTATCATCAATTCCAGTTGGATCCGCCACTTCTATAACTTCAGGTCAATATGGTCGCCTGATTCAAGTCGATCCCGTCGTCGATCACACTCCTCCTAACTTATGAGTCTTGCGTGATCCTCCAGTGAAAGCTCCTTCATACCTTACACACAGGATTTTGTGAAGCATTTGCTCGCAATATGGTATCCTAGACGATGACGTGCTTCAACCATCGAGAGGTGAATTTTCTCATAGGCTACCTTCTGGATATGTGGCTTTCCATCGATATATGTGCATGTATGCTACAGTGCCCCTACTCAATTACTTCTTAATGATAACACTTCAGAACATAGGGTTAGCCCCATTCTAGATTCTTCCATATGGATATGCCATGCTGATGTGCTTATACATTGTGTTCATGCGGATGCTTAATCATACCCCAAGTTTCGCTGAGTTATAGCATCTTCTATTATTCGAAAAGAGAAAGGCTAACCCATTACTAGTTTATATCGAGGCGCAACGTAGCCAGAAACTTTTGCTTGATCTTCCCAGCAAAGTTCCTTCATTTAAGAATTAGTTCTTTTTCGCAATATGTCTAGAGGGATTCGTCCATTTATGGACCATGAGGGGTAAATCTCTTTCACCATGCTTGGAATTTCCTTTAATTGCTACAAATCTTTTGAATAATTATATATTCATTGTAGTTTTTCCGAAGATGAATAAGTATTTGGCACTCGGCACTATTCTTAATGCCCTAAAAGAAGTCGATTCTTAGGCATGCACAATTAGTTTCTTGCTTATAGATGAAATCTTCATCGATGTGGCTTTTACACCCTGGGAGGTCCGTTGGATTCATCAGCACTCCATCCTGCTCTAGACCTGAACCTGTTTTGTTTCCTTTTCCCATGACAATGGTGAAGATGATTAGGAAGAAGAAGGTGACCCACTCGATGGGTCAGAGAAGACCCTTGAAGGGATCCAAATTCAAGTCAAGGTCGATAATCTGCAAAAAATTCCATCGATCCCAGAAGAGAAAGAAGAAGAGTTTATTCAATGGAAGGATAAGGCTCCATTGATTGAAGGGAAGGAGGAAGGAGAGATTACTGAGGATTATCCTCTAAATGAGAAAGAAATAGATTGGGACATCGATGAGGGTGATATCAACTTAGGCAAGAAGGCCTTCGAGTTGAGCCCTAGACATGCTCTCTCACCTCCTTTGAAGAGCCCATTTAAGGAGCTTCTCCCAAGAATGAATCTATATCTAGCTATTTGTCGGAAGGTGTCGATATTGACTTGGGAGACAAGTGATATTTTTGTGAATATGGGTGACTTCACTTCAGAAGGGTTGCCTTCTCAGTTTACTCAGATCATCCCTGCAGGAATCAATGTCTTGACAATAGTTGGGGAATGATCTGGTTTGTGTACTCCACTGGGATCGTAAAACTATAGCACACTTTTCACTAGGATCACACACTTTTTATTATTATTTCTAGGATGTTTTAGTTCATCAAATGCCTCTTTCCTAAAGCCATTTTATCGCTTACTGTGGGAAACATGTCTCGCGGTTTTTACAATGATCTTAACCGAGTTTTGGAGTATCAGCATTTGTATAGACACTCTTCCAAGTACCATGCTCCCTAGAAGACTGACAAGAAAAGGAAGATGAGGAAGGATAGGAAGGTGGAAGATTGTCACCGTTCTGAGAAAGATCAAGACCGTGATAAGGAAAGTGGTTATGAGAAGAGGAAGAGCCCGATTGAGTGGGAAGATCTACAAGAGAGGTTGAAAAGAGAGCAAAAACCTACTTCTTCACGTCCTACTTCCACTATGGCAAACGTCCCTGCTTCTAAGGTCGTGAACTCCTCTACTCATGCTATTTTGACCACTTCTCTCCCGATTTCTAGGTGTGTGCCTTACACTCTTCCTACTGGACCTCAACATCTACAAGCTGTGTTTCCTAGTTTGTTCCTAAGAGGGGTTATTTTTGATAAGCCAAATTTGAAATTAGTTCGTACCGAATCTTATTCACCCTATCTCCAAGAAATTTAGGTCGGTTTAGAGCAAATGGAGGGATGGGGAAAATTAGGCATGCAGCCGTCTACTATCAATCGAAACAACTACCAAGAAATTCTCTCGTTCGAGTCTGAAAAGGATGAGTATGAGAAGAAGCTCGCAAATTGTGACACAGAAATTGAGAGGCTGAAGAAAGAAAGAGATGATGCCCTTAGGAGAGAGAGAAAAAGTGCTATTTTGCTTAAGGAGCTGAAAGAATCCACCGACCAAGCCGCACTCTTTTTTAGATATGGAATAAAGAAGTGCCATACTGATGATACGACTTTAAAAGAAAAGTTGAGGACAAGCGAGATGATGGTTGAGACGTAGAAGAAAACCATTGCCGAGCATGCTCAAGAAATTGCCTCCCTTCATGAACAAGTTTCGACTATGGATACTGAAAAGAAGCATTTGGCTGTAGAGAAGGCTAGCATGGATGCCAGCATTTCAGTGCTCCAAGATACCTTCACAAAGATGGAAGGCTTGGATGCTACTATTCTGGGCTTTTATGTCAACTCCATGCTGCATCTATGGAGTCTCAGTTATTTGGGTCCGTTGTTTCCTCGTACGCTTGCCATATTCTCGAAAGAGATTCTGGCCCGATTCCAAGACATGGGTGGCAATTATACCAAAGAGGAGTTGGTCCAGGCAAATGTGAACGAAGAATCTCACCAATCTTTAGTTGAGGGCTAGGAAATCTTGAGATTAGAGGTGGAATGAGAAGCTATTGATGTTTCTACCACCGTTAAGGCTGCAACCATGCATTTTCTTCAGGCCTCGATGAGCCGTCTTCGCATCTTCATGCTGATGAAGGGCTCATTTCTACTTCTTCTACGATTATGCAGTCAACAAAGGAGGGCAATGGCGAAGGCTTCGAAGTTGTAGTGCATGAGCAGACCCCCGTAGTAGGTAATTTACTTACCTCCCATGTCCTTGAAGAATTCCAATTTACGCCCGATGAAATTGTCGAGACGCCCGCCCTTTATTATGATATTATAGATCAACCCTCTCTTCCTGCTGAGTCATCTCCTTGTCATGGTGCAAGAACTATAGCCATTCTAACCGCATAACCCATCGTCTTCGCCTCTGGCTCGCAGCCCGGTTTGCAATTCCAGCAAATTGTAGTATCGCATGGTTTGGATGACCATTTTGTATCCCAAGAGGAAGGTTTGGCAGCTGCTGACATAAAGGAGTAAGCAGGTCAAGCTAGTCAACTAGACAAAGTAGAGGCGAGCATGCGATGACCGAGTAGTAGTTGATAGCGATGAAGAAGGTTAAAGGGCTAAAAAGGTCATCAAAGAGTTCTCACAGATCCCGCAAGTATAAAGGCAAAGGATGGTCCGCCAGTGGCCATGTTTCAAAGAGCAAGATTGCCTTAGGAGGGTAGAAGCCTGAGAAGTTGCTGATCAGAGGCGGGAAAGGCGGTAAGGGAAGTGGTGACAAGAAGTCATGATTTATCTTTTTCTTTTTTGGTTGTCTTTTGTACAAGTGCAGAGTTTGCACTTAGCACTTTCTTCTTGTTGTTGTAATAATGGTGTTTGTAATTTTCTATTCTTGGATGATATTGTGCGGGCACGACCCTCGCAGTTTGTTGTCGTACATGAAAAACATTATAAGTAATAAAGCTGTTGAAATTTTGATTGTAACTACACTTGTCTACTTATTGATGTTCCATGAAATGTTACCTTTTCATGCCACTCTTTTCTATTCATCATTGTCTTATTTAGTCCCGTAATCACTGCCAAAATTCTTTGTTTGGAGTAACAAAGCTGTAAAGTATTTGCTACTTTGGTTGAGTGTTGGTGTGCGAGTGCCCCTAGTTCATGGGACTATTTACTCCAAACACTTGATACGAGACTGTATGCCCTTGGTAGCCTCTTAGATGGCCACAGTCAGGTCGAACTACAACTTCTACCTTTGGGAACTTCTAGCTTAAGATATTTATGAATCTTTTTAGTAGCCTCACGGCGAGAAATTTACGCACTCAAGTGATTTACGTACTTAAGTGATTGGCGACGCTAGACAACACCGATTAGTTGATTACTTGTTAAGTGATTTTTCACGATGTTGACATTCAGGCTATCGTGCATATGTATCCCTCCTTAGAGTGTTAATTTCTTGGCTCCAAGGCAGTACATAATTTTTTCAGTATGTGATTTCCTCATCTATGGATGCAATTTTGCTGATCCAAGTAATTTTGCGAACTAAGAAGCGATGCTCAACTTAGGTAATTTTGTTTGCATGAACAAGATTTCACAATCCAAGAGGCGGTGCATGGCTTACGAAATGCACAACTTTGGTTTAAGCCTTCCTGGTGTCGCTGGAGTAACACCTATTCTTAGAAGGCAGGGATCGAGTTCCGTCGATCTAATGGTTTGACTCGATTTTTTTCGTCAACTCGACAGGTAGATGGGGCATACTTGAGCATGGCTCAACTATGTTAAGTAATGATTGGATGGTTTTGAGTCGATTTGACACCATCGACTCAATAGATAAATTTTGTGAATGTAGTTTTATTGGTTCAGAAAGCAAAGCAATTTCATTAGTAAAAGTTTGGCAAGTTCTTCCTATTTACAATGCCTTCAGTATTTCGGGATGGCTTATTCATAGAAAATAGGAAATACATAAGATAGCCTTAGATAAAGTAATAACGCGGCGATTTTCTATTTCAAGCTCGGAGAATTTGGGTTCCATCAACGGCTGTTAGCTTGAACGTGCCATCCTCTAACTACTGGCCGATTACATAGGGCCCTTCTCAATTTGGTCCGAATGTTCCCCATATAGGATAGACCCATTTGTGGACAAGGTCTCTTACTTCGGAAGTACAATTGTGGACCTTGAAGTTAAAGAATCATGCGACCCTTTTTGGTGAGCATAAATCCTTAGTTTGGCTTCCTCCCTCTTCTCATTGACCATATCGAGCGACTCGAGTAGGAGTTGCTCATTTTGCCTTTGACCAAAAAATTTCCTTTGATAAGAAGAGACTTCTAACTCGACTGAGATCATTACTTCTGAACCATATGCCATGACAAACGGTGAATGTCCGGTTGTAAATTTGTGAGTTGTCCTGTAAGCTCATAGTGTGAGTGGAAGTTCATCAACCCAATTTCCTTTGGCTTTAGTTAGCCACTTTTTGATGGTGTACTTGATGATCTTGTTCACCGCCTCCACTTGCCCATTTACTTACAGATGTGCAATATTGGGAAAGCTTTTCTCGATCTGGAAGCATTTGTAGAAGTCTTTGAACTCGGTGCTTTCGAATCGAGTCCTGTTTTCCATGATGATCTTTTATGGAACTCCAAACCTACAAATAATATTTTTAGTGACCAAGTTAATAACTTTCTCTGTGGTAATAGTGGCTAGTGGTTCCACTTCGGCCCATTTGGTGAAGCAGTCAATAACAACGATAGTGTATTCAGCTCCTCTGTGGCTATTGGCAATGCACTAACCAAATCGATTCGTGAGATTGGCCATGGGCTGACCATCTGTGTTTGCTTTGTTGAAGGACTTCGTTTGATCTTGCTGAATCTTTGGCATTGGTCGCACTATCTGGTATAATCTACTACAATGTGGTTTACCATTTACTAAAAATACCCATATTAGAGGATTTTATTTGCAAAGGTTTGCTCTTCGGTGTGATATCTACAGTCACCTTCATGAACTTCACTGAGGATCATTTGAGCTTCACTGTTGGTCATACACCTGTGCAAGGGAGAGATAATCCCTTTCTATAGAGTATCCCACCCTGTACCATGAATCTGGTGCCTTTCGAATAATGTTTTTTGTTGATTCCTCTCCACGAGGAGTGTTCCACTACGCATATAGTCCTTGATCATTTTCATCCATCTCTTTGGTTCTTTGGTTGTTTCAAAAATCTAGTAAATATCCATCTCGCCTATGCTTGGAGCTATTAGCATTTCAACTGGGATCAATCCCAATGACTGAGCTTCTCCAGAAGTTTCCAGTTTAGCTAGATAGTCTGATTTCGTGTTTTATTCCCTTGGAATATGAGTTATTGTGTAATGTCCGATGTCGTTTAGAAAATCTTGCACTTTAGATAGATATGGACAAGGTTCACTCCCCGGGCTTGATATTCACTTATCACCTAATAGATGACTAGCTAAGAGTCGCTATAGATGTGTATGGACTTTATCCTAAGTTTCCTCATAACCTTTAGCCCGATTATCAATGCTTCATACTTTGCTTCATTGTTTATTGCTGGGAATTCCAAGTGTAAGGCATAGCTAACAGATCTTCCTTTGAGAGTTTCGAGGATGACTCCTGTTCCCGAGTAGAAGTTGTTAGATGCACCATCAATGAACAACTTCTAGTGTGTCTCCACTTCTAGGGTATCTTCTTCTTTGTTATCTCGCATTATAAACTCGACAACAAAATATACTAGCGCCTGCCCGTTGATCGCCCTTCGAAGATGGTAAGTGATTTCATATTGACTTAACTTGATGTTCTAAATGATAAGCTGTCCAGAGATCTCAGTGTGGTACTACACCTGCTTCAAGGGTTTATTTATTAGTATTTTGACCGGGTACGCCTGCAAATATGGTCGTAACTTTCTATATGCGATCAAGAGGCAATATGCTAGTTTTTCCAATTTCGGATAGTTCTTCTTGACTCTATTGAATCATTTACCGATGTAACATACGGGTTGCTGGACCTTAGCTACTTCTTGTATGAGTGCAACACTCAATGCATGGGGCGAGATTGCTGATTAGATAAACAAGTCTTCACCGTCTACTGGCTTAGATAGGATTGATGGAGTTTCCATATGCTGCAGCAGTTCTTCGAAGGTAGTCTGACAACCCCGATTCCATTCAAAGTTCTTCTTTCCCTTCTTTAATGCGTTAAAGAAAGGCATACATTTGTCTGTTGATTTTGAGATGAATTGGCTTAGTGCTGCAACTTTCCTATTCAAGCTTTGTAACTCTTTCTTGTTCCTTGGGGCCTCGACTTCCCATAAAGTAGTAATTTGTTTGGGATTTGCTTTGATGCCTTTGGTGCTTACAATGAATACCAAGAACTATCCAGAGGCTACCCCAAAGTGATATTTAAGTGGATTGAGTTTCATTCTATATTTGTGGAGTATTTCAAACATTTTGTTGAGGTTGTCCAAGTGATTTGCAGCTATGCACGATTTAACCAACATATCATCTACATAGACATCCATAGTCTTCCCAATCTGATGCTTGAACATGGCATTTACTACTCGGTGGAAGGTTGCCCCAACATTCTTTAATCTGAATGGCATCACTTTGTAGTAGTATAATCCTAGATAAGTGATGAAGCTGGTGTTTTCCTAGTCAGGATCATGCACCATAATCTGGTTATATCAGGAGTAAGCGCCTATAAATGATAGCAATTCATGTCCGTTGTACCGTCCATAAGCTGGTCTATTTTGGGTAGAGGAAAGCAGTCTTTTGGGTAAGCTTTTGTTTAGGTCTGAATAGTCGATATAAGTTCACCATTTTCCATTGGATTTTTTGGCCAATACTTGATTAAATATGTATCACCCTATATTTTTGGTAACATTATTTAGGTTTTTTAATTAGTTAAATAAAATAAAATAATGTGCTAATTAGGAAATTGAAATTTGATTTTATTAAGGTAGCCATGCCATTTAACCAATGAATTAAAATAAGAGTTGAAATGAAATAGAGGAGGGGTAAAATAGGAAGGGGCAATTCTTATACCCTTAAACCTTGGCCATGTATCTCCATGCACATTCATTTTTCATTTATCTAAATTTTAAAACTTGAGCTCGACCACCATTAACAAGAGTATGATGAAGAAGACTAAGAAAAGCTAAGGAAGAAGCTAAATGAAATCAAATCTCAAGCTCCTTAATCTCTAAAGCTAAGGTGAATAATGACTATACCTCAATTTTTTCATTGATTTCGGTTTTGATATGAACCGAGCCTAGTTGCAATGATTTTCCATGTTTTTAAATGGTGGAATGATTATATGTAATTGTTGATGATTTATATTTGATCATTTAACTTTATGACATGTTTTAAGGTGAAAACCCTACCAAATGACATCTAAATGCCTTGCGAATTTTTATATAGACCGAAAATGATTTTTAGAGATGTGTTTCAATTTTCAAAATTTTCTAAATTAATTTGGTTCTTAAATGAATTTTCTAATGAATAAAATGTTATTTTGGGTTAAAAGTTATTTATATTTAAATAATTAATGGTTTGGGTTTGAAATTTATATATGTTAGAAAACATATAAAAAGTGATTATTTGTAATTTACGTAGAATTTTCCTAAGCGCTTTAATAGGCATATAAAATTATTTAAGGTATGAGACTTAAATGTTTTATATATTTAAGAAAGGAGAAGGGTCTGTTTATAAATAAATAAAAATTGTTATCTTTGGAAATTCGGCAGTACTTTTAGAAAAGAGAAACTTGCAATTAATCATAAATTGACAAACAAGGCAGGTTAGGTACAAAGAAATAGTTTAAAAGGACAAATATACATGGCTTTTACTGTTTCCATGCTTTCGGTTCCAGGCTTTTGCCTCCTTGCCTTCGCCTCTGACTCCATCGAAACCAATGCACACTATATTAGGTAAGTGGTACGTAGTGAATTGGATATAGGCGGAAGGTATAGGGTCGAAACCAGGGATTCCGAAGTGGTTGAAGCGATACTATGCTTTTAAGTGAAATTGCGCCTGCATGCTTTCTTCGAATAGCTTTTGACTGGGTTGGCTTTCGACCAGGTCAATTGGTTTTAAAGAAATGGTTTCGATTGGGTTGCGCCTTTGTTTTTAAATAATTGCTTTTGATTAAGTTGAAACCCCTGGCTGCCCCTTTCTACCTTTGAACCCTGATTGGTTTCGAAAGCGTTGCTTTATTTTGCTTTTCAAACTTGACCACTTCTTCAATGCTTTAGATGGGATGGTTTCAACAACATCACTTCTTTAATTAGGAATGATTTCGAAAGGAATGCTTTCAACTTTAATCAGTTTCTGATCCTGTTGCTCTACTTGAAGGCATAATTCAAATAGTTTCGACCGAAACGATTTCAAAGGTTTCGAAGGAGTAAATTTCTGAATGGTTTCAAAAGGTTTCCATATGTTTTAAATTGAACCCAAAGGCTTTTAAAATGTTTAGTACTTAATGCTTTCAAAAGTTTTTTTAATGCAGGTTTCGAAGGGGTGGTTCCCCAATGATTTCAAAAGGTTTTGAAGGAAGGTTTTCCAATGGTTTCAAAAGGTCAAAGAGGAAAGGTTTTTCTAATTTTTTCGAAATGCATGGTTTAAGGTTTGTAAAGAAGGATGTCTAATGTTTTAAAGCTTTCGAAGGAAAGGCTTTTAATGATTTTGAAAGGGTTACTTTCATTGGTTTAAAAATGGTTACTTTGAAGGGTTCAAAAGAGCAACTTTCAAGGGTTTTGAAAGGGTTGTTCAAAGGTTTTAAAAAAAGGATTCGAATATATTAACTAGGCAGCAAAGCCCAAGTGTTTTTAGTCAAAAAGGGTTTTAAATTATTTTATGGGGTAGGTAATCCTCATTAAAATTCATCACCATTATTTTGAGTAAAGTACATATAACATGGAAAAATTGCTGAGAGTAAAGCAAAGAATATATCTTCCTTTTATAAGTATGATTTAAAAGGTTAAATCATTTTGAAAAGGTTTTCAAAGAAAAATATGAAGGGTAGTTAACTCTAAGAAAATGATTCAGATAGATAGTCCATTTTGATTCGGACAGTTAGTTCATTTTTCAGACAATTAGTCCAATTTGTAGGCAGTCAGCCCAGTTTTCGGACAGATAGTCCATTTATTACTTGTGGACAGATAGTCCATTAGTTACCAGATTATAGCTTAACGGACATTACTATTATTATTATTGCTATTATTATTATAACCAGTTTGATTAACCACTTTGGTTATAGGAAAAGATTAGCAAAATATATGTCTTAAGGAGGATATTTAGTGAGGGGAAACCCATTTCGCTAAGCGGCGTGGTCTCACTTAATACCAGTAAACCGAGATGTAACCATATTATTCACACCAGGGTTTACGTATGACTCGAGTTTTGGTTTTTCCCTTAAACTCTCAGGTGCTCAAAATTGATTTGAGTAAGTTAAGGGTTGAGGTTTACAGATTTTAGTTTTGGTGAATAAAGCTTCTAAAGACGAGCAAGTGGCATTGGTTTATAAATAACTTTAAACTAAAAATGGTTTTTAAAATATAATCCTAAGGAATTAGAGTAAGATCGGGGTATGAGATAACACTATAGTAATGTACTTGTATTTGCTATATATAAGTATATGCTTTATCTCTAGTCTCCTATCTTTGTTAGGTTATTTTTCTATATCTCACGAGGTTTGAATACAGATATGAATGGCAGAAGAGGAAGAGTTAACCCTGGATGGGAGCACACCAATGGGAATCCCAAACCTAATGCGAGGAGGACTCAAGATCGGGCGCAAGCAGAGAATGTGGGTGCTGGAGTCCCACAAATGGACATGGGAGCTATGTATCAGTATTTTGTGAATATGTTGCAAGTTAGGATTGCAACTAGAGTAGTAGGAGGAGATGCTATAGGAGCAGGAGTTTTAGAAGTTCCGGCAGTTAACCATTATGCTAAGCTAAGCGAAGATTGCGCTAAGTTTGGAGGGAAGCCGTTTCTGGGAACGGAGGATGCTATAGTGGTAGAGAATTAGTTGCTTCACGGGAGAGAATCTTTGCAGACTTGGGGCCCAATGATGAGCAAAAGAGGAGGCTTGCTTTGAGACAGTTTCAGGGAGCTGCTTTGTTTGAGTGGAACAATGTGACGGCTAGTGTGGATGAGGAAACCTTGACATAGGCAGATTTTAAAGGGAAGTTTCTAGGAGTGGTTCATGTCTGCAATGGCATAGTCAGCTCTGATTAGAAAGTTTGCTGAATTAGAGTAGGGAGAGATTTCTTTTTTGGTGTATCCTAGAAGGTTTGATGAGTTGGCCAGATATAGGTACGTTTTAGTGGATACAGTGATGAAGAGGAATGAGAAGTTCATCAGGGGGTTGAAGCCTGAGTTAGGAAGGGCTATATTACTTCTTATTAGAGATCCCTCTGATTTTGTAATGGAGATGGCCTTAAAGCATGAGGAGATGCTTGATTCTCTAGAGAACAGTAGCGCTAAGGAGGTCTAGGTTAGGTAGAGTCAGAAGAGGAAATTCTTTCTTAAGAAGGGTGCAAAGAAGGGTGGAGCAGCTAAGAAAGGAAGGTCTGAGGTTGTCTATTTTAAATGCGACAGGAAAGGGCATTTTGCTAATGAATGTCGTGCTGGAAAGGCAAATGAGGTGGCGGAGAAGAATAATGTTCGGTGCTTCAATTGCGATCAGATTGGCCACTATAAGAATCAATGCGAGGAGCCCGCTAGGGATGGAAAGGGAAAAGTGTATGCATTGGAGCCTGCTACTTCAAAGCCAACAGCTCAAGAGAAAGGAACAACAGTTTTGGGAGGTACACTTTAGATTGATGGTATGTCTGTTAGCATTCTATTTGATACCGGTGTATCGCATTCTTTTATTTATAGATGTTTGATAGATAAGCTTAACCTAGAACCCACATATTTAGTTACTTCCTCACGGGTTGCAAATCTAATATGAGGGTATGGCACTCTAGGGTTGAGATGTGACTAGTTAGAGTTTGTCTTGTTAGGTCATAATCTTGTTTGCAATTTGCATGTGTTTGATTTTGTGGGGTTCATAATTATTCTTGGTATGGATTGGTTAAGTGAATATGATGCTAGGACATTTTTCCATGATAGGAAAATATCGCTTAGGTACCCCGATTTTATCAACAGGATTGTTTATGGCATAAAAGGTTCTAGCGGTGAGGTGAATGCCTTGTTCTGTGTTATGGAATTAGAAGACGAGATGAATTTATTTTTCATGGTCAGATAATTCGTGGATGTTCTTGAACCTGTAGTTGGATTTCCATCGAAATAAGCCATTGAGTTTTGGATAGATTTGACTCCGGGAGCACAACCAGTGAGTGGGCCGCCAAGCAGGATGACCCTTACAAAGTTGAGAGAGTTGAAGATACAGTTAGTGGATCTGGAAGGAAAAAGTTTCATCAAACCGAGTAGTTTACTTGGGGAGCAGCAAAAGTGTTTCCAAAGTAGTCGGATGGATCGTGAAGGCAGTGTATCAATTATCGTAAGTTGAATGAGGGGACGATAAAGAATTGATACCCATTGTCGAGGATTGATGATTTGTTCGATTAGTTAAGTAGAGACAAGGTATTTTCACAGTTGGATTTGGCGATAGGTTTCCATCAGCTCAGAGTGGTAAATGAAAGTATAGCTTTGATGGCATTTAGGACCAGATATGGATCGTACGAATGGTAGGTTATACTGCTCGGACTGACTAATGAACCGACATTCTTTGTGGATTTGATGAACCAAGTTTTTCAAGAGCACTTGGATAGGTTCATGTTGGTTTTCATAGACGATATCATGATATACTCTAGGGATGAGAAGGAGCATGAAGTTCATCTTAGAGTGGTGCTTGAGACACTGAGGCAGCATCAGTTAAAGGCGAAGTTTTCGAAATGTCATTTCTAGAAGAAGGAAGTGAAGTTTCTTGGTCATGTAGTCTCAGAGAAAGGGTTGTCTATAGATCCAACTAAGATTGAAGCAATAAAAAGTTGGAAGATAATAAAGATGGTGACTGGGATAAAGGGTTTTCTTGGATTAGCTTTTTATTATCGGAGATTCATTAAGGATTTATCGTGGATAACAACACCGATGACCAAGCTAACGAGGAAGAATGTGAAGTTTGTATTGACCGATAAGTGTGAGGAAGCATTCTAGAGTTTGAAATTCTTATTTATCTATGCACCTATGTTGGTTGTTCCTGAAGAAAATAAGGATTTGGTGGTTTATGCAGATGCATGTCGAATATGATTAGGGGCTGTGCTGATGTAGAAAGGTAAAGCGATTGTCTATGCTTCTAAAGACCTTAGACCGCATGAGGTTAGATATCCGACGCATGATTTGGAATTGGCTGCGGTGATTCTTGCGTTGAAGGTGCGGAGACATTACCTTTTGGGAGGGAGGTTTAAGTTATATATAGATCATAGGTCGTTGAAGTACTACTTCTCTCAGAAGAAGCTGAACATGAGATGGCAAAGTGGTTAGAGTTTATTGATGGTTATGATTTTGAGATTGATTACACACCAGGGTAAGAAAACAGGGCTGTAGATGCACTTAGCAAGAAATATCAGAATGCAGTGTTAGCGATGATTGTTGAGTTGAAGGATTTAGAAGCCTTGTCGGCTTATAGAATCTAGTGGAGATCCGAGGTTGGGTCTAGTGGAGGGATTGTTATATTATCTTGTTTAGAAGTTTGACCAATGATGATCAAAAGGATTGCTTCTAAATAGGAGGAGGATCTAATGTTAGCTGAATGGATTTGGAAGTTAAAAGGTGGAACCAATAGCGATGGCTTAAAGGACTTCGGTCTTGACAAGAATCAGTGGTTGAGATAGAAGGGGAGATTATGTGTTCCGAGTGTAGGAAACATAAGGAAAGAAGTTTTGGAGGAATGCCATCATTCGAAGTTCACTATTCATCTGGGTGGAAATAAGGGGTATCAAGATATGAAGGGAAGTTTCATCTAGGAAGGTATGAAGCGAGATGTGGGCTTATGGGTGAAGCAGTGTTTGAACTGTAGTAGGTAAAAGCCAAACATCAAAAGCCTAGTGGGTCACTTTAGCCATTAGATATTCCGGTATAGAAATTGGATTCTATTTTTATGAATTTTATTGACGGATTGCCAAGGTTGAATAGAGGAAATGAAAGTATATGGGTCATAGTGGACAGATTAACCAAGAGTGCCCATTTCATTCTCGTTAAGTTAACCAGAACGACACCTGTTTTAGCTAAACTGTTTATGAAAGCTGTAGTTAGACTGCATGGAATTCCTAGTAGTATAATAAGTGATAGAGATTTCTTATTCACTAGCGAGTTCTAGAGTCTACAAAAAGTTTTAGGAACCAAGCTCAAGATGGGTACCGCTTACCATCCGTAGACAGATTGGCAAATAGAAAGTGTTAACAAAGTCTTGGAAGATTTATTAAGAGCCTGTTTCTATATTTCGGAGGATCATGGGAAGATCATCTGCGTTTAATCAAGTTTTCATATGACAATAGTTATCAATGTAGTATTAGGATGACAATGTTTGAAGCTTTGTATGAAAGGCCACGCAAATCTCTCATATGTTGGTTAGAGACGGGGGATAGGTTGGTTCTTGGTCCAGTTTTGGTTAGAGAAGTTGCAGAAAAGATCGAGGTCATTCAAGCTAGGATGAAGGAGGCTCGGTCTAGTCATAAGAGTTATGCAGATAAAAACAGAAAGATATGGAATTCTCGGTTGGAGATTATGTTTTCGTTAAGGTGTCACCGATGTAGGGTGTGGTCAGATTCGAAAGACCAGGAAAGTTGGCACCAAGGTTCGTTGGATCTTTTCATATTTTTGAGAGGACTGGGAAACTCGCATATAGAGTCGAGTTACCGAGTATTTTCATAGGAGTCCATGATGTTTTCCTTGTTTCTCATCTCTGAAAGTGTGTTATAGATCCGGAGACTACTATTGCACTGACTATGCTAGATGACATAGTGGTGGAACCTGACTTGACTATAGTGAGAAAGCCAATTCGCATTGTTGCAAGAGATGAGAAGAGGCTTGGAACCAGGACAGTCAAATTAGTTATAGTGTAGTGGAGCTACAATGACAACTCCTGTACTTGGGAGATTGAGAGCCGGATTAAAGATACTTATCCTGACTTGTTTGATGGTATGTTTTACCTCTTTGATTAATCTATAATGTACCTTACCGTAATCTCGAGGACAGAATTCTTTAAGGAGGGGAGTTTGTAACACCCCATATTTTTTGTAACATTATTTAGGATACATGATTTGTTAAATTAAATAAAATAATGTTTTGAGTATGGGATTAAGATTTGATTTTACTAAGGGGTAGCCGTGCCATTTAACCAATGAATTAAAATAAGAGTTAAAATGAAACAGATGAGGGGTAAATAGGAAGAAGGCCATTCTTATACCCTTAAATTGGCCGTGTATCTCCATGCACGTAAATTTTTCATTATCAAAATTTTATTCTTGAGGCCAGCCAACATTAACAAGAGAAAGAGCGAGAAGATTAAGAAAAGCAAAGAAAGAAGCTAAATCAAATCAAATCCTGTCAAATATCAAGATCCTTAATCTCTAAAGCTAAAGTGAATAATGACTGTATCTCAAATTATTGATTTCTTTCTTAAGATGAAATTTGGACCTATTTGCAATGATTTTCCATGTTTTTGAATTATGGAATGATTATATATACATGTTGATTATTTATGTGTGTTCATATAAACTTTTTGACATCTTTTAAGATGAAAACTCTATCAAATGACATCCAAATGCCTTGATAATTTTTATATAGACTAGAAATGATATTTATAGTTGGGTTTCAATTTTAAGAATTTTCTGAATTAATGTGGATTTTATATGAATTTTCTAGTGAAGAAAATGTTATTTTGGGTTAAAAATTATTTACGGTTAAATTATTTATGGTTTGGGTCTGAAATTTATATATGTTAGCAAACATATAAAAAGTGATTTTTGGAATTTTTATAGAATTGTCCTAAGTATTTTAATGGGTATATAAAATTATTTAAGGTATGAGACTTAAATGTTTTATATATTTAAGAAAGGAGAAGGGGATTTTTATTAATAAATAAAAATTATTATTTTTGGAAAGTCGGCAGTACTTTTAGAAAAGAGAAACTTGCAACCAATCAAAAATTGACAAATAAGGCAGGTTAGGTATAAAAAAAATAGTTTAAACGGACAAATTTACATGGTTTTTACTATTTCGATGCTTTTGGCACCAGGGTTTCGCCTCCTTACCTTTGCCCCCGACTCCATCGAAACTAATGCACATGGTATCAGGTAACTGGTACGTAGTGAATTGGATATAAGCGGAAGGTATAGGGTCAAAATTAGGGGTTCCGAAGGGATTGAAGCGTTACTTTTCTTTTAAATGAAAATGTGCCTGTTTGCTTTCGACTGAATAGCTTTCGACTGGGTTGGCTTTTGACTAGGTCAATTTGTTTTAAAGAAATGGTTTCGATTGGGTTACAACTTTTTTTTTAAATAATTTCTTTTGATTAAGTCGAAACCCCTGACTGCCTCTTTCTACCTTTCGACCCAGATTGGTTTCGAAAGGGTTGCTTCGCTTTGCTTTTAAAAACTTGACCACTTCTCCAATGCTTTCAAAAGGAATGCTTTCGACTTGAAATGATTTCGAAAGGAACGCTTTCGGCTTTAATGGGTTTACAATCCTTTTGCTCTATTTGAAGGCATAATCCAAATGGTTTTGACTGAAACAGTTTTCAAAGGTTTCGAAGGTGTAAAGTTTTGAATGTTTTCGAAAGGTTTCCACATGTTTTAAATTGAATTTTGAAAGGTATAGTGTTTAATTCTTTAAAAAGGGTTTTGAATGCAGTATTTTGAAGGGATGGTTCCCCAATGATTTCGAATGGTTTTGAAGGAAGGTTTTCCAATGGTTTCGAAAGGTCTAAGAGGAATGGTTTTTCCAATGTTTTTGAAAAGCAAGGTTTAAAGGTTGTAAAGAAGGATGTCTAATGTTTTAAAGCTTTCGAAGGAAAGGCTTTTAATGGTTTCGAAAGGGTTACTTTCAATGGTCTAAAAAGGGTTATTTTCAAGGGGTTCAAAAGGGATACTTTTGAGGGTTTCGAAAGGGTGGTTTAAAGATTTTAGACAAAGGTTTCGAATATATTAACTGGGAAGCATAGCCTAAGTGTTTTCAAGTTAAAAGGTTTTAACTTATTTTGAGGGGATAGGTAATCCTCATTAAAATTCATCAACATTAATTTGAGTAAAGTATATACAACATGGAAAAATAGCTTAGTGTAAAGATAAGAATATATTTTCCTTGTATAAGTATGATTTAATATGTTAAATCATTTTGAAAAGGTTTTCAAGGAAAAAGATGAAGGGTAGTTAACCCTAAGAAAATATTTCGGACAGATAGTCCATTTTGATTCGAACAGTTAGTCCAGTTTGCGGATAGTTAGTCCAGTTTGTGGATGGTGAGTCCAGTTTACGGGCAGTCTGCCGGTTTTTGGACAGACGGTCCATTTATTACTTAGGGGCAGATAGTCCATTAGTTACCTAATTATAGCTTAAGGACATTGCTATTATTATTATTATAATCAGTTTGATTAACCAGTTTGGTTGTAGGACAACATTTGCAAAATATATGTTTTAAGGAGGATATTAGTGAGGGGAAACCCATTCCACTAAGCATCCTGGTCTCACTTAATACCAGTAAACCGAGATGTAATAGTATTATTAACACTAGGCTTTACGTCTGACTCGAAATTTTTGTTTTTCCATTAAACTCTCGGGTGCTCAAAACTGATTTGATTCGGCTGAGGGTTGAGGTTTACAGGTTTTAGTTTTGGTGAATAAAGCTTCTGGAGATAAGCAGGTGGCTGTCGGATAGCTAATTAGGAGTTGCAATTTATTTTTTTATTCTCATTGTGTATATGATGTCAGATATGACTATATTGCTTTGATCAACTAAGAGGGCATCATCATATGTTACCCTTGGCGTATTTTTGTAATGCTTATAATTGATCTTTACCTAGGAAACGTTTTTGGATTATGTAACTTGGATATGAATTTGTTTTGAAATGTAATTAGCAAATTTTAGCGTAGTCTATTATTTATTGTATATAGTATTTCTTTCCGCTGTTGTTGTCATACACTCTGATTGATGTAATGTAATGTGATGTAATGTATAAAATGTATAGTTCTTTTGTTTTAATGAATATTCATTTATCTATTATATGTTGTTCCGCTGCGACTGTGAGATTCTGTTATTGTTTCTCGTTCTGTTGCTTGTTTTTCTGTTTTCTCTTCTCTTTCTTTTCTTTCTTCTTCTACCTCTTTCTTCTTCTAAAACCCTAACGGTTCGATTTTTCGGCAACGAACGCGAAAACGGAAAATAAAATCAAGGTGAGAACTCCTCACTCAATCGAAAGGTTTTGTTTAAAATTTTGAATAGTTAATATTGATTGTTGATTGCTGATTGATTGTGTTAGTAGATATAGTAGGATATATACTATATATAGCGATATATATATATTGGCATATGTATATATCGGATTTGATTTCCCGCCTCGTATAGCGGATGAGACCCTATTGCGCCGCCTATTAAGCGGATATTTATAAAATCCCATATACCGCGATATTCCACCTCGAAGTGGAATTGGTATTGTGCTAACGTCTGTGGATGCAGGGTAACAGGTTGGAGGGATCCAACTGGATTCCTCACATATTTATTTGTTTATAAATATTATGTTGATTGTTGATAATCATATTGATATATGACACTTATTCCCGTGATTGACCATCTGATGTTGTTGCATCATCGGATTCAATTTTTAAAATTAAAAATAACGGTTTTGAATTTAAAAGGGGTTTAAAAGTGATTTCTCAAAGAATATGGTTTATTAAAAATTTTGAATTGATTAAATTTTAAAATAAATAGATGGATGAATTTTATGTTTTAAAAATTTATATTTTTATAAAATATAACTTAAAAGAAATTTTTAACAATAATAGGTTTTTATAAAATAGTTAAATTTGGTTTTTGGGAAGTTATTATTATTAATGGTTTATATAAAGGATTTTATAAATGGATGTTTTTAAATAAAAATTATTGAAGTTATAGGATAAATTTATAAAGTGTTAAGTTGATGTATAACATGAATTTCACTAGGATTTATAGATTAATAAATGTGAAATTTATAAAACGAATGGTTATTGGAAAATTTTAAGTTTATAAGTTATTAACTTATAGAAATGGATTTGGGCATTAAAAAGGGGAATTTTATAGAGATTGTTAATAAATGAAGATTTCATTAGTTGAAATTATTTTAAGCCATAAAGAAATCTTGTAAGTGATAAGATTTTAAATTGGTGAAGTTCAAAAGAACGATTTGGGTAAATAGATAATATTATAAGTATTTAACTTATAATATTGATTTTAGTATATAATCGAGTTATGTAAATCGAATTGGACTAATAAAAGGAGATTTCTAAAACGAAGTTTCATAAATAGAAATGGGATGTATGGACATTGTTATAAATCCGGAAAATCAATTTAATTTGATAAATTGAATATGGAATTTGTTAAAGGGGTTGTATTCACTATTTTTGAACGGTGAATGTATTATTTTATTAAATGAACGTGTTTTTGGAAAAGAACGTTTTAAATGGAATTTAAAACTAATTAAAGACGTTTTAAGATATATTAAGTATCGAAATCATAGATTTCAACATTGATTGTTGAAATAGACGATTTCGAGAAATAGAAGGGAATATTTTGAATAGTAGTGGATTTATGTATCCATTTTTATTTCAAATCCATATACTAGTGTTTTTGGGTTGTCGTAACGATGTTTTACGCAACATTTGTTTTTAACCCAAATAAATGTGAATAAAAGAATATTTCTTTAAAGGAATGAAATTAATACTTAACTATGGTTTAAGCATATGGAATATTTTCGAATTGTTGAAAATAAATTGAATTGTGAATTACTTATTTTTAAATAAGTTTAGAAATGATTTTCCAATATGGAATGGAACGTTTTTGTGAATTCACCTTTTAAAGGTAAATTGTAAGCGAATATTTTGGAATCGATTTGAAATCAAATATGAATGGGTATTTGGGATTTAATCCACTTTGGAATTTATATATATGAAGGGAAATTTGTTTAAAAATAAATGTTGATTTATTTTTAAATATGAAAATATAATTTACGAATTTGGAACGTAAGTTAAAATAAATCGGTAAAGATTTATTTGGTGGTTTGAAATTTGTTTCAAAAGGTATATATGGTTAAGGTGATTTGAAATTAGTTTTCAAATGGTTAAGGTGATTTGAAATTAGTTTTCAAATGGTTAAGGTGATTTGAAATTAGTTTTCAAATGGTTAAGGTGATTTGAAATTGGTTTTCAAATGGTTGAGTTGTGTAATTTGAAATTTGTTTTCAAATGGTTGAGGTGTTTAATTTGAAATGGGTTTTCAAATGGTTAAGTGTGGAAATTATATCGTGAAGGTGTTTTGGTAAAGCAAATAAATTGGGCAATTATTTGGAAATGGTGTATGTATATATATATATATCTTGTAAAGATATTTTGGGACTTAATAATTTTGGAAAAATTATTTGGAATCTGATGATGTGGCGCATCTTTATTGATAGTTAAATAACCGACTATCAATATTTACCCTTGGATAGTATTGATTGTGTTTGTTTGGAATTGAATGCACACTTATTTATAAAATAAGCGCTCGCTATTCGGTTTAGCCGGGAGAGGACCTTTGTGTCATATATCCCATTCCGAATATGCGATACGTCGTTTGGATTGCATTTGAAGACCGGTGTGAAGACCGGGTATTTGTGAGAACGATAGGATGACCTATCGATTGTCTCCGCATCGTTAGCTACGATATGGAGATTTCCTTTGTGATGGGAAATTTTATCGGGATTGTGAATACCCGGATTGCAAGGGCTTCTTTGGAAGTGCCTTCGGTTCTGTTCGAACCCGGAACAGACTTGTATGGTTACGTGTCTGACATTACATTTTGAGAGATAGAGCAGATTTCTTTCAAATACATTTCTGTTGGTGGCGGAGAATTTATTCTCTTAGCTTAACACCCTTCTCTGAGACGTACGAGCTCAGAGGTTATGTAGTTGAAGGTTATCAGCGATATTTCCCAATCTGGTAATGTGGCATGCTGAGTGCTGCTGTGTGATGATCATTGGTTGATCGTTTGGATATGATCATTTGTTTGATCATTTATCTTTGTGATTATTGCTTTGGTCATCTGTGGACCCAAAGCATGGCTTTGTTGCACAAAGCGTAGCTTTGTGGACGAGACTTCGTCAGGACCTCACTCCCCGGAAATGGTCGAAACAGGAATATGCGGCAAGGTTATGAGGGTCGCGCCCTTTAGGGTATGTCATTTCCTTCTGGAAAAGGGTGGTATCATGGTATGGAGCCCAGATATTTACTCATGTGGAAACACTATATATATTTCTGTGTGGTGTTGTTGGTATCGAGCGCTCGGATAAAGGTCCCAAAGGACCGGGGGATGACATATTCGTGTAGTAGTTACCTAGTTACAGAGGTAACCCGGCCTTGTGTTGGCAGAGATCTAACCGTAACGTTAGTTTCTCGGGACGTCCCGCCAGAGGCGATCCCATGTGGCAGTAGGAAGTTCCTTAGCCTGACCATTTGTTGGAAATCCATTCCTCCAATACGCGCCTTGTACGGTTTTGGTTGTATTACCTGCCATTCACTTATGGTGGTCACCACTGTTTGGATGGTAGCTATAGTAGGCATAGTTCGGAATGTCTATGCTGGCTAGGATTTATATTCTACTTTCGAAATTGTTTTCTACACTATGCACTAGTAATAATATCAAAAATGATTTGATTTTCGCGTAGTAAGCATCTTTGACTATCATAAGGAGAAATCTCCTCCAATTCTGCGTTTGCATTGTGTGTGTGGCGGGAGGCCTTATGGTAGTTTCATTTTTCCAAAAAGCATTTCGAATTTCGAAAGTTAAATTTAAATTCTGTTGTTGCTTGTTTAAAGATAAACTGTTTTGAGTTCTCACACCAGTCACATGACTGACCTGGAGTTTATTGTTCCTTTCCTAAACTCTGGGTGCCCACTATTTTCCACACGGGCAGTCTAGAGTTAGGTTATCAGGTTATTCTGGATTCGGGAGTTGCTGTGCAGATCTGGAGGCGAGCCAGATAGCGTAGTCTATTATTTATTGTATATAGTATTTCTTTCCGCTGTTGTTGTCATACACTCTGATTGATGTAATGTAATGTGATGTAATGTATAAAATGTATAGTTCTTTTGTTTTAATGAATATTCATTTATCTATTATATGTTGTTCCGCTGCGACTGTGAGATTCTGTTATTGTTTCTCGTTCTGTTACTTGTTTTCTGTTTTCTCCTCTCTTTCTTTTCTTTCTTCTTCTACCTCTTTCTTCTTCTAAAACCCTAACGGTTCGATTTTTCGGCAACGAAAAATCGCGATCGTTACATTTAACCATTTGAAAGAAAAGTTTTGGATTTTATAAGTTGTGACTTAACTAAAATCCCATATCCATATGTTTTAAAATATGGCGCTCATTATTCGGTTTAGCCGGGAGAGGACCTAGTGTCATATAGCCCATTCCGAATAGTGATACGACGTTATGGATAGCAATTGAAGACCGGTGGTGAAGACCGCATATTTTCGAAAACAAAAGGGTAACTCGTCGATTGTCTCTGCACTGGCTGATCCCCGGTATAGAGATCTCCATTTGTGATGGGAAGTCCGGACGTGATTAGGGATTATCCGAATTTGCAAGGGCTTCTTCGGAAGTGCCTTCGGTTCTGTTCGAACCCGGAACAGACTTGCTTATCTAGGTGAAACGTGATGGGGGGTTCTCGCTTTGCGTTAGGTGGCGAACGGGAGACTCTTACCCCTACACGTCCTCTTTACGGGGTTGGTTAGGCGTAAGCCGTGACAGTCGAGAGGCTGGCTGTAAAAGCAAGGTCTGGGGTATCAGTGTAAGCCACGGTGGGGCTGGGATGGTTGAAAAGCCTACCGGTTACTGCTGACGGAAATGAGGTTCTTTATAATCATATCACAAATGACCAACCAATGATCATCACACAGCAGCACTCAGCATGCCACATTACCAGATTGGGAAATATCGCTGATAACCTTCAACTACATAACCTCTGAGCTCGTACGTCTCAGAGAAGGGTGTTAAGCTAAGAGAATAAATTCTCCGCCACCAACAGAAATGTATTTGAAAGAAATCTGCTCTATCTCTCAAAATGTAATGTCAGACACGTAACCATACAAGTCTGTTCCGGGTTCGAACAGAACCGAAGGCACTTCCAAAGAAGCCCTTGCAATCCGGGTATTCACAATCCCGATAAAATTTCCCATCACAAAGGAAATCTCCATATCGTAGCTAACGATGCGGAGACAATCGATAGGTCATCCTATCGTTTTCACAAATACCCGGTCTTCAACACCGGTCTTCAAATGCAATCCAAATGACGTATCGCATATTCGGAATGTCTATGCTGGCTAGGATTTATATTCTACTTTCGAAATTGTTTTCTACACTATGCACTAGTAATAATATCAAAAAATGATTTGATTTTCGCGTAGTAAGCATCTTTGACTATCATAAGGAGAAATCTCCTCCAATTCTGCGTTTGCATTGTGTGTGTGGCGGGAGGCCTTATGGTAGTTTCATTTTTCCAAAAAGCATTTCGAATTTCGAAAGTTAAATTTAAATTTTCTTGTTGCTTGTTTAAAGATAAACTGTGAGATTCTGATATTGTTCCTGTTCTGTTACTTGTATTTCTGTTTTCTCTTCTCTTTCTTTTCTTTCTTCTTCTACCTCTTTCTTCTTCTAAAACCCTAACGGTTCGATTTTTCGGCAACGAAAAATCGCGATCGTTACATTTGGTATCAGAGCGCTCGGATAAAGGTCCCAAAGGACCGGGGGATGACATATTCGTGTAGTAGTTACCTAGTTACAGAGGTAACCCGGCCTTGTGTTGGCAGAGATCTAACCGTAACGTTAGTTTCTCGGGACGTCCCGCCAGAGGCGATCCCATGTGGCAGTAGGAAGTTCCTTAGCCTGACCATTTGTTGGAAATCCAATCAAAACAATACGCGCCTTGTACGGTTTTAGTTGTATTACCTGCCATTCACTTATGGTGGTCACCACTGTTTGGATGGTAGCTATAGTAGGCATAGTTCGGAATGTCTATGCTGGCTAGGATTTATATTCTACTTTCGAAATTGTTTTCTACACTATGCACTAGTAATAATATCAAAAAATGATTTGATTTTCGCGTAGTAAGCATCTTTGACTATCATAAGGAGAAATCTCCTCCAATTCTGCGTTTGCATTGTGTGTGTGGCGGGAGGCCTTATGGTAGTTTCATTTTTCCAAAAAGCATTTCGAATTTCGAAAGTTAAATTTAAATTTTCTTGTTGCTTGTTTAAAGATAAACTGTGAGATTCTGATATTGTTCCTGTTCTGTTACTTGTATTTCTGTTTTCTCTTCTCTTTCTTTTCTTTCTTCTTCTACCTCTTTCTTCTTCTAAAACCCTAACGGTTCGATTTTTCGGCAACGAAAAATCGCGATCGTTACATTTTTTTTGAAATATGTGATTTTGTTCATATTCAAGTGCTTCTGATACTATGGATACCGTTAGCAACATCGTAGTTTATCACCAGAAGTTAATACTACAGATAACTGTAGCATCTGTAGCGCTTAGCTTTTGACCTCCAGATATGTGATGTTATAGGATACCCATTCGGGATAGCTTGCATCGTGGATAAAGCCAGTCGTCATCAGCTTACCAGTTCTTCTCTTAACACTTTGGACCATTCGGGTCCTAGGCTATGACTCTTCTGCTTCACTGGTGTGTACTTGAAACCTATATTATGCGTCCAAGCAAAAACATCCAAGTCGGCACGAAGAAATTTGATTAGTCCTGTCGCATCTTGTTAACCTAAAAATGGACCAACATCTTGGTTTGAGTTTGAAAGCACTAACCCATTTCTGAGAGAGCAATATCATGAATAACAGATATAGAAAACAAAATAATAAAGGAAATAAGAAAGAGAATTTTATAGTGGTTCGGCTATTAATGAAGCCTACGTCCACTTTATAGTTTTATTAAAGACCGATTGCTGTTGCAAAAGATGTTTGATTACAAGGCTTTGATTATATTTAGCTAGATTGAATCCCTAGAGTTGAGAATCCACCAGAGAATCATAGTGAATTTATTGGAGATTATTGTAAGGGAGGTAGAGAGTGAAGAATAATTCCGGCAAAGCTTCAGAAACCAGTCCGGAGAAAATCCCATTTATGTTACAAGTAGGATGGTATTTATATGGATCAAAGAGCTTTTGGGCCAGGCCACTTCATCAACTACTCGTAGGTAGGTAGGGAACTACCAGGGGAGGGGGTTTGGCACACAAACAGAGGCAAAACTATAGGTCGCTGGCGACCCTTGGTCTATGTGTCCTTAGTGACCCATAGGCTTGGCTCATTTGTGAATCAATGCCTTGGTCTCTTTTTATTGCATACTTAGTTAGTTCATATGAAGATTCGAGGAGAGGCATGTGTCGCTAATGATCCAAACACTTAGGATTTTCTGGAGTTTGGAATTGAAAATGTTTCCATAGTCTTTTGTCATCATTGTTATGGTAATATAGCTTGGCTCTCGTTAACTCCTTGTCTTAGCTTTTCTGGTTAAGTTCTAAACCATTCTAATAACATGAGATTGTTTTTTTTCCTATTGGCTCATGTTGGGTTAAAAACTCGGATAACATTTTCCTCCTAGAGTATGCCTTCATTTTAAACAGAGTTTCCTATTAGAGTTTGATGAATACGTAGAAGGTCATGTTGTTGGTCGTCTAGCTTTGTTTCTGACAGCTATTCCTTGTCACAAAGGATCAAATTTCTTCCTGTAATTTCCCAGCAAGCCTCGGAATGATGAATACGTGTAGGAGATTAAGTTCAAAGAGAATAGGTGTAGCCCCTTCCTTTTTTTGGGTCGCTAGCGATCCATGTGTGTTGAGTCACTAGCGACCTAACTGCTTGAGGAAATCTGCACTTTGCAAGGTTGGGTCGGGTCATTAGTGATCCATAATTAGCAAAATTTCTTTGCTCCTTTGCTTTTTTATATACACAAATTAAGCTGACCTAACTCCTCATTCGACCCAAACCAATGAACCTCCTCGTGTGATCCGTACTTCAAACGATCTGATTCCAGGAAATCCCTCATGCGCCATGATTCATAATTCTCTGGTGATTCCTTCCGTCATGAACCTAAGTTCAAAATTCTAGCTCGCCACTATCTTGAGTCGCCACCAATCCAATCAACTCGCTACTGATCTAGTCGACTCACCATCGATCCAATCATAGTCCGTTGAATTCAGCCCTCGATCTTTCCCTTGTCTTTGAATTCAATCAAAGGTGGGTTCGCTTAATTGGTTTCCTAATTACATGTTTATGTGACGATTTGATGATAAGTTTCATTTTGCAATGTTGATTGTAAGAAGTTCGAGTTGATTGCGGTTTAATGGAGGAAGACAGTAAATCGAGTCTCGGATTGTTTCCTAGAACGACATTTAGGCTTCAGCCCAGTGCTTGACATGTTTTGTTATCTTCATCCATTAGACCAGAATTGACTTGTGCCCATTTTCGCAGCTATTACTATATGTCACATCACCGGTCGATCACGACTCTTTCGCAGAATTTGGACTCATGCTGCTTGCTTATTGCACACTCAGCGTGCCTGTAGTGAGAAGAGTTTTCCACGTCACTTTGGACAACGGATATGCTACCGATCATGGATCGATAACTGGCAAGTGTACAGAAAGTAGAAACAAAAGTAGAAAACAAAGTGACATGAGAAGTTCTTTTCTTCTTCCACTGTGGGTAATCTATCAACACAAGATAGGGCATTTTCAGTGTATCGAGCACCGAGTTTATCCCATATAGATAGCACACTGCACTTGCCCTAGTTTGCACTTGAAATCCATGGCGGTGATTACAAGTTATTGTTTCTTCGAAATTCAAGTGTGGTAAGGGAATATATTAGTTTAGGATAGATTTACCTGACGTTTTCGGACGCGAGTTCTGTTGTTTAGAATGAAGCAGCCATCCACGCATCGTAAGTCAATCGAGGGAAGTTCGATGCTCTCAGAAGCCAAGTCATCATCCACTTCGCAAACTCAATATGGCCAATTAGTCCCAGTTGGGCCAATCGTCGATCATACGTCTCCATCTTTAAAGTTCTACATAATCTGCCTGAGAGAGCTTCATCGATTATTTTCGCCATGGTCCTTCATAACATCTATATGCAACATGAAATTCCTGAAGAGGATGTACGTCTACCAAAGAAGGGCGAATTCGCTCATATGCACCCCCTGGGTTACACCAGTTGCCACCGATACATGTGTTTGAACGGAGCCTTGCCTCCCTTCGACAACTTTCTGCATGAGAGTCTCGAACTTGGGTATTGCCCCATTTCAGCTTCATCCGAAAGGCTATGCCATCCTGACTTGCTTGCATGTTATTTTCATGTGGGCTTTCAAATGCGCTCCAAGTTTTGACGACTTGCTATACCTTTTGGCGTTCAAGAGGAGGGTTTAAGAGGAGAGATGATCGTCCCTCCTTGATTATAATCGTAGCCCAAAGAAACTTGAAAATCGTTCAGCACTTGCAAAGCAACTTATCACAATTCAAGACGCAATATTTCTTTATCAGATGCCCAGGAGGGGTTCAATCGTCGATGGCGACAAGGGGTATGCTTCTTTTTATTAATCAAGCTTTTGATGCATTGCCATGGAGTTCCTAACCAACCATATGTCTCTTGCAGTTATTCCAAGGCCGAATAGAGATGCGACACTCAAAGAAGTTTGTGAGACTTTAAAGGCTATGGATGCCGAGGAGAGAATCGTTAAGGTATTACTGACCGATGAAAACTTGCGTCGATATGGACTGTTGGCTCCGAGTAGATCTACTGTTCATGTTGAAATTACCTTTCCTGCTCGATCCAGGGTTCACATGAAATCTATTTCCTTCTCCCACAATTCCAAAGACGGCACCTCTCAAAAAAGTGAAAGCCCGTCTGGAGGATCCATTGACGAAGCCCGTGAGGGGGAAGCGGCAGTTGCGATTGGATTAAGCAGCCTAGGTAGAATGCGTCCAATTCCGAAGGAAGCAGAAGAGGAGTTCAAACAAAGAGAAGGCATGACTGCGTTTGATTCAGAAAAGGAAGAGGGAGAGTTTGGAAGTAATAGTGATGAGTCCACTACCAGTGATTACTTCTTGTCTGAATCCGATGGTGGGGACTTAGAGCCTTGTAATGAAACTCTGGGTATGAGTCACATTCTTCCAAGCTCGCCTCTCTCTGATATAAGTGATAAAGGCAAAGCTCCAGAGTCTGGAAGGCATTGAGACTCTCCAAGTAAAGACGTCTATATTGACTTTGATAAGCTCATGAAAGATGATTTTAAATTTGTTAGTCACTTCCTAGTTCGGGTGATATTGCGCTAGAAGTTGGCCTGGTTCTGCCCACAACAGCCGAAGTTAGCCCAATTCTGCATACGATAGCTATCCATCCTGGTTCATAATGTCATTTTAGGCTCGCCTTCGAAACACAATACACGTCACGCAAGGATTACATTCATTTTCCTTCATTTCTCTATATTCATAGTGTTTATCTTATATTTATGAAACTTTTTATGTATGTTTTATGCTAGATATGATGAGAGGACAAGGTTTCTATGACAACTTTTAAGTGCTTACTTACTCACAGCGGTACACCAAGCGCACCTCCAGCCGTTATCAATACCGAGAAACGGAGGAGGAATATAGGAGGATGAAACAACTCGAAGCTAAAACCCACCATCGAGAAGAAAGGTACCAAACTCGATCGTATAAAGGTGGGTATGAGAATAGGAGATCTCTTAAGGAGAGTGGTGAGCCGTTGAAAAAGCCAAAGTTTGAGCATCCTTCTCATTCTTTAGAGCTCGCTCTAAAACACTCTTCTGTGGGTTAAGAAGTCCTATTATTTCTGCCCCGCTTCCGCCTTCGACTCACATTTCGTCATCTTCCATAGTTACTGCTGCCCCTGGTGCTTCTTTCCTATAATGGAGACCTGCCTATTCTCTTCCTTTGGACCCCCCTAAACTTGAGGCAGCGCTTCCTGGTTGGTTCTAAAAAGCGGTTAAGTTCGATCGCTATTTGCGATGAGTTCGTAAAGATTCGTACATGCCGCACTTTCAGGCCATTCCGAGTGACTTAGAACAGGATGAAGGGTGATAGAAACTCTGTAAACAATTGCCAGATACGAATCACAATAATTATCGAGAGATCCTCTTCTTCGAATCGGAGAAGGGAGACTTTGAGAGGCATTGGCCGATCGTGACGCCAAGATTAAGAAGATGAAGGAAAAAAGCGGCAGCGCTGTAAGAGAGCAAGAGAAATGCTGACTTGCTGAAAGAGGTGAAAGAAGCCCACACCCGAATAGAAATCGCCTGAAGAGATGAAATAAAGAAGGTTCATGCAGAGGAGGAGAAATTAAAGTAAGAAGTAAGCGCTTGTGGCACAAAGATTGAGGCTCACCGTAAAACTAGCGCCGATCACGACCTCATCGTTGAAGGGCATAAATAAATCATTTCTGACCAGGCCAAGATCATTGCCAATTTACAGGCTTAGGTCGCCTAGCTCAGTGCCGATAAATCTACCGTTGAGGTTGAGAAAGCTGATGTGAGAGCGGATTATTTGGAGCTCCAAAATGCCTTTGAAAGAAAGATGGAGAAGCTTGATGCAACCATCTTGAATTTTTATGTTAACTCCTTGTTGCATCTAGGAAGTCTTAGTTATTTGGGCCTGAAATTTTCGTGCACTCTTGCTCTGGTATGAGAAGAAATCTTGTCCTGCTTTTCTGATAGCGGTGATATCTATACTAAGCATGTGTTGGAGGACAACTATCTGAATGAAGAGTCAAAGAAAGTATTGCTTGAGCTGTAGGAAATTCTTTGAGTTGAAAGAGAGAAGGAGCCACTAATGCTGCCTAGACGATCACTGCCAAAGTACTCACCTAGTCTTTTATTTTTGGTGGGGGCAAACCACCAGAGTAGCCTCACGACCTGCCAGCGAGTTCGGGAATTGAACCTCTCCCTCAGGTAGTGAAGTCATCAAAACAGGGTGGAGGTGTTGAATTTGAGGTTACTATTCTTGACTGTTCCTTCGGTGCTGGTAATGTTCTTGCCTCCTCCGAATTGGAGAGTTCCCAATTTACGCTGCAAGAGCGAGAATAATTTAATGCGTTCATTTTTGATCTTATAAGTCCATATACCTTCCCCGTTGACGTGCCAGCATCTTCAATGTCCGGACCTATAGCCATTTCCACATCCTCTGTGGTTGTTTTTGTTCCTGTTCTGGCTTCCACAATTGCATCTGGCCCGCAACCGGGGCTGAAGGCTGAAAAGATTGCCATGCTTTATGGCCTGGATGACCCTTCCATGTCTATGGAAGGTGACATTACAGCGGAAGAGGCCAAAGAGCATGAAACTCGGTCAGAGCAGCCCCAGAAGACTCAACTCGATTTGATCATCAAGAAGGAAAAGGTAGAGGCGATCAAAGCTTCGAAGGGCTCTTAGAAATCAAGAAAACGCAAGGGGAAGGGAGGCTCTTCTGAGAAGACTATGGAGGAAGAGGACATTGACACCGAAGTATTTGCTGATATCACTGGCAGTGATAGCACTCTTGAGGCAAGGCAGAAGCTACTAACAAAAGGTGAAAGGGAAGCGGCGGGAAGAAGCGTTAAGCAACTTGCCGGAAGACTACTTCTGATTTTGGTCAACAACTTGTATGAAGATTGATTTGTTTTTGTTACCTTTTGAGTCATCCTATTCAAATGCAGAGTCTGCATGTTGCGTCTTTTCTGAGGAGTTTGTATTTGTTTTTTGTTGGCCGGTGTTGTATGGTACGACATTCACAATTTGACCTATGTACAGAAAATTATAAACAATATATTGATATTTTGACTGTACTCTTGTCTGTCTGTTCATATGTGTTTTGTGTACTTGTGCTTGTTTTATTTTATACTTTTCTAGTTCTGTGATTACAACCAAAGCCTTATGTTCGAAGTAATAGAACTTAGAGATTAACAGAACATAGAAATTTACAGCACTTTGTAAATAATAGAACTTTAGAAATTAACGGAAGTTAAGAGTTTCTTTATTAATTTATTTGCTTCAAAAAGTTTTTCTTGGAGTGACAGAACTGTGAACTTATTGTTTTCACGCGTTTCTATCTAAGTACCGGTGTATGCCCCTCAGTTCATAGGGTCGTTTACTTCAATTAATTTTTAGATAATCGATGGCTTAAGGTTTACATAATCTTTATTGAAAATTTGGCTAAGTTATGACTCGATTCTCCTTTTTTGGAAGTTTTGCAACTTTATCATGCAATCCAAGCTTCTTGTAATATTTCAACAAGTATGTAATACAAGCGTATTTTAGAGGCGCACGGTGCACAGGTTAACTGAGGGCAGTTTTATCCCTTCAGTGTCTATAGTCGAGGCTTTTCATTTGTTTTTGGCATTACAATCTTGTAGGAATTTCGCTCATTATTCCTGGTTATTGGAGCAGCCGGCGTTGGTTATTAGAAGCGCGGTTTCTAGTATTACTTGCGTTGCCTATCTTCGGACCATGCAAGGAGCGTGTGTTTTAGTTCTCCTCGATGGTTTCTATCCTCGGGCAGGGTGAGGAGTTTAAGTTTTAAGAATCAGTGCATGATTTTTCATGCTCCTTGGAGTTGCCTATCTTTAGGCAATGTAAAAAGTTAGTGTTTTCGAATTTAGTGCGCGGCTTTTAGTCCTCCTCGGTGTTGTCTATCTTTGGACAATGTAAGGAGAATAAGTTTTAGAGGTTAATGCGCGGCTTACAAAATGCGTGGATTTTGGTTTTTCCTCAGTGTTGCCTGTCTTTAGGCAATGTGAGGAGTTATCATTTTAGTGCGCGGCTTTTTGTTTGATGCGCGGATTTTTGTTTTTCCTTGGTGTTGCCTATCTTCGAGCGACGTGAGAAGTTATTATTTAGTGTGTAGCTTAAGGGATGCACGGCTTTTTGTTTTTCCTCCGTGTTGCCTATCTTCAGGCAACGCGATGAGCTATAGTGTGTGGCTTATGAAATGCACGGCTTTTGGTACTCCTCGGTGTTGCCTATCTTCGGGCAACGTGAGGAGAGTCGATTTTAGCCTTCTCGATGCTGCCAGAGAAACATCGGTTTTTGAAAGGCTAAGATCTGGTTCTGTCGATCTAATGGCTTGGGTCAATTTGCTTCCGTCGATCCGACGAGTTATTATTATGAACACGATTTTGTTGGTTCGTGAAGAAAATTTTATTAAGGAAAGCATGGCAGTTTTAGCTATATACAATGCCCCCATTGTCCCGGGGTGGCTTGTTTGCTGGAAAATAAATAAATATATAAGATAGCTTTCAGACAAAGTAATAGCAAAGTGATTCGTTATTCCGTGCCCTAGGAACTTGAGTTCCGTCGACGGTTGCTAGCTTGAAAGTCCACACTCTTAGCTTTTGATTAATGAAATATGGTCCCTTCTAGTTTGGTCTGAAGGCCCCCAGAACGGGGTAAACTCGATTGAGCACAAGATCTCCCACTTTGGAGGTTTGATTGTGAACTTTGAAGTTGAAGTACCGTGCAACCCTATTTTTGTGGGCTGTGGTTCTCAGCTCTACTTCTTCTCCGTTTTCATCAATCATATCCAGCGATTTGAGTAGGAGCTACTCGTTTTGTTTTTTTTGGAATTCTGCCTTAAGTGCGAGGGGACTTCTAACTCAACTAGAATCATCGCTTCTGAACCATATGCTACGGCGAATGGAGTGTTGCCGATTGCCGCTTTGTTAGTAGTTAGCCTATATTGGATTTAGAAGTTCATCAACCCAGTTTCCTTTGGCTTTTGTTAGTCTCTTTTTGATAATGACTTAATAATCTTGTTAATTGCCTCCACTTGCCCGTTTGCTTGCGGGTGAGCCACTTCGGAGAAGCTTTTTTCGATTCGGAAGCTTCTATAGAAGTCTTGGAAATTGACACTTTCGAATCGAGTTCTTGTCAGTGATGATTTTTTGCGGCACACCAAACTGCAGTTGATGTTTTTATTAACAAAGTTAATAACTTTCTTTGTGGCTATAATAGCCAACGGTTTTGCTTTGGCCCATTTTGTGAAATAATCAACAGCAACTATTGCATATTTGGCCCCTCCTTTTGCTATTTGTAAGGCACCAATCAAGTCAATCCCCCATATTGTGAAAGACCATGGACTGACCATCTGCGTTAGCTCCATTGAGGGAGCTCTCTTAATTTTGCCAAACCTTTGGTAGCGATCGCGTCTTCTGGCATGATCTGATGCGTCGTGATTTATCGTTGGCTAGAATTACCCATACCAAAGGACTTTCTTCGCAAGGGTCTGCCCCCAGTGTGGTCTCCACATTCACCTTCATTTACCTCCTTTAGGATTCTTCGTGCTTCTTCATTGGTCATACACCTAAGAAGAGGGGCCGTGAATCCCCTTCGATAGAGTATCCCATCTTGAATCATGAATCGTGGCGCTTTGCAGAGGAGCTTCTTTCATTGATTTCGGTCAGTTGGAAGGGTTCCTACGAGTAGATAGTCCTTTATCGATGTCATCCATGCATCTGGTTTGACGGTGGTTTCCAGGATCCAGTCTACGTGTATTTCGTCTATGCTTGAGTTAGTTAGTGTTTCAACCGGGGCCAACCCCAATGACTGAGCTTCTTCAAAACTCGCCAATTTGGCCAAATAATCTGCCTTGGTGTTTTTCTCCTGTGGGTTGTGAGTTATAGTATAGTGCTCGACATTGCTTAGTAGTTCTTGTACTTTGAATAGGAATGGGGCAAGATTTTCTCCACGCGCTTGATATTCCCCTTCACTTGACAGACGACCAGCTGGGAGTCGTTGTATATGTGAATAGCTTTATATTAAGTTTCTTCACAACCTTTAGTCCAGCGATCAGTGCTTTGTACTCTGCTTCGTTATTTGTTGGGTTTCAAGCACTATCCCTGCTTTTGAACAGAAGTTGTTGGATGTGCCATCAACGAAGGGCTTCCATTGTTTTGTTACTTCCAACTGAACCTCTTCCTTGTCATCCCTTATAGTAAATTCGACAATGAAGTCGGCCAATGCCTGCCTATTGATGGCTTTCCTGGGATGATATGCGATGTCATAGTGACTTAGCTCTATATTCCACTTGGTTAGTCCTACGGAAGTTTCAGGCTGATATAAAATTTGCTTCAAGGGTTAGTCAGTCAATACTTTAATTGGATGAGCTTAGAAGTATGGTCGTAATTTTCGGGACACAATCAAAAGGTAATACGCTAGCTTATTCAATTTTGGGTAATTCTTCTCAGCTTCGGTGAATCATTTGCTAATATAGTACATGTGTCGCTGAATTCTCGTTTCTTCCCGCACGAGAGTGGCTTTCAGTGCGTGCGAAGAAACTGCTAAGTAAACGAATCGTTCTTCTTCATCCACCGGCTTTGATAAGAATAGGGAAGCTTCCATATGTCGTAGTAATCCCTTGAAAGTTATCTGACAAGCTTCACTCCATTCAATGTTTTTCTTTCCCTTCTTCGGTGCATCGAAGAACGGTATGCACTTCTCTGTAGCTTTTAAGATGAATCGACTCAGTGCTACGAATTTTATATTCAAGCTTTGAAGTTCTTACTTATTTTTAGAGGCTTGGACTTCCCGTAAAGGTGTTATTTTCTCTAAATTCACTTCGATTCCCCGAGCATACTGTGAAACCCAAGGATTTCCAATGGCTACGTCGAAGTGGCATTTGAGCGGGTTGAGCTTCATCCTGTATTTTCAGAGTTTCTCAAACATTTCAGTGAGGTTTTCTAGATGGTTAGGAGATGCTCGAGATTTTACCAACATGTCATCCATGTAAACTTCCATGGTCTTTCCAATCTGGCATTTGAACATAGTATTCACTAGCCTTTGATACGTTGCCCCTGCATTTTTCAAGCCGAATGACATTACCCTGTAGTGGTACAGTCCCGAAGCGGCGATGAAACGGTATTATCTTGGTCAGGCTCATGCATCAGGATTGATTGTAGCTCGAGTACACATCCATGAATGACGGCAGTTCATATCCCACCGTTTCGTCCATAAGCTTGCCAATTCTAGGGAGCGGGAAGCTATCCTTCGAACAATCCTTGTTTAGGTCCGAGAAATCAATACAAGTTTGCCACTTTCCATTAGAATTCTTGACTAGGACTGGGTTTGATACCCATTCAAGGTAATTTTCATCTCAGATGAAGCCATTAGCCATCAGTTTATCTACTTCCTCTCTCGGTTCCTTGGACTATTCAGGGCCCAAGCTGCGCCTTTTTTGCTTCACTGCCATAAATTTAGGCTCAATGTTGAGTATGTGGCAGGAAATTTCAAGTGATATCCCACACATTTGGAGTGTTTCTGAGAAAATACTTCCAAATTGGCATGAAGGAATTTGGTTAGTTCTGACTGCATCTTGTTTCCAAGCTGCGACCCAATTTTCAGAACCGCGTCGGGTGTCATCCATATAGACTGGGACAGACACTGTCAATTCTTCTGGTGTTGCCAGATCCTCCCCTAAGCTCTTCTTTCTAGGGTCCAAAGCTTTATCGAATCGGTTATGGTCCCCAAGTTAGGTGCAGCTCTGTAGTTTCTATTCGAAAGGTTCATGGACGTGGAGGGTTTTACCAACATCCTTTCCTTTTTCCTTTCTTATTGACTCATGCAATTCTGCAATGTAGCATTCCCGGCGTCGCTTTGGTCTCTTTTCACAATTTCGTTGGGAACTTCGTTGTAAGGCACCATTGGGCCAGTGCTATTCTAAAGTCGGCTAATAGGGATCGTCCTAAGAATGCATTTTATGTTGACATTTCATCCATGATCACAAAAGTCCGAATGAGATTGACCATTCGCTCACCCTCTCCATGCTCCACGAGTAGGTCAATTATTCCCACCGGTTGTTTGGGTTCACCAGTAAACCCCTGACTCTTTGTTTGACACGCGTACACACTTTTCATGCCAATCTTCATTTGATTGAAAGTGTATGAATGTTAATGGAGCTGCCACTATCAAGGTCACCACCATCGGATTGAGAGTTGGAGGTTCGATCCCTTCGGTATCCCGATTTCGAAACACAATGTCGTCATTCAAGACCCTTTTCATCTTAACTGGTGCTTCGTCTTCCATAGCTAAACATGATTCTTTTGGAGCATGCTTCAATGAACTTACATACCATTCCATTTCTCCCCAACTTCTTTGCATGGGATGTGGTCCCCCAGAGATTATTCCGATGATAAGCCTCTGGTCAGTTCGTTTCGACCCTTCTTCGCTGGTTCCTGGTTGACTCCGTCATTCTCTTGGATGTTGAGGAGTCATAGATTGATCAAGGTTTTGCGGTTATCTTACGTACTACTGGAGTTTGTTGTTCAGGACCAGTTTCTCGATAAGATTCTTTAGGTGGCGACATTCATTCATATTGTGGCCATGTGTTCGTGAAAGCCCCAGAAATTCCTTAAGCGCTTCTGCTATTCAGTCGCCTCCTTTCTGGGCGGCCTTTTGCATTCCTCGGTTCCTTGAATTGCGAGAAAAATGTTTTCCGGTGTATCACTCAGGGTAGTGTAGCCTTCGAGCCTAAACCCTTTGAGCTTTTATTGCTGCCATTTCCATTCTTCTTATTCGAGTTTTGACCTTCTCTCTTTAAATTACCGTCTTTCCCAGTGGTTCCTTCAGCAGCTTGAGAAGTGTGCGCATTTTGATTCATTGCTACATCGCTTTGCTTGCGTTTGCCGATTTCACACTAGTAGACTTTTCATCCAATTCCTGTGCTTCCTCCAACCATAGGTACCGACTTGCTTTGCGATTGAAATCTTTCCTGGTGGTAGGTTGCTTGCTTCTAAACCACTTTCCGAATTCAGTTTCCAGGTGAATGGCATGAAATAAAAACCATGTCTTCATTGGGGTTGCTTACTTACATCACCATGGTGTTAAAACTATTCATGAAAGACTTGGGTGATTCGTTACGCCCTTTGAACAAACCAGATAGGCACATGATGTCTTTTTTCTATGCGGTATCGAATCTAAACTGATCAAGGAACCTTGTCTCTAGTTGGTCAAAAGTAGATATAGATCTTGGTGGAAGCCTTGTGAACCACATTGACGCAAACCCTTCGAGAAAGATAGGGAAGCATCTGCATTGAATAGCTTCAAAGCCATTTGCTCCATCCATATACCAACTGTATTTGTATAAGTGAGGCTTTGGGCATTGTGAATTTTTATGGATATCTCTCATTCAAAATATCATCAGTGAAGGAAGTCCGACTTGGCGAAGATCCTCATCCATCATCTCTTCTATCTTTACACTCCTCCATTAATCGTTTAACCATGTCCACTATGTATGCTTTCGATGTCCGGTAGTCCAGAGGATGGCGATCAGTCACTGTACCAAGTGTTTGACTTTGCAAACGGTCTTGGTGAGTGGGCTGAGGCCTAGGCTCTCATGTCTTCGGGAGAGCCACTCCTGTAGAATCTTGTTGGCTTGCGGTCGGTCTACCTAGAGTAGTTTGGGTATTCCTTACATTATCAAATGCATTGACTTTTTCTTCCAATTTGTTGTCTTGCTTTCCATCCTCCGAGTCGGAAAGATCCATAGCTGCGTCCTCTACAAGGATCTTTGCCTCTTGGCTTAAATTCAAAAAAGGTTGCCTTATGGCGGATAGAGTACTTTCATTTCTGTCCATGTTAAGTCATGTTGTCACCCTCTTTTATGGTTTTTTTCTGTTTCTTCTATGTAGACAAGAGATGGAGGAATTCAATTATTCCATGGCAGCCACTGGTTCACGCATAGTCCTTGGAGCGAGATTGGACTGTAGGGATAGAAAAGCATTAAGCTTGTCAATTAGTGCTTTTTGGCTGCTTTTCATTTTTTGATTGATCTCATCAACCATTTTATTTAACTCATCATCGTAATAACTTCATCCTGGCCGAAGGAGGCCGGTGCCTGATTTCCTAAGTTAGCGCCATTTACTTTAGTCTGTTTGGGATTAGCATCCTCACCAGCTACCACTGCCCCTATGGGCCTTCCAGAGGCAGTTCTTCTTCTTCCAGGGGCCATTGATTCTAAAACAGCGAGTTTCCTAAACAGATATTGGGGATCTAACTTCTGTACCTATGAGATCCAAAGTAGATAGCTAGATATGGATCTTGGGTTGGCCTTCTCAGTGAAAGCACAAAAATGTTGACCCAAAAAATGGACCAACACCCTGGTTTGAGTTTGAAAGCATCAGCCTTGTTCTGACATAGCAATATTACAGATAACGAATATGGAAAAAAGAACAGTAAGAGAAATAAGATAGAGAATTTATAGTGGTTCGACTATTAATGAAGCCAACGTTCACTTTATAGTTTTATTAAAGACTGATTACTGTTACAAAAGATGTTTGATTACAAGGCTTTGATTATTTTTAGCTAGATTAAATCTCTAGAGTTGGAATCCACTGGAGAATCATAGTGAATTCCTTTAGGATTGTTGTGAGGGAGGTAGAAAGTAAAGGATAATTCCAGCAGAGCTTTAGCAACCAGTTCGGAGAAGATCTCGTTTATTTTGCAGGTAGGATGGTATTTATATGGACCAGAGAGCTTCTAGACCGGGCCACTTCATTAACTGCTCCATGGTAGGTATGGAACAACCCAGGGGGTTTGGCACGTAAACCGAGGCAAAACCATGGGTCGCTGGCGACCCATGGTCGATAGGTCGTTGGTAACCCATAGACTTGGCTCTTTTGCGAGCCAATGCCTTGGCCTCTTTTAATTGCATCCTTAGTTAGTTCATTTGAAGATTCGAGGAGACACATGGGTCACTAATGATCCAAGCACTTAGGATTTTTCTGTAGTTTGAAATTGGAAATGTTTCCATAGTCTTTTGTCGTCGTTGTTCCGTTAATATAGCTTGGCTCTCCTTAATTCCTTATATTAGTTTTCCTGTTAAGTTCTGAACCATTCTGATAACACAGGTTGTTTTGTTTCTTGTTGGTTCCTTCTTAGTTAAAAACCCGAATAACACATCTTATTTCCAAGATGTGACCCAATTTTCAGGACCTGAGTTGGGTCATCTATATCAACTAGGACAGGCATCATCAAGTCTGTCAGTGCCACCTGATCTTCCCCTGAACTCTTCTTTCTAGGGTGTAAAGCCTTGTGGAATCAGCTATGATCCCCAAGCCAAGGGCAGATCTACAGTTGCTATTCGGTAGATTCGCAAATGTGGAGGGTTCTACCCACATTCTTCCCTTTTTCCTTTCTTCTAGATTCTCGCGGTTCTATGATTTAGAATTCTCTAGTGGCACTTTAATTTCCTTTGATCACCCTCACTCTATTCTCTATCAAAAATATCATGGTTAGACACCACTGAGCTAAAGCAGTCCTTAAATTTGCCAAAGCAGGTCGATCTAAAAAGCATTATAGGTAGATGTTTCATCTATAATCACAATGGTCTAGATGAGGATGAATCTTTGATCGCTTTCCCCAAGTTCTATAGGTAAGTCAATTGGTCTGACAGGTTGTTTAGGTTCACCGGTGAATCCCTGTATCTTCGTTCAGCAAGTAGATATGTCTTTCATATTGATCTTCATTTGTTCAAACATATGTCTGAATAGGATATTCATAGAGCTGCCGTTGTCCACTAATACTTATCGAACCATGGATGGTTCAATTCATACCATCACAACCATGGGGTCGAGGGTCTAAGCCTCTATTCCTGCAGTGTTTCAATTCTGAATACTATATCGTCATTCAGGGTTCTTTGTTGCTTAGCAGGAGCACCGTCTTCGACCACGAAGCATAAATATTTCGGCGTGTTTTAATGAGCTTATATATCGTTCCATTTCTCCCCAACTCTTCTCCATGGGATGAGGTCCTCCAAATATCATTCCGATGATGAGTATCTAGTCAGTGCATCTGGGTCCTTCTTTGCAGGTTCCAGCTTGGTTTCCACGGCTCTTGGAGGTTGGGGTGCTGCGAGCTAGTCAGGATTCTATGGCTTCCTCACATATTGATGAAGCTTATTTTCCCAAATCGGCTCTTCAATCAGGTTCTTTAGATGATGACACTCATTTATGTTATGACCATGTGTTTCATGGAAGTGGCAGTACTTTTCGAAATGTGCTTTTGCAGTTTGGTCAGTTCCCTTTTAGGTGGCTTCTTGTACTCCTCCATCCCTTGTGTTGCAAGGTAGATGTTTTCTGGTGTATCATTTAGCAAGTGTAGTCTTTGGGCCTTAAGCCTTTAAGTCGCTTGTTGGAATTCTAGTTCTTCCTTTTCAAATTCCCAGCTTTCCTTGCATTTCCTACAGCAGTCCTGGAGGTATTCGTGCCTAAATTAGCTACCATACCATTCTAGCCAGCATTAGTTAGTTGTAGGTTAGCAGGCTTTCCTTTTAGTTCCTTCGCCTCTTCCAATCTTAAGTACTGGCTTGTCTTTCAGTTAAAATCTTTTATAGTGGTAGGTTGTTACACTCTGATCCATTTTCCAAATTCAGTGTCGGGGTGGATAGCGTGGACCAGGGCCATGAAAAACATATCTTCATTTGGGTTACTTACTTCAGTCACCGTGGTGTTGAACATACTCATGAAAGATTTCAAAAATTCAGTTTGTCCCAGGAATCGACCAGATAAGGACATCACGTCTTTTGGTTATGTCGTGTGAAACCTAAACATATCAAGTAATTTTGTTGCTAATTCGTTGAAAGTGGAGACGGATTTTGGTGGGAGCCTAGTGAATAAATGGAAGCAACTCCCTCTAGAAAGATTGGAAAACATCTACATCGAATAACATTTGAAGCATTCTCTCCGTCCATGTGCCAACTGTACTTATACAAGTGAGGTTTTGGGTCTCTAGTTCTGTCGTAAGATGGAATGGTTAGAATAGTGAACTTTTTAGGGTACCATTCATTTAGAATGTCATTACTGAAGGGAGTCTGACTTGGAGCGGATCCCCATTCGTTATCTCTCCTATCCTTGCCTTGTCCATCAAGTGCTTGATCATATCTACGATATATGCCTCTAATGTCTGGTAGTCTACGGGTTGGATGTTAGTGAGTACATGAAGTGTTGGATCTTGCAAACGATCTTGGTTAGTGGGCTGAAGCCTAGGCTCTTCTATCTTTGGGAGAGATACTCCCTCTGAGTTTCGTTGGCTTGTGATTGGTTGGGTAGGAGCAATTTGGACCTCCATGCTGGTATTGAGTGTATTAGTGTTTTCTTCCAACTCATCTTTTTCAAATTGCTCACCATCTTCAAAGTCGTAGAGATTCACTGCAATATCTTCCCTTGGGGTTTTCGCCTCTAGATTTAATTTGATGGCGGGTTGCTTTACAGTTGGTGGAGTGCTTGCGTTTCCTTCTATAGTGATTTCTACAGATCCACCCACTACTCCTTTTTGCTTCTACCTTCTGTTTCTTCTATTTAGGCCAAATACGGAAGAGTTTTCCTTCTCCGTAGCAGTTGTAGGTTCTGGCATGATTCTTGGAGCAGCTAGTGATTGCAATGTCAGTAGGGAATTTAATTTGTCCATAAGAGATTTCTAGTTGTTCTCCATCTTTTGATTGATTTTATCAACCATCTTATTTACTTCTCCTTTGGTGATAAGTTGATGCTGGATCGAAGGTCCCAGTGCCTGATCTCTTGTGTTGGCTCTTTGAATTTGCTCTGATTAACGGATTACTAGCGTCGCTAACCTCAACTTGCTGAGGATTGGTCTCTTCTTTAACTATTACAGCTCCTATGGATCTTCCGGAAGAAGTTCTGTTTGTCTCTGGTGCCATTGATTCTTAATGGCAAATCTTCTAAGCTGAGATAGAGGATCTAATTTCTAAACCTATTTGATCCAAAGTAGATTATCAGATATAAGCCTGAGTTGAAGCTTTCTCACTGAAAGCACCAAAATGTTAACCTAGAAAATGGTTCAACACCCTGGATTAAGTGTGAAAGCACTGGCCCTATTTATCAAGGCAAATAAAATAGAAAATGCAATAGTAAATCGTAGAAAACAAATAAAGAGTCAAGAGATTTTTATAGTTGTTCGGTTGTTAACGAAGCCTACATCCACTTTATAGCTTTTATTGATCAACTTGTTTTACAAAGGAGTTTGGATTACAATATGATTCTTCTTTCCTAAGTTAGATCAAGCCATATTCTACGAGAAAACTGGAAGGATCTCATTTGCCCTTTAATGGCTGTTGGGAGGGAGAAGAAGAGTGAAGAAACAATGGTAAAGTTTTAGCAGAGATCGCAGCCGATCCCTTTTATGTTGTAGATGAGATAGTATTTATAGGAGTTGGAAAGCTCATGGGCCGAGAATTGCTTTGTAAAGCCTATTGTCGTCATGTAGATGGAGCTCAGAAAGTTTGAAGCCAAAATTGGCTAACTTTTCGGATCGGTACCAATCCGATCCAATTGGATCGTTATCGATCAAAATCTTTAGCCAATTTTTGGCTTTGATTTGTTTGGTCAAGCTTTTTACTTCACAATGACGCTCTCCGTTAACTTCGTAGCTTGTTGACTTGTTTTGATGATGATTCTCCCATGGGTTAGATTGAACTGAATTCTGAATCGATGAACCTTCACTTTTTGAATTCAGATGCTTGGAATGTTACCAAACTTGTTGGGTGAGCTTGGTTGAGACATGAAATCACAATGCAAAAGGATTGGGGACAACATGAACAACCAATTCATATCGGTACTGATCCAACTGTATCGGATCGGTGCTGTTAATCGGTTTTTTAACCCAGCAAAATTCAGAAGGAGTTAGAACATTCAAAATGAGTCGGAATGACTTGAAACTTGATCGAAAGATCTAAAAGTACACGACATAGAAACCGCAGGAGTTTGAACTAAAAATACGCCAAGTATTTGGATCGGCACCGATCCATCTAATTGGATCGATACCGATCCAAAATATTGACTTGTGGATTCTCCAACCCATATGCATTATGTTCCTACATCTCTCGTAAACTTATCTACCAAGTTTGGTAACATTCCGAGCATCCGAGTTGAAGAAGTCAAGACTTATCTGATTCAGATTACAGTTCAATCTAATTTATAGATGAACCGTCGTCAAAGCAAGTCAAAAAGCTATGAAATCGCATAGGGAACCTAACATGCAAGAAAGGAAGCCAACGAAGTAGTAGTTGTGCAAAAATTGCACAACATTTTGGATCAGTACAAATCCAATCCAAACGGATCAGTACCAATCTAAAATGTTATTTCAAAATTACCCTAAATTTTACATGCCGCCTCCTATGGATAACTATAGGCTTCTGGTACTTTGGTTTCAATCCAAGTGCTATCTAATCCTATATATACCATCGTATCTTCAACAGAAGCAGGATGGGTTACTTTGATCACTGGGGAAACATTACTACTAGAATCTTCAACCTTCTTCCTCCTCACAATGCTGCCATAGGACAACTGAGATCCTTCCTTTTGTCTCCATCAATGGTGGTCTTGTCTTTCTTTGTTCAACTATTAGGATTGTTAACATCTTGTACATGTGATCAATAGTCAATCCATCAATGAAATCTATGAAGTGGACGAAGGATTCGTTAACAGCCGAACCACTATAAAAATCTTGTGTTTTCCTACTTTATTATGTCTTTTTTGCAATTTGGTGAGTGTTTTGCTCTACTTTATTTATCTTGACAAACAAGGCTGGAGCTCTCACAATCATATTAAGGTATTGATCTATTTTTTGGGTTAACATTTTGGTGCTTTCACTGAGAATTAAACTCAGGCTTAGATCTAGCTATCTACTTTGGATCAGGTAGGTTTAGAAGTTAGATCCTCAATCTTTGCTCAGAAGATCTGCTGCTAAGAATCAATAGCACAAAGAAGAAGGAGAACTGCTTTAGGAAGATCCATAGGAGCTGTAATTGCTAGAGAAGAGATTAATCCTCAGCAAACTAAAGTCAATAACGCCAAAATAGGAGATTTGGTACCGGGATCCTCTATTCAGCGTGAAGTTGTCACTAGAGATGAATTAAATAAAATGGTTGATTAAATTAATCCGAAGATGGAAAACAACCAAAGAGTTGCTATGGACAAATTGAATGCCCTATTGACCTTACAGTCACATTCTACTCCAAGAACCATGACAGATCACAAGACTTCCTTGTAATAAGAAAATTCTTCTGTTTTTGGCCTAAATAGGAGAAACGGAAAGCAGTAGTAGAAAGAAGTGATAGGCGGAACCGTAGTAGTTAATATAGAAGAAAACGCAAGCACTCCACGAATTGCGAAGCAATCGGCTACAAAATTGATCAAGGGGAGAAAACCCTATGGAAAGATATAGCAATGGATCTCTCCGACTCAGAAGATAGTGAGCGTCTTGATGATGACCAATTGGAAGGAAATACTGATGCATTGACAAACGCCAGGGAGATACATTTGCCCCTGCCAGACCAACCGAAAACCAACGAAACTCTAAGGGAGTGGCTCTCCCATAGACAGGAGAGCTTAGGCTTCAGTCTACTTACCAAGATCATTTGCAAATTCAAACACTTGGTGTAGTCATTGAAAGCCAACCCGTAGATTACCGGACATCAAAGACATATACCACGGACATGGTCAAGGGACTAATGGATGAAAGTAAGGATAGAAGGGATGATGAATGGGGATCCACTCTAGGTCGGACTCCCTTTACTGATGACATTCTGAATGAGAGGTACGTTGAAAATTTCACTATTTCAGCTATTCCCTCTTACGATGGTATGAGAGATCCAAAACCCCACTCGTATAAGTACAGTTGGTACATGGACGGGAAAATGCTTCGAATATGGTTCGATGTAGATGTTTCCTGAATTTCCTAGAGGGAATTAGTTCCATGTGGTTCACCAAGCTTCTACTAAGATCTATCTCCACCTTTAATCAACTAGCAATAAGATTCCTTGATTAACTTACGCTTTACGCAGCATGACCAAAATATGTGATGTCCTTATCTAGCCTATTCTCGGGATGGAATGAATCTCTTTAGTCCTTCATGAATTGTCCCGTGCTACCCACTCTGAAACTGAAAATCGATCAAAATGAAACAACCTATCACTAGGAAAGATTTCAACCGATAGCCGAGCCAGTATTTGAGGTTGGAAGAGGCAAAAGAATTAGAAAGCAAATCTGCTAACCAACCAACATTGGGAAGAGTGGTAAGGCGACAAACCAAGACATAAGTACCTCCGGGACCGTTAAAGGAAACACAAGATAATATGGGAATCAGAGAAAACCCTAAAATTCCAATAAGAGAAATGGAAGTAACAAGTGACATAAAGGTTTGAGGCCCAAAGAATACACCCTGCTCAATGATACTCCAGAAAACATCTGTCTCGTGATAGAGGGGATGGAAGAGTACAAGAAGCCACCTAAAAAGGAAGCAACTAAATAGTAAAAGAATTTCAGAAAGTATTACCTCTTCCATGAAACACATGGCCATAATACGAATGAGTGTCGTCAGTTGAAGAACTTGATTGAGGAGCTAATTCGGGAAAACAATCTTCAATAGTATGTGAGGAAATCACAGAATCTTGACCAACCTGCAGCGCCCTAAGCTCCCAAAGATTGAGGGAATCAAGTTAGAACCAGCGAAGAAGAATCCAGACTAACCATAGAGTCATCATTGGAATAATATCTGGAGGATCCCATCCTACGCAGAAGAGTTAGGGAAAAATGGAGCGGTATGCAAGCTTATTAAAGCACGCTCCAAAAGGTTCGTGCTTTGCGATCGTAGATGGAAACCCGAAACCCTGCCAAGTAGCAGAGAACCTTGAATGATGACATAGTATTTCGGAATCGAGACGCTGAAGGGATAGAATCTCCAACTCTCGACCGCATGGTCGTGATAGTAGGAATCGGACCCATCATGGTCCGACGAGTACTGGTAGACAATGGCAGTTCTATGAATATCCTTTTTAAACGCACCTTTGATCAGATGAACATCAGTATGAAAGATGTATCCGCTTGCTGAACATCCAAGGATTCACCGGTGAACCCAAACAACCTGTCGGAAAAATTGATTTACCCGCAGAACTCAGGGAAGGCGACCGAAGAGTCACCCTCATCCAAACATTTTTGATCGTAGATGAATTTTTTTCCTACAATGCCTTCCTAGGGTGGCCCAGCTTGGCAGATTTCAGAATTGCTTTAGCTTAATGGTTTTTAACTATGAAATTTCCGATAGAGAATGGAGTCGAGGCGTTCAAAGGAGATCAAAGTGCCACTAGAGAATGCTATATCATGGAACTACGCGAGTCTAAAAGAAGGAAAAGAGAAATAATATGGGGAGAACTCTCTACATATGTGAGCCTGTCGAATAACAACTATGGAGCCCCTGGCTTGGGGACCATATCCGATTCGACAGGGCTTTGGACCCTAGAAAGAAGAGTTCACAGGAGGATCGGGCAGCACCGACAGAATTGACGGTGTCTATCCCTTTCGATATGGATGACCAGACACGGGTCCTGAAAATTGGGTCGCATATTGGAAACAAGACACGATTGGAACTCATCAGATTTCTTTGCACCAATGTAGACGTATTCGCTTGGATGCATTCTTGTATGTGCGTGGTGTCACTATTGATTTCATGCGACGCACTCAACATTGATCTCAAGTATACATGATGTGCATGTAAATGTGTATATTTTTACTTCCACATTTAATCTAATGTAATTAAATAAATGAGCATATATGGTAGTTTAACATGTTTAAACCGAAATTCAAATTATTTTCAAATCATCATTTATTCATCTTCATATAGGGGAAAATGATCATTTTCGTGCATATATTAATTTGATAATATGTATTTGTGCAGTTTATTTTTATTTGTAGGAAATTGGATAAATGGAAGAGGGTTTTATGAAGATATGCATGCACAAGGACGGAAACAAAGTATGAACATGGAAATAATTCAAATCATTTATCATGAAGGACCCTACCTACCCACTTACCATGATGTACAATTAAGGGCTAATGACATGCTAAATGACCATTAAGTTATTTGCACAATTAAATGGAGGATTATCCCATGCTAATGATAACTTGATGGTCACACTTCCTCAAGGGAAATTTGGGTAGTTCCCAAAAACATGATTAAGGTTTCCAAACATCTATAAATACCTCATATGTTCATGTAATTAAGCCCTTAACCTCCTTTTAGCTAGTTTAGTTTTAGGTTCAAAAATAAGCAAAAACTTTCTTTACTTTTTTCATACCTACTTAGCCATTTTCTACCCGCATGTAATTTCTTTTATATGCAATTTTAATCTATTCTCTCTTCTATTTACATGCTTTCTTTCCTTCCATGTTAGTAGTTTAGATTTTACTTTATGTAAATAGATTAGCTTATATTTTATTTTAATCAGCTCTCTTTTTAATCAGCTAGCATTTTTCCTCTTGTTTCTATTTCATGTTAAACTCTACATTTGTTGAATTGATAACAAATATGAGAGGCTAAACCCCTTTAGTTTAGGAGTAGTGAAGCTCTTTAAATCATGCTGATTCAACATTTTGCCAATTTTTATCTCTTTTTGTGCTTAATGACAATGTTTGAATGGGTAAATTTTTTGTTGTTTTAGCTTTGAAATTGATAGCCTATGTTGTTAACACCAATAAACTATGCTTAAACAAACACAAATTACTTCTTCATCTACATATGATTATGTTAATAAAGTGAACATTAAAATCAAAATTTGATTGTCTGTATTTCTAATCAATAGTTAATAGATCATGCTTAGAATAGATTTTATTTTAAAGTCCATTGTCATCTTCATGAGAGTTAAAAAGTGGTTTAGTGGGTGCATTATAGTTTGATGATTTATATTTGGCTAATTAATAACACAAATATTCCATACTTATGATAAATACATCAACTAAACTCACAATTGGCCAAAAGAGAGATCACAATTTCATTTAATGATTTATGTGATCATGAGAAGGAAATTACCTCTAAATTGTTTTCAAACACTCATATTTTTATACATTTTAGCTTTTGTTAGTTTTTACATTTTTTTCAGCTAATCACAACTTAATTCTTGGTTTAATTTGATTGAATAAATTTTTTTAAATCAACGCAATTACCTGCGGATCGACCCGTACTCGCCATGTACTAGAATTGTACATCGTGCACCTGCGGTTATTTTTAATTTAATTTTTTCGGCTATTTTTCTAATCCGTAGAACATTTGCCATCAAACAAGTTTTTGGCGCTGTTGTTGAAGAATTGATTTGATTTGATTTTCTATTCTTCGAATTATTGTTCTTTGATTTTATTGCGTGTTTGTTTTGGGTGTTAATTTGCACTCAAAAAAAGAAAAAAATTGCTACGTTGTGTGTTTGTTTTTTGATTTATGTTTTCAATTTGTTGTGGGCTTGTTTATTGTTCTTGTATTTCTAGTTTGTAAAAAAAAATTACACATTTCAAAACAATAATAAATAAATAATTTGTTTCATTTTTTTACACCCCTGTTAAATTTTCAATTCACAAATACAGTTTTCAATTACAGCCTCGATTTACATTTACATTTCAGCAACACAAACTTCAACTGTTACTTCTGCATGCATTTTGCCACTTCGACCATCCAGTACAAACTGCCTTACACCTCATTGCCTTTGTGCTAATATGCACTTAAGACCATACCATTTCCTACTACTACCATATTACTACTACTCCTTCAACTTCATCACTCACCAAACCATACAACTTCAACCACCATTGACCATTATACAGTAACAATACCACCCCCCTTCACTACAAACACAAACTGCCTTGTACATCCTCATACAAATACCCCATGCAACCGCCACAGTCACAACACACAACCAATACTTGCTGCCGCCTTTCTCTGGCTATCCACACCCAAAACTATAGACTTCATTATTGCTTTTTTCATTAACCACAGCCTGTCAATTCACCCTATAAACCACCACATACCACCCCTGATTAGCATTCAATAGTCAACCATCAACCATATCTATGTGCACACAGTCCCACTCTTCAAACATCACACTGCCCCGTCTGCCATTCATCTCGTTATCACATACAAATCACTCACACTCCCATACAACAGCAGCAACTTTGTTGCACTTCCACAAACCATATAAGAAAACATACCATAACACTACCTCTACATTACTATAGCAACCTCCAACACAACACTATTACTGCCGCACACCATTCTACCCGTCCTCTCCACTTCCTCCACCCTCCACTGCACAACTGAAACACCTCATCGCCATACTAACCAACATCCCCACAAACACACATCTACAACCATTCCACACGTTACGGCCATTACCCCTTCCCCTGACCAAACTTCATACCACCCATCTCTGCCTTCAACACTCAGTGTGCATATTTGCACAACCATTTCCGACCACAGCAAACCATCAATTAGACTGGGCTATTCTAAACATCTGCCATCATTTAAACAAATACTACATCAAAGTACATCTGCCTTCACATCTGACTATTACAACATCCCCACTAGTCACAGCACTACCATTCATATACACTACCTTTGTCATTCAAACCACTCATAACATAGTGCCATACATTCCGGCAGCTATAACTCCAACATACTTCCATTGCTAGCAGCCCACAGTAGTACCCTTCCTGAACTGATCACCAAGCCACTGCCTAATCTCCAATACAATCATCACATTTCAACGATTCACGATCTGTGAGTACCGGACAACCAGAACAATAATCGAACAACCCAAAAACCACTCTCACCATCGAGCCTACAGCCATCAACAAACAATCGCGAAACCCAAAACCGCCTTCCTCCCGCCTTCGCTTTCGCCTGAAACTACAATCTGATTCCTGTTCGCCTTCATCTCCGACCGCAATTACCTAACAATCACCTTTATCTAAGCTTTAGACTACAAAATTCAAAATGCGCACCTATCATTGAACGCTTGAATCGAACGAGTTTTCGCGAATTTGTTATGCTCATTCTTTTTCGACATCGATCTAGTATTCATGGGTTCTAGGAAAGTTACAATGGTGGGTTGACTGTTGCAGTTTACTTGGTTGCAGGCAATATAACAGAGAAGCAGCAGTGTATAAATGATTATGAGTGAGAGGCAGAGGGTATTAGGTAAGGAAAAGATGTTGCAGAGAGAATATATAGAGGAAGTTCAGAGAATACAGAGAGGAATAACACAGAATTTAGACATAAAGAGAAAAAACAATTTTATTCATAAAAATCAAAACTTACAATATGATCAACCATGCCTATTTATAACATATTCTAGGCAGGTGTTACGGTTATTACATCATCAAATCCACAAATAAATTACAATATTCAGGCCCACATCTGCCTAATATCTTCATCCAAACCCGTGCACGTGCACACTCAGTGGAGGCAAATCTGAAGGTAGTTCAAGGCCCAGATCTGGTCGCCAGGTCATCCTGATTATATTGATGTTGGTGTTCCATCAGTTCATCCAGGGGTTCATCAGCGGTGGTCATGTGAAGGTCTCGAGCCCACCTGTTCTTCTCTTCTAGATCTGCAATAAGGGCTGCACTCCTAACATTCCCTTCTCCTTCAAAATTTGATCTTGCCTCAAGGTCAAATGCTGGAAATTGTTTGATTAATTCCAATAGTCCTCCCATGTTGATTCTTCCTCAGACTTTTGCCTCCATTTAACTAAAACTTGCGTGACAGCTTGATTATGTTATGGCACCATCCTCCTGTCCAATATTAGTTCTGGCTCATCAACAACCTCTTTAGTAAAGACAGGTGCTTCATGTTGTATGACTATATTCCTGCCAACCTTCCTCTTGAGTTGCGAAACATGAAACAACGGATGTATTTTAGCTGTTGGTGGTAATTCAAGTTGTAAGCAACCTCTCCAATTTTCTGAATGATTTGATAGGGCCCATAGAATTTTGGGGAAAGTTTGGTGGTCTTAAGGTTACTGGCAGTGATCTGCCTGTAGGGTTGGAGTTTCAAATACACCCAATCACCTTCTTTGAAATGTCTTTCAGTTCTGCCAAGGTCAGCATACCTTTTCATCCTCTCCTGATTCAAAGACAGGTTGTCTTTAAGTAGTTGCAACACCACATCATGTGAATACAATTGCTGTTCAACTTGTGGAATCTTAGAAGTGTTAGGGACATATGTTAAAAGTGTAGGGGGTGGAATGCCATAAACAGCAGCAAATTGGGTTGTGTTAATAGAGCTTTGCCAACTCGTGTTGTACCAGAACTCAGCCACTGTCAACCACTAAGACCATTCATGAGGTTTATGGCATACAAAGCACCAGAGATATCCTTCGAGAATTTTGTTTACTGCCTCAGTCTGACCATCTGATTGTGGATGGTATGCTGAGCTTAGATTCAGAGAACATCCTTGCAATCGAAAGTGCTCTTGCCAAAAAGCACTCGTAAAAATTACATCTCTATCACTTACTATATTTCTTGGCATGCCATGGTATTTGAATACCCCATTGAAGAATATTTTGGCAATATCCTTTGCTGTATAGGGATGTTGCAGAGGGAAGAAATGTGAGTATTTAGAAAGTCGATCAGCTACAACATATATGGCAGTGTACTTATGACTTTTAGGTAAACCAATAATGAAATCCATCGAAATATCACTCCATATTCTTTTAGGAATAGGAAGGGGTTGTAGTAAACCAGGTATGGGAATATTTTCATGTTTATTTCTTTGACAAGTATCACATTCTCTTATGTATGCTTCTATATCTGCCTTCATGCCTTTCCAATAAAAAACTTACTTGATTTTATGACTGGTCTTTTTAACGCCAGCATGGCCACCCAATAGAGTTGAATGATATTCAGTAAGCACATTGTTTATCATTTCCTTGCACTGGAAATCCAAATAGATTCGTTTCTTATAGAAAATGATACCATCCACTATTTTATATTTCTCTGACTTGACCTTTCCATCATTAATTTGTTGCATTGATTGCTTATAGCCTTCTGAGTTTTGCATACAGTGTTGTAACTGCTGTAGCCAACTGCTCTCTACAGTTGAAATGGCATGGCAACTCGGTTGCTCCTCTAGCAATCTGGAGAGAGAATCTGCACCTTTATTCTCTTTTCCTTTTCTATACTCAACTCTATAATCAAATCCATGTAGCTTGGCTAGCCACCTTCCTTGTATTCCAGTAGTTAATCTTTGTGATAGTGGGTGTCTTAAGCTTTGATGATCAGTTTTGATGATGAATCTTCTTCCAATTAAATATTGAGACCATTTTTTTGTAGCCAAAATTAATGCTAAGAGCTCCTTTTCATTAGTAGACAATAATAAATTTTTTCCATTCAATGCTTGACTTAAGTATGTTATTGGTTTGCCATCTTGAGTTAACACAACCCCAATGCCCACTCCACTTGCATCACTTTCAATAATAGGTGACTTGATCCTCAGCAAAGGTACATTTTGTAAGTTTAATAACCAGCTGGTTGCTTTCCAGAACTTGTAGAGCAAGTCGAACATGCCACATATGCTCAGTCTAAGACTGGCTATAAATCAGGATATCATCAAAAAAAACCAACACGAACTTCCTTAAATATGGTTTAAAAATATCATTCATTAAAGCTTGAAAAGTTGAGGGAGCATTTGAAAATCCAAATGGCATTACAATAAACTCATAATGCCCTTCATGGGTTCTGAAAGCTGTTTTGTGAATATCTGAGGTGTTCATACGAATTTGATGGTAACCAGACTTAAGATCAAGCTTAGTATAATAATTTGAGCCATGCAATTCATCCAGCAAGTCATCGACTAATGGTATTGGAAATTTATCTTTGATAGTTTGGTTATTAAGTGACCTGTAATCAATACACATTCGCCATGTCCCATCGTTTTTCTGACCATAACTACAGGTGACCATCTTGACATTGCCTTTAATGCCCTGCCACACATATAAACTATCTTTTAATTGAAATTTAACTTGCAATTTTACAAAATTAAAGGATACATCTCCCAATTCTTTCATCCACTGAGCACCAAGGACCATCTGGCATCCTTCCAGTGGTATCATCAACAAATCTAGTGGAATAGTACACCCCTGACACTTGAAAATGACTTCTTTGCAAATACCTTGACCTTATATTCTTTCTCCATTAGCTATTTGTACTGAATATGGCATGGTCTCTTGTACCTTTAGATTTAGCTTTTTTGACAATTCAGAATTTATGAAGCTATGGGTGGACCCTGAGTCTATCAAAACAGTTATGGGTTTGCCATTGATTAGACCCTGTACTCTTATAGTATATAGAGTGCGTATACTGCACATAGCATTAAGAGTGATATTATAAGATTCTTCCTTGTTTTCTTCTAGTGTGGGAGTCTCATTAATTACATTACTGTCAGCATCTTTGCTATCTTCTAAGTATATATCTTCTTCATCACCTTGCAGTAGCATGACATCTTCCATGATATACACTTGTTTATTCTTACAGATATGACCGGGGTGCCATTTATCATTACACCCATAGCAAAGGTTCCTTCTTCTTCTATCAATAATTTCTTAAGGGGTTAATCCTTTATTCTTGGCAAAAGCTTCCTTGGCATTTCTTTCAACATACCTTTCCTTACTTGTTTTGTGTTGCAGTTGATTTCTTGATGGATTAGTGAACTGGTTTCTCTTCTTTCTAGTATACTTGCACTCAAAAACTTTTGCTAGGCTCATAGCATCTTTGAAATCCATAGGGTGTATGGCCATAACATCAAATCTAATTTCTTCTTTACGCCCATCAATGAACTTCTCAAGCAAAAACTGATCTGGCAGTGCATCACATAAGCCTTGCAGTTCTTCAAACTTGGCGAGATAAGCCCTAACAGTGGTGATTTGTTTAATATTGGATATTGCTCCATATGACTTCTGTAAATCTTCAGTTGCAAACCTCATGCTTATAATTTTTTACTTTCTTGGTGAGCCACCCAAACCAAAAGTGGGCTTCACCCTTCAGATGGAATGAACAAGTGGGCACCCACTCTACTTCAGGTGTATTGTGATATTGAAAACGATGTTCAACCTGACTAATCCACTCCACTACGCTACCCTCTCCATTATAAGTAGGAAATTCAAGCTTGATGATGGTGTTCTGTAATAGCCTTGGGTGTGAATGGAATTTAAAGTAGCGTGGCTGGGTGAATTAGCTTGGATACCAGGAGCATTTCTGGATGTATCATTCGAAGGGAAATAACCATTTCTTGGTGAGTTTCTTTGTGCAGGAGGAACATATGGGGTTCGGTTTTGATTCTTGAGGTCCTTTAATTCTCTTGCGATGCCACTGATTGCTTTGCTGATGCTGTCTATCTTGATATTAAGTTCTTGGGTAATTTCCTGTTGTGATTTACAAGTTTCTTGAAGATCTCTGATGGTCAACGCAGTTTTAAGGTTAATTTTCTCCTGTCTTGATCCACCAGGTATTGGATCAGGGGTAATGTTGATGTTTTCCTCTTCAGAAAGTTCGGGTTCTTCACCAGATCTCAATGGATCTGATACCAATTTTTTATGCTCATTCTTTTTCGACATCGATCTAGTATTCATGGGTTCTTGGAAAGTTACAATGTTGGGTTGATTGTTGCAGTTTACGTGGTTGCAGGCAATATAACAGAGGAGCGGTAGTGTATAAATGATTATGAGTGAGAGGCAGAGGGTATTAGGTAAGGGAAAGATGTTGCAGAGAGAATATATAGAGGAAGTTCAGAGAATACAGAGAGGAATAACAAAGAATTTTGACATGAAGAAAAAAAAAAAAATTTATTCATAAAACTCAAAACTTACAATATGATCAACCATGCATGTTTATAACATATTCTAGGCAGATGTTACGGTTATTACATCATCAAATCCATAAATAAATTACAATATTCAGGCCCATATCAGCCCAGATCTGGTCGCCAGGTCATGCTGATCATTTTGATGCTGGTGTTCCATCGGTTCATCTAGAGGTTCTTCAGCGGTGGTCGTGTGAAGGTCTCGAGCCCACCTGTTCTTCTCTTCTAGATCTGCAATAAGGGCTGCACACTTAACAGAATTCCATTACTATATTGTGAATTTCTGATTCTCGACTTGCGATCGCCATAATTTTGGGGTTTGGGAAATTCTGGTTTGGTTTAAGAAGTTACGAGTACGAGAAGTTACAATTTGGGGAATTCTGGTTTTTGTTTTTGCGGGTGGGCTTGTGGACATGGGCTGAACTATCATAATTTTTTTTGATTTGTTTTGTTTATACTCTTTTTGTATTTTCTTTTGTTTATGGTTTTTTTCCAATCTTCGCAAAAAAAAGAGAAAAAGTTTGTTTTGTGTTGTTTACCTTCAAAAACTTGCGTTTTAAAAAAATAGAAATAAAAAAGGCAAAAAAACAAGTTTTAATCGTATATATTTGTTTTAACTTCAATTTGTTTTGTTTTCTCTTGTTTGGTGTTGTTCTCATTTTTTTGTTTTAGTTTTTCTTCCTTTTTTTATTTAAAAAAAACCATTGTATATATTTTGTTTGAAATTTTAGGTTTCAAACGCAGAAAGTCACAAGGAAAAGAATTGCTTGCTAAAAACCGCGTTGCTTTGTTTGTTTAAAAAAATTGCTACTTTTCAAATCACTAGTATAGGGATTTTAAAATTAGATAGATATATAAATCCCAATAGTATACAAAATCATTTCCTTTTGAAATCACATACTATAACAATAGTCTTATAGTCCATCATTTCCTTATTTCTCGAAAATGTCTATTTCAACAATGAATGTTGAAATCTATGGTTTCGATCCTTAACATATTTTAAAACATCTTTTAATCATTTTATTTCATTTAATAATATTCACTATTCAAAAATATCCATTTTATTTAATATATTATTCACTGTCCAAAATCGTGAATATAAATCGTTTACCAAATTCATTGCTTCTATATACTCATTAAAGGATTATCCACTGTCCAAAATCATGGATATATCTCCTTTAATAAGCTTTCCTATTTACTTATCAAATTCAATTGATTTTGGATTTATAAAACAATGTTTATAAATTCCATTTTATATTTTATAAAAACTTCAATAAAAAAATTCCTTTATTAACCAATTCCTTTTACATCTCATTTATTTGCCAAATCCAAATTATAAGTTAATAGCTTATAATTCATTTATTTAAAAAGTTCATTCTTTTAATAACTTCACAACTTCATAAATCTTATTTACTTATAAGATTTACTTATAATTCATTTTAACAGTTTTAAAACTCCTTTATAACTCAATTATTTTGATGTATAAAATATCAATTTTATAAATCTTATATATAAACCATTTAAAATAAATCAAAAATCTCAATTTAAATAAACCAATTCTTTTAATAAATTTACGAATCATTATTAGAGCTTATATAACTCCAAAATCATACTTAAGTATTATTTTCCAAAATAAATAACTTTTATAACGACAAAAATTATAACTTTCATTTATTTAAAATAAATCAATTCCTTTAACACTTCAAAAATTAATAAAATGTGCAAATTCAAAATCACTTTAAAATCCTTTTAAATTTGGAAATCATCAATTTAACACTTTAATTTTCCAAAATAGGCCCAATGCTGCGACAGCACCAAATACATCAATCACGGCAACCAAAACATCATAAATCATACGATAATAGAATATATCACAATATCTGTAAATAAATCAATACTGGTGAGGAATCTAGTTGGATCCGTCCAACCTGTCGCCTACAACAAATATATATATTAGAAATATATGTACAATGTCCGCTTCAAGGCAGACGCGCGTACAAAGGGTCATCCGCTCATATACGGGAACGTATAGGGTCATCTGCTCCACTAGGAAGGTATATATCCAAATATCAATCAATATATCATATATCATCCAAACAATCATCAATCATTATATAATAAATTATTTCTCACTTATATAAAAATATTAGTGAGTCTGAAAGAATGAGTTGTACTCACATTGCGTCCAAGAGCAGTTGCAGTGTTTTATTCCGAATAAAATTAAACGAGCGTTTAATTTTATCCAAAATTCACACTAGGTCCAATCATCTCCAAACTAGCTCCATCGCGTAGTATTCGACAATACGAATCCAATGCAAGTCGTTTCGTCAAAAACAGACCTCGTATCAAAAAGTTATATAGCATTTTAAAGATCGTACGAATTAATATAAATTAATTTACTATTTTCTTTTTATAATTTTTATAACCTTAAACAAATCCAGCCGTTCATTCATCAAACTAAATCAGGGCCGAGCATTGCTTTCTTCCCATAGGCCAAAAGAACGCACGCGAAACCCATTTTGGCCGCCCTAAACTCTAATCGACACACCACCTCCGATCGATTTCAGGTTGATCGAAGACCACCACTTCAAAGCTCCATCACGTCTCCAACTTCACCCGCGAGCAAAGCAAGCTCGGTCATCCCATCATCATGAAAAACATGCACGAAATTAGTATGTTAAAACTCATATTCACGTTGATCCGTAGCTCCATTCTCGATTACAGCCGTTGATCTTGAAGATCTTAACGTGCTCTACAATTTGCTAGTTGAAGGTTTTTCGTGAAAGTGAATGGATGAGAAGATAATTGAGGAAGAAGAATGGAGTTTTCTGGCCATTGAATAAAGAAATGGCGGCTAGGGTTTGTAACCCTAGATGTTTTGCAAAAGTGAAAAAAAATGGGCTTTTATAGAAAATTTGACGACACTATTCATCCGATTTTTTTCCAAACTCGAAACGAAGCGTGCCGCCTGGCGTTTATAACGTTTTACCCCTATTCCGAATCCAATGGAATATATATTGGGAGCCAATTCGATCGTATTTGGAAGATAGGTTTTCAAATCGACTATATTAAATTCAAAATTACACTTAAACGATATTCTACGCGTTTTAGCTTGCCTCGGACAAACCGTAAATCCGATTAACACGAAATTTGAAATATTACAATAAATAACATTACAGATTCAATAAAACTAGTTTCATAGAAATCCGAGACTGTTTGAAAAATGGCTATTTTTACCCGTCAATTAAATATTAAAATATTCAATTTCTACAAATTAACTTTTAATTCAATTTTAAAAGTTCTATAGCATCAATCTAGTTCAGATATGATTTAATATAACTTTACAAATCATTTTTATCCACATTAAATTCAAATATCAATTACTTCTGTAATTTCAAATATTAAATCAACAATTTAATTATCCTATTAAATCACTATATTTCAAATATAAGTTATTCGACCTATAAAATTAACTTGTGAATTTTTAAAATTAATTAAATATATGAATTTCAAATGACCGAAATTCTGGGTCATTACATTCTCCACTACTTAAAAGAATTTCATCCCCGAAATTATCAAGTAAGAAAAAGTCACTAAATCCATTAATTTTTCAAAACAATTCGTTAAAACTAGATTTACCAAATCTCTAAGTGTTTAACTTTCCCAAAATCCAATAGTTAAACTTCTTATAAAAAAATTTCTAAGTTTTCAAATCCATAACTATTTATCTTTTCTAAACCAACAAATATCGTTTAACTTTTAACTCCAAAATCAAAACTTAGTTTTCACAAATTTTCTCAATTTTCCCAGAATTTTCTAACGCCTTAAATTTTCAAAAAAATTCGCCATAGTCTCCTTTGCGCGGTTTAAACCAGAAAAAAAATAACAATGTATATATTACAAATATACATCTCATCATTAAGGATGAGGCATCCCGAAGGGAAAAAAGTGTAAAAGTACGATATGTAATCCAAGATATGTACCTTATATATTATTAGCGAGCATATATGGCTAATATAGCATGAAAGCGAGCTCCAAATGCGAAGCAAGCGCCATCCGCACCTACTAAACACCTAATACACAAATGAGAAACATGTATATAGAAAGTAATATCAATATACAACATCTACCAACAACTATATACGCCAATATGGCAAATGCCATCAATAAACAACAAATCCAACCATCAACCAACTATCATCCAACTAACATTCATATCCAAATCAATATAGATTCACTTCTCATTAATGTTCATTGAATTGATTTTCAATTTAAATCACATTTGATTCATTAACATTGGATTTTACTAACATTCATTCATTCATATTCAATTAGTTTATATTCACTAATTTACTTTCAAGTTGGTTCACTTCCAAATTACATCAAATTTAATTCTATTCAAATTTATTTACTTCTAATTTGAATTCAATTACTTAGCTTTCCATTTCATTAGTTCAATTTTATATGGATTTTCTATACAATCAATTAGCATCCATTTAACAAACAATGCATAACCAACATTACCAAACTTATTTACTTTGCTTACATTCAGTTTGGTTTAACATTCATTTGACTTTCATTCAATTATTCAATTTACAATTTTGTTAGATTTTAATGAATTAACACTTACATCCCTTACCATATCAATTCATTTACATTAGATTGATTAACATTCAATCCATTTATTAATTCGGTTACTAAATCATTTTACCACTAAAGTTGAATTTTTATACAACTCAAGTTCACATTCATTACTTTATTAATTTACTTCGATATCAAAATCAACTTGATTCAAAATTACTTATACTATATGTCGTTTTATAAACATCACTTGGTTTCACTTAACTTAAATTTCAACTTATAAATCTAAGTCAGATTTCAATTCTAAAGTCAATTTTATATAACTTAAGTCAATTTCATATCACCATTCAAATTCAGATTTTTGTTTTACTTAACTAAATTGTTTAACCACTTTAACAATTGGTTTTCCTTACCTTATCTCATTTTATATGTTAGACAACTTATTTTTATAAACTTCCAAATTCATACTATGTAATCACTTACTATCTTAAGTTTAATTTCGATTTTAATAACATATCTAATCAAATTTAAATCCAATTCAATTTATTTAACCTTCCTTTAGTTAAATTTCAAATCATATAATTCACTTACTAACTCAAATTCCTTTCAACTTTACTAAAGTAAATTCTTACTTCATATTATAAGTCCAAAACTTATTTTACTTATATTTATCAATAACAACTTGGATTTTAAATCAAATTTGTTTATCCAAACAAAAATTCAATTTTCAATTTACTATTGGTAGCAAATCCATCACAGAGAAACTCGGAAATGATACTGATGATGTTGCAATCATCACCCTTATTATTTTCCAGTAACAGTAGTGAATTCAGTGCTTTCTATTCTTTTAAAAATTCTTTTATCTATAAATCACATTTATAAATATATTCTTATAGTTTCACTTTTTATATATAAGATTATTTCACAATTGTAAATCATATTAATTATAATTCCATACTTTATAATTCATTTGCTTATATAATTTATTCTTTTACAATTGTTGTCTTCGATTAAGATTATTCAAACATCTTTTATTTATCTTATATATATTTACATTTCCAAACAACCAAACAATCAATTTATTTACACTTTAATAATTTTTGAAAAATTATTCATATATAAAATATAATCTAGGTAAAATTATTTCATTTACCCAATTTAAAATGATACTATGTCGACTTGCCTCGATTAAGCGTTTGAAAATCCCTATCGATAACATGGCGTCCCACATCACGACCAGAATTCCCAAATAGCTCAACGGATGAGCAAAAACGTAACATAAAACATTTTATATTCACTAACAAATACGCGCTCATATATGTAATACACTCAAACTCAATCTAGGGTGCTACTGTCCCTATCTATACTGAGTACACATCAAAGCTTAGGAATATACGAAATCTAAGCTCTGATACCAAATGTGGCGACCTGCAAATCCGTACCCTCTGAATCGACAATAAACCACACATGTCTGACCAAAAAGAACAAACTGACGGAGAGTCAAGAGAAAGAAAAGGAGAGAGAAGAAGAGAAGAGAAGAAACAGAGAAGATAGAACCAACAGAACAATACAGAATCTCACATCGCAGCGGAAAATATATAATATCATATCAATGATCTTTACAAAACAGAAACTGTGTATATGTATATATATATATACATCAATTAGAGTTCAATAATCAATCAATAGTTATCAACTCGGACAGTTATAATAACCTGTCCACACAATTGCCGATAATATACAACAACAAACAAAGCACAGCGGATAATCAATAATCAAAACAGATACGCATATACGAAATGTAGATCTCCATCTCTCCTGCTGAAACTCCAAAGGCATCAAATCTAGACCTGTAAATATACTCCGTCTGACCCAAGCATTAAAAGGGAAGAACGCCCGGATCAGTCTGGTAAACTAGCGTGAGAAACACACTCAACGGAATTTATTAAATTACCAAACTTTTCCTTAGTTTTCAAAACAAAAGTATATCGTAAGACAAGTCCACACATAAACACGGACATGTTTTTACCTTACGATAACTAAAACATATCATATCAAATCTCATGTATATTATAGTAGTGTCTACTATATTTATACAAATAATATTAATCATAGCCGAAATTGTTACATTGATTAAATTCCAGCATATAGCCCAATTGGGTAATACAATCAAAATGGAAAACACGTAGTGGAGTTTGGATTTCCATACAAATGACCAAGTGAAGGGACTACCTTCCGGTAGTACATCTCTAGAAAAATGTACCGAGGACCATCACTAAGGATCCTCTACCAACACAAGACCGACCCACCTCTATAGCTAGATGGTACCAAATATATCATCCTCCGGTCGTTACCGACCTTTACCGAGGGCCCTCATAGCATACAAACCACAATAATCCAATACACTATGTCATAGCTTGTAAAGATATATCGAGAAAAGGATTATCATACCCTAATGGGAATGACCCACTTAGCCCTACCGCATCTAACCCTGTTTTGGTCATTTCAGGTTGATGAGGCTAGAGGTAACGATCACCTTTCACAAAGCACAATCACATCACTTAGAATGCCACATGACCATTTCCATTGACTACTAATTGCCTTCCACAAAAATACAACCCTTAAGCTCATACGTCTCAAGGAGGGTGTTAAGCTAAGAGAAGTTGCCTTCTCTGCCACCACTGATGTACGTTTGTAAAATACAATGTACGTAATCTATAGAAATGCAATGTTAGACGAACATCCATACAAGTTGTCTAGGAACATGACAAACCAAAGGTACTTTCCTACCACATCCTATCGCGAAATCCCTAGGATTAGTAGCGAATAGTCCTCGCGTTGGATATTTCATAAATGAAGAGACCACTGCTACTGGATGTATATTGGAATTTTAACCCCAAATGATCAACAAGCAGTCCCCCACTATGAAAATCCGGAATATTAATATCATCACAAGCAACCTGCACAATCGTCGCATATACGTTGGTCCGAAGTGGTTTAAAGAATAAATCTAATCCCGGTCTCTTCGCACCAACAACGCAAAAGCGTTTCTCAACCTCACACAGCAACTAATTCTCATAGACTTATCATGTTTCCAACTTTCAACTTGCTATCCTTGGGGCCAAGAAGGAAGCACGATAATTGGAGTAATACTCCGCACTATATGAATCAACATCCTTAACATAAAGGATAATCAAGCCTATATAGAAGGCTACGTACTAAGTGTGCGACTAAATAGTTCCCACATCAAGTCGAGGAACTAAAATTTTGGCCAAGTCTGATAGTCGGTTATTTAACTATCAAAGCAAACAAACAAATATTCAGCACCATAACAATCACTGGGCCCTTTTCAATTAATCTTTTATTAATTAATTTATTTACCAAATATTCACTTTAAATTATCGTTAAAATGATATATTTCAAACCATTTCAACTTCTATATTGGAAAACATTTCCATATACTTATTAAATAATAAGTAATTCACAAAATAATTTATTTTCAACACTTAGAAAATATTACATATTTTTAAATCACGATTAAGTATATATTTTATTCTTTAAGGAAAACATTATCTTAACACATTTATTTGGGTCAAAACTAATGTTGCGTAAAATATCATTACGACCACCCAAAATCACAAGTATAAAGATTCGAAAATTAGATAGGTATATAAATCCCAATACTATACAAAATCATTTCCTTCCGAAATCACATACTATAACAACAATCTTATAATCCATCATTTCCTTATTTCTTAAAAATGTCTATTTCAACAATGAATGTTGAAATCTATGGTTTCGATCCTTAACATATTTTAAAACATCTTTTAGTCATTTTATTCCATTTAATAATATTCACTTTTCAAAAATATCCATTTTATTTAATATATTATTCACTGTCCAAAATCGTGAATATAAATAGTTTACCAAATTCATTACTTCTATATATTCATTAAAGGATTATCCACTGTCCAAAATCGTGGATAAATCTCCTTTAATAAGCTTTCCTATTTACTTATCAAATTAAATTGATTTTGGATTTATAAAACAATGTTTATAAATTCCATTTTATATTTTATAAAAACTTCAATACACAAAATTCCTTTATTAACCAATTCCATTTGCATCTCATTTATTTGCCAAATCCAAATTATAAGTTAATAGCTTATAATTCATTTATTTACAAAATTCATTCTTTTAATAACTTCACAGCTTCATAAATCTTATTTACTTATAAGATTTACTTATACTTCATTTTAACCATTTTAAAACTCCTTTATAACTCAATTATTTTGATGTATAAAATATCAATTTTATAAATCTTATATATAAACCATTTAAAATAAATCAAAAATCTCAATTTAAATAAACCAATTCTTTTAATAAATTTACAAATCGTTATTAGGGCTTATATAACTCCAAAATCATACTTAGTATTATTTTCCAAAAATCATAACTATAAAAATTATAACTTTCATTTATTTAAAATAAATCAATTCCTTTAACACTTCAAAAATTAATAAAAAGTACAAATTCAAAATCACTTTAAAATCCTTTTAAATTTGGAAACCATCACTTTAACACTTTAAATTTTCCAAAATAGGCCCAATGCTGTGACGACACCAAATACATCAATCACGACAACCAAAACATCATATATCATATGATAACAGAATATATCACAATATCTGTAAATAAATCAATACTGGTGAGGAATCCAGTTGGATCCCTCCAACCTGTTGCCTACAACAAATATACATATTAGAAATATATGTACAATGTCCGCTTCAAGGCAGACGTGCGTACATAGGATCATCCGCTCATACATGGGAACGTATAGGGTCATCAGCTCCACTAGGCAGGTATATATCCAAATATCAATCAATATATCATACATCATCCAAACAATCATCAATCATCATATAATAAATTATTTCTCATTTATATAAAAATATCAGTGAGACGGAAAGAGTGAGTTGTGCTCACATTGCGTCCAATAGCAGTTGCAGTGTTTTATTCCGAATAAAATTAAACGCGAGGTTTAATTTTATCCAAATTTCACACTAGCTCTAATCAGCTCCAAACCAGCTCCATCGCATAGTATAAGACAATACGAATCCAACGCAAGTCGTTTCGTCAAAAACAGACCTCGTATCAAAAAGTTATAGCATTTTAAAGATCGTACGAATTAATATAAATTAATTTACTACTTTCATTTTATAATTTTTTTAACCTTAAACAAATCCAGTCGTTCGTTCGTCAAACTAAGTCAGGGCCGAGCATTGCTTTCTTCCCCTAGGCCAAAAGAACGCATGCGAAACCCATTTTGGCCGCCGTAAACCCTAATTGACGCGCCACCTCCGATCGATTTCAGGTTGATCGAAGACCACTACTTCAAAGCTCGATCGCGTCTCCACCTTCACCCGCGAGCATAGCAAGCTCGATCATCCCATCATCGTGAAAAACGCGCATGAAATTCATGCGTTCAAACACATATTCACGTCGATCCGTAGCTCCATTCTCGATCACGGCCGTTGATCTTGAAGAACTTAACGTGCTCTACAATTTTCTAGTTGAAGGTTATTCGTGTAAGTGAATGGATGAGAAGATAATCGAGGAAGAAGAATGGATTTTTCTGGCCATTGAATAAAGAAGTGGTGGCTACGGTTTGTAACCCTAGATATTTTGCAAAAGTGAAAAAAAGATGGGTTTTATAGAAAATTTAACGACACTATTCATCCGATTTTTTTCCGAACTCGAAACGAAGCGTGCCGTCTGGCGTTTATAATGTTTTACTCCTATTCCAAACATAATGGAATATATTTCGGGAGCCAATTTGATCGTATTTGTAAGATTGGTTTTCAAATCGACTATTTTAAATTTAAAATTTCACTTAAAGGATTTTCTACGCGTTTTAGCTTGCCCCGGACAAATCGTAAATCCGATTGATACGAAATTTGAAATCTTACAATAATATAAAATTACAGATCCAATGAAACTGGTTTTGTCGAAATCCGAGACTTTTTGAAAAATGGCTATTTTTACTCGTCGTTAAATATTAAAATATTCAATTTCTACAAATTAACTTTTAGTTCAATTTTAAAAGTTCTATAACATCATTCTAATTCAAATATGATTTAATATAACTTAACAAATCATTTTTATCCACATTAAATTCAAATATCAATTATTTCTGTAATTTCAAATATTAAATCAACAATTTAATTATCTAATTAAATCACTATATTTCAAATATAAGTTATTCGAATTATAAAATTAACTTGTGAATATTTAAAATTAATTAAATATACGAATTTCAAATGACTGAAATTCTGGGTCGTTACAAAGATTTTCTCCACACGCTTGATATTCCCCTTCACTTGATAGACGACCAGCTGGGAGTCGTTGTATATGTGAATAGGTTTTATATTAAGTTTCTTCACAACCTTTAGTCCAGCGATCAGTGATTTGCACTCTTCTTCGTTATTTGTTACTGGAAATTCCAAGTGCAAAGCATAGCTAATGGCTCGCCCCTCAGGGGTTTCAAGCACTATCCTTGCTTCTGAACAGAAGTCATTGGATGTGCCATCAACGAAGCGCTTCCATTGTTTTGTTACTTCCGACTGAACATCTTCCTTGTCATCCCTTATAGTAAATTCGATGATGAAGTCGGCCAATGCCTACCCATTAATGGCTTTCCTGGGGTGATATGCGATGTCATAGTGACTTAGCTCTATATTCAACTTGGGTAGTCCTCCGGAAGTTTCAGACCGGTATAAAACTTGCTTCAGGGGTTGGTCAATCAATACTTTAATTGGATAAGCCTGGAAGTATGGTTGTAATTTTCGGGACACAGTCAAAAGGAAATACGCTAGCTTCTCCAATTTCGAGCAATTCTTCTCAGCTTCGGTGAATCGTTTGCTAATGTAGTACATGTGTCGCTGGATTCTCGTTTCTTCCCGCACGAGAGTGGCTTTTAGTGCGTGCGAAGAAACTGCTAGGTAAACGAATCGGTCTTCTCCATCCACCGGCTTTGATAAGAATGGGGAAGCTTCCATATGTCGTAGTAATTCCTCGAAAGCTGTCTAATAAGCTTTACTCCATTCAAAGTTTTTCTTTCCCTTCTTCGGTGCATCGAAGAACGGAATGCACTTGTCTGCAGCTTTTGAGATGAATTGACTCAGTGCTGCAAATTTTATATTCAAGCTTTGAAGTTCTTACTTATTTTTAGAGGCTTGGACTTCCCGTAAAGGTGTTATTTGCTCTAAATTCACTTCGATGCCCCGAGCACTTACTGTGAAACCCAATGATTTCCAATGGCTACGCCGAAGTGGCATTTGAGCGGGTTGAGCTTCATCCCGTATTTTCAGAGTTTCTCAAACATTTCAGTGAGGTTTTCTAGATGGTTAGGAGCTACTCAAGATTTTACCAACATGTAATCCACATAAACTTCCATAGTCTTTCCAATCTGGCATTTGAACATAGTATTCACTAGGCTTTGATACGTTTCCCCTGCATTTTTCAAGCCGAATGACGTTACCCTGTAGTAGTACAGCCCCGAATCAATGATGCGACGGTGTTCTCTTGGTCAGGCTCATGCATCAGGATTGATTGTAGCTCGAGTACACATCCATGAATGACGGTAGTTCATGTCCCACCGTTCCGTCCATAAGCTGGCCAATTCTAGGGAGCGGGAAGCTGTCCTTCGAACAATCTTTGTTTAGGTCCGAGAAATCAATACAATTTTGCCACTTTCCATTAGAATTCTTGACTAGGACTGGGTTTGATACCCATTCAGGGTAATTTTCATCTCAGATGAAGCCATTAGCCATCAGTTCATCTGCTTCCTCTCTCAGTTCCTAGACCATTCAAGGCCCAAGCTGCGCCTTTTTTGCTACACTGGCGTAAATTTAGGCTCAATGTTGAGTATGTGGCAGGAAATTTCAAGTGATACCCCACACATATTGGAGTGTGTCTGAGCAAATACTTCCAAATTGGCACAAAGGAATTTGGTTAGTTCTGACTGCATCTTGTTTCCAAGCTGCGACCCAATTTTCAGAACCCGTTTCGGGTCATCTATATAGACTGGGACAGACACTTTCAAGTCATTACGGTGTTGCCAGATCCCCCCTTAAGCTCTTCTTTCTAGGGTCCAAAGCTTTGTCGAATCCGTTATCGTCCCCAAGTTAGGGGCGGCTCCGTAGTTTCTATTCGAAGGGTTCATGGATGTGGAGGGTTTTCCCAACATCCTTTCCTTTTTCCTTTCTTATTGACTCATGCAATTCTGCAATGTAGCGTTCCCGGCATCTCTTTGGTCTCCTTTCACAATTTCGTCTCTATGTTCTATAGGGAACTTCGTTGTAAGGCACCATTGAGCCAGTGCTATTCTAAAGTCGGCTAATGCGGATCGTCCCAAGAATGCATTGTATGTTGACATTTCATCCATGATCACAAAAGTCTGAATGAGAGTGACCCTTCGCTCACCCTACGGGTAGGTCAATTATTCCCACCGGTTGTTTGGGTTCAACAGTAAACCCCTGAATCTTTGTTTGACACGGGACACACTTTTCACGCCAATCTTCATTTGATCGAAAGTGTGTGAATGATAATGGAGCTGCCACTGTCAAGGTCACCACCATCGGATTGAGAGTTAGAGCTTCGATCCCTTCGGTATCCCGATTTCGGAACACAATGTCGTCATTCAAGACCCTTTGCATCTTAACTAGTGCTTCGTCTTCCATAGCTAAACATGATTCCTTTGGAGCATGCTTCAATGAACTTGCATATCATTCCATTTCTCCCCAACTTCTTTGCACGGATGTGGTTCCCCATAGATTATTCTGATGATGAGCCTCTGGTCAGTTCGTTTCGACCCTTCTTCACTGGTTCCTGGTTGACTCCGTCGTTCTCTTGGATGTCGAGAAGTCGCAGATTGATCAAGGTTTTGCAGTTATCTTACATACTACCGGAGTTTGTTATTATGGATCAGTTTCTCAATGAGATTCTTTAGGTGGCAACATTCGTTCATATTGTGGTTATGTGTTCGTGAAAGCGCCAGAAATTCCTTCAGCGCTTCTGCTATTCGGTCGCCTCCTTTTTGGGTGGCCTTTTGCATTCCTCGGCTCCTTGAATTGCGAGAAAAATGTTTTCTGGTGTATCACTCTGGGTAGTGTAGCCTTCGAGCCTAAACCCTTTGAGCTTTTTATTGCTGCCATTTCCATTCTTGTTATTCGAGTTTTGACCTTTTCTCTTTAAGTTACCGTCTTTCCCAGTGGTTCCTTCAGCAGCTCGAGAAGTGTGTGCATTTTGATTCATTGCTACATCGCTTTGCCGTCGTTTGCCGATTGCACACTTGTAGACTTTTCATCCAATTCTTGTGCTTCCTCCAACCTTAGGTATCGACTTGCTTTGCGATTGAAATCTTTCCTGGTGGTAGGTTGCTTGCTTTTAATCCACTTTCCAAATTCAGTTTCCAGGTGAATGACACGAAATAAAAACCATATCTTCGTTGGGGTTGCTTACTTCCATCACCTTGGTGTTAAAACTATTCATGAAAGACTTGGGTGATTCAGTACGCCCTTCGAACAAACCAGATAGGCACATGATGTCTTTTGTCTGTGCGGTATGGAGTCTAAACTGATCAAGGAACCTTGTCGGTAGTTGGTCAAAAGTAGAGATAGATCTTGGTGGAAGCCTTGTGAACCACATTTACGCAACCCCTTCGAGAAAGATAGGGAAGCATCTGCACTGAATAGCTTCAAAGGCATTTTCTCCATCCATATACCAACTGTATTTGTATAAGTGAGGCTTTGGGCATTGTGAATTTTTCTGGATATCTCTCATTCAACATTTCATCTTGAAGGAAGTCCGACTTGGCATAGATCCTCATTCATCATCTCTTCTATCTTTACACTCCTCCATTAATCGTTTAACCATATTCACTATGTATGTTTTCGATGTCCGGTAGTCCAGAGGACGGCAATCAGTCACTGCGCCAAGTGTTTGACTTTGCAAATGGTCTTGGTGAGTGAGCTGAGGCCTAGGCTCTCATGTCTTCGGGAAAGCCACTCCTGTGGGTCATGTTGGCTTACGATCAGTCTAACTAGAGTAGTTTGGGTATTCCTTGCATTATCAAATGCATTGGCTTTTTCTTCCAATTTGTTGTCTTGCTCTCCATCCTTCGAGTCGGAAAGATCCATAGCTGCGTCTTCTACAAGGGTCTTTGCCTCTTGGCTTAAAATCAGAATAGGTTGCCTTATGGCGAATAGAGTACTTGCATTTCCGCCCATGTTAAGTCATGTTGCTACCCTCTTTTGTGGTCGTTTTCTGTTTCTTCTGTGTAGATAAGAGATGGAGGAATTCAATTATTCCATGGCAGCCGCTGGTTCAGGCATAGTCCTTAGAGCAGGATTGGATTGTAGGGATAGAAAAGCATTAAGCTTGTCAATTAGTGCTTTTTGGCTGCTTTTCATTTTTTGATTGATCTCATCAACCATTTTATTTAACTCATCCCTGGTAACAACTTCATCCTGACTGGAGAAGGCCGGCGCCTGATTTCCTAAGTTAGCGCCATTTACTTTAGTCTGTTTGGGATTAGCATCCTCACCAGCTACCACTGCCCCTATGGGCCTTCCAGAGGCATTTCTTCTTCTTCCAGGGGCCATTGATTCTAAAACAGCGAGTTTCCTAAGTAGATATTGGGGATCTAACTTATGTACTTATGAGATCCAAAGTAGATAGCTAGATATGGATCTTGGGTTGGCCTTCTCAGTGAAAGCACCAAAATGTTGACCCAAAAAATGGACCAACACCCTGGTTTGAGTTTGAAAGTATCAGCCTTGTTCTGACAGAGCAATATTACAGATAACAGATATAGAAAAAAGAACAGTAAGAGAAATAAGATAGAGAATTTATAGTGGTTTGACTGTTAATGAAGCCAACGTTCACTTTATAATTTTATTAAAGACTGATTACGGTTACAAAAGACGTTTTATTATAAGGCTTTGATTATCTTTAGCTATATTAAATCTCCAGAGTTGGAATCCACTGGAGAATCACAGTGAATTTCTTTGGAGATTGTTGTGAGGGAGGTAGAAAGTAAAGGATAATTTCAACAAAGCTTTAGCAACCAGTTCGGAGAAGATCTCGTTTATATTGTAGGTAGGATGGTATTTATATGGATCAGAGAGCTTCTGGACTGGGCTACTTCATCAACTGCTCCAAGGTAGGTATGGAACGACCCAGGGGGTTTGGCCCACAAAACGAGGCAAAACCATGGGTCGTTAGCGACCCATGGTCGATGGGTCGCTGGCAACCCATAGACTTGGCTCTTTTGCAAGCCAATGCCTTGGCCTCTTTTAATTCCATCCTTAGTTAGTTCATTTGATGATTCGAGGAGAGACATGGGTCGCTAATGATCCAAGCACTTAGGATTTTTCTGTAGTTTGAAATTGGAGATGTTTCCATAGTCTTTTGTCATCGTTGTTCCGTTAACATAGCTTGGCGCTCCTTAATTCCTTATCTTAGTTTTCCTGTTAAGTTCTGAACTATTCTGATAAAACAAGTTGTTTTATTTTCTGTTGGTTCCTGCTTAGTTAAAAACCCGGATAACACATCTTATTTCCAAGACATGACCCAATTTTCAGGACCTGAGTTGGGTCATCTATATCAACTAGGGCAGGCATCGTCAAGTCTGTCGGTGCTACCTGATCTTCCCCTGAACTCTTCTTTCTAGGGTCCAAAGCCTTATGGAATCAGCTATGGTCCCCAAGCCAAGGGCAGCTCTATAGTTGCTATTCAGTAGATTCGCAAATATGGAGGGTTCTACCCACATTCTTCCCCTTTTCCTTTCTTCTAGATTCCCACAGTTCTATGATTTAGAATTCTCTAGTGGCACTTTGATTTCCTTTGATCACCCCAAATCCATTCTCTATCAAAAATATCATGGTTAGACACTACTGAGCTAAAGCAGTCCTTAAATTTTCCAAAGCAGGCCGTCCTAGAAAGCATTATAGGCAGATATTTCAACTATAATCACAACGGTCTAGATGAGGATGAATCTTTGATCGCTTTCCTCAAGTTCTATGGGTAAATCAATTGGTCTGACAAGTTGTTTAGGTTCACCGGTGAATCCCCGTATCTTCGTTCGGCAAGTAGATATGTCTTTCATATTGATCTTCATTTGTTCAAACGTATGTCTGAATAGGATATTCATAGAGTTTCCGTTGTCCACCAATACTCATCGAACCATGGCTGGTTCAATTCCTACCGTCACAACCATGGGGTCAAGGGTCAGAGCCTCTATTTCTGCAGTGTTTCAATTCTGGAATACTATACCGTCATTCAGGGTTCTTTGCTACTTATCAGGAGCACCATCTTCGACCACGAAGCATAAATATTTCGGTGTGTTTTAATGAGCTTACATATCGTTCCATTTCTCCCCAACTCTTCTCCACGGGATGAGGTCCTCAAAATATCATTCCGATGATGAGTATCCAGTCAGTGCGTCTGGGTCCTTCTTTGCAGGTTCCAGCTTGGTTTCCACGGCTCTAGGAGGTTGGGGTGCTGCAGGCTAGTCAGGATTCTATGGCTTCCTCACATATTGATAAAGCTTATTTTCCCAAATCAGCTCTTCAATCAGATTCTTTATGTGATGACACTCATTTATGTTACGACCATGTGTTCATGGAAGTGGCAGTACTTTTCGAAATGTGCTTTTGCAGTTTTTTTTCAGTTCCTTTTTAGGTGGCTTTTGTACTCCTCCATCACTTGTGTTGCAAGGTAGATGCTTTCTGGTGTATCATTTAGCAGGTGTAGTCTTCGGACCTTAAGTATTTAAGTCGCTTGTTGGAATTCTAGTTCTTCCTTTCCAAAATCCCAGCTTTCCTTGCATTTCCTACAGCGGTCCTAGAGGTATGCGTTCCTAAATTAGCTACCATTCCATTCTAGCCAACGTTAGTTGGTTGTAGGTTAGCAGGCTTTCCTTCTAGTTCCTCCGCCTCTTCCAATCTTAAGTATTGGCTTGTCTTTCGGTTAAAATCTTTTATAGTGGTAGGTTGTTACACTCTGATCCATTTTTCAAATTCGATATCGGGGTGGATAGTGTGGACCAGGGCCATGAAAAACATATCTTCATTTGGGTTACTTACATTCGTAACCATGGTGTTGAACATACTCATGAAAGATTTCAAAGATTCAGTTAATCCTAGGAATTGACCAGATAAGGACATCGAGCTTTTGGTTATGTCATGTGAAGCCTAAACATATCAAGTAATTTTGTTGCTAATTCGTTGAAAGTGGAGACGGATTTTGGTGGGAGCCTAGTGAACACATGGAAGCAACTCCCTCTAGAAAGATTGGAAAACATCTAAATCGAACAACATTTGAAGCATTCGCTCCGTCCATGTGCCAACTGTACTTGTACAAGTGAGGTTTTGGGTCTCTAGTTCCGTTGTAGGATGGAATAGTTAGAATAGTGAACTTTTTAGGGTACCATTCATTTAGAATGTCATTACTGAAGGGAGTCCGACTTAGAGTGGATCCCCATTCGTTATCTCTCCTATCCTTGCTTTGTCCATCAAGTGCTTGATCATATCTACGATATATGCCTCTAATGTATGGTAGTCTACGGGTTGGATGTTAGTGAGTACAGGAAGTGTTTGATCTTGCAAACGATCTTGGTTAGTGGGCTGAAGCCTAGGCTCTCCTATCTTTAGGACAGCTACTCCCTCAGAGTTCCGTTGGCTTGCGATTGGTCGGGTAGGGGCAATTTGGAGCTCCATGCCGGTGTTGAGTGTATTAGTGTTTTCTTCCAACTCATCATTTTCAAATTGCTCACCATCTTCAAAGTCGTAGAGATTCACTACAATATCTTCCCTTGGTGTTTTCGCTCTAGATTTAATTTGATGGAGGGCTGCTTTACAGTTAGCGGAGTGCTTGCATTTCCTTCTATAGTGATTTCTGTAGCTCCGCCCACTACCCTTTTTTGCTTCTACCTTTCGTTTCTTCTATTTAGGCCAAAAAAGGAAGAGTTTTCCTTCTCCTTGGCAGTCGTAGGTTCTGACATGGTTCTTGGAGCAGCTAGTGATTTCAACATCAATAGGGCATTTAATTTGTCCATAAGAGATTTCTTGCTGTTCTCCATCTTTTGATTGATTTTATCAACCATCTTATTTACTTCGCCTTTGGTGATAAGTTCATGCTGGATCGAAGGTCCCAACGCCTGATCTCTTGTGTTGGCTCTTGAATTTGCTCTGATTAATGGATTACTAGCGTCGCTAACCTCAACTTGCTGATGATTGGTCTCTTCTTTAAATATTACAGCTCCTATGGATCTTTCGAAAGAAGTTCTGTTTGTCCCTGGTGCCATTGATTCTTAATGGCAAATCTTCTAAGCTGAGATAGAGGATCTAATTTCTAAACCTATTTGATCCAAAGTAGATAATCAGATATAAGCCTGAGTTGAAGCCTTCTCACTGAAAGCACTAAAATGTTAACCCAGAAAATGGTTCAGCACCCTAGATTTAGTGTGAAAGCACTGGCCCTATTTATCAAGGCAAATAAAATAGAAAATGCAATAGTAAATCGTAGAAAAAAAAATAAAGAGTCAAGAGATTTTTATAGTTGTTCGGTTGTTAACGAAGCCTACATCCACTTTATAGCTTTCATTGATTAACTGTTTTTACAAAGGAGTTTGGATTACAATATGATTCTTCTTTCCTAAGTTAGATCAAGCCATATTCTTCGAGAAAACTGGAAGGATCTCGTTTGCCCTTTAATGGTTGTTGTGAGGGAGAAGAAGAATGAAGAAACAATGGTAGAGTTTTAGCAGAGATCACAGCCAATTCCTTTTCTGTTGTAGATGAGATAGTATTTATAGGAGTTAGAAAGCTCATGGGCTGAGAATTGCTTTGTAAAGCCTATTGTCGTCATGTAGAGGGAGCTTAGAAATTTTGAAGCCAAAATTGGCTAACTTTTCGGATCGGTACCGATCCGATCCAATTGGATCGTTACCGATCAAAATCCTTAGCCAATTTTTGGCTTTGATTTGTTTGGTCAAGCTTTTTACTTCACAATGACGCTCTCCGTTAACTTTGTAGCTTGTTGACTTGTTTTGATGATGATTCTCCCTTGGGTTAGATTGAACTGAATTCTGAATCGATGAACCTTCACTTTTTGAATTCGGATGCTTGGAATGTTAGTAAACTTGTTGGGTGAGCTTGGTTGAGGCATCAAATCACAATGCAAAAGGATTGGGGACACCATGAACTACCAATTCGTATTGGTACTGATCCAACTGTATCGGATCATTACAAATCAGTACCAATTCAGAAGGGGTTAGAACATTCAAAATGAGTCGGAATGACTTGAAACTTGATCGAAAGATCTAAAAGTACATGACATAGAAACCGCATGAGTTTGAACCAAAAATACGCCAAGTATTTGGATCGGCACTGATCCGATCCAATTGGATCGATACCGATCCAAAATATTGACTTGTGGATTCTCCAACCCATATGCATTATGTTCCTACATCTCTCGTAAACTTATCTACCAAGTTTGGTAACATTCCGAGCATCCAAGTTGAAGAAGTCAAGACTTATCCGATTCAGATTACAATTCAATCTAATTTATAGATGAACCGTCGTCAAAGCAAGTCAAAAAGCTATGAAATCACATGGGGAACCTAACATGCAAGAAAGGAAGCCAACGAAGTAGTAGTTGTGCAAAAATTGCACAACATTTTGGATCATTACAAATCCGATCTAAACAGATCAGTACCAATCTAAAACGTTATTTCAAAATTACCCTAAATTTTACGTGTCGCCTCCTAAGGATAACTACAGGCTTCTGGTACTTTGATTTCAATCCAAGTGCTATCTAAATCCTATATATACCATCGTATCTTCAACAGAAGCAGGGTGGGCTACTTTGATCACTGGGGAAACAATACTACTAAGAATCTTCAACCTTCTTCCTTCTCACAATGCGGCCATAGGACAATTGAGATCCTTCCTTTTGTCTCCATCAATGGTCGTCTTGTCTTTCTTCGTTCAACTATTAGGATTGTTAACATCTTGTACTTTTGATCAATAGTCAATCCATCAATGAAATCTATGAAGTGGACGAAGGCTTCGTTAACAGCCGAACCACTATAAAAATTTTGTGTTTTCCTACTTTATTATGTCGTTTTTGCAATTTGGAGAGTGTTTTGCTCTACTTTATTTATCTTGATAAACAAGGATGGAGCTTTCACAATCATATTAAGGTATTGATCTATTTTTTGGGTTAGCATTTTAGTGCTTTCACTGAGAATTGAACTCAGGCTTAGATCTAGCTATCTACTTTGGATTAGATAGGTTCAGAAGTTAGATACTCAATCCTTGCTCAGAAGATCTGCTGCTAAGAATCAATAGCACCAAGAAGAAGGAGAACTGCTTTAGGAAGATTCATAGGAGCTGTAATTGCTAGAGAAGAGATCAATCCTCAGCAAACTAAAGTCAATAACGCCAAAACAGGAGATTTGGTACCGGGATCCTCTATTTAGCGTGAAGTTGTCACTAGAGATGAATTAAATAAAATGGTTGATTAAATTAATCAAAAGATGGAAAACAACCAAAGAGCTGTTATGGACTAATTGAACGCCCTATTGACCTTACAGTCACATTCTAGTCCAAGAACCATGACAGAGCCCACGACTTCCTTGTAATAAGAAAATTCTTCTGTTTTTGGCCTAAATAGGAGAAACGGAAAGCAGTAGCAGAAAGAAGTGATAGGCGGAACCATAGTAATTAATATAGAAGGAAACGTAAGCACTCCATGAATTGTGAAGCAATCGGCTACAAAATTGATCAAGGGGTGAAAACCCCATGGAAAGATATAGCAATGGATCTCTCCGACTCAGAAGATAGTGAGCGACTTGATGATGACAAATTGGAAGGAAATACCGATGCATTGACTTACGCCAGGGAGATACATTTGCCCATGCCGGACCAACCGCAAACCAACGAAACTCTGAGGGAGTGACTCTCCCATAGACAGGAGAGCTTAGGCTTCGGTCTACTTACCAAGATCATTTACAAATTCAAACACTTGGTGTAGTCATTGAAAGCCAACCCGTAGATTACCAGACATATGAGTCATATACCATGGACATGGTCAAGGGACTAATGGATGAAAGTAAGGATAGAAGGGATGATGAATGGGGATCCATTCCAGGTCGGACTCCCTTTACTGATGACATTCTGAATGAGAGGTACCTGAAAATTTCACTATTCCAGCTATTCCCTCTTACGATGGTATGAGAGATCCAAACCCCCACTCGTATAAGTACACTTGGTACATGGATGGGAAAATGCTTCGAATACGGTTCGATGTAGATGTTTCTTGAATTTCCTAGAGGGAATTAATTCCATGTGCACCAAGCTTCTACCAAGATCTATCTTCACCTTCAATCAACTAGCAATAAGATTCCTTGATTAACTTACGCTTTGCACAGCATGACCAAAATATGTGACATCCTTATCTGGCCTATTCTCAAGATGGTATGAATCTCTTTAGTCCTTCATGAATTGGTCCGTGCTATCCACTCTGAAACTGAAAATCGATCAAAATGAAACAACCTATCACTAGGAAAGACTTCAACCGAAAACCGAGCTAGTATTCGAGGTTGGAAGAGGCAAAAGAATTAGAAAGCAAATCTGCTATCTTACAACCAACCAACATTGGGCAGAGTGGTAAGGCGACAAACCAAGACATAAACACCTTCGGGACCGTTAAAGGAAACACAGGATAATATGGGAATCGGAGAAAAACCCCAAAATTCCAATAAGACAAATGAAAGTAACGAGTGACATAAAGGTTTGAGGCCCAAAGAATACACCCTGCTCAATGATACTCCAGAAAACATCTGTCTCATGACAGAGGGGATGGGAGAGTACAAGAAGCCATCTAAAAAGGAAGCAACTAAATAGGAAAAGCATTGCAGAAAGTATTACCGCTTCCATGAAACACATAGCCACAACACGAATGAGTGTCGTCGGTTGAAGAACTTGATTGAGGAGCTAATTTGGGAAAACAATCTTCAATAGTATGTGAGGAAATCACAGAATCCTGACCAACCTGTAGCGCCCCAAGCTCCCAAAGATCGAGGGAATCAAGTTAGAACCAGCGAAGAAGAATCCAGATAGACTAACCATGGAGTCATCATTGGAATAATATTTGGAGGACCCCATCCTACACAGAAGAGTTAGGGAGAAATGGAGCGGTACGCAAGCTTATTAAAGCATGCTCCAAAAGGTTCGTGCTTTGCAATCGTAGATGGAACACCTGCCAAGTAGCAGAGAACCTTGAATGATGACACAGTATTTCAGAATCGAGACACTGAAGGGATAGAATCTCCAACTCTCGACCCCATGGTCGTGATAGTAGGAATCAGACCCATCATGGTCCGACGGGTACTGGTAGACAGAGGCAGTTCTATGAATATTCTTTTTAAACGCACCTTTCATAAAAAGAACATCAGCATGAAAGATGTATCTGCTTGCTGAACATCCAAGAATTCACCGTTGAACCCAAACAACCTATCGGAAAAACTGATTTACCCACAGAACTCAGGGAAGGCGACTGAATAGTCACCCTCATCTAAACCTTTTTTATCGTAGATAATTTTTTTGCCTACAATGCCTCAGCTTGGCAGATTTCAGAATTGCTTTAGCTTAATGGTGTTTAACTATGAAATTTCCGGTAGAGAATGGAGTTGATGTGTTCAAAGGAGACCATAGTGCCACTAGAGAATGCTATATCGTGGAACTAGGCGAGTCTAAAAGAAGGAAAAGGGAAAGAATGTGGGGAGAACTCTCCACATATGTGAGCCTATCGAATAGCAACTACGGAGCCCTTGGCTTGGGGACCATATTCGATTCGACAGGGCTTTGGACCCTAGAAAGAAGAGTTCATAGGAGGATCGGCCAGCACCGATAGAATTGATGTGACGTACGCGACGTTTCGTTGCCGAAAAACCGAATAGTTAGGGTTTTAAGAAAAAGAAAAAGACAGAAGGAGAGAGAAAAAGATAGAAAATAGGGAGAAAAGAAAATAGAACGGAACAGAAAAACAACAGAACAATATCAGAATCTCACAATTCGCAGCGGAACAACATATAATAAATAAATGAATAATCTTTAAACAAAGAACTATATCAGTTATTACATTACATTACATTTCATTATCATCAGAGTGTGCAACAACAAACAACATCAAACAGCGGAAAAGAAATACTATATACTAGTAATACGCCATGCCATCCAGCTTGCCTCCAGCAACTCCAGAATATCTGATAAACCTTAACTCTTGACTGCCCGTGTGGAAATTGGTGGGCACCTAGAGTTTAGGAAGGAAAACAATAAACTCCGAGTCAGTCATGTGACTGGTGTGAGAACTCAAAACAGTTTATTTATCTTTAAAATCAAAATAGAGAAATATTTTTAAAGTCAATTCGCAATGCTTTTAAAAATGAGACTGTTCAAAAATTGGCTAATTTCACTAGTCGATTTAATATTAAAATATTCAATTTTCACAAATAAACTTTTAATTCGATTTTAAAAGTTCTATAATATCGTTCTAACTCCAATATGATAAAATAAAATTTTACAAATCATTTTCTTAACCCAAATTTCAATTATTTCCATAATTTAACATATTAAATTATCGATTTAATTATTCAATTAAATCCAATTATTCGAAATAAAATTTATTCGACTTATAAATTTCACTTATTAATATTTAAAATTAATTAAATATTCAATTTTTAATTAATAAAAATCCTGGGTCGTTACATACTTCCCCCCTTAAAAGAATTTCATCCTCGAAATTAACAAGTAAGAAAAGTTACAGAATCCATTAACTTTCCCAAAATTCATAATTAAATTTCTTACAATACCTTTACTAAGTTTCAAATCATACTTAGTTATCTTTTCAAACCAAACTATCTTGTTTGACTTTCTATTCCAAATCAAAGTTATAGTTTTCACAAATTTTCCAAATTTTTCTCAAATTTTTGTAACGCCTTAAATTTTCGAAAAAATTCGCCATAGTCTCCTTTGCGCGGCTCGATCCGAAAAAAATGACTGTATATATATCACAAATATACATCTCATCAAGTAATGAGGCATCCCGCAGGGAAAAAAAGTGTAAAAGTACGATATGTAATCCGAGATATGTACCTTATATTTTATTAGCGAGCATATACGGCTAATATAGCGCGAAAGCGAGCTCCAAATGCGAAGCAAATGCGATCCACACCTACTAAACACTCAACAAACAACATGAGAAACATGTATATAGACAATAGTACCGATATACAACATATAGCAACATAATAACTATATATGCCAATATAGCAAATGCAACAAAACAACAAATGCAAACATCAACCAACTATCATCCATAACCAATAAATATTCATTCATATTCTCATTAATATTCAATGAAATGGTTTTCAATTTAAATCACATTTGATTCATTAACAGTGGATGTTTTTACCAACATTCATTTTCAATTTATCTATATTCACTAATTCATATTCAAGTTGGTTCACTTCCAAATCAGATTCAATTCTATTTAAGATTCACTTAACTTCCAATTGGATTTCAATTTCTTTAGCTTCCAATTTCATTAATATAACTCAAGTTCACAAATATATTCATATAGTTTCACTTCTTATATATATAAGTTTATTTCACAATTGTAAATCACTTTAATTATAATTCAATTCTTATAATTCTTTTGCTTATACAATTATTCTTTTATTCAGATTATTCAAACAACCAAACAATCTACTTATATACACTTTAATAATTCTGAAAAATTATTCCTTTATATATAAAATATAAGCAAGGTAAAATTATTTCATTTACCCAATTTAAAACAATATCGTGTCGAATTGTTCTGTACATGTTTAGAGATCCCTATCAACAACGTTAATTACTCGTATTAACCGGAATCCATATACCACTCAACAAACCAATCATCACAATATAAAACAATTTTACATTCACTAACAAATACGCTCTCATAGCTATTATTACACTCAAACTCATTCTAGAGTACTGCTGACTCTATCTCTAATGAGTAATACCCAACAGAGCCATGGTTGTCGCTTAACCATATGCTCTGATACCACCTGTGACGTACGCGACGTTTCGTTGCCGAAAAACCGAATAGTTAGGGTTTTAAGAAAAAGAAAAAGAAAAAGACAGAAGGAGAGAGAAAAAGATAGAAAATAGGGAGAAAAGAAAATAGAACGGAACAGAAAAACAACAGAACAATATCAGAATCTCACAATTCGCAGCGGAACAACATATAATAAATAAATGAATAATCTTTAAACAAAGAACTATATCAGTTATTACATTTCATTATCATCAGAGTGTGCAACAACAAACAACATCAAACAGCGGAAAAGAAATACTATATACTAGTAATACGCCATGCCATCCAGCTTGCCTCCAGCAACTCTAGAATATCCTGATAAACCTTAACTCTTGACTGCCCGTGTGGAAATTGGTGGGCACCCAGAGTTTAGGAGGGAAAACAATAAACTTCGAGTCAGTCATGTGACTGGTGTGAGAACTCAAAACAGTTTATTTATCTTTAAAATCAAAATAGAGAAATATTTTTAAAGTCAATTCGCAATGCTTTTAAAAATGAGACTGTTCAAAAATTGGTTAATTTCACCAGTCGATTTAATATTAAAATATTCAATTTTCATAAATAAACTTTTAATTCGATTTTAAAAGTTCTATAATATCGTTCTAACTCCAATATGATAAAATAAAATTTTACAAATCATTTTCAATCATATTTAACCCAAATTTCAATTATTTCCACAATTTAACATATTAAATTATCGATTTAATTATTCAATTAAATCCAATTATTCGAAATAAAATTTATTCGACTTATAAATTTCACTTATTAATATTTAAAATTAATTAAATATTCAATTTTTAATTAATAAAAATCCTGGGTCGTTACAATTGACGGTGTCTATCCCTTTCGATATGGATGACCCGACATAGGTCCTGAAAATTGGATCGCATATTGGAAATAAGACGCGATTGGAACTCATCAGATTTCTTCGCACTAACCTAGACGTATTCGCTTGGATGCATTCTTATATGTGCGTGGTGTCGCTATTAATTTCATGCCACGCACTCAACATTGATCTCAAGTATACATGATGTGCACGTAAATATGTATATTTTTACTTCCATATTTAATCTAATTTAATTAAATAAATGAGCATATATGGTAGTTTAACATGTTTAAATCGAAATTCAATTATTTTCAAATCATCATTTATTCATCTTCATATAGGGGAAAATAGTCATTTTCGTGCATATACTAATTTGAGAATATTTATTTGTGCAGTTTATTTTTATTTGAAGGAAATTAGATAAATGCAAGAGGGTTTCATGAAGATATGCATGCACAAGGACGTAAACAAAGTAATGAACGTGGAAATAATTCAAATCATTTATCATGAAGGACCCTACGTACCCACTTACCATGATGTACAATTAAGGGCTAATGACATGCTAAATGACCATTAAGTTATTTGCACATTTAAATGGAGGATTATCTCATGCTAATGATAACTTGATGGTCACACTTCCTCAAGGAAAATTTGGGTAGTTCCCAAAAACATGATTTGGGTTTCCAAACATCTATAAATACCCCCATATGTTCATGTAATTAAGCCCTTAGCCTCCTCTTTAGTTAGTTTAGTTTTAGGTTCAAAAATAAGCAAAAACTTTCTTATCTTTTTTCATACCTACTTAGCCATTTTCTTCCTGCATTTAATTTTCTTTTATATGCAATTTTAATCTATTCTCTCTTTTATTTACATGCTTTCTTTCTTTCATGTTGTAGTTTAGATTTTACTTTATGTAAATAGATTAGCTTATATTTTATTTTAGTTAGCTCTCTTTTTAATCAGCTTGCATTTTTCCTCTTGTTTCTATTTCATGTTGAACTCTACATTTGTTGAATTGATAACAAATATGAGAGGCTAAACCCATTAATTTAGGGGTAATGAAGCTCTTTTAATCATGTTGATTCAACATTTTGCTAATTTTTTTAATCTCTTTTTGTGTTTAATGACAATGTTTGAATGGGTAAATTTTTTGTTGTTTTAGCTTTGAATTTGATAACCTATATTGTTAACACCAATAAGCTATGCTTAAACAAACATAAACACAAATTACATCTTCATCTACATATGTTTATGGTAATGAAGTGAATATTAAAATCAAAATTTGATTGTCTGTATTTCTAATCAATAGTTAATAGATCATGCTTAGAATAGATTTTATTTTACAGTTCATTGTCATCTTCATGAGAGTTAAAAAGTGGTTTAGCGGGTATATTATAGGTTGATGATTTATATTGGGCTAATTAATAACATAAATATTTCATATTTATGATAAACACATCAACTAAACTCACAATTGGCCAAAAGAGAGATCATAATTTCATTTTTTTATTTATGTGATCATGAAAAAGAAATTACCTCTAAATTGCCTTCAAACACTCATATTTTATACATTTTAGTTTTTGTAGTCTTTACATTTTTTTCAGCTAATCACAACTTAATTCTTGGTTTAATTTGATTGAATAATTTTTTTTAAATCAACACAATTACCTGCGAATCAACCCGTACTCGTCACGTACTAGAATTGTACATCTTGCGCTTGCGGTTATTTTTAATTTAATTTTTTGGGCTATTTTTCTAATCCGTAGAACATTTGCCATGAAACAAGTTTTTGGCACTGTTGCTGGAGAATTGATTTGATTTTATTTTCTATTCTTCGAATTATTGTTCTTTGATTTTATTGCGTGTTTGTTTTGGGTGTTAATTTGCATTTCAAAAAAAGAAAAAAATTACTGCGTTGTGTGTTTGTTTTTTGATTTCTGTTTTGAATTTGTTGTGGGCTTGTTTATTGTTCTTGCATTTCTAGTTTGTAAAAAAAAATTACACATTTCAAAACAAAAATAAATAAATAATTCAGTTTCATTTTTTTACACCCCTGTTAAATTTTCAATTCACAATTACAGTTTTCCATTACAGCCTCGATTTACATTTTCATTTCAGCAACACAAATTTCAACTGTTACTTCTGCATACATTTTGCTACTTCGACCACCCAGTACAAACTGCCTTACACCTCATTGCCTTTGTGCTGATGTGTACTTCAGACCATACCATTTCCTACTACTGCCATTGTACAAACTGCCATATTACTACTACTCCTTCAACTTCATCGCTCGCCAAACCATACAACTTCAACCACCATTGACTATTTTACAGTAACAATACCACCCCCCTTCACTACAAACACAAACTGCCTTGTACATCCTCATACAAATACCCCATGCAACCGCCACAGTCACAACACACAACCAATACTTGCTGCCGCCTTTCTCTGGTTATCCACACCCAAAACTATAGACTTCATTATTTCTTTTTTCATTAACCATAGCCTGTCAATTCACCCTATAAACCACCACATACCACCCCTGATTAGCATTCAATAGTCAACCATCAACCATATCTATGTGCACACAGTCCCACTCTTCAAACATCACACTGCGCCGTCTGCCATTCATCTCGTTATCACATACAAATCACTCACACTCCCATACAACAGCAACAACTTTGTTGCACTTCCACAAACCATATAAGAAAACATACCATAACACTACCTCTACATTACTAGAGCAACCTCCAACACAACACTATTACTGCCGCACACCATTCTACCCGTCCTCTCCACTTCCTCCACTCTCCACTGCACAACTGAAACACCTCATCGCCATACTAACCAACATCCCCACAAACACACATCTACAACCATTCCACACGTTACGGCCATTAACCCTTCCCCTGACCAAACTTCATACCACCCATCTCTGCCTTCAACACTCAGTGTGCATATTTGCACAACCATTTCCGACCACAACAAACCATCAATTAGACTGGGCTATTCTAAACATCTGCCATCATTTAAACAAATACTACATCATAGTACATCTGCCTTCACATCTGACTATTACAACATCCCCACTAGTCACAGCACTACCATTCATATACACTACCTTTGTCATTCAAACCACTCATAACATAGTGCCATACATTCCAACAGCTATAACTCCAACATACTTCCATTGCTAGCAGCCCATGGTAGTACCCTTCCTGAACTGATCACCAAGCCACTGCCTAATCTCCAATACAATCATCACATTTCAATGATTCACGATCTGTGAGTACCGGACAACCAGAACAATAATCGAACAACCCAAAAACCACTCTCACCATCGAGCCTAAAGCCATCAACAAACAATCGCGAAACCCAAAACTGCCTTCCTCCCGCCTTCGCTTTCGCCTGAAACTACAATCTGATTCCTGTTCGCCTTCATCTCTGACCGCAATTACCTAACAATCACCTTTATCTAAGCTTTAGACTACAAAATTCAAAATGCGCACCTATCATCGAACGCTTGAATCGAACGAGTTTTCGCGAATTTGTTATGCTCATTCTTTTTCGACATCGATCTAGTATTCATGGGTTCTTGGAAAGTTACAATGGTGGGTTGACTGTTGCAGTTTACTTGGTTGCAGGCAATATAACAGAGAAGCGGCAGTGTATAAATGATTATGAGTGAGAGGCAGAGGGTATTAGGTAAGGGAAAGATGTTGCAGAGAGAATATATAGAGGAAGTTCAGAGAATACAGAGAGGAATAACACAGAATTTAGACATAAAGAAAAAAAACAATTTTATTCATAAAACTCAAAACTTACAATATGATCAACCATGCCTATTTATAACATATTCTAGGCAGGTGTTACGGTTATTACATCATCAAATCCACAAATAAATTACAATATTCAGGCCCACATCTGCCCAATATCTTCATCCAAACCCGTGCACGTGCACACTCAGTGGAGGCAAATCTGAAGGTAGTTCAAGGCCCAAAACTGGTCGCTAGGTCATGCTGATCATATTGATGTTGGTGTTCCATCAGTTCATCCAGGGGTTCATCAGCGGTGGTCGTGTGAAGGTCTCGAGCCCACCTGTTCTTTTCTTCTAGATCTGCAATAAGGGCTGCACTCCTAACATTCCCTTCTCCTTCAAAATTTGACCTTGTCTCAAGGTCAAATGCTGGAAATTGTTTGATTAATTCCAATAGTCCTCCCATGTTGATTCTTCCTCAGACTTTTGCCTCTATTTAACTAAAACTTGCGTGACAGCTTGATTATGTTATGGCACCATCCTCCTGTCCAATATCAGTTCTGGCTCATCAACAACCTCTTCAGTAAAGACAGGTGCTTCATGTTGTATGACTATATTCCTGCCAACCTTCCTCTTGAGTTGCGAAACATGAAACAACGGATGTATTTTAGCTGTTGGTGGTAATTCAAGTTGTAAGCAACCTCTCCAATTTTCTGAATGATTTGATAAGGCCCATAGAATTTTGGGGAAAGTTTGGTGTTCTTAAGGTTACTGGCAGTGATCTGCCTGTAGGGTTGGAGTTTCAAATACACCCAATCACCTTCTTTGAAATGTCTTTCAGTTCTGCCAAGGTCAGCATACCTTTTCATCCTCTCCTGATTCAAAGACAGGCTGTCTTTAAGCAGTTGCAACACCACATCACGTGAATACAATTGCTGTTCAACTTGTGGAATCTTAGAAGTGTTAGGGACATATGTTAAAAGTGTAGGGGGTGGAATGCCATAAACAGCAGCAAATTGGGTTGTGTTAATAGAGCTTTGCCAACTCGTGTTGTACCAGAACTCAGCCACTGTCAACCACTAAGACCATTCATGAGGTTTATGGCATACAAAGCACCGGAGATATCCTTTGAGAATTTTGTTTACTGCCTCAGTCTGACCATCTGATTGTGGATGGTATGCTGAGCTTAGATTCAGAGAATATCCTTGCAATCGAAAGTGCTCTTGCCAAAAAGCACTCGTAAAAATTACAACTCTATCACTTACTATATTTCTTGGCATGCCATGGTATTTGAATACCCCATTGAAGAATATTTTGGCAATATCCTTTGCTGTATAGGGATGTTGCAGAGGGAAGAAATGTGAGTATTTAGAAAGTCAATCAGCTACTACATATATGGCAGTGTACTTATGACTCTTAGGTAAACCAATAATGAAATCCATCGAAATATCACTCCATATTCTTTTAGGAATAGGAAGGGGTTGTAGTAGACCAGGTATGGGAATATTTTCATGTCTATTTCTTTGACAAGTATCACATTCTCTTATGTATGCTTCTATATCTGCCTTCATGCCTTTCCAATAAAAAACTTACTTGATTTTATGACTGGTCTTTTTAACTCCAGCATGGCCACCCAATGGAGTTGAATGATATTCAGTAAGCACATTGTTTATCATTTCCTTGCACTGGAAATCCAAATAGATTCGTTTCTTATAGAAAATGATACCATCCACTATTTTATATTTCTCTGACTTGACCTTTCCATCATTAATTTGTTGCATTGATTGCTTATAGCCTTCTGAGTTTTGCATACAGTGTTGTAACTGCTGTAGCCAACTGCTCTCTACAGTTGAAATGGCATGGCAACTCGGTTGCTCCTCTGACAATCTGGAGAGAGAGTCTGCACCTTTATTCTCTTTTCCTTTTCTATACTCAACTCTATAATCAAAGCCATGTAGCTTGGCTAGCCACCTTCCTTGTATTCCAGTAGTTAATCTTTGTGATAGTGGGTGTCTTAAGCTTTGATGATCAGTTTTGATGATGAATCTTCTTCCAATTAAATATTGAGACCATTTTTTGTAGCCAAAATTAATGCTAAGAGCTCATTTTCATAAGTAGACAATAATAAATTTTTTCCATTCAATGCTTGACTTAAGTATGTTATTGGTTTGCCATCTTGAGTTAACACAACCCCAATGCCCACTCCACTTGCATCACTTTCAATAATAAAGTCTTTGCTGAAGTCAGCCATGCTGAGTACAGGTGGATTCATCAAACAATGCTTTAGTGTTTCAAAAGCCTTTGTAGCCTGGTCATTCCATATAAATGCATTTTTCTTAAGTAGTTCAGTCATAGGCTTGGCCAGAGATCCATAATTTTTAATGAATTTTCTGTAATAGCCGGTGAGTCCCAAAAAACCTCTCAGCCCTTTTATGTTTTGTGGCTGTGGCCACTGTTTGATTACTTCAACTTTATCCGGGTCTACAGCTATGCCATTCTTGGAGATGACATAACCCAAATAGGTGACTTGATCCTCAGCAAAGGTACATTTTGTAAGTTTATTAACCAGCTGGTTGCTTTCCAGAACTTGTAGAGCAAGTCGAACATGCCACATATGCTCAGTCTAAGACTGGCTATAAATCAGGATATCATCAAAAAAACCCAACACGAACTTCCTTAAATATGGTTTAAAAATATCATTCATTAAAGATTGAAAAGTTGAGGGAGCATTTGAAAATCCAAATGGCATTACAATAAACTCATAATGCCCTTCATGTTTTCTGAAAGCTGTTTTGTGAATATCTGAGGTGTTCATACGAATTTGATGGTAACCAGACTTAAGATCAAGCTTAGTATAATAATTTGAGCCATGCAATTCATCCAGCAAGTCATCGACTAATGGTATTGGAAATTTATCTTTGATAGTTTGGTTATTAAGTGACCTGTAATCAATACACATTCGCCATGTCCCATCTTTTTTTCTGACCATAACTACAGGTGAAGAGTATTCGTTGGTGCTAGGTTGGATGATTCCAGATTCAAGCATTTCCTTGATAAGCTTCTCCAGTTCATTCTTGACATAATAGGAATGCATGTATGGTCTGAGGCAAACAGGCTTGGCATCTGGTAAGAGTGGTATTCTATGGTCACAGCTTCTTTTTGGTGGTAGTGGGGGTTAGGATTAGTTACAGAGGGAAATTGTTGCAGTAGAGTTCGAACTTCAGGGTGTATCTTATTTGTGGTTGAACATGTAGTATGAACTTGTAGTTCTTTTAAACATAAAAGAAGTGTAAGCTGCCCCTTTATACTCTCCTTTGATATGTCTTTATCACTGACCATCTTGACATTGTCTTTAATGCCCTGCCACACATAAAAACTATCTTTGAATTGAAATTTAATTTGCAATTTTACAAAATTAAAGGATACATCTCCCAATTCTTTCATCCACTGGGCACCAAGGACCATCTGGCATCCTTCCAGTGGTATCATCAACAAATCTAGTGGAATAGTACACCCCTGACACTTGAAAATGACTTCTTTGCAAATACCTTGACCTTGTATTCTTTCTCCATTAGCTATTTGTACTGAATATGGCATGGTCTCTTGTACCTTTAGATTTAGCTTTTTTGACAATTCAGAATTTATGAAGCTATGGGTGGACCCTGAGTCTATCAAAACAGTTATGGGTTTGCCATTGATTAGACCCTGTACTCTTATAGTATATAGAGTGCGTATACTGAACATAGCATTAAGAGTGATATTATAAGATTCTTCCTTGTTTTCTTCTAGTGTGGGAGTCTCATTAATTACATTACTGTCAGCATCTTTGATATCTTCTAAGTATATATCTTCTTCATCACCTTGCAGTAGCATGACATCTTCCATGATATACACTTGTTTATTCTTACAGATATGACCGGGGTGCCATTTATCATTACACCCATAGCAAAGGTTCCTTCTTCTTCTATCAGTAATTTCTTAAGGGGTTAATCCTTTATTCTTGGCAAAAGCTTCCTTGGTATTTCTTTCAACATACCTTTCCTTACTTGTTTTGTGTTGCAGTTGATTTCTTGATGGATTAGTGAACTGGTTTCTCTTCTTTCTAGTATACTAGCACTCAAAAACTTTTGCTAGGCTCATAGCGCCTTTGAAATCCATAGGGTGTATGGCCATAACATCAAATCTAATTTCTTCTTTAAGCCCATCAATGAACTTCTCAAGCAAAAACTGATCTGGCAGTGCATCACACAAGCCTTGCAATTCTTCAAACTTTGTGAGATAAGCCCTAACAGTGGTGATTTGTTTAATATTGGATATTGCTCCATATGACTTTTGTAAATCTTCAGTTGCAAATCTCATGCTTATAATTTTTTACTTTCTTGGTGAGCCACCCAAACCAAAAGTGGGCTTCACCCTTCAGATGGAATGAACAAGTGGGCACCCACTCTACTTCAGGTGTATTGTGATATTGAAAAAGATGTTCAACCTGACTAATCCACTCCACTACGCTACCCTCTCCATTATAAGTAGGAAATTCAAGCTTGATGATGGTGTTCTGTAATAGCCTTGGGTGTGCATGGAATTTAAAGTAGCGTGGCTGGGTGAATTAGCTTGGATACCAGGAGCATTTCTGGATGTATCATTCGAAGGGAAATAACCATTTCTTGGTGAGTTTCTTTGTGCAGGAGGAACATATGGGGTTCGGTTTTGATTCTTGAGGTCCTTTAATTCTCTTGCGATGCCACTGATTTCTTTGCTGATGCTGTCTATCTTGATATTAAGTTCTTGGGTAATTTCCTGTTGTGATTTACAAGTTTCTTGAAGATCTCTGATGGTCAACGCAGTTTTAAGGTTAATTTTCTCCTGTCTTGATCCACCAGGTATTGGATCAGGGGTAATGTTGATGTTTTCCTCTTCAGAAAGTTTGGGTTCTTCACCAGATCTCAATGGATCTGATACCAATTTTTTATGCTCATTCTTTTTCGACATCGATCTAGTATTCATGGGTTCTTGGAAAGTTACAATGTTGGGTTGATTGTTGCAGTTTACGTGGTTGCAGGCAATATAACAGAGGAGCGGTAGTGTATAAATGATTATGAGTGAGAGGCAGAGGGTATTAGGTAAGGGAAAGATGTTGCAGAGAGAATATATAGAGGAAGTTCAGAGAATACAGAGAGGAATAACAAAGAATTTTGACATGAAGAAAAAAAACAATTTTATTCATAAAACTCAAAACTTACAATATGATCAACCATGCATGTTTATAACATATTCTAGGCAGATGTTACGGTTATTACATCATCAAATCCATAAATAAATTACAATATTCAGGCCCATATCAGCCCAATATCTTCATCCAAACCCATGCACGTGTGCACGTGCACACTTAGTGGAGGTAAATCTGAAGGTATTTCAAGGCCCAGATCTAGTCGCCAGGTCATGCTGATCATTTTGATGTTGGTGTTCCATCAGTTCATCTAGAGGTTCATCAGCGGTGGTCGTGTGAAGGTCTCGAGCCCACCTGTTCTTCTCTTCTAGATCTGCAATAAGGGCTGCACACTTAACAGAATTCCATTACTATTTTGCGAATTTCTGATTCTCGACTTGCGATCGCCATAATTTTGGGGTTTGGGAAATTCTGGTTTGGTTTAAGAAGTTACGAGTACGAGAAGTTACAATTTGGGGAATTCTGGTTTTTGTTTTTGCGGGTGGGCTTGTGGACATGGGCTGAACTATCATAATTTTTTTTGATTTGTTTTGTTTATACTCTTTTTATATTTTCTTTTGTTTATGGTTTTTTTCCAATCTTCCCAAAAAAAAGAGAAAAAGTTTGTTTTGTGTTGTTTACCTTCCAAAACTTGCGTTTTAAAAAAATAGAAATAAAAAAGTCAAAAAAACAAGTTTTAATCGTATATATTTGTTTTAACTTTAATTTGTTTTGTTTTCTCTTGTTTGGTGTTGTTCTCATTTTTTTGTTTTAGTTTTTCTTCCTTTTTTTATTTAAAAAAAACCATTGTATATATTTTGTTTGAAATTTTAGGTTTCAAACGCAGAAAGTCACAAGGAAAAGAATTGCTTGCTAAAAACCGCGTTGCTTTGTTTGTTTAAAAAAATTGCTACTTTAAAATAGATTGCTAATGAATTATGCATGCTATGGTATTGTGTCGTTATCCGATAATTTTCTTTTCACTTTGCATTGTCGGTTTCTTGCATTCTATAAAAAAATTCAAAAGCAAAAAAAAAAAATTCATTCGTAGTTGCATCGTTTAATTCACGTCTTATTTTATTTTTAGGCAATTTCCAAATCCACATAAGGTGGGGATTTCGTCACCCCTTCCTTGGTCCATAAATTTTATTTCATCTTAGAATTTGCTAATAATAACGGTTAGACGCAGATTTAAGGGAGTCACGAGCTCACTTAGGGCTTAATTGTATATTGACAAATCGTCTTCTTTGAAAAATTTAAATTCTTGGTGTCTAGGTTACGACAGAGCAATAATCAGCTATAAATATTAGAGTGATTCGTAAATATTATACTGGTTGTTTCTTTGAAGTTGCTTAAACCATTAGCTGCATTGCTATACTGATTCGTAGTGCATTGATAAATCCTATCGGTTACCTGACTGAGGACCATCTTGTTAAATTAAGACAAAGTGTGATTATACAATTTTGGGTTAGGAGCTACTTAGGATAGAAATTTGTAATTAAGCCTTATCATTCATGTAACAACCCAGAATTTCCATCATTTGAAATTCGTATATTTAATTAATATTAAATATTAACAAGTAAAATTTATAAGTCGAATAAATTTTATTTCGAATATCCAGATTTAATTGGATAATTAAATCGATAATTTAATATTTGTAATTTCAGAAATAATTGAAAATTGGGTTTAATGTGATTTAAATTGATTTGTAAAGTTGTTTTAAATCATATTGGAGTTAGAATGACATTATAGAACTTTTAAAATTAAATTAAAAGTTAATTTATGGAAATTGAATATTTTAATATTTAATTGACGAGTAAAAATAGCCATTTTTCAAACAGTCTCGGATTTCGACGAAACCAGTTTCATCGGATCCATAATATTAAATTTTTTGTAAGATTTCAAATTTCGTGTCAATCGAATTTACGGTTTGTCTGGAGCAAGCTAAAACGCACTGAAATCGGTTTAAGTGAATTTTTAAATTTAAATAGTCGATTTGAAATCGTATCTTCCAAATATAATCAAATTGGCTCCCGATATATATTCCATTGCGTTTGAAATAGGGGTAAAACATTATAAACGCCAGGCGGCACGCTTCGTTTGGAGTTCAGAAAAATTTCGGGTGAATAGTGTCGCGTAATTTTCTATATAAGGCCCCCTATTTTCATTATTTTCACTCAACCCTACTTTCTAACCCTAGCCGCCAGAACATAGTTGAATGGCCGAAAATTCATCCTCTTCCTCCCTCATTTTCTTTAAATCCGTATACATTTATGACAAACGTTCAACTGCAAAGTGGTAGAGCTCGGCATGATCGACATATCCAACGGTCGAGATTGGATTTCGAGCTGTAGATTGATAGCTATGGCGCCGCGTTCGTCAATGGTTCGAGCACGTTTTTCGAGCGCCACAAGCGACCGAGCTTCGTGATAATTGGGCTGTGGGAGGAGCTTGGGTTGGCGCACGTATTGGAGGTGTTTGATCATCTACTCGACGTCGTATGTGGACGCGGCCATCGAGATTTGGGAACGATGATGGGTAACGAGCTCGCGTTGTTTTACTGGAATAAGAAACAAAATCATACGGCCGTGGTTTTATCAACTACAACGTGCGGCCAGAGATGAGTGGGTTTAAAAATAAAATTAAAATGTAAATTGATTTGTATTATAATTTGTATAAACTTCTAAATGCGATAACTTTTTGATACGAGGTCGAAAACTGACGAAACGACTTGATTTGGATTCGTATTGTCGAGCACTACGCGATGGAGCTAGATTGGAGTTGATTGGAGCTAATGTAAATTTTGAGTAAAATTAAACGCGCGTTTAATTTTATTCAAAATAAAACACTGAAACTGTTATTGAAAGTAAGGTGAGAGCTTCTCACTCAATTGAAATAGTTTCGATTTAAATTTTATTAGATTTAAAATTGCTTGATTATATGCTTGGATGATAAATTATTATCTATTGTTTTGAAATAGACCTTATACGCCGTATATTAAGCGGAGGTTATCATAATAAACACATATACCGCGATATTCCACATAGAAGTGGAATTGGTATTATATATGTACTTGGAGTTGATTTTCCCGCATTATATAGCGGATGAGACCCTATTGCGCCACATAATAGCGGATAATATTTTATATAAACTCATGTACCGCGATATCCCGTCATGAAATGAGATTGGTATTGTGCTAATATCTGTGGATGCAGGGAAATAGGTTGGAGGGATCCAACTGGATTTCTCAACAGTATTGATTTATTTACAAATATTTGCGATATATTCTGATATCATATTGATATATGATGTTTGGATGCCATGGTTGATGTATTGGTGCTGTTGCAGCATTGGATCTATTTTTGGAGTTTATAAAAATGTTAAAGTAACGATTTTGAATTTAAAAGGATTTTCAAGTGATTTTCGAAAATATACATTTTATTGAATTTTAGAATTGATTCATTTTAAATAAATAAAGTTATAATTTTTATGTTATAAAAATTATGATTTTTGTGAAATACAACCAAAATGTGATTTTTGAAATAAGCAGTTGATTAATTTGTAAAATAGTTTAAATTGGGATTTTTGAATTATTATAAACGGTTTATATAAAAGATTTATAAAATTGATATATATAAATTAAAATATTGGAATTATAAAATGAGTTTTTTTAAGTGTTAAAATGAAATATAAATGGATTTCATAAGTGAATGAAATTTACAGATTTATAAATTGTGAAGTTATAAAATGAATAGATTTTGTAAAATAAAAGATTTATAAGTAATTAACTTATAAATTGGATTTTGGCATTTAAATGAGATATAAATAGAATTTGTTAATTAAGGGATTTTATAAGTTGAAGTTTTTATAAAATATATAAATGTGAATTTATAAACGTTGTTTTATAAATCCAAAACCAATTGAATTTGATAAGTAAATATGAAAGCTTATTAAAGGAGATATATCCACTATTTTGGACAGTGGATAATCCTTTAAGTGAAATATGTAGAAGTGTTGAATTTGGTAAACGATTTATATTCACGATTCTGGACAGTGAACAATATATTAAAGAAATGTTTTGGGAATGTGATATTTTAAATAGAATTAAAATGATTTATAGGTGTTTCAAAATGCATTAAGTATCGAAACCATAGACTTCAACATTCATTGTTGAAATAGACGTTTTCGAGAAATAAGAAAAAGATGGACTATAACACTATTGTTATAGTAAATGATTTTCGAAAGGAAATGTTTTTATATAGTATTGGGATTTATATATCTATCTTAATTTCGAATCCCTATACTAGTGATTTTGGGTTGTCGTAACGATGTTTTACGCAACATTCGTTTTGACTCAAATAATTGTGTTTAAGAGAATGTTTTTCTTAAAGAATAAATTATATACTTAATTGTTATTTAAGTATATTAAATATTTTCCAAATGTTGAAAATAAATAGATTTGTAAATTACTTATTATTAAATAAGTATGGAAATGTTTTCCAATATGAAATGAAATGTTTTGAGATTTTATCTCTTAAAGATAAATTGAAAGCGAATATTTGAAATCAATTTGAAAATACATATCAGTGGATATTTGGAAATTTAAATTCACAGTGGAATTTATAAAGGAAAGGGAAATTTATTTAAAAATAAACATTGATTTATTTTTGAAGTGTGGGAAAATATATCTTGTAAAGATATTTTTGGAAAATAAATAATTTGGGAAATTATTTGGAATCTAGTGATGTTGTGCATATCTATTGATAGATAAAAAACCGACTATCAATATTTACCTTTAAATGGGTATTTGTTGTGATTTGCTTGAATTTGAATGCTACAATTATTTTAAAAATAAGCACTCGTTATTCGGTTTAGCCGGGAGAGGACCTTTGGGTCATGAATCCCATTCGGAATAGTGATACGTCATAATAGATAGCATTTGAAGACTGGTGTTGAAGACCGGATATTTTCGAAAATGAAAGGATTACAGTCGAATGTTTCTGCATCGGCTGATCTCCGATATAGAGATTTTATCACCCTTTGTGATGGGAAGTCCGGTCGTGATTAGTGAATATCCGAATTGCAAGGGCTTCTTTGGAAGTGCCTTCGGTTCCGTTCGATCCTGGAACGGACTTGTATGGATTTATGTCTAACGTTACAATTTGAGATGTAAAGCTAGTTTCTATCAAATATATTACTGTTGGTGGCGGAGAATTTATTCTCTTAGCTTAACAGCCTTCTCTGAGACGTTCGAGCTCAGAGATTATGTAGTTGATGGTTACTAGTGATACATTCCCAGTTTGGTAATGTGGCATACGAAGTGCTGCTGATCATTTGTTGATCAAAGCACAGCTTTTGTGAAAAGCGTAACTTTGTGGACGAGACTTCGTCGGACCTCACACCCCGATAATGGTCAAAACGGGAAAGATACAGCAAGGTTTTAGGGAGTAGCTTCCATTAGGGTATGTGCATTTCCATCTGGATAGAAGTGGTATCATGGTATGGAGCCCAGATACTTAACTTTGGTGGATGTCACAAATATATATGACTTTGTGATTGATGTTGGTTGAGGATCCTCGGATAAAGGTTGTTTACAACCGGGGGATGACATACTCGTGTCAGTAGTTACCTACTTTTGCAGAGGTAACCCAGCCTTGTGTTGGCAGAGATCCGGTTTGGTTCTCGGGGTGTTCTCCAGAGGCGTACCCATGTGGCAATGGGAAGTTCCTTGGCCTGACCATTTGTTGGAAAATCCCAAGAAACAATAAGAGCCCTGTACGGTTTTAGTTGTATAACCTGCCATGGAATGTGGCGGTAACCTGCTATTGAACATGGTAGCTATAGTAGGCATATGATAGTGGTCGTTTGTTGGCTAAGATTTATATCATACTTTCGAAATGTTTTCCTACACCTTGCACTTATAGTAATAATATCAAAGAAATCTTTCTGCGTATCAAGCATGTTTAACTATCATAAGGAGAAATCACCTCCGATTCTGTGTTTGCATTGTGTGCGTGTGCGGGAGGCCTTATGGTAGTTTCATTTTCAAAAGCATTGCGGATCTGTCTAAAAATATCTCTTTGTTATTTTAAGGTAAATTGTTTTAAGTTCTCACACCAGTCCCATGACTGACCTGGAGTTTATTGTTTCCTTCCTAAACTCTATATGCCCAACAATTTCCACACGGGCAGTCTAGAGTCAGGTTATCAGGTCATTCTGGAATTCAGGAGTTGCTGTGGAGATCTGGAGGCAAGCTGGATGGCATGGCGTAGCAACTAGTATATAGTATTTCTTTTCCGCTGTTTGTTGTTGTAAACTCTGATAATGTATATTGACTCAGATGATGTAATGTATATAATGTACAGTTCTTTTGATTTAAAAGATTATTCATTTTATTATATGTTGTTCCGCTACGATTGTGAGATTCTGATATTGTTTCTATTGCTTCTTCTTTCTTTCTTCTTCTACCTCTTCTTCTTTAAACCCTAACGGTTAGGTTTTACGGCCTTCGATTGATCGGCAGTTGATACAGTGGACGTATTAATGTCGATTTTCGAATGTCGAAAATCTCGTATGTTACAATGTGGTATAAGAGCATTTGGTTAAGCGACAACCTTGGCTCTGTTGGGTATTAATCATTAGAGATAGAGTCAGCAGCACTCTAGAATGAGTGTGAGTGTAATCATAGATACGAATGCGTATTCGTTAGTGAATATATAAAATTGTTTTATATTGTTTTGATTGGTTTGTTGAGTGGTATATGGATTTTGGTCAATACGAGTAATTAACGTTATTGATAGGAATCTCTAAACACTTGTATAGAACAAATTCAACACGATATAGTTTTAAAATAGGGTAAATGAAATAATTTTACCTAAAATTATTTTCGTATATAAAATAAAAAAAAGAATTTTCTGTGAATTATTATAATATATGATTGCTTGGTTGCTAGAAAATGATGATATTAAATTATTATCATTAATGTTGAAAAAGAAATTGAAATCGTAACTCCAAAGTTAAGAAATAAATTCACATACAAATAGAATTGGAGAATATAAATTGTAAATGTGATTTGTAACTAGAAGTAAAATTCCAGAAGAATATTTGGAAATGTTTTGAAAAGGGTTTGCAATTTGGAAAAGATTAAATTCCTTTTTGAGTTTGAAAATAGTTTTCAAAGTTTTGGAAAAATGTTTTTGGAGGGATAAAAGCTCTAAACTCTTTTCGGTCGCTGGAAAATAACTTCGGCGATGGCTGCAGCATCATCGGTGCTCATTTTCGGGTTTCCAAAAGAGGGATTGCTGCCAAGTTATTTTAAATAGAAGTTGTTTGGAAAATTTGGGTTTGGGTTTTGAAATCCAAAGGATAATTTGAATTGGTTTCAAAAATGGTTTTGAAATGTTGGAAAGACTCTGGAATCTGATAAAAATAGTTAAGGAATAAAATTTATTGAGTTGAAAATAAATTTGGAGAGAAACAAATGAATTGAAATTGAGTTTGAATTATGGAAATAAATTTATGAATGAATGAATTTACAATTGCAAGTAAATTGAAAATTTGTCAAGTTGGATCAAATGAAACTAAGTATTAAAATAAAATTAGTAAGTAAAACTAATTGAAGAAATGAAAAATTTAATATGGGTTGAAATGAATTGAATTCAACATTTATAAATGAAGGGTAAATTAAATTCATATGGAATTTGAAATCCAGTTTAAATATAAGTGGTTATTAACCGAAATAGTGAGTTGAATTGTGTTTGGGGATGAACAAAAGAATAAAAACTAAAATTGAAAAGTGAATATCGAAAACCAAAATTTGAATTGTGCAAGATGAAATGAGTTAGAACTTGTAATGAATTAGTAAAAGACACTAATTTAAAATAGCAAGATGAATCAGTTGTGAATGAAAAATAATTGATAAAATTCAATATTCTGAAGGTAAATTGAATCCTAATAGAATTGAAATTGTAAATTGAATTCAAATGAAATTGATAATGTGAGATTGAATGAAAATGGATATTATGGTTAGCAGGATATACAGGTGGGTTAAAGGAAAGGAAATTGGGATTTTGATTTCGAAGATAAAAAAATTGAATTGCTCGACAAAAGGTATGTATTTGAATTTCAGTATGAAATTTGATGATTTTCTTGTCCAACCACTTGGATTTTTCTTTTCTTTTTGAAATCTGGGGGCCATGGTGCCATTTTTGTAGTCGTACCGAGCTAGCCGTGTAAAGGAGACGTTGGCGAAATTTTTCGAAAATTTAAGGTGTTAGAATATTTTTTAGAAAATTGGAAAATTTTGGAAAGATAACCAAGTATGATTTGAAAACTTAGTAAAGTTATTGTAAGAAGTTTAACTATGATTTTGGAAAAGTTAAAACGTTTAAATGAATTTGAAATTTAATTTGAACAAATGGTTTTGAAAATTTAGTGGATTCTGTAACTTTAAGGGGGGAAGTTTGTAACGACCCAGAATTTCCATCATTTGAAATTCTTATATTTAATTAATTTTAAATATTAACAAGTAAAATTTGTAAGTCGAATAAATTTTATTTCGAATATCTAGATTTAATTGGATAATTAAATCGATAATTTAATATTTGTAATTTCAGAAATAATTGGAAATTGGGTTTAACGTAATTTAAATTGATTTGTAAAGTTGTATTAAATCATATTGGAGTTAGAATGACGTTATAGAACTTTTAAAATTGAATTAAAAGTTAATTCGTGGAAATCGAATATTTTAATATTTAATTGACGAGTAAAAATAGCCATTTTCAAACAGTCTCGGATTTCGACGAAACTAGTTTCATCGGATCCGTAATGTTAAATTATTGTAATATTTCAAATTTCGTGTCAATCAGATTTACGGTTTGTCCGGTGCAAGCTAAAACGCACTGAAATCGGTTTAAGTGAATTTTTAAATTTAAATAGTCGATTTGAAATCGTATCTTCCAAATATGATCGAATTGGCTCCCGATATATATTCCATTGCATTCGGAATGGGGGTAAAACATTATAAACGCCAGGCGACACACTTCGTTTGGAGTTTGGAAAAATTTCAGGTGAATAGTGTCGCATAAATTTCTATATAAGGCCCCCTATTTTCATTATTTTCACTCAGCCCTAGTTTCTAACCCTAGCCGCCAGAAGATAGTTCAATGGCCGAAAATTCATCCTCTTCCTCCCTCATTTTCTTTAAATCCGTAAACAATTACGACAAACGTTCAACTGCAAAGTGGTAGAGCTCGGCACGATCGACATATCCAACGGTTGAGATTGGATTTCGAGCTGTAGATTGATAGCTATGGCGCCGCGTTCGTCAATGGTTCGAGCATGTTTTTCGAGCGCCACAAGCGACCGAGCTTCGTGATAATTGGGCTGTGGGAGGAGCTTGGGTTGGTGCACGTATTGGAGGTGTTTGATCATCTACTCGACGTCGTATGTGGTCGCGACCATCGAGATTTGGGAACGACGATGGGCAATGAGCTCGCGTTGTTTTACTGGGAAGCAGAAACAAAATCATATGGCCGTGATTCTATCAACTACAACGTGCGGCCAGAGATGAGTGGGTTTAAAAATAAAATTAAAATGTAAATTGATTTGTATTATAATTTGTATAAACTTATAAATGCGATAACTTTTTGATATGAGGTCAAAAACTGACGAAAGGACTTGCGTTGGATTCGTATTGTCGAGCATTACGTGATGGAGCTGGATTGGAGTTGATTGAAGCTAGTGTAAATTTTGGGTAAAGTTAAACGCGCGTTTAATTTTATTCAAAATAAAACACCGAAACTGTTATTGAAAGCAAGGTGAGAACTTCTCACTCAATCGAATTAGTTTCAATTTAAATTTTAAAATAGTTAGATTTAAAATTGCTTGATTGTATGCTTGGATGATAAATGATTATCTATTGTTTTGAAATAGACCCTATACGCCGTATATTAAGCGGAGGTTATTATATTAAACACATATACCGCGATATTCCACCTTGGAGTGGAATTGGTATTATATATGTACTTGGAGTTGATTTTCCCGCATTATATAGCGGATAAGACCCTATTGCGCCGCATAATAGCGGATAATATTTTATATAAACCCATGTGCCGTGATATCTCGTCTTGAAACGGGATTGGTATTGTGCGAACATCTATGGATGCAGGGAAATAGGTTGGAGGGATCTAACTAGATTCCTCAACAGTATTGATTTATTTACAGATATTTGCGATATATTCTGTTATCATATTGATATATGATGTTTGGATATCGTGGTTGATGTATTGGTGTTGTTGCAGCATTGGGCCTATTTTTGGAGTTTTTAAAAATGCTAAAGCAACGATTTCAAATTTAAAGGATTTTCAAGTGATTTTTGAAAATATACATTTTATTGAATTTTGGAATTGATTCATTTTAAATAAATAAAGTTATAATTTTTATGTTATAAAAATTATGATTTTTGTGAAATATAACCAAAATGTGATTTTTGAAATATTTAGTTGATTAATTTGTAAAATGGTTTAAATTGGGATTTTTGAATTATTATAAACGGTTTATATAAAAGATTTATAAAATTGATATTTATAAATTAAAATATTGGAATTATAAAATGAGTTTTTTTAAGTGTCAAAATGAAATATAAATGGATTTCATAAGTGAATGAAATTTATTGATTTATAAATTGTGAAGTTATAAAATGAATAGATTTTGTAAAATAAAAGATTTATAAGTAATTAACTTATAAATTGGATTTTGGCATTTAAATGAGATATAAATAGAATTTGTTAATTAACGGATTTATAAGTTGAAGTTTTTATAAAATATATAAATGTGAATTTATAAATGTTGTTTTATAAATCCAAAGCCAATTGAATTTGATAAGTAAATATGAAAGCTTATTAAAGGAGATATATCCACTATTTTGGACAGTCGATAATCCTTTAAGTTAAATATGTAGAAGTGTTGAATTTGGTAAACGATTTATATTCACGATTTTGGACAGTGAATAATATATTAAAGAAATGTTTTAGGGAAGTGATATTTTAAATAGAATTAAAATGATTTATAGGCGTTTTAAAGTGTATTAAGTATCGAATCCATAGATTTCAACATTCATTGTTGAAATAGGCGTTTTCGAGAAATAAGGAAAAGATGGACTATAACACTGTTGTTATAGTAAATGATTTTCGAAAGTAAATGTTTTTATATAGTATTGGGATTTATATATCTATCTTAATTTCGAATCCCTATACTAGTGATTTTGGGTTGTCGTAACGATGTTTTACGCAACTTTCGTTTTGACTCAAATAAATGTGTTTAAGAGAATGTTTTCCTTAAAGAATAAATTATATACTTAATTGTGATTTAGGTGTATTGAATATTTTCCAAATGTTGAAAATAAATTGATCTGTGAATTACTTATTACTAAATAAGTATGGAAGTGTTTTCCAATATGAAGTGAAATGTTTTGAGATTTTATCTCTTAAAGATAAATTGAAAGTGAATATTTGAAATCGATTTGAAAATCATATATCAGTGGATATTTGAAAATTTAAATTCACCATGGAATTTATAAAGGAAAGGAAAATTTGTTTAAAAATAAATATTGATTTATTTTTGAAGTGTGCGAAAATATATCTTGTAAAGATATTTTTGGAAAATAAACAATATGGGAAATTATTTGGAATCTGGTGATGTTGTGCATACCTATTGATAGTTAAATAACCGACTATCAATATTTACCTTTAAATGGGTATTTGTTGTGATTTGCTTGAATTTGAATGCTACACTTATTTTAAAAATAAGCACTCATTATTCGGTTTAGCCGGGAGAGGATCTTTGGGTCATGAATCCCATTCCGAATAGTGATACGTCGTAATGGATAGCATTTGAAGACCGGTGTTGAAGACCAGATATTTTCGAAAATGGAAGGATTACCGTCGAATGTCTCTGTATCGGCTGATCTTCGATATAGAGATTTTATCACCCTTTGTGATGGGAAGTTCGGTCGTGATAAGTGAATATCCGGATTGCAAGAGCTTCTTTGGAAGTGCCTTCGGTTCCGTTCGATCCCGAAACGGACTCGTATGGATGTGTGTCTGAAGTTACAATTTGAGATGTAAAGCTGGTTTCTATCAAATATATTTCTGTTGGTGGCGGAGAATTTATTCTCTTAGCTTAACACCCTTCTCTGAGACATACGAGCTCAGAGGTTATGTAGTTGATGGTTACTAGTGATACATTCCCAATTTGATAATGTGGCATACGAAGTGCTGCTGATCATTTGTTGATCAAAGCATAGCTTTTGTGAAAAGCGTAGCTTTGTGGACGAGACTTCGTTGGACCTCACACCCCGATAATGGTCAAAACAGAAAAGATGCAACAAGGTTTAGGGAGTAGCGCCCCTTAGGGTATGTGCATTTCCTTCTGGATAGAAGTGGTATCATGGTATGGAGCCTAGATACATAACTTTGGTGGATGTCGCAAATATATATGACTTTGTGATTGATACTAGTTGAAGATCCTCGCATAAAGATTGTTTACAACCGGGGGATGACATACTCGTGTTAGTAGTTACCTACTTTTGCAGAGGTAACCCGGCCTTGTGTTGGCAGAGATCCGGTTAGGTTCTCCAGGCGTCTCTCCTGAGGCGTACCCATGTGGCAATGGGAAGTTCCTTGGCCTGACCATTTGTTGGAAAATCAAAAAAAACAATACGAGCCCTGTACGGTTTTAGTTATATAACCTACCATGGAATGTGACGGTAACCTGCTATTGAACATGGTAGCTATAGCAGGCATACGATAATGGTCGTATGTTGGCTAAGATTTATATCATACTTTCGAAATGTTTTCCTACACTTTGCACTTATAGTAATAATATCAAATAAATCTTTCTGCGTATCAAGCATGTTTTACTATCATAAGGAGAAATCCCCTCCGATTCTGCGTTTGCATTGTGTGTGTGTGCGGGAGGCCTTATGGTTGTTTCATTTTCAAAAGCATTGCGGATCTATCTAAAAATATATCTTTGTTCTTTTAAGATAAATTGTTTTAAGTTCTCACACCAGTCCCATGACTGACCTGGAGTTTATTGTTTCCTTCCTAAACTCTGGGTGCCCATCAATTTCCAAATGGGCAGTCTGGAGTCAGGTTATCAGGTCAGTCTGGAATTCAGGAGTTGCTGTGGAGATCTGGAGGCAAGCTGGATGGCATGGCGTATCAACTATTATATAGTACTTCTTTTCCGATGTTTGTTGTTGTAAACTCTGATGATGTAATGTATATAATGTACAGTTCTTTTGATTTAAAAGATTATTCATTTATCTATTATATGTTGTTCCGCTACGATTGTGAGATTCTGATATTGTTTCTGTTGCTTCTTCTTTCTTTCTTCTTCTACCTCTTCTTCTTTAAACCCAAACGGTTGGGTTTTTCGACCTTCGATTGCTCGGCAGTTGATACAATGGACGTATTAATGTCAATTTTCGAAAGACAAAAATCCCATTTGTTACAATTCATTTAGTTGCATTTGTTCATGCATATTTAAAAAAAATTCAAAAGCCAAAACTAAAAAATATATAAATATTTCTTAACTTAGTTTTTTAATACTATCATTCGAAACTTTTAAATCAAAATCAAAAATAATAATTTTAAGTTAGTTTTAAATAAAACAAAAATCCAAAAAAATATAATCTTTTCAAAAAAAATTGAAAATCCGAAAAAAAAATCTATTTCCATTTTAAAAAATAATTCCTTTTGGTAAATAGTTTTCCTTTATTAAAAAATCCAAAAAGAAAAAGAAAAAAACATATTGAAAATGTCTGAATTTCCCTATATCCAGAATTTTACAATAGTCGTGGAAATCAATATAATCCATATAATTTCACACAAAATTCTTATGGACATTTTAATAACAACTATTGTACAAACAATTTGGATTTTGCACCAAGTTTTTAAAATGATGGCCAACCTTCAAATCTTGAAAATAGCATTGAAACGATTTGGTATTTTCTTGAATAACAAAATCAAATGATAAATAATTTGAGTAATCTGTGCAATAACTCAAGTCAAAGTTTTCAAGATGATCAAATTTTGAATTCACCTTAAAATATAAATGTTTTCGAGTATAACCCATGCCAATTCAATCTCAAACTTCAAAATGAATTTCAAAATCGAAACAAAAAAGGAAACAACTATTTAAATGATTTTGGCAATGGAAGATGTTTCAACGATGGTGAAATTTTTCATTCTCAACAATTTCAAATTGAAAATCCTTAAAATAATAATTATAAATTGGATTTTGTTGAGAAAATGGAAGAGATTTACAATGATCACATAAATTTGTTATTTGAAACATATATGAAACAACGTGAGAAACAGAATCAAATCCCAACGTATGATGAGTCAAATAATAATTAACCTTTTACCAAAATTGACGATTTCCAAATAACAACATTTGAAATTGAAAGCGACTATTTTAATGAAATTGTTGAAAATTCAGTAATTGAGTTGGATTTCAATTCTTTTGAGAGTGTGGAACCAAATTTAAAATCTGATCTTCCTTTTTCCGATTTTGAAAAATTGAATACAACAACTTTGAATTTTTAACATGATACATGTAATGAAGTTGTTGATAATCCAACAAAGGAAGATGAATTTAGTGAGCACGATTTCTATGGACTTTTGGAAGATGAGTTGTCGAAATTTGAAGGGGAAGATTTAAATCACCATTTTGATTTTGAAATCAAAAATTCTGAAGAAATTTTCAATGAATTTCAATTTGGTGAAAATAAACTTGAACTTCAACCAATTGTTTTATCCACCTCAAAATTTACGAAAATAAAACAACTCCTACGATTTTTAATAAAATGGCATTCGTTTTGCCAAATCGACATTCAACTTCGAAATACTTTACTGTTTGGTTTTCCGAGCTTAAATTATGTCTCTCATACTTAACGAGAGGAATGAATTGGTCTTTTTTCATTTATTCTTTAACAGTATATTTTCTGATGTCATGTAAATAATAACTATTTCATTTTCAAGCAAATATCGATCACATTTTTATTTTCATTTTATTTTCTCCTTTCACTCTGGTCGACTGTGTGGGCATAGTCAAAATCAAGTGTGGGGGGAGTCTCATTTTCATTTTTTATTTTTCATGTTTTATTTTTTCTGAATTTTCTTTCCAAAACTTAAAAAATTAGAAAAAAAAGAGGGAAAAACCCCAAAAACAATTTTTCTTTTTAATTACTTTTGAAGAAACCCTATGGGATGAATATATTGTTCTGGTTGTTAAATTAAAATTTTTGAAAATTTATTTGTCTTAAAAAAATAGAAATAAAATCTGATTACAAGCAACAATGGTTTAGCTAGTATATAAGAAGATTCGTGGTGATAATTATGAAGTATATCCGAATGGAAAATCTTTATTTAAAGAAGTGGTGAATTTAAAGTAAAGGATATAACATTTTTTATCTTCTAAGTTAAATTGTGCTAGATGATTTTGCAAAACTCACTCTTCAAAAAACAAAAAAAAATATATAACAAAAAATATATTTGTATATATGTATATATTTTTTATTAATACCTAGAGTCGTGTGTTCAACGCAAGTGTATACACTCGTCTTGCTCTGTACCCTTCACACGTATGCCCGAAAGGTAGTGCGTGATCAGTATCTCTGGCCTCAGTTTATCTGAGTTAGGTATATGTATATAAAAATTCTTTTATTAATAATGCCTACACTCAATAGGTGTACACACTTGTGTGTTCACTTGCCACGCTCTGTATTCCCCTTCACAAAAGTCTGAAAGGCAGTGTATGGATGATATATATGGCCTTAGTTTTCTGAGTTAGGCATATGTACATATTTTTAATATCAATAAAGTTTTCAAAACTAGAGAAAGTAAGCAATTGAAATCCAAGCACTGTTTCTCCTTATTTGATTTGACTTGTTATTCAAAAGAAATGAAAATACCACTTTGATAAACTTTGAAAATCAACTAAGGATCTATTTCATAGTTACACTATGTTATCAATCGAAACAACAAGCCAAACTGGAGTATAATTGTGATGATAACTTAATTTTTATTGGAAATTTTGATGAGTAAAATGACTAAAATTTCATGATGATGACCAGACTTATATTTAACTTATACATGTCGATTTGAAACTAAAATTTTCATTTTTAAATATTTTCAAAAACCTACATCCATATCTTAAACAAATCTTGCATTTCTCATGTTACATTTGGATTTTGTGGGTAGTATTCGCTGAAAACCCTCACGAGACAACACTTGTACCTCTAGGGACAACTAGAGGTTTAACCGCTTGTTGCATAGGCTCAATGCAATTGTGCTCCCTATGAAAACGGATTTATCTTAGTTTTAGTTTATTCGAGGATGAATAAAAAGATAAATATGGGGATATTTGATGTGCACGTAAATGTGCTTATTTTTACTTCCGTATTTAATCTAATTTAATTAAATAAATGAGCATATAGGGTGTTTTAATATGTTTAAACCAAAAATCAAATTATATTCAAATCATCATTTATTCATCTTCACATTGGGAAAAATGGTCATTTTTGTGCATATATTAATTTGAGAATATTTATCTACGCATTTTATTTTTATTTGTAGGAAAATGGATAGATGGAAGAGGGTTTCATGAAGATATGCGTGCACAAGGATGGAAACAATGGAATGAAGATGGAAATTATTTGAATCATGTATCATGGAGGATCCTACCTACCCACTTACCATGATGTAAAATTAAGAGCTAATGCACATGCTAAATGGCCATTGAAGTTACACGCACATTTAAATAGACGATTATCTCATGCTAACGATAACTTGATGACCACGCTTCCTCAAGGGCAATTTGGGTAGTTCCCAAAAATATGATTAGAGTTTCCAAGCATGATAAATACCCCATATGTTTATGTAATTAAGCCTTAGCCTCCTCTTTAGTTAGTTTAGTTTTAGACTCAAAAATAAACAAAACTCTCTTTTCTTTTTCCTAGCTTTAGCCACTTTCTTCTTGCATGTAATTTTCTTTTTTATGCAATTTTAATTCATTCCCATTTCTATTTACATGCTTTCTTTCCTTCCATGTTAGTAGTTTAGATTTTATTTTATACAAGTAGATTAGCTTTTATTTTATTTTAGTTAGCTCTCTTTTTAATGAGCTTGCATTTTTTTCCTCTTATTTTTGTTTCATGTTGAACTCTACATTTGTTGAATTAATAACAAATATGAGTGGCTAACCCCTTCAATTTAGGGATAATGAAGCTATCTTAATCATGTAGATTCAACATTTTTATAATTTTTTTAATCTCTTTTTGTGCGTAATGACAATGTTTGAATGGGTAAAATTTTTGTTGTTTTAGTTGAATTTGATAGCCTATGTTGTTGCTACCAAATAGGTTATGCTTAAACAAACACAAACACAAATTACCTCTTCATCTACATATGATTATGGTAATGAAGTGAATATCAAAATCAAAATTTGATGGTCTATATTTCTAATCTATAGTTAATAGATCATGCTTAGAATAGATTTTATTTTCAAGCCCATTGTTATTTTTATGAGAGTTAAAAAGTGGTTTAGTGGATGTATTGTAGTTTGATGGTTTATATTAGGCTAATTAATAGCTCAAATATTCCATACTTATGATAAACACATCAACTAAACTCACTAATGGCCAAAAAAGAAATTATAATTTCGTTTGTTGATTTTGTGATTATGAGAAGGAAATTATCTCTAAAGTGCCTTCAAATTCTCATATTATTATCCATTTTATCTTTTGTTAGTTTTTATATTTTTTTAGCTAATCATAACTTCAATTCTTGGTTTAATTTGATTGAATATGATTTTTAAAATCAATACAATTCCCTGCAGATCGTCCCATATTCACCACGTATTACAATTGTACGCCATGTGCTTGCGATTATTTTTAGTATAAATTTTTTGGCTATTTTTCTAATCCGATAGAAAATCAGCCAACAAACAATACACCAGTAAAGCAGTAGATACGCAGCCTAGGACACGAACGGTCCAAAGCACTAAAAGAAGAAGTAGACAATCTGATTGTGAATGGTCCTATCCGAAATGCAACCTAACTTGAATGGGTATCTAACCCAGTCTTGGTCAAGAAGTCCAATGGGAAATGACGAATCTATATCAACTACTCAGATTCAAACAAAGCTCGCCCGAAAGATAGCTTTCCTATGCCCAGAATCGATCAGCTCATGGATGGGATAGCTGGACATGAATTGCTATCATTTATGGACGCATACTCGGAATACAACCAGATCATGATGCACGATTATGATCAAGAAAATACCAGTTTCATTACCAATTTAGGGTTATACTGTTATAAAGTGATGCCATTCGGCTTAAAGAATGCTGGACAACCTACCAACGACTGGTGAACGCAATGTTCAAGCATCAAATCGGGAACACTATGAAATTCTATATGGATGACATGTTGGTTAAATCGCGTATAGCCACAAATCACTTGGATAATCTCGTCAAAATATTTGAAATACTCCACAAATATCGAATGAAACTCTATGCACTTAAATGTCACTTCAGAGTAGCTTATGGAAAGTTCTTGGGATTCATCGTAATCGCCAGAGGCATCGAAGCAAATCCAATACAAATTACTGCTCTATGAGAAGTTGAGGCCCTAAAGAACAAGAAGGAGTTACAAGTTTAAATGGAAAAGTTGCAGCACTAAGATGGTTCATCTCAAAAGAAAACCGACAAATATATACCATTCTTTGACGCACTAAGGAAGGGATAGAACTTTGTATGGAATCAGGCTTATCAAACTGCGTTCGAAGAGTTGCTGTGATATATGGAAACCCTGCCATCCTATGCAAGCCGGTTGATGAAGAAGACTTTATCTACTTAGCGGTCTCGCCTCTCGCATTAAGCGTCGTGCTTTAATGTGAAGAAGCTAGGATCCAACGATTTGTATACCACATTAGTTAATGGTTCACTAGATCCAAGAAGAACTATCTGAAATTGGAAAAGCTAGCATATTGCCAGTTGATCGCATCCAGAAAGTTACGACCATATTTTCAGACGCACCCGATCAAAGTACTAATAGATCAACCCTTGAAGCAAGTGATGTACCGCCCCGAGGCCTCCAAGCGGCCTATCAAGTGGAACATCGAATTAAGTCAATATGAAATCACTTACCATCCTCGAAGGGCGATCAATGGGCATGAATTGGTAGATTTCATTATCGAATTTATTATATGGGATAATGAGGAAGAAATTACTTTGAAAGTGGAAACACACTAGAAGTTGTTCGTCGATGGTGCATTTAACAACTTCTTCTTGGGAGTAAGGGTAGTGCTTGAGACTCTCGAAAGACGATCCGTTTGCCATGCCTTACGCTTGGAATTCCCTATAACAAATAATGAAGCAGAAGACAATACGTTGGTAGTTCGGCTAAAGACTATGAAGGAACTTGAGATAAAATCCATAGACATCTATAGTGACTCTCAGCTAGTCATTTTTCAGGTGAAGGCGAATACCAAGCTCGGGGGAGAACCTTGCCCTATACCTATCTAAAGTGCAGGAACTGCTGGGTGACATCAAGCATTATACCATAACTCATATCCCAAGGGAACATATCAAAAAGGCGAATTATCTAGCCAAACTGGCCAGTTCCATAGAAGCTCAGTCATTGGGGCTAGTCCTGGTTGAAACCCTAAACACCCCAAACATAAGAGAAATGGATATTGTCTGGATTTTGAGACAACCAAAGAACTAGAAACATGGGTGATGCCAATCAAGGACTACCTATTCACAGGAACTCTCCCTGCGAATAGGATTCAGCGTAAAAAGCTTCTCCGAAAGACACCACGATTCGCAATACAGAATGGAAAATTCTACCGAAGGGGATTCTCTATCTCCTTGGTTAGATGTGTGACCAACGATAAAGCTCGAAGGATCCTAAGAGATTTTCCTGAAGACGACCATGGAAATCATATTGAGGTGCAGACCATTACAAAGAAACTTCTTTGGTATGTATATTTTGTGCCAACAGTAAACAACGATGTAGTAGATTATGCCACACGGTGCTACCAATGCCAAAGATTTAGCAAGATCAATAGGACTCCCTCGATGGAGCTAACACATATGGTCAGCCCATGGCCATTCGCAATTTGGGGAATTGATCTGATTGGTGTATTATCAATGGCTAAAGGAGAAGCTGAATATGTTATCGTTGCTGTTGACTATTTCATCAAATGGACCGAAGCGGAACAGTTGGCCACTATAACCATGAAGAAATTTATTATCTTTGTTATTAAAAACATTATTTGCAGGTTTGTTGTACCACATAAAATTACCACGGATAACAGGACTCAATTCTAAAGCACCGAGTTAAAGACTTTTGCAAACGCTTTTGAATTGTGAAAAGCTTTTCCGTTGTCGCATATCCACAAGAAAAAAGGCAAGTGGAAGCAGTAAATAAGATCATTAAGTCCACCATTAAAAAGTGGCTAACTAAAGCGAAAGCAAATTGGGTCGATGAACTTCCATTCGCACTATGGGCTTACAGGATAATACACAAACATGCAATTGGGCACTCTCCGTTCGCCCTAGCATATGGTTTAGAAGCAATGATTCCAGTTGAGCTAGAAGTCCCTTCTTATTGTAGGCAAAACTTTGATTAAAGGCAAAACAAGCAACTCCTAATCGAGTTGCTTGATATGGTCGTTGATAAGAGGGAAGAAGCTGAATTAAGGGCTGCCGATCACCAGAAAAGGGTCGCATGATACTTCAACTCCAAAGTTCATAACTGCACCTTCGAAGTGGAAGACCTTGTCCTCAAGAGGGTCTACCCTGTACCAAGAGCATTCAGACCAAACTGGTAAGAACCCTACGTGATCGTTATTAGCTAGGAGATGGCACATTCAAGCTAACAACCACTGATAGAGCTCAAATTCCACGAGCATGGTACAGTGAATCGCTGTGTCGTTACTTTATCTAAGACTATCTTACGTATTTCCTATTCCTTGCAAAAAAGCTATGCCGGAGCACTGGGGTGTTGTAAATAGGCAGAACTTGCCCAACTTTTAAATTGCTATGCTTTTCGAACCAATAAAAATGTGTTCATAAAAGTAACCTCCTGAGTCGATGGGATCAAATCAACTCAAAACCATCCAATCACTGCTTAAGATAGTGGAACCATGCTTAAGTTTGCCCCACTACCTGTTGAGTTGATAGAAGCAAATTGACTCAAACCATTGGATCAGTGGAACCCGATCCCTGCCTTTAAGAATTGGTGTTACTCCGACGACACTGGGAAGGCCTAAATCAAAACCGTGCATTTCGTAAGTCGTGCATCACTTCTTGGATTACGGAATCACATCCAAGCAAGGATAACTACCTAAGCCGCACATCGCTTCATGGTTCCCAAAAATGCCACCATGCAAGCCCTATCTCAATATGCACACTTCGTGAGCCGTACACCACTACTTGGATCAGCATCACGACGAAGTAATTAAACAAATAATTAAGAAACCGACGTCGTCGATCACTTAAGTAAGCCACTAAAAGAGCTTCATGAATATCTCAAACCAAAAATTCCCAAAGATAGGAGTTGCAATACAGATATGACTAGGGGCGCCGAGTCTCTAGTTAAATGTTTGAAGTAAACAACCCCGTGAACTGGAGGCACACACCAATACTCAACCAAAAAACCAAAAAACAAAACATTTCACAGTTCTGTTACTCCAAATAAAGAATTTTGGCGGCGATTACAGGGCTAAATAAAATAGTGATAAATAAAATTGGCATAAGTGCATAAAACATAAATAAGTAGACAAATAAAGTTACAATAAACATGTCAATATTTTATTACTTATAATGTTTTCAACGTACAACAACAAAGAGTTTGTGTCGTGCCAGCACAATATCGGTCAAAAAATAGAAAAATACAAAATATCACTGATAACAACAAGAAAAATGCTAAATGTAGACTCTTCAATTGTACAAAAGATGATCAAAAAAACAACAAAAGAAGGAAAAGATAGACATCTTCTCACTACTTCCCCGGTCGCCGTTCCTACTTCTAATTTACAATTTCTTGGGCTTATCCTTTCCCAGGGCAATCTAACCCTCCGAAGCATGCTCGTTGGTGGAACTTCCTTTCCCTTTATGCTTGCGGGATCAATGAGAGCTCAACGATGACCTCTTTTGTGCTTCAAACTTCTCCCTTTTCTGTTGCTCGGTATTTGACTGCTCGACCTCTGCTCTATCTGGTAAGCTTCTTTGGTATGCTTGCTCTCATGCATCACCAACTACTAAGTTTTCCTCTTAAGAAACAAAGGGGTCTTCCAAACTCTGCAGCGCTGTAATTTTCTCAGAATGCAAACTGGCCTACGAGCCAGAAGAAGAGACTAGGGTTGACGGAGTTAAAATAGCGACAGACCCGAAATCATGATGAGGAGGTAATTCAGCAGAAATAGAAGGTTGATCTACAATATCATAATAGAGGGCGGTTATCTCGGCAATTTCATCAGGCGTAAATTGAAAATATTCAAGCACGGGAGAGAAAAGAAAGTTACCTGTTCTGGGGATTTTGTTCATATGCAATGACTTCGAAGCTTTTGCCGTTGCCTTTCTTCGACGGCTGCACAACTATAGGAGAAGTGGCAATGATCCCCTCATCGGTATGAAGTTGTGAAGGCGGCTCGCCTGGGCCTGGAGGAAAATGTTCAATAACAGCCTTAGTGTTGGCCGTCACATCATGGTTTCATGCTTTCTCTCTAGCTTTAAGATTTTTTGGCCTTTCACTAGAGCTAGGCAGGATTCTGTGTTCAAGTAGGCTTGAACCAACTCCTCTTCACTGTAATCGCCGCCCATGTCTCAAAACCGGGTCGAACTTCTTCCCAAACTACAGCGAGCGTGCGAGGGAACAATGGACCCAAGTAACCGAAGCTACCCTGATGAAGCACATAATTAAAATAGAAGCCTAAAATGGTAGCATCCAAACCTTCCATTTTCTTTGTGAAAGCATCTTATGAAAAGCTGGCCTTTGTGCTAGCCTTCTCTACTGCCAATTGATTTTTCTCAGCATTCAAAGTCAAAATTTACGCACATAGAGAGGCAATTTCTTGGCATTGTTCGATGACAACTTTCTTCTCCGCCTCGTCCATCGTCTCGCTTGCCTTTATTTTTTTCTTTCAGAGCCGCCCCACTAGTGTGGCACTTCTTTATTTTGTCCTTTAATATGAATGCGGCTTCGTTGATAGACTCCTTCAGCTCCTTGAATAAAGAAGCACTCTTACTTTTGCTCTTCAGGGTGTCATCCCTCTCCTTCTTCAATCTCTCAATCTCCGAGTCACGATCCACAAGTTGCTTCTCGTATTCATCTTTTTTGGACTCGAATAAGAGAATTTCCTGTTAATCGTTTTGATTAACGGTAGAAAGCTGCATGCACAATTATCCCACCCCTTAGCTTGCTCCAAGCCAACTTTGAATCGCATTGACATGGGATGAATAAGATTCTAGCGAGATGATTTCAAGTTGGGTTTATCGAAAACAACCACCCTTAAGAACAAGCTGGGAAATACAGCCTGCAATAGCGGTGGGCCACCATGGAGAAAGTAAGGGGCTCACCTTAAAATTGGGAGAGAAGTGGCCACAACAATGTGAGTGGGGAAGGTCACGACTCCAGAAGTTGGAATGGCGATCCCAGTGGAAGTAAGAAACTATACGACGGGTACATGTCCTTGATCTTTCTTCAGCTTCTTTGATGGGTCTTCTTATCCAATCGGGCTTTTCCTTTTCTCATGGGTACTTCCGCAACCACGATCTTGATCCTTCTCAGCTCGGTGGCACTATTCTTCCTCCTTATCTTTTCTCCTTCTCTCTTCATCATTTTCATGGGAGGCATAGTATTTGGATGATTGCCTTTACGAACGCTGAGACTCAAGTACTCGGTTAAGATCGCTGTAGAAGCCACGAGACACAATCCATGCAGTAAGTAAAAAAAATGACTTCAGAAAAAGGCATTTGATGGAGTAAAATATCATAAGAGAATAACGGTGCAATGTATGATCCTAGTGAAGTGTGTGTTGCAGTTTAATGACCCCAGCAGAATATACAAACCAGATCGATCGCCAACTAATGTCAGGACATTCATTTATGTAGGATTGATTTGGGTAGGTTGGGAAGGAAACCCTTATGAAGTAAAGTCAACCATCAGGTCACCCACATCTACAAAATTTTGCTTGTGTCTCCCAAGTCAAAATCGGTGCCCTCCAGCAAAGGGCTGGGAAAGGGTTCATTCTTGGGAGGGGCTTCTTTAAAATATTATTCCAATGGAGGTGAGGGAGTATGTTTAGGACTCAACTCCGAGGCCTTGTCGCCTAAATTAACATTGCCTTCATTGATATCTGTATCTCAGTCTATTTCTTCTTCGATTAAAGCGAGCCCCTCACCAATCTCTCCTTTCTTCTTTCCCTCAATCAACAGAGCTTTGCCCGTTCGAGGAACAAACTCTTCTTCATTCTCCTCCGGGATCGAAGGCATCTTGGGTGGACTGTCAACCCTAACTTGAACATGGGCATCTTAAGAAGTTTTCTCTGACCCGTTGGACAAGTCACTTTCTTCCTCCTCATCAGCATCATCATTACCTTCATAAGATTCATGCAAAGAGGAAACTGAGCGAGTCCGGGTTTTGGAGCGAGAAGGATGTAACGATCCTAATTATTAATAACATTATTCAAGATATTTAATTAGTTAAGTAAAATAAAATAATGTAATGACTAGGGGACTGAGATTTGTGAATTTGGAGGGTAGCCTTGCCCATTAAACTAATAAACTAAGAGAATTAAAATGAACTATGTAGGGTAACTAGACAAAGGCAATATAGGGATAAATAATATCCTTATACACTAAACCCTCACATACATTCATTTTACACGATCATTCTCATAAACAATAACATAAGATGTCGGCCACTATTAAGAAAGCAAGAAGAAGATAAAGAAAAAAAATCAAGGGAAAGAAGCTCAAGCAACTTAATCAAAGATCAAATCTCAACTCCTTAATCTCAAGCAAAGGTGAATTGTGACTACATCTCATTTTTAAATTTTTTTGGTTTTATGGTTTTAGATTAAATCCGATCTATTTTACAAGGTTTTTCCATGTTTTTGATTGTTAAATTGGATACATATGCTTGTTGATGATTTATGCTAATTCATATAGATTTAATGATATGTTTTAACATGAAAACCATAGTAAATGACATCCAAATGCCTTGCGATTTTAGATGAAGGTCGGAAACAGTATTTTAGAGATGGTTTTCAATTTTCATAATTTTTTGAATTAATGTGGATTTATTATAAACTTTCTAGTGAAGAAAATAGTTATTTGGGCTTAAATTAATTACCGCTATTTTATGATGATTTTGGGTCAGAAATTAATATATGTAAGAAAACTTATTAAATGTGTCTTGTGAGAATTTTATAGATTTTTCCTAAGTGTTTTAAAAGATATATAAAATTATTTAAGGTATAAGACTTAAATGTTTTATATATTTATAAAAGAAGGAGGGGAATTTTGTAAATAATTTGATTTGTTTATTTTTGAAATTTCAGTAGTACTTTTAAAAAAGAAATTAGCAATGTTTTGACAAACAAGGCAGGTAAGTTGAAAAGAATTGCTTTAAATGGTTAAAAATTAGTTTAAACGTGCTTTTTACACGTTTCACCACGTTCGGCACCTAGCTTTCGATCAAGTAATTCTGAAACACCCCACACCCTTTAGTATACCCAAAAGGACACACTAAAGGATATGATGCATTATAGGTATAACTAAGTACTTTACAGAGACTAAGATTCACAAGACAAATAAATAAAACAGTGAAAACATTTAGAATTTAACTTCTTTATTCCTTAAAGTAAGTCATAAAACCAAATACATAATACGTCTTAAAAACCAAATACATATGTCTCATGAAAAATAACATGTCAGTCATAATATCAGGGTACATAAATAAAACCATCCCTCTCGAGAACACCAGTACATCAGTCCTAATGAAATAAAAACTGAAAGGAGAAGAATACATGATGAAAAACTCCGCAGCTGAATCTCCAAGAAAATCCGAAATCTAGTGTACCTACCTCTGCTGGCCTATGGGGGAGAAAGTGAAATAGAGAAGTGGGTCAGACTAAAAGTCTGGTGAGTGGAAATAATTATTGGTATTTTTAAGCAAAATAAAGATAGTGGACCTAACAACAGTTCTAGTATAAAAAATGAAATAAAGGAAAAGTTAAAGCTGAAATAAAATACTGTTTAACTATTTGCTTTGCTTAAATAGTTCTGATCATTTTCGATTGTTTGCACTTGTCTTAGATTGTTGGTTTGATTATGATAAAATCCTAATCCTATTGTAATTAGGCTGTAGTCCTAATTCTACCCTTTGATCAGCTTTCTATCTATGTTGTGCCACTATGAGCTTGTCCCATCCTGTGGGTACCACGGTAGAAGGACACATGTTTAGTGCTTTAGAACTCAATAGCAACTTATCTCCCTGCACCGAGGCCGCACGCTCGACCACCATCCGGCTCACACTATTTGTTGCTCCCACTTTTGACCTTTTACCTAACCTAAACGGCATAAACATGCCCAACCTTACCTGATCTATTGTGAAACCTTCAGTCCTAATCTAACAGGGTTCTGCCTGCCTTACCTAAGTGTGTCGTGAGACCATCAGTCCTAGCCTGAAAAGGGAATGCTGCCGTATGGGTTTTAACAAACAAAATCAAGTTGCGCCCCTTGCCCAATTTCCCTGATTTGAGCTTCTATCTATTGACAACTTATCTATCCTAAACAGCATATGCATGTCCCAGCCTCACCTAACCTATTATGAGACAATCAGTTCCCCGTTGAAGGGGAATGCTGCTGGCACGGGTCCTGCTTTTATCATTGATTATTAACATAGTATAAGTCTTTTAAATGAGCCTCTTATGTTAAATCTGCTCTATTTTCTTATTAACTTAATGTAAGTCTTTGAAATAAGCCTCTTCTATTATCTCTGCCATATTTGCTTATTAATTTAACTCTAAGTTTTAAAATAAGCCTCTTTCTGTTTCTTCAGCTTAATTATAACCTACGTTATAACTTCCCTTTTATTTTATCATCGTAATTATGAATACTATTTATAAACTTGCTTGTAAATGTCAAATTTTCCTATTTCAGTCTATATTCTTTTTATTACATTTCTTCTTATTTACATCAAAATTTTCTGTTGTATTTTAGTCCATATTAGTGAATTATCCTCTTTTTATTAATTTATTCGCCTAAAAAGGAACAAAGAAACTAACATTTACAGGTTGAATTCTAAAAAAACGGATGCAAATAAAATACAAATAATTGTATATAACAGTAAATAACTGTGAATAAATAAATAAAATAGCCGAATAAAAATAGCTGAATAAAATTGACTGAAAAGAACTTTAAAAATCAATTGTAAACAACTTATACAAAAGCGGTCTCAAATTTGCAGAAAAACTACAACTATTTAGAACCTATTATTTAAAATTACTTAAAATCCAAAATAATAACTTAAACACTCACTTGTGGTCCTTAGCTCTTTTCCTTGGCCTTCTTGAATCCACTTCTAGGGTATAAAATATTTTAATTAAAAAGATCTTCTCCGTGGAAAAAATATTCCTTTTAGGGTCCAGCCTCAGGCAATAAACCTAGATGGAGAAAATATGAAGGAGAAAAATAGCTAGGTCTAGGGTCTTATTTATAATGTCACTTGTGGATCTTAGACCGTTGGATTTGTGGATTAAATCTGGTGCAACCACGTCATAGACTTGCTGGCAACCGTCGGATGGAAGCACGAACGCACATGATGGAGTAGAAATGGAAAAACACGTCATCTTGCATTTGGAAAAATTAACGTCAAAATACTAAGGCGGGTCGACCTGGGTGTCGACCCTTGTAGGAGTTAGGCCGACCTAGCTGATGGGAGGGTGACCCTATGGTCACCTGACCATATTTTTTTCTCTTTGTTTCTTGTTTATTCCGTAACTTCTTCGTTTTAGCTTGGATGTTGACAATCTATATATGGAAATTGACCAGAAAATCGTCACGGACACAATGGTGCAACTCCCACGGTTAAATTCTAATAATTTCACAAAGTTATTTATTTATTTATTTAATTAATTATCATAGATTAAATTTCGAATTGTTACATTCTCCCTTTCTTAAAGGATTTCGTTCTCGAAATCTCCAAGGATAGAAGAATGAAATAAATGTTTTCATCCAAGTTCTATAACAAACAACTTAACCATCATCCATTACATTCATTATCCTTAGGTTTTTCTAATGTAATTTATAACATATATGCAAATAATGTGGTGTCAATGTCCCTAACTAATGCAAAAGATTAAGCGGTCTACTGATTCAATCGACCACCTTTTTATGCAATCATGTCCATGATATATATCCAAATGAATGCAAGTTTCCTTAGTGGAATCTAGCCAATACACAGGCGACTTGCACGGTGTTCCATAAAGAGCTTCGAAAGGTGCCATCCCAATGCTGGCTTGAAAACTATTATTATATTCAAATTCCACTAAAGGAAGACGCTTCTTTAAAGTTCCTCCAAAATCAAGAATACATATCCTCAACCACACGTGTCTTACTATCTTACTAATATCACTTCACTATATAGTCTACACATCTGAAGCGACGGTCCTAGGTTCTCACTAGTGTCCTTCACATTTTACGGAAACTATTATTACTTCTAAAAGTAATCACTGCTATATCCTATATAGACTTACACCTTTTTCGTTACACCTACGAAATGATTCCTATCTACTCCACATTAAAAAATTTGGTTTGGTATTTATTATTTCATTTCAAAAACTAAAGCTTCTAAATTTCTAAAACATTAAATCCCAAAATTTTTTTCCTTTAAAGTGTTATTTTCAAGTTTCTATTAAATTCAAAAGTACTTGGTTACTTAACATTATATCATACTAGACTTGCGTCCTTACAGCTTTTTTGAATTTAAATTATTCCCCAACTCTAAAGGGAAAAACTTACAAGTTCTAAGTTCAAAACTAATTCCTCTTTTACTTTTAAAGACCTTTACAGCTTTCTATAAAAAATTAAAATTTAAAATTCAACTGTTACTAAACTTTTCGCTCCAAAAACTTATTTAATTTTTCATTAAACTATTTTCCTTCAAGATACCTTTAAAAAGTCCTCGCATGTTTTCAAAATATCTTCTTTTCATGGATTTTCAATTTTGCAAAAACTGAAGTAGATAAGAACAATTATTGTATTAAAACCCCTTAACTTTCCAATTACCAAACCTTTGAAGAGTTTCCAACTTACTACAAATTGGGACTTTCTACAATGGAAAAATATATAAAATTTCCAATGCTTAGCCTTTTCTACTAAGGCTCTCTTATTGTTTCACTTTTTATTACACCTAATGGTTTTATACCTTAATATATTGGAACTACTTTATTTTATAGGAAACTATTAATGCTAAAACCTTCTATGAATCCTTTATAAGAGGACTTCATGTTTATGTGAAATTACAAGGAACGTATTTTATATTCTTTTCAAAATAGGATATACAAAATATGGTGCTTCCCATACCTTGTACATCTCTTTCACGTATTCCTTATAATTTGCACAAAACATCTTTATTTGTGGTTTGGTTTCATAGAAAGTTATATCATTATTCAATTCATTCTAATGATTAAAGTATGTTTAATCTATATTCTCTTACAATAGCCAATTCCTATGAAATTTATTAATTTTCTAATATTTAACTTACAATTTTCGTTTTAAAAAAACTTATTTTCAAAACTGTTTTAATATATCTATAACCAAACCTTATACTTGTTTAAATAATAAGTGTACTCACAATCACTTTATTTCTCTACCTAGAAATTATCTTCAAAACACATTTTTATTTGGGTCAAAACAGATGTTACGTAAAAACTGTTACTACAACCCAAAAATACTAGTGTATGGATTTAACTAAAATAAATACTAATAAATCTCATATAGTATGCAAAAACATTTCCCTTGGGAGTCACCTACTATAACAATAGTGTTATAGTCTATGCCTCCATCTTATTTTTCACGAAAACCTCTATTACAACAATAAATGTTGCAACCTACGTTTTCGATACTTAATACACTCTAGGTTTTTTATATTTAAAATCTTCGTTTACCTTCAAAGAAACTAGCAAGCTATATATATATATATATATATATATATATATATATATGCCTTATAGTTCTTTGAAAAGAATTTCATTTTTACAAAATTTAAATCATATGCAAACAAATTTAAATCTTGTACCTTTTTTTTCAAAAACCCAATATTAACTTCCTGAAAAATATTAACAATTATATTTTTCAATTTTTCAATTCTAATAATTTCATTTTATTGGGCTAGGCATAAAGTGGATTTTCTTCCTAGGAGTACCCTTTCTAAACCCCAAAAGTCTCATTTCTTTACTAAAGTCTTTTGTTCCTATTCCTCTTTTATGCTTATATTTATTCTAAGGCACTACCGTTAAATCCACTTATCTGAAACAATTATAATTTTTGCAATCATTTGCACATGGGCTTTCCTCTTTTTCAACCGAATCTACTGTAAATCTCCAATCTTTGCCTACCACTCTTTGGATTTCCACAATCTGAACCTAAATGTACAAAGCCATTTCTCAAATTCTTTCGATGTGATGACCTTCTCTATGCCCTAAGAAACGCACTTCCTTACGCCAAAAGTGACACTTCAAGAATTTTGCCTCCAACCGATGATTGTAAAGTGTACGAAGAACCTCCTTTAAATGAATAACAAGCTCCTCCGTACTCTTGGAAAACACCAAAATGTCGTCCACGAATACCATTACGAACTTATTTAGGACATCTTGAAAAACATGGCTCATCAAATCTACGAAATAGGTCGTGCATTAGTTAGCCCAAACGGCATAACCAACCACTCAAAGAACCCATTTGGTGCCCTAAAGGCTGTCTTATCTATGCTATCTTCAGCAACCCTAAGTTGGCTAAATCATGTTAAGAAAATACTAAAGTGCCAACCAACCGATGGAAAAGATCGTCTATCCTAGGAAGTGGGTAACAATTCTTCTCTGTGAGCTTATTCAATTCTCTATAGCCTCCATAAAATCGAAGGGAACCGTCCACCTTTTTAGCGAAGACGACTAGCGCTTCCCACTCAGATATGCTCTATTGAATGAAGCCTTTCTCTAATAGCTCACCAATTTGCTTACTTAACTCCTTCCTCTCCCTAAGTGCTATATGTCTCATTGGCAATGCCACTGGCTTAGCATTGTCATTTCGATGGATTCTAAAGTCGATCTCTCTCTTAGGGGGCAGTCCCCTATCCTCCTCAAAGTTGTCTAGGAAATCTTTAAAGACTAGAACATAATCTAGCTCTCCGAATGATGAAACAAGAGAATGAAGGAAGCTCAACTTGAATAACCCTTATGGGTCACAAAAACCCTCAAGAGTCCTACTGCTGCATGTCTCTAGACTAATGACTCTTCTCTCGTAGTCCAATATCGCTCCAAAAGTGGATGCCCAATCCATCCTTGAAAAATCCCATACCTTGAAAATCCCAATACATAAGCGTCACAGTCAAATTCTATGCCTAACATGAAATTTTTTAAACCCCTACAAATCATGGATAAATATGCCGATCCTCCTATAGGGTTTGAAACAACTATGGGGTCTACTACCAAAGAGATATTTATGTGCAAACAATCAACCAAGGAACTAGAAATGAAAGATTGTGATGCTCTAGAATCAAAAAGAGTCCGAATAGGAAAATCCGAAATAGAGATCAAATCTCCTACAAAGATTTTTCCTACCTCTATCTGGTCCACTACTAGAAGGTGTTGCATTCAGGGCCTATACTTGCGCTGTAGATGCGCCTGCTCTTTGCCCCAACCTATGAGGGCAAGCTCTACTAAGGTGACTAGGCTGCCTACAGTTGAAACAACTTCCCTTCATCCTTTTATTCTTATAGTCCTTTGCGTAATGACTAACCAATCCACAGATATTACATTTCTCTCTTTTCTTGATCATTTTTTGAGGTCAACCTTCTTTCCTCTTGTCCTAATCCTTCTTGTCTTCCACCACGACTTCCTAGAGCTTTCTGTCTTAGGAACCTCTTCAAGTTATCCCTTCACTTGCCAAGATGTAGGCTAAAATTTCTATCGGTCCACCAATCCTAATAATCTAAACATTCGCTCCGTATTCTCCAACCTGGCTCGTATCTCCTTGATATCCTCTGTGCCCGAAAACATCTTGCTTCTAAGAGTAGCGAAGTACTTGCATAGCTTAGAGAAATTGGATGCTGCAGGTGCAATAATGGGATCTCCACCAGTTAGTGCCGTATTGGGCGATTGCCCTTGCACTTTTGGTACCATAGCTCTATGGAACCAGTCAGCCATACTATGCAAAGAAAAGAAATTTTAGGCTTGAAAGAATCGAAAGAAGGTCGAACTGGACTTTGAGGCAATTTTTATAAAAGCTCTCTGTTATACTTGAAAAACTATTTCTAGAAAAAGAGTTTCTTTTTGAAAAATACTTCTTATTTAAAGATATGCTACTTTTAAAAATAGGTTACTTTAGAAAAAATATTTTATTTATAAAATAAGTTTTTAGGAATCCTATAACCTTAGGCTCTGATACCAAGTGAAAAACCCCCACACCCCTTTGTATACCCAAAATTACATACTAAAGGATATGGTGCGTTATAGGTCTAGTTAAGAACTTTACAAAGACTAAGATTCATAAGACAAATAAATAAAATAGCGGAAACTTTTAAAATTTAACTTCCTTATTCCATAAAATAAGTCATAAAATCAAATACATAATATATCTTAAAAGCAAAATACATATGTCTCATGAAAAATACCATTTCACTCATAATGTTAGGGTACATAAATAAAACCATCCCTCTTAAGGGTACCAGTACATCAAGTCCAATGAAATAAAAATTGAAAGTGAGAAGAATATATGAAGAAAAACTCTACAGCTAAATCTCTAAGAAATTCTAAAATCTACTGTCCCTGCCTTCGCTGGCCAATGGGGGAAAAGGGGAAATAAAGGTGTGGGTCAGACTAAAAGTCTGGTGAGTGGAAGTAATTACTAGTATTTGTACGGAAGATAAAGACAATAGACTTAGTAGTGGTTCTAGTATAAAAAAGGAAATAAAGAAAAGAAAAAGCTGAAACAAAATACTGTTTAACTATTTATTTTGCTTAAACAGTTCTAATCATTTTCGATTGTTTGCATTTGTCCTAGATTGCTGCTTTGATTAAGCTGAAATCCTAATCCAACTGTAATTAGGTAGAAGTCCTAATTCTACCCTTTTATTGGCTTTCTATCTCTATTGTGCCACTGTAAGCTGGTCTCATCCTGTGGGTCCCACAACAAAAAGACAGATGTTTAGCGCTTTGGAACTCAATAGCGACTTATATCCTTGCACCGAGGCCACACGCTCGGTCACTGTTCGGCTCGCACTATCTTTTGCTCCCACTTTTGACCTCTTACCTACCCTAAACAACATAAGTGTGCCCAGCCACATCTGGTCTGTTATGAAACCATCAGTCCTAGTCTAATAGAGTCCAGCGCAACCTCAGATAAGTGTATTGTGAGACCATCAGTCCTAGTCTTAAAGGGAAATGCTTCCAGTATGGGTCCTAACAAACAAAATCTAGTTGTGCTCGCCCAGGTCCCTTGGTTTCAACTTCTATCTATTGACCACTTATCTACCCTAAACAGCATAAGCGTGTCCCGGCCTCACCTAACCTATTATGAGACCATCAGTTCCTGACTGAAGGGGAATGCTGTCGGTACGGGTCCTGTTTCTATCTTTACTTATTAGCTTCGTATAAGTCTTTTAAATAAGCCTCTTTTATTATTCTGCTCTATTTGCTTATTAACTTAGTGTAAGTCTTTAAAATAAGCCTTTAATGTTATCTCTGCTATATTTGCTTATTTACTTAACTCTAAGTTTTAAAATAAGCCTCTTTCTGTTCTTTCTACGTAATTATAACCTGCGTTATAGTTTCCCTTTTATTCCTCTTCTTAGTTATAACTACTATTTTTAAACTTGCTTGCGAATGTCAAATTTGCCTATTTTAGTCTATATTCTTTTTATTACAGTTCTTCTTATTTACATCAAATTTCCTATAAATTTAGTGTTCTTATATTTTAGTCCATATTTGCGAATTATCCTTTTTTTTATTAGTTTATTCATGTAAAAAGGAACAAAAGGAAACTAACATTTATAGGTAGAATTATAATGTAAAACGGATGCATATAAAATACAAATAACAGTAAATAACTGTAAATAAATGAGTAAAATAGCTAAATAAAAATAGCTAAATAAAATAGACTAAAAAGAACTTTAAAATCAATTGTAAACAACTTATATAAAACCGGTCTCAAATTGCAGAAAAACTACAATTATTGAGAACCTATTATTTTAAATTACTTAAAAATCTAAAATAATTACTTAAACACTCATCTGTGGCCCTTAGATCTTTTCCTTGGCCTCCCGATCCACTTCTATGGTATAAAATATTTTAATTAAAAAGATCTTCTCATAAGAAAAATATTCCTTTTAGGGTCCAACCTCAGGGAATGAACCAGATGGTGAAAATATGAATGAGAAAAATAGCTAGGCCTTGGGTCTTATTTATAGTGTCACTTGTGCATCTTAGACCATTGGATTTGACGATTAAATCTGGTGCAACCATGTCATAGACTCGCTGGAAACCATCGGATGGAAGCATGAACGCACAAGATGGAGTAGAAATGGAAAAACACGTCATCTTGCATTTGGATGAACTAACGTCAAAAATACAAAGGCAGGTTGAGCTTGGTGTTGACCCTTGTAGGAATTAGGCCGACCTATATGTCGATTTGGCTAATAGGAGGGTCGACCCTATGGTCACCTGGCCATAATTTTTTTGGTTTAGCTGCTGGGATATAAGTCGCTGTTGTACCTCTTACCCACATCTCTTTGTTAGTAAATTTTGAATTTCCTATTTCATCTTTAGTTTTGAATAAGTTCCTTCCTTTAGCATCCTTTAGGAGGGTATATCTTAGGATTTAACCTATGGATGGTAGGACTAAATGTAAACATGTTACTAGAACATGTTATGTATGATGGATGCTAATGGTTGCAAGTGTTTGCTAGTGAATTCTAATGGATGCATATATATACACTAGGCACTATTATCTCTTAGGGATCGGCTTAACTAGGTCACTAGAACATATGCATATGGATGTATGCTCATTTGCATTTTTATTCTATTTTCATGGTCGCTATAAATGGATGATTATCGTATGATTTTTTCATTTGGATGATGATTGTAGCATGCATAATTATCAGTTATCATTAGGAAACTTGCATTCATTTGGATACATAGCACGGACATGATTGCATAAAATGGAGGTCGACTGAATCAGTTGACCGCCTAATCCTTTTCCATTAGTTAGGGACATTGGCACCACACTATCTGTGTATATGTCATAAATTGCATTAAAAAAACTAAAGGACAATGGATGTAATGGATGATGGTTGAGTAGTTGCTATAGAACTTGGATGAAAATATTTATTTCATTAATCTATCCTTGGAGATTTCGGGGATGAAATCCTTTAAGGAGGGGAGAATGTAAAAATCCAAAATTTAAGCTATAATAATTAATTAAAAATTAATTAAATAATAAAATAACTTTGTGAACTTATCAGAATTGAACCACGGAGTCGCTCCATTGTTTCTGTAATGATTTTTTGGTCAATTTCCATATATAGATTTTCAAAATTCGAGCTTAAACGAAGAAGTTACGGAATAAATAGAAAACAAAGAAGAAAAAATATGGTCAGGTCGACCATAGGGTCAACCCTCTTATGCCAGGATTTCGATTTTCGACTCACGAAAGTCGACATTAATACGTCTTCTGTATCAAATGTCGAACAATCGAATGCCAAAAAACCGAACCCTTAGGGTTTAAGAAGAAGAGGTAGAAGAAGAAAGAAAGAAGAAGCAACAGAAACAATATCAGAATCTCACAATCGCAGCGGAACAACATATACTATATCAATGAATAATCTTTAAAACAAAGAATCCTATCTGTTATTACATCACATCACATTACATTACATTATCAGAGCTTACAACAACAAACAGCGGAAAAAAAATACTATATACAAGTTGATACGCCACGCCATCCAGCTTGCTTCCAGATCTCTACAGCAACTCCTGAATTCCAGAATAACCTAATAACCTGACTCTAGGCTACCCGTGTGGAAAATGATGGGAACCCAAAGTTTAGGAAGGGAACAATAAACTCCAGGTCAGTCGTGGAACTGGTGTGAGAACTTAAAAATAGTTTATCTTAAAAAAACAAACAAACAAAGAAATATTTTAAAATAGATCCGCAATGCTTTTAGAAAATGTAACTACCATAAGGCCTCCCGCACACACACACAATGCAAACGCAGAATCGAAGGAGATTTCTCCTTATGATAGTCAAACATGCTTGATACGTAGAAAAATTTCTTTGATATTATTACTATAAGTGCAAAGTGTAGGAAAACATTTCGAAAGTATAATATAAATCTTAGCCGGCATAGACATTCCAAACTATGCCTACTATAGCTACCATCTAAACAGTGGTGACCACCATAAGTAAATGGCATGTTCTATAAGTAAAACCGTACAAGGTGCGTATTGGAGTTTGGATTTCCAACAAATGGTCAGGCCAAGGAACTTCCCATTGCCACATGGGTACGCCTCTGAAAGGACGCCCCGGGAACCTAACTGAATCTCTGCTGACACAAGGCCGGGTTACCTCTACAAAAGCAGGTAACTACTGACACGACTATGTCATCCCCCGGTTGTAAACAACCTTTATCCGAGGATCCTCAACCAACAACAATCACAAAGTCATATATATCTGCGATATCCACATAAGTTAAGTATCTGGGCTCCATACCATGATACCACTTCTATCCAAAAGGAAATGTACATACCCTAAGGCGCGCTACTCCCTATAACCTTGCCGCATTCTTTCTGTTTTGACCATTACCGGGTTGTGATGTCCGACGAAGACTCGTCCACAAAGCTACGCTTTATACAAAAGCTATGCTTTGATCAATAAATGATCAGCAGCACTTCATATGCCACATTACCAAATTGGGAATGTATCACTTGTAACCATCAACTATATAACCTCTGAGCTCGTACGTCTCAGAAATGGGTGTTAAGATAAAAGAATAAATTCTCCACCACCAATAGAAATGTATTTGATAGAAACCGGCTTTACATCTCAAATTGTAACGTCAGACACATATCCATACAAGTCCGTTCCGGGATCGAACGGAACCGAACGCACTTCCAAAGAAGCCCTTGCAATCCAGATATTCACTAATCACGTCCGGAATTCCCATCACAAAGGGTGATAAAATCTCTATATCGGAGATCAGCTGATGCAGAGACATTCGACGGTAATCCTTCCGTTTTCGAAAATATTCGGTCTTCAACACCGGTCTTAAAATGCTATCCATTATGACGTATCACTATTCAGAATGGGATTCATGACCCAAAGGTCCTCTCCCGGCTAAACCGAATAACGAGCGCTTATTTTAAAATAAGTGTAGCATTCAAATTCAAGCAAATCACAACAAATACCCATTTAAAGGTAAATATTGATAGTCGGTTATTTAACTATCAAAGCAAACAAATATTTAGCACCATAACAATCACTAGGCCCTTTTATTAATCTTTCATAATTTAAATAACTTGCCAAATATTCACTTCAATTTATCTTTAAAAATATATATTCTCTAAACCATTTCAATTTCTACATTGGAAAACATTTCGAAATACTTATTTGACAATAAGTAACTCACAAATCTATTTATTTTCAATACTTAGAAAATATTCAATATACTTAAAACACAATTAAGTATATATTTTATTCTTTTAAGGAAAACGTTCTCTTTAAATACATTTATTTGGGTCAAAACGAATGTTGCGTAAAACATCGTTACGACAACCCAAAATCAATAGCATAGGGATTCTAAAATACGATAGATATATAAATCCCAATACTATACAAAAACATTTCCTTTCGAAAATCATTTACTATAACAACAGTGTTATAGTCCATCTTTTCCTTATTTCTCGAAAACGTCTATTTCAACAATGAATGTTGAATTCTATGGTTTCGATCCTTAATAAATTTTAAAACAACTTCAAATCGTTCTAATTCAATTTAAAAGATCATTTCCTAAAACATTTCTGTAATATATTATTCACTGTCCAAAATCGTGAATATAAATCTTTTACCAAATTCAACACTTCTACATATTTAATTAAAGGATTATCCACTGTTCAAAATCGTGGATATGTCTCCTTTAATAAGATTTCATATTTACTTATCACATTCAATTGATTTCGGATTTATAAAACAATGTTTATAAATTCACATTTATATATTTTATAAAAACTTCAACTTATAAAATCCCTTAATTAACAAATTCTATTTATATCTCATTTAAATGCCAAAATCCAATTTATAAGTTAATTACTTATAAAACTTTTATTGTACAAAATCTATTCATTTTATAACTTCACAATTTATAAATCTATAAATTTCATTCACTTATGAAATCCATTGATACTTCATTTTAACACTTATAAAAACTTGTTTTATAAATCCAATATTTTAATTTATAAATATCAATTTTATAAATCTTTTATATAAACTGTTTATAATAATTCAAAAATCCAAATTTAAACCATTTTAGAAATTAATCAACTACTTATTTCAAAAATCACATTTCGGTTATATTTCACAAAAATCGTAATTTTTATAACATAAAAATTATAACGTTTATTTATTTAAAATGAATCAATTCCAAAATTCAATAAAATGTATACTTTCAAAGGTCACTTGAAAATACTTTTAAATTCAAAATCGTTACTTTAACATTTTTAAAACTCCAAAATAGGCCCAATGCTGCAACAGCACCAATACATCAACCACGACATCCAAACATCATATTCAATATGATAACAAAATATATCGCAAATATCTGTAAATAAATCAATACTGTTGAGGAATCCAGTTGGATCCCTCCATCCTGTTTCCCTGCATCCACAGATGTTAGCACAATACCAATCCCGTTTCAAGACGGAATATCGCAGTACATGGGTTCATATAAAATATTATTCGCTATTATGCGGCGCAATAGGGTCTCATCCGCTATATAATGCGGGAAATCAACTCCAAGTACATATATAATACCAATTCCACTTCAAGGTGGAATATCACGGTATATGTGTTTAATATAATAACCTCCACTTAATATGCAGCGTATAGGGTCTATTTCAGTACAACAGATATCAATTTATCATCCAAGCATACAATCAACACAATCAAGCAATTTTAAATCTAACTACTTAAAATTTCAAATCGAAACACAATTCGATTGAGTGAGAAGTTCTCACCTTAGCTTTTAATAACAGTTGCAGTGTTTTATTCCGAATAAAATTAAACACGCGTTTAATCTTACCCAAAATTCACACTAGCTCCAATCAACTCCAATCCAGCTCCATCGCGTAGTGCTCGTCAATTAAATATTAAAATATTCAATTTCCACAAATTAACTTTTAATTCAAATTTAAAAGTTCTATAACATCATTCTAACTCCAATATGATTTAATACAATTTACAAATCAATTTTAATCATATTAACCCCAATTTCCAATTATTTCTGAAATTTCAAGTATTAAATTATCGATTTAATTATCCAATTAAATCTAGATATTCGAAATATAATTTATTCGACTTACAAATTTTACTTGTTAATATTTAAAATTAATTAAATATACGAATTTCAAATGACAGAAATTCTGGGTCGTTACATCTTATCAGCTAGGTTGACCTATAGGTCGACCTCACTCCTACAAGGGTCGACACTCAGGTCGACCCGCCTTAGTATTTCGGACGTTAATTCGTCCAGATGCAAGATGACATGTTTTTCCATTTCTACTCCATCATGTGCGTTCGTGCTTCCATTTGACGATTCCCAGCGAGCTTATGACATAGTTGCACCAAATTTAATCCTCAAATCCAATGGTCTAAGATCTACAAGTGACACTATAAATAAGGCCCTAGGCCTAGCTACTTGTCTCATTTAGATTTTCTCCATCAATGTTCATTGCTTAAGGCTGGACCCTAAAAGGAATATTTTTTCAAGGAGAAGATCTTTTTAATTAAAATATTTTATACCCTAAAAGTGGATCCAATAAGGCCAAGGAAAAAAAGCTAAGGACCACAGGTGAGAGTTTAAGTAATTATTTTAGATTTTTAAGCAATTTAAAATAATTAGGGTTCCCAATAGTTGTAGTTTTTCTACAATTTTAAGACCGCTTTTGTACAAGTTATTACATTTGATTTTTAAAGTTCTTTTCAGTCAATTTTATTCAGCTATTTATTCATTTGTTTGCAGTTATTTACTGTTATATACAGTTATTTGTGTTCTGTTTGCATCCATTTTATGTTAGAATTCAACCTGTAAATGTTAGTTTCTTTTTGTTCCTTTTTATGCGAATAAATTAATTAAAAGAGGATAATTTGCTAACATGGACTAAAATATAAGCACTAAATTTACAGAAAAATTTGATGTAAATAAGAAGAACTATAATAAAAAGAATATAGATCGCAATAGGCAAATTTGACATTTGCAAGCAAGTTTATAAATAATAGATATAACTAAGAAGATGGGATAAAAGGGAAATTATAATGTAGGTTATAGTTAAGCAGAAAGAACAGAAAGAGGCTTATTTTAAAACTTAAAGTTAAGTTAATAAGCTAATATAGCAGAGACAACAGAAGAGGCTTATTTTAAAGACTTACACTAAGTTAATAAGCAAATAGAGCAGAATTAACAGAAGGGGCTTATTTAAAAGACTTATACTAAGTAAATTAGCAAAGATAGAAGCATGACCCATACTGGCAGCATTCCTCTTCAGTCAGGAACTGATGGTCTCACAATAGGTTAGGTGAGGCTGGGACACGCTTATTCTCTTTAGGGTAGATAAGTGGTTGATAGATAGAAGCTCAAATCAAAGTATTTGGGCAAAGGGCACAACTAGATTTTTTTTGTTAGGACCCATACCGACAACAATCCCCTTTTAGACTAGGACTGATGGTCTCATAACACACTTAGGTGAGGCTGGACAGGACCCTGTTAGACTAGGACTGATGGTTTCACAACAGATCACATGAGGATGGGCACACTTATGTTGTTTAGGGTAGGTAAGAGGTCAAAAGTCGAAGCATCAGATACTGCGAGCCGAATGGTGGCCGAGCGTACGGCCTCGATGCATGGATATAAATCGCTATTGAGTTCCAAAGCGCTAAACAGGTGTCTTTTTGCTATGGGACCCGTAGGTAGGACTAGCTCATAGTGGTATAACAGAGATAGAAGGCCAATAAAAAGGGTAGAATTAGGACTTTAGCCTAATTAAACTAGGATTGGGATTTTAACCTAATCAAAGCAGCTATCTAAGACAAGTGCAAACAATCAAAATACTCAAAGCCAACAGTATTTTATTCCAGCTTTTCTTTTCCTTTATTTCTTTTTTATACTAGGACTGTTGCTAAGTCTATTATCTTTATCTTGATTAAAAATACTAGTAATTACTTCCACTCACCAGTCTGACCCGATCCTCTATTTTCCCCTTTCCTCCACAGGCCAACAGAGGAAGGGATGGTATATTTTGGATTTTTTTGGAGATTCAGCTGCGGAGTTTTTCTTCATATATTCTTCTCCCTTTCATTTTTTATTTGGACTTGATGTACTGGTATTCTTGAGAGGGATGGTTTTATTTATGTACTTGATATTATGACTGAGATTGTATCTTTCATGACACATATGTATTTGGTTTTTCCGACGTATTATGTATTTGGTTTTATGACTTATTTTATGGATAATAAAGTTAAATTTTAAATGTTTACGCTGTTTTATTTATTCTTCTTGTGAATCTTAGTCTTTGTAAAGTTATTAGCTATACCTATAACGCACCGTATCCTTTAGTGTGTCCTTTTGGGTATACTAAGGGGTCTGGGGTTGTTTTACTTGGTATCATCATCCAAACCAATGCGCATTGTATTAAAGACTTGGTGCGCGGCGAATTGAACATAGGCAAAAGATATGTAGCCGAAACAAGGGGTTCGGAAGGGGTCGAAGCTTTTCTCTTTTTTAAAATGAAAATGCACCCGCTTTGCTTATGTTTCAACTTGGTTGGCTTTCAAATGGGTCAAGTTGTTTAAAAGGAATGATATCAAAAGAGGTTGCGCCTTTTGTTTTTAAGTTAATGCTTTTGAACGGGTCGAAACCTCTTGCTGCCTCATCTTACCATTTGAAGCAATGCCTTTGGAACGGTTTTTTTTTGTTTTAAAATCCAAGCCACTTCTCCAATGCTTTCGAAGGGTTGGTTTTGACACCACCACTTCTGTACTTAGAAAATAGCTTTTGGAAGAGTGCTTTCGACTTAGTTATTTTATGGCCCTTTTCCGTTGAAGGTAAAACCCAAAGGTTTCGAAGGAAAGGTTTTAACTTGTTTTGAAAGGTTATTCCACATTTTTTACATGAACTCAATGCTTTCGAAAGATTTTTTTATAGAAAATAATTTGAATGCTTTCGAACGGATGTAAATGAAGATTTCGAAGAGGTGGTTCCTCAATGTTTTCGAAAGGTTTTAAGTGGAAGGTTTCTAACGGTTTCGAAAGGTATGTTTATAGTGTTTTGATAAGAGGATGTCTAAGGTTTTAAAGCTTTTGAGAGAAAAGTTATTCAAGGCTTTCGAAAGGTTTATTAAGAATGGTTTCGAAAGATATGTTTTGGCCTTTCGGCCTAAGGTTTTACTTGGTTTCAAAAGGGGTACTTTCAATGGATTTGGAAAGGGTACTTTCAAAGGTTTAAATATTTTCATCAACAAAGTTTTGTGTAAACTATATGTAACATGGCAAGATGATTTGAGTAAAGTATAGAGTAAATTTTCCTTGTTTAAAGTATTAAATCATTTTGAAAGAAAAGGTTTTCAAGGAAAATTATGGGTAGTTGACCCTAAGTAAAATGACTCAGACATTAGAATACCAGATGGGACCGGTATAAGGTCACGCCCTTTATATTAGTTATTATCCCCTAGCTAATTTAGTCCAAAATTCAAACGCGTAGGGCTTTGTCATAGGTAAGACTAAAATGATGTTACATATAGAATGGAATATACATAGAGAGGATATGTTATTGTGAACCCGCAAAACCATTAGGATTAGTTGACCTTGGGAGAATTAAGTTAGGGACAAATCGTCCAGAAGAAGAGTATCTAACAGAAGTTAGATTATTTATTTATTTTGATTGGTATGCCCTAATCAGCCAAAGGTTAGTAGTTAGCCAAACATAACTATATTGTTCGGACAAATAGTCCATTTGTTACCTGATTTATATGCTTACATGATATTACTTTATTGCTTTAACCAGTTATGGGGTCAGGATTAAGATTTGCAAAAGATATGTTTTAGAAGGATGTTAGTAAGGGAAACCTGTTCCGCTAAGTACCGTGGTCTCACTTAATATCAAATAAACGAGACGCATAGTATTATTCATAGTAGGCTTTATGTCTGACTCGAAGTTTATGTTTTCCCATTAAACTCACGGCTGCTCAAAATTGATTTGAGTAGGATGAAGGTTGAGGATTTAACAGTTTTAGTAGGTTGACGAATAAAGCTTCCTAAGACGAGTAGGACGCTGAAGTTAGCAACTTGTGAGTTGTTTTGTTTTATTTCCGCTGTGTTGTATTAAGTCTGTTATGACTATTTAGTATTCTGGTCATCTAAGTGGGCATCTTCATATGAAACTCTTAGTGTGTTTATGTAATAATTATATTTGATCTGAACCTAGGAAACATTTGGGATTATGTAACTTGAAAATGTAATTAGAAAAATGTTTTAGTCTATGATGATTTTATTTCATATTCAAGTGCTTCTGATTTATGGATACCATTAACATTACCGTATTTGGTCATTGAAAGTTACTGCCATGGATGACTATAGCATCTACAACGCTTAGCTTTGAGCCTCTAGGTAAGGGATGTTACAACTTGGTATTGGAGCATAGGTTTATGAAAAAAAAATTTGGCAAAGCTAATGGGAAGGAACTGGCCCCTAACCAGGTTTTATAGATGGGAGAAAATTTTATGGTAACAAGCTACCATAAAATGGTGGAAAATAAAAATAAATACAAAGCCCATTGATTGTTCATTTAGACCCACCAAACCCAAAGGACGAATCAAAGGTAATTTGAAATACGAAGCCCAGAGGTAATTAAACATATTAAAACTAAACTATTTCTTTCTACATGCATGAAGATTCTCTTGTTTCTCTCATCCTATATTACCACGATCGATTTCTTGAGCAGCCCAATCAACAAATCCATAGATTTGCTTCGCCATCTCGTCTGCTTGAAAATACTGAACCACTCTAATTCAAAGCTGGAGAAAGGAGAAGGTAAAGAAAATGAAATACGAAGAGATTTCCACATCTGAGAAGTAAATTCGCATTCAAAAAATAAGTTATCATTTGATTCTAGGGCATTGCACAGAAAACACAACAGGAATAGTGAAGAATGCCTTTGTAGAGAAGATTATCAATGGTAGGGTTTGCATTGTTTATCACTTTCCAAAGAATTAAATTCTCCTTTGGCTTCAAGTTAGGCATCCAAATTCTTGAGCGCCAAGGGAAACTTAGGTAATCAGGGATCAACGAGTTGTAAACATGTTTAACTGAGTGAGACTTGTCGTTCCGTTGAGAGGAGGAAATGTCAGAGATAGATAAAGTGTGTAAATAATTCCACTTCTGCCTAACAGTATAGGAGCTGCAAAAGGGGAGATTTATGTAATGGTTAGTGATAAATTTTGAACTATGTCAAGTTCATGGATACCTGTCATTGATCTTAAGGTTGAGTGGATGTTTTCAAAGAGTAGCATTCCTTTCTTTGTCCATGGAGAACGCCAAAACAGAGTGTTTTCATCTATCTCAACTTTATATATAGGGAGAAACCACGTACGAGCATATAGAAAATTCCTCCAAAACCAACTGTAGTAACTAGTTTCTTTGAGAGTCCAGAAGCTTTGATTTTTAGTCAAGTTCTTTTGTATCCAGATAGAAAGCAAATCTTCTTTTCATTGATGCGGTCTATCAATATGCTTTGAGACCGCCGCTCTATTCCGTAGTTTCAAATTGAGAATGCCAAGACCACCATATTTTTTTGGTCTTGTAATTATTTTGAATGTGATAGGGATTAGCTTCTTAGAGTAAGGATTGCTACGCCAAATGAAATGATTAATAGCACTATTTAGCATATTGATAAGTTTAACTCGTAGTATATATATATACTTAAGTAATATGTGGTCATGGAAATGGTAATGGAATTGGCTATCACAATTCTTCCCGTAGTTGACAATTTAGTAGATGGCCAAGAAGATAGCTTGCTAATTATTTTATCAAAGATGGGTGTACATTTGGCTGTAGAAATCTTTGAGGAAGTTAAAGGAACTCCAACATATATTCCACTTTCCTCCAAGTTGGGTAAGCCAGCCAAAGTAAGGAGCTCTGTAATTCTAATAGTGGAAAGGCCAGAAATCTTGATGACCGATTTATTATGATTAACTTCAAGTCCAAAGACCAAGTAAAAAGACTAAAGGACATTTTTGACGCTATATATGGATTTGTTATTTGGCTTGGAGAAAATAATTAAGTCATCAGCAAACAAAAGTGACATAATGAGTAGATTTTTGTAGCCAGGATGCAGATCAATTTCTCGACAGTTAGCTTTAAGGGTTAACATCACAGTAAGACATTCTATAACTGCAATGAAGAGGTATGGTGAGATAGGGTCTACTTGTCTGATACCTTGAGTGGCCTTGAAGTAACCAAATGTTTCACAATTAATAGATAAGATGTGGTAAGGTGTAGAAATACAAGAATGAATCCAAGCAATAGAAGGTAGTGGGAATTTAATTTTTTGCAAGATGATAGCTATAGTAGACCACTGAATAGAATCAAATGCTTTTTGAAGATCAAGCTTTAGGAAACATCTAGGAGATATTTTTTTCCTACTATAGCCTTTCATCAGTTCATGGGCAAGGATAACATTATCAGACATACTCCTTCCAGGAAGGAATACATTTTGGTTTTTGGAAATAATTGTTTGCAAAGCATTTTTCATTCTAGCAGCTACGATTTTTGCAATGAACTTGTAGACCACATTGCAACACACAATTGGTCTAAAATGATTAACACTTTCAGGAGAATCAAGTTTTGGAATAAGAGCAAGTTTTGTGGAGTTAATACCTCTAGGCATATAATTATTCTTAAAGATGTTTTTGACTACAGCAGTCACCTCATGCTTAACAATATCCCATCCCTGCTTACAGAAGTGGGCATTGAAGCCATCTGCTCCAGCAGAGATGTTGGAATTCATAGAGAATATTGCTGCTTTCATTTCTTCAAAGGTTATTTCTTATATGCAATCATGCTGGAGAGGGTTAGAAATACCAGACATAGGTATATGTATAAGAGTGTCAACATCAGGTTGCATAGGGGTTGGATTAGAGAGGTTTGAGGAGAAGTAGTCAAGTAATGCTGCTTTAATTCCAGATGAGTCATTGACGACAGTGCCATTGATCTCTTTAATGGAATGAATGTTCCTATTTTCATTTTTGATTTTTAAAGACTTGTGGAATATAGCAATGTTTCTATCTCCATGTGTATCCCATTGAGTTTTGAAATTTTTCTTCAGCATGTTATATTCAGAGATAAGAGCCAGTTCTAGATCTTTAGCACGTTTTTTTGCAGTATTTACTAGTTGACCATTATGAGGATTATTGAACATATCATGTTGACAAGTAAGAAGTTCGGTTCTAATTGCTGTTGAGAGTTTCTAACCTTTACCAAATTTGGAGGAAGACCAAGTCTTTCATGCTTGTTTGACTTTGAGAAGCTTGCCTTGCAAAACAAACATGGGGTTACCATAAATGTTTCATTTTCTAGAATTTTGATATATTATTTGTGATTTGTTCATTTATTAAAATAATGTAAAAGGAGGAAAGCTTCTTATTTGAACCGAACCCCATGTGACAAGAAGGGGGGAATAATCAGAGAGAGGGAGGAGGGACATTGGTATGGAGGGAAAGCCATTGGGAGATGGTAGCCATGTTATAGAAAGTTCTATCTAGATTACAAAGAGTTAGCTTTCCTGATCTATTGTAATTATTCCATGAATATTTAGCACATATAATAAGAGTTCGGTAGAGTTTAGCATTGATGATAGAGGGGTTTAGAGGAATAGTGTCCCTTAAGGTTAGAGGAGAGCTACAAGATTTGTTAGACTGTTTGAGCATACAATTCCAATCACCCAAATATATCCAAGGCAATGAGTTGGATAATAAGATGGGAAAAGAGTCAAGGAGCAGTTTTTTAGCAACTATGGAGTTTTCAACATAGACAGAGGTTAGGAAAAAATCTATGGATGAGGACATGTGTGTTATTCTCAAATGAATAAACTGTTTGTGGAAAAGCCAAGGTGCAACCTTGAAGGAGTATTAATTTTTGAAGAAGTGATAGTATCAGATTGAGGGGAAGAGATTATTAAGTGGTTTGGGCGTTTTAAGTGTGAATAAGGAGATGAGAGAGGCGAAGTTAATTTTGAGAGAGAGAGAGAGAGAGAGTGTGTGTGTGTGTGTGTGTTAGTTTCATGCACAACAGTGTGCATGTCAACTAACGTGCATGAATTAGAAGGAAGATGTAGTATAGGAATGCTAAGCTCAGGATTAAAAATAGCAGTAATCAGAGGAAAGGGGTAGTAACGCACTTTAAAAATGGATTTGAAATGACAGAATCAGAATTGATGTTTGGAATGTTTGTGTCAGAAAGAGGAGAATCATGCATTCCTTCATTTACATTTAGGGTGCCATGCATTTGATCTTTGGCTCGAGATAGTTCTAATATTTCACCATCTTTCAAATAGGTTAGAGCACTAAATATATTGTGGCTTCTGATGCCATCAATATCTAACTGCAAGGTGGTCTCTACTGGAGTAACGGTGATAATATTGTCTTGAGTTGCAATTTCCTCAATATTATTCAAATTTTCATTAAGGAATTGATATGAGCCAATCTCAGACTCAAATATTTCCTCATAAAAATTTGTGTCAACCTTATTTTGTGATTTGTGAGTGACCTTTTACCATTTTTAAACTGGAGATTTTGAAGGTTTTGTAGCTTTAACTTTGAAAGCTATTCCAAGTTTCAACTTCTTTTGCTCGGGGTTTTATTTGGTTTCCTTGGTGTCAAATTGGTCTGCATTCATGTCACAGTTTGTTGTTGCATGGCCAAAGCTTTTACATGCTATGCATATCAGTGGTCGCCAAGGGTACTCCAAATGAATACGCTGACCATTATCATCACCCAATCATATCATTTCTGGTAGCTCATCATCTGGACTGATTTCAATAAGACACTTGGAATATTCAAAGCGTCTCATTTTTTGTGTTCTCATTGAAACATACAAGTTTACCAACATGGCAGGCCAACTAATTAATGCCTAACAAAGTCCATGTTATTATTGGAGTATTGTACATATGTACCCAAACGGGAATAGACTTTACTTTGGATTCAATTGTGGAAAATGATGGGTTCCACTTAGATATTATCATCATCTGACCTCTAATGAAGATTGGGTCAGAGGTTAGAACCTTTTCTTTGTCCTCTTTCACAATGAAATTTAAAAAAATACGTTTTACTATCAGAAAGCACGTTGTAGTCATCCTTTAATTCTCATACTTTCGATAAGTGAGTTGTAACAGCATGTAATTTACCGCACCTCCAATGAAAAATCCCACCAATTAGTCGGGCCAAACTTTGATACCATCATCTATTACTGATTGAGGAGGAGGAAGAGGTGAACAAGAATATTTGATGTCAAAATTTACTGGTATGTATTTGCATACATTTATAGGTTTAGATTTGAAGAGGCTCGACCAAGAAGAAGAGAGAGAGGGAATTGAAGAAAGAAGAATAGAGGAGGATGGAGTGGTGGTGGGAAGAACTAGAGCAGGGGGAGGAGTAGTAGCTAGAGGAGTGATGGTAGTGGAAGGCAATGGTGATGGGTCAGGAGGAAGCGATGGTACAGGGGTTCAGGTACGGTAAGTAAGGGGGCAGGGTATGGGAGAGGTGATGGTTTGATAAGAGAGGTAGGCGGTAAGAAGCATGGGGAGGGGTCCCCATTAGAAGCTAAAAAAGTTGATTTATTTTATGAATTTTTTTAAACTAAAATGATTTTTGAAAACATAATCCTAAGGAATTAGAGATAAGATCGGGGTATATCTATATTCTCCTATCTCTCTTAGGCTATTCTTCTGTATCTTATGAGGCTTGAACACATATATGGATGCTAGAAGCAGGAGAGTTAACCTTGGAGGGGAAGCACTGCAACAAATGGAAATGCCAAACCAAATACAAGAAGGAACCAAGGTCAGGCACAAGTTGGAAATGTGGGTGCTAGAGTCCCGCAAGTTGACATAAGAGCAATGTATCGGTTCTTTGTCAACATGATGCAGGTGGGTGTTGCTGCTGGAATAGGTGGTGGAGGAGTTCAAGAAGCTTCAGTGGTGAATAACTATGTTATTCTGAGTAGGGATTACGCTCGGTTGGGAGGAAAGCCATTTATAGGAACTGGGAATGCCATTGAAGTAGAGATTTGGTTACTGCACCGTGACATAATCTTTGCAGTTTTGGAGCTCAACGATGAGCAGAAGAGAAGGCTTGATTCTAGACAGCTTCAGGGAGCAGCGTTGCACAAGTGGAATAGCGTTATAGCTAGAGTTAATGAGGAGACAATGACATGGGCCGAGTTCAAAAGGAGATTTGAGGAAAGGTTTACGTCTAAGATTGCGAAGTTCACTCTGCTCCGGAAGTTTGCCATGTTAGAGCAAGGGGACATGACTGTACTTGAGCATGCGAGGAGGATTGAGGATGTAGCAAGATATGGCTATGCTACGGTTGATACTAATATTAAGAGGAACGAGAAGTTCATCAGAGGGTTAAAGCCTGAGCTTGCTAGGGTAATGTTATCTCACATTAGGGATCCATGTGATGTTGTTGTTGAGATGGCATTGAGACACGAAGAGATGCTTGCTTTTCTGGAGAGAAATAAGGAAAAGGAAGTCCAGGTGTGGAAAAGTCAGAAAAGGAAGTTCTTTCATAAGAAAGGAGCTCAGAAGGGTGGAGCTGCAAAGAAGCGGAAGTCAGAAGTTGTATGCTACAAATGTGATAAGAATGAGAATTTTGCTAATGAATGTCATTCTGGAGATGGAAGGAAGGTAATCGAAAGAAAAACAACAGACGCTTCAATTGGGATCAAATTGGACACTATAAGAACCAGTGCAAAGAGCCAGCAAAGGATGGCAAGGGAAAAATGTTTGCATTGGAGCCAGCTACCTCGAGGCCAATGAAAGTGCTACTATGGATCATAATATGGAATATAAACAAGTTATCTACTAATGCATAGTATGAGTATTAAAAGTAAATAGTAAAGTAAATGACACCAGGAATTTTTATACTGGTTCGAACTCCCTTTCTGTGTCGAGTCCTAGACTCCTTCTGCAATTAAACTAGCAACCCTCTCTTAACCTGAAGGAATATGTATTATACTGCCTGAGCAACTGAACATAACTTCTACTGCCTAGACAACTGAATAGGACTTCTACCGACTGAGAAACCGAAGAGGAATTCTACAATACAAAAAATTTTCTTGACTGAATGTGCTCTTTAGATAGCCCGGATGAGTCTTTAGAGTACACTCTTCCTATAATCTTCTCCTTTGTGGTATATAGTGTAATACGTGAGGAATGGAAGTAATTGTAATCACAAATAAAATTGTGCTTGAATGTGCAAGTGATTTGAGGGCGTTTATGAATGAAAATGGCAAAAAATAGTTTGCAAGAATATAGAATAGATTTAGAGAATAATGTTATATTTTGCAATCTGAAATCAAGGCTATTTATAGAGTTAATTTTTTTTTAACAATTCGTGATAAGATTCGGCTAATTGATAGGGAAACAACTGTTGAATTAATGGATGTTTCAATTTATTGAAAAGTGGTGACCGTTCAGTAAAGCAACCACTATAAATATTTAGTCGACTGAAAATATGAATTAAGTAGACTGAAAATTCAAACGAATTTGAAATTTAAAAATATGCTGAAAAGACACTTCATTCAGTCAACTAAACTGGGGTGCTTAGTCGACCGAATGTTCAAACATTTTTTTGCATGTGTGCACGTTTCAATCTACTGGATTATCTAGTTCAGTCGACTGAAACTATCACATCAAGCATATTAAAATTAGTTTTAAAAGAAAGTTATTTTATAAATTTATATAATTAAAACCAAGTTTATGTAGATTAATTTGAATGAGTTTTTAAGAGCTTGTGTGTGTCTATACCAGTAAGGAGAGATTTTAACAAATGTTAACTTACTAACTAGACTATAGACAAACCACATTTAAATGTTGAGACTTGTCTTCGAAATCTTTTAGTCTTCGATCTGTTGTCAAGTAAAATAATATCTTCTCCTGCAATTTTGGTTAGTTCATATAATATATACTTATATAGTTGTCACAATCAAAACATCAAAATACCGGTTCTAAAAGCTAACAGTAGTGAGAAAAGGGAAAATCTGTGTTGGGAGGTACGCTTCTTATTCATGGTATGTTTGTTAGTATTCTGTTTGATACCGGTGCATCGCATTCTTTTATATCTCGTTGATTGGTAGATAAGCTTAAGCAAGAACCCTCATACTTAGTTACTTCCTTAAGGGTTGCAAACCAATAGGAAGGTATGCGAAACTGGGTATGAAATGTGACCTACTAGAGTTTGATTTTTTAAGTCATGCCTTTGTTTGCAGTTTGCATGTATTTGACTTCATGGGGTTTGTTATTATTTTGTATATGGCTTGGTTAAGTAAGTACGATGCTAGAATATTTTTCCGTGATAGGAAAATACCACTTAGACACCCTGACTGTATTGATCGGAATGTATATAGCATAGAAAACCCTAGTTGTGAGGTTAATGCTTTGTTGGGTGTTGTGGATGCAGAAGACGAGTTGAATCGAGTTTTCATGATTAGAGAATTCGCAAATGTTTTTCAACTTGTAGTAGATTACCATCAAAACAAGCCACTGATTTTTGGATAGATTTGGAGCAGGGAGCAGAACTAGTGAGTAGATCGCCAAGTAGGATGAAGCCTACCAAGATGAAGGAGTTAAAGGTGCAATTAGTGGATCTGGAAGGCAAGAATTCTATTAGGCCTAGTAGTTCACCTTGGGTAGCAGCTGTAGTGTTTTCCAAGAAGTCGGACAGATCATTATGGGTATCTATCGATTATCGTAAGTTGAATGAGAAGATGATAAAGAATCGATATACGTTGCCTAGAATTGATGATTTGTTCAATCAGTTAAGTGGAGCCAAGGTATTTTCTTAGGTCGATTTAGCAACATGGTTCCATCGACTTAGAGTGGCATAGGATAACATTCTTAGGATAACATTCTTTTGATGGCATTTAGAAACAGATATGGATCGCACAAATGGTTAATAATGTCGTTCGGACTAACGCGCCAACATTCTTTGTGGACTTGACAAACCAAGTTTTCCAAGAGTACTTGGATAAGTTCGTGTTGGTTTCCATAGATGATATTTTGATATACTCTAAGGATGAAAAAGAGCATAAAGTTCATCTTAGAGTGGTGCTTAAGACATTAATGCAGAATTAGCTGAAGATGAAGTTTTCGAAGTGTCATTTCTAGAAGAAGGAAGTGAAGTTTCTTGGTCATGTAGTCTTAGAAAAGGGGTTGTCTTTAGATACGACTAAGATTGAAGCGGCAAATAAATGAAAGAGACCTGAGACAATGACTTAGATAAAGAGTTTTCTTAGGTTACCTGGATATTATAGGAAGTTCATTAAGGATTTTTCGCAGATAGCAACACCAATGACCAAGCTAACGTGAAAGGATGTGAAGTTCGTTTGGACCGATAAGTGTGAGGAAACATTCTTGAGTTTGAAACACTTATTGACTAATGCACCCGTGTCGGTTGTTCCAGAAGGGAATCAGGACTTTGCAGTATATACGAATGCTTGTGGAACTGGGTTAGTAGCTTTATTAATGAAAAGAGGTAATATGATTGCCTATGCTTCTCTACAGCTTAGACCATTGAGGTGAGGTACCTAGCACATGATTTGGAATTGGATGCAGTGATTTTTGCACTAAAGGTATGAAGGCATTACCTTTTGGGTGAGAGATTTGAGTTAAATATGGATCATAAGTCATTGAAGTATTTATTCTCTCAGAAAGAGCTGAATATGAGACAGCAAAGATGGTTGGAATTTATAGCTATTTATGATTTTGGAATTGGGTATACACTGGGAAAGGGCAATATTATTGCAAATGCACTTAGCAGAAAACATCAAAATGCAGTGTTGGTAATGATAGCTGAGTGGAGTGATTTGGAAGCATTGACAACATGTAGAGTACAATGAAGATCTGAAGTTAGATCTAGTAAGGAGACCGCTACATTGTCATGTTTAAAAGTTCGACTAGTTATAATTGAAAAGATTGCTTCTAAAGAGATGGAGGATCCAATATTAGTTGAACGGATCAGGAAGTTAAAGGATGGAATGGAAAGCGATGAGTTGAAGAATTTCAGTCTTGACCAGAATGGGTGGTTGAGAAAGAAAGGAAGATTGTGTGTTATGAATGTGGGAGACATTAGGAATGATTTTCTTGAAGAATGCCATCATTCAAAGTTTACTATTCATCTAGGAGGAACTAAGATGTATCAGGATATGTAAAGGAGTTTCTTCTGGGAAGGAATGAAGAGGGATATAGGATTATGTGTGAAACAGTGTTTGAACCGTCAACAGGTAAAGGCCGAACATCAGAAACCAAGTGAGTTACTTCAGCCTTTGGGTATTCCAGTATGAAAGTGTGATTCTATTTCTATGGATTTTATAGACAGGTTGCCAAGATCTAGTAAATGAAATGAAAGTATATGGGTCATATTGGATAAGTTAACCAAGAGTTCCTCTTTTATTCCAGTTAAGTCAACCAGGACGACATCTGTTTTAGCTAAGTTGTTTATGAAGAATATAGTTAGACTTCAAGAAATTCCTTGTCACATAGTAAGTGATAGAGATTCCTTGTTCACTAGCGAATTATGAAAGAGTCTATAGGACACCTTGGGTATCAAGCTCAAGATGAGTACCGCTTACCATTCATAGAACCGATGGGCAAACAGAAAGAGTTAGCAAATTGTTGAAAGATTTGTTATGAGCTTATGTGTTATATTTTAGGGGATCATTGGAAGACCATTTACACTTTGTCGAGTTTTCGTATAACAACAGATATCAAGGTGGTGCAGGGATGGCACCGTTTGAAGCTTTGTATGAAGGACTATGCAAATCACCAGTTTGTTGGTTAGAGACCGAAGATAAGTTGGTTCTTGGTCCAAATTTAGTTAGGGAAGCTTCAAAGAAGATTGAGTTGATTCGGGCTAGAATGAAGGAAGCTCGGTCTAGGCAGAAGAGTTATGCGGATAAGAGATGGAAAGACTTAGAATTCCCTGTTGTAGATCATGTTTTCGTTAAGGTATCACAGGTGAAAGGTGTAATTCGATTCGGGAAATCAGGGAAATTGGCACCGAGATTCGTAGGACCATTTTCTATTATAGCAAGGATTGGGAAACTCGCATATAGCATAGAGTTACCAGACAATTTGGCAGGAGTCTATGATGTTTTTCGTATTTCTCATCTAAGAAGTGCGCTCGAGATCCGGAAACTACCATAGCACCGACTATGTTAGAGGACTTAGTAGCAGATCCAAATTTGACTATAGTTAGAAGGCCGGTTCGTATAGTCGTGAGAGATGACAAGATGCTAAGGAACAAGACAGTTAGATTAGTTAAGGTCCAGTTGAGCGATGACGATAGAGACTGCACTTGGGAGATTGAGAGTAGAATTGGAGATGCTTATCTTGATTTATTGATGGTATGTTTTACCTTTTTGATTGATTTGTTGAGTACTTTATCGAAATTTCGAGGACGAAATTCTTTAAGGAGGGGATTTTGTAATAACACTAATTTTTAGTAACATTATTTAGGATATTTAATTAGTTAATTAAATAAAATAATGTAATGATTAGGGGATAGAGATTTGTGAAAGTAGGGGATATCGTGCCCATTAAACAAATAAGCTAAGGGAATTAAAATGAATTAATTAGGGTAAGTAGACACGGGCAGTATAGGAATAAGTAATATCCTTATACCCTAAACCCTCACATACATTCATTTTACATGTTCATTCTCAAAAATAAAAACATAATAGGTCGTCCACCATTAGGAAAGTAAGAAGAAGATAAAGCTAAAATCAAGGGGATGAAGCTTGAGTAACTTAATCAAAGATCAAATCTCAACTCCTTAATCTCAAGCTAAGGTGAATAATGACTACATCTCATGTTTTTAATTATTTTTGGATTTAGATTAAATATGATCTATTTTGCAAGGTTTTGCTATATTTTTTATTGTTAAATTGGATATATATTCTTGTTGATGATTTATGCTAATTCATATTGATTTTATTATATGTTTTAATATGAAAATCCTATTGAATGAAATCCCAATGCCTTGGAATTTTAGACGAAGGCCGGAAATAATATTTTAGAGATAGGTTTCAATTTTCATAATTTTTTGAATTAATGTTGTTTATTACAAATTTTTTAGTGAAGAAATTAATTATTTTTGGTTTAAATTAATTACGGCTATTTTGCGATAATTTTGGGTCAGAAATTAATATATGCTAGAAAACATATTAACTGTGACTTATGGGAATTTTTATCGACTTTTCCTAAGTGTTTTAATAGATATGTAAAATTATATAAGGTATACGACTTAAATGTTTTATATATTTATAAAAGGAGGAGGGGTATTTTGTAAATAATTTGATTTTTTTTATTTTTGAAATTTCAACAGTACTTTTAGACATGAAATTACCAACCAATCCTGTTTTGACAAGCAAAAAAGGTTAGTAGAATAGAATTTCTTTAAAAGGTTAAAAATCAGTTTAAACATGCTTTTTACATGTTTCACCACTTTCGGCACCTAGCTTTCGACCAAGTATTTCCACTTCCATCACCATCGAAACAAATGCACATAGCATCAAAGACTTGGTACGCGATGAAGTAGACATGGGCAAAAGGTATGTAGCCGAAACATGTGCTTCCAAAGAGGTCAAAGCCTTACTTTGTTTTTAAATGAAAATGCGCCTGCTTTGCTTATGCTTTCAACTTTGTTAGCTTTTGACTGGGTCGAATTGTTTTAAAGGAATGGTTTCGAAGTGGTTGCACCATTTGTTTTTAAATAAATGCTTTCGAAGGGGTCGAAACCCCTTGCTGCCGCATCTTACCTTTCGAAGCAATGCTTTCGAAAGGGTTTGTTTGTTTCAAAACTCAAGCCGCTTCTCTTATGCTTTCGAAGGGTTGGTTTCGACACTACCACTTCTTTACTTAGGAAATAGCTTTCGAAAGAGTGCTTTCAACTTAGTTATTTTACTGCCCTTTGTTCTATTGAAAGTAAAACCCAAAGGTTTCGAAAGGAAAGGTTTTAACTGGTTTCGAAATGTTAATCCACATGTTTTACACAAACCAATGCTTTTGAAAGGTTTGTTTATAGAAAATAATTTGAATGCTTTCAAATAGTTTTAAATGAAGGCTTCAAAGGGGTGGTTCCTCATTGTTTTCTAAAGGTTTTAAGTGGAAGGTTTCCAAAGGTATGTTTATGGTGTTTAGATAAGAGGATTTCTAAGGTTTTAAGGCTTTCGAAATAAAGGTTTTTCAAGGTTTTCGAAAATTTTATTAAGAATGGTTTCAAAAGGTATATTTTGGCCTTTCGGCCTAAGGTTTTACTTGGTTTCAAAAAGGGTACTTTCAATGGATTCAAAAGGGGTACTTTCAAAGGTTTAAATATTTTCATCAACAAAGTTTTGTGTAAAATATATATAACATAGCATGGTGATTTGAGTAAATCATAAAGTATATTTTCCTTGTTTATAGTATGGTTTACAGGATTAAATAATTTTGAAGGAAAACAATTTTGAAGGAAAATAATTTTCAAGGAAAATTATGGGTAGTTGACCCTAAGTAAAATGACTCAGAAATTAGAATACCAGATGGGACTAGTATAGGTTCATGCGTTATAAATTAGCTATTAGCCCCTAGCTAATTTAGTCTAAAATTCCAGTGTATAGGGCTTTGTCACAGGTAAGACTAACATGATGTTACACACATAATGGAATATACATAGAGAGGATAGGTTATTGGTGTGCCTGCCAAACCATTAGGATTAGTTGACCCTGGGATAATTAAGTTAGGGACAGACTGTCTAGAAGAGGAGTATTTAATAGAAGACAGATTATTTGTTCATTTTGCCTGGTAGGTCCAAGTCAACCAACGGTTAGTAGTTAGCCAAACAAAAATATATTGTTCGGACAGATAGTCCATTTGTTACCTAATTTTTGTGCTTACATGGTATTGCTTTAATATTTTAACCAGTTTGGGTTGCAGGATTAAGATTTGCAAAGATATGTTTTAAAAGGATATTAGTGAAGGGAAACCCACTCTGCTAAGTGACATGGTCTCACTTAATATCAAATAACCGAGATGTGTTGTATTATTCATACAAGGCTCTATGTCCGACTCGAAGTTTATGTTTTCCTTTTAAATTCTCGGGTGCTCAAAATTGATTTTAGTAGGCTGAGGGTTGAGGATTTACAGGTTTTAGTAGGTTGACGAATAAAGCTTCCAAAGACGACCAAGAGGCTGCAATTAGCTATTTAGGATTTGTTTTATTTCAGATGTCTTGTATTGAGTCCGTTATGACTATTTAGTACTATGGTCATCCAAGAGGCATCTTCATATTTCGCTCATGGTGTATTACGTGATGATTTTATTTGATCTGAACTTGAGAAACATATGCGATTATGTAACTTGGAAATGTAATCAGGAAAACGTTTTAATCTATGATGATTTTATTTCATATTCAAGTGCTTCTGAAATTATGGATATCATTAACATTACCGTATTTGGTCACCGGAAGCTAATACTATGGATAACTGCAGCATCTGTAGCGCTTAGCTTTAGGCCTCCAGATAGGGGATGTTCCAAAGGGTCACTAATGAATCCAACAGACCTCATGGTATGTAAGAGCCCACACCGATGAAGATTTTCATTTGTAAGCAGAAACTTGACCGTGTACTCTCGAGCATCGACTGCTTTCAGGGCGCTGAGAACAAGGTAGAGCATAAATATATGTTAATCTTCGAGAGAACTGCAAAAAAATAGCTGATCGTTCATAAGATATTTTAGTAGCTAAAGGAAATTCCATGCATGGTGAAAGAAACTTACCTTCGATGGTCCATAGACTGGTGAATCCGTCTGGACACTTGGCAAAAAAGAACTGATTTTTGAATGAGGAACCATGCTATGAAGACCAAGTATAAGCTTTCGGCTGCAATGCGCCTCAATATAAATGAGTGACGTGTTAGCCTCCCTCTTTTTAAACAATAGGAGATACTGCGGTTCTATAAATCTCGAGGCATGATTAAGTGTTTGCATGAACTGAATATACAAGCAAGTTAGCATAACGTAACCATTCGAGAGGGTTTGGAATGGAGCCAACCCTATGTTCTGAAGTGTCGCCACAAAAAAGTGATTACACGGAGGCACCACTCTATACATACACATGTAGCGATGATAAGCATATCTAGAAGGTGGCTTACGAGTGAATTCCCCTCTTGACTGTAGAAGCACGTCGTCCTTTGGGATGCCTTATTTGTGAGCGAATGCTTCGCAATGCCCTATGTCTAAGGATCGAAGAGGCTTTCTCCAGAGGATCAAGCAAAACTCCAAAGTTGGGGTCGACGATGGGGCCAACTGGGATCAAACTTCCATATTGCACCGAGGCTATGGAAATAGCAGGTCCAACCGGAATCGATGAAGACTCGGCTTCAAAAATAGATGAGCTTCCTTCAACTGACTTACGCAGGGAGAATTCGCTCATCATTCTATATAAGAAAGCTTGTGTTCAAAATGGTCAGATACGCAAAACCCTTAAACTATAAACACCTAACCAGGTTGATACATGTAAATAAGAAGGTAATTAACATGTACCAATCACCGATCGGATTCCAAATATTAATCGTGAGTGTATGATACAAGTAATCAATATAAGAATGGGCTCGGTGTCCTGAACGTTGTGAACAAACCATTCCATGTAGATGGCTCACACACACCGGAAAAAGCAATATGTATCAACTGTTAATGTCTTTTCTTCTACACTTATCTATTATCAATCAACGATCGATAACAGATCCATTGTCCAAAGTGACACGAAAAGCTCTTCTTATTCCTAGCACATAGACTAAGCAATGACAAGACCAAATCAATGTGAGGAACTATAGACCGATGAGTTCGAATCGGGAAGAAAAGTATCAACATAAGTGATTTTAGTTTCCTACAAAGTGATAACAACCTAAGCTGCATACAATGCACTATCCTAAGTTATTTTTACCTCCCAGAAAAACCAAAATCAATCTGTAATCCACAAGATGTCATGGCAGAACGGACTATGAAACTTATTACAAGTTAATTCTAATTATATGGATGAAGATAGAAAAAGTGTTGAGTACCGGGTCAATACCCTAGCTTCGTTCTGTGAAGAAATTTGGACTCGATTTACTATCTTCTTCCATAAAACCGCAATCATATTGAATCTTCCACTACATCCATCATCAACATAACCTCACCATCGATCGATGATGCAGTATCACGTCAAAATCCACTTCATCATCCTTTAAAATTGAGAAAAGCGATGAGGTTTTAAATTCAAGATGGCTAGAACTAGGGTGCTTTGGATCAAAGGTGCCTCAAGGCAGGCAAAATCACAGCATCAGGTGGCGCTAGGAGTGAGGATGGACGGCGGTGGCACTTTGGTGATGGCAGAAGGTGGATTGGGGAAGATTCGGTTTCCTTTGGATTTACTTGGCTCGAAAATGTAAAATGAGAATATGGAGATTCGATCCCACTTATTAAAAAAAGAGAAAGGCAGAAAAATCTCCTAAGCACTTGGATCAGTGTCGATCTGATCCAATTGGATCAGTACCAATCCAACTTATTTCCTCAAATGACCTCAAACTTTCCTTGTTTTCCCAACTCAATATTCGTATTCTTTCTAGAAGTTATCAAGTCAGGATCACTCTATAATTACAACTAATGAAGATATCCACTAAGGATTGGATAGTTAGCCGGAACATCATGGGAAACTACTCAAGGAAGCTAGATACGACCAATAAAGCTTCACGAAATGAAAACCGAAAGATAAATAATTCTAGAGCACGCCCTTTTTCCAACGAAAGCATACTCTGGGGGCAAATGTTAATATGGTTTTTAACCTAGCAGAATTCAAAAGGAGTTAGAACATTCAAACTAAGCCAGAATGACTCGATACTTGACCAAAAGACCTAGAAGTACATGACAAAAAAACCCTAGGAGTTTGAACCAAGAATAGGTCGATTAATTGGATCGGCATCGATGTGATCCAATTGGATTGGTGCCGATCCAAATTTTTTATTGTGGATACTCCAATTAACATGCATTATGTTCCTACATCTCTCCTAAACTTATCTACTGAGTTTGATAACATTTCGAGCATCCGAGTTGAAGAAGTCAAGACTTATCTGATTTAGGATACAGTTCAATCTAATTTACAGGTTAACCTTTGTCAGAATATGTAAACAAGCTATGAAATCACAACTGAAACCTCATATGCAAGAAAGGAAGCCAATGAAGTAGGAGTTGTGTAAAAATTGCACAACATTTTGGATCGATATCGATCTGATCCAATTGGATTAGTACCAATCCAAAAGGTTAGTTCAAAATTACCCTAAATTTTATGTGCCTCCTCCTATGGTACTCTGATTCTGATCCAAGTGCTATCTAAATCCTATAAATACCATTCTATCTTCAACAAAAGTGGGGTGCGCTGCTCTGATCACTAGGGAAAATTTTCTACTAAGATTCTTCAACCTTCCTCCTCCTCACAATGGCTGCCACAGGACAATTAAGATCCTTCTTTTTGTCTCCATCAATGGTGGTCTGGTCTTTCTTCATTCAACAATAAGAATTGTAAACAACTTGTACTTGTGATAACCAGTCAATTCATCAATAAACTCTATAAAGTGGATGTAGTCTTCATTAAAAGCCGAACCACTATAAAAATGTGTTTCTCCACTTTATTTCGCCTTTTCTGCAATTTGGAGAGTATTTTGCTTTATTTTATTTATCTTGATAAACAAGGTTGGTGCTTTCATAATCATATCAAAGTGTCAATCCATTTTTTGGGTTAATAGGTGCTGATTCAAAACGATAGCATATTTTTCATTAAAACTTCTTGGAGTCATTTACCATGTAATTTTAGGCCTTTCAATCAAGTTTCAAGTCGTTCTAGTTTAATCGGATGATCTACCTCCCATTGGATTTCGCTATATTAAAAATCCTGTTAACAAATAATATTTTGAATAAATGTTTTAAAACCTATTATTAGTATTTTAAAGTATTTTTAGGTATCTACAGTTTTAGAAACTTTGGCGATTATTTTACTAAAGTATAAATGTCTTATGAAATGAAATAACTTTTAAATTGTTTTATTAAATATCTAGTTTTGTTGCTCAACACTAAAAGCCGACGAGGTAGACTTATCTATTTATGAGAGTTAAGATTGATGTTCAAGTGGAGATACAAGAAATAGTGCTCTAACCTACCGACTTTCCTCTTGATTGAGGAATAGTTGAGTTGGAATGTAAGAAACGTGATAATATTGTTATTTACTTACTTATCTAAAAAGCAATTAACTATGCTTAACGCTAAAAGCCGACGAAGTAGGCTATTTATTTGTGGGAGATAAGAATGACGTTCAAGTAGTGATAGAAGCAATTAAGCCCTAACTTACCCGTTTCCATCTTGATCGAGGCATAGTTATGTCAGGAATGTCAAAAACGTGTTAATCGTATTGATCTCTTACTCATTTATGAAAATCATTGATATTATACTTGAATAATAAAAGCCGACAAGGTAAACTTATTTGTCTATGAGAGTCAAGTATGAGGTGTTTAGGCGAGGATTTGATATGCAACCAATGCTCTCACTTTCCTAGATCCATTCTTGAATGTGGGATAGTATATGTTGGAATGTCAGAAACGTGTTAAGTACACGAATCTTGATTTCTACAAGCGATCGTTTTTAAGTGGATGGTCGATCAGTCAACTATCAAACTTAAGCAAATATTAACTTAGATCTTTAAAAGAATTTTTTAAAGATAATATATGTATGGAAATGGTTTTGGGTTTGTTGTGAAAATGTGTTAATGACAATCATCTTTAACCCTTTTTGATTATACTTAAGAATGTACATAGATCTTTAAAAGAATATTTTAAAGATAAGCAGCGGTGAAATGGATTTAGGTTTGTATTGATAATGTTTAAGTAACATTAGTCTTAAACATTTTTAATGGATTTGCAAAAGTACTTAGATCTTTAAAATGGATATTTTGAAGGAAATTATAATTATGGAATCTTTTGAAAAAGGACAGAAAAAGTAAAGGTTCAAAGTAAGAAATCTTGTTAATGAATTGTGAATATACTTATACTATTTGAGATAAGTACATGAATACTTTTTAAAGTATTGAAAAAGTATAATGAATAGCAGAAATCGATTAACAAAGTTTTATCAAATAAAAGATGTTTTTCTCAAAAAAGACTTTAATTAATAAAAAGTATTAATTGAATAAAAAGGGGATTAGAAATCCCTTATAATCCTTAATCACGCTTTGTGTGACTTCATCGTGCTTTATGTTTATTCGTTTATGGAAAGTATTTAGTCGCATACTTAGCATTAAAAGCTAATGAAGTAGGCTTGTCTATCTGTAAGAGTAAAGATTGTTGTTCGAGTAGGGATAGAAGCAATAGTGCTCAAACCTACGAGCTTCACTCTTGACTAAGGGATAGTATGAGATGAAAAGTTCGAAATTTGGTAAGTATACAGATTTGGTGTCCATATGCGATCGTCTATTTTAAATTTGATAGTCGATTAGTCGACTATCGAACCTGATAGAAAATTCATCGATTGGTTTTGAAGAGACCAAGATCAGAGGTGATTTACTTATAAAATACCATTTCAAAACTAATATATGGGTTCTATGTTTTGGAAATGGTAGTGAAGAAAAATGCTATAGAGTTGAACTGTCTATCCTAATGGAGAGGTCAGCGTTAGCATTCGTCGAACGAGTTATGCAAGAATCTATAGCATGATTCGTTTTTTGTTCGAGTGATGAAGACTCATGTGATAGATGCCAAAGAAGACATGGACATTAGAAATGGTAGAAAATAGAGTAAGAGCATAGCTTGGGGTTTTGCTAACCACCATAGGGTATTACCAACTCTATGTCTAAAGTATGCTTATCAATATGTTGGTACCGGGAGTGATGGTATTCTGAATCATGTGTTTTAATCACGGATTGGCTATGTTTATCTTATGGTATATTCTATCTCGAGATATACGATGCTCGAAGGTAGTTTTTGATCCTTGTGCAAGAGATTATATTTTGGGTTGAACGAAGGGATCTCCATGGAAAATCCATTATATGAACGTACCTTTGCAGTTTTACACCCTAAATATGTTGTGGTATAACCAACGTAAGCAACACAGATATTTAATATGACTTATATTCTACACTCTCGACATTATTTATCATATCACTATACTAAACTTAATCAATGTTCGTTTATATTGAGGGGAAAACTATTACGAGAATATATATGGTCTCTTTTGTTTCTACTACACGTATTCATGTATCTCGAGTTTTCTCAAACTAGACTTATGTTTGATGCGTGGTTTTTGTTTTCCCTAAATTCCTCGCATACTGTTTTGAGTACGTCGAGTAAAGAAGGTTTTACTTTGATGCTTAGAGTTCAGTAGATGAGTTGGAGGCTTCATTATCTATCTATTTCTATTCCTATTGCACGACATTACTATATCATACATATGACCATTTATGAGGACATGTTGTTATAACTGTCCAAGCTGATGATAGTATATAGAATTGTAATCTTGAAATGCATTGTATCTTAAAGTGATAGTTTGTACGGTCTTCTGATATTATCTGTTATCATTTTGCTGAGAAATTCTGATATTGTGTTCCTTCTTTTCTTGTCCTATTTCCTTTTCATTTTATTTTACCCTAACAGTTCATCTTTTCGGCACTTGGGTGTTCGACATGTCAATACCATGGACATACTAATGTCGACATTCAAGGGTCAAAAGCTTGGGTCGTTACATTGGTGTTTTTTGGTGTGGAGAGATTAAAAGGATAAAGAGATGTGGCAAAATAGTGAACGGTAGATGATGAGAAGGGTAGGGAAGAGCGAAGTCTAGAGTAAGACTATACAACTAGGAGGGTACAATTATGGTAGTCTAGTGTATTCGCTTGGGATCCCATGTTTGAAGTCGTCTTTGTTTCCCATAATAAGGGAACATCCGAAGGTAGCCCAATGTTTACCACACAGAGGGATGAAGTTTCGTATCAACCTTGTAATTTATGTTGTATCTTCGAGGATAGTGATATTCAAAGAGCAAGGAGGTATAGAAGTTATAACGACCCTAACTTTTAGTAACATTATTTAGGATATTTATTTGGTTAAATTGAATAAAATAATGTAATGATTAGGGGATTGAGATTTGTGATTATTGAGGGTAGCCATGCCATGTTAACAAATGAATTAACATGAGTTAAAATAAAATAAGTTAGGGTAGTTTGATAAGGGTAAAAATAAAAATAAGTAGATCCTTGTACCCTAAACCCTTACACTCATTCATTTCATATGTTCATTTGCAAAAATTAAAACTAAGAGGTCGGTCACCATTAAGCAAGAACAAGAGGAAGATAAGTAAAAGGAAGAATCCAAATATATTTAATCCATTCTCAGATCTCAAACTCTTTAATCACAAAGCTAACGTGAATAATGACTACATCTCATGTTTTCTATTATTTTCGGTTTTAAGTTGAATGTTAACTATTTTGTAAGGTTTTGCCATGTTTTTGAATGTTGAAGTTATTATATATGCTTGTTGGTGATTTATGCTAATTCATATAGATTTTATGGTGTGTTTTAATGTGAAAACCCTATTAAATGATATCCAAATATCTTGCGATTTTAGATTTAGACCAGAAATGGTATTTTAGAGTTAAGTTCTAATTTTCATAATTTTTTGAATTATTGTGGATTTTATATTAATTTTCTATGGGTAAAATGAATATTTAAGTTTAAAATAATTTATAGCTAAACTATATATGTTTGGGGTCTGAAATTTATATACGTTGGAAAACATATTAAAAATGATTTATAGGAATTTTTGTAAAATTTTCCTAAGCGACTTATTGAATATATAAAATTATTTAAGGTATGAGACTTAAATGTTTTATATATTTATAAAAGGAGAAGGGTTATTTTGTAAATGATGTTAGTTTGTTTTCTGAAATCTTGGTAGAAATTTCAGAAAATAAAATTAGCAACCAATAATATTTTGGCAAACAAGGTGGATTAGTTAAAAATATTACTTTAAAATGCTAAAAATTAGATTTTACATGCTTTTTTCATGTTTCGCCACTTTCGGCACCAAGGTTTCAATTGAATACTTCTGGCTCCATCTCCATCGAAACCAATGCATATAGTATCAAAGACTTTGTACATAGTGAATTGGATATAGGCAGAAGGTATTGGGTCAAAAAAGGGTTACGATGGAGTCGAAGCGCTACTTTGTTTACAGTTGGAAATGCGCCTGCTTTGATTTCGAAATTAATGCTTTCGACTTGATTAGCTTCCGACTGGGTCGAATTGATTTAAGGAATGGTTTCAAATGAGGTTGTGCCATTTTTTAAGTAAATGCTTCCCAAGGGGTCGAAACCCTTTGCTGTTGCTTTTTACCTTTCGAAGCAAATGGTTTCAAAAGGATACTTTGCTTTTAAAACCTAGCCACTTCTCCAATGCTTTCGAAGGGTTGGTTTCGATAACATCACTCTTTACTTAGGAAATAGCTTTCGAAGAGTGCTTTGAACTTAGAAGTTTTGTGACCCTTTTGTTCCGTTGAAGGTAGAACCCAAAGGTTTCGAAAGGAAAGGTTTTTAAATGGTTTTGAAAGGATTCACATGCTTTACTTAAACCCAAATGCTTTTGTAAGGTTCGATGTTCACAAAGGATTTTAATGTCTTCGAAAGGTCTAAATGAAGGTTTCGAATGGGTGGTTCCTTAATGGTTTCGAATGGTTTAAAAGGATGGTTTCTAATGTTTTCGAAAGGCAATGGTATGTGTTTTAAAGATAGGATGTCTAAAGTTTTAAAGCTTTCGAAGGCGTGGTTTTTCAATAGTTTTGAAAGGTTTATTATGAAGGGTTTCGAAAGGGTACGTTTTGAGCCATCAGCCTAAGGTTATAAATCAAAGTGGTTTACTTGGTTTCAAAATGGATACTTTCAAAAGATTCGAAAGGAGTACTTTCATAGGTTTAAACGTTTTCATCAACAAAGATTTGTGTAAAGTATATACAAGATGGAAAGGTGATTTGAGTAAAGCATAGAGTATATTTTTCTTGTTTAAAGTATGATTTAAAGGATGAAATCATTTTGAAAGAAAAGTTTTTCAAGGAAAATTTATGTGTAGTTAACCCTAAGTAAAATGACTCAGATATTAGAATACAAGATGGGACTGGTATAGGGTGGCGCCCTATATATTAGTTATTATCCCCTAGCTAATTTAGTCCAAAATTTCAGTGTGTAGGGCTTTGCCATAGATAAGACCTGAATGATGTTACACATAAAATGGATTCTATAGAGAAGAGATAGGTTATTGGTGAGCCTGCGAAACCATTAGGCAGTTGACCTTGGAAGAAATAAGTTAGGGACAGACCGTCCAGAAGAGGACTATCTAACTTTAGTTGGATTATCTATATATTTTGTTCGGTAGGCCCGACTCAGAAAAAGATTAGTAGTCTGCGAAACAAAACTATAATGTTCGAACAGATAGTCCATTTGTTTACTTGTTTTTGAAATGGATACTTTCAATTAGATCGAAAGGGGTACTTTCAAAGATTTAAAATGTTTTCATCAACAAAGATGTAAAGTATATATATAACATGGAAAGGTGATTTGAGCAAAGCATAGAGTATATTTTCCTTGTTCAAAGTATCATTTAAAGGTTTAAATCAATTTGAGAAGAAAGGGATTTCAAGGAAAATATAAGGAAAGATTGCCCTCAATAAAATGACTCAGATATTTGTATACCAGATGGGACTGGTATATGGTTGCGCCCTATACATTGGCTATTAGCCCCTAGCTAACTTAGTCCAAAATTCCAGTGTGTAGGCTTTGTCATAGGTAAGATAAAAATAATGTTACACATAGAGAAGAATATATATGTACAAAGATAGGTTATTGGTGAGCCCACAAAACCATAAGATCGATTAGCCTGGAGAAAGTAAGTTATGGATAACCGTCTAGAAGAGGAGCATCTAACAGAAGTTAGATTATTTATTTATATTTTATGGTAGGCCCGAGTCAGAGAAATATTAGTAGTTATCCAAAAGAAAACTACAGTGTTCGGACAGATGTCCATTTTTTACCTGATACATACATTTACATAATAATGCTTTACGGTTTTAACCAGTTTTGGTTGTAGGATTATGATGTGTCGGCTGTTAAAACTAGGTCTGCTTGCCTTTGCAAAAGACATGTTTTAAAAGGATATTATTGAAGGGAAACCCATTTCGCTAAGCAGCGTGGTCTAACTTGATATTATATAACCAAGATGCATAGTGTTATTCACACCGGGCTTTATGTCTGACTTGAAGTTTATGTTTTCCCCCTATACTCTCTAGTGCTCAAAATTGATTTGAGTAGGTCGAGGGTTAAGGATTTTCAGGTTTAGTAGGTTGAAGAGTAAAACTTCCGAAGACGAGCAGGAGGCTGGTAGCTAGCTATTTAGGAGTTGTTTTGTTATTTTGTTCTGCTGTGTTGTAGTAAGTCTTTTATGACTATTTAATACTCTATTCTACCAAGGGGGCATCTTCATTTGTCGCTCTTGCGAATTTTGTAATAATTATATTTGATCTGAACCTGAAAAACGTTTAGGATTATGTAATGGAATAAAAGACATGTTTTTTGAAATGTAATCAAATTTTTTTTCTGAAACCTGTGATTTTGTTTCATATTCATGTGCTTTTGATATTATGGATACCAACCGTATTTGTTCATCGAATGTTAAATACCGTGGATGACTGTAGCATCTATAGTACTCAGCTTCATGCCTCCAGATAGGGGATGTTACAACTTGGTATCAGAGCATAGGCTTATGAAAAAGTTAAGGTAAAATGATTTTTGAAGACATATTCCTAATAAATTAGAGATAAGATCGGGGTATGAAATAATGCTATAGTAACGTACTTGTATTTGTTATATATAAGTATAGGCTATATCTCTATTCTCCTATTTCCCTTAGGATATTCCTCTGTATTTTCATGAGGCTTGAATGCAGATATGGATGCTAGAAGTTGAAGAGTGAATCTTGGAGGAAGCACCACAACAAATGGAAATGCTAGATCAAACAGAGGAGAAACCCAGGTTAGGCTCAAGCTAGAAACATAGGTGCTGGAGTCCTGCAAGTTGGCATAGGAGCTATGTATCAGTTCTTTATCAACATGACGTATGCAGGTGTTGCTGCTGGAGTAGTTGTAGGAGGAGTTCAGGAGGCTCCGGTGGTCAACAACTATGCTATTTTGAGTACAGACTATGCTAGGCTATGAGGAAAGCCATTCATCGAAACTGAAGATGCTATTGAAGTAGAAATCTGGTTGCTGCATCATGGGTGAATTTTTGCAGAGTTGGGGCTAAACGATTAGCAGAAAAGAAGGCTTGTTTCGAGACAGCTTCAAGGAGCAACTTTATATTAGTGGAATAGCGCGACTATTGGAGTTAATAAGGAGACCATGACATGGGCTAAGTTCAGAAGTAGATTTGAGGAGAGGTTCGTGTTCGAGATTACGAAGTCCACTCTACTCAGGAAGTTTATTGACTTGGAGCAAAGGGATATGACTGTACTTGAGTATGCGAGGAGGTTTAAGGAGCTAGCAAGATATGGCTATGCTACGTTTGATACTAATATTAAGAGGAATGAGAAGTTCATAAGATGATTGAAGCCTGAGTTGGCAAGGGCTATATTGCCTCATATTAGGGATCCTTGTAATGTTGTAGTAGAGATGGCTTTGAGACATTATTGAAATACTTGCTTTTCTAGAAAATAATAAGGCAAAGGGGGTCTAAGTGGGGCAGGGTTAGAAAAAGATGTTCTTTCATAAGAAGGTTTCTCAAAAAGGTAGGGATGTAAAGAAAGGGAAGTTGGAGGTTGTTTGCTTTAAGTGTGATAAGAAAGTACATTTCACTAATGAATGTCGTACTGGAAAGGCAAAAGAAGTGATCGGGGAGGAGAGTATCATATGCTTCAACTGCGGTTAGATTGGCATTATAAGAACCAGTTCAAGGAGCCTGCTAAGGATGGAAAGGGAAGGTTTTTGCAATGGAGCTAGCTAACTCGAGGCTGGTAGTAAAGGAAAAAGGGAAAGCAGTGTTGGGAGGTACGCTTCAGATCCATTAGTCAGTTAGCACTTTGTTTGATAATGGTGCATCTCATTATTTTATATCTCATTGTTTGGTCGATAAGCTTAACCTAGAAAAGTTACTTCTTAAGGGTTGCAAATCCGGTTGGAGGGTTTGTGACACTTGGGATGAAATGTGACCATGTTGAGTTTGATTTGTTAGGTCATACCTTTGTATGCAGTGTTCATGTATTTGACTTTGTAGGATTCGGGAGTATTTTGGGTACGGATTGGTTAAGTAAGTACGATGATATGATATGTTTCCATGATAGGAAAATACCGCTTAAACACCATGACTGTAGTGGTCGAATTGTATATACCGTAGAAAGCCCCAGCGTTGAGGTAAATGCTTTGATAGGTGTTGTGGAGGGAGAAGATGAATTAGATCGAGTTTTCTTGGTTAGAGAATTCACGGATGTCTTCGAGCCGATAATAGGATTGCCACCGAAATGAGCTATTGAGTTTCAGATAGATTTGGTGCCTGGAGAAAAGCCGGTGAGTAGGCCACAAAGTAGGATGAGTCATCCTACAGAGATGAGAGAGTTGGAGGTGCAGCTGGTAGATTTGGAAGGCAAAAACTTTATTAGACCTAGCAGTTCACCATGGGAAGCAGCGGCGGTGTTGGCAAAGAAGCCGGACGGATCGTTAAGGTTATGTATAGATTATCGTAAGTTGAATGAGAAAGCGATAAAGAATCGATATCCATTGTCTAAAATTGATGATTTGTTCGATCAGTTGAGTGGAGTCAAGATATTTTCTCTGTTGTATTTAGCAACAGGTTTCCATCACCTTAGAGTACAGAGGATAGTATTCCTTTGACAATGTTTAGAACTCCATATGGGTTGTACAAATTGTTAATGATGATGTTCGGACTAACTAATGTGCCAGCATTCTTTGTGGACTTGATGAACTGAGTTTTTCGAGAGTGCTAAGATAGGTTCGTGTTGGTTTTCATAGATGATATTTTGATATACTCAAAGGAAGAAAGAGAGCATGAAGTTCATCTTAGAGTGATGCTTGAGACGCTAAGGCGGAATTAGCTGAAGGTGAAGTTTTAAAAGTGTAATTTCTGGAAGAAGGAAGTGAAGTTTCTTCGTCATGTAGTCTCATAGAAAGGGTTGTCTGTAGATTCGACTAAGATTGAAGCGGTGAGTACTTGGAAGAGACCCAAGACAATGACTTAGGTAAAGAGTTTTCTTTGATTGGTTGGATATTATAGGAAGTTCATTAAGGATTTTTTATGGATAGCAGCACCGATGACCAAGCTAACGTGAAAGGGTATGAAGTTTGTTTGGACCAATAAGTGTGAGGAAGCATTCCAAAAGCTGAAACACTTATTGACTAATGCACTTGTGTTAGTCATTTCGAAAGGGAATCAAGATTTGGTAGTATATAAAGATACATATGGAACTGGATTAGAAGCGGTGTTAATGCAGAATGGTAAAGTGATTGCCTATGCTTCTCAACATCTTAGACCGCATGAGGTTAGATATCCAACGCATGATTTGGAATTAGCTATGGTGATATTTGATTAAAGGTGTAGAGACATTACCTTTTAGGAGAGAAGTTTGAGCTTTATACGAACCGCAAGTCATTGAAGTATTTATTCTCTCAGAAGGAGCTGAATATGAGACAGCAGAGGTGGTTAGAGTTTTTAGCCGCTTATAACTTCAGTATTGGATACACACTAGGGAAGTGCAACTATAACAACCTGAAATTTAAGCTATATTAATTAATTAACGAATTAATTAAATAATATAATAACTTTGTGAAATTTTTAGAATTTGACCTAGGGAGTTGCACCATTGTGTCCACGGCAATTTTCTAATCAATTTTCTTATATTGATCGTCCAAATCCAAGCATGTATGTAGAAGATATGAGTTAATGATGAAACAAGAATATATATATAAATATATATAAGGGGCTAGGTCGACCCTAGGGTCGACCCTCACATACGCAAGGTTGACCTATAGGTCAATCCTTGCTTGTGAAGGTCGACAGGTAGGTCGACCCGCCTACCTAAGAATGCATTCTCGTACGTGGATTCGTCCAGATCGATTTTAACACGTCATTTTGCAACTTTCTTCGATCCTATGCATCCGTGCTTCCATCCGACGGTTCCTAACTAGCTTATGACGTGGTTGCACCAGCTTTAATCTCCAACGGTTCGAATAAGACCCTAGGCCTAACTATTTTTCTCATTTAGATTTTCTCCATCTAGGTTCGCTGCCTAAGGTTGGATCCTAAAAGGACTATTTTTTCGAGGAGAAGATGTATTTAAATTAAAATATTTCATACCCTTCAAGTGGATCCGAGAAGGCCAGGGGAAGAGCTAAGGACCACAGGTGAGCGTTTAGTAATTATTTTTGATTTTTAAGTAATTTAAAATAATAGGGTTTCTAATAGTTGTAGTTTTTCTATAATTTTGGGGTAGCCTTTATACAAGTTTATTTACAATTTTAGACTTGTTTTTCAGTCTATTTTATTTTAGCTATTCTATTTTGGTTATTTGCAACTATTTACTGTTAATTATAGGTTTTTCCAAATATTTACAATTATTTATGTTATTTACTATTAATTACATTTTCTTTACATCTATTCTGCGATTGGAATTTCTTCTATAAATGTTGTTCTTCTTAATTTCCTTTTTACACGAATGGAATAAATAGAATAGAATAAATCACTAATATGGACTAAATTATAAGAACGTTGATTTTACAGAAAATGGGATGTAAAATAAGAAGGACTATGATATATTGGACTTAGACCGAAATGGGAAAATTTAAGATTTCTGCAAGCTAGTTATAACATATAATTATAACTAAAAAGAGAGAATAGAAGAAGTAGCTTATTCTTTTTAAACTTAGACCTTGGATTAAGTTAATAAGCGAAGTTATAACACACAGGTTATAATTCGAGAGAATAGAAGAGGCTTATTTCTAAGAATTAGAATAAGTGAATAAGCAAAGATAGCAAGGATAACAGTAGAGGCTTATTTAAACAGACTTATACTAAGTTAATAAGCAAAGATAAAAGTAGGACCCATACCAAAAGCATTCTCTTTGTCAGTTAGGTCTCACAATAGATTAGGTAAGGCTAGAGCACACTTATACTGGAGTATTGGTAAATAAGAGGTCAATAAATAGAAGATCAAATCAGGAGATTTGGGCAAGGGACGCAACTAGATTTTGTTTGTTATATAGGACCTGTACCAACAACATTTCCTTTTCGTCAGACACAAGTGGTCTCACAATTGCATAGGTGAAGCAAGGGCATGCTTATGCTAGAGCAATGGTAAATAAGAGGCCAACAGGAGGGAGCAACAAATAGCGCAAGCCTAATGGTGGTCGAGCGTGCGGTCTTAGTGCTGGCTGATAAGTCGCTACTGAGTTCTAAGCACTAAGTAGGTATCTATTGCGTAGGGACCAACAACATCTAGTCCGCAATAATAGGTATCTTTTGCGTAGGGACCAACAAGGTCTAGTCCGTATCTTTTGCATAGGGACCAATAGTGTCTAGTCCACATCTTTTGCGTAAGAGCCATTGGGTCTAGTCCGCAGTAGGCACAGTAGAGATAGAAGGCTGATCAAAGGGTAGAATTAGGGCGCCTAATTAAAGTAGGATTTGGGTTTCAGCCTAATCAAAGCAGTTATCTAAGAAAAGCGCAAACAATCTAATTGAACTATCTAAGCAATGCAAACAGTTAAACCGTATTTTATTCCAGCTTTATCTTTTCCTTTATTTCCTTTTATACTAGAACTGTTGCAAAGTCTATTATCTTTACCTTGCTTAGGAATACAAGTAATTACTTTCATTCACCAGACTTTTAGTCTGACCCACTCCTTTATTTTTCCCTTTTCCGCCATAGGCCAGCAGAGACAAGGGCAGTAGACTTTCAGCTTTCTAGGAGTGATGTTCTTGGAGATTCTTCAAGTATTCTTCTTCTGTTCCAGTTTTTGTTTTATTATAGTTTTGATGTACTGGTACTATTGAGTGGGTTAGTCTTACTTATGTACTCTGATATTCGGACTGAGATGGTGTTTTTTATAAGACATATGTATTTGGTATTTTGAGACTTATTTTGGTTATGACTTATTTTATGAAGTTTGATTTATAAATAACTGATTGTTTTAAATGTTTCCACTATTTTATTTATTTTATCTTATGAATCTTAGTCTCTGTAAAGTTTTAACTATACCTACAATACACCACATCCTTTAATGTGCCCATTTTGGGTATACTAAGGGGTGGGGGGTGGTTTAGCAACAAAGTTGCAGACGCACTTGGCCAAAAAACATCAAAATGCAGTGTTGGCAATGTAAGCTTAGTGGAAAGATTTGGAATTGTTTTCGACTTGTAGAATGCAGTGGAGATCTGAAGCTGGGTCAAGTGGAGGATATGTGGTTTTATCTTGTTTAGAAGTTCGACCAACGGTGATAGAAAAGGTTGCTTCTAAATAGGAGAAGGATCCAATATTGGATGAATGGATTAGAAAGTTAAAGGATGGAACAGAAAGTGATGACTTGAAGGATTTTAGTCATGATCAAGATGGGTGGTTGAGAAAGAAGGGAAGACTAAGTGTTCCGAATGTATGAAGCATAAGGAAACAAGTTTTGGAGGAATGCCATTGTTCGAAATTTTCTATTCATCCAGGTGGAACTAAGATGTATCAGGACATTAAGAGGAGTTTCTTCTAGGAAGGTATAAAGAGGAATATAAGCTTATGGGTGAAGTAGTGTCTGAACTGCCAATAGGTAAAAGCCAAACATCAGAAGCCAAGTGGGTTGCTTCTGCTATTAGATGTCCCAGTTTGGAAGTGGGATTCTATTTCTATGTTATAGATGGGTTGCCGAAATTGAATAGAGGAAATGAAAGTATATAGGTCACAGTGGATAGATTAACCAAGAGTGTCCATTTCATTCCCATTAAGTCAACCAAGAGGACACCTATTTTGGCTAAGTTATTTATGAAGAATGTAGTTAGACTTCATGGACTTCCTAGTAGTATAGTAAGTGATAGAGATTCCTTGTTTTCTAGCGAGTTCTGTAAGAGTCTACAGAGTACTTTGGGTGCCAAACTCAAGACGAGTATCGCTTACCATCCATAGATTAATAGGAAAACAAAAGGAGTTAACAAAGTCTTAGAGGATTTGTTAAGAGCTTTTGTATTAGATTTTGGAGGATCATTGGAAAACCATCTACACTTAGTTGAGTTTTTGTATAACAACAGTTATCAGGCTAGTATAGGGATCACATCGTTTGATGCTATATATGGAAGGCCACGTAAATCTCCAGTTTGTTGGTTAGAAACCGAGGATAGGTTGGTTCTTCATCCTGATTTGGTTAGAGAAGCTACATAGAAGATTGAATTGGTTCGAGTTAGGATGAAGGATCCTCAGTCTAGGTAGAAGAGAATACTTAGAGTTCTCTGTTGGAGATCATGTTTTTATTAAGGTATCACCGATGAAAGGTGTTACCGAATTTGGGAAATCAGAGAAATTAGCACCGAGATTCATAGGACCATTTCCTATTGTAGAGAGGATTGAGAAACTCACATATGGAGTAGAGTTGCTGAATAGTTTGGCAGGAGCCCATGATGTTTTTCATGTTTCTCATCTAAGAAAGTGTATTCAAGATCCGAAGACTACTATAGCACCGACTGTGTTAGAGGACTTAGTAGTTGAATGTGATATCCCGGAATTTTTGGCAATATCAATTTAATAACCTTTATTTAGAATTAAATTGATCTGATAATATTGATTAATAAAATATGAATTGGTTTAATAATCTAATTAAATGAATATTTAATTAGAGATTTTATCTTTTAAAAGATAAATAAATGTTTCTATTTATAATATATATATATATATATATTTGTATATATTATAGATAATCTTTGTTTTAGAATTTAATAAATAAATAAAGTTTTATTTTCAAATTCTAATAATATATTTAGTAATTGGGAAATTATGTTTTAAATTAATATTAAGTTTTTCAAAGTTATTTAATTAATAACTATATGATTTGTAAATACTTAAGATAAATGTTATTGTTTAAATTTTATCTTAGCTTAATTTTTAAATTTAAATAAAAAATTTGTTTTATTTCTTTTTAAACATTATTTGATAAATATGATTTGAAAATTTTATATATAAGTTTAAATTACAAAATAGTATATGATCTTAATTTATTTAATAATAAAAGTGACTTATAATCTCTTTTATAAATCATTTAAAATTGTTAAATTTGTTATTTTCAAGCCATATTAATAATGTATTATTTTTCCATATAAATATAAAAAGAATTAAAATAAGAAAATAGAATTATCATTTTTAAATTGAATAAGTTGACTTTAATTTGGATTTCAAAAGTTTAATTTGAATTTGGAATTGATTTTGAAATTCAAAAATAATGGATTCTTAAAAATATTTGAATGAGTTTTAATTTATAATTTGTTTTATTTACATTTTCTTTACATAAGAAATTCACATATATATTTATATAAATATAAATAAATTAAGTTAAACTTTTATGAACATTTAAAATAAAAAGAAAATTAAACAAGACATGTGTTAACATATTAGTAATCTAAATACATGTGTTAATGTATGAACTAAACAACATGACAAGTGTTATTGTATTTTATCGTTTTCTTTTATTTTAATTAAATTAATTTCAGTTCTTATAACCATAATTTCTTCCTCTTCACTCTTTTCCTATCTTTTAATCAAAAGCTTTCTGAAACAAAGAAAGACATCATTCTTTAAAATATGAAAATCATCTCCTCAAACCAAAAATAAATCACAATAACCTGAAAAACATCACTCTTCTAATCTGTGAATTACCTTCCTCTAAAACCAGAATTAAAGCCTGAATTTAAACCAATATCACCTCTTCAACCTTCTTCATTTTCAAAATCCTGTCTGCATTTTTCCCAAACCTGAATCATCTTTGCATGTTTCTATGACAAGCTACATAAGCATGCAAAAAATTCAATTCCAAAAAACATTTCAAAAAAATCTGTAATCCACTTTCTAAAAGCATGCATACCACTTCATCATACTGGAAATCATCAACTTGAAAGTCAATTTCAAATCATTAATTCCTTCTCTGGAAGCAAGCAAACTTGTATTTTGTACTACCTGTAGATCAAGGCCTGCATGCATGCAGTTTGGATAGGGAGCAGTAGCATTTCAGTTTCATTGGCATACAACTGCAGCATTAAAATCAAAAGACAAATGCAAGCAACTTCAAGTTTTAAAGTATGGAGTGCTCTGTTCTTCTGAATAACTGATGAGTAACTTAAAAAAAATTAAAATATAAATTTGTTGCATGCTAATATGGTTGAAATGTATAGATATTGCATGAATATACAAGTGGAAATTTGATGTGATTATTTACAGAATTCATGCTATTCATATGTGTGTGCTTTGTTCTGTATTGTTCCTAGGCTCTGAATATGATTTAAATCCCTTATTTACTAAATCTTGTTTTGATAAGATTTTATTATCAAACAAAAGTTGTGATTCAACGTGGATTAATGTTTAAAATTTTAAGAAAGTTAAAATTGAAGCCTGTTTGTCTCTGAAACTATAAAACATCAGTACATTTTAAAATAAAGTAAAAACCCAAACTGTTTAAATTATAAATTCAGTATTGTAAACTAAATACATAAGTAAAAACATGATTTTTGAAACAAGTATCATAATTTTTAGTTTGGGATTTGGGAAGAAATTCTTGGATGAACTGAAGGGGGAAATTTGGGAAATTTGATAATCTTGGGATTCTGGAGGTTTGAATTTTCTTCTAGAGGAAGTAGAGTGATCAGGCACTTCAACAAAATTATCAAACTGGTGGATAAATCATTGGGGTAGCAGCGGTGAGGGATTGAGTTCTGTAGCCCTAGTTTTTGATCAAGTTAGGAATATTGATCATTTCTGTCTCTATGTTTGATCGAGTATAATGGGGATTTGAGGGATGGTAGCTGGGTCGATGACGAGGGCATGGAAGGAGTTGCAGCACTAACGGTAGTCGGAGGACAGAGATTGGAGCGTTGACAGGTTTGGGTTTGAGGAGGGGTTCGGTGTTCTAGGTTTGGGTATTGTATCTCGATTTTGAATTCGAGGGTATGTTGAAATTCTGGTGGTCGGGTTCAAGTTCGTGGTTGATCGTGGATGTATGGGAAGCGTAGGCGATGGTCGGAGCTTCGCCGTGGGTGGTGCAGGGTGCACGGTGCAAGTTTGGGTGTCAGGTTTTTCTTTTGCTTTGGGAGAATGTTTTGAACTCGGGTTTGTCTCGAGTAACTCAAGTGTGTAGCCCGAAGATTTTTGGTTTTGGATTCTGGGCAATGTCAGTTTGGCTCGAGTAACTTAAGATTACAGGTTTTGCTTTAAAAACCTGACTGTGTTCAGTTTTTAAAATTTTAAACTAAATTTAAATAAAAGCAAAAGCAGGTTGTAAACAAAAGTTTTAAAATAAGTTTAATCTAAATTCAAATGAGATTTGAATTTTACTTTTTAAAAATAAATAAATTTATAAAAATGAAATGTTTCAACCACTTTAATTGGTAAAGTATTTTATAAAGTGTTTTAAAACTCTAAAAATGAGATTTAAATAGGATTTTAAATTTAAGTTTAATTTTTAAAAAACTGAATTCAAATTTGAATTTGAATCCTAAGTTTGGAAAAGAAAATAAAGCTTATAAATTCTAATGTTGTAAATAAGTTGAATGTCAAAGTAGTTTATAACATGATTTAAAATATGAAGATATATGATTTTAAACAAGAGTGTTCAAATCTAAGTTTAGAATTTGGAATTCAAAAAAATGAATTTGAATCCTAGTTTGAAATAAAATAAGTTTTTGAATTTAAATTGTTTTAAAACAACTTTAAATGTTTTAAAATATGGTTTGGAGGTTGAAATGAATTTTGTTTAAATTTCTTTTAAAAATTCTTTTATAAAATAAGTAATTCTTTGACATGTAATTAAAAACGATTTTTGAATAGTTTTAAAAACTTTGTTAAAGTTAAAATTGTTTTCATTTTAAATCTTAAATTTAAAATGGAATTTAATAGTAAATTTGAAGCAAATTGTTTTAAATTATTTTGTTAATGATAGTTTAATCTTTAATAAGATTTAGGTTTATCTTAAAGTTAATTAGGACTTAATGATTATAATTCATTTAAATTATTAAGGTAATTAAGATTTGTAATCAATTAATTAATTTAATAAATTAATGATTTGTAATTAATTAAATAATTAAGGGTTTTATTTAATTAATTAAAGGTTAGTAAGTTAATTAAGATTGATTAAATTTGTAATTAAGAAATCATTAATTAGATAAGATTTGATCTTAATTAATGATTTGAAATTAATTAATCAAGTAATTAAAAATTAATTATGTTTTAGATTATCACTTGATTAATTAAATAGTTAGAGATTAATTAATGGGTTTTATAGATAAATTAATTTGTAATTAATATTGATTAATCTCATTTAATTACTTCAGAGAAGTAATTAAAGATTTGTTAATGGTTAATGAAGGTCATTAACATAGGATTATTAATAATTAATTAATATGATTAATTTTTAATGATTAATTAGATTAATTAATTTAAAGATAATCATTTAAATTTTTTAAGTGTAATTACTCAATGAAAGTAATTAAGAAATTAATTACTAAGTGTAATTTATTAAGTTTATTTTTGATTAGTTTAAGTTAATTAATTAAGTTTAATTAATTTAAAATGATCACTGGTTAATTTGAGAAGTAATTACTCAATGTAATTAATAAAGAATAATTACTTAGTAAAGTAATTAAGAAGAATAATTGGGTAATGGAAGAGTCTTGGAAATTAATTACTTTATGTAATTAATATAAAGGATAATTACTTAAAGGAAGTAATTAATAATTAATTACTTAGTGTAATTAATTTAGAGTTGATTAATAAAGTTATTAAAAGATAATTAAGAGATGTAGTTAATCTAGGGTGATTAATAAATATAATTAATTAAAGATTAATTATTAAATATAATTGATTAAGGAGTGATAAATTTATCTAATGAAGTAGTTAAAGGTAGTTAATTTTTGAATGTGATTAATCAAGAGTGATTAATCAATATGGATAATTGATAACTAATTACTTAATTTAAATAGGGTAATTATTAATAGATGTAATTAGGGATCATTAATTTATATAATTAATGATGTAATTAAGGATTGATTAATAAGAACAATTAATCAATGAAGGAATTAATTAATGTAATTAATTAAGGATTAATGTAATTAATTATAATTAATTAATTAGTGAAGTAATTACAGGTTAATTACTGAATTTGGTTTGGAATAATTAATTTGTGGAATTAATTAAAGGCTAATTACTTGAATGTAATTAAAGGATAATTAATCAAGGATGATTAATTAGGGTAATTTGTTGAGGGTAATTAATTGATTGATTTGTATTAATTAATGGTTATGTAAGCAAGATTTATTATGATGAGTAATTAATTTAGTTTATTTAAAATTAATTAGGGAAGAAGTAATTAATTTAATTCATTTTAAATTAATTATAGAATGGTGATTATATAGTTATTGCTTATGAATATTTATTTGTACTGATTACACTGAATAGTTGAGTCTCAGATATGAGATAAGTGATGTTGTGTGATTTGGATGTTGTGGTTGCATTTGAGTTGACAATATGAATTATCTGTTTGGGATGATAATATGGATTATCTGTTATGATGATAATGTTGATTATCTATTGTGATATTGTGAATTATCTATCTGTGTGTATATAGATAATATTGAATTGAGTTGTTTTAAACATTAAAACAACTTGGACCTAAAAGATGGCATTTTGGATTTCGATGAGACCGGGATCGGGTTTCCATATTTGGATATCCGAAAACCACATCAATCCAAATTAACGATAGGTCGTGAATCTCAAGTGAAGATGAAGATTCAGAATGCAAGGGTTATCGTCGTTAACTCTGAGGGTGATTCCAAAATGAGTGTAACGAGATAATGCCTTCGGTTTCGTTCGAACCCGGAACGAACTTGAATGGATTGAATGCTTTCAGAACATCGTTAGGTGGACGATGAGCATTCTAAGAGATGTGTTCTCTAAAGGTAATCATAGCCTCAGGCCTCACTTACCGGGAATGGCTAAAACAGGGGAGGTGCAGCAAGGTTAAGTGGGTCATGCCCAAGTAGGACGAGATTTTCCCCTGTCTAGAGGTCCCTTTATATTCGGCTGTGTGGGCAGTTGGTTGCAAACAACTGCGGGGTTGTCTTGTTCGGGACTGTTTAGTAAGGAATGCTTCCAGCCTTGTGTTGCAGCGGATTGGGAGTGATCCTCGGTACGGTGATCTAGGCCACGTACCGTGACGGACGGTACCACAGTAGCCCTGCCATTGTATGGAATTCAAAATCCAATAAGTGCCGTAAGTTTTAGATGTGCCCAACTATGTTGGAACGTGAGATGTAAGCATTCCATCTATTTCTGTATTTTACTTGAAAACCCTAGACATTATTATAATATCATCGGATTTCCTATCAAACGTTTTGGTTAGCGTAAGGTAAAAACTTTTTCATGTTTATGTGTGGGAAGTCTTACGTGATACCTTTTCTTTTCAAAGTTTTATAAAGTTAACCAACCTTAACCTGTCACTCACACCAGACCCATGTCTGATTCGGAGTTTATCTTTTGTTTTCTTAAACTCTTGGGTACTCAAATTTTTACAAGTAGCCAAGGGATTCAGGTTAGCTTTGACGAATTATGGAGGAGCAATGGAGCAGGAGGCTTCGACGTTAGATATATAGTTTTCGCTGTGTGTTCTTTGTATTGGTATCTCTTTGTTGAGTTGTAATAACTAGATAGGTGTTTATAACTGTCTAATATGTGTTGTTTATGCTGTGTAACTCTGATAGATGTTGTATATTATGTAATACTTATGTTATTAATATAATTTATTCGTTCCGCTGTTGAGTTTCTATTATTGTTTTCTTCTTTCTCTTCTTTCTTTTCTCTTTTCCATCCCTTTCTTTCTTAAAGATGATACGACTTTTTGTGGAGAAAAAGTCGGGTCATCACATTGAACCTGAGTTGACTATAGTTAGAAAGCCTGTTCGGATAGTTGTGAGAGATGAGAAGAGGCTAAGAAACACGGCAGTCAAATTAGTTAAAGTCCAGTTGTGATGACTTGGAATTTTGGGCAATATCAATTTAATAATCTGTATTAAAAATTAAATTGATTTGATAATCTTTGTTAATAAGATTTGAATTGATTTAACAATCTTCTTTTAAAAAAATATTTAATTGGTGAATTTTATCTTTTAAAGCTAATAAATTGTTTTCTATTTATAATTTATGTATATTTGTATATATTGTAAATAGAAAAGCTTTGTTTTAAATTTAACTAATAAAATTATGTTTTCAAATTCTAATATACATTTTAGTAATAGGGAAATTATGATTTATTTAATACTAAGCTTTTTAAAGCTATTTAAATAAATAACTATATTGTTTCAAAAATTTTTAAGGTAACTGTTAATTTTTTAAAATATATTCTCCAGCTTAAAGTTTAAATTTAAATAAGGGCAATAAAAAGATTTGTTTTATTTTCTATTTAATATTGCTTAAATAAATATAATTTGTAATTAGATATGAAAGTTTAAAATACAAGATAACATATGAAACATTAATTCATTTAAGTAAGATAAGTAATTTATTAATAATAAGACAATTTCTTTTATAAATTATTTAAAATTGTCAAATGTGTTATTTTCAAATAATATTAATAATGTGATTAGATATAAATAGTTTTTAATAAAAAAATTGAATTTATGTTGATATATATGTATATATATATATAAGTTGACTTTAAATTGGATTTTAGACTTTAATTTGAATTTGAATTAAAATTGAAATTTAAAGGATAGATATTTAAAAATATTTGGATGTAAAATATATGCATAAGATTTTATTTTTTATGTAATTGGTTTTGTTTATGTTTTCTTTAAAGAAATTTATACATATATATACATTTAGATAAGAAATTTATTAATTAAACATAAAAGCTTTAAGTTAACATTTATTAAATATAAATTACTTAAGTGACAAATGTATATATATTAAGCTTGTTTTAAACAAGTGTAAATTAATAAACATAAGTTTTGACAAATGTTGAGAGGAGAAACAAGTGTCACCTTAGATTTTTATTTCTTCTTCTTTTATTTTTAATAAACCATATTTTACTTATAAAAACATAAGCCTTCCTCTCTTCATACCTTTTTTATCTTCTTAGTACAAAAGCCAAGAAAAAAACTTAGACCATTTCTATAAAAAAATCTATAAGTTCAAAATCTCAAACCATATTTATCAAATCACAGAAACCTGATACATCATTCTTCAATCTGAGATCATCTTCCTCAAACCAAAATTAAAAGCCTGCATTTTTCAATCCTGTAATTCATTTTCAAAGACCAAATTTGCAAATCAAAAGCCAGTAGCAGCAAATAAAAAAAATATGCAACTTCAACTATGTTTAGAAAATAAACCTGTAATTAATTGCAAATCAAAACATGCAAAGCAAGTTCAAATATTAAAACCTGAAGCATCAAAGCCTGCTTCTTCTTCAACCTAAGTTCAAACTAAAGCATGCAAACCTGAGATTTGATCAAGCAAGTAAACCTAGAAAATTATTTCAAGCAAGCATGCAGTTTCAAACCAAAGACAAATTCAAGCAACTCAAGTTTTAAATCAAAGGGCATTTCAGTTTTAAAGCATTCAAAAGCTATTTCAAAATTGGTTGCTCTGTTCATCATGCATGCCAGGTGAGTAACATCACTTTTAAATTTGAGTATATAAAATCTGTTGCATGTTCATATCTGGAATTAGTATGTTTGTATGTGTATATATTGTGCATTTCTGTGTATATATTTGATTGTGTGGATGTGTATATGGTTGTTGTATCACCATACTGACTGTGCTTAGTTTCAGAGCTAGGATTTTAAAAAAAAAATCTATTTTCTCTAGATCTAGTTTCTGTTAGGATTTAAAATATAAACAAAAGTTGTTTGTTTAATCATAGATCAATGATTAAATTTTTAACTATGTTAAAATTTAAATTGAATTTCTCTGGAAACCAAAAAGAACAGAGCAAATTTATGATAAGTGAAACTTTTAAACATATCAATTCAATATTTCAGGCTTGTGATCTGAAACCTTATATAAAAACATGATTTTTAAAACTAAAGCCATAATTTTTAGTTTGGGTTTGAACGAGTATGGTGTAGTTGATCAGAATTTGAATTCTGAGTGGTTTCTGGTGATCTCGATGGTCTAGAAGTTTGGGTTTCCTTCTGATGGTAGTCGAGCGATCGAGGACTTCGGCAAAATTATCAAAAAGGTGGATAGATCATCGTGTTACCGGCGGTGAAGGATTGAAGTCTGTAACCCTAATTTTGTTTTACTTGGGTAATTTGATTGGCACGACGTCCCTGGATGATCGAGTTCATCGATACTCAGGGAGATGATAGATGGAATGTTGGCGAAGGTGGGGCCGGAATCTCGGTCATGCTGGTGGTCGGAAGCACGAGATTGGGGTGGTTCCAGGCTTGAGTGTTTTGTTCCAGTATTATTTCAGAGTACTCGAATTTGATTTCGAGTAGGTATTGATGGAATCGGAGTTTGGATGGTTTGAGTGTGTCGTCGCCGACCTAGGGAGGGACGCGACGTCGACCAGTGGTGGTCGAAGCAACTGTGCACATGCACAGTGCAGTTTTGTTTCCTGGTGAAGTTTGGGTGAGCAGGGGATGAATACTCGAGTTTTATTCGAGTTGTGTTTTTCTTGAAGCATTGAAGTTTTGGCTCGAAGTAATTGAGGGGTAGCTCGGGTAAATGTTTGGTTACAGGTTTTTTTTAAAACCTGTCAGCCTTTTTAAATTTTAAAACTGAATTAAAATGTAAAGCCAGATTTGAAGAAAGTTTTTAAATCAAGTTTAAGTATGGATTCAAATTTAACTTAGTATCCTGGTTTTGAAATGAATAAGTTTTAAAATTTAAATTGTTTTAACAACTTTAAATGTCTAAAGTATATTTTAAAAACGACTTGAATTTGAAATGAATTTGGTTTTGAAACTCTTTAAGATTTCTTTATAAAATAAGTGTTTCTTTAACATATGATTAAGAAGGTTTTTAAACTGTTTTTAAATTTTTAAAGTTTAATTTGTATTTAATTTGAATTTTATACTTGAAATGGAATCTAAAAGTTAATTCAAAAGTAAAATGTTTTCAAATGTTTTTTTATTAATGACAATTTAGTCATAAGTAAGAAATGTTTTTATCTTAAAGGTAAATTAAGATTTAATGGTTTGTGATTCATTAAATTATTAAGGAATTAAAATGGATAATCAATTAATGTAATTAATTAATGATTTGGATCAATTAATTTATTAACTAAGGATTTAAACTAATTAACTAAGGTTTAAGTTAATTACTTAAGGTTAATTAATTTGTAATTAAGGATTATTAATTAGATAAGTTAAGATTTTTAATTAGTGATTAGAAATTAATTAATCAAGTAATTAAGATTAATAAAGTTACAGTTAAGCACTTAATTAATTAAACATTTAGAGATTAATTAATAATTTATTAAAGATAAATTAATTTGTAGTTAATAATAATTAATCTAAGCTTAATTACTTAAGAGAAGTAATTAAAGAATTAATAATAGTTAATGAAGATCCTTAACTAGGGATTATTAAATAATTAATTAATGTGATTAATTTTAATAATTAATTAGATTAATTAATTAAAGACAACCATTTGTGAAATTGTTTAAGTGTAATTACTTAATGGAAGTAATTAAGGAATTAATTACTCAATGTAATTCATTAAAATAATGTGATTAGTTTAAGTTAATTAATTAAGTTTAATTAATTTAAGATAATCACTGGATTATAAGTTAAGCATAATTACTTGATGTAATTAATGAAGTATAATTACTTAGTGAAGTAATTAGGATAGGTAATTACTGGATGTAATTAATTGAGGTATGAAAGTAATTTGGGTAATTACTTTGTGTAATTAATTGAAGGATAATTAATTAATGGAAGAGGTTTGGGATTAATTACTATGTGTAGTTATTATAAAGGATAATTACTTAGTGAAAGTAATTAATAATTAATTACTTAGTGTAATTAATTTAAGGATTGATTAATAAAGTTATTTGAAGATAGTCAAGTGATGTAATTAATTAAGGGTAATTGATTACTAATGAGATTAATCAAAGGTGATTAATAAATATAATTAATTAAAGATTAATTATTAAGGAGTAATTTATTTATTTAATGAAGTAATTAAGGGTGGTTAATTACTAAATGTGATTAATCAAGATTGATTAATGAATAATTAATTTAAGATTAATTATTAAATGTAATTAATTTAAATAGTATATTTAATTAAAACATAATTAGGGATCAATAATTTATATAATTAATAATGTAACTAAAGGTTAATTAATAAAGGTTAATCAATCAATAAGTGATTATAAAGTAATTAATTAATTGTAATTAATTAAGGATTAATGTAATTGATTATAATTAATATATTAATGAAGAAATTAAAGGTTAATTACTGAAATTGGTTAAGAATAATTAATCTGTGTAATTTGTTAAAGGCTAATTACTTAATGTAATTAGAAAATAATTAATCAAGGATGATTAATTAAGATGGATAATTAAAGAATGATTAATTAATTGATTGGTAATTAATTAATGGTTATGTAAGCAAGATTTATGTGATGAAAGTAATTAATTTAATTTATTTTAAATTAATTAGAGATGAAGTAATTAATTTAATTCATTTTAAATTAATTATAGATGTGATTAATAAATCATTGCTTATGTATGCTGAATGATATTAAATGCTTTGCATTGTTGATATCTCTGATATGAGATATGTGCTGATTTGTGATATGGATGCTTTGGTTGAATTGAGATGATAATGTGAATTATCTATTTGTGATGATAATGTGAATTATCTATTTGCGATGATAATGTAGATTATCTATTGTGAGATTATGAATTATCTATATGTGTGAATATAGATAATAAAATTGAATTGTTTTAACTTTAAAACAACATGGACCTAAAAGATGGCGTTTTGGATTTTGATGAGACCGAATCGGGTTCCCAGATTTGGATATCCAAAAACCACATCGATCCAAATTAACGATAGGTCGTGAATCTCAAGTGAAGATGAAGATTCAGAGTGCAAGGGTTATCGTCGTTAACTCTGAGGGTGATTCCAAACTGAGTGTAACGAGATAATGCCTTCGGTTTCGTTCGAACCCGGAACGAACTTGTATGGATTGAATGCTTTCAGAACATCGTCAGGTGGACGATGAGCATTCTAAGAGATGTGTTCTCTAAGGGTAATCATAGCCTCAGGCCTCATCAACCGGGAATGGCTAAAACAAGGGAGGTGCGGCAAGGCTAAGTGGTTAGCACCCAAGTAGAACGAGATTTACCGCTATCTAGAAGTCCTTTTATATTTGGCTGTGTGGGCAGTTGGTTGCAAACAACTGCGGAGTTGTCTTGTTCGAGACTGTCCAGTACGGGATAGTTCCGACCTTGTGTTGTAGGGGATTTAGGGTGGATCCTTGGTACGGTGATCTAGGCAACGTACTGTGACGGGCGGTACCCCAGTAGCCCTACCATTGATGGAAACCCATTCTTCGTACGTGCCCTTACGGCTTTGATTGTATTACACACCTTGTGGCTAGTAGCTCGAATTTAATGAATGTAACAATTTCAGCTATTTTATATTTACTTGAAAACCCTAGACCCTATTATAATATCACTGGATTTCCTATCAAATCTTTTGGTTAGCATAAGGTAAAAACTTACCCATGTTTATGTGTAGGGAGTCTTACGTGATACCTTTTCTTTTCAACGGTTTTTATAGTTAAGCAACCTTAACGTATAACTCACACCAGACCCATGTCTGACCCGAAGTTTATCTTCTGTTTTCTTAAACTCTTGGGTACTCAAATTTTTACGAGTAGCCAAGAGATTCATGTTAGCTTTGACGAATTCTGGAGGTGCAATGGAGTAGGAGGCTTTAGCGTTTGTGGATATACACACACACACACATATATATATAAATAAATATATATATATATATATATATATATATATATATATATATAGTGTTCCGTTGTGTGTTCTCTGAGTCGTTGTTTGAGTTGTAATAATTAGACAGGTGTTTGTAACTGTCTAGTATGCGTTTTATAATCCGTATAACTCTGATAGATGTTGTATACTATGTACTATTTCATGTGATTAATATAATTCATTCGTTCCGTTGTTGAGATTCTGATGTTATTCATTCTTTCTTCTCTATCTTTCTCTTTTCTATCCCTTTCTTTCTTAAAGATGACGCGTCTTTCTGTGGAGAAAAAGCCGGGTCGTTACACCAGTGGAGCGAAGATGAGAGAGCCTATACTTGGAAGACCGAGAGCAGGATTTGAGATGCTTATCCTATATTTTGATGGTATGTTTTACCTTTTTGATTGATTTGTCGTGTACCTTAACATAATTTCGAGGATGAAATTCTCTAAGAGGGGATTCTGTAATGACCCTAATTTTAAGTAACATTATTTAGGATATTAATTAGCTTAATAAAATAAAATAATATGTTGATTAAGAGATTGATATTTGTGATTAAAATAAGAGGTAGTCGTTCTTAAGAGAATAAATGAACTAAAATGAATTAAAATAATATGGGTAAAGGAAATTGGCGAGGGGCAAAGTTAGAAAAAGAATATTCTAATACCCTAAACCCTTAGCGTTAATTTCGATACCATCACTTCTTTACTTAGGAAATGCTTTTAAAAGAGTGATTTAAATGTTTTATGACCCTTTTGCTCTGTTGAAGGTAGAACCCAAAGGTTTCGAAGGAGATAGTTTTAAATGCTTTCGAAAGGTTGTTCCACATTTTTTACTTGAACCCTAATGGTTTTGAAAGGTTTGATTTTCTAATGCTTTCGGAAGGTTTTAATGTAGGTTTTGAAGGGGTGGTTCCCCAATGGTTTCGAAAAGTTTGAGAGGAAGGGTTTTCCAATGTTTTCGAAAGGCAATGGTAAGTGTTTTAAAGATAGGATGTCTACGGTTTTTATAGTTTTCGAAGGGAAGGTTTTTCAATGGTTTCGAAAGGTTTATATGAATGGTTTCAAAAGGAATATTTTGGACTTTCGGCCTAGGTAAAAAAAAGGGTTTACTTGGTTTCGAAAGGGATACTTTCAATGGGATCTAAAAGTGGACTTTCAAGGTTTTAAAATGTTTTCATCGACAAAGATTTGTGTAAAGTATGTGTGTGTGTGTGTGTGTGTGTGTGTGTGTGTGTGTGTGTATAACATGACAAGGTGATTTGTGTAAAGCATAGAGTATATTTTCCTTGTTTAAAGTATGATTTAAAGGTTTAAATCAATTTGAGAAGAAAAGGTTTTCAAGGAAAATTTAAGGGAAATTAGCCTCTGTAAAATGACTCAGATATTTGTATACCAGATGGGAATGGTATAGGGTCGCGCCTATACATCAGCTATTAGCCCCTAGCTAATTTAGTCCAAAATTCCAATGTGTAGAGTTTTGTCACAGATAAGAAAAAAATGATGTTACACACAAAAAGGAATATATATGTACAGAGATAGGTTATTCGTGAGCACACAAAACAATTAGGATCAATTGACCCGGAGAAAGTAAGTTAGAGGCAGACCATACAGAAGAGGAGTATCTAACAAAAGTTCAATTATTTGTTTATATCGTCTGGTAAGCCTGAGTCAGCAATAGGTTAGTAGTTAGCCAAACAAAACTATAGCGTTTGGACAGATAGTCCTTTTGTTATGTATGTTTACATGATAATCCTTTATCATTTTAACCCGTTTTGGTTGTAGTCTAGTAAGCCTGAGTCAGGAAAAGGTTAGTAGTTAGCCAAACAAAACTATAGCGTTTGGACAGATAGTCCTTTTGTTATGTATGTTTACATGATAATCCTTTATCGTTTTAACCCGTTTTGGTTGTAGAATTATGATTTGAAAAAGATATGTTTTAAAAGGATATTAGTGAGGGGAAACCCATTTCACGAAGCGGCGTGGTCTCACTTGATATCAAATAACCGAGTTGTATATTATTATTCACACCAGGCTTTATGTCTGACTCGAATTTTATGCTTTTCTCCTTAAAATTTCGGGTGCTCAAAATTGATTTGAGTAGGTTGAGGGTTAAGGATTTTCAGGTTTTAGTAGGTTGACGAATAAAGCTTCCGAAGACGAGCAGGGGGTCATGGCTAGCTATCTAGGAGTTATTTTGTTATTTTATTCTGTTGTGTTGTATTAAGTCTATTATGACTATTTAGTACTCCGGTCAACCTAGAAGGCATCTCCATATGTCGCTCTTAATGTATTTTGTAATAATTATATTTGATCTGAACCTGGGAAACGATTAGGATTATGTAATGGAATATAAAACATTTTTGTGAAAGTAATTAGAAAAGTTTTTTTTTTTTGAAATCTGTGATTTTGTTTTATATTCATGTGCTTCTGTTATTATGGATACCATTACATTACCGTATCTGGTCACTGTAAGTTAATACTATGATAACTACAGCATCTGTAGCGCTTAGCTTCGAGTCTCCGGATAGGGGATGTTACAATTTATGGGTAGTTAACCCTAAGTAAAATGACTCAGATATTAGAATACCAGTTGGGGCTGGTATAACTAATTTATTCCAAATTTATAGTGTTTAGGGCTTTGCCATAGATAAAACTAAAATGATGTTACACACAAAAAAGAATCAATAGAGAAGAGATAGGTTATTGGTGAGCCCGTAAAACCACTAGGATCAGTTGACCTTGAGAGAATTAAGTTAGGGAAAACCGTCCAGAAATGTAGTATCTAACATAAGAAAGATTACTTGTGGTTTTTCTCTACGAGGCCTGATTCAGCTAAAGGTTAGTAGTTAGCCAAACAAAACTATAGTGTTCGGACGAATATTCCATTTTTTTATCATATTATATGCTTTCATGATATTGATATTATTGTTTTAACCCGTTTTGGTTGCCGGATTAATTTTGTAACAAATATGTTTTAAAAGGAATTTAGTGAGGGAAAACCCATTCCGCTAAGCTTTATGGTCTCACTTAATTTCAAATAACTGAGATATATGGTATTATTCACACTAGGATTTATGTCTAACTCGAAGTTTATGTTGATCCCCTTAAACTCTCGGGTGCTAAAAATTGATTTGAGTTGGTTGAGGATTGAGGATTTTCAGGTTTTAGTATGTAGACGAATAAAGCTTCCGAAAACGAGCAGGAAGCTGATGCTAGCTATATCTAGGAGTTGGTTTTTTTTGCTATGTTGTATTGTGTCTGTTGTGACTCTTTAGTACTCTGGTCAACCAATGGGGCATCTTTATATGTCGCTCTTGGTGTATTTATGTAATAATTATATTTGATCTGAACCTGGGAAACATTTTGGGTTTATACAACTTGGATATTATATGTTGTTTTGAAATGTAATCAGAAAAGTGTTTTAATCTGTGATGATTTTATTTAATATTCAAGTGCTTCTGATATTATGGATACCATTAACATTACCGTATTTGGTCACCGGAAGTTAATACTATGGATGACTGCAACATCTGTAGCACCTAGCTTCAGGCCTCCAAATAAAGATGTTACAAAAGTGCATGAAATTTACCCATGAGAGAGAAGGCCTTTTCATAGGAGTATTTCTAGTGAGGATCACTTATAGTATTCACATGGCGGGTAGATGACTCTTCGAGATGGTGTAGAATATCAGGAGCTTGAGAAGCTCATGCTAGCATTCGTAGATGATTTTCTTATCTTATAGTGAAGGAGAAGTACAAGATGTGTTTGAGGATAGTGCTAACGTATTAAGGAAACATGCTAACTAAGGAGTGGGGTTCCTAGTGTAGATAAGAGTTGGGTATCTTACCAGTTATGATTTCCGTTTGAAGTAAGAGCAAGAACCAAGGATGTTGATGAGCGAGATAATAGACCTACCTGAATAGAGATGGCATAGTGTCTGTGGAGATGAGGCAGTATGGACTAACCGAGTTATTTTGATCATATAGAGGATATGCCGTTTATAACTACATCGATAGATTTAGAGATGAGGTACTATGAGAGTGCCATCATCTGAAATTAATGGTTTTTCTAGTGGAATTAAGATATGTCGGATATACATCTTATTGAGAGAGGAATGATAGAGGATGTTAGTGTTTTGGTATGTGGAAAAGCTTACAAGAAGCATTAAGGATAATGATGCCAGACTGATTGGTGATATTGAAGTTGAACCAAGAGCGGCTTAAGTAGTAGGTGTTGAAGTAAGTAGAAGTTCTATAAGAGTGGAAATGGAGGTGATAGTATAGAGAAGACGAAGGAGAGCATGAGGATTGATGATATAAAATTCTTTACTTGATAGGGTTTTCAATTTATCGCACTCACTATCACTAATGGAATTTGTTAATCGAAAAATTGGATCAACACCTAAAAATCAGATGAAAGCACTAGTCCAGATTAAATAAACAGAAAAGTAGTAACACAAGAGACAATTTTTATAACGGTTCGGTGTAATCCCCGGCTTACGTCCACTTTAATCTTTTTGTTGGTCGCTTTATCCCTGGATTACTGTAACGACCCATAAATCTCAATAATTAAATTGGTTAATGTAATAAAAAAAATTAATTAAATTTAGGAAGAAATAAAAACTTTGAAATTTATAATGAAGTGAATGTTACAAATGAAATGTAACAATGGTAGCTAAAACTAATTATTAAAAATTGAAGTGAAATCCTAATTAATTGAAAAAATTGTAAGGTTATAATTGATTGTAAATAGTAAATTAGGAAATAAATTCAAAGTTCTATAAATTGATGAAATATTACGCAATAAATTATAATTTGATAAAATCAATGATAGATAAGTATTTATAATATTTGTTTCTTGATAATAAAGTATGAATAGGATTAAATTAGGCAAATAGTGATAATTAATAATTATTTACCCATTTATTAATTTATTGAATTAGATTTAAATCCATTTTAATTAAACGTAATTAAAAACTACGTTAACATGAATTTAGTTGATGACTTTTAAAATATTAGGGTAATTGGATATATATTAATGTTAAATTTATCCATAAGATGATGATTGATTGAATAAAGGGATTGAAAACACATTGAATTAATTTATTTGAAATTAAAAATATAATTTATTTGAATTTACTTAAATTGAAGGTAAACACTATAAATTTTGTAATAAATCCTTATTTGATTGACATGGAAATTTTGGTTAATGAATTATAAGTTTATTTGTAATCAGAGATGATAGAAATGGTAAATAATTAAATTTCAATTGAAAAAGTGATTTAATTTAATTTAATATTAATTTATTTACTTAACTAGAAAATAGCCATTTTGACCACTGACTCGAATTTCGACGAAACCAGTTTCATCGGATCCATAACGGTGAATTATTATAGGATTTCAAGTTTCATAACGATCAGGTTTGTCGTTTGATCATACGGGCTTGAAACGCCTAGAAATTAATTAAATTGAAATCAATTTGAAATAACTTGATTTTAGCATAACTTCTTCGTACGATGGAATTTGGACTTGAAACCCGCTCCATTGCGATTTAAATATTTAAAAACATCTATTTTGATATATGGGTTGACCCATTTTCGTTCCGGAGTCAGAACGGGCTCTTCGGGCCATATGTCATTTAACTTTCAATGCAAATCAATCCGATCCATTCTAATTTCAGCTTTGCCCATATACACCTCGTTATAAACCCTAGCCCATTTTTTATGTTCATTATTCTGTACGTGCAATTCCAGTTGCTCCTCCTTATTCCAATGGTAGACAAACCAAAGTCTTATTGCAATTTCAAATAAAATTCAAAGCCAAAAATTCAGACTCCTCAAATAACATCAAATTATATATCAATCTGAAGCTCTCGACGAGCGCACCTCAGATTTGAAATTCGTTTTCCAATATGAATCACTGTTCGTCCGGAAATTGATGAATTACCCATGACCATTCATCGCGCCTCGATCAAACTTATCCGATCGTCGAATCAATTTGTGGTTATTATGGAGGGCATTGAGGGCTGTCAATCGGTATGGTTCATAGGTGATGTTGATGGTTGGATTGGGTGTGATAATTCATTGGGGTTTGAGGGTAATAGGCGGTGGCTGCTTGTTTTCGCGCTTGGAGGATGGAAGTCGTTCGACTTGGGGTCGCTGGTAGGTCTGGGGACGTGCGGCGTGACTCTAGAGGAGGTGTGGCGCGTGGATCGAGTGTCGCATGTAGTTTCAGGGCAGGCTTGTTTACCAGATCGCGTAGCACTGTTGCAAGGAGGGAGCAACTGACGTGGCCATTTCCTAGTGGTGAGGTTACTTTATTTATTTATTTATTTAAATTTTCAATTCAGATTTGTTCTAATATCAATAACTTTCACTTACGAGGTCCGTTTTACGCACGGTTTTCTCCACTTGGATCATATCAAAATTCCAGATATTTTGGCACTGGTTTGGTTGGATTCTGAGACTGTAGAAATTTTAGGTTTAAACTTGATTTAGATTCAATTTAAATTCAAAAAGGCGAGTGTTTTAACCCACTCACAACTTCAAAATTTTCTTATGTTTGTTAAATTGATTTATGATGTGATTAGAAATTTATTTATGACTGTTTAGCATATTTTGAATCATCATCTCGGTTTATTTGAATTTATTTGGATAAAATATTAATTTAATTTATTATTGAATATAAACTGCCAGTAAATACCTGTTATTTATTATCTGTTCTATATTGATGTTATTGATTGAATTGGATGATGATTTTGATAAATGTTTGATGATTCATATTGGTTGAATGGATTTGTATTTTATACTGTTATAAACTACAAGTTGTTGTGAATTTTTATTCATTCATGATTGCGGTTTGAAATGATATATAACCATATTTATATATTAAATTGTGGATTGAAATGATAAATATCCGTGTCACTTTACCATAAGATAGAAAATTACATACAGACACCATGGTCTATATATAAAAATATTTTGAAATGATTTCTATGGTTTTGTAAAGAAATATATGGTTTTAGATAAATATTGATTTTAGATATTATATAAATGTTATTTTATCCTTGATTTTAAGCTATGTATAATTTGTTTTAATATAGAATAAGCTTAATAATAAGTTTGATTTTTATTAAAGATAATATGGTTAAGTATTTAAATTATATTTTAATATAGAGTTTATAATGATTTAAATAAAATTACGTTTGGAAGATAAATTTGAGATTTATTTGAAATTGAATTTATTTAAGAATTAAACTCAAATAAGCATGACGTGAAATTTATTAAATTTGAAATTTTAGAGGGTATGATTTTTATAACTTGATTTTGGTTTAAGGTGAACTAAATGAATACATCAAGTATAAATAAACTGAAAGAAATATTTAGTTATTTGTAATTTGAGTTTGATTTAAATGATAATGGATATATTAAGTAAAATATTACAAAACTAAATAATAGGAAGTTGAATTGTAATTACCAAACTTAGTTTGAAATTGTTGAATACATAAAGTTTGAAATATATTAAATTTGAAATGGTTTATTCTGTGGATCAAATCTGTTTTGAAATCAATAAAATTTGGAATAGTTTACTTGGAAACTGAATTGCATTGAAATTTATGATTTGGGATTTGGTTTAAATTTAAATTTTAGAAATTCGAGTTGTTTTGGAATTGATTTGTGAAATTGAAGAAGCTATTTTACTATATAAAGTATTTTAATATTAAACCATTTAAGTGGTGTAGTTATGTTTCAAGTTATGAGTTTCAAAGTATTATGATTTCGAAATGTTATAACGTTGAAAGTGCTATGATTTTTGGAAAATATATATTTGAAATAAAAATGATATTATATTGATTTGGGTTATAATAAAAATGATATCATATTGATTTGGTTTTTAAAAGGGAAAGGATATCACATTTATATGGTTTTGAAATAGATATTATATTCTGGTTTTGAAGTATAAATTATTTTCAAATGACCGCGGTGTTATAGTAACATTTGGTTGTTAAAGAGACTGGGATCGGAAGTCGTCATACTCTCTGCCAACTCCGAAAACCACTTTAACAACCGTGCACACGGTGGAGATTCTAGAATGTAGTAGGATGGTGGCGGCATTCCTTTGAGGTATATACGTGGACCCGACTCCTGTGAATTGGCATAAGGTAGCTAAAACAAAAGCGATCGACGGGCTAAGGAGGTAGCACCTCTTATCGGACACACTCCTTCGATACCATTCTATTACTTTGTGATTGATTAAGGCCCTTTTGATTTTGGGGGTGTGGCTCGAGGTGGACGGTAGTGGCTGTTATGCGTTACCACCGGTCCGGAAGCGTAATTGGTATATCTACCCTGACATTGCCTAGTTGTGCCGTGTCACTTACCCTAGCGCGTCTTATACGATTTTGTTTTGTACCATACCTATGGAGTGCCCTCTGACGACGTCCAGTACGGGGGAGATTACAGTACTGTATAGACTATGGGAATATAAAAGTGTGTTAAGGTGGAAAATGTAAAGCATTAACGCTATTTTCAAGTACATAATACTCTACTTTGGACACTATTATAATAGCGTATATTACTACATAGTAGATAGTTTAACGGATCCTTAGGAGGTGTGAATCTCGAACATCTCTTAAGTTACTTCACACACATTAGACACTGGATAGGAGATGTCAAAACCCGTAAACATCTCTGACGCCGTTCCATTCATATTTATTTTTGTTGGTTTAACTCACATAAGTTCTTTTAGTTCTAACTCGAGTGTTTTGTCTTTTCAAATCGCTCGGGTCAGCCTGAGCTTTTAGGATTTGAAGACTTTATTTCTGAAGGACGAAGACGAAGATTGTATTACTATCATTTATTATAATAAACCACTACATTCATACTATTCTGCTGCATTTTTTTTGGGATGTGTAACTCTGATTTTGTGCTGTATAAGTATAATCAAATGTTTTTGTAAAACAGCTTCATAAACTGTTATTTGATTATTATATTTTGTCATTCCGCTGTTAGATTCTGTTTTGTTTTATTTCTTTCTTTGTTTTTCTTATTTACCCCAATAACAATCCGCCCTTCTGTATGGTTTGAGTCTGACATGTGTGGTTTATCGTCGATTTAAAGCGTACAAAAAGGCGGGATGTTGCATTTGGTATCAAAGCTTTGGTTTAGCGAAAACCTTAGCTTTGTGGGGTCTGACTCTTTATTAATAGGGTAGTAATAACCTATGATGAGTCGTTGAGTGTATATATATTAAAGAGCGTATTTGTTAGTGTTATAAATAGTTTTGATATTGTGTTGATTTGTTCCGTTTTGTATTTATAGATTCTAGTTGGTGCATAGGACGCTATGACATCAATAGGAATTTATAAACACTTAATAGGACAAACCAACACAATATTTGTTTTGAATATAGGTGAATGAAATAATTTTTTCTTTTATATTTTATATATATATAATAATTTTTTTTAAATGATATATGTTTGGGTGTAATATAATAGTTGTTAGGTAGAGAAATTTATAAATATTGGTTGGAAATAAGATTTTAAATAAAATAAACGAAATTGGAAATGTAGAACCTAAGTCCCGAGGTTTTTGAAAATTTCTTTCAAATGGTTTCGGAATATAATAATAATATGGGTTAGAAGTATTTTTTGATATAAATATTTCCACATAATTTGAAAGAATTGTTTTAAAGAAACTTTGGAAAGAAATAAGTTCTGTACTCCCATCTATGTCGCTGGGAAATAATTTCAGTTATGAGTGCACGCATCATCGACATTCATTTCCGAGTTTCAGAGTGGGAATGCCACTGTAGTAGTTTTACTATAGATTTATTTTGATAAACAAAAATAAATTTTAAATTGTTTTAAATATAGTTGGATATATATAAGTTGTAAGTATACACATTTATCTATTATTTTAAAATGATTTGAAACTAAACCCGGTATTTAGTTCTTAAGTTTCTGTTAATTAATAGTTTTTATTAGTGTAGTGAAAAGGAATTTAACTAATAATTGAAACCTCTAAATGAAATTACAAGCATTGCACATTAAATTAATTGAATTTCAATTGCATTCTTAAAAAAAGCATATATATAACTTACCAAAGATTTAAAAGTTGAAATGTCTAATAAGAAAATGTAATGGAAATTATACAAGTAAAACTTGAAGTAATGAAAGTATTCAATGAAGTCCTTTAATAAATAAGAGTTGAGGATATATTATAAGCTTAAGTTATAATTGAAATGTTACTATAAGTAAATATAATAGAAAGTAAATATTATAAATAAACGATTATAAACTTAATTAAATGAATTGAAATGCTAAGAAATTTAATGGAACACGAATACTATGAATAAATGAATGAAAACAAATGAAATTGAGAAATGAATGAATGTAATGCAATAAAAAGAAAATTTACGTGATATAAATAAAAATGAGTTTATGTAAGTATAAGTGCATATAAGTGAGATAAACACTGAATCAATGGATGGAAAAGAAATTTTCAAGAAATAAATGTAAATTAAAAAGATAAATCATTAAATGAATGAAAAGGAAATCAAACAACAAATGTTATGAAATGAAATTAATAAGAATGAACTTGATCTATTGTTTATAATTGTTGTTTGTTTGGTTTATGGTTGTTTGGGCAAGGATACTTTAAAATTATTTGGATGAATGAACAATCTATTTAGTTTCATCTAAGACTGTTGAGTAAATTGTGAACTTAGTAGTTTATTTTTTATTATGTACAATTTAAAGTTTTTGCACCCGAATAACTCTTTGCTTTGTTTTGTTTGATATGAAGGGATAATGGATTTATGTCGATTTTATATGATGATTGTATATTGGTTGCAAGTGATTGTTGTTTATATTGATTTGTTTGTTAATGGTTGAAACAACTTTAAATGTTTCATTTTATATAATTATTAACTATTTTTAGATTATATAAGTGAAACATAAGTTATGGAAGCAATTACTACTGCTTTTGGTTTCATAATTAAGCGTTGGTTGCCAAACAGATAGGTACGTTTTCGGATTTCGGTTTTATAACGTTATCATATTGTTTTTCCCATGTTGGGATATATTATTTGGAAATTATATGTTATATATTGTTGTATTTGATATTATAATTTTACCCTAGCCTCTTCGTATAAATGAAACTCTGTCGAAATTTTTCGTAAAGTTTGGACGTAGAAATTTTTTGAAAATGTTTTCCAAACTTTATTAATTTGAGTATAAAAAGATTTATTGGTTATAAATTGGTATAATTTAATTAAATTAATTAATTTTGTAAATTTATTTGTTTATAAATTTAATATTTTTGAATAAAATGTATTGTTTTCTCAATTCTTTCTTTTTCCCTTCTTTTTCCTTTTCGGGAATGAAAAGTTTTGAGTGGGGGAGAGTGTAACGACCCGTAAATCTCAATAATTAAATTGGTTAATTTAATAAGATTTTTATAATTAAATTTTGGAAGAAATAAAAACTTTAAAACTTGTAATGAAGTGAATGTTACAAATGAAATGTAGCAATGGTAGTTAAAACTAATTATTGACAATTGAAGTGAAATCCCAATTAATTGAAATAATTATAAGGTTGTAATATATTGTAAATAGTAAATTAGGAAATAAATTCAGAGCAATATAAATTGATGAAATAATACGCAATAAACTGTAATTTGATAAAATCAATGATAGCTAAGTAATTATAATATTTGTTGCTTGATAATAAAGTATAAATAGGATTAAATTAGGCAAATAGTGATAATTATTAATTATTTACCCATTTATTTAATTTATTGAACTAGATTTAAATCCATTGCAATTAAACGTAATTAAAAACTACGTTAACATGAATTTAGTTGATGACTGTAAAAATATTAGGGTAATTAGATATATACAAATGTTAAATTTATCCATAAGATGATGATTGATTGAATAAAGGGAGTGAAAACAAATTGAATTAATTTATTTGAAATTAAAAATATAATTTATTCGAATTTACTTAAATTGAAGGTAAACGCTATAAATTTTACAATAAATCCTTATTTGATTGACATGGAAATTTTGGTTAATGAATTATAAGTTTATTTGTAATCAGAACTGATAGAAATATTAAATAATCAAATTTGAATTGAAAAAGTGATTTAATTTAATTTAATATTAATATATTTAACTAACTAGAAAATGGCTATTTTGGCCACTGACTCGGATTTCGACGAAACTAGTTTCATCGGATCCATAACGGTGAATTATTATAGGATTTCAAGTTTCATAACGACCGGGCTTGTCGTTTAATCATACGGGCTTGAAATACCTAGAAATCAATTAAATTGAAATCAATTGAAATCAATTTGAAATAACTAGATTTTAGCATAACTTCTTTGTACGATGGAATTTGAACTTAAAACCTACTTCATTGCGTTTAAAATATTTAAAAACATCTTATTTGATATATGGGTTGATCCATTTTCGTTTTGGAGTCAAAATGGGCTTTTCGGGCCATTTGCCGTTTAACTTTCAATCCAAATCAATCCGGTCCATTCTAATTTCAGCTTTGCCTATATATAGCTCGTTATAAACCCTAGCCCATTTCTTTTGTTCATTATTCTATACGTATAATTCCAGTTGCTTCTCCTCATTCCAATGGTAGACAAACCAAAATTCAAATTGCAATTTTAGATAAAATTCAAAGCTAAAAATTAAAACTCCTCAAATAACTCAAATTAGATATCAATCTGAAGATCTCGACGAGCGCATCTCAGATTTGAAATTCGTTTTCCAATATGAATCACTGTTCGTCCTGAAATTGATGAATTATCCACGGCCGTTCATCGCGCCTCGATCAAACTTGTCCGATCGTCGAATCAATTTCTGGGTATTGTAGAGGGGACCGAGGGGAGTCGATCGGTATGGTTTGTAGGTGATGCTGATAGTTGGATTAGGTAAGATAATTCATTAGGGTTTGAGGGTAATAGGCGGCGGCTGCTCGTTTTCACGCTTGGAGGATGGAATTTGTTCGACTTGGGGTCGCCGGTAGGTCGGGGACGTGTGGTGTGACTCTAAAGGAGGTGTGGCATGGCGGCCTAGCGTCGATCAAGTGTCACCTGTAGTTTAGGGCGGGCATGTGTACCAGATCGCATAGCACTGTTGCAAGGAGGGAGAAACTGACGTGGTCGTTTCCTAGTGGTGAGGTTGCTTTATTTATTTATTTAAATTTTCAATTCAAATTTGTTCTAATATCAATAACTTTCACTTACGAGGTCCACATTATGTAGGATTTCTTCGCTTTGATCGTATCGAAATTATAGATATTTTGGCATGGGTTTTGTTGGATTCTGAGACTGTTGGAATTTTGGGTTTAAACTAGATTCAAATTCAATTTAAATTAAAAAAAGGTGAGTGTTTTTACCCACTCACAACTTCTAAAATTTCTTATGTCTGTTAAATTGATTTCTGATGTGATTAGAAATTTATTTATGACTATTTGGCATATTTTGAATCATCATCTCGGTTTATTTGAATTTATTTGGATAAAATATTTATTTAATTTATTATTGAATATAAACTGCCAGTAAATACCTGTTATTTATTATCTGTTCTATATTGATGTTATTGATTGACTTGGATGATGATTGTGATAAATGTTTGATGATTGATATTGGATGAATGGATGTTGTATTTTATATTGTTATAAAATGCAAGTTGTTGTGGAATTTTATTTCATTCCGGATTGTGGTTCGAAATGATATATAACCATATTTATATATTAAATTGCGGATTGAAATGATAAATATCTGTATCACTTGACCATAAAATAGAAAATTATATATAGACACCGTGGTCGATATACAAAAATATTTTGAAATGATTTCTATGGTTTTGTAAAGAAATATATGGTTTTAGATAAACATTGATTTTAGATATTATATAAATGTTATTTTATCCTTTATTTTAAGCTATGTATAATTTGTGTTTGCACAAAAACTGGGCAAACACCTCCAAGTCGTATGATTTAGTCGATTTTAAGTTGTTCTTAGTGATTTGGGTGATTTATGCAAATATATAAAAAGCAGGGACTAAACTGTAAAAGACACACAGATTTATAGTGGCTCGGCCAGAACGTGCCTACGTCCACTTTATATGTTATTCTCCTTTTCTATTCAGGTTACAAGTACAAAGCTTTGATTACAAGTAACTGAAAGTTATTTGAAAGTTCTATCCGTGCTTGAGCTCTCAAACTTGTGTGCCATTGTTGTACCCCTGCCCCTCTATTTATAGAGTGAGGCTGAGTGTAGGGGTCCTGGATGTATATAGCTGCTGGTGGGCCTGGGCTGAAGCAATCTGGCCTGGCAAGGTTGGTCCGGTCGTGTCCTCCCTTGCTTCTAGTTCGGTAGTGAATGGCATGTGTGTTGGTCTGGTGGTGTGGGCATAGCTTGGACCGGTTATGAGTGGTTCATGCCCTAGAGGTGAGGTGGTGTCTTGGTTCGGAGGTGGATGGTTCGGTGGTGAGTGGACCGGTAGCGCATGGAGATGGAGTTGGTTCGGCAGGGAGATGGAGAGTGGGTTGGTTCGGCAGGGAGATGGAGAGTGGGGTGGTTCGGCAGGGAGATGGAGAGTGGGTTGGTTCGGCAGGGAGATGGGGTTGGTTCGGCAGGGAGATGGAGAGTGGGTTGGTTCGGTTATGCATAGGAAGGGAGTCGGTTCGGCGATCTTGGGCCGGTCGAAATACACCCAACACTTGCCCCCCCCAAAGTAGGGCATGTGCATGCATATGGCGTGCTTTGTTTTGGCTTGGACATCTTCATTCGGTCCTGTGTGCCGAACCGATTGGTCAGGTCATTTATTTTTGCCTATAAGTATGGGCTTCGTGTCTCTGTTCTTCTTCCATCGTTTGTGATAGCCGAATCAACCAAGTGCCGATCCAGACTTGACTATTTGTGATAGCCGAATCAACCAAGTGCCGAACTAGTCTCGCCTACCGAATCAAGGCGAGGTTTAGCCCCGCCGAACAAACTTTTATGATTTAAACTACCGAATGGGATCGGAGAGCATGAGTACCGAATGACACCTTGGCTTTGAACTATTGGATGAACTCTGGGACCCTGAATGCTGAATGAATCTCTAGCTTTTCATGTTTCGACCTACTAATGAAACTCTAGACTGTACGTACTTTCTTTTTATATCTCCACTTTTAACAACGTGCTTTCTTGTGTTGAGATAAATGTCTCATAAAGTGGAAACTCGATCAGAAAAGAGAAAATCTACGGATAGACGAGAGTCCCCCGTTGTGCCCCCAGTCCAGCCAGGACCGAAACGTCGTGGACCCACCCCGAGATCGCTAGTAGATGGGTATGGTCCCCAAGAGCTTCTGAACTATCCTCCCAATTGCTTTCCGAGATGTCTCAGAGAGGAGCAGCTTGATGTTATCTCTCGCTCCTTTGGGATTGATAGAGCACGCATGTTGTTGCCAGGGAGGGGGTCATGCCATATAATCCCCCTGAAGGATACTTTGCTTATAGTAGGTACCACTGAATGTGTGGGGCCATTCCTCCAATCAATGCTTGGATAGTTAGCTTCGTCGCCTATTTGAAGGTGGCCCCTTTCCAGCTCCAGCCCAACTCCTACGCTATCTTGGTGTGCCTATTCGTGATTTTCCAGAGAAAGTACGGACGCCCCCTTCTAATCGGGAGATTCGATATCTATACAACTTGAGAGGTTATAAGAAGGGGTCTCGATACATCATCTTAGAATCGGCCGTGTCCTTCAAGCCGGTCTTGGACTTGTATTCAAAGTTCACCATGTTTAAGAAGGAATGGTTCTTCGTCCGGGATGACACCGTTTCGATCCACCGCTTCACCTCTGGCTGTAAGTTGAAGCTTATTTATACTTTCCGTTCTGACCAAGGTGCTTCTTCTTATATGCGTTTATCTCTTGCTAGCGACAGGTGGCTTTCCGGTCGTGGAGAATGATCATCTGGTTCAGATGGCCGCGGAGATAGAGGCCATTTCGGGAAGGGGTAGGTCAGCTTCTTACCTAATCAGGAATGCCACTCTCCTGGGACACAACCTGATTCTACCACATCAGTCTGTGGTCAAGCAGAGGGATACAGCTGAGGAAAGTGCTGCCAAAGCCAAAGGAGGGGCCACGACAAAGAGTAGCAAGAGGAGACCCTTCTCGATACCTTCAGTCGTCGGGGGGAAGAAGCTCAAGAAATCTAATGAACCCTCTCCCAGCACATGCCCAGATGTTCCGGAGGAGGAAAGTGGAGAGGAGGAAAGAGGCGAGGAGGAGAGCGAAGGCGATGGAGAAGGTGATGGTGGTAACAGTGGCGAAGGTCAGGGTGGTAGTGGTGTTGGTGCCCTGACCTCTGGGCAAGCGGGTGAGATTCAAGAGTGGACGGATGATGCTTTCCGCCAAGCCTTTGAGGGGTTGGAGGAAGGGCCGTCCTTGGTGGAGAAATCGAAGAAGTCTGATAAGGCCGGGACTGGTGCCAGTCTATCTTCTGAGAGTATTTCAGCTAAGGCAACTCCGGCGGTTCAAGGTGAATTCTTAACTCCTTTTTTAACTTCATATGTTTCTTGAATTATAGTCTCATGCATGCTTGTAACACTTGGTTTTTTTCCAGGAACGGTTGAGGCGGCCAAGACATCAGACATTCGGCACCGCCTTGAGCAATTTAAACTCTTCAAGGCTTCTGCTAAACTGAAGCCCTCGACTGACCGTTCCGGGAGCGTAGTTAGTTACCGTCCTCTTCTCGGAGTTATCGAAGAGGATATTCAAAAGAGAAAGAGGAGGCGTTCCATGTTCGAACCTTCACTTGGACCTTAGCTCCCAACCCTGCCTATTCATGACATCACGGAGGAAGATACTGAGTCCATACCATCTCCGCATCCATCAGAGAGTCCTTCCGTTACTCATATTGATCGTCCCGGCTTGGCTCGTAACCCATTTGCGGGTCATCCTGTTTTGGACCCAAGTTCTCATGATATTTCCTTTGATGAGGTCACCGGTGAGCACCTCCTGCCCCGCACCGCAGTCCTATGGTAAGGGTGCTTGACGAGGCTAAGTCTTTGGATCTCGACTTGTTGACCACTCGAATTGTGACAATGGGGGACAAGGCCAATGCAAACATCGATCGGGTGGCTGAAGAGACCAAGAAGTTGATGGAGCATCACGCCCGACTGGTCAAGGCTGGAGAGGAAATCGGAAGTGCTAACATTCGCCTGCGGCTAATGGTTTCCGATCAGGCCAAACAGCTTGCCGACCAGGCCATTCAGATCTCCCAGCATGAGGCGGCCTCCAGACGGTTAAAGAAAACTATGGAGGTGGCTAGCAGAACCGAGCTGCAAAAGATGGAGGCTACCTGCAAGGAACGAATCGATATGGCCATTGCCACTGTGGATGAGGTTCGGAGAGCGGATCTTGAGCAGATAGAGGAGTTATCTGGGAGGCTTGAGGCTGCAGAGCTTACTCAAGCCAAGCTGAAGGAGGAGATGGAGGCGATGCAGAAATCCCTTCAAGTTGACTGCTCGAGATACCGATTGGAGAGAGATGCTGCCGTCGCAAGGCTTTCGGCTTTCGAGGCCCGGATGAGGGAGTTTGAGGAGAACGAGGGGATGGTGGATGAGATGCTCCAGGACATGTACTTCCGTACTTGGAAGCAGGGCAACCTATCCTGGATGGACGATTATCCCTGGGTCATGGCTGGGATATATCTCCGGGCTTTGGAGGAGGCCAAGGCTGAGGTGGATAAGGAGGGTGGTGTAGCTTTCAGGATGGATGTGGTAACGGCCCAGTTTACCGAGGAGGAGAAAGTGGCAGTGAAGGAGGGCATACGGCTGCTTACCGCCGAGGAAGTGGGTGTGTAGTTGGGGGATAATGATCAGGGAGCAGATGCTGGTAAGTCTTCCCTCTCAATCTTTTCTTAACTTGATTGCGTATTATCTATCTGATGGATTCTTCTCCTGAATCGGACAGGTGGGACCTCTGGCCAGCATGCTGGGAGTTCTGATCCAGCGGTCAAGTAGATCCCAGAGGGCTAGCAGGATAGAGGCGGAGCACTGCTGCAGCTGACTACTTTTTTGGTTTACCTGGTATTCCTGAATATACTAGTCCAAAACATTAATGTACTTTCAGGCTGTAATTATGTCATTGTAGCGAATGATCTTATTCTTATATAATTTTATAACATAAGCTAATTCTGTCGTATTTGAATGCTGTCGTTATTTTGATGTGTTGCATAAGAAATATAGCTGTGTATGTGCTTCAATCGTGTTTGATGCTATGCACTTGCTTAAAATATAATTTCATGTCTCACAATGTTGGTGTGATGTGTGAATAGGCTATAGCTACATGTTTATGTACAAGAAAAGGAAGTACCGCCCTTCATGTTTTAGTTGTAGACGGTAGCTTTGAATGTCTTATGTGACTGAGGATGGAATGCAGCTGAGCGACCTGTTATCCAGTTGTGAGTTCTCATTTCCACTAGCGAGTGTCTCCTATTTTCTGTCCTGTACTTTAGTGATCGTTATAGAGGATAGGAGGAAAGTTTTTTATAAATAAAATGGAAATATGAGAAATAGTAAAACTTCCAATCACAGAAGGCCTTCGATGTGCTTAAGTTCGTGGCAAACGGGTTTTGTAGTCACTTTCCCTAGTTGTGGGTCCTGGAGACATTCGTCACCCATCTTACGCCTCCGCGGGGAGTTTTCTTTTTTACCACAGCCATACTTAAGACACATCGGAGCCGAGATCGCGGACAGTAACTACCCAAGCCATTATGGCCCGTAATCGTGGGTATTATTCAATTTACCGTGGCCGGCTAGCGTGGGTGCCGATCGTCAACTGTGAACTGCCCCTGGCTGGCCACACCTTATGTTGGGGCTTATAATCGGTTCACATTCGCCGGCGAGACGAACACCGTAATGAGCTGCCTCAGCTATAGTCAGCCTTCTCGGTGGCTTATGATCGGCTCATTACAGTTGGCTTTGAGGGCCGTCGCGAGCAATGAGTTAACCCGCAGCAGAGGGATGTTGGGGCAAAAGTGTCTCATTGGCGAGGGCATAGATTCGTATCGTACCTGTTAGGTCTTGTCAAGGTGAGGTTATGCCATGAAGTGTCCAGAATGGGAATGCCATTACATAGGATTTTGTTCAAAAGAAAAGGATAAAGCTTAACAAGCAGCCAAGATATAAAGGAAATAGTTAAAAAGAGACAAGATTTTTAAAGTGGTTCAGCACGAAAATGCCTACGTCCACTGATTCTCTTTGTTAATTCACTTCATATGGGCAGTACAAGTTAAGAAAAGTATCGACGAAGGTGTTGGATGTTCCATGCCCTCTGGAACACCTCTCCGTCCACCGTTGATAAAATATAAGCTCCGTTGTGGAGATCTTTATGAATTACATAGGGTACGTCCCAGATTGGATCTAGTGCTCCGGGGTGCGGAAAGATCCGTTTGAGGACAAGATCTCCTTCTTGTAAGCTGCAGCCTTGAGCGCTGCATCATTTCTTCTTTCTTCAATTAGGTCCAAAGACATGTGTAGGAGCTCTTCATTTTCTTCTGGGTTGTAGTGGATCCTACGGTGGGAGGGCACTACAGTTTCAACTGGGAGCATGACTTCCGATCCGTATGCCAAAGAGAAAGGAGTATGTCCCGTTGATGTTCTGTAAGATGTGCGGTAGGCCCAAAGTGCTGTAGGAAGTTCATCCACCCAAGCGCCTTTTGACTTTTCAAGTTTCTTCTTGATTAGAGTTTTGAGAACTTTGTTGACAGCTTCGACTTGTCCGATTGCCTGGGGATAAGCTACAGATGAGAAGCTTTTATGAATTCCGTGCTCTCGGCACCAGTCGGTGAATTCGTCGTTGTCAAATTGAAGTCCATTGTCCGATATGATTTTGAGTGGAACCCCGTACCTGCATAAAACATTTTTGATCAAGAAGTTAATAATTTTTGCCGAAGATATTTTATTTAGAGGTTCCGCTTCCACCCATTTGGTGAAATAGTCGACTGCCACTATTGCATATTTGGCTCTGCCTCGGCCCATTGGCAGTTCGCCGATCAAGTCAATTCCCCATATTGCAAAGGGCCAAGGGCTAGTCATCTGAGTAATCTCATTTGTTGGCAGTCGAGGGATCTTAGCAAATTTCTGACATCTGTCGAATCTTTTGACGAAGTCCAAGGCATCTTTGTTTAAGGTGGGCCAGAAATATTCATATCGGAGTATCTTCTTTGCCAGAGTCTGCCCTCTGGTGTAGTCTCCGAACTTCCTTGATGGATGTTGGATAAGATTTCCTTGGTTCCTTTCCAGCGACACACCTTAATAAGGGGTTAGAGAAGTCGCGCCGATAGAGGATGCCTTCTTGTATTGTGTAGCGGAAGCTTTCCTCAGGATTTTCTTAACTTCGCTACGCCCGTCTGGTAGTGTGCTACTTTGTAAGTACTTCCGGATGGGAGTCATCCAAGTTTCCTCTTCGATTGCCGCTATCAGATTCATTGGCTCAAAACTCGGGGCTAGTTGCTTTGAGATGGTTATTGTTCCGGAAGTGGTGCCGTCCTTCATGCTAGCTTGTTTGCCAGTTCGTCGGCCTCTTGATTCTCTCCTCGAGGAATGTGTTTGATTAAATAGTGATCCAATTGATTGAGCAACAGCTTGGTCTTCTTTAGATATGCTGTGAATTGTTCCCCTCGAGTCTGGAATTCTCCAAGTATTTGATTTACAATAAGTTGAGAATCACTATGGAGACATAAAGAACCGACTCCAATCTCTAGGGCAAATTCCAATCCGGCTATCACCGCTTCGTATTCTGCGTCGTTGTTGGTGGCAGCGAATTCCAATCTTAGGGCATAGTGCAGCTTCCTTCCCCTAGGGGTGATTATCACAATACCTACCCCCGAGCCTTGTTCGTTTGATGCTCCATCTACAAAGAGATTCCACCTGATATCCTTTGTTATCTCAGATCGATCTTTACCTTCGTTGGCAGTGAATTCGACAATGAAATTGGCCATGGCTTGTCCTTTGATGGCGGTGCGAGGATGGTAGGTAATATCAGGTTGACTCAGTTCAATGCACCACTTAAGTAGTCGCCCAGAAGTGTCGGGACGATGGAGTACCTGCCTTAGCGGTTGATCGGTTAGAACTCTGATGGAATGAGATTGGAAATAGTGTCGTAGCTTCCGTGACGTGATTAGAAAACAGTATGCTAGCTTCTCAAGTTTAGGGTATCTGGCTTCTTCCCCTGTAAATCTCTTGCTTACAAAGTATACGGATCGCTGTGCGTGGTTGTCTTCTCTCACCAAAGCGAAGCTTAAAGCATGGGATGATATAGCAAGGTATAGGTATAGTTCCTCGCCTTCATTTGGAGTTGAGAGTACTGGTGGTTTCTGGAGGTGTTCGATTAAGTTAAGGAAGGCTATCGAGCATTCATCAGTCCATTCGAACTTTCCTTTGTCTTTCTTCAGAGCTTCAAAGAAAGGGATGCATTTGTCGGTCGCTTTAGAGATGAACCTGCTCAGGGCAGCCACCTTCCCGTTTAGGCTTTGCATCTCTCTTCGCGTGGATGGTATCTTGATATCTTGCAAAGCTCGGACTTGTTCGGGGTTTGCTTCAATCCCCCTGGCATGGACGATGATCCCAAGAACTTTCCCGACGATACTCCGAAGGAGCACTTTAGAGGATTCAGCTTCATTCCATATTGGCGAAGTACTTGAAACATCTCGTCCAGGTGGTTTATATGATCGTTGGCTTTCCTCGATTTAACCAGCTTGTCATCCGCATAAACTTCCATAGTTCGTCCTATTAATTCTACAAACATCTTGTTGACGAGGCGTTGATAAGTAGCTCCGGCGTTTTTAAGTCCAAAAGGCATTACTTTGTAGCAGTACAATCCCCGGTCAGTGATGAAACTAGTGTGATCTTGATCGAGGGCGTGCATAGGGATCTGGTTATATCCAGAGTATGCGTCCATAAAAAATAAGAGTTCGTGTCCGGCTGTGCTGTCCACGAGCGGATCGATTCGGGGGAGTGGGAAGCAGTCTTTCGGGAAAGCGTCATTTAAGTTGGAGAAGTCGATGCATGTTCGCCACTTCCCGTTAGCCTTCTTTACCAGTACCGGGTTGGCGATCCATTCTGGGTAGATGGCTTCTCGTATGAAGTCATTGACAAGTAAGTTCTTTACTTCTTCCTCGAGGGCTGCTGATCGTTCTGCCCCAATGCTTCTCTTTTTCTGCTTTACTGGCGCCTTGGTGGGATCGATGTTCAGTATGTGGCAGGCTACGTCTGGGGAGATTCCTGTCATGTCAGCGTGCGTCCATGCAAATACATCCATGTTGTGGCGAAGAAAATCGACGAGTTGATCCTTCAATTCTGCTCTTAACTGAGACCCGACTCTCAGCAGTCTATTTGGGTCGTGTTTGTCTACAGATACAAATTCCATAGCCTCTGCAGGCTCAGCGGTGGCCTCCTCCTCCTTGTCCCTGGGGACTAATTCGTTGAAAGGATCGCTGGTATATTAAAGAGGAGGGGCTTTCTTTAATTGCTATGCTTCCAAGTTTTTCTTACAGAGAGAAGTCTATGCATCCTTCCCTTTATCCTTCTTGCGGTTATTGCGAAGTTCAGTCACATAGCAATCCCGAGCGGCGTCTTGGTCTCCCTCTATTTCTCCTACTCCGTTATCTGTTGGGAATTTCATCTTCAGGCACCACGGGGCTAGGATAATTTGGAAGTCAGACAAGGCTGGTCTTCCCAAAAAGGCGTTGTAGGCCGAGTGGTTTTCTATTATCACAAATGTTTGTTTTCGCACAACGAAGCGGGGATGACTTCCTATTTCGACAAAGAGGTCCAGTTGCCCGAGGGGCATCTTCGCATCTCTAGTGAAACCATGAAGCGGTTTGCTGCAGGGAGACACATCCTTCATTGACAGCTTCATTTTGTCGAAAGCATGCTTGAATAGGATATTTACTGAGCTTCCAGTGTCTACTAGAATTCGGAAAACCTTGGCTGGACTGAACCAGGTAGAGATGACCATAGGATCCATGTGAGGGTACTGCCTTCCCTCTAGATCCCGTCTATCGAATGTGATGTCATCATTCTCTTTCCGTTTTGGGTGGCGTTCTTCTGTAATAGAATTAATGTAGCCTCCATTGTTTCTAAGTGACTTACCGTATCTTTCCATCTCTGCCCAGCTTCTGTCGGCGATGTGTGGTCCTCCTGATATGGTAAGGACTACTATCTTCTCTTGACTGGAGCCGCTGGTGTTGCAATTTCCTCCGCCTACTTCCGGGAGGGGTAGCCCTAGATTCTCACTGGCAGGAGTTGAAGTCCTGTTCTGACCTTTCACATAGCGCTCTAGTCTCTTCCTTCTGATGTGTTCTTCAATCAAATACCGGAGATGATGGCACTCATTGGTGTCATGCCCATGAGATTCGTGGAAGCGGCAGAACATTCCAGACTTAATTGCATTATCCGATTGCTTCTTGTGCGGGGGGCACTTGTATCTGACTTCGTCTTGGGTGGCCAAGAAGATGTTTTCGATCGTTTCATTTAAAGGAGTGTAAGAGTCAAATCTCGGTCCTGGCCTATACAAACGCTTTTCTCCCTTCTTGCCCCCAGCACTATCTCTGGAGTCATTTCTACGAACGTCCTTTGCTACTGCGGGTGTGTTGACATGGGCTGCCTTGGTTTGTTGCCCTGTCTGCCTTTCGATGGCAGCGTCTTCAAGTCTCATATATTTCCCAGCTTCATGGAAGAAATCGGGCAAGGTAGCTGGCTTTTCTTTCGTTAGTCTCCTAGCATATTTAGTATCCGGATGCACACCACTGCAAAGGGCCATTAGGATAAGTTTCTCGTCGGCATCTTGGACTGCGGCCGCTGCGGCGTTGAATCGGGTTAGATATTGTTGCACTGTCTCTCCGGGTTTCTGTTTGATATTAGATAGGGAATAAGCGTCCTTGGGCTGTTCCACATGAATGTGGAACTGGCTGATGAACTTTTCTTTCAACATTTCCCATGAGCTGATGGACCCTTGGGCAAATGGCAGAACCAGGAGGTAGCTAGATCGGCCAAGAAGAGTGGAAAGCATTTACACAATACTCCTTCTATCGCCCCACTCATGAGCATATGCTGTGTGTATCTCTGTAAGTGTACGACGGAGGTCAGAGGTTCCCTTGTAAGGTTCCATTGTTGGCATTTTCCATTCTCGGGGGGTGATGGCAATTTCGATATTGCGGGTGAAGGGGCTGGTTACCCTAGCGCCTATCCCTCGATCTCTTTGATCCCGTCGGACGCACTCTCTAAACAATCGCGCCATCCTTTCATCAGAACTTGGAGCGGATAGAAATGAGTTTGGTTCTTCCCTGCGGGATTGATTCCGTCCAGATGACCTGTAAGGATGGTATCGTCTAACATTCTCCAATGGCTGCCTCTGGTCTTCCGGGGGTACGCTGGGGTCAGCCATAGTTGGCCCTTATCTTGATCTTCCCCTGCTGGGTTCTGTTCTCAGCACTTCCTCGGGTCCAACTTCGGGCTGGGCTCCAGCTCGGCCCCGTCTATTGGTGTTTTCATGGTTAGGTAGCATGGCAGGCTCAGCTACATCCGACCCCTGCCTGGTACCTCCCCCGTTGGGTTCGGTTCCAAGTGTTTCCTCGGGTCGCAATTCGGGCTGAGTCCGGGCTCGGCTCCTACCATTGCTGTTTCTGTTGTTAGCCTCTTCGAAGAAGAAAGACCTTTGTCGTCTTCCAGATCCTCCAGACCGGGACTCTCCCCATGATTCAGTGTTGCGGTTGGATTCTTCAGCATCCCTTAAGCGTGACATGAGTTGGTCCACCAAGGCTTCTTGTTGAGATGTGAAGCGGTTAGTTACTTCAGCCATAACCTTGTCCAGATCCGCCCTTGTAATTGGTTGTTCCGTAGCAGGGGCTATCGGATTTGCCTGATTTACATTTGCTGTTGGGACCGGATGATTGTCTTGATCTCTGATCACTGGATCTGGGATACTGCCAGTTGCGATGTTCTTTCCTTTGTTAGCATCTTTCTTCCGTCCGGGAGTCATGTCTTCCAAGCAATGAACGATGCTGATAGGAAAAAGGGTTAAGTGGGAGAAACTAAAGCTCCGAGCTCCTTGAGTTCAACTCTCAGTGAAAGCACCAAAAATGTTTGCACAAAAAATGGGCAAACACCTCCAAGTTGTATGATTTAGTCCATTTTAAGTTGTTCTTAGTGATTTGGGTGATTTATGCAAATATATAAAAAGCAGGGACTAAACTGTAAAAGACATACAGATTTATAGAGGTTCGGCCAGAACGTGCCTACGTCCACTTTATATGTTATTCTCTTTTTCTATTCAGGTTACAAGTACAAAGCTTTGATTACAAGTAACTGAAAGTTTTTTGAAAGTTCTATCCGTGCTTGAGCTCTCAAACTTGTCTGCCATTGTTGTACCCCTGCCCCTCTATTTATAGAGTGAGGCTGAGGGTAGGGCTCCTGGATGTATATAGCTGCTGGTGGGCCTGGGCTGAAGTAATCTGGCCTGGCAAGGTTGGTCCGGTCGTGTCCTCCCTTGCTTCAGGTTCGGTAGTGAATGGCATGTGTGTTGGTCCGGTGGTGTGGGCATAGCTTGGACCGGTGATGAGTGGTTCGGGCCCTAGAGGTGAGGTGGTGTCTTGGTTCGGAGGTGGATGGTTCGGTGGTGAGTGGACTGGTAGTGCATGGAGATGGAGTTGGTTCGGCAGGGAGATGGAGAGTCGGTTGGTTCGGCAGGGAGATGGAGAGTGGGTTGGTTCGGCAGGGAGATGGAGTTGGTTCGGCAGGGAGATGGAGTTGGTTCGGCGGGGAGATGGAGAGTGGGTTGGTTCGGTTATGCATAGGAAGGGAGTCGGTTCGGCGATGTTGGGCCGGTCGAAATACACCCAACAATTTGTTTTAATATAGAATAAGCTTAATATAAGTTTGATTTTTATTGAAGATTTCTAGTTAAGTATTTAAATTATATTTTAATATAGAGTTATAATGATTTAAGTAAAATTAAGGTTGGACGATAAATTTGAGATTTAGTTGAAATTGAATTTATTTAAGAATTAAACTCAAATAAGCTTGATGTGAAATTTATTAAACTTGAAATTTTAGAGGGTATGATTTTTATAACTTGATTTTGGTTTAAGGTGAATTAAATGAATAGTTCAAGTATAAATAAATTGAAGGAAATATTTAGTTATTTGTAATTTGAGTTTTATTTAAATGATAATGGATTTATTAAGTAAAATATTTCAAAACTAAATAATAGGAAATTGAATTATTGAATACTTAAAGTTTGAAATATATAAAATTTGAAATGGTTTAATCTATGGACCAAATCTGTTTTGAAATCAATAAAATTTGGAATAGTGTATTTGGAAACTGAATTGCATTGAAATTTATAATTTGGGATTTGCTTTAAATTTAAATTTTAGAAATTCGAGTTGTTTTGGAATTGATTTGTGAAACTAAAGAAGCTATTTTACTATATAAAGTATTTTAATTTCTAAACCATTTAAGTGGTGTAGTTATGTTTCAAGTTATGAGTTTCAAAGTATTATGATTTGGAAGTGTTATATTTCAAGTGTTTTGATTTCGAAGTGTTATAACGTTGAAAGTGCTTTGATTTTTGGAAAGGATATATTTGAAATAAAAATGATATTATGTTAATTTGGGTTATAATAAAAATGATATCATATTGGTTTGGTTATTAAAGGGGAAATGGTATCGTATTTATATGGTTTTGAAATGGATATTATATTCTGGTTTTGAAGTATAAATTATTTTGAAATGACCGCGGTGTTATCATAACGTTTGGTTGTTAAAGAGACCGGGATCGGAAGTTGTCATACTCTCAGCCAACTTCGAAAACCACTTTAACAACCGAGTATGCGATGGAGATTCCATAATTAAGTAGGATGACGACGACATTCCTTTGAGATATATACGTGGACCCGACTCCCGTGAGTTTGCATAAGGTGGCTAAAACAGGAGCGATCGACGCGCTAAGGAGGTAGCGCCTCTTATCGGACACACTCCTTCGTTACCATTCTATTACTTTGTGATTGATTGGTGCCCTTTTGATTTTGGGGGTGTGGCTCGAGGTGAGCGATAGTTGCTGCTATGCGTTACCACCAGTTCGGAAGGGTAATTGGTATATCTACCCTGGCATTGCCTAGTTGTGCCGTGTCACCTACCCTAGCGCGCCTTATACGATTTTTTTTGTACCATACCTATGGAGTGCCCTCTGACGACACCCAGTACGGGGGAGATTACGGAACTGTATAGACTATGGGAATATAAAAGTGTGTTAAGGTGGATAATGTAAAGCCTTAACGCTATTTTCAAGTATATTATACTTTACTTTGGACACTATTATAATAGTGTAGATTACTACATAGTAGACAGTTAATGGATCCTTAGGAGGTGCGAATCCCAAACATCTCTTAAGTTACTGCACACACATTAGACACCGGATGGGAGATGTCAAAACCCGTAATCATCTCTGATGTCGTTCCACTCGTATTTATTTCTGTTTATTTAACTAACATAAGTTCTTTTAGTTCTGACTCGAGTGTTTTGTCTTTTCAATTCGCTCGAGTCAGCCTGAGCATTTCAGGATTTGAAGACTTTATTTCTGGAGGACGAAGACAAAGATTGTATTACTATCATTTATTATAATAAACCACTACATTCATACTATTCTGCTGCATTATTTATTTTTCTCTGGGATGTGTAACTCTGATTTTGTATTGTATAAGTATAATCAAATGTATTTGTAAACCAACTTCACGAACTGTTATTTAATTATTATATTTTGTCATTTTTCCATGAGATTCTGTTTTGTTTTATTTCTTTCTCTATTTTTCTTATTTACCCCAATAACCATCCGCCCTTCTATATGGTTTGAGTCGGACGTGTGTGGTTTATTGTCGATTTAAAGCGTACAAAAAGGCAGGATGTTACAATTACAACTATTTATATCAGATCCAACCACAATCTAGTGGATCTCAGATTTACCATATAGTTTCTAGGTTGCTTGTAAGTCATTAGTATTAAGAATTTGCTGATCCAAGTCTAAGAACATCAAATAGTCATTTCTTAGGTGAATTTAATGGAGGAAAGGTTAGAAGTGAAGAAGTAGGAATCATTAAAGGCAGAGAATCCATTCCCCATTTTGGTTGCTCTATGATTTGTATTCATTGAGAAAATAGTATTATTAGGGCAAAAATCCATTTAGGACAAAGTCCAAATAGCGGCCTTAAGTAGTGTGCAAAGTTATAGGATCTCCAGAGTTAACCACAGAGGTCGGTGCCGACCTCTTAAGTCGATGACGACTTTACCTGTAGTTCAAATCACTTCGAACCATATAGCATCCTTCTGCTTGCTTCATTTTATGGTGTCCCATGATGTTTCCAGTGATCATTGGTTGACCAAAACAAGTCGATGCCTACCTCTCTCAAAAACAGCTCGGTATCGGCCTTTTTTCCTAAGAGGTCTGTAGTGACTTGTTTCCTTAGCTCAAAATGACTTGTACTCTTTTGCTACACTCTTTTAATTCCATTAGGAGGTGTCCCAAAATGGTCACAACATCTACGGAGTTAACAAAAAAGGTTGGTAGCTACTTGAGAGGTCGATGGTGATGTCCCTCCTTAGTGTATTTTTCATCCAAGTTTCTCAAGCATGCATGGAATTGGTAGACGATGACTCCTGTAAAGTTTGAGTGGGAAATACTAAGTCAAAAAATGTCTTCGACGTCATGGTCATGTTAATACCGCCATGTTTGGTTAATGTACTTTCGGTTCAATTTTTCTGAGATGTTTCTTTGCCCACCTAAAAGTGATTGCCAATTTTCAAGTCGTTTCGTCCTCATTTGAATCTCCTAAGTCCAGTTTAAATCCTCTTTGTTAGAAAGAAGGTTAACACTTGCCCCCCAAAGTATGCCTTTCAAAAGTAAGGTGTGTTGTGCTCAAGAAAAAGTTACAGTAATCAATCTTCAATATTTGAGCTTTACAGCTGCTTTAGTCTTGGTGAATCGTCCAATTCCTTCAGATCCTCTTGTCAATCATCAGTTGTTCCAAACCTGTTATAGCCTAAGACTCTATATTTTGCTTAAGTGTATTCTATACATCATCATCATTCTGATTTCATTTAGAGTTATTACATAACATACCAAAATCATCCTGTGTATATTCGGGTTCATGTCATTATCATTTTGATTTCATTTGGAGTTATTGCATCACATATCAAAATCATCTCATATTCATCTGAAATTTATTTGTTTCATTCTAATTACAAAGCATTCAAATGCTTTTATTAAATCGGCATCCGTTCCAGGGTTAGCTCTCTCCGGCTCATTTTCTGTTTAGTTTAATACGCGCTCTCTCCGGATCGTTTTATATTCAATTTAATGCGCGATCTTTGCGGATCGTTTAATGTTCAACTTACTTGGTAGGGTTTTCTAGTTATCGCATTTACTATCATTAGTGGTATATGTTAACCCAAAAATTGGATTAACATCTAGAAATCAGATGATTGTATAGGTTCAGATTAAATAAACAAAATAACAATAAAAGCAAGAGACAATTTTTATAGTGGTTTGACATAATCTCCGACCCACACCCACTTTAATCTTCTTATTAGTTGCTTTATCTCTAGATTACAACTATTTATATTAGATCTGACCATTACCTAGTGAATTTTAGATTTACCATAGAGTCTCCAAATTGTTTGTAAGTTACTAGCATAAAGAATTTGCTAATCTAGGACTTAGAATTGCAAATAGTCATTGATAATGGAGGAAAGGTTAGAAGTGAAGAAGTAGAAGAATCTAATGGCAGAGAATCAAATCCATGTTTTAGTTGCTTTATGTCTTATATTTATAGGGATAATAGTCATGTTGTGCCCAAAATCCATTTGGGGCATAGTCCAAATAGTGGTTCAAAGTAGTGTGCATAGTTGCAGGATCTCCCGAGTTAACCACAAAGGTCAATGTCGACCTCTTAAGTTGGTTATGACTTATTCTTGTAGTTCACATCACTTCGAACCTTCTTGCATTCTTCTACTTATTTCATTTTAAGGTGTTTCATGTTGTTTCCATCAATCATTAGTTGTCAAAAATAAGTCGATACCTACCTCTTTCCAAATTGTTCGGTATCAGCCTTTTTTGCTTAAGAGTCGATAGTGATTTTTTGTTAGCTCAAAATGAATTGTACTCTTCGACAGCACTCTTCTAATTCCCTTTTGAGGTGCCCCAAAGTTGTCACAACATCTACGGAGTTAACGAGAGAAGTCGGTACCTATTTGAGAGCTTGGTGTTGATCTCTCTCTATATTGTATTTTTCATCCAAATTTCTTAAGCACTCATGGAATAAGTAGAAAATGACTCTTGTAAAATTTGAGTGGGATAAGCCAAATAGGTCTTCGATGGCATGGTCATGTCGATACCAACATGTGTGGTTAATGTATTTTTGATCGAATTTTTTTCTAAGATGTTTCTTTGCCCTATCTAAGAATGCTTGCTAATTTTCTAGTCATTTCATCCTTATTTGAATCTTCTAAGTCTAATTGAAATTTGCTTTGCTTAAAAGGGGGTTAATAGTATGACATAGGATAATTTAGCATCTTGCACGCTAAGATAGGTATATCTATATTATTACTGCATGTATGCGTGTTCGATGTCTGAGTTGACTGCATATAATTGTTTAGCATGCTAAGGATTTTGGAAGAGAAATTCTTAAAAGCAGAAGAGTGTAATGATCCGTATTTTACGTATTAAAGGATTGTAAAATATTAATTTATAAATTTATTTGAGGTCATATGACTCTTGAAATTTGGCAAATATCAACTGTTGACTTTTCTATCTATAGAACTTTTATTGGATGGTTTTGACCCTAGAATTCTTGTAAAGCCTATAACTTTTGATTAGTACCAAACTAGGGTCTAAAGTCACCACCATTGAAAAGAAATAATGGTTTTCTATTCTGTAGAGTGGTTACTGTAGGATTTTGGGCTTACCATTTAGAAGTTATGGTTGTCTAAAGTCCTAACTGGTTTTGCGCATGTAAATTGGTAATTAAAGGGTGATTAGTGCACCCATTAGCATAATTCAGGATTAGGGTTAGTATCACTTCCTTATAGCCATCGTTAGTCATTCCTCTGCATTTCTAATCACTCCTTACCTCTACTAAACCAAAATTGACCTAAATCCATCATTTCTTAAAGCTAATTATAATAATTAACTGATTAAAGGGAGATTAGCAAGGGAAAATTGAAGATCTACTGTTCTAACACCTTGGAATTCGTAAAGCTAGTTGTACTACTCAAGATTTTCCTAGGGTTTCGTGTAAATTGTATTAAATGGGTAAATTTATTTCTCTTACATACTATGCATATCTATATAGTCAAGAGGTGATATTTTGTGTAATTATTAAAGTTTAAGTGTTCATAACCTAGATCTAATATTAACAACCTTAGAACTATATTCAAAATTATAGACTTGGATTTTGATATGTTTAACACCATTTTCAACCATAATTGCTATTTTATTTAAAAATAGACCTAGCATGATTCATGCTAGTAAACTGTGATGAATTGTTTGCATTTCTTAGATATTATATAATGATGTTTTATTTTGTATGAATTGTTTTGAGGTGTTTTCTAGTATTTTGTAGCTAGGATTATGGTAGGTCGTGTGGTGCAAATGGTAATAAAGTGTTTGAAACGCGATGAAATCTGGGAATGGTATTCATGGAGACATGGGAAGCCTACAAAAAATTCACATATGATTTGGATGGAAAAAATCATGTCGGTGGTAAGTAGCTAATCATGTCATTGGTGAAAAAATTATGGTCGTAATTAGATGCTTTGAGTCATAGAAGAGATCGCTCTAGGTTTTAAAGGCATGTGCTTCAGGTTATGTCTAGAAAATTATGTCGATGTTGGTGTTGGGGACTTAGGAAAATTTAGGTTGGCAATATAATATTGATAGCGCAAGACTTTAGGTATAAATAGGCAAAGCTTGGGTTTTCCATGTTGAAGCCTGGGGAAAAACATGAAATAACATGGGGAGTAGAAATATAGACTTTGCCAAATTTAAATAGGGTAGCTTATGGTCGGTATTGGTCATTTGCACTCTGTAATTTGCATGCTTTTGCATCGAGTTTAGCATGGGAGCAAGGCAAGGTGAAGTACTTTGGTACTTGGCAATTTTGGCCAAGTTTGGCACTGATGAACATAGTCGGAGCCGACCATCTCAGGTGATGGAAAATGAAGAGCACGCTTCTAGGGCACGCACGTGTTACTTTAATGGTCGTGTACATATGTTTTTGCATTCATTTGGCATTCGTTTTTGATGATTGTGAAGAAATGAAGAAAAATGACATACATCGAGGCAAAGGTGTGAATTTTTCAATGTGATGACTTCGAACCTGTCACATTTTGACTCTATGACATAAGATGGATATAAAGAGATATTTTGAACATTGAAGTCATGATGCGCCTGATCGAATACTCTAAGGAGGACTATATGCTAGGGACTAAGTACTATAAGGATGGATGGTCATTAAGGCTAAATTATGTGATGGGGAATAGGATTATCTGAATTGAGTCACGTGTATGAGGGATCACTGATAACTCTGGACACAGGTGTTTTATGGAACAAGGGTATGTGAGGATGCTTACCTGTGTACCCTAGACCATAGGACAGTCTAGCCTACCTTTTAAGGGCAATACCTATGGGATGTGTATGTGAATGAACACTAAATCCAACTGTGATACGGGGTGTCAATGACCTGGCAGGCCGTTGATAGAGTTATCATTTATCTAAAAGACCTTGAAAAGGTCACGATAAAGCAAGACTTCGGAAAGTCACGGTGGCGAAGACCTTAGGAAGGTTATGGTGAACCAAGATTTGGAAAAGTCTTAATGGCTAGAGACTTTCGAAAAGTCATAGTGAAGCGGTGCTTCTGTACCGATTGTGGTGATGTGAGACTTTGGGAAAGTCATGGTGGTGCACGATGTTGGTGATGATCATTGTGAAGTTAGACTTCAGTGAAGATTACAATGAAGTGAGGATCGTGGTGAAGTGAGACTTCGATGATGATCCATTACAGGTAAGTCCTTAGTGATAATGTGGTGATATGAGATCACGAGGATGGCTATCATTATGTATTTACTTTATATTTGCTATAATTGGCGCGATCCCTTTATGAATTTGTTGCGAATTAGGTGTAACACCCTTAATTTTAGTTTAACATTACTCATGATATTTAATTAGATAGATTAAACAAAATAATATAAATAGTTAAAGAGAATGATTAATAAGGTCGTGCCATAATTAATTAACTAATGAGATTGTTTTGGAAAACTTAATACGTAGGATGATATATGAGAAGGGTAATTTAGTTATAGTCCTATCTTATGTCCCTTAAGCTCTCTCTTCCTCGTATCATTCTCAATTTTCACAAACAAAAACAATTAAAAGAAAACCCCAAAGAGGCTGTCCATAACCTAGGAGGAAGAAGCATGAAATCAAAGGGAGATTCAATCAAAGTTTTGAGGAAGGAAATCCCAAATCAAATCTCAACTCCAACAATTAATTCTAAGGTGAATAATGCTGTAACCATCTCTTTTGTCTCTTGATTGATTCGGTTATGGATAGTACTCGAATTCATCTTGTCTATTTTGCCAAATTATGTTTGAAAAATCATTTTTTGGATAGAATAATGGTTTATGGGATTACTTATGAAATTATTTAAGTAAATTTGAAGGGTAAAACCTAAGTATTTAATCTCCAAACGACTTGAGATTTTTGAATATGTGGTGTAAAATGATACTTTGGAAATGGGTTTTTAATTTCATAATTTTTGACTCGAAATAAATATTTTATGAATTTATTAATAATGAAAAAGGTGTATTTCATGTTTTAATTATTTAAAATATGGTTTTTGACTTCAAAATTTTTATATGGTAAAGAGTCCTCGAATTTCTGTGAATTTTTGGGATTTTCCTAAGTGAGGATGATTTATTATGAATTCAATATATTAGCTAAGCATTTAAATTGATAATTAATTAAGGATATTAATTGATTAAAGTTGATAAATGTTTTGGAACTTGTAACTATTATGCAGCAGTAACTTTTGGAAAGAATTGTTAAAGTATCATTGTATCCAATAGAAATTTGACAAAACTGAGATTTGGTAAAAAGTAATTACTTTGAATAGGAAGAAAATCATTTTTCAATAAATTACTGTTGTGCCATTGAAGTCGGCAACCCTGTGTTAGACGTCAGTGTTGAAAGACAGTGCCTATATAGGTCAATGCATGGGATACTTACATAGTAAGTATATGATGCGTCGAATCATAAGTGCAATGAGAACGTCGCATAAAATCAATGTCATTGATCTTATTACCACATACCATCACCACATTTCATTATTGCATGTTTTCTACACTATTTTAATCGATGAGGCGTATTAACAATTTGAATACTTTCAACTTCAATCATATAGGGGCAGTGTTGCCGCCTGTATTTGACTTTTACTGTATAAAAGTTTATGACATATAGCCAAACTAAGTTAATTATAAAAATTTTGATGACTTCGCTCTCTTGTTGCTGCTATTTATCAAGGTCGACTACCCTATATGTTTGGTTTTCGATGGTTAGCCAATTGTTTCATAATATCCTAAAGCTTTGTTAAAGAGGGCTGGTAGCCCATATGTTATCTATGTCCATGACATTATCGTTAACATGGAAATTTTGTACTTCAAGAATTTAAGCTTAGTTTAGCTTGGATAGAGGTTCAACGAGGCATAGCACGACTTGAATGTCGCCTATCTTCTTTAAGGGAGGAGGCCCTTAAGTTCTTTTTGACGTGAATATTGGGGGTACCAAAGTAAAGTAAATTTGACCTAAAACATTAGGGATACCAATATCATTCTAAATGATAATTTCGACATTATCATTGAGGACCAATGTAGATAAGGTTTGACATGCAATTTTTTTACTTCGACATTGATCTAAATTAAATTATTCAGTGGCGGTGAGCCATATATCATTGATAGTGACTTTAAAACCTTGGGGATACATATGGATATTTTTAATGAGTTCGACATAGATCATTTGGGGATACCAATGTAATTCATCTTGAGATGCTATAACTTTAAATGGGAGATAATCAAATTGAGGACATCAATAGAAGTAGGCTAACGATGTAGGTAACATGAATTAAATTGTTAAGTTTTGGATTCATGGTCATTTAAGGAAAACTATGGGATGTGAGATAGATAGCGCACATCATGATGGAGATGGATAATCTCTACAAGGTTAACGGAGTGTTCCTAGTTATCCTAAGAAAACTATGGGATATGTGATGGATAGTCCACACCAATTTTCGAATGACTGGGATATGTATGATGGACAGTCCGCAAAATTTTAAATAGCTTAATCATGAGTGATGGGTAGTCAACATGGTAAGGGATGGGTAATCCAAGTAATGACATATGAGATGGATAGTCCACATAATTTTGTTAAAAAAACCAAGAGTGATGGGTAGTCAACATTGTATGGGATTGGTAATCAAAAGAAGTAATATATGTGAGATGGGTAGTCCACATAAATGTAAGACGGATAGTCAACGAAAAATGAGATGGGAAGTTTAATGATCTGGGATGGGTAGTCAAATGTTTATTGCATGGTTGCATATAAATATATTGTTATGTTATAACCATTGTGATTGTAGGTGCATAGTATATGGTTGAGATTTTTTGGTTTAAGATACCAGTGATTGGAAAACCCATTTCGCATAGTGGTGTGGTCTCAGTAGATATCTAGTTGGTTCAAGATGGTATGTTATTATTCATGCCAGACTGTTGTTTCACCTGAAGTTTTTGTTATTCCCCCTTAAACTCTCAGGTACTCATTTGCGTAGATTGGGAGTATGGGTTTTCAGGTTCTAGTTAGACGAATAAGCTTCTAGAGACATGTAGGAGGCAATCTACCTATTAGGAGCTTTATTTGTTTCCGTTGTGTAATAGGTTTGATCCATTTAGATGTAATGGCAAAGTTGTATAATTGTGAAGCATTTGCCTCTATCAACCAAAGGGGCATCTTCGTACATTGCTCTTGGAGTATTTTATATAGTTACATTTTCTCTAAACGTGGAATCGCAAATGGGATTACGTAATGAATATGAAATCATATTTTGAAATGGAATGTAAAAGTTATTCTGAATTGTGTTGAATTTTTTTCATATTCATGTGCTTCTGATTATTGATATGATAATGATAGCTATGGTTGACTGTAGCATCCGTAGTGGTTAGTTTAGGGCCTCAGAATGAGGGATGTGACCAGTTGGTAGTAGAGAATAGGTTTATGATTAAAAAATATTAAATCTAAAGATTTTTTGAAAACCTAAACCTAATGAATTAGAGAATAAGATTGGGTTCTTGGGGTATTGTACTTGTATTTGCTATATAGATATGTATTCTATCTCTATTCTCCCCTTCCTCTTAGGCCATTCCTTTGTATCTTACGACGGCTCATATGCATATTTGCTAGAAACAAAAATATGGAAGCAGGAAATGGAAGAGTGAATCTAAGTGGTGGAAGCACCAATGGAAATGTTGGGCCTACCAGGAGGAACCAGGGTCGACAAGCAAATGCTAATCAAAATGCAAATGCCAATGTAGGTGCTGCGATCCCACCAGTAGATGTGAGGGCTATGTATTAGTTCTTCATCAATAGGATGCAAGCTAGAGCAACTGCATGAGCAGTTATAGGAAATGTTTCTAATGAAGGAGGAGTCAATCCCGTAGCACCAGTTGGTAATAAATATGCTAAGCTAAGTCGAGATTATACCAGTCTGGATGGGAAGCCTTTTCTAGGAACTGAGAATGCAATTGAAGCGAAGAACTGGCTGTTACATTATAAAAGGATTTTTGCTGATTTGGGTCTGAATGATGAGAAGAAAAAGTGATATGCTTCGAGGCAGTTGCAAGGAGCTTCTTTATTCTGATGGAATAAGGTGACCATCAAGGTATGAGAGGAGGAGTTGACCTAGGCAGAATTTCAAAGGAGATTCGATGAATTTTTTTTGTTGGAAGTAGCTAAGTTGGCCTTGTTTAGGAAGTTAATGGAGTTGGAGTAGGGAGAAATATCAGCGTTGGAATAGTTTGCTAAGTTCGATGAGTGGTCCAGATATGGGTATGTCACTATGTCACCTTTATCAAGAGGAACGAGAATTTTATCCAGAAGTTGAGACCAAAGATTGCTAGGGAACTATGCCACATCTCATAGCTATCGAATATAGTGTTAGAGATAACTATCAGGAATGAAGAAATGCTTTCGACCTTTGGGAAAAGGAAGTCGGTGGAGAACCAGAATTCTCAGAATAAGATGAGAAAATTATTTAAGAAGAAGGGAGCTTCGAAAGGTGGAGTTTCCAAAAAGGGAAAGCCAATATAGTTTGTTACAAGTGTGACAAGAAGGGTCACTATGCTAACGAGTTTCGATCTAGGGATAGCAAGGGATTGTAGGGAACAAAAATGTGAAGTGTTTTAACTACGACCAGTTAGGGCATTATAAAAACAAATGTCTAAAAGCGGCCAAGGGAGGAAAAAGAAAGGTGTTTGCTTTGGAACCATCGTAATTTAAGCCAACAGCAGCTAAGAAGGGATAGTCTTTGACGAAAGGTGCACTTTTGATTCACAGCATACCAATTAGGGTGTTGTTTGATAACGGTGCATCACATTCAATTTTATCTCGGTGTTTGGTAGAAAAGTTATGTTTAGAACCATCATATCTTGTTACTTCCTTAAGGATAGCTAGTCTTATAGAAGGGTACGCAACTCTTGGGATGAGACGCAACTATCTAGAATTTGAGTTGCTAGGTTATAATTTTTCCTGCAGTTTGAATGCGTTTGATTTTGCAAGTTTTGGGATTATTTTGGGCACAAATTGGTTGAGCAAATATGATGCTAGGATATTTTGCCTAGATCGAAAAATATTTTTTAGACAATTTGATATGAGTAATTGAATGGTATACTCAGTTGAGAATTCGAATCAAGAAATTTGTGCTTTATTGGATGCCACAAGAGTGGAAGGTGAATTAAATTGGTTTTAGTTGTAAGAAAATTTGCAGATGGTTAGAGCCGATTATAGGACTACCACTGAAATGAGCTATAGAGTTTTGAATAGATCTTGTACCTGGAGACGAACCCATGAGTAGTCCACATTCAGGATGGCACCTATAGAGATAAAGGAATTAAAGGTGCAGCTAGTTGACTTAGAAGGAAAGAGTTTTATTAGATTAAGTAGTTTGACTTGGGAAACAGATGTTGTATTCATGAAGAAACCGGACGGGTCGTCAAGATTGTACGTCGATTATCATATGTCGAATGGGAAGAAGATAAAGAATAGGTATCCTTTGCTAAGAATTGACGATTTATGTGATTAGTTGAGTGGAGCCGAAGTATATATCCAATTGGATATGGAAATATAGGTCTAACAATTGAGAGTGGCAGAGGATATTATTCCTTTGATGACATTTCAAACGAGATTCGATTTTGTACGAGTGGCGAGTGATGCCATTTGGGTTCATTAATGCTCTAGCTTTCTTTGTGGATTTGATGAACCGTATTTTCCGAGAGCACTTGGATAAGTTCATATCGGTATTCGTCGATGAAATTTTGATATATTCTAAGGATGAAAGAGATCATGAGATTCATTTTATAACCGTGCTTGATATGTTGGAGTAATATCAACTTAAAGCAAAGTTATCAAAGTTTTTTGGTAATGTGAAGTGAAGTTTCTTAAACATGTAGTCTTAGAAGAAGGGTTATCAGTTGATCCAGCTAAGATAGAAGTAGTTAATAGTTGGAAGAGAGCTGAGATGGTGACCAAGATAAGTTTCTTGGGTTAGCTGGCTATTACCGAAGATTCACTAAGTATTTCTTACGGATAGTAGCACCCCTGCCTAAACTAAGCAGGAAGGACATGAAGTTTACCTTGTCCGATAATTGTGAGGAACCATTCCTTAAGTTGAAGCATTTGCTGACCAATATACCAGTGTTAGTTTGACTGTGTGTGAAACAATACTAGGAGTTGTACTGACGTAGAGGGGTAAAGTGATTGCCTACGCTTCTCGGTAGCTATGACCGCATGACGTTAGATCTTTGAATCATGATTTGGAGTTGGCAGCGGTGATTTTTGCATTGAAAGTGTGGAGACACTGCCTCTTAGGAGAATGATTCGAGTTGTACACAAATCATAAGTCTTTGAGGTATTCATTCTCTTAGAAAGAATTGAATATGAGGCAGCACTGGTGGCTAGATTTTTTAGCAGCTTATGACTTTGGTATTGAATATTGTAACGACCGACAAACCCGCACAATTCAAGGTAACAATAAACTACACATATCCAATCCAAATTGAACGAAAAGATGAATAGTTATGGGAAAGAAAGAAGAAAGAAGAAGAGAAAAGAAGAAGAAGAGAAAAAGAAAACTAAAACAACACAAATCTCACAATCGCAGCGGAATAATATATAATATAATATCAATGACCTTTACAAAAGAGTAACAATTATATACATACATCAATTAAGAGTGCACAAATAACAAATCATCAGCCTGGATGGTTATAATGACCTGCCCCCACAAATACTGCTAATTTCAACAACAATGCAACAAAAAATAATAAATACGAGAATACGTCATGAAGACGTCCTGCTCGTCTCCTGAGCTCCAATGCTTCCAAAGAAATCTATAAATATGCTCGGTCTGACCCCTAGCATTATAATAAAATAACATCCAAGTAAGTCTGGTAGACCAGCATGAGAAAACACATCCAGTTAGAATTTTAAGGTTGTCAAACTCTTCTAAAATAAAAGTATCTCGTAAGACCACTCCGCATATAAACACATATGGGTTTTTACCTTAAGATAACTAAAAATTTTCTACAGAAGATCCAGTGATATTATAATAATGTCTAGGGTACAGATACTTGTTAATCATAGCCAAAAATTTTACATTAATTAAATTTCAGCATATTAGGTTCTATAATCAAAAATGTAAAGGCACGTATTGGAGATTGGATTCCATACTATGACAAAGTATGGAACTACCTTTCGAAGTTACATCTGTGGAAAAAATGCATTGGGGTCTGACAAGAACATCTTATACCCCTATCACATAGGACTGGCCTACCACTTGACTAGTAGCATCGAATATGATCACCCCTTTTGTTAATGGGCCCCAAAGCATGCATGAGTAGATAGTAATCGAACTAGATTTGGAATGACCAAACCCTGATGGGAGCTTTCCACTTGGCCCTGGTGCATGCTCGATTTTTGTCATTTCCCGGTTGATGAGGCTATGCTGTACTTTATATAGCACTTTCCATTTGGAATGCTAACACTGCACTATAGGCAATAATGCAATGCCAGCATTCATCGATACGAGTTCATTCTAGGACTGAACGAAACCTAAGGCACCACTTCTTCTACATCCATTTTAGAACCATCCTTAGGATTAGTAGCAAGTAGTCCTTGCACTTCAAAAGCTCCATTTCGATTATTTTCAAGATATTCTAATTTGAAACGCTTATGCCATTTCGAAATGTTTTTCGGATAACATATCCGATCTTGAACTCTACGAACGGACAATGTGAGTTTATAAACTACCCAACTTTTGATGGTAGGTTATTTAACTATTAGATAAACAAACAATCCAACCCGAGATTAAATTTCCAAGAGGAAGGAACAATGGTTAAGCAACAAGCAATACTATCCTTTTTAATTTATCTTTTCATTAATTAAAACACTTTCCAAATATTCATCTCAAACATCTTTATGAAGATATACCCACAAACCCCTATACTTTCGATACGTGGAAAAATATATATACTTATCTCAACGGTATAACTATATTCATAGAATAGACGAAGATTTCCTTTTCACACAATTCGAGAACAATTTATAAATTCCTTTATAAATCTCTAAACCCGTTTATAACCCCATCATCAATCTCTGAAATTATTTATAAAACCCTAATTTATACATTCCTAAAATCATTTATAAACCCTTTATAAATCCATAAAACAAATTATAAACTACTTTTATAAATCTATAAACCCATTTCTAAAACTCTTTTATAAATATCTAAGTCTATTTATAGAACTCTCTTTACCCTTTAACTAATCTTCCTTTAAGTTTTCCAAACATGTTATAAGGTTCCTGTTATAAAACTCACATCTGTTTATGAAACCATATTTACAAATTTCGAAAACATTTAAAAATAAATTATAATCATTACTTTAAAACACATTATAGTTAACTTCAAAGCATCTTGAAAATAATAGTTAAAAATTTCAAAACATTCTTAGTAAAACAATAGTAAAACAATAATAATTTACTTTCAACATTATTATAAATAACAATAATTAATTCCCAAAACTTTATTGATAAATAATTATGATTAATTTCAAGCTGTTTTAAAATTTTAATAAAAATTAACTTTTTAAAATATTGATAAACAACTTTGAAACAATATTTATATAAATAAGCAACTTCTAAAACAAAAATATATTTCCCTGATAAAAATCCATACTTAAATTTCAATATAATCATTTCCATATTATAAAACTGTTTTTATAAATCTCTTTCAATTTTACAAAAATTTTCTTTAATAAAAACCCCTTTATTTATAAAACCCCATTAATAACTCTATCCCTTTATAGATCTCACGTGTTAATAAAATCCCATTTAATAACATCAATCACAATCCGCTTTTAATGTTGCCCCCGTATGTATAAATTTCTTCTATAAATTCCTTTCAATTTATAAAATATCCTTTAACATATCCAAATTTATTCTCACTTTCAATTTCCAAAATAGAATCAACTAATTTTCTAAAACAACATTCCACATCTTATCATAAATCCACAATTGTGATTTATATACCAATTTAGCTGGTGATAAAATTTTACCTTTATTTATAAAAACCGTTTATAAAACTATTTTTTATTAATAAAAATAAGATCTTACAAACCTCATTTTATTTGTAAAATGTCACTTTTATAGATTATCACATTTATAAACTTCCGCATTTATAATTAAATCTTAATATATGTGTAGGTATACACACATGCCCGCATGCCACTTTATATAAAATGGTAAATAAATATTTATACCAAAATATTTCTATGCTCGTTTTAAAACCATAATCCTTTATCATAAAGATAGACTTCTTTTAAAGATTTTAAAAGTTTTTACTTTACAGTTCAAAAATCTTTGTTTAAAATATTTTATAAAATTATTAACTTATAATATCTTAAAATCAGACTTTTATTTTAAAAGAAATTCCTTCTTTAAATAAATTTCAAAAATAACCATTTAAACAAACAAATGTTTGAAATCGCTTAAAATCCTTCTAAAAATTTAAATCTTCACTTTATAGTATTTCAAAATACTAAGTATATGGCTCAGTGCTACTATAGAGCTAAATAGGGATAAATCATCCATGTCATCAAATATGGCATCCAACACATCATATATCAAAATATATGAAACATAAATTAACAATGTGAGAAATTAAGTTGGATCCCGCCAACCTGTTCCCTGCATCATATATAGTATAATTATAAAATATGAATCAATCGCTTCACGGTGGGATTGTATACAAAGGGTCATCTGCTCTTACATGGGAACGTAATAGATCTTATCCGCTCCAAGGGTGGACATATATTCAAACCAACTAATGAAATGGCAAATCATCCAAACAGTCAATAACAATCAACAATAAAATATCCATGCTTATAGAAAAATAAAAATGCGCCAGAGAGGTGAGTTAACTAACAATGATTCTAGCATACATCAAAATACTCCGGTTTGAACTAAAATTGAACAAGCATTCAATTTTAACCCAAATTCCTATAAGCTCTGAATCCATCCGGTCTAACTCCATAATGTAGATTTTGCTGATGTGAATGCAATGTAACTAGTTGCGTTCAATTTGGACGTCGTATGAATTTAATATTAATTAATGAACGTTCGAAATTATAAATTTAATAAATAAACTTTTAAGCCATAACTACTTCCCTCCCTCCCTCTCATTATCCAGGCTCACGCTTCTCTATTTTTTTCCTTTTTTGATTGTGACTTCACCAGCCACTGCTGCCTTTCGTTGTGCCTATGCTGCCGCGCATCGCCCGCTCTCGCTGCCGCTAAAGCCACCATGCACGCCCCCTCATCCCCGAACGACCGAAAAACAAACCAACACTGCAGTTGGACACGACCAAAATCTGACCACCACACTCCATCATCTACAATCATAACCGTTGATTGCCATCATGTTGTCGAGCACTACAATTTACTGGTTGAAGTTGAGAGCTGAAACGGCCTGTGGTGGCATCAATTTATCACTACCATTAGATCCTCGGTTTAAGATTTGAAGAGAATGGCGGCTATGTTTTAAAACATTAAGTTTTGTAAACAAATAAAATGAGCGTGTCCTTATATAGAAAATTTCCAAAGCACTATTCACAAGCTAAATTTTCGAACTCCAATCGAGGCGTGCCGTCTAACGTTCTATATGTAATACTCCTATTTCAAACACAATAAAACTATTATCGAGTCCCAATTCCATCATATACAGAGTTAACTTTCAAAACCAAATTTATGTTAATTTAAATTCCCCTAGTTATTTTCTACGTGTTTCAAGCTCGCACAAACATACGAAACGTTCGATTGTCATGAAATTCGACGGAATTCTATAATTCACTATTACGGATCCAATGAAACTGGTTTCGTCAATTCTGAGACACTACACTGGAAAGCTATTTTCACACGTTAATTAAAAATATTATTGTAAAACAAGTTTAACTGTTAAATTCATGTTCAAATATTAACTATCTTCATTCTTATTCAATAGAATTTTAAATCAACTTTTGAATTCATTTTCATTCACATACAACTCAAGATTTAATAATTGTAAACAATCTAAAATACTAAACTTAACAATTCAATTATCAATTAAATCGCTGAATATAAGTTGTCTAACTTATAATATTAACTTTTCAATATTTAAAATCAATTAAATATTCCAAATTCAAATAATTGAAATTCTAGGTCGTTACACTTTCCCTCCTTGAAAGAATTCCGTCCCCAAAATTATCAGCTAAAATAATGTCCCAAACCCATTAAATTTTCAAAATCGATTAGTTGAAATAGATAATAAAATTTCTAGGTCTATTAGATTCAGTCACCTATGCCAACTAATTTCCATCCATTTATTTGTTCCAAAGTTATAATTCAAATCAAATTTTGGTTATCAAAAAGTTCCCTTTTCAAAATTCTCAAAATTTTCCTAACATCTTGAATTTACGGAAAATTTCGCCAACGTCTCCTTTGCCCGGCTCGATCGTAAAAAATTACAATAATACATATACATATACATATATATATATATAATCACAAATATACATCTCATCTTCAAGGATGAGGCGTCCCATAGGGGAAAAAATTATAAAAATATGATATGTAATCCATATGTACATTTTTTAGTATAAGCAAGCATATACACCCAATAAAATGTGAAAGCGAATCGCCATCCGCGCCAACTAATCACTCAACAACCAACGAGAACATGTATGTAGAAAGTAACATCATTGCATAATATCGAATATACAATAACTATATGCAATTATAGCAAATGTAACAAGAAAAACCATTAAACAAGTAATGTCCATCCAATTTATTTATGGTTATATCAATTTGCATTTTCAAATGTCAACATTTTATTTGTATACCTTCATTTCTTATTGACATTAAATTGATTCATTTTCAATTTATTTATATTCAATCAATTTACATTCAATTTATTCTCATTAAATTGGTTTACATTTAATTTTATTTTCATTCAGTTATCAAAATTCACTTTATTTTCATTCACTTTACTTACATTCACTTTAAATTCAATTTATGTTTAAGAGCATATCATTACATACTAAATTCATTTATAGACCATGTTAACCCGCCTTTTGGCAAGGCAATAAATACGCAGATTTAACCTAATCGACTGCACAGTTATCGAGGCTGGAATACAATAGGTTTGACTTGACCTGATGGATAAACGATGCAGTGCGCTTGGAAGACGGATTTGGCCTGGATAAAGATTGATTGGTATAGAGAAGGCTCGACATAGCCTATGGAGGTTGGATTGGGGTAGTATATGGAAAATTAAGTATGGGTAGGCATTCATGTTACGCATGGCTCGGACTAAGAAGGGAGATATTGCATGGCTCGGTCTAGGTGGGTCATGTTGCAAAAGCTAAGAAGGATCGGTCGGACAAAAAAATATAGGCCATGTCATTCGTTCATGGTGTAAAAGCTAAGGTGGGTCGGCCATGCAAGGTTCAATATGTGTCTCTCGGTCACATAAGGTTGGTAAGGGAGGATAATACAAAGTGGTTCGGTATGTATGGTTCTAGCCCCAAGGGGATTGGAGCATATGGATCAACCATATGTAGTTCGACCATAGAGGATCGATAGGAAGTTGGATCGGTCATGATGAAGTGGGTCAGTAGCGGTATAGGTCAGTGTGGTGTGGATCGGATATTGGAGTACTTGGCGTTGAAGGTGGTTCGGTCATGATGATGTGGGTCGGTGTAGAGTTATACTCGGGCCGACATCAAAGTGGATCGACATCAAAGAAGGTCGGCATTTATGGGCCGGCTAAGAAGAGTCAGGGTCATATTCAAAGGGGATTGGTGTTTTGAGGAAAGAGGTTCGGCATTGAGTGGCTTCGAGTTCCAGCCCTGTTTACTTCAAGTCAAATATGAGGTTGTTTCGAGTCACTCTCGGGGCAAGATTGGATCGACATGCTTGGAGTTTAGGGTCGGTCGTAATGATGATTTTGGATCGGCTATGGTGTTGATGGGCCCGGACACTAAGGAAGCCCAGCAACTCGGATTTTGCGTATAAATACAACATGTGGGGGTTTAAGAAAGGGGACCTTTGTTCTGTTTCACTTCTTCTTCTTCCCTATTAAGGCTACTCTGCCATTATTATTTCAAAAAACTCTGGATTGTAACTGTAATTGATTCTCGCATCAATAAAAAGGAAATTTCTGGAGTGGACGTATGCCAGAGTCTACTGAACCACAATAAATCCTCTGTTATTACTGCTTTCTTTTTATTTTTTACCGTTCTTCATATTTATACTCTCTATATATATTCTATCTATGATCTGTGACTGTGATTTGGTGCTTTCATTTGGATTTGGGTGTTAGTGACCAATTTTGATGCTAACATTTTGGTGCTTTCACTGAGAAGGCTAGTGCTCAAGGATTGGAAAGCTAGGATTTTGGATTTAAAGGCCTAAGAACTTGGATTCTGGAGACTATGGCAAAGCAATCAACCAAGACACAGTGGACGGAAAGGAGTCAACGAGAGGGAAGTTAGGAGGCTTCCTTTGGAGCTAATCAAGCCTTAATCTACATCACTAGGGACGAGATGCAGGTCATGATAAATTCCATGTAGGAAAAATTAATGAAAAGGCAAGAGGAGATGATGCACACACTTTTCAGACAATTTGGACAGGCATGAGCTGCAGGAGCTCAGATCCATGGAGCTGGATCAAAAGGACTCAATCGGAAAGTAGATGGAGTGGTTCAGAAGGGGGAAGCCCCTAATCAGCAAAAAAATATCAATCTGTATGAACCTTGACTTGGGGGCATATCGCTAGGTAATGCAGGACCAATCCACGGAGGGTTGCCAAATTGTGTGCCGTAGTCCGGCGTCAACAGGGATATGGGAGTGCATTGTGAGGAGTTCATACCGAGATTCCCTCGAGGGTTTGGAGGGCAGTTAGAAAATGTGGATGGGGGTAGCCCTTGGTAGGTAACACTGGATTAGCCAATATTATCAAGCGAACTATTCGTTGAGGTCCGACAAACAGAGATTTGGAGGGAGTCACCAAAAGTCTGTTTACCCGTAACATTAGGATGGCTAGGAATCCACCTTATTTCAACTTCCCACTCTAGAAGTATACAACGGTAAGACAGATCCTACTGACCATTTGACGAGGTACATAAGACATATGAAAGTGCTGGGGGCAACAGAGGAGATTATGGCCTGGTGTTTCCTCCTGTACTTGACTGATATAGCTGCTATGTCGTTCAGACAGTTGGAAGATGGATCTAGTGGAACATGGACAGAACTGGTGGATACGTTCATGAAGCAGTTTTGAGTTCACATCAAAAGCCAAAGAATTTGATGACATTGACGTCGGTGAAGCAGAAGACAGGAGAATCTCTTTGGACTATTTTAACTCAGTTTAATGCAGTAGTTGCTTTAGTGGATAGGTCGGATCCATCAATGGTTCTAATAGTGTAACAACCCTGTAATTTACAATTATTTTTAAATTGAATTTCCAGATTTAAAAGCTTTATTTCTGAAAAAGAATAAAAAAAATTATTTTAAATATAAAACTTTGATTTTGATGTGAATTTGAAATCCAAATATGACTAAATTTAATATTTCCTGAAAATGTGAATTTTGGTCAAAATAGTCAAACTTTGACTTTTAATTTAAAATTTTAAAAGTTTGGAAATTTAAATTTTATCTTTTATTATGAAAGTACATAAAATTTTAAGAACACTGCTTTTCGTTTCGTTGAAATTGGATTTAAATTGTGAAAGTTATACCGTTTACAATATTGTGCGTATATAGGGTTATTTAACAATATTCTTTGTTTTAATTTATATAAATGATACTTTACTTGAGTTATCTTATTCTAATATGTGATTTTATGTTATTTTATGTACATTTTATCTTTTAATATTTTTTGAAATGATAATATAATTTTTCTAAAGTCTATTGAAATTGTTTTCAATTTATTAAGCCTAGTTTCTATTTTCTTTGCTATTTTCTTAATTTAATTTTATATATTTAAAATTTATTTATTTATTTTACACATTCACTTTTACTTGCTGTGTTTATACTTTATTAATATTAATTTTATATGTATTTTGATTTAAAATAGATTTTTCCAAAGACTATTTGGGTTGTTTCAATTTATTTAGCCTAGTTTCACATATATTGATATTTTCTTTATATAAATTATATAATTTAAAATGTATTTATTTATTTTTCTTATTTACATTATTTCTGAGATTATTTATCTATTTTATCAGGCTTTTTATGTATTTACAAAATAGAAAAAGAAATTTAAAAGGCCTTAAACTTTCTATCTTCCTATGGGCCTTTATAGTCCACCCTTTTACTTTTAACCTAACCTTTCACCAATTAACCCTAACTATTCCTCATTTTTTTTCCAGACGACTTCCTCCTGTTATTCATGAATTTTCAAAGCTCCAAAACCCAAAAAATCATGGCCTCCATCTTGAAGAAAAAATTTTAGGTAAATTCCTCTTTTCTTTCTACTTTTTCTCCTATTTCTATGCAAATTTGCTTTGCTTTCTCCCCTGATTGGAGCGGCTTTCCCCCATGCTCCACGGCCACCACCATCTAACCCTACAGCCATGACCATGGCCGAACAACCCTTGATGATCAAACCCTTCCAAATGCAACCAAAAGCCTAGATCTATGCTTGTTTGGCATTTTCTTGCTCATCCACTTCAACCACCACCCAAACCACCACCATAGCCGCCACCACTCCTCTGACCTGACCACGGCACACCCTCTCCCACCTCTGTCCAGTCATGGTGCACCACAGGCCGAGCCCACTCACCAAGGCCGAGCCCTTGTTTTGACTAAAAACTACCTAGTTGCCTTCAATCTCACTTCACCTCCTCATGAATAAAACTCCACCTTGTCTTGCCCTGAACCCGAGTTATGTTAGCCCAAACCAGACCCAAACCTTGACCATATCTGAACCAAATCAGACCCTAAGCCATACCAAATAGTAGAGAAGGCAAAGCAAAAGACTGCTTAGTCGTATCTCCTTTTATTTCAATGTTATTGCATTTTAAAGTCGTATTGAATTTTGTTGTTTTGTTTCTTTGTTTTTTTTGTTTTGGGTTGTACACAAGAGTTGTAGATTTGATTCGCTCTCCACTCATGTCCGTAGTCTTGTTATCGTGCTTTTGTTTCCATTGTATCATTGGTTTTGATATCTCCAGCACAAAGAGGTGAGTAAATCTCACCAGACGTTTATACTTATATAAGTAGTAAATTGACACCCTGTGAATGTGTAGAACTATATTACCATGTTATAACTGCTTATATTATTATCATATGATGTTCACACCTGTTATTACACCTGTTATATCATTTGTCACTGTTATATTATGTTGTTCTGTTATTTTTATCAGTTATCACACTGCAAGTTCCCTGTAAATTAGAAATCACTATAGGTTGAAATGATACATACCCGAACGGACTTTAGAATAAGGGAAAATTGTTATGGGCAGAAATGATAGGCCTGAATGATTTTCAATTTTTTTGTTTACTTGGGACCGCGGGTTTGAAATGATAAAACCCAGATTTTTCTTTGTAAATTACGGGTTGAAATTATATATTACCCGTATCACTTTACCTAGCGTAGAAAATTATATACAGGCCCGTAGTTAAAATATGTTTTTCTAAATTTTGTTTTAAATAAATTTAGAAATGTAAATATTAAACTTATTTTGATTTAAATCTAATTAAAAAGGATTTTGTAAAATATTATTGATTTCTAAATAATTGTAAGCGAAATGAATTAATGAAAAGTTAGGAAATTTTGAATGTCAGTTATTTTGGAAATTTGATTTAATTATAATTGTAAATTTAACTGAATATGAAATTATGATAAATTTATGATAATTTGAATATAAATGAATTTAAAGTGATTTTTATAACATATTAATGATTTTTAACGTGAAATGAATGAATATTTTAAGTTGAAGTTTTGAAATATAACTAAAATCGAAAATTTATGAAATTGACTTAAAGGTGAACTTTTAGTTAAGTAAATAAAAATAAAATTAAGTTATATGTGAGAATTTGAACTTAAGTGTTAAGTTGAAATTTAATGTAATGAATTTAAAATTGAACATTGCATTTAATAAGTGAATAATTATTAAATCTTGATTTTTGAATGGAAATTTAACTTTATAAATCATGAACTTGAGGAAAATTAAATGATGTTTATAAATGTGAAAATGTATGATTTTATAAGTTAAAAATGTTTTAAATAAAAATATATATATAATTGGTTGAGAAATTATATTGAATATCTAAAGTTAATTGACTGCGTTTTTGAAACGCTATTAATTACAATGTAAATGATATTACAGTATTTGTAAATGCTGTAGTTGATGATAATGAATTAAAAAGCTATTGAGTTCAAAACTATTATAGCAAGTGTTGTAAGTGCTGTAATTTTTGAATTTAACTAAGTTTATTTGAAATTTAAGTAAACCCTATTACAACATTTTAAAATGTTGTCTTTTGTCAAATTGAACCATTTGGAATGTAACTTTCCGTAACGTTCTCTGAATGCTGCGAAAAGTGAAATTTCACTGTTTTGATAAACGTAATTGAATAAATGAACTTTGGAAGTTGAAATTTTTTGGAAATTTAATAATTAAATTATTAACATGATAACTTCATTTTAATGATAAAAAAAATGATTTTTTTTGGAATATAAACTGTTTTGAAATATGAATTGAAATGGTATTCTAAACTGAATAAAATGAATAATGATTGAAATGTGGTTTCAAAAAGATATGATATTTTGATATATTAAAACGATTGAAATGTGGTTTCGAAAAGATATGATATTTTGATATATTAAAATGATTGAAATGTGGTTTCGAAAAGATATGATATTTTGGAAATGAAGTTTTGAAAAGTTATGATATGTTGATATATTAAAAATGATTTGAAAGGAAGTTTTGAAAGGATATGATAATTTAATATATTGAAATGGTTAGAAATGACTTGATATTTATTTTGATAAATATTTGAATTGAAAGATATGGTGTGATGATATATTGAAATGGTTTGAAAATGATTTAATCTTTATTTTGATAAAGATTGGGGTTGAAAAATTGGTGTAAGTATTGTACCTAAATATAATGGGAAGATAGAGAATATAGGTAAGGCATTTAATTAGTTAAGTGTAAATTTATGGGTATAATAACAATTCATATACATTACCTAATTAATCTGCCAATTAATTTGTTAAAAAAATCAAAACCTTTTAATTTGGTAAATAATTTGATGCGTGTTGATAAGCGTTACTTTAACGATTAATTTTAAAGTGATGGGAAGAAAATAAGTAAAGTTATGTAGTAATAAATAAATAAAAATATCGCAATAAATAGGAAACTGACATAACATTTATTTATATGAACGTTACTTACTAATTTGAGAGTAACGGAAGTGTGAACGTAGAATAAAATAAGTGTAGATTTATGTTAGGTAATAATTGAGAATATGGGGAATAAGTTTAAATAATATTAATTAAAAATTATGCGTAAAACATGTTATGTAAGATATATTGATTCCATTTAATAAATTGAGGATTAATATTATCGAAGAGGATTAAATATGGTCTCAATGTAAATTTAGATAAGTTTTGAAATAAAGACTAATTCCATTCAGAAGATGACAATGGGTGCAATATTTTGATTTGTAAGCAATAGCAATAGGTTACATGTTTAATTGGTTAATAGAATTTGAATTGAAATAAATGTTAATACACTAAATAAAGGTTACATTAATATGATAAGTAATACAATGTCTAGAAGTTCAATATAGAGTGTGTTAAGACGTAGAAATGGAAATTAGGAAGCAGTTGGAATTAAATGAAATTTTAGGTGTATTTATGAGAAATTTACGTACAATTAAAGAGGCGAATGAAATAAATACCAACCAATTTTAGTGAATAACGGGATCTAAACCTAAATAAATAAATTCCTTGAAATTTAAGTTTTAATTTTTGATAAATCGGATTTGTACTTTAATATTGAAAATTTTGGGATTATTCAAAAATAAATTAATGTAGGAAGTTGTTAAAGGATTCTGAATTTACCAAGTGGTCCAAACTGACAAAATTTGCAAATAATTAAAGTTGGATTGTAAATCTGATTCAATTAACCTATTATTAATTTATTTGTTTGGAATATAAAAAGTAATTATAGGGTTAATTGAAATTATGGGTAGTTTAATTTGTATGTTATTTGGGATTAAGGCAAGATGGGTGGATATTAGGAGTTATATACTTAGATCATTCAATTTATTTGGATAACATTGTAATAAATGTAATTAAATGTACATTTACGTGAAATATAATACCATGCTTAATAGATTGCTAAGTTGTATATATTAAAGGGAATTTTATTAATTATTTTTAAAAAACCTTAATTAATATGGTTGATAAATTTAATATAAGAAAAACTAATGAAATTCTTGGGAATAATGTAGGTTAATATGAGTTCGTAGTTAGGGTAGTGACTAAAATTGGTAATACATTGCAATTAATGTTAATAGTGTTGACATAAGCTAATAAATTTAAATGTTAATGCAATACCAATTTATGTATTTAAGGTGATTGCGAAATTGGAATTTGATAAATGTAGTAACTAACTCAGGGCAAATAGATTTTATGGAATCAATAAAAGATAGGTAAATTTAATGATTGTTTGGTGGTAATTTAAGCATGAATGGGAATAAATCGGGCAATAGTGAGAATTATTAATTATTACCCATCAATTTATTTAGAATCTAAATCAAATGCAACATTCGTTGTTATTTGTAGTTTATAGGTGGAAATAACGTAAACTTTATTCAGAATATGATAATTAGTTAGATTAAAAGAATGGAAGGCAGGATATATGGATTCATTTAGATTTACAACATGATAATTTGAATTTATTGAATTTATTGGAAACTGAATAGAACAATTTATGTGATTGAAATTAAAGTTGGAATTCGGAGATGTTTTAGGAATTCCCATCTATGGGAAACCAATAGATAGGATAATTAAATGAAAGGTCAACTAAAGGATTTCTGCAAAGTTAATTTATAATTTGTAGATAAAATAAAATTGAAGTTTTACGCTGAAGTTAATAATGTACTCAGCATTTAAGAAACATCTTAAATTGTCTAAATTTGAATAAACAATGAAGTAATAAATAATAATTATTAATAAAATCCAAAATTTGGTAACCCGTTTTCAAATTAATGATAATTAATGTTGGTATAGGCTATTTATTTAAGTAACAGTGCGATGCCAAAAAAATGGATTGGAAGTAATTGCGAAATATAAATAAAATATTTTAGTAGGGAATTCAAATGTATATATACATAGAAATGTGGATTTTTATAGTATGAAAACTTAGTCAATTTACAATAGTTAAATCTATTGAGAATGAATAAAAATCTAAGATAATTATTACGGTAATTTAGAAATTTAGTTGAAAATGGAAACTTATTTATGAATTTGGAATTTAATGAAATTGTGAATTTATATTGAAACTTATAAATGAAGCATCTAAATTTACATTTGTAAATACGTTTAAAATTCAATGTAAATGTCTGAGGAAGAAATTAATTTATTTACTAATCCGTAACGTATCCAATTAATATAAAATATTCTGGTGGGCCAACAACCATTTTGCGCGTTTATGATTCGTTCCTACCTATCCTATTTCACTTTGTCTATTTATAGGCTGTGTAAACCCTAGCCACCATCTATCTTCATTTCTCTCTGTGTGTTCTTTTCTTCAACTTCTTCTCTTCCAATGGCTGCAAAATTTCTAGATCCAATTACTGTCCAAAATAAAAAAATATATTTCAAACTCCTCTAAAAATTCCAGAAAAATTATATGTCATAATTCTCGAAGAGTGCAATCTGTTGGTACTGTTCATTTTTTTGATTGGTGCTGTAGCGTGCTCGAATTTGAGAAGAAGGACGTGGCCTGTGACGTGGCATGGTGATGGGGATCGTAATTAAATTCCAGATCTGTTGACACTGGTTTGGACCAATTCGAAGACCGTCGAATTTTTGGGTTTAAATCGGATTTAAATTCGATTTAAATTCAAAAGGTGAGTGTTTTAACCCACTCACAACTTCTAAAATTTCTTATGTTTGTTAATTCGACTTTAGATATGGGTAGAAATTTATTTATGACTGTTTGGCATCTTTTATTCACTATTTCTGTTTAAAGGCATTTATTTAATATATATTGTAAATTTATTTATTTATTGCATATAAATTTGACAGTTAGAATTTATTTATTGCATATTAACTGCCAGGCATAGTTATGTTAAATTTTATTTCATATTAACTGCCAGTTAAGTTTACGTTTATTTTTGCATATAAACTGCCAATTAACAGTTATTAAATTTATTTTGAGTATAAACTGATAATTGATACCATTATTTATCACCTGTTATATATTGATGATTGTTTGAAATTGGATGATGACTGTGATAAATGGATGTATGATTTGATGGATGAATGGATGATTTATTTTATTAATTGCAAGTTGCTATGCATTTCATTCATTCGGGATTGCGGTTTGAAATGATATAAAACCGCATTTTATTTTAAATTGCGGATTGAAATGATAAACATCCGTATCATTTGACCATAGGGTAGAAAATTTTATACAGGCACCGCAGTATATATATAAAATTATTTTTGAAATGTTTTCTATGGTTTGTAAAGCTATATATATGGTTTATGGGTTTTGATTTGGTTATTAATAAAGGTTATTTATATATAGTAAATTCCGGGTTTTAAACTTTGTATAAAATGGTTTTGAAGTATAAAATAAAGTTTGATTTTTTGAGATCAAGCATTTATTTGAAATATAAATTCTAGAGTTTTAATGACTTAAAAGAGAATAAGGTTGAAGATGAATATTAAGTTAAATTGGAATTTAATAAAAAGTTAGAATTTTTAAAGGATATGATTTACATCTTGATTTTGTGTAGAGTGATTTAAATGAATATCAGGTTGATTTAAATGAATATATGATAAATTGAAAGAATATCCAGTTATGTGAAGATAAAGGTTTTACTTAGATTATATTGAATTCATTAAGTAAACATTTCAAGTCTAAATAATAAGTAATTGAATTTGATATATATGGGTTTGTCAAATGAGTTGTTTTTGAAATGGTTAAATATTTAAAGCTTTGAAACATAAGAATTAAAATGGTATTTGGAAGTTTAAATCGATATTTGGAATTGATTTGTGAAATGTAAAGAAGCTATTTTCTTTTATAAAAGTAATCTAATATTTGACCATTTAAGAGATGGAAACTTGTTTCAAAGTTATGATTTTCAAGGTTGTATAATTTGAAATTTTATATTCAAGAGTGTTGACCTCTAAATATTTACTTTGAAAACCCTATGATTTTTGGAAAGTATATATATTGGAATAAAATGATATCGTATTAATTCAGGTTTTAAAAGGAAATGATATCATATTTATATGGTTTGAAATGGATATTTTATTCTGGTTTTAAAGTATAATTATTTTAAATGACCGCGGTGTTATAATAACGATTGGTTGGCAAAGAGACCGGGATCGTAAATGGACATACTCTCTGTCGATACCGAAAACCACTTTGACTAACCGTGTATGCGGTGGAGATTCCAGAATGAAGTAGGTTGGTGGCGGCGTTTCCTGTAAGGTAAATACGTGGACCCAACTCCCGTGAGTTGGCATAAGATGGCTAAAACAGGAGCGATTGACGGGTTAATGAGGTAGCACCTCTGATCGGACACTTCCCTTCGATACTATACTCTGACTTTGGATTTTTTGGTGGCCACCTTCACTTTTGATTTCTTTGATGTGGGGAGTTTGTTCGAGGTGGGCGGCAGCTGCGCGCTGCGCATTTCCATCGGCCCGGAAGCATAATTGGTATATCTACCATGGCATTGCCTAGTTGTGCCGTGTCACCTACCCTAGCGCGCCTTATACGATTTTGTTTTGTACCATACCTATGGAGTGCCCTCTGACGACGCCCAGTACGGGGGAGATTACGGTACTGTATAGACTATGGGAATATATAAATGTGTTAAGGTGGAAAATGTAAAGCCTTAACGCTATATAAAAGTAAGTTTATTTTACAATTAGACACTATTATAATAGCGCAATATACTACATAGTAAATAGTTTAACGGATCCTTAGGAGATGTAAATCCCGAGCATCTCTTGAGTTACTGCACTCATATTTATTTCTGTTAATGTAACTCACATAAGATCTTTTAGTTCTAACTCGAGTGTTTTTGTCTTTCCAAATTCGCTCGGGTCAGTCCGAGCGTTTCAGGATTGAAGATTTTATTTCCGAAGGAAGAAGACGAAGATTTTATTATTATTACTATAGATAATATGGTTTCACTACACTCATATTGTTCCGCTGCATTGTTATATGGTATGTGTACCTTGATATGTATTGTATAAATAAATCAAAGGTTTTTGTAAACAGATTTATGAACTGTATATTTGATTATTATATTTTATCCTTCCGCTGTGAGATTTTGTTTCTTTCTCTGTTTTCTTATTTATCCTATAACAATCCGCCCTTACGTATGGTTTGAATTGGCACGTGTGTCTGTTTAAATCGTGCAAAAAGGCGGGATGTTACAGTTGGTATCAGAGCTTTGGTTTAGCGATAAATCTTGGCTTTGTGGGGTTTGACTCTTTATTAATAGGGTAGTAATACCCTATGGGAGTCACTGAGTGTATATATGAGAGAGCGTATTTGTTAGTGTTATTAAAAGGTTTTAATATTGTGTTAATTTGTTCCGTTTCGTATTTATAAATTCTGGTTGGTGCATGGGACGCTATGACATCAATAGGGATTTCTAAACAAACATAATATTTTTTTTTAATATAGGTGAATGAAAAATTTTTGCCTATTATATTTTTATATATAAAATCAAAATTTTCAATTGATATTTATATTTGGCTGCAATAGATTGATTGTTAGGCAATAAAGTGTAAATAATAATAGAAATAAGATTGAAAAATAAGATAAATGAAATTTGGAAATTTAGAACTTAAGTCCGGGGTTTTTCTTTTGAATGATTTTGAAATATATTAATAATTTTGTTTATAAGTATTTTCTGATATAAATATTTAACATAATTCGGAAGAATCGTTTTAAAGAAGATTTTTGAGAAAATAAGTTTTGTACTTTCCTCTCTGTCGCTGGAAAATAATTTCGGTGATGGCGGCCGCATCATCGACTTTCATTTTCGAGTTTCGAAGGGGAAAGGCCACTGTAGTAGTTCTACTGCAGATTCATTTTTGAAAAAGATATAAATTTTTTAATTGTTTTAAATGAAATTAGAGGTATATAAGTTAGAAGAATATATTTATCTAATATTTCAAAATAATTTGAAATTTAACCCGGTATTTAATTCTTAAATTTCCATTAATTAATTGTTTAAATTATTGTAGTGAAATAAAAGGTAAGTGATTAATAAATTGAAACCTCTAATTTAGGTAAGAGATTTAATGCAAAGTTATAAAGGGAAATTTGAAATTTGTAACATATGAGATAAAGAGTAATATTGTTGAACATTAAATTTAATTAAAAGATGAGATAAAACTTGTATAAGTTCATTTGCATTATCTTTAACATATATAACTTACCAAATATAAAAAGTTGAAATGTTTAATAAGAAATGTAGTAGAAATTTGTACAAGTAATAGTAGGTAATGAAGCATTCAATGAATTTGCTGTATTCAATAACTTAAGATATAATTGAAATTTTACCAAGTAAATATAAATAAAGGTAAGCATGATAGATGGATGATTATAAAACTTAAGGAATTAAAGTAAATAAATAAGGACATGCTATTATAAATGAATGAATAATTATAACAAAATATAAGGAACCAGCATGACCCGAGTTAATGGAATTGAATAATTGTAAGTAATAAGTAAAATGAATGAGCAAACCTTTGATAAGTAAATGTGAATGAGAAAAAAATCACTATATAAACAAAAAGGGAAATCAAACAACTAAAGCATGAAATTTATAATAAGTTAGTTTGGTTGCTGGTTTGAATTGTTATTGTTTGATTTATGGTTGGTTGGGTAAGGAAATTTGAAGTTGTTGGATGAATAAATAATCTATTTTGTTCCATCTAAGACTGTTGAGTAAATGATGCACTTGATAGTTATTTTTCATTCCGTACAATTTCAAGTTTGAACCCAAACAACTATTTGATTGTGTGGTTGTTTTGTAATTGTATGTATGTTGTTCGAGGAAATTGATGGTTGTTGTATTAATTTGGATGATTAGTGATTGGAACTACTTAGATATTTAAATTTTGGACTTAGAAATATTTTGAAATCTTCTCCAAACTCTAATAAATTTAAGTATAAAAAGATAATGTTGTAAATTTGTATATTTTAAGAAAAGTAACAGATATTGTAAATTTAATTGTTTATAAGGTAATGTTTTGAATTAGATATGTAGATTCTAAATCCATCTTTTCCCTTCTTTTTCCTTTTCGGGGACGAAAAGTTTTGAGTGGGGGAGAGTGTAACAACCCGTAAATTTCGACGATCTAATTTATTTCATAGAATTTTGTAACAAAAATTTAGTAGAAATAATAAAAGGTGATAAATATATATTGAACGCTAATTTAACAATGGTAATTTAAGCCTTTGTCTGTAATATGAATAAATTTTTCAATAAAAATTGGTGTAAGTATTGTACCTGAATATAATGGGAAGATAGAGAATATAGGTAAGGCATTTAATTAGTTAAGTGTAAATTTATGGGTATAATAACAATTCGTATACATTACCTAATTAATCTGTCAATTAATTTGTTAAAAAAATCAAAACCTTTTAATTTGGTAAATAATTTGATGCGTATTGATAAGCGTTACTTTAACGATGAGTTTTAAAGTGATGGGAAGAAAATAAGTAAAGTTATGTAGTAATAAATAAATAAAAATATCGCAATAAATTGGAAACTGACATAACATTTATTTATATGAACGTTACTTATTGATTTGAGAGTAACGGAAGTGTGAACGTAGAATAAAATAAGCGTAGATTTATGTTAGGTAATAATTGAGAATATGGGAAATAAGTTGAAATAATATTAATTAAAAATTTATGCGTAAAACATGTTATGTAAGATATATTGATTCCATTTAATAAATTGAGGATTAATATTATCGAAGAGGATTAAATATGGTCTCAATGTAAATTTAGATAAGTTTTGAAATAAAGACTAATTCCATTCAGAAGATGACAATGGGTGCAATATTTTGATTTGTAAGCAATAGTAATAGGTTACATGTTTAATTGGTTGATAGAATTTGAATTGAAATAAATGTTAATATACTAAATAAAGGTTACATTAATATGATAAGTAATACAATGTCTAGAAGTTTAATATAGAGTGTGTTAAGACGTAGAAATGGAAATTAGGAAGCAGTTGGAATTAAATGAAATTTTAGGTGTATTTATGAGAAATTTACGTACAATTAAAGAGGCGAATGAAATAAATACCAACCAATTTTAGTGAATAACGGGATCTAAACCTAAATAAATAAATTCCTTGAAATTTAAGTTTTAATTTTTGATAAATTGGATTTGTACTTTAATATTGAAAATTTTGGGATTATTCAAAAATAAATTAATGTAGGAAGTTGTTAAAGGATTCTAAATTTACCAAGTGGTCCAAACTGACAAAATTTGCAAATAATTAAAGTTGGATTGTAAATCTGATTCAATTAACCTATTATTAATTTATTTGTTTGGAATATAAAAAGTAATGATAGGGTTAATTGAAATTAAGGGTAGTTTAATTTGTATGTTATTTGGGATTAAGGCAAGATGGGTGGATATTAGGAGTTATATACTTAGATCATTCAATTTATTTGGATAACATTGTAATAAATGTAATTAAATATACATTTACGTGAAATATAATACCATGCTTAATAGACTGCTAAGTTGTATATATTAAAGGGAATTTTATTAATTTTTTTAAAAAACCTTAATTAATATGGTTGATAAATTTAATATAAGAAAAACCAATGAAATTCTTGGGAATAATGTAGGTTAATATGAGTTAGTAGTTAGGGTAGTGACTAAAATTGGTAATGCATTGCAATTAATGTTAATAGTGTTGACATAAGCTAATAAATTTAAATGTTAATGCAATACCAATTTATGTATTTAAGGTGATTATGAAATTGGAATTTGATAAATGTAGTAACTAACTCAGGGCAAATAGATTTTATGGAATTAATAAAAGATAGGTAAATTTAATGATTGTTTGGTGGTAATTTAAGCATGAATGGGAATAAATCGGGCAATAGTGAGAATTATTAATTATTACCCATCAATTTATTTAGAATCTAAATCAAATGCAAGATTCATTGTTATTTGTAGCTTATAGGTGGAAATAACGTAAACTTTATTCAGAATATGATAATTAGTAAGATTAAAAGAATGGAAGGCAGGATATATGGATTCATTTGGATTTAGAACATGATAATTTGAATTTATTGAATTTGTTGGAAACTGAGTAGAACATTTTATGTGATTGAAATTAAAGTTGGAATTCGGAGATGTTTTAGGAATTCGCATCTATGGGATACCAATAGATAGGATAAGTAAATGAATGGTCAACTAAAGGATTTCTGCAAAGTTAATTTATAATTTGTAGATAAAATAAAATTGAAGTTTTACGCTGAAGTTAATAATGTACTCAGCATTTAAGAAACATCTTAAATTGTCTAAATTTGAATAAACAATGAAGTAATAAATAATAATTATTAATAAAATCCAAAATTTGGTAACCCGTTTTCAAATTAATGATAATTAGTGTTGGTATAGGCTATTTATTTAAGTAAAAGTGCGATGCCAAAAAAATGGATTGGAAGTAATTGCGAAATATAAATAAAATATTTTAGTAGGGAATTCAAATGTATATATACATAGAAATGTGGATTTTTATAGTATGAAAACTTAGTCAATTTACAATAGTTATATCTATTGAGAATGAATAAAAATCTAAGATAATTATTACGGTAATTTAGAAATTTAGTTGAAAATGGAAACTTATCTATGAATTTGGAATTTAATGAAATTGTGAATTTATATTGAAACTTATAAATGAAGCATCTAAATTTACATTTGTAAATACGTTTAAAATTCAATGTAAATGTCTGAGGAAGAAATTAATTTATTTACTAACCCGTAACGTATCCAATTAATATAAAATATTCTGGTGGGCCAACAACCGTTTTGCGCGTTTATGATTCGTGCCCACCTATCCTATTTCACTTTGTCTATTTATAGGCTGTGTAAACCCTAGCCTCCATCTATCTTCATTTCTCTCTGTGTGTTCTTTTCTTCAACTTCTTCTCCTCCAATGGCTGCAAAATTTCTAGATCCAATTACAGTCCAAAATAAAAATAAAAAAATGAAAAAATAAAAAATATTTCAAACTCCTCTAAAAATTCCAGAAAAATTATGTCATAATTCTCGAAGAGCGTAATCTGTTGGTGCTGTCCGTTTTTTTGATTGGTGCTGTAGCGTGCTCGAATTTGAGAAGAAGGACGTGGCCTGTGACGTGGCATGGTGATGGGGATCGTAATTAAATTCCAGATCTGTTGATGCTGGTTTGGACCAATTCGGAGACCGTCGAATTTTTGGGTTTAAATCGGATTTAAATTCGATTTAAATTCAAAAGGTGAGTGTTTTAACCCACTCACAACTTCTAAAATTTCTTATGTTTGTTAATTCGACTTTAGATATGGGTAGAAATTTATTTATGACTGTTTGGCATGTTTTATTCACTATTTCTGTTTAAAGGCATTTATTTAATATATATTGTAAATTTATTTATTTATTGCATATAAATTTGACAGTTAGAATTTATTTATTGCATATTAACTGCCAGGCATAGTTATGTTAAATTTTATTTCATATTAACTGCCAGTTAAGTTTACGTTTATTTTTGCATATAAACTGCCAATTAACAGTTATTAAATTTATTTTGAGTATAAACTGAAAATTGATACCATTATTTATCACCTGTTATATATTGATGATTGTTTGAAATTGGATGATGACTGTGATAAATGGATGTATGATTTGATGGATGAATGGATGATTTATTTTATTAATTGCAAGTTGCTATGCATTTCATTCATTCGGGATTGCGGTTTGAAATGATATACAACCGCATTTTATTTTAAATTGCGGATTGAAATGATAAACATCCGTATCACTTGACCATAGGGTAGAAAATTTTATACAGGCACCGCGGTATATATATAAAATTATTTTTGAAATGTTTTCTATGGTTTGTAAAGCTATATATATGGTTTATGGGTTTTGATTTGGTTATTAATAAAGGTTATTTATATATAGTAAATTCTGGGTTTTAAACTTTGTATAAAATGGATTTGAAGTATAAAATAAAGTTTGATTTTTTGAGATCAAGCATTTATTTGAAATATAAACTCTAGAGTTTTAATGACTTAAAAGAGAATAAGGTTGAAGATGAATATTAAGTTAAATTGGAATTTAATAAAAAGTTAGAATTTTTAAAGGATATGATTTACAACTTGATTTTGTGTAGAGTGATTTAAATGAATATCAGGTTGATTTAAATGAATATATACTAAATTGAAAGAATATACAGTTATGTGAAGATAAAGGTTTTACTTAGATTATATTGAATTCATTAAGTAAACATTTCAAGTCTAAATAATAAGTAATTGAATTTGATATATATGGGTTTGTCAAATGAGTTGTTTTTGAAATGGTGAAATATTTAAAGCTTTGAAACATAAGAATTAAAATGGTATTTGAAAGTTTAAATCGATATTTGGAATTGATTTGTGAAATGTAAAGAAGCTATTTTGTTTTATAAAAGTAATCTAATATTTGACCATTTAAGAGATGGAAACTTGTTTCAAAGTTATGATTTTCAAGGTAGTATAATTTGAAATTTTATATTCAAGAGTTTTGACCTCTAAATATTTACTTTGAAAACCCTATGATTTTTGGAAAGTATATATATTGGAATAAAATGATATCGTATTAATTCGGGTTTTAAAAGGAAATGATATCATATTTATATGGTTTTGAAATGGATATTTTATTCTGGTTTTAAAGTATAATTATTTTAAATGACCGCGGTGTTATAATAACGATTGGTTGGCAAAGAGACCGGGATCGGATATGGACATACTCTCTGTCGATACCGAAAACCACTTTGACTAACTGTGTACGCGGTGGAGATTCCAGAATGAAGTAGGTTGGTGGCGGCGTTTCCTGTAAGGTAAATACGTGGACCCAACTCCCGTGAGTTGGCATCAGTTGGCTAAAACAGGAGCGATTGACGGGTTAATGAGGTAGCACCTCTGATCGGACACTTTCCTTCGATACTATACTCTGACTTTGGATTTTTCGGTGGCCACCTTCACTTTTGATTTCTTTGATGTGGGGAGTTTGTTCGAGGTGGGCGGCAGCTGCGCGCTGCGCGTTTCCATCGGCCCGGAAGCGTAATTGGTATATCTACCCTGGCATTACCTAGTTGTGCCATGTCACCTACCCTAGCACGCCTTATACGATTTTGTTTTGTACCATACCTATGGAGTGCCCTCTGACGACGCCCAGTACGGGGGAGATTACGGTACTGTATAGACTATGGGAATATATAAATGTGTTAAGGTGGAAAATGTAAAGCCTTAACGCTATATAAAAGTAAGTTTATTTTACAATTAGACACTATTATAATAGCGCAATATACTACATAGTAAATAGTTTAACGGATCCTTAGGAGATGTAAATCCCGAGCATCTCTTGAGTTACTGCACTCATATTTATTTCTGTTAATGTAACTCACATAAGATCTTTTAGTTCTGACTCGAGTGTTTTTGTCTTTCCAAATTCGCTCGGGTCAGTCCGAGCGTTTCAGGATTGAAGATTTTATTTCCGGAGGAAGAAGACGAAGATTTTATTATTATTACTACAGATAATATGGTTTCACTACACTCATATTGCTCCGCTGCTTTGTTATATGGTATGTGTACTCTGATATGTATTGTATAAATAAATCAAAGGTTTTTGTAAACAGATTTATGAACTGTATATTTGATTATTATATTTTATCCTTCTGCTGTGAGATTCTGTTTCTTTCTCTGTTTTCTTATTTATCCCATAACAATCCGCCCTTACGTATGGTTTGAATTGGCACGTGTGTCTGTTTAAATCGTGCAAAAAGGCGGGATGTTACATATACCGGGCTACACAAAGGGTCGCACCCTTTCATCGAGCATGCTCCATCGGAAACCATTCTATTACTTTTGTGATTCGATATGTGGCGCCACCTTGATTCGGGGGTATTGTTTGAGGTGGGCGGAAGCTGCTGGCTTGCCATCACCACCGGTCCGGGAGTGCAAACGGTGTATCCACCCTGGCATTGCCTCGCGTGCCGTGTCTTCTCCTTATATCGAGCCCACTACGATTTTGGTTTTAAAGATCCGACCGCGTTAAGGTTCACCATTCCTTTAACGCTATTTTCTATATGATTATACTTTACTGATTAGACACTACTGTATATAGCGTATATTACTACATAGTAAATAGTTTAACGGACCCTTAGAGGATGGGCGGTCCCAAGCATCTTCTAAGTTACTTGTATCTTTACTACAGTTCACTTGAGTTGGTTTACATTGTATAAGTATGTATGTCCTGACTCGAGTGTTTGTATTTTTATTTACGCTCGGGTTAGCCTGAGTTATTCACAGACTTGGATTTCCACTTTCTGGAGATTGGAATCGCTGGAGATTATCTACTTGTCAAGTTTTATCTTTTGCAGTCTGTTGTTCCTTTCAGCTCTTGTATTAGTAGACTTCTATGTAGTGAGACTTCCTATGTACTTTGCTCTTCTGTTGTATTTTATGTAACTCTGATAAATTTATGTAGTAGCTTCATGAACTACTATCTCTTTTAATTCCGCTGCATTATTATTACTCTGTGTCTGTGATCTGTGATTTCATTTACTGTATATTCTGAGATTTGCCAAATTTTTATTTACAATGCGGTATTTTGAGAAATTCAATTCCGGCATGAGTGTCTACCTATACACTTATAATGGATGCGAGTTGTTGAAAATACCAGGTTGTTACAGTTGGTATCAGAGCTTTGGTAGCTCTAGGCAAAACTCGGCATATGGAGTGAATGTATTTACAGAACCACTTTCATTCGAGTTTGAATCTCTTCCTTTTTGATTCAATTCCTTTGAATTTTGGAACATTGCCTACGGTTCCAAAATCCATTCGTATCCCTCACTATTCATCTTCTTTTGACTCTAGAGTATTCCATAACTCCGCTTCGAATGATCTTTTTAGTGAGTCGGCGGTCACGCCAATTTCAAATTGAATTGGAAAAAGGGGGAAAACTCCCTTACAATTAGCATCGATTCACCAGAGATTCTTATCTATCCTTGGTTTAGATGCTAAAATCTTTTGTTATTTCAAACTCTAACTCTTGAGATCGAATGTAGATTTACCCCAGAAAATCCACACTGATCTTATTCTTTATGTCACGGTTGACCTGGTAAATGTTGCCCGTGATTTATTTAAGCTGATCCACCTCCCTATTTTGTTATTTAATCATCTTGTCTTTGGTTTCCAACCTATCTTCAAACATTTTGAATTGTACTTGTAAATCTATGTTTTGTTTATATATTGTGTTGTTTGAGTTGTTGATGTTGAATTGGGTTTCTGATCGATTCTTCTGATCAACGCTATCGATAAGATTTCCAAAACACTTTAACAGAACAAACTGACACAATATTATTTTAAAATTGGGTTAATGGAATAAATTTTGATATATAAGTAAATTTATGGAACTTAACAAACTGATATAAATTGATTATTTGAAGTGATAATACTTGATTTATCATTTATTGTTCTATAAATGAATTTATAGATAGTTGTTTATAAATTGATTCGGGAACTGAAATGAATTTTGAATAAGAAATTTGAGAATTTAATTTCCGATGGTTTCAAACCTTGTGTTTAAATTTTTAAAAGATTATATTATTTAAAGTATTTTCAAATAGAAAGTTGTTTCCAAAGGATTTTAAAGTTTAAAATTAGTGCTCTTCTCTTTGTCGCTGGAAAATAACTTCGGTGATGATCGCGACATTATCGACATTCATTTTCGAGTTTCGAAGTGAAGAGACCATTCCGTAGTCTTGCTACAGCTTTGTTTTGGGAAATCAAATTGATTTGAATTTCTAAAATATGACCTGATTATAATATATATAGACATATGATTTCAATTTGATTTGATAAGTTATGTACATACATTTATTTATCTCTAAATGGTTTGAAGAAATCGGAAATTTAATTCTTAAATTCAATTATAAAAAGAAAATCAAAATTTTGGATGAACATTCAAGTATGAAATGATTTAATTGGAAAGTTTTATATTTATAATACTTAATTGCATTCAAATATAACTTACCTTAATTTCAGAAGTTAACAATGTAATTGGATAATATACAATATAAAAAGATTTTATAAATGAAACTTGAGTGGTTATAATAAATGTTATACTCTTAAATTTTAATTATAAAATGATTAACAGAGGTAAATATAATAAAGGGTAATTGAATAACTTACAATAAAATGATGTTAAAAGAACAAAGAATAAAAGAAAGCAGCTATAATAAGTGTAAGTATATTTAATATAAGTGATAAATATGTTGAGAGGAATAAATTTAATTTTAATTAGGAATAAATAAGAATAAATTTATTAAGTACATTATGAGTGTAATAAATGATTATTTTTCAAACCCATGGTTTTTAAAAAATTGTTAATTTAAGATGATTGGATAATAAGATAATGAAATTTGAGATAGTTAAGATTTATTTAACTTGTGTAAAGATTTATTCTTTATTTATGTTGAAATTTCCATGCTTTCAAATTTATTATCTTATTTTGTTTTCAGACTATCTTTTGTTGTTCTCGTCATCCTTATCTTGCTATAGACTGGTGTAGGCACCTTTCTATATTCTTTTGTTTAGAAATCTTTCTATAATCTTTGATAAATTTTGTTACTCATCTGGATCTGAACACTGTTTTTCCATTCATAGACCGTCGGTCAAACGAAAAAGGGTGAATCAAATTCTAAAGGATCTTTCCGTGCTTGTGTTCTTGATTTGATCACCTCCACCTTGTTAAACTTACCTATAACAACAGTTATCAGGTATAATTTTTAATCTCCTTGTCATCTTATCTTAATCTTATTTCACTCTATTTTTTCTGTGCTTTCCCGTACCTCATTCCTTTTCGGGGACGAAAAGTTTTGAGTGGGGGAGAGTGTAACAACCCTGTAATTTACAATTATTTTTAAATTGAATTTCCAGATTTAAAAGCTTTATTTATGAAAAAGAATAATTTTTTTTATTTTAAATATAAAACTTTGATTTTGATGTGAATTTGAAATCCAAATATGACTAAATTTAATATTTCCTGAAAATGTGAATTTTGGTCAAAATAGTCAAACTTTGACTTTTAATTTAAAATTTTAAAAGTTTGGAGATTTAAATTTTATCTTTTATTATGAAAGTACATAAAATTTTAAGAACACTGCTTTTCGTTTCGTTGAAATTGGATTTAAATTGTGAAAGTTATACCATTTACAATATTGTGCGTATATAGGGTTATTTAACAATATTCTTTGTTTTAATTTATATAAATGATATTTTACTTGAGTTATCTTATTCTAATATGTGATTTTATGTTATTTTATGTATATTTTGTCTTTTAATATTTTTTGAAATGATAATATAATTTTTCTAAAGTCTATTGAAATTGTTTTCAATTTATTAAGCCTAGTTTCTATTTTCTTTGCTATTTTCTTAATTTAATTTTATATATTTAAAATTTATTTATTTATTTTATACATTCACTTTTATTTACTGTGTTTATACTTTATTAATATTAATTTTATATGTATTTTGATTTAAAATAGATTTTTCCAAAGATTATTTGGGTTGTTTCAATTTATTTAGCCTAGTTTCACATATATTGATATTTTCTTTATATAAATTATTTAATTTAAAATGTATTTATTTATTTTTCTTATTTACAATATTTCTGAGATTATTTATCTATTTTATCAGGCTTTTTATATATTTACAAAATAGAAAAAGAAATTTGAAAGGCCTTAAACTTTCTATCTTCCTATGGGCCTTTATAGTCCACCCTTTTACTTTTAACCTAACCTTTCACCAATTAACCCTAACTATTCCTCATTTTTTTTTCAGCCGACTTCCTCTTGTTATTCATGAATTTTCAAAGCTTCAAAACCCTAAAAATCATGGCCTCCATCTTGAAGAAAAAAATTTAGGTAAATTCCTCTTTTCTTTCTACTTTTTCTCCTATTTCTATGCAAATTTGCTTTGCTTTCTCCCCTGATTGGAGCGGCTTTCCCCCTTGCTCCATGGACACCACCCCCTTCCATCTCTTCCCGACCATCACCACCATCTAACCCTACAGCCATGACCATGTCCGAAAACCCCTTGATGGTCAAACCCTTCCAAATGCAACCAAAAGCCTAGATCTATGCTTGTTTGGCATTTTCTTGCTCATCCACTTCAACCACCACCCAAACCACCACCATAGCCGCCACCACTCCTCTGACCTGACCACGGCATACCCTCTCCCACCTCTATCCAGTCATGGTGCACCACAGGCCGAGCCCTTGTTTTGACTAAAAACTACCTAGTTGCCTTCAATCCCACTTCACCTCCTCATGAATAAAACTCCACCTTGTCTTGCCCTGAACCCGAGTTATGTTAGCCCAAACAAGACCCAAACCTTGACCATATCTGAACCAAATCAGACCCTAAGCTATACCAAATAGTAGAGAAGGCAAAGCAAAAGACTGCGTAGTCGTATCTCCTTTTATTTCAATGTTATTGCATTTTAAAGTCGTATTGAATTTTGTTGTTTTGATTTTTTTTTTTTTTGGGTTGTACACAAGAGTTGTAGATTTGATTCGCTCTCCATTCATGTCCGTAGTCTTCTAATCGTGCTTTTGTTTCCATTGTATCGTTGTTTTTGATATCTCCAGCACAAAGAGGTGAGTAAATCTCACCAGACGTTTATACTTATATAAGTAGTAAATTGACACCCTGTGAATGTGTAGAACTATATTACCATGTTATAACTGCTTATATTATTATCATATGATGTTCACACCTGTTATTACACCTGTTATATCATTTGTTACTGTTATATTATGATGTTCTGTTATTTTTATCAGTTATCACACTGCAAGTTCCCTGTAAATTAGAAATCACTATGGGTTGAAATGATACATACCCGAACGGGCTTTAGAATAAGGGAAAATTGTTATGGGCTGAAATGATAGGCCTGAATGATTTTCAATTTATTTTGTTTACTTGGGACTGCGGGTTTGAAATGATAAAACCCGGATTTTTCTTTGTAAATTACGGGTTGAAATGATATATTACCCGTATCACTTTACCTAGCGTAGAAAATTATATACAGGCCCGTAGTTAAAATATGTTTTTCTAAATTTTGTTTTAAATAAGTTTAGAAATGTAAATAATAACTTTATTTTGATTTAAATCTAATTAAAAAGGATTTTGTAAAATATTATTGATTTTCTAAATAATTGTAAGCAAAATGAATTAATGAAAAGTTAGGAAATTTTGAATGTCAGTTATTTTGGAAATTTGATTTAATTATAATTGTAAATTTAACTGAATATGAAATTATGATAGATTTATGATAATTTGAATATAAATGAATTTAAAGTGATTTTTATAACATATTAATGATTTTTAATGTGAAATGAATGAATATTTTAAGTTGAAGTTTTGAAATATAACTAAAATTGGAAATTTATGAAATTGACTTAAAAGTGAACTTTTAGTTAAGTAAATAAAAATAAAATTAAGTTATATGTGAGAATTTGAACTTAAGTGTTAAGTTGAAATTTAATGTAATGAATTTAAAATTGAACATTGTATTTAATAAGTGAATTATTATTAAATCTTGATTTTTGAATGGAAATTTAACTTATAAAATCATGAACTTGAGGAAAATTAAATAATGTTTATAAATGAGAAAATGTATGATTTTATAAGTTAAAAATGTTTTAAATAAAAAAAATATACATAATTGGTAGAAATTATATTGAATATCTGAAGTTAATTGACTGCATTTTTGAAATGTTATTAATTACAATGTAAATGATATTACAGTATTTGTAAATGCTGTAGTTGATGATAATGAATTAAAAAGCTAATGAGTTAAAAACTATTATAACAAGTGTTGTAAGTGCTGTAACTTTTGAATTTAACTAAGTTTATTTGAAATTTAAGTAAGCCCTATTACAACATTTTAAACTGTTGTCTTTTGTCAAATTGAACCGTTTTGAATGTAACTTTCCGTAACGTTCTCTGAATGCTGCGAAAAGTGAAATTTCACTGTTTTGATAAACGTAAGTGAATAAATGAACTTTGGAAGTTGAAATTTTTTGGAAATTTAATAATTTAATTATTAACATGATAACTTCGTTTTAATGATAAAAAAAATGATTTTTTTTTGGAATATAAACTGTTTTAAATATGAATTGAAATGGTATTCTAAACTGAATAAAATGAATAATGATTGAAATGTGGTTTCAAAAAGATATGATATTTTGATATATTAAAACGATTGAAATGTGGTTTGGAAAAGATATGATATTTTGATATATTAAAATGATTGAAATGTGGTTTCGAAAAGAAATGATATTTTGGAAATGAAGCTTTGAAAAGTTATGATATGTTGATATATTAAAAATGATTTGAAAGGAAGTTTTGAAAGGATATGATAATTTAATATATTGAAATGGTTAGAAATGACTTGATATTTATTTTGATAAATATTTGAATTGAAAGATATGGAGTGATGATATATTGAAATGGTTTGAAAATGATTTAATCTTTATTTTGATGAAGATTTGGGTTGAAATGACATTTTATTTTTGAAGTATAAATTATTTTTTTCAAGTTATAACTACGGGTTATAATAACGATTGGTTGTTAAAGAGACCGGGATCGGATATTGTCTTATAGCCGGCCAATACCGAAAACCACTTTAACAACTGTGTACGCGGTGGAGATTCCAGAATGAAGTAGGATGGTGGCGACGTTCTCAAGGTATATTACGTGGACCCAACTCCCATGGGTTGGCATAAATGACTAAAACAGGAGCTATACCGGGCTACACAAAGGGCCGCACCCTTTCATCGAGCATGCTCCATCGGAAACCATTCTATTACTTTTGTGATTCGATACGTGGCGCCACTTTGATTCGGGGGTATTGTTCGAGGTGGGCGGAAGCCGCTGGCTTGCCGTCACCACCGGTCCGGGAGTGCAAACGGTGTATCCACCCTGGCATTGCCTTACGTGCCGTGTCATCTCCTTATATCGAGCCCACTACGATTTTGGTTTTAAAGATCCAACCGCGTTAAGGTTCACCATCCCCTTAACGCTATTTTCTATATGATTATACTTTACTGATTAGACACTACTGTATATAGCGTATATTACTACATAGTAAATAGTTTAACGGATCCTTAGAGGATGGGCGGTCCCAAGCATCTTCTAAGTTGTACCTTTACTACAGTTCACTTGAGTTGGTTTACATTGTATAAGTATGTATGTCCTGACTCGAGTGTTTGTATTTTTATTTACGCTCGGGTCAGCCTGAGTTATTCACAGACTTGGATTTCCACTTTCTGGAGATTGTAATCGCTGGAGATTATCTACTTGTCAAGTTTTATCTTTTGCAGTCTGTTGTTCCTTTCAGCTCTTGTATTAGTAGACTTCTATGTAGTGAGACTTCCTATGTACTTTGCTCTTCTGTTGTATTTTATGTAACTCTGATATATTTATATAGTAGCTTCATGAACTACTATCTCTTTTAATTCCGCCGCATTATTATTACTCTGTGTCTGTGATCTGTGATTTTATTTACTGTATATTCTGAGATTTGCCAAATTTTTATTTACAACGCGGTATTTTGAGAAATTCAATTCCGGCATGAGTGTCTACCTATACACTTATAATGGATGCGAGTTGTTGAAAATACCAGGTTGTTATAAATAGCGGCAGTGTCAGGAACCAGGGATAATTCAGATTTCAAAGTGTCATTGATACGGGGCCCACCAATGGATCTCGAGGAATTCTTTTACGAAGCTGAGAGATATCTTCGACAAGAGGATGCATGTTTGGATATGAGGTCAAAGGAAGTAAACGTGGTTAAGGATGGAGAACCATCCGATGAAAGCTCGGGAAAAAATAAGGATAAATGGAATTGAAAGCGCTGGGGAGAACCAAAATTCTCCACTTACACAGGACTGAATGAGACATTGGAACGGATATGCTTGGATACTCGGGATCGCCTTCCTTATCGAAGGCCGGCAAGGAGGAAACCCTCAGAACACGAAAGGGCATCCGGAAGGCACTGTCTCTTTCATAACCTGGACGGGCATGACACTAACAGCTGTAGGCATCTTAAGGATATAATTGAGGAGCATGTAAGGAATTGTCAGTTGCAGCAATATGTTGGAACTCGGGCTACGACAGTGGAATAGTAGTAACCACCACCTACCACAAACGATGACGGTGCGAGATCCAAGAATGGTGGTCGATTGGTCATCAACTAATCGCGATGATTTGGAATAAGTAACGAACTCCACGCAAACAGCTAAATCATTTACTCATTTACGGGGATGGAGATAACTCATAGGCATGCTTGAGATGATAATAGACCGTGACGCTCTGGTTTGTGAAATCTGTTTTTTTCATTTTGGCTTCGACACTTGCTTTTTTGCTTTGGTTTTTGAGTTGGGTTTGACCTCCCGGTTTTGTTGATTTTCTGGTTTGGATTTTTGTTTGGATGCTTGATTTTTGGTTTAGATTTTAATTTGGACTTTAATATGGATTTTTGTTTTTCTGGTTTGAATATGGATTTCGGATTGGATTTTGATTGACTTTTTGTCTGGTTTTTGGCTAAAAGGTCGTCGAGCATGGACTATGCTCGGCAAGGGTCAGTAGGGACCAGTATTTGGCCTAGGTTTAGATTATCTATTGGTTATTAAAATAGGTCATCGGGTATGGACTATGCTCAGCTAGGGTCCAGAGCGACCAGGATTAGGCTTAGGACTAAAGCCACAGCATTACTCAACGTTTAGGGACACTGAATCAAGAACACCATGGAATTATTTAACGTAGGTCGTCGAGTGTGGATTACGCTTGGCAAGGAATCGAAGAGGTAACATATTCAGATTTTGCCTTTGAATGGCTAAGGATTTGGGCATGGACCCGAAACAGTCCCAGATTTGGATATCGACACAGAGAGGTCATGGATTTGGTTATTGGTTATCGTAGATGGATGGATTATAACTCGGTTATCAGGTTCGGATGGATGTAGAATTGGATAAGGATGTGGTTACTAGATACGGATCGAATATTGATTCGGAGTAGTCGTGGGTTTGGACAAGGATATGGCAATGGCACTTGGATAAAATGGATTGGATTATGAATAGGATGGCTTGGCTGTGGATAACATTTGGACTTTGGATGACGGATTGAAAGCCTTTTCAAACATGCCTTCCTACCGCAAGACATGTTTTAAAGGCAAGACATGTTTTAAAGGGAAAATGTTAACCCGCTTTTTGGCAAGGTCGTAAACAAGCAGATTTAACCTAATCGACTACATGATTATCGAGGCTGGAATATAACAGGTTTGACTTGACTTGATGGATAAACGATGTAGTGTGCTTGGAAGATGGATATTGGTCTAGATAAAGTTGGATTAGCATAGGGAAGGCTCAGCATAGCCTATGAAGGTTGGATTGGGGTAGCATATGGAAAATGAAGTATGGGTCGGTATTCATGTTACGCATGGCTCGGACTAAGAAGGGAGGCATTGGATGGCTCGGTCTAGGTGGGTCATGTTCCAAAAGCTAAGGAGGGTCGGTCAAACAAAGGAAGGAAGGCCATGTCGTTCATTCATGGTGTGAAAGCTAAGGTGGGTCGGTCATGCAAGGTTCAGTATGTGTCGCTCGGTCACATAAGGTTGGTCAGGGAGGATAAGACAAAGTGGTTCGGTATGTATGGTTCTAGCCCCAAGTGGATTGGAGCATATGGATCGGCCATACGTTGTTCGGCCGTAGAGGATGGATATGAAGTTGGATCGGTCATGGTGAAGTGGGTCGGTATTGGTTTGGGTCGGTAGTGGTGTGGATCGGTTATTGGAGTGGGTCGGCATTGAAGGTGGTTCAGTCATGATGAAGTGGGTCGACATAGAGTTATACTCGGGCCGACATCAAAGTGGATCGGCATCAAAGTGGGTCGGCATTTCCGGGTCGGCTAAGAAGAGTCAGGGTCATACTCAATGGGGATCGGTGTATTGAGCAAGGAGGTTCGGCATTGAGTGGCTTCGAGTTCCAGCCCTGTTTACTTTGAGTCAAATATGAGGTTGCTTCGAGTCACTCCCGAGGCAAGATTGGATCGGCATCCTCAGAGTTTAGGGTCGGTCGTAAAGATGATTTTGGATCGGCTATGGTGTTGATGGGCCTAGACCACTCGAGAGGACTAGCAACTTGGATTTTGCCTATAAATACAGCAGGTGGGGGTTCAGAAAAAGGGACCTTCATTCTGTTTCCTTTCTTCTTTCTCATTAAGGATACTCTTCCATTATTGTTTCAAAAAACTCTGGATTGTAACAGTAATTGATTCTTACATAAATAAAAAGGAAATTTCTGGAGTGGACGTAGGCCAGCGTCAGCCAAACCACTATAAATCCTCTGTTATTACTGCTTTCTTTTTAATTTTTACTGTTCTTCATATTTGTACTCTCTACATACATTCTATCATTGATATATGATTGTGATTTGGTGCTTTCAGCTAGATTTGGGTGTTACTGACCAATTTTGGTGCTAACAAACCATTTTATAAAATCGTTACATGTTAACTTTTTCTAAGTTAAATTCTATTTCATTATCACTTAGTATATTTCTTCAATACTAATACTATTTATGAGTCATTCCATACAACAATTACTTAAGTTTATGACAAACATTTCAAAGTACACGACTCATGTTTATTTTTACTTCACAACTTAAGTTCATATTTAATTTTATTAAACACCGTCTCAAGAAACATATTTATTTATTTTACAACTTAATTTGAATTTCATTTTATAACTCAAATTCATATTCATTCCATTACTCATTTCATTAATTCTCTTTATTAATTCATCTAATTCATTTCAAAACCAATCTAATTTCATTTTACCTTTCTTAAGTTAAACTTCATTTCAATTAATTCATTAACCCAGTTTATTTAATTTTACTTAAGTTAAATTTTAATTTCATACCTCAATACCAAATTTTCTTTTCTTATCTATTCCATTTCTAAACTATAAGTTCAAAAGGTAATTTCCATATATTTATCAAATCAGACTTTGGATTTTAAGATCAAATTATTTTTTAAAAAACAAAACTCTAATGGAAAATCACTAAGGTAGCATTTCATCACTTAGAAACTTGAAAACGAATAATGATGATGTTGTAGTCATCACCCAGATTATTTTCCAACAGCCGAAGTGAGTTCAATGCTTTCTATCTCTTTTAAATCCTTTTAAAAATATTTGTAATCAAAATATTTTCAAAATAATACTATTATTTTTTCCCAAACTTGTGAAAAGCAATTTCCAAAATCAATGGGTTTTAAATTCTCAAATTTCTTGTTTTAAATCCATTTTTATTTACAATCATATTTATGAATTTTCCTTGTATATAATTTCACTTTGGTTATATAAAACAGTTTCTTAATTATTTGTATTTGTTTACATTATAATAATAATTTTATTTATTATAACATGAACAACAAACAACAAATGATAATAATCAAATATTATCATTTACTAACAACCAACACACCATATATAACTATAATAATTTCTAAAAAATTATTCCTTTATGTATAAAATATAATTTAGGTAAAATTATTTCATTTACCTAATTTTCAAAATAATACCGTGTCGATTTTCCTTGTTTAAGTGTTTAGAAACCCCTATCAATATCGTGGCATCCCATATACCAACCAGAATTCATAAGCCACTCAATAGATAAATTGACATAACATAATTTTTTTTATGATAGCTAACAAATACGGTCTTATATATATAATACACTCAAAACTCATAATAAGACATTCCATTACCTTATCTCTTAATGAGTTGCCCCACCCAAGCCAAGGTTCTCGTTTAACCTCGTGCTCTGATACCAAGCTGTAATGATCCACAAATTCGCATAATTCAAGCTAACAATAAACCAAATATGTCCAATCCAAATTTAATAGAAAGACAGATAGTTATGGGAAAGAAAGAAGAACGAAGAAGAGAAAAGGAAAATTGAAACAACACAGAATCTCACAATCATAGCGGAGCAATATATAATATAATATCAATGATCCTTACAAAAGAGAAACCATTATATACATACATCAAATCAGGGTACACAAATAACCAATCATCAACTTGGACAGTTATAGCAACCTAGCCTCATAAATATTGATAATTTCAAAAACAGTGCAACGTAAAAATAACAAATACGGGAATATATCATGAAGCCCTCCAACTCGTCTTTTGAGCTCCAATGCATCCAAGCAATCTATAAATATGCTCGGCCTGAGCCGAGCATTATAACAAAAAAACATCTGAATCAGTCTGGTAAACCAGCATGAGAATACACATCTAGTTGGATTTTTAAAGTTATGAAGCTCATTTAAAATATAAGTATCTCGTAAGATCACGCCACACACAATGAGGTATGCTACCTGACGTTTTATATGTATACACCTATTCCAAACAAATTGGAATTATATTACCGAGACCCAATTCCATCATATACAAAAATTAACTTCCATAACCAAATTCGTATTAATTTAAATTCCTTTAATTAATTTATACGCATTTCGAGCTCGCACGATCAAAAAATACATCTGATCGCTATGAAACTCGATAGCATACTATAATTCACTATCACGGATCTAATGAAACTGGTTTCATCTAATTCCAAGATAGTGCCCAAAAGGCTAGTTTTACATGTTAATTAAAATGATTATTAAAAGATAAGTTTAAACATTGTTAAATTCAAATTCAAAGATTTACTATCTTCATTCTTATTCGAAAGAATTTTAAATAAACTTTTGAAATCATTTTCATTCACATAAAATTCAAGATAATAATTTTAAACAACACACGTATTAATTTTAACAATTCGATTATCAATTATGTCACTGAATATAAGTTGTTTAACTTATAAAATTAACTTTTCAATATTTAAAATCAATTAAATATTCCAAATTTGAATAATTGAAATTCTAGGTCGTTACAAGTATACACCAAGGAAATGAATTAAAGTTCTAGATGTACTTAGCAGGAAACATTAGAATATGGTGTTAGCTATGTTGGTAGAATGGAAGGATCCAGAGACACTGACTACTTGTATTATGTAGTTAAGATCGACTGTTAGTTCTAGACAAAGTACAACCATGTTATCTTGCTTGGAAGTTCGATCAATGTTGATTGAAAGGATTTCTTCTAAGTAGAGAGTTCCATTGCTAGCTGAAAGGATTATAAGATTGGATGATGGAATAAGATCGATGATCTAAAGGAATTTAACCTTGATTGGACAGGATGGTTAAGGAAGAAATGACAGTTATATGTTCTGGATATAGGAAACCAAAAGAGGGTAGTTCTTAGGAAATGACATCTATCCAAGTTTACGATCAATCCTGAGAGAACCAAGATGTATCAGAATATGAAGAGAAGTTTCATTTAGAAAGGCATGAAGAGGGATGTTGTCTTATGGGTGAAGCGAAGCGCAAATTTCCAGTAACTTAAAGCTGAACATCAGAAGCTAAGTGGAGTGCTTCATCCTTTAGATATACTAGTTTGGAAATGAGATTCAATATCTATGGATTTTATTGATGGGTTTCCAAGGTCAAATAAGGGAAATGAAAGTATATGGGTCATATTGGATAGACTGACCAAGAGTGCACATTTCATTCTCGTCAAGTTAATAAGAATAACACCTGTATTAGCTAAGTTGTTTATGTAGAATATTGTTAGACTACATGGAATTTCTAGTAGTATAGTCAGCAACAGAGATGCTTTTCTCACTAGTGAATTTTAGAAGAGTCTATTTGAGGTATTAGGTACCAAGCAAATGAGTACCACTTATCACCCATAGACAAATGGGCAGATGGAAATAGTCAATAAAGTAATTGAAGATTTGTTGAGAGCTTGTATACTTGATTTTGATGGTTCGTAGGAAGACCATTTGTACTTGATTGAGTTTTCCTATAATAATTACCAAAATATTATAGGAACATTGCCTTCCAAAGCTTTGTATGGGTGACCATGCAAGTCACCAGCATGTTGGTTAGAGACCAGAGACAGATTGGTCCTTGTTCCAAACATGGAGAAGATTGAGTTAATCCAAGATAGGACGAGAGAAGCTTAGTTTAGGAAGAACAGTTACGTAGATAAAAGGCATAATGTTCTAAAGTTCTCCATTATAGATCGTGTTTTCTTTAAGGTATCACCGATGTATGGTGTGGTACGATTTCAAAAGCAAGAGAAACTAGCATCGAGATATGTTTGACCATTCCTTATTATAGAGAGGATTAAAAAACTCACGTACCATGTAGAGTTACTGAGTAGTTTGGCAGGTGTTCATAATGTGTTTCATGTTCCTCATCTTAGGAAGTATGTGCAGGATCCAGAGACTACTATTACCCCGACTGTATTAGAAGATTTAGTAGTAGAACTAGATCTAACTTTTGTGAGGCAACCAGTTAGTGAGAGATGAGCAGAATAAGATAGCTATATTGCTGAAAGCCCAGTGGAGTGTCAACGAGAAAGACTATACTTAAGAGACAGTGGACATGATTATAAATACTTATCCATTGCTATTATAATGGTATGTTCTATATTTGTTGTATATAGACTTAGTAGCCAGTAGGATATACTATCATTGTTTGCATGTTTGATGTGCTTGTTTTGTAGTCTTACCAAATTTCCAAGACGAAATTCAATAAGTAGGGGAGCCTGTAACATCCCTAATTTTAGTTTAAGATTATTCAGGATATTTAATTAGATGGATTAAATAAAATAATGTGAATAGTTAATGAGAATAAGATTCGGTCATTAGTAAGGTCGTTCCTTTATAAATTAACTGATGAGACTGCTTTGGAAAACTTAATATATATGATGATATATGAGAAGGACAATTTAGGTATAGACCTATCTTATATCCCTTAAATCTCTCTCCCTCATATGATTCTCATTTTTCACAAACAAAAAAAATAAAAATAAAAACCTAAGAGGTCGACCATAGCCTAGGACGAAGAAGCACAAAATCAAAGGGAGATTCAAGCAAAGTTTAGAGGAAGCAGAGCCTAAATCAAATCTCAACTTTAATTCTAAGGTGAATAAGGCTATAACCATATCTTTTATCTCTTGATTGATTCGGTTATGGATAGTATCCAAATTCATCTTGTCTATTTTTCCAAGTTATGTTTGAAAAATCATTTTTTAGATAGAATAATGGTTTATGGAATTACCAATGAAATTATTTAAGTAAGCTTTAAGGGTAAAACCGACGTTTTTAATCTCCAAACGAATTGATTTTTTAGTATGTGATGTAAAATGATATTTTGTAAATGATTTTTTAATTTCATAATTTTCCAAATTGAAATGAATATTTTATAAATTTATTAATTAGAAAATTAGAGTGTTTTGGGTTTTAATTATTTAAAATAATTAAATATGGTTTTGACTTTGAAATTTTTATATGGTAAAGAGAATGATATTCTTGAATTGTTGTGAATTTTTGGGATTTTTTTCAAGTGTAGATGATTTATTATGAATTTAATATACTTAGATAACCATTTAAATTAATAATTAATTAAGGATATTAATTAATCAAATTTGACAAATGTTTTGGAACTTGGAACTATTATGCGGCAGTAATTTCTAAAAGGAATTGTTAAAGTATTACTATATCCAATAGAATTTGTACAATAATTCAAATTTGATAAGAAGTAATTACTTTTTGTAGAAAGAAAATCATTTTCACGTTAATTATTATTGTCTCAGTGAATTTGGCGACCTTGTTTTAGATGTAAGTGTTGAAAGGCATCACCCATATAGATCATCGCATAGGACACTCACATAGTAACTATGTGACATGTTGAACCATAAGTGCGATGAGAACGTCACATATCAGCAATGTCGCCGATCTCATTGCCGCCTATCATCCCCGCATCTCATTGTCATATGTTTCCCGACTATTTTAATCGATGCCAAATATTACTAATTTGAATACTTTCAATACTAATCATATAGGGAGCAGTTTTGCCGTCTATGTTGACTTCGACTCTACAAAAATTTGCAGCATAACAGCCGAAGTAAGTTAAGTATAAACTTTTAATGACTTTGCAAGTCTTCTTACCGCTATTTATCAGGGTTGACGACCTTATATATTTGATTTTTGGCAGTTAGCCGATTGTTTCATAATATCCTAAGTCTTTGTTAAAGAAGGTGGTTAACGCATATGTTATCTATGTCAATAAGATTATCTTCGACATGAAAATTTTATACATAAAGGAATTTAAGCTTTGTTTACCTTGGATAGAGGTTCAGAGAGGAATATTGTGATTTTAATGGTTCCTATCTTCTTTAAGGGTGGAGAGCCTTAAGTTTTTTTTTTGATGTGGTTACTGGTGGTATCAAAGTAAAGTAAAGTTTACCTAAAATATTGGGGATACCAATATCATTTTAAATGATAATTTTGACACTATCATTGGGGAAACCAATGTAGATAAGCTTTGCCATGCTAAATTTGTTTACTTTGACATTGATCTAAATTAAATTATTAAATGGCAGTGAGCCATATATCTTTGATTGTGACTTTAAAACCTTGGGGATACCTATGGATATTTTTAATGAGCTCAACATAGATCATTCAAGGATACCAATATATGTCAGCTTGAGATGCTATAACTTTATAAGGGGAGATAATCTAATTGGCGACACCAATAAGAGTAGGCTAAACATGTGGGTAGCATGAATTAAATTATTAAGTTATGAGTTAATATTCATCCTAGGAAAACTATGGGATGTGAGATTGATAGTGCACATCATAATGGAAATGGATAGTCTCTACAAGGTTAACGAGAAGTTCATAGTTATCCTAGGAAAACTACAAGATGTGTGATGATAGTGTACATCAATTTAAATGAATGAGGTATATGTGGTAGATACCACATAATTTTAAATATCTAAACCATGAGTAATTGGTAGTCAACATGGTAAGGGATGGGTAATCACAGTAACAATAACATGTGAGATGGATAGTCCACATAATTTTGTTAATAAAACCATGGGTGATGGCTAGTCAACATGGTAGAGGATGGGTAAACCAAAGAATTAATATATGTGATATGGGTTGTCCATATAAATGTAAGACGAAGAGTTAATGAAAACTGAAATGGGAAGTTTAATCACTTGGGATGGGTAACGAAGTGTTTATTGCATGGTTGCATATCAATATATTATTAAATTATAACCATTGTGAATGAAGGTGCATAGTATATGGTTGGGATGTTTTGGTTAAGACACTAGTGAAGGGAAAACCCATTCTGCACAGTGGTATGGTCTTACTAGATATCTAGTTGGTTCAAGATGGTAGGTTGCTATTCACATCAGGCTGTCGTTCAACCCAAAGGTTTTCTTTTTCCCATTAAACTCTTATGTACCATCTGAGTAGGTCGAGAGTAAAGGTTTTAGATGAATAACCTTCCACAGCGTAGTAGGAGGAAATCTAGCTATTAGGAGCTTTATTTATTTCTTCTGTGTAGTTGGTCTGGTCTATTTGGATATAATGAAAAAGTTGTATAATTGCCAAGCATTTGACTCTAATCAACCAAAGGGGCATCTTCATATATCGCTCTTAGAGTATTTTGTATAGTTATATTTTCTCTGAATGTGGAATCACAAATGGGATTATGTAATGAATATGAAATCATATTTGGAAATGGAATGTAAAATTTATTTCTTAATTGTGTTTGCAAATTTTTCTTATTCATGTGCTTCTGATTACTAATATGATTAACCTAGCCGTATTTTGTTATCGAGGATTAATAACTATGGATGACTGGAGATTCTGTAGTGATTAGTTTTGGGCCTCAGGATGGGGGATATGACATAGGTATTTCTAAGTTAGGTACCCCGATGCCGATATTATACAGCCGTATATACCCATATGTGATAGTAATTTAACGTATACCATGTGTATGTTGTAACTCTTTAGAGGCAGAGATATGTCAGATATGATTATCCATACCCTATGTCCTATACTATGTTGATTTTCATAGTATTTTGGGATACTTTTATTGCTCACCCTCGACTGTTGTATGACTTGAGGTTTTATGCTTTGCTTTTTATTATCTAAGGTACTCTTAAATGGTAGACTGGATAATAGGTTTGAGATTAGAGCATGGAGCAGTTCAGAGGAGGAGCATGAGGCCAGCGCTATTATTTTGATTACTAGAATTTGTTGCTTGTTCCGCTGCATGGCACCGTGGAGCTTTATAAGTGCTTTACTTTATTTAAAGACATATTTCCGTTGATTTTATTTTGATGATGTTTAAACTCTACTCTATATCTTTGTATGAATATTGTGAACCTCGCACTCTGATATTTATTTGTGTTCAGTTAGTTATACTCATCTATCTCACCTATTTTATATCTATGTTGATATTATATTTTGTTCGATGCGTGTGAGATATACGATAAGTTATGATTGGGGTTTTAGTTATTTTCTCCTTGGTAATCGTCATATACAACCCGGGCAACGTTATAGTGCATTCTCCAGCTATACTGCATAATGGGGTGTATGGCAGTCATCACACTTTAGATTATAAAGATGTATGGAGTCAATAGTCTAATAATACCTAAACAGTTCCACATACTTCGTTTAATTCACTAATGAATTAACATAAAATGAACATGTGTATATGATATGCAAGTAATATATTTATGATAAGTTCATTGAAAATAAAATAGAATTATAAAACGTATCATGCAAAGGAAATATTAAAAACTCAATTTGATCAAATATGTCAGTAGATAGGAAAATGATTCCAATAGTACCTAAAAATGAATAAAGAATTGATCTTAAAACTCATGTCTCCCTACAACATATAATGATGTATCGATAATGAGTAATCGACTTTGTTGAACCAAGTACGACTGATAATGATTGAAGTCTTGCTAGCTTCTTTTTGTAAGGTCACGCACTTAAGAATAAGTATATAAGGTTAAAATTAATTCCATCCAACGCATAGTTTATGAGATCATACAAGATAAATGTTCATAAGAAAACCCCACATATTTTAGATCAAGGAGTTGATAGGTTATGTGAGTCAAGAGGTTGCTCGTAATAATTGCTTATAAGGGATCTTGTGTAGACCATCCTAAGGAGTTTGGAACCGATCAATATTGATCAATTAATTTAAATTATGAACAGAATATCGCAAACTAAATCAGTTTCATACATATACTAGGTAGTTCATAAAATGTTTATGAATACCAATTCCATTATGTTAAAAAAAAATGTTGTTTCAAGAAATGGCAACTTTATAAGGAAGGAATTTCTTTAGAAGTTGTTGGTAGTCAAATGAATTTGGATATGATCCAAAGATAAAACTAATAACGAAAGATGGACTAAAACTAACCGAACTTGATAGAAAACACATTAGAAGGTATAATGATAAATCTTGCACATTAAAGAGAAATTATAAATTTTGGTTAATGGTGGGAAAAGAATTTCCTCATATTAAGTTGGCTATTAAGAATATTCACTCTATCATGTGGCTGATGCGCAAATCCAAAATGGGTTTCATGTAGTTATCAAAATATGATTTTGATATTGGTGCTTGAAAGGATACGTTCCATTGTTTGGAAAAGTATTATCTAGAAGATTAATGCAATTGGAATATAAGCCATATTTGTAAGAATAATATCGTAAATTTCAATTGGTTAAACCAACGTAATAGATTCATCATTCAATGTGCTTTAGTTGATTGAGATTTTACTCACAAAATTTATCGCTCGTTATGACTTTAATTTGATACATATATGTTGAAACAAAAATTCTAAGTAATGATTCATAATAGACTGCTTACATATAACAACCAAAATGTCTCGATGCCAGTGGGAGCAATGATTGAGTTTGTGAGTATTGGATATAATCCAAAAAATGATACGGAATATTATTCGATAAGCATTAGATTTAAGCAAGTATTTTGATAGAGAAATAAAATAGTTTGATTTACAGTCAAATTTTAAAGGTAGCATTGTCTACAAGAAAGAATATTAATAATTACTAAAATATATTTCTAAAATTATAACAACAACTTATGATTGTTAACAGTGTATTTATTGGAACCAAAAATGACATAAATACCCAAATGTTATAGTAGTGAATAAAAAGTGAAGAATTAAAAGAAAAATTAGAAAAAAGAACACACAACAATTTATAGTGGTTCGAAAAATGAAGGCCTACGTCCACTTAATAGTTTTATTGCTTATATTCTAACTTGTAGGCAGAAGTTCTTAAGGCTCGATACAACTCTAATACTTGGAATTTTTTTTTTTAGAATTACAATAATATAGAGTAGAGTAGAACTAGAGCCCAAAACATCCTAATAAAACAAGCCCTATATTTTTGATATATAGATTAAGGCCTAAAATCTCGTATAAAATTTCTCAAAGCCATTCTCCACGCTTTACACCAATTCTCCCAAGAAAGTAGGTGTCACCTCATCAATTTGTATAGGCCATTACAACTCAAAGGTTAAGGGTCAGTACCAACCCATAAAATGGCCAATATGGCTACCTTTAACTCTTCATCTTGGCTCGTCTTGTGGTTGGCTTCATGATTTCATAGTTTTTTGCACCGATATAGCTTGTTTCTAAGTCCAAATGATGGAGTTATGGAAGAATAGAGTTGTTGATTCAAGATTTTCATGGAGATTGATAAAGAATTTTATTGGATCAACAAAACAACACTAAGGATAGGCTTTTAATATGGCATGTAGGCAAAGGATGGGCCCCATCTGTTGAAGAAAAAGAGGTCGATACCGACCCATGGGTACGGGTCGGGCGGACACATCTTGCTTTGGCCTGACCTGAGAAATTTGTGTGTTTGCTTGGGGCTAGACCCGCAGATTTTTTAAGATAGTTATGCTCTGAGTTTTCCTTCGTTTACTTAAGCTCATACGCATGGGTTTTCTATGTCTGACCCGAGACATTTGTATGCCCGACATGAGTTCGCTTGCTTAGAGCCAGACCTGAGTGTTCTGTGTGTTCTACTTGAGTTTTCATGGATCGGTACCGACCCCACTCTATGGGTCGGTACTGAACCAACTTCGGGTTATGCTTGGGGTTTCTGCTGGATTACTTTGGGTTGCGCTTTGATTTTTTCCCAAGGATATCTTGCTTCGAGTCTGACATGAGGACTTTGTGGTTTATTTTGAGTCGGTTCTTCCAAAACCTTGATCTTCCAAATTTTTAACTTTTTCTGCTCATTGATATTCATTTTGCTTCCCTTTTTATGATATTCTCGAAGTTCTTAGATTATTTCTCCTTTGTTCGCTCATTCAATTCGGTCGTTTAAGTCTGTTCGAAGACTGTGACAAATTCGACTGTAACACTTACCCCTCAAAGTACGCTATGTAAATTCTTTATTGTACTTGATTTTTGGACTTTGGAACTTTCTCTCCAGGCTACCTACCTTGATAATTCCCAAATTCAACCTGTTCATTTTATCCACATGTTGCCTGGTCAAACGGCTGGTGTGACGACCAAAATTTAATCGCTATTTAAAATCAATATTTAATTATATTTTTAATAATTAATAAATGGATTTTTGTTAACAAATAAAACTATTTTAAATAATAAATAATGGTGATAAAATTGTTTTCAAAGTTTGTTTATAAATATATATAGTTTATATAGAAAGAGAAAATGTGACTGGAAATTATTTTTCGAAATATCGAACTTTCATTTGTTGAAAGCTATTCGAAATGTCATAACACTATTTTAAACACATATGTGCATACTACAGACCATTTAAACATGTGTACATGTACACATGTATACATATACATGTTTCTCCTTAAGTGTATGTATATATAAGATAGAAAAGAATATTTTTAAAATAAAAATGTATCTATTTTAGTACACACACACACACACACATATATATATATTATACCTTTGCCAATATATGGTTCATGGATCATGGCATGAACAGCTAAACATCATGGAGGAGGTACAAGGAGGGGCTGATCATAAGGGGAGGTATGGGGTGAATGCTTGTGTGCATATTTAAATATAATCACTTCATATTATTTTAGTTTATTCCAAAGCCTATATATACCACTCACCACTCATGGATCTCATTTTTCAAAAACCTTATCCAATTCAAAGTTCCTTAAAGCTTGAGCTAAACGTCCATGGACTCCTCTTCATAATTTTCGAATTGAGAAAATATACTAAATTTTGCCAAAGTTCTCCTTTTTAATCCAAACAATCACTTCTACGTCTTCTACAACACCTCTCTTCTAAACTATAAGCAAACACCCACCAAAAAACACATGGCTAAGCCCAAATTAGTCATGGCCATGCCCAACAAGGCCTAGGCCGAGCCCAAATTCCACTTGGCCAAGCCATTTTAAGTGTTCGAGCAACCAAAATTTCAATTTTTGCAAAGTTTCTAAGGTGTCTTCGAGTTTTGGCAAAAGTTCGCTTTGATTTAAAAAGTTCTCATATGTAAACTAATATTTTTGAAAAAAACCAACTTGTTCTTAATAATCTATATATTGTGAAAATATAGTGTTTGCTATGTCGAATTATCATGTTTTTTGGATGATATATGATTGCAAAGTTGGTTGTTTGGTATAGATTTGTGATTTGGATAATATGTTAATATTTTTGGGTAGTATATGGATATGGACATGTGATATTGGTTTATTATATGATGGTAGTATTGTTTGTGAAACAAAACCAAGTATGTTATGAAATGTATATGAAACTAGCACTTTAAATTGTCGAAGGACTTGAGATCCGATGTAAAATAAAAGCTTTCTTTTTAGTCTTGGCTTTTGGAAATGTTTTCTAAGTTTTCACTTTTATTTAAGCTTTCAAAAAATTTCCATTTATGTTTTCAAATATTTTATAGCTAGAGTTAATGTGAAGTTTTAACCTGGAAATCAATTCTAGCGAATTGCTCCTATAGCTAAAGTAGCTACCGATACAGTTCGGGAAATTAGCGATTTCAAGTTTTAAAGTATTTTCTTTTGGAATATTTTTGAAAAATCATTTCAAATTAATTAAGTAGGTCAAAATTTTAAGTTTTAATTATTTAATAATTTATTTATTTAATTTACTAATTAGGGTAATTATTATTTTATTAATTAGTTAAGTAATTAGGTTAAGTAATTAGAGTTTAAGAAATTATTAATAAAGTTAATTGTTTTTAATTAGGTAAGTTTTAAATAATGATAAGTTAAGATAAAAGAAAATTAATTTTAATTTAATCAATTTTATTTATTTTAATTATTTATTTAATTAGAGTTAATTATTTAATTAATTATTATTTTATTAAAGGTTAATTATCCACTTAATTAGGGTTTAATTTCTTAATTAAATATTATTTTATTAAAGCTTATTTAAGGTTAATTATAGATAAAATTAGGATTATTAATGATTTAGTTTTCATTTAATTAACGTTTAATCGAGTTTTAAACTTATGATTTAATCAAGGGTTATTTATTTAAATGTTTCTTTAAAAACTCTATTGGTTATTTATTTTTAACTAATTTTCTTATTTAAGTGAATTGTTTTGAAACCAAGGATCTCTTGTCCATGCTATTAAGTAGCCGGATGGATTAATGTATTTGTAATAAACGATGATGCATTTTATTGAATGTAAGTCGACTTGTACTTATCACAAATACCACACTTCGAAAACATGATGAATACAAGGAGATTAATTTCAATAAGCGGGTCATGATAATCTGAGCGTGTGGGACATATGTTCATATGTAAATCTCTTCACCCTAATAGCGGTGTTAGGAACTGGAGATAGTGGTTTTGATGACAACAATCTTTGTAACTTATCTTATTATAACTTATATACTAACACTATTGTCTAGACATATATGAATGTTGTTATGCAGGATATATATAAGGCAGGTATTGATTATTGAAGACTGTATAGTATAAAAATCAAGAATGAAGAAATCAAGTTTAAAGACTCATGAGTATCAAGATCAAGATTTCAAGATACATGTCTATTTTTTATTAAACCGTCATAATAGCATGGAAATCTTAATTTAGAATTTAATTTGGGATGGAACCCATTTCTACCTTCTTAGTGGCTTACAAACCCACGACAGGTAGCCTACAAATCTACGAAAAGTGGACTACAAACCCACGAACATCCTGGTTTTGTACAAGTTCTCAAGTCCTGATGTGATGAGATATTCTGCAGGAAGAAGCTTGCAAATCTACTTCAAAATGGTTTTTCAAAATGATTTTCAAAACTACTTTTTCACAATATTTTAGCTTTAAAATTATCTTTTTCAAATGATTTTCATAAAAATGTTTTAGCCTTAAAATATATTTTTTGTTTTGAAATAAACTCTTGTTTTAAACTTCATTTTCAAAACAAATTTTACATTGTTTTTTTGACATAGGGATATCGACATTATGGGATACCCCATGTCGCTATGGTGGCCATTGAATTCAAAAGTTTTAATTTTCAAAAGAAGTGTCTATTCAGTTAAATCTCTTCATGAATGGTTATGACCGTTGGTGCTTTATAAACAGCCTTCACAAATGAATATTTAACTAACTAATTTTTTATTTTCTTCACTTCTTCTTCTCCATAAATTCATATTCTGTAATTTTCATATTTTTAGGATCATGCCGAAATTCTGCCAAATTCTCAAGTGAATCAAATTAGAATCTCATTCTTGTTTGATTCTATGCCCTCTCTCGAAGATCAAAGTGCTATTTAGAGTTATAGGATAAATTTGTAATCAAAAGTTTACCTAGTCTCTCTATAAGGTGTGGTTGTTCCTGGAAATCAATTGGGTGATCTCGAGTCCCGTAAATCAAAAGAGTTTACCTTGAACTCGTGAGACAGGACGGTACCTAAAGGCCTTTAGAAATTGAGGAATGTAATCTCGACATTGGTATAACAAAAATCTGTACGAGGTGGTTTGTCTTGGCACAGGACTGGGTGTAGGGTAACTTCTAACCAATATAAAATCCGGTGTGTTCTTTCCCTTTACTGCTTTTTATTTACTTTCTGCATCGGTGTTTGATTCTGTGATTGTTCTATGATTAAGTTCTGCATTTTTCATATCATAATTTTTAAATTAGCCCATATAAGTCTTAAAATCCATTAAACACTATTCACCCCCCCTCTGGTGTTAAATTAGCCTTAAGATCCTTAATCCGCACTCACTTTCAATTGGTATCAGAACATAGGTTTTCATAGTTTTCATAATCTGAAACTTGAAAAGTTAAAAATTGCATTTTAGGAAATTTTGTTAATACTAATTTGAATTTATGCATCTTATCAAAGTATCATAAGTCTGCATATAGTTTTTATGAAAAATCAAGTTATCTACCGAATTGGTTTGTTATGCAGGAACAGACATGTTACATGGCTTTTGAAGAATCAACAACCAATGGACAAACTGTACAAACTGAGAAAGATAAATGGATACTTGATAGTGGCTGTTCAAGGCATACGACTGGAAATCCCAAGATACTCAATGACATTATATATCAAGATGGTGGATTGGTTAATTTTGAAGATATTCAAAAGGATATGTGATTGGCATCGGCAATGTCGGTAATTCTAAAACTCCTTTTATTTTTGATATTTTTGTAATGACCCGATATTTTCAACCATTCGCATCCACACATGTCGGACTTGAATTGCTCAAAATACCGCATTTTAAATAAAATTTGAAAAATCTCAGAATATACAGTAAATAATTAATCATAGATCACAGACACAGAGTAAATAATAATGCAGCAGAATTTAAAAAAGATAGTAGTTCATGAAGCTACTATATAAAAATAAGATACATCGGGGTTAAATAAAATACAATAAAAGAGTTATAAGATACATCAGGTACAAATCAGAATACACCATTGAAATCACTGGATACTGAAAGCAAAATGGATGGCTCGATCTTCAAGCAAAGCTCCAACTCCGAAGGTGAATCTTGAATGCTGAATCAATCAGTTTGTCTCGAGCGTAAAGCAAAACACAAAACACTTGATTCATGACATAAATACTTATGAACTGTAAATCAACTCAGGTGAACAGCAACCAAAAATGTATCAGTAACTTAAAGGATGTTTGGGATCGCCCATCCTTTAAGGATCCGTTAAACTATTTACTATGTAGTAATATTGCGCTATAATAATAATGTCTACAGTAAAATAAACTTACTTTAAAATAGCGTTAAGGGGCTACCCATATAGCCCTTAACATGTAATAATGCCAGTAGTCTATACAGTACCTGCATATCTCCTGATCGGGAGACTATGAGAAGATATTCCATAAGTACTACACAAATAGAAACTCGTAGTAAGGTTCGCTATGGTAGGTGACACGACACACGAGGCAATGCCAGGGTAGATATACCAATTACGCACATGGGCTGGTGGTAACATTGCAGCCACATACGCCCATATCGGAACACACTACCAATCAAAATCGGAGTATGACCATCAAATCAACCACAAATAAGAGTATAATATCAAAGAAGTGCGTCCGACCAGAGGAGCTACCCCTTTTGGCCCGAGATCGCTTCTGTTTAGCCACCTTATGCGAACTCACGGGAATTGGGTCCACGTAATATACCTCAAGAACGTCGCCACCATCCTACTTCATTCTGAAATCTCTACCTACACGGTTGTTAAAGTGGTTTTCGGAGTTGGCAGAGAGTATGACAACTTCCAATTTCGGTCTCTTTAACAACCAATCGTTATTATAACGTCGTTGTCGTTTCAAAAAAGTTTATACTTCAAAAACCAAATCATTTCATTTCAAAACTATATTCCTTTCAAAATAGTTTATACTTTCCATTCCAAACATATATTCACCTTTCAAAGATCATGATACTTTCAAAGTTATAACTCTTTCGAAACCAAAATACTTGAAATCATTAGACATTGAAAAACATAACATTCCAAATTCATACATTTGAAATCATGGAACATTCCTTTAATTCTTTACATTTTACAAATTTATTCAATTAAACCCAAAATTTTCAAATTTCCAATTTAATCCAATTTAAACCATCAATTTCAATTAAATTTAGTTTCCTAACAAAACATTCCAAATCTTATAAGTTTCAAATATAGATTTGACCACAAAATAAACTATTCAATTTTTAATATATTTCAAAGCTTTAATATCCCATATTTCAAAAATATTTTTTCATATATCTCAAATTTAACTTAATATTTAGTTTTGAAATATTCATTTCATAAATCCAATATCATTTAGATAAACTCAAATTACAAGTAAACCAAATATCCTTCATACTAGTATATACTTCAAATATTCATTTGTCAAATAGATCGAATAAATCAAAATCAAATATCATTCTAAATTCATATTCATTATCAAAATAAAGATCAAATCATTTCCAAACCATTTCAATCATCAAAATATCATGTCCTTTCAAAAATCTCATTATTAAATCATTATATGAATTCAAATTCATATATCCAAATTTAAATATCATTTAAAATCATATATGTCATTCATTTATCATTCCAAATATCATTACAAAACACATTTCAAAATTCCATTCAAAAACTGTTATTTAAATTCAAATTCAACATAAATTCCTTAAAATTCAAATTTAAATATTAAAATATATTTAAAACTCCTTAAATTACACAAATAATAAATTCCAAAAGATAAATCATTTAACACTTTAAAATATAACTCAAATGGTGTTAAAATCTATAATATTTCAAAACATTGTCAAATTATAACAACGACAGCATTTATAAAGTGCTATCTTAGCTTATAGTTTCCAAAATAGTTTAGTTCTAGAATAACGACATTTATAAAATGCCGTAATAGATATTTAGTTATTTCAAACATAGTTAAGTTCAAAAATAACAGCATTTAAAAATGCCGTTATAAGACTACAACATTTTGTGAAAAATGCTATAAATAAAATTCCAAATTTTATTATAACTTTCAGAAATAATTAAAAACTTCAATTTTTTGTTATTTTAAACATATAAGTCATATTTCTAGACTTCAAAATTTCACATTTAAATAAATTTAACACATGATTTATCACAACAAAATTTTATAATTAAATATACAATTTAAAACTCACTTTCGTTTATTAAGTCAAAATTTCATTGTTTTCTTAACTTATAAATTTAACAAAACTTAACGTTTTATTTCAAATATCATTTCATAACTTTAAATTTAATTTCCATTATTTACTTACATTTTAAAATAAAATTAAAGTCAAAAATCATATTTACTTCAAATTTACATACTTAAATTCACAATTCAAAACTTAATATTTAGCTTTCAAAAACCTTAAATATATATATTTTTAAATCAAAACTTCATACTTTTAAAATATATATATCCTAAGAAAATTTATTTAAAAATATACCATGGGGTCTGTATATAATTTTCTAACCTAGGTCAAGTGATACGGATATATATCATTTCAATCCGTAATTTAAAAAGAAAACTCGGGTTCTATCATTTCAAACCCGCAATCCCAAGTAAATAGAATAAATAAAAATCACTCAGGCCTATCATTTCATCCCATAATGATTTTTCCCTATTCTAAAGACCTTTCGGGTATGTGTCATTTCAACCCATAGTGATTCTATTCTACAGGGAACTTGCAATGTGAATATATGCATAAACAATATAAACAATTATATTAACATGTCAATGTCACAATGTAATGTCATATATCAGATGTCAGGTGATAATTAACAGAGATGGTAATAACATGGCACAACATATTATATGATCATCATTAACTTGCATAAACATTTTAAATTACTAAACACTTGTCATCAATTCACTATTTCATAAGTAGAAATGTCAAAGTGAGAAGGACTCACCTTTTACGAAGCTAGAGACCAAAACAACACACAAGCACGATTTGGCACGACAAGCACGATTTGGCACGACAAGCACGATTTGGCACGACTTTGATTCCAATGAGAGAGAGCTAAGATATGATCTTGCATACATCCAATAAAACAAAGCAACATATAAATGAATATATTTAACACAAACACATCATTGAATCAAATGGAAATAAGAAGCAACAAAAGCAAAGTGACTTGACCTTGCTCAACCATACTAGTGCATGGCCTAGGGACCCTTATGCTCGGCTATGATGATGATTTTGCTCACGTATGGCATCATATATGTCACTTTTAACATCATATAGGCAAGGCAACATGTGGAGATGAAGGTGTAGTGGAGTGCAACAACATGAAGAATACATAGGAATAAAGCAATATAGGCAAGTTTGGTCAACACGTGGCTCAGAAATGGGTAAGTGGGGCTCAGCCATAGGGATTTTTAGATCTAGACAGAGGTGGAGCTGTGGCTAAAGGTGGTGTAGAAGCTGAAGGTGGTGGTTAAGAGAGTGGCCAAAGTGATAGATGAAGGGTAGGTGAAGCATATATGGTCTAAGCAACGTTTCAGGGAGTTTTGTGCAAATTTTGTGGTGTTTGTTCCACTTGAAGGTCACGGCTTGAGATGGTGGTCAGAGGAGGAGGTGGTGGTTGCTATAGATGTGGTGGTGATGGTGGAGCTGAAGGGGTGGAGAGGCTAGTGGCCGAGAAAGCATGGTAGGAGAGGAAGGCAAAATAATGAAAAAGTAAGAAGAAAAAGGAGGGAAGAAAAGAGGACATTACCATGATGTTTTTCTCATGGTCGTGAGTTTAAGGATGAGTAGAAGTATTTTCACATGAATGAGAAGAGAAAAGAACATGGCTATGGAAAAAAATGCACGACTAAAGTATGAAAAGCCAAGGAAAGAGATGAAAAGGCAAAAAGAATTGAAAAGTCGCAAGGAAAATGAAAGGTTTTGTCTCTTTGTTTCCAATTTTCTTTTAATTAAAAATAAATTAAACAAATTTCAGTAATTAAAAATAAAGATGAAAACAAAATAAAGTGTAAAGGAAAACAAATAAATAATTTAAGGAAAAATATAAAAACAAATAAAGAAATAGCTTAATAATTGAAACTAGACTTTAAAAATTGAAAACAATATACAATTAACATATGAAAATTATAACAACACTTTTAAAAATGTTTTAAATATATATATATATATATATAACATGTCATATTACACATATATTCAAATTTAGAACAAGATATGACAACCAAAAATATTATTCATATAAATTAAAATAAACAGTTTTGTTAAATAAAACAATTTACACACAATATTGTAAAAAGCATAACTTTCACAATATAAATCGAATTTCAACGAAACGAAAAGTAGTATTCTTAAAATTTAATTTACTTGCATAATAAAAGATAAAATTCAAATTTTCAAATATTTAAAATTTAAATTTAAAAGTCAAAGTTTGTCCATATTGACTAAAATTCACATTTTCTGAAAATATTCAATTTATTCATGTTTGGAATTCCAATTTACATACAAATCAAAATTTATATTTAAAATAACAAAATTTATTCAATTTAATAAATAAAATAAAGTTTTTAAATCAGGAATTCAATTTAAAATAATTAAAATATACAATTAAAAATAATCACAAAATACAGGGTTGTTATAATTTTGCTAGTTAGGAATTTAAAACATAATTTGCTTAGTACAAGTCAACTATGTGATAAAGGATTTAAAATTAAATTTGGAAAAGTTAAGTGTCACATCGAAGATAATAAGTCAAATATTATCTTTGAAGGAATTAGGAAGAAAAACATTTACATCCTTAGTACGAAAGTTTCAAATGATAACTTATATCTTTTGGTTAATACAAGTGACCCTTGGATTTGGCATAAAAGATTTGGTCATTTAAATTTAAAACTGTTATTTAGGTTATCAGAACTTGACTTAGTTTGAGGTCTTCCCGAGTTAAACTTTAAAGCAGATAGTGTATGTGATGCTTGCCAATTAGGAAAACTTAAGAAATGTTCATTTAAATTAAAAGATATGATTTCTACTTCTAAACCTCTAGAATAACTTCATTTTGATTTATTTGGTCCATCTCAAGTTCAATCAATTAGTCACAATAAATATGTTTTAGTAATTGTATGTGATTATTCTAGATATACTTGGACAATTTGTCTTAAACTTAAAAGTGATGCTTTTGAATTTTTTAAAAATTTTGCTAAAAGAATTCGAAATCAACTTTCTTTAAAAATAAAAACTATTCATAGTGATCACGGTGGAGAATTTGGAAATGAAAATTTGGAGAATTTATGTAATAAAAAAGGAATTACTCATAATTTCTCTTTTCAAAGAACTTCACAATAAAACGGAGTGGTAGAACGTAAGAATAGAACAATTCAAGAGTGTGCCAGAATAGTGCTTTCTAATAGTAACTTACCTAAAACTTTTAGGCTGAAGCACTCACTACAACTTGTTATATATTAAATAGGATTTTAATTAGACCATTAAAAATAAAACACCATATGAATTACTTTACAATAAGAAACCCACAGTAGCTTATTTTAAAGTTTTGGGCAGTAAGTGTTTTATTCTTAATACAAAAGATAATTTAGACAAATTTGAACCTATATCCGACAAATGTATCTTTATTGGATATTCTAATAGAAGTAAAGCATTTAGAGTTTATAATTTAAGAACTAACGCTATTGAAGAAACAATGCATGTATCTTTTGATGAAAATTTTAAAGATACTGTACAAATAGAAGACGAAGAAGATTTTGTAACATTAAATAATGAACCAAATGAAACTAATTGTGAAATCATTTAACCTAATAAAATAATTAGGCTATTGAAAGATCATCCTGTAGAAAATATACTAGGAAATATTGAATCTATAGTTAAAACAAGAAATCAACTAAATAGTTTGAGTAATGTGGCTTTTATATCAACTATTGAACCTAAAATTCCAACGGAAGCATCATCTGATGATTCATGGATTCTTGCTATGCAAGAAGAATTGAATCAGTTCACCAGGAATGATATTTGGGAACTTGTTCCTAGACTTGAGGATAAGAGTATAATTGGAACAAAATGGGTTTATAAAAATAAAATGAATGAACTTGGTGAGGTCGTGAGAAATAAATCTCGTTTAGTTATGCAAGGTTATTGTCGAGAAGACATAATAAATTATGTCGAAACCTTTGCACCCGTAGCAAGACTAGAAGCTATCAGGATTCTATTTGCTTTCGCAAACTACAATAATTTCAAGTTATATCAAATGGACGTTAAAAGTGCTTTTGTAACGACCCATAATTCCTGTCATTTGAAATTCATATATTTAATTGATTTTAAATATTAACAATTAAAATTTGTAAGTCGAATAAATTTTATTTCGAATATCTAGATTTAATTGGATAATTAAATCGATAATTTAATATTTTAAATTACAGAAATAACTGGAAATTGGGTTTAATGTGATTAAAAATGATTTGTAAAGTTGTATTAAATGATATTGGAGTTAGAATGATGTCAGAACTTTTAAAATTGAATTTAAAAGTTAATTTGGGGAAATTGAATATTTCAATATTTAATTGACGAGTAAAAATAGTCATTTTTCAAACAGTCTCGAATTTTTATGAAACCAGTTTCATTGGATCCGTAATGTTATATTATTGTAAGGTTTCAAATTTCGTGTCAATCGGATTTATGGTTTGTCCGGGGAAAGTTAAAATGCACAGAAATCGGTTTGAGTGAATTTTTAAATTTAAATAATCGATTTGAAAACCTATCTTCCAAATACATTCGAATTGGCTCCCGATATATATTCCATTGCGCTTGGAATAGGGGTAAAACATTATAAACGCCCGACAGCACGCTTCGTTTGGAGTTCGGAAAAATTTCGGGTGAATAGTGTCGCGTGATTTTTCTATAAAAGGACGTCACAATTTCATTTTTGCATCAAAACCCTGGCTAGGTTTGCAGCCGCCACTTAAAGTTTTAGTGGCCGAAATCGTGTCTTCTTCTTCCTCAATTTTCTTCCAAACTACAAACTTTTACGCCTCGACTTCAACTGCAAAGTTGTAGAGGGTATCGAGATCCTTGATATCAACGGTGATGATCGTCTGAAACAAAGTTGATTGATGGAAAATCGAAAATGAAGTTGTCACGTTCAAGCATAATTTTATTGGGGAAAGGGGAGCCGAGCTCATGCGGTCTTTGGCCTCGGGTAGTGGAGTTAGTGAGCGTCGTCGTGGCACTTCTTGATCGTCGTCAGGTGGCTCGAGAAGGTTGCGTTAATTCATGAATGGACGGCGGCTATGGGTGTTCGTTCGCGTGAATTAACTGGAGGGGGAGAAGAAGGAGGGGACGACCGAGATTGTAGGGGTTGAAACGTGCCGCCCAGATGAGAATTAGGTTAAAATTTGAAAAGAAAATGTAAATCATTTATATTTAAAATCGTACAATCTTTAAAATGCTGTATCTTTGTCATATGAGGTCCGTTTTGGACGAAACAAATTGCGTCGGGTTCATATTGACGAATACTACGCGATGGAGCTGGATTGGAGTTGATTGGAGCTATTGAAAATTTTGGGTAAAATTAAACGCACATTTAAGTTTATTCGAAATAAAACACTACAACTGTTATTGGAAGCAAGGCGAGAACTTCTCACTCAATCGAATCTGTTTCGATTTAAAATTTTAAATAGTTAGATTTAAAATTGCTTGATTGTGTTGATTGTATGCTTGGATGATAAATTGCTATCTTTTGTATTGATATAGACCCTATACGCCATATATTAAGTGGATGTTATTTATTAAACACACATATCGCGATATTCCATCTTGAAGTGGAATTGGTATTATATATGTACTTGGAGTTGATTTTCCCGCATTATATAGCGGACGAGACCCTATTGCGCAGCATAATAGCGGATAATATTTTATATAAACCCATGTACCGCGATATTCCATCTTGAAACGGGATTGGTAGTATGTTAACATCTATGGATGCAGGGAAACAGGTTGGAGGGATCCAACTGGATTCCTCAACGATATTGATTTACTTACAGATATTTGAGATATATTCTGTCATCATATTGATATATGATGTTTGGATGCCGTGGTTGATGTATTGGTACTGTTACAGCATTGGACCTATTTTTGGAGTTTTAAAAATGTTAAAATAACGATTTCGAATTTAAAAGGATTTTCCAAGTGATTTTTGAAAGTATACATTTTATTGAATTTGGGAATTGATTCATTTTTAAATAAAAAAACGTTATATTTTTCATGTTATAAAAATTATGATTTTTGCGAAATATAACCGAAATGTGATTTTTGAAATAAGTAGTTGATTTATCTGTAAAAATGGTTTAAATTGGGATTTTTAAATTATTATAAAACGGTTTATATAAAAGATTTATAAAATTGATATTTATAAATTAAAATATTGGAATTATAAAACGATTTTTTATAAGTGTTAAAATGAAGTATAAATGGATTTCATAAGGGAATAAAATTTATAGATTTATAAATTGTGAAGGTATAAAATGAATAGATTTTTGTAAAGTAAAAGATTTATAAGTAATTAAGTTATAAATTTGATTTTGGGCATTTTAATGAGATATAAATAGAATGTGTTAATTAAGGGATTTTATAAGTAGAAGTTTTAGAAAATATATATATGTGTGAATTTATAAACGTTGTTTTATAAATCCGAAACCAATTGAATTTGATAAGTAAATATGAAAGCTTATTAAAGGAGATATATCCACGATTTTGGACAGTGGATAATCCTTTAAAATAAAATGTGTAGAAATGTTGAATTTGGTTAACGATTTATATTCACGATTTTGGACAGTGAACAATATATTAAAGAAATGTTTTGAGGAAGTGATATTTTAAATAGAATTAAAACGATTTGAATTTGTTTTAAAATGTGTTAAGGATCGAAACCATAGATTTCAACATTTATTGTTGAAATAGACGTTTTCGAGAAATAAGGAAATGGTGGACTATAACACTGTTGTTATAGTAAATGATTTTCGAAAGGAAATGTTTTGTATAGTATTGGGATTTATATATCTTTCTAAAATTCGAATCCCTATACTAGTGATTTTGGGTTGTCGTAACGATGTTTTACGCAACATTCGTTTTGACTCAAATAAACATGTTTAAAAGAATGTTTTCCTTAAAGAATAAAATATATACTTAATTGTGATTTAAGTATATTGAATATTTTCCAAATGTTGAAAATAAATAGATTTGTGAATTACTTATTATTAAATAAGTATGGAAATGTTTTCTAATATGAAGTGAAATGTTTAAAAAAAAGATAAGTTGAAAGTGAATATTTGAAATCGATTTGAAAATCGTGTATCAGTGGATATTTGTAAATTTAAATTCACCATGGAATTTATAAAGGAAAAGGAAATTTGTTTAAAAATAAACATTGATTTATTTTTGAAGTGTGGGAAAATATATCTTGTAAAGATATTTTTGGAAAATTAATAATTTGGGAAATTATTTAGAATCTGGTGATGTTGTGCATATCTGTTGATAGTTAAATAACCGACTATCAATATTTACCTTTAAATGGATATTTGTTGTGATTTGCTTAAATTGGAATGCTACACTTATTTTAAAATAAGAGCTCTTTATTCGGTTTAGCCGGGAGAGGACCTTTGGGTCATGAATCCCATTCCGAATAGTGATACGTCGTAATGGATAGCATTTGAAGACCAGTGTTGAAGATCAGGTATTTTCGAAAATGGAAGGATTACCGTCGAATGTCTCTGTATCGACTGATCTCCGATATAGAGATTTTATCACCCTTTGTGATGGGAAGTCCGTTCGTGATTAGTGAATATTCGAATTGAAAGGGCTTCTTTGGAAGTGCCTTCGGTTCCATTCGATCCCAGAACGGACTTGTATGGATGTGTGTCTAATGTTACAATTTGAGATGTAAAGCTGGTTTCTACAAATATATTTCTATTGGTGGCGGAGAATTTATTCTCTTAGCTTAACACCCTTCTCTGAGACGTACGAGCTCAGAGGTTATGTAGTTGATGGTTACTAGTGATACATTCTCAATTTGGTAATGTGGCATACGAAGTGATGCTGATCATTTGTTGATCAAAGCATAGCTTTTGTATAAAGCGTAGCTTTGTGGACGAGACTTCGTTGGACCTAACACCCCGGAAATTGTCAAAACAAGAAAGATTCATCAAGGTTTTAGGGAGTAGCGCCCCTTAGGGTATGTGCATTTCCTTCTGGATAGAGGTGGTATCATGGTATAGAGCCCAGATACTTAACCTATGTTGTGGCTGCAAATTTATTTCTTTATGGTTGTTGGTATTGAGGATTCTCTAATAAAGGTTGTTTACAACCGGGGGATGGCATACTCGTGTCAGTTGTTACCTACTTTTGCAGAGGCAACCCGGCCTTGTGTTGGCAGAGATCCGGTTAGGTTCTCGGGGCGTCTCTCCAGAGGCGTTTCCATGTGGCAATGGGAAGTTCCTTGGCCTGACCATTTGTGGGAAAATCCAAAGAAACAATGCGAGCCCTGTACAGTTTTAGTTGTAGAACCTACCATTTACTTATGATGGCGCCCCACTGTTTAGATGGTAGCTATAGTAGGCATACGATAATGGTCGTATGTGGGCTAAGATTTATATTATACTTTCGAAATGTTTTCCTACACTATGCACTTATAATAATAATATCAAAGAAATTTACGTATCAAGCATATTTAACTATCATAAGGAGAAATCTCCTCTGATTCTGTGTTTGTATTGTGTGTGTGCGGGAGGCCTTATGGTAGTTACATTTTCTAAAAGCATTGCGGATCTATTTTAAAATATTTCTTTGTTTTTTTTTAAAAAGATAAACTGTTTAAGTTCTCACACCAGTCCTATGACTGACCTGGAGTTTATTGTTCTCTTCCTACACTCTGGGTGCCCACCAATTTCTATACGGGCAGTCGAGAGTCAGGTTATTAGGTCATTCTGGAATTCAGGAGTTGCTGTAAAGATCTAGAGGCAAGCTGGATGGCATGGCGTATCAACTAGTATATAGTATTTCTTTTCCGCTGTTTGTTGTTGTACACTCTGATAATGTAATATAATGTGATGTAATGTAATAAATTGATACAGTTCTTTTGTTTTAAAGATTATTCATTTATCTATTATACGTTGTTCCGCTGTAATTGTGAGATTCTGATATTGTTCTGTTGCTTTTCTTTCTTTCTTCTTCTATCTTTTTCTTCTTCTTAAACCCTAAGAGTACGGTTTTCCGGCATTCGATTGCTCGACAGTTGATACAGTGGACGTATTAATGTTGATTTTCGAAAGTCGAAAATCGTAACCTTTACAGTTGGTATCAAAGCATTTGGTTAAGAGACAACCTTGGCTCTGTTGGGTATTACTCATTAGAGATAGAGTCAGTAGTACTCTAGAATGAGTTTGAGTGTAATAATAGATATGTGCGCGTATTTGTTAGTGAATATAAAAATGTTTTATATTATGTTTGCTTATCCGTTGAGCTGCTTGTGAATTCTGGTCGGTAGGGACACCATATTTTCGATAGGGGTTTCTAAACTCTTAAACGAGATAAACCGACATAGTATCGTTTTGAATTGGGTAAATGAAATAATTTTACCTCGATTATATTTTATATATAAAGGAATAATTTTTGAGAATTATTAAAGTGTATATGAATTGATTGTTTGGTTGTCGAAATGTAAGAATATATGCAAGTTAATAAAAGTAGTTTGAATAAGTTAAATGAAACATATTGTAAAAGAATAAATTGTATAAGCAAATGAATTATTAGGTATGGAATTATAATTTATGTGATTTACAATTGTGAAATAATCTTATATATAAGAAGTGAAACTATATGAATATATTTATGAATATAAGTTGTAAATAAAAATGAATTTGAACTATGAATTGAAAATGTTGAATCCTGTTTATTTTGGAAATTATTTTCCAAAATTAAAAGTTAAATAGTGAAATTATATAAGAAAAAGATTTATAAATGTGATTTACGAATAAAAGGAAATTTTTTTGAAAGAATATTAAGCACTGAGTTTACTACTGTCACTGGGAAATAATAAGGGTGATGACTGCAGCATCATCAGTATCATTTTCGAGTTTCTATGTGATGAATTTGCTACCATAGTAAATTGGAAATTGAAGTTTTGTTGTGATAAAATTTTTTGAAAATTTAACCAAAGGAAGTTAAATAAATTGAATCAGATTTGAACTGGATTGGAAAAGTTAATGAATTTGGAAAAAATTGAATAATTGAATGGAAGTCAATTTAATATCAACCAATTGGAATTAAAAGTGATAAACCAAATTAAATGTGAATTTAGTAATTTGGTTACGTTGGTTATGATTTGGTTGTTAGATTATTGTTAGTTGACTGTATAGAAATTCATATTAAGTTGAATTGATAAAATTTGAAGCTATGAAATTTAGTTTGAATGTGGAAGTAAACAAACTTGAGTGTAAATTAGTGAATATAAACTAATTGAAAATGAATAAATGAATGTTAGTAAAGTCTGAAGTTAATGAATCAAATGTGATTAAATGAAAAACCAATTCATTAAATATTAATGAGAAGTGAATGTATATTGATTTGATAGGGATTTGTTGGATAAGCTGTTGGATGATAGTTGTTTGGTGGTTGCATTTGTTGCTTTTTGTTGCATTTGCTATATTGGCACATATTGTTGTTGCTTCTGGTATATGTTGTATATCGATATTATTTTCTATATACATGTTTCTCATTATTGTTGAGTGTTTAGTAGGTGCGGATTGCACTTGCTTCGCTTTTGGAGCTCGCTTTCACGCTATATTAGTCGTATATGCTCGCTAATAATATATAACGTACATATCTCAGATTACATATCGTACTTTTACACTTTTTTCCCTGCGGGATGCCTCATTACTTTGATGAGATATATATTTGTGACATATATATTGCCATTTATTTCGGATTGAGCCGCGCAAAGGAGGTTATGGCGAAATTTTCTGAAAATTTAAGGCGTTAGGATATTTTTGAGAAAATTGGAAATTTCTGAAACTATAACATTGATTTTGGAGTGAAAAGTTAAACGATATAGTTGGGTTTGAGAAGATAACCAAGTATGATTTGAAAACTTAGTAAAGTTATTGTAAGAAGTTTAATTATGAATTTGGGAAAAGTTAAAATGTTTAAATGAAATTGAAATTCAATTTGAACAAATGGTTTTGAAAAGTTAATGGATTTCAAGACTTTTTCTTGCTTGGCAATTTCGAGGACGAAATTCTTTTAAGGGGGGAAGTTTGTAACGACCCACAATTCCCGTCATTTGAAATTTGTATATTTAATTGACTTTAAATATTAACAAGTAAAATTTGTAAGTCGAATAAATTTTATTTCGAATATCTAGATTTAATTGGATAATTAAATCGATAATTTAATGTTTGAAATTACAGAAATAATTGGAAATTGGGTTTAATGTGATTAAAAATGATTTGTAAAGTTGTATTAAATCATATTAGAATTAGAATGATGTCATAGAACTTTTAAAATTGAATTTAAAAGTTAATTTGTGGAAATTGAATATTTTAATATTTAATTGACGAGTAAAAATAGTCATTTTTTAAACAGCCTCGAATTTTTATGAAACCAGTTTCATTGGATCCGTAATGTTATATTACTGTAAGGTTTCAAATTTCGTGTCAATCGGATTTACGGTTTGTCCGGGGCAAGCTAAAACGCACAGAAATCGGTTTGAGTGAATTTTTAAATTTAAATAGTCGATTTGAAAACCTATCATCCAAATACTTTCGAATTGGCTCCCGATATGTATTCCATTGCGTTCGAAATAGGGGTAAAACATTATAAACGCCAGGCAGCACGCTTCGTTTCGTGTTCGGAAAAATTTCGGGTGAATAGTGTCGCGTAATTTTTCTATAAAAGGACGTCACAATTTCATTTTTGCATCAAAATCCTGGCTAGGGTTACAGCCGCCACTTAAAGTTTTAATGGCCGAAATCATGTCTTCTTCTTCCTCAATTTTCTTCCAATCCACAAACTTTTAGGCCTCGACTTCAACTGCAAAGTTGTAGAGGGTATCGAGATCCTTGATATCAACGGTGAAGATCGTCTGAAACAAAGCCGATTGATGGCAAATCGCAAATGAAGTTGTCACGTTCAAGCATGGTATTCTGGGGGAAAGGGGAGCCGAATTCATGTGGTCTTTGGCCGTGGGTAGTGGAGTTAGTGAGCGTCGTCGTGGCACTTCCTGATCGTCGTCAGGTGGCTCGAGAAGGTTGCGTTAATTCATGAATGGACGGCGGCTATGGGTGTTCGTTCACGTGAATTAACTGGAGAGAGAGCAGAAGGAGGGGACGGCCGAGATTGTAGGGGTTGAAACGTGCGGCCCAGATGAGAATTAGGTTAAAATTTGAAAAGAAAATGTAAATTATTTATATTTAAAATCGTACAATCTTTAAAATGATGTATCTTTGTCATACGAGGTCCGTTTTGGACGAAATAAATTGCGTCGGGTTCGTATTGACGAATACTACACGATGGAGCATGATTGGAGCTAGTGAAAATTTTGGATAAAATTAAACGCGCATTTAATTTATTCGAAATAAAATACTGCAACTGTTATTGGAAGCAGGGTGAGAACTTCTCACTCAATTGAATCTGTTTCGATTTAAAATTTTAAATAATTAGATTTAAAATTGCTTGATTGTGTTGATTGTGTTGATTGTGTGCTTGGATGATAAATTGTTATCTGTTGTATTGAAATAGACCCTATACGCCATATATTAAGCGGATGTTATTTATTAAACACATATACCGCGATATTCCATCGTGAAGTGGAATTGGTATTATATATGTACTTGGAGTTGATTTTCCCGTATTATATAGCGGATGAGACCCTATTGCGCCGCATAATAGCGGATAATATTTTATATAAACCCATGTACTGTGATATTCCGTCTTGAAACGGGATTGGTATTGTGCTAACATCTATGGATGCAGGGAAACAAGTTGGAGGGATCCAACTGGATTCCTCAACAGTATTGATTTACTTACAGATATTTGAAATATATTCTGTCATCATATTGATATATGATGTTTGAACACCGTGGTTGATGTATTGGTGATGTTGCAGCGTTGGACCTATTTTTGGAGTTTTAAAAATGTTAAAATAACGATTTCGATTCCAAGTGATTTTTGAAAGTATACATTTTATTGAATTTGGGAATTGATTCATTTTTAAATAAAAAACGTTATATTTTTCATGTTATAAAAATTATGATCTTTGTAAAATATAACCGAAATGTGATTGAAGGAATCACGCATTTTATTGAAGGATTACCGTCGAATGTCTCTGCATCGGCTGATCTCCGATATAGAAATTTTATCACCCTTTGTGATGGGAAGTCTGGTCGTGATTAGTGAATATCCAGATTGCAAGGGCTTCTTTGGAAGTGCCTTCGGTTGCGTTCGATCCCGGAACGGACTTGTATGGATGTGTGTCTGACGTTACAATTTGAGATGTAAAGCTGGTTTCTATCAAATATATTTCTGTTGGTGGCAGAGAATTTATTCTCTTAGCTTAACACCCTTCTCTGAGACGTACGAGCTCAGAGGTTATGTAGTTGATGGTTACTAGTAATACATTCCCAATTTAGTAATGTGGCATATGAAGTGATGCTGATCATTTGTTGATCAAAGCATAGCTTTTGTATAAAGCATAGCTTTGTGGACGAGACTTCGTCGGACCTCACACCCCGGAAATGGTCAAAACAGGAAAGATCCAGCAAGGTTTTAGGGAGTAGCGCTCCTTAGGGTATGTGCATTTCCTTCTAGATAGAGGTGGTATCATGGTATGGAGCCCAGATACTTAACCTATGTTGTGGCTGCAAATTTATTTCTTTGTGGTTGTTGGTATTGAGGATCCTCGGATAAAGGTTGTTTACAACCGGGGGATGGCATACTCGTGTCAGTTGTTACCTACTTTTACAGAGGTAACCCGGCCTTGTGTTTGCGAAGATCCGGTTAGGTTCTCGAGGCGTCTCTCCAGAGGCATTTCCATGTGGCAATGGGAAGTTCCTTGGCCTGACCATTTGCGGGAAAATCCAAAGAAACAATACGAGCCCTGTACAGTTTTAGTTGTAGAACCTGCCATTTACTTATGGTGGCGCCCCACTGTTTAGATGGTAGCTATAGTAGGCATACGATAATGGTCGTATGTTGGCTAAGATTTATATTAAACTTTTGAAATGTTTTCCTCCACTTTGCACTTATAATAATAATATCAAAGAAATTTACGTATCAAGCATATTTAACTATCATAAGGAGAAATCTCCTCCGATTCTGCGTCTGCATTGTGTGCGTGTGCGGGAGGCCTTATGGCAGTTACATTTTCTAAAAGCATTGCGGATCTATTTAAAAATATTTCTTTGTTTGTTTTTAAAAAGATAAACTGTTTAATTTCTCACACCAGTCCCATGAGTGACCTGGAGTTTATTGTTCTCTTCCTAAACTCTGGGTGCCCACCAATTTCTACCGGGCAGTCTAGAGTCAGGTTATCAGGTCATTCTGGAATTCAGAAGTTGCTGTAAAGGTCTGGAGGCAAGCTAGGTGGCATGGCGTATCAACTAGTATATAGTATTTCTTTTCCACTGTTTGTTGTTGTACACTCTGATAATGTAATATAATGTGAATTAATGTATAAATTGATGTAGTTCTTTTGTTTTAAAGATTATCCACTTATCTATTATATGTTGTTCCGCTGCGATTGTGAGATTCTGATATTGTTCTGTTGCTTTTCTTTCTTTCTTCTTCTATCTTTTTCTTCTTCTTAAACCCTAAGAGTACGGTTTTCCGGTATTCGATTGCTCGGCAGTTGATACAGTAGACGTGTTAATGTCGATTTTCGAAAGTCGAAAATCGTAACCTTTACAGCTTTTCTAAGGTTTTGTAAAAGAGGATGTTTATGTTGAACAACCTCCACTTTTTGAAGATAATAAATTTCCAAATCATGTATATAAATTAAAGAAAGCTTTATATGGTCTGGAACAAGCTCCTAGAGCCTAGTACGAAAGATTAAGATCTTATTTACTACAATCTGGTTTTGAAATTGGTAAAATTGATGTAGCTCTTTTTATTAAAATAAACAAAAATGATATTCAATTAGTACAAACATATGTAGATGATATAATATTTGGATCAACTAATAACATAATGAATAAAGAATTTTCAGATATAACGACGAATGAATTTAAAACGAGTCATATGGGAGAACTAAGTTTCTTCTTAGGACTTCAAATCAAACAATTAGATAAAGGAATTTTCATTAACCAAGAAAAATATGCCACGGAATTTTCATATATAATGATAACTAATGTAGCTTTAAGTAAAGAAGATAAATCAAAAGATGTTGATCAGAATTATATAGGGGAATGATTGGTTCGCTGCTTTATATAACAGCAAGTCGTCCTGACATCATGCATGGTGTTTGTCTCTATGCAAGATACAAATCTCAACCTAAAGAAACTCACTTAAAAGCTGTTAAAAGAATTTTAAGATATGTAAAATATACTTTAGATTATGGTTTATTTTACCCTAAAAACGATATATTTGATTTAATTTCATATTGTGATGTTGATTACGCTGGTTGTAAATCAGACTAAAAAAGTACAAGTGGAACTTGTCACTTTCTAGGGCATTTTCTGGTTTTCTAGTTTAGTAAGAAGGAAAACACTGTATCTTTGTCAACAACTGAAGCAAAATATATATCTACTGCTTTGGCTTGTTCTCAAGTTATATATATGCAACAAACTTTAAAAATATTTTGGATTAACTATAACTAAATCACCAATTTATTGCGATAATACTAGTGCAATAAATCTATCTAAGAATCCAACTCATCATGCTAGAAAAATCATATTGATATTAGATATCATTTTCTTAGGGATAATATAAGTAAAGAAGTCATAACTCTTGACCATATTAATATTGAAAAACAAATTGCTGATATATTAACCAAAATATTTAAATAAATAAATCTTTACTAAATTTAGAAGAGAATTAGGCGTTCATTAGCTGAAATATAAATTATAAATAATACAAGTATAGTTAATAATAAATTTAAATAAAAAATTCTAAAAAATTTATTATTAAACTAGGCATGTTGACATGACCCATCCCCCTATGTCGACATACTAACCGTGATTTTAAAATTTAAATTTCCCTCTAAAATTAGTTATTAAGTTATATATTTATATATTTCTACTTTTACTCCTTTACTCCGTTCTATTCTCTGTAGCAAACTTCTAAAACAGTAAATTAATGGCTTCCACTTCTAATAATGAACTTTCTTCACCCACTTCTCCTTATTCCAAATCTTTTCAACGTTCCACACACATACGAGTCATCAAATTACAAGAGAAGATGAAACATTTGCTTTAAACGATGATGGAGATTCAAGTGAGTCAACTGCGAATGGCAAGAAAACAAGAGAAGCAAGGCAGAATCCTTAGGAATTTACAAAACTTCCTTATGGATAACCATGCCAATCCCATTGTAATCGAAGAATCATCACAAGTCATGGTTTCTGAAGAAGAAGAGCCTCTAGAAGAACCACAGGAGGATCAAGAAGAAGAATATCCTCTGTCAAATCCGGATGTTCATATGGACGAAGAAGGTGTGATTTTCATTGGAGAGGTCCTTTTTGACGCTAATGGTAACTTGGTTGAACAACGTGGAAACTTTTGTCACCACTATCCAAATTTTTCGGTCCATAAATCATCAATAGCTAAGGGTCCTCGTTAAGCTTTTTTTCGTTTTCTTGATTGTATATTGGTTTGTTAATCTGTATATAGTTGTTATCTTAATTAATGTTCTTCTAAAAACAATCTTCGATGTACAGAAACATGAATTCCAGTTAGGATGCTATATTTCGTATGTTATTATTCTCATTTTCTATTAAGTTCAAGGTTTATAGGTTATTTTTTGTTGATGACAAAGGGGGAGAAGTTATACAAAATAATAGGCTTGGAGTAAGGGGGAGTTGTTGGTGTAAGGGGGAGTTATGGTATGATCGAAGTGGTAAGTATATTTTTTAAGTTGTCATCATCAAAAATGGGGAGATTGTTAGGAACTGGAGATAGTGGTTTTGATGACAACAACATTTGTAACTTATTTTATTATAACTTGTACACTAACACTATTATCTAGAAATATATGAATGTTGTTATGCAGGATATATATAAGGCATGTACTGATTATTGAAGACTGTACAGTATAAAGATCAAGAATGAAGAAATCAAGTTTGAAGACTCATTAGTATCAAGATCATGATTTCAAGATATGTGTCTATTTTTTGTTAAAACTTCATAATAGCATGGAAATCTTCATTCCATATTTCATTTGGGATGGAACCCATTTCTACCTTCTTAGTGGCTTACAAACCCATGACAAGTAGCTTATAAACCTACGACAAGTGGCTTACAAACCCACGAACATCCAGGTTTTGTACAAGTTCTCGAGTCCTGATGTGATGAGATATTCTGCAAAAAGAAGCTTGCAAAACTACTTTAAAATGGCTTTTCAGAATGATTTTCAAAACTACCTTTTCAAAATATTTTAGCCTTAAAATTATTTTTTACAAATGATTTTCAAAATGATTCTTCAGCCATAGAATATTATTTGTTTTTGTTTTGAAATAAACTCTTGTTTTAAACTTCATTTTCAAAACAAATTTTGCATTGTTTTTTTTAACATAGGGATGTCGACATCATGGGATACCTCATGTCGACATGGTGGCCATTGAATTCAAAAGTTTCAATTTTCAAATGAAGTGTCTATTCATTTATATCTCTTCACGAATGGTTATGGCCGTTGGTGCTTTATAAATAGCCTTCGCGAATGAATTTTTTAACCAAATAATTTCTTATTTTCTTCACTTCTTCTTCTCCACAAATCCATATTCTATAATTTTCATATTTTTAAGATCGTGCCGAAATTCTGCCTAATTCTCAAGTGAATCGAATTAGAATCTCATTCTTGTTTGATTCTCTGCCCTCTCTTGAAGATCAAAGTGCTATTCAGAGTTTTACGATCAATTTGTAATCAAAATTTTATCGAGTTCCTCTATAAGGTGTGGTTGTGCCTGGAAATCAATTGGGTGATCTTGAGTCCCGTAAATCAAGAGAGTTTGCCCTGGACTCATGAAACAGGAGGGTACCTCAAGGCCGTTAGAAATTGAGGAATGTAATCTCGACATTGGTATAATAAAAATTTGTATGAGGTGGTTTGCCTTGGTACAAGACTGGATGTAATGTAACTCCAAACCAGCATAAAATCCGATGTGTTCTTTCCCTTTACTGCTTTTTATTTAATTTCTGCATCCGTGTTTGATTCTGTGATTGTTCTGTGATAAATTTTTGCATTTGTTTATATCGTAATTTTTAAATTTGTGCATATCAGTCTTAGAATCCATTAAACATTATTCATCCCCCTCTAGTGTTAAATTAGCCTTAAGATCCTTAATTCGCACTCACTTTCAAGTGGAACAGTCCACTATAAACAACTTGACCCTTTAAAAGTATCGAACATTGGTTTGGAGAGACTGAGATCATATGTTAATTGTTATCCGAAATCCACTTCGGGCTAACGTAAGCGTTTCAATTGGAAATAATAAAGGCAAGGTCCAAGAGAAAGACTTTGAAGTGAAAAGGCTATTTGCTACTAACCCTAAGGGTGATTCCAAAATGGGTATAGTGGAAATAGTTCCTTCAGTTCGTTCATCTCCAGAACGACTTGTATGGATGAATGTTGACATTGTGTCAACATATGAAAGGCAATGTAGAATTTTAAGCACAGATTTTAGTAGCTTCGGGCCTCATCAACTGGAAATAATCAAAACAGGGTGTGCATTAGGGCTATATATGGGTCGCGGCCATCGGGGTATGTCATCACCATATGTAGAATGGATATTTAACCCATTTTTGTATGCTTTGGTACGCTTGCAGATCCCAATCTTGGTGGTGATGTATTCGGTACTAGTAATCAAGTGGTAGGCCGTTTCTGTGTAGTAAGGGTACAAGATGTTCTTTTCAGACCCAAAGTATATTTTATCTAATGGTGCACTTTTGAAAGGTAGTTCCTTACCTAGTCATGTATGGAATCCATTTTCTAATAAGTGCCTTTGGTCTTATTATACCTATTATGCTGGAATTTAATTAATGTATCAATTTTGGCTATGTTCTTTATTTATTTGAAAACCCTAGACATTATGATAATATCAGTGGATTTCTATATAAAGTGTTTTGGTTACCGTAAGGTAAAAACTCATCTGTGTTAATATGCGTCGTGGTCTTACGAGATACCTTTGATTTTCAAATCGTTTTATAAAAGTAAAAATTTAAGTTGTTTTGAGTTGACTTGCACAACAATTATGTCTGGCTTAGAGTTTTATTTTTTCATAAAACTCTTGGGTACTCAAATTTATAGGAGTAACCAAGTGATCCAGGTTTCTTAAAGAAGCATTTTGAAGGAGCTAGAGCAGGTGGCTTCACCGTTAGCTAGTTATTAACTTATTCTGTTGTGTTTATGTATGATCCATGTATTTTGTATAGACTGGTAGTTATAACTATCCAGATGGAGGTCGTAATGTAATGACTGATGTATTATAATTATGCTAATTACAATGTAATATCCTACATTATCTATTATATGTTGTTCTGATTCATGATGAGATTGTGTAGTTTCTTCGTATCTTTCTTTTTCTTCTACCCTTAATGGCTCATCTTTTGGTTCATGAAGGGAGGTCGTTACAGATGGATAAAATTTTCCCTCAAAATACATCTTGTTTGAAACATGATGTGCTTTGAATTGAGACAAGCCAGGATTACAGTAAAGGATTCCACTATAAGCTTTGAATGGTTGCTATCTTTTTTGCGAATCACTTCTGTGAAGAGTTATGTTCATAGTTATTCATCGCGATGCTTGACCAGCGTCCAGTATTATAAATTTGGAGAGTGCTCTCTCGATTTATTGTTCCAAGCTAAGTAATTCTGAACTGATTTCTCTTACGGATCTTTCAGGTATGTGTTCTTCTCTTTGACTTTAGTCATTAGTTTTCGAATGTGATTACATACACGTATACATGTGCGCTCTTTTGTAGAAGCTCTCAATCATATGCATGTACTCATATAGGCATATATAGGTCATCATCTTTATTGTTGTTGCTATTTGTTTTAGGCCAACATTGTGTGGGTTCGAAACCCGCTTTTGTTTTCAGCTTATGTGTTGTACTTTTCATTCCAAGTTCTATTTCGAATGCAAATAACAAAGACCTTTATTTCACCCAATCTTTATGCGAATTCGTCTAAGTAATTGAAAAATGTGCTTTCCATTCAATATATTTGCGATCCATTTCTTTTCATGATTACCGACGGAGTAAGTCATTAGTTCATTCCATGATTATCGGCCTTTCGTTGTTCTTGTGAACGTAAAGCGGTCGTTGGAGTGCCAATCTTTGGGCATTTACATGTACCATATCAGATTTTGGAATCCAATCAAATTTCAATCAGCTGAAAGGTGATTTGAGCATTCTTTTTAAAAGAACTTTAAATGAGATCGTGCCTGTCTCCTAACGACAATTGAAGTGTATTGCCTTGAATGGCAAGTTGGACATCCTTCCCTAGGACTTGTGTTTGTCTTCACCAATTCAGACCATGATTTGGACATCCTCATTCAGGATGTTTACTTGCGATTACGCCTGACTCTGGGCATCCATCGAAGTTTGTAGGTAAGATCTTGTCTTTTACCGAGCATAGATCTTTTGCCTTGCTTACTCCAAAAATGGATCTTTGATCTTACCATCCTTTGGGCAAGACATTGATGCTCTGCCAAACTCTTGGCACAAGCTAATAGATTGAAGGTTATGTCATATTCATTTCGGTAAATATTTCCACCTTTTGTCAAGGGCAAGAGTTAGTGGATGTATGGTCTAGTCACGTCGACGATTAAGTCATGTCCATTTTGGTTTATTGGCTTCACCATCCTCTAGTTAAGACATTAACGCTCCTCCAAACTCTGGACACGAGCAAATGAGTGGATAGTCATATCATATCCACTTTGATTTGCCTCCATGTCAAGGACTGAAAGAGTTGACTGGCATCAAACTCCAGACACCAAGGAGGGTCGAATTTCAAGGGTCCGATCATGAACTGTAGAATGGATGGCACCTAACATCGGGTACCTACATACCTGCAATAGCTTTAATCAATAATTTATAAAAAAAATTCTAAGTGAAAGTGCATTGCAAGTGTTTGCTATTCCATGCCATGGGTAGTGAGTTCACATCCACTATTGCTAGCTTGAAAGTGTTATCTCCAAGGTTTTTTTATCATGCGCAGACCTTCTAACTCGGGCCCAAGTTTCAAGGGCCTGGGAAGATTCGTTTGAGGACCAAGTCACCAATTTCAACGGTTCAATTCCTAACCATGGTGTTGTAGTATCGGGCATTCTGGTATCAATGTGTAGCTGCTCATAAGGCAGCTTCATTGCACTTCTTATCGATCATATCAAGGGAGTCTAATAGGAGTTGCTCATTTCTCCATGGATCGTAGTGAGTCATTCGAAGAGAAGGCACCTTTAATCCAATTGGTATCATATCATCTGATCCGTAGGCTGAGGCGAATGGAAAGTAGCCAGTCACTGACTTATGGGTCGTTTGATAATCCCAAAGTATCAATGGAAGTTCATCGACCTACTTGCACTTGGTCTTTTCTAATCGCTTCTCATGAATGAACTTGATAATCTTGTTCACAGTTTCGACCTATCCATTTGCCTTGGGGTATGCCATGGCAGCAAATCTCTTCTCTATGCTATGTTAGCGGCATAAATTTTAAACTCAGTGTTATCACATTGGGTCCCATTATCACTAACGATTGCTTGTGGAACTCCAAATGATAGATGATATTCTAAACCACGAAGTTGATTACTTTCTTTGTGGTAATTGTAGCTAATGGCTCTACTCGTAACGCCCGGCCCCTATACCCATGCCAACCAAGAGCAATACTAAGTATTACTGTCGGAAAGCACGGAGAATGGGACTCGATAGGGCTAAATGTTGTACTCATTCCCTTGAACTAACACTGGCACGAGAAATTTTTCGATTTTTTTTCCTTCTACTTACCATTTGTGCGCAGTGTTGGTTCAAAGCAATGGTACAAGATAAAAATTTTCCAGGTTACATAGTATAGAATATAATAGAATGTAAAATTCAGCACCAAAAACAGCATAATGCATAATACATATCATAATGTCCACGATACATAGTCCATAGTACATATCACTTCCAAAATACATAATAACGTACATACCATAATACATATTAACTACTTCTAAGTCCAAGCTGAAAAGTCCAAAACCCCAAAACGTGGAAAGTGATAAGAATTCTGCTACAATCCACGCAACCTAACCTGCAACCACAATCCTCAGACTGATCCGAGGATTATAAAACAAATCACACGGGTCAGACTATTTCTAGTGTGAGTGAAGTAAGATCTATGAACAATAATTGTCTCAATCAACAAAAGGGAAAGAAAACGCCGCATGTATAAACCAACATGAGGCATATATGTGTGTGAGAACTAACAAGCAAATTTAGTTTCATAAACAATTCCTTTAATCAAACAATGATTTAGGCCAAACCTATCGCATATAATCCAATACGATACCCTCCCAATTATTATTTGTAACACAAAGAATAAGTTCATACACACATTCTCCAAAGATACTGGGTTTTCAAAATCAACTTTAATACTTCCAAAAATCATAAAGTAAAGAAAATTGCATTATGGAAATTATGAGATAAATATAACATGACTCATAAAAACAGACGCTAGTATTGTAAAATCACAGTGGTAGAGCTCGAGCGCGCGCGGAGACATCAACCCCGTAACCTACTCATAACGCCATAATACACCTGGCGATCAACCCAGGATAACCAAGACGGCCTAAGGCAAAGGCCGTATGCTACCCGTTCACGGATCTACACGTGGGACCCCCCGCCTCCATCCTTCATAGTCCGTGACCCGCCGATCGGAGATCCCGATCAAAATAAGATTAGCCCTATGTAGCAGACCGTTGACCTTTGGTGGTAAAAGGGCATGTAATATACCACCGATTCAGGTAGCGATCCTGAATCAGGTCGGCCAAGGTGGAGTTTTGGCCCATTGGTACAACAGAGTCCAATCTATCCCGACTCAAAAATCAAAGTGTTTATAAATTTAAAACACTTCTTAAAAATAAAAGTCAACGATGACCATCGCCTTTCAAAAATTCCATTAATAAACCCAGTATAATATTCAAAAGCGAACAAAATTTAGCAGATAATTGTGTGTATAAAAGAAAATAATTACATCTTCATTTCGCATTAACACATAAGTACCCCATAATACTTATGTATTAAGACGAAACGCAAAAAGCTCATTCATTGAAAAAAAATTCGTTAAGTTAAAAAAAAATTGATAACAATAAATTTAATTAAAAAGGCAAGCTTAGTACTCAAAAACGTAATCAAAATCCTAAAATGTTTTATTTACATATTGTCGTTATTATTATTATTTTCAAACACATATTTATCGATAGTACAATAGTTTTCTTTTTTAATCAAAATAAATCTAAATCACTAATTTATATTAATTAATTTTTTTTTTCAAATTTTTTTTTTTTTTCTTCTTCTCAACTTTGGTGCAGCTCCGACTTGGGCTGTAACTGTGCAGCCTGTCTGGGCTGTACAGCCTGCCTGGGCTGCACCAGTGCAGCCCTGGGCTGTACAGCCCCAGGCTGCACAGTGCAGCCCGCCCGGGCTGCACAGTGCAGCCCGCCCGGGCTGCCACGTGCAGCATGCGGGCTGCACAGGGCAGCCCGCCCGGGCTGCCCCTGTGCAGCCCTGGGCTGCACGGGTGCAGCCCACATGGGCTGCACGGGTGCAGCCCACATGGGCTGCACCGGTGCAGCCTGGGCTGCACCGCCCCGGGCGGACCCGGGCAGCCCGGGTGCAGCCCATCTGGGCTGCACCACCGGGCCGGCCCCGGGCCGCCCCCGGGCAGCCCGCCAGGGCTGCACACCTGTGCAGCCCCTGGCTGCACATTTGCAGCCCGTCTGGGCTGCACCTCTATGCAGCCCCAGGCTGCACCTGTGCAACCAGTCTGGGCTACATATCTGTGCAGCCCCTGGCTGCACCTGTGCAGCCCCAGGCTGAACTGCTGGCGGGGCTGCACTTGCAGCCTCGTCTAGGCTGCACAGTGCAGTTCTGAAATCAATTTTTTTTTTCCTTTTTTTTTTCCAAAGGCTGCTGTAATTCATTGTGGCAATTAAGCAAACACAAGGCATGCATTCAAATTATATGCATTGTTTCTCATTTCTTCTTCAACATAATATTTCAATCAAGTAACATGGTTTATGAAATGAGCAAACATCCATCATATTCAAAAATCTCACACCATATTTGCATGCATACATGAAAATAAAATAAGACTATAATTTCACTCACCTAAACACCAATTAGCAATCTCCAAGCCCTAAATCAGCTAGCCTTTGATTGCTGAAGCTTCTCCTTTCAATTGCTAACAAAAGAGAAAAACCCTAAATAGCTACACATAAAAAAAAAGAATGAAATAGAAAATAATTGATTTAGGGATACTTACTTTCAGAATTGGGAATCTTAGATTTAATTGTTTCACTTCTTCTCTTTTTTTTTGATTTGGATGAGAGGGTTAGCAATTAGGTTTTCCTTTCTTCCTCTGTTTTTTTTCTTTCTGTTTTCTGTGCTGTATACGACAGTAAAGGGAGGGTCGAGGAGAGGGGTATTTTTATTGTAAAGCCCCTACTCTAGAATCATCTCCCAACTAGCCCTTTATTTTATTATTTCTTTTTTTTTTACATAAAGTGTAATCATTTTATTTTGTTTTTGTTCTAGATTTTTCTTTTCCTCAACATTATTTTATTCAATTCTAGAACTTTCCTACATGGCATCATAAAAAAAAGATGTTATTATTTATTATTTATTACTATTATTATTTTACCCTTTTCTTTTTTTTTTCCTTTTATATCTGATTGTAAATCAACATAAAAAAATTCTTATGTAAACTTTTCATACATAAAACGCGTTTTATCTTATGTAATTAGTTACCATTCTTTCATAAGAAAAAAAAACTTATCATTTTCAATGTTTAATTTAATTTAATTTTTTTTTTGAATAGTTTAGGTTAATAAAATGGTTCATTTATTAAAATAAATTACACTACCTCAAGAAGGAACAATTTACAACTCCAAATAAAAGCGTACGAATTTGTTACCATTTATTTTCCTCTCAACGCTATTAATATTAAATTCTCATTTTTTCCCATTTATCTATTATTTTATTTTCTTAATAAATATTTAATTATTTATTATTATTAACTAATTAATTATCAATTTATTAAGTTGATTCCCAATTTAGTATCCCTAAAAGTCGGGTTGTTACACTACTATAGCTCATTTGGTGAAGTAATCAAATGTGATGATGGCGTACTTCACGCCACCTTGGATATCGGTAACACGTCGATGATATCAATTCCTCAGACTACAAACGGCTACGGACTGACCATTTGAGTAATCTCTATTGGTGGGACTTTTGAAATTATTGCAAAACTCGAGCACTTGTCACACTTTTTGGTGTAATCATCTATGTCTTAGTTGATGGTTGGCCAAAAGTACCCATAGTGGAGAATATTCTTCGTAAGGGGTTGCCCCGTGGTGTGGTCGCCATAGGCCCTTTCATGAATTCCACTCCGGACTCGCTTGGCCTCGTTGTTGACGACACGCTATAGCATTAGGAATGAGAATCCCTTCGTACAAAGTGTTCCTTGATGAAGGATATACCTTGAAGCCTGGCGAAGGAGCTTCTGTCACTCGTTCCTTCTTTTTAAAAGGATTCCTCTCTGCAAATAGTCTTTTACTAGAGTCATCCATGGCTCCTTTTCTGGTTCAGCCTCCATGATCAAATTGACATCCATCTGGTTGATGCTCAAAGATGATCGTACTTCCACCAGAACCAAGCACATGAGCTGTGCATCTCTGGGACTAGCCAACTTAGTTGATGAGTCGGCCTTTCCAATTTCTGCTCTAACATTTTGAATACAATCACTCCTGCCTTCGGGCACTGATCGAGATAAACCACTTAGGATAGCAACTTAGGCACCCCTTTTTGGGATAGTGATTTTCGATTGCATCAAATTCCAGATGCTAGCTTAGGACTAACGACTTAGGACCATAGTTTGTACATCCTCATATAAGATGTTCATTTCCAATCATGCCTATCTTCGGGTGTTGATCGAAGTTCATAGGTAAGATCCTACCTTACACCGGATATGGACCTTACATTTTGCCTAAAAGGGTCGGATGATCTTGACATGTCAATTTCAATTTATACCCCTCCCCCAATCCAAGGACAAGAGTTAAGTAACATTCTTATCATGTTTGTTTTGGTTTATACTCCTGCCCTTACATTAAGGGTGAAAGTTAGTGTATGGTTGGTCAGGTCACATGCGCTTTAGGGTTTATACTCCTCCCCCGCATCAAGGGCAAGATTAGCTGATGGACGGTCGTGTCACGTCCATCTTTATACTATAATCCTGCCCTTAATCTGAGGATAAGAGTTGTTTGATGGATGATTGTGTGATGGCCATCTTTAGTCTATACTCCTGCCCCTAATCCAAGGACAACAGTTGGCTTATATCAATCTTCAGATACCGAGAAGAACTTCGATGGTTCGATCATGGACTATGGAAGTTTGGTACATATCTTGGGGTACCTGCACACCTACATTCTACACATGAAAATTCATTCGAGTTAGTCATATATCACAACTCTTAAATAGTGTAAAGCCGGATTCACAGCTTCAAAAGACCGTTTACTTCATAAAAGATAGGAAATGACATATTCTATCACGGACCTTCCCAATGTTGCTGGAGCAAAGCGGTTCTCAGAATGTTAGGTATCAAACGCGATCGTCGACCCGGCAGTCGGACCTTCTCGATTTTGCTGGAGCAACATTGGTTCTCAGAAGGTTAGGGATTAAATATGACCAACGATCCAGTGGTTTGGACCTTCGATGATGCTGGAGCAATATCGGTTCTCACAAGGTTAGGGATCGAATATGACCGTCAGCCTGACAGTTCTATGGGTTTAAGAAGTGTCATGCAGCTTACTATATGGTGCATGAAAGTTACTTGTAGGAGTATGGTTCCATCAGCTCAAGAAGTAATTTTTATTAATGAGTAGAAGCAATGGAAAGTGTTGCCTATTTACAGTGCCCCCAATGTTATTGGGAAACTTATTTGCGAAAGGAAATTAGATATTGAGAATGGGGCAGGATTGTCATAAGCTGCTACTTCATACATTGGTGACCGATTAGTTGATGCTAGTCTTTCATCAGCTCATCTTGACCCCTAACTGTTAGATTCGAGCACTTCTCCTAGAGCAAGTAGGCCCTAGGGTCTGGTAGTTTCCCTGTCATGTAGAGGTTCCCTAACGTATTACTGGAGCTTGTTATTCCTTATTAGCTCTTCAATCAGACTTTTTAGACGTCGACACTCATTAGTGTTACATCAATGAGTTTCATGGAAATGACAAAATTTTCCTAAGCATTTCTGTTCATCAATCATTTCTTTCCAGGGCAGCTTCTTCTATTGTTCCATCCGTTGCATGGCAAAGTAGATGTTTTCAACATATCGTTCATAGGTCTATATTCTTCTGGTCTCAAGTCCCTTGGGCACTTGCTTTTCTCACTACGTTGGCCACTTGGAGCTTAATTCCTATTTCGCTAATTATCATAATCCTAGGCATTAACTACTGCATTCGTCGAGTTTCCTCCAACCTGATTCATAGTGACATTTCTTTGTATTACATTAGTCGAAATCCCAACACCAACCCTTCAGGACAATTACGCTCTTCTTTAAAGCGTAAGTACACATATCTCTTTCTGTAAAAAGTATCTATCATCGACGGGGGTTCCTTTTCAACCAACCTCCAAAACCTAAATCGTGATGAATCACACTAATCAACGCCATTAGTATTATGTCATCCTCGGAATTTGTAACCTCTACCATGGCTATGTGGAACCGATTCAAAAAGTTCTTTATCGCTCTCCATCAGCTTGGAAGAGGTTTGACAAAGACATTACATCCTTTGAACGCGCAATGTGTAACTAAAACTGCCCCATAAACTTACACGACAACTCAGTGAAAGATGACATCGACCTCGGCAAAAGCCAAGCAAAACACATCGTAGTAACTCCTAAGAAAATCGAAAAACATCGGTACTTCACTACATCGAAAGCTCTAGTTGAATCCATATGCCACTCATATCTCATCAAATGCTGCCTAGGATTCATTATTCCTCCGTACAACGACATCATTGGCTTTGCGAATCTCCGAGGGTATATCTCGCAATGAATGTTCTAGGTAAATGGATTTCGACTAGAAAAGGTACCCCACTCACTGTTGCTTTTGAAATGATTTTCGCTAACAAGTCTCTATACAATATCCTCTACATAGTCTAGGTCAATAGGTTCAACTGAACAGGGGTAATAGGACTCCGGCCCAAGTGTTCTGCCTGGCGAACGCTCTCGGTTTGGCTCTCAATACTTATGCACTCCAATCTCAAGGAGATCTTGTAATGTCCCACCCCAAGACCATCACTAAAAAACAATATTACAAATTAATATTGTTGACTAGTGTAGAGAATAGGGCTGGTTAGGAGCGACCCTCCATGAATTTTACTTTAAGAGAGCATTTATACATCAATTAATATGCTACACATTTCTTGAATCAAGTGGAATCGACATTTACAATTCAAGCTTAAGGCAAAACTACGGTGGCTATAATGAACATTTAGAACAACACATAATAATATACAGATCATAGAATCATAGATCGGTCATAGCGAAATACAATAGATACAAGTATGAACCAACAAAAAATTGATATACGATGTAAAATACATATATACAAAGCACTACATCTCAAAAGACATAAATATATATACACAAATAGAGTCTAATCTCAAAATAAGTTATAATATGATATTGAATATATATATATATATATATATATATATAGGCTGACAAAAGTAAGCAACTAGATAACTGATAGGATATCCACACTAAAGCCTCAAGCTGAATGAACTGAAACATCTCGGTCTTACCAAAGTATTATAAAAATAATAAACAGGCCATTCTAAACTAAGATAAATGTGCAAGCAAAATTGAATGAAAGATAAAGCAAAATAGTCTCAAATATAGTAATATATCGTCAAATATCTAACGTGCATCAATAACTTCAAATCACCAAATATCAAAACTCAAGATAGCTTCTTAAAAGCAAGAAACACGCAAAATGATTTGGTGCTAATTCAGTAGCATCAAATCCAAAAATCTCACAAATAGAAACCTATAAATCTCATAAACAAGGAGGGCTCAAAACACCAAGATCGATGAATATATTCGCCTACAAGCATGTAACTCCAAGATAGGCGCATAAGTCTATAAACATCAAAATAGGTACGAGACTTATAAACATCGAAATAGGTACAAGATAGGTACGAAACCTATAAACATCAAATTGGAAAAAGTCCTATAAACATCAAGATAGGTATGAGACCTATAAATATCGAAATAGGTACAAGACCTATAACATCAAATAGGAACAAGTCCTATAAACACCAAAGGCAAGTCATAAACTTGCCAATAAAAGTTTTATGTACTTCCATATAGCAACTGAATAGATAACGACCATGCCTCCCATACGACACAGGTTTACCCAACCGTTTACTATACAATAGTAAACTCCATTTATGTATAGTAATGGTGCAGTCGAATAAGTTCGGGAATTAACTGGTAAAATAAACGCGAGCATTCCAAACAACTTATTTTATGAAAATATTTCTCTTTAGAAACCATTTCTAAAAATATCGATTTATAGCGGAACTATACGTAAATAAGGACACTTTTCCAACCATTGCTCCAAATCATTTTTAAAACCATAGTAAATGAAAATAGATAGTTTGTGTGTATTAGTAAAACTCTTTATATATATTAGATTGGTGCTTAAAAAGATTTGCATAAAGCGGTTTGATTTATAAATCAGCCACTGTAAATTCGAGTTGAAAACATCATCAAAAGTGTGTGTTAGTCCTAAGATCCATAGAACAATCTCTATGGCATAAAACATTAAATGAATTCTAAAAGAGGTTTTTCAAATTTATTATCATTATTTATAACACACTACTTCATATAAACAATGATTTTACAAATTATAATTTGATTTTTCAAATTTAATCAAACACTAACACACTAAATTAAAACAAATCAAACCTGTAATTCTAATCCAATAAGGTAGCCTAATCGCTGCCCAAATACCCAAGAAGAACCATGGACCAAAATCCCTTCGATTTGGGCCCAATTGATCAGAAAACTTGATCAAAGTATGTCTATCGTTGCAACTGTAGTGCCTATCGGTGCACCTGTTGTGGGTGATTGAAACAGGCAGCCTATTATGTACGTTTTTTTATTTTTGTTTCGCTTGTATTTCACTCGTTTTTAATTGGTTCCTCGATCGTTTTCTACTAAATTTAGATATTGTTCTCTACTACCTTTCTACTTTCATTTCATTAAAAAGTTTGAAAAGAAATATTTTCAGAATTGTTGTACTAATTGGTGTTTTCAAGCTACATTCCAGAAAATAGAAATATAGCATTTTCACATATATATCTTCAAACTACCTAAATTCAAAATAAAATCATGGTAAGGCTTGATATATCAAGATGCAATTTATAAGCATTTTTATAATATATATACACATATTATATTTATTTCAATATAATTCATTTCATAACTCAAAACATTGTTTACTTTTCATTTATCACTAAATAAACATATCTCTTAGAATATATGTCCACAAATCCATAACTAAACTTTTACACACACACATACACACACATACACACATGTATGTATATATGTATCTTAACTTTAGAATCATTTTTATATCATTTGGATGTGATATTATAACCCAAATCATTTTTACACAAAACTGGATTGGTTTTCATATATTATGAAATCATATGTTTATAAATTCGTATAACTTAAATAAAATTCCTAAGCCTTATATCAAATTTCATAAAATAATTTTGTATCGATTTGACATGATTAATCATCCCTAATAGCTTAAAGACAATTTCATGCCCATTTTCACATATTACGAAATGTATGTATATCATTTCATATAAATTATACAATAACGCATAAAAAATTTATTTAGGTCTGTAAATTTGATATTTTGTCTCAGGAATTTATTCATATAAATTTCTAACCATTTTACTATTAATTTTCCAATTATATTTACCTCACCTGGAAAACCTTTATAAATTATTTATTTATTTAATTCCAATTTATTTCAAATTGGAAACAAAACCAAATAAAACTCCCTAATTTCATCTTAAAATTAAGCAAGATAAATTTAATTATATCTTATGTATAATTTTAGGTCATCTTGGCCAGGGTTGTTACAAACCCCCTACCCCATATAAAATTTGCATCCCTGCAATTTTCCTTAAGGGAAAAGTCAATAGCAAACTATGGATGATGCATTAATTCAAAAGAAATAAGTATGATCGAGGGATAATTTAAATACGAATCTCAGTTACAACATGGATTCTATGCCCAAGAATAGAAGCAGAATTTCTAAAGTGTTTTCAAACTTGAAACAGATGAAGAACACCACAAATGCTAAGGAACTGGACTGGTAAATAAACTCGATAAGTAATAGGGGCATTACGATCAATGGTTGGGTAGGGTCCTACATAACAAAGAGCCATCATCCTAAATTGACTGAAACACTAGTCATCCAACAAGGAAGAGACACGAATAAAGATCCGATCTCCTATGAAATTCCAAGATCTTTCTAAAAGATTCATGAATATAATCATGACTTAAGATCAATTTCTTTTCCTGATTCAAGTTAATAAGAGAGTGATTAATATGGCCTCTCAAAAAAGTCTCGAATGGAGTCATGCAGATATCTGATTAGAAACTAACAACAATAGGAAAATTCAATTAAGGCAGACACTATCTTTCAAGCGCTACCAAAGTCAATTATATAACCATGAGGTAAATTTCTATGGTTTTATTATGATCAAACCCATAGAAGTTCTCTATTTACTTTTCCATTATATGCATTTTTGCCTATTATTTATTTGAGATAAGCTGAAATGATTGGCTAGAAATCTCAAACTTTCTGTAATCTTTAACTTGTTTTAAAAGATTAAAATTTTACAAATTCATATCTTCATTTCGACAAACAAAAGTTATAACCCAAAGAGGTTCTTTGTTGTAAATTTCCAAGCAGCTTTTAATCTAAATTTTCGCATCTTAATTTATTAAAAGTATTTTCTACATTCAAAATACTTATCAGTCTAAGTATTCTAAGATACTTGCTTAAAGCATATTGAAAAGTTATGGAACTGGGTTTTCTTCTCACTCATTATGGATACAACTGGAAAACCTGAACTACATTCTCTTAAGGATCTATCGGCCCCCCCACCGAACACCAAAAATGAACACAACCCTAAAGTGTTAAATACTTTCTCAAATTCAATCACAACAATTAAACCAAGACATCCCATACTACCAAGTGAAATTCAAGTGTCCGCTAACAGGCTAGTAAATTCCACTCAAATATTTTATTCAATGATTTGTACCTCGTTTGATGAAGAGTTACCTAAAAGCATTTAAACCAATCAATAATGCTAAGCCGATTATTAATACTTCTCATCCTATAGAATCAAGGTTTCAAAAATATTTTTTGATTTTCTTCACGCAAACCCTAATACAAATTATATTCTTTCAAATATGCCATTTTCTTATTTCTATTATAAAATGAATCCTTTTCTCAGTAACAGGTTTGAAATCTTAGAAATTACTTAATATAATGTTGAATAAATACACAAACACACACATACATACATATGATATATATATACATATATATATATATATATATATATACACAATTCACAGATTCTGTTCACTAGCGTCTTCTTAGGAGGGTTCACAATTTCCTCTTAATGTTTTTGTTAACATCCAAGAGTTAAATTTATCTATAAAGTCACCATTTAAAATTTCAAGATACTTTGAAACTCTTAATGGTTTAAGTTTAAATCGTTGTCTTCCTTAATAAAAAGTTTGAACAGTGAGGCAATGTTTATACCTTATGTTCCACCAAGAATTACTAAATGCTTCTTTTAATACCAAGATTAGTATATAATGAATGAATTAATTTATAAAGTTATTTACATAAATTATTATTCCAAATACAATTAGGGATAGCATCTCAAACTCATACATGATTAACCTAAGCTTATTTCTAAGCTTAAAAGTTGCCTTGTTTTTAACATTTAGAATTTGCTTTCAATTGATTTAAGTAAAAGAATCATGTTGCAAATTAGCTTTTGTTAATTTGACTATTTAATAATTTATACTTATGTTTTTTCATTTAGATTGTAATGGCCTTTCATAGCCTATCAAAAAAATTATATTAAATTCAATTTTCAGAGCAAATCTAAAAACAATTCCTAAATTTCATAAGCAGCACATAATGTTACCTCCCTATTTATTCATAATAAATAGTTGACTATTGGCTGTCTTATCAATTATAAAATCAACATCGTCTTTCTATTGTTCTTGGAGAACACTAATATTTAACATCTAAGCCCATTGTTAGATTATTAACTTAGAAAGCCTAACTATATTAATATTTCAATCCTTTATAATATTGAAATACATTTAGATTCCCATAAACATAGTATATACATATCTTTACATTTCCAATTATCATTTTATTTGAACCATATTAGTTTCAAAAATGTTTTCATTCCATCTTGAATTAACATATTTCCAAAAAAATGATTTCCCAAAATACTATTTTCTAAAATAGCATGTCCAATTGTCTCAGAATGTTTAGGAATCCCTATCGATTACGTTTACTATCGGGTACCATGACAACATGCCCCGACCAGAATCCTTAAAGCATCTAACGATAAGTTAACATCCATGTAGACGCACACACACACACTCTTCAAAAATTCTCTTTTAAAATGAGGAATACTTATATCTTTTTTTATACCTAAGTTTGTACATATGATAGCAAGCTTATAATCATCACCATTAAACATCTTGTTAACCCAAAGAATGGACCAGCACCCTGCTTTGAGCGTGAAAGCACCAGCCCTATTCTTACAGAGCAATAATTTAGATAATAGGTATAGAAAAGAATAGTAAAAGAAAGAAGACAAGAAGATTTTTATAGTGGTTCGGTTGTTAATGAAGCATACGTCCTTTCTATATTTTTTATTATGGACCGGTTGCTGTTACAAGTAGTGTTTGGATACAAGGCATTTAATAGTCTTTGGCTAGATTGAATCTCCAAGGTTAGAATCCCTTGGAGAGTCACAGTGAATACCTTGGGAGATTGTTGTTAGGGAGATGAATAGTGAAGAAAGTTTCCAATAGAGCTTCAGCCACCAGTCGGTAGAACATCTCGTTTATGTTGCAGGTAGGATGATATTTATAGAGATCGAAGAGCTTTTGGGCTAGGCCTGTTCATTGACTGCTTATAGATGGACATAGGATGATGCAACCAACCTTAGCTCGCGAGTTGAGACAAAACTATCGATCGCTAGCGATCCATGATATATGGATCGTTGGTGATCCATAGATTTAGCTCGCGTGCGAGCTACTTACTAATCTTATTTCTTCATTGCTTTACTATGATAGCTCGCTAAGATGCTACGATCAAGTATGGATCACTAGCGATCCATAGTGTATGGATCGCTAGCGATCCATACACTTAGTGTATTTTTGCATTTTGTCTTCTAGGCTTCCCTACTCCCCATGTGCCATAGCTAATTAGCGACCCAATGACGAAGTTTATGGATCGCTGGCGATCCATGGTGTATGGGTCACTAGCGATTCATTCACTTAGTCTATTTTTGAACTTTGATGTCTAGAATTCACTCATTGCCTTATATTGATGTTATTCGTGTAGTCTCATTGCACATTACTACGTTATTTATGACGATTTACTAGTTAGTTATATTTGGCTACTGATCGGACTGGACGAACTGTCTTTTGGTTTATTCAAACTCAGTTGTTGCTTTTGTAATAGGACTTGGCTCACTTTAACTTGTTACTTTAGCCCTTATGGTTGAGTTCTAAGCCATACTGACTTCATCAAATCATTCCTTCTTCTTTGGGATCCCGATGGGTTGAAAACGTGGATAACATTTGCTTCCCAGAGTACGCCTTTGTTGGAAACAAGACGTACTCTAGAAGTTATCACCATTAGTATCTGTTTATCGAATTCCATGTAATCGTATTAGATTTTTGTGGATACGTAGCAGGTTACGTAGATGATCGCTTAGTTTTGGTCTCGACCGCTACTGCTTGTCGTAACGGATCAGATATCTCTCCATAACTTCTCGATATATCTTGAAATAGTAGATTGATGTTGTAGCGCAAGCTCAGAGTTGGAGATGGGCATTGGTGATCCTTAGCTGATGGTTCACTGGCACTCCATAGCCGTAATCCATAGCTAATGGATTGCTGGCGATCCGAGCACATAGGATATTTTTTGTGCTTTTTTCTTCCTACTTAAGCAGTCGAGCGGAGCAATTCCCTCATTTTCACATGACCTGAGTCTTTCCTTTCGTGCGATCCGAACCTTGTTACAGTGATTCTATCCAGCTCGTCCGACTCAATCTAGTGTTCTCCAAAGATACAACCTTGTCCTTTGCCACAATTTCTTCCTTGTTGCATATGCCGGAGCATCGCCACTGCCTATCCTATAGCCACCACTGACCAGAAACCCTAGCTTTGAATTTGCTTTGGATCGTTATCGATCTATCCTTAGCTTGCCACTAACCTCTCCTTGGTTCATTGATATAAGTCTTCGACCACTTTTGTGTTTTAGAGTTCAATCTGAGGTGAGTTTGCTAATCGTAGTGTTCTTTTAATAATTTGATGACGAGGTTGTATTTTATGATGTTGGTCATGAAGAGTTTGAGTTGATTGTATCTTAATGGAGGAAGATAGTAAATCCAGTTTTGAGTTTCTCTCGGAATGACATTTGGGCCTTGTCCTGACGCTTGACACGTTTTGCCGTCTTTGTCCATTTAGCCAGAATTAACTTATGCCAAGTTCCATAGTTGATATTGCACGACGCATCGCAAATTGGTCTTGGCTCTTTCGAAGAGTTTGGACTTGTCTTACTTGCTTTTTGTACTCTCAGTGTCCCTATAATGAAAAGAATTTTCTACGTCGCTTTGGACAAGGATCCATTATCGATCATTGATTGATAGTGGGTAAGTGTAAAGGAAGTAAAAACAAATGAAAACAATACGGGAAGTACTTTTCCTTTTCCATTACGAGCAAACAATCTACACGTGATAGAGCGTTTGTAACCAAGCACACCCCCTATAGACAACACACTGCACTTGCCCCGGTACATACTTGAAATCCGTTGTGTCGGCACGAATCAATATCTCTCGGTAATTCAAGTGTTGTCGGGGAAATTATTTGTTTAGAATAGAATCTCCTGATTGTTTTGAATGCGAGTTCCATTGTTTTAGAATGAAGCATCCATCTTCGCACCGTAAATCGAGCGAGGGAAGCCTGACACTTTCGGCTGTCGAGTCATCGTCCATTTCCCTTTCTCCTTCCACTTTACAGGTATAATATGGCCAGTTGATCGTTGTAGGTCCGGTCTTGGACCAAACTCCATGTAATTTTAAGGATTTTCTCAACCCGCCAAAGAGAGCTTCTTCCGTGGTTTCCGCTAAGGTTCTGCATAATATCTGCATGCAGCACGACATGCATGAGGAGGATGTATGCCTCCTAGAAAAGAATGAGTTTGCTCACATGTCTCCCCTAGGATATACCGCTTTCCATTGGCATATGTATCTTAATGGTGTTGTTCCCCCTTTTAATGACTTTTTGTGTGAAACTCTCTCAAATCTTGGCATTGCTCCATTCCAGATTCATCCCAATGGCTATTCCATCCTAACTTGTTTGCACGTCCTTTTCATGCACACATTTAATCACGCTCCGAGCATCAACGAGTTGTATTATTTTCTTTTATTCAAGCGAAGGGATGAGTATTCGTCTATAGTCGTAATCGAATCTCAAAGGAATCGAAAAATCGTATTATGATTGCAGAGAAACCTATCCCAGTCTAAGACCCAATATTTCTTCGTCAGGTGCCTCAAAGGGTTTAACCATTGTTGGATGACGGAGGGTAGGCTCTTTTACCTATTTGTTGAGTTTCAACACGTCATTGTGAAGTTTCTAACAAGTTGAACATTTCTTGCAGTTATCCCGAGCCCGAATAGGGACCAATCACTTGATGAAGTTTGTCGAACCCTTAAGGCTATCGATTCTAAGGAGAGGTCTGTTAAAGTCTCGCCGACTGACGAGAACTTACATTGATATAGATTACTGCATATGGGAAGGTCCACCATTCCAGTTGAACACCCCTCTCCTTCTAGATCCAGGGTTCACATGCGATCCACTTCCTCTTTTCACGGGTCCGAAAAAGGCACTTCTCAATAGACAGAGGGCTTATCCAGAGAATCAGCCGAAGAGGTTTATGATGGAAGAGCCGTTGCTGCGATTGGAATTAGTCGCTTGGCCAGAATGCCTCCGATCCCAGAAGAAGGAGAAGAAGAATTCAAACAGAGGGAAGGAAAAGCCACACTGGACTTAGAAAAGGAGGATGGAGAAGTCGGGAGTAGTAGCGACGAGTCCACTTCTAGCGATGCCTTCTATGTAGAATCCGATGATGGGGATTATGATTCGTGTGATGAAAATCCAGGGTGAGCCTTATTATTCTGAGCTCATCTCCTCCAAACACAAGTGACGAAGACAATGCCTCTGGAGCTAGGGGACGTCTGAATTCTCCGGGCAATGATGCTGGCATGGAGTTTGGTGATTTGAGCGATGTTTATGTCGATTTTGATGTGCTTATGGGGGAAGATATAAAATTTGAGGAGGTACCCCCTCGCTCAAGCCACATCGCATCTAAATTTACTCTAATTCCGTTCGTGGCGCCTTCCCGATCCGGTTTGTGACGTCGTTTTAGGGTCTCCTCCCAAACATATCACATGCTTTACTAGGGTCACACTCACTTGTACACACACTTTACATGTCTATTTTCTATTTCTAAAGCCTTTTATTTATGCTTCGCGTCAGGTATGATGAAAGGACATGGCCTTTATGATGACTTCGAGGAATGCACCGACTTCCAACGCTGGTTCAAGAGTTCATTTGGTCATCACCAGCCCCGAGAGATGGAGGAAGAGTATAGAAGACAAAAGGATCTGGAGGGCGAAACCCATCGCCAAGATGACGGAGAGTAGAGTCGGTCATACAAAGGAGGGTATGAGAAGAGGAAGACTTTTGATGCTAGGGAGGAGCCATCGAAGAGGTAAAAATTCGATCACCATCTCTATTCTTCAGAACATCAAGTTTTTTCTCTGAAGCGCTCTTCAATGGGTTAAGAAATCCTCATTACTTCTACCCTTGTTCCACCATCAACATACGTTCCACCATCTTCTGTTATGCTTGCCCCTGATGCTTCTCATCCCCACCAGACACCCGACTATATTCTTCCATGGGCTCCTCCCAAGCTTGAGGCGGCGCTCTCTATGTTGTTTCTAAGGGAGTTAAATTTGACGTTGATCTCCATCCAGTCCGTAGTGATTCTTACATGCCACTCTTTAGGCTATCTAATATGATTTAGATCAGGCTGAATGGTCGGAAAAATTATGTAAGCAACTAACATATACCAATCACAACAACTACCATTTAATCCTCTCTTTTAAGTCAGAGAAGGATGATTTTGAATGAGCGTTGACAGAACACAATGCCAGGATTAAACAGCTGGAGGAGGAGAAAGAAGCAACGTTGCAAGAAAGAAAATGGTACGTCGACTTGTAGAAACAAGTGAAAGAGGCCCACGAGGGAATTGAGATCATCTATAGGGACGAAATAAAAAAGGCTCATGCTGAGGAGGCCAAATTGAAAGAGGAAGCGGCTGCTCATAGTACGACAATTGAATCCTAGAAGAAAATTATCTCCGACCATGACCTTATCGTTGAGGCGCACAATAAGACCATCTCTGGTCAGGCTGTAGCGATCGCCCGACTATAAGACCAAGTCGTACAACTTAGCCCCGATAATTCTCGCATTGAGGTCGAAAAGGCCACCATTATGGAAGATTATCTGGAGCTTCAAAATGCTTTCAAGAGGAAGATGAAAAAGATGGACGAGACCATATTGAATTTTTACGTCAATTCTCTATTTCATCAGGGGAGCCTTAGCTACTTAGGCCCAAAATTTCCATGCAATCTCGCAATAATCTAGGAAGAAATCTTGACAACCCTTCCTGACAGCGGTGACATTTACACCAAGTGAGAGTTAGAAAATGCCTACATTAACGAAGAATCAAAGAAGGCATTGCTCGAGGGCCAGTAGATTTTGTGGACCGAGAGGGAGAAAGAAGCTGTCGATGCCGCCATGACTACGGCGGCCGAAGCACTCATAGAGCCTTTCATTTCTGGTGCTGGTGAGCCATTGGAGCAGCCCAGCAATCTACCAAAAAGTTATAGACTTAGGGTTTTCCCTCGAATTATAGAACCGTCTAAGGAGGGTGAAGGCGGTGAATACAAAGTTGATGTTCTTGGTCACTCTTTCGGTGTAGGTAATCCTCTCGCTTCTCCCAAGTTTAGGAGTCTTCAGCTTGCACCTCAAGAGCGGAAGAATTTAATGGTTTCATTTTTGATCTTAGAGGTCCGGCTACATTTTCTGTTGATGTGCCAACCTCCTCGATGCCTGGACCTGCTGCTATTTCCACAGCCTCCATACTCGTTTCAGTTCCTGTTCCAGTCTCCATGTCCATGTCTGGCACGCAGCCGGCACTGCAGTCCAAAATGATAGTCGCACTTCATGACTTGGATTCCCCTTCTGTATCTTTGGAAGGTGACGTAACAACAGCAAAAGTTAGGGAGCAGGAAGTTCAAATGGAGCGGCCTCGCAAGACACAGCATGAATTGGTCACTATCAAGAAAGAGAAGGTTGAAGCGATCAAAGCCTCGAAGAGCTCCCGTAAATCACGAAAGCGCAAAGCAAAGGGCGAATCTTCTGAGAAGGCTATAGATCAAGAGGAGGATGTTAGGGATGACGATTTTGTTGGTTACTGGTAGGGAGACCACTCCTAAGATGAGGCAGAAACTTCGAACAAATGGCAGAAAGGGGACTGGTGGAAAGAAGCGCTGAGGAGCTTGGGTGGTGATCTATCTAATTTTGGTTCTTTTTTAGTCATTTTGTTCATTGCAGCGTCTGCACTTAGTATTTTTGTTGTGGATTTTGTATTTTCCTTTGTTGGCCAATGTTGTGTGGGTACGGCCCTCACGTTTTATCCCTGTATAAAAGAAAATTATAAGTAATACATTGATATTTTAACTGTATTCTTATTTGTCTGTTCATATGTGTTCTACGCACTTGTGCTTATTTTGTTTACACTTATCCAGTTCTTATGATTACCGCCAAAATTCTTTATGTGGATTAACAATTCTTTATTTGAAGTAATAGAACTTGTGAACTTATTGTTTTCAAGTATTTTTGTTTAAGTTCCGGTGTATGCCTCCAGTTCACAGGGCTGTTTAATTCAAACAATTGAGCACACGGTCCAAGATTTTTGCGATATTTTGGTAAGTATGCAACATGCACATGTTTGAGATGTGCACACTGTATGAGTTGGCTATATTAGTTAAACATTGCTAATGTTTGAATGTTATAGTTTGTAGCACTCCGATTTTGTTGGAGTCGTGCTCATTGTTTCCAACAATGGTAGTGGATTGAATTTATTTTGTCTGAATAAGTTCCCTGGTGTTGTTGGGGCAATTTCCAGGACTTGGAAGTGTGCACGTGGTTTTTGGGATGCATGGACTTTAGGATCGGCATGTCCCACCAATCCAGGATGGTTCGGGCGCTCCTTGGTATTGCCTATCATCAGGCAATGTGAGGAGTTTACATTTTAGGGCCGTGATTTCACGGCGATGCTCCTTGGCCCTACCTATCTTTTAGCAACGTGAAGAGTCTTCATTTTAGTAGCATGACTTCAAGGCTTTGAGATTTAATGTGCGGATTTTGGGACCGATATGACCCATCGGTCCGGATTGGTTTTAGTACCCCTCGATGTTGCCAATCTTCAGGCAACGTGAGGAGTTCGGGTTTTAAATGTTAGTGCACGGCTTATGGAGTGCACGGCTTTTCGTACTCCTCGGTGTCGCCTATCTTCAGGCAATGTGAGGAGTGTAATTTTTTAAGAGTTAGAGCACGGCTTATGAAATATGTGTCTTTTTGTACTCCTCGATGTCATCTATCTTCGGGCAATGTGAGGAGTTGGTATTTTGAAAATTAGTGCGTGGCTTATGAAGTGTGCGACTATTCGTACTCTTCAGCGTTGCTTATCTTCGGGCAACGTGAGGTGTTGGTTTTTTGATAATTAGTGCATGGCTTACGAAGTGCGCTTTTTTTCGTACTCCTCGGTGTTGCCTATCTTTGGGCTATGTGAGGAGTTTTTGTTTTAGCTTAACAGGTATTGTCGGAGCAACACCAGTTTTTAGGAGGCAAAGTTTGGGTTCCACCGATCCAACGGTTCGAGTCGATTTGCTTCCGTCGGCCTAGTGGGTAGTTATTATAAACACAGTTTTGTTGGTTCCAAAAAGCGAACCAAAATTTAATAGGGAAAGTAGGGCAGTCTTTTGTCTATTTACAATCCCCCAGCATCCCGGGATGGCTTATTTACTGAAAAATAGAGAGTACATCAGGTAATTTTCAAATGAAGTAACGGCGGAGCGATTCGTTATTCCATGCCCTGGGAATTTGGATTCCGTCGAAGGTTGTTAGCTTGAAAGTACCATCCCTTAGCTTTTGATTGATGACATATGGTCCTTTCCAGTTCAGTCCGAAGGCCCCCAGGATAGGGTAGATTGCTTGAGTACAAGATCTCCCAACTCGAAGGTTTGGTTGTGAAATTTGGAGTTGAAGTATCGTGCGACCCTTTTTTTGGTGGGTAGCGGTTCTCAACTCAGGTTCTTCTCTTCCTTCGTCAATCATATCCAGCGACTCGAGTAGGAGCTGCTCGTTTTGCTTTTGATCAAAATTTAGCCTTCAGTGCGAGGGGACCTCCAATTCGACAGGAATCATTGCTTCTGAGCCATATGCTAAGGAGAATGGAGTGTGTCCATTTGCCGCTTTATGAGTAGTTCAGTAAGCCCATAGTGCGAGTGGAAGTTCATCAACCCAGTTCCCTTTTTCTTTAATTAGCCGCTTTTTGATGGTGGACTTGATGATTTTGTATATTGTTTCCACTTGACTATTTGTATGTGGATGAGCATTGCAGAGAAGCTCTTCTCAATTCGAAAGTGTTTACAGAAGTCTTTTAACATGGTGCTTTCGAATTCTGTTCCATTGTCAATAATAATTTTATGTGTCACGCTAAACCTACAATAATGTTTTTTGTAACAAAATTAATGACTATCTTTATGGTTATGGTGGTCAGTGGTTCCATATCGGCCATTTCATGAAATAGCCAACGACAACTATAGCATATTTGGCTCCTCCTTTCGCTTTTACCAGGACGCCGATCAAATCGATCCCCCATATTACAAATGGTCATAGGCTGACCATCTACGTTAGCTTGGTTGAAGGAGATCTTTTAATCTGCCTGAATCTTTGACAAAGATCACATCTTATGGCGTATTATGCGTCATCGCGGTTAATGGTTGGCCAAAAGTATCCATATCAGAGGATTTTCTTTGTAAGAGTCTGCCCCCAGTATGATCTCTGCATTCGCCTTTGTGTAGTTTTTTTAGGATTTTCCAAGCCTCGTCTTCAAACACACATCTAAAAAGGGAGGTTGAGAATCCCTTTGATAGAGTATTCCACTTTACATCATGAATCGCGGTGCCTATCGAAAAAGATATTTCCATTGATTCTGGTCAGTCGGAAGGGTCCCTACAAGTAAATAGTCATTTATCGATGTCATCCATGTCTCTGGTTCAACGGTGATCTCGAGGATCTATTCGACGTCCATTTCCTCTATGTTTGGGGTAGTTAGACTTTCAATAGGGACAAACCCCAATGACTAAGCTTCTCTGGAGCTTGCTAGTTTAGCGAAATAGCTCCCCTCGGTGTTTCGCTCCCATGGAATGTGAGTTATAGTGTAGTGTTCGATGTCGCTTACCAGTTCTTGCACTTTAGACAAGAACGGGGCAAGATTCATCCCTTGAGCTTAGTGTTCCCCTTTTACTTGACAGATGATCAACAGAGAGTTGCTATATGTGTGAATTTTTTTTTATCTTGAGCTCTTTCACAACTTTTAGTCCTGCAATCAATGCTTTGTATTCTGCTTCGTTATTTGTAGTAGGGAATTCCAAGCATAGAGTGTAGCTGATGGCTCATCTTTCGGGAGTTTCAAGCACTATTTCAAGCACTACTCTAGCTCCCGAATAGAGGTTGTTGGACGCGCCATCGACAGAGAATCTCCAATGCTCGTCTACTCCCAACCGTGTTTCTTCCTCGTCATGCTATATAGTAAATTCGACGATGAAGCCTGCTAATGCATGCCCATTGATGGCCTTCCTTAGATGCAATATAATATTGACTCTGTTCTATATTCCACTTAAGAAGTCGCCCGGAAGATACAACACTTGCTTCAAGGACTGGTCAGTCAATTCTTTGATTGGATAAGCCTAAAAGTATGGTGGTAACTTCCTAGATGCAATCAAGAGGCAATATGCTAGTTTTTCCAGTTTTGGGTAATTCTTCTCGGCTCCAGTGAATAGCTTGCTGATGTAATACACAGATCACAGTATTTTTGCCTCTTCACGCACAAGGGCGATGTTCAATGCATAGGGTGAGATTGCTAAGTAAATGAAAAGGTCTTCTCCATCTACACGCATTGATAGAATTGGTGGAGCTTCCATGTGCCACACCAATTCTTTGAATGCTGCTTGACAAACTTCATTCCATTCGAAGTTCTTCTTTTGTTTCTTTAGTGCATCGAAGAATGGTATACACTTGTCGGTAGCTTTCGAGATAAATCGACTTAGTGCTGCGACTTTTCCATTTAGACTTTACAGTTCCTTCTTATTATTCAGAGCATGCACTTCTTGTAGTGCCATTATTTTTTCTGGATTTGCTTCGATGCCCTTAGCACTTCGATGAATCCTAAGAATTTTCCAAAGGCTACTCCAAAGTGACATTTGAGTGGATTGAGTTTCATTCCATACTTTCATAGTATGTCGAACATTTCACAAAAGTTGCCCAAGTAGTTAGCACTTGCTCGTGATTTGACCAACATATTGTCTACATAAACCTTCATAGTTTTCTCGATTTAGCACTTGAACATAGTGTTCACCAACCTTTGGTAAGTTGCCCTGGCGTTCTTTAAGTTGAATGGCATTACCCTGTAGCAGTATAGACCTAGGTCGATGATGAAACAGGTGTTTTCTTAGTCAGGCTCATGCATCAGGGTTTGGTTCTACCCAGAGTATGCATACATAAATGATAGTATTTCGTGTCCTGATATTTCGTTCACAAGTTGGTCTATCGTAAGGAGAGGGAAGTTGTCTTTCGGACAAGCTTTGTTTAAGTTCAAGTAATCGATACAGGTTCGCTGCTTCCCATTGGAGTTTTTGACTAAGACCAGGTTAGATACCCAGTCTGGATAAGTTGCATAATGGATGAAACCGTTGTCCATTAAATTGTCCACCTCATCTCTTAACGCCTTAGACTGTTTAAGACCCAAGCTGCACCTCTTTTGCTTCACTGGTGTGAACTTGGGTCAATGTTGAGCGCATGGCATACAATTTCTGGTGACACCCCCACACACATCAGAATGCATCTATGCGAACACATCCAAGTTGGTGTGAAGAAATTTAGTAAGCTCCAAACGCATCTTGTTTCTAAGGTGCGATCCAAATTTCAAGATTTTAGTTGGGTCGTCCATATCGACCGGGATAGACATCGCCAATTCTGCCGGTGTTGCCCCTTCCTCCCTTGAACTCTTATTTCTAGGGTCCAAAGCCTTGTCGAGTCGGCTATGGCCCCAAACTAGGGCGGCTTTGTAGTTTCTATTCTAAAGGTTCACAGATGTGGATAGTTCTCCCCACATCCTTCCTTTTTTCTCTTCTTTTGGATTCACGTAACTCTGCAATGTAACATTCTATAGCGGCACATTGATCTCCTTTCACCACTCTAATACCATTCGCAGTAGGGAACTTCATCGTTATACACCATTGGGCCAGAGCTATTCTGAAATCTGCTAGAGTGGGCCGTCCTAAGGAGGCTTTATATGCAGACATTTCGTCCACAATTACAAAAGTCTGAATGAGGGTGACTCTTCGATCACCTTCTACAAGTCCCACTAACAAATCAATTGTTCCCACAAGTTACTTGGGTGTGCCAGTGAACCTTTGGATATTCGTTTAGCATGCAGACACGCTTTTCATGCCGATTTTGTAACGACTTGTAAATTTTTTATAATTAAAACTATTAAATTAAATAAGATTTTGTAATTTAATATTGTGAGAAATTAAAATTTACGATTTATTATTGGGGAAATAATTTGAATATGATTTAATAATGTTGTCTGAATCTTACTGATAACTATTTAATGTAATTTCAATCAATTGAAATAAATTTTAGGTTAATTTGGTTATAATTGTAAATAATGAAATAAATTAAATAATGTATGTAATGGTGAGGTTGCAGGTAATTGATTAAAATTGGTTAATATAAAATATGAAATCAGTGATGTGGTATGTAGTTATAATCGTTGTTTGTAAACAACAAATTTATAAATGTGATAAAATTACTTAAAAGTAAAAATTGTTCATTTATCATCTCATTATTTAATATGTTTGGAATTAATTTGGAAATCAATGATAATTTATGTAATCAATTATTGCAGTTAATATGGTAAAAGATGTTAAAGGTTAAATAATGAATGTAATAAAATGTAAACTTATGTTAATATAATTCATAGGGTATTGTTGATTGATGATAAGGATGATATTATTGGTTTGAATGTAATAGGATAGGAATTGGATGTGTAGTTAATGGCATGAATAGGGTAATAAATGAAACTATAAACGACGATAAAATGCATATTTATTTAAGGAAAATAGAATGCTAATTTAATTGGTAACATGCCAAGTTGATTTCAAATAGCGGAATGAGGTAAAAATAATAATTGGTAAGTGATGGATGTCTTTTGTTGATGCAATGAATGTTAAAACTGTTTAATAACACAATAGAAGTTATAAATATGTTAGTAACAATAAATTGGAAATTTAAAACCACTACTTAATTTGTAATATATATTGAATTGATTGGCATTTAACCTTTTAAATATGATAAGAGGAAACAAATTAATATTGCATTTATTGATATTACATCTTTTAATTAAGATAAAGTGTAACGATCCGTAACTTTTAACAACTTTAAAATTGCAACATTTTGAATTTAAATAAAATATTAATTTTGAAAAAAATTTGAATTTGTGATGTTGAGTGTTTTATTTGACCAAATTTAATATTTCTTTGTGAAATTTCATATTTTGGTCAAACTTAGTCAAAGTTTGACTTTTGGTTGGAAAATTTAAATTTGAATTTTAAAATTTTATGCTTTTTTATGATATTAGACTGAATTCTAATCTCCCCTCCATTTTTCGTTTTGTCAAAATCATATTCATATTGCTCTAGAAATATATGTTACGGTGAAAAATTGACATAATTTGCAGTGTATATTTGTGTTTTTTGGCTAAATCTTATTAGTTTTGTTTGGTCTAACGGGCTCCTTAGTAAACCAAAAGACCCTAGGAACCCTAAGAGAATTTGGACCCTTCCTTTTCCCACCCATTGACCTTCTGTTTTCTATCTGATTAAAAAAGTACGTGCAGATTTTTTTCTCATTGAGAAACGTTTACGTACTCTTCTTCTTCTTTCTCAAATCTATAGACTCCAAAACTCCAAAATCACAGATCCTCAAACTCCATCCCTCATCTCTTCAAAAACATTTTATCCTCTCTCCCCTTGCCATCACCCTCCACCACCAATTCCAACCATCTCCCCTCTCCTCCTCTATTTTATAAAAAAAGAAAACACAATTTGTTCGATTTGCGTTATCGTTCTTTGCTTTGCTTTTGGATTGTTGCTTTTGATAAGATTGATTAGCTTATCTTTTTGGATTTGAACTTGGATCTATCTATTTGTGTTGTCAAAAACTCTCTAACCTTGAAAGGTGAGCAATCACTCACGATTAACATTTTTATTATTAGGTAAATAAACATCGACTGAAATGTTATGAGAAATGTTTTCTTTATATAGGAATATGTGATATATGTTGCTCTTGATTTTTTTGTTATAGTATTCACATGCACATATTGTTTTATATGTCAAAATAGTATGTTATGTTGATTTGATTAATTGCCACATATGCATGTTAAATATGTCACATATGATAAATATGTCCAAAATTACTTTAAAATAATAGATAATTAATTTCTTACAACTTTTATATCTCTAATTACCTTTAAACAATTAAAATTTTAAATAATTTCAAAACAAATCTGCAGTAGAATTTACTACAGTGGCCTTTCCCTTAGAAACTCGAAAATGAAAGTCGATGATGCGGCCGTCATCACCGAAATTATTTTCCAGCGACAGAGAGGAAAGTACAAACTTATTTTCTTCAAAATCCTCTTTAAACCAATTCCTTCGAATTATACTGAATATTTATATAAGAAAATATTTATAAACCAAATCATTATATTTCATAAATCCTTTGAAAGAAGATTTCAAAAAATCCCGGACTTAAGTTCTAAAATCTCCAATTTGATTTATTGAAATTCAACTTAGCTTTAATTCATTACAAATATTTTTATTACCTAACACCCAACTATAGCAACCAAAATATATCTTTATAAAAATATTTTTATATATAGAAAATATAATAGGCAAAATTATTTCATTCACTTATATTAAAAACAAATATTATGTCGGTCTGTCCTATTAAGTGTTTAGAAATCCCTATTGATGGCATAGCGTCCCATGCAACAACCAGAATTTATAAATACAAAACGGAACAGAGTAACATAATATTAAAATCTTTTTATAAAACTAACAAATACGCTCTCTCATATATATACACTCAGCGACTCCCATAGGGTATTACTACCCTATTAACAAAGAGTCGAACCCCACAAAGCCAAGGTTTATCGCTAAACCAAAGCTCTGATACCAACTGTAACGTCCCGCCTTTTCGCACACTTTAAACCGACACACGTGCCAATTCAAAGCATACGCAAGGGCGGATTGTTATAGGGTAAATAAGAAAAACAGAGAAGAAATAAAACAAAATAGAGTCTCACAGCGGAAGGATAAAATATAATAATCAATATGCAGTTCATGATAACTGTTTACAAAATATTTATTTTACTTATACAATGAATATCAGAGTTACACATACCAATACAATCAATGCAGCGGAAATTTTAGAGTGTGGTGCAATACTATAAATAATATAATACGGATTCTTCATCTTCGTCCTCCAAAGCTAAAATCTTCGATCCTGAAACGCTCGGACTGACCCGAGCGAATTTGAAAAGACAAAACACTCGAGTCAGACTAAAAGATTTTAAGTGAGTTAAATTAACAGAAATAAATATGAGTACAGTAACTCAAGAGATGTTCGGGATTTTCATCTCCTAAGGATCCGTTAAACTATTTACTATGTAGTATATTGCGCTATTATAATAGTGTCTATTTATAAAATAAACTTACTTTTTAATAGCGTTAAGGGGTTACCCATATAGCCCTTAACACAAATAATGCCAATAGTCTATACAGTACCGTAATACCTCCTGATCGGGAAGCTACCAGAGGATACTCCATAGGTACGACACAAATAGAAACTCGTAGTAAAGGCTCGGTATGGTAGGTGACACGGCACAACTAGGCAATGCCAGGGTAGATATACCAATTGCTATCCAGGCTGGTGGAAACGCGTAGCCGCAGTTACCGCCCACCTCGGACTAACTCCCCAAAATCAAAATATAGAAGTGGCCACTGAATCAATCCAAAATCAAAGTATAATATCGAAGAGGAGGGTCCGATCAGAGGAATGACCTTATTGGCCTGAGAATCGCTCCTGTTTTAGCCACCTTATGCCAACTCACGGGAGTCGGGTCCACGTATTTACCTTACAGGAAACGTCGCCACCACCTACTTCATTCTGGAATCTCCACCGCGTACACGGTTAGTCAAAGTGGTTTTCGGTATCGACATAGAGTATGTCCATATCCGATCCCGGTCTCTTTGCCAACCCATCGTTATTATAACACCGCGGTCATTTAAAAATAGCTCATACTTTAAAACCAGAATAAACATTTCCATTTTAAAATTATGAATACGATATCATTTTTAAACCCAAAAAAATATGATATCCTTTATCCCAAATATAAACCTTTTCAAAAATCCAAATGCTTTAAAATTTATAACGTCTGAAAGCCAAATATCCTTTCAAAGCATAATATTTTGAAATTCATAATTTAAAAACCATAACTTTTAAAACTTGAATGGTTTGGATATTCAACGGTATATGAATTAATAGGTTTAACTTAAATGTTACTTTCTAAAGAAAATAGTTCTCATGGCTTTACAAATACATTTCTTTATTAAAGTCTAAACCAAAATTTGTATTATCTCTCTCAAGTTCCAAAACCACTTCAATTTATATATATATACGTATATCCATTTTGAGTAATAATATTTCAAACTAAAATTAGATTTTATTCTTTCAACAGATCAATTGTTCTATTAATTAGTCTTGAATATTCACATAAAATCCATAAATAATAAGACTTCAGTTTCTAGTAATAAAATATATATATTTTCCCAATTCAAATTATACTAGAATATTCATTTCAATTTATTTTGGGAAAAATCCAATTATAAATATCATATCTTAAAATTTCCAAACTTAACATTTAAACATATGATATAAATTATTAAACTCCATTTTCTTAATTTTCTTCCATTTTTAATAAAGATTTTTATACACCTTTTAATTTCAAAATTTTCAACTTCATATGTATATATATATGGAAGAAAAATATTTATACAATATAAAATTTAAGATTATTATAAACCGTATTCCATCCAAACCATAGAAATCACATAAAAATAGTTATATATAGACCGCGGTGCCTGTATATAATTTTCTATCCTATGGTCAAGTGATACGGATATTTATCATTTCAATCCGCAATTTAAAAGATATAAAATTTTGCGGTTGTATATCATTTCAAACCACAATCCCGAATGAAAGGAAATATGCATGATAATTTGCAATTTTATGAAATACAATAAAACATCCATCAACATCACCCATCATCCAATCACAATCATCAAGCAATATCAATCAATAACAATTTATATTTGATAATATATAACAGGTAATAACTGGCAATTTTATTCAGATTAAATTTAACAACTATTAATCTAACAGTTTATATTCAGTAATAATCTATATAACTGTTAACTATCAGTTTATAGGCAAACAAATAAATTCTAACTATCAATTAATACGCAATAAATAAATTAAATTAACAGTTAAATTTAATAAATGCAATTCAACAAATATGAGTGAAATAAACATGCCAAATACTCATAAATAAATTTCTATTCATTTCTAAAATTAATTTAACAAACATAAAAGCTTCTAATAGTTGTGAGTGGGTTTAAACACTCACCTTTTGAATTTAAATTGAATTCAAATCCAATTTAAACCCAAAATTTTGACGGTCTCAGAATTTGTCCAAACCAGCGTCAAAACGTCAGAAATTCCGAGACGATCCCATCAAAACAAACCGCGCGCGAATCCGAGCTCGTATGCAAAAGTTATGAAAATTTGAAAAATGAAAAATTCTGGTCCTGGGTCGACTTCGGGTTCGACTTCGGTGCGCCGCCTCAATTCCCCGATGCTTGCTTGGAGTATTCACCAAAACGACCCGGAGCGACCCGAGTCATTTTCTTCCTGACCCGAAGTTGCTCTAGGGTTTTTTTCCCCTGAAACCCGAAGCGCGGCCAGAAGCTGCTGCAGATCCGCAATTTTTTTTTTTTTTTAAATTTGAATTTTTTTTTTTTGAACTGACTGTATCTAGGGTTAGCCCCCATTGAAGAAGAAGAGAAGCTTGAAGAAGATGAACGTACAGCAAATAGACAATAGAATGGAGCTAGGGTTTATAACTGTATATATATAGACAAATAGAAGAAGGCTAGGTGGGTACGGATAACGAACGCGCTAAACGGTAGTTGGCCCAAAAAGCCCGTTCTGACCTCGGAACGAAATTTATCAAACCCATATATCCAGATAGGTAATTTAAAATATTCTGAACGCGATGGAAAAAGTTTCACGTCCAAATTTGATCGTATGAAGAAGTTATGCTGAAAACCAGATTTCCAAATTGATTTCAAATTGATTTTAATAAAATTGATTTTCAAGGCGTTTCACGTCCGTACGATCAAACGACAGGTCCGATCGATACGAAACTTGAAACCCTATAATAATTCACCGATACGGATCCGATGAAACTGGTTTCATCAAAATTCGAGTCCGTGACCAAAATGGCTATTTTCAATATTCATTAAATAAATTAAATAAATTATAAAAATCCAATTTTATATTAAAACTCTATAATTGACTAAATTTTATCGCCAAAAAAATTCATAATCAATTTAAATGGCCTAACAAGTTTAGCTGTGAATTAAAGTTGACAAGTACATTGATTGCAATGTTAATTTCTACACTTACTTATATTTAAGAATTTTATAAATTAAATCCTCAAAACCCATACTTAAGATTTTTTTTTTTAACCTTTATATTCTAAACTTTTACCTAAAATAAAGATGCTACTAACATTAGTTCAAGATTTCACTATAATGTTTACAAATTCCATTTTAATTAATAATTTACGTTTAATTCCATTTTATTTGTAATAATAAATACCATTTGTTGAATTAAATACTCAAATTAAAAATTATAAATCTCGCTTTCTAAAGTCTATATCAACCAATGGTCCAATTAAAATAAAATTAGTATAGACCTCACCTTATAGAACTAACTACTGCAATTACAAACCAAAACTACGCAACTGCAAAAATTTAGTGAATACATTTGGGATTTGATTTCGAAATAAACTTAACAACAAATAAGATAGGTAACGAACAATAATTATTGTTGTCAAATCTATCTCAAAAGTCTACACTCAAATATTACCTTAAAGTAAGTCTTACGTTTCTATAAATTTATTCATACTTCTGTTACTATATTTATGCTTAATAAAGTAACGTTCATTCTTAATAACAACATTATAACTATCCAACATATAAAAGAACTCTATTCCCAAATACATTCATTGACAAATAAGTTAGGAAATTTATAATGGTTGTTATTCGTTCTCAAATTTACCTCCAAATTAACGTACTATCAAATTTCATTCACTTATGTTCTATCCAACATTCCTTTATATTTTATTTCCATAAATTTGTTAATATTTACATTCATTTATTAACAATTTACTTCCATAATACAATTGCAATCTATTAAAGTTTTTATTACATTAATACTATTTCAACTTTATTCTTTTAGTATTAATTAAACAATCGTATTAAATTAAGAGATTATAATGATTTTCACTGTTTATATATACTCCATTAAACCCAACAGTCGTTCCAATCACCTTTGTATTGCATTAAATTGGTTATCCCTCACTGCCATTTATTTTACTTCCTAAATTCCCATATAGTTACAATTTTACCAATATATATAAACACATAGGAAAATTTTAAATTCTTGTCATAAATTCTTAAATTTATTTTTTTATTCAAGTGCAACAATTACGCTATTTCCCTATTTGTATTTCACCTAATTTTTCAACAATTAGATTAAATAACCGTTTCTACAATTCATAATTAACTATACATTTAAATCTCCTATACAGTAATTACACAAATTTGTGGGTATAAATAACCTTTGCTTATATACATTTCACTTGTGCATTCCTTTTTATTTTTATAAACTCTCCCTTATTAACTAGGCACATAAACAACCCAAAAAAAATCTATTTAGATCTATTCCAAACTATTTCCATTCTTAACAAAATAAAATAAATGGTTAACCTACACTTGTCATTTTTTATATCCAAATTCACTAACAACATTATTAACAACAATGTTGCTATAGACTTTAATAAAATAAATTTTATGAATGGTAAAATTTGGTAATTATGGCAAACGTCCAAATATATGCATAAATTTACTACTTGTTATTATGAATCCCATCTATTACTCTTTTAAGTGCGTTTATTATTGACCATTTATGAAAATTACTTACCTTCACATATTGCATTGGTTTATTCAACGGTCACTTTTACTTAGTCTCTATTTATAATTACAACCAAATGTACAATCACCACTGTTTATTTTATATTAATTGAATTCCATTCTAGTAAATATTTTTATTAATATCCACTGATTCAACATTTGTATGTTTCTTAAAATTAACTTTCAACAAAATGTGACAATTTACATTATACAAATCTATTGTCATAAATTTTATTGTTACTTTAAATTCCAATTACTATAACAAATTTCTACACTTACTCAAATAAAATCTTAAGACTTTATTTCATACTAAATTAGATTAGAACATATTATATTAATTCATTTAATATTACCAAATTTGACGGGTCGTTACAATCTCCCCCACTCAAAACTTTTCGTCCCCGAAAAGGGAAAAGAAGGGAGAAAGAAGAATAAAGCGGTACCTCTTATTTCAAATATTAACTTATAACAATAATTTACTAAATTAATTTCCTTAAATGAGATATGCCCGTTTTATAGTCATTATAACCTTTTATACTTAAATTATTAAAGTTGGAAAACATTTTCACAAAATTCTAAGTCCAAAATTTATGGAAAATTTTGGCAGAGTCTCCTTTGTACGGAGAGGTTTGGAAGAAAAATATAATATCAAAATATACAAATATATACATATATTATCCAAAAATTATATCCTAATCACGGGAAAATTATATAAAATAGCGCTACAAAACGTAATCCGGAAACGTACCTATTTGTCGGGCAATACGCTTATTATTATGGAACCAAAAGTAGTAGCAGTTGCTTCCATCACCTGTATTTCACTTATATAATCTAAAAGGTTAAATATTTATACCAAAGTGAAATATTCAAGTAGATTCAATCATTCATATCCCTTCAAATGCAACAACCATAAATTTTAACAAATAGCACACACCACAAACAAACAATCATTCAATCAACCAAACAATTAGTTGTTCGGGTTCAAATTCTGAAATTGTACGAAATGAAAAATAACTATCAAGTGCATCATTTACTCAACAGTCGTATATGGAACAAAGATAGATTATTTATTCATCCAACAACTTCAAATTCCTTACCCAACGAACATACATCAAACAAAACAATTCAAACCAACACCAAATTAGCTTATTATACTTTTATTTCAGGCTTCAGTGGTTTGATTTTCTTTTTTTCCATTTATTACAAAATTCATTATATTTGTATTCCAATTTATTTACTAAAGTTTCTATCATCTATTTATACTACTTACCTTTACTTATAGTAAAATTTCCAATTTAACTTAAGTCTATACAATTAATTCTCATTAATAATAGCAAATTAATAGAATACCTTTATTACCTTACTCTTCACTGGTAAGATTTCCCCATACATTTTCCTACTAACATTGCAACTTTTTATTATATGGTAAGTTATGTATGTTTTAAGAATGTAAGTGAAAATTTACAAGTTTCTTCTCCATTCCTTTAATTAAAATATATTTGTTTTATAAATTACAATTTCGACTTACCTTTAATCTCATTCATTTATTTAATGTTGAAGTTTCCATTATATTTAATTACAGTAACCCTCTACTTACACTTAATTTATTAACCTTATAACTTGCATTCCTATAAGTGAAAGATTTTACTCATTCATTAACTATGGATTGCAGTCATTTATATTTTTCCTACTTTCCATTATATTAGAATAGGGGAAATTAAGGCGTACTTAAGTTAATAACCCTACAATCAAACTTTATAAATTAAGGAATTTCATTTTTTTACTTTCTTAAGGTTAAAATCACCTATTAATAATACAACCTTTAATTTTAGTAAAATTCCAATCATCACTTAAGTTAATACCATTAAATTCTTATTTATAACAGTAATTTATTGAATACTTCATTATTTCCAAAAATTCTACTTGCATAATATTCTATTCCACTCTTAATTTACATTTCAACTTTTTATACTTGGTAAGTTATTTATGTTAAAGAAAAAGCAAAAGAACTTATACAAGTTTAATCTCAACCCTTTTAATTCATTGATTACTTAACCTTTATTTTACTAACCAATTTTTTTTTTACAACTAATTAATGGAAATTCAAGAATTAATACCGGGTCAAATTCCAAAATTACTTTAAAATAATAGATAATTAATTTCTTACAACTTTTATATCTCTAATTACCTTTAAACAATTAAAATTTTAAATAATTTCAAAACAAATCTGCAGTAGAATTTACTACAGTGGCCTTTCCCTTAGAAACTCGAAAATGAAAGTCGATGATGCGGCCGTCATCACCGAAATTATTTTCCAGCGACAGAGAGGAAAGTACAAACTTATTTTCTTCAAAATCCTCTTTAAACCAATTCCTTCGAATTATACTGAATATTTATATAAGAAAATATTTATAAACCAAATCATTATATTTCATAAATCCTTTGAAAGAAGATTTCAAAAAATCCCGGACTTAAGTTCTAAAATCTCCAATTTGATTTATTGAAATTCAACTTAGCTTTAATTCATTACAAATATTTTTATTACCTAACACCCAACTATAGCAACCAAAATATATCTTTATAAAAATATTTTTATATGTAGAAAATATAATAGGCAAAATTATTTCATTCACCTATATTAAAAACAAATATTATGTCGGTCTGTCCTATTAAGTGTTTAGAAATCCCTATTGATGGCATAGCGTCCCATGCAACAACCAGAATTTATAAATACAAAACGGAACAGAGTAACATAATATTAAAATCTTTTTATAAAACTAACAAATACGCTCTCTCATATATATACACTCAACGACTCCCATAGGGTATTACTACCCTATTAACAAAGAGTCGAACCCCACAAAGCCAAGGTTTATCGCTAAACCAAAGCTCTGATACCAACTGTAACGTCCCGCCTTTTCGCACACTTTAAACCGACACACGTGCCAATTCAAAGCATACGCAAGGGCGGATTGTTATAGGGTAAATAAGAAAAACAGAGAAGAAATAAAACAAAATAGAGTCTCACAGCGGAAGGATAAAATATAATAATCAATATGCAGTTCATGATAACTGTTTACAAAATATTTATTTTACTTATACAATGAATATCAGAGTTACACATACCAATACAATCAATGCAGCGGAAATTTTAGAGTGTGGTGCAATACTATAAATAATATAATACGGATTCTTCATCTTCGTCCTCCAAAGCTAAAATCTTCGATCCTGAAACGCTCGGACTGACCCGAGCGAATTTGAAAAGACAAAACACTCGAGTCAGACTAAAAGATTTTATGTGAGTTAAATTAACAGAAATAAATATGAGTACAGTAACTCAAGAGATGTTCGGGATTTTCATCTCCTAAGGATCCGTTAAACTATTTACTATGTAGTATATTGCGCTATTATAATAGTGTCTATTTATAAAATAAACTAACTTTTTAATAGCGTTAAGGGGTTACCCATATAGCCCTTAACACAAATAATGCCAATAGTCTATACAGTACCATAATACTTCCTGATCGGGAAGCTACCAGAGGATACTCCATAGGTACGACACAAATAGAAACTCGTAGTAAAGGCTCGGTATGGTAGGTGACACGGCACAACTAGGCAATGCCAGGGTAGATATACCAATTGCTATCCAGGCTGGTGGAAACGCGTAGCCGCAGTTACCGCCCACCTCGGACTAACTCCCCAAAATCAAAATATAGAAGTGGCCACTGAATCAATCCAAAATCAAAGTATAATATCGAAGAGGAGGGTCCGATCAGAGGAATGACCTTATTGGCCTGAGAATCGCTCCTGTTTTAGCCACCTTATGCCAACTCACGGGAGTCGGGTCCACGTATTTACCTTACAGGAAACGTCGCCACCACCTACTTCATTCTGGAATCTCCACCGCGTACACGGTTAGTCAAAGTGGTTTTCGGTATCGACAGAGAGTATGTCCATATCCGATCCCGGTCTCTTTGCCAACCCATCGTTATTATAACACCGCGGTCATTTAAAAATAGCTCATACTTTAAAACCAGAATAAACATTTCCATTTTAAAATTATGAATACGATATCATTTTTAAACCCAAAAAAATATGATATCCTTTATCCCAAATATAAACCTTTTCAAAAATCCAAATGCTTTAAAATTTATAACGTCTGAAAGCCAAATATCCTTTCAAAGCATAATATTTCGAAATTCATAATTTAAAAACCATAACTTTTAAAACTTGAATGGTTTGGATATTCAACGGTATATGAATTAAAAGGTTTAACTTAAATGTTACTTTGTAAAGAAAATAGTTCTCATGGCTTTACAAATACATTTCTTTATTAAAGTCTAAACCAAAATTTGTATTATCTCTCTCAAGTTCCAAAACCACTTCAATTTATATATATATATATATACGTATATCCATTTTGAGTAACAATATTTCAAACTAAAATTGGATTTTATTCTTTCAACAGATCAATTGTTCTATTAATTAGTCTTGAATATTCACATAAAATCCATAAATAATAAGACTTCAGTTTCTAGTAATAAAATATATATATTTTCCCAATTCAAATTATACTAGAATATTCATTTCAATTTATTTTGGGAAAAATCCAATTATAAATATCATATCTTAAAATTTCCAAACTTAACATTTAAACATATGATATAAATTATTAAACTCCATTTTCTTAATTTTCTTCCATTTTTAATAAAGATTTTTATACACCTTTTAATTTCAAAATTTTCAACTTCATATGTATATATATATGCAAGAAAAATATTTATACAACATAAAATTTAAGATTATTATAAACCGTATTCCATCCAAACCATAGAAATCACATAAAAATAGTTATATATAGACCGCGGTGCCTGTATATAATTTTCTACCCTATGGTCAAGTGATACGGATATTTATCATTTCAATCCGCAATTTAAAAGATATAAAATTTTGCGGTTGTATATCATTTCAAACCACAATCCCGAATGAAAGGAAATATGCATGATAATTTGCAATTTTAGGAAATACAATAAAACATCCATCAACATCACCCATCATCCAATCACAATCATCAAGCTATATCAATCAATAACAATTTATATTTGATAATATATAACAGGTAATAACTGGCAATTTTATTCAGATTAAATTTAACAACTATTAATCTAACAGTTTATATTCAGTAATAATCTATATAACTGTTAACTATCAGTTTATAGGCAAACAAATAAATTCTAACTATCAATTAATACGCAATAAATAAATTAAATTAACAGTTAAATTTAATAAATGCAATTCAACAAATATGAGTGAAATAAACATTCCAAATACTCATAAATAAATTTCTATTCATTTCTAAAATTAATTTAACAAACATAAAAGCTTCTAGTAGTTGTGAGTGGGTTTAAACACTCACCTTTTGAATTTAAATTGAATTCAAATCCAATTTAAACCCAAAATTTTGACGGTCTCAGAATTTGTCCAAACCAGCGTCAAAACGTCAGAAATTCCGAGACGATCCCATCAAAACAAACCGCGCACGAATCCGAGCTCGTATGCAAAAGTTATGAAAATTTGAAAAATGAAAAATTCTGGTCCTGGGTCGACTTCGGGTTCGACTTCGGTGCGCCGCCTCAATTCCCCGGTGCTTGCTTGGAGTTTTCGCCAAAACGACCCGGAGCGACCCGAGTCATTTACTTCCTGACCCGAAGTTTCTCTAGGTTTTTTCCCCTGAAACCCGAAGCGCGACCAGAAGCTGCTGCAGATCCGCAATTTTTTTTTTTTTTTTAAATTTGAATTTTTTTTTTAACTGACTGGATCTAGGGTTAGCCCCCATTGAAGAAGAAAAGAAGCTTGAAGAAGATGAACGCACAACAAATAGACAATAGAATGGAGCTAGGGTTTATAACTATATATATATATATATATATAGAGAAGTAGAAGAAGGCTAGGTGGGTACGGATAACGAACGCGCTAAACGGTAGTTGGCCTAAAAAGCCCGTTCTGACCCCGGAACGAAATTTATCAAACCCATATATCCAGATAGGTAATTTAAAATATTCTGAACGCGATGGAAAAAGTTTCACGTCCAAATTTGATCGTATGAAGAAGTTATGTTGAAAACCAGATTTCCAAATTGATTTCAAATTGATTTTAATAAAATTGATTTTCAAGGCGTTTCACGTCCGTACGATCAAACGACAGGTCCGATCGATACGAAACTTGAAACCCTATAATAATTCACCGATACGGATCCGATGAAACTGGTTTCATCGAAATCCGAGTCCGTGACCAAAATGGCTATTTTCAATATTCATTAAATAAATTAAATAAATTATAAAAATCCAATTTTATATTAAAACTCTATAATTGACTAAATTTTATCGCCAAAAAAATTCATACTCAATTTAAATGACCTAACAAGTTTAGCTGTGAATTAAAGTTGACAAGTACATTGATTGCAATGTTAATTTCTACACTTTCTTATATTTAAGAATTTTATAAATTAAATCCTCAAAACCCATACTTAAGATTTTTTTTTTAACCTTTATATTCTAAACTTTTACCTAAAATAAAGATGCTACTAACATTAGTTCAAGATTTCACTATAATGTTTACAAATTCCAATTTAATTAATAATTTACGTTTAATTCCATTTTATTTGTAATAATAAATACCATTTGTTGAATTAAATACTCAAATTAAAAATTATAAATCTCGCTTTCTAAAGTCTATATCAACCAATGATCCAATTAAGATAAAATTAGTATAGACCTCACCTTATAGAACTAACTACTGCAATTACAAACCAAAACTACGCAACTGCAAAAATTTAGTGAATACATTTGGGATTTGATTTCGAAATAAACTTAACAACAAATAAGATAGGTAACGAACAATAATTATTGTTGTCAAATCTATTTCAAAAGTCTACACTCAAATATTACCTTAAAGTAAGTCTTACGTTTCTATAAATTTATTCATACTTCCATTACTATATTTATGCTTAATAAAGTAACGTTCATTCTTAATAACAACATTATAACTATCCAACATATAAAAGAACTCTATTCCCAAATACATTCATTGACAAATAAGTTAGGAAATTTATAATGGTTGTTATTCTTTCTTAAATTTACCTCCAAATTAACGTACTATCAAATTTCATTCACTTATGTTCTATCCAACATTCCTTTATATTTTATTTCCATAAATTTGTTAATATTTACATTCATTTATTAACAATTTACTTCCATAATACAATTGCAATCTATTAAAGTTTTTATTACATTAATACTATTTCAACTTTATTCTTTTAGTATTGATTAAACAATCGTATTAAATTAAGAGATTATAATGATTTTCACTGTTTATATATACTCCATTAAACCCAACAGTCGTTCCAATCACCTTTGTATTGCATTAAATTGGTTATCCCTCACTGCCATTTATTTTACTTCCTAAATTCCCATATAGTTACAATTTTACCAATATATATAAACACATAGGAAAATTTTAAATTCTTGTCATAAATTCTTAAATTTATTTTTTTATTCAAGTGCAACAATTACGCTATTTCCCTATTTATATTTCACCTAATTTTTCAACAATTAGATTAAATAACCGTTTCTACAATTCATAATTAACTATACATTTAAATCTCCTATACAGTAATTACACAAATTTGTGGGTATAAATAACCTTTGCTTATATACATTTCACTTGTGCATTCCTTTTTATTTTATAAACTCTCCCTTATTAACTAGGCACATAAACAACCCAAAAAAAACTATTCAGATCTATTCCAAACTATTTCCATTCTTAACAAAATAAAATAAATGGTTAACCTACACTTGTCATTCTTTTATATCCAAATTCACTAACAACATTATTAACAACAATGTTGCTATAGACTTTAATAAAATAAATTTTATGAATGGTAAAATTTGGTAATTATGGCAAACGCCCAAATATATGCATAAATTTACTACTTGTTATTATGAATCCCATCTATTACTCTTTTAAGTGCGTTTATTATTGACCATTTATGAAAATTACTTACCTTCACATATTGCATTGGTTTATTCAACGGTCACTTTTACTTAGTCTCTATCTATAATTACAACCAAATGTACAATCACCACTGTTTATTTTATATTAATTGAATTCCATTCTAGTAAATATTTTTATTAATATCCACTGATTCAACATTTGTATGTTTCTTAAAATTAACTTTCAACAAAATGTGACAATTTACATTATACAAATCTATTGTCATAAATTTTATTGTTACTTTAAATTCCAATTACTACAACAAATTTCTACACTTACTCAAATAAAATCTTAAGACTTTATTTCATTCTAAATTAGATTAGAACATATTATATTAATTCATTTAATATTACCAAATTTAACGGGTCGTTACATATATTCTTTTATTTAATGGCTTGAAAACAAATCAATTAGACATACGTTTCTTTGTTTATTTAGGCATAGGTTACATTTGCTTTATTTCTTGCCTTTTTATTTACCTATCTATTCAATTATCTACCATAGGCGTGTATATTTTTTTCCTAGCCATGAGAAATCATTCCACAAATCACATATAAGAAGATTTATTTCTCATTTCAAACTCCTCGTTTTCATTTGCAATTAAGAATAAATATATTGGTTTCTTTCTCCTTAACTTTTGCCTTTTCCGTTTCCTAGCATTTACTTCTTTGCTTGCCTTCCAAACCACTATATCTATTAGCCATGAGAAACTTTATCAATTCACATACAAAGATTTATTTCCCACTTCTCATATTCATTCGCATTTAAGAATAAAATATATGCAAGTTTATTTCTCCTTAGTTTATGCCTCTTTGTTACCTATCATTTACTCCTCCTTAGCCGTTTGTTTTTTTCATTATCATTTGCGTGAAGAAAAATATATATTCAAGCTCTAAAGTCATGGTTTCTCTTCTTTTTCCATTTCTTTTCTCTTTTATTTTCCTATTTCTTTGTTTTGCTTCAAAGCTACGCTCCACCTCTTGCCTTTAGCCACTACCATGACCACCTCCATCAACCATCACCACCACCCAACGCCTTGCCATGACCACCATATGAGCCAAACCATCACAAACCTTGAACCAACCTAGCCAAATTCCTATTTTCCTTCAACTCCTCTTCATGTACCTCGGCCACAACACATATTCCTCCACCAAATTGTTTTTCCATGACCTTACCATCCCCTAGCCATGAGTTTGTGATGCCTAGACCCTACCCAAACCTAAAGGCCGAGCCCACTTGGTGGTTGAAGCAAAGGTTATGTCATGTTTATCTCATATTTTTCCATTGTTCTAATTTATATTCTTTTGTATTGAGATATATTCTTATATATGTTGTATTTGTTTGTATACAAGATTTGGATCTGGCTCTTCATTCGCTCAAAAAAATAGTCGTGCTTTCTCGTGCCTTTTCGTGCTTTGTGGATTTGGATTTGTGTCTTGAATTTCAATTCTCGCTTTAAAAAGTGAGTTATTCACTCTAGACATTACGTACTTATATGATTGTAAAATGATGACAAGTGAATTGTATAAATTATATGCTATGTTCACACTTGCCTGTGACATATTTATATGATATTTAATGCTGTTTATAGACCTGTTACATCATCAATTATGATATTATATGCTTTACTGTTATTTTATTTCCTGTTTATCACACTATAAGTTTCCTATCACTATGGGTAGAAATGATATATACCCGAATGGACTTTAGGATAAGGAAAATCACTATAGGTTAAAATGATAGGCTCGAGTGATTTTTATTGATATTCAATGTATTTATTTTACTTCGGACTGCGGGTTTGAAATGATAGAACCTGGATTTTTCTTTTTAAATTACGGATTGAAATGATATATATTTGTATCACTTGACCTAGGTTAGAAAATATTATACAAGCCTACGGTTATATTTTTAAAATAATATTTTCCTAAAAATTTATTAAGTATTTTTTAGTTTTATAAATATACGAAATTTTTAACATAAAATTTGATTTAATGCTTCAATTATAAAGGTGTATTGGTTTTCTATAAGTTAAATTTTATAAAGTTAATAATTGGTTTTAAGTTGAATTAAAGATCTTTATTGATGATAAATAACTTAATAAGTGAATTTGATTTAGTTTGGAATCTTAAATCTAACCTAGAAATTTTTAATAAAGGTTATTTCCTGAATGGACATGTTTTGTAAACTAAATAATGTATTTTGAATTGATTAAATGAAATACATTTTTAATTAGGCCATTTGTAATAAAATTTATTTAACTAGAAAATCATAGTTAATTGATGTCTAAATGAATAGATCTATGAAGAAAATTTGATTGCTATATTAACTATGATAAAATATTCTTTGGTGAAATGTTATGTTTTGTAAGATAAATAGCTATGACTTTAAAATTAATAAATGTATGTTAAAACATATATGTGAGATGTAAGTATAATTTATATTTTAATTGATTAATACGATAAATGTTCTTTACTATAATAACAAAAACAAAAGAAACAAGTAATGTTTTAATTAATGCAAGAAACATGTATAATTTTAATTAACGAAAGAAACATGTAAAGTTCAATTAATGAAAGAAACATGTAAAGTTTTAACTAATGTAATATTGGTTAAAATGATAAATGCTCTTTACTGTAATCAAAACATAAATTAAAACGTACACTTGATAATGTAAGTTTTAATTAGTGTAGTATTGATTAAACTGATAAATGCACTTTATTGTAATAAAAATGTAAGTTAAAACAAACATGTGACATGTAAGCTTTAATTAGTGTAATATTGATTAAAATGATAAATGCTCTTTATTGTAATAAAAATGTAAGTTAAAAACATACATGTGACACGTAAAGTTTTAATTAATGTAATACTGGTTAAAATAATAAATGCTTTTTATTGTAATAAAAATGTAAATTAAAACGTACATTTGATAATGTAAGTTTTAATTAGTGTGATATTGATTAAAATGATAAATGCTCTTTATTCTAATAAATGTAAGTTAAAACGTACATTTGACATGTATGTTTTAATTTAATGTAATGGTATATTTTAAATTGATTAAAATGATAAATGTTCCTTATTGTAATAATAAAATGTAAGTTGGTAATGTACATTCGATATGTAAGTTTTAATTAATTTAAATGGCATATTTTAAATGATTAAAATAGTAAAGTTTCTCTGTTGCAATAATAAATGTAAGTTAATAATGTACTTTTAACTTAACATAAGAATTTCAGCATTAAATTGGATATTACAGTAATAAAGTTTATTTAACTATAATGCTATGATAAAATAACCATGTTAAAATTTGTAAGTATATATAGATACTTTGATTATATAAATGTTAAAGTGGAAAGTATTACATTCCAAAAATGATATGATTCCTTAAGGTTACATTTCCAAAGTATTGTGATTTCAAGCAGCATGAATTCCAAATGATAACATTTCTAAATTGTCAGGATTTCAAAGTATTATGGTTTCAAAGTGTTTGGTTTCGGAGTTGTTATAACTTGAAGTAATATGATTTTGTAGAAATGAATTTATTGGAAATTGTATTTAATTAAGAATTGTCTTTATATCTATTAATTTGAAACTTGTTGAAATTAAAGATTTAAGAATATGACTTTATAAAGTGGCTTGGTTTAAGATAATTGAAAGGAATATTTCAAGTTAAATAGATTGAAGGAAATATTCAGTGATTTGGAAATGTGGGTTTTATTTTACTGATATATTGGTTTGGTTTTGGAATGAAAGAATATGGTATTTAGTTTTGAAATGGATATTATTTTGAGAAGTAATGGTATTTGATTTTAAATGGGTTTTGAATATAAATGTTTTAAAATAAATATCCATGGGTTATAATAACGATTGGTTGTTAAAGAGACCGGGATCAGAAGTTGTCATACTCTCTACAAACTCTGAAAATGACTTTAACAAACGTGTATGCGGTGGAGATTCCAAAATGAAGTAGGATGGTGGCGACGTTCCTTTGAGGTATATATATGGACCCGACTCCCATGAGTTGGCTTATGGTGGCTAAAATAGGAGCGATCGATGGGCTAATGAGGAAGCTAGCTCCACTTATCGGACACACTCTTTCGATACCACTCTATTACCTTGTGATTGATTGAGGCCCTTTTGATTTTGGGGGTGTGGCTCAAGGTGGGTGGTAGTAGCAGCTACGCGTTACCACCGGTCTAGAAGTGTAATTGGTGTATCTACCCTAGCATTGCCTAGTTGTGCAGTGTCACCTATCCTAGCGTGCCTTGTACGAGTTTAGTTTTCTCCCGTAGCCCGTGGAGTATTTAGGGTAGTCTCCCGATTTGGGGATGCGCTGATACTGGATGGACTACTGGGACTATTATTGTGTTAAGGTGGAAAATGTAAAGCCTTAACACTACTTAAAAGTAGGTTTATTTTACTATAGACATTATTATAATAGCGAAATATTACTACATAGTTAATAGTTTAACGGATCCTTAGAAGATGGGCGGTCCCAAGCATCCTTTAAGTTACTTATACCTTTCTATTACAGTTCACTTGAGTTGGTTTACATTGTATAAGTATGTATGTCCTGACTCGAGTGTTTTTTGTTTTGCTTTACGCTCGGGTCAGACTGAGTGATATAGCATTAGAGACTCACCTTCGGAGTTAGAGCTTTGCTTGAAGATCCAGCTATCTATTTCAATTTCATCATTCAATTGATCCCAGTTATTCAGTTGATTCCAGTGATGTATTCAGCTTTGTACTTGATTATTGTATTAAACTTCTGTTGCACCCTTGTTTAAGTCTGATATATTTATATAGTAGCTTCATGAACTACTATCTCTTTGCTTCCGCTGCATTATATTACTTTGTGTCTGTGATCCTGTGATTTATTTATTTGCTATATATTCTAAGATTTGCCAAAATTATTTTACAATTCTGTATTTTGAGCAATTCAAGTCCGACATATGCGGATGCGAATGGTTGAAAATATCGGGTCGTTACATTTGGTATCAGAGCTTTGGCTCTAGGCAAAACTTAGCATATATGGTAAATTTATTTACAGCATCACTTTCATTCGAGTGTGAATCACGTAGCATATATGGTATATTCTTCGGAAATCCATTCTTGTCCCTCACTATTCGTATTCTTCTGAATTCTGGAGCATCCCATAGCTCCACTGAATGACTTGTAAAAGGGTAGAACTCCTTTACAATTGTCATCAATTCACCGGAGATTTCTATATATCCTCGGTTAGATGCTAGTATCTCTTGTTGTCCTGAATTCTACACCTTTTGAGATCAAATATAGATTTGCTTCGGAATTCTGCATCGACCTAATTCTTGAAGTCGCGGTTAACCCGGTTAAAGTTGTCCATGGTTTATATAAGTTTATCTATCTCCTTATTTCGTTAGTTAATCATCTTACCTTTTGTTCTAACTTATCCTTGGATAAAAAAATTCTTTGATTTGAGTTGATCAATTTGGAATCCCTATCCTTTATTTTTAAATCTATATTTAAAACTTTTTGTATATTGTGTTGTTTGAGTTGTTGATGTTGATTTGGGTTCCGATCGATTCGTTTGATCAACGCTCTCGGTAGAATCTCCAAAGCACTTGAACAGAGCAAACCGACACAATATGGTTTTCAAATTTGGTGATGAAATAAATTTTGCATAATTATATGTATATAAGTATAATTTTCTAAATTTTTATAGTTAATTTAATTGGACGTTGAGAAATAATATTTGACTTTTTATATATATAGCTTGTAACCATTAGCTTTTATTTCATATATAAATAATTGAACTATAAAATATGGCTATAAATTAATTTAGAAATTTAATTGAATTTAAAACAAGAAACTAAGAATTTAATTTCCGATGGTTTCAAACTTTGTGTTTAAGGTTTTAAAGGGTGTATTATTTAAAGTGTTTCAAGCAAAAACTATTTCAAAGAATTTTAATTGGTAAACCAGTGCTCTTCTCTTTGTCGCTGGAAATAATTTCGGTGATGACTGCGGCATCATCGACTTTTATTTTCGAGTTTGGAAGTGAAGGGACCTTTCTCTAGTTTACCTACTATCTTGCTTTGGAGAATTTAAATTGCGTTAGAATTCTAAAACATGACTTGAGTTATAACATACATTGATATATGACTTATATTTGATTTGATATATATTGTGTATATTTATTTATCTCTAAAATAGTTTGAACTTGATTGGAAATTTAATTCCTAAAATATTATCTTAAAGGATGATTTCAATTATAAAATGAAACTAAAATTTTGAATAAATATTTAAGCTTGGATAATTGAATTAAGAAAATTTTATTTGTATAATATTCTTTTGCATTCCAATATAACATACCTTAATTATTAAAAGTTAACAATGTAATTGGATAATATACAATATAAAAAGGATTTTATAAATAAAATTTGACTGTTCATAATAAATATTATACACTTAAGTTTTAGTTATAATAATTAATATAGGTGAATGGAATAAGAGTTCATTGAATAATTTACAATGGTGTTAAAGGAATTTATAAATAAATTGGAGTAGTTATAATAGGAGTAAATATTCTTAATATATGTGATGAGATATATTAAGTGGGGAATATAATAATAATGTAGAATAAAGAAAATTTAAAATTTATTGAATAAATATGAGTATAATAAATAATTTTAAGATTCATGATTTTAGAAATTGTTAATTTAAGATAATTGGATGACAAGGTCATGAAATTAGAAGTAGTTAAGATTTATTTAACTTAGGTGAAATCAAGTATTAAATTAAGTTGGAATTTTCATGGGTTAAAGTTTATTATCTTATCTTGTTTTCCAATCCCTTTTCTTTCGGGATGTTTCTATTCTCTTATTTCCTTCCTTTTCAGGGACGAAAAGTTTTGAGTGGGAGAGAGTGTAATAACCCATAATTTTGTTGTTATTTATAATTAATTTTTTATTTGAAAACTTTGATCTTCAAATCATTTAAAATTGAATTTCTGGAATTTTTCCAATGTAAGTATGGAATTTGTTTGAAATTTATTTCCCACATTCAACAAATTAAACATTTTCTGAAAATGTTATATTTTTGGTCAGACTGACTTTTATTCAAAAGGTTTAAAAAATTAAAATTTTAAATTCTAATCTTTTATTTAAAGTTGGATATAATCATAATATCCATTCTGCTTTTTGTTTCATTTAATTCTGATTTATACTTATAAAATTGAATAAATTACAGCGTTTTACAAACAATTAATTTTTGTGTTTACCTTACATTTTTCTTATGTCCGTCTTTTATTTTATTTTCTATTTTGTCTCCTCTAGACTTTATTTATTTATTGGAGTTTATTTGGGTATATTCTTTTATTCAATGGCTTGGAAACAAATCAATTAGACATATGTTACTTCGTTTAATTAGGCATAGGTTACATTTGCTTTATTCGTTACCTTTTTATTTACCTATCTATTCAATTACCTACCATAGCCGTGTATATTTTTTTTCCAAGCCATGAGAAATCATTCCACAAATCACGTACAAGAAGATTTATTTCTCATTTCAAACTCCTCATTTTCATTTGCAATTAAGAATAAATATATACGTTTCTTTCTACTTAACTTATACCTTTTCCGTTTCCTAGCATTCACTTCTTTGCTTGCCTACCAAACCACTCTATCTGTTAGCCGTGAGAAACTTTAGCAATTCACATGCAAAGATTCATTTCCCACATCTCATATTCATTTGCCTTTAAGAATAAAATATATGCAAGTTTATTTCTCCTTAGTTATGCCTTTTTGTTTCCTATCATTTACTTCTCCTTAGCCATTTCTTTTTTTTTCTTCTTCCATCTTTAGTCATGTATCTCTTTTGATAACTCAAGCACAAACAAATCTCAAAACTCCTCATTATCATTTGCATGAAGAAAAATATACGTTCAAGCTCTAAAGTCATGGCTTCTCTACTTTTTCCATTTCTTTTCCTCTTTCTTTGTTTTGCTTCAAAGCTAGGCTCGGCCTCTTGCCTCTAGCCACCACCATGACCACCTCCATCAACCATCACCACCACCCAAAGCCTTGCCGCGACCACCATATGAGCCAAACCATCACAAACCTTGAACCAACCTAGCCAAACACCTAAATTTTCCTTCACCTCCTCTTCATGTAACTCAGCCATAACACATATTCCTCCACCAAATTATTTTTCCTTGACCTTACCATCCCCTACCCGTGAGTTTGTGATGCTAGACCCTACCCAAACCCAAAGGCCGAGCCCACTTGGTGGTTGAAGCAAAGGTTGTGTTATGTTTATCTCATATTTTTCCATTGTTCTAATTTTTATTCTTTTGTATTCAAATATATTCTTATATATGTTATATTTGTTTCCATACAAGATTTGGATCTGACTCTTCATTCGCTCAAAAAAATATTTGTTCTTTGTTGTGCCTTTTCGTGCTTTGTGAATTTGGATTTGTGTCTTGAATTTCAATTCTAGCTTTAAAAAGATGAGTTATTCACTCTAGACATTACATACTTATATGTTCGTAAAATGATGACAAGTGAATTGTATAAATTATTATGCTATTTTAATACCTGCATGTGATATGTTTATATGATATTAAATGCTGTTTATATACCTGTTACATCATCTGTTATGATATTATATGCTTTACTTTTATTTTATTTCCTGTTTATCACACTGCAAGTTTTCTATTACTATGGGTAGAAATGATATATACCCGAACGGACTTTAGGATAAGGAAAATCACTATGGGCTGAAATGATAGGCTTGAGGGATTTTTATTGATTTTCATTGTATTTATTTTACTTGGGCTTGCGGGTTTGAAATGATAGAACCCGGATTTTTCTTTTAAAATTACGGATTGAAATGATATATATCCATATCACTTGATCTAGGTTAGAAAATATTATACAGGTTCATGGTTATATTTTCAAAATAATATTTTCTTAAAAATTTATTAATTATTTTTATGTTTTATAAATGTATGAAAATTTTAACTTAAAACTTGATTTAATGCTTTTATTATAAAGGTGTATTGGTTTTCTATAAGTTATTTTTTATAAAGTTAATAATTGGTTTTAAGTTGAATTAAAGATCCTTATTGATGATACATAACTTAATAACTAAATTTGATTTAGCTTGGAATCTTAAATCCAACCTAGGAATTTTTAATAATGGTTATTTATTGAATGGACATGTTTTGTAAAATAAATAATGTATTTTGAATTGATAAAATGAAATACAGTTTTAATTAGGCCTTTTGTAATAAAATTTATTTAACTTGAAAATCATAGTTAATTGATCTCTAAATGAATAGATCTATGAAGAAAATTTGATTGTTATATTAACTATGATAAAATATTCTTTTGTGAAATGTTATGTTTTGTAAGATAAATAGCTATGACTTTAAAATGGAAAAATGTAAGTTAAAACATACATGTGAAATGTAAGTTTAATTAGTATATTAATTGATTAATATGATAAATGTTCTTTACTGTAATAACAAAAACGAAAGAAACATGTAAAGTTTTAATTAATGCAATAAACATGTAAAGTTTTAATTAATGAAAGAAACATGTAAAGTTTTAATTAATGTAATATTGGTTAAAATGATAAATGCTCTTTACTGTAATTAAAACGTAAATTAAAACGTACATTTGATAATGTAAGTTTTAATTAGCGTATTATTGATTAAAATGATAAATGCTCTTTATTGTAATAAAAATGTAAGTTAAAACATACATGTGACATGTAAGCTTTAATTAGTGCAATATTGATTAAAATGATAAATGCTCTTTGTTGTAATAAAAATGTAAGTTAAAAACATACATGTGACATGTAAAGTTTTAATTAATGTAATATTGGTTAAAATAATAAATGCTCTTTATTGTAATATAAATGTAAATTAAACATACATTTGATAAAGTAAGTTTTAATTAGTGTAATATTGATTAAAATGACAAATGCTCTTTATTGTAATAAATGTAAGTTAAAACGTACATTTGACATGTAAGTTTAATTTAATGCAATGTTGTACTTTAAATTGATTAAAATGATAAATGTTCCTTACAATAATAATAAAATGTAAGTTGATAATGTACATTTTATATGTAAGTTTTAATTAATGTAAATGACATATTTTAAATGATTACGATAATAATGTTTCTTTATTGCAATATTAAATGTAAGTTAATAATGTACTTTTAACTTAACATAAAAATTTCAGCATTAGATTGGATATTACAGTAACAAAGTTTATTTAACTATAAGGCTATGATAAAATGACCATGTTAAAATTTGTAAGTATATATAAATACTTTGATTATATAAAATGTTAAAGTGGAAAGTATTACATTCCAAAAATGCTAGTTTCCTTAAGGTTACATTTCCAAAGTATTGTGATTTTAAGCATCATGAATTCCAAATGATAACATTTCTAAATTGTTAGGATTTCAAAGTATTATGGTTTCAAAGTGTTTGGTTTCAGAGTTGATATAACTTGAAAGTAATATGTTTTTGGATATGAATTTATTGGAACTTGTATTTAATTAAGAATTGTCTTTATATCTATTAATTTGAAAGTTGTTGAAATTAAAGAATTAAGAATATGACTTTATAAAGTGGCTTGGTTTAAGATAATTTAAAGGAATATTTCAAGTTAGGAAATATTCAGTGATTTGGAAATGTGGGTTTTATTTATGTAACGACCCAGAATTTTATTTAATTGAAATTTGAATATTTAATTTATTTTAAATATTTATAAGTGAATTTATTAGTCGAATAAATTTTTATTTGATTTATTGGATTTAATTGGATTATTAAATCGATAATTTAATATGTTAAATTATGGAAATAATTAAAAATTGAGTTAAAAATGATTGTAAATAATTTGGAAAATTTTATTTAATCATACTGGAGTTATAGAAATATTTTAGAACTTTTAAAAGCGAATTAAAAGTTAATTTGTGAAAATTGAATATTTTAATATTTAATAATCGACTGTAAAATAGCCAATTTTTGGACAGTCTCAGAATTGAACGAAACCAGTTCCATTGGATCCGTAATAGTTAGTTATTACCGGATTTCAAATTTCGTGTCAATCGGAGCTATCGTTTGGTCGTGGCAGCTCGAAACGCATCGAATTATTTTTAATTTAAATTTGGCGAGTCAAAATAGCCATTTTTCAAAAAGTCTCGGATTTCGACGAAACCAGTTTCATCGGATCCGTAATGTGATATTATTGTAAGGTTTCAAATTTCAAGTCAATTGGATTTACCGTTTGTCCGGTACAAATTAAAACGCCTAGAAATCGACTTAAATCGGTTTAATTTAAATTGAGCGTTTGTAGCCATAACTCGCACATACTTCCGAATTAGCTTCCGAAACCTGTTCCATTGTGTCCGGAACGCGGGATAAACCCTAGGTACGCTGGTTACGGCGTCTAAATCGGAGTTCGGAATTCCCGGGATGAATAGTGTCGCTCGTTCCTTATAAATAGCCCCCCACTTGAAAAAAATAAAATAAAAAAAACAACTAAACCCTAGTTTGAACGTGTAGCCGCCACCATTGCCACGAACGGCCAGAAACACGCGATCTTCTTCATATCTTTTCTCTTCATCCACTCAACGATTCAAGGAACTTACAACTAGAGAATGGTAGACGGCAGTGAGAGCTTCATAATGAATGGTGGCGATCGAGTTTCGAGCAGTGTGGTGGCCAGAATAAGGGGTTGAACGACGAGAGTTCGGCCTCGAACTGCATGCGAGGGGGGTGGCCGAGTGTGCCAAGCTTCTGGCCGTGGGGAGCTAGTGTGGTGAGCTTCGAGGTGGAGTAATCTGATCGAGTTTTCGTCGAGTTTTGGAGTTGCTAAATTTAAACCCTAAATTTGCTTATGGGTTCGGCTCTTACAGGGGTACACGCACGTTTGGAGAAGATGATGGCCGAACGGCCCTGATGCTTCAAGTTGGATCCAACGGCCTGTAGGGTATAGAATTTAAAATTTTATAGATTTAGTTGTAAATATAAGTTATAAAATTCGAGTAAACTTGTAAATTACATAACTTTTTCATACGAGGTCGAAAAAATGCAAACCCAGTTGCGTTGGAATCGTATGGACGAGCACTACGCGCTGGAGTTGGTTTGGAGTCGTTTGGAGTTAGTGAGAATTTCGGGTAAAATTAAACGCGCGTTTAATTTTATTCGAAATAAAAGCTTAAACGGAAATTAAAACCAAGGTGAGAATTTCTCACTCAATCGAATAGATTTCGATTTTATTTTAAATAGTTAGATTTAAAATATTTGAATGCATGTTTGAATGATGACTGTAAATTATTGATTGTTAAAATAGACATTATGCGCCGTTAGTAAGCGGATGTTATTTATAAAAACATATACCGCGAATATTTCATAAACAGTGAAATTGGTATTATATATAATATCAATATATATATATTGGCATATGTATATATTGCAGTTATTGATTTCCCGCATTTTTTGTTTAGCGGATGAGACCCTATTACGCCGTTAGTAAGCGGATAATATTTATTAAGAACATATACCGCGATAATTTCGTACTGGAGCGAAATTGGTATTGTGCTAATGTTTTTGGATGCAGGAAACAGGTTGGAGGGATCCAACTGGATTCCTCAACAGTATTTATTTTATTTCAGATATTTTGATATTTGATTGATTATCATATACGATATATGATGGATCGTGTAGTCGTGATTGACTATTTGGTGTGTAGCATCATTGGACCCAGATTTTGGGATTTTAAAATGATTTTAAAAGTGATTTTGAAAATATACTATATTTTTGGAATTGATCCATTATAAATAAATAAACGTTATAATTTTTAAAGTTATAAAAATTATGGTTTTTGTGAAATATAGTTAAAAAGCTGATTTTTAGAAATACGATTAAAAGTCGATTTTGAGAAATATGAACTAATGATTTTATAAAATAATTTAGATTGGATTTTGAATATATGATAAAAGTTTAAATATAGGATTTATAAAATTTGATTATTTTATAAATCGAAATGATGAAATTATAAAGGAATTTAAAGACGTTTTAGAATAATAATATAAACTGATTTATATTAAGAGATTTATAAATGGATATTTATAAATTGAAATATAGACATTATAAAACGAGTTTTTATAAGTGTTTGAATGTAGTGAAAATGAATTTCATAAATGAATGAAATTTATAGAATTATAAACTGTGAAGTTATAAATGAAATTTATAAATAGTAAGATTTATAAATTTGTGAAGTTAATTGAAGAATAGATTTGGTTAAGTAAATGAATCTTATAAGTTATAAGATTTATAATTATGAAGTTTGAAGAACGATTTTTATAAAATAATCGTTTTATAAGTAATTAACTTATGATATGAACTTGTAGTTTATAATTGAGTTATAAACTGGAATAGGTTAATAAAGGAATTTGTAAAAAGGAAGTTTTTATAAATAAATAGAAATGGAATTTATAAACGTTGTTTTATAAATTCGCAATAACTTATTTAGATAAGTTAATTTTTATAACTTACTTATGAAATAATATTCACGTTTTTGAATAGTGAATAATCCTTTAAAAATAAAGAGTATAGAAAGAATGAAATTTGTTAGCGTAGTATATTCACGTTTTTGAATTGTGAATAGGACGTTAAAGAAATTGTTTTGAATGTGATATTTTAAATAGAATTAAAACGATCTAACGATGTTTTAAACATGTTGAGATTCGAAACCATAGATTTCAACATTTATTGTTGAAATAGACGTTTTCGAGAAATAAAAGGAAATGGTGGACTATAACACTGTTGTTATAGTAAATGATTTCCGAAAGGAAATGTTTTGAATAGTATTGGGATTTATATATCTATTTTAAATTCGAATCCCTATACTAGTGATTTTGGGACGTTGTAACGATGTTTTACGCAACATTCGTTTTGGCCCAAATAAAAATGTTTAAGAGAATGATTTCCCTTAAAGAATGAATAATATACTTAATTCGATTTAAGTATATTGAATATTTTCAAAGGTTGAAAATAAAGAGATTTGTCGATTACTTATTTTTGATAAGTATGGAAATGTTTTCCAATATGAAGTGAATAATTAGAATTTATCTTTTTGAAGATAAATTGAAATGAATTATTGAAATCATATATGCATGGATATTTTGAAATATAAATTCATTATGGAATTTATGAATGAAAAGTGAAACTTGTTAAAAATAAATATTGATTTATTTTTGAAGTGTTGAAATTATATATCTTGTAAAGATATTTTGGAAAAATAAATAATTTGGAAAATTATTTGGAATCTGGTGATGTGTGCATATCCAGTGATAGTTCAATAACCGACTATCAGTATTTCCCTTTGAATGGGTATTTGATGTGAATATGATTGAATTTGAATGCACACTTATTTTTGAATAAGCGCTCACTATTCGGGTTAACCGGGAAAGGACCATGGGGTCGTATAACCCACTCCGAATATGTGATACGTCGTTGTGAATTGCATTTGAAGATCGGTGTTGAAGACCGGTATTTGCGAAAGCGATAGGATGAACTATCGATTGACTCTGCACCGAGTAGCTACGGTATTGAGTTCTCCATATGTGATGGTGAATCCGATCAGGATTGTGAATATCCGGATTGCAAGGACTTCTTTGTAAGTGCCTTCGGTTCTGTTCGAGCCCGGAACAGACTTGTATGGTTTGTATGCCTGACATTACAATTTGAGATATAAAGCCGATTTCTTTCAAATATATTTCTGTTGGTGGCGGAGAATTTATTCTTTGCTTAACACCCTTCTTTGAGACGTACGAGCTCAAAGGTTATATAGTTGAAGTTATCAGCAATATATCCCATTTTGGTAATGTGACATGCTGAGTGATGCTGAAATGATCATTGTGTTGATTATTGTGATAGGATCATTTATTTGATCGTCTATCTTAGTGATCATTGTGTTGATCATTTGTTGACCCAAAGCATGGCTTTTGTATAAAGTATGTTTTTGTGGACGTGAATTCGTCGAGCCTCACACCCCGTGAATGGTCAAAACAGGAAAGAAGCAGCAAGGTTATGAGGGGTAGCACCCTTTAGGATGTGTCCATTTCCTTCTGGAAAAGGGTGGTATCATGGTATGGAGCCCAGATACTTACTCATGTTGAAAACACTTTGTTATGATTGTGTGAATTGATTAGAGAGCGCTCTCGGAAAAAGGTCCCAAAGGACCGGGGGATGGCATATTCGGTCAGTTGTTACTCAGTTAGGAGTAACCCGGCCTTGTGTTGGTTGAGATCCGGTTTGGTTCTCGGGGATGTCCATCCAGAGGCATTCTCATGTGGCAATGGGAAGTTCCTTGGCCTGATCATTCGTTGGAAATCCAATTCCCAATACGAAACTTGTACGGTATTAGTTGTAGAACCTGCTATTCACTTATGGTGGTCACCACTGTTTGGATAGTAGCTATAGTAGGCATAGTTCGAAATGTCTATGTCGGCTAAGATTTATATCTTTATTTTCGAAATGATTTGTTATACATTATGCACTAATAATAATATCAAATGTTATTTTAAATGCGTATCAAGCATCTTTGGCTATCATAAGGAGAAATCTCCTCCGATTCTGCGTTTGCATGTGTGTGTGTGCGGGAGGCCTTATGGTAGTATCATTTTTAAAAGCATTGCGAATTGATTTAAAAATATCTCTCTATTTTGATTTTAAAGTTAAATAAACTGTTTTGAGTTCTCACACCAGTCACATGACTGACTCGGAGTTTATTGTTTTCCTTCCTAAACTCTGGGTGCCCACCAATTTCCACACGGGCAGTCAAGAGTTAGGTTTATCAGGATATTCTGGATATTCAGGAGTTGCTGGAGGCAAGATGGATGGCATGGCGTATTACTAATATATAGTATTTCTTTTTCCGCTGCACTGTTTGATGTTGTATGATGTTGTACACTCTGATGTGATGATATGATGTAATGTAATGTATAAAATGTAATAACTGATATAGTTCTTTGTTTAAAGATTATTCATTTATTATTATATGTTGTTCCGCTGCGAATTGTGAGATTCTGTTGTTGTTCTGTTGTTTTCTGTCCCGTCCTATTTTCTTCTGTTTTTCTCCTTTTTCCTCTATTCTCTTTTTCTTCTATTTTTAAAATTCTTCTATCTTCTATTTTCAAATTATCTATCTTCTTTTCCCTCTATTTCCTATCTCTTCTCTCTTCTTTCTTTTTTTCTTTTCTTAAATTCTTTTTAAAACCCATAACTTCTCGGTTTTCGGCCTTCGATATTCGGCAGTCGATAAAGTGAGTGTCGATGTTGAATTTTCGAAAGACGAAAATCTGAGAGAATGTTACATTTGGTATCAGAGCTCTGATGGTTAAGCGACAACCATGGTTCTGTAGGGTATTAATTCATTAGAGATAGAGTCAGTAGTACTCTAGAATGAGTTTGAGTGTAATAATAGCTATGAGAGCGTATTTGTTAGTGAATAAAAATTGTTTTATATTGTGTTGACTTATCGGTTGATTGTTTATAGATTTCGATCGATCTAGTCTAGCTAACTATCGTAGATAGGGGTTTCTAAACTCTTAAACAAGATAAACCGACACAATATTGTTTAAAATTGGGTAAATGAAATAATTTTACCTTGATTATATTTTATATATAAAGGAATAATTTTTCAGAATTATTAAAGTGTATGTAAGTTGATTGTTAGGTTGTTTGAATAATCTAAATAAAAGAGTAATTGTATAAGCAAAAGAATTATAAGAATTGAGTTATAATTAAAGTGAATTACAATTGTGAAATAAACTTATATATATAAGAAGTGAAACTATATAAAATATGAGTTGTAAATAAAAATGAATTTAAAGTTAAATGAAAATTTACTTTAGAGTTGGAATCTGAATTTATTTACAAGTGGGAATTTAAGTTATGAAAAACAAATGATGTTTGTTAAATGGAATATAACTTAAGTGTTGTTGAATGGAATTGATTTTAGTATCGAAGTAAATAATCAGGTGGATTAAATGAATATGAACTTGAGTTATGTAAATGAGAATTCAACTTTGTAATTGAATTGAATGAATGGCTTGAATGTTTAACCAATTGAATGTAATTTAAGTTGATAAGGAATAATTAATGAAAGTGTTAATTCATTAAAATCTAATTTTATTGGAAGTTGAATAAAATTGAATGAAAATCAATTTAATAAAACCAATTGGAAAGTAAAGATGTTAAACCAAAATGAATGTAAGTGAAGCAAGGAAATTTGGTTGTAATTGATATACATTGGTTGTTAGATGGTTGTTAGTTGATTGTATAAAATTCATTAAGTATTAATGAAATTGAAAGCTATGTAATTGAATTCAAATTGAAAGTAAATAAATTTGAATAGAATTGAAGAGTGAATTGGATTTAATTAGTGAATGCAAACTAATTAAAATTGAGAATGAATGTTAGTAAGAAAATCCAATGTTAATAAATCAAATATGATTTAGAGTGAAAACCAATTCATTTAATATAAATGAGAATATGAATGAATATTATTGGTTATGAATGTAGTTGATTGATGGTTGAACATATATTGCATTTGCTATATTATGTAGTTATTATGTTGCTATATGTTGTATATTGAGATTATTTGCATATGTGCATGTTCTCATGTTGTTTGTTGAGTATTTAGTAGGTGCGGATCGCGTTGCTTCGCATTTGGAGTTCGCTTTAGCGCTATATTAGCCGTATATGCTTGCTAATAAAATATAAGGTACATATCTCGGATTAAATATCGTACTTTTATACTTTTTTCCCTTCGGGATGCCTCATTACTTGATGAGATGTATATTTGTGATATATATACTGTCATTTTTTTTTTCGGATCGAGCCGCGCAAAGGAGACTATGGCGAATTTTTCCGGAAATTTAAGGCGTTAGAAAAATTTGAGAAAATTTGGAAAATTTTGAAAACTTTAAACTTTGTTTTAAAGTTGAAAGTTAAGCAATAGTAGTTGTTTTTGAAAAAGATAACTAAGTATGATTTGAAAACTTAGTAAAGTATGGTAAGAAGTTTAATTATAAATTTTGGGAAAATTAATAGATTCTGTAATTTTCTTACTTGTAATTTCGAGGACGAAATTCTTTTAAGGGGGGAAGATTGTAACGACCCAGAATTTTATTTAATTGAAATTTGAATATTTAATTTATTTTAAATATTTATAAGTGAATTTATTAGTCGAATAAATTTTTATTTGATTTATTGGATTTAATTGGATTATTAAATCGATAATTTAATATGTTAAATTATGGAAATAATTAAAAATTGAGTTAAAAATGATTGTAAATAATTTGGAAAATTTTATTTAATCATACTGGAGTTATAGAAATATTTTAGAACTTTTAAAAGCGAATTAAAAGTTAATTTGTGAAAATTGAATATTTTAATATTTAATAATCGACTGTAAAATAGCCAATTTTTGGACAGTCTCAGAATTGAACGAAACCAGTTCCATTGGATCCGTAATAGTTAGTTATTACCGGATTTCAAATTTCGTGTCAATCGGAGCTATCGTTTGGTCGTGGCAGCTCGAAACGCATCGAATTATTTTTAATTTAAATTTGGCGAGTCAAAATAGCCATTTTTCAAAAAGTCTCGGATTTCGACGAAACCAGTTTCATCGGATCCGTAATGTGATATTATTGTAAGGTTTCAAATTTCAAGTCAATTGGATTTACCGTTTGTCCGGTACAAATTAAAACGCCTAGAAATCGACTTAAATCGGTTTAATTTAAATTGAGCGTTTGTAGCCATAACTCGCACATACTTCCGAATTAGCTTCCGAAACCTGTTCCATTGTGTCCGGAACGCGGGATAAACCCTAGGTACGCTGGTTACGGCGTCTAAATCGGAGTTCGGAATTCCCGGGATGAATAGTGTCGCTCGTTCCTTATAAATAGCCCCCCACTTGAAAAAAATAAAATAAAAAAAACAACTAAACCCTAGTTTGAACGTGTAGCCGCCACCATTGCCACGAACGGCCAGAAACACGCGATCTTCTTCATATCTTTTCTCTTCATCCACTCAACGATTCAAGGAACTTACAACTAGAGAATGGTAGACGGCAGTGAGAGCTTCATAATGAATGGTGGCGATCGAGTTTCGAGCAGTGTGGTGGCCAGAATAAGGGGTTGAACGACGAGAGTTCGGCCTCGAACTGCATGCGAGGGGGGTGGCCGAGTGTGCCAAGCTTCTGGCCGTGGGGAGCTAGTGTGGTGAGCTTCGAGGTGGAGTAATCTGATCGAGTTTTCGTCGAGTTTTGGAGTTGCTAAATTTAAACCCTAAATTTGCTTATGGGTTCGGCTCTTACAGGGGTACACGCACGTTTGGAGAAGATGATGGCCGAACGGCCCTGATGCTTCAAGTTGGATCCAACGGCCTGTAGGGTATAGAATTTAAAATTTTATAGATTTAGTTGTAAATATAAGTTATAAAATTCGAGTAAACTTGTAAATTACATAACTTTTTCATACGAGGTCGAAAAAATGCAAACCCAGTTGCGTTGGAATCGTATGGACGAGCACTACGCGATGGAGTTGGTTTGGAGTCGTTTGGAGTTAGTGAGAATTTCGGGTAAAATTAAACGCGCGTTTAATTTTATTCGAAATAAAAGCTTAAACGGAAATTAAAACCAAGGTGAGAATTTCTCACTCAATCGAATAGATTTCGATTTTATTTTAAATAGTTAGATTTAAAATATTTGAATGCATGTTTGAATGATGACTGTAAATTATTGATTGTTAAAATAGACATTATGCGCCGTTAGTAAGCGGATGTTATTTATAAAAACATATACCGCGAATATTTCATAAACAGTGAAATTGGTATTATATATAATATCAATATATATATATTGGCATATGTATATATTGCAGTTATTGATTTCCCGCATTTTTTGTTTAGCGGATGAGACCCTATTACGCCGTTAGTAAGCGGATAATATTTATTAAGAACATATACCGCGATAATTTCGTACTGGAGCGAAATTGGTATTGTGCTAATGTTTTTGGATGCAGGAAACAGGTTGGAGGGATCCAACTGGATTCCTCAACAGTATTTATTTTATTTCAGATATTTTGATATTTGATTGATTATCATATACGATATATGATGGATCGTGTAGTCGTGATTGACTATTTGGTGTGTAGCATCATTGGACCCAGATTTTGGGATTTTAAAATGATTTTAAAAGTGATTTTGAAAATATACTATATTTTTGGAATTGATCCATTATAAATAAATAAACGTTATAATTTTTAAAGTTATAAAAATTATGGTTTTTGTGAAATATAGTTAAAAAGCTGATTTTTAGAAATACGATTAAAAGTCGATTTTGAGAAATATGAACTAATGATTTTATAAAATAATTTAGATTGGATTTTGAATATATGATAAAAGTTTAAATATAGGATTTATAAAATTTGATTATTTTATAAATCGAAATGATGAAATTATAAAGGAATTTAAAGACGTTTTAGAATAATAATATAAACTGATTTATATTAAGAGATTTATAAATGGATATTTATAAATTGAAATATAGACATTATAAAACGAGTTTTTATAAGTGTTTGAATGTAGTGAAAATGAATTTCATAAATGAATGAAATTTATAGAATTATAAACTGTGAAGTTATAAATGAAATTTATAAATAGTAAGATTTATAAATTTGTGAAGTTAATTGAAGAATAGATTTGGTTAAGTAAATGAATCTTATAAGTTATAAGATTTATAATTATGAAGTTTGAAGAACGATTTTTATAAAATAATCGTTTTATAAGTAATTAACTTATGATATGAACTTGTAGTTTATAATTGAGTTATAAACTGGAATAGGTTAATAAAGGAATTTGTAAAAAGGAAGTTTTTATAAATAAATAGAAATGGAATTTATAAACGTTGTTTTATAAATTCGCAATAACTTATTTAGATAAGTTAATTTTTATAACTTACTTATGAAATAATATTCACGTTTTTGAATAGTGAATAATCCTTTAAAAATAAAGAGTATAGAAAGAATGAAATTTGTTAGCGTAGTATATTCACGTTTTTGAATTGTGAATAGGACGTTAAAGAAATTGTTTTGAATGTGATATTTTAAATAGAATTAAAACGATCTAACGATGTTTTAAACATGTTGAGATTCGAAACCATAGATTTCAACATTTATTGTTGAAATAGACGTTTTCGAGAAATAAAAGGAAATGGTGGACTATAACACTGTTGTTATAGTAAATGATTTCCGAAAGGAAATGTTTTGAATAGTATTGGGATTTATATATCTATTTTAAATTCGAATCCCTATACTAGTGATTTTGGGACGTTGTAACGATGTTTTACGCAACATTCGTTTTGGCCCAAATAAAAATGTTTAAGAGAATGATTTCCCTTAAAGAATGAATAATATACTTAATTCGATTTAAGTATATTGAATATTTTCAAAGGTTGAAAATAAAGAGATTTGTCGATTACTTATTTTTGATAAGTATGGAAATGTTTTCCAATATGAAGTGAATAATTAGAATTTATCTTTTTGAAGATAAATTGAAATGAATTATTGAAATCATATATGCATGGATATTTTGAAATATAAATTCATTATGGAATTTATGAATGAAAAGTGAAACTTGTTAAAAATAAATATTGATTTATTTTTGAAGTGTTGAAATTATATATCTTGTAAAGATATTTTGGAAAAATAAATAATTTGGAAAATTATTTGGAATCTGGTGATGTGTGCATATCCAGTGATAGTTCAATAACCGACTATCAGTATTTCCCTTTGAATGGGTATTTGATGTGAATATGATTGAATTTGAATGCACACTTATTTTTGAATAAGCGCTCACTATTCGGGTTAACCGGGAAAGGACCATGGGGTCGTATAACCCACTCCGAATATGTGATACGTCGTTGTGAATTGCATTTGAAGATCGGTGTTGAAGACCGGTATTTGCGAAAGCGATAGGATGAACTATCGATTGACTCTGCACCGAGTAGCTACGGTATTGAGTTCTCCATATGTGATGGTGAATCCGATCAGGATTGTGAATATCCGGATTGCAAGGACTTCTTTGTAAGTGCCTTCGGTTCTGTTCGAGCCCGGAACAGACTTGTATGGTTTGTATGCCTGACATTACAATTTGAGATATAAAGCCGATTTCTTTCAAATATATTTCTGTTGGTGGCGGAGAATTTATTCTTTGCTTAACACCCTTCTTTGAGACGTACGAGCTCAAAGGTTATATAGTTGAAGTTATCAGCAATATATCCCATTTTGGTAATGTGACATGCTGAGTGATGCTGAAATGATCATTGTGTTGATTATTGTGATAGGATCATTTATTTGATCGTCTATCTTAGTGATCATTGTGTTGATCATTTGTTGACCCAAAGCATGGCTTTTGTATAAAGTATGTTTTTGTGGACGTGAATTCGTCGAGCCTCACACCCCGTGAATGGTCAAAACAGGAAAGAAGCAGCAAGGTTATGAGGGGTAGCACCCTTTAGGATGTGTCCATTTCCTTCTGGAAAAGGGTGGTATCATGGTATGGAGCCCAGATACTTACTCATGTTGAAAACACTTTGTTATGATTGTGTGAATTGATTAGAGAGCGCTCTCGGAAAAAGGTCCCAAAGGACCGGGGGATGGCATATTCGGTCAGTTGTTACTCAGTTAGGAGTAACCCGGCCTTGTGTTGGTTGAGATCCGGTTTGGTTCTCGGGGATGTCCATCCAGAGGCATTCTCATGTGGCAATGGGAAGTTCCTTGGCCTGATCATTCGTTGGAAATCCAATTCCCAATACGAAACTTGTACGGTATTAGTTGTAGAACCTGCTATTCACTTATGGTGGTCACCACTGTTTGGATAGTAGCTATAGTAGGCATAGTTCGAAATGTCTATGTCGGCTAAGATTTATATCTTTATTTTCGAAATGATTTGTTATACATTATGCACTAATAATAATATCAAATGTTATTTTAAATGCGTATCAAGCATCTTTGGCTATCATAAGGAGAAATCTCCTCCGATTCTGCGTTTGCATGTGTGTGTGTGCGGGAGGCCTTATGGTAGTATCATTTTTAAAAGCATTGCGAATTGATTTAAAAATATCTCTCTATTTTGATTTTAAAGTTAAATAAACTGTTTTGAGTTCTCACACCAGTCACATGACTGACTCGGAGTTTATTGTTTTCCTTCCTAAACTCTGGGTGCCCACCAATTTCCACACGGGCAGTCAAGAGTTAGGTTTATCAGGATATTCTGGATATTCAGGAGTTGCTGGAGGCAAGATGGATGGCATGGCGTATTACTAATATATAGTATTTCTTTTTCCGCTGCACTGTTTGATGTTGTATGATGTTGTACACTCTGATGTGATGATATGATGTAATGTAATGTATAAAATGTAATAACTGATATAGTTCTTTGTTTAAAGATTATTCATTTATTATTATATGTTGTTCCGCTGCGAATTGTGAGATTCTGTTGTTGTTCTGTTGTTTTCTGTCCCGTCCTATTTTCTTCTGTTTTTCTCCTTTTTCCTCTATTCTCTTTTTCTTCTATTTTTAAAATTCTTCTATCTTCTATTTTCAAATTATCTATCTTCTTTTCCCTCTATTTCCTATCTCTTCTCTCTTCTTTCTTTTTTTCTTTTCTTAAATTCTTTTTAAAACCCATAACTTCTCGGTTTTCGGCCTTCGATATTCGGCAGTCGATAAAGTGAGTGTCGATGTTGAATTTTCGAAAGACGAAAATCTGAGAGAATGTTACAATTTAAATGATATATTGGTTTGGTTTTGGAATGAAATAATATAGTATTTAGTTTTGAAATGGATATTATTTTAGGAAGTAATGGTATTTTATTTTAAATGGTTTTGGAATATAAATGTTTTGAAATAAATATCCATGAGTTATAATATCGATTCGTTGTTAAAGAGATCGGGATCGAAAGTTGTCATACTCTATGCTAACTCCGGAAACCACTTTAACAACCGTGTACGCGATGGAGATTCCAAAATGAAGTAGGATGGTGGCGACGTTCTTTTGAGATATATACGTGGACCCGACTCCCGTGAGTTGGCTTAAGGTGGCTAACACAGGAGCAATCGATGGGCTAGTGAGGAATGTAGCTCCTCTTATCGAAACACTCCTTCAATACCACTCTATTACCTTGTGATTTATTGGGGCTCATTTGATTTTGGGGGTATGGCTCGAGGTGGGCGGTAGTAGTCGCTACGCGTTACCACCGGTCCGGAAGCGTAATTGGTATATCTACCTTGGCATTTTCTAGTTGTGTCTTATCACCTACCCTAGCACGCCTTGTACGAGTTTGGTTTTCTTCTGTAGCCGTGGAGTATTTAGGATAGTCTTCCGATCTGGAGATGCGCTGATACTGGATGGACTACTGGGACTATTATTGTGTTAAGTGGAAAATGTAAGCCTTAACGCTATTTAAAAGTAAGTTTATTTTACTATAGACACTATTATAATAGCGAAATATTACTACATAGTAAATAGTTTAACGGATCCTTAGAGGATGGACGGTCCTAAGCATCCTTTAAGTTACTTGTACCTTTCTATTACTGCTCACTTGAGTTGGTTTACATTGTATAAGTATGTATGTCCTGACTCGAGTGTTTGTGTTTTTCTTTATGCTCGGGTCAGACTGAGGGTACAGCATTAGAGACTCACCTTCGGAGTTGGAGCTTTGCTTGAAGATCCGGCTATCTATTTCAATTTCATTATTCAGTTGATCCCAGTTATTCAGTTGATTCCAGTGATGTATTCAACTTTGTACTTGATTATTGTATTAAACTTCTGTTGTACCCTTGTTTAACTCTGATGTATTTAAATAGTAGCTTCATGAACTACTATCTCTTTGCTTCCGCTGCATTATATTACTCTATGTTTGTGATCCTGTGATTTATTTATTTGCTGTATATTCTGAGATTTGCCAAAATTATTTTACAATTTGGTATTTTGAACAATTCAAGTCCGACATGTGCGGATGCGAATGGTTGAAAATATCAGGTCGTTACACAATTGAAATAAATTTTAGGTTAATTTGGATATAATTGTAAATAATGAAATAAATTAAGTGATGTATGTAATGGTGAGATTGTAGGTAATTGAATGAAATTGGTTAATATAGAATATGAAATCAGTGATATGGTATGTAGTTATAATCTTTGTTTGTAAACAATAAATTTATAAATGTGATAAAATTACTGAAAAGTAACAATTGTTCATTTATCATCTCATTATTTAATATGTTCGAAATTAATTTGGAAATCAACAAAAATTTGTGTAATCAATTATTGCAGTTAATATGGTAAAAGATGTTAATGGTAAAATAATGAATGTAGTAAAATGTAAACTTATGTTAATATAATTCATAGGGTATTGTTGATTGAATAGTAAAAATGATAACATAGATTTGAATGCAATTGGATGAGATTTGGATGCGTAGTTAATGGCTTGAATTGGTAAATAAAGGAAATTATAAGCAACGATAAAATGCATATTTATTTTAGGAAAATAAAATGTGTGATTTAATTGGTAACATATCAAGTTGATTTCAAATAACGGAAGGGGTAAAACGATTAATTGGTACGTGATGGATGTCTTTTGTTAATGCAATGAATGGCACAACTATTTAATAACAACAATAGAAGTTACAAATATGTTAGTAACAATAAATTAGAAATTAAAAACCACCATTTAATTTGAAATATATACATTGAATTGATTGGCATTTAACTTTTTAAATATGATAAAGGGAAACAAATTAATATTGCATTAATTGATATTACATCTTTTAATTAAGATAAAGTGTAACAATCCATAACTTTTAACAACTTTAAAATGGCAGTATTTTGAATTTAAATAAAAAAATTAAATAAAAAAAATTGAATTTGTGATGTCGAGTGTTTTATTTGACCAAATTTAATAGAATAAAATTTCTTTATGAAATTTTAAATTTTGGTCAAACTTAGTCAAAGTTTGACTTTTAGTTGGAAAATTTGAATTTGAATTTTAAAATATTATTCTTTTTTTATAAAACTAGATTGAATTTTAATCTCCTCTCCATTTTTGTTTTGTCAAAATCGAATTCCTGTTGCTCTAAAAATATAAATTACTGTGAAAAATTGACATAAATTTGCAGTGTATATTGGTGTTTTTGGCAAAGTCTTATTGGATTTGTTTGGTCTAATAGGCTTCTTAGTAAACCAAAAGACCCTAGAACCCCTGAGAGGCTTTGGACCCTTCCTTTTCCCACCCATTGACCTTCTATTTCCTATCTGATTAGAAAAGTACGTACAGATTTTTCTCATTGAGAAACTTTCTGCGTACTCTTCTTCTTCTTCCTCAAATCTACAGAACTCCAAAACTCCAAAATCAAACTCCATCCTTCCTCTCTTCAAAAACCTTCCATCCTATCTCCCCTTGCCACTGCCCTCCACCACCAATTCCATCCATCTCCTCTCTCATCCTCTATTTTATAAAAAAAAGAAGAAGAAAACACAATTTGTTCGATTTGTGTAGTCATGCTTTGCTTTGGTTTTGGATTGTTGCTTTGGATAGGATTGATTAGCTTGTCGTGTTTGAATTTCGACTTGGATCTATCTATTTGTATTGTCAAAATCTCTCTAACCTCGAAAGGTGAGCAATCACTCACGACTAATTTTTATTGTTAGGTAAATAAACATCGATTTAAATGTTATGAGAAATGATTAGGTAGGAATATGCGATATATGTTTTTATGTTCCCTTGAATTTGTGTTATAATATTCACATGCACATGTTGTTTTATATGTCACAAATAATATTTATGTTGATTTGATTAATTGCCGCATATGCATGTTAAATATGTCACATATGATATGTTAGAAAATGTGTTATGTTAGAAATTTTTTTTATATATGCCATGCTGAAATATGTCACATATGCTATGTTGAAAAAAAGTGTTAGGTTTAATAAAATCATATATTGCACATGCTATGTTAATAGTATGTAACCTATACTACGTGGAGATAATGTATTATGTTTGGGAAAAATGACATGCCATGTTATTTTATTGTAAATCACCTTGCAAGTTCCTTGTATATATGTCATGTTATATATTTATATGTTATGTTAGTGTATGATATGTTAGAATTTGAAATATTCACTTATGTTGTTTATGATATATGATTGACATGTTGGTCATGCATGTGTGTATATTAAATTGTTAATTATGCACACATGTTGGTCATTGACATGTTATGTATTTATGTTATTATTGTTCTCACACTCCAAGTTCCCTGATAGTTAGCAATATCATTTTGGGTTGAAATGATATATACCCGATATAATACCACTTTGGGTTTAAATAAATTTATTTAGAAATAAAATTGGAATACTGTAAGTTTATATTTAATTTTGAACTTGAAATTATGAAATTGAAATTTAATTGATTTAACCAAAGTATCAATTGGATTTTTAGATTTAAACTTGTTGTTTGATTTTAACTTAATCGCTTTAAGTGAAAATTTGAAATCTGAAGTTGAATTTAATAATGAATCGATTGGAAACGAACATGAAAGTCAGTATTTGAACTGAATCGATTTGTAACATGAAAGGTGATGTTCATTTAAACCAAAGCATTTCACTTATTGCGTTATCTGTACATTTCACTTGAGTTGACTTACTTGCATAAGATTGTTAGTCCTGACTCGAGTGTTTTTGTTTAATTTTACGCTCGGGTCAGACCGAGTATTTCAGTTTAACGAAGACACTTATTTCTAAAGACGAACGTGGAGTCGAGGATCATAGCTACTACTATTATAGCGATTGCCTATTATGCCTGAAAAAATGTAAATTCTGATTTTGTTAAAAAACAGCTTCATGAACAGTTTATGTATTTATTTTGTGTATTATACTTTATCCTTCCGTCATGAGGTTCTGTATTTTGTTCTTTTGAATCTTATTTCATTTGAACAATCCTATTAATAATCTATCTTTTGAACAGTTCGAGTTAGATATGTGTAGTTTATTGTCGACTTAAGCTACCCAAAAACGCGGGTTGTTACAGATTTTCATTTGATCAAGAGTACGTTTGAAAAGTATATTAACAGAGCTAACATTATCGACCAACACTCGTCGAACAACAACGGGATCCATTCCCTCTGTTACCACTATTGGATCTAAAGTCGGGGATTCGATCCCTTCGGTATCCCAATTTTGGAACACTATGTCGTCACCCAAGATTTTCTACAGCTTGGCGGGGGTTTCATCTTCTATTGCAAGACATGATTTCTTTGGAGCATGCTTTAACAAACTTGCATACCGCTCCATCTCTCCCTAGCTTCTTTGCGTGGGGTGTGGTCTCCCAGATATTGTTCCAACATTAAGTCTTTGGTCAATTTGTTTGGACCCTTCTTCACTAGTTCCGGCTTGATTCCTTCGTTCTCTAGGAGGTTGAGGAGCTATGGGTCGATCGAGGTTCTGCGACTTTCTCGCATACTATTGGAGTTTGTTTTCCCGAACAACTCTTCAATGAGATTCTTTGTAACAACCCAAAATTTTTGAAATTAATTATTATTTGAATTTAGTTCACTTTAAAAATGTTTTATAAATTATTTTACTTAAAATTTTGTTTTAAATTTTTTTAAGTGAAGTAGGAATTTTTCTAGAGTTAATGGTATTTTTTTTGTAATTTTCATGCCCTGTTTTCAATTTTTAAACAATTTCTTTAGTTCTTTTTCTATTTTTCTCCAATTTAATTATTTATTTCATTTTAGAAATGATAAATAAATTATTTTATTTCTAATTTTTGATTTATAATATTTTTAAAATGAAGTAGATATTTTTTCAAGGCTAGTGATGATTTATTTGTAATTTTTGAACCATGTTTTGAATTTTTAAGTAATTCCTTTAATTCTTTTTCTATTTTCTTTAAATCTAATTATTTATTTTTATTTTATTTTACTTTGTTTTAGTTTTTAAATTCATTTACTTATTTTATATTGTTTTATTTGATTTAAAAGAAATGGTAAATTGAAGAGACAAAACTCTTCCTTTTCCTATGACTTTTCAAATGCTAGACTTTTCATTTGTCCATAACTCTTCATTAATTTCATTTGGCCGTGTATTTTTTTTATGACTAGCCGTGGTTTCATTTACTTCTCACGCATAAAAACATTGCATCTCATTTTCATTCACGGCTAGAAGAAATTTTGGTAATGGCCTCCTTTATTTTTTCTACTTTTTCTTCTCTTTTTCTATATGTTTTGCCTTGTTTTCTTGGATAGTTTGCTCGGCCACTGCTTGATTGTCATGGCTACCACCTCCTACATCTCCTCCTTTTCACCATCACCAACTATCCCTCAGGTCTTGACCATGGCCGAGACACCTATGGTCAAAAATCCATAAAAAAAATTGCAACTATGCCTTGAAGTCCTTCATAGCCGACCACACCTTGCTTGGAACTACGGGTTTTAAATGATAGAACCCGGATTTTCTTTGTAAACTGCGAATTGAAATGATATATATCGGTATCACTTGACCTAGGTTAGAAAACTATGTACAGGACCGTGGTTAATTTTATAAAGTATTTTGAATATTTAAATATTTTAAAAAGTATAAAATTATGAAAATTGTATTTAATTGGGTTTTAAATGTTTTAATAAAGAAATTTTGATTTTTTGTAAGTTAAAATGTAATTTAAATAAATGGTAAAAGTGAATTTTTGGAAATATAACTTAAGTTAGAAAATTTGGAATTTTGGTTTAAAATGAAAATTAAGTTATATAAATAAAATAGAAATTTAATTATATTGGAAGATGTAAGGAAAGTATAAGTGTTAAGTTTATTTGTTAAAAAGTGAAGAAAAGAAAATGTTACACTTGAATTTGTCAAGTGAAATTATCGAAAAATTTGATTTAATTATAAGAAATTTATTTATAAAAATCATAAGTTAAAAGTAAGTTAAATGAACATTTTTAAATGTTAAAATATGATTTTTATGATGTTCAAAATGTTTAAATCGAAGTTTATTATTTGTTAGAAATACACTAAAGTCTGAAAATTACTTTTTATAGAATTCAGAAATGTTATGGTTTCTGTAAATGAACTGAAACTGAATAAAAAGGCTATTACAACAGTTCTGAAATGCTGTAGTTGCTGTAGTAAATTTAAAAGACTAAAACTTAATAAAGGCCTATTACAGCAGTTCTGTAAGTGCTGTAGTGGTCTGCTGTCTTTGCAGAAATTAATAAAAATCCTTAATTTGGAAACCTGAGCTATTACAGCATTTTTTGGAAATGCTGACTTTGATGATTTAAACTAAATTTCAACTAAAACTGAGTTTTAACAGCAGTTTTTAAATGCTGTCTTTGCTGAATTAAAATGTTTTCAAGTATAACTTATAACAGCTTTTCTAAATGCTGTGAAAGGCTAAAATTTTAAATGTTTATGGTTTTTGACTTAGTAAATGAGCTCAGAATGGTTTGAAACTTTAAAAATTGAATACTTGACTTGAAAGAATAATAACTTCACTTTTAAATGATTTAAATGAATAAATTTAGTTGGAAAATAAATCATTTTTAAAAGGTGATTTGAATTGAAATAAAAGAATGTTATCTTTGAATTTAAAAGGGAATTTAAATTTGATATTTGGATTTGAATTTAAATAACGATTTGAAAAGGAAGTTTTGAAAGATATGATATTGTGATATATTGAAATGATTTGGAAATGATTTAATCTTTATTTGATAATGATTTGGTTCTGAAATGATATTATATTTTGAAGTATAAATTATTGGTTATAAAATTTATAATCACGGGTTATAATAATGATTGGTTGACAAAGAGACTGGGATCGGATATGGACATACTCTCTGTCGATACCGAAAACCACTTTGACAACCGTGTATGCGGTGGGCATTCCAGAATGAAGTAGGATGGTGGCGACTTTCTTGTGGTATGTTACGTGGACCCAACTCCCGTGAGTTGGCATAAGGTGGCTAAAATAGGAGATATCTCGGGCCAAAAGGGGAAGCTACTCTGGTCGGACGCATTTCTTCGATACCATTCTATTACTTTGTGATTGTTTGGTGGCCACCCTTCGATTTGGGAATGTGTTCTGAGGTGGGCGTATGTGGCTGTTGCGTTACCACCAGCCCGTGTGCATAATTGGTATATCTACCCTGGCATTGCCTCGTGTGCCGTGTCACCTATCCTATCGATCCTTTACTACGAATTTCTATTTGTGTCGTACCTATGTAATATCTTCTCATAGTCTTCCGATCAGGAGATATGCAGATATTGTATAGACTATTGGCATTATTTGTGTTAAGGGGAATATTGGGTCACTCCTTAACGCTATTTTAAAGTAAGTTTATTTTACTGTAGACATTATTATAATAGCGCAATATACTACATAGTAAACAGTTTAGCGGATCCTTAGAGGATGGGCGGTCCCAAGCATCTTCTAAGTTACTTGTACCTTTACTACAGTTCACTTGAGTTGGTTTACATTGGATAAGTATGTATGTCCTGACTCGAGTGTTTGTGTTTTATTTACGCTCGAGTCGGCCTAAGTTATTCACAGATTTGGATTTCCACTCTTAGGAGGTCTGGAATCGCTGGAAATTATCAGCTTATCTAGTTTTATCAATTTCAGTTCTATTGTTCTATTTCAGTTCTGTTGTTCTGTTGTCAGCTTTGTATTAGAGGACTTCCTTGTGTTTGGGATTTTATGTTGTATCTATTTTCAGACAGATATTATGTATTTGGTTTTGATACTTTGTGATAGTAGCTTCATGAACTGCTATGATTTTATTTTCCGCTATGAGATATTCTGATGTTCTGTGTCTGTGATTCTGTGATTTGATTCTATTTGCTCCGAATTTTTATTACAGTCTGTTATTTTGTACTATTCAAGTCCGACGTGTGTGGATTATTGTTAATTTGAATGGTGGAAAATAATGGGTCATTACAGTTGGTATCGGAGCTTTGGTTTTGAGGCAAACCTTAACCTGTGGAGCAAAAACTCATTAGAGATAGGGTAGAAATACCTTAGAATTAGTGAAATCAACTTCAGAATCATTTCTTTGTGAGAGCACGTATTTTCAAAGTATAAAATGATTTTAAAATGATTTTTCAAAGAATATTTTGATATAAATTTTTTGTTGTTTTAAAAGCAAATTTTTCTAAATTTCTTTCCTTTCATATCTACCTTGTTAGAAGTTTCTGCAATTAGGATGTTCATCCTAGTGTATTTATCTTGTCTTGTCTTATCTTTATCTTATCTTTGCATTTGTCCTAATATTTATTTTTGAAATTTCAGGATGAATCGTAGGAATGCTAGAGGTCAGGGTTGTGGTGCTGCCCCAGTTCCAGTCCCAGCTCCTGTTCGTTTCACCGTTCTTTGCAAAGAATTTACTCAGCTTGGTGGTACCAAGTTCACTGGTTCTGAGTCTATCATTGAGGCTCAACAATGGCTGAGGATTATCTAGAGGATATTTAATGGTCTTGAGATTACTGATGCCCTGAAGCGTCAGTTAGCCGCATGGCAGTTGCAGGAGGCTGCTCAAGATCGGTGGGAGTCTGTTACGGCTAACACCGTTGAGGCTGATCTTACTGGGGAACAGTTCAGGTATCTCCTTGTGTTTCTTTGAATTCTGTTTTTCTACCTTTTCGTGCCTTTTCTAATCGTATCTATCATTCTTCTCAGGGAGGCCTTCGTCGCTAAGTGGATGCCCGAAGCCGGGAAATCCCAGCTTTATAGGTAGTTCATGGATCTCAAGCAGGGAAGCATGTCTTTTTCAGAGTACGAGAGGAAGTTTAACGAACTTTCTAAGTTCAGACCTAGTCTGATAGACAGTCCTTTGAAGAAGAATGAGAAGTTTATTACTGGTGCTCGTCCCGAGTACTATGGTCGTCTCATTTCTCATGTTCATGGCATATTCACCCAGCTTATAGATATGGCTATCCGTTATTAGAACCCAACTTCCAAGCGTCCTACTTCTGTTGGTGCTCCTTCATCTCAGACTTTCTCTGCTAATTCCAAGATGTGTAAGCCTAATTTCAACCAGCAGAAGAAGAATTAGCTCAAGAATCTTGGTATGGGATCTTTATCTTCTCCTTCTCAAAGGCAACTGGTTGATCTTTCTTCCATCACCTTTTTCAGATGTGATCAGAGGGGAAACTATGACAATCGTTTTCCTACCTTATCTGGTGTTGTTGTTCCTTCCCCTGCTCAGTCAGCTAGGCATGATCTTCGCCACATCTATCTCCAGCCTAGCCATTTCAGGAAGGATTGCCCTATCCAACAGAAGGGTAAGCCTTTTGGTATATTTGATGTCACCTTTGCCTCTTCTCCAGCTCCTCCATCTACTAGTGATGACCAAGGTACTCTTCAGGGCTATTTTTCTTTATTTCAACATCATGTTCGTGTTTTATTGACGCTGGAGCTTCCTATAGTTTTATATATATCGATTTGTGTGATAAGTTCGAGCATCTTCTTTCTCCTGAGTATGATTCTGCGCCTTTATGTGTTTTAAATCCAACTGGGGATCTCGCAAACCTTAATAGGATTTGTAAACAAGTGAAGCTTCTCTATTCCGATCATTGCTTCAGTGGTGATTTTTATGTTTTGGGCTTCGATGCTTTTGTTTTTTGCTTGGTGATGATTGGCTTGGTAGGCATGATGTCCATATCTCTTGTAAAGCCTGGTTTGTTTATCTTGAGGATGATCTGGGTAATTCCTTGACTATTCAGTGTCACATGCCTCAGGATTTTGCTGGCAGTTTTATATATTCTCTGGATTCTCCTCCTGGTGATTTTCATTCGACCCGTATGGTCAAATTCTGTCCAAATGTTTTTGGTGAAGTCACTGCTTTGCCTCCTAAGAGGGAGATTGATTTCTGCATTGATCTTATTCCTAGAGCTTGACCTGTTGTTCTTCCTCCTAGAAGAATGGCACCCGCCGAGAAGGTTGAATTAACAAAGCAAATTGAGGACTTGTTCTCCAATGTTCTGATCAGACCTAGCCATTTAGAATGGATAGCAGCGGTGGTTTTCGTCACCAATTCCGATGGATCTTTGAGGATGTGTGTTGATTATAGGGAGCTGAACAAGCTCACTATGAAAAACAGATATCCAATGCCTCGTATCAATGATATGCTTGATCAGCTTTATGGTGCCACTTGTTTCTCTCAGCTTGATCTTGCCACAGGTTTTCACCAGCTCAGAGTTGCTGAGGAAAGCACTTCCAAAACTGCTTTCTGTACTGAGAATGAATTTTATGAATGGTTAGTCATGCCTTTTGGTTTGACTAATGCTCCTGCTTTCTTTGTTGGTTTGATGAATCATGTTTTTCATGATGTGTTTAATAAATTTGTTCTAGTCTTTGTTGATGATATCCTTGTCTTTTCTAAGACTAAGGCAGAGCATGAGTCGCACTTGAAATCTGTTCTGGAGACTCTCAGAAATCATCAGTTGAAGGCTAAATTTTCTAAATGCCATTTATGGAAAGATGAAGTCCGATTCTTTGGACATATTGTTTCTGGTAATGAAGTTTCTATTGATCCAGCCAAGATCGCTGCGATCAATGTAAGTCTTTCTTTCTTTCTCTTTTCCTTCGTCATTTAATTATTCTATCTCTTCTGTGATTCTTATTTTCTCTATTTCTGTTACAGGATTGGGAAACTCCTAAGACTCCTTTTGAGATTCGTAGTTTTCTAGGCCTTGCCGGTTACTATCGGAGATTCATCGAGAATTTTTCTCAGATTTCTACACCTCTCACTGCTTTAAGAATGTTAAGCTTATCTGGGATAAGAAGTGTGAAGCGGCAGTCAACGAGTTAAAGAGCAAGCTAACTTCTGCACCAGTTCTTATCGTTTCGAACGGAAGTGAGGGATTGACGGTATATATTGATGCTAGTCATGAGGGATTGGGTGCTGTTCTCATGCAGGATGTTAGGCTTATTGCCTATGCCAGCCGTCAGTTGAAAACCCATGAAGCTAATTATGCAGCCCATGATTTAGAGTTGTTTGTTGTTCTCTTTGCTTTGAAGCTTTGGAGGCATCATCTACTAGGAACCAAGTTTGAGCTTTTCACTGATCATTAGTCTCTGAGATATATCTTCACCCAGAAGGATTTGAATCAGAGGCAACTTCGTTGGCTTGAGTTTTTGGCTTCTTATGATCTCGATATTAGCTATACTCCCGGTAAAGCTAATGTTGTGGCCGATGCTCTAAGTCGGAAGAAGCCTTTGTTGTGTCAGCTTGTTGTTTCTTCTCCTCTTCTGGATCGTATCAATGCTAAGCAGGATGAGGATAAGATGCTTAGATTGATGAAGGAGAGTGTTCGTAGCAGGGTTGGTGGTAGTAGTGGTAGTAGTGGAGCTCAAATTTATGATAATGGTATTTTGAGGATTAATAGGAGGATTTGTGTCCCGAATGTTGATGGATTGATGTAGGAATTGCTTCGGAAGAATCATCGATCCAGACTTTCTATTCATCCTGGTGTGTCGAAGATGTATTAGGATATGAAGAGGTTTTATTGGTAGAGGGGGATGAGGCAGGATACCTCTATCTTTGTTAGTCGGTGTGCGACTTGTCAGCAAGTCAAAGCCGATCATCTGAAGACCCCTGTTGCAGCCCCTTGAGATTCCCAATTGGAAGTGGGAACAGGTTTCCATGGATTTCATCAATGGATTGTCGAGGTCTAGGAAAGGCAATGAGAGGATCTGTGTTATTGTGGTTAGGCTGACCAAGTCCGCTCATTTCATTCCGGTCAAGTCTACCCGTTCAGCTTCTAGCTTGTCTGAGATTTACATGAGGGAGATTGTTCGTCTCCATGGTGTTCCTCTCAGTATTGTTTGTGATCATGATCCTATCATTACCAGCCAGTTCTGGAAAGCTTTTCAGGGATCCTTAGGTACTCAACTGAATCTGAGCACTGCTTACCATCCGCGGACCGACGGTCAAACGAAAAGAGTGAGTCAGATACTCGAAGATCTTCTTCGTGCTTGTGTGCTTGATTATGGAGGATCTTGGGAAGATCATTTGCATCTTTCCGAGTTCAGCTACAACAATAGTTATCAGGTATAATCTTATCTTCTATTTTAAGCTTATCTTAATCTTTTATCTATCTCTTTCTATCTTTGAATTCAGGTCGGTATCAAGACGTCTCCATTTGCTGCTTTGTATGGATGACCTTGTCAATCTCCATCTTGCTGGTTTGAATTTGGTAATCGTCTGGCTCTTGGTCCTGATATAATTCTGGAAGCTTCGGAGAGAGTTGATGAGGTTAAGAGAAGGTTGAGGGTTGCTCAGGATCGGCTGAAGAAGTATGCTGATAGGCGTAGGCGGAGTTTGCTGTTGGTGATCTGGTTTTCCTTAAGGTCTCTCCCTTAAGGAGTGTTCTTCGCTTTGGTCGTAGAGGGAAGCTTTCTCCTAGGTTCATTGGCCCTTTCCGCATTATGGAAAGAGTTGGTTCCTTGGCTTATCGTTTGGAGTTACCCAAGAAGCTTTCTGTAGTGCATGATGTATTCCATGTCTCACATCTTCGCCGGTATCTCCATGACCCATCTCTGTTTGTTCAGCTTTTTGCTCTTGACAGCTTGGATATTGAGCCTAATCTGACTATCGAGAGGAAGCCACTTCGTATTGAAGACAGAGGTACGAAGTAGCTAAGGAGGAAATCTGTTAGTCTGGTCAAAGTACAGTGAAGTACTGATGATCATGATTGTACTTGGGAGATGGAGGAGAGCATTCATGCTTTGAATCCGGAATTGTTTATTCTAGGTACTATTTTTTTTCTATCTTCTTTTTCCTTATTTCCTTGTTTTCGTTCTTTTCGAGGATGAAAAGGTTAGAGTGGGGGAGAGTGTAACAACCCAATATTTTTGAAATTAATTATTATTTGAATTTAGTTCAATTTAAAAATGTTTTAGAAATTATTTTACTTAAAATTTTGTTTGAAAATACTTTTTAAGTGAGTATGAATTTTTCTAGAGTTAATGGTATTTTTTTGTAATTTTCATGCCCTGTTTTCAAATTTTTAAACAATTTCTTTAGTTCTTTTTCTATTTTTCTCCAATTTAATTATTTATTTTAGTTTAGAAATTATAAATGAGCTATTTTATTTCAAATTTTTGCTTTATAATATTTTTAAAATGAAGTAGATATTTTTCCAAGGCTAGTGATGATTTATTTTGTAATTTTTGAACCCTGTTTTGAATTTTTAAGCAATTCCTTTAATTCTTTTTCTATTTTCGTTAAATTTAATTATTTATTTTTATTTTACTTTACTTTGTTTCAGTTTTTAAATTCATTTACTGATTTTATATTGTTTTATTTGATTTAAAAGAAATGGTAAATTGAAGAGACAAAACTCTTCTTTTTCCTATGACTTTTCAAATGCCAGGCTATGCATTTTCCATAACTCTTCATTAACTTCATTTGGCCATGTATTTTTTTATGACTAGCCATGAGTTTCATTTACTTCTCATGCACAAAAAATTGCACATCATTTTCTTTCATGGCTAGAAGAAATTTTGGTAATGGCCTCCTTTATTTTTTTTCTACTTTTTCTTCTCTTTTTCTATACGTTTTGCCTTGTTTTCCTAGATAGTTTGCTCGGCCATCACTTGATTGTCACGGCCACCACCACCTACATCTCCTCCTTGTCACCATCACCACCTAGCCCTCGGGTCTTGACCATGGCCAAGACTCCTATGATGCAAAAATCCACAAAAAATTGCTACTATGCCTTGAAAACCTTCATAGCCGACCACACCTTGCTTCATCACTTCCTTGTTCGCCACCACCATATGCCGCCACCACCTCATTTTCCAGACCTCCTCTCACCACTCTAACCACCGACTAGACCTGTAGCACCCCTGGACAAGCCCAAGGACCCATGTCCAAACCAATTTGGTAAATCAAAACCTTCCTAGTTTGCATAAGCCTCTTCACCTTCATGCTTTGTAACCTCGCCTACATTCTAGCCTTGTTAGCCGTGCACCCTTGTGTCCAAACCCAAGACAAGCCACACCAAAACCTGACCAAATGCAACCCTTAGGATGTGCAAACATATGTAGAAAACAAGGCAAAAGATATTGTATTCAAATTATTTTTCATTTCAGAGTTGTTTCAAATTGAATATTGTATTGAAATTATAATTTTATTCTATTTTGTTTTGGTTTGTAACACAAGATCTATAGCCTGGATCTTGCTTTCCACTCAAGTCCGCAGTCTTGTCAATGTTTTCTGGAATCCGTTGTGTCATTTGTATTCATATCTCCAGCACAAGAGGTGAGTAACTCTCACACGACATTATATACTTATGCAAATGTAAAGCGATAACAATTGAATGTGTAGAATTATATATGACGTTATAACTATCTGTGATTATTTCTATATGATGCTAGACTTGTTAAATTATGTGTCATCTCATCTGTTATTGATATTTGTTGTTTAACTGCTTATTTTATCTGTTTCTCACACTGCAAGTTCCCCGTTAGTTAGAAATCACTATAAGTTGAAATGATACATACCCGAACAAACTTTAGAATAGGGAAAAATCGTTATGGGCTGAAATGATAGGCCTGAACGGTTTTTATTTATTTTATTTTTACTTGGTACTGTGCGTTTGAAATGATAGAACCTGGATTTTCTTTGTAAACAGCGGATTGAAATGATATATATCTGTATCACTTGACCTAGGTTAGAAAACTATATACAGGCCCGTGATTAATTTTATAAATTATTTTGAATATTTAAATATTTTAAAAGTGTAAAATTATGAAAATTTGATTTAATTGGGTTTTATATGTTTTAATAAAGAAATTTTGATTTTTTTGTAAGTTAAAATGTAATTTAAATAAATGGTAAAAGTGAATTTTTGGAAATATAACATAAGTTGGAAAATTTGGAATTTTTGGTTTTAAATGAAAATTAAGTTATATAAATATAATAGAAATTTAATTATATTGGAAAATGGAAGGAAAATATAAATGTTAAGTTTATTTTTTAAAAAGTGAAGAAAAGAAAATGTTACACTTGAATTTGTTAAGTGAAATTATTGAAAAATTTGATTTAATTATAAGAAATTTATTTATAAAAATCATAACTTAAAAGTAAGTTAAATGAACATTTTTAAATGTTAAAATATGATTTTTATGATGTTTAAAAGGTTTAAATTAGAGTTTATTATTTGTTGGAAATACACTAAAATCTGGAAAATACTTTTTATAGCATTCAGAAATACTATGGTTTCTGTAAATGAACTAAAACTGAATAAAAAGGCTATTACAGCGATTCTGAAATGCTGTAGTTGCTGTAGTAAATTTAAAAGGCTAAAACTTAATAAAGGCCTATTACAGCAGGTCTGTAAGTGCTGTCGTGTTATGCAGTCTTTGCAGAAATTAATAAAAATCCTTAATTTGGAAACCTGAGCTATTACAGCATTTTTGAAAATGCTGTCTTTGTTGTTTTAAACTAAATTTGAACTAAAACTGAGTTTTAACAGCAGTTTTTAAATGTTGTCTTTGCTGAATTAAAATGTTTTCAAGTATAACTTATAATAGCTTTTTCTAAATGTTGTAAAAGGTTGAAATTTTAAATGTTTATGGTTTTTGACTTAGTAAATGAGCTCAGAGTGGTTTGAAACTTTGGAAATTGAATACTTGACTTGAAATAATAATAACTTCACTTTAATGATTTAAATGAATAAATTAAATTGGAAAATAAATCATTTTTAAAAGGTGATTTGAATTGAAATAAAAGAATGTTATCTTTGAATTTACAAGGGTTAAATGAATGTTATCTTTGAATTTAAAAGGGTATTTAAATTTGATATTTGGATTTGAATTCAAATAATGATTTGAAAAGGAAGTTTTGAAAGATATGATATTGCGATATATTGAAATGATTTGGAAATGATTTAATCTTTATTTGATAAAGTTTTGGTTTTGAAAGGATATTATATTTTGTAGTATAAATTATTAGTTTCAAAAGTTATAACCATGGGTTATAATAACGATTGGTTGGCAAAGATACCGGGATCGGATATGGACATACTCTCTGTAGGTACCGAAAACCAATTTGACAACCGTCTACGCTGTGGAGATTCTAGAATGAAGTAGGATGGTGACGACGTTCATGTGGTATGTTACGTGGACCCAACTCCCGTGAGGTGGCATAAGGTGGCTAAAACGGGAGCGATCTCGGGCCAAAATGGTAGCTCCTCTGGTCGGACGCAATTCTTCGATACCATTCTACATCTTTGTGATTGTTTGGTAGCCACCCTCCGATTTGGAAATGTGTTCCGAGGTGGGCGCATGTGGCTGTTGCGTTACCACCAGCCCATGTGCGCAATTGGTATATCTACCCTGGCATTGCCTCATGTGCCATGTCACCTACCCTATCGAACCTTTACCACGAGTTTCTATTTGTGTCGTACCTATGCAGTATCTTCTCATATTCTTCCGATCTGGAGATATGCAGATACTGTATAGACTATTGGTATTATTTGTGTTAAGGAGAATATTGGGTCACTCCTTAACGCTATTTTAAAGTAAGTTCGTTTTATTGTAGACATTATTATAATAGCGCAATATACTAAATAGTAAATAGTTTAACCGATCCTTAGAGGATGGGCAGTCCTAAGCATCTTCTAAGTTACTTGTACCTTTACTATAGTTCACTTGAGTTGGTTTACACTGGATAAGTATGTATGTCCTGACTCAAGTGTTTGTGTTTTATTTACGCTCGGGTCAGCTTGAGTTATTCACAGATTTGGATTTCCACTCTCTGGAGGTCTGGAATCGTTGGAGGTTACCAGCTTATCTAGTTTTATCTATTTCAGTTCTATTGTTCTATTTCAGTTCTATTGTCAGCTTTGTATTAGAGGACTTCTTTGTATTTGGGATTTTATGTTGTATCTATTTTCAGACTGATATTATGTATTTGGTTTTGAGACTTCGTGATAGTAGCTTCATGAACTACTATGGTATTTTATTTTTCGCTGCGAGATATTCTGTTGTTCTATGTCTGTGATTCTGTGATTTGATTGTATTTGCTTCGGATTTTTTTACAATATGTTATTTTGTACTACTCAAGTCCGACATGTGTGGATTATTGTCGATTTGAATGGTGGAAAATAATGGGTCATTGCATTCTTCTAATGGCGACCTTCATTTGTGATATGACCATGAGTTTCACGGAAGCGGAAGAACTTCCCTAAGTGTTTTTGCTACTCGGTTGCTTCCTTCCTAGCGGGCTTTATGTACTCCTCATTCCCATATGTTGTGAGGTAAATATTTTCTAGAGTGTCGTTTAAATGGGTATAGTCTTCAGGCCTGAACCCTTTAAGCCTTTTATTGCTACTATTACCATTCCTTTTATTGGAGTTCTGAGTTTTCCTCTTTTAGTTTCCATCTTTCCCTATGGCTCCTTTAGTAGTTCCGGAAGCATGCACCTTTTGATTCATTGCTACATCGCTCTGTCCGATGTTCATTTGTTATACACTAGTAGCCTTTCTTTCCAGCTCTTGCGCTTCCTCCAATCTTAAGTACTAACTTGCTTTACGATTGAAGTCCTTTCTCGTGGTAGGCAATTTCATCTTAATCCACTTTCTAAATTCAGTTTCCGGGCGAATGGCATGGACTAACGCCATAAAAACCATATCCTCGTTGGGGTTGCTTACTTTTGTCACCGCAGTATTGAACCGGTTCATGAAAGAATTCAGCGATTTGTTGCATTTTTGGAATAATCCGGATAAGGACATGACATATTTTTCTTTTGTGTGGTATGGAGCCTAAATTGGTTAAGGAATCTTGTTGCTAATTAGTCAAAAGTAAAGATGGATCTTTATGGAAGCCTGGTGAACCACATAGACGCAACTTCTTCTAGAAAGATGGGGAAACATCTGCACCAAAAAGCCTCTGAAGTGTTGGCTTAGACAACATAACAACTATACTTGTATAAATGGGATTTTGGGTCCTTCATCCTGTTGTAGGATGGGATAGTTGGCATTGGGAATTTATCTGGATATTGTTTATTCAATATTTCATCGGTAAAGGGAACCTAACTTAGATAGATCCCCATTCATCATTTCTCCAACTTTTACCCTTGTCCATTAACCGTTTGGCCGTGTCTGCTATGTATGCCTCTGATGTCGAGTAATCCTAGGGATGGAAATCAGTTGCTACACCAAGTGTTTGGCTTTTGCAAATGATCTTGGCACATGGGTTGAAGCCTAGGCTCTCCTGTCTTCAGGAGAGCCACTCCCATGGGACCCCATTAGCTTGTAGTTGGCCTAATTGGGTAGTTTGGATGTTCCTAACATCATCGAATGCGTTGACATTCTCTTTTAACTAGTTGTCTTGCTCTCCATCTTCTGAATCAGAGAGGTCCATAGTTGTATCTTATTATGGGATCTTGGCCTCTTGATTTAAGTTTAGACTTGATTGCCCTACGGTGGGTGGGGTATTCATATTTCCTTCCACATTATGTCCCATGATTGCTGTTGTTACCCTTTCTTGCTGCTATTTTATGTTTCTTCTAATTGGACCAGAAACAGAAGAATTTTCTTGTTCTATAGCAACCGTGGGTTCAGGCATAGTTGTTGGAGCAGGATTTGATTATAAGGTTAGAAGAGCGTTAATCTTCTCCATCAAAGCCTTCTGGCTATTTTCCATTCTTTGGTTGATCTCGTCAACCATCTTATTTAACTCATCCCTGGTGACGACTTCGTGTTGACTGGAGGATGCTGGCACCTGATTTCCTAACTTAGCTTCATTTGCTTTAGTATGTTGAGGATTAACATCTTCTCCGGCTATACTGCCCCTATGGACCTTCTAGAGGCAGTTCTTCTTCCAGGAGCCATTGATTCTAAGCAGTTGATCTTTCAGGCAAAGATTGAGGACCTAACTTCTGGACCTATGGGATCCCAAGTAGATAGCTAGATCTGAATCCTGAGTTGGAGTTCTCAGTGAAAGCACCAAAATGTTAGCCCAAAAAGTGGATCAACACCCTAGTTTGAGTGTGAAAGCACAAGCCCTGTTATTACAAAGCAATAATGTTGATAATAGGTATAGAAAAGAACAGTGAAAGAAAGAAGACAAGAAGATTTTTATAGTGGTTCGGCTGTAAATGAAGCTTGCGTCCACTTTATAGTTTTTATTATAGACTGATTGTTGTTACAAGTAGTGTTTGGTTAGAAGGCTTTGGATTGTCCTTAGCTAGATTGAATCCCCAAGGTTAGAACCCACTAGATAATTATAGTGAATTCCTTTGAAGATTGTTGTGAGGGAGATGAAGAGTGAAGAAAGTTTTCAATAGAGCTTCAGCAACTAGTCCAAAAATAAATTCCGTTTATGTTGCAGGTAGGATGGTATTTATAGAGATCGAAGAGTTTCTAGGCCAGGCCTGTCCACTGACTGCTTATAGATGGACATAGGATGATGCAATGAACCTTAGCTTGTGACCCAAGCTAAAACCATGGATCGCTGGCAATCCATAGATTTAGCTCGCATGTGAGCTACTTACTTAGCTTCTTTCTTCATTGTTTTACTATGCTAGTTCACCAAGATTCTACGATCAAGTATGGGGCGATCTATAGTGTATCAATCGCTAGCGATCTATACACTCGGCGTATTTTTGAATTTTTTTTCTTTTATGCTTCTTTGCTCCCCACATGCCATAACAACTTAGCGACCCAATGATGAAGTTTATGGATCGCTGGTGATCTATGGTGTAGGGGTCGCTAACGATCCATTCACTTAGTCTATTTCTAAACTTTGATGTCTGTAGTTATCTCATTGCCTTGTATCGACGTTATTCATATAGTCTCGTTGCACATTGCTTTATTTTTAAAGATGATTTACTAGCTAGTTGTATTTAGCTACTGATTGGACTAGACAGATGCTTGTCTCTTGGTTTAGTCAAACTCGATAGTTGCTTTTGTAATAGGACTTGGCTCACTTTAAATTGTTGCTTACCTCTTACGGTTGAGTTCTGATCCATACTGACTTCATTAAGTCGTTTCATCTTCTTTTGGATCCTGATGGGTTTAAAACCCGAATAACACATCTTAGAGAAAACTCATAGGATGGTATTTTGTAAGTAGGCGATGATTGCATCAAACAATTCTTAATCAAACTCTTTGTTTAGAGTAAATGATAAATTATTTGTTTTGGTTAATTCGTAATCAAATACCAAAACTTATCTCCATTTCCTATTGACTAAATTTTTGTAATTACAAGATTTGATTCTTGATTATTTTTTATCTAAGAAATTCAATTTCACTTGTGGTGATTTGGAATATGAAGATACCGTAAGATTTGATTATTAATCTTCAAATAGGACTCTAATTATCAAGGGATAATTCTTAAATGGATTAGAATTTCCCAATACTATAACAAGTGACACGGTCACTAGCCGACTACTCTTCAGAATTATACAAGATTGGATAAGAAGTTATTTGAAAACCATATGGATTGATATTAGGAATTTCAAAAGATGGAAGACAGAAGGATGTGCACCCAGAATCCCAATAGATATTTTCTTATCCTCTAGGAGACGATTTCTATTACATATCCCATGAATCCTAAAGGATAGATTCTAAAGCTCTACTGAGAGAAGATTCTAATCCTCGATATCATATTTTTGTTTTAAACTCAGCTCTGATACCAAGTTATGACACCCCACCCTGAGACCCACACTAATAAAGAATATTATAAAGTAACTGCCTGGTTAGGAGCGACCCTCCATAAATTTTACTTTAATTGAGCATTGATACATCGTTTAATATGCTCTATATTTCTTGAATCAAGTGGAATCGACATATAGAATTTAGGCTTGAAATAAAACTACAATGGCTATAATAAAACTTCAAAACAACATATAATAATATAACATCATAGAATTATATATCTGTCACAGCGAAATACAAAGATACAAGTCTGAACCGACACAAAATAGATACACGATATTGACAACATATACACAAAGTACTACATCTCAAAAGACATGAATATGCATGCAAAAGGAGTCTACTCACAACATAAGATACAATATGATATCAAATATATACATAGGATGATAAAAGCAAGCAGCTAAATAACTAATAGGACATCCGCCTAAAGCCTCAACCTGAATGGCCTGAAACATCTCGGTCTGACTTAAGTATTATAAGAATAATAAATTGGTCAGTCTAGAATAAGATAAATGTATTAGTAAAAATGAATGGTAGATAAAAATACTAGATCTCAAATATAGTCATATATCATCAAATATCCAACATGCATCAATAACTTCAGATCACCAAATATTAAAACTCAAGATAGCTTCTTAAAAGAAACAAATACCCAAAACGATTTGGTGATAATTCAGCAACATCAAATCTGGAAATCTCATAAATAGAAATTCAAAAATCGTAAATAAATGAGGCATCAAACTACAAGATTGGTGAATAAACTCACCTACATGCATGTAACTCCAAGATAGATGTATAAGTCTATAAACATCGAGATAGGTATGAGACTTATAAACTTCAAAATAGGTTTGAGACTTATAAACTCCAAGATAGGTATGAGACAAATAAATATCAAATAGGAACAAATCCTATAAACATCAAGATAGGTATGAGACCTATAAATACGAGCCCTATAAACATCAAATAGGAAGAAGTCATATAAACTCCAAAGGCGAGTCATAAATTTATTGATAAAAGTGTTATGTACTTCCATATAGAAAATGAATAGATAATGACAATGCGTCCCATATCACATGGTTTATCCAAATGTTTACTATACAATAGTAAACTCCACTTATGTGTAGCAATGGTTCGATCGAACAAGTTCGGGAGTTAACTGATAAAATAAATGTGAGCATTCCATACCACTTGTTTTACTTAACCATTTAAATCAATTCCTCATTCGATCGATGTCACGCAGTTTTATGAAAATATTTATCTTTAGATACTATTTCTAAAAATATTTATTTATAGCAGAAATATACATATATGTATCCTTTTCAAACCAATGCTCCAAATCATTTTTAAAACCATTGTAAATGAGAATAGATATAATGTGTGTGCATGTGTGTACATTACTAAAATTATTATATATATATATATATATATCTATGTAAGTATGTATATGCATATATATTAGATTGGTACTTAAAATGATTGTATAAAATGGATGGATTTAGAAATCAACCATCTGTAAATTCAAGTTGAAAACGTGCACCAAAAGTGTGTGCTAGTCCTAAGATCCATAGAACAATCCCTATGACCTAAAACACTAAATGAATTCATCAATTCATAAATCAAAAATCTAGAAATAAATTGATATCAAAGGCAATGCCCAAATCAAAATTTTAAATCACGGAATAAAGTATTAAAAATCATTACAAAATGCAATTAAACGTGCACACATCAATAAGAAGCAATCGAGCGAGAATCAAGAAAAGCAGCGCCATTGGGAAACACGGGAACACAACCCGGAGCTCAGCCCAGGTCATGCACAGGTGCATTAGTCGTGTGGGATAGATGGACCGGTCACATTGCTTGGGCCAAACTCTAGGCAATGTTCTTGGCTCCCCCGATGTTCGGCCGTGGTGAATTTCCTGGTGAGGGTGGTTCTAACTCTAAGGGTATCAATTGTGAAGCCATGCAAGTATATAATTAATCATGATTTGCAAATTCAAAGATTCATATGTTAGGGTTTTAGCAAAACTAAGATTTTGGCAACACAATTCAAAGATTATCAAAACTAATTCAGAGAAAATCAACTTATATTCACCCAATTATGATAACAGTAACTAGCAATCATTTATAGTCTAGAAATGTGAGATAAACCTGCCAATTTAACTCAAATTAAATGCAAAATGCCCGAATTCTCCAAGGCCACCATCTTTTAGCCATTACCTAGGTTAAACTCAAAATTATGAGAATACAGGATTACAAACTAGGACAAAACTGAAACTAATATTTGAATTTAAGCACATAAAGAGATGGATAAGATTACCTGAACTTGTTTTCTTTTATTATTAAGCAAAAGCCGTAAGATTTGCTTGAGATTTGTGGAAGATAACATTATAGGTTTTTGAATGAAGGAGGTTTTTTGTTTAAAATTTTTAGAAATGAGAACGAGAACAAGGTATGTACTTGTTTCTCTTCTTATACTCCTTTCTATTTGGGCTAAATAGGTTTTAATTATGAATGTGACGACCTGGAATTTTGAGCAATATCAATTTAATAATCTTTGATAATAATTAAATTGATTTGATCATTTTATATTATAAATTGAGAAGTTAAAATTATTTTAAAGATTAATGATAATAATTTGTTAATATCTATTCATATTTTTCTTTGCAATATGAATAGGCAAGATTAATTCTTTTGAAGTTTATAATAATTTGATGTGGGAATATCTATTTTGGTAAATAAGAAGTTTTTAATGTAATAAAACTTTATATTCAAATTTTAATGTATATGAATGCACATATTGTGATTTGAGATTTGTTTTAAAATTTAATACAGTAATTATCAAATTTAATGTTAGAATGTTTCTATTTGAAATATGTATATGTATATTTGTATATATATATTTGAAATAGGAATTTTATTAATTTGAACTTAATAAGAGTTTTCAAACTTTAATAAATATATAATTTGTAATTTAATATATTAATCTGATTTAGTGCTTTTGAAAATAATATTTGAGATTTAAATTTTAAATAACAAAGTTAATTTCTTATTTTATAAATATAAATTTTAGTTTCTGTTTTAAATTAGATAAAATTTGTTTTACAAATACTTATATAAAGAATTAAACTAAGTTTCTCAATTCATAAACAAATGATAGAATTAAATTAATTAAAACATAAGTTATTTAAAAAATGTCTATATGAATTTACTTTTGAAATATTTGTTTAAGTCTAAAGTTTATTTTTATATGATAAAAACATTTTTTTTAATATTTCATAAATACATTGTATATAACTTAAATAGGTTATTAAAAAGAAGATAACATTTAAAACATTAATAAAACATTAGAAATAACTTTTGTAAATATTAATTAAATATTAAGAACATTTGTAAAATATTAATAAACAATAAATAACACTTGTAAAACAATTAATATGCATGTTAAGACACTTGTGAAGCATGGTGCATATGTGTAAGATCTTGAGAGCATTAAGTGACAAATGTCTCTTCCTTGTAAAATTAAATTTAAAATGTAAATTGTAAAATTGAAAGAAGAAATTAATCTTCAGTAAAAATTTCTTTCTTCTTTCAACAATAATGCAAATAAAAAATGAATAGAAATCTGAAAAGCAAGTTCAAAACAAAGAAATCTGTAAAATCTGAAACCTGGAAACTCAATCAATGCAAGAATTCAGAATCAACAAGCAATTCTAGAAATTCAGAAGAAACATCAACATGAAAAACTGGAAAATGCAGCAGCTAGATCTAATTCAAGAGCTTGCAAATGAATTAGAAGATAAGAAGCAAAATATGCAACAAAATGAAGAAGTCTGGAAATTTATCAACATGCAAATCTGGAAATTTAACATGCAGAAGGAATCAAGAGCTAATAAATTGCAAGCCTGGGAAGCAATATATGCAGTTCCGTTTTCAGCAATTAAAAAGGTGAGTAAATGAATTTAAAAAAAAATAGTCTTAAAGCATGGATTTCATTTTGTTATTATAAATAAATATCATGTTGTTGCTTGGAAACCAGAATTGAATTTAATGCACGTTTGTATGTGAATGTTTGATTGCATGTTTGAGTATATGGTTTGAAATACCTGTACAGTTTAAAGATTTCAGCATTTATAAAACAGTTCAACCTCATGATAAAATAAATAACTTGATAATGGATTCGAATTTGACTTTGTTTTGTATATAAAAGATGTTTGTAATCATCCAACTTATCATCTAAAAATGCTTGTAGGTTTTAAAATTGAATAACCAGTTTAAAATATTCAAATTTACAGTTAAATTTCAAATTTGGGTCAAAAGTTTTGAATCCAAACTTGAGTTTTGATTTCGTAATCATAATGCAAATATGAAATCATGATTTTAGAAGCTTGAATCACAAATTTTAGATCAGTAATTTGTGAGAATTTGGAGTTTAAGTGTTTTGAGTATTTTGACCAAATTAAGGCGAACGACGGAAAGGTTACGGACGAGGTTGTGCTCGAAGGTGGAGGGAGCAACAAGGATCATGGGAAAAATACTCATGTATTTTATTAATGATCGAATTGGCCATGAATTGAGTAAGTAGGGTTTTGATTGCTGAAGATGCCGATGATGTTCATTGGGTTACTGCGTCATCATGTTGTTACCGGAGGTTATCGCGAGCATTGCAGAGGGTCCAGGGGATTGTGGGGAAGCTTCAATGGTGGTGACGTGGTCTCTGGTGAAGGAATTGGTCGGCGGTGGTTGATTTAGTTGTGGGTGGGTTTCGAGCAGTTTTGGGGCTGAGGGTCGAAATCGCGTGTTCGATCGTTTTGGGTTTACTGGGTTTTGAAAATTGATTTTGGGAACGAGAGCAACTTGGAGGAGTCAAGCATGGAGTTCGTCGACGTCCAGCGACGTTGTGCACGTTAACGTGCACGGAGGGGAAGTATCAGTTGATGTTGGGTTGAATTGGAGAAGAAGAGGTAGGGGACTCGAAGTTTATCTCGTATTTGTTGTGGGTAGGACTCGAAGCAAGGTAAGGTTAGGGGAAACTCGGTTTGTTTTCATGTTTTACTCGGGATGTTACTGGGTTTTTGAGTGGGTTACTCGAGCATTTAGGTATCCAGGTTTTAGTACAGGGTTCGATATAATTAATACAAAGAATATTTGTTTTAGAAATAAAGTTTTTGAAACAAAGGGTTAAACAAGTTCAAATTGAATTTGTTTTCAAAATTATGTTTTAAAACAAATTTATATATTTTAAATTATGGAAGTTTTAAAATAAAATAAGTGGATTTGAAATAAAGTTTATATTAAACTTTATTAAATAAATTTGGAAAGGTTTTAAAGATTTTAAAGTTCAATCTAAAATATGTTTAAATTATAATTGATTTCTAAATATTATATTTTATTTAAATAAAGTTTAATGATTCAGAATTTGATAATCAATTGTAATAAAGATTATCTTTAGTTATTTTGAATTTGATTTAATTAAAGATAATTAAATTTGTAAAGATAATTGAGATAATTAAATCATTTTTAATTATCAAGTTTTATTTGTTCATAAATGATTTAAATTAAGATGATGTTTTCTAAATCAAGAACCATCATTATATAAGAAGTTAAGAACCATTTAATTAATTTTAAATGATTAAGTTAAATAATGAATTAAATAATTAATTTGTGATTAATTAAGATAATCACTTTGGATTAATCTAATATAATTACTTAGGGAAGTAATTAAAGTAATTAAGTAATTAATTACTAAAGGTAATTAAGTGAAGAATAATTTCTTTATGAAAAGTAATTAAGTAATGTGATTAAGAGTTAATCACTTTAGTTATTAATTATAGAATTAATTAATAATTAGTTAAAGGTTTAAATTATTTGATTAATGATTAATGAATAAGAGGATTAAGAGTAATTAATTAAGTGATTAATTACTTGTTAAAGTAATTAATTAAGAAAGAAATGTAGTTAATGATGTAATCATTAATTAATGAAAATAATTAGTTAATTGTTAATTAATAATTTAAGAATAATTAATTTAAAATTAAGTTTTAATTACTAAATGTAATTAAGAATAATTAATTAAATATGATTAATTAAAAGTAATTAATCAATGTGATTAATTAAAAGTGATTAATCAGGTATGATTAAAAGATAATTAAGGGATAATTATCAGGATAATTAAAGAAGAATTAATCAAGGTTGATTAATTTTAAAAGGTAATTAAGAGGTAATTACTTAGTATAATTTGGAAGTAAAGTAATCGGGATGATCAATTAATATGGTAATTAAGTAATAATTACTTAAAGTAATTAAGTGATAATTAATCAGGAAAGATTAATTGAGTTGGGTAATTAAGTGATGTTAGTTAATTAATTTATTTGTAATTAATTAATGAATAGAAGTTGGATTGAAGGCAATCCAAGTATTTAATTTAAGGATTAATTAAATTAATCAAGTTTGAATCAAACTTTTTTATGAATGATTAATGATTGGATGATATATATCATTGGATGAGTTAATGGTATTGGTTGTTGATTGGATGACATTGATTGATGGATGATGATATGAATATGCTATATCTGAATGTGATATATATATATGCTGCTTTGTGATATGTATAGATGCATGTGATAATAAATGCTTATCTATTACACCCATTTATGTTAAGTGATATTTCTGAAATATCTATTGTTTAAAATCCCTTAAGTATAACTTGGACTTTAAAATGGCGTTTGGTTTCGGTGAGACCGGGATCGGGTTTCCATATTTGGATATTCGAAAACCACACCGATTCCAATTAAACGTTAGGTCGTTAATCCAAGTGGAGCGAGTGAAGACTCGAGGTGTAAGGGCTATACGTCAGTATAACTCTGTGGGTGATTCCGTAATGAGTTTGACGGAATAGTGCTTATAGATTCGAGATGGAGATTTAGAGTGCAAGGGCTATGGTCGTTGACTCTGCGGGTGATTCTAAAATGAGTGCAACGAGATAGTGCCTTCGGTTTCGTTCGAACCCGGAACGAACTTGTATGGATTGAATGCTTTCAGCACATCGTCAGGAGGACGATGAGCATTCTAAGATTTGATGTCCTATAAAGGTAATCGCAGCCTCAAGCCTCATCAACCGGGAATGGCTAAAACAGGGGAGGTGCAGCAAGGCTTCGTGGGTCGCTCCCACTGGAGGGCAAGATACATCCCTGTCTAGAAGTCCCTTTTTATTTCGGCTGTGTGGGCAGTTGGTCTGCAGCCAACTGCGGGGTGGTCTTGTTCGGGACTGTTCAGTAAGGAATGGTTCCGGTCTTGTGTTGCAGGGGATGAAGGGAGTAATCCTCGGTACGGTGATCTAGGCCACGTACTGTGACGGGCGGTACCCCAGTAGCCCTGCCATTGATGGAATCCAAAATCCAATAAGTGCCTATACGGTTTTAATTGTGCCCAACTATGTTGGAACGTGAGATGTAAGCATTCCATCTATTTCTGTATTTTATTTTGAAAACCCTAGACGCTTATAATATCACTGGATTTCCTATCAAATGTTTTGGTTAGCGTAAGGTAAAAACTTTTCCATGTTTATGTGTGGGAAGTCTTACGTGATACCTTTTCTTTTCAAAGGATTTTCTAAAGTTAAGCAATCTTAAACCGTTTACTCACACCAGACCCCTGTCTGACCCGAGTGTTTATTTTCTGTTTTATTAAACTCTTGGGTACTCATATTATATATGAGTAGTCAAGTGATTCAGGTTATCTCTTGATGAAATCTGGAGGAGCTTTGGAGCAGGAGGCTTCAGCGTGTAGATATATAGTTAGAGTTTCCGCTGTGTTGTTATTCTGTGATGATGTCTTGTATTGTATTAGACAGAAATGTTATAACTGTCTAAGTTTGAGTTGTTTAGTTGTGTACTCTAATGTATATGATACTATGTATATGTTCTATATTATATTTAAATCGTTCCGCTGTGAGATTCTAATGTGTTGTTTTCTCTTTCTTCTCTTTCTTTTCTTCTTCTATCCCTTTCTTTCTTAATTAGTGATGCGATTTTCCGGGAGTGGAAAGTCGGGTCGCTACAGCTGGTATCAGAGCATTAGGTTGAGTAAATACCTAGGCTCTAGAGTGGTGTCTATCTTGAGAGAGCGTACTTGTAATTTTTATATATAAATATATATATTTATATATCTACCTAATCTGTTGGGTTATCTGTTCGGATTTTCCAACATAGGTTATAAAGGTAGATAAGGTAGAAGTGTGTGGAACACAACTACCACTAATGGAAGAGGTTTATATGTTGTAGTTGGAGGTGTTTATCGAGATTGTAGACCTAATACTGTCTCGAATAAGTTTTGTAGATTGGTGAAAGGATTTCTTTGAGTCCGGAGGAAGTATTTTCAAGAATTGGAGTATATTTTTGAAGTGTGAGGTTGATTTGCTCTCGAGTGAGCGGGGTTTCCTAGAGTTGAGTTGTCAACTGAGCAGAAGCAGTGGTGGTATCTTGATAGATTCAAGAAGGAATAGCTGTGTGATGAGATGCAGTATCCATAGATGGTTCTGAAGATGTTTTTTTTTGAAGCCAGATTAAGATGGTTTTGGAAGAGCAATTGATGTCTACTGCAATGAAGATTCGGATGTTTAGAGATTTTCTGGATCTCAAGTTAGGGTGTCTTATCTTTATTGAAGTTTGAGACTAAGGTCGATGAGTTACCTCATTTCGGACATGGTCTCATTTGTTTTCCTTATAAGAAGATAAGTGGTTGGTGTTTGGTTTGGAGCCGAGTTTCTTTGAGGAGATGTCTACTCGTGTCAAGGATTTTTAGAGAAATTGGATGTTAGTTTGGTGTTCCATGAAGCTTTTGGTTAAGGAAGATCTTTTGGCTTAGTAATATCATTGAAGTGAAGTTTGGAAGTAGCAGCATGGACCTATTTCTTCCATGATTCAGTAATATTTGGGATTCTACTATCAGCAGACCAGGCAGATGGTGAAGGCTTATCCTTTTCTTTGGAGGCTCAGCAGAGCAAGATATCTGTTGGAAGTGATCTATTAGTTTTTCTGATAGGTGAGCCATTCTGGAAAGATTTATCTTGATTAGGAAAGCTGTTCTAGTTGGGGAGATAGTTCTTTGGAACCAGAACTGAGAGGAATCGCAAAAGTGACTTGCGATTAGTTTGGGAATCTTTGAGTATTCTTTGGATTGATCATCTTATTTTGAGTTGAGATTCTGTTGAGATTTTTTGACCAAGTGGAATGGTCAATAGATCTTTATGAGTTGGATGAGCTGTATATGAAAAAAAAAAATTTGCTTATCCTCTTCGATAGCATTCTTATCTGCTCTAGATCAGAGTTGTGCAACGGAAGCGAGTTTGGCAGCTATTCTAGAATGAGAGCAACCAGGAGTCGCAGTAAGGAATTTCTATTGGAAATTCAAGTATGAAGGAATTTTCTGGATTTGAAGGTAAGGTTGTCAAGTGCAACTGTTTGGCTATTCCAGATAAGAGATGCAGGTTTGAAGTCCATTGATGCTTGTGGTATAGAGTTGTATGTTGGATTTCAGCAAATTATTATTTTGGAAAGCCATTTTGTTGGGTAGGACCTGGAGTTTTGGTTTGAGTTGGAGATGTTGTTTCTTGAAGCAATCAGCAAGGGTTAAGCTGATCAGGAATATTGGAGGTGACCCAGAGCATCTGAAGAGTTGTGCAGTTAAGAACTGAGAAATTTTGGAATGTGCAGTTAGAATTTGGATATTGTTGTAGTTTTATCCAATCAAAGGTAATATAAGAATGGGTAAAACTGGAGAGTTCGCTCTGGTAGTATTTTGAGTTTTTCTGTGTTCTCCGGAGATTAGATTTTTATCTACAGGATTGAATTGCCAGTTCGGATATCTGGAAATTCATTATATTTCACATATCTCTGAGGAATGTGTATATGATTCTTCGAGTGATAGAATCAGTAGTTAAGAAGGATTTGGTAGTTGGGATGGTTTTGAGTTTAATCTGATATCTTGTTCAGATTTGAAGAATCAGATGAGGGAGTTCTTGGTTTTAGTAGTATAGTTAGTTAAAATTCTGTAGAGCGAGTATTCCAGTATAGGTACCTGGAAACTCTAGATAATATTAGGAGATTCTATTCAGAATTTTGTCTGGGTAGATAAAATTGTTTGTTTGAATTGGTTGAATTGGTTGCTATGATTGGTAGTGTATGATTGATTGTATGATTGCTAATTTAAATTCTTTAGCTGGGTTATTAAATTATCTTTGCTTTTAAATTTCGGGGACGAAATTCTTTTAAGGGGGGAGGAATGTGACGACCCGAAATTTTGAGCAATATCAATTTAATAATCTTTGATAATAATTAAATTGATTTGATCATTTTATATTATAAATTGACAAGTTAAAATTATTTTAAAGATTAATGATAATAATTTGTTAATATCTATTCATATTTTTCTTTGCAATATGAATAGGCAAGATTAATTCTTTTGAAGTTTATAATAATTTGATTTGGGAATATCTATTTTGGTAAATAAGAAGTTTTTAATGTAATAAAACTTTATATTCAAATTGTAATGTATATGAATGTACATATTGTGATTTGAGATTTGTTTTAAAATTTAATACAGTAATTATCAAATTTAATGTTAGAATGTTTCTATTTGAAATATGTATATGTATATTTGTATATATATATTTGAAATAGGAATTTTATTAATTTGAACTTAATAAGAGTTTTCAAACTTTAATAAATATATAATTTGTAATTTAATATATTAATCTGATTTAGTGCTTTTGAAAATAATATTTGAGATTAAAATTTTAAATAACAAAGTTAATTTCTTATTTTATAAATATAAATTTTAGTTTCTGTTTTAAATTAGATAAAATTTGTTTTACAAATACTTATATAAAGAATTAAACTAAGTTTCTCAATTCATAAACAAATGATAGAATTAAATTAATTAAAACATAAGTTATTTAAAAAATGTCTATATGAATTTACTTTTGAAATATTTGTTTAAGTCTAAAGTTTATTTTTATATGATAAAAACATTTTTTTTAATATTTCATAAATACATTGTATATAACTTAAATAGGTTATTAAAAAGAAGATAACATTTAAAACATTAATAAAACATTAGAAATAACTTTTGTAAATATTAATTAAATATTAAGAACATTTGTAAAATATTAATAAACAATAAATAACACTTGTAAAACAATTAATATGCATGTTAAGACACTTGTGAAGCATGGTGCATATGTGTAAGATCTTGAGAGCATTAAGTGACAAATGTCTCTTCCTTGTAAAATTAAATTTAAAATGTAAATTGTAAAATTGAAAGAAGAAATTAATCTTCAGTAAAAATTTCTTTCTTCTTTCAACAATAATGCAAATAAAAAATGAATAGAAATCTGAAAAGCAAGTTCAAAACAAAGAAATCTGTAAAATCTGAAACCTGGAAACTCAATCAATGCAAGAATTCAGAATCAACAAGCAATTCTAGAAATTCAGAAGAAACATCAACATGAAAAACTGGAAAATGCAGCAGCTAGATCTAATTCAAGAGCTTGCAAATGAATTAGAAGATAAGAAGCAAAATATGCAACAAAATGAAGAAGTCTGGAAATTTATCAACATGCAAATCTGAAAATTTAACATGCAGAAGGAATCAAGAGCTAATAAATTGCATGCCTGGGAAGCAATATATGCAGTTCTGTTTTCTGCAATTAAAAAGGTGAGTAAATGAATTTAAAAAAAAAACAGTCTTAAAGCATGGATTTCATTTTGTTATTATAAATAAATATCATGTTGTTGCTTGGAAACCAGAATTGAATTTAATGCATGTTTGTATGTGAATGTTTGATTGCATGTTTGAGTATATGGTTTGAAATACCTGTACAGTTTAAAGATTTCAGCATTTATAAAACAGTTCAACCTCATGATAAAATAAATAACTTGATAATGGATTCGAATTTGACTTTGTTTTGTATATAAAAGATGTTTGTAATCAACCAACTTATCATCTAAAAATGCTTGTAGGTTTTAAAATTGAATAACCAGTTTAAAATATTCAAATTTACAGTTAAATTTCAAATTTGGGTCAAAAGTTTTGAATCCAAACTTGAGTTTTGATTTCGTAATCATAATGCAAATATGAAATCATGATTTTAGAAGCTTGAATCACAAATTTTAGATCAGTAATTTGTGAGAATTTGGAGTTTAAGTGTTTTGAGTATTTTGACCAAATTAAGGCGAACGACGGCAAGATTATGGACGAGGTTGTGCTCGAAGGTGGAGGGAGCAACAAGGATCATGGGAAAAATACTCATGAATTTTATTAATGATCGAATTGGCCATGAATTGAGTAAGTAGGGTTTTGATTGCTGAAGATGCCGATGATGTTCATTGGTTACTGCGTCATCATGTTGTTACCGGAGGTTATCGCGAGCATTGCAGAGGGTCCAGGGGATTGTGGGGAAGCTTCAATGGTGGTGACGTGGTCTCTGGTGAAGGAATTGGTCGGCGGTGGTTGATTTAGTTGTGGGTGGGTTTCAAGCAGTTTTGGGGCTGAGGGTCGAAATCGCGTGTTCGATCGTTTTGGGTTTACTGGGTTTTGAAAATTGATTTTGGGAACGATAGCAACTTGGAGGAGTCAAGCATGGAGTTCGTCGACGTCCAGCGACGTTGTGCACGTTAACGTGCACGGAGGGGAAGTATCAGTTGATGTTGGGTTGAATTGGAGAAGAAGAGGTAGGGGACTCGAAGTTTATCTCGTGTTTGTTGTGGGTAGGACTCGAAGCAAGGTAAGGTTAGGGGAAACTCGGTTTGTTTTCATGTTTTACTTGGGATGTTACTGGGTTTTTGAGTGGGTTACTCGAGCATTTAGGTATCCAGGTTTTAGTACAGGGTTCGATATAATTAATACAAAGAATATTTGTTTTAGAAATAAAGTTTTTGAAACAAAGGGTTAAACAAGTTCAAATTGAATTTGTTTTCAAAATTATGTTTTAAAACAAATTTATATATTTTAAATTATGGAAGTTTTAAAATAAAATAAGTGGATTTGAAATGAAGTTTATATTAAACTTTATTAAATAAATTTGGAAAGGTTTTAAAGATTTTAAAGTTCAATCTAAAATATGTTTAAATTATAATTGATTTCTAAATATTATATTTTATTTAAATAAAGTTTAATGATTTAGAATTTGATAATCAATTGTAATAAAGATTATCTTTAGTTATTTTGAATTTGATTTAATTAAAGATAATTAAATTTGTAAAGATAATTGAGATAATTAAATCATTTTTAATTATCAAGTTTTATTTGTTTATAAATGATTTAAATTAAGATGATGTTTTCTAAATCAAGAACCATCATTATATAAGAAGTTAAGAATCATTTAATTAATTTTAAATGATTAAGTTAAATAATGAATTAAATAATTAATTTGTGATTAATTAAGATAATCACTTTGGATTAATCTAATATAATTACTTAGGGAAGTAATTAAAGTAATTAAGTAATTAATTACTAAAGGTAATTAAGTGAAGAATAATTTCTTTATGAAAAGTAATTAAGTCATGTGATTAAGAGTTAATCACTTTAGTTATTAATTATAGAATTAATTAATAATTAGTTAAAGGTTTAAATTATTTGATTAATGATTAATGAATAAAAGGATTAAGAGTAATTAACTAAGTGATTAATTACTTGTTAAAGTAATTAATTAAGAAAGAAATGTAGTTAATGATGTAATCATTAATTAATGAAAATAATTAGTTAATTGTTAATTAATAATTTAAGAATAATTAATTTAAAATTAAGTTTTAATTACTAAATGTAATTAAGAATAATTAATTAAATATGATTAATTAAAAGTAATTAATCAATGTGATTAATTAAAAGTGATTAATCAGGTATGATTAAAAGATAGTTAAGGGATAATCATCAGGATAATTAAAGAAGAATTAATCAAGGTTGATTAATTTTAAAAGGTAATTAAGAGGTAATTACTTAGTATAATTTGGAAGTAAAGTAATCGGGATGATCAATTAATATGGTAATTAAGTAATAATTACTTAAAGTAATTAAGTGATAATTAATCTGGAAAGATTAATTGAGTTGGGTAATTAAGTGATGTTAGTTAATTAATTTATTTGTAATTAATTAATGAATAGAAGTTGGATTGAAGGCATTCTAAGTATTTAATTTAAGGATTAATTAAATTAATCAAGTTTGAATCAAACTTGTTTATGAATGATTAATGATTGGATGATATATATCATTGGATGAGTTAATGGTATTGGTTGTTGATTGGATGACATTGATTGATGGATGACGATATGAATATGCTATATCTGAATGTGATATATATATGCTGCTTTGTGATATGTATAGATGCATGTGATAATAAATGCTTATCTATTACACCCATTTATGTTAAGTGATATTTCTGAAATATCTATTGTTTAAAATCCCTTAAGTATAACTTGGACTTTAAAATGGCGTTTGGTTTCGGTGAGACCGGGATCGGGTTTCCATATTTGGATATCCGAAAACCACACCGATTCCAATTAAACGTTAGGTCGTTAATCCAAGTGGAGCGAGTGAAGACTCGAGGTGTAAGGGCTATACGTCAGTATAACTCTGTGGGTGATTCCGTAATGAGTTTGACGGAATAGTGCTTATAGATTCGAGATGGAGATTTAGAGTGCAAGGGCTATGGTCGTTGACTCTGAGGGTGATTCCAAAACGAGTGCAACGAGATAGTGCCTTCGGTTTCGTTCAAACCCGGAACGAACTTGTATGGATTGAATGCTTTCAGCACATCGTCAGGCGGACGATGAGCATTCTAAGATTTGATGTCCTATAAAGGTAATCGCAGCCTCAAGCCTCATCAACCGGGAATGGCTAAAACAGGGGAGGTGCAGCAAGGCTTCGGGGGTCGCTCCCACTGGAGAGCAAGATACATCCCTGTCTAGAAGTCCCTTTTTATTTCGTCTGTGTGGGCAGTTGGTCTGCAGCCAACTGCGGGGTGGTCTTGTTCGGGACTGTTCAGTAAGGAATGGTTCCGGTCTTGTGTTGCAGGGGATGAAGGGAGTAATTCTCGGTACGGTGATCTAGGCCACGTACTGTGACGGGCGGTACCCCAGTAGCCCTGCCATTGATGGAACAATAAGTGCCTGTACGGTTTTGATTGTGCCCAACTATGTTGGAACGTGAGATGTAAGCATTCCAGCCATTTCTGTATTTTATTTTGAAAACCCTAGACACTATTATAATATCACTGGATTTCCTATCAAATGTTTTGGTTAGCGTAAGGTAAAAACTTTTCCATGTTTATGTGTGGGAAGTCTTACGTGATACCTTTTCTTTTCAAAGGATTTTCTAAAGTTAAGCAATCTTAAACCGTTTACTCACACCAGACCCCTGTCTGACCCGAGTGTTTATTTTCTGTTTTATTAAACTCTTGGGTACTCATATTATATATGAGTAGTCAAGTGATAATATGATACTTGTATTGTATTAGACAGAAATGTTATAACTTGTATTGTGATGATGTCTTGTATTGTATTAGACAGAAATGTTATAACTGTCTAAGTTTGAGTTGTTTAGTTGTGTACTCTGATGTATATGATACTATGTATATGTTCTATATTATATTTAAATCGTTCCGCTGTGAGATTCTAATGTGTTGTTTTCTCTTTCTTCTCTTTCTTTTCTTCTTATATCCCTTTCTTTCTTAATTAGTGATGCGATTTTCCGGGAGTGGAAAGTCGGGTCGCTACAATGAACCCATTAACAAAGTGTTGCAATTCTAAGAAAGGTGTTGAAAATTTCTTCTCATCATTTATAAAGCACTACTTCATGCAAACAATGATTTTATAGATTATAATTTGATTTCTCAAATTTAACCAAATAGTAACATACCAAATTAAAACAAATTAAGCATAGAATTCTACTGCAAAGTCGTAGCCTGATCGCTGCCCAAACACCCCAAAAGAACCGCAGACAAAACCTCCCTCGATTTGGAATCAAGTGATCAAAAAACTTGATCAAAGCGTCCAACTGGTGCACTTTTTGTGCCTACCTATGCAAATGTTGTGGATGGCTGAAACAGGCAGCTTACTATATAAGTTTTGTGATTTTTGTTTTGCTTGTATCTCATTCATTTTAAATCGGATTCTTGATCCATTTTCTTCTAAATTTAGACATGATTCTTTACCAACTTTCTACTTTTATTTCATTATAAACATTGAACATAAATCGTTTCAAAATTGTTATGCAAATCAACGTTTTCAAGCTAGTTTCCATAAAATAGAAATCTATTGTTTTCACATATATCTTCAAAATACCTTTAAAAATGATTGTAAATTCAAAATAAAATCATTGCAACCTGATATATCAAATTGCAATTTATAAATTTTTAGATATAATTTATATATGTGTGTGTTGTATATTTATTTCAATATAATTATTTCATAGCTTAAAACAATGTTTATTTTCCATTTCTCACTATATAAATCATATCTCTTAGAATATATATATATAAATCCATAAGTACATTTCTAAATTCATATATATATATATATATATATATATATATATATGTTTTAACTTCAGAAATAATTTCTGTATCATTTTGATGTGATTTATAACCCAAATCAATTTTAAACAAAACCGAGCTGATTTTCATATATTATGAAATCGTATCTTTATATATTCATATAAATTTAATAAAACTCCACAAATTAGTTTTTATACACGATACAATCATATCAAACTTCATAAAATAATTTTGAATCCATTTGACATGATTACATGTACCACACAGTTTAAAACAATTTCTTGCTTGTTTTCACATATTATGAATTGTATGTATATGAATTCATATAAATTATATAATAATGCACGTCAATTATATTTAAGTCTGTAAATCTGATATAGAAATTCATTCATATAAATTTCTAACCATTTTACTATAAATTTCCCAATTATATTTAACTCACTTGTAAAACCCATTTTATAAATTTCTTATTTATTTAATTCCAAATTTATTTCAAATTGTAAACAAAACCAAATAAAATTCCCCAATTTTATCTTAAAATTAATCAAGGTAAATTAAATCACATGTCATATTTAATTTTAGGTAATCTCGACCAGGGTTGCTACAGATCCATTCATTCAACGGTCCCCCATGTTTGATTCACGTGTCCAATATCATCAGCAACAACATGATTTTCCATACTCTGAGCATTAGCAGCACGATTAGAAGTCAAATCCATGTCGCCTTCCAGATGGCGAGCGCTTGACCCACCATTGGAGGGGTCGGTACCAACCCTTAACAATCGGTCAGTATCAATCCTTAAATTTGAGCCTAGAGCTCATCATCTTCCTTAGTAAGATGTTCCAATGGTGTTCTGAGTCCTCTTCTACTTCCCATCCCTTCGTCTCTGCTCAGATGATGAGGAGCTTTCTGACTCTAAACTGGAATCTCGTTTTCTCCTCCTACGACTATTCTGAGTTGGTTCATTCAGCAATCTCAATCTCTACTGCATCGTTTGATTCATCTCATTCTAGCTAGCTAAGAATTTGTCTTCCATCTGCTTCGTCATCCTATCCATCTCCATTTTGGTCATGATGTCAGTTGGAGTCTAGATCTCTGTCTGCCTGGTTGTTGTGCAACTTCATCCACATGATGAATATCATAGTTCCCAACATCACTAGTAGCTCTTGTAGTGGTCGTACATTCTTTCCTTAATGGGGCCATTGCAAATAGCTTCTCGTATATTGTTGAATATATGAACAGTAGAATTAAGTGGTTGAAGAATGGGATCCATCCCATGGATACCAGAAATCCAACAATAGATGATGGATCCAAATAGCCTGAGAATATCTTTCTCGATGAAAGTACCAAAATGCTTGAACCAAAAATAGCACAGACACCTATAAATTATAGTAGAGAATAAAAAATTAAGAATTAAGTGGAAAACAAGCAAGAAAGTGCGCAAAATAATTTATAATGGTTCGAAAAATTAAGATCTACATCCACTTTATTGTTTTATTTCTTATATTCTGACTTGGAGGCAGAAGTTCTTAGTGGTCGGTACAACTTCGACACATAGATTTTCAGAACTACAAGAATATAAAGTGGAATAGAACTAGAGACTAAAAGATCTCAAAAAATGAGCCCTACCTTCCTATTTATGGAGGACAGGCCTAAGATCTCGTACAAAATATCTTCAGGCCATTCTCTATGCTTTAGGTCAATTCTTCCAAAAAAATAGGTGATACCTCATCAGTCTATATAGGTCGGTACAACTCCATGGCTAGCGGTTGGTACCGACCAATAAGATAGCCAATATGGTTGCCTTCAACTCCATAATTGTTTGCACCGATATTACCTAGTTTTTTAGTATAAATGATGGAGTTGTGGAAGAAAAAAGTTGCAGATTCAAGACTTCATTATGATTGATAGATAATTGTATTGGATCGACAAAACAACACTTGGGATAGGCATTTAACATCAAGCAGGGCATGTAGGCAAAAGAAGGGACACACCTGTAGAAGAAATATGGGTGGTACCGACCTAGGGTATGGGTTTGTACCGACCCCTAACTTGGGTGGATCCATCTTGCTTTGGCCTTGGGTTAGTTTACGTTTGCCCTTATCCTCGTTTATTTGGAGTACAATCTGAGAAATTTGGGTGTTTGTTTGGTGCTTGGTTAGAAGATTTGCTGAGATCTTTGTGCTTTGAGTTTTCCTTTGTTTGCTTGGAGTCAGATCCAAGAGTTTTGTGTATCTGACCCGAGACTTCTATGTGTCCGACCCGAGTTTGCTTGTTTGGAGTTAGGGCCAAGATTTCTGTGTGTCTGACATGAGTTTTCATGGGTCGATACCGACTCCACTCCATGTGTCGGTACTAAACCAACTTTGGGTCATGCTTGGGGTTTCTACATATATTACTTCAAGTCGAGCTTGTGGGTGTGCTTCGAGTTAGTTATTCCAAAAACTTAAACTTTAAAATTTTAAATTTTTTTTGTTATTTCATTTTTATTGTTTTTTATGATATTCCCAAAATACTTGGGTCATTTTCCATTGTTCGCTCATCCAATTCTATCCTTCAAATCTATTCAAAGACTACGACAAATTTGATTGTAGCACTTGTCCCTCAAAGTACGCCTTGTGAATTCTTGGTTGTACTTGGTTTCTAGACTTTAGAGCTATCTCTTCGGGCTGCCTGCCTTGATAACTTCTAAGTTCAACCTGTCTAGTCTATCCGCATATTGCCTGATTGAATAGGCTAAATAACGATATTCGTGTTAAAATCACTTCAATTTGGTTGTTTAATACTCGACACTGGTTTTGAAAATGATATATTTCATAATCAGTATAAAAGGATAATGGGAATGGCCCCAATGAAATATGTAGGCACAATATTAATTTTTTTTATAATGTAGCATTTAAGGTGGGTACCTTATGCATTGACAATAGGATTTATCATACATGTTATGTTGTTTATAGTATCACACTTCGGTAATGTATTTCATACATATAATAGGTAGCATATCCGAATTAAGATTACTTAATCGCATTTAGAGTGTTCTCAAGTATTTATAAAATACTGGAGAATTGTTTATAGAAACAATGAACTGCTTATAAAGGCGCATGCTCGAACTTCATTAATGATATCGAGTATAGTGTGTCTATCATATATTCATGTTCAAGTTTAAGTTAAGATCTTTAAGTTAGAAATGTTTCAAATAATAAATAGTGGCTGATTCAACCAATGGGTAACTACATCGCCTTGAAAAAAAACTACAATGTTAGAAGTATAAATAAATGCTCAAACTTATAACTAAGTTGACAATTATTCCAAACTTTGGGAATCCCATGACATTGCTATATGATAATAGTGCCACGATATAGCTTGCAAGAACTTGACAGAAGTCGAGAGACATACTTCGAATAGTTCCACATGACCTGTGTAGTCAATCCCCCGCTATTACCCCGCTATAACCCCACAATATCTCATAGCGGATTTCTACCGCAACAATTTTTCCATATAGCCCCAATATATAGCCTTTCTGCTTTAATCCCCACTATTTCCGCTATATCCCGTTATTCCCGCTATATTTTGCTATTTCCGCTATATCTTCTTTAATAAAATGAATTAAAAAATTGCATTTATACATTATAAAAATTATGAAACTAATTTATTTGATTTAATTTTTAATATATTTTAATGAAAATACTCTAATATTCTACTAAATTCAATTATGTAATATAACAGTTTTACGTTTATTTAAAGTATATTCGCACATGTTTTTTGTTTAAAATGATTTATGTATTATTTATAATTCAATTGAATGATAATTTTTCATTTAATTACCATTTATATATTTGTAAAAGCACTAAGTACGAGTTTTATATGCTAGTTTAGAGATATCCGCTATATCCCGCTATATCCTCGCTGTATCCCCGCTATGACATTTTGCACCTCCACCGCTTTGAATCTGCCGAGTGCTTTAACTGCACAGCACATGACCAAGGCAGTTTATCAACATCAAAGAAAGTTGATAGACATAGTAGATATTTAAAAAAATAGCATACTCGATCACTAAGGGACTGACCAATTAGTTTTTGAGAAAACTGATCGAAGAAGTTAGAATAAGATTCCAAATTGACCCCAAGTGCAAGTAGGAGATTGATCGAGTTAGGGGTATGCCATATGGATAATTATGTAATTTGTTATATATATAAAAATATCTAACTTGATGACCATTCTTGTTCAAAGTATAAGGCTTTTTCTTTCTATTATGTACATTTTATATCGTAACATAATTAATAAAGAATTAATTTAAAGTATTTAAATATAAAATCTTTAAATGATACGTCATGAAATAGTAATTAAAATGTATTGTAATCATGAAATATTTAATATATTAAAACTAACATATTATTTTAAATATTATTAGTCAAAATGTTTCTAGATGAGATAGTGATACATTCGTTTAGACTGGAGTGCATAATCCTCTCTAATGTTAGGTAGTGTGTTACTTATGGAATGACTCACTTGAAAGTTCTATGTTGGTTAATATAACTAAGATCAAAAAGACAATCTCGGTGTGATGATGTTACATAATTTCCATGACTTAAGAATACAGCGAAACTTTATTGTGGATGCTTCATTTTGAATATAGTTAAATCATGGCATAACATCAATCGAACAATTATAGTTGGGTATAATTTGTATCATTGGAAGTGAAATACTATTCAATAGAGAATTTATCTCCCCAATTATATGATGTTAGTATCATGGTCAACTATAATCAACTCAAATTCAAAGTCTCTGACCAAAGACGTACGTTTATTAGTAGTTGTTGTTATTTAACCAAGGATCTTTTGTTTGGACTTACAAAGTTGAATGTGGATGATGTTGGAATTATGAATAAAATAAAATTCTATAATTCCTAATGTAATATAGTTTTGATGAAAAGAAATGGTGAAAAAAAACATTACTACAGGGTATTGCTTATAATAAGTAAAATTGGATTTCATCGAAAGATGTATAAGTGATAAATTCAATCAAAATGTCATACTACCTGCTAAGGAAATTTGTGAATGTTGATATTTGACTATTAAATATTAATTGATGATTTAATTAACACATTTGAGTTACATAACTGATGTTATCTGGTATCCGGACCTAGCTATATTGAACTGACTGCACAAGATAGAATTGACTGATATCGAGAACGATGACCTCAGAGCAATGGCTGTAGGACCCGAAAGTGTAGTACAAATGGTTATTTGAAGCCAAAATTGAATGAAATTGGTAGATAAATGATGTAGAATGCTTGAAATATGAATATTAGCATGCACAAGAAAGGGATTAGCATGGCATAGTGGTACAATAAGGATCGACATAGTTAGTTTAACAAGGAATCAGCATGGATGAAGTAAACAAGGGAACGAAATGGATGAAGCAATTGAGGGACCGACATAAATAGAGGTATATGGATCGGCATGATTAGATAAGCAGATGGATCGACATGGTTAAGGTAAGATGGATCGGCATAACATGTTAGAGGGATTGACAGAGTTTTGACGGGTAGTAGGGAATCGGCCTACTGGAGTCTACTATAAGCGATCGGCACATAGCTCCTTAAAGGGTTCGGAAGAATATAGCTTACAAGGGAAGTTGAGCCAAAGATCAATCAAAAGCATGAGCTTGTCTATTCCAAATGACTTGATATTTGAAGAGCCAACTTGTCTAAGCATGAAGAAGATGCCATATGGATCGCGGCCCAAGAATCGACCAATGAAGGGATCGATACCGATCCCTATTCACTGGGATTGAGGTCTTACGACCCCTATGATAGGCCCATATGGATAAGAGGGTCCTATAGCCGAAGTTTTAGAGAGATTGGTGGTCATCTTCACCTGTAAGTATTGGCCTGGAGGGTCATTATGAGGATCTTTACGCTGCTGATAACATTAGTCTTTATTGTAATCAAGTTTTCTCCTTATTTCTCGATGTTTGCTGCTTTAATCAAATAATAGTGAATCAACAAAGATAATCTACAAAGTGGACGCACGCATACAACATAGAACCACTATTAGTTCTCGTGTTCTTGGTTATTGCTTGAATTTTCTTATTAGTTTATTTTATTCCTCTGTTTCAATTTTACTTTCTTCATTTACTTCCCTACGTAAATCTATTCTTGGGTGTTTGTAAGCAATTTGGTTGCAAAAAATTTGGTGCTTTCACTGAGAAACTGATTCTTAGCCTATTAGGATCCCTTTTGTTGCTACTGGATTGGGCAAATTCCCCAATGGAGATCCATAGCTATCTTCATAAAGTTACTTACACTACTCAGATTTGCAAAAATCTAAACAAGGAGATTGATAATGGTGAAACATACCAGATCTACTTCTCGGAATGTAGATAGAAATGAGACTGCTTGCATTTAACAAGAAGGCCCAAGAAATCAACCTGCAAATTTGAATGTTGATCCAGTTGAATGATTCTATAACCCGAGCTGAATTTCATAATGTAATAAGAGTGTTAATGGAAACCCGACAACAACTAAATGAGCAGATTCAGACTAATATTAGCCTAATGAACCAATTTCTTAACAATAGTGTGGGAAGGCTAGAAGGGATCCCTCTTCTTACTCGACATCAGAAAGTTCAAGCTCATCGGATGAATACCAGAGGCTTAGGCATCACAGGCATGAAGGAGATCACACATAAACATCGAAGCACTACTTGGCAGACCAATATGGTATGCCAAGACCGATCAGTGATGATCTCTCTCTAGGGAACAATACCGATCCCTCCTTTAGAGGAGGGATTCCCCCACTACACTTAGGCAATAGTGCTGGAGTTCTTCTCGAAAGCTTGGATGTTGGAGTTCGATCGAATGCTGATCAGGTATCCCACCGAAAAGATAACGAGAAAAATATTCAAGGTGCGCATCAAGAAGATGGTGAACCAAAAACATGTGAAACGGCCCGTAGACATCGACCGAACCATTCATGTGAGGTGGATCACGATCACCGCTTCGCACCATCCATCCAGATGCCGGACTTATCAGCAATGGTCAGACAGTTGGTAAGAAAGAACTAAGGATTGACTAATGAAGTCTAAGGAATCTTGAGAAGCCATACCTTGTTTACTGACAACGTTCTTCATGTAGAATACCAAAGAAGGTTTAACATGCCATTAATGCCTGCCTACGAGGAAAAACCCAACCCCATACAACATATCATGAGGTACGAATGGCTGATGGATTCTACGAGAGCTAATAACGCAACCATGTGCAGATGCATTCACATAACCCTTTCCTAGATAGCAACGATGTGGCTCACAAGACTGCCCCCGTGGTCAATTTCGAGATTCGATGAGTTGGCAACCAAGTTTGTTGAGCAATTGCAAATGCATGTGACTCGTCCTAAAGACATGATGTTCCTTTCCAGCATCATCCATGCCCAGAGGAGTCATTGAAAGATTACCTGGAGAGATTGCATATCGCCACCATGGAGGTTAGTAACCTAATTGATCATGCTATATGTATGTCTGTGATGAGAGTGATTGATCCGAAATCAGAGTTTGGTGACTGGTTGGCTAGATAGCAGCCTGCCACGTTAGAGTGCTTCTATTCAAAGGCAGCTCAATTTCTGAGGAAGGAGGAAGCCGGATCCTCAAGGAAAAAGAACATTGCAGGATTGATTGGAGAAGCAATACAGAGTAATATTGCAATAAAATAGTCTGATGACCGTTTCAAGGAAAGTTCAAGTGAATGTTCAGAACAAGCCAAATCAACAAAAGAAAGATGGAGATAGGAATCGAGAACGGATGAGGGATTTTGGGAGACTAACGCCTAGGATTCCAATCTATAAAAATTACACTCCACTAAATACGTCCTTGGAGAACATTTATCTATCCACTTGCAATACCATGTAGTATAAGAAGCCGCCTCCAAAAGAGTTGTTAGAGAGACAGAAGTACACCGGGAAATATTGCCGATTTCATGAATATTATGGGCATAATACAAATAATTGTTGGCATCTTCAGGATGCTACAGAAAAATAGATTTGGGAAAAGAAGCTGCAAGAATTTTTGAAAACTCTGTAGGATGGCGGACAGGGGTCATTTGACTCCAATCGAGGACAAGCTTCACGTAGGGCTGAGGAGCCTACACGGACCGATGGAAGACTGGTGATAAATTTGATAGTTGGGGGGCCACACCCTACGGACAGGATTTGGCAAGAGAAGGAACACTATGCGTGCGCGATATGGCATGTAAATTTTGAATGTTGTACGAAAACGGAAGATGGAACTTTGGCAAAACAGCAACGCACTATGGCAGATGATATTGTGTTTTGGAACAGGGATGCAGACAAGGTAGAGGCACCAACAATTGACGCGATGTTCATTTTAGCTATGATTGGTCCTACATTTGTGAGAAGGATTTTGATTGATTATGGAAGTTCATTGAATATAATCTTCAAAAAGGCATATGATCAGATGAGGATGGAAGCTAAAGATTTAAAATCATCTAAAGCTCGTATTCATGGTTTTAATGGCGTTGCAACTAAGGCTGTAGAATACATGAAATTACCTGTTGAATTGGGAGAAGGGAAACGAAGGAGAGTGCGAATCTTTCCGTTTGTTGCTTTGGATGTTGACTCTCTGTATAATATTTTTCTGGACTGAATGGTCGTAGCTGAGTTCCGAGCAACTCTTTCCCCATGGTGTTTAACTCTGAAGTTTTTGACCAATAATGGCATAGGAGTTATTTATGGCGATCAGGCAACTAGACATGCCTATTATGTATCTGAGTTGAGGAAAGCTCGACATAAGGAGAAGGGAAAGGGTGTGGACAAAGCCGTTTACATCCAAACCACCAAAGATTGACAACCAACGCCTGAGCCTTGGCTTGGGCACCACAGCCGGTTCTATAGAGATATAGACTTGAGAGATGATGAAGAGAAGCCCAAAGAGACCAGGTCTACAATGGCTGAGCTAAAGATTGACATCATGATCAGCCACAACGACCCATCATGAGTCTTAGAGATTGGGTCATAGATCAGCCTCCCGATGGTGAAAGAACTTGCTGGTTTTCTCCAAACAAACCTAGATGTATTCGCTTGGACTCACTCTAACATGTGTGGAATCTTGCCTGCCATTGCAAGCCATATATTGAATATTGACCCGAAGTGTATTTGGGTGAAGAAAATAAGACGAGGCATGGATCCGGAGAGATCCGCTGTCCTTAAAGAGGAGGTGGATAAACTAAAAGTCAACGGGTTTATCTACGACGCCCATTGTTCTGAATAGGTATCTAATCCCGTACTTGTGAAGAAGGCGAATGGAAAATGGAGAATGTGCATTGACTATCAGATCTAAACAAAGCATGTCCAAAATACTGTTTTCCCCATCCAAGGATTGACCAGCTTGTTGATTCAACCACAGGATACGAATTGCTATTATTTATGAATGCACATTCGGGATATAACAAATCCCAATGCATATCCCCGATCAGGAGCACCCCAGTTTTGTTACAGATGTTGGGTTGTATTGTTACGTAGTAATTCCGTTTGGATTGAAGAATGTTGGAGAAACCTAACAGCGCTTGGTTAACAAGATGTTTAAAGACCCGATTGGAAAGTCAATGAAAGTGTATGTGATGATATGCTCGTGAAGTCACGACGATCAGCGACCACATCAGAGACTTGGCAGAAATGTATGACATCCTCGGACATTACAAGATGAAAATCAATCCTTTGATATGTTTGTTCGATGTTGCATCAGGAAAATTCTTGGGCTTTATTGTCAATGCTTGTGGAATAGAAGCTAATCCATAGAAGATTCAAGATATCCATGATATCCCAGTGCCAAGAACCATTAGATAAGTGTAGAGTTTAAAAGGGAAGGTTGTCGCTTTAAGTTGATTTATCTCCAGAGCTACCGATAAATGCATTCCTTTCTTTGATTTGATTAGGACGGGAAAAAGAAATTTTGAATGGACGTAGGATTGTAAAGACGCATTCCATGCTCGGGTGAATCATTTGGGGACACCCCCATCTTGTCAAAGCCGGTAGATCATGAGGAGTTGTTCATTTACTTGGCTCTATCAACATATGCTATAAGTGTCGCCTTGGTTCATGAGGAGAATCGTATCTAGAGGCTGGTGTATTATGTCATTAAATGATTGACAAGAGCAGAAAGGAATTATTCGAAAATAGAGAAATCGGCATACTGCTTGCTAATTGCATCACGGTAGCTTCATCCGTACTTTCAGGCACATCCAGTCAATATTTACACCGACCAAACAATACGATAGGTCCTACAGCGACCAGAGACATCTGGGAGGTTACTCAAATGGAAATTTGAGCTCAGCCAATTCGACATTACTTATCTCCCCCGAAGAGCTATCTAGGGGCAGGCTTTAGCGGACTTTATAGCAGAGTGTACTATGAAGGATGATCTCCCAGAAGGAAGTGAAATCCCTACTATATGATGGATGTTATATATTGATGGAGCATCTAAGGATCGTTGTTCTAGGGCTATGATTCTGCTTGTAACTCCTGAAAACTGGCCAATTTGTTATGATTTGAAGCCTGATTTCCCAACAACAAACAACAAGGCTGAGTATGAAGCGTTGATTGTTGGACTTAAACTCGCTAAAGAACTTAGAGTTAAATCTCTTGAAATCTTCTGTGATTCACAATTGGTGGTGCATTAAGTTAGAGGAGACTATCAGGTTAAGGGACAATGACTTGCCCTTTATCTTACCCGAGTTCATAGGTTGTTGATAGAATTTGAATACTTTGACATTTCACATATTCCACATGATCAAAATAAAGAGGCTGATACGTTGGCAAAGTTTGCTAGTATCGATGATGCACAAAAGATGGGTTTGGTGTCGGTTGAAATATTGGATACCCCAAGTATAAACATGATGGAAATCGATCAAGCACTGGAGGCAGAATCTGAAAGGGAATCATGGATGACTCCAATTAATAAATATTTACTACATGGGGTCCTGCCAGATAAACATGGAAGTGGATGCTCGATCTTATCTTCATCAAGGGCACCGATGATTTAAGCATTAAATCCCGAAAAATTAGTATCAACCAGGTCCTCGGTCGTTTCCTCATGTAATTCTACAACAACACCACTTCTGGGAGTTTGACAGCGGCCTAAAGACCTACAAAATTTGGTAAAACAGGGAGATTAGCTCAAATCCAATGCACATGAAGAACGAAAACTTTTCATATACTAAGGATTAAAGAAAAATACCAGGATCTAGTTGACTCTCCGTCGTTGCTGAGGTGCCTCCTTCTAATATGGAGGATGACATGTTAGTTTCGAAGCTGGGCCAGTTCGGTTCATAACTAAGATCCTGCTCTATATCAAGAGAAATTATATTCCAGCTACTTGGGATGGAGAAGGACCTTTAAGATAGTACCGAAGACCTAGGAATATTCTCTCCACCTTCAGTAGGTGCAGAAGCCTTGAAAAATCGAAGTTTTGCGGCAACTAGATCTGAAGACTCGTTATCGTAAAGAATTTCCCTCATGAATTCTTCCTCGTTGAGATTGGCTTCACCCAGCTCTTTTTCTTCATTTCGACAATATGCTTCCAAGCCTCAACGGAAGATTTGAGGTAAGTCTCATCAGGAAAGCTTAAGTCACGATGGATCAGGACTTTGGCATTATATTTAATAATCAACGAATCAAATAAGTCCTTAATCTTATTCATGCCTGACTTTAAGTCAGCTTCCACTTGGGAGTTAACTTGTTCAGTCGTCTCTCTTCTGCCCTCTTCTCGAGCTTTTTCTTTACGAGCTTCGGTTCTGGCAAATTGCTCATCGAGTTTAGCCTTTAAGCTTCAAGCCTTAGCAACTTCCTCGCAGTATATCTGTGATTCCTCTTAAGCTTTGAACTTTTCCTCCCTTTTTTTCTTTAAAATTTCTTCAAGTTCCTTAGTGCAGTGAGCCAAAGCATCTTTGTCCTTGTGCAAGGAGTCCTTTTCTAAAGCAAGTGTCCCACTACGATGAAGTGCCGCGTCGAGTTCCTTTTTATGAGTAGCTTCTAAACTGCTTACTGACTCTGCCATTTCCTTGGTGTTTTTCTCTGCTTTAGCAAATTGGGTTTTAAATTCTAACAAATCAGCATCCTGATGCTTGATTATATCTTTGTCGTGTATAGCTTCAAACTTGAGGCAGCCTATCTTATGCTGTCGCTCAATAGAAACTTCGAAGACTTTTTCTGCCAAGTGTACAAATGATTCGTGCTACACAAATACATCGTTCACGCAGGCGAGAGAGATTTTCTTGGCATGTCCCATAACTATGCGAATGGAATGAAGGAATTTGAGACCATCAAAGAAAATCTTTGGAAACGTGGCATTGAGCTCGCCAACTTCTCCGCTATGGAAATGTCGGGAGTAATGGTCGGCAAAGGCAGATCAGAGGTAGCAAGTGAGTGTTTGCCTGATCGGTGCTCATGAGAATGTCTGGAGCTTGAAGAGCCAGAATGTTGCTCATGAGACGCAGCGATATGAGGACCACGATTGGAAGGCTGATCTCTACTTTGAGTAGGAAAGTCAGAGTGTTCGCCATGTCAAGAATTTTAGAATTAGGATTTCTGTTTGGAAGACGAAGAAAATTCCCTAAAATGATAATTCTTATCTCATCCCTCGTCCTTCTCCCAACACCGAGTAGACTTTGAATCCCGGCTTGATCAATGGTATGCAGAAGAACTTCTGAGCCAACCGAAGGCTTTTGATTGAGACATTGCACCTTTAAAGACCAAAAGGGTGCAGATTAGTAATTTTCGCACGAAAGATCAACAAAAAGTGTATAGTGAAGTGTGTTTTAGTGTGAGTGTCCTAGTGTTCCCCACAACAAACTGGTAATGGTAGCTTTGCTCATCGGTTTATTATCTCCTTTATCAAAAGGTCAGATGCCTTCACCACTTCTGATGGGAGAATTAAGTCCAGTGTTGATGTTTGGAAAGTCATAAGGCATGATGTCGTTCAAAATTTAAAGATTAGAAAATCCCCTTAACGAGTTTTCCAAGTACTAGAGGACAATTCCTCTTCAACTGGAGTAATAACAAACTCTGGGTCCATGGTATATTTTCTTCTACATAGCTTTTAAGCCAATCTCTTTTTTCTCTTTGTAGTGTTTTTGGATTGTCCGACTTGCGACGGTCCAACCATTGGCCTTTTTTCGAGGCCTGCATTGGCATCTCCTAATTTTTCAGCTTGAGAATCCTTAATTTTACCCTCCTCGTTATCATTCCGGGTACCCTCGGCGTGAGGCACAATGGGTTTGACAGTATCCCTCTTTTGTTTTGCGATATTCCTTAATAATGTCACACTTCCAGGGAGTTCAATACTATAGCCATCTTCCAACAGCCCAAACAAGGATAGTAGCTCATCAGTTGCAATGAGTTTGATGTCCTTATCCTCAACGGAGGTAGCACGGGTAGTAGTAATAACTCTAGAAAAGTCAACGCCCTCAGAATGTGGGCGAACACCTGAAAGAACTCCGAATGTTAATGGATTCCAAGGAAACGTTATGACTTGAATTACAGAACTTGAGAAAGAAGTAAAGGTAATACTTACGTCCTTCTAACCATTGTCTTGTGAATCCAGGAAGGCAACACACATAGAACCATTGATGCTTAAATAGTGAGAGTTTGTTCCAAGCACCCGTGAAAACTTGGCAATTTGGTGAAGGCTCGAGAAAGACATAAGAAGGGATTCCCAATCATCGTTTGAAATTACAGATAAATCTTATATCTTCGAGAGTAGGAGGACGAAAAAGGACATTCATGAACATGAAGAATGTTCAATAAATAAATGCATAACTGCTAGGATGAAGTTATGTAGGGGCGATCCTACGATATCTCAACATTTCTTGGATAAACGAACTGAAGGGCGGTATGCATCTAGCCCGACCCATGAACTTATTGCATGTTGTATACCCGGCTAAGGGCAAGTGAGGTCTATCTTGTCATGAAGGAACCAAAACGTCCCTAAACGGGAATCCGTGAATGAAGCATAGCGGCAGAGAGCGGCCTTGCCAATTCGAGAAGCCTGCGAATCCACTGGATTGTCTAGAAGAATAGCACCCTCAAAAAAATCAGGAGCATGCTTATATTTTCCGTTGGAAGGACTGGAATGTCAGAGAAAATATCGGCTTGTGGTGTAGGAACTTCTATTTTTTTCGTATGATGGCTTGGAGAAGGCCTTCCAGATATAGTTGCGGAACCTGACTTCACTTCAGAACCAATGGTCACCTCGTAGAATCAAAAGACGTGTTAGCTGAATGCTTCGAGCATCTGGAATCTATATCAGCTATATCCAATAGATAACGATATTAGAATAAATAATATGTTCCCCCATCAAAGTGTGAACTAGTGTATTATATAATAAATTTAAACAGTTTGAAATTAAAAAAACAAAATAAAACGATGAGATTTGGGAGTTTCCTCAGGGAGACCATCATCGCTGACCATCCCAATTGACAAAAAGTGTTGATCGATCGTGAAACTCTGGGATCGACTATCGGAGTGTGAATTCTATTATTTAAGTTCATTTGCAAGTTTGCCACTTGGTCCATTTTGAAAGTCCCGGTAATCTGATTGTTTGATCTCAAGTTCGACTGTTTAAGTAAGCATGTTAGATTTTCCATTGTCACCATAGTTCACGGTCAGCAGGGCAAACTAGTGGTGGTTGTTCGAACAAGTTGGAATTAATTTATAGGGTGCATGTCGATCCCTAGGAATAAGATACCGATCCCAAGAACTCCTATACCGATCCCTCTACTTAACCACAACCACTGATCCCTCCATCAAAGGCCTTTATACCGAACCCTATTCCAAATTAAGGAACCCTACATCACTACCCAATAGAATCCCTTTCCTAAACTTTCCTCACTAATCCCTCTCCATTACTAAAGCAATCAACCCCTATCACTGTCGTGTCACAATCTACTGATCCTTATGTCACTCAACATCCATCCTTTCCTCTATCAAGACCCTTCGCCGAACCCTTACTTTCTTTGTCCTTCTCCCCTCTCAACTCCGAAATCAACTACCAATCCCTCCACCGAAGCATATCTTACCGATCTCTCATCCAGAGTTACTAACACCACTGAATCCTTCGTTTCTTTACATCCAACTCTTCTCCCCTCAGGATCCCTCACTTAACCGTAGTTCTATCTCCTCGTCTATTTTCCAACGTATAATTCAACCAGCAAAACCTCTGTTTCAGCAATCATTAACTAATCCGAGATCTTTCGCCACCTTATACTCACATCAGCAACTCAAGATTGATAACCTAATCATGTAATTAAAAGAAGTATCACAAATCTATATTTATTGAAAAGTGGAGGTAAGAATTAATTCAGGCACGAGCGTTCAAGGATAATTAAATCAAAGGCAAAGGATAGATGTGTTTGTGGAATGAATGGAATCGAGGATGGATTTTAGGTTAGAATTCAGAGAGCTTGGGTTCGGAAATAAAGTTCTATGCAAAGGCAAGTAGAATGAAAAAGTAAAGAAGGAAGAAAGGAATGGCTTGTGTGTGTATAGGAGTGGGTTCGACCGCAAAAGAATTGAGCGAGTCATAGGTGAAGAGCAGACGACATTGAAACCTGTCGATCCGTATTGCATAGCTTTGAAGATGGATCGACATAATGAATGTCGATCCCCTTAGATAAAAAATGAATGATGAATAATCATGAAGGCTTGGTTATAAAAGTAAGCATACAAAATATTTTAGAAATTGGCAATGACCTGTGAGCGTTCGAACATGTTTGACAGCCAAAAAAAGATACATGTATATGAATAGGCACAAGAATGTTTTAAAAGTTTAACTTTTCGAAATCAACAAAAAGGTGAAATCAAACCTGAAACTTTCCAGTTGGAGGCTAGACTATATAATAAAAGCTTATACGTCTCGCATAACCAGATTTATAGATGTTAACGAAGTATATCACTGGATATCATTGGAAATCGACCAAGCGTCGTAACAATCAATTAAGGAGCTAAATAGACTTCTTTTCAATGATTCTGACTTGTTTTGATTCAAGGTACGTCATATTACTCGCAAGACGTATTTTGAAGGGCAAGTGTTACCCGGTATCCAGACCCAGCTATAGTGAACGGATTACATAAAATATATTCGATTGATATCGAGAACGATGACCTCGGAGTAATGGCTGTAAGAACCATAAGTGAAGTACGGATGGTTATATGAAGCCAAAATTGAATGGAATTAGTAGATAGATGATGCAGGATGCTTGAAATATAGATATTGGCTTGGATAAGCAAGGGATCAGCATGGCAAGGTGGTACCAAAGGGATCGGCATGAATGAAGCCAACAAGGGATCAACATGGATTAAGCAATTAAGCGATCGACATAAATAAGGTATATTGATCGGCATGGTCCAAGGAAGATGGATCGGCATAGCATGTAAGAGGGATCGACAGAGTTTGATAACTAGTTGGGGATCAGCCTGCTGGAGTCTACTATGAGGGATCAACATAGCTACTTGAAGGGTTCGGCAGAAAATAGCTTACAAGGGAAGTTAAGCTAAGATCAATCAAAAGCATAAGCTCCCATATTCTTAATAAGCCAACTTGTCTAAGCATAGAGAAGCCACCATAGGGATCGCTGCCCAAGAATCAACCAATGAAGGGATCGGTACAGATCCCTCTTCATTGGGATTTGGGCCTAGCGACCCCTATGGTAAGCTCATATGGATAAGAAGGTCGCATAGCCGATGTTTCAGAGAGATTAGTGGTCACCTTGACCTATAAATATTGACCTAGGGGATCATTCTAGGGATCTTTACACTGCTGGTTACATTAGTCTTTATTGTAATCAAGTTTTCTCCTAATTTCTTGTGTTTGCTGTTGTAATCAAACTACTAGTGAATCAATAAAGAAAATCTTCAAAGCGAATGTAGGTATACAATGCCAAACCACTATAAATTCTCGTGTTCTTAGTTATTGCTTGAATTTTCTTGTTAGTTTATCATATTCCTCTGTTTTAATTTTACTTTCTTTATTTACTTCTCTACATAAATCTATTCTTGGGTATTTGTGACCAATTTGGCTGCAAACAACTAAAATGATGAAAACTCTGAAGGCTACACGATTTAATTCATTTTTAACGATTAAAAATAATTTAATTAATTAATGTTTACGAAATATTAATTATTAAATTTTATTTGATTTTTTGGACACCGTTAGTATCTAAAAATATGGGTATATTAAAGTTATAAATGTTATATACGACGTTGGTAGTATATTTAAGTTCAATTTAAATAGAATAAATAATAAAAAGGCTTTAAATAAAATAAATTAATTAATATAAATGAAATGTTAATTATTGAAATTATTTTATTTATTTGAATACCATTTGCATGTAATAAAAGGCATACATAAAAGTTATAAATGCGCATATCGGTATACGATGCTAATAGAAAATTTATATTGCATTTAAATGGGATTAATACTAATTGTGTTTCAGAATTGTTTGGGGCTCAAATCACCCATGTCATAGCAGGGCCATGGCTTGTAGGAGGGGAGGAGTCTTTAGTTTTTTAAATAAAAGGGCAATTCTTAATTAAAAGAAGATGAGTCATTATATTTTTAATGATATCTTTATTTCTTGCTTTATTTTCATTTGCAACTATCATTTACTGTAACAACCTTACTTCCTACGTATAAATTAAACAAATTTAATTTAAAATAAAATTGTTTTAATTTGATATTTGAAAACAAAATTTTAGTTGATAAAATTTTATTTAATAAAATATTTTTATTTAATAACCTAAATTATTTTAATAAATTCTTTTCGAATATTATATTAAATAGAATAAGGTGTTTTAATTAATATGAAAATTTTAAAGTGTAAATTAATTTAAATCAAACTAAAATTTATCTACAAATAAAAAGAACCTATTAAAAGAAGAGAAAGGAAAAATAACTTAGCTAAGCAAATTAATCGCAAAATAAATTGAATAAAAACAAAGCCCAAGCTCGTTTCTAGTTTATCACTTTCTTCGGATACTTCCTTTGTCGTGTTCTTTCCCAAGCTCGAATGCCAAATAAATTCGAACTCTAACCCCTACTAAATAAAAAGTTGTGATTCTTGTAATAAATAAATAATATGAATTCGCGAGCGTCTTAGCAATTGAATGTGATTCAATGGTGAGCTCAGCGACTTAACAATGCCAGGTGAGGAGGCCGTTGTAGATACGGCGAGCGACGACCAGGACGATACGATCCAGAATTGTCACAATGTTTGGCATCTTTGGAAAGGGTCGGATCATCTTAGAGTGTATGTAGGCAGGTGGTTATGTGGAGGTGGCCCGAGCGCTAGTGATTGGTGCGAACAAGATTTGATGCGAGCGGGTTTTGCTGGCATTCAAGGGAAACGACATTGGTGATATGACGAGGAGTAGGTATATTTGTGAAGGCTATCAGTTGATGAGTGATGCCGCAGGCTGGTGACTGGAAATGGTAACTCTGACATAATAGGTATATGGTTAAGGGTAGTCATTGATTTGGAAATTCAATCATCGTTTCGGTAAGTAAAATTTTACTCACAACTATAACTACATCTTATTGCATACACACACATGCACATATTATCTAGATATTGGTTGACTTGTTTATTGGTATAAATTGGATGATGTTGTGATAGTGATTGTTTATGTTGAATGAAAGTTTTAATTTGCAAATGAAACTCTGTCTGATCGTGAATCGAACTATATTTATTTACATTTATTTGTTGATATGCGTATATTTTATAGATGGTCAAAATTCAATGAAATTCAACTCAGCCAAGCAATATAATGGTATTGATGTTTGGTTGAGATGTGTTGGAGTAATTTTACTCCATAATTTATATATTCAGATATTTATTTACTTTCTTATTTGAAAAAGTTATTTGAAAAGTTTTGAAGAATTATCTAATGGTTTTGAAATTTTATTTAAATATTTATAAATAATTTACTAAGATATTGTTCAATTTAGCTTTTTCCTATTTAAGAATATATTTTTAATTATAAGTATAAATATAGTTTTTTATCATAAAAATTCTTTTAAAAATTAAGGTTACAATAAATTATAAGTTTGGAATTGTTTTAAAGGAAAAATATAATATATTGCAATTTTATAAAATGTATAAAGAAAATTATAATATTACTTTTGGGTGATATTTTATCATAAAAGTCATTTAAATATATAAGCAAAGGTTTCAAAATGAATTTTGGTATTTAAATATTTATTTTGGAAATATATTTTATATTTAGAAAAATATAATATATATATATGTATAAACTATGAAATAATAACCGGTTAGTGAAAATTATGTTCGGCTTCTATAAAACGATTTTGAATATTACACACACACAAGCATACACACAAGCGCGCGCACGCGCACACACACACACACACACACAGATATATATATATATATATATATATATATATATTTGATTAAATTGTTAAGGAAATATTTTGTCGAATTTTATTATCTTAATGTTTGAATTAAAATTAGGATTTTATGTACGATTTCTACCCTTCTGATTTCTCACTTTTACAGATTTATCAATTACGAATGATTCACCGTTGACATTCATTTGATTAGTGATTTTGATATGATACTATGATGACATCCTATCATTTTATTTTGTGATATTTAATTCTATGTGACGAGAAATCTGAATAAATAGAATAATAATAATGTTTAGGATGAGGCATTCAGTAATATTTCTCTAGTTATTCTTTGGACTTGTTATACAAAATATTCTAGGGATTGAGTGTAATTTATAGGTAGGTAATAAACAGTTGAGTATCATGCAGTGGTATGGGATGTTGTGATATTTATTTGGATATTTATTGTAAGTAGATGACACTCACATGATGGGAATAGTGTTATGAGATTGTACTTACATGAGGTGATACTCGTAGGTGCGAGCAAGGTACGTACCCTTATATTTATTGATATTATGTGCCACCATCATGATATACTCATTTTATTAGCGTTGGAATGAACTAGATGGCTAGAATCCATCCTAACGGCTAGATCTTAGGGTGATGCCCTATATCACGACCGTGATACCTTTATTGGATATTATGTTTGATGTGCATTACATGATTTGGTTTAGGTGAGCTATGAGATAGGCGTCTAATATTATGAGATTTGGATTAGGTTACCCATAAGGTAGGTGCGCTATAGCCCCTTTGTTATGTCGCACAGGCCAGCAGTCTGTTACATATTAGGGAAAAGCTGGGTCATGACTAATCGACTACATGTTTGACGAGCCATTGATGGATATGTGCCACGATATTCGTTGAGGTAACTAAAGACTATAGGAGCAGATCTAGTTAGGTAAACTTGGACTCCTACAGCATGCAGACGGCCATCAATTTCGTTTCTAGTTCTAACGGAATGGTAGTTTGGCATATACTGTTAATACACCTTACTTAAGCATAGATAGGGATTAGGCGACCTAGCGTTAGATGACCCACTTATTGATGTGCATATACGATTATATTTGGGACTTTATGTATGTCGTATAGTCATTTACCCATTATGATTTATTCTGATTTATTCACATATGAGGAGATAAGATTATATCTGGATAGTTATCCATAGTATAATGGTTTCTTATATCGTTTATTATATCTAACTGATGGTAGGTCCTTTATATTCTACAATCAAATAGTCTATTTCACATTGTTTGATGGTAGTATTTTATTATTTGAGATTGAGAGATATACTTGATTACGTCTCATATTTGATGATTTTTGGACTTTGATCATGATGTCGGACATGGATGATTCATCCATTTGATATTGTATTGATTGAATAATATTTGTTGTGATTTTATATGGGTGATGATGTCTTTGTAAATGCTTTGATTGATGCCTTCCATATTATAGATGTTTTTCTATAGAGTAGTTGTTATCATTCCATTAATATACTTTTCATCTACACACACAAAAAATCCTTTAATTCAGATATAGTCTGGCCTATGTGTTAGTTACAAAATACTCGGTCCAGTCTGAGACATTTCAAATACAGGAACGATAAGACTAGCTTGTATTTATTGGGCATAGAGAAGACTAGTTATTCGGTGTGGTAGTATATTAATTCGTATCGTCTAGGCTTATGTATGTGTATATCTGGTGATGTATATCATACTTTGTATATTGTTGTATAATATATTATTGCAGTGACTCTGACTCTGTGTTCTATGATATTTAATGAATATTGTGTATTGTTCTATCCTGAAAACACATGTTTTTACTGCTTTGTGCCTACACTGTGTATGTATATGTGAGATATCTATCCGATATTTAAATACATACCAGTGTAAGCCTATGAGAGTATTCACATACGTATCACATATTGCATTACTTTCCGTATTATCCGACAGTATTAGTTAGTATTACTCTTGGATGGTATGGGTATAGAGGTGGACGTGCTTACATTTAGTACGTATGTGTATGTGCAAGTAGAAGCAGCATCTGCTTCCTATGTGCAGCATTGCTGCTCACAATCGTGATGCTAGTGGGACGGGACCCACTTACTTTAAGTGAGTAGCAGCATGATCAGATCGCTTACTTTAAAATTTTGGTACATTGATAAAGTCCTTTATTTTTTAGAACTCATAATTTATTGACTAATCTTACAAACAATAGTTACTAAGAACTAGAAATTTCTCCTGTTGTTAGAATACTACTGACTTGGAGACTTAAAGTACAATTTGCTAACAACACACTAGTCATTTATGGACTTGCAAGCTTAGAAATATTATTTTTTTAACCGTTTTTATTATTGGAACCCAAACTTATAGTTGGCTTGTCCGATGTTTTATAGTATTAAAAGTTACACTGAAGTATCTGGCTCATCGGGAGATTTCTAGTTAAATGGAAACCTTTAGCTTGATTCTATGAGAAAAGGTCCCACTTGGATTAAGAAAAGTTTGGTTATAGTTTTCCAAGAGTAGTAACGATTACTTGTTTAACTAGCTATGCATCATGTTGTTTATCAGTTAGTAGTAAAGTGCTTATTTGCCATTGAGTAAGATATTATTCTTTTCTTTGTTTGTCTGAGATGGTATTTTATGAGGCTTGTTGGGGTACAATTATAATTTTCATTAGAGTGTATAATTTATATTTTTGTAATCAAGTATTTTCATTACAATTTTCATTATAATTTTTCCAAAAGATTTTTTAGGAATTCATTTGACTAATCTACAACTTTACTTTTGAAACCTATCTATAATTTTATGTTTCAAATTTAGAGATCTTTGTCAATAAATGACCTAAAATAATAACTTAGTATTGCTTATTCATTACATGAATACATATTTATTACACTTCTTCATATGTCACTAATATCTAAATTTGAGTAAGTATAGGTACATAAAGATCATAGGAATAAAATTGGCGCATAATTGCATATTAATTAAGCGAAATCGCTTAGTAATGCAAAATAAGGTACGTTTTACTTAAAGAGTGATATATATACTTTGAAATATATGCCATGTGGCCAAAAAAAGTTATCTATATTATTTTCGACCATATTTTGATCGAAGTATATTTATTTTATCATATTGTGATTTCCAAATGCTCTCCATACAAAGGAGGCTCTGTCGAAAGTTCTAAAAAATCCAACATTTAGATTAATTTTACCAATTTTATCATATGAGAAAATAGAAAGTTGTTGAACTGAATTTATTTTAAAAGTAGCATATGATAAGACGAGATGGAAAAAGAAACACATAGAGGATTGTATAAGTTTGTTTCGATAGAAGTTTGTAGAATATGACGAAACTCAGAGTATGAGTTGCCTGACATCTTTTTATAAGTAATTGCAAGGACACAATTTTCATAAACTGCAACAACCGTGCTTTCCATTCCATAAATTAAATAAATTTAATCAAAAATAAATTTTTTTGAATTTTATATTTGAAAATTAATATTTTGAAATAAATTTTAGTTGATAAAATTCTATTTGATAAAATATTTCGATTTAATAACTTGAATTAAATTAATAAATTCTTCTAAATTAAATTGAATAAGGTATTCTAATAAATATGAAATATTTTGAAGTGTAAATTTACTTGAAACAAATTAAAATTTATCTACAAACAAAATGAAGCTATTAAAAGAAGAGAAAGGAAAATAAATTAGCTAAGCAAATTAATCACATAATAAATTGAAATAAAAATAAAGCCCACGCATGTTTCTACTTTATCACTTTCTTTCTTACTCTGGCTACTTCCTTTGCCGCTTTCTTCCTCAAGCCTGAACGCAAAATTAAATTGAGCCCTAGCCTTTGCTAAATCAAAAATCACGAGCAACTGGCGATCAAACATGATTCGATGGAGAGCTCGCTACTCCGATAATTCTTAGGAAGGAGGTCATCGCGGTTATGATGAGCGACGACGAGATTATACGACCTGGAAATATCACAATATCTAGCGTCATTGGAAAGGCTAATGATCGTCTTAGAGAGCGCACATGAAGGTAGTTGAATGGATTTTGGTATTCAAATCTTTAATTTGGAGCTATATTTTACAGGTAGAAATAACTAATTATTTGAAGTTTATATGTATGCGCATATATATATATATATATTATGAAATAATAATTAGTAACTGATAATTATGTTCGACTTGTATAAAGTGATTTTAAATGTTATATATATGTGTATGTATGTATGCATGTATTTGAATACTTGACTAAATTGTTAAAGAAATATTTTTTCAAATTTTATTATTTCAATGTTTGAATTAAAATTAAGATTTTATGTATGATTTCTACATTTTATAATTTCTTATTTCTTATACAGATTTTTATATTGTGAATGATTCACCATTGATATAGATTTGATTGAAGATTATGATATGACACATTGAGGATATCCTATTGTTTGATTTTGAGATATCTAATTCTCTGTGACGAGAATTCTGAATAAATAGAGTTACAATACCATTTGGGACGAGACATTGGGTAATATTTCTACTGTTATTCTTTGGACTTGTTTTATATAATATTGTGGGGATTGAGTGTAGTTTATAAGCAGTGAATAAACGTTTGAGTATCATGCGTAGTACAAGAGGCTGCTGTGATATTTATTTTGTTTTTCATTATAAGTGGCACTCACGTGATGGGAATAGTGTCATGAGATTGTACTTATGTGCGGTGATGCTCGTAGGTGCGAGCGCAGTAGATTTCCTTATATTTATTGATATTCTTTTATTATCGTGATGTACTCCTTTCATTGGGGTTGGAGTGAACCAAATGGCTAGTATCCACCCCAACGGCTTGATCATGAGGCCGGGCCCTATATTCATGATTTTTGTTGGATATTATATTTGATGCATATCACATGATTTAGGTTAGGAGACCTATTTGGTAGGTGCCAAATATATTTGGGTTAGATGACCCATAGGGGCAAGCCCCTTTGTTATGTCATATAGGCCAGCAGTCTATTACGTAATGAGGAAAAGCCGGGTCGTTATTAAGAGGCTATGCATCGATTAGCCATTGGTGGATATGTATCATGATGTTTGTCATAGTAACTAGAGACTTTAGGAGTAGATCGGTTATGTGACCTAGGGATCCTTGAGTGTGTAGACGGCCATCAGTCCCCTTTTGGTTCCAATAGGGTAGGCATATTTAGGCTTCATAGGCTTAACGAAGTTCAAAATGGGAAAAAATTTGAAATTCACTCATGTAACCCGCTTCCGACTGGCCTAGATCCCATAGTTACGCAGTTCTCTCGACTTTAGAATACCATGGAACTTCATTGTGAGTACTCTATTTTTACAATAGTTAAATAATGGCATAACGATAAATTGAGTGACTAGAGTTCATCTAAGTCGAAGCATTGAAAGTGAAGCACAATTCACTAGAGAATTTGTCTCCTCGATTGTATAAAGTTATTGCCAAGGTCAACTATAGTTAGCTTAAAGACAAAATATCTACTAGGGTAGCATGATTAATAATAAATGCTATTATCGAACAAAAGACTTTATTTATAAGTTGATCAAGTTGAATGTGGACAGTGGCTAATACCGAATTCCATATACCCTAATATGATATAGTGTTGACAAAAAGAACGTTGTATGTAACGAACTGATATTTTCAACCATTCGCATCCACACATGTCGGACTTAAATTGCAAAAAATATCAGATAGTTAATTTAAAATTTGGCAAAACTCAACGTGTATAGTAAATAAATCAATCACAGAATCATAGACGCAGAGTAATATAATAACAATGCAGTAGAATAGGTAAATAGTACTTCATGAAGCTACTATATAAACATCAGAGTTAGTAACAAAATACAGTAGAATATCTCAAATACACTGAAGTCTCAAATACGAACAGATGACATCACTGAGAAAATCAATTAGGAAAGCTGAAAACTGAATTGATAGTTGGATCTCCAAGCGAAGCTCCAAACTCCAAAGGTGAGTCTCAAATGTTGTATCACTCAATCTGACCCGACTGCAAAGCAAAACACCAAACACTCGAGCCAGGATTAATATCCTCATATCAATAAATACAACTCAAGTGAAATATCAACTGAAATATGATTAACTTAGGGGATGTTTGGGATGACCATCTTCTAAGGATCCGTGGAACTATCTACAATGTAGAAATGCACGCTACTAACAACCAAACGTTATTACAACACCGTGGTCCTTTCAAATTATTTTATACTTCAAACCCAAAGTATCATTTTCATTTCAATTATATATATATATATATATATATATATTTCCTCGGTTTCAAAAAAAATGATTCAATCAGGTCGAGTTCCAAATTCCAATTTAATTAAATCTAAATTTTTCCATTTTAATTCAATTCTGTTTCTAAATATCAAATTCAAATTATATTGATTTCAAATACAGATCTGAATCACAAAATAAACCATTTAAATTCCAATATATTTCAAAGCTTTAATATTCAACATTTTCAAAGTTAAATTTAATAGTTTCATATAGATCTTGATTTAACTTCATTATTATTTAGTCAAGGAATATTCTCTTAACAAATTCAATATCATTTAACTAGCCATAAATTAAATTTTTACTAAATATTTCCTTAATTTTTTTAAACGAGGAAAAGTCATTAAATGACTTAAATCAAGACCAAGTTATAAATCATATCTTAAATCTTAATTTTCAATATGTTTCAAATCGGTTTCATTAAATAAAATCCTTTATTGAATAAAATTTCAACTAAATTAGAATTATCTTCCCAACCTTAACTTATTCAAATTATTATCAAAATCTATTTTGAAATATAGATGTAAATACTTAAACATATTGTATATATTAAATCAATTTTAATTAAATTAAATATTATTATTAAATTTATATATATCATTACCATTTATATATAATAATTTAAGAATCAACATTTATTAAAACCATATATTTCTTTCCAAAACCATAGAGTTTATTTTCAAAATATTTGTATTTGGACCAACGGTGTCTGTATAAATTTTCTATCATATGGCCAAGTGATACGGATATTTATCATTTCAATCCGTAATTTAAATATCTACGGGTGTATATCATTTCAACCCGCAATCTCAGATTTAATTTAATGAAAATCGCTTGGATTTATCATTTCAACCCATAACGATTTTCTCCTATTCTAAAGTCCATTCGAGTATGTATCATTTCAACCCATAGTGAATTCTATACTAACAGGGAACTTGCAGTGTGACAACAGATATGATAACAATATAACAGGAATATATTATCAACAACAATATAATATACATAACAGGATATGGTGTCATATCCACAGGTGAACAATTATAGATAATAGCATATATATAACAACTTAAATAACTACAGCAGCATATTTCAATTGTCGTTTCAATTGAAATCAGATTTAATAAATATAAGAACATTAATCGTGAGTGACTGCTCACCTTTCGAGGCTAGAGAGATTTAAAATGGGTTACGGATCCAAGAATGAATTTCCAAAATGAACAAGATTGACACGAATTGGACGAACAGAGCTGATAAATAGAGATCGATGAAAATAGATCAGAAACTGCTTGATGTAGACCGAAACAAAATATATATATATAATTCCCATATATAATTTTCTTAACCAATATTAACTTTGAAACTCATTAAAATTATATACATACGTTTTCCAAAAATATAAAATAGTTTAGAAACAAACTATTGACCACACGTTCTGTATAATCAACATATATCCATTATATATGTAAACTAGACTATATTTAAATTATACTACACATGTACAGTAATATACTATGACTACAAATATAATGTTTAACAATACACTTATAATAAAATATGTAACTTTACATATATAAACTGTAAAATTTTAGTTTTAATATAAACACAGAGAACAACTTTATATATTTATTAATATTCAGTTATATCAAAAACCCTTGCTATATATTTATATATTAACACACATACATATTCAGAACAACACAGTATATATAAACTAACCGATAGTATAAATATTATATAACCTATATGAATATATATATATATATATATATATATATATATATATATACCGTAATATACTATATGCTGACATGTATCACGCCTTAATGTATGAAAGAACATGTACTATAAACTTAAATATGAATAACAGGCCAAGCTGTACATAAATATTTTTACTCATAAGCTAATAACATAAGCTATGCTGTAAACGTATATGTAGTTGAAAATATATAATACCTTCTTATGCTTTCTTATGCAATTAATATACTCAACAACGAGTTATATATATATAATAGATCTTTAGAAATGTAAGGAAAAATGCTACACGTACATACGGTCTCGGCAAGGAACAAGCTCAGTAAAATAGAAGGTGCTCGGTTTTTGTGGAGATCGGCATCCGTGTCATGTCAGGTTGGAGGAGGCGGGTCGCGTGTGTGGTGCTTGCGAGTTGATGGAGGAGGGAGTTGAAGTGGACAGTGACAGTCGGTCGATCGTTGAACGGCAGAGGGCGGTTGGGGTAGAAGTTGTAGCTCGGGCTGATGGAGCTTCGGTGGGAAAATCGAACAGAGAGAGTGAGGCCAAAGAATGGGGGAGTTCGGCCATGTGGCCATGGCGCTCTAGGTGGCAGGCGAAGTGATGGTTGCGGGGTGGTTTGGCACGAAGGCGAAAGGTTGCGTGAGTGCAATGGTGGGTCTCGAGTTGGCTGTTCGATCAGGGAAGGGTAGAGGCCGAGAACGATGGGCGTGTTGATAACTATGGTGGAGATCTAGTCGTTGTGTGGAGGAGAGAGAGTGGCAGAAGGGGACGAGTGAATTCATGAGCAAAAGAGAAAAGAATTGTAGAGGAAGACAAAGTAGAATCCAAACATAATATTGAGAAATAAAGATATATGTGTGCACCGAAAGTTTATGTCGCTTCAAATTTTGACTTTTGGGTGTCAAAACCGATGAATAGAAAAGGACACAGGTTATACATGTGATTAACACAGCACTCTGAACCAGATGGAGGACACATATTTGCAAATGGACCCAATTTGGCGAATCGTCACACTTCGCATTCTGTCGATCGCATCACGCACCGGTCTCCGAAATACACCAATGAATATATTACGGTGATTAGCTCGATGGTACGGACAAGAGGAAATAGAAATATCTATGCCAGGACCTTCCTATCAAATGTCCATATGGACACTGATATAAGTTGCTATCCCATATGGAAAAATCCAAATGGATCTAGAAACATCCGAAATTTGGAAAACGAATTACGCTGTCTTATTCAAAGTGTTCAAAATAAATTTTTTTCTCATGTTGACATATTTAGGTTTCGAAAAACTTTTAAATTCAACTGTTATTAACTGATTTAAATTGAAATAAAATTTCATAAGAAAATAAACTTCAATATTATCATATGAAATTTTTCCAGTTGCTATGTTTAAATAGATGTATTTCGAATAATAAATTTTCATTTTCAAATTTTATTGTTTAAAATTTCAAAAAATTTCAATTAAATATGTTATTAAAACAAATAAAATTATTAAGTTTTTACGAGTCGTTACACTCTCCCCACTCAAAACTTTTCATCCTCGAAAAGGAATGAGGCAGGAGAATAGAAACAACCAGAAAGAAAAATAAGTTGAAAGACAAGGATAACAATTAATTTAAAACTATATAAATTTTACTTGAAATATTCATTTGTAAACTTCATTTGCAATTCAGTTTTCTTCAATACTTTAATTTTTCACACCTATTTGTAAAATTTCTTGCTTCCCTTATAAATACCATTTATATGTTTAAATAACACCTTTATAAATACATGAATTCTATTTGAAAACAATTATTTACATCATTAGTTATATTTACAAAGAAGCTATTCGAAAACATTAAATCCATAATTCATAAATTTATTAATTTATCTCAAGATACTTTTCAAACATTATTAATAAACCAATAATCATTTTTCCTTAAATATGATTCATTTAATTAATCACTTCTGAAATATTTATAATATTAAAAATTTTCTATTAAACTATGTAGTATATAAATAAACAATATTTTAAAGATTATATTCAAAAGGAAAGGAAGGAAGATTCGAGAAAACAGAATATAGGTGAATAAATAAAGCTGAGCAGATAAGGTAGATTCGAAAGAATAGTATCGGGCACGAATAGTTAATTCAAACCATAAGAATTTCAATTTCAAATATTAATACAAATTTTTTTTGTTGGAAATACTTTTATAATAAAATTATTTTATATCGAAACAAATTTTCCTTTCGAAAATACTTTTATAACTCGATGTTTCCACAAGTTTATCCTCGTTCTTGCAGACTCTGGCTATGCGTTGATCAGGCGCAATGCTAGAATTCTTCAAGTACTTGGTAGACCTGTTTCAACACCCAGTGAAAACACTTGAAAAACCTTCAAACCGATACAGAAAGTACAATCCAAACAAATCACCTGGATCGCAGATACACAATGGTTACACCTGGATCCTCCAGAAAGCGTCCGTACCTTTAAGCAATCACTGCCTTGCAAATTTCACCATGATAACCAAAATAGTGGACCGCGGGATACATAACAATGGTTACGCCAGGATCCCCCAGGAAATATCTGTACCTTTTAAGCAATCTCTGCCTTGCGGATTATGCAATCATAACAAAACTGTAGACCGCATGATATACAATGGTTACGCCTGGATCCCCTCGGAAACATCCATACCCTTTAAGCAATCTCTGCCTTGCGGATTACGCTACCCAAAAATACGACCATAGGTTACACCATGGTAGGACACTCGAGTATCACATTCGGAAAACCAAAATCAGAGAGAATAATATCGATAGAACGAATCCACAATGTGGCCACAAAGCGGATATCAAGCAGAAGGCACTTTCCATATCTTTACTTCGAAAATAAGTATCATATAATACCTTTTCAAATCAATTTTTTTTTGAAACTGGGTAAACCGCCTCATTAAAAACCTTACTAGTTATCAGCGTGATACCTAGTAAGGAAAAAAGAGTGCGGTGCTTTATTGGTATCATATCAGTAAAAATATAATGTTTGTACAACAAAGACAACCAACATCAGTACCAATACCACACAAAATTAAAATTCCTAGCGGGTAAATACAAACCCGATATACTCAATTACAAAACGTGGCATAATCCAAACAGCAAAAAACAGAAAACAGAAACCGGCTGAGAAGGGAATAAATTTACTCAAAGCTTTTAGTCGGTATCCACTAAATCAATGCCCTATCTTTCTAAAATTTCTTCATTTTCTCTTGATCTCTTTGTCTTCCTCCTACTTTTTGTCATCAAATATTTTATATCGATCTCCACATAATTCCATCTACGAAACTTGTTAGTCTCTTTACCTTCATGAATTCTAGCGTTTCGTTCCAACCAAATATGGTAGATAGTCGTGACGAAGCTGCAAGAAGCGAGATCTTTAATTTGGTTCTCAGCTTTGAAAGAATCGTATATAGCAGTCGCTTCCTCTTCAATCAGCATCGAGCTAACCCAATTCATACCAAGCTTCATTTTACATCGAGTCCAGAGATACGCCGAGAACTTACATTGGAAAAATAGGTGATTTCTATTTTCTGGTTCGCATTTACATACTACACATATAGGATCTATGGAGAATCCCCATTCAATCTGCTTATCTTTGGTTGGAATTCTGTTTAGTATTACTTTGTATGCACATAGCATCATTTTAGGGCTGTTGCAGTAGTTCCATATTACTTTAGACCAAATTGTAGGCTGAAAATGTCTTCTGGTGCAATCCCATGCAGAGTAAAAAGTAAATCCATTTGGATTATTATTCCAGCTCCAGAAATCAGAGTCATGTGTAGTAGACAGTTCTACTTCATTAATTTGATTTATTTGTCTAGTGAAATGCAGAATCTGTGGCCTTATAGTGTTATTTTGTATTATACTGCTGACCTTCAGATAGTCCCCGCCATTCAAGCCAAGAGCATCCCACCCAAGAATATTAACCAATAATTCATTGTTAATCTAGGGGTCGTGCCATAGAAGTGTGTCTTACCCATCAACTATGTTTCTGTGTATGTGTTGTAGACCCTTTTGTCTGTGTTTAAGGATAGATTTCCAGGTACATGAAATCTTGTTATCAATTTCCATAGTCCAGAAGTGTTTGTCTTTACAGTATCTTTTTCTCATCCATTTAGACCATAGATTATTGTTGCTTATATAATGCCACAACAATTTAAGAGCAGTAGCAGTTCTAATGTCCTCAAAATTTCTCAGGCCCACCCCTCCATCAAGTTTAGGTCTACATAAGATATCCCAAGCAATTTTATGGGTTCTGCCTCCCCAAATAAAATTTGCGCATATCTTATTAATTTTATTAATAGTAGCAATAGGCAATTGGTATGTCATCATCCAGTATAGCACCATAGGAGTAATAACTGAGTGGATGAGTTCAATCTTACCTGCCATAGAGAGAAGTTTACAGTCCCATCCATCCATTCTGAGTTGAATCTTGTCAAGAAGATTTCCACAATCATTGTAGTGAAGATAATTATATGACAGAAGGACTCCCAATATTTAATAGGCAGTGTTCCTTTTCTCATATCCAAAATATTAAGCAATGAATTTCTGTTAATCACACCTCAGCTGAAATAGGCTTTAGACTTTAGGTTATTAATATTCAGTCCTGTCAAATCTTTTAAATTCTGCATCATGTCTTTGATAATTTTAGCACATTTAAGCTTAGCTTTAGAAAAATTCATGAGATCATCTGCATACATAAGATGAGTGACACATGGGTCTTGGTTGTAAATAGGTTGAAAGTACCAACCTTATATGCATCGTACATCATCAAAGAAAGAAATTCCATAGCTATGTAGAAAAGATAAGGGGAGAGGGGATCTCCCTATCTCAACCCTCTATTAATGTAAATAAAACCCTTGGGGATACCATTAACAATGATAGAATAGGTGGGGGAAGAGATACATTTTCTTATAAGTTTGATTAGGCTATTAGGAAAGCCCATCATATTCATCATGTGGCATACAAACTCTCTGTTAATCATGTCATAGGCCTTTTGAAGGTCTATCTTAAGACACATTTTATCACTGCCTTTTCTATTGAATTGTCTAATTTGTTCATGTGCAAGCAGGATATTTTCAGCAATATATCTTCCTGGAATGAAAGCTGACTGGTTCTCTGATATAAGGTGTGGTAAAAAAGGTTTGATTCTATTGCATATAATTTTGGATATGATTTTGTATAAAACATTACAACATGCAATAGGCCTGTAATCAGAGATACAAATAGGCTGTTTGATTTTAGGTACAAGTGTGATAAAAGTATGATTTAGACCTTTTTCAATTCCGCCTATGGTAAAAACTTCTTGAATCAAGTTCAGAATGTCATATTTCAACTCATTCCAGTGAATTTTATAAAATTTTGCAGTGAAACCATTAGGACCTGGGCTCTTGTCATCAGGGATAGAGAATACAGCTTTTTGGGCCTCCTCAATTGTGATACTAGAAGTAAGTTTTGTTCTACCTCTATCATTAATTTTTCTCATGCACTGGATAACAGGAAATTACTTGTTAGGGGCTGTGTAGAGTAAAAAATGCCAGTATAATAACTTATAGCCTCAGATTCAATTTTTCCAGCATCTTGTATAATTTCCCCATTACTCATAGTTATCTGATTCCAGTTGTTAATGTACCTTCTTTGTGACATCTTTGCATGAAAAAATTTTGTGCATGAGTCCCCTTCTGTCAGCCAATCAGTTTTTGCTTTCCGTTTTGATTTTACAAATTCAGCCACATTTTGATTCTTCCAGTTGTTATATGCATTGCTGAGTTTATCAAATAATAATGTGTTTGTAGGGTTAGCATCACAATCTTTAAGCCACTTCTGATATTCATCTTCATGTTTTTTAAGGAGATTTCCCTCTCTGCAGTTTTTAAGATTCCACTCTTTCAACTTAAATTTACATTCTTTAATAAACTTCATGAACTTGTGCAATTTTGAAGCTAGATAGTTAGGGAAATCTGACTGATATTTGTCTAAAGCATTTTGAAAATAGGTCATGTACCCTTCACCCAAATGCCATGAGTTAACATATATAAAAGGAGTATTTTTGGGGCTTTTGACCTCTTTATTAAAGCTAATAAAAATGGGGATATGGTACCGATAGCATTAGAAACCCCAAAAGTGGTAATCCCTGGATTAGAACCCAGTAATAAATGATTACAAAGAACTTTATCAATTTTAGATGCCACACCCTTCTTCCTTCATGTGTATTTGAAACCTATAATAGGCAGTTCAACCAGACCCACTCTAGAAATACAATTATTAAAACCTGCCATTTGACTAAATGGCACAGCTGAACCACCCTTTTTGTCAGAAGATGATAAAGTATTATTAAAATCCCCAAGAATAATCCATGGGGAATTCACAAACCCAGATTCATCAATTATATCTTTCCATAATTTATCTCTATCTCTTATAAAGTTACTAGCATAAACAAAAGATATTCTGCATTTAAAACTACCATTGTTCTCAGCTAGTAATGAGATATGTTGATATGATTTTTTCTCAGTTTGAAAATTCCAAATATTAGAATCCCAGATAATGAGTATTCGACCTTTGCTACCACAGTCATTGTTATCAATCATCTTCCAGTTTCTTTGCAATCTATGCCCCAATTTCTCAATATTCAGACTAGTTAATTTATTTTCAAGTAAGCCAGCAATAGATGTCTTATATTTTGTTAAGAATTTAATCATTTCGAATTGTTTATCCAAAGCATTTAAAACCCTAACATTCCAAGTAACAATGTTCATTATTTAACCTTACTTTGGCTCCTTGTGTTTGCTTTAGGAGGAGCAGGGATTGGTTTTCCTTTTCTACTTTTAATATTCTGCATATTAGATGTTTCAATTTCTTCATAAAAATTTTGGTTTATATCTACACAGTTTGAGACATCTTCTATTTTTCTGGCTTTTTATAAACATTCTCTTCTCTGGCAAGATTTCTGATAAGTTCCTCACCTTCAGATTCGTTCAAATCTTCTACCAAGCCTTCAGTGAGTTGTTCATTTACTTGAGTTTTTTGTGCAGGAAGGTTATCAGGCATGTCAGGATTCCGAATGGTGGGATTGTTAACATTTAACAAAGGTAAAACAGTGCTCTTCTCCTTGTAAATTGTAAAGATTTCATTCGTTATCTCCTTCTTTGTTGTTTTTCCAGCTGCGGGCATGCCAGATTGGTTAGAGACAGTCATGTCTTCATTACGATTATTTTCAAAAAAATTCTGTAGTTTCAATTGTATTCTGTTAATGTAATAAAGGGTTTCCGACCCTTCAGTTGTAATTGCAGAATCTACATTTGTACTTTCCTTATTAAACTCATAAGTTGTTTTTCCTGCTATTTGCTCTGCATTTCCTTTTCCTTTAGTTTGTTCTGAGTTGTTAATTACAAAGGTCTGTTCGGAATTAGAAGAACTAGTAGCATTTTCCTTATCTTTTGGTACCCACTATTCTTTACTTTTTATTTTGCATTGCTGGGTAGAATGACCAAACACTTTACATTCTTTGCAACTCTTTGGTTTGTAAAGATACTCTACTTTGATCGTAAGTTCCTTCCCAGTGTAAAGAACTGCAGTCACTTCATTGGGAAAATCATTACTTGCTTGCATTTCAACCAGTATTTTAGCAAAGGCAATCCTAGATTCATCGGCAGTAATCTTATCCATTTCAAATCAATTTCAAATATCATACTTATATAAAGTCCATTATATAAGATTTCATTTTCAAATCGAATACTTTTCAAAACAATAGTATAACAAATCACACTTATATAGACTTCGATTATATAAGATTTCACTTTACAAATTGAGTACCTTTCCATATCAATAGTTTTCAAATCAGCTTCGTACTTATGCAAATCAATTTTATATAAGTTTATTAACTCCCAAATCAAGTATTTAGTAAAATAAGGTTCTCAATTTCAGTTTGTTTCAATATCAGCTCAGTTTAAAAATCATATACGATTTCACCAATTTATTTCTTCCAAATTAAATATCTCCAATTTCAAAGATTCCAAATAATAGTTTAGAAAATAATCCTAGTTTTCAAGTCAACGTAATTTAAGTCAAACAAATTCATTTCCAAAATCATCATATAAATGCTGGGTTTTAAATTCCAATCTATATTTGAAACCAAATACTTTTCTCAAAATCAATTATATCCGAAAATGAATACCAAGTATATAACCATCCCTTTTTAAACCTTTAAACTATTTATTTCTATTTGAAAGATCCAATTTACCTTTTTCAATTTATTTAAAACCAAATTTTGTTCAAAATATTTCATAACTAGATTTCATATTAGTATAATTCAAAATAGTCTTATTAATTTACTTAACAAAGCAGTTTCAAACTTATTTAAATCGTATTACTTCATACTTGAACATACAAAAATAAACTCATATATTGTATCAAATACTTTATGCTTTTCGAAGTCACTTAGCTTTGAAAGTTAAACTTCGATTTGGAAGTGTTCGAACAGTCAAAATCGTCGGAGAAATCAAATTTTAAATCCAAAAGTTGAAAATCATCAACCAATCAATAAATCAATTTCAATAAATAGGGTGATAATAAATACAATTCGAAGCTCGAGGACTGAACACCAGGCTTACCCAAATCGTTTCAAATATGTATACATATATCTTTCGAATATCAAATCATACTTAGGAATTTGAAATCAAAATTTGTTTCACAAAATCAATCGCATAGCAAATCTACTAAAGTGGCCTCTCCCCCACTTTGAAACTCGAAAATAAATGTCGATGATGCATGCACTCATCTTCCAGCGACATAGATAAGTTCTAAACTACCCATCGAAATCATTGGAACTCATTTGAAACATTTCTTATTCGAAAAATACTTTTAAATTGTATTATTATATATATTTTTCAAAATCTTAAAACCAATTTCAAAACACCGAAATTCAATTCCTAGAAATTCAAATTGAAAACCCTTCGGTTATAAATATTTTTTTTTATATAAATCAAATTTATTATATAATTTTCAAAATTTCAAATCCTTTCGAATTTTTATATTCTCATTTTTAAAAGGTATATAATCCTTATCAAAAACATTTCACCTTTATATATTGAATAAAATCATGCTTATCAAAATAATAATTTCGATATGAAACATTTCTAAAATACAAACAAACCCAAATTTTCAAAGGATGATTCAAGAATGGATTTCAAAACAAGATAGAGATCCAAATTAGAGGAACTCTAATCAAATAGAATTCTGATACGAAGATAGGCTTGATCAAAGATGAGATAATTAAATTTCAAAATGGAAGATGGATATACTTACATAAATCGTGGGCGACCTTAACCGGTCAATCGTGATTTCAAAATAAGATCGGTGTAGAATTTTGAGGCAAATCAACATTCGATCACCAGAGATAGAATTCGACATCACAAGAGATAGTAGCATCTAAACCGAAGGGTATATAAATCTTCGCTAAATTAATGCCAATTGTAAAGGAGTTTGACCCTTTTACAAATCATTCAAAGATCAGCGGGATCGCCTATTTTTATAAAAATCATTCGAAGTGGAGTTATGGGATATTCCAGAATCAAGAAACACGAATAGGGAGAGAAGTTAATGGATATTGGAACCGTAGGGAATGTTCCAAAGCCCAAAGGAAAACCAAATCAAAGAGGAAGAAATTCAAGCTCGAACGAAAGTGATTCTGCAAATAAATTTACTATATATGCTAAGTTTTCCTAGAGCCAAAGCTTTGATACCAACTGTAACGACCTGATATTTTCAACCATTCGCATCCACACATGTCAGATTTGAATTGCTCAAAGTGTCAAATTGTTAATTTAAAATTTGGCAAAACTCAACATATACAGTAAATAAATCAATCACAAAATCACAGACATAGAGTAATATAATAATAATGCAGCGGAATAGATAAATAGTAGTTCATAAAGCTACTATATAAACATCAGAGTTAGAAATAAAATATAGTAGAATATCTCTAATACATTGAAGTCTCGAATACAAACAGATGACATCTCTAAACAAATCAACTGGAAAAGCTGAAAACTGAATCGATAGTTGATCTCCAAGCGAAGCTCCAAACTCCAAAGGTGAGTCTTAAATGTTGTATCACTCAGTCTGACCCAAGTGTAAAGCAAAACACAAAACACTCAACTCGGGATTAACATGATCTTATCAATAAATCCAACTCAAGTGATATATCAACTGAAATATGATTAACTTAGGGGATGTTTGGGATGACCATCCTCTAAGGATCTGTGGAACTATCTACAATGTAGAAATGCACGCTATTAACAACCAAACGTTATTACAACACCGTGGTCCTTTCAAAATATTTTATACTTCAAACACAAAGTATAATTTTCGTTTCAATTATATATATATACATATACATATATATATATATATATATATTTCCTCAGTTTCAAAAAAATTGATTCAACTCAGGTCGAGTTCCAAATTCCAATTTAATTAAATCTAAATTTTTCCATTTTAATTCAATTCAGTTTCTAATTATCAAATTCAAATAATATTGATTTCAAATATAGATCTGAATCACAAAATAAGCCATTTAAATTCCAATATATTTCAAAGCTTTAATATTCAACATTTTCAAAGTTAAATTTAATAGTTACATATAGATCTTGACTTAACTTCATTATTATTTAGTCAGGGAATATTCTCTTAATAAATTCAATATCATTTAACTAGCCTTAAATTACATTTTTACTAAATATTTCCATAAATTTTTTGAATGAGTAATACTCATTAAATTACTTAAATCAAGACCAAGTTATAAATCATATCTTATATCTTAATTTTCAATACATTTCAAATCGGTTTAATTAAATAAAATCCTTTATTGAATATAATTTCAACTAAATTCGAATTATCCTCCCAACCTTAACTTATTCAAATTATTATCAAAATCTATTTTAAAATATATATTTAAATACTTAAACATGTTGTATGTATTAAATCAATCTTAATTAAATTAAATATTACTATTATCATATATATATATATATATCATTACCATTTATATATAATAATTTAAGAATCAACATTTATTAAAACCATATATTTCTTTCCAAAACCACAGAATTTATTTTCAAAATATTTGTATATGGACCAACGGTGTCTGTATAAATTTTTGATCCTATAGTCACGTGATATGGATATTTATCATTTCAATCCTTAATTTAAATATCTATGGGTGTATATCATTTCAACCCGCAATCCTAAATTCAATTCAATGAAAATCGCTTAGGTTTATCATTTCAACCCATAACGATTTTATCCCATTATAAAGTCCATTCGGGTATGTATTATTTCAACCCATAGCGAATTCTATACAAAAAGAGAACTTGCGGAGGGATAACATATATGATTACAATATAACAGGCATATATTATCAACAACAATATAATATAAATAATAGGGTATGGTGTCATATCCCACAGGTGAACAATTATAGATAATAGCATATATATAACAATTAAAATAACTACAGCAGCATATTTTAATTGTCATTTCAATAGAAATCAGGTTTAATAAATATAAGAACATTAATCGTGAGTGATTGCTCACCTTTCAAGGCTAGAGAGATTTGAAATGGGTTACGGATCCAAGAACGAATTTCCAAAACGAACAAGATTGGCACGAATTAGACGAACAGAGCTGATAAATAGAGATCGATGAAAATAGACTAGAAACTGCATGATGTAGACCGAAAATATATATATATACACACGCACTTCCCATATATTATTTTCTTAACCAATATTAACTTTTAAACTCATTAAAATTATATACATATGTTTTCCAAAAATATAAAATAGTTTAGAAACAAACTATTGACCACACATTCTACAAAACCAATATATATCCATTATATATGTAAACTAGACTGTATTTAAATTATACTACACATGTACAGTAATATAATATAATATACAATACACTTATTACAATACACGTTATGACTATAAATATAATATTTGACAATACACTTATAATAAAAAATGTAACTTTATATATATAAACTGTAAAATTTTAGTTTTAATATAAACACAGAGAACAACTTTATATATTTATTAATATTCAGTTATATCAAAAACTCTTGCTATATATTTATATATTAACACACATACATATTCAGAACAACTCAGTATATATAAACTAACCGATAATATAAATATTATATAACCTATATGAATATATATATATATATATATATATATATACATACACCTTAATATACTATATGATGACATGTATCATGCCTTAATAAATAAAAGGAGATGTACTATAAACCTAAATAAGAACAACAGGACAAACTGTACACAAATATTTTTATTCATAAGCTAATAACATAAGCTATACTGCAAACGTATATGTAGTTGAAAATATATAATACCTTTTTATACTTTCTTATGCAATTAATATACTCAACAACGAGTTATATATATAACAGATCTTTAGAAATGTAAGGAAAAATGCTGCATGTACATATGGTATCGGCAAGGAATAAGCTCAGCAAAATAGAAGGTGCTCAGTTTGTGTGGAGATCGACGGTCGTGTCGTGTCAGGTTGGAGGAGGCTGGTCGCGTGTGTGGTGCTTGTGGGTTGATGGAGGAGGGAGTTGAAGTGGACAGTGATTGTCGATCGGCCATTGAACGGCGGAGGGCGGTTGGGGTAGAAGCTATAGCTTGGGAAGATGGAGCTTCGGTGGGAAAATCGAATAGAGAGAGCGAGGCCGAAGAATAGGGGAGTTCATCCATGTGGCCATGGCGCTCTAGGTGGCATGTGAAGTGATGGCTGCGGGGTGGTTCCACACGAAGGCGAAAGGTTGCGTGAGTGCAATGGTGGGTCTCGAGTTGGCTGCTCGGTCGGGGAAGGGTAGAGGCCAAGAACGATGGGCGTGTTGATGAGCTATGGCGGAGATCCGGCCGTTGTGTGGAGTAGAGAGAGTGGCGGAAAGAGACAAGCGAATTCATGAATTGGAAAACGAGAAGAATTGTAGAGGAAGATAAAGCAGAATCCAAACGCAATATTGAGAAATAAAGATATATGCGTGCACCAAAAGATTGCGTTGCTTCAAATTTTTGACATTTGGGTGTCAAAACCGACGAATAGAAATGGACACAGGTTATATATGTGATTAACACGGCACTATGAACCAGATGGAGGACACAGAATTGCAAATGGATCCAATTTGGCGAATCGTCACACTTTGCATTTTGTTGATCCCCTCGTGCACACCAATGAATATATCACGGTGATCAGCGTGATGAGAAGGATAAGAGGAAACAAAAATATCTTTGCCAGGGCCTTCCTACCAAAAGTCCATTCGGACATTGATATACGTTGTTATCCCGTACGAAAAAAATCCAAACGGAGCTAGAAACATCCGAAATTTGCGAAACGAATTACGCAATCTTATTTAGAGTGTTCAAAATAAATTTTCTCATGTTGACATATTTAGATTTTGAAAAACTTTTAAATTCAACTATTATTAACTGATTTAAATTGAAATAAAATTTCACAAGAAAATAAACTTCAATATTATCAGATGAAAAATTTTCAGTTGCTATGTTTAAATAGACGTATTCCAAATAATAAATTTTCATTTTCAAATTTTATTGTTTAAAATTTCAATTAAATATATTATTAAAACAAATAAAATTATTAAATTTTTACGGGTCTTTACATTGTAAATTATTGTCACCATTGAATTGCTCAATTTAATCATTGGCTTAATTCACACCTCAAAGACACACAACCACATTTATGAATTCTCCGAAAGACCACATGACTTAATTAGTTCATCAAGCATTAGAAATTAATTAATATTTATTTTAGGTGTTGTTATTAATTATTTGAATGTATATATAAAAGTTATATACACACATACTGATATACGATATTGGTATATATTTAAATGGGGTTAAATTGAGATAATTACTAAAATGGGCTTTTGGAAACTTTGCTCCAATTAAGGAAAAGAATGGCTAGCTATGCTTGATAGGTTATGAAATGGCATGATTAAAAATTGAATGGGAATTAAACAAAAGAAATTTTAATTAGGAGAATCGAAAAGATTTCATTCTTCTCATTAATACAAAAACCTCAATTTCAATTTTTTTCTCCTTCTTCCTCACACAAGCGCTGCCAACCCCTTATCTCTTGTGGCCGAATTTTATTTTCTTTTTTTCACCCAAAATTAATTCAAATTAAATTAAATGATATGGTTCATCCAATTGTAGCAATGTTAGGATGTTGATTCCGGAATTTTAAGTAGGATTCTCGAATTAAGGTGTTAGAAAGGACAAGACACTTTCAGGTTCAATTCCTTTTTTATTTTACTCATTAATGATGTTTAGTCTTGACCAAATTCATATATACGTATATTGACTTGCCACATATTAGATTCAGTCTAAAACCTTATGTGTATTGTCATTTAATCACAAATTAGTTTTGTCTGTGAGTTAATTTATGCATCGTTAATGTTCATTGTATCTAAAACTATGAACACTTGATTTTCTATAATAAAATCAACATACTTTTTAACAGTCTAATTTTTTTATAATTATGGATTTGATATATAATTAATTGAATCGTACACACATAGTTATAATATGTGTGTGTGTGTGTGTGAGTGTGTGTGTGTATGTGTTCATCTTTATGTTATCCAAAATAGTAAACCGATGTTAAGTTAAACCTTGTTTTAAGTTAATTTTGTTTTCAAATTAACATATTCATTGTTTTTATTGCTTAGTCAAATATATTTATTTGAAATTCAATTTTTAAGTTACTATACAACACATATAAGGAATGTTTTAATAAATTAAACAAGTTTTTGAAGCAATATATTAGTTATGATAATGCTTTATAATAATCTTAAGTATGTGCTGTGTGTTTTTCATATCTGTAATATTAAAGCTAAATAGTTTGATTATGAATAAGTATAGAATTCGTTTCATATAGATATTAGACATATTTTACTTTGGTATTTATAAAAAAGAAAGTCGGAATCAATCGAAAATGTCACCTTTTTCCATTAAATATGGTGATAAACGAACATGGGAATTGGATTAACTCAAAAGGGAGTTTGAACAGAGATGCTTACGATTTTTATCAACTTATTTAATTCCCTTTTTATTAATTCAGATTTCTCACATACCACTTATAATATATTCTTTCATGCAATGCAAGAATTACATTACATAGACCATTTGAGACGGATGAAGTTAAACGGGCGCTATTTCAAATTGACGACGACAACACCCTTGGACAATATGGTTTCAATTCCAAATTTTACAAAATACACTGGAAGCTCATTAAAAATGATGTGTTGCAAGCAATGTTGGGCATTCAGCACGTATGATTATTAGGGAAATCAATCATAACTTTCTATGCCTTATCCCTAAAATGTAGACTTAAAGACATTATCAGATTACTGACCAATATCGTTATGCAATGTAATTTACAAAATTTTGGCTAACTTGTTTAGTAATAGAATGAAGCATTACTTAAACAATTTAATATCAACAAATCAAAGATGCATTCATTTAAGAGAGAATCGTCACAGAAAACTCTTACCTGGCATATGAAATGGTGAAGGGATTCAATAGGTAAATGACTAGGTACATGCACATGAAAGTTGATTTACTGTAACGATCTGAAATTTTGGTTGTTTGTTTTTGAACGTTTAATTTATTTTAAATGTTAAATTTTAATTATTAATTGATTTTGAACATGGAAGAATTTCGAAAATGGTTTAAAGTTCCAAATATAGCAATTAATTTGATTTGGTAAAATAGTAAATTAGTATTTGAAATTGGGCAAATATGAGGATCTGGAGTTAAAAGAGAAATGGAGGTGGTTTATAAGCTGATTTTGAACTCTATTTAGAGCGATGCTAATAGACTTTTGAATGAAATTAAAAGTCGATAAATTTAAAGCTTGAATTTATATATTAATTTAATGGTGAAATTGATATATAATAATACTGTAAATTATTGAACTTTGATTTAAAATGAATCGGAATGATTTCTAATATGAATACAAATTCCATGTGATTTTTAATGGAGTTAGTAAGTTTTAAAGATTGAACTTCTAAACGATTTCGACGATTTTGAAAATCGCTCGATTTAATCGACACGTAAAAATAGCCTTCCGGAGCACAGTCTCGGCATTCAACGAACCAGTTCCATTGGATCCGTAATAGTTTATTGTTATCGTATTTCAAATTTCGTAGCATTTGGAGTTACCGTTTGGTCGTACGGGGTAGAAACGCGTTCAAAATTAATATCGAAAATTTAATCTTTTAATTCGATTCGAAAAGCTATCTTCCACATATGATCGAATTAGGCCTTGAAACATGTTCCATTGTGTTTATAATAGAGGTAAAAAATTATAAACACTAGGTGGCACATTTCGTTTGGAGTTCGTTGGAAAAAGCATGTTAATTTTGAAAATAATACTAAAATAATTCGTAAACACGTATATATACACTTGCCAACAGTAAACCTTAATTCCTTTGCCTGGCCGCCATTCAAATTTTAATGGCCGATATTTCATGACCTTCCGCCCTCAAATCCTCCACATCCAAGCATTTTCAGGCCGAGACTCCAATTAGGAAGTGGTATAGCTCATCGAGACGAGGCTATCCAACGGTGGCGATCTAATATCTTTCGACGTGGTGGCCGAATCGAGGCTGTTAGCGTCTATGGTTTTGCTCGTTTCTCGAGCAGGAGGTGAATCGAGTTCAACGTGGTCGAGGCTGAGAGTGGGGCTGGCCTTGGCGCACATGTAGGCGGTGATGGATGGTCGTCATGATGGTCGATGGCGGCGCAGCACGTTGGTGAATCGGCGACGTGGTGGGTTTCTTTGAACGATGAAGGAAGAAAGGGTGTGTGTAATGATCCTAATTTTTGATTTTAATTTAAATTAATAATTAATGTGAATTTTGGATAAATTGTAGAATTATTTTGAATTTGAAATATATATATGAGTAAATTTGGGTTTGACTTTAAAATTTGAATTTTGAATATTGAATTTATATTTAAAATTTGAATAAAAGACTTAGAAAATGATTTGGGTAAAAATATTATTTATATTTATTTATGTTTAGTTAGTTTTATAATTATAAAAATATATTAATATAAATTAAATGTTAAACTTTAAAACATAGGAATAAAAAACAAGTTATGCAACAAGAAAAGAAAAAAAAACATGAACATAAAACAAGACAGATATGTTTTGCTGTAAAATTCATATACAATGTATAAACAAATATACATAAGATAAATTATATAGTTATGTAATGATATAAAGTAAACACGTAGATAAATTATAACAACATAATAAATATAGGATTTTGTTTATATTACAAAGCAATATGACTAAAGAAAGAAAACAATATATTCAAATATGAAACAAGTCAACAACAATTAAAATTTAAATACAGTCAAATATGTACAAGTAAATAAAGATAGGTATAAACAAGAACAAAGAGAAAATGAAATACTAGGTACAAACAAATAAAGAAAATGATAATCCTAAGCTTATAAAAGAAGGCAAAGAAAATAAAATAAGGTAGAAACATAAAGGACTTTAGCATTTAGTGCATGAATCTTTAGCACACAAGAAAAATATTATTAGCCACCAAAGAAAAGAAATAAAAATCTGCCAGTCAACATACAATGAAAAAATATCTCTAATTTTATTGTACAAGCAAAGATTTTATTATCTTGTAAACTCATCTTTTATATATCAATCTATTACCTCAGTTTCGTTCATTCAACTGAGTAGCATCTAAAGCATATACTACTTTAAAACTTAAACAAATTTCAGTTTAAACATCAAAACAAATCAATATAAATCCAGAGAATCAAGAAGATGTTTCAACAAGCAATTTCAAAACTGTGTCAAAAAGTAGAGACTCCGTTCTTTCTTTTGAAGCAAGGTGAGTAACACTTGTTTTATAATTTTAAAATATGGATCTGTTGCAAAGTATATTGTGATAAGTATGTTTGGACATAAACATGAATTCTCTGTGTATGTTGGTTGATGAGTGTAGGTGTGCAGGCTGATGTTTAAAGTGTTCTCTGTTCTGAGATGCTAAACTCAAAACTTTGATTCAAAAATTATTTGCTCTCAACCTACATGTTTATTGGATTTAGCATTAAAACAAAAAAAATTGATATAGCATAAACTCATGATTTAATTTCTATTCAGGTGAAATTAACTGGTAAATACTTCTGAAAATCAATATAACCGAGCACAACTTAAATTTAGCTAAAATTCAAACTTTTCAATTCTCGAATTCAGGTATGTAGATCGAATCCGTATGCTTTAACTCGATTTTTAAAGCTTAAATTGTAATTTTTAGATCAAGGGTCGAAGATCAGTTCGAGGTTGTTTAAATTTCATTGTTTGGCGGATTCCGGTGATCTCGTTGATGGGGGAAGGTCGGGGTTCTCTATATTGATGGAGAAGCCTACGGTGGTGGTTGGAAAAATAGCCGGAGGTGGCATCGACTACTGTGGCGATGGGGGCATGTGATTTTCGTTTGTAAACCTAGTTTGGACATGGGTTTGTATTTCGATTCGTTCGTCACCGATAGGTGACCGAGTTCAACGTGGCTTCGGGAGATGGTGGTGTAGGGGTTGACGAGGATGTAGCCGGAGTTGGAGCACCTCTGGTGGTCGGAGCGAAGTGGACGAAAGGTTTTGTTGGTGACTGTTTTGGGTTCCAGGCCTCCGGGGTGGCTCGATTTTGACTCGAGGCTGATGGTGATTTTTTGGTGATCGGGGATAGTCGAAGTGATGATGTCTGATATGCTGGAAGGTTCGTTGGTGGTGGTAGGTGAGACGTGCATATGCATAGTGGGTGGTTGGTGTCAGTGGGTATTGTGTGGGTTTGAGAATGGGTATTGTGTCAATGGTGTTGCTCGAAGCATTTAAGCGCTTGACTCGAAGCAGGAGAGGAAATGACTCGAAGCATTTTTACTTTGCCTCGGGTTAATTATGACAGGTTTAAGGTTTTTGTAAACCTGATTAAAATTTGAATTTAAAGCAAATTTAAATGAAATTTAAATTGTGAGTTAGATTTAAATAAAGTTTAAATCGAGTATGGAGTTTAGATTCAAATAAACTTTTGAATCTTGAAATTTTAAAATGAATTTGGATTTTAAATAAAGAATTTAAAACCAAAGTTAAAGGCAAGTGTTAAATCAAAAGATTTAAATCAAATATTTAAAATTAGTGGGTTCAAATTCATTTTGAATCCAGATTTGGGAATTTAAAATCAGTTTTAAATCCAAATGTTTAAACTTGAATTTTGATAAAGTTCTTTTATAAAAGAATTTTGAATGAAAATATATGATTTGTTTTTTTACTTGAATTTGCAAGTTAATTAATTAATATACTTCAAAAGCTTAATTTTTAAATAAAAATTAAGTAATCATAGTTTAAAACTTTTCTTATATAAGTTTCATATATAAGTAATGAATGTTCTTTACATTGTTTAAAAGTTTTATAAATGGAATTTAAATTTGATTAATGTTTAAATGGTTAGTCATTTTGAATCTTAAATTCAAAATGGAATTGGAATTTAAATTTAAATTTAAATTTAAAAAGTGTAATGTTTTAAATATACACTTAAATGTTAATTAAATCATAAATAAAGGAAATGAATTATATTAGGGGTAATTAAAGTTTTAAGTGATTTAATTAATGAGGTAATTAAAGAATGATTTATTCAATTTATAAATTAATAAGTTAGATTTATTTATAACTAGAAATGATTAATAATGATTTAATCTAAGATAATTTATTACGAAAGTAATTTAAGAAATGTTATTAGTTAATGAAGGTCATTAACTAAGATTATTTAAATAATTATTTAATGTGATTAATTTTAATTAATTAGATTAGTTAATGATAATCAATTATGAAATTATGTAAGTGTAATTACTTTATGGTAAATAATTAAAGGGTTAATTTCTTAAAATAATTAATTAAGGGGTTAATTAATTATGAAATTGGTTTAGAGGTTAATTTAATTAATATGATTAATAAAGAATAATTTAATTAATCAAGATAATTGATAAATTAATTTATATCAAATGATTTATAATTAATAAATCAAGATTGAATAATTAATTCATAAATAATTAATTTAATTGGAAATAAATTGAATTAATTTGGATTAAACAATTAATTAATCGTATTTATAAATGGTTATTGAATACTTGACCTTACTTATGAATGATTGTATTGTATGAGATGCCTTGAATTGATTGTCCTATCTGATCTGTGATATTTTGTTCTGTGGATTGAGCTATGTATTTTATTCATTTATTTGTGATACATGTGTATATTATTTGTGAATCTGTGAATGAATGATAAGCGTTATAGTTTATACCGCTTATCAACTATATTTATGTGTTTTGATCTGTGATGATGATGCACTATTGTGTTAAACCCCTGGACCACACCATACATACACAAATATGGATTCCATGAGGAAATCGATTAAGTCACAGATTTTTGAAATGATTTTTAAATATACAATTTGAATTCAATGGTTTGGAAATGGAATCGGGTTAAATGTGAAAGGCTTTTGAAAAGGAATTTCAAAGATAAAATTTATTTTTGAATAACTTGATAACGCTTTGAAATTTGAATTCAGAATTTGAAATTGAATTCTATGATTTTGAAACTAGGGATTAAATGATGTTACACTAGTCATATATGGGTTAAACCATTTCAAATGTATTGATCTGGGAATTTGAATTTAATTCAGAGGCTTTAACTCGTGCAAATATAATTGGATTCTTCCGAAACGAAAACTGTTGTTTTCAAATAATAAAAGCTTTCACATAAGAAATGAACGTCCAATTTGCGTCAAAAGAAATTTCAAGTTTGAAATGAAAATGATTTCCAAGTTATGGAAACGATTTGAAAGCTATAAGTTAAATCTTTGATTTAAAGATTTAATGAGTTAATCAAATTGAAATGGAAATTGTTTTGGAATCCGTAAATGGATCTTTGTGAACTAGGTGAACTTTATGGAATAAATCTTTTTATTTAAAGATTTGAAATGGTAATTTTTTTAAACCATTTGAAGAAAGGTTTTGGCTTTCTTTGAAGTTGTGACTTAACTGAAATCCCATATCCATATGTTTTTAAATATTGCGCTCATTATTCGGTTTAGCCGAGAGAGGACCTTTGTGTCATATAACCCATTACGAATAGTGATACGTCGTTATGGATTGCATTTGAAGACCGGTGGTGAAGACCGGGTATTTGTGAGAATGATAGGATAACCTATCGATTGTCTCTGCACCGGCTGATCCCCGGTATAAAGATTCCCTAATTGATGGGAAGTCCGATCGGGATTATGGATACATGGATTGCAAGGGCTTCTTCGAAAGTGCCTTTGGTTCTGTTTGAACCCGAAACAGACTAGTATGGTTGTATGTCTAACACTACACTTTGAGATATAAGGCAAATTTCTTTCAAATACTTATCTGTTGGTGGCGGAGAATTTATTCTCTTAACTTAACACCGTTCTCTAAGACGTACAAGCTCAGAGGTTACGTAGTTGAAGGTTATCAGCGATATATTCCCAATTTGATAGTGTGGCATGCTGAGTGCTGCTGTGGGCTGATGATCATTCGTTGATTATTTGTAATCAGAGCATGGCTTCTATATGAAGCGTAGCTTTGTGGATGAGACTGCATCAGGATATCACAACCCGAAAATGGTCGAAACGGGAAAGATGCGGCAAGATTATGAGGGTCGCACCCTTTAGGGTGTGTCATTCCCTTCTGGTAAAGGGTGGTATCTTGGTATGGAGCCCATATATTTACCTATGTGGTGGGCTTCAATCTCATTTTCTATGTGGTTTTTGCTTTGTGGTTTAGAGGCGCCTTGGATAAAGGTCCCAAAGGACGGGGGGTGGCATGCTCGAAAAGTAGTTACCTAGTTACAGAGGTAACCCGGCCTTGTGTTGGCAGAGATTCGGTTAGGTTCTCGGGATGTCCCGCCAGAGGCGTACCTATGGACAGTGGGAAGTTCCTTAGCCCGACCATTTGTTGTAAAATCCAATCAAAACAATACAAGCCTTGTACGGTTTTAGTTTTAGAACCTGCCATTTACTTATGGTGGCGCCCCACTGTTTAGATGGTAGCTATAGTAGGCATACGATAATGGTCGTATTTTGGCTAAGATTAATATTCTACTTTCGAAAAGGTTTTTCTGCACTTTGCACTTATAATAATAATATCAGAAATTTTCTCATATCAAGCATGTTTGACTATCATAAGGAAAAATCTCCTCCAATTCTGCGTTTGCATGGTGTGTATGGCGGGAGGCCTTATGGTAGTTTCATTTTCTAAAAAGCATGGTTAATTTATTTTTAAATTCTGTTGTTTGTTTCAAAGATAAACTGTTTTTGTTACTCACACCAATCCCATGACTGTCTCGGAGTTTATTGTTCCTTTTCTAAACTCTGGGTGCCCATAATTTTCCACACGGGCAGTCTAGAGTTGGGTTTTCAAATAGTCAGGTTTAGTAGATTATCTGGAGCTAGTTCAGTCTTTGGATATGGACTGCACTTGGTTATCTTTGTGCATCGTTATTGGGGGTTCGAGCTAGCTTTGGATTGGAGCATTGGATTTGGAGATGCATTCTATTTTGGAGATATTCTTTCCGCTGCTATTATGTTATTCTTTCCGCTGTGTCTTGTGTCTCTGATAGTATTGATATCTGTTGTATCATTCTATTGTATCATATTATATCAGATGTTGTATCTGTCATTGTATTAATGTTATATATATTGATATTCATTTTCTTCCTCTATGTTGTACTTAATGGTGTTATGAGCTCCGGCGCACCAGATTCGACGTTTGGATCTGCGGCATTGGAATATGAGTGTCATATTCGGTGCTGATTTTCGAAGGTCGACTCAGGATCGCTACATTTGGTATCAGAGCTGAGGGTTAAAAAAAACTTTAGCTCAGGAGTATAATGCATTAAGTAACTCATTAGAGATAGGGTGAAGTATAGCCTAGAATGAGTATATCCCTACGATATCCGTTCGTGTGCCTTAGTAAGTTCGCTTACTATCCACTGATAGTGAGTATGAGTGCAAGAAGAGAACGAGATAGGGGACAGGAGAGTACCACTATAAATGGTCAATACCCTGCAACAGTGGAAACAGTCTTTCTCTATCAATATTCTTTGATTCGCTCCCAAATTCTTTTGATTGTTTCGTACCAGCTACGAGAAGAAGTTTTGGTGTGAAGGTGACCCTACGAATCATTGTAGAAAATCCTTATCTTTATCGATTTCTTATCAGTTTTCGATTTGAACTCTAATGAATATGAATTGGAAAGTTGAAATTGAAAATTTTAAATAAATTGGAAATTTTAAATTGAGTTAAATTGATTAATAGAATATAGAGCTAAATTTGAATTGAATCGATAAAACGATTTCGTTTAAAAACCAAATTTAAAATTCTGTTGCAATTCCTTAGGTAGATCGAAGTCCGAAGAGGGACAAATTGGTATATATTTTGAGATATTCCGACCTAAGTTGGAATCTATATCTAGTGTTTGGGAAATTGTAGTGGATTGAATCTATCAATCTCTTTTGTTCAGCATCTCTTTTCGATTCTTCAATGGTTCCTGGTAGATCCAGGAAGAAGATTTGATATATTTGCATGGGACATAAACTCCAAATAGGCCAGAAATGTTTGTTTGGATGAATTGGTTGCTTTGATTGCTATGACGACCCGACTTTCTACTACCAGAAAGACGTATCATCATGAAGAAAGAAAGGGATAGAAATAGAAAAGAAAGAGAAAGAAAGAACAACAATCACGGACTCTCACAGCGGAATGGAATAAAATATAATACATCACATAAAAATTACATAGTTTTACATATATCAGAGTTATACAATATTATACATCTGACAATTTTATATACGTCTGTCACTACATACATCTCTAATACAACATGCTCTAACTAACACAGCGGAACTAGATAGATATCTACAACGCTGAAGCCTCCTGCTCCATTGCTCCTCCAGAATTCGTCAAAGCTAACCAGAATCCCTTGACTACCCGTAAAAATTTGGGTACCTGAGAGTTTATGAAAACAAAAATAAACTCCGGGTCAGACATGGGTCTGGTATGAGTAAACGGTTTAAATTGTTTAACTTTGAAAACATTTGAAAATAAAGGTATCACGTAAGACTTCCCACAAATAAATACGGGTAAGTTTTTACCTTACGCTAACCAAAACATTTCATAGGAAATTCTGTGATATTATAATAGTGTCTAGGGTTTTCAAGTAAATAGAAAATAGCCGAAATTGTTACATTATTAAATTCCAGCTACTAGCCACAAAAGTGGGTAATACAATCAAAACCGTGGGCACTTATTGGAATATGGATTCCATACAATGGCAGGGCTACTGGGGTACCGCCCGTCACAGTACGGGGCCTAGATCACCGTACCGAGGATTACTCCCTTCATCCCCTGCAACACAAGGCCGAAACCATTCCTTACTGAACAGTCCCGAACAAGATAAACCCCGTGGTTGGCGCGCCCAACCACCCACTAAGCCGAATAAAAAGGGACATCTAGACAGGGGAAATATCTTGTCCTGCTTGGGCATGACCCACCTAACCTTGCTGCATCTCCCCTGTTTTAGCCATTCCCGGTTGATGAGGCTTGAGGCTACGATTACCTTTAGAGAACAAATTTCTTAGAATGCTCATCGCCCGCCAGACGATGTGCTGAAAGTATTCAATCCATACAAGTTCGTTCCGGGTTCGAACGAAACCGAAGGCATTATCTCGTTACACTCATTTTGGAATCACCCTTAGAGTTAACGACGACAACCCTTGCATTCTGAACCTTCATCTTCACATCAGATTCACGACCTAACGTTAATTTGGATCGATGTGGTTTTCGAATGTTCCAAATGTGGAAACCCGATCCCGGTCTCATCGAAATCCAAAACGTGTCTTTTAGGGCCAAGTTGTTTTAAAGTTTACAAACAATTTCATTTCAATTATCCATATACACACAGATAGATAATTCACAGTATCACAATAGATAATCAACACTATCACCATAAACAGATAGGCAATATTATCATCACAACAGATAATCCATATTATCTACTACAATCAAGCATGCATTTCATATAGCATCATTTACCTCATACTAGGAATTTCAACCATTCAGAGTAAACAATATCATCCATCCATACATAAGCAATCATATCAGCTATAATTAATTTAAAATGAATTAAATTAATTACTTACATTTCTAATTAATTTAAAGTAAATTAAATTAATTATTACATTATCATAATCTTGCTTATATAACTATTAACCAATTATCAATCAGTTAATAAATTAATCACACTTGATTAATTAACATTTAATTTTATTCAAGTAATCATCTTTTAATTATTTTCCAAACTAATTATATTATCCAAATATAGAAATTAACCTTCAATTACATACATTACATTACTTCTTAATTTCACTAATTAATTTCTCTTTAATTTTTCATTATTAATTTCATTAATGATTGCTAATTACATTTCATTTCATTATCCTAAATTAAATGAATTACCTTAAGTAATTAAATCTTCAATTAAACTATATTTATTAATCACCCCTGATTAATACTATTCAGTAACCAATCACCTTTAATTACTCTTATCACATCACTTAATTACTCCTCAACTGATTTCCTTAAAAATTAATCCCTTGATTAAATTGCACAAAGTAATTATACTCAAATTACTTTCATTATTAAAACATCCTCATTCAATTATATCCAGTCACTATCATTAATTACTTCTCCAAGTAATTTTACTTATCACATCATCAATTAATTATTTAAATTAATTAAACTTGATTAATCACACAAATAATTTAACTTTAGTTATTACAATAAGTAAGTAATTCCCTAATTACTTAATTAATTTATTTCATGCTATTTAATTTATCACTTCTTCATCAATTTGTTTCACCTTAATTTCTTAATTAGCTTTTCCTTAATCATTAGTTGAAAACCTTAATTTTAAATCAAGTAACTTGATTTATTCAATTATTAATTTATTGATTTATTCATTAATCATTCCTTAATCCTTAATTAACTCACTTGATTAATTAACTATTAATTGTTCATTAATTTACCTAAGTAGTAAATTATATTTTATTAATTACTAAATCAAGCTGTTGATCCATCACCAGTTACAGTTTTAAAAAGTAATTATTTTATTTACTTTCTGAAATCATCAATTAAGATTAAAATTTCAACATAATGAACATTCCAGTATTAGAAACCCTCATTAATTTTGGAAATCAATTACGATGGCTAACTGCACTTAATTGTTAAATAACTTTGTACTAAATTAAAATAATTCTGGATTAAAATAGTAATTAAGAATTAAACACTTTAAAGCATTGATTAAGTAATTAACTTGAATCTAAACTTTTGGGCTTTAAATTGTCAAATATCTCATGAAAATAGTGTTTGCAGTTTGTACAAAACTATTTGGTAATACTTACTTTTAAAATAGAAACCAAAACTGCACGTACGAAGGAAACCCGAGTCTTCCCCTTGAGTTCACTCGAGTACTTCACCGAGTTCCACTGCCTCTTCCCGTGTTTTACCCTGAACCTCTTCTTCTTCCTTTACTTTTTTTCTTTTTTTTTCTGTAGTTTAAAGTTTGAGCTAAACCAAATTACAACATCAGGGAACACTCACACTCTCAACACTCGAACCAAACTCGAAGAAAACCCTCTAATTATTCGAGCACGACCCGAGTATCCTACACCGACACGTCACTGTCCCCTCCTCCTTGCCGTGCACGTGCACAGCGACACCAACGGCCTCCGGCGAACCCCCACGACGTAGACACACCACAATCCACTCCCATATTCGAAACCCAAAGTCGAAATATTTCCAGAAATGTCGAAACGAAAATCGACGGTTCAACCCATAACAGAACTCGAAACCCCTCCAACATAGCCACCTCGTCACCGCCGCCGTGACCACCGTAAGCCTCCTACCTTTGACCACACCTCGACAACACGCCTCCTTCCATTTCCCAAAGTTCTAAACAGCTCGATCACGAATTTGATGACTTTGTCGCATTTACAGGCATGTGAAAATTTCGATCAAAAGCCCTATATTTATCTCAATCCCTTAATTTACTTAATATAAAAATTATTTGATAATTTTTGTGTGATCATCAATGCTTATACTTGCTTAACTATAAATTTGAACATTTATCATTGGATTGATAATTTGTAATTGGTAAAAATGTCAACTTTGATATACCTTGAACTGCCCTTTCAATTCTACACTAAAAATTCTTATTTCTGCTCTAAAAATCCTATTTTGCAATCAAAATCTATGTTATCAACTTGAATTTTTAATTTGTAACAGTCGAATTTATCAACAGAATCTTTGTTACCTGTAAAAAACTTGACTTCCAGTGGCAAAGCTTCTTAATAGGTTTTTAAAACAAACTTAAATCCCTGATTTAAGTTCAAACATATGATTTTGTTAGAAATTTAAAGTTCTTGTAACGACGCGGATTTTGCCCGCTCGAAAATCGACATCCATACTTCAAATCGTATTCGAATGCCATAGATTCGACCGTTCAAATCCGATTTGCCGGAGCTTATAACAACAATAAGTAAATAACACAGCGGAATAAAAGAATAATACATTGATATACAGCTTGGATACAATATCTGATACAACAGATGATCCAATAGATATCAATATACATCAGAGATATGATACAATAAAATAGCAGCGGAAAAGAAAATAGACAACATCTAGCAGTGGAACAATATAACTCTGAGATAGTCTTCAATGAAGAACTCCAAAAACTGCAACTCCATTTCCAAGAATCAATCCAGCAATAGCTCGACTCCCCATAACAATGCACCAAGCTAGGCAAGACTGGTGCGATCCAAAGACTGAACTAACTCCAGATAATCCACTATATCTAACTATCTGAAAAACCCAACTCTAGACTGCTCGTGTAGAAAATAATGAGCACCCAGAGTTTAGGAAAGAAACAATAAACTCCGGATCAGTCGTGGGACTGGTGTGAGCAACAAAAACAGTTTATCTTTAAAAACATTCAACAAGAGATTTTCAAAGTCAATTCGCAATGCTTTTTAAAAATGAGACTACCATAAGGCCTCCCGCACACACACACATGCAAACGCAGAATCGGAGGAGATTTCTCCTTATGATAGTCAAAGATGCTTGATACGCATTAAAAGAACATTTGATATTATTATTAGTGCATAGTGTAGGAAAATTTATTTCGAAAGTAGAATATAAATCTTAGCCAACATAGACATTCCGAACTATGCCTACTATAGCTACCATCCAAACAGTGGGGCGCCACCATAAGTGAATGATAGGTTCTACAACTAATACCATACAAGATCGTATTGTTTCTTTGTATTTCCAACGAATGATCAGGCCAAGGAACTTCCCATTGCCACATGAGAATGCCTCTGGATGGACATCCCCGAGAACCAAACCGGATCTCTACCAACACAAGGCCGGGTTACCCCTAACTGAGTAACAACTGACCGAATATGCCATCTCCCGGTCCTTTGGGACCTTTATCCGAGAGCTCTCTAATCAATTCACACAATCATAATAATAAAGTGTTTCAACATGAGTAAGTATCTGGGCTCCATACCATGATACCACCCTTTTCCAGAAGGAAATGCACATATCCTAAAGGGCGCTACCCCTCATAACCTTGCCGCATCTTTCCTGTTTTGACCATTCCCGAGGTGTGAGGCTCGACGAAGTCACGTCCACAAAAACATACTTTATACAAAAGCCATGCTTTGGGTCAACAAATGATCATAGAAATGATCACCAAGATAGACGATCAAATAAATGATCCTATCATAAATAATCAACACAATGATCATTTCACAGCAACACTCAGTATGTCACATTACCAAAATTGGGAATATATCGCTGATAACCTTCAACTATATAACCTCTGAGCTCGTACGTCTCAGAGAAGGGTGTTAAGCTAAGAGAATAAATTCTCCGCCACCAACAGAAATATATTTGAAAGAAATCGGCTTTATATCTCAACTTGTAATGTCAGGCATACAATCCATACAAGTCTGTTCTGGGTTCGAACAGAACCGAAGGCACTTTCAACGAAGTCCTTGCAATCCGGATATTCACAATCCCGATCGGATTTCCCATCACTTAGGGAGTTTCTATACCGGCGCGACTCGGTGCAGAAACAATCGATAGGTCATCCTATCGCTTTCGCAAATACCCGGTCTTCATCACCGGTCTTCCAATGCTATCCATAACGACGTATCACATATTCGGAATGGGTTATACGACTCAAAGGTCCTTTCCCGGCTAACCCGAATAGTGAGCGAAAACATTTAAAACATATGGATATGGGATTTCAATTAAGTCACAACTTAATAATTCAAAATTTTCTTTCAAATGGTTTTAATAAATTACCATTTTCAATCTTTAAACAAAAAGATTCATTTTCACAACCTTTAACGGTTTAAACAATTTTCACATTTTAATCTTTTAAACAAAAGATTCATTCATAGATTTTCCAAATCAATTTTCATTTCAATTTGATTAACTCGTTAAATCTTTAAATCAAAGATTTAACTTATAGCCTTCAAAACAATTTCATTTCAATTTGATTTAAACAAATCATCAATTTAAATCTGTTAAAATAAACAGATTTAATTCATAGTTTTCAAAAAGAATTCATTCATAACTTAGGAAAATCATTTCTCTATTCAATCTTGAAATTCCCCTAATTAACTGGAATCTCCGTTCTTATCTAAAAGTGTTTATCATTTGAAAACAACAGTTATCATTTTGGAAATCTGATTCATTTATACGAGTTGAAATCCTTGGGTTAAATTCAAATTCCCAAAAATAATACTTTAAAAAATGATTTAACTCATAATGACTAGTATAATATCATTAATCCCTAGTTTCAAATTACAGAATTCAATTTGAATATTGAATTCAAATTTAAATTAAAGTATTTAAATTCCAACACTTAATCCAGTTATTCAAAATAAATTTCCATCTTTGAATTCCATTTCAAAAGCTTTTCACTTCTATTCCAATTTCATTTCCAAAACATTTGAATTCAAATATTCAACTTTAAAAATCATTTCAAAACTGTGACTTAACCGATTTCCTCGTGAAATCCATATTGGTTTGTGTATAAGTGTGGTCAAGGGGTTTAACACAATAGTGCAACATCATTCAATCATTTCAGATCAAACACAGAAATATAGTTGATAAGCGATATAACTATAAAGCTTATCGCCCATTCACAGATTCACAGATAATATAACAATGTAAATGAATGGATAATTTATACACAGTCATAGAACAAAATATCACAGATCAGATAGGATAAACAATTCAAGGCATTTCATACAATATAATCATTCATAAGTTAGGTCAAGCATTCAATAATCATTTATAAACAGGATTGTTTAATCCTTATTAATTCAATTTATCTCCAATTAAATTAATTACTTATGAATTTGTTATCCAATTCTGATTTATTAATTCCAAATCATTTGATATAAATTAATTTATCAAATGGTTTGATTAAATTAATTAAATTAAATTAATTCACTTTATAAATCAAAATATCCAAATTTAATTACAATAAGTGATAAATACTTAATTACTTATCTTCATTTTCTAATAACATTTCTTAAATTACTTTCTTAAGAAATTATCTTAGATTAATTTATTATTAATCATTTCTAATTATAAATTAATCTAATTATTTATTTGTAAAATTAAATAAATCATTCTTTAATTTCCTTATTGGTTAAATCCTATATATATATATTTTTTAATTATTTTTAAGATAATTCATTTCTTTATAATGATTTCATTAGCATTAAAGTGGTAAAACATTACACTCTTGAATTTGGATTCAAATTTCATTTTGAATTTAAATTTAAAATGATCATTCTTTTAATCATTGATCCAATTCAATCAAAAATCCTTAAAAATAAATGTAAATAACACTTATTACTTATATAAGAAAAAGCTTTTAATCTAACTACTTAATTTAAACATTCAGATAAAAAAATAACTGATTTATTCAGATTCGAATTCATGAAAACTTGAATCTATAAATTTAACTTTGATTTAAACTTGCTTTTAACACCTTGATTTAAAATTCTTGATTTAAAATCCAAATTCATTTTAAAACCCTAGATTCAAAAATTCAATTGAATCTATACTTTAACTTTACATTTAAAACATAGTTTAAATCCTCTTTTGAATTTTTGAACTAAGTTTTAAAGCCTGGAACAGACAAGTTCAAATGCCTGAACAACACTGACTCGAGACAACCAGAATTTACTTCGAGTCCTTCCTTCCTTTACTTCGAGTCATCCACTCGAATAACTCGCGTATTCCCCGAGCCATACGCGAGTTTCCCCCTTCATAAATTCAGACCCAGGTTGCTTCGAGTCAAAAATGCTTTTTCACGTGTTCAAACTCGAGCTTCCCCTTTCTTCTTCTTCTTCTCTTTTTCTGTTCTTCCAGATCAAAGTGTGCACGGTACACATGCACATCGCCGTTGACCATCTTCTGGCCTCACCGCGACGTCAAGCATATCGACCATCCCCCCCGAGCACGTTCTGATCCCTCGAACTTCACCGTTGCCTCAAAATCGAAATCGAGGCAAAATCCCAAACCTGGAAACGAAAGTACCCACCACCATCCAAACCTGGCAGCGCCCCGTTCGCCACGCCCCGACCACTAGGCACCTCGCCATCGTTCCTGAAGCTACGCCGCACCTTCTAGCAACCACGGCACCAATCGCGATCGACCCCGATTGCATCACGACGTCGTGAAACCCATTCGAAAACTCGGCGATAAAACAGGCTGTTAAACCCTATCTTTGATTCGTTCAACCAATTCGTGAATTAGAAAATTTATTTAACAATTTTCCTGATATCCTCTATGTTCAAACTTGCTTCCAGCACAACCATACCATTTAAAATTGATTTGATCCTCAGGAAATGGTTAAAATACAAGAATTGTTCAACTATGAACTGCTCCTAGAATGCTTAGCTAAAAATCCTCAAATTTGTTTTAAAATTCCTATCTTTGAACGTAGATTCGAGTTATATAATTGAATCAATGTTTTGTGATACTGGAAATTTCCAGAAACAAGGTCCTTTACTGAAAAAAACTTGAGCTTTCATTCTATATGCATTTTTATGTTATGCAATTATTTTTAGATGGAAACTCAAACTAAAACATACATACTTGTTTTTGGAAGCAAGGCTTAACATTGATCAGAGAGGAAGAAATGAAATTTTTCTTGGTGATCTGATACTTTGGAACTTAAGCAGAGAGATGAACAACATAGATACACAGAGCAAATGCAACAAATTTTTAAGTAGAAAACTAATTGCTACTCACAAATATACCTATATATGTCTAAGCAACAATTTTATATTTTAAAAGTATCTAAAAAGAATAAGTTACTCACAGGCATTTCAATAAACATAAAAAAACTGGTTTGAGTTACTCACTTTGGTTTTCAGAAAAATGAACAGGGCACAGAGCACATCAATTATTTCATACAACACATATCAGCAAACTTCTCATCAGATTTCAAGGCTACTTACAAGCATCAGAATATTGAAGCATGTTAAAAGTTGAAAAGAAATAGTTGCTCACCTCAATCAGGAAGGCAGAGAAGATGGACAGAGAACTGGAATGTTTGAAACTTGATTTTTTTTTCTTTCTTTTAGCCTTGCTAAATATTAATTTGTTTTCATTTTGTACAACAAGTTATGGCTGATATAACCTATATTTCGTGGCTAAAGATAGTGGCATTAACTGCCTTGTACAATCCACACTTTATACCATACTTGTATAAAATAAGGCCTGACACCTTTTTTTGCTTTTGAAAGAATGAACTTGTCTTGCATATTAAACTTTACAGGCCTATTTTGCTTGCCTGCATACTTATTTTTTTTTAGTTTAAATATTTGTTAAATTTTTTAACTAATCTGTTTTCTTTATATTTTAATTTGTTTACAACTTCAAACAGGCTACACGTTTGCACTGTTTTCTTTTGTTAATTCACTTGAATGTATTTGATTTTGCTTTGCATTTTTACAGGCAACATTCTTTTGCCTTACTTTACATGCTACTTACAGGCTATAAATTTATCATTATCTTCTCTTGTACTTCTTTGTTTCTTTTTAAAATCTGGCCATCAAGATTTTGTGGAGGCTATGCCGATTTGTTTTGATACTTGAACATGCTGATTTGCTTCTACATACCTATATTTTTATCATTTATTTGCTTGTACTTGTTTATACATATAAATGTATTTGTTTACTTGGTTTATGTTTTATTTGTACTCGTATTTATTTGTTTTGAAAACTTTATTTGCATTGCCTGCATATCTATGTTTTTATTTGTTTGTTATTTTTACTTTGTTTTGTTTACTTTGCTTATTTATTTGTTTGAATACTTTTATTTGCTCTTATTCTTGCATTTTAAATTTACTTCTATTTTTAGTTCAAATAAGTATCATAAATTTTTACTTTAAAAATTATTGTTTTATATTTCTCTATATATACACATATATTTTATATAACTCAAATTATCATCATTTATAAAAAATTTAAATCAATTTATTTATTTATTTATTTTATACTTGTGTCCAAAGTATATTATTTATTTTTTTCAAAATCATTTATTTAAGAATTTATTTAAAATCCAATATATACATATATATTCTCATATATACAAATTTTCAAATTCATACGACTTAATATAATTTCTATTTGAATCGGGGAAACTCGCTGCCCTTTATAATTAATTTTAAAAAAATTTTAATTCAAAAATTCATTTAAATTATCAATTCAAATTCATAAAAATCCTGGGTCGTTACAAACTTCCCCCCTTAAAAGGATTTCGTCCTCGAAATTCGCAGGCACGAAAACAACAAGGATAGATTAAAGATAGAGAAATATCTTTTCAAATCAAATTGGATATCAATTCTGCATTTGGCTCACCAATATCTTTTCAAATCAGAATATCAATAATAGATACAAGAAATTACGATAGAATTTCAATTTTTGGTTTTCAACAAAATCATTTTGTCGATACAATTCTAATCATTCTTCATACTCTATTAATCAAGTTAACTCAATTTTTAAAATTTCCAATTCATTTAAAATTTTCAATTCTAAATTTCAAATTTCAAATTCATTAAAGTTTAAATAAAAAAAACTGAAAAGAAATCGATGAAGATACGAAGTAATAATTTTCTACAACGATTCGTAGAGCATCACCACACCGAAACTTCTTCTTGTAGCTGGTACGAAGCAATCAAAAGAATTTGGAAACGAATCAAAAAGAGATTGATAAGAAAGATGTTCCCACTGTTGTTACAGAGTTTTGACTAATTATAGTCGTATTCCCTGTCCCCTATCTCGTTCTCTTCTTGCACTCATACTCACTATCAATGGATAGTAAGAGAATTTACTGAGGCATTAAAACGGATATCTTAAGGATTACTCATTCTAAGGTTTACTTCACCCTATCTCTAATGAGCTACTTAACGTGTTACACTCCTGAGCTAAAGTTTAACCCTTAGCTCTGATACCACATGTAACGACGCGGATTTTGCCCGCTCGAAAATCGACATCCATACTTCAAATCGTATTCGAATGCCATAGATTCGACCGTTCAAATCCGATTCGCCGGAGCTTATAACAACAATAAGTAAATAACACAGCGGAATAAAAGAATAATACATTGATATACAACTTTGATACAATATCTGATACAACAGATGATCCAATAGATATCAATATACATCAGAGATATGATACAATAAAATAGCAGCGGAAAAGAAAATAGATAACATCTAGCAGTGGAACAATATAACTCTGAGATAGTCTTCAATGAAGAACTCCAAAAACTGCAACTCCATTTCCAAGAATCAATCCAGCAATAGCTCGAACTCCCCATAACAATGCACCAAGCTAGGCAAGACTGGTGCGATCCAAAGACTGAACTAACTCCAGATAATCCACTATATCTAACTATCTGAAAAACCCAACTCTAGACTGCTCGTGTAGAAAATAATGAGCACCCAGAGTTTAGGAAAGAAACAATAAACTCCGGATCAGTCGTGGGACTGGTGTGAGCAACAAAAATAGTTTATCTTTAAAAACATTCAACAAGAGATTTTCAAAGTCAATTCGCAATGCTTTTTAAAAATGAGACTACCATAAGGCCTCCCGCACACACACACATGCAAACGCAGAATCGGAGGAGATTTCTCCTTATGATAGTCAAAGATGCTTGATACGCATTAAAAGAACATTTGATATTATTATTAGTGCATAGTGTAGGAAAATTTATTTCGAAAGTAGAATATAAATCTTAGCCAACATAGACATTCCGAACTATGCCTACTATAGCTACCATCCAAACAGTGGGGCGCCACCATAAGTGAATGATAGGTTCTACAACTAATACCGTACAAGATCGTATTGTTTCTTTGGATTTCCAACGAATGATCAGACCAAGGAACTTCCCATTGCCACATGAGAATGCCTCTGGATGGACATCCCCGAGAACCAAACCGGATCTCTACCAACACAAGGCCGGGTTACCCCTAACTGAGTAACAACTGACCGAATATGCCATCCCCCGGTCCTTTGGGACCTTTATCCGAGAGCTCTCTAATCAATTCACACAATCATAGTAATAAAGTGTTTCAATATGAGTAAGTATCTGGGCTCCATACCATGATACCACCATTTTCCAGAAGGAAATGCACATATCCTAAAGGGCGCTACCCCTCATAACCTTGCCACATCTTTCCTGTTTTGACCATTCCCGAGGTGTGAGGCTCGACGAAGTCACGTCCACAAAAACATACTTTATACAAAAGCCATGCTTTGGGTCAACAAATGATCATAGAAATGATCACCAAGATAGACGATCAAATAAATGATCCTATCATAAATAATCAACACAATGATCATTTCACAGCAACACTCAGTATGTCACATTACCAAAATTGGGAATATATCGCTGATAACCTTCAACTATATAACATCTGAGCTCGTACGTCTCAGAGAAGGGTGTTAAGCTAAGAGAATAAATTCTCCGCCACCAACAGAAATATATTTGAAAGAAATCGGCTTTATATCTCAACTTGTAATGTCAGGCATACAATCCATACAAGTCTGTTCTGGGTTCGAACAGAACCGAAGGCACTTTCAACGAAGTCCTTGCAATCCGGATATTCACAATCCCGATCGGATTTCCCATCACTTAGGGAGCTTCTATACCGGCGCGACTCGGTGCAGAAACAATCTATAGGTCATCCTATCGCTTTCGCAAATACCCGGTCTTCATCACCGGTCTTCCAATGCTATCCATAACGACGTATCACATATTCGGAATGGGTTATACGACTCAAAGGTCCTTTCCCGGCTAACCCGAATAGTGAGTGAAAACATTTAAAACATATGGATATGGGATTTCAATTAAGTCACAACTTAATAATTCAAAATTTTCTTTCAAATGGTTTTAATAAATTACCATTTTCAATCTTTAAACAAAAAGATTCATTTTCACAACCTTTAACGGTTTAAACAATTTTCACATTTTAATCTTTTAAACAAAAGATTCATTCACAGATTTTCCAAGTCAATTTTCATTTCAATTTGATTAACTCGTTAAATCTTTCTGATTTACTCTTTATATTCCTTTCAGGTATACTATGTTATTGATCAAATAAAGGATGCATACACACACATATATATAAAAGATATAGTGTGTGAAGGAAGGCAGCAACTAGTCAGGTAGTCTCCTATTTTGGATTTATCAGGCAAGATTTTTTTCTTTCTTCTAGGCTGAATGATCTTGAATTCGGCTGAGATGCTAAAACATTAAATGCTAAGTACTTATTGTCTACACATAACCTTATTAGTACATAGATTTTTATTAACTTGCCTGCATAATTATCTACAGGTACACATAATACATACCTACATACTGACAGCATGTACTAATAATATATACTATTCTTTGTTTCCAATGTTAATCAGATCTATTCACTGTAAAAATAAAGATTTGTGCAAATTATAAATGAACACAAAAATGTGCTCGAATCAGAGGAGCATTGAATGATTGTGTTGCTAAATCTTGTTTCACATAATTATGTTTACTGAGAATATAGATTTGGTATGAAAAGTACATTTTCAGGAAAGCTTGTTGCTGAAGATATTTGTATCAAACAATATGTGTCAGGTTTGTGTTTACACTTTATGAATGAGGATCATATCCTTTGCAACATTTGTTTTATTATTTTATATCTTATGTTTAGATTTATATGTGAAGATATGGTGTAAAACTTAATCATGTTTTTATGAACTGCTTGCTTGAATAATAAATATGTTTGGGTCAGATGTATTTTTACTTTGGTTTACTTGTAAAAACCAATTTGTTTTATTGTTTCTAACTTGAATAATTTACATATATATGGTTGTTGATTGATTTGTGTATGAAAATATTTGTTTAGTTAACTTCTAATTTACATAAGTTATCCTTAAAAGTTAAAGTTTGGTTTCACATTCTATTTGATTTCATTTTACTTTACTTTGTGTCTTATACTTTGTTCTTATTTTAGATTATTAAGTTATGTTGTATAAAATCTTAACTAATTAATTCTTATTTTAAATTTTACATAAGTACTTTATATTTAACTGTCAATATTCAAGTCATGTTCAAAATAAATTTTCTTACTTATATTTACATTCATTTCTATTTGTACTTTACTATTACTTATTTAAATTAAGTTATATACACATATTTGATTTATGTTTTACATTTATATTTTACATTTATATTTTACATTGTTAGAAATGGGATTCTAATTTAAACGTTATCATTCATATGTATATTTCCAAATATAAACAAAGTACAGTATTTTAATTCAATTATATACGGTCAATATTATTAAAAGATTCTATTTAAAATATCCAAGATCAAATTTCCCTTTAAAATACAAATTTACATAAACAAATGGCAATTATTCCAAAATCATATTCATTTGAAAATAATTAGTTCATATTTTACTTAAATCAGATTAAATATTTATTAAAATAACCAGGGCCAAAATTCAGGGTCATTACAATTGCTATGGCTAATAGGTATACATTAGTTCTAAACTAAAAGTTTTGAAATGGTGTCCATATATCTGTCTATTTTTTGGGTCCAGGTATGTTCTACGAATGGTTAGTTATTCCTTTGGACTAACCAGTGCCTTGCATATTTCGTAGATTTGAAGACCGAGTATCCTATGTAGTATTGAGTGAGTTTGTTCTCATATCTATTGTCAATATTCTGATTTGGTAAGCCAAATACAGAATAGATATCCAGTTTGACCTGGAAAACTATTTCTTTGTCTTTGTGTATCTATCTTTGTTGTTTTCGTGCCTGTAAATTTCGGAGACCAAATTTCTTTAAGGGGGAAATCTATAACGATCCCAATTTTTGATTTAAATTTAAATTAATAATTAATGTGAATTTTGGATAAATTCTAGAATTATTTTGAATTTGAAATATATATATATGAGTAAATTTAGGTTTGACTTTAAAATTTGAATTTTGAATATTGAATTTGTATTTAAAATTTGAATAAAAGACTTAGAAAATGATTTGGGTAAAAAAATTATTTATATTTATTTATGGGTAGTTAGTTTTATAATTATAAAAATATATTAATATAAATTAAATGTTAAACTTTAAAACATAGGAATAAAAAAACAAGTTATGCAACAAGAAAAGAAAAAAATAAACATGAACATAAAACAAGACAGATATGTTTTGCTGTAAAATTCATATACAATGTATAAACAAATATACATAAGATAAATTATATAGTTATGTAATGATATAAAGTAAACACATAGATAAATTATAACAACATAATAAATATAGGATTTTGTTTATATTACAAAGCAATATGACTAAAGAAAGAAAACAATATATTCAAATATGAAACAAGACAACAACAATTAAAATATAAATAGAGTCAAATATGTACAAGTAAATAAAGATAGGTATAAACAAGAACAAAGAGAAAATGAAATATCTAGGTACAAACAAATAAAGAAAATGATAATCCTAAGCTTATAAAAGAAGACAAAGAAAATAAAATAAGGTAGAAACATAAAGGACTTGAGCATTTAATGCATGAATCTTTATCACACAAGAAAAATATCATTAGCCACCAAAGAAAAGAAATAAAAATCTGCCAGTCAACATACAATGAAAAAATATCTCTAATTTTATTATACAAGCAAAGATTTTATTATCCTGTAAATTCATCTTTTATATATCAATCTATTACCTCAGTTTCGTTTATTCAATTGAGCAGCATCTAAAGCATATACTATTTTAAAACTTAAACAAATTTCAGTTTAAAACATCAAAATAAATCAATATAAATTCAGAGAATCAAGAAGATGTTTCAGCAAGCAATTTCAAAACTGTGTCAAAAAGTAGAGACTTTGTTCTTTCTTTTGAAGCAAGGTGAGTACCACTTGTTTTAAAATTTTAAAATATGGATCTGTTGCAAAGTATATTGTGATAAGTATATTTGGACATAAACATGAATTCTCTGTGTATATTAGTTCATGAGTGTAGGTGTGCAGGAAGATGTTTAAAGTGTTCTCTGTTCTGAGATGCTAAACTCAAAACTTTGATTCAAAAATTATTTCCTCTCAACCTACATGTTGATTGGATTTAGCATTAAAACAAAATTTGTTTGATATAGCATAAACTCAAAATTTAATTTCTATTTAGGTGAAATTAACTGGTAAATACTTTTGAAAATCAATATAACCGAGCACAACTTTAAATTTAGCTAAAATTCAAAATTTTCAATTCTCGAATTCAGGTATGTAGATCGAATTCTTATGCTTTAACTCGATTTTTAAAGCTTAAATAATAATTTTTAGATCAAGGGTCGAAGAGCAGTTCGAGGTTGTTTAAATTTCATTGTTTGGCGGATTCCGGTGCTCTCGTTGATGGGGGAAGGTCGGGGTTCTCTGTAGTGATGGAGAAGCCTACGGTGGTGGTTGGAAAAATAGCTGAAGGTGGGATCGACTACTGTGGCGACGGCGGCTTGTGATTTTCATTTGTAAACCTAGTTTGGACGTGGGTTTGTATTTCGATTCGTTCGTCACCGATAGGTGATCGAGTTCAACGTGGCTTCGGGAGATGGTGGTGTGGGGGTTGACGAGGACATAGCCGGAGTTGGAGCACCTCTGGTGGTCGGAGCGAAGTGGACGAAAGGTTTTGTTGGTGACTGTTTTGGGTTCCAGGCCTCCGGGGTGGCTCGATTTTGACTCGGGGCTGATGGTGATGTTTTGGTGATCGGAGATAGTCGCAGTGATGATGTCTGATATGCTGGAAGGTTCGTTGGTGGTGGTAGGTGATTCCGGCGACGTGCATATGCACAGTGGGTAGTTGGTATCAGTGGGTATTGTGTGGGTTTGAGAATGGGTATTGTGTCAATGGTGTTGCTCGAAGTATTTAAGCGCTTGACTCGAAGCAGGAGAGGAAACGACTCGAAGCATTTTTACTTTGCCTCGGGTTAATTATGACAGGTTTCAGGTTTTTGTAAACCCGATTAAAATTTGAATTTAAAGCAAATTTAAGTGAAATTTAAATTGTGAGTTAGATTTAAATAAAGTTTAAATCTAGTATGGAGTTTAGATTCAAATAAACTTTTGAATCTTGAAATTTTAAAATGAATTTGGATTTTAAATAAAGAATTTAAAACCAAAGTTAAAGGCAAGTTTTAAATCAAAAGATTTAAATCAAATGTTTAAAATTAGTGGGTTCAAATTCATTTTGAATCCAGATCTGGGAATTTAAAATCAGTTTTAAATATGAATGTTTAAACTTGAATTTTGATAAAGTTCTTTTATAAAAGAATTTTGAATGAAAATATATGATTTTTTTTCTTGAATTTGCAAGTTAAATAATTAATATACTTCAAGAGCTTAATTTTTAAATAAAAATTAAGTAATCTAGTTTAAAAATTTTCTTGTATAAGTTTCATATATAAGTAATGAATGTTCTTTACATTGTCTAAAAGTTTTATAAATGGAATTTAAATTTGATTAATGTTTAAATGGTTAATCATTTTGAATCTTAAATTCAAAATGGAAATTAAATTCAAATTTAAATTTAAATAGTGTAATGTTTTAAATATACACTTAAATGTTAATTAAATCATAAATAAAGGAAATGAATTATATTTGGGGCAATTAGAGTTTTAAGTGATTTAATTAATGAGGTAATAAAGAATGATTTATTCAATTTATAAATTAATAAGTTAGATTTATTTATAATTAGAAATGATTAATAATGATTTAATCTAAGATAATTTCTTAAGAAAGTAATTAAAGAAATGTTATTAGTTAATGAAGGTCATTAACTAAGATTATTTAAATAATTAATTAATGTGATTAACTTTAATTAATTAGATTAATTAATTAATGATAATCAATTATGAAATTGTGTAAGTGTAATTACTTTATGGTAAGTAATTAAAGGGTTAATTTCTTAAAATAATTAATTAAGGGGTTAATTAATTATGAAATTGGTTTAGAGGTTAATTTAATTAATATGATTAATAAAGAATAATTTAATTAATCAAGATAATTGATAAATTAATTTATATCAAATGATTTATAATTAATAAATCAAGATTGAATAATTAATTCATGAATAATTAATTTAATTGGAAATAAATTGAATTAATTAGGATTAAACAATTAATTAATCATGTTTATAAATGATTATTGAATACTTGACCTTACTTATGAATGATTGTATTGTATGAGATGCCTTGAATTCATTGTCCTATCTGATCTGTGATATTTTGCTCTGTGGATTGAGCTATGTATTTTATTCATTTATTTGTGATACATGTGTATATTATCTGTGAATCTATGAATGAATGATAAGCGTTATAGTTTATACCGCTTATCAACTATATTTCTGTGTTTTGATCTGTGATGATGATGCACTATTATGTTAAACCCCTAGACCACACCATACACACACAAATATGGATTTCACGAGGAAATCAATTAAGTCACAGATTTTTGAAATGATTTTTAAATAGACAATTTGAATTCAATGGTTTGGAAATGGAATCGGGTTAAATGTGAAAGGCATTTGAAAAGGAATTTCAAAGATAAAATTTATTTTTGAATAACTTGATAACGCTTTGAAATTTAAATTCGGAATTTGAAATTGAATTCAATTGTAACAACCCGGATATTTTAACGATTTTATTTAATTTAATTAACCGTTTTTGGTGTGAAAAATAAAAATAATATAAACGATAAAATTTTGAAATATAAATTTGATATTTGGAATGCGTCCAGTTAAACATAGCAACCGGTAAATTTTCGTCTGAAAATATGAATGTTTATTTCGCGCGTAAATTTACTTCAATTTAATCAGTTAAAAAAACGACGAAAATAAAACATTTTCAAAACCAAAATATTTTTACATGGAAAAATTCTAAACCATCTTCTGAGCAAGATGTCAGTTGGTCGTTTTTCCAAATTCGGACATTTATGGCTCCGTCGATCTTATTTTTCTGCGTTTTCCTGCGTTTTTCCGCTATTGTAAAATTTCGAATTTTTATAATTTAATCCTACCACGGATATTTATATACCATTTTGATCGTCTCGACATGCTGATCTCTGTGGTATAATAGTTCGTGTGTTTCGGTGTTTGGAAAACGGCGAAATCTACGGAACGATTTCGTAATCGGTTCCGCATCCGGGCCGGTGGTATTCTCCGTGTCCTTTTATGTTCTCACCCGTGAAAGAGAAGAAAAAAAAAACCCAATGGGCATTTGCATTTACCCTTCCCAAACAATCTATAGACTTTCTGCATTTCAAAATTTCATTTGTTTCGGTTCTTACAAATTGCAGTCTGTTCATTCTTTGTGGAATTTATTTATGATATATATAAGTATGCCTTCATTATGAAACGTTGCTGTAGCCTCATCATACCAAAAGTTGTTCATCCTTTCTTCCAAGCTTGCACCATTCTTCCTCCTTCCAACCGAACATCCACCCCTTCCCTTTCACTCACCTTCATTCACTTCTCAACACGTAAGAAAGTAAGGCATGATTTACAGAGTTATGTTACAAGTTGGCCACCGTGCTTGCCTTCCGTATCAGCTCCTCATCGACAACAACCACCCACCCTCCATCACCATCTCCCGCTACACAAATCACAACAGCAAGCATATCATAACATGCGCCTCTTACCAAATCCATGCAGATACCTACCCTCCAGCCTTGACCCAATCGGCCACCTCATCTCTTCCCTTCGCCAACGCAACACCTTCCCTCTTCGGCCTCTCACCGCCGCACCACAACCCGCGCAGCCACAACAAGCACCTCCCTTTGTTCCGCTGAAATTCCGCTCTCCTATACTCACTACCTCCGCCCCACCCCGCCACTCGTGGCCAGTCACCTGATGGCCGCAGCAGCCACCGGTCGAGCAGCCATCACCAACGTAGGCACAGCCGCATGCTCTTGTAAACGGCCGAGACAGGTGCTTGCGTGAACTTCCTTCTTGTTATAGTATTTTATGTATGTTATATTTACTATACTATGTGATATTATGTTGTAAACTATTATAGAACAGTAGATTTAACTATAAGTGATAGCCTATTTTACTGTATTGGTATTCAATATCTTTTAATATACCACTCGTACGTATATTATAAAAGAATGGTTGTTGACATTTTGAGAGGTATACATATATTTGATAAATAATAATGAGAAGTTGTTTTCATTTTATCACGTGTAAGTTCGGCTGTTATATATGCATTTGTATAAAGTTATATTAGTAATATATGTGTGATGGTTTACATTATTATATATATGTATATTGATGTACGTAAGCCACTCTGCTACATAAAATATATGCGGTTATGTATAGGTAATAAGTTGTATATTGTTTTCTAAGTTGTTTTATTTTTAGACCTGACACATATTAACAAGTTAAGATTAAATTAATTTATTTAAATCTTGAATTTTGAGATATAAAATTTGTAGGTTGTTGAGTTGTACATGTAATATAATAAGATATGTTATGATGATTTTGTTATAAACATTTATCTTAAATTATAATAGGTTTGCATACATATATTGTAAATATATACTTTCTAATTTATTTGCTTCTTTATGTTTATATATGTTCAGTTTTGTAAACTATTATCATTAGTATATAAAATATAGGTTGTGTATTTGAATTTGTTTGCATGTTTATTTTTTTTTCTGAAAAGCAGTTAGACTCCATGTTCACGATATCATATCTCACTCATGTTTTATCGGAATGGGTTGATTCTATTTTTAAAAAGGAGTTTAAGTTACCTAGTTTATACATACCAAATTCCAACAAAATCCGACATCGTTTGATTTGTGGTCGAGGATCTGGAAGTTAGACCCAGGCAGATATTCTTTTGTACTTAGAATTATTTTACACTGTTGCAAACACGACCTGAGTTCATTTTTGACGCATAGTATCTCCTTCGTCTTACGTCGGAATACAGTGATTCTTTTTTTGTTTAAAAGATTAAGTTTTCTACTTTTTGTATATGAAATTTTAGCTTCATACGAGGTGTTTCAGTCCTCTGGTTCTTATCTGAAAGTCAGACCCAGAGGGGTTTTCAGACCTGATCATTTGACAGTCGCAACATGGCCGGAGTCTATGTTTGTGACATCGCGACTTTTTTGGTCTCTTGTCCAAATCAAGTGATTCTTTGCAGTTTTGAAATACGAGTTTTGATCTTTATTCATACCAAATTTCTGACCATTTCGATCACGGTAGCACATAGAATTTTATTGTTAAACTTTGACGCAGGACATGTTTTGTAATTGTTGCTATGTTGAATGTTTTGATTTGATTTCGGCAATTCCTATTTAACAGTTTTGCTCGTCGATTCGTGCCAATCTTACTTTGCTCTGAGATTCATGCTTGGATTTGAAACTCAATTTCAGTGTCCGTATCAGTGTGCGTATCCGTGCCATCTTCTATTTTCTCTAGCCTCGGAAGGTGAGAATTCACTCACGATTAATGTTCTTTTATTTATTAAATTTGATTTAAATTGAAACGACAATTGAAATATGTTGCTGTTAGTTGTTTACACTGTTATAATTGCTATTACCTGTATCCGTTCACCTATTGACACCATTATCAGTTATTTGTTATGCGATGTTAATACAGTTTGATTGATAATTGACTGATTGTTGTTGTTTATATTGGATGTTAAATTGTAATGTATAAGTGATAAATATTATGCGATTGAATTTGACGTAGGATAGTTAAAAATTTGAATCGACATATCTGATGAACTTGATTAGTTAAATTTGAAAAGTGACCCCTTAAATGTTTAATTATTTGCAACGTAGAAAATAGTTAATTACCCTTGAACCATTTAAATTTATGTTGTATTAATTGATTTAAGTATGAAATTGAATAATTGATGTCAATTGAAGAACTATAAATATTGGTGTAATAATCTTTAATCTACATGAAATGATAGTGTAGATTCTAGAAATAATTACATTAACTCACACAAATAACAATGTGAATTAATACGATTATTTCGGGATTATTTGAATTTATTATTGGATTGTTATTGATTGTTGTTTGTTTATTTACTTTGACACCATCCCAGTTATCACACTGCAAGTTCCCTTTATTATGCTTGATTTTGTATTGAATTGGAATCAGGTTGAAATGATATATACCCAAATGAATTTGACCTAGGATAGAGAATTAAATAAAAAATCCGATTGGTCAATAAGTTGATTTAAAAATAAAATAATGATTTTATTCGAGCAAAGGATAAGTTTTGAAATGAAATTGGAATTTGAATTATTTCGAAAGACAATGTAAAGATTGAAATCTGAAACAAATACTAACGTAGTAATTGATGAAAGAACGTTATTTGAAATTTAATTATTTAAAAATTAAATTTGGAACTATTAATAGATAATATGGAATTAGAAATAATTGAGTTTTGAAATTATTAAGTTGGAAAGCATATAATAATTAAATTTGAAATTATAATTAAGTTTGGAATTATAATTAAGTTTGAAATTATTAAGTTGAATTTATAATTAAGTTGAAATGATTTGATAATTAAGTTTGAATTCAAAATTAAGTGAAAATGATTTAATAATTATGTTTAAATTTATAACTAAGTTGTAATTATTAAGTTTTGAAATTATTAATAATTAAGATTGAAATTATTTAATAATTGAATAAGATTGAATTAATTGATAATTGAATAAAAATTGAATTCTTTGATAAGAGAAATTGAACTTTTGGATAAGTGGATTTGAACTTCGTTAATAAATGAAATTGAGTTTCTTTATTTATTAATTGAACTTTGGAAAATTTAAGTAAGTTAATAAGTGAAATAAAACTTCTCGAATATATGAAATTTAGTTTCTTTATAAATTGAGTTTTGGAAATTTGTAACTAAGTAAAGAGATTAGTGAAATTGAATTTCTTTAACAGGAAATATAAATGCATTTTATTAAAATTAGTGCAAGACTTGTAATTTAAGAATTTGATTTGACGAATGGAATTTAAGTAAATTTGTAAGTTTGTTATAATAAAATTGAACTTAAGTGATCGATTTAAATGAATTGGAATTTAAATGAAAATTGTTTTAAATGATAAATTAGCTTAGCAAATATTGAATGAAATCGATAAATGAATTGAAATTGATTTTTGAATGAAAATTAAACAATTTCAATGATTTCGGAATGAAACTTATATTCGAACTTGAATCAATATTTGAATTGTTTAAATGAAAGTTGAAATCGAATTATAAGATTTTCAAATGGTAAGTTAGAAGTTTTGAAACGTAAATTTTGGAAATTGATTTAGAAAGACAAACGAAATGTCGATTTACGAATTCTAATTGAAGTTGAATTTGATTTGATTTTGAAATTTATCAAACGACCAATCGGTGTAATAATCACGAAAGTTATTAAAGAGACCGGAATCGGTTATGGATATACTCTCTATCTAAACCGAAAACCACTTTAATAACTATACGCGGAGTGATGATCCAGAATGAAGTGGTTGGAATGATGTACGTGATGACTGAAGAAAGAGAACGATAATGGATAGCCTTGACACTTGTGTCAAATTGGAAATGACTAAAATCAGGAGCCGTGCCGGGCCAAATGGAGTTAGCCACCTCGAGCGGATACACTTCTTCGTAACTACTACTCATTATTTGTTATCGATTGGTGCACCCTCGTACTTTTCAGGAGTGTTGTTTCGCGGTGTTGCGATCGCTGCGGCGATGCGTTCTCACCAGTCCGGATCAGGCGAACGGTAGTTTCACTACCTTGGGTATTTCCTCATGTGCCTTGTCATACTTGTATCCCGATATACGCGACCACTACGAATTTGTTTTGTGTTATACCTATGGAGTACTCCCTGATACCCCACCAGTTTACGGTGGAGTTACAGTGCTGTATAAACTATGATACTTATGTAAAAATGTGTTAAGGGGGATAATGGTAACGCCTTAACACTATTTTGATACTTTATATTACTGATAGACATTATCTATTTAGCGTACACTACTACATAGTAGATAGTTTAACGGATCCTTAGAGGATGGTGATTCCAACATCCTTTGAGTTACTTGTATTTCGATTGTTATTTCACTTGAGTTGGATTTATTGATATAAGAATATTAATCCTGACTCGAGTGTTTTGTGTTTTGCTTTACGCTCGGGTCAGATTGAGAGTACCAGCTTTCGAGGCCTATCTTTGGAGTTGGAGCTTCGTCTAGAGATCCAGCCATCTATTCTGCTTCCAGTATTCGATGATTCCAGTGATGTATTCTTATTTGTACATGTTGTATCGTGTTACTCTTCTTTTGTAAACTCTGATGTATCTAATATATTTATAAAGTAGCTTCATGAACTACTATTTCTTTTACTTCCGTGCATATTATTACTCTGTGTCTGTGATTATGTGATTATTTATTTACTGTATATCTGAGTTTTTCCAAATTTAAATTAACAATTTGATATTTTGAATTATTCAAGTCCGACATGTGCGGATGCCAATAGTCCAAAATAGCGTGTCGTTACAGTTGGTATCAGAGCTTTTGGTAGCTCTAGGCAAAACTTAGCATATACGGTAAATGTATTTACAGAATCACTCCCACTCGAGTTTCAATCTCTTCCTTTTGACTCGATCCTTTGAATTCTGGAACGTTCCCTCGGTTCCGAAATTCATTCGTATCCCTCACTATTCATCTTCTTTCGATTCTGGAGCATCCCATAACTCCACTTCGAATGATCTTTATAATGAGTCGGCAGTCTTGTCAATCTCAAATTTATTTGTAAAGGGGTGAAACTCCTTTACAAAAGCATTGATTTACCGAAGATTTAGGTATCCTCGGTTTACGATGCTATCTATCTCCCGCTATATAAAATTCTATCCCTTAAGATTTGATGTTGATTTACCTCGGAATTCAGCATCGATTTTATTCTTGAACTTACGGTTGACCCGGTTAAGGTTGCCCGTGAATTAAATAAGCTAATCCATCTCCTGATTCCGTTAATTGAATTATCTCATCTTCTATTCGAACTTATTATCGAATCAAAAATTCTCTTTAATTTGATTTCCATCAAATTTGAATCTCTATACTTATTTTGAAATCCATACTTGTATCGTCGAGCGAGAAAGTGTATTTGTGAATTAATATTTAAAATGTTGATATATGTTGTGTTGTTTGAGTTGTTGATGTTGATTTGGGTTTTCGATCGATTCGTCTGATCAACGCTATCGATAGGATTTCCAAAACACTTAAACAGAGCAAACTGACACAATACTGTTTTCAAATTTAGTAAATAAAATACTTTTGAATGATTATATTGTATATAAGTATAATTTTTTTTTCTGGAATTAAATGTAATGAATCTGTTGTTCGTAATGTTAAAATTTAATTTTCATTTATTGTTTTATAAATCATTGATTATTTCATAATGTATAAGAATGAATTTATAAAACTTGGTTATAATTTGATTTGGAATTTAAAATGTATTTAAATTAGAATTTGAGAATTTAATTTCCGATAATTTCGAACTATGGTTTTAAAGTTTTAAAGTGTATAGTATTTAAATATTTTCAAAAAAGAATCATTCCAAAGAATTTTAAAAGTTTAAAAATCAGTGCTCTTCTCTTTGTCGCTGGAAAATAATTTCGGTGATGACGGCCGCATCATCGACATTCATTTTCGAGTTCGAAGTGGAGAGACTATTCTGTAGCTTTGCTACGGTTTGTTTTGAAAAATAAATTGATTTGAAATTCTTAAAGTATGATTTGATTTGTAATATATGTATCGGTGTATGATTTAAATCTGAGTTGATATATTATACATATATTTATTGCATCTAAATAAATCTGAAATCACTCGAAAATTTAATCCTTAAATTTATGATAAAGGATAATTTCAATTATAAAATGAAATCAATACTGTGAATGAATATGTAAGCTCGAGATAATGGAATTAGTGAATTTTATTGGTATAATACCCAATTTCATTCTAATATAACTTACCTAAATTTTCAAAAGTTAACTATGTAATTGAATACTATACAATGTAAAATAATGTTAAGAAATTTTTAAATAAATTTGAGTAGTTATAATAAATGTAAATATACTAATATATATGTGATAAGATATATGAAGTAGAATAAACTTAACAATAATTTGAATAAGGAAGAATTAAATTTGTCAAATAAAATATGATCATAATAAACGACTATTTAAATTTATGATCTTTGAAGTTTTTAATTTGAGATAATTGGATAATAAAACAATGAATAAATAAGATAAGTAAAGTAAAAAATTTGTTTGAAGGAACCTTTTGGAATCAAATATTAATAAATGGAAATTAAATCAACTTATTGGAATACTTTGAATTCAAAACTAATGGTTGAATAGTAATTAATTAAAATCGAAAGATATAAGGTTTAAACTAATTGTTTATAATGTAATTCAAGTCTATTTTCTTTTGGTTGTTTCTATTCTTCTACCTACATCCTTTTCGAGGACGAAAAGTTTTGAGTGGGGGAGAATGTAACAACCCGGATATTTTAACGATTTTATTTAATTTAATTAACCGTTTTTGGTGTGAAAAATAAAAATAATATAAACGATAAAATTTTGAAATATAAATTTGATATTTGGAATGCGTCCAGTTAAACATAATAACCGGTAAATTTTCGTCTGAAAATATGAAAGTTTATTTCGCGCGTAAATTTACTTCAATTTAATCAGTTAAAAAAAACGACGAAAATAAAACGTTTTCAAAACCAAAATATTTTTACATGGAAAAATTCTAAACCATCTTCTGAGCAAGATATCAGTTGGTCGTTTTTCCAAATTCGGACATCTATGGCTCCGTCGATCTTATTTTTCTGCGTTTTCCTACGTTTTTCCGCTATTGTAAAATTTCGAATTTTTATAATTTAATCCTACCACAGATATTTATATACCGTTTTGATCGTCTCGACATGCTGATCTCTGTGGTATAATAGTTCGTGTGTTTCGGTGTTCGGAAAACGGAAAAATCTACGGAACGATTTCGTAATCGGTTCCGCATCCGGGCCGGTGGTATTCTCCGTGTCCTTTTATGTTCTCACCCGTGAAAGAGAAGAAAAAAAAACCCAATGGGCATTTGCATTTACCCTTCCCAAACAATCTATAGACTTTCTGCATTCCAAAATTTCATTTGTTTCGGTTCTTACAAATTGCAGTCTGTTCATTCTTTGTGGAATTTATTTATGATATATATAAGTATGCCTTCATTATGAAACGTTGCTGTAGCCTCATCATACCAAAAGTTGTTCATCCTTTTCTTCCAAGCTTGCACCATTCTTCCTCCTTCCAACCGAACATCCACCCCTTCCTTTTCACTCACCTTCATTCACTTCTCAACACGTAAGAAAGTAAGGCATGATTTACAGAGTTATGTTACAAGTTGGCCACCGTGCTTGCCTTCCGTATCAGCTCCTCACCGACAACAACCACCCACCCTCCATCTCCATCTCCCGCTACACAAATCACAACAGCAAGCATATCATAACATGCGCCTCTTACCAAATCCATGCAGATACCTACCCTCCAGCCTAGACCCAATCGGCCACCTCATCTCTTCCCTTCGCCAACGCAGCACCTTCCCTCTTCGGCCTCTCACCGCCGCATCACAACCCGCGTAGCCACGACAAGCACCTCCCTTTGTTCCACCGAAATCCTGCTCTCCTATACTCACTACCTCCGCCCTACCCCGCCACTCGTGGCCAGTCACCTGATGGCCGCAGCAGCCACCAGTCGAGCAGCCATCACCAACGTAGGCACAGCCGCATGCTCTTGTAAACGGCCGAGACAGGTGCTTGCGTGAACTTCCTTCTTGTTATAGTATTTTATGTATGTTATATTTACTATACTATGTGATATTATGTTGTAAACTATTATAGAACAATAGATTTAACTATAAGTGATAGCCTATTTTACTGTATTGGTATTCAACATCTTTTAATATACCACTCGTACGTATATTATAAAAGAATGGTTGTTGACATTTTGAGAGATATACATATATTTGATAAATAATAATGAGAAGTTGTTTTCATTTTATCACGTGTAGGTTCGGCTGTTATATATGCATTTGTATAAAGTTATATTAGTAATATATGTGTGATGGTTTACGTTATTATATATATGTATATTGATGTACGTAAGCCACTCTGCTACATAAAATATATGCAGTTATGTATAGGTAATAAGTTGTATATTGTTTTCTAAGTTGTTTTATTTTTAGACCTGACACATATTAACAAGTTAAGATTAAATTAATTTATTTAAATCTTGAATTTTGAGATATAAAATTTGTAGGTTGTTGAGTTGTACATGTAATATAATAAGATATGTTATGATGATTTTGTTATAAACATTTATCTTAAATTATAATAGGTTTGCATACATATATTGTAAATATATACTTTCTGATTTATTTGCTTCTTTATGTTTATATATGTTCAGTTTTGTAAACTATTATCATTAGTATATAAAATATAGATTGTGTATTTGAATTTGTTTGCATGTTTATTTTTTTTCTGAACAGCAGTTAGACTCCATGTTCACGATATCATATCTCACTCATGTTTTATCGGAATGGGTAGATTCTATTTTTAAAAAGGAGTTTAAGTTACCTAGTTTATAAATGTCAAATTCCAATAAAATCCGAAATCGTTTGATTTGTGGTCGAGGATCTGAAAGTTAGACCCAGGCAGATATTCTTTTGTACTTGGAATTATTTTACACTGTTGTAAACATGACCTGAGTTCATGTTTGACGCATAGTACTCCTTCGTCTTACGTCGGAATACAATGATTCTTTTTTTGTTAAAAGATTAAGTTTTCTACTTTCTGTATATGAAATTTTAGCTCCATACGAGGTGTTTCAGTCCTCTGGTTCTTATCTGAAAGTCAGACCCAGAGGGGTTTTCAGACCTGATCATTTGACAGTCGCAACATGGCCTGAGTCTATGTTTGTGACATCGTGACTTTTTTGGTCTCTTGTCCAAATCAAGTGATTCTTTGCAGTTTTGAAATACGAGTTTTGATCTTTATTCATACCAAATTTCTGACCATTTCGATCACGGTAGCGCATAGAATTTTATTGTTAAACTTTGACGCATGACGTGTTTTGTAATTGTTGCTATGTTGAATGTTTTGATTTGATTTCGGAAATTCCTATTTAACAGTTTTGCTCATCGATTCGTGCCAATCTTACATTGCTCTGAGATTCATGCTTGGATTTGTAACTCAATTTCAGTGTCCGTATCAGTGTGCGTATCCGTGCCATCTTCTATTTTCTCTAGCCTCGGAAGGTGAGAATTCACTCACGATTAATGTTCTTTTATTTATTAAATTTGATTTAAATTGAAACGACAATTGAAATATGCTGCTGTTAGTTGTTTACACTGTTATAATTGCTATTACCTGTATCTGTTCACCTATTGACACCATTATCTGTTATTTGTTATGCGATGTTAATACAGTTTGATTGATAATTGACTGATTGTTGTTGTTTATATTGGATGTTAAATTGTAATGTATAAGTGATAAATATTATGCGATTGAATTTGACGTAGGATAGTTAAAAATTTGAATCGACATATCTGATGAACTTGATTAGTTAAATTTGAAAAGTGATCCCTTAAATGTTTAATTATTTGCAACGTAGAAAATAGTTAATTACCCTTGAACCATTTAAATTTATGTTGTATTAACTGATTTAAGTATGAAATTGAAAAATTGATGTCAATTGAAGAACCGTATAAATATTGGTGTAATAATCTTTAATCTACATGAAATGATAGTGTAGATTCTAGAAATAATTATATTAACTCACACAAGTAACAATGTGAATTAATACGATTATTTCGGGATTATTTGAATTGATTATTGGATTGTTATTGATTGTTGTTTGTTTATTTACTTTGACACCATCCCAGTTATCACACTGCAAGTTCCCTTTATTATGCTTGATTTTGTATTGAATTGGAATCAGGTTGAAATGATATATACCCAAATGAATTTGACCTAGGATAGAGAATTAAATAAAAAATCCGATTGGTCAATAAGTTGATTTAAAAATAAAATAATGATTTTATTCGAGCAAAGGATAAGTTTTGAAATGAAATTGGAATTTGAATTATTTCGAAAGAAAATGTAAAGATTGAAATCTGAAACAAATACTAACGTAGTAATTGATGAAAGAACGTTATTTGAAATTTAATTATTTAAAAATTAAATTTGGAACTATTAACAGATAATTTGGAATTAGTAATAATTGAGTTTTGAAATTATTAAGTTGGAAAGCATATAATAATTAAATTTGAAATTATAATTAAGTTTGGAATTATAATTAAGTTTGAAATTATTAAGTTGAATTTATAATTAAGTTGAAATGATTTGATAATTAAGTTTGAATTCAAAATTAAGTGGAAATGATTTAATAATTATGTTTAAATTTATAACTAAGTTGTAATTATTAAGTTTTGAAATTATTAATAATTAAGATTGAAATTATTTAATAATTGAATAAGATTGAATTAATTGATAATTGAATAAAAATTGAATTCTTTGATAAGAGAAATTGAACTTTTGGATAAGTGGATTTGAACTTCGTTCATAAATGAAATTGAGTTTCTTTATTTATTAATTAAACTTTGGAAAATTTAAGTAAGTTAATAAGTGAAATAAAACTTCTCGAATATATGAAATTTAGTTTCTTTATAAATTGAGTTTTGGAAATTTGTAACTAAGTAAAGAGATTAGTGAAATTGAATTTCTTTAACAGGAAATATAAATGCATTTTATTAAAATTAGTGCAAGACTTGTAATTTAAGAATTTGATTTGACGAATGGAATTTAAGTAAATTTGTAAGTTTGTTATAATAAAATTGAACTTAAGTGATCGATTTAAATGAATTGGAATTTAAATGAAAATTGTTTTAAATGATAAATTAGCTTAGCAAATATTGAATGAAATCGATAAATGAATTGAAATTGATTTTTGAATGAAAATTAAACAATTTCAATGATTTCGGAATGAAACTTATATTCGAACTTGAATCAATATTTGAATTGTTTAAATGAAAGTTGAAATCGAATTATAAGATTTTCAAATGGTAAGTTAGAAGTTTTGAAACGTAAATTTTGGAAATTGATTTAGAAAGACAAACGAAATGTCGATTTACGAATTCTAATTGAAGTTGAATTTGATTTGATTTTGAAATTTATCAAACGACCAATCAGTGTAATAATCACGAAAGTTATTAAAGAGACTGGAATCGGTTATGGATATACTCTCTATCTAAACCGAAAACCACTTTAATAACTATACGCGGAGTGATGATCCAGAATGAAGTGGTTGGAATGATGTACGTGATGACTGAAGAAAGAGAACGATAATGGATAGCCTTGACACTTGTGTCAAATTGGAAATGACTAAAATCAGGAGCCGTGCCGGGCTAAATGGAGTTAGCCACCTCGAGCGGACACACTTCTTCGTAACTACTACTCATTATTTGTTATCGATTGGGGCACCCTCGTACTTTTCAGGAGTGTTGTTTCACGGTGTTGCAATCGCTGCGGCGATGTGTTCTCACCAGTCCGGATCAGGCGAACGGTAGTTTCACTACCTTGGGTATTTCCTCATGTGCCTTGTCATACTTGTATCCCGATATACGCGACCACTACGAATTTGTTTTGTGTTATACCTATGTAGTACTCCCTGATATCCCACCAGTTTACGGTGGAGTTTACAGTGCTGTATAGACTATGATGCTTATGTAAAAATGTGTTAAGGGGGATAATGGTAACGCCTTAACACTATTTTGATACTTTATATTACTGATAGACATTATCTATTTAGCGTACATTACTACATAGTAGATAGTTTAACGGATCCTTAGAGGATGGTGACTCCAACATCCATTGAGTTACTTGTATTTCGATTGTTATTTCACTTGAGTTGGATTTATTGATATAAGAATATTAATCCTGACTCGAGTGTTTTGTGTTTTGCTTTACGCTCGGGTCAGATTGAGAGTACCAGCTTTCGAGGCCTATCTTTGGAGTTGGAGCTTCGTCTGGAGATCCAGCCATCTATTCTGCTTCCAGTATTCGATGATTCCAGTGATGTATTCTTATTTGTACATGTTGTACCGTGTTACTCTTCTATTGTAAACTCTGATGTATCTAATATATTTGTATAGTAGCTTCATGAACTACTATTTCTTTTACTTCCGCTGCATATTATTACTCTGTGTCTGTGATTATGTGATTATTTATTTACTGTATATCTGAGTTTTACTAAATTTAAATTAACAATTCGATATTTTGAATTATTCAAGTCCGACATGTGCGGATGCGAATAGTCCAAAATAGCGGGTCGTTACATCTATGATTTTGAAACTGGGGATTAAAAGATGTTATACTAGTTATATATGCGTTAGACCATTTCAAATGTATTGATTTGGGAATTTGAATTTAATTCAAAGGCTTTAACTCGTGCAAATATAATTGGATTCTTCTAGAACGAAAACTGTTGTTTTCAAATAATAAAAGCTTTCACATAAGAAATGAACGTCCAATTTGTGTCAAAAGGAATTTCAAGTTTGAAATGAAAATGATTTCCAAGTTATGGAAACGGTTTGAAATCTATAAATTAAATCTTTGATTTAAAGATTTAATGAGTTAATCAAATTGAAATGGAAATTGTTTCGAAATCCGTAAATGGATCTTTGTGAAACTGGGTGAACTTTATGGAATAAATCTTTTTGTTCAAAGATTTGAAATGGTAATTTGTTTAAACCATTTAAAGAAAGGTTTTGGCTTTCTTTGAAGTTGTGACTTAACTGAAATCCCATATCCATATGTTTTTAAATATTGCGCTCATTATTCGGTTTAGCCGTGAGAGGACCTTTGTGTCATATAACCCATTCTGAATAGTGATACGTCGTTATGGATTGCATTTGAAGATCGGTGGTGAAGACCGGGTATTTGTGAGAACGATAGGATAACCTATCGATTGTCTCTGCACCGGCTGATCCCCGGTATAGAGATTCCCTAAGTGATGTGATGTCCGATCGGGATTATGGGTACCCGGATTGCAAGGGCTTCTTCGAAAGTGCCTTCGGTTCTGTTCGAACCCGGAACAGACTAGTATGGTTGTATGTCTGACACTTCTCTTTAAGATATAAGGAAGATTTCTTTCAAATACATATATGTTGGTGGCGGATAATTTATTCTCTTAGCTTAACACCCTTCTCTGAGACGTTTGAGCTCAGAGGTTATGTAGTTGAAGGTTATCAGCGATATATTCCCAATTTGGTAGTGTGGCATGCTGAGTGCTGATGTGTGTTGATGATCATTTGTTGGTCATTTGTGATCAGAGCATGGCTTCCATATGAAGCGTAGCTTTGTGGACAAGACTGCATCAGGACCTCACAACCCAGAAATGGTCGAAACAGGAAAGATGCGGCAAGGTTATGAGGGTCACGCCCTTTAGGGTGTGTCACTCCCTTCTGGTAAAGGGTGGTATCTTGGTATGGAGCCTAGATATTTACCTATGTGGTGGGCTTCAATCTCATTTTCTGTGTGGTTGTTTCATTGTGGTTTAGAGGCGCCTCGGATAAAGGTCCCAAAGGATTGGGGGGTGGCATGCTCGAGAAGTAGTTACCTAGTTACATAGGTAACCCGGTCTTGTGTTGGTAGAGATCCGGTTAGGTTCTCGAGACGTCCCGCTAGAGGCGTACCCATGGACAGTGGGAAGTTCCTTAGCCCGACCATTTGTTGGAAAATCCAATCAAAACAATACGAGCCTTGTACGGTTTTAGTTGTAGAACCTGTCATTTACTTATGGTGGCGCCGCACTGTTTAGATGGTAGCTACAGTAGGCATACGATAATGATCGTATGTTGGCTAAGATTAATATTCTACTTTCGAAATGGTTTTTCTGCACTTTGTACTTATAATAATAATATCAGAAATTTTCTCGTATCATGCATGTTTGACTATCATAAGGAAAAATCTCCTCCAATTCTGCGTTTGCATGGTGTGTGCGGCGGGAGACCATATGCTAGTTTCATTTTCTAAAAAGCATTGCGAATTTATTTTTAAATTCTATTGTTTGTTTGAAAGATAAACTGTTTTTGTTACTCGCACTAGTCCCATGACCGACTCGGAGTTTATTCTTCCTTTTCTAAACTTTGGGTGCCCATAATTTTCCACACGGGCAGTCTAGAGTTGGGTTTTCAGATAGTCAGTTTTAGTAGATTATCTGGAGCTAGTTCAGTCTTTGGAAATGGACTGCACTTGCTTATCTTTGTGCATCGTTATTGGGGGTTCGAGCTAGCTTTGGATTGGAGCATTGGATTTGGAGATGCATTCTATTTTGGAGGTATTCTTTCCGCTGCTGTTATGTTATTCTTTCCGATGTGTCTTGTATCTCTGATAGTATTGACATCTGTTGTATCTTTCTATTGTATCATATTATATCAGATGTTGTATCTGTCATTGTATCAATGTTATATATATTGATATTCATTTTCTTCTGCTATGCTGTACTTAATGGTGTTATAAGCTCCGGCGCACCAGATTCGACGTTTGGATCTGCGGCATTGGAATATGAGTGTCGTATTCGGTGCTGATTTTCGAAGGTCGACTCAGGATCGCTACAGTGTGCAGCCTAGATTTGCGGACCAAAAGCAACGACCATGATTTTTCATGATGGTATATTAAAAAAAGAATAGAAATTTAAATTTGTTTATAAAATTTATTTTCAAATCTTAAAAATCTCATATCTTTGTCATACGAGGTTGAAATCGAATGAAACAAGCAACGACGGAATCGTGGTGACGAGAAATACACGGTGGAGCAGATTTAGAGTCGATCAGAGCTAGTTAAATTTTGGGTTAAATCGAACGTGTTCGATTTAATTTAAAATTGGAACGTTTGGCGTATTGGAAACTCAAGGTGAGTAAATCTCACTCAATTTTGGATTACTGTAATTAATTTTAGGTGGTTAAAATTTATTGTTGATTGATTGATAGAATTGATGAATTATTATCAGTTGATTGTGATGTTATATAAAGTAGTATATATATCTTGGAGTGACTGATATTTCTGCACATGTATAGCGGATAAGACCCTATGCGCCCCGCATAATAGCGGATGACCCTATATACCGCGATATTCCGGCTCGAAGCGGAATCGGTATTTTTTATTTATTGTGCTAGCATTTGTGGATGCAGGAAAACAAGTTGGAGGGATCCAACTGGACTCCTAAAAAATGTTGAATTTAATTTCATATATTGTAATATATGTTTGTTCGAAATAACCTATGACAAGTTATCATGTGATTTAAATTGCTAAATTCTATGGCAGCTTTTAGCCCGGATTTTGCTATCTTTAAATACCAATTAAATATTGTTTTGAATTGGTAAAGAATTTGTAAACAAGGGTTTTGAAGTATATTTATATAGGGTTTTGGATAAACCAATTGGGTAAAAAAATGGTTTTGGAGTTTGTACTTAAGCAAATCGGAATATTATAAATAGAGATTTTGGGATAGAAGTATATAAAAGGATTTTTAATATAATAAATTCTTAAGTGCACTTGTTTTAAAAATAAAGGGGGTTTGAAATCGAGATTTTTAATAAGTCGAAAGGATAGAAGTGAATTTGGAAATAAGTATAAAATTGGTTATACTGGATTTAGGTCAGATTTCCAAAATTTATCGGAATGAATTTAGAATAGAGGATTTGGGCTTGATTTAAAAAGAGGATTCTTGATTATTAACTTGGTAACTTTAAACGCGTTAAAAATATTCTGGAAACTAGTTATTTAATTATTTTAAATTGTTTAAAGCATATTTAATTATTAATTAATAACCTTAAAATGAGTGTTAAATATTTATTATTATTTAAGCATTAGTCAGCAATATTATTTTTAAAGATAAATTATTAAATATTTATATGTCTTGTATAATAACTTTTATTTAATTATATTTATCTAGATTAAACTTGGAAATTTATTTTAAACTTATAAGAATTTTTTTATGATAATTCTTAAATAAAGTTTTGGAAAGTAATGGTATACTCGCATGGCGCAATCGGAGGCAGTGAGTGCCTGTAGTTAAGTTTTGGATTTCTCTGGATAGAGACGTAACCATTGAGCTGTAAATCCATGGTTTGATACCTCAGTGGTACTTTCCATATTATTTTAAAAGGGTTTCTTTACAAATGTATTTTGAAAAGGATAACATGTGAATGTATTGAATTCGATAGGATAAGTACATACTTTTGGGTAGTGAGATTTAATTTATTCAATTTTAAATTAAAAAGAGACTTAGTGTTTTCAGTGTAAAATGGAATATTTGGTTGAATGATTATTTATTTGATAGTGAAATAACTGGCTATCAAATCTTGACCTAAATATAACTTTGGAAATATCGAGAAGAAGCACGAGAATTATATGGTACAGTCACCGTTCGAGGTGCTATACTGTACGTATAAACTCGTTTCGTTCTCGTAGGATGATGATAAGGAAATCCGTCCACTGACTGTTAGGAGGTGATCTCCAATCTTATTTTCGTCTGTTATTTCCTAAAGAACCGGGGCTGAATTTACCGAAAACATCAAACGTTGTTTCCAAGAGAACTTGATCGAATAAGTTATCCGAAAACCACTTCAATCCAATGAGTATATTTTCGAAATGAATACAAGAGCATGGTGTAACGTCCCGCCTTTGTGTACGTTTAAATCGACGATAAACCACACACGTCAGACTCAAACCACACACGTCAGACTCAAACCATACAAGAGAGCGGATTGTTATTGGGGTAAATAAGAAAAGTAGAGAAAGAAATAAAACAAAACAGAATCTCACAGCAGAATGACAAATATAATAATCAAATAACAGTTCATGAAGCTGTTTTACAAAGCATTTGATTATACTTATACAACACATATCAGAGCTACACATACCAGAAAACAATAAATACTGCAGCGGAATGGTATGAATGTAGTGGAATAATATAATAAATAATAGTAATGCAATCTTCGTCCTTCATAATAAAGTCTTCGAATCCTGAAATGCTCAGACTGACCCGACCGAATTGAAAAGACAAAACACTCGAGTTAGAACTAAAAGATCTTATGTGAGTTAAATCAACAGAAATAAATACGAGTGGAACGGTATCAGAGATGTTATGGGATTTGATATCTCATATCCAGTGTCTAACGTGAGTACGGTAACTTAAGAGATGCTCGGGATTCACATCTCCTAAGGTTCCGTTAAACTATCTACTATGTAGTAATATACGCTATTATAATAATGTCTAAAAATAAAATAAACTTACTTTAAAATAGCATTAAGGGGTTACCCATCTAGCCCTTAATACGTAATAGTTCCAGTAGTCTATACAGTACCTGCATATCTCCTGATCGGGAGACTACGAGAAGATACTCCATAGGTACGACACAAATCAAACTCGTACAAAGCACGCCAGGGTAGGCGACACGGCACAACGAGGCAATGCTAGGGTAGATATACCAATTACGCATCCGGACTGATGGTGATGCATAGCACACAGCTACCACCCACCTCGAGCCACACCCCCAAAAACTCAAAGGGCCCCAATCAATCACAAAGTAATAGAATGGTATTGAAGGAGTATGTCTGATAAGAAGGGCTACCTCACTGGCTCGTAAGCGCTCCTGTTTTAGCCACCTTATGCCAACCCACGGGAGTCGGGTCCACATATATACCTCAAGGGAACGCCGCCGCCATCCAACTTCATTCTGTAATCTCCACCACGCATGCGGTTGTTAAGGTGTTTTCGGAGTTGGAAAAAAGTATGACAACTCCCGGTCCCGGTCTCTTTAACAACCAAACGTTATTACAACACCACGGTCATTTCAAGATAATTTATACTTCAAAACCAGAATATAATATCCATTTCAAAACCACATAAATACGATATCATTTCCATTTCAAAAATCAAACCAATATGAAATCATTTTTATTAGAACCCAAATCAATATAATATCATTTTTATCTCAAATATATACTTTCCAAGAATCATAGCACTTTAAACGTTATAACACTTCGAAATCAAAACACATGAAATATAATACTTTCAAATCATAATCCTTTGAAACTCAAACTTTGAAACATAACTTCCGCCACTTAAATGATTAAAATATTAAAATACTTTATATAATAAACTAGCTTCTTCAATTTCACAAATCAATTCCAAAACAACTCGAATTTATAAATTTTTAAATTTAACCAAATCCTAAATCTTAAATTTCAATATGATTCAGTTTCCAAATAAACTATTCCAATTTATATCGATTTCAAATAAGATTTGATCCACAGAATGAACCATTTAAAATTCAATATATTTCAAACTTTAAGTATTCAACAATTTCAAAACTAAGTTTGGTAATTACGATTCAACAATTCAGTGTTCTATTATTTAGTTTTGAAATATTTTACATAATAAATCCTTTGTCATTTAACTAAACTCAAATTACAAATAACTGAATATTTCCTTCAATTTTTTTATACTTGAAATATTCATTTAATTCACCTTAAACCTAAATCAAGTTATAAAAATCATACCTTCTAAAATTTCAAATTTTGTAAATTTTCACATCAACTTATTTGACTTTAATTCTTAAATAAATTTAATTTCAAATGAATCCCAAATTTATCTTCCAACCTTAATTTATTTAAACCATTATAATTCTATATTAAAATATAATTTAAATACTTGACATATTATCTTAAATAAAAATCAACTAATTATTAAGCTTATTCTATATTAAAACAAATTATACGTAGCTTAAAATCAAGGATAAAATAACATTTATATAATATCTAAAACCAATATTTATCTAAAACCATATATTTCTTTACAAAACCATAGAATCATCTCAAAATATTTTTATATATAGACCGCGGTGTCTTATATAATTTTCTATCCTATGATCAAGTGATACAGATATTTATCATTTCAATCCGTAATTTAAAATATAAATACGGTAATATATCATTTCAAACCACAATCCCGAATGAAATAAAAATCCATCACAACTTGCAGTTTATAACAATATAAAATACTACATTTATTCATCCAATATCAATCATCAAACATTTATCACAATCATAATCCAATTCAATCAATGACAGTAATATAGAACAGATAATAAATAACAGGTATTTACTGGCAGTTTATATTCAATAATAAATTAAATAACTATTTTATCCGAATTAATTCAAATAAACTGAGATGATGATTCAAAATATACCAAACAGTCATAAATAAATTTCTAACCACATCATAAATTAATTAACAAACATAAGAAATTTTAGAAGTTGTGAGTGGGTTAAAACACACACCTTTTGAATTCAAATTGAATTCAAATCTAATTTAAACCTAAAAATTAAACAGTCTCAGAATTCATCCAAACTAGCGTTAAAATATCTGGAATTTTACTACGATCCCAATGCAAGAAACCGCACCCAAAATGGACCTCGTGTGTGAAAGTTATCGACATTAGAACATCACAACATTTTTTAAATTAAATTAAAGTACTATAATAAATACACGTCGCCTCGCTCTCTTTTCACATCGAAACCCTAGGCTACCAGAGACGCTCGAACACTGGCCGCTATACATCAACGAATTTTGTGGCTACCACAACTGCCCATGTCAAGATCTGATGTCGTTGACATCATCGCCAGGCCAAGGCATGCTTCAGGCCCCCACGCGCCGCCGTCCGATGTTCTCTGGCCAACGCCGCCACCGCAGTCTTCAAGCGCCAAAATCAGCGAATTTTTCAACCTACAGCACGAACGAGTCGTGTCGGTCGACTAGAAACTCTCCCCTCTACCCATCGGCGTACCCCGATTGTCATACAATCGACGATCCATCACACACTTCGACTTTGACAAACGAATGGCCGACACTGTTTCATCGATTTCTGGGTGAACAGTGCATCGAGCTGAAAAACAAATCATGAAATCGAGATGCGCTCGTCGAGAGCTTCAAATCGATATGTATTGAGGAGTTTTAAATTTTGAAGTTGGATTTTTGAATTGAAACTGGATTGAGGAGTTTTAGGGTTTTCAGCCATTGAAAAGAGGACTAATTGGAATTGTACGTACAGAAATAAGGAATAAGAAATGCCTAGGGTTTATAACCAGATATATATAGGTAGGGCTGAGAACTAGAGAAACGGATACGATTGGTTTGGACCGTTGAACGATGAATGGCCCAAAAAGGTCAACCCGTATATCAAAATAGATGTTTTAAAATATTTTAAAATCGATGGAACAGGTTTCAAGTCCAAATTCTATCGTGTAAAGAAGTTATGCTAAAATCAAGTTATTTCAAATTGATTTCAATTGATTTCAATTTTATTGATTTCTAGGCGTTTCGAGCTCGTATGTAACGAGCCGTAAATTTTGGTAAACAAATTTGGTTAAATTAATGAGATTTCGTAATTAAATTTAGATAGAAATAAAAACCTTATAATATATAAAGGAATAATATTGAAACAAATAAAATTTGTAAATGAATGATAAAATAATAACTATGATGAAGTGTAACAATGATTATTAAAGCTAAAATTGTTATAGATTAAATGAAACAACAATAAATGAAATAGTGTAAGCCTTATACCTGGATGTAAATTAAATATAAAAATACAAAGTAGGTATTGAATTAGTTAATGAAAGAACACATTGTCACATTTATTGAATTAAATTAAGGAAATTAAATATTAATAAATGGTCATTTAATAAAACCAATGTTGTAGGAGTAATTATAATAGTTGTTTGAAATACGTACAAACTTTGATTTGGAAATCATAAAATGAAATTTGGTATTACATTTACGAGTTTAAATGTTTGTTAATTTTGTAAAGTAATAAATGATGTAATAAAAGAGTGAAATCTAGATAAATAAATTTAATCGAGACTTTAATTTAATAAATGGGTGAAATAATAGGATAAATGGTAACATTGATGTTGTAAGAAAGAAAAACCCTATTAATGTAAGAAAACCAAGGCAACATTTAAGTTAAAAATGTTATAATAAATAAAAATAAAATGACCATTATATAAGGATTTGGCATATGAAAATAGTAACGGTTGTGTGTAGATATTGGAGTAAATATTATGTAGGCAACTATGATAATTTGTTGGAAATAATAAACCTTAGTGTATTGTAAGGTTACCTGTTTATTTCTTTTATAATAAAATTTGAAATCAATTAGAGTAAAGGAACCTTAATGTTATATTAATAAGAATTAACACAATAACTTAATTAGTGCACACCCTATTAATTGAAACAGATGGTAAAGTTAGGATTGATTGAAATTAGTAAATTGGGAAAGGAAATAAAAATTATGTTAACTGATGAAGAATACGTAATAAATTGTAAATTTTTAAAATCGATGTCCGTTAAGTAGTTATAATATTTATAGTTGATAATAAACGTGACTTAGTGATTATTAATATAATAACGGAAGGCGTAAATGTAATAATTGGAATAGTAAATTTATGCGTATTGTAGTAATCGATATAATGGAAAGTATGAACCTAAGTAAATGAATTTATTTAGAATGTAAAACGCAATTAGCGTGTATATTCGTAGAAATGTAATAAAACGAAAATAGGGTAGTTAGTACGGAGGAAAGATGAAAATTTGGACTTACTAATGTATAATAGGGTAAACAAAGGTTATCTTTATTATTGAATAACTATATATGAAATAAAAAGGATTTGGAGTTAAATCAAGTTTATTTATTGAAATAAATTATAATTCGTTGGATTTATTGTGAATGAAATTAATTACTACATTATTTGAAATAAAGATAAGATGAGAAAAATTAATGTAATAGTTTTAAATCCAATATTTAAGTCATCTATTTAATAATAATGAATGGAATAATTATTGATAGGTTTAATTAAATAGAATTTTGGAAAAAATTAAACTTAATATTGTAATTGGGAATTTTCAATGATAAATTGATGTAGAAATTTGTTTAAAGGATTCTAAATTTACCAAGTAATCCAAACTGATAAAATTTGTAAATAATTAAAGTGAATATGTAAAATTTGATTTAATTAACTTATTTTTAATTTGTTTAATTAATATAAAAATAGCGATTTTGGCCACTGACTCGGATTTCAACGAAACCAGTTTCATTGGATCCGTAATAGTGAATTATTGCAGGATTTCACGTTTCGTAGCGATCAGACTTGTGGTTTGATCGTATGAACGTGAAACGCCGTGAAATCGATTTAAGTGAAATCAATTTGAAAATTATTGATTTTAGCATAACTTCTTCATACGATGGAATTTGGACTTGAAACTTTTTCCATCGCGTTTAAAATATTTTAAAATATCTATTTTGATATATGGGTTGACCCAATTTCGTTCTGGAGTCGAAACGGGCTTTTTGGGCCACTTTGTTGTTAGCGCGTATATTCAACCCGATCCATCTATTCTATTCCAGTTTGCCTATATATATCCCGGTTATAAACCCTAATCCCCTTCATTCTCATTTGTCTGTATGCAATTCTGTTATCTCTCCTCCTCAATGGAAGACAACAAAATTCCATATCCAATCCCATTTCAAAATCAAAGTCAAAAATCCAAAGTCCTCAGAAAAATTTGAAATATTTATATATATATATATATATATATATATATATATATATATATTGAAGCTCTCAATGAGCATAACTCAGATCCATGATCCGTTTTTCGTTTTGGTTCATCGTTTGATCAGTAAAAATCGAAGAATTTTCGGTCGTTCTTCACGTCGAAATCAAACTCGACGGATCGACGAACCGTTTCTGGGTTTTGTAGAGGGAACTGAGGGGAGTTGATCTGTGGCGTTCGTTTGTGGAGTTAACGGTTGGATTGTCGGCAAATTTCGGCCTAGGGTTTAAAATCAAGGGGGCGGCGGCTGCCTCTGTGCGTTGCGTCGTTGGCGCTGGGCCGCGCGCAAAGTAGAGTCGAGTGCCGAGACGAGGTGGCGATGTCAGAAGCAACCTTCGGCACGCGTGCGATCGAGTGGAAGGGGGCGGCAGTTGATCGCGTACGAAATGATCACGTTTACAGTAGGGTTGGGCCTGCTGTTCGTTCATAGGTGAAGTGGCCCTGTAATGTCTTTTCTCTTTTTATTTTATGTTTATTTCAATTTCAACTCGTTTTAATGCAAATAACTTTTACGTACGAGGTCCGTTTCATGCGCGGTTTTCTCTGCTAGATTCGTATTGGGATTCCGGACACTTCGACGATGGTTGGGACAGATTTCGAGACTGTGAAATTTTTGGGTTTAAATCGGATTTAAATTCGATTTAAATTCAAAAGGTGAGTGTTTTAACCCACTCACAACTTCTAAAATTTCTTATGTTTGTTAAATTGATATATGATGTGATTTAAAATTTATTTATGGTTGTTTGGCATATTTTAAATCATCATCTCAGTTATTTTCACTTATTTAAATTAAATTGCTATTTAATTTATTCATTGCATTTGAACTGCCAGTTAAATTGTTAATTAATTATTCATCGCATACAAACTGCCAGTTAAACAGTTATTTAAATTATTATTGAATATAAACTGCTATTTAATACCTGTTGTTTATTATCCGTTCTATATTGATGCTATTGTTTGAATTTGATGATGATTGTGATAAATGATTGATGGTTGATATTGGATGAATGGATGTTGTATTTTATATTGTTATAAACTTCCAGTTATCATGCACTTTCATTTCATTCTGGATTGCGGTTTGAAATGATATATAACCGTAAAATTTTATTTTAAATTACGGATTGAAATGATAAATATCTGTATCACTTGACCATAGGATAGAAATTTTATACAGACACCGCGGTATATATATATATAAATATTTTGAAATGATTTTCTATGGTTTTGTAAAGAAATATATATATGGTTTTATGAGATATTGATTTCGGATATTTGATAAAGGTTATTTTATATATAGTTAAATTCTTGGTTTTAAGCATGTATAAAATTGTTTAAAGTATGAAGTAAGTTTAATAATAAAGTTGATTTTATTAAAATATATTATGGATTAGTGTTTACTTAAATTATATTCTAATATAGAGTTTATATTGATTTTTATAAATCAAAGTTGAGAAGATAGTTTTGAAACTGATTTGAGATTTTATTTAATTAAGGTCTTATTGAAATTTAGATTTAAAAAGAATATGCTGTTATAACTAAATTCGGGTTTAAGATGATTTAAGTGAATATATCTAGTCTAAATAAATTGAGGAACATTCAATTATTGAATTTGAAAGTTTTATTTAAAGGGTACTGCATTTATTAAGTAAGTATTTCAAAGCTAAATAATAGTAAAGTGAATTTGGCATATATATGAATTAAAAATTTGGTTTTGAAATGGTGGAATATTTAAAACTTAGAAATATATGAAAATTTAAATGGTTTATATGGGTATTCAAATCTGTATTTGGAATTGATTTGAGAAATTAAAAAGCTAATTTACTTTATAAGTAATTTATTATTAAACCATTTAAGTATTGAAAAAAAAATTTGGAAGCTATGGGTTTAAGGTATATACATTTGAAAGTACTATGATTTTTGAAAAAGATATTTGAAATAAAAATGATATCATATTGATTTGGGTTTTAAAATAAATGATATCGTATTTATGTGGTTTTGAACTGAATGTTTTATTCTGGTTTTAAAGTATAAACTATTTTGAAAAGGCCGCAGTGTTATAATAGCGTTTGGTTGTTAAATAGACCGGGATCGGAAGTTGTCATACTCTCTGCCAACCCCGAAAACCACTTTAACAACCGTATACGTGGTGGAGTTTCCAGAATGAAGTAGGATGGTGGCGATGTTTCCTTTAAGGTAAATACGTGGACCCAACTCCCGTGAGTTGGCATAAGGTGGCTAAAACATGAGCGATTCTCGGGCCAATGAGGTAGCACCTTTGATCGGACACATCCCTTCGATATTATACTTTGACTTTTGGATTGATTCGGTGGCCACTTTTGATTTTTTTAATTTGAGGGTGTGGCTTGAGGTGGGCGGTAGCTGCGGCTACGCGTTACCACCAGCCCGGATGCATAATTGGTAAATCTAACCTGGCATTGCCTAGTTGTGTCGTGTCACCTACCCTATCGCGCCTTGTACGAGTTTGGTTTTCTCCCGTAGCCCGTGTGGTATCCTCTGGTGGCTTCCCGATCAGGAGGGACTATGATATTGGATGGACTACTGGGACTATTACGTGTTAAGAGCTATATGGGTAACCACTGAATGCTATGAAAAAAGTAAGTTTATATTACTATTAGACACTATTATAATAGCGAAATATTACTACATAGTAAATATTTTAACGGATCCTTAGAAGATGCGAATCCCGAGCATCTCTTAAGTTACTGCACGCATGTTAGACACTGGATAGGAGATGTCAAATCCCGTAAACATCTCTGACGTCGTTCCACTCATATTTATTCCTATTGATTTAACTTACATAAGATATTTTAGTTCTGACTCGAGTGTTTTGTCTTTTTAATTCGCTCGGGTCAGTCCGAGCATTTCAGGATTTGAAGATTTTATTCTGGAGGACGAAGACGAAGATTTGTAGTACTATTATCTATTATATTGTTCCACTACACCATTGTATTCCACTGCATTATTGATACTCTATGGTATGTATAACTTTGATATATATTGTAAGTATAATTAAATATTTTGAAAAACAGCTTCATGAACTGTATATTTGATTATTATATTTTATCCTTTCGCTGTGAGACTGTTTGTTTTATTTCTTTTTTGTTTTTCTTATTTACCCCATAACAATCTGCCTTTCCGTATGGTTTGAATTGGCACGTGTGTCGATTTAAGGCGTGCAAAAAGACGGGATGTTACATCGTACGATCAAACGACAAGTCCGATCGCTACGAAATTTGAAATCCTACAATAATTCAACGAAACTTGAAATCCTACAATAATTAACCATTATGAAACTTGAAATCCTACAATAATTCAGATCCATAACGGTGAATTATTGTATGATTACAAGTTTCGTAGCGATCGGACTTGTCGTTTGATCGTACGAGCTCGAAACGCCTAGAAATCAATGAAATTGAAATCATTTGAAATCTATTTGAAATAACTTGATTTTAGCAAAACTTCTTCATATGATGGAAATTGGACTTGGAACCTGTTCCATTGATTTTAAAATATTTTAAGACATCTATTTTGATATATGGGTTGATCCAATTTCGTTTCAGAGTCAGAACGGGCTTTTCAGGCCATTTATCGTTCAACGGTCCAAACCAATCGTATCCATTCCTCTATTTCTCGTCCCTACCTATATATATCCAGTTATAAACCCTAGGCATTTCTTATTCCTCATTTCTGTACGTACAATTCCAATTACTCCTCTTTTCAATGGTTGAAAATCCTAAAACTCCTCAATCCAATTTCAAAATTTAAATCCCTCGATACATATCGAATTATATATCGATTTGAAGTTCCCGACGAACGCATCTCAATTCTATGATTCGTTTTTAGTTCGATGCACCATTCACCCAAAAATCAATGAAACTGTGTCTGTCGTTTGTTTGTGAAAGTCGAACAGTGTGGTGGATCGTCGATTGTATGACGATTGGGGTACGCCGATGGGTAGAGGGGAGAGTTTCTGGTCGATTGACATGACTCGTTCATGCTGCAGGTCGAAAAATTTGCTGATTTTCTCATTTGAAGACTGCGGTGGCGGCGTTGGCCAGAGAACATCGGACGGCAGCGCGTGGAGGCCTGAAGCACGCCATGGCTTGGCGATGATGTCGACGACGTCAAATCTTGACGTAGGCGGTTGTGGTTGCAGCAAAACTCGTGGATGTATGGCGGTCGGTGTTTGTGCATGTCTCTGGTAGCCTACGGTTTCGATGTGAAAAGAGAGCGAGGTGATGTGTATTTATTATGTTATTTTAATTTAATTTAAAAAATTGTGTGATGTTCTAATGTTGATAACTTTCACATACGATGTCCGTTTTGGGTGTGGTTTCTTGCATTAGGATCGTAGTAAAATTCCGGACATTTTGACACTAGTTTGGATGAATTTTGAGACTGTTCAATTTTTGGGTTTAAATTGGATTAGAATTCAATTTAAATTCAAAAGATGAGTGTTTTAACCCGCTCACAACTTCTAAAATTTCTTATGTTTGTTAAATTGATTTATGATGTGATTAGAAATTTATTTATGACTGTTAGGTATATTTTGAATCATCATCTCAGTTTATTTGAATTTATTTGGAATAGTAATTTAATTTATTATTGAATATAAACTACCAGTAAATATTTGTTATTTATTATATGTTCTATATTGATGTTATTGATTGAACTGGATGATGATTGTGATAAATGTTTGATGATTGATATTGGATGAATGGAAGTTGTATTTTATATTGTTATAAACTGCAGGCAGTTATGGATTTTTATTTCATTCGGGATTGCGGTTTGAAATGATATATAACCGTATTTATATTTTAAATTGCTGATTGAAATGATAAATATCCGTATCACTTGACCAAAGGATGGAAAATTACATACAGACACCGCGGTCTATATATAAAAATATTTTGAAATGATTGTATGGTTTTGCAAAGAAATATATGGTTTTAGATAAATATTGATTTTAGATATTATATAAATGTTATTTTATCTTTGATTTTAAGCTACGTATAATTTGTTTTAATATAGAATAAGCTTAATAATAAGTTGATTTTTATTTAAGATAATATGTCAAGTATTTAAATTATATTTTAATTTAGAGTTATAATGGTTTAAATAAATTAAGGTTGGAAGATAAATTTAGGATTTATTTGAAATTGAATTTATTTAAGAATTAAACTCAAATAAGTTGATGTGAAAATTTATAAAATTTGAAATTTTAGAAGGTATAATTTTTATAACTTGATTTAGGTTTAAGGTGAATTAAATGAATATTTCAAGTATAAATAAATTGAAGGAAATATTCAGTTATTTATAATTTGAGTTTATTGATAATGGATTTATTATGTAAAATATTTCAAAACTAAATATAGAACACTGAATTGTTGAATCGTAATTACCAAACTTAGTTTTGAAATTGTTGAATACTTAAAGTTTGAAATATATTGAATTTGAAATGGTTCATTCTGTGGATTTCGAAGTGCTATAACGTTGAAAGTGCTATGATTTTTGGAAAGGATATATTTGAAATAAAAATGATATTATATTGATTTGGGTTTTAATAAAAATGATATCATATTGGTTTAAGTTTTGAAATGGAAATGATATCGTATTTATATGGTTTTGAAATGGATATTATATTCTGGTTCTGAAGTATAAATTATTTTGAAATGACCACTGTGTTATAATAACGTTTGGTTGTTAAAGAGACCGGGATCGGAAGTTGTCATACTCTCTGCCAACTCCGTGAGTTGGCATAAGGTGGCTAAAACAGGAGCGCTTACGGCCAGTGAGGTAGTCCCTCTTATCGGACACACTCCTTCGATACCATTCTATTACTTTGTGATTGATTAAGGCCCTTTGATTTTTTGGGGGTATGGCTCGAGGTGCACGGTAGCCGCGCGCTATGCGTCACCATCAGTCCGGATGCATAATTGGTACATCTACCCTGGCATTGCCTCGTTGTGTCGTGTCACCTACACTAGCGCGCCTTGTACGAGTTTGATTTGTGTCGTACCTATGGAGTATCTTCTCGTAGTCTCCCGATCAGGAGATATGCAGGTACTGTACAGACTACTGGCATTGTTATGTTCTAAGGGCTATATGGGTAACCCCTTAACGCTATTTTAAAGTAAGTTTATTTTTTTAGACATTATTATAATAGTGTATATTACTACATAGTAGATAGTTTAACGGATCCTTAGGAGATGTGAATCTCAAGCATCTCTTAAGTTATTGCACTCACGTTAGACGCTGGATAGAAGATGTCAAATCCCATAACATATCTGACGTTGTTCCACTCATATTTGTTTCTGTTGATTTAACTCACATAAGATCTTTTAGTTATGACTCGATTGTTTTGTCTTTTAAATTCGTCCGGGTCAATCTGAGCATTTCAGGATTCAAAGACTTTATTTCTGGAGGACGAAGACGAAGATCGCATTACTGTTATTTATTATACTATTCCACTACATTCATACTGTTCCGCTGCATTATTTATTATTCTCTGGTATGTGTAACTCTGATATGTGTTGTATAAGTATAATCAAATACTTTGTAAAACAGCTTCATTAACTGTTATTTGATTGTTATATTTTATCATTCCGCCGTGAGATTCTGTTTTATTTTATTTCTTTCTCTGCTTTTATTATTTACCCCAATAACAATCCGCTCTCTTGTATGCTTTGAGTCTGACGTGTGTGGTTTATCATCGATTTAAATGTACAAAAGGCGGGACGTTACATACGGAGTCGGAGATGGAGTAGTAAAGTGCAATGGCTAATCGCTACTAATGTTAAGGGTGATTCCAAAATGGATGTAGTAGGAATAGTGCATTTGGTTCTGTTCGAACCCAGAACGGATATGTATAGATGAATGCTAATAGCACATTGTCATTGGAGGACAATGAGAATCCTAAGTGAATAGTTCTAAAAAGGTAATCGTAGTCGCTAGCCTCATCAACCGGGAATGACTGGAAAGTAGAGAAGATGCAGCAAGGATAAGTGGGTAGCACCCAATTAGGGTAAGTTTATCACCATTCTAGATACTCTCGGATATTATTGCTACAATTATAGAATGAGCTCGGAAAAGGATGGAAACACCATAGGTGGTAACATATTCAGTCTATCCAGGTCGGCGATAGTCCCGTCTTATGTAGTAGGGGATCCTGGCATGGTTCTCAGTATGTTATTCTAGACGTGTACTTTGACAGGCGATACCCTAGTGCCAAGTTATTTATATGGAATTCATTCTCCAATAAGCGCCGTACGGCTTTGATTGTGCCCAACTATGCTGGAACGTGATATGCAAGCATTTCAGCTATTTGAATAAATATTTGTACTTAGACGCTATTATAATATCAGATGATTTTGATAAGAAATATTTTGGTTATCATAAGGTAAAAACCCATCGTGTTTATGTGTGACGTGGTCTTACGAGATACTTTTGGGTTTTCAAAGGATTTGACAGAAGTTAATAATTCAAATTGAGTGTGCTTTCTCACGCTGGTTTTCCAGACTGACTTGGGTGTTATTTTATTATAATGCTCAGGTCAGACCGAGTATTTCAGGTTCAGGTTAGGATTCTATGGAGCTCAAGAGATGAGCTGGATAGCAAAGACGTATTACACGTAATTGTTTTATTCCGCTGCAGTGTTTTGTTGAAGTTGTCGGCAATTGTGAGGGCAGATTGTTATAACTGCCCAGGCTGGTAACTATTGACTTGTGTATTCTGATGTGAGATATGCATATTATAGTTTTGATTGGTGTAAACAACTGCTTGTATTATATGTTGTTTAGTATACTGTGAGATTTTGTTTTTGTTAGTTTCTTCTTTTTTCTATCTACTTTCTTTCCCCTCAATAATTTGTCTTTCCGGCACTGGACCGTCCGGCATGTTATACAATGTGCATATTTATGTCGATTTTCGAGGGTCGAATGTGTAGGTCATCACAGTTGGTATCAGAGCTTATGTTGACGTTATGCCTAGGCTTTGGTGGAGGATTACTCATTAGAGATAGAGTCAGTAGTACTCTGGAATGAGTTTGAATGTATTAATAGATATGAGCACGTATTTGTTAGTGAATATAAAATGGTTTTATATTGTGTTGACTTATCGGTTGAGTGTTTATGAATTCTGGTCAGCACGGGAAGTACAACCATATCGATAGGGGTTTCCAAACTCTTAAACAAGGTAAACCGACATGGTATATTTTTAAAGTGGGTAAATGAAATAATTTTTCCCAAAATCATATTTTGATATAAAAGAAATAATTTTCTGAAATAATTATAGTGTATATGCTTGGAATGTTTGGTTGTTAATAATATAATCAAAAACAAGATTATAAAATTTGAAATAGTTATATATATATATAACCAAATAGAAAAATGTATAAGAATGATTTATACAAAAGGAGTTAGAACTAAAATTTGATTCAAATCAGAATTTAAATCCCAAAAATTTTGGGAAATGTTTAAATTTGGGTTTGAACTAGATGCTTGCGAATTTTTAAATCTTGGAGCTTTTTTGGAAATGTTTTCCAAAGTGTTTGAAAGGAATTACGGTGATATTATTTTTGGAGACATTCTTGAATAGAAATTGTTTAAAAAGGGATTTTGGGAGTAAGGAAGCACTGAACTCACTTCAGTCACTGGAAAATAATCCTCAGTGTTCATTTTCGAGTTTCTAAGTGATGGATTGCTACCGTGGTGGGTGACTATGAATATTTTCTTTACACTTGTTTGGTAAGCATGTTTAGTTTGAGAAGTTCCAAAAGGAAATTGTTTTGGGTAAAACCAAGTTGTTTTTAAATCCGAAAGCATGATTTGATATACAAAAGTGGATATATGTATGGTTATGATTTCAAAATGATTTGAAATAAAACTGGGCGATTGAATTATGGGATTTCATTTAAGTGATTTGTGAAGTCAGGATAAAATTGGTTCTGAATTTATAAATTGATGTTGATATATATAAGAAAGGAAAATGAAATTTAAATCCTGGAGTTAAAATATTAACTTGAGTAAATTAAAGTAAATAAGATATGTTGGAATTTAACTTAAGATAAGTTAAATAAAATTAAGGTTGGATTTGAATTGATTGGAATGTAAAGTTGAAATGTAAGACGATTATATAACTGTAAGTTATAGCTATTGAATGAAATAAATATACTTAAACTATTAAGTGATATAGATAATGTAGAGTTATGATTATAAAAAGTAAATGGACTCAGGTGAACAATATAAGATTTTAAGTAAATAAGTTTTTGAACTTATGAATTGAGAAATGAAATGGTAAAACCTAAATGGAAATGGGTTGATATTATGGTAAAGGAATGTGAATGGATTATTCATAAAAATCGAATTTTTAGTGAAGGGTGAATTAAAATGGAGTAAATTGAATGTAAATATGAATTGTGAGGTGATAATATAACTATATGTTATAAATGTTGAATGTGAGTAAAATTTATGTGGAAATTCAGGGAATTGTGAGTAAATAAGTTGTATAACTTATTAAATTGGGAAGATGAAAAAGTATAACCAGGTTAAAATGGTTAAGTAATTGATAACAAGAAATGGATTCAATTTAAAACTAAATAAATTGAATATGATTTGGAGTATGGATTTGATAAGATTGGGTATGAACTTAAGTTATAAGCTGAATATGAACTTAAGTATGATATGGAATGCTTATAATAAACATTAGAAATAATTTTGTGAAATGCTTTATAAGTAAATTAGCTTAAAATGAAACATCGTTCACTATAAAATGAAGCAAATAAATATATGTGAATAAAATGAAAGTGAATGGAAAAGATGTAATATAAGTTGGAAGTAAACTTAATAAAAGTGCAAGTGCAGTAACCATGTTGTGATATAATAAATTGTTCGAGAATTGATGAATGATTCCCCAATGATGTAGTATAAGTTGAATATACCAAGTAAATGAAAGAAAATAAGTTGAATGAAAATCAAGTTAAAAGAGAAATGGAATTTTGTTGCAATGGAAACTTAACTTAAGTGATTATTTATGAAATGAATTCATATATAAAATTAACATGGCATGGAGTGTTGTTTAATACAACATGAAGCGAACAAGGTTTGATGAAAAACTTAAATGGGAATCAAAAAGGGAGATTAGATAAATTGATTTGAAATCAATTTAAAAAGGAATAAATTGAAGTTTAATAAAATGAATTTATGTAAGTACGGCATATAAAAGTCAATTCGGAATATATATGAGTTGTTTGTTGTAAATATGAATTGAATACGATAAATTTGGTTGTAAATCATTTCGAATTGAATGAAATGAGATATGAATCCATGGAGGGAAATTTAATTAGTGTTTGAAACCTTAAATTGCTTGTAATATATGCTTGGCATGTTCGGGTTATGAAGTTTATGTGTTTGGCTAGTTAAATAAATGAAATATTATAAAATTTCAGGTTTATGAAGAATTATGTGCTTATATTGAGTAAGTACACGTATAGAGATCTGTTGGATGGATTTCGGATTGCGTAAGTGCATATAAAATAAGCCGCTCACTTAAAAACGCTAATATGAGGTATGCCTACGCAATAAAATAAAGAAATGATAATATATTGATATATATTTTGTTTTCCGACCGTGCGGGTCGACGTATATTTTTTTTCTATCTTGTCATATTGTAAAAGGCTCTCCGTATAAAGGAGACTATGTCAAAAAATTCTGAAAATTTAGGGTGTTAGAAAAATTTTGGAAAATTTTGAATTTTTTTTTTGTGAACTAGGAAAGTTGATTTTTGAACTGTATTAGAAATCAAGGGTTTTGAGTTAGAAATGAGAGCTAATTGTTTTGGTAAAACCAAAAGGGTTTAGAGAGGGGAATGTGGGATTTTAATTGATTTTTAGAAAAGTTAATGGGTTTAGAGTATTTTTCCTACCTTAGCAATTTCGATGACGAAATTTTTATAAGGGGGAGAAATGCAACGACCCGGAATTTTGGTCGTTCTTTTTTGAACATTTAATTTATTTTAAATATTGAATTTGAATTATTAATTGATTTTGAATATGGAAGAATTTCTGAAATGGTTTGAAGTTCCAAATATAGCGATTAATTTGATTTGGTAAAATAATAAATTAATATTTGAAATTGGGCAAATATGGGGATCTAGACTTAAAAGGGAAATGGAGGTGGTTTATAAGTTGATTTTGAACTCTATTTGAATTAGAGTGATGGAAGAAGACTTTTGAATGGAATTAAAAGTCGATAAATTTAAAGCTTAAATTTATATATTAATTTAATGGTGAAATTGATATATATATATATATACACATAATAGTGTATATAATTGAACCTTGATTTAAAATGAATCAGAATGATTTTTAATATGAATATAAATTCCATGTGTTTTTAATGGAGTTAGTAAGTTTTAAAGATTGAAATTTTAAATGATTTCGACGATTTTGAAAATTGCTCGTTTTAATCGACACGTTAAAATAGGCTTTAGGGGCACAGTTTCAAAATTCAATGAAACCAATTCCATTGGATCCGCAATAGCTTATTAATATCTAATTTCAAATTTCATAGCATTTGAAATTACCGTTTGGTCGTACGGGGTAGAAACATGTTGAAATTAATATTGAAAATTTAATATTTTAATTTGATTCGAAAAGCTATCTCCCACGTATGATCGAATTAGGCTTTGAAACATGTTTCATTGTGTTCGAAATAGGGGTAAAACATTATAAATGCTAGGTGGCACGTTCCGTTTGGAGTTCATTCGAAAAAGCACGTTAATTTTGAAAATAATATTAAAATAATTCATATGCACGTATATATACACTTGCCAACAGCAAACCGTAATTCTTTTGCCTGGCCTCCTTTCGAATTTTAATGGCCAATATTTCATGACCTTCCTCCCTCAAATCCTCCTCATCCAAGCATTTTCATGTCGAGACACCAACTAGGAAGTGGTAGAGCTCACCAAGACGAGGCTATCCAACGGTGGCGATCTAATATCGTTCAACATGATGGCCAAAATCGAGCCCGTTAGGTTCTACGTTCATGCTCGTTTTTCGAGCAGGATGGTGAACCGAGTTCAAAGTGGTCGAAGCTGAGGGTGGGTGTAACGATCCGATATTTTCAACCATTCGCATCCATTATAAATGTATAGGTGGACACTCATGCCAGAATTGAATTGCTCAAAATACCGCGATGTAAATAAAAATTTGGCAAATTTCAGAATATACAGTAAATAATAATCACAGATCACAGACACAAAGTATTTAATAATGCAGTGGAAGTAAAAGAGGTAGTAGTTCATGAAGCTACTATATAAATATATTAGAGTTAAACAAGATACAACAGAAGAAATAAAGTACAACAGAAGTTTCAATATGATAACCAAGTACAAGCTGAACAGAACAACCGAACTGAAATAGATAAGACTACATAAGCAGATAGTCTCCAGTGATTCCAATCTCCAGAAAGTGGAATCCAAATCTGTGAATACTCAGGCTGACCCGAGTGTAAATAAAAAATACAAACACTCGAGTCAGGACATACATACTTATACAATGTAAACCAACTCAAGTGAACTGTAGTAGAAGTACATATAACTTAGAAGATGCTTGGGACCGCCTATCCTCTAAGGATCCGTTAAACTATTTATTATATAGTAATATACGCTATATAAAGTAGTGTCTAATCAGTAAAGTATAATCATATAGAAAATAGCGTTGAGGGGATGGTGAACCTTAACGCGGTCGGATCTTTAAACCAAAATCGTAGTGGGCTCGATATAAGGAACATATGACACGGTACGCGAGGCAATGCCAGGGTGGATACACTGTTTGCACTCCCGGACCGGTGGTGACGGCAAGCCAGCAGCTTCCGCCCACCTCGAGACATACCCCGAATCAAAGTGGCGCCACCATATCGAATCACAAAAGTAATAGAATGGTTTCCGAAGAAGCATGCTCGATGAAAGGGTGTGACCCTTTGTGTAGCCCGGTATAGCTCCTGTTTTAGTCATAATTAGGCGATCCATCAGCGTTCTCTTACTTCATTCCAGTAGCGTTCGCTAACCAACCTACTTCGTTCTGGAATCTCCACCGCGTACACGGTTGTCAAAGTGGTTTTCGGTATTGACAGAGAGTATGCCCATATCCGATCCCGATCACTTTGCCAACCAATCGTTATTATAACCCGTGGTTATAACTTTAAAACAATATTTTATACTTCAAAATAAAATATCCTTATCAATCCAAATATTTATCAAAATAAAGATTAAATCATTTCCAAAACCATTTTAATATATCAACATACCATATCTTTCAAATTCAAATATTTATCAAAATAAATATCAAGTCATTTCTAACCATTTCAATATATTAAATTATCATATCCTTTCAAAACTTCCTTTCAAATCATTTTATTATCAAAATATCATATCTTTCAAAACTCCATTTTTAAATCATTTTATTATCAAAATATCGTATCTTTCAAAACTTCATTTCAAAACATTTTCAATATCAAAATATCGAATGTTTCAAAACTTCATTTCCAAAACATTTTTAATATCATAGTATCGTATCTTTCAAAACTACATTTCAAAACATTTTTAATATCAAAATATCATATCTTTCCAAAACTTCATTTCAATGATAGTTTATACTTTAAAACCAAAACCATTTTATTTCAAAGCTTTAATATCTCACATTTCATAAATCCAATATTATTTAAATAAACTCAAATAATATATATATTTTAAATATTCATCTATCAAATAACTTAAATAAATCAACAAATATCATTTCAAAATATCAAAATATCAAAGTATTATTCAAAACATCATTCATTTTTAATTCATTTAAATACCATTTAAAACCATTCATTTTATTTAAAAATTAATCACCATTTCAAACTTACATTTCAAAGGAGTTTATCTTTAAAGATTAAATCTTTTCATAAAAAAATAAAGTCAATTCCTTGTATTTAATAGTTAAATATTTAATTTCCAAAAAATTAAATCTTATTTCAAAGATTAATCTCATTAAAATTTAATAAAATAATAAAATTCAGTTTCCGTAGCACTTAAAAATGCTACGTACAGTTATAGTTTAAAACAGTTCATTTAACAAAATACAGCATTTAAGTGCTGTAATAGATTTCTTTAAATTTCAAATAAACTTTAAATGTTAAGTTTAACCACTATAGCACTTAAACGTGCTATAATAGCCTTTATTTCAAATTAACTTTTTAGTTCATTTAAAACAACTATAGCATTTACAAAATGCTGTAATATTCTTTACATTACACTTCAAAAATGTTGTTAAATCAAATTCAGGGTTTAAATACAGATTTCACCAATAGTTAATCTTTAATTTAAATCATTTAACTTAAAACTTCATATAACTTCACATTTTAAAATCATCATTTCAATACTCTTATTTTTATGATTTTTATAAAGTTAAATATCATCCAAAAATCAAATTTTTACATAATTTCTTATTTAAATTCAAGTATTAAATTCCATTTCTTTTATTAAATTATTAAATTAACAATTAGGTTTAAATTTACAAAATATAACTCATTCCATAAATTTTACTTAATTAAAATTTCACTTTTTAAAAAACAAAATTTAAAATTTCACATTTAAGTTATATTTCAAAATTTACTTAAACATTCATTTGTTTAACATTTTACCTTATTCAAAAATCATTATTATTTTTATAAAATCATTTAAAATACATTTTTAAATCAAAATATTATATTTTTCTTAGTTTATATAATTTCCTTTTTAAAAAAAACATAAATTCCAAAATTTACTTACAGTTCAAATCCTACTTTACCGTTTACTTAATTCATTATTTAATTTATAGAAAATCACTAATATTTTGACAAAATCATTTTTAATTAAATTTAAATCAAAATATTATAAATTTTACATTTTAAAATATTTTAAAACATTTTCAAAAATATTACATAAACCACGGGTCTGTATATATAGTTTTCTAGCCTAGGTCAAGTGATACGGATATATATCATTTCAATCTGCAATTTACAAAGAAAAACCAGGTTCTATCATTTCAAACCCGCAGTACCAAGTAAAATGAATGATTTTGGAAACCGCTCAGGCCTATCATTTCAGCCCATAACGTTTTTCCCCTATTCTAAAGTCCGTTCGTGTATGTATCATTTCAACCCATAATGATTCTAATCTATGGGGAACTTGCAATGGTGGTAACTAATATAAATGATAGAATAGCATGAAATAACAATAACATATGATATAACAAGTGTAATAACAGGTGTGAACATCATAATGATAATATAGCAGATATAGCATGATGATAAACAGTTACAGATTCAAATGGTGTCAGTTTATCAGTTATATAAGTACATGTTAGTCTGGTGAGATTTACTCACCTTTTTGTGCTGGAGATATCAACTCAAATGACACAACAGATTCCAGAATGCACGATGACACAACAATAGATTCAAGTGGAAAGAGAACCAAGCAAATTGATCTTGTGTTGTAACCCAAAACAAAACCAAATAAATTATAACTTCACTACAACTTTGAATTTACATATCTTTGAAATAAAACATAATATGAATACATGACTTTTTGCCTTGCTTTCTATATTGTTTTGCATGGCCTAGATGTTGGATTAGCACGGGTTTAATCATGCTTTGGTTCAGGTATGGACCTATGAAGGCAAGGCTACAAGGCTAGAATGGTGGATGAGTTACAACATTGAGAATATGAAGAGGCTGGGCAACATAGTGTGTTTTTGGTTCAACATTGGCTCGGTCTACAAGATCATTGGGCTCGGCTATGACATGTTTCAGATCTGGACAGAGGATGAAGGTGATAGTTAGGGGTGTGTCAAGGTGGCGGTGGAACAATAGGAGGTGGCCAAGCTCATCTAAGGTGACGGTGGTGAAGACTAGGTGGCTAGACATGCTTTTAAGGAGTTTTGTGCAACTTTTGAGGCGTTTGTCTTCATTTAAAGGACATGGCCTGATCTGGTCAGAGGAGGAGAGAGGGATTTGAAGCGGTGGAAGGGGAGGAGGAAGGTGGAGGTGGTGGAGGAGGCTAGGCCGAGCAAATACAAGGAGGAGGCAAGGGAAAATTCAATGAAAAAATCAATAAAATGATGAGAGAAAGTAGAAAAAGAAGAAGAAGACATTACCATATGTGCTTCCAGAAATGAATGGCTGAAAATATGATGAAATTAGACATTATTCGTGTGAAAATGAGTTAAGGAACTCACGGCTAATCAATAGAAAAGAACGGCCAAAGATATGAAAGGTCTCGAAAGTGAAAAGTCATCGGTTTAAAGCCTTTTTGTCTCTTCAAATTTCCATTTTCTAAAAATCAAATAAAACAAAAATAAATCAGAAAATACCTTTAAAAACCGAAACCAAGTGAATAATATGAAGATAAATAATAAAATTTAAAGAAATTAGAAAAAGGATTAAAAAGAATTGCTTAAAAATACAAGGAGTGTGTAGAAATTTCAAATAAATCACTGTTGAAAATTAGTAACTTCATTTCAAAAATATTCTAAAATAAAATTTGAATTAGAATTATTTTAAAACATTTTCAAGGTAAAATAAATAATTAAATTCAGAGAAAATAGCAAAAGAATTGAAGAAATTGTTTAAAAATGGCAAACAGGTCATGAAAATTTCAAATAAATCACTACTAGCCTTAGAAAAATATACACTTCATTTTAAAAATATTATGGAGTAAAAATTTGAAATAAAATAATTTATTTATCATTTTTAGAATAAAATGAATAATTAAATTGGAGAAAAATAGAAAAAGAACTAAAGAAAATGTTTAAAAATTGAAAATCAGGGCATGGAAATTACAAGAAAAATACTACTAACTCTAGAAAAATTCCTACCTCACTTTAAAATATTAAAAGACAAAAATATACATAAAATAAGATATTAATACATATTAAAATAAAATATGACAAATAAAAATATAATTTATACAATTTAAAATAACAAAATTGCAGAATAAACAAATTACACTCAATATTGAAATATACATAACTTTTACTGTTTAACTTCGTATTCAACGAAACGAAAAGCAGTGTTCAAGTTGTTACATCTATTTTCATAATAAAAGATAAAATTTAAGCTTTAAAATAATTTAAATTTGAATTTTAAAAGTCAAAGTTTGAACAGTTTGAGTAGAAATTCACTTTTTTAGTAAAATGTCCAATTTATACTATTTTGAACTATAAATCACTTAATAATCAGCATTTATATTTAAAAACGAAATATTTAAAAAAAATAAAAATAATTAAAAATAAAATAAAATAAAGTCAAATTTAAAATATACAGGCAAAAATCTAGGGTTGTTACACTCTCCCCCACTCAAAACTTTTCGTCCCCGAAAAGTATCGAGGTACGGGAAAGCACAGAAAAGATAGAAATGAAATAAGATTAAGACAAGGTGACCAGAAGATTGAGATTATACCCGACAACTGTTGTTATAGGTAAGTTTAACAAGGTGGAGATGATCTTTCCAAGATTCTCCAAAATCAAGAATACAAGCACGCAAAAATGGATTCAAAGTGAGTACCAAAGATTATCAAAGATTATAGAAAAATTTCTAAACAGAAATATTATAGAAAGATGCCTATACCAGTCTATAGCAAGATAAGGATGATAAGGACAACTAAAGATAGTTTGAAAAACAAAATAAGGAAATAAATTTGAAAGCATGGAAATTTCAACTTAAATAGAGAATAAATCTTTACACAAGTTAAATAAATCTTAACTATCTCAAATTTCATTATCTTATTATCCAATCATCTTAAATTAACAATTTTTAAAACCATGGGTTTGAAAAATAATCATTTATTACACTCACAATGTACTTGATAAATTTTATTCTTCTTTATTCCTAATTAAAATTAAAATTATTCCTCTCAATATATTTATCACTTATGTTAAATATACTTACACTTATTATAACTGCTTTCTTTTGTTCTTAGTTCTTTTAACATTATTTTATTGTAAGTTATTCAATTACCCTTTATTATATTTACCTCTGTTAATCATTTTATAAATAAAATTTAAGTGTATAACATTTATTGTAACCACTCAAATTTCATTTATAAAATCTTTTTATATTGTATATTTTCCAATTACATATTCAACTTCTGAAAATTAAGGTAAGTTATATTGGAATGAAATTGTGTGTTATACAAATACAACTTTCAAATTCAATCATCTCAAGTTTGAATCATTTATCCAAATTTTTGATTTTCTTTTTATAATTTAAATTATTCTTCAAGATAGAATTTAAGAATTTAATTTCCGATTCCATTCAAACCATTTAGAGATAAGTAATAATATATACATAATATGTCAAATCAAATTTCAATCATATATCTATATATATATATTAAAATCAAGTCATATTTTAGAAATCCAAATCAATTAAATTCCCCAAAATAAAGCTGTAGCAAGACCACAGAACAGTCTCTTAACTTCGAAACTCGAAAATGAACGTCGATGATGCCGCGGTCATCACCGAAGTTATTTTCCAGCGACAAAGAGAAGAGCACTAATTTTAAACTTTAAAATTCTTTGGAAACAAATTTCTATTTGAAAATACTTTAAATAATATATCCCTTTTTAAAACTTTAAACCAAAGTTAGAAATCATCGGAATTTAAATTCTCAAATTCTTGTTTTAAATTCATTTCAGTTCCCAAATAAATTTATAACAACTATTTATAGATTCATTTGTAGAACAATAAATGATAAATCAAGTATTATCAATTCAAATTATCAACTTAAATCATTTTATTAAGTTCCATAAACTTATATATCAAAATTTATTTCATTAACCAAATTTTAAAATAATATTGTGTCAGATTGTTTTGTCAAAGTGTTTTGGAAATCTTATCGATAGCGTTGATCAGATGAATCGACCAGAAACCCAATTCAACATCAACAACTCAAACAACACAATATATAAAACATTTTAATTTACAAGTACAATTCAAAATGTTTGAAGATAGGTTGGAAACAAAAGATAAGATGATTAAATAACAAAATAGGGAGGTGGATAAGCTTAAATAAATCACGGGCAATCTTAACCGGGTCAACCTTGACTTAAAGAATAAGATCGATGTGGATTTTTCTAGGGTAAATCTACATTCGATCTTAAGAGTTAGAGTTTGGGATAACAAAAGATATTAGCATCTAAACCATGGATAGATATAAATCTCTGGTGAATCGATGCTAATTGTAAAGGAGTTTCACCCTTTTACAATTCAATTTTTGAGATTGGAGGGGGGGCTGCCAACTCATTATAAAGATCATTTTGAAGTGGAGTTATAGGTTACTCCAGAACCAAAAGAAGATGAATAGTGAGGGACATGAATGGATTTTATAACCGCAGGGAACGTTCCAAAATTCAAAGGAAACAAAATTGAAGAACAACGAATTCAAGCTCGAACAAAAGTGATTCTGAAATTAAATCTACTCAATATACTGAGTTTTGCCTAAAACCAGAGCTCTGATACCAACTGTAACGACCCGATATTTTCAACCATTCGCATCCATTATAAGTGTATAGGTAGACACTCATGCCAGAACTGAATTGCTCAAAATACCGCGTTGTAAATAAAAATTTGGCAAATTTCAGAATATACAGTAAATAATAATCACATATCACAGACACAGAGTATTTAATAATGTACCGGAAGTAAAAGAGATAGCAGTTCATGAAGCTACTATATAAATATATCAGAGTTAAACAAGATACAACAGGAAAAAAAAAGTACAACAAAAGTTTCAATATGATAACCAAGTACAAGCTGAACAGAACAACCGAACTGAAATAGATAAGAATACATAAGCAGATAATCTCCAGCGATTCCAATCTCCAGAAAGTGGAATCCAAATCGATGAATACTCAGGCTGACCCGAGCGTAAATAAAAAATACAAACACCGAGTCAGGACATACATACTTATACAATGTAAACCAACTCAAGTGAACTGTAGTAAAAGTACATATAACTTAAGAGATGCTTGGGACCGCCCATCCTCCAAGGATCCGTTAAACTATTTATTATATAGTAATATACGCTATATACAGTAGTGTCTAATCAGTAGAGTATAATCATATAGAAAATAGCGTTAAGGGGATAGTGAACCTTAACGCGGTTGGATCTTTAAACCAAAATCGTAGTGGGCTCGATATAAGGAACATATGACAAGGCACGCGAGGCAATGCCAGGATGGATACACCGTTTGCACTCCCGGACCGGTGGTGACGGCAATTCAGCAGCTTCCGCCCACCTCGAGACATACCCCGAATCAAAGTGGCGCCACCATATCGAATCACAAAAGTAATAGAATGGTTTCCGAAGAAGCATGCTCGATGAAAGGGTGCGACCCTTTGTGTAGCCCGGTATAGCTCCTGTTTTAGTCATAATTAGGCGATCCATCAGCGTTCTCTTACTTCATTCCAGTAGCTTTCGCCAACCAACCTACTTCGTTCTGGAATCTCCACCGCGTACACAGTTGTCAAAGTGGTTTTCGGTATTGACAGAGAGTATGCCCATATCCGATCCCGGTCTCTTTCCCAACCAATCGTTATTATAACCCATGGTTATAACTTTAAAACAATATTTTATACTTCAAAATAAAATATCCTTATCAATCCAAATCTTTATCAAAATAAAGGTTAAATCATTTCCAAAAACATTTTAATATATCAACATACCATATCTTTCAAATTCAAATATTTGTCAAAATAAATATCAAGTCATTTCTAACCATTTCAATATATTAAATTATCATATCCTTTCAAAACTTCCTTTCAAATCATTTTATTATCAAAATATCATATCTTTCAAAACTCCATTTTTAAATCATTTTATTACCAAAATATCATATCTTTCAAAACTTCATTTAAAAACATTTTCAATATCAGAATATCGTATCTTTCAAAATTTCATTTCCAAAACATTTTTAATATCAAAGTATCATATCTTTCAAAACTTCATTTCAAAACATTTTTAATATCAAAACATCATATATTTCCAAAACTTCATTTCAATGATAGTTTATACTTCAAAATCAAAACCATTTTATTTCAAAGCTTTAATATCTCACATTTCATAAATACAATATTATTTAAATAAACTCAAACAATGTATATATTTTAAATATTCATCTATCAAATAACTTAAATAAATCAACAAATATCATTTCAAAATATCAAAATACCAAAGTATTATTCAAAACATCATTCATTTTTAATTCATTTAAATACCATTTAAAACCATTCATTTTATTTAGAAATTAGTCACCATTTCAAACTTACGTTTCAAAGGAGTTTATATTTAAAGATTAAATCTTTTCATAAAAAAATAAAGTCAGTTCCTTATATTTAATAGTTAAATATTAAATTTCCAAAAATTTAAATCTTATTCCAATGATTAATCTCATTAAAATTTAATAAAATAATAAAATTCAGTTTCCGTAGCACTTAAAAATGCTACGTACAATTATAGTTTAAAACAGTTCATTTAACAAAATACAGCATTTAAGTGCTGTAATAGATTTCTTTAAATTTCAAATAAACTTTAAATGTTAAGTTTAACCACTATAGCACTTACAATGTGCTATAATAGCCTTTATTTCAAATTAATTTTTTAGTTCATTTAAAACAACTACAGCATTTACAAAATGCTGTAATATTCTTTACATTACACTTCAAAAATGTTGTTAAATCAAATTCAGGGTTTAAATACAAATTTCACCAATAGTTAATCTTTAATTTAAATCATTTAACTTATAAACATCATATAACTTCTCATTTTAAAATCATCATTTCAATACTCTTATTTTTATGATTTTTATAAAGTTAAATCTCATCCAAAAATCAAATTTTTACATAATTTCTTATTTAAATTCAAGTATTAAATTCCATCTCTTTAATTAAATTGTTAAATTAACAATTAGGTTTAAATTTACAAAATATAACTTATTTCCATAAATTTTACTTAATTAAAATTTCACTTTATTTTTAAAACAAAATTTAAAATTTCGCATTTAAATTATATTTCAAAATTTACTTAAACATTCATTTGTTTAACATTTTAACTTATTCAAAAATCATTATTATTTTTATAAAATCATTTGAAATACATTTTTAAATCAAAATATTATATTTTTCTTATTTTACATAATTTCCTTTTTAAAACACAACATAAATTCCAAAATTTACTTACAGTTCAAATTCTACTTTACCGTTTATTTAATTCATTATTTAATTTATAGAAAATCACTAATATTTCTACAAAATAATTTTTAATTAAATTTAAATCAAAATATTATCAAAATATTATAAATTTTACATTTTAAAATGTTTTAAAACATTTTCAAAAATATTATATAAACCACAGGTCTATATATAGTTTTCTAGCGTAGGTCAAGTGATACGGATATATATCATTTCAATCTGCAGTTTACAAAGAAAAACCGGGTTCTATCATTTCAAACCCCCAGTCCCAAGTAAAATGAATGATTTTGGAAACCGCTCAGGCCTATCATTTCAGCCCATAACATTTTTCCCCTATTCTAAAGTCCGTTCGGGTATGTATCATTTCAATCCGTAGTGATTCTAGTCTACAGGGAACTTGCATTGGTCATAACTGATATAAACGACAAGGATAGCATGAAATAACAATAAAAAATGATATAACAAGTGTAATAACAAATGTGAACATCATATGATGATAATATAGCAGATATAGCATGATGATAAACAGTTACAGATTCAAATGGTGTCAGTTTATCAGTTATATAAATACATATTAGTCTTGTGAGATTTACTCACCTTTTTGTGCTGGAGATATCAACTCAAATGACACAACGGATTCCAGAACGTACGATGACACAACAATAGATTCAAGTGGAAAGAGAACCAAGCAAATTGATCTTGTGTTGCAACCCAAAACAAAACCAAATAAATTATAACTTCACTACAACTTTGAATTTACATATCTTTGAAATAAAACATAATATGAATACAGGACTTTTGGCCTTGCTTTCTATATTGTTTTGCACGGCCTAGATGTTGGATTAGCTCAGGTTAATCTTGCTTTGGTTTAGGTATGGACCTATGAAGGCATGGCTACAAGGCTAGAATGGTGGAGGAGTTACAACATTGAGAATATGAAGAGGCTGGGCAACATAGTGTGTTTTTGGTTCAACTTTGGCTCGGTCTACAAGGTCATTGGGCTCGTCTATGACATGTTTCAGATCTGGACAGAGGATGAAGGTGATAGTTAGGGGTGTGTCAAGGTGGTGGTGGAGCAATAGGAGGTGGCCAAGTTCATCTAAGGTGATGGTGGTGAAGACTAGGTGGTTGGACATGCTTTTAAGGAGTTTTATGCAACTTTTGAGGCGTTTGTCTTCATTTAAAGGCCATGGCCTGATCTGGTCAGAGGAGGAGAGAGGGATTTGAAGCCGTGGAAGGGGAGAAGGAAGGTGGAGATGGTGGAGGAGGCTAGGCCGAGCAAATACAAGGAAGAGGCAAGGGAAAATTCAATGGAAAAATCAATAAAATGAAGAGAGAAAGTAGAAAAAGAAGAAGAAGACATTATCATATGTGTTTCCAGAAATGAATGGCCGAAAATATGATGAAATAAGATGTTATTCACGTGAAAATGAGTTAAGGAACTCACGGCTAATCAATAGAAAAGAACGGCCAAAGATATGAAAGGTCTAGAAAGTGAAAAGTCATCGGTTTAAAGCCTTTTTGTCTCTTCAAATTTCCATTTTCTAAAAATCAAATAAAACAAAAATAAATCATAAAATACCTTTAAAAACCGAAACCAAGCAAAATAATATGAAGATAAATAATAAAATTTAAAGAAATTAGAAGAATGATAAAAAAAATGGCTTAAAAATACAAAGAGTGTCTAGAAATTTCAAATAAATCACTGTTGACTTGGGAAAATTAGTAACTTCATTTCAAAAATATTCTAAAATAAAATTTGAATTAGAAGTTATTTTAAAACATTTTCAAGGTAAAATAAATAATTAAATTCAGAGAAAATAGCAAAAGAATTGAAAAAATTGTTTTAAAATGGCAAACAGGTCATGAAAATTTGAAATAAATCACTACTAGCCTTAGAAAAATATACACTTCATTTTAAAAATATTATGGAGTAAAACTTTGAAATAAAATAATTTATTTATCATTTCTAGAATAAAATGAATAATTAAATTGGAGAAAAATAGAAACAGAACTAAAGAAAATGTTTAAAAATTGAAAACAGGCAATGGAGATTACAAGAAAAATACTACTAACTCTAGAAAAATTCCTACCTCACTTTAAAATATTAAAAGACAAAAATATACATAAAATAACATATCAATACATATTAAAATAAAATATGATAAATAAAAATATAATTTATACAATTTAAAAATACAAAATTGCAGAATAAACAAATTGCACTCAATATTGAAGTATACATAACTTTTACTGTTTCACTCCGTTTTCAACGAAACGAAAATCAATGTTCAAGTTATTACATCTATTTTCGTAATAAAAGATAAAATTTAAGATTTAAAATAATTTAAATTTGAATTTTAAAAGTCAAAGTTTGAACAGTTTGAGTAGAAATTCACTTTTTTTAGTAAAATGTCCAATTTATACTATTTTGAACTATAGATCACTTAAAAATCAGCATTTATATTTAAAAATGAAATATTTGACAAAAAAAGCTGGCCTTGGCGCACATGTAGGCGGTGATGAATGGTCGTCATGATGGTCGATGACGGCGCAACACGTTGGTGAATCTATGACATGGTGGTTTTCTTCGAACGATGAAGGAAGAAAGGGCGTGCGGCCTAGATTTGCAGACAAGAAGCAACGGACATGATTTTTCGTGATGGTATATAAAAAAAAAGAGAAAATTGAAATTTATATTCAAATCTTTAAAAGCTCGTATCTTTGTCATACGAGTTCGAAATCGGACGAAACAAACGGCGATGGAACTGTGGCAACGAGCACTACTCGTCGGAGCAGATTTAGAGTCGATGGGAGCTAGTTAAAATTTTGGGTTAAATCGAACGTGTTCGATTTATTTAAAATAGAAACGTTTGGCGAATTGGAAACTCAAGGTGAGTTAATCTCACTCAATTTTGGATTGCCGTAATTAATTTTAAGTAGTTAAATTTTATTATTGATTGATTGATAGAACTGATAAATTATTATCAGTTGAATGTGATGCTATATATAGTAGTTTATGTATATTGGAGTGATTGATATTCCCGAATGTATAGCGGATGAGGCCCTATGCGCCCTATATAACAGTGGATGACCCTATATACCGCGATATTCCGCCTCGAAGCGGAATCGGTATTTTTTATTTGTTGTGCTAACATTTGTGGATGTAAAGAAACGGGTTGGAGGGATCCAACTGGATTCCTCAAAAATTTTGCATTTAATTTCATATATGGTGATATATGTTTGTTCGAAATAACCTATGATAGGTTATTGTGTGATTTAAATTAAATAAATGTTATGGCAGTTTTTTGCCTGGATTTTGGTATTTATAAATATCAATTAAATATGGTTTTGAATTGGTAAAGAATTTGTAAATAAGGGTTTTGAAGTAAAATATTTTTATAGAGTTTTGGATAAATCAAATGGGGAAAATAAATGGTTTTGGAGTTTGTACTTAACTAAATCGGAATATTGTAAATAGAGATTTTGGGATAAAAGTATATAAAAGAATTTTTAAAATAATAAATTCTTAAGTGGCACTTGTTTTAAAAATAAAGTGGTTTAAAATCGAGGTTTTTAATAGGTCGAATAGATAGAAGTGAATTTGAAAATAAGTATAAAATTGGTTATACTTGATTCAAGTAAGATTTCCAAAATTTATCGGAATGAAATTTAGAATCGAGTATTTGGGCTTGTTTTAAAAAGAGGATTTTTAATTATTAACTTGGTAACTTTAAAAGCGTTAAAAATATTCTAGAAACTAGTTATTTAATTACTTTAAATTGTTTAAAGCATATTTAGTTATTATTTAGTAACATTAAAATGTGTGCTAAAGATTTATTATTATTGAAGCATTAGTCAGCATTATTATTTTAAAGATAAATTATTATATATTAATAATGTCTTGTATAATAACTTTAATTTAAGTATATTTATTTAGATTAAACTTTGAAATTTATTTTTGAACTTATAAGTATTTTTTAAGATAATTTTTAAATAAAGTTTCGGGAAGTAATGGTATACTTGCATGGCGTAATCGGAGGCAGTGAGTGCCTGCAGTTAAGTTTTGGATTTCTCTGGATAGAGACGTAACCACTGAGCCGTGAATCCATGGTTTGATACCACAGTGGTACTTCCCATATTATTTTAAAAGGTTTTTTTTTACAAATGTATTTTGAAAATGGTAATTTGTGAATATACTGGATTTGATAAGATAAGTACATACTTTTGGGTAGAGAGATTTAATTTATTCGATTTTGAATTAAAAAGAGACTTAGTGTTTTCATTGTAAAATGGAATATTTGATTGAATGATTGTTTATTTGATAGTTAAATAACCGACTATCAAATCTGGACCTAAATATAGCTTTGGAACTATCTAGAAGAAGCACGGGAATTATATGGTACAGTTACCGTTCGAGGTGTTATACTGTACGTATAAGCTCGTTTCGTTCTTCTAGGATAATGATAAGGAAATTCGTCTACTAACGGTTAGAAGGTGATCTCCGATGTTATTTTCTTTTGTTTATTTCCTAATGAACCGGGTTTGAGTTTACTGAAAATATCGAACGTTGTTTCGAAGAGACCGAGATCGGGAAAGTTATCTGAATACCACTTTGATCCAATGAGTACATTTTTGAAAGGAAGACAAGAGCATGGAGTCGAAGATGGAACAGTGAAGTGCAAGGGCTAATCGCTATTAAAGCTGAGGGTGATTCCAAAATGGATGTAGTAGCAATAATGCCTTCGGTTCCGTTCGGACCCAGAACGGACTTGTATAGATGAATGCTATCAGCACATTGTCATTGGAGGACAATGAGCATTCTAAGTGAATATTTCTAAAAAGGTAATTATAGCCTCTAGCCTCATCAACCGGGAATGACAGAAAAGCAGGGGAGATGCAGCAAGGCTAAGTGGGTAGCACCCAATTAGGGTATGTTTATCATCTTTCTAGATACCCTCGGATATTATTACTACGATTACGGAAGGAGCTCCAAAAAAGGGTGGAAACAACTGGGGTGATAGCATATACGGTCTATCCAGGTCAGGGATAGTCTAGTCTTGTGTAGTAGGGATCCTGGCATGGTTCTCGGTACGTTGTTCTAGACGTGTACTGTGACAGACGATACCCCAGTGCCTAGTCATTCGTATGGAATTCATTTTCCAACGGTTTTTTTGTGCCCAGCTATGCTGGAACATAAGGTGCAAGAATTTCCACTATTTGAATAAGTATTTGTACTTAGACACAATTATAACTTCAGATGATTTTGATAAGAAATGTGTTGGTTATCGTAAGATAAAAACCGTCGTGTTTATGTGTGATGTGGTCTTAGGAGATACTTTTGGATTTTCAAAGGATTTGACAAAAGTTAATAATTCAAATTGAGTGTGTTTTCTCTTGCTGGTTTTCCAGACTGACTCGGGTGTTATTTTATTATAATGCTCAGGTCAGACCGAGTATTTCAGGTTCATGTTAGGATGCCATGGAGTTCAGGAGACGAGCTGGATGGTGAAGACGTATTACTCATACTTGTTTTATTCCGCTGCAGTGTTTTGTTGAAGTTATCAGCAATTGTGAGGGCAGGCTGTTGTAACTGCCCACGCTGGTAACTATTGATTTATGTACTAATGTGAGATATGTATATTACAATTTTGATTGGTGTAAAGAACTGTTTATATTATATGTTGTTCAGTCCGCTGTGGGATTCTATTTTTGTTAGTTTCTTCTTTCTTCTACCTACTTTCTTTCCCCTCAATAATCTTGTCTTTCCGGTACTCGATCGTTCAGCATGTTATACGATGAGCGTATTTATGTCGATTTTCGATGGTCAAAAGGGCAGGTCATCACATTTACATAAGGCATATGATATTAGTAGGGACTTCATATATCATATGTTTCTATGTATGGTTTTTTCTGATAGAATTGCGCATTTGGTATATGAATGTATATCCACTACTTTTTCCATAATACTAGATGGCAGCCCTATAGGATTCTTTAGCAGTAATAGAGGAATAAGACAAGGAGATCCACTAACTCTTTTACCGCTTGTTATCGTGATGGAATTTTTCACAAATTCATTAGATCTAGAATACTATGAGGATGTCATCAAGCCGATTCTTCCTATTGAACCTACCCTCACTCATTTACTGTATGTAGAATCATATTAGTTCACAAAAGCTAATATTATAAACGCAGAAAGTATAGACAAAATATTAAAAATAATAAATGATTCTATAACGACCCGATATTTTGGACCATTCGTATCCGCACATGCCGGACTTGAATTGCTCAAAATATCATATTGCTCAAAATATTAGATTTTTTGAAATTATTTTAGAAACAAATAATAATATGTAAAATGAAATAGTTCCGTTATATGAAAACTAATTCAATCGTTCTCATCGATTTTCCATTATCAGCCTTGTCCGTCGTGCCTGTTTTCTACATCAAATCATATCCACCTAGCGTTGCTTTGGATTTAGTAGCTCATTTCTGTGTCGAATCTCTCTAGCTTCGAAAGATGAGTAATCACTCACGATTAACGTTCTTGTAATTTATTAAATTTGATTTCAATTGAAATGACAATTGAAATATGCTGCTGTAATTATTTAAATTGTTATTTATGCTATTATCTGTAACTGTTTACCTGTGGGATATGACACCATATCCGGTTGTTTATATTATATTGTTATTGATGATATATGCCTGTTGTTCTATTTTATATTATTAATTATCACTCTGCAAGTTCCTTGTTAGTATAGAATTCACCATGGGTTGAAAATACTGGGTCGTTACAGTTGGTATCAGAGCTTTGGCTCTAGGCAAACTTAGCATATATGGTAAATTTAGTTACAGAATAACTTTCGTTCGAGCTTGAATCTCTTCGTCTTTGATTCGGCTTCCTTTGAATTTTGGAACATTGCCTTGGTTCCAAATCCATTATTGTCTTTCTCTATTCATGTTTTCTAAATACTGGAGTATCCCATAGCTCCACTGAATGATTTGTGAAGGGGTGAAACTCCTTTACAATAGCATCGATTCACCGAAGATTTATATATCCTCGGTTTAGATGTGTTATCTATGGTTATGCTGAATTCTATATGTGGCGATCGAATGTCCGCATCGATCATATTCCCGAAGTCACGGTTGACTCGATTAAGATCGCCCGCCATTTATAGAAGTATATCCATCTTCTATTTTGCAATTTAATTATCTCATATTCGATCGAGTCTATCTTCGAATCGGGATTCTATTAATTAGAGTACCTCTAATTTAAATCTCTATCTTTGTTTTGAAAACCATTCTTGAATCATCCTTTGAAAATTGGGTTTTGTTTGTATTTTGAAAATTTGAAATTATATATGAAATGGATTTATATAAAAATAATTTATAACTGAAAGGTTTTAATTTGAAATTCGAGAGATTGAATTCCGGTGTTTTGTAATTGGTTTTAAGATTTTTGAAAATATACAATAATACGATTTGAAAGTATTTTCTGAATAAGAAGTGTTTCAAATGATTCAAACGAGTTCCAATGATTTCAAAGAAATTTCAAAGAAGTTTTAAGAAAATAGAAGTCCAGAACTCACTTATGTCGATGGGGAATAATTTCGGTGATGACTGCACGCATCATCGACATTGATTTTCGAGTTTCAAAGTGGAGGAGAGGCCACTTTAATAGCTTCGCTATGCGAGTGATTTTGTGAAACCAATTTTGATTTCAAATTCCGAAGTATAATTCAATATTCAAAAGATATATGTATATATATTTGAAACGATTTGAAGTAAGCCGGTGTTCAGTCCTCGAATTTCGGGTTTGATTTGGTATAACCCTATCTTTTGAAATTTGATTTACTGATTTGTTGGTGATTTCCAACTCATGGATTGAAAATATGATTTCTTCGACAATTTTGAAGGTTCGAGCACTTCCAAATCAAGGTTAACTTTTCAAAGATAAGTAATTTTGGAAAGTATAAAGTATTCGATAAGTATATAAGATTAGCTTTGTATGTTTTAGTATGTTTTAAATAAGTTTGAAACTTCTTTGTTAAGTAAATGAATAAGACTATTTTTAATTATACTAGTAGGAATTATAGATTTGAAATGTTTTGAATAAAGTATGTATATATAAAATAATAATCTTTCCAATACTAAATTGAAATAAATAGTTTAAAGGTTTTAAAAGGGATGGTTATAAAACTTAATAACCATTTTGGGGTAAAAATTGATTATGAAAAAATATCTGGTTTTGAAAATAGATTGAAATTTAAACCCAGTTTTTACATGATGTTTTGGAAATGAATTTTGTTTGACCTAAATTATGTTGATTTGAAAATTTGAATTATGTGCTAAACTTATGATTTTGGAAACTTCGAAACTGAAGATATTTGATTTGGAAGAAATAATTTGGTGAAATCGGGTGTGATTTTTGAAACTGAACTGATATTGAAATGAATTAAAATTGAGAACCTTGTTTTACTAAATACTTGATTTGGGAGTTGCCGAACTCATATAAATTTGATTTGTATAAGTATGAAGTTGATTTGAAAACTATGATTTAAAAAGGTACTCAATTTGAAAGTGAAATCTTATATAATTGAAATCTATATAAGTGTGATTTGATATACTATTGATTTTGGAAAGTTTTCGATTTGGAAATGAAATCTTATATATAATGGACTTTATATAAGTATGATATTTGAAAGTGATTTGTAAAGGTACTATATGATACATATTTTCGAAGTAAAGATATGGAAAGTGCTTTCTGCTTGATATCCGATTTATGGTCACATCTTGGATTCATTCTATCGATATTATTCTCTCTGATTTTGGTTTTTCGGATGTGATACTCGAGTGTCCCACCGTGGCGTAAACCATGGTTTTTTTTCTTGGCGCGACTACGTAGCGTAATTCGCCTGGCTGAGATGGCACAGGGGTACGGATGTTTTCTGGGGGATTCAGGCGTAACCATTGTGTATCCTATGATCTACGTAGGTCGTTTTAGTAGCAAAATCCGCAGGGCTGAGAAAGCTTATGGATACGGATGTTTCTTGGGGGATTCAGGCGTAAACTTTGTGTATCTGCAGTCTACTAGTCATCATGGCGAAATTCGTAGGGCTGAGAAAGCTTACGGATACGGTTGTTTCTTGGGGATTCAGGCGTAACCTTTGTGTATCTGCGATCCGTGGTTGGACAAATTGTTTGGTTGATTTGTTTGGATTGTACTTTCCATATCTGTTTTTCAAAGTTTTTCAAGTATTTTCACTGGGTGTTGAAACAAGTCTACTAAGTACTTGAAGAATTCTAGCTTTACGTCTGATCAACGCATGGCCAGAGTCTACAAGAACGAGGATAAACTTGTTGAAACATCGAGTTATAGAAGTACTTTCGAAAGGAAAATTTGTTTCGATATAAAGGTATTTTATTATAATGGTATTTCCAACAAAGAAAATTTTATATTGGATTAACTCTTCGTGCCCGATACTATTCTTTTGAATCTACCTTATCTGCTCAGTTTATTTATTCACCTATATTCTATTTTTCGAATCTACCTCCTTTCCTTTTGAATATGTCCTTTTAAAATATTGTCTATTTATATACTTCATGGTTTAATAGAAAATTTTTAGTGTTATAAATATTTTAGAAGTTATTAATTAAATAAAACATATTTAAAGTAAATGATTATTGATTTATTAATAATATTTGAAAGGTATTTTGAGATAAAATTTATAAACTTATGATTATGGATTAATGTTTTCAATAGCTTCTTTGTAAATATAAGTAATGATGTAAATAATTGTTTTCAAATAGTTTTCATATATTTATAAATGTGTTATTTAAACATATAAATGATATTTGTAGAGGAAGCAGGAAATTTTACAAATGGGTTTTGAAAAGTATGAATATTTCAGATAAAATATATATAGTTTCAAATTAATTGTTAATTTTAACTTTCAATCTACTTTTATTTCTGGTTGTTCTATTCTCCTACCTTCTTCCTTCTCGAGGACGAAAAGTTTTGAGTGGGGGAGAGTGTAACAACCCGTATTTTTGGAAAAGAAGAAAATTCAAATTTTAGAATTTAATACAGTAAGAAATTAAAATTTTATTATTTTAGATAAAATTTACTTTGAATTTTAACATCTGATTTTGATTTAATAAAGTGACAACTATTTTATGTGATTTCAAACGTATGGTTTAATAAAAATTTAATTGGATAGATTTAATATTATGTAAAGTATGAAATCAATTTATAATTAACTAGAATTGGGTTTTAATTTTAAATTAACTTCTAACCTATTTGTAAACAATAAATGTATAATTATGTATTCAAACTTATTTAAATTTTAGTCTTGACTTTCGCTCATCTTACATATCAACATATTGAAATTAATTTGTTAATAAAATTTAGTATAATTGGATTTTCCATAAAAGGAAAGAAGTATAAATTTTAATTTATTAAGACTTAATTAGTTAAACGATTCAGAAATTGGGAAGATAAAGTTGAATTAATTGAAATTTTATTTAATTAAGAAGTCTACTAAATTTAATCGAATTTAAACTATTGAAGCTTGGTGAAATTATCAATAATAATAAAATATAAATATAAATTTTGTTGTTTCTATGTCATTGGTACTATTTAAACAAGTTAATTTATAACTCTTATATGTAAACAACAATTCTACAAATGTATTTAAGTCACTGTAAAAAAAGATTTCAATTGTTTTAATTATCTTATGTAAATAACAATTCTATAAATGTATTTAAGTTACTGTAAAAAGAATCCAATTGTTTTAATTATCTTATGTGTAAACATCAATTCTATAAATGTATTTAAATTACCGTAAAAAGATTTCAATTGTTTTAATTATCTATCCATTAATTATGTTCCGTTTTAAATTCTAATGTTGAAATTTATTGCCGTTAATTTAACATGGAATCTTTGAATAAAAGGGAAAGAGAATTTAACTGAAACTAATGATGTTTAATGAAAGAAATGTACGTTTGTTAGGATCCGCTTTAAAGTGTAATTTTGAAATTAGTTACATTTATGTCGATTTAGAATCCTTCGATGTTAAAAAGGAAAAAAGAAAAAGAAATATTAATTGTAATTAATGGATTTAACGAAAGAAACAAATAAATTTAAATTAAGTAATAAATAATGTTGTAAAAAGACAATAAATTATACGTTTTAAAATGGTATGTTTATATCCGTTCTTGTTTAATTTATTTGGCGCTATAATTGGTACGTTATTTTCTGATATACTCTTTAGCATATTTACTAAATAAATAAGAAATGAATAGATTTAAAATTATGTTAGTTTGTTAATTATTTTGGGCTTACGTTTCGTTTTAATTATGGAATCTATTATACGCACTATTTGACTTCATATCTTAGCTGTTAAAAGTCAATCAACAGCCGTTCAAATATGATTTCCTGCCTTACAAATCACGTATAAAACTTTCCACTTTCATTTGCGTCTGCGTATTTAATAGGAATATAATTTTTGATTTACACTAGCCGTTTCAAAATCTTTTGTTTCTTTCCATTTGCTTCTGTATATTTAATAGAAATGAATGCCTAAATTTTCTCTTGCCACTTTAAACAAAATTTCTTACCTTTCTCCCACTTAATCAACGCAAGCTTCCCTGTTAAATATTCAAACCCCACGTACACAAATACCCACCATATATTTTTTGGCCTTCATCTCCTCTCTTGCGTGTGAAGCTTCTCCTGTAGGTAAATGGCTGCACTTACTTTTTTTCTTATTTCTTTTCTTTTTCATCTTCTTGTTTTCTTTTGTTTCCATTGTTTCACTCCATCAAGTGCTCGGCTCTTCACCACCACGACAGGCCTGCACCCCTCTAACCACCCATCCTGACCTTCTTTCTTCCATGCCTTCACACACAAGATTGGCCATCACCACTGCATCCAGCCTTTTGGCCTTGCTCCTCTCTTTTATTTAAAGGCATATATATCCACAAGTGTATATAAATCTGTTATCTGATCTTGCTTAAATAGGTTTGCTGTTTTATATCTATAAGTTTTCATATCTATAAGTTATAGTACGAACAATATAGTTATATATAAATTGATTTTTAATGTGTGCGTATGTTTTAAAAATAAAAAAATAAAAAAAAATGAAATGAAATAAAATAAAATATAGGTAGGTATAAGTTTTATATGAGCCTGCAAATCTATTAGTTACATTGTTTTTATAAGTTTACTTGAGCTATAAAAATTGTATTAGCAGCATATAGTTATATAGTGCATGCATATACAGGCTTAGAGCATAATATGAAAAGCTTACAGTATATTTTGTTATGCATATAGAACCAAGTATGTAAATCATACAACCTATTATTTGTATAATAATATAAGTTAAGTGTTTAGTAAAGTTGTTAACGTGGGTTCAACCTGTTGTGTATATTTTAGCTTATTTAGAAATATATTTGTTTAAAGTATCTATTTGTGCTAGGAAGCATATCTGTAAGTATTATATGAAGTATATTATGTAGGTATGTTATTTTTATTCAAAAACGATGATTTTGGATATATATTTAATTTAATATGTGTTTAAAATTTTGAATTTATATACAAATTATTTTAATATATAAACTATTTAAAGTATTTTAATATATGGACTATTTTCAACATCTAAACTGTTTAGGCGTTTTAAATGTAAACAATGATTTTTATTTCAACATTCGTCTTAAAAATTTAATATTGATTTCATGGAAAGACAATATATATCGTTGCATATGGATTTGTATTTGTCTGCATATATGTTGGGTCGGTTTTCAAACTTATATTAGTGTTAGCGTTTAAGATGAATTTAAGGAAATTTTAAGGAAATGTATGAATTTTATAAACATTGTATATTGAGTTTTGTTTAAATTAAAAATTTTGGCACATGATATGGATTTGAAAATATATGTTTGAAATTATTTTAGGAACAAATAATAATATGTAAAATGAAATAGTTCCTTTATATCAAAACCAATTCAATCGTTCTCATCGATTTTCCATTATCAGTCTTGTCCGTCGTGCCTGTTTTCTACATCATATAATATCCATCTAGCGTTGCTTGGATTTAGTAGCTCATTTTTGTGTCGAATCTCTCTAGCCTCGAAAGGTGAGCAATCACTCACGATTAACGTTCTTATAATTTATTAAATTTGATTTCAATTGAAACGATAATTGAAATATGCTGTTGTGGTTATTTAAATTGTTATTTATGCTATTATCTGTAACTGTTCACCTGCGGGATATGACACCATGTCATGTTGTTTATATTATATTGTTATTGATGATATATGCATGTTGTTCTATTTTATATTATTAGTTATCACTCTGCAAGTTCTCTGTTAGTATAGAATTCACCATGGGTTGAAATGATACATACCCGAACAGACTTTAGAATAGGAGAAAATCGTTATGGGTTGAAATGATAGACCCAAGCGATTTTCAATTGAATTTAATTTGGGATTGCGGATCGAAGTGATATCTAACCGTATATATTAAAATTACGAATTAAAATGATAAATATCTGTATCATTTGACCATATGATAGAATCCTATATGTAGACACCGTTGGTTTATATATAAATATTTTGAAAATAATTCTATGGTTTTGGAAAAGAACATGGTTTTTATTTAATATTGGTCCTTAAAATATTATATATAAATGGTAATTTTATATATATAGATTTAACAATAATATTTAATTTAAATTTGATTGATTTAATACATATAATATGGTTAAGTATTTATGTAAATCTATTTTTCAAATAGATTTTATGATAAATTGAATAAGTAAGGATGGGAAGATAACTTTGGGTTTATTTGAAATGGTATTACAATGAAATGTTACCTAACAGATTTACGGGGTCCCTCTTTACCATAGTAACTATGAAGATTATTGGGCGTGGAAACATCAAAGCAATAGGAAATTCTCATTTAGCTCAGCTTTGAACCAAGTTAGAGAAGTGAGCAACGCTGATATCTTGGTGTAAACACATTTGGAATACTGCTTATGCCCCTAAAATGCCACTCTTTTCTTTATTAGCAAAGACAAATAGATTACATACCAAAGACAGAATAGTCAGATGGACCAATTCAATTGACAGCTACGTGTCTTATTCAAGCAAGAACCGGAATCAAATTCACATCTTTTTTCATTTGCTCACATTCAACCATAATTTCAGAAATAAGTCACAGATCTCAAATTCAAGCAACTAGGACATAAACATTATTTTTGAAGAGGTGTTCAACAGTAACACTACTAATAGATGTAACAATTACAATGACAATTTGGCACATATGGCTAGAAAGCAACATGCACATTTTCCAACAAATGGAGACACCAAGCACATATCACATCAGAACAAATCAAGGCTGATTGCAAATAATTACTGAAATGCACAAGAATCAGGGAAGATGACAAAAATGGATGGGAATTTACCTTTATTGAGTTCGGTCAAGGCTCCGCTACTACGCACAGCAATTGGTAGCAGAAGAGGAGAATTCCTGTTCGAGAACAGGGCAAACTTCAGCACTTAAATATCAGTTGTCGAATTCGACAAGGCAGCTTCCTCATATGGTCTCCGATCATTTTTCGGAAATGGTTTTTTACCTGAGAACGCATGGAAATGGTCAACGCAAACTGAATATTAATTGAAGTTTATTTACTAAAGTGCTTGATTGACTTGAATGAAGACATAGGTGAATGAATACGATGTTATGTGATACGTACTCAGCATAAGCTAGCTCAGTTACGGTTGGTTATTATTTGTTTTTGATCTTTTGCATTCAGGACTCGTATAGTGGTTTATGGGTTTTATTATCTTGTGACACCCCTACCTCAGTTTGTATCCTAAATGTAATATCGTTTTTTTTCTATGGTAAATAAAGTATCTATTTAAAAACTATATATTTTTAATTCCCATATACCCTTAAATAGAAAACATTCATCCTTCACAGGAAATTATTGCCGAAAACAAAATTTCTCAGCATTTTAACCTCAATGACAGAAGTTTAGCATCTTAGCCTGAAGGACAACTTTGTTTAGGTATCAGTTTTTAGTTATTGATATCAGCTTTTAGGTATCGGTTTGTAGTTATCAGTAGCAACAAATTTTTACGAATCAGTTTTTAATACGGTAGCAGTTTTGGAAAAATGTTTGTCCTTATGAATATTTTTGGAAGAATATTTGTCATTATGATTAATTTTTAGGAAAATGTTTATATTTGTGGTTAAAATATTGAGGTCATGTCCTTGAGGCTAAAAATACACAAATTTTTGACATTTAAATTAATTCCCCCTATTTAAGATAACTAATTTTATTGCATAGGTATTTCTCATACACACACATAAATATATAAGTGGTAATATTGATATCATAAATATATGTCTAAATTATACATATGGTATTATAAATATATCTATAATAAAGACAATATATACATGTTATAGTATATTTAAGCATATATATACTTAGGCGTTTATATTCCCGATATTCATATAAGATTATCATATACATAATTAAGTATAGTATATAATATATATACAACAAATATAAATCCCAATGTCTATATGTGTTTGTGTGTGTAGTTATACACGTGTTTATACTTAATTATGTTTTATTGTTATTTCATTAATAAATATGTACATGACACATTAAAATTAACATTTAATTAAAATAATTAATGTGATTAATTAAAAAATATAAAATAACTTTAAGTAAAATATGATTTTATTTAATAATTAGATTGAATCTACTACTAGTAGATTACATTGGCCCATTTAGATCCAAATATGGAAAATTTTGAAATCCACCCATTAACCTACTGCAAAATGGACCGGGTTCCAACAATGGCATTAGAGCGAGGTTGGTTGGGGCATTGACCTGCTACGTTAGATGTCCTATATTCAAACCCTGCAACTAGCATAATAGGGGTTCTCACATTCCGATCTATGATGAAGCACTGCCTCTTACCTCTACATGTCATATGATGGTTGTGCCAATCGAAATGTTGCATATAAAACTCGCTCATGATGTACCTAGTTGGTTGTCCCAAGGAAGTTTGAGCTGGACCAATAATGGTATCGTATCCCAGATAATCTATATAGTCTAATTAGTCAACATTTAAGACCAACTAATAAAACCTACTTATCCGGTGTGTGTTTAGAGTAGCAATTTCTAGACTTAGGGTTGAATAATTAAGTATTTCCCACCTTGATTATTGGCCTGGCCTAGTAGGTGGAGTAAGTCCAAATGATTGGGCAAATGTAAGGCACAGAGTTTTCTAGGCATTGGGCTAATTTTCATATTAAGATTTAAAAATTTGAAATATATTATAAATTTAAATATTACGTTTAAAATATAAAATAATTTTTTTAACAGGTTATGAAATAAATTTAAATGTTTCAAATTTTTCAAGAAATTAAATAATTAATTTCAAAATTTCATATATTTAATTATGATCGATTAAATTAAGTAATTAATTAAGAGTTAATTAATTAAAACATTTATACATTAACATATGTATGTAACTATAATTTTTATAATGTATATCTATCCTTTTTTGTAAAATAAAAGTTAAATTTTTTGAATTAACTAAGGTATTTAATTCAATTTTTTAATTAAATAAAAGGGTTGTAGAATAAATAATTAATTAAAAGTTAATTTATACACACATATACCTACATATATTGACATGTGTATATATAACAAAACTATAAATATTAAAGTCGGTTTCATCCAAAATTCTTTGAGGTGAATAATATAAAATTATAAATTTTTAAGTAAAATGAAATGAAATTAAAAATTAGCTAAATATGATTTAATTAATAAAAATAATTAAATGTGATTTAATTAACAAGAAACAATATTAATTAAATATGATTTAACTAATAAGGAATAAAATTAATTAAATTTGATTTAATTAATAAAGAACTCAAATTAATTAAATATGATTACTTAATAATAACTAAAATTAAGTAAATAGGATTTAATAGATAGGATACATATATACATCATACAAGTTAAACCATTATAACTACTATAAATAATTAAGCTTATATAGTTATATATGTATAAACATAATTTAAGTGGAACTAAAATAAACCCAAAACAGATTTTTGAAGTAAGTATGTATGTAAATTATGTATAGCATGATTTCAAATGTTTCCGACACTTGAATCACGAGGGTAATTCATAAGATCTACATTAATCCTAAAATCGATATCACTCTAATGTATATTAAAGATTATAAATCTCTAATACATAAAGTTTTCCTCTATCATTTGTATATTTATAGATTACTTGCGTACTCACTAGTTGCTGAGTAAACTCAATCTAGGGACGTTATATGTAGAACTACAATCTATTATTAGATGAGATAAGATACATTGATGCATTTTTTGTGAAAAATAAAGGTACGTGGACTATACTTAGACCATCGTGAAATGATAGGTACGAGTAATGAATCTCTTTTGATTTGCTAGGAAAACTTAAGGTTAATATTGGAATTATGACAAAGAGAACGGTTAGGATTTGTATATAATACAATCAGTAAAGAATTATCCATTGCTCGTAGGTCTATAATTTGCTAAGCAAACTCAAGGTTGGAATTCTATGGCAAGTGAGTCCTAACACTCACTAGAGGAATCAAAAGATTTTTATATTTCTTTTAGGGTTTGAGGAATATAAAAATCTAGTTGAAGCCTTATTAGAGAAATAAAATGAATACACTTAACCTTTCTAATATTTTAGGAATATATGCTATACAAAGCTAAAATAATCTATTTTGATGAATTCGTGCAACTGATACAATTGATAAAATGTTTATCAAATAAATATATACAAGCGAACTAAGTAATAACTGACATAGAAATATAAAATATACCACTATTAAATTCTTCGGTGTGTTGTCACTTCAAGGCCCACGCAAGAGCTAAATAATACAACAATTAAATACATTCAAACCTTTCTTACTTAAGTATTCATTTTCCTAAGACTATTATTTTCTTCTATAAGTTTTAAACTCTAAAGCAATACAAGAATATGAATATCTAACCAATTATCGATCATGCACAAAAGTTGTATGGTGAGCATTTTCATTCGTAATAAACGAAATCTTAATGAAATTAGTTCATTCGAAATGAGGAAGTAACCATAGCACAATATACATGTTCAATATAATTGAATCCAACAAGGATTTGTGTAATGTCACGCCCCACCTCTATACCCACGCTAGCCAAGAACACTACGATGTAGTGCTGTCAACTAGCACGGAGAATAAGGCTGTTGAGGAGCGACCATCCATGTAACTTCTTTGTGCGAGCACCATTATGTCAGATAGTATAGCATGCATTTCATTTAAGGAGGAAGTCCGACATACCGATACAAACTCAAAGCTATCACACGGTGGCTATAAATAATCTTCGGAAACAAACATAGAAATAAGCATAACACAATCAGTCACAGACATCCATATCACAAAGGCGGAAGAAGATATGGATATATAACTAACACATGAAAGTGTACATCAGAGTAGTGGTCAAAAAGATCCACAATAATACAAAAGATTAGCAACACGTGCTATACAAAAGAATACAACTATGAGTCTATATCTCAAGTGTATACAACAAAAACTGCTAATCTAAATAGTTAGCCAAAAGTCAGAGTAGCAAACCCCGGGGAGAAGTCAAGCAGAAGCACCTGTAACATCTCGGTCTGACCCGAGTATTATTTAAGAAAATAATAAACGGATCAGTCTAGCTATAAATATCAGATGACACGGTATAAAATAAAAGATATGGCATAACATAAAATATCCATACTGACATACTACTATAAGTATGAAAATGATGATCAACAGAAGATCAATCAATAAGAGATAAATCAATATCACAAGAATCTTATCAAAGATCCAAAGAGGGCACCATACCATAAACTTGTACTCATAACAAGTCAATGACATAAATTCCAGAAATCAACACAGGAAATCCAGAAATCATAGAAAAAGGGAAAGAGGCATATCACATGACGGTCCGAAGACCATCGGGAGCTACCCCATATGGATGAGTCGGCATCACCCAGATGAGGTCTAGGCTAACTAAAAAGCAAAAATGTATGTGTGAATGGAATCACACAAATGGTGTCTAGCCTGACCTCGCAACAAAAAGGTATGTGTGAGTGGAATCACACAAATGGTGTCTAGGCTAACCAAAAAGCAAAAAGGTATGTGTGAATGGAATCACACAAATGGTGTCTAGCCTAACCAGGAAGCAAACAAAGAGACATCGCACAATTGCTAGCCTAAATCACAAAATGATCGTCATAATCAACGAGAAGTGTCAATTACACTAAGCTAGTAAATATAAAAGTTTAGCTTCATGTCCCATAACCACTTGCTTAACTCAAATATTTACGAACAAACTGTAGATCTTCACTAGAAAATTGTCATAAAAAGGTTCAATCGAACAAGTCCTAGAGTTAACCGACGAAGCAAACGCAAGCGTTTCATAACACTTGTTTTACTAAGCCGTTTAATTCAATTTCTCATATGAGTGAGGTAAAGGTTTGTATATACTAGTAGATTGGAAAATGGTTTAAGAAAAGAGATTTGTTATTGAAAATAGAGTTGAAATCATTTTGTTGAAAGAGTTTTGATATTTACTACTAGTATTGAAACCTTCATATTTTAAAGTGACAAATCATAGAAGTGATTGTAGAAACAATCAATCATAAAAATTCACATACGAAGACGTGAATAAAATCCAAAGAAACCGATAAAGAATCCATCGAAATAGATATTCAAAAATCCATAAAATCGACCAAGAAGCCCAAGATAGTTTGTCTCGAAGAAAGGTCAACTCAGCATCTCAACAAAGCAAGTTCTATTGAATGTTTTTTTAGATAAGATCCCCTACGAAGGGGGGGTCGGGGGGGGGGGGGGGTGGCAACCCCCCTTCAAGGTGGGGGTGCGGGGGCAACGCCCCTACTTCGAGGTTCGACCGGCCCGGTCAGGTCGTGGGGGTCCAGGGGGCAGCGCCCCCGGCGGGGTGCAGGGCAGCACCCCATCCAAAACGGTACGACCTAGTGAAGACCTAAGGGAGAATAGTGTCAAGCGACCTATGAGTATAAGGGGTCGAGCGACCTAGGGGTGTTCGCGACCTAACGACCTAAACAAGGTCGAGCGAGTTAAGGTGATGCGCGACCTAACGTGTCACGCGACTTAACGAAGACAAGGCCGAGCGACTTAGTGTGATGCACGACCTAACGGAGGCGAGCGGCTTAAGGGGTCATGCGACCTAACTGGAATGGCCAAGCGACCTAACAACCCAGGCAAGGACGAGCGACTTAAAGTGGTAAGCATGCGGCTTAGATGGACGCGACCTAATGGTCAAGCGACTTAAGGGGGTACGCGACCTAAGGGAAACTCGCGACCTAACATTGCCGAGCTAAGGTAAGGTGCGACTCAACCAGGTGAGCGACCTAAGGAAGACGAACGACTTAAGGAACTCGCGGGTTAGAAGAGGCGAGCGACCTAAGGTCATACGACCTAACGGGGAAACGACCTAATGTCATACGACCTAACGACCTAAGGTCATACGGCCTATCTATGTGAGCGACCTAAGGGTTTAAAGGCCACGTGACCTAATGCCTTAAGTAGGCTGAGCGACCTAACGCTGCAGAGGGGATTTAAGGCCAGAAACGACCTACGACCTAAACCCCATACGATCTAACGTGAAACGACCTAACACCGAAGTGAAAATTCAAGGCAGTGCGACCTAGCGCGATAACACGCGAGCGACCTAATGGTTAGGTCGCGAGCGACCTAACTCCGAACACAGAAAAATGGCCAGAACGACCTAAGTGTAGAAAATTCACCAAAACGCTAAAAATTGGAGTTTTTCGCCAATCCAATCCAAACCAAGTGCTAATATGCATGCAAAAATGATAGAAAATCATTCCCAAACATCCGTGATAGTTATAGACAAGAATGTGAGATAAAAATCTCACCTTTTTCACCAAAAACCAATGAAAATGAAGAACAAAGCAAGCAAGAATCAATCCCACTTCAATCCCAATGCAAGAAGCTTGAATCCAATGTCTTCTTATTGAATTTGGAGTTGAATGATGGATTTGAAGTTGAATTTGAGCTTGGAGTTTTAATTTCCCATTCCCGCTACCATTTATGAAGAAGCTTGAAGGTTTAAAGCAATTAGAAAGTTATGAAGAGGAGAGGGTGGAGTTTGGGTTTAATAGGTTAAAAGCCCAACTAATGGTCTCAAGTGAAAAAGTGGTGAAAATCCACCAACTCCAAACATATCAATGCTTATACTTAAAAAAGTTGCAAACGACGTTTCGAACTCAATGGAAGTGGTCTCGAGTCCTAATTTGAACGTATGCAAAAAGTAGCTTTTCGGACTATAATCCGAGTGACGATAAAATATTTAAATATAAAATCGATAAATATGCGGGTTGTTACAGACTCCCCTCCTTAAAGAAATTGTGTCCTCGCAATATATAAGATGGAAATAAAAAGTAACAACCATAAAATCATATTATCACAAAAGAAATTTGAAATAAGAAGGTTCACCTCATTGAGCACTAGAAAGTAAGTCCGGATGTGTTCGCTCGATGAATTCTCTAGATTCCCAAGAGCAATCTTTAGGATTTGAGGACCATTGAACCCTCACAAGCGGAACATCTTTATTTCGAAGTCGCTTGACCTCCGAAGCAATAATTCGAATAGGATGCTGCTCGAAAGTTAAATTTAGCGAAACTTCAATTTCTTCCACAACACCAGGCTCAAGAATAGAATCGGAATCTCGTAGGCATTTCCGTAATTAAGAAACATGAAACACGTCATGCATAGCAGAAAACTGAGCCGGTAATGTAAGGCGATAAGCCATAGAACCAATATGTTCGGCGATAGGAAATGGCCTAATATATTGAGGCGCTAATTTTTCCCCATCGACAGAAACGTATATAACACCTTACACAGGTGAAACACGAATAAAATATGGACCTGAAACCAGCTTCTTACTGACCTTAAGCCAACAAGAAGAAGGTCGGTATAGCCTCCCCTAGAGTACCTCGAAAGATGCCATACCAATACTAGATTGGAAGTTATGATTATAGGAAAATTAAACAAGAGAATTATGATTTTCCCAACTTCCACAAAAATCAAGCACACAACACGAAGATGGTCTTCAAGAGTTTGGTTCACACGCTCTGTTTGTCCATTGGACTGGAGAAATAAGCGGTGCTAAAATTAAGCTTCGTTTCTAAAGCTTTTTGAAGACACTTCCAAAATCCACTAGTAAACAGTGGATCACCATCGCTATCAATAGAAGTAGGAACTCCATATAATTTAACAATTTCTTTTAATAAAGAGTTTGACCAAAAGAGGAACGATTCGGTTAAACCGAATGGGAATAAAATGGGATGATTTAGTAAGTCTATCTACTATAACCCATAAGTTACCATGACCCGAATGAGAACGGGAAACGCCATCTATAAAATTCATGGAGATTTGGTCCCACTTCCAAATTGGAATTTCTAAAAGTTGCAATAACCCATCAGGCCTTTGGTGTTCGGCCATGACAAGTTGGCAAGTCATGCAACACTTAACAAAGTTAGCGACAACAGATTTCATTCACTCCCAATAATAAAGTCTCTTCATATCTGCGTACATTTTACTACTACTGGGATGAATGGTAATTTTCGAACGATGAGAATCTTCTAAAATATTTTTACGAAGATCACTAATAATTGGTATGATAAGTTTACCAAATTTTCAAATGCCGCTACAAGAATCAATATCAAAGTCTTTCAAACCTTCAACATCAATTTTTCATCCCTACAACTTTGGCTAAGTGGAGCCAATTCGGGATTTAGCCCCTTTTGAGCTTTAAGAATGCAGTCTAAAAGAGAAGGATGAGCCTCAAGGCTACATAAAACAAGTGATGAGCATAAATCGGATACGTGCTCTCGAATATCACAAGTGGATATAATCTCGAGATCGTTCCATTCGGATATCATCATAGAAATAACTGCTTGTTGTTTACGCTAAGAGCATCGACGACACGATTACCCTTACCGGGGGTATAAAGAATATCAAGATCATAAGGTGTAAGGAACTCGAGTCAACGAAGTTGACCCAAATTAAGTTCCTTATGAGAAAATAGATATCCCAATGATTTATTATCGAGGTAGAGAACAAATTTCTCCATCAAAGATGATGATGCCAAATATTGAAAGAAAAATCAATAGTCGCGAGCATCAGATCATAAGTGGCATACCTAGTCTCGATCGGTTTTAAAGATTTAGAAGCAAAAGTGATTGCACGTTCTCTTTCGTAAGAGAACGGCATCCAAACCAATACAATAAGCATTGGTACTAAAGTTAAAGTCTTGGTTCCCTTCGGGAATCACAAGAATAAGAATATTGAAAAGAAGGGATTTAATCTTCTTTCCCAAAAAGCTAAGACTATAAAAATCACAATTACCTTCATAGAAAAATTTATATTTTACAAGTCAATTTAGTGTGTCTGATTGTCTCATAAAAGCGTTTAGGAAATCCCTATCGATAGCGTTGATCAAGCGCATCGACCGGAATTCTTAAAACACTAAATGGGCAATACAACACAAAATTATATTTTTATAGGAATTTAAAATATCTTCTCAAAAAGATTTGAAAATTTTTAAATTTCTATTTTCATCCAAAATTAATAAATACAAGATTGGAATTATTGAGATATTCATAAAATACTCGATTTATAAAATGGATGAAATAGACTGGATAAACTGAATGACACAATATGTCATTCATATAAATCATAACGAGTGCGGAATGCGGTATGTGAAAGGCTAACCTCCGCAACTCGTAGCGATTGAAATTCGGTGGCAAGGTCAAACTGGAAAGACCTTAACACCACTCAAAAAGGTTGCTTAGGTGATAATCCTAAGACAAACTCAAAAATACCGGAAAATTTTCAACCGATAAGAATGAGAGAGATATCTCTTTACTCAACATGTGAGCTAAAAGAGCAAAATGATACCATCGATTTGAAATTAAAATCACAAAGGAAAAATATGAATCTGCTTAACAGATTGAAAATATCGAAAATGAATAGTCCTTTCAGAAAAATTGGATATGGGCTTTGCAATAAGCCAATCCTTTCACGCAAATCAATTCCGAAACCAAAGCAATGCATAACATGCAAATTGGTTCGGAAAGAATAATCACATGAAATAATCTTCGATATCAATAAAACGCAAGTAGAGTGTTGCGGATCCACTAATCCGGATTCGCAATCCTCAAAGAAGTCATCAAGCCCAAAACATAAAAATAAAGAGAATCAACAAGTTCTTTTGATATAAAAATGATGAGACGAACCCATATCAAAAAGAGCTCGATTCGGATAATCGAAAACAAATGAAATCAAGGATTAAATAAGAAGTACCTTGACTCAGAGGAGTTTCGTTAGAAGCTTTTATCTTTCCTTCTCTCTTGTTAGGTCGCATGGGACATGTAGACAAGTAATGGCCCGAGCCTTTAATTTGCAATAGCGACAAGAGAGAGGTTCCGGGCACTTAATTACATAATGGTCTGTGGAACCACAATTGTAACATCGTTTACGACTAGAGGCAGGTGGCTTGGCTACCGAAGTTTCTGGTTCCACCCGCTTCTTGCTTAGAAGTATGGGGAAGACAGAAATATGATGACTGGAATCTTTGCAATAACGACAAAAGAGTGGTTCCAGACACTCCTTCGCATAGTGGTCCCTAGAACCACAATTGTAGCATCGTCCATGATGAAGTATTGGAGTCTTTGCTACAAAAGCAGGTTGCTTCACCTTCTTATTGGGATATGGTCTTTTGAACTTAATATGCCTCTTCTTGGACATCCCAATATCGCTATCAATTCCTTTATCAGCCTCTTCTTCTTGTAGAGTGATATCTAAAAGTTGGTCGAAAGGAACTTCTAGTTTCAAAGGTAAGATCTTTGTGGGATTCTTACTCAAAGCACAAATAAACCTTTGATTCTGAGAAAGATCCAAAAGTTGTTGGGCAGACATGAATACGCCATCTAGAGAAGGACTACTGGATTGACCAGCGCTAGGACTGCCAGAACTAACCATCTCTTCTTCCTTCAAGAAAGAAAGGAAGAAGAAGGAAAAGATTATTCTCAGAATGAATATCAAGCAATCTTGATAGATAGAACAAGGAATCACAAAAGAAAATAGGATGAATTAGTACGAAGGCTCGAATTAATCCTAAGGTAGGACTCCTAAGATAGACTTAGGACGATGATCCTTGTTAAGTTATTCTACGTTGTTCCGAAGTTTGGCTCTGATACCAAGCTGTCACGCCCCACCTCTATACCCACGCTAGCCAAAAACACTACGATGTAGTGCTGTCAACTAGCACGGAGAATAAGGCTGTTGAGGAGCGACCATCCATGTAACTTCTTTGTGCGAGCACCGTTATGTCAGATAGTATAGCATGCATTTCATTTAAGGAGGAAGTCCGACATACCGTTACAAACTCAAAGCTATCACACAGTGGCTATAAATAATCTTCGGAAACAAACATAGAAATAAGCATAACACAATCAGTCACAGACATCCATATCACAAAGGCGGAAGAAGATATGGATATATAACTAACACATGAAAGTGTACATCAGAGTAGTGGCCAAAAAGATCCACAATAATACAAAAGAATAGCAACACGTGGTATACAAAAGAATACAATTATGAGTCTATATCTCAAGTGTACACAACAAAAACTGCTAATCTAAATAGTTAGCCAAAAGCAGAGTAGCAAACCCCGGGGAGAAGTCAAGCAGAAGCACCTGTAACATCTCGGTCTGACCCGAGTATTATTTAAGAAAATAATAAACGGATTGTTCTAGCTATAAATATCAGATGACATGGTATAAAATAAAAGATATGTCATAACATAAAATATCCATACTGACATACTACTATAAGTATGAAAATGATGATCAACGGAAGATCAATCAATAAGAGATAAATCAATATCACAAGAATCTTCTCAAAGATCCAAAGAGGGCATCATACCCTAAACTTGTACTCATAACAAGTCAATGACATAAATTCCAGAAATCAACACAGGAAATCCAGAAATCATAGAAAAAGGGAAAGAGGCCTATCACATGACGGTCCGAAGACCATGGGGAGCTACCCCATATGGATGAGTCGGAATCACCCAGATGAGGTCTAGGCTAACCAAAAAGCAAAAAGGTATGTGTGAACGGAATCACACAAATGGTGTCTAGCCTGACCTCGCAACAAAAAGGTATGTGTGAGTGGAATCACACAAATGGTGTCTAGGCTAACCAAAAAGCAAAAAGGTATGTGTGAATGGAATCACACAAATGGTGTCTAGCCTAACCAGGAAGCAAACAAAGAGACATCGCACAATTTCTAGCCTAATCACAAAATGATCGTCATGATCAACGAGAAGTGTCAATTACACTAAGCCAGTAAATATAAAAGTTTAGCTTCATGTCCCATAACCACTTGCTTAACTCAAATATTTACGAACAAACTGTAGATCTTCACTAGAAAATTATCACAAAAAGGTTCAATCGAACAAGTCCAAGAGTTAACCGACGAAGCAAACGCAAGCGTTTCATACCACTTGTTTTACTAAGCCGTTTAATTCAATTTCTCATACGAGTGAGGTAAAGGTTTGTATATACTAGTAGATTGGAAAATGGTTTATGAAAAGATCTTTGTTATTGAAAATAGAGTTGAAATCATTTTGTTGAAAGAGTTTTGATATTTACTACTAGTATTGAAACCTTCATATTTAAAGTGACAAATCATAGAAGTGATTGTTGAAACAATCAATCATAAAAATTCACATACGAAGACGTGAATAAAATCCAAATAAACCGATAAAGAATCCATCGAAATAGATATTCAAAAATCCATAAAATCGACCGAGAAGCCCAAGATAGTTTGTCTCGAAGAATGGTCAACTCAGCATCTCAACAAAGCAAGTTCTATTGAATGTTTTTTAGATAAGATCCCCTACGGAGGGGGGGTCCGGGCCTAACGGAGGGTGATGCACGACCTAACGGAGGCGAGCGGCTTAAGGGGTCATGCGACCTAACTGGAATGGCCAAGCGACCTAACAACCCAGGCAAGGACGAGCGACTTAAAGTGGTAAGCATGCGGCTTAGATGGACGCGACCTAATGGTCAAGCGACTTAAGGGGGTACGCGACCTAAGGGAAACTCGCGATCTAACATTGCCGAGCTAAGGTAAGGTGCGACTCAACTAGGTGAGCGACCTAAGGAAGACGAACGACTTAAGGAACTCGCGGGTTAGAAGAGGCGAGCGACCTAAGGTCATACGACCTAACGGGGAAACGACCTAATGTCATACGACCTAACGGCCTAAGGTCATACGGCCTATCTATGTGAGCGACTTAAGGGTTTAAAGGCCATGCGACCTAATGCCTTAACTAGGCTGAGTGACCTAATGCTGCAGAGGGGATTTTAGCCAGAAACGACCTACGACCTAAACCCCATACGACCTAACATGAAACGACCTAACACCGAAGTGAAAATTCAAGGCAGTGCGACCTAGCGCGATAACACGCAAGCGACCTAAGGGTTAGGTCGCGAGCGACCTAACTCCGAACACAGAAAAATGGCCAGAACGGCCTAAGTGCAGAAAATTCACCAAAATGCTAAAAATTGGAGTTTTTCGCCAATCCAATCCAAACCAAATGCTAATATGCATGCAAAAATGATAGAAAATCATTCCCAAACATCCGTGATAGTTATAGACAAGAATGTGAGATAAAAATCTCACCTTTTTCACCAAAAACCAATGAAAATGAAGAACAAAGCAAGCAAGAATCAATCCTACTTCAATCCCAATGCAAGAAGCTTGAATCCAATGTCTTCTTGTTGAATTTGGAGTTGAATGATGGATTTGAAGTTGAATTTGAGCTTGGAGTTTTAATTTCCCATTCCCACTACCATTTATGAAGAAGCTTGAAGGTTTAAAGCAATTAGAAAGTTATGAAGAGGAGAGGGTGGAGTTTGGGTTTAATAGGTTAAAAGCCCAACTAATGGTCTCAAGTGAAAAAGTGGTGAAAATCCACCAACTCCAAACATATCAATGCTTATACTTAAAAAGGTTGCAAACGGCGTTTCGAACTCAATGGAAGTGGTCTCGAGTCCTAATTTGAACGTATGCAAAAAGGAGCTTTTCAGACTATAATCCGACTGACGATAAAATATTTAAATAAAATATTTAAATATAAAATCGATAAATATGCGGTTTGTTACATGTAACGTCCAACCTTTCTGACCCCTAAGAATGACACTTAATACATCCATGGTATTTATGTATCGTTTCTCAAGTATTTGAAAGACAAATTGTCATGGGGTAAAATATAAGAACAAAACAATAATCTCACAACGAAATGGTTAAATATATAACATAGAAATAAGACAATGCATAAGATTACTCCCCAACATGGAGTTATCAGAGATACAACAAAAGTACTATTATCAGTCTAGGTAGTTATAACAACCTCCCTTTAAATATACATTCATAGAGCCAAAATCTCAAAACGGAAGAAATAAATAGATAAAGAGATAAAAAGCCTTTTACTCGTCTACCATCTTCAAAAAAGCCCAAGAAACTTGTCATTACCGAATTACTCAAATATAAATGAGTACCTAAGAGTTTAGGAAAAACAAACAACTTGGGTCAGACAATAAGTCCGGTATGAGTAAACTCCAAATAAACAAATATAACATACGGAATAATTGGTGAGACCACGTCGTAAAAACGCAGAATGGGTTTCCCCTAACAAGGACAACATCCAAGCATAAAAGAATGGACATAAATAATTAAACATCATGAAAAGCACAAGATGCTTCCCGATGCAATTAAGAAAGAATCAGTCCAAAGATTTGAATCGAAAATAAGGAAAATAAACCTTTCCAACAATGATTAGGAGGGTGCGCCCCCTTATCGAAAGTATGCATCTAGAAAATATACTTGAGAACTACAATGACTTTCGAAAACTTCCAAGCTGGACTTCATCAACCTTACCGAGTATCCGTGTATTTCACATCTTTGTGCGCATACAACCGAAACCAATCTAGAGTAGATGTGACAATACCATAATGGGAGCAACCCCTCATAGCTTGGCGCCCACTCCTCTTTATTTAGTCATTTCCATAAAGGATATCAATGCTCTAAATGAGCAACAAATCATCTTAGATTGGTGAAACAAAAGAAAAAGGAAGAAGGGTATCGAAATTGATAGTTAAGATATCAACTTTTAAGGATAACAAAACGATCATATAAGGAAATTAAATCTTATACTCTTTTAATGCCTGGAAAATATCAATATACTTATCTCATCGGTATAAGTATATTCACAAAACATTTGGGAGGATTTCATATTACAAAGCATACTTAAATGGGTCAAAAAAAATTGTCTGCAAGAAAGGCGAATGTTTTCCATACCATCATAATTATAAAGATCATTTATGGAAGACAAATCTCCTACAATTGTTACAATTCCGATATTCTTAACTTACTCTATCCCTCGCTTAAAAAAAGCAAGGTAAGTCAGGCCACTGGTTTCTCCAAGGCTTGCCCAGACACGTCGGTTGTAGATCTCACAAATAGAGGATCAATCTACTCATCGGCTTTTAGTGCCAAGTATAGGACTACTTACTTTACATAAATAATCCATTTAAATAATTATATAAATTTCGAAGCTCCTTTAAAATACTTTAAACCAAGATTTAAAACATCCATTCAAATCATAACTTAAACCCATCATCTTTAAAGGAGACTACAACCAAGAGGGGCGAAGCTCCCTCTTTATCAAATGAGATAGCTAAAAAGGGTGTTATTTACTTTCAACCAAAAAGTCTCTAAATGTCAATCCTAAGTTAAAAGGTGGTGTAAGTTCCCTTTAACTAAAAATCAAGGTTATTGCTCATAAACTGGCCGAGCACAAATCAAACAACCAAATAAGAATAACAACAAGATTAATAACAGGACCAATATTGTTAACAATTTACAATCATTAGTTAACATAACATTTATTAAAACGTGAATGAGTCAAAGGAAAGAGATTATGATTACACTCACTGTAAATTAATTAAATTATACTTACAGAATAAGTTATACCCAATAAACTATGAAAACAAGGAATATAATCATACCCTATTTGCTTTGCTGTAGACTTGGAGTACTTTGCCTTTGATAATGAAATTAGTTCTTTTCTTTAGTTTGTGAATAAATTAAAATGAGATATGGACTTGGCTATTTATAGGTGAAGAGAAGGGTACTTTAGTAATTTCCTATACTCTAACCTGATTCGACTAGATTTTGGTCCAATAGAAACCAACCTTATGGCCTAATTTGATTCGACCACATTTTGGTCCAATAGGAATCCTCCTTATCAACAATGGCCTAACCTGATTCGACCATATTTTGGTCTAGTGGCAACCATCCGTATGGAATGTAATAAGCAATATGCTATTTTGTTTTATTAGGCAAGTAATTGCTATTCGGTTTTATTGGTTAAGGTTAATAATTCTTTCTTGTTTTATCAGGCAAGCAATTATACTATTTTGTTTTATTAGGCAATGTTAATAATTCTTTCTTGTTTTACTAGGCAAGTAATTACACTATTCTATTTTATTAGACAAAGTTAATAAATCTTTCTTGTTTTACTAGGCAAATTCTTTTCTTATGTAATCATTCTCATTTGGTTCATTAGGCAAATTTATTCTTAAATAAATCGGTACCCCTAACCGCCTTAAACTAGAACCATCTTTAAACTAACATTTTACATCAATTTTAAAAATCCATTCGAGACATTTTGTACAAGATTTTATTTTACATATAAAATCAATTATTTAGTCATTTAAAAATATATTAACTATTCAAGTTCAAAGTAATTAAATTATGGGTCATTACATCCTCTCCTCCTTAAAGGAAATTTCGTCCTCGAAATTAATCAGATAAACTCAAGTCATCAAACAAATCCAAATGATATCATGTATACCACACAAAGATATAAGGAAAGTGACCTCAACACAGCTAGTGAGTACATTAAAAAGAAACAACAAAATACAAACAACAACTACATCTACTCGGGATAAGAATCCCTAATATAGTCCTCAGTTTCCCAAGTAAAATCTCTAACATCTCCACTCCACTGAACCTTAACAAAATTTATAACCTTCTTTCTTAATCGCTTTATATCTCGAGCAACAATACGAATAGCCCGCCTAAGAATGGATAGGTTAGGCAGAAACTCCAAATCAACTTGTTGTCCCGGTTCTACTATCATCAAAAAGTCATGTACATACATACGTAAATGAGATACGTGAAATACGTTATGCACATCTGATAGTCGATCTGGTAGATCACTTTATATGCAAGTTTACCAATTCGGTCCAGTATGGGAAAAGGGCCAATATATCGAGGGGCTAACTACCCTGTCTTCCCAAACCTCACGACACTTCTGAAAGGAAAGACTTTTACAAGTACCAAGTCCTCGACTAAGAACTCTAGATCCCTACAAATTTGATCTACATAACACTTTTGCCGATGTTGTGCTTCCTTTACTTTCTTCTAATATCGGCTACCTTGTCATTGGCTTCTAAGATTATGGCGGGTCCGAGAACAAGTCTATCTCCAGATTCAACCCAACACGAAGGAGAATGACATGGACGACCATAAAGAGCTTTGGAAGGGGCCATACCAATGCTTGCTTGATAGTTGTTGTTGTAAGTGAATTCGACTAAGGGTAAATGATCTTCCCAAGAACCTCCGAAGTCTAAAATGCATGCTCGTAATAAATCTTCTAAGATCCAGTTTACTCTCTCTGTCTGCCCATCTGTTTAGGGATGGTAAGCTATACTCAGACTTAGCTCAATCCTTCACAAAACCTACTAGTGAATATCGGGTCTTGGTCACTTACAATACTATGAGGAAACCCATGGAGTCTCACAATCTCCTTAACATACGAACTCGTCAGACTCGTAGCAGTCCTAGCCAGCTTAATAGAAATGAAATGGGCACTCTTGGTCAGTCGATCGACTATAACCTAAATGCCATCGTTAACACTTCTGGACCTAGGAATCCCATCAATAAAGTCCACAGAGATCTGCTCCCACTTCCACTTTGGGATCTCAAGCGGCTGAAGCAGTCCAACTATCTTCTGCTGGTCACTCTTAATCTGCTGGCAGTTTGCACAACCAATCACAAAGTTTGAAATATTATGCTTCATCCCCTTCCACTAGAATACCCTCTTCATATCTTTGAACATATTGGACACTCCTAGATGAAAAGATAATTTTGAATGGCGGCATTTGGCTAACACTTCTTGCCTAATTCCATTGAAGTCTGGAACACAAGTACGCCCATTCATTTTCAATATGCCTCGGAGATCAATATCAAAGCTAGAAACAACACCTTCTTCAACATCCTTCTTATGTCGAGCCAAAATAGGATATGCCTCTTGACCGGATGCAATTTTGTCTAACAATACTGGCTTAATTTCTAGGTTTGCAATCATTACCACATTCCTACTCAGTGCATCGACAACGACATTAGCTTTTCCAAGGGTATAAAGAACCTCTAGATCATAGGAAGCGAGAAACCCCAACCATCTTTATTGCCTAAAATTCAAATCTTTCTAGGTAAAAAGTTATTTTAAGGATTTATGGTCCATGTATAACTCGAACCTTTCACCCAAAAGGTACTGCCTCCACATCTTTAGTGCAAAGTCAACAGCCAAAAGCTCCAAATCATGCATAGCATAATATTCCTCATGCAGCTTTAGCTATCGACTCGCATTGCCAATATCTTTCCCATACTGCATCAGAACTGCTCCTAAGCCGATTCCACAAGCATCCGTATACATGGTTAAACCTTCGCTCCTATCTAGAATGGTTACAATTGGAGCGCTAATCAACTTCTCTTTCAATTCATTGAATGCTTGATCACACTTAGAAGTCCAAATGAACTTAACATCTTTCTTTGTTAACTTCTTAATGATAGAAACAATCTTCGAGAAGTCCTTGATAAACCTATGGTAAAAACCAGCCAATCCCAAGAAACTTCTAACTTCCGTCGTACTTTCGAGCTTCTTCCAGTCTTGAACCACAACAACTTTAGCTGGGTCCACCGATATGCCTTCTCTCGAAATAAAATGCCCTAGAATCTAGCTTCAGATTTCCAAAAGTGGCATTTAGAAAACTTAGCCTTTAACACGTGGCTTCTTAAGCTATCGAGTACAACATGGAGATAATATTTGTGTTCCTCCTCTGTCTTTGAATAGATAAGAATGTCATCAATAAAGATGAATTTTTTTATTAAGAATACCTCAAAATACTTGATCCATTAAATCCACAAAATAAGTTAGCCTGCTAGTAAATCCAAACGGCATAACTAACTACTCGTAGAAATTTTAAGGAGTCCAAAAAGCTGTTAAGGGAACACTCTCCTCTGCCACTCTTAATTGGTGGAAACTAGTAGCAAGACTAATTGAGAAAATATCCGAGCAGCGTGGAGTTGGTCAAACATATCGTCGATACTTGGCAAAGGATATTTATTCTTAATATTCCTTTTGTTCAACTCCCAATAGACTACGCATAACTTTAGAGAACCATCACCTTTGTAACAAAGACAACTGGCGATCCCCAACTCTAGGTACTACGTAGATCAAGCCCTTCTACAACAAGTCATGAGTTTGCCTTTCTAAACCCCTCTTCTCTTTCAGAGCCATCCTTCGTAAGGGTTGTATAATAGGTCTGGTTCCCAGAACCAAATCAATACGGAACTTGACTTCACGGTGAGGAGGTAAACCTTACACCTCGTTAAAAATATCTATGAAAGCTCGAACAACCGGCACATCTCCTAGCTCCACTTTAGCCACTTCGAGTGTTAGGGAAACTTCTTGTTAACTTCTTAGGCTCTTCACAACTAATATCAGCACCAACCTCTCTAGCATCACTAACTTTAACGAGCCTTCTACCATAATACAAAATAGCTTTAAACTTAGATAACTAATCCATTCCCAATAACACTCCAAAACCCATAAACCCAAGAACAAAGAAGTAAAAAGGAAAGAGATGATTTCGACAAGAAATAGGTACATTTGGACACATAGTGTCAAGATTTTTCGGACCTCCAATCGGGTTTGACGCACAAACAGGATTACTTATGATAACATATTTAAGGTTTAATTTGTTCAGTAGATCATAAGAAATAAAACCATGGGAAGCTCCTTTATCAAATAACACCCTTATAGGAATATCATAGTTGGATAATGTACCTTGCAGCACTTGCTTCCTTTTTTGATATGAAGAAGTGAATGGTATCTCTTCAATGGTAAAAGTCTGTCCTTGAGATCCCTTTAGGGAAAGGGCACTCATACTTCATATGTCCTGGTTGGCCACAATTAAAACATGCATCAATTGGGTAACGATTTGCAAAGTGGCCCATCTTATTACACTTGAAACAAAGAATGTTGGCCAAGTTGGTCTGCTTCTTATCCATCTTCGTTTTCTTCCCTGCACCCTGCCTCTTTCCCTTAAACCTACGCTTGAAGTTTAGCTTTCCTTCAACTAGTGTAACTAATAAAGGCTTGGCACTTACTACTAGTACAACACCTTTTGGACTCCTTCCTTAATATCAAGAGCCTCAAACCTCAAAGCCATGCTAAAAATGTTGTTGAACGTACCCATAAGATGATTGGCCATTTCATGATGGAACTCTGGCCGCATTTCATTCATAAGCATTTCATTTTTCTTGAGTTGTATGTCTATCAATCCAATTCCCAAACGGGACAAATCATTGAAATTATACTCATACTGTGACACCATCTTATCACCCTACTTTAAGTTAATGGAACTTCTAAATAACCAAGTTCTTCCAACTTTTGGAATAAACCGTGCTTCAAAAACTTCCTTGAACTGCGCCAAAGGAAACTCCTCCTCTGGAGTACTAGCTGTTTCTGAATCCTACCAATCCATCACCGACTTTTGAAGTTGTCGCGATGCCAACAGTCGTTTCTTTTCATCCTCCAACCAAAGATCTCCAAATATTCTTTCACAAGTTCAAAGCCATATTTGCACTCCAATAATATCTTTAGTCCCGTAGAATGGTTTCCCGCTATAAGTGGTGAAACTCTTACAAAAAGCCACAAAGTCCATAAGGTTCTATACTTGCACTACCATTTCCTCTACCAGATCTACAGCTGACATAGTAGCATTTCTAAGTACCCTGCCATTGGTAGTCATGCTAATTCCAGATCCTCCCTTTCCACCTCTTCTTGTATTCATTTTTTATTATCTGAAAAAATAATAGCTTTCACTAGAATACAAAAATGGATAAAAATGGTTTAAGGAAATAACACCCAAGGATCTAAAATGAGATTTTAGAGGATAAATATTACTATTATAAAAATTACAAATATGCTCTCTCAGGATTAACTCATTCTAGGGCATCACTTACCCTACCTCTAGTGAGTTGTACCCCAATCAGGCTAGGGTGTTTGCTCAACTAAAGATCTGATACCAACTGTAACGACCCACGTTTTTTACCACTAGAACGACACTTAATACACCCATGATATTCATGTGTCATTGCCTATGTATCTGAAAGACGAGTTATAGGGTGTAAAATATAAGAATAGAACAATAACCTCACAATGGAACATTTAAATATATAACATAAAATTAAAGACAATACATAAGGTTACTCCCCAACATGGAGTTATCAGAGTTGCAATAAAAGTACTACTATCAATCTAGGTAGTTTTAACAACCTGCCTTTAAATATACATACATAGATCTAACATCTCATAACAGTAGAAATAAGTAGCTAGATAGATAATGAGCCTCCTGCTCGTCCACCATCTTCAAAAGAGCCTAAAGAAACCTATCATTTTCGGACTACTCAAATATAAATGTGTAAGCGAGAGTTTAGGGAAAACAAGCAATTCGGGTCAGGCAATAAGTCTGGTATGAGTGAACCCCAAATAATAAAAAACAAAACACACAGAATAACCGGTGAGACCACAGTGCAAAAAACACAGAACAGGTTTCCCCTCACAAGGACAACATCCAAGCATGAAAGAATGGACACAAATAATTAAACATCGTAAAGAGCGCAAGATGCTTCCCAAGGCAACTAAGAAGTAATCAATCCAAAGATTTGAAACAAAAATAAGGAAAAGGGATTTTTTTTTCAACGGTGACTAGGAGGGTGTGCCCCCTTTATCGAAAGGATACCTCTAAAAATTAAACTTGAGAACTACAATGGCTCTCGAAAACCTCCAAGCCGGACCCCGCCAACCTTACCAAGTATCCCAGTATTTCACAACTCCGTGTGCATACAACCGAAACCAATCTAGAGTAGATGTGACAATACCCTAAGTGAGCAACCCTATATAGCTTGGCCCCCACTCGCTCTTTATTTAGTCATTTCCGATAAAGGATATCAGTGCTCTAAATGAGCAACAAATCATCTTAGACTAAGGAAACAAAAAAAAAGGAAGAAGGTTATTGAAATCATAGTTAAGTTATCAACTATCGGGGATAACAAAACGATCGTATATGGAAATTAAATCTTATATTCTTTCAATCTTGGGAAAATTATCCATATAATTATCTCAACGATATAAGCATGTTCACAAAACATTTGTGAGTATTTCATATTTCAAAAGCATATTTAAATGGGTCAAAAATAATTGTCTACATGAAAGGCGAATGTTTTCCATACCATCATAATTATAAATATCATTTATGGAAATCAAATCTCCTACACTTGTCATGTTTTCAATATTCTCGACTTACTCTATTCCTCGCCCAAAAAAAGCCTGGTAAGCCATGGCACTGGTTGACCTAGCCTTGCCTAGACATTCCGGTTCTAAATCTCATAGATAGAGGATCAATACACTCATCAACTTTTAGTGCCAAGTATAGGACAACTTGGTTTCTATAAATAACCCATTTAAATCATTATATAAATTTCGAAGCTCCTTCAAAATACTTTAAACCAAGATTTAAAACTTCCATTTAAATTGTAACTTAAACATATCATCTTTAAAGGAGAATACGGCCAAGAGGGGTGAAGCTCCTCTTAATCAAATGAATTGCAAAAAGGGGTGTTATTTCTTTTTAACCATAAAATCACTAAATGTCAATCCTAAGTTAAAAGTTATTGTAAGTTCCCTTTAACTAAATGTCAAGGTTATTGCTTATTAACTGGCCGAGCACAAATCAAATAACCAAACAAGAATAATAACAGACCCATTATTATTAACAATTTACAATCAATAGATAACACAACTTTTATTAAAATGTGAACGAGTCAAAGAAAACATATTAAGATTATACTCACTGTAAAATAATTAAATTATACTCACTGTAAAATAATTAAATTATACTCACATAATAAGTTACGCCCACTAAACTATGAAAACAAGGAGTATACTCACATCCTATTTGCTTTGCTGGAGACTTGGAATACTTCGCCTTTGATAATGAAATTTAGTTCTTTTCTTTAGTTTGTGAATGATAAATAAGATATGGACTTGGCTATTTATAGGTGAGGAGAAGGGTACTTTAGCAATTTTCTATAGCCTAATCTGATTTGACCAGATTTTGGTCCAATAGAAACCAGCCTTATGTCCTAATTTGATTCGAACACATTTTGGTCCTATAGAAAACATCCTTATGGATTAATTTGATTTGACCACATTTAGGTATAATAGGAATCCTTCTTATCAACTATGGCCTAACCTGATTCGACCAGATGTTGGTCCAATGGCAACCATCCTCATGGCTTAACCTGATTCGAGCAGATTTAGGTCCAATGACAACCATCCGTATGAAATATAATGATTATTATGCTATTTTGTTTTATTAGGCAAGTAATTATACTATTCTGTTTTATTACGCAAGGTTTATAATTCTTTCTTGTTTTATTAGGCAACTAATTAAACTATTCTGTTTTGTTAGGCAAGGTTAATAATTCTTTCTTGTTTCACTAGGAAAGTAATTATACTATTCATTTTTATTAGGCAAGGTTAATAATTCTTTCTTATTTTGCTATGCAAATATTTTTCTCAAGTAATCATTCTCATTTGGTTTATTAGGCAAACTTATTCTTAAGTAAATCGGTACCCCTATTCGCCTTATAACTCAAACCATCTTTAAACTAACATTTTACATCAGGTTTAAAAATCCATTCGAGACGTTTTATAAAAAAATTATTTTAGATATAAAATCCATTATTTAATCATTTAAAAACATATTAACTATTCAAGTTCAAAGTGATTAAATTATGGGTCGTTATAATTTGTTTTGTCATAACCTACACAAATCAAGAACTACTAGATAGAGCTAGGAATTCAATCACTGAAATGTCAGTTTGATCAGTTTACTTTGGTGCAACTTATTACTGAATACACTTTTGTTAAGAATTCAATGCAATCTTGTCGTGAGTGTTTTCTTTTGAATCGTTTGACCATTAAGAACTGAAAGCAAATATTTGATAGCTGATGTAAAATAGGCATAGTTGAGATGAAGAAAGTGAATGATCACATTTGCTTCTTGAAGTGACATTAGAATTAAGAATAGTAAATGGAATGAGAAATGCGATTTATACTCCAAATTTAATTTCATATAGATTTTTTTCTTTAAGAGTTATTTTTTTGACTCTAATATATTTGATCTAAAACTCACGACTATAAAATAGCTACAGTTGATGAAATAATGATCCATAGCAAGTGGTTGAATGGAGCAAACTGATGAAATTAAAAGAATATTATTGAACTGGAACAATAGACTTCTATCTAGAGCTGGTAGAATCATCTTAATTATTTCTATTTTATCATCTCTACCAATTTATTAGGTGTCTTATTATCTCTTTTTGAAATGGTTAACTGATAAAATAGATAATATCTAAAGAAATTTCCTTTTGAATGAGGATAGTTCCTATTGTATTATAAAATACCTTGTTAATTAGGAAACGGTATGTAAATCCAAAGAGGAAGGGGGCCTAGGATTGTAAATCTTTGTAATCTTAATGTGTCATTACTAGGCAAATGGCTCTGAAAATTCGAAGATAAAAATGAACAACTTATTTGGAAAGAAATGATTTCAAACCAATTCAGTAGTGAACCCTACAAACTCCGCCATATCTCTTCTAATTCTAACAACATGTCTCACTTTTAGAAATCCATCTTAACTTTTTAATATTTTTAACGACGAAATTAATAATATAGTTCGATCAAGTAACAACACATCTTTCTTGCATGATAGTTAGATTTTTGCTATAACATTGAGGATTCGATTCAATGAAATTTTTGAATATTTTAATTTCAAAAATGCATCTATTTTAGAGGTCTCTAGACATAATAGTTAATTTCCATGGAATTTTAATTATAAATGTGCCTACATAGATTCCGCTTTGATTCATTTGTAACTCTGTGTACGAAAACTGAATAATATACCTTAGATAATGATACTAAAGTTTGATGTTGGGAAATGTAAAAAATACCTTAAACTCCGTTTGTAAATTTTAAATTTCCCTAGGATTAAGCAAAAGAACTTTAATCTTACTAGAAATTTATTAACTAAAAATAAAGCTGCACATGTGGCTTATCTTACCCAATAAATTAAACATAATTGAGTTTCTAAAGAAAAAGAACTTGTCTCTAGATTAAAAATGTCTTTCTATAATTTAGACATAGAAAAAATAACACACTTATACTATAATTGTCCCGTAGCTGACTCTATTCTTGTAAACACTCTTACAATTTTCGACTTTAACACGATCAACACCGAATTCAACTATGACTATTAATGGAAGGGTCTAAGGTTCCAATATACTAAATGTTACAAAACTCTATTTGACACTATCTTCACCATTACTTGCTGATGCTTAAGGTTTGAAAGAAACCAATGAATGTCAATAATGTTAACACTCCATGCAATACCCTAATGTATGCTATTGCACTTTTCAGTTATAATTGGATGACAAACCCCACCTACAGTTACCCAAGATGTTTTATTCAAGCAATTCCTCAACAAAGTTAAAATTCTCATCGATATATTGAGTGTAAAATTACCTACAACAATGGACGACACAGTAGGACCTTAAGAACCAATCTAGCTGACTCTTTTAACGAAGATAAGTGCTTGAATGTTTTTCACCTAAATCAAAACCAGGTTCACTTTTCGACGGTTCTAGCTTTTATTTTAGGCATATTTATGTCTACATACTTTTATACATACATATATATGTGGTGGAATCGTATTTTGTATTGAACTCATTTAGGTTTGGTAGGCTATCATGGATTTAACTCACTTTGCCATGACAACACTAAGGAAGGATTATGGATGTTGAACAGCTATTAGTGGCTATTTCTTGATGGATCATTATGGACTTTGCTATTTGAGATAGTCCAGGGCAAGGATGTTGTTATTTGTCACTTATGTTCTTCCTGTACTTTGGACAATACTGGTTACATGTTGGACTTCTCAATTGACTTACTGAATGTTCTCAGCTTTTGTCATCTTGTCTTTTTCTTTCATGGTCATATTATTTTTGTTGCAGTCCTTAGCCCTTTTGGCATTAGTAGGGTTTTCTTTTATTTTTCATTATATGGTTTTTTTTACTACCTTTCAGTCTTGTTGGCAACACCTTTTTAAGTGTAGAATAAAATTATATGAGTGCTTTCCTCCTTGTTAGAATCGCTCATTTCTCTCAAAATAAGTGTTTGAACGAAGCTTCATATGTCATGCACCGTTATATTAATGGAGGAAACAGTAGGAGCATATCATATAACACTCTGACATACAAAATACTACTTTCTTATATTACTTCTTATAACATACACTTATTAATCATGATGCCATGGTTGCTCCTGCTGTGGTTCTTCCTTCCTCCGGCATTTCACGGGATCCATCTATTATAGCATGGCTTCATGGGCCTTCTGAAGTGCAACTTGATCTAGAAGATGGAAGCTTTTATATGTTTGATGGTGGCTTTGAAGAGGATATAAGTAATTTTTTATCACGTTGAGGGGGAGGGTCTTACCCTCACAATGCTTGATCAGTTTGGTGATTTCAATCGCTCTCTTCTTGTGGAAGACTCTTGGGGTCAGAAATTCATTTATGGCTCTGATTCAATTGACTTTGTTTCTTCTTTGGCATTTTATGGTTTCCTTCATGTTATTGTTCTTATCCCTATGAGTGAGGGGAGCGATTCTTCCTTTTCGAAGGAGGATCAATTTTTTTTGTTTAGTAGTTTGGTATATTTACCAAACTCCTATGTTTCATTTCCTTAAGCTGTTTCTACCATACACTTGTTTTCTCATTCATTTATTCATGTGGATGACCCACATTAAATGCCGGCTAGTTTTGCTATAAATATTATTTATGAAATAATATCGGTTTTCGATATTGGCTAATAATAGATATAGTTTTATTTTAATATGAATGTTTGAATATTCGTTGTAAAATAAATCTATTATAGTTATGGCAGTTGTTTTTATGACAATAGTAATGCATTAGCTATGGAAAATACAAAAATATCTAAAAGTTCTATAATTAATTTAGAATTATGGACAAAGCCATATTTTTGAGAAATGATTCTTTAATCACGTTATGATGAATTATTAGTGCTCGCGAATTGCATCTCAAATGATAAAGTATAAAGCACCCATTTAATGGGAGTGCCAAAAGAGACAAAGAACTCTTTTGATTAATACATATAGATGTATGCAGCCCAAGGTCTATTAGTACCAAAATGGATCCACTTACTTTGTGGAATTCATCGAAATTGTCACAGATAAGAAACAGTATATTTGATACATAAGTAGTATTTCTTAGGTAAGTTCACAGAATTTAAATGGAAGTAGAAAACATAATGTGCAAAGGAAATAAAACAATTCTATTTGATCGAACCGAATGGGTGAGAAAATTGGAAAGAGTTTCAAAGGTACCTAAAACAAATAAAATTCAATTTCAAGTTTAATGCTCCCATTGATATATAATGATGTATCGATAAGGAGTAATTAGACTTTGTTGGTCAAAGTACGGTTGATAATGAGTGATGTTAAATTAAATTCTTTCTATAAGGATATATGTACTTAAGTGTAAATACATATTTTAAATTTAATTTCATCTAAAACATCATTTATGAAATCATATAATATATGATTTAACATGAAATGCATGCATGTCTTAGGTCAAAGAGTTGATAGGTTATGTGAATCGAGAGGCTTCGTGAAAAATTCAACCGTGAGAGATCTTGTGTGAACCACCCCAAAGGAGTTTGGGACGAACCAATAATGTTTGACTAATTTATGTCACAAACATAAGTTTCATAAAGTCAAAATCGAATTAGTTTTATGTAAATATTAGATATGATCCAAGCACACTAACTTGGAAACTAATTATATAAGACGAAAAAAAATTAACCAAATCTACAATAAGCATAACTCATTAGAATGTATAATATGAATTCTTACACATTAAGGAGAAACTATGAGTTTCTTATCAACGTCAAGAAAAAGAATGGTAGTAATAACAATTTCCTCATTTGTCAATATGCCGTAAAGAGTATAGAGTTTAACATATGGAAAAACGCTTAAATTTAGAATATATTCTAAGTACGTTATCAAAGTACTATTCTAATAATCGTACTCAAAAGGATATGACCTATCGGCCATAGATGTCTCTTCGAAAGGAAAACCAATGCAGTTGGAATATAGTAAGGAACAATGCTGAGTAAATTTCAGTTGTTGAAATTAGCATAACTGATTTGTCGGTCAACATACTTATGTTAGTTTATATTCTATTCGTAAAGTTTCCCCCCAATGTGGTTTTGAATTTTGGTGCATTTTTGTTGGAACAAAAATTACGAATAATTATTTAGAATAGACTGTTTACATATGATGACTAGAATATCATGACATTAGTGGGAGAGATGACTGTGTTCGTAAGTGTTGGATATGAGGCAGGAACTGATAAGAAATATGTTCAACAAGCATTAGAGTTAAGAAAACATTTTGACACAAAAATCAAATAGTTTGATTTTTAGTCAAAACGAAGAGGAAGCATGTGTAGGTAAGAAAGAAAATTATGGTACTTAAATATTTCCAAAATTATATATAAGGATGTTGAGATTATCCAAATTGTATACATAGACACCATAATAAAATGTTTAATTTGGAGCATATGAGATGAATTCGTCATGCATTGGCAATAGGTTTTATCACATATGATATGTTGCCTAATACATCACTATTCTTGTATGTATTTGACGCATTGAGCAAGTGCTAAATCCAAAATTAATATCATTAAATGGTAGTCATGATAATTTACCAATATTTGTGAAATACTAGAAAATTGTTTAAGGAACAACAAACTCATCAGAATGAATATTCAGACTCAGACTTCATAAGCATTTCAAATATAACACACTAATCCTAAATTCATGTTCAACCTTAGTTAAGGAGCTTTAATGGAAATGTTCCAAACAAGGGCTGTCCGCTGATTCAATCGAAAGGCCAAGTACATCACCTTGAATAATGCCGCAATAATATAATACAAATATAAATGGAAAATTTTATAATTGAGCCAGGGGTTCCAAAATTTGAGGATCCTCTAACAATGTTTTTTAAAATAATATCTCTATACATATCTTAAAAGAAAGTAGAGCTCACTTAATGTGTAGACACATACTCTGAACGTTCCACATTATAAAATTTTAAAGTGGGAGATTGAAAGAGCTAGTGATATGCCCTAGGGGAAATTATGTAATTTATTACTTATATCTTGCTATGTAGTCAATCTTGTGCGTAATGATGGTTTTTTCCCTTTATATACTTTGTTATATTATAATATAATTAATTAAGTAATTAATATAAAGTGTATGGTAAGTAAATCCTTAAATAAAAGGTTATGTGATTGTAGTTGCAAATAGTTGCAATCGTGTTTCATTAATCACAAAATAAAATGGCATTTTGTTTTAAATATTCTTGGTCAAGAAGTTTTGAGAAAAGGTTATCAATTCATCCATTGAGATAGAGTGCATAACACTCTCCAATTATTGGGCAGTGTAGTACTCATGACTACTAAGGGCAAGAAGGGGTTATATACTTGTAGTTATTGGATAATTATGGAATGACTTGACCAAAAGTTTCCTATTAGTTGAAAACAACAGGGTCAAACATGAAATCTCAATGTGATGTTGTTACACAGTTCCCTCGAATAGAGAATACTATAGAACTTCAATGTGAATACTCCACTTTGATTATAGTTAACTCATAGCATGACGATCCATTGATCGACTATAGTTTGGTTCGAGTTAAAGTATTAAAAGTGAAGCAATATTCAATAGAGAATTTATCTCTTCAGTTGTATAATGTTAGTGTCACGGTCTATTAGGGTCAAATTAAAGTTAAAATCTTTTACCAGAGTAGAATAGTTAATAATAAAATTTAATGTTGAAATAAAGACTTTGTTTACAGACTGATCAAGTTGAATGTGGGTAATATAAGAGTTTTAACCAATAACAAATTCCATACATCCTAATATGATATAATGTTGGCAAGGAGAATGTGTATAAATTATTGTCACTATTGCTACCACTAAAGATATTATAAAATATGATCATTTCACTGCAAAGTTTTTGTAAGCGATGAATTCAACCAAACTGTCATAAATTAGCTAAAGTGGCGTGAGAATGTTAATATTTGACTTTTTCAACATGTCGACTGAATTCACACCTTTGAGTCACACGATGAAATTTGTGAATTCTCCAAAAAAAATGCATCGATATTTTCTATCGATTTACATTTTAAATGAGGTTTAAATAGAGATAACTATTCAAATGGGCTTTTTTAAACTTTTCTCCAATTATAGGAAAGAAAGGCCATGCTTGATAGGAAATGAGGTGGCTGATTGACAATTGAATGAGAATTATAGAAGGGAAGTTTTAATAAGGGGATAGGAAATTTTTTATTCTCCACATTAAAACAATTCCCCTTATTTCATTTCTTTCCTGTTCAATTTTTTCTTCTCTTCTTCATCCCATCATGGCCGCCTACCCCTTCTCTCTTACGATCAAATCTTTTCTCATTTAACCCAAAACCAATTCAGCTAATTAATATAACATGGTTTCTACGTAGTTAACATCGGTATCGTATATGTATCGGTTAAGTATTGATATGAGATATTTTAAAATATCATGATAATATCGGACAATATCGATAAAATATTGGACATGTGTAGAACATGTTATAAATGATATTGTACTATGTTATATTGATGTTAAGTATTCAAATATTTGGATAAATAATTTTAAATTACTATCAAAGACTAATATCATATAGTTTATAGATTATAATCCATTTATCGAGATGTTCTATTTAATACAAATCATAATATTGGCTCATAAAAACCGAAAAATTAGTATAATATACATCTTTACTATTTTCTTCATTTATATACTATATTCATTGTTTCTTCTGTCTTCTAATCATCCATATTATTTTTTCAAATTTTTTGTATTTATAGTTTCATTATTTCACTTTCACTTATTTTATCGAATAAGAAATGTTGATTTGATACCAATAACTACTTTAGCTCGTTCCTTATCGACATGTCAAAAATATAGCTTTACTGCTCTTCAACTTTTAGTTCTAGATGCATGGTAATAACTAATAAAATGAATTCTCATAAGCTAGCTTACTAATTATAAATTGTGAACGAAAAATAACTAAAAGGAGAAGTAGCTCTTTCATTATCTTGTCTTTAGTGGTAAAGTCTTCATGGAAAATAAAACATATAAATTAATGGAATAGGTAGAGTTTTCTTTAGTGAAAACTATATAGTTAAAACTAATTTTTTTTAATGCATTGGGATTTCTAATATAGTGTACAAATTGTCATTTACCATATATAAAAAAAGACATTGAGAATGTGAAGATATTTATTTATAATTATTTTCTCCAACAAATAGAATAATGAATGATGTTCTCAAAAAATATCGGGTATTTTACAATAAATATCGAAACGTTTATCGAAAAATATCGAGCGATATATCGATAATGGTATTCTAAGTGATATTTTAAAAAAATATCAGCTTAGAAGCGATATGAGATATATCGACGATATGTCAGCAATATTATCCGATATTAACCGCATATGGTGGTATATCCGATTCTACCAAAATCTAGATGTTGATTCAAGCAATCTAAGGAGGAATTTGAAATAAAGGTGTTACAAATGGCGAGACTTTTTCTAGTTCAGTTGCTTTTAATTTTATCCATTCATGATTTTTAATCTAACCAAATTCACATATATGTATACCAAATTTCCACTTGTTGGATCTAATCTAAAATATTTGTATATTGTCGTTTAATTATAAAACCAGTTTTGCGGTTGAATTAATTTGTGTATTATTAATGTTCATTGGATCTAAAACTATTTTTTTAATATAGAATTTGTTCGCTATAAGAAAATTCACATATGTTTTCACATTTTAGTTTACTTATTATTATGGATTTGATATTTAATTAATTGAATTGTGTGTGTGTATATATGTGTGTGTGTGTATATATATATTAATCTTTATGTTATCCTAAAGTAAATCAATGTTAAGTTAAATCTTTTGGTTAAGTTAATTTTGTTTTCAAAGTAATATATTAATGTTTTATGGTCTAGTTATATATATATATATATATATATATATATATATATATATATATATGAAATTTTAAATCACCATACACACATACAAATATATAGGTGTATATATATGTATGTATATGTATATGTATATGTATATGTACATATATTGACTGTTGTAATATATTAAACAAGTTATTAGAGAAATAAATTAATTATGATGACGCTTTATAATAATCTTATTTGCATATGTATTATGTGGTTTTCAGATCCATAGTATTAGAGCTAAGATACTTTGGTTATGAGTAAGTATAGAATTCTCTTCACATGGATATTGGATATATTATTAATTAGGTCATTGTAAAAGAGGAGGTTGGAATCGATTCAAAATGTCACTTTTTTCTATTTCCTTTTGGATCCTGATTTGATTAGATCTAGATTAATGTATACTTTTACTCCCATCTTCTTATTTTACGAAATTTACTCATTTTACCCACTGCGAAATTGATCGTGTTCCAATAGATTTAACTACAATCAAAGAACAATATCTAGATCGAAGTTCCATGGTATTTTCAATTCGAGAGATCCTTGTAACAATGCCACACTGATATTTCTTGTTTGACCTAGTTATTATCAACGAACATGAAACTCTCGATAAGGCCACTCTATAGTTATTCAACAACTATACGTATGTAATCCTTTAGTGCTCCCAACAACCATGAATAATACATCGCCGAACATTTAAAGAGCGTCATGTACCCTGGTTTCAACGGATGAATCGATATCCTTTCTTGAAACATCTTGATTAAGAATATTGGAAAAATGTTATTTTATATTGTGATCAAGATTGCAACTATTTTGGAACTAAAATCACATAATATTTATATGAGGATTTTCTTATTTATATACTTTAATGATTAAATCAACTATAACCTCTTATTTGAAACATTTTCAACTTAAACTTCTTAACTAAGGTTGAAAAAGAATTTAAGATTGACATACTTTTTTGATATCACTTATGAGGTTCGAGTCTGAACACTCTTCATTAAGAGTTTGTTCTTTTTATAACAATTTTCTAACATTTCGTAAATACTTGATATTACTATTAACTACCATTTAGCGATCTTAATACAAATTTGATCTCCCCTCAATGTACCAAGTACATAAGCAAAGTGTGATTCAGTAGACATAACGTATATGATAATTCCAATTGCAAATGCATAAAGAATAAATCTTATATGATCCACAATAATTTTTTTAATACGGTAACTATATATATCTTTTGGATTAATCCTAACATCTCTTTATACTTATTATAAAGGATGTCATTTTCAGATTCTATATCATTAAACTGCCAAAGTAAAACTGATTTTGACACATGTACATTGTTAACAATTATTAATATATTGTTTACTTATAGTTTTAGAAATATTTTAATACCCTTTAATATTATTTTTATAGACACATGCTCCTTTTGCATTTTTATTAAGAATCAAACTATTTGATATTTCTATCAAAATACTTGTTCAACTATGATGCTTACCGAATTCCAACGTTGTACTCGCCCTTCGATCATATTCAAAACATACAAATCTTGTCATTGCTTCCACTGACTTTGAGACATTTTGACTTGTAAATGCAAATAGTCTCTTTTGAATCACTATTTAGACGTTCTATTTCAACATGAATTCACCAAAATTAAAAATAAAATTTACTATAATTATGTTTGGAATTCAAATTGACTTAAGCATTTTGGACAATATATTTACTTCACTAATTTCAACGTTTGAAGTTGATGAAGTCATTTCCTATCAGCGCTGTTTTATATATTTCCATCTGCATTTATCTTCTTGAAGGAGCACTTGTTGCTGATGGATCATACCCTTTCGGGTATAACTATCAAAATCATTTTCAGACAATATACTTGGAATCCATTCGATATTTAAAGCACCGTGCTATATGTGAGAGTCTACACTCTTCATGGCTTATTGACAACTGGGGAAATTGTTATTACTAATAATTATTTTTATCGACATTAATAAGAAATCTTAGTTTATCTTTAATGTGTGAGGATTCTTATTAGACATCCTAATGTGTTGTAGCCATCTTAAGATTTATTAAATTTATTTCAACTTTATGTTATCAATTTCTATCTTCGAGTCTTTTGATCGTATCCAAGTATATTGTACTACAACTAATTTCTATAAAAAATTCCATCGTCATAAAGGTGGTGTTTCTCAGTACGACGAAATAATCATTTTGAAACATTTTATGAACCTCCTTTATACTTACCAAAAAACCAATTTAATTCTAAGTTTACAAAACTTACATTTATAACATAAATTAGTCAACCACATATCTTAAACTTTTTAAGATTGGTGTTTCTTATCAATTATTATCTTATATGATCTCGTAAACTATGCTTTTGATGAAGTCAAATTTATTATATATACTTATTCTTAAGTGTACATATCCTTATAAAAAGAAGTTAACTCAACTCACTCATAATCAATCATAGTTCGTCCAACAAAGTTACTCTTTGTCGATACATAATTATGTATCATAGGTTGGGTGATGATTAAGATTGGATCTCATTTCTTTTTAGGCACTTTTGGAACTATTTTCTAATATACTCAACTGTTCGATCAAAACGAATGTCAGTCCGATGAATGTGTGAGCTGCCCTTACTCGATTAAGATATAATTCATCGTTACCATATGATTCATAACCATATAATTAAAGAATACTTTCTCAAGGATATGGTTTAGTACGTAATTCCAAAAGAATTGTAAATTTTTTTGGATGCTTTTGTATTTTCTATATATAATTCATCAATATTGTTATGAACAAAGTACCATTATTATAATAGATTATTTAATAGTGAATATTCATAATATTTATATTAAAATAAAACCATACCTATTTTCAGTCAATACTAAAAACGGTTATCTTTTGACAAATATTATTTGATACACGTGTACACATACACAAATACAATTTTTCTAAACTTGATGCATCCACTAATAAGTGTCATGTGGCGCTCTTAGTATTTCCCCCATTATAGTAATAGTGTATTAAATATGAAGCTCCATTCAACCACTTATTATAAAATTTTATTTCATCCGCTATAGCTAGGTTACCATTGAGTCTTTCAGATCTAGTTTCTTCAAATTAAAGAAATAACGCTCATAGAAAAGTATTTTCTACAAGAAGATGCATTTGGAATATAAATTACATTTTTTATTCTATATTAGATATTAAATAGTATTTTGTACAATTCTTGTTTTCGATGTTTCTTCATGATGCAGAGGTGATCATTTACTGCCTTCATCCTAACCGTGCCTATGTAACATCCACCCTCGGATATTTGCTTTCCTTTCCAAAATTTGAACTAATAGGAAATCCTCACTTCAAGGCTGCACCAAACTCTTCACAAATGCGCATTTGGACATCCTTAACATTTTAAGGATATGAAATAGGTTATACTTGAATAAACTGATCGAAACCAACATTTTATTGATCATACTCCTAGGTCGTCTTTAATCCTGTGTTTATTGTGTTTCTTTCAACACAACAAGATTCCTATTGTATTTAACCATATCAACAGATAATCTTGCACTATGGTTTACTTGCTCAAAAACAATTTTATCAATTATAGTACATGCTCAAATTTATTGAAGTAGATTATCTTAACTTTATATATCGTATGTTCTTATAACATTAGAATGGTTAAATGTTATCATTCATTTTTCTAATAAGGCTCACACTAGACTTTTACGTTTCTCCAAATCCGAAGAGAAAGAGAGAAAACTTTTGATTTCTCTAGTGAATGTTAGGATTGTTTGCCTTGGTATTATGACGTTGAGTCTACTTAATAAATCATTGTGCCGTAGGAGATGGATAACTCTTTATCGGTTATATCATACATAACTCCTAACAGTGGTCTTTTCCCTGATCTTGACCTCGACCTTTAATTTGGTCAACATGTTAAATAGATTATCCACTCTTAACTATCATTTCTTAATGGCCTAAGTATAGATTATTATACTGTGACGCCCCACCTCTATACCCATGCTAGGCAAGAACATTACTGTGAATGCTGTCGACTAGCACGGAGAATAAGGCTGTTGAGGAGCGACCATCTGTATAATTGCTTTGTGCGAGTACCGATATACCGGATAAAAATATAACTTTTCATCTCAAGAGGAAATCCGACATACCGATACAAGCTCAAAGCTACTACACAGTGGCTATAATATCTTCGGAAAAAAATATAGAAATAAACATAACATAAATCAGTCACAGACAATTCATATCACAAAGGCGGAATAAGATATGAATATTACACTAGAAAGTGTACATCAGAGTAGTGGTCTAAAAAGATCCACAATATCACAAAAGAATAGTTACACGAACTACACAAAAGAATAAGTATACATTAAGGAGTCTATATCTCAAATGTATACAACAAAATAACTACTAATCTAAGTAGTTAACCCAAAAGTCAAGGAGTTAATCCCGGATGAGAAGTCAAGCAGAAGCACCTGTAACATCTCGGTCTGACCCGAGTATTATTTAATAAGAAAATAATAAACGGATCAGTCTAACTATAAATATCAGATGAAACGATATAGAATAAGAGATATGACTAAACACGTAATAATCACAATGCCAAGCTGTGATATATATATATATATATATATATATATATACTTAGTTGATAATCATCAAGAGATTAATCAATGTCACCAAATCTACACAAGAATCAAAGAAGTGTCATACTCATTATTTCGTTCATCAAACCACAAATATTGACGATGATATCAATGTCAATCACCAAAGTCAAAGACGCACAAATTCCAGAAGACTACACAAGAAATCCAGAAATCACAAAAGTCAATGATACACAAATTCACCAATGCACAAATATTGATAAAACTTATCAATGGAAATCACGAAAATTGGCGAAACACAAATTCTAGAAATCTACACAAGAAATCCAGAAATCACAAAGGGGGGGGGAGGCCTATCACAAACGGGAGCATAAAGCTCACCAACACGTGTATCACAAACGGAACGCTAATTCCATGGTCGCTAACCATCACAAATTGAGCCGAAGCTCCACAAACGGCCCGAAGACCATGGGTTGCTACCCCATCACAAATTGAGCCGAAGCTCCACAAAACGGGGTTTAGTCTCCCTCGCAGACAAAGAGACATCGCACATTGCTAGTCTAAATCACAAAGATGATCGTCATGATCAACGAGAAGTGTCAATTACACTAAGCTAGTAAATATATGAGTTTAGCTTCATGTCCCATAACCACTTGCTTAACTTAAATATTTACGAACAAACTGTAAATCTCCACTAGAAAATTGTCACAAGAGGTTCAATCGAACAAGTCCAAGAATTAACCGACAAAGTAAACGCAAGCGTTTCATACCACTTGTTTTACCAAGCCGTTTAATTAGATTTCTCATACGAGTGAGGTAAAGGTTTGTATATACTAATAGATTGGAAAACGGTTTTCTAAACGAATTTGGTATTAAAAGAGTATTGAAATCGTTTGAGTAAAGGGTTTTGATATTTACTACTAGTATAGGAAACCTTTATATTTTTTAAAGTGACAAATCACGAAGAAGATTGTAAGAACAACCAATCACAAAAATTCACATACGAAGACGTGAATAAAATCCAAAGAAATCGATAAAGAATCCATCGAAATGGATATTCAAAAATCCCTAAAAAGAGTCATCAAAATCATAATAGATGATAACAACAAATAGGATTATCACGAATCGATTTAAATTGGAATTCCAATCCAAAAAAGGCAAATTGGACTCAAACAGCAGGTTCAGTCGACTGAACAGAGAATTTCAGTCGACTGACCCTGTACATGGAAATTTTCTAGGTTCAGAAAACTTTCTGTTTCCAGTTTCAGTCGACTGTGCAGAAGTTTTCAGTCGACTGAATCATGCCTGGAAACTCTCGGGTTTCAGGTTCAGTCGACTGAACAGAGATTTTCAGTCGACTGAATCATGCCTGGGCTGTTTTTCAGCCTTATACAAATGAAGAGCAAACTCTTCCAAAATGCAATCGGACGAACATTGGCTCTAAGGGTTTATGCCAAACGGCAACCCGGCCCTATATGCTCCTCGATGCATCACCAAAAGCATGATCAAACATCCATAAAAGGATTTTACACAAATTTGTCTTAGAAACCCAAAAATTGGAATATTCACAAAACCAATCCAAATCAAGAGCAAATGCACATGAAGAAGTGTTAGGAATTCATACCCAACAACTAAAGATAATTATAGTCATAGATGTGAGATAAAAATCTCACCTTTTCACAAAATCGAACAAGAAGAAGCTTGAAAGCAATTGGAGAATCAACCTCTCTTCAATCTCAACACTAGAAGCTTGAATCTAAGCTCAAAAACAAGAACATTCCCGAAATTAGGTTTAGGAATTTCTGAAATTGGGAAGAGAATAAGTTGGAGAAGAAGAAGAGAAGCTTACCAATGGGTTCTTCTTGAGTTTGGAGAAAGGAATTTGATTTGCAAGAGAAACTAGGGTTTTGGAATTTTAATTTCCAATCTCTCCCACCATTAACACTCTAAAAACTGAAATGAGAAGAGAATGAGGGTGAGTGGGGAAGAGTGGCTCAGATTTGAGCATAAGTTAACATAGGGTTGAGCCCAAAAACCAAACCCAAAGTAAAAAGTAGCAGAAATCAACTTTCTCCAAACATATCGAAGCTTATACTCAAAAAGGTCGCAAACGGCATTTTAAACTCAATGGGAGTGGTCCCGAGTCCTAATTCGACCGTATGCAAAAAGTAGCTTTTCGGACTAAAATCCGACTAACGATAAAATATTTAAATATAAAATCGATACATATGCGGGTTGTTACAGACTCCCCTCCTTAAAGAAATTGCGTCCTCGCAATATTACAAGAAGAAGATATATAGTAACAACCATAAAAGCATATTCAACACAAAAGAAGTTTGAAATAAGAAGTTCACCTAAAGAGCACGAGAAAGTAAGTCCGGATGTGTACGCTCGATGTACTCTCTAGACGCCCAAGAACAATCCTTAGGATTAGAAGACCATTGAACTTTAACAAGCGGAACATCTTTATTTCGAAGTCGCTTGACTTCCGAAACAATGATACGAATAGGATGTTGCTCATAAGTTAAATTAGGCGAAACTTCAATCTCTTCCACAACACCGGGCTCAAGAATAGAATCGGAATCTCGAAGACATTTCCGAATTTGAGAAACGTGAAACACGTCATGCATAGCAGAAAACTGAGCCGGTTATAAAAGGCGATAAGCCATGGAACCAATACGTTCGGTGATAGGAATTGACCCAATATATCGAGGCGCAAGTTTTCCCGATCGACTGAAATGTACAACACCCTTCATTGGTGAAACACGAATAAATACAAGATCTCCCACAGAAAATTCTAACTTCCTTCTCCGGTTATCGGCATAGGATTTTTGTCTACTCTGGGCTTCTTTCATCCTATGACGAATAAGATCAATCTTTTCTGTAGAATCCCGAATAAAATCTGGACCTAAAACCAGCTTCTCACCGGCCTCAAGCCAACAAGAAGGAGATCGGCATGGCCTTCCATAGAGTGCCTCAAAAGGTGCCATACCAATACTAGATTGGAAGCTATTATTATAGGAAAATTCAACAAGTGAAATATGATCTTCCCAACTTCCACCAAAATCAAGAACACAAGCATGAAGAAGATCTTCAAGAGTTTGATTCACACGCTCGGTTTGTCCATCGGACTGGGGATGATAAGCGGTGCTAAAATTAAGCTTCGTTCCCAAAGCTTTTTGAAGACTCTTCCAAAATCCACTAGTAAACAATGGATCACGATCACTAACAATAGAAGTAGGAACACCATGCAATTTAACAATTTCTTTGATAAATATTTTGGCCAAAAGAGGAACGGTTCGATTAGACCGAACGGGAATAAAATGGGCAGATTTAGTAAGCCTATCAACAATCACCCATAAGCTATCATGACCCGAACGAGAACGGGGAAGGCCATCCATAAAATCCATGGAAATTTGATCCCACTTCCAAACTGGAATTTCTAAAGGTTGCAATAACCCACCAGGCCTTTGATGTTCGGCCTTAACGAGTTGGCAAGTCATGCAACGTTTAACGAAGTTAGCGATGTCAAGTTTCATTCCCTCCCAATAATAAAGTCGCTTCATATCCGCGTACATTTTACTACTACCGGGATGAATGGTAAACTTAGAACGATGTGAATCTTCTAAAATATCTTTACGAAGATCACCAATATTTGGCACGACAAGCCTACCAAATTTCCGAATGCCGCCACGAGAATCGATATCAAAGTCTTTCAAACCTTCAATATCCATTTTATCCCTAATATTTTGGCCAAGAAGAGCCAAGTCGGGATCTAGCCCTTGAGCTTCAAGAATGCGGTCTAAAAGAGATGGATGAGCCACAAGGCTACATAAAACAAACGATGAGCGTAAATCAGAAACACGGTCTCGAATTTCGCAAGTGGATAAAATCTCGAGATCGTTCCATTCGGATATCATCATAGAAACAACAGCTTGTTGTTTACGGCTAAGAGCATCGGCGACACGATTACCCTTACCGGGAGTATAAAGAATATCAAGATCATATGGTGCAAGAAATTCGAGCCAACGCTGTTGACGCAAATTAAGTTCTTTTTGAGAGAATAAATATTTCAAAGACTTATGATCTGTGTAAAGAACAAATTTCTCTCCTAAGAGATAATGACGCCAAATCCGAAGAGCAAAAACAATAGCCGCGAGCTCTAAATCATGAGTGGCATATCTAGTCTCAGCAGGCTTTAATTGCCTAGAAGCATAAGCAATAACGCGTTCCTTTTGCATAAGAACGGCACCCAAACCAATGCGACTAGCATTGGTATAAACAACGAAATCTTGATTCCCTTCGGGAATAACAAGAATAGGAGCATCAGAAAGAAGTTCTTTTAATTTCTGAAAAGAAGCTTCACATTTGTCCGACCAAATGTATTTAACACCTTTCTTCGTCAAGCTAGTGAGAGGCACGACAATTTTAGAAAAGTCTTTAATAAAACGACGGTAATAGCCCGCCAATCCAAGAAAACTACGAATCTCTGTCACATTCTCCGGTCTCTTCCAATCTTGAATCGCTTCAATCTTTGAAGGATCCACGGAAATTCCGGATTCAGAAATAATGTGACCGAGAAACTTCACACGAGATTGCCAAAAGTGGCACTTAGAAAATTTTGCCTTTAATTGATTACTCCTCAGAGTTTCCAACACAATCCGAAGATGTTTTTCATGCTCCTCCTCGGTTTTAGAATACACAAGAATATCATCAATAAAGATGAGAACAAATCGATCAAGAAAATCTTTGAAGACTCGATTCATTAAGTCAACGAAATAAGCCGGGGCATTTGTTAACCCAAATGGCATAACAAGCCATTCATAAGATCCATACCGAGTGCGGAATGATGTCAAAGGAATGCTATCCTCTGCAATACGAAGCTGATGAAAACCGGTAGCTAAGTCCAATTGTGAAAAGACTCTAGCACCACAAAGTTGATCGAATAGATCGTCAATCCGAGGTAAAGGATATTTATTTTTGATAGTAAGATCATTAAGCTTGCGGTAGTCAACGCAAAGCCTAAGTGTACCATCGGATTTCTTCACAAAAATAGCTGAAGCTCCCCAAGGCGAGGAACTAGAGCGAATAAATTGCTTGGTCTCCAATTCTGATAATTGTTTACGCATCTCCTCGTTTTCTTTATTGGACATACGATAAGGAGGACGAGTGATAGGTTGAGCTCCCGGAATAAGATTAATTCTGAACTCAATTGCTCGTTTAGGTGGTAATCCTAAAACGGGCACGAATATGTCGGAAAATTCACGAACGACGTGAATAAGAGAAATAATATCACCCTCATCATCATCATCATCATCACGAGGATTTAAAGAATATATAGATGCAACCAAAGTAGAATCTGAATCTTTAAGAATAACAGAAACCTGATTAACAGATTGAGGATGTCGAAGATGAATAGTCCGCTCAGGACATAGGATATAAGCTTCATAACGGTTAAGCCAATCCATTTCCAAAATCATTCCAAAGCCTAAATAACGCATGACATGCAAATCGGCTCGGAAAGAAAAATCACACAAAATAATCTCGACATCTTTACACAATAAACTGATTGTTGCGGATCCACCAACCGGATTCGCAATTCTCAAAGAAGTCATTAAACACAAAACATCCAAGGAAAAAGTATCAACAAGTTCTTTTGATATAAAAGAATGGGACGCACCCGTATCAAAAAGAACCCGAATAGGATGATCACGAAACAAAATAATTCCATCTAGAATAGAATGAGAAATACCTTGGCCACGAGATGTGTTGCCAGGGGCTTGAGCAACATTTAACTTTCCCTCCTTCTTGCCCTGAAGCTTGGGGCATGAAGATATAACATGACCGGGAACTTTGCAGTAGCGACAAGAAAGAGACTTTGGGCACTTGTTCGCATAATGGTCCTTTGAACCACAATTATAGCATTCCCCACGACCAAAGGAAGAAGTCTTTGCCACGGAGGTTGCTTGCTTCCCTTTCTTATTGGGATAAGGGCCTTTAAATATGTTTGACCTCTTTCTGTTGTTGAAGTTTGGTTTGGAACCCACCACTTCAACATCATTCTCTCTATCCGCCTCTTCAAGACGAAGAGCGATATCAACGAGTTGGTCGAAAGAAACTTCTAACTTTAAAAGTAATGGCTTCTTGAGGCTTTTGTTTAAGCCATAAACGAATCTCTGGTTCTTCTTAAGAGAGGTGTTGATGTATTCAACCCCATATTTGGAAAGCGACTCGAAGGAGGCGACGTAATCAGTCACGGAGGACTCACCTTGAACAAGGTCTATAAATCGTCGAGCCAACGTCACTTTCCCTGCTTCCGGTACAAATTTCAACTCGAAGCGTTCTCGAAATCTCTCCCAAGTGAGATCCGCTTCATTAGTTTCAGAAATAAGAAGCTCGTACCAGTCCAATGCTCTTTCTCGGAGCATACTAGAGGCCACCTGAACTCGGTGAAGGTCAATAAGATTCATGCGCGAAAAGATGCGATCGCATGTTCTTAGCCAAGCCTGTACTTCAATAACAGTTTCGGAACCTTTGAATGACTCCCCACCCAAATTAGTGTAATCGCTACACAAGCGTGCAAATCCCGACTTTGGGTGAGTAGGTTCCGGGTTAGCTCCAGCCGCTTGAGCATTTGTTACCAAATCAAGAAGCTGTTGAGCAGTCATAAAAACTCCATCCTGGGGCGGAGTGCTAGATGGCACGGCTCTGGGGCGGCCTGGTCTAGACATTTCTCTTCCTTAAGAAAGAAGGAAGAAGAAGAAAAGGTTATTCACCAAATTGAATATCAAGCAATCTTGATAGATAAAACAAGGAATCATAAGAAAAATAGGATGGAACGGTACGAAGACCCGAATAAAATCCTAAAGCACAACTCCTAAGAAAGACTTAGGACGATGATCCTTGTTATAATATTCCATATTGTTCCGAAGTTTGGCTCTGATACCAAGCTGTGACGCCCCACCTCTATACCCACGCTAGGCAAGAACATTACTGTGAATGCTGTCGACTAGCACGGAGAATAAGGCTGTTGAGGAGCGACCATCTGTATAATTGCTTTGTGCGAGTACCGATATACCGGATAAAAATATAACTTTTCATCTAAAGAGGAAATCCGACATACCGATACAAGCTCAAAGCTACTACACAGTGGCTATAATATCTTCGGAAACAAATATACAAATAAACATAACATAAATCAGTCACAGACAATTCATATCACAAAGGCGGAATAAGATATGAATATTACACTAGAAAGTGTACATCAGAGTAGTGGTCTAAAAAGATCCACAATATCACAAAAGAATAGTTACACGAACTACACAAAAGAATAAGTATACATTAAGGAGTCTATATCTCAAATGTATACAACAAAATAACTACTAATCTAAGTAGTTAACCCAAAAGTCAAGGAGTTAATCCCGGATGAGAAGTCAAGCAGAAGCACCTGTAACATCTCGGTCTGACCCGAGTATTATTTAATAAGAAAATAATAAACGGATCAGTCTAACTATAAATATCAGATGAAACGATATAGAATAAGAGATATGACTAAACACGTAATAATCACAATGCCAAGCTGTGATATATATATATACTTAGTTGATAATCATCAAGAGATTAATCAATGTCACCAAATCTACACAAGAATCAAAGAAGTGTCATACTCATTATTTCGTTCATCAAACCACTAATATTGACGATGATATCAATGTCAATCACCAAAGTCAAAGACGCACAAATTCCAGAAGACTACACAAGAAATCCAGAAATCACAAAAGTCAATGATACACAAATTCACCAATGCACAAATATTGATAAAACTTATCAATGGAAATCACGAAAATTGGTGAAACACAAATTCTAGAAATCTACACAAGAAATCCAGAAATCACAAAGGGGGGAGGCCTATCACAAACGGGAGCATAAAGCTCACCAACACGTGTATCACAAACGGAACGCTAATTCCATGGTCGCTAACCATCACAAATTGAGCCGAAGCTCCACAAACGGCCCGAAGACCATGGGTTGCTACCCCATCACAAATTGAGCTGAAGCTCCACAAAACGGGGTTTAGTCTCCCTCGCAGACAAAGAGACATCGCACATTGCTAGTCTAAATCACAAAGATGATCGTCATGATCAACGAGAAGTGTCAATTACACTAAGCTAGTAAATATATGAGTTTAGCTTCATGTCCCATAACCACTTGCTTAACTTAAATATTTACGAACAAACTGTAAATCTCCACTAGAAAATTGTCACAAGAGGTTCAATCGAACAAGTCCAAGAATTAACCGACAAAGTAAACGCAAGCGTTTCATACCACTTGTTTTACTAAGCCGTTTAATTAGATTTCTCATACGAGTGAGGTAAAGGTTTGTATATACTAATAGATTGGAAAACGGTTTTCTAAACGAATTTGGTATTAAAAGAGTATTGAAATCGTTTGAGTAAAGGGTTTTGATATTTACTACTAGTATAGGAAACCTTTATATTTTTTAAAGTGACAAATCACGAAGAAGATTGTAAGAACAACCAATCACAAAAATTCACATACGAAGACGTGAATAAAATCCAAAGAAATCGATAAAGAATCCATCGAAATGGATATTCAAAAATCCCTAAAAAGAGTCATCAAAATCATAATAGATGATAACAACAAATAGGATTATCACGAATCGATTTAAATTGGAATTCCAATCCAAAAAAGGCAAATTGGACTCAAACAGCAGGTTCAGTCGACTGAACAGAGAATTTCAGTCGACTGACCCTGTACATGGAAATTTTCCAGGTTCAGAAAACTTTCTGTTTCCAGTTTCAGTCGACTGTGCAGAAGTTTTCAGTCGACTGAATCATGCCTGGAAACTCTCGGGTTTCAGGTTCAGTCGACTGAACAGAGATTTTCAGTCGACTGAATCATGCCTGGGCTGTTTTTCAGCCTTATACAAATGAAGAGCAAACTCTTCCAAAATGCAATCGGACGAACATTGGCTCTAAGGGTTTATGCCAAACGGCAACCCGGCCCTATATGCTCCTCGATGCATCACCAAAAGCATGATCAAACATCCATAAAAGGATTTTACACAAATTTGTCTTAGAAACCCAAAAATTGGAATATTCACAAAACCAATCCAAATCAAGAGCAAATGCACATGAAGAAGTGTTAGGAATTCATACCCAACAACTAAAGATAATTATAGTCATAGATGTGAGATAAAAATCTCACCTTTTCACAAAATCGAACAAGAAGAAGCTTGAAAGCAATTGGAGAATCAACCTCTCTTCAATCTCAACACTAGAAGCTTGAATCTAAGCTCAAAAACAAGAACATTCCCGAAATTAGGTTTAGGAATTTCTGAAATTGGGAAGAGAATAAGTTGGAGAAGAAGAAGAGAAGCTTACCAATGGGTTCTTCTTGAGTTTGGAGCAAGGAATTTGATTTGCAAGAGAAACTAGGGTTTTGGAATTTTAATTTCCAATCTCTCCCACCATTAACACTCTAAAAACTGAAATGAGAAGAGAATGAGGGTGAGTGGGGAAGAGTGGCTCAGATTTGAGCATAAGTTAACATAGGGTTGAGCCCAAAAACCAAACCCAAAGTAAAAAGTAGCAGAAATCAACTTTCTCCAAACATATCGAAGCTTATACTCAAAAAGGTCGCAAACGGCATTTTAAACTCAATGGGAGTGGTCCCGAGTCCTAATTCGACCGTATGCAAAAAGTAGCTTTTCGGACTAAAATCCGACTAACGATAAAATATTTAAATAAAATATTTAAATATAAAATCGATAAATATGCGGGTTGTTACATATACCTTGAGTTTTCTCAACAAATACAATCAATTATTTTATCTCATCTAGCGTTATATTAATAGTACCATATATAACAAGCTATGCTTGAGTTTGCTTAAAAGATAATGCATATGCTAGTAATTTATCAATATATAAATGATCGGGTACAACTACATATGAAAGTTCCATAATTTTTAGCCTATTTTAGATTGATATCGATTTAAGGAATAATTTATTTTCTAGGAAATACCATCATGATACAAGTGTTAGACACATCTAATATCATAAAATACATACCATACGTTTGTATTTATTCAAAAATTCTTGAGTTTTCTTTTAGCCCCAATATATTTTATTATTATTATATATATATATATATATAACTATATAAGTTTAGTTTCACCTTTTAAAGCTAAGGGAACCAACTTTTTAGAGTATATATTGCCATTCCAGAGGGAGTGATTCTAGCTTGCCTCGGCTAATTTATTAGTTTCAAAGGAAGAAATAACTTCTACTTTAATACACCGTCGTAATAAGTATAATTGATTTTATGATAGTCATTCTTCCTTGTTGAGTAAGTACTTATTAGCCCAATAGCTGATAGATATAGAGGTTTTTCGAAATAAAAGGAAACTTCAAACAATTAGTTATGTTATTATTCGTAGGTTATAGATTAGAAACTTTAAGCAATTATTTATGCTAAACAAAAAGCATAACTAGCAAAATACTAGATTTTCATAATTAATTTAAAGAACAATTATGCAAAATTACGAATTCAGGGCCTTTTTATTACTTTGTGGAGAGCCAACTAAGGGTTTTATGTCGATTATTAAGTTATCTACAAGCATAAGTAAGATAACGAGGGGCTCTTTACATTAAGGATGCAATAACAAGCCCTTGCTAATTACTGCTTGGTTTATCGATTGATTAAAGACCTCCATTACTAGACTAAATAAATAAGAGGACCTAGATTCATCTACCTTGTGCCATGAGAGCCTTTAAAATACCCAACAGAATTACCATTGAGCACCAAAAAATAGTAAGAGGCTGATATGCTAGTTTATATCCAATTGACAATGTGACATAGAAAGTTCATTCGGGCTAAAATGATAACAGCAACTTTCCATCGTATTATGTCATAGGCTTTTTTAATATCAAGCCTAGTCATAGCTCTGGAGGAAATATAAGACCTAATGCAGCCATTAAGCAATCCATGTGCCAAAAAAACACTGTGCTTAATGCTCCTATTAGGCAGAATGGCTGCTTTCTTTATTGGTATAGAAGAATGAAGCACAAACTTCATCTTGGAGGCATTGAATTTAGATTTATATTTGTGAATTATGTTACAACAAACAATTAGTTTAAAATTATTGACAGTATTGGCTTCCTTAGTTTTTGGCATTAATGCAAGGTTAGTTGCATTTATAGCCTTCAACATTCTATTGTGATTGAAAAAATTATGGATAACCTTCAAAAGATAATTAGAGATCAAGCTTTGATAGTAAGTGATGAAAAGAGAATTAAACCCATCAGGGCCCTTAAATGCATCTTTGTTCATACCAAAAATAACTTGTTTAATTTCTTCATTAATAACTTTGGCAAATAGCAGATTAATGTTAGTATTATTTAATCTGGGAAGAGAAGTGCTAGAGAGAACATTCAACTAAGGTATATAAGGACAAGGATTTCTTAATAAATTTGTATAATAGTCAAGAAAGGCTTTCTCAACTTCAAGAGAGGTTTCACCATATCTCGTTCATTTATTATTTGAATATATTATATTTGGCCATTTTAATTTTAAAGAAGCATGATAAATTTTAGTATTTCCATCTTCCTATATATCCCATTCTTTTCTTAATTTTTATTTCTGCATTCCATCTTCTTAGGTGAGGGATTGAGCTAATTTGTTAGTAAGTTCATGCACCAGGTAAGATAGTAGAGAATTGGTAGGCTGCTCTAACATGCTGGTTTGAGTTTTCTACAACTGCTGAAAAAAGAGCTTTGGGCAGACCATCCCCGCTTCCCTTTTTTTGCACAAACCCTAAGTGTTTCTTCGGTAGCTTTAAGTCTCTACTAAAACATATACATAGGACTACCAAAGTAAACATTAGTCTAAGATAATTGAACAAGACGAAGAATTTTAGGATCATCAATATTCTTAAAACAACAGAATCCCTATAAGAAACTACGATAGGTGAGTGGTTTGAAAGCATAGAATAGAGCATTTGAGATGATAAGTTAAGCCAAATATCTGGGGTAAGGAGGTTGATGAAAGTATGACCAATTCTACTCATAGTCCTAGTCCCAAAACTACTCTTATAATTTCGAGTATAATGTAGACAGAAGAATGAACTTTGTGCAACCTGGAAAGGTTAATAGCTTTAATGAGAGGAGAGATGTCTTCGAATGAAAGAGGAGTTCAACCTATTCTATCAAATTCTCTTAACATACAATTAAAGTCTCCAAGGACTATCCGTCGACGAGTATCTTGACTCAAGTGGGCAAAATAATTAAGACGAGACTATTTAATTTATGGACGGTTGTCTCCATAAAAAAGGTTATGTAAAGAGAGGTTGAATGTAATAACTCGTGTGTTTTTATAATTAAAAGTAAATAAATTCAATAATGTTGACTTCGGAGGCAAAATCACCATTTTTCAAACTCTTGAATTTGAAATAAAACCTGCACCGTGTTGAGTGTCTCATTTCTTTAATGTGCATCATGTATTTGTTTTTCCAAATTAGAGTCCAGATGATGGAGATATCTTCACTTTAGTAATTCGAAATTTCGAATTTTAAACAAGATAAACCCAACATAAATTAAACGGGCATTTCTCTTTGGTTACGAATAATAGGCTATTCCTTCCAATTTGAGGATTTACTTTCATTTTCTGAGGTACGTATTCTTTTTCTTCCACTTTCTCTTAGAAACCCTCTTCCAATCAAACCCAAAATTCTCTCTCTTAATTCTTTATGAAATTCGATGAATCAACCACCAAATTGAAGAGTGAATCAAGGCCTACACTCTTGTGGAAATATGGACTTGAAGGTGAACCAATTTCCAGACGATGAGTCATTTCGGAGAAGTATGGATGTAGCTGGGTTGTTTTCACGTAAATTACTATGTAACTAGTTCATCTCTTTTAGTTCTAAGATAATATATGGAATAAAAATTGAGTAATATCGATAATATTTGAGTTTATATAGCAACTGAATATGATATTTTTGAAATGATATGGATAGTTGATTTTTATAAATCAAAGAAATAATGATTTGGTGATATTGGCAAAATAGGTCAATAAAAACTAAATGTTGAAATGAATATTTATGGATTTTGGTTTTAGTTCATATATAAATGAATGTATTAATGAAAACTGGAGTTAGTGATGATAATTTATATCAATCTAAGATTTTTTTTTGAAATTAATGTAATATATATATATATATATATATATATATATATTTATATATATATATAACACATATATAACGATATAAATGAAGATGATGTCTGAATACGAGTATTTAAGTTAAATATGTGTATAATACATGGAAAATAATATGATGAGCATACAAAACTATTGAAAAAATATTTTTTATGTAGAACAATATTTTAGAAAATAGATATGATTTTTAGTATAAATTTTAGTGATTTTGTGAATTGTTTCGCAAGAAATGGAACACAATGTTTCAATAAGTATATTTGTGTTTATATTGAAATATATGTATAAAATGTACATAGAAATTATATAAAAATATTTATAAAGCCCGATATGATATTTTAGGTTATACTAAAATTTTATTACGAATTCATATTGATTTTTATGTTTATTTTGAAGTATATATGTGGAAAATGTATATTTATATTTTTTGTAAAATTTGTTTTGTAAACATTGATTTCTTAATCAATTCTGAAATGAATTCAATTAAAACTTTTAGAATTACATGACTAAAGAAGATATTACAGGAATGTTCCCAAATTTGAAAAAATTGGATTGAGAATCCAGTCAAAAACAAGTAAGCAAGAAGTAAAACAAAAATTTAAAAATAAATAAACAGAGTTGTTGTCAATAGGAGTAGGCTGCCTCTATCCAGCTGGCTACCACCGGTGCACCGTGGATCCACTACTGTTGCCACCAACAAATACTGTTGAGTCGGGTTTTCTTGACCCAACAGGGAAAGAAAAAGGGGGTTCAATTGGGGGTTCTTCTGGGGTATTCGAGTAATGCTTAGGCTAGATTGCTACTTGAATTCCATGTTTGATTCAATGAATTGATTGGATTTTTTTTTGTGTGTGTGTATATAGACACACACATGTGCAAAAACATATATACATATGAATAGTTGATTAATATCGCTAGTGTTTGTTCGACTATGGATATTTGTGTCCTCTATTGGTTATCATGGTAACATGATTGCTCAATGATCCGAGGATTTTTTTTAAAGTGCATCTATTGTATGAAAATGTATCCAAAAGCCATATATAAAACTGCGTCCACTCAATGATTCAGTCATATGTTAATGTAATAGGTTAGGTTTGACCTTATATATAGGTTAGACCAGATTATTGACGTTGGAATTGTATTGCACTAAGACCTTGTTTCTTGAGTTAGCCATATTTGTTGAATTGCTTAACTAACTTGTTGATCACAGGTGAAACTGACTAAGGTATGACATTTACCATTGTTATCTTAGTGTTATTTAATAATGATTATAGTATGTTGTAAAGTAGACATTTATCAGCCACCAGACATTAGTCTTACCCTCTTTATATATTTTTTCTTTTTGTTTCATCGCTCGGGTGATGGAATTCAGTTTGCTATGTCGAGTAATGTTTGTAGGTGTAGATAGCGACGATGTTACTTATATATATAAACCTGTATATAAATGATCGCCTAATAGTGATATTAATTTTGTATGTATGTTCGGACAGGATTGATTATGTTTATAATTGAATCTGAGGGTTTGAAATATTATGATATTTAACTATATTACCTTTCGCTATGAGTTCAGAAGTAGATAGAATATATTTGTTGTTTTATCTCTTTTTATAATTCACCAACGATTTGCCTTTTCGACATTCTAGGCTTATATATCGAGAGTTGTGTTAAATCTAAGAATCGAAAATAACGGGTTATTACATTGGTATCAGAGTAAAAAAATTCTAAATTAGAGGTTAGGAACGTATTGAGAGAGCATATTTTTATTTCTATAATACTATATATATATTAAGAATTAAGTACCTTATATGTAGACTGTTTTTTATTCCACTTGAATTAACTAGGATTGGGGAGTTGGTAATGAATTTTAATTTAGGATTATAAAAGATGAATAAATTAGCAGGTATAGAAGATGAAACAAAGATAAATACTAGTTGGGCATAAACCATAACTCGAAATAGTATTAGATTGATATTACAAATATTCTAGTGTGAACTTTCCCATTTGGTTCAACAAATATCTATAAGTGATAACCCAGACCGGTGTAAATCCCATAGAACCTACACTTACTATATAAAGAGTGATTCATTTCTTACCACATTAGCTGTTGACTTCTTGAAGTAGTATGGGAATTTATCCTGTTTGGATGGGAAACCTATGTTGGGACTTAACCCTATTTAGTAGGGCGGTCAATGGTAGACATTTATGAGAAAATCTTAGACATTTTGGATTTGATTGGTGGATATATCAGGTAAGGGGGTGATGAAACTCCCAGAAGAACTGAGTTTTAGAAATTTATTATTGTTAAAAAAAATAGATTAAATAAATTATTGAAAAGGAAATTACTTTTGAAAGTGGAATTATAATATTTGTTCATAAGAGAATTCATAAATTAGAGAGCTAATGGTATAAGATTCTAAATATATATAAACATATGTATGTATATGTACATACATGTATATGTATGCATTTGTGTATGTGTAGGTGCATATGTATGTTTTGTGTATGATTTAAAAGTTTGGAATTGATCTCTAGATTTGATACAGATAAAGTTTATAGCCAAAATAAAATTTTAAAATTTACTTTTATATATTTCAATATTTGTTGCTTAAAAGTTTTAGAATTGGCTATATATACAATAACATGATATATACTTAGATACGTTTATATGACAAAACGACTATAAATTATATGAAATTGATGTTGTAAAAATGAAGAATCGGTATTTTAAAAAATAGCCATAATTATTTCGAATATAATGTATTTTAGGCGATTAATATAGAATTATTGAAGTTAAAGGAAAATAATTGGTCGAAGTTAAAATACAAAAATATAGAAATAAGTGGAATATATGGTGAAAGGATTATTTTATGGTTTTCCAAATAAATGGGAAGTTGTGGTGAAATAATATTTTTAAGGTTAAAGAAAGTTATAATTTTTGACATTTGACGAATTGAAATTTGTGTAAAACTGTTTATTTTTATTTTAAAAGAATGGGAAGAAAACTCAAAATTATTGAATTATATTTTAAAAATTAATGGATCAAGAAGTTAATGAGGAAGGACGGGCAGTAAAATCCTATGCATTGGAAGTCATCCTAGGTGCAAGCATATCACTGTCTGCCCAAGAGATTGGCTACTTTTTGATATAGATTTTGATAGGGGATATTTTGGACCTTAAGTGTTGAACCCGTCCAAAGAATTAATCCATATACTATGATTACCATGATTCTCAATTTGTTATTTACAGTGTTGAGTCCTTTAGTGACACATATGTACTGAATCTGCTGGGGTATGGATTTATTTTCAAATAGATTGGATGACTTATTGTGAAATGATGTTGGATAGAGATAAGATTTTGGATTGTATGAGGAGGAATGGACTGAGCATGATCTTGTTGTATGTCAAAATCTTGATAATCCCACAATGAAGAATTATTGTCCATCCTATAACATATAAATCCATATTTCTTTGCTAAAGATTCTTATCTTCCCTAAATAAATAAAACCCTTTAAGCATGTATGGATGCCACTTAGGCATATAACTCTAGAAGAGAAGACGATGGTTGGATAGGAAAATCTAATTTGATAAGTGGAGTCGTATTTTTGTTAAAGAGAATTAACTCCAAATTATTTTGTTTAAACAACATAGAAAAGTGGCACCGACCTAATAGAAAAATCAATGAGTTAAGATCCATATGAAGGAGATTGGACCAAAGTTATACTTGTATGATGTTTGAAATCTTAGAGCTATGGTTGAAGTGGAGTTTTACTCGAAAACTGGATAGTAAAAGAGGCATTGGTGGTGTTGGAATTTTAGTTAATTAGGTCCCATTACCAATCGATTGAAAAATTATTTAGGATGTGGTTGGAAATTTTATATTAAAGGGTTAAGAGTTTGTTATGTAATAAGGTCTCGCCGACCAAATAATATTTCTGTGTGATCCAACTCATTGATCAGTCAATATATTAAATTTAGGAATAACTGATATTCACATTTTTTCATATCGTATCATGGCAGCAATGGTCAATGATGGAGGCGAATAATTTATAGATGACTTGTTTTTCAAACATCGCCAGTAAAAGAGAGATGATTTGGATATGTTTGTAGATGTCTATCGATCATGCGACATTTTGGGAAGTGTTACACTAAATTTTTTATTTTGGCTAAGATGATTATAGATCACTGGGCAAGTTAGTTGTCGTCTTACTATTTATGTTTTGTGGTATTTGTGAAATAATGATACCTAGGTTGTCACTACAATAGAAAGTATATTGCTTGAATTATATGCGACATGAGTTATATTTCATATTCACTATGCTAGGACATCATCATTTCTGATATTCCCAGATACGATTTAGTAGTATGATGTTATCTTAATTATTTTGATTTTATGGCCAAACACCATCCCATATTGAGTAGTCTCCTCACATAAAATAATAAAAGTAAAATAAGGAGAAGTTATGGCTAAGAAAATATGCAATTAATGAGATTGTATAAAGTTATAATTGAATTTGGATTCTAATTTATAAAGGATAACCTAAACTAAGTTGGTGCTAAGATCTTGTATGAAGACGCTGATGATCAGAAAAGATGCTTGAAAGAAGAACCATTAGTAGTTGGTGTGAAGAGAAATATTGGAGTCCAATTTATGGATATGTAGAAGATACCCTATTATAAATTGGTACCAAGATTTTATGTGTTAGTATTATCGGCATTGCGGTATGAAGCAAGTTAAGTTCTATGAATAAGCATGGTTTGGCAAATCAAGGAATGATACAAATTTTTGGATTTAGTCATAAAGGATATTTCAGATTAAGTTAGTATTGAGTTTATATAATGAAGGTACTTGCAACAACTCACATTTCTATGCAATAGAATATTTAAATAATTAATTTGTTTAATTATTAGATTGTTAATTAAATCGATGGGTGAAAATACAACTTTCAATAATGGACGAACCATGATTGAGACGTTTTCCATTGAGTTTGGATCGTTCGAGCGGTTGAGAATGAGTATAAACATCGATATGTTTCGAATGACTGGACTTTTAGCTAGTCGCCCACGTTCGATTTTTAGATCGATCCAAAAGGCTATTTTTTTTTATATGATGGGACCGGGTCCTGAATCTTTTCCATTGAGTCAGGAATATGGGTATTTGGTTATAAATGACAACGAGCACTCGTCATTGGGAGTCATGTATTTTTCGATATATGTTTGTACTCATATTGATTCAACATGGAAGAAATTACCAGCCCAGGGCACTATTTTGTATTTTGATGAAACAAGTGCCATTAGGACTGAACTAATAAGATGATGTATGCCGACGAGTTTTGTAGTAATCCGACGTCTCGTGTGATCATACGAGCTTGAAATGCATAACGTTTTAATTTGATAAATCAAATTAAATATATAAAATACCACACATACTTTTCCACATCTCAAATCATTTTTCCCTCTTTGCTTCTTTCCCCGTTAAACGAAAACTCGTGCCTCCCTTCTAAAAATCCAAATCGTGCTTTTCGGTCGGCGAAAAATGATAACATTGATCCGTAGGAATTGTACGAAGAAGGGCTTCGAATTTATAGTGCCTTTAGCATGCACGGTGAATATTGATCGAGCTTCGTTCTTGTCAACATTGACTGGGGCTGCCGTTTGATGGCAAGGCATGTGGAGATAGGCAAAATCGTGACTACCGTTGAGTTTCTCTTTGCACGGTGCACCTTCCCTTTGAGTTCCTACACCTTAAACCAACTAACATATATCATGGCATTGAGAAGTGCAAGGGGAGAGAGCTCAAGGTCATGTTTCGATGGACACGCTGGGTCATGAAGTGGCTGGCGCCAACGATTTTTTCATCGCTCTAGGAGTTGATCGCAAATAGTCTCGGCCGATTTAGTCTAGCTCCATTGGTAGTGGTGTAAGTGCACATTAGGGTGGGTCCGCGCATGTACTGGAATGGTATTTGGGGATTTAAGAAGGAAGTAGAATTAGCGATTTTGAGGTAATTAGTTCTCTAATTGTAATTAGTTAATAAATTAACTATTCACTTGGTATTTAATCCATATCCCTTGCATACAAATCCTATCAAGAAACGGTCTTATCCATTGGTAGTGGGACTATCTACGACATGGTATGGCCTTGGACTTGATTACGACATTTGAAAATTTATGGTTCATGTGAGCGGAAATGTAACTCCAAATCATATTTCGACATAAATCCCCATTATTGTATATTGAAAAATATGGCCTAATAGAGGTAGAAAATAATTATATTTGAAATTGTTTTCCCATTTGACTAAACTTGTTTGATTAAATATCCAAAATAATAATTTAGTATCCCGTTTATTCATATTACGTTATAATCATGTTGATTAGTGATAAATAGTGATAACGTTAATTTATATTGATTATAAATTACGTGAAACCTAATTAGGAGTTATATTATCGTTAGAAATATCATTATATATTTTATTGCTAATATTCACGATAATTGACAAATATCTCGTATGTGTAGATATTAAAGTATATTCATAGCTAACAGAATTAGTTAGAGTTGATATTAATTTGTAGTGTTATAATTAATTAATCAGAACCCTAATTAGGAGTTATATTAGGGATAGAAATATTATCATATATTTTATCACTGATCATAATTTATAAATTATGAAAGAAGTATTTTATTACTTAATACGGTTTGATAAATTTGTAAAATCCAAAATATTGTTATAATGAGAATTATTAAATTTTGACCCTAAGAAATGATTTTAAGTGTATGTGTATACATATATAGAAATTATATACATGAGCTATATAACATTTTGAGATCTTATTGATATCTAAACTTAATTTTTAATATAAGTGAAATTAAGCTATAAAATGATTGATATGCAAGAGTATTATTTTATGAAATAAGTTTAGGACTTCTATAAAACAATACAAAGAACATATGATTTAAGTAAATAAATAAATAATCCGATTGTTGAATTTAATTCTCAATTAAGTTGAATTTGGTTGAATTTGATGTTAGAATTTATAAAAGTTCTTAATGTTGCGAACGGGCTGATTTGTCTATATAAGTGTATAGTTTGGATTTTATTAAACCATTAAATTAGTTGAATGAGTAAAACTACATGAAACAATGTATAACATTTATACAGAGTCTATATATAACTCAATGTAAGCCCACGGAAATATATTTAGTGGAGGTTGATATTTAAGAAATATATTCAGACGAGTTAAGTAAATAAAAGGAAAAGAATGTCGTATATTGTGATCCGTTGCTAATGATCAGGTATCAAGTTCCATGGATAAGACGATGTAATAGATATAGTCGAGACGATGCTCAAAATGAGGTGGAACTTGTGTGATGTTTCCACTCGATGCGAACAAGACATTGTCTACTAAATGTCATGATAATATAACTTATTAGGTAATGCTAGAGTTATATGTTAATTATGGTAGTTCGATACTTATGTTTGAGAGACGATGTGTTCTATAAGGCTTTGATGGATTGACTTGAGCTACCGAGAGCCCGTTATACGTGATACACCCGTTATCTATGAAGTATGGATATGTAATGATTACGTAGATAATCCATGATACCACGGGAAAGTTGCACAACTTGCGTATTAGATTTCAAAGCATGTTCAAGAGGGATAACGACGTCTATATAAAATAGAACATATATCACCCATGCATGTAGTAGAGCTTAAGGTTAGATTTATACGTGTCTATTGTTTTGTGGTGCGACTCAGATTCTATGATATATTTAGATACCGACTTATTTTGGTTTGTTCTCCAATAGATAGTTAATAGAAGAAGGTTTAGTAATATATCGTACAGTGGACGATTAATAATAGGTCGTATAGTAGACAATTGATATTATATTATATAGTAGATGATTAGTAATATATCATATAGTAGACGATGGATACTATGTTATATGGTAAATGATTAGTAATATATCGTAATACGTGATTAATACCATAATATACAATATACGATTAATAGTATAACAACAGTTATCAGACTAGTATAGGGATGGCACCAGCTAAAGTTTTGTATGGAAGGTTATGCAAATCTCTCAAGTTAGGATGAAGGAAGCTCAGTCTAGGTAGCAGAGTTATGCTAATAAAAAAGGAAAGATTAGAGTTCTCAGTCTAAGATCATGTCTTTGTCAAGTTATCACTGATAAACGGTGTAATTCGATTTGGAAAATCAGGAAAACTGGCACCGAAATTTGTTGGACCATTTCCTTTTATGGAAAGGATCAAGAAACTCGTGTATAGAGTAGAGCTACCGAATAGTTTAGTAGGAGTCCACAATGTTATTCATATTTCTCATCTAAGAAAGTGTATTCGAGATCCAGAAACTTCTACTACACCGACTATGTTAGATGATCTAGTAAAGGAACCGGATATGACTTTAGTTAGATTTTTTTTTAAAACAGATAATGGGCGTTATGATTCTTTAGTGGAGTTTCGTATAATGGTGTAAACTGCTTGACATTGAAGGTAGACCTAGATTAGGATTCCTATACCACCACCAGTCTCGAGTGAGTGTAGTTTTGACCTTACACTCATATAATAGGATGTGCCCCTACATTTTGCCGTTGTGCATGCCCGTTTATAATCACCACATTATATTTATTCATAATGGATCTAAGGATATAGAAAGGATGGTAAGGTATAATTTCCTATCGTTTAGTATATGTTTACTTTACTCGTTTAAAGGCAGTACAGATTTCTATAGAGCCACATTTGTGGAGAGGGACGACTTTAATTTAAATGTCCCTATTTATTTGTATACATTTTTGGTATACAGTATTCTGAAATAGTTCCCCTCACCCCCAGACTTTATGTCCGACCCGCATTTTGTCTTTGTCTGGTTATGTCGTAACAACTCTCAAGTACTCGATTGAGTAGTTTGAGTGTTAGGTGCTTTTGGGGATGCGCTTACAAGGTGCAATGGAGCATTTTCGAAGGCGTAGCATCAAGATTTTGAAATATATTTACTTGATGCATTTGAAGTAGATGGCAGGATTATTTACTTATATAAGAGATCGTTGTATCAAATATTTATTCACAACTCCATTCTATTGGGAGCAGATGTATTCTGATTTTTTGTATTGATATTTATTTATTAGTTGCTTCCAATAGTGTATTCTCTTATATATTTTCATCTTATTCCGTTCATGTATATTCAGCATATTATATGTTGTCATTCCATTTATGAGATCTTATAGATGTCTCGGTATAGTGTTTTGTTTCGGTTTTTACCTCGACGGATCATCTTTTGTTATATTCAAGAGTCAGACATTGTCATTCGATGTTAATTCAGGGAATTATGAAGGGCGGGTCGTCATAGTTGGTATTAGACCTTAGGCTCAATACTCATACCAAGTAGATCAGTTAGAGTTAATTAACTTGGCCAAAGGAGACATGCTGAGACAGCGCACTTGTATTTTTCTACTATATTATATTGTATACGCCGCTTGTCTTCAGGACTTAAATTATTTTGGCTGCTAACTACTGAGGTAACATCGTCAGACTCCCCATATGAGTAGACAAAATACATGAGCAACTCTGAATAGGCAGTTTAAGTTGCCTGATTAGTCAGAGACTGTTTAACTACTGTGAAAGACATTCCATCGTCCATGAAAATTTCCCGTAGATTACAGTTAGCACCAAAAGTGGTGTGCCACTTTGGGCATCACTATTTCTAACACCACCAACTTTAGATTCTTAAAAGTAGTGCCAAAATTTCCTTAGCCTTGGAGGGGAGCCATATCTGAGTTTTGAGACTGTTGTTGAGGCGCAGTCTGGGACACATGCTTAAGAAGGCTTCCATTGATGTAAATCTAGGGAATATTCTCTTAAGGAGGATTACTTATTAGCACTTGAGAAAGGGAGGCTTTGGTTGGGTAGGATGTAGAATTTGTGTGGCTGATAAGCATACCTGAATTTGGAATTTATTCAGGCATCACTATGGTTCTTAGTTTATTTCTAAAATCGAGAGGGGCATGTAACTTGGGCATTCCATCCAATTGGAGCAGGATAACTTGTAGGTAAGGAGTGATGACCAATTTAACCTTTCGTTTTGGGTTTGAAGTGGTCAGTACTTCGTTGTTGTGGGCACAGAGATTTCCCTTAGGTCTTAAGCATTAATTAGAGGTTTATTACTTAGCCTTATCCCTGTTAGGGTCCATTTTTGAATATCTCGTTGGGATGGTTCTCTTTTATGGGAATGCCCATGAGATGCCGTTAAGGTAAAGACACTGGAAGAGCAACCGAAAGTCCAACCGAAGCTTAAAGACCATGATACAAGAAAAATCAAGCTTGTTCAAAAATGAAAAGATGGCCTAGTATGTCACTCCAGTGACATGTGGGAGGCATCTAACTTTAAAACATCGTCTAGCTAAAGAGAAGCGTAAATGCTTTAATCGCGATCAGCTTGATCACTTGATGAAGGACTATCCTACGTTTTCGAAGGGTGTGTAAGTGATGATTGTGCCTCTTAGGCATTACCGAGTCCTTGTCTTACGGCTCAGGAGAATCGATAGGAGCTTATGAAGTGAGGTATCCACTAACTTCTATTCCTTCCGACCTTTGAGCGGTATAATTTATTTGTTGCTAATATGTTGGTAAATAGGGTAAACTCGACACCTTTCACAGTAGGTAAATTCTTTGGTAAAGATAAACCTGGTAAGAGTCACTTTAGCCGCAAAGCTGAGGTGAAGTGACTGAAGTTATATCGTTCAAATTTGATGCATAAGCTTTCAAGTTGAGTGGGTTCAGTCGATGGAGTGTGACTTGGATTTATATCTACATAGGATTTGGTGGATGCCCAATGATGAGCAAAGACCAAGCGGATGACTTATAGGCTTTTTCCTAGAGTCATTTGTGGTATAATTATTTTTCTTTGCGTCGGTAAATCTTAGATTATGGGAGTAATCCCATATGGAAAATTTCCTAAAGATTAGTCCATGCACGTGCCAATTCTTAACCTATAGTTCGTACATAGAGTTTCTAGGTGATTTGCATCAACTAAGAAATGTTAAAAGGGTACACTTGATTCTGATAGACGAGCACTTATGTCGGATTTTTGGAGTTGTCAGAGAGATATTCGAAGGACGACCTTAGTCGTGCATGGGATTTCTATTTTCGGAACAAAGAACCGGATCGAAATTCACATGAACAGAGTTAGGTGGCAGACCCTGGTTTAACAAATAAATCTTACGAGCAAAAGAAGGTTTAGAACGAGGGTTGTGTCATTGGAATGATCTTTATTGATTATAAAATTTTGGTATAAGATAACTAATCCTGTGTTAGAGAGTTCGGGAAGGATTTCTTGACTAGTTCTATGTCGATTCGGATAATCTCCTAAGTGACGAGATGATACTTGCCTAGGCGAGCATCATAGCACACTTAGTATATTATCCTTATTAACATTGTGTGGTCGAGGTGGGTTTAAACCCTAGCAAACCCATGAAATTATAAATTTTAATTTAATGATGACTTAATCAGTGTAATTTTCCCTTCTAGGGAATGAATTTTATTCGTGAGAAAAGGAAGCTTGAGGAATTGATGTTGGATTTATTCGAGAGTTTCAAGACTCAAGGATCGTGTAGGTTTTCCTCTTTATAGCCAAGAGTTGTAGTAGTTATTCGTGTGTTATATTCACAAAAAAATTATTCCACGTAGGCATTTATTCCTTTTGATTGTTGAACGGACTCATTGGAATTTATGGTTTAACATGCGTTTGAATCTTTACGATTACCGCATGTTGGTATAGACTCTTTTTTTCAATATTTAATTGTTTATTGCTTTTGTTGTTTGCTGCTTCTTATGTTTTCTTGCTACTATTTGATATGGTTTAGTTTCACTATTGGCCAAATTTTGGTTGCTTGCTTGCATGTTTGATAATTAGCATGCTTGTTACTATTGCTTATTCTTGCTTGCTATGATTTGCTAGTTACTTTGATGATAGTTGCTCGTCATTGCTTATTGTCTGATTGCTATGTCACATTGTTTGCTATTGTTTGATTTTTTCTTGTCTTATATGTTTGTTGCTTGTATGGTAGTTATAATTTCACAATTTAAAATAAGATCCAAGGAAAGATAGCTATCTAAATTAGATCATGATGTCCACGGCCGTTGTAGGGGTTGAGATGAGATCTATAATAGTCTATTGCCTTTTGAAGTGACTCACAGTCAATGGTATATTTAGATATCGACTATTTTGAGCTAACTCTTTAATTGGTAGACATATATAGTTGTGGTAGTACTAGCTACCATGCTAAGACTCTACATATTTAAATTTTATGCTAGTTGCATTCTGTAACAACCCACTTTTCCATACAGTTTAAGTGGGCAATCAACCACATATGACCAACTCAAATTGAATGAAAAGGCGGATAGATAGTGAAAAGAAAGAAGAGAAGAAGAAACTAAGTACATAGAGTCTTACAGCGGAATGATTAATATACAATATGAAACAAATCTTTATACAATGAACAAAACGGTAGTACACATACAGACATCAATCAGAGTATACTAACTAAAAGTTAGCCTGGATAGTTATAACAAACCGTCCTCACAATTTTATAAATACAATAAGAAGACCTAAGAACACTAAACAGTGGAAGAATATAAGATACGTGAATACGTCCTAGCCATCCAGCTTATCTTCTGAACTCCAAAAGCATTCAATGAAAAATCTGGAAACTATGCTCGGTCTGACCAGAGCATTAAGAAAAAAAAAAGGCGGATCAGTCTAGAAAAACCAATATGAGAAACTCAAATCACAAAGAATTTTATTTATTATAATTTGTAGAATCTTTTAAAATCAAAGGTATCTTATAAGGCAACTCTATACATAAACACAAACGGGTTTTTACCTTACGATAACCAAAACATTTTCTATATGAAATCCATTGATATTATAATTGTGTCTAAGATACATATACTTTTTAATCATACCCAAAATTGTTTATTAATTAAATTTCAACATAATAGGTATACAACTAAAACGATAAAGGCACGTATTGTATAATGATTCCATACAATGACTGGGCTACTAGGGTACCCCTCGTCACAGTGCATCTCTAGATAAAATAACACCGAGGACCTCGCTGGGATCACCTACTAACCACAAAACTAGCCTACCACTTGACTAGTAGTACCGAATATGATCACTTCTCCATTAGTGGGCCCCGAAGCATACAAATGAGAGATCATATCGACTTTAGATAGGGATGATCATACCTTAATTGAGGGCGACCCACTAAGAACTGATGCATTCCCCTATTTTAGTCATTCCCGTTGAGGCTTGAGACTACATTTTACCTTTTTGAATAGAAAACCCATTTGGGATGCTACACTCCCCTCTAGGAAGTAATGCAGTAGCAGCATTCATCCATACAAGTTCGTTCTAGGACTGAACGAAACCAAAGGCACTATTTCTATTACATCCATTTTAGAGACTCCCTTCCGGGATTAATAGCAAATAGCACTTGCACTTAAAAGCTCTATCTTCAACTCCATATTCTTTCAATTGTCTTCCATTCGAAATACTTGAGTTGGATCAAAGTGGTTTTCAGATAACATATCTAATCTCGATCTTTTCAAAACAACATTCGATAGTTTTCAGTAAACTCAACCCCAGTTCTTTAGGAAATAAATCAACAAAAGATAAGAGCGAAGATCACCTTCTAACTATTAGTAGATGGATTACCTTATCATATATCCTAGAAGAACGAAATGAGTTTATACGTTTAATATAATACCACCTACGGTAACTGTGGCATATAATTCCCATGTTTCTCCTGGATATTTCCAAAGTTATGTTTTGGTCAAGGTTTGATAGTCGGTTATTTAACTATCAAATAAACAAACATTCAAACAAAGATTACATTTCACATTGCAATCATTAAGCTCATTTAATTGAGTTTCCATTAATTTGAATCTCTTAATAAAAAACATTCATATAATTATCTCACTGGAATAAGTATATTCATAAACCATTCATTTCAAAAATACTTGAAAAACTCTTAAAAATAGATATGGAAAGTACCATTCAATATCAACCATGGATCGCAGCTTACACAATGGTTACATGGCTATCTGAGCAAAAACATCATAAACTGTAAGCAATCCCTGCCCCTCGAATCATGCCATGGAAATCAACCATTTTTTCCTAAACTCTCTCTTTATTGCGTAATATTCCCAAATTTTATTTATAAAGCTTCTTTATAAATTTCCAAGTTATATTTAGAGTAACACTCTTTATAAATCTCAAACTATTTATTAAACTTCCCTATCATATCATTAAACCATATTTGTAAATCTCCTTTCAGAAATCATTTAAAACCCAACCCCTTTTCTTAATTTGAAAACCTATTTATAATTATATATAAACCCCTTTTCCTAATTCGATAACCTCTTTACAATTATATAAACACCTTTGCTGAATTCTTCTAATAATAAAACCCTTTTTAAAACCTTTCATCAATTAAATATTTATAAGAGTCTTTCCATTTAAAACGGTTCCCTTTTAAAAGAGACAGTTTATTATTTTTATCCCTCTTCATATAAAACATTTATTATCCAAAGCACGTTTAACAAAACAAGTCCATCACCTAACACTTGTCGCATAGCAAGTTACCATTTATAATCCTTTTTATTTAACTATCTTTAAACCTCATTTAAAATAATAACTTTAAAACAACACAATTAACATTGAATCTACTTAACCAATATAATAATAATAATATATTAACTTTAAAATAAAATAATTAATTATAAATAAAAAAATTCTTATAAATAATAACTAAATAAAATTCAAATGTTATAAAATAACTTTAATTAAAAAATTATTTAAATTTTAATCAAATAATTTAAATATAATTTAAATATTTTTTTACAATAACTAAATATTCTTAAATAACTTTATGAATACTTTAAAGAATCATCAATAAATTAACCTTTTATTTTTATTAAAATAACAATTAATTATCTTTTAAAACATTATTAATAAGTAAAAGTTATCTTCAAAATCTTATTAAAAATTAAAAATTAATAATTAATAATGATCGTCTTTAAAATAACTTTATTAAACAATTAAAATTTCAAATTAGAAACAGGCTTAGCACTCTAATGGCACTTAATCATATCACCATTAATTCCATTACTATCCAAATTATAATCCAGGTATTTACATCACATCCCATAGGTAAATTAAACTCACAATTAACAATTGATTTTGAATACAACACATCCAATACTAATCAATTGGAATGTAATCGTGTCCAGACTAATGTAATAGCAGAATGAGTTTAATTTCTGCTAAATAAATGTCCAAATTTAACGTATCTTGTTAATAATAGCAGAATAGGGATTTATTTTGGTAATCAAGTGTGCATTTAATTTTAATTAGCAGAATAGTGTTTTATTTCGCTAAACAGAAGTCCAATTACCATATCCAGTCTAATTTAACTCATCAGTGTTTTATTTGACCAAATAGACATCGCCGGTTAAGGTATATAAATTTAACGATGTTATTAATTTAAATATCGTAATTTAAATTTAGTCCGTTTAAATATGTCATAAAATTTTACATGTCCAAAGCTACCAATAAGTTACACTAAAATGTTGTACTCATCCATACGAGTACAATGCAAAAATTCGTGTGTTAATTGGATTTAAAATGAACACGTTATAGCATTTCAAAGGTTTTCATATAATAATATAGTTAAATTTATACTTAAGAAAGAATTGCTCACGGTTCTTTTCGGCCAAAATTCATAGTGTAGCCCGCCTCCATAAAACCCATCCCGCTCTTCTTTCCCTAATGTTCTTCTCCTCCTTTTACAACCCGAAGCCATTTGCATGGCCGTACACGTGCACATTACCTCCGACCATCAAATCAACAACCCATGACCTCTTACATACTCGCCTTCACTAGCTCGTCACAGCTGCACCCTTATCACCAACAATGGCCCATCCGTCAAAATTCCGGCCATGAGACCTATTAAAATTTTGAGCTACAGGTTTAAGTTCAAATCCCACATCACGACCATCATAACTCAATCGGAGAACCCTAATACTTCACCTCTAACACTCCTTTCCACAAGAAGTATCAGCATGGCCTCAAATCAATCTAACTCTACCTATAACCAAGATTAATCCAAGCCCTAATTTCTGACGTCCTCGATGATCATGACAGAACTTCACCGAAACTCCCTAAAAAGTACTACATCGCCATACGAATCCAACAATGCTGGAGACAACTTCTAATTCAAAGCGAATCAAGAGAATTCAATTTTTGAAGTTCATGAACAATATTTTCCCCTTACAAATATTTGACGATATCTTGCTCGTTTTTCGATGAAAATTCGAGCGACCAATTTTAAAAAAAAACTAGATACTGATAGAACTACTTTCTTGTTGAAAGCTTTGTTTAAAAATGATTAGATTAGGAGGATTTAATTTTTGAATGGGAAGTGGAGTTTATTTTTATTTACAGGAAATCAAAATATTAAGGGAAACCAATCACCTTTCCCTAGTACATGCATACACACACACATCCCCATAACTAAGTATATAATGATTGATCTAGGCCAAATCAAAGTAGATAATGGTGGGCAAAGAGCTGCTATGGTGAAGAGGACAACGACTGGTTGAGTGGAAGAGAAGCATAAAAGTGACTGCACAGTTTAAAGATGGCTGGGTTGAAGACGGATGTGTTGTGTGTGTACTTGGTGCGTTTGTGTGTGTTTGGGGTTTGAATATAATTAGATTTCGGTACCTCGTCGCGTAATACTGCTTCCGTGTACGAGCCTCAAATGATCGAAAATAAAAGATGATCATGTAGAACAACGTAACGTAATCTCAACACAACAATAAAATAGACAAGTCAACTAAATCTGTTCAATTTCAAATATGCCAATGTTTATCGTAAATATGTCAAACGATAATTTAAATATTTTCCAAATTAAAGATTTATGGAAAAATCGTATAAATTAAACTAAACATACATCATTAAAAATCAAGCGGTTATTTGAAACATAGATTTTATCATAAAAACCCAAATTGAATATTTAAAACTAATGAAATATTCAAAAAATCAAAGTGATAAAATGGCCGGTCGTTACATCATTTTAGGAATGCAAGTTAGAGCACGTGTTGAGTTGCATGTTTGAATGCTATTCGTGATTTTCTTAACATGTGGTATGCATGCACTTATTGATTTGGTATGCTTAAATCCATGGTTAATGTTGCAATTATGTTTAATCCTCTTTGTTGAGTATATGAGCGGGTACATGGAGGCAGTTGTTGGCTATTTGGATTGCTTATTTGCTTATGTTAGTGCCTAAGTAGAACATGCTTGCTAATGAATGAGGTTATGTGTTTATGCTTAATGGTGTGTTTTCTATGTGACATACACACTCTAAAATATATATCATATGTATATATTGCATGTATGTGTCCGAAATATGGGCTCCACATATATTGGATGTATATTTGTTGTGATTGGCATTTTTTCGGAGCTAGCCATGCAAAGGAGGTACTGCTGAAATTTTCCGTAACCTAAGTTGAATTTGGAAGAAAAGTTAACGAGAAGGCTATTAGACATAGAATAGCTAGTTAACTTCTCTTTGAATGGCAACTTTGCACTTCGTTTTCTATTTCCATTTCCTTGGAAATGTGTTTTAAGTTAGTTTGGTTAAGATTTCGAGTATTTACAAATGCTCGATTAATGGGATGCATCATGTTAGTTGACATGTGCATTTCCATGTATGTTTTGCGTAGACCAGTGCCAAAATGTGATGGTATATGACCTGCTTGTTATGAGTTATTATATGTTGTTATGGTATATACTAGTGAATATCTGTGGATATGTTAGTGTCAAATTGTTATAGCATTTGGGTAGATTTACATTTTGCCTTGGAATTTCAAGGATGAAATTCATTTTAAGAGGGAAAGAATGTCATAACCCACATTTTTATGCACTAGAATGTTTAAATAATTGATTTATTTACATATTAGACTGCTAATTTAATCGATAGGCTAAAAACTCAACTTTCACTAACAGACGAATTATGACTCGAGACCTTTTCCATTGAGTCCAGATAGTCTAAGGGTTGTGAGTGAGTTCAAGCATTGATATTTTCGAATAATGGATTTGTAGCTAGTCACCCACGTTCGATTTGTAGATCGATCCTAAAGGCTAACTTTTGTATACGGTGGGATTATATCCTAAAACCTTTTCCATTGAGTCTGGAATATGAGTATTTGATTATAAATGATAGTGAGCAGTTGTCGTTGGGAGTTGCGGATTCTTCGATATGTATTTGTACTCATATCAATTCAATACACGAGAAATTATCATCTTAGGGCACTATCTTGGATTTTGATGAAACTAGTGTCATCAGGACTGAATTAATAATATGATGTATGCTAACGGATTTCATAGCGAACTGATGTCCCATGTGATCATACGAACTTGAAACACATAAATTTTTACTTTGAGAAATCAAATCAAATATATATATTTATACAAAACCCCACATATACTTTTCCTCATCTCAAATCATTTTCCCCCTTTTGCTCCTTTCCTCATCAAATAAAATCCATGCCTCCCTTTTAAAAATAAAAATCGTGCTCTTCGATCAACAAAAATGATAATGATGGATCCGTTGGACTCATATGGAGAAAGGCTTTGAATTTATAATGCCTTTGGCACGTGCGATGAATGATGGTCGAGCTCCGTTCTTGTCGACATCAACTAGGGCTGCCGCTTGACAACAAGGCAGGTGAAGTTATGCAAAGTCGAGACCACCGTTGAGTTTCTCTTCGCATGGTGCAAATTCCTATTGAGCTCCAATAATACCTTAGACCTACAAGAGTGGACCTTGACATTGAGAAGCGCATGGAGCGAGCTCCAAGTCTCATTTCGGTGGACGTGTCCGGTCGTGAAGTGCTTGGCACCGACGAGTTCATCATCGCTCTTGGAGTTGATCGCAAGTGGTCTCAGCCGATTTAGTACACCCTAGCTCTATTGGTGGTGGTGTATGTGCACATTGGGGTAGGTTCGTACGTGTACTCGAATGGGATTTGGGAATTTTGGGAGGAAATAGAATTAGGGATTTTAAGGTAATTACTTCTCTAATCGCAATCAGTTGATAAATTAAATATTCACTTGGTATTTAATCCATATCCCTTGCATACAAGGTCCAATCGAGAGGCGTTCTTCATCGTTGCTCTCGTAGTGGGATTATCTATATCATGGTATGGACTTGGACTTGATTAGGACACTGGGAAATTTATGGTTCGGGTGAGAAGAACTGTAAGTCTAAATTATGTTTCGATATAATCCTCATTGTTATATGTTGAAAAACATCGCCTAGTAAAGGTATAAAATAATTATATATGAAATTAATTTTTCACTTGACTGGATTTGTTTGAGTAAGTATAAAGGATAATAGATAAATATCCTGTATATCCATATTGCCTTATATTCATGTCGAATAGGGATAGATAGTGATGATTTTAAATCATATTGACTATAAATTTAGTTAAACCCTAATTAAGAGTTATATTAGCGATGGAAATATCATTATATATTTTATTGCTAATATTCAGGATAATTGATTAATATCCTGTATATGTAGATATTGAATTCCCCTTTTGAATCAATTTCCCTTTTGAAAAACCAAAAAACAAAACAAAAATCAATTTCCCTTTTGAAAAATAAATTCCATTTGTAAATATTTTTCTTATACAAGAAAAAAACATAAAAACATTCTTGAGAATGTCCGAGTTTCCCCACTTACACGAATTTTACAATAGTTGTGAAAATCAATATAATCCATATAATTTCACTTCAAGTTCTTATGGATATTTCAACAACAACTATTGTTTAAACGATTCGAATTTTGAACCTCAAAATTTTCAAAATGATGACCAACCTTCAAATCTTGAAAATAGCATTTCATCTTTACTTGAAATTGCTACACAACAAAATCAAATGATAAATAAGTTGTGTAATTCATATTTGTGCGATAACTCGAATCAAAGTTTTCAAAATAATCAAAATTTGGATTCACTTGAAAATTCAAACGATTTCGAGTATAACCCATGCCAATTCAATTTTGAACTCCAAAATGAGTTTCAAAATCAAAATGAAAATGTGAACCAACTTGTAAATAATTTTGGCAATGGGAATAATCTCGACCATGATACAATTGAAAACTTTGATTATCAACAAATTCAAAGTAAAAAAATTCAAATTAGTAATCATGAATTTGATTTTGTTGAACAAATGGAAAAAGATAACGGGGATTTATTATTTGAAATTATACAAAACTTTTCGTGAAAATCATAATCAAATCTCAACTTGCGAAGAATCAAATAATAATCTACCGTTTGTCGAAATTGAAATTCTTGTTCTCAACAAGTCCAAATCGAAAATTTTCAAGTTAATAATTACAAATTTGATTTTGTTGAGCAAATGAATGACATGTACAATGATCACATGGATTTGGTGTTCGAAACATATTTGAATCAACGTGATAAACATACTCAAATTCCAACATGTGACAAGTCAAGTGATAATCCACCTTTTACCCAAATCGATGATTTTCAAATAACAATTTCGAAATTGAAAACGATAATCTTAACGAAGTTGTTGAAAACATGGTAATTGAGTTGGATTTCAATTCTTTTGAGGGTATGGAACCAAATTTAAAATTCGATCTTCCTTTTCTCGGTTTCGAAAATTTGAATACAACAACTTTGGATTTTGAACTTGAGATATGTAATAAAGTTGTTGATAATCCAACAAAGGAAGACGAATTTAATGAACACGAATTTTTTGGACTTTTGGATGACGAGTTGTTAAATTCCAACGGGGAAGATGAAAATAACCATCTTGATTTTGAAATCAATAACTCTGAAAGTGTTTTCAATAATAAACTTGAATTTCAATTTGGTGAAAATAAATGTGAATTTCAATCAATTGTTTTATCAACCCCAAAAATCATTGAAAACAAAACAACTCGTTCAATTTTTAATAAAATAAAATTTGTTTTTCCAAATTGACAATCAACTTCAAAATCTTTTACGATTTGGTTTTTCATGCTTAAGCTGTGTCTCGCATACTTGACGAGACAAATGTATCGGTCTTTGGAAGACCGTTTCATTTACTTTTTGACTGTATACTTTCTCATCTCTTGTAAATAATATCTTTCATGTAAATATAGGATTTTTATTTTATTTTTTCTCCTTCCACTTGGGTTGACTGTGGGGACATAGTCAAAATCAAGTGTGGGGGGAGACTCAACTTCATTTTTTTTCCTTTTCATGGTTTATTTTTGCTCTTTAAAAAAAAAAGTCCCAAAAACATCTTTTGATTTATTTTTAAAGAAACACTATAGGATAAATATATGGTTTTGGCTTATTAAATTGAAATTTTTGAAAGTTTATTTATCTTAAAAAACATAAAAATGAAGTTTGATAACAAATGACAATGGTTTAACTAGTATATAGGAAGATTCATACGTGTTAATTATGAAATACATCCTAATTGAAAATCTTTGTTTTAAAAAGTGGTTGATTTAAAGTAAAGATATAACATTTTTTTTGTCTTCTAAGTTAAATGATGCTAAGATGATTTTGCAAAACTCTCTTTCTCCTAAAAAAACCAAAAATAATATATATATATATATATATGTATATATATATAACATCCAAGTATTCAATCTCATTTAAAAGTCCTCACGGTTATGCATGTGTGAATTATTTGGAATCTTTGATTATGTGCTTTCATACTCATTTAAAATTCCTCACGGTTATGCATGTATGGAACACATGTAAAAAAAAGAACAGTCTTAATAAAACCACCTACGGTCGATAGGTGTATGCACGAAAGTGTGTGCACTCGCCATGCTCTGTACTCCCTCGCATAAGCCCGAAAGGCAGTGCATAGGTGGTATATCTAGCCTCAGTTTACCTGAGCTAGGTGTGTAATTTTTCTTACAAATAATGAGAGAGCAAGCAATTGAAATCCTAGCACTATTTTTACTTATTTGATTTGAATTGTTATTGAAAAGAAATGAAATACCATTTTGATAAACTTTGATAATCAACAAAGGATCCATTTCATAGTTACACTGTGTTATTAACCAAAACAACAAGTTAAACTATAATTTATTTGTTATGATAACTTCGTTTTTATTGGAAATATTGACGAGTAAATAACTTAAATTTCAACATAATGGCCAAAATCCATATTTACCTTATTCATGTCAAGTTAAAAATAAATCCTTCATTTGTAAATATTTTTCAAAAACTCGCATTCATCTCTTTGTAAATAAATCTTGCATTTTGTAAATATTTTAATCTTACATTTGGATTTTGTGGGTAGTATCCGCTGAAAACCCTCACAAGATAGCACTCGTCCTACTGGGGACACCCAGAGGTTTAACGGCCTTTTGCATACGCTTAATGCAATCGTGCTTCTTACGAAAACGGTTTTGTCTTCGTTTTTCTTTATTCGAGGACGAATAAAAAGATAAGTGTGGGGGTATTTGATGTGCACGTAAATATGCATATTTTTTCAACTTTATTTATTCTATTTAAATTAAATAAATGATCATATTGGGTATTTTAACTTGTTTTAACCAAAATTCATATTAATTCCAAATTTTCACATATTCATCTTCATATAAGGGCAAATGGATATTTGTGCCCATATATTAATTTGAGATAATTTAATTGGAAATTTCTATAATATTTTGTAGGAATTTAGCTTCTAATATTAGTGGGTTCATGAAGAAACATGCATGCACAAAATGGATATAAAGGAACAAAGATGGAAATAATTCAAAGTGAAGATCATGGAGGACCGCACCTACCCACCTACCTTCATGTACAAATTAAAGGCTAATGCACATGCTTTTGGAGTTAATGGTTTCATCTACACTTGATGGGGGATTAAGAAATGTTAATGGTTACTTGGCCTCCACACTTCCTAAGGGGCATTTTGGGCATTCCCCAAAAATATGAATTAGGGTTTCATACATGTATAAATACACATATGTTTCATGTAGCCTCATCTCATCTCTTAGTCTCTCTTAGGCCTCCTTCTCTTTAGTTTAGTTTAGATCAAATAATAGAAAGCTCTCTTTCTCTTTTCATGGCTACTTAGCCATTTTTATTTTATGTAATTTTCTTTTCTTTTTTTGCAATGTTAATTAGTGTTTCCTCTTACTTACATGTTCATTTCATTTCATGCTGGTAGTGTAGATTTACTTTTATGCATGTAGAATAGTTTTCTTTTCATTTGCTTTCATTTTTCTTTCTTTTTTGCTTTCATGTTGTTGCTACATTTGTTGATAAAATGACAAATATGAGAAGCTAAACCCCTTCAATTTAGGGGTAATGAAGCTCTCTAATTAATGTAGCTTCAACATTTTGTTAATCCATGCTCTCTTTTTGTGCTTAATGATGATGATAGAAGTGGTTTTATTTGTTGTTTTTCCTTTGAATTTGATAGTCTATATTGTTGACACCAAACAGGTTATGCTTAAACAATCACTAACACAAATGCCTCTTCATCAATATATGATTATGGCAGAAGAAAGTGATTTGAAATTAAAATTTGATGGTCTATGTTTCTAATCAATAGTTAATAGACCATACTTAAAATAGATTTCATTCTCATTTTCTTTGTCAAGTTTCATGAAAGTTAGTAAGTGTTTTAAGGGGTGTGTTATAGTTTGATGGCTTATGTTGGCTAATCAATAGCTCAAATATGTCATACTTATAATAAACACATCAATTAAAACACTAATGACCATAAAAGAGAGATCACGATTTCATGTGTTGAACTACATGATCTAGAGAGTGGATTTATTCTCTAAATTGACATTTAACTCTCATATTTGCATTTCTTTTCTTTTTGTTAGTTAGTTCATTTTCTCATTTTCTAGCTTAAATACACTCTCGACTTTGGTATAATTTGATTGAGTAGGAAATTTAAATCATCAATTCCCTGCGGATCGACTCGTATTCGCCACGTGCTACATTCGTACACCGTGCGCTTGCGGTTATTTTTATTTCAAAATTCGTTCGACGGTTTTCTAAACCGATAGAATTTCTGTCGACGAACAATAGATTTATATGGAGTTGATATTAATTTGTAGTATGATTATAATTAATCAGAACCTTAATAAGGAGTTATATTAGGGCTAGAAATATTATTGTATATTTCATCACTAATCATAATTTAGAAATTATAAAAGAAGTATTTTATTACTCAATAGGGTTGGATAAAATTGTTAAATCCAGAATATTACAATAACAAAATGTATTAAATTTAGACCCTAAGAAATGATTTTAAATGCATGTGTATACATATATAGAAATTGTATACAGGAGCTATATAATAGTTTGAGATCATTTGATAGTTAACCTTAATTTTTAATAGAATAATTAAGTGAAACTAAGCTATAAAATGATTGATTGGCAAGAGTCTTATTTTATAAAATAAGTTTGGGGCTTCTATAAAAAATACGATAATATATGATTGAGTAAATAAATAATAATTTGACCGTTGAATTAAATTCTCAAATAAGATGAATTCAGTTGAATTCAATGTTAGGATTTACAGAAGTTCTTAATGTGGTGAATGGGCTGATTAGTCTCTATAAGTTTGTAATATGGATTTTATTAAATAATTAAATTAGTTGAATGAGTAAAACTACATGAAAGAATGTGTATGCATTTATATGTAGTCTTTATATACTAAATGTCAGCCTGCGGAAATATATTTAGTGGAGCTTGATATTTAAAAAATATATTTGGACAAGTTAAGTAAATTAAAGGAGAAGAATGTCGTATATTGTGGCCTAGTTGCCGGTGATCGGGCGTCAAGTTTCGTTGATAAGATGATGTAATATATTGTAGAGATGATGCTCCAAACAAGGTGGAACTTGGTGATGCTTCCACTCGACGCGAATGAGACATTATCCACAAGATGTCATGATAATATGACTTATTAGGTAATGCTAGAGTTATATGTTAACTTTGGTAGTTTGATACATTTGTTTTAGAGATGAAATGTTCTATACATCTTCGGTTTATTTACTTAAGCTACTAAGTGCTCATTATACATGATACTCCCATTATCTATATCATATGGATATGTAGCGATAACATAGATAATCCATGATACCATAGGAGAATTGAATGACTTGTGTACGAGATTTTGGAGCATGTTCGGAGAGAGATAGGGTATCTGAAATAGATCGTATATAACCTATGCATGTAGCGGAGGTCAAGGTGAGATTTATACGAGTCTATTGCATTGTGGTGCGATTTGGAGTCTATTGTATATTGCATATTGAATTATTCTAGTTTGTTCTCCAATAGGCAGTCAATAGAAGGATGGCTTGTAAAATATCATATAGTAGACGATTAGTAATTGGTTGTATAGACAATTGATATTGTATTAATGAGTAGACGATTAGTAATATGTCGTATAGTAGACAATGGGTACTATACTGTATAGTAAGTAATTAGTAACATATCATGGTAGGCGATTAATACTATGATATATATTAGACGATTAATAGTATATCGTATAATAGATAGTTTTAGAATAGATAGTAGGTGGTACGGTTCTTTTGTGGGGTTTCGTATACTGGTGTAAACTGCTTTATATTGGAGGTAGACGCTACACTAGTCTCAAGTGAGTGTAGTTTTGACCTTACACTCATACAATAGGGTGTGCCTCACATTTCACTGTTATGCAAGCCAGTTGATAGCGACAACATTATCTTTATTCATAATGGATTTAAGGATATAGTAAGGATGGTGAGATATAATTTCCTATCGTTTAGTATGAGTTTACTTTACTTGTTTGTAGGCATGCCGAATTTTCTGAGCCACATTTGTTATGAGGGCCTGCTGTGATCTAGCCGTCACTGTTTATTTGTGTATAGTTTTAATATACAGTAATATGAAATAATTCTCCTCACACCAAACTTTATGTCTGACCTAGGTTTTGTCTTTGTCTGCTGATGTCATGAAAAATCTTGGGTACTTTTGGGTATGCACTTACAGCGTGCAGCTGGAGCATATTTGAAGGCGTAGCATCGAGATTTTGAGATATTTACTTGATACATTTGTAGTACTTGATAGACTTATTTGCTTATATAAGAGACTGTTATATCAGATATTTATTCAGAACTCCCTTCTATTAGGAGTTTATGTATTATGATTTTCTATATTATTATTTATTTATTAGTTGCTTTCTCTAATGTGGTCTCTTATATATTATCATCTTATTCTGTTCATATATATTCATTGTATTACATGTTGTCATTCCATTATGAAATCTTACAGATGTCTTGGATTAGTGTTTTGTTTTAATTTTTACCTGGGCGATCTGTCTTTTGTAGTATTACGGAGTTAGAAGTTGTCATTCGACGTTGATTTAGGGTATGACGAAGGGCGGATCGTCACGTTACTATCAGTAGATGTATAATAAGAATTCCAAAATATTTGGATAAGAGTGATTTGAAGGAACGAGGAAAAGAAATATTGATCTGAATGCACTGTGATGCAGATGTGAATTTGGTAAAAATTAGGATTTGGTAATCTGAATACGGTTTAGAGAAATTATTGGTAGATTCTTTTCAATCGTCCTTTAGATTGAACAAAAACTATTTATTCAAGGATCTTATTATGAAGCATCAACTTAATGGTACGTAGTTTATGTTGACCAAATGCAACGTGAACGATGTATAACTTCATCAATTACTTTCAACATGATCACAATTTTAGGTTAGGATCTCATTCAGTTTAAGGACTTCACTTAGTTTTGGAATTCTATTTGCTATGTGTAAATGGTCGAATAGAATAGGGTTGCTTTGTTTGGTTGCCTAAATGATTCTTTTTTGTATAATTTTAGACTTGGAATCGAATTTAAAACTTTTGCGGATTAAAGATATGGTTCTTCGATATCATGTTATTGGGTTAATTAAGGAGTGATATCTTATGTGCAATGATACAACTTAAAGTTGAATTGAAATTTCAAGGAGACGTTAAGCTATGTTCCCTAGGTTAAGACATCACCCAATTTCAATGTTCTTAGGTGATAGAAGAAACCATATAGTGATTCAAGTTATTTGTCTACTTAGGTGAGACGCATCCACTTTTGAGTAGTTCTTCCCCAGCATCTAAAAGAAGAACTGATGTGTATATTAGGATGATTTGGATGTTGTATATGTGCTTTTAGGGATTGTATGAGGTCATGTTTATACCTAGATTACTTATTATGTTGCAATTTGGCATCGGTTTATCTAAGTTAATAACTTAGATTTCAACAGTCATCATTATGCATGTACATTTGAGATTAGTATTTCAGAGTAAGTATATATGTACTTATAGTGAGACTTAATAAGTTGAGGTAGGAATAATGATCTAGTTTTGAGTATGTGGAGATTAGAGGATAGAATCAAATCTTTTCATTTTGCCTCCTTTTCAGAATGTTTTCTCATTTGTCGCTTATTAATGTAACTAAATTTCCTAGGAATGGTTGTACGTTGCTTTAGGTAATTGTTTCTTTGTTAGGACACGATTATTGGTTTGTTGATTTAGTTGTTTAGGTTATGCAACAGGTCATGTTGCTTGATCTTTGATTTTACTACTATGTTTTTATTTATGTAAGTTTCCCATTTTGTATCTATTTTTTTGATATGATGCATTGAGTAATAGTTGCATACATAAAGAAATTATAAGCTAATTCTAGGATGTATTGCACCGTGCCTGATATGCCATGTCACTTGCACACAATTTAGAAGGCGGACTAGTTTAGGAGGCTGACTTCAAGTTGCATTTTTGGATTAACTTACCATTATATATATCATGATCATGCATCCACATATATATGTTGCTATTATGGTTATAAAGTATATGTTGCTAAGGAAGTTTAGTGATAGAATTGTATGTGATATATATATATATATAATGTATGTGATATATATATGTATGTATGTATCAATGATTGTTCAAATAGTTGTTGATGTATACATTAATATGCTTGACTTGAATGGATGTTAGATTGTTTGGTTTTAATGGACCACTTGTAACAACCCTGTATTTTGTGATTATTTTAATTGTATATTTAATTATTTTAATTGAAATTCCCGATTTAAAGACTTTATTTTATTTATTAAAATGGATAAATTTTGTTATTTCAAATATAAATTTTGATTTTTATGTGAATTATAATTCCAATCATGAATAAATAGAATATTTTCCAAAAATAAGAATTTTTGTCAATATGGTCAAACTTTGACTTTTAAATTTAAAAATTTAAAGATTTGAATTTCTGAATTTTATCTTTTATAATGAAAATAAATAAAATTTTAAGTATACTGCTTTTCATTTCGTTGAAATCTGATTAATGTTGTGAAAGTTTTGCTTTTTAAACCATTATATGTAAATTGAATTATTTAACAAAATTGTTTATTTTAATTTATATAAATAATATTTTTGTTTGTCATATCATGTTCTAATTTTGTATATATGTGTAACATGACATGCTATGTATATAATTTTATTTTTAAAACATTTTAAAAGTTTATTTGTTATTTTCCAATATTAATTGTATTTTGTTTACAATTTTAAATTCTAGTTTCAATTTAATAAACTATTTTCTTATATATTTTCTATTTTTCCTAAAAGAATTTATTTATTTTCCTTTTTACTTTATTTTATTTTCATTTTTATATTTTATTTACTTACTTTTTATTGGTTTAATTTGAATAAAAGAAATTGAAAATTTGAAGAGACAAAAACTTTTCATTTCTTGTGACTTTTCATTAACCTTTTATGACGACCCGCCTTTCATTCCACAGAAAGACGCATCATTTTTAAGAAAGAAAGAGGCAGAAATAGAATGGATAGAAGAAAAGAACTCAACAATATCAAAATCTCACAGCGGAACGGAACAAAATATAATATATAACATAGCTATTACATAGTCATTTACATCAGAGTTGCACAGATACAACAACAGAAGATAGACAGTTATAAAAGGCTGTCTATTATACAACTCAAATACAACACATACATCACAGAGATAAATCACAGCGGAAACGCAATATTACTACAAACGCTGAAGCCTCCTACTCCATATCTCCTCCAGAATTCGTCAAAGCTAACCTGAATCCCTTGGCTACTCGTAAAAATTTGAGTACTCAAGAGTTTAAGAAAAACAGAATAAACTCCAGGTCAGACATGGGTCTGGTGTGAGTAAACGTGTGATAACCCGGTATTTTGGCAACATTATTTTAATAAATATTTAATCCAATTAAATAAAATGTAAACTCATCATTTTAAAATGAATAAATCTTTTGAAAATATTTGCCTTTTGTTTATATAGATTTGTATTTTTGAAAAGGAAATTTGATTTGTAAATTTAAATTAAATCTTTTAATAATATTTATAATAGAACCTATCTTATATAATTTAATTAAAATGCTTTATCCTATTAAAATTTGGTATAAAATATATATGGATGGTAATATTTGAAATAACATCAAATTCTATCAATATAAAATATAAATATAAGTAAGTAAGCCTATGAATATAATTTAAATATTGATAGTTAACATACAAACAGAATCAAAATGAAAACAAGAATTAAGTGGGTTTAGTATGCATACAACATAGATTTAAAATTGTAAGACAAAGTATAAAATAAAATAACACAACCATATGTATAAACTAAAACCTGAAACTATATGTTCATAAAATAAAAAGATAAAACAAAATTTCAACATGCATAGCAAACATAATGATAATTATGTAAACATATATTGAGACAGGAATTAAATTGTAGCCTACAATATATCATTTCAAGTATACATTAGGCCAAGTTTGAGCTGGAAGGAAATTTTTTGCCTGGTCAAAGAAAGAGGCTAGAAAAAAATATCCCTGTCCAAGTTTGTACCAGTAAACAAACCCTGTACACACTTTGTTTCTATATATATATATATATATCATCTTCTTTGTCCATTCGTTAATCAACTTTGTAAACCAGAGAATTATCTCACAACTGAAGTTAGATAAACAACTCAACACATCTTTCTTTCAACCTGTGAATTAGCTCCTAAAACAAATCCTCAAAATTTTCAAAACCTGTAAGACAAACTCAAAGAATTCAAGGAAAGCAACTCCCTGTAAATCAGTCTCTGAGATTTCTTCTCCAAGGCTCAGATTTTCAAGGATCAGCCACCTCAAAATATAAACAAAGAAATTCAAAGCTTCGAACTGTTTTAAGCTGTGTGCATCAACACAGGTGAGTAATCTACTACTCTTGTTAAATGCTTAAATCTGTTTGAAATTGATGTTTGTGAGTAAAACACATCATTTTAAAATATAAATCTGAGCATCTGATCCATGAAGAATATTGTGTTTGCATGTGTATTTTTGGATGTAACTCTCTATATCTATATGTGTTGTTCTGAGCAAAAAAATACTTTACATGTTCTTCTTTGTGTTTAGTCACAGAGTTAATAGTTAATCAAAATTTAAAAACATCTTCATTTCAACCATTTATAGGTGTTCAGTTTAAAATAAAATAAGTTGGTTTAAACTTAAATTATAGTCTAAAAATTGTATTAAGCATGTTAGCGAAATATTACAGCTATAAATTTAGTTTTACAGAACAAAACTTAGATTTATGTTAAATTCAAATGTTACAAATTGTCAATTCAATTCTATACCTTGAATCACCTTCAAAAGTTAGGATTTTTAAAACATAAATCTCAAATTTTAATATTGATATGAATGAGGATTTGGGAATTTACTGGGAATGGGATTTTGGGTAATATCTGATGATCTCGAGGTCTTTGGTGGTCGAGATCTTTTGTGAAGGTGGAGGTGGTATCAGTAAGTATGGGAAAAATAGTGGAAGCAGCCATTGGTGGTCGTGGCATCGGTGGTAGTTAGAACTAGGGTTTAAGGACCCAGAGGAGACGTGGTCAGTTTTTTTGTGATTTCGCCGTCGACAGAGTGTCGAGTTGGGCTGGACATGGATGGAATGTGTCTAGGTCGTGGACGAAGGTGTGGACGGAGTGATGGAGTTTCAGGAGATAGGGAAGGCCTGGTCGAGGCTGGTTTTTGGCGATGTTGAGTTTTCAGTCTCAACTGGGGATGTTCGATTTTGTTTTGGACTTCGTGGCAATGGATCGAAGGTCGAAATCGATTGAAGTGTTGAACGTCGACATGCGGAGGAGTTCATCGAAAGTCGCAGTGGTAGGGTTGAGCTGGTACGTGCACGACATCGTTGGCCGTGCCTGGGTGTTGAGTTGAGATTATCTCGAAGTTGTACTCGAGCCAGTGAGGGTCAGGCTCGGGTTATTACTCGTGTTCGTTGAGTTGTGTAACAACAATTTTTATGTTGACCAGAGTAAAACAAATTAAGATAAAAGAGGAAGAGGGTGGGGGGGCACTCGAGGCCAGTTTCGGGTAAAGTTCGGGTTTAACCCGAAGTAGTTAATAGGAAAGTTTTAATAATGTTTTTTAAAAGATTTTAAAAGTAATGTTTGAAATAAAATGGTTTTAAACTTATCTTAAATAAATTCTTTTCCTTTATAAATGTTTTCTAATTCGTTAATTAAGAAATTATATGTTTGTTTAACTTAAGTTTATCAAGTCAAAATTTAAACTTAATCGTTATAAATAATTTAAGTGATAATTAATGGTTGAAAGTCTTTAAATAAAATGATTAAGTAATTAATATAGATGATGATTTATCTTAAAGGTAATTAAGATTTTGATAATCAAAAAGAAGTAATTAAAGAATAATTATTTAGTAGAAGTAATTAAAGATTAATTATTTGGTGTAATTAACCAAAGGATTTTGGTGATTGATGATTACCTAATGGAATTGATAAGTGTAATCACTTAGTTAAGTAGTTGATAGATAAATTATCAGTTGTAACTTAAAATAAGGGAAATTACTTATTGAAAAATAATTAAAGGTTAATCACTTAGAAGGAGTAATTAAGGATTAAATTACTTAGTGAAATTAATTAAAGGATTAATATGACTGATTAAGGAGCTAATTAATTAAGATAAATTAATTACAGGATGGTTATGATTGATTAAGGCTAATTAATGAAAGTGATTAATTAAGGATCATTAATTAATGTAAATAATTAATTAATGAAAAAATCAATTTCTATAAATGGTTAAGGATAATTACTTCGTGTAATTAATTGATAGATAATTACATATTGTAAATAAAGAATAATTAGTCAAGGTTGATTAATTAAGAAAGATAATTAAGGGTGATTGATTAATTGGTTTATAATTGATTAATATTAGGTAAATGGTAATCTAAGTAATTAAGATTAGTAATTAATTTAATTAGACATAAACTGAATTAATTTTTGGAAGTGATCAATCTTGCTTATGAATGATTAGATGATGATTAGATGCCCTGAATTGATTGATACACCTGATATGAAATGGTTCGTGATATGATGTGTTGGGTGGGCAATGATAATGTGGTTATCTGTCAATGATGAATTGCTGAGTAAAAAGGTTGACATCTTTTACTTGCATTTCACTTGAATAACATGTGTTATGATGAACTGAATTCGAAGACCCCGGAGTCGGGTATTAGTTAATACCCGAAACCACTTCGATTCTTTACAAAATGATGAATCAATAGGTTAAAATGCAATTATTTAAGCGAGTTGGACCCTATAATCTAAGTTCTGGCAGTTAGAAATTGATGTGTGAATAAGGGATGCTTATAACAACTTGTGAAGTGAAAATTGATATAAGTTACCCGGGTTTATATGAGTTGTATACTTTTGTATTCCATGTTGGATGGATTTACTCACGCTGGTTTCCAGCCTGACCCGGGTGTTACTTTGATGTAATGCTCGGGTCGGACCGAGTATTACAGATTTTCAGGTAAGGACGTTCTGGTGCTCAGTAGGCAAACTGGATGGCAAGAACGTGTAGAGTATTTACGTTGTATTATATTATTGTAATTCTGAGACATGTTGATATGTATATGTCCAGTGTTTGAATATATGTGTAATATGATGTATTTAAATGAAATCGATAGATATAGTATTCTTTTGTAAACTGTTATTATTTATTATTATATTTCATCTGTTGCAAACGTGAGATGTTTGATGTTTCTGTTCTCTTTTTCTTCTATCTCTTTCTTCTTTCTTCCTAACTATCTGGGATTTTCGGGTTCGAAAATTTCGGGTTGTTACAGTTGGTATCAGAGTTGAAGGTTAAGCGAGAACCTTGGCTCTGGTGGGTGTACTCATTAAGGATTGGGTCAACAGTACCCTAGAATGAGTTGAGTATATATATATATATATATATATATATATATATATATGAGAGAGCGTACTTTTTATTTTCTTATATAAAGATTTTAAATGATTTCATATATGAATATATATATTTTGATATATAAAGCAATATTTCACACTAAATAGTGTGAATAAAATCTAAATGTTAAGTTTTAAATTTGGAATGAGATGTGATACCCAAAGTGATATAAGTTTTGAACTTATAAGACGGGAAGAATTTTGAAATTTGAAATGCGAATTCATATTTGAGTAGAGTTGGCTGAATTAAGTAAATTGAATTTAACTTTGGGAGAGTTAAATAAGTGTAGAACAAGCAACTTGAATTGGAAATTTCAAGATGAAATTGGAATTTAACGAGGAAAGTTAAATGGTTAATTTGAATTGCGAGTTTGTGTGATCTCAAAATGTGTTTGAGATCTGGGAATTGAAAATTGATGGATGATTTTAAATAAATTGGATGATATCATCATATTGTTGATAAAAAAAATCATTAAATTATGGATTGGATTTGTTTAAATGAATAAGAAATGAAGCGAGGTAATATATCCATTATTGAGATAAAAGGGAAATTTAACCTTAATTTGAAATTAAGGATAAGGGACTACTTTGAACTGAAAATTTGAATAATGGCATTTGTAAATTAATTTTTTTTTAAGAACTGGTTTCAAAACTGGAAGATAAAATTGGGTAATAAATTAAAATTTTAAGATAAAATTGTCTTGAACTCTTATTTGAACTCTGGGAAAAGCTAAGTAAATATAATTTAAAATGGAATTTGAGAATTTGACTCAAAATTAAATTGTTTAAAAATTTGGGTTATTGGTTTAAAAATGAAAGGTTAATTTGGTTTAAGGGGTTAAATCGACATTTGGAAATTTAACTCAGATTTATAGAATTCGGGACGGTTTAAATTTGAAAATTTGAATTGAATTAGTTCAAAATGAATTTGATTTAAATTAATTAGAATTGAAGATGAACAGGTATGGAATTCAAATGGAAAATTTGAGTTGGATTAATTGGAAATAAAATTGGAAAAAAGTGTTTTCAAATTCAAATGAGAATTGGAATTAATTCTTATAGAAATTTAAAGGATTTGAAATTGAAGTGGTTCAATTGATAATAGTCCAAAATTGATTGGAATAATTTGAAATTATAATTAAAGTGAACAGGTTTAAAATAAATTGGAATTTGATTTAAATTGGGAAAGAAATCAGGATTGATCCAAATTGAATTGGGTTTAAATCAATTTTTATGGAAACTGAAGGTTATTTAAATTGGAATTGAGTCAATTTAAAAGGAAATGGAAATTTAAATTGAATTGTTGGGGAAGTGAACAGTTTGACTCTGGACTATTTTCAATATAAAATGTTTTAATATAAATTTATCCTTCCAAGCTATTTAATAAATACAACCTTTCTTTTAAAGCCAAATTATTTAATATTTGTTTTACCATTATTTTTGGAACTATTTAACAATTTTTCAACCGTTTTATAAACTAATTACTATTTTTCAACTATTTCACAAACTAATTTCTATTTTACAAACTATTTTACAATTATCTAAAATTTCTATAATTATTTAACTATTTTCCAACTATTTTATAGCTATTTTGCAAAGTAATAATTATTTTTCAACTACTTATCTATTTTTAAAATTTTCAAGCTATTTTCTAAATATAAACTGGTTGGAGTTTAAACTGTTATTGATTAAATACCCAATTGAGATAATGATTGAAGATATCATCCAAATGAGAATTAAGGCAATTGTAAATAAGTGAATGGGAATTAAAGGAAATGTGAATAGAAAGGAAATTGATTTGGCTAATAATCAATGAAAATAAATACGTAGGATGTACGTATATTATTCTATTCGCATAGTGATTTGATCTAGATTCGAGCATAGAATTTCGAGATAGTTATATCGATCCGAGTGGGATTTTTCACTCAATTTTCGACGGCGAACCTGGATATGGATTGTCGATTGGTTATGGATATTCTCTATCATAGTTATAGCTATGCAAGGAGAATGATGGTTTCCGATCAAGAAACCAGATTTGTGTCCGTACTAGAAAGTCGGGTGGATGATACTAGTTCGAAAGTGAAATTATGTGATCGAGAGAGTGATCAGATTGGTATAGCGTACAGATGATATGTGTACATCATACGGATTTGAATGAAATTGATATTGAAAAGAGTAATCAAATTTGAATATTTGATTTTGAGTAAACAATGTTAAATATCTTTGTTTTATAAGATGAAACTCCCATTGTTGAATCTATTGCCAGAAGGAAAGGATGTTTGAAGGTGTTTGAAGTATAAAGGGATTTTATACGAGTTCGAATAATCCAAAGTTTTTAAATTTTTTATATATATCTATATATATATAAAGGATCTTATGAGGATTTTGGAAAAAATGTTTTGGGAACCTTTGGTTTTGGAAAGGCTTTTGATTTTTTGGATAAATGAATATTGAAATTTGAAAAGCCTAGTTTGAGAATTATCGATTTAGGGATAATCGATTTTGTGTAAAGGAGCGTTGTATGAGATCATACTAGGTGTATGATTTGAAAGATACTATATGTGTATAGTATAAAGTGTTTTGATAATGGCTCTGGTGAAAAAGGAGCTTCCTTAAAATGAACTTCTCAGGAGTGCCACCGGGGTGGTGCTGCCTTGAGCCTCAAGGGGGGGGGGTTCTAAAATTGATCTTGTGGGGAGTCCGGACAAAACTAGTTCCTGAGGATTATGAGTAGAGTATACCATAGCGAAAGTCGTGTGTGCCGCTGAGAGCCAACAGTTACATGGACTTTTGCTGCGATGGCAACGTAACCCAGGATGTAACTGCAACCTATGGTAACATAGCGAAAATCGTGTGTGCCGCTGAGAGCCAACAGTTTGCGTTTGATTTTATATTGGTAGACTGCGACCTATGTAGGAGTGGAGAAGTTTCATTTTGACAGCGAAAATCGTGTGTGCTGCCGAGAGCCAACAGTTACATGGACTTTTGCTGTGATGGAAACGTAACTCTGGGATGTAAATGCGATCTGTTGTGGGTTCCATGGTGTAATAGAGAGGCGCGGAGTGCCTACAGTTACATGGACTTTTGCTGCGATGGCAACGTAACCCAGGATGTAACTGGGACCATGGATGGGGGTGATGATTTCCAGAGAATTCTCACCAAAGATATTCCTCTATTTTCAAAAACTGTTTTCTATATTTTCAATAAAATTATTTTTCAAAATATTTTCAATGGATGTAAAAAAAGGGGTCTGCCAAGCACTTGTAGAGGTCGTACGCCTGATCAACGTATGACCGAGTTTCTGTGAGAACGAGGATGGACTTGTCGAAACATCGAGTTATAAAAGTTTTTTTATAAAAACTATTGTAGAAATATTATATAGATTTTAAAGTAGTTTGAAAATGATCAAAGAAAATTTATATGATTTTAAGCATTTTAATAAATCCGGCTTCGTTCCTTTTCGAGGACGAATAGATTCAAAGGGGGGAGGAATGTGATAACCCGGTATTTTGGCAACATTATTTTAATAAATATTTAATCCAATTAAATAAAATGTAAACTCATCATTTTAAAATGAATAAATCTTTTGGAAATATTTTCCTTTTTTTTATATAGATTTGTATTTTCGAAAAGGAAATTTGATTTGTAAATTTAATTTAAATCTCTTAATAATATTTATAATAGAACCTATCTTATATAATTAAATTAAAATGCTTTATCCTATTAACATTTGGTATAAAATATATATGGATGGTAATATTTGAAATAACATCAAATTCTATCAATATAAAATATAAATATAAGTAAGTAAGCCTATGAATATAATTTAAATATTGATAGTTAACATACAAACAGAATCAAAATGAAAACAAGAATTAAGTGGGTTTGGTATGCATACAGCATAGATTTAAAATTGTAAGACAAAGTATAAAATAAAATAACACAACCATATGTATAAACTAAAACCTGAAACTATATGTTCATAAAATAAAAAGATAAAACAAAATATCTACATGCACAGCAAACATAATGATAATTATGTAAACATATATTGAGACAAGCATTAAATTGTAGCCTACAATATATCATTTCAAGTATACACTAGGCCAAGCTTGAGCCGGAACGAAAATTTTTCCCTCGTCAAAGAAAGAGGCTAGAAAAAAATATCCCTGTCCAAGTTTGTACCAGTAAACAAACCCTGTACACACTTTATTTCTGTATATATCATCTTCTTTGTCCATTCATTCATTAACTTTGTAAACCAGAGAATTATCTCACAACTGAAATTAGATAAACAACTCAACACATCTTTCTTTCAACCTGTGAATTAGCTCCTAAAACAAATCCTCAAAATTTTCAAAACCTGTAAGACAAACTCAAAGAATTCAAGGAAAGCAACTCCCTGTAAATCAGTCTCTGAGATTTGTTCTCCAAGGCTCAGATTTTCAAGGATCAGCCACCTCAAAATATAAACAAAGAAATTCAAAGCTTCAAACTGTTTTAAGCTGTGTGCATCAACACAGGTGAGTAATCTACTACTCTTGTTAAATGCTTAAATTTGTTTGAAATTGATGTTGGCGAGTAAAACACATCATTTTAAAATATAAATCCGAGCATCTAATTCATGAAGAATATTGTGTTTGCATGTATATTTTTGGATGTAACTCTGTATATCTATATGTGTTGTTCTGAGCAAAAAAATACTTTACATGTTCTTCTATGTGTTTAGTCACAAAGTTAATAGTTAATCAAAATTTAAAAACATCTTTACTTCAACCATTTATAGGTGTTCAGTTTAAAACAAAATAAGTTGGTTTAAACTTAAATTATAGCCTAAAAATTGTATTAAGCATGTTAGCGAAATATTACAGCTGGAAATTTAGTTTTACAGAACAAAACTTAGATTTATGTTAAATTCAGATGTTACAAATTGTTAATTCAATTCTATATCTTGAATCACCTTTAAAAGTTAGGATTTTTAAAACATAAATCTCAAATTTTAATATTGATATGAATGAGGGTTTGGGAATTTACTGGGAATAGGATTTTGGGTAATATCTGATGATCACGAGTTCTTTAGTAGTCGGGATCTTTGGTGAAGGTGGAGGTGGTATCAGTAAGTATGGGAAAAATAGTGGAAGAAGCAATCGGTGGTCGTGGGATCGGTGGTAGTCATAACTAGGGTTTAAGGCCCAGAGGAGACGCGGTCAGTATTTTTGTGATTTCGCCGTCGACAGAGTGTCGAGTTGGGCTGGACATGGACGGAACGTGTCTGGGTCGTGGACGAAGGTGTGGACAGAGTGATGGAGTTTCACGTGACAGGGATGGCCTGGTCGAGGCTGGTTTCGGGCGATGTTGAGTTTCCAGTCTCAACTGGGGATGTTCGATTTTGTTTTGGACTTCGTGGCAATGGATCGATGGTCAGAGTCGATTGAAGTGTTGAACATCGACATGCGGAGGAGTTCATCGACAGCCGCGGTGGCAGGGTTGAGCTGTGCACGTGCACGGCATCGTTGATCGTGCCTGGGTGTTGGGTTGAGATTATCTCGAAGTGGTACTCGAGACAGTGAGGGTCAGGCTCGGGTTATTACTCGTGTTCGTTGAGTTGTGTAACAGCAGTTTTTATGTTGAACAGAGTAAAACAAATTAAGATTAAAGAGGAAAAGGAGAGGCGGGACTCGAGGCCAGTTTCGGGTAAAGTTTTGGTTTAACCCGAAGAAGTTAATAGGCAAGTTTTAATAATGTTTTTTAAAAGATTTTAACAGTAATGTTTGAAATGAAATGGTTTTAAACTTATCTTAAATAAATTCTTTTCCTTTATAAATGTTTTCTAATCCGTTAATTAAGAAGTTATATGTTTGTTTAACTTAAGTTTATCAAGTCAAAATTTAAGATATTTAAACTTAATCGTTATAAATAATTTAAGTGATAATTAATGGTAGAATGTATTTAAATAAAATGATTAAGTAATTAATATAGATGATGATTTATCTTAAAGGTAATTAAGATTTTAAGAATCAAAAAGAAGGAATTAAAGAATAATTACTTAGTAGAAGTAATTAAAGATTAATTATTTGGTGTAATTAACCAAAGAATTTTGGCGATTGATGATTACCTAATGGAATTGATAAGTGTAATTACTTAGTTAAGTAGTTGATAGATAAATTATCAGTTGTAAGTTAAAATAAGGGAAATTACTTATTGAAAAATAATTAAAGGTTAATCACTTAGAAGGAGTAATTAAGGATTAAATTACTTAGTGAAATTAATTAAAGGATTAATATGACTAATTAAGGGGCTAATTAATTAAGATAAATAAATTACAGGATGGTAAATTACTGTTTGTGATTGATTAAGGCTGATTAATGAAAGTGATTAATTAAGGATCATTAATTAATGTAAATAATTAATTGATGAAAAGATCAATTACTATAAATGGTTATGGATAATTACTTCGTGTAATTAATTGAGAGATAATTACATATTGCAAATAAAGAATAATTAGTCAAGGGTGATTAATTAAGAAATATAATTAAGGGTGATTGATTAATTGGTTTATAATTGATTAATATTAGGAAAATGGTAATCTAAGTAATTAAGATTAGTAATCAATTTAATTAGAGATAAATTGAATTAATTTTTGGAAGTGATCAATCTTGCTTATGAATGATTAAATGATGATTAAATGCCCTGAATTGATTGATACACCTGATATGAATGGTTCGTGATATGATGTGTTGGGTGGGCAATGATAATGTGGTTATCTGTCAATGATGAATTACTGAGTAAAAAGGGTGACATCTTTTATTTAAAGTTGAATTGCATGTCACTTGAATAACATATGTTATGATGAACTGAATTCGAAGAGACCGGAGTCGGGTATTAGTAAATACCCGAAACCAATTCGATTCTTTACAAAACGATACGTGGAATCAATAGGTTAAAATGCAATGATTTAAGTGAATTGGACCCTATAATCTAATTTCTTGCATTTAGAAATTGATTTGTGAACAAGGGATGTTTATAACTACTTGTGAAGTGAAAATTGATATAAGTTACCCAGGTTTATATGAGTTGTATACTTTTGTATTCCATGTTGGATGGGTTTACTCACGCTGGTTTCTAGTCTGACCCGGGTGTTACTTTGATGTAATGCTCGAGTCAGACCGAGTATTGCAGATTTTCAGGTAAGGACGTTCTGGTGCTCAGTAGGCGAGCTAGATGGCAAGAACGTAGAGTATTTCCGTTGTATTATATTATTGTAATTCTGAGACATGTTGATATGTATATGTCCAATGTTTGAATATATGTGTAACTCTGATGTATTTATATGAAATCGATAGATATAGTATTCTTTTGTAAACTGTTATGATTTATTTTTATATTTTATCCGTTGCGAATGTGAGATGTTTGATGTTTCTGTTCTTCTTTTTCTTCTATCTCTTTCTTCTTTCTTCCTAACTATCTGGGATTTTCGGGTTCGAAAATTTCGGGTCGTTACAAAACGGGTTAAAGTTGCTTAACTTTTAAAAACCTTTGAAAACAAAAGGTATCACGTAAGACTCCCCACACATAAACATGGGTAAGTTTTTACCTTATGTTAACCAAAACATTTGATAGGAAATCCAGTGGTATTATAATAGTGTCTAGGGTTTTCAAGTAAATAAGAAATAACCGAAATTGTTACATGATTAAATTCCAACTACTAGCCACAAAAGGGGTAAATCTCATCCTACTTGGGCATGACCCACTTAGCTTTGCTGCACCTTCCCTGTTTTAGCCATTCCCGGTTGATGAGGCTTAAGGCTACGATTACCTTTATAGAACACATCTATCTTAGAATACTCATCGTCCACCTAACGATGTTCTAAAAGCATTCAATCCATACAAGTTCGTTCCGGGTTCGAACAAAACCGAAGGCATTATTTCGTTACACTCATTTTGGAATCACCCTCCGAGTTAACGACAATAACCCTTAAACTCTGAATACTCCATCTCGAACCTGAAAGCACTATCTTCGTTATACTCGTATTGGAATCACCCTTAGAGTTTTTAACAACAGATAGTTCTTACACTTCGAGTCTTCAACTCGATCTTCACTTGAATTCATGACCTCACATTTAACTTGGATTGATGTGGTTTTCGGATAATCAAATATAATACCCAATCCCGATCTCATCGAACCAAACGTGTCTTAAAGGCCAAGTTGTTTAAAGGTTTAAACAATTCAATTAAATTCAATTCAATTCACTTCAATGCTTTGAATTCACACAGCATTAACACATATAAATATCACACATTTATCATTGATATAACCAATATCATATCAAAGAATGTCACAACAAATCATCAATAGATATCAATCCAATAGATATCATCCAATTCAGACATTCAACAAACAATCATCCATAAGCAAGCATTATCAATTCATATCATAATCAATTTAATTACTTAAATTAAATTAACTCCTTAAGAGCTAATCACTTAATCTTGCTCATACAATCATTAATTAATTACTAACCTAAATTAATTAATCACTCCTTGATTAACTTAATTAATCAATTAGTTAGTCCCTAATTCCGGATTACTTTAATACAAAGTAATTAATCCTTAATACAAAGTAATTAATCCTTAATTACTTTCATAATCAATTAATTAACCTTTAATTAACTGATTAATTATCCATCAACTATCGATTAATAACCTTAATTATTAATCAATATTCCTTAATACATATTAATTAATCCATAATTACTTTATAATTAATTAATTAATCATTAATTAATTAACTAATTATTTCTTAATTATTAGTTAATAAACCTAATTATTAATTATTAATTAACAACTTAATTACAGATTAATTACTCCTTAATCACCAGTTAATTAATCTTTAATTAACAGTTAACCAATCCTTAATTATCATTTGATTAATCCTTAATCACATTTGATTAATCAAGTAATTACCACTTAACAACTTCTTAATTAATCCTTAATTAAGGATTAATTATTCTTCAATTATTAATTAATAAAACTTAATTATAAATTAAGCACTTCTTAATTACTAATTAAGTAACCTTCATTTACTTAATTAACTACTCATTAATTACTTAATTAATCAATCTTAATCACTAGACTAATTAAGTCTTTATTACACTTAATTACTTGATTTATTAAGCTCTGATCATTAATTAATAATCTAGTTAATGATCTTTTTAATTACAATTTAATTAATCTTAAATTAATTAACCTTTAATCCTTAAACATTTATTAATCAAATAATTATTTTCCCTTAATTAATTTCTTAATCAATCCTTTATATTAAACTAATTAATTAAACTTAATTTCTTTAATAAACTTAATCAAAATTAAGATATTAAAACCTTAATTAAGATAAAACATTATCTTATAAATGCTTTAATTTCCCTTAATATATTTACATCATTTATCTTTAAAATAATCTTTACTTAATTAAATCATTAATTAAGTTTTTAAATATAAAATAATCATTTATCTTAAAAAAATAAAGTTATCAAAATATAACTTTAAATAGCTTAAACATTTATCAATTAATAGTTTAAAAACAATTTTCAATTTGAATTTAAAACTTTTTCTATTACATACAACTTTAAAATTTCATTCATAACTCAATTTTAAAATCACTTTAAATTTTCTTAACAAAGTTTAAATTTATCAAACTTCAAAACTTCTTAATCAAAATGTTTAAGGATACATTTATTAAACATCAAGTAATTTATATAAGAGTTTTAACCAATTTAAAATTTAAAATTTAAAAAAAAATATAAGTTTAAAACATTTAAAACCTTAAAACTGTTTAACATTTGCTGCTTCAGGTCAAACCCGTAGCTTACTTGAGTCAAACCCGAGTTTTTCCCTAACTTCCCATTTTCTTTTAAACTTGGACTAAATTTTAAGTTTAAAACTACAGGCTAACCATCCAATATACTCGAGAACAAACTCGAGCTACCCATCCAAATACTCGAGCTCGACTTCGAGACCTTCACAGCCCCAATCTTCTGACACGCACCCACCATCACGTGCACATGCACCACCACCTGAGGCTACTCCGACCATCGACATTGCCTCTGGCACTTCACCCTACATCACAACATCACAACCCGACCACAAAACCACACAAACAAGACTTCGATCAAGATTTGACTACCCAGTTCGCTTGAAACCAAAAACAACTTCCCATAAACTCCCTTCGACCACCAAGCTCCGACCACCAGAGATCGAACGACTCTGGCCACCTCTCGCTGACCCAACACGCAACCATTTCCATGAGTTACATGACGCTCGGTCAATCAGAGACAAAGCACTGACCAAAAATTCCTGCTTCAACCAAACTAGGGTTTATAACCCATACTAGACCATTGCCGACACCACAGGAGGTGATAAACCGTCCTAACATTTTTTTCCTGAACCACCATTACCTCCTCCACCTCGAGTAGTATTTCCGACCACCCCAAATGCTCCAGCCTCCAGAAATTACCCAAAACCCATTTTCCAAAAATCCCCAAAATTCACATTCAATCCAACATAAAAAATTATGATTTTTGTTATAAAAATCCTAACCTTCAGAGATGTTCCAAGATATATACTTGAATCATCTAATTGTTGACATCAATTTTTGACTATATCACAGTTTATACTGTAAAATACATATCCTGATTGATACTATTATCAATTCTTGCTTTTCATATTTTTACAATTTAAATCTTGTTGTTTTAAACAAATTTCGTTTAAACATCTCAAAATAAAACTAACCAGAGAAGTAACTAACTGATTTGAATTTATTTTACACCCTATAGTTCAAAAACAGAAAGAAACTGACATGCACACACATTAACACATTCATATATATATATATATATATATATATATATATATATATATATATATATATGTGTGTGCAGTAATAACACAACAAGCATCATTAACTTAAAACTTTCATAAGCAACCATCATTTACTTACTTAAGCCTTTAAGTAAAAAGTTTAGTCACTGTTTAAATAGGTAGAGCTTGAAACTGGAATGAAAAACTAAAGCCCCTTTTTGAAAATTCGAAAAACTGTAGTTGCTTTTAACTTCTGAAATTTGTACTGCTTGAAACTTGAAGACTGGAAAGCTTGACACTTGATTGCTTAACTGGAACAAAGTGATTCAACTACATTCCAGGTTTGCAGTTTTGAAAAATCTACAGGCTTTTGATAAATGCTTGATAAAACAGGTTACAGCTTTGAAGATTTCTACAGGCCTTGAAAATGCTTGAAGTGTTTTTGATAGAAGGCTTGATAGAAGAGGATTACAAGTTTCTGAACCCGATGTTTGATTTTTCTTTGAAAAATGATTTTTGTTGAGGAATGAATTTCAGGTCGAAGATGACATTATAGGCTTTGAAAATGTTTCAGAGGAGATATAAATTTCTGATTTTAGTTGTATGGTTTGAGGAGGTTACAGGATTTGAGAATTTTTTGGTTGAAGATTTGTTACAACTTGTTTTTGAGGAAATGAATGCAAGGCTGGCCAGGATTTCTTGAGGAAAGTTTACAGGAATTTAGAAAAATGGTTTTCAGGTTGATTTGGGAAATTGAATACAAGAGTGGCCATTAATTTCTGAATTGAAAGACAAAGAATGAAGAAGGTAATGGGAGTTTATATAATGTGAATTATTGTTTATCAAAATAAAAAAAATAAACACAAAGAGGGACACTTGTTTAATTTTGTTCACATTTGTCATTACTAATCCTAATCTACTTACACATGTTAATCAATAAGCTTTAAAATTTAACACTTGTCCTTTCTTATTTTTAAATTATTTTTAAATGACTTAAAAGCCTTTATTATTAATTTTCCTAATATGTATATGCTTTTGTAAATTTATAAATGCGTTTTCTTATCTTATAAAAATAAAAATTTTAAAAGAAAATCAAATAAAAACCAATTAATTTTTTTAATAAAATCGTATAAAATTATTTGATCCATTTTAAATGCTAATTTAAATGCTTTTGCATTTATTTACTACTAAATAAATATTTTCTAAATTTATATAAATAAATTTTTTTTGTTTTAAATTAATATAAAACAAATCTTAATTTAAAATAAAAACTTTATTCATATATTCTTTTTCAATTCCAAATTTCAATTCAAATTTCAAATTTTAAATCCAAATTCAATTTAAACTTCAATTTAAAATCAAATCAAATGTATTTATATTAAATCAAACAAACATATTATTAAATTAAGAAATATTAAATTCAAATTTTAAAGTCAACTTTTAAATAAATATATATTTAAACAACACTTATTAAATTGAAATGTTAAGCCTATTAAAATCAAATTTATAAAAAAACACAAATTAAATAACTATTCTATTTAAAATCAATTTATCTCTAAATTTAAAAATATCACATAAATTTTATTTTGGTTATTTATATTTGAAGATAACAATTTTATCAATTTTAAATTATTTAATTAAGAGATTATCACCTTTTAAATTCCCCGAAATTCCGGGATATTACATTCCTCCCCCCTTAAAAGAATTTCGTCCTCGAAATTTAAAACAAAGATAATCCAAAATCTTTTATTTCATTTTAACTATTCAAGCGTACCTATCAGCCAAACATTATTAACCAATCAACAATTCATCTAAACAACCAGTTTGTCTAAACAAACAATTCATTCAATCAAACAATCCTAGCTATCCGGACATAGATCCAGATAAGTCTTCCTAAAACTATTCAGAGTTTTCCCAAGACAAACTCTGAAATCCTAACTCCACAAAAAAAGATAGATCGTTTACGTATTTCCTCAGATGAGATATGTGAAAAATAATGTGAATTCCAGCCATGCAAACTGGCTATTCAACCTTGAAGATTACAACACTAATCTTTGCTTGATAAGCTCCACCATCGCAGATACCTCAAAGACCAAATTTGGACCAAGAACCAGACGATCTCCCGACTCTGCTCAACAGAATGGAAATCTACAAGGTCTACTAAACAAAGCTTCACAGGATGCCATCTAGATACTCGCCTGATAACTATACGAGAATTCTGTTAAATGCAGATGATTCTCCAAACATCCACAAAAATCCAAAACACAGGCTCTCTCAAATCCCTAAGATTTGGTTCTGCCTTTCCGTTGGTCTGGGAATGATAGGCTGTATCCAAACTAAATTTCGAATCCAATGTTGATCACAAAGCCTCCCAAAACTAGCTGGAGAAGATAAGATCACAATTGCTAACAATGCTGACTGGAACACCAAGCAGTCAGACAAATTCTCAAGAAAAACTCAGCCAAAGATGCTGCAGAACGGATTGCCTTAACCAAAATAAGATGGGTGCTCTTGGTCACCCAATCCACAATCACCCATATTCCTTTATTTTCCTTTTTGTTCCTTGGCAAACCGTCAAAGAAATCCAAAGAAATCACTTCCTACTTCACTTCGTAACCTCCAAAGACTGCAACAAACCAGTGGTCTTCTACTGGTCACCAACACCTGCTGACAGATCGCACATCCAAAGATTAAAGCAGCTGCATCCTACTTCGTGCTTGGCCACCAGAAGACTCTCTTCACGTTCATATATCTCTGAACACCCTGGGTTGGACTCAACCTGGAGCGATGACTCCCTGCTAAACTTCTTGCTTCAAAATCCAAGAATTCGGAACACAAATCCTTTCCGATGATCCTCAATGTTCCTTGGCCATTAATCTCAAAACTGGAACACTGGCCATTCTTTGACTCACTTCATCTATCTCAGATGCACACAAACGTCCGAGCAGATCTCAAACTTATTCTTGCCTTCAGAGATAGCTAGAACTGGCACACTAGTCAACCTTGCCTTCAATCTAAGAAAATCTCTTCACACTCGATTCCACTTATACTTCCTGTAGAACTCTGCCAAACTAGAAAACTGCAATTTCTTCTACTCCTGAATAGTAGCTATCCAAGTTGGATCTACAGAAATACCATCATCAAAAAAAAAATGCTTCATCAAAGCCTCAAACACTAACTCCAAATGTCGCTTGCTCTTCCTTCAGACTTGGAGTAGACAAGAAAAATATTGATGAACACATGAACAATTTATACCACACATCCCAAAACTTGGTTCATCAAATCCACACAGAATCTCAAAAGACTTATCCGTCAAGGTCATAAAGACAACAGTTGAACTCCAACTGGGAAAAACTAGGCTGAACAATAGGCACTGCTTTCGAAACTAAGACGATCCAAATCTTTATCTTCCAATGAGGAAAACCTTCGCTCCCTTGGAACATCCGAAAATCACTGACCATCTCGATAGACTCTACACCTTCTGGCGATGCCTCACTCCACGCAGAAGATGACTCAAAAGAACTCTGGCATCATCGCAAGTCACTTTTGCGATTCTTCCCAACCCAGCCTCCAAAGATACAATCCTTGCTTCTCCATCAAAATAGTCCAATACTATCCAACCAACCCAAATCCAAAACAAAATCAAAACCCTTTAAATCAAATAAAAAGGGTTACCAGAAGAACTATGGGGAAGATAAGAAAATCTTAAGCCTCTACATATCTGATCTATCTTGGTTATTCACCTATAGGGTTAGATACAAAGATCGGATGGTCAACTAAACAAAGAGAGAGATAAAACTCCTCTAGACCTCACGTTGGAAATTCGAACAGATACCCAACAAATTTATATAGGTATATAGTTATATAAAAAAATTACAAATACGCGCTCTCAAGATAGACACCACTCCAGAGCCTAGGTATTATCTCAACCTATGCTCTGATACCAAGTGCGACGACCCACCTTTCATTCCACAGAAAGACGCATCATTTTTAAGAAAGAAAGAGGTAGAAATAGAATAGATAGAAGAAAATAACTCAACAATATTAGAATCTCACAACGGAACGGAACAAAATATATTATATAGCATAGCTATTATATAGTCATTTACATCAGAGTTACACAGATACAACAACACAAGATAGACAGTTATAAAAGGCTGTCTATTATACAGCTCAAATACAACACATACATCATAGAGATACATCACAGCGGAAACACAATATTACTACAAACGCTGAAGCCTCCTGCTCCATATCTCCTTCTGAATTCGTCAAAGCTAACCTGAATCCCTTGGCTACTCGTAAAAATTTGAGTACCCAAGAGTTTAAGAAAAACAGAATAAACTCCGGGTCATACATGGGCCTGGTGTGAGTAAACAGATTAAAGTTGCTTAACTTTTAAAAACCTTTGAAAACAAAAGGTATCACGTAAGACTCCCCACACATAAACATCGGTAAGTTTTTACCTTACGCTAACCAAAACATTTGATAGGAAATCCAGTGATATTATAATAGTGTCTAGGGTTTTCAAGTAAATAAGAAATATACGAAATTGTTAGATGATTAAATTCCAGCTACTAGCCACAAAAGTGGGTAATACAATCAAAACCGTAAGGGCACCTAGGAAGATTGGGTTTCCATCAATGGCAGGGGTACTGGGGTACCGCCCGTAACAGTACGTGGCCTAGATCACTGTACCAAGGATCCACCCTAATCCCCTGCAACACAAAGCCGAAACCATTCCTTAATGAAAAGTTCCAACCAAGACAACCCCGGCGATTCTACTTGGACATGACCCACTTAGCTTTGCTGCACCTCCCCTCCATTCTCGGTTGATGAGGCTTGAGGCTACAATTATCTTTAAAGAACACATCTATCTTAGAATGCACATCGTCCACCTGACGATGTTCTGAAAGCATTCAATCCATACAAGTTCGTTCCGGGTTCGAACGAAACCGAAGGCATTATTTCGTTACACTCATTTTGGAATCACCCTCAGAGTTAACGACAATAACCCTTGCACTCTGAAAACTCCATCTCGAACCTGAAAGAACTATCTTCGTTATACTCGTATTGGAATCACCCTTAGAGTTTTTAACGACAGATAGTTCTTACACTTCGAGTCTTCAACTCGATCTTCACTTGAATTCACGACCTAACATTTGACTTGGATCGATGTGGTTTTCGAATAATCCAATATGATACCCGATCCCGGTCTCATCGAGCCAAACGTGTCTTAAAGGCCAAGTTGTTTAAAGGTTTAAACAATTCAATTCAATTCAATTCACTTCAGTGCTTTGAATTCACACAGCATTAACACAGATAAATATCACACATTTATCATTGATATAACCAATATCATATCATAGAATGTCACAACATATCATCAATAGATATCAATTCAATAGATATCATCCAATTCAGACATTCAACAAACAATCATCCATAAGCAAGCATTATCAATTCATATCATAATCAATTTAATTACTTAAATTAAATTAACTCCTTAAGAATTAATCACTTAATCCTGCTCATACAATCATTAATTAATTACTAACCTTAATTAATTATCACTCCTTGATTAACTTAATTAATCAATTAATTAATCCCTATTTTCGGATTAATTATCAATTAATAATCCTTAATTATTAATTAATCTCCTTTAATACAAAGTAATTAATCCTTAATTACTTTCATAATCAATTAATTAACCTTTAATTAACTGATTAATTATCCATCAACTATCGATTAATAACCTTAATTATTAATCAGCATTCCTTAATACAAATTAATTAATCCATAATTACTTTTATAATTAATTAATCGTTAATTAACTAACTTATTATCTCTTAATTATTAATTAATAAACCTAATTATTAATTAACAACTTAATTACAGCTTAATTACTCCTTAATCACTAGTTAATTAATCTTTAATTAACAGTTGACCAATCCTTAATTATCATTTGATTAATCCTTAATCACATTTGATTAATCAAGTAATTACCACTTAACAACTTCTTAATAAATCCTTAATTACAGATTAATTATTCTTCAATTATTAATTAATAAAACTTAATTATAAATTAAGCACTTCTTAATTACTAATTAGGTAGCCTTTATTTACTTAATTAACTACTCATTAATTACTTAATTAATCAATCTTAATCACTAGATTAATTAAGTCTTAATTACACTTAATTACTTGATTTATTAAGCTCTGATCACTAATTAATAATCTAGTTAATGATCTTTTTAATTACAATTTAATTAACCTTAAACTAATTAACCTTTAATCCTTAACCATTTATTAATCAAGTAAATTATTTTCCCTTAATTAATTTCTTAATCAATCCTTTATAATTAAACTAATTACTTAAACTTAATTTCTTTAATTAAGTTAATCAAATTAAGATATTAAAACCCTAATTAAGATAAAACATTATCTTATAAATGCTTTAATTACCCTTAACATAATTACATCATTTATCTTTAAAAATATCTTTACTTAATTAAATCATGAATTAAGTTTTTAAATATAAAATAATCATTTATCTTAAAAATAAAGTTATCAAAATATAACTTTAAATAGCTTAAACATTTATCAATTAATAGCTTAAAAACTATTTTCAATTTGAATTTAAAAACTTTGTCTTTTATATAAACCTTTAAAATTTCATTCATAACTCAATTTTAAAATCACTTTAAATTTTCTTAACAAAGTTTAAATTTATCAAACTTCAAAACTTCTTAATCAAAATGTTTAAGAATACATTTATTAAACATCAAGTAATTTATATAAGAGTTTTAAACCAATTTAAAATTTTAAATTAAAAAAAACATGTTTAAAACTTTTAAAACCTTAAAACTGTTTAACATTTGCTGCTTCAGGTCAAACCCGTAGCTTATTCGAGTCAAATCCGAGTTTTTCCCTTACTTCCCATTTTCTTTTAAACTTGGACTAAATTTTAAGTTTAAAACTACAGGCCAACCATCCAATATACTTGAGAACAAATTCGAGCTACCCATCCAAATATCGAGCTCGACTTCGAGACCTTCATAGCCCTAATCTTCTGACACGCACCCACCATCACGTGCACATGCACCACCACCTGAGGCTACTCCGACCATCGACATTGCCTCCGGCACTTCGCACTACATCACAACATCACAACCCGACCACAAAACCACACAAACAAGACTTCGATCAAGATTTGACTACCCAGTTCGCCTGAAACCAAAAACAGCTTCCCATAAACTCCCTTTCGACCACCAAGCTCCGACCACCAGAGATCGAACGACTCTGGCCACCTCTGCTGACCCAACACGCAACCATTTCCTTGAGTTACACAACGCTCGATCAATCAGAGACAAAGCACTGACCAAAAATTCCTGCTTTAACCAAACTAGGGTTTAAAACCCATACTCGACCATTGCCGACACCACAGGAGGTGATAAACCATCCTAGCATTTTTTCCTGAACCCCCATTACCTCCTCCACCTCGAGTAGTATTTCCGACCACCCTAAATGCTCCAGCCTCCAGAAATCACCCAAAACCCATTTTCCAGAAAACCAAAAAATTCACATTCATTCCAACATTAAAAATTATGATTTTTGTTATCAAAATCCTAACCTTCAGAGATGTTCCAAGATATATACTTGAATCATCTAATTGTTGACATCAATTTTTGACTATATCACAGTTTATACTGTAAAATACATATCCTGATTGATACTATTATCAATTCTTGCTTTTCATATTTTTACAATTTACTCTTGTTGTTTTAAACAAATTTTGTTTTAACATCTCAACATAAAACTAACCAGAGATGTAACTAACTGATTTTGAATTTATTTTACACCTTGTAGTTCAAAAACAGAAAGAAACTGACATGCACACACATTAGCACATTCATATATATATATATATATATGCAGTAATACCACAACAAGCATCATTAACTTAGAACTTTCATAAGCAACCATCACTTACTTACTTAAACCATTAAGTAAAAAGTTTATTCACTGTTTAAATAGGTAGAGCTTGAAACTGGAATGAAAAACTAAAGCCCCTTTTTGAAAATTTGAAAAATCGTGGTTGCTTTTGACTTCTGAAATTTGTACTGCTTGAAACTTGAAGACTGGAAAGCTTGATACTTGATTACTTAACTGGAACAAAGTGATTCAACTACATTCTAGGTTTGCAGTTTTGAAAAAGCTACAGGCTTTTGATATATGCTTGATAAAACAGGTTACAGCTTTGAAGATTTCTACAGGCCTTGAAAATGCCTGAAGTGTTTTTGATGGTAGGCTTGATAGAGGAGGATTACAAGTTTCTAAACCTGATGTTTGATTTTTCTTTGAAAAATTATTTTTGTTGAGGAATGAATTTCAGGTTGAAGATGACATTATAGGCTTTGAAAATATTTCAGAGGAGATATAAATTTTTGGTTTCAGTTGTATGGTTTGAGGAGGTTACAGGGTTTGAGAATTTTTTGGTTGAAGATTTGTTACAGCTTGTTTTTGAGGAAATGAATGCAAGACTGGACATGGATTTCTTGAGGAAAGTTTACAGGAATTTGGAAAAATGGTTTTCAGGTTGATTTGGGAAATTGAATAAAAGAGTGGCCATTAATTTCTGAATTGAAAGAAAAAGAATGAAGAAGGTAATTGGAGTTTATATGATGTGAATTATTGTTTATCAAAATTAAAAAAATTAAAAACAAAGAGGGACACTTGTTTAATTTTGTTTACATTTGTCATTGCTAATCCTAATCTACTTATACATGTTAATTAATAAGCTTGAAAATTGAACACTTGTCCTTTCTTATTTTTAAATTATTTTTAAATGACTTAAAAGCCTTTATTATAAATTTTCCTAATATGTATATGCTTTTGTAAATTTATAAATGCTTTTACTTATCTTATAAAAATAAAACTTTTAAAAGAAAATCAAATAAAAACTAATTATATTCTTAATAAAATCATATAAAATTATTTGATCCATTTTAAATGCTAATTTAAATGCTTTTGCATTTATTTACTACTAAATAAATATTTTCTAAATTTATATAAATAAAATTCTTTTGTTTTAAATTAATATAAAACAAATCTTATTTTAAAATAATAACTTTATTCATATATTCTTTTTAAATTTCAATTCAAATTTCAAATTTTAAATCCAAATTCAATTTAAACTTCTAATTTAAAATCAAATCAAATATATTTATATTAAATTAAACAAACACATTATTAAATTAAGAAATATTAAATTCAAATTTCAAAGTCAAATTTTAATGTCAAATTTTAAATAAATATGTGTTTAAACAACACTTATTAAATTGAAATGTTGAGCCCATTAAAATCAAATTTATAAAATAACACAAATTAAATAATTATTCTATTTAAAATCAATTTATCTCTAAATTTAAAAATATCACATAAATTTTATTTTGGTTATTTATATTTGACGATAAAAATTTTATCAATTTTAAATAATTTAATTAAGAGATTATCACCTTTTAAATTCCCCGAAATTCCGGGATATTGCACCTTTGGCTTTTCATTTTCTTTTGACCTTTCATTTTTCTTTGTCCGTACATTTTTCTATGTATAGCCGTGTATTTTCTTCATCACTCACATGAGAAACTTCTCATCATTTCAAAACTTTCGGCCATTCTATTTTTTGAAATTTTTGGGTAAGTCGTGGCTTCTTCTTTTCTTGCTTTTTCTTCTCATTTTCCATTGATTTTTGCCTTGATTCCTCTTGTGCTTTGCTCGGCCTAACCCCTTCACCATCACCATCGACCACCAGCATCACTATCCACGGCAACAACCACCTCCTTCCCTCTTGTCCATATCTGGCCGTGACCACTAGAAGAAGCTAGCACCACAAATTCTTGCAAGAACTCCTTAAAACATGCCAAGCCGAGCCTATACTTCACCATCCCTTCATATATTTCCCCGGCCACCACCCTAGAACCACCACCACCTGATGGCACCACCTATGGCCATTACTTTAGCCATCACCAGACATGTACCTAACCAAGGCTGAGCCTAAATATGACCAGGCCGAGCCTAGTTGTGCACCGTACTCCACTTTTTTGCCTTGTCCCTTTGTATTCTTCATGTTGCAACCCCTTCTCCTTCACATCTCCTTATAGCCGTGCGTATATGACCTATACCCAAGCCTAAAACACCACTATGGCTGTGCATATGAAACCTCTAGGCCGAGTACTTGAGTGGTTAAGGCAAGGTCAAGTCATTTTGTATTTTGTTGCTTTTTATTTCAAATTATTTCAATGACGTTTTTGTGTTGAATAAATATGTTTATACTGTCTTGTTTTGTTTGCTGTTTACAAGATCATCATCTTGGCTGTCCACTCACTTGAATCAAAATCGTGTTATCATGCTTTCTAGATTTTTGTTTGTGTGTTTTGATTTACAAACTCCAGCGTAAAAGGTGAGTATTCACGCTTGACATTCATACTTATAGAATTGTGCAGTGATAGCAAGTGAATGTGTAGAAATATTATATAATGTTATACCTGCCTGTGATATGAATCATATGATGTTGACCCTTGTTTATAAACCTGTCACATCATCTGATACTACTATATGTTGTTATATTGTTTATTTTATTCTGTTCTCACACTACAAGTTCCCTGTAGAATAGAATCACTATGGGTTGAAACGATACATACCCAACGGACTTTAGAATAGGGAAAAATCATTATGGGATGAAATGATAAGCCTGGGCGATTTTTATTTAATTTAACTTGGGATTGCAGGTTTGAAATGATAGAACCCTGATTTTTCTTTGTAAATTGCGGATTGAAATGATATATTATCTGTATCACTTGACTTATGTTAGAAAATTTTATACAGACCCGTGGGTATTTTATAAATTTTTCTGGAATTTTTTAAGTATTTTTAAAATGTAAAGTTTATGATAATTTGATTTAAATTGAATTTAAAATGTTTAAATAAAGCGTTAGTGATTTTTCGATAAGTTAAATAAATGAATGGTTAAGTTGAAATTTGAAATATTACTTAAAATTGAAATTTGAGATTTTGTTTTAAAAAATGAAGTTTAAGTTAAGTAAGGAAATTAAGTTTATATTTTGAAATGGTAATTAAAACTTAAGTGTTAAGTAAACTTTTAAAACACAAAAGAATAAAAATTTATATGCTTCAATTTAATAAGTGAATTATTTAAAAATTTGAGTTTATGTATAGAAATTTACTTTATAAAAATCATAAGTTAAAGGGTATTTAAATGAACATTTTTGAGTGGAAAAATATGATTTTTATAAGTTAAAAGGGTTAAGATCAAAGTTTAATTGTTTCTGAAATTGTATTGAAAATCTGGAAATTTAATTTATAGCACTTCATAAATGCTAGCACTTCTGAAGTTAACCTAAAATCTAAAGTAAAGGATATTGCAGCACTTTGTAAGTGCTGTGGTTGATGCAAATGAACTATGGCTAAAATTTAACTAAGTGATATTACAGCACTTTGTAAGTGCTGTGGTTGTAGAATGAAAACTAAAATCTAAAACTAATAAAAGGGCTACAGTAGCACTTCATAAGTGCTGCAATTTTGCTGAAATGAGATTTTCAAATGTAACTGATCTACTACAGTAGTTTTAAATGCTATCTTTGCTGAAATGAATTGTTTTCAAATATAACTAAGCATAGCATTTTTCTAAGTGCTGTGAAAAGCTGAAATTTAAATGTTGTATTGTTTTTAACTGAATAAATAAACTCTGAAAAAGGCTAAATTTTTGGGAATTGAATATTTGATTGGTAAGTATAATAAATTCACTTTTAAATAGTTTAAATTAAGTATTTTGATTTGAAATATAAACCATTTGAAATGTGATTTGGAATGGTATTTAAAGTAAAATGAATGAGGTTTTGAAAGAATATGATATTTTGATATTTTGAAATGGATTTGAAATATGATTTGAATTTGAAATGATATTTGATTGTTGAAGTATAAAACACCATTTTAAAATGTATAACCACGGGTTATGATAACAATTGGTTGTTAAAGAGACCAGGATCGGATATGGACATACTCTCTGTCGATATCGGAAACCACTTTAACAACTGTGTACGCGGTGGAGTTTCCAGAATGAAGTAGGATGGTGGCGACGATCCTATTGTGGTATGAATGTGGACCCGACTCCCGTGAGTTGGCTTAAGGTGGCTGAAATAGGAGCGATCTCGGCCATAAAAGGTAGCACCTCTACTCGGACACATTTCTTTGATACCATTCTATTACTTTGTGTTTGTTTGGTGGCCACCCTTTGATTTGGAAGTGTGTTCCGAGGCGGGCGTGGTGGCTGCTACGTTAGCACCAGCCCGTGTGCGTAATTGGTATATCTACCCTGACATTGCCTTATGTGCCGTGTCACATACCATAGCGAGCTTTACTACGAGTTTGTTTTTCTCCCGTATCCCATGGAATATTTAGGGTAGCCTCCCGATCAAGAGGTATGCTGATACATGATGGATTACTGGGACTATTACGTGTTAAGGGCTATATGGGTAATCCTTTAATGCTATTTAAAAGCAAGTTTTATTTTACTGTAAACATTACTATAATAGCACAATAGTACAACATAGTAAATAGTTTAACGGATCCGTAGAGGATGAGCGGTCCCAAGCATCCTTTAAGTTACTTGTATATTTACTGCAGTTCACTTGAGTTGGTTTACGTTGTATAAGTATGTATGTCCTGATTCGAGTGTTTTGTGTTTTGCTTTATGCTCGGGTCAGCCTGAGTATTCACAGCTTTTGATTACACTTCCTGGAGCTTGGAATCGTTGGAGATTCTGCTTATCTAATAATCTATCTATTTCAGTTTCAGTTGTTCTATTTCAGTTCTTGTATTTGTGGACTTCTATGTATTTGGGATTTCTATTATGTTTGTTTTCAGACTGATATTATGTATTTGTTTTGAGACCTTGTTATAGTAGCTTCATGAACTACTATGGTATTTCAATTTTCGCTGCGAGTTATTCTGATATTTCTGCGTCTGTGATTCTGTGATTGATTTTATTTTCTCTAAATTCTATTATAATCTGTTATTTTGAATTATTCAAGTCTAACATGTATGGAATTATTATCGATTTGAATGGTCCAAAATAGTGGGTCATTACAGTTGGTATCAGAGCTTTGGTTTTTAGGCAAACCTTAGCCTACGGAGCAAATACTCATTAGAGATGGGGTAGAAATACCCTAGAATGAGTGAAATCAACCTTAGAATCATTCTTTGTAGGAGAACGTATTTTCAAAGTATAAACTTATTTTAAAATGATTTTTCAAAGATTATTTTGATAAAAAAATTTCTTGTTTTAAAGGAAATTTTTTCTAAACTTCATTCCTTTCGTATCAACCTTGTTAGTATTTTCTTTCTTTAGGATATTCTTTCCAAGTAAATTTATCTTTGTCTTCTCTTTACCTTTGTCCTAAAATTTATTCTTGACTTTTCCGGATGAATCGTGAAAATGCCAGAGGTAGGGGTCGTGGTATTGCCCCAGCTCCTTAGCCTGTTGCACCTGTAAGGTTTACTGTTCTCTGTAAGGAATTCTCTCACCTTGGTGGAACCAAGTTTACCGGTTCAGAGAGCATTATTGAAGCCCAACAATGGTTACGGAGTTTAGAGAGGATATTTGCTGGTCTTGAGATTACTGATGCTCAGAAGCGTTAGTTAGCAGCATGGCAGTTGCAGAAGGCTGTCCAAGATTGGTGGGAGTCTGTTACGGCTAACAATGTCGAGGCTGACCTTACTTGGGAGCAGTTTAGGTATCTTCTTGTGTTTCTTTGAATTATGTTTTTCTTTCTCTTTCGTGCCTTTTCTAAGCTTATCTATCATCTTTTCAGGGATGCTTCCATTGCTAAGCGGATGCCCGAGGCCGGAAAATCCCTGCTTTATAGGGAGTTCATGGATCTCAAGCAGGGAAGCATGTCTTTTTCAGAGAGGAAGTTCAACGAACTTTCTAAGTTTGGTCCTGGCCTGATAGACACTCCTCTCAAGAAGAATGAGAAGTTCATTGCTGATGCTCATCCTGAGTACTATGATCGTCTTATTGCCCATCTTCACAGAACTTTAACTGGACTTATGGATATGGCCATTCGTTATGAGAACCCTACTTCTAAGGGTCATGCTGTTGTTGGTGCTCCTTTATCTCAGTCTTCCTCTACTAACTCTAAGAAGAGAAAGCCTGGTTTCAAGCAGCAGAAGAAGAATTGGCTCAAGCATCCAGGTTTGGGATCTTCATCATCTTCTCCTTCTTAGAGGCAGCCTGTTGTCCTTTCTGCCATCACCTGCTTCAAATGTGATCAGAAGGGACACTATGCCAATAGTTGCCCTACTTTAGCTGGTGCATCTGTTCCTCCTCCTGCTCAGTCGGGTAAGCCTTCCAGTATATTTGCTATCACCTCTACATCTTCTCCAGCTCCTACTCCTAGTGATGACTAAGGTACTCTTCAGGGCACCTTTTCTTTATTTCAGCATCCTGTTTGTGTTTTATTTGATACTGGGGCTTCCCATAATTTTATTTCTATTGATTTGTGTGATAAGTTTGAGCATCTCCTTTTTCCTGAGTATGCTTCTGTACCTTTATGTGTTTCAAATCCAATTGGGGGCCCCTCAAACCTTAATCGGATTTGTAAGCTAGTGAAACTTCTCTATTCTAATTATTGCTTTAGTGGTGATTTCTATGTTCTGGGCTTCGGTGCTTTTGATTTATTGCTTGGAAGTGATTGGCTTGGTGAGCATGAAGCCCATATCTCTTGTAAACCCGATCTGTTTATCTTCTTGATGATCAAGGAAATCCCTTGATTGTTCAGTGCTGCATGGCTCATAATTTTGCTGGCAATTTTATTTATTCTCTAGATCCTTCTTCTGGTGATCTTCATTCGACTCGTGTGGTAGAATTTTATCCCGATGTATTTGGTGAAGTCACTACTTTACCTCCTAAGCGGGAAATTGATTTCCATATTGATCTTATTCCTGGACCTCGACCTGTAGTTCTTCCTCCTAGAAGAATGGCACCCCACGAGAAGGTTGAGTTGGGAAAGAAAATTACGGACTTGTTCTCCAAAGGTCTGATCAGACCTAGCCATTCAGAATGGGGAGTAGCGGTGGTTTTCGTCACTAAGTCCAATGGTTCTTTGAGGATGTGTGTTGATTATAGGGAGCTGAACAAGCTCACTATGAAAAACAGATATCCAATGCCTCGTATCAATGATATGTATGATCAGCTTTATGGTGCTACTGTTTTCTTTCAGCTTGATCTTGCCACAGGTTTTCACTAGCTCAGGATTGCTGAGGAAAGTATTCCCAAGACCTCTTTCCATACTGAGAATGGGTTCTATGAATGGTTAGTCATGCCTTTTGGCTTAACTAATGCTCCTGCAATCTTTGTTGATTTGATGAATCATGTTTTTCATGCTATGCTTAATAAATTTGTTCTAGTCTTTGTTGATGATATCCTTATCTTTTCTAAGACCAAGAAAGAGCATGAGTCGCATTTGAAATCTGTTCTGAAAATTCTTAGAATCATCAATTAAAGGCTAAATTTTTTAAATGACATTTCTGGAAGGATGAAGTCTGATTCCTTGGACATATTATTTCTCGTAATGGAGTTTCTGTTGATCCAGTCAAGATCACTGCGATCAATGTATGTCTTTCTTTCTTTCTCTTTTTCCTTTGTCATTTAATTATTCTGTCTTTTCTGTTGTTCTTATTTCTCCCTATCCTGTTACAGGATTGGGAAACTCCTAAGACTCCTTCTGAGATTCGTAGTTTTCTGGGACTTGCTGGTTATTACCGGAGATTCATTGAGAATTTTGCTCGGATCGCTGCACCTCTCACTGCTTTGACTCGTATGAATGTTAAGTTTATCTGGGTTATTGTGGATAGACTGACCAAGTCCGCTCATTTCATTTCGGTCAAGTTTACCCGTTCTGGTTCTAGCTTGTCTGAGATCTACATGAGAGAGATTGTTCGTCTCCATGGTGTTCCTCTGAGTATTGTTTGTGATCGTGATCCTATATTTACCAGTCAGTTTTGGAAAGCTTATCAGGAATCTTTGGGTACTCATCTGAATCTGGGCATTGCTTAGCATCCACAGACCGACGGTCAAACGGAAAGAGTGAATCTGATTTCTCGAAGATCTTCTTTATGCTTGTGTGCTTGATTATGAGGATCTTGGAAAAATATTCTCCATCTTGTCGAATTCACTTGCAATAATAGTTATCAGGTATAATTTTAGTCTTCTTATCATCTTGTCTTAATCCTATTTCATTCTATCTTTTTTTGTGTCTTCCCATACTTCATTCCTTTTCGGGGACGAAAATATTTGAGAGTGGGAGAGTGTAACAACCCTGTATTTTGTGATTATTTTAATTGTATATTTTATTTATTTTAATCGAAATTCCTGATTTAAAAACTTTATTTTATTTATTAAAATGGATAAAAAAAATTATTTTAAATATACATTTTGATTTTTATGTGAACTATAATTCCAAACATGAATTAGTAGAATATTTTCCAAAAATATGAATTTTTGTCAATATGGTCAAACTTTGACTTATAAATTTAAAAATTTGAAGATTTGAATTTTTGAATTTTATCTTTTATAATGAAAATAAATAAAATTTTAAATATACTACTTTTTGTTTCATTGAAATCTGATTAATATTGCGAAAGTTATGCTTTTTAAACCATTGTATGTAATTTGATTTATTTAACAAAATTGTTTATTTTAATTTATATAAATAATATTTTTGTCTGTCATATCATGTTCTAATTTGTGTATATATATATATATATATATATATGTAACATGACATGCTATGTATATAATTTTATTTTTAAAACATTTTAAAAGTGTAGTGGTAATTTTCCAATATTAATTGTGTTTTGTTTATAATTTTAAATTCTAGTTTCAACTTAATAAACTATTTTCTTATTTAATTTCTATTTTTCCTAAAGATATTTATTTATTTACCCTTATACTTTTTTTTTTTCATTTTTCTATTTTATTTACTTACTTTTTATTGGTTTAATTTGAATAAAAGAAATTGGAAATTTAAAGAAACAAAACCTTTTCATTTCTTGTGACTTTTCATTAACCTTTGGCTATTCATTTTCTTTTGACCTTTCATTTTGCTTTGGCCGTACATTTTTCTATGCATAGCCATGTATTTTCTTCATCATTCACGTGAGAAACTTCTCACCATTTCAAAACTTTCGGCCATTCTATTTTCTGAAAATTTTTGGTAAGTCATGGCTTCTTCTTTTCTTACTTTTTCTTCTCATTTTCCATTGATTTTTGCCTTAATTCCTCTTGTGCTTTGCTAGGCCTAACCCCTTCACCATCACCACCGACTACCACCACCACTATCCACGGCAGCAATCACCTCCTTCACCCTTGTCCAAATCTGGCCGTGACCACTAGAAGAAACTAGCACCACAAATTCTTGCAAGCACTCCTTGGAACATGCCTAGCCGAGCCTGTACTTCACCATCCCTTCATATATTGCCTCGTCCACCACCTTCGAACCACCACCAACTGATGATACCACCTCTGGCTATCACTTCAGCCATCACCAAACCTGTACCTAACCAAGGCCGAGCCCAAATGTGACTAGGCCGAGCCTAGTTGTGCACCATACTCCACTCTTTTGCCTTTTCACTTTGTATTCTTCATGTTGCAACCGCTTCTCCTTCACATCTCCTTGTAGCCATGCCTATATGACCCATTCCCGAGCCCAAAACACCACTATGGTCGAGCATAAGAAACCCTTAGGCCGAGTACTTGAGTGGTTAAGGCAAGGTCATGTCATTTTGTGTTTTGTTGCTTTTTATTTCAAATTGTTTCAATGATGTTTTTGTGTTGAATAAATATATTTATACTGTCTTGTTTTGTTTGTTGTTTACAAGATCATCATCTTTGCTCTCCACTCACTTTAATCAAAAGTCGTGCTATCGTGCTTTCTGTATTTTTGTTTGTGTGTTTTGATTTGCTAACTCCAGCATAAAGAGGTGAGTATTCACGCTTGACATTCATACTTATAGACTTGTGAAGTGATAGCAAGTGAATGTGTAGAAATATTATATCATGTTATACATGCCAGTGATACGAATCATATGACGTAACCCTTGTTTATAAACCTATCACATCATCTGATACTGCTATATATTGCTATATTGTTTATTTTATTCTGTTCCCACACAGCAAGTTCCATGAAAAATAGAATCACTATGGGTTGAAACGATACATACCGAACAGATTTTAGAATAGGGAAAAATCGTTATGGGCTAAAATGATAGGCCTGAGCGATTTTAATTTATTTTATTTAACTTGCAATTGCGGGTTTGAAATGATAGAACCCGGATTTTTCTTTGTAAATTGCGGATTGAAATGATATATTATCCGTATCGCTTGACTTAGGTTAGAAAATTCTATACAGAGCCATAGGTATTTTATAAATTTTTCTGGAATTTTTTTGTATTTTTAAAATGTAAATTTTATGATAATTTGATTTAAATTGAATTTAAAATGTTTAAATAAAGTGTTGGTGATTTTTCGATATGTTAAATATGTTAAATAAATGAATGGTTAAGTTGAAATTTGAAATATAACTTAAAATTGTAATTTGAGATTTTGTTTTAAAAAATGAAGTTTAAGTTAAGAAAATAAAATGGAAATTAAGTTTATTTTTTGAAATGGTAATTAAAACTTAAGTGTTAAGTGAATTTTTAAAATGCAAAGGAATAGAAATTTATATGCTTGAATTTAATAAGTGAATTATTCAAAAATTTGATTTTATGTATAAAAATCTACTTTATAAAAATCATAAGTTAAAGGGTATTTAAATGAACATTTTTGAGTCGAAAAATATGATTTTTATAAGTTAAAAGGGTTAAAATCAATGTTTAATTGTTTCTAAAATTGTATTGAAAATCTGGAAATTTAATTTATAGCACTTCAGAAATGCTATCATTTCTGAAGTTAACCTAAAATCCGAAGTACAGGATACTACATCACTTTGCAAGAGCTGCGGTTGATGCAAATGAACTATGGCTAAAATTTAACTAAGTGATATTATGGCACTTTGTAAGTATTGTGGCTGCAGAATGAAAACTAAAATCTAAAACTAATAAAAGGCAACAGTAGCATTTGATAAGTGCTGTAGTTTTGCTGGAATGAGATTTTTCAAATGTAACTGAACTACTACGGCAGTTTTAAATGTTGTCTTTATTGAAATGAATTGTTTTCAAACATAACTTACCGCAGCATTTTTCTAAGCGTTGTGAAAAGATGATATTTAAATGTTGTGTTTTTGTTAACTGAATAAATGAACTCTGAAAAGGCTAAATTTTTGGGAATTGAATATTTGATTTGTAAGTATAGTAACTTCACTTTTAAACAATTTAAATAAAGTATTTTGATTTGAAATATAAACCATTTTGAAATGTGATTTGGAATGGTATTTATAATAAAATGAATGAGGTTTTGAAAGGATATGATAATTTGATATTTTGAAATGGATTTGAAATAAGATTTGAATTTGAAATGATATTTGACTTTTTAAGTATAAAATACCATTTTAAAATGTATAACCACGGGTTATAATAAAGATTGGTTGTTAAAGATACTGGGATCGGATATGGACATACTCTCTGTCGATACCGAAAACCACTTTAACAACTGTGTATGCGGTGGAGTTTCCAGAATGAAGTAGGATGGTGGCGATGATCCTATTGTGGTATGAACAAGAACCCGACTCTCGTGAGTTGGCTTGAGGTGGCTAAAATAGGAGCGATCTCGGGCCAGAAGAGGTATCACCTCTGCTCAGACACAATTCTTCGATACCATTCTATTACTTTGTGGTTGTTTGGTGGCCACCCCTTGATTTGGGAGTTTGTTTCGAGGTGGGCGTGGTGGCTGCTACGTTACCACCAGCTCATGTGCGTAATTGGCATATCTACCATGGCATTGCCTTGTGTGCCATGTCACCTACCATAGCGAGCTTTACTGCAAGTTTTTTTTCTCTCTCGTAGCCCATGGAGTATTTAGGGTAGCCTCCCGATCTGGAGGTATGTTGATACTGTATGGACTATTGGGACTATTACTTGTTAAGGGCTACGTGGGTAACCCTTTAACGCTATTTAAAAGTAAGTTTATTTTACTATATACATTATTATAATAGCTCAATAGTACTACATAGTAAATAGTTTAACGGATCCTTAGAGGATGGGTGGTCCTTTATGTTACTTGTATGTTTACTGCAGTTCACTTGAGTTGATTTACATTGTATAAGTATGTATGTCCTGACTCGAGTGTTTTATGTTTTGCATTACGCTCCGGTCAGCCTGAGTATTCACAGATTTGGATGCAAAAATATCATTTTTCAAGCATTTGAATTTGGATATGAAACCGATGTCATTGTAATTATCTCATTTTTTAATGTGCGCTATATATCTGTTTGTCTGAATTAGAGTTTGGATAATGGAGATATCATCGTTTTTGTAATTTGATTTTTAAACAGGCTAAGCCTAACTCAATTTGAAGGGGCATTTCTCTCTGGTTATAAATAGCAGGAGTTCTCTTTCTGTTTGAGAATTTGAACTTATTTTCTCAAGAACGTATTCTTCTTCTTCCTCTTTATTTCATAAACCCTCTTCTAGTCAAAACCAAAATTCTTTCTCAATTCTTTACGATATTCAATAAATCAACCACCAAATCAAAAACAAGTCGAGGTCTATAATCTAATACCAATTATAGCCACGAATATGCTAATTAGAAAGTGAATCAATTTCTGGACAACAATCAATTTGGAGGACTTCGGGTCTAAATGAGTGGTTTATGCCTAAATTACTATATAACCGGTTAATCTCTTTTAGTTCTAACATAATTTATGCATGAGGAATTGAGTTTGGATTAATACTGATAAGTACTGAGTTTATACATGAATTGAATTGATATATATATATATATATATATATATATATATATAAATAAATAAATGAATATTGGATTTTTATAAATCAAAGAAATAATGATTCGTTGATATTTGCAAAACTAGTAAATAAACTATGGATATTGAAATGAATATATGTGGATATTGGTTAGAATTCATATACAAATGAATGAAGTAATGGAAACTTAAGCGATGATAAATATTTATATAAATCGATTTTAAAATTTGAAATTAATTACATATACATAACACATATATAAAGATATAAATCAAGATGATGGTTAAATATGAGTATTTAAGTTGTATATATGTATAATAGATGGCAAATGATATAATAAACATATAGTGATGTTATAAAAATGATTTTTATGTAAAATAATATATTTTAGAAAATAAATATGATTCTTATATAAATTTTATATGAATTATTTTGCATGGAATGGAAAATAGTGTTTAAGTAAGAAAGTTTGTGTTTATATCGAAATATACATATAAAATGTATATGAAATTATATCATAATATTTATAAAGTTCCATATGATAGTTTTTATTATAATTTTATTTTGAATTTATGTTGATTATTTAATACGTTTGAAGTATATACATGGAAAAGGTACATTTATATTTTTTGAAAATCAGTTTTCAAACAATGATTTCTTGAGCAATACCAAAATGATTTCGATGTAAATATTTTGTAAGAGCTTATAGCATAAAGATAGTAGAGGAACATATCCAAATTCGAAAAATGACCATGAATTGGTTTAACAACGAGTTAGAAAGAAGGAAAACAAAAACGGGAAAAATAAATAGAATTGCAATAAATAGGAGCAGTTTGTCCCTGTTCAGCCAACCGCCACTGGTGCACCGATGGATTGACTAGTGTTGCCACCAATGGGTACCTCTTAAGTTAGGTTTTCTTGAATCAAAAGAGCCAGATTGAATAGGGTTCAATCGGGGTTTTCTCCTGAGGTATTCGAGCAATAGTTAAGCTATGTTTATGACCTGAGTTCCATGTTGGATTGAATGAATTTATTTGATTTATGTGTAGCAATATATATGTATGTATGTATTTATGTATGCATGTATATAGATATATACATATGGGTAATTGATTATTATTACTAGTGATTGTTTGTTGATTTTTGTGTTCTCTATAGTTTAACATGATAACATGATTGCTTAGTGATCTAAGGATTTTTCAATGTGCGTGCTGTTATGAAAATGTATCTGTAAGATGTAACTGCGTTCATTGGTGATTAAGCTATATGTTAATGCTATAGAATAGGCATGCCTTTGTATGTGGGTTTTACTATATCATTGACCATTGTAATTATATTAGACTAAGACCTTGTTTCACGAGTTAGCCTTATCTTTTGTATAGTTTGACTAACCCGCTGGTTGCAGGTGAAACATGACCAAGGTATGGCATTTACCACTGTTATTTTTGGTGTTATTTGGGAATGATTAGATATGTAGTAAGTAGACGTACATCAGTCGCCAAACTGTTGTCTGATCCTCGCTATATTTTTACCTTTTTGTTTCGTCACTAGGCTGATGGAATTCATTATGCTGTGTCGAGTAATGGTTGAAGGTGCAAATGGCAACAGTGTTACTTATATATATAAACTTGTATATAAGTAAGCATCTGACACAAATATTATTTGAATATATGTATGTTTGGATTGGATTGATTATGTATATGACTTATGTATATAAATGAATCTCATGGTTTGAAATATAGTAATATTTAGCTATGTTATACGTTGTTACCTTCCGCTCATAGTTCAAAATGAGATAGATAGAATATATTTGTTTTTTGTCTCTTGTTATCATTTACCAACGACTCGTCTTTTCAAGCTTTGTGGGTTGAAAAATCGAGAAACATGTTAAATTTGAGGGTCAAAAATGGAGGGTTGTTGCAATGAATCGGCAAGGTTTTGGACATGAAAGCACACAAATTGCTTGTGATATAAGATTAGTTCTAGCATGAAAACAACTCGGTTTGTCATCACTAAAATTCTACCATATGGTGATTGATCGATATTATGGTGGAATTCCCACTCAGGATTTATGTATATATTAGCTTTATAAGTAAATTCCTAATAAGTTTGGTCTCAACCAAAGAAATTAGACATAACTTGTTAACATGGACAAACACCTTAACCTGGTTGAACTTGATTTCATTTTAGGCTCGTATAATATTTCACACTCCAAAGTTCCTTGACATAAAATAAACTCTTGGGGACTTGTAAAAGAGGACTGCCATGTACTCCTTCCAGCCACAGAGATATAAGAGTTCATTTCAGGATATGCGTCTTAATAGAGAAAGTATACTCCATAAATAAGACCTTGAGTTGTATGGTTTAGTTTTTCTATTAATCTTTTTATTCTTATTTTCATTGGTAGGATGGAATTGTTTAAATATTGTGAGGATTGGGATTTTTTGAGTTTGCTTCTTTTGGATTTTTCAAGTTTAGAATTTGTTTGGTTTGCATTTTTCCTATTTTTCGGGGATTTAAATTGCCAGCCTGAAGGAGGAGGCAAGTGAGAATTAGGGTTGGCATTTATTTATAGAACATTTAATACCATGTAATCTATTGTGGCATCTTGAATTGTAAATTTATCATTAAGGTTTGAGTTGCACTGGTATGTTGCTATAGGAAGAGATTACATGGTGTTAGAATTAGAAGATAGGTCAGTAAAAGAACTCTTCATGCACGTGAATTAATTCTTATAAGGGTGCATACACACCCTCTTTTTCAAGGCAATTAACTCATGTTTGAATCCACAACACCATAAAAGGCCTTTCGTAGTGTTGAAAAATGGCTACCAAAACTCTTAGTAGCGTTTCGATCAATGCAGCGATACAACATGCTACTAAAAGTTTGAAACATTTGCAGCGTTGTAGAAAACACAACCAAAACTCGACATATTGAAGCACTTGAGTAAAGCTACAAAAGTTTATTTTTATAACGCTTATCAACTGCTACTAAGTTAATAATTTTTAGTAGCGTTTTTACTTGCATCCTTCTTAAGCTTTCTGAAGTGGTTAATTTCTGCTACTATACATTTTTCATAGCGTTTGTACCTTGCAATGGTACATTTTGTATCTATTTACATTTATTTCCATAGCATTTTTAAAATGTTGCTAAAAGATATTCTGTTTTGCAGCACACTTTACACGATGCCATTTCCTATTAATTACCTGTATCATTTCCATCAATCACTTGTATAATAGTCTTATTAGATCCAACAATCACTCACATAATCATTATATGTAAATAATTAAAATAGGACGTTAGTCACATAATCAAATATTGTTAGCGCTAAAATTGGTCACTAACACCCAAATCCAGATGAATGCACCAAACCACAGTTATAAATCACAAATAGAGTGTATGTAGAGAGTATAAATATGAAGAATGGTAAAAATTAAAAAGAAGGCAGTAATAACACAGGATTTATAGTGGTTCGGCTGACTCTGGCCTACGTCCACTCTAGAAATTTCATTTTTATTACACTGCAATTTGGTTACAGTTACAATCTAGTGTTTTTAAAGCAATAATGGTAGAGTAGCCTTAATAGGGAAGAAGGGAAGCAGAATGAAGATCCTTTTTCTGAAGCCCTGCCTGCTGTATTTATAGGCAAATCCTGCGTTACTGGACTTCCTGAGTGGTCCAAGCGCATCAATACCATAGGCGATCTCGTCCTTTAACTTGCCGACCCATAATTTTGTTATTGGTGTACTTCCCCTATGCCGACCCGAGGATACGGACAGACCGACCCGAAGAAAATAACGCCACTCCATCATACCGACTGACCCTGAACCCAAGATGACGACCAAGCATATTCGAGTGCTGTCCTAAAGCCTACTGCCAACCGACCCAAAGTAGGAATAGGTGCCGACCTATATGCTCTTCCCTTACCGATCCCATGTTCACCGTTCCAAGACCAATTCACCGACCTATCCAAATGCCGAGCCATACCAACGAGACCGACCCACTTCAAGATGCCGGACCACCTCAGCCTAACTATCTAGGCCAATCCACACTTAGCCGACCCACTAATTCTGAACCACTCACCATCGTGGCCTAGCCTTCCTACCGAATAGATCCACACGACCGATCCAGAAATGCCGAACCACAATGACCGAACACTCATGACCGGCCCACCTTAGCTGAACGAGTTTAGCCAATCCAGTGCTGTCGAACGACTTCAACACGCCAATCCACACCACTAAGACCGATCCACGCCATCAAGACTGTTCCACAGCGTGCCGAACCATAATGACTGAACCAGGCCTGACAGACCTATCTTGGTCGACGCATGCACGAACTCCCATCCTTGATCGAGCGACACTCGCTGATCCACCTAGGCCGAGCCATGCACGAACTCCCATTCTTGACCGATCGGCACCTGCCGATCCACCTAAGCCGAGCCATGTACACCGAACCATCCATGACTAACCGTCTATCCATCCAGTTGAATCAAACCCATTGTATTCCAGCCTCGACTAATGAGCAGTCATTTAGCTAAATCTGCTTGTATATGGCCTTGCCAAAAGACGGGTTAACAAATATGATATACATAACCATTTCGATAATAGTTTTCAAAAAAATGAGAAAATTCGCATAAAATCCATAACCTTACACAACAAATACTAACAAAATATAATAATATATATAACAATTAGAGCCATGTTCATTACTTGATTATCCATAATTCTCTGCAGCAGCCAGTCTTTCTCCAAAAAAGCTAATTACATGTGGACAAGTTTAACAATCAACAAATGATTAAGAAATTATTTTGCATATTTAAAGTGTATAAAACATCCTTAGTAAACTTTATTGAATTTAAATAATTTTTATAAAACTTAGTTAAATTATTATATTTTTATAAAACTTGGTTTATTTTTTATAATAAACTTATTTAAGTTTTATAAAACCCATTAAATTACTATACAATTATGCCAATGCTAGGGATTTTGATGACAACAACTATAACTTGTTGGCTTTTAATTACTATAAAACCTATTAACTTAAAATTTACTTGTTGGATTTTAATGAAAACAACTATAAAACTATGCTAAAGAACCTCTAAGCTTACTTGCATGTACACAAATATCAAAAAGAGACAAACAATTAAGTTCAACATAAAGATATGCAGTACAAGAGAGAATAAAAGTATACATGGAGATAAAAGAAGAGATATACATGAAGGAGATAAGATGAATGAATATATACAAGAAGATATGACAATCGACATCAAAATCTGCTAAAATTGAAGGAAAAAAGGTTTTTTATATTATTTTGTCAGTCTAGATTTCATGTACAATCTCCAACTTGATGATTACACACACAAATATATTTTGGAAATTATCTTTGCAATATAATATTTTATAATACATATTTATTTAAAGGAAATAGTCAAAATATAATATTTCAAAGCACATGAAATAATATTTCAACTTCAAATGTCTAGCATTTTTGTCCCACATGTCTATGTACTTTTAAAAAAGAACTTTTTGGTCAATCTAGACATCTGAATTTTTCATAATAAACATTTATATCGCAATCTAGAGGTCCAGTAGAAAAAATTCAGATGTGTGTGTGCCTGTAGCTGGGTTTTTATTTGAATTTCTGAAAAGACATATCCCCAATTCTTCAATAGTTGCATCCCCTGCTTTGAATAGTTCTCTTCAATGGTTACTACTATTCAATTAGAACTTTTCAAATCTATAAATAGAGTTGAGAATTAATTTTACATTTACCAAGATCTCATTCTTTCAAGCTTTCTAATCTATATGCACTTGTGAATTATAAATATACTCAACAATTTACCTCCTACAATTACATGTTCAAATCATCATCTAAAAAAGATTATAGAAAGGGTATACTAATAGACTTATCCGTGTTATCTAGAACACGACTAGTCAAGAAACATACTACCATTCATAGTCGAAGTCCTATTCTATTGCTCAAGAAGAAGTACCGAAGTCCCATTCAGCAGCTTGAGCAATTTTATTGAAATCCTATTCTACAGCTCAGGTACCTATTCCTCCGGGCGAAGTAAGGGTGTTTGTTGTTCATTCCTGTAACGACCCAAAATTTCACTACTTTGATTTGCGAATATTTAATGAATTTAAAATATTCAAATAATAGGTTTTATAATGAAAATAAAACTCTTTTAGATAATAACTATTAATGGTGAAATAGTTTTCAAATTTTGTTTACAATAATATTTAGTTCGAAGAAAAACAAAAAATGTGACCAGAATTCGATTTTCGAATTATTGACTTTTCGTCGGCTTGAAGTTGTCGGAATTATTGTAGTACTTTTGTACAAACACATACACATATTTACAAAGTATTTTAGACACGGATGAATTCATTTGAATATACATAATCACTTAAGTATATATACACATACACATATAATATAAGATAAGATTTTTATAAAAATAGTTATATATATATATATATATATATATATTATAATTTAAGATTCCTTTTCCAACAGAAAGGACTAAAGTGATTATTGGATGTTTTCCGTGACATGAAAGGGCAGGTGGCTATGGGGGTGGAAATTAGGTGAGGTGGGAGGAGTGAGTGAGGTGGTGACATGTGAGAGGAGGGCAAATGTGACGACCGCCCCATACCACCTGTACATCAATGACCTAAAAGATCACCGTAACCGTGCCAAGTTGATATAGAGCGATCATCAGGGTTGAGATTTAAAGCAGAAAACCTGTTGCATATCTCATAGCACATGTATAAAATATAATATAGAAAATATACATCAGAAATATAGTGAGCCATAATAAATGAAAGATAACATCTCCACTAGAACATCATGAGTTATGGTACAAATGTCATAATATCTCAATACAACATTTCCTTACTACATCCCTCAGAGTATATAACAACGAACAAAAGCTTGCCCCCATACAGCAGCCACGTCACCAACCTATCATCTATTCCGCTCATTTAAGAGCACCAAAGATGATAAGAAGCAAAACATAAAACCTTGGGTTAGACAACAGTTTGGTATGAGCGGTAAACGACTATCAAAAGCTATATTGGAAATGTGGTACTAGATAGATACACAAAACAATACCTGACTTGTCCTTGCACCTAAAGAGTTAGCATATAATAATATGATATAATATGCTACTCTAAATAAACAACAACATAATATTGTAACAGGGTAGGATATAAGAATATAAGCAGCCTCCTTCATTGGCCTTATCCCAAATCCCTTCTCCAGCATTCCTATAGATGATAGCCTACCCAAAAGAAAATATAGCAATCATAGCAACCATAGAATCCTGAACCTAGCTATCATCTTCTAAAGCCTTGAACATATGATAACTCATATGGCCTCGTCCTCGCTTTGCCGAAGACTAATGGAAATCTTGGTTCTCGATTGTGTTCATCGTACTCATCGGTTAGAAACCCCACATGGTTGTCCCCTATGATGCCTCTGTACCACCTAACCTACACCCTGGCGGTCAAGGGTACACGACTGGCACTACCAGCCCTTGGGTGCCCCTGCATATATTACCTTTGCTTTGAACAAAACCAGAACACTCTAATTCATCAACTGTTCCTTGGCACTCCCAAATCATCAGAGCTTTCCACAACCCCAATCCATTTTCGAGCATGAGCCTCCTACTCCTTTCGGTCCATAAGCTTATAGCCTCGTTCCATCCCAAACTGCCAATCTATACCTTCGATCCAACTCCTTATTTGTGTTTCTAACCAAAGAGCTAAAACTTCATCATGCCATAACTACTAAATCATAGAAGCAATCAACGAGCCACAACTTCCAGCATTATCCATAACCATCCCAAAGCCTTCTCATTGGATCTCATCAACTATGGATCCCATAATTTGGGTCGGTATCGATCCATTGATCAGATCGATATTAATGCAAACACTTAGCCAATTTGGCTCCTTCTCACTTTCAGCCTCTTGTACACTTCCTTTAGATGCCATAGACCCCTAGCTTTCACTCTTGGCCTCTTGGTCCTTCCATCTTTGCTTCATAGCCGATCCAACATATGTGATCCACCATATCTTCAACACTTGGCCTATCCTTCGATCCAACTTCATAAAGCGTCACTGGAACCCATGCTTTACCATCCCCAAAGGTGTCACTCCGATTGGTGCACAAAATTCAAATTCATATCAATCCAAATTGTAAAGGCCCGTTTTCGCGTACCCTTTGAATCACCACTAAACCATACATGTCCAACTCAAATTGTACGAAAAGATGGATCTTTAAGGGTGATAAAGAAAAGTAGACAGGACAAAATCTCTTACGAATGGAATAACACATAATATTGAACAAATATTTTTACAGCGGAAAACTTTTAAATACATATATCGGAGTCTAACTTAAATTTAGCTTGGACAGCTATAAAACCTGCTCTTACAAATGCTGACAAACATCAAACAAAATTCACTAAGTACAGCGGATAATAGAATACGTCCATATGTCGATGAATATCTCCAGCTCTCCTCTGAAAACTCCAACCATCTTCGACTAAACCTGAAACTACTCGGATCTGACCCGAGTATTGAAAATACCCGGATCAGGCTTGATAAACCAGCGTGAAAAAAACTCAATAATTAATGACAGTGTCATATAATAGCCTTTGAATAAAATCTTTTGAAAACAAAGAGTATCTCATAAGACCACGCCCACACATAAACATGGACCGATTTTTACCTTATGATAACTAAAACACTTTTATATCAAAACGTTTGATATTATTCCTAATGCCATTCTCTGAAAACATTTGCAAATAAACTTATTAATCTTAGCCGAAATTGTTACATTGATTAAATTCCAGCATAACAGGTTTACCGTCAAGTCCGTAGGTTCTTATTGGAGAAAGGATTTTCATACAAATGACCAGGCACAGGATCTATCTTCCGAATAGTACACCTCTAGATGAATGTCCCAAGGACCATCAAAAGGATCCTCTACCAACACAAGACCGGGCTAACTCTTTAACTAGATAGTAACAAATATGTCAACCCCCAGTCGTTACCGACCTTTAACCGAGCGCTCGATTTCCATACACCACATTAATATACATCCCGAATGTCATAGCGGGAAGAATATATCTAGAAGGGGATGATCATACCCTGCTTGGGATTGACCCACATAGCCTTGCGGCATCTAATCCCGTTTCGATCATTTCCGGTTTGATGAGGCTTGAGGATACGATTACCTTTTCATAAAGCACATATCACATCTTTGAATACCACATTGCCATTTCCGTTGACTACTAATAGCCTTCCATAAAAATACAACCGTTGAGCTCGTACGTCTGAAGGAGGGTGTTAAGTTAAGAGAAGTTGCCTTCTCCGCCACCACTGATGTACGTTTGCAAAAACCAATGTACGTGATCTTTAGAAATGCAATGTCAGACAAACGTCTGTACAAGTTGTCCAGGAACAGGACATACCGAAGGCGCTCTCCTACTACCACTATTAGCGAGTAGTCCTTGCAATCCGAAAAATCTCTACAACGAGGAGACCACTGCTATATATAACTCGGGAGCTACTTAGAGCAAGTCAACAAGTAGTCCTAACGCTATAAAGATCCACGGTCTTCAATAATCATCATCTTCAACATGTCTTCACGTTCGAACGTATAGATTGGTTCGAAGTGGTTTTCGAATGGGATTTACCCAAATCCGACCCCGGTTCCTTCGAAATCCAATATCGATAGAAAGTGAATATGAGTATACAGGATTTATTAAGTTTCTTTTCACTTTAATTCTTTTCGGATGATTTTGAAATCTCTTTCTTTTGACTTAGGATAATTTCTAAGAAATTCATTCTTTTTCGTTGGAAAATATCTCAAATTTCCTTACTTAATTCTTGATCAAATTCCTTAACTTTTAGGCGGGTCTAAAACAATGTTATTTAAGACATCGTTTATGATAAACCCTAAATCAATCTTAACAAACATTTTGAAGTAAATATGATCATAGACATCATTCACTTGTGGAGATTGCTTAAGTTTTGGATAATACCAACCCTCTTTTATTTTGGAAAACTTAATAGAATCTTTTTTATTTAAGAGCATCCGAGCTTTCTTTTCGATCTGTTCCACCCCTCGCCTAAGAAAAGAAAACATAGGCCAGGTAAGTTCAAGGTACTGGTTGCTCCATCCCTAACCTTAGTTAAACACCTTGTTTCAACTTCCCAGATCTCACAGGCGGGACAAATGTACTAGTCGTTTCCGCATACTCAGATTTTCAACTTTATTTTGGAATTGCTTATAAATATTCCAAATTATCTTTCAAAACTCTTAATTATCCTTTTTAAAACATTAACAATTTATTTTGGAAAACGTTGTTACATTTAAACTCATATTCCAAAAGTTATAGAATTCACAGTAGAAAACTGTTGCGGAAAGTGCTAAATAAGCTTATTTGAATTAAACAACTTTTAAACATTCGATAATTCATATTTTCCAATTCAAATCTCTTTTAAATCATTTAAATAGATTTATCAAATTTATTCCATATTTTTCCATAATTAAAAACATCAATTTAAGCAAAAATTCTGTTACGGTCAATTAACTACACTAGCACGATTTTTCTGGAAAATTGATTTGGACTTATTTCAAAATCTACATATCGAAACTTTGATTATCTTTCTTCGTTTAGAAGATATGGTTATAGTAGTCCGGAATTTTCTTATCTTGAAGAATTCCGAGCCATATTCCACTCTATACACTCATTTGAACGTTTCGGCGTGAAATCACGAACTACCGTTGCGCGACGCGTCTATTTTTAACTTATTTTTCAATATTTGAAATAATCTATTCAAATTGAATTTCAACACTTATAAAATCGTTACAAATCATTTTAAATCAATATTTTCACTTTTTAAAGTATTTAATATATATTTTCACTATTACCATATTATAATATTATTATATTCCCGTTATTTTAATATTAAATTTTAAATTCCAATTTTAACTCAATTTCAATTCTAATCTCGAATTAAACTCATTTAAAACTTAGAACTCAAATCTTATTTCAATTTAAACTTCAATTTAATCTCAAACTAAACTTCACTTTTTCAAAATCAATTTCTATTTGATTTCGCTATTCATTTCAATTTCAATTTCCATTTAGCTATCCTTTTCAAATCCGTTTCACTTCAAATTTCAAATTCTTTTTCATTTTAACTTTAATTTCACTTCTAAATGAAATGAGACTTATTTTTCCACAATATCTCATATTACTAAAATATGGTCTTACTAAAAAAAGAGATTACTTAACTAATAGAAATTTGATGTCCAAATTATCATCACTACCATACAACTATCATATAACACTAACATATCCAAAACGGTAAATGTCATAACATTACTACAGATTATCCAACATATTCAAACAATCAACCAAACATTCACATCTTCAAATAGTGATTATCTAACATAACAATTAAGCATGATAATCAATATAATTCAAAAAGCGATGAAAATTTCTCATCTTCATATCCACTCCGTCAAACTTTAACGTAAGATTTCCGTCTCTTGCTAACGTGCTATTTCTAACGTCTCGCCTTTTGCCGTTTCCTTTCTTTTTCGTTTTCTTTCCTTCTTTCTCTTTTTTCTTTTGTGTTTTTTTATATGGAGAGGAGGGTACGGCCTTGGTGTGGAGGGGTGTGGCCTTGGGTATGGTGTGTAGGAGGATTTAGGGTATGTAGGCTCGGGTTTGGCGGTGTGGAAGGGCACGGCTTAGGGTGTAGGGGGTTGTGAGGCTTGGCTTGGCTTAGGGTTGCTCGGGTTTGGGTCCTTAAGGCTCGGCCTTGGGGTTTTGGAAGGGGTAGGTGGGTGTAGGAGGTGGGTAAGTGGTAGTTTGGTTTGGTTTTGGTGGTGTAAGGTGATGTTTGGAGTATGGAGGTGATAACTTGAAGATAGAAGGGAAATGGAGAGGTAGGAGGAAGTAATGGAAGCAGAAGAGAATGAAGTTTAGAAATTTTGTGGAATAAGAATGCAGTGAAGAAAGAAGGGTTTATGCTTGTATTTATAAGTGGAATTTGAGTGGTTAATGTCCTAAATACCCTTGCCTTACTTTTTGATTTTTGTTTAACATGATAAGAAGTGTATTGATAGTGAAATGATGGTAGGATTTAAGTTTGTACTTAATGAAATGATGTTTGCCTCTTTTTATTAAACTTTGTGTTAAAAAGAAAGAAGACTTTTGCTTGATTTGATTTCCATTAATGGTGGAAATGATGTTAAAGTAACATTTGCTCCTTTTCCATAAGTGATATAACTTAAGCATTAATGGTGATGGAAAGTATGTGTAAGGATATGAAAGGTGATGGTAAGTTTGCTTTTTAATTACTTAACTTTTAAGTACGCTTATTTAATTATTTTATGAAAATATCCTAGATATTTTCTTATCTTTTGATGAGACTAATTGTAAAGTGTTTTAAAAGTTTGTATTTATAAGTTAGAAAATGTGTCAAGTTGCAACAACTTATCGACAACTTGTTTTGGTTAAAAACGGTGTTTTTTGACGACAAATTATACAGTCAAAATTTGACGTTTTTATTAAGCTATATATTGAAGTAAACCAAACTTTAAAATGAACTTTTTAAATCTTTAAATACATTAAAACAAGTCTCTTTATATTTTAAAATCATATTTAATTAATATCAAAATCTCTATTTTTACAATGTATATAAAACTGACAAAATGCGACAAATTTTGGTTATATTTGTAAAACGATTATTAACAAACTTTTAAATCTTTTAACATACTTTATTATCTTTATTAGATGTTTTAAATAAGATTTATATTTTTAAATAAATATTTAAATCCATTTATTTAAGCCTTAATTTATTATTAACAAAACTTAACTTTTGTCGATTTGTTCTAAAATCCAAATTTATACTTTTTAAATTTATTTACTATAAGAATAATTGATTTCTTAATTATATATAATATTTTTGTTTAAGTTTTAAATTCGTTTTAAATTTAAAACGAACGAAATCTCTCATTTTCGAAGTAGCGAAATCACAGGTCATTACATTCTCCCCTACTTAAAAGCATTTCGTCCTTGAAATGAAAGTTAGACAAAAGAATCTATCTCATACTCATATCATTAAATAATTTGACTTATTTCTACTGATGATAGAAAAGAAGAAGGTGGATATCATAACAACACTAAAACAAATGATGCCAAACATACATATAAAGATTCCCCACATTAACCTGAGTATCTATCACGTACTTATGGTTATATATACATACATCAACTCAAACTTCTATCCTACCCATCGTAGTGCATACTGTACACTTAAGATAATATATACAACAACCAAACAAGACTATGCATCCAAAACAACCACAGTGATACTATATCAAGATAAACGAATACCACCACATAACTCATTATCTGACCTGAGCATGTACTTTACCTCACGTCTATATATACATACCACAACATCAGTCCAACCACTATATCTTAGTGCCTACTATTTGAGATAACTATCCAACTACTAAGTAGACAGACCCAACACATTATACTATATGTGATATTTGATATGATCTATTATTCGAATCCACAACTTTTCTTTTGAACTAGTATCGATCCCTCGATTTTCTAGTGCGTACTTTGATCAGACTTCTTGATCACAAACCCTTGCTATCCTTGCATAGCTCTCAACTATGATAGAAAACTCGTGTACATAATCATAAACTCCCATCAATGCTCGTTGTCAAGAATCGAGTGGTAAATCCTTTTTTGGATTGGTGTAAACACCTCAAAGTTATGTTCTCAAATCTTAGATCAAAATTTATGTGCTGAAATGATCTATGTTTAACTTATGTACTTATTGACATTCATCTTTACCTAATACATTTCTTCAAAATTTCTATTAATCCAAGTTTATTTCACAACCATTGCTTTCTTCAAAATATATTATTACTTAAGCATACAAGTTTGACTTAAACTTGTATAATATATCTTTACTTCCTAAGAGTATATATACATATCCCCAAACTTTAAATTGTTACTACTTCAACTAAGGTGTTTAACTAATATGAAACTCTACTATCATCTCTAATAAGTTATAAAAATCAACCCTAAGTTTTCTTTACCTAAGGTTTTCATTTAGCTAATATTATTTATCCAATCCATATATTAATAAGGCAACTTTACTAAGCATGCACCTTTTTCTCACCGATTCTATGATTAACTATTTAACTTATTTACGTATCTATTTTCTAAATCAAATTTCTTAATCTTCAATTCATCAAATACCTTATAGTCAAATTTGTGAAACTTAATTCTCATAGTATTTGTTATTAACCTTTTTCTTCCAACAATCACCCTACTAACCATATTATTCAAAAATATCCACTTATATTCTTACTTCATTTTGAATTACAAATGTTACCCTAAATGTGCCACTAATTCAAATTTTAATATTAGGATGATATTTCATATACCTCTTATTTCTAAATTTCACTTTGATTTTAACCTAGTTAAAGTGTCTAAATTTCAAATTAACTTAACTCCTTTATAAGTTATAGAACTTACCCTTTCATATTATATTTACCCAAACTTTCAGTTTTGGCTTATCTTTTTCTATTTTATTGATAACAATTTATTTTTTCTATGTGTACATTTTCTCTTTACTTTCTCTAGACACAACTTGTAGCTTCAATATTATCATCAAATATTTTACAGTCAAATTGTGAATTTTACTTCACAAGATATTTGTACTTAGCTTTTAAATCCATCCATGATGATAATCACTTAATCATTATTATTTCTTAATAACTAAAGGTCTAGGGGTATATGATCAAAATTCTAAATTCTAGCTTTCAATTAATTGATTCTATATGGAATATCTTATAGTCAAATTGTGCAATTCTAATCACAAGATATTTATATTTTAGCTAAGCTAAATTACAAACAATCTTAATTTCTAACCCAAAAATAATGATATCACCTTTAATATTTATAGTATAAACCCAAGGTAAAATTATTTCATTTACCAATTTCTTTAAAACAAAATCATTTTTATAAAATTAACAAATACGCTCTCATATATATAATACTCTCATAACTCATTCTAGGGTGTTACTAACCCTATCTCTAATGAGTTACTCATCCTAGGATATTCCTAATACTATCTTTGATGAGACTTACCCCTATCAGGCTTCGGTGTTCGCTCAACCAAAAGCTCTGATACCAAATGTAACGGGACACAACCAGTGGGTAATACCCACAGTAGCTCATACTGATACCTCGCATTTTGCTTTTACGGCCAGCCTCTCGACTACAACCAACCCTTTCACTCTAGCGACATGTAGGGGCAAGATTCATCCATTCGCTACCTAACAAGAAGTGAGAACCCCCTATCAGGCTGAACGTAATCAAGCAAAACCGATGTACGTAATCTTTAGAAATGTAATGTCAGACAAACGTCCATACAAGTTGTCCAGGAACAGGACAAACAGAAGGCACTCTCCTACTACCACTAGTAGCGAGTAGTCCTTGCAATCTGAAAAGTCTCCACAACGAGGAGATCACTGCTATATATAACTCGAGAGCTACCCAAAGCAAGTCAACAAGCAGTCCTCACACTGTAAAGATCCACGGTCTTCAATAATCATCATCTTCAACATGTCTTCACGTTCGAACGTATAGATTGGTTCGAAGTGGTTTTCGAAAGGGATTTACCCAAATCCGACCCCGGTTCCTTTGAAATCCGATATCGATAGAAAGTGAATATAAGTATATAGGATTTATTAAGTCTCTTTTCACTTTAATTCTTTTTGGATGATTTCGAAATCTCTTTCTTTTGACTTAGGATAATTTATGCGAAATTCATTCTTTTTCTTTGGAAAATATCTCAAATTTCCTTACTTAATTCTTGATCAAATTCTTTAACTTTTAGGTGGGTCAAAAACAATGTTATTTAAGACATCATTAACGATAAACCCTAAATCAATCTTAACAAACATTTTGAAGTAAATAGGATCATAGAAATAATTCATTTTTGGAGATTGCTTAACTTTTGGATAATACCAATCCACTTTTATTTTGTAAAACTTAACAGAATTTTTTTATTTAAGAGCATCCAGGCTTTTCTTTCAATCTATTCCACCCCTCGTCTAAGAAAAGAAAACATAGGTCAGGTAAGTTCAGAATACTGGTTGCTCCATCTCTAACCTTAGTTAAACACCTTGTTTTATCTTCCCAGATCTCACAGGCGGGACAAATGTACTAGTCGTTTCCGCATACTCAGATTTTCAACTTTTATTCGGAATTGCTTATAAATATTCCACACTATCTTTCAAAACGCTTAATTATCCATTTTAAAACATTATAAATTTATTCTGAAAAATTTCGTTACATTTAAACTCATATTCCAAAAGTAATAGAATTCACAGCAGAAAACTGCTGCATAAAGTGCTAAATAAGCTTATTTGAATTAAATAACTTTTAAACATTCGATAATTCATATTTTCCAATCCAAATCTCTTTTAAATCATTTAAATAGATTTATCAAATTTATTCCATATTTTTTCATAATTAAAAACATCCACTTAAACAAAATTTCTGTTACGTTCACTTAACTGCACTAGCACGATTTTTCTGAAAAACTGATTTGGACTTATTTAAAAATCTACTTATCGAAACTTTGATTATCTTTCTTCATTTAGAAGATATGGGTATAGTAGTCCGTAATTTTCTTATCTCGAAGAATTCTGAGCCATATTCCACTTTATACACTCATTTGAACTTTTCGACGCGAAATCGCGAACTACCGTTGCGCGACGCGTCTAGTTTTAACTTATTTTTCAATATTTGAAATAATCTATTCAAATTGGATTTCAACACATATAAAATCATTACAAATCGTTTTAAATCAATATTTTCTCTTTTTAAAGTATTTAATATATATTTTCACCATTATCGTATTATCATATTGTTATATTCCCAGTATTTTAATATTAAATTTTAAATTATAATTTTAACTCAATTTCAATTCTAATCTCAAATTAAAGTCATTTAAAACTTAGATTTCAAATCTTATTTCAATTTAAACTTCAATTTAATCTCAAACTAAACTTCACTTTTCTAATAGCATGGCGTCTCTGTACTTTTCTAATAGCATGGCGTCTCTGTCTTGATCTCGTCTTCATTCTCGCTGGTGATTTTTGCTCGCCTTTTTTCGCGATCTCCTACCTCCGCACCTCCCTCCAGCCCGTCCCTTTCGATGCCTCCGTCGCCTCTCCACCCCGCGTTTCCCTCTGCTCCTCCCATTTCGCCTTCTTCCACCAGACCTGGCAGGGTTTTTAAGGAATTGCTAGTTGTTTCAATTCGACAATTGCCTCCATCGCTATCTGGTGCTGATTTCCCTCCTCTGCATGCTCCTTAACAACCCTCCTTTGCTTCAACTGTGCGTGCTGGTACGCTACCCAAGTCTGGGGTAGTCTGTGTTTCGGAGGTTAGTAGTGTGCCTTCGCTTGATAATGTGAATATTGTCTCTGGTGTGGGTGGTGAGGATATTGGTCTGACTGGCCGCGTTTTGCATTCATCTGATGCTAATTTTTCAAGTCTTGATCCTTGCAACTCAGGTGTTCGACGTAATGTCACTGATAATTGTGTTCACAATCTTTGTGACAAGATTTCTGATTGCTCTATTGAGTCTGGCTATGTTGGTATCCCTACTGTTGAGGAGCTTCCCAGTTCGTTGCATTGCCCTACTGCTCCTTCCCAGGCATGTTCGAAAGCTTGGCCTTCTCTTTTTACTTCTCTGCCCCGTAACGCGGGAGAATACAAACCGATTGATTTTGATATCGTTGAGGAAAATGGTGTGATGATTCCACCCCCTAGTGTCATGAAAGCTGGTATGGATTAACGGTCAAACTACTTGGTTGGCTTCTTTTTGGACCCTACCCACCGCCTGCTTGATGTGTCATCTTTTTGTCGTATGGCTTGGAAGCTTCATGGTGCTCTTCGAGTTAGGCTTGTTGACTCCATGTACTTCCTGTTTTATCCTCACTCGATGATCGTTGTCGTGTTCTTGAGGCTGAGCCTTCCTTTTTTGATGGGCAACCTTTCTTTGTTACTCCTTGGTCTCCGACTGTTGCTAGAGCTCGTGAGCAAGTACTTTCTATTCCCGTGTGGGTTTACTTTTCGCAAATTCCCTCTGCTCTTCAACTTTACTTGGTTTGAATTGGCTGGCTTGTAATGTTGGTAAATTGAAATGTTTTGACTCAAATACAGTTGCACGTGAAAAATTGGTATTCGCCAAGGCTCTGATTGAGATTTTCCCTTCTAAGCCTCTCTTATCCTTTATTCTTGTTCAGCTAGCTGTTGGACATGTAATGGAAGTCTGTGTTCGTTATGGCTGGGTTCCGGATATTTATTCTGTCTGTCACTCTTTTGGTTACCTTGCCAGCGCCTGCTCGAATTCGGATGTTTCAGCGGAAGCTCCTAAGATCCCTCTTCCTCGGCCTCCGCTCAGGAAATGGGTTCTTAAGGTATCTTCCACTGACTCCCAGACTGCCCCTCCTCCTGATGTTCCTTATTTCGACATGGATCCGCTTGCCTTTCCTCCTGCTCGGCCTTCATCCCCTGCCGTTTCTATGGTCCCTAGTGTTGTTACTACAGTCCCTTCTGTTGTTTCGGATCTTGTTCAGCCTCGTTTGCTTGTAGTTTGGGATGCGGCCGAGAGATGTTGGGATGATCACAAATCTGATGTGCGATTTAACCCCATGGATGATTCCTTTTTTAGATTTGTATCAGAAGATCATTTGGACCTTATATGCCTTTATTACAGACCATCTGGTGACTCTATGGTTCTTGATTTGGACGGACCATATGCGGAGTTGAATTCTGTCATGCTTGCTGTTCTACTTGGGATCGTTCTTTTATTTATTCATCTGATGCTGAGGTTTATGATCCTTGTCTTGCTTCCCTATTCCGCCCCTATGCTGGTCTTGTTGGGAATGTTCCATTGGTATCTCTCCAGGTGTCTGTGGATGTTGGTGCTTCTTCCTCTCCGGAAGAGACCTAGTCTACGTGTTATTTCTAGTAGCCGTGACATGTTAGTCACAATCCTGCGCTCTATTTTCCTTTTTTCATAGCAGTTAAGTTGTTTCTACCTTACTCCTGTATTTCAAGTTTTTATTACTTTCGTAATAAAAGTGGACGACCCACTATACAACCGGCTTGCCTTGCAAAACAAATAAACTTAACTTTTTCAAAATCGTTTTCAATTTTAATTTCACTATTCATCACGATTTCAATTTCCATTTAGCTATCCTTTTCAAATTCATTTGACTTCAAATTTCAAATTCTCTTTCATTTTAACTTTAATTTCACTTATAAATGAAAAGAGACTTATTTTTTTCCACAATATCTCATATTACTAAAATATGGTCTTATTAAACAAAGGGATTACTTAACTAATAGAAATTTGATGTCCAAATTATCATCACAACCATACAACTATCATATAACACTAACATATCCAAAACGGTAAATGTCATAACATTACTACGGATTATCCAACATATTCAAACAATCAACCAAACATTCATATCATCAAATAATGATTATCTAACATAACAATTAAGCATGATAATCAATATAATTCAAAAAGCGGTGAGAATTTCTCACCTTCATATCCACTCCGTCAAACTTTAACGTAAGATTTCCATCTCTCGCTAATGTGCTATTTCCAACGTCTCGCTTTTTTCCGTTTCCTTTCCGAACACTTTTGTTTTTCCTTTCTTTATATTTTTCTTTTTTTTTCTCTCTCTTTTTTATTTTGTGTTTTTTTATATGGAGAGGAGGGTACGGCCTTGGTGTGGAGGGGTGTGGCCTTGGGTATGGTGTGTAGGAGGGCTTAGGGTATGTAGGCCCGGGTTTGGTGGTGTGGAAGGGCAAGGCTTGGGGTGTGGGGGTTGTGAGGCTCGGCTTGGCTTAGATTTTTTCGAGTTTAGGTCCTTAGGGCTCGGCCTTGGGGTTTTGGAAGGGGATAGGTGGGTGTAGGAGGTGGGTAGGTGGTAGTTTGGTTTGGTTTTGGTGGTGTAAGGTGATGGTTTGGAGTATGAAGGTGATAACTTGAAGATAGAAGGGAAATGGAGAGGTAGGAGGAAGTAATGGAAGAGGAAGAGAATGGAGTTCAGAAATTTTATAGAATAAGAATGTAGTGAAGAAAGAAGGGTTTAGGCTTGTATTTATAAGTGGAGTTTGAGTGGCTAATGTCCTAAATACCATTGCCTTACTTTTTGACTTTTGCTTAACATGATAAGAAGTGTATTAATAGTGAAATGATGGTACGATGTAAGTTTGTACTTAATGAAATGATGTTTGCCTTTTTTTTTTAAACTTTATGTTAAAAAGAAAGATGACTTTTGCTTGATTTGATTTGCACTAATGATGGAATGATGTTTACCTCTTTTTCTTACACTTTAAAATTTTAAAATAACATTTGCTCCTGTTCCATAAGTGATATAACTTAAGCATTAATGGTGATGGAAAGTATGTGTAAGGATATGAAAGGTGATGGTAAGTTTGCTTTTTAATTACTTAACTTTTAAGTATGCTTATTTAATTATTTTATGAAAATATCCTAGATATTTTCTTATCTTTTGATGCGACTAATTGTAAAGTGTTTTAAAAGTTTGTATTTATAAGTTAGAAAATGTGTCAAGTTGCAACAACTTATCGACAACTTGTTTGGTTAAAAACGGTGTTTTTTTACTACAATTTATACAGTCAAAATTTGACGTTTGTATTAAGCTATATATTGATGCAAACCAAACTTTAAAATGAACTTTTTACTTCTTTAAATAAATTAAAACAAGTCTCTTTATATTTTAAAATCATATTTAATTAATATCAAAATCTTTGTTTTTACAGTGTATGTAAAACTGACAAAATGCGACAAATTTTGACTATTTTTGTAAAATGATTATTAACAAACTTTAAAATCTTTTAACATACTTTTATTATCTTTATTAGATATTTTGAATAAGATTTATCTTTTTAAATAAATATTTAAATCCATTTATTTAAGCCTTAATTTATTATTAACAAAACTTAACTTTTGTCGATTTGTTCTAAAATCCAAATTTATACTTTTTAAATTTATTAACTATAAGAATAATTGATTTCTTAATTATATATAATATTTTTATTTAAGTTTTAAATTCGTTTTATATTTAAAACGAACGAAATCTCTCATTTCCGAAGTAGCGAAATTACGGGTCGTTACAGAAATGCGTTGTTCCAATCATCGTGAAATTTTTAGGGCGTCTTCCTTACATGCTTCAGTGCCTAACCTCAAAGTTTTATGCAAATCCGACAAACATTGCTCCCAATATGCTACGATCACAATCTAAGTCCTAAAACATACACAACACTAGAAAAAGAACCAAGCATAGCAAGAAATTTCAAACACAACAATGAATCAAAAACATAGCAAATCATTCAATTACTTCCAATCATATAAATTCAAGTCAACCAATTCAATCAATGATCATAAACAAGCATTGATCTAATTTAAATCATAGAATTACATAGCCATGTGTGCACAAATGACATTGGCCAATGATCTAATCCATAGTACATGTTTAATTAGGTCGATATAGGGTTTCTAAATTTGAAATTACCTATGCCTAATCAATTTATAGTTTAATTTGACAATCTAAATTATAATCACCTACTTACAATATATAATGCATAATAGGCTGTGAGAGGTCATAACCACTAAATAAACCTACCAACCCTATGAAATATGACGAAGATCCGATTCGAAAGGCGATAATGGATAAAGATTCAATCCAAATGATGAAATCAAGCTCCTCGTTGAAGATCAAGGCTCCGATTTGCAATTACGGACGATTTAAGATGAATTCCGATAAGATGAATGGAGAATTAGAGAGGTGTTATGGTTTAGGGCTGATATCAAAAAGAGGAAAACTTTCAAATGGTTTCTCTCACCTCATATTTATAGCCAAACATGATTAGACCAGTGGGCTTGCTAATTCAGCCTATTAATTCCCTTTTTAATTCTGGTCGGCAAATTTTAAAACTTAAAACTTCTACAACTTTCTAACCACTTATCCGATTTTCGTATATGATCACTCTACATAATTGGAAACCACCATCCCAAAGAAATGAAATAGGTTAGAACATCTAATTTAGCTACTATAGAAAATTATGGTCGAAATAAGATTCTTAGGGGAAAAATGGTCATAGAGAGATTATGGAAAAATCATAGATGTGTAAAACATCCCTAAGAACGACACCTGAGTTGGCAAAGTTATCCATGAAGAATGTAGTTAGACTGCACGGGATTCATAGTAGTATTGCCAGTGATAGAGATTCTTTATTTACCAGTGAGTTCAAGAAAAGTTTACAAGAAGCATTACGAACAAAGCTCAACATGAGTACCGCTTACCCTCCACAGACTGATAGGCAAATGAAAAGGGTTAACAAAATCTTGGAAGATGGCACCATTTGGGATGGCACTGTTTTCATTAGTTGAGTTCTTATATAATAATAGTTATCAGACTAGTATTGGGATGGCACCATTTGAAGCATTGTATGGTAGACCTTGCAAATCTCCGGTCTGTTGGTTAGAGACTGGAGATAAATTAGTTCTTGGTCTGGATTTAGTGAAGAAAGATGCAGAGAAGATTGAGTTGATTTGAGCGAGGATGAAGGAGGCTCGGTGTAGGAAAAAAAATTAAGTAGATAGAAGAAGGAAGCATTTGGAATTTTCCATTGGGGATTATGCGTTCGTTAAGGTTTCACCAATGAAAGCTGTAATCAGATTTGGGAAGTCAAGAAAGTTAGCACCTAGGTTCATTAGCCCATTTTGCGTTATTAAGAGGATCGAGAAACTCGCTTATAAAATAGAGTTACCGAGTTATTTGGCTAGAGTCCATAATGTCTTCCATATCATCTTAAAAAATGTGATAGAGACCCGGAGACTACTATAGCACTTACAATATTAGAGTATTTAGTAGAAGAATCGGATTTGACTATGATTAGGAAGCTGATTCAGATTGTGGCCAGAGATGAGAAGAAATTGAGGAACAAGATGGTCAAGTTAGTAAAGGTTCAGTGGAGCAATGATCCTTGAGACTGTACTTGGGAAGTGGAGAGCAGGATTAGGGACACTTACCCAGATTTGTTTGATGGTATGTTTTATCTTTAATTATTTGGTTGTGCACCTTATCGTAATTTCGAGGATGAAATTATGTAAAGTAGAGAGTCTGTAACACCCAATATATTTTATAACCTTATTTAAGACATTTAATTAGTTAAATTAAATTAAATGATGTAAAGAGTAATAGATGGAAATTTAATTAGTTAGATGTAGCCATGCCATGATGAAGGGGTTATTAAAAAGAAATAACACTAGTTGATGTGTTAAGGAACGAGAAGGGTATTTTGGGAAATGGCAACACCTTATACCCTAAACCCTTATGAGATTCACACATTCACTATTCTCATTTCCTAAAAAAAGAAAAGTTGCTAAGGTCGGCCACTATTTCCAATCTCAATTGGTAACATTTCCTCACACCCATATGTCAATGAGTAGGGAGTATGTCCAGTCGCCATTTTGGTGGATGTTCGATAAGCCCATAACACAAGCGGCAGTTCTACTCAATTTCCTTTTGCCTTGTTTAGCCATTTTTCAAAATTGCCTTTATTATTTTGTTTGCAACTTTAACCGCCCCATTTGCATTTGGATGTGCAACGGATGGAAAACTTTTAATGATTCCACTTTTGTGGCAAAAGCGAGAGAATTCTTCACTCTCAAATTATGTCCCATTGTCATAAATTATCTTCTAGGAATTCCAAACCTGGTTATGATATTCTTGATAATGAATCTGAGTACCTTCCCAAACGTAATCTTTGGAAGCGGTTCTGCATCAACCCATTTAGTGAAATAGTGTATGGGGACTATGGCGTATTTTGCTCATCCTTTTGGTATTGGCAATGGGCCGGTTAAGTCTATTCCCCATACGTCAAAGGGCCATGGACTTGTAATTGGAGTTAACTAAATTGGGGGCAACCTGGGGTTCTTTGAGTATTTCTGACATTTTTACATCCTCTTACAAACTCGATGGCTTGGCGTACCATACGCGGTCAATAAAATCCTTGCCTCATTGTTTTATTCGCTAATTTTGTTCCATTTAAATGATCTCCGTGATATCTCTCGTATGCTTCAACCATTAATTTTACTCCATCATTCATGCTTAGACATCTTGGATAGGGAAGATCATATCCTTTTTTATAGAGGATTCCATCCATTATTGCGAAGGTTGGAGCTTGTCTCCTAATTTTTCTTGCTTCACCTTTGTCAGATGGGAGTGTTCCCTTAACAAGGTATTCAACGATGGGTGACATCTAGGTGTCATCATACATGTTACTTGGTCTCGGTTGGTCAACCCTTTCATCTGATATTTCTTTATTACTTTCTCCTCTTTCTTCATCTTATGATTTTGCTTGAGACCTTGTCAGAACTAACAACTCCTTCCTCTGTTCGGATGCCTCCTCTCCAATACTTAGAATTTTTTGATATCCTACTAGAACAATACATGTCACAGGGGCTTCCCTTGAGATTTCTAGTTTTGCTAGGGAGTCTGCTTGTGAATTTTTTGCTCTTGGGATTTGGTGTATTGAAAAGTATTCAAACAAAACAAGCAATCTTAGTATGTTTTTCACGTATAAAGATAGCTTGAGGTCCTTTATTTGATATACCAATGTCACTTGGTTCATCCGTAGCTAAGAATCACTAAAGATCTGTATTTGTGGAATTTTGAGTTTTAGTGCTAAGGTTAATCCCGCTACCATAGATTCATATTCCGCCACATTGTAAGTTGCGGGGAATCCCAATTTCATGGCATAATGTAGACGGTGTTCATCCGCTGTGATAATTACATATCCTACACCGGCCCTTCGTTCGTTTGATGCACCATCAACAAATAATTGCCACATAGGCCTCCAGTCTTTCTATTTTTCCAGATTGCTCCTTGATAAAGTTAGTGCACTTGTTAATGAAGTCCGCTAATGCTTGCCCCTTAATTGCAGTTCGTGGCAGATATTCTATGTCATATTGGCTGAGCTCGATCCCTTATTTTACCAACCTTCCTGAAGTTTATGGTTTACTAAAGACTTGCTTAAGGGGAAAAATGGTCAATTCCTTGATCAGGCGTGCTTAAAAATATGCTTTAAGCTTTTGAGCTATGAGAATGAAGCAATAGGCTAACTTTTCCATCGTTGGGTATCAAACTTTTGCATCCTTCAACCGTCTGCTCGCATAATATAATGGAAGTTGTGCCCCATTCCCTTCTCTGATCAACACTGAACTAATTGCATGTTGTGAGATTTCCATATATTAGTATAAGGTTTCCCCGTTCTTAGGACTAGAAAGTATCGGTGGATTTTCCACGTGCCTTTTTGGTTCCTGAAAGGCTTTCCAACAATCTTCCCCCCATTTAGAGTTCTTCTTTCTAATTACATCAAAGAAGGATATACACTTATCGGTAGCTTTAGAGATAAATCTACTTAGGGTAGCCACCCTTCCATTTAAACTCATCACTTCCTTGCTTGTTTTAGGTTCGGTCATGTCCCTAACATTTCAGTTTGATCTGGACTAGCTTCGATCCCTTGGGCACTTGCAAGGTAGCCTAAAAACTTTCCAGAATGGACTCCAAACGAACACTTTTGTGGGTTTAGTTTCATTTAATATTTCTGCATTACCCTGGACATTTCTTCCGACTCTTTAAGATGATTTTTAGGTTCGCCAGACTTTACCAGCATATAATCTACATAAACTAGAACGTTCCAGCCAATATGCTCCTTAAACATTCGTTTGATCAATCTTTGGTATGTTGCCCCCCTATTTTTTTAGCCAAATGGCATTGCCTTGTGCAATAAATCCCCTATTTTGTTATGAATCTAGTGTGTGCATCTCATCTGGTTTGAACATTGGCATCTTATTGTACCTTGAATAGGCGTCCATGAGAGACAACAACTTATGCCCGCTTATTGCATCTACTAACTGGTCTATTCGCAGCAATGAGAAACAATCTTTTGGACATGCTTTATGCAAATCCATGTAGTTAATGCAAGTCCTCCATTTCGCATTTGATTTCTTTACCAAAACTAGATTGGCTAACCACTTTGGGTAGTGTATTTCTCGAATAAATCCATTCTCAAGAAGTTTATTAACCTCTTCTTTCAAGGCATCTGATCGTACCTTGTCCATCTGTCCCTTCCTTGCTTTACAGGGGTTGCTCCTGGATTAATGTTGAGAGCATGACACATGACCGTTGGATCAATTCCTACCACACCGGAATGTGAGCAGGCAAATACGTCTTTATTAACTTTAAGAAATTATATCAAATCCTTCTTTAAGTCGGCATTACAATCTTTCCCCACCTTAAATAGCTTGGTAGCATCATCTAAATCTATATTTTCTTCTTCAAGATCCTCTATGGGTTTTATCCTTTCTGTTACCCCTTGGCAATCGAATTCCATGACTGTTGAGCTTTCTTTCCTTAAGTAAGCATCAATTAACTTTCTCTTGCCTCTAGAAGGAATGTACCATTGATAGATATGTTTGTTAGATTTATTAATTTTAATCTTTGCTTTGATTTTTGGACATGAAAATCCATCTTATGAATGCTGTAAAAGAGTAGAAGAATCAAAGTAAGCAGAATACTCCCTTTTATTCTGGTATAGAGTCATTTCTCAGAAGCCGAACCGCTGCCATCGAATAGTCCCCCATCCACTTTTTGTTAAATTTTTTACCATGAGATATTTCGGGTGACGAAGGCATCTATCTCATCAAGAGCTGGCCTACTAAAGAAGGTGTTATAGTATGAGGATTGGTTGATTATCACAAATATAGTTTCGAAGGTCCTGTAGGTTGATGGCGCCACCATTTGCATGAGCAGCTTTAGCTGTCCAATCAGAGTTGATCCTTTGTTGTTGAATCCAAATATGGATTCCATGCTTGGCTCCAGTTTGTCTTCAGGAATGTTCATCTGATCGAAGGCTTGCTTAAGATTACATTGACTGCACTGCCTGTGTCAACCAAAATTTTAGAAACGATGGATAATCCAACTTATGCAGTAATCATCAAAGGATCATTATGAGAATGGTGAACCCCCTTTCTTAGCTCTTGAGGAGTGACAACAAGGTTCGGCATCTGAATGTTGAGACTTGGACTCTTCATTGGGGATTCCTCTTGAACTGAGTAAATGCCTTCTTTAGCTTCCTTAATATACCTATTGCGGGCGAGCTTACTGTTTCCCACTGGATGCGGTCAGCCATGAATTACATCAATTCTGTTTATTGGTGGGATCAAGCTTAGGGGGTCTTCATATTCCAATACATTTATAGCATTGCCAGGATGTTTCTGTGAACCATTCTCTTTCTGTTGGGTGTTTTGTTGGTCTTGAATGATCTCCTTCAAATGACCCTCATGGATCAGTTTCAGGAAAATGCCAGCTAGAATCCAACACTCATCAGTCTTGTGACCGTTGGCCTTGTGATAAGCATAGTAATCTCCTCCCTTTCTATGTTCAGGGTTGTTTTTGGCTTTAAAGGAGGTTGGAAAGTTGACTCTTTCCTTAGACACGGCATAGATGTATGACCGTGGCTTGTTTAAAGTGACTGCGTTAGCGATTGGCTCTTCCATCTTATCCTTTTATATCCTCGGTCTTATCCAAATCTTCCCCCTTCTTTCTTGGAGATAGTTTTCTTCATAGCATAGTAAAGCTCATCTATACGGATGAACTTGTCAGCCTAGAAATGGAAGTCTTGTAAATCTTTACAACCATTGGCAAAGAGCTGCTTTGGGGTGTTTTCTATCAAGCCGGAATGAACTGTAATAAGCTTGTCTTGATTATTCATATCTTTGGCTTTTAGACTTCAGCATTAAATCTCCTAAGAAACTCTCCCAAGGATTCTCCCTGTCTTTATTTTATGTTGGCCAAGACTGTATAGTCGATCGTGGGACCTTTGCAAATACAAAATTAGGTGGAAAACTCATAAGAGAACTGCTTCCACGAGTATATGGTTTTTCTCAATATCTGTACCATTTTGTAGTAGCTCCTTGGAGAGTGACCTGAAATAATCGGCATATTATAGCTCCATATGCATTGTATAGATCCATTTGGCAATCAAAAGCCATTAGACGATCGTCCGGGTCTCTAATCCCAAGATATTTCATGAATGGGATCTTTACATATAGCGGGATGACTATAACCATGACCTTATGAGTGAAGGGTGGTACTCTTTCATTGTCATTAACATTTTTATCAAATATTCTCTTCCCTTTCGAATTCATGGCATCCTTTATTATCTTTTCAGCCGCATCTTTTAGATAAGCCTCAACATTATATTAATTTTTCTAGTCCGAGCAATACTCCTTTGGTGTTGAGCTTCCTGATTGTTCAAGCAACCTGACGAGAACCCTTCCTTGATGGTTAGCTTTTGACTGAAAACGCTCCTTCTTGGAGGATGTTAAGTCTATTTTACTTTTGTATTCAACATAGTTGGCTTTTGAATTTCTCTTGGGGAAAACCATCTCTTCCCCCTGAGTTGGTTTCGGTGTCTTTGAAGATTTTTGAGATATTGCCATTTTAAGTAGTTCTTGTATCTCCTGTAGCTACTGCTCCAAATGTTTAATCTTTGCAGCGTTATCATCTTGCTGAGCTGGCGACGAAGGCTGTCCTTGAACAGCCCCGTTTAGATTAAAGGGTGGAGTTATGTTTTCCTTAAGAGTGGTGGTGTGGAAAACTTCTTCCTCAATTCTTATTAGTAGGTTAGATCTCATTTTCCTACATAAATTAAATGAACCAAAATTAGTCTATAATATAGCGACAAGGTCGGAGGTTCGAGCCCACCTTCTAGCACCAGAAATGTTAACAAGAAAACTTTCAACATCATCAATGCTATATGAAATGTAACCAAACTGTTGGAAAGATCTCTCCTTTCAAAACCTACCTTCCAACATGGTTGATTTAGTCGAAAGGGTTCGAGGAAATTGCTCTACCTTTCGACCGAGTTGGTTTAATCGAAAGGGTTTTAGGTGTTAACTTTACCTTTTGACCTGGTTGACTTAGTCGAAAGGCTTTAAGAAGTTAGTTTAGGAATGCAAGCTAAAAAGTTGCATCCTGCTCGAAACTTTTCCTTTGAGTGTGTCGAAAGTAGCTAATTATCTTTGCTCCTCATTCCTTTCGATCATGTCAAAAGGCTTATCTCGACAATCCGATCATGTTGAAAGGGATGTATGTTTAATTTGTATGGTACAGCTACTTTCGATGGAGCTGGGGATAAACCCCTTTTCGTATGAGTTCCTCTCTATACAATTGTTAGCCAATTATAAACCAGGACCCCTTCTAAACCCTCCTTTCAACTGAGTCAAGTGGGGTTCCACCCTTTCGAAGCAAGTCCAACTTGTAACTACCTAAGCGCTTCACTTTGTTTTCCTTGTATAGGATCGACCTAGATATCCCCCCAGTATCATGGACTCATCAACGTCGAAACCTCATCATCATTCCTACTTTCATTGTCTGATGTTGGTTTCGATCATGATGGGTTATGATTGTTTGTACCCAATTCGATCATATGCATTGCATAAACAAAAAGAAATTAAGAGAATATGTTAAAATCATGTGCAATTGATCATTAGACTAGCTAATGATCTGAATGATCTACCTCATCATTAGAATTTTTAATGAACCAGCCATTTCTCCTTCATTAATAATCCAAAATGAGTCACAATTAAGAGAGATTTTCCCACAATTTGATTTAGGGTTTCTATAAGATTTAATTGTGGTTAAGAAATTGGTGTGGAAGAAATGGATTTAGGATTCCAAAGTTCAGTCCCCAAAACCGGACCCCTTGAGTCATATTTATCGATGCAGGTCAACCTCCCTTTCGCGCCTTTGCGTTCGACTCGGTGTGCCCTTCTTATATGCCGCCTCTTGCCTTTCGACTTAGTTGAAAGGCCATGTCTGCCTTCAGCACTGTCGAAAGTGTTAGTCCTTAAGAAGGATGGTTTTGATGACAACAACTTTAGGACTTGTTATAAAATATAAATACTAACATTATGATTTAGATACATATGTATATGGAGGATATAAACATGCAGGTACCAAGAATGAAGACTTATGAATTTAAAGATCGAAGATATCAAGATTGAAGAATCATGAGTATCAAGATATCAAGAGTTCAAGGTTTCAAAGTACAAGATAAGTATTGAGTCTAGAATTATGTTAAAACTTCTTGAAAGCACCGACATCTTTATTCAAAATCTATTCATGGAATGGAATCCACTTCGAACCTGTTAAAGGGATGGAACACTAGTGGGACGTAACCCACGACAATATGTAGTGGAACATATAGAGGTCCTATTTTGATATCCACTAATTTTATAAAAATGAGTTTCAAAAATATATCTCTTGTTTTTTAGAAAAAGGTTTCCAACACTTTCTTTTCAAAAAGAACATCTCTATTGGTTTTAAAATATTTTAGCCTCAAAATTATCTTTATCATTTTTAATATTTTTAATTTCAAAATTGTCCTTGATTTTAAACTATATCTTGTTTTAATATTTAGCTTTCAAATATTTAAATACTAAGATTTAAATCACTTTATAGAATAAGATTATATATTAAAAATTTACTATCTAAACTCTTTTATATATTTAAACTATATTCAAGTATGTTTATAAAAGATTAGAAATTGTTTAGAAAAATTATAGAAACCAATTTTAACAAGAAAATCAAAATCACCATTTTTTCCTAGAGCATGTCGACATACTCCTAACCCCCATGTTGACATGGTGTCCATTAATTTTGAAATTTCAAATTTTCAAAAGAAGTGTCTTTTCGTCATATCCTTTCATGAATAGATATGGCTGTTGATCTCTATAAATACCAGTAAGTTCTAAATGAATTTTTAACCAGATTTCATTCATTTTCTCTACTCTTCATCTTCCATATTTATTATAAAGAAATCCAAACCATACTCTGCCAAAATACCAAGTGAATCGAACTTGATTATCTCTTGTTTGATTCTCTCCCACTCTCTCCATAAGATCTCAGTGCTATTCAGAGTTATAGGATTATTTGTAAATCAAACCGTTGAGTAACATGCGCGGTTGAGCCTTGAAATCAATTGGGTGTGATTGTTGCCTTGGAATTCAATTAGGTGATCTTGTGGCCTGGTAAATCAAGAGAGTTTGCCCCGAACTCGAATACAGGAGGGTGTAATTCGTGGCCTTGAGATCAAGGGTGTAACCTGGGAGATTAATTTGAAAAAAAAATCCATACAATTGTGTGGGACTAGATGTAGGGTATGTTAGCACCAGAATTGGTCGCTAACACCCTTAATAAAGATTGTTAGAGAGATTAATGAAGAAAGTAAATTAAAATAGAGAACTGTATGCTAAATTAGATGCAAAAACAAGAACATCGGATTTATAGTGGTTCAGCGTAATTGCCTACGTCCACTTTAAGTTTTGATCTTTATTTCTTTCATAAGTGATTGAATACAAATACAATCCGTACTATAAAGACTTGAATACAAATGCTAAGTAAAATAGAGTGAGTCTTGAAAGCGGCAGAGTCTCTCCAGTGTTCTCGAAAAAAGGTCCATTTCACTGTGCCCCTGCCTCTCTATTTATAGACGAAGATCGATTGGACTTCCCTCATGGGCCTAGGAGTCAGATACCTCGGCCCGTAGTAAGTGACTTCTATACGCCGAGCTACAAATGTCGAACGACAATTGCTGAACCACAACGAACGATTTACTTATGTCGAGTGAGGCCATATGCCGAGTGAGGCTTGTATGCCAAATGAGGCTTGAATGCCAAATGAGGCATGAATGCCGAATGTGGCTTGAGTGTCGAACGAGGCATGAATGCCGAGCGAGGCTTATATGCCGAACGAGGCTTAAATGCCGGACGAGTCAAGATGACATAAGAGGCCAGATGCCGAACGAGGCATGAATGCGGAATGAGGCTTGAGTGTCGAGCGTGGCTTGAATGTCGAACGAGGCTTGAATGCCAAACGAGGCTTGAATGCCGAGCGAGACTTGTATGCCGAACGAGGCTTGAATGTCGAACGAGGCCAGATGCCGAACGAGGCCAGATGCCGAACGAGGCCAGATGCCGAACGAGGCAAGATGCCGAACGAGGCTTTAATGACGAACGAGACATGAGTGCGGAACGGGGCTTGAGTGCCGAACGAGGCTTGAATGCCGAACGAGGCTTGTATGTCGAACGAGGCTCTTGCCGAACGACCTTCCTATGCCGAATGAGGCTATATGCCAAGCGAGGGGAGCTGTGCCGAACGAGGCCTGTGCCAAGCCTCTTGTTACATAGTCAAACAACCGGGTAACACTTGTCCCCCAAAGTGTATCATGTGGATGAACATGATGCGCTTTGAACCATGAGCACTCTGTGTTTCTCTTAAAGCCTTTGCTTTGCCCTCTCTATAGTGATCCCCTGAATGCCAAGCGAGGCACCGAATGCCTAGCGACATAGTGATGCCGAATGACATTGATGTCGAACGAGGCATCGAATGACATATTGATGTCGAACGACATTGATGCCGAACGAGGGAGGTCCCTTGATCGGTTCTACCGGTCGTTGACTATTCGCTTTCCTTCTCTCGTTCCTATAAAGGTCGACACTTCATTCCTTTTTCCCTTTTACTTTTACCTCCACACTACAGAACCTACGAACTCGCCTCCACCAGACTTCTATGAACTATTTACCCTTCCCTTCTCTTCTCGAACCTAATAAGTTACCTCACCTCCTTCCCCAATTATCGAATCCAATCAGAATTGCGTATCCTACTCCAGAATCTCCCTAAGCTTCAAGTCATTTCTTAGGTTATAACCTCTCCATTAAACACTCCATTTCGACTAAGAAACTTAGCACGAGATCTGAATTCATGAATCTTCGTAAAATTGAGGACAGTAGGAACCGTGTTGATGAGGACAATGAATTCGAGGTTAGAACTGGTTTTAGGGCTAGGCGGAGTGGTGGAAGAAAGGACGTGTCAGAGGCGTTAAGGACATAAGGGAGTAAGGAGTAATGAAGTTAGGGGGTTCAAATTAAGCATGATGTTTGAGTTGGAAGAGAAATAGTTGTGGCTTGGCATTACTCTCGTTGTGCCGAACGATTAAGAGAGATTGTAGGAGAGCATTGAGTCATGCCAAACGATATCGAGAGAATACGGGAGAGAACTGAGTGTTTCCATGCCAAACGACGAAGAGTGAATGGTGGAGAGAAATGAATTTTGGGCTCATAGGGCCGAGCGGTGTGGCTCGGCACTGTCATGGCTTGGCATGACTCTTGCATGCCAAACGAGGAAAGAGAAAGAGAAAGGAGAGAAGTGAGGGTTGCGCCCAAAGTGCCGAGCGATGCAGTTCGGTATGATCATGGCTCGGCATGACTTCATCATGCCGAACATTGAAGGGTGAGTAAGGAGAGTTTAGGTGATCACTTAGCCGAGTTTCTCGAGTGCCGCCCGGCATTAAGTCTTGAAATAAACAGCAACAGCAATAACCATTCCAACTCGAACATAACCCATGTTGACTTGACTAACTCACCATGCCTAAACATGCGACAAAGATAAGGACAATGACCTAAGCATATAAACATATCGACCACTCTGAACCGACAACTCATCATCTCAAAAATTATAAATCTGAATTTTAACTCGATAAAAACAGACTACGACTTTGATATATATTATGAACTTCCAAGTTCAAAATTAAAAACCACCATTGGACACCTGCACTTTAATTTATCTCATTAGTTTCACGGCTATAAATTCAATGACACTCACACTCCAACGATTGCACTAGTTCACACTCCATACGGAAGAAGTATTTTTTTGGTTAAGTCTAATGTCGATTGTTTTCCATGTATAGTTCAAACAAAGTGTCTTGTCAGATTCAACACTCACTAGAGATATCCAAAAACTCTAGTTCTACCACAGTCTTGGACATACCCGAGTTGACTTCTCGACAAGAAGTAGTTGGAACTTCAAATTCATCAACTACTCCTGTACTGGACATGCCGAGCCCCGCGATCGCATCTGTCGACTTGGCTCCTAATGCCTTGGATGCAGCGATCATTTTAGACGATCCGATCGATTCCCAAGCCTCGAAGATTAACGAATGCACGCTCCACCATATATGTTCGGTAGATGGGATTCCTTTCGACGATGTGTTGGTTCCATCGAGACAGGACCGCCCTCACTTGCCCCTAGTCAGATATACAGCCTGCACTAGATTCATGTGTTGGGTCGGTAGCATGCCGCCATTCAACTCATTTCTTCACGACTTGTTATAGTATATCGAGACCAACCCGTCGCAGTTACATCCAAATAGCCACGCATTCACATACGGCACTTGCATTCTCTTCATGAATGTCCTTTTAAGGCTCCCGACTCCTGGCGATATCCGCTATATCTACCATTTCAAGAGATGGTTAGATAGCCCATCTTTTGCATTCCTCGAGTCGCATAGCAAGTGTCAAATCCTGACTGGGCATGGAGAAAGTTTGCCCAGTATAAGCAGGAGTGGTTCTATGTGCACTATCCTCCGGCTTTGCGAGGAGATGGGTGGAAATGAGTAAGTCTTTTCTCTGGTTCAATACTCGTGTTTGGCGGGAACTGCACCTTTTATAACTCTTTCTCTATTTTTACAAGTATCACCCTAAGTCTCAAAGGCTTCGGATATTCTAAAGCTGCGGAAGCTATCCGAGCTATCCCCGTAGAAGACCGAGACATCAGATCTCTTATTTCAAATGAATCTCTCTCAAAGTTTGGGCTATCGGTGGAAGGTCGCCGAATAAGCCTCCCTCAAGGTGTCACTGTAACAAGACCTCCTTCGGGCAAAGGAAAAAAGCAGGCTGGGTCTTTAGCACGTAATGCCCCTGACACACCAGAGGAGTGGGAGATTAAAGAAGCTAATACGCCCGTAGTGCAGGGTGAAAATGTTAGTCCTTCTCGAGACCTGATAGTCGAGGTTCATGATATCGAAACAACACCTTCCCCTTCGAAGGGAAAGAAGAAATTGACCTACAAGATGAGGAAGAAAACAATGGGTGGAACTTCTAAGGTCACCCTTATTCCAGTGGAGAGAGAGAACTCCTCACAACACTTAGAGAGTTCATTGAAAGGCCCGTCGAACCTCACAATACCTGATGATTTACTTAACTATGGTTTCGACGATTTGGAGGCCTTAAGCTTCATTCGGTCGCAAGAGGCGATACAAGCGCTCAAGCCCAAAACCAGGGAGAAAAAACTCCTATTAGTAAAGATAAAGAAACTGTTCCATCGGGGGGAACACTAGGACACACACAAATACGTGCACTTCACCTTGCACTTAAATTTCTGCCATCACTTTACTCTTTGTTAACTTGTCGTTATTTAAGTTCTATGCAGGTGACATGGGGCATACACATGGACTTAACCGTCTTCGTGGTTCATCTATTTTTCACCACTCTGGCCGTGATTCGGGTTCCGGCAAATGTCAAGACAGAGATGACACCGGCAATCAAGATTACCACACCGAGAATCATCCTATCAAAGAAAAACCTATAACCAGTCCTCTTACCCTCGCGATCCTCCTCCTCAATCGAAGCAAAGCAAAGAAAAGTGCACACATAAGGGGTTCTAGCCCGAGGCCCATCGGGATCAACACTCCGGTTCACCAGTACCAGGCAATCCTGGGATCCCTACAAAACACATGAAGTCTCCAGGCAGACTGCTTCCGCCCCTATTTCTGATCCATTGGTAGCAGAACGACTTGCTGAGCTTAAAGCCACGTTCCCACAGATATGCTTTGATGGCTTGAAATTTCTCACAGCGATTCATCAGATTCCAAGACATGTCAAACAAAGTGCTATTGCTTGTACTAACGACGTCTATGTCTTGCATGACGCGTTTGTTCACTTAGCCGAAAAAGTCTCAGAAGTCTCTATCGAGCGTCAGCATGAAATTGATCACCTGAAGCTCGAGGCTATTCATGATAAAGACATTATCAAAGCTAAAGATGAAGAGCTCTCTTCATTCAAGTCTCAGCTTGAAGCCACCCAACAAAGTTCTAAAGATATTGCGGAGGCCGTTAATCGTCTGGAGACAACTCATAAGAAAGAACTTGAAGAGGCGGTCCAACGCTGCAGGGCCCTGGCTTTATAGAAGGATTTAGTACAGAAGGAAAGGGACGCATTTGCCCTCCGAATCAAAGAGCTGGAAGATCAACTACGCAAAGAAAGAGAGGAGAAAACTGCTGCCCAGGAAGAGTCGCAACGATATTGCGACGAGATCGTTGCTACGCGACTCCTGAAGGCAAAGCTCGACGACGAGCTTTCTAAGGTCGGGATGCTGAAGGATGAAGCCCGTGAAGAGGGCAAGAGATTAGCATCCGTGGAGATTGACTGTCGCCTTAAGGCGGCTATAGAGGCGGATGGAGAGGAGATTAAGTGCATGTTCGACCCACTTATAGCAGAATACAACGCCCGTGTCCTCATGCATAGGGACTTAACATTTCCTGGCGAGGGCTACCTTGAATCTCTAGCCGAGGCATAGGAGACTTTAACAAAGACCAGGCAGGTCGAGCTGGGCACCGAAGAGGTTGACGAGGAGGCTTTGGTGAACGAATTTCTCTAGGGGAATGAGCCTTCAGACTTGTCTGCAGCGAAGGCCCTCTACTGCAAAGGTTCCTCCTCATTCAAAGGAAAAGATATCATTGTCGGTCCATTTGGAACCGAGTCTCCAGTCCTTCCTCCCACTCAATCGGCTGATCGGCCAGTACTCGATCCATTCGAGCAACACGCTGGTTATGACCCGAAAGACCCTGGCCTCGGCATTCACATTCTATCTCCCATTCTAAAGGGTGGAACACCACGGAAGGTTGAGAGCCAGCAAGAAACCGGTAAATAACTTTCCCTTTAAAGTTCAAAGAGCCGTTGCTTTTCACATAAGTTCGTTGTATTCTAATATTTGTTTCTTGTGATCTTGCGTAGGCTGCTCTGGCCCTGAGCCCATTCCGAGGAGCGTTGACACCAAGAAGAAGAAGGAGAAAACAAGCGAGGCTACTTATGTGGTAGAGACTCCTGGTCCAGATGCTCAAGTGATTGAGACACTCGATGAGGACAAGTCTGAGACTTCGTCTCCTGTCGAAGGAAGTTATGAAATTAAGATCACAAGGGCCTCTGAGCACACTTCTAAAATGAGCATGAAGGAGCAGCTTGTAGGGGAAAAGAAAACGACACCCGAAATCAAAGTCGAGCCCCGAGTCTTGGACCTAGATGATCCACTGAACAAGCCTTTAAAGGTCATCCTCCCTGGTGGATCCAAGCCATTAGGGGTCCCTCGTTCTTCCTCAGTTGTCACTCCCCATCAAGCAAAACCTCCAAAAAAAACATGTGGAGGAGGAGTCGTTAGAGAAGACGAAGGAGGAAAAGAACCCGGCGAAGTCAAAGAAGTAGTTGTTACTCTCGTTAAACAAGAGTTAGTTTAGATTATATAATTATTTTTATTTGTTTTCGTAGTCAATGTAAATAGACTTTTGACTCCAAGTTTTGGAGGACTTTTAGTAGAACCTTATTTTGGATAAATAAAACTTAGTTCTTTTGTCTTTCAAAAGACTTTTATCCTTCAGCTTTCTGTATAATTGTGGTCGAAAACCAAGCCATTGTGAGTTACATAAAGTCTCAATTCATTTTCATATAATTCGGAAATTATTTGGAGTTATACATCCTTTATTCCATGCTTCAGGTACTTAGAATATTTTTTTAGTCCGTTCCCTGGGAATTTATAGCGCTCCAGTCCGCACTTCGCGGACTTGGAGATTTTAAGTTGTTTATACTCTAGTCCGCACTCTGGGAACTCAGAGATTTAAATCGTTTATACTCTAGTCTGCACTCAGGGGACTCAGAGTACTCCAGTCCTCACTCGGGGGACTTTGAGATTTTAAGTCGCTTATACTTTGGTCTGCACTCAGGGGACTCAGAGTACTCTAGTCCGCACTCAAGAGACTTGGAGATTTAAATCGTTTATACTATAGTATGCACTCAGGGGGATCTGAGTACTCCAGTCCGCACTCAGGGGACTTGGAGATTTTAAGTCGTTTATACTCTAATTCACACTAGGGGGACTCAGAGTACTCCAGTCCGCACTCAGGGGACTTGGAGATTTTAAGTCGTTTATAATCTGGTCCACACTTAGGGGACTCAGAGTACTCTCGTCCGCACTCAGGGGACTTGGAGATTTAAATCATTTACACTCTAGTCCGCACTCAGGGGACTTGGAGATTCTAAGTCGTTTATACTCTAGTCCGCACTCAGGGGACTCAGAGTACTCTAGTCTGCACTCAGGGGAGTTGGAGATTTTAAGTCGTTTACACTCTAGTCCGCACTCAGGGGACTCAGAGTAATCCAGTCTGCACTTAGGGGCTTGGAGATTTTAAGTCGTTTACACTCTAGTCCGCACTCAAGGGACTCACAGTACTCCAGTCCGCACTCAGGGGACTTGGAGATTTTAAGTCATTTATACTCGAATCTGCGCTCCGGGGACTTAGAGTACTCCTGTCCACACTACGGGGACTTGGAGATTTTAAGTCGTTTATACTCGAGACTGCGCTGCGGGGACCTAGAGTACTCCAGTCCGCACTTTGGGGATTTGGAGATTTTAAGCGTTTATACTCTAGTCCGCACTCAGGGGACTCAAAGTACTCCAGTCCGCACTCAAGGGACTTGGAGATATTAAGTCATTTATACTCTAGTCCGCACTCAGGGGACTTAGAGTACTCTAGTCCGCACTCAGGGAACTTGGAGATTTTAGAGTGTTCGTTCGCGTTGGTATGTCGGACAGAATAATGTAACTCTAATGGTTTGCCATAGAATTGTACACAGAAACATCAATAATTCATGGAAAAGATGGCTTTAAGCCTTTATTAATGAAAACAAGCAAAATTGTCTTATAACATGCCGAAAACTAAGAATAAAAATATGCTGGAAATAATTGCAACTAAAATATGGAAGAAATATACTAAGTATAATAATGCCTCAAATGCTCGCTATTCCATGCTCGGGGGAGTGCCGCACCATGGACGGTCGCTAGCTTGAATGTTCCCTCCCCAAGCTTCCGTTCAATGACGTATGGACCTTCCTATGCGGGATTCATAGGCAATCGGATCGGGAAAACTCGTTTCAAAATGAGGTCACCCACATCAAAGATTCTCGGCCAGACCTTTTCATTATAATATGTAGCGACTCGATGTCTGTATGCAGCCGCTCTTAAATCAGCTTCTTCATGCTTTTCATCAATGAAGTCCAATGATTCCAATAAAAGATCCCGATTCGACTCAGGGTCGTAATAAGTTACCCGATGTGACGGAACTTCAAGTTCTACGGGTATAACAGCTTCCAAGCCATATGCCAATGCGAATGGAGTGTGGCTAGTCGTGGACTTGTGGGTGGTTCTATAGCCCAAAGTGCCATTTGATGTTCATCCACCCACTTGCCTCTAGCCTTTTCCAAACGCTTTTTCAATCTGGACTTAATTACTTTGTTCACGACTTCCACTTGTCCATTGGCTTTTGGATGAGCAACTACTGCAAACTTTTTTGCAATGTCATACTTTTGACAAAATTGTTTGAACAATTTGCTTATGAATTGAGTTCTGTTGTCTGTAATGATAGTCCGTGGAAGGCCAAAACGGCATATAATGTTTCGTACAATGAAATTAATGGCCTTTTTGGTGGTGATCGTGGCCAAAGGCTCTACTTCTGCCTACTTAGTAAAGTAATCGGCCGCAATTATTGCGTATTTTGCACCAGCACCACCTTTGGATATGGGAAATGAACCGATTATGTCGATTCCTCACATTGCAAACGGCCAGGGACTAACCATTTGCGTGAGTTCCGTCGGCGGAGCTCTCGGGATTTTTGCCTACTTCTGGCAATTGTCGCATCTTCTTACATAGTCTGCAGTGTTCCGATTTACAGTTGGCCAATAGTATCCATAGTGAAGGATTTTCTTTGCTAAAGTCTGCCCCGCGGTATGGTCACCGCATTCTCCTTCATGGACTTACTTCAGGACTCACTTTATCTCATCGTGGGCAATGCATCGGAGTAAGGGAGTCAAGAATCCCTTTCGATACATTATTCCCTCCTACATAACATATCGCGAAGCCTTACGAATGACATGTCGTCTTTCACACCTTCTTTTGGGCAAGACTCCGTGTAGCAAGTGCTGCTTGAATGAGGTCATCCATGATTCTTTCTCGATTTCTATTTCTAACACGAAATCTACCTCCATAATATTTATACTCGGAGTATGTAAGGTTTCAACGGGAACCAATCCCATTTGATGTGCATCGCCAGTGCTTGCAAATTCTGCCAATGAATCAGCTTCTCTATTTTGTTCACGCAGGACATGCGAAATATCATAATATTCTAGATTTGCTATCAACTCTTGAACCCATGCAAGATATGAGGCAAGTTTCTGTCCCTTCGCTTGATAGTCCCCTCGCACCTGGTATACCACCAGCTGTGAGTCACAAAAGGTTTCAACCAATTTTACCCCTAGTTCTCTGATAAGTCTCATGCCAGCAATCAATGCTTCATACTCGGCTTCGTTATTTGTCACTGGGAATTCGAGTTTCAAAGCATAACAAACTGATCGGTTTTCTAGAGTCACAAGAACTATGCCAGCTCCCGAGCAACGGTCGTTAGATGCCCCATCGGCGTACATCTTCCATTGAACGGGGGGTATGACGTTGTTGCCTTCTGATTCATCTGACATGGTGAATTCAGCAATGAAGTCCGCAAGCGCTTACCCTTGTATGGCCCTTCACGGCAGGAAGGTAATACTGAACTGACTCGACTCGATATTCCATTTTAATATCCTTTCAAAAGTTTTTTGTCGTTGGAGTACCTGCCACAATGGTTGATCGGTATAAACCATGATTGAGTGTGCTTGAAAGTATGGCCGGAGCTTGTGCGATGAGCAATAGGCTAGTTTCTCAATCTTAGGATAATTTCTTTCTGCCCCGTTAAACATTTACTGACATAGTACATCGGCTTCTAAACTCGGTCCTCCTCGCGAACCAAAGCCATACTAATAGCATGTTGGGATACTGCCAAGTGCACGTACAACATCTCATGGTCTACCGGTTTCAATAGTATCGGAGGACTTTCCAAATGCTTACCAGAGCCCGGAATGCTTCGTCACAGTCAGATGTCCACTCCAAATTTCTCTTTCCTTTCTTTATCACATCGATGAAAGGAATACACTTATCTATGGCTCTGGGTATGAATCAACTCAATACGACCACCTTCCCATTTAAGCTTAGCACTTGTTTTTGTAGTTTTAGCACTTGTATGTCTCGAATAGCTTGAATCTTCTCCGGTTTAGCTTTGATTCACGTGCATTCACAATGAAACCCAAAAACTTCCCTGACGCAATGCCAAAGGAACACTTCAAAGAATTGATCTTAATTCCATAATGTCTGAGTACAAACAACTCTGCTAAGTCTTGAATGTGGTCGTTTGACTGCCGTGACTTCACGAGCATGTCATCTACATAGATTTCCATTGTTCTACCAATCTGGTCTTTAAACATTCGACACCAGACGCTGACAAGTTGCTCCCGCTTTTTTCAATCCAAAAGACATTATATGACAAAACTGATGTGTTCTTGGTTTGAAATGTGCATTGGGATCTGATTGTATCCCCAGTACGCATCCATAAATGACAATAACTCGTGTCCAGCCGTTAAGTCAACGAGCTAGTCGATTCTGGGTAAAGGAAAACTATCCTTTGGGCATGCTTTGTTCAAATCAGAGTAATCAACGCAAGTTATCCACTTCCCATTTGCTTTCCATACTAGCACAGGGTTGGACAACCATTCAGGGTAGAGGGCGACGTGGACGAACCCATTGGCTTTGAGTTTGTCCACCTCCTCTTTAAGAGCAGCGGACCTCTTCAGGTCCATGCCTCTCCTTTTCTATTTTACAGGAATGTACTTCGGGTCTATGTTCAAAATATGACTCACAATAGACGGAGAAATACCACACATATCAAAACGTGTCCACGCGAAAACATCCAGGTTCGCTCCGGGGAAATCAGTGAGATCCTCGGCTATTGACGGGTCAACTTGTGATCCAATCTTAAGAAGTCGTGATGGATCATCCCAGCTGACTGGAATGTCAATCATCAGTTTAGTCGGTGCTGCTTTTGCTTCCCTAGATTCCCCATCATCATCTCTTGAATCTATGTCTCGATAGATCCGAGAGTGTCGCTCGAGCCAAGGCTCGGGTACTACTTGCCAATCGCTAGTATTCTGGAGGCGGACGGACCAGCCTGCAACCTTTCCTTTCTCTCGTCGTTGGGCCTCTCTCACCTTAGCCACATAACATGCGCGACTGGGCGCCTGATCGCCATGCACCACACTGACTCCTTTATCTGTCGAAAATTTTAACGTCAAACACCACGGGATCAAAGCTGTCCTAAACTTCGCCAGGGCTGGCCGACCCAGAAACACATTATATGGAGAATCAACATCCAACACTATAAACGGTAGGATTCGCACCCTCCTACACTAACCTTCTCCCAGTTTAACTGGCAACTCAACATACCCCACCGCATCAGTCGCTGCACCATTAAAGCCCTGGATACGGGTTTTAGATGGCTTTAAATCTTTTGTCTCCATCCTCATTTGGTCGTATGCCTTTTTTAAGATGATGTTAATGGAACTTCCACAATCAATTAAAATTCTTTTGACATATGCTGGCCAGATCGTCGTAGATATGACCATCGGGTCGATGGTAGGAGCCTCCACCTTGTCCACATCTCGGCTCTTAGACACTATATCGTCTGTCATCATGCGTTGCTGCTTCGCGGGGGTCCCATCCTCCACATTCGAATAACACTCATAATCCGCATGCCTTAAGGAGTTAGCATAACGCTCCATTTCCTGCTAGTTCTTATCTACAAAATGAGATCCACCTATGATAGTATTTAGACTAGTCTCCCTACAGTTCGGGCAGGTTCCTCCAGATAGCGTGGGGCCGGCCCGCGTCCGGGGTCGGTTGTTCCTTTCATTCCTTCCTACGGGTTCTTGACAAACTCAGATAATTTTTCCTGTCTAACCAGCTTTTCAATGGCATCATGGAGGTGTCTACAATCCTCTGTATTATGCCCGTAAGTTTCTTGGAAGCGACAGTACTTTCCAGTCTACTTCTGTTCCTTTGTTGACTCCTTTGCGTGGCTTTCTGTACTGAAAAGTGTTACAGGTTGACAGGTAAATATTCTCAAGAGATGCAATAAGTGGGGTGTATTCATTGTAGGTCAGAATCCTTTGCTTCCGTTTCCCTGCTTCTCTTTTCTTTTCGGGATTTCCTCCTCCGGACCCTTTAGATTGCCCAGGCTTGTTTTGGACATTGACTTGAACTTTTGTCGAGTTGTCACTGGATTGTTTCACGGCGATGTTACTTTTCACAGTCTCTTGAATAGGCCCTGCTTCCTTATCTCGCCTCGTCCATCTAGCTTCCTCCCTCCTTATGAATTGGTGAGCCTTCGAGTAGAAACGCTCCAGCGTAGTTGGAGGTTTCCTGCCAACCAATCTCCAAATTCTGAATCTGGATCTACTCCTCGCATTAGCGCCATTAGAATTGCGTGGTTGTTAGGGTTGCTAACTTCAGTTGCCGCAACATGAAACCTCTGCAAGTACTCTTTCAAGACTCCCCTAGAGTTTGGATTACACTAGATAGGGACATCACATCCTTGGGACGAGTGGCGTGTATCCTGAACTGTTCTACAAATTTCATCGCCAAATCATGGAAGTTGAATGTAGACCATGGGGGAAGTTGAGTGAACCACATGATGGTGATTCCGGAGAGAGTAACTGGATAACATCTACACTTGGTCGCGTCATTTGCTCTAGCCGAATCCATCATCCATTCGTACCTTATCACATGTTGCCTGGGATCAGTCTTTCCTTCATAGGCCGGGATAGTTGGCATGCTAAACTTCCTGGATACTCGGCCTGTATAATGCTATCGGTGAATAGAGTGTGACTCCTGGATATCCCCTAATCTTCGTGGGTTAAGCCTTTATTTTTTCTCATTAACTGCCTGACCATAGCTGATAAGTCCGGAGTTTGTATGGAGGATGGAAGGTTGGGCTTTGATCTATGGGACTGCTCGGGTTGATGTCCCCTTTGTTGGCAATCTGCCAAACTTGTATCTTGAAGACCAGCTACATAAGGGTCTTAGTGAGCCGGGCGTCTAGTCTCCACACGCGCTCCAGCTCCTAAGTTTCCTGTTTCGGCTTGGGTGTGGTCTCCAAGATGCAAGTGATCCCTAGTTGATCGATTAGTAGCACCTGGTTGTACAGTTTTAGTTTTACGGCGTCTACGCTTGGGAGGTTCAACTGATGAAGTCGAGCTATCAGATGAAGAATAAGGGCAGGGCTACCTCCAGCATTCTGATGCTGTTGCTGAGTAAGCTGAGTCATAAAGTTAGCGTTAGCTTGAATTTGTTCAGTAAGTTTCCTTCTATTTTCCATGAGTTCTCTCATTAGGTCGTTGAAATCCGTCCTAGTGACAACTTCCGTCTTGCTATGAGCTCCGGCAGTCCCTACGCCGAGATTAACTTGCTGATTGCTAGGCCCTATCTGTTGTACGCTAGCAGTCTCCTTGATATCCGTGTTATAAGAGGTTGATCGGGTACGTGGTCTTCCCATAGTAGAGTTTTTGATCGATACTCTAAGTAGATTCAACGGACGTCTTTCAATAAGTTGGATCTCCTTCGGGGGATTTATTCAATCCAGTAGCTACATAGAAGATCCTAGCGGCCTGAGAATTCGATTCTCAGTGAAAGCATCAAAATGTTAGCACCAGAATTGGTATTAACATCCTTAAGAAAGTTATGATATCCATAGTGATAGTTGCTATGGAGGAAGTTCGATAAGAAGTCCAATTTTGGAAAAGTTATGGTAGTGTTTTGTTTAAAAATGAATTTTGTGTTCTCGGTTTTCAATATGTATGTTAAATATGAGAAGAATGGAGGAACAACGGTAGGGATGAAAGAAAGACGGATGTGAGGACGAAGGGGATAGAGCGACGACGGAGAATGGATTATTTCACGTTCCTGTGTTATTTCTTAAAACACGAAAAATAATTTTTTTTTTCGTATTTTGTATATTAACTTCGCTTTCTAAATTGGTTGTTTTTGACAATATACATGTGTCATGTACATTTTTGTATAGACGAAAACCCATAACTAAAATTAATAAATCAAAAGCTACCTAAGTTTTTATATTTTAAAGCGTTTTTGATATGTTTTAAAAACTTAATAATAATGATTAAGGAAATTTAATTAATTATTTAATAATTAATTACAAATAATTAGTTTTGATAATTAACTAAGTATTAAACAAGGTTTGTTAATTTTAAATAAAGATTAGCACTAACTAATTATCTTTTAATGTAAGATTTATTTTAAATAAATTTTTGTTTAAGCAAGATTAATATTTAATTAATTATGGGTTACGAATATGATTTATTTTCAATTAATTATTGGGTTAATTATTTTTAGTTATTAATCAAGTGTTTGATTTTTTAGTTATAAATTAATTAAGGGTTTAAATTTATAATTAATTAATTATTAAGGTTTATTATTTCTTAATTATTAATGAAATTTAATTAAGATTTAATTAATCTTAATTATGGTTTATTAAAGGGATTAACATGTAATAAATTATTCTAAAAGGGAGTTTTAAGTTTTAATCCTTATTTTCCAAAAACTAAATTGTTTTAAAGGTACTCATTTTCCAAAGATGGTTTTAAACACATGGGATTCAAATGTCGATACCATTAATTAGTCAATAAATTGTGAATGAGTTATGTAAATGGTTTGATTGTGTAGACATGTATTAGCAGAATTAATCCCCATTCTACTATAAGTTGATTATTTGGTTATTTGGACATCTGATAGCAGAATTAATTTCTATTCTGCTATAATGTAATTGTTTATTGTGTGGACATATGTTTAGTAGAATAAATTTCCTTTTTGCTATAAGTAGTGAATTATCTGGACTACTATTTAGCAGGACAAATCACCATCATGTTATATGTTATTTGGACATGTATATGCTAGTTGAGTTATATTGACATGTTATTCCCTGATTGGATATGAATTCATCTACATATATGTTTACTTATGTAAATAAATGGTTAAGCGACTTGAAAGTGAAATTGGTGTCAAATGGTAACTTAAATTACTACCATTGGGATTGCTAAGCCTCCCTTTGAAATTATAAAGTGAGGTTTTGAATTAACTTCAATTCTTTAATCAATTTGGGGTTTAAGGTTTGTAAATGATTTTCTAGTTATATTATTATTTTATAAAGGTATGTATGAATAATAACATGTTTATAAAATGGGTTTTACTAAGTTAAAAAGTTTATTTAAAGTGATTTAAAAGGACGAGTTGCAAAAGATATTTGTAAAGGAATTTTCTTAAAGAAGATTTATCAAAGGAGTGACTAATAGGGAAATATTTTATTAATGATGTTAGCGGTTTGTAAAGTGGTTTTGTAAGTTGACTTTTAGACTAATAAAAGCATTTTATAAATTGATTTTGGAAATTTATAAAGGTATTTAATTGTGGAGTGAGCTTTTAAAAGGAAACTTTTCATAAAGGACAAGTGGATCGGTTTATAGCAAGTAATGTTTTAAAAAAAATTGAAAGGAGGAATTTTCCAAATGTTTTAATAACATACTTATACCCCTAAGATAAGAATAAATATTTCCCAAGTAAACCAAGGAAGTAAGGGCTCTAGAAATAGTATTGTGTAAAGATCTTTTGACCAAGTTTTATAAAGTGGTTTTATTAATTAATAAAGGCTTAGTGGATCCTATATGGAATTGAATCAATGTTTGAGTGATTGCTCATTTGATAATTAAATAACCGACTATCAAAAACCTTGACTTAAATGGAACTTTGGAAATGTTTATGAGAAACACATGATTTACATGGTACAGTCATCTCCAATGATGTTGTACTATGTGTGTAAATCTTGTTTCGTTCTTCTAGGATAAATAGTAAGGAAATCAATCTATAAACAGTTAGGAGGTGACCTCCTCTCTTGTCTTTTTTCTGCTTATTTCCAAAAGAACTAGGGTTGAGTTTACAAAAAATTGTCGAAAGTTGTTTCGCGGAGACCGGGGTTGGATATTAGTTGTTATCCGAAAACCACTTCGAACCAACATGAGCATTCAAATTGGAAATATTTAGAAGTCATGATCGAAGATGAAGACTTAGAAGTGCAAGGGCTACTTACTACTAACCCTGAGGGTGATTCCAAAATGGTGTAGTGGAGGTTGTGCCTTCGGTTCGTTCATCACCTGAATGACTTATGTGGATGAATGCTGACATTGCATCAATGTTTGCATTCCAAGCAAGCAGTCCTAAATGAAAGGTAAAAGGTAGCCTAAAGCCTCATCAACCCGGAATGAATAAAACATGGGAGATGCAGCAGGGCAATGTGGGTTGCACACATTAGGGTTTGTCATCACCAAATCCAGAATCAATATTTGATCCATTTTTGTATGCTTCGGTATGGTTGATGATCCCAAACGTGGTGGCGATGTATTTGGTACTATAAGTAGGAGGTAGGCCAGTCCTAGGTTGACAGGGAAGCTAGGCGAGGTTCTCGGTGTGTTTATCTAGAGATGCACTGTGGCGGGCGGTATTCTGGTAGCCCAGTCGTTGTATGGGAACCCGACTTCCAATAAGTGCCATCGATTTTAGTTGTACACCTGTTATAGTGGAATTTAATAATGCAACAATTTCGGCTATGTCATATATTTACTTGAAACCCCTAGACATTATGATAATATCACGGGGTTTTCTGTAGAAGTGGTTTGATTACCATAAGGTAAAAACCCTTCATGTTTATGTGCGGCGTGGTCTTACGAGATACCTTTAATTTTAAAAGTGTTTTAAAAGAAATAATTCAGTTCTTTGGGTTACTCACACTAGACTCCTGTCTAACCCTGAGTGTTATTTTCTTTCCCTAAAACTCTAAGGTACACAAATTTGTATGAGTGACCAAGTGATCCAGGTTTCTCACGACTGCATTTTGGGGGAGGTGGAGCAAGAGGCTTTACTGTTAGCTGGCTATTATCTATGTCTACTGTGTATATATGTATGATCTATGTATCAGCTATGTAGGGGCAGGTGGTTATAGTTGTTCTTGTTGAAATACATATTGTAGTGACTCTGATATAATGTTATGTCAGTACATATGTAAAATCTTATATGGAATAATATATATTATTCCATTCCGTTGTGAGATTATATGATTATTTAGTTTTCTTCTATCTTCTTTCTTTCCTTAACAATTTGTCTTTCTGGCACTTAGTTGTTTGGCATGTGAATACTATAGATATATTAGTGTCAACTTCTGGGGTTCAAAAAGGTGGATCGTTACAATTCCAAAAGGAGCCTGGAACTGGAGGTGGAATTGGACATAGAACTGGAAGTCTGACCTAGTATAAAAATCTTTAATGTACTTTACTTTATAGTCGTTTAATTTCACTACTAATATGTACAAGTTTTAATTTAGTTGATATAATCATATTACTCGATCCGCATAGACTTTCATTTCGTACTAAAGCTTGGGATTCTAGAGATTGTAATAACATCCAAGAATAAATGGCTATAAAGAGATCAAGTAAAGGTAATAGAAGGAGGAAGGGCAATAATGAAGATTCAAAGGAGCAAACACGCAAATGCTTCGTGGCTAAACTCAGATCATAATCGGTATGCTCAGATTCTTTATCTAAAAATATTTTGTTAACATATGATGAATTACTAAAAGAATGCAAAACATTGAATAAAGTTCATAGAATTGCATTAGCTAAGTTAAAAAATTATGAGCAAGAAATTTCCAGTTTAAAAGAGGAAAATAAATTTTTGTCAAACAAACCCAAGTTTTTGAAAATATGATATAAAAATTGTTTTACAATAAGATTTCCTACAAAACGAAAATGAGCAGTTAGAAGTTAAAAACAATGATCTTTTAAAGGAAATCGATGTTTTGAAAATAAAAAAATATTTTTGAAAATTTCTTTTAATAATTCTAGCTCTTTAAATTTGTCTCTTGAAAAAGAAATTGAGGCTTTAACTAAAAATAAATTAGAATTATTTAAATAATGTGAGATTTTAAAAGACAATAATAACCATAATAGTCCTAAAAGCGGTCTTGGTTATATACAAGCTAAAAGTAAATATAGTACTAGATATGCATTCATGTATACTAATTTTAATGCTAGTACTAGTAACCATAATAGTCCTAAAAATACTTATAGTCATAATAGTACTTTGTTTAGAAATGAGAGAAAATAACTTTCAAGTACTATGCTAATGACTGACAGTATTAGAATATGGATTCCTGCTAATACGATTGATCGTGATATAAAACTTTATATTAGTAACTATTATAAGAATGTGATTTTTAATGAAAACTATGTTTATAATGGTTCAACCACATCAAAATGGGTATGGTTTTCTAAAACTAAGGAAATTATAATAATTTTGGGTATCGCATGCTTTTAATGTTAATTTTCTTTTTCAATACCCTATTTTATAAGTAGCAGTTATTTATTAATAAGTGGCAGTCCTGTTTATAACATAGGAATGAAATGCTTTAAAAGTAGGATTGTCTATAGCGCTTTGATTAAAATACTACTATTTTAATGCTATCAAAAGTACTGTAAAGTAATTACTATTTGATAATATTGTTTTATTATTTTTTACTTCTTTAAGAGTGTACAACCACACCTATTTTGGTAAGGTTTTCACCTTATGATTAAACCTCTAGAAACTAACATAGTAAGTCAGTACTAAAAAGGATTAATATTTATTCTAGATACTTGGAGAAATGAAAGGAAAATGATAGTTTGAATTTTAAGGATGTTCCATACATTTGATGGAATTAAGTGCTTATAGTGAAATAAAGACATAGAAAATTCAGTAAAATCTAAATTATTTTATCCATAATTAATACTAGGTTAATATTTTATTTTTAAGAAATACTAAGCTATTTCTGAAAAATAATACTTATATTCTGAACATACTATAACTTGAATCTTTTGGAAATGTCCATATTTTTATATAGATATAAAGAGAATACATATTGAAATAATATAATTCTTAACAATATTTTCTAAGAAAGACATATTTACTTAATTTTCACTTATTCTTAGAAATATTATAGTTAAGATAAGATTCAAGTATTTGCTCTTTATAATATACTTTTACCTAAAAGGAAACTTTTTAATATTCCTCTTTCTTTTTTATAATGACAAAGGGGGAGAAGACATATGTATATTAATAACTGAGATGTTATACTTAGGGGAAGCATTAATTATATTATAATAATATCTTATATAGAATAATTTTTTTTCAAAAATTGTATAGCTGTCATCATCAAAGGGAGGGAATATTAGAACCTCTTTTATTGGATTTTAGTGACAACAACTATACAATTATGCTAAAGAAGCTCTAAACTTACTTGTAGGTACATAAGTATAAAAAAGAGACAAACAAATAAGTTTAACACAAAGATACATAGTACAAGAGATGATAAAACTATATACATGGAGATATAAGAAGAGACATAAATGATGGAAATAAGATGAAGGAATATATATACAAGGAGAAATGACGAACGACATCAATTTCATGCTAAAATTGAAGAAAACAAATAAGGTATTGTATATTATTTCGTCGGTCCAGATTTTATATACAATCTCCAATTTGATGATTACACATACAAATATATTTTAGAAATTATCTTTGCAATTACTTTTTATAGTAAAATAGTCAAATATAACATTTCTGTGTACATTTAAATAGAAAGGAACTTTTTGGTTCAAATTTAGACATCTGGATTTGTACTAATGTTGTCTACATTGCAATCTTGACGTCTGGTACAAACAATTCAAACATCTGGATGCTTATAGAAGGGTTTTTTATTTAAATTTTTGAAAGGACATGTCCCCTTTTCTTCAATAGTTGCATCCCCTACTTTGAGTACTTCTCTCAAATGGTTACTACTATTCAATTATAATTTTTCAAATCAACAAACAGAGTCAAGAGTTCGCTTTTACATTTATCAAGAACTAATTCTTTCTATATTTCTAATATGTACGCACTTTGTAACAACCTGAAATTTAACTTGTAATAATTTATTTTTTAATTAACTAAATAATAAAATAACTTTGTGAAATTATCAAAATTGAGCCATGGAAGTTGCACCATTGTGTCCATGGTAATTTTCTGGTCAATTTCCATATATAGAACGTCAGAATCCAAGCTAATGTGAACGAGTTACAAAATAAACAAGAGTCGAAAAATAGAAGAAATATATATATATATATATATATATATATATATATATCTGTGTGTGTGTATATATATGGGTAGGTCGACCTAGAGGTCGACCATCCCACTGCATAAGTCGACCGGCCGGTCGACCTGGCATAGTGGGCGGTCGACCCTAAGGTCGATCCGCCTCAAGTGAATGAACGTCATTTTCCTTCCAGTAACTAGCGAGCACATCATTTTCGTTCCTTTGGCCCATCAGGTCCCTTCGTGCTTCTATCTGATAGCTCCTATCCATTCTATGACGTGGTTGCATCCTATTAAATCTCCAAATCTAATGATTTGAGATCCACTTCTACCCTTATAAATAAGACCCTAGACCCAAAAAAAAATTCTTGTTCTATATTTTCTCCGCTTGGGTTCACCTTTTTGGGAAGGACCCTAAAAGGAATAATTTATCAAGGAGAGAATCCTTTTAATAAAAATATTTTAACAACCCCAAGTGGATCCCTGAAGGCCCAAAGGGAAGAGCTAAGGACCAGAAGTGAGGGATTGTAATTATTTTAAGACTTCTTTAAGTAATTTAAAATAATATGGTTTCTAATAGTTGTAGTTTTACTACAATTTTTGGAATATCAGGCTTTAGAATCATTTTTAGTTTATTTTCGTTCAGCTATTTTTTTTAGTAATTTTAATTTATTTATGTTAATTATAGCTTTTTCAATTGTTTAAAGTTTATTTACAGTATTTTAGTTATTTACTGTTATTTGTAAGTTATTTACATCTTCTTCATACATTTTGGATTTTCTTCTATTTTTAGTTTTCTTTTATTCCTCCTTCTTCTTCTCGTATGGATTAGAACAAGATTAACGCAAATACGAATTAAACTGTAAGAAAACTGAAATAATGGAATATAAGATGTAAATTTTAAAGACTATAATAAAATGGAATTAAGACTGAAATTATGCCTAATTATGATATTAATTGTACTGAATTAAAGCGACTAGCCTATTTATAATTATGAGATGTAAATTATAATGACTATAATATAAATGGAATTGGACTGAGATTATACCAAATTATGATTGGATTAATTAATTGGCTTAATTATAACGTAGAATTATAACTAACAAGAGTAAAAGATGAAAGAGCTTATTTTCACACATAGACCTTGGATAAAGTAATAAGCATAATTATAATGTAGGTTATAATAAAATGAATAGAATGGGGCTTATTTTAAGACTTGTAATAAATTAATAAGCCTAGAAAGTAAAACTGATAATAAAGGCTTATTTAAACAATTTATCTAAGTTAAGAAGCAAAGATGGAAGCGGGACATGTACCAAATAGCATTCCATATTAGACAAAACAGTGACTCACATTAGTCTGAAGTGAGATAAGGGAACGCTTATGCTAAGAATGGTAGTAATTGGTCAAATAGAAGTCCAAATCACGGGGGATTTGTATAAGGAGCGCAACAAGATATTGTTTGGATTAAGGGACAGTACCAACAACATTTCCCATATAGTTTTATGGACACACGGTGATCTCACATTAGCCTAAAGTGAGATAAGGAGGACGCTATGTTGCACGCTGGAGGTAATAAGAAGACCCAATAGGTGGAGCAGAAGGTAGCATAGGTATGGTTGCAGTTACACATGCGACTTCCATTGCGAGTGCTCAGTAATAGCTATGAGTTCCAAGCGCTTAGTGTGGGTGCCTTCCGTAGACACCATTGCCTTCTATGTAGGGGATTATATATATCGTCTTGGCCATAGTAACATTTAGTATAGAGAGTTATATAGCAGCTGGTCCACAGAAAGGTACTATAGAGTAGCAGGCTAATCAAAAAGAGTAGAATTAGGGTCACATCCTAATTACAGGATTAGGAATTCAGCCTAATCAAAGCAGAAATCTAGGACAAGTGCAAGTAATCGAAGTTTACCTATCTTATAAATTGAGCAATATTTAATCATATTTATTTCTAGTTTAACTCTTTCCTATTTCCTTTGTTATCCTTATTTATGCTAGAACTGTTTTAGAGTCTATTACTTTTATCTTGCTTAAAGACTTTAGTAATTACTGTCATTCACCAGATTTTTAATCTGACCCACTCCTCTATTTTCCCCTTTGCCTCCATAGGCAATCAAGGGAGGAGTCGACAAAATTGCTACCGCTTGGTGGTTTCTTGGAGGAGCTCTGTATTATGTATTTCTTTTATTTTAGCTTTAGTTCCTTTTGTGTACTGGCTTATTACGAGGGATATTATGAACTCTGATTTTGAGACTATGAGTTTTTGTTTCGCGAGACTTATTGGATTTTTAGACATGTATGTGGTATTTGGTATTTGACTTATTTATAAAGCAATTATGAAACTTTGTTTTAAGTTTCTGCTGTTTTTTTCTATATTTGTCTTGTGAATCTGAGTCTCTGTTAGCTTTAGTTATTCCTACAACACACCATGCCTTTTAATGTGTCTTTTTGGGTATATTAAGGGGTGTGGGGTGTCACATTTGATATCAGAGCCTAAGGTTAAAATATTCCTAAAAAAATTATATTAAAAGTAAATTATTTTTCAAAATAACTTGTTCTAAAAGAATTTTTCAGTAAAGAAGCACTTAAATTTAGTAATAGTTTTCAAGTATAAAAGGGTTTTTTTAATAAACATCCCCTTGAACTCCAATTTAATCTTCTTTTGATTCTTTCGAGCTTAAGTTTCATTTTCTTTACGTAGTATGGCTGACTGGTTCGTAGAGCTACGGTATCAAAGGTGCAAGGGGAAAGCGCCCAATACAACACCGGTAGGTGGAAATCCCTTTAATGCACCTACACCAGCCGATTTTTCTAAGCTACGGAAGGATTTCAGTTGTATAGGGGGCGGAACGTTTTCTAGCATGAAGGATTTCAAGGAGACAACCTAGGTTAGAAGATATGGAGCGAAAGCTTAGGCGGTTTGGTTTGGAGGACCGACAGAGTGGTCAACCTACTTATTGGAAGCTAAAGGGAGAACTTAAGGAGGTTCCTAAAAGCTCTAAGAAATAATGGTGGAAGGACAAGAAGGGTAAGAGGAAAGAAAGGGAAGGCCCTCAGAAGCAAACCAAGAAAAGTGGGAAATGTAACCGTTGTAGAATGACTGGTCATTACGCAAGAGACTGTAAGAAGGCTGGAATGAAGGGAAGGTGTTCCAATTGTGGACAACCCGGTCATCTTAGTAAGTTTTGTCCTCAGAAGATGGTCAGGGAGCGAGTGCACCTGCAACGCAGATTCAGGTTTTGGATGTGGCACCTTTCAGTAGTAGACCAAATCAAGGTAGAAAAGTTCGGTTTCTATTTTTGATTTTCCCATTCAGAATCTTTTTGATCATAAAGAATCACACTATTTCATCTCTAGCTCTTTGGTAGATTTTTTTTGCACTTGGACATCTCTTTAGTATTATACCCCTTTGTTGTTTCAAACCCCACAGGAGGATCGGCACACTTGTCTATGATTTGTAAGGGTTTGAAATTTTATAATAGGAGTAGAATTTGACTATGATGCCTATATTTTAGGATTTTTGGGGTATGGGATGATTTTGGGAATGGATTGGCTATCCATATAACAATCCATATATGGAGCTATATTAGGTTGCGAGAGGAGAGTTGTTAGACTAGAGACATGAATCAGTAGGACTCTTGAGATTTCATGTGACCCGCAAGGGTGGGTTATGTTGAGCTTCCTTCATTCCCTCGATTCATCATCATCAGAGTTAGATTCGGTACCTGTTATCAGAGTTTTTCCAAACATCTTTGAGGAAGTTTTAGGACTATGCCCTAAAAGAGAGATTGACTTTAGGATCTATTTTGCTAGCCGGTAGCATTACCCATAGGGCATATAGCGCCTAGGAAAAGGAAAGGATTGAGTAAGCAGATCCATGAGATTTGGAGAAAGGTTTCGTAAGAAGAAACATATCGGAATAGGGAGCGCCAGTCGTCTTCACTGCTAGTATTCTTCCAATTTATTTAGCCACTGGATTTCATCGGCATAGGGTTGCTGATAACAGCATTGATAAGACCACATCTAGGGCACTAGAAGGATTCTCTGAGTGCTTAGTCATGACTTTCGGGCTAATAATTATCCCAGCCTATTCTGAGATTTGATGAACCTTTTTTTTATAGATGCCCTAAAATAAACTTTGTGGTGGTATCCATGGTCGTCATTTTAGTGTTTTTCAAGAAGTATGGAAGAGCATGTTGTTCATCTAAAGGAGGTTCTCTTTACGCTTCGTGTTCGTTAGTTGAGAGCAGAGTTCTTGAAGTAACACTTTTGAAGTACGTTTATTCGGGCATATAGAGAATGTCTACATATGGTAGGGATTTAAGAAATGGTTTTTGTGACGCCCTACCTCTATACTCATACTAACGAAGGACACTACTGGGTAATGCCATCAGTTAGTATGAAGAATATGGCTATTGAGGAGTGAACATCTGTGTAATTACTTTGTACGATCACCGATATGTCAAATAGTATATCGTGCATTTCATTTAAGAGTATATCCAACATACCAATACAAACTCAAAGCTACTACACAGTGGCTATGTGGTCTTCGGAAACAAATATAAAAGAAGCATAACACAAATCAGTCACAGATATTCATATCACCTAAGGAAGAAACATATATGAATATAACAAACAGAAGTGAACATCAAAGTAGTGGTCATACAAGATCCATAACATCACAAAAGAATAGATACAAGTGCTAGACAAAAGAATATGTATACATCAAGAAGTCTCTATCTCGAATGTATAAAAACAAAAAAAAACAACTAGGCTAAAGTAGTTGGCCAAAAGTCATATGACGGTCCCTGATAAGAAGTCATGTAGAAGCACCTGAAACACCTCGGTCTGACCCGAGTATTATTTAAGAAGAAAAATAATAAATGGATCAGTCTAGCTGTAAATATCATATAAGATTAGATACGATAAGAGATATGATAGATATATATGATAACAACAATAATCATATAGTATCTCAAAATTTCTCATACACCAAAAAGAATGTCATATTCTTTATTTTATTCACCAAACCACAAATATTGATAGAGCTTATCAATGCATATCATCAAAATTGGTGAAACATAAATTCTAGAAATTAATATTAGAAATCCAGAAAACATAAAGGGGGAGGCCTATCATAAACGGGAACATGAAAACTCACCAACATGTGTATCACAAACGGGACGCTATCCCATGAGTCGCTGACCCATAGAGCCGGTGCAACAACGTAGTACAACGGTTCGCCCGGGGAAGCTAAAACTCAAGTAAGTCGAAACAACGACGTAGTACAATTGTACGCTCGATGAAGCGAACTCCATAAAAAGATCATGGGTCGCTAGCCCATAAAAGTGAGACGAAACTCCAAAGAACAGGGTACAGTCCCCCACGCGGACTAAGAAACATCGCATATCGCTAGTCTAAGCCACAAAATGATCATCATAGATCAATAAAAAGTGTAAATTACACTAAGTTAGTAAATAAATGAGTTTAGCTTTATGTCCCATAACCACTAGCTTCACTTAAATACTTACGAACAAATTGTAAATTCCCGCTCGAAAATTGTCTCAAGATTTCAATCGAACAAGTCGAAGAATTAACCGACGAAGTAAAAGCAAGTGTTTCATACCACTTATTTTGCTAAGTCGTTTAATTGGATTTCTTATACGAATGAGGTATAGGTTTGTATATATTAATAGATTGGAAAACGGATTTAAAAATGAGCTTTGTATTAAAATAGTGTTGAAATCGTTTTTGTGAAAGATTTTTAGTATTTACTAATAGTATATAAACCTTTGTATTTTAAAGTGATAAATCATAGAAATGATTAAAAAAATAATCAAGCACCAAAAATACACATTCGACAACGTGAATTAAAACCATGAAAATTGATATCGAATTCATCAAATGGATATTCCCAAAAATCTAGAAAGAAGTCATCAAAGTCGATAATAAATGACAACAAATAACCGGATCAATAAAAATCGATTTAAACAGAAATCTACTTATAATACGAAAATTGGCTGAATTAAACAGCGCCAGACATCTGGCGGTTTTCCCAGACGTCCGAGCTGAAGGTCTGGAATTTTTACAGATCACTCGGATGTCTGATCCGTAAATATGGAACGTTTATTCCTTTGCCTCAGACATCTGAGTGTTTTGCCAGACGTTTGAGCTGAAGCTCAGGGCAAAATTTGCCTAGGCCATTGATGGCCAATTCGGTTCGGAAGCGATCGGATCAGCAACAGAGGCTAGGAATTTATGCCAAACGACATCCCAGCTCTATAGTCTCTTCAATACACTGTAAAAAAACATGTCTAAACATCCATAGTAGGATTTTCATAGATTTTGACTTCAAAATACCAAAATTTGAAAAATTCACCAAACCAATTCAATTCAAAAGCAAATGAACATGAAATAGATGTTAGGAATTCATACCTTACAACCATCATGGTATAGACATAGATGTAAGTTCAAGATCTCACCTTTAAACTCAAAAACAACAACTGAGAAGCTCTAAAACAGGGAAAGTTCAATTCCACTTCAACAACACCTCTAAAATCTTCAAGCTATTATCAAATGAAATGAATTTCCTAAGTTAGGTTATAGGAATTTCTAAAAATTGAAGAGAGATTGAGATAGAGAAGATGAAGATGAGGCTTACCTAAGCTTCTCTTTGATTTTGGAACATGAAATATGAGTTTCCTAATAATCTAAGGTTTAGGAATTTTAATTTTCTATCTTTTCCCCCATTTTTCTCTTTAGCTTGAATGTTAGGAAATGAGGAGTAGAATGAATGAAGAGTAGAGGAGTTAGGGTATTTGGTAGAGGAGTAGGGTTATCATGTTGGGTTAGTGGGCTTGAACATAACCCAAAGCCAAAATGAAAATACCAAAATCCTGATCTCCAAACATACCGATGTTTATACTCAAAGAAGTTGTAAACGCTGTTTTAAACTCAATGAAAGTGGTCTCGAGTCCGGATTCGACCGTTTAACAAAAGTCACATTTCAGACATTAAAGTCAACAACCGATACTATATTTAAATATATAATTGTAAAATATGCGGGTTGTTACAGATTCCTCTGCTTAAAGAAATTGCATCCTCGCAATACTTAAGAGGAAAACAAAGAGTAACAATCACTTTAAAGCATAATAACACAAAAGAAAATTTTGAAGTGAGAAGTTCAGCATAAGGAGCATGAGGGAGTAAGTCCGGATGTGTTCGCTCGATGAATTCTCTAGATTCCCAAGAGCAATCCTAGGATTTGAGGACCATTGGACTTTCACAAGTGGAACATCTTTATTTCAAAGGCGTTTAACCTCCGTAGCAATGATACGAATAGGATGTTGCACACAAGTCAAATTATGTGAAACTTAATTTCTTCAATAACATTGGGCTCAATAACAAAATCGGAATCTCCAAGACATTTCCGTAGTTGAGAAGCATGGAACACTTCATGAATAGAAGAATATTAAGTTAGTAATAAAAGATGATAAGCCATGGAATCAATGCGTTCGGTGATGGGAAATGGACCAATATAACGAGATGCTAATTTTCGCGATCGACTGAAACGCACAAAACCCTTCAAAGGTGAAACACGTATGAACACCAAATCTGCCACCAAAAATTCCAAATTTCTTCTTCGGTTTTCGACATAGGAATTCGGTCTACTTTGAGCTTCTTTCATCTAATGACGAATAAGGTCAATCTTTTCTGTGGAATCACGAATAAAATCAGGACCTAAAACCAGCCTTTCACCGGCTTCAAGCCAACATGAAGGAGATCAGCATGGCCTTCCGTAGAGTGTTTTGAAAGATGCCATATCAATACTAGATTAGAAGATATTATTGTAAGAAAACTCAACAAGAGAAATATGACCTTCTTAACTTCCACCAAAATCAAGAAACATGCACGAAGAAGATCTTCAAGAGTTTGATTCCCACGCTATGTTTGTCCATCGGACTGAGGTTGATAAGCGGTGCTAAAATTAAGCTTTGTTCCCAAATCTTTTTGAAGACCTTCCCAAAATCCACTGGTAAATAATGGATCACGATCACTAATAATAGAAGTAGGAATTCCATGCAATTTAACAATTTCTTTAACATAAAGTTTGGCCAAAAGAGATACGTTCCGATTGGACCGAACGGGAATGAAACGGATGGATTTTTTAGTCTATCTACGACACCTATAAACTATCATGACCCAAATGAGAATAGGGAAGACCGTCAATAAAGTCCTTGGAGTCTTGATCCCACATCCAAACTGGAATGTCCAAAGGTTGTAATAACCCACCGGGCCTTTGGTGCTCGGCCTTAACAAGTTGGCAAGTCATGCAACGCTTAATAAAGCTAGCCATATCAGTTTTCATTCCATCCCAATGTTAAAGTTGCTTCATGTCAGCGTACATTTTATTACTAACGAGATGAATGGTAAATTTAGAACGATGAGAATCTTCCAAAATGTCTTCACGAAGATCACTAATATTTGGCACGATAAGTCTACCAAATTTTCGAATGCCCCCACAAGTATCGATTTCAAAGTCTTTTAATCCATCAACCTTATTTTTATCCTTAAAACTTTGGCTAAGAAGTGCCAATTCAGGATCATGCTTTTGAGCTTCAAGGATGCGATCTAAAAGAGAACGATGAGCCTCAAGGCTACATAAAACAAGAGATGAACATGAATAGGATTAACGATCTAGAATCTCACAAGTGAACAAAGTCTCGAGATCATTCCATTCGGATATCATCATAGAAATAATCGCTTGTTGCTTACGACTAAGGGCATCGGCAAAACGATTTCCCTTTCTGAGAGTATAAAGAATATCAAAATCATAAGATGCAAGGAATTTGATCCAACGTTGTTGACACAAATTAAGTTCCTTTTGATAAAATAAACACTTCAAAGATTTATGATTGGTGTAGATAACAAATTTCTTTCCCAAAAGATAATGACGCCAAATTTTAAGGTCGAAAACAATGGTCGCGAGCTCTAAATCATGAGTGGCATATCTAGTCTCGACAGGCTTTAGTTGCCAAGAAGCATAAGTGATAACACGTTCCCTTTGCATGAGAACAGCTTCCAAACCAACACGATTAGCATCGGTATAAACAATTAAGTCTTGGTTCCCTTTGGGAATCACAAGAATAGGAGCATCAGAAAGGCGTTCTTTTAATTTCTGAAAAAAAGCTTCACATTTGTCTGACCATATATCCTTAACTCCCTTCTTTGTCAAACTAGTAAGCGGTATGGAAATTTTAGAAAAATCTTTTACGAACCTATGGTAATAGCCCGCCAATCCAAGAAAGCTATGAATTTTCGTCATGCTCTTCGGTCTCTTCCAATTTTGAATCGCTTCAATCTTTAAAGGATCCACGAAAATTTCGGATTCAGAAATAATATATCGTTAGAATTTCATGCGGGTTTGCCAAAAGTGGCACTTCGAAAATTTTGCTTTCAATTGATTGCTTCTAAGAGTTTCCATTACAATCCGAAGATGTTTTTCATGCTCTTACTTGGTTTTAGAATAAACAAGAATATCATCTATAAAGATGAGAACAAACCGATCGAGGAAGTCTTTGAAAACTCGGTTCATAACGTCAACCAAATGGCATAACAGGCCATTCATGAGTTCCATAATGAGTATAGAACAATGTCAAAGGAATGTTATCATCTGCAATTCGGAGCTGATGAAAATCGATTGCTATGTCTTATTGTGAAAAGACTCTAGCACCGCTAAGTTGATCGAATAGATCATATATCCGATACAAGGGATATTTATTCTTGATGGTGAGATCATTAAGCATGCGGTAGTCAACGCAAAGCCTAAGTGTACCATCAGATTTCTTCAAAAAGATAGCTGAAGCTCCCCAAGGATAGAAACTAGAACAAATAAATTGCTTCGCTTCCAATTCGAATGACTGTTTACGCATCTCCTTATTTTTCTTATTGGATATACGATGAGGATGACGAGTGATAGTAGAGCTCCAGGTATTAGATTAATTCTGGGCTCAATTATTCGCTTAGGTGGTAATCCTAAAATGGGTTCAAATATATCAGGAAATCCATGAACAACATGAATGAGGGAAATGTCATCTTCCTCATCATCATTATCGTCATCATATGGATTTAAAGAATATAAGGATGCCATCAAATTGGAATTTGATTCTTTAAGAACAATGGAAATCCGCTTAACAGATTGAGATGTCGAAGATGGATAGTCCTCTCGGGACATTGGATGTGGGCTTCATAACGATTAAGCCATTCCATCCCCAAAATCGTTCCGAAGCCTAAGAAATGTATAACATGCAAATCTCCACGGAAACAATAATCACAGAAATTAATCTCGACATCTTTACAAAGTAAACTAAGTGTTGTGGATCCTCCAACCTGATTTGCAAGTTTCAATGCAGTCATCAAGCACATAACATTTAGGACAAAGTATCAACAAGTTCTTTTGATATAAAAGAGTGAGATGCACCCATATCAAAAAGAACTCAAATAGGATGATCATGAAACATAATAATGCAATCATGGTCGGAATGAGAAATACCTTGACCAAGAGAAGGGTTACTAAGGGCTTGCATAACATTCAGCTTTCCCTCTTTCTTGCTTTGAAATTTGGGACATGAAGATATAAGATGACCCGAACTTTTGCAATAGCGACAACATAGGGGTTTTGGACACTTATTTGCATAATGGTCCTTAGAACCACAATTGTAGCACTCACCACGATTAGGGGTAGGAGTTTTTGTTACCGAAGTTGTTTGCTTCCCTTTCTTATTGGGATTAGGTTTGAACTTAATAGGCCTTTTCTTGTTGATGTTGAAGTTCTGTTTGGCACCCACAACTTCAACATCAATTTCTTTATCGGCCTCTCCAAGTCGAAGAGCGATATCAATAAGCTAATCGAAAGAAACTACCAATTTCAGAAGTAAAGCCTTCTTGAAGTTCTTATTCAACCCATAGACAAATCTTTGATTTTTCTTCAATAGGGTATTAATATAATCGACCCTATATTTAGAGTGGGATTCAAAAGATGCGACATAATTTGTCATAGAAGATTCACCTTGAACAAGGTCAATAAAGCGCCGAGCCAAAGTTACTTTTTCAACTTTCGACATAAACTTCAACTCGAATCTTTCCCAAAATTGCTCCCAAGTAAGATTGAAATGACCCGACTTCCTATCCCCAGGAAGACGCATCGCTAATTAAGAAAGAACGGGATATAAGAAGAAAAGAAAGAGAAAGAAAGAGATAACAACATCAGAGAACTCACAGCGGAATGAATAAAATATAATATACCACATAAAATATTACAAAGTATCATATTACATTAGAGTACACAACTTACTTTAACACCTATTAAACAGTTATAAACATCTGTCTAATTATCTAACTCAAGTACACAAGATACAGATATCAAACAAACACAGCGGAACCAATATATAACTACACGTGGAAGCCTCTTGCTCAATATCTCCTCCAGAATTCGTCATGCTAACCTGAATCACTTGACTACTCATACATAATATGAGTGCCCAAGAGTTTAATAAAACAGAAAAATAAACACTTGGGTCAGATAGGGGTCTGGTGTGAGTAAACGGGTTAAAATAGCTTAACTTTAGAAAACCTTTAAAAAGAAAGGTATCACGTAAGACTTCCCACAAATAAATATGGAAAAGTTTTTACCTTACGCTAACCAAAACATTTGATAGGAAATCTAGTGATATTATAATGGTGTCTAGGGTTTTCAAGTAAATAAGAAATAGCCGAAATTGTTACACGATTAAATTCCAGCTACTAGCCACAAAAGGGGGTAATACAAACAAAACCGTAGGGTCTCGTAGGAAGAATGGGTTTCCAATAATGGCAGGGCTACTGGGTACCGCCCGTCACAGTACGTGGTCTAGATCAACATACCGAGTAACCACCTTAACTCCCCTACAACAAAAGGTTGGGATCATTCCTTACTGAATAGTCCCGAACAAGACAACCCCGGCGGTTGTCCGGATCAACCGCCCCACACAGCCGAAATAAAAAGGGACTTCCAAACAGGAGTAAATCTTGCTCTCCAGTGGGAGCTACCCACGAAACCTTGCTGCACCTCCCCTGTTTTAGCCATTCTCGGTTGATGAGGCTTGAGGCTGCGATTACCTTTAGAGAACACATCTATCTTAGAATGCTCATCGCCCACCTGACGATGTTCTGAAAGCATTCAATCCATACAAGTTCGCTCCGGGTTCGAACGAAACCGAAGGCACTATCTTGTTGCACTCATTTTGGAATCACCCTCAGAGTCAACGACCATAGCCCTTGCACTCTAAATCACCATCTCGAACCTGTAAGTACTATTCAATCAAACTCATTACAGAATCACCCATAGAGTTATACTGACTTATAGCCCTTACACCTTGAGTCTTCACTTGCTCCACTTGGATTTACGACCTAGCGTTTAATTGGAATCGATGTGGTTTTCGGATATCCAAATATGGAAGCCCGATCCCGGTCTCACCGAAACCAAACGCCATTTTAATATCCAAGTTGTACTTAAGGGTTTAAACAATTAACTTGTATTCAGGATGATATAAATAGATAGAATCACATTATCACAATAGATAATTCGTAACAAATATTCATCTCACAAAGCAGCATATCACGTATCATAGATATCCAAAACATCCAGTATCAACCAAACACCTAATATCAATCATCCAATATCAATTGATCATCCAATATCAATCACCAAATATCAATCACTCAATTTCAATTTATCATCCGATATCAATTATCATTCAAAAGCAGAATTGATTAACTCCTAACTAATTGGATTACCATAATCCTTCTTTATTTATTTGTCCCAAATAAATAAATAAATCATTCTCAATAATCTTTCTTAATTAATCTTCCTTGATTAATTATACTTTAATTATATTCAAGTAATTATCCTTAACCATATACAGTAACTATCCTTTAATTACTATCATTCATTATAATAACTAATGATCCTTTATTAACTTCCATTAATTAATTAATTATAATTAATTACATTAAACCTTAATTAATTACAATTAATTAATCACACCTAATTTAATTACTATTATTGATCAACCTTGATTAATATCATTTATTAACTAATGATCCTCATTAATTAATTATTCCTTTAATTAATTAAAAAATTAACTTATAATTAATCATCTCATAAATCATAAACAATAATTAACAATTTGTAATTACTTATCTTAATTAATTAACATTTTAATTAATTATATTAATCCTTTAATTAAAATAATCTAATCAATTAATCTTTAATTACTTCATTAAGTAATTATTAAACAATTAAATAAATAAATAAACCCTTAATTAATTACTTTATTAATTAATTACAATTCTAATTAATTACACTTAGTGATTAATCTTAAATTAATCTCATTCATTAATTAATTAATCACATTAATTAATTAACTAAAATAATTAAGTAATTAACTCTTAATTACTCTCTTAATTAATTACTTAACAAGTAATTAATTCCATCATTAATTGATCTTTAATTTAATTTATTCCATAATTAATTAACTTCAAAAACAATTCAATTAATCAATTCCTTAATTGATAACAATATGTGATCAACCATTAATCACTTCCATTATTTACTCCCATGAGTAATTTCTACTAATTACTTCCATAAGTAATTACCAATTCTTAATTACAGTCAATAACTAACCATTTATTACTTTATTAAGTAATTACACTTAATTAATCCATATTAAGTGATTATTAAGAATTTAATAAACAATTAATTAATTATTTAAATTTAATTAAACAATTAATTAATTATCTTCATATATTTAAAGAAATTCCTTGCTTAATTAAGAAAAGCATTTATCTTAATTAAACTCTTTACTTATTAACAAATCATAATAATTAAGTATTTATAAGTTCATATCCAAATAATTTAACATATTTATCTTCTTAAGTTAATTATTTGAATTAAATCAAATTTCAATGACTTAAAACAAATTATTCAATTTGGTTTATAAAATTTTAACTTAACCTTATTTGAAATTAAAGCATTTGTAAATCAAATTTAAAATTTAAAATACTTTAACTATTTAACTTAAACTTATTCATTTTTAAATAAAATTTGGAAAAAACGTAGTTTTTAAACATTACTTTTACAATTTACTTTAAAAACTTTGATTTAATACTTAAACACAAACACTCTTTTAAATTGAACTTCAAAATTTAATAAAGTTAATCACCTTTAAAAGAAATCGTCTTAAAAACATTTTTAACTTTGAAATACAAAATTAATTTACATTTTATTCCAAAGAACAAACCCTTAATAAATTTATTTTCTTTTAATAACTTGTTTATACTAGAATGCTTGATCTCATTATCCAAAAACAAGATACATTGCAACTTAATTTTTTTTACAAAATTTACAGTACTAATACTATTAGTACCTACCCAGAAAACACTACTCTAAGAACCCGAGAAAAACATAGAACATCACGAGCCTTCCCTCGAGTAAAACCAGCACTTCCCTTCTTCGAGTTGAACCAGAGGAAAACACGAGAACTTCCCGACTAAATCCCCATCTTCTCAAAACAAAAACTCAACACAACAAGGTCGTGCACGGTGCACATGCACCGACGCCATTGGCCAGCGACGATCATCGCGACCCCTAACAACCATCACACGTGACCTCAATAACTCAATCCACAACACAGATTCTACAATATTTTCGTGAATCAAAATTCAAGCTTCAACTCGAAACCTGCTGAACAACGTCCACCAAAAATTCCCCACGGCCATCAAACCCGACGACGATGAATCTCTCCTTTCCCACCACAGAACCGCTACGTCACGAACCTCCTTATCCATACGTCGCGATCACCACCTGCCTCTCCTACGCATCACAAAAGACAAGACAACAATGCCAAACAAAAACCCACACAAAACCATAGTTGACCCGATTCCCCTCGATACAACCATAAGAAAAATTCAATGGTATTTTTCCCTCCATCTCCAACACCCAAGCAATCTTCACCCACAATCTCAACCCTAAACACCACGCCGATCAACGGCAATGGCCGAAAACCCCCACTTAGAACAAAACCCAAATTCTCACAAATTATTGATCCAAAATTCATGATTCCTGCTTCTAAAATAGTGATTCCTTATTTACCACCCAATTATGATATCAAAATTAGAAATTGAAATCATCCAATTCTAACCTAGTTTAAATTCCACTGTAAATTTCAAAATTTATAACAAATTATTCCATTTAAATGCTTGTAATTATTTTTAGATGATAGCTCACTAAATTCAAACAACTTCCATTAACAAATCAAAGTCAGATTCGAATTAAAAATCAAGTTATTGAATTTTATAAAAAAACGAAAACTGTTATTATATACAGAGCCTAAATTTTAACAACACGGGTAATCCTATATTCAACAGTCAAATATGCATCAGTATACTTCAAGTAATTTCAGATAACATCATGTTAATCAATCATAAGAACAAGTTGAATCCAATGTTTAAAAACTGTTTTTAAAAGATTTATCTACTCACTTGATTTTGCAGAGCAGTTTTAGACTTTTCCAGCTTGAACTTTTACCTGAATAATGCTTGATTTATCTTTGTTGATGAAATGAATGCATGCATGATTCAACCTGATGATCTAAATGTTGAAATGGATCTGAATTTCCATTGAAATGCAGTTTTGAAGGTTGATGTTTCAGATTTCCAATTTTGCAATTTTGAAGTTGTAGATCTGCTTTGTAAATTGCAGATTTGTTGTTACTGCAGATTTGATTTTAGTTCTCAGGTTTGCTTTTTATTTTCATTTTCAAGTTTGAGAAAATGTTTCTGATAGCCGTTAATTTAAGTTAAGAAATGAAGATAAGAAGTTTAAGATGAAGAAAGAAGGTTTTGGAAAAAAAATGAAAGAGGAAAACAATTTTCTCTTATGTGTTTAAATGTATTATGTTATGATTAAATAAAAATTTAAAGAAAATAAATTCTAAAATAATGACATGTGTTTAAAAACTTACAAATGTCATTCATTATGCTTAATATCTTAACAAGTGTGATTAAAATATGCAAACATGTTTACACATGTTTATTAGTATATTAATTAAATTTTCATTTAGTTTTAAATGTAAATTTAAACTTACATATAATTCACCAAATACATAAATACCAATGTATTCATTTAAAAAAAAATCTAAAACATTTATTTTTATACACTTACTTATTTAAATTACTTAATTAATAAATATTAGTTCACCTTTAAAAGAAAATATGCTAAAACTAATTATAATGTAAATATATCCTTATACATGTATTTTATAAATCTAAAACCTTTATTTTTAGTGTTGTAGAAATAATTTTTAAGAGAAAGTTTATTGATAACTTTATACATATATTTATAACCATTTCAAATTTTAAATATTTTAAAACAAAACTAAACTTTGTTTCAATCTTTTTAAACCATCATATTTAAAATAAATAACAATCTTATATATTTTTATAAAACAATCAATTATCTTATAATTGAAAACAATTTGATTAATCTAAATTAACCATTTGAAAATATAAATTAAAACAAAGCTTTAAATCACAATTCATATATATATAAATTATCAATAGATTAAATTAAATTTCAAAACAACATCAAATTATAACATATACTTGCATATACTTACATATACATTACAATTTGAAGATTCATCTTTATTTAAAACAAAAGATATTTCTATCCATAATATATATCAAGTATATATATTATAAATAGAATAAAATTTATTAGCCTTGACAAATATCAATATTGCTAGATTAAAAATTGTTAACCTTTAAAAGATTAAATTTACCAATTTAAATTAAAATTACAAAGAAAAATTATCAAACCAATTTAATTATTATACAGATTATTAAATTGATATTGCCTAAAATTCCGGGTCGTTACAATCCTCCCCCGTTAAAAGAATTTCGTCCCTGAAACTTAAAAGCAAAGATAAGTTAATAACCCAGTAAAGATTTTAATTTCAAACAGTAAAGCATTCCTATCAATCAGTTACTAACAACCAAAGCAATCAATCACACAAACAAACTTAACTAATTATCCTGACACACGTCAGAATAAAACTCTAATACTATCTCGAGTTTCCCAAGTAAAAATCACCGGGAGCTCGCTCTACAGATGCAACAAACTACACCACCAAAATCCAGAGCTCCTCTCAACTCTAGATCCATCAATCTGAACAGAATATCAGACTATACTCAAGTCTAGCACAACTTCCAAATCCAATTGAACTGCAGATTCAACAACCAATGATGAATCATACACGTACTTCCTCAGAGATACGTGAAATACAATGAATTCCAGTTATCCAAATTGGCAATTCAATGTTATAGACAACATATCTTATCTTATCAGAACATAGATAAGAAATCTCAAATGCCACAGCACTAACCAACCAATCTTACTCAATTACTACTCTCTTAACCAGAGAAATCTTAACAACAATGAAGTCTCCAACTTCGAATTCAAAACTCCTTATCTCATATCTGTATAACTCAACAGACAATCCTGGGCTGCCAATCTTCTTCCCTATCAGCTCAACCTATGCTGATGCTTCCAGAAACAACTAAACCAAAGCAAACTAATTTCTGGATCCTATCCAACAGAAAATTCTTCCAAAATCTGTCGAAATCCAAAACACAAGCCCTACTTCCCAAGCAAAAGAAAACTGAACTTACATCCTTCCTTGCACAGCTGCTACCTCACTTCCGCTGCACAACTTTGATTCTAAAATAGATAAGAATACTATTGATGAACACGAATACAACTTATCCAATATATCCGGAAAACTTTGTTCATCAAATCCATAAAATCGGAGTGACTCATCTGACTCAGTCACACAACATTATAACAGAAATCCAATTCAAAAACTAGATTTGACCAATCCAAATTCCAAAAATTTCTGAGCTGCTACACCAAATCTCCTACTAGGCTAACCACCAAAATCGCTTCTGGAACCAAAACAATATGGAACTCAACTCTAGATGCAGACAACCTTCTGACTATTTCAGTAGCTCCTACTTCCACATGAGAATCCTCAGCCTCAAACAAAAGAATGCTCAAGAAAAATTTCCCAATTAATCGCAAGTCACTTTTACGATCCAGCCAAATTTGGGTTCCAAAGAAAACTATCCTCTCTTTACCAATTAAAATAGCTTTAAGCTTTTCCAAACAAGGTTAACCTTCAAGAAACTTTCACCAACAGCCCGGACTTCTGATCGAAGAACCATAAAGATTCCTGAACCTTCGGAGAAACGACCATATTGCTGCTTCCAGACACTACCTTGACGATACTGCGAAGCTAAAAGACCTTCTCGTCAGCACACCGAACACTTCGATTTGCACTGCTACCACAACTAACCAAAGACTTCTAATCCAAATGCTTCTCGTAAACCAAAACCATCAACAAACTATACACGGTCCTTTGAGATGTCAGATATCCTCTCAAGGAATTCAGGCTCCAAACCAAGCATCAACATCTTGCTCTTCTTAAGGAATAAAAAATGAGACCATGCCGAAGTGAAACAACTTATAGACCTTAGTCTCATATTCTAGAACAGCCAACCTCCATGCTAAAGATCCAGACAACTTCTACACATGCGAGTCTTCCCTGTGGCAGGTAAAGACTTCTCCTCAACCACTTCTAAAACTGCTTCAAAAGAAAACATCTTCTAAAAATATCCAAGGATACTGCATCTCATCACGCAACTATCAAGATATCATCACTTACTTCTACACTTCCGACAAATCCAAACTCAAGCAAAATTCGCTCACCCGAGCGAAATCCAAACTTACACTTCAAAGATAAACTCCAAATCTTTATAAAGATTTCCTTCGGATATCAGAGAAATCCTTACTCCAAACTACAAATCTTACTCGAGACGGTATTGGGTCTACAGTCTCGACAAATACTTCCAACCTCAACATATGGACCTCTTCCATCAGTGGTAGTCGTGTAACACACACATACCACTACTCCATCTACCTCTAAAATTTATGTTGGAAAATCCGAACAGATAACCCAACAAATCAGGTAGATATAGATTTATATAAATATATATAAATATAAATATTACAAGTACGCTCTCTCAAGAAAGACACCACTCCAGAGCCTAGGTATTCACTCAACCTAATGCTCTGATACCAAGTGAAACGACCCGACTTCCTATCCCCAGGAAGACGCATCGCTAATTAAGAAAGAAAAGGATAGAAGAAGAAAAGAAAGAGAAAGAAAGAGATAACAACATCAGAGAACTCACAGCGGAATGACCACATAAAATATTACATAGTGTCATATTACATCAGAGTACACAACTTATTTCAACACATATTAGACAGTTATAAACATCTATCTAACTATACAACTCAAGTACACAAGATACGTATATCAAACAAACACAGCGAAACCAATATATAACTACACATGGAAGCCTCCTGCTCCATATCTCCTCCAGAATTCGTCAAGCTAACCTGAATCACTTGACTACTCATACATAATATGAGTACCCAAGAGTTTAATAAAATAGAAAATAAACACTCAGGTCAGACAGGGGTCTGGTGTGAGTAAACGGGTTAAAATTGCTTAACTTTAGAAAACCTTTGTAAAGAAAGGTATCACGTAAGACTTCCCACACATAAACATGGAAAAGCTTTTACCTTACGCTACCAAAACATTTGATAGGAAATCCAGTAATATTATAATAATGTCTAGGGTTTTCAAGTAAATAAGAAATAGCCGAAATTGTTACATGATTAAATTCCAGCTACTAGCCACAAAAGTGGGTAATACAAACAAAACCGTAGGGTCTCGTAGGAAGAATGGGTTTCCAACAATGGCAGGGCTACTGGGGTACCGCTCGTCACAGTACATGGCTTAGATCAATGTACCGAGGAGCCCCCTAACTCCCCTGCAACACAAGGCCGTGACCATTCCTTACTGAACAGTCCCGAACAAGACAACCCCGACGGTTGTCCGGATCAACCGCCCCACACAGCCGAAATAAAAAGGGACTTCTAGACAGGAGTAAATCTTGCTCTCCAATGAGAGCTACCCACGAAGCCTTGCTGCACCTCCCCTGTTTTAGCCTTTCCCGGTTGATGAGGCTTGAGGCTGCGATTACCTTTAGAGAACACATCTATCTTAGAATGCTCATCGCCCACCTGACGATGTTCTGAAAGCATTCAATCCATACAAGTTCGTTCCGGGTTCGAACGAAACCGAAGGCACTATCTCCTTGCACTCATTTTGGAATCACCCTCAGAGTCAACGACCATAGCCCTTGCACTCTAAATCACCATCTCGAACCTATAAGTACTATTCCGTCAAACTCATTACGGAATCACCCACAAAGTTATACTCACGTATAGCCCTTACACCTTGAGTCTTCACTTGCTCCACTTGGATTCACGACCTAACGTTTAATTGGAATTGATGTGGTTTTCAGATATCCAAATATGGAAACTCGATCCCGATCTCACCGAAACCAAACGCCATTTTAATGTCCAAGTTGTACTTAAGGGTTTAAATAATTAACTTGTATTCAGGATGATATAAACAGATAGATGAATCACATTATCACAATAGATAATTCATAACAAATATTCATCTCACAAAGCAGCATATCACATATCATAGATACCCAAAACATCCAGTATCAACCAAACACCTAATATCAATCATCCAATATCAACTGATCATCCAATATCAATTGATCATCCAATATCAATTGATCATCCAATATCAATTGATCATCCAACATCAATCACCAAATATCAATCACTCAATATCAGTTGATCATCCGATATCAATTAATCATTCAAAAGCAGAATTGATTAACTCCTAACCAATTGGATTACCATAATCCTTCTTTATTTATTTATCCCAAATAAATAAATTAATCATTCTCAATAGTCTTTCTTAATTAATCTTCCTTGATTAATTATACTTTAATTATATTCAAGTAATTATCCTTAACCATATACAATAATTATCCTTTAATTACTATCATTAATTACAATAACTAATGATCCTTTATTAACTTCCATTAATTAATAAATTAATTATAACTAATTAAATTAAACCTTAATTACAATTAATTAATCACACTTAATTTAATTACTATTATTAATCAACCTTGATTAATATCATTTTTTAACTAATGATCCTCATTAATTAATTATTCCTTTAATTAATTAAATAATTTACTTATAATTAATCACCTCATAAATCATAAACAGTAATTAACAACTTGTAATTACTTATCTTAATTAATTAACATTTTCATTAATTATATTAATTCTTTTAATTAATTAATCTAATTAATTAATCTTTAATTACTTCATTAAGTAATTATTAAATAATTAAATAAATAAATAAACCCTTAATTAATTACTTTATTAATTAATTACAATTCTAATTAATTACACTTAGTAATTAATATTAAATTAATCACATTAATTAATTAATTAATCACATTAATTAATTAACTAAAATAATTAAGTAATTAACTCTTAATTACTCTCTTAATTAATTACTTAACAAGTAATTAATTCCATCATTAATTGATCTTTAATTTAATTTATTCCATAATTAATTAACTTCAAAAACAATTCAATTAATCAGTTCCTTAATTGATAACAATATGTGATGAACCATTAATCACTTCTATTAATTACTCCCATGAGTAATTTCTACTAATTACTTCCATTAGTAATTACCAATTCTTAATTTCATTCAATAACTAACCATTTATTACTTTATTAAGCAATTACACTTAATTAATCCATTTTAAGTGATTATTAAGGATTTAATCAAAAATTAATTAATTATTTAAATTTAATTAAACAATTAATTAATTAACTTCTTATATTTAAAGAAATTCCTTAATTAATTAAGAAAAGCATTTATCTTAATTAAACTCTTATTAATAAATCATAATAATTAGGTATTTATAAGTTCATATCCAAATAATTTAACATTATTTATCTTCATAAGTTAATTATTTGAATTAAATCAAATTTCAATGATTTAAACCAAATCATTCAATTTGGTTTATAAAATTTTAACCTAACCTTATTTGAAATTAAAGCATTTGTAAATCAAATTTAAAATTTAAAATACTTTAACTATTTAACTTAAACTTATTCATTTTAAATAAAATTTGGAAAAAACTTAGTTTTTAAACATTACTTTTACAATTTACTTTAAAAACTTTGATTTATTACTTAAATACAAACACTCTTTTAAATTGAACTTCAAAATTTAATAAAGTTAATCACCTTTAAAAGAAATCATCTTAAAAACATTTTTAAATTTGAACTATAAATTTAATTTACATTTTATTCCAAAGAACAAACCCTTGATAAATTTGTTTTCTTTTAATAACTTGTTTATACTAGAATGCTTGATCTCATTATCCAAAAACAAGTTACATTGCAACTTAATTTTTTTACGGAACTTACAGTACTAATACTATTAGTACCTACCCAGAAATAACTACTTTAAGAACCCAAGAAAAACACGGAACATCACGAGCCTTCCCTCGATTAAAACCTACACCTCCCTTCTTCGAGTCAAACCAGAGGAAAACACGAGAACTTCCCGAGTAAATCCCCATCTTCTCAAAACAGAAACTCAACACAACACGGTCGTGCACGGTGCACATGCACCGACACCATTGGCCAGCGACGATCATTGCGACCCCCAACAACCATCACACGTGACCTCAATAACTCGATCCTCAACCCAGATTTTACAATATTTTCGCGAATCAAAATTCAAGCTTCAACTCGAAACCTGCTGAACAACGTCCACCAAAGATTCCCCACGGCTATCAAACCCGACGCCGATGAACCTCTCCTTTCCCAGCATAGAGCCGCTACGTCACGAACCTCCTTATCCATACGTCGCGATCACCACCTGCCTCTCCTTCGTGTCGTAAAAGACAAGACAACAATGCCAAACAAAAACCCACACAAAACCCTAGTTGACCCGTTTCCCCTCGATACAACCATTAGAAAAATTAAATGGTATTTTTCCCTCCACCTCCAACACCCAAGCAAGCTTCACCCACAATCTCAACCCCAAACACCACGCCGATCAATGGCAATGGCCGAAAACCCCCACTTAGAACAAAACCCAAATTCTCACAAATTACTGACCTACAATTCGTGATTCCTGCTTCTAAAATCATGATTCCTTATTTACCATGCAATTATGATACCAAAATTAGAAATTGAAATCATCCAGTTTTAACCCAATTTAAATACTACTGTGAATTTCAAAATTTATAACAAATTATTCCATTTAAAAGCTTGTAATTATTTTTAGATGATAGCTCACTTAATTCAAACAACTTCCATTAACAAATCAAATTCAGATTCGAATTAAAAATCAAGTTATAGAATTTTATAAAAAATAATAATGGTAACTGTTATTACATACGGAGCCTAAATTTTAGCAACACAGGTAATCCTAGATTCAACAATCAAATATGCATTAGTATACTTCAAGTAATTTCACATAACATCATGTTAATCAATCATAAGAACAAGTTGAATCCAATGTTTAAAACCTATTTTTAAATGATTTATTTACTCACTTGATTTTGCAGAGCAGTTTTAGACTTTTCCAGCTTGAACTTTTATCTGAATAATGCTTGATTTATCTTTGTTGATGAAATGAATGCATGCATGCTTCAACCTGATGATCTAAATGTTGAAATGGATCTGAATTTCCATTGAAATGTAGTTTTGAAGGTTGATGTTGCAGATTTCCAATTTCGCAGTTTTGAAGTTGTAGATCTGCTTTGTAAATTGCAGATTTGTTGTTACTTCAGATTTGATTTTAGTTTTCAGGTTTGCTTTTGATTTTCATTTTCAAGTTTGAGAAAATGTTTCTGGTAGCCGTTAGTTTAAGTTAAGAAATGAAGATAAGGAATTAAGATGAAGAAAGAAGGTTTTGGAAAAAAATTAAAGAGGAAAACAATTTTCTCTTATGTGTTTAAATGTATTATGTTATGATTAAATAAAAATTTAAAGAAAATAAATTCTAAAATAAAGACACTTGTTTAAAAACTTACAAATGTCATTCATTATGCTTAATAGCTTGTTAATCGACGGATTTTCTATCGGATTAGAAAACCGTCGAACGAATTTTGAAATAAAAATAACCGCAAGCGCACGGTGTACGAATGTAGCACGCGGCGAATACGGGTCGATCCGCAGGGAATTGATGATTTTAAAATTCTATTCAATCAAATTATACCGAAGTTGAAAGAGTGATTAACTAAAAAAAAATGTAGAAAATGAGAAAAGAAAATAGATAAAAATATGAGAGTGTTAAGACAATTTAGAGGCAATTTCCACTCTCTAGATCACATAAATCAACAAAATGAAGTTATGATCTCTCTTTTCTTGTCATTAGTGAATTAGTTGATGTGCTTATTATAAGTATGGTATATTTGTGCTATTAATTAGCTCAATATAAACCATCAAACTATAACACAACCACTAATACACATTTAACTCTCATGAAATATGACAACAAGTTGAAATAAAAATCTATTTTAAGCATAGCCTATTAACTATTGTTTAGAAATATAGGCTATCAAATTTCAATTTCAACATTCACTTGTTTGCCATAGTCATATTTAGATGAAGAGGCAATTTGTGTTATGTTTGTTTAAGCATAGCCTATTTGTTATAAACAACATAGACTATCAAATTCAAAGCTAAACAACATCATTAAACCACTTCAAATGTTTCCATTAAAGCACAAAAAGAGAGTATAAACATCAAAATGTTGCGTCTACATACTAGAGAGCTTCATTACCCCTAAATTGTAGGGATTAAGCTCTCATATTTGTTATCAAATCAACAAATGTAGAAAGCAACATGAAAGCAAAAAAGAAAGAAAAAGAGAGCAAAGCAAAGAAACAAAACTAATATACTTGCATGAAATAAGAGAAACCTACACTACAACATGAAAGTAAATGAACATGAAAAGGAAAGAGCATATATTAAATTGCATAAAATAAAAAAGATTACAAGAAATAAAAATTGGCTAAGTAGCCATTAAAAGAGAAAGAGAGCTTTCTTTTATTTGATCTAAACTAAACTAAAGAGAAGGAGGCCTAAGAGAGACTAAGAGAAGAGATCATGTTACATGAAACATATGGGTATTTATACATGTATAAAACCCTAATTCATATTTTTGGGGAATACCCAAAATGCCCCTTAGGAAGTGTGGAGGCCAAGTAACCATTAACATGTCTTAATCCCCCATTAAGTGTACATGAAACCATTAAGTCCAAAAGCATGTGCATTAGCCTTTAATTTGTACATTAAGGTAGGTGGGTAGGTGGGGTCCTCCATGTTCTTCACTTTGAATTATTTCCATCTTCATTCCTTTGTATTAATTTTGTGCATGCATATCTTCATGAAACCACTTCTATTTGAGATCAATTTCCTACAAAAATATATACAAATTTTCAATTAATTTTTCTCAAAGAAATATATGCACTTAAATGACCGTTTTGCCCCTATATGAAGATGAATATGTGAAAATTTGGAATTAATATGAATTTTGGTTAAAACAAGTTAAAATACCCAATATGATCATTTATTTAATTTAAATAAAATAAATATGATGGTAAAAATATGCACATTTACATGCACATCAAATACCCCCACACTTATCTTTTTATTCGTCCTCGAATAAAGAAAAACTAAGATAAATCCACTTTCGTAGGGAGCACGATTGCATTGAGCGTATGCAATAAGCCGTTAAACCTCTGGGTGTCCCCAGTAGGACGAGCGTTGTCTCGTGAGGGTTTTCAGCGGATACTACCCACAAAATCCAAATGCAGGATGCAAGATTTATTTACAAAGTAATGAATGCGAGTGTTGAAAATATTTACAAATGAAAGATTTATTTTTAAATTGACACGAATAAGTTAAATATAGGTTTTGGTCATTAACTTGAAAATTTATGTCATTTACTCGTCAAAATTTTCAACAAAAATCAAGTTATCATAACAAATAGACAATAGTTTAATTTGTTGTTTCGGTTGATAACAAAGTGTAATTATAAAAATGGATCCTTAGTTGATTATCAAAGTTTATCAAAGTGGTATTTTCATTTCTTTTCAATTACAAATCAAATCAAATAAGTAAAAATAGTGCTAGAATTTCAATTGCTTGCTCTCTCATTATTTGCAAGAAAAATTACACACCTAGCTCAGGTAAACTGAGGCCAGATATACCACCCATGCACTGCCTTTCGGGCTTATGTGAGGGGAGTACAGAGCATGGCGAGTGCACACACCTTCATGCATACACTATCGACCGTAGTTGGTTTTTATTAAGTCTTTTTTTTAACATGTGTTCCATACATCATAACCGTGAGGACTTTTAAATGAGTATGAAAGCACATAATCAAAAATTCCAAGTAATCACCCCTGCATACCCGTGAGGACTTTTAAATGAGAGTGAATACTTGGATGTTATTATTATTATTTTCTTATATATATTTTTTTAGAGGGAGTTTTGCAAAATCATCTTAGCACCATTTAACTTAGAAGACAAAAAAAATGTTATCTCCTTTACTTTAAATCAATCACTTTTTAAAACAAAGATTTTCAATTAGGATGTACTTCACAATTAACACGTATGAATCTTCCTATATACTAGTTAAACCATTATTATTTGTAATCAATCTTCATTTTTATTTTTGTTAAGACCAATAGATTTTCAAAAATTTCAATTTAATAAACCAAAGCCATATATTTATCTTATAGTGTTTCTTTTAAAAATAAATCAAAAGAAAATTTGGTTTTGGGATTTTTTTTAATTTTTTTTTTGTGATTTTAAAGTAAAAATAAACCATGAAAATAAAAATGAAGATGAGTCTCCCCCCCACACTTGATTTTGACTGTGTCCCCACAGTCAACCCAAGTGAAAGGGATGTTTATTATTATTTACACGAAAACGAACGGCATTTACACGAGATCTGAAAGTATATTGTCAAAAAGTAAATGAAACGGTCTTCCAAAAACCGATTCATTTGTCTCGTCAAGTATACGAGACACAGCTTAAGCTCGAAAAACCAAATCGTAAAAGATTTCGAAGTTGAGTGTGGATTTGGAAAAACGAAAGTCGTTTTATTGAAAATCGTATGAGTTGTTTTATTTTCGATGATTTTTGGGGTTGATAAAACAATTGATTGAAATTCAAGTTTATTTTCACCAAATTGAAGTTCAAACTTATCATTGAAAACTTCTTCAAAATTATCGATTTCAAAATCAAAACGGTGATCGAAATTTTCCCCTTTAGAATTCAACAATTCTTTTCAAAAAGTCCATAAAACTCATGCACGTTAAATTCGACTTTCTTTGTTGGATTATCAACAACTTCATCGTGTAAATGGAGTTTAAAATTCAAAGTTGTCGTATTCAAGTTTTCAGAAAAAGGAAGATCGAAGTTTAAATCGAATTTCGCACCCTCAAAAGAATTGAAATCCAACTTAATTACCGTATTTTCAACAACTTGATTAAGATCGTCATTATCAATTTCAAAAGTTTTCATTTGAAAATCATCGATTTGGGTAAAAGATGGATTATCGTTTGACTCGTCACACATTGAAATTTGAGTTTGTTTCTCACGAAAATTTTCCAATGTTTTAATCAACAAATTTGTGTGATCATCATAAATTTCATTCATTTGCTCAACAAAGTCAAATTTGTAATTATTAACTTGAAAATTTTCGATTTGGACTTGTTGAGAACAAGAATTGTCAATTTCGATAAACAGTAGATTATTATTTGATTCTTCACAAGTTGAGATTTGATTATGATTTTCACGAATTTTTTTGTATTTTTCAAGTAATAAATCTCTGTTATCTTTTTCCATTTGGTCAACAAAATCAAATTCATGGTTATTAATTTGAAAACTTTCATTTTGAATTTGTTGATAACCAAAGTTTTCGATCGTATCATTATTGAAACAATTCCCATCGCCAAAATTATTTGAAAATTGATTTACATTTTCGTCTTTATTTTGAAATTCATCTTGAAACTCGAAATTGAATTAGCATTGGTTACACTCGAAATCATTTGAATTTTGAAGTGAATTCAAATTTTGATTATTTTGAAAACCTTGATTCGAGTTATAGCACAAATATGAATTGCACCACTCATATATCTCTTGATTTTGTTGTGTAGCGATTTCAAGTAAAGATGAAGTACTATTTTCAAGATTTGAAGCTTGGTCATCGTTTTGAAAATTTTGTGGTTCAAAATTCAAATAGTTTAAAGAATAGTTGTTGTTAAAATATCCACACGAATTTGGAGTGAAATCATATGGATTATATTGATTTTCACAACTATTGTAAACTTCACGTAAGTGGGGAAACTCGGACATTTACAAGAATGTTTTTGTGTTCTTTTTTTTTGGTAAAAGAAAAAATATTTACAAATGGAATTTATTTTTCAAAATGGAAAATCGAATTTTGTTTTGTTTTTATTTTTCAATCTTTTTTTCGTTGAATTTTGGTTTTTCTAAAAAATTTTTGGATTTTTTTGAAATTTCAAAGAAAAGGATTTAAAAATTTCAAAGAAAAAGGAATATTTACAATTTTTTTTAGTTTTGGATTTTGAATTTTTTTTGTTTTTTTTAAATATGCATGAACTAATGCAACTAAATGAATGCAAGGGTTAATTACAAATGATTTATCCTAAGTTAACACAAAACTGTATAGTCACACAATGTCTTAAATCAACAAAAATATTTCTCAGCCAGGTAACGGGCAGGGGTTATCGGTGCACCACGAATCACCGTAGCAATGCAGCCGAAGGTTTAAGTACCTTCAGAGGAACAACCACTATAATATTTACGAATCACCGTAATATTTATAAATGGTTATTACTCTGCCGTAGCCTTGACACCAGGAAATTAAATTGTTCAAAGAAGACAACTGTCAATATACAATTAAGTGAGTTATTATTTAATCAAATTCTAAGATGAAATGCAAAGCTGAAATAAAACGTGTATTAATAATGCAACCACCATGAAATTTTGTTTTTGCTTTTGATTTTGATTTTTTTTGGTTAATGCAAGCAACTAACAATGCAAGACAAACAGAAACAATAGATATATACAATGCAAGGAAAATAAAAAGAAAATTATAAATAAGCAAGGAGTTTTTTTTTGGCAAGCTCGAAACCAACAATTTATTTTAGCAAGCAAGTCTCCTCCTTCTGCAATTCTGCTTTGGCACCCTAAAATAAAAACAAGATATATACAAGGTTATTTTTTTTTTGGAAAGGAAACTTAAAAGTAGGGTTTTACTTAAAAAAAAATTAAAAAAAAAACTAAAAAAAAAACAATTAGACGAGAAAAGAAAAATAAAATAAAACACAAGAAAACACCATAAAAGAAAACAAAACAATTGAAATCCCTTCTTTTTTTTAGAGAAACTTAAAGCTTAAAAGGAAACCAAAAATGTAAAAGCAAATAATAATAATAATAACAACAAAATGTACAAGCCTACAACAGCTACCCCGGCCCAAATAACAGCAAAGCTTACAACTTACTTTCTCCCCCCCTTTTTTCTTTATACGAAATCAACAGCTTCCTACTGATATAATTCATTGAATTCGAAAAATAATATCTCAATAACAATTCACAAAACTGATTCTCAACTCGAAATCAAAATCAGATCTCACACGACTCAATACAAGTAGATAGCGGCTTCAAGGGGATTGGGATTCGTGCACCGAATCGTGGTGGTTCGTGAATTTGATTTTGGTGGTGGATGGGTTTGATTGTCGTATCAGGTCGCGGTTCTTAATGGTGATCTGTGGTTGTTCGATTTTAGGTTCGTGGATGATTGGAGCCGTGGCGGTGAGGATTTAGTCGAATTGGTTGTAATTGTGGGGTTTCTAACTGCTTCTCTGATTGGGTTTGGGGACTTTTGAGATTGGGTTGTTCGATGAAGCTTGTTCGAGCAGGGGATTGGAGGTCGCGGTTTTGGGGTGTCAGCGATTTGATTTTAATGGCTCTAAATGGAGCAACAGGGGGATGTGTAGTGGTTGCTCGACTTGCAGCTATGGAATTGGCAATCTTTGCTTGCGATGATGAAGATGACATCGTGTAACTGGGCTAGCTTGAGGATTTTGATTGTCGAAGGGAGGAAGGTTAGTGTAACACTGTATATTTTTTTTTGGATTGTAAATGTTGAAATGGTTGCAGTTTTTTGTGGTTGTAGTGGAATGGTTGGATGGGCAGTGGGGTTGTATGTGACAGTTGCTTGATGGGTGATGGTTGGCTGTTGTTTTGATGTTGTGGATGGCCAGAGAAGTGGTTGTATGCGAGGCTGAAGTGCACTGTGTTGGAAAAGTTGCAAGTAGTCACTGAATTGGTGATTTGGTGTTGTGTTCTGCTGAGGATGATGATCGGAAGTGTGTTGTTCAGATTATGCAGCAGAAGTGTGGGAGGTTTGATGGAGTGCAGAAATTATGTTTATGGTGAGTTGAAGGCTGCGGATGACTGCACTGTATGATGGTGGTAGATGAGCAGTGGTTGCTTTGGGTGTTATTGTTGCCTGGTAAGGGGAAAGGTGCAGTGGCAAGGTAGTGATGACAGGTGAGGCTCTGATGAGGTATGGAATTTTGGTATTGAGAAGTGAATGCAACAGTGCAGTGGGTTACGTTGATGATCTGAGTGGAGGCAGTGAGATCTTGTTTGTGAAATGCAGAGGTCAGGGAGTTCTGGTTGTTTCAAGCAACTGGCAATTGATGATGCTATTGATGTATTTGTGGAATTTGTGAGTTGATGATGGGCAGCAACTAGCAATTGTACAGGTTTGGGTGAACAGAGGTGGAAATGGAGTAGTTTGGGATGGGAATGAAGGGGATATGAAGAGGTAAGGCAGTGTGTTTAATGGCCGAGGAGGAGGAAAATGTGTGTGATTTTCTGGTGGCGAATTGTGGTGAAGTATCTGCTGAGGGAAGTGAAGTAGAGGAAGTTGGTGGTCAGTAAACAAGTTGATGTAGGCAGTAAAGCAATAGAGATAGGAAAATGCAACAGAGAGGGAAATGAGAAAGCAACAGTGATTTTTCACTAGAATCAGTGAATTGTAAATTGGAAACACCGAATTGTAAATTGAATCCTTGAAATTGTAAATCTAATGGAATTTTTTTTTTCTTCAATTGAAGTTGTGTGTTTTTTTTTAAATATTAAATGCAAATGAAAATAGAAAAGCTATGGTAACATGCACACAAACAAATATAAACAAAAATCACACAAACACACACACACAAAATAAACACACAAAAAAATAAATTCAAACAACAAATAATTCGAAGAATAGAAAACTAAAATCAAGACAATTCCCCGGCAACGGCGCCAAAAACTTGTTAATCGACGGATTTTCTATCGGATTAGAAAACCGTCGAACGAATTTTGAAATAAAAATAACCGCAAGCGCACGGTGTACGAATGTAGCACGCGGCGAATACGGGTCGATCCGCAGGGAATTGATGATTTTAAAATTCTATTCAATCAAATTATACCGAAGTTGAAAGAGTGATTAACTAAAAAAATGTAGAAAAATGAGAAAAGAAAATAGATAAAAATATGAGAGTGTTAAGACAATTTAGAGGCAATTTCCACTCTTTAGATCACATAAATCAACAAAATGAAGTTATGATCTCTCTTTTCTTGTCATTAGTGAATTAGTTGATGTGCTTATTATAAGTATGGTATATTTGTGCTATTAATTAGCTCAATATAAACCATCAAACTATAACACAACCACTAATACACATTTAACTCTCATGAAATATGACAACAAGTTGAAATAAAAATCTATTTTAAGCATAGCCTATTAACTATTGTTTAGAAATATAGGCTAATAATTTCAATTTCAACATTCACTTGTTTGCCATAGTCATATTTAGATGAAGAGGCAATTTGTGTTATGTTTGTTTAAGCATAGCCTATTTGTTATGAACAACGTAGACTATCAAATTCAAAGCTAAACAACATCATTAAACCACTTCAAATGTTTCCATTAAAGCACAAAAAGAGAGTATAAACATCAAAATGTTGCATCTACATACTAGAGAGCTTAATTACCCCTAAATTGTAGGGATTAAGCTCTCATATTTGTTATCAAATCAACAAATGTAGAAAGCAACATGAAAGCAAAAAAGAAAGAAAAAGAGAGCAAAGCAAAGAAACAAAACTAATCTACTTGCATGAAATAAGAGAAACCTACACTACAACATGAAAGTAAATGAACATGAAAAGGAAAGAGTATATATTAAATTGCATAAAATAAAAAAGATTACAAGAAATAAAAATTGGCTAAGTAGCCATTAAAAGAGAAAGAGAGCTTTCTTTTATTTGATCTAAACTAAACTAAAGAGAAGGAGGCCTAAGAGAGACTAAGAGAAGAGATCATGTTACATGAAACATATGGGTATTTATACATGTATGAAACCCTAATTCATATTTTTAGAGAATATCCAAAATGCCTCTTAGGAAGTGTGGAGGCCAAGTAACCATTAACATGTCTTAATCCCCCATTAAGTGTACATGAAACCATTAAGTCCAAAAGCATGTGCATTAGCCTTTAATTTGTACATTAAGGTAGGTGGGTAGGTGGGGTCCTCCATGTTCTTCACTTTGAATTATTTCCATCTTCATTCCTTTGTATTAATTTTGTGCATGCATATCTTCATGAAACCACTTCTATTTGAGATCAATTTCCTACAAAAATATATACAAATTTTCAGTTAATTTTTCTCAAAGAAATATATGCACTTAAATGACCGTTTTGCCCCTATATGAAGATGAATATGTGAAAATTTGGAATTAATATGAATTTTGGTTAAAACAAGTTAAAATACCCGATATGATCATTTATTTAATTTAAATAAAATAAATATGGTTGTAAAAATATGCACATTTACATGCACATCATAGCTTAACAAGTGTGGCTAAAATATGCAAACATGTTTGCACATGTTTATTAGTATTTTAATTAAATTTTCATTTAGTTTTAAATGTAAATATAAACTTACATATAATTTACTAAATACATAAATACTTATGTATTCATTTTTTTAAAAAAATATAAAATATTTATTTTTATACATTTACTTATTTAAATTACTTAATTAATAAATATTAGTTCAACTTTAAAAGAAAATATGCTAGAACTAATTATAATGTAAGTATATCCTTATACATGTATTTTATAAATCTGAAACCTTTATTTTTAGTGTTGAAGAAATAATTTTTAAGAGAAAGTTTATTGATAACATTATACATATATTTGTAACCACTTCAAATTTTAATTATTTTAAAACAAAACAAAACTTTGTTTAAATCTTTTTAAACTATCATATTTAAAATAAATAACAATCTTATATATTTTTTTAAAGTAAACAATTATCTTATAATTGAAAACAATTTGATTAATCTAAATTAACTTTTTGAAAATTTAAATTAAAACAAAGCTTTAAATCACAATTCATATATATATATATATATATATATATATATATATATATAAATTATCAATAGATTAAATTAAATTTCAAAACAACATCAAACTATAACATATACTTACATATACATTACAATTTGAAGATTTATCTTTATTTAAAACAAAAGATATTTCTATCCATAATATATATCAAGTATATATATTATAAATAGAATAAAATTTATTAGCCTTGACAAATATCAATATTGGCAGATTAAAAATTTGTTAACCTTTAAAAGATTAAATTTACCAATTTAAATTAAAGTTACAAAGAAAAATTATCAAACCAATTTAATTATTATACAGATTATTTAATTAATATTGCCTAAAATTCAGGGTCGTTACAAAGATCCCCTTCAACAATTTTCGAAATCGAAAGCTCGTACAAACCTAATTCTCTTTCTTGGAGCATGTTAGAAGCCACTTGGACTCGATGTAGATCCATAAGATTCATGCAAGAAAAGATGTGATCGTATGTTCTAAGCTAACCTTGGACTTCTATAACGCTTTCGAAAACCTTGAATGACCTTCCACCCAAATTGGTATAATCACTGCACAATCGTGCAAACCCGAATTTAGAATGAGTAGGCACAGGAATGGATCTAACATCTTGAAAGATCCTTAAGCTGTTGAGCAGACATGAATACGCCATCCTGAGGAGTACCACTGGATTGACCGACACTGGGACAACCGTGTCTAACCATTTCTCTTCTTTAAGAATGAAATAAAAAAGAGGAAAAAGGATATGCTCAAAATGAATATCAAACTAATTTGATTGATAAAACAAGGCATCTTAAAAGAAAATAGGATAGGATGGGTCATAAGACTTGGATTAAATCCTAAGGCACGATTCCTAAGAGAGACTTAGGACAATGATCCCTGTCATAATATTCTATATTATTTCGAAGTTTGGCTACGATACCAAGCCGTGACGTCCCACTTCTATACTCACACTAACCAAGGACACTACTGGGTAATGCCGTCAGTTAGTACGAAGAATAAGGCTATTGAGGAGCGACAATCTATGTAATTGCTTTATGCGAGTACTGATATGTCAGATTGTATGTCATGCATTTCATTTAAGAGGAAATCCGACATACCAATACAAACTCAAAGCTACTACACATTGGCTATGTTGTCTTTAGAAACAAATATAAAATAAGCATAACACAAATCAGTCACATATATTCATATCACTAAGGCGGAAACAGAAATGAATATAACACATAGAAGTGAACATCAAAGTAGTGGTCATACAAGATCCACCACATCACAAAAGAATAGGTACAAGTGCTAGATAAGAGAATATGTATACATCAAGGAGTCTCAACCTCGAATGTATAAAAACAAAAAAAATCTACTAAGCTAAAGTAGTTAGCCAAAAGTCAGATGACGACCCCTCATAAGAAGTCAAGTAGAAGCACCTGAAACACCTCGGTCTGACCCAAGTATTATTTAAGAAGAAAAATAATAAACAAATCAGTCTAGCTACAAATATCATATAAGATGAGATAGGATAAGAGACATGTCAAATGTATATAATAAAAACAAAAATTATATAATATCTCAAATTTTTACATACACCAAAAAGAATGTCATATTCTTTATTTTATTCACCAAACCACAAATATTGATAGAGTTTATCAATGCATATCATCAAAATTGTTGGAACACAAATTCTAGAAATCAATAATTAGAAATCAGAAAACACAAAGAGGGAAGACCTATCATAAACGAGAGCATAAAAACTCACCAACACATGTATCACAAACGGGACGCTATCCCATGAGTCGCTAACACATAGAGCTTGTGCAACGGCGTAGTACAGCGATAAGCCCGAGGAAGCTGAAACTCAAATAAGCAGTAACAACGATGTAGCACAACATTATACCCGATGAATCGAACTCCATAAAAAGATCATTGGTCGCTAGCCCATAAAAGTAAGACAATACTCCAAAGAATGGGGTACAGTCCCCTACGAGGACTAAGAGACATCGCATATCGCTAGTCTAAACCACAAAATGATCATCATAGATCAATAAAAAGCGTAAATTACAATAAGCTAGTAAATAAATGAGTTTAGCTTTATGTCCCATAACCACTAGCTTAACATAAGTACTCACGAATAGATTGTAGATTTCCACTCAAAAATTGTCACAAGATTTCAATCGAACAAGTCTAACTGACGAAGTAAACGCAAGCGTTTCATATCACTTGTTTTGCTAAGTTGTTTAATTGGATTTTTTATACGAATGAGGTAAAGGTTTGTATATACTAATAGATTGGAAAACAGATTTAAAAACGAGCTTTTTATTAAAAATAGTGTTGAAATCGTTTTTGTGAAAGAGTTTTAGTATTTACTATTAGTATAGAAACCTTTATATTTTCAACTGATAAATCATAGAAATGATTATAAAAACAATCAATCACCAAAAATTCACATTCGACAACGTGAATTAAAACCATGAAAATCAATATCAAACCCATTAAATGGATATTTCCAAAAATCTAGAAAGAAGTCATCAAAGTAGATAATAAATGATAATAAATAACCGAATCAACAAAAATTGATTCAAACGGAAATCTACTCAAAATTGGCAAATAGGATGAATTAAACAGCTCCAAAAGTCTGGCGGTTTTCCCAAACGTCTGAGTTGAAGGTCTGAAATTTTCCTAGATCACTCAGATGTCAGAGCCGTAAGTCTGGAACGTTTATTCCTTTGACTCAAATGTCTGAATGTTTTGCCAGATGTTCGAGCTGAAGCTCAGGGGAAAATTTGCCTAGGCCATTGATGGCCAATTCGGTTCGGAAGCGATCAGACGAGCAACGGAGGCTAGTGTTTTATGCCAAACGACAAACCAGCCCTATAGGCTCTTCAATACACTTTAAACAACATGTCCAAACATCTTTAGTAGGATTTTTATAGATTTTGTCTTCAAAATACCAAAAATTTGAAAATTCACCAAACCAATTCAACTCAAAAGCAAATGAACCTGAAATAGATGTTAGGAATTCATACCTAACAACCATCAAAGTACAGACATAGATGTGAGTTCAAGAACTCACCTTTAAACTCAAAAACAACAATTGAGAAGCTCTAAAACAAGGAAACATCAATTCCTCTTCAACAACACCTTTAGAATCATCAATCTTTTATCAAATGAAATGAATTTCCTTAGTTAGGTTATAGGAAATTCTGAAAATTGAAGCGAGATTGAGATGGAGAAGATAAAGAGGAGGCTTACCTAAGCTTCTCTTTGATTTTGGAACATGAAATATGAGTTTTCTAATAATCCAGGGTTTAGAAATTTTAAGTTTCTATCTTTTCCCCCATTTTTCTCTTTAGCTTGAGTGTTAGGAAATAAAGAGTAGAATGAATTAAGAGTAGAGGAGTTAGGGTATTTGGTAGAGGAGTTGGGTTATCATGTGGGTTAGTGGGCATGAACATAACCCAAAGCCCAAATGAAAATACCAAAATCCTAATCATCCCTAAGCATGTCGATGTTTATACTCAAAGAAGTTGTAAATGTTGTTTTGAACTCACGAAAGTGGTTTCGAGTCCAGATTCAACGGTTTACAAAAAGTCACATTTCGGACTTTAAATTCAACTAACGATACTATATTTAAATAAAATATTTAAATATATAATCGTAAAATATGTGGATTGTTACAGTTTTATACATTAAGGATTGGGATTATGGAAATCCAAAGAGAGGTAGGCAAAGGTTAGATGTACAATAAAATTAAGTAGATAAGAAAAGAAGAAAGTCCATATGTAGGTAATGGCATAAATTATAACTGTATTAGACAAGTGGATTCGACGGTGATGCCTTAGAATAATTATGAGTATATAAGAGGAATAGGAGTAAAAGCATTTAGTTCAGAAAAAGTACTCTAAGGGTAGTAAGTAGGAAGACCCACTTTATGCTAATCCCAATAAAATGAAATTTTCAAAATTTAAAAAGTTGAAATTTTTTGTACCTGTTGGAATTGAAAATTTTCATTGTTAATATTTTCTTTAAGAAAATAAACATAAGGTTTTTGAAGAATGGTATGAAATTTAAGTCGGTTTTTATGGAATGAAAAATTGGAATTCTTTTTGAAGAATTATAGAGTGTATATAAATAACTCACTAGTTTCATTAAAAGTAAACAAAGATTTTAATCAGAAAAACCTACAGTGTATCAAGTATCAAAAACATAGATTAAAACTTTTATTGTTGTAATAAATGTTTTCATGAAAAATAAGAGGAGTCTATAACACTGTTGTTATAGTAAGTGATTCCCAAGAGAAATATTTTTACATAGGTATAAGAGATTTATGGATATTTATTTAATTGAATCCATACATTAGTATTTTTGGGTTGTAGTAATGGTGTTTTACACAACATCTGTTTTAACCCAAATAAAAATGTATTTTAAAAGGTAATTTCTAAAGTATATATAAAAAAATAGTTTGTAAAGTACATTTATTATTAATAAGTATAAGGAAGTGTATTTGCAATTATGGAAATATTAATACAGTTTTGATGATGACTTTTTCTGAATGGAAAATGTGTAAGTTAGATATTAGAAAATATTTATCATGGAAGAACATAATTTAAACATATTTTAATCTATTGGAATGAAAAGAATAATGGTATGATTTTCTTTGAAACCAATACAAATGTTTTGTGCAAGTTACAAGGAATACATGAAAGAGATAGACAAGGTATGAAAAACACAATATTTTTATAGCCTATTTTGAAAAATATAAAATTAGTTCCTTATAATTTCACATAAACATGAAATTCTCTTTAGAAGATTCATAGAAGATTATAGTGTTAATAACTTCTCATAAGAGAAACTAGTTCCAATACATTAAGGTATGAGACTGCTAGGTGTAATAAGAAGCTATTTTGAAAACACATGAAGGTCATTTTAGAGATATTTTAAAAAGAAAATGGTTTGGTGAAAGAGTAAATAATTTTTTAAAATGAAAAACTTAATAAAGGTAAAATTTGAAAATACAAATTTTTATAGAAAACTGTAAAAATCTTTAAAAGAAAGAGAGATATAAGTTTTAGACTTAAAATTTTGGAAGTTTTCCCTCTAGGTTTGGGAAATAATACCAAGTGACCAAGTATTTTTAAAATTAATAGAAACTGAAAAGATAACACCAATAAAGACAAAGATATTGGGATTTGATGTTTAAATTTTTTTAGAAACCTCAGTTTTTAAATAAGGTGATAAATACCAAATCAAACTCTTAAATGTGGAGTAGATAAGAATCAATTTCTAGGAGTAACGAAAAAGGTGTAAAGTGATAGCAGTAATTACTCTAAGAAGTAATAATGGAAGTTTCCATGAAATGTATAAGACACTAGTAAGAACTTAGGTATGTTGATTCATGAAGAATGGTAAAATGAAATTAGTAGGATACTAAGACAAGCGTGGTTGAGAATGAGTATTCTTGATTTTGGAAGAACTTGGAAAAAACATCTTTCTTGAGTGGAATTCATGTGATAGTAGTTTTCAAGCTAGCATTGGAAGGCCAACTTTTGAAGCTCTTATTGGAAAGTGTTAGCGCCAAAATTGGTCACCAACACCCAAATCCAGATGAAAGCACCAACTAACAGTCATCGATAACAGATAGAGTGTGTGTAGAGAGTAATAGTATGAAGAACAATTACAATTAAAATGAAAATTGGGAAGAACAATAGATTTTATAGTGGTTCAGCTAACTCTGGCCTATGTCCACTCCAGAAGTTTTCTTTTTTATAGATGTAAGAATCAGTTACCGTTACAAAGTGGTAGGCTAGCCTTAATAAAAATGTCAGAGAGCAGAAGAGAAGAAGAAGAAGATCCCCCATATGGAGACCCACATGGTGTATTTATAGGCAAAACCAGGTTGCTGGGCCTCTTGAGCAGTATGGGCCAATCAAGGGTTTCAAGGTATCGAGATGTCGAGGTATGGAGGTGTTGATCTACCGAGGTTTGGAGGTGTGGATCTACCGAGGTTGGAGGTGTGGATCTACCGAGGTATGGAGGTATGGATCTACCGAGGTATGGAGGTGCGAGGTGCAATGCCGAGCGAGGTGAGGTATGCTGAACGACCCCTGATGTTGAACGATCCATCCAATGCCGAACGCTACTGAATGCCGAGTGCTCCTGGAATGCCGAACCACTCAAGTATGTCGGACGCTCTGTGTATGCCGAGTACTCTTGAATGTTATTCTGACGTGAATACCAGACGAACCATTTGTGCCGAACCTCCACCATGCCGAACCATGTTTAATGCCGAACCATGTTTCCTAGACCCAAATTATAGTTGATCCATCTTTATCCAATTATATTTCCATCTCCCAAGCACATTGCGTCATCCATCTATCTAGTCGACTGAATCCATCGTACACCAGCCTCGACGAACGTGCAGTCGATTAAGTTAAACCCGCCTGTCCACGGCCTGGTAAAAAGGCGGGTTAACATTTGCCCCCCAAAACACGCTTTGCTGTTGGAAGGTGTGTTTTGAATAGCCTCGAATCCGATATCCAAAGTCCATGTTTCATCCATATTCAATAACCAATAACCGACTTTAGGACCCCTCAGGGTCAATATCCAAATCCTCTGCCGTTAATGGCCGATATTCATATCCCGGGTTCTTGTCAAGCATAATCCACACCTGACGACCGTACTCCAGTGTTCCTGAACGTTGAGTAATGCATGGCTTAAGTCCTAAGCCGAATCCTGGCTGCTCCGGACCCTTGCCGAGCATTGTCCATACTCGACGACGTGAAATAGTAACCGATAATATGGGGCCTAAGTCCTAAGCCGAATCCTGGTCTCTCCGGACCCTTGCCGAGCTTAGTCCATACTCGACGACCTGAAATAGTAACCGATAATATGGGGCCTAAGTCCTAGGCCGAATCTTGGTCTCTCCGGACCCTTTCCGAGCATAGTCCATACTTGACGACCTAAAATAGTAACCGATAATATGGGGCCCAAGTCCTAAGCTGAATCCTGGTCTCTCCGGACCCTTGCCGAGCATAGTCCGTACTCGACGACCTGAAATAGTAACCGACAATATGGGGCCTAAGTCCTAGGCCGAATCCTGGTCTCTCCGGAACCTTGCCGAGCATAGTCCATACTCGACGACCTGAATAAGTCGATTTGCCGTGCTTGGATAAAACGACCTACCCCTTGCCAGGTATAATCCATACCTGACGACCATTTATCAAAAACCAGATAAAAAATCCAATCGAAAGCCAATCCAAAATCTAAATCAAATCAGAAAACAAAAAATCCATATCGAAAATCCAAACTAATATCCAAACCAGAAAACAATCATCCAAATATAAGTCCAAACCAAGAAACAAACAAAACCGGAAGTTCAAACCAAATTAGAAAAAATCAAATGTCCAAGCCAAAAAAGAGAAAGCAGATTTCACAAATTAGAGCGTCGCGGTTTATCATCATCTCAGAGCATGCCTAGGGGATATCTCCGTCCCCATACATGAGTAAGTGACTTGGCCGTTTGCCCGTAGTTTGCTACTTATTTCATAATATCCCAATCAATTTATGACCAATCGACCATCATTCCTATGCCTCATACCATCACTGTGTGAGGCAGACGGTGGTTGCTCCTGCCCTACCGCTGCATTCCGAGCTTCGACGTATTGTTGCAAATGTCCATTACTTACATGCTCCTCAATTATGTCCTTTAAGTGCCTGCAGCTGTTGGTATCGTGCCCATCCAAATCGTGGAAGAGCCAGTGTTTTCCTGATGCCCTCTCACGTTCGGAGGGTTCTCTCCTAGCCGGCCTTCGGTAGGGATGGCGATTCCGAGTCTCCAAATAAATCCTTTCCAGCGTTCGTTCAATCCTGTGCAAGTGGAAAATTTTTGCTCTCTCCCCCGCTTCCTAGCATTTCCTAACTCGTCATCCAGCTTCCTCTTTCCTTTTTCCAAGCCTCCACAGGATGGCCCTCCATCCTCAGCCGCGTTCACCTCCTTTAACTTCATATCTGAGCATGCATCTTCCTGCCGAAGGAATTTATCAGCTTCGTGAAAGAATTCCCCGAGATCCATCGGAGGGTCCCGTATCAGTGACACTTTGAAATCTGAATTTTCTCTAACTCTTGACACTGCCGCCATTAAAACCATCGATGGATCCGGCCGATCCACCGAAGTAACCTCCGCAGTGAACCGAGTTAAGAAAGCTCTGAGTGATTCGCCTGTCCTCTGTTTTACCGATGTCAGCGTCATTACATTCTTTGGCCTTTTGATATATACCCAAAATTGCTTCAGAAACCTATCCACCAGCTCTGTCCATGTCCCGATAGATCCTTCTCCCAGCTGCCTAAACCACATAGCGGCTATGTCCGTTAAAAATAAAGGGAAACATCGAGCCATAACTTCTTCCGATGCCCCCATCACCTCCATGTGTCTTGTATATCTCATCAAGTGATCTGTTGGATCGGCCTTTGCCATTGTAAATTTCCACGTTAGGTAGCTTGAAATCTGGCGGATTCCGAGCTATCCTGATTTCACGAGTGAACGGTCTCTTATTTACTCCTTCCAGATCCCTATTGGTCAAACCCCCGTGCATGGTTCACCTAATAATCTCAGCTAATCCAGCATTGTCCATCAGGAGATGCCCCCCGAGTTCTCAAGGGAATTCTGATACATACTCTTCATCTCTTGCTCTTACATTCCTGCCAGCATCTTGTTGCGTGGTGTTAGCTGGAACCCCTCCATGAACTAGTCCAGCATTATCTAATGGTGCGCCTCCAAGTCCAGGTCCATCCAGATTGTTAGTTGTCTGTTGATTGGGGGTTGCCCCTTTCCGAACCATTCCCTCTGCTTGCTGGTTGAGCGCTTCTGATCTAGCTCCATGGATCTGAGCCCCCACATTTCCTGCTTGCGTAAATTGTCTGAGAAGAGCCTGCATCATCTCCTGTTGTCTTTTAATCATGACTTCCATTTCCTCTCTTGTGATGTAGATGGATACTTGACCTGCTCCAGCTCCAAAGGAATCCTCTTGACTTCCCTCCCGATTGCTCCTTTCTCTCACTTGCTTTCTTGTTGATGGCCTAGCCATTGCTTTTTAGAGTCCAAGTTCCTAGCTCCAAAATCCCTGAGTGCTTGCCTTCTCAGTGAAAACACCAAAATATTAGCGCCAAAATTGGTCACTAACACCCAAATCCAGATGAAAGCACCAACTAACAGTCACCGATAACAGATAGAGTGTGTGTAGAGAGCAATAATATGAAAACAGTTAAAATTAAAAAGAAAACAGTAAAGAACAACAGATTTTATAGTGGTTCGGCTAACTCCGGCCTACGTCCACTCCATAAGTTTTCTTTTTTATTGATGTAAGAATCAGTTACCGTTACAAAGTGGTAGGCTAGCCTTAATAAAAATGTCAGAGAGCAGAAGAGAAGGAGAAGAAGAAGAAGAAGAAGAAGATCCCCCATCTGAAGACCCACATGCTGTATTTATAGGCAAAACCAGGTTGTTTGGCCTTCTGAGTAGTTTAGGCCCATCTAGGGTACCGAGGTATCGAGGTGTCGAGGTATGGAGCTACCGAGGTATGGAGGTGTGGATCTACCGAGGTATGGAGGTGTGGATCTACCGAGGTATGGAGGTGTGGATCTACCGAGGTATGGAGGTGCGAGGTGCAATGCCGAGCGAGGTGAGATATGCCGAACGACCCCTGATGTCGAACGATCCATCCAATGCCGAACGCTACTGAATGCCGAGTGCTCCTGGAATGCCGAACCACTCAAGTATATCGGATGCTCTGTGTATGCCAAGTACTCTTGAATGCTATTCGGACGTGAATGCCAGACGAACCATTTGTGCCGAACCTCCACCATGCCGAACCATGTTTAATGCCGAACCATGTTTAATGTCGAACCATGTTTCCTAGACCCAAATTATAGTTGATCCATCTTTATCCAATCATATTTCCATCTCCCAAGCACATTGCGTCATCCATCCATCCAGTCGACTGAATCCATCGTACACTAGCCTCGACGAACGTGCAGTCGATTAAGTTAAACTCGTCTATCCACAGCCTGGTAAAAAGGAGGGTTAGTAGAAAGGCCGTACAGGATGTCTTCATGTTTGTTGGAGTTTACGAAAAGGTTGCTTCTTGGTTCCGACATGGTCAGAGAGTTTTCGGAGAGGACTAATTTGATTAGGGAAAAATTCATATCTCGTATCCTTGTCTCTTTGATAATATGTTTTAGAATTCCTTTTCCATCTTTAGTTTTAAATAGGTTCTTTCGTTTATTATCCTTTGGGAGGGTAGAATTTAGGATTTAACCTATGGTCGGTAGGATTTGAAATAAATTTGTTAATAGAACATGTTATGAATGATGTATACTAGTGGTTGCAACTGTTTGCTAATGGGTGCATACAGGTACACTAGGCACTATTATTCTTTAGGGATCGACCTAACTAGGACAAATTGAATTGCTTGTGTTGCAAGCACAAATGGATCATAGGCCTTATACTTGGATTTATGATTTAATTCAATAAGATTGTACAAAGGATGCGCATTATTTCCAATTTTAGGTGTATTCTCAAACCAATGACATTTGTGTAGGAAAGTTTTCCGCTCTGGATCGATAGAGTATGTCAGCTCGTAAATTTCCTTTGAAACACCATAATAGTCTTGCATATGCATTTCTGGGTCATTGCTGCCTTTAACACATACACCACCATTATAAGTTGATTTCCATAACCATACTCTTCTGTTTGAAATTTATACCCATTAAAGAAAAACGTTTTGCATTTTCTCACTTCTTATTGTGGCCCAAATGCTTGAAACTTTAATCATTTATCCATCACTTTATTTGTAGGGTCACATACCTATTAATAAAATAAACATAAATTATTATATACATAAATGTATGTAATGCATGCCCAAATAAATGTTAGTTAGAATTTATCATATTAATCTTACATAATTAAGAAACCAATCACTAAAATTAGATGCAAGTGGAATATCAGGATTCACCTCCTCAAAGATACTGTAAGAGCATTAAAATGTGTGAGATGTTTATATTTTCAGACTAAAATTATTGAATGATATTCAAATTTACCTTCTAAAAGGTTCTACTTCTTTGTAATTAAGAAGTACATAATTTCGAGCAACATGGTATTCTTCATCGTTCAACCAATTTTTTTTCCAGCAACCATAGGGACGTCCTTCTTTTTTAAACACGGATAATGAATAATCAATGGCAAATTATTTTGTGCTATGATCATTACGTGAGATAGATCTATTCATTTTCTTTGCATGGCCCACAAAATAAAGAGAAGAGAACGTTGCTGCTTCTTCCATGATGTAGACATTACAAATTAATCCTTCCACACGTGCCATATTAGTCAATTTTTTCCTCAAGTGTCTTATGTACCTAAAGAAATATATATAAGCGAACATGAAAATTTATAATATGTATCAATATGATATGAGTTTTATAAATAACCTTTCGAAGGGATACATCCAACCATATTGAACAGGTCCCCGCATTTTGGCTTCAAAAGGAAGATATATTAGAAGATGCTCCATTATATTAAAGAAACTTGGAGGAAATATTCTCTCCAAATTGCAAAGTAGTTCTGGAATGATCATCTCAAGCTTCTCAATTCGTTCCAATTTTAATGTTGTTGCGCATAACTCCTTGTACAACAGAGTAAGCTCCGTTATAACACACCAAACTTTACGCGGAAGTAACTCTTTGAAAGCAATTAGAAATAGGTTCTCCAAAAATAAATGACAATCATGGATTTTCATTTCGTTCGTTCTCATACTATTTAAATCAACACATCTATGTAAATTTGAAGCAATACCATCCGGTAATCAAAAATTTTCCATCCACTTCAATAGAATTTTATAATTTTCTCGAGTTAGCTCATAACAAATTTTAGGTTTAAAGTTACTGTTATCTTCATTAAGCTCAAGTTTGGGACGTTTTCAATTAATTCGTACATCACATCATGATCTTAAGTCGTCTTTAGTTTTACCTTTCATATTGAGAACTGTATTGAATACATTTTCAAAAACATTTTTTCATTCTGCATAATATATATATTATGGCAAAGTAATGAATTTCTCCAATATGGAAACTCCCAAAATATGCTTTGTTTGCACCAAGTATGACTCAAACATTTTCCTTCAATTGTGAAATTAAACCAGTTTGGATTACCATATATCTTTGGAAAATATTGCACGCGGTCATAAATTTCTTCACTAGACAACATCGGCGGTGCTCCAATAGTTACTGCTTTGTTTCTTTGAAAACCTTTCTTCTTTTTTCTACATGGATGATCAAAATCTAAAAACAATGGTGTCAATTAAACCAAGTCATTTTGCTTCCTTGTGCTAAAGGAAATAATGATATCCGCTCCATGTAGTACGGGCATGCTAATCTACCAATCGTACTCCAACCAGAGAGCATACCATAAGCTGGAATCACTAATAGTCCATAATAAAGCTGCACACATAATAAAATTATTCTTCTTTGACACGTCATTCGTAAGAACTCCATCATTCCAAAGGAGATTCAACTCATTAATTAGCGGTTGCAAATATACGTCTATGCCTTATTAAGGATCTTTAGGCTCGGGAATGATGAGAAGAAAATGTAAGGATTTCTCACACACATCCATGGTGGCAAACTATAAGGCTCCAAAAGAACTCGCCAAGAAGAATACTGTTTGCCGAACTGGTCAAATGATGCAAATCCATCTGTATGTATGCCTAATCTAACATTACTTACCTATTTTGCAAAGTCATGGTATGTTTTATCAAAATGTTTCCATGCTTCTCCATCTAATGGATGGCATAACAATCCCTCATTATAATACCGAATGCCATGCCATCTCATGTGTGATGCGGTGGCCGTCGATGCATACAACCTTTGTAACCTAGGAATAATCGGCAAGTAATGCAACCTTGTATATGGAACTTCTTTTGTTTTATTTTTCTTTCCCTTGTATCTTTAGGTGGAACAATATTTGCAGCTTTTAAGTTCCTCATCATTTTTCCGAAACTACATGCAACCATTTCGACATGTGTCTGTTTGCAGATATGGAAATCCAAATGCAGTCATCAACTTCTTCATCTTATAATAATTGTCACCCGACATTATCAGAAGGCAACATTTCCTTACTGGCTTTGAGATACTCATCGAATTTGTTTTCTGAACTATTATATTTTGCTTTAATTGCAATATATCTAGCAAATGTATATAACTTTGCTTGAATTTCACAACCATTCCACAAAGGTCGATTCATAGAGTGTAATAAATCAAAAAATTCTTCGCTTCTAGATTAGGAGGTTCCTTCACATCTGAACCTCTCCCCAACACATTGTGCAAGAGTGGACCTCAAGCATCATAAACCATGGTTTCCATCCTATTTTCTTCAATAGGATTCTCGTTATGATCATAGTACTATTTTCATTATTGTTAGTGCTAGTTGTATTGGTAAGTTCTCCTTGAAATGTCCATAACTTATAATCAAGTATAACGCCATATTTGTATAAATAACATTTAACGGTATCACCATCCCGAAGAGCTTCGATTTTTACATTTTTTACAAAGACATCAAATTTCTTGATTTCCAAACTCTGTAGAAGAAAAATTAACAAAAACATTAATACCCTTAAAAAAATCCTCCAATATTACACCTTGTCCATCTCTTCGCTTGTACATCCATGTACAATGCCTCATATAATCCATTTTAACTACATTGCATATTGTAGGCTCACATGTAAACAACTTTACAATTTTGATAATGGTTCAAAATGCAAGCATAATTTACTAACTATAAATAAATAATTATTAGAAACCATTACACCATCCCAGTTACAACATTGCTGGATTAATTTTATTTAATCCAGTGATTACAATTATATTCAATTAACTGAAGGTAATATTATGGGCAAATGCTTATTGTCTTATCAGGTACCATACCAACAAGATGTTTCATTTTTGGAAATGGATTTTAACCATAAATAAATGTTGGAGATACTCCAATGCCTAAACCCACTACAAAAATATATTAATTTAAAGACTAAAAATTTAAAATTGAAAATTTTGGGTCTCTACTCAAAGATTAATTACTAATTGAAATAAAATACAGTCTTAAGATTTAAACAATAAGGACTCACTAATTAATTTTAGGTCTCTACCAAAACTCATTTTAAAGTTTATAACTGAAAATTTTAGGTCTTAAGATTACTAGCTAAAATTTTTGGCTTTCTACCAAAATTCATAAAAAAGTCCTAAGATTATTAACTGAAAATTTTAGGTCCCTACCAAAAATCATTTTAAATAGTCACAAAATAAATATCGTTCACCGATTATTCGAATAGTTACAATCTCTCAATGATTATTCCAATAGTTTCAAGAATCCAACCAAAATAAGTTGAGAGTTGTTATAACTATAAAAATATGGATTCCTTTATACCAGCACTAGCGGCAAGTAGACGTCAAATTCATTGATTTGTAAAGTTTACATGTTATCAAACATGTAGCATAAGTATTTTTTGACTCAATGCTGCGTTACTGAGTGCAAAAATGTACTGAATCATTGACTGACTTAGTGTAGAAGAACAAGTTAAGAAACTCATTGTTGTTGCTGTTGGTTCAAAAAAAATCGGTGCAGTTGCAGTTGGTCCGCAATTAGATCGGTTAAAAAGTGCAATCCATGTTCACTTGAAGCTTGCTTTGAGCTAAGGTGATATACCATTAGTTTGCTCAAAATAATTGTAAAATAGGTTAGTAATTCAATAATACATAAAAAAATCAGTGCACTGTCAAATCTTTTTGTATCAGTGCACTGTCAATTGTGCACCAAAGTAAATAACAAAAAAATACTGAATACATATCATAATTTAAATTATCATTAAGCTTCTGCTTAAAAGAATAGTAACAATATAAAAAAATTACAATATGTGAAGAGAAAGCTTAATATAAAGTAAATACAAGCATGCAATGCCTATGTCTGTATATGTCAATAGATTAGAGTGAAAGGGAATTTATTTTAGCTCGTACAAGTGCATCAGATTAAACATGCCAATGGATAGGATTAAAATTTATATCGGATGATATAAACATTGATCTATATCCATTCCTTTCGTCAATTAAATATAGATTTTCAGTACAAATTTAAATCAGCTAAACTAATGGTGGCCAAGACATGAAATAACAAAACTCAATCCCCAAATATAAAATAACAATTGAGTTTGAACCGACTTTACCACAATCCTCAAATATAAAATAATAAAGCCCTAATTTTGAACTGACTTTAATAAAATGAAGCACTCTTTTATCTGACCAACGCCGTAGATGATGGAGAAGTCATCGATAGCAGCCAAGTCTAGCGTCGTCGATAACAGCCAAGTCTAGTGACGTCGATAGCAGCCAAGTCTTGCATCATTGACAACAAAAACGAATTAGGATATAACGTCGTCGATGGCGAGAATCGTCGATATCAGCCCTTCGTCAACAAAGAAAGGGTCTTGAAATTGGAATTAGGAAAGCGATTCGGATTTAGGGTTTTAAAAAGAAAAAAATAAATTGGGCAAGGGAAATGAAAATTAGGAGGGCACATCATGGGTTAACATTTTTGTTGCGATTGATTTGCAGACAATGTACTAACTAAGGCAATGTACTAGCTACAAATTATTAGAAACTGTTAGTTATTACACGTAAGTTAGTATTCATTATTATCTATAAATCATTAGCTATAATAAAAATTATTTTAAATCTATTAGTCATAAAGTCTGAATTATAAATTATAAATTATTACTAATAATAAATTATTAATTATGTACTACTAAATATTAAGTATATATTATACAATTATAATTTATTAAATTAATAATTAACTATAATGGATTAATAATTATAAAATTTAATTCTTTATTAAAAAAATTGCACATTGATAACCATTACTTTAATAGATTATAAATTATTAACTATTAATTAGTTATCTTACAAATCGCTAATTATTTTGAGAAATAATAGTGTCATCTAAAGAAGTAGAGCAATCATTATCATTTATAAATTATTAACTATTATCAATTAATTATAGATTATCGACGTTGTTAATTACTTGGTTATTAATTACCTACTACTAGTAATATTGATTATGAACTATTTAATATTAACTGTTAATTATTAAATATTAAATATTGCTTTTTCATTAATTGTTAAATAGATTTATAATTATGAAAACTAACATTAAACTATCTCTTAAAAAAAGTACTATAAGTGTCTCTCTTGGAAATCTGCTGCGGAGTAGCTTCGATAATAATCCATCGGCAAACTGTCTCAATTTGCAACGAAAATTAGCGCAAATATTTTTCGATAAATTGATGCAATTTGCAACGGTTTAGTGATGGATAAGAACAGACAATGGTGATAATTTAAAACAAACAAAAATACAAAAACTAAATATTATCTCTTACAGATCACATGGAAATCCATCGCCAATTTAGCGATGGAAATTTCCGCTGCTAAAATATCTCACTATTATCAGCTTTTTTTGTAGTGGAGAGGAATTATGTTTAAGTGGATATGATTTCCAGAAAATATTTTTTGTGTAACATGTTGGAGTGGCAAAATAAAAAATGGACGGACAAGCTGAAAAATATTGGTAGGGTTAAAGCTTAATAAAATATACTTTGAAAACCAAATAAAGTAGCACTTAGCTTTGTAATGCTAGCATACCGATTAATATAATCTTTTGAAGACTTGTCCACTAATTCAACATTTCATAATTTAATAAAAGGATATTATAAGTTCTAATCATTACACCATCCAAAGCTCAGTCATTAACATTTTATGCAAAGTAGCAAAATTTATATGATATAGTTTATAGTAATGTATTTCCAAATGCGCTAGTTATAATAAAGGATAGAGATATAATTTAATATAATGTAAACCGAAATTCTTATTATAATTAGTTCTGGATATTTCAATAAATGAGGACAGGGAAAAAAATAGTGATTTTCGTTATATTACTTGGAATTAAATATCAATTATGCTTATAGTTATATGCAAGAAATGCTAAATTTTGAAATAATATGACAATGACATAAAATAGTATTTTTACTAACATATTAGTTGCAAGTAGTACGTTTATAAAAAAATCAAAATGAGAATAAATAGTAAATAGATTGATATTTATTTTCTACAATATTGTTATACTAGATAATATCATATAAAAACTCGAATTAATCCTTTAAAGAGAGTTGTTACAGTTCATATTGTATTTTGTACAGATGAACTACATTGACACCAAATCTCATTAAACAAATATTGAATTGAAGTATAATGTACGAGGGCATTTAATTATACCTTTGCAATGGCAACCTATACCTGCACCAACTACATTGAATACAAGGAATCCTGAGAGACCAATACAGTTATCAATTTGCTTCCGAATGCGTTCAAAGTAGAGGTTCTCTTTGCCAACTACATAACAGAGAAGGCACTATCAAAAATATACCAACAACTACAAAACAGATACTGACTATGAAGAGGTATTAGATAATTCAGATAGAATTAACAGTGGTCAATTACTCAAAAATGCTTGTAACTAACAACAAACTCGTTTTTCCTATAAGTATCATTTAAACAAAACATTACACTTAGTATTTCAGGCTTACTAATAATAAAATTATTTCAGTAAGTTAACAGTAATAAAAGATTACTTATTTTGTTTACTAGATAATGAATTATGATTACTTATTAGTAATAAACTATCTTAGTAGATCATAAATATCATTTATTTTATTAACATTTTGCTTACTTGAGTGTTCAAAAAATATCATTGGTTTACCTTAACAACACAATTGTAGGAGATCAAAAACATCTATGAAAATGCCTCATTCAGTTAAAGTTTGGTTTACCCGAGTGTTCAAAAAAACTAGAATTTTTTTGCCATATCCAATTATTTTGTGAAAACAGGTAGCATATATTCATAACTCAAGATTATTTTATCTTTGTAACCTTTGGAATTTGTTATGTATGTGTTTGTACCAAAATTGGGCACAACACTCTTCGAATGGGTTTGAAGAGATGAAATGAAGAAAGTAAATGTAAAATGAGGCAGTTCTAACTAGCACACCATTTAAGAAGCAAGAAAAAATGTTGAAACACACGAATTTAAAGTGGGTCGGTGTATAGCCTACGTCCACTATGAAATGATTGACTTTATTGATTTTCCTTGTTGGCTACAACGTGCTACAACAGTAGAATTCGAGTACAACATTGATTTCCGCAGGGTCTGGACGTAGAAGAGCCAAAAGTCCATTTTCTGGATGCATATGGCTGCTATTTATAGGTGCAGACTGAAAATAACTCGCGCAGATCTTGGAGGACTTCTTCTCCCACGTGGGTGCGCCCATGGGATCGAGTTCAGACGGTTTCGACTTGATCTAGGAGCAATATGAATGGAATTCGTATCAATCAAGAATTGATCCTTTTTGGCTGAAATTTATCTGACACATTCTTGACGTTATAGGCAAGCTCATGTGAAAATTTGGTGGCATTTTGGACTTATAGATCTTGAGTTATGATCGATGCAAGTTTGGAGTTGTATGACATTGTCGTCTTCATATCGATACTATTTCGCGTCGATCCTGTGTGGCTCTATTCGTATCGATCGGTGGTTGTTGTTGTTTGTATCGATTGTGGGAAATCGATACGAGATGGGTGGAGGGAGATCGATACGAAATGGACATTGGTTGATGGATACGAAGTTTTGTTAACATGATGGATACAAAGTAGCTTCATTTTGATGGATACAAAGGAAGTTGGTGGGCGATGGATACGAACTGAATCTCTCTTGGGGAATGGATATGAAATTGGATGGATACGAATAGAGTATGACTTCTTAACCTTGATCGATCAATATCGTGAGCATACAAACTCCTATTGACTTGAAATTTGGAACGTCGGCTTTCATAGCTTTGTTGGTCCTATCTATCAATTGTAGCCCGATCCGGACTTAGACAAAATTAACTAGTATCCATAATAGACCTGTGTATTAACGATCTCCAGGACGAACTATCCTTGGTTTATAGTCAAGTTCTTGGTGTCACTGCCTTACCAAAAGGCGGGATAACAATTGCCTCCCAAAGTATGTCTTGTGTGAACATGACGTGCTTTGAAAAGCTGCATCCTTCATTCTGAAAAAGTTCTATCGAATTCGCTGAGTAGTTGCTATCTTTTCGTTAGAAGATGAAACCTTTGATTGATCTTCAGTAATGTGGATGTCAAACTATTGATTGTCAATGATCATGCAGGGTTTTTTTGTAACTGTGTGTTGAGCGCTAGTGATTTGTTGTTCATCGTTCCGATCGTCACCAGGTAAGCATTCAATTCCTGTTAACTTCGAAAACTGAATGTTAGTTTGGCATACATGCACATATGTTAACTTAAATCCTGTTCATGTTTGCACATTTGCGGGTCGATATCAAGTTATTTAGTTTTTGTTTGGATCGAGTTTTGTATCGATCCTCTCCTAGATCAATGTGAAATTTGAATTGTAACAATGGTCGATGGTCGTTTTTGATCCATTTCTTTGTATCGATCCTCTCCTAGATCGATCTGGGATGCATTAAGGTAGACTTCTTATCGATGATTATCGATACAAGATGGACTTACATAAGGTGTGCTTCGTATTGATGGATAAGTAATATTAGGTCTTGGATCTATGGACACAAAAGTAATGCTTTGTAATAATGGAGTTGAATGATCCAAACATAATCATGCAGTGATGCTTCATGGAGGATATGCCATTTCTCATTCCTCTATTCAAGAAGAATTCCCCACAATAGATAGTCTTTGATAGGAGTAGTCCATTACCCCTTTCCTGGCTCCATCTCTAAGATCCAGTCTATCTTCATTTGTCAATGCTTGGAATAGTAAGTATTTCAACTGGGACAAAGTCTATTTGTCGTCCATCCCCAAAACTGGCTAGCTTGGCTAATGATTCTTCCTTTTCATTTTATTCTCTGAGGATTTGCATAATGGTGTAATAGTCAAGTCGGCTAGTAGCTTTTGGACTCATCTAGGCTAAGGAGCAAGATGTTGCCCCTAGTCAAATAATCTTCCCTGACTTAGTATACTACTAACCAATAATCACATAAGATATGTAAAGTTTCCACTCCTAGTTTTCCTACAAGTTTGAGCGTGGCGACTAAGGATTCATACTTAGCTCCTTTATTTGTTGCAGGGAAGTTGATTTCCAAGGTATAGCAGATCGATAGCTCATCTGGAGTCATTAACTCAACTTCGATGTTAGAAGGCCGATTATTGGAAGTTCCGTCTGTATAGGTTCTCCATCGATTGGATGGTTCTCTACTGCTCTTTGGATAGTCATCTAATGGAGTGAATTCGGATATGAAGTATGCTAATGATTGACCATGGATAGCTCTTTGATGGAAATAAGTGATATCAAATTGGCTTAGCTTGATATTCTAATTGAGTAATCTTCCAGACATTTAAGGTTGCTATAGGACCTATCGAGACTGGTAGATATAGACCTTACGGGGTGCGCCTGTCAATAGCTAGCTTTCATTATATTTGGATCTTTGGATTCTTTCTCTTTACATAGCATAGTGATGCTTATGGTGTGTGTTGACACGGCTCAATTATCCCTTGGCGATCCAAAGGTTTGAGTAAAATGGAAGGCCTCTTTAAGTGATCTATCAAAGCTGGAACTGCATCAATGCAGTTGTTAGTCCATTCAAAAGTTCTCTTCCCTCTCTTGGTCAAGTTAAAGAAGATAATACACTCGTAGATGGTCCTAGAGTGGAATCAGCTTAAGACGGTAATCTTTCGACTTGGGCTCCGTACCTCGGTACAAGGGTGTCTCTAATTGTCGAATTTTTCTAGAAATTAGCCTTGATTCCACGAGAATAGACGATGATAACAAATAATCTTTCTGATGTAACGGTGAAAGAGTATTCCAAAGGATCGAGTTTCATCCTGCATTTTTTGGAGAGCACTGAATATCTCTTCCAAGTCATTGATGTGGTCGTTTGATAGTCGTGATCTCACGAGCATATTAACCACATCTACTTTCATCGATCAACCGATCTGATTGTTGAATGATTTGTTAATCGTCCTTTGGTAAGTAGCATAAGCATTCTTAAATTCGAATCCGGGGGTTGCAACATAGCACTATAGGTCCAGTTTAGTAATGAAACTGTTGTATTCCAAGACTGGGACATTCTTCAGTATCTGATTGTATCTGGAGTTTTGTGTCCACGGAAGTGAACAATTCATGTTCGATGGTCAAGTCTACCAGTTGGTTGATCCTTGGAAGTGGAAGGTTGTGCTTTGTCATGCCATGTGCAAATCTGAGTAGTCGGCGTACGTCCGCCACTCTCTGTTCTCTTTACTTATAAGTAAAGGATTAGATACTCATTTTGGGTAGAGGGACCCATCGGTTTTGAGTAAATTCACCTCCTCTTTAACTGCAGCAGATCTCTTCGGATCCATATTGTATCGTTTTTGTTCACCGAGACATGCCTCGGGTCGACATTTAATGCAGGGTTCTCAATAGTTGGTGAGAGTCCATATGTATATATGAGGTTGAGTCCAAATGAACACATCAAGATTCAGCCAGAGCAATGCAGTTTACCCTTCAATCATCATTGAGCTGAGTTGTGATCTAATCTTTAGTACTTGTGATGAGTTATAGGCGCTTTATGTGCTTATTTGCAATGGTAAATAACCAGGCTTGTAGGTACGTTGAATCAAAGGCAAAATAGAATTTAGCCTTGTATCGCGTGCTGCAGCATAACTGGCTCCAACTATGAGTTTGAATCTACTTGTATTTTCGAGCAATGCGCTTTCCATTCAATGTACCCTCGATCCATTGCCCATAAGTTCGGGCGTCGGTCTAATGATTCTATCTCTAAGCATCCTCTTGGTCGAAACTTCAAGTTGTTATAAATACTAGACATGAGCTGTAGGATTGAGTAGTCATATCCAGCTCTTGGATGATCAAACTCGTGCCTCCAGTCTTGGGTTGATGGACACATTGTGTGAATGATCGAGCCTAGGTTCTGCTGTGTTTATACTGTAGTCCAAGCCATAAGACCCAGAGTTGTTTGATGAACGGTCAAATTACATTCAACTTATTTCCCGCGCAAGCCCCCAATTCTGGGAATATCTCGATAAGTGGCGAGGTAGATAATGTTCGCTTCAATTTCGCATTCTATCCCATTGAACCATGGGATCGAGTTAAGCGATGGAAGGTTGAGTTATGCCTTATCCTGCATTATGTCCTAGTTCTTTCCTCTAGGAAGAATCCTTCATTGCCTGGCCGACATTCAAACATGAGCTAAGTTCTAGACAGTCAATGACATTCACTATGCTACTTATGTTGACATACTCTGGGAAAAAACTAAAGAATGAATCGTTCAATCAAATCCAATGAAGGATTGATGCTTCCCTTGCCGAATCTAGGACAATAGTTGGTGTGAAAATGTTTAGGTTGCACTTGTTTTGAATTTCTTTTTTGATCAAATCATAGTAAAAGTCAAAGTATGAGACCTTCGATTCAACAACACGATGTAGAATGCCCAGACCTCATTTCCTATCGATCCAATGGTATGATATGAAAGATGCAAATCAATATTGCCCATCAATCCGGTGGTACGATATAATTGGTTACCCAGAACTTGGGGCATCATTATGATTGGTTAGCTTTAGGGTCTCCTTGTAGTCGTTGCCTTAAGTTGTAAAGGACACCAAGCAAGAGATGTAGCGAGTCACCTTTCACTTCTTTCGGTGATTTATACTTCTGCTCTCGGTCTTGGGTTAGCAGAGTTAGTTAGTGGATGGTCTAATTGCACATGTTGTGAGTTTATACTCCTCATGTCGAGTTTAGGTCAGAGTTGGTGAATGAATGATCGAGTCACATTCATTCATTTATCTATGTTTGTAGTTGCACCTTGGGCATCATAGTAAGTTGAAGGGCCATTAATCACACCTATTTGATGTTTATACCCCTGTCTGCATAGTAGGGACTAAGAGTTTTAGCAAATAATGGTCGGACCGCATTTTCCTCAGTTAATTCCTATGGCACTTGTCAATGGTGAAAATTGAAGTGTGGTCGGTCACACTATGGCAACTTTAATTTGATGTTTATCCTACTAAATTGTAGGAAGGAATTGATTGTTGGGTGGTTGGGTCACACCCGTCCATGTTGCGCGCATAATACGTCAGATCACATGCGAGAGTTAGTAGATGAACGATAATGCCACGTTCATTTTTGGTTGGATGGTAGTAATGTCAATTCAGAGTAGGACATCCAGCTAGGTCCGTTTTGCAAATCTACGTCTCCCTTTCGTATCAAGGAAGAAATTTTGTCTTGTAGGGTTGGAGTGCATCCCTATAAATTTATGTTATGGGTCCCATGCCGAGGACAAGAGTTGATGCATGGATGGTCGTGTCAAGCCAGCTTAGTGCTGCATGGTTGGATCGCATCCGATTTTGTGTGATAGATGTGTCCCCAAGTGAGGGTAGAGTTGAAAAGTGGATGGTTGAACCATATCCACTTTTTATACTACAGGATTTGCTGAGGAATAAGAGTTGATAGATGAACAGTCGAATCACATCCCTTTTGGTATTTATATTCCAATCCTAGCTTTGAGGACTGGAGTTGGTTAATGGATGGTCTGTCACACCCATTTGGTCTTCATGCCCCAATCTGCGCTCTCGGGACCAGAGATAGCTGATGGGTGGTTAGTCGCACCCAGTTGGTGTTTATACACCAGTCCATACCCTAGGGACTTACAGTTAATTGATATAATCCAGTTTACACTCTGGGAATCTGGTGTCAGTTGATAGGTATACTCCAGTTTGCACTTTGGGAATCTGGAGTTAGTTGATATTTATACTCTAGATCACACTCTGGGAATCTGGAGTTAGTTGATGTTTATACTCCAGTTTGCACTCTAGGAATCTGGAGTTGGTTGACAGATGGTCAGTCTCATTTGTTTAGGCATTTGTGCTCTAGTCAGTGCTCTCGAGACTAGAGTGAGTCGGTGTTTTATACTCCAATTAGTCCTATGGGAATCTGAAGTTTGCAGATGGGTGGTCGGTCACACCCATTTGGTATTTTAAGATTATGTCCGCACTCCGGGGACTTAAGTTGTTTTATGGGTGGTCGGTCACACCCGTTTTGATGTTTATACTCTAATTTACGCTTTGGGAATCCAAAGTTAATTGACAGATGGTTGGTCACATCTGTTTAGGCATTTGGATCCTGGTCGCACTTTAGGAATAGAAGGCCGATTAAGGTTGTGGGTGGTCGGATCATATCCACCTTGATTTGGCAAGCGATGTCCTAGAAGGACGGGTCCATTCCCATCGAGTTTTGATTTCGAATTTTATACTCCATCTCGCACTTTGGGAAGTGGAGCTTATTCGAGGATTGTCGTGTTTTAATCCCTTTTTATTTAAGTATGTCGGCCCCCAAGCTCAATTTCACTTAATAAGTGATTGGTCGGATCTCGATCACTTTCCACTTATCTGCCCTTAACAAAGGATAAGATTTAGTTAATGGACGGTCGAATCACCTTCATGTTCGTTTGGATTCCACTTTTGCTAAGCCTAAGGAGTAAGATTAGTGTTCTGGCAAGCTTTGAGCTCAAGTAGAGGAGAGAATGGTCGAACTACATCCACTTTGAGTTGTGTATTTTCCCTTAAGTCAAGGGCAAGAGTTGGAGAGCGAACGGTTGAGTCATGTCCACTTTTTTCTTTGCACTCTTCTGGTCGAGTGGAGGAAGAGATTCAAAATGATGGATCATGATGGTTAGCGAGTAGGCACTTAGCCGTTGATGACTTTTAAGTTGAGGTGTGGGCCCTGACGAAGTTGGTTTAAGGAATGATTGTTTTGTCGAATCATAGACGCAAACTAGAGAGTGAATGGTCAAATGATATCAACTTTAAACATGTGTTCTCAAATAGCCCCAAGTGTCTAATTTAGGATTGGATGCATGGACGGTCACGTCACGTCTACCTCTATTGTGATTCCGATTTTATTGGGCATCAGAAGAAGCATAAGTATTTTGGTGAGCTTCAAGTGCGATATGGAGAGTGCATTGTTGGGACATATAACTCCAAGTCTTTCTCAGATCTCCTAATTAAATGGCATAAGCAGATGAGTGGATGGTTGGTGGCATCCTCTTTGTACTGGAGTCCTGACCATGTCGGTATCTTCCGCTTTGAGGTCCAGCTCCCAAGTCAGGGGCATATAGTAGCCGATCAGTGGTTGAATAATGCTCATAATAATGATACCTTAATGACTTGATCATAGTCCATGAAGATTTTTCAGCACCGAACCTTAAGTACTCGATTACCTGCACCATTTTCTAGTAGTTTAATTCAATTCAGTCATACTTTTCAACATAAATGAAATTGAAATAGAAATAGAAATAATTCAAAAGAGATCAGATCAAATCTCATCGATAAGTGAAGCAACGTAGTATGCTCACTATTGCACTTCGGTCCAGCCCTTCTTAGTTAAAAGTCTAACACAAGTGGTTCAATTTAATCGAAGTTCTTGATTGATAGGGGTTGTGGGTTCCCTGTCCATCGTTTTATAAGGCTTGCACATATTGTTGAAGCTTTCCTTTCTGGAGCAGCCTTATGGCGCTGGCATCCACGATAGCCATCTAAGGAAAAGGAACTTCCCGAATTAGAGTATGGAGTAGCTTTTCTCCTTATCTTGCCAAATTGATCCTTAGTTTGGTTCCTCAACTCAATATTGGCCTGGATATGTTAGTGTAGTTGTTGGCGGTTATCCATCAGTTCTCTTATCAAAGTCTGGAAATAAGCTCTTGTGATAAATTCATTTATGAGTATTGGCAGCAAATGGCTGTGGATTTCAATCATTTCATTGGCTGCCAGCTTCTTCACTCCCTTCAGTAATATGAGAAGTGAAACTGGAATGTCTAACCACGGTTGATAGTCTTCTTTGAGGAATGGGGAAAGACATATGCATTTGATGGCATTCATCACTCTTGGTGAAATCAGCGCGCCATTCCTACTTCATGAGGCAGTGTCGGAGGTTATTAGGTCCATATTCTAGCTATGTGGTCTTGTAATACCCGTGAACGATGTATGCACGATGGCCCAACGTTCGAGTGGTTGGTCATGCCGATTGGATGGTGGGTTGGTTATGATGGGCTCGTAGATTCATGATTATTTCTAATTTTCACCCAGGTAGGAGGTCCATATAAGGTAGTAAGGAAGTCCTCTTAAGGTTGTATGTCATGCTTCGAGTTATATGGATATGGTACTATTAAGATGCAGGCATTTGAAGATGGTTCAGCGGTGATAGCTACGCTTTGAGTTGGTAGAGTAGACAGTGTAGGATAGTCTTCGTATTAGCCATCGTACCATAGTTGTCAATTCAGGAGTTTAAAAGCTAGTTCATTGGGGGAAGTTGTAGTCCACCTTAGAAGCATGATATATTAACTAACTCTATTTCTTGGCATATTAGCCAGGTTCTCCAGCCTATGGGAGCACCGGTTGAGTAATATTTCTTTACCCATTCCTTGATTGCAATTCAGCATTTTTTGTTGTGATTCCCCTAGTCTTGTCCAGTCATGGAACGATCAAAAGCGTGGATGGAATGTTCCTTCATTAAATTAAGCTTTAAATTTATTTATTTTTGAAATTTCGTATCATTCTTAGCAATGTTTGAATGATACAAATGTTGGTGAAATTGAACGATTTGAAAAGTGGACACTTGGATTGGTACCAAAGGCACATAACAGTATCGCTACGAAGTGGTATCTGATGATCGATACGAAACAGATGTAGCTGGATTGATACAAAGTGTATGTGAGTATCGATACGAATCAGAAGTAGCTGGATCGATACGAAGTGTATTCGAGGATCGATACGAATTGGACATAGCTAGATCGATATGAAAGTTGATCGATATGAATGCTGATCAATACGAAATTTGATCGATACCAAAGTTGATTGATACGAAGTTCGATCAATATGAAAGTTGATTGATACGAAAACTAGTCCATAGAAAAGTGATGGATACGATAGTTGATCGATACAAATGTTGATTGATACGAATGTAGATCAATACGAATGTAGATCAATACGAATGTTGATCGAAACGAAAACTGATCGGTATGAAATTCAATCGATACATAAACTGATTTTACGAAACTCGTCGATACGAATGTCGTCATATTTTCTGCAAGCGACAACATGGATACAAATATATTCATATTTTCATGGATACGAAAATATGGATACGAAAATACCATATTTTCATGGATACGAAAATCTTGATGAATGTAGTTCCTCTTAGATTTGGAGAGATCGGAATAGAATAGAATAGAAGAAACCACTGGACGATAGATCTAGATCTTCTCCTTAAGTTTTTGCAATCCAACGATGGCAGCAGATCCACAAAATAGGAGAAAAGCTGGGTTTTCTCAATGAAAGCACCAAAATGTTTGTACCAAAATTGGGCACAACACTCTTCGGATGTGTTTGAAGAGATAAAATGAAGAAAGTAAATATAAAATGAGGCAGAAATAAACACACTAATTAACAGATAAGAAAAAATGCTGAAACACATGAATTTAGAGTGGTTCGGCATATATCCTATGTCCACTACGAAATGGTTGACTTTATTGATTTTTGTTTGTTGGTTACAACATGTTACAACAATAGAATTCGAGTAGAACAGTGATTTTGGGAGAGTCTGGACGTAGAAGAGCCAAAAGTCCCTTTTTTAGATGCGCATGGCTGCTATTTATAGGCGCAGGCTGAAAATATCTCACCCAAATCTCGGAGGACTTCTTCTCTCACGTGGGTGGGCCCACGGGATCGAGTTCAAGCAGTTTTGACTCAATCTTGGAGCGATACGAATGGAATTCGTATCAATCAAGAATTGATCCTTTCTGGATGAAATTTATCTAGTACATTCTTGAAGTTGTAGGCAAGCTCTTGTGAAAATTTGGTGGTGTTTGGACTTGTAGATCTCGAGTTATGATCGATGTAAGTTTGGATTTGTATGACATTGTCGTCTTTGTATCGATACTATTTCGCATTGGTCCTGCGTGGAACTATTCGTATCGATGCTTGCATGCTACTTCCTATCGATGGTTGGAGGCTGCCTTCGTATCGATGCTTCATGTTGCCTTCTTCGTATCGATAGGTGGTTGTTGTTGTTCCTATAGATGGTGGGAGATCGATATGAGATGGATGGAGCGAGACCGATATGAAATGGACATTGGTTGATGGATGCGAAGTGTTATTAACATGATGGATACGAAGTAGCTTTATTTTGATGGATATGAAGAAAGTTGGTGGGCGATGGATACAAACTGAATCTCTCTTGGGAATGGATACGAAATTGAATGGATACAAATAGAGTTCGACTACTCAAACTTGATCGATCAACATCTTGAGCATACGAACTTCGATTGACTTGATATTTAGAACGTTGGCTTTCATAGCTTTGCTGGTCTTATCATATCAATTGTAGCTCAATCCGAACTCAGACAAAATTTACCAGTATCTATAGTAGACCTATGTATTAAGATCTCCATGATGAACTATCCTTGGTTTCTAGTCAAGTTCTTGGTGTCATGGTCTTACCAAAAGGAGGGATAACAGTACACAAATTATAGTTCACTTATATCTAACACTATTCCGAACCTATAGGATTAAAGAAAATTTTTGATACATTTTTTCAAACAATAATAAATTAATAATAGTACTAATAATTTGAACCTACTCTCAAAATATTTTCCTATACTTCATTTGAAGAAAAAATATTTTCAATAATGTCCGCTAACAAGATTTCTTGTCAACACCCTAAAGATATGATAAGAAGGATGGATTTTTTTTGGTGAGAACAAAAGATGTGATCCCTTTTATTGCTTGCCTTTCAATTTAACTTATTTAGTTGACATGTCTGTTAACCAAATTTACGGTTAACACTCCAAAGAATCCAAGTAAAAGAAGTTATTGAGAAAAGATGGAAGTTGGAATCTATAAAAGGATTAATAAAGGTTAAGCTGATAGCTCTGAGCTATTCTAAGTGATAGGATAGGTTTGAACTACACCGAAAGGTTAATGATATATTGAAATTTCTTTACTTCTTTACTCGGGATTAGACTTAAAACCTAACCTTTCGATGGGGTCAAGATGACTTGGATACGAGATTTAGGAGGAAAGAAGTCTTTTTGGTTATATTGAATTATCGTAGAAGGGTATCTAATTTGGTTAAAATTTTATAAAACTCCACCCGAAAGCTTTTTCCTTGACCGAGATTAGATTTCCTTAGTTTATCTTATATAGAGAGTTAACTTGATTCTTTATCAAAAGGCTGGGCAAGCAGTTGTATGGGATTTGGAGTGATGCTAAGGTTGATGGGATTCGACAAGTTATGATACTTGGCGAAAGGTTTGACCCTCGGGATTTATGACTCCGGAAGGTTTTATGTATAACAATTCTGATAATCCCCCTTTAGGTCCGAAGGGTTTAGGCTATAATTCAGAGGTTGCCAAAGGTTTATGAAGACCACCCAAGAAAGAATATCATTGTTTCTGTTGATTCGGACCTTTCGGAGGAACATCACCTGAAAGTTGTGATTAAACCACCAAGGATTAATGTAAAATGTAAAGATAATGTACAAAACTAAAGACTTCTCTCTGATCCTTGAATGGACTTCTCTTTTTAATACATTTTCCCAAATCACTGCCCAATTAAGGTTACAGAACTATGATTTTAGAAATACAAGAATGGAAATGAGTAAAAATCCATCCCCGAAATAGGACCCCTTGGGTCTTATTTATAGATTTCGATGGTCGTGCTTCCATCCCTATGCTTTTGGATGGATCCAAGGGTTCCCTTCTTATATACAATTGCTAACCTTTCAGTTTCAACGAAAGGTTTTCTTTTCACATGTCATCGTGGATCCTCAAACGATGCCGAAGGGTCTTTTTTTCATTTGTCTTTAGGAACGTTTTGCCCTTGTCGGAAGGTTTGTCAACTATACAGTTTGTGAACCCTTCGGATGTGTCGGAAGGATCCTGGCTATTGTGAACCCTCGGACTTGGTTGGAAGGTCGCTTTTTGTTTGGATGTTGCCGAGAGCCGGGCTTTCCTTGAATGTTGTCTGAAGGATTCTTTACGTTCTCTGCTGACTTATGAATGCTGCTTTCATCATAGAAAATCTGATACTATCGAAAGGTATTCAATAGACGTTCCAACCGTCCCAAAAGTCTTATTATGATTTCGAAAGGTTATTATAGGGTCATATTCCCTTGTCAGGACTTCTTTTCCTTCTTCGGAGGGTAAGGGATTTTTGGATATTATGGAACAATACCCTCCGTCTTCTTTGAAAGGTCTGGAGCCGCTTTATATTGTTCAATGCATCCCTTCGACCTCTTTAGAAGGCCTGATCTGGAATCCTTTTCTTCTATTCTTTGTTTGAGATCTTCTATGTGACGACCCTAAATTTTTGAATTTTTGAAATTGAATTATTTAATTTATTTTAAATGTTTGGAAGTTAATTTTAACTTGAATTTCAAACTTTACTATGGCTTTGGTGATTTAATTATTGAAATTTATTATTGAAATTTGAGTAAAATATTTTATCTTAAATTTTGAGCTTGTTAAAAATATTTTCAAGGCTAAGAAAATCTATATTGATAATACTGAAGATAATGGAAGCTTCAAAATTGAATTTAAATGTTTTGTTCATTTTTGGAAATTATATCGTTTAAATCGGTATTTAAAAATAGCCTACTGAGGCACGATCTCGGATTTTGACAAAACCAGTTCCATTGGATCCATAATACTGTTTTATTATCCGATTTCAATTTTCGTAGCATTCGGAGTAATCATTTGGCCATACGATAAGCAAACACATTGAAAATTAAATTGAAAATTTAGTTTTAACCAGTTCGAAAAATCTATCTTCTCCATACGATCAAATTTGGCCTTGAAACCTTTTCCATTGCATTCAGAATAGGCATATAACATTATAAATGCCTAGTAGCATGCCTCGATTGGAGATCGAGATTGTGAGTTGCGGAAATTGAAATAATTTAAATTTGAATTTATATTCAAAACATGAAAATACTAACGCATCAAGTCCTGTAGCATCAGACACGTATTGAAAAAAATATATTTCAAAACACATGTTGTCTGGTCAACACGCGTCTTTCATGCATCGATCTCCTTTCCTTTTTGATTAAATGGAAATCGTCCGATTTTTCATAAAACGAAAATAAAATTTCTGTTTGAATTAAAAATGAACGAGCAAAAACTTTATCTCGTTCAAAATCATTCCTTTTTCCCCTTTTAAATTTTGAATCTCCTAACCGGAAAAAAAAATTAGCAGTCGAAACAAATGGAATTCCTCTTCAATCGATCAAACTTCGATTCAATTTTGAATCGAGATAGCCTCGAATCGTGTGGAAGAAGGCGACGATGAGGCAAAGGGGTGAGGCAGCGTATCTGGGTTGCTGCACCCATTGCGGCTAGGGTTTTCGATTGAGTTTGGCAATTTGGGCGTAGTTGAATCGAGGAGTTGCATTTGGGGAGTCACGATTATGCGTGGCAGCTAAGGGGAGAACTGGAGCAGGCAACGATGATCGATAGGTCGCGGTTTAGAGTTCGCACGCATATGGGTTGGCGGCGTCATGGTTTCGTCGGCATCGTGGCAGTGGTGGAGGCGAACTCGAGATGCTCGGGTGGCGAGCAGATGGCGGCGACTCTGGCGATGCAGCGCGTTGTCAGAAAAAGGCATCGACGACCAGGGTTTGTTTTCCAGTAAGGTATATTACTTTTAATTAAATTTATGTTTATATGCATGAAAAATAAGAATTTTTATATACATATATACTTATATTTTGCAAAGGATATGAAATGATTTTTTAACTTCAATTTGAATTTAATATATATATATGTATATATAGATAAGCAGAAATTAATTTCAAACTGTTATAAAAATAAAATATGCAGAAAACAGAAGAAAAAAATATATACAGTAAAGGTATGCAGAAAATAATAATGATAATAATTATAGTACTGATAAATGATATTTTAAAGCATGGAGTTTTAAATGATTGAAAGTTTATATAAATAATTGTACATATATATGCAAGATTTTTTCATACATATCTATTTTCAGAAAGTTTTTATAGATAAGGTTTAAAGGAAAATTATTAGTTTAAAATAAATTATTAATTGGATTAAAATTATAAAATGGCAAATTGAATTTGTTCGATTTTTTCGAATATTGATGAATTGTATAATATTTATACAAGGTCTAAATTGTGGAGAAAAATGTTTGGAATGGAAAATGGGATGCATGCATAATAAAAGGCGAGATCTCCTCACTCAATCAGATATTTTCTAATTTAATTTAGATAGTTAGATTTAAAATTTGTTGAATGTGTTGACTGTGTGCTTGATAATTAATTATTATCAGTTGTATTGAATTAGACCCAATGCGCCGCATAATAGCGGATGGTATTATATATATAAACCCATATACCACGATATTTTACCTCGAAGTGGAATTGGTATTATATATGTATTTGGAGTGATTGATTTCCCGCAGTATATAGCGGATGAGACCCTATGTGTCGCATAATGGTGGATGATATTTTATAAATCCCATATACCGCGATATTCCACCTCGAAGTGGAATTGGTATTTAAATTATTGTGATAATATCTGTGGATGCAGGTTGGAGGGATCCAACTGGATTCTTCAAAACATTTGAATTTGTTTCAATGTTGTGTGTTGATTATTTACAATCTATGTGTGATCATATTGGTGATTGAAATCGTTGAAGGCTATAGTTTAGCCGAATATATTTTTGGTATCGTAGGATACCGGAAATAATAGAATTGGATTTTTAAAATTCAAGTTGAAAGTTGTAGTAAAATTTATTTTTGAGAATTGGATAAATTTAAAACAAGGAATTTCAAAAGGATAAAGTTATATTTTTGAATCATATTGAATAAAATTCCAAAATACGGGAAAAAGGCTAAATAAATGGATTTCAGGTAATATTATTCAAAGGTTGAAGAATTTATTTAAAATACGGATATTAAATAGTTTGAAAGAAATAAAGGAATTTATTTTAAATGAAAATAAATTTGGAAATCAATTTGGAATTTGATTTGGTGTTTGAAAATAAATCTTTGGTAAACCGATTTGAAATCGATTTGGTGTATAAAAAGAAATTTTAGGAAATCAATTCTGAAATTGATTTGGTGTTTGAAATAAATGTTTGGAAAATCAATTTGGGATTTGATTTGGTATTTGAAATTAATTTTGAAATCAATTTGAAAACTGATTTGGTGTTGAAAGTGAATATTTGGGAATCGATTTGAAAATCGTGTATCAGTGGATATTTGAAAATTTAAAATTCACAATGGGAATTTTATGAAAGAAATGGAAATTTTTTATAAAAATAAATATTGTTTTATTTTTAAAAGTGTTGAAAGGAATTTACGGATTTGGAACGTAAATTTAAAATAAATCCAGAAAGATTTATAAATTGATTTGAATAAACCATTTTAGAATGGAAAGTGTACTTTCCCAGGAAAATCGAGTATGTTTTCAATATAGTTTATAAATATAAATTGAAGTTGTAAAGATGGTTTTAAGGAAAGGATATTTTGGAGAAATTATTTTCTTAAGTCAATTTGAAAATCTTTAAAGTAAAGATTTATTTAGCAAATTATAGAAATGATTGTTTAAAAGATTAAATTGATATTTGTTTTAGAAAATAGTTTTTTAAATATTTATACTTTATCTACTAATTTTATTTTAAAATTTGTTTGGACTTGAAGTTTTATATTAGATATTGGTATAATTTTTATAACTAATATTCAAATAAGTGTTTAGAAATAGTTTTTATTTTAAATATATCCAACTATATATGTTAGGTAAGTAATTTAAATTATTTTAAAGTATTTGAACTCGACAGATTCCTAGTGGAAATGAATAAATGTTCAGAAATATATTCCGCATGAGGAAAGTGATGAAATTTGTTTTTCAAAAGATTGAAATGTGAAAATTGATTTGAAATTTGTTTTCAAATGGTTTAAGTGTTAAAATTATATCTTGCGAAGATATTTTGAAAATAAATAATTAGGGGAAAATTATTTAAATCTAATGATTGTTGTGAATATTGATTAATAGTTAAATAACAGACTATCAATGTTGGCCTTATTAAGGCATTTGAATTTTGATGTGACCGGGGGTCGGATTCCAAATGGATATTCGAAACCCACATCAAACCTTTGTGATTGTGATGGATCTTTTGTTTAAAAGATCAAAGTGGAAAATTTGTTGTGATTTGTTTGAAATCTAAGTGTAACACTTATTTTTAAAATAAGCGCTCGTTATTCCAATTAGCAGGGAGAGGACCTTGTGTCATAAAACCCATTTCGAATAATGATACGATGAAATGGGATTGCATTTGAAGATGGTGTTGAAGACTGGGTATTTTCGAAAGCGAAAGTATTACCTGTGGAATGTCTCTACACCGGGATGCTCCGGCATAGAGATTTTATCACCGGGATGTAGCATCAGACACGTAGAGAAAAATATATTTCAAAACAGGTGTTGTCTAGCCAACACGCGTCTTTCATGCATCGATCTCCTTTCCTTTCTGATTAAATTGAAATCGTCCGATTTTTCATAAAACGAAAATAAAATTTCTGGTAGGATTATAAACGAATGAGCGAATACTTTATCTCGTTCAAAATCATTCCTTCTTCCCCCTTTTAAATTTCGAATCTTCTAAACGGGAAAAAAATCAATAGTCGAAACAAATGGAATTCCTCTTCAATCAATCAAACATCGATTCAATTTCGAATCGAGATAGCTTCGAATCGTGTGGAAGAAGGCGACGATGAGGCAAAGGGGTGACGCAGGTATCTGGGTTGCAGAGCGCATTGCGGCTAGGGTTTTCGACTGAGCTTGGCAATTTTGGCGTAGTTGAATCGTGGAGGTGCATTTGGGGAGTCGTGATTATTCGCGGCAGGTAAGGGAGAGAACTACAGCAAGCAACGGCGATCGATGGGTCGCGATTTAGGGTTCACATGCATATGGGTTGGCAGCGTCATGGTTACGTCGGCATCGTGGCGAGGTGGAGGCAAACTCGAGACGCTCGGGTGGCGAGCAGATGGCGGCGACTCTATCGATGCGCGCGCGTTGTCAAAAAAGGGCATCGACCGCTAGGGTTTGTTTTCCAGTAAGGTATAATACTTTTAATTAAATTTATGTTTATATGCATAAAAAATAAGAATTTTTATATGCATATACTTATATTTTGCAGAGGTTATGAAATGATTTTCTTAATTTCAGTTTGAATTTAATATATATATATATATATATATATATATATATATATATATATATAAATAGATAAGCAGAAAATAATTTCAAACAGTCATAAAAATAAAATATGCAGAAAACAGGAAAAAAAATATTTACAGTATAGAAATGTAGAAAATAATAATGACAATAATAATAGTATTGATAAATGATATTTTAAAGCATGGAGTTTTAAATGATCGAAAGTTTATATATATAATTGTACATATAGGCAAGATTTTTTCGTACATATCTACTTTTAGAATTTTTTTGTAGATAAGGTTTAAAGGAAAATTATTAGTTTAAAATAAATTATTAATTGGATTAAAATTGTAAAATGGCAAATTGAATTTGTTCGATTTGTTCGAATATTGATGAATTGTATAATATTTATACAAGGTCTAAACTATGGAGAAAACAGTCTGGAATGGAAAATGAGATGCATGCATAATAAAAGGTGAGATCTTGTAACTCAATCAGATTATTTCTAATTTAATTTTAAATAGTTAGATTTAAAATTTGTTGATTATGTTGATTGTATGCTTGATAATTAATTATAATCAGTTGTATTGAATTTGACCCTATGCGCTGCATAATAACAGATGATATTATATATATAAACCCATATACCACGATATTCCACCTCGAAGTGGAATTGGTATTATATATGTATTTGGAGTGATTGATTTCCCGTATTATATAGCAAATGAGACCCTATGCGTCGCATAATCGCGGATGACATTTTATAAATCCCATATACCGCGATATTCCACCTCGAAGTGGAATTGGTATTTAAATTGTTGTGCTAATATCTATGGATGCAGGGAAACAGGTTGGAGGGATCCAACCGGATTCCTCAAAACATTTGAATTTGTTTCAATGTTGTGTGTTGATTATTTACAATCTATGTGTGACCATATTGGTGATTGAAATCATTGAAGGCTATAGTTTAGCTTAATATATTTTTGGTATCGTAGGATACCGAAAATAAATAGAATTGGATTTTTAAAATTCAAGTTGAAAGTTATGGTAAAATTTATTTTTTAGAATTGAATAAATTTCAAAGAAGGAATTTTAAAAGGATAAATTTATATTTTTGAATCCTATTGAATAAAATTCCAAAATATTGGAAAAAGGCCAAATAAATGGATTTCGGGTAATATTATTCAAAGGTTGAAGAATTTATTTAAAATACGGATTTTAAATAGTTTGAAAGAAATAAAGGAATTTATTTTAAATGAAAAAAATTTGGAAATCAATTTGGAATTTGATTTGGTGTTTGAAAATAAATCTTTGGTAAACTGATTCGAAATCAATTTGGTGTTTAAAAATAAATTTTGTGAAATCAATTCTGAAATCGATTTGGTGTTTGAAATAAATGTTTAGAAAATCAATTTGAGATTTGATTTGGTATTTGAAATAAATTTGGAAATCAATTTGAAAATTGATTTGGTGTTAAAAGTGAATATTTGGGAATCGATTTGAAAATCGTATATCAGTGGATATTTAAAAATTTAAAATTCACAATGGGAATTTTGTAAAAGAAAAGGAAATTTGTTTTAAAAATAAATATTGTTTTATGTTTTTAAGTGTGGAAAGGAATTTATGGATTTGAAATGTACATTTAAAATAAATCTAGAAAGATTTATAAATTGATTTGAATAAACCATTTTAGAATGGAAGGTGTACTTTCTCGGGAAAGTCGAGTATGTTTTCAATATAGTTTATAAATATAAATTGAAGTTGTAAAGATGGTTTTAAAGGAAGAATATTTTGGAGAAATTATTTTCTTAAGTTATTTTGAAAATCTTTAAAGTAAAGATTTATTTGGTAAATTATAGAAGTGATTATTTAAAAGATTAAATTGATATTTGTTTTAGAAAATGGTTATTTAAATATTAATACTTTATCTACTAATTTTATTTTAAATTTTTTTTGGACATGAAGTTTTATATTATATTTTGGTATAATGTTTTAAAACTAACATTCAAATAAGTGTTTAGAAATAATTTTTATTTTAAATATATCCAACTACATATGTTGGGTAAGCAATTTAAATTATTTTAAAGTATTTGAACTTGGCAGATTCCTAGTGGAAATGAGTAAATGTTTAGAAATATATTCCGCATGAGGAAAGTGATGAAATTTGTTTTTCAAAATATTGAAATGTGGAAGTTGATTTGAAATTCGTTTTCAAATGGTTGAAGTGTTAAAATTATATCTTGCGAAGATATTTTGAAAATAAATAATTGGGGGAAAATTATTTAAATCTGGTGATTGTTGTGAATATTGATTGATAGTTAAATAACCGACTATCAATATTGGCCTATTTAATGGCATTTGAATTTCGATGCGACCGAGGGTCGGATTCCAAATGGATATTCGAAACCCAAATCGAAGCTTTATGATTGTGATGGATCTTTTATTTAAAAGATCAAAGTGGAAAATTTGTTGTGATTTGTTTGAAATATGAATGTAACACTTATTTTTAAAATAAGCGCCCGTTATTCGGATTAGCTGGGAGAGGACCTTGTGTCATAAAACCCATTTCAAATAACGATACGACGAAACAGGATTGCATTTGAAGATGGTGTTGAAGATCAGGTATTTTCGAAAGCGAAAGGATTACCTGTCGAATGTCTCTGCACCGGGTTGCTCCGGCACAGAGATTTTATAACCCTTTGTGATGGGGATTCGGGACGTGATTAGTGAATATCCGGATTGCAAGGGCTTCTTTGGAAGTGCCTTCGGTTCCATTTGATCTCAGAACGGACTTGTATGGATGTGTGTCTGACGTTACACTTTGAGATGTAAAGCTAGTTTCTATCAAATACATTTCTGTAGGTGGCGGAGAATTTATTCTCTTCGCTTAACACCCTTCTCTGAGACGTACGAGTTCAGAGGTTATGTTGTTGATGGTTACTAGTGATACATTCCCAATTTGGTAATGTGGCATACGAAGTGCTGCTGATCATTTGTTGATCGAAGCATGGCTTTTGTGAATAGCGCAGCTTTATGGATGAGACTTCATCGGACCTCACAACCCGGAATGGTTAAAACAGGAAAGATGCAGCAAGGTTATTTGGGGGTAGGGCCCCTTGAGGGTATGTCATTTCCTTCTGGAAAAGGGTAGCATCATGGTATGGAGCCCAGATATTTTACCTATGTTGTTGCTGCAAATTTATTATACTTTCATTGCTTTGTGGTTGAGGATCCTCGGATAAAGGTCGCAAACGACTGGGGATGGCATACTCGTGTAGTAGTTACCTAGTTTCAGAGGTAACCCGGCCTTGTGTTGGCAGAGATCCGGTTAGGTTCTCGGGGCGTCCCTCCATTCGTTGGAAATCTAATTATCAATACGCGCCTTGTACGGTTTTAGTTGTAGAACCTGCCATCTAATATGGTAGCTATAGTAGGTATACTATAATGGTACGTATGCTAGCTAAGATTTATATTATACTTGCGAATGTTTTCCACACTATGCACTAATAATAATATCAAAAAGAATTTGCGTATCAAGCATGTTTGACTTTCATAAGGAAAAATCTTCCCCAAGTTTGCGATTAAATTATGTGTGTGCCGGAAGGCCTTATGGTAGTTTCATTTTCCAAAAGCATTGCAGATTTCTTTTCCTTTCTTTGTGAAAAATAACTAATTTTATGATCTCACACCAATCCCATGACTGACCTGGAGTTTATTGTTCTCTTTCTAAACCCTGGGATCCCATAATTTTCCATATGGGCAGCCTAGATTCAGGTAAGCATTATTCTGGAGTAGAGTCATAAAAGATAGGCTATGGAGATCTGGAGTTCAAGCTGGATGGCGAGGCGTATCACTAATATATGCAATATTTCCTTTCCGCTGTTGTGTTGTTGTACACTCTGATGATGTATGTATAAACTGATATAGTGCTTTTATTTTAAAGATTATTCATTTATCTATTGTATATTGTTCCGCTGCGAAATGTGAGATTCTGTTTATTGTTTTTGTTCTTCTTTTATCTTCTTCTTCTTAAACCCTAACGGTTCGGTTTTCCAGCATTTGACTGTGCAGCATTGGATACCGTGGATGGGTCAATGTCGACTTTCAGGCGTAGAAAAATTGGGTTATTACATTCTAACTTAAGAAAAAGGTGATTTTTTCGAGTAATAGTTATCTACCATTCTTTGCTGACTTTTGAGCATTACTTTCTTCGTAAAAACCTTTCGAACTAGTCGAAAGGTATTCTAGATGTGCTCCATTTGATTCGAAAGGCTTGCTATGCTTTTGGAAAGTCATCATGGAGTTCCACCAGCTTGCTTTGATTTCTTCATCTTCTTCGAAAGGTAAGAACTCCCTAAACAGAACCTTCGACTACTTCGGAAGGTTTGAAGCTATTAAATCTTGATGGTTGCATCCTCTCGACTCCTTAGAAAGGTTTGGTTTGAGCTTCTTCTCCTTTGTCTTTGTTGAAAGATCACTGATTCTAGTCTAAAGGTCGATTCTTGGAGTATCATCATGTTTATGGACTTTGAAAGATAGCCTTGGACTTTGTCGAAAGCTCCTTATCGGAAGGTATAATTATCCGGAACATCTCGGTGCTTTCTGATCTTTCCTCATGCTCTTGTAACCCTTTTTTCGTACCTTTGTTCTTCGGAATATCTTATGGTTAACATTTAGCCCCCCCCCCCCCTTGTATGAACGAAGCTTTTGTTCTTTAGGACAAAACTCCAATGAACTTCCTACTTTGCTTTCTGTAAAATAGATTATAACTTCTATTAAGGTTGTGACTTTTATGAAATCTTAACGAGAAATCTCAAATTTATGCAGTTAATATTCAAGATGTCCTTAGAGTAATATTTCCAGATAAGTTGCTTTGTAATGACCATAATTAAACTTCCTTAAGAATGTGGAATAATATCACCTGATTTGCAGATATCGGTTCAAATAAACGAACATTTCGAGAATATCTATAACAGGCCCTTGATACTTCTTTCTAGGGTTAAACCTTTTCAGCTTGTGGAAATCAATTTCTTGCTATCGAGGACCTTTCCTTGTCCCTCTAGGTTTCCTTCATTTTCATCCTTAAACCATTGATTAGTAATTCTCATTTAGTGAGAAAGTAGAAAGTAGTGTAGTAATGTTTCCATTTGTTGTCACAATGGTATTGTATTTTGAATTCAATGAAAATTCCATAAATCATCACGAAATTCAATAAAGGGAACCAAGAAATCATGAATTCATGAAACAAGTAATCAATATGAAATAGTCAAGGAAATTCAATGGGAAATTAATGTAAAATTCATGAATCATTAGAGAAATAAGTAGAGAAATTCATTAAACCAATCATTCAACAAGAAATTACCATAGTGTTTTAATAAAGAAATCATGAATACGAGATCAGCAAATCATCACTAAAATCCTTAGGAAGAGTAGAGTTCACTAAACCCGAAAACCAAACAAATCACCAAAAATTCAATAAGGAAACCAGAAGTACGAAATTCCTTAATCATTACGAGAATCGATAAAGGAATCCAGAATTCACAAAATTAGAAATCAGAAATTCAATAAGGAGACTGAAATGGGAAATCTTCGAATCATCATAAGGGATATCAAGAACCCATTAAAACAAGTAACTAGTAAGAAATCATCATGAAAATTCAATGGGGAGAAACTCAATATCTGGAATTCACAAACCATCATAAGAGACCAATAGGGAAGTTCAAAATTCAGGAAATCAAAAATTCAATTAAAATTTATCACGAAAATTTGACAAGGTAAACACGAGTATGAAATCAATAAATCATTATAAAAAAAACAATATGGAAATTCAAAATTCATGAAATCCAAACTGAAATTTGCATCAACGGAAATGATAAAACTCAAAATTCAGGAAATCAAGAACTTATCCAAAGTCTCGTCGGGATCTCATCTAACGAATTAAATACTCAAAGCTCCATTCAGCATAAGTTCAAAGCCATAGATACTTCTAATAATAGCATATTTAGTAGATTTCAAATAAAAGATAACTAAGTTGATCAAACCTTAATTCTAAGGTTATTAACAGGAAAGTTTCATGTTAATAGATGTGTTGCTCCTAAAGTGCCTATAAGTTAGGAGTATATGTATATATGTATATTCAGGTATAATAGACTCTTCTGTCCAATTGTTCACTTTATCTCAAATTATTCAGGAGTGGCTTTCTTAACTTGATCTATGAGTAAAGTACGTTATCTTTGTGAATAAAAATTTATTATCTATTCCATTCCTTTGGATTTTGTATCAGTCTTTGTTTTTGTTTCCATGTTACGGATTCCTTCTTCCATTTTCTGGTCTCATGCTTTCTTTGGGTATGAAAATTCTTAATCCTTTGATGTAGGAATCACTTTCCTACGATTGGAAGTTCTGTAATTCATTAGCATATCCTTTGTCTCTATGTGTACTATGTGTATCCTCTTCTAGAATTCCAACTTTGTCTCAGATGATGGACAGGTTTCTTTCTTTAACCCTTATCTTGCTTGGGTTCTGACTTTCTTCTTGAGTTGTAGACATATTTGTCTTTCTTCTTTTATTTGGAGCCCCTACTGGGTTTGGACCTCTCAGTCTACTCGTTGATGAGCCACTCTCTAGGCTTGGATATCTTAGTCCATTGTTTGATGAGCCACTCTTTAGGATCGACATCTTAGTCTATTATTTAATTAACCCCTCTGGGGCCTCCCTTGTCTCAAAGGGATACATACTTAGCTGACCTTTCTCTAAAAGACCGCGGATGGGTGCTCTACCAGATCCTCCCTTAAGAGGTAATTTGGGCGTTAGGGGCTTTTGATTTTGCTGGTGCATATCCTAACCCTCCCCTAAGATGTTATATGGACGTCGGGGGCTTTTGATTTTACGGGTGCTTATCTTAACCCTCCACTAAGAGGTGATATGGATTTTAAGGGATTTATTTCTCCCTTTAGGAGATGCTACGGAATAGTGTCTTACGCTTATGTCCCTCCCTCGAAGGGATGCCATGGAATAGCATCGCGGGCTTATGTCCCTCACTTTAGAAGGAGCTGCAGAATAACATCGTTGGCTTAAGTATTTGTATATGAAAATATTTTTTGGCCAATTAAAATGGAGTCTCCTTTAAGGGAAAGAATTTTGTAATTAGAATCTTCTATTATATATAAAAGTTTCTTTTGAAAAATAGTTTGGACTCATGAATCCTTTTTACGAAAGAGTTTTTTTTAAATCTTTCGCAGGAAGTTTCTTTCTTTTCTCATAATGGAGACACGAATCTCAAATAGGAGACTAGAAGGTCATGATTTACCAACAGCCTTTTAGTCGAAAATAGGGTTCTATAGTTTGAATTCCAATAAACTTTTTGTGCTTTCAAAATCTTTCTTGAAAAAGTATGAATAGGTTTATATTAGCCCATGATTTTAGTAAACTTTGAAGCATTACTATTGCTAAGTTTGAAGTTTTTGTTGCGCATTTACTAATGCTATATATTATCTCAAATTATTTGCATAAATATGATTTTGAGATAAGTAAGTATTTGTTTCCCTCCAGGCCATCGGGTGGCCGGAAATAGTTTTCTTAAGAGGATATAATTTGAGATGTTTCCTTTTGAAATCGTGCTAAAAATAGATTTGGTATATATGGCTTTTTTCCTAAATTAGAATTGATTCAACATTTCTTACAGGAATGCCTTGGGTTGATTGAATTGTTGATAACTGCCTCGTGTCAGACGTTTGAGTCGTCCTCTTTACGTATTCTAGAGTTTGTCGAGGGCTTCGGTTTGATTTTGTTTTTACCTATGATTGCACTCAAATTTTCATCAATACATGATAAATGCACAATACAAAGTTAAGTATAAGTTAGAGAGCCATGAAAAGAAAGAGAGAAAGTTCATAGTTGAATTGATGTCACCAGTCCTGATGATTTGATAGGAATATGCATTTTGGAGTTGCTGAATTGTCTTCCTCTTACTTTGAGTAAGATGTCTTTCAAGTTTCCCTAACGAACTCCTGTAAAAATCCTGACCTAACCATGCCTTGAATTTTATATGACAAGACACGACATTCATAAGTTTCATGTCCATTTGCTTTATGGTACTCATAGTAACTTCCTTCTTTATTTAGGTCTGGAGCACTCCGAACTTTTTGAGGTGCAATAAAATTCTCATTTCCTTTTATCTTAGCATATATGTATGAGATGGGTTTTCTTAGGGCTGCACAATCATTTATAACTTTTCCTTCGACTTTCCTTCGGATTTTCATTTTCCCTTGGCCTCTTGTCAAGGCGCCTAAAATCAAATTTCTCTTCCCTGGATTCTCGGTGGAATTCTTTCTTAGCATGGTGCATCACGTTCAGTTGAGTAAACTTCTCAGCCCAGAGAAATAAATATCGTAGATCTTTGCACCTATTGATATAAAGGTCTTCCCAAAATGTGGTTTTTTCAATTAACCCTAATCGAACTGCCATAAGCCTTCCTCTATCAGTTGTACTTTCTTCCCTTATTGCTTCTGCGTTGAATCTGTTTAAATATTAAACAAGTTGCTCCCCTGGGTTTTGTCTGATGGTTGCTAGCAAGCTAAAGTCCATAGTTGTATCTCTAAATATAGAAAACTTAGTCACGAAGTCGCAAGTAAATTGTTCCCAAGAATATATAGTTTCCATTCGGTAACTCCTATACCATTTGATCGATGCCTCTTGAAAAGTAATAGGAAAAAGTTTACAGCGAACTACTTCCGAAGCATTGTATAAGTTCCTCCAGTTTTCAAAGATGACAAGGTGATCATCTGGATCAGTTGTCCCATCATACAGTGAAGGAATTTGAATGTGTGGAGGAAGATTTGTCTCCATTATTTCTTTGGAAAAGGGGGCCGTTTGTAGGGTAACATATTCTTCAGGATCATAAATTTCTTTTTTTCTAAGTGCATTAGCCGCTATATGGTGTAGGTTGTCATTTTGGTTGGTCTCATTTCTATAACTTCTCCTGTTGCATTCTTGGATAAGGCTATTTAATTTCTCAAGAGATTTATTTACTTGACTATCTCGGTTTAACCCTTTATCCTCTATCTCATTTGGAGGCTGAATTTCGTTCTCCATTTCCATAATCCTTATTGATTCTCGGGTTGGGGCTCTTTCTGAATACTCCTTTATTACCATCTTTTGAGGCCGTTAATTCTGAATCTTTATCATATTGCTTTCCAATTTTGTTAGGGTTGAAGGTTGCCGAACTTCTATTTTTCTTAAGTTAGGATTTGAGACCATGTGAGCTTTAAAGGTTGACCGTGATGTAGCCTCTTCTTTTGGATTGTTGCTACTACTTTTAGCTTTGTGCATACTCCTCTTTTAGTCAAGGTTCTTTATATAATTGATCTGGGATGAAAGTTACCGAAGATTGGAGGTTCGAACCTCCCCTCTAGTGCCAAAAATGTTAACAAGGTTTCTTGTCAACACCTCCAAAGGTATGATAAGAAGGATGGATTTCTTCTGTTGAGAACAAAAGACATGATCCCTTTTAATGATTACCTTTCATTTTAACTTATTTAGTTGATATGTCTGTTAACCAAATTTATGGTTAAAACTCAAAAGAATCCAAGTAAAAGAAGTTATTGAGAAAAGGTGGAAGATGGAAGCTCTAAAAGGATTAACGAATGTTCAGGTGATAGCTCTGAGCTATTTTGAGTGATAGGATTAGTCTGAACTATACCGAAAGGTTAATGATATATAGAACTTTCTTTGCTTCTTTACTTAGGTTTAGACTTAAAACCTAACCTTTCGACAGAGTGAAGAAGACTTGGATACGAGATTTAGGAGGAAAGAAGTCTTTCCATTTTTGTTGAATTAACGTAGAAGGGTATCTGATTCGATTATACCTTTACAAATTCCACCCAAATCTTTTTCCTTGACCGGGATTAGATTTCCTTGGTTTATCTTATATAGAGAGTTAACTTGATTCTTTACCAAAAGGTTGGGTAAGCGGTTGTTTGGGATTCAGAGTGATGCTAAGGTTGACGGGATACGACAGGTTATGATACTTGTCGAAAGGTTTGACCCTCAGGATTTATGACTCCGGAAGGTTTTATGTATACCAATTTTGATAAGCCCCCTTTCAGCCCGAAGGGTTGAGGCTACAATCCAGAGGTTACAAAGGGTTATGAAGACCATCTAAGAAAGAATATCATTATTTTTGTTGGTTCGGACCATACAGGGGAACTGCACCTGAAAGTTGTGATTAAACCACCAAAGATTAATGCAAACTGTAAAGGCAATATACAAAATTTAAGACTTCCCTTTGATTTTTGAATGGACTTCTCTTTTTAATAAATTTTCCCAAATCACTACCCAATTAGGGTTACAGAACTATGATTTTAGAAATATAAGAATGAAATGAGGAAAAATCTGCCCTCAAAACAGGACCCCTTGGATCTTATTTATAGTTGCCGACGACCATGCTTCTATCCCTGTGCTTTCTGCTGGATCGAAGGGTTCCCTTCGTATATACAATTTGTAACCTTTCTGTTTCAACGAAAGGTTTTCCTTGCACATGTCATCGTGGATCCTCGAACGCCGCCGAAGGGTTTTTTCTTTCATTTGTTTTAGGAACCTTTTGCCCTTGTCGGTAGGTTTGTCATCTATATAGTATGTGAACCCTTTGGAGGTGCCGGAAGGTTCCTGGCTATTATGAACCCTCTGACTTGGTCGGAAGGTCGCCTTTTGCTTGGATGTTGCTGAGAACCGAGCTTTCCTTGAATGTTGTTAGAAGGTTGTTTTACGTTCTCTGCTGACTTATTAATGTTCTTTTCATCATAGACCCTCCGACACCATCGAAAGGTATTCAGTAGGCGTTCCAACTGGCCCGAAAGGTTTATTATTCTTTAAGAAAGGTTATTATAGGGTCGCATGCCCTTGTCTTGACTTCTTTGCCTTCTTCGAAGGGTAAGAGCTTCTTGGATATTGTGGAACAATACTACGTCTTCTCCAAAATGTCTTGAGCCGCTTCATATTGTTGAATGCATCCCTTTGACCTCTTCGGAAGGCCTGATCTGGATTCCTTTTCTTCTATCCTTTATTTGAGATCTTTGGAGTTAAGCGGAAGGTGAATTTTTGAGTAATAGTTACCTACCATTCTTTGCTGACTTTTGAGCATTGCTTTCTTCTTAAAAATCTTTCGACCTAGTTGAACTGTATTCTGGATGTGCTCCAAATGATTTACAAGGCTTGCTATGCTTTTGAAAAGGTCTTCATGGATTGTACCTGCTTGCTTTGATATCTTCTACTTTTTCGAAAGATAAGAACTCCCTGAACAGAACCTTTCGACTACTTTGTAACGTTTGAAGCTATTAAATCTTGATGGCTGTATCCTCTCGACTCCTTTAAAAGGTTTGGTTTGAGCTCCTTCTCCTTTGGCTTTTTTGAAAGACCTCTAGTTCTAGTCGAAGGGTGGATTCTTGGAGAACCATCATGCCTATGGACTTTGAAAGATAGCCTTGGACTTCGCCGAAAGCTCCTTGTCAGAAGGTATGATTATCCAAAACATCTCGATGCATTCTAATCTTTCCTCATGCTCTTGTGACCCTTCTTTCATACCTTCGTTCTTTTGAATATTTTATGGTTAATAATGTCATTGAAAAGAATAACTAGAAAACGAAGTAGAAGAATACAACACATACTTCAATCAATTCAGTTCCCATGCAAAAAAGTTTCCAGTACTATCCTCGTTTAGGCAAATGACCACACACGTACAAAATTATTATGCATGATTAACAATTAATTTACAAATTAATTATCCAATACACAACTACATAGATTTTGTCCGAGTTAGCTTTAAATACGGTTGCTACCTAAACTTCATTAATTTGTAGAGGTTTATAAAAATTTATTGTATTAGTATGTAAATCTATCAACTCGAGAAATGAATACCCTAACACTTTTAAGCTTTGAGGCCAAATATTCACTTATTTGCGTATGGAATAACTTTTATTGTTATTTTATTTTTTCCTTCACTACACGTACAACAACAAACATTGTTACCGAAGAAAGATTACTTATTAGCTTCGTTGATTGAAGAAGCCATCAAGAAAAACAAAAGTTTGGAATTGCTTAATTCAATAACATTAAATGTGACGTTTTTAAATATAACCCTTTGAAAGAAATCAGGAAGAGAGTTGAAACTACTAAAAATTAGAAATACGAAGAACATATCTACTAGAAGAATTGCCAAAGCTTCACCAACTGATCATACAACCCAAAATAAATCAAGAAATAATTCTGTATAAGGATAAGCTAGTAAAAACCTGTTATGTTGAACAAATCAGTGAAATAAATCAGGAAATAAATTTGTAAAATCTTATGATGATAGAAAAAAAAAAGATTTATCAAAGCCCAAGTTTCTGAAATCATATGCCAATAACACAAGTGGAAGTTCATCAATAGCTAAATCAGCGAAATTTTACGATAATAATAATGTAAAAAGAGTTTCTTCTGAAGGACATGTGTATGCACATGTGCACATGCATGCATGTGTGTGATGAACATGATATTTAAATTCATGATTAGAAATAGAAAATGTCTTCATATTTAACTAACAAGGTATGGGCCAAGGATGAATTAAATATAGTACCAAATCAACAATTCGTAACAGGTAGCAATGCAACTAAACTATCACATAATATGATCAATGCAAACGTTCCATTTACATCTTCGAATCCATGAATATGAGAGGAAATATTTAATTTTTAATGAAATATATGACATACATTTAAAGAATGGTTACCTCAACAATTTTATACTCAAAACAATTTACTTATACAATCATTTAGTGTCACGCAAAGAGTTTCAAATTAACAATCATATCATTTATAGTTTGTTATTGTGCATATCTAACTTTAATTTGTCCAAACATAATTATTTTTTCCATTAACTACAACTTATTTAGATATTTTTAGTAAGTATCATGGGTTGAACAGGGTTTGACATAGGCATATAAAGCTCATCTTTGTTCCTAGTTTTTACACTCTATAAAATCACGATATGAACAAGTGAACCTGAAAAAGCAACATAAACATTCAAAGTAAGTACATAAGATTATGTGAATTTCATGCATTTAATATCTTTGATTAAATACATAATATTATGCATTAAAACTAAAACCCAAAAATTGTTGCATTTATAAAATGTTATATGTAAAGATTTGACAAATATAATAAACTTACGACACAACCAATAAGAAAAATACAACCCGCACACTAATAAACATTACATAAAGTAGAAATCATTTATTGATGCTTATAATCTCAACTTGTAAACTCATATACAAAGCTATTGGAAGAGAAATTTGGTAACTTTAGCCAACAGCTTTGAATTTGAAATCCATGGTCGAACATTGTCTTTGTATCATCACTTTCCACGTAATTAGCTCTTTCTCCACTACATCAATTTTTAGTATTCTTTCTTCTTATCAAACTTCTATTCTACAAATTAAAGATAAAATAGAAGCTTTGATGAATTGTATAATTAAAGTAATGAGGGTGAAAAGGGTTTGGACTATAACAAAACATGTTTTGTAGCGACCCAACTTTCTAACACCAGAAAGTCACATCACTAATTAAGAAAGAAAGGGATAGAAGAAGAAAAGATAAGAAAAGAAGAAACACAACATCAGATAACTCACAGCGGAACGAATGAAATATAGTATATCACATAAAATATTACATAGTATCATATTACATCAGAGTACACAACTTATACAACACATATTAGACAGTTATAAACATTCGTCTAACTATACAACTCAAGATATCACAAGATACAGATATCACACAAACACAGTGTAACCATGATATATCTACACGTGGAAGCCTCTTGCTCCATATCTCCTCCAGAATTCGTCAAGCTAACCTGAACCCTCGACTACTCATACATAATATGAGTACCCAAGAGTTTAATAAAATAGAAAATAAACAATCGGGTCAGACAGGGGTCTGGTGTGAGTAAACGGGTTAAAATCGCTTAACTTTAGAAAAACCTTTGAAAAGAAAAGGTATCACGTAAGACTTCCCACATATAAACATGGAAAAAAAATTTACCTTACGCTAACCAAAACATTTGATAGGAAATCCAGTGATATTATAATAGTGTCTAGGGTTTTCAAGTAAATATGAAATAGCCGAAATTGTTACATGATTAAATTCCAGCTACTAGCCACAAAAGTGGGTAATGCAAACAAAACCGTAGGGTCTCGTAGGAAGAATGGATTTCCATCAATGGCAGGGCTACCGAGGTACCGCCTGTCACAGTACGTGGCCTAGATCACAGTACCGAGGATTACGCCCAATCCCCTGCATCACAAAGCCTGAACCATTCCTTGCTGAACAGTCCCGAGTAAGATCACCCCAAGGTTGGCGCGACCAACCACCCACTAAGCCGAAATAAAGGGACCTCTAGAAAGGAATGACCTCACCCTGAAATGGATGCTACCCACCTAGCCTTGATGCACTTCCCATGTTTTAGCCATTCCCGGTTGATGAGGCTTGAGGGTGCGATTACCTTTATAGAACATATTTATCTTAGAATGCTCATCGTCCACCTGACGATGTTCTAAAAGCATTCAATCCATACAAGTTCGGTCCGGGTTCGAACGAAACCGAAGGCACTATCTCGTTGCACTCATTTTGGAATCACCCTTAGAGTCAACAACCATAGCCCTTGCACTCTAATCACCATCTCGAACCTATAAGTACTATCTCCGTCAAACTCATCATGGAATCACCCTCAAAATTATACTGACGAATAGTCCTTACACCTTGAGTCCTCACTAAGCTCCACTTGGATTTACGACCTAACGTTTAATTTAGATCGATGTGGTTTTCGGTTATCCAAATATGGAAACCTGATCCCGGTCTCACCGAATCCAAACGCCATTTTAATGTCCAAGTTGTTTAAGGGTTTTAAACAGTTAAACTTATATTCAGGATGATATAAATAGATAGATGAATCACATTATCACAATAGATAATTCATATCAAACATTCATCTCACAAAGCAGCATAACACATATCAGAGATATCCAAATCATCCAGTATCAACCAATCACCCAATATCAATCATCCAATATAAATCAATCAATATTAACCAATCATCCAAAAGCAGAAGTGATTAGCTCTTAATCAATTGGATTACCTAAATCCTTCTTCCTTTATTTATTCCAAATAAATAAATTAATCATCTCTTAATGATCTTCCTAATTAATCTCCCTTGATTAATTATTCTTTAATTACATTCAAGTAATTATCCTTAACCATATTCAGTAATTAACCTTTAATTACTATCACTAATTTCAATAATTAATGGTCCTTCATTTGCTTCCTTTAATTAATTAACTATGATTAATTGCATTAAACCTCAATTAATTATAATTAATTATTCATACTTAAATTAATCACTTTTATTAATCAACCCTCATTAATTCATTAATTATATTAACTAATAATCCTTATTAATTAATAATTCCTTAATGAATTAAATAATTAACTTGTAATTAATCATCTCATTAATCATAAACAGTAATTAACAATTTGTAATTACTTATCTTAATTAATTTAACTTCTTAATTAATTATATTAACCCTTTGATTAATTAATCTAATTAACTAATATTTAGTTACTTCATTAAGTAATTATTAATCAATTAAATTAATAAATAATCATTAATTAATTACTTTATTAATTAATTACATTTTTAATTAATTACCCTTAGTAACTAATCTTAAATTAATCTCATTTATTAATTAATTAATCTCATTTATTAATTAATTAATCACATTAGTTAAACAACTAAATAATTAAGTAATTAACCTTTAATTACTTACATAAGTAATTATCTTCTAATTACTTTCACTAGATGATTATTCTCTTAATTAATTACTTTAACAAGTAATTAATCCCATCATTAAATAATCCTTAACACTTAAATTAATTAATTACCCCATAATTAATTAACTTCAAAACAATTATATTAATCAACTCCTTAATTGATAACATCAAGTGATTATCCATAAATCACTTTCATTTAATTACTCTCATGAGTAGCTTTCCACTAATTACTTCCATAAGTAACTACACTTAATTAATTCATAATTAAGTGATTATTTAAAATTAAATAAACAATTAACTACTCATTTGAAATTAATTAAATAATTAATTAATTAACTTCTTATATTTAAAAATCCTTAATTAATTAAGAAAAACATTAATCTTAATTAATCTTTACTTATTAACAAATCATATTTTAATTAAGTATCCATAAGTCCATAACAAAGATAAATTAACCATATTTATCTTCATAAATAAATTATTTGAAATTAATCAAATTTTAATATCTTAAAAACAAATTATTCTATTTGTTTTTTTCCAAAATTATAACAATAACCTTATTTAAAAATAATGCATTTAGAAATCAATTTTAAAATTTAAAATACTTTAATTATCTATTTCAAACTTATTCATTTTCAATATAATTTGAAAACTTTAGTTATTCAACATTTCTTAATAACTTTGATTTAATATTTTAAATCTGAAAACACTTCTTTTTAAATTAGAATTCAAAATTTAATTAAGATATATACTTTCATCATCCAAACATCTTAAACAACTTAAGTTAAAATAAATTCAATTAATTCTTTACTTTCAAGTAAATCATCTTAAAAATTTTTAAATTTGAAACTAAATTCAATTAACACTTTTTAAAAGTTGATTAACTTTTACTTACAAAGAACAAGTTTTAACTTTATAAATCTATTTCCTTTTATACAACTTGAACTTGTTTTCAAATTTTAAAGTTTACCTTCATTTATTCAAACTCGAGTTAAATTTGCAACTTAATATTTACACAGTATAACCAGAAAACCAACAACCCAAAATCTCGAGTCAAACACTGAAACCACTCGAGCCTGCCCCGAGAAACCTCCAGCTCCTTCAATCTTCGAGTCGCCACCGAAATAAACACGAGAGCTACTTCGAGTCTATCGCCTTCCCCAGTTCAAAAACACCACCAGATCCAATGCCGTGCACGGTGCACATGCACGTGAAACTCCGGCCAACCAAGGTCGTCGCGATCGTCGCCGACAGTCACTTGAACGCGTGAGAGCACAAATATAAACCCAGATCCAACGATGTGAATGCAAATCAAAATTCGACCATTACGCTCGAAACTGCAGAAACTCGAACCACCAAAAACCCCCCAACGCCGACCCTCTCGTCGCCGATGATCTTCGCCGACCACACCATCGAAACGCCACGTCCACGAGCTACATCTCCCCAAACGCGAACAACCCATGTCAACATTACATGTCGCAATTGCCATGACAGTTAAGCCCAGACGGAAACAAGCTTAAACCCTATTTCATTCGAATTCGAACACCATGGCCAATAGAAAAATTCGAAGGCAATTTTCCCATGCTCACCATCAGTCAACCCGCCTTCATGCCAAAAATTGGCCAACTTCGCCGCGCCGTTCAACGGCAATCACCCGAAAGACCCAAAACATTCGACCCCGAAATACACGAAATTACCCAACTAAAAATTACAAAATGTATATCAAAATTCATGATTTTCCATCATGATTACATGCATGAAGTTCAATTTAGAATTTAAAACAGTTGATTTTTAAGAAAAAATTTAGTTCACTATGTTTTACCATTTTTAAAATTATTTGTAAATTTAAAAATTATGGAAACTATTTTATAATCTTCATCAAACATTAACATACAACTTTTATTCAATCATCAAGGGCAAATATTGATGTTTAGTGGAAGATTTGAATTTTGAAAGTGAAACCTGGTCAGAAAACAATAAATAACAGAGAGCTGATTTATACTCAGACTTATTTTCACATACATATATACATATCGATCAATTCAACAAATTAAACACTGAAAGATTTTCATGCAATCACCAAGATTAATTCACAGATTAACACATGCTTTAGAATCTAAATCAATTTCAAACTGTTTTTAAAACAATTTACTCACCTATTAATTTTTGCAGAGCACAGAACAATTTTTTGAATTCTTCCAGGCCTTGAACATTTAATTTGAAAAAGACTTTGATTTGCTGAAGAAATCCTACTGCATGCCTTTAATTTGATGCTTTAAAATGTTGAACAGATCTAAACTTTCTTTTGACATGCAGGTTGAAGTTGAAGATTTCATTTTGCTTTGCAGAATTCAGGTTTGATTTGATTGTAGCTTCCAGTTTCAGGTTTTAAGAATGCTTGTAAATTTGAATTTTAGATTGACATTTGCTTTTGGGTTTTAAATCTCAGGTTGTAGAAAAGTTTTCTGGTAGCCATTAATTTGAAAGAATGAAGGAAAAGAAAATGAAAAGAAATGAGAAGAAGTATGATTGGAAATTAAAAGAGAAAACAAATTTTCTTTATATGTTTAAATTTTCAAATAAATGAAATGAAGGCCACTTATTCTCTAGAATTAACACTTGTCACTATAATATTAAATTTTCTTACATGTGTTATTAAGATAACTAACATGTTTACACATGTTTTCTTAAGTATTTTTAATTAATTTTCATTTAATTTAAATGTAAATATAAACTTACATATTTAATTTACTTTATTAATAAATATTTAAATATACAAGTTTAATCTTTAAAAAATATATTATGAAACTAGTTATAATACAAATAAATATTTATACATATATTTTTAAAATCTAAAACATTTATTATATACATTTATAACCATCTTAATTTTAAACACTTTTTAAAGAAAAACAAAAATAAAACTTTGATTAAATATTTTTAAACTATCATATTTAAAATAAACAATTATCTTATATTTTGTAAACAATTGAATTAATCTTAAATTAAATTTTGAAAAATATTAATTTTAAAACAAAGCTTTAAATTACAATATTCATACACATATTCATTATCAATAGATTAAATTAAATTTTCAAAACAAACCCAAATTATTACATATACATATATATATTACAATTTGAAAATTCAATCTTTTATTTAAAACAAAAGATTTTCCCATTCACAATATATGTATCAAATATATATATTATAAACAGAATAAAATTTTATTAGATTTGAAAAATAAATCTTATCAATCTTAAATTGTTAAAAAGATATTGATCAAAATTACCAGATTAAATATTTATTAACCCTTAAAAGATTAAATTTACCAATTTAAATTAAAATTGCAAAGAAAAATTATCAAACCAAATTAATTATTAATACAGATTATTAAATTGATATTGCCTAAAATTCCGGGTCGTTGCATGTTTCATTTTCATATAGCTTTTCCTATCTCTTAGCTTTCTTTTTTTTTGAAAGAGGTGAATTGTTGTAGTAGTATTAGTTTATTACAGAGAACCAGGTATTAAATAAAACTACTACTTACAATCCCATTTACCTAAGCACTTCATCTACATAAAGAGTGCAAACCAAGAGAAAACTAAGATAAAATATCACTGATTCAGACAAAACTGCAATTAAAGCTTACGTATCTTATTACTACAAACTCAACGATGTAATATAGAGATAGTAACAAATACTTGAGGATAATGCTAAACATAAGAAGTGAAAACGTCAGACATATAACAATGGAAGAACTTTGTATATTTTGAAATAAATTTACATAAGACATAAACACGTGGGTATCATGATCATAATTTCTACCTATACTCTAAGAGTATGATTTAAGGTTTGTGACTAAGAAGGATATTGTAACAGCCCGTAAACCCGTACCCTTTAGAGTCGACACTATTCTTCTTCAATCAACACAAGATGTCCGGAATACGAACCATGAGGATTAACGTAGAAGAGGTAGAAGAAGAAAATAGAAAAACAATATTAGAATCTAACCATCGCAGCGGAATAAAATATAATAGATAATAACAGATCTTTACGCAAAAACAAATCTGTTTATACATTACATCATCGTAGTATACATCATCAGAGTCCAACAATATCAATAACATACAATTGGACAGCCATGTAAACTTATCATCAAAACTGAATACACAGCGGAACAATAATCAAGTACGGAAGTACGTATCGCCATCCAACTCGCCTCCTGAGCTCCACATCAACATATCCTGTATTCTATAATACTCGGTCTGACCCGAGCATTATAGTTAAATAACACCCGAGTCAGTCTGAAATACCAGCGTGAAAAAATCATACTCAAATTGATTATTAAAGTTTCAACATTCTTTTGAAAAAAAAGCATCTCGTAAGACCACGCCACAAATAAACATGTCGGGTTTTTACCTTACGATAGCTAAAACATTTCTTTTAAAATCCTCTAATATTATAATAGGGTCTATTTACAAATATTTTTAAAATAGCCGAAATTGTTACATTCATTAAATTCCAGCTACTAGCCACAGTCGTGGGTAATACAAACAAAACCGCAAAAGGCACGTAGGAAGAATGGATTTCCAACTAATGACAAGGCACCGGGGTACCACCTGTCACAGTACATGGCATAGATCATTGTATCAAGGATTACTCCCAATCCCCTTCAACACAAGACCGGGACTACCCATTACTGGATAATCCCTAGTAAGATCACCCGACGGTTGGGATCAGCAACCGCACCACTAAGACGAAATAAAAAGGGTCATCTAGACAGTGATGACCTCACCCTAGTGGGCGCTACCCACCTAGCCTTGCTGCATAACCCTTGATTTTCAATCATTCCTGGTTGATAAGGATTGAGGCTAAGCGTTACCTTTTAGAACTTTTCACTTAGAATGCACATCATAAACCCGACGATGTTCTGAAAGCATTCATCCATACAAGTCCGTCCCGGGTTCGAACGAAACCGAAGGCACTACTCCTACTACATCCATTTTGGAATCATCCTCAGGATTAGTAGCGACTAGCCCTTGTACTTCACTGCTCCATCTTCGACTCCGAACTCTTGTTTTCCACACGAAAATGTACAAACCAGATCGAAGTGGTTTTCGAGAAATTAATCTCGATCCCGGTCACTTCGAAACGATCAGCGCATTTGGCTAAAATTGATAGTCGGCTATTTAACTATCAATTAACATTCACAAACAACCATCAAACAATAAATAATTTTGCCAAATTATTTATTAATCTCAAAATATCTCCGCAAGATAGATTTCCACTTTACAATCCCTTTTGAAAACAGTTTCAAACCATTTTCTCTCATGGAATAAATTCCCCAAATATTTTCGATTCCCACTGAAATTCTCAAGTACAGACACTTTAGATTTTAATATAATTTAAAACACTTCATTATAAAACATACTTTAACATTTAAATTTAGAAAAACTACTTTAATACTTTATTAAAAACATATACTTTAGGAATATTTAAAATGAGGTTACTTTATAAAATATAAAACTAGATTTTCTTTTTTAAAACAAAATATCAAGTCCCTCCAGAGGCGTACCCATGTGGCCCAGGAAGTTCCTTAGCTTGACCATTTGTTGAAAATCCAATTATCAATACGCGCCTTGTACGGTTTTAGTTGTAGAACCTACCATCTAATATGGTAGCTATAGTAGGCATACTATAATGGTACGTATGTTGGCTAAGATTTATGTTATACTTGCAAATGTTTTCCACACTATGCACTAATAATAATATCAAAAAGAATTTGCGTATCTAGCATGTTTGACTATCATAAGGAGAAATCTTCCCCAAGTGTGCGATTGCATTGTGTGTGTGTCAGGAGGCCTTATGGTAGTTTCATTTTCCAAAAGCATTGCGGATTTCTTTTCCTTTCTTTGTGAAAAATAACTGATTTTAAGATCTCACACTAGTCCCATGACTGACCTGAAGTTTATTGTTCCCTTTCTAAACTTTGGGTGCCCATAATTTTCCACATGGGCAGCCTAGAGTCAGGTTAGCATTATTCTGGAGTGTAGTCAGAAAAGATATGCTATGGAGATCTGGAGTTCAAGCTGGATGGCGAGGCGTATCACTAGTATATGTAATATTTCCTTTCCGTTGTGGTGTTGTTCTACACTCTGATGATGTATGTATAAACTGATATAGTGCTTTTATTTTAAAGATTATTCATTTATCTATTGTATATTGTTCCGTTGGGAAATGTGAGATTCTGTTTATTGTTTCTGTTCTTCTTCTATCTTCTTTTTCTTAAACCCTAATGGTTTGGTTTTCCGGCATTCGATTGTGCAGCATTGGATACCGTGGATGTATTAATGTCGACTTTCGGGCGTCGAAAAATGGGGCTGTTACATGTGGTATCAGAGCTTTTGGTTAAGCGACAACCTTGGCTCTAGTAGGGATTACTCATTAGAGATAGAGTCAGTAGTACTTTAGAATGAGTTTGAGTGTAATAATAGATATGAACGCGTATTCGTTAGTGAATATAAAATTGTTTATATTGTGTTGACTTATCGGTGGATTTTTATAGATTCTAGTCGGTGCAGTTTGGCCAACTGTATCAATAGGGGTTTCTAAACTCTTAAACGAGATAAACCGACACAATATTGTTTTAAAATCGGGTAAATGAGATAATTTTACCCAAACTATTTTTGTATAGAAAAGGAATAATTTTTCATAAATTATTATAGTATATGGTTGCTTGGTTGTTAGGAAGTGATAGTATTAAATTATTATCATTGATTACTGAATAAAAAATTGAAATCATAACTAAATAGCTAATAAATAAATTCATATACAAATGGAATTTATAAATATAAATTGCAAATGTGATTCATAATTTAAAGTAGAATTCCAGAGGAATATTTGAAAGAAATTGAAAGGATTTGAAATTTTGAGATTTGTGAAAAGTTTAAATCCCTTTTTAGTTTGAAAAATAATTTTCAAGGGTTTTGGAAAAATATTTTAGAGGGATGAAAGCACTAAACTATTTTTGATCGCTGGAAAATAATTCCGATGACGATCGCGACATCATCGATGTTCATTTTCGAGTTTCCAAGAGAGGAATTGATGCCAAATTATTTTAAAAGGAAGTTGTTTGGAAAATTTTGGTTTAGTTTTGAATATTCAAATGCTAATTTGAATTGATTTCAAAATATGGTTTTGAAAAGATGGAAAAACTCTAGAATCTGATAAAATAGTTATGGAATAAAATTTATTTAGGTGGAAAAATAAAATTGTGAATGAATAAATGAATTTACAATTACAATAAATGAAAGTGAAATTGAATTTGATTTGTGAAAAACAAAGTGAAGTATTAAACTAAAATTAGTAAGTGAAACTAATTGAAGAATGACCAAATGGATAAGGTTTAAAATGAATTGAATCTAATATTTATAAATGAAAGTAAATTAAATTCATATGGAATTTGAAATCCAGTTTAAATATAAGTGGTTGTAAACCAAAATGGTGAATTAAAAATAAATATAAGAAGTATATAGAATATTTGCATTGTGCTTAAGAAATGAAGTGTAAAATTCTTAAGTAAATTTTTGTATTGGGAATATACCAGGATAATTAAGTGAAGGTTAAATTGGAAATCATGAAATGGTAATTGTGAATAAGGGAATGAACAAAAGAATAAAACTGAATATTGAAAACCAATTTGAATTATGCGAAATAAAAAGAAGTTGTGAAATTAGTTCAAAGTGAACTATAGGTAATAAAGGTGGAAATAAAAAAAATGGTTTGAGATAAAATGAAATGGAATTTGTAATTAATTAGTAAATGAAACTAATTTAAAATAGTGATATGAATCAGTTGTGAATGAAAGATAGTTGATAAAATTCAATATTCAGAAGGTAAATTAAATCCAAATGGAATAGAAAGTGTAAATTGAATTCGAATGAAATTGAAAAATGTAAGATTGAATGAAAATGGATATATAACTTCAATTGTGAAGTAAAAATGGTATAAGAAGTAAGTATTCAAACTTTTGTAAGTGCAAAATGATTTTTGAACGTAGAAACTGGATATGGTTAGTAATAGTATACCGGTGATATAAAGAAAAATGGAATTGGGATTTTGATTTCAAAGATAAATTTTGAATTGCTCAGAAAAAGGTACGTATTTAAATTTCTATATGAAATTTGATGACTTTCTTGTCCAGCCGCTTAACCTTTTGTTTTCTTTTTGAATCTAGGGACACATTGTGGCATTTTGTAGTCGTATCGAGCTAGCCGCGCAAAGGAGACATCGGCAAAAAATTTCAAAATTTTAGAGAGTTAGAAAAACTTTGAGAAAATTTTAAAAATTTGAATTTAAGTTTAAATTTGAAATGTTAAGTAAACAATGTTGATTGGAAACTATGGAAAACTTTAGAAAGTTATTTGAAGTGAATGAGTCTTGAATAAGAAGATTTATTTTGGCAAATTGATAAAACTGTTTGGTTTTGCGCAAAAATGATAAATGGGTTAAGGATCATTCTTCTTAACTAGTAATTTCGGGGTGAAATTCTTTTAAGGAGGGCAGGATGACGACCCTGAATTTCTGAATATTTGAAATTGAATTATTTAATTGCTTTTGTTTGGAAGTTAATTTTAACTTGAATTTCAGATTTAACTATGGGTTTGGTAATTTAATTAATGAAATTTATTATTGAAATTTGAGTAAAATATTTTATGTTCAATTTTAAGCTTGTTAAAAATATTTTCAAGGCTTCGAAAATCTATATTGATAATACTGAAGATAATGGAAGCTTCAAAATTGAATTTAAAAATGTTTTGTTCAGTTTTGGAATTTATATCGTTTAAATCGGGATTTAAAAATAGCCTTCCGAGTCACGGTCTTGGATTTCGATAAAACCAGTTCCATTGGATCCGTAATAGTGTTTTATTATCGGATTACAATTTTCGTAGCATTCGAAGTAATAGTTTGGCCGTACGATAAGCAAACGCGTTGAAATTTAAATCGAAAATTTAATGTTTTAATTGGTTCGAAAAAGCTATCTTCTCCATACGGTCGAATTTGGCCTCGAAACCTTTTCCATCGCATTCGGAATAGGCGTATAACATTATAAATGTCTAGCGGCATGCCTTGATTGGAGATCGAGATGGTGAGTTGTGAAAATCGAAACAATTTAAATTTGAATTTAAATTTAAAACATAAAAAAGTACCAACGCATCAAGTCCTGTAGCATCATACACGTAGAGAAAAATATATTTCAAAACACGTGTTGTCTAGTCAACACACATCTTTCATGGATTGATCTCCTTTCCCTTCTGATTAAATCGAAATCGTTCGATTTTTCATAAAACGAAAATAAAATTTCTGTTAGAATTAAAAACGAACGAGCGAAAACTTTATCTCGTTCAAAATCATTCCTTCTTCCCCCTTTTAAATTTCGAATCTTTTAAATGGCAAAAAAAATCAATAGTCGAAACAAATGGAATTCCTCTTCAATCGATCAAACATCGATTCAATTTCGAATCGAGATAGCTTCGAATCGTGTGGAAGAAGGCGGCGATGAGGCAAAGGGGAGTCACTACAAGAAATTAGATTATCTATAGCACTCATTCTTAGCGTTTCGGCCCTAGTGCTATCAAATCCATATGAAATAAAATGCTTTAAAATACTAAATGTTGTACAATTTTCGTATATGCACAGATTACTATTAAATTTTAGTTGAACGCTATACATTTTATTTAGACCATGCGGAATAAAAAAGTGCGAGCGGGTTCTTTTCATTTCCCTCTTTTTTTTGTTCCTCCTAAAATTTCTCTTCCTACCCCCACCGATCTTCCTCATCTTCCTCTTTCTATCATCCCAGCTAGCAACTCGCAAAAAAAGTGAAATCCATCTCAATTTTCATTCCCTAGCTTCCTCATCGTAGATCAATTGCAAATATCTAGATCTCAATGGGCCAAACCCTAATCGTACCAAGATTACTTCATCCAAATCGTACCACGTGGCTAGCGACACTGCACTAGCTCCTGCAGTGCTCCTCCAGACATCGCACCTACTCTTATGGCCACCACTGGACATTCATCAGTTCGCAAAAACATTTCCCTCTTTTCTCAATTTCACTTCACCAGAAAAATTCTAAACTGTTATGGCACCACTCGACATTCAAATCGACCTCATCCCCAAGCCCCATGGCGCCTCCGCTCCAACTCCAATGCTTGTTGCTGCAGCAGGCATCAAAATTTTCACTGGTTACCTGAATAAATAACAAGAAACTTTTGTTATGAAACCTAGCTCCTTTAATTGTAATTTTTCCTAATTGTTACTGTTGATCTTCCAAAATGGCTTCCCAAAACAATCTTTCAGAGGTATTTTTCATTTTTAATCTACATTTTGTATGTTGAAATAAAAATCCCAATTTCAAAAAATTTTAACATTTTTTTTGCTATATTGTCATGAATCTACAATTGAAATTCAACATGGATCAAATTGGATTGTATTTAGAACAACGTTCTTGGATCAAGACTTGGGATGACAATCATGGCTAGTTCTATTTACAGTTTATGTGCACCTATATTGTTGAAAATTGTATGATATGGGTGATAGTTTTTCCCCTTCAAATTTTACATTTCTAAAGTTAGATCTTACATGTCTAATATTCTCTTCAGGCACACATGCATTCTTCTCAATTAAGTATAATCGAAGTATTTATGCTCATAGTTTTACGAAATCTAATCATAGTTTTAGGAAATCTAAACAAAGGGTTTTATAGTTTATTATTTAGTGTTTGTGGAACAGAAAGATAATGTTTTTAATTACTTAATCATTTAAATATATATGAGTAGTTATTTAGTTAGAAGTTTGTATCTTTATAAAACTATTTCCTGAAGCTATATTTGAAAAACCAAGTTATTTTTCTTTTGTAATATAAGTGATAAAAGTTGATGAGTTTGCTAGAAATATGTTTTTGTTATTAAAACAGTTAATGCAAAGTAGTTATAGTAATACTTATATATTATGTTGAGACGACCTATTTTACAGTAAACAATTGGTAATGCATATAGTGCATAATCCCTTAAGAAAAGTTTTTTTGATGGAAGAATCAATAAGAAATAAGGTAAATATATACTTTTTCCTTTTTTATCATTTGAATCAAATTTTGATTCATAATTTGATATAGAGATTTGTTCTAAAACAAGATTCAAATTGTGAAATTTTGATAATTTTATATTCATAAGATATCAACTCTTTTTTGCATACTAACTTTTGATTCCATAACTTTCTTCTATGCGATATCAGACTTATATCCTTGATCAATCAGTACATGTAATGTATTCAAGGAGTTATGTAGGATTAATTAAACAACAGAATCAAATTGAGCTGGAGGGTAAATGTGTGAAGATTTCATTGTATAAGCCATAGCCTGCTAATACAAGTTTATGGTAATATGAAGGCCATGATTTGTAATTAAAAATGATCAAATTCAATTGTTACATGGAAACAAAAATTTATAGATACTCTATATTCAGACTTCCTTATATTAACAATATTTCATTTTGTGTCTATAGGACATGAATAGTTGTCTTCAATACCTACTGGTAAGTAACAACAGCTTACACACATTAGTATGTGTTTTTGTTGAAGGTTATATATTTCAATTACACTCTTTTGTTACAATTATGATATGTTTAATATGATTCTCTAGGTCATATAGGTAGTTCCTAGACATAGAAAACCATGAGTAGAGTAGCAAGTTCAAACTCAAATGTATGCATATGCCTTTATTTCTACACTATACATTAATTTAAATCACCTCCTAGTCAGATATTGGATGATTGCAGGCATGGCGACGGAAACATTCTGGGTGCCAAATAACACCCATACAGCTATGAAAGCGACCATGGCCAATTTCAGTATAATAACCTATACGTATCCTGAACCCAAATGAAATGATATATGGTGATGGTTGGGAATTATGTATGACCTCAGGAGGTATATGAGCATGAGGAGGAGAACCAACATTCAAACTATCTATGAGAGTATTAGCGGCACACCTGCTTTGCAATATGGTGATTCTACTGCCCATGGTAAGGTTTATTTTCTACAAAAATAAATAAATTCATGTTATATTTTGTATTGAATCTATGTTACCCTGGAAGATGTGTTCTCTAATCTTAGATATCTCAGGTATATGCCATTTAGTTATTATCGGTATCAGCCGTATATCGGTCAAGTACTAATATGTGATTTTTTGAAATATCGGAGATAATATCGGATAACATCACTAAAATATCGGACATGTTATAATATCAATATCAGCTAAATATCGGATACGTATCAACACACATTATTTAAAAATATCAGATAATAACGGAGAAAATAATGATCATGTTAACATAAAGCTATAAATGTAAAAAAATCATGTAGTAAACAAAATAATAAATACTAAAGTTATAATATCAAATTGTTCATAGTTAACAACCATTCATTCTAAGATCGGTAGTACAAAATAGTTCATGAAACCTAAAGTATAAAACTAAAAATAATCAACATTTTCAGTACTTTCTTCTTTTCCACCTTCTGTTACATGGTTTTCAAAATCATCCCTAGCATTTTCTAAACCTGCATCTATCTCCATTGTTTCTTCATTTCCATCTTCGTTGGACGAGGAAGGTTGATTTGCTATTTGACTTCTACTCCAAGATCTTGGTGCATGATCAACAATTGCCCCTGCCTCTCTAAATTGTGTCCATGTTAGATCATCACGGTCCATTGGAATCACCATTCGTCATTTTCGTCAACCCCTTTCAAAAAAAGGGGATTATCATAGTCAAGGTTATGCTTATATTTTTGCACATATCGACACTCTAATTTCTTGTTATAGTGAATGAAGATGGTATCATTCAATTTTTTTGCAAAAACCTATTCCTTTCCTTTGAGTGTTTCCGAAAAATGAACAAATTATAACCCCCATAAAAACAACACCATAGGATCAATATATTTATTATCACTTTATTCACAATTTATATGTATTATATTCATGAAAGTAAACTGCAGATTTTTAAGAGCTCAAGAAGAAGAAAAAATGGAACTAAAAAGAATAATATATAAGCTACTAAAAGTTAAATGGATATGCTGAATATGAGTTTATATGTTGTGTGAAATTCAATAAATGTTGTACTTACTGCCTATTTCTTTTTAGTGTTTGTGAGCTGTGTATGGCTGTTAATGCAACATTTAATGTTGCACTAAATACAAGTTATTTGGCTGTTAATGCAAATTTGACTATGTAATATAATGTTCATTTAGATGGCAACAACAACCGTTTGTATGAGATACATACGTAATATTTATATTCAAATATTTAACACAGTAAATGCATTTTGGTTATGAGGGATAACTATAGCGAATATTGCCAGTATTTCAAGTTAAATAGGTTGTAGCAAATCTATACATGGTGATACATACATGTACTATTTAATGGTGGGGCAAATAAACAATCTATTGAAAAAAACCAAGTTGCGAGAGTTATTGATGATACATACATGTACTATTGAATGTTTTGCAACCAATGATTTCTTTGTTCAAAAAGACTTGAGTAATTTTTACACTTGTTATCAGAGATGAATAACGGTTCGTTTTTGTGTGTTAACATTTTCCGGTTGTGCAGGATGATGCAAACTCCAAGGATGACTGAGGTGAATTCAAGAAGCTAAACCAGCTCGGATGCTAACCATGTAAAACCAAGGGAAGATGCAAATAGTTCTCATCTCTTGGGTTCGTAAGGGACATGTGTTAAAGTTAGATGCCCTCGTGGGAGTTCTTTGCATACCAATTCTATGATTCAGGTACCTATTAATGCTTACTTAATGTGTATTTTGCTTTGATTAAGAGACTTCATGACCCATTGCTGCTTGCTTCGGTGTTTTGTTGCTGCATGTGTTGTGTTTTTCTTCATTTCACCCAGTGGATGAGCTTTATTTTCATTTATTGTCAGGTCAGAACACGAGTGAGTTAAGTGGCCTAAGATTTTACATTTCATTAAGTGTATGTGCATATGACATCTTAATTAATTTCTGTAAATCCCATGTTTCTTACTGTTTTGTGCATTTCAAATTGCTCTTTGTTAATTGATTACTTTGTATAATACGTGGGTTAAAATTTTGAAGTTCACAAGTAAGCTGCATTGTTCGATACCATTCAAATTCATTATTGTGGAATTTTTTCTTTAGTACTAACTGCCTATTAAGTGTTGTTATATCAAGTCTTTACTAAAATCAGCTTATGTATATAAATGATAGTGGTTCCTTATATAAATATCATTTTTATCCAAAAAAATTAAATCTCCAAAAGTGAATACAAATGAAGTTTTTTGCTCTGTTAAGATTTTTATGATTTTCTGTTATACTTGCTAAGGTACATGCATAATTACAAAATCAAAGCATTAAAACAACATAAAAGTCAATTTGCGCTACCACTTCCATTGGGAATATATATAATCATAAAGCATGGAAGAATATTTTAATGTTAATTCTTCTGTTATGGGCCAGTAAGAATCAACAAGTCTATAAGGATAAAATAATGTAATTATAAAGGTTACATTAACAATATGTGCATATAGTAACATTCTAGGCTGCCACTAGAGCATCAAATTTATGTTGATGTTATCCATGTATTTTTCTGGAGAAAAGTGAGACTCGGGATTTAATTCTATTTATAGTTGTTAATATGTACATGAACTACTGAATAATTAGCTTTTTGTCGTAATCTCCAGAATTTTATTTGTTGCTGCACCTGAAATTTATGTTGTGCATCTAACATCTCCTCATATAATTTCTCTCAGGGTCCTTATCAACTATTAGCTCCAATACCGCTAAATCTTTCTCAGCATTCTCCAAGTAGGCACTATCTCTAGCTCTTGATTTATTCCATAGTTTTAGTTTATGCTTGCATGTTTGTAATTTGTATTGAAATTGATAACAAGGAGAACCCCAAGTACAACTACTTAAGCCTTTTGATATGCATGCTTGATATCCTTCTTTTAAATGCCAGTCATTGATGTATCTAAATGGAAACCCTTTTTCCTTGTGCACTTGAATTAGGTGCAAAAGTAAAGGATTATGGTCGCGAGATAGTTGTGATAATGCAAGTGCCTTCATGTAAGAGAATTTTTGTAGACATACGAAGTTAACAAGAATTTTGTCAATGTTATTTGTCGTCTCCTTTCTTCTCCATGTATAGTTGTATCCCAATGCTTTTATCTTCATTAAACCAGCCTGCATTGGACGGTTATTAAAAGCTCGTAGTTGATTAAAAGGTATGGGTAGATATCCTTTTTTGTCAATTGCTGATAATGCATTGTTGAAATCACCCATCAAAATCCAAGGATCCGAAATAGAAGATGTGTCTTTAGTAATATGAGTCCATAGTTCTTGCCTTTGTTTGAAGAGATTACTGCCATATATTACAGTAAAAACCATTTTGAAGCCACCATTATTAAGTGCATTCTTTGTAATATGCTGTGCAAAGGATGAAATAATAGTAATATCCCAAACTGTAGTGTCCTAGAGTAGTAATATTTGGTCATTTATCTGAGATGTATTATTAGTAGCGATATCCCCATTTCTTGGTAGCTTACATTTAAGTGGATTGAGATTATCACTATTCAGTTTATTTTCAACCAAACCAACTAATGTTGGCTTGAATTTTGTTGTGTTCATTCCCTAACATTCCATGTAAGAAGACTCATTTAATCTTCAAGTTTCTCCTTAATGATCTTTTTGAAGGAGCATGTTTTGGATCAACTGATTTTCCTTTTCCATTATCAAAATATTCAGCATTTTTATGATAAACTATGAAACATCTATGCTAACCCAATTTTTGCTAACCCAATTTTTATGATAAACTATAACAACGGACCTAAAAAATAAGTACACTATAAAATAGGTCCTTTCTACCAAAAGACACTTTTGCTAACCCAATTTTTTTTTACTTTATGCAGCTTCTTTATTGTGAAAGGTAGGTACATTGTCATGTTTATCCTTCTACAGTTTTTATCTAATCCACTTAAAGGCACAAGTGGATGCAGTACACTATAAAATAGGTTAGCTTGAACCAGATCCTTTTGCATTCTCTTTTGAGCTATTTGGGTTTGGCATCATATTTCTACGCATCATATTGGACCAGTGGGTCGAGTTCAGACATGTTGTCTGTCCTCTTTGTTTGAGTTACACATGTAGGATCTAGATTAACCCTAGAGGGGGGGGGGTGAATAGGGTTATAGCAAATTTTCTCGAATTAAACACAGAGATATAATTGCAGAAATAAATATGCTGAAAAGTAAATCACACACAAAATTTACCCAGCTTCGGCAACCCCTGCCTACTGCTGCATTCACAGATTTCTATTAGAATTAAACAGTATCACGCTTACAAACACTCTACTAGACTCGCAGACATTTGCTCCACGCTTACAAACAATCTACTAGACTCGCACACCCTGCTCGCAAACATTTGCTCCACGCTCACAAACACTCTACTAGACTCGCACACCCTGCTCCGCCTATAGAGTTTCGCTTACTCGCAAACTTTGCCTCCCGCCTATAGAGCTTCGCTTACTTGCAAACTCTGCTCCCGCCTACAATAGAATTTTGCAAACTCGCACACCCTGCTCACTGAACTAATTCTAACTAGACAATCTGACACTACCTAAACCCTAGGTGATGATTTACAAAGTTTTGATTTGAAAAATAAAAACGATAATTAAAAGACAATAGAAAATAACCCTTAACCCTAGTTAACAAAATAATAAAGCCTAATTTAAAAATAAACCCTCTTTTATAATGCCGGCCCCTTTATCTTTAGCCCATTTGACTTTGCTCCGTTCCTTTTTGCCGTTGCTTGTGAAATTATGGCCGATCCTCTTTCGTTCCTTTTTGCGAATTAGGGTTTCTGCAAATTGCCTTTACTCCTTGCGATTTAAACTAGGGTTGTGCAAAATTAAAGACGCCGACTTCGTTGATCGTTCAGATGGTTGTTGTCGTGATTGCTTTCACGATCATATATTTCTTCGATTTGCTTACGGCTTCTTCAATTTTGGATCGAGTTCGTTCTGTTCTTCGGTATGTACTTTTCTCTTTTTGTTTTGTTGTTCGATGCTTGAACTCGATGAAAAAAATGCCGATGATGATTAGGGTTTTAATAGGATTTGATTGCCTATTTTTGCGTTCGACTGATTGCTTCAAAAATTCTTGCTTTGCCGTTCGATTACACTTTGATGCTGAGGATTAATCTGACTTTGTCAATTTCGTATTTCTAGTAGCTTGATTCACACGGCTTTGAATTGATTTCGTGATTTGTGATATTTGACTTTGTCACACATTGAAATTTTGATCACGGCTTTGATTTTCTCAAAGATGTATACTTGATACACTGATCTTGTAGTTGTACTTTTGTAATTTGTTGTCATTTGCAACCGGTCTCTGTGCATTTCTCTGCTCGACTTCGACTTGGTTTTTGAGTATGCGAATCCACTTCTCTGTATTAGCTTCGGCCATCACCATTGCTTTTATGTTTTCTCTGCTGCATACCACTGCATTTCACTGCACTGTTGAAATTTGTGTCTGCATTTGTTATTTCTGGAGCTCGATTTGCACTTGCTCATCATGTAGCTTGTTGGTCTTTATTTGAAGTCGTGGCATTCATGTTTGACATATATGCACTGCTTTATTCTGATTCACTTGCACTTGTTCATATGAGTGTGCTCATTGTTGTTTGTACCTGTATTTGCCATACTGTACATATATTCTTGGCTCTGGTTCATTGTTGTTGTTTAAGTTAGTATGTTGCCCTTTTACTTGAACTTGGTCTGGTGCAACTTGTTTCATTATCTGTTGCATTCATGAGAGTGACACTGTACTCTATTCATGCTTGTTACATTCAGTTTGCATTTGAGTTTGTAACTTGGAGTCTGCAACTTGATTTGTGCCTTGTCCATTCTCATGTATTCATGTTGCTGGACTTGAATACATCTGTGCAGTCCATTGTAGCTTTTGTGCATTTCTGTCCACTGAGTTATTGCAGTTTCACTTGTATACTTAAGTCAGTGCTGTCTTTGATGTTGTACTTTGGTCTATTGGGCTGCATTTGTGTATATTTGATCATTTTTGCTGTCCACTGCAGTTTGTAGTGATATTGAGCATTGCATATTTGAAGTCTTGTATCATTTCTTGGTCATTGCACCGATTCTTGATGGCATTTGGTTCTGCACCATATTGTATGCAGTGTTGCAGTTGTTTGTATGCACTTCAACACTTCAGCATTGCATTGTTTCCACCTCTGACCTGTTGGTTCATTGTGATGTTCATTTTCATTGTTGCCTTGTTGACTGTGTTGTTGCATTGTATTCTGGTCAGTGGTGCTTTGAGTCAGTGCTTCACCACACTTGTTGTTGCAGTATTCATGTTGTTGTTGGTGGCAATCTTGTATGCTGCTGTTTGCATTTGGTCTTGATCATACTTGATGTCATGATTTTCCTGGTTTCACTTGTGTACATTTTCGAGTTGTTCACTGCTGCTTGTACTTGTAGTCTTGGCCAGTTGACTGTTGCTTTGAGTTGTTCATTGCTTGGTCTCTGTTGCCTTGAATTTCTGGTTGGAGCTGTGCACACGAGTTGGCGAGGCAGTGCACACGTATACGAATGTACACGTGTGTACTGCAGCCACTCATAGTTACCTGTCCCTGATAAAAAAATACTGATATGCACAGATATTGCACAGTCAAAAAAATGATGACGAACAACCCAAATAACTGAGGCAAACAATGTTTTCAAAATCATCGTTTCTTTCAAATTTCAAAAATATTTCTCTTTCAATTTTACTGCGTTTGAAAATATTTTTGCAGATTACTCAGATGCTGGATTCAAACTGGATTATAGTTGAAGACAAAAATATGAGTGTGAGTGATATGTAGTAAGGTTGTGATGTAAATGTGAAATGTCATGTATAGTAGTCAAAATTGTATATGTATAGTGAGAGCTTGAAATTGTACTATTTAAAATTGTAATAAATATTTGTTTGAATAAAAATTTCTATTTGAATTCAAAATTCGAATTCTGTGTAATTTAATTTTATTCAATAAATATTTATTTAAACTATGAAAAACAAAATAGTACATTACCAAATACATTTATATGAATGTATATATGTTTATTATCATCAAACAAAAATCATATAGCGCAAAGCACATATTCAACAATCTCCCCCTTTTGATGATAACAAACATATATTTAAGATTTTGAATATATTAAATGTATTTGATAATTTCATTTGCTCCCCCTATTTGAATGCTCCCTTTTTATGTGATACTCCCCCTACATATATGGCTCCCCTTACATATATGCATACAAATAAAAATATGTAAATGAGTCTATACGCAAATTGAAAGTTATTTGACCTTTGTTTGATTCTATTTGACAAAATCTTAACTTTTCTCTCCCCCTTTTGTTATCAGCAAAAGAATAATAGTGTTATAAAATAGGGATGAAGTGACAGACATGAATCAAACATTTAACTCAATTAAATATAAATATCAAATCTCAATAAAACTCAAACAAAAATCATAATTACCCTTGTCAAGCGCATATTCCACTTTCAGAAGTGATGGAGATAGAATCATCAAAAATTCATATAGATATGTCTATTTGTGGTATATTTATTTCAGGAAATTTGAATATCTACTAACCATGCATAACCGTTAGGACTTTTAAATGAGATTAGTAGTATTCACAATTTTTTAAAAAAAAAAATGAAATCAAGTATCTTCTAACCACGCATGACCGTGGGGACTTTTAAATGGGATTAGAATCAACTTGTCTATTAAATCAATTATTTTTAATATGCGTTCCATACATGCATAACCGTGAGGACTTTTAAATGAGCATGGAAGCACATAATCAAAAATCCAAGTAATTCACCCATGCATAACCGTGAGGACTTTTAAATGAGAGTGAATACTTTGGATATTTATTTTTATTGCTAAATATAATAAGTTGAAGCACAAATAATTTTCCTTCACAGATTTAAAGATATTGAAGAACGAATGATTTCCTTTGTAAACTACCACAAATTTACATACTATGTGTAATTTTGATGAGTGATGGTCGATAGAAAGATGATAGAAATAGAAATGATCATGGAATTTTTACCCGACAAAAAGTTTTTATAACTCTTGTTATGAAATTCTAAAGAAATTTCCTAATTGTATTTTCTCGAGTTTTAATATATGATAAATATCAACACTCATCACTTTTTCAATCACTATTCATCTTTTCGATAATCATTAGGGAGTTAGATTAGTCAAAAAATTTGTCATTTAGAATCAAATTCAAAAATCAAATTTTTAAAAAAAATGATCAGTCAATCTCTATAATTCCCAAATCTAATCATAATTTGGAAAATCTGTCTTCGGGGAGAGGTTTTGTGAAAATATCAGCAAGTTGAGTTTCAGTTGAATATATTCAATGTAAATGTCTTCTTTAGCAATGTGATCTCTAAGAAAGTGGTGTCTCACATCAATGTGTTTTGTGCGAGAATGATGAACAGGATTATTTGACAAATCTATAGCACTCCTACTATCACATTTTAATGGGACTTGTTTATAGACTAAGCCAAAATCAGAAAGAGTTTGCATCATCCATAGAATTTGAGCACAACAACTTCCCAAAACAATATATTCTGCTTCAGTGGTGGATAATGCAACACAATTCTGTTTCCGACTTGACCATGAGACTAATGAATGTCCTAGCATGAAACATGTCCCACTAGTGCTTTTTTTGTCAACTAATGAACCAGCATAATCAGCATCGGAATAACCTACTAAATCAAAATTTTCACAAGAAGGGTACCATAGTCCAAATTTGTGTGTGTGTGAAAGATATCTCAAAATTCGTTTAGTAGCTTTTAAATGAGATTCTTTGGGATTAGCTTGAAAACGTGCACACAAGCACACAGCAAACATAATATCAGGTCTAGAAGCAGTAAGATAGAGAAGTGAACCGATTATCCCTCGATATTTCTTTTGATCAATTGCAATTCCTTTCTCATCTTTGTCCAACTTTGTTGATGGACTCATAGGAGTTCTCAATGGTTTGGAATTTTCGATTCCAAATTTCTTCAATAGCTCCAACACATATTTGGATTGTGAAATGAAAATACCATCACTGCTTTGCTTAATTTGAAATCCAAGAAAGTATTTCAATTCGCCAACCAAACTCATCTCAAATTTAGCCTGCATGACTTGTTCAAAATTCTCACACAAGAGCTCATTAGTAGCACCATAAATAATATCATCCACATAAATCTGAACAATCAAAAAATCACTTTCTTTATGTAATAGAAACAGTGTCGTGTCAGCACTACCCTTTTTAAAACCATTTTCCAAAAGATATGTACAGAGGCAGTCATACCAAGCTCTTGGAGCTTGCTTAAGACCATATAATGCTTTTTCTAGCTTATACACATGATTTGGAAATTCATGATTTTCGAAACCGGGTGGTTGTTCAACAAAAACTTCTTCTTTTAAATCGCCATTCAAAAAGGCACTTTTTACATCCATTTGTTTAAGTTTGAAACCCTTGTAACATGCAAAACTTAGCAAGATTCTAATGGCTTCTAACCTAGCAACTGGAGCAAATGTTTCATCAAAGTCTATGCCTTCTATTTGGTTATAACCTTTTGCAACCAACCTAGCCTTGTTTCTAATTACATTTCCTGATTCATCAAGTTTATTTTTAAACACCCATTTAGTCCCTACAATTGGATAGTCATTAGGCCTAGGAACTAATTTCCAAACTTTATTTCTCTCAAATTGATTAAGTTCATCTTGCATTGCTAAAATCCAATTTTCATCATTAAGAGCCATTTCAACAGAATCAGGTTCAATCTCAGAAATAAAACCACTATGACAACAAAATGCACACAAATTTTTATTAAATGAAGAACGAGTACGTATACCTTCCGTAGGATCACCAATAATTAATTCAGGAGGATGATTAGGTTTGAACCTTAATTTATCAGCATCAACAGTCCTTCTTTCAGTTTTCTCACTAAATGTCCCTTCTTCAGTGCCTTCAGGATCTACCCCATCGTCAAATTAATTCAAGAACCCTTGATGTGCTAACAATGTTTTTAGGACGAAATGATGATCGACTAAGCTTGCCCAAGGAACATGCTTTACACACTTTGTTATTTTTAAATTTCTGATGTGGTAACCCCCTGACTAATTCTTTTGTTTCAAGTTTTTCTAAGAGGCTCATGCTAGCATGACCAAGTCTTCTATGCCATAAAAATGCTTCTTAATCTGTGACTACCAAACATCTAGACAGATTTAGATTATCAAATGAAAGTGAGTAAACATTTCCTTTTCTATTGCCCATAAAAACAATGTTATTAGAATCTTTATCAATGATTTTGCAAGTATCACTATCGAAGACAACATTCATACCTTTGTCACATAGTTGGCTAATAGAAATGAGATTGTGATGCAAATTCTCAACATATAAAACATTAGTTAAAGAAAAATTACCGTTACCTACTTCACCTTTACCAATGATCTTACACTTACTGTTGTCTCCCATGATCAAATTTCCGCCTTTAAAATTTTCTAGACTAAGGAACTTCGATTTGTCACCTGTCATATGTCTAGAACAACCTGAATCTAGAAACCATTCTTGTTGCTCCTTAGCCCGCCAACAAATCTCACTAGTTTCCTCTGAGCTGGCTTCTGAATCTGATTTTTCCATCAAACATATATTAGCTTCCTCTCCTTCTTCACCATCCCAAGTTGCTGCAAAGACTTTGTATACAAAAGTTAAAAAACGTTTAAACATATCTCTAGAGTTAAAGTAAAAAATAAACCTGGCTCCGATACCACTTGTAGGATCTAGATTAACCCTAGAGGGGGGGGGGGAATAGGGTTATAGCAAATTTTCTCGAATTAAACACAGAGATATAATTGCAGAAATAAATATGCTGAAAAGTAAATCACACACAAAATTTACCCAGCTTCGGCAACCCCTGCCTACTGCTGCATTCACAGATTTCTATTAGAATTAAACAGTATCACGCTTAAAACACTCTACTAGACTCGCAGACATTTGCTCCACGCTCACAAACACTCTACTAGACTCGCACACCCTGCTCGCAAACATTTGCTCCACGCTCACAAACACTCCACTAGACTCGCACACCCTGCTCCGCCTATAGAGTTTCGCTTACTCGCAAACTTTGCCTCCCGCCTATAGAGCTTCGCTTACTTGCAAACTCTGCTCCCGCCTACAATAGAATTTTGCAAACTCGCACACCCTGCTCACTGAACTAATTCTAACTAGACAATCTGACACTACCTAAACCCTAGGTGGTGATTTACAAAGTTTTGATTTGAAAAATAAAAACGATAATTAAAAGACAATAGAAAATAACCCTTAACCCTAGTTAACAAAATAATAAAGCCTAATTTAAAAATAAACCCTCTTTTATAATGTCGGCCCCTTTATCTTTAGCCCATTTGACTTTGCTCCGTTCCTTTTTTCTGTTGCTTGTGAAATTATGGCCGATCCTCTTTCGTTCCTTTTTGCGAATTAGGGTTTCTGCAAATTGCCTTCACTCCTTGCGATTTAAACTAGGGTTGTGCAAAATTAAAGACGCCGACTTCGTTGATCGTTCAGATGGTTGTTGTCGTGATTGCTTTGGCGATCATATATTTCTTCGATTTGCTTACGGCTTCTTCAATTTTGGATCGAGTTCGTTCTGTTCTTCGGTATGTACTTTTCTCTTTTTGTTTTGCTGTTCGATGCTTGAACTCGATGAAAAAAATGCCGATGATGATTAGGGTTTTAATAGGATTTGATTTCCTATTTTTGCGTTCGACTGATTGCTTCAAAAATTCTTGCTTTGCCGTTCGATTACACTTTGATGCTGAGGATTAATCTGACTTTGTCAATTTCGTATTTCTAGTAGCTTGATTCACACGGCTTTGAATTGATTTCGTGATTTGTGATATTTAACTTTGTCACACATTGAAATTTTGATCACGGCTTTGATTTTCTCAAAGATGTATACTTGATACACTGATCTTGTAGTTGTACTTTTGTAATTTGTTGTCATTTGCAACCGGTCTCTGTGCATTTCTCTGCTCGACTTCGACTTGGTTTTTGAGTATGCGAATCCACTACTCTGTATTAGCTTCGGCCATCACCATTGCTTTTATGTTTTCTCTGCTGCATACCACTGCATTTCACTGCACTGTTGAAATTTGTGTCTGCATTTGTTATTTCTGGAGCTCGATTTGCACTTGCTCATCATGTAGCTTGTTGGTCTTTATTTGAAGTCGTGGCATTCATGTTTGACATATATGCACTGCTTTATTCTGATTCACTTGCACTTGTTCATATGAGTGTGCTCATTGTTGTTTGTACCTGTATTTGCCATACTGTACATATATTCTTGGCTCTGGTTCATTGTTGTTGTTTAAGTTAGTATGTTGCCCTTTTACTTGAACTTGGTCTGGTGCAACTTGTTTCATTATCTGTTGCATTCATGAGAGTGACACTGTACTCTATTCATGCTTGTTACATTCAGTTTGCATTTGAGTTTGTAACTTGGAGTCTGCAACTTGATTTGTGCCTTGTCCATTCTCATGTATTCATGTTGCTGGACTTGAATACATCTGTGCAGTCCATTGTAGCTTTTGTGCATTTCTGTCCACTGAGTTATTGCAGTTTCACTTGTATACTTAAGTCAGTGCTGTCTTTGATGTTGTACTTTGGTCTATTGGGCTGCATTTGTGTATATTTGATCATTTTTGCTGTCCACTGCAGTTTGTAGTGATATTGAGCATTGCATATTTGAAGTCTTGTATCATTTCTTGGTCATTGCACCGATTCTTGATGGCATTTGGTTCTGCACCATATTGTATGCAGTGTTGCAGTTGTTTGTATGCACTTCAACACTTCAGCATTGCATTGTTTCCACCTCTGACCTGTTGGTTCATTGTGATGTTCATTTTCATTGTTGCCTTGTTGACTGTGTTGTTGCATTGTATTCTGGTCAGTGGTGCTTTGAGTCAGTGCTTCACCACACTTGTTGTTGCAGTATTCATGTTGTTGTTGGTGGCAATCTTGTATGCTGCTGTTTGCATTTGGTCTTGATCATACTTGATGTCATGATTTTCCTGGTTTCACTTGTGTACATTTTCGAGTTGTTCACTGCTGCTTGTACTTGTAGTCTTGGCCAGTTGACTGTTGCTTTGAGTTGTTCATTGCTTGGTCTCTGTTGCCTTGAATTTCTGGTTGGAGCTGTGCACACGAGTTGGCGAGGCAGTGCACACGTATACGAATGTACACGTGTGTACTGCAGCCACTCATAGTTACCTGTCCCTGATAAAAAAATACTGATATGCACAGATATTGCACAGTCAAAAAAATGATGACGAACAACCCAAATAACTGAGGCAAACAATGTTTCCAAAATCATCGTTTCTTTCAAATTTCAAAAATATTTCTCTTTCAATTTTACTGCGTTTGAAAATATTTTTGCAGATTACTCAGATGCTGGATTCAAACTGGATTATAGTTGAAGACAAAAATATGAGTGTGAGTGATATGTAGTAAGGTTGTGATGTAAATGTGAAATGTCATGTATAGTAGTCAAAATTTTATATGTATAGTGAGAGCTTGAAATTGTACTATTTAAAATTGTAATAAATATTTGTTTGAATAAAAATTTCTGTTTGAATTCAAAATTCGAATTCTGTGTAATTTAATTTTATTCAACAAATATTTATTTAAACTATGAAAAACAAAATAGTACATTACCAAATACATTTATATGAATGTATATATGTTTATTATCATCAAACAAAAATCATATAGCGCAAAGCACATATTCAACAACACAGAGATGGTTTACACAGAGATCGGTCTGGGTTCATACCAGTTGGTGTTCTTGGTGATGTTCGGTCTGAGTTTAGGCATGTTGTGTGTCCTTTTTTTTGAGTTCCTTTGTTAACTGCTGAGGTCAAAGCTAGAGATACATGGTGTGGTTTGGAGAATGATGTACATAATGGTAGGTGTTTCCGGTGATGTTCAGTCTGAGATGATTCGTACATGTAGAAACACGTTTCTGTTTATGCACACTTGACAGTTAAATGGTTCTACCTCTGTTCTGTGAGATGTATACATGAAATTCTGCAGTTTTTCTTTTTGTTGGGAAATTCTGAGTGTGCTTTTGTAATGACAGTATAAAATTATCTGCAAATTATCTCATATGTTCATTGAATTTGCACAGGTACGAGTAATACTACAAGTTTGGCGAAACATCAAGCAAATCCTAAGGTATCTCCTGTGATTGCAAAAATGATGGGAAAGATGGATGCCTGGGCTAAGTAATATGCTTTTGTTTTCTTCATACTTGTATTAGTACATTATGCTAGATAATGTTGTTATTATGTAATGTTGGAGGCAAACTGCTAATTATGACCAAGACTGTTATTATGTAATGTTGGAGGCAAACTGCTAATTATGACCAAGAGTGTTATTATGTAATGTTGGAGGCAAACTGCTAATTATGACCAAGATTGTTATTATGTAATGTAATGTTGTTATTATGTAATGTTGTATATACATATATCTATCTATGTGCATATATATATAATATAATATAATAAAAAGAAAATTGAAGCAAATGATGAAAATTAATATTATATAGAATAGCGTTTGAAAAACGCTATTGATTCATCAAACGCTATCGAAACTCTATATGAGATGTAAGATTTATGTATCAAAAACGCTATAATAGAATCAAAAACGCTATAGTAGAAAATAAAAAACGCTATACAAGAATGACAAAAAAGGCTATCGAAAAACATTGTAACGCTATAACATGGTTTGATGAAACGCTATAAAATGTGCTCGAAAACGCTATAGAAGTTAAATGAAGGATTAAATTACCTATAGCGTTTAAGTTTAATAACAGAGAAAAAATGCTATGGTAGGTTGCAAACGCTATGCACTTTTGTAAACGCTATTAGTTATTATAGCGTTTTCCTTCCTGCTATGTAATGTTGCCGGCCTACCATAGCTTGTTGTTCCACGGCGTTCTCTGAAACGCTATGGTAGCCTGTTATAGCATTTTTCAAACGCTATGAAACCCATAAACTGTTGTAGTGAGTCGCGATTATTCGCGGCAGGCAAGGGAGAGAACTGCAGTAGGCAACGGCGATCGATGGGTCGTGATTTAGGGTTCGCATGCATATGGGTTGGCGGCGTCATGGTTACGTCGGCATCGTGGCAGAGGTGGAGGCGAACTCGAGACGCTCGGGTGGCGAGTAGATGGCGGTGACTCTATCGATGCGCGTGCGTTGTCAAAAAAGGGCATCGACGGCTATGGTTCGTTTTCCAGTAAGGTATATTACTTTTAATTAAATTTATGTCTATATGCATAAAAAATAAGAATTTTTATATGCATATATACTTATATTTTGCAGAGGTTATGAAATGATATTCTTAATTTCAATTTGAATTTAATATATATATGTATAAATAAGTAAGCAGAAATTAATTTCAAATAGTTATAAAAATAAAATATGCAGAAAGCAGAAAAAATATATTTACAGTATAGAAATGTAGAAAATAATAATGACAATAATAATAGTATTAATAAATGATATTTTAAAGCATGGAGTTTTAAATGATTGAAAGTTTATATATATAATTGTACATATATATGCAAGATTTTTTTGTACATATCTATTGTCAGAATTTTTTTATAGATAAGGTTTAAAGGAAAATTATTAGTTTAAAATAAATTATTAATTGAAGTAAAATTATAAAATGGAAAATTGAATTTGTTTGATTTTTTCGAATATTGATGAATTGTATAATATTTATACAAGGTCTAAACTATGGAGAAAACAGTCTGGAATGGAAAATGAGATGCATGCGTAATAAAAGGTGAGATCTTCTCACTCAATCGGATTATTTCTAATTTAATTTTAAATAGTTAGATTTAAAATTTGTTGATTGTGTTGATTGTGCTTGATAATTAATTGTAATCAGTTGTATTGAATTTGACCCTATGCACTGCATAATAGCAGATGATACTATATATATAAACCCATATACCACGATATTCCACCTCGAAGTGGAATTGGTATTATATATGTATTTGGAGTGATTGATTTTCCGCATTATATAGCAAATGAGACCCTATGCGTCGCATAATCGCGGATGACATTTTATAAATCCCATATACCGTGATATTCCACCTTGAAGTGGAATTGGTTTTTAAATTGTTGTGCTAATATCTATGGATGCAGGGAAACAGGTTGGAGGGATCCAACCGGATTCCTCAAAACATTGAATTTGTTTCAATGTTGTGTGTCGATTATTTACAATCTATGTGCGACCATATTGGTGATTGAAATCGTTGAAGGCTATAGTTTAGCTGAATATATTTTTGGTATCGTAGGATACCGAAAATAAATAGAATTGGATTTTTAAAATTCAAGTTTAAATTTATAGTAAAATTTATTTTTTAGAATTGGATAAATTTAAAAGAAGGAATTTTAAAAGGATAAATTTATATTTTTGAATCCTATTGAATAAAATTCCAAAATATGGGAAAAAGGCTAAATAAATGGATTTCGGGTAATATTATTCAAAGGTTGAAGAATTTATTTAAAATACGGATTTTAAATAGTTTGAAAGAAATAAAGGAATTTATTTTAAAAAAATCAATTTGGAAATCAATTTGGAATTTGATACGGTGTTTGAAAATAAATCTTTGGAAAACCGATTTGAAATCGATTTGGTGTTTAAAAATAAATCTTGAGAAATCAATTCTGAAATCGAGTTGGTGTTTGAAATAAATGTTTAGAAAATCAATTTGGGATTTGATTTGGTATTTGAAATAAATTTGGATATCAATTTGAAAATCGATTTGGTGTTAAAAGTGAATATTTGGGAATCGATTTGAAAATCGTATATCAGTGGATATTTGAAAATTTAAAATTCACAATGGGAATTTTGTAAAAGAAAGGAAAATTTGTTTTAAAAATAAATATTGTTTTATGTTTTGAAGTGTGGAAAGGAATTTATGGATTTGAAACGTACATTTAAAATAAATCTAGAAAGATTTATAAATTGATTTGAATAAACCATTTTAGAATGGAAGGTGTACTTTCCCGGGAAAGTCGAGTATGTTTTCAATATAGTTTATAAATATAAATTGAAGCTGTAAAGATGGTTTTAAAGGAAGAATATTTTGGAGAAATTATTTTCTTAAGTTATTTTGAAAATCTTTAAAGTAAAGATTTATTTAGTAAATTATAAAAGTGATTATTTAAAAGATTAAATTGATATTTGTTTTAGAAAATGGTTATTTAAATATTAATACTTTATCTACTAATTTTATTTTAAAATTTTTTTGGACATGAAGTTTTATATTATATATTGGTATAATATTTTATAACTAATATTCAAATAAATGTTTAGAAATAGTTTTTATTTTAAATATATCCAACTATATATGTTGGGTAAGCAGTTTAAATTATTTTAAAGTATTTGAACTTGGCAGATTCCTAGTGGAAATGAGTAAATGTTTAGAACTATATTCCGCATGAGGAAAGTGATGAAATTTGTTTTTCAAAATACTGAAATGTGGAAGTTGATTTGAAATTCGTATTCAAATGGTTGAAGTGTTAAAATTATATCTTGCGAAGATATTTTGAAAATAAATAATTGGGGGAAAATTATTTAAATCTGGTGATTGTTGTGAATATTGATTGATAGTTAAATAACCGACTATCGATATTGGCCTTTTTAATGGCATTTGAATTTCGATGCGACCGGGGGTCGGATTTCAAATGGATATTCGAAACCCACATCGAAGCTTTATGATTGTGATGGATCTTTTGTTTAAAAGATCAAAGTGGAAAATTCGTTGTGATTTGTTTGAAATCTGAATGTAACACTTATTTTTAAAATAAGCGCTCATTATTCGGATTAGCTGGGAGAGGACCTTGTGTCATAAAACCCATTTCAAATAACGATACGACGAAATAGGATTGCATTTGAAGATGGTGTTGAAGATCGAGTATTTTCGAAAGCGAAAGGATTACCTGTCGAATGTCTCTGCACCGGGTTACTCCGGCACAGAGATTTTATAACCCTTTGTGATGGGGATTCCGGACGTGATTAGTGAATATCCGGATTGCAAGGGCTTCTTTGGAAGTGCCTTCGGTTCCATTTGATCTCGGAACGGACTTGTATGGATGTGTGTCTGACGTTACACTTTGAGATGTAAAGCTGGTTTCTATCAAATACATTTCTGTAGGTGGCGGAGAATTTATTCTCTTAGCTTAACACCCTTCTCTGAGACGTACGAGTTCAGAGGTTATGTAGTTGATGGTTACTAGTGATACATTCCCAATTTGGTAATGTGGCATACGAAGTGCTGCTGATCATTTGTTGATCGAAGCATGGCTTTTGTGAATAGCGCAGCTTTATGGATGAGACTTCGTCGGACCTCACAACCCGGAATGGTTAAAACAGGAAAGATGCAGCAAGGTTATTTGGGGGTAGGGCCCCTTGAGGGTATGTCATTTCCTTCTGGAAAAGGGTAGCATCATGGTATGGAGCCCAGATATTTTACCTATGTTGTTGCTGCAAATTTATTATACTTTTGTTGCTTTGTGGTTGAGGATCCTCGGATAAAGGTCGCAAACGACTGGGGGATGGCATACTCGTAAAGTAGTTACCTTGTTTCAGAGGTAACCCAGCCTTGTGTTGGCAGATATCTGGTTAGGTTCTCGGGGCGTCCCTCCAGAGGCGTATACATTTGGCCCAGAAGTTTCTTAGCCTGACCATTCGTTAGAAATCTAACTATCAATACGCGCCTTGTACGGTTTTAGTTGTAGAACCTGCCATCTAATATGGTAGCTATAGAAGGTATACTATAATGGTACGTATGCTAGCTAAGATTTATATTATACTTGCGAATATTTTCCACACTATGCACTAATAATAATATCAAAAAGAATTTGCGTATCAAGCATGTTTGACTTTCATAAGGAAAAATCTTCCCCAAGTGTGCGATTGCAATATGTGTGTGCCGGAAGGCCTTATGGTAGTTTCATTTTCCAAAAGCATTGCGGATTTCTTTTCCTTTCTTTGTGAAAAATAACTAATTTTATGATCTCACACCAATCACATGACTGACCTGGAATTTATTGTTCTCTTTCTAAACCCTGGGATCCCATAGTTTTCCATATGGGCAGCCTAGAGTCAGGTAAGCACTATTCTGGAGTGGAGTCATAAAAGATAGGCTATGGAGATCTGGAGTTCAAGCTGGATGGCGAGGCGTATCACTAATATATGCAATATTTCCTTTCCGCTGTTGTGTTGTTGTACACTCTGATGATGTATGTATAAACTGATATAGTCCTTTTATTTTAAAGATTATTCATTTATCTATTGTATATTGTTCCGCTGCGAAATGTGAGATTCTGTTTATTGTTTTTGTTCTTCTTTTATCTTCTTCTTCTTAAACCCTAACGGTTCGGTTTTCCAGCATTTGACTGTGCAGCATTGGATACCGTGGATGTATCAGTGTCGACTTTCAAGCGTAGAAAAATTGGGTTGTTACATTCTAACTTAAGCAAAAGGTGATTTTTCGAGTAACAGTTATCTACCATTCTTTGCTGACTTTTGAGCATTACTTTCTTCGTAAAAACCTTTCGAACTAGTCGAAAGGTATTCTAGATGTGCTCCATTTGATTCGAAAGGCTTGCTATGCTTTTGGAAAGTCATCATGGAGTTCCACCAGCTTGCTTTGATTTCTTCATCTTCTTCGAAAGGTAAGAACTCCCTAAACAGAACCTTCGACTACTTCGGAAGGTTTGAAGCTATTAAATCTTGATGGTTGCATCCTCTCGACTCCTTAGAAAGGTTTGGTTTGAGCTTCTTCTCCTTTGTCTTTGTTGAAAGACCTCTGATTCTAGTCGAAAGGTCGATTCTTGGAGTATAATCCTGTTTATGGACTTTGAAAGATAGCCTTGGACTTTGTCGAAAGCTCCTTATCGGAAGGTATAATTATTCGGAACATCTCGGTGCTTTCTGATCTTTCCTCATGCTCTTGTAACCCTTTTTTCGTACCTTTGTTCTTCGGAATATCTTATGGTTAACATTTTGCCTCCCCTTGTATAAACGAAGCTTTTGTTCTTTAGGAAAAAACTCCAATGAACTTCCTACTTTGCTTTTTGCAAAATAGATTATAACTTCTATTAAGGTTGTGACTTTTATGAAATCTTAACGAGAAATCTCAAATTTATGCAGTTAATATTCCAGATGTCCTTAGAGTAATATTTCCAGATAAGTTACTTTGTAATGACCATAGTTAAACTTCCTTAAGAATGTGGAATAATATCACTTGATTTGCAGATATCGGTTCAAATAAACGAACATTTCGAGAATATCTATAACAGGCCCTTGATACTTCTTTCTCGGGTTAAAACCTTTTCAGCTTGTGGAAATCAATTTCTTGCTATCGGGGACCTTTCCTTGTCCCTTTAGGTTTCCTTCATTTTCATACTTAAACCATTTATTAGTAATTCTCATTTAGTGAGAAAGTAGAAAGTAGTTTAGTAATGTTTCCATTTGTTGTCACAATGGTACTGTATTTTGAATTCAATGAAAATTCCATAAATCATCATGAAATTCAATAAAGGGAACCAAGAAATCATGAATTCATGAAGCAAGTAATCAATACGAAATCGTCATGGAAATTCAATGGGAAATTAATGTAAAATTCATGAATCTTTAGAGAAATAAGTAGAGAAATTCATTAAACCAATCATTCAACAAGAAATCGCCATTAGTGATTTAATAAAGAAATCATGAATACGAGATCAGCAAATCATCACTAAAATCCATAGGAAGTGTAGAGTTCACTAAACCCGAAAACCAACCAAATCACCAAAAATTCAATAAGGAAACCAGGAGTACGAAATTCCTTAATCATTACGAGAATCGATAAAGGAATCTAGAATTCAGAAAATTAGAAATCAGAAATTCAATAAGGAGACTGAAACGGGAAATCTTCGAATCATCATAAGGGAAACCAAGAACCCATTAAAACAAGTAACTAGTAAGAAATTATCATGAAAATTCAAGGGGGAGAAACTCAATATCTAGAATTCACAAACCATCATAAGAGACGAATAGGGAAGTTCAAAATTCAGGAAATCAGAAATTCAATTAAAATTTATCATGAAAATTTGACAAGGTAAACATGAGTATGAAATCTATAAATCATTATAAAAAAAGAAATATGGAAATTCAAAATTCATGAAATCCAAACTGAAAATTGCATCAATAGAAATGGTAAAACTCAAAATTCAGGAAATCAAGAACTTATCCAAAGTCTCGTCAGGATCTCATCTAACGAATTAAATATTGAAAGCTCCATTCAGTATAAGTTCAAAGCCATAGATACTTCTAATAATATCATATTTAGTAGATTTCAAATAAAAGATAACTAAGTTGATCAAACCTTAATTCTAAGGTTATTCACAGGAAAGTTTCATGTTAATAGATGTGCTGCTCCTAAAGTGCCTATAAGTTAGTAGTATATGTATATATGTATATTCAGGTATAATAGACTCTTCTGTCCAATTGTTCACTTTATCTCAAATTATTCAGGAGTGGCTTTCTTAACCCGATCTAGGAGTAAAGTACGTTATCTTTGTGAATAAAAATTTATTATCTATTCCATTCCTTTGGATTTTGTATCAGTCTTTGTTTTTGTTTCCATGTTACGGATTCCTTCTTCCATTTTCTGGTCTCATGCTTTCTTTGGGTATGAAAATTCTTAATCCTTTGATGTAGGAATCACTTTCCTACGATTGGAAGTTCTGTAATTCATTAGCATATCCTTTGTCTCTATGTGTACTATGTGTATCCTCTTCTAGGATTCCAACTTTGTCTCAGATGATGGACAGGTTTCTTTCTTTAACCCTTATCTTGCTTGGGTTCTGACTTTCTTATTGAGTTGTAGACATATTTGTCTTTCTTCTTTTATTTGGAGCCCCTACTGGGTTTGGACCTCTCTGTCTACTCTTTGATGAGCCACTCTCTAGGCTTGGATATCTTAGTCCATTATTTGATGAGCCACTCTTTAAGCTCGACATCTTAGTCCATTATTTAATTAACCCCTCTGGGGGCTTCCCTTGTCTCAAAGGGATACATACTTAGCTAACCTTTCTCTAAAAGGCCGCGGATGGGTGCTCTACTAGATCCTCCCTTAAGAGGTAATTTGGGCATTAGGGGCTTTTGATTTTGCTGGTGCATATCCTAACCCTCCCCTAAGATGTTATATGGACGTTAGGGGCTTTTGATTTTGCGGGTGCTTATCTTAACCCTCAACTAAGAGGTGATATAGATTTTAAGGGATTTATTTCTCCCTTTAGGAGATGCTACGGAATAGTGTCTTAGGCTTATGTCCCTCCCTCAAAGGGATGCCATGGAATAGCATCGTGGGCTTATGTCCCTCCCTTTAGAAGGAGCTGCGGAATAACATCGTTGGCTTAAGTATTTGTATATGAAAATATTTTTTGGCCAATTAAAATGGAGTCTCCTTTAAGGGAAAGAATTTTGTAATTAGAATCTTCTATTATATTGAAAAGTTTCTTTCAAAAAATAGTTTGGACTCATGAATCCTTTTTATGAAAGAGTTTTTTTTAAATCTTTCGCAGGAACTTTCTTCTCATAGTGGAGACACAAATCTCAAATAGGACACTAGAAGGTCATGATTCACCAACAGCCTTTTAGTCGAAAATAGGGTTCTCTAGTTTGAATTCCAATAAACTTTTTGTGCTTTCAAAATCTTTCTTGAAAAAGTATGAATTGGTTTATATTAGCCCATGTTTTTAGTAAACTTTGAAGCATTACTATTGCAAAGTTTGAAGTCTTTTGCTGCACATTTACTAATGCTATATATTATCTCAAATTATTTGCATAAATCTGATTTTGAGATAAGTAAGTATTTGTTTCCCTCCAGGCCATCGGGTGGCCGGAAATAGTTTTCTTAAGAGGATATAATTTGAGATGTTTCCTTTTGAAATCGTGCTAAAAATAGATTAGGTATATATGGCTTTTTTCCTAAATTAGAATTGAGTTTAACGGTGATTAACCAATTCTTACAGGAATGCCTTGGGTTGATTGAACTGTTGATAACTGCCTCGTGACAGACGTTTGAGTCGTCCTCTTTAAGTATTCTAGAGTTTGTCGAGGGCTTCGGTTTGATTTTTTTTTGGCCTATGATTGCACTCAAATTTTAATCAATACATGATAAATGCACAATACAAAGTTAAGTATAAGTTAAAGAGCCATGAAAAGAAAGAGAGAAAGTTCATAGTTGAATTGATGTCGCCAGTCCTGATGATTTGATAGGAATATGCATTTTGAAGTTGCTGAATTGTCTTCCTCTTACTTTGAGTAAGATGTCTTTCAAGTTTCCCTAGCGAACTCCTGTAAAAATCCTGACCTAACCATGCCTTGAATTTTATATGACAAGACACGACATTCATCAGTTTCATGTCCATTTTCTTTATGGTGCTCGTAGTAACTTCCTTCTTTATTTAGGTCTGGAGAACTCCGAACTTTGTGAGGTGCAATAAAATTCTCATTTCCTTTTATCTTAGAATATATGTATGAGATGGGTTTGCTTAAGGATGCACAATCATTTATAACTTTTCCTTCGACTTTCCTTCGGATTTTCATTTTCCCTTGGCCTCTTGTCAAGGCGCCTAAAATCAAATTTCTCTTCCCTGGATTCCCAGTGGAATTCTTTCTTAGCATGGTGCATCATGTCCAGTTGAGTAAACTTCTCAGCCAAGAGAAAGAAATATCATAGATCTTTGCACCCATTGATATAAAGGTCTTCCCAAAATGTGGTTTTTTCAATTAACCCTAATCGAACTGCCATAAGCTTTCCTCTATCAGTTGTACTTTCTGCCCTTATTGCTTCTGCATTGAATCTGTTTAAATATTAAACAAGTTGCTCCCCTGGGTTTTGTCTGATGGTTGCTAGCAAGCTAAAGTCCATAGTTGTATCTCTAAATATAGAAAACTTAGTCACGAAGTTGCAAGTAAATTATTCCCAAGAATAGATAGTTCCCTTTCGGTAACTCCTATACCATTTGATCGATGCTTCTTGAAAAGTAATAGGAAAAAGTTTACAGTGAACTGCCTCCGAAGCGTTGTATAAGTTCCTCCAGTTTTCAAAGATGACAAGGTGATCATCTGGATCAGTTGTCCCATCATATTTCCGTGAAGGAATTTGAATGTGTGGAGAAAGATTTGTCTCCATTATTTCTTTGGAAAAGAGGGCCATTTGTAGGGTAACATATTCTTCAGGATCACAAATTTCTTTTTTTCTAAGTGCATTAGCCGCTGTATGGTGTAGGTTGTCATTTTGGTTTGTCTCATTTCTATAACTTCTCATGTTGTATTCTTAGATAAGGATATTTAATTTCTCAAGAGATTTATTTACTTGACTATCTCGGTTTAACCCTTGATCCTCTATCTCATTTGGAGGCCGAACTTCATTCTCCATTTCCATAATCCTTATTGATTCTCGGGCTGGGGCTCTTTCTGAATACTCCTTTATTACCATCTTTTAAGGCCGTCAATTCTGAATCTTGATCATATTGCTTTCCAATTTTTTTAGGGTTGAAGTTTTCCCAACTTCTATTTTTCTTAAGTTAGGATTTGAGACCATGTGAGCTTTAAAGGTTGACCGTGATGTAGCCTCTTTGTTTGGATTGTTGCTACTACTTTTAGCTTTGTGCATACTCCTCTTTTAGTCAAGGTTCTCTATATAATTGATCGGGGATGAAAGTTGCCGAAGATCGGAGGTTCGAACCTCCCCTCTAGTGCCAAAAATGTTAACATGGTTTCTTGTCAACACCTCCAAACGTACGATAAGAAGGATGGATTTCTTCCGATGAGAACAAAAGACATGATCCCTTTTAATGATTACCTTTCATTTTAACTTATTTAGTTGATATGTCAGTTAACCAAATTTATGGTTAACACTCCAAAGAATCCAAGTAAAAGAAGTTATTGAGAAAAGGTGGAAGATGGAAGCTCTAAAAGGATTAACGAATGTTCAGGTGATAGCTCTGAGCTATTTTGAGTGATAGAATTAGTCTGAACTATACCGAAAGGTTAATGATATATAGAACTTTCTTTGCTTCTTTACTTAGGTTTAGACTTAAAACCTAACCTTTCGACAGAGTGAAGAAGACTTGGATAAGAGATTTAGGAGGAAAGAAGTCTTTCCATTTTTGTTGAATTAACGTAGAAGGGTATCTGATTCGATTATACCTTTACAAATTCCACCCAAATCTTTTTCCTTGACCGGGATTAGATTTCCTTGGTTTATCTTATATAGAGAGTTAACTTGATTCTTTACCAAAAGGTTGGGTAAGCGGTTGTTTGGGATTCAGAGTGATGCTAAGGTTGACGGGATACGACAGGTTATGATACTTGTCGAAAGGTTTGACCCTCAGGATTTATGACTCCGGAAGGTTTTATGTATACCAATTTTGATAAGCCCCCTTTCAGTCCGAAGGGTTGAGGCTGTAATCCAGAGGTTACAAAGGGTTATGAAGACCATCTAAGAAAGAATATCATTATTTTTGTTGGTTCAGACCATACAGGGGAACTGCACCTGAAAGTTGTGATTAAACCACCAAAGATTAATGCAAACTGTAAAGACAATATATGAAATTTAAGGCTTCACTCTGATTTTTGAATGGACTTCTCATTTTAATAAATTTTCCCAAATCACTACCCAATTAGGGTTACAGAACTATAATTTTAGAAATATAAGAATAAAATGAGGAAAAATCTGCCCTCAAAACAGGACCCTTGGATCTTATTTATAGTTGCCGACGACCATGCTTCTGTCCCGGTGCTTTCTGTTGGATCGAAGGGTTCCCTTTGTATATACAATTTGTAACCTTTCAATTTCAACGAAAGGTTTTCCTTGCACATGTCATCGTGGATCCTCGAACGCCGCCGAAGGGTTTTTTCTTTCATTTGTTTTAGGAACCTTTTGCCCTTGTCGGTAGGTTTGTCATCTATATAGTATGTGAACCCTTTGGAGGTTCCGGAAGGTTCCTGGCTATTATGAACCCTCTAACTTGGTCGAAAGGTTGCTTTTTGCTTGGATGTTGCTGAGAACCGAGCTTTCCTTGAATGTTGTTAGAAGGTTGTTTTACGTTCTCTGCTGACTTATTAATGTTCTTTTCATCATAGACCCTCCGACACCATCGAAAGGTATTCAGTAGGCGTTCCAACTGGCCCGAAAGGCTTATTATGCTTTCAGAAAGGTTACTATAGGGTCGCATGCCCTTGTCTTGACTTCTTTGCCTTCTTCGAAGGGTAAGAGCTTCTTAGATATTGTGGAACAATACACCGTCTTCTCCAAAAGGTCTTGAGCCGCTTCATATTGTTGACTGCATCCCTTTGACCTCTTCGGAAGGCTTGATCTGGATTCCTTTTCTTCTATCCTTTGTTTGAGATCTTTTGAGTTAAGCGGAAGGTGAATTTTTGAGCAATAGTTACCTACCATTCTTTGCTGACTTTTGAGCATTGCTTTCTTCTTAAAAATCTTTCGACCTAGTTGAACTGTATTCTGGATGTGCTCCAACTAATTTACAAGGCTTGCTATGCTTTTGAAAAGGTCTTCATGGATTGCACCTGCTTGCTTTGATTTCTTCTTCTTTCTGAAAGATAAGAACTCCCTGAACAGAACCTTTCGACTACTTTGGAAGGTTTGAAGCTATTAAATCTTGATGGATGTATCCTCCCGACTCCTTTAAAAGGTTTGGTTTGAGCTCCTTCTCCTTTGTCTTTTTTGAAAGACTTCTAGTTCTAGTCTAAGGGTGGATTCTTGGAGAACCATCATGCCTATGGACTTTGAAAGATAGCCTTGGACTTCGCCGGAAGCTCCTTGTCATAAGGTATGATTATCCAAAACATCTCGATGCATTCTGATCTTTCCTCATGCTCTTGTGACCCTTCTTTCATACCTTCGTTCTTTTGAATATTTTATGGTTAATAATGTCATTGAAAAGAATAACTAGAAAATGAAGTAGAAGAATACAACACCTACTGCAATCAATTCAGTTCCTATGCAAAAAAGTTTCCAGTACTATCCTCGTTTAGGAAAATGACCACACACGTACAAAATTATTATTCATGATTAACAATTAATTTCCAAATTAATTATCCAATACACAACTACATGATATTGTCCGAGTTAGCTTTAAATACCGTGGCTACCTAAACTTCATTAGTTTGTAGAGGTTTATAAAAAGTTATTGTATTAGCATATATATCTATCAACTCGAGAAATGAATACCCTAACACTTTTAAGCTTTGAGGCCAAATATTCACTTATTTGCGTATGGAATAACTTTTATTGTTATTTTATTTTTTCGTTCACTACACGTACAGTAACAAACATTGTTACCAAAGAAAGATTACTTATTAGCTTCGTTGATTGAAGAAGCCATCAAGAAAAACAAAAGTTTGGAATCACTTAATTCAATAACATTAAATGCGACGTTTTTAAATACAACCCTTTGAAAGAAATCAGGAAGAGAGTTGAAACTACTAAAAATTAGAAATACGAAGAACATATCTACTAGAAGAATTACCAAAGCATCACCAACTGATCATACTACCCAAAATAAATCAAAAAATAATTATGTACAAGGATAAGCTAGTAAAAACCTGTTATGTTAAACAAATCAGTGAAATAAATCAGGAAATAAATTTGTAAAATCTTATGATGATAGCAAAAATAAAGATTTATCAAAGCCCAAGTTTCTGAAATCATATGCCAATAACACAAGTGGAAGTTCATCAATAGCTAAATCAGCGAAATTTTACGGTAATAATAATGTAAAAAGAGTTTCTTCTGAAGGACATGTGTATGCACACGTGCACATGCATGCATGTGTGTGATGAACATGATATTTAAATTCAAGATTAGAAATAGAAAATGTCTTCATATTTAACTAACAAGGTATGGGCCAAGGATGAATTAGATATAGTACCAAATCAACAATTCGTAACAGGTAGCAATGCAACCAAACTATCACATAATATGATAAATGCAACGTTCCATTTACATCTTAGAATCCATGAATATGAGAGGAAATGTTTAATTCTTAATGAAATATATGACATACATTTAAAGAAAGGTTACCTCAACAAAACAATTTTATACTCAAAACAATTTACTTATACAATCATTTAGTGTCACGCAAAGAGTTTCAAATTAACAATCATATCATTTATAGTTTGTTATTGTGCATATCTAACTTTAATTTGTCCAAACATAATTCTTTTTTCCATTTAACTACAACTTATTTAGATATTTTTTGTAGGTATCATGGGATGAACAGGGTTTGACATAGGCATATAAAGCTCATCTTTGTTCCTAGTTTTTACACTCTATAAAATCACGATATGAACAAGTGAACCCGAAAAAGCAACATAAACATTCAAAGTAAGTACATAAGATTATGTGAATTTCATGCATTGAATATATTTGATTAAATACATAACATTATGCAATAAAACTAAAACCTAAAAATTGTTGCATTTATAAAATGTTATATGTAAAGATTTGACAAATATAATAAACTTACGATGCAACCAATAAGAAAAACACAACCTGCACACTAATAAACATTACATAAAGTAGAAATCATTTATTGATGCTTATAATCTCAACTTGTAAACTCATATACAAAGCTATTGGAAGAGAAATTTGGTAACTTTAGCCAACAGCTTTGAATTTGAAATCTATGGTCGAACATTGTCTTTGTATCATCACTTTCCACGTAATTAGCTCTTTCTCCACTACATCCAATTTTAGTATTCTTTCTTCTTATCAAACTTCTATTCTACAAATTAAAGATAAAATAGAAGCTTTGATGAATTGTATAATTAAAGTAATGAGGGTGAAAAGGGTCTGGACTATAACAAAACATGTTTTGTAGCGACCCAACTTTCTAACACCAGAAAGTCACATCACTAATTAAGAAAGAAAGGGATAGAAGAAGAAAAGATAAGAAAAGAAGAAACACAAAAACATCATATAACTCACAACGGAACGAATGAAATATAATATATCACATAAAATATTACATAATATCATATTACATCAGAGTACACAACTTATACAACACATATTAGACAGTTATAAACATCCGTCTAACTATACAACTCAAGATATCACAAGATACAGATATCACACAAACACAGTGGAACCACGATATATCTACACGTGGAAGCCTCTTGCTCCATATCTCCTCCAGAATTCGTCAAGCTAACCTGAATCCCTCGACTACTCATACATAATATGAGTACCCAAGAGTTTAATAAAATAGAAAATAAACAATCGAGTCAGACAGGGGTCTGGTGTGAGTAAATGGGTTAAAATTGCTTAACTTTAGAAAAACCTTTGAAAAGAAAAGGTATCACGTAAGACTTCCCATACGTAAACATGGAAAAAATTTTTACCTTACGCTAACCAAAACATTTGATAGGAAATCCAGTGATATTATAATAGTGTCTAGGGTTTTAAAGTAAATATGAAATAGACGAAATTGTTACATGATTAAATTCCAGCTACTAGCCACAAAAGTGGGTAATGCAAACAAAACCATAGGGTCTCGTAGGAAGAATGGATTTCCATCAATGGCAAGGCTACAGGGGTACCGCCCGTCACAGTACGTGGCCTAGATCACAGTACCGAGGATTACGCCCAATCCCCTGCATCACAAAGCCTGAACCATTCCTTGCTGAACAGTCCCGAGTAAGATCACCCCGTGGTTGGCGCGACCAACCACCCACTAAGCCGAAATAAAGGGACCTCTAGACAGGAATGACCTCACCCTGAAATGGATGCTACCCACCTAGCCTTGCTGCACTTCCCCTGTTTTATCCATTCTCGGTTGATGAGGCTTGAGGCTGCGATTACCTTTATAGAACATATTTATGTTAGAATGCTCATCGTCCACGTGACGATGTTCTGAAAGCATTCAATCCACACAAGTTCGTTCCGGATTCGAATGAAACCGAAGGCACTATCTCGTTGCACTCATTTTGGAATCACCCTCAGAGTCAACGACCATAGCCCTTGCACTCTAATCACCATCTCGAACCTATAAGTACTATCTCCGTCAAAATCATCATGGAATCACCCTCAGAGTTATACTGACGAATAGTCCTTACACCTCGAGTCCTCACTAAGCTCCACTTGGATTTACGACCTAACGTTTAATTTGGATCGATGTATTTTTCGGATATCCAAATATGGAAACCTGATCCCGGTCTCACCGAATCCAAACGCCATTTTAATGTCCAAGTTGTTTAAGGGTTTAAACAGTTAAACTTATATCCAGGATGATATAAACAGATAGATGAATCACATTATCACAATAGATAATTCATATCAAACATTCATCTCACAAAGCAGCATAACACATATCAGAGATATTCAAATCATCCAGTATCAACCAATCACCCAATATCAATCATCCAATATAAATCAATCAGTATTAACTAATCATCCAAAAGCAGATGTGATTAACTCTTAGTCAATTGGATTGCCTAAATCCTTCTTCCTTTATTTATTCCAAATAAATAAATTAATCATCTCTTAATGATCTTCCTAATTAATCTCCCTTGATTAATTATTCTTTAATTACATTCAAGTAATTATCCTTAACCATATTCAGTAATTAACCTTTAATTACTATCATTAATTTCAATAATTAATGATCCTTCATTTGCTTCCTTTAATTAATTAACTATGATTAATTGCATTAAACCTCAATTAATTACAATTAATTAATCATACTTAAATTAATCATTTTTATTAATCAACCCTGATTAATTCATTAATTATATTAACTAATAATCCTTATTAATTAATAATTCCTTAATAAATTAAATAATTAACTTGTAATTAATCATCTCATTAATCATAAACAGTAATTAACAATTTGTAATTACTTATCTTAATTAATTAACTTCTTAATTAATTATATTACCCTTTGATTAATTAATCTAATTAATTAATCTTTAGTTACTTCATTAAGTAATTATTAATCAATTAAATTAATAAATAATCATTAATTACTTTGTTAATTAATTACATTTATAATTAATTACCCTTAGTAATTAATCTTAAATTAATCTCATTTATTAATTAATTAACCTCATTTATTAATTAATTAATCACATTAATTAAACAACTAAATTAATTAAGTAATTAACCTTTAATTACTTACATAAGTAATTATCTTCTAATTACTTTCACTAGATGATTATTCTCTTAATTAATTACTTTAGCAAGTAATTAATCCCATCATTAAATAATCCTTAATACTTAAATTAATTAATTACCCATAATTAATTAACTTCAAAACAATTATATTAATCAACTCCTTAATTGATAACATCAAGTGATTATCCATAAATCACTTCCATTTAATTACTCCCATGAGTAGCTTTCCACTAATTACTTCCATAAGTAACTACACTTAATTAATTCATAATTAAGTGATTATTTAAAATTAAATAAACAATTAACTAATTATTTAAAATTAATTAAATAATTAATTAATTAACTTCTTATATTTAAAAATCCTTAATTAATTAAGAAAAACATTAATCTTAATTAATCTTTACTTATCAACAAATCATATTTTAACTAAGTATCCATAAGTTCATAACAAAGATAAATTAACCATATTTATCATCATAAATAAATTATTTGAAATTAATCAAAATTTAATATCTTAAAAACAAATTATTCTATTTGTTTTTTCCCAAAATTATAACAATAACCTTATTTAAAAATAATGCATTTAGAAATCAATTTTAAAATTTAAAATACTTTAATTATCTACTTCAAACTTATTCATTTTCAAAATAATTCGAAAACTTTAATTATTCAACATTTCTTAATAACTTTGATTTAATATTTTAAATTTGAAAACACTTCTTTTTAAATTAGAATTTAAAATTTACTTAAGATATATACTTTCATAATCCAAACATCTTAAACAACTTAAGTTAAAATAAATTCAATTAATTCTTTACTTTCAAGTAAATCATCTTAAAACATTTTAAATTTGAAACTGAATTCAATTAACACATTTTAAAAGTTGATGAACTTTTACTTACAAAGAACAAGTTTTAACTTTATAAATCTATTTCCTTTTATACAACTTGCTTGTTTTCAAATTTTAAAGTTTACCTTCATTTATTCAAACTCGAGTTAAATTTGCAACTTAATATTTACACGGTATAACCAGAAAACCAACGACCCAAAATCTCAAGTCAAACACTGAAACCACTCGAGCCTGCCTTGAGAAACCTCCAGATCCTTCAATCTTCGAGTCGCCACCGAAATAAACACGAGAGCTACTTCGAGTCTATCGCTTCCCCAGTTCAAAAACACCACCAGATCCAATGTCGTGCACGGTGCACGTGCACGTGAAACTCCGGCCAACCAAGGTCGTCGCGATCGTCGCCGACATTCACTTGAACGCGTGCGAGCACAAATATAAACCCAGATCCAACGATGTGAATGCAAATCAAAATTCGACCATTACGCTCGAAACTGCAGAAACTCGAACCACCAAAAACCCCCCAACGCCGACCCTCTCGTCGCCGATGATCTTCGCCGACCACACCATCGAAACGCCACGTCCACGAGCTACTTCTCCCCTAAACGCGAACAACACCAGTCAACATTACATGTCGCAATTGCCACGACAGTTAATACCAGCCGAAAACAAGCTTAAACCCTATTTCATTTGAATTCGAACACCATGGCCAATAGAAAAATTCGAAGGCAGTTTTCTCATGCTCACCATTAATCAACCCGCCTTCATGCCAAAAATTGGCCAACTTCTCCGCGCCGTTCAACGACAATCACCCGAAAGACCCAAAACATTCGACCCCGAAATACACGAAAATTACCCAACTAAAAATTACAAAATGTATATCAAAATTCATGATTTTTCATCATGATTACATGCATGAAGTTCAATTTAGAATTTAAAGTAGTTGATTTTAAAAAAAATTAGTTCACTGTGTTTTACCCCTTTTAAAACTATTTGTAAATTTAAAAATTACAGAAACTATTTTATAATCTTCATCAAACATTAACATACAACTTTTATTCAATCATCAAGGGCAAATATTGATGTTTAGTGGAAGATTTGAATTTTGAAAGTGAAACCTGGTCAGAAAACAGAAAATAACAGAGAGTTTATTTATACTCAAACTTATTTTCACATACATATATACATATCCATCAATTCAACAAATTAAACACTGAAAGATTTTCATGCAATCACCAAGATTAATTCACAGATTTACACATGCATTAGAATCTAAACTAATTTCAAACTGTTTTTAAAATAATTTGCTCACTTATTAATTTTTACAGAGCACAGAACAGGTTTTTGAATTCTTCCAGGCCTTGAACATTTAATTTGGAGAACACTTTGATTTGCTGAAGAAATCCAACCGCATGCCTTTAATTTGATGCTTTAAAATGTCGAACAGATCTGAACTTCCTTTTGACATGCAGGTTGAAGTTGCAGATTTCATTTTGCTTTGCAGAATTCAGGTTTGATTTGATTTTAGATTCTAGTTTCAGGTTTTAAGAATGCTTGTAAATTTGAATTTTAGATTGACATTTGCTTTTGGGTTTTAAATCTCAGGTTGAAGAAAAGTTTTCTAGTAGCCATTAATTTGAAAGAATGAAGGAAAAGAAAACGAAAAGAAATGAGAAGAAGTATGATTGGAAATTAAAAGAGAAAACAAATTTTCTTTATATGTTTAAATTTTCAAATAAATGAAATGAAGGCCACTTATTCTCAAGAATTAACACTTGTCACTATAATATTAAATTTTCTTACATGTGTTATTAAGGTAATTAACATGTTTACACATGTTTTCTTAAGTATTTTTAATTAATTTTCATTTAATTTAAATGTAAATATAAACTTACATATTTAATTTACTTTATTAATAAATATTTATGTATGAATATACAAGTTTAATCTTTAAAAAGTATATTATGAAACTAGGTATAATACAAATAAATATTTATACGTGTACTTTTAAAATCTAAAACATTTATTATATACATTTATAACCATCTTAATTTTAAACACTTTTTAAATAAAACCAAAAATAAAACTTTGATTAAATCTTTTTAAACTATCATATTTAAAATAAACAATTATCTTATATTTTGAAAATAATTGAATTAATCTTAAATTTACTTTTGAAAAATATAAATTTTAAAACAAAGCTTTAAGTTACAATATTCATACACATATTCATTATCAATAGATTAAATTAAATTTTCAAAACAAATCCAAATTATAATATATATATATATATATATATATATTACAATTTGAAAATTCAATCTTTTATTTAAAACAAAAGATTTTCCCATTCACAATATATATATTATAAATAGAATAAAAATTTATTAGCTTTGAAAAATAAATCTTATCAATCTTAAATTGTTAAAAAGATATTGATCAAAATTACCAGATTAAATATTTATTAACCCTTAAAAGATTAAATTTACCAATTTAAATTAAAATTGTAAAGAAAAATTATCAAACCAAATTAATTATTAATACAGATTATTAAATTGATATTGCCTAAAATTCCGGGTCGTTCCATGTTTCATTTTCATATAGCTTTTCCTATCTATTAGCTTTCTTTTTATTGAAAGAGGTGAGTTATTGTAGTAGTATTAGTTTATTACAGAGAACCAGGTATTAAATAAAACTACTACTTACAATCCCATTTACTTAAGCACTTCATCTGCATAAAGAGTGCAAACCAAAAGAAAACTAAGATAAAATATCACTGATTCAGACAAAACTACAATTAAAGCTTACGTATCTTATTACTACAAACTTAACGATGTAATATAGAGATAGTAACAAATACTTGAGGATAATGCTAACCATAAGAAGTGAAAACGTCAGACATATAACAATGGAAGAACTTTGTATATTTTGAAATAAATTTACACAAGACATAAACACGTGGGTATCACGATCATAATTTCTACCTATACTCTGAGATGATGATTTAAGGTTTGTGACTAAGAAGGATATTGTAACAGCCCGCAAACCCGTACCCTTTAGAGTCGACTCTATTCTTCTTCAATCAACACAAGATGTCCGTAATACGAACCATGAGGGTTAAAGTAGAAGAGGTAGAAGAAGAAAATAGAAAAACAACATTAGAATCTAACGATCGCAGCGGAATAAAATATAATAGATAATAACAGATCTTTACACACAAAAAAATCTGTTTATACATTACATCATCGTAGTATACAACATCAGAGTCCAACAATATCAATAACATACAACTGGACAGCCATGAAAACTTATCATCAAAACTGAATACACAGCGGAACAATAATCAAGTACGGAAGTACGTATCGCCATCCAACTCGCCTCCTGAGCTCCACAGCAGAATATCCTGTATTCTATAATACTCGGTCTGACCCGAGCATTATAGTTAAATAACACCCGAGTCAGCCTGGAATACCAGCATGAGAAAACCACACTCAAATTGATTATTAAAGTTTCAAAATTCTTTTGAAAACAAAAGCATCTCGTAAGACCAGGCCACAAATAAACATGTCGGGTTTTTACCGTACGATAGCTAAAACATTTCTTTTAAAATCCTCTGATTTTATAATAGGGTCTATTTACAAATATTTTTAAAATAGCCGAAATTGTTACATTCATTAAATTCCAGCTACTAGCCACAGTCGTGGGTAATACAAACAAAACTGTAAAAGGCACGTAGGAAGAATGGATTTCCAACTAATGACGAGGCACTGGGGTACCGCCTGTCACAGTACGTGTCCTAGATCACCGTACCAAGGATTACTCCCAATCCCCTTCAACACAAGCCCGGGACTACCCATTACTGGATAATCCCTAGTAAGATCACCCCACGGTTGGCATCAGCAACCGCACCACTAAGCCGAAATAAAAAGGGTCATCTAGACAGTGATGACCTCACCCTAGTGTGCGCTACCCACCTAGCCTTGCTGCATAACCCTTGATTTTCAGTCATTCCTGGTTAATGAGGATTGAGGCTAAGCGTTACCTTTTAGAACTTTTCACTTAGAATGCACATCATCAACCTGACGATGTTCTGAAAGCATTCATCCATACAAGTCCGTCCCGGGTTCGAATGAAACCGAAGGCACTACTCCTACTACATCCATTTTGGAATCATCCTCAGGATTAGTAGCGACTAGCCCTTGTACTTCACTGCTCCATCTTCGATTACGAACTCTTGTTTTCCACACGAAATCGTACAAACCGGATCGAAGTGGTTTTCGAGAAATTAATCTCGATCCCGGTCACTTCGAAACGATCAGCGCATTGGCCAATTTGATAGTCGGCTATTTAACTATCAATTAACATTCACAAACAACCATCAAACAATAAATAATTTCGCCAAATTATTTATTAATCTCAAAATATATTCGCAAGATATATTTCCACTTTACAATCCCTTTTGAAAACAGTTTCAAACCATTTTCTCTCACGGAATAAATTCCCCAAATATTTTCGATTCCCACTGAAATTCTCAAGTACAAACACTTTAGATTTTAATATAATTTAAAACACTTCATTATAAAACATACTTTAACATTTAAATTTAGAAAAACTACTTTAATACTTTATTAAAAACATATACTTTAGGAATATTTAAAATGAGGTTACTTTATAAAATATAAAACTAGATTTTCTTTTTTAACACAAAATATCAAGTCACCTTTAAATAATTACGACTAAAATAAATTTGGAAAAGACTTACTTTAAAATTTAAACATTTAAAAATAATAAATTTCCTAAAACATAATTTTTAAAACAACTTTAAAACTTTTAACTTATACTTAAAAATTTGCTTCGAAAGCGTACTAGGCTATCCAGGGAAATATACTTCCCTTTCACTTCTTTTTAAAAATAAATCACTATTTACTTTTAAACAAATTTTCCCATTCCTTTAATAAATTCCCATCATTAATTTATTCTTCCAAATATCCACTAATATATTACTTCACTTTCATAAACCCCATTTATAAATTTCAAGTCTCGCTTCTCTTTTAAAAATCCCGGTTTTACACACTTAAATCAATCCCCAAATTAATTCCCAATTTACTTTACTTTTAAATAAATTTCCTTACTTACTCCATTTATTCCAAATCCATTAACCTCAGATTTTATTTCTTCATTATGATTTAAAATCTTTAACTGAAATTTACCAACTTCAAATTTTCCAAATTCCTTCTTAATCCTTTTAAACAAATTTAAACCTTAAGTTTTAAAGTAAATTCTTTATTCCTTTAAATAATATCACTTAAGTTTGCAATTCATTATTTTCTGTTTATTCAAAATCCCCTTTTTCCCTAGTCGGAATTATATATTAGAATTTTAAAATCACTTTCATTCTTTTCAAATTCATTCTTAAATTTATTCAAATTCTCTATAATTAGTTTACTTAAAAGTTCACTCTTTTATTTTCCTTTCAGAAATTGCATTTCTATAGATTTTGATAACTCGGTGTACCGAAATATATTCAGGCAAACCATAACATTCAATATTCCAAATATAATTCATCATAGAATATCAAATATTTATAACACAGAATATTAAACATCTAAATAATTTTGAGGAATCCTGTTCAATCCCTCCAACCTATTTCCCTGCATCCACAGATGTTAGCATAATATAAAATACCAATTCCACTTCGAGGTGGAATATCGCGATATATGGGATTTATAAAATATCATCCGCTATTATGCGGCGTATAGGGTCTCATACGCTATATAGTGCGCGAAATCAATCACTCCAATATATATTATATACTACTATATAATATAGCACATCAAATCAATTCAATCATTCAACCAATTATTTAAATTAACCATTTAAATTATAACCAGATGAGTGAGATTAACTCACATTTATCTTTGTTTTGCAATCCACTCCAAACCAGCTCGTTTCTCTTTCAACTTTCAGACCTTGAATAAACATTATGTGATTTTATTAATATTCGAAATAATCGAACCATTTATCCCATTTTATAAACGATTTAATGTTAAACAAACAATTTAAATGGTAAACAAATTTTCCTTTTTAAAGATCTTTTGGAAACTAAGATAATTAATAAGCTAGTTAAATATATTTTTATATAATTCCTTCAACATTTAAAAATTCTATTTTAAGAATTTCTTTTCAGTTTTATCTTTATAAATAAATTTCCTGTTTATATATAAAAATCCACATTTATACTTTACTGTATATGTAATACCTAGGTGAATAAAATCTGTAAATTAAAAAAAAACAGATATTATATATACCTTATTGTAAAGTATTTTCTTATTTGTATACATATAAAATTGATAATAAATCTGCATATATATATATATATATACATACATTTTCAGTCACGGCACAAATATATATAAAGCTTGACTTTACCGTGAGTTATTAAGATCTTATTTTTCTTCCTCTGATTCAAAATTTATATGTATATCCCTAATGAGTATATGTATTTCCAAACATTAGGTATAATTGAAAATGAAACAAAAGTCAAGAATACCTCACTGCTATAATCGACCAAGCCCACGCAGCTCGCAGTTTTTCCCCAATATCCAGATCGCCTGCTCCTACCCAAATTCATGTTTTCTACACTCCTTTCACTTTGATATTCGAATTGGAGGTCGCGGCGTCATTCTTTGGTGGTCGACAAGGCAGTGCTCAACTAGGGTTCGAGTTTCATCAGTATTTGGCCTCCGATGCAAGATACGGATGGTGGATTAGTGCTCGTGGAATGGAAGAGCACTTCGGTGTAGAAGATGGCAAAGTCCGATCATCTATGGGTGATGGTGATTTCTTTTCTCTCTTCTCGCGAGGTCGAGTTCCTGGGCTTGTCGCAGTTTGGAAGGAGGCAGTAGAGGTATGAGTTCGTTTAAGAGGAGGTGAATGACATGAAGGTGGTTTCAGACCATTGAATAAATTATTATTTTTTTATTTTATACATATAGCCGAAGTTTGTCCATTACTCTTTTTGAAATTGTAGAAAAAATGAAATTCTAGAAAGAAGGAGAGGATCGAGTGTTTTAACATGCTCGGCTGTTAATATTAAAGAGGGGAAGCATGTTGAAGACACTTTGCTACAGTGATTGAAATGAAGTGTACAAAGCACAGGTGCGACATTATTTCGGCTAAAGGCTAACTATTTGTATGTGAATAAATATATATATTAAATTAATTTCAAATTGTCTCAACTTTGTAGTTTAAATTTTCGACCTCCTAATGAGATGTTCCGCTAGGCGTTTATAATGTTATATCCCTTTTTCGAACGCAATGGAAAAGGTTTCGAGTCGTAATTCGATCGTATGGAGAAGATAGCTTTTTAGTCTCAGTTACTATATTTAATTTCGATATAAATTTCAGCATGTTTATCTCTCGTACGATCACTCGACAACTCCAAATACTACGAAATTTGAAATCTAATAATAACACAATATTACGGATCCAATGGAACTGGTTTTTTCAAAATCCGAGACTGTGCCTTGGAAGGCTATTTAAATATCAATTTAAACTATAAAATTTTAAAACTGAACAAGTCACTGTTAAATTCAATTTTAAAACTTCTATTGTCCTCAGCACTATCAATATAAATTTTACAAGACTTCAAATTATTTTTAACAGACTTAAAACTCCAGATTCAACATTTTACCCAACTTCAAATTATTTAATTCAATAATTTAATTATCAAATAAATAGAGATAATTTGAATTCAAGTTAAAAATTAACCTTTAAATATTTAAAATCAATTAAATATCCCGATTTCAAACATCTAAAAATTCCAGGTCGTCACATTCCTACCCCTTTAAAATAATTTCGTCCCCGAAATTGCTGGTTAGGAAGAATGGTCCACAACCCGTTAACTATTTTCCAAAACCAAACAGTTTAACATCAACCCAAACAACCTTGTCATTTAAAGACACTACACTCTTATTAATTTCCTAAACTCCCCCATAATCTCCAAACAATATTACTTACTCAATCATTTCAAATTTAGATTTAAAACCAAACTCAAATGATTAAAATTTTCTCAAAATTTTTCTAACTCCCTAAATTTTCGAAAAATTTCGCCAGCGTCTCCTTTGCGCGGCTAGCTCGGTACAACTACAAAATGCCTGTACGGGCTTCCAAATTCCAAAAGAAAACAAAATGATAAGTGGCTAGATCAAAAACCCAATCAAATTTCATACAGAAATTTAAACACATACCTTTTTATCGAGCAATACAAATTTATCTTCTGGAATCAAAACCAATTTTCCCTTTCTTTTATAATATCTGTATATCATACTTAGCAATAATATCCAATCACAACATTCAAAATCATTTTATCGACTTCTTTACAAAATTTTCAATATTGATTCCATTTAAGCCCGTACGATGTACCTATATCATTCATGCACAATACCGAATCCGATCGCTTACTCGATCACACAATTTCATTTCCGAAGTAGTATCGTCCACCTAACATCCTAGTGCGGACTCAGATCTGGTTTCTTGATCAGAAACCTTCATTCTCCTCGTACAGTCATAACTATGATAGAGAATTTCCAGAATCAATCAAAAATCCATATCCAGGGTTTGCCGTCGAAAATCGAGTGAAAAATCCTAACTCGGATCGATATAACTATCTCGAAATTCAGTGCTCGAATCTGAATCAAATTGCTATGCGAATAAAATAATATACGTACATCTTACGTATTTATATCCATTCTCTTTTATTCATATTCATTTTGATTTCTATTCACTTATTAACGCTTATCATTTCACATAGTTTTATTAAATTTTCACTCAAATGCTTATTCAATATATTTTCACGACACCCATATTACTTAAGAATTCTACCATTTCTTCTTAAGTTCAATATAAGTATTTTATACGCTTCTTATATATATTTTCACTTCACCACTTTAGTTAATATCTACTTCTATTCAAATTGGTTCTCCCATTTCCATATGAATTCAATTTATCTTCAACTCTGAATATTGAATTTTATCTTCCATTTATAACTGATTCATATTATTATTTTAAATTTGTTTCATCCACTAATTTATTCCAATTTCCAGTTTGAAATTGTTTTGTCGCTAACAAAAATTTTCACAAAACTTCTAAAAAAAAATTCTAACTCCCAAAATTTCCGAATTTTTTGGCAGAATCTCCTTTGTACGGAGGAGCTTTTGCAATTTGATAAGAGATATAAATATATATATACACATCGATCCACACGGTCGAAAAAAAAAACAGTTGATATTTCCTATTTTTATTACTTAGGCGTACCTTTATTTAGCATTTTTAAGCAAGCGGCTTATTATTTTAGCAATTAGCGCGTCCAAATCTAGCCAAATGGCTTCCCAGTACCTGTACTTACTTAATTTAAATATGTAAGTGCCATACCTACCAAACAGCACTTAAAAGTAATTAATAAGGTTTCAATCACCAATTCAATTGCTTTCACTCGTTTTCTTACCCTTGCATTCACTTTGAGTGATGGTGAAATGAAAGGAAAAGGTTTGATGTGAACATTGGACCAGTCAAGCTATTTAAATCGCCTCGAATTCTGTATCTTTAAATCGCGAACTCCTGGCAAAGCGTGCCACCCAGCGCTTATAATGTTATACCCCTATTTCAAACGCAATGGAAAAGGTTTCGAGTCCTAATTCAATCATATGGAGAAGACAACTTTTTAGACTCGGTTATTATATTTAATTTCGATATAAATTTCAGCGCGTTTATCTCTCGTACGATCACTCGACAACTCCAAACACTACAAAATTCGAAATCCGATAATAATACAATATTACGGATCCAATGAAACTGGTTTTGTCAAAATCCGAGACTATGCCTCTGAACGCAATTTAAATATCAATTTAAACTATAAAATTTTAAAACTGAACAATTCACTGTTAAATTCAATTTTAAAACTTCTATTATCCTCGGCACTATAAATATAAATTTTACAAGCCTTCAAATTATTTTTAACAGGCTTAAAACTCCAGATTTAACATTTTACCTAACTTCATATTATTTAATTCAATAATTTAATTATCAAATAAACAGAGATATTGAATTCAAGTTAAAAATTAACCTTTAAATATTTAAAATCAATTAAATATCCCAATTTCAAACATTCAAAAATTCCGAGTCGTCACAGATATGATGCTTGTTGGCAGTGGATAGTCTGTCTATTGGGCCAGGTAGACTGATAACGATTGGCTACGATGGATTTTTTTTGTTGGCTTTGTGGATCAATGATTTAGAATTTCTAGTGCATTGTGGACTGATAACGATTTGGTGGCGACAACGTGCATTTTTGGAGGTGGACTATGAAGATGACGACTTAGATTTTCTAAGAGTGTTTGAAGTGGAGGTAAAGGAAATGGAAAATGAATATGTACCTAGAAAAATTTTAAAGAAAAATTTAAGCAAGGTGAGCAAAATTTTATCCCAGCGTTTGCCCTAAGCCTATGGTTGCACTTACCTCACATATCCTATAAATATTTGTGACAAAAAGTAGGTTTTCTTGTAGTAATCATTGGGTATAGGTTCTTGAGATAATGATAGGTTATAGAAAATGTAACGATCCATCTTTCTGACCCCTAGGAACGACACTTAATACATCTTTAGTGTTCGTGTGTCGTTGCCCAAGCATTGGAAAGATGAATCATCGTGGGGTAAAAATAAAAGAACAGAATAGTAAACCTAAAAATGAAACTATTAAATATATCTTAACAGTGACATAATACATAAGGTTACTCCTTAACAATGAGTTATCAAAGTTACACAAAAATACTACAAGTCAGTTTAGGTAGTTATAGCAGTCTTCCATTTACATATGACGACAAAATACATACCAAAAAATAGATAAATAGTGGAATGGATAGCTAAGTTGATAAAAGCCCTGCTCGGACACCATCTTCAAAGAACCCACATAGACCTATTACTCTTGGACTACTCAAATAAAATTGAGTAACTGAGTTTAGGGAAAATAAACAACTTGGGTCAGATGTATGCCTGACATGACTAAAAAATTTAAATCAAAAGGTGTTTGATCAAATAAAAAATGTAAGACCATGCCACTGAACAAGGAACGGGTTTACTCTCAAATGGAACGGGTTCACTCTCAAATGGAACGGGTTCACTCTCACATGAATCAACATCCAAACGTGAAGAATGGCTAAATAATTAAACGTCGTAAAGAGTGGTTGATTCTTCTCGATTAAATTAAGGACACAAATTCGAAGATTCAAATCAAATAAGAAAAGGAAAATTTCCCGCAATGACTAGGAGGGTGCACCTCCCCTTTGAAGTATACCTCTAGTAATATACTTCTAAGAAGCTCATTTACTCTGTGACACTTCTTGAAGCCCTCCTAGCCGGACGCCACCAAACCTTACCAATTATCCAAAAACTTCACATATAAAAAGCGGCACCAAATCCAATCTTAATGAGATATGAAGGTATCCTAATGGGAGCAACTCCACATAGCATGGCCTCCTCTCATGCTTTGGTTTTAGTAATTCCCAACAAAGGATAACAAGCTCAACATAGTAAAATATCATCTTAGAATGACGAAAAATAAAGATGAAGTGATCGATAGCGGGTAACAAACTATCGAGGATACAAAACGATCGCATATAGAAATTAAGTCTTGTATACCCATCACCACTTGTCGAATTCAAACTTGTACTATTTATTGGTTAACAATAATACTGAATAGGTCAAGGTAGTGCTACCTCAAAGTCATGTCTCATGGACATTTTTAACTTTTGGAATGAAGACGAATCTACATCTTTGACATTTAGTGTTAAGCATACAAATAAATCGTTTCCACATTAAAAGTATTAGCTTCAAAAAACTTTTTTAACAGAGTTTACTTACTCTAAAGCATCATTACAAAAGGATTTACTAACTTTCAAGATTCTTATTTAATTGGATACTTGGTTTTCAATATCATTATTAAGAATAATTAATTATCATTAAACTTCGTTAATCAATTTGGTTAATTAACTTCAAAACAGCCTTTAATTAATAATTAAATTAACGTATTTGATTAAATTAATATATTAAATTTAATATCATTAATTAAATTAATTAATTTAAAACATAATTAAATAAAATATTAATTAAATTTAAATTAATTAATTAAATTTAAAAATCATTAATTGAAAGGAATTAATTAATTTTAATCATCATTGATTAGAATGATTAATTAATTTGTAACCTTAATCATTAGACAAAATGATTAATTAACTTTATGTATCATCAATAAAGTAATGAATTAAAGTTAAACATACCATTAATAAGCCAATTAAATAAATTTTAACTCATCATTAACAAGTTAATTAATTAACCTTAATCCTTAATAATTAATTATGTTTATAAATATTTATTAAAATAATTAATTAAATTTGAAATTATCCTTATTTAAAAACTTTATTAACTTGTAAAAAAGCCAAAGTTTGAGAAATAAATCAAAAAATTTCAATTAGGATATGTTTGTCGAAAGTGCCGATATAGCAATAGTGCTATACGGACACTTCGATAACTAATTTCGTGTCACTTTACTTTCATCCATACATCATATAACATAAGCAAAAGAATAATACAAAGTGTCAAACTATTCTACAACATATAGAGAATAATCATTAGCAATATAACTAACTTTTACTACTAACATTCAAAAATTACTTACTAACATTGTTACTAAACTAATAAGGTGACCACTTTTCCAGGTATAATCCAATCTAACAAACACCATATGGTAATAAAAACACAATAAGCTACTAGTAACAAATATATAAACAATATTTAAATTTAAAAAGTTAATATTTTGAAGGATGAATTTTTACTCACAATAGCTTACTAACATTGATCGAACTTGTTCTACAACTTCAAAAACCCTTAGATCTTTGCAAAAACGTTGGAAAAATGGAGCCTTTAAGCCAAAAACACTTGAATAGGTTTGGCCCTAGGGTATCTATGGCTCGAACAAGAGTGGATGAGGGGTGTGTGGACTTGTTTTGTGAAGGAGTTGTTGTAGAAGTGGATGGAAGGCTTTTAAACAAGACTTAAGGGCTTTTAAAATGGATAAAACTAAGGTTTTTAGATTTAAAAAATTTATGGAAGCCTGAAAACTTATAGAAAGCTTGCATGAAGTTTGGAAAATGAAATTGGAAATGAGAAAATGATAAAAAGAATTAGGAAATTTGCTTACATATAAAATGAACTAAACAAATTACTAAACAACCCCTATATACGTTACCCTCTACAACATTGCACTACCTCACCATGCCACCTCACCATTGTCTCCCATCATAAATTTTTAAATTTTCTTGTCCCCTTCATGAAAAATTGAACTAATATACCATAAATGCATTTGTCCTATATGTTTAAACCTTTTTGTTAAGGAATCTTCCATTTAAACTTTTTTTTTCTTGTTTTATTTTGCATAAAAAGTCACACCATAATTTCCTTAACTTAAGTATATATTTATATTTCTAAAATTTTCTATCTTATTTATAAATGAATGTGAATTTATTTACATTGTAGTTCATAATGTTTCCGACAACTTTTAGGCGACGAAAAGTCGAAAATTCAGAAAATGATTTCCGAGCACATTTTCGATTTTTCTTCGGACTAAATATTTTTGTAAACAAATTCTGAAAACCCTTTCACCATCACTAAATATTATTTTAAAGAGTTTTATTTTAGTAATAAATCCATTAATTAATTATTTAAAAATATTTGAAATATCCATATTTTAAAGAGGTTAAATTACGGGTCGTCACAAAAAATATTCAACAGAGGAAGATGATCAAGGAAGGGCTGTTCATTTAGTTGAGGGGTGTGATACAAAACTGATGGAATAAGGTAGTTGGAAATAAGGTCACCTGATAACTTAACGAAACAAACTTTCATAATTATTATAGAATTCATGCACCATGTTGTCTCTTTTTTCAGCAATTATTACTTCTTCATTACTAAATTCTTCACCACTCAAGTTTTTCCATATATGAACTATTATCGTTCTTTTCAGCAGCATCCACTTGCTTGTTACCCTTAATTGATTCTACAGTTTTAGTGCTACAAACTTCATCTTCAATTATCACCCTATTGTTTTATTCTACTTGGAAAACTCTATGTTTTATTCATTTCTTGCACCACCTTATCAAATCCAACCATTACCTAAACTTCAACACTGCTATTCTTTTGATTTTCTTCCAATACTCAACTTTTCTCCAAACATTTTTAACTCTATTATCCCTATTAGCTGTCAATGTGACCCATTTATAACCGTTTTCACTTAATTTTTATCTCCCACCATGTTCTCGTAAGTTTTCTCCTTTTATTTCTTCTAACTAAGGCATGTCTCCATATCATGCCCAAAACAAGTGCAATCATGACAAATTTTCAGTTTCCATTAGTAATGTACTTACACATACTGCTCATTCCCACCAGAAAGTTCCATTAGAAAACTGTAACCAAGATCGGATAGGGGAGAGACTTCTATTAAACATTTTTGCATAAGTATTCTACTAAGCTTCTCTGTCATTTCATCCATGCAAATCATTTTTCATGTTCTATTAACCATCAAGTTTGTACCAAGTGGCGACCAATCAATTAATGGTATTTTGAAATGTGAACCCAAATTACATCTGTCTTGATGCCACCATACATATTATTGTTCTTTGAAATCCAATACTTTACAATAAATATTTTGTTCCTCATAAAATTAGAACTTCACCCACTATTTTCTTTTTGTTACCTCATTTGATAATAAGAACAGACACACTATCCCTTCAGACTTCACTTTTATACTCCCTTTTAGTCTCCGACCTCCTTTAGATGCGGAATAACTCATTTGATAAGAAGAAAGGACACACCATCCAATAAAACTTTATTATTTTCTTTTTGTTACCTCATTTGATAATAAGAACAGACACACTATCCCATCAGACTTCACTTTTATACTTCACTTTTAGCAAAAAAATTAAATAATTCAAAAGCATCACTTTTAAGTTTAAGAAAAATTGTCCAAGTATATCTAGAATAATCATCTATAATTACAAAAACATATTTATTGTGATTAATTGATTGAACTTAAGATGGACCAAATAAATCTAAATGAAGTAATTCTAGAGGTTTAGAAGTATAAATCATATCTTTTAATTTAAATGAACTTTTCTTAAGTTTTCCTAATTGGCAAGCATCACATATACTATCTACTTTAAAGTCTAACTTAGGAAGACCTCTAACTAAGTCAAGTTTTGATAACCAAGATAACCATTTGAAATTTAAATGACCAAATTTTTTATGCCAATCCAAGGGTCACTTGTATTAGCCAAAAGACATAAGTTGTCACTTGAAACTTTCATACTGATAATGTAAATGTTTTTCTTCCTAATTCCTTCAAAGATAATATTTGACTTAATATCTTCGATGTGACATTTATCTTTTCCAAATTTAATTTAAATCCTTTATCACATAGTTGACTTATACTAAGCAAATTATATTTTAAATTCCTAACTAGCAAAATATCAAGAATAAGAGGAGTTTTAGAATTACTGACATTGCCGATGCCAATCACATATCCTTTTGAGTTATCTTCAAAGTTGACCAATCCACCATCTTGATATATAATGTCATTGAGTATCTCAGGATTTCCAGTCATATGCCTTGAATAGCCACTATCAAGTATCCATTTATCTTTATCAATTTGCATAGTTTTTCCATTGATTGTTGATTCTTCAAAAGCCATGCAACATGTCTGTTCCTGCATAACAAACCAATTAGATAGATAAGTGGACTTTTCATAAGAACTCTATCCAGATTTATGATACTTTGATGAAATGCATCAAACTAGTATTAACAAAATTTCCTAAAATTCCATTTTTAACTTTTCAAGTTTCAAATTACGAAAACTATGTCAACTTATGCTCCGATACCAATTGAAAGGGATAGCGGATTAAGGATCTTAAGGCTAATTTAACCCTAAGGGGGGTGAATAGTGTTTAATGGATTCTAAGACATATATGAACTAACTTAAAATTATGAAACAAACAAATGCAAAACTTAATCGCAGAACAATTACAAAATCAAACACAAATGTAGAAAGTAAATAAAAAATAGTAAAGGGAAAGAACACACCATATTTTATACTAGTTTAGAGTTATCCTACATCCAGCCCTGTACCAAGGCAAATCACCTCATACAGATTTTTATTATACCAATGTCAAGATTGCATTCCTTAATTTCTAAAGGCCTTAAGGTACCCTTCTATCTTACAAGACCGGGGAAAACTCTCTTGATTTACGGGCCAGAAGATTAGCCAATTGATTTCTAGGCACAAACACACCTTATAGAGAGACTCGATAAACTTTTGATTACAAATTGATTCTATAACTATGAATATCACTTTGATCTTCAAGAAAGGGCGGAGAATCAAACAATAATGAGATTCTAATTTGATTCACTTAAGAATTCAATAGAATTTCGATGCGTTCTTAAAAATATGAAAATTATAGAATATGGATTTTTGTAGAAGAACAAGTGAAGAAAATATGAAAATAGATGATTAAAAAATTCGTTTATGAAGCCTATTTATAAAGCACCAATGATCATAACCATTCGTGAAGAGATTTAAATGAATAGACACTTCATTTGAAAATTAAAACTTTCGAATTCAACAGCCACCATGTCGACATGGGGTATTCCATGATGTCGACATCCCTATGCCAAAATATTGTAAAATTTGTTTCTGAAAATGAAGTTTAAAACAGGAGTTTATTTTAAAACAAAAACAAATATATTTTAAGGCTAAAACATCCTTTTGAAAAATCTTTTGAAAGGATAATTTTAAGGCTAAAATATTTTGAAAAGCAGTTTTGAAAAACCATTTTGAATTAGTTTTGCAAGCTTCTTCCTGTAGAATATCTCATCACATCAGGACTTGAGAACTTGTACAAAACAAGGATGTTTGTGGGTTTGTAAGCCACTTGTCATAGTTTTGTAAGCTACTTGTCGTAGGTTTGTAAGCCACTAAGAAGGTAGAAATGGGTTCCATCCCAAATGAAATTCGAAATGAATATTTCGATGTTAATATGAAGTTTTAACAAAAAAACTAGACAAATATCCTGAAATCTTGATCTTGATTCTCATGAGTCTTCAACCTTCATTTCTTCATTCTTGATCTTGGTACTGTACAATCTTCAATAATCAGTGCATGCCTTATATATATCCTGTATAATAATATTCATATATATATATATATATATAGACAATAGCGTTAGCAGATAATCTATAATAAAATAAGTTACAAAGGTTGTTGTCATCAAAACTACTATTTCCAGTTCCTATCAATCTCCCCTTTTTGATGATGGCAACCTTATAAAATTTACTTACCACTTCGATCGTACCATAACTCCCCTTTACTCTAACAGATCCCCCTTACTCCCAGCCTACTATTTTATATAAATTTCTCCCCCTTTGTCATCAACTCTAACGACCCTGACTCGACCTTCGAAAATCGATATTTTAATACATTACCCGTATTCGAATGCCGTAGATTCAAACGTTTAGTCTGGTTCGCTAGAGATTATAACAACATTAGGTGACAACAACACAATGGAAACAGAAGAACGATTTTATTGATACACAACAATTGATACAAAAATCTGATACAAATGAAGTGATCAACATATATCAAAGATACGCAACAGCGGAAAAACAAAGCAGCGGTAGTAGAAAGACAATATCTTCAATGCCAAGCTCAAAGATCCCAAACCAGAAGCGAGAACCACCATCATGCCGAAGTTAAGCAAACTCGGTGCACAGTGTGATCGTCTAAAGCAAAAACTCCAAAGATTGCCAAAAGCTACACCTAATAGCTGACTATTTGATAACCTAACTCTAGGCTGCCCGTGTGGAAAATTGTGGGCACCTAGAGTTTAGAAAGGGAACAATAAACTCCAGGTCAGTCATGGGACTGGTGTGCGCAAATGAAAATAGTTATTTGAACTAAAAGAAATAGAAAGAAATTCGCTATGCTTTTGGGAAAATGAAACTACCATAAGGCCTCCCGCCACACACATAATGCAAACACACAAGTGGAGGAGATTTCTCCATATGGTAGTCAAAAATTTATACTAAAATCCTTTTGATATTATTATTAGTGCATAGTGAAGAAAACATTTTCGAAAGTATAATATTAATCTTAGCCAGCATACTACCATTATAGTATACAACTATAGCTACCATGTCTTATGGTAGGTTACCACCACGTTGCATGGCAGGTTATACAACTAAAATCGTACAGAGTTCGTATTGTTTTGTTTGGATTTCCAACAAATGGTCAGGCTGAGGAACTTCCTTCACCGAATAGGTATGCCTCTGGAGGGACGCCCCGAGAACTTAACCAGCTCTCTGCCAAGACAAGGCCGGGTTACCTCTGTAACTAGGTAACTACTGACATGAGTATGTCATCCCCCAATCGTCGCCGACCTTTATGTGAGGTACCTCTACACCAACAAATTCCAACAACCACATAAGTTGAATATCTGGGCTCCATACCATGATACCACTATTTATCCAGAAGGAAATGCACATACCCTAAAGGGCGCGACCCTCATAAACTTACTGCATTCTTTCTGTTTCGACCATTTCCGGGATGTGAGGTTCGACAAGGTCTAGTCCATAAAGCTACGCTTTTCACAAAAGCCATGCTTCGATCAACCAATGATCAGCAACACTTAGCATGCCACGTTACCAAATTGGGCATATATCACTAGTAACCAACAACTACATAACCTCTGAGCTCGTACGTCTCAGAGAAGGGTGTTGAGCTAAGAGAACAAATTCTCCGCCACCAATCAGAAATGTATTTGATAGAAACCAGCTTTACATCTCAAAGTGTAATGCCTGACATACGTCCATACATGTCCGTTTCAGGTTCGAACGGAACCGAAGGCACTTCAAAAGAAGCCCTTGCAAATCCAGGTAATCCCTAATCACGTCCGGACTCCGCATCACATGGGGAAATCTCTATACCGGGGTGTAATGGCCCGGAATTTTAGGCAATATCAATTTAATAATCTGTATTAATAATTTAACTGATTTGATAATTTTTCTTTGTAATTTTAATTTAATTGGTAAATTTATTCTTGTAAAGGTTAATAAAATTTTAATCTGGTAATATTGATCAATATCCTTTTAACAATTTAAAAATTGATAAGAATTGTTTTTCAAAGCTAATAAAATTTTATTCTATTTATAATATATATATATTTGATATATATTGTAAATAGAAATATCTTTTGTTTAAATAAAGATTGAATTTTCAAATTGAAATATATATGTATGTATATGTTATAATTTGATATTGTTTTGAAAATTTAATTTAATCTATTTATAATTTATATATGTATGAATTGTAAATTAAATCTTTGTTTTAAAACTTAATATTTTTCAAAAGTAAATTTAAGTTTTAACTCAATTGATTTCAATATAAGATAATTGTTATTTTAAATATGATAGTTTAAATAAAGTTTTGTTTGTTTTCTTTTAAGTGTTTAATTTTAAATGGTTAGATAAATGTTTTAGATTTTTAAATCCATGTAAAGATATATTTATATTATAATTAGTTTTAGAATAATTTCTTTTAAAAGTAAATTTATATATACATATGTAAATTATATTTATTAAGAGAATTAAATTAAGTAAGTTATATTTACATTTAAATAAAGTAAAAATTAATTAAAAATACAAGACATGTGTAAACATGTTAATTATCTTAATAACACATGTAAAGAAATTAAGTATTTAAGGTGACAAATGTAAGTCTATACAACATGTGGCATCATTTTCATTTATTAAGAATTTAAATTTATATAAAAATAATAGTTTGGAGAAAATATTTGTTTTTCACTTTTATTTCTTTGTTTTTCACTTCTTAACCCAAGCCAGAAATCTTTTTCAAATCTGAGATTTAAAATCCAAAAGAAAAGTATAATTTGAAAACTAAACTTGCAAACTCAAATGAAAAGCAAATCTGCAACATCAACTTATATCTGCAACCTTCAATCTGCAAATTCTAAGAGGAGTTCAACTGCAACTTCAACCTGTAATGCAAGAATTCATCCTCAACTCAGCAAGTTTATAACAACAAAATTTTGAAAACATGCAAGTGTTCCATCAGCAGCTTCAAGATCCATTTCAACACTTTTAAAACATCAATTTAAGCATGCAGTAGGAATTTATCAGCAAAAATCAAAGCATTATTCAGATAAATGTTCAAGCCTGGAATAAATTGAAACTGCTCTGCAATTTTTAAGGTGAGTAATTCAAATTTGTAGATGAATTTTTTGTTTGCATGTGGAATTTGCTATGATATTGAATAATGGTTTACATGAGTATTGTTGTATATCCATGGTTGAGGGTATGGAATGCTGGTATTAGATGAAAACTGTTTCTGTACATCTCCGTATAATTACAGAGGTTGTTCTTCTTAAAGAAGATGCAAAAATATTTCAAATTTACAACTTATTTGAACTTGTCATGAGAATGAAAAATGTATGTAAATGCTTGTTAGTAATTTTAAAAATAGTTTCATAATTTTAAAGTGCGACAAATAATTTTTAAATTGGAAAAACACAGTGAATCTTGATTTATGTCAAAAATCAACATTCTTAATTTCTGTTTTGGATTGTATAAATGAATTACATGTTAGAAATGATGAATTTTAACATGCATTACATAATTTTTAAATTGATATTTGTTTGGAAATGTTGAGTTGAGCTTTATGGCCAATTTGACAAATTGCCATTGGTCGAATCATTGATTCGAGTTGAAATTCTGGGTGAAGCTTGTTTTTCGGATGTTGATTATAGGAAAAATATGATTGGAATTTTCAAATGGATGAATTGTTTGAAATTGATCAAACTAGGGTTTAAGTTAGTTTCTGGCTCGGCTTAACTGTTGTGGTTTTACGACATGAGATGTTGATCGGAAGTGATCGTGTGGCTTGCGAGAGTGGTAGGGAGTTGAGTCGAAGGTGTAGTGTGGTCGGCGAGGATCGTCAATGTCGTGGTGGTCGGCATTGGGGGGATCTGTGTCGCGATGTTTTCTGCAGTTTCGATATTTTGGGTCGAATTTTTATTCGCGTTCGTATTCTAGAATCTGGGTTCGAATTGTTGCTCGCATGGGTTCATGTGACCGACGTAGATGATCGCGACGACCTGAGTTGGCCGGAGATGATGGGACATATGCATGTGTGTACGTTGTGTACACTGGAAGTTTGAGTGTTGGGGAAGAAGGTTTTGTCCAGAGAAGCTCTCGTGTTTTTGTTGAGATGTCTCGAAGAGACGGTGCTGGGAATTAACTCGGGGAAAGCTCGAGTAGCGACCGTGTTTATCTCGGGTGATTTGGTTGTTGTGTTTTGTTAGGTACTGTGAAATGATAGTTGCAAATAAACTTGAGTTTGAATAATTAAGGTAAGCATTTAAATTATAAACCAAGTTTATAAATGGAAACAATTTAAAACGTGTTGTTTGAAAATGAATATAAATCAAACTTTTTAAAATGTTAATTGAATTTAAATTTCAAATTTAAATTGTTTGAAGATGATTTCTTTTGTAAATAATTATCTTAATTAAATTTTGAGTTTTAATTTAAAAAATGTTTCGAATTTAATTATTTAATCAAAGTTTTAAAGTAATGTTTTTAATAACAAAGTTTTCAAATTATTTTGAAAATAAATAAGTTTAAATTAGATGTTAAAGTGTTTTAAATTTCAAAATTGATTTCTAAATTCCTTATTTCCAAATAAGGTTATTGTTAGGATTTTGAAATCCAAATAGAATAATTTGTTTTTAAGTTATTGAAATCAAATAATTTATTTATGAAGATAAATAAGGTTAAATTATTTGGATAATTAACTTAAGAATACGTAATTAAATATGATTTGTTAATAAGTAAAGATTAATTAAGATAAATGTGTTTTCTCAATTAATTAAAGATTTTGAAATATAAGATATTAATTAATTATTTAATTAATTTTCAATAATTAGTTAATTGTTTATTTAATTTTTAATATCACTTAATTATGGATTAATTAAGTGTAATTACTTAATGAAGTAATTAATGGTTAATTTTGAATGTAACTAAGAATGGTAATTACTTATGGAAGTAATTAGAGAAATTACTCATGGGAGTAATTAAGTTGAAGTGATTAATGAATAATCACATGATGTTATTAATCTAAGGATTGATTAATATAATTGTTTGAAGTTAATTAATTATAGATTAATTAATTAATTAAGAATTAAGAATTATTTAATGAGGGAATTAATTACTTGTTATGGTAATTAATGAAAGTAATTAGAAGATAATTACTTATGTAAGTAATTAAGGGTTAATTACTTAATTAATTTAGTTAATTAATGAATGTGATTAATTTTAAGATTAATTACTAAAGGTAATTAATTAAAAATGTAATAAATTAATAAAGTAATTAATTAAGAATTTATTAATTAATTTAAGTGATATATAATTACTTAATGAAGTAATTAAAGATTAATTAATTAGATTAATTAACCAAAGGTTAATATAATTAATTAAGAAGTTAATTAATTAAGATAAGTAATTACAAATTGTTAATTACTGTTTATGATTAATGAGATGATTAATTACAAGTTAATTATTTAATTAATTAAAGGAATTATTAATTAATAAGGATCATTAGTTAATTAATGATATTAATCAAGGTTGATTTATAAAAGTAATTAAATTAAGTGTGATTAATTAATTGTAATTAATTGAGGTTTAATGTAATTAATTATAGTTAATTAATAGAATTAAATGAAGGATCATTGTTAACCGGCATTTTGGCCCGGTTACAAAACGACAGTCGAAGACATTATTATTAGCGCTAGACAAGATTTTGACCTCGAAGAGCCTGGAGGTGTTAGCAAGTTGTCAGGCCCATTAGAAAGACGTTCGGCATAAAGCGACATTCGGTATTGAATATCGTTCGACACCTAAAGCACGTTCGGCAACTAGAACGTTCGGCATGTAGGGTTGTACTCGGCACAAATGAGCACTCGGCACGTTTGAACGTTCGGCTGTCGAAGGGTTGTACTCGGCCTGCTCTTTACTCGGCATATCCTTTTCTCGGCATGTCCTCTGTTCGGCATTCCCTCTACTTGGCATATCCTTTCACTCGGCATCCACGCCTCACACGGCAAACCCTTCACACGACAAGCCTTTCACTCGGCATGCTCCTCATCTGGCACACAAGTTCCACTCGGCATATCTTCCACTCGGCATTCTTACATGGCAAAGGTGTATCCTTCCACTCGGCATCCCAACATCGTTCGGCCCGCTTCCTCCATTCAACAGAGAGACCCATCGACCTGGAAAGGAAGGCACGGCATGCCGAACGTTCGGCCTGTTTCACTCGGCACGTAGAGCGTCCTGCCTCACTTCGTTCGGCATAAAGATGAAGGTTCGGCATTTGGTCGTTCGGCCTATTTGGGTCGACACATAGGGCTTACTCCATTTGGACCGAGTTATTCAGTTAACAGGCCCACCAGGAAAGTCCAACCCACCTTCATCTATAAATAGAGGGGCATGGGCACAGTGAAAGGGACCTTTTTCCGGGAACACTGGGGAGACTCTGCCATTTCTTATACTCTCCTCTTTTTAATTCAAACGGGTATCCAAGTGATTGATTTACGGATCGTATCTGTATTCAAGTAATTGAGAAAGCAATAAAGATTAAACTCAAAGTGGATGTAGGCAGTTACACCGAACCACTATAAATCTGGTGTTCTCGTTTTTGTTATTCTTTTTCATTGAATTACACTATTTTTCGGTTCTAATTTAATCTCTTCATTAATCTCTCTACATAACTCTACTCAAGGGTGTTAGTGACCAATTTTGGTGCTAACATTTTGGTGCTTTCACTGAGAATTGAATTTCTCAGCTTGATTGGATCTCATCATCTACTAGTGGATTTCCATATTCGCGAGATAGATCCAGTTGTACTAGAAAACTTCCTATTCTACTCAGATTTGAAAGAAATCTAAAGTAAGCTGGCAGCCGTAAGTTAATCAAGTGTTCGTGTTCATGTGAAAGGATTGGATTCACTGATGTACGCAAGATCTAAGGATTGGACGTTGAAGTTTGCACTCAAGTTGAATAAAGGCCGACCCTCCTCCAAAGGCAATTCAGCCGAACACTCCAAAAAAGGCGTATGCCGATCGCTCAAGAAAAGGCTTCAGCCGAACATTCCAAAAAAGGCGTATGCCGATAGCCCTAGAAAAGGCGTATGCCGAACACTCCAGGCCGATTCATACATCCAAATGCCGACCATACCTCCAGGCCGAACAGAAATTTGGCCGAGCAGAAATTTGGCCGAACAGAAATTTGGCCGAACAGAAATTTGGCCGAGTAGAAATTAGGCCGAGCAGAAATTTGGCCGAGTAGAAATTTGGCCGAACAGAAAGAAGGCCGAATAGAAATTTAGGCCGAACAGAACCAATGCCGAACGCTCTTGAATGCCGAGTGCTCTCTAATGCCGAATGCTTCTGAATGCCGAACGCTCTCGGATACCGAACGTTCCTAAATGCCGAGCGCTCTCTAAGGCCGAACGCTCTCTAAATGCCGAGCGCTCTCTAATGCCGAATGACCCCTATTTTCAAAAAAAAATAAAAAATCGGGTACGACCCGAATTTCCAAATATTGAATCCAAAACTCAACTTAATAAAGGAACATCCTATCTACTTCCCTTACATCCCCTGGTCGGCCAGGGCATAGAGGATCTAGCGACAGCTTCTAAATGACAACAAGGGAACGGACAAACTACCGCTACTCAAACGATACACTCAAAGGGATACCATACTGATCACCATTGAGGAGAATCGACCTCCATATATATTTTGGAAGCCAGCTACCTGGAGAGCTTCCTACAACCATGGATCGTTTCTATGATAAAAATGAATCTAAACCAAAGTGTGGAGGAGCGGAACAGACTAAGAAAAATAACAATGAAGGCCCGTTGGCTAAGGATGTAGATCCTAGTAGCTGAAACAAGACCTTATAATTCGGCTCATATGCTCTTTGAAAGATTCAACTGACAACCTCTACTTGAAGACTCACGACTCGAAGTGGTACTGGAAACCAACCTCGAAAGAGTACACCAAAGTCTGAAGAAACTCAGGGGAATGTTGTATATTCCCAAATGCTCACTAATCCTAACACGGACGATTACAAACACCTCCGAGGTGTGATCGAAAAGCTGATCTAGAAAATAAAGCTTCAATAGTATGTACATTTCCTACAGAATGGCGGGCAGCGAATATCCGATACCTATTAATAAAGGGCTATGATTATCAGTTGGGCTGCTGATGGCCGACTTCCCTTTGAAAGGAGCCAGGGGCAAAAGTCGAATAGCGAGCGCACGATGCTGCTTCACTTATCAATGAGATTTATCATAATCTTCTTTCAATTATTTCCATTTCTATTTTAATTGTTCTATGAACTACGACTAACTTGAACTAAACTACTTTCAAAACGATGTAGGAGATTGGATACTCAGATTTGGTCACCAACCAATCCACACAGACCATGATCGGACGTGTGGAGTTACATCTAGACGAGAATGATTCAATCGCTCATCATCAATCATGTGCCTTTAATTTGGGGCCAAGAATTAGAGATTGAAAAGCTCATCACGATTAGAGCCCAAATACAAAGTCGACATGACTGACCATCCATTCATTGACCTCCACGTTTGACTCAGAGACCTGAATAGGGCTTGGAATGAGTATGGCTCGATCGCCCACTCAAATCAAGTCATAGAACAAAGTTGGACAAAATACAGATGCCCCTCTTGAAGCTTAGTGATGTCGGGATCTGTCCAGAGTGGACGTGATTTGTTCATCTACACATCAAGTCCTACCTTGAACACAAAAGGTTATTCGAAAGCCCGACTTGAAGTAGTTGAGGTGGACTGCCTACTCGTTAACCATCGCCCTCAATGCATGGACACGACTGCACCTTGGAACATATGCAACTTACTTTGTCTACTCAACAATCTATTATCCTTATTTTCTAGAAGGAGATACGGAGAAAATTATAAGAGATTTGGCTATCTAACCCAACACGGATGTGATCCAACCATCTGTCATATAACTCCTTCCTTGACTTGATGGGAAGAGCTATAATCACCAAGCGGACGAGAATCGATCGTCCATTTTTCAAATTTCATCCCTCAAGCTGGGGGCAAGATCCCATTCCATGAGAAAACGTGGTTCGACTGTTCATTCGACAACATTAGCCTCGATACGGTAGATGAATACAAATTAAAGAGTGAAAATACGACTACTATCAACTTAAACCTCCAAGTCCCCAGAGCGTCGACTGGAGTACTCTAAGTCCCCAGAGCGCGGACTAGAGTATAAACGACTTAAACCTCCAAGTCCCCAGAGCGTGGACTAGAGTACTCTAAGTCCCCAGAGCGCGGACTAGAGTATAAATGACTTAAACCTCCAAGCGCCCAGAGTGCGGACTGGATTACTCTAAGTCCCCAGAGCGCGGACTAGAGTATAAATGACTTAAACCTCTAAGTCCCCAGAGTGCGGACTGGAGTACTCTAAGTCCCCAGAGTGCGGACTGGAGTATAAACGACTCAAATCTCCAAGTCCCCAGAGTGCGGACTAGAGCATAAACGACTTAAACCTCCAAGTCCCCAGAGCGCGGACTGGAGTACTCTAAGTCCCCAGAGCGCGGACTAGAGTATAAATGACTTAAACCTCCAAGTCCCCAGAGTGTGGACTGGAGTACTCTAAGTCCCCAGAGTGCGGACTAGAGTATAAACGACTTAAACCTCCAAGTCCTCAGAGCGTGGACTGGAGTACTCTAAGTCCCCAGAGCGCGGACTAGAGTATAAACGACTTAAACCTCCAAGTCCCCAGAGCGTGGACTGGAGTACTCTAAGTCCCCAGAGCGTGGACTAGAGTATAAACGACTTAAACCTCCAAGTCCACAGAATGCGGACTGGAGTACTCTAAGTCCCCATAGCGCGGACTAGAGTATAAATGACTTAAACCTCCAAGTCCCCAGAGTGCGGACTGGAGTACTCTAAGTCCCCAGAGAGCGGACTAGAGTATAAACGACTCAAATCTCCAAGTCCCCAGAGTGCGGACTAGAGTATAAATGACTTAAACCTCCAAGTCCCCAGAGTGCGGACTGGAATACTCTAAGTCCCCAGAGCGCGGACTAGAGTATAAATGACTGAAACCTCCAAGTCCCCAGAGTGCGGACTGGAGTACTCTATGTCCCTAGAGCACGGACTAGAGTATAAACGACTCAAATCTCCAAGTCCTCAGAGTGCGGACTACAGTATAAATGACTTAAACCTCCAAGTCCCAGAGTGCGGACTGGAGTACTCTAAGTCCCCAGAGCGTGGACTGGAGTATAAATGACTTGAACCTCCAACTCCCTAGAGCGCGGACTGGAGTACTCTAAGTCCCCAGAGCGCGGACTAGAGTATAAATGACTTAAACCTCCAAGTCCCCAGAGCGCGGACTAGAGTATAAATGACTTAAACCTCCAAGTCCCCAGAGCGCGGACTGGAGTACTTTAAGTCCCCAGAGCGCGGACTAGAGTATGAATGACTTGAACCTCCAAGTCCCCAGAGTGCGAACTGGAGTACTCTAAGTCCCCAGAGTGCGGACTCGAATATAAGCAATTCGGATCTCCTAGTTCCCTGAATATGAACTATGACACAGATGACTTGAATTTGTCAAATCCCTGACATACGGGCAAGAATGTATTCTAAGTGCTCGAAGCACAGAATGGAAGTTCAACAACTCCCGAAGTGTTTCCGAGTTATATGAAGATGGACCGAGAAGTCTATGTTACTCACAACTGCTTGGATCAACATCACAATCACAAAGAAAACTGAACAATAAGAGTCTTTTGTAAGAAGGAAAAATGAACTAAACTTTAATGAGAAATGAGTTCCTATTACAACCCTCCAAAGTTCGAAGTCAACATTCTATTTACAAGGACTAAGGAAATAGATGAAAATAATTACATGACTTAAACTAACTCTCGTTGAATTAGGATAGTAATCACTTCTTGTACTTCTTCAACTCCTTTCCGGACGGCTCCTCTCCATAGCATTTACCCTTGGTACTGTTCTTTGATAGAGGGGTAGCAACTGAAGAAGTACGGAGAACTTCCATAGGCTTGGACCCGCCAGGAAGGATGACCTTCAACGACTTGTTCAAAGGATCGTCCAAGTCCACAACTCGGGGCTCGACCTTGACCCTGACCTTCTCTTTCTCGAGCCGCTCCTTCATGCTCAATTCGGATGTGTTATTGGAGGCGCCTTTAATTTCTACTTCATAACCCCCGTCGGTATAGGAGGAGGTTCCGGACTTGTCTTCATCAAGCGCTCCAATCACCGGAGCACGGACTGGAGTACTCTAAGTCCCCAGAGTACGGACTCGAGTATAAACGACTCAGAAACCTCTATGTCCCCAGAGTGCGGACTAAAGTGCTCCTAGTCTCCTAAGTGCAGACTAGAGTATAAACGACCTAAGAACCTCTACATCCCCGTAGTGCGGACTAGAGTGCTCTAAGTCCCCTGAGTGCGGACTATAGTATAAACGGCTTAAAAAACCTCTACATCCCCAGAGTGCGGACTACGATACTATCAGTCCCCAGAGCACGGACTAGATTATAGAAGACTTGAGAAGAATCTCCAAATCCCAGAAGCGGACTAGATTACTCTAAAATCCCAGAATGCGGACTGGAGTATAAACGAGTTGACAAAAATCCCTGCGTCTCGAAATGTGGACTAAAGCATAAACCATTCGACAAATCTCTAAGTCCCCGGAGCATGGACCGAAGCATGAGTACAAATTGGGCGCGAATCAACCGGGGGAGAATAACACTAAGTCACCAGAATGCAGAGTGGTGTATAAACATCGATAAATAGACGAGTGGATTCCGACCATTCTCTATTACGCAAACTTCGGCATGGAATCGACCGAAGGATTATTAACCCGCTGAGGATGGAGTTCGACCATCCAACTAGTGGCCTGGCCAAATCAATGCTGGGAGCATGGGTACAAATCACTAAAAAGCTGAATACGACAGCTTACTATAGCTCTAGCGTGGCGTTATTTATAACTTGAAGCAACGACTGCAGGGAAGCCTCAATACAGAACCAATCGAAATGGCATCCAAAGCTACGAGCAATCGACTATATCATACCTCAGATCGAGGGTCAATACCAATCCGCACCAAGCACATACGAATGTGACTCGGATGTTTCTTGAAAAACTATGACCTCCAGAGTGTGGAAAGGAGGGTAAACCATGAATACTTGGTCAAAAATTCTCCAGCACCCTCATTCGATTCGTCAGGGGGAGTATGAAACTGGATGAGCATAACCCGACTGCATTTGTAGCCAACTTTACCCTGAGAACCGATTACATAGCATGAACCAAAGTGGACGTAGATGACCATCCACTGTCCAAATTACGCCCTGAAACTGACGTGGCATCGAAGTATTCCCCTTGGAATGAAAAAAACACGATAAAATCCAAGATAGGCGAGACCTAGTCTCCCATCGACTGACATGATCCCACGAGTCAGCGGGAAAGAGAGTAAAGCTAAAGGGCATGGCTGGCCTTCCTACTTATCGATGTATGCCCAGACCTGGGGGCACGAGTGAGAAGCAGGATGAATGTGAACCGACTATTCACCGATCACCTCTATGTCTTTGGAATTTAGGTGAGAGCATAGACATGGCTAGAATGGCTATTCAACCGTCCATGCAGTACATTTATCAACCTGAGACTGGGGGAAGACGCATGGTCGTCCAAAGACTGGCTACGATAGCTCAGTATTAAAACTTATATATAGTGCTTACAGCTACTCAAGGCAATGACCGAAAGGATGCCTAGAGATAGAATCATTAAATCGATACCTTAGCTCATGGGCAATTGACTTTCACTCCAACTCGAAGGACGGGTAAAGGATCGCGAATGCATTGAATAGAAAGTGCATTACTCGAATATACAAGCAAATTCAAACTCATAGCAAGATCCAGCTATACAGTTACATGCCACTCAAGGCTGACCCCCACCGACATTTCCTTCAATGCGCTTGTAAGCCTGATCTTTGGCCATTCGCTGATAATCTATTAGAGCATTCAGAGTCCTTCACTATTAGACTCAATAACTCATGACAAGAATCTAGGATTCGACTAGAGTAACCGTCAACATTGGCCGTCCCAACCATATTTCACATTGAATGTTATGCAAAATAGTTACATCTGTACTCAAAGAATCTGGGATGGCACCTGCTAAGCTGACGGTCGACATTACAGCCAGCTGTGGTGACCCCATCCCGGGTGCTAAATATCGGATCACAGCTCAGTGTAGTGATGATAGAAGAATTAGTTGGATTTTTCTGAATAAATGATGATATGCTCCCTTGGACCCATTCTGGCATGCATATGTGATTTCATTAACTATCGCGAGCCATGCATCGAATATTAACCCGAAGCTACAAAATCTAGCATAATATCTATTGATTTCACCATGAAAGCTCCACTCTTACTTTTAGGCTCAATCCATCAACGTCTATGCCTACCAGCCGTTGCGACAGGGCACACGATGATCTGAGACGTCTGAAAGACTACTTAAATAAAACAACAAAACTAAACTAATTCGATATCACTTATTTCCCTCGAAGGGCTATCTAAGGACGGAAATCAGCAGACCTCACACCCAAATTCACTACCTCAGAACACTACTCGAAGAGTAGCAGAGAACCAACCATAAGATGGAAAATGTACGCGGATGGAGCATCCAATGATCAGTGTTATGGCATAGGAGTCATGATAATAACTCCTGAGGAACGATCAATCTGCTACGTCCTGAAACTCGATTTACCTATAACAAACAACGATTCTTAGTATGAAGCCTTGGCTGCCAGCCTCAAACTTGCTAGAGGATTTGAAGTGAAAACTTTACATATCTTTTGTGATTCTTGATTGGTAGTATACAAATTTAAGGAAGTTGATCTTGCTAGGGGGCGTTGTCTTGCTTTTTATCTCGACCACGTCCAAGGGCCACTAACCGACTTCACGTATTACATCATTACACACGTACTCAGCGAACAAAATGAAAAGGTGTTATGGTTGATTCCTGTCGAAGACTATCTACAATGAGGAATTCTTACTGAACGGAGGAATGGAAAATGACAGATCCTCCTCAAATCTTCATGACAAATCATCTAAGAATAAGTCGTGTGTCAAAATGAGTTTATCCATCCCCATGCTTCGGCGCATCGCCCATGATGACATCTTAAGCAAATTCGATGAAGAAGAATGCGGTAATAGCATCAGGGGGAAAACCATGATAAAGAAGATACTATGCTGTAGGTATTACTAGCCAACTATCAATCTAGATACGGTCGATCATGCTAGACAATGCAAAAAGTGCAAGATGTTCGCAAAAATCCAGGAACCCCACCGATGGAAATTACTCAAATGGCTAGTCCACAGCCGTTTCCCACTTGGGGGCATTGACGTCCTCTTCTTACCAATCCTAAAGGTAGAACGAAATGCACCATCATAGTAATTGATTACTTCGCCGAATGGGCAGATAAAGAACTCTTAACCACGACCAAGATGAAGAAAATAATCAACTTCTTCATCCATAACGTCATCTGTCCTTATGACCTTCCATGATCCATTACACCTGCAAATGGACAGGTTGAAGCTGTGAGTAAAATCATAGAGCTTTTACTGAAAAGGGGTTTGGAAAACTCCTCAAGTGGCTGATTGCAACCCTTATTTCACAGAAAATACAATCAAGGAATCGCAATTGAATTGCAATTAAACTGGACGGAGTTGGCGACGACTTATGAGCATATAAAACGAATTCGAGAGCCAATGGAAAGAACATGTACCCAAATGTGCATGCGTACATCCGAACAAGTCCGACTTCTTGAAATCAACAGAAATTGAATTCTCACTAAGGGCTATTAAGAAAAGACTAGATCAGATAGCCGAAGCTTGTTAGCTCTGTAGAATCAGACACGGCTGGTCACTGATGAACTACAACCCTGGATTTGTAATATTGGGAATCAACCAAGCGTCAAGACGGCCAAAGAAGGATATTACAGCTTGGGAGGATAAAGTCGAAGGATAATGACTATTCAGGAAACATGATGGATTTCTTTCTGAAGACAAGGAATACTCGCTGATTCAAAGCGTGTTGTGTTGCTTCACACGACACACTTTGGGGGGAAAATGTTAACCGGCATTTTGGCCCGGTTACAAAACGACAGTCGAAGACATTATTATTAGCGCTAGACAAGATTTTGACCTTGAAGAGCCTGGAGGTGTTAGCAAGTTGTCAGGCCCATTAGAAAGACGTTCGGCATAAAGCGACGTTCGGTATTGAATATCGTTCGACACCTAAAGCACGTTCGGCAACTAGAACGTTCGGCATGCAGGGTTGTACTCGGCACAATTGAGCACTCGGCACGTTTGAACATTCGGCTGTCAAAGGGTTGTACTCGGCCTGCTCTTTACTCGGCATATCCTTTGCTCGGCATGTCCTCTATTCGGCATTCCCTCTACTTGGCATATCCTTTCACTCGGCATCCACGCCTCACAAAGCAAACCCTTCACACGACAAGCCTTTCACTCGGCATGCTCCTCATCTAGCACACAAGTTCCACTCGGCATATCTTCCACTTGGCATTCTTACATGGAAAAGGCGTATCCTTCCACTCGGCATCCCAACATCGTTCGGCCCGCTTCCTCCATTGAACAGAGAGACCCATCGACCTGGAAAGGAAGGCACGGCATGCCGAACGTTCGGCCTGTTTCACTCGGCACGCAGAGCGTCCGGCCTCACTTCGTTCGGCATAAAGATGAAGGTTCGGCATTTGGTCGTTCGGCCTATTTGGGTCGGCACATAGGGCTTACTCCATTTGGACCGAGTTATTCAGTTAACAGGCCCACCAGGGAAGTCCAACCCACCTTCGTCTATAAATAGAGGGGCATGGGCACAGTGAAAGGGACCTTTTTCCGGGAACACTGGGGAGACTCTGCCATTTCTTATACTCTCCTCTTTTTAATTCAAACGGGTATCCAAGTGATTGATTTACGGATTGTATCTGTATTCAAGTAATTGAGAAAGCAACAAAGATTAAACTCAAAGTGGATGTAGGCAGTTACGCCGAACCACTATAAATCTGGTGTTCTCGTTTTTGTTATTCTTTTTCATTGAATTACACTATTTTTCAGTTCTAATTTAATCTCTTCATTAATCTCTCTACATAACTCTACTCAAGGGTGTTAGTGACCAATTTTGGTGCTAACAATCATTGATTATTGTAATTAATGATAGTAATTAAAGGTTAATTACTGTATATGGTTAAGGCTAATTACTTGAATGTGATTGAAAGATAACTAATCAATAGAGATTAACTAGAGATGATTAAGATGATTAATTTATTTATTTGGAATAAATTAATGAAGAAGGATTTAGGTAATCTAATTGATTTAGAGTTAATCAATTCTGTTTTGGATGATTGGTTAATATTGATTGATTTATATTGGATGATTGATATTGGGTGATTGGTTGATACTGGATGATTTGAATATCTCTGATATGTGATATGCTGCTTCGTGAGATGAATGGTTGTTATGAATTATCTATTGTGATAGTGTGATTCACCTATCTGTTTATATCATCCTGAATATAAGTTAAACTGTTTCAAACCCTTAAACAACTTGGACATTAAAATGGCGTTTGGTTTCGGTGAGACCGGGATCGGGTTTGCTACAGTACAGCGTGATAGGGGGTTCTCGCTTTGCGTTAGGTGGCGAACGAAAGACTCTTACCCCTACATACCCCCGGGGGTAGTATAAGGCCTTGCGGGGTTGGTTAGCTAGGTGCTTACAGTCGAGAGGCTGGCCGTAAAAGCAAACCCGAAGTACCAATGGGAGCCACGGCGGGGATGGGATGGTTGAAAAGCCTACCATTCGAGTGGGCCACTGTTGATGGTTGTAAAGCCTAGACTACGACAGGTGGTATCAGAGCATTAGGTTGAGTGAATACCTAGGCTCCGGAGTGGTGTCTTTCTTGAGAGAGCGTACTTGTAATTTTTATATATAACTATATAACTATATATATATATATATATATATATATATATATATATCTTCCTGATCTGTTAGGTTATCTGTTTCGATTTTCCAACATAAGTTTTAGAGGTAGATGGAGTAGTGGTGTGTGTGTAACACGACTACCACTGATAAAAGAGGTCTATATGTTGAGGTTGGAAGTACTTGTCGAGACTGTAGACCTAATACCGTCTCGAGTGAGATTTGCAGTTTGGAGTAAGGATTTTTCTGATATCCGAAGGAAATCTTTTTAAAGATTCGGAGTTTATCTTTGAGGTGTAAGTTTGGATCTGTCGGAAGTGCAGAAGTAAGTGATGGTATCTTGTTAACTGCGTGATGAGATGCAGTATCCATGGAGATTTTCCGAAGATGTTTTCTCTTGAAGCAGTTTAGAAGTAGTTGAGGTGCAGTCTTTACGTGCCACAGGGAAGATTCATCTGTATAGAAGTTATACGGACCTTTAGCATGGAGATTGGGTGTTCTGGAATATGAGACTAAGGTCTATAAGTTGTTTCGCTTCGACATGGTCTCATTTGTCATTTCTTAAGGAGATCGAGATGTTGATGCTTGGTTTGGAGCCCGAATTTCTTGAGAGGATGTCTGCCATCTCTAAGGTCTGTTGGGTGGTTTGTTGTTAGTTTTGGTTTTCGAGGAGCCTTTGGATTTGAAGTCTTTGGTTAGCTGTGGTAGCAGTGCAGCTCGAAGTATTCGGTGTGCAGACGAGAAGGTCTTTTAGCTTTGCTGTATCATCAAGGTGGAGTTTGGAAGCAGTAGTGTGGTCGTTTCTCCGATGGTTCAGGAATCTTGGTGGTTCTTCTTTCAGCAGTCCGGGCAGTTGTGGAAGTTTTCTTGAAGGGTTAACCTTGTTTGGAAAAGTTTAAAGCTGTTCTAATTGGTAAAGAGAGGACAGTTCCTTTGGAATCTGAATTAGGTTGGATCGCAAAAGTGACTTGCGATTAGTTTGGTAACTTATTTTGAGCAATCTTTTGTTTGGGAATGAGGATTCTCATGTGGAAGTAGGAGCTACTGAAGTAATCAGAAGTTTGTCTGCGTCTGGAGTTGAGTTCCATATTGTTTTGGTTCCAGAAGCGATTCTGGTAGTTAACCGAGAAGGAGAGTTGGTGTAGCAGCTTAGAAATTTTTGGAATTTGGATTGGTCAGATCTAGTTTTGAGTTGGGATTCTGCTGTAAGGTTGTGTGACCGAGTCAGATGAGTCACTCAGATTATTTGGATTTGATGAACAAAGTTCTGGATATATTGGATAAGTTTGTACTCGTGTTCATCAACAGTATTCTCATTTATTTTAGAATCAGAGTTGTGTAGCGGAAGCAAGGTAGCAGCTGTGCAAGGAAGGAAGTAAATTCAGTTTGCTATTGCTTGTGAAGTAGAGCTTGTGTTTTGGATTTTGAAGGATTTTGGAAGACTTTTTCTATTGGATAGGATCCAGGAACTGGTTTGTTTTGGTCTAGTTGTTTCTGGAAGTATCAGCATAGGTTGAGCTAATCAGGGAGAAGATTGGCAGCCCAGGATTGTCTGTTGAGTTATGCAGATATGAGATAAGGAGTTTGGAATTCAAAGTTGGAGACTTCATGGTTGCTAAGATTTCTCTGGTTAAGAGAATAGTAACTGGATAAGATTGGATGGTTAGTTCTGAGATATTTGAGATTTCTTATCTGTGTTTTGATAGGATAAGATTGAATTGCCAGTTTGGATAGCTGAAATTCATTATATTTCACGTATCTCTGAGGGAGTACGTGTATGATTCATCATTGGTTGTTGAATCTGTAGTCCAGTTGGATTTTGGAGGTTGAGCTAGACTTGAGTATAGTCTGATGTTTTGGTCAGATTGGTGGATCTAGAGATGAGAGGAGCTCTGGATTTTGGTGGTGTAGTCAGTTTAGCTTCTATAGAGCGAGTCTCCTAGTGATTTATACTTGGGAAACTCTAGATAGTATTTGAGATTTATTCTGATTTATGTTAGGATAATTAGTTAGGGTTGTTTGTTTGATCGATTGCTATGGGTGTTAGTAACTGGATGACAGGCATGCTTTGCTGTTTGAAATTATAATCTTTGCTGGGTTATTAAATTACCTTTGCTTTTAAATTTTGGGGACGAAATTATTTTAAGGGGGAGGATTTTAACGACCCGGAATTTTAGGCAATATCAATTTAATAATCTGTATTAATAATTTAACTGATTTGATAATTTTTCTTTGTAATTTAATTTAATTGGTAAATTTATTCTTTTAAAGGTTAATAAAATTTTAATCTGGTAACAATGATCAATATCCTTTTAACAATTTAAAAATTGATAAGAATTGTTTTTCAAAGCTACTAAAATTTTATTCTATATATAATATATATATTTGATATATATTGTGAATAGAAATATCTTTTGTTTAAATAAAGATTGAATTCTCAAATTGTAATATATATGTATGTATATGTTATAATTTGATATTGTTTTGAAAATTTAATTTAATCTATTTATAATTTATATATGTATGAATTGTAAATTAAAGCTTTGTTTTAAAACTTAATATTTTTCAAAAGTAAATTTAAGTTTTAATTCAATTGATTTCAATATAAGATAATTGTTATTTTAAATATGATAGTTTAAATAAACTTTTGTTTGTTTTCTTTTAAGTGTTTAATTTTAAATGGTTAGATAAATGTTTTAGATTTTTAAATCCATGTAAAGATACATTTGTATTATAATTAGTTTTAAAATAATTCCTTTTAAAAGTAAATTTATATATACATATGTAAATTATATTTATTAAGAGAATTAAATTAAGTAAGTTATATTTACATTTAAATTAAGTAAAAATTAATTAAAAATACAAGACATGTGTAAACATGTTAATTATCCTAATAACACATGTAAAGAAATTAAGTATTTAAGGTGACAAATGTAAGTCTATACAACATATGGCATCATTTTCTTTTATTAAGAATTTAAATTTATATAAAAATAATAGTTTGGAGAAAAGATTTATTTTTCACTTCTTAATCCAAGCCAGAAAATCTTTTTCAAATCTGAGATTTAAAATCCAAAAGCAAAGTATAATCTGAAAACTAAATCTGCAAACTCAAATGAAAAGCAAATCTGCAACATCAACTTATATCTGCAACCTTCAATCTGCAAATTCTAAGAGGAGTTCAACTGAACTTCAACCTGTAATGCAAGAATTCATAATCAACTAAGCAAGTTTATAACAACAACATTTTGAAAACATGCAAGTATTTCATCAGCAGCTTCAAGATCCATTTCAACACTTTTAAAACATCAATTTAAGCATGCAGTACGATTTTATCAGCAAAAATCAAAGCATTATTCAGATAAATATTCAAGCCTGGAATAAACTGAAACTGCTCTGCAAATTTTTAAGGTGAGTAAATTTAAAAAAAAAACAGTTTTAACAAATCTGTAGATGAATTTATTGTTGCATGTGGAATTTGCTATGATATTGAATAATGGTTTGCATGAATATTTTTGTTATCCATGGTTGAGGGTATGGAATGCTGGGTATTAGATGAAAACTATTTCTGTACATCTCTGTATAATTACAGAGGTTGTTCTTCTTAAATAAGATGCAAAAATATTTCAAATATATAACTTATTTGAACTTGTCATGAAAATGAAAAATGTATGTAAATGCTTGTTAGTAATTTTAAAAATAGTTTCATAATTTTAAAATGCAACAAATAATTTTTAAATTGGAAAAACACAGTGATCTTGATTTATGTCAAAAATCAACCTTCTTAATTTCTAATTTGGATTGTATAAATGAATTACATGTTAGAAATGATGAATTTTAACATGCATTAAATAATTTTTAAATTGATATTTGTTTGGGAATGTTGAGTTGAACTTTATGGGCAATTTGACGAATTACCGTTGGTCGAATCATTGATTCGAGTTGAAATTCTTGGTGAAGCTTTTTTTAGGTTGTTGATTATGGGAAAAATACGATTGGAATTTTTGTATGGATGAATTGTTTGAAATTGATCAAACTAGGGTTTAAGTTAGTTTCTGTCTCGGCTTTACTGTTGTGGTTTTTGCGACATGAGATGTTGATGAGAAGTGATCGCGTGGCTTGCGAGAGTAGTGGGGAGTCGAGTCGAAGGTGTAGTGTGGTCGGCGAGGATCATCAATGTCGTGGTGATCAGCGTTGGGGGGGGATCTGTGTCACGATGTTTTCTGCAGTTTCGAGATTTTGGGTCGAATTTTGATTCGCGTTCGTATTCTAGAATCTGGGTTCGAATTGTTGCTCGCGTGGGTTCATGTGACCGACGTAGATGGTCGCGACGACCTGAATTGGCCGGAGATGATGTGACATATGCACGCATGTACGTTGTGTACAATGGAACGTTTGAGTTTTGGGGAAGAAGGTTTTGTCCGGAGAAGCTCTCGTGTTTTTGTTGAGATGTCTCAAAGAGATGGTGCTGGGAATTAACTCGGGGAAAGCTCGAGTAGCTGCCACGTTTATCTCGGGTGATTTGGTTGTTGTGTTTAGTTAGGTACTGTGAAATGCTAGTTGCAAATAAACTTGAGTTTGAATAATTAAGGTAAGCATTAAAATTATAAACCAAGTTTATAAAAGGAAACAATTTAAAACGTGTTGTTTAAAAATAAATATAAATCAAACTTTTTAAAATGTTAATTGAATTTATATTTCAAATTTAAATTGTTTTAAGATGATTTCTTTTGTAAATAATTATCTTAATTAAATTTTGAGTATTAATTTAAAGAATGTTTTGAATTTAATTATTTAATCAAAGTTTTAAAGTAAGGTTTTTAATAACAAAGTTTTCAAATTATTTTGAAAATAAATAAGTTTAAATTAGATGTTAATGTGTTTTAAATTTCAAAATTGATTTCTAAATTCCTTATTTCCAAATAAGGTTATTGTTAGGATTTTGAAATCCAAATAAAATAATTTTTTTTTTAAGTTATTGAAATTTATTTAATTTCAAATAATTTACTTATGAAGATAAACAACGTTAAATTATTTCGATAATTAAGTTAAGAATACTTAATTAAATATGATTTGTTAATAAGTAAAGATTAATTAAGATAGATGTGTTTTCATAATTAATTAAAGATTTTGAAATATAAGATATTAATTAATTATTTAATTAATTAAAAATAATTAGTTAATTGTTTATTTAATTTTTAATATCACTTAATTATGAATTAATTAAGTGTAATTACTTAATGAAGTAATTAATGGTTAATTATTGAATATAATTAAGAATTGGAATTACTTATGGAAGTAATTAGAGAAATTACTCATGGGAGTAATTAAGTTGAAGTGATTAATGAATAATCACATGATGTTATTAATCTAAGGATTGATTAATATAATTGTTTGAAGTTAATTAATTATAGATTAATTAATTAATTAAGAATTAAGAATTATTTAATGATGGAATTAATTACTTGTTATGGTAATTAATGAAAGTAATTAGAAGATAACTACTTATGTAAGTAATTAAGGGTTAATTACTCAATTAATTTAGTTAATTAATGAATGTGATTAATTTTCAGATTAATTACTAAGGGTAATTAATTAAAAATGTAATAAATTAATAAAGTAATTAATTAAGAATTTATTAATTAGTTTAAATGAAATATAATTACTTAATGAAGTAATTAAAGATTAATTAATTAGATTAATTAATCAAAGGTTAATATAATTAATTAAGAAGTTAATTAATTAAGATAAGTAATTGCAAATTGTTAATTACTGTTTATGATTAACTAGTGCGTGGCCCGATCTACGCACACGGGTAGATAAATAAGAATAGATGACGTAGTTTTTGAGTTATTTGTTATCGCTTGCAGGTCTATATTTTATGTGATATACTGTTTGGAATTTGATAATCGTGTTGTATTTTTTTATTTGTGTCTTATGTTACACCAGGAGATAATGTTGTTGTACTAAGTTTTTAGTTAGGTAATAATCTGTTTGCTAATTCTGTTGGACACCGGTAATTTTTATAATTTTTGAAGTTCATATATTTGGTTAAACATCGTATTAGAATCCTATAAACATTCGAGCTGAAGTAGGAAATGGTAATGTTTCTGGTTTATGTAAATTAAACTAGTTAAGGTATGCTAATGTATGAAGTATAATATTTATGAGTCAATTGGGTCTTTGGAGATTATTGCTCTTGTTTCTATTTAGTTGTGGATTTTTTTCGTATGCATGGTGGATGGGATTCTTTAATTCAACTTGTTATCCAAACAACTTTTATCTGCTTCATCGCCTTTGTATTGCAGAATAAAATGCAGCTTCCTTTGCTTGCAGAACTTTTTTTATCTTATGTTGCACAAATGTGGGATCCAAATGCATATCGTGTAATATGAAATATTTAACTTTGAGGCATCAAAAAATTGAAGGATGGGACACTGAAATGTACCGAGGCTACATATATTCCAGTTACTGTACTAAAATAGAACCACTATTTTAGTTTCATGAGCGATAGAAAAACAGTTGACGTTACTGGAAATTCTTTAATTTAGGTCATAAGCTGGTTGAAAATAACCTTTCTGTTTATCTGTAAATGGTCGTACTTAAAGTAGTGTATATCTGAATATGATTGTAAAATGGTTATTACTGTCAAGGTAGGGTATAATATGATTGTAAAATGTTATAAATTCATACACAATTGTAAAAATCTTTGGCAAAATTTCATTCATAAAGTAATATTAGAATCGTTTCTTCTTTGGCTTTATCGAAAGGAAGACATGTATATTACTTGAAAGCCATCACTGAAAATAAAATGAGACATATTAGTTTTAAAAATATAATTTGTGGTTTGGTTATATTTATGCAACATAAATAGTTTAAAGCTCGGTACGTTAACAACATAGTATAATGGTTACTTTTTAACGATGAATTCACATAGATGAGATTGAAAGCAGCTGTAGATAGAATATTTCAATAGATCGTTGTCATAAAAGGAATATCTGATTGAGGTTACTTTATTACTACTTGTTGGCTTAAAATTCAGTTATCAATGAATCCATCCCTCTTTTCTTCGAGGTTAATAATGAAATAGAGTTGGAACTTAAAATTTGTACCCATTTTAAATCACAAGTATCAAAAAATAAAACGATTGTACCTTCATCCCCTGTCAAAAAACAAAACATGTATATTTTTGCGCATTTGATTATCTTTGTTCAGGCAAAAACTGACAAAATTTGCACTCACTTTACAAAACAAACGTATGCAAAAATAGTACAGTAAAATCCTCCAAAGTTCTTAGCATTAAAGTAGTAGATTTGGCCATAGTACATACATTTTCTATGGCATTTTAACACTCTCAAGGCAAAACTTTTGCATTTGCCAATGTTTAGGATAATCAGCACAATTTTTTTTAAAAATCCAAGTCCAATCTGATGATGATTCTGATCTCAAATGCCAATCGAAATGCTGTAAAGATACCACGTCAGAATTTGCAGTGCAGTGCTGCCTTTTTGATTTTGATGACTGAATAGAAGAAGAAAATGAAAATTGAGTTTATTGCCGATCGAAATAATTCTCAGTACATTAATATATCAGGTACAACAATCAGTATTTATATTACATATGAATACTATGGCAATGGGCTAAATTAAACAAAATGCAGCCCAATCTATATATGACAATGGTTATTTCAATTATGTTAGTGCCAATCCCCATTTTATGGCACCCCATTTTACCCACCAAGAGCAGGCATATCTAGTTAGCTCCAAATCCTAAACCATGAGCATCACTATGTCCTAGTTGCACTCTATGTGTCAAACAGATTGGGTTGGGTGGGTTGTAAATGGGTTGTTTTGAAATTAACCCAAACCATTTAAAAGAAAAAATGACCCAACCCATTAAACCCATTTATTAAACGGGTCAACCCAACCTAACCCATTAGTTTATCGGGTAAACCCAACCCAAACCATTCAACCCATTATTAATAAAAACCAAAAGAATAAAATAGGTCAAAAACTACCTATCAAACATGAAAATAGGTCAAGAACTACACAGCATTGTAACTTTGCATGTATAGAAACAATAGAGGGGTGACAATTATCTTCATCATCTGAAAGTTATGCTAAAACATGTGAAATAAAACTAACATCCAAATACATAGGCAATAAAACAAACATCCAAATACATCAGGAAAGTCCTGCTCCAAAACAAAGCTAAACAAATGCAGCATTCGATTGTGCGCTATTTCATTTAAAACAAAGCTGTCAATTCTTGATCATCATGTTGAATTATCAACAAATTAAGGAAAAAGTATAGAATTATTTCATTATGTGGCTAACCATTATGAGAAGATTAAAATTTCTTCTTTCAACACTGTTCCTAGAACATCTCAATTAATGTTATCAAATTGCAGAAAGGATAATGTTATTGAAACTTTAAATGCTACAATCAAAGATATTGACAATGCACTGATTGTCTTTTTTGTTGAATCTCAATATATTTTAGATATCAACTAAAGGAAAAACAACGGTTGTCTGATATGTGAAAAAATGGTAATTATATTATACAGTTCATAAAGCTTTGAAATACAGTAGCAGTGGTGTATTATGGAAACAAACTCAACTCCTTTTGATTTGATTATCTGATTATCCTGAAATAGATTTGTGCCCTTGGGAATTTCCAAAGCTATAAATTGGTGTCTTAGTATCTTGAAATAGATTTGATTGTTGTGATAAAGTTGTAAAAAATGTTGCAAACCAGAACACTGGAGGGCTTGATGTAATAGTCGGCAGCTTGTGCAAAATTATGCAGTGCAGCTACCATAAAAAAAGAAAAAGAAAAGGGGGGAAAAAAGAGAACCCACCTAGAAATCCATTGCAAAGCTATAGGTGGTAGTGTTAGAGGCTAAGAGCTGGATGATGGGATCTGATTTAACTAATTCTTGTAACCTCGGATGAATCCTTCAAACAACAAAAAGTCTACTTACTCGGATTGTTGAAATACTCTGAAGGTATTAAAGGAGGACAAAACTTCTTGGCCACAAAGATGTGCTTTAAGTCATCAGTATGAACTCATATTAAACAAAGTGCATAACAATATAAAATAAAAGTCGATCAGGATGTACAGGTTTTTACCTTATGTTGGATGTATTTCTCTCTTATTGCAGGTAGATTAATTCCAGTATTGTAACATATTTGATGATGCAGAGCTTCCACACATTTACACAAATCTGAGGGTTGGTATTGTGTATAATATCCTAAAGTAGGATTCTGCAAAACAAAATATAGCCAGAAATAGAAATATTTAACCTTAGTATATTCAGGTACTTAAACAAAGTGGCATAATTTGTTCCTGTTTCTGAAAGAAATAACTGCATACCCAGCGATGTTTTGCTAAAAAAAAGGCAGAAGCAGATATGTATGTGTAAGTATTTATGTCTGCGCGCGCGCATATTTATTCTTATAGATCATAAAAAAAAAATGTTTAGTCGATTTTCGTTACTGAATGACGATCTCAAAAATAACTTTTTAAGGGCTGCACTATAAACTAAAGTTACAGCGAATTTCTAGTTAAATAAATAAGAAATACATCATTTCTCTCAAGTAAGTATGTAAATTATAAGTTAATATATATCCAAATTTGAGAACAATCCGTCTCAGTCACGGCTATTTTTTTATATTTTTCTGGTAGTGAGATAAGCGTCGGGATTATTCATTTCATAGTTACTCGGTCTGAATTCAGATATTGCTTCAGTCCCTGAGAAATGGTGGAAAATCTTATCGATTTTATGGACCCATTTTCGTACAGCATTGTACATTTTTTTAAGGTACGTTGTGTACGGCGTGCCATTATTGATGTTATTATCAACAGAGTTCAAAGATTGCGTGGCAGTGCAAATACATGTGAACTAATAACGTGGATGGAAGTCGAATGTGCAATAGAACATGCTAAATCTAATTGTGGACAGCGCATAACATAGGTGGGTAACAGTGAGTAGAATACAAAAAGCAAATTAAATGTGCCAATACAAATTGAAGAGGGATGGTACAGAAGACGTATAAAACTTAGGGAATCCGTCATAATGCACATAGATGTAAAGTTATAATTTGTGTGATTTAGTGGGTCGGTCGGGTTTCTACCATCTACGGGGTCCATGCATACTATTATTACTGCGCATGAACTATAGCATGCAGTATTGCTTTTTAAACGTACAACCCAGCAAGACTAATATGTCTCATTCACCGAGGGCAGAACAACGTAAACCGTGTTGTAACAGTGTGGTTGTTATTTATCTGGGAAATAATATTTACAAATCAAAAGCAGTTTTGGAGCCTCAACGTTTTGATTAATATTAAGAAACTCACAGCAATATTCAACCACATAATATACTGGCTATATGCCTTGATAGATATATATATAAGGTACAACATTATTTAAGTACGAAACAATGAAAACCATGGTTATTATTTACTTGGAAAATAATATTTACAACCCAGCTCGGCTAATATGTGAAGGAAAGAGGTTCTTTCAGGAGATGAAGTAAAATGAGAGAATGTATGCAGACTTAGATATTTCAACCAAAATTAGGAATATAGTTTACATAGCGCCATGGTTATATATTGTAATGTACAGTGCATGCAGTGCAAATCAAATATCAAATAACAATCATTCTTAAATTGTAAACCATTAAGTAACTGTTTGTACTGATGCCTATTTTTATTGACCAACAGAAACTGACAATGATAATGACATGGTTAATGGTTACATAATTACAGGTGTGCAAAGTAACCGAGTTCTGGAGGAAAAAATGATAGAATCACCAATAAGGCAGTATCAAAGATGCCAGAAAACCCTTGCAGCATGCTTCCATATCCTATGATGCGAAAAGTTAATTAGACTGCTAAAATGTGAAACACAGGCTTTAACCAATTTGACAGCACCCAATGTCAGACTAAGGGAAAAAACATACCAATGTTTAACTGTTTTTTAATCCACCACCCACATCATTTCAATGTAATATCTCAGGCAACATAATGTATATATTATGAGTGGTTAGTGATAATATCTATTAATGTATTACTGGGTGAGCTTAAAAAAATTCTGATACACATATTTGGATTTCAAGCATAAAAGAATTCACTATCAATCCAAAAGAAACAGAGATTAGGATTCAATGGCTATTGTTGATGAGACTGTGATATTGTGCCTAAAGAACAGAATTGTATCGTAGTAATAAATAGGGAAGGGGAAACAACGTTAGTCTGACCCAAGGAGGAGGAGGTATGCATTGGTATAAAAAAAAGTTAATAGAGTAATAAGCAAATGTATTTACAAAAAAATTGTAGGTAGCTGAATAATCTGTAACATAGTTAGGAAAGGTACATGAATGGATTTAACATTATACACCACTGTAAGTTGTATTCAATAGGAGATCGGTAAAGAAGAACATGTTACCACCTTAGAAAATTTTAGTGGATCAAAAAGTTGTTTATGTTCAAAGTTAAATTGGTAGTCCTGAGGTGGAAAAAATAATGAGTTATAATTTTACCGATTTGTAGATGCTAAGCATATCGTCAACCTTCTGGCCTAATAGCCCTTCAGCTTCCTATCAAATGCTGTGATAGCGGTTGCCATGTCGGAATCCAATACATCGATATATAAATGAAACCTATTATATTCATTTTTACGATTAGAGGTTAGTGGAGATAGTGGTAAAACAATTAAGTTCAGAGATTACCAGTTCATGGGGTTTTCAGCCATTTTATGGCATCTTGAGCAAAAGTAATTTTTTCCATCCAGGTGAACCATAGACTTACATAACGTGCATGAAAGATAGCTCCATGGGGAAGGATTTCAAAGCCTCATGATGGTTGCAGCTATTACATATATCTGTAAAGCTTCTGCTATTAGCTAATTATAATGGTAAAAATTGTTTAATTTAAAAGCTTTGAAATATTAAAATTCACAATTACTTTGGAATGATTAGGTAAATTTTACATATAGAGTGGAGCATGTATACAACAGTAGGGTTTAACCGAAAAAAGAAAGAAAGATGAACATTTAAAAGTGGAGTAATTAGGAAACACTAATATAATAATCACATAGATAAATAGCGATCAGCCCGACAGTTAGCTTTCGTGACATTATCTAGAAGTTGTGCTATTGTAGAATAAACCTTTGCCACTTCTTGAAATTAGACTCTTCGGACTTGGAAAAGTGGACCAACCATTTCCTAACTACTGTTGAAAATGCAAGGTAGTCATAATGTCAGGACACGATTCTTCGTCTTCCGAAAATTCGACATCGACACTCACTTTATCGACTGCCGAGGAATCGAACGACGGAAAACCGAACATTGAGGGTTTTTAAAAAAAATTTAGGAAAAGAAAAAGAAAGAAGAAGAGAGAAGAAGATAGAGGGAAAAGAAGATAGAAAATTTTAAAATAGGAATTAGAGAGAATAGAAAATGGAGGGGAAAGAAAAAATAGAACATAATTTTAAAATTGAACGGAACAGAAAGAAAACATAACAACATCAGAATCTCACAATTCGCAGCGGAACAACATATAATAATAAATGAATAATCTTTAAACAAAGAACTATATCAGTTATTACATTACATCACATTACATCATATCATCAGAGTGTACAACAATATACAACAACAAACAGTGCAGCGGAATAAGAAATACTATATACTAGTATACGCCACGCCATCCAGCTTGCCTCCAGCAACTCCAGAATATCCAGAATATCCTGATAAACCTTACTCTTGACTGCCCGTGTGAAAATTAGTGGGCACCCAGAGTTTAGGAAGGAAAACAATAAACTCCAAGTCAGTCATGTGACTGGTGTGAGAACTCAAAACAGTTTATTTATCTTTAAAATCAAAATAGAGAGATATTTTTAAATTCAATTCGCAATGCTTTTAAAAATGAGACTACCATAAGGCCTCCCGCACACACACACATGCAAACGCAGAATCGGAGGAGATTTCTCCTTATGATAGTCAAAGATGCTTGATACGCATTTAAAATAACATTTGATATTATTACTAGTGCATAGTGTAGGAAAAATTCATTTCAAAAGTAGAATATAAATCTTAGCCAACATAGACATTTCGAACTATGCCTACTATAGCTACCATCCAAACAGTGGTGACCACCATAAGTGAATGGCAGGTTCTACAATTAATACCGTACAAGTTTCGTATTGGGAATTGGATTTCCAGCAAATGGTCAGGCCAAGGAACTTCCCATTGCCACATGAGAATGCCTCTGGAAAGACATCCCCGAGAACCAAACCGGAACTCTGCCAACACAAGGCCGGGTTACCTCTAACTGGGTAACTACTGACACGAGCACGCCATTCCCCGATCGTAAACGACCTTTCTCACGGGATCCCGAAAACCAACAACCACAAAGTAATAAATTCGTAGTAACCACAAGGTTAAATATCTGGGCTCCATACCTTGATACCACCTCTATCCAGAAGGAAATGTACATACCCTAAAGGGTGCTACCCCTCATAACCTTGCTGCATCTTTCCTGTTTTGACCATTTCCGGGGTGTGAGGTTCGACGAAGTCACGTCCACAAAAACATACTTTATACAAAAGCCATGATTTGGGTCAACAAATGATCAACACAATGATCACCAAGATAGACGATCAAATAAATGATCCTATCACAATAATCAACACAATCATCATTTCAGCAACACTCAGCATGTCACATTACCAAATTGGGAATATATTGCTGATAACTTCAACTATATAACCTCTGAGCTCGTACGTCTCAGAGAAGGGTGTTAAGCTAAAAGAATAAATTCTCTGCCACCACAGAAATATATTTGAATGAAATCGGCTTTATATCTCAACTTGTAATGTCAGACATACTATCCATACAAGTCTGTTCCGGGATGAAACAAAACCGAAGGCACTTACAAAGAAGTCCTTGCAATCCGGATATTCACAATCCTGATCGGATTCACCATCACATATGGAGAACTCTATACCGGAGCAACTCGGTGCAGAGTAAATCGACAGGTCATCCTATCGCTCTCGCAAATACCGGGTCTTCAACACCGATCTTCAATGCAATTCACAACGACGTATCACATATTCGGAATGGGTTATACGACCCATGGTCCTTTCCCGGTTAACCCGAATAGTGAGCGCTTATTCAAAAATAAGTGTGGCATTCAAATTCAAACAAATCACATCAAGTACCCATTCAAAGGGAAATATTGATAGTCGGCTATTGAACTATCAATAGATATGCACACATCACCAAATTCCAAATAATTTTCCAAATTATTTATTTTCCAAAATATCTTTACAAGATATATAATTTTCACACTTCAAAAATAAATCAATATTTATTTTTAGACAAATTCCACTTCCTTTATAAATTCCTTAGTGAATTTATAATTCCCAAAATATCAATGAATATTCGGTTTCAATTATTCATTTCTATTTATCTTCAAAAAAGATAAATTCTCTAAACGTTTCATTTCACATTGGAAAAACATTTCCATACTTATTTATTCATAAGTAATTCACAAATTCTATTTATTTTCAACACTTGGAAAATATTCGATATACTTAAATCGAAATTAAGTATATATTTCATTTTTTAAGGAAATCATTCTCTTAAACATATTTATTTGGGCCAAAACGAATGTTACGTAAAACATTGTTACGACAACCCAAAATCACTAGTATAGGGATTCGAAATTAAAATAGATATATAAATCCCAATACTATACAAAACATTTCCTTTCGGAAATCATTTACTATAACAACAGTGTTATAGTCCACTATTTCCTTTTATTTCTCGAAAACGTCTATTTCAACAATAAATGTTGAAATCTATGGTTTCGAATCTCAACACCTTTTTAAAACATCGTTAGATCGTTTTAATTCTATTTAAAACATTCACATTCAAACCATTTTCTTTAACGTGTTATTCACTATTCAAAAACGTGAATATACTTCATTAACAATTTCATCCTTTTATTCATTTTAATTCAAAGGATTATTCACTATTCAAAAATGTGAATATAACTCCATTTATAGGTTTCAACAAATTTTCTTGTCAAAATAAGTCATTTGCGAATTTATAAAACAACGTTTATAAATTCCATTTCTATTTATTTATAAAAACTTCCTTTTTATAAATTCTTTTATTAACCTATTCCAGTTTATAACTCAATTATAGACCAAAAATTCACACTATAAGTTAAATGCTTATAAAACGATTATTTTACAAAAATCGTTCTTTTGAACTTCATAATTATAAATCTTATAACTTATACTATTCAATTATTTATCCAAATATATTCTTTAACAATTTCACAAAATTTATAAATCTTACTATTTATAAATTTCATTTATAACTTCATCATTTAAAATTTTATAAATTCCATTCACTTATGCAATCTATTTGCACTTCATTCAAAAACTTATAAAAACTCGTTTTAAAATGTCCATATTTCAATTTATAAATATCCATTTATAAATCTCTAAATATAATTCAATTTATATTATTCTTTTAAAACGTCTTAAATCTCCTTTATTATTTCACCATTTTGATTTATAAAATAATTAAATTTTATAAATCTCATATTTAGACCTTTCACAATAATTCTAAAATATCTCGATTAAACTATTTTATAAAATCGTTAGCATCATATTCTCAAAAATCAGTTTTTAACTATATTTCTCAAAAATCGTAATTTTATAACTTTAAAAATTATAACGTTTATTTATTTAAAATGGATCAATTCCAAAATATTATATATTCTCAAAAATCACTTTAAAAATCATTTTAAAATCCCAAAATCTGGGTCCAATGATGCTACACACCAAATAGTCAATCACGACTACAACGATATCATATATCAATATGAAAATCCATCAAATATCAATATATCTGAAATTAAATAAATACTGTTGAGGAATCCAGTTGGATCCCTCCAACTTGTTTTCCTGCATCCAAAAACATTAGCACAATACCAATTTCGCTCCAGTACGAAATTATCGCGGTATATGTTCTTATTAAATATTATCCGCTTAATAACGGCGCAATAGGGTCTCATCCGCTAAACAATGCGGGAAATCAACAACTGCAATATATACATATGCCAATATATATATATTGATATTATTTATAATACCAATTTACTGTTTATGAAATATTCGCGGTATATGTTTTTAATAAATAACATCCGCTTACTAACGGCGTATAATGTCTATTTTAACAATCAATAGATATCAATCATCATTCAAACATGCATTCAAATATTTTAAATCTAACTATTTAAAATAAAATCGAAACTGATTCGATTGAGTGAGAAATTCTCACCTTGATTTTAAATTCCGTTTTAGCGATTTATTTCGAATAAAATTAAACGCGCGTTTAATTTTACCCAAAATTCTCACTAACTCCAATCGACTCCAAACCAACTCCATCGCGTAGTGCTCGTCCATACGATTCCAACGCAACTGGTTTCGCGCGTTTTCGACCTCGTATGAAAAAATTATGAATTATTGAAGTTTGTACACGATTTATATTCATAATTTACAACTAAATAAACTATTTTAAACCTTAACCATTCACAGCCCTTAGATCCACATCTCCCTGCATCTCCACCGTCCCCCCTTTCTTCCCTCTCTCTCGTTTCTATCTCCAGGTGATAGCCGAACGCACAAAACCCATGCTCGAAACTAGGGCTCCAAATTCGAGCCACCATCTCTCATCGAAACTTCGATCAACAAGTGCCATCCTGACCGCCTTACCCCCCTCCACCTTCGGCTGCAAGGCCAAAAAACTCGGCCTCCCCCATGTCAATGAAAACCGTGCGCAACTATCACCCTTCAAGCTCGATTTGCCGCCAATCCGTCACGCCATTTACGATCATAACCGTTGAATATAAGGATCTCACGTAGCTCTACAACTTTGTAGTTGGAGATTTCATGAATGGGTTTGTGGATTGAAAGATAATTGAAGAAAAGGGACTGCAATTTTCGGCCATCCATTGGGGTGAACGGCGGCTAGGCTTTCATTTTTTTATTTTTTTTATTTTTGTGAATTAAAGGGGTATTTATAGGAAAAAATCGAACACTATTCATCCGGAAATTCCGAACTCCGATTTACGCGCCGTAACCAGCGTTTCTAGGGTTTACCCCGCATTCCGGACACAATGGAACAGGTTTTGGAAGCTAATTCGGAAGTATGTGTGAGTTATGGCTGTAAACGCTCAATTTGAATTAAACCGATTTAAGTCGATTTCTAGGCGTTTTAATTTGTACCGGACAAACGGTAAATCCAATTGACTTGAAATTTGAAACCTTACAATAATATCACATTACGAATCCGATGAAACTGGTTTCGTCGAAATCCGAGACTTTTTGAAAAATGGCTATTTTCACTCGTCAAATTAAAATTAAAAATAATTCGATGCGTTTCGAGCTGCCACGATCAAACGATAACTCCGATTGACACGAAATTTGAAATACGGTAATAACTAACTATTGCGGATCCAATGGAACTGGTTTCATTCAATTCTGAGACTGTTCAAAAATTGACTATTTTCACTAGTCGATTTAAATATTAAAATATTCAATTTTCACAAATTAACTTTTAATTCGATTTTAAAAGTTCTAAAATATCGTTCTAACTTCCATATGATATAATAAAATTTCCCAAATTATTTTCAATCATATTTAACCCAATTTTCAATTATTTCCATAATTTAACATATTAAATTATCGATTTAATTATCCAATTAAATTCAATAATTCAAATAAAAATTTATTCGACTTATAAATTCACTTATAAATATTTAAAATTAATTAAATATTCAAATTTTAATTAATAAAAATTCTGGGTCGTTACAATCTTCCCCACTTAAAAGAATTTCGTCCTCGAAATTATCAAGTAAGAAAAATTACAGAAGCTATTAATTTTCCCAAAATTCATAGTCAAACTTCATACAATAACTTTACTAAGTTTTCAAATCATACTTAGTTATCTTTTTCAAAAACAACTACCATTGTTTAACTTTTAATTCCAAAATCAAAGTTTATAGTTTTCAAAATTTTCCAACTTTCTCAAAAATTTTCTAACGCCTTAAATTTTCGGAAAAATTCGCCATAGTCTCCTTTGCGCGGCTCGATCCGAAAAAAAAAATGACAGTATATATATCACAAATATACATCTCATCAAGTAATGAGGCATCCCGCAGGGAAAAAAGTGTAAAAGTACGATATTTAATCCGAGATATGTACCTTATATTTTTATTAGCAAGCATATACGGCTAATATAGCGCAAAAGCGAGCTCCAAATGCGAAGCAAACGCGATCCGCATCTACTAATCACTCAACAAACAACATGAGAATCATGCATATAGATAATAATATCGATATACATCATATAGTAACATAATAACTATATATACTAACATAGCAAATGCATTCAATAGCAATATATATTCAACCATCAACCAACTACCATTCATAATCAATAATATTCATTCATATTCTCATTAATATTCAATGAAAGGGTTTTCAATTCAAATCACATTTGATTTATTTACATTGGATTTTATCAACATTCATTCTCAATTTTAATTAGTTTGCATTCACTAATTATATCCAATTCACATTCAATTCTATTCAAATTTATTTACTTTCAATTTGAATTCAATTACCTAGCTTTAAATTTCACTAATACTTAATGAATTATATACAATCACTCAACTAACAATCATATAACAATCAATGTATATTAATTACAACCAAATTCCTTTGCTTATCAATTGGTTTAATTAAATTGATTTTTATTCTATTATTCAACTTCCAATGACATTAGATTTAAATGAATTAACACTTATATTCATTATTTCATTTCAACTTAATTCACATTTAATTGATTAATATTCAATCCATTAATTCAATTCAATTACAAAAGTTGAATTTCATTTATATAACTCAAGTTCATATCTATCACTTAATTTTATTAATTTACTTTGATACTAATATCAACTTCATTCCATATCACTTAAGTTATATTCCATTTAATCTTTAAATTCGCTTTTATTTATAACTCATATTCATAAATATATTCATATAGTTTCACTTCTTATATATATAAGTTTATTTCACAATTGTAAATCACTTTAATTATAATTCAATTCTTATAATTCATTTGCTTATACAATTATTCTTTTATTTAGATTATTCAAACAACCAAACAATCAACTTATATACACTTTAATAATTCTGAAAAATTATTTCTTTATATATAATATATAATCAAGGTAAAATTATTTCATTTACCCAATTTAAAATCAATATTGTGTCGAATTGTTCTATACAAGTGTTTAGAGATCCCCATCAACAACGTTAATTACTCGTATTAACCAGAATCTATATACCACTCAACAAACCAATCATCACAATATAAAACAATTTTATATTCACTAACAAATACACTCTCATAGCTATTATTACACTCAAACTCAATCTAGAGCACTGCTGACTCTATCTCTAATGAGTTATACCCAACAGAACCATGGTTGTCGCTTAACCATAAGCTCTGATACCACATTGTCAGGACACGATTCTTCGTCTTCCGAAAATTCGACATCGACACTCACTTTATCGACTGCCGAGGAATCGAACGACGGAAAACCGAACACTGAGGGTTTTTAAAAAAAATTTAGGAAAAGAAAAAGAAAGAAGAAGAGAGAAGAAGATAGAGGGAAAAGAAGATAGAAAATTTTAAAATAGGAATTAGAGAGAATAGAAAATGGAGGGGAAAGAAAAAATAGAACATAATTTTAAAATTGAACGGAACAGAAAGAAAACAGAACAACATCAGAATCTCACAATTCGCAGCGGAACAACATATAATAATAAATGAATAATCTTTAAACAAAGAACTATATCAGTTATTACATTACATCACATTACATCATATCATCAGAGTGTACAACAATATACAACAACAAACAGTGCAGCGGAATAAGAAATACTATATACTAGTATACGCCATGCCATCCAGCTTGCCTCCAGCAACTCCAGAATATCCAGAATATCCTGATAAACCTTACTCTTGACTGCCCGTGTGGAAATTAGTGGGCACCCAGAGTTTAGGAAGGAAAACAATAAACTCCAAGTCAGTCATGTGACTGGTGTGAGAACTCAAAACAGTTTATTTATCTTTAAAATCAAAATAGAGAGATATTTTTAAATTCAATTCGCAATGCTTTTAAAAATGAGACTACCATAAGGCCTCCCGCACACACACATGCAAACGCAGAATCGGAGGAGATTTCTCCTTATGATAGTCAAAGATGCTTGATACGCATTTAAAATAACATTTGATATTATTACTAGTGCATAGTGTAGGAAAAATTCATTTCAAAAGTAGAATATAAATCTTAGCCAACATAGACATTTCGAACTATGCCTACTATAGCTACCATCCAAACAGTGGTGACCACCATAAGTGAATGGCAGGTTCTACAATTAATACCGTACAAGTTTCGTATTGGGAATTGGATTTCCAACAAATGGTCAGGCCAAGGAACTTCCCATTGCCACATGAGAATGCCTCTGGAAAGACATCCCCGAGAACCAAACCGGAACTCTGCCAACACAAGGCCGGGTTACCTCTAACTGGGTAACTACTGACACGAGCACGCCATTCCCCGATCGTAAACGACCTTTCTCACGGGATCCCGAAAACCAACAACCACAAAGTAATAAATTCGTAGTAACCACAAGGTTAAATATCTGGGCTCCATACCTTGATACCACCTCTATCCAGAAGGAAATGTACATACCCTAAAGGGTGCTACCCCTCATAACCTTGCTGCATCTTTCCTGTTTTGACCATTTCCGGGGTGTGAGGTTCGACGAAGTCACGTCCACAAAAACATACTTTATACAAAAGCCATGATTTGGGTCAACAAATGATCAACACAATGATCACCAAGATAGACGATCAAATAAATGATCCTATCACAATAATCAACACAATGATCATTTCAGCAACACTCAGCATGTCACATTACCAAATTGGGAATATATTGCTGATAACTTCAACTATATAACCTCTGAGCTCGTACGTCTCAGAGAAGGGTGTTAAGCTAAAAGAATAAATTCTCTGCCACCACAGAAATATATTTGAATGAAATCGGCTTTATATCTCAACTTGTAATGTCAGACATACTATCCATACAAGTCTGTTCCGGGATGAAACAAAACCGAAGGCACTTACAAAGAAGTCCTTGCAATCCGGATATTCACAATCCTGATCGGATTCACCATCACATATGGAGAACTCTATACCGGAGCAACTCGGTGCAGAGTAAATCGACAGGTCATCCTATCGCTCTCGCAAATACCGGGTCTTCAACACCGATCTTCAATGCAATTCACAACGACGTATCACATATTCGGAATGGGTTATACGACCCCATGGTCCTTTCCCGGTTAACCCGAATAGTGAGCGCTTATTCAAAAATAAGTGTGGCATTCAAATTCAAACAAATCACATCAAGTACCCATTCAAAGGGAAATATTGATAGTCGGCTATTGAACTATCAATAGATATGCACACATCACCAGATTCCAAATAATTTTCCAAATTATTTATTTTCCAAAATATCTTTACAAGATATATAATTTTCACACTTCAAAAATAAATCAATATTTATTTTTAGACAAATTCCACTTCCTTTATAAATTCCTTAGTGAATTTATAATTCCCAAAATATCAATGAATATTCGGTTTCAATTATTCATTTCTATTTATCTTCAAAAAAGATAAATTCTCTAAACGTTTCATTTCACATTGGAAAAACATTTCCATACTTATTTATTCATAAGTAATTCACAAATTCTATTTATTTTCAACACTTGGAAAATATTCGATATACTTAAATCGAAATTAAGTATATATTTCATTTTTTAAGGAAATCATTCTCTTAAACATATTTATTTGGGCCAAAACGAATGTTACGTAAAACATTGTTACGACAACCCAAAATCACTAGTATAGGGATTCGAAATTAAAATAGATATATAAATCCCAATACTATACAAAACATTTCCTTTCGGAAATCATTTACTATAACAACAGTGTTATAGTCCACTATTTCCTTTTATTTCTCGAAAACGTCTATTTCAACAATAAATGTTGAAATCTATGGTTTCGAATCTCAACACCTTTTTAAAACATCGTTAGATCGTTTTAATTCTATTTAAAACATTCACATTCAAACCATTTTCTTTAACGTGTTATTCACTATTCAAAAACGTGAATATACTTCATTAACAATTTCATCCTTTTATTCATTTTAATTCAAAGGATTATTCACTATTCAAAAATGTGAATATAACTCCATTTATAGGTTTCAACAAATTTTCTTGTCAAAATAAGTCATTTGCGAATTTATAAAACAACGTTTATAAATTCCATTTCTATTTATTTATAAAAACTTCCTTTTTATAAATTCTTTTATTAACCTATTCCAGTTTATAGCTCAATTATAGACCAAAAATTCACACTATAAGTTAAATGCTCATAAAACGATTATTTTACAAAAATCGTTCTTTTGAACTTCATAATTATAAATCTTATAACTTATACGATTCAATTATTTATCCAAATATATTCTTTAACAATTTCACAAAATTTATAAATCTTACTATTTATAAATTTCATTTATAACTTCATCATTTAAAATTTTATAAATTCCATTCACTTATGCAATCTATTTGCACTTCATTCAAAAACTTATAAAAACTCGTTTTAAAATGTCCATATTTCAATTTATAAATATCCATTTATAAATCTCTAAATATAATTCAATTTATATTATTCTTTTAAAACGTCTTAAATCTCCTTTATTATTTCACCATTTTGATTTATAAAATAATTAAATTTTATAAATCTCATATTTAGACCTTTCACAATAATTCTAAAATATCTCGATTAAACTATTTTATAAAATCGTTAGCATCATATTCTCAAAAATCAGTTTTTAACTATATTTCTCAAAAATCGTAATTTTATAACTTTAAAAATTATAACGTTTATTTATTTAAAATGGATCAATTCCAAAATATTATATATTCTCAAAAATCACTTTAAAAATCATTTTAAAATCCCAAAATCTGGGTCCAATGATGCTACACACCAAATAGTCAATCACGACTACAACGATATCATATATCAATATGAAAATCCATCAAATATCAATATATCTGAAATTAAATAAATACTGTTGAGGAATCCAGTTGGATCCCTCCAACCTGTTTTCCTGCATCCAAAAACATTAGCACAATACCAATTTCGCTCCAGTACGAAATTATCGCGGTATATGTTCTTATTAAATATTATCCGCTTAATAACGGCGCAATAGGGTCTCATCCGCTAAACAATGCGGGAAATCAACAACTGCAATATATACATATGCCAATATATATATATATATTGATATTATTTATAATACCAATTTACTGTTTATGAAATATTCGCGGTATATGTTTTTAATAAATAACATCCGCTTACTAACGGCGTATAATGTCTATTTTAACAATCAATAGATATCAATCATCATTCAAACATGCATTCAAATATTTTAAATCTAACTATTTAAAATAAAATCGAAACTAATTCGATTGAGTGAGAAATTCTCACCTTGATTTTAAATTCCGTTTTAGCGATTTATTTCGAATAAAATTAAACGCGCGTTTAATTTTACCCAAAATTCTCACTAACTCCAATCGACTCCAAACCAACTCCATCGCGTAGTGCTCGTCCATACGATTCCAACGCAACTGGTTTCGCGCGTTTTCGACCTCGTATGAAAAAGTTATGAATTATTGAAGTTTGTACACGATTTATATTCATAATTTACAACTAAATAAACTATTTTAAACCTTAACCATTCACAGCCCTTAGATCCACATCTCCCTGCATCTCCACCGTCCCCCCTTTCTTCCCTCTCTCTCGTTTCTATCTCCAGGTGATAGCCGAACGCACAAAACCCATGCTCGAAACTAGGGCTCTAAATTCGAGCCACCATCTCTCATCGAAACTTCGATCAACAAGTGCCATCCTGACCGCCTTACCCCCCTCCACCTTCGGCTGCAAGGCCAAAAAACTCGGCCTCCCCCATGTCAATGAAAACCGTGCGCAACTATCACCCTTCAAGCTCGATTTGCCGCCAATCCGTCACGCCATTTACGATCATAACCGTTGAATATAAGGATCTCACGTAGCTCTACAACTTTGTAGTTGGAGATTTCTTGAATGGGTTTGTGGATTGAAAGATAATTGAAGAAAAGGGACTGCAATTTTCGGCCATCCATTGGGGTGAACGGCGGCTAGGGTTTCATTTTTATTTTTTTTTTATTTTTGTGAATTAAAGGGGTATTTATAGGAAAAAATCGAACACTATTCATCCGGAAATTCCGAACTCCGATTTACGCGCCGTAACCAGCGTTTCTAGGGTTTACCCCACGTTCCGGACACAATGGAACAGGTTTCGGAAGCTAATTCGGAAGTATGTGTGAGTTATGGCTGTAAACGCTCAATTTGAATTAAACAGATTTAAGTCGATTTCTAGGCGTTTTAATTTGTACCGGACAAACGGTAAATCCAATTGACTTGAAATTTGAAACCTTACAATAATATCACATTACGGATCCGATGAAACTAGTTTCGTCGAAATCCGAGACTTTTTGAAAAATGGCTATTTTCACTCGTCAAATTAAAATTAAAAATAATTCGATGCGTTTCGAGCTGCCACGATCAAACGATAACTCCGATTGACACGAAATTTGAAATCCGGTACTAACTAACTATTACGGATCCAATGGAACTAGTTTCGTTCAATTCTGAGACTGTTCAAAAATTGACTATTTTCACTAGTCGATTTAAATATTAAAATATTCAATTTTCACAAATTAACTTTTAATTCGATTTTAAAAGTTCTAAAATATCGTTCTAACTTCCATATGATATAATAAAATTTCCCAAATTATTTTCAATCATATTTAACCCAATTTTCAATTATTTCCATAATTTAACATATTAAATTATCGATTTAAATATCCAATTAAATTCAATAATTCAAATAAAAATTTATTCGACTTATAAATTCACTTATAAATATTTAAAATTAATTAAATATTCAAATTTTAATTAATAAAAATTCTGGGTCGTTACACATAAATTGTTATAATATGTAAAGTTTCATATTTATCACCAATTGTGAGATTGAGAAAATACTGTCATGTAGGAAATAGTAGGTGCAGCAGATAATCGAATTATATCTACCAACGAAACATGTAAAATAAATAAAATTCAAATGCTCAATATCAGAATAAACAACCGGTAATCAGTTAGAGATGAATTAATTTTTTTTTTCAATACGGTTAACAAATAATGCCTGCTCAGCATGATAGCATCTCCCTAAACATGTGTGATACATTTAGTGTGAATTTAGCTTAGTTCGATTGATTTGGGAAAGGTTACAAAATAAAACATAATAAGGTTCACCTGTGATTGTGATTTAAAAAATGTGCACGGTTTATACTAAATTCGAGTATGTTTTCTTTTAATAAATAGCAAAAGCCGAATCTAGCTTTTGCAACCGATGACTTTATAAGTTAAAATTTACTTCTTTGTGAACAGTTTATGAATACATAGATAATGCACTTACTATGATCTCTTTACATAAATTTATATTAATACGAATAATTAATGCTAAAAAATTAAGCGGCACTTAGACGATGCTTAAGCAGCGCTTAAGTGACATTAAGTGAAGCGGTACTTCTATCGCCTTGCCTTACTTAGCGCTTAATATAACATAGTTCATCATATTAATCAACCTGTATTCACCATTAAGCATATAATATAGCTATGTGTCCATTTGAATAAATAATATCAGATTAACCATGCACACCAACAGAATTAAGGCATACAACACAACCATTTTTGTCATGGCATAGCTTTGGACTAATATGCACATGTCCCTAACTATAAAGAACTGAAATCCAGAATCCTTTTTTAGACCTTTTGTGCCATGACATTAATAACTCTTTATTGGTGAATAATATTCATTTATTATTTGATACGTAGTAAAATTCGTAATTAAAATCAGACTTTTAGTATCATACGCCATTCATTTATTTTATTTCACATAAAAGAATTAGTAACACCCATTCACAATTAGATTTCAGTTATGCATCATTAATTCTAAAAATAAATTACATTTGTATGTAACTTAACGCATAATTCTATCTTTTGTTTGTAGCGCATGTATTGTATGTGTATTCCTTGCATTATTTTTTATGAATGCAGCTCCATATTGATACAGGTATGTTAACTAAATGAAAAATTGCATCTTTACTCTTGAATTAGAATGAAGTTGAATATGATCACATGGTATATAAACATAATACTTACATCATCATTGTTATTCATAGCTGAAACTTACAAATTTTAAATTCATAGGTAGACATAATTGTCTTATAGGGTATATGCAAATTATGTATCATTTTGTCTGTAATATTCTTTGAAGAAAAGGCATAAACAGTAAGATTGTAAGTTTGTAACTCAGAAATGAGGAAAAGACTCTCATTTGTAGGTGAGGGAAATCCCATGTTCTAACTGCTAATAAAAGTAAAGAATCTACAGCCTAAAAAAGGACGAATTTTATCATTATTAATCTTTGTTAATGTATTTTGGTAACAAAAGGTTAGTAATTGCGACCAAAAAAAGCAACGAATATAACAGCAAGTACATTGCCAAAACTGAATTAAGACAACTGAATGAAGATGAAAAGCAGACAAAACTTTATACACAGAAATCAGGAAATAAGTTAATTTTCAACAGATTGAAGGATTAAGGAAGTTATTATTCTCCACAAATAACCTGAACTAAGCAACTGCAGATTACTCTTCCGTAATAAACAGTAAATTTGCAAAACAAAGCCCAAACTAACGTATACATTTAACTGAAGGGTTAAAATCTGATTACTTATTCAATAAGAAGATGAATGCTTATGAAGATGAAGGTGGAAGTTGCAGATCACAAAACATAAATGATTGAAATTGAATGTGATAACTGCAACTGAGTTGAGGTAGAACATGGAATTGATAGCAACTGCCATTGTAGAAAAACTGAATCAAAACTGCAATCTGATGTTAACATCCATATTTAATTTTCATTGCGTTGCTCAAAATTGAATCTAAATTGCAATAGCTGTTTGTTTAAATCAAGATTGTTAGGTTAACAAATTAATTACATGAAAGCCTTTTATTTGATATATATAAAAGGGATGCAGCACAATTTTAGAGTAACAAATAATTGGATAAAGTGTTATTGTAAATCCTACCAACTATATGTTCGAAAATATAAAACTATGTAAGTCGAGCAATAAAAATCAACAAATAACTAACCTCATTGTAGTAAATCCCCAATTCGACTTCGTGATTTCACCAGCAATATATAACATGTGTAATGTTGATCCCCAATTCGACTACGCGATTTCACCATCAGTATAACATTTGTAATGTTGATTATTTTTGGGGTAAGATTAGTCGGCAGGAAAAGAAAGAAAGAAGGAGTAGGTTTTGTAGAGCGTGGATACAGAAGGGAGGAGGAGGAAGACGAATATGGTTTTGGAACTGTAAGTAACGGTTGTAGGAAAAAACACTTCGTGCCGACTGGAATTCAAAGCAGTGGATTTAGGAGAAAGCACATCGGTTACCAAGTGATAATATTATGCTTCCGAAAATACCCTAAGTGAAAGAGGACACGTGTCTTCATATAAGCGATCTGGTTTTTGTTTTCCTATATAAGTAATAGATGAGATGATTAATTACAAGTTAATTATTTAATTAATTAAAGGAATTATTAATTAATAAGGGTCGTTAGTTAATTAATGATATTAATCAAGGTTGATTTATAAAAGTAACTAAATTAAGTGTGATTAATTAATTGTAATTAATTGAGGTTTAATGTAATTAATTATAGTTAATTGATAGAATTAAATGAAGGATCATTAATTATTGTAATTAATGATAGTAATTAAAGGTTAATTACTATATATGGTTAAGGCTAATTACTTGAATGTAATTAAAAGATAATTAATCAAGAGAGATTAATTAAAGATGATTAAGAGATGATTAATTTATTTATTTGGAATAAATTAATGAAGAAGGATTTAGGTAATCCAATTGATTTAGAGTTAATCAATTCTGCTTTGGATGATTGGTTAATACTGATTTATTTATATTGGATGATTGATATTGGGTGATTGGGTGATACTGGATGATTTGAATATCTCTGATATGTGATATGCTGCTTTGTGAGATGAATGTTTGTTATGAATTATCTATTGTGATAATGTGATTCATCTATCTGTTTATGTCATCATGAATATAAGTTAAACTGTTTAAAGCCCTTAAATAGCTTGGACATTAAAATGGCGTTTGGTTTCGATGAGACCGAGATCGGGTTTCCATATTTGGATATCCGAAAACCACATCGATTCCAATTTAACGTTAGGTCGTGAATTCCAAATGGAGCAAGTGAAGACTCGAGGTGTAAGAACTATTCGTCAGTATAACTGTGGGGTTGATTCCATGATGAGTTTGATGGAATAGTACTTACAGGTTCGAGATGGTGATTTAGAGTGCAAGGTCTATGGTCGTTGACTCTGAGGGTGATTCCAAAATGAATGCAACGATATAGTGTCTTCGGTTTCGTTCGAACCCGGAACGAACTTGTATGGATTGAGTGCTTTTAGAACATCGTCAGGTGGACGATGAACATTCTAAGAGATATGTTCTATAAAGGTAATCGAAGCCTCAAGCCTCATCAACCCGGGAATGGCTAAGATAGGGGAGGTGAAGCAAGGGTAGGTGGGTAGCACCCATTTCAGGGTGAGGTCATTCCTGTCTAGATGTTCCTTTATTTCGGCTTTGTGGGTGGTTGGTCGCGCCAACCACGGGGTGATCTCACTCGGGACTGTTCAGTAAGGAGTGGTCCTGGTCTTGTGTTGCAGGGGAGTTAGGGTGGCTCCTTGGTACGGTAATCTAGGGCACGTACTGTGAGGGCGGTACCCCGGTAGCCCTTCCATTGATGGAATCCAAAATCCAATAAGTGCATGTACGTTTTTGATTGTACCCAACTATGTTGGAACGTGAGATGTAAGCATTCCAGCTATTTCTGTATTTTATTTTGAAAACCCTAGACACTATTATAATATCACTGGATTTCCTATTAATTATTTTGGTTAGCGTAAGGTAAAAACTTTTCCATGTTTATGTGTAGGAAGTCTTACGGGATACCTTTTCTTTTCAAAGGATTTTCTAAAGTTAAGAAATTTTTACCCGTTTACTCACACCAGGCCCTGTCTGACCCGAGTGTTTATTTTCTGTTTTATTAAACTCTTGGGTACTCATATTATGTATGAGTAGTCAAGTGATTCAGGTTTGCTTGATGAATTCTGGAGGAGATATGGAGCAGGCGGCTTCCACGTGTAGATATATTATGGTTCTGCTGTGTTTATGTTTTATCTGTATCTCGTGTACTTAAGTTGTATAGTTAGACAGATGTTTATAATTGTCTAATGTGTGTTGTATAAGTTGTGTACTCTGATGTAATATGACACTATGTAATATTTTATGTGATATATTATATTTCATTCGTTCCGCTGTGAGTTATCTATTGTCGTTGTGTTTCTTCTTATCTTTTCTTCTTCTATCCCTTTCTCTCTTCATTGGTGACGCGTCTTCCTGGTGTTAGGAAGTCGGGTCCCTACATGGGGCCATTCAGTGCAGAGACATTCGAAAGGTAATCCTTTCGCTTTTGAAAATACCCAGTCTTCACCACCGTCTTCAATTGCTATCCATTTCGTCGTATCATTATTTGGAATGGGTTTTATGATATAAATCCTCTCCCGGCTATATGGAATAATGAGCGCTAATGAGCGCTAATTTTAAAAAGCATATGGATATATTGGGAACTTAGTTAAGTCTTAACTTTCAACACTTATTTCCCAAAACTTTTCATTCTGAATGTTTTAAACAAATTTCCACTTTAATCTTTTTAAACAAAAGATTCACCCCTTAAGATCCTCTTCAATTTGAAAACTAGGTTCACCACTCTTTAACAAAGATTAATTTATAGTTTTCAAAACTATTTCAATTCAAATTTGATTTAAACCCAACTTGAATTCCTTCCAACAAAACTGGAAATCCTTTCTTAATATGAAAGCCATTATCATTTGAAAACAAATGCTTTTCATTTTGAGAAAATCCAATTAAATTTACTCATGATATAGCCTTTCAAACTATATATTGAAAAATCAGCGAGCTGCCGTATTCTCGGCAAGTTCTGTTTGAATTAACTTCAAACTCCCAAAACAATTTATTTAAAATAGTTTTAAATCCATATATATATATTGTAAATTGTATAACCCTTTCAAACCATAATTTCCAAAATAATTTCAAAACTTAATCAAGATATATTATATTCAAACTAAATTTCAATTTCAATTTCAAAACTTCCTTTCCAAAAGCTTTTCATATTCAACTCAATTTCACTTCCAAATCATTTGGATTCAAAATTCAACTTTTAAACAAAATAATATTTAAATTCAAAATATCTATGACTTAACCGATTTCCCGTGAAATCCAAATTTTTGTGTGTGTGGTGTAGTCTAGGGGTTTCACAGGCAACAATAAAATATCAACCATCATCAATTCGGGCACCACAATATCGATAAGCGGTATAATCATATAACACTTATCTTTCATTCGCAGATAAAAAAGTAATATCGTTACAGATAAATAAATCATAGTTCACAACTCAATTCAAAGCAAACCATATCACAAAACAATACATATCAGAGATATCAAACAATTTAAGGCATTCAATAGAATTCAATCATCCATAAGCAAATTAATTAATCGCTTGATTATAAATAATTTAAACCAGATTAATTATTTATGAATAAATTACTAATCCTGGTTAATTAACATTTATTAATTACAAAGCATTTATTATTATTTTTAATTAATTAATGAAATAAATTAATCATTCTTAATTATCAAACTTAATCAATTATCCTTAATTAATTAATCAGTAATCCTTAATTAATCATATAAATTAATTAACCTTAAGTTAATTACATTAATTAATTAACCCTTAATTAATTTCATAAATTAATCATCCTCTAATTAATTACCCTTTTAAGTGACTAACCCTTAACTATTAGTTAACCTTTAATTAATTAATCTTTAATTAATTACATAAGTAATTATCCATTAATCACCTTAATTAATGCCATTAAATAATTAACTATACTTTAATTACTTATATTAATTGACCTTTAATTAACCATGTTAATTAATCACATTAATTAATTATCCTTTAATTAATCACTTATGATTAATTAACCGTTAATTAATCATATTAAGTAATTAACCATTAATTCATTACCTTTAGTAATTATACATTAATTACTTTTATTAATTAATATTCTTTTAATTAATCATAATAATTAATTAGCCTTAATTACTTTCATTAACTGATTAACTTTTAATTACTTAAAACTTTAATTAATCAAAGATAAACTACTAACTTAATCACCATAATTAAAACAATTAGAGATTTAAATAATCAATCCAATATTTAATTATCCAAATCAAAGCAATTTAATTTCAAAACATTTGCATTTAAAATCTAAATATTTTGAAACTTGTTTGAAAGCTTATTCAACACCTTTGTTTTTGAAAAAATAGTTTAATGTTTTACTTAGAAAACGAGTATATTTCTTTTGTTCATACTCTTGTTAATAATTTCTCCTTTTCTTTTAAAACCTTGATTTATTCAACTTAACAAAACCCGAGACCAAGACAAATTTTCTCGAGCCCAAACCCGAGTTATTCTCCCGCTTCATTACTTCGAGCCAACATGAAATCATCCCCGAGACCAACCCGAGCAACTTCCCTTCTTCCCAAACTTCACAAACAAACCCAGATATCACTGATACTCGTGCACATGCACCAACGCTCTGGTTATTGCCGACCCTCGCCGCGACCTTCAACATGTCATCGTCGATCTTGCAGACCAACCCACTTACCCAGTTTGACGAACTCGTGCCAAAATCGAAATCGAGCAAATCAGCACCTTCCTGGAACCCAACTGGTCAACCAAAGCCTCCTCGCCACACCAACTCCAACAACCGGATGCAACGCGATCATGACCCGACCATCTCCTTTCACCCATGCTTCCAATCCCCCATATGCGATCGCCTCCGATCCATCGTCGACGACGAAAAAGCCTCGAAAACATCGACGACCCAACAAGCCTTAAAAACCCTAATTTTCCGTCGATCCATCGCCATGGCGATAAATAAATCCTATCTTCATTTTTCCTAGAAGCCCCGATCTTCAAGCCTGCTTCAGCCTCACCTCCCTTTGCCGATCTTCGGAAATCGACGAAAAAGTCAAAACCGTTCAACTCCCAATATCTGAGTGATTACACCTTTAAAAATAATGAAATGATTTTCTAAATTTATATTTTTGAAATACGAATTAGTTTATTTGATCAAAGCTTGAAAATTTAAAAATCAAATCTTCGACTTGAATTCATTTTTATTGACATTCCTGATTTCTAGCAATCCTACCTATTTATTTCACTTAATAATATTTTTTAAATGATGTTGTACTGATACAAACATATCTTCTCTAGAGATTATAGCTTGAACTCGATTAGATGTGAAGATATGAATATTTTTCTAGTGAGTTTGAGCCTGTAGTTATAAACAGACGAATATATAAACAGATACACAATCATTCAAAGGCATATCATTTTTATATACATGCATTCACATCCATTCATCCATACAAGCACATCTATAATATTACTTCACAAATACATTCAAGTATATACCAGGATTTAGTTTTGAAAAGAGTATTTACTCACCTATCATAGAAGAACAGAGAGCCTGGATATTTGAATTTGGGTTTGAAAACTAGGAAACTAGAACTTGATTTGTTTTGAGATGAGTTTACATCTTTGAAACTGGAAATATTCTGGTAATGCTTTGATCTAGAACTGATCATGATCTTGAACTTTGATCTTGTTGAATCCATGCTTGATTGTTACAGGTTGATTGATTTTGAACTTACTTTTGTTTCTAGGTTTAAATGTTTTGATTTTTTTTGATCTTTCTCTGTTTGCTATGTTGAATCAATGCTTCTTAATGAAATCTAAAAGTTGTTTAATTTTCTGGTTTGTTTGTTTTTGAGTTTTCTGATTTTAGTTTCCAGATTTTGTTTTACTTTGAATTTTAACAATAAAGTGAGGAAAGGAGGAGTTCGTGTTATAAATAACTTTGTTTCCTCTTTATTCATAAATTTTCAAAAATAGAAAAGAAAATAAATCAACATGACACTTGTATAATGCATGGCATAATTAAGTAAACACTTGTTAATTTGTATGCAAATTGATTACAAATGTCATTTTTCATTATAAAGGGTTTACACTTGTAAATTAAATGTATTAAGAATGATTTTATATAAAGTTTATATATTAGTTTATATTTAGTTATATATATTTATATTCTATTTTCAATTTAATAATTACTTTTCCTTTTATAAATATTTATATTATCTTAAAGAAAATGATTTTAAATTTAATTATATATTAATAAATAAACATATATATATATATATATATATTAGAATTTAACCTTTCAATAGCTTTTAAAAATTTATTATATTAATTTCAAAAATATAACTTCCAAAATATATATATGCATATATATTATATTTAGAAAACAAATTTTATTAGTTTTAAATTATAGAGTTTTCAAATTCAAATTATTTCTCAAAAATATTTATTTTTGAAGAGGAAATTAGTTTAATTGAAAAACTTTATGCTAATTTTTAAATGTAGGACGGAACTTTTAAAATTTAGGCTCAAGGACATTAGCGCATTCTATTCAACCACCTTCGACCTTTTCCTCCATCGTTCGAAGCCATCCTCTGAAGCTTGCCATAGCCGCCACCGCCATAGTCCTAACCTGCCGTAGCCGCCTCTGCCCTAGCCTTAACCTGCCGTAGCAGCATTCACTTAAGTCGTCATCGTCCAAGCCGCCACCATCATCGAAGCTTCTACCGTCAATTCCAAAATTGAAAAAACCTAATTCGACACTCCAATGCAAGTGTAAATTAGAAATTTCGTGAAAATTAAAGTCGAGTGCCACTAAATCTAGAGGTAAGAAACAAATGGAGAAGCAAGACACAGAAGAAGAAGAAAGTCAAAGAATTATAATCACAAGTTGAATGATATGTAGATATAGCATTTCTACATTTGAAACATAATACACAGTGTTTAATATGCTATATGATAGACTAATATAGCATTTATACTTTTAAAATATAGTATAATTATCTTACTATGCAAAATGATATTTGGATATAGAATAAGTATATTTCAATTGAATAAGGATGAAAAAATATGCAAAAGGAACTTGAATTTAGCATAAGTATATTTAAAGTGAAGTAGTATGAATAGAGTATACAAAATGACTACTAAATGCAAAATGATAATTGCATATAGCATATGTATTTTTAATGTAACATTTTAATCATAAAGTTCACCACTGTGTTTATGATATGCAAAATGATAGTTTAACATAGCATTTAAGTTATGAAATCCATTATTATGTTTAAAATATGCAAAATGATAATTTGATATAGCATTTTAGTTATGAAGTCCAATACCAAAGTTACAACATGGAAAATGAGATTTAATAAATCATTTTAATTACAATATCCACTGGCATGTTTAAGTTACACAAAATGATAGTTTAATGTAGCATTTCAATTACAAAGTCCACAAGCATGTTTATGATATGAAAAATGATAGTTTAATATATCATTTTAGTTATGCAAAATGATAGTTTAATATAGCATTTTAGGATATGCAAAATGATAGTGTAATAAAGAATTTTAGGATATGCAATAAGATAGAATAATATAGTATGTTTAGAATATTTAAAATGATAGTTTAATATAGCATTTTCGTAATGAACTACACTAGCATTTTATTTATGATATCTGTAACGTTCAAAATAAAGCAACTCGATAAGCAAGTAAACAAACAACTGATGCATTATGTTTTATGCATATTTTATCATCTTGTGAAACATATAAGTAATTTTATCTAATCAAAATCGCATCTTTTGCAGATTTTTAAAACAAAACTTACTTCAGCTCCTTGAAAATTAGGAACATTCGATCATACTATTAGAAATGCATAAATTATAGCAACTGCAATACAAAATATAACGTTCAGTTATGTATTATACATATAGAATTAGAATGATAATTTCATATAGCATTTTTTTCTTAGTTCATTTCAACACATTTAATCGCCATTGTTACTTTTGGCATCACCAGCAACCTTTACTTCTACTCCACCGCCGCTCATCTGAAATCGACCATAAAAGTCATGGCTCAAGTCACCGTAGACCTTCACTGTAGTCACCCCAACCTACAGTCCATCGCCTTCGCTTGACGGATGAGTTTTGTCTTTACCTGAATGAGCTCCGTCTTCATCTGCGGTTGCACCGCCGACGTCTGTTCTTGTGATGCAACGCCGTCGTCTGTTCTTGTGATGCAACGCCGTCTATTCTTCTGATGTTACCGCCAGTCCTATTAATTTGAGAAGGAGATTTGAAAACAGTCTAATTTTTTTGTGAAGAATTTCCTTCAGGCGAAAGAATAAAAATTGCGTCCCTAAAACATAAAAAAATTTCCGCGTCCTTCATTCCAAAAAAATGCAAAGTTTTTCCTTCAGCCGATTTTCCTGTATTTTTGAATTTCAATTCCAAAATTCAATTTATAATCAATTCATATACATATACATATATATGTATATGTATATATATACAAACAAACAAATATCTTATTTAATTTGGAAAAATTCAAATTAATTCACAAAAAACCCAAAAATTTATATTAATTATCAATTTAAATTTGGATTGAAAATGGGAACGTTACAGATTCCCCCTCCCTTAAGAAAATTTCGTCCTCAAAATTTGCTAGACAATGAGACAATAAAGAATAGATAAACACACAAAGATAGAGAAATAGCTTACCAGATCAAACCGAATATCAATTCTATATTTGGCTTACCCAATCAGAATATCATCAATAGATATGAGAACGAATTTATTCAATATTTCACGAAATATACTCGGGTTATCTGATCCACAAAATATGCTGAGGAATTGGTTAGTCTGAAAGGATAACTAACTGTTCGTAGAATACATCTGGATCCCAAAGAACGGACAAATGGACACAATCTAATCTAGCTTCATATTTTGTCAATGAATTTATTTCAATTAAAATTTTAAATTTATTAAAGTTAAAAACAAAACGTTGATAGGAACTGATGAAGAGAATACAAAATAGAAACCTTTCTACAACGTACACAGAGATTCGTAGGGCCACCACCATATCAAAGCTTCTTCTTGTAGCTGTCAGGCAACCATTAAAGAATTGAAATTGGATGATGATCAAAGAGATTGATAGGAAAATATTGTTCTTTGTTGTTACAGGGCATTGACCATTTGTATTGGTATTTCCTTGTCCCCTACCTCGTCATCTTCTTGCACTCATTCTTACTATCAGTGAATAATAAGAGAATTAACTGAGGCATCCGGACGGATATCTTAGGGATATATTCATCCTAGGGCATTTACATCCCTACCTCTAATGAGTCACCTAATGTATTATACTCCTGAGCTAAAGTTATTACTCAACCTTCAGCTCTGATACCGAATCTAATGGTCTAGGCTTTTCGACCATCGACAGCGGCCACTCTCGACTGGTAGGCTTTTCAACCATCCCAGCCCCGTCGTGGCATAAATTGGTACCTCACATTGGTTTTTTTGGCCATCCTCTCAACTCTCAACCAACCTGATTAGCCAATACCTCCCCGGGGACATCTAAGGGTAAAAGTCTCCTGCTCGCCACCGAACATGAAGCGAGAACCCCCTATCATGTTGTAATGAAACACAATGCGATCACAAAAACCAAAAACTCCAAAGATTGCCGAAAGCTACACCTAATAGCCGACTATATGATAACCTAACTCTAGGCTGCTCGTGTGGAAAATTGTGGGCATCTAAAGTTTAGAAAGGGAACAATAAACTCCAGGTCAGTCATGGGACTAGTGTAAGCGAACAAAAATAGTTATTTGAACAAAAACAAATACAAAGAAATAGAAAAAAATTTGCTATGCTTTTTGAAAAATGAAACTACCATAAGGCCTCCCGCCATACACACAACGCAAACGCACAATTGGAGGAGATTTCTCCTTATGATAGTCAAACATGCTTGATACGTAAAATCCTTTTGACATTATTATTAGTGCATAGTGTAGAAAACATTTCGAAAGTATAATATTAATCTTAGCCAACATACTACCATTATAGTATACCTACTATAGCTACCATGTTTTATGGCAGGTTACAACCATGCTGCATGGCAGGTTATACAACTAAAACTGTACATGGCTCGTATTGTTTGGTTTGGAATTCCAACAAATGGTCAGGCTATGGAACTTCTTTTCCCGAATGGGTACGCCTCTGGAGGGATGCCCCGAGAACTTAACCAGCTCTCTACCAACACAAGGCCTGGTTACCTCTGTAACTAGGTGACTATTGAAACTAGTATGCCATCCCTCGGTCGTCGCCGACCTTTATCCGAGGTACCTCTACACCAACAAATTTCAACAACCACATAAGTTAAATATCTGGGCTCCATACCAAGATACCACTTTTTATACAGAAGCAAATTCACATACCCTAAAGGGCATGGCCCTCATAACCTTGCTACATTCTTCCTGTTTTGACCATCTTCGGGATGTGAGGTGCGACGAGGTCTCATCCACAAAGCTATGCCTTTCGCTAAAGCCATGCTTCGATCAACCAATGATCAGCAACACTTAGCATGCCACATTACCAAATTGGGAATATATCACTAGTAATCATCAACTACCTAACCTATGAGCTCGTGCGTCTCAGAGAAGGGTGTTAAGCTAAGAGAATAAATTTTCCGCCACTAATCAGAAATGTATTTGATAGAAACCAGCTTTACATCTCAAAATGTAACGTTAGACATATGTCCATATAAGTCCGTTCTGGGTTCGAACGGAGCAAAAGGCACTTCAAAAGAAGCCCTTACAAATCCGGATAATCCCTAATCACGTCCGGACTCCCCATCACATAGGGAAATCTCCATACCGGGGCCATTCGGTGCAGAGACATTCGACGGGTAATCCTTTCGCTTTCGAAAATACTCGGTCTTCACCACCATCTTCAATTGCTATCCATATCGTCATATCATTATTCGAAATGGGTTTTATGACATAAAGTCCTCTCCTGGCTAAATCGAATAATGAGCGCCAATTTTAAGAAGCATATGGATATGCCGGGATCTTAGTTAAGTCACAACTTTCAACACTTGTTTCCAAAAACCTTTCTTTCTGAATGGTTTAAACAAATTTCCACTTCAATCTTTTTAAACAAAAGATTCACCTCTTATCTTCAATTTGAAAACTAGGTTCACCAATCTTTAACAAAGATTCATTTATAGTTTTCAAAACTATTTCCAATTTAAATTTAATTTACAGCCAACTTGAAATCCTTTCAACAAAACTGGAAATCCTTTCTTAATATGAAAGCCATTATCAGTTGAAAACAAAAGATTTTCATTTCGGGAAAATCCGATTAAATTTCTCAAGATATAGCCTTTCAAAGTATATATTGAAAAATCAACGAACCGCTGTATTCTCGGCAAGTTCTATTTGAATTAACTTCAAACTCCCAAAACAATTTATTTAAAATAGTTTTAAATCCATATATATATATATATTGTATAACTTGTATAACCCTTTCAAACCATAATTTCCAAAATAATTTCCAAAATAATTTCAAAACTTAAACAAGATATATTATATTCAAACTAAATTTCAATTTCAAAACTTCCTTTCCAAAAGCTTTTCATATTCAACTCAATTTCACTTCCAATCCATTTAGATTCAAAATTAAACTTTTAAACAAAATAATATTTAAATTTAAAATATCTATCACTTAACCGATCTCCCATGAAATCCATATTTGTGTGTATGGGGTGTAGTCCAGGGGTTTCACAGGCAACAATAAAATATCAACCATCATCAATTCAGGCACCACAATATCGATAATCGGTATAATCCTATAACGCTTATCATTCATTCACAAATAAACTAGTAATATCATTACAGATAAATAAATCACAGTTCACAGCTCATTTCAAAGCAAACCATATCACAAAATAATACATATCAGAGATATCAAACAGTTCAAGGCATTCAATAGAATTCAATCATCAATAAGCAAATTAATTAATCACTTGATTATAATTAATTTAAACCAGATTAATTATTTTTGAATAAATTACTAATCCTTCTTAATTAACATTAATTAATTACAAACCAATTATTATTATTTTTAACTAATTAATGAAACAAATTAATCATTCTTAATTATCCAACTTAATCAATTATCCTTAATTAATTAATCAATTATCCTTAATTAATCACATAAATTAATTAACCTTAAGTTAATTACATTAATTAATTAACCCTCAATTAATTTCATAAATTAATCATCCTCTAATTAATTACCCTTTTAAGTGATTAACCCTTAATTATTAGTTAACCTTTAATTAATTACGTAAGTAATTATCCATTAATCACCTTAATTAATGCCATTAAGTAATTAACTATCCTTTAATTACTTATATTAATTAACCTTTAATTAACCACATTAATTAGTCCCATTAATTGATTATCCTTTAATTAATCACTTTTAATCAATTAACCATTAATTAATCACATTAAGTAATTAACCATTAATTGATTACCTTTAGTAATTATCCATTAATTACTTTTATTAATTAATTATTCTTTTAATTAATCATAATAATTAGTTAGCCTTAATTACTTTCATTAACCGACTAACTTTTAATTACTTAGACTTTAATTAATCAAAGATAAACCACTAACTTTATCAACATAATTAAAACAATTAGAGATTTAAATAATCAACCCAATATTTAATTATCCAAATCAAAGCAATTTAATTGCAAAACATTTGCATTTAAAATTTAAATAGTTCGAAACTTGTTTGAAAGCTTATTCAACACCTTTGTTTTTGAAAAACTAGTTTAATGTTTTACTTTGAATACTAGTATATTTCTTTTGTTCATCATCTTGTTAGTAATTTTTCTTTTGCTTTTAAAACCTTGGTTTATTCAACTAAACAAAACCTGAGCCCAAGACAAATTTTCTCGAGCCCAAACCTAAGTTACTCTTCCGCATCATTTCTTCGAGCCAACATGAAATCATCCCCGAGACCAACCCGAGCAACTTCCCTTCTTCCCAAACTTCACAAACAAACCCAGATATCACTGATACTCGTGCATGTGCACCGACGCTCTAGCCATCGTCAACCTTCGCCGCGACCTTCAACATGTCATAGTCGACCCTGTCGACCAACACAATTACCCAGTTCGACGAACTCGTGCCAAAATCGAAATCGAGCCAATCAGCACCTTCTTGGAACCCAACTGATGAACCAAAACCTCCTCGCCATGCCAACTCTGACCACCGGACGCCTCGCGATCACAACCTGACCATCTCCTTTCGCCCATGCTTCCAATCCCCCATATGCGAACACCTCCGATCCATCATCGACGATGAAAATGCCTCGGAAACATCGACAACCCAACAAGCCTCAAAACCCCTAATCTGTTGTCGATCCATCGCCACGGTGATCGATAAATCCTATCTCCATTTTTCCTAGAAGCCCCGACCTTCAAGCCTGCTTCAACCAAAACCTCGACTCGCCTCCCTTTTCCAATCATCGACAATCGACGAAAAAGTCAAAACCGTTCAACTCCCAATATCTCAACGATTACACCTGTAAAAATCATGAAATGATTTTCTAAATTCATATTTTCGAAATATGAATTAGTTTATATGATCAAAGCTTGAAAATTTAAAAATCAAATCTTCGACTTGAGTTCATTTTTATCGACATTCCTGATTTCTAGCAATCCTACCTATTTATTTTACTTAATAATATTTTAAAAAATGATGTTATACTGATACAACATATCTTCGCTAGATATTATAGCTTGAATTCGATTAGATGGGAAGATAAGAATATTTTTCTATTGAGTTTGAGCCTATAGTTATAAACAGAGGAATATATAAACAGATACATAGACATTCAAAGGCATATCATTTTTATATACATGCATCAACATCCATTCATCCATACAAACACATCTATAACATTATTTCACAAATACATTTAAGTATATACCAGGATTTAGTTTTGAAAAGAGTGTTTACTCACTTGTCATAGAAGAACAGAGAGCCTGGATATTTGAATTTGGGTTTGAAAACTGGGAAATTAGAACTTGATTTGTTTTGAGATGAGTTTACAACTTTGAAACTGGAAATATTCTGGTAATTCTTTGATCTGGAACTAATCATGATCATGAACTTTGATCTTGTGGATTCCATGCTTGATTGTTACAGGTTGATTGATTTTAAACTTACTTTTGTTTCCAGGTTTAAAGGTTTTGATCTTTCTCTGGTTTGCTATGTTGAATCAATGCTTCCTACTGAAATCTGATAGTTGTTTAATTTTCTGGTTTGTTTGTTTTTGAGTTTTTTGATTTTAGTTTCCAGATTTTGTTTTACTTTGAATTTTAACAAAGAAGTGAGGAAAGGAGGAGTTAGTGGTATATATAACTTTGTTCCCTCTTTATTCATAAATTTTCAAAAATAAAAAAGAAAATAAATCAACATGACACTTGTATAATGCATGGCATAATTAAGTAAGCACTTGTCAATTTGTATGCTAAATTGATTACAAGTGTCATTTTGCATTATAAAGGGTTTACACTTGTAAATTATATGTATTAATAATAATTTTATATAAAATATATATATTAGTTTATATTTAGTTATATATATTCATATTCTATTTTTAATTTTTATAGATACTTTTCCTTTTACAAATATTATATAATCTTAAAGAAAATGATTTTAAAATTTAATTATATATTAATAAATATATATATATATATATTAGAATTTAACCTTTAAATAGCTTTTAAAAATTTATTATATTAATTTCAAAAGTATAACTTCCAAAATATATATACATATATATTATAATTAGAAAACAAATTTTATTAGTTTTAAATTATAGAGTTTTAAAATTCAAATTATTTCTCAAAAATATTTATTTTTGAATTTCAATTCTAAAATTCAATTTATAATCAATTCATATACATATGCATAAATAAAAAAACAAATATCTTATTTAATTTGGAAAAATTCAAATTAATTCACAAATAAACCCAAAAATTTATATTAATTATCAATTTAAATTTGGCTTAAAACCGAGATCGTTACATCAGCAAAAAAATAACCTATAAACCTTGAACTTAAAAAGAGATAAACAAACATATGACATGGTAATATAAAATCCTAACTGGAATTCATGTTTATATACATCGAAAATTATTTTTAGAAGAACCTTAAGGTAACACATGTACAAATTAATAAACTAAATACAATCATGAAAGAGAAAAACGAAAAATGCTTAACGAGGACCCTTAACTATTGTTGATTTATGGACCGAACAATTTGGACAGTGAGACAAAAGTTTCCATGTTCTTCAACCAAGTTCCCATTAGCATCAAAAAGTACCTCTCCAATGCAAATCACGCCATCGTCTTCGTCCACATGAACATCCGGATTCGACAGAGGATGTTCTTCTTATTGATCCTCTTGTAGTTCTTCTAGAGGCTCTTCTTCTTCAGAATCCATGGCTTGTGATGATTCTCCAGTAACAATGGGATTGACATGGTTGTCCATAAGGAATTTTTGTAGATTCCTAAGGATTCTGCCTTGCCTATTTTGTTCTCTCGCCATTCGCAGTTGACTAACTTGAATCTCCATCATCATTTGAAGCAAATATTTCATCTTCTCTTGCAATTTGATGACTCGTACATGTGTGGATCGTTGAAAAGGACTAGAATGAGGAGAAGTGGGTGAAGAAGGTTCATTATTAAAAGAGAAAGCAATTAATTTACTGTTTTAGAAGTTTATTACAAATAATAGAAAAAAGAAAGGAGTAAAGTCGAAATATACAAATATAGAACTTCATAACTAATTGTAGAGGGAAATTTAAATTTGAAAATCACGGTTAGTATGTCGACATAGAGGGATGAGTCATGTCGACATGCCTAATGTAATTTTTGAGAAAATTTTATTTATATTAATTATTAATTATACTTGTATTATTTATAATTTATATTTCAGTTAATGAACATATCTCTAATTCTCTTCTAAATTTAGTAAAGTTTTGTTCATTTAATGATTTCGTTAATATATCAGCAATTTGTTTTTCAGTATTAATATGTTCAAGAATTACGACTTCTTTACTTAAATTATCTCTAAGAAAATGATGTCTAATATCAATATGTTTTGTTCTAACATGATGAGTTGGATTCTTAGATAAGTTTATCGCACTAGTATTATCACAATAGATTGGTGAATTAGTTATAGTTAATCCAAAATCTTTTAAAGTTTGTTGCATATATATAACTTGAGAACAAGCCAAAGCAGCAGATATATATTCTGCTTCAGTTGTTGGCAAAGATATAGTATTTTGCTTCTTACTAAACCAGGAAACCAAAGAATGTCCTAGAAAGTGACAATTCCACTTGTACTTTTTCGGTCTAATTTACAACCAGTGTAATCAGCATCACAATATGAAATTATGTCAAATGCATCGTTTTTAGGGTAAAATGAACCATAATCTAAAGTATGTTTTACATATCTTAAAATTCTTTTAACAGCTTTTAAGTGAGTTTCCTTAGTTTGAGATTGGTATCTTGCACAGAGACAAACACTATGCATGATGTCAGGACGACTTACAGTTATATAAAGCAACAAACCAATCATTCCCCTATATAATTTTTTGTCAACATCTTTTGATTTATCTTCTTTACCTAAAGCTACATTAGTTGTCATTGGAGTTGATTTCCCACTAGAAATGGTCAATCCAAATTTATTAATTAAATCCTTAGCATATTTTTCTTGACTAATGAAAATTCCTTTATCGAATTGTTTGATTTGAAGTCCTAAGAATAAACTTAGTTCTCCTATATGACTCATTTCAAATTCTTTAGTCATTATATTTGAAAATTATTTATTTATCATGTTATTAGTTGATCCAAATATTATATCATCTACATATATTTGTACTAGTTGAATATCATTTTTGTTTCTTTAAATAAAAAAATGTTGTATCTATTTTACCGATTTCAAAATCAGATTGTAGTAAATAAGATCATAATCTTTCATACCAGGCTTTAAGATCTTGTTTCAGACCATATAAAGCTTTCTTTAATTTATATACATGATTTGGAAATTTATTGTCTTCAAAAAGTGGAGGTTGTTCAACATAATCATCTTCTTTTACAAAACCATTTAGAAAAGCACTTTTAACATTCATTTGACATAACTTAAAATTATTATAGTTTGCAAAAGCAAGTAGAATCCTGATAGCTTCTAGTCTTGCTACGGGTGCAAAGGTTTCGTCATAATCAATTCCTTCTTCTTGAAAATAACCTTGCACGACTAAACGAGTTTTATTTCTCACGACCTCACCAAATTCATTCATTTTATTTTTATAAACCCATTTTGTTCCAATTGTACTTTTATCCTTAGGTCTAGGGACAAGTTCCCAAACATCATTTCTGGTGAACTAATTCAATTCTTCTTGCGTAGCAAGAATCCACGAATCATCAGATGATGCTTCCTTTGGATTTTTAGGTTCAATAGCTGATATAAAAGCTACATTACTCATACTATTTAGTTGATTTCTTGTTTTAACTATAGATTCAATATTTCCTAACACATTTTCTACAGGATGATCTTTTAATAGCCTAATTCTTTTATTAGGTTGAATGATTTCACAATTAGTTTCATTAGGTTCATTATTTAAAGTTGCAAAATCTTCTTCATATTCTATTTGTACAGTATCTTTAAAATTTTCATCAAAAGATACATGCATTGCTTCTTCAATAGTGTTAGTCCTTAAATTATAAACTCTAAATGATTTACTTCTATTAGAATATCTGATAAAGATACCTTTGTCGGATTTAGGTTCAAATTTATCTAAATTATCTTTTGTATTAAGAATAAAACACTTACTACCAAAAAATTTAAAATAAGCTACCATGGGTTTCTTATTATAGAGTAATTCATATAATGTTTTATTAGTTAATGGTCTACTTAAAATCCTATTTAATATATAACACGTTGTAGCGACTGCTTCAGCCTAAAAGTTGTTAGGTAAGTTACATCAGAAAACGTTGTTCTAGCACACTCTTAAATCGTTCTATTTTTACGTTCTACGACTCCCTTTTGTTGTGGAGTTATTGGAAAAGAGAAATTATGAATAATTCCTTTTTGATTACAGAAATTGTCTCATTTTTAAATTCTCCACCGTGATCGCTACGAATAGTTTTTATTTTTAAAGAAAGTTGATTTTGAAGTCTTTTAGCAAAAATTTAAAATAATTAAAAAGCATCATTTTTAAGTTTAAGAAAAATTGTCCAAGTATATCTAGAATAATCATCTACAATTACAAAAACATATTTATTGTGATTAATTGATTGAACTTGAGATGGACCAAATAATTCTAAATGAAGTAATTCTAGAGGTATAGAAGTAGAAATCGTGTCTTTTAATTTAAATGAACTTTTCTTAAGTTTTCCTAATTGGCAAGCATCACATATACTATCTACTTTAAAGTTTAACTTAGGAAGACCTCTAACTAAGTCAAGTTTGATAACCTAGATAATAGTTTGAAATTCATATGACCAAATCTTTTATGCCAAATCCAAGGGTCCCTTGTATTAGACAAAAGACATAAGTTATCATTTGAAACTTTCATACTGAGAATGTAAATGTTTTTCTTCCTAATTCCTTCAAAGATAATATTTAACTTATTATCTTCGATGTGGCACTTATCTTTTTCAAATTTAATTTTAAATCCTTTATCACATAGTTGATTTATACTAATAAAACTATGTTTTAAATTCCTAACTAGCAAAATATCATAAATAAGAGGAGTTTTAGAATTACCGATATTGCCAATGCCAACCGCATATCTGTTTGAGTTGTCTCCAAAGTTGGCCAATCCACCATCTTGATATATAATTTCATTGAGTATCTCGGGATTTTCAGTCATATGCCTTAAACAACCACTATCAAATATCCATTTATCTTTCTCAATTTGCACATTTTGTCCATTGGTTTTTGATTCTTCAAAAGCCATGTAACATGACTGTTCCTGCATAACAAACCAATTCGGTAGATAACTTGATTTTTCATAAAAACTATATGCAAACTTATGATACTTTGATGAAATGCCTAAATTCAAACTAGTATTAACAAAATTTCCTAAAAATGCCATTTTAAACATTTCAAGTTTCAGATTACGAAAACTATGAAAACCTATGCTTCGATACCAATTGAAAGGGACAGTGGATTAAGGATCTTAAGGCTAATTTAACACTAGAGGGGGGTGAATAGTGTTTAATGGATTATAAGACTTATATGAACTAACTTAAAATTATGACACAAACAAATGAAAAACTTAATCACAGAACAATTACAAAATCAAACACAGATGTAGAAGGTAAAAAAACAATAAAGGGAAAGAACACACCGGATTTTATACTGGTTCGGAGTTACCCTACATCCAGTCCTGTACCAAGGCAAACCACCTCATACGGATTTTTATTATACCAATGCCGAGATTACATTCCTCAATTTCTAAAGGCCTTGAGGTACCCTCCTGTCTCACGAGTCCGAGGCAAACTCTCTTGATTTACGGGCCACAAGATTGCCCATCTGATTTCCAGGCACAACCACACCTTATAGAGAGACTCAATAAACTTTTGATTACAAATTGATCCTATAACTTTGAATAGCACTTTGATCTTCAAGAGAGGGCATAGAATCAAATAAGAATGAGATTCTAATTTGATTCAGTTAAGAATTCGACAGAATTTCGCCACGATCTTAAAAATACGAAAATGATAGAATATGGATTTTTGGAGAAGAAGAAGCGAAGAAAATATTAAAATAGATGATTAAAAAATTCGTTTGTGAAGCCTATTTAGAAAGCACTAATGATCATAACCATTCGTGAAGAGATATAAACGAATAGACACTTCTTTTGAAAATTGAAACTTTTGAATTCAAAGGCCACAATATCGACATGGGGATCCTACGATGTCGACATCCTTATGTAAAAACAATGTAAATTTTTTTTTTGTAAATGAAGTTTAAAACAAAAACAAATAATATTTTAAGGCTAAAACATCTTTTTGGAAAAAAATTTGAAAAGATAATTTTAAGGCTAAAATATTTTGAAAAGCAGTTTTGAAAATCAATTTTGAAACACCATTTTGAAGTAGTTTTGCAGGCTTCTTCCTATATAATATCTCATCACATCAGGACTCGAGAACTTGTACAAAACCAAGATGTTCGTGGGTTTGTAAGCCACTTGTCGTAGGTTTTTAAGCTACTTGTCGTGGGTTTGTAAGCCACTAAGAAGGTAGAAATGGGTTCCATCCCAAATGAAATTCAAAATGAAGATTTCCATGCTATTATGAAGTTTTAACCATAAAACTAGACACGTATATTGAAATCTTGATCTTGATACTCATTAGTCTTCAAACTTGATTTCTTCATTCTTGATCTTGATACTGTACAATATTCAATAATCATATATTTCTACACAATAGTGTTAGGATATAAGTTATAATAAAATAAGTTACAAAGGTTGCTTTCATAAAAACTACTATCTCCAGTTCCTAATAGGATGTACTTCCCTGCATTGGGAGGCTTTCATTTTAAAAGGGTAGCCCATTCTTGTTGACGATGAGCTACTACATGTAAATCATTAACATGGATGATAGAAAATCCAAGAACATATGAATGGGAAGGAGGAGGGAAGACAAAGAAAGGAGGGAGGATTAGGCTTGAAAAGAGGAGGAAGGGGAGGTGGATCAGGATCTGGAAGGGGGTTGGAAGGCATCAACGATGGCAAGGAAAGTGAAGGAAGGCTTCTAGGGCATTGGATTAAGGCAGGAAAGGAAGAATATTCTTTACTAAAATGGAAAAAGAAAGAAAAGGAGAAAAAAAAAGGAGTCTATACATATATTTTTAGTAATACACACACAAATACACACACACACATATACATACACATATATATTAATATATATGTGTGTGTTATATTAACATACATATATATATGTGTTTATACGTATTTATATATTGAAAATTTGTTTATAAATTTAAATTTGAATTAATTTAATCGATTAATAAATATTCAAAATATCTTAATTTAAATCAAACCAGATTTGGTCAAAAAAGATCTATTATTTTGGATAAATTCGTTAAAAATATACACTAATGTTATATTCAAAAAAATGAAATATTAATGCTTATAAATTAGGACTAAGTAAAAATGCATTTTTCAAATATATATATCCATATTTTCGACCTAATTTTATAGATAAAATATTGTTATAATTTTATTTAAATTAGTGTATATATATATATATATATTATAAAATTATATATATATATATATGTATTTAATTCTTATTTAGAACTATATGTTTCTATAAGGCCGAGATCATTTTTAATATTATTTAGTTAAATGTATAAACATATAGACACATATACATATACATACACTGGTTTTTTTAAGCATATGTATATATAATAATTAATGCTAATATATATATATCTGAATCTGTGTACATGTGTATAAATTTGTACATACATATGTACATACGTACATACATACATAAATATAAATAAACATATACAATAATTTAATATCTTATCTTTTGGAATTTAATTTAATATCTTATCAAATATATTTAAACAAAATGTACAATAAGGATGATATGAATATGATGACATTCATATGGATAAAAAAATTCAATTTGGAATGAATGTCATATCTAATAAACAATTTATAAATTAAATATATATGATTATACGGAAAGTATACACATACATATGTAATGATGTCAAAGGTTGAACTTATACATACGAATATATAAAATAATATAAATGATATGTAACAACCCGATATTTTCAGCCATTCACATCCACGCATGCCGGACTTGAATTGCTCAAAATACCGCGTTGTAAATAAATTAGGAGCAAATGAAATACAATCACAGAATCACAGACACAGAAATATCAGAATAACTCGCAGCGGAAAATAAAATACATAGTAGTTCATGAAGCTACTACGGCAGAGTCTCAAACCAAATGCATAATGCAGTCTGAAAACAACATAATAGAAATCCCAAATACATAGAAGTTCAATAATACATGAGATAAACTAGAACAGCTGAAAACAGAAAGTAGATATAGATGTAGATAAGCAAAAACTCCAGCAAAGACCAGCTCCAAAAGGAGAATCCAAAGCTGTGCATACTCAGGCTGACCCGAGAGTAAAGTAAAACACAAAACACTTGAGTCAGGACAATATATACTTATATAATTTAAACCCACTCAAGTGAACTATACTAGAAATGCACATTAACTTAAAGGATGCTTGGGATCGCCCATCCTTTAAGAATCAGTTAAACTATAAATTAAATACATCCCGTAGTTAAAATTTCAAAATGGTATTTTATACTTCAAAATCAAATATCACTTCAAAATTCAGTATCATTCAAAAATCCATTTCAAAGTATCAAAATATCATATCTTCCAAACCACATTCATTTTTATTTAATTTAAAATACCATTACAAAACACGTTTCAAAATTGTTTATATTTCGAAGCAAATTACTTCATTTTAAATCATAAAATGAAGTTATTATATTTAATAATCAAATTATTGAATTTCCAAAATTTTAGTCTTTCAAAATTCATTTATTCAATTAATTTATCAAAACAGATGAAAATTCAACTTTCGCAGCATTTAGAAATTGCTACATAAAGTTACATTCAAAAGAGTTCAATTTAACAAAAGATAGCATTTAAAAATGCTGTAATAGGGTTACATTAGTTTTAAATAAAACATAGTTAAATTCAACAACTATAACATTTATAAAAATTCTATAATAGCCTTTAATTAAACTTAGCCATTTGGTTCATTATTATCAACTACAGCATTTACAAATGCTGTATTATCATTTACATTAGAATTAATAGCATTTCAGAAATGCAGTTAATTAACTTCAAATATTCAGTATAATTTCACAAACAACTATATTTTTATTAAAATCATTTTTAACTTATAAAATCATATAATTTCACTTTTAAAACAATCATTCAAATACCCTTATATTCATGATTTTATAAAGTTAAATCTCTATTCAAAAATCAAAATTTAATAGTAATTCACTTATTAGATTCCAACATTTAAATTTTAAATTCATTAAATTAAATTTAACTTAAAACTTCAGTTTAAATTTTCAAATATAACTCAATTTCATTTTTATTTACTTAACTTAAAATTCACTTTTAAGCCAAATTCACAAATTTCCAATTTTAGTTATATTTCAAAATTTCAACTTAAGTATTCATTCATTTCACATTTTAACTTAATACAAAAATCATTAATATATTATAAAATTATTTTAAATTCATTTAGTTCAAAATATCATAAATTTATCATATTTTCATATTTAATTTAAGTTCCATTTATCACCAAATAATAATTTCCAAATTAACTTACATTTCAGATTTTCTAACTTTACCATTAATTTATTTCACTTATAAATTTTCAGAGAGTTAATAATGCTTTACAAAAATTATTTTTAACCAAATTTAAATCAAAATATTATAATATTTACATTTCTAAAATATTTTAAAAATTTTAGAAAAACATATTTTAACAACGGGTCTGTATTTCATTTTCTAGCCTAGGTAAAGTGATATGGGTAATATATCATTTCAACCCATAATTTAAAAAGAAAACCCGGGTTTGATCATTTCAAACCCGCAATCCCAAGTAAATGAAGATAATTGAAAATCATTCAAGCCTATCATTTCATCCCATAACGATTTTCTCCTATTCTAAAGTCCGTTCGGGTATGTATCATTTCAACCCATAGTGATTCTAATCTAAAGGGAACTTGCAGTGTGATAAACTGATAAAAAATAATAGAACAACATAATACAACAGTAACATATGACATAACAGGTGTTTAAGCATGGGTGAATATCATAAAATCATAACATAGCAGGTGTAACATAATAATGCATTTTACAGATTCAAAATGGGTCAATTTACTAGTTATATATGTTCATATTGTCTGGCGAGAATAACCCACTGGTTTGAGCTGATGACCCAACGACGAATTACAAAAACGGGATCTACCCAAGAACAAAAGCATGACACAGATTCGAATAGAGGAGCCAAATGTCAAATTCCTTGGATACACATCAAACAAAAACAATATAGCAATGATGAGTTTCAAATCAACTACGATCAAACTATGCCAGAATAACTGCACAGAATCAAATAGAAATGTTTGCACTTGCTTTTAACCTTTACTAGGCTCATCCATAAGGAAAATACATGACAATGGCAAGTGTTTAGGTCAGATTATGGTGGGTATGGGTTGGCCTAGATGTCATTTGTGATGGTGCCAAAGTGGGAGAAGGGAATAACAAACATAAGCATGCATATAGATGTGTTTTAGTCATGGATTTAGGCTCGGCCAAGGCTCCAAGTGTCACGGCCTGAGGAGTGGGGTCCACTGTGGTGGTGTGGCCGTGGGTGCTAGAGGTGCTGGAGGTGGTGGTGGTGTGGTAGGTGGCGGCTAGAGGTGTGGTGAGGTGATGGAATGAGAGTGGTGCTCGGTTAGGCTAGTATGAAGGGTGTTTTGAAACTTTTGTGGATATGCATCACCAAGAGGGTTCATGGCTTGGGTGGCTGGTGAGGAGGAGGTGGGGATGGTGTGCCATTAGGTGGTTGAGGCAGCTAGGAAAAAATGGAGGCATGGCCGATCCTAAAAGAGGTGAAAGCATGTGCAAAAAAGCGAACTAGAATAAACAATATAAGTAGAAAAAGAGATAAAAGAAATAAATTTTTTTACCAACTTCCCAAGCATGTGATGGCCGAAATTTTTTTCTCAGGAAGGAGGAAAGGAAGATACATGAAATGAAAATGAATTAGTCAGCTGAAATGTGGGATGTTATGCCAAAAAAAATGAAGAGTTGTGAGAAAAATGAAGGGGTGGAATTCAAAAAGGCAAAAGGCAATTCAAAAGTCAAAAACTCTTCATATATCCTTATTTAATTTATATAACTTTATATTTCTGGAAATAATAATAATCCCAGATAAAATTTCGGAAATTTATCAAAATATAAAAATTTTATATAATAATTATTAATTATATAAAGTTAAATTAAGAAAAATAGCTAAAAATAGCGAACCAGACTAGAAAATTTGAAATTAAATAGAATAATTTTTAGAAAATTCATATGAGCTTGAAAAATATTTTTAAACATAAATAATAACATAAAATAAAATTACATTCAAAAAATAAATATTTAAATTTTAATTAAATATAATTTAAATGAAGAATATAGCAGAAAAATAGAAAACATCCTTTAAAAATAGGAAATAAATACAGTAAATTTTGGAAAATTTTTATTATCACTTTAAAAATATTAAAAGACAAAATATACATAAAATAAAATATTAAAATAAAATATAACATAGAAAATATGATTTATATAATTTAAAATAGACAAAATTTCAAAATAAAACAAATTATACTCAAAATTGAAATGTACATAACTTTCAGAAATTAAAACCGTTTTCAACGAAACGAAAAGCAGTATTCAAGTTATTAAATATATTTTTATAACAAGAGATAAAATTTAATAATTTAAATATTTATATTTGAAATTTAAAAGTCAAGGTTTGACTAGTTTGAACAGAAATTCATCTTTCAGTAAAATATCCAATTTATACCGGTTTGAAATTATAATTCACATAATAATCAACACCTACATTTAAAAATGAAATGTTTGAAACAAAATAAGTTTAAAATAATTTCAAAATAAAACAAGTCAAATATTAAAATATATGAAAAATCTAGGGTTATTACACTCTCCCCCACTCAAATCTTTTCGTCCTCGAAAAGGAAGGAAGCGGAGAAACAACAAGAAAGAACAATAGGTTGGAAGACATCCCGAAAGAAGGTAGGGAAATAGTAGCTAGGAGGGAAAGTAGGTTGAAAGACATGGATGAACCAATTTTTTTTTATATATTTGACATGTTAAACATTTAATATGATAATTAGTTATTTGATTCAAATTTGATAGTTCAGAGTACACAATATTTAAGACATTTTAAATCATGATTAGAATATCCTTTATACAATACTTTACCAAAATACTTTTATAACTCGATGTCTTGACAAGTTTACTTTCGTTCCTACAGACTCTAGCTATGCGTTGATCAGGCGCAAAGCTAGAATTCTCCAAGTACTTAGTAGACCTGTTTCAACACCCAGTGAAAATACTAAAAAATAGGTATGAGAAGTTCCGCTCAAAATCCAATGTCAAATAGTGATAATACGATAGCAGTGGCCCGCTGCTGATCCAGTATTTACGAAATGGACATAACACTTTCCAGAAGATCCTTCTACCCTCCGGATTCTAGAAAAATATCGTAGCCAGTTCGTAAACAAGGGACCATCGACCCATACTGCAGTGGTACGATGTTGATTCAATGATTTACGCAATGGATGCACTTCCTTCCCGGAAGATCCATAAACAACAGATCCCAGGATCGAAAGTGCCTCTATTAGGTAAACTAAAGAACCATCTACCCTGGAAAAAAATCGAGGAACTCATGAGATTAAGTTCGGACAACCATATCAGTTCGAATCCATTTCTGAATTCACCCAAGTCCATTAGGGTTTATCGGTCGAATCCATTCCTGGATTCCCCAAGTCCATCTGGGTCGAAGCATATCACTATACTTCTTCCGGAGGGAACTTCCCATACCTCTTACATCAAAATATAATATACCATATGTAGTATCCTTTCAAAATCATAGCTTCAAATATCGCACTTATATAAATTCCATTATATATAAGATTTCATTTTCAAATCGAATACTTTCCTAAATCAATAGTATATCAAATCATACTTATATAAACTTCGATTATATAAGATTTTAATTTACAAATTGAGTACCTTTTCAATTCAACATTTTCAAATCAACTTCATACTTATACAAATCTATTTTATATAAGTTCGATAACTCCCAAATCAAGTATTTAGTAAAACAAGGTTCTCAATTTTAATTTGTTTCAATAACATTTCAGTTTCAAAATCATATATGATTTCGCTAAATCATTTCTTCTTAATTACATATATTTAGTTTCAAAGTTTCTTAAAACAATAGAGTTAGAAAATAATCCAAATTCCAAATCAATAAAATTTATGCCAAACAAACTCATTTCTATTCCAAACATATATTCACTTTCAGAAATCATAATACTTTCAAAATTATACATCTTTCGAAACCAAAATACTTGAAATCATGACACTTTGAAAATCATAACATTTCGAAATCTTACATTTGAAATCGTAACACATTCCTTTAATTCTTTACATTTCACAAATATTCAGTTAAACCCAAATCTAAAATTTCCAAATTTTAATTCAATTCAAACCATTAGTTTCAATTCAAATTAGTTTTACAACAAAACCATTTCAAATATTATCAAATTTCAATATAGATTTGATCCACAAAATAAACTATTCAGTCTTAAATATAGTTCAAGGCTTAAATATACCATATTCCAAAACTAAATTTTTGTAATTTCATATATCTCAAATTTTACTTCATTATTACTTAGTTTTGAAATATTCATTTCATAAATCCATCATTTTTATTTAAACTCAAATTACAAGTAAACCAAATATCCTTTCATACAAAACTTTAAATTTCATTTATCAAAATCAATTATCATTCCTGATTCACATTCTTTATCAAATAAAGATTATATCATTCAAAGCCTCATTATCAAATCATTATTTGAATTCAATTTCAAATATTTAAATTTAAATACCATTTAAAAAAACCAAATATGTCATTCAATAATTATTTCAAATATCATTACAAAATACATTTCAAAATTCCATTCAAAAATTCATTTATCTCATTATATTTCATTCCATTTAACACATAACCAAGTAAACCTTATTTAAATTCAAATTAAATTTAAATTCCTTAAAATTCAAATTTAAATATTAAATTATATTCAAAACTCCTTAAATTTCACAAATAATCAATTCCAAAATTAAATCATTTAACTTTTTATAACATAACTCAACAGTGTTAAAATCTATAACATTACGAAACATTGTCAAATTATAACAATGACAGCATTTAAAAGTGCTGTCGTAACTTATAGTCTCAAAAATAGTATAGTTAAAGAATAACGGCATTTATAATATGCCATAACAGATATTTAGTTAATTCAAACAAAGTTAAATTCAAAAACAACAGCATTTTAAAGTGTTGTCATAAAACTATAGCATTATAGAAATGCTATTAATAAAATTCCAGATTTTATTATAACTTTTAAAAATCAATACAACTTCAATTTTAGCAAATTTTAAACTTATAAATCATATTTATAGACTTCAAAATTTCACATTTTATTGATTTTTAACAAATGATTTATCACAACAAAATTTTAAATCAAATATTCAAATTAAAACTCACTTTCATTTGTTTAGTCAAAATTCATTGTTTTTCTTAACTTATAAATTCAACAAAAACTCAACATTTTACTTCAAATATCTTCTCAAAACTATATTTCATATCAGTATAATTCAAAGTAGTCTTATTTATTTCACTCCACAACAGTTTCAAACTTATATAAATCATATTACTTTATACATTAATCATACCAAACTAAACTTATACTTTATCAAATACCTTATACCATTCAAAATTTCTTAGCTTTGAAAAGTTAACCTTGATTTGGAAGTGCTAGAACCTTCAAAATAGTCGGAGAAATCATATTTTCAATCCAAGAGTTCGAAATCACCAACAAATTAGTAAATCGATTCCAATAAGTAAGGTTATACCAAAACAAATCTCAATCTCGAGGATTGAACACCGGCTTATTTTAAATCATTTCAATTATATATATATACACACACATATCTTTCGAATATCAAATCATGCTTCGAAATCGGAAATCAAAATTTGGTTTCATAAAATCACTCGCATAGCAAAGCTACTAGAGTGGCCTCTTCCCCACTCGGAAACTCAAAAATCAATGTCGATGATGCATGTATTCATCACCGAAATTATTTTTCAGCGACATAAGTGGGTTCTGGTCTTTTATTTCTTGAAACTTCTTTGAAATCTCATTGACATCATTGGATTTCATTCGAATACATTTGAAACATTTGTTATTTGGAAAAACTCTTTAAATCATATTATTATTATTATATATTTTCCAAAATCTTAAAAACCCATTTCAAAACACCGGAGTTCGATTCCTCGAAATTCAAATTCAAAACCCTTCATTTATAGATAATTTTTATATAAATCACATTTTCTTATAAATTTCCAAAATTTCAAATCCTTTCAAAGCTTCAAATTTTCATTTTCCAAAGGTAAACATCCTTATTGAAAACATTTCACTTTTATATACAAAATAGGGTCATCCTTGTCAAAATAATAATTTCGATGTATGCACAAATTCAAAATACAATCAAACACAAATTTCCAAAGAATGATTCAAGGTTAGATTTCAAGCAATACGGAGATTCGAATTTAGAGGAATCCTAATCAAATAGAATTCTGTTTGGAAGATAAGCTAGAACGAAGATAAGATAATTTTATTACCAAATAGAAGATGATAAGCCTATATAAATCGTGGGCGACCTTAACAGGTCAACTGTGACTCCAGTAATATAATCAATTCGAAAATCTAAGGCAAATCGACATTTGATCGCCAGAGATAGAATCCGGGTAGAGCATGAGATAGATAGCATCGAAAACCGAGGATACAGGAATCTCCGGTGAATCAATGCCAATTATAAAGGATTTCACCCCTTTACAAATCATTCAAAGATTTGCGGAATAACCAATCTTTATAGAGGTCATTCCAAAGTGGAGTTATGAAATGCTCCAAAATCAAAATGAATAGAATAGGGAAGACAAGATTGGATTTCAGAACAAGTGGGAGCGTTCCAAAGTTCAAGGAATCCTAATCGATAAGAATCCTAACCAAGAGATTTCTAACAAGATGGATATTGAAGGGATGAAGTTTTGAAAATCTTGGTTTCAAAATAAGAAAATTTTTATACCAAAATAATCTTTGAAAATCCTTTAAAAATCATTTGGAAATTATTTTATACTTCGAAAATACGTTCTCTCACAAGAAAGGATTCTGAGATTGATTTCACTCATTCTAGGGTATTTCTACCCTATCTCTAATGAGTTTTTGCTCCTCAGGCTACGGTTTGCCTAAAACCTGGCTCTGATACCAACTGTAACAACCCGATATTTTCAACCATTCACATCCACACATGCCGGACTTGAATAGCTCAAAATACTGCGTTGTAAATAAATTAGGAGCAAATGAAATACAATCACAGAATCACAGACACAAAAATATCATAATAACTCGTAGCGGAAAATAAAATACATAATAGTTCATGAAGCTACTACGGCAGAGTCTCAAACCAAATGCATAATACAGTCTGAAAACAACATAATAGAAATCCCAAATACATAGAAGTTCACTAATACATGAGATAAACTAGAACGGCTGAAAATGGAAAGTAGATATAAATGTAGATAAGCAGAAACTCCAGCAAAGACCAGCTCCAGAAGGAGAATCCAAAGCTGTGAATACTCAGGCTGACCCGAGCATAAAGTAAAACACAAAACACTCGAGTCAGGACAATATATACTTATATAATGTAAACCAACTCAAGTGAACTGTAGTAGAAATGCACAATAACTTAAAGGATGCTTGGGATCGCCCATCCTTTAAGAATCAGTTAAACTATAAATTAAATACATCCTGTAGTTAAAATTTCAAAATGGTATTTTATACTTCAAAATCAAATATCATTTCAAAATTCAGTATTATTCAAAAATCCATTTCAAAGTATCAAAATATCATATCTTCCAAACCACATTCATTTTTATTTAATTTAAAATACCACTGCAAAACACGTTTCAAAATTATTTATATTTCGAAACAAATTACTTCATTTTAAATCATAAAATGAAGTTATTATATTTAATAATTAAATTATTGAATTTCCAAAATTTTAGTCTTTCAAAATTCATTTATTCACTTAATTTATCAAAACAGATGAAAATTCAACTTTCGCAGCATTTAGAAATTGCTACATAAAGTTACATTCAAAAGAGTTCAATTTAACAAAAGGTAGCATTTAAAAATGCTGTAATAGGGTTACATTAGTTTCAAATAAAACATAGTTAAATTCAACAACTATAACATTTATAAAAATTCTATAATAGCCTTTAATTAAACTTAGCCATTTGGTTCATTTTTATCAACTACAGCATTTACAAATGCTGTATTATCATTTACATTAGAATTAATAGCATTTCAGAAATGCAGTTAATTAACTTCAAATATTCAGTACAATTTAACAAACAACTATATTTTTATTAAAATCATTTTTAACTAATAAAATCATATAATTTCACTTTTAAAACAATCATTCAAATACCCTTATATTCATGATTTTATAAAGTTAAATCTCTATTCAAAAATCAAAATTTAATAGTAATTCACTTATTAAATTCCAACATTTAAATTTTAGATTCATTAAATTAAATTTAACTTAACACTTCAGTTTAAATTTTCAAATATAACTCAATTTCATTTTTATTTACTTAACTTAAAATTAACTTTTAAGCCAAATTCACAAATTTCCAATTTTAGTTATATTTCAAAATTTCAACTTAAATATTCATTCATTTCACATTTTAACTTAATACAAAAATCATTAATATATTATAAAATTATTTTAAATTCACTTAGTTCAAAATATCATAAATTTATCATATTTTCGTATTTAATTTAAATTCCATTTATCACCAAATTATAATTTCCAAAATAACTTACATTTCAGATTTTCTAACTTTACCATTAATTTATTTCACTTATAAATTTTCAGAGAGTTAATAATGCTTTACGAAAATAATTTTTAATCAAATTTAAATCAAAATATTATAATATTTACATTTCTAAAATATTTTAAAAATTTTAGAAAAACATATTTTAACAACGGGTCTGTATTTCATTTTCTAGCCTAGGTAATGTGATACGGGTAATATATCATTTCAACCCGTAATTTAAAAAGAAAACCCGGGTTTGATCATTTGAAACCCGCAACCCCAAGTAAATGAAGATAATTGAAAATCATTCAGGCCTATCAGCCCATAACGATTTTCTCCTATTCTAAAGTCCGTTCGGGTATGTATCATTTCAACCCATAGTGATTTTAATCTAAAGGGAACTTGCAGTGTGATAAACTGATAAAAAATAATAGAACAATATAATATAACAGTAACATATGACATAAAAGGTGTTTAAGCATGGGTGAACATCATAAAATCATAACATAGAAGGTGTAACATAATAATGCATTTTACAGATTCAAAAGGGGTCAATTTACTAGTTATACTAGTGTGAACCCGTGCTTCGCACACGGATATGAAAAAAAAAATTGAAGTTATAAAATTAAATTATTTTGATAAATAATTCGAACATACTATTTACAGTAAGGAATTAGAAACAGTACTACAATATCAAATATAAGTATTAAAATTAGTACATAATCCTTATTGAGTCAACATTGTAATAGAACTGAATGCTCTTAAACATATATGTAGGTCAAAGAGTTAAAAGGGAAAAATAGACTTGTCAGTAGTAAAAAAACCATAACTATAGAGAAATACGAAAGCAATAAAAGTATGGGTCATATAAAATAAGACTAAAGATGTATCATAAAATAATGTTTCAACTATCCAGTATGTGATTCATTAAATAGAATTCTATTCTAATGCAACACATAAAATTTGGTATATATTTGGTTGTTTTAACCTTTTTAAAAATGCTATTATAACATGGACAAAACAATCAGTATATGATACTGTTGATCATGGCAATATTCAAATAGTTGTATAAATATTTCATACGAATAGTTCCACGAACCAGAAGAGAGGTGTGGAACCAAAGCACGAATATGTACGATAGATGATAACACAACATGAGTTTGTTTAAGAATATTTTCACAAATAGTTTGTTCTGCCTCAACATCATTAGCTACTCTACCAGCCACATTGACACCCTTTTAAATATCCGATTGGCAACGTGGTAAATATTGGACACATGGTAAATAACCAAAATCAGATAATTGCTGAGTACTAAAATTGTAACCTATAGCTAAACATCAAAATTTGAGCCTATGGTAAAAATATATAATTATCAGTATTACTACGTCTTCTTATAACCTACAATATCACCTTAAGCTATTGGGATCGTTATCAACTGCCTAGTTGAATAATTTGTTTGTATTATAGAAGGAAACTAAAAGGAAATAAAAATCAAATAGAAGGAAAAAAGCCCCACAATTCAAGGACATGTAGAGATATGTAATAAAGGGATAGCTTTCTTGTTTGAAAAAAAATCCCATGAACCAATGTGACTATCCACATTGTATTATTTTTTTAGATGATTTCGGATCCCATATGTCAAATTTTCAATTCATAAAAACATTGTTTCATAAACTTGCCTTTTTTTAACATCACACACACAAGCATGCCTCCAAAGTTATGGTCTTTCCTGTCGGTGTGTTCACAAAGATCTACATACCTCCTCTCAATCTCAGAACCAGGTGGAGGGTTGATTCTTTCTGGATATTATAATCTGTCAGTGTTACCCTATCTTCAAATTGTTTGCCCATAAATATAAGGCGTTGCTGGTCAGTTGGGATTCCCTCCTTGTCTTGTATCTTGGCTTTTCCATTGTCTATTGTATCTGAACTCTCAACCTCAAGACAATGGTCTTTCCAGTCAGTGTCTTGACGAATATCTGCATCTGCGTCGTATCATCAAGAGCAACGACAACAATGTCAGAAACCATCCAGCAACTTACTGCCTTAACCAAAGCTACATACATTTTAAACTGATCTTGAAGATTCACACACGGATACATGCACATAATATGGTATGAATAACTGAAAAAGAAGTCTTTTACGATGTCCATCATATATTGGAACCTCTTGTACCTTTTCCCACAATCAAAACATACAAATCATCAAGTTCGTTAGTTAATTATGGAAAAATGAAAAAGGTATAATTAAAAAAAGGGCAATGAAAAATATTTTGAGAATGTACATGTTTGCCTCCAACAAAAAGGAAGAAAAAACCTGAACATTTATTCATAAACCACATATCAAACGTTTGTCATCAGTACAAAGCACATGAAGTTTATGTCAAGCAACCAATATTGGCATTTAGCCACCAAAATGATCATGGCAACTAAGACAAAGGTGCCTTTTTAACTAAATAGAAGAAAACTCAAACTATAACCTCACAGCAGAAATTGATCAAAAAATTAGCACTCTGCAAAAGCTCACTTTTTTTGTGTTTTGTTTTTTTTAGTTCACATGGATTAAATTAAAACTTAGCATGTCAACATCAGCAATTGCATCTGAAGAAAAAACCAAGAAAGCCGTAGAAAGGAGTGTCTCCTACATACCAATACATACATCCAACACTCAAAAGTTGTTCTTTTAAATAGTTTACACATGTAAATTCAAATAAGCATGATTATCAATGCTAACGCAAGACATAACTGTGTTTAGTATGATGATAATTAGACCAATTTTACGATTAGAATAACATTTAGTTTGGTAACTTCATGCGGCAAATAAAATTTGAAGTGTTGTAGTAAGCTCGAACTATGCATTTTGTAAACTCTGGAAGTTCAAAGATATTAAGGAGCAAACTAAGGGTTAGAAAGAAGCTTACATGTGCTGCTATATTCCCAATGTTTGTGGATTACTGGTCTGTTTTATTTCAGGATGGGTTTGATAGAGGAGTGAATACGACCTACTGTAAATGTCATATGAACTCTAAATATAGAAATTTACATCATATTTATGAAACATCAAAAAAACACAAATAGAACTTATAATATACTTTGCAAGAACAAACTGACAATGCAGCCAACATTTAATTTTGATTTTACTGATCTAAATTGTTCAAGTTCACCATTAACTGTATGAACAGTCAAAGGCATCATTTCAAGTTAATTACTGATTATATGAACCAACATTTACTAATTAGAAATTGACCTACACAAAATAATTAGTTCCTAAGCTCAAATTATTATTTCCCACCAATTTGTATGTATAATTTTAGGCTTGGTTACAAGTTATTGAATTCATTTTGCATAAAAGCGGATAGATTATGGTGCAAAAGTGAATGCAAATTTAATGAAAATATTGGATTAAATGAGTTCATGTTAAATTATTACTATTGGCACGTGAATAAATAATAGTATCACATATAATAACAGTAAAAGTTGTTGGTAAAAAACCAAAATAAATTGGTTTTTGAAATAAACTGAAAATTCATAGTAGTGAAATAGCTAAAAAAAAATTGGTGTTAATTAGAAATCAAGAGACGAAAAAAATCAGTAAACATTAATTAGGACAGACAAATTATATGTGTGTATTTGCATGTGGATTATGGTGTAAGAGATGTTATGTAAATAGACATAATATTCTTCATTTATGTATGATACATACACATAGTAAAAATTAAGCAACTATATATTAATAGGCAAGAAGAATCAAACCGCATACCTTGTCGCTTCACTGACCATATCCTTTCACTTCGCCATTGTTAGGCACCAAAAATCTATAATGGAACATAGATATAAAACTATTTTAGAATTAAGCAACTACGCCATATAGAAAATAACTATAAAATCGCTTATTAGATTGCCAAAGTAAATAGTTAAGGAGCACAGGTCCATGTAAAAAGAATATAGCACTGGTGCTTATAAAATCCCTTATATTCTTATGTTGAATGAGTAAAAAAATTCTTGAAAGGAAATAAAGGAGAAAATTCGAAGGGGAGGAAGAAAAGAGAAATTGACCAAAGCTGAGTCATATATAAATTTATTCAAAAGACCGATAGATTGGAAATGATCCAAAATATAATCTCACTAATCGTGTTAGTATTGCATAATAGCTACACAAATAATTATAACTCTAAATTTTATTTCTCATAAATATAACAAACAAAATCATTCTAATACGTACAAACCTCAAATATAATTTACTGTTGAGTAGATTCTAGGGATTCCTGAGATGGACAACTTCTAATTTTATGAGCACGAAAATTGCACAATAAGGCATATTTTTCTTTTGTGAAGTCCTTAAACCAATTTAACCAAAATACAAAACCAAAATGCAGTTACATCCAAAAAATTCATTGCTCCTGCAAATCAATTTCAAATAATACACCATACTGTGGAGTTTTAGATGAAACGCATTTGGATAATTTTTAATTACATTAGATCAATACATTTAATTAGGTTAGCAATAGTTATCAATGAATGTAAGGATGCTACCTTTTTGTACTTATAGTTTCATTTTTGCAGTAATTTGGTTCTGTTTCAGATAGTTTCTAAAACAAATTGCATCAGTTCATTTTTAAGCAAACTTGTAGAAGACATCAAGTTTTAGTGCTTTATATAAAATCCAAGTCATCTGACTAATGCCGATTCATTACCAATTTGATTGATCATCCCAAATAGCTTGCAAAAAAATTTATTGTGTAAAAGTAAAGCACTTTATAAGTTATTTTGAACTTGAAATAAAAACCCACCTTCCTGGTATGATTGCAACCATATACACATCCATTGCAGATGAAACATTTGATGCCTCTAACTAATTAATTTCTACCAAACCTGTCTTTAATTTATTATATATTATACAGAATGAGAAAATACATTATTCACATCCTTTTACCATTAAAAAAACACGATCAATAAACAAAAGTTTAATCATTTACTTAATCTAAAAATAAAAATTAACCTACTAAAATATGTTTACTGAATGATGTATATTATAGACAGTGTAATGGAAAAAATACATGGTTTCTTCTAAACAGAACCGATTGATTCCACCTTTCATAAAAATCAAGTGTGTTCTATTTAGCTGACTGATGAGACAATGTTCTAGTACCTAACCTAAAACCTTTGAATTCAAGTCAAATTCAATGATTGAAGTAAAGCTGGAATTCGCTCGACGATTAAGTTGGGAGAACTAAAAATTTTATTATTTGAGAGGAATTAACTTAAAAATACTGGGAAAAAGAATACAATTTAGCATGATTGAAGTTTGCATGAGTTTCGAATAGATTTGATGCGATTGGTGCTTTGCTACCGACAAATTTGAAATTTTTTTATGCGTTTACTTTTTGTGTAGATCGACAATCATGTTGAGAACATAGAATGAAATTGAGATGTAATATCGTGGCACTGAAATATAACACACTGACTCTTGAGATCTAATTCTGTTTAGCCATAGCTCATAATTGAAGGAGCATGAGTTATAAATTTATTAAAAGAGAGTTATTCTCTTGACGAAGGAAAATAAATGATTTATTGCACATGTAATCTTCTTTTTATGCCTTCATAATTCTTTGATAATAAAAGAAAAATTTATCCAGTTAGCAATTACTCATAGTGAGGCGAAGACCCTGCTAACAAAATAGACAGATCCACTACAGCTTTAAAATGCGTTGTAGCAAGCGTCTGTAAGATCTACTGCGCCAAAAGCAGTTAACGTCATACAACAGATATAAAGGCATTGTTATATTCCTGGCATTGTTATATTCACACACGAGCCAGTTGTGAAAAATGCTAGAGCTGTATTAGAAATTTATCAGTCAAAAATAGATTACTGAAGTACATATACTTCGATGAGTGGACGGTTACTTAAGTACCTTTATACTTCGATGATTGAATGGTTTCTTAATTTCAATGGAAGTGAAAGAAATGTATATATGTGTGTGTGCACATGAGATCAGCAATTTGAAAAAATTTCATGGGTATGGAATTAGTGACATGGTTTGGGTGAAAATGCAAGAGCTGTCGATCTGATAAAGAACAAGAGGAATAACACGGTTAGTGATGGTGGTAAACAATCACGAAATGTTTGATGTAGGAAAATGAAGGACTTTATATTTGAAACGATATATTGTATATGTGACAAAGGAAATTAATAAATATATATGGAAATAATAGAAGGTCGCTAAGTAGGCAATGTGGAAAATAGGCAAGAAAAACTGATAGAATGCAAGTGTATATCTGTGTAGTTTACAAATTATAATAAGATGGTTGCGGTATGATCAGCCCGTAGAACCAAGAATATACCAGTATAGGAGAACAATCAAACTAACACCAAAGGTACTTAGTGAAATATACATTCATGGTAACATGATCAACGTATGATATTCATCTTATGGTAATAAACAGTACTCCAGCCAATTACTCCTCTTATGTTAATTTAAAGATAAAACTCCTCCTAATTTCTCGATGTGGCAGAAAACATAATCAATTTGAGTTGTTTCAATTCGCCGATAATATTCCTTTATTTGACATTTTTAAAAAATTCAACATGAATGATAGGTCGCAGTTATTAAAATATCCACTTTAAAGTTCAAAAAGGCTTAAAACTCGAATTCTGTGTAAATAGCACAAGGAAAGTAAGAGAGATTATTATTGTATTCCAACAAAAATTGCCAAATTAGATATGGGAATATAAATTTATTTGGACGTCAATCATCTAATAATTGATGCCTGACATTTCATTTTTTTTTTCAAAATTGGATGCAAGTTAAAATAAGAGAAATTATGCATATATGTTCTAACTGATTGATTATGTTCTAACATATCACACATGTTAATATATATATATATATATATATATATATATATATATATATATATGCATGTGTATGTGTATATACTAATTTAGTTTTAAATGACATTAAATTTAGAGAAAAGTATTTGATAACGTACCAACATATTTTCATGTCCTTTAAGGAAATTGTATCCCATTCAAAAAATCGTTAATTTCTTCCACAAATATGAACTATCAATAACTTGTATAATGTAGTGCAAAAATTAGTAAAGTGATGTTTTTGTTAACTGCAAAAGTGAATGATACATACCTTGCTAAAAAGTAAGGGGTTGCAAACTGGCATCAGATTGCAGGTGGTGAATAGAAGGAGGTTGATGGTTGTTGTCTGATAGTGGATAGAAAAAGTTGTTAAATATGGAATCAGAGAGGCTACTGGAGCTAGCTGAAATAGACCAATACTCACATCTGATGTAAACCATAAGGATTCACAATCATAGGAACACCTACCAAGAGATAAGGAAACGTTAATGAGTGTTTTCATAGTTAGCTTGCTTTGAATGCAAGCCAAAAAAATATAGAAAACAACATCAGATTTTGTTTGCTGTTAGGGTATTGCTATTGGGGTATTGCAGTTGAACATGTATAAAAATCTGTACTATCACAAACGCAAGTATTTATTGTAGTCACTGAATGCTAATAAGAAATTAGTTAAGAAATAAATCATCATTTTAGTTTTGTAGAATAAACACGAATAGACAATAAGATATTACGACCGCAAAATGAATGCAATTGGACAGCAGAACATGAGTATGTTTTATGTACATGATACAGATGAAAAAATTATAGTGTGAATGTTAGACAATAAATTAGACTCATTTTATAATATAATTGATGAAAATATGGAGGGTCAAATGTGAATACAGTAGTTATATTTTTTAGTTTAAATTTGCTTGACAAAATTCCTACATTATGGAAAAAATGTTTGGGAAAGAAAAACTAATAGAGTATTGTTACATTTTTAAGTTTCATAAGAAGGAGCTGACTACAGAATAAGTGGTAACTGAAACAGTGAAGTAGCCTTTTGGACGAAAAGACCACAATAGAAGCATGAATACTTACTTGGTGTCTGAAGGCTTGATAGGGTGACTAATGTTCAAAGATCAATTATAAAGGCATGACTATCATGTTCATAATATGCATAACTTTAAGAGAAATAGGAATTTAAAAATGTAATTCTAGTGTTGAGGTTTTCAGAAGCATTCATGATTAAGAAGATTATGTTTCAAAAACAGCGATACAAAAGCTGGCAAACATAAACATGGTCTGGTTGATTATGTAAGATGATTACCAAACAACCAAATCTTAATTGAACCAAAAAAGAGGAAGAAATTCTCATATGAAAAAACTCACATCTTCATCCGTCAAGTCAACCAAATGTGAAAACTCCAACTGTTTTTGACAAAAAATGCACTTATCTTTTATTTATCCTTTTCACTAACATTTTACGAAGAGTCCAAATGAACATCACCAACTGTACTAAATTGATCATGGTTTTAGTGAACGTTGATTAGCTCACTCTTAAAATTAGGTACAAACATAGCCAACTAATTAAGACAAAAAATCACGAAGGCACCAAAAACCTAGAAGTTTTCTTAAATTTCATCAAAAGAATCATAGTTAATATATTTTAACTTATAATGGTCATACACACTCCTAACTCAAAGGCCTATTATAGAATAAAAATTATGACAGCCTATGAAAATAAACAGTAATTGCATAAATTTTTAAGATTGAGTAACCACAACTTTATTGTAACAAAGAAAAATAGCATGGAAATTAAGATCAATTCTTATAGAAATTGTCACAATGTGGATCCTTTGTGCATATTTTAGGATTATAAAATTTTCTATAGTTAACAAAACGTTTTCAAGGGGTCTCAAAAACTTAAATTCAATTAGTTCATAAATTTTGATAACACTGACCCGTTGTAAACTATCAAAACTTGTCAAAGAAATAATGATTTCTCCAAATAATAAATATTATAGTCTGTATAACATCCAAACATGGAGGGTACAATAGATGGGAACAAACCATCAGTACTGGATTTAGGAAGAGCAAGGGATAGCGGTGTTTTCCAAAAAAAAAATAGAGAACACGAAAGCGGAAAATTCAATATAAGATAACATAGCAAATAATCACCCTCAACATCGAAGTTCTTAGTTTCAAACAGGACAGGAACAGTTGTTCCACCAACGCCGCAAACAGAAAAGGGTGCAACGAAGAGAAAGAAGCCGATGTTAAACTTGAATGCAATTTTCAAGGACAACCGATATATGGATTTGGAAAAAGAAATCAAAATCTTCGAATTAGGGAAAACTCATACCAGAACTTTATCTATTTGATGGTGTTTTGGAAGATCCGAAAAACGTCTTCAATCGATATCGGTTTGGTATATCTGGACCGGATTAATCCCTTTTGAATGGCGTCAGAATCCCTTTCCTTCCTGCCGTAATCCGCGGCCGCCGTAAGAGCTGTTAAGTCGGCGAAGTTTTGGGATCGGTTTTGTTTTCAAATATGATGCCTGGATCCGAACTGAGTTAAGTATGAATCGATTTTATCTGTGTCCGCGTTGAGATTAGAGAACGGAGGGGGAAGGGAAAACCGTAAGGGGACGGGCGGTGGGAGAATTGGAGCGGAAGTGGGGGGAGAAAGGAGGAAGCATGTACGTTGAAATTTTTTTGTACAACTGCAGGCAGGAAGGGCAGAAGTGGAATGGTAAAAAAAATAAAAATAAATAAGAAGACTGTTCATTTCCAAAAATTAGCGGAGGCTTCTGTGAGCTCGAAACCGAACTCACTATTATAATAGTATAGATATGTACATATTGCCTGGTGAGAATAACTCACCGGTTTGAGCTGATGACCCAACGATGAATTGCACAAACGGGATCTACGCAAGCACAAAAGCATGACACAGATTCGAATAGAGGAGCCAAATGTCAAATTCCTTGGATACACTTCAAACAAAAACAATATAACAACGATGAGTTTCAAATCAACTATGATCAAACTATGCTAGAATAACTGCACAGAATCAAATAGAAATGTTTGCACTTGCTTTTAACCTTTACTAGGCTCAGCCATAAGGGAAAATACATGACAATGGCAAGTGTTTGGGTCAGATTATGGTGGGTATGGGTCGGCCTAGATGTCATTTGTGATGGTGCCAAAGTGGGTGAAGGGAATAACAAACATAAGCATGCATATAGATGTGTTTTAGTCATGGATTTGGGCTCGGCCAAGGCTCCAAGTGTCACGGCCTGAGGAGTGGGGTCCACTATGATGGTGTGGCCATGGGTACTGGAGGTGCTGGAGGTGGTGGTGGTGTGGTAGGTGGCGGCTAGAGGTGTGGTGAGGTGATGGAATGAGAGTGGTGCTCGGTTAGGCTAGTATGAAGGGTGTTTTGAAACTTTTATGGATATGCATCACTAAGGGGGTTCATGGCTTGGGTGGCTGGTGAGGAGGAGGTGGGGGTGGTGTGCCATCAAGTGGTGGAGGCGGCTAGGCAACAATGGAGGCATGGCCGATCCTAAAAGAGGTGAAAGCATGTGCAAAAAAGCGAACTAGAATAAACAATATAAGTAGAAAAAGAGATAAAAGAAATAAAAAATTTTACCAACTTCCCAAGCATGTGATGGCCGAATTTTTTTTCTCAGGAATGAGGAAAGGAAGATACGTGCAATGAAAATGAATTAGTCAGCTGAAATGTGGGGAGTTATGCCAAAAAAAATGAAGAGCTGTGAGGAAAATGAAGAGGTGGAATTCAAAAAGGCAAAAGGCAATTCAAAAGTCAAAAACTCTTCATATATCCTTATTTAATTTATATAACTTTATATTTCTGGAAATAATAATAATCCCAGATAAAATTTCGAAAATTTATCAAAATATAAAAAATTTATATAATATTTATTAATTATATATAGTTAAATTAAGAAAAATAGCTAAAAATAGTGAACTAGACTTGAAAATTTGAAATTAAATAGAATAATTTTTAGAAAATTCATATGAGCTTGAAAAATATTTTTAAACATAAATAATAACATAAAATAAAAGTACATTCACAAAATAAATATTTAAATTTTAGTTAAATATAATTTAAATGAAGAAAATAGCAGAAAAATAGAAAACATCCTTTAAAAATAGGAAATAAATACAGTAAATTTTGGAAAATTTTTATTATCACTTTAAAAATATTAAAAGACAAAATATACATAAAATAACATATTAAAACATATTAAAATAAAATATAATATAGAAAATATGATTTATATAATTTAAAATAGACAAAATTTCAAAATAAAAAAATTATACTCAAAATTGAAATGTACGTAACTTTCAGAAATTAAATCCGTTTTCAACAAAACGAAAAGCAGTATTCAAGTTATTAAATCTATTTTCATAATAATAGATAAAATTTAATAATTTAAATATTTAAATTTGAAATTTAAAAGTCCAGGTTTGACCATTTTGAACAGAAATTCATCTTTCAGTAAAATATCCAATTTATACCGGTTTGAAATTATAATTCACACAATAATCAACACCTACATTTAAAAATGAAATGTTTGAAACAAAATAAGTTTAAAATAATTTCAAAATAAAACAAAGTCAAATATTAAAATATAGGAAAAATCTAGGGTTGTTACATGATACCTCAGTAGATCTTTCCCTTAGAAACTCCTTAATATGCAAACAAGCTCCTAGAAGCCTTTGATTCACTACTCGAGATTGCAACAATCAAATGAAACTGAGACGACCACACTTTATCTCCACAAAAAGTCATATCATCCTTAAGAAAGAAAGGGACAGAAAAGAGAAAAGAAAGAAGAGAAAGAAGAAACAACAACAGAATCTCCACAGCGGAACGAATAAATTATAGTAATAACATAAATATTACATAGTATAAAACAGATATCAGAGTTACACAGACAATACGACACATACTAGACAGTTATAAATACCTGTCTAGTTATTACAACTCAATACATTATAGATAAACACTCAGAGATACCAACACAGCGGAAAACTATATACCTACACGCAGAAGCCTCCTGCTCCATTGCTCCTCCACATTTCGTCAAAGCTAACCTGAATCCCTTAGCTACTCATAAAAATTTGAGTACCTAAGAGTTTAAGAAAAACAGAAATACACTCCGGGTCAGACATGGGTCTGGTGTGAGTAACAGGTTAAAGTTGCTTAACTTTTGAAAGACCTTTAAAAAGAAAAGGTATCACGTAAGACTTCCCACATATAAACATGGAAAAAAATTTACCTTACGCTAACAAAACATTTGATAGGAAATCCGATGATATTATAATAGTGTCTAGGGTTTTCAAGTAAATATGAAAATAGCCGAAATTGTTACATGATTAAATTCCAGCTACTAGCCACAAAAGTGGGTAATACAATCAAAACCGTTGGCACTTATTGGATTTTGGATTCCATCAATGGCAGGGCTACTGGGGTACCGCCCGTCACAGTATGTGGCCTAGATCACCGTACCGAGGAGTACGCCCACTCCCCTGCATCACAAAGCCGGAACCATACCTTACTGAACAGTTCCGAACAAGACCACCCTGCAGTTGTGGTCAGCAACCGCACTACTAAGCCGAAATAAAGGGACATCCAGACAGGGGTAAATCTCGTCCTACTTGGGCATGACCCACTTAGCCTTGCTGCACTTCCCATGTTTTAGCCATTCCCGGTTGATGAGGCTTGAGGCTACGATTACCTATATAGGACATATCACTTAGAATGCTCATCATCCACCTGACGATGTTCTGAAAGCATTCAATCCATACAAGTTCGTTCCGGGTTCGAACGAAACCGAAGGCATTATCTCGTTACACTCATTTTGGATTCACCCTCAGAGTTAACGACGATAACCTTTGCACTTTGGATCTTCATCTTCACTTCAGATTCACGACCTAACGTTAATTTGGATCGATGTGGTTTTCGAATATCCAAATATGGAAAACCCAATCCCGGTCTCATCGAAATCCAAAACGTGTCTTTTAAGGCCAAGTTGTTTTAGAGTTTAAAACAATTTCAATTCATTATCTATATACACAGATAGATAATTCATAACAAAACAATCGATAATCAACATTATCATCCACAGATAATCCATATCATTATAAACAGATAATCCATATCTTCATCACAATGCAACCAATGCATACATATCATATAACATTACTCATCTCATAACTGAGATTACAAACCATACATGGCAACCAATACCAATCATCAAACATAAGCAATGATCTAATGATCACACCATCTATAATAAATTTAAAATGAATTAAATTAATTATTTAATCTCTAATTAATTTAAAATGAATTAAATTAATTACTTCATCATTATAATCCTTCTTATCTTAACCATCAATTGATTACAAATCAATTAATTAATCACCATCACATTAGTCATTTCAATTAATCATCACTGATTAATAATATTTCTAATTACAATAAGTAATTAGCCTTTAAATTAATTACACAAGTTAATTATACTTAACTCTTTGCAATAATTAAATTTTAATTACTTAATCAATTAACTAAAGTTAATTACATTAATCCTTTTTTAATTAATTACTTCATTTATTAATTATTCCTTAATTAATCAATTCTAAATTTCATCATTAATTTTATTAATTAATGATTTCTAATTACATTATTAATTAATCTCTCTATATAAATTAATTACATCAAGTAATTAATCTGTAATTAAACCACACATTTATTAATCGCCCTTGATTAATAATAATCTAGTAATTAACTTCCTTAATTACTTCATTAATAAATTACTCCTTAATTTATTATTTCAATTAATCCCTTGATTAGTTTTAAAGTAATTTAATCCGAATTACTTCCATCATTAAACATCTTTAATTACATCCAGTAATCATCCATTAATTACTTCCCTAAGTAATTACAATCTCGTTAATTACATAAAGTAATTATCAATCAATCACCAAATGTTTAAATTAATTAAACTTAATTAATTGATATAACTAATCACATTAAACCAATTAATTACCTTAAGTAATTAACTCATTATTTACTTTCATTAAGTAATTAAACATAAACAATTTACAAATGATTATTATTAATTAATTAATCTAATTAATTATCTAAATTAATCACATTAATTAATTATTAAATAATCTTAAGATAACAACCTTCATTAACATTTCTTAATTACTTAATTAAGGAATTAACTTATATTAATCATTACTACTTACAAATTAATTAATATTTAATTACCAATTAATTAATTACTAATTATTAAATTAATTAAGTGTTAACTACAACTTAATTAATCATTAATCACTTGATTAAGAAATATTAATCATTAATTAAAATATAATTAACAATCCTTAATTATAGATTAATTAACCTTAATTAATTAATCTTTAGTCATAATTAATCAATTTAAAAATGTTATTAATTACATAATTAATCATCCACATTAATTAATTAAATAATTAATTACCCATTTAAATTAACTTAATAATTTAAATGAATCAAATTCTTAGATTCTAACTTAATTTAATAAATCATTTCTTGCTTATATAAAGTATTTAAAAACACTTTGTTTACAAATTTACTTTTAAATTTCATTTTAAATTTAAGATACAAATTTAGCTTAAACAAGATTTTAAAAATAATTCAAAACCTTTATCTCATGTGTTAAAAGAAACATCTACTTTATAAAATAAGTTCTAAAAGAATTTAAATCTCAATTCAATTTAAATTCAAATCAATTTAAAGACACACTTACACATTCCAGATTATTTGAAAAAAAAATTCAATTTAAAAATTACTTTTTAATTTTAAAACCGATATGCAGTTTGAATCCTTTTATTCCAGATTTAAACTTAAATCTTTAAAAAATTATTTACGTATTAAACTCCATTTTAAATTCAAATCATTTGACCATTTAAAAAAATTAAACAATTTAAATTCAAACTCATTTATTTTAAAAACTGAAATTAAGATTTAATTTCAGATTTAAAGACCTAGATTTAAACTCATTTTTAATTTTATATTTTACAATTTTAAACTTCCAATTCAATATGCAAAACACATATGCTTTTACACTTATGAGGTTTTAAAACCAAATTTAAATTTTAAAACATAAATTATTTCAAATTTTAGATTTAAACTAGATTGAATCATATTCAATTTCAGATTTCAAAACTCGGTTTAAATTCAATTTGCATTTTATACTTTCTTTTGATAAATTTTTTTAAACAGTAACAGGTTTCCTGTTTTTATTTTAAAACCAAACTAAAAATTAAAAATTCAAATTATTTCAAAACCCAAGATTTAAACTATTTGAATTCAAATTCTATTTCAGGTTAAAAACTTAGTTCAGATTTTAGTTTACATTTTAAACTTGCTTTTAAAACTGAAAAGCAAAACAGGTTTCTGTTTTGCCACAAAACCTAAAACACTAATATACTCGAGCCACCCCCGTTTTACTTCGAGTAAAAACTATCACTGCTTCGAGTCAAATTAAGTTTTACCTTAGACAAACCCGAGGCTACTAAAAACCTGCAACCATCCAACACTCACCATTATCACCACACTGTGCACATGTACAATGACGCCGTCCATCTCTGATCACCACCGCGACCTTCCCACAGTCACCGTTCATCCCCTCAGGCCAACCAAACAACAATCCTAACATCACTTGCTCGAATTCGAGATCGAGACCCAAATTCCAAACCTGGAACAAAACAGTACCCAACAACTCCATCCTGTCAACGGCTCGTTGACGCGACTCCGGCCACCATCACCTTCGAAACTCCGGCTACGTCTTCCTCAAACTACCATCTATCCATACCCCAGAAATGGTTGAACTCGATCAACCGAGGAGATCAAATTCAAACAAAAATAGTAACCTAGTGAAAACTAGGGTTCAAGACTTTAAATCCAAATTTCAATATCAAAAACAAATTACAAACCAAACTAATAATTTTCCTAACATCTCTGATATCTCCTACTCCTCCAGAAACAAATTCAACTCCTCATCCTACTTGTGGCAACATAGATGCCCAAAAACTCAATTTATATTCAAAATAAAACTGCTCTTAGGTTTAAGCATTATAAATTATAAATTTACTTTTAAAAATCCTATTTTTGCATGATGCTTTGATATACAAACCTGAAACATTGTTTTGTAATGTTTGAATTTCCATCTTTTACAAAATATTACTCTGTTATATTATATTTCCAGGCAAAACAAAAGTTTATTCAACTTATATAAATTTTAAAACTTTCTCTATGACTAACAATCCATTTTTAGTTTGCATTTAAAATCACAACAGAGATTCCAATAGGAAGGAAAGGATTTTAAATCATTCAGAGGTTTGAAATTTAGAAAACAGGAATATGCCAGATAAAGAGCATGCACCCAGAAATACATTCACATATATGTATTCACAGCAACATCATATATATATATATATATATATATATATATATATATATATATATCCATTCCTTATTCAAAGCATGAAAACAACTTCTACCTATTTAATTAATTTTTCTAAAAATTTAAGTTACTCACCTTTTTAAACAATGCAGACAGAGCACGGTTTTTTATAAGCATGTAGAACATCCTTTGCAACCTGCTTTTATTACTGCTTTATCAAACTTAAATTCGAATGCTTTAAAACTTGCTGCTTGTCTCCATATTTTACATGCAGGCAGCTAAACTTCAGATTTGAATGAATGCAAGCTTTCCTTGATTTCTAGAAAAATGCAGGCCTTTGTTTCAGAATTGAAAAAATGCAGACTTCTTGCTTTTCCAGATTTTTAGAAGAGTTTAAATGCATTTGAACATGGCTTGATTTTTTGCATGTGTTACAGATTTGAGGAATTTGTTTATAGGAGTTGATATGCAATTTTTGAAGGGATGAAAAATGGATTTTCTCAGCTGAAAGAATTCTTAGATTTAGAATGAAAATGAAGAAAGAAAAAGAAAATGGGAAGATGCAAGTTTAAATATCCATACTTATGATTTATTTTAAAATCAAAGAAAACTAAAATTTAAACCATGACACTTGGCTAAATATGAACACTTGTTAACTTATTGTGTGTTTAAATTACACATGTTAGATTAGGCTTTAAGATTGCTTACATTTGTCCCTTTAGATAATTAGCATTTTTAATTAAGTGTTTCGTGAAAGTTTAAACATAGTTAATTAGTTATAATACTTACTTAAATATATAAATAATTTCTAATGAATAAACTAAGTATTATTATAAATAAAAACCATATACAAATTTATCATTTGAAAATAATATTTTAAATCATTTTAAATAAATTTATAAAGAGACTGTAACCTATTTGTTATTTAAATGAATACATGATTCATTTATATATTGTATTTTAAATTCTCATATTTGTTCTACAAATCATTTTTATTTATCAATATTTTAAAAAGAATAAAACAAACATTTTAATAATTTGTTTTTATATACAAACTTAAGTCAAAATATAATTTAAACAAATAAAACATTTGTCTTATATATTTAAAATCGTTTAGTTATTTTATTAAATAGCTTTGAAAAGATTAATCATTTAATAAATCATAATTTCCAAATTTCAAAATATTATAAAATATGTAATACTAATTAAATTTAAAAACCAAACTTATCTTATTTAAAATATATATAAATATACACACATATTATAAATAGAAAATAATTTATTTGCTTATTAAAAATAAATTCACTAACTAATTACTTATTAAAGTAAGATTATTAAATCAATTCAAATTTATTAACAAAAATTATCAAATTAATTTAAATTTTAAACGCTGATTATTAAATTTATATTGCCATAAATTCCGAGATATCACAATCCTCCCCCTTAAAAGAATTTCGTCCCCGAAATTTAAAACAAAGGTAATTTAATAATCTGTTTACAGATTTAATTTTAAAATACAGCATATGTTAATCATATGCTAACAACCATAACAACCAATTCACACAATCAGAACAAATCTAATTATCCAAAAGAATTTTGGATAGAACTTTCATGAGTTTCCCCGGTATATATATCGGGATACTCGCTCTATAGAATCCAAACAATCAAAACTACTAAGCTATAGAGCTCTTATTCATCTATATCTACAACTCAAAACAAGATATCAGACTACAGACGAGTCTGACTCAACAACCGAACCCTCCTGAACTGCTGGTTCCCAAAACCAAAAATATCAAACACGTACTCCCTCAGAGATATGTGAAACACTCTGAATCCCAGTTATCCAAACTGGCAATTCAACTCTGAAAACCCAACACTGATCTTACCAAAACACAGAAGAAACCCAAAACATTTTGGAGCTAGCACCACAGACTTGCCAAACTTATAGCTCCTTGGATCGGAGAAAAACTTAACCAAAACAAATCTCCGGCTCCGGAATTCAAATTCCTGTGCCTCTTATCCATAAAATCTCTTCGGACGATCCTGGACTATCAACATCCTTCCTGATCAGCTTAACCTTAGCTGATTCCTCTAGAAACAGACTAGACCAATCAAAATCCAATGATCTCCTCAAGATCAATCCAAAACAAGGAACACAACTCTACTCCATAATAACAGAAGACAGAACAAACTTCTCCTTATCTGGAAAAGGACAAACATAAACACTCTCAAACTGCTTCCGCTACATAACTCTAATCCGAAGTAGAAGAAAATGCTGATGAAGAACACAAACTAGATAATCCAGCACAGAAATATGGTTCTACAAATTCATAAGAAAACTCATAAGTTCCTCCGAAACCTGAGTTGCTTCACCAACTTCTATCTCAAGGAACCATCCTTCCATTAACTGAACCACCGGTAGCAATCCTGGAATCCTAGCCAATAAGAAAACTCGATCTCTGGAAGCGAACAAACTTATGACTTTCCTGGAGACATCCGAAAAATCTCCAACAATCCAAAAGAATACTCAACTATCGCAAGTCACTTTTGCGATGAAACCAGACGAATATCCAAAAAAACTGCTCTCTCTCTCTACCAAAGAGAACAGCTTATGCTGGCCTAGCCAATTTACCGAAGAAAAGGGTCCATACTGCTGCTTCTGAATTCCACTTCAGAAAAACTACTCAGCCAGAAGATTTCCTGCCACACAGAACACTCCGAGCTACACCACTAACTCCAATGCCGAAGAATTCTCAATCTAAAGCTCTTCAAGAAACTTGGACCTCAATGCAAACAGAAACACCCAGCTGGTCTCAGCCATATCACCGAGCAGACTCACTTCCTTAATCTTGTTCCAAAGAAACATCTTCGGAAATATCCATAGTCACTATGTCTCATCACGCAGCTACTACTTCCTGAGGTATCAAGATACCATCACTCATTTGCTTCTGCCCAACCGACAGATCCAAACCCAACTCATACAACTCTGCACTTCAAAGATGAACTCCGAACCTTAACAGTTTCCTTCAGAGATCGATGAAGTCCTTACTCCAAGCTAAACTCATTCGAGACGGTATTAGATCTACAGTCTCCACAAATCCACTTCCAACCTCACACATTCAAACTCCAACCATCGGTAGTTGTGTTACACACACCATTACCCTATCTACCTTTATAACTTATATTGGAAAACCTGAACGGGTAACCCAATCAGTAGGTAGAAATATATATATATATATATATATATATATATATATTAAAATTACAAATACGCTCTCTCAAGATAGACACCACTCCAGAGACTAAGTATTCGCTCAACCCAGCGCTCTGATACTGTAACGACCCGTAAATTTTCGATAATTAAAATAGCTAATTTAATAAGATTTCGTGATTTAGTGTTAGAAAAAAATTTGTGATTCGTTTGGTATAATAATAACTGAAAGGAATTGCAATAATAATTATCCAAGTAATGAAAAATAAATGCGACTTAGTAAATTCTTTTGCAATCGATAGTCGAATAGGGTGATAAATGTTGAATTCATTTGGTATAAGAGAGTAGTTGATTGATGAGTAAAATCTATTTGAAATCAAATATTGAATATTGAACACGTAAAATTGTTTAAATTAAATATTTAAAACTTATTGAATAATTGAATAACTGTAAAATGAAAATAGTGTTCTAAATTTTGAAATGGTTTTAAAAGTTGAATCTTATAAGTTCAATTTCAATATTTCAAAAGATAATGAATTATTGGATAAGCAAAATTGTCTAAATTAAATATTTGGAATTTATTGGATAAATTAAATAACGGGTTTAATATGATTAAAAATGATTTGTAAAATTTTATTTTATCATATTGAAGTTATAGTGATGTTATAGAACTTTTAAAACTGAATTTAAAATTTATTTATGAAAATTGAATATTTTAATATTTAATTTTCGACTGGAAAATAGCCAATTTTTGAACAGTCTCAGAATTGGACGAAACTAATTCCATTGGATCCGTAATAGTTAGTTATTATCGGATTTCAATTTTCGTAGCAATCGGAGTTGTCGTTTGACCGTGGCAGCTCGAAACGAGTTGACATTGTTTTAATATTAATTTGGCGAGTTAAAATAGTCATTTTTCAAACGGTCTTGGATTTCGACGAAACTAATTTCATCGGATCCGTAATGTGATATTATTGTAAGGTTTCAAATTTTGTGTCAATCGAATTTACCGTTTGTCCGGGGCAAGCCAAAACGCATAGAAATTAGTTGAATCGGTTTAATTTAAATTTGATCGTTTATTGTCGTAACTCGCGCATATGATCGAATTAGCCTCCGAAACCTATTCCATTGTGTCCGGAACGCGGGGTAAACCCTAGAAACGCCAGTCGGCACGCTTCGTTTGGAGTTCGGAAAATTTCGATGAATAGTAAATTGGAAAAATTTTCTATAAAAGGACCTTCACCCTTTCACTTTGCAAACCCTAATTTACTTCAGCCCTAGCCGCCATTTACTGAATCAGTGGCCACGAAAATTCAAAACTTCTTCCTCATTTTCCTCTCAATCCATCAACAATTAGCAAAAACTCTCAACTGCAAAGTTGTAGAGGACATCAAGATCTAGCTATCCAACGGTGGAGATCGGAAACGGAGCCACGGATCGACGGCAAATCGAGATTGGACCTGCTGCGTTTTTCACGCAATTCGAGGCAGAGGGGGTGGCCGAGCTTCAGGCTATTGATGGTGAAGGTGGAGTAAGGCGGTGGCTTCGAAGTGGTGTAACCTGATCGTCTTCAAGTTGCTCGGTTTGGTCGTGAAAAATCGATGAAGATGGCGGCTGATGGGTTTGTTTCTTACGTTCAAACCTGGGCATTCAACGTGAAGAGGAAGAAGATGCAGCAACGGCTCAGATCTGAAGATGCAGAAATCGATGGCCAGGATGCAGTTGAGGGTTTGATATTTAAAATAAAAGCTGAAATTGTATATTTAAATTCGTAGAAACTTTAAAATAGCATAACTTTTTCATACGAGGTCGAAAATGCACGAAACTTTTTGCATTGGAATCGTATCGACGAGCACTACGCTATGGAATTGGATTGAAGTCGTTTGGAGCTAGTAAAAATTTCGGGTAAAATTAAACGCTCGTTTAATTTTATTCGAAATAAAACGCTGGAACTACATTGAAATCAAGGTGAGTGTTTTATAACGCTCACAACGTACTAAATATCTTTATGCTAGTTAAATTGACATTATGAAGTGATATGAATGTTATTTGTTGTTGTTTGATATGAATTTAATTGTCGTATAGCTTGTTATTTGAATTAACCGTTCAAAAAATTAAATTGACGCTTAAATTGAAATTGAAATTTGAATGGCGATTAAATTACCTGACCTTGATAACTATGAAATTGCCATGGATTGTATTGTCTATTGGATGATTTATTTCGATGGATGTTATTGTTTGATATTTAAATGTTGGATGTTTATTGCTTATATATATCCTGTTATGCATACATATGATACTGTGATTTAATTTAAGTAATATATACTCATCCTTGACATTTAATTGAAATAAATAACTACTTGGCCATAGGATAGAAAATTATATACGGACACCGAATTGGCTAAATAAATAATTTTTGAAATCGTCGATTTAAAAATTTATTTAAATGTTTTGATTTAAAAGTTATAAATAGAAATCAATTTATAGAAATCGAATTTGTCGAAAAAATTGAGTTGGAATGTTGAAATAAATTTTGGTTAAAAGAAATTGGTAAATAATTTAAGTTGTGACTTTAAAATTTAAAATTTGGATATGATTGAATTTCGAAAATCTATTTATTTTAAAGATTGAACATTATTTCGAGCTTTGAATATTACTAAGTAAAAGTGATATGAAAATGATATTTTGAAATCGAGTTTGGAATTGAATCATATTTGGAATTTGGATTTAAACTTGAATATTGTTGGAAATTTTGTTAAGTGTTATAAATTGATATTTAGAGAAATCAAGCTCCAAATCGATATAAATTGAAATTGAATTAATTAAAGGCGAATGTAGAATTGAATTGATTTGAAGTAAAAGTTGACATTGTTTTGAATTGAAATCGAAATTGAATCGGTAGAATGGAAATTGAAATTGATTTGAATTGGGAAGTTATAATTGAAATGGATTGATTTTGAAGCTGTTTTAATTTGTTTTCCAAATTACTCTGTTATATAAACCATTTTGAATACTTAAATCTATTTTAAATCTACTTAACCCAATTTAAATTATTTTAAACTAATTTCTCTATTTTAAATCCATTTTAAAGATTTTAAGTGTTTTTAACTATTTTAATTATTTAAAACTACTTTTAAATTACTTAAAACTATTTTTCTAAAATCCTAAGCTGGTCAATAAGGTGAAATGTTTATATTTAAATCTTGAATTTAAATATGAAATCTGATATTTTGAAAGATACGATGATATTTGAATGGATTTGATTTTTGAAGCGAATATGATATTTTGATATCAATTATGAATCGATTTGAAATATAAAGAGCCAAAGGTGTAATAATACGTAGTTATTAAAGAGATCGGGATCGGATATGGACATACTCTCTGTCGATACCGAAAACCACTTTAATAACTATTATACGCGGAGTGATGATCCAGAATGAAGTGGATGGTTTGGTGAACGCGTTGACTGAAGAAAGAGAACGATTATTGGATGACCCCTGACATGACTAAAACAGGAGCCGCGCCGGGCCATTGAGGTTCGCAAACTCTAGCGGACATACTTCTTCGATACCATATCTATTACATTTGTGATGCGATTTGGGTGCACCCCTTGATTTGGGAGTGTTGTTTCGCGGTGTTGGGGTAGCTGCTGGCTATGCTCAACATCAGTCCGGATCACGCAACTACTAGTATCCTAGTTGGTATCGCCTCATGTACCTTGTCATACTGATTATCCTATTCGCGACCACTACGTTTTGATTTGTACCTTGAGTATATGGATTGCCCTCTGGTGACTTTCGGTTTTGGGGAAACTACGGTCTTGTATATGCTTTTGGGAATATAAAATGTGTTAAGGGGGATTATGGTAACGCCTTAACGCTATTTTGATACTTTATATTACTGATAGACATTATCTACTTAGCGTATATTACTACATAGTAGATAGTTTCACGGATCCTTGAGAGATGGAAAATCCCGTAACATCTCTTGAGTTATTGCACGCACGTTGACACTGGATATGAGATGTCAAACCCCGTAAACATCTCTGACGCCGTTACACTCATATTTATTTACGATTGATTTAACTTTTATAAGGATATTTTAGTCCTAACTCGAGTGTTTTGTCTTTTCATTACGCTCGGGTCAGTCCTGAGTTTTCAGTTTAGGTTGAAGATCATTTCCTTGGAGGACGGAGACGAAGATTTGGTATATTATCTACTATTATTATATTCATTCCATTCCGCTGCATTGTTGTATGATATTTGTTGTGTATGTAACTCTGATAAATGTTGTATAAGAATAATCAAATGTATTCATTTCAAATGTATTCATTTAATTAACAGCTTCATGAACTGTTATTTTATTATTATACTTTAGCCTTTCGCTGTGAGATTCTGTGTTGTTCATTTCCTTTATTTCCCTTCCTTTTCTTTTCTTATTTACCCCAATAACTATCTGCCCTTTTAATGGTTTGGAATCGACATGTGTTTTGCCTATGCACTTGGAGGGTGTAGCATGATAGGGGGTTCTCGCATTTGGTTTGGTAGCGAGCGGATGACTCTTACTCCTACATGTCCCGCGGGGTTGGTGCAGTCGAGAGGCTGGCCGTAAAGGCAGAACACAGGTACGGTTGTATGCTACGGTGGGCGTTACCCCACTGACGCGTTCCGTTACAGTTGGTATCAGAGCTTTGGTTTAGCGATAAACCTTGGCTCTAGTGGGGAATAACTCATTGAAATAGAGGTAAACTATATGAATGAGTTAAGTGTATATGAGAGAGCGTACTTGTTATTTGATATAAAATGGTTTTATATTGTGTTAATTTGTTCCGTTGAGTATTTATGAATTCTGGTCGATACTTGGGACGCCAAGGCGTCGATAGGAATTTCTAAACACTCGAATAGGACAAACCAACACAATATCATTTTGGAATATATTTTATATAAAAGAATTATTTGAATATTTATTCATTTTGATTGAATTGATTGTTAGGAGATAATAATATTAGATTATTATCGTTATTGTTTGATCAGTCAATATTTACAACAATTGATTAAATAACAATGGATTTAGGAAAATGAAATCTTGTAAACACAATTGATAATGAATATAAATGAATTTTAACTTGGATTTGGAAATTTAAATTCCGGTGTTTGAGATTGACTTACAAGAATTTGAAAAAATATAATATGAGCATTATATGATAGTATAATTGAGTTGAAATTGTTTTCGAAGGATTTTTTTTATGATAAGTGTTATATTCTCTTCTCTTGACGCTAGAAAATGATTTCGATGATGTGTGCACGCATCATTGGCGTTTATTTTCGAGAGTCCGAGTGGGGGAGACCACTTAATAGCTTGTCTAAACCTTGTTTTGACTCAAATTTTATTTTGTTTTGCATTCTCTATAGTATGATTTGATATATAAATTATATAAGTATATATTATTTCAAACCTTGATTTGAAATGAAACCGGGATTGGAATTCTTAAGTTCTTTAATAATTAATGATTTTTTTTGATTGAAATGAATTTAGACTTGAATCATTAAGGAACTTCTGAATTGTGAAATGAGAAATGAACCTAAGAGCTAAGTGAAAATATCAATTGAAGTAGAAATCCTTAGAATTAGGAAATTATGAACTTAAAATAAAATTGAAACTGTAAAACTCGCGTAGTATTAAATTTCATTCTATAGCATAGATATAACTTACCAAAATATTTAAGAAGTTCAAAAATGTTATATGAATTGTTAATTGGATAATATACAAGTATAGGTTTGAATAATGAAATATGCATTTAATTAATGGTTGCAAATATAAATAAAATTGTTAGTAAATAATTGGAATTTAAATTAACATTTAAAGGTGATTCACAATTATGTTAATATAAAATGAAAATACTATATGTGAATGTAAATGTGAAATTAAATTATAGTGAAATTTAAGTAATGACTTAAGAATTGATAAATTGAAAATTCAACTTTAAATGAAAAGAAGTTGTATGTTGTTTAACTACATTCTATTTGCATAACTATAACTTACCAAATACTTAAAGGGTTTAAAATGCTAATAAGGAGAAGTAGAGTAATAATATACCAGTGTGAGAGTGAAAAATAAAATGTAAAGATCTATTGATAGTTGTAAATATAAAAGAAATTTAAGCTGTAAAATGAATGATACATGTATAAGTGAATGAATAAAATTTAAACTTAATGAAATATAAAATTGGTAAATGGAAACTAATTAAATTTGAATATAACTAAATGTCAATAAACTTGGAAGTGTATGAAATTAAAATTGACTTGGAAATGTATAATTGATTTAGTGTAGATTTTGGATGGATGTTAATGTTTGATATGCATTGGTTGTTAGATGGATGATAATTGATTAAGTAGAATTCATTAGTGTTAATGGAATTGAATAAACGGAATAAAATTTTAAAAAATTAAATTCAAATTGGGAGCAAATTGACTTGAATTAAAAATGTGAATGAAACAAACTTGAATAAATGGAAACAAATTGAATGTAAACCTATTGCATGGATGAATAAGAAAATAAATGACTTTGTGTTTATGATTGTTTTTTTTAGAAAATTTAAAGTTTTGATGGTTTGCACTTTGAAATAATAAAAGCAAATTTTGGGAAAATCCAAATTTGTCCAATATATGCTGAAACGAAAACAACCATAACTTTTAAATGGCTGAACGGAATTCGACGATCTTGGACTCTTCGAAAAGCTTAGTAACTATAGCACAACTTTTGTTTAGATAACTTGAGAAAATTCCTTCGTCTGCTTGGTTAAAAACTTGAATGTTACTCGCTGTTCTGTGTAAAAATAAGTAAAATCAGTAGTATACATCCTTAGTATTTTCGCCATATCTTTTGACTGGTTTATCGGATTTTGATGATCTTGCACTTTATGGAAAGCTAAGAACTTAAGCTAAAACTTTTGTTTTAAGTGTTTTGTGTTTTGATATCGTTTAGAAGGTCGAAAACGTGGGTGAACGTCGCTGACCTGCACAAACACTGCCCAGGCTGAAGCGTATCCCCTAAGTAAAACGGCCATAACTTTTGAACGGATGATCCGAATTCGATGATTTTGGACATTCCGGAAAGCCTGAAATGAATGCAACAACTTTTGTTTAGATTCTATTGTCAAATTTTACCTTTTAGGTGACCTAAAGCTAAGATTTGTTTGCTGTCCAGAAATTGAAATCTCAGTTTTGAAGCTAAATATGTTATATATATGTTGTGTAGGCTAAGTATAACGATCTATCTTTATATGCATGGTTCTAACTTAGTTATTGAGCATTTTAGTAGGTAGCAAAGGGGTTGCGCTTCGTTGTGGAGCTCGCTTCTACGCTAAACGCATAATGTAAGTAAAATGCTAATAAATGCTAAATAAAAGGTACGCTTACGGTTTTATATGATATTGGTGATATTTGTATGTTGTTTCCCCACATATGGGATGCCTCATCATTGAGATGAGATGTATATTTGTGATATATATGCTATTATATTTTTTCCGATCGAGCCGCGCAAAGGAGACTCTGCCGAAATTTTCCGTAAATCCAAATGTTAGAAAAAAATTTCAAGTTTTAAAATTTTATAACTTGTTTTGATAACTAACTTTTAAATTTAGAAAGCCGTTCGGAGTAACATCTTGGAAGCGTAGTTATGACTTTATAAATGGAATTTCATTGTTTTATAAGTTGGTAACTTTGATGAAATATATCTGATGTTGAATTCTATACTTAGTTTCTTTTCCCTTCTTTTTCCTTTTCGGGGACGAAAAGTTTTGAGTGGGGGAGAGTGTAACGACCCGTAAATTTTCGATAATTAAAATAGCTAATTTAATAAGATTTCGTGATTTAGTGTTAGAAAAAAATTTGTAATTCGTTTGGTATAATAATAACTGAAAGGAATTGCAATAATAATTATCCAAGTAATGAAAAATAAATGCGACTTAGTAAATTCTTTTGCAATCGATAGTCGAATAGGGTGATAAATGTTGAATTCATTTGGTATAAGAGAGTAGTTGATTGATGAGTAAAATCTATTTGAAATCAAATATTGAATATTGAACACGTAAAATTGTTTAAATTAAATATTTAAAACTTATTGCATAATTGAATAACTGTAAAATGAAAATAGTGTTCTAAATTTTGAAATGGTTTTAAAAGTTGAATCTTATAAGTTCAATTTCAATATTTCAAAAGATAATGAATTATTGGATAAGCGAAATTGTCTAAATTAAATATTTGGAATTTATTGGATAAATTAAATAACGGGTTTAATATGATTAAAAATGATTTGTAAAATTTTATTTTATCATATTGAAGTTATAGTGATGTTATAGAACTTTTAAAACTGAATTTAAAATTTATTTGTGAAAATTGAATATTTTAATATTTAATTTTCGACTGGAAAATAGCCAATTTTTGAACAGTCTCAGAATTGGACGAAACTAATTCCATTGGATCCGTAATAGTTAGTTATTATCGGATTTCAATTTTCGTAGCAATCGGAGTTGTCGTTTGACCGTGGCAGCTCGAAACGCGTTGACATTATTTTAATATTAATTTGGCGAGTTAAAATAGTCATTTTTCAAACGGTCTCGGATTTCGACGAAACTAATTTCATCGGATCCGTAATGTGATATTATTGTAAGGTTTCAAATTTCGTGTCAATCGGATTTACCGTTTGTCCGGAGCAAGCCAAAACGCATAGAAATTAGTTGAATCGGTTTAATTTAAATTTGATCGTTTATTGTCGTAACTCGCGCATATGATCGAATTAGCCTCCGAAACCTATTCCATTGTGTCCGGAACGCGGGGTAAACCCTAGAAACGCCAGTCGGCACGCTTCGTTTGGAGTTCGGAAAATTTCGATGAATAGTAAATTGGAAAAAATTTCTATAAAAGGACCTTCACCCTTTCACTTTGCAAACCCTAATTTACTTCAGCCCTAGCCGCCATTTACTGAATCAATGGCCACGAAAATTCGAAACTTCTTCCTCATTTTCCTCTCAATCCATCAACAATTAGCAAAAACTCTCAACTGCAAAGTTGTAGAGGACATCAAGATCTAGCTATCCAACGGTGGAGATCGGAAACGGAGCCACGGATCGACGGCAAATCGAGATTGGACCTGCTGCGTTTTTCACGCAATTCGAGGCAGAGGGGGTGGCCGAGCTTCAGGCTATTGATGGTGAAGGTGGAGTAAGGCGGTGGCTTCGAAGTGGTGTAACCTGATCGTCTTCAAGTTGCTCGGTTTGGTCGTGAAAAATCGATGAAGATGGCGGCTGATGGGTTTGTTTCTTACGTTCAAACCTGGGCATTCAACGTGAAGAGGAAGAAGATGCAGCAACGGCTCAGATCTGAAGATGCAGAAATCGATGGCCAGGATGCAGTTGAGGGTTTGATATTTAAAATAAAAGCTGAAATTGTATATTTAAATTCGTAGAAACTTTAAAATAGCATAACTTTTTCATACGAGGTCGAAAATGCACGAAACTTTTTGCGTTGGAATCGTATCGACGAGCACTACGCTATGGAATTGGATTGAATTCGTTTGGAGCTAGTAAAAATTTCGGGTAAAATTAAACGCTCGTTTAATTTTATTCGAAATAAAACGCTGGAACTACATTGAAATCAAGGTGAGTGTTTTATAACGCTCACAACGTACTAAATATCTTTATGCTAGTTAAATTGACATTATGAAGTGATATGAATGTTATTTGTCGTTGTTTGATATGAATTTAATTGTCGTATAGCTTGTTATTTGAATTAACCGTTGAAAAATTAAATTGACGCTTAAATTGAAATTGAAATTTGAATGGCGATTAAATTACCCGACCTTGATAACTATGAAATTGCCATGGATTGTATTGTCTATTGGATGATTTATTTCGATGGATGTTATTGTTTGATATTTAAATGTTGGATGTTTATTGCTTATATATATCCTGTTATGCATACATATGATACTGTGATTTAATTTAAGTAATATATACTCATCCTTGACATTTAATTGAAATAAATAACTACTTGGCCATAGGATAGAAAATTATATACGGACACCGAATTGGCTAAATAAATAATTTTTTGAAATCGTCGATTTAAAAATTTATTTAAATGTTTTGATTTAAAAGTTATAAATAGAAATCAATTTATAGAAATCGAATTTGTCGAAAAAATTGAGTTGGAATGTTGAAATAAATTTTGGTTAAAAGAAATTGGTAAATAATTTAAGTTGTGACTTTAAAATTTAAAATTTGGATATGATTGAATTTCGAAAATCTATTTATTTTAAAGATTGAACATTATTTCGAGCTTTGAATATTACTAAGTAAAAGTGATATGAAAATGATATTTTGAAATCGAGTTTGGAATTGAATCATATTTGGAATTTGGATTTAAACTTGAATATTGTTGGAAATTTTGTTAAGTGTTATAAATTGATATTTAGAGAAATCAAGCTCCAAATCGATATAAATTGAAATTGAATTAATTAAAGGCGAATGTAGAATTGAATTGATTTGAAGTAAAAGTTGACATTGTTTTGAATTGAAATCGAAATTGAATCGGTAGAATGGAAATTGAAATTGATTTGAATTGGGAAGTTATAATTGAAATGGATTGATTTTGAAGCTGTTTTAATTTGTTTTCCAAATTACTCTGTTATATAAACCATTTTGAATACTTAAACTATTTTAATCTATTTTAAATCTACTTAACCCAATTTAAATTATTTTAAACTAATTTCTCTATTTTAAATCCATTTTAAAGATTTTAAGTGTTTTTAACTATTTTAATTATTTAAAACTACTTTTAAATTACTTAAAACTATTTTTCTAAAATCCTAAGCTGGTCAATAAGGTGAAATGTTTATATTTAAATCTTGAATTTAAATATGAAATCTGATATTTTGAAAGATACGATGATATTTGAATGGATTTGATTTTTGAAGCGAATATGATATTTTGATATCAATTATGAATCGATTTGAAATATAAAGAGCCAAAGGTGTAATAATACGTAGTTATTAAAGAGACCGGGATCGGATATGGACATACTCTCTGTCGATACCGAAAACCACTTTAATAACTATTATACGCGGAGTGATGATCCAGAATGAAGTGGATGGTTTGGTGAACGCGTTGACTGAAGAAAGAGAACGATTATTGGATGACCCCTGACATGACTAAAACAGGAGCCGCGCCGGGCCATTGAGGTTCGCAACCTCTAGCGGACACACTTCTTCGATACCATATCTATTACATTTGTGATGCGATTTGGGTGCACCCCTTGATTTGGGAGTGTTGTTTCGCGGTGTTGGGGTAGCTGCTGGCTATGCTCAACATCAGTCCGGATCACGCAACTACTAGTATCCTAGTTGGTATCGCCTCATGTACCTTGTCATACTGATTATCCTATTCGCGACCACTACGTTTTGATTTGTACCTTGAGTATATGGATTGCCCTCTGGTGACTTCCGGTTTTGGGGAAACTACGGTCTTGTATATGCTTTTGGGAATATAAAATGTGTTAAGGGGGATTATGGTAACGCCTTAACGCTATTTTGATACTTTATATTACTGATAGACATTATCTACTTAGCGTATATTACTACATAGTAGATAGTTTCACGGATCCTTGAGAGATGGAAAATCCCGTAACATCTCTTGAGTTATTGCACGCACGTTGACACTGGATATGAGATGTCAAACCCGTAAACATCTCTGACGCCGTTACACTCATATTTATTTACGATTGATTTAACTTTCATAAGGATATTTTAGTCCTGACTCGAGTGTTTTTTCTTTTCATTACGCTCGGGTCAGTCCTGAGTTTTCAGTTTAGGTTGAAGATCATTTCCTTGGAGGACGGAGACGAAGATTTGGTATATTATCTACTATTATTATATTCATTCCATTCCGCTGCATTGTTGTATGATATTTGTTGTGTATGTAACTCTGATAAATGTTGTATAAGAATAATCAAATGTATTCATTTCAAATGTATTCATTTAATTAACAGCTTCATGAACTGTTATTTTATTATTATACTTTAGCCTTCCGCTGTGAGATTCTGTGTTGTTCATTTCCTTTATTTCCCTTCCTTTTCTTTTCTTATTTACCCCAATAACTATCTGCCCTTTTAATGGTTTGGAATCGACATGTGTATTTGATCGTCGGTTTAAACTGTCCAAAAAGGCGGGTCGTTACAGATACCAAATGAGACGACCAGACTTTTTCTCGACAAAAAGTCGTATCATCCTTAAGAAAGAAAGGGATAAAAAAGAGAAAAGAAAGAAGAGAAAGAAGAAACAACAACAGAATCTCAACAATGGAACGAATAAATTATAGTAATAACGTAAATATTACATAGTATACAACAGATATCAGAGTTACACAGACAATACAAGACATACTAGATAGTTATAAACACCTGTCTAGTTATTACAACTCAGTACATTACAGATAAATACTTAGAGATACCAACACAACGGAAAACTATATACCTACACGTAGAAGCCTCCTGCTCCATTGCTCCTCCACAGTTCATCAAAGCTAACCTCAATCCCTTGGCTACTCGTAAAAATTTGAGTACCCAAGAGTTTAAGAAAAACAGAAATAAACTCCGGGTTAGACATGGGTCTGGTGTGAGTAACAGGTTAAAGTTGCTTAACTTTTGAAATACCTTTGAAAAGAAAAGGTATCATGTATGACTTCCCACACATAAACATGGAAAAGTTTTTACCTTACGCTAACCAAAACATTTGATAGGAAATCCGGTGATATTATAATAGTGTCTAGGGTTTTCAAGTAAATATGAAAATAGCCGAAATTGTTACATGATTAAATTCCAGCTACTAGCCACAAAAGTGGGTAATACAATCAAAACCGTTGACACTTATTGGATTTTGGATTCCATCAATGGTAGGGCTACTGGGGTACCGCCCGTCACAGTACGTGGCCTAGATCACCGTACCGAGGAGTACGCCCGCTCTCCTGCAACACAAAGCCAAAACCATTCCTTACTGAACAGTTCCGAACAAGACCACCCTGCAGTTGTGATCAACAACCACACCACTAAGCCGAAATAAAGGGACATCTAGACAGGGTTAAATCTCGTCCAACTTGGGCATGATCCACTTAGCCTTGGTGCACCTCCCCTGTTTTATCCATTCCCGGTTGATGAGGCTTGAGGATACGATTACCTTTATAGGACATATCACTTAGAATGCTCATCCTCCACCTGACGATGTTCTGAACGCATTCAATCCATACAAGTTCGTTACGGGTTCGAACGAAATCGAAGGCATTATCTCGTTACACTCATTTTGGAATCACCCTAAGAGTTAACGACGATAACCCTTGCACTCTGAATCTTCATCTTCACTACAGATTCACGACCTAATGTTAATTTGGATCGGTGTGGTTTTCGGATATTCAAATATGGAAAACCCGATCCCGGTCTCATCGAAATCCAAAACGTGTCTTTTAAGGCCAAGTTGTTTTAGACTGTGACGCCCACCTCTATACCCACGCTAGCCAAGAACACTACGGAGTAATGCTGTTGACTAGCACAGAGAATAAGGCTGTTGAGGAGTGACCATCTGTATAATTGCTTTGTGCGAGTACCGATATGCCAGATAAAAATATAACTTTTCATCTCAAGTGGAAATCCGACATACCGACACAAACTCAAAGCTACTACACAGTGGCTATAAAGGTCTTCGGAAACAAATATAGAAATAAACATAACACAAATCAGTCACAGATAATTCATATCACAAAGGCGGAAATAGATATGAATATAACACATGAAAGTGTACATCAGAGTATTGGTCAAACAAGATCCACAATATCAAAAAGAATAGATACAAGTGCAAGACAAAAGGATACGTATACATCGAGGAGTGTATATCTCAATAGTATACAACAAAAACTACTAAACTAAAGTAGTTAGCCAAAGGATCGGATGGAGGTCCGATAAGGAGTCAAGCAGAAGCACCTGCAAAATCTCAGTCTGACCCGAGTATTATTTAAGAAGAAAATAATGAACGGATCAGTCTAGCTATAATTATCAGTTAAAATGAGATATAAGAAGAGATATGATAAAAAGACGTATGATAACCAAAAATGTCATACCACGACAAGTATACATTAGAAAATCCACAAAAGTCATACAATATCTCAAAGAATCTCATAGCATCAAAAAGAATGTCATATTCTTTATTTCATTCACCAAGCCACAATAAAATGACATACATATCAATGCCAATTGTAAAAGTTGGTGAAACATAAATTCCAGAAATCATCAAATAGAAATCCAGAAATCACAATAAAAGGATGGCCAATCCCAGAAAAATGAGCCGGAGCTCCTCCTGACAGGGTATAGTCCCCCATTGCGGACATTGAGCCGAAGCTCCTCCTGGTGAGTCGAAACTCCTCCTAACAGGGTATAGTCCCCCATTGCGGACATTGAGACGAAGCTCCTCCTGGTGAGTTGAAACTCCTCCTGACGGGGTATAGTCCCCCATTGCGGACATTGAGCCGAAGCTCCTCCTGGTGAGTCGAAACTCCTCCTGACAGGGTATAGTCCTCCTCATGGACAAAGAGACATCGCACATTGCTAGTCTAAATCACAAAGATGATCGTCATGATCAACGAGAAGTGTCAATTACACTAAGCTAGTAAATATATAAATTTAGCTTCATGTCTCATAACCACTAGCTTAACTTAAATATTTATGAACAAATTGTAGATCTCCACTAGAAAATTGTCACAAGAGATTCAATCGAACAAGTCCAAGAATTAACCAACGAAGTAAACGCAAGCGTTTCATACCACTCGTTTTACTAAGTCGTTTAATTAGATTTCTCATACGAGTGAGGTAAAAGTTTGTATATACTAGTAGATTGGAAAACGGTTTTATAAACGAGTTTGGTATTGAAAATAGAGTTGAAATCGTTTTGAGGAAAGAGTTTTGATATTTACTACTAGTATAGAAAACCTTTATATTTTAAAGTGACAAATCAAAGAATTGATTGTAGAAACAATCAATGATAAAAATTCACATTTGAAGACGTGAATCAAATCCAAAGAAATCGATACCAAATCCATCAAAATGGATATTCCCAAAAATCACGATGAAAATGTCATCAAAGTCCATAATAAATGATAACAACAAAAAGGGAATCAACACGAATCGATTAAAGTTGGAAATATACTCAAAAATAGCAAAAATAGGCAAATTAAACAGTTCAAGACGTCTGGTAGGTGTTCCCAGACGTCTGGCCCTAGTATCTGGAAGTATATGTGTTTTCTCCCTTCTATTTTTAATTCCTGGGCCATTTCAGACGTCTGAAATTTTCAACCAGACGTTTGAATTTGATTTCAGACATCTAGATTTTGTTTCAGACGTCTGGATTAGTCTCTGCCTTTTCTAGACCCCTTTCCAGACGTCTGGATTTTTCAACCAGACGTCTGAAATTAATTTCAGATGTCTGAAATCTTCTGCTAGGCCAAAAAAACAGCCTATACCAAAAATGGCAAATCCAAAGCGAAATGCGATCGAACGAGCGATGGATGCTAAGGAATTATGCCAATCGACAACCCAGCACTATAGGCTCTTCGATGCATCACCAAAAACATGTTCAAACATCAAAGATTGGATTTTTAAAGATTTGACTACAAAACACCAAAAATTGGAATATTCACCAATTCAATCCAAATCAAAAGCAAATGAACATAAATAAGTGTTAGAAATTCATACCCAACAATCAAAGATAGATATAGACATAGATGTGAGATAAAAATCTCACCTTTGAACCCAAATCAATGAAGAAGAATCTTTAAAAACAAGCTAAGATCAATTCCTCTTCAATAACAACTCAAGGAGCTTCAACCTAAGCTTAAAAGAGAAACATTTCCTAAATTAGGTTTAGGAATTTTCTGAAATCAAAGAGAGAATGAGTTGGAGAAGAAGAAGGAGATGCTTACTAATGGGTTCTCTTTGATTTTGGAGCAAGAACTTGAGATAGCAAGAGGAACTAGGGCTTGGAGTTTCTAATTCCCATTCTCTTCCACCATTTTTGCTTAAGCTTGAGTGTTAGGAATATGAAATGAAGTAATGAAGAGTTGGAGTGGGTTGGGACTGAGTTAGTAAGTGGCTAATGGGTTCAGCCCAAACCAAAGCCCTAAGTGGAAAAAGGTCAAAATTCTACTGTCTCCAAACATATCGAAGTTTATACTCAAAAAGGTCGCAAATGTCATTTTGAACTCAATGGGGGTGGTCTCGAGTCCCAATTCGACTGTTTGCAAAAAGTAGCTTTTCGGACCAAAATCCGACGAACGATAAAATATTTAAATAAAATATTTAAATATAAAATAGATAAATATGCGGGTTGTTACATAGAGTTTAAAACAATTTCAATTCATTATCTATATACACATATAGATAATTCATAACATAACAATGGATAATCAACATTATCATCCATAGATAATCCATATCATTATAAACAGATAATCCATATCTTTATTACAATGCAACCAATACATACATATCATATAACATTACTTATCTCATAACTGAGATTACAAATCATACATGGCAACCAATACCAATCATCAAACATAAGCAATGATCTAATGATCACACCATCTATAATTAATTTAAAATGAATTAAATTAATTACTTAATCTCTAATTAATTTAAAATGAATTAAATTAATTACTTCATCATTATATTCCCACTTAACTTAACCATCAATTGATTACAAATCAATTAATTAATCACCATCACATTAGTCATTTCAATTAATCATTACTGATTAATAATATTTCTAATTACAATAAGTAATTAGCCTTTAAATTAATTACACAAGTTAATTATACTTAACTCTTTGTAATAATTAACTTTTAATTAGTTAATCAATTAACTAAAGTTAACTGCATTAATCCTTTATTAATTAATTACTTCCTTCATTAATTATTCCTTAATTAATCAATTCTAAATTTCATCATTAATTTTATTAATTAATGATTAATTACATTGTTAATTAATCTCTCTATATAAATTAATTATTTCAAGTAATTAATCTACAATTAAACCACCCGTTATTAATCACCCTTGATTAATAATAATCTAGTAATTAACTTCCCTTAATTACTTCATTAATAAATTACTCCTTAATTTATTATTTCAATTAATCCATTGATTAATTTCAAAGTAATTTAATCTAAATTACTTCCATCATTAAACATCTTTAATTACATCCAGTAATTATCCATTAATTACTTCCCTAAGTAATTACAATCTCATTAATTACATAAGTAATTATCAATCAATCCACAAATGTTTAAATTAATTAAACTTAATTAATTAATATAACTAATCACATTAAACCAATTAATTACCTTAAGTAATTAACTCATTAATTACTTCCATTAAGTAATTAAACATAAACAATTTAAAAATGATTATTATTAATTAATTAATCTAATTAATTATCTAAATTAATCACATTAATTAATTGATAAATAATCTTAAGTTAATGACCTTCATTAACATTTTTTAATATCTTAATTAAAAAATTAACTTATATTAATCGTTACTAATTACAAATTAATTAATATTTAATTACCAATTAATTAATTACTAATTATTAAATTAATTAAGTGTTAACTACAACTTAATTAATCATTAATCACTTGATTAATAAATCTTAATCATTAATTAAAATTTAATTAACAATCCTTAATTATAGATTAATTAACCTTAATTAATTAATCTTAAGTCTTAATTAATCAATTTAAAAAAATTGTTAATTAGTTAATTAATCATCCACATTAATTAATTAAATAATTAATTACCCATTTAAATTAACTTAATAATTTAAATGAATCAAATTATTAGATTCTAACTTAATTTAATCAAACATTTCTAACTTATATAAAGTATTTAAAAACACTTTGTTTACAAATTTACTTTTAAATTTCATTTTAAACTTAAGATACAAATTTAGCTTAAACAAGATTTTAAAAATAATTCAAAACCTTTATCTCATATGTTAAAAGAAACATCTACTTTATAAAATAAGTTCTAAAAGAATTTAAATCCCAATTCAATTTAAATTCAAATCAATTTAAAAACACACTTAAACATTCCAGATTATTTCAAAAACAAATTCAATTTAAAAATTACTTTTTAATTTCGAAACTGAAATACAGTTTGAATCCTTTTATTCCAGATTTAAACTTAAATCTTTAAAAACTTATTTACATATTAAACTCCATTTTAAATTCAAATCATTTAACCATTTAAAAAAATTAAACAATTTAAATTCAAACTCATTTATTTTAAAAACTGAAATTAAGATTTAATTCAAGATTTAAAGACCCAGATTTAACTTATTTTAAATTTTATATTTAACAATTTTAAACTTCCAATTCAATATGCAAAACACATATGCTTTTACAATTATAATGTTTTAAAACCAAATTTAAATTTTAAAACTTAAATTAATTCAAATTTCAGATTTAAACTAGTTTGAATCATATTCAATTTCAGATTTCAAAACTCAGTTTAAATTCAATTTGCATTTTATACTTTCTTTTAATAATTTTTTAAACAGTAACAGCTTTCCTGTTTTTATTTTAAAACCAAACTAAAAATTAAAAATTCAAATTATTTCAAAACCCAAGATTTAAAATATTTGAATTTGAATTCAATTTTAGGTTAAAAACTTAGTTCAAATTTTAGTTTACATTTTAAACTTGTTTTTAAAACTGAAAAGCAAAATAGGTTTCTGTTTTACCATAAAACCTTAAACACTAATATACTCGAGCCACCCCTGTTTTACTTCGAGTAAAAACTATCACTGCTTCGAGTCAAATTAAGTTTTACCCTAGACAAACCCGAGGCTACTAAAAACCTGCAACCATCCAATACTCACCATCATCACCACACTATGCACATGTACAACGACGCCGAACATCTCTGATCACCACCGCGACCTTCCAACAGTCACCGTTCATCCCCTCAGGCCAACCAAACAACAATCCTACATCACTTGCTTGAATTCGAGATCGAGATCCAAATTCCAAACCTGGAACAAAACAGTACCCAACAACTCCAACCTGTCAACGCCTCGTTAACGCGACTTCGGCCACCATCACCTTCGAAACTCCAGCGACGTCTTACTCAAACCGCCATCTATTAATACCCCAGAAATGGTTGAACTCGATCAACCGAGGAGATCAAATTCAAACAAAAACAGCAACCCAGTGAAAACTAGGGTTCAAGACTTTAAATCCAAATTTCAATATCAAAAAAAAATTGCAAACTAAACTAATAATTTTCCTAACATCTTTGATATCTCCTACTCCTCCAAAAACAAACTCAACTCCTCAACCTACTTGTGGCAACAGAGATGCCCAAAAACTCAATTTATATTCAAAATAAAACTGCTCTTAGGTTTAAGCATTATGAATTTTAAACTTACTTTTAAAAATCCTATTTTTGCATGATGGTTTGATATACAAACCTGAAACATTGTTTTGTAATGTTTGATTTTCCATCTTTTACAAATTATTACTCTATTATACTATTTTTCCAAGCAAAACAAATGTTTATTCAACTTATATAAATTTTAAAACTTTCTCTATGACTAACAATACATTTTTAGTTTGCATTTAAAATCACAACAGAGATTCCAATAGGAAGGAAAGGATTTTAAATCATTCAGAGGTTTGAAATTTAGAAAACAGGAATATGCCAGATAAAGAGCATGCACCCAGAAATACATTCACATATATGTATTCATATATATATATATATATATATATATATATATATATTCATTCCTTATTCAAAGCATGAAAACAACTTCTACCTATTTAATTAATTTTTTAAAAAATTTGAGTTACTCGCCTTTTTAAACAATGCAGACATAGCACAGATTTTTATAAGCATGTAGATCATCCTTTACAACTTGCTTTTATTACTGCTTTATCAACCTTAAATTTGAATGCTTTAAAACTTGTTGCTTGTCTCCAGATTTTACATGCAGGTAGCTAAACTTTAGATTTGAATGAATGGAAGTTTTCCTTGATTTCCAGAAAAATGCAGGCCTTTGTTTCAGAATTGAAAAAATGCAGATTTCTTGCTTTTCCAGATTTTTAGAAGAGTTTGAATGCATTTGAACATGGTTTGATTTTTTGCATGTGCTACAGATTTGAGGAATTTGTTTATAGGAGTTGGTATGCAATTTTTGAAGAGATGAAAAATGCTTTTTCTCAGCTGAAAGAATTCTTAGATTTAGAATGAAAATGAAGAAAGAAAAAAAAATGGGAAGATGCAAGTTTAAATATCCATACTTATGATTTATTTTAAAATCAAAGAAAACTAAAATTTAAACCATGACACGTGGCTAAATATGAACACTTGTTAACTTATTATGTGTTTAAATTACACATGTTAGATTAGGCTTTAAGATTTCTTACATTTGTCCCTTTAAATAATTAGCACTTTTAATTAAGTGTTTCATAAAATTTTAAACATAGTGAATTAGTTATAATACTTAGTTAAATATATAAATAATTTATAAACAATAAACCAAGTATTATTATAAATAAAAACCATATACAAATTTATCATTTGAAAATAATATTTTAAATCATTTTAAATAAATTTATAAAGATATTGTAACTTATTTGTTATTTAAATGAATACATGATTCATTTATAAATTATATTTTAAATTCTCATATTTATTCTACAAATCATTTTTATTTATCACTATTTGAAAAAGAATAAAACAAACATTTTAATAACTTTTTTTAATATACAAACTTAAGTCAAAATATAATTTAAACAAATAAAACATTTGTCTTATATATTTAAAATCATTTAGTTATTTTATTAAATAGCTTTGAATAGCTTAGTCATTAAATAAATCATAATTTCCAAATTTCAAAATATTATAAAATATGCTATACTAATTAAATTTAAAAACCAAACTTGTCTTATTTAAAATATATATGAATATACACACATATTATAAATAGAAAATAATTTATTAGCTTATTAAAAATAAATTCACTAATTAATTACTTATTAAAGTAAGATTACTAAATCAATTCAAATTTATTAACAAAAAATATCAAATTAATTTAAATTTTAAACACAGATTATTAAATTTATATTGCCATAAATTTTGGGATATTACAGAAACACCTTTAAAATTGTATTTTGATGTTTGGATCTTGGAAGGTGATTCAGCTCAGATGTAACGACCCATCTTTTCGACTCCCAAATATCGACACCGATACATCCATGGTATTTACATGCCAAGCTCTCAATTGCCGAAAAGACATATTGTTTGGTTAAATAAAAATAAAAAAGAAACATGATAAGAAATAAAGGACACAACATCAGAATTTCACAACAGAATGATAAAATACAATATCAAAAGGACGGTACGAAGTGTTACTTTAAGATACACAACATTTATGAATTAGAATCCTATGTACTATCAAATAGTGAGTAAACTCATCCCAAAACTAAACTAACAATGGCACAATCCACCAAGAACGCATAAAATCTTCCTACCTTAGCCAAACATGCCGAAGCTTCCACCATTAGCCCGTTTTTGTGCTCGGCCTCCTTCCCTCTCCCTTATTTGAACTCCTTTTCGTTAAGCTTTGGGTTGTTATTCCATGTTATTATGATTAGGTAGGCCTGTAGCTTGAGTTTGAGAAGTTTGGTGTTGATTTGTTTTGATTAAAGATTTATTAGTGAAAACAAAAATGGATTAAGGGTAAGTTGTTCCTATCTTTGAAGATTAGAAAATTTGTTAATATTACACATGAAGGGCCTATGTATAATTAGCCAAGATGTAACCACTAACCTCTTACCATCCATGGAAGGTCACCTCTTACCATCCATGGAAGGTCACCATAGTGCTCCCTTCCATGTGCCTCACTTTCCACCTAACACCTTTAGGAAAATATCTAAAAACTATTTATTAAAATATCTCTTTCCTTAATCCTTTTGTTAATCTTTTACTATTCTGCAATACCCCAAAATTTTGTGAAAACCATTTTGATAAAATGATTTAATTTTGAAATATTTTGATTCAAATATGGTGAAATTCTTGGGATTAGATAGTGTGTAAGGATATGTGTGCACGTGCACACTAGAAATGGCACAGGGGAAAATCCAAGAATTTGTGAAAAAAAATATTGGGAAAAGAAAACATTTCAAATATAATTTTGAAATGTGAATTATTCTGTCCTCAGACCACATGTATTATTTTGAAGACAAAAAATAAATAAATAAAGAGACGGAAATTTTTTATTTGAAATAAGAAAGTAAAATTCTTATTTAAAACATTGGAATTTAACTTAGGCCTAGCTAGGTTAAATATAAAAGATATGCCTATATACATTTTCTGTAAAGCAAGAAATAAAATATATGCACCTATGTACATGTATATTTTCTGTGAGCAGAAAGTGTTAAAGGAAAAAAAAAGGAGACATCAAAATGACATAAAATGTAAATACAAGTCAGTATGCTTGTGTAGGTAAAAATTGAAAAAGGACATTTCCAGAAAAGAATAAAAGCATAGATAAAAACTGAGTCACACATTTAGCATGACTTGGGTAAGTAATTAAAGATAGCCATTTTCTGGAAAAGTAAATAAATAAATAAAAAAGGTACTAACCATAATGGACTAAGGTGGCCGGGGTATTAAGGAGGAAAATGTGAAAATGCAAAAATGAAAAATGCATAAAGATGGTCAGGTCAGAAATAGAATTTTGTCTTGCCAAAACCCCAGTGGAAAAAGCATATAAATAAACAGCTTTGGCCAGGAAACCATTTTACCCCGAGTTACTCAAAAAAAAATAAGAAAGAAAATATTTAAAAAGAGAAGAGAAACACACATACATAAGGATTTTCTGGATCAAGAGAAGGAAGAACTTAGGTGAGTAACCTCACTAGATTCATGGCAATAAGACCTGAGATGAGGCAGCCACTTTTTATATTGCCATTTTGCATATTGCTGGTTCTGATGTATATGATTTTATCAATGCTCTTTGGATGTTTCTTTTTGGATCTGATATGATTTTATTATGGATGTTTTTGGGTGATCTTTGTCTTGTTGAGATGTTTGCCTTTGGATGTGCAACTTATTGTTTCATTTTGCTTAGAAATGTTAAGGCCCAGAATTTTAAATGCATGGAGAGGATATTCTCAACTGTTATAGATTTTTGGCATGGGAAATCTTATCAAGGAAAATGTTATGAGCTGCATTATACTTTGTGTAAGTGCCGAGGCTTGAAAAACAAGAAAGAAATTAAGGGTGCAATAGAAATTTTCTAGGTCCTGAGCCCTTAATCAAATAAAAAAAAGCTCACAAGCTAAAATTATGATTGAGCCAGATCATGAATCTGATTCAATCATAGAGGCTTGCAGATCAATATAACATGACATGCCATGCCTCTTTTACTGTTGAAAATATTCTTATATTTTACTGAGATCAAGACATAATGTCCACATTTTTGAAAATAACTGTCTACTTAATTTATGAGAATATTATGCTAAAGAAAAAAGTTATGGGTGTTTCCATGTTTGTAGTGACATGTTCACTTAGCTAATTGGTAATAGGATTTAAATCAATGCACTAGTAAATAAACTAGGGAAGGGAAGGCCAAGAAGGCTGCTGGAATGCTTGTTATATTTGATGTATGCAAGTTGACATATGGCTTGTTTAAGCCCTGAGATCTTTGTGTAATGATGTGAATTAGTTCATTACAATATGTCCCTGTGATTCCTTGATAGCAGATGAGGCAGGAATTTAAATTGAAATATACAACCTGTATATGAAGAGATAGAAATATGAATATTTCTTAGGTAGCTTGGTGTGGAACCATGATTGTTCTAGTGAATGCACATGTTGTAGATTTATATTTATGATTGCAAGATTATGTATGCATGTGTGGGAATGATAGATGAAGTTATCATACCTGAGTCATTTTATTTACACAATGATAAAATAAGTGATTGCAGAAATTTGTTCAAATAACAAGTCACTACACTTATATTCTCAGTTGTTTAATATCATGAATATATTGATGTTGCTCACACCAGATCATAGATCCGACCCTTATTTTCTCATGGCATATGGGGGTGTCTCATTTTAAAATGAGATAGCCACTAATGTTCTTACAGGGAGTACCAAGCTTAATTAAGATGGAAAGGGGTATTGGCTAATGAGAATATGGATGTGCATGCTTGCAAATTTTAATAAGAGCCTAAGATGTTTTTATCTGCATGTATTCATGAGACATATGTGTTTGAACTTGATGATATGTAATGAACTTGCCGTGTTTGATTGAACTAGTTGTTCATCTGTTGAATATTTCTATGCATTAAGGCTTTAAAATTAAAAGAAATATCTGGGTTGAAAACAAGAAAAAAATATGTTAAGTATTAGATATAAAAGCCTAAAAAGAAATATACATATATGTATGTGAGCAATTGTTATGCATAACCTATATTATGTATTAGTCAATTCTTGAGATATAGCAATAGCTCTGTGTTTATAGAATAAAATCTGGATTTAACTAGAGGTAAACTTATAAATATTTAAGTTCTTTCTACTGTAATACTTTGTAAATAAGTTTAAGTCCTCTTTCTGAATCATTTTGAGAAAAGTAAGTATTTTGCCAGGCTTCAGATATAATGCTATTGCTTTAAACAAGGATCTGTTAGACACAAGACACTTGGGTCAACCAGCTTCAAATGAGTGAATTTTTCGGTTGATTATATTTGATGGTATTCTGAATGTAAAATACATTTCATAAAAGCTTTAGTTTATTTAGCAATTGTTTCACCACAACCAACTTTTAATAGCCATAACAGACATGTAATCTGGACAGGTTTGCACTATCAAACCTGGAATCACACATTGTTCTTTTAAATATTTTTAAGTTCAAATTCTTGTCACAGAAAATCTTATGCATATACACAACTCACAATGTGTCATATAGGCTAAGATTGAAATAAACAAGCCATATAGATTGAATCAAAATAAGAAGGTTTCTAGAAAATACATAAGTGGAAAAATGATAAGTGAATATATCATTTTCTGGTCTTAGCCAAATATTAATATATTTGAACTATATAAAAAAACCTAAGAATCCCAAGTACTTTGAGATTTATCTGCTAAGATAAATTGACAGCAAATTTATAAATTAGAATGACCAAATCCATATGAATTGAAATTAAATATGCACAGGATTTACTAATACATTACAAATGTTCGAAAGAATAGGGTACTTAACTATGGACAGATTCATTTAAATCCAAAAATCAAACATCATGCTCTTGTTTAACAAATGGAATTAAAAACATACTCTGACTTTAAACAAGAGGAACTATACATCCTCATATGTATGTGTATATCTTTTAGGAATAAACTGATATATTTATATTGGTAGAAAATTTTGATTCCTGGGTGAATTGTTTGAAAAGAAAATGACTCTGAGAGTTCAAAGGAAGTTTAAATTAAACTTAGAGGTGAGAATGAATATATATATATATATATATATATATATATACACACATATATGGGCATACAAATTAAATGTGTATGTGTATGTAAAAAAAATCCTTGAGAAATTAAGGTGGAAATTGTGAGGGTCATTTCATTTTGGCATCAGAGCAAATGTTAGCATAATTACATGGTTGCATTGATGGTTGAGTGCTATGGAAATATGTTATGTCTGTTTATTTTGGATGAAATAAATTGGATAAGAAAATATTAATTATAGAAATACTCATAATATACTAATACCATTTTCCCAGAACTTAGTTAGCAAATCATGGTAGGAAGGGGATCACATCAAGCAGGGACAAGTGCACCACAGATGATTGATATGCAAGAATTTGTGAGAATTTTTAAGGATGGAATTGGGCATAGGCCTGAGAATCCACATGAGGAACTTTCAAAACTATTAAAGGCTTACACAAATTTGGGAGGCAAAAGTTTTGAAGGGACTGAGAATGTAATGGAAATTCAAGCATGGTTGAGAACAATAGAAAGGATTTTCAATGACACGCAGCTGGATGATCAAAGGAAGTGGCAAGTGGCTTACATCTGAAAGGAGTGGCTTTAAGCTGGTGGGAGGTGATCATAGCTGGAAGAATTGAAAATGAAATTACAAGGAATCAATTCAAGGAGATGTTGGAGGCAAGATTTGTACCAGCATCAGCCAAGACACTTTACTTGAAGAATTTATTAGACTTAGGAAAGGAACTTTGAATGTCACCGAGTACACTCAAAAGTTTGAGGTGTTGTCTAAATATGGAGCAATGTTGGTGGCAGATGAAGCATCCAAGAATGATAGGTATATTAAAGGTTTGAATCCAGGACTTAGCAGGGCCATGTTACCATATGCTGACAGAACTTTTGATCAAGTAATAGACTTGGCTTTGAAAGTGAGTAGCATGACAAGGAAAGAGAGAAGTATAGGAATTTGAAGAGCAGCAACAACAAGAAGAACAGGGAAGATATCACCCTTATGATAAAAAGAAGGAAGAGACAGACAACAAAAAGGTCAATGATGCCAAGGCTAATGATATTAAGAAGAAATTGGTCTGCCATCAATGTGGAAAGGAAGGACACATCAAACCAAGGTGCCCAGAGTTGAAAGGAGGAGCCTTCAAATGCTACCAATGTGGGAAAGAGGGGGACATGAAAAGGAACTGTCCCGATAACAAACAGCAGGGGAAAATAGAAAATTTGGAAGCCAAAGGCAAATCCAGAGTGAAGAGTGGAGATGAAAATCATGGTCAAGTGGAAGGTACATTATTTATTTGTACCATACCTATAGCAGTAGTATATGACACTGGGGCAACTCACTCTTTGATTTCCTATGAATTAGTTAAATTGCTAAAATTAAATTGCATATTGGTTGAAACCCCACTGCTCATACATAGTCCACTGGGGAGTTCTAGTGTTTTGAACATGAATTGTGCGGATGTGGAGTTAAACATAGGAGGAAATATTTTTATTTCCAATTTATATGTTTTGAATTACCCAAATATAGGTGTTATATTGGGGGTAGACTGGTTAAGGTAATTTAAAGCCATAATTAATTTAGACTCATCCACCATATCATTGCAAAATTCTAGAGGCCAGAGGATCACAATTTTATGTGAAGTAGCTACGGAATGAAAATTATATCATTTAGTTGACTCAGAAAAAGACATCAGCGAACTAACCATTGAAGAAATGCCCATAGTCAATGAATACTTAGATGCGTTTGGGGAAGTTAAGGGTGTTCCACACCATAGACTAGTTGAGTTTCAAATTAATCTCATTCCAGGAGCAAGTCCAATAATCAAGAAACCCACCAGAATGGGGCCATGTGAATTGAAGAATTGAAAAATCAGTTGGAAGAACTAGAAGGCAAAGGGTTTATAAGGCCAAGTAATTCATGCTGGGGTGCTCCAGTAGTGTTTGTAAGAAAACATGATGGTACTTTGAGAATGTGCATAGATTGCAGAGAACTAAATAAGGTAACCATCAAGAACAAATACCCATTGCCTAGAATAGATGATCTTTTTGATCAACTAAGTGAAGCTAAAATATTTTCTAGATTAGACTTAGCATCAGGATTTCATTAGATGAAGGTTGAAGACTCAAGTGTTAAGTATACTGCATTTAACACTAGATATGGCTTATATGAATTTACGGTTATGCCATTTGGATTGACAAATGCTCCTTCATATTTTATAGATTTAATGAATAGAATATTTAGAGATTATTTAGACAAGTTTGTACTGATTTTTATTGATGATATTTTGGTTTATTCCAAAACAGTGGAAGAGCATAAAAATCATTTGCATTTGGTTTTGTCAAGATTAAGGAAAAATGATTTAAAGGCAAAATTTTCAAAATGTGCATTTTGGAAGGAAGAAGTACATTTTCTTGGTCATGTTATCTCTGCCAAAGGAATTTCAGTAAACCCCAATAAGGTAGTAGCTATTCAAACATGGAAAAGACCAAGTACAATAAGTGAGGTTAGATAATTTATGGGGATGGCGGGACATTATAGGAGATTTATAAAAGATTTTTCAAAAATATCATCACCCCTTACCAATTTAACTAGAAATAACCAAGCCTTTGTATGGATAGAAAAATGTGAACAAGCTTTTATCAAAATAAAAGAAGCTTTAATTAGTGCACCAGTATTGAGAGTGCCGGAAGGGAATGAGAACTTAATTGTGTATACAGATGCAAGTGGCTCTGGGCTAGGGGCTGTGTTGATGCAGCAAGACCATGTGATAGCCTATGCATCTAGGCAATTAAAGCCACATGAAACAAGATATGCAACCCATGATCTTGAACTAGCAGCAGTAGTGTATGCCTTGAAACTCTGGAGACATTATCTATTAGGTGCCAAATTTATTTTGTACGCTGATCATAAGGCACTGAAATATTTATTCTCACAAAAAGATTTGAACATGAGGCAACATATATGGGTGGAGTTCCTAGCTGCCTATGGTCTAGATATACTCTATACACCAGGTAAGGCAAATAAAGTTGCAGATGCCTTGAGTAGACAACATGCTAAAGTAGCCATGTTGATGATGGAAGAGTTTAAGGAATTGTCTATACTTACTGATTTGGAAATTGAAGCAAACAGTGAGGTACAAATGGTACCAATTAAAGAAGATGAACGTAAAGGAAAATTGAGTATGGTATCTCTGCAATCAGATTTACATCTGAAGGTTGGAAAAATGCAGGAACAATACCTGAACCTATTGGAAAAGAAAATGCTCTTATCAAAAGGGGAAGAAGTAATAAATTATCAAATTGATAAAAATGGTTATTTAAGGAACAAGAACAGAATATGTGTCCCAGAAAACATAGAGTTGAAGGAGGAAATATTGAATGAATACCATAGGAGTAAGTACTCCATACACCCAGGCAGTACAAAGATGTATCAAAATTTGAAGAGAAATCTTTGGTGGAAGGGAATGAAGTCTGATGTAGCCAAACATGTTGCAAAATGTATGACTTGCCAACAAGTCAACGCAGAGACACAAAGGCCATCAGGACTGTTGCATCCTCTTAGCATACCACAGTGGAAGTGGGAGGATATATCTATGGATTTCATAGACGGTCTGCCTAGATCTAAGAGAGGAAACAGTAGTATATGGGTAATAGTGGATAGGCTAACTAAAGTAGCACATTTCATCCCAGTAAAATCAGAAAGAAACGCCCCAAAATTGGCTCAAGTATTCATGAAAGAGGTGGTAAGATTGCATGGCATTCCCAAAACTATTGTGAGTGATAGGGATACCATCTTCACCTCAAGATTTTGGAAGAGTTTTCAAGAAGCCATGGGAAGTGAACTATGTTTAAGCACCGCCTATCATCCATAATCAGATGGACAAACTGAGGTGGTGAACAAAATTTTGGAGGACTTGTTGAGAGCATGTGTACTGGACTTTGGAGGCAACTAGGAAGACCATCTCCATTTAGCTGAGTTCACATACAATAACATTTATCAAAGCACCATAGGGATGACACCATTTGAAGCCTTATATGGAAAACCATGTTTATCACCTGTGTGTTGGGTAGAAACAGGAGAAAGAACTATTTTAGGACCTGAGTACATACAAGAAACTACAGAGAAAATTAAATTGGTAAAGAAAAGAATTGCAGCAGCTCAAGACAGGCAAAAGAAGTTTGCAGACAAGAGGAGAAAGCAAGTGGAGTATGAAGTGGGTGACTTTGTTTTTATCAAAGTTTCACCTATGAAAAAGGTCTTGAGATTTGGCAGGCAAGGAAAACTCACACCAAGGTATGTTGGACCCTATAAGATTTTGGAAAGAATAGGTTCATTAGCATACAAATTGGAACTGCCAGAGGATATGAAAGCAATGCATAATGTTTTTCATGTGTCACAACTTAGAAGATGGGTACATGATAAGGAAGAAATTCTAGTCAAGCCTACTCAAATTAAGATAAATCCCAATTTGGTTTATGAGAAAGAACCAGTGGGGATTTTAGCTAAAGAAGAAAAGAAATTGAGAAATAAAACTTTAAAACTGTTGAAGGTCCAATGGAGCTCTTGATCCTATTGATTGTACATGGGAATTAGAAGATAAGATAAGGAGGGATTATCCTAAGCTTTTTGCAAATTAAAGGTAATTTTTAATTTCTGAAAAATTTGATATGTATGGTTGATGTGGTTAAATTTGCTTTCTTATGCATATGTTTGATAGATTTCAGAAAATCGGATGATGCTTGTTATAAGTATTAGAAAATTGTGAGGACACAATTCCTAAAAGGAGGGGTGAATGTAATACCCCAAAATTTTGTGAAAAACCATTTTGATAAAATGATTTAATTTTGAAATATTTAGATTCAAATATGGTGAAATTCTTGGGATTAGATAGTGTGCAAGGATATGTGTGCACATGCACACTGGAAATGGCACAGGGGAAAATCCAAGAATTTGTGAAAAAAAAATATTGGGAAAAGAAAACATTTCAAATATAATTTTGAAATGTGAATTATTCTGTCCTCAGACCACACATATATTTTGAAGAAGAAAAATAAACAAATAAAGAGACAGAAAATTTTTATTTGAAATAAGAAAGTAAAATTCTTATTTAAAACATTGGAATTTAACTTAAGCCTAGCCAGGTTAAATATAAAACATATGCCTATATACATTTTCTGTAAAGCAAGAAATAAAATATATGCACCTATGTACATGTATATTTTCTGTGAGCAGAAAGTGTTAAAGCAAAAAGAAAAGGGAGACATCAAAATGACATAAAATGTAAATACAAGTCAGTATGCTTGTGTAGGTAAAAATAGAAAAAGGAGATTTCCAAAAAAGAATAAAAGCATAGATAAAAACCGAGTCACACATTTAGCATGACTTGGGTAAGTAATTAAAGATAGCCATTTTATGGAAAAGTAAATAAAGAAAAGAAAAAAAAGGTACTAACCATAATGGACTAAGGTGGTCGGGGTATTAAGGAGGAAAATGTGAAAATGCAAAAATGAGAAATGCATAAAGATGGTCAGGTCAGAAGTGGAATTTTGTCTTGCCAAATCCCTAGTGGAAAAAGCATATAAATAAACATCTTTGGCCAGGAAACCATTTTACCCCGAGTTACTCAAAAAAAATATATTTAAAAAGGGAAGAGAAAAACACATACATAAGGATTTTCTGGATCAAGAGAAAGAAGAACTTAGGTGAGTAACCTCACTAGATTCATGGCATTAAGACCTGAGATGAGGCAGCCACTTTTTATATTGCCATTTACATATTGCTGGTTCTAATGTATATGATTTTATCAATGCTCTTTGGATGTTTCTTTTTGGATCTGATATGATTTTATTATGGATGTTTTTGGGTGATCTTTGTCTTGTTGAGATGTTTGCCTTTGGATGTGCAACTTATTGTTTCATTTTGCTTAGAAATGTTAAGGCCCAGAATTTTAAATGCATGGAGAGGATATTCTCAATTGTTATAGATTTTTGGCATGGGAAATCTTATCAAGGAATATGTTATGAGCTGCATTATACTTTGTGTAAGTGCTTAGGCTTGAAAAAAAGAAAAGAAATTAAGGGTGCAATAGAAATTTTTTAGGTGCTGAGCCCTTAATCAAATTAAAAAAAAACTCACAAGCTAAAATTATGATTGAGCCAGATCATGAATCTGATTCAATCATAGAGGCTTGCAGATCAAAATAACATGCCATGCCATGCCATGCCTCTTTTACAGTTGAAAATATTCTTCTATTTTACTGAGATCAAGACATAATGTCCACATTTTTGGAAATAACTGTCTACTTAATTTCTGAGAAAATTATGCTAAAAAAAGTTATGGGTGTTTCCATGTTTGCAGTGACATGTTCACTTAGCTAATTGGTAATAGGATTTAAATCAATGCACTAGTAAATAAACTAGGGAAGGGAAAGCCAAGAAGGCTGCTGGAATGCTTGTTATATTTAATGTATGCAAGTTGACATATGGCTTGTTTAAGCCCTGTGATCTTTGTGTAATGATGTGAATTAGTTCATTACAATATGTCCCTGTGATTCCTTGATAGCAGATGAGGCAGGAATTTAAATTGAATATACAACCTTTACATGAAGAGATAGAAATATGAATATTTCTTAGGTAGGTTGGTGTGTAACCATGATTGTTCCAGTGAATGCACATGTTGCAGATTTATATTTATGATTGCAAGATTATGTGTGCATGTGTGGGAATGATAGATGAAGTTATCATACCTGAGTCATTTTATTTACACATTGATAAAATAAGTGATTGCAGAAATTTGTTCAAATAACAAGTCACTACACTTATATTCTCAGTTGTTTAATATCATGAATATATTGATGTTGCTCACACCAGATCATAGATCTGACCCTTATTTGCTCATGGCATATGAGTGTGTCTCATTTAAAATGAGACAGCCACTAATGTTCTTGTAGGGAGTACCAAGCTTAATTAAGAAGGAAAGGGGTATTGGCCAATGAGAATATGGATGTGCATGCTTGCAAATTTTAATAAGAGCCTAAGATGTTTTTATCTGCATGTATTCATGAGACAGATGTGTTTGAACTTGATGATATGTAATGAACTTGCTGTATTTGATTGAACTAGTTGTTCATCTATTGAATATTTCTATGTATTAAGGCTTTAAAATTAAAACAAATATCTGGGTTGAAAACAAGAAAAAAATATGTTAAGTATTAGATATAAAAGCCTAGAAAAGAAATATACATATATGTATGTGAGCAATTGTTATGCATAACCTATATTATGTATTAGTCAATTCTTGAGATATAGCAATAGCTCTGCGTTTATAGAATAAAATATGGATTTCACTAGAGGTAAACTTATAAATATTTATGTTCTTTCTACTATAATACTTTGTAAATAAGTTTAAGTCCTCTTTCTGAATCATTTTTAGAAAAGTAAGTATTTTGCCAGGCTTTAGATATAATGCTATTGCTTTGAACAAGGGTTTGTTAGACACAAGACACTTGGCTTAACCAGCTTCAAATGAGTGAAGTTTTGGTTGATTATATTTGATGGTATTCTGAATGTAAAATATATTTCAAAAAAGCTTTAGTTTATTTAGCAATTGTTTCACCACAACCAACTTTTAAAAGCCATAACAGACATGTAATCTGGACAGGTTTGCATTATCACACCTGGAAGCACACATTGTTCTTTTAAATATTATTAAGTTCAAATTCTTGTCACAGCAAATCTTATGCAAATACAGAACTCACAATGTGTCATATAGGCTAAGATTGAAATAAACAAGCCATATAGATTGAATCAAAATAAGAAGGTTTCTAGAAAATACATAAGTGGAAAAATTATAAGTGAATATATCATTTTCTGGTCTTAGCCAAATATTAATATATTTGAACTATATAAAAAAAAATAAGAATCCCAAGTACTTTGAGATTTATCTGCTAAGATAAATTGACAACAAATTTATAAATTAGAATGACCAAATCCATATGAATTAAAATTAAATATGCACATGATTTACTAATATAATACAAATGTTCAAAAGAATAGGGTACTTAACTGTGGACAGATTCATTTAAATCCGAAAATCAAATAGCAAGCTCTTGTTTAACAAATGGGATTAAAAACATACTCTGACTAAAAACAAGAGGAACATATACATCCTCATATTTATGTGTATATCTTTTAGGAATGAACTGATATATTTATAATGGTAGAAAATTTTGAATCCTGGGTGAATTGTTTGAAAAGAAAATGACTCTGAGAGTTCAAAGGAAGTTCAAATTAAACTTAGAGGTGAGAATGAATACGTATATATATATATATATATATATATATATATATATATATATATATGGGCTTAAAAATTAAATGTGTATGTGTATGTAAAAAAAATCCTTGAGAAATTAAGGTGGAAATTGTGAGGGTCATTTCATATTCACATTTAGTTAGCCATAAACACTAAAATGGTTTTAGTTTCTAATTAAGTACACATTATTATATTAGACAAGCCAAAAAATTTCAAATAATTTTGATTGAGAAAAAAGTCATTTATCGGTAAAATAATTTTCGGTCACATTATCAATAATTCTTCGAAGTATTTATTTTTTAAACATTTTTCAAAAATAAATATACAATTATTAGTCTTTAATTACAAGAGGGTTAACAAGGTTATAAAATCATTTTATCAAATTAAATCCAAGATTCAAATATTTAAATAATTTAGATATTAAATGCGTAGTGTTCGACTCACTATTTGATAGAACATATTATGTTACATATGTTGCATTCTTGAAGATAAAGTTAAAGTAAAGTTAACTACCTAAAAATATAACTTTTTGACCGTACATGCTTTTGAAAATCAAAGGACAACTTCATATTGTGTATTATCACATCTATTACCCTCTAAAACATGTAATGTAGCCTTGACTTTGTGTTTACATGTTTGGTCTAGTTTTATTTGAATTAAACTCTGTATGAAAGTGTTGAAGCGGGAATAGTCGCTATAAGTGCACTTCAAAATCTCTTGTGTTTAACTTACTTGAATTGATAATATATAAATTAGTGAATTAATTAAGTATAGTTTATAAACAAAGAGAATTTAAAATGAGAGTTTGAGAACTTAAATCCCGATGTCTTTGAAAATGATTTTGGTTAAGTCCTAAAGGAATGATTTGAATGTAAGAACTCAATTTTATTGCTTGAAAATAATTCTAGTTATGACTACAACATCATCGATGTCCATTTTCAGGTTTTAAAGTAAGGGACACTACAAAAATAGTTTGCTGCATAGTAGTTATGGTAAAAACAGATTTTGATTCAATCCCAAAAGTATGATTTGATTTACAAAATGTATATGTATATATTATTACTTTAACAAATTTAGAATAAAACTGGAGTGTTTAATTCTAAAGTTTTTTTTAAAGAAATTTGATATTGAAATATAAAGATGAGTTTTTGTAATTGTTGAGTTGAGAACGTAGTAAAGATAAAACAACATTTAAACTATTGAACATCCATGTTAAGTAGAACATATCGATGTTATTGAGTCAACTAATAAATATCTTTGCCTTAAGGGTGTCTAAAGATAGTAGACTCTATGAATACATATAGATAGCAGTGTCCTGCACTTCCTAGCTACTTACCTAATTCGACGGATAAAGAAGTCTAGAAAGTTGACCTGGTTATAAGACCTATATTTATTTTGGGGCCTTCTTCAGGATTTTAAAACGTGGAGTGAATCTGGTGTTTTGTATATACTCTTAAAATGCAGTGGATTTTTATATGAGTATGAATTTTAGTTATTAAATGTTTTTTAAACAAAGTTAAGTCTTTATAAAATGTTTATAAACTTAAGGTATGTTTTATGAAATATTCATAAATAAGTTTGGTATTTAATGATATACTATGTGTGAAAATTTATGTGATTTAAATTGTAATTGGTGTAATCAAAACACTAGTGAAATAAAGTATGTAAGTTGTACGTAGATCGTTTTATTTACAAGACTGTTCTTGATCCAGGATTCAAGTACATGGTTTCTAGGTAATTGTGATTTACACTGGTTCGAGTTAGCATTTTTCACTTGATTCTCGACGGAAAATAATTGAAATGGATTATTGATATGATCCTAAAGTTTTCTATCATTGTATATGGATATGTAAAGGAAACATAGGTTTCTAATCAAGGAACCTGATCGAAGTCTACACTAGAGAGGTCAAGTGATATATACTAGTTTGGAAATGAAATTTATACGATCGAGCAAGTGTGACTAGATTTGATATTACGTACGGATGATCCAGTGCGTCGTACGGGCATAAGTACATATGTATACTATGTTGGCTTATGGAGAGTTTAGGGAATGACTCTTCGTTTTGTTTTAAGTAGAATGAATAATCGACTAAGTAATAATCTAAGGTTGTTGAGCATAAGGTTCACTTAGTAAGTTATTTATTGTCCTTGAGTGAAGAAAGAGTTTTTGGACTTGAGCAAACCGTGAGCTTTGTTTTCTAGTAATTGTGAACAATATATAGGATTTTTGTGTTCTTGTTCCTTTGGTTAATTAGTCATCTTGGAATTTTAGGGGAAAAATGTTTAAGTGGAGGCAGAATGCAACGACCCAAAATTTCGAACTCTTTGTATTTAATATCTGGATTATTTAAATATTTGGATCTTGGATTTAACATGATGAAAGTAATTTTATAACCTTGCTAACTGCCTTGTAAATAATGATGGTAAACTTATTTCAAAAAAATGTTACAAAAATAATTACCTCAAAAAAATATCGATAATGTGACTGAAAAACGTTTTATCGATAAATGGATTTTTTCTCAATAAATGTCGTTCAAAGTTTTTGGGCTTGTCTAATATATTAAACTGTAATTAATTAGCAACTGAAGAAATTTTAGTGTTTATGGCTAACTAAGTGTGAATAATAAAACATAAATAAATGGATTAAGGAAAGAGAATTTTGGTGAATAGTGTTTAAATAATTTCCTAATGGTGTGAGGTGGAAAGTGAGGTACATGTAAGGAAGCATGCATGGTGACCTTCCATGGAGGGTAAAAGGTGAGTCGTTGCCTCTTAGTCACTTCTACATAAGGCCCTTCCTATGTAACATTAACACATTTGCTAATTTTCAAAGGTTGAAGCAACTTAACCTTAATCTATTTCTATCATCACCAATCAATCTTTAACCAAAACAAATCAACACCAAAAAATTTCAAACTCATGCTATAGGCCTAACACATCATTGAGACATGGAATAGAAACCTAAAGTTTAAAGAAAACATTCAAAAAGGGGGGAGCAAGTTTGGGCCGTGAGTAAATAAGGCAGAGGGAAGGAGGTCTAGCACTAAAGTGGGATAAAAGTGGAAGCTTTGGCATGTGTAGGTGAGGTAGGAAGCATTCTTGGTGGCTTGTGCTTGTGTTAGCGTGGTTTTGGGGTGAGTTTACTAAGCATTTGATAGTATTAAGATTGTGACTCAGATATGCTGTATATTTTAGAGTAACACTTTATAGTTTCATTTTGATATTATATTATCATTCTACGGTAAGATTCTGATGTTGTGTTCTTTCTTTCTTGTTATGTTTCCTTTTCTTTCTATTTACCCTAACAAATTGCCTTTCGCGGACTAGAGTGCTCAGCACATGAATACTATGTATGTTTTAGTGTCGATATTTGGGGTCTAAAATGTGAGTTATTACCGTAGATGTGATTCAGAGCTAAGAGTGGCGATTAAGGAGATAGGAGTATTACGTGGAAATGTGTTAGGTTTGAGTTTATTCATAAAGGGAGGAAAAAATCTACCACCTTTTACTCATTCTCCAGTACCATTTCTAACCTATATCTACGACAATTTCTCGTATAACTAGCCTTACCATTTCAAACATGGGTCGAAAAACATCTTTGAGCCCATTTAAGCAATTATTAGTATTTAAAGCTTTTTAAATATATATTGATATATTGTATCATTATGTGCACATACAACATTTATATATACATCCAAGTAATTACTAATAGCACCTAGGAATTTCTACGAGCTACCACATTTAATAAAAACAACCCAAACATCAAATACATTGACACAATATTTACTAAATATTAATCACTTTATATCACTTTATAAACTAATTAAATTGTGCGAAATATCAAAGAATTCATAAATGCGATTCTGTGACTCTGGGATATGAATTTTGTTAGCTACTAATATTGAACAATTCAAATATCAACATTCATGTATCACTTAAGCTAATTCTCTGACAGTTTGGATGAATTCACCGCCTAAAGTTTTTTCCCGATAAAATCGTATTCTTGATACACTTAAGCAGTACTATTAAGTGAACATATATATAATACACACACATTCTCTTTGTTAACATTATATCAGTTCAGGATATATAGAGTTTTGTTTTGGTCAAAACTTAAATAATATCAATATTTTATTGTTTAATCCACTCACAAAGTTCTTGGTTCAATAATAACATTTATTATTAACACTCGAAAATTTGAAATAATGAATTGATATAATAAAAAGAGTAAAATGGAAATTTAGCATAAAGCGGAAAAAAGAAATGCCAATGTAGGTATTCAGTAAATCTAGTTTTTACATTAGGTCAATTGGATTTTTCATCCCCAAATTCATATATAAAACGTGATAAACAGACACTGGATATAGGAGAATCATATTGTTTATGGTATCCCACATTTTGGGCTTAGTGCCTATTTTGAAATTTATGCTTAAAGTTTGATTGCAGGAACAAGTCAAAATTTATTTAGTAAGTAATTTTATGAACGTGTATAAATTACTTTAAAATAATATAATTGTTTTATTTGCATTCATATAAAAGGTGAGAGATATTTGTATGCACATTGTTTAAACCGCTTCAAAGGGAAAGTATTAATTACCATGATAATAAAATTAATTGTTATAATTAACGAAATAAATGTTGCATATTCTAAAAGAGAAGATAACAATATATTCATGCAAGGAAAATATTCCTAAAGAAAAAGTATGTTCTCCCTTTATTCGTAAAGAATTAGGGTGTTATACCCATGTATGTTAGCCGTCAAAAAGGAATTCAGGAATGCCTGCGTGTGATAATAATTAAGCAAAAGAGATCAGAGCCATCATGATGATAATGAGCCATCATGATGATATGTATAGGTCCATCATGATGAGAGGTGGCAAGCCTTTCGTGGTTAGTTGGAGTCATCATAGGGTACCTCATAGAGTCATCGTATAAAACACTTAAGCAATCGTGATACAATTTCTGGAACAATCGTACGAGAAAGCGGTGAAGCTATCGTGGGAAGATCTAAGAAGCTTTCGTGTGCTATCTCAATGTAATAAAGAAAAGCTATCATGGAAAGTTCCTTAAAGACAATATAAAGTGTTCTTTTACAGTCGTTGTAAAGGGTTCCCCAAAAGTCATCATGGAGAGTTCCTTAAAAGCATAGGGAAGTGTTCCTGCCAAATCTATCAAAGGTGACTGAAACCATCGCCTAGTAAGAATCAAAGCCTTCATGACAATTGGAGTGGAAGCCTCTATAGAGAAATTTATATAAGCTTCAATATGATAACTTTGAACATGAAAGAATAGAGCCATCAGGATATGTTTCTTGAAGCCGTTGTAATGAGGAGAATAATAGTATTATGAATATTAGAGTCATTGTAAGATATTTCACAAATTTTTTTTGCAAAGTATATTAAAGCCGTCGCGATAGTTCTTGAAGCAATCGTTGGATATGTTAAAAGAGCCATCATAGGGAGCTCTATGAGGCCTTCGCGTGCTATCTTTGAATGAAAAATCGAGGTAATCAAACCCTCATGTCCTGACAAACAATCACATGCTAACATCTAAATAATAGAACAAGGTTATTATAGAGGGGGGAGGCTTAGTAAAGCCATCGTGCACCATATTTGAATGATGAATCAAAGAGGTCATGTGGAATTCCAGAAGGCTACCATAGGTTGTCATGTATATCTTGAAGTTATAAATCCATGCTATCATGATAAGTCAGAGCTAGCACTTGTCATTTTGAAACAACAAATTGAAGCCATCTTGGAAAGTTTATAGAAAGCTATCACATACAATCATGGGCTAAAATCAATAGACCAATATGCCATATGTTGTTTCGATCATGTGTCGTGTGGACTAATCGCAACCATCTACTTCTAATGGAGTGCCACATTTTAGGAATCTAAGAAGGATACGGTTTTGATCATATTCTGCACGTAGTCTCTGGTATAATATCATCTATACATAGTATATATTGATCTACCACTCACGTAAATACCCATATACCACATATATCGGAACCAGACGGGAGACTGGCAACACGCTGCTTGCTCCAGGAGCCATACGTAGTCCATATGACATGACTCCTACAGTCATCATTACCATTACATCTCCTATCTCGGTATTGTGATAAGGCTCGGCAACATGTAGCCTCTTCGGCCATGACTACCGACATATGCCCCCAATGATAACTGACCACTGGCTTATATGACACAAGGGGAAACCAACTACCTATCTTGTGATGTGCATCAAATATCATAACAATACGGTGTTGCGGATCTTGGGCACGACTCGATGATCAAGCCACTAGGGTGGATACTGGCCAATCTGGTTCACTCTCAAAACATAAGTGGAGTTGGACAAAGGTAGATAGACGTATAATGTTCACAAGCTATGTGACTAACAAGTAGCCTCTATACGTGCTCATCGCATTGAGTCACCCACTCACAACATACCTCCATATGAGTGTCATCCATGAGCAAAGAATAATTGAATAAATAACACAACGGCATCCCATACCACCGTGTGTTGGTACTCCATCTATTCAGTGCTCATACATTGCACTCGCCCTTCTTTATTCTATATAATGAGTCTGAAGAACAACCGAGAAAGTGTTACCGTCCCATACCAGATGGTATCAGTAATCCATCTATTCAGACTCCTCGTCACACAGAATTATGCAACATAAATATCCCGCATAAAAAGGATGTCATCACCATATTATCTTGAATCGATAAAAAAATCATTAGCAATGGTGAATCATTTACAAAATCCAATCTAATGTATAGAAAAAGAATAACCAGAAAAAAGGAAGACAATAAAACAGATTATCCAAATAAATAAATATATAAATATGAGACAATCACTCAGAATTTAATAATAATCGTTCTTAACATTTTGTTTTATATAAGGAAATAAATACTTCAAAATGAACAATAAACATGTAACATAAATTAAATGTATTTGGATCCAATTATAATTTTGCTATTTACAATAAATATCTAATTTTTTAATCATTCATAAAAAAAATTCAATTGTTTAATATTTGAATATAACGTCAAAAATTCATTTTAAATCCTCACATTAGTTTATAAAGCTAAGTGTTGCATATATGAATTATTTCATATAATCTAATCCAATAAATAAAAGAGTTATATCAGAACGGTGATATACAAATAGATTTTCAAATATATATATATATATATATATATATATATATGTGTGTGTGTGTGTGTGTGTGTGTGTGTGTGTAATCGTAAATAAATAAAATTATAAACATCTAAACCAACTCGTAAGATCGTATTTAATTAAACGCCCTTAAAAATATTATTATATTCTAAATTTGACATTATATACTTTAATAACCATTAGGACATCAAATACAAGACAAATTGATAGGAATATGGAATATGTTGTTATTAAATAACTAAAGACAAAAGTAACGAATATTTTGTGATGGATAGAACGAAAACAACTTTATTTCTCACTGAGTACCCAACCATCCCATTCCTATATGATGACGTACTATATGTCAATTTCTGCTTTACTTGATATTTATGAGATGAGACACTAGGTCATATAAAACAAGTTTTGACATATGAAATCAAAATGTGAAATACTTAATAATACATTAACAATTACTATAAAATTATATAACAAATTTACAAATGGAATTAAAACATACTAATGAAAATTATAAATGTGACATAGTTCAGTAACTCAAGAAATGTAGTATGGCTTGCGAAATAGATGAAGATGCAATTAATTTAATAAAGTGTTTAAATATATATTGTACACGAATAGAGCAAAGCAGGGCTTTAAGCCAAGAAGATAAAAGGACGTTAATATACATATACGCAGCTTATACATACATATATACATACATATATACATACATACATGTACATAAACATATATATATATATATTCTAAGTGAAAAATCTAAATATAAAAATATAAACACGCACACAGGCGCACACACATATATATATTCACGCATATGCCAATTGATTGAAGAAGGAAAGCTCAGTCTGATATAAATAAACAGGAAGGTGTAAATATAAAATAGGAAACTTAGAACATTTTAACAGAAGATGATCAGAGAAACTAACAGCAGGGATAATGCATAAAGGCAAAACTCCCAGTGAGCCAGGAGTGAACAAAATAGGAAATAAGCATAGACATGTGCACTCAGACATTTAACTTTACCTGCTTCTATCCTAATCTTCGCATACCCATACAATCAAGCTAGAAGACAAACTCACATATGCTCCTGGAGGGTATGTGCACACATCTGGTGATGCGTAGTTGGGCATCTGGTTTGCTTACACAGTCCAGTGCCATCGGTGCAGCGGTCTAAGATTAACTGCACAATGCTAGGGTTAATCATATGCATTAACTAATTAATAGACTATGTTAAGATGTTGCTTGATTTATTTCTAAGGACGGAGCAGCAAACATTTGAAAAAAAATTGTTCAGATGCTTTGAAATTTTATTGTTTAATTGCTTTTGAGAAGTTGGGTTAAAATGCTTTTGGAAAATTTTGTTCAAGTGCTTTGGAAAAAAGATATTTAAATGCTTTTGGAAATTCGATTTCTTAAACTATTTTGCAAGTTGATTAAAAAAGGGAAAAATATTTCTGATGAAAAATGAAAATTTTCCAATTTTCAAGTGCCACATGCTTAGCGTACGAAAGGTCGACGTGTTAGTGAATATGAATTTTACTATCCAACAAAGGTGACAGTATACAAAACATAGGGAATAACATAGAAAAAAGATGTTTTAGCTTTGTAATTTCTATTTTCGCAAATTATTGATAGAGAACAAAGACTTGCATTTATAATAATTCTATCTTTACATTCAAAAATAAACTTCCTTATGCAAATTGTACTTGAAGAGTTGGAAAATTTTTGAGGGGCAAAAGAGAAGGTTTCAAAGTGCAACGGAATAGGTATTCAAAAGAAGAGAAGAAATGTGAAATTTTCCACCTAAATTCCATTTCCATCATAGGAGTATGGATTTAAAAAACCAACTTTTTAAAATTTTGGATGTTAGAAATTGTGTTTTAGGCATTGGATGGTAGGGATTGGATGCAAAATTGGTTTTACCATACTCCACTCGTAGAAGTGTGAAAATTATTAAGTGAAAGAAATGAACTTTTGGTTTCTGAAAACTTGCATACATATAGAACTGCCAGTATATTAAAGTTGTTGGCATCATATTTCCTGATCATTTTTAAAAGAATGCATTCACATAGGAGACATCGATTTAAAATTTATTCAGCATGCATATCATATATGTTGTGATACACAGTGCTATTGTACATGTTTGGTTGCAAAATTGGTTGTATACTAATTGGTTGGATAGTTTAAATGGTTGCGCGCTATGTTACATGATTCAAACCTTGAGGAATTTTGGGAACGAAATTCTTTTAATGGGGGAGAATGTAACACCCCATAAAATTAATAGTAATCAATAAATAATTATTAAGGCACAAAATAGAATTTGAGCAAATATCGAAGTTTGACCATGAAACTTTCACCACTATATTCATGGCGATTTTCTGAGCAACTTTCTTATTTGAAGTTTTGTAGTTGGAGTTCAAACAAAAAAGTTATAATCGTTGGAAGTTTTTAGCATGAAAATAATAGTTTAATAGGAAAAGTAGAAAATAAATAATAATAGATGTGGGACCCACTGGTTGACCTCCCTTATGCGGGCTGGTTGACCGCTTATAGGAGGCGGTCGACCGGTCCTGAAGGGGTAGGTTAGGGTTGAACCTTGGCCAAATGACCTAGATTTAATTATTTAAATCTGACAAATACGATTGATACGAGCATCTATAAATGTAGGCCTAATGTAAGGAACTAGATTTTCAACCCTGGAAAATTGACACTATAGAATATGCTAGTATATGATTTTTTTTATGGTAATAAACATATACACATTAGTTTAAATGTATTTTAAATTGTACTATTTTATTTTTCACATAATTAAATAAATATTTGTTGAATAAAATAAATAACACAGAATTCATATTCAAACAAATATATTATTCAAATAAATATTTTATTACAAATTCAAAAAGTAAAACTTTGAGCTCTCACTACATTTATACACATTTTCAATTACAATACAATTTCAATTACAACATATTTTTCACTTTACAATTTTCATCCTCACTACATATATTCACTCATCACCCGTATTTGATCTTCAACTCTATTCCATCCTATATCCAGCATCTTAACTATCTGCAAAATAAACACTGATGCGGTAAAACAAAAAAAGAAATGTTTTTACAGTGTACAATGAAGTGTGTGTTTGAAAATGTTATTTGCCTTAGTTAATTGGGTTGTTTGCCTATTTGCCTCAGTTATTTCGGTTGTTTGTCATCATATTCTTTTAAATCATCATACATGAACAACTTGTAACATGCATAGTGTATCACTGTAAATGCCACAAGGCCGTGCACACCGATATACACTTGTTTCTTAAAACTGCATTGATAGGTGAGCACAAGGTTAAACCCAAGAAAATGCTGGATTCAACTCAGGTGCAATACAAAAAAATATAGTGATCAAGTACAAGTTTCAATGGTCAGTTAACACGGACTAAAACGGACTAAAATGAAACTAGACTATAAGGTAGGATCAAATACAATTGCACTCAACAAGGCACTAGCATATATGCATGAACACACATATATTAGTTCAGACTCAAATGGTCAGGAGAAGCACCTGAAGACCGCATGTCAAAATGATAGTGGATATGAATAAAGTGAGGAAACAACAACCAATCACATATGGTCGGAGAATACAACAACACCCCAAAAGGCCAGTGCAATTAAAAGAAAGTGACTGCAACAACCCACACATGTACACATGAAATGACTCAACCAAATAAGACCTTCCGGTCACAATACAACAAATATTCAGGCACAAGAGAGAAGTGTGCACAAATGCAAATATTCAGGGATGAAGCATATCATTAAAGAGCCATGACTACTCTACATGATTCAAAGGCAAGCATAAGGACTACAACAACACATATATACACACATACAAATGTATGTATGTACATATATGGTGATAAAAAAGTTCAATACACTAGACATGAAGCAACTAGAATCAGACTAATCAAGATCAAAATAAACCATACTACAATAACCAGAGGAAACAACAAGACATTAGTCTAATGGCATGAACACAAAAAGAACCACCTATGCAACATAGAACTAGTCTACCGCACAGTAACGAGATCAGGTAGTTTTTAACTTGAAGCAACTCGGGAAACACAAACCAGAGGCATATACAAGACTCAGACTCCATCAAGCTACAACATGGCATGCACAACATTTCAAACCAACATACAAGTGAATACAACTATGAGGAAACATGAAATGCAAGTATGAGCAAGCAGTTCAACATCGACTGATACTAGTAAACTAGTCATAGCAATATGCAGTGACAACTAGTACAATCCAAAACAGAATGAAGTGCAACCAAGACATATCAAGCATAGTGACATAAACATGAGAAATGTAATAAACAACTTCAACATGAACCATGCAACAGTTCAAAAAAAACAAGGTAGTAGAACAAGTTTGAACATAACAAGTCAAGTTTCAAAAATACAGTGGTGTAGTTCAAACAAAAAAATCAAGGTAGTAGTTTGAATGAAGTCGAAGTCAATTTTACGTAAAAAAATCAAATGTCGAAGTCACAAAGGTCATGAACGAGAAACTTATTCAAATGCCAGAAAAGAACGGTACCTACTCAGAAAAATATTCATAGAAAAATATTCAAGCCAATTCAACATAAACAAGTCAACAATTTATCACAAGCATCAAATCGAAAATCAAGTGCCGAAGACGTAGGAGAAAAAGAAGGAACCCACTCAAATAAATTTAAACCGATGAATACATGAACGAGTTAAGAAGCACTGGAGCCATGCGATTGCAAATCAACGCAAGTCCTTAAATCATACGAAAAATATACAAATTGACATTTAGGGATTTCAATCCAAATATAACACGAAGATCGTCGTCCTCATAAGATCATTGAGTTCAAGACAAAATCAGAGAGAATACTTATAATGAATCATAGAAAACAATCCAGAACTTGAATTAAAGTGGAGTATAATCAAAATTGAAAAGAGGAAATATTGTCTACCATTTTTTATCATTCAGTCGAACTTGACAATTAGAGTAGCTGAAGGTGAACGAAGCAGCAATCGATTGACAAAGCAATCCAAAGAAAATGCATACTTCGATCGAAGCAAAACATCAAGCGACATCTTCAACACAGCAAAGCCCTAAATTTCGAAGAGGAATGAACAAAGAACGGTCGAAAATACTACAAAAGAAAAGGGAGTGTTCTTCTTTATTATTGAGTTGGGCCAGTCTTCAATTTTTTATTGGGCTACAATTTATTACAACGGGTTTTGTTTATTTTTTTTATTTTGTAATTTCTATTTTTAAATTTTGTAAATTTTAGTCGTATGACTAGGGACAAACTACGGTAGTGTAGTTCGAGAATACGCACTCCGTGGCTTAGTTGTGGTAGGGTTTTAAGTATAGAGTTTGGTTAGTCATTAGCTGTGATGCCCCAAGTCTATACCCACGCTAGCCAAGAACATTACGGTGTAATGTTATGAACTAGCATGGAGAATAAGGCTGTTGAGGAGCGACCAGCCGTGTAAATTCTTTGCGCGAGCACCGATATGTCAGATAGTATAACATGCATTTTATTTCAAGAGGAAATCCGACATACCGATACAAACTCAAAGCTACTACACAGTGGCTATAATAATCTTCGAAAACAAAAACAAAAATAAACATAACACAAATCAGTCACAGATAATTCATATCACAAAGGCGGAAGAAGATATGAATATATATATAACACATAAAAGTGTTCATCAGAGTAGTAGTCAAGAAGATCCACAATAATACAAAAGAATAGCAACACGTGCTATACAAAAGAATACAACTATGAGTCCATATCTCAAGTGTATACAACAAAATAAACTACTAATCTAAGTAGTTAGCCAAAAGTCAGAGTAATGAATCCCTGGGGAGAAGTCAAGTAGAAGCACCTGTAACATCTCGGTCTGACCCGAGTATTATTTAATAAGAAAATAATAAACGGATCAGTCTAGCCACAAATATCAGATAACATGATATAGAATAAGAGGTACGACTAAACACATAATAATCACCATGCCAAGCTGTGATATATATATAAGTAATTGAAAATCAACAAGAGATTAATCAATATCACAAAAATCTTCACAAAGATCCAAAAATGTCATACTCCTTATTTCGTTCACCAAACCGTAAATATTGACGATTTTATCAATATCAATCACGAAAGTCAATGACACACAAATTCACCAATGCACAAATATTGATAAAACTTATCAATGAAAATCACGAAAATTGGTGAAACACAAATTCTAGAAATCATCTCAAGAAATCCAGAAATCACAAAAAAGGGGAAGGCCTATCACAAACGGGAGCATAAAGCTCACCAACACGTGTATCACAAATGGAATGCTAATTCCATGGTTGCTAACCATCACAAATTGAGTCGAAGCTCCACAAACGGCCCGAAGACCATGGGTTGCTACCCCATAGTCTCCCTCGCAGACAAAGAGACATCGCACATTGCTAGTCTAAATCACAAAGATGATCGTCATGATCAACGAGAAGTGTCAATTACACTAAGCTAGTAAATATATGAGTTTAGCTTCATGTCCCATAACCACTTGCTTAACTTAAATATTTACGAACAAACTGTAGATCTCCACTAGAAAATTGTCACAAGAGTTTCAATTGAACAAATCCAAGAATTAACCGACGAAGTAAACGCAAGTGTTTCATACCACTAGTTTTACTAAGCCGTTTAATTAGATTTCTCATACGAGTGAGGTAAAGGTTTGTATATACTAATAGATTAGAAGTCGGTTTGAGAAAACGAGCTTTGTAATAAAATAGTGTTGAAATCATTTGAAGAAAGAGTTTTGATATTTACTACTAGTATAGAAAACCTTTATATTTTTAAAGTGACAAATCACAAAGAAGATTGTAGGAACAATCAATGACTAAAATTCACATACGAAGATGTGAATAAAATCCAAAGAAACCGATAAAGAATCCATCGAAATGGATATTCAAAAATCCCTAAAAAGGAGTCATCAAAGGCATAATAAATGATAACAACAAATAGGATCATCACGAGTCGATTTAAATTGGAATTCTCAAGCGAATAGGCAAATAGGCAAAAAGAGTGCAGATTCAGATGTCTGAAATCAAGGATTCAGACGTCTGAATCTGGAAAATAAATATTTTCCAAAGACAGAATTCAGACGTCTGAATCCTTGAATCCATACGTCTGAATCCTTGAATCCAGACGTCTGAATCCTTGAATCCAGACGTCTGAAACAGGCACTTTTTAGCCTATTTCCTTTCTGGTTCAAAATGAACCAACTCAGACGTCTGAAATCATATATTCAGACGTCTGAATCTAGGAATAGAAATCTTCCTAGAACAATATTCAGACGTCTGAAATCAAGGATTCAGACGTCTGAATGAAGGGTTAAGGGCATTCCCTAAACCTAGGCCAAAAATGGCCAAAGGGATACCGAAAGCGATCGATTAAGCGACAACGACTAAGGAATTACGTCGAGCATCAACCCAGCCTTAACGGCTCTTCGTTACGCCTCAAGTATCAATGTCCAAATATCCATAAAAGGATTTTCATAGATTTTGATTTCAAAACACCAAAAATTGAAATATACACCAAATCAATCCAAACCAAAATCAATTGCACAAAAATAAGTGTTAGGAATTCATACCCAACAATCGAAGATAATTATAGACTAAGATGTGAGATAAAAATCTCACCTTTGAACCCAAACGATTGAAGAAGAAGCTATATAGCAATGGTAAGAACAATCACTCTTCAATTCCAACCCAACAAGCTTGAATGTAAGCTTAAAGGAGAAACATTTCCTAAATTAGGTTTAGGAAATTTCTGAAATTGAATGGAGAAAGAGTTGGAGAAGATGAAGGAGGTGCTTACCAATGGGTTCTCTTGAATTTGGAGCTAGAAGTTGGATTTGCTAAGGAAGACTAGGGTTTTGGAGTTTTAATTTCCCATCTCTCCCACCATTGATGCCTTAGAACTGAAAAGAGGAGGAAGTGAGAGTGAATGAGGGGAAAGTGGTTCAGATTTGAGTATAAGTTAAACATAGGGTTGAACCCAAACCCAAACCCAAACCCAAAGTGAAAAAGTAGCAAAACTTGACTAACTCCAAACATATCAAAGTTTACACTTAAAAAGGTTGCAAACGGCGTTTAGAACTCAATGGGAGTGGTCCCGAGTCCTAATTCGACCGTATGCAAAAAATAGCTTTTCAGACTAACTTCCGAATATCGATAAAATATTTAAATATAAAATCGACAAATATGCGGGTTCTTACAGACTCCCCTCCTTAAAGAAATTGCGTCCCCACAATCCTTAAGAAGAAGATATATAGTAACAACCATAGAAACATATTCAACACAAAAGAAGTTTGAAACAAGAAGTTCACCTCAAAGAGCATGAGAAAGTAAGTCCGGATGTGTTCGCTCGATGAACTCTCTAGATTCCCAAGAACAATCCTTAGGATTTGAAGACCATTGGCTTTAACAAGCGGAACATCTTTATTTCGAAGGCGCTTGACCTCCGAAGCAATAATACGAATAGGATGTTTCTCATAAGTAAATTAGGTGAAACTTCAATTTCTTCCACAACACCGGACTCAAGAATAGAATCGGAATCTTGAAGGCACTTCCGTAAATGAGAAACATGAAACACGTCATGCATAGCAGAAAACTGAGCCGGTAACAAAAGGCGATAAGCCACGGAGCCAATACGTTCGGTGACAGGAAATGGCCCAATGTATCGAGGCGCTAACTTTCCCGATCGACTGAAACATACAACACCTTTCATAGGTGAAACACGAATGAACACAAGATCTCCCACAGAAAATTCTAACTTCCTTCTCCGGTTATCGGCATAGGATTTTTGTCTACTCTGGGCTTCTTTCATCCTATGTCGAATAAGTTCAATCTTTTCTGTGGAATCACAAATAAAGTCTGGACCTAAAACCAGCTTCTCACCGGCCTCAAGCCAACAAGAAGGAGATCAGCATGGCCTTCCATAGAGTGCCTCGAAAGGTGCCATACCAATACTAGATTGGAAGCTATTATTATAGGAAAATTCAACAAGTGAAATATGATCTTCCCAACTTCCACCAAAATCAAGAACACATGCACGAAGAAGATCTTCAAGAGTTTGATTCACACGCTCGGTTTGTCCATCGGACTGAGGATGATAAGCGGTGCTAAAATTAACCTTCGCTCCTAAAGCTTTTTGAAGACTCTTCCAAAATCTACTAGTAAACAATGGATCACGATCACTAACAATAGAAGTAGGAACCCCATGTAATTTAACAATCTCTTTAACAAAGAGCTTGGCCAAAAGAGGAACGGTTCGGTTAGACCGAACGGGAACAAAATGGGCGGATTTAGTAAGTCTATCAATAATTACCCATAAGCTATCATGACCCGAATGAGAACGGGGAAGGCCATCTATAAAATCCATGGAGATTTGGTCCCACTTCCAAATTGGAATTTTTAAAGGTTGCAATAACCCACCGGGCTTTTGATGTTCGGCCTTAACGAGTTGGCAAGTCATGCAACGCTTAACGAAGTTAGCGATGTCAAGTTTCATTCCCTCCCAATAATAAAGTCACTTCATATCCGCGTACATTTTACTACTACCGGGATGAATGGTAAATTTAGAATGATGGGAATCTTCTAAAATATCTTTACGAAGATCACTAATATTTGGCACGATAAGTCTACCAAATCGCCGAATGCCGCCACGGGAATCGATATCAAAGTCTTTCAAACCTTCAATATCACCTCTATTCTTAATATTTTGGCCAAGAAGAGCCAAGTTGGGATCTAGCCTTTGAGCTTCAAGAATGCGGTCTAAAAGAGAAGGATGAGCCTCAAGGCTACATAAAACAAATGATGAGCATAAATCGGATACGCAGTCTCGAATCTCACAAATGGATAAGATCTCGAGATCGTTCCATTCGGATATCATCATAGAAACAACCGCTTGTTGCTTTCGACTAAGTGCATCCGCAACGCGATTCCCCTTTCCGGGAGTATAAAGGATATGAAGATCATATGGTGCAAGAAATTAGAGCCAACGCTGTTGACGCAAATTAAGTTCCTTTTGAGAGAATAAATACTTCAAGGACTTATGATCGGTATAAAGAACAAATTTCTCTCCTAAAGATAATGACGCCAAATCCGAAGAGCGAAAACAATAACCGCGAGTTCTAAATCATGTGTGGCATATCTAGTCTCGGCCAGTTTTAATTGCCTTGAAGCATAAGCAATAACACGTTCTTTTTGCATAAGAACGGCACCCAGACCAACGCGACTAGCATCGGTATAAACAACGAAATCTTGATTCCCCTCGGGAATAACAAGAATAGGAGCATCAGAAAGAAGTTCCTTTAGTTTCTGAAAAGAAGTTTCACATTTGTCCGACGAAATGTATTTAACACCTTTCTTCGTTAAGCTAGTGAGAGGCACGGCAATCTTAGAGAAGTCTTTGATAAAACGGCGGTAATAACCCGCCAATCCAAGGAAACTACGAATCTCCGTCACACTCTCCGGTCTCTTCCAATCTTGAACGCTTCAATCTTTGAAGGATCCACGGAAATTCCGGATTCGGAAATAATATGACCGAGAAACTTCACACGAGATTGCCAAAAATGGCATTTAGAAAATTTTGCTTTCAGTTGATTACACCTAAGAGTTTCCAACACAATCCGAAGATGCTTCTCATGTTCCTCTTCGGTTTTTGAATACACAAGAATATCATCAATAAAGATGAGAACAAACCGGTCGAGGAAGTCCTTGAAAACTCTATTCATAAGGTCAACGAAATAAGCCGGGGCATTTGTTAACCCAAATGGCATAACGAGCCATTCATAAGATCCATAACGAGTACGGAACGATGTCAAAGGAATGCTATCCTCTGCAATACGAAGCTGATGAAATCCAGTAGCTAAGTCTAATTGTGAAAAGACTTTAGCACCACTAAGCTGATCGAATAGATCATCAATCCGAGGTAAAGGATATTTATTTTTGATAGTAAGATCATTAAGCTTGCGGTAGTCAACGCAAAGACTAAGTGTACCATCGGATTTCTTCACAAAAATAGCCGAAGCTCCCCAAGGCGAGGAACTAGAGCGAATAAATTGCTTCGTCTCCAATTCAGATAATTGTTTGCGCATCTCCTCATTTTCCTTATTGGACATACGATAAGGAGGACGAGTAATCGGTTGAGCTTCAGGGATAAGATTAATTCTGAACTCGATTGCTCGCTTAGGTGGTAATCCTAAAACGGGCTCAAATATGTCAGAAAATTCACGAACAACGTGAATAAGAGAAATTATATCTTCCTCATCATCATTATCGTCATCACGAGGATTTAAAGAATATAAAGATGCAACCAAGCTCGAATCCGAATCTTTAAGATTAATAGAAATCTGCTTAACAGATTGAGGATGTCGAAGATGAATAGTCCGCTCAGGACATAGGATATGAGCTTCATAACGGTTAAGCCAATCCATTCCCAAAATCATTCCAAAGCCTAAATAACGCATGACATGCAAATCGGTAAGGAAAGAAAAATCACACAAAATAATCTCGACATCTTTACACAATAAACTGATTGTTGCGGATCCACCAATCGGATTCGCAATTCTCAAAGAAGTCATTAAACACAAAACATCCAAAGAAAAAGTATCAACAAGTTCTTTTGATATAAAAGAATGGGACGCACCTGTATCAAAAGAACTCGAATAGGATGATCACGAAATAAAATAATGCCATCAAGGATAGAATGAGAAATACCTTGATTTCGAGATGTGTTTCCAGGGGCTTGAGCAACATTCAACTTTCCCTCCTTCCTGCCCCGAAGCTTGGGGCATGAAGATATAACATGACCGGGACCTTTGCAGTAGCGACAAGAGAGAGACTTTGGGCACTTGTTCGCGTAATGGTCCTTCGAACCACAATTATAGCATTCCCCATGACCAAAGGAAGAAGTCTTTGCCACGGGGGTTGCTTGCTTCCCCTTTTTGTTGGAATAAGGATCTTTGAATTTATTAGGCCTTTTCTTGTTGTTGTTGAAGTTTGGTTTGGAACCCACCACTTCAACATCATTCTCCCTATCCGCCTCTTCAAGACGAAGAGCGATATCAATGAGTTGGTCGAAAGAAACTTCTAATTTTAGAAGTAATGGCTTCTTGAGACTCTTGTTCAAGCCATAGACAAATCTCTGATTTTTCTTCAATGGGGTGTTAATGTATTCAACCCCATATTTAGAGAGAGATTCAAAAGACGCGACATAATCTGCCACGGAAGATTCACCTTGAATAAGGTCTATGAAACACCGAGCCAATGTCACCTTCTCTGCTTCTGGCACGAATTTTAATTCGAAGCGTTCCCGGAATTGCTCCCAGGTGAGATCCGCTTCATTAATCTCGGAAACAAGAAGTTCGTACCAGTCCAATGCTCTTTCTTGGAGCATACTAGAAGCCACCTGAACTCGGTGAAGATCAATGAGGTTCATGCGAGAAAAGATTCGATCGCATGTCCTTAACCAAGCCTGGACTTCAATAATAGTTTCAGAACCTTTAAATGGCTTCCCGCCCAGGTTGGTGTAATCATTGCACAAACGTGCAAACCCAGATTTAGGGTGAGTAGGTTCCGGATTAGAACCAGCTGCTTGAGCATTCGTGACAAGGTCAAGAAGTTGTTGGGTAGTCATAAAAACTCCATCTTGGGGAGTAGCACTAGATGGTCCAGCACTGAGACGACCAAGTCTAACCATTTCTCTTCCTTTAGAAAGAAATAAAGAAGAATGAGGTTATTCACAAAATGAATATCAAGCAATCTTGATAGACAAAACAAGGAATCATAAAAGAAAATAGGATAGGACGGTACGTAGACCCGAATAAAATCCTAAAGCACGACTCCTAAGATGGACTTAGGACGATGATCCTTGTTAAATTATTCTACATTGTTCCGAAGTTTGGCTCTGATACCAAGCTATGACGCCCCACCTCTATACCCACGCTAGCCAAGAACACTACGGTGTAATGTTGTCAACTAGCACGGAGAATAAGGCTGTTGAGGAGCGACCATCCGTGTAATTTCTTTGCACGAGCACCGATATGTCAGATAGTATAACATGCATTTTATTTCAAGAGGAAATCCGACGTACCGATACAAACTCAAAGCTACTACACAGTGGCTATAATAATCTTCGGAAACAAAAATAGAAATAAACATAACACAAATCAGTCACAGATAATTCATATCACAAAGGCGAAAGAAGATATGAATATATATATATATATATATATATATATAACACATAAAAGTGTTCATCAGAGTAGTAGTCAAGAAGATCCACAATAATACAAAAGAATAGCAACACGTGCTATACAAAAGAATACAACTATGAGTCTATATCTCAAGTGTACACAACAAAATAAACTACTAATCTAAGTAGTTAGCCAAAAGTCAGAGTAATGAATCCCTGGGGAGAAGTCAAGTAGAAGCACCTGTAACATCTCGGTCTGACCCGAGTATTATTTAATAAGAAAATAACAAATGGATCAGTCTAGCTATAAATGTCAGATAACATGATATAGAATAAGAGGTACGACTAAACACATAATAATCACCATGCCAAGCTGTGATATATATATATATATATATATATATAAGCAATTGAAAATCAAAAGAGATTAATCAATATCACAAAAATCTTCACAAAGATCCAAAAACGTCATACTCCTTATTTCGTTCACCAAACCATAAATATTGACGATTTTATCAATATCAATCACGAAAGTCAATGACACACAAATTCACCAATGCACAAATATTGATAAAACTTATCAATGAAAATCACAAAAATTGGTGAAACACAAATTCTAGAAATCATCTCAAAAAATCCAGAAATCACAAAAAGGGGGAAGGCCTACCACAAACGGGAGCATAAAGCTCACCAACACGTGTATCACAAATGGAACGCTAATTCCATGGTTGCTAACCATCAAAAATTGAGCCGAAGCTCCACAAACGGCCCGAAGACCATGGGTTGCTACCCCACCAATTTGAGTCGAAAATCCACAAAACGGGGTTTAGTCTCCCTCGCAGACAAAGAGACATCGCACATTGCTAGTCTAAATCACAAAGATGATCGACATGATCAACGAGAAGTGTCAATTACACTAAGCTAGTAAATATATGAGTTTAGCTTCATGTCCCATAACCACTTGCTTAACTTAAATATTTACGAACAAACTGTAGATCTCCACTAGAAAATTGTCACAAGAGTTTCAATCGAACAAGTCCAAGAATTAACCGACGAAGTAAACGCAAGCGTTTCATACCACTAGTTTTACTAAGCCGTTTAATTAGATTTCTCATACGAGTGAGGTAAAGGTTTGTATATACTAATAGATTAGAAGTCGGTTTGAGAAAACGAGCTTTGTAATAAAATAGTGTTGAAATCATTTGAAGAAAGAGTTTTGATATTTACTACTAGTATAGAAAACCTTTATATTTTTAAAGTGACAAATCATAAAGAAGATTGTAGGAACAAGCAATCACTAAAATTCACATACGAAGATGTGAATAAAATCCAAAGAAACCGATAAAGAATCCATCGAAATGGATATTCAAAAATCCCTAAAAAGGAGTCATCAAAGGCATAATAAATGATAACAACAAATAGGATCATCACGAGTCGATTTAAATTGGAATTCTCAAGCGAATAGGCGAATAGGGAAAAGGAGTGCAGATTCAGACGTTTGAAATCAAGGATTCAGACGTCTGAATCTAGAAAATAAATATTTTCCAAAGACAGAATTCAGACGTCTGAATCCTTGAATCCAGACGTCTGAAATAGGCACTTTTTAGCTTATTTCCTTTTTGGTTCAAAATGAACCAACTCAGACGTCTGAAATCATATATTCAGATGTCTGAATCTGGGAATAGAAATCTTTCCAGAACAATATTCAAACGTCTGAAATCAAGGATTCAGACGTCTGAATGAAGGGTTCAGGGCATTCCCTGAACCTAGGCCAAAAATGGCCAAAGGGATACCAAAAGCGATCGATCGAGCGACAACGACTAAGGAATTACGTCGAGCGTCAACCCAGCCTTAACGGCTCTTCGATACGTCACAAATATCAATGTCCAAATATACATAATAGGATTTCCATAGATTTTGATTTCAAAACACCAAAAATTGGAATATACACCAAATCAATCCAAACCAAAATCAATTGCACAAAAATAAGTGTTAGGAATTCATACCCAACAATCGAAGATAATTATAGACTAAGATGTGAGATAAAAATCTCACCTTTGAACCCAAACGATTGAAGAAGAAGCTATAGAGCAATGGTAAGAACAATCACTCTTCAATTCCAACCCAACAAGATTGAATGTAAGCTTAAAGGAGAAACATTTCCTAAATTAGGTTTAGGAAATTTCTGAAATTGAATGGAGAAAGAGTTGGAGAAGATGAAGGAGGTGCTTACCAATGGGTTCTCTTGAATTTGGAGCTAGAAGTTGGATTTTCAAAGGAAGACTAGGGTTTTGGAGTTTTAATTTCCCATCTCTCCCACCATTGATGCCTTAGAACTGAAAAGAGGAGGAAGTGAGAGTGAATGGGGGGAAAGTGGTTCAGATTTGAGTATAAGTTAAACATAGGGCTGAACCTAAACCCAAACCCAAAGTGAAAAAGTAGCAAAACTTGACTAACTCCAAACATATCAAAGTATACACTTAAAAAGGTCGCAAACGGCGTTTTGAACTCAATGGGAGTGGTCCCGAGTCCTAATTCGACCGTATGCAAAAAGTAGCTTTTCGGACTAACTTCCGAGTATCGATAAAATATTTAAATATAAAATCGAAAAATATGCGGGTTGTTACATTAGCGGGTGTCGCAAGTTTACATATGTAAGGGTTTGACTACTTAATTTCTAGTAGAAACCTTGGGGTCAGCATATAGGCAGGTTATTACACAAGCAGGTAAATCTATGTTGTTCTATTTCTACCTTTATTATTCTGCTATTATCTGCTGCAATTATTATATATATTTTCGCATTAATTTTTTATTATTATTAGTATCACAATATTCACCCCTTCTAGGGTGAAATCGATCATACATGTGGTATCAGAGTGAAACAGCGGATAATTAACAAAACGATATAGATCGATGAAAGTAGCAATCGGGGGATTGAAAATACTGCAAGTCCCAAATTCGTTGATCCGAAGATGCCGAATTTTAGCTATCTCTGACACGTTGATCGTGCACGATACCGTGAAAAGAGATCTACAATTCTTCGAGCGTTGATCAAGCGCACTTGATTCTGCGAATTGGCTTCAACAAACGTTGATTCGAGCGCACTCGAATACCGTAGGTGGAGATAGGAGATTACACTCAACTACCAATTTAATGAAAGCACACAGCAATCAAACAAAGTTTTATTCAAAAATCAACCACCCAAAATGTACAACACATTCCCTATTTATAGCAATCCATAACCGGTATCTTAAGTCGTACACGACTTACGACTCATCACGACTCACGACTCATGACTCACGAACTCACGACTCACGACTCACCCCCTTACAACACAGCACACCGTCGGCCGACTTATCTACATGCCGACTTACGACTTATCACAACACAAGTTACAACGACTTAAAGAAATTACAACACATACGAATTAATCAAGCCCCAACGACATAATGGCTTAAAACGACACGACTTAACACATTACAACACTTATACACAGACGACTTACGACTTAAGAAACTCGGACGACTTACTACAGCAAACTCGGTAGCGACTTAGGGCTTTCTGCGACTTAGGAAGCGGCATGTGAAGGAATTAGGTCGTTAACCCGTGAAACCCTACTAAGTCGTTGCTTGTTAAGTCGTGAGCGACCTTCCTTGCCTTCCATGATGCCATCTCCCCTTTCTAGCTCGTTACCCTTCACCCTGTTAAGTCGTGAATGACTTAAAGCCTCTTCATTAGGTTGTGAACACCCTTTTCCAAAACCGCGACCTAAACTCGTGGCCTTCGTCAAACGACCTATAGCTTCCATCTTAAGTCGTGGACGACTTAACTCCCTTAAGTCGTGTACGACTTATTCGAATTATTGGTCGCGTATTTCTTTCTCTGGCCTGAGCTGCATCATCCTCCCCAGGTTGAGAAAAATTCGTCCTCGAATTTGTAAATTCTTCCACATCGGATTGTTCATTCCCATAATATGGCACGAGATGTTTAACATTGAACACGTCAGAAGTGTACACATCTTTCGGTAGCTTCAACTTATAAGCATTTTCATTAATCCGTTTCACGACTTCTAACGGACCAATTTTTCTGGCTTTCAACTTGTTATAAGCGCCCACTGGAAAACGATCCTTTGTTAACACAACATATACCAAATTTCCTTCATTAAATTCAACACTTCTTCGCTTCATATCTGTGGATCTTTTGTACTTCTCATTCGTCTTCTCCAATCGTTCCTGAACGATTCTATGACACTCCTTCAAGGCATCAACAAAATCAGTAGCTCGTTTAACGGTACCCTTTGGTTGTGGCACTACCGTTAAATCCAACGGCCCCTTTGGTAAGTTTGAATAAACAATCTGAAATGGACTGAAACCTGTACTACGATTCACCGCATGATTATGAGCAAACTCTGTTTGACATAACTTCACATCCCAACTTTTCAGATTATCTTTCACCAAACATCTCAATAAATTTCCCAACGATCTGTTCACAACCTCCGTTTGTCCATCTGTTTGTGGATGGTAAGCACTACTAAAATTCAGCTTCGTTCCGACCATCTTCCACAGACTCAACCAAAAATGGCTCAGAAAACGAGTATCTCTATCCGAAACAATAGATTCAGGTAAACCATGAAGTCTATATATCTCTTCAAAGAACAACTGTGCGACATGAACAGCATCCGCTGTCTTCTTACAAGCAATAAAATGTACCATCTTTGAGAAACGATCTACCACAACATATATAGAGTCATTCCCCCTTTGAGTTCTCGGCAAACCCAACACGAAATCCATGCTAACGTCTACCTATGGTTTTGTAGGAACAGGTAATGGTATATACAATCCAGCATTTGTAGCTGTCCCTTTTGAAACCTGACAAACATGACATCTACGCACAAACCTTTCAACTTCCCTTCTCATTGACGGCCAATAATAAGACTGAGAAATCAACTGCAATGTTCGATCTCTACCCGCATGTCCTTCGTGCAATTCTTTCACAATTTTCATTCTCAAACTGCAATCTGGTACACATAATTGATTTCCTTTGAATAAGAATCCATCTATCAACACAAATTCATCAGTACTCCCATCCTTGACTTTCTCAATGAACTTCGTAAAGTAAGGATCTTCTTTATTTAACTCTGGCAATAGTTCAAACCCTGTCACTTCAACTTTCATTGTTGTCAACAAATGATTCCTCCTGCTCAAAGCATCAGCTACACGATTCGTCACCCCTGATTTGTGCTTAACAACAAAAGTAAACTATTGTAAGTACGCGACCCATGAAGCGTGCCTAGCTGAAATTTTATCCTGCCCTTGCAAATGCTTCAAAGCTTCATGATCCGTATAGAGAACAAATTCCTTCTGAAACAGATAATGTCTCCAATGCTTTACTGCTTGAACAATTGCGTAAAACTCAACATCATAAGTGCTATATCTCAACTTAGCTCCAGATAACTTCTCACTGAAATAAGCAACTGGTCTTCCTTTCTGACTCAAAAATCCACCAACCCCAACCTTCGATGCATCAGTATGTAATTCAAACAACAACTGAAAATCCGGTAAAACTAGAATTGGTGTTGTCGTCAATAGTGACTTGATCTTCTCAAAAGCAACCCCTGCTTCCTCTGACCACTCAAAATTCTTTCCCTTCATGCAATCGGTTATAGGTGCCATCACACTACTAAAATGTGGAATGAATCTTCGATAGAAAGATACCAATCCATGAAAACTTCGCACTTCAGTAATTGTCTTCGGTTGTGGCCAACTCCTGACAGCCTCTACTTTACTTTCATCTACTTGAATACCTTCCTTCGACAAAACATATCCCAGAAACAAAACACTGTCCGTCATAAACACACACTTCTTTGTTGTTGCGTAAAACTGCTCTTGTCGTAGAATCAACAATACTTCTCGCAAATGCTGGATATGCTTTTCCATACTCCCACTGTAGATCAAAATATCATTAAAGTAAACTACCATGAACTTTCCAATGAATGGTCTGAAAATTTGGTTCATCACCCTCATAAAAGTACTTGGTGCATTCGATAAACCAAACGGCATAACCAACCATTCGTATAAACCTTCCCTGGTTTTGAAAGCAGTCTTCCACTCATCTCCCGGTCTAATACGAATCTGATGGTATCCACTCTTCAAGTCAATCTTGGAAAACACAACAGCTCCACTCAACTGATCAATCAAATCATCAAACCTCCGCATAGGAAATCTGTATCTCACAGTGATCTTGTTCAGAGCCCGACTATCCGTACACATCCTCCATGAACCATTCTTTTTTGGCACCAATAAAGCTGGCACTGCACAAGGACTTAAGCTCTCCTGAACACGCCCCTGTTCTAACAAATCCTCCACCTGCCTTCTCAGTTCCTCATGCTCCTTAGGACTCATTCTGTAATGTGGCCTGTGTGGTAATACTGCCCCTGGCACAAGATCAATCTGATGTTGAATATCCCTCAACGGTGGTAACTCCGTTGGCAACTCTTCAGGAAACACATCTCTGAATTCTTTCAATACCGGTTTTACTTCCTCTGGAACTTCTACAGATTCAGTGGCTTCATGTCCAATCAACAAAAATACCTCTGGACTCTCTTCTACTTCTTCAATAGATTCCTTCAAGGTCAATAAAGTCTTCAGCTCCTCAATCTCTTCTGACTTGCTTTCTTCTTGCTGTCTCTTCTTTGGAACCAAAATGATCTTAACACCTTCAAACATAAAACTGTAGCTATTGATCCGACTGTCATGCTGTACTGCTTGATCATACTGCCATGGTCTTCCCAAAAGCAAATGACAAACATCCATCTCTACAACATCACACCAAATCTCATCTTTATACTTCTTCACAATAGAAAATGGAACTCGAACTCGCCTGTCCACCTTCACCTCTCCTCCTTTTCTCAGCCACGCTAACTTGTAAGGATTTGGATGTTTCTCTGTTTTCAACTTCAACCTCCTCACAGCTTCAGTAGAAATGACACTGTCACAACATCCCGCATCAATCACAAATTTGCAAACTTTTCCCAGAATAGTGCATGTTGACTGAAAGATGTTACTCCTTAACCAACTAGCTTCTTCTTCATGCTTGGTATTAAACCAGACCTCCTCATCATTAGATTACATCCTTCATCTCCTGACGCAACATCCTGTTCTTCCTCCTCAACTGGACTAAAATAACCTTCACCAACATCCTCACCTTCAACTTCAGCAATCATAGTTCGTTTCTTCGGCTTCGGACATTCATTACTCTTGTGACCCACTTCCTGGCAATTGTAACATTTGAAACTGTTTTTAATTTTCGCCTTCGCAACTTCATTCACAACTGGTTTACTGATAGATTTAGGAACACTAGAGCTTCCACTAACACCCTTCACTTGATCGTTGGAATTAGTAAACACACCACCTCCACGCCTTCTCTGCTTCTCCCAAGCCAACGCCTCTTGGTGTGCTTCCGCCACAGATCTTGGATCGAACATATTAACCATATCCTGGATCTGCATCCTCAACCCTCCAACAAACCTAGCAGTCAGCTGTTCCTCTGTCTCCATAATGTCATTTCGAGCAATCAGTTGATAAAATTCATCAGCATAATCATTAACAGTCTTCGTCCCTTGCCTTAGATTCTGCAACCTCTGATACATATGTGATTGATAATTGTAAGGTAAGAATGTAGCCTTCATTAACTTCTTCATCTTCTCCCATGTAACAATCTTTGACTTCCCCATTCTCTCCCGTGTAAGTTTAGTTTGCTGCCACCATGCCATAGCTCTACCTCTCAATCTAGTAGCAACCAACTTCACTCTTCTATGCTCAGGAACCTCCTTGAAATCAAAGATCTCTTCAACATTAGACAACCAATCAAGAAATTCTTCTGCTACCATTCCACCCTTGAACTCTGGAATTTCCATCTTCATACCCGATTTCCATCGACGATCATCATCTACATCCCGGTATGAATTTCGAACTTGGTCTCGATCTCGATAATGAATGCTAGCTCTATCACCCTCTTCATCAAAATCAAATGTACGTCTATATTGATCTCGACCATTATCATCCCTTCGATCATGCATGTCCCTTCTACTATGTCTCTCTTCATCTCTACATGGCTCATCTTCAAACTCATGTGGAGTTCTTCTCTCTTCATGTCCATATTCATGGTGATCTCTCCTTGATGAAATTGATGTTTCTCTTCTCTCTCTAAAAGATTGCGGTGATACCCTTCTCGCTTCAGTAACCGATGGCGAAACTCTGTTTCCTCCATGGTTCGAGATTGGTGACCTCCTCCTTTGATTTTGATTCAAATCATTCATCAACTTCTCTATCTTTCCAATGCCTTCATCAAATTTCTCATTAATACGTTGTTCCATTTGTTCGGCTTCTTCTCTTCTATACAACGCTTCAACATTTTGATGACGATTAGCTCTCCTCGGCAGCATGATTGAATCAAACACAAATGCTTCATAATTCAAACTTCTACTCTAACTTGTACAACAAGTCACGACCTCAAACTTCAAAACAAACTTCACCAAGGCTCGGCTACTTCTCATAAGTATACACGGCCTACCTTCAACAAATGACACCAAAATGATGCTTCAACTCTCGGCTCAAACTCAACACCTTTCCAACTCTGATCCAAAATGAAATGGATCGAAAGTTTCTAACTTGTTGCAACTTCAAGATGAACACGATGAACACCAACTTCAAACTCCTTGGCTCCAAGACTCGGCTTAGCTATGATTGGCTAAGTCTAGCTCTGATACCAAACTGACGCAGCAGATAATTAACAAAACGATATAGATCGATGAAAGTAGCAATCGGGGGATTGAAACTACTGCAAGCCCAAATTCGTTGATCCGAAGATGCCGAATTTTAGCTATCTCTGACACGTTGATCGCGCACGATACCGTGAAAAGAGATCTACAATTCTTCGAGTGTTGATCAAGCGCACTTGATTCCGCGAATTGGCTTCAACAAACGTTGATTCGAGCGCACTCGAATACCGTAGGTGGAGATAGGAGATTACACTCAACTACCAATTTAATGAAAGCACACAGCAATCAAACAAAGTTTTATTCAAAAATCAACCACCCAAAATGTACAACACATTCCCTATTTATAGCAATCCACAACCGGTGTCTTAAGTCGTACACGACTTACGACTCATCACGACTCGTGACTCACGACTCACGACTCACGACTCATCCCCTTACAACACAGCACACTGTCGGCCGACTTATCTACATGTCGACTTACGACTTATCACAACACAAGTTACAACGACTTAAAGAAATTACAACACATATGTATTAATCAAGCCCCAACGACATAACGGCTTAAAACGACACGACTTAACACATTACAACACTTATACACAGACGACTTACGACTTAAGAAACTCGGACGACTTACTGCAGCAAACTCGGTAGCGACTTAGGGCTTTCTGCGACTTAGGAAGCGGCATGTGAAGGAATTAGGTCGTTAATCCGTGAAACCCTACTAAGTCGTTTCTTGTTAAGTCGTGAGCGACCTTCCTTGCCTTCCATGATGCCATCTCCCCTTTCTAGCTCGTTACCCTTCACCCTGTTAAGTCGTGAACGACTTAAAGCCTCTTCATTAGGTCGTGAACACCCTTTGCCAAAATCGCGACCTAAACTCGTGGCCTTCGTCAAACGACCTATAGCTTCCATCTTAAGTCATGGATGACTTAACTCTCCCTTAAGTCGTGTATGACTTATTCGAATTATTGGTCGCGTATTTCCTTCTCTGGCCTGAGCTGCATCACAGAGCTAGGAACGAAAACCATTTTCAATTAAAAATTTGATTTTTTAAATGGCTTCCTTTAAAGTTTTTGTTGTGGGTCAATCCACATTTAGGGCACCGATGTTCAATGGTGAATACGCATATTGGAAAAATAGAATGAAATTTTTCCTAAAATCCATAGAGCTTGGAATATTGTTGAAATGGGATATAGGACACCAATAATTATGGTAGATAAACAAGAAATAGAAAAACCTATGGATCGATGGATAAATTTTGAAATTATAATGCAAACTGCTAACACCAAGGCCATGAACTCTATTATTTTCTTATTAGAGCAAATTGAATTTAATCTGTTTCACATTGTTTAACTACGTAGGAAATCTGGCACATATATGAAGTAGTTCATGAAGGAACTTCCCAAATCAGAGAATCTTGTCTTGCCAAATTTAGTAAAGAATACGATAAAAAAGCAAATTAGTGCTATTCAGGAGATACAAATGATGGTGAGAGTGAAGAACTAAGTGAGATGTGTTGGCAGGCTAAAGAACAATAAGAATGGTACCTAGATTCTGGTTGCTCTAGGCATATGACGGGCGTCGAATCAAAGTTTCTTAGCCTAGAAAAGCACAAAGGTGGGAGAGTCACAATAGGCAATAATGATAAATGCAAAATTATTGGTAAAGGTAAAGGAGGTCATGGTACGTTCACTGTAAACGACGTATTGTATGTTGAAAATCTATACCATAATCTGATCTCAATTAACCAGTTATGTGATAAAGGAATGAATGTTGTTTTTGATTGACTTGTGCGAAATTATTGACCAATCATCAAAAGAAACCTTATTTTCAGGTAAGAGGAAAGGTAATATATACTCTCTATCTTTTAATGATCTCACTCTTTCAAAATGTTAGGTAGTTAAGGATGTGGAAGTAAATTTATGGCATAGATGATTAAGACATGCTAGCATGAATCTGTTAAACGAACTAAAAAGAACAAATTTGGTAAGAGGTTTGCCATCGCATGATTTCAAAACAAAAACTCCATGTAAAGCATGTACTATGGGAAAACTTAAAAAATCATCGTTCCATGCCAAGAACAATATAAGCACTTCTAGAGTCCTTGAACTAGTTCATACGGATTTGTTTGGACCTAATGATATTGCATGTTTAGGAGGTAAGAAATATTGTTTCGTATTGGTTGATGATTACTCTGGACACATGTGGGTATACTTCTTAGCTAAAAAATCACAAACTTTCTCTTACTTCACTAAATTCACAAAATTAGCTCAAAATGAAAAAGTAGTTTCTATTATTTCGTTAAGAAGTGATGATGGTGGAGAATTTGAAAATTATGAATTTGAAAATTATTGTGATAAAAATGGATTTAAACAAGAATTCTCTACCCCATATACTCCACAACAAAATGGAGTAGTCGAGAGAAAGAATCGAACCTTACAAGAGTTGGCTAGATCTATGATAAATGAGCATGAACTACCCTTGTCCTTTTGGGAAGAGGCGGTAAATACAGCTTGTTATGTAGTGAATAGAGTCATAATTAGGCCGATTCTTCAGAAAACACAATATGAACTATGGTTTGACAAAAACCAAACATTATATATTTTAAGGTTTTTGGTTGTCCATGTTTTATTCTTAACACAGGTGATCAATTGGGAAAATTTGAGCCAAAAGCTAATGAAGGCTTGTTCATGGGATACTCGTCCAAAAGCAAAGCCTATAGAGTATATAACAAAAGGATGAGAACAATTATGGAGTCAATCAATATGAAATTTGATGAAGGTATTAGTGATCAAAACAAGGATACAATCAAAAGCAATGTCGAAGAGGAGAATGAAAAGATGAAAACGAAAAACCAAAAGAAACTACAACCATGAAAGAAGTCCAAAGAAATGTGGATCCAAAGAGATTGAAATTCAAAGCAGACCGTCCTCTAGAATTGGTAATAGGATATCCTACCGCAGGTATTCAAACTCGTTCCTCTTTTAGAAATTTGTGTGATTTGTGTCTATACAGTGAATTTATTTTAGAAATTGAACCCAAAGACATAGATACAACTCTTAATGATCAAAATTGGTACATGGCCGTGCAAAGAAGAGCAAAATCAATTTGAGCGAAATAATGTTTGGACTCTAGCATCTAGACCTAATGATTATCCGGTAGTAGGAAAAAATGGGTTTTTAAAAATAAATTTGATGAATCTGGAAATGTGATTAGGAATAAAGCTAGGTTAGTTGCTAAATGTTATAATCAAATTGAAGGAATTGATTTCGATGAAACTTTTGCACCAGTAGCGAGGATAGAATCCATTAGGATATTTTTAGCTTTTGCTTTCTATAAAGGATTTAAACTAAGAAAAATGGATATTAAAAGTGCTTTTTGTTGAATATGTGTGTATATGATTTTTGTTTGATGATAATAAACATATATACATTCATTTAAATTTATTTGTTAATGTACTATTTTATTTTTCATAGACTAAATGAATATTTGTTGAATAAAAATAAATAACACAGAATTTGAATTCAAACAGAATTTTTTATTCAAACGAATATTTATTACAATTTTGAATAGTACAAATTCAAGCTCTCACTATACATATACAACTTTGATTACAATACATGACAATTTCACATTTACAATTGACCTCACTACATACCACTCACACTCGTATTTTATCTTCAACTTCACTTCAAATTGAATCCAGCATCTGAGCAATCTGCTAAAATAAATATTGATGCAGTAAAATTGAAAAGAAATTTTTTTGCAGTTTAAACAAAATGTGAATTTTGAAAATAATATTTGCCTCGGTTATTTGGGTTGTTCGACATCATTTAACTTTGAATTCATCATACACGAACAGCTTGTGACATACACAGTGTAACATTGTATATGCCACAAGGACGTGCACACCGATATATACACTGGACAAATTTACAGGGACAGGTGAGCACAGGTCAAACCCAAATTATCGGATTCAACTCAAGTGCAATAAAATAATGTCACAACTTTCAGCACAAGGTCAAATCCGAGCTACAAACTGGATTCAACTCTGGTGCGCTACAAAACATCATAAAACCGTCGAGCATAAAATTCGAGTACAATCAAACAGTGCACAAGGGCAATGACAACATCTGTATACATGTCAATCTGGTAGCAAAACATGCATCATATACATGGCAACTTCAAAATCAAACATATGCACCACGCAAATTCTAGAGCAACAACCCAGGCGGTCATTGCCATGCTTTAGACAAGTTTGATTCATGGACAAACTTATGAAAAATGCACAAGGAAGCCAATGCAAGACAAGTTCCAAATGTATGTTCTCAGCAGGACAGTTCATATCAGCAAATACTCGAGCTCAAATCAGTACAAAACCAAATGAATAAACAAATGCCACAGTGAAAAAGAAACAAAGATAAACATCAAAATTGCACCAGTATAGTGTCAATGAACAAACAAGCCCAAGTGCACATGTGAACCAGACAAGGCACGACCAAATTATATCTGGGATAGATTGGAGCATGAGGTCCAACAAAATAGTCATGGTTTCACATGATCGAAATTCATATGTATGGAATAAAGAAGCTGCAGTAACTCAAAGCACCAAGTAAATGACACAGCAACAATGGAACCAACATGAAGTCTGCAACTCAACTTAACTGCAAGTCCAAACCAAGGCACAGTACACAAGTGCAACAGTCAACCGGCCAGAATGTACATGAAAACAACTACAGGTACAAGACCGAACCAACATATCAAGCAACATGTATGCAACAGCGGACAGAGTCACATATGCAAGGGTTAAGCAAATGATACTTGCAAACAAAACAATGGCACTCCAGAGCAACATAAATGACATAGTACAAAACACAGCAATGCTAAGTACACAGGTGACACAACAACAATAAAAACAAAGAACAAAGCATCATGTGTAGAACAACATTCAAACGCCATCACTATATCAAATAGAATTATGAAGAAAGTCCTGTTAAATGAAGACTTTTCTGAAATCAAGACAAATGGGATACCTAACAGCAAGTCACGTAAAAGAAAGCGCGAAAAGGGAAAAAGAATAAGACTGCTTACTGCAGCATCTATAAACCAACATGATCGCAAAAGCATTTTATCTTGGTTGTTATAGAAAGGAATAATATCGCTAAAACAAAAGGACGCAAATGACCGGAGGCAGTAAACACAAATGGTCGAAGTCCACAGAGTGAAGAATAGTATCAATATCAAGTTCGTACCAAGTCAAAAATTATCAAGCCGAGGCAATCAATAAATTAGTGCCGAAGTCAATGTTGAACAAGTCAGAGACGTGGTGGTAAAGAAACAAACAGTTCAGATTCAAAGCCGTGAGAAGCAAGTATCAAAATATACGAAATTGAAAAGTCAGTGAAATCATCAACATCTAAATGAAATCAAATGGCCAAAGCTAAAATGTTGAAAAAATTAGACGAACGCAAATTTAGGAGTTCAACTTCTATAAATTACAATCAACATCATCGACAAAGGGTATCGAGTTCAAGCAAGCATTAAACCAGAAAATAAAAGGAATAAATTACATACGAGAATTAATCGAACTCGATCAACATCGAAGCAGCCGAGTGGAACTCGAACGAGAACAAATTATCATGCAAAATCCCTATCGATCAATCAACGAAGGCGCAGCTTCGATTGTAGTTCGAAAGTCCTAAATTTGCAAAGAGGAATGAACGAAAATTAATCAAGCCGCCATATTTTCATCTCAAAGAAAACAGGCCGGAAGTATAAGAGAGAAAGGAGCTTAAAGGCAGGCTTTGTTAAACATATAAATAAGGCTTTGGTTTATTTTTAATAAGGGCTTTAGTTTTAATATTTTTTTAATTTTTTTAAAAAACTCTTTTTTAAAATGTTTTATTTTCTAGTCGTGTGACTAGGGGATAAACTACGTGGCGTAGTTTGAGAATTCGCAAATCAGTGGCTGAGTTATGGCAGGGTTTTGAGCGTAGAGTTTGGTTAGTCAGTAGCAGATGTCGCGAGTTTACGTGTGTGAGCGTGTGACTACTTAATTTCTAGTAGAAACCTTAGGGGCAGCACGTAGGCAATGTTTTGCCAAAGCTGGGTAAATTCTGTATCGTTCTATTTCCACATTTATTATTCTGCTATTATCTGTGCTGCTATTATTCTGTGATCTGTGTTGAAATAATTTTATAAGCTTTCGCAATTAATTTTTATAATTAATAGTATCACCCTATTCACCCCCCTCCCCCCCTCTAGGGTGAAATCGATCCTACACTTTTCTTAATGGAATTCTAAAAGAAGATGTATTTATTGAACAACCAGAAAGTTTTGAAAGCAATGAATACCCTAACCATGTATATAAACTTAAGAAAGCATTATATGAATTAAAACAAGCCCCTAGAGCTTGGTATGAATGTCTTAGCATTTATCTCCTTGAAAATGGATTCAAAAAAGGGATGTGCAGAAAACATATTATTTCTATTGCATGAAAATGATGATCTTTTAATTGTCCAAATATATATTGATGACATTATTTATGGTGCCACAAACAACTTGTTGTATGGTAAATTTGAAAAAGTTATGAAGGAGAAGTTTGAAATGAGCTTGGTTGAAGAGTTAAAATTCTTTTTAGGATTTCAAATCAAACAAAGTGATAAAGGTACATTCATCTCTCAAACGAAATATATTAGATAACTTGTCAACGAATTTGGAATTAATGATACTAAACCTGCAAAAAAAACCATGAGCACAACTATTAAACTTGATAAGGATGAAATTGGTAAGGCGGTTAATTAAAAGAAATATCGTGGTATGATTGGATCGGTTCTTTGTCTTACTGCTTCTAGACCTGACATTATGTTCACTTTTTGTTTTTGTGCATGGTTTCAATCAAATCCAAAAGAATCCCATTTAAAAAGCTGTAAAAAGGATTCTTAGATATTTGTTGCACACCCCACGGTTTGGTCTAAGGTATCCAACTAACGACAATTTTGAGTTAAAAGGATATTCATATGCGAATTATGCTGGTCGTCTAGTTGATAGAAAAAGTACTAGTGGAATGTGTTTTATATTGGGACATTCATTAGTTGCATGGGCAAGTCCAAAACAAAATTGCATTGCATTATCTACCACTAAAGTAGTATGCTGCTCTAAGTGGTTGCTTTGCTCAAATTTTATGGATGATACAAACTTTGCAAGACTGTAACGACCCGTAAATTTTGATGAATAAATTTGGTCAATTTAATTAAATTTTGTAATTAAATTTACGAAGAAATAAATTTTTTATAATTTATACTGAAGTAAATGTTGAAAACATGAAATTGCAATTAATTGAAACAGATTGTACAGTTATAATTGATTTAAATTAGGGAATCGGGGAATAAATTCAAAAGTTATTAACTAAGAAAGTAATACATAATAAATTGAATATAACATAAACTTAAGTGTAAATTTAAGGGTATGATAACAATTATTATAAATTACCTAATTAATTGGTCAATGAATTTATTGGAAATCAAGTTCATTTAAATGTTAAGTAATTATAATGCTGTTATTGATAATAAACGTTACTGTAATGATTATTAATATAGTAACGGAAGTGTGAATGAAAACTTAATAGAAACATAAATTTATTTTAAGGAAACAAGAGGTATATTGTAAAAATTGATGAATTGGTATAAATTTAATGGTAATTGGAGAAAATCAATATCATATGAGTCATTGCAACATTTGTTGTAAACTATAAACCTATAAATGTGATTTAGGGCAAATAGTGACCGTTATTATTTGTTACCAGTTTACTTAGGCTATTAAACTGTGAGTGGGAATCAATTGAAATTTAAAATGAAACTTGGTATTACAATTATGAGTTTAAGAAAATAATTACAAGACATAAATGTAATAGGATGCATAGAAATGTTGGTTATTTTGTAAAGTAATAAATGATGTAATAAAAGAATGAAATCCAGATAAATAAATTTAATTGAGACTTTAATTATAAATAATGGGTGAAATAATAGGATAGATGGTAATTGTTTGTGGAGAATAACCATACAAGTCTTATAAAGAGTATATTGGTGATAAACGGTTATTTCGTACAAAGGTAATTAAATATTACTTTAATGGATATAAATGTAGTAACGGATAGAGTGAATGAAATTAGCATTATGAAAATGAATGCCAACATTGATTTGTAAGTAATAAAGGCTTTTTTTATGTGATTAAAGAGTAACGGTAATGTTTATTTTAGGTTGCCTATTTATTTAGATTGTTAATTGGAATTGGAGATAAATTGTAATAAATGGAAATAAATGTTACATTTGTGTGAAATTTAATACAATGGTTAGGAGTTGTTAAATTGGGTATATTAAAGTAATGAATGGGAAAAGTAAGGCAACTAAGTGTTTAGAGTAGTATTGAACTTAATAAAAAGATTTGAATTAAAACAAGTCAATCCATTGAAATCCAATTTATAAAAAGTGTAAATTTTGTAGAAATTGGAATTAAATGTTATGCAATTTGAAATACAGATAAATTGGGAAAATGATAATTTATCAGGATATATACCAATGTAAATGGTACCTAGGAGAAATTATGATAATTAATTGAATTAAAAGAATGGGAGTCAGGATTTATTTATTTATTTGAATTTACAGTTAAATAATTGGATTTATTGCAAATAAGTAGAATTAAATATTAAATATTACACTAATTGAAATGAAGATGAAATTTGAATATATTAATGGAACGAAATATGATACAAGTGTTAACTGTGTTATAGAGTAATGATAGACTCAATTAAAGGGTTGGAATTGAATCTAATCAGTTTAATTGGAACTTATAAAAATTAATTGGATTCAATTTATAATAAAAGAATTAATTACAATTAAATGAATTAAATATTTAAAATGGGAATTTAGATGATAGTGAAAATATTTATGTAATACTTTTGAATCCAAGGTTTAATCCATCTATTTGACAGGAATGAATGGAATAATAATTTATTTATTTAATTAAACGGAATTTTGGGAATTTTATTTACAATTTGCGAATTTAATGAAATTGGGGTTAATATTGAAATTATAAATTAATCATCTCTAAATTGACATTTAAATTTGTTTAAATCATTGTAAATGATTGAGGAATTATAAGGGATGAAATTTGTCAATTTTCGAATTGAAATTGGAAATTTGATTTAATTAATTAATTTTTAATTTATTTAATTAATATAAAAATAGCCATTTTGGCCACTGACTCGGATTTCGACGAAACCATTTTCATCGGATCTGTAACGGTGAATTATTGTATGATTCCAAGTTTCGTAGTGATCGGACTTGTCATTTGATCGTACGGACTCGAAACGCCTTGAAATTAATGAAATTGAAATCCATTGAAATCAATTTGAAAAATATTGATTTTAGCATAACTTCTTCATACGATGGAATTTAGACTTGAAACCTTTTCCATTGCATTTAAAATATTTTAAAACATCTATTTTGATATATGGGTTGACCCAATTTCGTTCCAAAGTCGAAACGGGCTTTTCGGGCCATAGATCGTTCAGCATGTTTATAAATTGGGTCCATCTATTCTATTTCATTGTCTATAAATACCCTGTTATAAACTCTAGCAGCCTCTATTCCTTATTTCTATACGTACATAAACTTCTGTGCTCCTCTTCCTCAATGGCTGTAAACCCTAATTTATCCAATTCAAAATTTCAATTCAAAAATCAACTTCAAAAATTCAAACTCCTTAGAAAAATTTGAAAAAATTATATATCGAAGATCTCATTGATACGAATCTACGTCTGCTGTTCGTTTTTCGAGACAGTGACCGGATTGCTCAGAAATCGCCGTCAACATCGAATTGGGCGTTTTCGATTTCGACGTCAATCGACAAAATTGAAACTGGGTATTGTAGATCTCGTTATGGGCTTCGAGATGGTGGTGGTCGCTTGACTTGAATCGAACCGCGGCGACCAGAATTTGCGTTTTAGGGTTTGGATTCTCGGTTTTCGCGTGTTGGCCGGTGGAGAGATGAGCGATCGGTCAAGGGGGAGGCTGTGCGCCTCGGTCAGGCGAGATGAGCTATGGTGGTGGTTGGGGCCCTAGTGGACTACGACGGTGGGTTTTGGTGGTCAACGGTCTCGTGTGGGGTTTCGAACCAGGTTGCGTGCATACGTGATGGGTTCCATTGTTTTCTGTAGCTAGGAAGAAGCTGACGTGTCCAATTAAATTTTATTGTTTGTTTTATTCTATTTTTAAATCACGTAATGTTCTAACACGCATAACTCTTACGTATGAGGTCCGATTCATGCGTGGTTTTCTCCGCTAGGTTCGTATTGGAATTCCGGACATTTTGGCAGTAGTTTGGACGGATTTGGAGACTGTGGGAATTTTGGGTTTAAAGTCAAAAGTAGAGTGTTTTAACCCAATCACAACTTCTAAAATTTCTTATGTTGGTTAAATTAATTTTTGATATGATTAGAAATTTATTTATGACTGTATGGCATATTTTTAATCATCATCATCTCAGTTAATTTCATTTATTTAAATTAAATCGTTATTTAATTTATTTTCGAATATAGCTGTCAGTTAATTACCTGTTATATATTATCAGTTATATATTGATATTGATTGATTGTTTGGATGATGATTGTGATGGATGTGAGATTTGTTGATGGATGAATGGATATTGTATTATATATTATTTTAAACTGCAAGTTGTTATGCATTTTATTTCATTGGGGATTGCGGTTTGAAATGATATACAACCACATTTTTTATTTTAAATTGCGGATTGAAATGTTAAATATCCATGTCACTTGGCCATAAGATAGAAAATTTTATACAGACACCGCGAGCTATATATATAAAAGTATTGTGAAATGATTCTATGGTTTTATAAAGAAATATATGAATTTTTGAGATAATGATTTGGATATTTTATAAAGGTTATTTTATATATAGTTAAATTCTCGGTTTTAAGATATGTATAAAATTGTTTAAAGTATAAAATAAGTTAAATAATAAAGTTTGATATTATTAAAATATAGTATGGATAAGTATTTACTTAAATTATATTTTATTATAGAGTTTATATTGATTTTATAAATCAAGGTGGAGAAGATAGTTTTGAATTTGATTTGAGATTTCATTTGGAACTTATTGAAATTGGGATTTTAAAAAGAATATGGTTTAATAACTTAATTCGGGTTAAGGTGATTTAAGTCAATATATCAAGTCTAAATAAATTGAGGAATATTCAGTTGTCGAAATTCGAAGTTTTATTTAAAGGATGTTGGATTTATTTAGCAAATATTTCAAAATTAAATAATAGTAAAAGTGAATGTGGTACATATATATTTGAATTATAAAATTTAGTTTTGAAATATTGAATATTTAAGCTTTGAAACACATTGAATTTGAAATGGTTTATATGGGATTTAAAATCTATATTTGGAATTGATTTGTGAAATCGAAGTAGCTATTTTATTATATAAAGTAATTTAATAATTAAGCCATTTAAGCGGTGTAGTTATGTTTCAAAGATATGAAATTTAGAGTTTTATGTTTGAAAGGTTATATTTCAAGCGTTTGGTTTAAAAATATTATAACTTTGAAAGCGTTATGATTTTTGAAAAGGATATATTTGAAAAATGATATTATATTGTTTTGGGTTTTATAAAAATAATATCATATTGATTTGGGTTTTCAAAGCGAAAATGATATCATATTTATATAGTTGTGAAATGGATATTATATTCTAGTTTTGAAAGTATAAACTATTTTGAAACGACCGTGGTGTTATAATAACGTTTGGTTATTGAAGAGACCGGGATCGGAAGTTGTCAAACTCTTTGCCAACTCCGAAAACCACTTTAACAACCGTGTACGCGGTGGAGATTCCAGAATGAAGTAGGATGGTGGCGGAGTTTCCTTTGAGGTAAATACGTGGACCCGACTCCCGTGTGTTAGCATAAGGTGGCTAAAACAGGAGCGATTGACAGGTCAATGAGGTAGCACCTTTGATCGGACACATCCCTTCGATATTATACTTTGACCTTTGGATTGATTCAGTGGCCACTTTTGATTTTTTATTTGGGGGTATGGCTCGAGTTGGGCGGTAGCTGCGCGTTACGCGTTACCACCGACCCGAAAGCGTAATTGGTATATCTACCCTGGCATTGCTTAGTTGTGCTGTGTCACCTGCCCTATCACTCCTTGTACGAGTTTGGATTTCTCCCGTAGCCTGTGTGGTATCCTCTGGTGGCTTCCCGATCAGGAGGGACCATGATATTGGATGGACTACTGGGACTATTACGTGTTAAGGGTTATATGGGTAACCCCTTAATGCTAAGAAAAAAGTAAGTTTATTTTACTATTAGACATTATTATAACATCGAAATATTACTACAGAGTAAATAGTTTAACGGATCCTTAGGAGATGTGAATCTCGAGCATCTCTTAAGTTATTGCACTCATGTTTATTTCTGTTAATTTAACTCACATTAGATATTTTAGTTCTGACTCGAGTGTTTTGTCTTTTCAATCTGCTCGGGTCAGCCTGAGCATTTCAGGATTCGAAGACTATAGCTCTAGAGGACGAGGACGAAGATTTATATTACTATTATCTACTATATTATTCCACTACACCATTTTATTCCGCTGCATTGTTATTATCCTTTGGTATGTGAACTCTGATATTTATTGTATAAGAAAAATCAAATGTTTTGTAAAACAGTTTTATGAACTGTATATTGATTATTATATTTTATCGTTCCGCTGCAAGATTCTGTTTTTTTTCTTCTCTGCTTTTCTTATTTACCCCATAACAATCCGCCCTTTTGTACGTTTTAAGTCTGATGTGTGTGGTTTATCGTCGATTTAAAGTGTGTGGAAAGGCGGGACATTACAAAGACTATGGTCTAAATTTTAAACGAGTCCCACTAATGTGTGATAGAAAAATGAAATTGGTCTCACAAATAATTCTGTATATTGGACAAAACATATAGATGTTAGACGTCATTTCATTGGAGATCATATTTCCAAAGAAAATATCTGCATAAATTTCATTTCAACTAATTCTCAATTGGCAGACATTTTTACAAAACCCCTTCCAGAAAATAGTTTTTGTCAACTTCGTCTCATTTTAGGCATTTTAGAAATTCGATTTTATATTTTTGATTTTGATCTTAAATGCTATGTTACGAGTAACGACCCGTAATTTCGCTACTTCGAAAATGAGAGATTTCGTTCGTTTTAAATTTAAAAAGGAGTTTAAATCTTATAATAAATATGTTATATATAATTAATAATCAATCATTCTTATAGTTAATAAATAAAAAATATAAATTCGGATTTTAGAACAAGTCGGCAAAAGTTAAGTTTTGTTAATAATAAATAAAGGCTTAAATAAATGGATTTAAATATTTATTTAAAAAGGTAAATCTTATTTAAAACATCTAATAAAGATAATAAAAGTATATTAAAATATTAAAAAATATGTTAATAATCGTTTTACAAAAATAACCAAAATTTGTCGCATTTTATCAGTTTTACATACACTGTAAAATTAGATATTTTTATATTAATAAAATATGATTTTAAAATATAAAGAGACATGTTTTAATTTATTTAAAGAAGTAAAAGTTCAGTTTAAAGTTTGATTTACTTCATTATATAGCTTAACAAAAAGGCCAAATTTTTAGTGTGAAATTTGTCGAAAAAAACACCGTTTTCAACCAAAACAAGTTGTCGACAAGTTGTTGCAACTTGATACATTTTTTTACACATAAATGCAAGTTTACAAACTATTTAAACATATTACTTTAGCACTAAAGACAAAAAGAGTTTACTTTTAAAAATATTTACATAAATATAAAAAGATGTAATTGTATGATTTGACAAATTTAAAAATAATTAAAGCTTTTATAAAACAACATCATTACATAACTTTCTTTTCTCTTACACATGATATAACTTATACAAATAGAATTCAAGCAAAATGAAGTGTGAATAGAAAACTAACTAAAGGGATTAGTGACATATATGCCTACCATTAATGCAAATCAAATCAAGCAAAAGTCTTCTTTCTTTTTAACACAAAATTTAAGAAAAAAAGAGAGTAATCATTTCACAATTTAAATCACATTAATGAGCCATCCATTCCTTTCTTAAATGCATGTCCTCAAGGGTTTAGTCAAATATTTAAAAAAATGCAAAAGTAGAGAAGGTTAGTATAGTCATTTGCCACTCAAATCTCATCTATAAATAGCCATATCCTTTTCACCATTTATTACAACCATTCTCTTCATTTTTCTAAAGCTACTTCCACCATTCTCTTCTACCTTCAAGCTATCACCTCCACATCACCAAAACTCAACCAAACCACCACCCAAACCTCCTATGACACACGCATACCTCCTCCCTCCATCTAGGCCGAGCCCCACAACCTCAAACCCAAGGTCGTGCCCTTCCACACACCAAGGCCGTACCCTACCCCCAATAAAAAAAGCTTTCGGCCAAATAAAAAAAAAGAAGAAAGGAAAACAAAAGTGGTTCGGAAGGAAATAAGTTAAGGCGATAATTCAAGACGTTTGGAAAAAGCGCGTTTGTTCGAAAAGCACGTAGCCTACAAAAAAGTTTGACGGAGTGGATATGAAGGTGAGAATTCTCACCGCCTTTCGAATTATATTGATTATCATGTTCAATTGTTATGTTAGATAATCACCATTTGATGATATGGATGTTTGATTGATTGTTTGAATATGTTGGATAATCCATAGTAATGTTAGGACATTTACTATATTGAATATGTTAATGTTATATGATTGTTGTATGGTTGTGATGATAATTTGGACGTTAAATTTCTATTAATTAAGTAATCCCTTTGTTTAATAAGACCATAATTTAGTAATATGAGATATTTTGGAAAAATAAGTCTCTTTTCGTTTATAAGTGAAACTAAAGTTAAAATAAAATAGAATATGAAATTTGAAGTGAAACGGATTTGAAAAGGATAGTTAATTTGAAATTGAAACTGAGATAAGTAGTGAAATTGAAACTGAAATCGATTTTGAAAAACTGAAGTTGAGATAAAGGTTGAATTGAAGTTTAAATTGAAATTAGATTTGAAATCTAAGTTTTAAATGAGTTTAGTTTGAGACTAGATTTGAAATTGACTTGAAACTGGGATTTAAGAATTAATATTAAAATAATAGAAATAAAATAATATTATAATATGGTAATAATGAAAATATATTTTTATTACTTTAAAAAGTGAAGACACTGAATTTAAATGATTTGTGATGATTTTATAAGTAATAGAATTTAATCTGAATAAATTACTTCATGTATTGAAAAATAAGTTAAAACTAGACGCACCGCACAACGGTAGTTCGCGTTTTCGTGCTGAAAAGTTCAAATGAATATGTAGAGTGAAATATATCTTAGAATTCTTCGAGATAAGAAAATTCCAGACTACTATATCCATATGTTCTAAAAGAAGAAAGAAAATCAAAGTTTCATTGAGTAGATTTTAAATAAGTCCAAATCAGTTTTCTAGAAAAATCACGCCGGTGCAGTTAAGTGACCTTAATAGGAAATTTGTTTAAATGGATAATTTTAATTATGGAAAAATATGAAATAAATTTGATAAATCTGTTTAAATAGTTTAAAAGATATTTGGATTGGAAAATATAAATTATCAAATGTTTAAAAGTTGTTTAAATCAAATGGGCTTATATAGCACTTTCCGCAGCATTTTTATGCTGCGAATTCTATCGCCTTTTGGAAATGAGTTTAAACGTAATAGCGATTTTCCAGAATCAAATTGTGAATGTTTTAAAAAGGATAATTAAGCGTTTTGAAACATAATTTCGAATATTTATAAGCAATTCCAAAATAAAGTGGAAAATCTAAGTATACGGAAACGACTAGTACATTTGTCCCGCGTGTGAGATCTGGAAAGATAAAACAAGGTGTTTAACTAAGCTTAGGGATGGAGCAACCAATGCCCCTGAACTTACCCGGCCTATTTTTTCTTTTCTTAGGCGAGGAGTGGAATAGATCGAAGGGAAAGCCGGGATGCTCTTAAATAAAAAGATTCTGTTAAGTTTTCCAAAATAAAATAAGATTAGTATTATCCAGAATTTAAGCAATCTCCAGAATGAATGATTTCTATGATCCTATTTACTCAAAAATGTTCACTAAGATTTATTTTAGGGTTTATCGTAAACGATGTCTTAAATAACATTGTTTTTGACCCGCATAAAAGTAAAGAATTTGATTGAAAGTTAAGTAAGGAATTTTGGGATATTTTCCAAAGAAAAAGAATGAATTTCTTAGAAATTATCCTAAATCAAAAGGAAGAGATTTCGAAATCATCCAAAAAAAATTAAAGTGAATAGAGACTTAATAAATCATGTATACTCATATTCACTTTTTATCGATAATTGGATTTCGAAGGAACCGGGGTCGGATTTGGTTGATTCCTATCCGAAAACCACTTCGAACCAATGCATACGTCGAACGTGAAAACATGTTGAAGATAATTGAAGACCGTGGATCTTTATAGCGTGAGGACTTCTTGTTGACTTGCTCTGGGTCGCTCCCGAGTTATATATAGCACTGGTCTCCCCGTTGTGGAGCGGATTGCAAGGACTACTTACTACTAGTGGTAGTAGGAGAGTGTCTTCGGTTTGTCATGTTTCTGGACAACTTGTATGGACGTTTGTCTGACATTGCATTTCTAAAGCTTACGTACATTGGTTTTTACAAACGTACATAAGTGGTGGCGGAGAAGGCAACTTCTCTTAGCTTAACACCCTCTTTGAGACGTATGAGCTCAAGGGTTGTATTTTTGAGGAAGGCAGTTAGTAGTTAACGAAAATGGTAATGTGGCATTCAAAGTTGTGATATGTGCTTTATGAAAAGGTAATCGTAGCCTCAAGCCTCATCAAACCGGAAATGACCGAAATAGGATTAGATGTAGCAAGGCTAAGTGGGTCATTCCCAATTAGGGTATGATCATCCCCTTCTAGATATATTTCTTCCCGCTATGACGTTCGGGATGTAAATTAACGTGGTGTATGGAAAACGAGCGCTCGGTTAAAGGTCGGTGACGACCGAAAAATGACATATTCGGTACTATCCAGTTACAGAAGTAGGCCGACCTTGTGTTGTAGAGGGCAGATGTTCTATGCCTCGAGACATCCATCTAGAGGTGTACCCATTTCGGAAGGTAGATCCTTCACCGAGACATTTGTATGGAAATCCATTCTCCAATAAGAACCTACGGACTTGATTGTAAACCTATTATGCTGGAATTTAATTAATGTAACAATTTCAGCTAAGATTTATAAGTTTATTTGCAAATGTTTTCAAAGAGATGTCATTAAGAATAATATCAAGGTTTTGATATAAAAGTGTTCCAGTTATCATAAGGTAAAAACCCGTTCGTGTTTATGTGTGGGCTTGGTTTTATGAGATACTCTTTATTTTCAAAGGATTTTATCCAAAGGCAGATTTATGACACTGTCATTTATTATTGAGGTTTTCTCATGCTGGCTTATCAAGCCTGATCCGCGTATTTTCAATACTCGGGTTAGATCCGAGTAGTTTCACATTAATCGAAGACGGTTGGAGTTTCCAGAGGAGAGCCAGAGATATTCATCAATGTATGGACATATTTCATTATCCACTGTGCTTAATGTATTTTGTTTGATGTTTGTCAGCAATTGTAAGAGCAGATGCTTATAACTGTCCATGCTGAATTTAGGTTAGACTCTGATATATGTATTTAAAAGTTTTCCGCTGTAAATGTAACAGCCCTGTATTTTGTGATTTTGTTAACTGTTTATTTTGATTATTTTAATTTAAATTCCAGATTTAAAAACTTTAATTTATTTATTAAAATGAATAAATTTTTTTATTTTAAATATTAGTTCTGATTTTGATGTGAATTTATAATTCCAAACATGAATAAATCGAATATTTTCTAGAAATGTGGATTTTGGTCAATATGGTCAAACTTTGACTTTTAAATTTAAAATTTAAAATTTTGAATTTTTGAATTTGTTCATTTATTATGTAAATAAATTAAATTTCAAGAATACTGCTTTTCATTTCGTTAAAAGCCGATTTATATTATGAAAGTTATGCTTTTTACAATATTGTGTGTAAATTGATTTATTTAACAAAATTATTTTATTTTAATTTTTATAAATAATATTTTGTTTGTCATATTCATATTTAAAATTGTGTATGTATGTGTAACATGACATGTTATATATATATATATATATATATATTTAAAACATTTTAAAGTATGGTTATAATTTTTCAAATGCTTATCGTATATTGTTTATATTTTTAATTCTAGTTTCAATTTAATAACTAGTTTCCTTATTTACTTTTATATTTTCCTAAAAATATTTATTTATTTTATTTTCTACTTTGTTTTGTTCAGTTTTTATTTTTATTTTACTTACTTTTTATTTGTTTAATTTGAATAAAAGAAATAAGAAATTCAAAAGGACAAAGCCCTTTCATTTTCTATGACTTTTCATATGCTTGCCTTTTCATTTTTCAATTGCCTCTTCGCTTCATTGCTTGGCCATTCATCTCCTTGCTGTAGCTGTGTATTCCTCTTTAGTTTTCACGTGAGAAACTTCTCACTTCCATTTCAAAAACTCACGGCTACCATTTTCTAAAAATATTATGCTAATAGCTTCTTCCTTTATCACTTTTCTCCTCTTTTCATTTGTATTTTCCCTTCCTCTTCCTCTAGCATAGCTCGGCCCCTACTCCATCAACTCCACCATCACCACCACCATCTACAGCAGCACTACCTCCCCTCCTCTGACCATGACAGTGGCCGTGACCATTTGTTGAAGCATCACCACAAAAGCATTGTAAAGCTTTGCCAAACTCTACAAACAAGTGCTAGCCGAGCCTATACTCCACTATTGCCTTCATAGTTCACTTCGGCCACCCCTTAGCCACCACTACTAGCTGCTACATCACTTTGGCCACTGTTGCACCATCTCCAGATCTGACCTGAGCATGGACGAGGCCGAGCAACGACAAGGGCAAGCCTTGTTGTGACCAAACATCACCTATTTTGCCTTAACCCTTTATCATCTTCACTTTGTAACTTCTACCCTTCACTTACCCCATGTTGCCGTGCTATATTGGTGCGCTACCCAAGCTATATCACATGATGGCCGAGCACATGTTCCCCTTAGGCCGAGCATTGGAGTGATTAAGGTAAGGTCAAAACTATCTTGTCTTTGTTGCATTTTATTTCAATTTGTTTCATGTTATTTCATGTTGAAAATTTACGTGTTATATTGTCTTTCTTATTGTTGTTTGCAAGATCATCACTATGGCTCTTCACTCACTTGAATCAATTGTCATGCTATATTGTTCCATATCGTTCTTTTTTGGAATTTATTCGTGTAGTTTGATTTTCTAGCTTCAGCTTGAAAAGGTGAGTCTTTCTCACTCTGACATTTTTACTCATGAAATGGTAAATTGATGACACGTGTTTAGTAATTAAAATGTTATGCAAGTTAATGATGATTATATGATATGTTATTCCATGTTATTACCATGTTAACTTTGTTATTTATCACCAGACGTATGATCTATGACAGTATATTGTGACAATGTTGTGACGTTGACATGCTAGTGTAACTATTTATTTTGTTTATGCATATTTTCACACTGCAAGTTCCCTGTTAGAATATAATCACTATGGGTTGAAATGATACATACCCGAACGGACTTTAGAATAAGAAAAAATCATTATGGGCTGAAATGATAGGCCTGAGTGATTTTTATTTGTATTTTAACTGACTTGGGATTGTGGGTTTGAAATGATAGAACCCGGGTTTTCTTTTTAAATTCCGGATTGAAATGATATATATCTGTATCACTTAACCTAGGATAGAAAATTATACACAGACCTCGTGGTATATTTTTTAAAAGATTTTTCTTAAGATATGTATTTTTAAAGTATGAAATCTTGATTTAAAAATATATATTTTATGGTTTTAAGAAGGCTAAATATTAAATTTTGAATTTGTGAATTTAAGTATGTAATTTTGAAGTAAATGTGATTTTTGACTTTAAATTTTATTTAAAAAAAAATATAAGTAAACAATGGAAATTAAATTTAAAGTTTTGAAATGAAAGTAAAATGTTAAGTTTTGTTAAATTTATAAGTTAAGAAACAGCGAATTTTTGACTTAACAAATGAATTGAGTTTTAAATTGGATATTTAGTTATAAAAAGTGATAAATCATATGTTAAGTTGATTTAAATGTGAAAATTTAAAGTCTAAAAATATGATTTACAAATTTAAAATAGAGAAATTTTGAAGTTTTAATGTTTCTGAAGTTATAATAAAATCTGGAATTTTATTAATAGCATTTTCAAAAAATGTTGTGGTCTTATGACCACAGTTTTAAGTGCGATTGTTTTGAATTTCCGTTGTTCCTGAACTAAACAATTTTGGAAACTATAAGCTACAATAGCATTTTATAAATGCTGTCATTGCTATATTTTGACAATGTTTGAAATATTATAGATTTTAACACTATTTGAGTTAAACTTTAAAGTGTTAAATGATTTAACTTTTGAAATTGATTATTTGTGAAACTTAAGGAGTTTTGATTATATTTTATTATTTAAATTTGAATTTTAAGGAATTTAAATTGAATTTGAATTTAAATAAGGTTTATTTGGTTATGTGTTAAATGGAATGAAATGTAACGAGATAAATGAAATTTTGAATTGAATTTTGAAACGTGTTTTGTAATGATATTTGGAATAATAAATAAATGACTTATTTGATTTAAAAATGATATTTAAATTTGAATATTTGATTTGAATTCAAATAATGATTTGATAACGAGGTTTTGAAAGGATATGATATTTTGATGATTGAAATGGTTCGGAATGACATTGTGACGCCCCACCCCGAGACCCACCTTAGTAAAGAGAATTAACGAGAAATTCCGTCTACTAAAGCGGAGAATAGGGCTGGTTAAGGGCGACCATCTATAACTTTGTCTTAAACATCTACTGAATACGTCGATAAATGCACTATGATTTTTTTTTCTTTTCTATCTCAATGGATCGACATACACAGTAAATGCTTAATCCAAAACTATAGATGGCTAACGGATCTATCAAAACAAAATACAATAACTAAATGTAAAGCACATCACAGAACAGTAATCAACATCATATATATACATATACACTGATACATGTTTAGTACAATACAATATGAATACAATAAAGGTGGTATTCGACCACACTATAAACATTGAATCAAATATAAATACATCAGATTCAAGCGGAAAGAAATATAAACTACACAAAAGTGCTAGGCTGATATTCAAGCAGATGCATCAAAGCTATGTCCTGAAACTGATATCTAACCTGAAACAACTCGGTCTGACCCGAGTATAAAATACACGAGTCAGTCTAGCTAAAACAATCAGTTAGTAAGGATAGGTAATGATATGATGCATAAGATACAAAATGATAATTCTTCTCAAATGAGAAGAGGCAATAGAAAGAACACATACTCATGACTTAAGTGAAACAATGTCACTTAAGTATACAAAGGCCTCAAAAAAGATAAACTCAACAATAATACTCAAATAATATAAACATTCGCCTCATATCATCGGCGATATCCCAAAACGTATACATGGTTTCCATGAACCAAATTCCTTCAAAAGGAGAAACATCAATACAAACTCTCGCCAAAATGGCAAACATAAAACATTCTTATATAGGATGATTTAAAACTAAAATATAGAAGAATCTCCAAATTCAGTTATATCTCATCTCCTCGGTATAATTGTGTATAAATCTAAATCTCAACTCGCCAAAATGGCAAAACCCAGAATATCCTATAAAATGATGAAATCGTCCAAACTCATAACTCAAGGAACTCAATAAGAGTTCAAAACATCATAAATGAAATCACCATATACATAACATCTCATATTGCACTAGGTATCGATGTAATAAAACATCTTAAAATGGTGAAATCACAATAAAACAGAAAACTCAGAAAACCCGGATTGGCCAAATCCCCGATTGCAATGCCGAAGCAATGCTGCACGTGCTAAACTCAGATGGCCGAAGCCTCAGACAAGGTCGCTAACACCTCCCAAAGCAGTTCGTCCTCATGACAAGGTTGCTGACACCTCTCCAAGCCGTTTTGTCCACCCTAACAAGGTCGCTAACACCTCCCAAAGCAGTTCGTCCTCATGACAAGGTCGCTAACACCTCTCAAAGCAGTTATGCTAGGTAAACATCGTGAATGTGTCACAAACTCACGGATAGGAACCCAAAAAGTGTTAACGTGTGTCCCATACCACACATTCGCACTTAACGATTTAGTAACCGCTAGTCGATGCCACACTAGGAACATCATAAAGTTTAGAAAATTATATCTCACCTAGTCTCATTGGCGAGTGATAAAAAAAAACCATACTTGTCTCATCTCATCGACAAGTATTAAATGGTATCGTAACTTGTCTCATCTCATCGACAAGTGAAAACATCATGATGGTTTCTCATAAACCATAAATCTCAAAGTAGAAATCTCAAACCATAAAACTCGCTAAATATTGGCCTTTCCAGATAATTTCTAAATATAGGAATTATAATCTCAAAAACCCGCCACAAATTTGGCTAAGTAACTCAAAAATCATAACCTGAATAGTTTCGATCGTACAAGTCCGGAATTAACCGAAATAGTAAACGCACATGTCCCATACCACGTGTTTTACTAAATCGTTGAATTCTCTTTCTCATACGTTCGAATTGTGCAAAGTGTATGTTTTATATTTAAATAGTTTACTAGAGAAAACAAGCATTTAAAACTTTTCCTCGAAAATATTAATAAAACCAATATTTGTACTTCCTTTATTATAAGAAATAAATAGATTTTATATTAGAAAAATAATTTTAAAATACCATATATTAATAATTTGAAATGTTTGTTTATTTTAAAAATCACTTCAAAGTGGTTTAGTGAAAACCTTGTTCGAAAATAATGAAAACAAGAAAGATAACTCAAGACCGGTAGCTTGAATTTAATACGAATTCAATTCAAATTTGACCCAAAATCAATTCAAATTCTATTTAAATTTGATTTTCAAATTCTCTAAATATAGCTAGCCTGTGACGACCCGGAATTTTCTAGCAATATCAATTTAATAATCTGCATTAAATATTAAATTGATTTGATATATTTTTATTAATTAAATTTGAATTAATACTTTTCTTTTAATAAATATTCAATCGGTAAATTTTATCTGTTAGAAATTAATTGTTTGTTTTCTATTTATATATGTATATATTTGTATACATTGTAAATAGATGAATTTGTTTTAAAATTTAACTAATAAATTTTGTTTTAAATACTAATATATATTTTTGTGAATTAGAAATTGTGTTTTATTTAATATAAACATTTCAAAGGCTAAATAAATAAATAAATATAGGATTTTCAATACATAAGTAAATGTTTAAATAGTTCAAGACTCATTTTAACTTAAGTTTAAATTTAATAAAAAGATTTGTTCTCTTTTCTTTTAGTATAACTTGATTAAAGCATGGATTTAAAAATATATATATGAGTTTTAAATATATTTTTGTCAAACAATACATCAACATACATTAATAAAATATGTAGTTTATAATAGAAAGATGATTTATTTTATTTAACATTTCAAGTTGATTATATGTTTTATAATATAAATAAGTAAGAATGTATATATATATAGGGATGCAAGATTTTAAGTAATAGGTTAAACATAAAAATAAAATAAAATATACATAAAGCTATAAATTAGAAGTTAACAAACTATATATAATAAGTTAAATAAGTAATAATCATATTGGATAAATTTATGTAACATTCACAAACATTTACAATTTACAATAACAAGTCAATAACACAACTAAACACAAGACAACAATAAAATTAGAAACAAAATCATTTTTTGTTTTTAGTTTGTAAACTATCAAAAATGAAACTGCAGTATACATATGTACATGTTTAAGCATCAAGACAATAACAAAATCTAAAATTTATGCATGCTACTGAACAATTCAAAAGTGTGCAGGCCAACTTGAATGAAGTAAAAAGACAGTAACAAAATTTGAGTAACAATAGTGTATGCAGGCCGTAGTAAACAAAACAAAATATAAGGACAGTAATAAAAATACATGTTTTACAAACAAGTAAAATCATATGCAGGCCAAATAAATACACAAACTGTGTATATATGAAGCTTGCTTAGGAAGACATGGTTAAATATCTTTAAGCTAACAAACAAAAAGTAATTAATGTAAAAATCTTTTAGTACATAATAGTATTCATATCAGCCACCATAAAAAAAATATCTCAGGAAACAAAACTGTACAAACAAAGATTTTATGCACGTATTTGTTTCAGATTGTTGAAACATAATCATATACCCTGTCTTCTTATTTTTTTCTATAAAGCAGTTTCATTTTTATTCAATTCGAATTAATTAAAAAGTAAAGTAACTTCATTTCAAACTCAAACAAATAAAGCTTCAGTTTAAACAACAATCAAAATTCAGTTCTACTGAGAAATCAAAGAGGGGTTCAAACTGTAAATTGCAAGCTTGTTGAAAAGAAAATAAGGCTCTGTTCTTTTCTGTTTCAGGTGAGTAACAATTTTATAACTTTCTTAGGATTTAAATCTGTTGCAAGCTAAATATTTTTGGATGCTTAACATGATTGTGTGCATCTATACATCTTCCTTTCTCTGATAAACTGTAAAACAAATTTCTGCAGACTAAATTCTTTGGGAGTAACATTTTTCTTATTTGTTTTATTCAACATAACTTAAGTTAGAATGGTAATATGTGTTTTCTGTGATGATATGTAAGGTAAGCATACAAGTATATGTTGCAGTAAATCACCTGAATGTAGATATATACATATATTGTGTATTACTGTAAAATTTAGAAACTCTGTTCAATTTTTCATGGCCAAACTTTGTTCAAAAATTTATTTGATCTTGTTCAATCCATGTTAAACCTTAAGCCTTGAATGAAATATATTTGTTACACTATAAATTTGTGTTTAAAATTTTGTTTTAAGTAATTAAACTTGTGTTGTCACTGGAAAGAGCTAAAGCACAGAACAATCTTCAAACATGAAAAAAATTCAAGTTTAATGAATTTCATATTCATGAATATAAACTGAATTCATATGCAAAAATATGATTTTTAAGGTGAGTTTTGGAATTTTTAATGGTGTTTTAGGAGGGCAGTTAGTGTTTTAGTGATTTGGGTATTTAGGCTTGCCGTGGACGATCAAATGGATCTGGGGAGTCGAGCTTGGGTCTGTGGGCAGAGGAGGTTGCCGTGGAGTTGGGAAAAATAGGGGATGGATGAGAAAATGGTGGTGGAAGCATCGGCATGGATTTCAAATTTTTAAACCTAATTTTCATTGTGTTTGGAAGTTCTGATCGCCGCGGGTTATTCAGAGGTTCGAGTGTTGCGTGGGCTTGGGGATAGGTAGAGGGAAGGTAGTTGGGGATGTAGCCGGAAGTGGTGGTACTCCGGTGGTCGGAGTTTGGTGTGCGGCGAGGTTTTCAGGGTCGAGTGTTAAAACTGTTGTGCTCCAGGCAACTCGATTTTGATACGAGGTGCTGCAGTGGGTTTGGATGTTCGTGACGACATATGGAGGTGATCGCCGATGGGAAGCAGTTGTAGTGGATGGCCGGCGATGGCCAGAGGGATGGTGCACGTGCACAGGCGCGTTGATGGTCTGGGTTGTGTGGGTAGTTGGTGAAGAAGATGTACAGGAGTTCGAACGTGAGTTACTTCGGGGTCGACACGAGCTTTGCCCGCTGTTTTTGTTGGGCTTGATCTTGTTTCAATTAGGAAGACAGGAAGGAGTAGAGAATTTGTGCCAGGGGGAAGAACTCGGGGCAGCTTGAGTTTTACTCGGGGAAACTCGCATTTTACTCGAAGAAATAGGGAGAAGTGCTCGGGTTTTTGGTATACAGTTTGTAAAACCTGAAACTATTTTAACAATTTCAACTGTTTTAAAACTTTATTTTAAAATCTAAAATCAAAGTTAAAACCTAGATCTAAATCAAAATTTAACTGTGAATTCAAGTCAGTTTTGAAAATAAGTTGGGTATAAATAAGTTTTCAAAACTTAAATTATTTTAATAATTTAAAGGTGCTTAATGTTTAAGTGTATTCTAAAAAAAAGAGAGTTAAATTCAAAAATAAATTATAAATGGTTAAAGAAAGTATTTAGGCAAGTTGACTCCAAAAAATCTCGACTTAGTTATGAAAAGTTAGATTTAGAACTAAAATAAAGTTTTATAATTTAAATTTATTCAAATAAGATTTAGTTGAAATTGAATATGTGAGATTACAAAGAGTTTTGAAAAATATAATAAATTAGTTATAAAACTTTATTAAGAATAAATTGGTTTCATTTAGAAAGTAATTTAAATAAATGTTTAAAACATATTGGAATTTTACTTTAATTCATGAAGTTTTGGAATTTTATATGCATTAACTCTTAAGTTGATTAATTAAACTAGTAATTATAGTGTAAAAGTAGTAATTAAAGTTAGTTAATAAAGTAATTAACTAATATGTGATTTAGAACTATAGATTAGATTTTTAAATTAATAATGGTTAATTAACTTATAATTAATAATTAATATAAGTTGATTATGTTAGAAGGAAATAATTAAATAATTATTAATGAAGTTAATTAACCAAATTATGTTATAATTAATTAATATGATTGATTTTTAATAAATTAGATTAATTAATTCATTAATTTAAATAAAATTATTTATTGAAAAGTGATTAAGAATTTGATTTGAGTTAATTAATTCAGTTTAATTAACTGATATTTTGGTGGTAAATTACTTAGAGAAGTAATTAAAGGATAATTACGGGATGTAACTAAGAAATTGATTTATTTGAGAATAATAAATCTACAAGAAAATTAAATGGAAATAAATCGATATAAATGTAATTAATGGATTTATTCAAGTTTAATTTCTGTAAATAAATTAAAGGAAATTCCTGGAATGCAGTGAAGGATAGATGATTAATTTGATTATATAAGCAATGGATAATAAGATTTAAATTAAGTAAATAAATATTAATTAATTTTAGAAATCATTTGATGATTTGGTATGTGTAATTACTTAGTGTGATTAATGGAGCATAATTACTCAGAATAGTAATTAGATAATTACTTGATGAAGTTAATACAAAATGATTTGTAAATGAGGTAATGTGAGTAATTTCTTTTGTAATTAATCAAAGGATTGATTTATGGGAATAATTAATCATGGAATGATTAATTTGTTAATAAGTAATTAAGAGTAGTTAATTACTGGTTTGTTATTAATCAAGGGGTGATTAATAACTGTGTTTAAGTAAAGATCAATCACTTAATTATTTTAAATAAGTAATTTAATATAAATTGGAGATCATTAATTAATATAGTTAGTGATGTAATTAAGAATTGTAAATCAAGGAATAATTAATAGTGAAGTAATTAAATGTTAATCTGCTATACATGATTTAGAATAAATTCATTTAAGGAATTTATTAAAGACTAATTTATTCTTATAATTAGAGAATGGTTAATTAATTTGATTTATAATTAATGAATGATTGTGAGAGCAGGATTTATGGAATGTGCAATTAATTTAATTTATTTTAAATTAATTTAAGATAAAAGTAGTTAATTTAATTCATTTTAAATTAATTATAGCTTGTGATTCATAAATCATTGATGATGGATGATGTTGATATTTCATTGATTGATTGTGATCTCAGAAATGAGATAGATAATGTCTATGTGATATGGATGTATGTTTTAAGTATGATAATGTTTAATTATCTATTTGGATGATGATATTAGTTATCTGTTTATGATGATGATGTATTATCTATTATGAAATGTGAATTATCTATCTGTGTATATTGATGATATTGAATTCACTATTTATTAGACAACTTGGCCCTAAAAGACACGCTTTGGATTTCGATGACACCGGGATCGGTTTTTCGCATTTGGAATATCCGAAAACCACATCGTTTCCAAATTAACGATAGGTCGTGAATCTGAAGTGAAGATGAAGATTCAGAATGCAAGGATTATCGTCGTTAACTCTGAGGGTGATTCCAAAATGAGTGTAATGAGATGATGCCTTCGGTTTCGTTCGAACCCGGAACGAACTTGTATGGATTGCATGCTTTCAACACATCGTCAGGCGGACGATGAGCACTCTAAGAAATATGTCCTATAAAGGTAATCGTAACCTCAAGCCTCATCAATCGGGAATGGCTAAAACAGGGGAGGTGCAGCAAGGTTAGGTGGGTCATGCCCAAGCAGGACAAGGATATTCCCCTGTCTAGATGTCCCTTTTTATTCGGCTTAGTGGGCGGCTGGTCTGTAGCCAACTGCGGGGTTTATCTTGTTCGGGACTGTTCAGTAAGGAATGGTTCCGGCCTTGTGTTGCAGGGGATGAAGGGAGTAATCCTCGGTACGTTGATCTAGGCCACGTATTGTGACGGGCGGTACCCCAGTAGCCCTGCCATTGTATGGAATCCAAAATCCAATAAGTGCCAACTGTTTTGATTGTATTACCCACTTTTGTGGCTAGTAGCTGGAATTTAATCATGTAACAATTTCGGCTATTTTCTATTTACTTGAAAACCCTAGACCTATTATAATATCACTGGATTTCCTATCAAATGTTTTGGTTAGCGTAAGGTAAAAACTTTTTCATGTTTATGTGTGGGAAGTCTTACGTGATACTTTTTGTTTTCAAAGGATTTTTCAAAAATAAGCAACTTTAACCTGTTACTCATACCAGAGCCATGTCTGACCCGAAGTTTATTTTTGTTTTTCATAAACTCTCGGGTACCCAAATTTTTACGGGTAGCCAAGGGATTCAGGTTTAGCTTTGACGAATTCAGGAGGAGCAATGGAGCAGGAGGCTTCAGCGTTTTAGATATATATTTAGTTCCACTGTGTGGTATCTCTGTGATGTATGGTGTATTGTGTTGTATTAACTAGACAGGTGTCTATAACTGTCTAGTATGTGATGTACTATATGTATCACTCTGATTGATGTTATATACTATGTAAATACATATGTGATTAATATATTTTATTCGTTCCGCTGTGAGATTCTGATGTTGTTGTTCTTTCTTCTCTATCTTTTCTATTATCTCACCTCTTTCTTTCTTACTAACGATGCTTCTTCCTGGGGTAGGAAGTGGGGTCGTTACAGTGGTATCAGAGCGCTAGGTTGAGTGAATACCTAGGCTCTTAAGTGATTTCTTTCCTGAGAGAGCGTATTTGTAATTTTAATCTATATATATATATATTTTCTATCTATTTGTTGGATTACCTATCCGGGTTTTCCAATATAAGTATAAGGATAGATTGAGTAGTGGTGTGTGTAACACGACTACATGTGGTTTGAAGTATATTTGACGAGACTGTAGACCTAATACCGTCTCGAGTAAATTTGTAGTGTAAGGATTTCACCTAATCTCTTGAGGAACTGATAAGATTTGAAGTCCATTTTGTTGTATAAGAGTGGATGAGTAGATTTGGACTGTGTGAATGAGCAGAAGCTAGAATATTATCTTGGTAACTCAAGAAGTAGTGGTTGTGTGTTGAGATGCAGTAGCGATGGATTGTTTCCGAAGAAGTTCTCAAGGATCTTTGGATAAGGAAGTATGTCTGCATAGTTTTGAGTTTGAGTTCAGCTGAATGTTGTGTTTGGCATTGAGGCCTGAGTTTCCCGAGGAATTTTGGATTAAGAATTTTTGAGCATCAGTAGCGGTGATTGCAGCTCAGATTGTTCTACCGGCACGCGAGGAGGTCATCGAAGTCCAGAACCAGTTTTGTGAAACCATTTCTTCAATGGATTGGCTGAATAAGTTTAAGCTGTTCAGATGGGTAAGGAGAGAGCAGTTTTCTTTGGATATTAGCCTGGGATGATCGCAAGAGAGACTTGCGATAGTTAAGTGTTCTCTGGGATAGCAGAATTTTTCTGGATATCTGTGTAAAGTCGGTGGTTTGCCTTAGCATCTGAGGAGTTGAGTTTGGTATCGACTGGATTTCAGAAATAATACCGATGGTTCAGCTTAGTAATAGAATGGTTTCTAGAGGGAGAAATTGGTAAAGAAGCTCAAGTTTTGTAGGAACTTCTAAGTTTTATTATGGATCTGCTGAATCATATTTTTGTCATGTGTTGTCCGGTTATGTTTATGTGTATCATCAGCATTTTCATCCACCCTAGATCAGAGTTGAGCAGCGGAAGCAGTTGGAAGTGCATTTGTTTTTCTTTTCTGGGAAAGAGAAGATGTTTTCTACTGAGGATAGAAAAGGTTGAGCTGATCCGTGGGTTGAAAGCAGCTTTGGACTGTAAGATGTATTCGGTGAATGAGAGACGAAGGAATTTGGATTTGGGAGTCGGAGATTTCATTTTGGATGAATTTTCTCTGATTCGACGGAGTTTTATAGATTAGGACTATAGACTGATTGGATTCTATAGATCGAGTATTCCGGTGTTATACTAGGAAACTCTAGGGATCTCTATCCAGAATTTTATCTAGATAGTTAGCTCTGTTGATTGAGTAGATTGGTTGTGATGATTGTTAGCATGTGATTGATATATGCTTATGGTTTAAAATTAATTTAAAATCTTAAATATATTATTAAATTACTTTGCTTTTAAATTTCCGGGACGAAATTCTTTTAAGGGGGGAGGAATGTGACGACCCGGAATTTTCTAGTAATATCAATTTAATAATCTGCATTAAATATTAAATTGATTTGATATATTTTTATTAATTAAATTTGAATTAATACTTTTCTTTTAATAAATATTCAATTGGTAAATTTTATCTGTTAGAAATTAATTGTTTGTTTTCTATTTATATATGTATATATTTGTATACATTGTAAATAGATGAATTTGTTTTAAAATTTAACTAATAAATTTTTTTTTAAATACTAATATATATTTTTGTGAATTAGAAATTGTGTTTTATTTAATATAAACATTTCAAAGGCTAAATAAATAAATAAATATAGGATTTTCAATACATAAGTAAATGTTTAAATAGTTCAAGACTCATTTTAACTTAATTTTAAATTTAATAAAAAGATTTGTTCTCTTTTCTTTTAGTATAACTTGATTAAAACATGGATTTAAAAATATATATATGAGTTTTAAATATATTTTTGTCAAACAATACATCAACATACATTAATAAAATATGTAGTTTATAATAGAAAGATGATTTATTTTATTTATCATTTCAAGTTGATTATATGTTTTATAATATAAATAAGTAAGAATGTGTGTGTATATATATATATATATAGGGATGCAAGATTTTAAGTAATAGGTTAAACATTAATATAAAATAAAATATACATAAAGCTATAAATTAGAAGTTAACATACTATATATAATAAGTTAAATAAGTAATAATCATATTGGATAAATTTATATAACATTCACAAACATTTACAATTTACAATAACAAGTCAATAACACAACTAAACACAAGACAACAATAAAATTAGAAACAAAATCATTTTTTTTTTAGTTTGTAAACTATCAAAAATGAAACTGCAGTATACATATGTACATGTTTAAGCATCAAGACAGTAACAAAATCTAAAATTTAAGCATGCTACCGAACAATTCAAAAGTGTGCAGGCCAACTTGAATGAAGTAAAAAGACAGTAACAAAATTTGAGTAACAATAGTGTATGCAGGCCATAGTAAACAAAACAAAATATAAGGACAGTAATAAAAATACATGTTTTACAAACAAGTAAAATCATATGCTGGGCAAATAAATACACAAACTGTGTATATGTGAAGCTTGCTTAGGAAGACATGGTTAAATATCTTTAAGCTAATAAACAAAAAGTAATTAATGTAAAAATCTTTTAGTACATAATAGTATTCATATCAGCCACCATAAAAAATATATCCCAGGAAACAAAACTGTACAACAAAGATTTTATGCACATATTTGTTTCAGATTGTTGAAACATAATCATATACCCTGTCTTCTTATTTTTTTCTATAAAGCAGTTTCATTTTTATTCAATTCGAATTAATTAAAAAGTAAAGTAACTTCATTTCAAACTCAAACAAATAAAGCTTCAGTTTAAACAACAATCAAAATTCAGTTCTACTAAGAAATCAAAGAGGAGTTTAAACTGTAAAATTGCAAGCTTGTTGAAAAGAAAATAAGGCTCTGTTCTTTTCTGTTTCAGGTGAGTAACACTTTTATAACTTTCTTAGGATTTAAATCTGTTGCAAGCTAAATATTTTTGGATGCTTAACATGATTGTGTGCATCTATACATCTTCCTTTCTCTGATAAACTGTAAAACAAATTTCTGCAGACTAAATTCTTTGGGAGTAACATTTTTCTTATATGTTTTATTCAACATAACTTAAGTTAGAATGGTAATATTTGTTTTCTGTGATGATATGTAAGGTAAGCATACAAGTATATGTTGCAGTAAATCACCTGAATGTAGATATATACATATACTGTGCATTACTGTAAAATTTAGAAACTTTGTTCAATTTTTCATGGCCAAACTTTGTTCAAAAATTTATTTGATCGTGTTCAATCCATGTTAAACCTTAAGCCTTGAATGAAATATATTTGTTACATTATAAATTTGTGTTTAAAATTTTGTTTTAAGTAATTAAACCTTTGTTGTCACTGGAAAGAGCTAAAGCACAGAACAATCTTCAAACATGAAAAAAATTCAAGTTTAATGAATTTCATATTCATGAATATAAACTGAATTCATAAGCAAAAATATGATTTTTAAGGTAAGTTTTGGAATTTTTAATGGTGTTTTAGGAGGGCAGTTAGTGTTTTAGTGATTTGGGTATTTAGGCTTGCCGTGGACGATCAAATGGATCTGGGGAGTCGAGCTTGGGTTTGTGGGCAGAGGAGGTTGCCGTGGAGTTGGGAAAAATAGGGGATGGATGAGAAAATTGTGGTGGAAGCATCGGCATGGGTTTCAAATTTTTAAACCAAATTTTCACTGTGTTTGGAAGTTCTGATCGCCGCGGGTTGTTCAGAGGTTTGAGTGTTGCGTGGGCTTGGGGATAGGTAGAGGGAAGGTAATTGGGGATGTAGCCGGAAGTGGTGGTACTCCGGTAGTCGGAGTTTGGTGTGCGGCGAGGTTTTCAGGGTCGAGTGGTAAAACTGTTGTGCTCCAGGCAAATCGATTTTGATACGAGGTGCTGCAGTGGGTTTGGATGGTCGTGACGACATATGGAGGTGATCGCCGATGGGAAGTAGTTGTAGTGGATGGCCGGCGATGGCCAAAGGTATAGTGCACGTGCACAGGCACGTTGATGGTCTGGGTTGTGTGGGTAGTTGGGGAAGAAGATGTACAGGAGTTAGAACGTGAGTTACTTCGGGGTCAACACGAGCTTTGCCCGCTGTTTTTGTTGGGCTTGATCTTGTTTCAATTAGGAAGATAGGAAGGAGGAGAGAATTTGTGCAGGGGGGAAGAACTCGGGGCAGCTTGAGTTTTACTCGGGGAAACTCGCGTTTTACTCGAAGAAATAGGGAGAAGTGCTCGGGTTTTTGGTATACAGTTTGTAAAACCTGAAACTATTTTAACAGTTTCAACTGTTTTAAAACTTTATTTTAAAATTTAAAATCAAAGTTAAAACCTAGATCTAAATCAAAATTTAACTGTGAATTCAAGTCAGTTTTGAAAATAAGTTGGGTATAAATAAGTTTTCAAAACTTAAATTATTTTAATAATTTAAAGGTGCTTAATGTTTAAGTGTGTTCTAAAAAAAAGAGTTAAATTCAAAAATAAATTATAAATGGTTAAAGAAAGTATTTAGGCAAGTTGACTCCAAAGGAATCTCGACTTAGTTATGAAAAGTTAGATTTAGAACTAAAATAAAGTTTTATAATTTAAATTTATTCAAATAAGATTTAGTTGAAATTGAATATGTGAGATTACAAAGAGTTTTGAAAAAATATAATAAATTAGTTATAAAACTTTATTAAGAATAAATTGGTTTCATTTAGAAAGTAATTTAGATAAATGTTTTAAAACATATTGGAATTTTACTTTAATTCATGAAATTTTGGAATTTTATATGCATGAACTCTTCAGTTGATTAATTAAACTAGTAATTATAGTGTAAAAGTAGTAATTAAAGTTAATTAATAAAGTAATTAACTAATATGTGATTTAGAACTATAGATTAGATTTTTAAATTAATAATGGTTAATTAACTTATAATTAATAATTAATATAAGTTGATTATGTTAGAAGGAAATAATTAAATAATTATTAATGAAGTTAATTAACCAGATTATGTTATAATTAATTAATATGATTGATTTTTAATAAATTAGATTAATTAATTCATTAATTTAAATGAAATTATTTATTGAAAAGTGATTAAGAATTTGATTTGAGTTAATTAATTCAGTTTAATTAACTGATATTTTGGAGGTAAATTACTTAGAGAAGTAATTGAAGGATAATTACGGGATGTAACTAAGAAATTGATTTATTTGAGAATAATAAATCAACAAGAAAATTAAATGGAAATAAATCGATATAAATGTAATTAATGGATTTATTCAAGTTTAATTTCTGTAAATAAATTAAAGGAAATTCCTGGAATGCAGTGAAGGATAGATGATTAATTTGAATATATAAGCAATGGATAATAAGATTTAAATTAAGTAAATAAATATTAATTAATTTTAGAAATCATTTGATGATTTGGTATGTGTAATTACTTAGTGTTATTAATGGAGCATAATTACTCAGAATAGTAATTAGATAATTACTTGATGAAGTTAATACAAAATGATTTGTAAATGAGGTAATGTGAGTAATTTCTTTTGTAATTAATCAAAGGATTGATTTATGGGAATAATTAATCATGGAATGATTAATTTGTTTATAAGTAATTAAGAGTAGTTAATTACTGGTTTGTTATTAATCAAGGGGTGATTAATAACTGTGTTTAAGTAAAGATTAATCACTTAATTATTTTAAATAAGTAATTTAATATAAATTGGAGATCATTAATTAATATAGTTAGTGATGTAATTAAGAATTGTAAATCAAGGAATAATTAATAGGGAAGTAATTAAATGTTAATCTGCTATACATGATTTAGAATAAATTCATTTAAGGAATTTATTAAAGACTAATTTATTCTTGTAATTAGAGAATGGTTAATTAATTTGATTTATAATTAATGAATGATTGTGAGAGCAGGATTTATGGAATGTGTAATTAATTTAATTTATTTTAAATTAATTTAAGATAAAAGTAGTTAATTTAATTCATTTTAAATTAATTATAGATTGTGATTCATAAATCATTGCTGATGGATGATGTTGATATTTCATTGATTGATTGTGATCTCAGAAATGAGATAGATAATGTCTATGTGATATGGATGTATGTTTTAAGTATGATAATGTTTAATTATCTATTTGGATGATGATATTAGTTATCTGTTTATGATGATGATGTATTATCTATTATGAAATGTGAATTATCTATCTGTGCATATTCATGATATTGAATTCACTGTTAAGACTAAATAGACAACTTGGCCCTAAAAGACACGCTTTGGATTTCGATGAGACCGGGATCGGTTTTCCGCATTTGGAATATCCGAAAACCACATCGTTTCCAAATTAACGATAGGTCGTGAATCTGAAGTGAAGATGAAGATTCAGAATGCAAGGATTATCGTCGTTAACTCTGAGGGTGATTCCAAAATGAGTGTAACGAGATGATGCCTTCGGTTTCGTTCGAACCCGGAACGAACTTGTATGGATTGAATGCTTTCAACACATCGTCAGGCGGACGATGAGCATTCTAAGAAATATGTCCTATAAAGGTAATCGTAACCTCAAGCCTCATCAACCGGGAATGGCTAAAACAGGGGAGGTGCAGCAAGGTTAGGTGGGTCACGCCCAAGCTGGACAAGGATATTCCCCTGTCTAGATGTCCCTTTTTATTCGGCTTAGTGGGCGGTTGGTCTGCAGCCAACTACGGGGTTTATCTTGTTCGGGACTGTTCAGTAAGGAATGGTTCCGGCCTTGTGTTGCAGGGGATGAAGGAAGTAATCCTCGGTACGTTGATCTAGGCCACGTACTGTGACGGGCGGTACCCCAGTAGCCCTGCCATTGTATGGAATCCAAAATCCAATAAGTGCCAACGGTTTTGATTGTATTACCCACTTTTGTGGCTAGTAGCTGGAATTTAATCATGTAACAATTTCGGCTATTTTCTATTTACTTGAAAACCCTAGACCTATTATAATATCACTGGATTTCCTATCAAATGTTTTGGTTAGCGTAAGGTAAAAAATTTTCCATGTTTATGTGTGGGAAGTCTTACGTGATACTTAAAAGGATTTTTCAAAATTAAGCAACTTTAACCTGTTACTCATACCAGACCCATGTCTGACCTGAAGTTTATTTTTGTTTTTCATAAACTCTCGGGTACCCAAATTTTTACGGGTAGCCAAGGGATTCAGGTTTAGCCTTGACGAATTCAGGAGGAGCAATGGAGCAGGAGGCTTCAGCGTTTTAAATATATATTTAGTTCCGTTGTGTGGTATCTCTGTGATGTATGGTGTATTGTGTTGTATTAACTAGACAGGTGTCTATAACTGTCTAGTATGTGATGTACTATATGTATCACTCTGATTGATGTTATATACTATGTAAATACATATGTGATTAATATATTTTATTCGTTCCGCTGTGAGATTCTGATGTTGTTGTTCTTTCTTCTCTATCTTTTCTATTTTCTCGCCTCTTTCTTTCTTACTAACGATGCTTCTTCCTGGGGTAGGAAGTGGAGTCGTTACATAGCCTGTTGATAGGCATCATAGCTCTAAAAACATCTCAAAAACAACATCAAAATCGAACAAGAGTGAGAGCAAAAATAAGCTACTACAATCCTTAGGTCAATGATTGTTATTGCTGTCATTTTGCTCTCGAGACAGCGACAAACAAACGTTGTTTTGACCAAGCTAACTTCAAAATTTTAGAAAACACGAAACACGAAACTTTAAGCACAAAGTCTAAGCTTTCCGGAACATCTAAAATTATCAAATTTGGATAAGAAACGCGAAAGATATGGCCAATATAATTTTAAGATTTTAAGTTCACTGTTGTTGTCGTTTATTCTCAGGGTAGCAGCAAAGAAATAAAGTTTCGACTATATTATCCCAGGAATTTCGCAAAACTCAAAATAAGAAAGTTTTAGAAAATTCTTGATCTTTCTAGAACATTAATAATTATCTAAATCCAATTAGAAACGAGGAAGATAGATCTAATTTACTAACTTTATTTAGTTTAGACAATGTAATTATCAAACAAACAGAGCTGAGAGTTTGTGGTAGAATTTCAGTCAACCTATGCTCAAAATTTGCAAATATGTTCAACATGAAAGTTGTCATATATAAATCAAGCTTTCCAAAACATTAAAAATTATTGAATTCTGATTAAAAATGAAAAAGATATGGCTGAATCAATTTCGAATTCAAACTCAGGAAATTTAGTTGAAGACAGAATTATACCCTTATTTTCATTTCTATTTCAGGTCAATAAAAATGCTAAATCTTGAGAAATGATCAAAACAAAAACTGTTTCTTATTGAATCTAGTTTCTAAAAAAAAAGACTCACCTCAAACGGATAAGAAACGTAAAAGTTATTGCTATGTTACTACAGCGCATCCGTATTATATTTCAGCAATCATCTAAAGTAAACATTAGGTATAATTACAGTAAACGATTTCTTTCTTATCTTTACAATTACAGTCAAGATCTAGCTAGAAATGTGAGTTAATAAACTCACCTTTGCAAATAGAAGATCAAACTCGAGCAAAGTTGAAGAAAGATGAAGGCTTTGAGTTAGAACAAATTTCAGGAAGACATGCAACCAAGGAATAACCCAATTTCAGACAATCAAATTTTGCTAAATTAAAATTTGATGAATTAGAGATGGGTTTTTGTAGTGATTACCTGAATATAGTGCCCTAGTTTGATTAATTTCAGCAAATAATTGAAGAATTTGGTGGATTTGAGCCTAGGTTTGAAAGAGGAAAAAAGATGTTTTCCCTATTTTCTCTTTTCTTTTGTTTTTTGGGAATGAGAATGTACTGTACGAACATTATTTTGAGAAGAAAGACTTTCTTCTTCAGGCTAGTTTAGATAAATGGGCTTAGACCCATTAACAAAAATGAATTTGTTAATTCTAATTATCACTTAAACACATATACACTTGTGTAAACGAACCAAAACGACATATATTAACAAGATTTCAACACAATAAAATTTTACAATCATATTTCCCTGTCTAATAAAATACTTTGCAACAAATACAAGATAATTTTATCTATAAAAATTATTTTTCATTATTAAAACTCTTATTTTTACGAAATACATAATTTAGACTATAATTTGCACAAATATTATTTTTAACACCAAAAATTAGACAAAAATTATTTTCTTGCATAATTAAATTCAAATAACCATATTAACATCATTTTTACCCTTCAAATATTATTTTTAAATAAAATTCCATCTTTTTATTTATAACATACACATATTAAATTTTATTACTTCCCTAAAATTTACAAAAATCAATATTTAGCAATAATTTGCAAAATTATTGCACCTTATCAAATTAAAATCCTATAATGCTCATTTTCTTCCAAAATAGCACAATAAAGTTTTTAAAACTTTGTTTCAAATATTTTACATTTATTTCAACAAATTATTATAGAGTTAATTCTTTTTATCTTCTATTTAATTCAATAAATCACCAAATTGACATATTTCCATCTTTCACCATTTATCACCAACATTATCATATTAACTCTATTTTATTCTTTCCAAATTCAATGTTTATTCAAAATAAACAATTTTAAGTCTCCAATTTCTTTTTATTTCACCATTATTGAATTGTAACCACTGGTATAATTAAATTTCCAAGTAATCACCAAAACCGGGGTTGTTACAGGCTCCCCCTCTTATAAAAATTACGTCCTCGTAATTTCTAGAGAAGAGTTGTATTCAACACGATTCATTACATCTGGCAATGGAAGATGGATAAGGTAGAGTTTAAATTTCTAACCCTCAATACAAGAAAAAAGAAAACTTGAAAAATGTAGCTCAATAAATTCTATGGTTTCCCAAATGTAGTTATTTGGATTAGTGGACCATTGAATTTTTACGACCGGAATATTCTTATTCCGAAGGCATTACACCTTCGAAGCAAGAACACGACTTGGAGACAACATAATAGATAAATCGGGTGAGATCGATTCCTCAGAAGCTTCACGAATAGAGTCGTGATTTAATCACAACTTTATCCCGGACCCTAACCCACAAGATGATAATCGATACGACTTCCCTTATAATACTACGAAGGGAGTCATACCAATATAAAATTGATAACAATTACAGAAAGAAAACTCAATAAGAAGTAGGTAGTTTCTTCAAATATCACCTAACTCATATGGCTGCATAAATGCAAGTTGTAAAATAATTGCACAAAGGCAAATTAGCACAAGGAATGGATTTTTATACTCTCTTTTACTAATCAATTTTTTTTTAACCCATTATATTCAAAAATTAAATTCTCAATTTTCAACACTTGAAAATTTCTCAAAGCTTCTTACTTAGACTTTGATTAAAGTTAATTACTCTTTATTTAGAATAACTTAAAATTTTGAGTTGTCTGTTCTCTAGTTCTTCCATAAACATAGTTTAGTTTGTAACACATAAAATTTTCAAATTCGTTTCTCAAATTTTCTAAGTATTAGAAATTTCTTAAAAAAAATCGGCGGAGTCTCCTTTGCACGAAGGGTCGTTTGCAATATTACAAAAATAATTTACATAATATACATCGACCATTAGGTCGGAACATAACATATATCAATAATCTAATAATTGAAAACTTAATCTGAATCCATACTTTTTTTTAGCATTTTAAAGCGAGTTTGCTCAATTATAAATATAATCTTTTTGCTCAAAATATAGTCCAACCATCATCTATCACCTGTAGCTAACTCAATTAGATGATATTAGTTCATTTCATAAATAAAAAGTATTACAATTCACTATTAACGGAAATAGATCATTTTTTTTTTCATTTCAGACCTGCTGTAAAGAAGACAGGTTTTGACATAGCAAACAATAAAATCTGAAGAAACTTATAAAGAGAAATTGTTCCACTAAGTCTGTGCTTTCCAGAAATATAAAAATCATCAAAATCTGATTTACAGTTTGAAAGTTATGCTAAATTTACTCTCAGCTTAAATCTTGAAAACTTCATAATAAGACAGAAATGTCTATCAATTTTCAAATACATTTTACATTCAATGAATAGCAAAATATTTTAAAGTGGTAAAAATAAACTTTATAGCTTACTGAATGCTATTTCATTTGCAAAAAGATTTAGCTCATTTAGAGTGATGATTCTCAAGTTAACGTTGTTTTAGTATTGCACTTTTTCAAATAAAATTTCAGCTTTTAACTCCAATTTTAAAATTTGAATTTTCAAACCTTTCCAAATTCAAACTACATTTTCAAAACATGCTCTTTATGTGAAATCATTTATTCAAGATCCTCCTTGTAGAAATCTAAGTCATTCAAATTTTATAAATAACTTCAAGTAATTATCTTTTTAAAAGAAACTATTCACTACTTGGAAATATTCTCATTAACTCACGAAATCAACTTTTCAAACAATTAATTTAAAAGACTCATTTTGAAAGAGATAACTAATCTTTTTAATTAATAAGAGAGAATCATTCATCCAAAGTAAATTTTGGATTTAAATATAAATTTTAAAATTGTTCTCACAATTTAAAGGATTGTATCTCACGTCTATTTATTTACTATACCTTACCTTCTTTACTTTAGCCCTTTAAAATAAATAAACTATTTAAATTCCTATTTTCTCTTGTCTCAAATAAATTTCCTTATTTTTGTTAATATAAAATTAATTAAAGTTGATAATTAACTCAACCTTGTTTTCAAAAGAATTCTAGAATTTTATTTCAATAAATTTTAATACCATCAAAGTTTAAAACAACTTGTTCACAAATTCATTTAGATTTATTTTCAAACTTTTACTTATTACCACTTACTTTTATCGTGTCTGATTGTCTCAACATAGCGTTTAGGAAATTCCTATCGATAACGTTGATCAGGCGCATCGATCGGAATTCTTAAAGCACTCGATGGACAATCTAACACAAAATCATTTTGTAATTGATAAACATGCCTCTTACTTAATTTTTACAAAATACTCTTAGCTTGTCCCAATACAATAATCCAATTATTGTTATAATTTTCTTCAATGAGAAAGAATTGCAATTTAAATTTTATTGCTTTTCTCATTTCCCTAGTGAACATCCTCGTGGGAAAATGACTAACAGGCTAAGAACCAGAAATGAGGTCAATATGGAACTCCATTGCTCGTTTGGGTGGCGAACCCGAAATGGACTCAAATACATCAGTAGAATCACAAACAATAGGAATTCGAGATACTTCATCATCATCTCGAGACTCAAGAGTAATCAAAGATACTTTGGACTAACCATCTACATTTCGAAGAACAAGGGATAACAGATCAGCTGAATTATGATAACTAAGGTATAAGATCCTTTCAAAACATAGGATTCGGGCTTGATAACATGCAAGCCAATCCATCAACAAATTCACATCAAACCCAAGATAGCAAATAACGTGAAAATTCGCACGAAAAGAAAATTACATGGAACATCCTCAATATTCTCATACAACATGCTAAATACTGTGGATCCCCTCAATAAGATTCGCAATTCTCAAGGAAATAACAAGACAAGAAACATCAAATGATATGACTTCAACAAACTCTTTCAATACGAATGAGGGTAAAGCATCTATATTGAAGAAATCTCGAATATAGCGATCACGACGAGGATTACTCATAGGTTAAGATATTATTAATTCAATTATGGAATACTACGAAATAAGATGTATTCCTAGACATATTTCCAACTTATATCTACCCCAAAGGATTCAAAAAAAAAAAAAATTATGGACACAGCGATTAGAGAAAATGTAACAATTATATTGTACTTTGATGTACCGTAATATATGTTATGTTCTGTGTTTATCATATTTTGTTCTGAATTCCGCTCTGATACCAAGCTGTGACGCCCCACCCCGAGACCCACCTTAGTAAAGAGAATTAACGAGAAATTCCGTCTACTAAAGCGGAGAATAGGGCTGGTTAAGGGCGACCATCTATAACTTTGTCTTAAACATCTACTGAATACGTCGATAAATGCACTATGATTTTTTTTCTTTTCTATCTCAATGGATCGACATACACAGTAAATGCTTGATCCAAAACTATAGATGGCTAACGGATCTATCAAAACAAAATACAATAACTAAATGTAAAGCACATCACAGAACAGTAATCAACATCATATATATACATATACACTGATACATGTTTAGTACAATACAATATGAATACAATAAAGGTGGTATTCGACCACACTATAAACATTGAATCAAATATAAATACATCAGAGTCAAGCGGAAAGAAATATAAACTACACAAAAATGCTAGGCTGATATTCAAGCAGATGCATCAAAGCTATGTCCTGAAACTGATATCTGACCCAAAACAACTCGGTCTGACCCGAGTATAAAATACACGGGTCAGTCTAGCTAAAACAATCTGTTAGCAAGGATAGGCAATAATATGAAGCATAAGATACAAAATGATAATTCTTCTCAAATGAGAAGAGGCAATAGAAAGAACACATACTCATGACTTAAGTGAAACAATGTCACTTAAGTATACAAAGGCCTCAAAAAAGATAAACTCAACAATAATACTCAAATAATATAAACATTCGCCTCATATCATCGGCGATATCCCAAAATGTATACATGGTTTCCATGAACCAAATTCCTTCAAAAGGAGAAACATCAATACAAACTCTCGCCAAAATGGCAAACATAAAACATTCTTATATAGGATGATTTAAAACTAAAATATAGAAGAATCTCCAAATTCAGTTATATCTCATCTCCTCGGTATAATTGTGTATAAATCTAAATCTCAACTCGCCAAAATGGCAAAACCCAGAATATCCTATAAAATGATGAAATCGTCCAAACTCATAACTTAAGGAACTCAATAAGAGTTCAAAACATCATAAATGAAATCACCATATACATAACATCTCATATTGCACTAGGTATCGATGTAATAAAACATCTTAAAATGGTGAAATCACAATAAAACAGAAAACTCAGAAAACCCGGATTGGCCAAATCCCCGATTGCAATGCCGAAGCAATGCTGCACGTGCTAAACTTAGATGGCCGAAGCCTCAGACAAGGTCGCTAACACCTCCCAAAGCAGTTCGTCCTCATGACAAGGTTGCTGACACCTCTCCAAGCCGTTTTGTCCACCCTAACAAGGTCGCTAACACCTCCCAAAGCAGTTCGTCCTCATGACAAGGTCGCTAACACCTCTCAAAGCAGTTCTGTTAGCTAAACATCGTGAATGTGTCACAAACTCACGGATAGGAACCCAAAAAGTGTTAACGTGTGTCCCATACCACACATTCGCACTTAACGATTTACTAACCGCTAGTTGATGCCACACTAGGAACATCATAAAGTTCAGAAAATTATATCTCGCCTAGTCTCATTGGCGAGTGATAAATAAACACCATACTTGTCTCATCTCATCGACCAGTATTAAATGGTATCGTAACTTGTCTCATCTCATCGACAAGTGAAAACATCATGATGGTTTCTCATAAACCATAAATCTCAAAGTAGAAATCTCAAACCATAAAACTCGCTAAATATTGGCCTTTTCAGATAATTTCTAAATATAGGAATTATAATCTCAAAAACCCGCCACAAATTTGGCTAAGTAACTCAAAAATCATAACCTGAATAGTTTCGATCGTACAAGTCCGGAATTAACCGAAATAGCAAACGCACATGTCCCATACCACGTGTTTTACTAAATCGTTTAATTTTCTTTCTCATACGTTCGAATAGTGCAAAGTGTATGTTTTATATTTAAATAGTTTACTAGAGAAAACAAGCTTTTAAAACTTTTCCTCGAAAATATTAATAAAACCAATATTTGTACTTCCTTTATTATAAGAAATAAATAGATTTTATATTAGAAAAATAATTTTAAAATACCATATATTAATAATTTGAAATGTTTGTTTATTTTAAAAATCACTTCAAAATGGTTTAGTGAAAACCTTGTTCGAAAATAATGAAAAACAAGAAAGATAACTCAAGACCGGTAGCTTGAATTTAATACGAATTCAATTCAAATTTGACCCAAAATCAATTCAAATTCTATTTAAATTTGATTTTCAAATTCCCTAAATATAGCTAGCATGTTGATGGGCAACATAGCTCTAAAAGCATCTCAAAAACAACATCAAAATCGAACAAGGGTGAGAGCAAAAATAAGCTACTACAATCCTTAGGTCAATGATTGTTATTGCTGTCGTTTTGCTCTCGGGACAGCGACAAACAAACGTTGTTTTGACCAAGATAACTTCAAAATTTCAGAAAACACGAAACACGAAACTTTAAGCACAAAGTCTAAGCTTTCCGGAACATCTAAAATTATCGAATTTGGATAAGAAACGCGAAAGATATGGCCAATATAATTTTCAGATTTTAAGTTCACTGTTGCTGTCGTTTATTCTCAAGGTAGCAGCAAAGAAATAAAGTTTCGACTATATTATCCCCAGAATTTCGCAAAACTCAAAACAAGAAAGTTTTAGAAAATTCTCTGAGCTTTCCAGAACATTAAGAATTATCTAAATCCAATTAGAAACGAGGAAGATACATCTAATTTACTAACTTTATTTAGTTTAGACAATGTAATTATCAAACAAACAGAGCTGAGAGTTTGTGGTAGAATTTCAGTCAACCTATGCTCAAAATTTGCAAATATGTTCAACATGAAAGTTGTCATATATAAATCAAGCTTTCCAAAACATTAATAATTATTGAATTCTGATTAAAAATAAAAAAGATACGGCTGAATCAATTTCGAATTCAAACTCGGGAAATTTAGTTAAAGACAGAATTATACCCTTATTTTCATTTCTATTTCAGGTCAATAAAAATGCTAAATCTTGAGAAATGATCAAAACAAAAACTGTTTCTTATTGAATCTAGTTTCTAACAAAAAAAGACTCACCTCAAACGGATAAGAAACGTAAAAGTTATTGCTATGTTACTACAGCGCATCCGTATTATATTTCAGCAATCATCTAAAGTAAACATTATGTATAATTACAGTAAACGATTTCATTCTTATCTTTACAATTACAGTCAAGATCTAGCTAGAAATGTGAGTTAATAAACTCACCTTCGCAAATAGAAGATCAAACTCGAGCAAAGTTGAAGAAAGATGAAGGCTTTGAGTTAGAACAAACTTCAGGAAGACATGCAACCAAGGAAAAACCCAATTTCAGACAATCAAATTTTGCTAAATTAAAATTTGATGAATTAGAGATGGGTTTTTGTAGTGATTACCTGAATATAGTGCCCTAGTTTGATTAATTTCAGCAAATAATTGAAGAATTTGGTGGATTTGAGCCTAGGTTTGAAAGAGGAAAAAAGATGTTTTCCCTGTTTTCTCTTTTCTTTTGTTTTCTAGGAATGAGAATGTACTGTACGTACATTATTTTGAGAAGAAAGACTTTCTTCTTCAGGCTAGTTTAGATAAATGGCTTAGGCCCATTAACAAAAATGAATTTGTTAATTCTAATTATCACTTAAACACATATACACTTGTGTAAACGAACCAAAACGACATATATTAACAAGATTTCAACACAATAAAATTTTACAATCATATTTCCCTGTCTAATAAAATACTTTGCAACAAATACAAGATAATTTTATCTATAAAAATTGTTTTTCATTATTAAAACTCTTATTTTTACGAAATACATAATTTACACTATAATTTGCACAAATATTATTTTTAACACCAAAAATTACACAAAAATTATTTTCTTGCATAATTAAATTCAAATAACCATATTAACATCATTTTTACCCTTCAAATATTATTTTTAAATAAAATTCCATCTTTTTATTTATAACATACACATATTAAATTTTATTACTTCCCTAAAATTTACAAAAATCAATATTTGGCGATAATTTGCAAAATAATTGCACCTTATCAAATTAAAATCCTATAATGCTCATTTTCTTCCAAAATAGCACAATAAAGTTTTTAAAACTTTGTTTCCGATATTTTACATTTACTTCAACAAATAATTATAGAGTTAATTCTTTTTATCTTCTATTTAATTCAATAAATCACCAAATTAACATATTTCCATCTTTCACCATTTATCACCAACATTATCATATTAACTCTATTTTATTCTTTCCAAATTCAATTTTTATTCAAAATAAACAATTTTAAGTCTCCAATTTCTTTTTATTTCACCATTATTAAATTGTAACCACTGGTATAATTAAATTTCCAAGTAATCACCAAAACCAGGGTTGTTACAGACATCATCTTTATTTTGATAAAGAATGTGAATTTGGAATGATATTGGATATTGATCTATTTGATAAATGAATATTTGAAGTTTATATTAGTATGAAAGGATATTTGGTTTACTTGTAATTTGAGTTTATTTTAATAATACTGGATTTATGAAATGAATATGTCAAAACTAAGTAATAACGAAGTTAAATTTGAGATATATGAAATTATAAAATTTAGTTTTGAAATGAGGTATATTAAAGCTTTAAAATATATTAAAAATTTAATAGTTTATTTTGTGGATCCAATCTATATTTGAAATTGATAAGATTTGAAATGGTTTGTTGGAAAACTGAATTGAATCGAAACTGATGGCTTGAATTGAATTAAATAGGAAATTTGAAATTTGGGTTTAACTAAATAAAATTGAAAAATGTAAAGAATTAAAGGAAGGTACCATGATTTCAAATGTATGATTTCGAAATGTTATGATTTTTCAAAGGGTAATGATTTCAAGTATTTTGGTTTTGAAAAACTTTTAACTTTGAAAGTATTATGATTTACGAAAGGTAAAATGTATGTTTGAAATGGAAATGATAAACTATTTTGATTTGAATATTGTTTTGAAATAAAAATGGCTTTGGTTTTGAAGTATAAACTATTCTGAAAGGAATATAGTTTTGAAATGAAATGATTTGATTTTTGAAGTATGAACTATTTTGAAATAACCACAGCGGTATGATAACGTTTGGTTATTATAGAGACCGGGACCGGAAGTTGTTATACTCTCTACCGACTCCGAAAACCACTTTAACAACCGTGTATATGGCGGAGATTCCAGAATGAACTAGGATGGTGGCGACGATCCTATTGAGGTATGAACATGGGCCCGACTCCTATGAGTTGGCTTGAGGTGGCTAAAACAGGAGCAATCTCGGGCCAAAAGGGGTAGCTCCTCTGGTCGGACGCACTTCTTCGATACTATACTCTTACTTGTAGTTGATTTGATGGTCATCCTCCGATTTTGATTGGGAGTGTGTTCTGAGGTGGACGTAGTGGCTGCTACGTTACCGTCACCCCATGTGCATAATTGGTATATCTTCCCTAGCATTGCCTTGCGTGCCGTGTCACCTACCATAGCGAGCCTTACTACGAGTTTGATTTGTGTCGTTCCCATGGAGTATCTTCTCATAGTCTCCCGATTAGGAGATAAGCAGGTACTATATAGACTATTGGCATTATTACGTGTTAAGGGATATATGGGTAACCCCTTAAAGCTATTTTAAAGTAAGTTTATTTTACTATTAGACATTATTATAATAACGCAATATTACTACATAGTAAATAGTTTAACGGATCTGTAACGACCCGATATTTTCAACCATCCGCATATGTTGGACTTGAATTGCTCAAAATACCGCGTCGTAAATAAAATTTGGCAAATCTCAGAATATACAGTACATAAAAATCACATATCACAGACACAATGTAATAATAGTGTAATGGAAGTAAAAGAAATAGTAGTTCGTGAAGCTACTATATAAATATATCAGACTTACATAAGATACAGCAGAAGAAATAAAGTACAAAAGAAGTCTCAAGATGATAACCAAGTGCAAAATGAATACAATACTAGGATCAACAGGATAACTGGAAGTGAAATAGATAAAACTAGACAAGCAGATAATCTCCAACGATTCCAAATCTCCAGAAAGTGGAATCCCAATCTATGAATACTCAGGCTGATCCGAGCGTAAATAAAAACATAAACACTCGAGTCAGGACATACATACTTATACAATATAAACCAACTCAAGTGAACTTTAGTAAAGGTAAAAGTAACTAAAGGATGCTTGGCACCGTCCATCCTCTAAGGATCCGTCAAACTATTTACTATGTAGTAATATTGCGCTATTATAATAATGCCTAATAGTAAAATAAACTTACTTTTAAATAGCATTAAGGCTTTACATTTCCCACCTTAACACATAATAGTCCTAGTAGTCCATCCAATATCTGCATATCTCCTGATCGGGAGACTATGAGAAGATACGCATGGGCTACGGGAGAAAACCAAACTCGTAGTAGCGACTCGATAGGGTAGGTGACATGGCAACAAGGCAATCCCAGGGTAGATATACCAATTATGCACACGGGATGGTGGTAACGTAGTAGCCACATACGCCCACCTCGAAACACATTCCCAAAATCGGAGGGGCGCCCAACCATCACAAGAGCAATAGAATGGTATCAAAGAAATGTGTCTGACCAGAGAAGCTACCCCTTTTGGCCCGAGATCGCTTCTGTTTTAGCCATCTTATGCCAACTCACGGGAGTTGGGTCCATGTAATATACCTCAAGAACGTCACCACCATCCTACTTCATTCTGGAATCTCCACCACGTACACGGTTGTCAAAGTGGTTTTCGATATCGACAGAGAGTATGCCCATATCTGATCCCGGTCTCTTTGCCAACCAATCATTATTATAACCCGTGGTTATAACTTAAAATAATATCTTATACTTCAAAATAAAATATCATTTCAATCCAAATCTTTATCAAAATAAAGATTAAATCATTTCCAAACCATTTCAATATATCAACATACCATATCTTTCAAATTCAAATATTTATCAAAATAAATATCAAGTCATATCCAACCATTTCAATATATTAAATTATCATATCCTTTTAAAACTTTATTTCCAAATCATTTTATCAAAATATCGTATCTTTTAGAACTTCATTTTCAAATCATTATATAAGTTCAAATCCAAATATTCAACTATGAATACCTTCTAAATTCAAGATAACATTCATTTATTATCCTTTCAAATCACCTTTTAAAATGATTTATATTCCATCAAATTAATTCATTTAAACAATTTAAAAGTGGAGTTATTATATTCTAAAATTAAGTATTCCATTTCCAAAGTTTCAAACCATTCTGGGCTCATTTACTTAGTTAAAAACCACAAACATTGAAAATTTTAGCCTTACGCAGCATTTAGAAAAAGCTGTTATAAGTTATATTTGAAAACATTTTAATTCAGCAAAGACAACATTTAAAACTGATGTCAAATCTCATTTTTGTTGAATTTTTATTTTAGAACAGAAAAGACAGCATTTTCAGAAATGTTGTAATAGCTCAGGTTTCAAATTAAAAGTTTTTATTAATTTCAGCAAAGGCAGCAGACCACCATAGCATTTACAGAACTGCTGTATTAGGCCTTTATTAAGTTTTTTAGCCTTTAGTTTACTTCAGCAACTACAACATTTCAGAACTGCTGCAATATCCTTTTTATTAAGTTTTTAGTTCATTTACAGAAACCATAACATTTCTGCATGCTATTGAAAGTATTTTTCAGATTTTAGTGTATTTCCAGCAAATAATAAACTTCAATTAAAACCCTTTAAACATTATAAAAATCATATTTTAACATTAAAAATATTTATTAACATCCCTTTAACATATGATTTTTATAAAATAAAATTCTTATAAATAAATCAAATTTTTTAATAAATTTACTTAACAAATTCAAGTGTATAATTTCCATTCCTTCACATATGCAATTTATTAACACTTACTTTTTAAATTTCCATTTCACAAATTAAACTAAATTTCCAATTGATTCATTTAACTAAAACCTTTAATTAAACCAAATTTCATATTTCCAAGTCAAGTGGTATTTTAAAATTACACATTTAAGCATTCATTTATTTAACCATTTAAATTCATAGAAAAACCAATAATACTTTAATAAATCACTTAAATTCAACTTTAAATCAAATTATTATGTTTACCATTTTCCAAATTAAATTAAATTTCCATTTTATTTATATAAATTAAATATCATTTTTAACCAAAACTCCAAATCTTCAAACTTAAGTTATATTTCAATAATCCAATTTAACCATTCATTAATTGCATTTTTAACTCATAGAAAAATTAAAATTTCTTTATTTTAAAACATTTCAAAATCTATTTAAATCAAATTTCATAAATTTATATTTTTAAAATACTTAAAAATATCCAAAACACTTTATAAAATAACCACGGGCCTGTATATAGGTTTCTAACCTAGGTCAAGTAATACGGATATATATCATTTCAATCCACAGTTTAAAAAGAAAAATCTGGGTTCTATGATTTAAACTCACAATCCCAAGTTAAAATAAATGAATAAAAAAATTTCAGGCCTATCATTTCAGCCCATAATGATTTTTCCCTATTCTAAAGTCCGTTCGGGTATGTATCATTTCAGCCCATAGTGAACCTAATCTACAGGGAACTTGCAGTGTGATAAACAGATATAAATGAATAGTTAACGACGTATAACAGTACATATGAGATGACATATAAATTAATAGGTTTAACATCATATATAAATAATCACAGGCAGTTATAACATCATATATAATTCTACACATTCAGTTGTTGTCGCTTCACAGTTGCACAAGTATAAAATATCTTGTGAGATTTACTCACCTCTTTATGCTGGAGATAGCGAATCAAATGACAGAAACGGATTCCCAAAGGCATGATGACACATCAATGATTCAAGTGGATGAGAGTCACACTTATTGATCTTGTACACAACCCATGAACAAAACTAAAATAAAGTTATAATTCAATATAACATTAAATTTAAATAACTTTGAAATGAAAAACAATTTGAACACACAAACTTTTGCCTTGTTTTCTACATATGTTTGCACGGCCTAGGGTTTGATTTGGTCAGGTTTTGGCATGACTTTGGCTCAGGTTTGGGTCCTATAAGGCACGACTACAAGGTGATGAAGTGGGTAGGAGTTACAATGTAAAGAATACAAAAGGTTAAGGCATATATATGAGTTTTGGTACACCACAAGGCTCGTCCACATGCATTGTTTGGCTCGGCCATTCATGTTTCAGATCTGGACAGTAGGTAAGGTGATGTGTGGTGGTCATATCAAGGTGGCAGTGGTGGCTGGAGGTGGTGGCCTTAGTGGTGGATGAAGGTGATAAGGCATGGAGTGGCTAGCATGGATGTTTTCATGGCAATTTCAATGTTTGGTGGAGTTTTTGTGGTGTTAACATCCAAAGCAAGTCACGTCCAAAAGTAAACCAGTGGAGGGGAGGGTGGTGAGGCCGTGGATGATGGTGGTGCTGGTCGAGGAGGTGGTGGAGGAGCCATGGCCGATCAACACTATGAAGAAGCAAGGCAAAATATTAATAAAACAAGAAGAAAAGTAAGAAAATAAGAGACCATTACCAATCTTTTTCTTAGCCGTGAATGGAATGAGAAAGAATAATAATTTTTTCACGTGAAAGTGAGATAAAACTCATAGCTAAACAATGTAGTGTACAGCCAAAAGAAGTAATGAGAAGGTTATGGAAATGAAAAGTTTTTGGAAATGAAAAGCCTTAACTTTTAAAAGTCTTTTTAAACCCTTCATGTTTCTTTTTTCTTAATTCAACTAAAACAAAATAAAATCAGTAAATTTGAGATTAAAAACCGAAACAAAGTAATATAAAATAAAAATAAATAATAAATTTTAAAGAAAAATGAAAAAAGAATTAAAGAAATTGCTTAAAATACAAAACAGGGTTCAAAATTTTCAAATAAAACATCACTGGCTTTGGAAAAATATCTACTTCATTTTAAAAATATTCTAAAGCAAAATTTTGAAATAAAATAATTTTTTTAAACATATTCGAAGTGAAATAAATATTAAATTTAGATAAAATTGAAAGTATTAAAGAAATTGTTTAAAAATTGGAAACAGGACATGAAAATTACAAATAAAATACCACTGGCTCTAGAAAATTTCTATTTCACTTTAAAACAAATAAAAAGTCAAATAATGAAAATAAATGAGGAACAAAATAAAGTGGGAATGATAATAAAATAAGGTCTTAAGAAAATAGAAAAATAAATAAAGAATTTCTTAAATTAATTGAAGCTGGAAATTAGAAATTGTAAAAAAAAAATACAACTGAAACTGGAAAATGTCAATTACACTTTCAAAAATGTTTTAAAACCAAAATATATACAATACATGTTATTTTACCCATATAAACATATATTAGAACATTAAATGACCAAATAAAATATTATTTATAAAATTTAAAATAAACAATTTTGTTAAATACAGCAAATTTCACACAATAGTTAAAAAGGCATAACTTTCACATTATAAATCAGATTTCAACGAAACGAAAAGCAGTGTTCTTAAAAAGTTTTTTACTTTCATAATAAAAGATAAAATTTAAATTTTCAAACTTTCAATTTTTTTTTAAAATCTAAAAGTCAAAGTTTGACCATATTGACCAAAATTCACTTTTTGGAAAATATTCTTTTTAGTCATATTTTTTTGGGAATGATAATTCATATCCAAATCAAAGTTTATATTTTAAAATAACAAAATTTATCCATTTCAAATAAATAAAATAAAGCTTTTAAATCAGAAATTCAATTAAAATATACAATTAAAATTATCACAAAATACAAGGTTGTTACAGGATCCTTAGAGGATGGGCGATCCCAAACATCCTTTAAGTTACTAATGCATTTTTTTACTTTTCACTTGAGTTGATTTACAGTTCATAAGTATTTATTTCTTGACTCGAGTGTTTTGTGTTTTGCTTTACACTCGAGTCAGACCGAGTGATTTAGCATTCAAGACTCACCTTTGGAGTTGGATCTTTGCTTGAAGATCCAGCCATCTTTTTGCTTTCAGTATCCAGTGATTCCAGTGATGTATTCTTATTTGTATCTGATATCTTGTTACTCTTCTGTTGTATCTTGTTTAACTCTGATGTATCTTATATATATGCAGTAGTTTCATGAACTACTATCTCTTTTACTTCCACTTCATTATTAAATACTCTATGTCTGTGATCTGTGATTATTTATTTATTGTATATTATGAGATTTGCCAAATTTTATTTACCACGTGGTATTTTGAACAATTCAAGTCCGAGATGTGTGGATGCGAATGGCTGAAAATATCAGGTCGTTACATGTGGTATCAAAGCTTTGGTTTTAGGCAAAATTCACCATATATGGTAAATTTATTTACAGAATCACGTTCATTAGAGTTTGAATCTCTTCCTTTTTGACTCGATTCCTTTGAATTTTGGAACGTTCCCTACGGTTCCAAAATCCATTCGTGTCCCTCACTATTCGTCTTCTTTTGATTTTGGAGTATCCCATAACTCTACTTGAATGATCTTTATAATGAGTCGGCAATCCCGCCAATCTCAAATTGATTTGTAAAGGGGTGAAAGTCCTTTACAACCTAGTCGATTCACCAAAGATTTTATATCCTCGATTTAGATGGTAGTATCTCTTATTATCCTAAAATTCTATCTCTTGAGATCGAATGTGGATTTACCCAATAAAATTCACATCGATCTTATTCTTTAAGTCATGGTTGACCCGATTTAGGTTGCCCACAATTTATATAAGCTTATCCATCTTTCTATTTTTTTATTTAATCATCCCATCTTTGTTCCAACTTATCTTCAAATCATTCTTGAAGTGTATTTGTAAACTAATATTTAAATGTTTTATATAATGTGTAGTTTGAGTTGTTGATGTTGATTTGGGTTTTGATCGATTCGTCTGATCAACGCTACCGATAAGATTTCCAGAACACTTGAACAAAGCAAACTGACACAATATTGTTTTTTCAAATTTAGTAATGAAATAAATTTTTTAACTATATTATAAATCTTTATCTGGATTTTATTTGAATTGGTTGTTAAGCAATAATATTTGATTTTATATATATCATTATCTCTTGTTTCATATATAAATAATTGAACTATAAACAGTGTTATAAATTTATTTGGAAATTTAAAATGAATTTAAAACAAGAATTTGAGAATTTAATTTCTGATGGATTTCAAACCTTGTATTTAAAATTTTAAAACGATATACTATTTAAAGTATTTTCTAATAGAAATTTGTTTCCAAAGAATTTTAAAGTTTAAAATTAGTGCTCTTCTCTTTGTCGCTGGAAAATAACTTCGGTGATGACTGGAGCATCATCGATATTCATTTTCGAGTTTCGAAGTGAAGAGACTGTTTTGTATTCTTGCTATAGTTTTGTTTTGTGGAATTTAATTGATTTGAATTTCTAAAATAAGACTGGATTTATAACATATGCTGATATATGATTTGAATTTGAATGGATATATATAGTGTATGTGCATATAGTTATCTCTAAATAGTTTGGAATTTAGCGAAAATTTAATTCCTAAATTTTATCGTAAAGGATAATTTCAAGTATAATTTCAAGATTTGGATAAATATTCAAGCTTTAAGTGATTAAATTAGGAAGTTTTATTTGTATAATATACAATTTCATTCGAATATAACTTACCTAAATTATACAGAAGTTGAATATATATATGTAATTGGATAATATACAATATGAAAAAAATTTATAAATAAAATTTGAGTGGTTATAATCAATGTTATACACTTAATTAGTTATAAAAGATTAACAGAGGTAAATAGAGAAAAAGGGGTAATGGAATAATTTATAATATAAAATGATGTTAAAGAAACTAAGAATAAATTAAAGAAGTTATAATAAGTATAAATATATTTAACAGAGGTGATGAAATCTATTGAGAGGAATAAATTTAATTATAATTAGGAATAAAGAAGAATTAATTTTTTGAGCACATTTTAAGTAATAAATGAGATTTTTCAAATCCATGATTTTAGAGATTGTTTATTTAAGATAACTGGATGATAAGATAATGAAATTAGAGATGGTTAAGATTTATTTAACTTATGTAAACTTAATTTTCAATTTAAGTTGAAATTTTCATGGTTTCAAATTTATTATCTTATCTTGTTTCCAAACCATCTTTTGGTTGTCCTTATTTCTCTTATCTTGCTACAGAATGGGGAGGCAATTGTTTTGTGACGCCCCACCTCTATACCCACGCTAGCCAAGAACACTTCGGAGTAGTGCTGTCAACTAGCACGGAGAATAAGGCTGTTGAGGAGCGACCATCCATGTAATTGCTTATCACACGGTGGCTATAAATAATCTTCGGAAACAAACATAGAAATAATCATATCACAAATCAGTCACAGATATCCATATCACAAAGGCGGAAGAAGAAATGAATATATAACTAACACATGAAAGTGTACATCAGAGTAGTGGTCAATAAGATCCACGATAATACAAAAGAATAGCAACACGTGCTATACAAAAGAATACAACTATGAGTCTATATCTCAAGTGTATACAACAAAAACTGCTAATCTAAACAGTTAGCCAAAAGTCAGAGTGATGAATCCCTGGGAAGAAGTCAAGCAGAAGCACCTGTAACATCTCGGTCTGACCCGAGTATTATTTAAGAAAATAATAAACGGATCAGTCTAGCTATAAATATCAGATGACATGATATAACATAAAAGATATGGCATAAACATAAACATCCATAACGACATACCACTATAAGTATGTAAATAATGATCAACAGAAGATCAATCAATAAGAGATAATCAATATCACAAGAATCTTCTCAAAGATTCGAAGAGGGCATCATACCCTAAACTTGTACTCATAACAAGTCAATGACATAAATTCCAGAAATCAACACGAGAAATCCAGAAATCATAAAAAGGGAAAGAGGCCTATCACATGACGGTCCGAAGACCAAGGGGAGCTACCCCGCATGTGTGAATGGAATCACACAGATTGAGGTCAAGACTAACCAAAAAGCAGAAAGGTATGTGTGAATGGAATCACACAAGTGGTGTCTAGTCTAACCTTGCAATGAAAGAGACATCGCGCAATTGCTAGTCTAATTCATAAAGCGATCATCAAGATCAACGAGAAGTGTCAATTACACTAAGCTAGTAAATATAGAAGTTTAGCTTCATGTCCCATAACCACTTGTTTAACTTAAATATTTACGAACAAACTGTAAATCTTCACTAATAAAATTGTCACAAGAGGTTCAATCGAACAAGTCCAAGAATTAACCGACGAAGTGAACGCAAGCGTTTCATACCACTTGTTTTACTAAGTCGTTTAATTAGATTTGTCATCCGAATGAGGTAAAGGCTTGTATATACTAATAGATTGGAAAACGGTTTAAGGAATGAGCTTTGTTATTAAAAATAGAGTTGAAATTGTTTGTTAAAAGAGTTTTGATATTTACTACTAGTATTGAAACCTTTATATTATAAAGTGACAAAACACATAAGCAAGTGTAGAAACAATCAGTCACAAGGATCGCATACGGAGATGCGAATAAAATCCAAGGAAATCAGCTCAATGTTTTTCAGATAAGATCCCCTACGGAGGGGGGGTCCAAGGGGGTGGCAACCCCCCAAGGTGGGGGTGCGGGGGCAACGCCACCGCCTACGGGGTTCGACCTAAAGGAGACGCGACCTAAAAGAGGCGCGACCTAAAGGAGACGCGACCTAAAAGAGGCGCGACCTAAAGGAGACGCGACCTAAATTAGGCGCGACCTAAAGGAGACGCGACCTAAAAGAGGCGCGACCTAAAGGAGACGCGACCTAAAAGATCGCGACCTAGTGACCTAACGGTTTAAGGGTCTTGCGACCTAACGGTTTAAGGGTCTTGCGACCTAACTGGAAACAAGGTCCAAACGACCTAACAACTTAAAGTGAAACGTGGCTGAGCGATATAAGGTCGGAGACGACCTACGACTTAACTCCGTGTGAGCGACCTACGACCTATGGTTGCTACGACCTAACGAGTTCCAATAGTGAAGGCTTAAGGTCTAACGACCTAAGGGGTACGACCTAAGGTCTTACGACCTAAGGTGTTGAGGTTAAACGACCTAACCAAATTGCATAGGCCCTACGAGCTAAGGCCTAACGACCTAACTCCGAACGAGCTATACGCGAGTGACCTAGGGCCCTAACTCGCAAACGACCTAACGTTAACTCGCGAACGACCTGACTCCAGACGCGCCTTTTCAACGCGTGCGAGCTGAAGACCTGCCGACCTACGACCTAACTCCAAGCGACCTAAGGCCTAACGACCTATGGTGGGCGAATGGGCTAAGGCCAGAAACGACCCAAATGAAGGTGACGACTTTTCCACGCAAACGACCTATAGATGCTGGGCGACCTAAGGGGGACAGAGCGACCTAAGCCAGAAATTCACCCCAAAACACTAAAAAGTGGAGTTTTTCGCCAATCCAATCCAAACCAAATGCAAATGTGCATGCAAACATGATAGGGATGCATTCCCAATAGCCCAAGATAGATATAGACTAGAATTGTGAGATAAAAATCTCATCTTTGCACTAAAGTTTATGAAGATGAAGCTTGAAAGCAAGGAGAAGCAATCCAAAGCTTGAATCCAATATCTTCTACTTGAATTTGGAGTTGAATGTTGGATTTGCAATTGAATTTGTGCTTGGAGTTTTAATTTCCCATTCCCTCCACCATTAATGCCAAAGCTTGATTAGTTAGGAAATTTATGAAGAGTGAGGAGAAGAGGGTTGGAACTTGGGCTTAATAGGCTAAACTAACCCAAAATCCAAAGCGGGAAAAGTTAGTGAAATTTCACTAACTCCAAACCTATCGATGTTTATACTTAAAAAGTTGTAAACGACATTTCGAACTCAATGGAAGTGGTCTCGAGTCCTAATTTGACCGTTTGCAAAAAGTAGCTTTTCGGACCAAAATCCGATTAACGAGTTAATATTTAAATAAAATATTTAAATACAAACTCGATAAATATGCGGGTTGTTACATGCTTATACCAGTCTGTTTAGAAATCTTTCTATAATCGGTACTCATTTTTGTATTTGAGCACTGCTTGCCATCCATAGACCCTCAGTCAAATGGGAAGGGTGAATCAGATTCTAGAAGATCTTTTTCGTGCTTGTGTTCTTGATTCTGGGGGATCTTAGGAAGGTCATCTCCACCTTGCTAAACTTACCTATAACAACAGTTATTAGGTATAATTTCAATCTTATTATCATCTTGTCTTAATCCTATTTCATTCTATCTTTTTCTGTGTTTTCCCGTACCTCATTCCTTTTAGGGGACGAAAAGTTTTGAGTGGAGGAGATTGTAACAACCCTGTATTTTGTGATTATTTTAATTGTTTATTTTGATTATTTTAATTTAAATTCCTGATTTACAAATTTTATTTTATTTATTAAAATTAATAAATTTTGTTATTTTAAATATAAATTCTGATTTTGATATGAATTATAATTCCAAACATGAATAAATTGAATATTTTCTAGAAATGTGGATTTTGGTCAATATGGTCAAACTTTGACTTTTAAATTTAAAATTTAAATATTTGAATTTTTGAATTTTTGAATTTTATTATGAAATAAATTAAATTCTAAGAATACTGCTTTTCATTTCGCTGAAATCCGATTTATATTGTGAAAGTTATGCTTTTTACAATATTGTGTGTAAATTGATTTATTTAACAAAATTGTTTACTTTAATTTGTATAAATAATATTTTGTTTGTCATATTCATATTATAAATTGTGTATATATGTGCAACATGACATGTTATATATATATATATATATATATATATATTATTTTTAAGACATTTTTAAAGTATAATTATAATTTTTCAAATGTTTATTGTATATTGTTTATATTTTTAATTCTAGTTTCAATTTAATCACTATTTTCTTTATTTACTTTTATATTTTCCTTAAAATATTTATTTATTTTCTTTTATGCATTATTTTTTTCAGTTTTTAATTTTATTTTACTTACTTTTTATTTGTTTAATTTGAATATAAGAAATAAGAAATTCAAAAGGACAAAGCCCTTTCATTTTCTATGATTTTTCATATGCTTGCCTTTTCATTTTTCTATTGCCTCTTCACTTCAATGCTTGGCCGTTCATCTCCTTGATGTAGTCGTGTATTCCTCTTTAGTGTTCATGTGAGAAACTTCTCACTTCCATTTCAAAAACTCACGGCTGCCATTTTCTAAAAATATCATGCTAATGGCTTCTTCCTTTATCACTTTTCTCCTTTTTTCATTTGTATTTTGCCTTCCTCTTCCTCTAACATAGCTCGGACCCTACTCCATCATCTCCACCATCTACAACAGCACTACCTCCCCTCATCTGACCATGATAGTGGCCGTGACCATTTGTTGAAGCATCACTACAAAATCATTGCAAAGCTTTGCCAAACTCCACAAACAAGTGCTAGCCGAGCCTATACTCCACTATTGCCTTCATAGTTCACTTTGACCACCCCTTAGCCGCCACCACCAGCTGCTACATCACCTTTGCCGCTGTTGCACCATCTCCAGATCTGACCTGAGCATAGCCGACCACAAGCAATGAGAAGGCCGAGCCTTGTTGTGGCCAAACATCACCTATTTTGCCTTAACCCTTTATCTTCTTCACTTTGTAACTTCTACCCTTCACTTACCCCTATGTTGTCGTGCTATATTGGTACCATACCCAAGCTATATCACATGATGGCGGAGCACATGTTCCCCTTAGGCTGAGCATTGGAGTGATTAAGGCAAGGTCAAAGCTATCTTGTCTTTGTTGCATTTTATTTTAATTTGTTTCATGTTATTTCGTGTTGAAATTCATGTGTTATATTGTCTTGCTTATTATTGTTTGCAAGATCATCACTTTGGCTCTTCACTCACTTGAATCAATTGTCGTGCCGTGTCGTGCCATATCGTGTTTTTCTGGAATTTATTCGTGTAGATTGATTTGCTAACTTTAGCTTGAAAAGGTGAGTCTTTCTCACTCTGACATTTTTACTTATGAAATGGTAAATTGATGACACGTGTTTAGTAATTAAAACGTTATGCAACTTAATGATGATTATATAATATGTCATTTCACGCTATTACCATGTTAACTTTTTATTTATCACCTGACATATGAACTATGATAGTATATTGTGACACTGTTGTGATATTGACATGGTAGTGTAACTGTTTATGTTGTTTATGCATATGTTCACACTATGGGTTGAAATGATACATACCCGAATGGACTTTAGAATAAGGAAAAATCATTATGGGCTGAAATGATAGGCCTTTGTGATTTTTATTTGTGTTTTTAATTGACTTGGGATTGCAGGTTTGAAATGATAGAACCCGGGTTTTCTTTTAGATTGCGGATTGAAATGATATATATCTGTATCACTTGATCTAGGATAGAAAATTATACAGACCCCGTGGTATATTTTTAAATGATTTTTCTTAAGATATGTATTTTTAAAGTATGAAATTTTCATTTAAAAATATATATTTTATGGTTTTAAGAAGGCTAAATATTAAGTTTTGAATTTGAGAATTTAAGTATGTAATTTTGAAATAAATGTTATTTTTTGACTTTAAATTTTATTTTAAAAACAATGTAACTATATATTGGAAATTAAATTTAAAGTTTTGAAATGATATTTGAAGTAAAATGTTAAGTTTTGTTAAATTTATAAGTTAAGAAACAGTGAAATTTTGACCTAACAAATGAATTGAGTTTTAAATTGGATATTTAATTATAAAAATTTGTTGTGATAAATCATTCGTTAATGATTTAAATGTGAAATTTTGAAGTCTAAAAATATGATTTATAAATTTAAAATAGAAAAATTTTGAAGTTTTAATATTTCTGAAGTTATAATAAAATCTGAAATTTTATTAATAGCATTTCCAAAAATGTTGTGGTCTTATGACCGTATTTTTGATTGCTGTTGTTTTGAATTTAACTATGTTGAACTAACTAAATATCTATTACGACATTTTATAAATGCCATTGTTCCTAAACTAAACTATTTTGGAAACTATAAGCTATGATAGCACTTTATAAATGTTGTCAATGCTATATTTTGACAATGTTTGAAATATTATAGATTTTAACACTATTTGAGTTAAATTTTAAAGTGTTAAATGATTTAACTTTTGGAATTGATTATTTGTAAAATTCAAGGAGGTTTGAATATATTTTAATATTTAAATTTGAATTTTAAGGAATTTAAATTGAATTTCAATTTAAATATGGTTTATTTGGTTATGTGTTAAATGGAATGAAATGTAATGAGATAAATGAAATTTTGAATGGAATTTCGAAATGCATTTTGTAATGATATTTGGAATAATAAATAAATGACTTATTTGATTTAAAAATGATATTTAAATTTAAATATTTGATTTTGAATTCAAATAATGATTTGATAATGAGGTTTTGAAAGGATATGATATTTTGATGATTGAAATGGTTTGGAATGACATAATCTTTATTTTGATAAAGAATGTGAATTTGGAATGATATTGGATTTTGATCTATTTGATAAATGAATATTTGAAGTTTATATTAGTATGAAAGGATATTTGGTTTACTTGTAATTTGAGTTTATTTAAATAATATTGGATTTATGAAATGAATATTTCAAAACTAAGTAATAATGAAGTTAAATTTGAGATATATGAAATTATAAAATTTAGTTTTGCAATGAGGTATATTAAAGCTTTGAAATATATTAAAAATTTAATAGTTTATTTTGTGGATCCAATCTATTGAAATTGATAAGATTTGAAATGGTTTGTTGGGAAACTGAATTGAATCGAAACTGATGGTTTAAATTGAATTAAATTGGAAATTTGGGTTTAGTCGAATAAATTTGAAAAACGTAAAGAATTAAAGGAAGGTATGATGATTTCAAATGTATGATTTCGAAATGTTATGATTTTTCAAAGGTTAATGATTTCAAGTATTTTGGTTTCGGAAAAGTTATAACTTTGAAAGTATTATGATTTTCGAAAGGTAAATGTATGTTTGAAATGGAAACGATAAACTATTTTGATTTGAATATAGTTTTGAAATAAAAAAGGTTTTTGTTTCGAAGTATAATCTATTTTGAAATGAAATGATTTGATTTTTGAAGTATGAACTATTTTCAAATGACCACAGTGTTATAATAACGTTTGGTTGTTAAAAAGCCCGGGATCGGAAGTTGTCATATTCTCTGCCAAGTCTGAAAACCACTTTAACAACCGTGTACGCGGTGGAGATTCCAGAATGAAGTAGAATGGTGGCGACGATCCTATTGAGGTATGAACGTGGACCCGACTCGCTTGAGTTGGCTTAAGGTGGCTAAAACAGGAGCGATCTCGGGCCAAAAGGGGTAGCTCCTCTGGTCGGACGCACTACTTTGATACTATACTCTTACTTGTGGTCGATTTGATGGTCATCCTCCGATTTTGATTGGAAGTGTGTTCCGAAATGGGCGTAGTGGCTGCTACGTTACTGGCAGCCTGTGTGCGTAATTGGTATATCTACCCTGGCATTGCCTTGTGTGTTGTGTCATATACCGTAGCGAGCCTTACTACGAGTTTGATTTATTTCATACCTATGGAGTATCTTCTCATAGTCTTCCGATCAGGAGATATGCAGGTACTATATAGACTATTGGCATTATTACGTGTTAAAGGCTATATGGGTGACCCCTTAACGCTATTTTAAAGTAAGTTTATTTTACTATTAGACATTATTATAATTGTGCAATATTACTACATAGTAAATAGTTTAAAGGATCCTTGGAGGATGGACGATCCCAAGCATCCATTAAGTTACTGATGCATTTTGTTACTGTTCACTTGAGTTGATTTACAGTTCATAAGTATTTATGTCCTGACTCGAGTGTTTTGTGTTTTGCTTCACGCTCGAGTAAGACTGAGTGGTTCCGCATTCAAGACTCACCTTCGGAGTTGGAGCTTTTCTTGAAGATCCAGCCATCTATTTGCTTTAAGTATCTAGTGATTCTAGTGATGTATTCTGATTTGTATCTGATATCTTGTTACTCTTCTGTTGTATCTTGTTTAACTCTGATCTATCTTATATATATGTAGTAGTTTCATGAACTAATATCTCTTTTACTTCCACTTCATTATTAAATACTCTGCGTCTGTGATATGTGATTATTTATTTACTGTATATTCTGATATTTGCCAAATTTTATTTACAACGCGATATTCTAAACAATTCAAGTCCGACATGTGCGGATGCGAATGGTTGAAAATATCGGGTCGTTACAATTAAGATATTTGTTCAATATTATATGTTATTCCATTCAAGTGAGATTCCATTCTGTCTATTTTTCTTTATTACACTTCATGTTCCATATTTTCGTGCAATTTGAGTTAGACATGTTTGGTTTATTGTCGATTCAAAGGGTACGGAAAAACGGGTCATGACATTACCTAATCTGACTCACTAGTGATTATCAGATGATAAAAAGTGACTGAAAAAAGGTGGCGAGTGTTGATATGAATTATACATTATGACTTGAGAAAGTATATTTAGTAAATGTCTTTAGAAATTTAAATAAAATTTATAATAACTTTTGTTGGTAAAATTTCCATGACCATCTGTATTTCTATCATATTTCTACGGCCATCACTCATCAAAATCCAATATAGTATGTCAAAATGTGGAATTTAAAATAGGAAATTTTTCTTTTTTTAATTAATTAGTAATAAAATTTATCCAAAAAGTACTCACTCTCATTTAAAAATCCTCATGGTTATGCATGGGTGAAGTGCTTGGAATATTTGATTATGAGCTTTTATGCTCATTTAAAAGTCCTCACGGTTATGCATGTATGGGACACTTATCAAAATTGATTATAGGCAAGCTGATTCTAATCCCATTTAAATGTCCTCACGGTTATGTGTGGCTAGAGGATGCTTGAAATTTATTTATTTTATAAATAAGGAATACTACTGATCTCATTTAAAAGTACTAACAGTTATGCATGGTTAATAAGTATTCAACAATTTCCTGTTATAAATATACCACAAAAGGACACGACTATATGGTTTCCTATACCGATACCACCCCTATCACTCTAAAGTGGAATATGCGCCTATCAGAGTTGTTTGATTTTTAATTGAAATTTAATATTTATACTCGATTAGGTATTAATGTTGTATTAATGTCAACCACTTTATCTCTATTTTTCTAACACTATTACTCTTTTGCTAATAACAAAAGGGCGAGAGAGTAGTTAAGATTTCAGCAAATAAGATCAAATCTTTTGTTTTTTTTTTTGCATATTCTCATATAGGTTCATTGCATTTTTTTTAATTTGCATATTTTTTATTTTCGTTCGTATGTGAAGGGGGAGGTTTGTAGTAAGGGGAGCATTCAAATAGGGGGAGCAAATAGATTTCATCAAATTCAAATACATTTATTAAAGTCAAAATCTTAATATATGTTTGTTATCATCAAAAGGGGGAGATTGTAGAATATGCTAGTATATGATTTTTGTTTGATGACAATGTTTAAATGTATTTGTTATTGTACTATTTTATTTTTCACATAATTAAATAAATATTTGTTGAATAAAATAAATAACATATAATTCATATTCAAACAAATATTTTATTACAAATTCAAATAGTATAAATTTGAGCTCTCACTACATTTATACTCATTTTCAATTATAATACCATTTAAATTACAGCATATTTTTTACTTTACAATTTTCATTCTCACTACATACGCTCAATCATCACTCGTATTGATCTTCAACGCTATTCGATCATGTATCCAGCATCTAAACTATTTGCAAAATAAATACTAATGCGGTAAAATTGAGAAAGAAATATTTTTATAGTGTACAATGAAGTGTGTGTTTGAAAATGTTATTTGCCTCAATTATTTGGGTTGTTCTTCACCATATTCTTTTAAATCATCATACACGAACAACTTGTGATATGCACAGTGTATCACGATACATGCCACAATGCCATGCATACCGATATACACTTGTTTGTTAAAACTGCATGGACAGGTGAGCACAAAGTCAAACCCAAGCAAATGTTGGATTCAACTCAGGTGCAATAGAAAATCAAAAGTAGAATGCATGTACAAGTTTCAATGGTTGGTCAACATGATATAAAATGAATCTAGACTATAAGGTAGGATCAAATACAAGTGCACTCAACAAGGTACCAGCATACATGCATGAACACACATATATCAATTCAGACTCAAATGGTCAAGAGCAACAACTGAAGACCACATGTCCAAATGACAGTGTATATGAACAAAATGAGGAAACAACAAGCAAGCACATATGGTCAGAGAACATAAAAACACCCCACAAGGCCAGTGCAATTAAAAGAAAATGACTGCAACAACCCAAACATGTACACATGAAATCACTCAAACAAATCAGACCTTCCAGCCACAGTAGAACATGCATTCAGGCACAAGAGAGAATTGTACACAAATGCAAATATTCAAGGATGAACCAGATCATTAAGGAACCATGACTACACAGCATGATTCAAAGGCAAACACAAGGACTGCAATAAAACATATACACACACATACATATGTATGTATATACATATATGGTGATAAACAAGTTCAATACACTAGACATGAAGCAACTGGAATCAAACTCATCAAGATCAAAATAAACATGACTACAATAACTAGAGGAAACAACAAGACAACAGTCTAATGGCATGAACACAAAAAGAAGCACAGTGCAACATAGAACTAGTCTGTAGCACAGTAACGAGATCAGGTAGTTTTTAACTCGAAGAAACTCGGGAAACACAAATCAGAGGCATATACAAGAGTCAGACTCCATCAAGCAACAACATGGCATGTACAACATTTCAAACCAACATACAAGTGAATACAACTCCTAGGTAACATGAAATGCAAGTATGAGCGAGCAGTTTAACATGGACTGATGCAAGTACACTTGTCATGGCAAAATGCAGTGACAACCGGTACAATGCAAACCAGAATGAAGTGCAACCAAGACATATCAAGCACGGTGACATAAAAATGTGAAATGTAATAAAAAACTTCAAAATGAACCAGGCAACAGTTCGAACAAAAATCAAGGTAGCAGAACAAGTTCGAACTGAACAAGTCAAGTTTCGAAAATCTAATGGTGCAGTTCGAACAAAAAATAATCAAGGTAGCAGTTTGAATGAAGTCGAAGTCAATTTTATCTAAAAAATCAAATGTCGAAGTAATAGAGATCATAAATGAGAAAAAATTCAAATGCTAGACAAGAACGGAACCTACTTAGAAAAATATTCAAGCAAATTCAACACGAACAAGTTAACAATTTATCACAAGCATCAAATCGTAAGTCAAGAAGCATTGGAGCCATGCGATTGTAAATCGACGCAAGTGCTTAATTCACATGAAAAATATACGAACTGACATTTAGGGATTTCAATCCCTGTATAACCCAAATATCATCATCGGTAGAAGATCATTCAAGTTCAAGACAAAATCAGAGAGCATACTTAGACGAATCACAGAAAAAATCTAGAACTCGAATCGAAGTCGAGTATAATCAAAATCGAAAAGGGGAAATATCGCATACCATTTTTTATCATTCAGTCGAACTCGATAATTGGAGCAGCCGAAGACGAGCGAAGCAGAAATCGATTAAAAAAGCAATCCAAAGCGAATGCATACTTCAATCGAAGCAAAAGATCAAGCGGCGGCTTCAACACAGCAAAAAAATTCGAAGAGTAATGAGTAAAGAACGACGAAAATGAACAAAAGAAAAGGGAGCGTTCTTCTTTATTATTGGGTTGGGCCGGTCTTCAATTAGTTATTGGGCTACAATTTATTAAATAGGTTTTGTTTAATTTTTTTATTTTGTAATTTCTATTTTAAAATTGCGTAAATTCTAGTCTTGTGACTAGGGATGAACTAGATTGGTGTAGTTAAATAATTCCTAACTCATTGGCTGAGTTGTGGTAGGGTTTTGAGTGGAGCGTTAGGTTTGTCATTAGCAGGCGTCGGAAGTTTACATGTAAGCATTTGAGTACTTAATTTCTAATAGAAACGTTGGGGCAGCACGTAGGCAGGTTACTGCCGAAACTGGGTAGATATGTGTTCTATTTCTGCATTAATTATTCTGCTATTATCTATGCTGCAATTATTATATATATTTCCGGAATAATACTTTTATATTATTAGTATCACCCTATTCACCACCATCTAGGGTGAAATCGATCCTATAAACACTAATACGTCAATTGTATCACATGCCGAACATTCAAGTGTCAAAAATACCGATTTGTTAGGGTGAAAGAAGAAGGTAAAAGATAAACTAACAACATATAATCTCACAACGCAGCGAGTGATACATAACACAATATTAAAAGGAAACATCTTTATGGATATAATATTAGAGTGCACAAGACTTATCCTAAATTTGGACGGTTATAGAAACCTGTCCTTATATTGACAAACATACATACTCTAAATACAGCAGAAGAAAAATATACGTGAATACGTCTTGATTGTCCAGGTCCTCTCCAACTCCAAAGTATCCAGCTATACCTAGGAAAACACGCTCGGTCTGACCTAAGCATTACATGGAATAAGACCCGGGTCAGTCTGGTAAAGTAGCATGAGTAAAATTCAATAACAAGTAACAACCAAACTTGTTTCTACATTTGAAAGCCTTTCAAACAAAGGGTATCTCGTAAGATCACACCGCACAAAAAATCGGATGGGTTTTATCTTATGATAACTAAAACATTTTATGTCAAAATCCTGTGATATCATTATAGTGTCTAGGTTTAAAGCAAATGGATAAAATAGCTGAAATGCTTGCATCTCACATTCTAACATACTAGGCTTTACAATCAAAACCGTAAGGCACATAATGAAGATTGGATCCCAACAATGGCAAGGTAAGAGACTACTTTCTGATGATACACATCTAGAAAATGCGATAAAGCTAACATAAAGTCGGCTGCCCTTTTAACATGGCAGACCGGATTACCTCACCCCCTTGACATCAAGGCCTTATACTACCACGGTGTTTGCGTGCAAACCAACTCTGAAAAGGACATCTAGAATGGGGTGACCACTCCTAATGGTAGCTAACCCCATAGCTCTACTGCATGCCCTGTTTTTGCCATTCCTCTCGATGGCGAGGCTTGAGGCTACGTTTTATCTTTCTAAACAACAATGCATCTTGGAATGCTAACACTGACCTCTAGGCATCAATGAAATGCCAGCATTCTCCATACAAGTTTGTTCTGGGTCTGAACAAAACCGAAGGCACTAACTCTACTACATCCATTTTGGAATCACCCTCAGGATTAGCAGTAGTAGTGCTTGCACTTTAATGGCTCCATCTTGGATCCCATGCTTCAAGATGTCTTCATTTCAAAACGCTTAAGTTGGATCAAAGTGGGTTTTAGATAGCATATCTGATTCCAGTCTCTTCGAAACAACTTTCAATTTTTTTTGGTAAACTCAAACCCGGTTCTTTAGGGACCAATAGACAAATGACAAGAGCGGAGTTCACCTTCTAACCGATAATGGACGAATTTCCTTATCATTTGTCCTAGAAGAACGAAACGAGTTTATATGTACAGTATAGCACCTTCAACGGTAAATGTACCATATAATTCCCGCGTTTCTCCTAGATATTTCCGAAGTTACATTTTTGTCCAGATTTGATAGTTGGTATTTAACTATCAAATAAACAAACATCCAATCATGGTTTAATTTTCATATAGAATCCACTAAGCCTTTATTAATTCTCTTTAATTAATAAAACCTCTTTATAAAACCTGATCATAAGATCTTTTCAAAATAATATTCCCAAACCCCTTACATTTCCTTTTATGCTTGGGAAACATTTATATACTTATCTCAATGTTATAAGTATATTACCAAAACATTTTACTTTTCATGCCTTGAAACAAAATTATATACTATCTTATCAGTATAAGTATATTTACAAAATTTTCAATATATTCTTCTTTCCAAATCCCATATTAAATAACCAAACATTTCTTCCAAATAAAACATTCCCTTTATCATTTATCAAAAATTCCAATTTTAAAAGCTCGTCATATTTCAATTAACTTATAACTTTCAAAATAAAGTTATGACCCACTTTTATAAACCTTTAAGCTAATATATAAACCTCTTTCCAAATCTTTGAAATGATTTATAAACCTATTTCCTATTTTTAAAACTCTTTATATAAACCTTTCTATACTACTTTATACAATATCCTTTACAAATATCATTTACAAAACATCATTTGTAAAATACTTTAATAACCCTTTTCATTAGTAAAAACCCTTTTCTATACAAAATTATCATTTATAAATACCTTTATAGAAATTATATAACTTGAAAAACCATTTATAAACCCTTAGTCTCAAATTGATTAAAGAATTTAAGTACATTCAAAACCATACTTTATAAATTCCAAATGAGGCTTAGTAGTCACATGGTATCGATTAAGTTACCATTTTATTTCAATTTAATTCCAATACACTTATCAATTATTTACATAGGCCAACATATATGTAAATCCAACCAATTATTAAATAAAGGAATAACATATCAATACAACTCAACTACCATATACGCGTTTGAAAAACATAATAGCAGGATATTGATTTGTGCTGCTAAATAAATGTCAAAACAATTTAATCAATTAATTGCAAAATGAGGATTTGTTCTGCTAAACACATGTCCAAACAATCCAAAAAAATTATACTATAGCAGAATGGTGTTTATTCTGCTAATGAATGTCCATACAACACAAACAATCACATTCTAACTTATTCACAGTTGTCTGCTTATTTAATATCATATACAAGAGACCCTTTGGTTAAAATCAAACCACTTAGAAAAGAACCCAACTTAAAAGATAATCGATAAAGTTTAAACTAATTTTAATGATTAAATCATAATTCATTATAAATTAAAGCTTAATTAAGTGTTAATCAAAATCAAATCATAATTAAGTCTTAATTAATTGAAAGTAAATTAATAATTAAACTTCAAACAGTTAAACATTTACTTAAATCATCCCTAATTAAGTAATAATTAAGTAAATAATTAATCTTTATTTAAAGAATAATTAATTAAATAATACAAATTTAATTAAATAATAATTAAAATAATTAAAATAAATTAAACAAAAATAATTATCCTTTTTAACTTATTAATCATCAATTAAAACTTCTTAATAACTTATTTAATTATCACAAAAATTTTCACTAATTACTTAACTTAATTACCGATTACCTATAAATAATTATCCTTAATTAATAAACCAATTAATTATTAAACATACTTAATCAAGTTATAATTAACTTATATGTTTCTAATTACGTTTGAAAATAGATTTTAAAATCATTTTGAAAAGAAAACTTTAAAGTTAGAAATCAAACTTTTTCGAACTACATCCATGGCTACTATCGCTATGGACGTAATAACTTAGAATTTGCTTCTCTAAGTTACCATCTAAAACTTTAACCTTCCACTTTGGATTATCTTTAATACGTAAAAGAAAGGGTTTTAAAAACCTTAACTCGGGTTAGAATTAAACAAAAACATTTACTAACTCAAAACTAGTAAATGATTAGATTTTCAAATGGATCTTAAGTCCTTTCAACATTCCGAACTACTAATCTTTCCATAACCATTCGACCAATATCCAAGATCTCACATACCCAAGCATATCATTTGCATACCATATCAAGTTCACGACTTTATATCCAAACATAGCACTTAAACCACTGTTTTCATATCTTTGCTAACCATATATTAGCACGTATATGTCTGTCAAAACCAAGTCATAATCCATACAGAAAACATCATCCATTAAGCCATAATGACAAACATATACATAGATAAAATCTTTCGCAAAAAGACTAGAATTTACTCATTGAAAGCTGTCCAAACATTCGCTAAATTAGAGTATGATATAGCACTTCCATTCCTAAGCAGCAAGATGAAGTCTTGAACTCTAAATGCACTAGGTAAGCTCGGCCTTGAATACAAGAGGAAGCGAGATTTGTTTTGGGAAGGTGGAGCGACTTTGGATAACATCGAATTCTCAATAATAAACCTGAAAATAGATCATTTTCTTGTTGGTTTTTGGGCCACCAACTCATGGAATTTGGAAAAGTTGTCAAAATGAAATTTGTAGGAATTTCATTCCTTTATCATTTCAAAGAAAGAATCACTCATTGATGTTTAGTTTTAAGAAGTTATGATCAAAATAAGAGGATAATTTTCGAACTTGAAATTCTGGGTTAAAAAATTGCTTTGTAAAGAATTGGTGTTTTGACATAGCTATGGTTGGAATTTGAAAAGGGAGCCAACTAGAATGTTGTAGCCATTAAAATTTCACATGGTTTCAAAAAAAAGAAAAAAACCAATTGAGTTCGAAATAAGGGAGAAAAGATTGGTGGAAAGAGGACAAAAAATGGAGAAACCTAAGGGTTATTTATAAGCAAGATTTCACACCTCATCGCTTTGTCAAGTCACATCACTCTCTCTTTTATATATATATATATATATATATATATATATATATATATATAATTATGTTTAGTCGTATCACTTTCTTCTATATATATATATATAATTATTATGTTTAATCACGTCACTTCTTTATATATATAATTGTTAATTAAAGCTAAGACGTGACAATAGATAATGATGGTTAATGATTACAATCTATGATGTGACAAGAGAGAAATATATTTATATATATAAGATTATTATTTTTAAATTTAGAATCATCACATCACTTGTTAAACAAAATTAACATAAGATAATATATCCTTAAGTATATTATTATTTAGCTAATTAATTCTTATATATAAGTATGTATGGTGCTCAAAGAAAACAACATTCCCAACAAGTTTCTGGTGTCGAAAGGTTGAAATTTCGGAAAAAAATTCTTCGGTCACATTTTCTGTTTTTCTACGAACTATTTAATTTGGTAAAAAAAAAATTGAAAACAATTAATTAAATATGAATTTATTTTCATTATAAAACCTACATACTAAATTTTTAAAACTAAATAAAAATTCACTAATCAAAGCAGTGAAATTTTGGGTTGTTACACCTAACCCCTCATTTCACTTATATTATTTTCTGATCAAAGTAGCGAATCTCTTCCATTTTCCCTTATCTAGTATTTGTATTAATTATCAAATATCATATTGTACGTATATATAGTTGAGAAGGGCAGAAAATAATAGAGAAGAAGAGAAGGAGTGAATCAATACCGTGGAAAAAGGTAGGTAAATTTCATAATTGTAAATATATAATCCCCATAACCCCAAATCTCTTCTCAGATCTATAATTCTAATAGTATGTATATACCTATATATATCTTGTTATATTATTATTTTGGATCAGAATGGAAAATGATTCAAATCAAAGGGATTAATTTAGATTTGGGAGATTTGGAAAGCTTGAAAGGCGAGTGAGAAATTATGTGATTTATTTATCATATAGAAATTTATTTCATTGAATTTTATTTAATTATTGTGCCTACATAAGATTTGATGAGTTGTAGGATTAAAATGAAAGTATAGGAATATGGCATACATATTCTGTAAGATAGGCAATTGGAATAGGAATGTATTTTCACCATAATCTAGAAATTTCGAAATCAGTCCGTAAATTTGCTAAAGTTGAATGTTTATAAAGTTACAAAGTTTATTCCAGATTTATAGTCGAGCTGTACAATTTTAACAATAGTTTAGATTGCCCTAATTTGAATTGGAATGTGAATTTCTACATTTCAATTTATTTGGAGCAATGCACAATTTAGTTGTATCTATTGCTATGCAATTTCCATAAATTATCTAATTTCACAAATGTATACAAAATGCATCGTTTCATATAATAAGAGATGTACCAAAACTGAACGAGATGTATAAAGTATGGATATTCTTCCCTGTAGTTTGCACTCAATTTTAATAAATGAAAGGAGAAAATTCTTTGTAAATTCGAAAATGAAGCAAAGGTCTCACTTTTGGTTAATATATGGGAAGTTATACAATCCTTTTTGGAAGAAAAGCTTTGATAAATTAGAATATGGAAAGAAACGTTCTAGTTTAGGAACTAATAGTTAGAAATGTGATATACATTTGTGTATACATATGTATAACCGTGCATGCCGATTAAAAATAAAAATATATTTATATAGAGCAATATACGTCGATATTCACATTTGTTATAATTAGGACTATAGTTATAAATACATAGCAAATTATAAAGTTAGGAGGTATAGATAAAAAGGGGACAATGACTCCAAAATTAATAGTGAAATAAATTTTTAGTTAATTAGGATTTACGAGAATTAAAACGGGGACATAAATGTGTTTAATAGGATCGGTTCATGAATTTAATGTGGCATTCATGGGAAAATGAAATAGGCGTAATAGGTTGAATTAGAACAAATAAATAAATGTTATTATAAATTCTCTAAATAGCATAAAAATGTCCATTTATTACTGATAATTGATATTTAAGGAAAATAGCAAATAACGCTATAAGATAGGAACTAAATGCTAGAAGGTAGTATAATTATCATAGTGGGAAGTTATACAACCTTAATTATACGTTTGAGGCATGAATTAGTGGGCTTAGCCTAATATTTAGGCTTAGGATGATTGATTTGGTTCAGTAGGTTGGAATGCAAGGCCAGTAGAGTTACACAATTGAAGTGTTCCTTGCACCTAGAGGCTACCAGCAATTTTTTGTACTTACAACTGATGTGAGACATCTCCAACTATAGGACCCGCGAGAAAGGGATATACATCTGCATATAGGCAATGGAAAATATACCAAGGAATCGCCTTAGATTTGAAGTATAAATTGGCCTAATATTTTCTAGGGAAAGAGGGTCTGCTTCATTTCAGATAAGAGGATTAAGTAATAGGAATGGGCATTTTCCTTAACTTACAATAGGTTTGTCTAAATGAGATTTCGGCCGTGGGAGGTTGACAGGCTATGTCAGTATTATTGTTGAACCGATATTTAGAGATAGTGTTGGAATATTGGTTATGACCACCAACAGTCCTGAGCGGTCGACAACAAAGACCTGGGTTATGCCTTGACAGATTTCACTTCCTACTTGTGTAAAATCCATATGGGATACGCATAGACCTCAAAGTTTAATTAGCTAGTTGTTTGTTTGTTGGAGGTGGGCTTGTTAACCCTCAGATGAGTCTTCAAGATGCGTTAGTAATACGATAATTAAGTTATTAAGCCATATTTAGGGTTCATCGATATTTGTAACTAGAACCGATTAACTAGCGATTATGTTACAGAGGGTCTATGTAAAGATCCTGTTTTTAAGCCAAATTTAATTTAGTAATTAATATAATTTTTAGAATTAATTTGTGAATTAATTTGAAATTTTCCAAAATAAATAAGATATGTGTTTGTTATATATATATATATATATATATATATATATTGTAAATAGAATTTTTATTTGAGATTCAAAATAGATATCTCAAAAATAAACTGGATTTAAAAACTCTATATTTTAAAGCTAATAAAAATTTGTTTTCTAATTATATATATATGTGTGTGTGTGTATGTATGTATATTGTGATTTGGAAGTTATGTTTTGAATTCAATATAATAATTTTGAAAAACTAGTTAAGGGTTAAATTCTAGTATAAATATATATATATGTTTCTTTATTAATGAATAATTAGATTTGAAATTATTTTCTTTAAAGTTATATAAAAATATAAATAAAAGGAAAAGCTTAATATAAAAACATAAAACATATATATATATATATATATATATATATAACTAAATTGAAAATATAATATTAAAATTATATAAAAACATTTTTAAACATTAATAACATGCATTTGACATTTGTAACTTATGTATGCCATGAAATAACAAATGTAAGCTAAGGGTAACATGTAATAACAAGTGTCATTAATTATTTTCTTCATTTTAAAAATATATGTAATGGATTAAAGGACCAGGCTATATACTCATAAATATCTATACTTCTTCTCCTTTCGTATACATCTCCTCTTCTTCCAACATTTATTTTCTAAAAACTAAACTAGAGATAAAAAAACTAACAGCAAACAATCTTTACAAATTTCAACCTAGAGCAAGCTATTCAACAAAATCAAACAGCAAGGATCAAATCAAATTCAAAGATCAAGTAAATTCAGATCATCTCAATCATCCAGCAAATCCAACTTAATCTAGCAGTTCAAAGATCAAAACGGTTTCCAGGGTCAAATCAAATTCCAAGCTTCTCTGCTTTCAAGATACTGGTGAGTAAATACGCTTTTTTAGAAAACCAAACCTGGGCATATACTTTGATACATGTGATAATACTTGAAGTATGTTGTGAAAAAAATGATTGTATGGATGTAAATAACCGTGCATGTGTGTGTGTGTGTATGAAAATGATTATGTGCATATTTGTGTACCAGTATGCATGCCCTTGTTCTAAGTTTTACAGGTTTCTAAAAGTTCAAATCTAAATTTCTCTTCCCCTAGTCTCTTTTAGGTTAGTATCTCTAAATGAAAAGTATTTGTATGAATGTAACATCATGTCTAAAAATGGTTTCAAGTGAAAATATTGATTAAATATTTTGAAAATGAGAAATCATGGTGAAATCTTTTCAAATCAGAAAATTCGATGATCTTAATTTGATGTTTTGATTTCATAATCTGATTCGTACTAGAAAATGCTGAATTTTGATAATTGAATCATAATTTTTAAGTTTTAAATTGTTGAGATACTTCGTGTTGATCGAAAATTGAACATTCGTTGATTTTCGATGATCGACAGAAGGATGAACGTCGCGCTCAAGGCTGGAGGTAGCTTGGGTGACGGGGGTCATAGGAAAAATGATTGGTGAATTTATAATACGCCGCGGTGGCTGGACGATGGTGAAATAGGGTTTAAGGCCATGTTCGGGTCGGCGAGGTTTGCGAGGTGATTGCATCGTCAAAGTTGAATCGGATTTGACCAGAGGTGGGGGAAACAAAGCGTTGGACAGTGGTGAGGCTATAGGTTGGTCGGCATTGTTCCAGGTGATCATAGGTGGTGGCGCGAGACATTTTTCATTGATCAAGATTTGGGTTTCAGGTGCTCGCGTAGCTCGATTTCGCTTGGCCGAGTCGATCGATGATCTGGGTGTTCGTGACGACTGAAGGGAACATCGGCAACTTATGGGTGGTCGCAACGATGGTCGGAGGTGATCAGTTCCATCATGCACGTGCATGAGTATTTGATGGTGTCAGTAAGGTTGCGATGTTGATTTTGAATCGGGGAAGAAGGAAATTGCCTCAGGTTTGATCTCGGAAAAACTTGCGTTTGGCTCGGGTATTTTATAGTTTGGGCTCGGGTTTTGTTTCGTAGTTAACAATTTTAAAATAAGCAAAGGAAATGTACTAGTTTTCAAGCAAACTACTAACAAAGTATTCAAAGAAAATTTCTATAGGAGTTTCAAATAAAAGTATTGATCAAGTTTTCAAACAAGTGTCAAACAAAAAAAAATTATTAAAATTTAAAGTCAAATTGTTTTGATTTAAAATAATTCTATTGGGTTAATTAGTTAAATTATTAATAAAATTTAATGATGTAGTTAAGTAAGTGATTAGATGAATGTGTTGAATTTTAATTAATCAAAAGGTCACAAGTGATTTTGTATAATTAATTCCAAGCATTTAATTTAGTAAGATTGAAATGATGTAATTAATTAAGACAAAGGATTTATCTTTAAATAATCAGGGTCTTGATTAATTAAAGGATCATTAATTAATGTGATTAATTACAGGATCGTTAATTTATTAATTAAGTAGGATTTAGAGGTAATCAATTTAATTTATTTGGTGGTTAAATTAAATTAATTAGGAATTAAGTAATTGATTAATATAAATGGTTTATCTTAAAATTAATTAAGATCTTAAGGTAATTGAAGGATCATTAATTACTAATTTAATGACAATTACTTAATGTAATTAATTAAAGGATGACTAATTAATGTGAGTAATTAAAGGATAATTACTTAAAGGATAATTACTTAATGTAAGTAACTAAAAGATAATTACTTAATGTAAGTAATTAAAGGATAATTTAGTAATTAAAGGTTGATCTATTAATGATTGAAGGTTAATTAATTAATGAGTAAAGGTTAATTAATTAATGATTAAAGTATAATTAATTAGTGATGAAAGGTTAATTAATTTATGATTTAAGGTTAATTAATTAATATAATAAATTAAAGGTTAATTTATTAATGTAATTAATTTAAGGATAATTAATTAATGTAATTAATTAAGGGATAATTAGTTAATGTAAGTAATTAAGGGTAATTAATTAAGATGGATAATTAAGGATGATTAATTAAAATAATAACAAATGATTTATAATTAATGTTAATTAAGTAGGATTTAAAATAAATTAAAGTAATTAATTTAATTTATTTCGAGATTAAATTGAATTAGTTAGGAATTGAACAACTAATTAATCTTGCTTATGGATGATTGGATTATATTGAATGCCTTGAATTGTTTGATATCTCTGATATGTACTATTCTGTGATATGAATTGCTTCGGATTGAGCTGTGATAAATGTAAGTTATTTATCTATGATGAAATGCTGTGTGAATGTGAGCCTCTGAATTGAATTAAAGAATGTTTACTTAAACAATTTAGCCTTCAAGATGGCATTTGAATTTCGACGAGACAGGAATCGGATTCCAAATGGTTATCCGAAAACCACATCGAATCTTAAAGGTGGATCTTTTGTTTAAAAGACATAAAAATGGAAATTTGTTTAAACCACTCAAAAAGAAAGGTTTTGGGAAATAAGTTGTGATTTAACTAAGATCCGATTATATCCACATGTTTTTAAAATAAGCTCTCATTATTCGAAAAGGTCGAGGAGGACATTAAGTCTTAAAACCCATTCTGAATAATGATACGATGGAATAAAACTGCATTTGAAGACAGTGGTTAAAGACCGGGTATTTTCGAAAATGAAAGGATTGTCTGTTGAATGTCTCTGCACCGAGTTGCTTCGGTATAGAGATTTCCCTATGCTATGGGGAGTCCGGACGTGATTAGGGGATATTCTGATTTGCAAGGACTTTTCCCTTAATTGGACGAAATGCCTTCGGTTCCATTCAGACACAGGATGGACTTGGATGGACGCATGTCTGACATTACACTTTGAGATATAAATCTGATTTCTATCAAATACATTTCTGTTTGGGATAGAGAATTTATTCTCTTAGCTTAACACCCTTCTCTAAGACGTACGAGCTCAGAGGTTATGTAGTTGATCGTTACTAGTGATATATTCCCAATTTGGTAATGTGGCATGCTAAGTACTGAGCATTGGATGATCGAAGCATGGCTTTTGTGTAAAGCGCAGCTTTGTGCGACGAGACTTCATTGAACCTCACACCCCGGAAAATGGTCGAAACAGGAAGGATGCAGCAAGGTTATGGAGTTCGCAACCCTCAGGGTATGTGCATTTCCTTCTGGATAAAAAGTGGCATTCTAGCATGGAGCCTAAATATTTTACTTATATGGTTGTTGGTTGTTGAGGCGCCTCGGTAAAGGTCGGTTACGATTGGGGGATGGCATACCCGTGACAGTTAGTTACCTAGTTACAGAGGTAACCCGGCCTTGTGTTGGCAGAGACCCGGTTAGGTTCTCAGGACGTCCCTCGGAGGCGTACCCATTCGAATAAAGGAAGTTCTTTAGCCTTGACCATTTGTTGGAAATCCAAACAAAACAATGGAGCCCTTTACGGTTTTAGTTGTAGAACCTGCCATTCAACATGGTAGCTATAGTAGGCATACTATAATGGTACGTATGCTGGCTAAGATTAATATTATACTTGCAAACGTTTTTCCACACTATGCACTAACAATAATATCAAAAATATTTTTGCATATCAAGCATGTTTGACTACTACAAGTAGAAACCTCCCCCATGTGTGTGATTTCACTGAGTGTGTGTCGGGAGATCTTATGATAGTCTCATTTTCCAAAAAGCATGAACGGATTTCTTTTGTACAAATAATTGTTTTTATATTTGCTCACACTTGTCCCATGACTGACTCGGAGTTTATTGTTCCCCTTTCCAAACTCTGGGTGCCCATAATTTTTCACATGGGCAGCCTAGAGTCAGGTTATCAGTAGGTTCTGGAGCTTAGCAGATTTGATTTGGAAGTCTTTGAAGCTTTTGGTTTAGAGCTTTTTGCTTTGGAGCTTTGGAAATGAAGACGCCGTGTGTTGGACTCTCTCTCTCTCGGAAGTCCCTGTTGATGTTGTATTCCGCTGTTATGTTGTATATTTTGGCTCTGATGTTGTTGGGCATTTGTTATCAGAATGTTGTATCCATATTGTGTATCAATAAAAATCATTTTGTTTTGCTGTGTTGTTATCATCTAATTTGTTATAGATCCAGCGCCCCGGACTTCAACGTTTGAATCTCCAGTATTTGAATACGTGTGATGTATTGGATGTCGGTTTTCGAAGGCTGGAGCCTGGGTCGTTACAGTCTGCTTCAGGGTTGAGGTATTCAATGGTCGTTGGATCAGCCTCCTCCCTATTTAAGAAGTATTAGTGGTAAGTATTTTTGGGTAGTACAATGTTTAGATATATGTGTATGTAGGAATATATATAGTCATACCTCGGAGGAGGTTAGGCATATTGTATGCTCATAAAGGATTGAATGGATTAGCCGTAAATAATAGACATAACACTTCAACAGGAATCGATCAGCATAAATTAGTGTTATAGATAAAGCACTAGAATGTTGTTCTGACCCCCTTGTCATTACAACCCACATGATAGATTCAGAGGGACATGCTACTGGTGTAATACAGGAACTGCAAATGGTGAAATCTTCTCATTCATGCTCAGCCTTGGCAAGGCCATCAATTACTAAAGGAATAACATTGAATCCAAGGTAGTAGCCTTAGTGAGCATATATGTTATATTATAGTTTTCTATTCTGTTATGAGTTTGTGTAGATAGCTCTGTGATATACTTATGTTTATTACAAGTTATCACAACCAACGATTTCTATCCTAGTAGACTTGGGTTTCAATTTTGTCAAAATTCGGGCCCCTTGAGGTGTAGGATGTTGCAAATACCACAACACTCTCCACGATAAATTACTGGATCTATTTACTCTTTTATGCTTAAGTTACATTGCTTCCTTTTAAGTTCCTCTGTCTCCTTGGATTACATTCTATTAGGCCATCTACTAATAGGTTTTTCCCTCGATATAAGGTAAAATTCGAAATTCACTCTTCTAGGTGGTAATCCCTTCACTAGATCAAAGACAACAAAAAAATCTAAAGCTACTAACACCTTGTAAATCCTATCTTCTTTGGATTTTGTAAAAAAATAAAGAAACTCTAGTGTTCTCCTTCAATGTATATGATGCAACCATAATCCTATCCTCTCCACTCGAATTCATAAGGCAATTATTCTATCAACACAATAAATCCTACCACTATTAAGTATTAGCCAGTCCATATCCAAGATAACCCTATAACTTACAAAGTGAAAAATATATTGGTCACCAAAAAATGGATGTTCACATAATATGAGTTGCACATTTACACACCTTACTCCTAGCATATTCACCAATCGGGTTACTCACACATAAAGATGTGTCAAAAGAATATTTAGCCCAATTCTATCAATCAAATCTTTCAAAATGAAATGAAATTGTGTGCAACATTAGTATCAAACATAACTAACGCAAATACTGAGAATAAAAATCATACTTTTAAGAAATATATTCTTCCCTTTCCCTATAGCAGATGGTATATGTAACGTCCCCTATCTAGAGGCCCAAAACTAAGCGCTACAGATGCTGCAGTCATCTATAATATTAGTTTCCGGTGACTAAATATGGCTATGTTAATGCTATCAATAATATCATAAGCACTTGAATATGAAACAAAACACAAATTTTAAAACCGTAAATTACTTCATGTTTCCAAAAAAGTTTGGTCCACATTCACGTCACATAATCCAAATCATTTTTCCAGGCACAGATCAAATATGGTTATTGCAAATTAGGCCAAGAGCGGTATATGAAGATGCCCCCTCAATTGGTCAGAGTCATATGGTCATATTAGACCTAATGCATCATAACATAGCGGAAAATCCATCAAAACATATATAAAAGCAATAAATCGTAAGTAGCCATCCATTGCCTCCTGCATCCTTCGGTAGCTTATTCGTTAACTTTCTAAAACCTGAAAAGATCCTTAACCTCTCAACCTACTCAAATCAATTTTGAGCACCTGAGAGTTTAAGGGGAAAACATAAACTTCGAGTCAGACGTAAAGCCTAGTATGAATAATATTATACATCTCGGTTTAATTATGGTAGGTGAGACCACGTCGCTTAGCGGAACGGGTTTTCTCTCACTAACATCCTTTTTAAAACATATCTTTGAAAATCCTTTCATATAACCATATACTATGCTCCTACATCCACAATGGTTAAACCCAACAAAATAAACATTATATAAACAAACATAAGTATCAGGAATAATGAATTATCTGTTCAAACACAAAGTTTTGTGTGGATAACTTTTAACCTTTGGCTGACTCGGGCCTACAGACAATACAATCAAAATTAACCTAACATCTGTTAGATATTCATATTCAGGATTATCTATACTTATCTATCTGTTTAACATTTCCCATCAAGACAGTCTGTCCTAAAGTATCTGTTAAATATTCCACTTCTAGATAGTCTGTTCCTAATTTAATTATCTCTTAGGTCTTCCTGTTCCTAATGGGTTTTCGGGCTCACCAATAACCTATATGTATACAACATATATTCCTTGCGGTGTGTACTCATAATTTTAGTCTACCTTTGACCAATTTCTAAATCTGGAATTCTGGACAATAATTCGCTGGGGCTACTAGCTAATGTATACGGCGTGACCCCATGCTAGTTCCATCTGGTTTTCTATCCGAATCATTTATACTTAAGGATCTCCTCCCATAATTTCCCTTGAAAACACTTTCAAAATGATTTAAACCTTAAATCATACTTAAAACAAGGAAAAGAATAAAATATTTATACTTTACTCAAATCATATTACCATGTTAGATACATATACATATACGTATACATATACATATACATATATATATATACATATACATACACATACACATATACATATACATATATATATCCTTTACTCAAATATTAGTTGATGTAAATAGTTTACCATTTGAAAGTACCTCTTTTCATACTAAAAAATTACCTCCTTCAAAATCAATGTTTAAACCTTTCAAATTCATTCAAAGCAAACCTTTGGATGCTAAAAACTATAGACATCCTTCTTTAAAATAACTTTAAGTCATTACCTTAGAAAAACCTTTGGAAAACCTTCCCTAAAAATCCTTTTGAAAAAATATAATAAACCTTTAGAAACAGATCAAGGAATAAACCCTTCGAATGCTTAAAATTTTTTGAAACGTAAACCTTTTGAAGGTATATTGGGCTCAACTTAAAACAATCTGGAAACCTTCTTTTTGAAACCTTTCATCTTTATTAAACAACCTTTTGAATGCCTTGGGTTATACTTTACAAAACAATGGTAACCACCTAAGTCGAAAGCTTCCTTCCGAAAGCATTGAAGAAACGGCTATTTTTAAAAACAGATAAACTGTTCGACTTGGTCGGCAGGTTCTAAGTAAAACCTTTATAAAAAGTGGTAGAAACCCTTCGGCGATATCGGAAGGTTTCATAACAAAGTAAAGACGGAAGCAGCAACAACCTATCAACTACATCGGAAGGTTTAAAGTCTTTTCTTTTAAATAATTTGACCTGGTCGGACGTGACCAAGTCGAAAGCTTTTCTCTTACAAAACAATTATATTCCAACCTCTTAGGCCATCAACCTTTCGGCTTAGAACCTTTCGGCTATAATAAATTCATTACATACCAAATACTTGATACCTTATGTAATGAAATTTGACCTTATCGAAAGCTAACCATTCGACTAAGACGAAAGGTCTAGGGTACACTGTCGTATGGGCTGAAACATGGAGAAGAGTGATTTTTGTTAGAAGGAAACTTTTCAACAAACTGCCTTTGTTTGTCAAATTTTAATTGGTCAATAAAATACTTTTCAGAAATGAGTTGCCGCAATTACCAGAATTTATAAATCATTTTATTTTGCAAATTACCTCTTCTCCTTTATAAATATATAAAAAATTTAAGTCCCGTACCTTAAATAATTTTATATGTCCCTCAAATGACTTGGGAAAATTCTAGAAATATCCCAGAAAATATATTTTAATATATTACTTAATATATGAAACTCGCAAACCCAAATAATTAATATTTTAGCTGAAAATCATTTATAACCCAATAAACAATTTTCTTCATTCTAAAATTTATTTCAAATCTATAATAAATCAAAAAATTATGAAAATCGAAACCAGTCTCTAAAATATTATTCCAGATCTATATTTAAATTTCCAAGTTATTCATATATCATTAAATAGGGTTTTCATGTTATAAATATCATAAAACACAAATAAACATTGTTAATTTCACCTACCATATATATATATATATATATATATATATATATATATATATATATATCTTTAAACATCAAACATGGCAATAATATAGCAAAAACATTTCGGATCTAATCACAAAGCTGAAAACTAAAAGAATTAAGGTTGTAGTAATTATTCACCTTAGCCTTTGAGTTTATAGATGAAATTTTTTGAGTGTTGAATTAGTTGATTTCTTCTTTCCTCTTGAATCTTAGCTTTACTTCTTCTCTTGGGAATGGAAATGGTGGCTGACCTTAGCAATTTAGTTTTTATAGTGAAATGAGAATGAACGTACGTGAGCTACCATCTCATAAGAGTTTAGGGTATAAGGTTTTACTATTTCCTATAATTCCCTTCTCATTTCCTAACACATTACCTTGTGTTATTTCTTTTTAGTTAACCTACTAAACATGGCACAGCTACCTTTAACTAATCTAATATCAACCTATTAATCTTCACATTATTTAATTTAAATTAACTAATTAAATATCTTAAATAAGGTTATAAAAATATAGGGTGTTACAGACTCCTCACGTTAAAGAATTTCATCCTCGAAATTATGATAAGATTCATAACCAAACAATCAAAGGTAATACATACCATCAAAATAAATTCGGATAAGAGTCTCTAATCCTGCTCTCCACTTCTCAAGTACAGTCCCTAGTATCATTACTCCACTAAACCTTTACTAACTTGACTGTCTTGTTCATGAATTTCTTCTCATCTCTAGCCACAATCTAAATCGGCTTCCTAACTGTTTGTCCCAAAATTGGTCACAAACCCCGAATACCGCGAAAGCACCAGTGTATGAATACAAATCAATAATATTCAAACACAAATCTCAGGTCTCAGCAAAAATTAAACAGTAATCCCAAAATAAAGAACAGAGACACAAGTTTTATAGTGGTTCGGCTATCTCCGGCCTACGTCCACTCCAAAGATTTTATCTTTTTATTGATTATCCTTGATGATTACAGATGATTACAGCAGTTACAAAGTCCAAAACTTGAAAAAATAGCAGCAATGATGATATGGAATGATTCTGGCAGCGTCCAAGCGTGCTTTCTCTCTCTAGAATCTTCGACCCCTTTTCTGAATGACCAGGGGCTCTATTTATAAGCGTAGGAGGCTGATATTTCTCCTAAAATCCGGGAAGACCGCTTCAGGCACGTGAGGGGGCCCACACGCCCGAAATCTGGAGGTCCGGGCCCACCTTGGGATCGATTCGAAGTAAGGTTCGAATCGATCAAGAAATCAACCAATTGAGCTGAAATTTGGTGAGAACATTCTTCAACATGTATGTAAGCTCCTGTAAAAATTTCATTGCATTTGGATCAACGGTTTGGAAGATATGATCGATTCAAGATCAAAGCTCCGTGCGTTCTGCCTGGTTCGAACCCATGCTTCGAAACCATCCTCTCCGAAACCATCTCCTTCGAATCCATAAGGCCGACTCCTTCGAATCCATGCTTTTCGAATCCATGCTTTTTGAAGCCACGTCCTTCGAATCTGTGTCCCTTGCTTCGTATCCATCATCTTCGAATCCATGTCCACTGCTTCGTATCCACCATCTTCGAATCCATGTCCAGTGCTTCGCATCCACCATCTTCGAATCCATTATCTTCGAGTCCATCAAGTTCCCATCGATTCGAAGCATGCGAACCTGGTGGGTTCGAATCCATCCTGATGAGATCACGTTCTTTGGGTTCGAATCCATCCTGATGGGTTCGAATCCGATGGATTCGAACCGAGTATCACTTTGTCCCTTTTTTGACGGATTCGAACAACGTGCCTTTCCTACCTTGAATCCATCATATTTCCTTCATACGAACTTCGATTAACCTGAAATTTGAAACATAGCCTTTCCCAGTTCTTATCATCGTGTCCAATCAATTTCGTCCCGATCGAAGTTCATCAAAATTTTGACGATATCGATCGTTGCCTTATCTCCAATCCTGATATCCATTATTCCTTGCCAATTTGTTGTTATTCTAGTTTTGACCAAAAAATGGATAACACTTTGCCCCCCAAAACATGCCTTGTGACAACAAGACGTGTTTTGAATAGTTCCGAATCCAATATCCGAGGTCCATAGCCACATTGCCAGAGTGTATCATCCTTGACTGCTTCGAGTCGATGCCTGATTCCAAATCCCGTAACCAAAGCCTTAGCCAATTCCATATCCATTTGAACTCGTCAACCGAGTCCCAATCCATCCTTATCCAATAGCCAATAACCGAATCCATGACCTCTCTGGGTTGATATCCAAGTCCATAACCTCTCCGGGTTCTTGCCAAGCGTGATCCACATCTGATGACCGTGGTCCAGTGTCCCTGGACGTTGAGCTAACCTCTCCGGGTTCTTGCCAAGCGTAATCCACACTTGACGACCTTGGTCCAGTGTCCCTGGACGTTGAGCAATGCCATGGCTTAAGTCCTAAGCCGAATCCTGGTCACTCCGGACCTTTGCCGAGCATAGTCCATACTCGACGACCTGAAACAATAATCGATAATATGGGGCCTAAGTCCTAGGCCATATCCTGGTCACTCCGGACCCTTGCTGAGCATAGTCCATACTCAGCGACCTGAATGAGTCAATCTACCGTGTTCGGGCAAAGTGACTCACCCCTTGCCAGGCATAATCCATACCCGACGACCATTTATCAAAAACCAGATGAAAATCCAATCCAACATCCAAACCCAAAAATCCAAATCCAAAACCAAAAAACCAGAAAACCAAACCAACATTCAAAACCGGAAACAATCATCCAAAGAAAAACCCAAATCAAAAAGAAGCAAAACCAGGAGCTTGATTCAAACTCCAAAACCAAAATCCGAAAAGAAAAGTAATGTCCAATCAAAAAGCAAAAGATAGATTTCACAAACCATAGCGTTGCAGTTCTATCATCATTCAGAGCATGCCTAGGGGCTATCTCCGTCCCCGTACATGTGTTAATGACTTGGTTGCTTGCCAGTAGTTCACTACTTATTTCACATTATCCTGATCAGTGGATGATCAATCGACCATCATCCTTGGGCCTCCCATCACCACGGCGAGAGGTTGTCGGTGGTTGCTCCTGCTCCACCGTTGCATTCCGAGTTTCGATATATTGCTGTAACTGTCCATTTCTTACATGCTCCTCGATTATATCCTTCAAGTGCCTGCAGCTGTTGGTGTCATGTCCGTCCAAGTCATGGAAGAGACAATGCCTCCCTGATGCCCTCTCTCGTTCAGAAGGCTCTCTCTTGGCTGGCCTCCGGTAGGGAAGGCGATTTCGAGTATCCATATATATCCGCTCCAGCGTCTCGTTCAATCCTGTGTATGTGGAAAACTTTGGTTCCTTCCATCGCTTCCTAGCGTTTCCAGAATCATTATCCAATTTCCTTTTTCCTTTGTATTTATCCAAACCACCGCTGGATATTGCTCCAACCTCGATTGCACTAACCTTTTTCACTTTTAAGTCCGTACTCGCATCCTCTTGCCGAAGGAACCTTTCTGCCTCGTGAAAGAATTCGTCGAGATCCTGTGGGGGATCTCGTATCAGAGATACCTTGAAATCAGAGTCCTCCCTGACTCCTGACACTGCTGCCATTAAAACTATCGATGGATCAGGCCGATCCACCGAAGCGACTGCCGCACTGAATCGAGTTAGAAAAGCTCTAAGTGATTCGTCCATTCTTTGCTTCACCGATGTTAATGTCATCACGTTCTTCGGTCTCTTGACATGAACCCGAAACTGCCCCAAAAACCTTTCCACTAATTCCCTCCAAGTCCTGATAGATCCTTCTTCCAGCTGCCTAAACCACATTGCAGCTAAGTCCGTCAAATACAAAGGGAAGCATCGGGCCATCACTTCCTCTGATGCCCCCAGCACCTCCATATGTCTGGTGTACCTCATCAAGTGATCTGTTGGATTTGTCTTGCCATCATATACTTCCACGCTAGGCAACTTAAACTTAGGTGGATTCTGAGCCATCCTTATTTCCTGAGCGAACGGACTCCTATTTACTCCTTCTAAGTCTTTGTTGGCAAACCACCTCGTACAGTTCTTCTAATGATTTCTGCTAATCCAGCATTGTCTGTTGGGGGTTGCCCCCGAGGGAATTCCGGTACATACTCTTCATGTGGTTCACTAGCAGCAACGTTAGCTCTAGTTCGTTGAACTCCTTCCAAAGGTCCTCCTGTGTTGGATCCTGTGGGCCTGCCCCCAAGCCCTTGTTGATTGCTTTGTGGCTCCGTATCCTGTCCTCCATTGGGTTCCACAACCCTAGTCCCTTGTCCTGCGTCCACAGCGGCTGTCGCTGTCCCTAAGTTCTGCATCCCTGCAGCTCTCATTTGCTCAAAGAAAGTCTGCATCATTTCCTGTTGGCTCTTCAATAATCTCTCTTGCAAAGAATTTGCCATAGCCTCCATTTCATCCCGGGTTATGTAGATTGAAGCTTGTCCTTCCCCAGCTCCGGAGGATGCTTGTTGACTTCCTTCCTGTTGGCTTCTCTCAGCCCTTTGCCTTCTACTATTTTGTCTGGTCATTGTCCTTGAATCCAAACTTTTTAAAATCTTCAAATCCAACTTTCAAATCCGATGTAGCGGGTGCTAGTCTTTCTCAGTGAAAGCACCAAAGTGTTTGTGCCAAAATTGGTCACAAACCCCGAATACCGCGAAAGCACCAGTGTATGAATACAAATCAATAATATTCAAACACAAATCTCAGGTCTCAGCAAATATTAAACAGTAATCCCAAAATAAAGAACAGAGACACAAGTTTTATAGTGGTTCGGCTATCTCCGGCCTACGTCCACTCCAAAGGTTTTATCTTTTTATTGATTATCCTTGATGATTACAGATGATTACAGCAGTTACAAAGTCCAAAACTTGAAATAAATAGCAACAATGATGATATGGAATGATTCTGGCAGCATCCAAGCGTGCTTTCTCTCTCTAGAATCTTCGACCCCTTTTCTGAATGACCAGGGGCTCTATTTATAAGCGTAAGAGGCTGATATTTCTCCTAAAATCCGGGAAGACCGCTTCAGGCACGTGAGGGGGCCCACACGCCCGAAATCTGGAGGTCCGGGCCCACCTTGGGATCGATTCGAAGTAAGGTTCGAATCGATCAAGAAGTCATCCAATTGAGCTGAAATTTGGTGAGAACATTCTTCAACATGTATGTAAGCTCCTGTAAAAATTTCATTGCATTTGGATCAACGGTTTGGAAGATATGATCGATTCAAGATCAAAGCTCCGTGCGTTCTACCTGGTTCGAACCCATGCTTCGAAACCATCCTTTCTGAAACCAACTCCTTCGAATCCATAAAGCCGACTCCTTCGAATCCATGCTCTTTGAATCCATGCTTTCTGAAGCCACGTCCTTCGAATCTGTGTCCCTTGCTTCGTATCCATCATCTTCGAATCCATGTCCACTGCTTCGTATCCACCATCTTCGAATCCATGTCAAGTGCTTCGCATCCACCATCTTCGAATCCATTATCTTCGAGTCCATCAAGTTCCCATCGATTTGAAGCATGCGAAACTGGTGGGTTCGAATCCATCCTGATGAGATCACGTTCTTTGGGTTCGAATCCATCCTGATGGGTTCGAATCCGATGGATTCGAACCGAGTATCACTTTGTCCCCTTTTTGACGGATTCGAACAACGTGCCTTTCCTACCTTGAATCCATCATATTTCCTTCATACGAACTCCGATTAACCTGAAATTTGAAACATAGCCTTTCCCAGTTCTTATCATCGTCTCCAATCAATTTCGTCCTGATCGAAGTTCATCAAAATTTTGACGATATCGATCGTAGCCTTATCTCCAATCCTGATATCCATTATTCCTTGCCAATTTGTTGTTATTCTAGTTTTGACCAAAAAATGGGATAACACTAACTATTGTCAAATCTGGCTCTACGACTACTAATACTGTAGGTGCTATAGTAGTCTCTGGGTCTCTAACATAATCTTAAGATGGGAAACATAGAAAACATTATGGACTCTATTCAAACTACTCGGTAACTCCACTTTATAAGTGAGTTTCCCAATCCACTGAATAATATAAAATAAACCAATGAATCTATTTGCTAACTTCCCTGACTTCCAAAATCTAATTACACCATTCATTGGCGAAACCTTAACAAACACATAATCTCCGATAGAAAATTCCAAATCCTTCCCTCTTTTATCCGTAGAACTTTTCTGCCTAGATTGAGCATCCTTCATCCTAGCTCGAATTAACTCAATCTTCTCCGTAGCTTCCTTCACTAAATCCGGACCAAGAACTAACCAAACCCCGTCTCCAACCAACATACGAGAGTCATGCAAGGTCTTCCATACAATGCTTCAAACGGTGCCATCCTGATATTAGTCTGATAACTTTTTTTATACTAGAACTCGAATATACGATGATGGTCTTCCCATGATCCTCGAAAGTCTAATATACAAGCTCTTAACAAATTTTCCAGGATTTTGTTAAATCTTTCTGTTTTCCCATCTTTCTACGGATGGTAAGCGGTACTCATGTTGAGCTTGGTTCCTAATGCTTCCTGTAGACTTTTCCAGAACTCATTAGTAGATAAAGAATCTATATCACTGACAATACTACTGGGAATCCCATGCAGCCTAACAACATTCTTTATGAATAACTTCACTAAGTTAGGTGCCATTCTAGTAGACTTTACCGGAATAAAATGGGAACTCTTAGCCAGTCTATCCACTATGACCCATATACTTTTGTTTCCCCAACTAGATCTTGGCAACCTATTAATAAAATCCATAAACATTGAATCCCATTTCCATTATAGAACCTCTAACGGTTGAAGCAATCCACGTAGTTTTGGTTTTCATCCTTTGCCTGTTGGCAATTCAAGCACCAGTTAACACACAATCCAATGTCCTGCTTCATAGCTTCCTAGAAGAAATTTCTCTTCATGTCCTGATACATTTTTGTTTCTCCCGGATGGATAGTGAACTTCGAAAGATCACACTCAATCAAAACCTCCTTCCATATGTTTCCTACATTCGGAACACATAACCTTCCTTTCTTTCTCAACCACCGATTATGGTCAAGATTGAAATACTTTAGGTCATCGCTTTCCGTTCATTCCTTTAACCTTCTGATCCACTCAGCTAATGGTGGATCCTCCTCTTGCTTAGAAGCAATCTTCTCAATCATTACTGGTCAGACATCTAACAAGAAAATACAGTACTTCCTGCACTAGATCCTACCTCGGACTTAAACTGTACACTAAAAGCCGATAATGCCTCTAAGTCTTTCCACTCAGTGATTATAGCCAATACTACATTCTGGTGTTTCCGACTGAGTGCTTCTACTACCTTGTTTCCTTTTCCAGGTGTATACTCGATTCAAAAATAATAGGAAGCAATAAACTCCAACCATCTCTGCTATCTCATATTCAACTTGTTCTGAGAGAACAAATACTTCAATAACTTATGATCAGTATATAGCTCAAAATGTTCTCTCAAAAGATAATGCCTCCGCACCTTTAAAGAAAATATAATGGCAGCTAACTCCACGTCATGCATTGGATACCTAACCTCATGTGGTTTGAGTTGTCTAGAAGCATAAGCAATTACTTTACCCCTTTGCATCAACACAGCTCCTAATCCAGTTCTACAAGCATCTGTATAAACAACTAAATCATGGTTCCCCTCCGGCACCACTAACGACGGTGCATGGGTCAATAAGTGTTTCGAGCTCTAGAATGCTTCTTCACACTTATCAGTCCACACGAACTTCACTTCCTTTTACGTAAGCTTAGTCATCGATGCTGCTATTCGTGAAAAATCTTTTATAAATCTCCAATAATATCTAGCCAATCTAAGGAAACTCTTTATCTCGGTCACCGTCTTGGGTCTTTTCCAATAATTCGCCGCTTTAATCTTATTTGGATCTACAGCCAACCCTTTCTCGGAGACGACATGACCAAGGAACTTCACTTCCTTCTTCCAAAATGACACTTCATAAATTTAGCCTTCAACTATGCTTCCTCAACGTCTCAAGCACGATTCTGAGATGAACTTCATGCTTCTCCTCATTCTTAGAATATATCAAAATGTCATCAATGAAAACCAACACAAACCTATCCAAATGCTCTCGAAAAATCCTATTCATCATATCCACAAAGAATACCGGTGCATTAGTTAGTCCAAACGGCATAACTAACCATTCCTATGATCCATATCTCGTTCTAAACGCCATCAAAGGAATTTTATCCACTTCCACTCTAAACTGATGAAATCTCGTCACCAAATATAGCTGAGAGAATACCTTTGCTCCACTTAACTGATCGAACAAATACCGGCAATGGATATCGATACTTTGTAATATTCTCATTCAACTTACGATAATCGATTCATAGCTTTAACGATGCGTCCGGCTTTTTAGCAAACACAGCAGCGGCACTCCATGGCGAACTACTCGGCCTAATAAAACATTTTCCTTCCAGATCTACTAACTGCACCTTTAACTCTTTCATCTCTGTCGGTGTCATCCTACTCGACGGCCTACTTACTAGTTCAGCTCCAGGCACCAAATCAATTCGAAATTCAATAGCTCATTTCGATGGTAATCTAATGACTGCCTCAAACACATCAAAAAATTCTCTAACTAAAAAGACCCGACGCAACTCATCCTCCAACTCCATAACACCCAGTAAAGCATTCACCTCCCAACTGGGGTTCTCTATGTAATAAACTATCCGATCACTACAGCCCGGATGACTAAGTGATAATTTTCTATCTTAGAAAAATATCCTAGCATCATATCTACTCAACCTATCCATTCTAAGGATAACCCCAATTCCCACAGTCATACATATGTAAACAGCAATCAAAGGTATGGCCTAACAAATCAAATTCTAGATGGTCACACCTCATCCTGAGTGTTTCATAACCTCCTATTGGATTAGAAACCTTAAGGAAGTAACAAAGTAAGAGGGCTCTAGGTTAAGTCTACCCACCGGACATCGAGAAATAAAAGAATGGGATGCCCCAGTATCAAATAGGATGATAACAAACATACCTTGGATCTGCAGTGAGCCTCCTAAAATAGCTTTTCCATTTTCTTGTGCAACTGATTTTGTGTTTATGGGATCCAAGGCATAAAATAGCCCCTTTCCTTCCTTTGTTGGCTCTGGGCTCTTGTTCTTGTAATGACCCACTTGATCGCAATTAAAGCATCTGACATTCTTCTTTCCACCAGCCTCTTTTCCTTTCCCTTGTTGGCATAGTGTCCTTTTTTTTGCAGTTGTGACAAACTACTTCAGCCTTACTTATCTTTTGTGCTCCTTCTTTATGAGCAATCTTTCTCTGGAAAATTTTCATCTTTTGGGCCTGTCCCGTTTGAGCCTCTTTCACTTTCTTCCTTTAGCAAGCCAATGTCTCTTCTTGCCTCTATGCTATCTCAACAACTACATCACTAGGGTCTCTCAAGTGTGGAAAAGTAGCACTTATCAATTCTTGCTTTAATCCATTGATATACTTTTCATTCGTACTAATAGCCGTATCAATAAAGGCATACCCGTATCGGGCTAATTCCTCAAACTTCCTTGTATACTCCAATACACTTATATCTCCCTGCCCCAATTCTACAAACCTCCTTACCAATGCGGCCTGCGCCATTACGGACACAAATCTCTCTGAAAACCTTCTATTGAATTCCTCCTAAGCAATGGTTTCTTCATCAACTCCGGCAATGATGATGTTCCACCAAAATAGTGCACCTCCCAACAGCTGCCTTGAGGCCAGCCTCCTTTTCAGCACATCATTTAGCCCTAAATCAGCAAAAAATCTTTCACAATGTAGTAGCCAGTTTTCCACTTCAATCACATCCTTAGTACTAATGAATGTCTTCCCTCCAAGCCTGATGTAATCTCTACTCAAGTTGGCATACCGGTTGACCACTTGAACTTCTTGAGCCCTCCACCCCCAACATTACCTCTAACAACACCGGCTGCTACTCCAGCTTGCACCATGTTCACAAAGAACTGATGCAGTACCCCCATATCCACTTGGGGAACTGATGCAGTACCCCCATATGTGTGTGCCTGCACTGTTTGCTTTAGAAAACTGTCTAGATGATGTGTTTGACTAAATGTATATATGTATAAAGATGTGCAGACATATGCATATATGTATGTAGTCTATTGGTTTTCATGTTCTTGTGGTCTTTGGTATCAATATTGCTTTGTATCCATTTGCATTTTGGAATCTGGTGTACTTGCTGTGTTGATCTTTGTTGCCTTCTTTCTTGTGTCTGTCTTGGCTATTTGTTTCTTAATATATATATATACATATACATATATATCTATGTATGTATGTATACATGTGTATACGCATATGTACATACATACATACATACATACATATATGTGTGTGTGTGTACGTATGTATGTTTGTTGCACCATGTAGTTTGTTTGAAGTTACCGCTATTGTCATGTGCATTTTAGTTTCATTGGAATTTGTCTTCACTTTGTTGATGGTCTGTTTCATCACTGTTTGATCTAATTATGTACATTTGAGGCGGTCTTTGTTGCTCCTGATATACGAGCTCGAGTTGGTCTTTAAAACGTAACTGATCATATCATTTTAAAATCTGGATGCTTTGTTGTATCTATGATGGTCTTCGGTTTCTTTTGGTTTGTTGTTCCATGGGCATGTTTGAGTTGCCTCTAGTCATTTTTGTAGACCAAATGATATATATTTTGCCTTTTGGTTCATGTGCATAGCATATATATGTATACATGTGTGTATACATATGTTGACATTTGTATTGTGTTCATATTTAGGCTGTTTGTGTTATGTAATTTGCTTATTGCACTCTGTTGTATACATGTTGACTTTGCATATATATCTTGTTCTACTGAATTGTTGAGTTGTATGCATGCATATAAGTTCGGTCTACATGTTGCATTATAGTTTCTTTGACCAGTCTGGGTTCAAGTGTACATTGAGTTGGTTTATTGTGCTAGCTGCTCCCTTGCTCGAAACTGTTTTACTGGGTTCATGAACATTTGGGAACTAGTTCCTGCAATCTGAAGCTTTGTATATGAGTCTGTATTGTTCATTTGTTTTTTTGAGTTGACCCATTTGAACTGTCTTCATGTGTACATCAATTTCTAGGTTGCTCCTGACCATTTTATTGAACTTGTACATTTGGATTGCGCCTGTGTTGAAACCAACTTATAGCTTGGGTTTGACCTTATGCTCATGTCGTGACTTTATTTTTATTCCTCTTGATTTGAACCTAGCTTTTGGTTGGGTTTGACCTAGTGCTCACCTGTCCCTACAGTTTAATCGAGTGTATATCGGTGTGCATGGCCTTGTGACATGTATGATAATATAATGTACATATCACAAGTTGTTCTTGTATGGTGAATTCAAAATAAACATGATGATGAACAACCCAAATAACTGAGGCATATAATATTTTCAAAAATGCATTTTATTTTACATTGCAAAAATATTTCATTTTCAATTTTACTGCGTCGGTGTTTATTTTGCAGATAACTCAAATGCGTGATACAAAAGGGAAGTTGAAGAACAAATATGAGAACGAGTGATATGTAGTGAGGACAGTTATGCATATTGAAATGTATTGTAATTGAAATTTTGTATATATAGTGAGAGCAAAAATTTAAACTGTTTAAAATTGTAACAAATATTTGTTTGAATAAAATATCAGTTTGAATTTAAATACTGTGTTATTTATTTTATTCAGCAAATATTTATTTAATTATGTGAAAATAAAATATCATAATAAAAATACATTTAAATGATATATTTTTATTATCATCAAAAAAAATCATATACTATCATATTCAACAATCTTCCCACTTTTTATGATAACAAACATATTTTTAAGATTTTGAATTCATTAAATATAGTTGATCATTCATTTGCTCCCCTTATTTGAATGCTCCCTCTGTACAACAAAGCACCCCTTCATATATGCATGAAAATAAATAAAAATATGCAAATGAACCTAGATGCAAATAGAAAATAAAAAATGAAATATTTTACCTTTATTTGCTAAAATACTAATTTTTCTCTCCCCCTTTTGTTAGCAGCAAAAGAGTTAAAATGTTTGGAAAAAAATAAAGATAAAGTGATAGATATTGATACAATATTAATAACCAATTGAGTATAAATATTAAATTTCAATAAAAAATCAAACAAACATCATAAATACTTTGTTAGACGCATATTCCACTTTAGAATGATAGGGATGATGTCAGCATATAAAACCATATAGTTGTGTCTATTTGTGATATATTTATATCAGGAATTTGATTATCTACTAACCATGCATAACCATTAGGACTTTTAAATGAGATTAGTTGTATTCCTAAATTAAAAAAAAATTAAAAAATTGAATTCAAGCATCTTCTAACCATACATAACCGTGAGGACTTTTAAATGGGATTGGAATCAACTTGTCTACTTAATAATCAATTTTGATATGTGTTCCATACACGCATAACCATGAGGACTTTTAAATGAGCATGAAAGCACATAATTAAAAATTCCAAGTAATTCACCTATGCATAACCGTGAGGACTTTTAAATGAGCATGAAAGCACATGATCAAAAATTCCAAGTAATTCACACATGCATAACCGTGAGGACTTTTAAATGAGAGTGAATACTTTAGATGCTTTCATTTCTAAAATAAAATAAAATAAAAATGAATGATTTTCTGTTTAAAAAATATCACATTTTGATATACTATATTGGATTTCAATGAGTGATGGTCGTTAGAAATATGATAGAAATAGAGATGATCATGAAATTTTTACCAAACAAGAATTATTATAAATCTTGTTTAAATTTTAAAGTAAATTTACTAGATATACTTTCTCAAGTTATAGTATATGATCAATATCAACACTCATCACTTTTTCGATCACTATTTTTCATTTCGATAATCAATAGGGAGTCAGATTTGTTAATGTAGTCATTTAAGATCTAATCCAAAAGTAATTATAAAATCAATTTTTCTACAACGACTAGTCTGAAACAAGGTAAACAAAAAACTATTTTTCGGAAGGGGTTTTATAAGAACAATGTCTGTTATTTGAAAATTAGTTGAAATGAAAATATGCATATATTGTTTTGAAAACGATGCAACTACTTAATGTCTCTGCATAAAACACGTTCCACTAGTAATTTTTCTATCAACTAGATTACTAGTGTAATCTACATCCGAATTTCCTTGACTCAAGATTATCATTAGTTGGATGTTATAGACCAGATCGTGAAGTGTGCAACAAAATACCTTAAGATCATTTTTACCAGCTTTTAAATGAAATTCGTTTGAATTTGAATTGAAACCGTTCAAATAAGCAACTAGTGAACATAGTGTCAGATCCTGAATAAACAAATATATCCACATGTATCATGAGTAATCATTAAACAATAAAACACCATCATTAGTCCAAACAAATCTATATGAATTAGTTCAAAGATTCTAGAGGAACTTATAGCGTTCTAAACATAAAAAAATAAATGGAAAACAACTTTTTCATAAATCAGAATCATAATCAACATTCATTATCACATAACTGGCTGATTTAAATTAGGTTATGGTGCAGATTTTCACATTTAATAAATCGTTTAAGATAAATATACCGTGACCTATTTTATTTTTACGGTAATTTTTCATTGTTGCCCATTGTGACTTTGTCACCTTTGTTAGGCTAAGGAACTTTGACTTGTCGCACAAAGTGTGCCTAGAATAACCAGAATCTAGGTAACACTGTTGTTGGTCCTTAGCCTGCCACCATACCTACACGAGAAAATATTTTTGTGACCTATTTGTTTTTATAGGTCCATGTTGTTAGTGGCATAAGATTTTGTAAAACACGTTTGAGTAGACCCAAGAGAATTTATATATGTTTCTTTTGGTACCCAGAATTGTTTGACTTTAAGGGATTTTATATTCGTGCCTTTTGGAACACAAATTGGTACTGTTTTCACTTGTTTGGGTGTATACCGGCAATTATTGTGATTGTGTCCGGTTTTTCCACAGATTGTGCACTTTGGATTTACTTAATTAATTTTGTTTATAACACATTTAGATTGATTATACCTAAGTCTTGTATAACAGTATTAACAGTTTGTTTCCCTAATAGCATATTTATCTATCTTTCTCTTTTGGAAAATTTTCCTGAAGTTGTAGACAATTGTTGGACTTGTGTTTCGAGAGATTCATTTTCATCAATAATTATGTGCATTTTTTAATAGAATTTTCTCTCCTAGTATGTTTACTTTCTTTCAAATCTAAGTTTCATTTTCAAGTGATTTAATTTTAATTTCTGATTTTTTAGTTTCTTCTTCAATGTATGGACACTTATCACAATTACGGCTCTTGGTTTGATAGTTTTTAACCAATTGATCAAGCTATTTATTTAAATCTATCAAAGTATCTCTTTTTGATTCAATTTTAGCATATTTTATCCCAAAGTCTTTTGAAACAGCCATTTACTTAGTGAAAATATATAAGTAATTCTGAATGAGTAAGTTTTGATACCTCGCTTGGCTCGTCATCATCAGTGTCAGTTATATTACCTTTAAGACAAAGATTTGCTTTTTCGCTCTCACTGCCAGTGCTTTTATCATCTTCATCGGTTTCATCCCAAGCGGCTGCTAAACTTCACCTTTTCAGTTTCTTTACTTGGTTGAGTCGATTCTGTGGACAATTGGGCTTAATATGACCGGGTTTATTGCACTTGTGACATATGATCTCCTGCTCTTCTGAGTTGTCTGGTACTTTGGCTATTCCGCTCTTTAATTGTTGATTTAGAGCTGGATTTCCGTATTTGTGATTCCACCTTTTGAATTTCTTTATTAATAGTGCTAGTTCAGCTGCTCCATCATCATCATCACTTTCCGTTGTTCCTTTAAGAGATATTGATTTCCTTCAAGTATCATCTCCTTCTCGTTCTTCCTTGAATTTCATTTCTAGCTTATAAGTGGTGAGATTTCCGATGAGTTCTTCAACTTTGATTTGTTTCAAATCCTTTGATTCTTGAGTGGGGGTAACTTTTGCTTCAAAGTTTCGTGGAAGGACTTTGAGGATTTTTCGAACTATTTCCAACTGTATGGTTTTCCAAGAGCTTTTGATTTGTATATGATATTGGAAAGTCGGCCATACATCTCTTTGACATTTTCATCCTTGGCCATTGTGAAGTTCTCGTATTCGCTACTAAGCATGGCAAGGCTAGTTTCTTTGACTTGAGACGTTCCTTCGTGAGTCACTTCAAGTGTGTGCCAGATTTCCTACACAATTAGACAATACGAGACACGATTAAATTCAATATGATCTAATGAAGAGATAATAGAATTCATACCTTTAGCGTTAGCATTCTGTGGTCTATTTTCAAGATCTGTCCATTGATCCATCGGTTTTTCTATTTCTGATTATTTACCCTTATAGTTGGTGTCCTATATCCTATCTCAACAATATTTCAAGCATAAATATTTTTCAAAAAAAAATTCATTCTGTTTTTCCAGTAAGCATATTCACAATTGAACGTTGGTGGTAAAACTATGGACTGACCCTTAGCAAAAGCATCATCAAAAGAAGCCATTTAAAAAATTAAAAATAAAAATTTGTTTCTAAAAAATAAAAATTTTAAAGCAAAAATTGGCTTTTCTTCCTAGCTCTGATACCACTTGTAGGATCGATTTCACCCTAGAGGTGGGGTGAATAGGATGATACTAATAATTATAAAAATTTAGTGCGAAAATATACAAAATTATTGCAGCACTAATAATAGAAGAATAATAGCAGAACATTAAAAGAAGAAATTGAACAACTTAAACCAAATTTCGGCAAAACCTTACCTGCATGTTGCCCTCAAGGTTTCTGCTAGTAATTAAGTAGTTAGATGCTTACACATGTAAATTCGCGACTCCCGCTATCAACTAACCTAACTCTACGCTCAAAACCCTGCTACTACTCAGCTACTGAGTTGTGAATTCTCAAACTACACCACCGTAGTTCGTCCCCTTGTCACACGACAAGAATTTTACAAAAGTTTGAAAATAAATTACAAATAAAAACAATTTAAAAACACAAAACCCTAATTTAAAAATTAAAGCCCAACAACTATTTATTAAAACTGGCCCAAAACAATATAAAGAAGAATCCCCCTTTTCTTTTTTTCTTTGTGTATATCTTTGGCCCGTATGCTTTTGTTTCTTCATCCGTTCCTTTTCAAATTTAAGGCTTTGGAAATTGAGGCGCCGCTTGATATTGTTCGATTGCAGTGATGAATACTCTTTGATATTGAGGCACTGTTCTTTTGTGTATATCGTTGATCATTGCTTGCGGCTGCTCCAATTTGTCGAGCGCGTATACTTGGTTAAAAATTAGTACGTGATATTGCTTTACGATTTCGATTTGCTCAACTTTGATTCGAGTTACTTATTTGATTTCGATTTAAGAGTTTAACTTGGATTTTTGTCTTGAACTCGAATGCATTTAGGCCAATGATGAGATTGGGTTAAATAGGATTTGAAATCTTATAATCACATTCATATATATTTTATTGATGCTACTTTAGCTCGACCATTCGATTTTTCTTGGATGCTTGTGATGTTTTCTGACTTTTTCAATTCGTATATTTTTGTTGCTTGATTATCACGGTTTTCGTTTCTTCTCTCTATTGTCATATCTGATTTCATACTTTGCTGGAAACGACCGAATAATTTACTTTGGCCATTTGAAATTGTCATGTTTTTATTTCAGCACCGACTTGTTCGATATTATCTAGACTTGTTCGAACTTTACCTTATTCACCACGGTTTTGGCATTTTGAATTTATGTTGACTGTTGTTACATCTGGTTGTGATTTACCAGAGTCTGATCTGTGTTTGCATTGCTTCGAGTCATATGTACTTGATGATTTACCTGAACTTTGTTTCACTTGAGTTTGTCTTCATTTGTTCCTCTTGGAGTCTTCACTTGGTTATTGTATACCTGCACATGTATATGTGTGTGTGTGTGTGTCTGTGTGTGTGTGTGTACTGGCTGTCTTGGTTTAGTTCATCCTAGTTTGATGTTGAAGTCACTGTGTTCATAGTTTTCCTTGATCACAGTTTAATCTTTATCTTGTTGTCACATATATATGTGTGTGTACCTGCACTGTTTTCTTTAGAAAACTGTATGGGTGATGTGTTTGGCTGAATGTATATATGTATACAGATGTGCAAACATATGTATATATGTATATGGTCTATCGGTTTTCATGTTCTTGTGGTCTTTGGTATCAATGTTGCTTTGTATCCATTTACATTTTGGAATCCAGTGTACTTGCTGTGTTGATCTCTGCTGCCTTCTTTCTTGTGTCTAGTCTTGGCTATGTTATACATAGTATGTATATGTATACATGTGTGTACGCATATGTGTGTATGTATGTATGTTTGGTGTACTATGTAGTTTGTTTGAAGTTACCACTGTTTTCATGTGCATTTTTGTTTCATTGGAATTTGCCTGCACTTTGTTGATGGTCTGCTTCATCATTGTTTGATCTAATTATGTACATTTGAGCTGGTCTTTGTTGCTCCTAATATACTAGCTCGAGTTGGTCTTCAAAACTTAACTGATCGTATCATTTTAAAATCTGGATGCTTTGCCGTATCTGTGATGGTCCCTAGTTCCTTTTGGTTTGTTGTTCCACTGGCATGTTTGGAGTTTCCTCTGGTCATTTTTGCAGACCAATCGATATATCATTTTCCTTTTGGTTCATGTGCATAGCATATATATGTATACATGTGTGTATATACATATTTACATATGTAGACATTATATTGTGTTCATATTTGGGTTGTTTGTGTCATGTAGTCTGCTTATTGCACTCTGTTGTATACATGTTGACTTTGCATATATATCTTGTTGTACTGAACTATTGAGTTGTATACATGAATATAAGTTTGGTCTACATGTTGCATTATGGTTTCCTGACCAGTCTGGATTCATGTGTACATTGAGTTGGTTCATTGAGCTAGCTGCTTCCTTGCTCGAAACTGTTTTACTGGATTCACGAACATTTGGGGACTAGTTCCTGCAATCTGAAGCTTTGTATATGAGTTTGCACTATTCATTTATTTTTTCGAGTTGACCCATTTGAACTGGCTTCATGTGCACATCAATGTCTGGGTTGTTCCTAACCATTTTATTGAACTTGGACATTTGGATTGCACTTGTGTTGAATCCAACTTATAGCTCGGGGTTTGACCTTATGCTCATGTCGTGACTTTATTTTCATTGCACTTGAGTTTAACATAGCTTTTGTTTGGGTTTGACCTTGTGCTCACCTGTCCCTACAGTTTTATCAAGTGTATATCGATGTGAACGGCCTTGTGGCATGTACAGTGATACACTATGCATGTCACAAATTGTTCGTGTATGATGAATTCAAAATAAATATGATGACGAACAACCCAAATAACTGAGATATATAATATTTTCAAAAACACATTTTACTTTACACTGCAAAAATATTCCATTTTCAATTTTACCACGACATTGTTTATTTTGCAGATAACTTTGATGCGGGATACAAATGGGAATATAGCTGAAGAACAAATATGAGTGAACGAGTGATATGTAGTGAGGACAGTTGTGTAAATTGAAATGTATTATAATTGAAATTTTGTATATATAGTGAGAGCATAATTTTGTACTATTCAAAATTGTAATAAATATTTGTTTGAATAAAATATCTATTTTAATTTAAATTCTATATTATTTATTTTATTCAGCAAATATTTATTTAATTATGTGTAAATGAAGTAGTAGAATAAAAAATATATTTAAATGAATATATATATATGTTTATTATCATCAAATAAAAATCATATACTAGCATATTCAACAGGAAGGTTCCATAACAAAGTAATGGCGGAAGCAGCAGCAACTTATCGATTATATCGAAAGGTTTAAAGTCTTTTCTTTTAAATAATTTAACCTGGTCGAAAGTGACCAAGTCAAAAGCTCAAATTCGAAAGCAAAGCGGGGGAAAGCTTTTCTCTTACCAAATAATTATATTCCAACCTCTTGGGTCATCAACCTTTCGGCTTAGAACATTTCAGCTATATTAAATTCAATATATACCAAATACTTGATATCTTATGCATTGAACTTTGACCTTATCGAAAGGTAACCTTTTGAGATGAAAGGTCTGTCATAGAAGGTATACTATCGTATGGGCTAAAACATGGAAAAAGAGTGATTTTTGTTTTTATACTTAAAAGGGAAACTTTTCAACTAACCTGCCTTTGTTTGTCAGATTTTCATTGGTCAATAAAATACTTTTTAGAAATGTGCTGCCGTAATTCCCAGAATTTATAAATCATTTTATTTTGCAAAATGCTCCTTCTCCTTTATAAATATGTAAAGCATTTAAGTCACATACCTTAAATAATTTTTATGCCTCTCAAATTTCTTAGGAAAATTCTATAAAAATCTTAGAAAAACTATTTCAATATATTACCTAACATATTAAAATTTCAAACCCAAACAATTGATATTTTAGCTGAAAATAATTTATAACCCAATAAACAATTTTCTTCATTCGAAAATTCATTTAAAATGAATAATAAGTCAAAAAATTATGAAAATAAAATCCCGTCTCTAAAATATTATTCCAGACCTATATTTAAATTTCCAAGGTATTCGAATGTCATTAAATAGGATTTTCATGTTAAACATATTATAATATACGAATAAACATTTATAATTTCACCAACTATAAATATATGTATCTTTAAACATCAAACATGGCAATAATGTAGCAAATTTTTTTTGGATCTAATCACAAAGCTGAAAACTAAAAGAATTAGGGATGTAGTAATTATTCACCTTAGATTTTGAGATTGTAGATGAGATTTTTTTTAGTGTTAAATTATTTGATTTCTTCTTTCCTCTTGAATCTTAGCTTTACTTCTTGTCTTGAGAATGGAAATGGTGACTGGCCTTAGAAATTTAGTTTTTTAGTGAAATGAGAATGAATGAACGTGAGTTACCATCTCATAAGGTTTAGGGTATATAGTTTTACTATTTCCCATAATGCCCTTCTCATTTCCTAACACATTACCTAGTGTTATTTTTTTAGTTAACCCACTAAGCATGACATAGCTACCTTTAACTAATCTAATATCAACTTATTAATCATCACATTATTTAGTTTAGTTTAATTAATTAAATATCTTAAATAAGGTTATAAAAATATGGAGTGTCATAGTCTAGTTGATGGCTTTTCCAATGGATAAACCTTTGTCTATCCCAAATCAGGACAATTCTTCATCTTATGTTCAAGTTTATTGCAATTAAATGACTTAGCTTTCGCCTGTACTTCAGCATGGTACATGTAAAGGCTTACCCTTGTGAATGTACTGATTCAATGCCTAAAAGCAACATTTGAACTCACATTATTCCAACAAGGACAGATCATTAGGTTGACATAGTTTGTATGGTATAGATATAAATATAAATTTTAAGCATATGAACTTTTAGATCTCATAGTGGAAGGAATAAAACATAAATAACCAAAATTAACTAAATATATATGCTTAAAGAAATAGTGATCGAACATAAAAAATAAACCGGGGATGGTTCCAGATATTTAACTAAAAAGGAAAATATTTATCTACCTCACTAATATAATAAGATATGGGTATAATGAATGATAATAAAATAATTCCATCACACGTGGTCACCTTTCCACATATTTTACTCTATTCATGCAACCTACTACTCTTTAGATAAGGTATAAAGAGAAAAAGAGAGAAGGGAATAGACATAGTATGGTGAGTAAGAAATATCACTAATGAAATGCTGTTAATATATAGATAATTATCGTTTATAATCTACACAATCTAGTTGTATTTACCTGAACAAGTATACCTACATCCAATTGCTAAGTCATATTATATAGCACATCAACATATAATTTTCCTAAACTCCAATAACAGCTCATATGGATTCCACCCAAAGGTCAGACCTCCCAAAACTAGGTAAATATAACATTATATCGAGTATACAGTCTTGATGGTAAACTTTTAATACAATCATAGTACCGTAACACATCGAGTATATAGTCTCAATGCATAACCTCCTACATATTACATCAACTATTCCACATACCCTATTGCTCAAATGATAGCATACATGGTTCAACTAACAAATCAATTCTGCAATAGGTACATCGACCGACACAACGTAAACCTCGCTATATGGATATCTCCATTCTTCCAACGATCCATATATTGAAATGTGCGATTCGTGGGTCTAGTAGTAATGATAGTAGCAATCTAAATGCGGTACAATCCCAAGCCTAAGACGAGTGTCACATTACACTATGTCGGGACACCGTATGGAACTCTAACATGTGGAACAAGTGGGGAAGACTATCCTCAAACACATTACATGGCCTACACTAGGTCTAGGTTCAACATATGTGAGCTATAACCTTCGATGACTATTAAACATCAAATAATCGACTATTCATTTGTTTATATTTTCTCTATAGGGCGCTTCACTGAACTGATTGAAAGTGATCTGTCAACTGTTGGACTGTCTAGCCAATTGTTGGAACTTTTTTGAACGACCATTTTACACTATTTCATTTTGGATTCCTATAGTATATAATTGGATAACTGTTGGGTTTTGGTCAACCGATCTTTTGCCCGCTATTACATTTTAACACTCCATTCTTTATTGTTTTGTCCAATTTCACTCGTTCAATGATTTTTCCATCTTCTTTGACTTTGTGCACAACTTCTATTCCATTATTAGTTTATTTTAATACTTACTCATGTTCATTATCATCTTTTATTTTGGTTAAACAATCATCAGTTCATTAATTATAATTATAACACATTTCCGATGTACTTTGCCGATATTATCACATATGTCCTAATGTGATCAATATTTCCAATAAACTACTTCTATTTATGACAAATTAGAGTCCAAATTCGTTTTTCATCAGTTCAATATGGTTTTAGTATGATTTACGTATCTAATTAATCATCCTTAAATTCATGTCAATTTTCGTAATTAAGGTGATGATTTATGACTCCTCCAATTATCAATTTATTTATGAATAATAAAAAATTTATCAAATCAATCCTAAATTATATCAGTAAACCTTAATAAGAAAAATAAATATAATTTATTGCCTATCCAGCCACAACCCTTCATAATTAAATCTCACTATAATTGTCGATTTGAATGAAATCTCCAAGCTCTCTCCACTAATCTAATTTGCCTTGGATATTCTCTCCACTAATTTGAGTTTATATTGATTATAATTAGTTTCTCTCACTTTTTTTCCGTTTTGATATTTTATTGGATTAATTCGGTGTTAATATGAGGTAGAAAAGTAGAATTTTTGGTTCAAAGATGTACAACTGCTACTAGATGAAGTAGAAGGTTATTAGAATAAAAGTATATGTTCTTTTCCTCAAAATATAACCCCTAATCTTTAAAATAATCCTTCGTCTCACTTGGGCTTCCAAAGCATTTGGCCCAGAAAACTTGTTATAGTAAATAGCCCATATCTCTTTCATCCGGTATCCGTTTCTAATGTTTTATATATAATTTTAGGGTGTAAAAGTATATTGATGCAAAGATGCAGTAAGATTTCCCAAATTCCTTAATTTCTATAAAACCCATTTATGTAGTTTATGTGAAATTACCAAAATACCCCTTTTAAGATGATTGATTATTTATATTCAAATTAAGGTGTATTCTATTCTCCCTTCTTAAAAGAAATTCATCCCTAAAATTCCAAGAAAAGGAGAAATGTAACTCATAGACTCAACCATACAATAACAACCGTATATATGTGCGTTACATGCACTCAAACCACGCCATAATGAAATCAGTCCAAACTATTCATGTCAAACTATCTAATTGAAACATTCTAGCAATATAAGATATGATATCTACGTGAATACCAATTGTAACCTGCATATAAATAGATAATATATATACTAATAGTAATACATGTAAATATATCATACACATTTATCCAATCAAATATGTGTCATGATTATAGCAGTGATAAATGCAATTAATGTATCCACTACATGAAAGCAAATCATAGCATATAGGCATGTAAGCAAAACACTCTACAATATACTGATAATTTCTATATATATCCAACATGTAGACATAAAGTAAAACTCAACAACAAAACATAAGCAATAAAACATAGCATACTACACCAACCAATTTTCTAATATGAAAATAAAATATGGTAAACGTATTGGAAAAGAGCGAGGGATGAGAAGCTCTAACAATCTCCTTTGGTTCCCAAGTACTTCCATCCAAATCATTTCCCTATTGGACTCTAGCCAATTTACCTACTTTGTTTCAGAGTCACTTTATCTTATGCTCAAAGATGCGAGTAGGCACATGATGAACAAGTGACTCTCTTTAACTTTGACCTCCTCTAATTGACTCAGATCGACCATAGTAACTTAATTGCAAAAACATTTCTACCAATATGACATGTGGAAAAGTTCATGAATTGGTGCTAACATTTTAGGAAGCTCCACTCTATATGCTAACTTTTCTACTCTATCCAATATCAAAAAAAAATCCATACAAACCTCGATGCCAACTACTCGAAATACCAAACCTTATAACATGTCTCAATGCCAAAATCGTCACAAAAACCATGTCACCTATAGTAAATTTCAACTTTATACATCTCTTATTAGCAAACCATTTCTACATATCCTATGCTTTTTCACCCTTTTTCGATTTAGATACATTCTTTGAAATCCCATTAATCATCTCCGGCCTAAGAATAATCCTTTCTATAATGTCCCTCCAAAAGATGGAGATTTGCAGGGCCATCCATATAGCGACTCGTATGGAGTCGTCCCAATACTTGCTTGATGGCTATTGTTATAGGAAAACTCTACTAATGTAAAGTGGTCTTCTCAAGAACCTCCAAAATCTAGAATACACATACAAAATAAATCCTCCAACACTTGGTTCACTTGCGTAGTATGTCTATTGTACTCAAATTTAGTTTTAGTGCCCAAAACCGCCTATAGACTCCTCTAAAACTCACCAATAAATATGGATTTCGATCAGTGACAATACTAGAAGGAACTCCATATAGTCAAACTGCCTCTTTAACATATAAAATAACCAAAGATGCAGTTATGATCGCACTTCTAATTGATATAAAATTAGCACATTTGATTAGTCGATCAACAATATCCCAAACATTCATTTCTCTTCTCTTTCTAGACGATTCATTAATAAAATGCATCAAAATACTTTCCCACTTCAATTACAGAACATCAAAAGGATGTAACAATCCACTAAGCTTTTCTATTTTATGCCTTAACTCTTTGACATGTCAAATACTGAAATGAATTCTACTACATGCTTCTTCCTACCCAACCAATAAACTACCCTCTTCATATCTTAATGCGTTTTCACCACCTTAAAGAATAATTATCCTATAATGATGGGACTCATCATGTGTCGAGTTATTTAGCTCTATAATAATTAGAACACGCAAACTACAGTCTCTACAAAGCCACCCTTCAAAATAAATATAATAATGATCTAAATGACTCAAATGCTAAACTTTACCAAGCTGCTCAAAAATAACCAATAACTCTGTATCTTGATTTTGACTCAAACTGGCATAATTCGTTAGTAAATGCTGAACATCTAAAGCTGCTTATAACCCTGGTGGTATATTTGACGACGGTCAAAAATCAAATATAGAAATGAACTTTATAATCTGGGTTTTAGACCAAGTAGTTTCTAAATGAATTGAACGTCAGAATGAAGATGAATTGTTCCAAGGACTTGGAGGCATGCTTTGAAGGAAAATGGAAAAAGCTTCAAAGAGTTGGAGCACAAAAGAAGCAAGGAAAGCGATCAGTTTTTACCTTTTTTAGGTTGGTACCGATATGTTTTTTGGCATGTAGGAAGGTTCGGGAGCAATGGTCAACAAATGGTTGGGTAAAATGATCGTCCAGGGACCCATTTCTAAATAAGTAGGTGAAAAACTCCATAAAGCTCTTAAAAAATGGCAAGTACCAAATTCAGAAGCAAACCAAGGCGCTATTGTATATTTTCGAGGGGACTAATAGAGGATAGCAGCCGAGTCATTTGAGGCTTATGATCGTTGACTCGAAAGGGTGGTTACGAAGAGATGACAGATTGTGTGTTCCTGTTATTATGGATGTGATTGACATGGTTTTAGCTGAGTCACATCATTCTAGTATAACCATTCATACTAGTGGAAGATATGAAGAGAGTCTTTTATTGGCCTAGTATTAAGAAGCATGTGATAGAGTATGTGGCCACATGTATGATTTGCTAGAGATCAAAGACGAATTAGAAGAAGCAAAAAGGATTGTTAGCCATTAGTTATTCTTCAATGAAAGTGGGAGAGTATTCATACAAATTTCATTGACGGACTACGTAGGAGTACCAAGGGGAATAAGTGTATTTGGGTTATAGTTGACCAAATGACCAAATGTTCTCATTTCATTCCGGTTAGAAGTATGAGAACTGCAACATCTTTAGCTACACATTATGCGAGGGAGATAGTTATGTCACATGGAGTTCCTTCTAGCATCGTGAGCGTTTGAGATTCACTTTTCACTAGTGAGTTTAGAGGAGTCTGCAAGAGGCATTAGGCATGAAGTTGAGTTTGAGTACCGCTTATCAACTGCAAATAGACGGACAAGCGGAGAGGGTGAACTAATTATTAGAGGACTTACTTCGGATATGTATCTTATATTTGAGACGCTCTTGGGTGGATCACTTGCTGCTAGTGGAATTTACTTATAATAATGGCTATCAAGTGAGTATTGGGATGACACCGTTCGAGGCGTTGTACGAGAGGCCTTGTAGATTTTTGTCGCGTTGGTGGAACACTATGGATAGTATTATTCTTGGATCGGATATGGTAAAGGACACACCATAGAAGGTAAAATTGATCCGTAAGAGATGAAAACTACACGAGACAGGCAATAGTCCTTTATTGGCAGGAGATGCATGAAATAGGAGCTCGTAGTGGATGGTATGTTTTTTGTGAAGATTTCAACGCTTGGGCATGTTATGAGAATTGGTAGTTCAAGGAAGTTAGCATCGAGATTTGTAAGGCCTTTTCCGATTATATGAAGAGTATGGAAGTTAGCTTATAGAGTGACGCTTCTTGAGACGTTAGTGAGAATACACGATGTTTTCCATCTATCCATTTGGGAAGTGTCCACATGATACAATAATTATACTCGAAGCGAGTCATCTAAAGGAGGTGGAGGTAGATAGGGAGTCACTTGTTCGCTATGCTTCCACTCATATTCTTGGGCATGGTACAAAGTGATTTTGCAATAAGGTTATCAAGCTTGTTAATGGTCAGTGGGGAGATAATCCAGCATAAAGCACATGGAATCCTATGGAGAGGATTTGAGCTACCCGCTCACAACTCTTTTTTGGTACGTTTTCATTTTAGTCTAATAGGTATAAACTACTTAAGGGTTAGGTTCTAGATTAGTATACCCCATAAGTTAGGACCATAGGATGGTAGGAATGGTTGAAAACATGTAATTTTCATATGTTTTGGATGATGGATGCTAGTGGATGTAATTATTCAATTAATCTATGCACACGTAGGCAAATATATTCTTGAGCTAACACATACACCCTCACCTATTTTATTTCACTAAGTGATATGCATATGCTTGTTAAATATGGAGTAAATGGTTGTTCACACATGAAGAGTTGCTAGTATATTTACATAGGATGTTGCATACATTTGGATGCATGACATAAACACTTGCATTTCAAGAGGTCGACTAGATCAAGACACTGGCTGATTTCTGCATTAATATATGATCATGTGCATACCATGCTTATATGCACATATTTGCACTAGAATATGATTTAAGGACAATGATTGCCAATCGTTGATAGATGAGTAGATGGTTATACTTGTTGATTTCTGTATGTCCAAGTCACATATTTAGGTCCTCGGAGATTTTAGAGACAAAATCCTTTTAAGGAGGGAGAATGTGTCGCCCTGAAAATTTAAGCGCAAAATTTAAATAAAAGAATTAAAGTCAAATATAACAAGGCGCAAAAATAGAATTTTTGCAAACGTCCGAATCTGGCTACGAAACTTGCATCATTGCGTTTTAGCGATTTTCTAGACAATTTTCATATATGATCAATTGAAATCGAAGCTAGTATGAAAAAGTTATAAACGTTTTAAATTTTGAAATTGAAAACAATTTAATAAAACAAAATTGAAAATAAATAACCTAAATTAGAAAGTTCCACCGTTCGACAGCATCACCCTGACCTATCGACCCCTATCGGTGGACCGCCCTAACGCAAAGCGATCGACTGATAGATGTTTCAAGACGAGGGTTTGATTAGGCCAACGGCTCGGATTTAATCGTATATTTTTATCAGCGTCCAAATTTAGATCAAATATACTGGACAGCTAGTATTCACTTAAACCCCTATAAATACAACATTAACACAAACCTTGATTCACAAAAATTAAAGCAGAACATCTAGACTCTATCAAGTTCAAATCTCTTCCTCAAATCACAAACTTCTTCAAAAATAAATAAAAATAGAGATAGAGAGATTAAAGAAATTAAATCAAGTAGAGAGCTAGCAAACAGAGTAGATCCCAAGCATAATTCGAGGGGTTAACTTGGATTTGAGGTGAGTGTGTATATTTTTAATTAGATGGTTTATATGTAGTTAATTTTAGTATACCATATGTGATTTAGATGGCCAGAAATTAAATTAAGAATCATGTTGTTTAGTTCTAAAATCGAATAATATATATAAATTGATGCAAACCTATTACATAGAATTTGGTCTGGGTTATACCCTTTTTCTAATCAAATATGAATTCATATAACTTGTTAATGTTGACGTTAAACCTTTGTTAAACTACTTTATTGTAAATTGAAATTGATTACGTGGTTGGGTAAATACAATTTAGAGTTGAAATTGCTATAATATGAAAATTGTAGGGTTACTGTTCAGAATTTGGAGAATGATTGTGATTAACGAATAATTAACAAATGATTAATGAAAATTGATAATGATGATAAATTAACCTAAAATGTTCGACCTGACTGGTCGACCACACCCATTGGAGTAGTCAATAGTAAGCGATCGACTGCTCAATGAGTAAACTGTCAACTTATTGGCATTTCCAAACTGCACTTACAGGAATTTCTACAGTGGAGGTGCAACATTGATGATGATGTCTGATGGAGTGTGTGGGCCGACACTAATAGGAATTGCTTAGTATTCACCATGTCGTGACATGATTTTGTGTTGTTGATGAGTCCGGGCGTAGTGCAGTATGAGGCTTTAGGTTACCATTAAAAGGTGGACACGGATGTAACGACGATGAGACATCCAGGGAGTTTACATTGCAGGCTCTGCCTCGATACGTAATTAGGATATGTGCAGTTGTAGTTGTGGAACTATAGTCCTATGGTTGATACAGTATATGTAGTCTTAATGTGGGAAACTTAATCCCATGGTTGATATTATAGGCAATCCCTATTTAGAAATAGTTTCTGTAACTATTAACATATCACTGGTTGTCTTGAGATTCGATTAGTTGTTCAACCCTAAGTGTGAGCCTGCACAAGTCGTTAGTGTAGGTATGTTTTAAGTTAAATCTCTTAGGCAAATGGAAAAAGTAATTCATGGACACTTGTAGGACAAATTAGGTCACATAGAGTATCATTAAACTCAATTGCATATTGTAACATCCCGAAATTTTTAACAATATCAATTTAATAATCTGTATTAAAATTAAATTGATATTGATATTTTGTTAATAATAATTCAAATTGGTTTAATAATATTCTTCAATAAATTTTAATTAGTTATTTTATCTTTTAAAAATAATAAATTGGTTTCTATCTATAATATAAATATATAGTTTATATTGTAAATAGATTAGCATTGTTTTAAATTTAATAAATAAAGCATATTTTTCTAATTTGAATACTTGTACTAATTTGGAAATTAGTTTTTTTAATAGATTTTCAAAGTTATTCAATAAATAATCTTGGTTTGAATTTAATAAATGAATCATAATTTAAAATTTAAAATATATACATTAATAAATTGGAAATTTTGATTTTAATTTAATGTTAAGTTTTTCAAAGCTATTTAATAAATAAATATTATGATTTTAAAATTTGATAAGATAAATATTTAAATGTTTAAAGTAATTTAGCTTGAGTTTTAAATTTAAATTGAATTAACGAAAAGTTTTATGGCTTAATAAAATAGATAATTTATTAATAAAAATATAATTTCTTTTAAAATGTTTTTAATTTAATAATGAGTCATTTCTAAAAATAATATCAATAGTGTATTGTTTTACAAATAGGTTTGGAATAAAATAGCTATTGTTATTTCAAATTTTAATTATATTTATAACTTGATTTTTAAAATATTAGATTTTGAATTCAAATTTAAAATCCAAAGTATAGATTTTTAATTTGTTTTTATAATCATTATTTATAAGTATAGTGTAGCGACCCGACTTCCTATCTCCAGGAAATCGCATCACTAGTGAAGAAAGAAAGGGATAGAAGAAGAAAAGAAAGAGAAAGAAGAACACAACAGCAACAGATAACTCACAGCGGAACGAATAAAATATAATATATCAAATAAATAATACATAGTATCGTAATACATCAGAGTACACAACTTATACAACACATATTAGACAGTTATAAACATCTGTCTAATTCATACAATTCAACTATACAAGATACAGATTTTACCAACACAGCGGAAACATAATATATCTACACGTGGAAGCCTCCTGCTCCATTACTCCTCCAGAATTCGTCAAGCTAACCTGATCCACTTGACTACTCATGCATAATATGAGTACCCAAGAGTTTAATTAGATAATTAAAAAAAACAAACATCTTAAAATATTTTAAACTTGAAATCTAAAATTCAGTTAACACTTTTTATAAGCTTGAATAGCATTAATCTTTCATCAAGGATTAAGTTTAACTTTAATAATTTCGTTTTTATAATTTGAACTTGATATCAAAATAACAAGTTAAACATAAAAACCTGTACCCCTTTTTTTTTTACTGAACTTAGACCAGATTCCACCGTCCTCAATACTCGAGCTATCCATCTAGAAACCCTGAGTACAAACCCAGGCAGCTCTCGCGTCAACCCCGAAGCGACTTGGCCCCTCCCATCTTCTTCGAGTCGGTCACGAACAAAACACGGTATCCCACCCGAGTTAAAGTCCTTCTTCCCCAAAATCCAACAGCCAGTGTACAGCATGTACACTCGTGCACTTGCACCACGATCTCCGGCCAGCGTTGCTCATCACAACCAACGACGATCACCACTCCCCCCTCACGAGCTCCAAACCATACTCAGATCGAACCAAACGCAAGCGATTCAAAATTTCACCATTTCGAATCGAACCCAAAAGAACAACGCGACCCATCGCGGCCACAAAATCACCCAAACGCCGATCATCACACACTCTTGAACCCCGCCCTTTCACCAACGAACGCCACACCCAAGTACATCGTCCACCCCAAAAACGAGCGAACTCGGTTCAACATACCCGCGGCCATGTCTGATTGATCATGCCGAAAGCAACAGCTAACAAAAACCCTACTTCCTCAAAATTCCCTTAATTCACTCAATATAAAAATTCCTTTGAATTTTTCCTAACATCTACATCCTACAAACAAGCATCAATCCAAGTTTCACACCAAATCACAGTATGGATAATCGGTAATTCACTAAAATCCAATTTACGAATAAACCCCAAATTCTCCCTATTTACACAACTAAAAATCATGAAACAAGTATTAAAAATCATGAATTTCCATTGCTATTCCAATCATACAATCAAAATTTAAGTTTAAGTTCATAAATTTTTTAGCCCAAATTGATTTTCTACTGTAAATTTAAAATTCTGAGAAACTCCTCCATTTTTAAATCCTATGATTATTTTTAGATGATAAGTTATGTGATTTCAAACAGTTTTCATTTACAAATCAATATCAAATTTGCCCAAAATCAAGTTACTGATTTTTGAAGTATCTTGAACTGTTTTAGTAAACACAGTATCTATTTTGAATTTATACAGGAAATTCAACAATTAAATTCAACATGCATTTAAATGTAAAACGAATTTCATATAACATAATACATATTAACACATGCATCAACATTCAATCACAAGTTGAACCAAAACTGTTTTTAAAAACATTTACTCACCTTAAAGATGCAGGCAGATTTTATAACAGAGCAGTTTCAATTTGCTTCCAGGATTTGAATAAATTCCAGGCACCTGAATCTTTTTTAAGACTTTAACTATGCTTTCCTGATGGAATTTACTCCTTTGCATGCTTATAAATTGAGGTAGTTCTTCATGCAGGTTGAAGATTTTATGTTGCAGATTTAATTTTTGCTTTGAAGAATTTAAATTTCAGATTTTGGAAATAATTTCTGTTTTGAGTTAAGAAAGAAAACAAAGGGAAAATGTTTTTGAGAAAACTAATCTTCTTCTTAAAAATTTTATTAAAATTTAAAATGAGAATTTTGCCACATGTTCTTAAAGATTACACTTGTCATTTATATCCTAATTTACTTACATTTGTCATTTAACTTACTTAATCACTTTACATGTGTTAAAGACCTTTGCAAAAATTGCTTTTAAAACCTTATAAAAATAATATTTATATCTTAGATCTATGTAATATGAATATTTGTATTTTTAATGTTAATAAACTTTTGAATTTAGATAAATATACAAGTGTTAAAGATATTTTATAAACATTGGTTTAATACATAGCTTATGTTTTTAAAACAAATAAATGTATGATATATGTATTTTTAAAATTTAAAACATTTATGTATATACTTATAACCATTTTAAATTCAAACTTTTAATAGAAACAAAACAAAGCTTTAAATTATAATTTCATACATATTCAAATTATTAATAGATTTAAATTCAATTTCAAAACAAATATCAAATTATAACATATGCTTACATATATTACAAATTTGAAAATTCAACTTTATTTAAAACAAATGATATTTGCTATTCACAATATATGTCAAACAATATATTATAAATAGAATAAAATTTCATTAGCTTTTGAAAAACAATTCTTGTCAAATTTTGCCAGATTAAAATTTCAATAACCTTTAAAAGTTTAAATTAACCAATTTAAATTAAAATTACAAAGAAAAAAATTATCAAACCAATTAAATTACTATTGCAGATTATTAAATCGATATTGCCCAAAATTCCGGGTCGTTACAATCCTCCCCCCTTATAAGAATTTCGTCCCCGAAATTTTAAAAGCAAAGTTAATTTAATAACCCAGCAAAAAATTTAATTTAATCAGCAAAGCATTCCTAACAATCAGTAACTAACATCCAAAGCAATCAATCACACAAACAAACTTAACTAATTATCCTGACATACGTCAGAATAAAACACTAATACTATTTCGAGTTTCCCAAATAAAAATAACTGGGAGACTCGCTCCACCAAAGCTAACTAACAAACTAACTACACTACCAAAATCCAGGGCTCCTCTCTTCTCTAGATCCACCAATCCTGAACAGAACAATCAGACTATACTCAAGTCTAACACAACTTCCAAATCCAACTGAACTACAGATTCAACAACCAATAATGAATCATACTCGTACTCTCTCAGAGATACGTGATACACAATGAATTCCAGCTATCCAAACTGGCAATTCAATCTTATAAATAACAGATCTTATCTTATCAGAACACAGATAAGAAATCTCAAATGCCATAGCACTAACTAACCAATCTTACTCAATTTCTGATCTCTTAACCCGAGAAATCTTAACAACAAATGAAGTCTCCAACTTCGAATTCAAACTCCTTATCTCAAATCTGTATAACTCGACAGACAATCCAGGGCTGCCAATCTCTTCCTGATTAGCTCATCCTATGCTAATACTTACAGAAACAACTAGACCAAAGCAAACTAGCTTCTGGATCTTATCCAACAGAAAAGCCTTCCATAATCCGTTGAAATCCAGAACACAAGCTCCACTTCTCAAGCAATAGCAAATAGAACTTGCTTCCTTCCTTGCACAGCTGCTACCTCGCTTCCGCTGCACAACTCTGATTCTGAAATAGATGAGAATACTGTTGATGAACACAAGTACAAACTTATCCACTAAATTCGGGAAACTTTGTTCATCAAATCCATAAAAATCTGAGTGACTCATCTGACTCAGTCACACAACCTTACTACGGAATCCAATTCAAAAGCTAGATCTAACCAAATACAAATTTCAAAAATAAATTCTTGAGCTGCTACACCAATCTCTACTTCTCTAAGAACCATCCTACAACCAGGCTAACTTCCAAATCACTTCTGGAACCAAAACAATATGGATCTCAATTCCAGATGCAGACAAACTACTGATTACTCCAGCAGCTCCTACTTCCTCATGAGAATCCTCAGCTTCAAACAAAAGAATGCTCAAGAAAATTCCAAACCAATCGCAAGTCACTTTTGCGATCCAACCTAGTTCGGATTCCAAAGAAACTGTCCTCTCTTTACCAATTAGAACAGCTTAAAGCTTTTCCAAACAAGGTTAACTTTTCAAGAAAACTTTCTCCATCTGCTCGAACTGCTACAAGAAGAACCATAAAGATTCCTTAGCCAATGGAGAAACAAGCCACACCGCAGCTTCCAAACTCTACCTCAATGACACTACAAAGCTCCAAGACCTTCTCGTCAGCACACCTAACACTTCCGAGCTGCACTGCTACCACAGCTAACCAAAGACTTCTAATCCAAAGGCTTCCCGAACCCCAAAACCATCAACAAACCACACAACAGAACCTTCGAGATGGCAAACAACCCAAAAGAAACTCGGGCTCCAAACCAAGCATCAACATCTCGCACTCCTTAAGGAATAACAATGAGACCATGCCTGAAGAGAAGCAACTTATAGTCCTTAGTCTCATATTCCAGAATAGCCAACTTCCTTACTGAAGATCCAGATAACTTCTACACAGACGAGTCTTCCCTGAGACAGGTAAAGACTGCTCCTCAACCATCTTTAAAACTGCTTCAGGAGAAAACTTCCCCGGAAATATCCAAGAATACTGCATCTCATCATGCAGTTATCAAGATACCATCACTTACTACTGCACTACCATCAAATCCAAACTCAAGAAAAATTCGCTCACCCGAGCGAAATCCAAACTTACACTTCAAGGATAGACTCCGAATCTTTAAAAGATTTCCTTCGGATATTAGAGAAATCCTTACTCCAAACAACAAAACTCACTCGAGACGGTATTAGGTCTACAGTCTCGACAAATACTTCCAACCTCCACATATGGACCTCATCCTATGGTGGTAATCGTGTTACTCACACAAACCACTACTCCATCTACCTTTAAACTTATGCTGGAAAATCCGAACAGATAACCCAACAGATCAGGTAGATAAAAATATATATATAGTTATATATAAAAATTACAAATACGCTCTCTCAAGAAAGACACCTCCACAGAGCCTAGGTATTCACTCAACCTAATGCTCCCTAAAGAAAGACATACTTCAGAGCTTAGGTATTCGCTCAGCCTAACGCTCTGATACCAACTGTAACGACCCGACTTCCTATCTCCAGGAAATCGCATCACTAGTGAAGAAAGAAAGGGATAGAAGAAGAAAAGAAAGAGAAAGAAGAACACAACAGCAACAGATAACTCACAGCGGAACGAATAAAATATAATATATCAAATAAATAATACATAGTATCGTAATACATCAGAGTACACAACTTATACAACACATATTAGACAGTTATAAACATCTGTCTAATTCATACAATTCAATTATACAAGATACGGATTTTACCAACACAGCGGAAACATAATATATCTACACGTGGAAGACACCTGCTCCATTGCTCCTCCAGAATTCGTCAAGCTAACCTGATCCACTTGACTACTCATACATAATATGAGTACCCAAGAGTTTAATAAAACAGAAAATAAACACTCGGGTCAGACAGGGGTATGGTGTGAGTAAACAGTTTAAGATTGCTTAACTTTAGAAAAACTTTTGAAAGAAAAGGTATCGCGTAAGACTTCCCACACATAAACATGGAAAAGTTTTTACCTTACGCTAACCAAAACATTTGATAGGAAATCCAGTGATATTATAATAGTGTCTAGGGTTTTCAAGTAAATAAGAAATAGGCGAAATTGTTACATGATTAAATTCCAACTACTAGCCACAAAAGTAGGCAATACAATCAAAACCGTAGGGTCTCGTAGGGAAAATGGGTTTCCATCAATGGCAGGGCTATTGGGGTAACGCCCGTCACAGTAAGTGGTCTAGATCACCGTACCGAGGATTACTCCCTTCATCCCCTGCAACACAAGGCCGGAACCATTCCTTACTGAACAGTCCCGAATAAGACAACCCCGGCGGTTGTCCGGAATTCAACTGCCCCACACAGCCGAATAAAAAGGGACTTCTAGACAGGGGTAAATCTTGCTCTCCAGTGGGTGCGACCCACGAAGCCTTGCTGCACCTCCCCTGTTTTAGCCATTCCCGGTTGATGAGGCTTGAGGCTGCGATTACCTTTATAGAACACATCTATCTTAGAATGCTCATCGTCCGCCTGACGATGTGCTGAAAGCATTCAATCCATACAAGTTCGTTCCGGGTTCGAACGAAACCGAAGGCACTATCTCGTTGCACTCATATTGGAATCACCCTTAGAGTCAACGACCATAGCCCTTGCACTCTAATCTCCATCTCGAATCTATAAGTACTATTCCGTCAAACTCATTACGGAATCACCCACAGAGTTATACTGACGTATAGCCCTTACACCTCGAGTCTTCACTTGCACCACTTGGATTAACAACCTAACGTTAATTGGAATCGATGTGGTTTTCGGATTCCAAATATGGAAACCCGATCCCGGTCTCACCGAAACCGAACGCCATTTTAATGTCCAAGTTGTACTTAAGGGATTTAAACAGTTTAACTTATTCAGGATGATATAAACAGATAGATGAATAACATTATCACAATAGATGATTCATATAAACCATTCATCTTACAAAGCAGCATATCACAACATAGATATCCAAATCATCCAATATCAACCAATCACCCAATATCAATCATCCAATATCATTCAACATCCAATATCTATCACTCAATATCAATCATTCAATATCAACCATTCAATATCAATCAATTACCCATAGCAGAATTGATTAACTCTTAATTAATTTAATTAACCTCTAGTTAAATTAATTACTACCCTTTAATCATTTGGATTATCCTAACTCCTGCTTCATTGATTTATTACAAAACAAATTCATTAATCATCTTCAAATGATCTTCCTAATTAATCTTCCTCGATTAATTATCCTTAATTACCTTTGAGTAATTATCCTTATCCATATTCAGTAATTAACCTTTAATCACTATCATTAATTACAAAATTAATGGTCCTTCATAAATTAATTAACTATAATTAATAACATTAATCCTTAATTAATTACAATTAATTAATCATATTTAAATTAATTACTTAAATTAATTACTTCATCAATTATATTAATTAATAATCTTTATTAATTAATAATCCTTTAATTAATTAAATAATTAACTTGTAATTAATCATCTTATTAACCATAAACAGTAATTAACAATTTGTAATTACTTATCTTAATTAATTAACTTCTTAATTAATTATATTAACCCTTTGATTAATTACTTAAATTAATAAATATTAATTACTTCATTAAGTAATTAATTAAATTAGCAATTAATCCTTAATTAAATACTTTATTTATTAATTCCATTTTAATTAATTACACTTAGTAATTAATCTTAAACTAATCTCATTCTTTAATTAATTAATCATATTAATTAATTAACTAAAATAAATTAAGTAATTAACTCTTAATTACTTACATAAGTAATTATCTCTAATTATTTCCTTTAATAAATCTTAATTACTTTCTTAATTAATTACTTAACAAATAATTAATTACATTATTAAATAATTCTTAATTAATTAATTAATTAATCCATAATTAATTAACTTTAAACAATCATATTAATCAATTCTTCAATTCATAATATTAAGTGATTCCATTAATCACTTTCATTAATTACTACCATGAGTAACTTCCCTAATTACTTCCCTAAGTAATTAACATTCTAATCACATTCAAAAATTAACCATTGATTACTTCATTAAGTAATCACACTTAATTAATCCATAATTAAGTGATTATTTAAAATTAGATAAACAATTAATTAATTATTTAAAATAAATTAAACAATTAATTAATTACTTCTAATATATTCCAAAATCTTTAATTAATTAAGAAAACATCGTTCCTAATTAACTTTTACTTATTAATGAATCATTTAAATAAGTATCCTTACATTCAAAACAAAGATAAATTAACCTTATTTATCTTCATAAATAAATCATTTGAAATTAATCAAATTTTATTAACCTTAATGACAAATTTATTCAATAATTATATCTTAAACTTCATTTGGAAATAAAGCATTGAGAAATCAAATTTGAAAACTTTAAAATACTTTAATTATCTAATTTAAACTTATTATTTTTCAATAAAAATTTGAAAACTTGTCATTAAAACATTGTTTTATACTTTACTTAAACTTTGATTTAATATTTAAATTCAAAACATTCTTTTTAAATTGAACTTCGAAATTTAATTAGATAATTAAAAAAAACAAACATCTTAAAATATTTTAAACTTGAAATCTAAAATTCAATTAACACTTTTTATAAGCTTGAATAGCATTAATCTTTCATCAAGGATTAAGTTTAACTTTAATAATTTCGTTTTTATAATTTGAACTTGATATCAAAATAACAAGTTAAACATAAAAACCTGTACCCCTTTTTTTTTTACTGAACTTAGACCAGATTCCACCGTCCTCAATACTCGAGCTATCCATCTAGAAACCCCGAGTACAAACCCAGGCAGCTCTCGCGTCAACCCCGAAGCGACTTGCCCCCCCCCCCCATCTTCTTCGAGTCGGTCACGAACAAAACACGGTATCCCACCCGAGTTAAAGTCCTTCTTCCCCAAAATCCAACAGCCGGTGTACAACATGTACACTCGTGCACTTGCACCATGATCTCTGGCCAGCGTCGCTCATCACAACCAATGACGATCATCACTCCCCTCCTCGCGAGCTCCAAACCATACTCAGATCAAACCAAACGCAAGCGATTCAAAATTTCACCATTTCGAATCGAACCCAAAAGAACAACGCGACCCATCGCGGCCACAAAATCACCCAAACGCCGATCATCACACACTCTTGAACCCCGCCCTTTCACCAACGAACGCCACACCCAAGTACATCGTCCACCCCAAAAATGAGCGAACTCGGTTCAACATACCGGAGGCCATGTCTCATTGATCATGCCGAAAGCAACAGCAAACAAAAATCCTACTTCCTCAAAATTCCCTTAATTCACTCAATATAAAATTCCTTTGAATTTTTCCTAACATCTACATCCTACAAACAAGCATCAATCCAAGTTTCACACCAAATCACAGTATGGATAATCGGTAATTCACTAAAATCCAATTTACGAATAAACCCAAAATTCTCCCTATTTACACAACTAAAAATCATGAAACAAGTATTAAAAATCATGAATTCCCATTGCTGTTCCAATCATACAATCAAAATTTAAGTTTAAGTTCATAAATTTTTTAGCCCAAATTGATTTTCTACTGTAAATTTAAAATTCTGAGAAACTCCTCCATTTTTAAATCCTATGATTATTTTTAGATGATAAGTTATGTGATTTCAAACAGTTTTAATTTACAAATCAATATCAAATTTGCATCCAAAATCAAGTTACTGATTTTTGAAGTATCTTGAACTGTTTTAGTAAACACAGTATCTATTTTGAATTTATACAGGAAATTCAACAATTAAATTCAACATGCATTTAAATGTAAAACGAATTTCATATAACATAATACATATTAACACATGCATCAACATTCAATCACAAGTTGAACCAAAACTGTTTTTAAAAACATTTACTCACCTTAAAGATGCAGGCAGATTTTATAACAGAGCAGTTTCAATTTGCTTCCAGGATTTGAATAAATTCCAGGCACCTGAATCTTTAATTTGAAAAGACTTTAACTATGCTTTGCTGATGGAATTTGCTCCTTTGCATGCTTATGAATTGAGGTTGTTCTTCATGCAGGTTGAAGATTTTATGTTGCAGATTTAATTTTTGCTTTGAAGAATTTAAATTTCAGATTTTGGAAATAATTTCTGTTTTGAGTTAAGAAAGAAAACAAAGGGAAAATGTTTTTGAGAAAACTAATCTTCTTCTTAAATTTTTTATTAAAATTTAAAATGAGAATTTTGCCACATGTTCTTAAAGATTACACTTGTCATTTATATCCTAATTTACTTACATTTGTCATTTAACTTACTTAATCACTTTACATGTGTTAAAGACCTTTGCAAAAATTGCTTTTAAAACCTTATAAAAATAATATTTATATCTTATATCTATGTAATATGAATATTTGTATTTTTAATGTTAATAAACTTTTGAATTTAGATAAATATACAAGTGTTAAAGATATTTTATAAACATTGGTTTAATACATAGCTTATGTTTTTAAAACAAATAAATGTATGATATATGTATTTTTAAAATTTAAAACATTTATGCATATACTTATAACCATTTTAAATTCAAACTTTTAATAGAAACAAAACAAAGCTTTAAATTATAATTTCATACATATTCAAATTATTAATAGATTTAAATTCAATTTCAAAACAAATATCAAATTATAACATATGCTTACATATATTACAAATTTGAAAATTCAACTTTGTTTAAAACAAATGATATTTTCTATTCACAATATATATCAAACATATATATTATAAATAGAATAAAATTTCATTAGCTTTTGAAAAACAATTCTAGTCAATTTTGCCTGATTAAAATTTCAATAACCTTTAAAAGATTAAATTAACCAATTTAAATTAAAATTACAAAGAAAAAAAATTATCAAACCAATTAAATTACTATTGCAGATTATTAAATCGATATTGCCCAAAATTCCGGGTCGTTACATATAGTTTGTTTTTATTTCTTTTGTAAATTAATATACATATTTAAATTATAATTAATTAATCAATTAAGCTTAATATATATTAAAATTTAAATTTAAATACTAATTTCTCTAAAAGGACAAGCGTTGACCTCTTATAACTTCATTAAACAAATGTTAGAAAGATAAACCTTCAATTTGAAAAATGTTGAATATTTTATATAAGTGTCACTTGGTTTTAGTTTTCTTTTATTTAATTAAATCTGAGATAACCTATATAAGAATACATTCATTCATTCCCATTTTCTTTCTCATTTCCTAAAATCAAAAGAAAAACTTCAAAACACCTCTTCAAAAATCAAAACTGCATATTCAAAAATCCCTGTTCAAATCAAATTTGCATCTTTAAAACCCTGCATGTTCAAACCCAGAAATCATGTTCAATAATCAAAACTCCACATTTCTTTCCAAATCAGTAACTCCTCTTTAAAAAAAATTATGGCCTGTATTCTCAAAACCCTGCACAAACCTTCACAAATTCCTCATTATCAAAAAAAAGGTCTGCATTCTTTTTATAAATCTGGAAATGATGAATCTGCATGCACCAAGAAATGAACATATCTGCATCATTTCTTTTTTCTGCAATTTGGAAATGAATGTACTCTGCATGCAACTGCATTCATTCCTCTGAAATCAAAACTGCATTTTTTTTCTACCTGAAGTCAAACAAGATCAAGCTATCAGCAGAAATTAAATTTCAACCTGCAACAATTTAACAAGAAGCAAGCTCAAAGTATAGTTTTTCAAGCATCAACACACTCCCTGTTTTCAAGGCTTCACCCCAGTTTTTCCAAATATTCAAAGTTTCCAAAGCTTCATCTCAGTTTAAATCCTCTCTGCATTTTGGTTAAAAGGTGAGTAACTTTTTAAATTTTTAAATTTTAAATAAGTTGCATGCTAGAATGTTTTACTATAAATAAGCATGGTTTGTGTGTTGATAAAAGTTGGATGTGATATGTATTTGTGTACATGCTGTAATTCCCTATTTGTTCTGTTTTCCAAGCAAACTGTGATACAAATCTTTATCTTTTAATTTAGCTTCTGATATAAGGAAATTTATAAAGTAATGTTGTTTGATTTTCTTAAGTCAACATTTAAAATTTTAAGTAAGTTAAAAAAAATAGTTATTGTTTATGGAATCACAGAAAATATCAGTGCATGATAAATTTTAACCAAAATTAAAACATGTTAATTTTGTAATTCAGCTTCATAAATTAAAAGCATTAACAAAAACTTGATTTTTAAATCATGAAATAGGATTTTTAGAGTATAGTTAAGGTTGCAGTTAGTTATTGAACTAAAAATAGATTTTAAGCAAATCTTGGTGATCTTTGGACTAAGGAAGCTCGGGGTTCTTCTGAGTAGTAGAGGAGGGTTTGTAGATGCTTAGAAAAATCATTAATGGTGTTAAAACTTATCAAAGAGGATGCAGTTTTTAAATTTATTTTTAAACCCTAGTTTTGATGGGTTTTAAGAAATGGGTCATTTTGATCTGAATTATTGATCGAGGGCTAAGATGTTTGAGGAAAGGGTAGTTAGTATGTGGATGAGTTCGAGGCCGGAGGGGTTGATCATCTGGTGGTCGGAGCAGAAAGTTTTTCGCCGTTGATAGGTTTTGAGGGAAACCTGATCTTTTGTTCCCAGGTTTGAAGATTTTGCGTTCGAATTTGATTTCTTGGGTGGAGGTTCGAATTACTGTTCGTGATGTGTTGTAGGGTTAGTTTTTGATGAGTAGCGATCATCAACGGCGACCTATAGTGGATGGAGTCGCCGTGCATATGCACGACGATGAGATGTCTGATGATGTTTTGGGTTTAGTTTGTTTGCAGGGAAGTTGTTGGGTTTGCTCGAAGTTATAGGGTGGATGACTCGGAGAAGTTAGGTAGGAAACTCGAAGTAATTTAGTATAAGTCTCGGGTTATTCTGTATTTTCATGTTTTCCAGAAAACTGAATTTTTGTTTTTAATTTTTTTTAGAACCTATAGCATTCGAGTTTTATAATTTGTAAATCTGAAGCTTTTGAATGTTTAGAAAGTTTTAAACCTGGTTTTAAATTTAAATTTTAGAATCCAAGTTAAACTTAAATATCTCAGTTTTAGATAAAAATAAAGTTTTAAAGTTAAACTTGTTTAACTACTTTTTTTTGGAAAGTTGTTTAAATCTTCTTAAATTGAAGTTGTAAAATATGAGCAAAATTTAAAATTAAATTTAAATCTAGAAATCTAAATTAAATATGAACTTCAGTTTGAAATTTAAAAGAAGTTTTTAAATTTGAAGATTTAAACCAAGCGAAATTTTAAGTTTTGAAATGAATTTAGTTTCAAGATTTTTATGAAATTCATTTCTAAGACAAACACTTGTTTATCCTGAAATTTTAAAAAAAAGTTTTAAATTGATTAAACTTTGATTAAGTTTAAATTAATTTCATTTAAATCTTGTATTTGAAATGAAATTTAAAAGTAATTTCAAAAGTAATTTGTTTTCAAATAAAATTGTTTTTAAACATAATTTAGAAATGTTTTATCTTAGAATTAATTAAGATAAATGTTTTGAAAATTAATTTAATTAATGGAGTAATTAGGGGATGGTTAATTAATTTAATTAATTAATGATTTGGAATTAATGAATATTGATTAATGGTTAATCAATTTATAATTAAGATCATTAATTAGATTATTTAATTAATGATTAAATAATTATTAATTAAGTAATTAAGTTTTAATCAAGGTTAATTAATTAAATAATTAAGGATGAATTAAGTGACAATTAACACTTAATTAATTAAATAATTACACTTTAATTTATGGATAATTAAAGATAATTTAATTTGTTATTAATCTAAGTTAATTACTTAATGAAAATTTTTAGAGAATGGTTAATGAAGGTCATTAACCAGGATTATTTAATAATTAGTTAATATGGTTAATTTTTAATAATTAATTAGATTAATTTATTGAATAATAATCATTTGTGAATTGTTGAGTGTAATTACTTAATGAAGTAATTAAGAAATTAATTACTTAAGGTAATTAATTAAGCTAAATGTAATTGTTTAATTTAATTAATTAAGTTTAATTAATTTTAAACACTTGAGGTTTTAAAGATAATTACTTTATGTAATTAATGATTTGGAAATTACTTGGTGAAGTAATTGATTGATAATTACAGGTTGTAATTAATTGATGATGTTTAAGAATGAAGTAATTTGGAATGCAATTACTTAGTAATTAATCAAGGGATTGATTATGGAATTAATTAAGTAATAATTAATTTGGTTTAATAAAGTAATTAAGTCAGTTAATTACTGAATGTAATTAATCTGGGATGATTAATAATTATGAGTTAATTACTTAAGGTAATTAATTATGGAAAATAATTTATTAAATATAATTAAGGATCATTAATTATTATAATTAATGATGTAATTAAAGATTGATTAATTATGAATAAGTAATAAATGATAAGTAATTAAAGGTAATAAATTAATGTAATTAATTAGGGATTAAGGTAATTAATTATAGTTAATTAATTAATTAAAGTAATTAAAGGTTAATTACTGTTTTTGGTTATGAATAATTAATTTGTGAAATTAATTAAGGGTAATTACTTGAATGTAATTAAAGGATAATTAATCAAGGGTGATTAATTAAGGTGATTAATTTTGAATGATTAATTAATTGATTGTAATCAATTAAATGGTTAAGTATGCAAGATTTATATTGATGAAGTAATTAATTTAATTTATTTTATATTAATTAATGATCAAATAATTAATTTAATTCATTTTAAATTAATTAGAGATGGAAATAGTTAATTTAATTTATTTTAAATTAATTATAGATGTGGTATGAGTAAATATTTGCTTATGTATGAATGGATGACATTGATTGCCTTGGATGCTTGGTGATCTCAGAATTGAGATAGGTTGTGTGGTATGAATGCTTAGTTGCATTGTGATGATAATATAGATTATCTATTGTGATGGTGATATGGATTACCTATTGAAATGAATTATGGATTACCTGTTCATTTGATAATGTGGATTATCAATTGTGATTTGTGTGTTATCTATCTGTATATAGATACTATGTTGAATTGTTTTAAACTTTAAAATAACTTGGACCTAAAAGACACGCTTTGGATTTTGATGAGACCGGGATCGGGTTTCCATATTTGGATATCCGAAAACCACATCGATTCCAAATAAACATTAGGTCGTGAATCCAAGTGGAGCTTTGTGAAGACTTGAGGTGCAAGAACTATTCGTCAGTATAACTCTGGGGGTGACTCCGTGATGAGTTTGACGGAAATAGTACTTACAGATTCGAGATGGTGATTCAGAGTGCAAGGGTTATCGTCGTTAACTCTGAGGGTGATTCCAAAATGAGTGTAATGAGATAATTCTTACGGTTTCGTTCGAACCAGGAACGAACTTGTATGGATTGAATACTTTCAGAACATTGTCAAGTGGACGATGAGCGTTCTAAGTGATATGTCCTATAAAGGTAATCGTAACCTCAAGCCTCATCAACCGGGAATGGCTAAAACAGGGGAGGTGCAGCAAGGTTAAGTGGGTCATGCCCAAGTAGGACAAGATTTTCCCCTGTCTAGAGGTCCCTTTTTTATTCGGCTGTGTGGGCGGTTTCTAGCAACAACCGCGGGGTTGTCTTGTTCGGAACTGTTCAGTAAGGAATGGTTCTGGCCTTGTGTTGCAGGGGGGCGGGCGTACTCCTCGGTACGGTGATCTAGGCCACGTACTGTGATGAGCGGTACCCCAGTAGCCCTGCCATTGTATGGAATCCAAAATCCAATAAGTGCCAACGGTTTTGATTGTATTACCCACTTTTGTGGCTAGTAGCTGGAATTTAATCATGTAACAATTTTGGCTATTTCATATTTACTTGAAAACCCTAGACCTATTATAATATCATCGGATTTCCTATCAAATGTTTTGGTTAGCGTAAGGTAAAAACTTTCCATGTTTTTGTGTGGGAAGTCTTACGTGATACCTTTCTTTCCAAAAGGTTTTTAAAAGTTAAGCAACCTTAACCTGTTACTCACACCAGACCCATGTCTGACCCGGAGTTTATTTCTGTTTTTCTTAAACTCTTGGGTACTCAAATTTTTACGAGTAGCCAAGGGATTCAGGTTGGCTTTGACGATTTGGGGAGGAGCAATGGAGAAGGAGGCTTCTGCGTGTAGATATATAGTATTCCGCTATGTAGATTTCTCTGAGTAGTTTTCTTGTGTTGTAATTGAGTTGTATAACTAGATAGGTGTTTAAACTGTCTAGTATGTGATGTATATCTGTGTAACTCTTATAATGGTTGTAAACTATGTAATATTTATGTTATTAATAAAATTTATTCGTTCCGCTATTTAGATTCTGATGTTGTTTCTTCTTTCTTTTCTTTCTTTTCTCTTTTCTATCCCTTTCTTTCTTATTAATGATGCTTCATTCAGTGGAGATGGATGGCGGGTCATTACAGTGGTATCAGAGCATTAGGTTGAGTGAATACCTAGGCTCTGTAGTGGTGTCTATCTTGAGAGAGCGTATTTGCAATTTTAAATATATATATATAAATATATTTATTTCTACCTATCTGTTGGGTTACCTGTTCGGGTTTTCCAATATAAGTTATAAAGGTAGATAGGGTTGTAGTGTGTGTAACACGACTACCAATGGTCGGAGTTTGAATATTTGAAGTTGGATGTGTATTTGTCGAGACTGTAGACCTAATACCGTCTCGATTGAGTTTTGTAGTGATGAAGGATTTCATTGATCTCTGAAGGAAACCTGTTAAGGTTCGGAGTCTATTTTTGAACTTGGATGAGTAGAGTTTGGATCTGTTGGTTGAGCAGAAGCGAGTGATGGTATTTTGATACCTCAGGAAGTAGTAGCTGCGTCATAAGATGCAGTGACTATGGATGTTTCTGAAGAAACTTTCTTTGGAACAAGTTTAAGGAAGTAAGTCTGCTTCGGTGTTGTAGCTGTGTTCAGCTGGTGTTTCTGTTGGTTTGAAGACCGAGTTTCTCGAAAAGGTTTGGATTAGGATCTTTGGCATCTGTGGCAGCAGTGCAGCTCAGAGTGTTCTCGGTGTTGGCAAGAGATCTTCTGGCTTAGAAGTTTCTGGAAGTGGAGTTCAAAAGCAGCTGAGTGGACCCGTTTCTTCGATGGGTTGGCTAGTTAAGTGTAAGCTATTCTGCTTGATTAAGGGAGAACAATTTTCCTTGGATTTGGTTTGAATTGATCGCAAAGGTGACTTGCGGTTGTTTGAGTGTTCACTTGGGTTATCAGAGTTTTTCTGGATGTCTTTAGAGAGGTCAGAGTTTTGTCCGCATCTAGAGATTGAGTTTCCTTATCGACTAGGATTCCAGGAGTACTACCGGTGGTTCAACTTAATAGAAGAATGGTTCATAGAGATTGAGTTGGTGTAGCAGCTCAGGTTTTAGTGGAGTTTCTGAGTTTCTTTATGGATCTGACAAACCATATTTCTGGATAGGTTGTCGAGTTGTGCATGTGTTCTTCTTCAGCATCCTTTTCTACTTCGGATCAGAGTTGTGCAGCGGAAGAGATTGGAAGTGCATCTGCTTTTCTTTTCCGACAGAAGAAGTGAGTTGTTGTCTTCTGATGTTTGAGGAGTAGGGTTTGATCTTGGTTTCTCTGGAGGAGATCATTTTGTTGAGTTGATTGGTCTAGGTTTTTCTTGAGGCATCAGCGAAGGTTGAGCTGATCAGTAAGGTTGTAGGCAGCCCAGGATCGTCTGAAGAGTTTTGAGGATAAGAGTTGGAGGAATTTGGGCTCTAAAGTCGGGGATTTAACTTTGAATAAGTTTTCTCCAACCGAAAAGGAGCTATAAGTTTGAGTAAGGCTGGAAGGTTAGCTCTGAATGTTTTGGATCTTTTCTATGATCTTGGAGGTTAAGTGATTGATCTACAGGATTGGATTGCCAGTTTGGATAACTGGAATTCGATGAGTTTCACGTATCTCTAAGGGAGTACGTGTATGATCTATCTCTGGTTGTGGAACCAGCAGTCTGGAGTTTTGGTTGTTGAGTCAGACTCGTATGTAGTCTGATTTCTTGTCTAGTGTTGTAGATATAGATGAATTGGAGCTTTGTAGCTTCATAGTATTGATTGTTTGGATTCTATACAGCGAGTATCCCGGTATATATATATATATACTTGGGGAAACTCGAGGAAATTCTATCCAGAATTTTGTCTGGATAGTTAGATTTGTTTGATTGAATGAATTGGTTGTTTTGGCAGTTAGCATATGTTTGATATATGCTTGTGTTTTAAAATTAAAATCATTAAGGAGATTATTAAATTACCTTTGTTTTAAATTTCGGGGACGAAATTCTATTGAGTGGGGAGGATTGTAACATCCTGGAATTTTTAACAATATCAATTTAATAATCTGTATTAAAATTAAATTGATATTGATATTTTGTTAATAATAATTCAAATTGATTTAATAATATTCTTCAATAAATATTTAATTAGTTATTTTATCTTTCAAAAATAATAAATTTGTTTCTATCTATAATATAAATATATAGTTTATATTGTAAATAGATTAGCATTGTTTTAAATTTAATAAATAAAGCATATTTTTCTAATTCTAATATTTGTAACAATTTGGAAATTAGTTTTTTTATTAGCTTTTCAAAGTTATTCAATAAATAATCTTGGTTTGAATTTAATAAATGAATCATGGTTTAAAAATTAAAATATATACATTAATAAATTGGAAATTTTGATTTTAATTTAATATTAAGTTTTTCAAAGCTATTTAATAAATAAATATTATGATTTTAAAATTTGATGAGATAAATATTCAAATGTTTAAAATAATTTGGCTTGAGTTTTAAATTTAAATTAAATTAACAAAAAGTTTTATGGCTTAGTAAAATAGATAACTTATTAATAAAAATATAATTTCTTTTAAAATGATTTTAATTTAATAATGAGTCACTTTTAAAAATAATATCAATAGTGTATTGTTTTACAAATAGGTTTTGAATAAAATAGCTATTGTTATTTCAAATTTAAATTATACTTATAGCCTGATTTTTAAAATATTAGATTTTGAATTTAAATTTAAAATCCAAAGTATAGATTTTTGATTTGTTTTTTATAAGCTTTATTTATAAGTATAGTTTGTTTTTATTTCTTTTGTAAATTTATATACATATTTAAATTCTAATTAATTAATCAATTAAGCTTAATATATATTAACATTTAAATACTAATTTCTCTAAAAGGACAGTGTTGATCTCTTAAAACTTCATTAAACAAATGTTAGAAAGATAAACCTTCAATTTGACCAATGTTGAATATTTTATACAAGTGTCACTTGGTTTTAATTTTCTTTTGTTTAATTAAATCTGAAATAACCTATATAAGAATACATTCATTCATTCCCCTTTTTTTCTCATTTCCTAAAATAAAAAGAAAAACTTCAAACACCTCTTCAAAATCAAAACTGCATATTCAAAAATCCTTGTTCAAATCAAATTGGCATCTTCAAAACCCTGCATGTTCAAACCCAGAATTCATGTTCAATAATCAAAACTCCTCATTTCTTTCCAAATCAGTAACTCCTCTTTAAAAAAAATTTATGGCCTGTATTCTCAAAACCCTAAACAAAACTTCACAAATTCCTCATTATCAAAAAAAGGCATGCATTCTTTTTATAAATCTGGAAATGATGAATCTGCATGCACCTGGAAGTGAACAAATCTGCATAATTCTTTTTTCCGCAATTTGGAAATGAATGTATTATGCATGCAACTGCATTCATTCCTCTGAAATCAAAACTGCATTTTTTTTTTACCTGAAGTCAAACAAGATCAAGCTATCAGCAGAAATTAAATTTCAACCTGCATGAATTTAACAAGAAGCAAGCTCAAAGTATATTTTTCCAACCATCAACACACTCCCTGTTTTCAAGGCTTCAACCCAGTTTTTCCAAGTATTCAAAGTTTCCAAAGCTTCATCTCAGTTTAAATCATCTCTGCATTTTGGTTAAAAGGTGAGTAACTTTTTAAATTTTTAAATTTTAAATAGGTTGCATGCTAGAATGTTTTAATATAAATAAGCATAGTTTGTGTGTTGATAAAAGTTGGATTTGATATGTATTTATGTACATGCTGTAGTTCCCTGTTTTGTTCTGTTTTCCAAGCAAACTGTGATACAAATCTTTATCTTTTAATTTATCTTCTGATATAAGGAAATTTATAAAGTAACGTTGTTTGATTTTCTTAAGTCAACATTTAAAATTTTAAGTAAGTTATAAAAAAATAGTTATTGTTTCTAGAATCACAGAAAATATCAGTGCATGATAAATTTTAACCAAAATTAAAACATGTTAATTTTGTAATTCAGTTTCATAAATTAAAAGCATTAACAAAAACTTGATTTTTAAATCAAGAAATAGGATTTTTAGAGTATAGTTAAGGTTGCACTTAGTTATTGAACTAAAAATAGATTTTAAGCAAATCTTGGTGATCTTTGGACTGAGGAAGCTCGGGGTTCTTCTGAGTAGTAGAGGAGGGTCTGTAGATGCTTAGAAAAATCATTAATGGTGTTAAAACTTATTAGAGAGGATGCAGTTTTGAAATTTATTTTTAAACCCTAGTTTTGATGGGTTTTAAGAAATGGGTCATTTTGATCTGAATTATTGATCGAGTGCTAAGATGTTTGGGGAATGGGTAGTTGGTGTGTGGACGAGTTCGAGGCCGGAGGGGTTGATCATCTAGTGGTCGGAGTGGCAAGTTTTTTGCCGTTGACAGGTTTTGAGGGAAACCTGATCTTTTGTTCCCAGGTTTGAAGATTTTGCGTTCGAATTTGATTTCTTGGGTGGAGTTCGATTTGATGTTCATGATGTGTTGTAGGGTTGGTTGTCGATGAGTAGCGATCATCAACGGCGACCTATGGCGGTTGGAGTCGCCGTGCATATGCACGGCGATGAGTTGTCTGATGATGTTTTGGGTTTAGTTTTTTTGCAGGGAAGTTGTTGGGTTTGCTCGAAGTTATAGGGTGAATGACTCGGAGAAGTTAGGTAGGAAACTCAAAGTAATTTAGCATAAGTCTCGGTTTATTCTGTATTTTCAGGTTTTTCATAAAACTAAATTTTTGTTTTTAATTTTTTTTTAAAACCTGTAGCATTTGAGTTTTATAATTTGTAAATCTAAAGCTTTTGAATGTTAGAAAGTTTTAAACCTGGTTTTAAATTTAAATTTTAGAATTCAAGTTAAACTTAAATATCTCAGTTTTAGATAAAAATAAAGTTTTAAAGTTAAACTTGTTTAACCACTTTATTTTGAAAAGTAGTTTAAATCTTCTTAAATTGAAGTTGTAAAATATGAGCAAGATTTAAAATTAAATTTAAATCTAAAAATCTAAATTAAATATGAACTTCAGTTTGAAATTCAAAAGAAGTTTTTAAATTTGAAGATTTAAACCAAGTGAAATTTTAATTTTTGAAATGAATTTGGTTTCAAGATTTTTATGGAATTCATTTCTAAGACAAACACTTGTTTGTCTTGAAATTTAAAAAAAAGTTTTAAATTGATTTAACTTTGATTAAGTTTAAATTAATTTCATTTTAAATCTTGTATTTGAAATGAAATTTAAAAGTAATTTCAAAAGTAATTTGTTTTTAAATAAGTTTGTTTTTAAACATAATTTAGAAATGTTTTATCTTAGAATTAATTAAGATAAATGTTTTGAAAATAAATTTAATTAATGGAGTAATTAAGGGATGGTTAATTAATTTAATTAATTAATGATTTGGAATTAATGAATATTGATTGATGGTTAATCAATTTATAATTAAGATCATTAATTAGATTATTTAATTAATGATTAAAGAATTATTAATTAAGTAATTAAGTTTTAATCAAGGTTAATTAATTAAATCATCTTTAAAAAATTAAAACAACTTGAAAATAAGTTTCTAATCTCCGTGTAATGGCTTCCTTCTGGCGATTCTCGCTCGAGGCGTCTGTTTTATCTTCTCCGTGATTTCCCCTCCCCCTTTCTTTTCGGGTCAGCCATTTCATGTCCTCTTCTGCTTCTCGTCCCTCTCCTCCGCCCCTTCCCACTCACTCTTCGACTAGGTCTGGCCGCCCCTTCAAATCCATGTCAGCTTTAAAACCTAAAATTCATTTGCTCACTGATTTTCCTCCTCTTCGTGCTTCTAACCTTTCAACTGCAGTCCCATGTGAAAGTATTCAAGTTGCGACTTCTGGGTTTGTCCCATCTGGCGTTGTTTCGCCTTCCCCTGGATCCATTGAGTGTTTGCCTGTGAACTCAAACCACGGTACGCCTGCGATGTTCTTCGAGTGTGGTGTTTGTGGTCACGGTTCGTTTGCATTGAACAATGAGTGTGGTGTTGGTGGCCTGATTGGTAGTGAAGTGGGGTTGGTTGAAGCTGCTATCTCTGAACGATGCACGTCAACTGTTTGCTTTAATGCTACTATGGATCTTGGTCCATTAAATAGTGATGTTTGTTTGAATGCGTCCAAGGTTTTTGTTCAACCTGATTTTCCCTTTGATGTGGTAGGTTCTATACCTTCTGCAACTATGCCAGCTTGCCCTAAGTGTTGGAATTCTTTATTCAATTCGCTTCCTCGAAACGCTGGTGATTATATTCCTATTGATTTTGAAATTGTTGAAGAGAATGGAGTGAAGATCCCCCTTCCTAATGTAATCCAAGCCGGAGTTGATTTTTGGTCTGATTATTTGGTTGGTTTCTTCCTGGAACCAAATCACCGTCTTCGTGATCCATCCTTGTTATTACGAAAGGTTTGGAAGCTGCGTGGTAATTTGAATGTGAAACTGATTGACTCCTTGTATTATCTCAAGTTTACTTCCGTTGAGGATCGTCGGTTAGTTCTTAGTGCCAAGCCATCTTTTTTTGCTGGAAGGCCCTTTATTATCACCCCCAGGTCTCCTACTGTGGCGAGAGCTCGTGAGCAAGTGCTATCCATCCCCGTTTGGGTGTACTTTTCCCAGATTCCCTCTGCGCTTCAGCCTTTGCTTGGGTTGAACTGGTTAGCCTGCAACATTGGAAAATTGAAGTGTTTTGACACTAATACGATAGCTCGAGATAAATTGGTGTTTGTTAAGGCTCTTATTGAGATTTCCCCCTTCAAGCCTCTCCCTGCTTCTGTTCCAGTTCAGCTTGCTGTTGGGCATGTTGAGGTGGTCCGTGGTCGCTATGGCTGGGTTCCAGATATTTGTTCCTCCTGTCAGTCTTTTGGCCACCTGGCCATCTCCTGCCTGCATTCCAAATCCTCCATGGCTGCTCCAAAGATTCCTCTGCCTCGCCCTCCGCTCCGGAAATGGATGCCTAAAGTGCCTCTTCCTGCGTCTGATCTGGCTCTGCCTCTATCTGGAGATACGTCTGTCTCTCCTATTGTTGTTGTGGTACCTGATGCCTCAGCTTCTACTGTTGCTGTTCCAGATTCTGTCTGGGTTTTTTGGGATGAGTCTGAGAGGTGTTGGGTTGACCGCATTTCTGATGTGAGATTTAGCCCGGAGAATTGTTCATTTTTCAGATTTGTTTCCGATGATCAGAAGGACCTTCGATGCCTTTATTATCGAGAGGGTGGTGATTCTCTTCTTCTTGATTTGGATGGAGTGTATGCGACTACAAATTCGGTCATGCTGGCTGATCTTTCTTGGGATCGTTCATTTATTTACTCTCCTGATGCTACGGATTATGATCCTTGTCTTGCTACCCTTTTCAGGCCCTTTGCTAGTCTTTGTGGGAATGTGCCTTTGGTTATTGATGATGATGGTGATTCTTCCTCTTCGGAGGAGTCCTAGTCTTGGTTTTTTTTAGTTACTGTGGCTTCTCTGCCACATATTTATGCTTTTTTTTCCTTTTTTTTAGTAGTGTAGGTGCTTTTTCCTTACTCCTGTACTTCAACTTTATTATTTTCGTAATAAAAGTGGACGGCCCACTATAAAACCGGCTTGCTTTGCAAAAAAATAATAATAATTAAGGATGAATTAAGTGACAGTTAACACCTAATTAATTAAATAATTAGACTTTAATTTATGGATAATTAATGAAAATTTAATTTGTAATTAATCTAAGTTAATTACTTAATGAAAATAATTAGAGAATGGTTAATGAAGGTTATTAACCAGGATTATTTAATAATTAATTAATATGGTTAATTTTTAATAATTAATTAGATTAATTAATTCAATAATAATCATTTGTGAATTATTGAGTGTAATTACTTAATGAAGTAATTAAGAAATTAATTACTTAAGGTAATTAATTAAGTTAAATGTAATTGTTTAATTTAATTAATTAAGTTTAATTAATTTTAAACACTTGAGGTTTTAAAGATAATTACTTTATGTAATTAATGATTTGGAAATTACTTGGTGAAGTAATTGATTGATAATTACAGGTTGTATTTAATTGATGATGTTTAAGAATGAAGTAATTTGGAATGTAATTACTTAGTAATTAATCAAGGGATTAATTAACGAATCAATTAAGGAATAATTAATTTGGTTTAATAAAGTAATTAAGTTAGTTAATTGCTGAATGTAATTAATCTGGGATGATTAATAATTATGAGTTAATTACTTAAGGTAATTAATTTAGGAAGATAGTTTATTAAATATAATTAAGGATAATTAATTATTATAATTAATGATGTAATTAAAGATTGATTAACTATGATTAATTAATCAATGATAAGTAATTAAAGGTAATTAATTAATGTAATTAATTAGGGATTAAGGTAATTAATTATAGTTAATTAATTAATTGAAGTAATTAAAGGTTAATTACAGTTTTTGGTTATGAATAATTAATTTGGGAAATTAATTAAGGGTAATCACTTGAATGTAATTAAAGGATAATTAATCAAGGGTGATTAATTAAGGTGATTAATTTTGAATGATTAATTAATTGATTGTAATCAATTAAATGGTTAAGTAAGCATGATTTATATTGATGAAGTAATTAATTTAATTTATTTTAAATTAATTAAAGATGTAATAATTAATTTAATTCATTTTAAATTAATTAAATATGGAAATAGTTAATTTAATTCATTTTAAATTAATCATAGATATAGTATGAGTAAATCTTTGCTTATGTATGAATGGATGACATTGATTGCCTTGGATGCTTGGTGATCTCAGAAATGAGATAAGTTGTATAGTATGAATGCTTAGTTGCATTGTGATGATAATATAGATTATCTATTATGATGGTGATATGGATTACCTACTGAAATGAATTATGGATTACCTGTTTATTTGATAATGTGGATTATCAATTGTGATCTGTGAGTTATCTATATGTATATAGATATTGTATTGAATTGTTTTAAACTTTAAAAAAACTTTGACCTAAAAGACACGCTTTGGATTTCGATGAGACCGAGATCGGGTTTCCATATTTGGATATCCGAAAACCACATCGATTCCAATTAAACGTCAGGTCGTGAATCCAAGTGGAGCTTTGTGAAGGCTCGAGGTGTAAGAACTATTCGTCAGTATACCTCTGGGGTGATTCCGTGATGAGTTTGACGGAAATAGTACTTACAGTTCGAGATGGTGATTCAGAGTGCAAGGGTTATCGTCGTTAACTCTGAGGGTGATTCCAAAATGAGTGTAACGATATAATGCCTTCGGTTTCGTTCGAACCCGAAACGAACTTGTATGGATTGAATGCTTTCAAAACATCGTCAGGTGGACGATGAGCATTCTAAGTGATATTTCTATAAAGGTAATCGTAGTCTCAAGCCTCATCAACCGAGAATGGCTAAAACAAGGGAGGTGCAGCAAGGTTAAGTGGGTCATGCCCAAGTAGGACAAGATTTTCCCCTGTCTAGAGGTCCCTTTTTTATTCGGCTGTGTGGGCGATTGCTAGCTACAACCGCGGGGTTGTCTTGTTCGGAATGGTTTTGTAAGGAATGGTTCCGGCCTTGTGTTGCAGGAGAGCGGGCGTACTCCTCGGTATGGTGATCTAGGCCACGTACTGTGACGGGCGGTACCCCAGTAGCTCTGCCATTGTATGGAATCCAAAATCCAATAAGTGCCGACGATTTTGATTGTATTATCCACTTTTGTGGCCAGTAGCTGGAATTTAATCATGTTACAATTTCGGCTATTTCGTATTTACTTGAAAACCCTAGACCTATTATAATATCATCGGATTTCCTATCAAATGTTTTGGTTAGCGTAAGGTAAAAAAAAATTCCATGTTTATGTGTGGGAAGTCTTAATTGATACCTTTCTTTCCAAAAGGTTTTTAAAAGTTAAGCAACCTTAACCTGTTACTCACACCAGACCCATGTCTGACCCGGAGTTTATTCCTGTTTTTCTTAAACTCTTGGGTACTCAAATTTTTACGAGTGGCCAAGGGATTAAGGTTAGCTTTGATGATTTGTGGAGGAGAAATGGAGCAGGAGGCTTCTGCGTGTAGATATATAGTATTCCGCTGTGTACATTTCTCTGAGTAGTTTTCTTGTGTTGTAATTGAGTTGTATAACTAGACAGTTGTTTAAACCATCTAGTATGTGATGTATATCTGTGTAACTCTAATAATGGTTGTGAACTATGTAATATTTATGTTATTAATAAAATTTATTCGTTCCGCTGTTTAGATTCTGATGTTGTTTCTTCTTTCTCTTCTTTCTTTTCTCTTTTCTATCCCTTTCTTTCTTATTAATGATGCGTCATTCAGTGGAGATGGATGGCGGGTCATTACATACCAAATGAGATGACCCGACTTTTTCTCCACAAAAAGTTATATCATCTTTAAGAAAGAAAGGGGTAGAAAAGAGAAAAGAAAGAAGAGAAAGAAGAAACAACACAAGAATCTCAACAGCGGAACGAATAAATTATATTAATAACATAAGTATTACATAGTATACAATAGTTATCAGAGTTACACACACAATACAGCACATACTAGACAGTTATAAACACCTGTCTAGTTATTACAACTCAATACACAAAACAGAAAACACTCAGAGATACCAACACAGCGGAAAACTATATATCTACACACGGAAGCCTCCTGCTCCATTTCTCCTCCATAATTCGTCGAAGCTAACCTGAATCCCTTGGCTACACGTAAAAATTTGAGTACCCAAGAGTTTAAGAAAACACAAATAAACTCCGGGTCAGACATGGGTCTGGTGTGAGTAACAGGTTAAAGTTGCTTAACTTTTGAAAACCTTTGAAAAGAAAAGTATCACGTAAGACTTCCCACACATAAACATGAAAAAGTTTTTACCTTACGCTAACCAAAACATTTGATAGGAAATCCAGTGATATTATGATGGTCTCTAGGGTTTTCAAGTAAATATGAAATAGCCGAAATTGTTACATCTATTAAATTCCAGCTACTAGCCACAAAAGTGGGCAATAGAATCAAAACCGTTGGCACTTATTGGATTTTGGATTCCATCAATGGCAGGGCTACTGGGGTACCGCCCGTCACAGTACGTGGCCTAGATCACCGTACCGAGGAGTACGCCCGCTCTCCTGCAACACAAAGCCGGAACCATTCCTTACTGAACAGTTCCGAACAAGACCACCCCGCAGTTGTGATCAGTAACTGCACCACTAAGCCAAAATAAAGGGACATCTAGACAGGGGTAAATCTCATCCTACTTGGGCATGACCCACTTAGCCTTGCTGCACCTCCCCTGTTTTAGCCATTCCCGGTTGGTGAGGCTTGAGGCTACGATTATCTTTATAGGGCATATCATTTAGAATGCTCATCGTCCACCTGACAATGTTCTGAAAGCATTCAATCCATACAAGTTCGTTCCGGGTTCGAACGAAACCGAAGGCATTATCTCGTTACACTCATTTTGGAATCACCCTCAGAGTTAACGATGATAACCCTTGCACTCTGAATCTTCATCTTCACTTGAGATTCACGACCTAACGTTAATTTGGAAAGATGTGGTTTTCGGATATCCAAATATGGAAACCCGATCCCGGTCTCACCTAAATCCAAAACGTGTCTTTTAAGGCCAAGTTGTTTAAGAGTTTAAAACAATTCATATTCATTATCTATATACACACAGATAGATAATTCACAACATAACAATGGATAATTAACATTATCATCACCAACAGATAATCCATATCATTATAAACAGATAATCCATATCTTCGTCACAATACAACCAATGCATCCATATCACATACATTTTCATCTCATGGTTGAGATTTACAAACCATACAAAGCAACCAATATCAATCACTCATACATAAGCAATGATCTAATGATCACACCATCTATAATTAATTCAAAATGAATTAAATTAATTACATAATCTCTAATTAATTTAAAATGAATTAAATTAATTACTTCATCATTATAATCCTGCTTATCTTAATCATCAATTGATTACAAATCAATTAATAAATCATCATCTCATTATTCTTTTCAACTAATCATCACTGATTAATAATTCCCTAATTATAATAAGTAATTAGCTTTTAAATTAATTACACAAGTTAATTGTACTTAACACTTTACAAATAATTAACTTGTAATTACTTAATCAATTAATTAACTAAAATTAATTACATTAATCCTTTATTAATTAATTACCTCACTTATTGATTATTCCTTAATTAATCAATTTTAAATTACATTATTAGTTTTATTAATTAATGATTTCTAATTACAATTTAGTTTACCTCTCTATTTAAATTAATTTCCTTAAGTAATTAATCTGCAATTATACCACATATATTAATCACCTTTGATTAATAACAATCCAGTAATTAACTACCCTTAATTACTCATTCCATAAATTAATTACTCTTAATTAATTATCACGATTAATCCCTTGATTAATTTGCAAAGTAATTTAATCTAAATTACTTCCATCATTAACACCTTTAATTACATTTAGTAATTATCAATTAATTGCTTCCTTAAGTAATTACAATTCCATTAATTACATTAAGTAATTATTCATCAAATCAAGTGTTTAAATTAATTAAACTTAATTAATTAATATAAACTAATGACATTAACACAATTAATTACATCAAGTAATTAATTTATTAATTACTTTCATTAAGTAATAAAACTTAAACAATTACATAAATTAATATTATTAATTAATTAATCCAATTAATTATCAAAAATTAATCACATTAATTAATTGTTAAATAATCTTAAGTTAATGACCTTCATTAACAATTCTTAATCACTTAATTAGGAAATTAACTTATATTAATCATTATTAATTACCAATTAATTAATATATAATTATCAATTAATTAATCTCTAATTATTAATTAATTAAGTGTTAATTACAAATCTTAATTAATCACTAATTACTTAATTAATAAATTTTAATCATTGATTAAAAATTTAATTAACAATCCTTAGTTATAGATTAATTAACCTTAATTAATTAGTCTTAAGTCTTTAATTAATCAATTCAAAATTTATTAATTATTTAATTAGCCATCCACATTAATTAATTAAATAATTAATTGTTCATCTTAAATTAACTTAAGTATTTAATTAATTCAATTCATCAAATTTCATTATCCTTTAGATAACATTTCTTACTTAATTAAGCATTTTAAAAACAAATTTTTTTTCATTTATTTTAAAATCCAATTAAAATTCATTTTAAAATTTAAGATTTTAAATCGAATACAAATTTTAATCTAAACAAGATTTTAAAAACAATTCAAACCTTTATCTCATATGTTAAAAGAAACAATATACTTTATAAAATAAGTTTAAAAGAATTTAAAACCCCATTCAATTTAAATTCAAATCAATTTTAAAACACACCTAAACATTCCAGATTATTTCAAAAACAAATTCAATTAAAAAAAATACAGTTTGAACCTTTTATTCCAGATTTAAACTTAAATCTTTAAAAACTTATTTACTTATTAAACTCCATTTTAATTCAAATCATTTAACCATTTAAATAATTAAACAATTTAAATTCAAAATCATTTATTTTAAAAATTGAAATTAAGATTTAATTCCAGATTTAAAAACCCAGATTTAAACTTATTTTAAATTTTATATTTTACAATTTTAAACTTCCAATTCAAATGCAAAACACATATGCTTTTACACTTATAAGGTTTTAAAACCAAATTTAAATTTTAAAACTTAAATTATTTCAAATTTCAAATTTAAACTAGTTTGAATCATATTCAATTTTACATTTCAAAACTCAGTTTAAATTCAACTTGCATTTTATACTTTCTTTTAATTTTTTTTAAAAATAGTAACAGGTTTCCTGTTTTTACTTTAAAACCAAACTAAAATTAAAAATTCAAATTATTTCAAAACCCAAGATTTAAACTATTTGAATTCTAATTCAATTTCAGGTTAAAAACTTAGTTCAGATTTTAGTTTACATTTTAAACTTGCTTTTAAAACTGAAAAGCAAAACAATTTTCTGTTTTACCATAAAACCTGAAACACAGTTTTAACTCAAGCAACCCAAAAATTACTTCGAGTCAACTCAACACCTACTTCGAGTTAAATTAAGTTTTACCCTAGACAAACCCGAGGCTACTAAAAACCTGCAACTACCCACATTCACCATCATCTCCACACTGTGCACATGTACAACGATGTCGGCCACCGCTGATCACCACCGCGACCTTCCCACACTCACCATTCAACCCCTCAGGCCAACCAAACTGCAATTCGATCGACATATACTCTAATTCAAGATTTCGACCCAATTTCCCAAATCTGGAAACAGACACAGCAACTTCACTCAAAAACTGTCAACTACACGTTGACGCGACTCCGGCCACCATCACCTTCGAAACTCCGGCGACAACTTCGTCAATCCATCAACCTCCATTTCCCAAAACCCTATGTCACTCGAACAAGTACAATTGCCGAAAAGATCAATTCTTCTATGCCTCAGAAGAACTAGGGTTCAAAACTGTAAAACCCAATCTCATCATCAAAAACAAATTGCAACACAAACCAAGAATGTTCTCATCATCTCAGATCATTGTACCATCTCCAAAAGCAATTTCAACCCAATCGAACACAAACATCATCAATGTTAACCAAAAAGGTGAAATACAGTGACTTTAAAACTGCTCTTTAAATATATCATTAAAAAAATTAATTCTTGTTTTCAAATTCATGATTTTGAATGGAGTTTAGATATATAACCCTGAAACATTATTTTGTAATATTTGAATTTCACCTTATTCAAATTGTTGCTCTGTTGATTAAATTTCCAGGTAACACACAATTTCATTTAACTTATATAAAGTTTTAAAACTTACTTTATCTTGTAAATAAAAAAATTCATTCAAAGGTTAAATCATAACAGCAAATAAATCGAAGGATATAGGATTCTTTTGTTTTAGAAACTCACTTTAACTAAAAACAAACAAAAGCAATATCAACAGCAAATCACTTAATTAGCCATACATACAAAGGAATTTTTTTTCAAAGATATATAAACAAAATATAAACTACATCTCCGGTAAATCAACATGTAACTCAACTTTTTCCTACTAAATTTATTTTTAAAAATTTAGGTACTCGCCTTATTAAACAATGCAGGCAGAGCACAGTTTGAAAAGCTTCTTAATTGTTTTTCTTTAAAATCCTTCTTAAATGCTTTAAAAAAAACTTCAGTTGTATGCAGAGGCAATGTTTCCAAGCTTGAAGGAATGCATGCAGATTTGCTTTTAAAAGTTTTAAACTTGAATGCTTTAAATCTTGCTTGGTTGCCACTTTCCAGATTGCAGATGGCAAAAATGCAGACCTCTTGCTTTAATTGTTGCATGCAGGTAAGCTTGAATTATTTCCAGATTTTTAGAAGAGTTTGAATGCAGGATGCAAATGAGCAGATTTTTGATTTGCAGATTGAATATGATTTGAGGATTGCAAATTTGTTTACATGGAATTGAATATGATTTTTAAGGTGGAATGTTTTCAGCTGAAAAACAATTTCTTTGTTAAGGAATGAAGATGAGAGAAAGGAAGGAAATGGGAAAATGTAGGTTTATATAACTTTCTTTATGATTTATTTTTAAAAACAAAGAAAAATAAAATTAAACATGACATATGTCTCAATCTTACACTTGTCATTTTAAAATGATATTTAGTTTTCATTTGTTATATTAAAATCTAAGATGTTTACACATGTATTAATTGTTAATTAAGTGTAAATGAAGTCTTAAACTTAATTAATTATTGCTTTAACACTTATTTATATGTATAGCTATGTTTTCAAAGAAATAAACCATTATAATTATAAATAAAAACAATATATATATATATATATATATATATAACAATCATTTGAAAATAATATTTTGATCACCTAAAATAAATTTATAACGAGATTATAACTTATTTGTTATTTAATTGAATACATGTTTCATATTTTAAATTGTATTTTAACTTCATATTTAATTTATAAGTAACATTTATAAATCAATATTTTAAAAAGAAATAAAACAAACATTTTTATAACTTATTTCAATATACAAACTTAAGTCAAAATATAATTTAAACAAACAAAACATTTATTATATATATTTAAAATTATTTTATTAAATAGTTTTGAAAAGCTAAATCATTTAATAAAACATAATTTCCCAGTTTCAAAATATTATAATAAGAAAATATGCTATATTAATTTTAATTTAAAACCAAACTTATATATATACATATTATAAATAGAAAAAAGATTTATTAGCTTATTAAAAATAAACCCTCAATTAATTATTGAAATAAAGAAGATTATAGAATCAATTCAAATTTATTAACACAAATAATCAAATTAATTTAAATTTAAACACAGATTATTAAATTTATATTGCCATAAATTTCGGGATATTATAATCCTTCCCCCTCAAAAGAATTTCGTCCCCAAAATTTAAAACAAAGGTAATTTAATAATCTATTTACAGATTTTATTTTAAAATATAGCATATGTTAATCATATGCTAACAACCATAGCAATCAATTCACACAATGAAAACAAATCTTACTATCCAGAAAAATTCTGGATAGAACTTGCACGAGTTTCCCCGGTATATATATCGGGCTACTCGCTCTATAGAATCCAAACAATCAATACTACTAAGCTACAGAGCTCCTATCTCATCTAGATCTACAACTCTAAACAAGATATCAGACTACAGATGAGTCTGTCTCAACAACCAAACCATCCTGAACTGCTGGTTCTACAACCAGAAATATCAAACACGTACTCCCTCAGAGATACGTGAAACATACTGAATCCCAATTATCCAAACTGGCAATTCAACTCTGATAACCCAACACTTATCTAACCAAACAGAGAAAAGATCCAAACATCACAGAGCTAGCTTCCCAAACTCTCCAAATCCTATAACTCCTTGGATCAGAGAAAAACTTATCCAAGACTAAATCTCCGACTCCGGAATCCAAATTCCTCCGTCTCTTATCCATAAAATCTCCTCGGACGATCCTGGACTATCAACATCCTTCCTGATCAGCTCAACTCTTGCTGATTCCACTAGAAACAGACTAGATCAAAACAATCCAATGATCTCCTCAAGATCAATCCAAAACCAGGAACACAAACTCTACTCCTCAACAACAGAAGACAGAACAAGCTTCTCCTTATCCGGAAAAGAAAACATAAATACTCCCAAACTGCTTCCGCCGCACAACTCTAATCCGAAGTAGAAAAAAATGCTGATAAAGAGTACGAGCACAAACTAGACAACACATCACAGAAATATGTTTCAACAAATCCATAAAGTAAATTAAATTACCTTTGCTTTTAAATTTTGGGGACGAAATTCTTTTAAGGGGGAGGAATGTGATATCCCGAAAATCTGGCAATATAAATTTAATAATCTGTGTTCAAAATTAAATTGATTTGATAATTTTAGATAATAAATTTTGAATTGATCTAATAATCTTCTTTTAATAAATATTTAAATCGCAAGATTTTATCTTTTTAAAGTAAATAAATTGTTTTTTGTTTATAATATATATAATTGTATATATTGTAAATTGATAAACTTTGATTTGAATTTAGTAAATGAATTGATTTTCTAATTCTAATTTATTTTTAGTAAATTAAAATTTTGATTTAAATTTAACAATTGGCTTTTCAAAGCAATTTAACAAATAATTATATGGTTTATACTTATGATAAATCTTATTTGTTTAAATTTATATTTTTAATTAACTTAAATATGAATTTGAATTAGATTAACATCAAACTTTTGTTTTATTTTATTTTTAAATATTACTTGAAATTTATATATAAGAATTTAAAATACAAATTACAAATGATCTTAATTTGTTTATAATCTCTTTTATAAATTATTTAATATTGTTTAATTTGTTATTTTTAAATAAAAATGATAACACTTAGTTTTTCATAAAACATAAATAGATTTTTAGAAATAGGATTTGTTATTTTTAATTTTAACAAGAGTTATATATGCATCTATATATAACTTGATTTTAAAAATTGGATTTGATAAATTAATTTAGATTTGAATTTAATGTTTTGAAATTTAAAAAAATAAATACAAAAAAATATATTTGAATAAGCTTATATTTATAATTTGATTGTTTTCATTTCTTTTTAATTTAAAAAGAGATAAATTCATTTATATATACATAAGAATAATAAATTAAGGTTTAAAAGTTTTTGTAAACAATTTAATTTAAATTTAAATACTCTTAAATTACATGTGTTAATTTATTAACACCTAATTGACATGTGTTAGTCATATAATAAAACAAAGTGACAAATGTTTATAATTAGAACAAGTGTCTTTTTAGTTTTCTTTTTATTTTTCTTTTAACTAAATCAAAATAATTTCTTATATAAAAACTTTGCTCCTCATTCTACCTTCTTTTCTATTCTTCTTTTTTCTCAAACTTAAGAAGATCTTCAGCCATGAAAATCTGCAAACTTATTCTTCAAAACAGAAAGCAACTTGTAAATTTCCTTCAAAACCAAAAGCTATCTGGAAACCCTCTTCAAATTGAAATGCCTGAAATCAATTGCAAACCCTATAAAAAACTGTAGCTCTTCAATTTCAAAAACCTGAAATCAAATTACAATACCTGGAAATCATTCGAAAATTCTCAAGCCTGCAGTTCTTTTCTGTTTGGAAACTTCATCCAAAACTGCATGCAAACTGAAGATCTCTATATTTCTGTTTTGAACTTCATCATGCCTGCATGCATTTTCTTTTTGGAAGCCTGCATCTTTACACCTGGAAACAACAAGCATGCATCAGGAAGCAGGGCATTTCAGCATAAATAAGATGAATGTTTTAAAGCATCTGCAGTTTAAAAAGCAAATTGAAGTTCAAAGTCACAAGAAAAAAAAAAGAAACCTGAAGCTTTCAAAGTACCATTCAAGTTCTTCATAAACACATGTGCTCTGCTCAGGAAAGTCAGTGTGTAACATTTTATATTTAATAAACTTAGGTATAAATTGGTTGTTTGTTTACTCTGAAATAAGTGTGTGGATGAATATGATGAAATGCTTTAAATGTATGTATGGGTTTTTATGAATGTATGCTTGCTGTGAAAAATGTGTGTTTGGGCCTGTTCTAGAATTCAAGTTTAAAATCCTGATCAAGTTCAGGATCTCATACTTAAATCATTGTTATAGTTTAAGATTTAAACAGGTATGTATGTAATATAAGTTAAAGTTTAATTTTATTTAAATAAAAAAATGAAAATGATGATAAAAACTGTGATGACTCTGGAAAAACAAAATGCAACAGAGCAAACTTTTGTAAGTAATATTTAAATGTTCCAGATTCATTGATTAAAGTTTATAAACCAACTACTTGATCAATGACTTGATTTTTAAAACTAAAATTTGAATTTTTAGTTTGCATTCGACTGTGCATTTCTGGTTTAACCAGAAAACATGTTTGGGGTTAGAACTGTCATTTTTCGGGGTCGAGGTGACCATGGCTTTCTCTGGTGTTTGTGTGATGATCATAGATTAAGGGAAAATTATTGTTAAGTGGATTAATGCATTTAGGCAGTTGTGATTTTGAATCAAAATTTTAAACCTTAGTTAGCACTGTGATCAGTAAATTGATCACCGCGGGCTTTTTAAGTGATCGAGTTCTTCCAGGTGCTAGTAGATGATTGAGGGAGTGTGGAAGTGGATGTGACCAGAGGTGGTACTTCTCAGGTGATCGGTGGCGAGAGAATTTTGATGATTTCCAGTATTGACATTTTCCAGTTTTGGAACTCGAATGCTTGTTTTTGATTTTGAGGTTTTGCAATCGATTTGAAGGTCGAATTGGTATTTGATGATGATCAGTGACTTGCGAAAGTTGTCGCGAGGGGTTGGAATTGATTGCCGTGGTGGTGCAGGTGCACGGGGGTGGTCTTGGTGTATCAGCTATTTTGGGGAAGAAGGGGAACTCGTGTTTGTAATGGGTAGATTTATGATTGGTTCGAAGCAGTAGGTCATTTTACTCGAAGATGAGGGATGGTGGACTCGAAGTAGTTTACTTATGTGTTCAGGGGAGAATAGTGTTACAGGTTTATACATTGAACCTATCAGTGTTGTAGTTTAATGATTTCAAGATGAATTTAAATGGAAATTGATACTCGAGTTGCTCTGAGATTTTCTCGGGTTAGTTTTACTTAGATTTGAAACTTGCCTGTTTCAAAAAATTTAACTGAATTTGTATTATTAAGCAAGAATTTAAAGTTTGTTTTAAATCTAATTTGTAATTATGAATTCAAGTTTTGATTTGAATCATAGCTGGAAATGAATGAAGTTTTAAATTCAAATTTGTTTAAATAAACTTTAAAAGAGTTTATTATTTAAAAATGTTTTTAAAGAAATTTGAATTTAAATTGGAACTTGAAAATGTAAAGAAATGTTTTAAACAAAATTTAAATTTAATTCAAATCTGAATGTGAATCTTTGTTTCAAAATAGATTTAAATTTTTAAGTGTTCAACAATTTTAAATGATTAAGGTAAATTAAATGTTTTAACTTTAAAAAGGGAATTTGATTTAAACTTTTGTAAAATTTCTTTTATAAGAAAAGTATTATTTAAATTTAAAGGTTTTAAATTGATTTTAAAACTTGTTGAAGTTAAATTATAATTTAATAATTTGTTATGCATTTAATTATTAAGGTAATTAAATGGATAATTAATTTAATTAATAAAATGATTAATTACTTAAAGTAATTAAAGGTTTAATCTTAAAGGTTTAAGATTTATTATTCTTAGAATAATTAACTTGTAATTTATGAATCATTAATTAAATAAGATTAGTTTTTAATTAATAATTAGTAATTAATTAATCAAGTAATAATGGATTAATTAAGTTTTAGTTAACACTTAATCATTTAATTAATTTGGGATTAATTAATGGGTTAATTAATGATTAATTAAATTGTAATTAATAATGATTAAAATAAGTTAATTATTTTAGAAAAATAATTAATGAATTGTTAAATAGTTAATGAAGATCATTAACTAAGGATTATTATATAATTAATTAATGTGATTAATTTTAATAATTAATTAGGATTAATCAATTTAAATATAATCATTTGTGTAAATTATTTAGTGTAATTACTTATGGAAGTAATTAAGAAATTAATTACTAATTGTAATTAATTGAGTTTAATTTGATTAGATTAAGTTAATTAATTCAGTTTAATTAATTTAGATTAATCATTTGAGGATTGTGAAGTATAATTACTTAATGTAATTAAATAAAGAGAAATTACTTAGAGAAGTAATTAATGGGTAATTACTATATGTAATTAATTGAAGATGATTTGATGATGAAGTAATTTGAGTATAATTACTTTGTGAATTAATCAAGGGATTAATTAGAGATAATTAATTATTGATTAATTAATTTATTTTATGAAGTAATTAAGGGAAATTCATTTACTGAATGGAGTTAATCAAGGGTGATTAGCAATTATGGTTAAATTAAAGATTAATTACTTAATGTAATTAATTTAAAAAGAAAATGTAATTAGAAGATCATTAATTATTATAATTACTGATGTAATTAAGAATAGATTTATTTGGAAATAATTAATAAATGAAGGAATTAATTAATGTAATTAATTGAGGATTAATGTAATCAATTATAGTAATTAATTTGTGAAGTAATTAAAGATTAATTACTGTATTGGGTTAAGTATAATTAATTTGAGAAATTAATTTGTGGATAATTACTTGAATGTAATTAAAGGTTAATTAACCAGGGATGATTAATTAAAATGAATAATTGGTTGATGATTAATTAATTGTTTGATAATTAATCAATAGTGATATAAGCAAGTTGATATTGATGAAGTAACTAATTTAATTCACTTTATCTTAATTAGAGATAATGTAATTAATTTAATTCATTTTAAATTAATTATATTTAGTGTGATTATTAATCATTGCTTATATGGATGGATGATGTTTGCCTTGAATGGTTTGAATCTCAAATATGAGATAGATAGTGTTGAGTGATATGGATGCATTGGTTGCATTGTGATGTTGATATAGATTATCTTTTGGATAATGATAATATGGTCTATCTGTTGTGATGATAATATTGATTATCTATTGTAAATCTGTGATTTATCTATCTATGTATGTAGATAATTGAATTGTTTTAAACCTTTAAAACAACTTGGACCTAAAAGACACGCTTTGGATTTCGATGAGATCGGGATCGGGTTTCCATATTTGGATACCTGAAAACCACATCGATCCAAATTAAAGATAGGTCGTGAATCTCTTGTGAAGAGTGAAGTCTCGAGGTGTAAGGACTATACGTCAGTATAACTCTAGGGGTTATTCCGTGATGAGTTTGACGGAGATAGTTCTTATAGGCTCGAGATGGTGATTTAGAGTGCAAGGGTTATCGTCGTTAACTCTGAGGGTGATTCCAAAATGAGTGTAATGAGATAATGCCTTCGGTTTCGTTCGAACCCGGAACAAACTTGTATGGATTGAATGCTTTCAGAACATCGTCAGGTGGACGATGAGCATTCTAAGAGATGTGTTCTCTAAAGGTAATCGTAGCCTCAATCCTCATCAACCGGGAATGGCTAAAACAGGGGAGATGTAGCAAGGCTAAGTGGGTCATGCCCAAGTAGGACAAGATTTTCCCATGTCTAGAGGTCCCTTTTTATTTCGGCTGTGTGGGCGGTTGGATGTACACCAACTGCGAGGTTGTCTTGTTCGGGACTGTCCAGTAAGGGATGGTTCCGGTCTTGTGTTGCAAGAGAGCGGACATACTCCTCGGTACGTTGATCTAGGCCACATACTGTGACGGGCGGTACCCCAGTAGCCCTGCCATTGATGGAATCCAAAATCCATAAGTGCCAACGGTTTTGATTGTATTACCCACTTTTGTGGCTAGTAGCTGGAATTTAATCATGTAACAATTTCGGCTATTTCTTATTTACTTGAAAACCCTAGACCTATTATAATATCACTGGATTTCCTATCAAATGTTTTGGTTAGTGTAAGGTAAAAAAAAAAATTCCATGTTTATGTGTGGGAAGTCTTACATGATACCTTTTCTTTTCAAAGGATTTTCAAAGTTAAGCAACTTTAACCTATTACTCAAACCAGACCCATGTCTGACCCAGAGTTTATCTTCTTTTTTCTTAAACTCTTGGGTACTCAAATTTTTACGAGTAGCCAAGGGATTCAGGTTAGCTTTTGACGAATTTTGGAGGAGCAATGGAGCAGGAGGCTCCGGCCTTAGATATATAGTTCCGCTGTGTGTTCTCTGTATTGGTATCTCTTGTATTGAGTTGTAATAACTAAACAGGTGTTTATAACTGTCTAGTATGTGATGTAAATTCTATGTAACTCTAATAGTTGTTGCATATCTATGTAATACTTTTGTTTTTAATATAATTTATTCGTTCCGCTGTTGAGATTGTGATGTCGTTCTTCTTTCTTCTCTTTCTTTTCTCTTTTCTATCCCTTTCTTTCTTCATGATGATATGACTTTTCTATGGAGAAAAAGTCGGGTCATCACAGGATGGTATCATATGGTCATCATATATTAATAATGTACTCGTTCACCAAACTTTTATCTGGACCACTCATTTCCTTTCTTTTTCCCTCCACCGAAGTACAGGGTAACAAGCGATAGGCTAACGAGTAGTACGTGGAGAGGCATGTTCAGCATTGGAGTTGCTTGTCATTTTATATTACTCTCCAGGTAACTATTATCGTATTCAGTACTTAGCATTTATTGGACTATGTATTATTGTATTTCTGTGAACTCTGGATTTGATTATGTACTGTTTCTAAGACCGTATTTTGAGATATTTTCTAAAATGGTTATTTTCTGTTTTATATTTTGTTGACTTCCACTATGAGATCTGAAAGTGTAGTATGTCTTAGGTCATATCCGTATATTCTTAGTCTCTGTAAAATTTAATAACCCTGACAGCTCGTACTTCTTGACACTGATGCAAGTCCGAAAGTCACACTAGGCTTTGGATTGGTGTGTCAGGAGGTGCGGGTTGTCACAATCCTCCTCATCTCCTAATAAGCAATCTATTAACATGGAATCCACGAAAACAACTCCATCATAATTGAGTTTAGAGCATCCACCAATGTTTCCAACTTTCACGGAAAGAATTTATCAACGTTAGGGATATGTCTCATTGTCAAGCTTAAAATCCACGGTTGATAATTGATTTATAGTAGTTAGAAAATTATTCAAATTTTCTCCAATTTACTCATCTTTCCTAAGCTTTAAATTTACCAAACTACCAATAGGAAAAACTTTATTCGTTGCAGAGTTCTTTACATAAATCCCTTCCAACTTCTTCAAGATCTCAAAAGCTGATGTTTCATTGACAATAATACAAAACGATGTATTCTTCAAAAAACATCTAATAACGTCAGTAACCTTTTTATCCAATTATTTTTCATTCTACTATTTGACTCTTTCACCTTATTTTCCATTAGTTCGTGAAGACCATCGAGATAGAAAATTTTCATCCTTACCAAATAACCCAATTCCTTCCATCCAAAATTTTCCACATACCTTTTATGTATCATCCAAAAAATATCTCTTTAGAAAAAATTGTGTAGTCGGCGATGATATACCAATTGTTATTTATTTCAAAGATTTAAACACTTAAATAAGAGAAAAGATAAGAAGTGAACAAAATATAAACACAATCAACTTCCTCTAATTTCAAATTTATTCAATTGATCCAAAAGATTATTAAAATAAACTAACAACTTGATCAGAATCGGTCTTAATTCTAAAGCTCTAAGAAAATAGTTCTCCTTCCATGACTTGTATAAAGATACATATTTATAGTTGCAACGACCAAACATCTCGTAGGGATTCATTTCTTAAAGTATCTCTAAAAAACCTATCAAATAAAATAAACATATATGGTTATAATTTTATTTCCTGATTTAAAAGATCTCAATGGTAAAACTTTTATAAAAAAAGATACCTCCTTTTTGTTTCTCAATTTTCTATGATAAAGTAATGAACACCTCCAAGGAAATTTAACGCGCTAAAAGAGTAAGAACAGAGATAAAATGCTAATATAAATCTTTTATTGTTGCTAAATTATTTTCTATACACTATACAGTGATACACATTTGCTTTTATAATGTATAAATGAGTTAAACTGATGTTGGGCCTTGTTACAACCCATTACCTGTTACACTATTATCTCACTTATTACAATATATCATTCCTTTGTATTACAGATACTTATCGCATATTCTAACCCTCCCTAAAATTAGGCTAGGGATTCCGCCGCTTGCACTAATTTGCTGTCGAGATCGACAATCACCAAATTCTGTTAGCTTTTCAATTGAATGCATAGAGGAAGCTTCATCAACAGCGATGCAATAGAAGAATCTGGACTTGTTAGCTTTAAAAAGAGTTCAGAGACTCATCCTCCTCGACTTGCTGACTGTTGTAGCTCAGATCTAATATTATTTGAGTACAATTCCAGGGAGTTTCTAAGATTCTTCCTTCGAATTTTTTTTGATTTAAAGAGTACATAGATATGATAGAAATTCACTTCATTTTTTTCTCAGATATGGTAGCATTTGATGATTTTGATGTAGAAACAGCAGATCTAAGTGAAAAGTACTATCAATATCTCTCTTATTTGATAAACATGGGCTATATAAGACAGACGATCTAGAGAGAAAGCACAAAAGAGGCTCGTAATTCTAGTTCTTTTAGGGTTTAGAGTCATTGCATGAGGCTTGATTCATCTCTGGTTCGGTGTTGGCTTAATCAACCTCCGGACTTTGCTTTGGTCTGATGAAATTCTTTGCCGATAGGGGCTTTGTCAACAGAACTACTCTCTGGTAAGCAGTAGGTATATGATTTATATTTAATTTGTTCTGCATAACCTACCCTCTTACAAAGTATAAGTCTAGCTCCATATATTTTGTCCTGGAGTGAAGAATAGGGTTAGCAGTAAGAGAGATAGTACTGAGATTATCACACCACAGTGTAGTTTTACTATCTGTCTTGACTTGAGAAGTTTTGTTGGTAGTGATTCTATCCATATTATTCCTATTTTAGCATTCGCAATACATCTGTATTCTGCCTCGGTACTTAATCAAGATATGGTCGACTGCTTCTTTGAACACCATGAAATAGGATTTTTACCTAAGTAAATATAATACCTAGAGGTAGATCTTCTATCATCTAGATCTGCTACCCAATCTGCGTCTGCATAACCATGAATGTTTATTGTTTTGCATGATTCAAGTATTAGACCTTGATTAATGTTCCTTTCAAATATCTTAAAATTCTTTTAACTGCTTTTCTGATGCTCATTAAGTGGATTTTGCATAAACTGGCACACTTTGTTAACACTGAATGATATTACTGGTCTTGTTATTGTGACATATTGTAGTGCCCCTATAATGCTTCTGTTTTGCTTCACATTTGAAATTGGTTCACCTTTGTCCTTTGATAAATGTAAATTGCTTGTTATTGGTGTAGGGTATGCATTTGCTTGCTCCATTTTGGTTTGACAAGAATTTCCGAAATGTAATTTCTTTGACTTAAAAGAATTTGAGAATTTGATATTCTTTTGACTTCAATTCCAAGAAAATAATTTAAGCTAAAACTCTTTGTTGAGCTGTTGTGTAAGATTGGTGATTTCATAGTCACTGTTGCCAGTGATTAAAAGTCATCAATATACACTAATATATATGTTGCATTTCCTTCAGTGAACTTTGTAAATAATGAATTATCTGATCTAGTTGGATTGTACCCAAGTTTAATCAAAACTGACTTTAATCTCTCAAACCATACTCTTGGTGCTTGTTTCAAACCATAAATTACTTTATTAAGCTTACACACTAATTCAAAGTTGCCATCCTTCTTAACACCTTGTGGTTGCTCCCTATAAACTTCTTCTTGTAGGATGCCATTAAGAAAAGCATTATTTATATCCAGTTACGTTATCTTCCAGTTTTGTGTAATGCCATGGTGAGTTTAATTCGAATAGAAGTTGGTTTACCACCAGAGAAAAAGTTTCTATGAAGTCAAAAGCATGCTGTTGTGAGCAACCCTTGGCAACTACTCTGGCCTTGTACTTTTAAATGGTGCCATGTGCATTTTTCTTAGTTTGTTTGTCCATTTGCATCCTATAATGTTTTTTTGTTCTGGAAGTGGCCCTAGATCCCATGTTTTCTTTCTTATAAGAGCATTGTATTCCTCATGTATTACTGACATCAATTTTTCATTATGCATTGCTTGTTGGTAAGTAATCGGTTCTTCGGTGTCAAGATTTATGTTGTATAATTTTGGCTCGAATATTCCACTTTTGGCTCTTATTATCATGGGATGTCTAGTGATTGCAGGAATACATTGTTGACTTGTAGTTTTTGATGATGCTTGTTGAGCATCAGATAATAGTGAGTTTTCTATTGCTTGATGAGTGTATGGCTGATCATGACTACTTTGTTGTGAACTTCTGTGAGGATCCTCTGGTTCATGAACTATTTCTAGACTGAACCCAATGTACTAAGGAGAAGGTAAAGTGTTGTTTGACTGTTGCTGACGTTGGTGATACTGAGTTGACTTATTACAAACTTAGGTAATTATATCAGAGTATGTAGGTATAGATGGTATAGAAAATCTTGAATTATAAATTTTAAGTGGATTTTTGATGCCACTTTCAGTAAAAGGAAATATAAGTTCATTGAAAACAACATGTCTTGACACAAATATTTTACCATTACTATCAAGGCACTTATATCCTTTTCGATTATTGGCATATCCAAGAAAAGTACATGGTGATGATCTGAAATTAATTTATGAATATTGTATGGTTTTAGGTAGGGAAAACATAGACATCCAAACACTTTTAGGTTTTGATAATCTGGTTTGATATTAAATAGAGCTTCTATTGGACTTTTATGATGCAATACTTTAGTGGGTAATCTATTTATTGGACAAACAGCTGTTCTAAAAACATCTAACCAAAATTTTAAAGGTAAAGATGCTTGAGCCAGAAGTGTAGGACAAGATTCCACAATATGTCTATGTTTTTGCTCTATTGGACCATTTTGTTCAGATGTATGTGGACATGTAACTCTGCGTAGTATACCTCTATTTTGAAAATATTATTTAAGTGGTTTGAACTCGGTACCACCATCAGTTTGAATAATTTTAATTTGACAATTTGTTTGATATTCAGCATGAGCTATGAATTGTAAGACAACATTGTATGTTCCAGACTTTGTTTTTAAAATAAATCCAAACATATCTAGAAAATGCATCAACAAAAGATATATAGTACTTGAAACCATAGTCAGCATTAACTGGTGCTGATCCCCACAAGTCAGTGGCAACTAATTACAGTGGTTTATTATAAACAGTCCGAGAGTCTGGAAAACTAAGTTTGTACCTTACCCATTTGATAATATGTGCAAATGTATGGTACAGTATTGTCAACAAATGAAATATTATTTTCAGTAAGCACTTTTTTTACAATGGCTACACTAGGATGACCAATTTGTAATGCCACATATCAAAATTCTTACAACTTTCTGCTTTAGTAATTTCAGAAGAATTACACCATTTCCTTTTACTTTGAGAATTTCTTGAGTTAGCTACGTTGAATTTATACAATCCATTATATTCTTCGCCCTGCAGAAGAATTTCTTTTGTTAGTAAGTCTTTAATCAAATTGTATTTTGGATAAAAATCAAAAAATACCTTATTTTCATTAGCAAACTGAGACACACTCATGTGATTTTTTTCTAATTAAAGGAACTCTTAGCAAGTTGTTAAGGTATAACTATCTCTTACCCATGATACATGCATTTCCAGTATGAGAAATTGTAGTAAACTCATCATTGCCCATATGAATGGATTGACTACCTTAGTACTCCTTGTTTCCCAAATTTTAAGTTGCTTAAATTGTTTGTTATGCGATTAGTTGCTCCTGAATCAGGGTATCGGCTTTCATCATTAATGTCTTTAGGTTTGGCAAACTCTGATGCATTCAGGTGATGAATTCTTGTATTTTCTGATTGGTTTCTTGAATCTTGTTACATGTTTGCCATGTTTACATTAGGATTATAGTTTGGATTGTAACTTCTTTGAGTATTGTTGCTCTGTTGATTTGGTGTGTAGTTTGCATCAAATCAAAAATAATATTTATTAGTTGTGTGACCAAATCTTTCGCAAATCTGACATATTGAACTGTTATTACTATTCCATCTTCCTCCTCTCCCTCTGGCTTTGTATGATGTTCCACCTCTTGAATTATTAGGTCCTTGATTTCTGTTGTATGGTTTTTCTTGATTCTTGAATTTGTTGTTAATTGCATAGTTGACTGAAAGATCATAAGTAATTGTTTTCTTTTGTTCTATCCTTCCTTCATGAGCCAAATGGTAGAATACACATACTGTAATAACATAAGTTAATTCTCCCTCGTTATTGCATATTGTAATAACATAAGTTTTCAGAAGTAATTGCATAGTTGTTAGTTCTTTTGATGATATAACAGCAACCACTCGTAATCTTCATCAAGTCCACTTATTATGGATAAAACTTGCTCTTTTTCTGATACTCTGTGGCCTACAGAAGCTAATTGATCACATAAGTTCTTTATTTTGGTTAGACACTCATTTATTGATAAGCTTACTTTTCTTAGATTCTGTAACTGCCTCTTGTAGTGTAACACCCTTGCTGCTGATTGAGATATGAATGATCTTTCAATGGTAGACCATATATCATGTGCTGATTTACATCCAATTGGTTGTGGCAGTAGTATAGAACCTATTGATTATAACAACCATGAACCGACCAAGCTGTCTTGCCTTTGGTTTGCTGTATATTCTTGATTTATTACAAGTTTGCCCTCGGAGTCTTTAATATATCATGCTGGTGTTGTTTGAGCTCCAAGAATGTTACTTTCTAAACCATATCCTCTCACTGCTGTTCGATTTGCAATTCCCACAGGAGATAATTTGATTCATCAAGTTGGATTGATATGAGTTGACTTTGAGGTTTAACAATTGCTTTGAGAAGTTCTTGAGTCACATCTTGCAATGAAGATGTGTTTCTTGAAGTGGGAGAGGATGAGTTCTCAGCATTTTCATTTGCCATTGAGATGATGAAGAAGACTGACACAATGCAGTTCAGATTTCGATTAAATGGGCCTACGCTGATGATTCTTGGTTGCAGTCGTATTTGTTGAGTGATGATGATTCTGACAGCAACTCTGTGGCGTGGCACAACAAGAATCTTGATGATAAAGAGAATGGTAACTTGTAAATTGTTGAAAGGTACTCAAAATTGGTGAGGCCAGAGGATGAGAAAATAATTTTCACTGATGGCAGCCAAGACGCAGCCAGTACTTCAGATGATGATAACAACTCTGACGAAGTATTTGGCGAAGTGTTCACTACTGTTAGGCAGAAATTAATTTTTTATTGATGCTGAATTGTTCTCTATACATTATACAATGATATACATTTGCTTTTATAATGTACGAGTTAAACTGATGTTGAGTCTTGTTACAACCCATACCCGTTACACTATTATCTCACTTATTACAATATATGGTTCCTTTGTATTACAAATACTTAACGCATATTCTAACTCGCACCTTCTCGTTTGCATGTATAAATTTCTATAGTTAGATTGAATAGTTTCCTTAGTTGATTAATCGATCGATCAATCAATGGACTAATTAAAACTTGCAAATTGATATCATAAATTTCAACATATCCTACTGTCTTCTCATTCGTTTTAATTCTCCTTTAAAAAACTAGGTTTCATAAATTTCCACATTGTAAAATGTAATAAATGTTGAAAATTGATTCTCCTAGCCGCCTGCAGTCAAATGGAAACATAGGATTTTGAACGTATGTGCATAGTTTTTCTCCTGGGAAAAATTAAAACGATTGATTAAATTGATTGATTTGAACTTATGTGCACAGTTATGTTTTATTTTACATCAAAAGCTATAGAATTTGAGTAAGAGTAACATTGCTGAATAAGATGGCCACATGTTTATATTGAATGCTTAAAATTACTGTTATTTGATATATACATGTCCGTTTCTTTACATTTTTTCTACGTGCCATCTTTTTCTTTGAGAAGACAGAACACCTTAAATCGACTAGAAGTAGAAAAGACGTACTTTTGCCCCTGTATTTCAAGCTAAGTCCCTAAATTAACTTGGAGTAGAATATAAGTTAACACTGCAACAAAAAATATACCTAAACCGCGGAAACAAACAAGCTCAAGTTATTAGTTCAAAAATATGTAGGGAAATAAATTAACAGTTCAGCTTTTAATAGCTAACTCAATCATCAACATATTCATGTCATATAGTTTCATGCAGAGCATTGTTTCATGATTCCGTAACACACATTTGCAAATACTTTACGCTACCTATTACTCTACGTGGACTCTAAATTAAGAGGTGATTAAATAAAGTGTAGAAGTTAAACAGGTGACTCGCTTTCTTGATTGCTTGTGTTTACTTCACCTTGCTAGTATGAGTATAAATTATGAACTTGGCTAATAATAAATTATATGCCAATAATGTAGACAGTATTGTAGTTCCAAGTTTCTTTGACATTAGAACTCAATAATCTGATAAATGATTAATTGAACTGTACCTGTGGCTATATAGAACTGTATCCATGAGCTTAGAATTTAAGTTGGTGCAATGTCAATAACACCAATATGTTGGCATTTTATTTCAGAGTCAATGTTTATGCAAAAACACGAGTTCCAAATTAACTAATAAAATTCTTCAATTTTGAAAATTAATGTTTTTACCTTTTTTTTTCAAAAAAAAACTTGAAACAGTATACTTTTACCTAGAAAAACGATATGCATGATACACATGTTACATGTTATTTTTTGATGAAGAGCATACCTCAATTCGATATCGTCGATTCTCATTTTTGAGTCGCCCTGCCTCGGATCGCCCTGATTGCCTGAATTGCTCATTATTGAGTCGCAGCCGACTCATCCCCTCCTCTTTGAGTCGCGACCGACTCATCCCCTCCACCTTAAGTCGCGGCGAAGCCCTAAGCCATGAGTCGTCACCGAGTCATCAAAGCTCCCATGAGTCGAAGCCTTATGTCGCGTGAAGCCCTAGGTCGCGAACTTCCTCCGTATGTCGCGAGCGTGCTATGCTTCTCACTTCCACCTAACTCGCAAGTCGCGTGCCGCATCCAGAGTAGATCGCGATGTGCCTAAGTCGCGAGCGACTTATTCCATTTTTTTTAAGTCGTGAATTCCTTTTTTTTTTTCTTCTCCATCCTTAAGTCGCGAATTGTTTCTCCAGCCAAGGTCGTAAACCGCACTTTCTTTAAGTCGCTGATTCGAATTTCTTAAGTCGCGTGCCTTCCATAAGTCGCTGCCGAGCTATCTTCAGTCGTGTGGAGTATTTTTGGTCGCGTGCGATGTTGTTTTTGTTGTTGAGTCGTTTGTACTGTGTAGTCTTAAGTCGTGTACATATTGTGCTGTAAATTTTGAAGTCGTATGATGAGTTGTAAGCCTATAAATAGGCAAGTCGTGTCATTTGTACGGTGGTTGACTTTTGAATAAAATTTCCATTTGATTGCTTTCTGCTTTCTTTAAATTGGTACTCGAGTGAAAATTTCCTATCTCCACTTCGGCATTCGAGTGCGCTCGAATCAACGAACGTTGAAGCCGATTCACGGAATCAAGTGCGCTTGATCAACGTCGAAGAATCGTAGATCCTTCATCACGGTATCGTGCGCGATCAACGTGTTAAGGATAGCTAGAATCCGGTATCTCTTGAGATCAATGGATTTGGGCATTTTCAGTATTGTTCAAACCACCGATTGCTAATTCCATCGAATATTCAAATTTTTTTGTTAATCCGCTGCGTCAGTTTTCGTATCAGAGCTAAATTGCAAGGAGTTTGCATCATTTGGAGATTTGGGTTTCGAGAAATTGAAGTTTGGAATTTGGAGTTCATCGTGTTCATCGTGAAGTTGCAACAAGTTGGGAGTTTCGATCCATCTCACTTTGGATCAAAGTGTGGAAAGGTGTTTGAATTTGTGGGGGAAAATTTGCACGCCAAAGTTGAGTTTGAAGTGTTGAATCCGTGCCGACCTATCCTAGGTCGTTGCATTCTAACGAGTTAGTGTTGAACCGAGTTACTTTGTGCCGAGCCAAGGAGTTTGTGCGGGCTAGTGTGAGCCGTGACTTGTTGTTTGTTGAAGTTTTGTGTTCAATTTGTTGAAGTTTGTTTGAAGTTCAATCATGCCTCCGAGACGAGCTCAACGTCATCGTAATATTAATGCCTTGTATGGAAGAGAAGAGGCCGATGAAATGGAGCAACGAATCAACGAGATTTTTACTGAAAAGTTGAATTAAGGAATTGGTCGATTAGAGAGAATGATGTTTGAAATTAATCAAAATAGAAGAAGAGTTTCACCTGAATCAAACCATGGGGGAAGTAGAGCTTCGATAAATTCAGATCGGGAGAGAAGGGAAGATCAAGATCATAGAAGTATTGATAATCGTGATAGGAATGTTGATCGAAGGAGTGGTAGTAGAGATGTTGGAGGTCGTGATCGACATCGATATACTTCAGATTTTGATGAGGAGTTTGATGGTGATAGGGGAAGTGTTTATTATCGAGATAGAGAGCAAACACGACGTCGGAATCGAAATGTAGATGATGATCGTCGATGGGAATCGGGAATGAAGATGGAGATTCCAGAATTTAAAGGCGGGATGGTTGCTGAAGAATTTTTAGACTGGTTGTCAAATGTGGAGGAAATCTTTGATTTCAAGGAGGTTCCGAAGAATCGCCGAGTGAAGTTAGTTGCTACTAGGTTGAGGGGGAGAGCTTTGGCGTGGTGGCAGCAAACTAAACTTACACGAGAACGGAAGGGAAAGTCGAAGATTGTAGATTGGGAGAAAATGAAGAAATTGATGAGAGCTACATTTTTACCATACAACTATCAGTCACTAATGTACCAGAGATTGCAGAATCTCAGGCAGGGGACAAAGTCAGTCAATGATTATGCAGATGAATTTTACCAACTCATTGCCAGCAACGATATAATGGAGACGGAAGAGCAGCTGACCGCTAGGTTTGTTGGAGGGCTGAGGATGCAGATCCAGGATATGGTTAATATGTTTGATCCAAGATCTGTGGCAGAGGCACATCAAAAAGCGTTGGCTTGGGAAAAGCAGGGAAGGCGTGGAGGTGGTGTGTTTACTAATTCTAACAATCAAGTGAAGGGAGTCAGTGGAAGTTCTAATGTTCCTAAAGTAGTTACAAAACCAGTTGTGAAGGAGACTGAGAAGGCGAGATTAACAGTGGATTCAAATGTTACAATTGTCAGGAGATGGGTCATAAAAGCAACGAGTGTCCGAAGCCGAAGAAGAGAACTATGATAGCTGAGGTTGAAGGAGAGGCAGAGTGTTCTAATTCCTTACCGGTTGAGGAAGAAGACTTGTTGCCGGGAGACGAAGGATATTCACTAATGATGAGGAGAAGTTGTTTGACACCGAAGCAAGAGGAGGAAGACAGCTGGTTGAGGAATAACATATTTCAGTCTACTTGCACTATTCTTGGAAGAGTCTGTAAATTTGTTATTGATGTCGGGAGTTGTGATAATATTATCTCTACAGAGGCTGTGAAAAAGTTGGAGTTGAAGACTGAGAAACATCCTAAACCATACAAGTTAGCATGGTTAAGGAAGGGTGGTGAGGTGAAAGTTGGGCGAAGAGCTTGTGTTAAATTTTCAATCGGAAAGAAATATAAAGATGAAATTTGGTGCGATGTAGTGGACATGGATGTGTGTCATCTGTTGTTGGGCATACCATGGCAGTTTGATAGAGCAGTACAACATGATAGTCGTGCTAATAGCTACAGTTTCATGTTTGAAGGTACTAAAATCACGTTAGTTCCCAAGAAGCAGCAACAGAAAGAAAGCAAGCTGAAGGAAATTGAAGAATTGAAAACTCTGTTAACTTTGAAGGAGTTTGTCAAGGAAGTCGAAGAAGAACCTGAAGTGTACTTGTTGATTGGACAAGAGTGTAACGAAGAGGTTGGAATTCCAGAAGAAGTGAAGCCAGTTTTGAAAGAATTTGAAGATGTATTTCCAGAAGAGTTGCCTAAGGAGTTACCGCCACTGAGAGACATTCAACATCAAATCGATCTTGTTTCGGGAGCAGTATTACCGCATAGACCACATTATCGAATGAGTCCGAAGGAACATGAAGAGTTGAGGAGACAGGTGGAAGAGTTACTTGAGCAGGGACGTGTGCAGGAAAGTTTAAGTCCATGTGCTGTGCCAGCTTTATTAGTACCAAAGAAGGACGGAACGTGGAGGATGTGCACTGACAGTAGAGCATTGAATAAGATTACGGTGAGATATAGATTTCCAATGCCAAGGTTGGATGACTTGCTAGATCAGTTAAGCGGAGCTACTATCTTTTCGAAGATTGATTTGAAAAGCGGATATCATCAAATTCGGATTAGACCTGGAGACGAATGGAAGACAGCCTTCAAGACGAGAGAGGGATTATATGAATGGTTGGTTATGCCATTTGGTTTATCAAATGCACCTAGTACATTCATGCGGGTGATGAATCAAATCTTTAGACCATTCATTGGGAAGTTCGTGGTGGTTTATTTCGATGATATTCTGATATATAGCAGGAGTATGGAGGAGCATGTTCAACATTTGATGGAAGTGCTGATTATTTTTCGTGAGGAACAATTTTATGCTGCTACGAAGAAATGTGTGTTTATGACACATAGTGTTTTATTTATGGGTTATGTTGTTTCAGTAGAAGGTATTCAAGTTGATCAGAGTAAAGTTGAGGCAGTCAGAAATTGGCCACAGCACAAGACGATAACAGAAGTTCGGAGTTTTCATGGGTTGGCTTCATTCTACCGAAGATTCATTCCACAATTCAGTAGCATGATGACTCCAGTTACTGATTGCATGAAAGGGAAACCGTTTGTATGGTCATAGGAAGCAGGGGTTGCTTTTGAGCGGATCAAAGGACTTTTGACGACAGCACCCATTCTCATTTTGCGGGATTTTCAGTTATTGTTTGAACTACGTACTGATGCATCGAAGGTTGGAATTGGTGGAATCTTGAGTCAGAGTGGGAAACCCGTTGCTTATTTCAGTGAGAAGTTATCAGGAGCAAAGATGAGGTATAGCACGTACGATGTGGAGTTTTACGCAATTGTTCAGGCTGTTAAACATTGGAGACACTATCTGTTTCAGAAAGAATTTGTTCTGTACACTGATCATGAAGCGTTGAAGATATGCAAGGGCAGGACAAGATTTCAGCAAGGCATGCATCGTGGATTGCCTATTTACAGCAATTTACTTTTGTTGTCAAACACAAGTCTGGGGTGACGAATCAGGTAGTTGATGCTTTGAGTAGGAGGAGTCATTTATTAACGACAATGAAAGTTGAAGTGGCATGTTTCGAATTATTGCCAGAGCTGATTGAAGAAGATCCTTACTTTGTAAAGTTTGTTGAGAAAGTTAAGGATGGGAATACTGATGAATTTGTGTTGGTTGATGGATTCTTGTTCAAAGAGAATCGTTTATGTATACCAGATTGTAGCTTGAGAATGAAGATTATCAAGGAGTTACACGAGGAAGGACATGTGGGCCGCGATCGTACTTTGCAGTTGATTTCACAATCTTACTTTTGGCCGTCAATGAGGAAGGAGGTTGAAAGGTTTGTGGAGAGATGTCATATATGCCAGGTTTCGAAGGGAACAGTGACCAATGCGGGATTATATATGCCGTTACCTGTGCCTACCAGACCATGGGTTGATATCAACATGGATTTCGTTTTGGGTTTGCCGAGAACTCAAAGGGGAAATGATTCTATATTTGTTGTGGTGGACAGGTTTTCGAAGATGGCACATTTTATAGCCTGTAAGAAGAAAGCAGATGCAGTTCGAGTAGCTCAATTATTCTTTAAAGAGGTGTATCGATTGCATGGTTTACCTGAATCTATTGTTTCTGATCGGGATACTAGATTTCTAAGCCATTTTTGGTTGAGTTTGTGGAAGATGGTCGGAACGAAGCTGAATTTTAGTAGCGCTTACCATCCACAGACAGATGGGCAAACAGAGGTGGTGAATAGATTGTTGGGAAACTTGTTACGGTGTCTTGTGAAAGATAATTTGAAGAGTTGGGATTTGAAGTTGTGTCAAGCTGAATTTGCTCACAATCATGCAAATAACCGAAGTACAGGTTTCAGTCCATTTCAGATTGTATATTCAAGTTTACCAAAGGGGCCGTTGGATTTAACGATAGTGCCACAACCGAAGGGAACAGTTAAGCGGGCTGCTGATTTTGTTGATGGATTGACAGAATGCCATAAAATCGTTCAGAAACGATTGGAGAAGACAAATGAGATGTATAAACAAATGGCGGATAAGAAACGAAGAAGTGTAGTCTTCAAAGAGGGTGATTTTGTTTACGCAGGATTGACGAAAGATCGTTTTCCAATTGGAACTTACAATAAGTTGAAAGCATGAAAGATTGGACCAATAGAAATCTTGAAGAGGATCAATGATAATGCGTATCGATTAAGGTTGCCAGGAGAGGTCCATACTTCTGATGTTTTTAATGTCAAACACTTAATCCCGTATTATGAGGAAGAACTTATCCAAGATGACGAGAGTGTGAATTCGAGGACGAATTCCTTCCAACAAGGGGAGGATGATGAAGAGCGTACCTCAATTCGAGATCGTCGATTCTCATTTTTGAGTCGCCCTGCCTCAGATCGCCCTGATTGCCTGAATTGCTCATTATTGAGTCGCGGCCGACTCATCCCCTCCTCTTTGAGTCGCGACCGACTCATCCCCTCCACCTTAAGTCGCGGCGAAGCCCTAAGCCATGAGTCGTCACCAAGTCATCAAAGCTCCCATGAGTCGAAGCCTTATGTCGCGTGAAGCCCTAGGTCGCGAACTTCCTCCGTATGTCGCGAGCGTGCTATGCTTCTCACTTCCACCTAACTCGCAAGTCGCGTGCCGCATCCAGAGTAGATCGCGATGTGCCTAAGTCGCGAGCGACTTATTCCATTTTTTTTAAGTCGCGAATTCCTTTTTTTTTTCTTCTCCATCCTTAAGTCGCGAATTGTTTCTCCAGCCTAGGTCGTAAACCGCACTTTCTTTAAGTCGCTGATTCGAATTTCTTAAGTCGCGTGCCTTCCATAAGTCGGCCGAGCCATCTTCAGTCGTGTGGAGTATTTTAGGTCGCGTGTGATGTTGTTTTTGTTATTGAGTCGTTTGTGTTGGAATTCCTTAAGAAAGGTGAATGAAACATACAAAGTCCCACATCTCCAAATTGTGAGAGCTATATTGATTTAAATATAGCTTTCTCATGAGGACGTTGGGGGCCTGGGGCTCCCAAATGTATGCTTCGTTGTGAGGAGAGAGATCATACATCACCACCACACACGCGTGCGCGCCGCCGCCGTCCGTCCGACCGAACCGGGACGGGCCGGGTACGGGTACGGGTCTAATATGATACTCATATTTTTACTGTAAATTGGACCGGGCTTTCTGACAATTGCAGGCCATACGAACAGATGCGGATCTGTTCGGAAGCGGACGCGGGATGAATAGACGCGAGCGGGTGCGACCCGACACAACTTTTGAAGCGCGCAAATATGTATATTATCATTCATGTGGGGGATTGTTGGAATTCCTTAAGAAAGGTGAATGAAACATACAAAGTCCCACGTCTCCAAATTGTGAGAGCTATATTGATTTAAATATAGCTTTCTCATGAGGATGTTGGGGGCCTGGGGCTCCCAAATGTATGCTTCGTTTTGAGGAGAGAGATCATGCATCACCACCACACACGCGCACGCGCCGCCGCCGTCCGTCCGACCGAACCGGGCCGGTACGGGTACGGGTACGGGTCTAATATGATACTCATATTTTTACTGTAAATTGGACCGGGCTTTCTGACAATTGCAGGCCATACGAACAGATGCGGATCTGTTCGGAAGCGGACGCGGGATGAATAGACGCGAGCGGGTGCGACCCGACACAACTTCTGAAGCGCACAAACGAACGGGTGCAGAAGTGGATACGGGCGGGTGCGAAACAGATCCGTTAGAGGGCAAAACAGACAAATATGACTGTACGAAGAGGTACAGACACGACTGTTTTAACGAACGGGTACAGACACAACCGTTCGGAAGGGATACGGACCGACTATAAATAAAGAGGGAAACTGATCATTTTCTTCACTGCTTTTTCCAATCCGTATCTCTCTTCTCCTCTACTAACTGCTGCTATTCTCATATTCAAATCACAGAGTGACATACTCATTACAATTTCGAGCAGAATTCGTCTGTTGTATCTTGGGAGAATTTTAAAATAAAATTCTTAAGGAAATCGTTACGACGAGCCTCAGACATTATCCGGTTAGAATTCTCAATTCTTTCTTCTATTTTGTTATACTGTTTATTCAAAATAGTATAACGCTGTTGTTGTAATTCATTTACAACGTTCATATTGTTATAATATTTACTGCAGAATTCCAGTATAGTGGAAATCTGAGTTATAAACTTGTGCGACGAGTTTATATTTGATTATTCTCTGTTTTGGTATACTAGACGTATAACATCTTAAGAATTTTATCTGTTTTCTTACTAAAACAGAGATGGCAACCGTAGAATTTTCAAAGAATACTACTCACAACAGACCTGAACCGTTCAAAGGAGATGGTGATGATTTCTTGACATGGCAGAATCAGATGTTATTTTATCTCACCACGCTCGGTCTACAAAAGTACCTCGACGAGGAGGAACCGATTCCTGCAACAGGCAAGGAAGCAGAGTGGAATATGTGGAAGCATTCCGATTTTTTATGCAGAAACTATATTCTGAATTGTCTCGACAAGGTGCTATACAAAGTATATCAGCCTTTAAAGACGTCAAAAGAACTCTGGAATGCACTTACCGCAAAATACAAGACGCAGAATATCAGTCTTAAGAAATTTATTGTAGACAAATTCATGGACTACAAAATGGTTGACTCCAAACCAGTAACCGCTCAACTGCATGAACTGCAAATCATCATTCATGAACTCGAGGCGGAAGGTCATAAGGTTGGAGAATCATTTCTGGTTGAAGCCATCACGGGAAAACTGCCGCCGTCGTGGAGAGATTACCGCAATTATCTAAAGCATAAAAAGAAGGAAATCTCTTTGCAGGATCTCATAGTCCGATTAAAAATCGAGGCGGACAACCGTGCAGTTACAAAACCAAGCGAGGAGGCATTTGTGGCTGAAGGGTCGAAGACCAAAAACAAAAAGAAGAGTTTCAAGAAGAAAAGGAAAGCTCAAGACAACAAACCAAAAGACAACAAACGAACCAAGAAGTCTAATGGCGAATGTTGGGTTTGTGGAAAAGTTGGACATGCCGCTAAAGATTGCAGACACAAGAAGGAACGCAATAAAGAGGCAAATATAGTGGATAACATGGAAGTAGACGAGTCCAACTTCTCGGCGGTGGTATCTGAATGCAATCTGGTTCAGAATCCTAACCAATGGTGGGTAGATACAGGTGCTACTCGTCATGTTTGTTCTGACAAATCCATGTTTTCTACATATCAGAAATTCGATCACGAAGAAAAACTCTACATGGGTAATTCTGCAATTTCCATGATCGAAGACAGTGGCACAGTAATCCTCAAGTTTACTTCTGAAAAAACTGTTAAGTTGAATGACGTGCTCCATGTTCCAGACATACGCAAGAATCTCATCTCTGGTGCAGTCCTATCAAAGAAGGGATTCAAGATGGTGTTTGAGTCAGACAAGATGGTTCTGTCCAAAGCTGGAATATATATAGGAAGGGGATATTTATGTGATGGCCTATTTAAGGCAAATGTAGCCGTTATCGGCAGTAAAACTATGTATTCTGATTGTGCTATTAATAAAATTGAAGTTTCTTATTTGCTTGAGCACGAAATTTTACTATGGCACGATAGATTAGGACACATAAACTTTCGAAAAATAAAGAAATTATCAAACTTGGGATTGATTCCAAATTTCCAAGTAGATAAGAACTACAAATGTGAGACATGTGTAGAAGCAAAAATGGTCAAACAACCATTTAAATCTGTTGACAGAAGCACCGAACCATTAGGTTTGGTACATACAGATTTATGTGATTTCAAATCACTACCTACAAGAGGTGGGAAAAAGTATTTCATTACTTTCATTGACGATTATACGCGATATTTCTATGTATATCTTTTAAATCGTAAAGATGAAGCAATAACAGCGTTTATAAAATGCAAGGCTGAGGTAGAAAATCAGTTAAATAAAAAGATCAAGATATTAAGATCTGATCGAGGTGGAGAGTATGAATAACCATTTGAACAATTCTGTGAAGAAAATGGAATAATTCATCAAACAACGGCTCCATATTCACCACAACAAAATGGTGTAGCCGAGAGGAAGAATAGAACGTTAAAAGACATGATTACTGCCATGCTTTTAACTTCTGGTCTACCGACGAACTTGTGGGGGGAAGCGTTAAATATGTCTAATCACATATTAAACAAAGTTCCTCACAATAAAACGGGAACAATTCCATATGAGATATGGAAAGGACACAAACCAAGCTTTAAATACCTCAAAGTGTGGGGGTGCTTGGCAAAAGTTCCTGTTCCGCCTCCCAAGAGAGTCAAACTTGGACCAAAAACAGTAGATTGTTATTATCTTGGGCCAGCCCAAAATAGTAGTGCCTACAGATTTTTGGTATTCAAGTCTGATATAAATGATATTCATGTAAATACAATCATGGAATCAAGAGATGCCTCGTTCTTTGAAGATGTGTTCCCACATAAAAGAAACGATGGAAATCCTGTCCCAAAAAGGACAAGAGATAACAGAGATGAGACATGTAAAGATGAAACTCATCAGGACAACGAGGAGGTTGGACGAAGAAGAAGCGTAAGGGCAAGAACTTCCAAAATATTTGGTTCGGATTTTTTAACTTATATGTTAGAACACGAACCTCAAACGTACAAGAAAGCAATGTCATCTTCTGAATCCTCATGTTGGAAAGAAGCAATCCAAAGTGAGATTGATTCAATTCTAAGTAATAAAACTTGGGAAATTGTCGATATTCCACCAGGAATAAAACCAATTGGCTGCAAATGGATTTTCAAAAAGAAAATGAAAGCAAATGGCTCTATCGACAAGTATAAAGGCAGATTAGTAGCCAAAGGATATCGTCAAAAAGAAGGAGTAGACTTTTTTGATACATATTCGCCTGTAACACGAATAACCTCTATAAGAATGTTAATAGCAATTGCATCCATCTATAATCTAGAGATTCATCAGATGGATGTAAAAACAGCATTCTTAAATGGAAATCTCGATGAGGAGATTTACATGGAGCAACCTGAGGGATTTATTTCCAAAGGAAATGAAAACAAAGTTTGTAGATTAGTAAAATCATTATACGGACTAAAACAAGCTCCAAAACAATGGCACGAAAAATTTGATAGTGTCATGATAAGAAATGGTTTTCGTATAAATGAATGCAATAAGTGTGTTTATTATAAACAAATTGGACAATCATATGTGCTGATTTGTCTATATGTAGACGATATGCTAATATTTGGTCCAAATACTCAAGTCATAGAGACCATAAAGAACATGTTAACTAGCAATTTCGATATGAAAGACTTAGGAGTTGCAGACGTTATTTTGGGAATCAAAATAATAAGAACCTCTAATGGAATTGAATTATCTCAGTCACACTATGTAGACAAAGTGATTGAAAGATTTCAAAATTTTGGAATTAAAGGAGTAAATACACCTTTTAATCCATCAGAAGTACTGCACAAAAACACTAATGAGAGTGTAATGCAACTGGAATATTCTCGTGTAATAGGATGTGTCATGTATCTCATGAATTGCACAAGACCAGATATAGCTTATGCAGTAAGTCGATTGAGCAGGTATACAAGCAATTCAGGGAAGGAACACTGGAAAGCACTAATGAGAGTGCTTGGATATTTAAAAAATACCACTAACTATTCCTTACATTATGGAAAATATCCTGCCGTCTTAGAAGGATATAGTGATGCAAACTGGATTGCAGATTCAGAGGAATCAAAATCAACGAGTGGTTATGTCTTTACCCTAGCAGGGGCAGCAGTATCATGGAAATCTACTAAACAAACATGCATAGCTCGATCCACTATGGAATCAGAGTTCATTGCATTAGATAAGGCAGGCGAAGAAGCAGAATGGCTTCGTCACTTTTTAGAAGATATTCCGTTTTGGCCTAAACCTGTACCGGCCATATGCATACACTGTGATAACCAAGCAGCGCTAAGCAGAGCACAAAACTTTGTGTAAAATGGAAAGTCACGACATATTCGTCGACGCCATAACACAGTTAGGCAGTTACTCTCAAATGGAACTATTTTCATAGATTATGTGAGAACAAATGATAACCTAGCGGATCCATTTACTAAAGGTTTATCAAGAGAGAAAATTGACTGCGCATCGAGGGGAATGGGCTTAAAAGCCTAAACCATTAAGAGTTATCTTATACGGAAACCTATCCTAGCGACTGGAGATCCCACGGACTAGGATCAATAGGCAAACCAGTTCTGAATAACTCAAGACGTACTGCATTAACGAGGACATAGTCCACCTCCATTCCTATGGTGCAAAATATAAATGCATGCCTACAGAGGTATTTAAAGGCTAAAACGATGTTTTTTAATGATGACCATATCTTGACAATAACAAGTGGGGTATATGTAGGATACTCTTAATGGTTGCGGTCACCTATGTTAGTGTGAGCTGGGTCGGCTCTATGAGAATATTAAAAGGCTTCTATTCTCTAAAAAACACTCGCAGAACCAAATTATGTTCAGGACCAAAATGAACAAATCCAAGAAATTGGATGAGAAGGGAATCAATGCTTCGTAAAGCTTATTGTCTAGATATACAATAAAGGTCGACGGTTCAAGATGAAATAATTCACCGATTAGCCAAGTAGATCCGATAAGTTTTAACTAGGGAAAGTTCAAAGTGAAATATCTACTTATCCACGATAAAGCATTATTCCATACGTACTCTGTGATATTTCGCTTTGTGTGGGGATATGTATATTATCATTCATGTGGGGGATTGTTGGAATTCCTTAAGAAAGGTGAATGAAACATACAAAGTCCCACATCTCCAAATTGTGAGAGCTATATTGATTTAAATATAGCTTTCTCATGAGGACGTTGGGGGCCTGGGGCTCCCAAATGTATGCTTCGTTGTGAGGAGAGAGATCATGCATCACCACCACACACGCGCGCCGCCGCCGTCCGTCCGACCGAAACGGGCCGGGTACGGGTCTAATATGATACTCATATTTTTACTGTAAATTAGACCGGGCTTTCTGACAATTGCAGGCCATACGAACAGATGCGGATCTGTTCGGAGCGGACGCGGGATGAATAGACGCGAGCGGGTGCGACCCGACACAATTTCTGAAGCGCGCAAACGAACGGGTGCAGAAGCGGATACGGGCGGGTGCGAAACAGATCCGTTAGAGGGTAAAACAGACAAATATGACTGTACGAAGAGGTACAGATACGACTGTTTTAACGAACGGGTACAGACACAACCGTTCGGAGGGGATACGCACCGACTATAAATAAAGAGGGAAACTGATCATTTTCTTCACTGCTTTTTCCAATCCGTATCTCTCTTCTCCTCTACTAACTGTTGCTATTCTCATATTCAAATCACAGAGTGATATACTCATTACAATTTCGAGCAGAATTCGTCTGGGAGAATTTTAAAATAAAATTCTTAAGGAAATCGTTACGACGAGCCTCAGACATTATCCGGTTAGAATTCTCAATTCTTTCTTCTATTTTGTTATACTGTTTATTCAAAATAGTATAACGCTGTTGTTGTAATTCATTTACAACATTCATATTGTTATAATATTTACTGCAGAATTCCAGTATAGTGGAAATCTGAGTTATAAACTTGTGCGACGAGTTTATATTTGATTATTCTCTGTTTTGGTATACTAGACGTATAACAGTTTGTACTGTGTAGTCTTAAGTCGTGTACATATTGTGTTGTAAATTTTGAAGTCGTATGATGAGTTGTAAGCCTATAAATAGGCAAGTCGTGTCATTTGTACGGTGGTTGACTTTTGAATAAAATTTCCATTTGATTGCTTTGTGCTTTCTTTAAATTGGTAGTCGAGTGAAAATTTCCTATCTCCACTGCGGCATTCGAGTGCGCTCGAATCAACGAACGTTGAAGCCGATTCACGGAATCAAGTGCGCTTGATCAACGTCGAAGAATCGTAGATCCTTCATCACGGTATCGTGCGCGATCAACGTGTTAAGGATAGCTAGAATCCGGTATCTCTTGAGATCAACAGATTTGGGCATTTTCAGTATTGTTCAAACCACTGATTGCTAATTTCATCGAATATTCAAGTTTTTTTGTTAATCCGCTGCGTCATTTTTTCTTTAAAAAGCAAGAATTTTCATTCCTTAATTATTCAATTTTGATCTGTGAATGATCTACGTATTTACGGGGGAAATTTGTCGCAAATAACATTAAAGAAATGAAAAGAGAAAGAATATTGTAGCTTTTATAGCATTTAGTTATAATATAACTTATTCAGCTCATCTCAACAGAAGATCCATGACTAATTAACAAATAATTCATCCTCTTGACGTTTCTAGGCACTAAAGATCATGAACAAGAACTAAGGAGAAAATTAGTTTCGGTTAATGGTTTTCGCCTTCAGGCACAATTTGCTTAGTCAAAAACACTCTTGATCGGAAGTAGAATCCTTGCTTTGGAGTTTATGACCAACTCACATGTACATTCCACTAAAAATGCATAACAGAGTTAAATTTTACAGAATTATGTTACGTTTGTAGTTAATTGATAAACAGAGTTTGCTACTGTAAAAAACAATGAGAAAATTCTGTGAAAATGAAACAATGTAAAAGAAGTGAAATTCAGTTTTACCTATAGCAAATTCATATTTTCATCTGTGTATTCTAAAAGCTTGACTTACAAACTAAATTTAAACCAGTCAACATTCAAAGTGGTTCATAGATCATGCCCTTGCAAATTAATACAACCACATTGTGTGAACTCAAAGGTAGACTTATATCAAATAATGAGGCCTCAAATTAGAAATTTGCTACCTCTCTTTTCATTTTCTAACGTATCAATGTTATTCAAACAATCTTTTTATAGAAAAAGGTTTTAATCAGAAGTATAAAGAAATAAAATACGACATGAACTTGAAAAGGCAACAAAAATTAAAGTTGGCCTCATCCACACTTGCAAAGTAAGCAAAAGCAGCACTTAGATGAGGTGGCACTTTCACTTCACACGCGCGCACCTATCACTCTCATTCTTCGACACGTGTGTGCATTAGAAAACCTTTCATTCCAAATTATGCAAGTTAAATTAAAATAGTAGTAACCTCATACTACCCAAATTGAGAAGCGCCAAATGATACATGTAATTATTTTACATTGTCAAAATGTACAATATTTGTCATCACTGTGCTATTTTCACTTTACATCTTATTTTATAAGAGCACAAACAACGCAATTTACTTATTCAGCTAAATAGTTGAACTGAACTAGCTGTAGTACATTCAGATTTGACTTGTTCATTTCTCTACAACCGATGCAGTGAACTGAACAAGCTTATTGATATATAAATCAGCAAACTCTTTGGCATTTTATAGTAAAAATTGATTAAAATGACAGTGTGGTTGTTGTTTTAATACAACGGTGAATACTCTACCATTTTGTGTTATAGTTTTATAAAAAAAGCAAAGTTTTTGCTTTTTCTTACAAATTCAATAAAAAGACAAATACTTTCCATTTTATTTAATTTTTGAAATAAAACATCAAAATATTTGACGTTTTATTTCAAATTCAATAAAAAAGACAAAAAAATTTCCGTTTTATTTGTTCATGATTTTTTTTAAGCATTGATTTTGTGACCTATTTTTTTCTTCTGGCAGAAAAGACTGTTCAGTAAAAAATGGATGAAAATTTTAAACTGAATAGGACGTTTGCTGATAATGATCTAATAACATTTATCTTAATGGGTGATGATATGCATTTCTAATATAAAAGAAGGACTATATTTTATTTTATATGCCTTCCCAACATGTTTCTTTTTTCTATATTAATAAAAATTTCTAAATTCATAAGTTCTGCGCCTCTTTATTTAGTATAATTAAAATAACTTTTCTTGGATGCAATCATGTAATGGGGCATGTCATATTGTTAGCAGTTATATGGAAGATATCAAATCAGAGCAGTGAAAAATTAAAATACTTTTAAGTCGGCTATAATGTAAAACTGATAATTTGATATATCATGTAACTTTAGAGATTTTTTTGTTACATTTGCCATTTACAGTCAAATCTGATGAAAGGTCAGATTGAATAAATGGTCTTGTTTGTCTCTCTTTTTTAATGGACCCGAGTTATATGTAAATAGCTCTTTTAATATTTTTAACTTCTTACTGGGACAGGTTATTCTTTTTCCAAATTAAGCACACAACTTGCCTTTTACTCATATAAATATAGATGGCATACCCTGTGGTGCTAGTCATTTCATTACTTGGTATTGTATCAATTTCAGCATAAAATTATACTCTATACTTTTATGTGTTCTGTTTCTTGATAAAATATATAGATAGAGAAACGAAGAAAGAATGGGAAGGCAACCATGCTGCGATAAAATAGGATTGAAGAAAGGGCCATGGACTGCTGATGAAGATAAAAAGTTGATAAATTTCATCTTAACTAATGGTCAATGTTGCTGGAGAGCTGTGCCTAAGCTTGCAGGTTTTTATATTCACTAATTCATCTTAATTTATCCATTTGTTTTCTGATTTTTGCTCCTGTATTCATTATCACATTATTCTTATTTTTTGGGCCCCAACTTGTTAAATTTTCTTTGCATGTGCTTCAATCTTGATGGAAATTGTTGCTTTCTTGAGGTTTCATGCAATGAAGTTTTAATTTTTGCATTTCTCAGATTATTTATGTACTGTGATTTTTGGAGAATATGTTGGCGAATTAATAAATTTAATGCATAATTTGATAGGCAGTTCATATTGAAATTTATTTAAAATTTGTTATTGTTACTTATTTGGGAAATTTTTATATAGTATTTGATGGAAAATAAAATAAATAAAATTTTAATATCAAATCAGTGATTCTGAATAATTGGGTTTGATTTTGATTGCAGTATCTTACTTTGTGGTAATGGGATAAGGCTAAATTTCTATTTATTTTAGTGACACAATAGTCAAAATGTAGATTTTGCAAGAAAAATAAAGTACTAAAAGCAAAAAAAGTTTTATGTGCTTTTGATTTAGTATACAAATAATATTCATACCTACTTTATATGTTTAATAATAAAAAATGGACAAAGTTTCAAATTTTAAACTGCAGGTTTGCTGAGGTGTGGCAAAAGCTGTAGATTAAGATGGACAAATTACCTGAGGCCTGATTTAAAAAGAGGATTGCTTTCAGATTCTGAGGAGAAACTGGTCATTGACCTTCATTCCCAACTGGGAAACAGGTACACTTATTTCTTCTATAAAATTATACATTATTTGGAAACTTGAATTAGCATTCAATTCATGCTTTTGCACTTCATTTTCTCCAACACAGTTTGAATGGGTTGAATATTATTTAACCGAATTCATTTAACATTTCACCGAACGTAACTTTGTACAAAACAGTGGGATCTAGCTGGATTTCAATTGATGGATTTCAGCAACTTTTTAAGCTACTAAATAGACTAAAATGCTACTAATGATTAGTACTACCATTAAAATACAACAATCTATTTGAAAGTTTCATAGTTATCCTGGGATCCACACTAATAAACTGATCAATACTATATGTTTTTTTCAATGAATCTAACTGTTAAGAATATGTGAATATGCAAGCTGACTTTTTAATCCAAATATGCCTTTGATTAATGCATTGTAGATGGTCAAAAATAGCATCTCATTTACCGGGAAGAACCGATAACGAGATCAAGAATCACTGGAACACTCACATAAAGAAGAAGCTAAAAAAAATGGGAATCGATCCTTTAACTCACAAACCCCTACCTTTAAGCCAGGAAAACGAGCAAAAAGATCAGAAAGAAGAAGAGAAAAACACAGGAAACAAAGAAGCCGAGAATGCAGTTGTAAATGAGATCGATAATGGCATTACAATTCAAGAATTCGATGAGTTTTGCACGGATGAAGTGCCTATGATACAACCTCATGAGATAATAGTTCCAGACATGGCCATGACTACAAATATCGATCGATGTACTTCGACTTCTTCGCAGTCTTCTTCGTTGTCGTCTTCGAATAACAACAACTGGGTGGAAAACGATATGGGATGGCATGAATCATCAATGGACTTGTGGGGGCTGGAAGACATTTTGAATTGGGACTCTTCGTTTTGCAGTAGTGATGATAACACTGGAAAGTTGGCAAATGAGCCTTTTGGCACTCAACACTATCAAAGTAGTGCTACTGCTGTTACTGCTGCTGGTAGTAATGCATTTGATCATGAATCCTGGAAGTTTGAGCTCTTCTGAATTGTTCTTCTTTTTATTCCTTTTTTTTTTTCTTTTCTTTTTTTTTCCTTTTTCTTTCTTTGGGGAATAATAAACTTTGTAGTTTGTGTCAGATACAACAATGAATATGCTGCAGTCACTGTGTAAATCACAGCCTTTGTTAACCTTTTTTAGTTCTGTTTTTCTGTTTTTTTTTTTTTTTTCTGTATATGAACTGGAGGAGAGTGTCAATAACATGTATAAAGTATTAAAGTAGAATCCCATGTTGTTTAACACTTTTCAATTGTTTCAAAATTGATATTACTGATATCACAGTTTATACTACAGAAATGTTTAAGGGATGTTGTAATTTTATTCACTAAATCCGGCTCTACATTATCACACTTAGTTAACATTAATTTTTACGTATGCATAATATTGTCATAAATAGTACTTATCAAATATCGTGACAATTGTCATTAAAAAAACACACACAGACACACGTAAGTGTATGACATTTCCCGTTTTGATAGATAACATATACATGCATGTTGTTTGGAACAAATTTGGATCACTCAAACGCAACAGAAATAATAGGATCGTGTTGACTGTAAGGTAGAACAAATGAAAAAGTAATATCTCATAATAAGCAATCACAGATACAGAAAAGAAAACCACGCGCTTGAAGTTCCACATGAGGGGTTGTCATCTGTGCCGACCGCTAGAGAGCAAGGTTTTAAATATCGGATTTCAGTCATGTTTCGTCTCGGAATTTTTACACAAGTTATCTCGTATCGGGAGAGATCTCGGATGAGATAAGTATGTATCGGGTGTACATCTCGGATTGACATCTCGGGTCTTATAATGCATCTCGGGAATATCTCGGATGTACTTTTATGTTTAAAATTGATGTGTCAAAAATTTATTTAACGATTATAACTTTTTTAGTAAAAATAAAAATGGTAATGATGCAGCTCAGAACAGAGAAGAAATGCAACCAAAATTTCTAACAGGAATGAGCCGTACACGACTCATAGAGAGGTTAAGTCGTTCACGACTTAGGAGGGCAGGGTTAAGTCGTTTCCGACTTAATGGAGCACGGGATAGTAAGTTCCGAGTTAACAACCATTCAAGACGCATAAAGGAGGTAGATTTGAGTCGTATACGAGTTAACGACGAGGGCTTGAGTCGTATACGAGTTAACCAAGCTCAGGAGAAGATGTTCCGACCTAATGATATTCGCATAAGCCGTCTACGACTTAACATGAAGCAACGAAAAACCCAGCAAGTGAAAACTTTGAGTCGGAGGGAGTTAAGGCGGCAAGGAGATGAGTCGGCCTGCGCTTGAGTCGGTTGCGATGAGTCGTTTGTTGTGATGAGTCGTGTGTTGTATGTTGTAAGTCGTAAGTCATGAATTTCTTAAGACGGTATATACTTGAGTCGGTTGCGTGTGAGGTTGTACGCAGTTGAGTCGGCCGATGGTCTTGTATATAGTTAAGTCGTAAGTTGGTCTTGAAGGTATGAAGTGATGTAATAAGTTGAGTCGGCGTGTGTTGTAAAGAGCTGTGTTGCTACAAGTGAGTCGGTGCCGACCTAAGTATGTTGAGTCGGTCACGAGTTAAGGAACTGGGTCGAAAACACTATAAATAGGGAGAGTGTTGTACATTTCAAGGTTGTTGATTTTGGAATAAAATTTCTCTTTTGTTAGCTTTGTGCTTTCATACCAATTGGTAGTTGAGTGTAATCTCCTATCTCCTCTTTCGGTTAATCGAGTGCGCTCGATTCAACGATCGTAGAAGCCGATTCACGGAATCTAGTGCGCTAGATCAACGTGCGAAGAATCGTAGATCTTTGAACACGGTATAGTGCGCTATCAACGTGTTTGAGATAGCTAGAGTTCGGTATCTTTGGATCAACGAACTTGGGGCATTTTGGTATCTTCAACTCACCGATTGCTACATTTCATCGATTGAAGTTTTGTTTGATTAATCCGCTGCGTCATTATTTGGTATCAGAGCCATTCTTAGCCAATCATAGCTAAGTTTGATTCTTGGAGCCAAGTTTTTTTGAAGTTTATGAAGTTTGAAGTTGTTCATTGTGTTCATATTGAAGTTGCATCAAGTTTGAAGAGTTTGATCCATTCCATTTAGGATCAAAAGGAGCAAAGGTGTTTGAATTGGACTTGTGGAAGTTTTGCGTGCCAAGTGATTGAGTTGAAGGCCGAGCTAGGTGAGCCGTCCTTATTTGAACCGTGAACATCTATTGCCGATCTAAGGTTGAGCCTAGATCGCTTTATTGTGTGAAATTTTGAAGTATTGTGTTCAATTTGTTGAAGTTTGTGAAGTTTACAACCATGCCACCAAGGAGAGCTAACCGACATCAAAACGTTGAAGCTTTGTATCGTAGAGAAGAAGCCGAGCTTATGGAACAACGTATTAATGAAAAGTTTGATGAGGGCATTGGTAAATTGGAGAGATTGATGACTGATTTGAATCAAAGGAGGAGATCACCAAACTCGAACCATGGAGGAAACCGAGTTTCGCCATTGGTTACGGAAGCGAGGAGGGTATCACCACATTCTTGTAGAGATAGAAGAGAAACATCAATTTCATCACGAAGAGATCATCATGACTATGCACATGAAGAGAGAAGAAGTCAACGTGAATTTGACCATGAAGCATATAGAGATGAAGAGAGACATAGTCAAAGAAGCATGTATGAGAGAAGGGATGATAATGGTCGAGATCGATGTAGGCGTACTTTTGATTTTGTTGAAGAGGGTGATAGAGCAAGTATTCATTATAGAGATCGAGACCAAGTTCGAAATTCTTACCGTGATGTGGAGGATGATCGTCGTTGGGAGTCGGGTATGAAAATGGAAATTCCAGAATTTAAAGGCGGGATGGTTGCTGAGGAGTTTTTAGATTGGTTGTCTAATGTGGAGGAAATCTTTGATTTCAAGGAGGTGCCGGAGAATAGAAGGGTGAAGTTAGTTGCTACAAGGCTGAGGGGGAGAGCTTTGGCATGGTGGCAGCAAACTAAACTTACTCGAGAACGCATGGGGAAGTCAAAGATAGAATCTTGGGAGAAGATGAAAAAGTTGATGAGATCTACTTTCTTACCTTACAACTACCAGTCACTTATGTACCAAAGGTTGCAGAATCTGAGGCAAGGGACAAAATCTGTTAGTGATTATGCTGATGAATTTTACCAACTCATTGCCAGGAATGATATTATGGAGACAGAAGAACAGCTAACTGCTAGATTCATTGGGGGTTTGAGAATGCAGATCCAGGATATGGTTAATATGTTTGATCCTAGATCAGTAGCAGAGGCACATCAGAAAGCGTTAGCTTGGGAGAAACAAGGAAGGCGTGGAGGTGGTGTGTTTACTAATTCCAATAATCAAGCAAGGGGTGTTGGCGGAAGTTCTAGTGTTCCTAAACTTGTTACAAAGCCAGTAGTGAAGGAGGCAGAGAAAGCGAAGGCTAGTAGTGTTTTCAAATGTTATAATTGTCAGGAGTTGGGTCACAAAAGCAACGAATGTCCGAAGCCGAAGAAGAGAACCATGGTTGCAGAGGTTGAGGCAGATGATGGTGAGGAGGCAGAGTATTCAAATGTACCTTATGTTGAGGAGGAAGAAGAAGTGTCGGGAGATGAAGGTTGTAATCTTATGTTGAGGAGAAGTTGTTTGACACCAAAGCAAGAAGAGGATTGTAGTTGGTTGAGAAGCAATATTTTTCAGTCGACATGCACTATTCTGGGAAAAGTCTGCAAGTTTGTTATTGATGCGGGAAGTTGTGATAATATTATTTCTACAGAGGCTGTGAGGAAATTGAACTTGAAGACTGAGAAGCATCCTAAACCGTACAAGCTAGCATGGTTAAGGAAGGGAGGTGAAGTGAAAGTGTGTCGGAGAGCTTGTGTGAATTTTTCGATTGGAAAGAAGTACAAGGATGAAATTTGGTGTGATGTCGTAGATATGGATGTTTGTCACTTATTATTGGGCAGACCATGGCAGTTTGATAGAGCAGTTCAACATGACGGTCGTGCCAACAGTTACAGTTTCATGTTCGAGGGTACTAAAATCACTTTGGTTCCTAAGAAACAGCAGCAGAAGGAGAGCAAGCTAGAAGAGATTGAAGAATTGAAAACTCTGTTGACTTTGAAGGAGTTTGTTAAAGAAGTTGAAGAAGAACCGGAAGTATTTTTGTTGATTGGGCGAGAGAGTAGTGAAGAGGTTGAAATTCCGGAAGAAGCAAAGCCAGTTTTGGAAGAATTTGAGGATGTCTTTCCAGAGGAGTTACCAAAGGAGTTACCGCCACTTAGAGACATTCAACATCAGATTGATCTTGTTCCAGGAGCAGTGTTACCACATCGACCACATTACCGTATGAGTCCGAAGGAACATGAGGAGTTACGAAGGCAGGTGGAAGAGTTGTTGGAACAGGGACGTGTTCAGGAAAGTTTAAGTCCTTGTGCCGTGCCAGCATTGTTAGTACCAAAAAAAGACGGAACATGGAGGATGTGCACGGATAGTAGAGCTTTGAATAAGATCACTGTTCGTTACAGATTTCCTATGCCGAGGTTGGATGATTTGTTGGATCAGTTGAGTGGGGCAACTATATTTTCAAAGATTGATTTGAAGAGTGGTTATCATCAAATTCGTATCAGACCTGGAGACGAATGGAAGACAGCTTTCAAAACTAGAGAGGGGTTGTACGAATGGTTGGTTATGCCATTTGGATTGTCAAATGCACCTAGTACATTCATGCGGGTGATGAATCAAATTTTTAGGCCATTCATTGGAAAGTTCGTCGTGGTTTATTTCGATGATATTCTGATTTATAGCAGGAGTACGGAGGAGCATGTTCTACATTTGAGGGAAGTGTTGCTTATTCTTCGTGAAGAACAATTTTATGCTGCTACAAAGAAATGTGTGTTTATGACACCCAGTGTTTTATTCCTGGGTTATGTTGTTTCAGGAAAAGGTATTCAAGTTGACCAGAGTAAAGTTGAAGCAGTCAGGAATTGGCCACAGCCAAAAACAATTACAGAAGTGCGAAGTTTTCATGGGCTAGCGTCATTCTACCGAAGGTTCATTCCACACTTCAGTAGCGTGATGGCTCCAGTGACTGATTGCATGAAAGGGAAACAATTTGTGTGGTCAGAAGAAGCGGGGGTTGCCTTTGAGAAGATCAAGGAATTGTTGACGTCTGCACCAATTCTTGTTCTACCTAATTTTCAGTTATTGTTTGAATTGCATACTGATGCATCGAAGGTTGGTATTGGAGGAGTTCTGAGTCAGAATGGGAAGCCAGTTGCATATTTCAGTGAGAAACTGTCAGGGGCAAAGATGAGATACAGTACATACGATGTTGAGTTTTATGCTGTTGTTCAGGCTATTAAGCATTGGAGACATTACTTATTTCAGAAGGAATTTGTTCTGTACACTGATCACGAAGCTTTGAAACATTTACAGGGACAGGATAAAATTTCAGCGAGACATGCGTCATGGATTGCTTATTTGCAGCAGTTTACTTTTGTCGTTAAGCACAAATCAGGGGTGACAAATCGAGTAGCAGATGCTTTGAGTAGGAGGAGTCATTTACTAACGACAATGAAGGTTGAAGTGACGGGGTTTGAAATGTTGCCTGAGATGATTGAAGGAGATCCTTACTTTGAGAAATATGTTGAGAAAGTGAAGGATGGAAGTACCGATGAATTCATGTTAGTTGATGGTTTTCTGTTTAAAGGAAATCGTTTATGTATTCCGGATTGTAGTTTGAGGATGAAGATTGTAAAGGAGTTGCACGAGGAAGGACATGTGGGCCGTGATCGTACTTTGCAGTTGATTTCGCAGTCTTACTTTTGGCCGTCGATGAGGAAAGAGGTTGAAAGGTTCGTGGAGCGATGTCATATTTGCCAAATTTCAAAGGGGACAGCAACGAATGCAGGGTTGTATATGCCATCACCAGTACCATCTAAGCCATGGGTTGATATTAGCATGGATTTCGTTTTGGGTTTGCCAAGAACTCAAAGGGGAAATGATTCGATATTTGTTGTGGTGGACAGGTTTTCAAAGATGGCACATTTTGTTGCTTGCAAAAGGACAGCAGATGCAGTTCGAGTGGCACAGTTATTTTTCAAGGAGATTTATCGACTTCATGGTTTACCAGAGTCTATTGTTTCTGATCGAGATACTCGTTTTCTGAGTCACTTTTGGTTGAGTTTGTGGAAGATGGTGGGAACGAAACTGAAATTTAGCAGTGCTTATCATCCACAAACTGATGGGCAGACAGAAGTTGTTAACAGGTCATTGGGAAATTTGTTGCGTTGTCTTGTACAAGATAATTTGAGAAGTTGGGACATGAAGCTATGCCAGGCAGAATTTGCTCATAATCATGCAGTAAATCGAAGCACAGGATTCAGTCCGTTTCAGATTGTTTATTCAAATTTACCCAGGGGACCGTTGGATTTAGCAGTTGTACCACAGTCAAAGAGAACAGTTAAACGAGCTGCTGATTTTGTTGATGAGCTGACTGAATGTCATAAAGTCGTTCTGGAACGATTGGAGAAATCGAATGAGAAGTATAAGAAGTCTGCAGATTTGAAACGTCGAAATGTTGAATTTAAAGAAGGTGATTTGGTTTATGCCGTATTGACAAAGGATCGTTTTCCGGTGGGTACTTATAACAAGTTGAAGGCGCGAAAAATTGGTCCAGTTGAAGTTTTGAAGAAAATTAATGAGAATGCTTATCGATTAAAGTTACCAGATGATGTTTATACTTCTGATGTTTTTAACATCAAACATTTAATTCCATATCATGGCGATGAGATTGTTGAGAAAGAATTTGCAAATTCGAGGTCGAATTTTTCTCAACCAGGGGAGGATGATGCAGCTCAGAACAGAGAAGAAATGCAACCAAAATTTCTAACAGGAATGAGCCGTACACGACTCATAGAGAGGTTAAGTCGTTCACGACTTAGGAGGGCAGGGTTAAGTCGTTTCCGACTTAATGGAGCACGGGATAGTAAGTTCCGAGTTAACAACCATTCAAGACGCATAAAGGAGGTAGATTTGAGTCGTATACGAGTTAACGACGAGGGCTTGAGTCGTATACGAGTTAACCAAGCTCAGGAGAAGATGTTCCGACCTAATGATATTCGCATAAGCCGTCTACGACTTAACATGAAGCAACGAAAAACCCAGCAAGTGAAAACTTTGAGTCGGAGGGAGTTAAGGCGGCAAGGAGATGAGTCGGCCTGCGCTTGAGTCGGTTGCGATGAGTCGTTTGTTGTGATGAGTCGTGTGTTGTATGTTGTAAGTCGTAAGTCATGAATTTCTTAAGACGGTATATACTTGAGTCGGTTGCGTGTGAGGTTGTACGCAGTTGAGTCGGCCGATGGTCTTGTATATAGTTAAGTCGTAAGTTGGTCTTGAAGGTATGAAGTGATGTAATAAGTTGAGTCGGCGTGTGTTGTAAAGAGCTGTGTTGCTACAAGTGAGTCGGTGCCGACCTAAGTATGTTGAGTCGGTCACGAGTTAAGGAACTGGGTCGAAAACACTATAAATAGGGAGAGTGTTGTACATTTCAAGGTTGTTGATTTTGGAATAAAATTTCTCTTTTGTTAGCTTTGTGCTTTCATACCAATTGGTAGTTGAGTGTAATCTCCTATCTCCTCTTTCGGTTAATCGAGTGCGCTCGATTCAACGATCGTAGAAGCCGATTCACGGAATCTAGTGCGCTAGATCAACGTGCGAAGAATCGTAGATCTTTGAACACGGTATAGTGCGCTATCAACGTGTTTGAGATAGCTAGAGTTCGGTATCTTTGGATCAACGAACTTGGGGCATTTTGGTATCTTCAACTCACCGATTGCTACATTTCATCGATTGAAGTTTTGTTTGATTAATCCGCTGCGTCAGGTAACATACTTGATTTACATGGAAAAAGAAATATTTTTAGAAGAGTAGTAACTTGATTAGCTTAATTGATTTGGTAATGATTGAATAATATCCTTTTATTTGAACGTAATAAAGAAGTCAAACCTTTCGCTATGACTCATTAAGATAAAAAGTAAATAATATGTTCAAGAAGTTGGTAAATTATAATTAAGTTGAGTGGTTTCTTTTGAATCAATATGAAAATAAAAATTATTATGGAAAATAGGAAAAATATACAACTTCGGGTGAGATCTCGGATTGAGATTTTGATCCATATATCGGGTGAGATTTGAATATCTCGGACGAGATGAGTGTCGAGGGAGATATGGAGGAGATTTGATGTCTCGTCTCGTTTAAGTGTGAAAATGAGATCTCGAGCGAGATCTCGGGCGAGATATGAGAGATTTAAAACCATGCTAGAGAGTATCCGAATGTTTTTTAGAAAGTGATCGGATTGCCGCCGCATAAGAGAGATCGAGTTTTGGATTGACATAGTGAAGGAAGCCAGACCTATAGTTATGCCTTTGAGGCGTATGCCACCCAAAGACCTGAAAAAATTGGAGGTGCATGTGAACGACCCATTGAGGAAATGATTCATTCGAAGAAGTATATCCGAGTGGGGTGCACCTATTGTATTCGCAAATAAGGTGGATAACTCTTTGAGGTTATGTGTGGATAATAGCGAGCTGAATAAAGTGACAAAGAATAACAAGTATCCACTCTCATGCATTGATGAATTGTTCGATCAACTGCACGGTGCGAAGGTGTTCTCTCAAATGGATTTGGCGATGGGATTTCACCAGCTTAGGGTAGCAAAGGAGAGTGTGCTTGTTACTTTATTTCATATGTTGTCAGGATTTTATGAGTGATTGGTGATACCATTCGGATTAACCAATACTCCGACATACTTTATGGATTTCACGAATCGGGTTTTTAGAGACCAACGGAATAAGTTTATGCTTGTGTTAGTGGATGATATTCTGATCTGCTCCAGAACTGAAGAGGAGCACAAGACGTACTTGAGGATTGTGTTAGAAATATTGAGAAAGCACAAGTTGAGAGTGAAGTTTTCTAAGTGTCACTTCTGGAGGGAAGAAGTGAGATTCTTACGTCATGTCGTTTCGGGACACGGTATAACAATAGATCATGCAAAGATGGCAGTGGTCCAAGGCTAGAATCAGTCCAAGAATGCTACAGATATGAGGAGTTTTCTAGGATTAGTGGGATAATATTGATACTTCATCAACGACTTCTCAAAAATAGCAGTACCTTTGGCCAATATGACAAAAACGAATTAGACTTTTGTTTGGGGCTCGAAGTGTAAGCATGCATTTGTGAGTATGAATGGGAGGTTGATGAGTGCACCAGTGTTGACCATTCCATGTGGAAAAGAAGAGTTAACAGTATATGCTATTGCCTATGGTACTGGACTGGGTGTTGTATTGATGTAGAAGGGAAAAGTTGTTGCCTATGCAAGTCGATACCTAAAGCCGCAAAAAAGGAATTACCCAACTAATGATTTGGAATTGGCGACAATTGTCTTTCTTTTGAAGATGTAGAGGCACTAATTGTTGGGAGAAAGGTTTGAGCTATTTACGGACCATAAATCCTTGAAGTATCTTTTCTTTTAGAAGGATCTCGGCCTTCGTCAGCAACGGTAGTTAAAGTTCTTGGCCTCACATGATTTCAGTATTTCCTATACTCCAGAAAAAGGAAATGCAACCATGGATGCAATGAGTAGAAGACATGTAGGTTTGGAGGCAATGTTCTTGGAATGGAAGCAGATAGAATATATTGTTGGATTTGATTTTAAGCCCCGTTGCGAGCTAAAACCTGAAATGTTGGCAAGTTATCGATTATACTTACTCTGATTGAAAGGATCGGTACTGGTCAGAAGCGAGATGCTAGGTTAGCGGAGATCATAACGAAGATGGAGAAAAGATTATAGTCTGAAGATATGAAGCAATACGAACTCGATCGAGAAGGTTGGTGTTGTTAGGACGGGAGGTTATTTGTTTTCAATGTTGATGGATTACGAGATGAAGTGCTAAGAGAGTGTCATCATTTTAGGTTGACCATACATTTCGACGGTAGCAAGATGTACCGGGATATGAAGCAAACCTATTACTGGAAAGGTATAAAGAAGGATGTATGGGGAATTCATCTCAAAATGTATAAACTATCAGTTGATGAAGGCAGAGTAACCTATTGGATTGTTGTAACCATTATAGATTCCTGAGTGAAAATGGAATCAAGCATCGATGAATTTTTTAGATGGACCGTTGAGGACTTGAACAAGGTATGATGGTATTTGGGTCATAGTAGATCACTTGACCAAGAGTGCAAGGTTCATACTCGCCAGGTCAAGTAGAATGACATCCAAGCTGGGGGATTTGTTTGTGAAATGGATAGTACGATTTCACGGTGTGTCGAAGAGCATTATGAGCGATCGCGATTTTTTGTTCATTAGTGGGTTTTTGAGGAGCTTACAAGAGGCATTAGGGACGAAGCTGCATCTTAGTACAGCTTATCACTTGTAAATGGATGGGCAAACCAAAAGAGTAAATTATATATTGGAGGATCTTTTGCGAGTATTTATTATACACTTTGGTGGATCATGGGATGATCATTTGCATTTGATGGACTTTGCATACAACAACAGTTATCATTCGAGTATTGGGATGGCTCCATATGAAGCATTTTGCGGAAAACCATGTAATGCTCCTTCATGTTATTGGAAAGTGGGTGAGAAATTGATACTTGGACCCGATATGATTAGGGAAACATCATAGAAGATTGAGATCATTGGATAATGATTGAAAGCTACTCAGGATCGATAGAAGCTATGTGGATAAAAAAACGAAGAGATTTGGAGTTTTCTATCGGAGATATGGTATTTATAAAGGTTTCTCTTCTAAAGAATGTAGTTCGATTCGGTAGAAAGGGAAGTTGGCACTAAGATTTGTAGGTTCTATAACGACCCCACCGCGATGCCCAGTTTAGCAAAAAACATTACAAGTAATGTCGTCTGCTAATTCTAAGAATACGGCTTGTTAAGGACGATCGAATGTGAATATATCCTTACACTCATACTGACATGTCATTTATACCTTTTCACTTAATATCTGAACTGGATTTTACTTGTACAATATTAATACAAAGTAATAGACACACTAGCTTTTCAGAATCAAAATAATATATCATATAAATAACAGTCATAGATCACAGTGGAATAAATCTCAACTTATACATATACAAATGATTTAGTTTACAAAATGAAACACTTAACTCGAATGTTATACAAATTTAACAATTCTCTAATCTCAATTATACATTTTATATACAAGGTCCAAATTCCTAAATGGAATAAACTAAAAGTCCAAATGTTTATCTCCTTGCTAGCACAACCATTCAAAGGTCAACCTGTCCTGTAACGTGAAAAGTCTCGGCCTGACCCGAGCAAAATAACACCCGGGTCAGAGTATCTCTAAATATCCAATAGGGTTAGAACAAGATATAGCACAAGAACAAACGACATATAAGTAAATACATATGTTCATGATTGAACACAGAAGAAAACACTATATCTTTAAGCATACAACTTTCAATGATAAACTCAATACAGAATCATAAGTTTTCGTCACAAACATGAACTAGTCACTAAATACAAAATAGTAGAATTAACTTAACATCCATCACAAGACACAAGAACATATATTTCTTTCATGAACACATGACTCGAGAATATATGTTTATTTCACAAACACAAGACGTAAGAATATATACTTATTTCATGAGCACAGAACAGCCACAAAATCCAAATATCTAGAATTCAAGAGATCTTATTCTAAACTGATCGTAATGATCATCCAAAACAATCGCAATGATTGTACTCAAAACCCATGGAAAACAAACAAACAAATTGGTATCACTCGAACCAATCCGATACCAAGGATCACACTCAGACCGGGAACACAGAATCACAAAATGATCTCAAGGATAGTCCGTACCGATAAATGTGATTGTAGAAAGCATGACTCGATAATTCCATATTTGTTTAATAATATTAAATTATTATGTTTGAAAAGAAATACAGGAATAAACTTCTTAAGGATCTAGCTGGCACTAGCCGCACACCAAAAGAGAGTAAACTCTAAAGTGCCAAATACTAATCACTAGAATTTAACCAATACGTCACATAACGTATGGTGAAATTCAAGTATTTACTAAAAGCTAGTAAATATCACTTATTACGGATACCATTGGAAAACCTGAACCATGTTCTCTTAAGGATCTAGAAACCATTTTGTCGCACACCAGAAGAGAATACAACTCTAAAGTGTTGCGTACTTTCCCATGTACGATCACAAGAATTTAACCAAGGCATTCCATACTACACAGTGAAATTCGAGTATTTGCTAATGGGCTTGTAAATTCCACTCAAACATTCTATTCAATGAGCTATGCCATATTTGACGAAGCGTTATTCGAAACCATTTAAACCAATCGATAATACTAAGTCGATTATTAGTACTCCTCAAATTATAGAATTAAGGTTCTCAAAATTTATTTATTTTTCTCTTTGATTTTATTGTCTAGAAACACTTGTTATAAATTTCCATAAGTTTATTTACTATTTTGAATAAAATAAATTTTCGCTTATTTGATAAAATATTCCATAAACTCGAATTATTCCAAATTTACATTTATGTACACAGTGTCTCAAATTTCCGCTTAAAACATTTAGTTAATAAACATATTTTAAAACCAATTTAATAATCCATTTTAGATATATTATTTTGAAATAAATTAGACTCGCCTTTTTATAAAACCATATTCCCAAAGCCACTTGTATATGCTATCACTTATTTTATAAACCATTATCACTCATATCTTCAAATCCATAATACTATATACTACAAATAATATATATATATACACACACATATAATTACTTATTAAAATCATTTATAAAAGAAAGTCAAACCAAATATAGAAACAAGTTTGAAATTTATAAATTTAAATAAACTCTCTTTCGTAAAATTACTTGAATATGAAAGCTATATATTTATATATTTTCAACTCAAATTTATGTTTAAAGATCTTCACTTTCGACCACCTAAATCTATAAATTTTACAAAACTTATAACATGAAAGTTGTAGAAAAATGTCTCAGCTTTCACATATGAAAAATATTATCTTATTTGGATTTACGGCTTAAAAGTTGTGAAAGAAATAGTTTTTAGATTTAAATTTACTAACTCTGTCTTTCATTGACAGAATAACAACGAAGAAACGAATTTTTTTGCCTTATAAACATCGAAATTATGAAAAACTCAAAACATAAAAGTATAGTAGATAATCTAACCTTTCTAGAACAATAATACTCATTGAGTTTCGATAAAAATTGAAAATGATACAACTAAAATAATTTTCAGGTTTTAACTTTGTTATCACTGTCGTTTATTCTTGGGACAGCGATACTAAAACGTATTTTTGATGATGTAAACCACAAAATTAGAAATGAGAAATTTATGCTTAGATTACTAACAAGGTTTTAGCTCAGATGATTTGATAGGGCAAAGACTACGACTCTGTTAAAAATCCAATTTTGATACATAATGTAATGACCCAGAATTTCTGTCAATTAAATATTCGTATATTTAATTGATTTTAAATACTAACAAGTAAAATTTGTAAGTCGAATGAATTTTATTTCAAAAATCTAGGTTTAATTGGATAATTAAATCGATAATTTAATATTTGAAATTACAGAAATAATTGGAAATTGGGTTTAATGTGATTGAAAATGATTTATAAAGTTGTATTAAATCATATTGGAGTTAGAATGTGTTAAAGAACTTTTAAAATTGAATTAAAAGTAAATTTGTGAAAATTTAATATTTTAATATTTAATCGACGAGTAGAAATAGCCATTTTTCAAACAATCTCAGATTTCGATGAAACCAGTTTCATCAAATCCATAATATTAAATTATTGTATGGTTTCAAATTTCGTGCCAATCGGACTTACGGTTTGTCCGGGCAAGCCAAGACGCACAGAAATTTGTTTAATCGATTTAATTTAAATTTGATCGTTTATTTCCGTAACTCGCATATATGATCGAATTGGCTCTCGATACCTATTCCATTGTGTTCGGAACGCGTGTTAAATCCTAGAAACGCCGGTCACCGCGCGAGATTTGGAGTTCGGAAAAATCAAGTGAATAGTGTTTTGGTGAATTTTTTTATATAAGGACCTAAATATTCACAATTGCAAACAAAATCAACCCCTAGGGTTTCATCTCAAAGCTTCAGCCGCCATTTATCATTCAATGGCCTAGAAATACCCATGTTCCTCCTCCATTATCTCCTCATCCATCAACTTTCACCAGAAACTCCTAACTAGAAAAACGTAGAGCACGATGAGTACTTCGATTTCAACGGTCAAGATCTAAATCGAGGCAACGTGGTGGCACCAATCGGCTTGCGTTCGTCTGAGGTTCATGCATGTTTTTCAACGTATATGCGCAGCCGAGCTTCACCTTGCTCGTGGTGGTGGTGGAGTCAAGTATGAGCTACAAGATGGTGGTGTTCGATCGTCTTCAGGATGAGTATATAACTCGCGGCAATTAGGGTTTTGCGCGGCGGTGTGGGTTATTCTCGTTCGCATTTTACCTGGGGAGGAAGATGAGTTACACGCGGCCGAGATTGTTGCTCTAGGATCCTACGGTCCAGATGTTAAAGGTTGTAAAATATAAAAAGAAATTAGAAATTTTTATATTAAAAATCGTGTAAACTTTGTAATAACATATCTTGGTCATACGAGGTCGAAAAAGCACGAAACAACTTGCGTTGGAATCATATGGACGAACACTACGCGATGGAGATGAATTGGAGTTGATTTGAGCCAGTGATAATTTCGGGTAAAATTAAATGGGTGTTTAATTTTATTCGAAACGAAACACTATAACTGTTATTGAAGCAAGGTGAGAACTTCTCACTCAATCGAATTTGTTTCGATTTAAATTTTAAATAGTTAGATTTAAAATTGCTTGATTGTGTGCTTAGACGATAAATTATTATCTATTGTTTTGAAATAGACCATATACGCCGTATATTAAGCGGATGTTATTTATTAAAAACATATACCGTGATACTTCATCTTGAAATGGAATTGGTATTATATATGTACTTGGAGTTCATTTGTCGCATTATATAGCGAATGAGACCCTATTGCGTCGCATAGTAGCGGATAATATTTGATAAATCCCATATACCGCGATATTCGGTATTGAAATAGAATTGGTATTGTGCTAACAACTGTGGATGCAGGGAAACAGGATGGAGGGATCCAACTGGATTCCTCAACCGTATTGATTTATTTACAGATATTGTGATATATTCTTTTATCATATGATATATGATTTTGGTGCTGTTGCAGCATTGGGCCTATTTTTGGAGTTTTAAAAATGTTAAAGTAACGATTTCGAATTTAAAAGGATTTTAAAGTGATTTTTGAAAGTATACCTTTTTATTAAATTTTGGAATTGATTCATTTTTAATAAATAAACGTTATAATTTTTATGTTATAAAAATTATGATTTTTGAGAAATATAGTTAAAATGTGATTTTTGAAATATAGAGTTAATGAATTTTATAAAATAGTTTAAATTGAGATTTTTGAAATTATTATAAACGGTGTATGAAAAAGGTTTATAAAATTGATATTTATAAATTTAAAATATTGGGATTATAAAACGAGTTTTTATAAGTGTTAAAATGAAGCATAAATGGTTTTCATAAGTGAATGAAATTTATAGATTTATAAATTGTGAAGTTATAAAATGAATAGATTTTGTAAAATAAAAAATTTATAAGTAGTTAACTTATAAATTGGAATCTGGCATTTAAATGAGATTTAAATAGAATTTGTTAATTAAGGGATTTTATAAGTTGAAGTTTTATAAAATTTATATATATGTGAATTTATAAACGTTGTTTTATAAATCCAAAAAAAACCAATTGAATTTGATAAGTAAATATGATAGCTTATTAAAGGAGATATATCCACGATTTTGGGACAGTGGATAATCCTTTAAATAAAATGTGTAGAAATGTTGAATTTGGTAAACGATGTATATTCATGATTTTGGACAGTGAATAATATGTTAAAGAAATGTTTTAGGAAGTGGTCTTTTAAATAGAATTAAAATGATTTGAAGTTGTTTTAAAATGTATTAAGTATCGAAACCATAGATTTCAACATTCATTGTTGAAATAGACGTTTTCGAGAAATAAGGAAAAAATGGACGATAACACTGTTGTTATAGTGAATGATTTTCGAATGGAAATGTTTTTATATAGTATTGGGATTTATATATCTATCTAAATTTTGAATCCCTATACTAGTGATTTTGGGTTGTCATAACGATGTTTTACGCAATATTCGTTTTGACTCAAATAAATGTGTTTAAGAGAATGTTTTCCTTAAAGAATGAAATATATACTTAATTGTGATTTGAGTATATCGAATATTTTCTAAGTATTGAAAATAAATAGATTTGTGAATTACTTATTGTTAAATAAGTATTTGGAAATGTTTTTCCAATATGAAGTGAAATGTTTTGAGATTATATCTTTTAAAGATTAATTGAAGTGAATATTTGGCAAGTTATTTAATTTATGGAAGATTAATAAAAAGGGCCTAGTGATTGTTATGGTGCTGAATATTTGTTGGGTTGCTTTGATAGTTAAATAACCGACTATCAATATTTACCTATAGATGGGTATTTGTTGTGATTTGCTTGAATTTGAATGCTACACTTATTTTAAAAAATAAGCGCTCGTTATTCGGTTTAGCCGGAAGAGGAACTTTGTGTCATAAATCACATTCCAAATAAATGATATGTCGTAATGGATAGCATTTGAAGACCGGTGTTGAAGACTGGGTATTTTCGAAAACGGAAGGATTACCATCGAATGTTTCTGCATCGGCTGATCTCCGATATAGAGATTTTATCACCCTTTGTGATGGGAAGTCTGGTCGTGATTAGTGAATATCCGGATTGCAAGGGCTTCTTTGGAAGTGCCTTCGGTTCTGTTCGAACCCAGAATGGACTTGTATGGATGTGTGTCTGACATTACAATTTGAGATGTAAAGCTGGTTTCTATCAAATATATTTCTGTCGGTGGCAGAGAATTTATTCTCTTAGCTTAACACCCTTCTCTGAGACGTACGAGCTCAGAGGTTATATAGTTGATGGTTACTAGTGATATATTCCCAAATTGGTAATGTGGCATACGAAGTGCTATTGAGCATTTATTGATCAAAGCGTGGCTTTTGTGAAAAGCATAGCTTTGTGGACGAGACTTGCTTGTCTTAGTGAAATGTGGTGGGGGGTTCTGGCTTCGCGGTTCGGTGGCGAACGGGAGACTCTTACCCCTACACGTCCTCTTTACGAGGTTGGTTAGGCGTAACCCGTGACAGTCGAAAGGCTGGCCGTAAAAGCAAGTTTCAGGTACCATTGTATGCTACGGTAGGCCTGGGATGGTTGCAAAGCCTACCGGTCACTGCTGCCTCGGTCTTTACACAGAAATCTTCAAAATATGAGAAAGTGATTAAAAGAAAGTTCTTCCTCGGGAAATTATCTTTCTACTGTAAAATGATTCAACATTATTGAATTAATAGATTGAAAGTTATGTCCATTTTACTATTAGCTATCAACTCAAAAAATTTGATATGGCTGTGCTATAACCTCTATTTCACACTTATTTAGACCCATTTAAACTCATTACTTCGAAAAATGATCAACAGAAAACTTGTAGCACATAATATATTTTTCTACCATAAAAAGATTGAACTAATTCGAATCATTTTACACCAAGATATCGCTGTATTACTACAGCGATTATCATAAATAATTTTAGGCAAACAAATTTGCAAATTCAACGAACAACCATGTGCAAGCAACAACAACTATAGACATTGAAAAAACACTAAAGCTTAGTGTGAAAGCCTTGTTTGCTGTAACAATAAGTAATCACCCACTATCTAAAATCACAAAACACCCAAAACATAACATACAACCTACTATCACCAATACCAACATACACAAATGCACGAGCAATCAACAAGGAAGTTTTTAGGGAAATGCTTCTCAAAATTAACTTAGGGATTCTTAATTTATCAAATTCATAATTATCACAAACGTACATCAGTTAATAAACATAAAATTGCTAGATTTAGTTATAGTAGCGAGTGCAAACTCACCTTAACTCCTTGCTATCAACTCCAGAACATTCCCTAACCTTTCTAGCCGCCAACATAAAATCATGCTCAAAACCCTAACTTTGATCTTTGGACAGCAAATAGAAGAGATCAAAACAAAGCTAAAACTAAAAACAAGAAACCTAAAAGATGTAGAATGGATAGAGAGACTCACCAATATTTTTCTCCTATTTTTTTCTGGATTTTTCTCTAATTTATTTGGCCAAATTTTGAACTAAGGCATAAGAGTTTTAGAGAGAGGGGTTTGGGTTCTTTTGTTCTGTAAATAGAATTATACATACAAAATATTAAGGAGATAAATGAGAGAAGGCTCCATCATATTTGCTCTAAGTATAGTCTAAGTGGGCTTAAAATGAAATGAACCCAATAACCAATTTAATTAAAACAAAGGTTTTTAATTCTTTTTCTCTCATTTAATACTTGCAATAAAAATGCAATCAAAAGCTCTAATCTTTAATTGAAAAACTAATTTATATCCTCTTCATTATAAAATTATTTCCTTTCACAAAATCCCATTTTAGCTCAAAAGTAGGATAAATCATTTTCTAACCAAAATTACCCAATTTATCGTAAATGAGAAAATCCTAAAATAAGACAACATGGTAAATAATTAATTTGACTTTAAAAATCCTTTTTTAAGTAAAATTACACAATATTTAGAACACACTAACACATTATTTAACAAGTTTCAAAACAAGGATTTTGACATCAACATTTTTTTATTTTGCATTTCCAATTATTATGTAAATAAAACACTTAATATTCAAATCCACTTCAATAAATGAGAAATCCTATTACTCATTAACAATACAAGTTTAAATCTTTATTAAATTTAAATTAACAACACTGAAAATTTAGAGGTGTTGCAGGTTCTTTTTCGATAGTCAAGAGAACTGGGAAGCTAGCATATAGGCTCGACTTACCTAAGAAGATTGCGGGCATGCATAACATTTTTCATGTCTCTTATCCACCGAAGTTTGTGCATGATTCAGACGTGATGATCACACCGGATCAGCTAGAAGATGTTGAGATAGAATTAGAAGTTTCTATACCTTATAGGCAGCTTCGTATTGTTAGGTACGATACAGAACATCTTAGAAGAAGGACGGTAAAACTAGTTAAGGTGAAATGAAGCAGAAGTGATGACGATTTAATAAAGGAGATGGAAAAAGCACGAGGATTAGGCATCCGAAGCTTTTTGAATGGTAAGACCCAACGTTTATCGTATCCACTTTCATCATTGTATGTTATATTCGATAAGTTAGTATTCTGCATGCTAGGATAAGTTCACTATATTATTCGTTGCATGACTACTTGTTTGAGATGTTTGAAGGTTGCTATGATTGGTAGGCATGCGAGATGACCATGGTTTCTTATACTATGGTTTTTTTGGAGCTTCGGGGATGAAATTCCTAGAAGGGGGAGAACATAACGACCCATATTTTACTTATCGAAGGATCGTAAAATTATTTTTTTATTCATATGAGGTCGTATGATTTTATAATTTTAGGACATTTTACCCACCTTTGATTTTTTTCTTCTTCTCAGTTTCTATGTGACCATTTTGGCCCTATATATCTTGTTTGGGCTATAACTTTGGTAGGAGTCGAAATAGAGTTTCAAACTAGTTCCATTACTTTAGGCTGACGGTTTCTCATTTACTAGAGTGGTCATAATGAAAAATCAGACTTACGATTAGGAAGTTACGACTGTTTTAAATTTTAACAACTGTTGGGCAAAATTAGTGTGCAATTAATTATGTCCATTAGTTGGTCCATTAGTCTAATTAGAGATTACTATAAAGTAGGGTTGTAGGAGTCAAATTAGAACTTATCCCTCTCATTCCAAATCAAGTCTAAACCCTAATTAGCCTTAGATTCATACTAAATCATCCATATTACTCTAAATTAAAATAGATTGTGGATTAGAGATTAGATCCTCGATTGGAAGATAGAGATCATCGAGTTGCTTTATTTAGAGTGCTTTTCTTCACTGTTCGGACTAGATCTACACATAAGTTGGTTAAATTTGGTAATTGGTGAGTGATTTATGTCTTCTCACTATTCTATGTATGTTTATATAGTAGAATTATGACCGCAGCACACTATTTAGTTATTATCTATGCTAATGGTATAGGTGACAAATTAAGATGGATCACTATTCTATGCATGTTTATATGCCAAAATATTCAAACAAAAGAAAAGTATTGATTACTTGAAACTTATGCATCAAACGAACAAATAAGTTCTATTAGAAATCTCATTGCATTATCCTTATTATATAATTTACATATGCCTTAGAATGATGTGAAAACTACATTCCTAAAAGGAGATATGAATGAAGAGTTGTATATGGAGAAAATGAAAGGGTTCGTATTCCTTGTAAATGAAAATTAGTTTTGTAATCTTAATAGATCGCTATATGGTTTGAAACAAGCACCAAAAAATAACATCTAAAATTTGAATCTTCCATTCTATCCTTTGGGTTCATTCATAATTATGCAAATATCTATATTTATTCAAAATTTGTGAAGGGGTATAATGTAATTTTTTCTTTGTATATTGGCACTCATCATTGTGACAAATATGTTTGATATATCAAAAACCAGGAAGTGTCTAGTTTCTATCTTCAAAATGAAAGATGTAGGCAAGCTTGATACTATACTAGGAATCAAACTCATAAAAATTGATCATGGATATACACTGTGTCAAACACACTGCATAGAAAAAATGTTGCCCAAATTCAAACATTTTAACTTTAAAGAATATAACGCTTCATTTGACTGGAGTGTTAAACGTGCAAATAACAATGGAAGTTCAATTGCACAACTTGAATATGCTAGTGCAGTCAATAGCCCAATGTACCTTTTGCATTGTACTAGACCATGTATAGCATTCTCAAAATGTAAACTAAGCAGTTTCATCAGCAATCCAAGTGGGTAATATTGAAAGGCAATTATAGTATTTGGTTATCTTAAGAAAACCATAGGACTCGACCTTTTTTACAATGATTTTCCAGCTACGCTTGAAGGATATAAAATGCTATTTGGATTAGTGATACGAAACAGAATATGTCCACATCTGTTTTGGTGTTTCTATTCAGAGTAGATGACAAGTCATAGGCATTAAAGAAACGAATATGCATATCGCACTCGATAATGGAATCAGAATTCTTGGCATTTACAACCGTAGGTAAGAAGGCAGAATGTATTAGGGACCTATTAATAGATATTAAGTTATAGCCAAGGCCAATGCCTTTATACATTACGATAGTCATGCTACTCTATATAGGGCTTATAGTAATGTTTAGTATGGAAAATCTAGACATACAAGCCTAAAACATGTGTATGCAAGATAACAAATTAAAGGGGGAATTATCATAATAATATATTTAAAGCCTAGTAAGTGTTAGAATCTCTATTGGAGATTTCAATGATAACAACTATATAATCACATATATAGGATGAAAGTCTACAAGGTGGATCGTCTAGTTTATATGCAAGTATATGTGACAAAATATGTAATGCAACTAAAACAATATTAATCTAAGTAAATATAGAATAAGCACACCAAGATTTTATACTGGTTTGGACCTTCCGTCCTACTTTCAGTCCCGAAGCTCCCCCTCGGAATGCGACTATCAAACACGCTCGCTTCGTTCAGAGGAATAGGCTTGTGAGGAACTGACTACCAATATAACATGGATATTGACTACCAATATATATCTAGAGAGTATTGTTTGTGAGGAACTGAATATATGGAAGAGCGAAATACAAGTATAGATTACAAGAGATCAAGAGTATATGATAGAGTATGTAATTAGAGAGCATAAGTAAGGTAGTTTGTTCTCTTGATTCTTGATGATATATATAGTTGTAGAGAGTTTTCTTGAGTAGTTGCATCCATTAAGAAGTGCTCTAAAGTTGCTTCTGTTGATAATGAAGAGTTGCGGCAAAGAGAAGCGGAGATGTCTATTCAAATGTGACAGGTGAAGTTTAAATTTAAAATCTGAGTTTGAAATCAGACGTCTGGAATATGTTTCAGAGGTTTGATGCTATATATATTTCTGAATATAGTAGTAGATCAAACGTCTAAGTGCAATTGCCAGACGTCGGGTTCAGTCTGTCTGTTGTTCCAGAGAACTATTTCAGACGTCTAGCTTGTGCACCCAGACATCTGATATTGTGCATATCAGTTTTTATGATCTTTTTTCTTATGCTTCTTTGATCCTATCGACTTGTAGTCTCTCGTAGTGTTCTTTGAGCTTGTTCTTTTCTTTCTAGTGATATTGCTCTGGCAAGTACCTATATATATAAATACATATGCACATTTGATTTCCATTGTATAGTTGTTGTCATCGAAACCATAGATTTTGATTTCCTAACAATCTCCCCCCTTTTGATGATGACAACTATACAATGTACTTATATATAATTTTGTAAATCTCCCCCTGAACATGTGCTTTTCATCATTTATTATGATCTTTATTATTTTTCCCTCTTTGGCATTATCAAAAAGGATTTATAACTTAAACATCATGTCTATTCCATTAAGCATTTACCAATCGTTGTAAGATTATAAACGTACACAGAAATAACACACCAAAAAGCAATTTTCATTAATCATAATAATCGATTACATTAAAATATTTTTTCATTATATAAAAAAGATGGAATCCTAAAAAAAATTAAAGATCTTTTGGGGAAGCTTTATCTTGATCATCTCCTTTATCTTCATCCTTGGAAGAACTCGCTTGTTTTTTAGGAGATGTTGGAGTTTGTTCGAAAGGTTCTTTCTCCTCGTCAAAAAGTTTAGAATGTTTCGAAGGAGGAGGAGAAGGCACCAGAGTTGGCCAATCTTCTGAAGGTGGTGTAGGATCATGAATCCTTTGAAGAACCTCCTTTAGAATGGATAATATAGTTGAAAGTGATGTTTCAACTGTGGCTAGGCGAGAAGAAAAGGATGTTTCAAACTATCAATGCACTTAGCCAATAACTTTTGATTTCGAGATAAAATAAGTTGATTTTGAAGAGTTAACTCACGAATACTCTCGTTTGGATTCGTCTCAGTGCGAGTCTTCAAAATGTCATCATAGGATTTATAATCAAAGGGTGCAGGAGGAGGAGGAGTATTTTCATGATGTTTCTCCACCTCTTGTGATGGTTCAGGTTGTGTTTGAGGTGGAGGCCCAGCTTTTCTGGCTTGACAACGTTGCATCCACTCTTCAAATGATATAAAATTCGAAGGATTTTCCGGTAAGTGCATTAGAGAGAAAAATTTATGGATGCATATTTCGTAGAAATCTCTTCAAAAGTGGATAAATATAAGGGGATGTTATGAGCTCGTAGAAGTCTCATGATATATGTAGGATAGATGGTGGATGTGCATGATCGAGTCCAAAAATGTTTGAGCTCATCAATTATAAATTTTACCCAATTGACCCTTGTTCCACTGAATATAGCATATAAGGCCTTGTGCTCTAACTCCGTGATTTTCTCATGACTACCAAGGCGAAGAATGATAGTATTGATAATCATTCTAGTGAGAAGTCTCGCCTTAGGTCATAGGTATTTGGATGCAAATCTAGGAATTTCATCTTTCCATATTTGATGTGTTATATTATCTTTCAGTTTGATATGTATATCCGGAATATTATGTAATTCTTCTCCGATGTCGGAACATCCGAGAGTTCGGCCTATGATCCCCGGAATAAGTATAATTGTGTTGTCATAAACACTTGACCATAGCCAATTATCATCGTTGTTAGTGTTCCAAACTGCTGTGCTATCTAAATTAGCATAGAAAAGAAACACGCCTAGCCGATCGATTTGGATGTTATTTGGATTAAAGGATATCAACACTTCTAAACTAGCATTTTTGCACATTTCGTCTAAATCATACATCGAGAACTTTAGCAAATTATAAAATGGACCAGTATGGAGTTTCTTCTTTTGAATATCCTCATATTTCTTGAGTGAATGCGGTACATGATTCATCCATCATTCAATTTGATCGTCGGAGCAAACTGGGGGGTTGGATGAAGTTGCTTGGTCTTGCTTTCGCTTAGAAAATCGACTTTGCAGTAGAAATGAAATCAAACTTAAGTGAGAAAAGTAAAAAATAGACGTTATCTGGGTACTTAAGAGCGTCGATTGAATTTCAGATGTCTGGAAGGCTAATCAAACGTCTGATTTAACTTAGTTTGAAGACAGTAAATAGAACCAAACGTTTGATTTTTGGTTGTAGACGTCTGGAATTGATCGATTTGTAAAATTTGAAAGGCAGAGAGAATATCAAATGTCTGTTTGTAGAATCAGACGTTTGGAATAGGTCGAAGTATTATTTTTGTAGGATAGATAGTTGTCTCAGACAACTGAATATAATATCAAACGTCCGAAAATGGTCTGAGTTTTTATCTTATGGAGGCAGAGACTTTGTTCAGACGTCTGGTCAATAGTTCAGACGTCTGAAATAGACCGGTTTCTATTTTTTATTAAGCAGAGGTAATTTTCAGACGTCTGAAAGGTTATATAAGATGTCTAACATTTGACGATGGTTAAAATTTTGTGCGATATAAGAGTGTCAAACGTCTGATGACAAATTTCAGACGTCTGATATGACCAAATTGTCTTAAAATAGCCTAATTTTGAAGGGTGTTGCTTATTTTTCGAGAGTTTGATTTTAATAAAACATAGTATTATTATTTGTGAAACAGAATACAAATATATCTAAATAAAATACAATGAGAATAATTAAATTTATTTAGATGACGATGGAGCATTGCGATCTCCAGAATTGTCATCCCTCCACGACTTGAGTGGAGACCAAGCATTTCCATGTTCATGGGTTCTTGGAGAACCAGAGAATCGCCTAGGTGAAGGATCCATAAGGTTCGATAAGAGGTAGAGGGATCCAAAGGATAGAAAGAAATCGGAAATGGTTCATATACATCCATCTTTCATGAATTATAAATTTTTATCGCTACTTGCTTCAGAAAACTTAGTCGTCGTGTGGTGACTATTTGCTCAAAGTATAATTCTCGTTGTAAATCTATTTGTTTTTTTTGATAGTGATGTTTCTCATCAATTTTCTCCTTGGTGTTAGGAAAGATAAATAGTGATCATTTGGACTTCTTTTTATCGAAATTGAATCCCGTGTGGTAGGAAGACCACTTATAGGTCGGTTCCTGATCTGGTGTAGGAGTATGAAGGCGATGAGGTGTACCCGCTGAGCTATCCGTTGTTGATGTCGAGAAGAAGAGATGAGAGTTGTCAGAAGATATGCTTTTATTTTCTGTTGTAAAAAATATGAAATCTATATATTCTTTACTTTTTTTGTTTTGTAAAAAGCTATTTATACATGATTTTAATTGGTACCCATATACTTTGTTAAGGTCCTAGATGTTAGGAGGAGCAGGTAGCTATACCCAAGAAGGCTTGGTACCTTTATGAACATAATTTTTATTATAGACTACATTATCTAAAAAAGTATTAATATATTTTTGTCTAATCAAATTATTATTTGCCTTAGGAATCCAAATTTTTATATTTTTGGTATTCATATTAGACTTAGGTGGTTTTTTAGTCTTTTGATAGATAAAACTATATTTCTTAACATTATTCCCTTTTTATTTAGGAATTTTTTAAAATCCTATTCCATTTCTGTTACCTGATGGTTTTGAAGTTTTGATAAGATTTTCCAAATCTTATTTTCCTTTATTAAATTTTGAAACATTATTTGTAATTTTATCTAATTTTTCTTTTAATTCCAAATTTTCAATTTTCAATGTTTTTATATTACTCTTCAAGTTGATATTTTCTTTTAACAAGTTATCCTTTTCTAGTCTAGATTTTCCAAAATCAATAGCCATAGTCTCATTTTCAACCAAACTATTTTTAATTTTTTCTTGAGATAATTCTAGTTCCTCCTCTAAAATATTTTTTTCATCTTTTAACATTACTACTTCAAATTCTAATCTATTTATTTTGGCTATATATTCTTTATTCAATTTTTTAATTTGTCTAAATTTATCATTTAATTCCATGCTAAGTTCTAATAATTCATCATAGCTAAGTTCGGGACGTACCTCATTAGTTTGTGCCATAAAGCATACATTAGCTTGTTCTCCGTCACTATCGCTATCACTATTTGATGACGAAGAAGAATCCAAGTCATCCCATGTTACTTTCAAAGCTTTCTTCTTTTTGAATTTTTCGAATTTTTTCTTTTTTTATCATTATTGAGCTTGGGACAATCTTTCTATATATGTCCAAATTGGTCACATTCATAGCATTTGATGATGTTTGATTTGTAGAGCTTGATTTTCCTTCTTTCTAGAATCGGGTCATTTTTCTAAATTTCTTGAATTTGTTGTAGTTTTTGGCAATAAGTACGATCTATTCTTCATCTAAGTCAGAGTCCTCATTTGTTGCTCGAAATGCTATATTTTTCTTCTCCGAATTTTGTTCTATTCTTGCCAGCAAATTAGCTTCATAGAACATTAAATTTCCTATCAATTCTTCAACTAAGAGTGTTGAGAGATCATTAGCTTCTTCGATAGCTAATACTTTTCTTTCCCACTCTTGAGCTAACGAATTGAGTATTCTAGATATTAAGTCAAAATTTGTGAATTTGACTCCAAGTGCCATTAAATCGTTTTGAATGGTTTGGAATCTAGAGTACATATCTACTATAGATTCATTTTATTTCATTTTAAATGATGAAAATTGATTTTGTAAAATTGAAATCTTAGTTTGTTTAACTTTGTTTGTGCCTTCGTGTGTAACTTGTAGGGTACGCCAAATATCATATGTAGCGTTACATAACATAACACACGAAAATTCATTATTATCTAATGAATAAAATAAAACATTCATAGCTTTTGCATTATTAGAAGCAGCGTTTTTTTGTGCATCATTCCATGTGTTCATAATAGTGTCAGGTGCTCCATATTTATTTGGAGTGGCTGACCAAATTTCTTATCCATTAGCTTCCATAAAAATTCTCATACGTGTTGATTAATGTGCATAGTTAGAACCATTAAAACCTTTTTGAAAAATACTTGCCATATTAAACTGATTCAACAACGTGTTGCTGTACTTTGATCAAACCTTGCTCTGATACCAATTGAAAGTCTACAAGGTGGATCATGTACTGTATATGCAAGTATATGTGACAAAATATACAATGCAACTAAAACAATATTAATCTAAGCAAATATAGAATAAGCATACCAGTATTTTATACTGGTTCAGACCTCCCGTCCTATGTCCAGTCGCGAAGCTCCCCTTCGGAATTCGACTATCAAACACCCTCGCTTCACTCGGAGGAATGGGCTTGGTTATAATAAATTATTCTTATCAAATGTGTGTTCTATAACATAGATATCGACTAATTAGTAAAAATGCTTCCAATATATATCTAGAGAGTATTGTTTGTGAGGAACTGAATATATAGAAGAGTGAAATACAAGTATAGAGTGCTAGAGATCAGGAATATATGATAGAGTATGTAATTAGAGAGCGTAAGTAAGGTAGTTTGTTCTCTTGATTCATAATGATATATATAGTTGTAGAGAGCTTTCTTGAGTAGTTGCATTCATTAACAAGTGCTCTACAGTTGCTTCTGTTGATGATGAAGTTGCAGCAAAGAGAAGCGGAGATGTCTCTTCGAATGTGGCAGTTGAAGTTTAAATTTAAAATCCGAGTTTGAAATCAGACGTCTGGAATATGTTCCAGACATCTGATACTATATATATATTTGAAATAGTAGTAGATCAGACATCTGAGTGCAATTGCCAGACGTCTGGTTCAGTCTGTATGTTGTTTCAGAGAACTGTTTCAGACGTCTGGCTTGTGCAACTAGACGTCTGATATTGTGCATATCAGTTTTTATGCTCTTTTTCTTGTACTTTTTTGATCCTATCGACTAGTAGTCTCTTGTAGTGTTCTTTGAGCTTTGTTCTTGTCTTTATAATGATGTTGCTCTTGCAAGTACCTGTATATATAAATATATGTACATATTATATTTCCGTTGTGTAGTTGTTGTCATCGAAACCATAGATTTTGATTTCCTAACATAGGATATATCTTATCATATTGCAAGTATATATATTAGAAGAAGATCATGGTGCACAACAAGATTATGGCTCATAGACGATTAAAGAAAGATGGATCATACTATTTAAATAAAAGTAATGTCATAATTTTGTATATAGTCATAGATATTTGTTGTCCAATCTCCTTGAGTGATCAAAACACATAGTTTCACATTGACAAACTTACTAATAAATATTTCAATTTTATAATTCACGGTATGACAAACGTCTATCACTTAGTCGCAAACATCTGTGACAATTCTCTATTTTTATTTCCATAGATCCACAAACGTCTGTGATAAAATGATATATGTCTGTAACCGTCTCGGCCTAAAAATAGCAAAATGAAATTGTCATTTTTTGAATGGATGATTCTCTCTGTTTCGAACAAACTTCTTCCTCCTTCAACAGTTGCAATCATTCATCAAAGAGTGATCTTTCAAGAAGTCATAACTTTCCAAAAAAACTCTTTGATTCTATAAATGCTTCAATCAATTGAGATTTTAATTTAACTTGCTTTACTATTATCTAATTTCTATATTCATATTCTCTTATGTTGTCATTTACTTAATATTCTCAATCACTTCTAACCAAAATCTATATATTTTGGTTAACCTATTTCCTACAAAACTAAGCAATTCTCACTCATTATCATTCAAAGGAGATTAAAGGAAGAATTGTACTAGCAGTCAATATCTGTTTTATATTGAACATAAAAGAAATACTATTTATATCAGCTTATTTCTCCGAATGAAGTGAGGGTTATTGTTTGGTGAAATATCAAAGGGGAGCTTCGAGACTTGACATAGGGCAGGAGGTCCAAACCAGTATAAAAACTTTGGTGTGCTCGTCTTTATACTTAACTTTTTATTTTGTCATATTGGCACATTTAGCTCATAAATTGGTATATACTCACATACTACTGCACTAGTCTTATTAGATACGATCCTCTAGACTTTCATTTGGTATCAGAGAATGGTAATGTCAATCTACCGTAATATGTGATTGAAAACCTTTTAATATGTCAAGTACATTTCAAGAAGGTTAATCAACTGCCTGTCTCCTACTATTTACCGGTTCTATTTATGCTTATTGGTCAACATGTATGCAAATTTTTATAGAAGCCAATGGTTTAGAAATTTGACAAACTACTCAAACTAGATATGAAGAACCTACCACTGATATATTCACTTAGACCAATGCACAAAAAACACGGCAACTAATATTGCCAAAGCCATGAATGTTTTATGCTGTTCACTTGGTAAAAATGAATTTTCACGAGTTATGTTTTGCACTTCTGCATGTGATATATGGTGCACTTTGCAAGTTACTCATGAAGGCATGACAAAGTCAAGCAAACAAAAATCTCTATTTCACAAAATCAATTTTCATCATTTAGAATGAAAGCAAATGAATCTATTATTTACATATATTCTGGATTTCAAACTATACAACAAGATCTCATGATACTTGGGGTTAAATTCACTAATTTTGATTTAGTTACATGAATCATAAATTCTTTGACTATCGAATGGGACAGGAAAGTTTTAGCGATTGGAGAAGCTAACGATCTCTTTCAACTCAAAGTTGAAGAACTAATAGAAAATCTGATGTCATATGAAGTGCAAGCAAGAAAGGAGCAAAATCAAGAAAAGAAGAATATTGCTTTTCAAGCAAATAATGGAAGTTTCGACTTGGATGAGGAAGAAATTGTATTCATATCTAAGAACTATAAGAAATTTATGAAATTCAAAAGGATGACAAAATTTCAAAATGGTGGCAATTCATACTCATCAAATCAAACATCAATCCATTGTCATGGATGTAACAAGTTCAGTCGTATGAAAAAAATTGTTTACAACTCATGACAAAAAGAAAAGCAAATTCGAGAAACTCAAAATGAAGCGAAGATCCCTTCAAGTAACTTAGGATGACTCCGGTTCTTCTTCATCCTCGGATACTGATAGTGAAAGTGACTTACAACAAGCTAATGTCTATTTTATGGCTAATACTGATGAGGAGCTCCCTGAATTAACGTATGACGAATATTTGGAAATTAGCATAGAATTAGATGACAAATATAGAGAATCGAAGAAACTAAACAAAGAATATATAGGAAAAATAAAAAGAGCGAGATTGAAATTGGTTTATTAAAAGATGAAAAAATAATATTAAAAGAAGAACTAGATATAGTGCACAAAGATTGCAAAAGGTTATCTTCTCAAAATGCTACTCTATTACATGATTTAGAAAATAATATATTAGAAAACACCAAATTTGAAAAGGAAAAACTAGAGATTAAGGCTAGTATAGATTCTAACAATACTGAAATTTGTCATCTTTAGAACAAGTTAGATAGAATAATTAATAATGTATCAAAATTTAATAAGGGAAAACAAAAATTAGAAAATTTGATCAAATATTAAAAGCATCAGGAAATCGAAATGGATTAGGTCTTAAAGCTAAGCAAAAATATAGAAACTATAGTACACTATATACTAAGTTCAAGAAACTTATTTCAAAAATTAAGATTAGTACTCCTGAACAAGTAGTGCCAAAATATGGATTTCTGAATCAAATAGCAAATTTATTAGGAAAAAACATCCAGATGAATACTTGAAAAATATTGTTTTTATTACGTTTTTAAAGGTTCCAAACACACTTGAGTATAGCTAACTTCACCCACTAGCACAAAGGACCCTAACAGAGGAAGTGGGTACCAATAAAATATTTATTATTTTGTAGGTACTGAAAAATAAAATTAAAAGTAAAAAAGAATTTGTAACTCGACAGTGGATGCCCCAAGCATATGGTGAAAATCCACACATGTTATCAAACATAACATATATCTATGGTGGCACTATGACATTTGGAGATAATTCAAAAGGATTTTCATTGGCATTGGAGATGTTATCAATGTTGGTATATGCACTTCTTCTCTTATTAGTAAAGTTTTGTCAATAGAAAATTTAAAAGATAACTTATTAAGTATAAGTCAATTATGTGATAAAGGATTTAAAATTGATTTTGAAAAGGTAAATGTAGTATATTTGATCAAAATAAAATTTTAATTTTTTAGGAAGAAAACGATATATTTATGTTTTTAATATGAATATTAAAAATAATAGTGATTTATGCCTGACCACCAATCATAATGGCCTATGGCTATGGCATAAACGCTTTTGTCAAGTAAATTTTAAATATATAAACAAATTAATGAAGAATGACTTAGTGAGAGGAATAACCAAAATAAATTATAAAGTTAAAATCCATGTGATGCTTGTTAAGTTGGAAAATTAAAGAAAAACTCTTTTAAATCTATGAAAGAAAATACTACCAAACTACCGCTTGAATTACTTAATCTAGATTTATTTGGCTCGACTCAATTAATAAATCATAACAAATATGTATTTATTATCATCGATGATTTTTCACACTACACTTGGGTACTATTTGTAAAACATAAAAATGATATGTTTGAAATGTTTAAAATTTTCACTAAGTGAATTAAAAATTTAATGAACATAAAAATTAAAAGTAAAAGAAGCGATCATGGTGGAGAATTCGAAAATTATATCTTTGAAAAATTTTGCAAAAAAAAAGGAATTTGCAACGACTCGCTATTTTGGACCATTCAAATCGACAATAATATTATACATGTCCGACTTGAATAATTCAAAATACCGAATTGTTAATTTAAATTTTGCAAAAACATATACAGTAAATAAATCAATCACAGAATCACAGATACAGAGTAGTACAATAATATGCAATGGAATAAATGAATAGTAGTTCATGAAGCTACTATATAACAAAGTTAGAAATAAAATACATCGGAATATTCCAAATACAGTGAAGTCTCCAATGCAACAGATGACTTCTCTTAACGAATCAACAGGAAGTGCTGAAAGCTAAGCAATAGTTGGATCTCCAAGCGAAGCTCCAAACTCCAAAGGTGAGTCTCAATGCTGTATCACTCAGTCTGACCCGAGCGTAAAGCAAAACACAAAACACTCAAGTCAGGATTAACATTCTTATATCCATAAATCCAACTCAAGTGAAATATCAACTGAAATAGAATTAACTTAGAGGATGTTTGGGATGACCATCCTCTAAGGATCCCTGGAACTATCTATAGGGTAGAAATATACACTATGTCACCGTGGTCATCTCAATTTTATTTATTATTCAAAAAAAAAATATCATTTCACTTCAAATATATTTGTTTTCAAGTTTGATCACTTTCACAGTTACGATTTAAATCTACTCCAATCAAAAATTCAAATCTGGTCAAATCTCAATTTATCAATTTAAAATTCAAGTCAATTCCTAAATAACCACTTCAATTTTATCGATCTCAAAATTCGGATTTGTAATCACAAAATACCCCTTTATATTTCAATATATTTCAAACTTTAAGTATTCAACGTTTCAAACGAAATTTTATTCAATTTAGTTTCTAAATAATAATTTCAAATTTTAGTTCAACCTAAATTTTCATTTTTTATTCAATTTAGTTTCTAAATAACAATTCAACTATGTTGATTTCAAGTACAGATCTGAATCTCAAAATAACCCTTTTAAATTCCAATATAGTTCAAAGCTTTAATATTTAAATGTTCAATTTAACAGTTTCATAAAGATCTCGATTAAATTCAATATAATTTAGTCTTGAAATGCTCCCTCATTTGATTCAATATCATTTAAGTAATCTTAAATTACATTTTACTCAATATTTTATTTTAGTTTATTTAAACGTGAAATATTCATTAAATCATTTAAATCAAAAATCCAGCTATAAAAATCATACCTTTAGATTTCCCATTCAATAATTTCAGACCGATTTAATTAAATAAATCCTTATTTAAGTACCATTTTTAATAAATCCAAATTTATCTCCTAATCTTAATTATTCAATTTATTACAAGAAAATCTTTTTGAAATATAGATTTACATAAATACTTAACCATATTATGTTTATTAAATCAATTCTAATTTAAATCAAATATTACTACTAAATATATATATATAATTTCCATCTTAAGAATCAATATTTATTTAACCATATATTTCTTTCCAAAATCATAGAAATTATTTCAAAATATTCATATACGGACCAACGGTGTCTGTATATATTTTCTATCATATGGTCAAGTGCTACAGATATTTATCATTTCAATCTGTCCACTAAATATATACGGATGGTGTAACAATCCGTTTTTCCGTACCCTTTGAATCGACAATAATCCACACATGTCCAACTCGAATTGCACGAAAAGACGGATCATTAAGGGTAGAAAGAAAAATAAAGACAGAACAGAATCTCACACGAATGGAATAACATATATAATTTCAATAATAATCTTTACAGCGGAAAATTTTAAATATAATATCAGAGTCTAACCTAAATTCAGCTTGGACAGTTATAAACATATGTCCTTACAATTGCTGACAAACATCAAACAAAATACACTAAACAAAGCGGATGATAGAATACGTCCATATGATGATGAAGATCTCCAACTCTCTTCTGGAAACTCCAACCGTCTTCAACTAAACCTGAAACTACTCGGATCTGACCCGAGTATTAAAAATACCCGGATCAGGCTTGATAAACCAGCGTGGGATACTCGAACTTTAAAATGACTATGTTATCAAAACCCTTGAAAAGAAGGGTATCTCATAAGACCACGCCCACACATAAGCACGGATGGGTTCTTACCTTATGATAACCAAAACACTTCATACCAAAATACACTTGATATTATTTTTAATGACATTCTTTTGAAAATATTTGCAAATAAACTTATTCAAATAAGATATCAATATCTGGACTAAGTCTAAGGCAATATATTCAGACTAGGTCAATGGAATATACCAATGGAATATATGATACTAAAAGGGATAGCTGAAATGTTTGCAAGTCATTACAGCTATTTTGGGAATACAATTCAAAACCGTAAATCTCGTAGGGATTGGATTTCCAACATGATAGGAAACTAGTGACCTTTTTTCCGAACCATGCATAACAAACATATTCCTACGGTGCCATAATCGCTTTTCTCAAACTAGTCACTTGGAAACTATACTTGCTACACTACAAATGATAACCAGTAGTTCCCAGCTTTTCTCAAGCTAACCACTTTATCCACATGAGGCAATAAATGCCTTGAGGCCAAGACGTATCTGATACCTAGGGCTCACAACATCTGATAACCCAAATTACTACTATCTGAAATGCGAGCATACATCTGACCACATAGAATCCCATCATAACCGGGGTGTGAAGCTCGCGAAGCTACGATCAATTTCTTCAAAGCCACGTTTTTCATACAAAATCATGCTCTGATCATAACAGGTTCCACTTTGAATGCCACACTGTCATTCCACCTCACATGACTAATTTCTAGAAAAGTATAACTTCCTGAGCTTGTATATCTTGGGAAAGGGTGTTAAGCTAAAAGAAGTTTCCTTCTCCCCCACCAACTGATATACATTTATAGAAGCCACTCAAATGTGGTTTAGAATACAATGTCAGACAAACATCCATACAAGTTCGTTCTAGGATTGAACGAAACCGAAGGTACTTTCCTCGGCCGTTATTAGGCGAGAAGCCCTTGCAATCCGAAAAATCTCCATCACGAGCAGACTACTGCTATAAATAACTCTATAATGGTGGCCAACCAGAGCATGTTCAACAAGCAATCTTCATGCTATGAAGATCCATGGCCTTCAATAATCATCATCTTCAACATGTCTTCACTTTCGAACGTATACATTGGTTCGAAGTGGTTTTCGGATAGGAATCAACCAAATCCGACCCCGGTTCCTTCGAAACCACTCATCGTTTTTAAAAAGATGTTAAGTTCATATGTGGATATCAATCATCAATCAATTACTTCATCTTTTATCTTAATCAAATATCTTTCTTAGATATATTCTTTTCAAATGTATATGGAATCATTAAGCCTCATTTATCAAATCATTTTATATATTAAACTTTTTTAGATCTTGGAATTTTTCCAAATCATTTTTCTCTTTTATTTAGGAAAACCTTTCCAAATCATTCATTAAATCTTAATCAATGATTTCTTATATTCAAGTTATAACTTTTAACTTAGGGAAAATATTCCCAAATCATTCATTAAATCTTAATCGAAGATTTTCTTATATTCAAGTTATAACGTTTAAACTTACGAAAAATATTTCCAATTCATCCATTAAATCTTAATCAAAGATTTTTTTTCTTAACTTCAAATCATACTCTTGCCAATCAAAATTTTTCATAACATAGTACTACTGCCACTTTAAATATGGTAAATTTCACCTCCAGGGACTAACGACAAGTTTCACGTCTAGGGAGTAAGTTCAGAGCACCGGTTGCTCCATCCCTAATCTTAGTTAAACACCTTGTTTACCTTCCCAGATCTCACAGGTGGTACTAATGTACTAGTCGTTTCCGCATACTCAATTTGCTATTACATTCAATATTATTTACTTTTTGTTTTAAGTGTTACAAACAATTCATCTTGACAATTTATTCAAACTCTTATTAAAACTTCCAAATCATCTTTACATTACTTAATTATTCCTTTAAAGTCATTTATAAAAGAATTAGAAAATAATTGTTAAGTTTAAAGCTGTATTTCAAATGTTATTTCAAACTGCTGCGAAAAGCCTTACAAAAAGTGTTGCAAATAGCGTTTTAAAAGCTGTATTCTTCAAAATGACTTTTATATCATTTAGAAATCCATATTTTCAACTTAAATCTCTTTTATAACATTTATAAGATTTTTAGGATTTATTTCATATTTTTAATCATTTAAAAATATCATTTATAAAGAAATCCCGTTTTGGATTTCGAACTTCAAAACCACGATGTTTTTAGAAAATTGTTTTGGACATATTTCAAAATCTACTTAATGAAATCTTGATTTTATTTCTTCGTTGGAAAACTATGGATATAATGGACTGGAAAATTCTTATCTCGAAGAATTCCGAGCTATATTTCACTTTGTACACACATGTAACTTTTATGGCGCGAAAACGCGAACTACCGTTACGCGACGCGCATAGTTTTGACTTGTTTTTCAATTTCTTTTCAAACTTCTTGGAAACACTTTTAAATGTTTATAAAATATTTCTAAATCATTTTAGACTCATTTTAAACAACATTTCCATCATTTCAAATTCATTTTTCATTTCATTTTATATTATAATATTTTATTATTATAATATCATTTTCAATCCTTTTAGATATTTTGAAATCATTAAGAGGCTAAATAATTTCCATACACACATTTGTATGGATTCAATTCTCATTTAATTAACTATGGCTAATTACTAATCATTTCTCTTATCATTTATCAAACAAGTTATCAACCAAATAATCAATCACATAATCAACCAATTTGCAACCAACTTATCAAACACTCATTTTACATATTTAAACTTTTCAAATCATTTTACTTGAAATAACTTATGGATTAATTAGTAAATAAGAGTACTCACCTTTAACTTAACCAATTCTTCCTATCAACATTCATGTGCAACAACACTTCTCTTAAATCCTCTTATCTTTATCAAATCTTTTTCGCAGACTTTCCTTTTGATTTCAGCAGCACTTCCTACTCTTTTTCTCACTCCGAAGCTTTCCAACTTGCTTCCTTTCCTCCAAATAGTTTGGCCTCCTCTTGATCCTTGCCTTTCTCCTTCGTTTCTTTACTTTTTAGAAGCTAAACCATGTTCTAATGGTATTCTAAGCTCTTTGGCAAAGTTTGGAGGTGTTTGGAGTTGATTTGATATGGTTTTGAAAAGGTTAGTAAGCTTTTGGAATAGAATAAGAAGCCATTAAAGAGAGCTTCAAGGAAGAAGAAGAAGAAGAAGGTAGAAAATGGTGTAAAAGAAAGTGGAAGAATGGTGGTCTTATTTATAGAAAAAGTTTTGGATTAAAATAATATTTTGTAAAAAGACCAAAATACCCTTACTTACTAATAAATTAATCTTATGTTTTTCACCACTTAACATTACATTTCAAATCATTACTTTTTGTCATTTTCACTTAGATATTAAGTAAATTAAGTAATAATTATGTTTCTTTGATTTGATGTTTTACCTTTTGCTTTGAAATGACATTTTTGTCTTTTTATGCTTACTTTTTCTTAATTATTTTCTAGAAGTTTCTAACCTTGTTTAGTAAAAGTAAAATTGATTAGTAAATTAATTAATACTTATACTATTTGAATATATGCTCCTATATAAGAAAATAAAGGTGCGGCGACGTTGCGGCAACTTTTAATCGAACAAACGTTGTTTTTCGACAAAATGTTTTACGGTCATATTTTGACGTTTTAGTTAAACTATTTATTTATGTAAACCAAATTTAAAGATGAACTTTTGAATTCTTTAAATAAATTAAAACATGTCTCTTTATATTTTAAAATTATCTTTAATTAATATCAAAATCTCTAATTTTACGGTGTATGTAAAACTCACAAAATGCGACAAATTTTGGTTATTTTTGTAAAACGATTATTAACATACTTATTAGTATTTTAGTATACTTTTATTATCTTTATTAGATGTTTTCAATGATATTTATCTTTTTAAATAAACATTTAAACCTATTTATTTAAGCATTTATTTGTTTTTAACAAAACTTAACGTTTGTTGGTTTGTTGTAAAATCCAAATTTATACTTTTTAAATTATCAACTATAAGAATAAATAATTCTCTATTAGTATCTATTATCTATAACTTATTTATTTATGTTTTAAACCTTTTTAAATTTAGAACAAACGAAATTTCTTATTTTCGAAGTAGCGAAATTACGGGTCGTTACATTCTCCCCTAGTTAAAAGAATTTCTTCCTCGAAATTACTCAAACAAAAGTTTGCCCAAAACATTTATCTTTATAATATACATAGATCATCCGTATGAAATATTTTATTCGATCTCATATTCAAATACACAACTTAATTTCCGAACTAGTATCGATCCCCCGATTCTCTAGTGCGGACTTTAATCAGGCTCTTTGCTCAGAAACCTTTGCTTTCCTTGCATAGCTCTCAACTATGATAGAAAACTCAAGTACCCAACCATAAACCCTAACCAATGTTCGCCGTCAAGAATCGAGTGATAAATCTTGTTTGGATTGGTGTAAACACCTCAAAGTTCCAAACTCGAATCTTAGATCAAAATTTGTGTGACGAAATGATTTACATATAACATATGTATTTATTAACCCTCAAAACTTTCATAAAAACTTTATCTTAAGATCAAACATTTTTTAAAGGTGCTTCTTTATATAATCCCCTTTTATTATTTATTTTCAATTATTTTTAATAAAGGAAAATATTCGAAAGAAACCATTTTTCACTCAAAAGAATAATTTATCTTTAAAAATCTTTTAGGAAACCATTTCACAAATTTTCAAATATTTATGCAAAATAGTTATATCTTCTTTTCTAAAGAAATACATTATCTTTTATTTGGAAAGTATCCTTAAAATTTTATTTAAGCTCTCTATTATTTTTTTTTCTTTTCTAATACATCTTATTATAGATTTCATTTCCAAAATTATGTTAAGTTTAAATAACTTTCCTTTATTTCTTTAAACTTTTTCAAAAAAAAACTATGATAAAATTTCCATAGTTTCATCCTTTTCTTTATTTCATACAATATATTTTTAAATAATTTTTCTAAACTTTAAATGCTTTTTTTATAAAGCTATTTCTTTCTAATATTCCTTTGAACTTTTTATTTCTAAATATCTTATTAGAATTGATCGGATATAAGATTGAAGAAGTGCATCGAGAGGATAATCAAAAGGAAATTTATTAATTAACATCATATTCATACATCCATTTCCAACCTTAACTAGCATTGCAAACTTTCAGAGATAACTTTCCTAGGAAATACAGCCTATCACATACTACCATTATATAGATACTTAGACTAGTATGTACTATTCTTGAATTCCTTTTGAGGTAGACGGTGTTTTATTTTGGGGGCTTAAGTTAACTACTTTCATTCTTGGACAGTCCTTCATTCAGTGTTTCCCTTGAAAGCACCAAATACAAGTACGTTGGGGCAATCTTTGACCTCATGTCTTAGGTTCTTGCATCAGTAACAACCTATTTTCTTCTTTTTAATTCTTGGTTTCTTCTTGGTTTTAGGACATTTATGTAGAAAATGACCCTTCTCTTTACGCTTGAAACATAATATATCATCCTGATCAGAATTTTTATTTTCCCTTCTCTGCTTCTTACTTCTCTTTGTTTCACACATAGCCGCATAATGTCCTTTCTTACAGCAATAATAACAGTTGATGTCAGCAAAGGGTCCTAGTTTTGCTTTTTCTTCTGCTTCTTTTTGTGCACTAGCTCTTCGAGCTTGCTTTGGAGTCATCCAAAACTCATGACTCGACATATTATAAGCCATTCTGCCCCTAAGTGATATTCCAAGATTAGAATTGTTTATAACATTTCCATTTCATTTTTTTAATCCAAATACTTAATTCAACTTTTTTGGATTTGAACTTGCCTTCATCCTCCAATGATAAGAAGAATAATTTACCAAGTGCTCAATACCGTTTGCCCAAGCCAACATATGATTGATACTTAGAAGATTATTTTAATTATCACTAGACGAATCAAGACCTTATCCATGGGACTTCCCTAAGGGAATGTATCTTATAAATTTCCCTAACCACACAAAATTTTATATCCTTTGAAAGACATTTTATATGCAAAATATAATCTTTTCAAAACAGTGTGTCGATGTGCCTTGTTAAGAGTTTAGAAATACCTATCGATACAGTTGTACTTCCCATATCAACCAGAATTAATAAACCGCTCAACCAATAAATCAACACAAAATATTTTTCTTATCAAATAACAAACATGCACTCATATGTACAATACACTCAAACTAGTTCTAGGGTGTTACTAACCCTATCTCTAATGAGTTACTCAACCTAGGGTATTACTAACCCTATCTCTGATGAGTCTTTACCCAACCAAAGCCAAGGTTCTCGCTTAACCTTTAGCTCTGATACCAAATGTAACAATCTGTTTTTCCGTACCCTTTGAATCGACAATAATCCACACATGTCCAACTCAAATTGCACAAAAAGACGGATCATTAAGGGTAGAAAGAAAAATAAAGACGGAATAGAATCTCACATGAATGGAATAACATATATTATTTCAATAATAATCTTTACTGTAACGACCCAGAATTTCTGTCAATTAAAATTCGTATATTTAATTCATTTTAAATATTAATAAGTAAAAATTTTAAGTCGAATAAATTAAATTTCGAATATCTGGATTTAATTGGGTAATTAAATCGATGATTTAATATGTTAAATTACTGAAATAATTGAAAATTGGGTTTAATATGATTAAAATTGATTTGTCAAATTTTACTATATCATGTTGGAGTTAGAATGATGTTATAGAACTTTTAAAATCGAATTTAAAGTTAATTTGTGAAAATTGAATATTTTAATATTTAACTTACGAGTTAAAATAGCCATTTTTTAAACAGTCTCAGATTTCGACGAAACCATTTTCATCGGATCCGTAATGTTATATTATTGTAAGGTTTCAAATTTCGTTTCAATTGGATGTACCGTTTGTCCGGGGTAAGCCAAAACGCATAGAAATTGGTTTAAATCGATTTAATTTAAAAACGATCGTTTATTGCCGTAACTCACACAAATGATCAAATTAGCTCCCAAAATATATTCCATTGTGTCCGGAACGCGGGGTAAACCCTAGAAACGCCGGTCACCGTGCGAGATTTGGAGTTCGGAAAATTCGGGATGAATGGTAATTTGCAAATATTCTATAAAAGGCCCCCTACTTCACAAATTTGCAACAAACCCTAACCTTCAGCCCTAGCCACCACCATGGCTGTCAATGGCCGAAAATCCACTTCCTTCCCCTCCAATTTTCTTCTAATCCGTCATCCTATACCAAAAACTTTCAACTACAATATTGTAGAGGACGAAGAGATCTTCATATCCAACGGTGGAGATCGAATATGGAGCTACGGATTATCATCAATTTTGCCGTGTTCATACTCGTTTTAGGCACGGTTTTTGATACCTTAGGGAGGCCGAGCTCTACACGGCTTGGGGCGTGGGTGAGGGCGGCATAGGGCTTCTCGGTGGTGGTCCTTGATCACGTTTAGGGGGTGTATGGGTGGTCGCGTCGTTCGATTTGTAGCACGAGCTGATGGGTTTCGAACGTGTTCGAACTGGGAAGAAGCAATTTGCATGCGTGTGGCCCTAATCTGATGATTTGGGATCTAACGACTCTGATTAGTTTAGGTTAAAAAATTATAAACGAAATTGTAATTTATTTATATTTAAAATCGTATGAACTTTAAAATATTGTATCTTTTTCATACAAGGTCGATAACGCATGAAACGAATTGCGTTGGGTTCGTATGGACGAGCACTACGCGATTGAACTGGATTGGAGTCGTTTGGAGCTAGTGAAAATTTTGGGTAAAATTAAACGTACGTTTAATTTTATTTGAAATAAAACGCTACAACTGTTATCGGAAACTCAAGGTGAGAACTTCTCACTCAATCGAATAGTTTCATTTAAATTTTAAATAGTTAGATTTAAAATTGTTGATTGTATGCCTGGATGATAAATTATTATTTGCTGATGATTGAAATAGACATTATAAGCCGTATATTAAGCGGAGGTTATTTATTAAAAACATATACCGCGATAATTCCATCTTGATTGGAATTGGTATTATTTATGTACTTGGAGTTGATTTCCCGCACTATATAGCAGATGAGACCCTATTGCGCCGCATAATAGCGGATAATATTTTATGGATCCCATATCCACGATATTCCGTATTGGAACAGAATTAGTATTGTGCTAACATCTGTGGATGCAGGGAAACATGTTAAAGGGATCCAACTGGATTCCTCACCAATATTTATTTGATTATAGATATTGTGATATTTGTTGATTATCATATTGATATATGATGTTTTGATTGTCGTGATTGATTATTTGGTGCTGTTGCATCATTGGCCCTATTTTGAAGTTTTAAAAATGTTAAAGTAACGATTTTTAATTTAAAAGGGTTTTAATGTGATTTTTGAAAATATACGTTTTATATAAATTTTGGAATTGATTTATTTTAAATAAATAAACGTCATAATTTTAATGTTATAAAAATTATGGTTTTTGTGAAATATAGTTAAAATGTGATTTTTGGAAATACGGAGTTAATGACTTTTATAAAATAGTTTAAATTGGGATTTTGAATTATTATTAACGATTTATATAAAAGATTTATAATATTGATATTTATAAATAAAAAAATATAGGAATTATAAAACGAGTTTTATTAAGTGTTAAAATGAAGTATAAATGGATTTCATAAGTAAATGGAATTTATAGATTTATAAACTGGGAAATTTTAAAATGAATAGATTTTGTAAAATAGAAAATTTTAAATAATTAACTTTAAAATTGGATTTTTGGCATTTAAATGAGATTTAAATGGAATTGGTTAATAAGGGATTTTTATAACTTGAATTTTTATAATATATAAATGTGAATTTATAAACATTGATTTATAAATTCAAGATTGATTGAATTTGATAAGTAATTTTTTTATAGCTTATTAAAGGAGTATATTCACGATTTTGAACAATGAATAATATATTAAAGAAATGTTTAGGGAGTGATCTTTTAAATGGAATTAAAACGATTTGAGGTTGTTTTAAAATGCATTAAATGTCGAAATCATAGATTTCAACATTCATTGTTGAAATAGACGTTTCCGAGAAATAGAAGGAAATAGTGGACTATAACACTATTGTTATAGTAAATGATTTCTGAAGGAAATGTTTTATATAGTATTGGGATTTATATATCTATCTTAATTTCGAATCCCTATACTAGTGATTTTGGGTCGTCGTAACGATGTTTTACGCAACATTCGTTTTGACCCAAATAAATGTGTTTGAAAGAACGTTTTCTTTAAAGAATGAAATATATACTTAATTTCGATTTAAGTATACTGAATATTTTCCAAGTGTTGAAAATGAGTGGATTTGTGAATTACTTATTATTAAATAAGTATGGAAATGTTTTCCAATATGAAGTGAATATTTTGAGATGTTATCTATTAAAGATAAATTGAAAATGAATATTAGAAATCGATTTTAAAATCGTATATTCATAGATATTTTGGAATTGTAAATTCACTATGGAATTTATGAAAGAAAGGGAAATTTGTTTAAAAATAAACATTAATTTATTTTTGAAGTGTGGAAATAAATTTACGGATTTGGAACGTAAATATAAAGTAGATCGGTAAGGATTTATTTAATTGGTTTAAATGAACCATTTTGAAATGAAAATGAATAAAGATTTGTGAATATATCCCGTGTAGGGAAACAATTTGAAATTTGTTTTCAAAAGTTGTAAAGGTTAAAAGTGATTTGAAATTTGTTTTCAAATGTTGAAGTGTGGAAAAATATATCTTGTAAAGATATTTTTGGAAAATAAATAATTTGGAAAATTATATGGAACTTGGTGATGTTGTGCATACCTATTGATAGTTAAATAACCGACTATCAATATTTACCTTTGAATGAGTATTTGTTGTGATTTGCTTGAATTTGAATGCCACACTTATTCTCAGAATAAGCGCTCACTATTTGGGTTAGCCGGGAAAGGAACTTGGGGTCGTATAACCCATTCCGAATATGTGATACGTCGTTATGGATTGCATTTGAAGACCGGTGTTGAAGACCGAATATTTTTGAAAACGGAAGGAATACCGTCGAATGACTCTGCATCGGTTGATCTCCGATATAGAGTTTTTATCACTCTTAGTGACGGGAAGTCCGGACGTGATTAGTGAATATTCAGATTGCAAGGGCTTCTTTGGAAGTGCCTTCGGTTCTGTTCAAGCCCAGAACAGACTTGTATGGATTGTATGTATGACATTACAAATTGAGATATGAAGCTGATTTCTTTCAAATATATTTCTGTTGGTGACGGAGAATTTATTCTCTTAGCTTAACACCTTCTCCGAGCCGTACGAGCTCAGAGGTTATGTAGTTGAAGGTTATTAGTGATATACTCCCAATTTGATAGTGTGATATGCTAAGTGCTGTTGAGCGTTTGTTGAATCAAAGCACAGCTTTTGTATAAAGCGTGGCTTTGTGGACGAGACTTCGTCGGACCTTACACCCCGGAATGGTCAAAATAGGAAGGATGCAATAAGGTTATTAAGGGATAGTGCCCCTTTAGTGTATGTCATTCCTTCTGGATAGAGGTGGTATCATGGTATGGAGCCCAGATACTTAACCTATGTTGTTGCTGCAAATTTATTACTTTATGGTTCTTGGAATCGAGGATCCTCGGATATAGATCGGTTACGATCGGGGAATGACATATTCGTGTCAGTAGTTACCCAGTTTGAAGGGTAACTCGGCCTTGTGTTGGCAGAGATCCAAGCGTAACGTTAGGTTCTTGGGTCGTCTTTCTAGAGGCGTACCCATGTGGCAATGGGAAGTTCCTTGGCCTGACCATTTGTTGGAAATCCAAAGAAACAATACGATCTTGTACGGTTTTAGTTGTAGAACCTATCATTCACTTATGGTGGTGCCCCACTGTTTGGATGGTCGCTATAGTAGGCATAAGTGCGGATGCCTATGCTGGCTAAGATTTATATCTTTACTTTCGAAATGTTTTCTACACTATGCACTAGTAATAATATCAAATGTTTCTTTTTAATGTGTATCAAGCATCTTTGACTATCATAAGGAGAAATCTCCTCCGATTCTGCGTTTGCATTGTGTGTGTGTGCGGGAGGCCTTATGGTAGTCTCATTTTCTAAAAAGCATTGCGAATTGACTTTAAAAAAAATTATCCTGTTGTTTGTTTTTAAAGATAAACTATTTTAAGTTCTCACACCAGTCCCATGACTGACCTGGAGTTTATTGTTTTCCTTCCTAAACTCTGGGTGCCCACCAATTTTCTACACGGGCAGTCTAGAGTCAGGTTTATCAGGATATTCTGGAATTCAGGAGTTGCTGGAGGCAAGCTGGATGACATGGCGTATTCACTAGTATATAGTATTTCTTTTCCGCTGTTTGTTGTTTGTTGATGTACACTCTGATAATGTAATGTAATATGATGTAATGTAATAACTGATATAGTCCTTTGTTTAAAGATTATTCATTTATCTATTATATGTTGTTCCGCTGTGATTGTGAGATTCTGATATTGTTCTGTTGTTTCTTTCTGTTCTGTTCTATCTTTTTCTCTCTTCTTCTACCTTTTTCTTCTTCTTTAACCCTAATGACTCGTAAGTTTGTTCCTCTTTGGCTGGATTGTTGTGGAATGTTGTCAGTTCAAAGGAGTACGGATTTTCGGGCCTTTACATTTGCAGCGGAAAATTTTAAATACAATATCAGAGTCTGACCTAAATTCAACTTGGACAGTTATAAACATCTGTCCTTACAATTGTTGACAAACATCAAACAAAATACACTAAGCAAAACGGATGATAGAATACGTCCATACGATGATGAAGATCTCCAGCTCTCCTCTGGAAACTCCAACCGTCTTCAACTAAACCTGAAACTACTCGGATCTGACCCGAGTATTAAAAATACCCGGATCAGGCTTGATAAACCAGCGTGAGATACTCGAACTTTAAAATGACTATGTTATCAAAACCCTTGAAAAGAAGGGTATCTCATAAGACCACGCCCACACATAAGCACGGATGGGTTCTTACCTTATGATAACCAAAACACTTCATACCAAAATACACTTGATATTATTTTTAATGACATTCTTTTGAAAACATTTGCAAATAAACTTATTCAAATAAGATATCAATATTTGGACTAAGTCTAAGGTAATATATCCAGACTGGGTCAATGGAATATACCAACGGAATATATGATACCAAAAGGGATAGCTGAAATGTTTGCAAGTCATTACAGCTATTTTGGGAATACAATTCAAAACCGTAAATCTCGTAGGGATTGGATTTCCAACATGATAGGAAACTAGTGACCTTTTTTTCGAACCACACATAACAAACATAGTTCCCACGGTGCCATAATCACTTTTCTCAAACTAGTCACTTGGAAACTATACTTGCTACACTACAAATGATAACCAGTAGTTCCCTGCTTTTCTCAAGCTAACCACTTTATCCACATGAGGCAATAAATGCCTTGAGGCCCAGACGTATCTGATACCTAGGGCTCAGAACATCTGATAACCCAAATCACTACTATCTGAAATGCGAGCATACATCTGACCACATAGAATCCCATCATAACCAGGGTGTGAGGCTCGCGAAGCTACGATCAATCTCTTCAAAGCCACGTTTTTCATACAAAACCGCGCTTTGATCATAACAGGTTCCACTTTGAATGCCACACTCTCATTCCACGTCACATGACTGATTTCTAGAAAAGTATAACTTCCTAAGCTCGTATGTCTCGGGAAAGGGTGTTAAGCTAAAAGAAGTTGCCTTCTCCGCCACCAACTGATATACATTTATAGAAACCACTCAATTGGAAGAGAAGAAGAAGCCATTAAAGAGAGCTTCAAGAAAGAAGAAGAAGAAGGTAGAAAATGGTGTAAAAGAAAGCGGAAGAAAGGTGGTCTTATGTATAGAAAAAGTTTTGGATTAAAATAATATTTTTGAAAAAGACCAAAATACCCTTACTTACTTATAAAGTTAGTTAATACTTATACTATTTGAATATATGTTCCTATATAAGAAAATAACGGTGCGGCGACGTTGCGACAATTTTTAATCGAACAAAAGTTGTTTTTCGACAAAATGTTTTGCGGTCATATTTTGACGTTTTATTTAAACTATTTATTTATGTAAACCAAATTTAAAAATGAACTTTTTACTTCTTTAAATAAATTAAAACATGTTTTTTATATTTTAAAATTATCTTTAATTAATATCAAAATCTCTAATTTTACGGTGTATGTAAAACTGACAAAATGCGACAAATTTTGGTTATTTTTGTAAAATGATTATTAACATACTTAGAGGTATTTTAATATACTTTTATTATCTTTATTAGATGTTTTCAATGATATTTATCTTTTTAAATAAACATTTAAACCTATTTATTTAAGCATTTATTTGTTTTTAACAAAACTTAACGTTTGTTGGTTTGTTGTAAAATCCAAATTTATACTTTTTAAATTATCAACTATAAGAATAAATAATTTCTCTATTAGTATCTATTGTCTATAACTTATTTATTTATGTTTTCAACCTTTTTAAATTTAGAACAAACGAAATTTCTTATTTTCGAAGTAGTGAAATTATGGGTCGTTACAGATGGATATCATTTCAACCCGTAATCCCAAATTCAATTAAATGAAAATCGCTTGGGTTTATCATTTCAACTCATAACGATTTTCTCCTATCCTAAAGTCCGTTCGGGTATGTATCATTTCAACCCATAGTAAATATTATACTAACATGGCACTTGCAGAGTGATAACAGATATGATAATAATATAACAACATGCATATATCATCAATAACAGTATAATATAAACAATAGGATATGGTGTCATATCCCACAAGTGAACAATTATAGATAATAGCATAAATATAACAATTTAAATAACTACAGCAGCATACCTCAATTGTTGTTTCAATTGAAATCAAATTTAATAAATATAAGAACGTTAATCATGAGTGATTGCTCACCTTTCGAGGCTAAAGAGAATGGACAATGAAGTTTAGTTACGAATTCCAAAGCAACGCTAGATAGACACGATTTGACGAAGAAAACAGGCACGACGAACAAAGATGATGAATGGAAGAGAAAAAAAAATCGAATTCAAATTAGAACTAGATCGATGAAGATGAATGATATAAGTGAACTTACAATTATATATAATTATATATAACTATTTCCATATATAAAACATATTCTAAATTTAGTATACATATATTTCAAATCATTGTTTTTTAAACCAAACACATATACAATAAAAAAAATCAAACATATATGCAATATATATGTTGAAATAATACTTACTAAAATAAATACTTATATATAATGTTTGTTCATTGCAACATATCAACTGCCGCGTATATAATTTTTAAACTTTATCTTATAACATATAAACTGTATAAACTTTTATAACTTAATAAACTTTGTATTATAAATATATTATATACACTTAAAGCCTACGCATGTAATACTTATATTTAAATAATAATATAACCATTACGACATAAACCGCTTAGACATGCTTAAATTTTACTTTCAAAACCGTTATAAATACCATATACTTATCGACCAAATGTATAAACTCGAATGCTTAGATATATATATATATATATATATATATATATATGGTTTTCGTTCTTTTTTTCACTCACCTATTTTGTTGTTTCCAGTACATTGCATTAAGAAAGAGTAATATATAACAAAACCAACAAAACCCAAAAAATTCAAAAAAAAGTATATATATTTTTAAATCACCTTATATTATTTCATTTAATAACATGATACGAACAGCTTCACTTAAATCAAATTCATGTTTAAAATATTATATATAAAAAAATACTAAGCTTAAACAAATTAGATCAAAAAGCATCTTTACATACAGCAGCCGAAAAAGGAAAATTTTATTTTATAAACTAATATAATAGCATATATACATATATACACAAATACATTTATATATATAAAAGAATAACTTTGACATATATATAAACCATACAATAGACGCTGCAAATTTTGTATAATATATTATTAAACTGGAAACAGGGAAACCCAAGATAATATAGCACATGTAACAAATTCACCGATATTTATACGCTAACAGACAGAAGTACTATACCTAATATATGCGGACGTATGCAAGCTAGTGGTGATGAGTGTTTGATGGATGATGGCGATAGGGGTATCGACAGTGCCTAGGGAAGGCAAAATGGAACAGGAGGGAAGAAAGCACTGTGCTCGGCCATCATGGCGGCTGTCGCCTGGACTGGAAGCACGTGGTGAGATGTGGCGTGGGTATGCGGTTATGACCTTGAAAAGGCGCTGTAACAACTTGGGAAAGAAAAAAAAAATAGGCCTCAGGGAGGAAGAGGAAGCAAAAACCCAAAGTTATAAAGGCAGAGGAAAAACGCTTTGCACAATTTAAGGTGAGCTTTAAATTTTTAATAAATACAAAACGTATCTAAGTTTATACGTTTATAACTTTCTAGCTATAGTGTATATATATAATGAACGGTCATAATGAAAGAAGTGGAAACAGGGAGCGTAGGAAAGGAAATGTTAGAAAAATAAAATTTTCAACCTTAAATTCCGGAGATTAATAAGGTAACGCACCTCTTTAATGAAATGTACAACAATGGTCACAAGCTAAAATTCGGCTGAAAGTTTAAAGAAATGAAGGGAAGATGGGTTGTTAAATTAATCACTTCCAAGAATTAGTATGTCAATGAAAAAGGAAAGGAGATGAATCAGGAAAACGTATTATAACTTATATATAACTATTAAACGGATAGATGGAAGAAAAGGTGAGCAGGTGAGTAAAAGTGGAAACTGATTTATAAGAGAAATGGAATGTGAGCTGTTGCCTGGGAAGAAAATGGAACGGTTTAAAAATTAAACGCAATGGACTGCTGAAATTAAATGAGTATAAAACGTGTAAAAGTTATATACTGAAACGGCTATAAATTTCAATTATTATTATAAAACGGGGAATAACGAAAGGCAAGGACGATGATTTCAAAGTTTATTAATGGCTAGGAATGGGAAAGTCTATTTGTGAATTGGAAAAAATATTAAGCAATTGAAATTTTAACGGTAGAAAAAGTAACAGCTACACACTGTTTTAGAAACAATCAAAGCAAATAATAGCTTATTTGGATAGCAAGAATAAATATGGAAGGACACGTTATAAAGGCAAAATGAACCGTTTGAAAATAAATAAAAGAAATGATGGCAAATAAAACAGCTGTGCCTTGAATTTCTCAAAATAAATTATTTTATGAACATCAATTATTACTGACTTAAATTGAACAGAATCACACCCTAAAATATACTTTCTTAATTTTTGATGAAAATTTATCATTTGCCACATTTAACTATACATAATCCAAATGTAAAATTTTATTTCAAAATTTTATTATTTAAAATTTCTCAAAAATCAAATTAAATACACTAAATAAAACCATTAAAATTATCAAAATTTTATGAGTCGTTACAGAATTAGTCATAATTTTTTGTTTCCCCCCAACACCATATCAAAATGTTATAGTAGAAAGAAAAAATTGAACAGTACAAGAATGCGCACGAACACCAATTAGTAGCAGTAGTTTACCAAAATATTTCTACGCTGAAGCTGTTGCTATCGCATGTTATGTATTAAATCGTGTAATAATTCATCCTATGACTAAGAATACATAATACGAAATATTTTATGGAAAGAAAACTAAAGTATTATATTTTCTGTATTTTTGGTTCTAAATGCTTTATTTTGAATACAAAAGATAATCCTGAAAAAATCGATCTAATAGCCGATGAAAGAATTTTTGTTGGATATTCAGATCATAGCAAAGCTTATATAATTTTCAATAAACGAACTAACATTATTAAAGAAAGTCTTTATGTTTCTTTTGACGAAGATTTTCAGAATACCAAAAATAACGACGACGATGAAGTCTATAATAACAATAGTACTAATATATGGCATCCCCTATATAGAGGCTCAAAGCTAAGCGCTACATATGCTATAGTAATCCATAGTATTAACTTTAGGTGATTAAATATGGCTATATTAATGATATTCATAATATCAGAAGCATATGAATGAGAAAAAATCACAAATTTTAAAAAAAGAACATTTTACTGATTACATTTCAAAAGCATGTTCCATATTCACATTACATAATCTTATAATCGTTTCCCAGGTTCAGATAAAATATGGTTATTACATAAATATGCCAAGAGTGACATATGGCGATGTCCTCTTGGTTGACCATAGTACTATATATATACAGTACAGTGGAATCAGTCCAAAGTATAACATCAACTCCTAATTAGCTATCCGTTAGCCACCTGCTTGTCACTAGAAGCTTTATTCGTCAACCTACTAAAACCTATAAACCTCAATCCTCAGCCTACTCAAATCAATTTTGAGCACCCGATTGTTGGATAAAAAATAAACTTCAAGTCAGACATATCAGTTATCATATGGACTACCTGTCCATACACTATAGTTTTGTTTGGCTAACTACTAACCCTTGGCTGACTTGGGCGTGCCAGAAAAACATAAAAATTTAACATCTACTAGATACTCTCCTTCTGGACAGTCATCCTTACTTACTTCTCTAGATCTAACCGATCTTAATGATTTTGCGGGCTTACCGATAACCTCTCTTTGCTTTTTAGATTCCTTTCTCTATGCAACATTATTTTAGTCTCACTTTTGACAAAGCCCTACACACTGGAATTTAGACCTCTTCTTAGCTAAGGGCTACTAGCTAAGGTATAGAGCACGACCCCATAGCAGTCCCATCTGATATTCGAATTCGAGTCATTTTCTTAGGGTTAACAACCCTTTAAATTTTTCCTTGAAAAACTTTCAAAATGATTTAAACCTTTAAATCATATATATACAAGGAAAATATATTCCTTGCTTTACTTTAAGCTATTTTGCCATATTATATACACTTTACCTAAAAAATTATTGCTGAAATCATTAATGATTTCCCATCCCTCCAAAATAAGTCAAAATACTTTTTGACTTAAAATTACTCAAGCTGTATTGCAAAAATAGCTCATTCGAAACCTTTGTTTAAAACCTTTAAAAAACCCTTTCGAAACCATCGAAAGTACCCATTTTCAAAACTTTGAAAGTATCCTTTTCAATACAAGTAAAACCTTTGACCGAAGGCCAACACATAGGTTTTGAAATCATATCTTTCGAAACCATTCATATTTATCCTTTCGAACGCATTGGAAAACATCTCCTCCAAAAGCTTTAAAACCTTAGGCATCCTTCATTAAAACCTTTAAACATTGCCTTCCGAAACTACTGGAAAACCTTTCCTCTTAAACCTTTCGAAATAGTTGAAAAACCTTTCCTCTTAAACCCTTTGAAACCATTGAGAAACCACCCCTTAGAAACCTCTCTTTAAACCTATCGAAAGCATCAAAACCTTTGTAAAGAACAAACATTTCGAAAGCATCTGCATTCAATTTAAAACATGTGGAAACACCTTTCGAAACCAATAAAACCGTCTGTTTCGAAACCATTTGGGTTTTCCTTTTTATAAAGCAAAAGGGTCATTAAAACATTTAAGTCAAAAGCATCTCTTCGAAAATATTTCCTGAGAAAGAAGTGTTGGTGTCGAAACCATCCCTTCGAAATCATTGGAGAAGCGAATTGGTTTTTAAAACAAGACAACCCTTTTGAAACCAATTTGGGTCAAAAGGTAAAATGCGGCAGTCAGGGTCTTCGATCTAGTTGAAAGCAACTATTTAAAATAAGAGGCACAACCTCTTAAAACCATTCTTTTAAAATCATTGATCCATTCGAAAGCAAACCAAGTCGAAAGTTACTCAGTCGAAAGTAAAGCAGGCACATCATTTAAAAGAAAAGTAGTGCTTTGACCCCTTCAGAACCCCTTGTTTTTGACCCAATACCTCCCCCTATATCAAATTCACAATATACTAGGTATTTGATATCATGTGTATTGGTTTCAATGGATTCGAAGGCGAAGGTAACGAGTTGGAAGCTTGATGCCGAAAGCATTGAAATAGGAAAAAGCATGTTGATTTGACTTTTTAAACTATTTATGTGTACCTTCTTGCCTTGTTTATCAAATTATGATTGGTTGCAAAATTTTCTTTTCTAAAAGTACAATCAATTTAAAAAAAAAAAGAATTTGGATTACTTACAATATACCCCTTCTTCTTTTTATAAATATATAAAACATTTAAGTATCATACCTTAAATAAATTTAAGTATCAGTTAAAACATTTAGGAAAATTCTATAAAAATTTCAGAAAACTATTTTTAATATATTTTCTAACATATATAAATGTCATACCCTAAGCCAATATAATTTGGCCGAAACTAATTTTTAAACCAAATTAGCATTTTCTTCACTAGAAAATTCATATGAAATCCATATTAATTCAGAAAATTATGGAAATTGAAACCCACTTCTAAATTATTGTTTCTTATCTAAATTTAAATTCATGAGGCAATTGGATGTCATATAATATGGTTTCACATGAAAGCATATCACAATATCTATGTGAATTAGCATAAATCATCAACAGTATATAGATATACATTTTATCATCCAAAACATGGCAAAACATTTGCAAATAATTCGAATTTCATTCCAAAAACCAAAAACCATTAAAAATTAAAATGTTGTCATTATTCACCTTAGCTTTTTGATTGAGGACGCGACATTTGTTCTTGATTAAGTGATTTAATTCTTCCTCCCGAATTCTTCTTCTTTGCTCTTCCTAAAGGTGGTCGGCCTTAGCTCTATTTTTTATGTGAAAATAGAATGAATTCCTAAAGGGTTTAGGTATAAGGATATGCCTTCTTCCTATTTTTCCCCTTATTTATTTCATTTTTATTCTTTAGTTTCTTGTTTACATGGCGCAACTACCTCTTATTTAATCACAAATCTCACTCCATTAATCATCTTATATTATTTTAACAAATTTAACTAATTAAATATCCTAAATAATATGACTAACAATATGGGGTGTTACTGACTCCTCTCCTTAAAAAATTTCGTCATCGAAATTACGATAAGGTACACATCAAAACAATCATAAGTAAAATATACCATCAAACAAATTAGGCTAAGCATCTCTTATTCGGTTCTCAGTCTACTAAGTAAAGTCTTTGTGACGACCCGTTTCTTCGAATTCTAGAAATCGACACTAATACATCCTCGGTATTCATATGCTGCAAATTCAAGTGTTGGAGAAGCGACCTCAAGGGTAAGATAGGAAAATAAGACAAAACATAATCTCACATATATTATTTTGACAAATAATCTTTACAGTGGAAACTAAAATATGTTTATCAGAGTTAAACACATGGATAGTTATAAACCCTGTCCTTACAAAAGCGGAATACTATAGTACAGAATGTGGTGGAAATAGACAAAATCTTCAGTAAATCTTCTAACTTCATGCTTCGAGCTCCATCCAGCTTTCTTCTAAACTATACCTGACTACTAGGCTACCCAAAAAATTAGGGCACCCAGATTTTAAGGATAAGGAAAGTAAACTCTGGGTCAGTCATGGGACTGGCGTGAGAACTCAAAATAGGTATTTTGAAAACAAAACGGTGTCTCATAAGACCACATCGAACATAACACGGAACAGGTTTGTACCTTATGATAGCTAAAACATTCTATACCAAAATACTTGATATTATTTTTAATGACATATCTTTGAAAACATTTGCAAGTAAATTTATCAATCTTAGCCGAAATTTTATATTGATTAAATTCCAGCAATACTAGCTACAAACGCGATTCTACAAACAAACTGGCAGGCACTCATTAGAGAATGGATTCCACACAAACGACCAAGTGAAGGGACTACCTTCCAGTAGTACATCTCTAGAGGAATGTAATGAGGTCAGCAGAATATCTACAACTCTACCAACACAATACTGGCCTACCTTTCCTTAGATAGTACCAAATATGTCATAAGAACCTTCAGATGGAAACACATCCTCATGCGTTTTCTATGAATACTTTGTTTTGGTCAAAGGAAACTGTATAGCTAAGATACCAACTCCTTAAAATATCTCTAAAGAACACCAAACACAGATCCTCGATTACCATACACCACATTAATTTACATCCCGAACGTCATGGCGGGAAGAAATATATTTAGGGGACGATCATACCCTAGTGGTTGCAAACCACATAGCCTTGCTACATCTACCCTATTTCGGTTATGTTCGGGTGTGAGGCCTGAAGTAACAGTTACCTTTCACATAGCACATCATCTTCCTTTAAATGCCACATTGTCATTCCATCGATCACTATTGACTTCCACAAACATACAACTTTCGAGCATATAGGTCTCAGAGAAGGGTGTTAAGCTAAGAGAAGTTGTCTTCACCGCCGCCAAACAGATGTATATTTATAGAAGTCAATGATGAAACTGCAAGAATGCAATGTCAAACATCCATCAATACAAGTTTGTTCTAGGACTGAACGAAACCGAAGGCACTCTCCCACCACATACTATCGAGAATTAACCCTAGAGTTAGTAGCGAGAAGTCCTTACAACCCAAAGAATTTCAGAAATGAAGGGACCATTGCTACTTTAGTATTTGGAAGCTAAGCAGAATTATCAACAAGCAATCCTTTCATCCAAAAAATCTTTGGTGTTTATTTTTCATTCTCTCTATTAGGTCTTCATTTTTTGAATGTGTACATTCGTTCGAAGTGGTTTTCGAATATGGATTTCCATATATCCGACCCTGGTTCCTTCGATCCAATCATCGATAAAAGAGGTTTTATAAATAGGGAATCATTCTTCAATCGATTAAGTTCTTCTTATAAAAAATATCCTTTGGAGATATATATTTCTAAAACATTCTTTCCGGCATATACGGTACTATCAAACCTCACTTATCAAATCTTCGATTACTTAAAACCCTTTTTCAAATTGGACTAATTCAAAGTCATTTCTTTTATACTCAAGGAAATATTCCCAAAATCATTTCATTTAAATATTAACAAAGATTTCTTCATTTAAAAACTCATATTTTGATTTAGTTGAAACCATTTTATCCAGGATGTTAATCCAAAACCAGTCAATATTAAGTGAGCAGAATCTATAGAAATCATCTAATTCTACTCAATTTCAATCGCTGTATTTGTGAATACTATGGGCAGAATAACAGTGATATCACCATGTAAATTCCATGAATAGTACGAGTTCCCTCTTCGAGCTTTAACACCGAGTGCAAGAAGATCATCTGTATAAAATCCAAGTTGTATTTAAATTTGAAAATTAAATCTTTTATACTTAGCTCATTCCGGACAATTTGACCTTATATATCCCTCATCCAGGAAAGAGGCTAGGTGAGCCAAGGCATTGGTTGCTCCTGAACATCTTCTTAGTTTAAGCACCTCACATCCAGATCTCACGAATAGAAGAATCCAGTCTACTCGTCCGCTTTTAAAACCAAGATTAAACTACTATTTAACATAGTTTTTTCTTTAATTCATTTATATGATCTTTCTTCAGTAAGTTAGAAACCCTCTAAATCATTATGAAAAATCTTAATTATGCATTTGAAGATATTTATAAAATATTTGGAAAAGAATTGTTAATTTTAAAACAATATTCCAAAAGTTGTAGAAAAGTGCCACGGAAAGTGCTCTTTTAAGCTACATTGATCAAAATGACTTTTTATTATTCGAAAATTCATTGTTATTACTCAAATCACTTTAAATTTTTTTAAAAGATTTATAAAATTTATTCCAAATTTTTAAACAATTTAAAAAATGATTTTCAAAGAAATCCAGTTTTGGATTCCGAACTACAAATCCAGGATTTTTTTTCAAAACTTGTTTTACTCATATTTCAAAATGTGCTTATCAAAATCTCAGTTTTCATTATTCGTTGGAAAATTATGGATATAATAGTTTGAAAAATTCTTATCTCGAAGAAATTAGAGCTATATTCCAACTTTTACACTTGTTTAACTTTTATAGCGTGAAAACGCGAACTACCGTTACGCGACACGCTTATTTTTGACTAAATTTATCATTTCTTTTCAAACTTCACCAAAACACTTTTGAATGTTTATAAAACATTTCAAATACATTTTATGCCATTTTTAAGTGATTTGATAATTCCATATACACCAATTCACTAATTTAAGGAAAGTGGTTTCCTCTGTGCTTATCGACGTGTATATTCGTGACTTGCATATAATATCAACATTAATATGTAAAAAACCAAACTTTATGATCAAAGCATATTAAACATCCATTTCAAACATCATATCATCATCAAAAAATATAATAATAATATTTTAGGAGTTCTCACCTTCATTTTCCTTCAAACTAGTTTTCAAATGGCTATAACTCCACTATCTCGAAATGAAACTATACAAAATCGAGCTAGGATCCCTGAAATGGCTCGGCCAAGCCTTGGTGCTCATGACCTAGGATAATGAAGAGGTGGAGCTCAAATCCAAGGGTGGTGAATGGTGGTGTCTTAGGTTTAGGAGGTGGAGAGATGGAGATTCGAGCTTGTTTTAAGGTATTTAACTATATGTAACTATATACTATGATTTAATTTCGTTTTTTGAAATAAATCTGGACTTTATTTCTTTTAGGACGGAAGCCATTAAAATGGAGGCAAAATCTTGAAAATTATGAAGAAGAAAAGGATTGAAAAGGAAGAGAAGATGCTAGGGTACTTATAGGAAAAAGGAAGAGTATAAATGAAGACATTTACACATCACTTTTGTCACTGTTTCTAGACTTCTCCAACACACTACCTCCCTTCACAATGCACAGCCAAACCCCCCCACCCATTTGCACATCACTTCCATCCTCTCATGTATACATATGTTGACTTCTTTGTGCTTAAAGAGTAAGAAATCATTAAAAAATATTATTTATTTTATATTATATTTCTTAAACATAATTATATTTATATATGTATGTTTATATGTATGCTATTATGTATATGCAACAAATATTTATATGTATATATAGGGGTTTAACAATTAGAACCTCTGCGAATAACTTTTGTTCGCCAAATCGTTGAAATCCAGAGACCGATTATCGGTCACATTTCACTTATATTTTAACGTACATATATTTTCTAATAATTTAAAAATAAATTTTCTATCATTTTAACCCAATTAAAATGATTACATTTGAATTATAAAACCATGTAAATTAATATTAATAATTAATTAAAAAATTGCAAGTATATCGATAAAGCGGCAATGATTTTTCCTCATATTTTTAAATCAAACATATATCTTTATAAACTATTATAAATGATTTATTTTCACTTCATAACTATTCGAAATAAATCATCATTATTATTTGAATAATTAAAATATATATTAAATCATTAAACATATATTAAATTTAAATAAATAATATTTAAATACGATGCCCTAATCGACATAAATTCTTTGAGGAAAATATTCTCATAAATATTTATTCAAAATAAGTTTACTATTACTTATCATTACTTAATACATTATTATCCATGTTAACATCTTTAATTAAAAATATATTCAATTTATCAAAGTGATAAATTTGCGGGTTGTTACAGACTTCCATCCTTAAAAGAATTTCGTCCTCGAAATTACCCAAAACAAAACCCAAAGTTTTGCCCCAAAAATATTTATTTTTAACTCACTTCTATATGATGTATATAGATCATCAGTATGCCATATCTGATTCGATCTTCAATTCGAGTTCACAACCTCATTTCCAAACTAGCATTGATCCCTTGATCCTTCAGTGCGGACATTGACCAGGCTTTCTGATCTAATTTTTGTTCTCCTTCCATAGCTCTCAACTATGACGAAAAAAATCAAGCATCTAACCGTAAACCTTTACCAATATTCATAGTCAAGAATCGAGTGATAAATTCCTTTTCGGATAAGTGTCAAGACACGTTAAAGTTCTGTACTCGAATCTTAGATTAAATCGTTCGATGAAACAATCCACATACTTCATATGTACTTATTAACCTTTCCAAAAAAATTTATGAAAACATTTCATAAACTTCCATTCCTTTTTTCAGTCTTTTATAAAGATAACCATTTTATGTTTTTATTTCTAAATATTTCAACTTAAAGAAAATATTTCTTTTCAAAAGATAAATATCTTTTTATTATAATATATTTATGAACATATCTTAATGGTTTCCAAAAACTCGTCCATTAAATCGATACATCATCGTAAACTTCCAATATTAAATGTGAAAACATTCTTTCTTTTAATTAAAACTTTATTTATCAATTAACACTCATTTACCAATTAAAACTTCCTTTATATATATATCCCTTTTACTCATGCCCATTTTAATACTTAAAAAGTGTTTATATACTTATTCAAATGTTTTAAGTATATTCATAATTTACTTAACAAGTTTTAATTACTTTAAAATATAATCAAAGTGATTAAATCAATTACTACCAAAACAATGTTATAATCTTCTCTTTTTATGTTATGATTTGAACTCATAACATTTTCTATCTTTATATAAAAGACTTTAATATTCGTTATTATCTTTTAAAATACCTTTATTACAGATCTAAATATATTAAAAAGATTTCTTCCAAAGTATCATTCTAGGGTTTGAAAACAAATGTTACTAAAACAACGTTTACTACAAACCTAAAACCATTCATTATTAACTTTTTTTTTTATTGAGTGGTAGTAATAAAAAGTGGGGACAACCATCATATTATAAATCTTTGCATTCTTACATCATTTAAACCTTCCAACACTAGGGTCCAAAAAGAAGATTCCAATCTCCTCACTAAACCATTACAACTAAAAATACCACATCAAAACAAAACACACTACTCATACATACATACTTCATAGATTATATTCCTACTCTTCTAAGTCTGAAGACAAAGGTGGACACCAATATCCCAAATCAATCATTACCTCCCCTTCTACCTCTTCTTCACTATCCAATTCATCATCAACCTCGTTGTTGTCCTCCTTTTGTGCTTCTTCAATTCCCTGGGATAACCATGGAGATTCCATAGGACATGTCCCAAGCCTACTGGTTCTCCTGGTATGATTCCTCCTTCCAACTCCTCTAATCGTTGCACATCTACTTCCCATGGGTTTTCAAATACTCCGACTCCTTCCTCTTCTTCTTCTTCTTCTTCTTCTTCTTCTATAGTCTCCTCATCGTGGCTTCCTATCGTGCTCCAGTCTATAGGTGAATCTGACGATGCCTCCCACCATATAACATTTTCCCCGCTCATATTCTATATCACATTGCTGTATTCGCTTGATATGATAGTGTTCTAGTCTTCCATTGGCTCAGATTCCTCCTTCATTTATTCTTCCTCCTCTTCTACAGGTTCCTCTTCCATTGGATCATCCTCCTCTATGGGTTCCAAGATGGAACTAGCGGGATCCGCTATCTAATTTCCTTCGGAGGCTTGCCTGGGTTGGTCGTCGCTCGAGATCATAATTACTTTCGAAGCTGGAGGTGGTGCAAGCATTCCTGCAATAGGGTACCCATCTTCATTCCCACGAGTATACTGAGCATAGTCTTCCTTAATTGGAGATCCACTATTGCTTAATGGATGTACTGGCTGTTCCTCTTCATCGCCAAAGAGAACTATAAGGTTATCCTTTTCGCCTCGATTTTCCCTAGAGGAGTCATCTTTCGCATAACTTCTCCTATATGGTTTCTACATGACAAACAATTATTTGTTTAGACACAAGTAGTAGGTAACTGCTAGCATATTCTTAGATAAAGAGGTTTGGTCAATACTCTGAAAGTGTTTCGAGATTTATTTCTAAAGATAGCTTTTAAAATTATGTGTAAGATATTTTATTACATAAAAAATCCTTTGAAAATATACTTTTCTTTTTAAATACATATTTATACGCTTAGGAAAACTGATTTTGTATAAAACTGAATTCTTTTGTTTATTTTATAAACAAAAACGCGCTCATATATATATATATATATATATATATATATATATATTCAAAACTCATTCTAGGGCGTTACTAACCTTATCTCTGATGAGCTACTCTTCCTAGCGTATTACTAATCCTATCTTTGATAAGTGTTTTGCACCTTATTAGGCTTATGTATTTGCTCAACCTAAGCTCTGGCACCACGATATGATGATCCGTTTCTTCGACTCCCAAAAATCGACACTTATACATCCTCGATATTCATGTGCCGCAAATCAAAGTGCAGGAGAAGCGGATCTTCAAGGGTAAGAAAGAAAAATAAGGCAGAACAGAATCACACATACATTATTTCGACAAATAATCTTAACAGCAGAAATTGAAATACATTTTTCTAAATTAAAAAAATGATTTATAAACCTTCCTTACAAAAGCAGATTACTATAGTATACAATGTGGTGGAAATAGAAAAAATCTTCAATAAGTCTTCTGATCCCATGCTTCAGGCTCCATCCAACTTTCTTTTAAACAAACCGACTACTAGGTTGCACGGGAAACTTAAGGCATTGGTAGTTCAAGGACAAGGAAAATAAACTCCGGGTCAGTCATGGTACTGTGTGAGAACTCAAAATATGTGTTTTTAAAACAAAACTGTATCTCATAAGACCACGCTGCACATAAACACGGAATGGGTTTTTACCTTATGATAACAAAAACATTCTACATCAAAATACTTGATATTATTTTTAATGACATATCTTTGAAAACATTTGCAAGTAAACTTATCAATCTTAGCCAAAATTGTTACATTTATTAAATTCTAGCAATAATAGCCACAAAGGCGGATTCTACAAACAAACCGGCATACACTTATTGGAGAATGGATTCCATTCAAATGACTGGGTGAAGGGACTATCTTCTGGCAGTACATCTCTAGAGGGATAAATTGGCGGGTCGTTACAGTCTTTCTTATCCTCACTCCCTTGGACATTAACTAATCACACTGTCTTGTTTTCGAGCCATTTCTCATCTCTTGCAACTATACGGATGGGCTTCCTAACTATATTCAAATTCGGTTATACGAAGAAGTCATCTAAAACAGTCGGTGATATAGTAGTATCCAGATCTTGAATACACTTCCTTAGATGAGAAACATGGATAACATCGTGGACTTCTACAAAACTGCTAGGTAAGTCTCCTCTATATGCGAGTTTCCCTATCCTCTTAACAATAGGAAAGGGGCTAACAAACCTTGGTGCAAATTTCCCTGATTTTCCAAACCGAATCACACCCTTCATCGGCAACACCTTAATGAAAACATGCTCTCCAATAGAAAACTCTAAGTCTTTCCATCTTTTTTCTGCATAACTCTTTTGCCTAGATTGAGCTTCCTTCATTCTAGCTCGAATTAACTCAACCTTTTCTGTAGCTTCTCTAACCAAATCTGGACCAAGAACCAACATATCTCGGGTCTCTAATCAAAATACTAGAGATTTGCATGGCCTTCCATAAAAGCTTCAAATGGTGCCATCCCTATACTAGCCTAATAAATGTTGTTATACGAAAACTCGACTAGATGTGGATGGCCTTCCCATGATCCCCTAAAATCTAGCACGCAAGCTCGTAATAAATCCTCCAAGAGTTTGTTAACTCTCTTGGATTGCCCATCAGTCTGTCGGAGGTAAGCGGTACTCATCTTGAGCATGGTACTTAAGGTATCCTGTAACCTCTTCTAGAACTCGCCAGTGAATAAAGAATCTCCATCACACACTATATTACTTGGAATTCTAGGCAGTCTACCTACATTCTTCACAAACAACTTCGCTAACACAGGTGCCATTTTAGTTGACTTAATTAGAATGAAATGGGTGCTCTTGTTCAACCTGTCCAGAATGACCATATGCTTTCCTTTCCTCTATTAAACCTTAGCAACCGTCAATGAAATTCATAGAAATAGAATCCTACTTCCATACTGGAATGTCCAAAGGCTGAAGCAACCCACTTGGCTTCTGATGTTCGGCTTTTACCCGTTGGCAGTTCAAACAATGCTTTACCCATAAGCCAAAATCTCTCTTCATACCTTCTCAAAAGAAACTCCTTTTCATGTTCTAATAAATCTTAATTCCTTTCAGATGAATATTTAACTTTGAATGATGGCATTCCTCCAAAACTTCCTTCCTAATGTCTCCCACATTCAGAGCACACTATCTTCCTTTCTTTTTCAGCCACCTATTCTGGTCAAGACTAAAATCCTTGAAGTCTTCCTCTCTATTCCATCTCTCAGCTTTCTGATCCATCCAGCCAACATTAAATCCTCTAGCTGTTTAGAAGTAACCTTTTCGATCATAACCGGTCGTACTTCCAAACATGATAACAAAGCAATTTTTGTATTTGAGCTACTCTTAGCTCTCCACTGTACTCTACAAGTCGCTAACGTTTCCAAATCTTTCCATTCAACTATCATTACTAACACCACATTATGATGTTTTCTGCTAAGCGCATCTGCAACCTTGTTGCCTTTCTCTAATGTGTACTCAATACCGAAATCATAAGCAGCTATGAACTCTAACCACCTCCTCTGTCTCATGTTCAGCTCCTTCTGAGAGAACAAGTATTTTAATGAATTATGATCCTTATACAACTCAAATATTTCTTCCAAAAGATAATGTTTCCACACCTTCAGCGTAAACATTACTACAGCTAACTCCAAGTCATGGGTTGGGTATCTAACTTCATGAGGTCTAAGCTGTTGAGAAGCATAGGCAGTTACTTTATCCCTCTGCATTAACATAGCTCCTAACCTAGTCCCATATGCCTCCGTGTACACCACCAAATATGGATTCCCCTCTAAAACAACCAATACAGGTGCATTAGTCATTAAGCGTTTCACCTTCTGGAATGCCTCCTCACACTTATCGATCCAAATGAACTTCACATCCATTCGAGTTAGCTTAGTCATTGATGCCGCTATCCGTGAAAAATCCATAAAGAACCTTCGATAGTAACCAGCCGATCCCATACGACTTCTTATTTCAGTCACCTTTTCTAGTCTCTTCCAACTATTCACGGCCTTAATCTTAGCTGGATTAATTGATAATCCATTCTTTGAAACTACACAGCCAAGAAACTTTACTTCCTCTTTCTAGAAATTACATTTCAAGAACTTCTCCTTTAGCTGATGCTACCTTAACGTCTTAAGCACTACTCCAAGATGAACTTAATGCTCTCTTTCATTCTTAGAGTACACTAAAATATCATCTGTGAAAACTAATATGAACCTATCCACGTGCTTTTGGAAAGTCCGGTTCATTAAATCTACAAAGAAAGCTGGCACATTAGTCAGTTCGAACGACATCACTAACCATTCGTACGATTCTTATCTGGTTCTAAACGCCGTCAAAAGAATAATTCCTCTGTCACTCTAAGCTGATGGAAACCTTTTGCTAAATCCAACTACGAAAATATCTTGGCTCCACTCAACTGATCGAACAAATCGTCAATCTTAGGTAATGGATATCGATTCTTTATTGTTTTCTCATTCAACTTACGATAATCGATACATAAACTTAACGGTCTGTCGGGCTTCTTAGCAGACACGATGGCTGCTCCCTAAAATGAACTACTAGGTTAGATAAAATTCTTGCCTTCCAAATCCTCCAACCGCACCGTAAGCTCCCTCATTTCCGTAGGTGTCATCCTACTTGGCGGTCTACTCACTGGTTCCGCTCCAGGCACCAAATCTATCCGAAAATTAATAGCCCTTTTGGATGACAATCCTACTACGAGTTCAAAAATATCTAAGAATTGTATAACAAAAAAAACTCGATTCACTCGTCTTCTATCTCCACAACACCTAACAATGTATTTACCATACAGCTAGGGTTTTCTATAGTATATACAATTCACTCCCTACAATCTGGGCATCTAAGCGATATTTTTCCGTCATGGCAAAATATCCCAGCGTCATACTTACTTAACCAATTCATACCCAAAATAATTTCGAATCCTAAAAAATCAAACACATGCAAACTGCAAACAAAAGTATGACCAGACAAGTCAAACTTTAAGTGATCACATCTTATCCCAAGTGTTGCATACTCTCATTTTGGATTTGCAACCCTTAAGGAATTAACTCGGTATGAGTGTTCTAGGTTAAGCTTATCTACCAAACAACGAGATATAAAAGAATGCAACGCACCAACACCAAACAAAACACTAACTACCATACCAAGAATCATAGGCGTACCTCCCAACACTGCTTCCCCTTTTTCCCCTGCCGTGGGTCTGGAGGAAGCTGGCTCCAATGCATATACTTTGCCCTTTCCATCCTTAGCAAGCTCCTTGCATTGGCTCTTATAATGACCCATCTGATCACAGTTGAAGCATTTGATATTCTTCTTCCTAGTTACCTTCTTTGTCTCTACAGAACGACATTCATTCGCAAATTGCCCTTTCCTTCACTTATAAAACAAACAACTCTGAATTTTCCTTCTTCACGGCTCCACCCTTTTAGGCTCCTTTCTTAGGAAAGAACTTCCTTTTTTGACTCTGCCCTACCTCGACCTCCTTCGCCTTATTCTTCTCTATAGAAGCAATAATTTCCTCACGTCTTAGAGCCATCTCTACTACAACATCACAAGGGTCCTTGATATGAGGAAGCAACATCACAACGAATCCTGATATGAGGTAATGTAGCTCTGGCCAATTTAGGTTTCAACACCATAATTAACTTCTCGTTTCTCTTAATCATGGTATATACAGTGACATGATCATATCTTTCCAACTCCTCAAACCTTGTAGCATACTCTAGTACAGTGATCTCTCCCTACTCTAGCACGGCAAAACATTCCGAGCAAGGTATATTTTGCCATCACAGACAGGAATCTCTCCTCGAATCTCCTCTGAAACTCAGCCCATGTCATATTTCCTTCGTCCACTCCAACCATCACACTATTCCACCAGTATAAAGTTGCTCCTTGAAGTTATCTCGAAGTGAGCCTTCTTTTCTGTTCCTCACTGAGCGTTAAATTTGTAAAAATCATTTCACAATGCAACGACTAATTCCCCACTTCTATTGTATCTTCAGCCCCAACAAATGGTCTTCCTCCCAACCTAGCATAGTCCCTACTCAAAGCAGCATAATTATTGCCTACTGGAGCTTCCTAAGCTCCTTCCCTAACTACTCCAGCATCAACCCCTACTTTCATCATATTTACGAAAAAATCATACATGGCTCCCACATCATCTTATGGGACTTCCACACTAGTATTTCTAGCTCGTGCCAGACCTGGATTCCTTTTAGTATTAGGTCTGGCATTTCCATCTGCAAATGTACCTCCTTCTCCAACATTATCTCTTCAAGAATCCATATCTGCATTCGAACCTTTGTGGGATATAGAAAATAACCTAATAGAGATAGGAAACTGTGAATAAAGTGCATACTTATATATAGAAAATATACATATGTTACTATAACTTTATCCCATACCCCGATCTTATCCCATGTCATCTTGCAGGACTTCAGCACCAGTATTTCTAGCTCATGCCAGGCATGGATTCCTCTAGTATTAGGTATGGCATTTCCATCTGCAAAGGTACCTCCTCTTCCAACATTATCTCTTCGAGAATCCATATCTGCATTCGAACCGCCGTGGGATATAGAAAATAACCTAATAGAGATAGAGACAAGAAATAAAGTGCATATTTATATATAGCAAATATACATACGTTACTATAACTTTATCCCATACCACGAAAGTGCATATTTATATATAGCAAATATACATACGTTACTATAACTTTATCCCATACCACGAAAGTGCATATTTATATATAGCAAATATACATACGTTACTATAACTTTATTCCTTAGGGTTATGTCTTTCAAAATCATCTTTTTATTTAAAGTTTTTCATAAACCTATGCTCCGATACTAAGCTATGACATCCCCTATCTAGAGGCTTAAAGTTGAGTGCTACAGATGTTGTAATCATCCATAGTATTTACTTTGGCGACTAAATACAGTTATGTTGATGGTATTCATAATATCAGAAGCACATGAATATGAAACAAAATCATAAATTTCAAAAAAAAACAACATTTTACTTATTACATTTTCAAAACATGTTCCATATTCACATTATATAATCCCATAATCATTTTCCAGGTTCAGATAAAATATGGTTATTACATAAATACGCCAAGAGTGACATATGACGGTGTCCCCTTGGTTGACCAGAGTACTTTATATACCATACATTGGAATCAATCCAAAATATAATAACTACTCCTAGTTAGCTATCCGTCAGCCACCTGCTTGTCATCGGAAGCTTTATTCGTAAACCTACTAAAACCTGTATACCTCAAGCCTCAGCCAACTCAAATCAGTTTTAAACACCCGAGAGTTTAAGGAAAAATAAACTTCGAGTCAGACATAGAGCCTAGTGTGAATAATACTATACATCTCGATTATCTGATATTAAGTGAGACCACGCCCTTAGCGCAACAGGTTCCCCCTCACTAATATAATTTTTAAAACATATCTTTTGCAAATTATAATCCTACAACCAAAACTGGTTAAATCTATAAACCAATATCATATATATATATATATACACACATACATATTAGTTATCGTATGGACTATTTCCATATATTGTAGTTTTTTTGGCTAACTACTAACCGTTGCCTGATTAGGGCCTACCAGAATAACATAAAAATCTAACATCTGTTAGATACTTCTCTTCTGGATGGTCTGTCCCTACTTCTCCCCATTTAACTGATCCTAATTTGTGAGCTTACCAATAACCTATCTTTCTTTTTTAGATTCCTTTCTGTATGCAATAAAATTTTAGTCTCGCTTTTGACAAATCCCTACGCATGAGAATTTAGACATCTTCTTAGCTAGGGGCTACTAGCTAAAGTATAGGATACGACCCCATAGTAGTCCTATTTGGTATTCTAATCTGAGTTATTTTCTTGGGAATAACAACCTCTTAAATTTTTCCTTGAAAAACTTTTCAAAATGATTTAAACCTTTAAATCACATATATACAAGGAAAATATATTCTTTGTTTTACTTTAAGCTATTTTCCATGTTATATATAATTTACCCAAAATAATGTTGATGAAATCATTAAGGATTTCCCATCCCTCCAAAATAAGCTAAAACCCTTTTTAACTTAAAAACACTTAGGCTACGTTACCAAAAACAGCGCATTCAAAACCTTTGTTTAAAACCATTAAATAATCCTTTTGAAACCATTGAAAATACCCCTTTCAAAACCTTTGAAAGTATCCCTTTCAATACAAGTAAAACCTTGGGTCGAAGGACAAAACATACCTTTCAAAATCAAACCTTTCGAAACCATTCATATTTATCCTTTCAAAAGCATTGGAAAACATCTCCTTCGAATGCTTTAAAACCTTAGGCATCCTTCTTTAAAACCTATAAACATTGCCGTTTGAAACAATTGAAAAACCTTTCCTTTTAAACCTTTCAAAATAGCTGGAAAACCTTTCCTCTTAGACCTTTCAAAACCATTGGTGAACCACTCCTTATAAACCTTTCTTTAAACCTTTCGAAAGCATCAAAACCTTTGTAAACAACAAAACTTTTGAAAGCTTCTGGGTTCAATTTAAAACATATGGAAACACCTTTCAAAACCATTAAAACTGTCTCTTTTGAAACCATTTGGTTTCTACTTTTTATAGAGCAAAAGAGTCACAAAAACATTTAAGTCAAAAGCATTTCTTTTGAAAGCATTTCCTAAGTAAAGAAGTGATGGTTTCGAAACCATTCCTTCAAAATCATTGGAGAAGCGGCTTGGTTTTAAAAATAAGATAATCATTATGAAACCAATCTAGGTCGAAAGGTAAAAAGTGATAGTCAGGGGGCTTCGACCTAGTCGAAAGCAGTTATTTAAAACAAAGGCACAACCTCTTAAAACCATTCTTTTAAAATCATTGACCCAATCGAAAGCAGACCAAGTCGAAAGCTATTCAGTCGAAAGCAAAGAAGGCACATTTTCAATTAAAAGCAAAGTAGTGCTTCGAACCTTCAGAACCTATTGTTTTCGACCTAATACCTTCTTCCTAATCCAGTTCACTACGTACCAGGTATTAGATACCATGTGTATTAGTTTCGATGGAGTCGGAGGTGAAGGTAAGGAGTCAGAAGCCTAGTGCCGTTAGCATTGAAATAGGAAAAAACAAGTAAATTGGACCTTTTAAACTCATTCTTTGTACCTAACTGCCTTGTTTGTCAAATTATGATTGGTTGCAAATTTTTATTTTCTAAAAGCACTGCTGATTTCAGAAATAAGAATTTGGATTATTCACAAAATATCCCTTCTCGTTTTTATAGATATATAAAACATTTAAGTCCCGTACCTCAAATAATTTTATATATCCATTAAAACACTTAGGAAAATTCTTCAAAAATTCCAAAAATCATTTTTAATATGTTTTCTAACACATATAAATTTTAGACCCTAAGCCAATATAATTTGGCAGAAATTAATTTTAAACCCAAATTAGCATTTTCTTCACTAGAAAACTCATATAAAATCAACATTAATTTAGAAAATCATGAAAATTGAAATCCATTTCTAAATATTGTTTCTAATCTAAATTTAAATTTATAAGGCAAATGGATGTTATATAATAGGGTTTTCTTATCAAAGCATATAACAAACTCTATGTGAATTAGCATAAATCATCAATAATATATAGATATACATTTTATCATCCAAAACATGGAAAAACACTTGCAAATAATTCAGATTTCATTCCAAAAACCAAATACCGTTAAAAATTGAGATGATGTTATTATTCAGCCTAGCTTTTTGATTAAGAATGCGTGGTTTGTTCTTGCTTAAGTGAATTGATTCTTCCTCTTAGATTCTTCTTCTTTGCTCTACCTAATGGTGGCCAGCCTTAGCTCTATTTTTTTGTGAGAATAGAATGAATGTGTAGAATGAATTCCTAAGGGTTTAGGGTATACGGATATGCCTTATTCCTATTTTTTCCCTTATCTATTTCATTTTATTTTTAGTTCATTGTTTACATGACATTGCTAGCTCTTATTTAATCACAAATTTTAATCTATTAATCATCTTGCACTATTTTATTTTATTTAACTAATTAAATATCCTAAATATTGTTACTAAAAATTTGGGGTGTTACATAATAATACTTCTGTAACTGAAAATAATAACACCGTAAATAATAATGATAATTTTTTAAGATCACCACCTCGAATCTTAAAAGATCATCCAATTAACAATGTAATTGGTGATTTAAACTAAAGTGTTTCAACTAGAAATAAATTAAATCAAATAAGTCATGTTGCATTTATATCTAATTTTGAACCTAATTTTTTTAAAGAAGCATGGTATGATGATTTTTGGATTATTGCAATGCAAGAAGAACTTAGTCAAATTGAAAGAAATGATGTATGGAACTTTTACCAAGACCAATTAATTAATCCATAATACAAAGAAAATGGGTTTTTAAAAATAAAGCAGATGAAAATGAAAACATTGTTCGTAATAAAGCAAGATTACTTGTTCAACCATACAACCAAATAGAAAGAATTGATTATGAAGAAATATTCGCTCATGTAGCCTGTCTTGAAGCTATGCGAACATTACTTGCTTTTTAATGTCATCATAAATTTAAATAATTTCATACGGATGTTAAGAGTGCATTTTTAAACGAGTTCATAAAAGAGAAGGTTTTTTTTTGAACAACCATATTTTTTTGTTTATGAGAAATATCCAGACCATGTTTCAAACTTAAAAATGCATTATTGATTAAAACAACCACCCCGTGCTTGGCATGAGAGACTAAAAAACACATTTACTAAATTTCAGTTTTTAAATTAGGAAAATTGATTCTACATTATTTATAGAAAGAAAAGATAGTAATATACTAGTTGTACATAATATCATATTTGGTTCAACTAACAAAAAACTATGTAAAATTTCTCTAACATAATGAAAAATAAATTCGAAATGTCTCAAATGGAAGAATTAAATTTCTTTTTAGGTTTACAAATAAAACAACTAGAAAATGGAATTTTTATAAATCTAGAAAAATATTGTAGGGAATTACTAAAACGATTTGGTATGGATACTACTTCAAGTAAACCAACTTCAATGAGCATGAGCTTACATTTAGACAAAGATGAAAGTGGAAAAGATTTCGATCAAAAATTATACCGAAGTATGATAGGATCTCTATTATATTTAACGGCTAGATATTATAATGAGCGTGTCTATATGAAGATTTCATACACAACCTAAGGAGTCCCATCATCTAGCGGTTAAAAGAATACTATGATACTTGACTAACATCAAAGACTATGGAATTTTCTACCTACAAGGCAGCTCTTTCAAATTCGTATAATATAGCGATGTGGATTTTGATGCTTGCAAGACAAATAGAAAAAGTTCAAGCGAAACATGTCATTTTATTGGTCAATCTCTTGTTTCATGGCTTAGTAAAAACAAAATTGTGTTTCTCTCATGACATGTGAAGCGAGTATGTATCTACAGCCTTCACCTCTGCACAAGTAATTTATATGCAACAAACACTTTAAGATTTCAGTAAAAATTTCACTAACTCCCCTATATATTATGATAGTACTAATGCTATAAGTGTATCCAAGAATCAAATTAATCATTCTTGTACAAAACATATCGACATTCATCACCATATTTTCAGAGATAGTGTAGAAAAAGGAATTATTTCTCTTGAATTTTCTAACACTGAAAATCAAATTGCCAATATTTTCACAAACAAACCGTTTTGTGATCAACATTTATAAAGCTACGACGAGACCTTGGTATATGTTCAATTAAATAATTAATTAATATATGCCACATTTATTAAAAATTATAAACTTTTAAACATATTATTTCTCTTTATAAAATTTCAACTTAAATTTATTTCAGTCAATCTTTTAACAACCATAAAAACAAAACCATTAACAAATTTATGGAATACTATTCGTATAAAGTTCTAACTATAAATAGACTATACAATCTATTTATACATGATTAAAGAAAAATAAAAACAAAAATATTATTCACAATTTATAAAAAATAAACATGTCTTTTGATCACGACTCTACTTATTCAACTATCGACCTTAGCACACCTTCATCAAATTGCACATAGGTATCACCAACAAAAACCAAACCTATGTCAATTCGATCAGCCTCATTAAATATTATGGCATCACCTAAATATCACACGGCTTCTCTCCTAAGGAAAAGAAAGCTAAATAAGCTATTGATCTAGAATCAACATCAGTCAGGATAAAAGTTGATGCAATATATCACTATCAATAAGAAATGATGGGGGTTCAATGAGAAATATATTACGAGCAACGACATCAAGGATCTTATCTTAACTTTCTTGGAAAATGTATTCTAGCAATTTTATGGTCATTCACCAACAAAAAAATGCATACATCAAAAATCTCCTCGTTTAATAGAAACTCCTATAAAAATTTGTAAAATTACGCTAAGAAATTTATATAAGGTAGGGCCATCAAACCAAGACTGGATTGATACTCCAGCTTTCCCAAGTTGGTCTCCACTTATGCCTCAAGAAGAGAAAAATAGCACAAACTCTTGGGATCCACCTAAAATAAAAATTCTTCGGGAAATGATTAACTCTTGTACCTATATATAGAAATAAATATGTATACCGTATAGTATATAAGTTTTGTATGCTTATTGATTATAATAATCATTTGTTATGATAACTCTTTGAAAATATTCAACTAAAATAAAATTTTCAAACAAAAAAATTAAAATTTCACCTATACCTCCCCTAAATATCCGTGAATACGAAACAGACACCACTCGGGTTCCTCGAGAAACAATACTAAGTGATCTCAGATGTCTGTCACTCTTCCTCAAACGTTTGAGCCAAATTTTGGCTGTTATCAAAAGGCACTTCGTATATATTTTTTACCCAACTCTTCACCTATTCCCCAATTTACTTTCTAAAACTCCAACTCTAAATCCTAACTTTCCAAAACTCAAATTCATCTAAACTGGCTTCCAAACTGAAAAATCTCGTTAAGAAGAGATCATAGAGAGGACAATCTTCTTCATCTCAAACCCATCATGTCACCGATGCCCTTATTCAAGAATGGCTTCGAAATAATCCAATTGCAAACAAATAATTTAAAGAACTGAAGCAAAAGAGACTTCATTTCGGTCCGTTCTATAGATTATGCAAATTTGAAGAATATGGTCTTTAGGAACTCACCATCGCCTCCGGTTGTCGAGAGTTAATCAATTTTGAAGAAATTGAGGTACAAATTAATTAATTGGCCATCTTTCTTTTTTATTCAAACTCATATAGTATTGATAATTGGACACCTAATAATAAAGATGGTTGGTTATGGATCAGTATGTATGGTCATGTTTTGAAAATTAGCGTCAACACAATTGGTCCTTTGCTAGAATGTTCCTCTACTAGACTTGATTCGAAGGAAATTCCTGACCAAAGAAATCGTCCACGTGATGAAGTGACACATAAAATTTTTGAAGATAGAATGGCGCAACGAAAATTCGTTTGTCTAAGACCAAAAGCCAGGCTATTAAATCATATGATAATTAATACGATAATTCCATGGTTAGGAAGTCATGAACAAATATATGAAAATAACCATAAAGCCCTATATGCTATATTTGGTGGAATACAAGTGAATTGGGCTAAATTTATTCATGATGAAATTAAAAGTTTTTGATCTAATCACCGACATACAATTATAAATGCTCTATACATCCGACGTCTTTTGCAAGGTCTCGGGGTGCCTTTTTATATTTCTCATTTTGAAGAAATTCCTATCCAAGAAAGTGGTATAAGGTTTTTATCCTTAATGCATCTTCCCGAAAGACCACCTCAAATCATGTCCCTGGCTCAATGGACTATGCAGTAGCAATAACAAATGTATCTGGTCCCTCCTCAACAAGAACGAACTCCTCCTTCTCCACAACAAACCCAGTCACCTCATCCTCCACAACAATATGATTCCTCTCATTATACTATCTAATATTATTCTGATTCGAAGATTTATGAAGCTCGCATTGAACCGACTCAAAATGAATCCATCTGTAATTTATTGCTTTGAAATCAAAAATTAATCAAGGTCAATCAGAAAGCTTTGGAGAAAAATTGAAAATCTTTGCACGCTAAAAATGGCCTATTTGGAACCATTTTTTTCAACAAAAATGACTAAAATGGACAAAACTTTGTGTAACAACCCGAAATTTAAGCTACAATAATTAATTAACGAATATATCAAACGATAAAATAAAATTGTGAAATTATTAGAATTAAGCCATAGGAGTTGCACTCTTGTGTCCATTGTAATCTTTTGGCTGATTTCTATATATAGAACATCAGAGTCCGAGCTAATATGAGCTAGGAACAAAATAAACAAGAAAAGAAGAAAAATGCAAAAAAATATTAGGCTAGGTCGACCGAGGGGTCGACCTGACTATGCCCTAGGTCGACCGGGAGGGGCGGTTGACCGCCCGGTCGACCCGCCATGGGTAATGAACGAAGGAAAATTCCTTCTTCATGGCCAAATTTTGTACGTCATTTGTGTTAGAAATGTGGATTATGGATCTTAAGGCTAGAATAACACTAGATGGGCCTATCCCGCTAGGGTTCCATCCCTTTAATAGGCTCGAAGTGGATTGCATTCCACGAATAAATTTCGAATAAAGATGTAGCGCTTTCAAGAAGTTTTAAAATAATTCTAGACTCAATACTTATCTTGTACTTTGAAATCTTGAACTCTTGATATCTTGATACTCATGAGTCTTCGATTTTGATATCTTCAATCTTTAAAGTCATCAGTCATGTATCTCTATGCTATACAGTCTTCATTCTTGGTACCTGCATGTTTATATCCTGCATATATATAAAAACTATAATGTTAGTATTTATATTTTATAATAAGTCCTAAGGTTGCTGTCATCAAAACTATCCTTCTCAAGGACTAATAATCTCCCCCTTTTTGATAATGAAAACCTATTTTTAAAAATTATACTTCACCTTTACTATAACTCCCCCTAAAACGAATAACTCCCCATAAAACTAATAACTCCCTCTTAATCTAAACCAAACTACTCTAGCTACTCTATTTTACAATTCTCCCCCTTTGTCATCAACAAAAACCATCCTAAAACCATAAAACTATAAAAATCCCCCTTAAACCAATATTGGAGTACCTGTGACAAATTAAGATGGAATATATATATATATATATATAATAACATGATTTACTTAACATAACAAATATGATAGTTTAAATCCAACAACCATATACTATGTTTTATATAATGTTATGCATTCCATTCAAACCAAATCAATTCTAATCAAATCAAATCAAACAATTCAAATCAAATCAAACAATTCAAATAATTTAAATTATAAGAAGATCAAATAATTTTAGGAACTTCAACATATCATTCTTCTCGAAAAATAGGGTCCTTTTTAATATATCATCAATCTTCATTATTTTGAATCAAATTTCCTTCAGGATTTGCGTCGAAATCATCTTTGTTTAGGGAAGAAATCATCCAACGGAGGGCATCGAGATGATTCTCTTGTTCTTTTATCATCTGCATTTGGCTTAGTTCTAAGTGCCTTTGATTGTGGAGAATAAAAGTAAGTATATTCTTGAATGACTTGAGAGTTTCTTCAAGATTTTCACTTAGATTTTGAGAAAAGGATGCTAATTTTGATAAATAGTTAAAAGATGCAAATAGAGATGAGTAGAAATAAAGAGTTTACAAATTTCTAGAAGAAACAGGTGTTTAAATAAGCAGGAATTCGTTTAAAATGAACAGACACAAGTTAGTTATTTTAAATTCAAAATTTTAAAAATTAACTAAACTAGACAGTTATATGTCGACATAGGGTGTTGGGGTATGTCGACATGGGTGTGTTGATTTATGTGTCTTCTTTGTTTTATGCACAATTATATATATATATATATATATATATAAATTTACGTATTATACTATCATTTATTCTAGAGGTACGATAAGATAGAAAAACATAAGATAGGTAAAAAAAATCTATAGATAGATGAGCTAATACATGAGATACTTCATGATAAAAGAGCAATACATGTTCATACAAAATAAACTAGTACATGACATCGTAGTTTTTAGAATGTGCTAGAGGATGAGGAGGATGATGATAGGCCAAGTTCCGACCAACTTTAGCAAAGAACTTTTTCATATTAGTGGTCATTTTATCCAATTTCTTACTAACGGATCTTTTGAGAATCCGTTGATTTTCCACTATGATCTTTTGATTTTTGAGGAGTGTTTTGTTGGAAGGATTGTTAGTATTGATAGGATATTCAATACTTTTAAAGGAGGTGTCTTCATTCTCTTATTCATTTTCCATTTCCTTGCCTTCTTCTTCTTCTTCCTCATTTTCTTCTTCCATCTCTTCGTGTGCCAACCTTTCATCCTTTTCGGCAGGTGATTCATATTGTTGAAATATTAAAGGAATTTTCATAAGAGAAATATTGGCATGAGTAAACACTTTTGTTGAAACAAATTCTTCCCGTTTATATTCAACACCAAAATAATTAAAAATCCGAGTGAGATAGATTCCATAATACAAAGTATTCTCACCCATTTCCAACTTCTTAGGACGAAGTTCATCCATAATCACATGCGCCCAATAAATGTCATAATGATCAAAAATAGCAAAAAGAGCTTTATAAACTATTAAAGTCAGGTTATGGAAATTTACCGATCTAGGAGTGATAGTATGCTGCAAAAGAAGCTTAACAATACGTGCTTTCGGACGAAATGTTATGATTTTTAAATTCGAAGTTGTCATCTCCTTCGAAAATATGATGAAATGTCTCACGATCATGTTCATCAATATTAAAAGTAGAAATATCTTTTCTCGAATTCGTGCAATTGAGAATGTTACCCAAAATTTCACAATTTAAAACAATTTTAGTGACTTTAACATTACTCCAAATTTCATTTTCATTTCCTTCATGAAAACCGCGATTCAAATTCACATAAATCATTTTAACAAGATTTGGATAGCAAATAAAATCATTTTTAGAATTTTCAAAAAGACTAAGAATATGGTTCTCTTCAAGAAGAGTATTGATTTCATATGTAGAGAAATCGCTAAAGATAGCAAACTTTCCCTTATGAATTTTTCCATAATTAGCATAGCTTATGTAAGCCTTGATTGCTTTCAGATCATTATAGAGATACTCTTTAATGGTTTTTGACAATCTCATTGTGGATGGAGTGCTTGAAGAAGCCATTTTATAAGATAGTAGAGAGTTGAAAGAGTAAAAGAGAGTTTGAGTTTTGAAATGAAAGTGAAAAGATATGATAGGATAAAGGAAATAAATAGATATTCAATAGTCATGTTCTCTGGTCAAGAGTTACCTTTCTAGAACATTGGAAGTGGTGAAATGGTGGAGGGAGGTTCAAAGATTTGAATTCAAATTTGAATTTCAACTTTCTGACAGGCATGTTGACATCATGGGTAGGGCCATGTCGACATGGATCAGAGAATTCATGTGATTTATCTATTCTTAAATACTTTAATATATATATATATATATGTATGTATTATTTTTAATATATATATATATATATAATATTTCTGAAGTAACATAATAACAATCTTTCAATAAATAATATTATAATATTTAAAAATAAAAATATAATAATAATAATAATAATAATAATTTAAAATTCAAACAATGCATAATTTCAAGAGCAATCAAACAACCAATCAATTTTAAGCAAACAATTTCAACAAAAATATTGCAAACGTGTACCTTTTTCTAGATTTGTATCTCTGAGATCATCAAAATCATGAATAGCCATAAAACACATGTTTGAATTTTCTATCTTCTGATCATCATTGCTTGATGATGAATCTGAGTCTGAATCGTCTAGAGTAGCGGTATGCGCTCTTTTCTTTTTCTTTGTATAATCATTGCTTGCAGGAAACAATTGCTTATGAGGATGCGGATAGTCTCTTCTGAGATGACCTGATTCATCACAGTTGAAACATTTTATGTGATATGGTACTACATTATGATTTCTAGAATTCATGTGATCATTCTTTTGGAGGTTTTTCATCTTTCAGTATTTTAGAAACTTTCAAAAATTCCTTGTCATGAAGGCTATTTCTTCATCACCATCACTACCCGATTCTGATTCATCTGTTAATGCATTGAAGGTAGTTTACTTCTTTTCGAATGCCTTGCTATCTCTTCTCCCTTGCATTAGAACATCGAATGACATTAGATTTCCAATCAATTCTTTAATATTTAAAGCACTGGTATCATTTGTTTCTTCGATTGCAAGAGTTTTTTGATCCCATTTCCGGAATAAGGGAATTCAGAATTTTTCTAACTTGATCTTCTTTGGAGAAACTTTTTCCACTGATAGTAGAGAATGCACAATATCTAAAATCTACTATACATATCTGAGATGGACTCATTTGGATTCATTTTGAATAATTGAAACTGATTCGTGAGTATGGATATTTTGGTCTGTTAAACTTTGCTTGTTCCTTCATGAGTAACTTGCAAAGTTTTCCAGATAGCATATGCAGACTTACAAACATATACTCTATTGAATTCATTCCTATCAAGTGGACAAAATAAAATATTCACGGCTTTGGAATTATTTTGTGCAACAGTCTTTTGCTCAGCAGTGCACTGTGCAAAAGTAGTTGTTGGTTCATAATATTCAGTTTGTGTGATAGTCCAAGTATCTAATCCTATTGATTGTAAATATATTTTCATTCTGCATTCCCAATATGCATAGTTACCGCCGTTAAAAAGTGGTGGTCTGGCACTAGACTGACCCTCTATAAATGAACTACTGATAGTGTTAACAGAATTAGTGTTGATAGCCATTTTAAAAACTTTTCAAAATTCAGATTTTGAAAACTTTGAAAACCTTGCTCTGATACCAAATGTTAGAAATTCGGATTACGGATCTTAAGGCTAGGATAACACTAGAGGGGGGTGAATGGTGATTTGTGGATTTAATAAATATTTTTCAAATTTATGTAATTTAATCACCAACAAATGCAATACACAGACACAGACATAATCATAGAATCAGATACAGATGCAAATAATAATTAAAAGAAGTAAAGGAAAGAACACACCAGGATTTTATACTGGTTCGGAGTTACCCAACATCCAGTCCCGCACAATTGTACGGATTTCTTTTCAAAATAATCTCCCAGATTACACCCTCAATTTCAAGGCCACGAGGTACACCCTCCTGTATTCGATTCCGAGGCAAACTCTCTTGATTTACCAGGCCACAAGATCACTTAATCGATTTCCAAGGCAACAATCACACCCAATTGATTTCAAGACTCAATCGCATCTTTTACTCAACAGTTTGATTTACAAATAATCCTATAACGTTGAATAGCACTAAGATCTTAATGAGAGAGTGGCACAGTATCAAACAAGAGATATTCAAGTTTGATTCACTTGGTATTTCGGCAGATTATAGTTGTGGGATTCTTTAGAATAAATATGGAAGATAAAGAGGAGAGAAAATAAGTGAAATTAGATTAAAAATTCGTTTAGAACTACTGGTATTTATAGATGATCAATAGCCATATCTATTCGTGAAAAGACACGATGAATAGACACTTCTTTTGAAAATTTGAATTTTGAATATTAACGGGCATCATGTCGACATTGGGAGGGAGGGGGGTTAGGAGTATGTCGACATGCTCTAGGAAAAAATGGTGATTTTAATTTTCTTATTAAAATTGGTTTCTATAATTTTTCAAAACAATTTCTAAACTTTTATAAATATATTTGAATATCGTTTAGGCGTATAAAAGAGTTTAGAAAGTAATTTTTAATATATAATATTAGTCTATAAAGTGATTTAAAATTTGAGTATATAAATATTTAAAAGCTTAATATTAAAACAAGAGATAGTTTAAAATCAAGGACAATTTTGAAATCAAAATATTAAAAATGATAAAGATAATTTTGAGGCTAAAGTATTTCAAACAGGAGAGGTGACTTTTTGAAAAGAAGGTTTTGAAAAACATTTTAAAATAAGAGATATATTTTTGAAAAGCGTTTTCATAAAATTAGTGAATATCAAAATAGGACCACTATATGTTCCACTAGATATTGTCATGGGTTCTATCCCACTAGGGTTCCATCCCTTTAACATGCTCGAAGTGGATTCCATTCCATGAATAAATTTCGAATAAAGATGTTAGTGCTTTTAAGAAGTTTTAACATAATTATAGACTCAATACTTATCTTGTACTTTGAAATCTTGAACTCTTGATATCTTGATACTTATGAGTCTTCAATCTTTATACCTTTGATCTTTAAATTCATCAGTCTTGTACCTCTATACTGTACAGTCTTCATTCTTGGCACCTGCATGTTAACATCCTACATATACATATATATCTAAACTATAATGTTAGTATTTATATTTTATAATAAGTCCTAAGGTTGTTGTCATCAAACCATCCTTCTCAAGGACTAACAATTTGCTTTATTTTGCTTCATCTAGTCCTTTCGTTCTTGAATCCAATGGCTCCTATTCAGCCTATGATATGGTCGCATCCTATTCAATCCCCAAATCTAATGGTCTAAGATCCACTTATACCCATATAAATAAGACCCTAGGCCTAACACTTTTTCTCATTCTAAGATTTTCTCCAATTGGATTCACCATTCCAGGAAGGACACAAAGTGGAATAATTTTCCAAGTAGAAAAATGTTTAAAATTAAAATATTTAACAACCCCAAGTGGATCCGGGAAGGCCTAAAGGGAAGAGCTTAGGACCACAGGTGAGTGATTGTAATTATTTCAGATTTTTTTTAAGTAATTTAAAATAATAGGGTTTTCAATAGATGTAGTTTTACTACAATTTTTGGAATAACCTTTTTAGTAGTTTATTTAAAGTTCTTAGCATTGTTTTCAATTTATTTCTTTTAGCTATTCTTTTTAGTAAATTTTAGTTTATTTCTGTTTGTTAACCGGCATCTTGGCCCGGTTACAAAACGACAGTTGAAGACACTATTATCAGCACTAGACAAGATTCTGACCTCGAAGAGCCTGGAGGTGTTAGCAAGTTGTCAGGCCCATTAGAAGGACGTTCGGCATAAAGGGACGTTCGGTATTGAATATCGAACGGCACCTAAAGAATGTTCGGCATCCATGAACGTTCGGCATACAGGGAATGTTCGGCATCCATGAACGTTCGGCATAAAGGGACGTTCGGTATTGAGTATCGAACGGCACCTAAAGAATGTTCGGCATCCATGAATGTTCGGCGTACAAGGCACGTTCGACATCCATGGACGTTCGGCACCACAAGGTACGTTCGGTATGTTGGTTTGCTCGGCATGGAGATAGGCTCGACATTTATGTACGCTCGGCATAACAGTCTGTTCGGCACATCCTGTGCTCGGCATATCCTTTGCTCGGCATGTCCTGTGTTCGGCATTCCCTCTACTCGGCGTATCCTTTCACTCGGCATCCATGCCTCACTCAGCATCCCAGCATCGTTCGGCCCGCTTCCTCCATTCAACAGAGAGATCCATCGACTTGGAAAGGAGGGCTCGGCATGCCGACCGTTCGGCATGTTCCACTCAGCACACAGGGCTTATTCCATTTGGACCGAGATATTCAGCCACCAGGCCCACCAAGGAAGTCCAACCCATCTTCGTCTATAAATAGAAGGGCAGGGGCACACTGAAAAGGGACCTTTTTCCAGGAACACTGGGGAGACTCTGCCATTTTTTATACTCTCCACTTTTTATTTCAAACTTGTATTCAAGTGATTGATTTACGGATTGTATCTGTATTCAAGTAATTGAGAAAGCAAAAAAGATCAAACTCAAAGTGGATGTAGGCAATTACGCCGAACCACTATAAATCTGGTGTTCTCGTTTTTATTGTTCTTTTGACACTGAATTACACTATTCTTCTTTTTTAACTTAATCTCTTCATTAATCTCTCTACATTACTCTACTCAAGGGTGTTAGTGACCAATTTTGGTGCTAACATTTTGGTCCTCTCACTGAGAATTGAATTCTCAGCTTGATTGGATCTCATCATCTACTATTGGATTTCCATATTCGCGAGATAGATCCAGTTGTCTAATAGAAAACTTCCTATTCTACTCAGATTTGAAAGAAATCTAAAGGAAGCTGATAGTCGTAGATTGGATTCACTGATGTACGCAAGATTTGGCGATTGGATGTCGAAGTTTGCACTCAAGTTGAATGAAGGCCGACCCTCCTCTAAAGGCAAATCAATCGATCGCCCCAGAAAAGTCTATGCCGATCATTGCAGAAAAGGTGTATGCCAAGTTGCTCTTGGCCGAACACTCGTGGCCGATCCATCTTGGCCGAACACTCGTGGCCGAGCAATCTTGGCCGAACACTCGTGGCCGAGCAATCTTGGCCGAACACTCGTGGCCGATCCATCTTGATCGAACACTCCTGGCCGATCCATCTTGGACGAACACTCGTGGCCGATCCATCTTGGCCGAACACTCGTGGCCGATGCATCTTGATCGAACACTCGTGGCCGATCCATCTTGGCCGAACACTCCTGGCCAATCCATCCTGGCCGATCCATCCAGGTCGATCCATACCTCTAGGCCGAACGCTCTTCCAAGCCGAACATACCTCTATGCCGACCACCTCTATAATGCCGAACGGTATTGTATATGCCGAGCGGCACCCAGACCGTTCCAAACTTAAGTTGCACCGGTCTCTTATACGACCCCTATAGTGAATTCAAAACTCAACTTGATAAAGGAACATTCTATCTACTTCACTTACATCCCCTGATCGACCGGGGCATAGAGGATCTAGCGACAGCTTCTGAACGACAACAAGGGAGCGGACAAACAACTGCTACTCGAACGATACTCTCAAAGGGATATTATATTGATCACTTGAGGATAATCGACCTCCATATATATTTTAGCAGCCGGTTAGTTGGAGAGCCTCCAACGACCATGGATCGTCTCTATGACAATAATGAATCTAAATCAAAGTGTGGAGGAGCATAACAGACTAAGGAAAATAACAACGAAGGCCCGTTGACTAAGGATGTAGATCCTAGTAGCCGAAACAAGACCTCAAAATTTGGATCATATGCTCTTTGAAAGATTCAATTGACAACCTCTACTTGAAGACTCACGACTCGAAGTGATATTGGAAACCAACGTCGAGAGAGTACACCAAAGTCTAATGAAAATCAGGGGAATGTTGTATATTCCCAATTGCTCACTGATCCTAACACGGGCGATTACAAACACCTCCGAGGTGTGATCAAAAAGCTGATCTAGAAAGTATAGCTTCAATAGTATGTACATGTCCTGTAGAATGGCGGGCATCAAATATCCGATGCCTATTAATAAAGGGCTATGATTATCAATTGGACGGCTGACGGCCGACATCCCTTTGAAAGGAGCCAAGGGCAAAAGTCGAATAGCAAGCACACGATGCTACTTCTGAAAGTGGCAGTGTACGTGCTAATATAGTACACACGGATCGTGTAATATGGAATATAACATAAATGGGGAAATAGATGATAATAGCACAGTACATAAAAATAGAAAAATCACACCAGAGATTTTTACACTGGTTCGGAGCACCGTCCTATGTCCAGTCCCAGACTTCTATCTGGATTTTCACTATTAACTACCTCGCTTCACCCAGAGGAACAGGTTTACAACACCCGAGCAAACGAACGGGATTTCACGCCTTTAATACACTGAGGACTTCAACACTTGCCTCTTACAACACCTGAGGACTTCAACACTTGCCTCTTACAACACCGAGGACTTCAACAATGATAAATATAATTGTTTGTTGACAGTATGTGTTCTTGCTAACACAGTTTTGTCACTTGTAGTATAAATTTCCTATAATCTTATCCTCAAAATATGTGAATGATGTTTTGTGAAGAATAAGGGAAGTATATTACTTATTGAATCAAAAGATATGAAATAATTTCAATGATTCAATAAGCAATTAAAATAATTAAGAGCTTTTAGAATGCAGGAGTATGTAGAAAGTAAGATCAGAGATTAGAGTAAAAAGCATATATATTCATATTTTTAATCAATGATTTAGATGAGTTTATATAGAGAAGAACGGTTGTAACTCTTTGTGAGCAGTTGCCATTAAGAGATATGATCATTGATGAAAGGTAAGAGATGCAACCTTTGGAGAAAGAAGTGTCTTTTGGAAAAGTTGCTCTCTGTTTAAAAACGGTCGACAGGTCAAAAAATGACCAGTAGACAGGAATTCAAATATATAGTCGTTATGTGCATGTGTGCACGTTTCAGTGTGCAACTTATACTGGAACGGTCGACCGCCTAGATTATGACCGGTCCTTGTAAAGTTGCACACAGAACGTGCAACTGCAATTTAGTTGTATATATTGATTCCCTTGAGATGCATGATCATTTGAGGATAGATTTTAACAAGTTTATCACTATTATAACATCAAATAATCAACCTATAATTTAGAGTACTATATCTAGCTCTTTTGTGCCTCTTTATAGCCATGATGTCTTTGTTTTGTCGATCGCCTTTATTTCTTTGTCAGAAATCAAAAAACTTCATAGAGTCTGTGACTCAACATTCTCCCCCTTTTTGATTGATGACAATATATATCTGAAAATCTGAATCTCCCGCTGAGTCTGTGATCTCCCTCTGAGAGTTTGTTTGAATTCTGTATATATATGTATATTCCTGCAAACAATTGTTAGCCCTTTCTCCCCCTTTGTCATCGACAAAAAGGAGTAACAGATACTGGAATAATATAGGAGTGTAATTACCATAATATGCATAGCAAAATAAAACTTAACACATTCAAAACATACCAGAGTATAATACAGACCATAATGTCAAATAAAAATAACGACACTATTTAGTACAAGTGTCGATTGATGTTTTTAAAGTACTAAACCATAATAGACAATAGAATCTAAGATGAGGCAGATCCTATCTCCTCTTCATCATCATCATCATCATCATCATCTTCTTCTTCTTCTTCATCATTGTTCCCTCTAGATGGTTCTCCATGTCCATGTCCACTCATACCAGTAGACTCCTCAGATGATGTCCAGTTGAAAACAGGAGGAGCAGGACGTTTTCCTGGGTCTTGTGCTTGAACAGAGGTGGATGTGGTACATGATATAGCATCCCATAATATACCAAAGAATGACTTGACCTTATTGAAGCGTTTATCAATTTTTGTGTCCATGCGCTTGAGACGTGATTCAAGAAAGAATTGGTTACGCGCAATAGTTTCAAGTGATTCTTTTGTGGATGATTTTGATTTTAACAGTTTAACTTCATCGGAACGAGGTCGAGAGGATGTAGCTTGTTGTTTTTTTGGACCTCTTTGTTGCCATGGTTCAAACGGCATAATCTCAGGGTAAGGAGGAGGAAGCTTCATGCGTTTGATGGTTACAGAATCAATACATTTTGGTTTCGAGGTGGCGGAGTCAGGAGGCTTTACCCCACAAGCTAGCAAAATACGCATGATATATTCATTGTAGAAAAAATGAGGTCGCGTAGAGTTATTTACCTTGAGAATTTCGTTAAAAAGCATATGAACCCAATTAATTTGGATACCTCATAAATAGCATAGAGAGCCTTGAAGTTTTCTTTATATACAGCATCGTAATTTCCTAGTCTAGGAAATAGAGAATGCATCAATACGCGATGTAGTAGTCTGGTGGTGGGTTGAAGTCCAATAGACTTTGTGCCATCATTGTTGTCCTCTATGAACTGATGGCTGATGCTATTGCGAGTGAAGACTTCACAGAAATTAGATGAAAACTCATCGCCTTGATTTGGTATACCAAGTATAGAGGCAATCCTATCATGAGTGATAAAAATTTGTTTGCCACAGATGACAGACCAAATGACTCCGTTCGGATTATCAGGTTGATACTCGTCGAGGTTCATGTTGGCGTAGAACAATTTTATCATCAAATGATTTATTTACACATTGTTTTCTGAAAAATCTATCAATGGAGAAATGTTGGAGTTATCGGCTAACCTACGAATTCCATAAGACGTGAAATCATCAAACTTGATGAAAGAACCCGGATGAAATTTGTAGTTAGTCATTTGATTCCATCTTGAGATAGCCACTGGGTTTTCAAGCCATTTCTTTGCTGAGATATTGATTGATGAAGTTCCGAAGGATGATCCTCTCTTGGATTTCTTTTGAGGAGGAGCCATTTTTAGAGAATTTGGAGAAAAGGAATTTTGAAATTTTGGGGAGTGGTTTTAGGGTTTTGGTGAAAAGGTACAGAAAGTAAGAAAATGAGGAAGATAGAGGAATAAAAGGACGCAAGATATATATAAAAAAACTGAAACTTCGTAAACCGGTCGACCTATGGATTATGGCCGGTCGACCGTTTTCAACCAGAGGGTAAACGGTCGACCGGTTACAATATGGGGGGTCGACCGGTTTGACAATATGTCGAATAATACCCTGTTGTGCAATTTTTTTGAAAATATCGTGCTATATTTTAACTCTTATTGTAGAATACAAGTACTATTACATGAGTGACGGAAAGAAAAAATAGAATACAATGAGTATATATAAATCTAATGAGAAGTGGAAGGTTCGTCATTAGAATTATCTTTGTTTTCTTCAATACGTTTTGCCCATGGACTCCAGTTTTTCTGAGTACCTTCATTCCTGTCATAATTCCGATCCCAAGAGTTAGGACTCCTAGATGTTGATGGCCTAGACGGCATTGGTTCATGCACGTCATGCTTGTTGGAACTACAAAAGAATGATGCCACCTTTTCTAAAACAGATAAACGTGCCGATGTTTTTTGTTGCTCATGATAAAGTTGGCTTTGCCCATAATAGAGCTGTCTTTGAAGATCTATTTGATGTTTCTGATAGTGGTGAATCACGTCGATCTGTGCTTTGGTACGAGGAGAACAAAACAGCATCTTCTTCACTCGTTTTGAGGTAGGTGTACTACCAGGAGTATGAGAGCATTGGTGATGATATCTTGGTTTTTGTTTTGGTGTTGTAGGAGAATAATACTCCTCTGACTCAGAACTTGTAATGGAAATGTGTGATTCTTGAGCACATTTATCACAAATGTGAGCCATAGAGAATTATGTATAGAGTCTTAATCGTAGAAAAATGAAAAGAGAAAAAAAAGTTTTACAGGCTTATAAAGAGTTTCCTTGTAAATAAGTTTGTGGATGAAAATAAATAAAGAAAATCAACCATTAAAGCAAGCAGAGGCTCATATTCAATGTTAAAAATAGCTTAAGCAAAAGCTATAGTTAAAATATAACCAAAAGACAAGACGATTATTAGTAATTACTAGTCAAGATCTTTTTTTGAAATTAAACCAAGCTCTCTTCGTAATCTAATAAAACTAGACTCGAGCAGAGGATTAGTAAAAATGTCCGCTAATTGATTGTCAGTTTGGACATATTCAAGACATATATTTCCTTTTTCAATATTATCTCGAAGGAAATGATGACGGATATCAATGTGTTTGGTTCTAGAATGATTCACTGGATTCTTAGAGAGATTTATAGCACTTGTGTTATCACAGTATATAATAGAATTTGATAAATGAATATCAAAATCTTGAAGTGTTTGTTGCATATATAGTACTTGAGTACAAGCGAGAGCCGCCGATATATATTCAGCTTCACATGTTAATAGTGAAACACAATTCCGTTTCTTACTAAACTAAGAGACAAGTGATTTTCCAATAAAATGGCACGTACCACTTGTACTTTTTCTATCCGTTCGCGATCCGCCGAAATCAGCATCACTATATGATACTAATTCAAATGGACATTCTTTTGGATAAAAAAGACCGAAATCTTTGGTATTATTAAGATAACGAATTACGCGTTGCACTGCTCGTAGATGTGATTCCTTTGGATCTGCTTGAAAGCGTGCACATAGACAAACACTCATCAATATATCTGGACGACTTGTTGTAAGATAAAGAAGAGAACCAATCATGCTTCGATATAATTTCTGGTCAACACTCTTACCATTTTCATCTTTTTCAAGATGTGTAGTTGTACTCATAGGAGTTGGTTTACCATATGTATTTTCTAATCCGAAGCGTTGGATAAGATTTCCACAATATTTTTCTTGATTGATAAAGATACCATTCGGAAGTTGCTTGATTTGAAGTCCAAGAAAATATAATAGTTCTCCCATATGAGACATTTCGAACTCTTTGGTCATAATACTTGCAAATTCTTTGCAGAGTTTATCGTTTGTTGAACCAAAGATGATGTCGTCTACATATATCTGGATAACTAGAATATACTTTTGAGAATGTTTAATAAACAAAGTTTGATCGACTTTGCCTATTTGAAATCCTGAGTTAATAAGATAGCTATGTAATCGTTCATACCAAGCACGAGGTGCCTGTTTTAAACCATACAGAGCTTTCTTAAGTTTGAATACATGGTCAGGATATTTTTCATGTACGAACAAGGGAGGTTGTTCGACATATACATTCTCTTTGATAAATCCATTTAGAAATGCGCTTTTGACATCCATCTGATAAAGTTTGAAGTTATGGTGACAAGCAAAAGATAATAGAATTCTAATAGCTTCTAGTCGAGCAACTGGTGCAAAAGTTTCTTCATAATCGATACCTTCTTCCTGATTATACCCTTGTGCTACTAATCTTGCTTTGTTTTTGGTGATATTTCCTTGTTCGTCGGCCTTATTTTTATAAACCCATTTAGTACCAATAACTGACTGATCAGTTGGCCTTGGAACAGTTCCCAAACGTCATTGCGCTCGAACTGATTTAGTTCTTCCTGCATGGCAATGATCCAGTAATCGTCTGTAGCAGCTTCTTTTGGATTCTTAGGTTCGATATTTGATAGAAACGCAACATGACCTATTTGATGTAATTGATTCCTAGTTCTTACTTGTGAGTTAACCTCGCCAATTACATTTTGAACCGGATGGTGTCTCAATAATCTTGGAGGGGAACGTATCTCACAAACTAGTTGTTGTTGGGAAATATTGTCAATAAGATTTTCAGAGTCAGAGTCATAATTTGTGAAGAGAGGAGTGTCAGTAAATATAGTTTCGTCATTATCTGGTTTTGATTGAGAAGGTTTAAAGAATTCATCGAAAGAAACATGAAGAGATTCTTCAATAGTTTTGGTTCGTTTATTGAAAATATGATACGCTTTGCTTCTTTCCGAATAACCGACAAATATACCTTCATCAGCTTTCGGATCAAACTTTCCGAGATGGTCTTTTGTATTTAAAATAAAATATTTTGAACCAAATACTTTGAAGTAAGATATATTTGGCCTCCTTTCGTTAAATAATTCATAAGACGTGTTTTTGGTGAGTGGTCGAATGGACACACGATTCAAAACATAACACGCAGTAGCGACGGCTTCTGCCCAGAAATGTTTTGCTAAAGTGGATCCATTTAATAACGTTCTTGCACATTCTTGTAATGTTCGATTTTTCCGTTCTACAACTCCGTTTTGTTGTGGAGTTCTAGGAAACAAAAAATTATGGTTAATACCTTTTTTTGTACAAAAATGTTCAAATTTGTTATTTTCAAATTCACCACCATGATCACTTCTTATGTTTTTAACTTTTAGCCCTTTTGATTTTTGAATTCTTTTGACGAAAGATTTGAAATGGTCAAAAGTGTCACTCTTGTTTTTCAGAAAAATAGTCCATGTATAACGAGAATAGTCATCAACTATTACAAATACATATCTATTATGGTTTATTGACTGAACCTGTGTTGGTCCGAATAAATCCATATGTAGTAGTTCAAGTGGTTGTAATTTTGATATGACCCTTTTTGACTTGAATGATGATCTGGTCAATTTTCCTATCTGACAGGCATTACAAAAGTTATCGTTTTTATAACTAATCTTGGGTAGACCTCTAACTAGATTGTTTTTGGCTAGCTTGTTAATAGTTCTGAAGTTTATATGACAGAAGCGTTTGTGCCATAGCCATGGATCATTATCATTAGCCACAAGACACATATCTGAATTATGATTAATATTCATATTCAGAATATATATTTCTGTCTCTATAACCTTCGAAAACTAAATTGTGGTCTTTATCTAAGATACTACACTTATTATTCGAAATGGAGATTGTAAAACCTTTGTCACATAACTGACTAATACTAAGTAAATTGTGTTTTAAATTTTTAACTAGCATGACATTTGTAATAAGAGGTAAGTTAGATGTACCGCAATTGCTCACATCGCCTTTGCCGATGATATATCCTTTTGAATTGTCTCCAAAAGAGACGGAGCCACCATCTGAGTATGTAATACTTGTTAATAAGCTCTTGTCTCCCGTCATGTGCTTCGAGCAACCACTGTCCAATATCCACTTTCCTCTTTTCTTAAGTGGGACCTGCAAAAAATAGAATTAAGTCTATGGTACCCACTTTTTATAGGGTCCTAAGAGTTAGGTCTTAGGAGTCCAAACCCATATGGGTCCGGTATCCCCTTTATATATATAATTATTATTAAGATGCACAGTATTCATGAATTGCTGAATGTATTTGTTCCTAATCAAATTGTTATTTGTTTTAGGAACCCATATTTTGATAGTCTTTGTATTTTGCTTTTGGAATTTCACAACTGGCTTTGGTTTTGAACATAATAAACTAAGATTTTTTCTTAACTTCAATCTTTTGTACTTTCTTCTTTCTTTTATTACCCTTGATTTCTTGTTTCTTATATCCCAGACCTTGTTTATTTGATGCAGATTGTGAGTTTTCAATGATTTTTGTCAAATTTTCTCGACCTTTGTTAAAGTTAGAAACATTTTGAGTAATGTCATCAAACTTTGTTTGTAAACTAGCTTTTTCTAGGTCTAGAATTTTGACTTTTGCCTTAAGCTCATGATTTTCAGTAGTGAGAGCATTATTTTTCTCTTTTTGAGCTTCTATTTCTTGACTCAAAAGAGATAGTTGAGAGTCAACATTAGATGATGATTCTTGAATTTTTTCAAGTTCCTCTTCTAATATTTTCTTCTCATCTTTTAACAAATCTCGTTCAAACTCTGCTCTACTTAAATCTGCTTTGACTACTTTTAATTGACGTTTTATGTCTTTATATTTGACTATCAATTCAGCATTAATATCAAGTAATTCATCAAATGTAGGAATTTGTACCTCATCTTCTGTTGCCATAAAACAAACATTAGCTTGTTCATTTTCCGAATCACTTTCACTTTCTGATGAAGATGACTCTAAATCATCCCATATTACTGAGAAGGCTCGTTTCTTTGATTCGTCCTTCTTATATTTGAATTTGTCATTTTCTGACTTCTTCTTTTGTTCTGGATAATCCTTCTGCATGTGTCCCTTTTTGTGGCAGTTGAAACATTCTATAGCAGATGAAGATGGTTTATTTGATCCAGGTTTCCTTTTATTGTAACGACTGGCTTTTCGATATTTTAGGAATTTTTTGAATCCTTTAGCAATGAATGCCAAATCTTCGTCTTCAGAATCTGATTCATTTTCATCTTTCTCAACATGAAATGCTACATTTTTCTTTTCTTCTTTCTGTTCTTTTCTAGCCTGCAAATTCGCTTCATAGGACATTAAATTTCCTATCAATTCATCTGGCTTCATGACGGAAAGGTCATTAGCTTCTTCAATTGCTAATACTTTTCCTTCCCATTCACTAGTCAGAGAATGTAGGACTGTTGAAACAACATCAAAATCAGAATATATTTGTCCTAAGCCAATAAGTGCATGGTGGATAGTTTGAAACCGTGAATACATATCATTGATTGTCTCATTTGGTTTCATTTTGAAATTTTGAAATTGACTTTTCAGCATGGCTATTTTGGCTTGTTTAACCTTGTTAGTACCTTCATAAGTGGTTTTTAGCGTTTGCCAAATTTGATATGCAGTAGTGCAGATACTAACACGGCTATATTCATTTTGGTCTAATGCACAGAACCACATATTTATTGCTCTTGCATTTACGGCTGCTGCCGTTTTCTCAGCCGCAGTCCATTCTGAATAATCAGTTGTTGGATTCACTATTTCTCTTTGAGTGGCATTCCAAGCATCATAGCTATTTGATTGCATAAAGAATGACATACGTGTTGTCCAATAACTATAGTTAAGACCATTGAAAAATGGAGGTCTTTGTGTCGATTGACCTTCCATGTATGTGGTGTTCTGAGTGCTAGTACTTGCGTTATTTGCCATATTACAAGAATATATCAAATAACTATGTTACGGTTATGTGATGACCAAGCTCTGATACCAAATGAAAGTGGCAGTGTACGTGCTAATATAGTACACACGGATCGTGTAATATGGAATATAATACAAATGGGGAAATAGATGATAATAGCACAGTAAATAAAAATAGAAAAATCACACCAGAGATTTTTATACTGGTTCGGAGCACCGTCCTACGTCCAGTCCCAGACTTCTATCTGGATTTTCACTATTAACTACCTCGCTTCACCCGGAGGAACAGGTTTACAACACCCGAGCAAACGAACGGGATTTCACGCCTCTAATACACTGAGGACTTCAACACTTGCCTCTTACAACACCTGAGGACTTCAACACTTGCCTCTTACAACACCGAGGACTTCAACAATGATAAATATAATTGTTTGTTGACAGTATGTGTTCTTGCTAACACAGTTTTGTCACTTGTAGTACAAATTTCCTATAATCTTATCCTCAAAATATGTGAATGATGTTTTGTGAAGAATAAGGGAAGTATATTACTTATTGAATCAAAAGATATGAAATAATTTCAATGATTCAATAAGCAATTAAAATAATTGAGAGCTTTTAGAATGCAGGAGTATGTAGAAAGTAAGATCAGAGATTAGAGTAAAAAGCATATATATTCATATTTTTAATCAATGATTTAGATGAGTTTATATAGAGAAGAATGGTTGTAACTCTTTGTGAGCAGTTGCCATTAAGAGATATGATCATTGATGAAAGGTAAGAGATGCAACCTTTGGAGAAAGAAGTGTCTTTTGGAAAAGTTGCTCTCTGTTTAAAAACGGTCGACATGTCAAAAAATGACCAGTAGAAAGGAATTCAAATATATAGTCGTTATGTGCATGTGTGCACGTTTCAGTGTGCAACTTATACTGGAACGGTCGACCGCCTAGATTATGACCGGTCGACCGGTCCCTGTAAAGTTGCACACAGAATGTGCAACTGCAATTTAGTTGTATATATTGATTCCCTTGAGATGCATGATCATTTGTGGATAGATTTTAACAAGTTTATCACTATTATAACATCAAATAATCAACCTATAATTTAGAGTACTATATGTAGCTCTTTTGTGCCTCTTTATAGCCATGATGTCTTCGTTTTGTCGATCGCCTTTATTTCTTTGTCAGAAATCAAATAACTTCATAGAGTCCGTGACTCAAAAACTTCATCTATCAATGAGATTTATCATAATCTTCTTTGAATCATTTCCATTTCTATTTCAATTGTTCTATGAACTACGACTAACTTTAACTAAACTACTTTCAAAACGATGCAGGAGATTGGATACTCAGATTTGGTCACCAACCAATCCACGCAGACCATGATCGGACGTGTGGAGTACATCTAGATGAGAATGATTCAATCGCTCATCATCAATCGTGTGCCTTTAATTTAGGGCCAAGAACTAGAGATTGAAAAGCTCATTACGATTAGAGCCCGAATATAAAGTCGACATGACTGACCATCTATTCATTGACCTCCACGTTTGACTCGGAGACCTGAACAAGGCTTGGAATTAGTATGGCCTGATCGCCCACTCAAATCAAGTCATAGAACAAAGTTTGACAAAATACAGAGGCCTCTTCTGAAGCTCAGTGACGCCAAGGTCTGTCTAGAGTGGACGTGATTTGATCATCTACACACCAAATCCTGCCTTCAACACAAAAGAAGGAGATACAGAGCAAATTGTAAGAGATTCTGCTATCTAACCCAACACGGATGTGATCCAACCATTTGTCATATACCTCCTTCCTTGACTCGATTGGAAGAGCTATAATTACCAAGCGGACGAGAATCGATCGTCCATTTTTCAAATTTCGTCCCTTGAGCTGGGGGCAAGATCCCATTCCATGAGCAAACGTGGTTCGACTGTTCATTCGACAACATTAGCCTCGATACGGTAGATGAATACAAATTAAAGAGTGGAAATACAACTACTATCAACTTAGAGTACTCTAAGTCCTCAGAGCGCGGACAAGAGTATACATGACTTAATCCTCCAAGTCCCCAGAGCGCGGACTGGAGTACTCTAAGTCCTCAGAGCGCGGACAAGAGTATACATGACTTAATCCTCCAAGTCCCCAGAGTGTGTACTGGAGTACTCTAAGTCCCCAGAGCGCGGACTAGAGTATAAACGACTTAAACCTCCAAGTCCCCAGAGCGCGGACTGGAGTACTCTAAGTCCCCAGAGCGTGGACTAGAGTATAAACGACTTAAACCTCCAAGTCCCCAGAGTGTGGACTGGAGTACTCTAAGTCCCCAGAGCGCGGACTAGAGTATAAATGACTTAAACCTCCAAGTCTCCAGAGCGTGGACTGGAGTACTCTGAGCCCCCAGAGCGCGGACTAGAGTATAAACGACTTAAACCTCCAAGTCCCCAGAGCGTGGACTGGAGTACTCTAAGTCCCCAGAGCGCGGACGAGAGTATAAACGACTTAAACCTCCAAGTCCCCAGAGCGTGGACTGGAGTACTCTTAAGTCCCCAGAGCGTGGACTAGAGTATAAATGACTTAAACCTCCAAGTCCCCAGAGTGCGGACTGGAGTACTCTAAGTCCCCAGAGCGCGGACTAGAGTATAAACGACTCAAATCTCCAAGTCCCCAGAGTGCGGACTAGAGTATAAATGACTTAAACCTCCAAGTCCCTAGAGTGTGGACTGGAGTACTCTAAGTCCCCAGAGCGCGGACTAGAGTATGAATGACTTAAACCTCCAAGTCCCCAGAGCGCGGACTGCAGTACTCTAAGTCCCCAGAGCGCAGACTAGAGTATAAATGACTTGAACCTCCAAGTCCCCAGAGTGCGGACTGGAGTACTCTAAGTCCCCAGAGTGCGGACTCGAATATAAGCAATTCGGATCTCCTAGTTCCATGAATATGATCTATGACACAGATGACTTGAATTTGTCAAATCCCTGACATATGGGCTAGAATGTATTCTAAGTGCTCGAAGCACAGAATGGAAGTTCAACAACTCCCGAAGTGTTTCCGAGTTATATGAAGATGGACCGAGAAGTCTATGTTACTCACAACTGCTTGGATCAACATCACAATCACAAAGAAAACTGAACGATAAGAGTCTTTTGTAAGACGGAAAAAGGAACTAAACTTTAATGAGAAATGAGTTCCTATTACAACCCCTCCAAAGTTCGGAGTCGACATTCTATTTACAAGGACTAAGGAAATAGATGAAAATAATTACATGACTTAAACTAACTCTCGTTGAACGAGGATAGTAATCACTTATTGTACTTCTTCAACTCCTTTCCGGACGGCTCCTCTCCATAGCATTTACCTTGGCACTCTTGTTTGATAGAGGGGTAGCAACTGAAGAAGTACGGAGAACTTCCATAGGCTTGGACCCGCCAGGAAGGATGACCTTCAACGGCTTGTTCAAAGGATCTTCCAAGTCCACAACTCGGGGCTCGACCTTGACCCTGACTTTCTCTTTCTCGAGCCGCTCCTTCATGCTCAATTCGGATGTGTGATTAGAGGCGCCTGTAATTTCTACTTCATAACCCCCGTCGGTATAGGAGGAGGTTCCGGACTTGTCTTCATCAAGCGCTCCAATCACCTGAGCGAGGACGGGAGTACTCTAAGTCCCCTGAGTGCGGACTAGAGTATAAACGACCTAAGAACCTCTACATCCCCGGAGCACGGACGGGAGTACTCTAAGTCCCCAGAGTGCGGACTAGAGTATAAACGACTTAAACCTCCAAGTCCCCAGAGTGCGGACTGTAGTACGCTAAGTCCCCAGAGTGCGGACTAGAATATGAACGACTTAAACCTCCATGTCCCCAGAGTGCGGACTGGAGTACTCTAAGTCCCCAGAGTGCGGACTCGAGTAAAAACGACTCAGAAACCTCTATGTCCCCAGAGTGCGGACTAAAGTGCTCCTAGTCCCCTGAGTGCGGACTAGAGTATAAACGACCTAAGAACCTCTACATCCCCGGAGGGCGGACTAGAGTGCTCTATGTCCCCTGAGTGCGGACTAGAGTATAAACGGCTTAAAAAACCTCTACATCCCCAGAGTGCGGACTACGGTACTCTCAGTTCCCAGAGCACGGACTAGATTATAGAAGACTTGAGAAGAATCTCCAAATCCCAGAAGCGGACTAGATTACTCTAAAATTCCAGAATGCGGACTGGAGTATAAACGAGTTGACAAAAATCCCTGCGTTTCGAACTGTGGACAAAAGCATAAACCGTTCGACAAATCTCTAAGTCCCCGGAGCATGGATCGAAGCATGAGTACAAATTGGGCGCGAATCAACCGGGGGGAGAATAACACTAAGTCACCAGAATGCAGGGTGGTGTATGAACATCGATAAATAGACGAGTGGATTCCGACTATTCTCTATTACGCAAACTTCGGCATGGAATCGACCGAAGGATTATTAACCCGCTAAGGATGGATTTCGACCATCCAACTAGTGGCCTGGCCAAATCAATGCTGGGAGCATGGGTACAAATCACTAAAAAGCTGAATACGACAGCTTACTATAGCTCTAGCTTGGCGTTCTTTATAACTTGAAGCAACGACTGCAGGGAAGCCTCAATACAAAACCAATCGAAATGGCATCCAAAGCTACGAGCAATCGACTATATCATACCTCAGATCGAGGGTCAATACGGATCCGCACCAAGCACATAAGAATGTGACTAGGATGTTTCTTGAAAAACTATGACCTCCAGAGTGTGGAAAGGAGGGTAAACCATGAATACATGGTCAAAAATTCTCCAGCACCCTCATTCGATTCGTCAGGAGGAGTATGAAACTGGATGAGCATAACCCGACTGCATTTGTAGCCAACTTTACCCCGAGAACTAATTACAGAGCATGAACCAAAGTGGACGTAGATGACCATCCACCGTCCAAATTACGCACTGAAACTGACGTGGCATCGAAGTATTCCTCTTGGAATGAAAAACCACGATAAAATCCGAGATAGGTGAGACCTAGTCTCCCATCGATTGACATGATCCCACGATTCAACGGGAAAGAGAGTAAAGCTAAAGTGGGCGTGGCTGGCCTTCCTACTTATCGGTATATGCCCCAGACCTGGGGGCACGAGCGAGGAGCAAGATGAATGTGAACCAACTATTCACCGATCACCTTTATGTCTTTGGAACTTAGGTGAAAACATAAACATAGCTAGGACGAGACTTAACCGTCCATGCAGTACATTTATCAACCCGAGACTGGGAGAAGACGCATGGTCCTCCTAAAACTGGCTACGATAGCTCAGTATTAAAACTTATATATAGTGCTTACAGTTGCTCAAGGAGACGACCGAAAGGATGCCTAGAGATTGAATCATTGAATTGACACCTTAGCTCATGAGCAATTGACTTTCACTCCAACCCGAAGGACGGGTAAAGGATCATGAATGCATTGAATAGAAAGTGCGTTACTCGAATACACAAGCAAATTCAAACTCATAGCAAGATCCTGCTATACAGTTGCACGCCACTCGAGGCTGACCCCCACTCGACATTTCCTTCAATGCGCTTTTAAGCCTGATCTTTGGCCATTTGTTGATAATCTATTAGAGCGTTCAGAGTCCTTCGCTATTAGACTTAAAAACTCATGACAAGACTCTAGGGTTCGACTAGAGCAACCATCATTATTGGTCGTCCCAACCATATTTCACATTGAATGTTATGCAAAATAATTACATCTGTACTCAAAGAATCTGGGATGGCACCTGCTAAGGTGACGGTCGACATTACACTCAGCCATGGCGACCCTTTCCGGGTGCTGAACATCGGATCACAACTCAGTGTAGTGATGATAAAAGAATTAGTTGGATTTTCTGAATAAATGATGATATGTTCCCTTAGACCCATTCTGACATGCATATGTGATTTCATTAACTATCACGAGCCATGCATTGGATATCAACCCAAAGCTACAAAAGCTAGCATAATATCTATTGACTTCACCATGAAAGCTCCACTCTTACTTTTAGGCTCAATACATCAAAGTCTATGCCTACCAGCCGTTGCGACAGGGCATACAATGACCTAAGATGTCTGAAAGACTACTTAAATAAAATATCAAACTAAGCTAATTCGATATCACTTACTTCCCTCGAAGGGCTATCTAAGGACGGAAATCAGCAGACCTCACACCCAAATTCACTACCACAGAAGACTACTCGAAGAGTAGTAGAGAACCAACCATGAGATGGAAAATGTACGCGGATGAAGCATCCAATGATCAGTGTTATGGCATAGGAGTCATGATAATGACTCCTGAGGAACGATCAATCTGCTACGTCCTGAAACTCGATTTACCTATAACAAGCAACGATGCTTAGTATGAAGCCTTGACCGCTAGCCTCAAACTTGCTAGAGGATTTGAAGTGAAAACTTTACATATCTTTTGTGATTCTTGATTGGTAGTACACAAATTTAAGGAAGTTGATCTTGCTAGGGGGCATTGTCTTGCTCCTTATCTCGGCCAAGTCCAAGAGCCACTAACCGACTTCACGTATTACATCATTACACACCTCAGCGAACAAAATGAAAAGGTGTCATGGTTGACTCCCATCAAAGACTATCTACAATGAGGAATTCTTACTGGACGGAGGAATGGAAAACGATAGATCCTCCTCAAATCTTCATACCAAATCATCTAAGAATAAGTCGTTCGTCAAAAGGAGTTTATCCATCCCCATGCTTCGGCGCATCACCCATGATGATATCTTGAGCAAATTCTATGAAGAAGAATACGGTAATAGCATCAGGGGGAAAACCATGATAAAGAAGATACTTTGCTACAGGTATTACTGGCCAACTATCAATCTAGATACGGTCAATTATGCTAGACAATGCGAAAAATGCAAGATGTTTGCAAAAATCCAGGAACCCCACCGATGGAAATTACTCGAATGGCTAGTCCACGGCCGTTTCCAACTTGGGGGCATTGACGTCCTCTTCTTACCAATCCTAAAGGTTGAAGCTGTGAACAAAATCATAGAGTTTTTACTGAAGAGGGGTTTGGAAAACTCCTCAAGTGGCTGATTGCAACCGTTATTTCACAGAAAATACAAACAAGGAATCGCAATTGAATTGCAATTAAACTGGACGGAGTTGGCGACGACTTAAGAGCATATAAAACGCATTCGAGAGCCAATGGAAAGAACATGTACCCAAACGTGCATGTGTATATCCGAACAAGTCCAACTTCTTGAAATCAACAGAAATTAAATTCTCACTAAGGGTTATTGAGAAAATACTAGATCAGATAGCCGAAGCTTGCTAGCTCTGTAGAATCATACACGAGTGGTCACTGATGAACTACAACCCTGGATTTATAATATTGGGAATCAACCAAGCGTCAAGACGGCCAAAGAAAGATATGACAGCTTGGGAGGATAAAGTCGAAGGATAATGATTATTAAAGAAACATGATGGATTTCTTTCTGAAGACAAGGAATACTCGCTGATTCAAAGCGTGTTGTGTTGCTTCACACGACATGCTTTGGGGGGCAAATGTTAACCGGCATCTTGGCCCGGTTACAAAACGACAGTTGAAGACACTATTATCAGCACTAGACAAGATTCTGACCTCGAAGACCCTGGAGGTGTTAGCAAGTTGTCAGGCCCATTAGAAGGACGTTCGGCATAAAGGGACGTTCGGTATTGAATATCGAACGGCACCTAAAGAATGTTCGGCATCCATGAACGTTCGACATACAGGGAATGTTCGGCATCCATGAACGTTCGGCATAAAGGGACGTTCGGTATTGAGTATCGAACGACACCTAAAGAATGTTCGGCATCCATGAACGTTCGGCGTACAGGGCATGTTCGACATCCATGGACGTTCGGCACCACAAGGTACGTTCGGTATGTTGGTTTGCTCGGCATGGAGATTGGCTCGGCATTTATGTACGCTCGGCATAACAGTCTGTTCGGCACATCCTGTGCTCGGCATATCCTTTGCTCGGCATGTCCTGTGTTCGGCATTCCCTCTACTCGGCGTATCCTTTCACTCGGCATCCACGCCTCACTCAGCATCCCAGCATCGTTCGGCCCGCTTCCTCCATTCAACAGAGAGATCCATCGACTTGGAAAGGAGGGCTCGGCATGCCGACCGTTCGGCATGTTCCACTCGGCACACAGGGCTTATTCCATTTGGACCGAGATATTCAGCCACCAGGCCCACCAAGGAAGTCCAACCCATCTTCGTCTATAAATAGAAGGGCAGGGGCACACTGAAAAGGGACCTTTTTCCAGGAACACTGGGGAGACTCTGCCATTTTTTATACTCTCCGCTTTTTATTTCAAACTTATATTCAAGTGATTGATTTACGGATTGTATCTGTATTCAAGTAATTGAGAAAGCAACAAAGATCAAACTCAAAGTGGATGTAGGCAATTACGCCGAACCACTATAAATCTGGTGTTCTCGTTTTTATTGTTCTTTTGACACTGAATTACACTATTCTTCTGTTTTAACTTAATCTCTTCATTAATCTCTCTACATAACTCTACTCAATGGTGTTAGTGACCAATTTTGGTGCTAACACTGTTAATTATACCTTTTCCATTTATTTACAGTTTATGTACAATATTTTAATTTATTTACCATTATTTATGCGTTATTTACATTTTTTTCCTACGCTTTGGATTTTCTTCTATTTTCGGTTTTCTTTTATTTCTCCTTCTTCTTCGCGTATGGATTAGAATAGATTAAACACGGATATGGATTAAAATTATAAGAATACTGAGATAACGAAAGATAAGATGTAAATTGTAAAGACTGTAAAAAATGAAACTAAGACTGAAATTGAGCTTAATTATGATATTGATGTACGAATTGGAGTAATTAAAGATAATTGGTCTAGTTATAACTTAGAATTATATCTAAAATGAGTATAAGATGAAAGAAGCTTATTTTTACACTTAGACCTGGGTTAAGTAATAAGCATGATTATAACATAGGCTATAATTAGAAATAGAACCGAGCGAGGCTTATATTAAGACTTAATATAAATTAATAAGCACAAATAATAAAAACAAAAGTAGAGGCTTATTTAAATAATTTATATAAGTTAATAAACAAAGAATTAAAGTCGGACCTATACCAAACAGCTTTCCTCTATCATTTCTATGGACATGATGTTTCACATAACCCTGAAGTGAAACGAGGTGTCTCACATAACCATGAAGTGAGACGAGGTGTCTCATATAATCCTAAAGTGAGATGAGGGACATGGTTATGTTAATAATGGTAGTAAATGGTTAATAAGTAGAAGCCCAAATCATGGGGATTCGGGTAAGGGGCGCAACTAGATATTGTTTAGATGACGGACCAATACCAATAATATTTCCCCTATTATTTCTATGGACACGGTGTTTCACATAATCTTGAAGTGAAACAAGGTGTCCCACATAACCCTGAAGTGAGACGAGGCGTCTCACATGATCCTAAAATGAGACGAGGGGCACACTTATGCTGGAGTTTGAGGTAATAAGAAGACCAGAGGTAATAAGAAGACCAAATAGGTGAAACAATAGGTAACATGAGCATGGTGGCGATTATGCATGCGACTTCCATTCGGGTGCTCAGTAATCGTTATGAGTTCTAAGCACTTAGCGTGTGCCTTTTGTAGGCACTGGTGTCTACTTTGTAGTGAGCTTTAGCGTCCGGTCCACAGTAGATTCTATGGAGTAGCTGGCCGATCAAAGGGTAGTATTAGGAATTCAGCCTAATCAAAGCAGCTATCAAAAACAAGTACAAACAATTAGAGTAAATCAATTATGTCAATTTAGTTAATTCGTATATATTTCCAGCTTATTCCTTATCCCTATTTCCTTTGTTTCCTTTTATATACTAGAACTATTGTAAAGTTTATTACTTTTACTTTGCTTAAAGATTCTAGTAAATACCATCATTCACCATACTTTTAGTCTAACCCACTCCATCATTTTCCATTTTCCTCCTGTAGGCAATCAAGGAAGAGGATAGTAGGTTGCAGTTGCTTGGAGGTTTCTTTGAAGGAGATTCCACTATGTACTTCCACTTCTTTTATTTCAGCATTTTGTTCTTTATTTGTACTGGCATAGTTTGGGGAATAGTTATACTCTAATTTTTGAGGCTATGGTTTTCTTTGATTTTATAAGACATATATGTATCCTATTTCGACATGTGATGTATTTGGTATTTGGTGACATAATTGGTTTTTAAAGCAATTATGAAGTTCCATTCTAAATAAGTTATTATTTAAACTGCTTCCGCTATTTTTACCTATTTATGTCTTGTGAATCTTAGCCTCTGCTAGTTTTAGTTTATACCAACAACGCACCACGTCTTCTAGTGTGTCTCTTTGGGTATAGTAAGGGGTGTGGGGTGTTACATTTGGTATCAAAGCCTAAGGCAATAGAATTCCTAAAAATTTGTTTTAAAAGTAAAGTATCGTTCAAAATAACTTGTTTTGAAGATGTTTTTCAGTAATAAACTCTTATAAAAGAAGTAGTTTCTAAGTAGAAAAGAGATCTTATAAAAATCCCATCAAATGTCCAGTTCAAACTTCTTTCGATTCTTTCAAGCCTAAGTTTTTCTTCACTTTGCATAGTATGACTGACTGGTACCGTAGAGCTACAGCACCAGAGGTGCAAGGGCAAGTGCCCAGTACAACACTGGTAGATGGAAATCCCTTTAATCGACCGATATTAGCTTATTTTTCTAAGCTATGCAAGGACTTCGCTAGTATAGGAGGCAGAATGTTTTTGGCATGTAGAGTTAGACATGAGCTAGGCTTGATAATATCAAGCGAAGGTTTAGTCGGTTAGGTTTGGAGGACCAACAGAGTGATTAACCTTCAACTTGGCAGTTGAAGGGATAGCTTGAGAAGGTTCCTACGAGCTCTAAGAAGCAGTGGGGGAAGTACAAGAAGTATAAGGATAAGGACAAGAATAAGGAGGGAGGACCTCAGAAGCGAATCAGGAAAAGTGGGAGATGTAAGCGCTGTGGAATGACTGGTCATTACGCAAAAGACTATAAGAAGGCGGGAATGTAGGGAAGATGTTTCAATAGTGGATGCTTGGTCACTTTAGTAGGATTTATCCTCGAAAAACGGGGCAGACAACAAGCGCACCTACATCAAAGATTCAGATTTTGGATACAGCATCTTCCAGCAGCAGACCAAGTCGAGGTAGGAAAATCTCTTTAGAAGGATTAATCTCTCTTTCTGATTATCCCATCCGGACTCTTTTCGACTTTGGAGCATCACACCCTTTCATTACGAGTTCTTTGGTAGATTGTTTGCACTTAGACATCTCTTTAGTAGTAGACCCCATTGTTGTTCCAAACCCCAAAGGAGGATTGGCACACTTGTCTATGATTTGCAGGGGTTTGAAAATTTTTATCCTAGGCATGAAATTTGATCGTGATGCCTATTTATTGAGATTTTCGGGGTATGGGATGAATTTTTTGAATGGATTGGCTATCCACATATGGAGCTATATTAGACTGCGATTAGAGAGTGATTAGACTAGAGACATGCAACGGTAGGAATCTCGAGGTTTCTTGCGACCCGCAAGGGCCGGTTATGTTGAGCTTCCTTCATTCCCTCGATTCATCATCATAGGAGTTAGATTTGGTTCATGTCGTCAGAGATTTTCCACACTTCTTTGAGGACGTTAGGGGACTACCCCCTAAGAGAGAGATTGACTTCAGGATTTATTTGACTGATAATGCTAAGCCAATAGCATTACCCATGAGGCACAAGGCACTTAGGGAGAGGAAGGAACTAAGCAAACCGATCTGTGAGCTTTTGGAGAAAGGATTTATAACAAGGAGCATATCGGAGTGGGGAGCGCCAATCATTTTTGCTACTAAGGTGGATGGTTCCCTTCGACTTTGCATAGACTATAAAGAATTGAATAAGATCACAAAGAAGAACCAATATCCACTCCCTAGGATATATGACGTTTTTGACTAGTTAGTTGGCTCTGTAGTATTCTCTTAGCTTGATTTAGCCACTGAATTTCATCAGCTTAGGGTCGCTAATAGTAGAATTGATAAGACTGCATTTAGGAGACCCGATAGATTCTTTGAGTGGTTTGATAGGCCTTTTGGGCTAACCAATTCCCTAGCCTATTTCGTAGATTCGATGAGCCGTGTATTTAGAGAAGTGCTAAATAGGTTCGGTGTGGTATTCGTGAACAACATTTTGGTGTTTTCCAAGAGTATGGAAAAGCATGCTCTTTATCTTAAAGAGGTTCTTTGTACGCTCCGCATTCATAGGTGGAAGGCAAAATTCTTGTAGTTACACTTTTGGCATAAGGAAGTGTGTTTCTTGGGCATAGAGAAGGTCTACAAAATGGAAAGAATTTGAGAAACGATTTTGTACATTTAGGTTCGAATTGTAAAAATCCTAAGAGTGGTAGGTAAAGATTAAAGATGTACAATAAATGCAGTTGTCAAGAAAAGGAAAAAGGCAACGTGTAGATAATTGCAGAAATTAAAATTTCCTCAGAAAAGTGGATTTAACGGTAATGCCATAAGATAAATATAGGCATACTAGAGGAATAAGAAAAAAATACTTTAAGTAAGGAAAAGAGATTTTCAAGGTTTAAAAAGGATACCGCTAGGGTAGTAAGTAGGAAAATCTACTTTATGACTAACCAAACAAAATGAAATTATTAGAATTAAAAAGAATAATTGTCAATATTTTTTAAAAGGTAAATACTGGGTTTTTGGAAATATGTAAGAAATTTAAATTGGTTATATGATATAAATTTCGTTAAAAGTGAAATCCTATTTGAAGAATTATAGAACATATATGGCTCACTAATTTATTTTTAAGTAAATAGAGAATGTAAATATAAAAACCTAAAATATGTTAAGAATCGAAAACGTAGATTACAACATTTATTGTTGTAATGGATGTTTTCATGGAAAATAAAGGAAGCATAGATTATAACATTATTGTCATAGAAGATGACTCCCAAAATATATGTTTTTACTTAATATGTGAGGTTTATTAGTACTTATTTTTAATTAAATTCATACACTAGTATTTTTTTTAGGGTTGGAGTAACATTGTCTTACGCAACATCGGTTTTGAACCCAAATAAAAATGAATTTTAAAAGATAATTTCTAGAGTAGAAATGAAAATGATTTGTAAAATAACTTTTTATTTAAATAAGTATAAATAAATGTTTTCTGGCTATGGATATATTAAAACAGTTATAAAAATGAGTTTTTCTGAAAAGAAAAGAGTAAGTTAGATATTAGAAGATGTCTATCATAAGAGAATATAAATTAAACATGCTTTAATCTATTGGAATGAAAAGAGCAATGCTATGATTTTCTATGAAACCAATAAAAATATTTTGTGCAAGTTATAAGGAATTCATGCAAGAGATATACAAGGTATGGGAGTATCATATTTTGTATAGTCTATTTCGAAAAATATAAAATAAGTTCCTTATAATTTCACATAAATATGAAGTCCTCTTTCAAAAGGTTCATAGAAGATTTTAGCGTTAATAATTTCTCATAGGAGAAAGTAATTCCAATACATTAAGGTATGAGACCATTAGGTGTAATAAGAAGATGTTTCGAAAACACATAAGGATATTTAAAGATATCCTAAAAGAAAATAGTTTGGTGAAAAAGTAAATGAAGTGTTTGGAAAACTTAAATAAAAGAAAATTTTGAAAATTCAAATTTTTATAGGAAACTAAAAAGGTCTTTAAAAGAAAATGAGGAACAAGTTTTAGACTTGGAATTTGAAAGTTTTTCCCTTTAGGTTTAGGAAAATAATGTGAATTCAAAAAGCTATGAAGATGTAAGGCTAGAATGATAAGATTTTAAGTAACCTAGTTTTTCTGAATTTAATAGAAACTTAAAGAAAACACTTTTAAAGAGAAAGGTTTTGGGATTTGATGTTTTAAAAATTTAGAAACCTTCAATTTTAAAATGGAACTATAAACACCGAACCAAACTCCTAAATCTGAAGTGGATAGGAACCATTTCTTAGGTGTAACGGAATAAGTGCAAGGCTATAGCGGTGCTTGTTTTTAAAAGTAATGACAAAAGTTCCCGTGGAGTGTTTAGGACACTAGTAAGAACCTAGGAATATTGATCCATATGTGTAAAGGAGAGCAGTAAAATGAAATTAGTAATATAGTAAGACACGCATGGTTGAGAATGAGTGTTCTTGATTATGAGAAACATGGGAGAAGCATCCTCTTCTAGTGGAATTCCCATATGATAGTAGTTTTCAAGCTAGCATTGGAGTGGCACCTTTTGAAGCTCTTTGTGGAAGATCGCGCAAATCGCTAGGAATTTTTGCATTCATTTTTATACACAGCACGAACATGATTGCATAAAAGTAGGTCAACTAAATAAGTGGATCGCCTAATCTTTTTCATTAGCTAAGGACATTAACACTACACTAATTGAATAAGTATCATACAGCACATTAGAAAAACTTAAGGACAATGTATGAATGGTTGATGATTGAGTAGCTAGTTGTAGATATTGGATAAAACATTTAGTTCATTCTTTTATCCTTGGAGATTTAAAGGATGAAATCCCTTAAGGAGGGGAGAATTAAGTTATAATAATTAACTAATGAATTAATCAAATGATAAAATAATTTTGTGAAATTATTGAATTAAGCCACGGGAGTTGTACCATTGTGTTCATGGTAATTTTTTGGTCGATTTTCATATATAGAACATCAGAATCCGAGCTAGAAACAAAATAAACAAGAAAAGAAGAAAAACGAAAAAAATATATAATATATTGGGCTAGGTCGACCCAGTGGTCGACCTAACCATACACAAGGTCGACCAGGTCGACTCGCCTTGGGTAATGAACGAAGGATAATTCTTTCGTTCATGTCCAAATTTTGTACGTCATTTGCATTATTTAGCTTCATCTGGTCCTTCCGTTCTTACATCCGATGTATCCTATTCAGCCTATAATGTGGTTGCATTCTATTCAATCCCCAAATCTAATGGTCTGAGATCCACTTATACACATATAAATAAGACCCTGGGCCTGACATTTTTTCTCATTTTAAGATTTTCTCCAATTGGGTTGACCTTTTCAGGAAGGACCCTAAGCGGAATAATTTTCCAAGGGGAAAATCGTTTTAAATTAAAATATTTAACAACCCCAAGTGGATCAGGGAAGCCCTAAAGGAAAGGGCTTTGGGCCACAGGTGAGTGATTGTAAATATTTTAGATTTCTTTAAGTAATTTAAAATAATAGGGTTTCCAATATTTGTAGTTTTACTACGATTTTTGGAATAATTTTTTTTGTAGTTTATTTACAGTTTTTAGAATTATTTTCAGTCTATTTCTTTTGGCTATTCTTTTCAGTAAATTTTATTTTATTTCTATTAATTATAGATTTTACACTTATTTAATGTTTATTTATAGTATTTTAATTTATTTACTGTTATTTATGCTTATTTAAATCGTTTTCCTACGCTTTGGATTTTCTTCTATTTTCAGTTTTCTTTTATTTCCCCTTCTTCTTTGCGTATGGATTAGAATAAATGAAATGCGAATATAGATTAAAATTATAAGAATATTGAGATAACAAAAGATAAGATGTAAATTGTAAAGACTGTAATAAAAATGGAATTAAGACTGAAATTGAGCCTAATTATGATGTAGATGTTAGAATTGGACTAATTAAAGATAATTGGCCTAGTTATAGCTAAGAATTATAACTAAAAAGTGAATAAGACGAAAGAAGCTTATTTTTAGAATTAGACCTCGGGTTAAGTAATAAGCATGATTATAACGTAGGTTATAATAAGAAATGGAACAGAGTGAGGCTTATATTAAGACTTAGGACAAATTAATAAGCACAGATAGTAAGAACAAAAGTAAAGGCTTATTTAAATAATTTATCTATGTTAATAAGCAAAGAACTAAAGTATGACTTGTACCAAACAACGTTTCCCCTGTTACTTCTATGGATATGGTGTTTCACATAATCCTGAATTGAAACAAGGTGTCTCACATAACCCTAAAGTGAGACAAGGTGTCTCACATAATCCTAAAGTAAGACAAGGGGCATGCTTATGTTAATAACGATAGTAAACGGTCAATAATAGAAATCCAAATCATACGGATTTGGGCAAGGGGAGCAACTAGATATTGTTTGGATGACGAGCCAATACCAACAGCATTTCCCCTTTTATTTCTGTGGACATGGTGTTTCACATAACCCTGAAGTGAAACAAGGTGTCTCACATATCGCTGAAGTGAGACAAGGTGTTTCATATAATCCTAAAGCGAGACGAGGGGCACGCTTATGCTGGAGCTTGAGGTAATAAGAAGACCCAATAGGTGGAACAACAGGTAACATGAGCATGGTGGCGGTTATGCATGTGACTTCCATTCGGATGATCAGTAATCGTTATGAGTTCTAAGTGCTTAGTGTGTGCCTTTCCTAGGAACCAATGTCTACTGCGTGGGGTGCTTTAGTGTTTGGCCCACCATAGATTCTATGGAGTAGTAGGCTGATCAAAGGGTAGTATTAAGAATTCATCCTAATCAAAGCAGCTATCAAAAACAAGTGCAAGTAATCAAAGTTAATCAATTATGTTTATTTATTTAATTCATATTTATTTCCAGCTTATTCCTTATCCATATTTCCTTTTATACACTAGGACTATTGTAAAGTCTATTACTTTTACTTTGCTTAAAAATTCTAGTAATTACTATCATTCACCAGACTTTTTGTCCGACCCATTCCTTTACTTTCCCCTTTCCCCACATAGGAAATCAAGGAAGTGGATAGTAGGTTGCAGTTGCTTGGAGGTTTCTTTGAAGGAGATTCCACTATGTACTTCCACTTCTTTTATTTCGGCTTTTTTGCTCTTTATTTGTACCGGCACATGTTGGGGAATAGTTGTACTTTGATTTTGAGACTATGGTTTTCTTCGATTTCATATGACATATGTGTATGGTATTTTGGCACGTGATGTATTTGGTATTTGGTGACTTATTTGGTTTTTAAAGCAATTATGAAGTTTTGTTCTAAATAAGTTATTATTTAAGTTGTTTCCGATGTTTTACCTAATTCTGTCTTGTGAATCCCGGTGTATGAAAGTTTTAGTTTATACCTACAACGCACCACGCCTTCTAGTATGTCCTTTTAGGTATACTAAGGGGTGTAGGGTGTTACACTTTGGAAAAGGTTGTTTCCACTTTAGGAAAAGTAATGAGAAAAGTTCATGGCAGATCATCTTCTGGGTCATCTTCCTCTCCTTCTCCAACACCACCTCCTTCAGCATAAACTCCAATCTATCCTCCTCATAAATCATAATATTACGGAGGCAATTCCTAATAAAATTGAGAAAAGACTATAATGTAGGAAGAACAAGAGGAAGAACAAGAAGATATCGATGATATGTCTTGGCCCAATCCTTCAGCACCACAACAAATGAATCTTTCAACAATTCAAGGATTGTCTATTTGAGAAAATAAATAATAGACGCAATGGCCCGAAAACTACCATTCTACTTCATCCTCATACCATGACCGTTCTGATAATTATAGTGATTTCGTTAATTACAGCTATTGTGGCTATCAATAACTGTTCCTTGTAATTTTAGGATTGTTATTTTTTATTTGTTATTTTTCATTTGATGTTGTTATTTCCCTTTTTTCTATTCACGATTTTTAGGCCTTTGTTTTTAGTTCATTTATGCAATTCTTATTTTTGATAACGCCAAATGGGGCGATAAATATGCATATACATAGGGGTAGATGACATTCGGGGGAGTTTTATTATTATTACGTATTATTAACCAATGTATAGTTCTCATCATCAAAAAAGGGGAGAATGTTAGTGATAGAGTTATGGGTATGCCCTATGGAAAATTCTGTAGTTTATTGTAAATTTGTAACTTTGAAATCAATTCTCTTTCAAAATAGAGGTGTTTCTTTTTTCTAGTATATAACTGTTATAATGTGTTATAAACGTTTAAATATTTAGTTAAAATATATTTAACAAAAAATCCATAAATGTATGTTTTATTGATAGTAGATATAAAGTGTGGTAACCGTGAGCAATTTATCACAATATAATAAAATATATCATTTTAAATATTCCTAGTCAAGATGCATCGAGACGTGATATCGTTGTATTCGTTGATACTAGAGTACATAATGCTCTCCAAATGTTTGGCAGTGTATTACTCACGGTTGCTGAGGGCACCTAGGGGTTACATACTAATAATTATTGGATAACTATGGAACGAATCACTTGATAGTTCTCTGTTGGCTAATATAATTAAGGTCAAACAGAAAATATCAATGTGACTAATTTACACAGTTCTCTTGACTTGAGGATACTATTGATCTTCAATGTGGAAGCTCTGCTTTGATTATAGTTAAATCAGATACGAAGTCCATCATATGACTATAGTTGGATTGATTGAAAGCATTGGAAGTGAAACACGATTCAAGAGAAGATTCGTCTCCTTAGTTATATGAGGTTAGTATCATGGTCAACTGAAGTCAGCTCAATATCGAAGTCTCTGACCAGAGTAGTTCGGTTAATAATAAGTATTATTATTGAACTGAGGATTTTGTGTTTGGACTGAAAAGTTGAATATGGATGATATTGGAATTTTGACCATTACCAAATTCCGTAAATCCAAAGTGATATAGTTTTGACGAAGAGAATTGGTGTAAATAATTATCACTATTGGCTACCGTTTATAATAAGTTAAAGTAGATTTTACTAAAAGATTGGTAAGCAATAAATTTAGCCAAAATATCACACCACCTGCTAAGTGCCGTGTGAACGTTAATATTAGAATAGTTCGATATTAATTGTTGACCGAATTTACACCTTTGAGTCGCACAACCGAAATGATGAATGCTCTAAATAAACCACATGATTTAATTAATTTATAATTGTTATAAATTAATTAAATTAATTAATATTTATGAAATATTAATTACTAAATTTTTATTTAATTTGTTTGAATGCCCTCAGTATTTAGTATAGTGTGTACATATATGAGTTATAAACGCGCATATTGATATATGATATATTTAGAGTGTTTAAACATGATAGATACTTAAATGAGGGCTTTAAATAAATTAAATTAATTAGTATTTTTGAAATATTATTTACTAAATTTTTATTTCGTTTATTTGAATAACATTAGCATTTAATGGTGTGCGTATATAAAAGTTAGAAACGCATGCTCATTTGAATTGGATTTGAATGGGATTGTTGCTAACGAGGTTTTGGAAATTTTTGAGGTGCCATGTGGCACCATCTATGGCTAGCCATGCATGTAGAAAAAAGAAAGGATTTGGTTGACATTTAAAAGGAATTAATAGGGGTAATTTTTAAGGAAGGAATAGGAAAGGTTTTTATCTTTCCTTTCAAACACATCTCCCTCTATTTTCTTATACGATTGATTTTTTTCCTGTCATAACATCCCTCTTTCTCTTCTATCAGAGAATTTCGAATTTTCCTGTCTTCCTAACCTCTAAATATCAAAAATAAAATATCAAATAAAATTAATAACAAAAGGTGGTTCAAATCTCTTTATTCTTGCAAAATACGGAGATTGATTCATTGAATTTAAGAGCCTTTGATTCATCATTCAAGGTACATTCTCTTGGAAACATCTCAAAATGATAATTCTAATATTATATATATATATATATTCATAATTCAACTTGTTTATGTAATTTAGATCCATCTTCTATTTCATCTCATCTATGTATTTGTTTATTTGATCAAAAAAAATTAGGTCCCTTTTGCTCCATCTAAATTAATTACATATGTTCACCATGTTATTTTAATTGTTTGCCAACTCATATTGTCATTATGAAATCTACATTATATGATCCTATATTTAATTATTTTTTATATTGCTTAATTACTTAGATCTAAAACCTTTGCAACATATACATATGTGTCTGATTTGTCCTATCTATTTTATTGTCGTTTCATGATTGTAATTTTAAAAAAACACTTATTGAATAAAATCTTAGTCTTAATTAAATAAATATTTCTGTTATCGATTCAAATAGAAAATATACGTAATTTATTTATGTTTGCATGTAAGTTTTCGATTCAATATTTCAAATTCAATCTTTTGGTTTTTGCATACGTCTATTTAAAGTTATAAAAAAATGTTTACTTTATAAATGTTACTGAACTTTATTGCAAAATATCATAAACTCTTGGATTCCTTTTAAATTAAAGTTAGGATTTAGTTGTTACTTTATATTGGAACATATGTGAAATTATAAATTTTAACATAAAGATGTATTAAGTTTAAAACATTATTTACAATAATTTTTGTATGTGTATATATATACACAAACAAATTTATGTGCATGTGGATACATAAATACATGCATACATACATATATATAATTTGAATTGAAATTTATATGATGGACTTTTATATAAAATCATAATTTTTAATCTTAAAACTTTCAGTTCTGAATCCAGGTTCAAAATTGCTGACCTTTTGGAGTTATAAATGTGACACTTAATTTTATCTCATTTATATGTATATGTATAAATATATGTATGCATATGCATTTTAAATAATACTATGGACAATAAAGACACATATGTAGGAAATATCATCTCTATACACTATCTGATTTGTTGCACTTGCATAATTTACAGTTTGGACAATAGTTACATTTAATGCCGTGAATAAATTTTCAATGAATATTATTTAATGACCCAATCAATTTAATTAGAGAGAGAGAGAAAATGGAAGGTTTCTCTCTTTATATAATGTTTAATATACTCTCAATTAATTACCTCTTTTTAGGGAAAGAAATGAAATGTTTCCTTCCCTAAATTAACTCTTATAAACAATTGTTGAGTGTATTTGATGCACTGTACATTTAAAATAAATTAATTTTAAACTTATTTTTAACCAACTTAAATAAAGTAGGACTTTGCTTAATGTTTTATTAGATTGGACCTAATATACATTTAGACTTCATAGGCTTGTTAACATCCATAATGGTAAATTTTTTGATATTCACCCATTTCTTCTGCTGCAGCCTGGTCCAATTCCAACAATGGTATCAGAGCTCAATAGCTTACGCGGTCTAAATTAGTCATATCAGGGCTAACTAATTAAGCTTGCCCACTTGGTACCTTGCCTTACCTGGTTACCAACCTAGCCTGAAAGGTGGAGTGAGCCTAAAGGTTGCCCAAGATAGAAAAGGCCCAACTTGAATTGGGCCTTGGACTTATTCTATCACTCTTATCGATGCCTTGGAACTCAGTACATATAAGTAAAATTCCGGTAGTTTCTTTAATTATATTCCATTGTTTAGTTCTATTTTGTTGCCAAGGTTTTTCCATTTGGCTAAACAAAACTACTATTTAACCAACTCTGTGGCTATTGCGGTTTGCCTTGGCCGAGTTTCCTTTGACCATTAATATGTTTTAAATAGGCAGAATTCCTTGCTCTTCACTATTTATGGGTCTGGATATTTATACCCAAACTTTCTCGATCTAGCTATAATTGGGTATAATTGATATTATCTTTAATTTCTAACGCTCAATTTCAGCCAAGTATGTCCTATTAGGTTGTGAATGGAATTGTAATGTTTATAATTTTTCCATATACCAAAGTCTCGTCTCTTGACCTTGGCATTCCAAATGCCTAAATTTGGGCATCATCCCTTATCCTTGCCTATCTTAGGGAATTAGTCAAAGGTTAACAGCATAATAGCCAAGTATGTCCTGCTAGGTCATAAGTGCGGTCGGGAAAATCTTTGTCGTGTGCTAGTTCCTATCTTGAGGAACCAACTTTTTGGATCCTTATCATCGGGCATCTGTCATGCACTCACCTATCTCTAGGTGTCGACCATGAGTGACATTTAACCATCCTCGCTTATCTTCATCCTAACACGTCCTCTCAGGCCGTAAGCATGGTCATTGAAACTTTAACCATGTAGCAGTTTCTATCTTCGGAAGCTGGCACTTACGTTGACTGATTCTAGATATTCCTCATTAACCTTGCCTATCTTCGAGAAATAGTCAATACCGGAGGGGTATGGTCGAATTATCCAATCAACCCTTGCGATTATACTCCTTTGTCCTAATCCTCGATTAAAGGAGCTAGTACCTATCTTCAAGTACCAGATTGTGCTACTAATCACACAAACAAAAAAATTCTTATAAGAATACGGTTTCATTTATTCAAGAAGATGAATTTATTTATAGAAGAAAAATGTGTCAAGTCCCACCATATTACATCGTCTCTAATTCTATAGGGTGGCTTATTTTCTGAAAATTAACTAAGTGAATCTAAGTGAAATAGCATCGCAGCACGTCGTTATTCTATGCCCATGGAATTTTAATTGTATCAACAGTAGCCAGCTTGAACGTTCCATCTCTAAACTTCTCTTCAATTATATAAGGACCTTCTCAATTCAGACCAATTGCCCCACACCTAGGAGAACTCATTTCAAAACAAGGTCCCTAACCTTAAGGGTACGACTCCGGACCTTGGTATTAAAATGTCGTGCTACTCTTTTCTAGTGAGTAGCTACCACCTTTTATTTGTCACCAATCAAATTGAGGGCCTTAAGTAAGAGTTTCTTATTGACCTTAGGCTGTAGTGCTTTGTGTCCTTAAATGTAATTATTTCAGTTTTGTGTCCTAGAAACTAATTTCACTTGGTAAAGAGGCCCTTGTGGCTGATTTCACCTTTTCCAATGAATAAGAACTTCCAGTTAAATTAAAATCATGGCCTTCGATCTGTAGGCCAAAGCATATGCTCTATGTCCAGTCGCGGACTTGTGGGTAGTCCAATAAGCCTGTAATGCAATGGAATGTCATCATCCTAGTTGTCCTTAGCTTTAGTTAACCGTTTCTTCAAAATGAAATTCACAATTTTATTCACAACCTCCGTTGGCCCATTTGCTTGTAGGTATGCTACTGCCAAAAAGCTTTTCTCGATCTTGTACCGATTGTAGAGAACTCAGTACTTTCAAACTAAGTTCAATTGTTCGCTATAATTTTTTGAGGTGCTCCAAAATTATAGATAGTATTCTTCATAAAAAGTTGATCATTTTGTTCATTATGATTGTGGTAAGCAGTTCTGCTTTAGCCCCACTGTAAAGTAATCTGTGTGTTTAGCTCCTCCTTTCGACATCGATAGCACACTGATTATATCAAATCTTTAAACCACAAATGGTCACGGGCTAACAATCTATGTAAGCCATATGGATGGGGCACTCCGAGTTTTTGCGAACCTATGGCATTAATGGCACCGTATGGTGTAATCAATGGTATCTTGACTTATTAACGGCTAAAAGTATCCATAACTAAGTATCTAATTCACCGACGGCCACCCCCTACACGTTCGCCATAGTACACTCATAAATTTCTATGTGATCTTCCTAGTCTCATTCTTAGTTATACATTAAAGTAGGGTAGTTAAGAAACCTATCTTGTATAGCGCTCCTTCTTCCATCATAACCGCTACACTTTACGAAGGAGTTTCTTTCGCTCTCTCCATCCTTTTGGAAGGGTTCCCTTGAGCATATAGTTCTTGACCGGAGTCATCCATGACTCCTCCTCTTTGGCTTCCAAAATCCAGTCTGTGTCCATCTATTCGATGCTTGGAGCGGACAAAAACTCCACTGAAACCAAACTCAATAGTTATGTATATCCAGAGCTAGCTAACTTTGTTAGTGAATCAGCCTTTGCATTATCCTCTTTTGGGATCTAAGTACTTGTGTAATGCTTTATATTATTCAATAGTTCTAGTGTCTTCATCAGGTAAGGGGCAAGTCTCACACCCGTAGCCAGGAATTCCTTCTTTACCTGGAAAACCACTAATTGGGAGTCGCTAAATTTATGCTGAGTCCTTACCACTAGTTCCTTTGCTATCTTGAGTCTTACCATCAATGCTTCATACTCAGCTTTCTTGTTAGTTGCGGGGAACTCTAGTTTAATGCATAGCAAACTGATTGTCTTTCTGGAGTCATAAGTTCCACTCCTGCTCCAGAACTACATTCATTAGAAGCTTCATCTACAAATAATTTCCATTGAGAAATTGTACCATATATCTTCCTCATTATAGTCCCATGTGGTAAATTCAGTGATGAAATCCATTAATTAATATGTCGTTCTTGCCCTCCTCAGATGGTAAGTGACTTCATATTGGCTCACTTCCATATTCCATTTTACTAACCTTTCCGAAGCCTTAAGTCAGTATAGTACCTTCTTCAAACGTTGATCCATCAGTAACTTAATCAGGTAAGCCTTAAAATACAATAATAGCTTCCTCAATGCAATTAACAAGCAAGAAGCGAGTTCCTCCAACTTCGAATAGGTCTTTTCAACTCAAGTAAATTGCTTGCTTACGTAGTAGATTGGCCTCTAAATCCTTGCCTCTTCACATACCAATGCTGCACTTAATGCATGAGTGGACTCTACCAAATAGATGAACAAATCTCCTCCATCCAAAGGTTTGGATAAAATGGTGTTGTTCTCATATGCCTCTGTAATTCCTCAAAGGAATTTTGACATTTATTCATCTAATCGAATCTTTTTCCCATTTTGAGTACATCAAAGAATGGTATATACTCATACATTGCCTTTAATATGAAAGAATCAAAGTGGCCACCTTCCTGTTCAAGCTCTGAGGCTCCCTCTTCATGGATGGAGCAGTTACATTCCTTAAGAGATTAACCTACTTTAGTTAACTTCAATACCTCTCGATTTCATGATAAATCCTAAGAACTTTCCTAATGCAACTCCAAAAGAACACTTCAACTAATTTAATGTAACACTCTAAACATATCCAAAAGGTAATCCATGTAGTTCCTTGATATCAGTGACTTCATAGGCATATCATCCATGTACACATGCACTGTCCATCCTATCTGATCCATAAGCATGGAATTTACCAACCTTTGGTAAGTAGCTCATGCGTTCTTTTGACCGAATGGCATTACCCAGTGATAGTACACTCCTAATTATGTTTTAAAACTTATGCGCACTTGATCCGAAATGTGCATCTGTATCTATTTTGTAGCCAGAATAAGCATTCAAAAAAAAGAGCAACTCGTGTTTGACAGTCCCGTTTAAAAATTGGTCAATCTTAGGCAAGGGAAGTTAGCATTCAAGCATGCTTTATTTAAGTCCAAGTAGTCAATACATGTCCACCACTTCCCGTTTGCTTCTTGACCAACATGAGTTTCGATACCAATTTAAGGTACAATGCATCACAGATAAAGCCTATAGACTTAAGCTTGTCCACTTCCTCTCCCAATGTAACGGATTGCTCCGGTCCCAAACTATATCTCTTTTGTTCACAGGTGGATATTTTGGATCCACATTCAATGCATGACATGCTATCTGTGGTGATATCCTGCACATATCTGAACTTGTCCAAGCAAATGCATTCAAATTTTCTAAGATTAAACTGACCGATTCCTTCCTCAATCCCATGTTGAGTTGAGATCCGATCTTAAGGAACCAAGTAGGATCATCCATATGGATTAGAAAGTTTACCATTAGCTAAGTTAACGCTGCCCATACTTCCTTTGTCTTCTTACTAGAATTTATAGACTAATAGAATCTGCTATGGTTTCCGAGCCATGCTCCGGTGCTAATTGCTATGCTTTTGGTCTCTTGATGCAATGATTTCTCTTCACATTCTTTCCTTTTTTCCATCACTTTGCTTCTCTGAGTTTAGCGACATAACATTCTCGATCAACGATCTGTAGCCCTTAATCGATTAAACCTCATTCTTCGTAGGGAACTTCATCATCAAACCCCAAGGACCTAGTACTATTCTAAAATCAAGTATTGGTCCACCAAATTGGTATTATATGCCAAATACTTATCCACAATTACAAATTTATAAATCCGTACGATCTTTTAGTCTCTATTTCCTAACTTTATGGACAAATCAATAGTCCTAATGGGTTGCTTCACCTCAACAATAAATCCTTGAATACTAGACTACAAGGCTTAATATCTATATAATTATCCTCATTTGATCAAATGGTTTTTGAGTATTCAAGGATTTATACTCAACATAAATCCCTATTATCTATATCCACCAAGACTCGGTGCACTGTAGTAGGGCCAACAACCGCCGTTATCACCATAGGATAAAATTTCGGCACTTCAATTCCTTTAAAATCCCTAATATGGAATATGATATCATCAGTTGTCAACCTTTGCTGCTTAGGCGGAGCTTCATCCTACTTCTCGAAAAAACTCACCCACGGTACACTCCTTATGGAACTTACAACCAAACTATATTGTTCCAAATTTTCTCTGCTAGATGAAATCATCCAATTATCGTGTTAATAACAATCCTTCCTTCTGGTAGCCTGGGCCCTTCTCTACTAAGTCCTTATTAGGCATTTAGCCCGGCTTAGTATTTTATCCCCTATCCTACGGATTTCTAACAAATTGCCATAATTTATTCTTTTTTGTCAACTCCTCAGTGAAATCTTGGAGATGCCTAAAATCATGCGTATTATGCCTTTGAGTTTTATGAAACCTATAAAACTTCCAAAGGCACTTTTCTCCCCTTTTCGCCTCTCTCTTAGGTGGCTTCTTATACCTTTTCATGCCTTATGTGGTAAGGTATATGTTTTTGAGTGTATCATTCAGAAGTGTGCGATCATCTGGCCTCATAATCCTTGGATGCTTTTTGGCATCATTCTGCGTGCCCCTAATGCATTGATTCCTTTTTCTTTGTTTACTAGAATTACTTACCTTTACAGCCACATTACCGATTCTCTCATTGGTTTATTTGATATCTACATTGCTTTGAATTACGTCCTTCGACTATCTACCACCAGCCTTTACATCAACCCGACTTGTTTGTTACGACCCAAGAATAAGTTTGCCTTGTGATGGAGCACCTCCATTGTTGTTGGCTACTTCATCCTCAACCATTTCCCAAAGTATTGTCCGAATGTGTGCCCTAAACCAATGCCGTCAATACCATACTCTCGTTGGGATTGTTAATTTAGTTAACAATAATATTGAACCAATTCCCTTTAATGACTCCTTAGGTCCCTAAGAAAGGCTTAACAAGCATATCACATTCTTATGCCGAGTGACATGGAGCTTGAACTGCTCCATTAACTTTTTAGCTAGCTCAACAAAAGTCAAAACTGATTTTGGCATGAGCTAAGTAAATTACAATAGCGCAACTCTAGCTAAAAACGAGGAAACACCTATAACGAACCGCATTTGTATCTCTGGCACTATTCATATGCCACTCATACTTCTGAGGTCGGTACTCTCATTATACGATGACATTTTAGGCGTCATAAACTTCCTGTGACACTCTTCCCTTGAGATGTTCTCCGCGAATGGAGTTCTTCTAGAAGTTGAACCCCAGTCTTTGTTCTTTCTCCATTTATTTTCCTCCAACAAATGCTAGTCATATATGTAATATTTCCTTCACTAGCCCGGTACTCCAAAAGGAAGCTATCAAGAGCTATGCCAAAGTGTATTGACTCCACAAACGATCTCGATTTTCTCATTAACATCAAGGTTCTTCGGCCTTTAGAAGAACCACTCCTTCAGCTTTCCTTTGACGTCTAGTTAGCTCCATTGCGGCTATTTGAACATTAACATCGTGAACTTCAACAACTAGTCCTCCTCATCATCAACATGCTACAAATCATCCTCGAAATTAGATAGATTAATGACTTTAGCTCCCTGCCCCTATAAGGACCTCAAATTCAGGTTGGTACTAACCTGATTTTGGTCGGTACCAATCTGAATTTCCTTAACAAGGGCTCAACTACTCCCTCTAATGTTCCTCCCTACTGTTGTAGTAGACTTTTCTGTCTTCTGTTGCTTTCCATCTCTTCTGTTCTGACTAGAAGCATATGAGTTGTCCTCTTAAGATCCAAAAGATGAGAGCTCTATCCTACTCCTACCGATCATTTCAAACTGCTGGATTAGCAATACTATACTTGCTCCATCTGATCATTTCAAATTTCCATATGCTTGCTATTTATAGAGAAGTCACCCGCCGATCGTAAGATCATGAAATACCAAGTCTAACTTTAGATCCTTTCAATGTAGGAATTGAGATGAAGTCCCCTGGCTAGTAAAATAATCTTGGCACCGATCAAAAGTGGTTGATACCGACTTAATTTTACGATGGCATATCATGCCACCTCTCCTAATTTGGTCTTTAGAGGGAGGTTCTAAGTATTTTTCTTTCAAAAATCAATTTGTTACCAAGAGGTTGTGATATCTTCTGTACTTTTCCTTTTCTTTAGAGCTCTTGGGAATAGTTTACCTATTCCTTCAAAAATTGGCCTTAGGATGATTGCTCTAGTCGTTTATCTATTGATCAAGATCCTAGAGCCTCCTAAGATGCTCGAAATCAGATTGGAACAGACCTCTTCCAAGTCAGTATCAATCTGATTTTTTGTGCCTTTTGCTTTTTCAAACTCTTGAGGTCCCTTCCGAAGGCCTTCAAAGCATACCACCAAGTCATTGAACTATTCCGTCTACATCATGACATCCAGATTCATTTGAGTACTACTTGGCCTAAAAGCCGGATAACATCTACTTAAAGATATGGTGAATGGGACATCACAAGAAACGGGGATAATACCTGCATGAAATAAGTCACAAACAACTAAAACCTAATATCTAATTAACAAATCAAATTAGTGAAAGGTTAAAGGGTAAGAACAAGTCATTTAGAAGTGACCAAGAATTGACGATTCATAAGAAATTCCCGATTTTCCAAGTAATTGAGAGTTAGCAAAAAAACACTAGGCTTCGAGAATTGCTGATGAAGTTAAGAAGTGTCAAGTGGTAGGGGGATATAAAATAACTTCACCTATGTGAATGTAAGTGTGGTACCGCTCGCCATGAAAGTTTTAGATGCACTCTTTGGATCATTCATACAATCGAGAATGTAGCGCATGGTCATAATAGTGCTAAGTTCAAAAAATTTAAGATATTATTTTTAGGACAAAACAAGTTATAAAACATATCCGGTATTATTTCCAAAAAGTAATAGGTTAGAGGCTAAGGATACAATTTACTTTAATATTACTTTGGCATATTTATACTAAACTATGTTTTAAGTCATAGACAACTTCTTGTATGCATGTAATCTAGTATTATGTTTTAGAGTATAGAAATAATGGATGATAAGGATAAAACAGGTAAAATCTACTTATGAAATTAAAGTGAGGGAATGTTGAGTATTTAATTGAACAATGAATATACAAGTTTTTCTTTAGTCCCATATCTCAAAATATATTTTAGGAATGGGTTATGTACACCAAACTTTGATTTATCTATTTGTTGGATAAATCGAATGATATGGACCGAAATGGGCTATGCTGGAAAGCGAGTGAGTAAACGTGAATTTCCAAATGCACTTATCATGCACTTCGCACATACCCACATGATCCTGTTACCACAACTTAGCCTCTGCAGCGGTGGTGACTTTTGAACAGTTATACTTTTTTGAATTTTAAATTTTATGCTTATGTCAATTTCTAATAGTCATGGCTGAACAAATGCATATAGGCCGTCTATAAATATCCTAATTGTCTTCTTCCACAATACATATCTTTAAAATGATTTTCTTCACCCTCTCAAAATTTAGAATTATGTCTGCATTCCTCCTTTCCTTTTTTAAATCATGGGGAAATATTTGCCAAAAATTTACAACACGCTCTTTCCAAGTGAGGGCAGGTAACTTTTAAAAGAATGTGTCGATTTTGATAGGCCTCAAAGTCGTATCATTTTCACATCCACATATACTTCGAAACTAATGATTTTTGAAGTTGTACTCAAAACCATGGAGAGTTAAATAAATACGGCCTCCATTAAAATGATGAACCAAGATATGATTAAACTCGATCCATTTGATTTTAACAACTTCACACACTAGACAAACACTATGACTTTTTACTCACTGGACTAGATTTATCCAATTCTTCGAATCTAGACTTGGCACCCTTTTGTGAACAAAAACCCAATGATGCTGACGAAGAAAAGAAGGTACGTGCTAAACACAAGGAAATCTATCATGGCCACATCTTATATGAGCTATCTGATCGACTATACGATTTCTACAAAGAGACAGAGGCAACACTAGAAATCTAGAGTGCTTTAGGGAATAAATCAAGGTATAAGAAGAAGGTACAGATAAATTTTATTGCAGAGTACGTTGATTTTGAAATGGCCGAATGGAAACCAATACTTAGTCAAGTTCATGAGTTACATTGAATTATTCATAAACTGAGTGCTTTTAATATTAAGCTTCTCTAATTGTTTCTGGTTGGCGCTACAATTGCAAAATTTCCCCTGACTTGGAGAAAGTATAGAAAAATGTTTTTTCATAAAACCTCAAAAATATCTTCGTATTGAAGAAGTGTTTTGCAATCACAAAAAATAAGGGAATCTATCCAAAACTGATATCAAAGTTAGGGAAACAGAAGCACAAAGTAGCAACCATAATAATGGTAAAAACGCAGTTACAATGGAAATTGTGCAATAAATAATAAAAAGAAGAAGAAAATGTAAAGTGTTACAACTGTGGGTAAAATGGACATTATGCAAGAGAATGTCGAGGCCCATAGATTGTTGCTAGTGTTTTAGAAGAAGTAATTTTGGCCATGACATTAGAAATCAATATGACTGACACATGTGATGATCAAGGATTTGACTCTGGGCCGACTACTCAAATGAGAGATAACAACCATGCCCAAGTTAATGGGAATGGAAGCGTTGTCTTAGACTTTAATTTTAGAAACGTAGGTACACTTATTAATGTTCTTCATGTACCAAATATTAGTAAGAAGTTAGTTTTCGTTGATCTTATATGTAAAAGAGGATTACTTGTTATCTTTATGCCAATAAAGTCATTATCACAAAAAAATGCAACGTTTGTAAAAAGCAATATGGTTGCATTAGGACATACAAGCTAAGTATTAATAATAATATTGCTTCTTATATTATTGAGTTTTACAGTTAAAAGCATGATGGATTAACATGTATGATTTAAATCCAATAGAAAATTTGTAAACTTGGTTTCATTAAAACTGAGGGATCTGGCTGCAATAAATGTGAGATTTGCATGCAAACTAAGATAACCAAGAAACATTTTCCTGGATTTTAACAAAATTTCGGAATTTTAGACCGAATATATTTTGATAAGCACACACACTGAATGGTATTTTGAATCATAGGGAAAGAAGATACTTCATTACTTTTATTGATGATTACCATCCGACCTAAAATTTCGATCATTTGAATTTATAATATTTAATTGATTTCAAATATGGGAAAGTAAATTTATAAGTTAAATAACTTGAATTTCAAATAAGCGATATGTTAGGTAATTAAATTGATATATAAATATTTGGTAATTTAAAATAATTGAATATTGAATTTGAAATGAATGAATGATTTTGAAAGTTGATTTAAATTTTGTTTTGATAGAAATGAAGATAACAAAATTTTAAGTTTGAAATTTGAAATGAAAGAATGGTTTTGAAAGTTGATTTAAATTTTATTTTAATAGAAATGAGGATAGCAAACTTTTAAATTTGATTATAAAGTGGTTAAAGTGATTTTGAAAATAACTTATTTTAAATTAACAAATGTAAATAGCCTTTCGGGGAACTATCTCAGATTTCGACAAAACCAATATCATTGGATCCGTAATAATGAGTTATAGCATGTCGTCGAATTTCATGGCGATTGGACGTATCATTTGGTCGTGTAAGTTCGAAACCCGTAGAAATTAATTTCAAAATCAATATAATAATGTGATTTGAAAAACTATCTTCCTTATATGATCGAATTAGGTCTTGAGACTAGTTCCATTGTGTTTAGAAGGGGTATTACATAAAGAAAGCTAGGCGGCATTTCTTGATAGGAGTTCAAAATTTTCGGACATTCAAAGCTAGATATTTTTTAATATATGAAATTATATATTCTCCTATACCATTCTCATCCTTCACCGTACACACCATTACCCTCATGTATAAGTCCATACTCCCCTCTCCTTTGAAAAACATTCTGTAAGTTAGAAGAAGAAAAAATGGATGATCCAGACTTTGGAAATTCAAAACATATCCAAATAAAATCATAAAAATAAAAAGTTTACATCTTAGAGTCGCAAATAAGGAGATTTATCATATATTAAGAAATGGAAGGTGCAACATAGGTTCGAAGGAGGTGATAGTTTTACAGTAATACTAAATAGTAGGCTAAGGTTTGCAAATTTGAATAGTTTAGGTATTAATTTGTGAAATAGAATTTGGATTTGGGTAGAGGAGGTCGTTTGGCAGCCGCAGCAGGTTTCTGGTGGAGTGCAGTGCTTCAGAGGGTCGGTGGTGGTAAGGAGAATGTCACGATTTTATGGGGTGACGTCGAGGTGATGGGATTGTGACGAGGAGGTGGAGATTTTATATGGAAGCCATTAGTGAAGTTTTTTTTTGATTTTTATTGAAAGATGAATGAGAAAGAGGGGGAAGATAAGCTCAGCCATGGTGGGTTCAAATTTTGGAAAGAGCAGGATGGAATTGAGGAGAAGATGAATTAGTGTTTTAAAGACGATTAGTTAATTAATATTGTAATTGGTTATTTAAATTTTAAATTTAAGACCATTTAACTAAAATTGCATGACTCTCTCGTTCGAGGTCCAATCAAGGTGCAAATTTTTGCATTGCTCTCGTAATGACGTAAGCCTCACAAAGGAACTAGTTGGGACAAATTTGGTGACTATTAAAATTAGAGATAAAATCAGATGTCTTTCGATTTTAGTTCCAAACCGGAATGCCCCAGCATCAACTGGATTAATTGAGAGTTAATCATACCTTTTTGGCTAATCAGTAATATTTTATAGTTGACAAATTGTTGATTGAATGTTTGGATGATTTACTATTTTATATTGTTGATTTAGACATATTCCCGGCTTTGGAGCGGACGAGACCCTATTATGTTTCTGTGTAAGAACGGATGACCTTTTTATACGATCTCGTCTGGAAGCAGTTGAATTTTATATTATTTGATCATATATTGCATGTGACGTAGGGGGATAGCTCGGAGGGATCCGAAAGGATATCTCATACTGTTGATTTTTATTTTTCATATAAATTGATATATGATCTGTTGAATACTATAATTGATCACATGGATAATCTTCCCTATTTAGAGCTATAGTAACCTTGGGCTATACTTTTGGTATTTTGAAGTATTATAAAATGAAGATTTAGTTTAAAACGGATTTAGGTGATTTCAAAGATGTACATATTTTTTGTAACAATTCTTGAATTACTAAAATAGCAAATGTAATTTAAATTTTTTTAAAGGTATGATTTTTGGAAGTTATAAATTAATTATTATATAAAATATTCAAAATAGAGATTTTTGAACTATGGATAAAGGTTTTTAAAATTTTAATAATAAGTCTATCTTTTATAATAAAGGAAATTGGTTTTAAAAGAAGATAATTTAATAAAATTATTCATCAACTATTTTATATAAAGTGATGTGTGTGTATACATATAAGATTCATTTATAAATGTGGTAGTTTATAAATGGGAAAATGTACACAGGTGATATTTTACAAAATAAAGTGAAGATTTGTTAAATTGTATTGTTAATAAAAGGATAGAGTTATAAATGGTGTTTATAAATAAAGGGAGACTTTATCATTGGATAAATTTGGAAAGTAAATCACAATTGCAGATTTATAGTAGTATGTTGAATGTTGTTTTAGAAAAATAGTTGATTCCACTTTGAAAGTTGAAAGTGTAATGTATAAGAGGATAGAGTTGTAAATGGGGCTTCATGAATAAATGAATTTTATAAGAATGAAGTTTATAAAATAGAAAGAGATTTATAAATATAGTTTTTAAATATGGAAATGAGTATGTTAAGATTTAAATATGGATTTTTATCAAGGAAATATATTTATGTTTATAAGAGTTCGTTATTTATATTGTTTTGAAGTTGTTTATGAATATTTTGATATTTTGAAAGGTTAATTATTTAAGATTATTAATATGGTTTGAAATTAAATATAATTATTTATTAATAAAGTTTTAGAAATTGATTATTATTGATTTAGTAAGATGGTTTCTAGATTTATTTATTATAATTTTAAGATGTTTTAAAGTTAATATTTATTTATTTACATTGATTAATATTATAAAATAGTATTTTAACGTAATGGTTAGAATTTATTTATAAATGTTTTCGACATTTATAAACCGGGTTTTATAAATAGATGTGGGTTTTATAAGAGGAATCTTATAACATGGTTTGGGGAAAAACTTAAAGGAAGATTGAAAAAGGGTACAAATAGTTTTGTAAATGAATATATGTTTAAATTTTTTTTAGAAATGGGGTTATAGATTATAAAGGGATTTTTATAAATGGTTTTAAGGATTTTGAAAGTGTTTATAAAAGATTTTAAAAGTGTATAAAAAGAATGTATACGTGATTTAAATTGATTAAAGAGAGTATAAATGATTCGTTGAGATTTATGAAATGGTATGTAAATGGTTTCAGAAATTTATAAGGGAGTTTATACATGACTTAGAATTGCATGTAAATAAAATCTTACTCGGTGTTGGTGAATATACATATACCGTTGAGATAAGTATATGGATATTTTGCAAGTATTGAAATATAAGGATTTGTAGATACATATATAACTTTGTAAAAACGAATTTTAATTCACGTATTTACAAAGTGAATTTAAAATCAAAGATTTATTAAGGAAGCTAGTGGTTGCTTATGTGCTTAACCAATGTTTGTTTCCCTTGTTAAATAAAGCCCTGATTTGGATGTGTGTTTGTCAATAGTTAAATAGCTAACTATCGAATTCTGACCCAAATGTAACATTGGAAATATCTAGGAGAAACATATGAGTTATATAGCACAATCATCTCTGATGATGCTGTAATATGTATATAAATATCGTTTCGTTCTTCTAGGACAATAATAAGGAAATCCATCCACTAACGGTTAGGAGTTGATCTCCGCTCTTATCTTTGACTGTTTATTTCCTAAAGAACCGGTTAAGTTTACTAGAAGTTATCAAAAGTTGTCTCGAAGAGAATGAGATCAGATATGTTATCCGAAAAACACTTCGATTCAATTCAAGCGTTTTGAAGTGAAGACATCTTGATGATAATGGAATTGAAGACGGAGCTCTCAAATGTTACGTTCAATCCCAAAACGAACTTGTTTGGATGAATACTGGTATTGCATTGTTGCCTTGAAGGCAGTGTTAGTAATCCAAGTGGAAAGTACAATATAAAATGTATAACGTAACCTCAAGCCTCATTAATCGAGAATGAATATGTAGTAGGGCAAAGTGGGACACTCCCATGTAGGGTATGATCATCCTTATCTAGAGTCGATATTATCTCTCATTTTTATGCTTCGGTACCCATTAGTGGAGGGGTGATCATATTCGGTACTATCAAGTAAGGGCTAGGCCGGTAGTGTATTGGTAGGGGACCCAGGCAAGGTCCTTGGTGTTATTTTATCTAGAGATGCACCGTGACGGGTGGTACCCCAGTAGTCATTGCATGGAATCCACTATCCAATACAAGCCTTTACGGTTTTAGTTTTATACCTATTATGCCGCAATTTAATCAATGTAACAATTTCGGCTATGAGTAATAAGAATTTATATCTTAGACACTATCATAATATCAGAGAATTTCATATGAAATATTTTGGTTATTATAAGGTAAAAACACGTCTGTGATTTGTCTACAGCATGGTCTTATGAGATACTTTTTGCTTTCAAAGGGTTTTTATAACTTTAAAATCCAAGTCGGGTGTGCTCTCTGACGCTGGTTTTCAAAACTGACTCGGATGTTATTTTATTATAATGCTTTGGTCAGATCGAGCATATTCAAAGATTGCTTTGGATGCATTGGAGCTTAAGTAACGAGTTGGAGGTCTTCAAGTCGTATTCACATATATGTTTATTTTCCACTGCTTTATTGTTGAAATCATAAGCAATTGTGAGGACATGTTCTTATAATTGTCCAGGTTGATGATTGTAATTTGTTGTTGTACTCTGATGGATGTATATATATATGTAACTGTTCTATTTTGTAAAGATCATTGATATTACATTATATTTTATTCCACTGCAATCATGAGATTCTGTTTTGTTTTTATTTCTTTTATCTTCTTCTTTCTCTCCTTCTTTCTTCTTGTCCTTCTTTCTTCTTTCTTTTCCCTTAACAATCGGGTTTTCCAGCATTTGATTGTTCGGTGCATAACATCATGGATGCATTGGTGTTAATTTTTAAGGGTCGAAATTCCCAGTTGTTACATTTGGTATCAGAGCTGAAGGTTAAGCAAGAATCTTGGCTTGGTGGGGCAACTTATAAAGAGATAAGGTAATGGAATGCCTTACTACGAGTTTTGAGTTATTATATATATATATATATATATATGTATGTATGTATAAAAGAGCATGTTTGTTAGTAATTACAAAATTGTTTTATATTGTGTTAATTTATCTGTTGAGTGGCTTGTAAATTCTGGTCGACACGTAGGACTCCACAATATCAATAGTGGTTCTAAACACTTAAACAAGGAAAACAAACACAATACTGATTTGAGAGTTGTTAATTGAAATAATTTTACCTAAATTATATTTTATATATAAAGAGGTTTCAAAAATTATTTTAGTTATATATGGTGTATCTGGTTGTTAGTGAATGAATATATTTGATTATTATCATTTGTTATTGTTATAATAAAAGTTATTATTATTATAATCTAAACAAAAATCAATAGTTATGAAATGATATTATTTAAGAAGTAAGATTTCATAAATACGAATTATAAGTGTGATTATAAATGGGAAGGAAATGAAATAGTATGAGTATACTTATAAATATGATTTGTAAATAAAAATGGAATTAAGGAAGAAATTTGAGAATATAAAATTCCATTGATTTGAAAAAAGATTTTTAATGATTTTGGAAAGATAATAATAGTATTATTTTGAAAATATTTTGGTTAGAAGTATTGTAAAATAGGATTTAAAAGGAAATAGAAAGCACCGGACTTACTTCAGCCGTTGGAAAATAATTTCGTGTTGACTGCAACATTATCGACATTCATTTTTGAGTTTCTAAGTAATGAATTGTTACCATTAAAGTTAAGATTGGAAAAAATATTTTAACTTTAAAATCTAAAGTATGATTTGATAAATATATGGAAATAAGTTTTGTAATTTAAAAATTGAAAATGTCATAGATAAGAAAATAAAATTTAGAATTTTTATATGAATTTAAAATTTAACTTTAGAAAAGTTAAATAAATTGAGTTAAAGAAATGAATCAAATGAATTTTAACTTAAGAAATGTTAAATGAAATTAAATTTGATTGTATGAATTAGTGAAATAGATATGAACTTGAGTTGTAGAGTGAAATTCTACTTGAGTTATAAAACAAATTGAATATGTTTGGTGAGTTGTTTGATAGGATTGAATATGAACTTGTGTTTCGAAGTTAAAATAAACATAAGAAGTGCTGTATAAAATATTTATAATAAACTTAAGCAATTATTGTGTGAAAATGGTTCAAAAATGAATTTAATATGAAATGAAATGTTGTTAAATATAAATTAAATTCAAAATGAATGTAAACCAATTGAGTGGGAATAAATTGAATGCAAATTAATTGAATGTGAATAAATTGAAAACGAATCGGTTGGATGTTAAGAAAAAAATGGAAGTGTATAAATATAATGTTGACATTGGAAAACGTAAATCCATATGGTTATGAATTATTTGGATGAACATTTTTTTTGATGATTTCTATTGTTGCATTTGCTAAAAGTGCATTTACTAAAATTGCATATAGTTAACGTATATTTTATGTTATATAGTGATGTTGCTTTCTATAAACATATTCTCATTGGTTGTTGAGTGATTAGTAGGTTAGAATGGAGAATTATTAGCATTTGGAGCTCGCTTTCACTTTTTTTTGGTGGTATATGCTTGCTAATACTAAAATAAGGTCCATATCTCGGATTATGTATCACATTTTTATATTTTCCCTATGGAATGCCTCGTCCTCGAAGATGAAATGTGTTACCACCTAATATCCTTTCGACCATGTCGAAACCCTAGTAAATAGAAGGCAAAAATGAACAAGAGAGAGAAGCACCAATAGGACCTTTTGAAGGAGTCTAAGGGATGCAACAGCCTAGACAAGAAGTACCAAAACCCTTTGAATGGTTCGAAAGGTTCAAAAGCACAATTCCGCTTCAATGACACCATTCGAAGCAGGTGCTTATGCATGCATGAAGACCTTTCAAATGAGTTAATGAAGCTGCTTTCGAAGACAATGCATGACAACCTTTCATATGCGCGCCAAATCTTTCGAGACCAAAGGTTCACATTCACTCAAATCACTTAGAAGCACACTATGGTCAGAACAACCCCTTCGAAAGCAGATTTAATCCTTTCGAACTGGTCGAAGCCTTCATTATCCAGGGAAGATTCTGCATCCAGTCGCAAGAAAAAGATTGGAAGCTATTAACAGTGTCGGAACTATTAGCATTTTAACACCTTCGAAACCCTTTGAGACAGCCAACCGACAGAGTCGAAAGCTCCTACAAAGCAACATAAAGAAGTAAGGCGCAACCATCCCTATTTGCACGAGAATTGGTCACAAACCCCGAATGTAGTGAAAGAACCAGTGTTTACACACAAATCTCAATATCCAAAAACAGATCTTTGATCCAAACGACGTAGAAAGCACAAATGAAGAAATAAGAAAATTAAAATGAGAAAGAAAACAAATGTAACAACCTGTAAATTCAGAAATTATTTTATTGTAATTTCATTGAAAAAAAATTTTGAATTTAAAATCATTTAAAATTGATAATTGGGTTAATGATATTTATTTTGAGTTTGGGGTGAATTATTTTTCTAAATTAAAGTTAATTTTTTTCTAAATTTCAAATTTTGGTCAAAAATGGTCAACGTTTGACTTCCTGTTGACAATTTTAAAATTTGAATTTTAAATTTTATTCCTTTTATTTTGAAGCTGTATTTGATGCTAGTATTTTATCTACTTTTCGTTTTTAAAATTTTTGTTTGTACTTTTCAAACCGTAAATTTTCAGCGTATTTCATGCAGTTACTTTCCATAAATTATTTACATATTTTATTTTGATTTTCTTTGGGGTTGAATTTTTTCTGCATCTAACTTATTTATTTTGAATGGGTAGTCTAATATACTCCGTAGTCCTAAAGTCACATGAATTCGCGTTAGAGAAATGAGAAGCCATCCATTGTATTGCCGTTCAATTGTTGTTGGTGATCATTGCTTTGCCGTTCAAATTTTGGTGACCATTCATATTTTGGCACGTTAAAATATTGTTTACTAACCTTTGGTTCTCATTCGATTCCTTTATTTTACTGCTCTTCACTTCCCCTCTTCCTCAATTTTTTTCTTCCTCCTCATTTTTTCTTTCTGCGGCAAGAAAACATTTATGCAGTAAGTTTTAAATTGTTATCCTTCTTCCTCTTCATTTTCTTCATTGCTCATGTGTTAGGCCACCAAACACTTGGCCTTCCACCAAAGTTATGATCGGCTTCCCACCATCAAATCAAGCCAAGCCTCCACTCCTCAAACATTGACGCGACCATCAGCCCCCCTTAACCAAAGTTCCACTTGTCGATACCACATCTCCTTCACCTCCATAGCCAGCTTCCATCGCATCATCCCACCACCAAACTAAAGCCTAGCCGAACCCTATACCATCATCACCAAGCCTAGCCAAGACCATCAGGACATCCCTCCTCACCACTTGCATAGCCAAACCACCTGTTATCCTCACCTTGATTTCCCATCTACCCATCATCACTTGCCATTGACATAACCTTCCATTGCTCTGCCGTGAACCGAAGAAACCCATTGCCGAGCCTTGACCTGTCCAGTTGCATGATGAAGCCTACCCTGAAACCATGTTGATCGTACCCAAAATTGTTTGGTGGCCGAGCATTTTGTTTGGTGTCCGAGCATTTTGTTTAGTGGCCTAGCATTTTTGGCCTTCAGGCTAAACTTTCTATGTTTCTTTATTATATAAAGGATATTATGTATATTTTGTTTTGTTTTGCTGATTGAGCTAAAAACCTTTCCTGTGGTTTTACAAATTTTATTTCATGCATTTTTATTTTGTTTTGGCGTTGAGTTAAAAATCTTTCATGTATTTTTATAAATCTTGCTTTGTGTATCTTATTTATTCTGCGTTGAGTAAAAACTATTCAGGTGTTTTTATATAAACTTTATTTGGTGCAAATTATCTTATTTACGTATGTTTGTTTTGTTTTATAAATTTTATTTTATTTTATTTTGGGTTGAGAAAAATATTTACATATGTTTATTTTGTTTTCTAAGATTCAAGTTTGGATTCTCCTTCCGTTTGAGTTGTTCGTGATTTGTCATGCCTTTCCGAAGTCGCTTTGTTGTGTTTAAACTTCATCTCTAGCCAAAGAAGGTGAGTTCATTACTCTCGACAAACATACTTATATTTTTGTGAATTAATGTCATTTGGATTGTATGAAATGTATGTGTATGTTAGTAGTTTCATATATGCTAGCTATGTTATCACATGATGTTATACCAATTATGATCACATGCCATGACATGTTGTATTATCCTGTTACTTTATTTCCCGTTCTCACACTACAAGTTCCCTCACTATCGATTTACATACCCGAATGGACTTTAGAATAGGGAAAAATCGCGATGAGATGAAATGATAGGCTCGAGAGATTTTTATTTGACTTGGGATTGCGGGTTTAAAATGATATGAAGCCCGAGAATTTAATAAGTACGGATTAAAATGATACATATATGTATCACTTGACCATAGATTAGAAAATTATATATAAACCCGTGGTTGGTTTTAAAATAACTTTTAAAATTACTAAGTATTTTGGATTTTTAAAATATATGGATTTTGACTTAAATTTAAATTTATGATTTTTAAAATTTTATATATTTATTTTATGTGTACTAAATTTTTATAAGTAAATAAATGGTTTAAAACATAATTGGAATTTATTTTTTATTGTAAAAATTTGACTTTAATTTATAATCCAATTTGACTTAGTAATAATATTTTTAATCTAACGTAGTAATATAAATTTTAATTTATGAAATAATGTGTTTTAAATAATTTAAAATAATGAAAAGTTAAGTTAATAGTGTATTTTAACTTAATATAAGAAATACTGTTTAATTCTGATATTTTTGTAATAAATTTTATTTAATCAAAATCATAGTTTAATTAATATCAAAATAAATAATTTATTATAACAAAGTAGATTTTTGTACAATAGCCGTGTTAAATTGTTAAGTATATATAACAATGTGATTTTATATAAGAAGTTAAAGTGGTAAAGACAATGTTTTTGAAATACTATGATTTTAAAGACGACGTTTTCAAAGTGTTATGATTTCTAAATACGATGATTTTAAAAGTGTTATATGTTGTAAAGTATTACGACTTTGAAATTTTAGTGTGTCTCTAAAAGAATATTGGTATTGGATTTAATTCGTTTTGAAAGTGAATATGCTTTGATGAAATAAAATAGAAAACCCATTTGAAAATTTACAACCACGGGTTATAATAACGATTGGTTGTTAAAGAGACCGGGATCGGATAATGTCACACTCTTTACCAATACCGAAAACCACTTTAACAACTGTGTACGCGGTGGAGATTCAAGAATGAAGTAGGATGGTGGCGACATCCTACTAGGGTATATACGTGGGCCCGACTCCCGTGAGTTGGCATAAGGTTGCTAAAAAAGGAGCAATTGATGGGCCAAGTGTTGGGTGCACATTTGATTTGGGAGTGTGGCTCGAGGCGGACGGTAGTTTCTGCTATGCGTTACCACCAACCAAGATGTGTAATTATTATATCTACCCTGGCATTTCCTAGTTGTGTCGTGTTACCTAGCTTAGCGAGACCACTACGAGTTTGTTTTGTACCATACCTATGGAGTGCCTTCTGATAAGCCCAATTTACGGGAAGTTACGGTACTATATAGACTATGTGAATATATTAAATGTGTTAAGGGGGATATGGGTAACGTCTTAATTCTATTTTATTAATATGTTTTTTTTTACTTTAGACATTATTATAATAGCATATTTTATTACATAGTAGATAGTTTAACGGATCCTTAAAGGATGGACGATCCCAAGCATCCTTTACGTTACCGATGCATTTCCATTATAGTTCACTTGCGTTGATTTACATTTTATAAGTATGTGTGTCCTAACACGAGTGTTTTATGTTTGTTATACACTCGGGTCAGCTTGAGCACCACATTTTTTGGATTCACCTTTTTGAGCTAGAGATTTAGCTATATATTTGTTATTTCTATTTTAGTTATTTCCATTCAGCCTTGTTTATGTATTAGCGGACCTATGAATTTGGATTTTCTGTTGCATCTGTTTTCATACTCTGGTATTTTATATTTGTTTTAAGACTTTGTATCTAGTTGCTTCAGGAACTACTATGTTTATTTTATTCCGCGGCAAATTATTATGATATTCTATGTCTGGATTTTGCGATTGATTTTATTTGCTTCAAATTTTATTAACAATATGTTGTTTTGATTCAAGTCCGACATGTGTGGATTTGTTATCGATTTGAATGGTCCAAAATAGCGAGATGTTACGGTTGGTATCGGAGCGTTGGTTTTAGGCAAACCTTAGCCTGCGGAGCAAAAACTCATTAGTGATACCCTAGAATGAGTAAAATCAATCTTAGAACCATTCTTCGTGAGAGAACGTATTTTTTAAGCATAGATGGTTTTCAAATGATTTACAAAGATTATTTTGGATATAAAATTTCCTTGTTTTAAAATCTAAATCTTTCTTAGAATTTCCTTCCTTTTTGAATCCACCTTGTTTAATAGAATTCTTTGACTAGAGTTTCCATTCTAGTTGAATATCCCTTATCTTTTCATATATTTTGTCCTAAAATTCATTCTTCAATTTCCAGGATGGATCGTAGGAATGCTAGAGGTCGCGGTGTGGTCCCAGTTCTAGAACCCGTTGCACCCACTAGGTTCACCACTCTCTGTAAGAAATTCACTCAGCTTGGTGGTACTAATTTTTCTGGATCAGAGACCATCATTGAGGCTCAGCAATGGCTGAGGAGTTTAGAGAGGATTTTTGCTGGTTTGGAGATCACCGATACTCAGAAGCGTCAATTAGCAGCATGGCAGTTGCGGAGTCAGCCTTGGATTGGTGGGAATTTGTTGTAGCCAACACTGATGAGGCAGATATTTTTTGGGATCAGTTTAGGTATTATCTTGAATTAGTTTCTGAGTTCGGTTTTGTATCTCTTTAGAATCTTTCTGAAGTTTGATATCTTGTTCAGGGACGCTTTTGTGGCAAAGTGGATGCCCGTATCAGGAAAGTCCCTGCTATACAGGGAGTTTATGGATCTTAAGCAGGAGAATATGTTATTTTCTGAGTATGAGCCGAAGTTTAATGAACTTTCCAAGTTTGGTCCTATCCTGATTGATACCCTTCTGAAGAAGAATGAGAAGTTTATAGCTGGAGCTCGCCCAGAGTATTATGATCATCTCATCTCTCATGTGCATAGCCCTTTTACTAGATTGATGGATATGGTTATTAGATATGAGAACCCCACTTCTAAGGCACCATCTGTTGCTCACGCTTCTCCATCTCAGTCTGCTTCGGACAACTCTAAGAAGAGGAAGTCTAATTTCCATCAGTAGAAGAAGAATTGGCTTAAGAATCCAGGTTTGGGATCTTCTTCTCAGAGGCGGCCTATTGATCTTTCTTCCATTATTTGCTTCAGGTGTAACCAGAATGGACACTATGCCAATGGTTTCCCTCCTCTAGTTGGAGCTTCTGTAACTCCAGCTCAGATGACTTGACAGGATCTTTGCCATATTTGTTTGTAGCCTGGCCACTTTAAGAAGGATTGTCCTACTCAGCAAAAGGGCAAGCCATCTGGTATCTTTGCAGTTACTTCACCTACCTCACCTTCCCCTAGTGACACCCAAGGTACTCTTCAGGGCACCTTTATCCTGTTTAATTTTCTTGTTCATGTTTTATTTGACACTGGAGCTTCCCTTAGTTTCATTTCTATGGATATTTGTGATAAATTTGAGCATATCCTTTCACCTGAGTATGCAACTGTACCTTTGTGTGTTTCTAATCCTGTTGATAGTCCCACGAAGCTTAGTAGGATTTGTTAAAAGGTGGAACTCTTCTATTTCGATTATTATTTTTCTGGTGGTTTCTATGTTCTTGGTTTCGATGCTTTTAATATGTTGCATGGAGGAGATTGGTTGAAGAATCATGAAGCCGTTATCTCTTGTAATGCCCGAACTGTTTCTCTTATTGATGATCAGGGTAATCCTTTGGTGATTCAGTGCCAAATGCCTTAGGACTTTGCTGGTAGGGTTGTTTTCTCTCTGGATTCTTCTCCTAGTGATCTTGATTCAACTCCTGTGACGCCCTACCTCTATACCCACGCTAGCCAAGAACACTACGGTGTAATGCTGTCAACTAGCACGGAGGATAAGGCTGTTGAGGAGCGACCATCTGTATAATTGCTTTGTGCGAGCACCGATATGCCAGATAAAAATATAACTTTTCATCTCAAGAGGGAATCCGACATACCGACACAAACTCAAAGCTACTACACAGTGGCTATAAAGGTCTTCGGAAACAAATATAGAAATAAACATAACACAAATCAGTCACAGATAATTCATATCACAAAGGCGGAAATAGATATGAATATAACACTAACACATGAAAGTGTATATCAGAGTAGTGGTCAAAAGATCCACGATAATACAAAAGAATAGCAACACGTGCTATACAAAAGAATACAACTATGAGTCTATATCTCAAGTGTATACAACAAAATAAACTACTAATCTAAGTAGTTTGCCCAAAAGTCAGAGTAATGAATCCCAGGGGAGAAGTCAAGCAGAAGCACCTGTAACATCTCGGTCTGACCTGAGTATTATTTCATAAGAAAATAGTAAACGGATCAGTCTAGCTATAAATATCAGATGACATGATATAACATGAAAGATATGGCATAAACATAATATCCATAATGGCATACTACTATAAGCATGTAAATGATAATCAACAAAAGATTAATCAATATCACAAGAACCTTCTCAAAGATCCAAAGAGGGCATCATACCCTAAACCTGTACTCATAACAAGTCAATTATATAAATTTCAGAAATCAACACACGAAATCCAGAAATCAGCAAAAAGGTATATGTGAGTGGAATCACACAAGTGGTGTCTAGGCTAACCGAAAAAGTATGTGTGAATGGAATCGCACAAGTGGTGTCTAGCCTAACCAAAAAGCAAAAAGGTATGTGTGAGCGGAATCACACAAATGGTGTCTAGGCTAACCGAAAAAGTATGTGTGAATGGAATCACACAAATGGTGTCTAGCCTAACCAAAAAGCAAAAAGGTATGTGTGAGCGGAATCACACAAATGGTGTCTAGGCTAACCGAAAAAGTATGTGTGAATGGAATCACACAAATGGTGTCTAGCCTAACCAAAAAGCAAAAAGGTATGTGTGAGCGGAATCACACAAATGGTGTCTAGGCTAACCGAAAAAGTATGTGTGAATGGAATCACACAAATGGTGTCTAGCCTAACCAAAAAGCAAAAAGGTATGTGTGAGCGGAATCACACAAATGGTGTCTAGGCTAACCGAAAAAGTATGTGTGAATGGAATCACACAAATGGTGTCTAGCCTAACCAAAAAGCAAAAAGGTATGTGTGAGCGGAATCACACAAATGGTGTCTAGGCTAACCGAAAAAGTATGTGTGAATGGAATCACACAAATGGTGTCTAGCCTAACCAAAAAGCAAAAAGGTATGTGTGAGCGGAATCACACAAATGGTGTCTAGGTTAACCGAAAAAGTATGTGTGAATGGAATCACACAAATGGTGTCTAGCCTAACCAAAAAGCAAAAAGGTATGTGTGAGCGGAATCACACAAATGGTGTCTAGGCTAACCGAAAAAGTATGTGTGAATGGAATCGCACAAGTGGTGTCTAGCCTAACCTCGCAAACAAAGAGACATCGCACATTGCTAGTCTAAACCATAAAGATGACCGTCATGATCAACGAGAAGCGTCAATTACAATAAGCTAGTAAATATATGAGCTTAGCTTCATGTCCCATAACCACTAGCTTAACTTAAATATTTACGAACAAATTGTAGATCTCCACTAGAAAATTGTCACAAGTGCTTCAATCGAACAAGTCCAAGAATTAACCGATAAAGTAAACGTAAGCGTTTCATACCACTCGTTTTACTAAGTCGTTTAATTAGATTTCTCATACGAGTGAGGTAAAGGTTTGTATATACTAATAGATTGGAAATCGGTTTGAGAAAACGAGCTTTGTTATAAAATAGTGTTGAAATCATTTGAAGAAAGAGTTTTGATATTTACTACTAGTATAGAAAACCATTATATTTTTAAAGTGACAAATTACAAAGAAGATTGTAGGAACAATCAATCACTAAGATTCACATTCAAAAACGTGAATAAAATCCAATGAAATCGATACCGAATCCATCGAAATGGATATTCCAAGAATTCCCAAAGAAAATAAGTCATCAAAGTCGATAATAAATGACAACAACAAAAGGGAGACAACACGAATCGATTAAAGTTGGAAATTCAGACGAATTAGCAATATAGGCTAATCTGGCAAATAGTAGCAGGTCGGTCGACCGGACTCCCTGAGTCGGTCGACCAAACCAGAGGTTGGAAGTGCTCGGGGCACCAGGTCGGTCGGCCGAAGCCTGTAACCAGCACTTCCAAACAGAGACAGGAAGTGCCTGGACTACAAGTCGGTCGACCGACCCAGGGGGCTCGGTCGGCCGAACCTGTAAGCTTGGACTTCCTACCCTATTTCAAAAGAGGTGCAACTCTCGACCAAATTGCAATCGCGCGAGAAACGGCGCTAAGGGTTTATGCCAATCGACTACTCGGCCCTATATGCTCCTCAATGCATCACCAAAAACATGTTCAAACATCAAAGTTAGGATTTTTAACGAATTGAACTCAAAACACTAAAAATTGGAATATTCACAAAAGCAATCAAAATCAAAATCAAATGCACATGAATAAGTGTTAGGAATTCGTATCTAACAATAGAAGAGAATTATAAGCATAGATGTGAGATTAAAAATCTCACCTTTGAACCCAAACGAATGAAGAAGATGCTATGAAGCAATGGCAAGAACAAGCACTCTTTAATTCCAACTCAACAAGCTTGAATCTAAGCTTAAAAGAGAAACATTCCCTAAATTAGGTTTAGGAAATTTCTGAAATCAAAGAGAGAATGAGTTGGAGTAGAAGAAGAGAAGCTTACGAATGGGTTCTTCTATTAGTTTGTAGCAAGAGCTTGATTTGCAAAAAAAACTAGGGCTTGGAGTTTTAATTTCCTCTTCCACTCTCCATTAACATAAAAGCTTGAGTATTAGAAAAATAGAAAAGAAGTGAATGAAGAGGAGAGGGCTGGAACTGAGTTAAGTGGGGTTAATGGGCTCAGCCCAAACCAAAGCCATAAGTAAAAAGTAGCAAAAATCAACTTACTCCAAACATATCAAAGCTTATACTAAAAAAGGTCGCGAACGACATTTTGAACTCAATGGGGGTGGTCTCGAGTCCCAATTCGACTGTTTTCAAAAAGTAGCTTTTCGGACCAAAATCCGATGAACGGTGAAATATTTAAATAAAATATTTAAATATATAATCGATAAATATGCGGGTTGTTACAACTCCTATGGTTCAATGCTATCCCGGTGTATTTGGTGAAGTCACTTCTTTACCTCTCGAGCGGGAAATCGAATTTCGTATTGATCTTATTCCTAGGGCTCGACCTATAGTTCTTCCTCCCAGAAGAATGGCCCCCCATGAGAAGGTTGAGTTGAGGAAGCAAATTGAGGACATGTTCTCCAAGAGTCTGATCAGAGCTAGTCATTCCGAATGGGAAGCAGCTATGGTTTTCGTCACTAAGTCCGATGGTTCTCTTCGGACGTGTGTTGATTATAGGGAGCTAAACAAGCTCACTATGAAAAACAGATATCATATGCCTCGCATTAATGATATGTTTGATCAGCTCTATGGTGCTACTATTTTCTCTCAGCTTAATCTTACCACAGGTTTCCACCGGCTTAGAGTTGCCGAGGAAAGTATTCCCAAAACAGCTTTTCGTACTGAGATTGGGTTGTACGTATGGTTAGTGTGCCTTTTGGTTTGACTAATGCCCTAGCCTTCTTTGTGGATCTTATGAATCATGTTTTTTGTGATGTTCTTAACCAATTTGTTCTAGTCTTCGTCGATTATATTCTTATCTTCTCTAAGTCAGAGGAGGAGCATGAAGCACATTTGAGATTTGTTCTTAGAACTCTTAGACATCATCAGTTGAAGGCTAAATTCTCGAAACGCCATTTCTGGAAGGATGCAGTTCGATTTCTTAGACTTATTGTTTTTGGTAATGGAGTTTCTGTTGATTTGTTTAAGATCACTGCGATCAATGTAAGTCTGTCTTCTCTTTCTTTCTTTGTAATTTAATTAAACTATTTTTCTCTATAGTTCTTATTTTTCCTATTCTGCTTTGGGATTGGGAAATTCCGAAGACTCCATCTGATATCCATAGATTTTTGGGCCTTGCCGGTTATTATCGGAGATTTATTGAGAGCTTTGCTCGGATTGCTGCACCTCTCAATGCTTTGACTTGTAAGAATGCTATGTTTGGATGGAATGATAAGTGTGAAGCTGCATTCAATGAGTTAAAGCGCAAGCTCATTTTCACACCAGTTCTTATCGTCCAAATGGAAATGAGGGATTGATGATATACACTGATGCTAGTTGAGATGGTTTGGGAGCTGTTCTGAAGAACGATGGCAAAGTTATTGCTTATGCTAGTCATCAGTTGAAGACCCATGAAGCCAATTATGCTGCCCATGATTTGGAATTGCTTGCCGTGGTTTTTGCTTTGAACCTTTGGAGGCATCATCTTTTGGGAACTAAGTTTGAGGTCTTTACGGATCATCAGTCTTTGGAGTATATTTTCACCCAAAAGGATTTGAATCAGAGACAAGTTAGGTAACCTGAGTTTCTTCCTTCTTATGACCTCGACATCAGTTATACCCTAGGGAAAGCTAATGTTGTAGCCGATGCTTTGAGTCGGAAGAAGGCGATGTTGTGTCAGCTTATTCTTTCTTCTCCTCTTATGGATCGTATTGTTGCTAAGCAGGATGGCGATAAGATTCTTAGGCTTATTAAGGAGGGTGTTTGTTGCAGAGTGGGTGGTAGTAGCCGACATGGAAGTGTAGCCTAGAACGATGATAGAGGTATTTTAGGATTAATAATTGGATTTGTGTCCCAAATGTTAATGGATTGAGGCAAGAGTTACTTCGGGAAGGTCATCGATCTAGACTTTCAATTCATTCAGGTGTGACGAAGATGTATCAGGATATGAAGAGGTTGTATTGGTGGAGTGGTATGAAGCGAGATATATCTCTTTTTGTTAGTAGATGTGCGACTTGTCAATAGGTTAAGGCTGATCATCAGAAGACAGCTGGATTATTGCAACCCATTGAGATTCCCAATTGGAAATGGAACACGTTTCTATGGATTTTATTGATGGTTTACAGAGGACTTGAAGGGGTAATGAGAGTATTTTAGTTATTATGGATAGATTGACCAAGTCAGCTCATTTCATTCCTGTTAGGTTTAACCGTTCTACTTCTAGGTTGGTTGAGATTTATATGAGGGAGATTGTTCATCTCCATAGTGTTCCTATCAGTATTGTTTGTGATAGAGATCCCATCTTTACTAGCCAGTTTTGGAGATCCTTTCAGGAATCTTCAGGTACTCGTCTGAATCTAAGCACTGCTTACCATCCACAGATCGACGGTTAAACAGAAAGAGTGAATCAGATTGTGGAAGATCTTCTTCGTGCTTGTGTTCTTGATCATGGAGGATCTTGGAAATATCATCTCCATCTCGTTGAATTCACCTCTGACAACAGTTATTAGGTATATTTTAAGCTTTTGTTTGATCTTGTCTTAAACAATTATCTATCTTATTCCTTCTTTGAATTTAGGCTAGTATCGCAATGGCTCCGTTTATTGCTCTATACGGACGACCTTGCAAATCTCCATCTTGCTGGATTGAATATGGTAATCCTTTGGTTCTTGGTCCTTATATGATTTTTGAGGCTTCTGAGAAGGTTGAGGAGATTAGGAGGAAGATGAGAATTGCTCAGGATAGGTAGAAGAAGTATGCTGATAGGCGTAGGAGGAATCTAGATTTTTCTGTTGGTGATCAGGTTTTTCCCTAAGGTCTCTCCTTTGAGGAATGTGATTCGGTTTGGTCGGAGAGGGAAGCTTGCTCCTAGGTTCATTGGTCCTTTTCACATTTTAGAGAGAGTTGATTTTTTAGCCTACCGTTTGGATTTGCCTGAGAAGCTTTCTTGAGTGCATAATGTATTCCATGTTTCGCATCTTCAACGGTATCTTCATGATCCATTTTTGATTATTCAACCTTCTTCTTTGGAGAGTCTGGATGTTGATCCAAACCTTTCTATCGAGAGAAAGCCACTTCGTATTGTCGATTGAGGTACGAAGCAGCTGAAAAGAAAATCTGTCAGTCTGGTCAAAGTGCAATGGAGTACCAATGATCGGGAATGTACTTAGGAGACGGAGGAGAGCATACGTGCTTCGAATCCAGAATTGTTTGCTCTAGGCACTGTCCGCTATTCTATCTTAATTCCTCGTTTTTGGCATTTCGTTCCATTCGAGGACGAAATTTTTTGAGTGCGGTGAGTGTAACAACCCGTAAATTCAAAATAATAATTTATTGGAATTTTATTTAAAAAAGAACTTTCAATTTAAAATCATTTATAATTGATAATTGGGATGATGATATTTGTTTTCAGTTTTGGGGTGAATTATTTTTCCAAATTAAAATTAAAAATTTTCAGAATTTAAAGTTTTGGTAAAAAATGGTCAACGTTTGAATTCCTGTTGACAGTTCTAAAATTGAATTTTAAACTTTTATTCTTTTTATTTTTAAGTTGTATTTGATGCTATTATTTTCTCTACTTTTCGTTTGTAAAATTTTGATTTATACTTTTCAAACTGTAAATTTTCAGCGTATTTCACGCGGTTACTTTTCGTAAATTATTTTCATATTTTATTTTTATTTTTTCTGGGTTGAATTTATTCTGCATTTAACTTATGTATTTTAAATGGGTAGGCTAATAGACTCTTAGTCTAGAAGTCACCTGAATTTGCGTTAGAGAAATGAGAAGCCATCCATTGTATTGCCGTTCAATTCTTGTTGGTGACCATTGCTTTGCCGTTCAAATTTTGGTGAGCATTCATATTTTGGCACACTAAAATTTTTTTACCGACCTTTTGTTCTCATATGCTCCCTTTTATTTTACTGCTCTTCACTTTTCCTCTTCCTCCTCATTTTTTCTTTCTGTAGCAAGAAAAAATTTATACAGTAAGATTTAAATTGTTTTTCTTCTTCCTCTAGTTCATTTTCTCCCTTGCTCATGTGTTCGGCCACCAAACACTTGGCCTTCCACCTGCTTTTCCATGACCACATCATCATCTCCACCATCTTATGATTGGCTGCCCACCATCAAATCAAGCCGAGCCTCCACTCCTCAAACATTGCCACGGCCATCACCTTCCCTTCACCAAAGTTCCACCGTCTGATACCACATCGCCTTCTCCACCATAGCCGACTACCATCGCATCACCCCACCACCAAACCAAAGCCTGGACGAACCCTGTTCCATCATCACCAACCTAGCCGAGACCATCAGCACATCCCGCCTCACCACTTTCATAGCCGAGCAACATCATAGCCAATCGACCTGTTATCTTCACCATGACTTCCCACCTACCCATCATCACTTGCCATTGCCGTAACCTTCCATTGCTTTGCCGTCAACCAAAGAAACCCATTGCCGAGCCTTGACCTGTCCATATGCACCATGAAGCCTAGACAGAAACCATGTTGACTGTACCCAAAATTGTTTGGTGGCCGAGCATTTTGTTTGGTGGCTGAGCATTTTTGGCCTTTAGGCTAAACTTTCTTTTTTTCTCTATTGTATAAATGATATTTTGTATATTTCATTTTGTTTTTCTAATTGAGTTAAATACCTTTCCTGTGGTTTTATAAATTTTATTTCATGCATTTTTATTTTGTTTTATTATTGAGTAAAAAATCTTTCTTGTGTTTTTATAAATCTTACTTTATGTATCTTATTTATTCTGCGTTGAGTTAAAACCTTTCAGGTGTTTTTATATAAACTTTATTCGGTGTAAATTATTTTATTTACATATGTTTGTTTATGTTTTATTTTTAATTTTTATTTTATTTTATTTTGGGCTGTGTAAATTATTTACATATGTTTATTTTGTTTTCTAAGATTTGGGTTTGGATTCTCCTTCCACTTGAATTTTTCATGATTTGTCATGCCTTTCCGAAGTCGCTTTGTTGTGTTTGAAACTTCGTCTCTAGCCAAAGAAGGTGACTTCATCACTCTCGACAAACATACTTATATTTTTGTGAACTAATGTCATTTGGATTGTATGAAATGTATGTGTATGTTAGTAGTTTCATATATGCCATGCTATGTTATCACATGATGTTATACCAGTTATGATCACATGCCACGATATGTTATATTATCATGTTATTTTATTTCCTGTTCTCACACTGCAAGTACCCTCACTATGGTTTGAAATGATACATACCCGAACGGACTTTATGATAGAGAAAAATCATTATGAGCTGAAATGATAGGCTCGAGTAATTTTTATTTGATTTAGGATTGCAGGTTTGAAATGATATAAAACCCGAGAATTTAATAATTATGGATTAAAATGATACATATTTCTATCATTTGACCATAGGTTATAAAATTATACACAGACCCTTGGTTGGTTAAAATAATTTTTAAAATTATTAAGTATTTCGAATTTTTAAAATATATGTATTTTGACTTAAATTCAAATTTATGAATTTTAAAATTGTATATATTTATTTTATATGTACTAAAATTTTATAAGTAAATAAACAGTTTAAAACGTAATTTTGGAGCTTAATTTTTATTGAAAAAATTGATTTTAATTTATAATCCAATTTGACTTAATAATAATATGTTTAATCTAACCTAGTAATATGAATTATAATTTATGAAATAATGTGTTTTAAATAATTTAAAATAATGAATTAAGTTAATAGTGTATTTTAACGTAATATAAGAAATAATGTTTGAATTTGATATTTTTGAAATGAATTTTATTTAACTAAAATCATAGTTTAATTAATATCCAAATAAATAATTTATTATAACAAAATAGATTTTTGTACAATAACCATGTTAAATTGTTAAGTATATATAACACTATGATTTTATATAAGCAGTTACAGTGGTAAAGATAATGTTTTTGAAATACTATGATTTTGAAGACCACGTTTTCAAAGTGTTATGATTTCTAAATATAATGATTTTAAAAGTGTTATATGATGTAAAGTATTACAACTTTGAAATTTTAATGTGTCTCTAAATGAATACCGATATTGGATTTAATTGGTTTCGAAATGAATAAGCTTTGATGAAATTAAATAGAAAACTCACTTGAAAAATTACAACCATGGGTTATAATAAAGTTTGGTAGTTAATGAGACCGGGACTGGATATTGTCATACTCTCTGCCAATACTGAAAACCACTTTAACAACCGTGTACACGGTGGAGATTCCAGAATAACGTAGGATGGTGGCTATGCCCTATTGAGGTATATACGTGGACCCGACTCCCGTGAGTTGGCATAAGGTGGCTAAAACAGGAGCAATTGACGGGCCAAGTGAGGTAGCTCCTCCGATCGGACACACTTCTTCGATACCATCATATTACTTTGTGATTTATTTAGGTGCATCTTTGATTTGGAAGTGTGGCTTGAGGTGGGCGGTAGTTGCTGTTATGCGTTACCACCAGCCCAGAAGTGTAATTGGTATATCTTCCCTGGCATTGCCTAGTTGTGCCGTGTCACCTACCTTAGCGAGACCACTACGAGTTTGTTTTGTACCATACCTACGGAGTGCCCTTTGATAAGCCCAGTTTACAGGAAGTCACGATACTGTATAGACTATAAGAATATATAAAATGTGTTAAAGGGGATATGGGTAATGCCTTAATGCTATTTTAATAGTTTACTTTACTTTAGACATTATAATAGTGTATTATACTACATATAGATAGTTTAATGGATCCTTAAAGGATGGGTGATCCCAAGCATCCTTTAAGTTACTGATGCATTTCCATTACAGTTCACTTGAGTTGATTTACATTTTATAAGTATGTATGTCCTGATTCGAGTATTTTATGTTTTGCTTTACCCTCGGGTCAGCCCGAGCACCACAGCTTTGGATTCACCTTTTGAAGCTAGAGATTTGTGGGAGATTTAGCTATCTATCTGTTATTTCTACTTCAGTTATTTCCATTTGGCCTTGTTTATGTATTAGTGTACCTATTTATTTGGATTTTCTGTTGTATTTGTTTTCAGATTTTGGTTTTTTATATTTGTTTTGACACTTTGTATCTAGTAGCTTCATGAACTACTATGATTATTTTATTCCTCTACGAGTTCTTCTGATATGTTGTGTTTGTGATTCTGCGATTGATTTTATTTGCTCCAAATTTTATTAACAATCTGTTGTTTTGAATTATTCAAGTCCGACAAGTGTGGATTTATTATCGATTTAAATGGTCCAAAATAGCGGGATGTTACATAATAGAATACAAGGTCTATAGTGGTTCAGCTATCTCCGGCCTACATCTACTTTGAAATAATCCTTTTATTCCTTTTGTATTGAGATTGCAATTACAAGCCTTTGAAAATCAATACCAAAAACGACAAAGTTTCTGTGTAGGAAGAAGAAGAATATCCCTTTTTTAGTTGCCATATGACTCTTATTTATAGGAGTGGATCCGAAAATATCCGCTTTAAAACCTGGATTCCTTTCCTTATGCGTTGGTGGTCCATCGGATTGATCCATATCGATTTGGGATCAATCCAGGTACAATTCGTATCGATCCAAAATTAGCCCAATCGATTCAAAATCAATCATGAACATTCTTGAATGCATAAGGAAGCTATGTGAAAATTTCATAGCATTTGGAGTTATATAATAAGAGTTATGATCGATCCAAAATTGAGTTCACATGAAGGCTGAATAATTCATATCGTTCGTTTTAGATCAATCCTCTTCGTATTGATTGTTTCTAGATCGATGACATGGAGCAGTAATCGCGTGTAGATCCATTTTCCATGCTTGCTGACCGCTTCGTTTATCTTAACATTCTTCGTATCCATCCATCTTACATCAATTGTATCCATCGATCTACTCTCCTTTTCGTATCGATCCCCACTCACCTTCTTCTTATCGATCTTCTGTTCCCATCTTCTTATCGATCCAAGTTCTGCTCGTACCTATGCTCTAAGTACCCATCTAACCTGTGTCATTCCACACAGGCATGTTGCCTTCTTTGTATCCATACCTAGCGTGTCCTTCGTATCGATCAATAATTGATCGATACGAGATTCTCATTCAAACCCTTGTGACCGTTACTTCATGCTTCGTATCGATCCTGGCCTTGATCGATACAAAGTGCACTGATATCCCTCGCCATCCAACCGATGCATGCGTATCGATACAAACTCCACAATCCCGTTTCCTCCTTAAAGTCAGCTAATTGATACATAGTACATTGATACAAGATGCATCAATCCAAAGTAGATAACCAACCTCATCTGGATCGATACGAACTGCATCGATACAAAAGTTTCGATACGAAACCGTTCCTCTCTAACATTGATCCATCCATATCTCAAGCATATGAACTCCTTTTGACCTAAAATTTGAAATGTAGCTTCCCCATACCTTGTTTACATTCCTTAGTGATCCCACCTTTGTTGGAGTTTGGTCAAATTTTTACGGTATCGATCACAACTATGTTTTCTTATCGATCACTAATCCTTGATATCCATCCTTTTTTAGCCAGTTTGTTGACATCCTGGCCTTGCCTAAAAGGTGGGGTAACAATCCCTTTCAACAACGACGGGAGCAGTCAAGCCTATTCGAAAGCACTGTAAAGGGATGCGCAAGTGTTAAAGGAATCAAAAGCATTCTAAAGACAATTCTGAAGCCACCTTTCGAATAAGTTGAAAGCATTAGGTCAAAAGGTGCTTATCCGCATCTATAAATAAGATCCAAAAGGTATGGTTTTGGGGATCCAAACCCAGTCATTCTTCACTTGTATTTTCTAAATTCTAGAAAGTTGTAAACCCTAATTTTTAAAACAAATTAGGGAAATTTGATCAATAAAGGCTTCCTTAAGTTAATAAAGGGAAGACCTAAATATTCTTGATTACTTAGTTGTTTCGAAAGCTTTTATTAGTTATAATACTGTTTTCAAGGTATCAACCCCATCAAAAGACATCTTCCAACCTAGTTGAAACCTCAATAACTTCTAGTAATCCTAATCTTTAACTCCAGGACATCATACACCAAACTTATACCTTCTTATGGATCGAGACCTAAAACCTGACCAGTATCACCTTAGGTCGTAGACCTAAACTCAATTCAATAAGAACCCAGCTTCCAACAAAGACAAAACCCACCTAACTAGACTTTTCCCTTGAATCCTTAGTACTATTCTTTATGGTTCCGCAACTGCTTTGAAAGGCTTGTTTCGAAGGGATAACCAATCTATTCCATTCAGTTCAAAAGACCTAAAAGAGGAGAATTTAGCCTTTCGTCCAAGTCGAAAGGCCAATAAGAAGGAAATTGTAAAATAAGGATCAGTTTGAAAGGTAATCTAAAGAAGGCATTCACATACTTTCTCACGCCAACAAATCAAAAGAGACTAAATGACTAACCGTTCGACTTTGGGGCGTTGACAAGTTTTCTTATTAACATTTTGGAGCTAGAAGAAGGGCTCGAACCTCCATCTCCGTTGAACACCCAACACCTCATACGTCTAACCCAACTTTATTCCAAGCTTTCCCACTCTAAGCCTTATTTCATCATGGCCGGCAGAATCAAAAAATCAAACCAAGGATCCTCGAAACCACAATTAATTAGATTCTACCAAGAGGCAGATAATGATAAGAATCCCCAGGTAGAACAGCTGTTAAGGATAAAGGCTTTAAAAATCATAGGAGAAAAGCAAGTTGAAGCCTATGATCCACTTAAATGGAGTTTAAAACATGGTAGTCCCATCCTAATCATTGCCTTAGGGGAAAATAAAACAGAAGTGATAATTTATTTGACCAGATGAGAAAAACAATTCAACACTATACCAAAGAAATAATCTTTGAAGAAGAAATAATGGCAGATTGCAACGTCTTTGCACACAAATGGGGTCAGGTCACAAGTGAGACAATACCTATACTGGAACCCAAAAGGGTTTTAAAGAGAAAACTAGTTATCAAAGGGGAAACTTCGGAGCCAAGTAATAAAAGATTTAGAAGCCATCCTAAAGGAGCAAGTTTGAAGTAAAGACTTCCTAAAGGGTGTAACCTAACAACATCCATTGAGAATGTCTATTTGCTAACAAGGGATGAGCCCAATTATTGGACATCACAAAAATAAACCAAAACATGAAGGAAATTTAGGGGAATCCTAATGCTATTTCCTTACAATGAACGGACATAAGGCTAACCACTACAGAGCCTTGGATGGGATGATAATCAGCTTTTTCCATCAAGGAAAAAGCAACGAATTTGTAAAAAGACATAAAAAAGTCAGTAAAGAATTACTTTTCTAAGAAAGATCAACATGGTTGGGAGTAAAATTCTCCTTTCATATGGACATTACCTCAAACTGTCAAAGCCTCTGTTCGTGCCGAGTTGGCCAGGGCAGAGCATCTCTAGGAGGAAGGAGTGTAAGCCTTTATCTGTGCCATGCTATAGCCTATTTAAAGCATCGACTAGCCCATGACCGCGCCTCTGGTTAGGTCAAGGCACCTCTTAGAGGGAGGAGTGTAAGCCTTTATCCGCGTATGGCCAGGTTAAAGCAACAACAAGCCCCTGTCAATGCCACGCTATCGCCGAGGCATGGTACCTCCTAGATGAAGGAGTGTAAGCCTTTATCCATGCCATGCTATGTCCAGGTTAAAGCATCGACGAGTCCTTGGCCATTCCTCTAGTCAGGTCAAGGCGCCTCCTGGAGGGAGGTTGGGTAAGTCCTTGGTTTCAGTCTCTAAGAATGGATTAACTAAGAGCACCATACAACAATGGGCTGAGGTGTCCAATTCAAGAAGCGGCATATCTACAAAGGACTAAGATGTTCATGCCCAAGAAGCGGCACATCTACAAAGGACTAAGATGTCCAAGCCCAAGAAGCAGCGCATTTCCAAAGGACTAAGATGTCCAAGCCTAAGAAGTAGCACATCTACAAAGGACTAGATATCCAAGCCCAGGTAGCAGCACATCAACAATGGACAAAGATGTCCAAGCTCGAGAAGTGGCATATCAAATGAGTAGCTAAGACGTCCTAGCTCGAGAAGCAACCAACCAAACCCCAACTACGTACAAGGCCTGAAGGGTTTATACATGTCAAAGAAGACAGAATCTAAGGAGTAGAACTGAACTCCGCTTATTAATTCCCGAATCTGGGTTTCGGTTCTTTCATTTCTAAACGATTATTACCAAAATCTGGTTTATAGATTTTTCAATTCCTCGTACCTAAATCTGGGTTTCGAGACAATTACTTGATTCACTTATTAATGCCCCAATCTAGGTTTGGGATTTCTATTATGGATTTATGATTATCCACTCCTAATGCCTGAATCTGGGTCAAAGACTTCAATCAAGAAGATCGTTATTATGAATTTTCGATCATCATCCATAAATACTTGAATCTGAATTTCAAGTTTCTTAACTTCTAAACATCATCCACTATACCCGAATCTGTGTTTTGGGCTTCTAAACTTCTAGATTTCATTAATGCTCGAATATGGGTCACTGGATTTCAACTACAAATTTTCAGATAATGGTTTCTGGACTTCTATTACTTAACCATTATTATCTCTCTATTGGTAATTTTCAAAGGATGATTTTCTAATACATTTATAACCATAGTTGAGGATAAAATTTTCTTCCAATAGACTTCAGATATTCAAGTAATATGGTTAAATTTAAATTCTTTTATTGCTCATAAGAATTAAAGATGGATTTCAAGACAATTAATCAAACACAATTACTATTCATTTATTACCATACGATTGACATAATGATTTGGTAATCTATATGAATGATATAGATAGACTTTTATATCATTTTAAAGCTCACAATAGGAAATATTGTTTGCATCATACTTTACAGGGAAATCGAAAGAGTAAAGAAGAATGAAATATCTGGCAAATGCAGATATTATGGTATAAGCTATCAAACAAATATTTCAGTGATAACATTACAGGAAGGGATCATAAACCAGGTGATATTTACAAAATTTACATGATTTATATTATTTATAAGTGTACAGAAAAACATATACATTTCAATCTTTCATAAATCTTGAGCAGCTTTGTTCATATTCTTAGCGATTAATGGACCTGCAAGGTGACGGATAACGATGCAAAGAATCTCTTTAAGTTTCTTCTCTTTCTTTCTTATCTTATCTTCGTCATCGATTGCATCACTATTAGTTCTCAAAGCGCAACTGAAAGCTCTATTTGCACCTCTAAGATTTTTATTTTCCTTTCCAAATCAGCAACACGCTTCAAGAGAAAGTACTTGCCACGTTCAAGTTTCTAAATTCTAGCAGCATATTTGTTAATGCGTTGTGATTACCTTACCTTTTGTTGTTCGTCAAAATACTTCATCATTTTGAGTTTTACTTTCCTACACCACTTGCCCACTACCTTCTCGTCTAATTCATGAAGAGGATTAGTCTTAGTGGAAATTTCTAGATAGCGAGGGAAGTGGACCTTGTAGATTTAGCAATAGATGGAGTTGCACGAGGAATCTAAAAATCAATATTTGAGATATTATTCCCCATAATAAATTCCAAAAATTCGCACTGAGCTTGACTATCCTTCAATTTCATCTTCAAGTCGCTTATCTGTTGGAAAAGTTCTGACATTTTGTGATCGAAGTCAATCGAAGTGATTGACTTAACTTGACGCTTCAACACAAAAATAGCTTCATTTCTACTATTAATTCTGCTTTTAAATTGGCAATTTGATCCTTGAGATTTCTACAATTGTTTTCTGAAGTAAGAATCTCTTATGCCATCTTAATGCTTCCATATTGCCATGAAAACGAGCAAGTAAAGTATTTTAAAGAAGTCTACTCTTTTCAAGATCTGCTAACAGCTTATTCTAAAGACTGATGAAGTGGGATGCTGAATCTAGTGAGTGAAGCACTACGGATAACTGTAGTTCCTATTTAAATAAAAAGGAAAAAGTACAAAGCCAAACCCAGAGTGAACGATCTCTTTATTATATAATAAAAGATTACAACTCAATTAATAACGAAACTAAAAAAATACAATAGGCATTTGGTTTATATCTAAAGATGAGGAACAACATCTCTAACTTTATTCTGTGAATTAGCAGAAAAAATAACTATAGTGTCAAAAGGAATGTTAAGTCCTTCTGGAGTAATTACCGGGGAATATTTACTATAGTCCCATTCCCCGACTGGAGGACACAAATTAGTTTAATATAGTATGTCCGGACCTCCTTAAGTAGCTTTTCTTATTCATCACCAAGGAGATCGAAGTAGAGACGAGGATGTTCCATGCAAAGTTTTTAAATCTCTAGGAAAAAAATATCTTACTAATTTTATATATTTAAAAATTGATGCTTTTTCGAGATAAAATCCTCTCAATTTAACATATTGGCTTAAGTAATCTCTAGAGACAAGATTGTTTGAGGAACATTCTGTCTGTAATAACATAATAAAATACAGCTAAGTATAAAAGGAACACAAAAATGAAGGTTACAAATCAATATTATTACATATTCATGGTTATTCATCCGGTTCATACAAAATTGACTTGGTAAATAATTATGAAATAAATTTGTCCACATAATACATGAGTTTTTCAGAAGTTAGACTTGGTGAACTGATCTGACTCTTGGCAGGTTCCAACATGCCTCGGGATGCGAGTCGGATTCTAATTCGTCCAAGTATCTTTTGTGCAAACACCTAAGTAAACCCCACTAAAATCACCTAAATATGAAAAATCAACAGTTGGGTGTCTACAATAGGCCTTGTATAAGAATGAATCAAAATGTCTCTCTCTTCGATCAACATCCAAAATAAGATGATCAATTCCCGATTTTCCTTCAAAAGAGGGTCATATCGAAGGTGTGCTCTCCTCAAGCATGGAGTAGCTTCTTGATGCTTAAAGGATGCCAACACTGTCGCACAACTATTGAGTCTATGATATTTATCAGAAAGAATGTTATGCTCCTTCAGTAGTTTGTTTAACTCCCTATATAAATTATTTATCTCTGCTTTTTTTTCTTTCAGGCTTAGTTTTAAAGGGTTATAGATTTCTTCCTTATCTAAATAAATGATTTACACCATTATTATCTTAGAAGCGAAAGATGTCTAAACAGAGAATCCCATACATGAGATACCGGGAATAATGCTTAGGGAAAAAGGTCCTTTTCTTTTGGCACTTCAACGTCAATAAAATTGGGCTCCTCTTGAGGGCCAGAAGGTGCAGGAGATTAGGCGGAATCTCTTCATGAGGAGATGAATCCTTGCCAAAAGCTTCTGTTTCGCCACCTCTGTTGCCACCTGATCCTTATCCACCGTTGATGTTATCATCCTCGTCATCATCATCTTTATCATCATCATTATCACCCCCTCCTCTTCGACAGCCTCGTCTTTTTCATCTTCATCTTCGGAGTCAGATTCAACTTCGAAGGAAGGAACTTCAATGGAAAGAATTTTAGAAGCGTCGACCACCTCCCTTCAGCAATTTTAGAAGCTTTGGGTCGGAAATAGTGTGACTGCCAATTTTAGGGAAAACTTTGTTCTTTTTCAACTTCTCCTTTAGTGAGGCTTATTTCGCCGCCGTTTGGATCTTCTCCTCCTCGACTTCTTTTAAAGTCATTTTCATTCCTATATTCTCATCGGCAAGGAGTTGGCGGGCTTTCTTTTCCTAAAAAATAACAGACTTTGACTGCACAAGAGAAGCTCTCAATCGCTCTAGTTCAGCCATAGCATTATTCCTCTCTGTAGATAAAGTGGAGACTTAATTCCTTAAGTCAGAAATCTCCTCCTATAGTATAGATGTTTTGGCAGAAAATTTGGATACAATTTCGTGCATGGAGAACTAGCTTTTGGAAATCTGAAAGGAAAAGTATGACATAAGTTATAGGTTTAAAGAAAAATATAAACAATAAGGTTAAGTAACGTTAAACATATCAGGAGTTGTTGTTCAAGAAGGGATCAATAGTGGCCCTCCAAATCAAAAACAAAGGATGACGGCTGGATTGAAGTGAATGATGGAGAGTTTAAGATAGAATGGACCATCTTCTGGAAATCACTCAAAGGCGTGGAAGCTGATGGTCCAGGAAGATTTAGCACTTGAGTAGGGGTCGAAGTCCCAAAGGCCTTCTACATCTTCTCGATTACGCTCGGAGATTTGGAGACAACGATGCGAGAAAGAGGACTGACCTAAGTAGGAGTTTCCTTAGGTAAGTCATGAGGTGCTTCGATGATTGGACTTTTTATAAATTCACCAATATTAGTAAACTCCTCCTCCTCTCGTAGTGGAGAATTAGGAACTTTAACTATTTTTTCTAACTTTAGAGGTGGTTTCACCACAGCTGATGTGGACAATTTTCACTTGATGACCATCTTTGTCCTAGAGAGAGCCTGAGAAAAGGATGGTGTACGCGAAGTAAAAGATGGAGAAGTCGGACCACTGAAGGTTTTTCAAGTTGAGAAACAGTTATAAAGAATTCAAACAGATTTTGAGTCAGTAGAATAACTTGAAAAACAACACAACAATAGATAACAAGTGCGGCATCTATAACTTACTAGAGTGGTCAGGGCAGATATGTGACATTGGGGAGAAATTTGTATGATCTCCCGAAGAAAGGAAGTGTTTACTTTGAGACGTATGTTGGATCAAAGGGAGTTGGCGAGAATCCTTTGATCGGTTGGTAAGTGAGAGTACTTCTGCTAATTTATGGGATTCAACAACATTAATCAGTTCCCAATCCTACTTGAAGCACTCAACCACTCTCTTATCCTCCTCAATCAGTCCTTTAGCAGGAGCACCTGACAAAAAGCATAGATCAGTAAAGAAAAGTCACTATATGGAAGGAAAATAATGAAATCCGAGCTTACGAGAAGTAGAGAAGGTCCTGCTAGTGTCGGGGAAGCATCTAACAAAAAGAACCAGTTCTCCCAGTATTTGAACTTTTTCACTCTTTTGGAAATAAGTTTCTTAGGATAATTTTCCTAGAAGATTTGGTTGTTTAATTGCTGATCTTAACCAATGGGACAAGATGATTTAGAATTTCAGCATTCAAAGACGGAATGCCGGACTCCAGTACCATCTGCTCCAAAGATAAGAGATAAGTGTACGCATTGGGAGATAGTTGAATCAGAGCAATTCCAAGATAAGCTAAGAACTTAGACAAAATTTCGAAAAAGGAAGGAATCAACCGTGAAAGATGTGGATTGCAGTGTAGGCGAAGAACCCTTCAGGAGGATTGTTGATGGTATCATTTTCAATAGGTGGAAAAGCTTCGACGCCGGCGATCCCAAAGCCATTAAGGATTGCATCCGCTTCGTCCTGAGTAGATATCAAGGAACACTTGGATGTAGCTTCAACCTTCTTTGGGGAACTTATGATTCTACCAGGTGACAACGTTCCAATTTGAAATTACAAGTTGTTATGAAATTAACATTCTTTCAAGGATTACTAGAAACCAATCACAATAATTTGGACATCAAACAAGATATTAAACTTCATATTCTTGAAAGAAAGAATGTTAAACTTCATATTCAAGTTTTTATCACGATTTTAATGGCGACCTCTGATGCCTCTTTTCCCTCCCGTGCAGTTTACTTTTTCCTCTGACCTGCCTCGCGACTCCCTTTCCCCCCTTCTCCCCTCCGCCCATCCTCATATGCCTGATTCCCATCTCCCCCTCCCACACGCTCCTTCCCCGTCTCTTTCATCCACTAGATCTGGTAGGGTCTTCGGTGTCTTGCCGAATGCGTCGTTGCGGCCGATGCCTCACCTACTTTCAATCGAAGACTTCCCCCCTTTGCCTGCTGTCTCTCTAGCTCCCGCTGATAGCGTTTGTCCTGTTGTTTCAACTGTGTTGCGGACCGCGGTCTCAGGAATACGTCACTCTTCTCTTGACGCGAGTGCTTCTGGTAAGTTTCACAAACCTCATGATGTTATTCGTTCTGTGTTGGGACAATCAGCTATGCCGAAATGTGCTTTTGGGTATTCCGTTTCTGATTTAGAAGGGATCGTTTTGGGTGATGTCTCTGATGTCCATGTTGGTTCTGGTATGAAGGAAAATGTTACTGGATGTGATACGCATGTAGTTTCTGCTGTTTCGCCTGGTTCTGTTCGATGCACAAACGGTGCTCGAGCTAATGTTTCTGAAAATGCCTGGGGAAATAAGTGCTCTGTATGTTTGGGAAAGCCTGTTCCTGGTGGTTTAACCACTGATGCTGGGCATCTTTCATCTGTTAACCACAATCCTGCAACCCCTGCCATTCCTGGCTTCAAATCCTGGACCTCACTATTCTCCACTCTGCCCCGAAATGCGGGAGACTACTTTCCGATTGAGTTTGAAATAAATGAGTAGGATGGAGTGATGGTTCCTCCCCCTGACGTGATGCAAGCTGGCATGGACTTTTGGTCGGATTACCTTGTTGGTTTCTTCTTGGATCCAAATCATCGCCTGCTTGATGCGATATCTGTTTGTCGTAAGACCTGGAAGCTTCGCAGTGGTTTGCGTGTTAAGCTAGTTGACTCCATGTGTTTCCTAAATTTTTCTTCCCCCGAGGAACGCCGTCTAGTACTTGAGGCTGACCCTTCCTTTTTTGACGGACAACCTTTTATCATTACTCCTTGGTCCCCGACTGTGGCTAGAGCTCGTGAGCAAGTTCTATCTATCCCTATTTGGGTTTACTTTTCACATATCCCATCTGCCCTTCAACCATTGCTTGGTCTGAACTAGTTAGCTTGTAATGTGGGCAAATTAAAATGTTTTGATTCTACGACTGTGGCCCGAGAAAAATTAGTATATGCGAAAGCACTGATTGAGATTACCCCGGATAAGCCTCTCCCTTCATCTATTCCTGTCCAGCTTGCTGTTGGTCATGTTGTTGAGGTTCGTGTTCGCTATGGTTGGGTTCCCGATATATGTTCTTCCTGTCATTCTTTTGGCCACCTAGCATCTACCTGTAAGCTTTCTGCCACCTCTGCTGCTGCTCCAAAGATTCCTCTGCCTCGCCCACCGCTTAGGAAACGGGTCCCCAAAGTTGATGTTTCTCCTATTGTCCCTCCCCAGGATGCTCCGATCCTTGTCTCGGTGCCGCCTGATCCTCCTGCTGCTGCGCCTGATTCCTCTTCTACTATTTTGGTCTCTGATTTAGTTTCTGGGTTACCGGTTCCTGACCCTGATCCTGTTCCTCCTAGACCGCCTATTGTTTGGGATGCTGCTGAGAAGTGTTGGGTTGATCACCTTTCCGATATGCGATTTAACCCCGTGACTAATTCCTACTTTAGATTTGTTTCTGATGATCTACCTGACCTACGGTGTCTGTATTACATTCCTTCTGGTGAGTCTTTAGTCCTTGAAGTGGATGGCCTTATTGCGAGTTCAAATTCTATTTTGCTAGCTGATTCTTCTTGGGATCGATCCTTTATATACTCTCCTGCTTCTGTGGCCTATGGTCCTTGTCTTGCTACCTCTTTCCGCCCCTTTTCAGGTCTTGTGGGGAATGATTCTCTGGTGTCTTCCCAGGTTTCTGCTGACGATGGAGATTCTTCCTCTTCGGAGGAGTAGTTTTGCCATGTTATTCATTTTGTAGTTGTGGTATGTCGACCACACTCCTGAGCTGTATTTATTTTCTTATACTTATGTAGTCAAGGTGCTTTGACCTTGCTCCTGTACTTCAACTTTTATTACGTTTGTAATAAAAAGTGGACGGTCCACTATAAAACCGGCTTGCCTTGCAAAACACTAAAGTTAAAAATGAGATTTACTGAGCTTACGACACAGCCGAAAGGGAAACAGTTGTTAACACTTAACAAAACCCCTTCAATAATGTCAAAAGCCCAAGTATAAATATTGAACGAGCTTTCGATGGGATTGAAAGGGAGGAAGGAAATTTACATCCAACCAACCCTCTTCGACAATGTCGGAAGCTCAATAGAAGCTCTATTATTAGAGGGAAACAGTTAAAACCTGCACAACAAATTGGAAAAAAGTATACACAACCAATATTCAACAATAATAGAAAATAACCTTCGATACAATCAAGACCTATAATCTTATTTTTACTGGAGGAATATGAAATGCTTTTGAAACCTTATATACTAACTAAGTCGAAAGGTGTCGAGTTTGAATCATGTTGACAAAAAAACATGTGACATTTCGATGATGTTGGGAAAAAGGGAATGATTAAATCCCAATTGATCATAAAGGGTATCGAAAAAATGAAAATGGTATATGGTTTTGAAGGCATAACAATAATCAAATTTAAATCAACGTAGTAGGCTTCGACCAAGTTGAATACAGTAGGTTTTGTCTAGGTCGAAATGTTTGATATGCAACTTATGCAAAGTAACTTTTCTCTCATCCCCATCATAAGAAATATGTATTTTAAATTAAACAAATTGGGAATAACTATGTTCTAAAGGTGTCGAAACCTGTGCAACAAAGTTTATGCTTTCGAAAGAGTGAATTATAATAGCCAAATTCTTCGAAAGGTGTCTGGATATGCTAACATAGAAAATTGCTTTCGAAAAGGTTAACTACATGCTACTTTACTATATAACCTTTCGATGAAGTCAGTCAAATGAAGCGCTACACTGTCTTTCGACCCCATCAAAAGAGGCTAAGAAAGAAAAACTGAAGTTGCCGTCTTAATCCCATTCAAACGGGTAGAAAACTAAATTTGTTGCGCCAATTTTTTGATTCGTACAAAGAAAAGCTTCTAGGTGAAGTAAACCAAAATCTTCTTCTACTCCAAACCCGATTAAAACCCAAAATTAAAAAATAACTAGTAATAAAATAGATTTAAACGCAAATCAACTATTTAAAGATTATTAAGATGAAAATTCAAATAAACTAAAAATAATAGCAATAGTAAACACTGAATTGAGAAAATTAAAATGAAAATTAATAGGAACTCAAATCAAATCGAGGTAGGGAATAAAATTATAGATTGTTCCAAAGCCAATAAAAACTTAAACAATATCCATTGAATTCAAATCAATAGTTCAGATGTGAGCCAAAAATGTTTAAAAGATTGAAATCCACTATGAAGTAAAAAATTTTGAAAGAAAAATGAAGTAAACTATAAATTTGAATTCTTGTTGTAGATAAAGATTATTTTTGGATTTTAGAGCTGTGATTTTTGCTCAAAGATAATTTTGATTGCAAGTAAATGATAAAGATGAAGAAGAAATCACAATTTATAAGAAAAGTCAACAACAAAAGCAGACCGCCTGATTCAGTTTAAATGAACGGCCTAAATTCATGTGGGAATAAGGAAAGGTGGGAAATATTGAAGGTGTCGAGATGATTGACTTGAAAAGTTAAGGGCATCACTTCACAAGGGGGAGGGGAAATGTTACCACCAAATATCCTTTCGACCATGCCAAAACCCTACTTAATAGAAGGCAAAAAAGAACAAGGGAGAGAAGCACCAACAAGTCCTTTTCAAGGAGTCGAAGGGATGCAACAACCACAGATAAGAAGTATCAAAACCCTTCGAAGGGGTCTAAAGGGTCGAAAGCAGGCTTTTGCTTCAATGAAAGCCTTTCGAAGAAGGTGCTTCCGCATGCGTGAAGATATTTCAAATGAGTTAAAGAACCAGCTTTTGAAGACAATGCATAACAAGCTTTCATATGCGAGCCAAACCTTTCGAGACCAAAGGTTTCGCCTTCACTCAAATCAGTCAGAAGCACATCAAGGTCAGAAAACCTCTTCGAAAGCAGATTCAAGCCTTTTGAACTAGTCGAAGCCTTAAATATCCAAGGAAGGTTACACATCAAGTCACAAGAAAAAGATTGGAAGCTATTTACAGTGATGAAACTATTAGCATTTTAACACCTTCGAAACCCTTGGAGACAGCTTGTTGATAGAGTCAAAGGCTCATACAAAGAAACATAAAGAAGAAAGGTGCAACCATCCCTTTCAACAAAGACATGGGCATTTAAGCCTATTCGAATGTATTATAGAGCGATGCGCAAGTGTTAAAGGAAACGAAAGCATTCTAAAGACAATTCTGAAGCCAACTTTTGACCGGGTCGAAAGCATTAGGTCGAAAAGTGCTGACTCGCATCATAAATAAGACCCAAGGGGTCTGGTTTTGGAGATCCGAACTCAGTCATTCTTCACTTATATTATCTAAATTCTACGAAGTTGTAAACCCTAATTTGTAAATCGAATTGGAGAAAATTGATCAATAAAGGCTTCATTGAGAGACTTCAATATTCTTGATTACTTAGTTGTTTCAAAAGCTTTAATTAGTTCTAACACTATTTTTCAGGTATCGACCCCATCGAAAGACATCATCCAACCTAGTCAAAACCCCAGTAACTTCAAGTAATCCCGATCTTTGACTCAAGGACATCATACACTAAACTTCTTCCTTCTTGTGGACTGAAACCTAAAACCTAACCAGTATCACATTGTGTCCCAAACCTAAATCCAAGTCACTAAGAACCCAGCTTCCAACAAGGTCGAATCCCACCTAACTGGACTTTTCCCTTGAGTCCTTAGAAATATCCTTTAGGGTTCTGCAGCTGCTTTAAAAGGATTGTTTCGGAGAGACAACGAATCTATTCCATTCAGTTTGAAAGACCTAAACGGGGAGATTTAAGCCTTTCGTCTAAGTCAAAAGGTCAACAAAAAGGAAACTATACAATAAGGACTGATTCGAAAAGTGATCTAAAGAAGGCATTCGCATCCTAGCTCATGCCAACAAATCAAAAGAGACCTAAAGGACTAACCTTTCAACTTTAGGATGTTAACAAGTTTTCTTGTAAACAATTGTGATTGTATATATATCGTAATTTTTTCGATCGAGCCACACAAAGGAGAAGATGGTGAAATTTTACGCAAATATAAAGCTTTAGAAATTTTTAATAAATTGAAAATTTTTTGATAATCAAAATTTGATTTTGGGTTATAACTTGGAATGAACGAATGGAAGGAAATTAGTTGGTATAAGTGGATGAATTAAAGAGACTTAGAATGGTGAGAATAATGTTTTAACAAATTGATTGTTGAAAGTTAATGGCTTATAAGATATTAGATCTATTTTCAACTAATTGGTTTAAAAATTTAATAGGTTTTGTGGCATTTTCTTACATTGCTAATTTCGAGGACGAAATTCTTTTCAGGGGAAGGAATGTGCCGATTCAGAATTTTCGTTATTTGAATTTGGAATATTTAATTGATTTTAAGTATTGAAAAGTTAACTTTATAAGTTAAATAACTTGAATTTAAAATATAGTGATTCAAGTGTAATTAAATTATTGAAATAAGTATTTGTTAATATATAAAATAACTAATCTTGAATTAAAAATGAATTAATGATTTTGAAAGTTGATTTAAATTCTATTTTGGTAGAAAAAAAGATAGTAAACATTTAAGTTTGAATATAAAGTGATTAAAGTGATTTGGAAAATAACTTGTTTCATTGGATCCATAATAGTGAGTTAAAGTATTCCGTAGATTTCTTGGCGATTGGATGTAACGTTTAAATGTGCGAGTTCAAAACGCGTAGAATTAATTTCAGAAATTAATATAATAATTGGGTTTGAAAAGCTATTTTCTATATATGATCGAATTAGGTCCCGAGACTGGTTCCATTTGTATTTTGAATAGGGGTATTACTTATAGAATGCCAGGAGGCACATCTCAATAAAAGTTTGATATTTTCGAACTTTTAAAGCAAGATATTTTCGAGTATATATCTATATATATATATATATATATATATATATATATATATATATATATATTATCCCATACCTTTCTCATTTTTTAAAGACACACCATACCCCTCATATATAAGTCATACTCCCTTTTCCTTTTAAAACATTATGTAAGCAAGAAAGAGAAGAAAAAGATGGATGATCCAAACTTTGGAAATTCAGAACATATCCAAATAAAATTATAAAAATAAAAAGTTTACATCTCGGAGACGCCGATGGGGAGATTTATCATATACGATGAATTGGGTAGTGCGGCATAGGTTTGGAGGAGGCAAAAATTTTACAACAAAACAAAATAGGATAAGGTTTGCAATTAAGAATGGTTTAGGTATTGATTTCTGAAATGGAGTTCGAATTTGGGTAGAGGTGGTCGTTTGATAGCTATGATAAATTTCTGGTGGAGTGCGGTCTTGGGAGGGTGGTGCGATGTTCAGGGGTGTCTATGGTAAGGTGGATGTCGCAATTTTATGAGAGACATGGAGGTGATGAGATTGTAACGAGGATGTGGATATTTTGATGACGAAGCCGTCGGTTAAGTCGTTTTTTTATTTTTATTGAGAGATGAATGAGAAAGAGGGATAAAGATGAGCTCGGCCATGATGGGTTCAAGTTCTAGAAAGAGCGGGCTGGAATTAAGGAGAAGATGGATTAGTGTTTTAAACAGTGATTAGTAAAATAATATTGTAATTGGTTATTTTAATTTTAAATTTAAGACCATTTAATTAAAAATTGCATAACTCTCTCATTCGAGGTCCAATCGAGGCTCGGATTTTTGCATTGCACTCAATGATGTAAGCTTCGCAATGGACTAGTTTGGACGAATTTGGAGACAATCGAAATTAGGGATAAAATTGAACGTCATTCAATTTTAGTTCCAGACCTGAATGCACCGACAACAACTGGAATAATTGTGAGTTAATCTCACCTTTTTCGCTAATCGGTCATATTGTATAGTTGATAAATTATTGATTGAATGTTTGGATGACTTACTATTTTATTTTAGTTTGGCTATATCCCGCCCTTGGACTGATAAGACCCTATAACGCTCCTATATGAGAGCGGATGAATCTTTATATACGATCCAATCTCAAAGTGGGTGATTTTTATGTTATTTGATTATATACTATATTTGATGCAGGGGGACAAGTCGAAAGAATCCAACATGATTCTTCACACTATTGATTTTCATTTTTTCATACAAATTGATATGTGATCGGTTGGATGCCATAATTGATGACATAGATAATCTTCCATAATTAATGGTATGGAATACTTGAGCTATATTTTTAGTATTTTGAAATATTAAAAAATGAAGATTTAGTTTAAAAAGGATTTAAGTGATTTCAAAAATACGCTTATATTTTATAATAATTCTTGAATTACAAAGAGAAGGAATTCAAGTTAAACAAATTTATATGTATGATTTTTGGAGACTATCAAGTAATAATTCTATAAATTATTCAAAATAGATATTTTTGAACCATGGATAAAGGTTTTTAAGATCTTAAAAACCCGTTCGTCTTTTATAATGAAGGAATTTGGTTTTAAAAGAAGATAGTAATAATTAAATAAAATTATTTATTAACTGTTTTATATAAAGTGATGTGTGTGTATATACACATATATCTAGATTAAATGACTTCAACACTTACTTAAGTTTATTATCATTTCTTTATAACCTTTCTATTATATTTAATTAGTGGCCTTTCAGTCATAACTTAAGTATATAATAATTATCACATTAAATTCTATTTATAAAAGCAAATTCATTGAATACTTTTATTATTTCAAATCTTACTTGTAAAGTTTCGCATTACATTATCTTTTTAAACATTTCACTTTTAATATCTTTTGGTAAGATATGTGTATGCTTTTAAGAATGTAATTGAAAATTACACAAGTCTATTCTATTTCCTTTAATTAATTTAATGCTCAATAGTAATATCTTTTGTCTTATAGGTTACACATTTCAAATTTCCTTTTATTTCATTCATAACTTAGCATTAACTCTCTTATTTCCTTTAGAGGTTTCGATTTATTAATTATCTGCGTTCCAATTCACTACAATAATTGAAACTATTAATTAATGGAAACTTAAGAACTAAATATCGGGTTAAAACTCAAATCATTTTAAAATAGGAGATAAATATATACTTATCGTATCCAATTATATTTAAAACAATTAAAATTCATATTTGTTTATCAAAATAAATCTGCAGTAAAACTACTAAGTAGCCTTCCCACTTTGAAACTCGAAAATGAATGTCGATGACGCGGCCGCCATCACCGAAATTATTTTCCAGCGACAGAGAGGGAAGTACAGAACTTATTTATTTTTTAAAAAGTTCCTTTAAAACAATTCTTTCAAATATATGGAAATATTTATATCAATAAATACTTCTAAATAATATTATTATTGTATTCCAAAATCATTCGAAAGAAAGTTTCAAAACCCCGGAACTTAAGTTCTAAATTCCCAATTTTCATTTATTTTATTTTCAATCTTATTTCGACTATTATTTATAAATTTCATTACCTAACAACCAATATAATACAACCAAATATAACCTTTATAAAAAATTTCTTTATATATATAGAAAATATAATAGGCAAAATAATTTCATTCACCTATATTAAAACCAAATATTATGTCGGTCTATCCTATTAGGTGTTTAGAAATCCCTATTGATGTCATAGCATCCCATGCACCAACCAGAATTTATAAATACAAAACGGAATAAATTAACACAGTATTAATACCTTTTTATAACACTAACAAATACGCTCTCTCATATATATACACTCAACGACTCATCATAGGGAATTACTACCCTATTAATAAAGAGTCAAACCCCATAAAGCTAAGGTTTATCGCTAAACCAAGCTCTGATACCAGAAGTAACATCCCGCCTTTACGCACGGTTTAAATCGACGATAAACCACACACGTTATACTTAAACCATACAGAAGGGCGGATTGTTATGGGGTAAATAAGAAAAAGCAGAGAAAGAAAGAAAAAAAATAGAATCTTGCAACGGAACGATAAAGTATAATAATCAAATATACAGTTCATGAAGCTGTTTACAAACTATTTGAATATAATTATACAATACATATCAGAGTTACACATACCAAAGAAAACAACTAATAATGTAGCGGAACAAATGTGATGTAGTGGACTAATATAATATATAATAGTAACAAAATCTTAGTCTTCGTCCTCTAGAATAAAATCTTCAAATCCTGAAATGCTCGGACTGACCCGAGCGAATTGAAAAGACAAAACACTCGAGTCAGAACTAAAAGATCTTATGTAAGTTAACTCAACAAGAAATAATATGAGTGAAATGACATCAGAGATGTTTACGGGATTTGACATCTCCTATCCAGTGTCTAACGTGAGTGCAGTAACTGAAGAGATGCTCGGGATTCACATCTCCTAAGGATCCGATAAACTATTTACTATGTAGTAATATACGCTATTATAATTGTGTCTAAAGTAAAGTATAATATACTGAAAATAGCGTTAAGGATTTACATTTTCCACTTAACACACTTTTATATTCCCATAGTCTATACAATACCGTAATCTCCCTCGTACTGGGCATCGTCAGAGGGAACTCCATAGGTATGGTACAAAACAAAATCGTATAAGGTGCGCTAGGGTAGGTGAGACGGCACAACTAGGCAATGCCAGGGTAGATATACCAACTACGCTTCAGCGTCGGTGGTAATGCATAGCGACAGCTACCGCCCACCACGAGCCACACTCCCAAATCAAAGAAATCAAAAGTGGCCACCAAAAAATCCAAAGTCAGATTAGAATATCAAAGGGATGTGTCCGATAAAAGGGGATACCTTCTTAACCCGTCAATCACTCCTGTTTTAGCCACATTATGCCAACTCACGGGAGACGGGTCCACGTATTTACCTCAAAGGAAACGCTGCCATCATCCTACTTCATTCTGGAATCTCCACCGCGTACACGGTTGTTAAAGTGGTTTTCGGAGTTGGCAGAGAGCATGACAACTTCCGATCTCGGTCTCTTTAACAACTAAATGTTATTATAACACCGCCGTTATTTTAAAATAATTATACTTCAAACCAAATTATAATATCCATTTCAAAAACGTATAAATAACTATTTTTAAACCCAAATCAATATGATCTCATTTGTATTTCAAATATATCCTTTTTCCAAAATCATAGCACTTCCAAATCTATGTCCTTGAAAACCCATAGCTTTGAAACATGACTTTAAATACTTAAATGGTTTATATAATAAATTATTTTATAAAATAAAATAGCTTCTTTAATTTCACAAATAAATTTCCAAATTCCGATTTGAACCTCAAATAGACCATTTCGAATATCCATATATTTCAAAGCTTTAAGTATTCTTCCATTTCAAAACTAATTCTTTGACAATCCCATATATATATAATTCAATTGCTATTATTTAGATTTGAAATGTTTACTTAATAAATCCAATATAAGTTAAGTAAAACTTTTAATTTCAAACAACTGGGTATACTTTCAATATTTTTAACTTGATATATTCATTTATCTCAACTTTATAATCATTTAAATCACTTTAAACCAAATCAAGTTATAAGAATCAAACCTTTTAAAATCTCCATTTTTATTTAAATTTTCAAATCAAATTTTATTCAAGTACAATTCTTGAATAATTCAGTTTAAATCAATATCATATTTATGTTCTAAATTAAATTTCATTTAAGTCATTTAAAACTCTATATATACAAAAGAATTTAAATAGATACTTAACCGTATTATATAAAAGAAATCAAACATTATTATTTAGCTTATTTTATAATTTCAAATAAATTTATACATAGAAAAGTTACTAATAAAATAGCATTTATATAACATCTAAAATCAATGCTATATAACATCTAAAATCAATATCAGTATAGCCCATATATTTCTTTACAAAACCATGAAAAATCATTTCAAATTTTTTTATATATATATACTGGGCGCCTGTATATAATTTTCTATCCTTTGGTCAAATGATACAGATATTTATCATTTCAACCCGCAATTTAAAAACAAAAATGAGGTTGTATATCATTTAAAACCGCAATCCCGAATCAAAATAAATGCATAACAACTTGCAGACTATGAAGTTATAAATAAAACAACCATTCACCCATCATACAATCATACATCCATCACAATCATCATACAAAACAATCAATCGATATCAATATATAACTGATAATATATAACATGTAATTAACTGGCATTATATTTAATAATAAATTAAATAACGATTTAATTTCAATAAATGCAATTAACCGAGATGATGATTAAAAATATATGAAACCACCATAAATAAATGCATAATCACAACATAAATTAATTTACTAAACATAAGAAATCTTAGAAGTTGTGAGTGGGTTAAAACACTCACCTTTTGAATTTAATTTGAATTTAAATCCAATTTAAACCTAAAATTTTCACAACCTTCGTATTTGTCCAAACCAGCGTCGAAATATCCAAAATTCCAATACGAACCCATAGGAACAGACCGCGCGTGAAACAGACCTGGTATGTGGAAGATATATAAGTTAAAACATTTTAAAGTAAAAATTTAATTAAATCGAATAAAACAAAATAGGCCACGTCGCCACTTTCTTCTACGCTCCTAAACCCTAGCCGGCCGAAACACGATCGAAATTAATGCAGCCGCCAACGTTCGAACCCTACTCGCATTTTTCGCCACGACCACGAATATCTCCAATACGATCTGACACCACCATCGAACTCGCCATGGCCGCCCACCCCTACCGGTACCCATATTGAAAACTCCGATCACCCAAAGCGATAGCGCCGCCGCCATGATTTTCGGCCAATCACGAAGAAATCGAGCAACTACGACCCGAAACAACCGGTAGATCAACTTGCCTCGACCTCCTTTACAATCGCAAGCCGCTTGATCGAACGCAGGATGAAGATCCATCATCAAATCCAACACCAACATACGAATGGCTGAAACAAAAACCCAAATTTCTGGTCAAACCACAAACCAAATCAAAAAACGAACAGTGCCAGAAGATTACGCTCATTGAGAGCTTAAATATATATTTTTTCCAAATTTTTCTTAGGAGTTTGAAATTTTAGCTTTGGATTGAAATTTGAATTGGATAGATTAGGATTAACAACCATTGAGGAAGAGGAGCACAGAAGCCTCTATACGTATAGAAATAAGGAATAGAGGCTGCTAGGGTTCATAACAGGGTATTTATGGACAACTGAAATAGAATTGATGGACCCGATTAATAAACGTGCTGAACGATCTATGGCCCGAAAAGCCCGTTTCGCCTTCGGAACAAAATTTGGTCAACCCATATATCAAAATAGACGTTTTAAACTATTTTAAACGCAATGGAAAGGGTTTCAAGTCCAAATTTCATCGTATGAAGAAGTTATGCTAAAAACAATATTTTTCAAATTGATTTCAATTTCAATATTTCAAGGCGTTTCGAGTCCGTACGATCAAACGACAAGTCCGATCGATACGAAACTTGAAATCCTACAATAATTCAGCGTTACGGATCTGATGAGACTTGTTTCGTAGAAATCCGAGTCAGTGGCCAATATGGCTATTTTTACACTCATTAAATAAATTAATAATTGATAAATTTAAACACCTTTCAATTTAAATTCTATAATTCACAAATTTATCATTATTAGATTTCATAACCATTTACAGTAATTTAGCAAACTTTAGATGTCAATTTATTGTTGATTTATTTCATCAATTTCAATGTTAACCTCAATTTCAATATTTAATTTCAATTTTATTAAATTTAGAAATTATAAAATAACACTCCAAAATCCATTTATTAAATTCTTAACCCTCGTTATTCGAGTCTTGTTACAATAAGAATATAGCTAACATTTCTTTTAAATCTCGGTTCTTAATATTCTCTCATTTTAACTTAATGCCAATTAAGTACAAATTAAATTACCTTTAATTTCATTTTATCCTATTATTACAATTTAGATTCCAAATAAATTGTTTTTATTTGATTTCAATCTTTATATCCCATCCACTGATTTCAAATAACACAGTTAATGCTGGTTTTACATTACATTACTTAAATATACTCAACTTACTTTCTTTATTAGGATTTCATTTAACTTGTTTATAGTCAATTTATTTTAACAACACTACCTTAAATTTTAATTATCAATTCATTCATAAACCACAACAATACATTATTACCACATATTAGCTTAAATCCACACTAACGTAATATTTAATTTCATTTATTGCAATAGGTTTCAATTAATAGTGATTTCGCTAAATTATCATCAACGTTAAACTTCCCTTATACGCTATTATTAATAGCCAAATATTGTAATTTGATTTAGGTCTAATTCAATGCATTAAATGAATGGGTAAATGATTAAAGTTTTGCACTATTGCCACTTTTCACACATTCATACTTAATTTTCTTTCCATTTATTATATATTATTTTATTAGTAAGCTATCCTTTTTAAATTATAAATTTACCTTTTATATCCCATTATAAATTAATGCACACATTAATTAATTTATATTTACATCCACTTCCGTATATAAATTTTGTAACCAAGTTATAACATTTACATTTATTTACTTATTGTCCATTTAATTCCCAAGTGCAACAATTTACACTAATTAATATTTTTATTAATGATTCACTAATTAGACATTTCCATTTGTTTCTTATATTAAACCTATATCCAAGTATGACGATTTACATTATTTAAAATAATTGCAATTTTATTTTAAATTGTTAATTTTAATTACAATTGCTACATCTATTTCTAACATTCGCTTCAATTTTAAGTATGAGATTTTTATTTCTTTCTAAATTTAATTAAAAATCTTATTAATTTAACTCATTTTAATCATCGAATTTTATGGGTCGTTATAAAAGCAAGGGTTTGTGATCAAGAAGTCTGATCAAAGAACGCACTAGAAAATCGAGGGATCGATACTAGTTCAAAAGAAAAGTTATGGATTTGAATAGTAGATCGAATCAAATATCACATATAGTATGATGTGTTGGGTCGCCTACTTAGTAGTTGGATAGTTATCTTAAATAGTAGGCACTAAGATATAGTGGTTGGACTGATGTTGTGGTATGTATATATAGACGTCAGGTAAAGTACATGCTCAGGTCAGATAATGAGTTATATGGTGGTATTCGTTTATCTTGATATAGTATCAGTGTGGTTGTTTTGGATGCATAGTCTTGTTTGGTTGTTGTATATATTATCTTAAGTGTACAATATGCACTAGGATGGGTAGGATAGAAGTTTGAGTTGATATATGTATATATAACCGTAAGTACGTGATAGATACTCAGGTTAATGTGGGAAATCTTTACATGTATGTTTGGCATCATTTGTTTTAGTATTGTTATGGTATCGACCTTCTTCTTTTCTACCATCAGTAGAAATAAGTCAAATTATTTAAGAATATGAGTATGAGATAGATTCTTTTGTCTAACTTTCATTTCGAGTACGAAATGCTTTTAAGTAGGGGAGAATATAACGACCCGTAATTTCGCTACTTCGAAAATAAGAGATTTCGTTTGTTTTAAACCAAAAAGGAGTTTAAATCTTAAAATAAAAATGTTATATATAATTAAGAAATCAATTATTCTTATATTTAATAAATTAAAAAGTATAAATTTGGATTTTAGAACAAATCGACAAAAGTTAAGTTTTGTTAATAATAAATAAAGGCTTAAATAAATGGATTTAAAATATTTATTTAAAAAGATAAATCTTATTTAAAACATCTAATAAAGATAATAAAAGTAAATTTATATATTTAAAAGTATGTTAATAGTTGTTTTACAAAAATAACCAAAATTTGTCGCATTTTGTCAGTTTTACATACACTGTAAAAATAGAGATTTTGATATTTATTAAATATGATTTTAAAATATAGTGAGACATTTTTTAATTTATTTAAAGAAGCAAAAAGTTCATTTCAAAGTTTGATTTACCTCAATATACAATTTAATAAAAACGTCAAATTTTGACGGTAAAATTTATCGACAAAAATACCATTTTCAACCAAAACAAGTTGTCGACAAGTTGTTGCAACTTGATACATTTTCTAACACATAAATACAAGTTTAAAAACTATTTAAACACTTTACATTTAGCACTAAAATGCAAAAAGAGTTTACTTTTGAAAAGTTAAGTTAAAATAAATAAAATTAAAAAGACATGATTTGATATAAAAACAACATCATTACTAAACCATCTTTTCTCATTAATGCATAAGACTTATCTTACATGGAAAGGGAGAAAATGTTATTTTAACATTTTAAGGATTAATAAAAATAGGCAAACATCATTTCATTAAGTACAAACTTACATCCTACCATCATTTTACCATTAATACACTTCTTATCATGTTAAGCAAAAGTCATAAAGTAAGGCAAGGGTATTTAGGACATTGGCCACTCAAACTCCACTTATAAATACAAGCCTCAACCCTTCTTTCTTCACTACATTCTTATTTTACAAAATTTATAAACTCCGTTCTTTTCCTCTTCCATTACTTCCTCTTTCTTCCTCCATTTACATGGATTCCCACCTCTTCACTTACTCCAAACCATCACCTTACACCACCAAAACCAAGCCAAACTACCACCTACCCACCTCCTTCTCCCCCCAAAACCCACGGCCAATCTCTTACACCCACCTACCCCTTCCAAACCCCAAGGCCGTACCCCCCTAAGCCCAAGCCGAGCCCCAACATCCCTAGGCCGAGCACCACCTCACCAAAAACCAAGCCTACACACCCCAAACCCTCCACACTCACATACCCAAGGCCGTACACTCATTTCCCTCCAAAAGCATTCGGCGAAAATAAAAAAATAAAAAAAAAAAGAGAAGAAAAGAAAAAGAAAAGGAAAACAAAAGCGTTCGAAAAGGAAATGACAAAAAGGTGAGACATTGGAAATAGCACGTTAGCGAGAGACAAAATTCTTACTGTTAAACTTTGACGGAGTGGATATGAAGGTGGGAAATTCTCCTTGCTTTTTGAATTATATTGATTATCATGCTTAATTGTTATGTTAGATAATCACTATGTGATGATATGAATGTTTGGTTGATTGTGTGAATATATTGGATAATCCGTAGTAATGTTATGACATTTACCGTATTGAATCTTTTGATGTTATATGATTGTTATATGGTTGTGATGATAATTTGGACATCAAATTTCTATTAATTTAGTAAGCCCTTGTTTCAAAAAATCATATTTTAGTAATATGAGATATTGTGGAAAAATAAGTCTCTTTTCATTTAGAAATGAAGTTAAAGTTAAAATGAAAGAGAATTTGAAATTTAAAGTGAAACGGAATTGAAAAGGATAGTTAATCAGAAATTGAAATTAAGATGAATAGTGAAGTTGAAATTGAAATCGATTTTGAAAAACTGAAGTTTAGTTTGAGGTTGAATTGAAGTTTAAATTGAAATTAGATTTGAAATCTAAGCTTTAAATGTGTTTAATTTGAAGTTAGAATTGAAATTGAATTGAAATTGAATTGAAATTGGAATTTAAAATTTAATATTAAAATAATGGGAATATAATAATATTATGATATGGTAATAGAGAAAATATATTTTAAAATACTTTAAAAAGTGAAAATATTGATTTAAAATGATTTGTAATGATTTTATAAGTGTTGAAATCCAATTTGAATAGATTATATCAAATACTGAAAAATTAGTTAAAACTAGACGCGTCGCGCAACGGTAGTTCGCGATTTCGCGCCAAAAAGTTCAAATGAATGTGTAGAGTGAAACATGGCTCCATATTCTTCGAGATAAGAAAATTCTGAACTATTATATCTGTATCTTCTAAATGAAGAAAGATAATCAAAGTTTCGATAAGTAGATTTTGAAATAAATCTAAATCAATTTTCCAAAAAAATCTCGCTAGTATAGTTTTGTGACTATAACAGGAAATTCGTTTAAATGAACATTTTTAATTATGGAAAAATATGAAATAAATTTGATAAATCTATTTAAATGATTTAAAAGAGATTTTCATTGGAAAATATGAATTATCGAATGTTTAAAAGTTGTTTTAATCAAACAAGCTTATACGACACTTTCCGTAGCACTTTTATGTTGTGAATTGTATAACTTTTGGAATATGAGTTTAAATTTAATGACGTTTCCCAAAATCAATTGTGAATATTTAAAAAAAAGGATAATTAAGCGTTTTCAAAGATAATTTGGAGTATTTATTCCAAAATAAGTTGAAAAATCTGAGTATGTAGAAACGACTAGTACATTTGTCCCGCATGTGAGATCTGGGAAGATAAAACAAGGTATTTAACTAAGGTTAAGGATGGAGCAACCAGTGCCCTGAAACTACCTGGCCTATGTTTTCTTTTCTTAGGCGAGGGGTGGAACAGATCGAAAGGAAAGCCCGGATGCTCTTAAATAAAAAAAGATTCTGTTAAGTGTTCCAAAATAAAAGATGATTTGTATTATCCAAAAGTTAAGCAATTTCCAACATGAATGATTTCTATAATCCTATTTACTTCACAATGTTTGTTAATATTGATTTAGGGTTTATCGTAAATAATGTCTTAAATAACATTGTTTTTGACCCGCCTAAAAGTTAAAGAATTTGATCAAGAATTGAGGAAGGAAATTTGAGATATTTTCTAAAGAAAAAGAATGAATTTCTTAGAAATTATCCTAAGTCAAAAGAAAGTGATTTCGAAATCATCCCAAAAGAATTAAAGTGAAAAGAGACTTAATCAATCCTGTATACTCATATTCACTTTCTATCGATATTGGATTTCGAACTAACCGGGGTCGGATTTGGGTAAATCTCATTCGAAAACCACTTCGAACCAATCTATACGTTCGAACGTGAAGACATGTTGAAGATGATGATTATTGAAGACCTGGATCTTTTATCGTGAGGACTGCTTATTGACTTGCTCTGGGTAGCTCCCGAGTTATATATAGCAGTGGTCTCCTCATTGTGGAGATTTTTCGGATTGCAAGGACTACTCGCTACTAGTGGTAGTAGGAGAGTGCCTTCGGTTTGTCCTGTTCCTGGACAAATTGTATGGATGTTTGTCTGACATTGCATTTCTAACGATTACGTACACTGGTTTTTACAAACGTACATCAGTGGTGACGGAGAAGGCAACTTCTCTTGGCTTAACACCCTCCTTGAGACATACGAGCTCAAGGGTTGTATTTTTGTGGAAGACAATTAGTAGTTAAATGGAAATGACAATGTGGCATTCAAAGATGTGATATGTGCTTTATGAAAAGGTAATCGTAGCCTCAAGCCTCATCAAACCGAAAATGACCGAAACATGATTAGATGCAGCAAAGCTAAGTGGGTCATTCCCAATTAGGATATGGTCATCCTCTTTTAGATATATTTCTTCCCGCTATGACGTCATGGTGTAAATTAATGTGGTGTATGCTAGAGGGCCCTCGATAAAGGTCATTAACGACCGGAGGATGTCATATTCGGTACCATCTAGTTATAGAGGTGGGCCAGTCTTGTGTTGGTAGAGGATCCTTTATGATGGTCCTCGGGACATCCATCTAGAGGTGTACCCCTTCGGTAGGTAGATCATGCGCCTTGTCATTTATATGGAAATCCATTCTCCAATAAGAACCTACGGACTTGATTGTAAACCTATTATGCTGGAATTTAATCAATGTAACAATTTCGGCTAAGATTAATAAGTTTATTTGCAAAAAAATTCAAAGATCACTAGAAATAATATCAAATGTTTTGATAAAAAAGTGTTTTAGTTATCATAAGGTAAAAACCCGTCCGTGTTTATGTATGGGCGTGGTCTTATGAGGTACTCTTTGTTTTCAAAGGATTTTATTCAAAGGTCGATATATGACACTGTCATTAATTATTGAGCTTTTCTCACGCTGGTTTATCAAGCCTGATCCGGGTATTTTCAATACTCGGGTCAGATCCGAGTAGTTTCAGGATAGTAGAAGACGGTTGGAATTTCCAGAGGAGAGCTGGAGATATTCATCGATGTATGAACATATTCTATTATCCGTTGTACTTAGTGTATTTTGTTTGATGTTTGTCAGCATTTGTAAGGGCAGGTTTTATAACTGTCCAAGCTGAATTTAGGTTAGACTCTGATATATGTATTTAAAAGTTTTCCGCTGTAAAAATATCTGTTCAATATTATATGTTATCCCATTCGAGTGAGATTCTGCTCTATCTATTTTTCTTTATTACCCTTAAAGATCCATCTTTTCGTGCTTTGAGTTGGACATGTGTGGTTTATTGTCAATTCAAAGAGTACGGAAAAACGGAACTTTACATCTTTGTTATAAAAAATCTCAGAAACATAAGGACTTCTCGCCTAGTAATGGCCGAGGAAAGTACATTCGGTTTCATTTAGTCCAAGAATGAACTTGTATGGATGAATGTCTAACCTTGCATTCCAAACAACATGAGTGATCTCTATAAAAGTATATCATTCGGTGGCGGAGAAGACACCTTCTCTTAGCTTAACACTCTTTCCCGAGACATACGAGCTCGGGAAGTTATACTTTGTAGAAATCAGTCGTGTGAATGTGGAATGGAAATGTAGCATTCAAAGTGAAATAAGATGTGTTATATGAAAAGGTAATCTTTGCATTGAGCCTCATTAACCGAAAATGATTGAAACAGTGTTAGATGCAGCAAGGCTAAGTAGGCCATTTCCAATTAGGGTATAATCATCCCCTTTTAGATATATTTCTTCCCGCTATGACGTTCGGGATGTAAATTAATGTGGATATATGTGTAGAGAGCTCTCGGATAGATGTTGATAACGATCGGGGATGACATATTCGGTACTACCAAGTCACAGAGGTAGGCCAGTCTTGTGTTGGTAGAGGGCAGATGTTCTGTTCCTTAGGGCATCCATTTATAGGTGTACCCATCGGAAGGTAATCCCTTCACCTGGTCATTTGTATGAAAATTAATTCTCCAATAAGAACATGCAGACTTGATTGTAAACTTATTATGCTGGAATTTAATCAATGTAACAATTTCGGCTAAGATTAATAAGTTTATTTGCAAATGTTTTCAAAGAAAGTTATTAAAAATAATATCCCCAAATTTTACAAAATAAAGAGTTTTGGTTATCATAAGGTAAAAACCCGTTCCATGTTGCAGCGTGGTCTTATAAGATACCTTTTTGTTTTCAAAACATCGTACTATGAGTTCTCACACCTGTCCCATGACTGACCCGAAGTTTGTTTTTCCTTTAAACTTTGGGTGCCTTATTTTTTCGGGAATCCGTGTAGTCAGGATGCCTTAGAGCATTTTGGAGCATGTTGGGATGCATTTTGGAGAAATCTTTTGGAGCTATGAAGATTTAAGTACCCGATGTTGATACTTACCCATTTTCCGCTGTGTTATGTAGTATGTATTTTCCAGTAGAGATAGACAGTTATAACTATCCAGTTGTATTTGTATTTGACTTTGATCATTAATGTATAATTAAAATATTGAATGTGATGTGAGATTCTATTATTTTGTTATCTTATATCTTTATTTCTTTTACAACCCAGATAATCCGCCTCCCCGGCACTTGGATTTACGGCATGTGAATACCGTGGATGTATTAATGTTGATTTCAATGGGTCGAGGAGCCCCGTTCATTACATTTGGTATCAGAGATGAAGGTTAACTGAGAACCATGGCTTTGTTGGGGTATGACTCATGAAAGATAGGGTTAGTAATTCCCTAGAATGTGTTTAGTTTGAGAGAGTGCATAACTAAAACTTCTAACTTGAATAAGTATATTCATACTTGATGTGCATGTAAATATGCATATTTTTACCACCATATTTAATCTATTTGAATTAAATAAATGATCATATCGGGTATTTTAACTTGTTTAAACCAAAAATTCAAATTATTCCAAATTGTCACATATTCATCTTCATATATGGGCAAAACGGTCATTTGTGTGCATATATTTCTTTGAGAAAAATTAATTGAAATTTGTATATATTTTTGTAGGATTTTGATCTCAAATAGAAGTGGTTTCATGAAGATATGCATGCACAAAATTAATACAAAGGAATGAAGATGGAAATAATTCAAAATGAAGAACATGGAGGACCCCACCTACCCACCTACCTTAATGTACAAATTAAAGGCTAATGCACATTCTTTTGGAGTTAATGGCTTCATGTACACTTAATGGGGGATTAAGACATGTTAATGATTACTTGGCCTCCACATTTCCTAAGGGGCATTTTGGGCATCCCCAAAAAATAAATTAGGGTTTTAACACTTGTATAAATACCCCTTATGTTTCATGTAGCCATCTTCCTCTTAGTTAGTTAGTTTTAGTTTAGAAAATAAACCAAATCTCTCTTTCTTTCCATGGCTACTTAGCCATTTTTATTTTATGTAATTTTCTTTTCTTTTTATGCAATGTTAATTAGTGTTTCCTTTTACTTACATGTTCATTTCCTTTCCTGCTAGTAGTATAGATTTACTTTTATGCAAGTAGAATAGTTTTCTTTTCATTTGCTTTCATTTTTCTTTCTTCTTTCTTTCATGTTGCTTTCTACATTTGTTGATTTGATAACAAATATGAGAGCTTAATCCCTACAATTTAGGGGTAATGAAGCTCTCTAGTATGTAGATGCAACATTTTGATGTTTATACTCTCTTTTTGTGCTTTAATGGAAACACTTGAAGTGGTTTAATGATGTTGTTTAGCTTTGAATTTGATAGTCTATGTTGCTCATAATAAATAGGGTATGCTTAAACAAACATAACAAAAATTGCCTCTTCATCTAAATATGATTATGGCAAAGAAGTGAATATTGAAATTGAAATTTAATAGCCTATATTTCTTAACAATAGTTAATAGGCTATGCTTAAAGTAGATTTTTATTTCAACTTTGTTGTCATATTTCATGAGAGTTAAATGTGTATTAGTGGTTGTGTTATAGTTTGATGATTTATATTGGGCTAATTAATAGCACAAATATATCATACTTATGATAAACACATCAACTAATTACACTAATGAAAAGAAAAGAGAGATCATAACTTCATTTTGTTGATTTATATGATGTAGAGAGTGGATTTATCTCTAAATTGTTCTTTTAACACTCATATTTTTATCATTTTCTTTTGCTAGTTTTTGTTAGTTTCTTACATTTCTAGCTATTCACTCTCGACTTCGGTATAATTTGATTGAGTAGAATTTTAAAATCATCAATTCCCTATGAATCGATCCGTATTCGCCGCGTGCTACATTCGTACACCGTGCGCTTAAGGTATAGATTTTATTTCTAAATTCGTTCGACGGTTTTCTAAACCGATAGAATTTCCGTCGACGAGCAAGTTTTTGGCGCCGTTGCCGGGAAATTGTTTTGATTTTATTTTTCTATTCTTCGAATTATTTGTGTTTGATTTTAGTGTGTTTGTTTTGTGTTTTGTTTTCTTAAAAAAGAAAAATTGTGTGTTTGTTTGAGTGTTGTGTACATTTGTTTGTGTTCTTGTTTGTTTTGCATTTTCATTTGCATATGCATATTTAAAAAAAAAAATTGACACAACTTCATTTCTAGAAGAAAGAAAAAAATTCGCTTCATTTTGCATTTACAACTTTCATTTTACAAATTCTTCTTACAATTTCTTTTTCTTTTTCTACATTTACATTGTCAAACACTGTAGCTTTTCTATCTACAATCTCTCTCTGTTTTACAGAACTGCTGTCAACATTCTCATCTGTTTACATTCACATGACCTTCTAACCCCACTTCTTCATCCAAGCTTCAATACCACAACCATTCAAACTAGCCTTCCCTCTGATCAAACTACAATTTCCATCAAAAAAACATCACCAGACAACCAGCACAATCTCCCACTTCATCACCAACATCACAGTGCATCTACATTGACCATACTCAAACCCATTTCAACTACCATATCCTACAACACCTCCCCACACTGCAACAGTGCCCAACCACTACACTTCCCATTTCTACCATAACTTACTTCTTCACTCACCAACATTCCACCTCCTGCAATTCACAATACCCCCCACCATCTGCACTTCAAACATTTCCCAAACATAAATATTACCACTTCTCATAACCACTGCATATAACATCTCTGTCAAACACAGTACCTAGTTATCACAAAAACTGTCCACTGCCTTATTGTGCACAACTGCACATAATCACTTCTGTGCAACTGCTGTGCACATCACACCTCACCATCATCAGCTCATCTCCATAAAACACACTACCCTGCGCATACATTTTCACATCACCCATTCCTTCCTCGTGATCATTTCTGCTGCACACATCGCCTGAAAACAACAGCCTCGACTTCATCGAACACTCCTCATATCACACTTCGACAACCCTTTTACTTAATTGCTTCTTCATTCAATCGTCTCAAATCACATCTCTGCTCCCCAAAACTACAACACTCAACTGCACAGTGCAGCTAGACTTCACGTTGCCTGCACATAACATCTCCACCATCATCCATCTGCTTTCGACAAATTTTTCAACTACATCCACCACTACTACTGCCATTCACCCGATATTCCTCTTCCAGTACGCTTCACCATCCATCCACCATCATACTCCTATCACCCACACTACACAGAGCTTCAGAACCCAAACTACAAAAGCCTACTCCCTGCTCTCACAACTAAAAAAAAAACCACTTCATTCCTCCTCACAGTCTTCTACCAACTGTCCATAGCCATTCTTTCATCACGCTACATCCAATTCACAACTCAGTCCACCCAACCATCACCTTCATATCGATCACCACCAAAGCAGCTGCTGCACCAACAATCATATCATCACATCCCCAAATCAATAACTTCAGCCGTGAACTGCAACACTCTTCCATCAATCGACAGCAAAACAAAAAAAGTTGTGACCACGCTACAGCTTCACTGTGAGCATCTCTGCAACTGACCCCTAAACTCCACAAGCACCAGCCATTGAATTACAACCGCGACATCACTGCAGTTCCTGGCTTCAATCAATCATCGAACTCAAACCACGAATCGCCTGCCACCATCCACATCCCCATCTCAACAGCAACACCTCTATCTTCTGCCGAAAACGTGAATTCGCCCCTTCGATTTCCATTGTCTCCAATCTGCTATCTCCACCACAAAACCAGGACCTTGCATCGCGAGCAGCTGTATGCGATCGAACATCTATCCACAATTCCGAAAACAAATTCTCGATGTTTTTTTTTGAGTTTTGCCTTTTTTGTTTTTTTTTTGGTTTGAAATTCATTTGGGAAAATGGGATTACGAGAGCAAGCAAATTTGTAAAAACAGTGGTCTCTCTCTTTTTCATTTTGACTGTGTTAATGGGCCGGGCAGGGTTGTGCTGAGTTGGGATTTCGATTTTATTGTAGAAATAAGTTTTTTTTTTTGTTTGAGTTTCTTCTTCTTCTTTTTTGGGCTGTTTCGAGATTTATATAACCAAAAAAAATATTTTCTTTGTTTAGGGTTTTGTTTTCCTTAAAAAAAACACCAAAACAAAATAATTTATTCTCATTTCCATTTGGTGCTTTTTTTTAAAAAAAAAGACAAAAACAACAAGTTGTTTTCTTTTAATATGTTTTGTTTGTTTTAGTTTCTTATTTGATATAAATTTTAATTTTTTTTAAGTAAAACCCTACTTTTAAGTTTCCTTTCAAAAAAAAAGTTGTATATATCTTGCTTTATTTCAGGTTGCCAAAAATTCGACGGCTTCCAAATCAGTCCAAACCAGCGTCAACAGATCCGAAATTTAATTACGATCCTAACGAAAAAAAATTCGTGTGAAACAGAGGTCGTATGTAGAAATTACAGCGATTTGATTTGATTGAAAACAAAATAAAAATAAAATAAAACAAACCCAAATCAAAGCCACGTTACCCAGAAACATCATCACGCAAAGCCCTCTCCATCACGCGTACAGTAACTCGTTCGACCCAGGTAACACGGCTTTGACCGATACGTTGACCACGACTATAGGACGCCGCGACCCCTTAAACGCCAAACCCTCATCGCCACTGCCAACTGCTTGACGGGCCGCACCTAACTAGGCCACCCACGTCGCCTCCGGTCCCCTTGCCGCCGTACGTTTTGAAACCCTAATCGAAAAATTCATGACGATATGGCCGTTAACTCCACGCCTAAACTACTCAGATGCGATCCTCTCTCGACTCTCTATAAGACCCAGACCCAATTTGCCGATCCGTCGAGTTTGGTCGCCGTGATGATGAACGGCCGTAACTTGTTCCTCAATTTCTGGCTAAACCGTGCATCAAAATGAAAAACGAACACCACCAGTGAATTACGCTATTCAAGGACATCGACATATATTAATTTGGAATTTTTCTGGAGAGTTTGAATTTTCATTTGATTTTGAATTGTAAGTGGATCTGACATTTGCATCCCTTTGAGGAGGAGAACGAGTTTGAAGAAAAGAACGTACAGACAAATGATAAAAGATGGAGGCTAGGGTTTATAATTGTCTATTTATAGACAAATTGAGTAGGCTAGGTGGGCACGAATTACGAACGTGCTAAACGGTAGTTGGCCCAAAAAGCCCGTCCTGACCCTGGAACTAAATTTATTAAACCCATATATCCAAATAGGTATTTTAAAATATTCTGAACGCGATGGAAAAAGTTTCATGTCCAAATTCGATCGTATGAAGAAGTTATGCTGAAAACAATATTTCCAAATTGATTTCAAATTGATTTTAATTAACTTGATTTCAAGGCGTTTCGCGTCCGTACGATCAACCGACAGGTTCGATCGATACAAAACTTGAAACCCTACAATAATTCACCGATACGGATCCGATGAAACCGGTTTCGTCGAAATCCGAGTCCGTGGCCAAAATGGTTATTTTTATATTCATTAAATAAATTAAAATAAATCATAAAATCCAATTTTATACTTAAATTCTAAAATTTTACCAAATTTTATCGCTTTTATATTTCTTAATCAATTTAAATGGTTTAACAAGTTTAGGTGTGAATTATAAGTTGATAAGTTTATCAATTGCAGTGTTAATTTCTCCACTTCCTTATATTTAGGAATTATAAATTAAATTCTCAAAACCCATTTATTAGATTTTCAACTTTTATATTCTCACATTTTATCCAAAATAAGTATACCACTAACATTGGTTCATGATTTCACATCATTATCCTCAAAGTCCATCTTAATTTCAATAACGTAATATTTAACCGTTAAATTCCATTTTATTATGCAATAAATGCAATTGTTGAATTTGATACTCTAATTAAATTTATAAATCCTGCTTTCTATACTTTAAATCAACTAATGGTCCTATTATAAAAGAATTAACATAAATTTTGTCTTATAAAATTAACCCTCTACAAATACAAACAAAAATCTATGCTAACTGCACCATTTAAATCAATTAATTGTAATTGAGTCTACATTAAATGTTATAAATTATAAATTGGAACCTCCATAAATTCGTTTATTGATTTAAAAATCTTCCTATTTAGTAAATGGACATTTTATGTGCATAAATAACATTTGAATTATACTTCATTTCATTAGTGCATGCTTCATTTCTTATAAATTCCCCTTTATTAACTAGAACCCATTTAACACACCACAATTAATAAATTTAGATTTATTTCAATCGATTTCCATTCTTAACTTAATATACTAAATAAATGGTTAAAAGAAATGTTACCGTTTTATATTCAAATTCACTTATAACATCAACAACACAATGTTGCCATAGATTTAGATTCAATTAAATAAATTAGATGAATGGGTAAAACTTTGAAATTATCCCAAATGCCAAATATATTTATGCATTAATTACTACTTATTATTATGAATTCATTTATTAATTTACTAGTTGCCTTTGTCATCTTATTTCCTATTACTACCAAACTTCCTACTTAGTTATAGTTTATCAACATATACATACCTAGGCAAATCAAGATCTTGTCCTTTCTGTTATTTCAATTAAATCGGGTATGCACAAATAGATTGTTAATTAACTTATTCCTACAAAATTATTTACATACATTCAGTTCCAAATTTTATAGAATTAAATTCTAATTACTTACCCCTTAATCCAACATGCATTTAAATCTTTTTATTTTAAATAAATTTATTCAATGTTGACATCCACTAAATAAAATTTACTTTCATTTATATAGTTGCAATTCAATTCAGTTATTATTTCATTAATACTATTTCCGCTTTATATCTTTCAGTACAAATCAACAAATTATAACTTATAACCACAAACGCCAATTTATTTTATTTCAATCTATTGCCGTATAAACATTTAATTTGTTAACCTTTAATTACAGTTATTATATCTAATTCCTACATTTACTCAAATAAAATCTTAAGACTTTTATTTCATTCTAAATTAGATTAGAAATCATATTAAATTAACTCATTTAATATCATCGAATTTAACGGGTCGTTACACTCTCCCCCACTCAAAACTTTTCGTCCCCGAAAAGGAAAAAGAAGTGAGAAGGAAGAATTAAAAACAGTACATCTTATTTCAAATATTAACTTATAAACAATAATTTACTAAATTAATTTCCTTAAATGAAATATACCCGTTTTATAATCATTATATCCTTTTATACTTAAATAATTAGAGTTTGGAAACATTTTCAACATAATTCTAAGTCTAAAATTTACGGAAAATTTTGGCAGAGTCTCCTTTGTACGGAGAGGTTCGGGAGAAGATATAATATCAAATATATAACAAATATATTACATATATTATCCAAAATATTATATCCCAACACGGGAAAATTATATAAAATAGCGCTATAAACTGTAATCCGAAACGTACCTATTTGTCGGACAATTTACGCTTATTATTATGGAACCAAAAGCAGTAGCAGTTGCTTCCATAACCTGCATTTCTCTTATAAAAATCCAAAAGTTTAACAATTTATATAAAGCGAAATATTTTCATGGTTTCAACTACTAACAACAAACATACAACAATGATCAATTTCAACTAACAGCATACACAACAAAACAAAACAACCATTCAATCAAACAAGCAAATAGTTGTTCGGGTTCAAAACTTGCATTGGTACGGAATGAAAAATAACTATCCAGTGCATCATTTACTCAACAGTCTTAGATGGGACAAAAATAGATTATTTATTCATCCAACAACTTCGAATTTCCTTACCCAGCTAACCATAAAGCAAACAATATCGATTTAAACCAACAAATCAATTTAACTTATTATAAATTTATATTTCATACATTAATAGTTTGATCTTTTCATTCATATAACAGTTTATCTTTTAATTTCATTTATTTCTTTAAATTATCCTTTTATAATTTACATTTATTTCCAACAACCTTTAATTTATTCACTCCTCCAATTATCCATTTCCATTTATTTAGATCATGTAAGTTTCTTCTATTTTATTACATTTAATGCACTTCTCACTTTCAATCATTTATCTAATGCTTTCATTTCTATTACATTTAATTATAGTAACCCTTTTTAATTTCACTTAAATTCTTAATCTTATAACATCCATTCTTATAAATAAAGGATTTTATTAACTCATTAACAAAGGGTTTGCAGTCATCTATTTATATTGTCTACTTTTATTATATTAAACTAGTAGCATTTATCATACTTAGGTTTATAACCCTACACATCAATCCTTATTATTAAAGAATTTCATTTTATTTACTTAAGTTTAAAATCACCTATTTATAATACTTACCTTTAATTTTGGTATCAATTTATACTTAAGTTTATAACATTAAATTCTCATTTATAACAGAAATTCATTTAATACTTTATTATTTCCAAAATTTCTACTTGTATAATATTCTATTCCAATCTCTTATTTAACATTTCAACTTTTCATATTTGGTAAGTTATATATGTTAAAGAAAATGCGAAAGAACTTATACAAGTTTTATCTCATCTTTTAATTAAATTTAATGTTCAACAATATTACTTTTTGTCTCATATGTTAAAAATTTCAAATTTCCCTTTATAACTTCGCATTAATTTCTTGCCTAATTTAGAGATTTCAATTCATTTATTACTTACCTCTTATTTCACTAAAATAATTTAAACAATTAATTAATGGAAATTTAAGAATCGAATACCGGGTCAGATTTCAAATTATTTTAAAAATAATAGATAAATAATTTCTTACCACTTTAATATCTCTAATTATATTTAGAACAATTAAAAATTTAGATAATTTCAAAATAAATCTGCAGTAGAATTTACTACAATGGCCTTTCCTCTTCGAAACTCGAAAATGAAAGTCGATGATGCGGCCGCCATCACCGAAATTATTTTCCAGCGACAGAGAGGAAAGTACAAAAAATTATTTCTCCAAAATCTTCTTTAAAACCATTCTTCCGAATTATACTAAATATTTATATAAGAAAATCCTTATAAACAAAATTATTATATTCCATAAATCCTTTGAAAGCAAATTTTCAAAAATCCCGGACTTAAGTTCTAAAATTTCCAAATTTCATTGATTCTAATTTCAATCTTATTTTACCTATTATTTGTAAATTTTATTCCTAACAACCAATCTATTGTAACCAAATATAGATATCATTTGAAAATTTTATTTTATATATAGAAAATATAATAGGCAAAGTTATTTCACCTATATTAAAATAGATATTATGTTGGTCTGTTCTATTAAGTGTTTAGAAATTCCCTATTGATGTCATAGCGTCCCATGCACCAACCAGAATTTATAAATACAAAACGGAACAGATTAACACAATATCAAAATCTTTTTATAACACTAACAAATACGCTCTCTCATATATATATACCCAGCGACTCTCATAGGGTATTACTACCCTATTAACAAAGAGTCAAACCCCACAAAGCTAAGGTTTATCGCTAAACCAAAGCTCTGATACCAACTGTAACATCCCGCCTTTTCGCACGCTTCAAATCGACACACATGCCGATTCAAACCATACGGAAGGGCGGATTGTTATGGGGTAAATAAGAAAAACAGAGAAGAAATAAACAAAATAGAATCTCACGGCGGAAGGATAAAATATAATAATAAAATATACAGTTTATAAAACTGTTTACAAACATTTATATAATACATATCAGAGTTACACATACCAATAACAATGCAGCAGAACAGTGTGTAGTGCACTAGATAAATAATAATAGTAATACTACAAATCTTCGTCTTCGTCCTCCAGAGCTAAACTTCAAATCCTGAAATGCTCGGACTGACCCGAGCGAATTGAAAAGACAAAACACTCGAGTCAGAACTAAAGGATCTTATGTGAGTTAAATTAATAGAAATAAATATGAGTGCAGTAACTCAAGAGATGCTCAGGATTTACATCTCCTAAAGATCCGTTAAACTATTTACTATGTAGTATATTGCGCTATTATAATAGTGTCCATTTGTAAAATAAACTTACTTTTTAATAGCATTAAGGGGTTACCCATATAGCCCTTAACACAGAATATATTCCCATAGTCTATACAGTACCGTAATCTCCCTCGTACTGGGCGTCGTCAGAGGGCACTCCATAGGTATGGTACAAAACAAAACTCGTAGTAAAGGCTCGGTATGGTAGGTGACACGGCACAACTAGGCAATGCCAGGGTAGATATACCAATTGCTATCCGGGCTGGTGGAAACGCGTAGCCGCAGTTACCGTCCACCTCGAACAAACTCCCCCAAAATCAAAAATAGAAGTGGCCACTGAATCAATCCAAAGTCAAAGTATAATATCGAATAGGAGCGTCCGATCAGAGGTATGACCTCATTGGCCCGAGAATCACTCCTGTTTTAGCCACCTTTGCCAACTCACGGGAGTCGGGTCCACGTTTTTACCTTACAGGAAACGTCGCCACCACCTACTTCATTCTGGAATCTCCACCGCGTACACGGTTAGTCAAAGTGGTTTTCGGTATCGACAGAGAGTATGTCCATATCCGATCCCGGTCTCTTTGCCAACCCATCGTTATTATAACACCGTGGTCATTTAAAAATAGTTTGTACTTTAAAACCAGAATAAAATTTTCCATTTCAAAACTATGAATACGATATCAATTTAAACCCAAAACAATATGATATCATTTTATCTCAAATATAATTCTTTTCCAAAATCATGCTGGTTTAAAATTTAAAATATCTGGAAACCAAATATTTGAAATATACTTTCAAAGCATAATATTTCGAAATTCAAAATTTTAAAACCATAACTTCTAAAACTTGAATGATTTGGATATTCAACGAATGTAAAATGAATGGTTTAACTTAAAGTTACTTTGTAAAGAAAAATAATTTCCATGGCTTTTCAAATATATTTCTTTATTTAAAGTTTAAACCATAATTTAAATATCACTTCAAGTTCCAAAACCCCTTCAATTTCTATATATATATATATCCATTTGGAGTATTAATATTTCAAAACTAAAGTTGGATTTTCTTCTTTCAACAATTAATATTCTATTATTTAGTCTTGAATATTCATATAAATTGCATAAATAAAACTCCAATTTCTAGCAATTAAATATTTTCTCAAATTTACTTTATACTAGAATTTTCATTTTTAATTCATCTTGGAAAATCCAGTTATAAATATCATACCTTAAAATTTCCAAACTTAAACATATAAGATAAATTTCAAATTCCATTTTCTCAATTTTTCATTTTTATTCAACAGGTTTATACACAACTTAATTTTCAAATTTTTAACTTCATATGTATATATATCGAAGAATAATATTTTATAAAATATCAAAATCAAATTTTTATAAACTGTATCCCATCCAAACCATAGAAATCAATTTAAAATAATTTATATATAGACCACGGTTCCTGTATATAATTTTCTATCCTATGGTCAAGTGATACGGATATTTATCATTTCAATCCGCAATTTAAAATAAAATTTTGCGGTTGTATATCATTTCAAACCACAATCCCGAATGAAACGAAAAATGCATGATAACTTGCAGTTTAATGATATAAAATAAAACATCCATTCATCAAAATCATCCATCATCCAAATCACAATCATCATCCAATAATAAATCAATATCAATATATATCTGATAATATATAACAGGTAATAACTGGCAGTTATATTCAAAATAAAATTTAACAACTATTAAGCTAACAGTTTATATTCAGTAATAAATTTTATAACTGTTTACTGGCAGTTTATATGCAAATAAATAAATTCTAACTGTCAATTAATATGCAATAAATAAAATAAATTAACAGTTAAATTAAATAACGCGATTTAGCAAATATGATGAACAAAACATGCCAAACAGTTATAAATAAATTTCTACTCATATCTAAAATAAATTTAACAAACATAAAAACTTTTAGAAGTTGTGAGTGGGTTAAAACACTCACCTTTTGAATTTAAATCGAATTTAAATCCGATTTAAACTTAAAAATTCGACGGCTTCCAAATCAGTCCAAACCAGCATCAACAGATCCGAAATTTAATTACGATCCTAACGGAAAAAAATTCGTGTGAAACAGAGGTCGTATGTAGAAATTACAGCGATTTGATTTGATTGAAAACAAAATAAAAATAAAATAAAACAAACCCAAATCAAAGCCACGTCACCCAGAAACATCATCACGCAAAGCCCTCTCCATCACGCGTACAGTAACTCGTTCGACCCAGGTAACACGGCTTTGACCTATACGTTGACCATGATCATAGGACGCCGCGACCCCTTAAACGCCAAACCCTCGTCACCACTGCCAACTGCTTGACCGGCCGCACCTAACTAGGCCACCCACGTCGCCTCCGGTCCCCTTGCCGCCGTACGTTTTGAAACCCTAATCGAAAAATTCATGACAATCTGGCCGTTAACTCCATGCCTAAACTACTCAGATGCGATCCTCTCTCGACCCTCTATAAGACCCAGACCCAATTTGCCGATCCGTCGAGTTTGGTCGCCGTGATGATGAACGGCCGTAACTTGTTCCTCAATTTCTGGCTAAATCGTGCATCAAAATGAAAAACGAACACCACCAGTGAATTACGCTATTCAAGGACATCGACATATATTAATTTGGAATTTTTCTGGAGAGTTTGAATTTTCATTTGATTTTGAATTGTAAGTGGATCTGACATTTGCATCCCTTTGAGGAGGAGAAGGAGTTTGAAGAAAAGAACGTACAGACAAATGATAAAAGATGGAGGCTAGGGTTTATAATTGTCTATTTATAAACAAACTGAGTAGGCTAGGTGGGCACGAATTACGAACGTGCTAAACGGTAGTTGGCCCAAAAAGCCCGTCCTGACCCCGGAACTAAATTTATTAAACCCATATATCCAAATAGGTATTTTAAAATATTCTGAATGCGATGGAAAAAGTTTCACGTCCAAATTCGATCGTATGAAGAAGTTATGCTGAAAACAATATTTCCAAATTGATTTTAATTAAATTGATTTCAAGGCGTTTCGCGTCCGTACGATCAACCGACAGGTCCGATCGATACGAAACTTGAAACCCTACAATAATTCACCGATACGGATCCGATGAAACCGGTTTCGTCGAAATCCGAGTCCGTGGCCAAAATGGCTATTTTTATATTCATTAAATAAATTAAAATAAATCATAAAATCCAATTTTATATTTAAATTCTAAAATTTTACCAAATTTTATCGCTTTTATATTTCTTAATCAATTTAAATGGTTTAACAAGTTTAGGTGTGAATTATAAGTTGATAAGTTTATCAATTGCAGTGTTAATTTCTCCACTTCCTTATATTTAGGAATTATAAATTAAATTCTCAAAACCCATTTATTAGATTTTCAACTTTTATATTCTCACCTTTTATCCAAAATAAGGATACCACTAACATTGGTTCATGATTTCACATCATTATCCTCAAAGTCCATCTTAATTTCAATAACGTAATATTTAACCGTTAAATTCCATTTTATTATGCAATAAATGCAATTGTTGAATTTGATACTCTAATTAAATTTATAAATCCTGCTTTCTATATTTTAAATCAACTAATGGTCCTATTATAAAAGAATTAACATAAATTTTGTCTTATAAAATTAACCCTCTACAAATACAAACAAAAATCTACGCTAACTGCACCATTTAAATCAATTAATTGTAATTGAGTCTACATTAAATGTTATAAATTATAAATTGGAACCTCCATAAATTCGTTTATTGATTTAAAAATATTCCTATTTAGTAAATGGACATTTTATGTGCATAAATAACATTTGAATTATACTACATTTCATTAGTGCATGCTTCATTTCTTATAAATTCCCCTTTATTAACAAGAACCCGTTTAACACACCACAATTAATAAATTTAGATTTATTTCAATTGGTTTCCATTCTTAACTTAATATACTAAATAAATGGTTAAAAAAAATGTTACCCTTTTATATTCAAATTCACTTATAACATCAATAACACAATGTTGCCATAGATTTAGATTCAATTAAATAAATTAGATGAATGGGTAAAACTTTGAAATTATCCCAAATGCCAAATATATTTATGCATTAATTACTACATATTATTATGAATTCATTTATTAATTTACTAGTTGCCTTTGTCATCTTATTTCCTATTTACTACCAAACTTCCTACTTAGTTATAGTTTGTCAACATATACATACCTAGGCAAATCAAGATCTTGTCCTTTCTGTTATTTCAATTAAATCGGGTATGCACAAATAGATTGTTAATTAACTTATTCCTACAAAATTATTTACATACATTCAGTTCCAAATTTTATAGAATTAAATTCTAATTACTTACCCCTTAATCCAACATGCATTTAAATCTTTTTATTTTAAATAAATTTATTCAATGTTGACATCCACTAAATAAAATTTACTTTCATTTATATTGTTGCAATTCAATTCAGTTACTATTTCATTAATACTATTTCCGCTTTATATCTTCCAGTATAAATCAACAAATTATAACTTATAACCACAAACGCCAATTTACGTTATTTCAATCTATTGCCATATAAACATTTAATTTGTTAACCCTTAATTACAGTTACTATATCTAATTCCTACATTTACTCAAATAAAATCTTAAGACTTTTATTTCATTCTAAATTAGATTAGAAATCATATTAAATTAACTCATTTAATATCATCGAATTTAACGGGTCGTTACAGTATAGTAAGCGATCGTGATCCAATCTTCACTTGGGAACCACTACAGACAGCTTTGGGAACCAAGCTGAGTATATGCACTGCATATCACTCCTAAGCTGATGGACAAACGGAAAGAGTCAACCGTGTTTTGGAAGATCTTTTAAGAGCATGTATTCTAGACTTTGGAGGCTCGTGGGAGAATCATTTACATTTAGTAAAGTACTCCAACTATAACAGTTATCAAGCTAGTATCGGCTTGGCACCGTATGAAGCTTTGTATGGTCGTCTATGTAAATCGCCTGCATGTTGGATATAATCCGGAGATTGGTTAGTGCTTGGCCCGAAAATGATACGAGAAGCTTCAGAAAAGTTGATATAATTAGCAAGAAGCTAAAAGAAGCCCAAAGTAGACAGAAGAGTTATGCAGGCATAGAAATTTGGAATTCTCAATTGGAGTTTCAGTCTTTTCAAAGTCTCTCCAATGAGAGTAGTAGTATGATTTGGAAGAGCTAGAAAGTTAGCACCTCGATATATTGGACCTTTTCCCATTCTCAAACGAATTCGCCCACTAGCTTATCGAGTATAATTTCCTAAAAGATCGTCTGGTGTGCACCCAGAACAAATCATAGAAATGGCTGCTCAGGATGACTTAAAGATAGAACCAAACTTAGCCGTTATTAGAAGGCCTATTTGAATCGTGGATGAAGATGAGAAACGATTAATAAGGAAGGTATTACGATTAGTAAAAGTTCAATGGAGTGGGGATGTTGACGATTGTACATGGGAAACAAAAGATAGAATGAGGAAAGCATATCCCGAGTTTAGGGTTGATGTATAGACTTTATCTATCGTTTGAGTGTACTCGCCGCATGTGGTGTAGTCACTAATTGTATATATTCCATCTTATAGAATATATATATTTCCTTTTGAGCTATTTTCTTCTTATCTAATTTCGAGGATGAAATTCTTTTAAGTAGGGGAGAACGTAACGACCCAAAATTTAACCCCTTCAAAATATAATATTTAAAGTGATTTAAATATAAAATATAAAAGATTTTATGATTCAAACAATCTTAGATAGGATCTGGAAATAGAAATATACATAAAAATAGTAACTTTGCTTATATCGAAAAAAGCAACAAAATCTTGATTTCAGAAAAGTAAGTTTAAATGGTTTAAGAAATTATTTTAATTTATTTATGAGTGTTTATATTTTTAAATGGCATTATACAAATTTATTTTTAAATTTGGTAAGAAATATTCCTTTTATTTTCAAATTCTCATTTTCGAAACAATACTTTACATTTTCAACAACATTTATCACCAACACATTTTGGGTTTGTTCGGGTTGAACTTGTTTTGATTGTACAATGATAAAGAGAATAATTACTAAGTGCATTACCATGTTCCCCTAAGCAAACATCCGATTGTCACTTAGCATATTATTCCGATCATTACAAAACAATCAAGACTTGTCCCCCATACCAATCCAAAGATAACATTTCTTACGTACACTTTTATTCCTAAAATTTATACTTAAACCGAATTGGTTTCAAATATTATTATTAATATTTTCCTAAAATCTTGAAAATCATTTTTCCAAAAGCACCAGGATTTAGGTTCTCAAGTTTTCAACCTAAATTCTTCCAACTTAAACGGTACATTTTTATAAACCCATTTTATAAATCACTTCTATTAAACCAATCTAAATATTTATCCTAAAATATTATAACTTTTAAGTCAAATTCTACCTCAACATTAACATCGAATGCCCTATAGTCAAACCGAGAAACTTAATTCACTAGGTGTTCTTTTTCAACTTTTTTCCAATCCTTATCTACCCTACCCATATCTAAAAAGGGAACATACTATGAATAGTCAATGCTTAACTAAACGAGCATGACTAAATAAACCCTAAATGATAACAACAACAACAAATTATTATCTCCTAACACCCCAACAAACTATACTACACTATTTGAGAAAATCATTCTTTTTTGTATATATAATATAATCTAGGTAAATTTATTTCATTTACCCAATTTGAAAACAATACTATGTCAACTGAACTTGTTCCAGTGTCTAGGAAATCTCTATAGAAAATGTTGGCTAGACGCATCGACTGGAATTTTTAAGCCACTCAACAACTCAAACAACAAAATATAAAACCTTTTAATAGCACTAATAAATATGCCATCTTATATAATATACACTCAAACTCATTCTATGGTGTCACTTACCCTATCTTTATTGCATTACTCCACCACAGCCAAGGTTCTCCCTTAAGCTTCAGCTCTGATACCATGTTCTAATGACCCATCTTTCCAAAACCCAGAAGTCAACACTAATACGTCCATGGTATTAACAAGCCGAACAACTAAGTGCCGGAAAGACGGATTTTGAAGGGAAAGAATGGAGATAGAAGATAGAAGAACTAGGAATAAATACAGAATCTCACAACGCAACGGAGTAACATATATTAATCAACACAATATTTACAAAGCATTTACAAAATGATACATCAGAGTCATACTAATATAATTTCTAACTTAGGACAGTTATAACAGTCTTTCATTGTACATAGATATAGAGAACATAATATACATCAGAATAAGATGATAACTATCTATCGATGAAGCCACCGGCTCCCCCTCTAAAATTCATCCATAGAAACCTGAACTACTTGGTTGCTCATAAAAACTTGAGCACCCAAGTGTTTTAAGGAAATAAATTAAACTCCGGATCAGACATGGATTTAGTGTGAGTAAACTCAAAGTAATAGAATTATTAAGTTAAAAGCTCTTTTGAAGTCAAAGGTATCTCGTAAGACCATGTCGCAAATAAACATGGATGGATTTTTACCTTACGATAACCAAAACACTTTTATAGAAATTCAATGACATTATAATAATGTCTAAAGGTTCAAAGTAAATTATTAAAATAGAGGGAATGTTTGCATCTCATGTTTTAACATTTTTAGTATACAACTAAAACTGTAAAGCCCGTATTGGAGAATGGATTCCAACTAATGACTGGTCTACTAGGGTACCACCCACCATAGTAAATATCTAGAAAACGTTCTAAGATCAAACCAATCGATCCCTACCAACACAAGACCACCCTACCTCTTACTGGATAGTACTGAATATTTCATCACTTCGGTCCCTTTGCATCCCTTTCCATTGATTTCTCATGCACAACCAATCCATAAATATGTAAATGTATCGTATCTAGAAGGGTGACAACATACCCTAATGGGCGTGACCCACATAACCTTGCTTCATCTCCCCTGTTTTAGTCATTCCCTATTGATGAGGCTTGAGGCTATATTTTACCTTTCTGAATAGTAGTCCCTCTTGGAATGCTAGCAATGCCCTCCCAGTAGTAAAGCAGTGCCAACATTCATCCATAGAAGTTGTCCAGGGTAAGGCTAAACCGAAGGCATTACTTTTACTACTTTCATTTTGGAATCACACTCAGGGTTAGTAACAAGCAGCCCTTATACTTCAATGGCTCCATCTTCGATCTCATGCTTCAAGATGTCTTCATTCTGAAACGCTTGATTTGGATCGAATGGTTTTCAAATAACGTATCTGATCTCAATCTCTTCGAAGCAACTTTTGATATTATTTGGTGAACTTGATCCCGGTTCTTTAGGAAATAAACAGATAAATGACAAGGGCAGTGTTCATCACGTAACCATTTATGGATGGATTTCAATATCATTCGTCCTAGAAGAACAAACGAGTTTATACAAACAATATAGCACCTTCGACAGTAACTGTACCGTATAATTTTCCTAGATATTTCCAAAGTTACATTTTGGTCCATATTTGATAGTTAGTAATTTAACTATCAAAATAAACAAAACAATCAAACATTGATTCAATTCTACATGGAATCCTGTAAGCCTTTATCAATTAATCCTTAATTAATAAAATTATATTATAAAACCGAATCAAAAGATCTTTTAAAACACTTTTCCCGAACCCCTAACGTTCCTTTTAAACTTGGAAAAAATTCATATTATTTTCCAAAAACATTTTAGAAATTCCCTCTTCAAAATTACATATTAAATGGCCAATAATTCCCTTTTAAAAACATCACCTAAAACTAAACCCATTAACTTCACATTCCAAACCACTTTATAAATTTCCAAAAACTTCCTTTGAAATCTCTAAAATTATATGTAAATATCTTTCTAATTTAAAACTCTTTATAAAACTTATTTATAAAACCTTTATAAAATAACGTTTACAAATTATCTTTTGTAAAAGGCTTTAAGTTAACCTTTAGTAAAATCCCTTTATAAACAAGTTATTACTTATAAATAACTTTACAACATATTAGCACAATTTGGAATTCATTTATAAACTTTAAACTCTAAACTTATTTAAGAATTGAAGTTAATTCAAAACAGACTTTATAAATTAGAAAAAGGGCTTAGCAATCCCAATGGTACTAATTTAAGTTGCCATTCAATTTCAAGTCAATAGTTATTTACATAAGCAACATGTATGTAAATACAACTCATATCCAAATCGCGGAATAACATGTCAATATGAACTAACTATCATATACATGTCCAAATAACATAATAGCAGGAGAGTGATTTGTCCTGCTAAAATGATGTCCAAACAATTCAATCAATTCATAGCAAATCGATGATGCATTCTTCTAACACATGTCCACAAAATCAAATCACTTACAGTATAGTAGAATGGTGGTTTGTTCTGCTAACAAATGTAATTTAGTCTTCTTAATCAAATAGGGTTACTTAAGGTCCTGATAAGAGACCCTCAAATTCGAAATAAGTCCACTTTTAAAAAAGAGATTGATTTAAATACATCCGGTTCGGTTTCAGAATCACCTATGAAATGATTCAAATTGATTTAATCATCTTAAACCCCGATTAAATCTTAATTAACTCTTACTAATCAATCTTAAGTCATAGTTAAATTAAAATTAGGCTTAATGAACTTGATTAAGTGCTAATTAACTTACTAAAGCAGCTTGGCTAAGGTTAAACCAAATTGTTTAAAAGTTAAACCCTAATTAATTAAAAATTAATTAAATAATCCATTAATTACTTAATAATTAACTAACCATTAATCTTTATTAGATTATTATTAGTCATTTTATTGCTTCTTAACCATATAAAACATAAATTAAAACTTAATTTATTAATTAACCGTCATTAACTTAACTTAAGTGATGAACCTTTAGTCACCTTCTTAATTGCTAATTACCTTTTAATTAACTAATTAATTAATTATGTTGCAACTTAATTATTTTTAATATTATTAATTAAGTTTGAAAAACTTTTTTAACTAATTTCAAAATTAAAAAAATTTGAAATAGTATTTCAAACCTTTGCCGAACTGCATCCATAGCAAATTTTGCTATGAGTGCAGTTTGCTCTAACCCATTTTAAGCGAAGCCACTTTACTAAAACCATACTATGTCCTGATTAAAACATACCATGGTAAATTTTCACACTTTAAAACCAAATACACAAGTTTTAACCAAAATCTAAACTTTAAACTCTTGAAACGAGTTTGATTTCAAATCAGACCTCAAATCCATCGCGACTACATACAGAGTTTCAAATTTTTTTACCCATCATTACTATAGTCAAGTTCATCATCGACCTTTTATATTCACACATCGCATTCATACATAAATATTATACATATGCCAATATATATACAATTACTAACTTTGCAATAACACATCCATTCAAAGGCTAAGACTAACCCATATATTAGCAATTATCATCACATTTCAAACATGCCATGATCCAATATACATATAACATACATATAGCTAATCAACACAATACGTAAAGGAAATTACTTTCCAAAAGATTAGGAATTTACTTACCAAAAGCTATCCAAACTCTCGTTAAATTAGAGTATGACATAGCAGTTCCATTCATAAGCAACGAATTAGAGTCTTGAACTCTAAATGCACTAGTTAGGCTCGGCCTTGAAGGGAAGAGAAAGCGAGACTTGTTTTGGTAAGGTCAAGCAACTTCGGATAAACATCAAATTCTCAATAATAAACTCGAAATAGGTCATTTTGCAACTGATTTTTGGGCTACCTACTCATGAATATTCAAAAAGTACTCAAAGAGAAAGTTATTGGAATTTCTTTTCTCTATCGTTTCAATGAAAGAATAACTCATTTTAGATTTTATTTGAACAATTTATGGTCCAAAGAAGATGGATCATTTTCGGAATTTAAATTCTTAGCTTAAAATTTCTCTGTAAAGAATTGGTGTTTTGACATAGCTATTATAGAAATTTGAAAAAATGGTCAACTAGAATGTTGTAGCCATTAAAATTTCACATGGTCTCAAAAAAAAGAAGGAAAAACTCCATTTGAGTTCATAATGAGGAAGAAAATGTTGGCGGAAAGAGGAGGAAAAATGGAGAAACATATAGGCTATTTATAAACAACATTTCACCCCCCATCATTTTGTCAAGTCACATCACTCTCTTCTTCCCCTCTATGTCACATTCCCTCCCCTCTCTAGTCATATCACCTATGTGTTGATGGTTAATGATGATAACCGTAAGATGTGATAAGATATATATATATATATATATATATATATATATATATAAGTTTATTATTTTTAAATTTATGAATTGTTACGTCACTCTTTATATATATAAGTTTAATTATTAATTAACTAAGATGTGACAAGAGATAATTATGGTTAATGATTACATATCTAAGATGTGACAATAGAGGAATATATATATATTTATTTATATATATAAGATTATTATTTTTAAATTTATGACTTGTGATATCACTTGCTTAACAAAATTAACACTAGATAATCTATCCTTAAATATATTACTATTTAGCTAATTAACTTTTATATATATGTACATATAGTGCACAAAGAAGAACAACATTCTCGACACCTTCCTGCGTCGAAAGGTCGAATTGTTGAAAAAAGTTCTTCGGTCACACTTTCTGTTTTTCTACGAACTATTTAATTTTGTCAAAAAATTGTGAAAACGATTTTACCATCATTATTAATCAATAAAAATGAGTTTATTTATTTTCACTATAAACCTATATGTTGAATATATAAAAAATTAATTAAATATTCACTAATCAAAGTAGTGAAATTCCGAGTCCTTGCATTCTTATATTTATCATAATTGAAATAAAATTCCAATATTATTTTAAAAGTGAATATTACACTTTAAAATTTGTATTATACTTTACAAAAGGTTTCAAAAATCTAAAAATCTATATTTTCTTATTAAAATAAATTCATTCAAGAAGATAGTAATAATATTTTCTAATTCCTTGATAATTTAGAATAAACCATTCTAGAACAAATTATCTCCTTTTAACTAACTCCATAATCTTAAAATTCGATTATTTTAATAATTAAAATCTTAAAATCCCATAACTATTCCTGCAATAATTATTACGAAAACCTAATCAAGGTAACTAATACATCGGGTTGTTATAGAACTCCATTCCTTAAAGAACCGCTTCCTCGTTATTCTACTTTAAGGAAAAGTCTATAACTAATATGTCACCATAAGTAATACATTACACATACAACAATCAACCAAAAAAACTTTCTCATATTAAAATTATTCTCAACCAAAAACGTAGAAAGTTCTACATTCACTCTTTCGATTTAGCATGAAATGAGATTTTATTCGACCCATCAAGAATAAATAGAGATATCCAAAATAATTATTATACCCTTTACCGATAGCTTCTAGATACTTAGAACTATCTTCCTTGCCCATTTTTTATTTTTTTGGACCATGAGTTTTCCATAAACTCTTTTAAGGAAATACAGTATTTACCAAATCAATTAAAATATTTTAAAATATCGAATTTTCGAAAAATAATGAAGTAACTTATCATACAAAGTACATGCTTTAGATTTACAACACTTAGAATATCACAACATTCACTCATAATAAATATTAGTGCATTTATTATTACAAAATCTTTTAATTACTTCAAAACTTTTAAACCTCTAATCTTACAAATCACCTTTTAAAATTATAGGTGAATAAATATTTATAAAACAATTTTCCTTCAAAATATTTTCAAGATTTTAATTTCCCCCAAATCAATTTCTTATGTTGAAAATTTTAATATTGAGTTACAACAATTCAGTTCAAAGATATCAACTTTAAATCTAATTCTTGAATATCCAAACTCTAATCAATTCTTTTGGTCTGAACTCAATCAAAAAAGCTACAAGTGCATATTTAATCTTAATTTTAAACTCAAAAACTTCTTTTATTTAGAATCCCTCCTTTTTAGCAAGATTTCAAATTGGTTTTTGAATTTTAAAACACTTCATCTTATAATTCTCTTCCTAAAAATCTTCTTTAAATCTTGCGATTTACAAACACTATAAATAATTTCCCACTCTATGAAACTCTTCTAATAAAATTTTCCACACTATCGAAATTATATATTTCCAAAAAATAATTTTTAAAATTCTTCTCCATTAACCATTTTTAATAAACTTAATAAATCGTGAAAGATTCTTCTAACTTTTATAGAGCAATTTATTAAATTTCTTTTCCTTTAAATACTACCTTATTTTCTAACTTAATAAGTTTACATAAATATTTTACACTCTTCATAATAAATCAACACCTTATTTAAATTTTAAAATAACAAAGACTTTGAGGCGTTTATGATATTTAGCTCATTCAACATTTACCTAAATAAGGATGTAAAATAGTCTTCAATATTTCTCTTGTATAAATACTATTATTTTAGAATCCAAATTACATAAAATTCATTTCTCCAAGAATCATTTTCTATAAAAATGAAAAATCGAGAAAATCCAATAATTGCTTTCTTTTACTCAGAATATTTACTCTAAATAAATTTTATTTTAAATACATTTTCAAGCTATTCTTTCACATTTAATAGCTTAAATTTTATTTTGGTACAAAGCAAATCATTATTCACAAAATAATATTTTTCTCTACACATTCTTTTCCATAAATTTTCTTTTTCTGTTCTTGCTTTTTAAAAGAACTTTTAAATCTTATTTTATTCTACAAAGCCATATTTGAGAAAATACTTTTTATTTAGAAAATCAAAGTACTAAATAACTCATTTCATTCATAAATGAATTATAATTTCATTTTAGACATCACTTAAATTAAAATTTCATGTAATTATGTTTTATATCACTTTATACTTTATTTAGAATGTAAAATCTAACATGGGATTGAAGATGGTTATGTTTTAGGTAGGCTGCTAACTCAACATGAAAAAGCACAACCACTGATAGGAAGCAATGCCAGAGCGATTAATTTCTTTTCTAATGGGAAGTCCAGGTTCCTTTTTCCACTAACCAAGTTGTCAATAATTTTTGGAGTAAAAAAACTAATCTGGTTTTTCATGCATTGCAAGTAGATCGGTTGTGCTAGAAGGATAAGCCTCATATAATTGGATTAATGTACTGTAACGATCCGATATTTTCAACCATTCGCATCCGCACATGTCGGACTTGAATTGTTCAAATTACCGCGTTGTAAATAAAATTTGAAAAATCTTAGAATATACAGTAAATACATAATCACAGACACAGAAATCAGAATACTTGCAGTGGAGTTAAAATAACTTAGTAGTTCATAAAGCCACTATCAATAGTCTCAAAATAAGAATTTTTTACATAGTCTTTAAAACCAAATATAGTTTGAATCAACCACAGAAAATCTCAAAATTCAATTATCTCGATTACAAAAGCTGAAATAAGGACTGAACAGAAACTTGACAGCAGCTTGAAAGGAGATAATCTTTAGAAGTCCTAGCTCCGAAGAAAGAGGTTCGAACTGAAACTCAGGCTGACCCGAGCGTAAAATAAACATAAACACTCGAGTCAGGACATACATACTTAAACAGTGTAAGCTAATTCAAGTGAAATGTAATATAAAGTCAAGTAACTTAAAGGATGCTTGAGACCGTCAATCCTCTAAGGATCCGTTAAACTATTTACTATGTAGTAATATTTCCCTATTATAATAGTGTCTATTAGTAAAATAAACTAACTTTTAAATGGCGTTAAGATTTTACATTTTCCACCTTAACACGTAATAATGCCAATAGTCTATACAGTACCGTAATATCTCCTGATCGGGAGGCTAACAGAGGATACTCCATAGGTACGACACAAATAGAAACTCGTACAAGGTGCGCTAGGGTTGGTGACACGGCACAACTAGGCAACGCCAGGGTAGATATACCAATTACGTTTCCGGGTCGGTGGTAACGCGTAGCCGCAGCTACTGGCCACCTCGAGCCACACTCCCAAATCAAAGAAATCAAAATGGACCACCGAATAAATCCAAAGTCAGAGTAGAATATCGAAGGGATGTGTCCGATCAAAGGTGCTACCTCAATTAACCCGTCGATCGCTCATGTTTTAGCCACCTTATGCCAACTCACGGGAGTTGGGTTCATGTATTTACCTCGAAGGAAACGCCGCCACCATCCCACTTCATTCTGGAATCTCCACCACGTACGCGGTTGTTAAAGTGGTTTTCGCTATCGACAGAGAGTATGCCCATATCCGATCCCGATCCCTTTAACAACCAACATTATTAATATCCGTGCTTATAAATTCCAAAATAGTTAATATTAAATCAAAATACTTCATTTTAACTTTTAAAAGTGAGGTTATTATAATTACGAATCGAATATCCAAAAATCTCAATTTCAGCCACTGCAACACTTAACAAGTGCTACTGTAACCTTTTTATTTATTCGGTTTTAATTTAAATTTCGCGACCATAGCACTTACCAAGTACAGCAATAGCCCTCAATTAATTTTTAGCTTTTAGTTCATTTGCATCAACTACGGCACATACAAAGTGCGGTAATATCCCTTACAACAGTTTTCAGCTAATTAATTTTTTTTTATAGACTTCAATATAAATTCATCAATAATTAAACTTAAATTTTAAACTAAATTAACTTAAAAAAAAATCATATTATCCGTTTGAAATAGTCATTTAAATCTACCCAAAAATTTATGATTTTTACGAAGTATATTCCACTAATAAATATCAACCTCACAAGGCTTTACTTATTAAAGTTAAATGCCCAAATTTCTATATTTTTCTATATTCAAAATTTTCTTAACCATTTAGTTGAATTACCATTTCAAAATATAGCTAAATTTCCTCTTAATTTATTAACTTACCTTTTATTCTCAAACCAAACTTCCATTTCTAAATTAAGATACGTTTCAAATTTTATGTTTAAGTTTTTATTTCAATAACACCTTATTAATTTATTTAAATTCCAATTTACATCAAATTTTATTACATTTACATACTTAGCTTGAATTCCATCAAAATTTCCAAAATGAATTTATTACTTCAAATTCCATCTTACCATTTATTTATACATTTAACTTGCATGAGACTACCAACAATTTATTTTAACCCAATTTAAATCAAAATATTAAAATATATTTATATATTTAAAATACTAAAAATTTCCAAAAATATATACATACATACATACATATATATATATATATATATATAATAACCACGGGTTTGTATAATATTTTCTAAACTAGGTCAAGTGATAAGGATATTATATCATTTCAATCTGTAATTTACAAAGAAAAACACGGGTTCTATAATTTCAAATCCACAATCCCAAGTTAAATAAATAAATAAACAATATCGTTCAGGCCTATCATCAGCCCGTAACGATTTCTTTTCTACATGGAACTTTGTAACGACCCGATATTTTCAACCATTCGCATCCGCACATGTCGGACTTGAATTGCTCAAAATACCGCGTTGTAAATAAAATTTGGCAAATCTCAGAATATACAGTAAATACATAATCACAGATCACAGACACAGAGTATTTAATAATGCAGCGGAATTTAAAAGAAATAGTAGTTCATGAAGCAACTATATAAAAATAAGATACATCAGAGTTAAACATGATACAACAAAAAGTAACAAGATACATCAGGTACAAATCAGAATTCATCACTGAAATCACTGGATACAGAAAGCAAAATAGATGGCTGGATCTTCAAGGAAAGCTCCAACTCCGAAGGTGAATCTTGAATGCTAACTCACTCAATCTGACTCGAGCGTAAAGCAAAATACAAAACACTCGAGTCAGGACATAAATACTTATGAACTATAAATAAACTCAAGTGAACAGTAACAAAAATGCCTCAGTAACTTAAAGGATGCTTGGGATCGCCCATCCTTTAAGGATCCGTTAAACTATTTACTATGTAGTAATATTGCGCTACTATAATAATGTCTACAGTAAAATAAACATACTTTTAAATAGCGTTTCGGGCTACCCATATCACCCTTCACACATAATAGTCCCAGTAGTCCATCCAATATCATGCCATCTCCACTCCGGGTGACTGTCAGAGGATACCACATGGGCTACGGGAGAAAAACAAACTCGTAGTAAAGGCTCGGTATGGTAGGTGACACGACACACAAGGCAATGCCAGGGTAGATATACCAATTAGGCACACGGGCTGGTGGTAACGCAGCAGCCACATACGCCCACCTCGGAACACACTCCCAATCAAAATCGGAGGATGGCCATCTAATCAATCACCAGTAAGAGTATAGTATCAAAGGAATGTGTCCGACCAGAGGTGCTACCTCCTTTGGCCCGAGATCGCTCCTGTTTTAGCCACCTTATGCCAACTCATGGGAGTTGGGTCTACGTAATATACCTCAAGAACGTCGCCACCATCCTACTTCATTCGAGAATCTCCACCACGTACACGGTTGTTAAAGTGGTTTTCGGAGTTGGCAGAGAGTATGACAACTTCCGATCCCGGTCTCTTCAACAACCAAACGTTATTATAACGCCGTGGTCATTTCAAAATAGTTTATATTTCAAAAGGATCAAATCATTTCATTTCAAAACTATATTCCTTTCAAAATAGTTTACGCCTCGAAACCAAAACCATTTTTATTTCAAAACTATTTATTCAATCAAAATAGTTTATACTTCGAAACCAAAATCATTTTTATTTCAAAACTATATTCAAATGAAAATAGTTTATACTTTATCATTTCCATCTCAAACCTATATCCACTTCCAAAAATCATAATACTTTCAAAGTTATAACTCTTTCGAAACCAAAATACTTTAAATCATTACACTTTGAAAATCATAACATTCTGAAATCATACATTTGAAATCATGAAACATTCATTTAATTCTTTACATTTTACAAATTTATTTCCAATTTAATTCAAAATTTCAAATTTCCAATTTAATTCAAATCAAACCATCAATTTTAATTCAATTCAGTTTTCTAACAAAACATTTCAAATCCTACAAATTTCAAATATAGATTTGATCTACAAAATAAGCTATCCAATTTTAATATGTTTCCAAACTTTAATATCCCACGTTTCAAAACTAAACTTTATAATTCCATATATTCATATCTCAAATCTAATTTCATTATTATGTAGTTTTGAAATATTCATTTCATAAATCCAATATTATTAAAATAAACTTAAATTACAATTAAACCAAATATCTTTTCATACAAATATAAACTTCAAATATTCCTTTATCAAATAAAGCAAAATCAAATATCATTCAACATTCACATTCTTTATTAAAATAAAGATCAAATCATTTCCACACCATTTCAAAATCATTAAAATATTACATCCTTTCAAAACTTCATAATCAAATCAATATTTGAATTCAAATCCTAATATTCAAAGTTAAATATCATTTAAAAATCAAATATGTCATTCATTTATTATTTCAAACATCATTACCAAAAATACATTCCAAAATTCCATTCAAAAATTCATTTATTATATTACATTTCATTCCGTTTAACACATAACCAAGTAAACTTTATTTAAATTCAAATTCAATTTAAATTCCTTAAAATTAAAATTAAAATATTCAAAACTTCTAAAATTTCACAGATAATCCATTTCAAAAGTTAAATTATTTAACACTTTAAAATATAGTCCAAACAGTGTTAAAATCTATAACATTTCAAAACATTGTCAAATTATAGCAACGACAGCATTTATAAAGTGCTATCGTAGCTTATATTTTCCAAAATGGTTTATTTCAAGAATAGCGACATTTATAAAATGTCGTAATAGATATTTAGTTATTCCAAACATTGTTAAATTCAAAACAATAGCATAAAAATGCTGTCAAAAGACTAAAGCATTTTGAAAATGCTATAAAATTCGAGGTTTCATTTAGCTTTTCAAAAATAATAATAAAACTCCAAATTTTTATTATTACAACTTAAAAATCATATTTCTAGACTTCAAAATTTCACATTTAAAAATCATTTTAACATATGATTTAACACAATAAAATTTTAAGATCAAATATTCAATTTTTGCAAACTCCATTCATTTATTAAGTCAAAATTCACTGTTTATTAATTTATAAATTTAATAAACTTAAAATTTTACTTCAAATATCATTTCAAAACTTTAAATTTAATTTCCATTATTTATTTACATCTTAAAATAAAATTTAAAGTCAAACGTCACATTGACTCCAAATTTACATACTTGAATTCACTTAAATTCACAATTTCAAGATTTAATATTTAACTTTCTTAAAACCATAATATATATATTTTAAATCAAAATTTCATACTTTTGAAAATACATATTTAAAAAAAATCATTTAAAAATATACCACGGGGTCTGTATATAATTTTCTAACCTAGGTCAAGTGATACGGATATATATCATTTCAATCCGTAATTTACAAAGAAAACTGGGTTTTATCATTTCAAACCCGCAATCCCAAGCCAAATAAAATACAATAAAAATCGCTCAGGCCTATCATTTCAGCCCATAACGATTTTTCCCTATTCTAAAGTCCGTTCGGGTATGTATCGTTTCAACCCATAATGATTCTATTCTAACAGGGAACTTGCAGTGTGAATATATGCATAAACAATATAAACAATGTCAATGTCACAATATAATGTCATATATCAGATGTCAGGTTATAATTAACAGTTTTAACATGGTAACAACATGGCATATCATATCATATGATCATCATTAACTTGCATAAACATTTTATATTACTAACACTTGTCATCAATTCACTATTTCATAAGTATAAATGTCAGAGTGAGAAAGACTCACCTTTTCAAGCCGAAGACCACTAGGACACACAAACGATTCCAAGGGCATGACAAGCACGATACAGCACGACTAGTGATTCAAATGAGTGGAGAGAGTAAATATATCATCTTGTAAACAACCCAAAATAAGACAATATACCATATGAATATTCAACACAAAATTATTTAGAAAAAGTTGAAATACAGGGCAATAAAGACAAGACCCTGTCTTTACCATTCGAATGCTCGACCAAGGTGGATCATGAGCTTAGCCAATTATGTGTTATGATCAGGTTTGGCGTCATATAGATCAGGTTTGGGTCTGGTATGGCATGAAAACAAGTGGAGATGAAGGTGTAGTGGTGCTAACATGAAGCATACCAAAGACAATGCAAAAGAGGCAAGTTGTTCAACTTTTTGGCTCGGCTTAGGTCAATTGGAGCTCCGCCATAGGGGGTTTCAGATCTGGTCAGTGGTCATGTGGCAGCCAAAAGTGATGTAGATGATGGTGGTGGCTAAGGAGTGGCCAAAGGCAACTATGAAGGTAATAGTGGAGTATAGGCTTGGCTAGCATTGTTTTGGTGAAGTTTGGCAAAGCTTTGCAATGTTTTTGTGGCGATGCTTCATGTGAAGGGTCATGGCCTGAATTTTTGGTCAAAGGAGGGGCTAATGGCTACTGTAGATGGAGGAGGTGATGGTGGAGCTGATGGAGTGGAGAGGTGCCAAGCCTAGAAGGTGAAGAAAGCAATGCAAATAACATAAGAAACAAGAAGGAAAACATGAAAAAAGAAATAGAAATTTTACCAAAACTTTTTCTCAGGTTGATGGCCGATCTTTTTGGAGTTGAGAAGCTTAAATTTTCGTGAAAATGATGAGGAAAAAGATATGGCTGAAGCAATGGAGTTAAGGCAGCAAAAATGAAAAGGTAATGGTTGATAATGAAAAGGTGAGAATACAAAGAGGCTTAAGCAAATAAAGAGTCACAAACCTTTCAAATTTCCACCATTTCTTTTTAAATTTTAAATACATGTAAAATATGTATAAATACAGATAAAAACATGAAAATATAGTAAATAAACAAAAATAAATAAATAAATATTAAATATAATTAAATTAAGAAAATAGCAAACAAAATGTAAACTAGGCTTGAAAATTTGAAAATATATGAAATGAACTTTGGAAAAATTGTATGTACATGAAAAATATTTATAAATAAAGATAAAAACATAAAAATAAAATGCATACATAAAAATGAATAAATAAATTTTAATTAAATATAATTTAAATGAAGAAAATAGCAGAAAAATGGAAACTAACCTTTAAAAATAGAAAATAAATTCAATGAGCTTTGGAAAAATTCAAACATCACTTTAAAATTATTTAAAAGGTAAAAACATATGTAACATAGCATATAATACAATTTATAATAAGATATTACAATTAAAAAGATTATTTATATAATTTAAAATAAACAATTTTGTTAAATACAGCAAATTTCACACAATAGTTAAAAAGGCATAACTTTCACATTATAAATCAGATTTCAACAAAACGAAAAGCAGTGTTCTTGAAATTTTATTTACTTTCATAATAAAATATAAAATAAAAATTTTCAAAATTTTAAATTTTAAATTTAAAAGTCAAAGTTTGACCATTTTGACCAAAATTCACTTTTCTGGAAATATTCAATTGATGCATGATTGAAATTCTAATCCACATCAAAATCAACATTTATATTTAAATTAACAAAATATATTCATTTTAATAAATAAAATAAAGTTTTTAAATTAGGAATTTAAATTAAAATGATTAAAATATACAATTACAATAATCAGAAAATACAGGGTTGTTACACTCTCCCCCACTCAAAACTTTTCGCCCCCGAAAAGGAATGATGTAAGGGAAAAAACAAAAAAATGATAGAATGAAATAGTATTAAGACAAGATGACAAGAAGATTAAAATTATACCTGATAACTGTTGCTATAGGTAAGTTTAACAATATGGAGATGATCTGTCCAAGATCTTCCAGAATTCAAGAACACAAGTATGAAAAAAAAATATTTTAGAATCTGATTCACCCTTCCCGTTTGACCGACGGTCTGTGGAAGGCAAGCAGTGCTTAGATTCAAAGATGAGTACCAAAGATTATTAAAGATTATAGAAAGATTTCTAAGCAGACTGGTATATGCAATAGCCTCCCATTCTGTAGCAAGATAAGGGAAATTAGGGCAACCAAAAAATAGTTTGAAAAACAAAACAAAATAATAAATTTGAAACCATAAAATTTCAAATGAAAATTAATTTTACATAAGTCAAATAAATCTTAAGCATCTCTAAGTTCATTTTCTTCTCATCCAATTATCTTAAATTAACAAATCCCTAAAATCATGTATTTGAAAAATATTTTATTATACTCAAAATGTACCAAATAAAATTTAATTCTTTCTCATTTCTAATTAAAATTAAGTTTATTTCTCTCAATATATCTTACCACCCATGTTAAATATATTTATACTAATTATAACTGCTTTAATTTATTCTCAGTTTCTTTAACATCATTTTATATTGTAAATTATTCCATTACCCTTTTCTTTATTTACCTTTGTTAATCCCTTTTATAACTAAAATTTAAGTATATAACACTTACAATAACCACTCAAATTTTATTTATAAAATCTTTTTTTTATATATTGTACATTATCCAATTACATATTCAACTTCTGAAAATTAAGGTAAGTTATATTGGAATGAAATTGTGTATTATACAAATAAAACTTTCTAATTCAATTATTTCAAGCTTGAATATTTATCCAAATCTTGAAATTATACTTAAAAATTATCTTTCAAGATAAAATTTAGGAATTAAATTTCCGATAAATTTCAAACTATTTAGAGATAACTAAATGCACAAATACTATATATATATATTCAACTTTAAATCATATATCAGCATATGTTATAAATACAGTCTTATTTTAGAAATTTAAATCAATTAAATATCCCAAAACAAAACTGTGGCAAGACTATAGAATGGTCTCTTCACTTCGAAACTCGAAAATGAATGTCGATGATGCTGCAGTCATCACCGAAATTATTTTCCAACGACAAAAGGAAGAGCACTAATTTTAAACTTTAAAAATTCTTTGGAAACAAATTTCTATTCAAAAATACTTTAAATAATATATCCTTTAAAACTTTAAATACAAGGTTTGAAATCCATCGGAAATCAAATTCTCAAATTCTTGTTTTAAATTCATTTTAAATTTCCAAATAAATTTATAACCATGTTTATAGTTCAATTATTTATGTATGAAACAAGAGATAATGATATATAAAATCAATATTATTTCTTAACAACCAATTCAATGAAATCTAGAAAAAAAATTTATAATATAGTTACAAAATTTATTTCATTACTAAATTTAAAAAAAAAACATATTGTGTCAGTTTGCTCTGTTCAAATGTTTTGGAAATCTTATCGATAGCGTTGATCAGACGAATCGATTAGAAACCCAAATCAACATCAACAACTCAAACAACACAATATAAAACAAACATTGAATAAAGATTTACAAGTACAGTTCAAAATGTTTGGAAGAATAGATTGGAAAAAAAAGACAGGATGATAAAATACAGAGTAGGGAGGTGGATAAGCTGAAATAAATCGCGGGCAACCTCAACCAGGTCAACCGTGACTTAAAGAATAAGATCGATGTGGATTTTTTGGGTAAATCTACATTCGACCTCAAGAGATAAAGTTTGGGATAATAGGAGATACTAGCATCTAAACCGATGATAAATATAAATCTCTGGTGAATCGATGCTAATTGTAAAGGAGTTTCACCCCTTTTACAAGAAAATTAGAATACTGGTGAGACCGCCAATTCACTATAAATATCATTCGAAGTGGAGTTATGGGACGAAATCAAATGAAGATAAATAGTGGGGAATAAGAATGGATTTTGGAACCGCAGGGAACGTTCCAAAATTCCAAGGAATCGAGTCAAAAGAAAGAGATTCAACTCGAATGAAAGTGATTCTGTAAATACATCTACTCTATATGCTGAGTTTTGCCTAGAGCTACCAAAGCTCTGATACCAACTGTAACGACCCGATATTTTCAACCATTCAAGTCCGACATGTGCGGATGCGAATGGTTGAAAATATCGGGTCGTTACAAACTTGCAGTGATAAACAGTAGATAAATAAATAGTATAACAGCTTAAATATAACAGTATATAATATGACTGATGATGTGTCAAATTGATAACAGGCTTTTTAAAATCATGAATTTATACACAGGAAAGAAAAATAAAATATAAATATTCTACAATTACACTTGTTATTAATTTACAGATCTATAAGTACGTTTGTCTGGTGAGAATACTCACCTCTATGCTGTTGAAGGTTAGATTCAAAACTACGATAATCACACCGAAACAGCATAAAAAGCACGATCAAATATTGGAAGATGAGACAAACTGATTTCGATCTTGAAACAAGATAAATAAATAAAACTGAGTATGCGAATTCCAATTACGGACAAAGCAAATTTTTAAATAAAACAAAATAGGAACGAGCTAAAATAAAATGAAAATTGACTCAAGTTGCTCGACCACTCCACCGCACGACTTGACCCATTAAAACCAAAGCTCAGCTTGCCCATTTATTTTTTTCCAATTCAAAATTTACAAAATAAATTTATACTCTATTTTTTTTACCCTTTTTACAAAATATTATGACGTGCTAATAAAAAGGTGGCAAATCTTATGTGGGCAACATGCAATTCACGGTAGTGATACATAAAGATGGCGCATGCAATATTTATTATATACATATAATATATTTTTTCTTTTTCCTTTTTTTCTTTCTTTTTTTTCTTTTTCTTTTCTTTTTCTTGTTTTTCTTCTTTTCTTTATTATATTATTATCCTAAAAAACTGAACGTGGCAGAGGAGACTGAAAAGAAAAAAAAATCATCTGGGCTAACCCAAAGATCGCACGCAATATTTCTCCCCAGATCACAACTCATGGCGTGGTCAAGGTGGTGCGGCAGGTCGAGTTTCGTGGTGGAGCAGTAAATGAAACAGGGAAATAAAAGAAGAAGAAAGTAAAAGGGAGGAAGGAGAAAAGATATTCAGCCATACCTGATATGTGAAGCTCACGCAAAGAAGAAGAAGTTGAAGCTAATATGAGATGGATCCAATTGAGGCGATGAGAAAATTCGGACGTACTAGTGTATTAATATAAAGGGTTGCGTAAAGAGGAACGTGAATCATGGCATGAAGATTTTTTTCTTTAGGCAAGGATAAAGGGATTTGGTATTAAATTGGCGATGTAACGTTAATCAAGGAAAAAAAAGAATTGCGTAATAGATATTCTGACCAGAAGAAATGCAATGATTTGTAAGTTTAAACGTAGGAAATAAATGAAAAATGGATAGGTGAAAAACAAAGGAGGCAAGCAGGAATTGATTGCGTTGGTTGATAAAAGGAAATGACAAGAATAAAATTGATTTTGGTAGACTTTTGAAAATTTTTGGGATGTGGATTTTGTAATTAAATCAGCAAAATTGCGCAATTAGAGGGGAGAAAGATTTGGAAGCAATTAATTTATACGCGTTTATATTAGTAAGGAAGTAAATGGATTTTTTATAAATACAAGAAATAAGGATATTGGAACGGCTATAGAGAGAAGTACGTGAGGTGTAACATCCCGCCTTTTCGCACGATTTAAACAGACACACGTGCCAATTCAAACCATACGGAAGGGCGGATTGTTATGGGGTAAATAAGAAAACAGAGAAGAAATAAAACAAAATAGAATCTCACAGCGAAAGGATAAAATATAATAATAAAATATACAGCTTATATAACTGTTTACAAAACATTTGCTTCTTCTTTGTATAATAATTATCAGAGTTCACATACCAAAATATCAATGCAGCGGAACAGTGTAAGTGTGGTGCAATAGTATAAATAATAATAATACAAATCTTCGTCTTCATCCTCCAAAGCTAAATCTTCAAATCCTGACACGCTCGGACTGACCCGAGCAAATTTGAAAGGACAAAAACACTCGAGTCAGAACTAAAAGATCTTATGTAAGTTAAATTAACAGAAATGAATATGAGTGCAGTAACTCAAGAGATGCTCGGGATTTACATCTCCTAAGGGTCCGTTAAACTATTTACTATGTAGTATATTACGCTATTATAATAATGTCTATTTATAAAATAAACTTACTTTTTAATAGCGTTAAGGGGTTACCCATATAGCCCTTAACACGGAATATATTCCCATAGTCTACACAGTACCGTAATCTCCCCCGAAATGGGCGTCGTCAGAGGGCACTCCATATGTATGGTACAAAACAAAACTCGTAGTAAAGGCTCGGTATGGTAGGTGACACGGCACAACTAGGCAATGCCAGGGTAGATATACCAATTGCTATCCGGGCTGGTGGAAACGCGCAGCTGCCGCCTACCTCGAACAAACTCCCCCAAAATCAAAAATAAAAGTGGCCACTGAATCAATCCAAAGTCAAAGTATAATATCGAAGAGAAGTATCCGATCAGAGGAATGACCTCATTGGCCCGAGAATCGCTCCTGTTTTAGCCACCTTATGCCAACTCACGGGAGTCGGGTCCACGTATTTACCTTACAGGAAACGCCGCCACCAACCTACTTCATTCTGGAATCTCCACCGCGTACACGGTTAGTCAAAGTGGTTTTCGGTATCGACAGAGAGTATGTCCATATCTGATCCCGGTCTCTTTGCCAACCAATCGTTATTATAACACCACGATCATTTAAAATAGTTTATACTTTAAAACCAGAATAAAAATTCCATTTCAAAACTATGAATACGATATCATCTTAAAACCCAAAACAATATGATATCATTTTATCCAAATATATTTCTTTTCCAAAATCATACTGCTTTAAAATTTAAAATATCTGGAAACCACATATTTGACTTATACTTTCAAAGCATAATATTTCGAAATTCATATATTTCAAAACCATAACTTCTAAAACTTGAATGGTTTGGATATTCAACGGTATATAAAATAAATGGTTTGACTTTAAGGCTACTTTGTAAAGAAAATAATTTCCATGGCTTTACAAATATGTTTCTTTATTTAAAGTCTAAACCAAAATTTAAATATCACTTTCAAGTTCCAAAACCACTTCAATTTCTATATATATATATATATATATATATATATATATCCATTTGGAGTATTAATATTTCAAAACTAAAGTTGGAATTTATTCCTTCAACCAAATTAAATGTTCTATTATTTAGTCTTGAATATTTACATAAAAATCCATAAATTAAACTCCAATTTCTAACAATTAAATATTTTCTTCAATTAAATTATACTAGAATATTCATTTTAAATTTATCTTGGAAAAATCCAGTTATAAATATCATACCTTAAAATTTTCCAAACTTAAACATATAATATGAATTATCAAATTCCATTTCTCAATTTTCCCATTTTTTATTTAATAGATTTATATACAGCTTAAATTCAAAATTTTAACTTCATATGTATATATATAGAAGAATAACACTTATAAAATATCAAAATTAAAACTTTTATAAACCGTATCCCATCCAAACCATAGAAATCACTTTAAAATATTTTATATATAGACCACGGTGCCTGTATATAATTTTCTATCCTATGGTCAAGTGATACGGATGTTTATCATTTCAATCCGCAATTTAAAAATAAAATTTTGCGGTTGTATATCATTTCAAACCACAATCCCGAATGGAACGAAAAATGCATTATAACTTGCAGTTTAATGATATAAAATAAAACATCCATTCATCCATCATCATCCATCATCCAAATCACAATCATCATCCAATAACAAAACAATATCAATATATATCCGGTAATATATAACAGGTAATAACTAGCAGTTATATTCCAAATAAATTTAACAACAACTATTAAACTATCAGTTTATATGCAAATAAATAACTATAACTGTCAATCTATATGCAGTAATAAAATTTAATGAACAGTTATATTAAATAAATGCGATTTAGCAGATATGATGAATAAAACATGCCAAACAGTCATAAAAGTATTTCTACTCATATCTAAAATAAATTTAACAAACATAAAAACTTTTAGAAGTTGTGAGTGGGTTAAAACACTCACCTTTTGAATTTAAATCGAATTTAAATCCGATTTAAACCCAAAAATTCGACGGTCTCCAAATCGTTCCAAACCAGCGCCATCAGATCCGGAATTTAATTTCGATCCTAATAAAAAAAATCGCGTGAAAACGAGTTCGTATGAGAAAGTTATGTGAGTTAAACGAGTTGAAAATTTAATTAAAATTAAAACAAATAAAATACACTCACCCTCAACATACTGCCACGTCATCACCGTGCAAAACATGCTCTTGCGTACAGGAAACAGAGGCCGAACCCAACAACACACGCACATACCAGATGTTGACCTCGACTTTGACCACCAACCTCGCGCACCTCAGGCCACCGTGATGCCCCGGACCACCTCCATCACCTCCAGCTCGCCGAGCCGCACCCCCCTATTCAGGTCCGGTCGCCCATAATGGCTCCGCCGCCGCCGTTCAACCCTAGGGCCATAACCCTAATTGAACTGTTACCCTCGATCTAACCGTTGCATCGACCCACTACCAGCGTTGATGAACTCCCCTTGTCAATCTCCACCCAACTGTACCATCAATTTGATGATCCGTTAAAGTTCGTCGACGATCATTGGATGGCCGAGATTTGATTTGCAGTTTCAGACCAACCTATGATTTGAATCAAAGAACAAATTGCATCACCAGATTACGCATCTCGAGAACATCAACATATATTTTTCTGGAATTTTTCTGGAGATTTTGAAATTTCACTTGAAATTTTGAATTGAAATAGATCTAGGTTTGCATCCATTTGGGTAGGAGAAGGAGTTGAAGAAAAGAACGTACAGACAAATGATAGAAGATGGAGGCTAGGGTTTATGATCATCTATTTATAAGTAGGGTTGGATTAAAGTAGATAGACCGGATAGATTAACGTGCAGAACAAACTATGGCCCAAAAAGCCCGTTCTAATCCCGGAACGAAATTTATTAAACCCATATATCCAAATAGGTATTTTAAAATATTCTGAACGCGATGGAAAAAGTTTCACGTTCAAATTCGATCGTATGAAGAAGTTATGCTGAAAACAAAATTCTTAAATTGATTTCAAATTGATTTTTAATTAAATCGATTTCAAGGCGTTTCGCGTCCGTACGATCAAACGACAAGTCCGATCGTTACGAAACTTGAAACCTTATAATATTTCACCGATACGGATCCGATGAAACTGGTTTCGTCGAAATCCGAGTCCGTGGCCAAAATGGCTAATTTTATAATAATTAAATAAATTAAAATAAATTGTAAAAATCTAATTTTATAATTAAATTCTAAAATTGACCAAATTTTATCGCTTATATAATTCTTAATCATTTTCAATGATTTAACAAGTTTAGACATGAATTAAAAGTTGATAAGTCTATTAATTGCAGTGTTAATTTCTCCACTTTCTTATATTTAGGAATTATAAATTAAATTCTCCAAACCCATTAAATTCCATTTTACTGTGCAATAAATGCAATTGTTGAATTTGATACTCTAATTAAATTTATAAATCCTGCTTTCTAAAATCTATATCAACAAATAGTCCAATTATAAATAGAATTAGCATTAACTTCATCTTATAGAATTAACTACTTCAATTACAAACAAATCTACGCTAACTGCGCAATTTAAATCAATTAATTGTGATTAAGTCTACATTAAATGTTATAAATTATACATTTGAACCTCAATAAATTCGTTTATTGAATAAAAATCTTTCTATTCAGTAATTAGACATTTTATGGGTATAAATAACATTTGAACTATAATACATTTCATTAGTGCATGTTTCATTTCTTATAAACTCCCCTTTATTAACTAGAACACATTAACCAAACCAAAATAATTAATTTAGATTTATTTCAATCGATTGCCATTTTTAACTTAACATACTCAAAATGGTTAACCTAAATAATTGTTACCCTTTTACATTCAAATTCACTTACAACCATCATTACAACAATGTTGCCATAGATTTAGATTTAATTAAATAAATTAGATAAATGGGTAAAGTTTTGTAATTATCACTAATGCCAAATATATATGCATTAATTACTACTTATTATTATGAATTCATTTATAAATTTACTAGTTGCCTTTGTCTTCTTATATCCTATTTACTACCAAACTTTCTATTCTTAAATCTATACTCCCATTGATTTATTAAATTTGCACTTATTATGCATACTTTTAGCAACTCATATATACTTTGCATCTATTCCCCAAATTTCACATTCTATTGTTACATAAATTTGCATTGATTACTATTTATTATTACTTTACTAATAAATTAGATATTTGCATTGGTTTTGCTTATGCTAAACTAATTTCCCATAATGAATAAGGTTTCAAAACAATCAATAACATTTCCTTAGCCCAAACCCCGTTTACCAATTATTTTCCTTCAATAATTCATGTTGCTATAAATACGTACATTTACACTTTATAGTTATTCTAGTATACCTATTCCAACACTCTTAACCCTTATCTTTGTTCACCCACTTGTAATATTAATTATATTTATTACAATTCAATGTTGGCATTTATTACTATTAATTTATACAATGTTTATTGCCCTTATTTCAATTTCTTCCTTTTCAGTTGCTACTCTACTATTCACAGTTTCTTTTGTATACTCCTTTCCTATATAATCCAACATACACAAATTCCAATTAAATCCAATTATTACATTTAAATAAAACATAACATTCGAATACCTCTTATTAAATTGGAATGTTTCATTTAAGTTTATAATTGATCCACTTGTATTAACATAAATTTTTATTTTCAAATTTATTCCCATTTACGGTTAATCCATGTTATTTTACATTAACCAATTTTAATATCAACCTTTAATTTCACATCTTCAAAGTATATCTAGGAAAAATCTTTCCACCTCTTAATTTACTGAATCTTATGCAGTCTTACTATAAATAAGTTTTAAATTACCATTACCGTACATTCAATTACTATCCAAAGTATTTATTCATAAATCAATTCGATATATACGTTTGTTTCCTTCTATTTGATTTATACCTAGTATACATTTTCCTAAATCCTGTTTCATTACCTTCATTAAATGGTTATCGCATTGAGATCAAATTTATTAGCTTATATCGCATTATTACCATTAATTAAAATTGGCTTACAATTTTTTTTTATTCAATACTCTAAATAAATAACATATTATTCCATAATTACTCTTGTTTTCACATATTCCATTCAAAAATTAAACCACAATAATTGCATTAATTTATTGAATTGGAAATCTCATTTTAAATTGTTAACTTTTAATAAGAACAAATGGCAACACCAAATTCCTAACATTCATTTTATTAAAAATTATGGAAAATATGACAAATTTAGTTAATGAAATTTTCAGGTCGTTACACTCTCCCCCACTCAAAAATTTTCGTCCCCGAAAAGAAAAAGAAGGGAGAAGAAAGAATTAAATAACAATACATCTTATTCAAAATATTTAACTTATAAACAGTAATTTACTAAATTTATTACCTTAAATAAAATATACCCGTTTTATAATCATTGTATCCTTTTATACTTAAATAATTAAAGTTTGGAAAACATTTTCAACATAATTCAAAGTCCAAAATTTTCGGAAAATTTTGGCAGAGTCTCCTTTGTACGGAGAGGCTCGGGAGAATATAATACCAAAATATAACAAAGTATCATATAGAATATTCAAAATAGTATATCCCAACACGGGAAATATATAAAAATATCGCTACAAAACGAAATTCGGAAACGTACCTATTTGTCGAGCAAATTACGCTTAATTTATGGAACCAAAATCAGTAGCAATTGCTTCCATACCTGCATTTCCCTTATATAATCTAAAAGGTTAACTATTTATATTAAAGTGAAATATTTTCATAGTTTCAACTACTAACAATAATCAATACACAATCATCGATTTCAACAAACAGCATACACACAAACAAAACAACCATTCAGTCAAACAAGCAAATAGTTGTTCGGGTTCAAAACTTGAAATGGTACGGAATGAAAAATAACCATCCAGTGCATCATTTACTCAACAGTCTTAGATGATACAGAATTAGATTATTTATTCATCCAACAACTTCAAATTTCCTTACCCAGCCAACCATAAAGCAAACAATATCGATTTAAACCAACAAATCAATTTAACTTGTTATAAATTTATATTTCATACATTTACAGTTTGATCTTTTCATTCATATAACAGTTTATCTTTTATTTTCATTTATTTCTTTAAATTATCCTTTTATAATTTACATTTATTTCCAACAACCTTTAATTTTATTCACTCCTCCAATTATCCATTTCCATTTATTTAGGTCATGTAAGTTTCTTCTATTTTATTACATTTAATGCACTTCTCACTTTCAATCATTTATTTAATGCTTCCATTTCGATTACATTTAATTATAGTAACCATTTTTAATTTCACTTAAATTCTTAATCTTATAACATCCATTCCTATAAATAAAGGATTTTATTAACTCATTAACAAGGGTTTGGAGTCATCTATTTATATTACCTACTTTTATTATATTAAACTAGTAGCATTTATCATACTTAGGTTTATAACCCTACACATCAATCCTTATTATTAAAGAATTTCATTTTATTTACTTAAGTTTAAAATCACCTATTTATAATACTTACCTTTAATTTTGGTAAAATTTCAATTTATAACTTAAGTTTATAACATTAAATTCTCATTTATAAAAGAAATTCATTTAATACTTTATTATTTCCAAAATTTCTACTTGTATAATATTCTATTCCAATCTCTTATTTAACATTTCAACTTTTCATATTTGGTAAGTTATTTATGTTAAAGAAAATGCAAATGAATTTATACAAGTTTTATCTCTTCTTTTAATTAATTTAATGTTCAATAAATCTTAAATTTTCCCTTATAAGTTAAAAATTTAACTTCCTTTATAGCTTAGTATTTTAGTCTCTTATTTTATTTAGGGTTTCAATTATTAATTTTTTTTTTCTGTTTCACTACCATAATTGAAACAATTAATTAATGGAAATTAAGAATTAAATACCGGGTTAAATTTCAATAGATAAGTATATTCTTATAACTTATATACCTCTAATTATATTTAAACAATTAAAATTTAGATATTTCAAAATAAATCTGCAGTAGAATTTACTACAGTGGCCTTTCCCTTCGAAACTCGAAAATGAAAGTCGATGATGCGGCCGCCATCACCGAAATTATTTTCCAGCGACAGAGAGGAAAGTACGAAACTTATTTTCTCCAAAATCTTCTTTAAAACAATTCTTCCAAATTATACTAAATATTTATATAAGAAAATACTTATAAACAAAATTATTATAATTCATAAATCCTTTGAAAGCAAATTTCCAAAATCCCGGACTTAAGTTCTAAAATTTCCAAATTTCATTGATTTTAATTTCAATCTCATTTTACCTATTATTTAAAATTTTATTCCTAACAATCAATCTACTGCAACCAACAATATATATATATATATATAATACCTTAATAAAATATTTTATATATAGACAATATAATAGGCGAAGTTATTTCATTCACCTATATTAAAAACAAATATTATGTCGGTCTGTCCTATTAAGTGTTTAGAAATCCCTATTGATGTCATAGCGTCCCATGCACCAACCAGAATTTATAAATACAAAACGGAACAGATTAACACAATATCAAAATCTTTTTATAACACTAACAAATACGTTCTCTCGTATATACACTCAGTGACTCCCATAGGGTATTACTACCCTATTAATAAAGTGTCAAACTCCACAAAGCCAAGGTTTATCGCTAAACCAAAGCTCTGATACCAACTGAAACATCCCGCCTTTTCGTACGATTTAAACAGACACACGTGCCAATTCAAACCATACGAAAGGGCGGATTGTTAGGGGTTAAATAAGAAAACAGAGAAGAAATAAAACAAAATAGAATCTCACAGCGGAAGGATAAAATATAATAATAAAATATACAGCTTATATAACTGTTTACAAAACATTTGCTTCTTCTTTATATAATAATTATCAAAGTTCACATACCAAAATATCAATGCAGCGGAACAGTGTGAGTGTGGTGCAATAGTATAAATAATAATAATACAAATCTTCGTCTTCATCCTCCAAAGCTAAATCTTCAAATCCTGACACGCTCGGACTGACCCGAGCAAATTTGAAAGGACAAAAACACTCGAGTCAGAACTAAAAGATCTTATGTAAGTTAAATTAACAGAAATGAATATGAGTGTAGTAACTCAAGAGATGCTCGGGATTTACATCTCCTAAGGGTCCGTTAAACTATTTACTATGTAGTATATTGCGCTATTATAATAATGTATATTTGTAAAATAAACTTACTTTTTAATAGCGTTAAGGGGTTACCCATATAGCCCTTAACACGGAATATATTCCCATAGTCTATACTGTACCGTAATCTCCCTCGAAATGGGCGTCGTCAGAGGGCACTCCATAGGTATGGTACAAAACAAAACTCGTAGTAAAGGCTCAGTATGGTAGGTGACACGGCACAACTAGGCAATGCCAGGGTAGATATACCAATTGCCATACGGGCTGGTGGAAACGCGCAGCGCGCAGTTGCCGCCCATCTCGAACAAACTCCCCCAAAATCAAAAATAAAAGTGGCCACTGAATCAATCCAAAGTCAAAGTATAATATCGAAGAGGAGTGTCCGATCAAAGGAATGACCTCATTGGCCCGAGAATCGATCCTGTTTTAGCCACCTTATGCCAACTCACGGGAGTCGGGTCCACGTATTTACCTTACAGGAAACGCCGCCACCAACCTACTTCATTCTGGAATCTCCACCGCGTACACGGTTAGTCAAAGTGGTTTCGGTATCGACAGAGAGTATGTCCATATCCGATCCCGGTCTCTTTGCCAACCAATCGTTATTATAACACCGCGGTCATTTAAAATAGTTTATACTTTAAAACCAGAATAAAAATTCCATTTCAAAACTATGAATACAATATCATCTTAATACCCAAAATAATATGATATCATTTTATCCAAATATATTTCTTTTCCAAAATCATACTGCTTTAAAATTTAAAATATCTGGAAACCAAATATTTGACTTATACTTTCAAAGCATAATATTTCGAAATTCATATATTTTAAAACCATAACTTCTAAAACTTGAATGGTTTGGATATTCAACGGTATATAAAATAAATGGTTTGACTTTAAGGTTACTTTGTAAAGAAAATAATTTCCATGGCTTTACAAATATATTTCTTTATTTAAAGTCTAAACCAAAATTTAAATATCACTTTCAAGTTCCAAAACCACTTCAATTTCTATATATATATATATATATATATATATATATATCCATTTGGAGTATTAATATTTCAAAACTAAAGTTGAATTTATTCCTTCAACCAAATTAAATGTTCTATTATTTAGTCTTGAATATTTACATAAAAATCCATAAATAAAACTCCAATTTCTAGCAATTAAATATTTTCTTCAATTAAATTATACTAGAATATTCATTTTAAATTTATCTTGGAAAAATCCAGTTATAAATATCATACCTTAAAATTTTCCAAACTTAAACATATAATATGAATTATCAAATTCCATTTCTCAATTTTCCCATTTTTTATTTAATAGATTTATATACAGCTTAAATTCAAAATTTTAACTTCATGTGTATATATGTAGAAGAATAACATTTATAAAATATCAAAATTTAAACTTTTATAAACCGTATCCCATCCAAACCATAGAAATCACTTTAAAATATTTTATATATAGACCACGGTGCCTGTATATAATTTTCTATCCTATGGTCAAGTGATACGAATGTTTATCATTTCAATCCGCAATTTAAAAATAAAATTTTGCGGTTGTATATCATTTCAAGCCACAATCCCGAATGGAACGAAAAATGCATTATAACTTGCAGTTTAATGATATAAAATAAAACATCCATTCATCCATCATCATCCATCATCCAAATCACAATCATCATCCAATAACAAAACAATATCAATATATTCCGGTAATATATAACAGGTAATAACTGGCAATTATATTCCAAATAAATTTAACAACAACTATTAAACTAACAGTTTATATGCAAATAAATAACTATAACTGTCAATCTATATGCAGTAATAAAATTTAATGAACAGTTATATTAAATAAATGCGATTTAGCAGATATGATGAATAAAACATGCCAAACAGTCATAAAATTATTTCTACTCATATCTAAAATAAATTTAACAAACATAAAAACTTTTAGAAGTTGTGAGTGGGTTAAAACACTCACTTTTTTAATTTAAATCGAATTTAAATCCGATTTAAACCCAAAAATTCGACAGTCTCCAAATCGTTCCAAACCAGCGCCAATAGATCCGGAATTTAATTTCGATCCTAATAAAAAAAATCGCGTGAAAACGAGTTCGTATGAGAAAGTTATGTGAGTTAAACGAGTTGAAAATTTAATTAAAATTAAAACAAATAAAATATACTCACCCTCAACATACTGCCACGTCATCACCGTGCAAAACATGCTCTTGCGTACAGGAAACAGAGGCCATACCCAACAACACACGCACATACCAGATGTTGACCTCGACTTTGACCACCAACCTCGCGCACCTCAGGCCACCGTGACGCCCCGGACCACCTCCATCACCTCCAGCTCGCCGAGCCGCAACCCCCTATTCAGGTCCGGTCGCCCCTAATGGCTCCGCCGCCGCCGTTCAACCCTAGGGCCGAAACCCTAATTGAACTGTTACCCTCGATCTTACCGTTGCATCGAACCACTACCAGCGTTGATGAACTCCCCTTGTCGATCTCCACCCGACTGTACCGTCAATTTGATGATCCGTTAAAGTTCGTCGACGATCATTGGATGGCCGAGATTTGATTTGTAGTTTCAGACCAAACTATGATTCGAATCAAAGAACAAATTGCACCACCAGATTACGCATCTCGAGAACATCAACATATATTTTTCCGGAATTTTTCTGGAGATTTTGAAATTTCATTTGAAATTTTGAATTGAAATAGATCTAGGTTTGCATCCATTTGGGTAGGAGAAGGAGTTGAAGAAAAGAACGTACAGACAAATGATAGAAGATGGAGGCTAGGGTTTATGATCGTCTATTTATAAGTAGGGTTGGATTAGAGTAGATAGACCGGATAGATGAACGTGCAGAACAAATATGGCCCAAAAAGCCCGTTCTAATCCCGGAACGAAATTTATTAAACCCATATATCCAAATAGGTATTTTAAAATATTCTGAACGCGATGGAAAAAGTTTCACGTCCAAATTCGATCGTATGAAGAAGTTATGCTGAAAACAAAATTCTCAAATTGATTTCAAATTGATTTTTAATTAAATCGATTTCAAGGCATTTCGCGTCCGTACGATCAAACGACAAGTCCGATCGTTACGAAACTTGAAACCCTATAATATTTCACCGATACGGATCCGATGAAACTGGTTTCGTCGAAATCCGAGTCCGTGGCCAAAATGTCTAATTTTATAACAATAAAATAAATTAAAATAAATTGTAAAAATCCAATTTTATAATTAAATTCTAAAATTGACCAAATTTTATCGCTTATATAATTCTTAATCATTTTCAATGATTTAACAAGTTTAGAAATGAATTAAAAGTCGATAAGTCTATTAATTGCAGTGTTAATTTCTCCACTTCCTTATATTTAGGAATTATAAATTAAATTCTCAAAACCCATTAAATTCCATTTTACTGTGCAATAAATGCAATTGTTGAATTTGATACTCTAATTAAATTTATAGATCCTGCTTTCTAAAATCTATATCAACAAATGGTCCAATTATAAATAGAATTCGCATTAACTTCATCTTATAGAATTAACTACTTCAACTACAAACAAATCTACGCTAACTGCGCAATTTAAATCAATTAATTGTGATTAAGTCTACATTAAATGTTATAAATTATACATTTGGACCTCAATAAATTCGTTTATTGAATAAAAATCTTTCTATTCAGTAAATAGACATTTTTTGGGTATAAATAACATTTGAATTATAATACATTTCATTAGTGCATGTTTCATTTCTTATAAACTCCCATTTATTAACTAGAACACATTAACCAAAACAAAATAATTAATTTAGATTTATTTCAATCATTGCCATTCTTAACTTAACATACTCAAAATGGTTAACCTAAATAATTGTTACCCTTTTACATTCAAATTCACTTACAACCATCATTACAACAATGTTGCCATAGATTTAGATTTAATTAAATAAATTAGATAAATGGGTAAAGTTTTGTAATTATCACTAATGCCAAATATATATGCATTAATTACTACTTATTATTATGAATTCATTTATAAATTTACTAGTTGCCTTTGTCTTCTTATATCCTATTTACTACCAAACTTTCTATTCTTAAATCTATACTCCCATTGATTTATTAAATTTGCACTTATTATGCATACTTTTAGCAACTCATATATACTTTGCATCTATTCCCCAAATTTCACATTCTACTATTACATAAATTTGCATTGGTTACTATTTATTATTACTTTACTGATAAATTAGATATTTGCATTGGTTTTGCTTATGCTAAATTAATTTCCCATAGTGAATAAGGTTTCAAAACAATCAATAACATTTCCTTAGCCCAAACCCCGTTTACCAATTATTTTCCTTCAATAATTCATGTTGCTATAAATACGTACATTTACACTTTATAGTTATTCTAGTATACCTATTCCAACACTCTTAACCCTTATCTTTACGTTCACCCACTTGTAATATTAATTATATTTATTACAATTCAATGTTGGCATTTATTACTATAAATTTATACAATGTTTATTGCCCTTATTTCAATTTCTTCCTTTTCAGTTGCTACTCTACTATTCACAGTTTCTTTTGTATACTCCTTTCCTATATAATCCAACATACACAAATTCCAATTAAATCCAATTATTACCTTTAAATAAAACATAACATTCGAATACCTCTTATTAAATTGGAATGTTTCATTTAAGTTTATAATTGATCCACTTGTATTAACATAAATTTTTATTTTCAAATTTATTCCCATTTACGGTTAATCCATGTTATTTTACATTAACCAATTTTAATATCAACCTTTAATTTCACATCTTCAAAGTATATCTAGGAAAAATCTTTCCACCTCTTAATTTACTGAATCTTATGCAGTCTTACTATAAATAAGTTTTAAATTGCCATTACTGTACATTCAATTACTATCCAAAGTATTTATTCATAAATCAATTCGATATATACGTTTGTTTCCTTCTATTTGATTTATACCTAGTATACATTTTCCTAAATCCTGTTTCATTACCTTCATTAAATGGTTATCGCATTGAGATCAAATTTATTAGCTTATATCGCATTATTACCATTAATTAAAATTGGCTTACAAATTTTTTTTATTCAATACTCTAAATAAAGAACATATTATTCCACAATTACTCTTGTTTTCACATATTCCATTCAAAAATTAAACCACAATAATTACATTAATTTATTGAATTGGAAATCTCATTTTAAATTGTTAACTTTTAATAAGAACAATTGGCAACATCAAATTCCTAACATTCATTTTATTAAAAATTATGGAAAATATGACAAATTTAGCTTACGAAATTTTCGGGTCGTTACATGAGGTTTGTTTTTTATTTTACTTAAAATTATGTGTTGATCAAGATGAGGGATTATAGACAAGAATTTATTTAAAACAATTACCATGTTGCTTTGATTGTGAATCAGTCTATTGAATATTTTTCCTATCAATTTCACACGAGAGGTAAGGAGAGTTTGGAATAATTAATTACAGTGAGTAATAAATTTTTATTACCAGTGTAGATTTTATGAATTAAGGAGAACATAAAACGGCAAGCAATCAATTTGCTTCAAAACGGAAATGGAAACATGAAATTTTAAACGTGTATAATTTAAAAGATGGAAACTTGCGGTGATTGAGGTAAAACAATAGGCAAGCAAGGATTTTGCGTTGATTGAAAATAAGAAATGGCAAGAATTTATTTGGCAAGCATTTGTACTCGTTTGAAATTATTCAGAAGAGAATGCGTTGATTAATAAAAAGAAATGGAAAGAATTTACTGGAGCAAATAATTGAAGTGGGTATGAATTAATCAGTGAAAGAATACGGTAAGCAATTATATTTTCTTTGAAACGAATAAGGAAATTTGAAAAAAATTTGCACGTTTAATAATTTAGCAGAAAATTATGCGTTTGATATCAGTGGGAGAGGGAAAATGGCAAGTAATAAATTTTATTTCGGTAGGCTTTGCAATTTCAAATATTTTATATGTGAACTTCAGGTTTCTAAAGTGGGAAAGAACAAATTAATGCGTGCGTAATTTAAGGCAAACACGGATTTAAAATTTTTGAACGCTAAAGAAAAAATGATTTCTTTCATTATCAAAGTGGTGCATGGGTTAATATTTAAATAGGGAAGTTTTGCATATGTTTGCGGGCATTTAGGTGAAATAAAGTAGCAAAGAATAATTTATAAATCGTCAGAGGAAATTTCGAAGATTTTATTCATAGTTACATGCGAAACAAAGGAAATACGTGAATTATTTTTTTGAGCGCGCTTTATAAATAAAAACTTCCGTTGATTTACGAACAATGGCAAGAATTAAATGTGAACGGTTATGAAATTTTTTGGGCAACGTTTCTATTAAATTAGGAGAGCAAAAGGAAGGTGGAATGTTTACACGCGAATTTCAATCAAGCTTTAAATGAAATTTAACAGCTCTCTGGAAGAGTCAAAAAGATTATATACATATTAAACAAATTGAAGTAAAGGAAAGTGGAAAGTTATACGCGAATGAAAATGTTATACGTGAATTTTGAATGTCAAGGAAATTAGTATTTAAAGATGAAACTTGCGATGATTGAGGTAAAAATAGGCAAGCAAGAATTTGATTTCGTTGATTGATAAAAGAAAATGGCAAGAAATTATTTGGCAACATTTTATATTTATAAAAATTATTAGGAAGAGAATGCGTTGGGTTGTAAAAGAAAATTATTACGAGGCTTGTATACATCAGAGGGGTGTGTGGGTTTGTATTCAAAAGAAGTAAATTGCATAGGTTAAAAACGCAAGAAATATTAAAATTTGTTTTTGAATGGCACGTAAATTTAGTAGGTTATAAATCTTATTCATCGTGACTTAGTATTCAATAGGGGAGGAATGGTTTAAAATTTACACAGAAGTGATTGCGTTAAAACGCAAGAATCAATGATCAAGTGGCAAGGAATTTAAAGATTTTGGAACTGTTGGCAATTTGTGGATCACGTTCCTATTAAATCAGAGGAGCAAAAGGAAAGTGAATATATTTTGCACGTAAATGGTGAGGCACATTTTATTATTTATTTGTTACTTATTTTAGTAAAACATACGTTTAAATACATACTATTTATACCACTAAATTAATCAAAACGGCCACGAACGTACAAATTTAACGTTCTTTTTATAAAGCTTATTTATATACTAAATTTTTTTAAAATTTTATTTCTTAATTAAAACATGATTTTGCTTAAAATTAAATTATTTACCATTTCAAAAAAATAAACCAAATTTCCAACTAAAGTTAATCCTTAACGAAATTCAAAATTTCAGAAATCTTATCCTTCGTTTCAAAATTTGGGCAATGTTTTAATCAAATTCAAAATTTAGATTTTTATGTAATAAACACCCAACGTATTATAATTAAAAGAATGAAATATTTCTTAAAATTTTGGGCTGTTACATGTACAATCTCCTCTTGCATTCTGGGGTTTTACCAGTGTACATATGGCTAAAAGTGGGTTGGAACTCACATTCAACGAGTAAAGAATTTTTTTTTGTTTTGTTTTAGAGGGTAATGAATAAAGCATTAATGACGAAAGACAAGCTAGTCGCCATTGGCATGGATGTTGATCATCTATATATGTTTTGCAACATGCTTCCTGAAACTGTTGAACATATTTTGTTGACTGTGGTTACTTCACTAATATGTTCTATGTTTTGATGATGAAATTTGGGGTAACTGGTTTCGTGAGTGTTTCCTGCCTTGACTAGGATGTTTTAAGAAAGGCTATGCGATGGAGAATGAAAAATTGGGACATTGTTTTCTTTCTGCTCAAGAAATACATGATAGTTTTGTGGTTGGAGCATAAATCAAGATGCTTTCGTCAAGAGGCTACTCATGCACAAATTCTTTGTTCGAAACTAATGAGAGAAATAGAGAATGGATTATGACATAGTAGGCATTGCCTTTTCCCCATCAGAATGATTGTTGGAGTTGATTGCTTCTATTTTTACTGGGTTTGAGTTTGTTTTGTTGTGCATGGTTGCCCATGCTCATGTGCACTTCATTGCATATCTGTGGTTCTAGTGTTGGCATTTCTTTTTCTTCCCATATCCTTCTTCTTTGTCTTCTCAGTGTTGTTCATTTTGTTTTCTTTTTTCGTCTTTTCCCCTGTCATAAATCATGTTTTGTGATGCGATTTTATTTTTGTTTGGAATAAAACTGGTAAGGGACCAGTCAAAAAAACCCAGCCAGCCTTACCGAAAAAATCTAACATCAATTCAAACCATAACATGATATGCACAATCATCTAAAAGTTATTATACATAATTTATTTAACAAGCATTTTTGTAAATGAAGAGATAAAATCACAATTACTAAATAATACTTAAATTTCCATACAGAAATATCTTAAATTAATACTTTACTTTTTTTTCCAAAGAATGCATACTCATTTTAAATGCGTTATTTATCAAAACATCTAGGGTACCTCCTTCCAAAAAACGTAACTTATGTACTTCCATAAAATAGTATTTTATATTCAAAAACATTTTTCTAAATTATTCTCTTTAACCTGTAAAGCCTTTAACATGATTCAAAATCCTGTATTCTTTTCAAAAATATTATATACTTACTAAATATTATTACTTAAATCATTTTACTACCAAAAACAATATGCTCGAATGTCTCATACTAGCTTTTAGGAATCTATATCAATAACGTTGATTAGGCGCATCAATTAGAATTCTTAAAGCACTCAATGAGATATTTAACTCAATATTAAATTTTCATATGGTATATATATATATATATATCTTTTAATACTTTATGACTTTACAAAATATTTAATAAACATAATAAAATTTAATATATATGTGTATCCTTTATCATAATTTTTTTAATTTAAACAGGTAATTTCTTTTGATAAAATCCTTTCAATCTATCTTAATATTATTATCGAAATACTAATTTATCGATAACAATTCCATAGCACACACATTTATCAATATGTACCTCAGGGAAACATCAAATTATAAATTCATCGTAACATTTAATTAATCATACAGATGAATTAACATTTTATTTTATATGGATTTAAAACTCCAATATTTCTTGCAGTAACTACACCTTTGAAGACGGTGCAAATTCTTATTATCAATATTGAGTAGGTTTCAAACTCTCAATGCTGAATTGTAGTCAATACTGATTTTAAACATTTACTTATAATTTCAAAACATCCAAACATTAATCAACCAAACAAACATATAAAAAGAAAATTTAATAGATATTATCAGCGAAAAGCAGTCCAACTCTTCTCGCTGTGCAACTGTAATCACTTGTAGATCATGACATAATAATTCGATTCTATGCCATCTGAGATCTAGTATACAGTATATGTGAAATCTCACTCTTGACAAAATTGAGTTCCAATTTTAGCATAATTTTCATAAAACTAATTCATATAGTAATATAAACTCTTACAAATATGCCCCGATGATTATTACCCAAATAATAATCTATATTCTATCCTAAATCGGAAATACAATTTATGTTCTACCCCTTTCATCCTTAGGGATGGGGCTCTAAGTCTATCTAGGCCAAGATTCGTGTCACTTATATTCTATACTTTTTTGAAATGTAGCACCGATCCAAAGCTATGAATCCTCACCTTTAGACCCATATTTGTTGAATATGCGATTATATGATTTTTGTTTGGTGATAATAAACACATATATATTCATTTAATTATATTTGTTAATGTACTATTCATAGATTAATTAAATATTCGTTGAATAAAATAAATAACACAAAATTTGAATTCAAACAGAAATTTTATTCAAACAAACAATTATTACAATTTTTGAATAGTACAAATTTCAAACTCTCACTATATACAATTTCAATTACAATACAAATTTGATTAAATTACAATTCACATTTACATTGCACCTCACTATATATCACTCATTCACTCAACTCATACTGATCTTCAACTTCATTCCAATGTGAATACAGCATCTGAGTAATCTACAAAAATATACATTGACGCAGTAAAATTGAAAACAAAATATTTTTGCAGTATAAAATAAAATGTGGATTTTGAAAATAATATTTGCCCCGGTTATTTGGGTTGTTCGTCTTTATTTAATTTTGAATTCATCATACACGAACAGCTTGTGACATATATAGTGTATCACTGTATATGCCACAAGGCCGTGCACACCGATATATACACTTGATAAAATTACAGGGACTTGTGAGCACAGGTCAAACCCAAAACGCCGGGTTCAACTCAAGTGCAATAAAAATAATGTCACAATATCAGCACAAGGTCAAACCCGAGCTCCAAGCTGGATTCAACACAGGTGTTGTTCGAATATACAGGTTTAATAAAATGGTTAGGTGCAAGCACACTCGAGGCACAGTACACATCAACCAAATGAAAACCAGAAATGTGCTCAAAGCAAATCCAGACCACATAAAGGAATAAACACATGAATGTTCAAATACAAGTGTGTCAACCAAACAATTCAATGCGGTAGCACATGCCTCAAAATCAAAGACAGAGAAACCAGAATGCGAACTTTTATAAAAGTGGACAATGCAATGAACTGACACAAATAATAATGACACTGCCTCAACTGTCAATGCATAAGCACATGGACCAGTGATACCAGCGAAAACCACAAGCTAATCCAAACAACAATGAATTCAATAATGAATCGGAGATTACAAACCAAAGGCTAAAAGTTCAAGTCACTGCTACCATGACTCGAAGCATATACAGGAATGCAACATTAAATCACAAACCCAGTGCACCAATGCTAAATAGAGGAATACTTCAACTACAAATGCACAGCAAGTATACATGAAGGCCAAAGTGTGCAATATATAAGACTATAAGAACAAAGCATGTACATCGAACTCACCACAATGCATCACTATAAATTTAACATCAAATCATCAACAAGCTAAACTGCACATGAAAATGAACCATAGCTCAATACATGTAAACTGTAACGACCCTAAATTTTGAACAATTTAAATTGAAAATATTTAATTAATTTTAAATATTTGAATAACTGTTTAGCTTGAGTTCTCAATTAACTATGAATATACCGATTAAATTTTAGAATTTAATCCATTGAAAGTTGAATAAAAATTTGAATCTTCAATTTTAAGCTGATTAAAAATATTTCAAAGGCTTGTAAAATTCATATAGGTAATACTGAAGATAATAGAAGCTTCAGAATTGAATTTGAAAGTGATTTGATCAGTTTTGAAATTATATCGTTTGAATCAATATCTAAAAATAGCCTTCCGAGGCACAGTCTCGGAATTCGATGAAACTAGTTCCATTAGATCCGGAATATTATATTATTATCGAATTTCAAATTTCGTAGTGCTTGGAGTTGTTGTGAGACCGTACGGCAAGTAAACGCGTTGAACTTAAATCGAATTCAATTTAATTTTAAATTTGAATTGGGTCAACATCAGCACTCTTTTGCCTCAAATCAAAATACTGTAGAGGTAAGGTAGGCACGTTAATACCAACGACTATTCTCTGCAAAATCACGTCGTTCCTTATTTTATATGCCTAGCCTCTCTTTGTTTTCAAATAAAATCGAGCAGTTTGAAAATCATGGCCGAACTCAAAACAAAATTATCAAGTCTTCCTCTACTTCTTTTATCTTCAGTAAAGAAATGGAAGCCCTCGCCAAATTAACCGCGACCCTTCGAGATCCCCGAAGTCCAGCTCGCAATGAATTCGCGAGTCTCCTTCTGGTTCCAGATTCAATCACCGATTTGGGGGTTCGATCGAGTAGGGCTTCGTTACTTTTGGATTCGAGTCGATCATCTCGATCGCGAGGCGCACTGAGTTCGAGCTCAAGCTCGAAATGATAGGCGATGGCATCGCATGGGTTGGCACTCGAGCTGTCGAGGAAGTGGCGAGTAAAGGGGCGATCGAATTTGGAGCAATGTTCTTGGCCGCGCGTTCAGAGGATGGATCTGGAGTCGGGCTCGTAGAGGCCGCGTTCGATTTGCGGTGAAGCGGTGTGTAGCTGAGGTGGCTCGAGCTCGCATATAGGCAATGGCGGTGCTCGGTCGAACTAGGGCAGCGTTGAAATCGAGAGCCTGGGTTCGGTGGAACTATTGTCGCGTCCTGGTAATCATCAGAGCTAGGGTTTCCAAATCTTCAGCGAATCAATCGAGCAGCGAGGTATTGATTTGCAGTCTTATTTATTTATATGTATATAGATATTAGAAATTATAATAGCTGTAAAATATTAACAATTTTATTTTAATTTGAGTAAAAACTTTTAAATAAATTTGCTGGTTAATAATTAGATTATCAGAATTAAACATTAAAGTTATTTGTGTTCAAAAGGAATCAAAATTTATATATATGCATAAGAAAAAAATAGAAATAAAGGAAATTTAGTTTTAATTTTAATTTTTAGTTAAATAAATTTATTTAAAGGAGAAATTGGTTAATTAAAACTATCAAAACGAAAAATTGATTATCTGATTTACTTCGAATATTTATTAACTATATAATTATTGGTTACAAGGTCTAAAAATGGAGAAATGAGCTGGATTGGAAAATTAACTGCAAATTTAAAATCAAAGGTGAGAACTTCTCACTCAAAAGGGTTTTATTTAAATTTTAAATAGTTAGATTTAAAATTTGTTGATTGTGTTGATTGTTTGTTTGGATAATATAGTATTATCTATTATGTTGAAATAGACCCTATACGTCGTATATTAAGTGGAGGTTATTTGTTAAAAACATATACCGTGATAATTCCATCTTGATTGGAATTGGTATTATTTATGTACTTGGAGTTGATTTCCCGCATTATATAGCGGATGAGACCCTATTGCACCGCATAATAGCGGATAATATTTTATGAAGCCCATATACCACGATATTCCGTATTGGAACGGAATTGGTATTGTGCTAACATCTGTAGATCCAGGGAAACGGGTTGGAGGGATCCAACTGGATTCCTCACCAATATTTATTTGATTACAGTTACTGTGATATTTGTTGATTGTCATATTGATATATGATGTTTTGATTGTCGTGATTGACTATTTAGTGTGTTGCATCATTGGGCTAATTTTGGAATTATAAAAGGATTTTTAAGTGATGATTTTTAAATTTAAAAAAAGGGTTTTAAAGTGATTTTTGAAAGTATACATTTTATTAAATTTTTGAATTGATTCATTTTAAATAAATTAACGTTATAAAATTTAATACTATAAAAACTTATGATTTTTGAGAAATATAGTTAAAATGTGATTTTTGAAATATGGAGTTAATGAATTTTATAAAATAATTTAAATTGAGATTTTTGGATTTTTATAAAACGGTTTATATAAAAGATTTATAAAATTGATATTTATAAATTAAAAATAATAGAATTATCAAACGATTTTTTTTGTGTCAAAATGAAATAGTAAATGGATGGATTAGTAAGTAATGAAATTTATAGATTTATAAATTGAGAAGTTATAAATTGAATAGATTTTGTAAAATAGAAAATTTCAAATAATTAACTTGAAAATTTGATTTTTGACATCTAAATGAGATTTAAATAGAATTGGTTAATAAGGGATTTTTATAACTTGAAGTTTTTATAATATATAAATGTGAATTTATAAAAAATTGATTTATAAATTCAAGATTGATTGAATTTGATAAGTGAATTTTTTATAGCTTATCAAAGGAGTATATTCACGATTTTGGGACAGTGGATAACTTTTAAATTGAATGTGTAAAAGTGTTGAATTTGGTTAATGATTTATATTCACGATTTTGAACAGTGAATAATATATTAAAGGAATGTTTAAGGAGTAATCTTTTAAATGGAATTAAAACGATTTGAAGTTGTTTTAAAATGCATAAAGTGTCGAAACCATAGATTTCAACATTCATTGTTGAAATAGACGTTTTCGTAAAATAGAAGGAAATAGTGGACTATAACACTGTTGTTATAGTAAATGATTTCTGAAAGTAAATGTTTTTGTATAATATTGGGATTTATATATCTATCTTAATTTCGAATCCCTATACTAATGATTTTGAGTTGTCGTAACGATGTTTTACGCAATATTCGTTTTGACTCAAATAAATGTGTTTAAGCGAAAGTTTTCTTTAAAGAATGAAATATATACTTAATTTCGATTTAAGTATATTGAATATTTTCCAAGTGTTGAAAATAAATGGATTTGTGAATTACTTATTATTAAATAAGTATGGAAATGTTTTTCAATATGAAGTGAATATTTTGAGATTTTATCTTTCAAAGATAAATTGAAAATGAATATTAGAAATCGATTTGGAAATCGTATATTCATAAGATATATTGGGAATTGTAAATTCACTATGGAATTTATAAAAGAAATGGAAATTTGTTTAAAAATAAACGTTGATTTATTTTTGAAGCATGGGAGTAAATTTATGGATTTGGAACATAAATATAAAGTAATCGTTAAGGATTTATTTAATTGGTTTAAGTGAACCATTTTGAAATGAAAGTATTTCTGCGTAAGGAAAATGATTGAAATTTGTTTTCAAAAGTGCTAAAGGTGAAAAGTGATTTGAAATTTGTTTTCAAATGGTTGAAGTGTGGGAATTATATATCTTGTAAAGATATTTTTGAAAAATAAATAATTTGGAAAATTATTTGGAACTTGGTGATGTTGTGCATACCTCTTGATAGTTAAATAACCGACTATCATTATTTACCTTTGAATGGGTATTTGTTGTGATTTGCTTGAATTTGAATGATATACTTATTTTTAAAATAAGCGTTCACTATTTTGGTTAGCCGAGAAAGGACCTTGGGGTCGTATAACCCATTCCGAATATGTGACACGTCGTTATCTTGATTGCATTTGATGACCAGTGTTGAAGACCGGATATTTGTGAAAACGGAAGGATTACCGTCGATTGACTCTGCATCGGCTGATCTCTGATATAGAGGTTTTATCACCCTTAGTGATGGGAAGTCCGGACATGATTAGTGAATATCCGGATTGCAAGGGCTTCTTTGGAAGTGCCTTCGGTTCTGTTCGAGCCCGTAACAGACTTGTATGGATTGTATGTCTGACATTACAAATTGAGATATAAAGCTGATTTCTTTCAAATATATTTCTGTTGGTGGCGGAGAATTTATTCTCTTAGCTTAACACCCTCCTTTGGGACGTACGAGCTCAGAGGTTATGTAGTTGAAGGTTATTAGTGATATACTTCCAATTTGGTAGTGTGATATGCTAAGTACTGTTGAGCATTTGTTGATCAAAGCACAGGTTTTGTATAAAGCGTGGCTTTGTGGACGAGACTTCGTCGGACCTCACACCCCGAAAATGGTCAAAACATGAAGAATGCAGCAAGGTTATTAGGGGGTAGCGCCCCTTTAGTGTCTATCATTCGTTCTGGATAGAGGTGGTATCATGGTATGGAGCCCAGATACTTATCCTATGTTGTTGCTGCAAATTTATTACTTTGTGGTTGTTGGAATCGAGGATCCTCGGATATAGATCGGTTACAATTGGGAATGACATATTCGTGTCAGTAGTTACCCAGTTTGAAGGTTAACCCGGCCTTGTGTTGGCATAGATCTAACCGTAATGTTAGGTTCTCGGGTCGTCTTTCCAGAGGCGTATCCATATGGCAATGGGAAGTTCCTTGGCCTGACCATTTGTTGGAAATCAAAAGAAACAATACGACCCTTGTACGGTTTTTGTTGTATAACCTGCCATGGAATATGGCGGTAACCTGCTATTGAACATGGTAGCTATAGTTGGCATACGATAATGGTCGTATATTGACTAAGATTTATATTCTACTTTTGAAATGTTTTCTACACTATGCACTAGTAATAATATCAAATGTTTCTTTTTAATGCGTATCAAGTATCTTTAACTATCATAAGGAGAAATCTCCTCCGATTCTGCGTTTTCATTGTGTGTGTGCGGGAGGCCTTATGGTAGTCTCATTTTCTAAAAAGCATTGCGAATCTATTTTAAATTATCCTGTTCTTTGTTTTAAAGATAAATAACTGTTTTAAGTTCTCATACCGGTCTCATGACTGACCTGGAGTTTATTGTTTCCCTTCCTAAACCCTGGGTGCCCACTAATTTTCACCCGAACAGTCAAGAGTTAAGGTTATCAGAATATTCTGGAATTCGGGAGTCGCTATAGAAATCTGGAGGCGAGCTGGATGGCGTAGCATATTACTAAGTATATGGTTTTTTTTCCCACTGTTGTTGTTGTAAACTCTGATAATGAACGTGATGTGATGTAATGTATAAAATGTACGGTTCTTTTGTTTTAATGATTATTCATTTATATATTATATATTGTTCCGCTGCGATTGTGAGATTCTTATATTGTTCCGTTGCTTTTTCTTTCTTTCTTCTTCTACTTCTTTCTTCTTCTTAAACCTTAAGAATTCGGTTTTCCGACATTCGATTTCTCGGCAGTTGATACAGTGGACGTATTGATGTCGGTTTTCGGAAGTCGAAGAATCGGGTCCTTACAAAGTGGTATCAGAGCATATGGTTAAGCGACAACCATGGCTCTGTTGGGTGTTACTCATTAGAGATAGAGTCAGCAGTACTCTAGAATGAGTTGAGTGTAATAATAGATATGAGAGCGTATTTGTCAGTGAATATGAATTTTTTTTGTATTGTGTTGACTTATCGGTTGATTGTTTATAGATTCTGGTCAGTGCAGTCTAGCTAACAGAATCAATAGGGGTTTCTAAACACTTAAACGAGATAAACCGACACAGTATTGTTTTAAAAATAGGGTAAATGAAATAATTTTACCCAAAACTATTTTTGTATATAAAAGAAATGATTTTCTGTAAATTATTACAGTATATGGATGCATGGTTGTTAGGAATTGATAATATTAAACTATTACCATTGAAATTGAATAAGAATAGGAATCATAATAAAAAGTTTAGAAATAAAATTCTCATACAAATGAAATTTGAGAATATAAATTACAAATGTGATTGATCATTAGAAATGGAATTCCATAGAAATATTTAGAAATAATTTTGAAAGAATTTGGAAATTTTAGAAATTAAATTCCTTTTTTGATTTGAAAATGAATTTCAAAGGTTTTTAAAAGTATTTTGAAGGAATGAAAAGTTCTAAACTCTTTTCGGTCGCTGGAAAATAATTCCGGTGATGATCGCGACATCATCGGTGTTCATTTTCGGGTTTCCAAAAGAGGGATTGCTGCCAAATTGTTTTAAATGGAAGTTGTTTGGAAAATTTGGGTTGGTTTTGGAAATTCAAAAGATAATTTGAATTGTTTTCAATAATGATTTTGAAAGATTGAAAAGACTCTGGAATACTATATAAAAATATTTATGGAATATTATTGAGTTGATAACTTATACAATTTGAATTTTGATAGAATAAATTTAATTTTAAAAAATGAAGTTAAATTAAAGTAAGTGTAAGTGAATAAATTTAAATAAAGTGAATTTGAAGAAAGGTCTAAGGAGGCTAAGTGAAATGATTACTTAAAGAAAATTTATTAAGTTGAAAATAAATTTAGAGTAATTAAAATAAATGGGAATTGAGTATTGAATTATGGAAATACATTGTGAATGAATAAATAAATTTGCAATTGCAAGTAAATGAAAGTGAATTGAATGTTGAAATTTATTTTGATTTTGTAAGCAAATAGAATAGAATTGAAATTGGATTTGACTTGTAATAAATAAAGTGAAGTATTAAAATAAAATTTGTAAGTAAAACTAATAGAAGAAATGACCAAATTGATAAGATTTAAAATGAATTGAATCTAATATTTATAGGATTGGAAATCCAGTTTAATATGAGTGGTTATAAACCAAAATAGTGAATTGAAAATAAATTTTGGGAATGAACAAAAGAATAAAACTGGAATTGAAACTGAATGTTGAAAACAAATTTGAACAAAATGAACTGGAATTTGTAATGAATTAGTAATTGGAACTAATTTAAAATAGTGCAGTTGTGAATGAAAGATAGTTAATGAAATTCAATATTCAGAAGTTAAACTAAATCCAAATTAAATTGAAAATGTAAATTGGATTCAAATGAAAACTGAAATGTAAAATTGAATGAAAATAAATATATAACTTCAATAGTGAAGTAAAATGTATAAGAAGCATATATAGAAAATTTTGTAATGGAATTGGCAAAATGGTTTGAATGTTGGAATTGGATACTACTCTAGTAGGATATACAGGTATATTAAAAGAAATAGAATTGGAAATTTGATTTCGAAGATAAATTTGAATTGCTCGACAAACAGGTACGTATTTCAATTTCAATATGAGATTTGATGATTTTCTTGTCTAGCCGCTTGGCTTTTTCTTTTCTTTTTGAAATTGGGGGTCCGATGTGGCATTTTGTAGTTGTACCGAGCTAGCCGCGCAAAGGAGACACTGGCGAAACTTTTCGAAAATTTCGAGTGTTAGAAAAATTTTGAGAAAATTTGGAAGTTTAAAATTTGAATTTAAATTTAAATTTGAATTGTTAGGAAAACAATGTTGGTTGAAACTTATAAGTGAAGTTGGAAAGCTAGTTGAAATGATAATGAATCTCTAATAAAAAGATTTAGGTTAGTAAGTTGATAAAACTATTTGGATTGTGAAAAATAGTGGACGAGTTAAGAACCATTTCTTCCTAACATGTAATTTCGGGACGAAATTCTTTTAAGGGGGAAGGTTGTAACGACCCTAAATTTTGAACAATTTAAATTGAAAATATTTAATTAATTTTAAATATTTGAATAACCGTTTAGCTTGAATTCTCAATATAACTATGAATATACCGATTAAATTTTAGAATTTAATCTATTGAAAGTTGAATAAAAATTTGAATCTTCAATTTTAAGCTGATTAAAAATATTTCAAAGGCTTGTAAAATTCATATAGATAATACTGAAGATAATAGAAGCTTTAGAATTGAATTTGAAAGTGATTTGATCAGTTTTGAAATTATATCGTTTGAATCGATATTTAAAAATAGCCTTCTGAGGCACATTCTCGGAATTCGACGAAACCATTTCCATTGGATCCGGAATATTATATGATTATCGGATTTCAAATTTCGTAGTGATTGGAGTTGTTGTGTGACCGTACGGCAAGTAAACGCGTTGAACTTAAATCGAATTCAATTTAATTTTAAATTTGAATTGGGTCAACATCGGCACTCTTTTGCCTCAAATCAAAACATTGTAGAGGTAAGGTAGGCATGTTAATACCGACGACTATTCTCTTAAGAATCACGTCGTTCCTTATTTTATATGCCGAGCCTCTCCTTTGTTTTCAAAAAAAATCGAGCAGTTTGAAAATCATGGCCGAACTCAAATTTTTTTTCAAGTCTTCCTCTACTTCTTTTATCTTCAGCAAAGAAATGGAAGCCCTCGCCAAATTAACCGCGACCCTTCAAGATCCCCGAAGTCCAGCTCGCAACGAATTCGCGAGTCTCCTTCTGGCTCCAGATTCAATCATCGATTTGGGGGTTCGATCGAGTAAGGCTTCATTACTTTTGGATTCGAGTTGATCATCTCGATCCCGAGGCGCACTGAGTTCGAGCTCAAGCTCGAAATGATAGGCGATGGCATCGCATGGGTTGGTGCTCGAGTTGTCGAGGCAGTGGCGAGTAAAGGGGTGATCGAATTTGGAGCAATGTTCTTGGCCGCACGTTCAGAGGATGGATCTGGAGTTGGGCTCGTAGAGGCCGCGTTCGATTTGAGGTGAAGCGGTGTGTAGCTGAGGTGGCTCGAGGTCGCATATAGGCAATGGCAGTGCTTAGTCAAACTAGGGCAGCACTGAAATCGAGAGCCTGGGTTCGGTGGAACGATTGTCGCGTCCTGGTAATCATCAGAGCTAGGGTTTCCAAATGCTCAGCGAATCAATTGAGCAACGAGGTATTGATTTGCAGTTTTATTTATTTATATGTATATAGATATTAGAAATAACAATAGCTATAAAGTATTAACAATTTTCTTTTAATTTGAGTAAAAACTTTTAAATAAATTTGCTGGTTAATAATTAGATTATCAAAAATTTAATGGTAAAGTTATTTGTGTTCAAAGGGAATCAAAATTTATATATATATACATAAGAAAAAAACAGAAATAAAGGAAATTTAGCTTTAATTTTAATTTTTAGTTAAATAAATTTATTTAAAGGAGAAATTGGTTAATTAAAACTATCAAAACGAAAAATTGATTATTTTTACTTCAAATATTTATCAACTGTATAATTATTGGTTACAAGGTCTAAAAATGGAGAAACGAGCTGGATTGGACAATGAACTGCAAATTTAAAATCAAAGGTGAGAACTTCTCACTCAAAAGGGTTTTATTTAAATTTTAAATAGTTAGATTTAAAATTTGTTGATTGTGTTGATTGTTTGTTTGGATAATATAGTATTATCTATTATGTTGAAATAGACCCTATACGTTGTATATTAAGCGGAGGTTATTTATTAAAAACATATACCGCGATAATTCCATCTTGATTGGAATTGGTATTATTTATGTACTTGGAGTTGATTTCCCGCATTATATAGCGGATGAGACCCTATTGCACCGCATAATAGTGGATAATATTTTATGAATCCCATATACTGCGATATTCCGTATTAGAACGGAATTGGTATTGTGCTAACATCTGTGGATGCAGGGAAACAGGTTGGAGGGATCCAACTGGATTCCTCACCAATATTTATTTGATTACAGATAATGTGATATTTGTTGATTGTCATATTGATATATGATGTTTTGATGGTCGTGATTGACTATTTGGTGTGTTGCATCATTGGGCTAATTTTGGAATTATAAAATGATTTTTAAGTGATGATTTTCAAATTTAAAAAAGGGTTTTAAATTGATTTTTGAAAGTATACGTTTTATTAAATTTTTGAATTGATTCATTTTAAATAAATTAACGTTATAAAATTTAATATTATAAAAACTTATGATTTTTGAGAAATATAGTTAAAATGCGATTTTTTAAATATGGAGTTAATGAATTTTATAAAATAATTTAAATTGAGATTTTTGGATTTTTATAAAATGGTTTATATAAAAGATTTATAAAATTGATATCTATAAATTGAAAATAATAGAATTATAAAACAATTTTTTTGTGTTAAAATGAAATAGTAAATGGATGGATTAGTAAGTAATGAAATTTATAGATTTATAAATTGAGAAGTTATAAGTTGAATAGATTTTGTAAAATAGAAAATTTTAAATAATTAACTTGAAAATTTGATTTTTTTCACATCTAAATAAGATTTAAATAGAATTGGTTAATAAGTGATTTTTATAACTTGAAGTTTTTATAATATATAAATGTGAATTTATAAAACATTGATTTATAAATTCAAGATTGACTGAATTTGATAAGTGAATTTTTTATAGCTTATCAAAGGAGTATATTCACGATTTTGGGACAGTGGATAACTTTTAAATTGAATATGTAAAAGTGTTGAATTTGGTTAATGATTTATATTCACGATTTTGAACAGTGAATAATATATTAAAGGAATGTTTAAGGAGTAACCTTTTAAATGGAAATAAAACGATTTGAAGTTGTTTTAAGATGCATTAAGTGTCGAAACCATAGATTTCAACATTCATTGTTGAAATAGACGTTTTCGAAAAATAGAAGGAAATAGTGGACTATAACACTGTTGTTATAGTAAATGATTTCTGAAAGGAAATGTTTTTATATAGTATTGGGATTTATATATCTACCTTAATTTCGAATCCCTATACTAATGATTTTGAGTTGTCGTAACATTTTTTTACGCAACATTTGTTTTGACTCAAATAAATGTGTTTAAGTGAACGTTTTCTTTAAAGAATGAAATATATACTTAATTTTTATTTAAGTATATTGAATATTTTCCAAGTGTTGAAACTAAATGGATTTGTGAATTACTTATTATTAAATAAGTATGGAAATGTTTTCCAATATGAAGTGAATATTTTGAGATTTTATCTTTTAAAGATAAATTGAAAATGAATATTAGAAATCGATTTGGAAATCGTATATTCATAAGATATTTTAGGAATTGTAAATTCACTATGGAATTTATAAAAGAAAGGATTTTTTTTAAAAAATAAACGTTGATTTATTTTTGAAGTGTGGGAATAAATTTACGGATTTGGAACGTAAATATAAAGTAAATCGTTAAGGATTTATTTAATTGGTTTAAGTGAACCATTTTGAAATGAAAGTACTTCCGCGTAAGGAAAATGATTGAAATTTGTTTTCAAAAGTGGTAAAGGTGAAAAGTGATTTGAAATTTGTTTTTAAATGGTTGAAGTGTGGGAATTATATATCTTGTAAAGATATTTTTGAAAAATAAATAATTTGGAAAATTATTTGGAAATTGGTGATGTTGTGCATACTTCTTGATAGTTAAATAACTGTCTATCAATATTTACCTTTGAATGGGTATTTGTTGTGATTTGCTTGAATTTGAATGCTACACTTATTTTTAAAATAAGCGCTCATTATTTGGGTTAGCCGGGAAAGGACCTTGGGGTCGTATAACCCATTTCAAATATGTGATACGTCGTTATCTTGATTGCATTTGATGACCGGTGTTGAAGACCGGATATTTGTGAAAACGGAAGGATTACCGTCGAATGACTCTGCATCGGCTGATCTCCGATATAGAGGTTTTATCACCCTTAGTGGCGGGAAGTCCGGACATGGTTAGTGAATATCCAATTGCAAGGGCTTCTTTGGAAGTGCCTTCGGTTCTGTTCGAGCCCGGAACAGACTTGTATGGATTGCATGCCTGACATTACAAATGGAGATATAAAGCTGATTTCTTTCAAATATATTTCTGTTGGTGGCAGAAAATTTATTCTCTTAGCCTAACACCCTTCTCTGAGACGTACGAGCTCATAGGTTATGTAGTTGAAGGTTATTAGTGATATACTCCCAATTGGGTAGTGTGATATGCTAAGTGCTGTTGAGCATTTGTTGATCAAAGCACAGCTTTTGTATAAAGCGTGGCTTTGTGGAAGAGACTTCGTCGGACCTCAAACCCCAGAAATGGTCGAAACAGGAAGGATGCGGAAAGGTTATTAGAGGGTAGCGCCCCTTTAGTGTATGTCATTCCTTCTGGATAGAGGTGGTATCATGGTATGGAGCCAAGATACTTAACCTATGTTGTTGCTGCAAATTTATTACTTTATGGTTGTTGGAATCGAGGATCCTCGGATATAGATCGGTTACGATCGGGGAATGACATATTCGTGTCAGTGGTTACCTAGTTTGAAGGGTAACTCAGCCTTGTGGTTGCAGAGATCTAACCGTCATGTTAGGTTCTCGGGTCGTCTTTCCAGGGGCGTACCCATGTGGCAATGGGAAGTTCCTTGGCCTGACCATTTGTTGGAAATCCAAAGAAACAATATGACCCTTGTATGGTTTTAGTTGTATAACCTGCCATGGAATGTGGCGGTAACCTGCTATTGAACATGGTAGCTATAGTAGGCATACGATAATGGTCGTATGTTGGCTAAGATTTATATTCTACTTTCGAAATGTTTTCTACACTATGCACTAGTAATGATATCAAATGTTTCTTTTTAATGCGTATCAAGCATCTTTGACTATCATAAGGAAAATCTCCTCCGATTCTGCGTTTGCATTGTGTGTGTGTGTGTGCGGGAGGCCTTATGGTAGTCTCATTTTGTAAAAAGCATTGCGAATCTATTTTAAAATTATCCTGTTCTTTGTTTTAAAGATAAATAACTGTTTTAAGTTCTCACGCCAGTCTCATGACCGACCTGGAGTTTATTGTTTCCCTTCCTAAACTCCGGGTGCCCACACACGGGCAGTTTAGAGTTAAGGTTATCAAGATATTCTGGAATTCAGGAGTTACTACAGAAATCTGGAGGCGAGCTGGATGGCGTAGCATATTACTAATATGTAGTTTTTTTTCCCGCTGTTGTTGTTGTAAACTCTGATAATGAATGTAATGTGATGTAATGTATAAAATGTACGGTTTTTTGTTTTAATGATTATTCATTTATAAATTATATGTTGTTCCACTGCGATTGTGAGATTTTGATATTGTTCCGTTGCTTCTTCTTTCTTTCTTCTTCTACTTCTTTCTTCTTCTCAAACCCTAAGAATTTGGTTTTCCGGCATTCGATTTCTCGGCAGTTGATACAGTGGACGTATTGATGTCGGTTTTCGAAAGTCGAAAAATCGGGTCCTTACATGGACTCAGGAAACATATATATGAAATGCAACAGTGAAACTGGATAATGCAATTATCAGACTAGAGCGCAATGCCACTGCAGATGCAAATAAGGTACAGACCACACTTGAGCACACATAAAAGCAACTCAACCTCAAGCATCAGGTCGAAATCAATCAGTTACATGTATGCACACACAAATTAGAACCATAAAACAAGGACCAAAATCAAATGCTACATGAAGTCAATACAAATACAACATGCACTGATACACAGTGACTAAGTGCAAATGAAACACAAGAAGTTCAGACAAGTGCAGATATGAAATAGGGATAACAGTGGTGCAGCATATAAATGTATAGTGAACACAACTACAATTATCAAGTCGATTCAAAGCCAGTGCTACCAGAAGCCAAAGACGAAGTCAGGTGATGCTGAAAAACAAGTTGAGGCAGAGAACAAAAATTATAACAAGTCAGAAACCAACAGTAGCAATTCAACCACGAAGGTCAGAAATCATCACATAAACAATATCACAAGCCAAAGTCAAAAAGAACGGAATCAAACAGTTCAAATTCGAAACCGTGATGGCCAATAAATTGACCAAATCACGAATCAACAACGTGAGTATCAAGCAACGAAATTATATGAATTGAAGAAGTCAGATAAATCACCATCGTTCAAAGATAATCAAATGGCCAAAGACAAATTCAAATAAATGTATACGAATGAAAATCAAGGGTTTCTAACCCTATATAAATAATAAACATCATCGGCAAATCATACAATCGAGTTCAAGTATGCAATGTCAAAAAAAATCAAAAGCACAAATTACATACCGGAGCAACATTCAAACTCGACATGGTTGAAGCTGCCATATAATCAATCGAAGATAGGAATCGAAGTATCATCGAATCAATTTGACGAAGCGGCACTTCAACTACATAAACCCTAAAATTGTGGAAAGAGGAATGAACGAAGAGAACGAGGAAGCAGGCATTATCTTTCTAGTAAAAATACCGGCCGATATCACAAAACGAACAGGGGGCTACTTTTAACTTGGGTTGGTGTTTTTTTATTTGGGCTTTAATATTAAACTAGGGTTTCTAATTGTTTTATTGTTTTAAATTTCCTTTTAAACATTGTAATTTCTAGTCGTGTGACTAGGGGACAAACTACGTGGCATAGTTTGAGAATTCGCAACTCAGTGGCTGAGTTGTGGCGGGGTTTTGAGCGTAGAGTTAGGTTAGTTAGTAGCGGTTGTCGCGAGTTTACGTGTGCAATCATGTGACTACTTAATTTCTAGTAAAAACCTTGGGGGCAGCATGTAGGCAGGGTATTGCCGAAGCTGGGTAAATTCTGTGTTGTTCTATTTCTGCATTTATTATTCTGCTATTATCTGTGCTACTATAATTTTGATATATCTGTATTGAAATAATTTTATAAGCTTCTGCAATAATTTATAATTATCAGTGTCACCTTATTCACCCCCATTCTAGGGTGAAATCGATCCTACAAGTGGTATCAGAGATAGGAATAGAAGTCAGCTTTTGTTTTTAAAAATTTGATTTTACAAAAATCATTTTTTGTATTAAAAATTTGAATTTTTAAAATGGCTTCTTTTAATAATTCTTTTGCTGAAGGTCAGTCCATAGTTAGACCACCAATGGTCAATAGTGAATACGCCTACTAGAAAAATAGAATGAAAATTTTTCTGAAAACCATTGACTCTTGGAATATTGTTGAGACAAGTTATAGAGCACCAACTATAACTATAGATAATCAAAAAATAGATAAACCGATGGATCAATGGACAGAACTAGAAAATAAATTATAAAATGCTAATGCTAAAGCTATGAATTCTATTATCTGTTCATTGGATGAATTTGAATTTAATCGTGTCTCACATTATCTAATTGCGCAGGAAATATGGCACACACTCGAAGTGACTCACGAAGGAACATCTCAAGTCAAAGAATCTTATCTTGCCATGCTAAGCAGCGAGTACAAAAATTTCATAATGACTAAGGAAGAAAATGTCAAAGAAATGTACGGACGACTTTCCAATATCGTATACAAATCAAAGGCTCTTGGAAAATCATACACAGAATTGGAAATAGTTCGAAAAATCCTCAGAGTCCTTCCACGAAGTTTTGAGGCTAATGTAACTGCCATTTTAAAATCAAAAGATTTGAAACAAATGAAAGTCGAAGAACTCATCGGAAACATTACCACTTGCGAGCTAGAAATGAAATTCAAGGAAGAGCGTAAAGGAGGAGACACTCGAAAGAAATCAATAGCTCTTAAAGGGACAACTGAAAGTGAAGATGATGATGGTGAAGCAGAACTAGCACTATTAATAAGAAGATTCAAAAGGTGGAATCGCAAATATGGCAATCCGGTCAAAAATCAACAAGTAAAGAGCAGATTAAACAAGCATTAGACAAACCAGAAGAGCAGAAATCATTTTTCAAAAATGCAATAAACCCGATCATATCAAGCCAAATTGTCCCCAAAATCGGCATAGTCAAGAAAAGAAACTGAAGAGGAGAAGTTTTGTAGCTACTTGGAATGAAATCGATGAAGATGAAAGTGATAGCACCTATAGTGAGAGTGAAAGAGCAAATTTGTATCTTCATGGTGAAATAACTGACAGTAATGATGACGAGCCAAGTGAGGTATCATAACTTACCCATTCAGAATTACTTATATATTTCCACGAAGTAAATAGCTGTTTTGAACGACTTAGGGAGAAGTATGCCAAACTTGAATCACAAAAAGACACTTTGATAGATTTAAATAAACAACTTGACCAATTAGTTAAAACCTATCAAAGTAGGATCCCTAAGTGTGATAAGTGTCCATTATTTGAAGAAGAAATTAAAAAAACAGAAATCAATATAAAATCACTTGAAAATGAAATTCTGATTTTAAAAGAAAGTGAAAATACAAGAAGAGAAAATTATATTAAAAAGTGCACACAATTGTTAAACGAAAATGAATCTCTCAAAACACAAGTCCAACAATTGTCAACGACTTTAGATAAATTTTCAAAAAGTGAAAAATCGTTGAATATGCTATTAGGGAAGCAAACTGTTAATACAGTTCAACAAGGACTTGGATATAATCAATCTGAAAATGGTGAAAGAAAAATTAATCAAGTCAATTCTATATGCACATTTGTAGAAAATATGGACACAATCACAATAATTGTTGGTATAAAGCCAAACATGTGAAAAGTATATCAATTTGGGTTCCAAAAGGCACAAATATAAAATCTCTAAAAGTTAAACAAATATGGGTGCCGAAAGGAACATATATAAATAGTTTTGGGTCTCCACAAAATTATGTTTCAAAATATTCTGCCACTAACAATCACAGACCTATAAAAAAAAAATAGGTCACTAAACTCTCTTCTCATGTAGGTATGCTGGCAGGCTAAGGAACAACAGCAATGGTACTTGGATTCAGCTGTTTCAGGCACATGACAGGCAATAAATCAAAGTTTCTTAGCCTAGAAAAGTACAAAGGTGGCAGAGTCACAATGGGTAACAATGACAAGTGTAAAATTGTCGGTAAAGGTAAAGTGGGTAACAATACATTTACCTTGATGACGTACTATATGTTGAAAATCTGCACCATAATTTGATATCAATCGGCCATCTTTGTGATAAAGGGATGAATGTTATTTTTGATTCTGACTTGGGCAAAATTGTTGACAAATCATCAAAAGAAATCTTATTTTCAGGTAAGAGGAAAGGTAATATATATTCTCTTTCTTTTGATGATCTCACCCTTTCTAAATGTTTGGCAGCTAAGGATATAGAAGTAAATTTATGGCATAGACGTTTAGGGAATGCTAGCATGAATTTGTTAAACAAATTAAAAAGGAAAAATTTGGTGAGAGGGTTGTCGTCACATGATTTCGAAACAGAAAATTTATGTAAAGCATGTACCTTGGGAAAACTTAAAAAATCATCATTTCATGCCAAAAACAATGTAAGCACTTCTAGAGTTCTTGAACTAGTTCATATGGATCTGTTTGGACCTAACGGCATTGCTAGCTTAGGTGGTAAGAAATATTGCTTTGTGTTAGTTAATGATTACTCAAGATATACATGGGTATATTTCTTGGCTAAAAAATCAGAAACTTTTTCATACTTCACAAAATTTGCAAAATTAGTTCAAAATGAAAAAGGAGTTCCTATTGTTTTGTTAAGAAGTGATCATGGTGGAGAATTTGAAAATTATGAAATTGAAAACTTTTGTGATGAAAATGGTTTTAAACAAGAATTTTCTGCACCACGTACTCCACAACAAAATGAAGTAGTTGAAAGAAAGAATTGAACATTGCAAGAGTTGGCTAGGTCTATGATAAATGAGTATAAGCTACCTTTGCATTTTTAGGCAGAAGCAGTAAATACAGCTTGTTATGTAATGAATAGAGTTATGATTAGACCAATTCTTAACAAAACACTCTATGAGCTATGGTTCAAAAATAAACCAAACATTGACTACTTCAAAGTATTTGGGTGTCCATGCTATATTCTCAATACAAGTGATCAATTAGGAAAATTCGAATCAAAAGCCGATGAAGGCATATTCATGGGATACTCTTCAAGAAGCAAAGCTTATAGAGTCTACAACAAAAAGGAATAAAACAATCGTGGAGTCAATCAATGTGAAGTTTGATGAAGGCATTAATGAACAGGAAATGGTCAAAATCAATATTGAAGAGGAGAACGGAAAGGATGAAAATGAAAAACCAAAAGAAACTACTACAACAAAAGAAGTCCGAAGGAATCTAGATCTAGAGAGATTGAAATTCAAAATAGATCATCCTCCAGAATTGATAATAGGAAATCCTATCACAGGTGTTCAAACTCGTTCCTCCTTTAGAAATTTGTGTGATCTGTGTCTATATAGTGGATTTATTTCAGAAATAGAACCCAAAGACATAGATACAGCTCTTAATGATGTAAATTGGTTTATGGCTATGCAAAAAGAGCTAAATAAATTTGAACGAAATGATGTTTGGAGTCTAGCACCTAGACCTAAGGATTATCCAATCGTTGGAACAAAATGGATTTTCAAAAATAAATACGATGAATCTGGAAATGTGATTAGAAATAAAGCTAGATTAGTCGCTAAAGGATATAATCAAATTGAAGGAGTTGACTTTGATGAAACTTTTGCACCAGTAGCTAGACTAGAATCAATTAGGATATTATTAGCTTTTGCTTGCTACAAATGATTTAAGTTGAGACAAATGGATATTAAAAGTGCAATTCTTAACGGAATTTTAAAAGAAGATGTATTTGTTGAACAACCAGAAGGTTTTGAAAGTCATGAACTTCCTAACCACGTATATAAGATTAAAAAGGCATTATATGGATTAAAACAAGCTCCTAGAGCTTGGTACGAATGCCTCAATACTTATCTTATTGAAAATGGGTTCAAAAAGGGCTGTGTAGATACCACACTATTTCTGTTGCATGAAAACGATGATCTTTTAATTGTTCAAATATATGTTGATGACATTATTTATGGTGCTACTAACAATTTGTTGTATGAGAAATTTGAAAAAGTTATGCAGGAAAAGTTTGAAATGAGCTTGGTTGGAGAGTTGAAATTCCTTTTAGGATTTCAAGTCAAACAAAGCGATAAAGGTACATTCATTTATCAAACAAAATATATAAGGGAACTTGTCAACAAATTTGGATTAAAAGATGCTAAACAAGCTAGAACCCCCATGAGAACAACAATTAGACTTGACAATGATGAAAAAGGTAAGGCGGTTGATCAAAAGCAACATAGAGGTATGATTAGGTCACTCCTTTATCTTATTGCTTCTAGATCTGACATCATGTTTTCTATCTGCGTGTGTGCACGCTTTCAATCTAACCCAAAATAATCTCATTTAAAAGCCGTTAAAAGAATTATGAAATATTTGTTGCACACCACACGATTTGGTCTTTGGTATCCAACAAATGATAATTTTAAATTAAAAGGATTTTCAGATGCGGACTATGCTGGAAATCTAGTTGATAGAAAAAGTACTAGTGGTGCATGCTTTATGTTTGGACATTCATTAGTTGCACGGTCAAGTAGAAAACAGAATTGCATTGTGTTATCTACCATAGAGGCAGAGTACATTGCTCTGAGTGGTTGCTCTGCTCAAATCTTAAGGATGATACCAACTTTGCAAGACTATGGTCTAAATTTTAAACGTGTACCACTAATGTGTGATAGCAAAAGCACAACTGATCTCATAAATAATCCTGTACATCGCTCACGAATAAAACATATAGATGTTAGACATCATTTTATTAGAGATCATATTTCCAAGGAAAATATCTGCATAAATTTCATTTCAACCGATTCTCAATTGGCAGACATTTTTACAAAACCCCTACCAGAAAATAGCTTTTGTAAACTACGTCTCAGCTTAGGTGTTTTAGAAATTTGATTTTCTGAATATTTAACATTTTTTCTCCCTACTAATTATCGAAAAAGTAATAGTGATTGAAAAAGTGATGAGTGTTGATATTTATCATATATTATGAATAGAGACGGTATAATTAGTAAATTTCTTTAGAAACTTAAACAAGAGTTATAAACTTTTGTTGCTAAAAATTCCATGACCATCTCTATTTCTATCATATTTCTAACGACCATCACTCATCAAAATTCTATATAGCTTGTCAATATGTGATACTTTAAATAGGAATCATTTGTTTTTTCATTTTACATTTTTTAATCATATAAAATAAAAGTAAAAATTAATAATATTAATAATAATAAATTAAAATAAAATCCAAAGTATCCACTCTCATTTAAAAGTCATCACCGTTATGCATAGGTGAATTACTTGGAATTTGTTATGTGCTTCCATTCTCATTTAGAAGTCCTCACGGTTATGCATGCATGGAACGCGTATCAAAATTGATTTTTTAAATAAACAAGTTGATTCTAATCCCATTTAAAAGTCCTCACGGTTATGCGTTGTTAGAAGATACTTGAAATCATTTTTTAAAAACAAAATTGGAATACTACTAATCTCATTTAAAAGTCCTAACAGTTATGCATGGTTGGTAGATATTCCAATTCCTCATATAAATATACCAAAAATAGACACAATTGTATGGTTTTATATGATGACATCATTCCCATTATTTTAAAAGTGGAATATGCGCCTAACAAAGTATTTATGATTTTTGTTCGATTTTTTTATTGAAATTTAATATTTATATTCAATTGAGTTTTAATATTGGATTAATATCGATCACTTATCTCTATTCTAACACTATTACTCTTTTGCTGATAACAAAAGGGGGAGAGAAAAGTTAAGATTTTGTTAAATAAAATCAAGCAAAGGTCAAATATTTTCTATTTGCATCTAGGCTCACTTGCATATTTTAATTGTATGCATATATGAAGGGGGAGCTTTATGTATAGAGGAAGCATCTAAATAGGGGGAGCAATTAGAGTATATTAATGATCAAATACATTTAACATATTCAAAATCTTAAATATATGTTTGTTATCATCAAAAGGGGGAGATTGTTGAATATGCGATTATATGATTTTTTTTTTTGATGATAATAAACAAACACACACACACATATATATATATATTCATTTAAATGTATTTGTTAAAGTACTATTCATAGATTAAATAAATATTTGCTGAATAAAATAAATAACACAGAATTGAATTCAAACAGAAATTTTATTCAAAAAAATATTTATTGCAATTTTTGAATAGTACAAATTTCAAACTCTCACTATATACAATTTCAAGTACAATACAAATTTGATTAAATTACAATTCACATTTACGTTGCACCTCACTACATATCACTCATTCACTCAACTCGTACTGATCTTCGACTTTATTTCAAAGTGAATCCAGCATCTGAGTAATCTGCAAAAATATACATTGACGCGGTAAAATGGAAAATAAAATATTTTTGCAGTATAAAATAAAATGTGGATTTTGAAAATAATATTTGCCTTCGTTATTTGGGTTGTTCTCCATTATTTAGTTTTGAATTCATCAAACATGAACAGCTTGTGACATACACAGTGTATCACAGTATATGCCACAAGGCTGTGCACACCGATATATACACTTGACAAAATTACAGGGACAGGTGAGCACAGGTCAAACCCAAAATGTTGGGTTTAACTCAAGTGCAATAAAAATAATGTCACAATATCAGCATAAGGTCAAACCCGAGCTCCAAGATGGATTCAACATAGGTGCAGTTCGAATATACAAGTTTAATAAAATGGTCTGGTGCAAGCACACTCGAGGCATAGTACACATCAACCCAATGAGAACCAGAAATGTGCTCAAAGAAAATTCAGACCACATAAAGGAATAAACACATGAATGTACAACTACAAGTGTGTCAACCAAACAATTCAACGCAGCAACACATGCCTCAACATCAAAGATAGAGAAACAAGAATGCGAACATATATAACAGTGGAAAATGCAATGAACTGACACAAATAACAATAGCACTGCCTCAACTGTCAATGCATAAGCACACAGACCAGTGATACCAGCGAAGACCACAAGCTAATCCAAACAACAACGAAGTCAACAATGAATCAGAGATTACAAACCAAAGGCTTAAAGTTCAAGTCACTGCTGCCAGGACTCGAAGCATATACAAGAATGCAACAGTAAATCACAAACCAAGTGCACCATTACTAAACAGAGGAATACTTCAATTACAAATGCACAGAAAGTATACATGAAGGCCAAAGTGTGCAATATACAAGACTACAAGGACAAAGCATGCACATCGAACTCACCACAATGCATCACTATAAATTTAACATCGAATCATCAACAAGCTAAACTGCACATGAAAAAGAAACCAGAGCTCAATAAATGTGAACTCAGGAAACATATATATGAAATGCAACAATGAAACTGGATAGTGCAATTATCAGACTCGAGCACAATGCCACTGCAGATGCAAATAAGGTACAGACCACACTTGAGTACACATAAAAGCAACTCAACCTCAAGCATTAGGTCGAAATCAATCAGTGACATGTATGCATACACACATTAGAACCATAAAAAAAGGACCAAAATCAAATGCTATATAAAGTCAATGCAAATACAACATGCAATGATACACAGTGATCAAGTGCAAACGAAACACAAGAAGTTCAGACAAGTTCAAATATGAAACAGGGATAACAGTGGTGCAGCATTTACATGTATAGTGAAGGCAACTATAATTATGAAGTCAATTCAAAGCCAGTGCGACTAGAAGTCAAAGCCGAAGTCAGGTGATGTTGAAAAACAAGTTGAAGTAGAAAACAAAAATTAGAACAAGTCAGAAACCAACAATAGCAAGTTCAACCACGAAGGTCAGAAATCATCACATAAACAATATCACAAGCCGAAGTAAAAAAGAACGGAATCAAACAGTTCAAATTCGAAACCGTGGTGGCCAAGTAAATTGACCAAGTCATGAATCAACACCGTGAGTATCAAGCAACGAAATTATATGAATTGAAGAAGTCAGATAAATCACCATCGTTCAAAGATAATCAAATTCCCGAAGAAAAATTCAAATAAATGTATACGAACGAAAATCAAGGGTTTCTTATCCTATATAAATAATAAACATCATCGGCAAATCATACAATCGAGTTCAAGTACGCAAAATCAAAAAGAAAAAAAAAAAGCAAAAGCACAAATTTCATACCGGAGCAACATTCGAACTCGACTTGGTTGGAGCTGCCATATAATCAATCGAAGGAATCGAAGTATCATCGAATCAATTTGACGAAGCGGCGCTTCAACTACAGAAACCCTAAAATTGTAGAAAGAGGAACAAACGAAGAGAACGAGGAAGCAGGCATTATCTTTCCAGAAAAAATATCAGCCGATATCACAAAACAAACAGGGGGCTGCTTTTAAGTTGGGCCGATGTTTTTTTTATTTGGTCTTTAATATTAAAATACCGTTTCTAATTGTTTTATTGTTTTAAATTTCCTTTTAAACACTATAATTTCCAGTCGTGTGACTAGGGGACAAACTATGTGGCGTAATTTGAGAACTCGCAACTCAGTAGCTGAGTTGTGGCAGAGTTTTGAGCGTAGAGTTAGGTTAGTCAGTAGCGGGTGTCGCGAGTTTACGTGTGTAAGCGTGCATCTACTTAATATCTAGTAGAAGCCTTGGGGGCAGCACGTAGGCAGGGTTTTGCCGAAGCTGGGTAAATTCTGTGTTGTTCTATTTCTGCATTTATTATTCTGCTATTATATGTGCTGCTATAATTTTGATATATCTGTGTTGAAATAATTTTATAAGCTTCCGCAATAATTTATAATTATCAGCATCATCCTATTCACCCCCCCTCTAGGGCGAAATCGATCCTACAATATTATCCAAGAATATTACAAGTAATATTATCGAGTAATACAAAGAATAAGGCTGGACAGGAGCGACCATCCACGTTTATTATCTTCGGTGAACACTGTCACATTTTACCTTTTTGTCTGAAATGATATATGTGTGGATAGTCCAGACACAAAGCAATTTACATGTTGGCTCAAAAATAGAATCAGAACATTAAAATCACAGAATTAGATAACACAGAAAAAATATAATACATTACATAATAATACACACCGAGTCAACAAAGTAGGACACTAGACCCACATAACATACACAAAGACTCTACAAGTCTCTAAAAATATACATGATATCCAGAGTCCCTATCTCTAATAAATACACCAGATATGAGTCGACATAAAAATGCACACATGACATATCTATAATAGATAGCTTCCAAAAGCAAGATCAATATCCAAAGCATCGAGCCACTATGCCTTATAAGTCTCGGTCTAAGTCGAGCATTATAAGAAAATAATACCCGGATCAGAATATCTCTAAGTATCAAATATTGAGATCTTAACAATACAAATATCAAATGGATATCAATAACAACAAGGTATAACAATTGATATGATATATACAAAGGGTCTCACCTAATAGGTAGAACACATATGTATTCATAATGTCACAAAATCATCTCATGCTTCACAATAGCAATCATATCAAAATATGGTGAATAGCCCATCTCATAAATCACAAAAGTTGGCATGAAAGCTAGTATCTCCCAAAGGTAAAATAGTACTGCATAAATGCAAGCCCTATCTCTAAACAAATAGAATCTTGCATGAAGGCGATACATCTCATAAGAAATATAAAACCGCTTAAAAGAAAGTCCCAGTTCCCAATAATTTATTCCAATCCAAATTAAAACAAAACAATACATCACACGATAATCACCATTTCATAAAAACCTCAAGTCCAATATAGACTATCATATGCAAATATGGTGATTCACATAAGTCCATTTCAAATCAGGTGAACTAAAATAAAATCATATACAGATATATCTAAATCAAAGGTACTATCCCCTTTATGGACCAAATATAGAGGTACAACGTCCTCTTGGACAAATACAGTAAATTTCATGAAAGGAGATCCAAAATCGAATGACTGCATGAAAGCAAGTCAGCTATAAAAGATGAGCACGGCGTAAGTTGGGGAAAAATAATCGATCTTCTCGATATCTTGATTATAAGGGAATTCTTAATGCGAGTTGCTCTCTTCCAAGGGGTGACTTATAAGAAAAGATCTAGGGGTCCAAGAGGGAAAAAAAAACCAATAAAGTCCTATAGTTTATATACCTAATCCTCAGAGCATATGTTCCACCTGATAATGCATTTTTGATGAGATGTGTCTATTAATAAGTGACATAAGTGCTATGACATCGAATATATATCCCAAGTAGTGACTGCTGGCCTTTGTGGTATAAGGCTAAAAACTAAAAGATACCTCGAATTAGGTTGTAATCCCGCAATCAACCTTAGTGCGAACAAGGTCAAGCGAAGGAATGCACTAACAAATATGGCGAACTATAGAAATAAAATGCTTCCACAAGGTAATATTTAATCAAAAAGTATTATATACTTCAAAATTGTAGTATGTAAAGTGATTTACGTATGTCCCATGACCATATGTTATTACGAAAATATTTAAATATATCTCTTATTTCGTAGAAAAAGAAATAATTAGTTAGAAAGTTAATTTTCATAAAAAGCTACAAAGATATCCTAAGAGAAATGATTGCGTATAAAGCATAAGAATTAACTTTAAAGAAATATTGGACGATGTCCAAATACTTTATATACATTAAAATCTCTTCTTTTAAGTTCATACCATCCAAATACTTTATACACTTTAAACTCTATTCTCTTAAGTTCATACCTTTTATTGCTCAACAATTTTTTCTTAATAACACAATAAGCTATAAAAGCTAGATTGATCTCAAGATGAATGTTTCTTAATATATATATATATATATATATATATATATATATATATATATATATGTATAGTTGTATAAAACTCTTTAAAAGAGATACTTTACTATGCAAGCTAAATTCCAAATTCTCCTAAAGTATGAATATTTATTATAACAACATTTACATTTATCCTAAAATATAGGAATTAACATTATACTAAATCAATATAGAACTTTTCCTTTAACAAGTAGTTTGACTTTTCATATATATATATATATATATATATATATATATATATCCTACTTGAATACCCTTTCTCTAAATCTGTAAATTTATTCCCTTACAAATTATAAAGTGCTTCTTACCAATTCAAAACTCAAGATTTCACGATAATAATCTTAATATGATTTTATGAAAGGTTAAATTTTTTTTTTAAAGCTATAACATTATATATATATATATATTAATTTTTAAGAATTTCCTCCTTAAAATATATTTACAATCTATATTATAAAATACTATATTTAACATGAAATACTATGAAATATTTAAACCAAAGCGAAATACCATTTCATATAGCAACAATTTCTTAAAATACCATGAAATAAGTGTAAATACTTATCAAAATCCATAAATCATTAAACTAAAGCAAAAAATCATAACTTAAATCAATACTTGGAAGAATTGTAGAAAACACATGACTGGTCGACTAAACACTCCCCTTCAGTCGACTGATCGAATGCCTTGACAGACTCCAAAAAACACATGTCAAGTCGACTAGTCAAATGCCTGAAGCAGACTCTAGGGAATCGTTTCTATCCTCTCAAGTGATAATTTTTAGTGATTTCGGCCATTATTTACAACTTAGAAAAGCATGAATACATAACAAAACATACACACAACATAGTATATCCAACATGCATCATAATGAGGTGAAATATTACTAAACTTGTAATTTGACAGTGGTTTTAAAATCTAAAGTACTGTAATTGGAAATAAAAACAATACTCTACCTCAAATCATCACAATTCAAAAACTCAAATACAATAGCACGCAATTTCAATTTAGAAATAAATATGAGGCGTTCTCACCTTAACTTGACAAATAAGCTTGCTTAACCTCGAATTGCACCCTGCTCTACTAAATTTAGAAAAATCTAGAAATGAATCATCCATATAGAAATCAACCACGAATCAAAGCACTACAAAACACCAAAATCAAAGAGTCCAAAAGGTAGAATTGGAGATGGAGACATTACATTGATTTTTATTAAAATTACTTCAAATTTTCTAATTTGATTCTGGAGTTTAAAGGCTAGGTTTAGAAATGGAATCAACAAAATTTCTATCTTTTCTTTTTACTGCATTCTTAAACTATACATATTGTACAGAAGGAAGGAGAATTTTCTCCTCTGTTAATTTTGCAAATGGGCTTGGGTTATTAATCAACCCAATAAGAGAATTAATTAATTTTATCTTTTCTTTTAATTCTTTATCAAAGGCCTTTTTATATTTTAAAGCTTGGTTACTTTTACATGAATTTGGGAATGGAACTCCATACAACTCAAATTCCAAAATACACACCATTTATTTTTGGACCATTCTGAATACTATTTAATTCTTATACTTATCACAATTGAAATAAAATCCCTATATTATTTTAAAACTGATTCATATACATAAAATTTTCTTTTATACTTTATAAAAGGTTTCACAAATCTACAAATATACATTTTCTTATTAAAATAAATTCATTCAAGAAGACAGCAATAATATTTCCAATCCCTCAATAATTTAGAATGAATTATTCTAAAACTAATTATCTCATTTTAATAACAACAAAATCTTGAAATTGCCTTGTTTTATTAATTTAAATCTTAAATTCTCATAATTGTTACTAGAATAATTATTACGAAATCATGATCAAGGTAATTAATAGATTGGGTAGTTACATAAGGTAAATGCAACCAGCAACATGCAATGCTAAAATAAGGGGAAGAACCCGACCTAAGGGTCTAGGAGACGAAGGAGGTCATACTCTGATTGTGAATAAAATCAACAAAACGAAGGAACGAGATGGGTGAATGCACAGGAAATAGATTGAGCAAGGACTCGGCCTAATCCTGAGCCCGACGACCGATTCAGCATCAAACTGAACTTGAGAGGTGTTGAATCAAGGTCGACCCTTCCCGATATAGGCAGTGCTCTCCTGTCTTAATAGAAAGATCAATACTTAGAGGGTGAACTTATCATCATGAACGATCTTGGAACAGAGAACGGAGTTAAGATAATTGGGCAAGTCATCATTGAAGAATTGAGAGGAGTTTATCCCTTCGGCGGAAGAGGTCTACTCAACTCTGCTCATCCTTTGAGTTGGAGGACCAGATGGCACGATTATAAAGGAGTGTGTGTGTCACAAAAGAATAAAATAAGGAATTGTAACATGGGTTGGTATCCTTTTTTACGTGGAGATAGAGACTAGTCGTAACCCTATGAGTTTTTGAATGCCTATATGGACCCTTATCAGGGATTAACTGGCCCTATAGCGCATCTTCTGCGGTATACGCAATAAATATTGATGAGTGGAGAAATGGAGGAAGTTTTATGCAAGTGCTTCCCTCTACTTCTTTTGACTTGGAAACTATGTTGTTTTCCCGCATTCCTACCAACTCAATCCATTTGTGGGAGATGTCGAAGAAAAAATCCTTCAGTCAATTTTTGGTTCAAATAGAGCAACCCAATGACACATATTTGTTATCAGATGCAAAGCAACGGAATGATCCGATGATACCTGACTTGCTTTAATGCTACAATTGCTAGTTTTTAGAATGACGATGAACGATGAACTCTTATGGCTCTATGTGGCAGTGTTCATCCTCATATGAAGTTAGCCTAAAGATTAACAAAAGAGAAGTCCACAACCTTGTAGGACTTCTTTTATAAAATAGCAAAGTACATGCAGTTGGAAGGCGTCGCAACTAGGAGATAGGCCGGCATGACTATCAAGCCGTTATAAGCTTTTGATACCGTGAATGCTATTGTTAAGGATAATGAAGGAAGTGGTGGTAAGAAAAGGAAAAGTAATAACCAAAGCAATTCAAGAGGAAAGAAAACAGGGCGAAGAAGATTTTAGCCTGGAATGAGGTTTGACACTTACACGGATCTGATTGTTACTATGGAAAACATCCACCTCACCAGTTAGGTAGAACTCAAATCCATTGACCTCCATCCAAGAAAGAAACTAAAGTTAAGATGAATACGGGGAAGTATTGTAGGTCCTATGAATCCCATGGATATAACACCAATGAATGTCGTCATTTGTAGGATACTATAAAGAACACATTAGAAAGAGGAAGTTGGAGTGGTTTTTTAGGAATCCAAACACTCTACTCTTGCAATACAGATCCTAAGGCTAACAATTCTTGGAAACGGGGGTGAAGGATCCAATGCTAATCGTAAGAAGGATGGGAGGTTGATAATTAGTAGCATAATAGGAGGGCCTATATAGCTAATGAAAGTTAGCTTAAGATGGAAAGATATGCAAAGTCCTTACAGAAATGAGAGTCTATCGTGTATGCTATAGGCGAGGATTGGAAAATTAAAACCCCACATTGGGAGAAGGATGGGATGGTCTTCAATGATATTGAGTTATGGGTAAGCAGTACCCGCATACAAACCACCTAGTGATTTGATAATGCATGGCCATGTAGAGATGCATCAGATTCTAGTAGACAGTGGGAGTTAAATAGAAATTTTGTTCAAGAATGCATTCGATAAGATAAGGTAGTCTATGGGGGATGTTAGTTCGTGCAACCAGCGATTGCATGGATTCATAAGAGAGGGTACAATGCCTTTTGGAAGGATTGGTCTTTTTGTTGAGATAGGAACCCATCCCCGATCAACCTTACGAAAGTAGACTTTCATCTTGGTGGACATACAATGCCTTCCTTGGGTGACCAATCGTATCCGAATTTTGTGCAGTTGTGGCTCAGTGGTGCTTAACCATGGAATTCCCTATGACTAGCGAAGTATAACCAGAAGAAGGAAACCAGGATGTAGCCAGGGAGTGCTATATAGTAGAGCTCAAAGAAAACAAATAGGGGGATAAAGGGAAAGGTACAGAGGTTGCACTCTGTTCCAAAAACATTATCGCTTAGCAATTAAAGGAAGGCCACCGCTCAGGTTAACGAGTGATCCTTACAATGAACTTGACCTGAGAGATGGTGGAGAACGAGATGCAATTATGCCTAGAGAGGCAATATAATTTTTGAAAATAAATAGCACTAGTTCAATGAAATTGATGAAAGTCGAAGCTAAATTAGTGCAAACTCTGAAATTGCAGTTAGTAGGATTTTTGAAGGATAATTAGGATGTCTTTACATGATCTCATGAAAATATGTGTGGGATCTTCCCTTCGAGTCCATTTTACACCCTGACCATTGACAAAAGAAAACCCTTGGTTAAATAAAAGAAAATGAGTATGGGTCCCAAGTTTTCGACTACCCTTAATAATGAGGTCGAGGCTCTAGTAGCAAATGGGTTCATTAGAAAGTCTTGATATGGTTAATGGATTGTAAACCCAATTTTGGTCAGGAAATTGGATGGAAAATGGAAGACATATATTGATTTCTCCTACAAGAATGTAACTTGTCCTAAAGATTGCTTTCCGCTTTGAAGAATGGATAGACTGGTAGATTTAACTACAGGGCATGCACTTTTATCCATTATGGATGTGTTTTCCCTATACAATCAAATTACTATGTATGTTCTGGACCAAGAACATCCTACCTTTATCCATCTTTGGGCTCTACTGTAACAGGATCATGCCATTTGGACTTAAGAATACAAGGGCGACATATCAACACTTAGTTAACAAAATGTTTGCTTGGAAAATTGAAAAAATCATGGAAGTCCACATTGATGATATGCTACTGAATTCTAACGAAGGTGGATCATATTTCACACTTGGGTATATTGTTTCAAATTCTATGGAAGTTTTGGATGAAGCCGAGTCCACTCTTTCGGAGTATCTCCTGAAAATTTCTTAGGGTTTATCATGCATGCTTGGGCAATTGAATCAAACGTGGAACATTACAGGCTTTGAAAGATATCAAGATCCTTACAACTTCGAAGGAGATGCAAAGTCTAAACGGAAAGGTACTGGCATTAAGCAGGTTCATACCCAAGGCTATTAACAAATGTGTTCCATATTTGAAGCTCTCAAGAAGGAGAAAGGAAATTTTACATGGACAGACAAATGCCTGGCAGCGTCCCTTAACTTGTTGGACCATTTGCATAGGTCGCCAGTTCTTTCTATGTTGTTTGAAGGAAAAAACCTCTATTTATTATTGGTAGTATCATCCATGCCCTATGGAAAACATTTGTCAAAGAGGAAGATGGGTGCAACATCCATTATATTCCATGAGTAGGCCTTTCATTAAGCCAGAGTCTGTGTCCTAAGCAGGAGAAGTTGGCATACTGCTTGCTAATTGCATCCCAGAAGTTGAGACATTATTTCCAGTCGCATCCCATTTGGGTAGTCACTGATCAAACTCTCAAACAGATCCTACATTGAACCGATACTTCAGGAAGGCTTATAAAGTAGAGCATCGAGTTGAGTCAATATGAAATTACCTATCACTCTCGAACATCAATCAACAGACAATCCCTAACAGACTTTATTGCATAATTCACCATTAGGGACGATGAAGTGGAATCCTAGGAGGAAGTGGCTCTTAAATGGAAAATTTATGTAGATAGAGCAACGAATGAACACGACTTCAGCGCAGGTGTATTAATGTTTATGCCTGAAGAAAAGAAATTGAGATACGCTATATGATTGGGGTTGAAGGTGGCAATCAGTGAAGTAAAAAAATAGCAAGATTGGAGATAGTAAGGAGCTGGGATTCAAGTCGCTGTGTGCGTATAGAAAATTGCAGTTGGTGGTAAACCAGGTAGAGGGCGAATTCCAAGCTAAGGGAAAGAGGTTGAGGTCCTATTTAGGGAAGGTAAATACTTTGTTTAATGAAATGGAACATCACGTAATCAATTTCAAATTCCTCTATCTCTTCTAGCATAACTCCTACCACCTCCTCCGGGAATCTCACTATGACCTTCTACTTAAGGGCTTCCACCCTATCAAAATACTCAACGGACTCGATGTCGCCCAATATTTCAATTTCAGGATCATCTTTAAGAGTGGAAATCATCTCATCTTCAAATGTATCAATGGAGGCCAGAAGTGCCAGGGGACATAATCGCTGATGACGAAGCCTTTAAAGTAATCGCTGCTTCAAATGGAACCATCATCAATGTGATGTAACGACACGTAAATTTTGATAATTAAATTTGTTAGTTTAATAAAGATTTTGGTAATTAAATCTAGAATAAATAAAAATTTGAAATTTGTAAAGGAATTAATAACGGGAATGAAATGTAAGAATGTTAAGGAAAGTTGATAAATAACTAATTTAGTGCAAACCCAATTAATTAAAACAATTGCAAGGTCATAATTGATTGTAATTAGTAAATTGGAAAATAAAATTCAAAGTTATATTAATTGACGAAATAATACGTAGTAAGCTAGAATTTGAAAAAATTAATATTAGATAATTAATTGTAATAATTGTTGGTTGATAATAAAGTATGAATAGGATAATGATTGATTGAATAAAAAGAATGGGAATCAAGGCTTATTAATTTAAATGTAATAAATTGGACTAATTAAAAATGAAATGAAATTTAATATTTAAAATATTACATAAATGGGAATTAAGATTAAATTGGGAAATAATAATGTACCAAGATATAAACCAATGTTAATTATATTCTTATTGTAATAAAGGAGTTGAATAACAAGGTTTAGAAATTTATAAATGGATTTTTGGAATTATAAATTCATAAATTTCTGAATAAAATGAAATTTGAACTTAACGTTGAAATTGATGAATAAATTAACATCAAATTGACATCTAAATTTGTTTAAATCATCGTATATGATTAAGAAATCAGAAATGCTGGAATTTTCGATTTTCGAATTGAAATTGAAATTTTGATTTAATTAATTAATTATTAATTTATTTAATTAATGTAAAAATAGTCATTTTGGCCACTGACTCGGATTTCGATGATACTAGTTTTATCGGATCCGTAATGGTGAATTATTATAGGATTTCAAGTTGCATAACGATCGGGCTTGTCATTTGATTGTACAGGCGCGAAACGCCTAGAAATTTATGAAATTGAAATCAATTGAAATCGATTTGAAATAACTTGATTTTAGCATAACTTCTTCATACGATGGAATTTGGACCCGAAACATGTTCCATTGATTTTAAAATATTCTAAAACATCTATTTTGATATATGGGTTGGCCCAATTTCATTCCGGAGTCGAAACGGGCTTTTCGGGCCATCTTTCGTTCAACTTTCCAAACCCAATTGAGCCCATTCAATTCTATTTTGTTCACCCTACATATATCCAGTTATAAACCCTAGCATCTTTTCTATTTCTTGTTTCTGTATGTACAGAAATTTCTGTTGCTACTCTTTCTCTATGGCAGATAAACCCTAAATTTTACAACCCAGTTACAATATAAATTCAACCTCAAAAATTCAAACTCCTCAATACATATCAAATTATATGTCGATCTGAAGCTATCGACGAGCGTATCTCAGATTTGAAATTCATTTTCTGATTTGAAGCTCTGTTTGTCCAGAAATTGACGATCAATCCAGGACCGTTCATCACGCGTTGATCGACTTCATCGGATCGTCGAATTGATTTATGGGTTTGTAGAGTGGACGGAGTGGAGTTCATCGGTATGCTTCATTTCATGAATCGACGGCTGGATCAGCCTAGAAAATTTGATTAGGGTTTTAAATTTCCAGCGGCGGATGCTCCTAGTGCGTGCGACCGGGTGGTGATGGATGATCGTGTGGATGATGAGGGGAGGTTGCTACAGCGGCGGCTCTGATGGCTCGTGCGTCTGAAGGTCGCGCTCGATTTTGGCATCGGGGTAGCGTTCGAGCGTCTGTAGCATGATGATTGGTATTGGGTGTTAGGAAGACAGTGACTTGGCAAGTGGTTGAGGAGGTATATTCGTTCCTTTTTTTATTATTTTAATTGAATTTCAAGCACTCTAATCTACATAACTCTCTCATACGAGGTCCAATTCACGCTCGGTTTTCTCCGCTAGGATCGTATCGAAATTTCGGACATTAAGGCGCAGGTTTAGATGAATTCTGAGACTGTTCGAATTTTGAATTTAAATTAGATTTAAATTTAATTTAAATTCAAAGGCGAGTGTTTTAACCCACCCACAACTTATAAATTTTTTATGTGTGTTAAATTAATTTTTGATGTGATTAGAAATTTATTTATGACCGTATGACATAATTTTTTAATCATTATCTCAGTTAAATTGAATTTATTGAATTAAATTGTTATTTAATTTATTATTGCATATAATCTGCTAGTTAAATTATCATATAATTTATTATTGTATTCAAACTGCCAGTTAAATTATTATTTAATTTATTATTGCATATAAACTGCCAGTTAAATTGTTATTTAATTAATTATGGAATATAAACTGCCAGTAAATACCTGTTATTTATTATCTGTTCTATATTGATGTTATTGATTAAATTGGATGATGATTATGATAAATGTTTGATGATTGATATAGGATGAATGGATGTTGTATTTTATATTGTTATAAACTGTAAGTTGTTATGGATTTTTATTTCATTCGAGATTGCGGTTTGAAATGATATATAACCGTATTTATGTTTTAAATTGCGGATTGAAATAATAAATATCTGTATCACTTGACCATAGGATAGAAAATTATATACAGACACCGCGGTCTATGTATGAAAATATTTTGAAATGATTTCTATGGTTTGTAAAGGAATGTATGATTTTATATAAATATTGATCTTAGAGATTTTATAAATGATAATTTATTCTTGATTTCAAGCTATGTATAAATTTGTTTTAATATAGTATGAGTTGATAGGAAAGTTTGATTTTTATTAAAGATAATATAGTTAGGTATTTATTTAAATTATATTTGAATATAGAGTTTATACTGATTTAAATAAATTAAGGTTGGAAGATAAATTGGAAATTTAATTGAAACTGAATTTATTTAAGAATTAAACTCAAATAATTTTGTCGCAAAATGTATTAAATTGAAATTTTAAAGGGTATGATTTTTATACTTGATATTAGTTTAAGGTGAACTAAATGGATATTTCAAGTATAAATAAATTGAAGAAAATATTAGTTATCTGTAATTTGAGTTTTATTTAAATGGTAATGGATTTATTATATAAAATATTTCAAAACTAAATAATGGAAAATTAAATTGTTGAATCATAATTTCCAATCTTAGTTTTAAGTTGTTGAATACTTAAATTTTGAAACATATTGAATTTAAAACGGTGTACTCTATGGATCAAATCTGTTTTGAAATCGATAAATTTGGAATAGTTTTTGGAAACTGAATTGAATTGAAATTTATGATTTGGGATTTGGTTAAATTAAAGAAAATTTAGAAATTCAAGTTGTGTTGGATTTGATTTATGAAATTGAAAGAGCTATTTTATTATATAAAGTAATTTAAATATTTAAACCATTTGAGTGGTGGAAGTTATGTTTCAAAGTTATGAGTTTCAAGGGGTTAAAACTTGAAAGTGTTATATTCAAGTATTTTGGTTTCGAAATATTATAAATTTGAAAGTGTTATGATTTTAGAAAATGATATATTTGAAATGAAAATGATATATTTGAAATGAAAATGATATCGTATTGATTTGGTTTTGAAAGGTCAATGATAATTGGTTTTAAAGTGCAAACTATTTTGAAAATGACCGCGTGTTATAATAATGTTTGGTTGCTAAAGAGACTGGAATCGAAAGTTGTCATACTCTCCGTCAACTCCGAAAACTACTTTAACAACCGTGTACATAGTGGAGATTTTAGAATGAAGTAGGATGGTGGCGATGTTCCATTAAGACATATACGTGGACCCGACTTCCGTGAGTTGGCATATGGCATAAACAGGAGCGATTCTCGGGCCAAGGAGATAGCCCCTCTTATCGGACACACTCCTTCGATATTATATTCTGGCTTTGGATTGTTTTGGTGTCCACTTTTGATTTTTGATTTTAGAAGTGTGGCTCGAGGTGGGCGGTAGTAGCTGCTACGCGTTACCACCAGCTCGGATGTGTAATTGGTATATCTACCTTGGCATTGCCTTGTGTGTCGTGTCACCTACCCTAGCGCGCCTTGTACGAGTTTGGTTTTCTCCCATAGCCTGTGGAGTATCCTCTGTGGCTTCTCGATCAGGAGGGACCATGATACTGGATGGACACTGGGACTATTACGTGTTAAGGTGGAAAATGTAAAGCCTTAACGCTATTTAAAAGTAAGTTTATTTTACTATAGAGACTATTATAATAGAGAAATATTACTACATAGTAAATAGTTTAACGGATCCTTAGGAGATGTGAATCCCGAGCATCTCTTAAGTTACTGCACTCACGTTAGACACTGGATAGGAGATGTCAAATCCCGTAAACATCTCTGACGCCGTTCCACTCATATTATTTACAGTTGATTTAACGTACATAACATCTTTTAGTTCTGACTCGAAGGTGTTGTCTTTTCAATTCGCTTGGGCAGTCTGAGCATTTCAGGATTTGAAGATCTTATTTCTGGAGGACGAAGGCGAAGACTGTATTACTGTTATTATTTATATTATTCCACTACATCTATACTTTTCCGCTGCATTGTTATTTATCATCCTCTGGTATGTGTAACTTTGATATGTGTTGTATAAGTATAATCAAACATTTTGTAAAATAGCTTCATGAACTGTTATTTGATTATTATATTTTGTAATTCCGCTGTGAGATTCTGTTTTGTTTTATTTCTTTCTGTGCTTTTCTTATTCACCCCAATAACAATCCACCCTTCTGTATGGTTTGAGTCTGACTTGTGTGGTCTATCGTCGATTTAAATCATACAAAAAGGCGGGATGTTACATCTGGTATCAGAGCTTTGGTTTAGCAATAAACCTTAGCTTTGTGGGGTTCGACTCTTTATTTATAGGGTAGTAATACCCTATGATTAGTCGCTGAGTGTACATATATGAAAGAGCGCATTTGTTAGTGTTATAAAAAGTTTTTATATTGTGTTAATTTGTTCCGTTTTGTATTTAAAAATTCTGGTTGGTGCATAGGATGTTATGGCATCAATAGGGATTTCTAAACACTTAATAGGATAGACCGACACAATATTTGTTTTAAATATAGGTGAATGAAATAATTTTTCCTATTATATTTTCTATATATAGAATAATTTTTTGATAAATGATATATATTTGGTTGTAACATATTGGTTGTTAGGTAGTGAAATTTATAAATATTGATTGGAAATAAGATTTGAAGAAACTAAAATAAATGAAATTTGGAAACTTTAGAACTTAAGTTCTGGGAATTTTAAATTTCTTTCAAAGCACTTTGGAATATAATAATATTATTAGAAGTATTTTCTGATATAAATATGTCAATATAATTTGAAGGAAATGTTTTAAAGAAACTTTGGAAAGTGATAAGTCATGTACTCCCCTCTATGTCGCTGGAAAATAATTTCAATGATGAGTGCACGCATAATCGACATTAATTTTTGAGTTTCGAAGTGGGAAGGCCACTGTAGTAGTTTTACTATAGATTTATTTTGATAAACGATTATAAATTTCAAATTGTTTTAAATATGATTGGATATATAAATTGTATGTGTATACATCTATCTATTATTTTAAAATGATTTGAAATTAAACCCGATATTTAATTCTTAAGTTTCTGTTAATTAATAATTTTAATTAGTGTAGTGGAATGGAATTTAGCTAATAATTGAAACCACTAAATGAAACTACAAGTATTGAACATTAGATTAATTAAAAGAAATGAGATAAACTTATATAATTTTCAATTGCATTCTTTAACATATATATAACTTACCAACTATAAAAAATAAAAAAGTTAAAATGTTAAAAGAAAATGTTATAGAATATTATATTAGTAAAAAATTTAAAATAATGAAAGTATTCAATAAAATTCATTAATAAATATGGATTTGATGTTGTAGTTGTTATAAACTTAAGTATAATTGAAAGGCTACTAATTAAATAAATTGAAAGGAAAGTATTATAAATAAATGAATAAAGGAAATTAAGTAATAAATGAATGAAAATAAATGAAATTGAGAAATAAATGTAAAATAAAAAGATAAATCATTATATGAATGTAATGCAATAAAATGAAAATTTGCAAGAAATAAAGGTAAATTAAAAAGATAAGTATTAACTGAATAAAAAGAAACCAAACGTCAAATGCTATGAAATGGAATTAATAAGAATGAACTTGATCTATTGTTTGAAATTGTTGTTTGTTTGGTTTATGGTTAGTTGGGCGAGGATACTTTAAAATTGTTTGGATGCATGAATAATCTATTTAGTTTCATCTAAGACTGTTGAGTAAATTGTGCACTTAATAGTTTATTTTCCATTATGTACAATTTAAAGTTTTTGAACCCGAACAACTATTTGGTTTGTTTGACATGGATGGATAATTGAATTGTGTTGTTGTTTGACATTGATTTGTTTGCTAGTGGATGAAACAAAACTAATATTTGATTCTATATAATTATTAACTCGTTTTAGATTATATAAGTGAAATGCAGGTTGTGGAAGCAATTGCTACTTCTTTTGGTTTCATAAATAAGCGTTATTCGCCTGACAAATAGGTACGTTTTTGGATTACGGTTTTATAGCATTATTATATTATTTTTCCCATGTTGGGATATATATGTTATATATTGTTATATTTGATATTATAATTTCTCCCGAGCCTTCCCTTACAAAGGAGACTCTACCGAAATTTTCCGTAAATTTTGGACTTAGAATTTTTTTTTTTTGAAAAATGTTTCTCCAAACTTTGTTATTTTAAGTATAAAAAGATTTAATGGTTATGAATTTGTAAATCTTATTTAAATTATTTTATTTTGAAAATTTATTTGTTTATAAAGTTAACATTTTAAATAAGGTATATTGACTACTTATTTCCTTCTTTTCCCATTCTTTTCCTTTTCGGGGACGAAAATTTATGAGTGAGGGAGAGTGTAACGACCCATAAATTTTGATAATTAAATTTGTTAGTTTAATAAAGATTTTGGTAATTAAATCTGGAATAAATAAAATTTGAAATTTGTTAAGGAATTAATAAAGCGAATGAAATGTAAGAGTTAAGGCAAGTTGATAAATAACTAATTTAATGCAAACCCAATTAATTGAAACAATTGTAAGGTCATAATTGATTGTAATTAGTAAATTGGAAAATAAAATTCAAAGTTATATTAATTGACGAAATAATACGTAGTAAGCTATATTTTGAAAAAATCAATACTAGATAATTAGTTATAATAATTTTTGGTTGATAATAAAGTATGAATAGGATAATGATTGATTGAATAAAAAAATAGGAATCAAGATTTATTAATTTAAATGTAATAAATTGGATTAATTAAAAATTAAATGAAATTTAATATTTAAAATATTACGTAAATAGGAATTAAGATGAAATTGGGAAATATTAATGAACCAAAATATAAACCAATGTTAATTATATTCTTATTGTAATAAAGGACTTGAATAATAAGGTTTTAAAATTTATAAATGGATTTTTGGAATTTTAAATTCATAAATTTCTGAATATAATGAAATTTAAACTTAACGCTGAAATTGATGAATTAATCAACGTTAAATTGACATCTTAATTTGTTTAAATCATTGTAAATGATTAAGAAATCAAAAATGATGAAATTTGTCAATCATCGAAATGAAATTGAAAATTTGATTTAATTAATTAATTACTAATTTATTTAATTAATGTAAAAATAGCCATTTTGGCCACTGACTCGGATTTCGACGAAACTAGTTTCATTGCATCCGTAATGGTGAATTATTATAGGTTTTCAAGTTTGATAACGACCGGGCTTGTCGTTTGATTGTACGGGCGCGAAACGCCTAGAAATTTATGAAATTGAAATCAACTGAAATCGATTTGAAATAACTTGATTTTAGCATAACTTCTTCATACGATGGAATTTGGACTTGAAACCTGTTCCATTGATTTTAAAATATTTTAAAACATCTATTTTGATATATGGGTTGGCCCAATTTCATTCCGGAGTCGAAACGGTCTTTTCGGGCCATCTGTCGTTCAACTTTCCAAACCCAATTGAGCTTATTCAATTCTATTTTGTTCAGCCAATATATATCCAGTTAGAAACCCTAGCAGCATTTCTATTTCTCATTTCTGTACTTATAGAAATTTATGTTGCTCCTTTTTCTGTAACGACCCGGAAATCCGTACCCCTTGAGACAACACTATTCTACCTAAAACAACTCAAGTTGTACAGAAATACAAACCATTGGGTTAGAGAATAAGAGGTAGAAAAAGAGAAAAAAGAAAACAACAACATAATCTAACCAACGCAACGGGATAAAATATAATAGATAATAAATAATCTTTATTCAAAAACAAATATATATCTGTTTTATACATACATCATCATCGAAGTACATCATCAGAGTTCAACAACATCAATAACATACAACTGGATACACAGCTACTCAACACAGCGGAATATATATATAAAACAAGTACAAAAGTACGTGTTGTCACCCAGCTCGTCTCCTGAGCTCCACAGCATCATATCTGGTATCCTATAATACTCGGTTTGACCCAAGCATTACAGTTAAATAACACCAGAGTCAGTCTGGAATACCAGCGTGAGAAAATCACACTCAATTAATTATTAAAGCTTCAAAAATCTTTTGAAAACAAAAACATCTCGTAAGACAATGCCACAAATAAACTTGTCGGGTTTTTACCTTACGATAGGTAAAACACTTTTTATAAAAATCCTCCGATATTATAATAGCGTCTATATACAAGTACTTATAAAATAGCCGAAATTGTTACATTCATTAAATTCCAGCTACTAGCCACAGAGTGGGTAATACAAACAAAACTCGTACAAGGCTCGTAGAGAGAATGGATTTCCAACTAATAACTAGGCACTGGGGTACCACCTGTCACAGTACGCGGCCTAGATCACAGTATCGAGGAGTACGCCCGCTCCTCTGCAACAAAGGACCCGGACTACCCCTTACTGGATAATCCCGAGTGAGATCACCCCGCAGTTGGGATCACTAACCGCCCACTAAGCCGAAATAAAAAGGGACATCTAGACAGGGATGACCTCACCCTGCTTGGGTGCTACCCGCCTAGCCTTGCTGCATAACCTCTGATTTTCAGTCATTCCCGGTTAATGAGGCTTGAGGATAAGTGTTATCTTTTTAGAACATATCCCTTAGAATGCCCATCGTCCACCTGACGATGTTTCGAAAGCATTCATCCATACAAGTCTGTCCCGGGTTCGAACGGAACCGAAGGCACTATTCCTACTACATCCATTTTGGAAATATCCTCAGGATTAGTAGCGACTAGCCCTTGCACTTCACTGCTCCATCTTCGAATCTAAAATCGTTTTCCACGAAAACGTACAAACAGGATCGAAGTGGTTTTCGAGAAATAAATCTCGATTCCAGTCTCTTCGAAACGATCAACACATTTGTCCATTGTTGATAGTCGGTGATTTAACCATCAATTAATATTCACAAACAACCATCAGCTAATAAATAATTTCCCAAATTATTTATTACCCTAAAAAATATCTTCATAAGATATGTTTCCACTTTCAAACCCTTTTTGAAAACAGTTTTCAAAATATCTTCCTTTTTATGAATAAATTCCAAGTATTTCTATTTCCACTGGAATCACCAAGCACAAAACTTTAGATTTTTAAAATAATTTAAAAACACTTTATTGTAAAATATGTTTAACATTTAATTTAGAAAAATTACTTTAATACTTAATTAAAATAATACTTTAGAAATAACTAAAATAAGGTTAACTTATAACTATACATTAGATTTTCTTCTTTAAACAAAATACCAAATCATTCTTTAAATGATTATTACGATAATAGATCAAAAAAATGCTTACTTTGGAATTTACTTAAAAACATTTAAGTTAAAACTACTTCACCAATTGGTTAAATATACATACTGTATGAATATTTGAAAATAAGGTTACTTTATAAAATATAATACTAGGTTTTCACTTTTTTTTAAAACAAAATAATAAGTCACTTTTCAAATAATTACTACGATAATAGATTTGAAAAAAAAAATTACTTTAGAATTTAGACTTTTAGAAATAATAAATTTTCTAAAACATGCTTTTTAAAACAACATTAAATTTTTATCTTATATTTAAAAAATTACTTTAAAAACGTACTTGGCTATCCAGAGAAATACACTTCTCTTCACATTCTTCTTTAAGTTACCAATTTCAAACACTTGAATCAATTTTCCAAAATTGATTTCTAATTTACTCCCTTTTATTTCAGATTTATTTCCTTAATTATGATTTAAAATACTTCTAACTAAAAAAAGCCAATTCTAGATTCCTCAACTTACTTTTTAATCCTTTTGAAATAAATTTAAACTTTTAAGTTTTAAAATAATTCTTTATTCCATTTAAAATAATATCATTTAATTTTACAATTCACTAATTACTGTTTATTCAGAATCTTTTCTTTTCATACTCGTAGTTATTTATTAGTATTTAACATCACTTCCATTCCTTTTTCAATTCATTCTTAATTTATTCAAACTTTCTATAATTATTTCGTTTACAAATTTACTTCCTTTATTTTCTTTCAAAAAATCCAATTTATATATTTTTGGTAATTCATTTTACCCAACTATATCCAATCAAACCATAGCATTCATATTCCAATATAACTCATCATAAAATATCAATATTCACAACAGAGAATATTAAATAATTTAAATAAATGTTGAGGGACCCAGTTGGATCCCTCCAACCTGTTTTCCCTGCATCCACAGACGTTAGCACAACATAAATACCAATTCCACTTCGAGGTGGAATATCACGGTATATGGGTTTTAAATATAAAATCATTCGCTATTTAATGCGGAAAACAAACATTCCAAGATATGCTATGTACTACTATATACAACACACCAAATCAAATCAATCAATCAATTGTTTAAATTTAACTATTTAAATTTAAATTAAAATTCAACTGAGTGAGATTAACTCACTTTTGATTTTTGTTTTGCAGTCCATCCCTGAACAGCCTGTTTCTTTACAGATTTCAAACCTTGAATAAATATTATGTGATTTTATTAATATTCAAACTAATCGAACAATCAATTGGCATTTATTTATTTAATCTAAACTAGAAATTTTGTTTTAAACTAATAATTAAATGTTAAACAAATTTTCTTTTAATAAAATATTTTAGTGGCTGAAATAATTAAATAAGTTTATTAAATAGATTAGTCACCATAATACATTATTTTTAAAAATAACTAATAGCCTTGAAATGTGAAAATGTATATTTATTTCTCCCTTGAAGCTACATATAAACACTTCTAAAATCAATTATAGATTTCAAAAAATCTATTTTGACATAAACCCTCAAATATTTTCAAACTCTTAATTTTTTTTTCCAAACCTTATCTATAAATATATATATTTTCTGTTTATCTACCTATTTATTACTCTTAAACTAAGACCGAAATTTTATAACTTGCTATAAATATTAAACAATAATTTCCCCATACTGTAAAAAACTTCCCATCTTCTTTTTTTAGAACTTCTTATTTATCCCTTTTCTTCAATATATATACAAATTCTTAGGTCATATTAAATTATAAACAGGAATAGATACCTCACGGCTAAAACCCTGAACTGCCTCCACGCGCGCGAGTTCGCGAGTCTTCCCCAGCACGCCGCCCATCCTTGTCTCGCGATGCCCTGCTGCCTCCCAAATCTGCGATCGAAGAACCCATCCACCAAGCCCTAACTCACCCAGATTGATCGCAACCATCAATCATCGCTCGTGTTCCAGCGAGTAGCTGCTCTTGACCTATCCCCTTCCCCATGCGATTCGACTACACCTCGCTTTTAAGCCTCGCGCTTATCGTCTAGAGCAACGCATGATAATCGCGTTTACCCCTAATCGTGACTTTATTCGATCGCAGTTCCATTTTTTTTAAGGAGTGAGATTGATTTTGGAAATGAAAAGGGGGTTCGGCCATAACCTTGTGTTCGAACGAGGAAAGAGGGGTTTTGCTATATTATTTTTTTGAACGAAGATTTTTGTTTTAGTTTATCTACTTGCCATGTTAAAAGAGATCGAGGGGAAACACGATTTTAAGTTAAAGCGAAGTGGCGTATACAAGAATCTTGACTAATTAAATTAAATTTGATTAGATTATTATCAATTAAATTTTTAGCGCGTTTATATATAGTACACTCACACACTAACTCCGATCAATACGAAATTTGAAATCCGATAATATTTCAATATTATGGATCCAATGGAACCTGTTTCGTCGAATTCCGAGACTGTGCCTCGGAAGGCTATTTTTAAATTCAATTTAAACTATAAAATTTTAAAACTGAACAAATCACTATTAATTTCAATTCTACAATTTCTATTACCCTCAGTACTATCAATATAAATTTTACAAGCCTTCAAATTATTTTTAACAGGCTTAAAACTCCCGATTCAACATTTTACTCGATTTTAAATTATTTAATTCAATAATTTAATTATCAAATAAATTTTGATATTCATAATTTAAGTTAAAATTACTCTATTGAATATTTAAAATCAATTAAATATTCCGATTTTAAATGCTCGAAAATTCTGGGTCGACACAGTTTCTCTATGGCAAATAAACCCTAAATTTCACAACCCAGTTTCAATTCAAATTCAACCTCAAAAATTCAAACTCCTCAATATATATCAAATGTCGATCTGAAGCTCTCGACGAGCGTATCTCAGAGTTGAAATTTGTTTTTCGATTTGAAGCTCTGTTTGTCCAGAAATTGATGATCAATCCGTGGTCGTTCATCACGCGTTAATTGACTTCATTGGATCGTCGAATTGGTTTATGGGTTTTGTGAAATGGACGGTGTGGAGTTCATCACTATACTTCGTTTCGCAAATTGACGGCTGGATCGACCTAGAAAATTCGATTAGGGTTTTAAATTTCCAACGGCGGCTGCTCCTGTTGCGTGCGACCGGGCGGTGATGGATGATCGCGTGGCCGATAGGGGGAGGTTGCTAGAGCGGCGACTCTGATGGCTCGTGCGCTTGAAGGCCACGCTCGATTTTGGCATCGGGATAGCGTTCAAGCGTCTATAGCATGATGATGGGTATTGGGCATTAGGAAGACAGTGACGTGGCAAGTGGTTGAGGTGGTATATTCGTTCCTTTTTATTTATTATTTTAATTGAATTTCATGCACTTTAATCGACTTAACTCTCTCATACGAGGTACAATTCATGCGCGGTTTTCTCCGCTAGGATCGTATCGAAATTTCAGAAATTATGGCGCTAGTTTGGATGAATTCTGAGACTGTTCAAATTTTGGTATTAAATTGGATTTAAACTCAATTTAAATTCAATTTAATTTCAAAGGCGAGTGTTTTAACCCACTCACAACTTCTAAAATTTCTTATGTGTGTTAAATTAATTTTTTATGCGATTAGAAATTAATTTATGACTGTTTGTCATACTTTTAATCACCATCTCAGTTAAATTGAATTTATTGAATTAAATTGTTATTTAATTTAATATTGCATATAAACTGCCAGTTAAATTATCATTTAATTTATTATTGCATATAAACTTCTAGCTAAATTGTTATTTAATTTATTATAGCATATAAACTGCAAGTTAAATTATCATTTAATTTATTATTGCATATAAACTTCTAGTAAATACCTGTCGTTTATTATCTATTATATATTGATGTTATTGTTAAATTGGATGATGATTGTGATAAATGTTTGATGATTGATATTGGATGAATGGATGTTGTTTTTTATATTATTATAAACTGTAAGTTGTTATGGATTTTTATTTCATTCGGGGTTGCGGCTTGAAATGATATATAACCGTATTTATATTTTAAATTGCGGATTGAAATGATAAATATCAGTATCACTTGACCATCGGATAGAAAATTATATACAGATATCGTGGTCTATATATGAAAATATTTTGAAATGATTTCTTTGGTTTGTAAAGGAATATACGGTTTTATATAAATATTGATCTTAGATATTTTATAAATGGTAATATATTCTTGATTTTAAGCTATATATAAATTTGTTTTAATATAGTATGAGTTGATAGGAAAGTTTGATTTTTATTAAAGATAATACGACTAAGTATTTATTTAAATTATATTTTATTATAGAGTTTATGATGATTTAAATAAATTAAGGTTGGAAGATAAATTGAAAAGTTAATTGAAATTGAATTTATTTAAGAATTAAACACAAAGAATTTTGTTGTGAAATTTATTAAATTGAAATTTTAAAGGGTATGATTTTTATACTTGATTTTGGTTTAAGGTGAACTAAATGGATATTTCAAGTATAAATAAATTGAAGAAAATATTAGTTATTTGTAATTTGAGTTTTATTTAAATGGTAATGGATTTATAATGTAAAATATTTCAAAACTAAATAATGGAAAATTGAATTGTTGAATCATAACCAAAATTAGTTTAAAGTTGTTGAATACTTAAAATTTGAAATATATTGAATTTGATACTGTTTACTCTATGGATCAAATCTATTTCGGCAAATTTGGAATATTTTTTGGTAACTGAATTGAATTGAAATTTATGATTTGGGATTTCATTAAATTAAAAAAATATAGAAATTCGAGTTGTGTTGGATTTGATTTGTGAAATTGAAGGAGCTGTTTTATTACATAAAGTAATTTAAATATTTAAACCATTTGAGTGGTGGAAGTTATGTTTCAAAGTTATGAGTTTCGAGGGATTAAAATTTGAAAGTGTTACATTCAAGTATTTTGATTTCGAAATGTTATAACTTAGAACGTTTTATGATTTTAGAAAAGGATATATTTGAAATGAAAATGATATCATATTGATTTGGTTTTGAAATGGGCAATGATAATTGGTTTTAAGTCTAAACTATTTTGAAAATGACCTCGGTGTTATAATAACGTTATGTTGTTAAAGAGACTGGGATTGGAAGTTGTCATACTCTCTTCCAACTCCAAAAAACACTTTAACAACCATGTACGCGGTGGAGATTCCAGAATGAAGTAGGATGGTGGCGACGTTCTATTAAGGTATATACGTGGACCCGACTCCCGTGAGTTGGCATAAGGTGGCTAAAACATGAACGATTCTCGGGCCAAGGAGGTAGCCCCTCTTTTCGGACACACTCCTTCGGTATTATATTCTGACTTTGTATTGTTTTGGTGGCCACTTTTGATTTTTGATTTTGGGGGTGTGGCTCGAGGTGGGCGGTAGTAGCTGCTACGCGTTACCACCAGCCCGGATGCATAATTGGTATATCTACCCTGGCATTGCCTTATGTGTGTGTCACCTAGCCTAGCGCGCCTTGTACGAGTTTGGTTTTCTCCCATAGCCCGTGGAGTATCCTCTGGTGGCTTCTCGATCAGGAGGGACTATGATACTGGATGGACTACTAGGACTATTACATGTTAAGATGGAAAATGTAAAGCCTTAACGCTATTTAAAAGTAAGTTTATTTTACTATAGACACTATTATAATAGCAAAATATTACTACATAGTAAATAATTTAATGGATCCTTAGGAGATGTGAATACCGAGCATCTCTTAAGTTACTGCACTCATGTTAGACACTGGATAGGAGATGTCAAATCCTGTAACCATCTCTAACGCCGTTCCACTCGTATTATTTACAATTAGTTTAACTTACATAAGATCTTTTAGTTCTGACTCGAGTGTTTTTCTTTTTCAATTCGCTCGGGTCAGTCTAAGCATTTCAGGATTTGAAGACCTTATTTCTGGAGGACGGAGGCGAAGACTGTATTACTGTTATTATTTATATTATTCCACTACATCCATACTGTTCTGCTGCATTTATATTTATTATCCTCTGGTATGTGTAATTCTGATATGTGTTGTATAAGTATAATCAAATGTTTTGTAAAACAGCTTCATAAACTGTTATTTAATTATTATATTTTGTTATTTTTCTATGAGATTCTATTTTGTTTTATTTCTTTCTCTGCTTTTCTTATTCGCCCCAATAATAATCTGCCCTTATGTATGGTTTGAGTCTGATGTGTGCGGTTTATCGTCGGTTTAAAGCATACAAAAAAGCAGGATGTTATATGTGCCATCTGCATGGAAATGAAGAGGGCCATCAGAGCCCAAACAGACTCGAACATACTGAGTAGTGGCTCGCAGGTTGTATAAGATGATCCTATCCTATTGGAGAAGTTATAGCATCATCATGCTACTACATATCTCCTGGATATTGAGGCATGTCCCAAGCATGGCTAATGATCAAAGAATTTTAAGAAAAGTAGAAAATAGTTGGTTGGACATCATGCATGAGGGGCATAAATGACCTATTTTGTGGCCTAACCTTACGTTGTCGCTCCAAAGGATTAGCCACCATTCTTTCTTCTATGCTCCTCCTCTTTTTTTCCTTCTCAACTTCAGCCGGTTTAACATAACCAAAGCCGACGGCCTCTCTCTCTCCTCTGATGTAAAGCGAGCATGGATAGCTTCAAGATTGAAAGGTGGTCCTCTTGCTCTTTGATGGCTTTACTTCCTTTATCAATCGTTAAGGATGAAAATCATAACTTCTTGGTAGTCGTACATCCATGCCAAACTTTTTTCTAAAAGCATTTGGAAGTAGATTTCATCCAGAAGCCTCTCCACTTGATCCAAATGGCTCTTCTTTTATCACACTCCAGTTGTAGTTTTTCAGCCTAAAATTGTTAGCAGTTTTTCTGGTAGACATGGCATCATCCATGGTATAGAGGGAGGAATTTTCATTTTTCCATTCCACCACCAACATTTATAAGTCGGGGACGGAAGGCTTCATTTTCACAACCAACATTTAGAGCTCATCCAATTTGTTTGTGAATTTATCTTTAACATTGTTGTGGTCATCAAATAACCGTCCTGATTTAGCATTATACTCTTTTTTGGCAGCTTTAATATTGTCGGAATGGTCCTTTTTCATCTTCTCCATTTCCTTAGCATGAGCAGCCTTAAGCTTCTCGATATCCTCTGGCGAGGACCTCTCCCATGCCTCTAACACCGCTTTGTGATCTAAGCCTTTCTGATGCATTTTGTTCCTCAAGTCAATTTTTTTTTAATTTTTGCTCCATATTATTTTTGTTGATTTCCTCCCCAGCCTTGACTACTCTATTATTGATTTTAACAGGGCCTTTACACTGCTCAACGCATCCATAAGAATATTGATTTCCCTTGGAAAAGAGAGGGGGCAAGCCTTAGCAAGCAAGCGGGCAAGGGGGTCTCTCGATAGGTAGGGTTGCTAAACTCGTCAAAATTTAGTCTGTGGGGTCCATAATGATGATGATACCTCTTTATCCTTCCTTATCTCCGCATTTGGGGGCAGGAACAGCTACTCCTCTCTTGTTTTTCCTCTCCTATTGCTTAGAGATTTCCAAGTCTGGTAGACAAATGACTAGGAATTTAGGATCTTAGTTTGCTGTTGGGAGAGCTAGATCTTTTTCTAGGACCATCCTTGGGATCTTGATCGCCTTTGTCCCCAACTGGGCGAGAAGATAATATTCTTTGGTTTTAAGTTACATAGCTAGTTGTCCTATGTTTTTGCTAGGACCAAGGAGGAAGAAGAAGCTTTCCTAATGCTAGTAGGAGGAACAGCCGATTTTAGGTGCTTGAACATAAGACTACAACTTTTCTCTTTTAGAACTCATACTCCATACAATCGCATAGAAACGATGAATTCGAATCAAAGAAACGCTCAGCAAGTTCATGAATATAGCATAGATATATGGGAGTGTATGTGTGTGCAAATAAAGGTGCATGGTGTCCGGACGAACCTTAGGGGTACTCATAGGTTTCCACCTGCCGCTGGATTTCTGCTATCGACTAAGCATCCCAATAATCAATCCCTAGCTCCAGGTCCTGAAGATAGTTAAAAACTGTTATATCTCTCGGTATAATGACCTCATCCTCCCCAGCATAAAAAGTTATAGTGTAGTGATCCCTCCACCTCTAAACTAAATGAACTACCAATGCCAATATGTCTAGAAGAATGTGCTTCAACAAGGACCAAAGTAATGCCCTTGCTATCATAAGAGTGGAGCATGTCCATTGTGTCTTCATATGAATGATGTCATCATCCTATTCCCTTAAAGTCACAAGTCGACCGCTTTTGCAGAGCTAAATCCTAAACTAATCTAACACTGACTCTTCTTTATCCACGAGAATAATGTGACCAACTCCTAGTGGATTTATAATCAAGACAGCACCGGAGACGGAAGGATGAGAGGATGGTACTTAACTTCTCTCGCCATTTGTAGAAGTTATTCCCTTCTTTCTCTTTACAAGCTTATGAGTGGTGGGTACCCTACCTTTTTCGATTGAACGAACGAGAGCCAATAGCCTAATTTGTCTCGAATTATCACTAGCAACTAAACGAGGAACCACCCTAAACTACATCGGGATCTTTTGAAGTTTTTGTAGCATATCCTCTAGATCTTACCCCATTTCTGCTTTCAGCACACCTGGAGGGGAAGCCAAAAACGGAAGAATTAATATATAAAGTGAAAATGTAAAGGAAAACGGATAAGAAAAGTGGCTTACATCTAGAATGCCACTAGTGGAAGCATGGAAAATCATCTTGGATGAAGAAATACTACTTTTTGAGCATGTTATACTTAGTGTGTAAATACTCAATCCATATGAACTAACTTCCCGCCTTAAGATAGATAAAAGGAGAGCCTACACTTATTTCATTGGTCATATAAAGGAATCTGATCTAATAGTGGGTTGGGAACTTGAGACTCCCTCATGAAGATGGCGTACAAGCTGGTCAGTATAGCATATCCTTTAGGATATAGTTGGAAAGTACCAATCTTTAAATATATAAGGAATCCGATTATCCACTAAGGAAGACAAGGTGGTGCCCTAGTTATACAGTGATATCTAGAGTGGGCCATTTATCCTTCTAGTGGAGCATAAGCTCGTTGCTTGAGAGTAGGCAAAAGTATGCCTTCTCTAGGAAGGCCATGAGTGGCCACAATTTTATCCAACCACCCACAAGTTAGAGTAAAGCTACAAACTCGATGGGAACCACAATAATTATAATGACCCATATTCATGCACCAAGTAACGAGTAGAGGTAGGCTAGTTAGTCTGATGCCCTGATGGTGCAAGATCTGGAGGAGCAGAAGAGAATGTGGCTTGATCTCCAGAATTAGTGAATTAGCGAGTCTAAACAACCCGATATGCCCTTCTGATGTAACAATCTATCTTATGTACCATCATAGAGTGTGTGAGTGCTTCTGTGTGAATGGATGTATGCACGTGAAATAGAAAAATAGGACGAACTGCTAAACAATGCTAGTGTAAACTCCTTAGTAAGAAAAAAATTATTTAGCAACACTAAATAAAATTCTATCTGGCTAGTCTATACAAAGTCTTGTTTGGCAACTAAACAATAGATGGCAGGTCAGGGATACATGATTATAAAGTTCATCATACAACTTACATCCTACGAACAATAACCTTGTTCGATAGTTGGATAGGTAACGTAGCCGAACACTAGCTTTAATCCAAATTCCCCTTGATGTAGAAAAATCTTAGGATCATGGCATAGCGGCTTAACCATACACCTTATCATAATTTCACCTTAAACCGTAACCTCTCATAGGGATCGAACAAATAAACCATAACCCCAGAACTAACCTTACGCCGATCAAAATTGAATCATAACAAGTAAATAGTGTTGTAAAAACATTTAAATTGCAAATAGAAGGCTCACAAAGCTAGATGGTGGAGAAAATGGCGATTGAAGCAATTCAAGGGATGAGCACATCTTGTGCGGTTGGGTGATGGGGAGACTAACAGGCGCATTAATGGTGGAACTTTAGAAAATGAGAAGAAGCATTCGGGTCGAAGGAGGATCAACATTTATATAGACAAGCTAGTTTGCTTGGTGCCAAACAAAGGGATACCGAACACAGTGATGATCAACGAACCAAGCATGCTAAGCCAGAATGTGTGTAGGACAAATCGCATGTGGCTACCGATGCGATCGATGGTAATATAAATTTTCTAACAAAGCTTTCTTCCTATTCTAAGAATTGGGCTTTAGGGGTAAATGTTATTATAATAGAAGGTTAGGATCCAGTATGGTTGGCTGAGGTGTAGGCTAATGAAGTTCAAGGATAACTAGAGGAGTGATGAAAGGATAGGAAAGGAGGAAGCAGGAAGGTGAGAGGAATCAAAGAATGAACAAGCCTCGTTCTTGCTCATTGGATCCAATGTCGAACAACCATCACTGTTCGACAATTATGGCATCGAACAACAATCATCTTTCAAATAAGACATGGCACTAAACAACAACTGTTTTTCTGTGGATCACATCAACGAATAGCAATCATTGTTTGGTGGTCCACAATAGTGAAAACCAATTATTGTACGGTGGATCATAGCACCAAACAGCTATCGTTATTCGGTAACTCATAGCATCGAATAGCAATTCCTATTCGGCAAATACTCATCGAACCAAGAATGCACTCTAGTGCATAATGTTATCATATAAAGCCCTAAACAAAATGTAATATCCATCACAATTTAGAGATTGAGCAAGAAAAGATAAGGAAGGTTGAACCAAAGTAGGGCATTAAAGAATCTGGCTAGCAAGATGTCTACATCCATCCACCGAACCAATTACCTTCGTATAGAGTTATTTTAGCCAAGCAAACCGGTTATTTATGTAATGAAATCTGAATATATTTGGTAATTTATGATCATATCTTCTATATATCGCAATTATCGAATCGAGTGAGTTATATAAGGAATTTTCATGATTTATTGGATTGACCACCATACCTCTACATTCCTAAAAATACCCAATCTTCTACCAGCCATGGGGACAATTTTTGGAACCTCTAGACTTTGCCAAACAAAAATGGCGGAAAGAGCTTCCTGATCTAAATACCAAGCAATTAGTCATTATAATTTACATGCAAATACTTGAAAAGGCTAAATATAAGAAAAGGAAGAAAAAGAAACAGTGGACGTAGGCCCATTAAATCTACTGCTATAAATACGGTTAGAGGTATTTGTTCTATTTCTCTACAAACATACAATTTTGACGTATATTGGGTTTCTATCCTGTAAGATAGGCTGTAAATGTAACCGGTAATTTCCATCTAAAATTTCTACTTCATTAGGATAGCCAAAATCAATTTTAATTTCTATTAAGACCCCAACAAATAAAATTCTATTTAGTCCTTTTTTACACGTCCATTTCAATTGGGTTACCGAGAATCGAGGCAATATAACTAGTCCTTCTTTGGACCAAAACTCAAATTTTATTCCTAGAAATTTAACCCAAGCTGGTTTAATTTATAAACATTCTTTTTCTAAATTTAATCATGCATGGCATCCATCTCCTCATCATAATAAGTTACGGCCGTAAAAATATGGACCACCTTTTACAACTTTATCATAATCAGATTTGTTATCAAATTTAATGACATAAAAGCTGTTGTCCTTCAAGTAGATCTAGAAACACCCTTTGGGTTTCCAAACTCTTTCTATATATGCCCTAAAATACTGATAATATGACTTTGATCCTACAACCTAGATATCAATGGAATTATCCCATTCTTCCTTAGCTATGGTCGAGACTGTTGGAGTCATTTCAGTGCATCTTCTAGCATAAAAGACTTTACAATTATATAATTGCAAAGGAGATGATTGACATTTCCTTACCAAGTATAACATGTGCCCAAGATCCGATGAAAGGTAGATTTGAACTATGGCTAGTTGACTTGCTTTAAGGTGTAACCTGTATGATAACATTTGCTATCGAAAATTAAGGGGTGGTCCAACCCAAGTGATAAATTTTAGGTGTCCAAGATTGAAGGAAAGACCTATGCGATCATGTGACAATAGTTCAAGATTTGGCAACAATCTTCTTTTCAGTTCCTTTATATTTAAATTCAAACAATATGAGGGTTCTTTAACAGAAAGTTGGAGTGAATCCATCGGGTTAACAGTGCAAATGCATAGTCTAGCCATTATAAGGCAATTGAGGAGGAGAAGGGTGAAAGTTCATTTCGGGGGATGGGGGAAAGTGGAAACTATGCTTCCGTTATCCAATTTTTTTTCTTAAACTCACTTTTTGAAGAATAAAGTTGGTTGAATGCTCCATCAACAAAAAAACACATAATCAATCCAGATTATTCAATATCATAGCAGACTATGAAAAGAATCATCAATAGAGTCATCCGCTATACTAAGTTAGAAATCCATAAGAAGAAGCTATCCACCAATGTTCAAGCTTTAAGACTACTATAAATAGAGGGCTTCCCAAACTAAGAAAGGGAATGATGCCTTAATGAATAAAACATTGCCAAATTGTTTCCTTATTTTATTTTTTCTCAAATAAAACAAATTTTAACTCTATAAAAGATGCATAAATGGCTTCCAAGATAATTTTAGTATTTTCTAAGAGATTTATGGGTTTGTCCTAAGGGAAATTATGTAATTTGTTACATATATCTAACTCTATAACCAATCGTGCTCGTAATAAAGTTATTGAGTCATTATATACGTTGTTTTATTGTGATATAATTAATGGAGTAATTAATTTAAAGTGTATTATTTATGAAATGTTATATGATAATAAGTATAAGGAGTTGTAATCATGAGAATATTACCATAATATAAAACAAAATATTATTTTAAACACTCCCGATCAAGATAATTTGAGAAAGGGTACTTATACATCCATTAAGACTAGAGTATGTGAAGCTATTTATATTTTAGGCAATGTATTACTCGTGGATGCTAGTGGAAACAAAGGGCTATGTATTGATAATTATTGGATAATTATGTAATGACTCACTTAAGCGTTTCCTGTTTGTAGTAACAACTGGGTAAAAAAGGAGGTCTTAAAGTGATAATATTTCATCATTCTCTCAACTAGAGAATATTATTAAGCTTCAATAAGGATACTGCACTATTATTATAGTTAAATCGAGGCATGGCGACCATTATGTGACTATAGTAGGGTCTACGTTGAAACATTGAAAGTGAAAAATTATCCAGTAGAGAATTCTTCTGCTTAGTTGTATGATGTTAGTATCACAGTCAATCGTGGTTAATTAAAAGTGAAAATGTCTTGCCATAGTAGTACAATAAATAATAAATTTTATTATTGAACCAATGACTTTGTTTATGGACTAACCAAGTTGAATGTGCATGATATTGGAATTTTGACCAAATAAAATTCCATAAATTCTAAACTGACATAGTTTTGATGAAGAGAATCAATGTAGATAATCGTTACTAAAATGTACCACTTAAATTGCAAATTAGATTTTACCGTTAAACTTATAATTGATAAATTTGGCCAAATTTTCCCACCACTAGCTAAGGAAATGTGTCAACATTAATATCTGAATTGTTCGATATTAATTGTTTATTGAGTTTACACCTACGAGCCGCACAATTAAATTGATGATTTCTTCAAAATACCACACAATTTAAATTATTTATAAATGTTATAAATAAATCAATATATTAACTATTTGTTTATTTTATGTATTGAACGTTGTTAGTATTTCTGTATGCCATAAGTAATTAATTAAGTGCTTATATAAAAGTTATAAGCTTATGATATGATCGGTTTAGGTAGAGAGGGATATGGAGTTTGAATTTCAAATGTAGATATCAATACTTGATAAAAGAAGAAAGAGTAAAATGAGGATAATTTCTCTCCTCTTCTCTCCCTATTTAAACCAAGTTGGCTTCTATATTTTCAAGGCTTGATCCCTCCTCTTCTTTGATGGATAAACTCACCTACCTCTACTATCATATAGCCGAGCTTTTCTCTAGTAATAATACAAAAAAAAAATCAAATTCAAGTAGTACTCTACGCTATTACATGGTTTAGTGGTTAGTTGTTTCAAAATTTAGCAGATCTCACCAAACAAAGTGCACTCAAAGGCCATCTCTTTAAGGTATACAATTCTATTGTACAATTTCATAACATTCATATATTTAAAATGATTTTATACGTACACCAATTGTCTACATTATGTCAAACTATGTTCATTATTATAAAAAAACCATTAATTCTATATAGATTATTTAAGTCATAGTTACATTTTAAAAAATAAATAATTTAATTTTTCTGCCATATTCAATTTATATATATATATATATATATATATATAATTTTATACATGTACTTCTTAAGTACTATGTTTTTAATAATGTATTATAAATTTTAAATTTAGAACCATTAATATATGTTTTTGATTACATATATATTAATCTAAAGTACATTTGGAAGAACAAAGAAAATTAAATTAAATTTTTTTGACTAAGAACTACTTCATTTAACCTATATAGTAGTTAAATTAATTGTTTAAATTGGAGTTCATTTAATAATTACAACACCACTATATATAACTCATTTTCAATTTCTTAAAATATATTATAGCCGAGAAGAATATTAATATATTTAATATTTTAAATTTATTTTATACCAAAATATATAAACATATTAATTGATTTCTATTAAAAAAAATGTATAATAACATATAAATATACATGAAAAATATTTTATTTTTGGTTGTGTCATTACACATTATGATCCAAATAGAATTTTTTTGAAATTAACCCATTGTTGACTGTGCCAGTTCCAGTTCCAGTAATGGTATTAGAAACCATATGATCTATGCAGTCTAATTAGCCAACATTTAGGACCATGTAACAAAACCAACTTATCCAGTGGATGCCTAAAAAAGTAGTGTATAACCATGGGATTGAATAATTATGAATACTCCCTCCTTTGACTATCGGCTTTGAATAATGCGAGGGTTAAGTCTGAAAGGTTGGCCTAGATGTAAGGTCCAGGTTTGTTTGGGCATTGGGCTAATTTTTCAAATTAAGTTTTGAAAATTTAAATACATATTGTAGTTGAAATATTACATTTGAAATATAAAATAAAATTGCATAAAGGTTATAAAATAAATTAAAAAAATTACAGATAAATTTTGAAAAATAAAATAACTAGCATTGAAATTTGATATGTATATTTATTTAATTTTATAAGTTAAATAAAAAATAGTTAATTCAAAATTTAAGAAATTAGAAATATATCTATATATATTGATGTATGTATGGAACTATAATTATTGTAGTTATATATTTATTTTAATTTTTTTAAGATAAAGCACATTAAAATTTTGAATTAATTTAAATATTTATTAAACTATTTAATTAAATAAATAAATTTGGTAAAAAATTAATTAATTGTTAAATTATTAATATTTATGCATATATTAATTTGTATATATGAATTAGTTATAAGTGTTATAATTAATTATTTATCCTAAATAGTTTATGATAAATAACAAAAAAATTTAGAAATTTTAAATAAATTAAATTAATTAAATATGATTACAGTATAATTAAAATTAATCAAAAATGATTTAATTAATAGGAATTATATATTAAATTTGGTTTAGTTAATAAGATGCTTATATATAATATAAGTTATTTGAATTATAATAGTTATATATGTTTGCGCCAAAAATGGTCACAAATACCCAATATCGTGAAAGCACCCGTTTATCAACACAGATCAGCAATAATTAGCACAGAACTCAGATCTAAGAGATAATAAATGCAGCAAATTACAAATAACAATAACAACACAGGATTTATACTGGTTCAACGATCGTGCCTGCGTCCACTTTGAAGGTTATCTCTTTATTGATTCACTTGATGATTCTCAATCGATTACAGCGGATTACAGCAAGTTGTAGCCTTGATACTTGATTACAATGATGATGAAAAGACATAGAACTGAATATGGAAGAGTCTGGGCGTGCTTTTATCTCCAAGAATTCTTTTTTTTGAATGACCAGGGGCACTATTTATAGGTGTAGGAGGCGGATATTTCGCCTAAAATCCGAGGAGAACACTTCTGGCACATGAGGGGGCCCATACGGCCGAATTCTGGAGATCCGGGCCCACTTTGGGATCGATTGGACCCTTGGTTCGAATCGATCAAGAAAGTGTCCAATCGTGATGAAACTTGGCGCGGACATTCTTCTATGTATACGCAAGCTCCTGCGAAAATTTCATAGCATTTGGACTTGTAGATCTCAAGTTATGATCGATTCAAGATTGTGCTTCCGGTCAACAAGCTCGATAGGTTCGAATCCATTGGGTCGAATCGATAGGGTCGAATCCATAGGGTCGAATCGATAGGTTCGAATACATAGGGTCGAATCCATAGGGTCGAATCCATAAGGTCGAATCCATAGGGTCGAATCCATAGGATCGAATCCATAGGGTCGAATCGATAGGGTCGAATCCATAGGGTCGAATCCATAGGGTCGAATCGATCATATCTTACGCGTATGAACTCGGATTGACTTGAAACTTGAAACGTTGGCTCTCGTGGCTTTGCTTGTCATGTCCTATCAATTGTAGCCTGATCCGGGCTCGGACAAAATTCATCGATATCCATAGAGAAGTGAAGTACAACCAATCTCTGAGACGAACTGTCTTTTGTTTTTGACCGACCTTTTGGTATCATGGCTTTGCTAAAAAACGGGATAACATTTGCCCCCCGAAACATGCCTTGCGGTAGGAAGGCGTGTTTTGTAATGCCATGAGCTGGGCGTTCATATCCTATTGATGTCCTGCAAAGGAAGTTATAGTTTTATGTGACCTCAAATAACGACCGTTCGGGATCAAGATATTTGAGATGAAGTGCGACCGTTCATGGTCAAGCGCCTGACTTCAAATGACGATCGTTCAGGATCGAGCCATTTGAGGTGAAGTGCGACCGTGCGCGGTCAAGTGGCGGACCTCAAATGACGACCGTTCGCAATCGAGCCATTTGAGGTGAGATGAGTTGTGCCGTTCGGGGCGAGTCATGCATGTTCGAGGCGAGTTGTCCTTGTTCGAGGCGAGTTGTGACCGTTCGCGATCGGGTGCCGTTCGAGGCATTTTTGTGACCGTTCGAGGTCGGGTGCCGTTCATGGCGAGATGTGACTGTTTGAAGTCGGGTGCCATTCGAGGCGAGAAAGTGTGCCTGGGAGGGCTTGGTATTATCGATGCCAGGCTCACGTTCGCGTGGGTCCCTGGATCGTTTGTCACGGCGGTTTATCGCCATCTCAGAACATGCCTAAGGACCGTTCGCGACCCCGTACATGTGTAAGTAGCTTAGCCATTTCAGAATTATCAGGATCAAATATCTATTCAACGGATGAATTTTAAAACAGAAATGTCCAAACAAACCAAGTTCAAATGTCCAAATCAACATGAAACAAAAGCAAAGCAAAGATGTCAAAGTGTAAGTTCCCACTACGAAACAATCAATGATCATTCAGAGCATGCCTGGAGAACGTTCGCGATCTCGTGCATGTGTAAATGATTTAATTGTGTTAGTGGAAGCTTGCGACTTGTTCATCATTATTTTAATTAAGTGATAACCAAACGATGTCCTGGTTCAGGGTCGCCCCTAGCTGATTTAGACGGTGGCCGCTCTGACTCTACCGCTGGGGCTCGTCTCCCCACATACTGAAGCAGCATACCATTCCTGATGTGTCCTTCTACCTCATCCTTTAGATGCCTACAGTCGTTTGTGTTATGACCGTTCAACTCGTGGAATAAGCAATATCTGTCTGATTTTCTCTCGTCAGCAGTGGGGTCTCTTTGTATTGGCCTGCGGAATGGAACTTGCCCTCGCGTATCTCTGTAGATTCGCTCCAAACTCTCATTCAGCTCGGTGTAAGTGGTGAATCGCGGCTCCCTCCGTTGCTGCTTTGACTTGTCATTATAATCCTCAGCCTTTCGTTTTCCTTTATCCTTGTCTGAGTCTTTTTCGAAAGGCTTTTTGTCTTTAAGCACATAAACTTCTATTCCCTCTCCTTCTTCTCTTTCTGCATTCGCATCCTCTAATCGTAAAAACTTTTCTGCCTCGTTGTAGAATTCCTCTAGATCCACGAATGGATCTTTAGTCAATGAATTTTTGAACTCTGTGCCGTCAGCCACTCCTGGACACAACTGCCATCACCACCATAGATGGATCTGCTCGATCCATCGAAGCTGCTGCTGCATTGAATCGTGCTAGATAACTCCTCAATGTCTTTCCGGCTTTCTGCTTTAGGGTTGCCAAAGTCATCACATTCTTGGGTCTTGTAACATGAACCCTGAATTGCCTCATAAATCTCTCAATTAAACAATTCCATGTTCCGATGGATCCATTCTCCAATTGTCTAAACCACAATGCTGCAATATCGGCCAAGTACAATGGAAAGCACCGGGCCATAACCTCCTCTGATGCCCCCAGCACTTCCATATGTCTCATATACTTCGTTGGATGAACCGTGGGGTCTGTCTCCCGTCATACATGTCTAATGATGGTAACTTGAAATCTGGTGGGTTCCTAGCTCGTCTGATTGCTGGAGTAAAAGGACTCCTATTAACATCCTCCAAATCTTTATTTACCAAACCGCCTCTCATAGATTTTCTAACCATCTCCGCCAATCTGTCGTTGTCACCGAGACGCAATCTTCGTTCATTACATTCAACCTGCCCTCCGAGTCCACGAGGGAATTCTGGGATTTGCCCCCTTGACTGAGCGTTCACTCCTCTGCTACTCCTAGCTTGGGTAGATGCATCTCTCTCCCTCTCAGGGATTGGATCAACATTCTCCATGTGCGCGTCCCCTAGTTCAGGTGCTAAGCCTGATGGTCCTGCTCCGTTTTGAACTCCATTCGCTTCTCTATTCTATGCTCCAAGTTGTCCTATCTGTTGGAACAAACTTTGGATCAACTCCTCCTGTTTCTTCATCATTGTCTCCATCACGTCCCTAGTGATGAAGATCGATGCTTGATTCGCTCCTGAAGAAGCCTCTTAACTTCCTTGGTGTTCACTTCTCTTTGGCCTTGGCCTTCTGCTCGATTGTCTCGTCATGGTTCGTAGATCTAAATCTTTAAGCCTTCAAATTCAAATTATCCTAAATCAGCAGTTCTCAGTGAAAGCGCCAAAATGTTTGCGCCAAAAATGGTCACAAACACCCAATATCGTGAAAGCACCCGTTTATCAACACAGATCAGTAATAATTGGCACAGAACTCAGATCTAAGAGATAATAAATGCAGCAAATTACAAATAACAATAAACAACATAGGATTTATAGTGGTTCGGCGATCGTGCCTACGTCCACTTTGAAGGTTATCTCTTTATTGATTCACTTGATGATTCTCAATCGATTACAGCGGATTACAGCAAGTTGTAGCTTTGATACTTGATTACAATGATGATCAAAAGATATAGAACTGAATCTGGCAGAGTCTGGGCGTGCTTTTATCTCCAAGAATTCTTTTTTTCTGAATGACTAGGGGCTCTATTTATAGGTGTAGGAGGCGGATATTTCGCCTAAAATCCGAGGAGAACGCTTCTGGCACGTGAGGGGGCCCATAAGGCCGAATTCTGGAGATCCGGGCCCACTGTGGGATCGATTTGACCCTTGGTTCGAATCGATCAAGAAAGTGTCCAATCGTGATGAAACTTGGCGTGGACGTTCTTCTATGCTTACGTAAGCTCCTGCCAAAATTTCATAGCGTTTGGACTTGTAGATCTCAAGTTATGATCGATTCAAGATTGTGCTTCCGGTCAACAAGCTCGATAGGGTCGAATCCATAGGGTCGAATCGATAAGGTCGAATCCATAGGGTCGAATCGATAGGGTCGAATCCATAGGGTGGAATCCATAGGGTCGAATCCATAGGGTCGAATCGATAGGGTCGAATCCATAGGGTCGAATCCATAGGGTAGAATCCATAGGGTCGAATCCGTAGGGTCGAATCCGTAGGGTCGAATCCGTAGGGTCGAATCCGTAGGGTAGAATCCATAGGGTCGAATCCCTAGGGTCGAATCCGTAGGGTCGAATCCATAGGGTCGAATCCATAGGGTCGAATCCATAGGGTCGAATCCGTAGGGTCGAATCCGTAGGGTCGAATCGATAGGGTCGAATCCATAGGGTCGAATCCATAGGGTCGAATCCATAGGGTCAAATCCATTGGGTCGAATCCATAGGGTAGAATCCATAGGTCGAATTCATAGGCTCGAATCCATAGGGTCGAATCCATAGGGTCGAATCGATCATATCTTACGCCTATGAACTCGGATTGACTTGAAACTTGAAACGTTGGCTCTCGTGGCTTTGCTTGTCATGTTCTATCAATTGTAGCCTGATCCGGGCTCGGAAAAAATTCATCGATATCCATAGAGAAGTGAAGTACAACCAATCTCTGAGACGAACTGTCTTTTGTTTTTGACCGACCTTTTGGTATCACGGCTTTGCCAAAAAGCAGGATAACAATATATAAATCAAACTTATATAAATTATATAACTATGAGAAGCACAAATATATTTTTGGAATAAGTACATATGTTTTATACACTTACGGTGATTTTTGATATGTCCGACACTATAATCACGATGATGTTTCATATGAAATGCATTAATCCCTAAATCTGTATCACTCAATGTGTATATATTAAAGATTATGAATCCTTAATATATAAGTTGTTCTCTACCGTTTTTATATTTGCAAATACAAGCACACACTTTTGTTGTTGAGAAAACTCAATCTAGGAATGGTATGTGTGGTACTATTAATATATTTACTACACGAGATAAAATACATACATGTCTTTATTGAGAAAACCAAGTTACGTACATTATACTTAGGCCATCGTGAAATGGTAGATACTAGTGAATATTTTTTTAATTTATTGAGCAAACTCAAGGTCAGGATGAGATTAGGGCAAAGACCACGGATTATGAATTATATATGTTACAACTAATAATGTGATTATCTATCTTTTGTTGATCTATGATTTGTTGAGCAAATTCAAGGTTTGAATCCGAAGGCAAACGAGTACCAACACTCACCAAAGATGTAATGACCTAGAACTTGACCACTTTAAAATATACTATAAAAAGTGATTTTAAATATAAAGTAGGTAAGATTATATGATTCAAAAAATAGGAGATATGGTTTGGAAAGATAAGTATACACAAAAATAGTAACATTTTCCTATATCGAAAAAAGCGACAAAATGCTAATTTCAAAAAAGTAAGTTTCAATGGTTAAATGAATTATTTTAATTTATTTATAAATGTTTATATTTTTAAATAATATTATACAAAATTATTTTTAAATTTTCTTTACATAAATAAATAGTTTAACTAAAATGTCAAAATATGACCGTAAAACATTTTATCGAAAATCAACGTTTTGTCGATTAAAAGTCGACGCAACGTTGCCGCACTTTTATTGTCAAACATATATTCAAACATTATAAGTATTAATTAATTCACTAATCAATTTTACTTATACTAAACATACATAGAAAATTCTAGAATGTCATTAAGAAAAGTAAGTAAGTTTAAAAAAGTCAAAAGTAAACATTAAATCCAAATCACATCAAAATCCAACAAATAATTATTTTTATTTACTTAATATTTAAGTGACTAAGACATAAAGTAAGAAGTGAAAGGATGATGTTATGCGTTGAAAAAGTGGAGTTTGCTTTAGGTTGAAGTAAGGTTAGTTTGGTAATTTGGTGAGAGGTTATTTTAGTAAATTACCACTTCTTTCTTTTTCTATAAATACCCACCTCCTTCTTCACTTTCATTCACATTTATTCTTCTTCTTTCTCAAGCTCTTCACCTTCTTCCTCTCCTCTTTAATGGATTCCAAGCCGTAGGAAAAAATTAGAAAGAAATAATGTCAAAACATTTAAAAAATATTCAAAACCAAATCAATGTTCATTCTCTTCAAACCAAGCTCATCTTTTCTCCATATTTTACCACTTTTTCTCTTGTTCATAACTACTTCAAAACAGAATTAAAGTACAAAATTATTTTTTCAAATCATGTATTTTTCCAATGGCTACAGCTATCATCTTGACCACTTTGTCTCATTCTAAAAGTAACCATGTCAAAAACCCACTTGTTTCTAGTGCATTATCGGGCCTAGTTTTTAAGACAGAGAATAGCACATTTTGTTTTGATCATAACTTGATCATAACCGATCTAAATTGAAAAATTCATTTTTTCAAATCATATGAAATTCCAGTGGCTACAAATTTTTATTGAACACTTTTTTCAAATTTTTGATTTGCTATACCTGAAACTCAATTCTTTGAAGTGCATTTTTGGGCTTCATTTTTGTCAATCCGACAATACATCTTCTTAATTCTATCGTATCTCCCTCAAAATAACTTGTATTCAAATGATTCTTTTTTACAAAATCAAGATAAAACAATTTTCAACAACCTTTTAGCTAAAATGATTTCTAAATATTGAGATTTAGAGGGCCTAGAATTAGGTACAGGATAACCTATTTCTCGGATCTAAATCTTGGGAATTCCAGTTCAAAGCTCTACCATTTCTTCTCTATCCTTTCGGCCAACCTCCATCTCGAGCCTCGGCCAAGCTATTGAAAGGGAGAAGGTGTTTTTTTGCTAGTTTTCAATGGAGTAGGAAGTAGTTAGTGAAGTTTTAGTTGATTAGAACGTTGGTAGGAAGTTTATCGCTTGGGTTTATGGTGAGTACTCATATTTTAAGTTACTAATTTCTAAAAATATTTCAAGTTAATTACATAAAACTTTGGTATATGTTAGATGATTAAATATTTTATAATTTGGTTGATATTATGGTTGATTATATGTTTGTGATATGGATGATAAATGATAAGAGAAATGGTTGGCAAGTATAGTTAATTCAGTAGAAATTAAATCCATATAAATGTGTTTAAGGAAATTATATAGCCTCTTAATGATTTCAATATATCAAAAAAGATTGAAAATTATATTAAGTCAGGGATGGTTCAATATGCATGGATCGGCCTAAGTGATGTGGCTCGGTATGGAAGTCAGTGGTTGGTCGGCTTTGATGATGTCGCTCGGTCTAGAAGTCAGGGATCGATCGGCCTTAATGATGTCGTTCGATCTGGAAGTCAGGGGTCGGTCGGCATTGCGGTTCGTTTTAGATGTCAAGCTTTAATCGGCCCTGATGATGTCGTTCGGTCTGGAAGTCATGGGCCACTTGGCGTAGGTCGTTCAGTTTGGAAGTCATGGGCTGCTCCACATAGGTCATTTTGTCTGGAAGTCAAGGGTTGCTCGGCATCATGGTTCGGCCTGAGTGGTTCGACATTGATGGTGGCTCGACAAAGTGGCTCGGTGTAGTGATGTGGGTCGGCCATGAGAGGTCGTTCGGCCTCGGTGTTATGGTTCGGTTGAGAAGTTGTGGCCCAATGTGGTGGTGTGGTTCGGCCATGAGACGTCGTTTGGCCTCGGTGGTATGGTTTTGTTACTTCGAGTCCTAAGGCATATGACTTCGGGACATTACTCGGTTAGCTCAGTGGAGTATTAAGTGGATCGGCGTGGTTTCTTAGGTTGCCGCTCGGTGAAGGTTGGAAGGACATACATGGCTTGGTCATTTGTGGAGTGGATCGGGATAGGTCCGTCGGCACGGCAGTATTGGTCGGTCATAATCAAGGATATTGGCTCGGCTATGGACCTGATGGGCCCAGACTACTCAGGAAGCCCAAGATTTGCCTATAAATACAGCATGGGGAGTTCAGAAAATGGATCTTCCTTTGGGCACTCTTGCTTTCTATTTCCTGTGGCTAAGGTTACTCTACCATTTCTTAACTGTAATCGATTATTACAACAATAAAAGGAAACTTCCATAGTGGACGTAGGCCAGAGATAGTCGAACCACTATAAAATCTGTTGTTCTTTACTGCTTTCATTTTAATTATGACTGTTCTTCACATTATTACTCTCTACATATATTCTATTTGTGAGTTATGCTGTGATTTGCTGCTTTCGCTTGGATTTGGATGTTAGTGGCCAATTTTGGTGCTTTCACAGAGAGAGCTAGCACTCGGGGATTATGGAGTTTGGATTTTATAAAACAATGGCTAGACCACCAACAAGGGAGCAAGCAGCGGAAAGGAGCAATTAGGAAGGAAGTCAAGCGGCCTCTTTTGGAGCTGGAGAGGATCATGCATCCATCTACATAACTTGGGATGAGATGCAAGTTATGATGAATTCTACGCAGGAGAAGATGATGAAACAGCAAGAGGAGATGATGCAAGCTCTTCTTAGGCAATTTGGATAAACAAGAACCACAGGTGCTCAAGTTCTTGGAACTGGACCATAGGAACTCAACCGTAGGCAGATGGAGTGATTCAGTAGGGGGCAGCTCCCAATTAACAAACAACTAACAATCTTGATAGACCTAGACTCGAGGGCACACCACCAGGTAATGCAGGACCAGTCCATGGAGGGATACCGGATGAAGCTACGCAGCCCAACGCCAATAGGAATATAGGAGTATGTGACGAGGAATATATGCCATAATTTCCTCATAAACTTGGAGGGCAATTAGGAAACATGGACAGGGGGAAACCCTTGGTAGGTAACACTAGATTGGCTGATCTCATCAGACGAACCATTCGTGGTGGTAAAGAAATAGAGCTTTGAAGGGATTCAACAAAATTTCGTTTACTTGGAACATCAGGATAGCTAGGAATCTGCTCGATTTCAAGCTGCCTGCTCTAGAAGTATGCAACAAAAAGACAGATCCCACCGACCACTGGATGAGATACATGAGTCATATGGAAGTGTTGGGGCCAACATAGGAGGTCATGGCTCAATGTTTCCCCCTGTACTTGTCCGATATAGTTGCTATGTGGTTCAGACAGCTAGAGGATGGATCTATTGGGATGTGGATATAACTGGTGGATAAATTCTTGAGATAGTTTCGAGTTCCTATAAAAATGCCAAAGAATGTGTTGATACTAACTTCAATCAAGCAGAGGGCAGATGAATCGCTCAGGACTTTATTAACCTGATTTAATGCAGTAGTCACTATGATGGATCGGCCGGATCTATCAATAGTTTTGATGGCTGCAGTATCAGGAGTCAAGGTAATTCGGATTTGAAAGTATCGTTGATATGGGATCCACCACTGGATGTCGGGGAATTCTTTGATGAAGCTGAAAGATTTCTTCAACAAGAGGATGTATGTCTGGATATGAAATCAAAGGAAGTAAACATGGTTAAGGATGGTGGACCGCCCAGTGAAAGCTCGGGTAAAGACAAGGATAAAGGGAAAAGGAAGCGCTGAGGAGAACCGAAATTCTCCACTTTCGTAGGATTGAATGCAACACCAGAATGGATATTCTTGAATACTCGAGATCGCTTTCCTTATCGAAGGCCAGCTAGGAGGGAGCCCTCAGAATGTGAAAGGGCATCAGAAAGGCACCGTCTCTTTCATGACCTGGATAGGCCTGATACTAACAGCTGCCGACATCTAAAGGATATAATCGAGCAGCATGTAAGGAATGGTCAGTTGCGATAATATGTCAAAACTTGAAATGTGGCGATGGAACGGGAGCAACCACCGCCTACCCTAAACGATGATGGCGTGAGGACCAGGAATGGTGGTCGGTTGGTGATCAACTGATCGCGATGGTTTGGAATAAGTAGCAAACTCTGGACAGACGGCTAAGTCACTTACTCGTGTACATGGTCGGAGATAACCCTTAGGCATGCTTTGAGACGATGATAAACCATGATGCCCTGGCTTGTGAAATCTGTTTTTTCCTTTTGGCTTGGACATTTGCTTTTTCTGCTTTGTTTTTGGAGTTCGATTTGAACCCCCAATTTTGTTGGTTTTTTGGTTTGGATTTTGGTTTGGATGCATAATTCTTTATTTGGATTTTGGTTAGGATTTTTGATATGGATTTCTTGTGTTTTGGTTGGATTTGAATTTCGGATTGGATTTTCTCTAGATTTTGGCTAAAAGATCATCGGGCATGGACTATGCTCGGCAAGGGTGCGGAGCGACTAGGATTTGGTTTAGGATTTAAGCCACGGCATTATTCGACATTCAAGGACACTGAACCAAGACCACCATGGAATTACTTAACACGGGTCATCAAGTGTAGATTGCGCTTGGCAAGAACCCAAAGAGGTTAAAGATTTGGATATTGGCTACGAACAGCTAAGATTTAGGCATGGATTCAGAACAGTCCTGGATTTTGACCTCAACCCGAAGAAGCCATGGACGTGGTTACTGGTTATTGGATATGGACAGATTAGTACTCAGTTGTGGAGTTAAGATGGATATGGATTTGGCTAAGGATTTGGTTACTGGATTCGGAATTGGATATTGACTCAGAGCAGTCGTAGAATCGGATAAGGACACGGCGATGGCACTTGGATAAAATGGATTGGATTATGAATCGGAAAGTATGGATGTAGATAACATACGGACTATGGATACCGGACTTGGGGCTATTCAAAACAAACCTTCCAATAGCAAGGCATGTTTTGGGGGGCAAATGTTAACCCGCCTTTTTACAAAGCCGTGGACAGGAAGATTTAACCAAATCGACTTCTCATTTGTCGAGACTGAAAACAATAAGTTGGAGCCAGCTGGATGGATAGACGGTCAGTCAGGAACTGTTCAATATGTATGGTTCGGCCTAGGAGATGTGGCTCGGTCTAGAAGTCAGGGGTCGGTCGGTCTTGATGATGTCGCTCGATCTGGAAGTCAGGGGTTGGTCGGCCTTGATGATGTCGTTCGGTCTGGAAGTCGGGGGTTGGTCGGCATTACGGTTCGGTCTAGAAGTCAGGGGTCGTTCGGCCCTGATGATGTCGTTCTATCTGGAAGTCATGGGCTACTTGGCATAGGTTGTTCGGTTTGGAAGTCATGGCCCGCTCGGCATAGGTCATTCGGTCTGGAAGTCATGGGTCGCTCAGCATCATGGTTCAACCTAGTGGTTCGACATTGATGGAGGCTTGGCAAAGCGGCTCATTGTAGTGATGTGGTTCGGCTAAGAGAGGTCTTTTGGCCTCGGTGGTATGGTTCAGTCGAGAAGATATGACTCGGTGTGGTGGTGTAGTTCGGCTATGAGAGGTCGTTCGGCCTCGGTGGTATGGTTCGGTTGCTTCGAGTCCTGAGGCATGTGACTTCGGGACATCGCTCGGGTAGCTCGGTGGAGTATGAGGTGGATCGGCGTGGTTTCTTGGGGTGCCGCTCGGTGAAGGTTGAAAGTTCATACATGGCTCGGTCATTGGTGGATTGGACCGGTATAGGTCGGCCGACACGGCAGTATGGGTCCGTCATAATGAAGGATATTGGCTCGGCTATGGACCTGATGGGCCCAGACTATTCAGGAAGCCTAGTAACTCGGGATTTGCCTATAAATACAGCAAGTGAGGGTTCAGACAATGGATCTTCCTTTGGACTCTCTTGCTTTCTATTTCCTAAGGCTATGGTTACTTTACCATTTTGTAACTGTAGTCGATTATTACATCAATAAAAAGGAAACTTCTAGAATGAACGTAGGCCGAAGTTAGCCAAACCACTATAAAATCTGCTATTCTTTACTGTTTTCATTTTAATTTTGACTGTTCTTCACATTATTATTCTCTACATATATTCTATCTGTGAGTTGTGACTGTAATTTGGTGCTTTCGTTTGGATTTGGGTGTTACTGACCAATTTTGCCGCCAACAATTATAATATGAAATGAAAAATAAGTTTGAAATGATGAAAATATTGTTTTAAATAAGTTAAATAGTTTAAATATGTCTTAAAACAAATTAGAAGTGTTTCGGAGATGTTCCGAAGAAATTCACTAAATTGGCCAAAATTGAGCTCGTCGCGTAGCGGTTGTCTGTAAATTTGGATCTGTAACTTCAAAATAATGTAGAGAACGATTTATAAGTTGGATTTCTTCAAAATAAATTTTTTTCGTCCATAATGATAATAGTTTTCCAACAAAGAAAGAAAATCAAAATTTCATTAAGTAGATTTTAAAATATGTCCAAAATAATTTTCTAAAAACATCGCGGTTTTGCAATTCGGAATGCAAAATGGAATTCTTTATAAATAATATTTTAAATGATTAAAAACATGAAATAAATTTGATAAATCATTAAATGGTTTAAAAGAGTTTTGTAATGGAAAATATGAATTTCAAATAATAAAAAGTTGTTTAAATCAAATAAGCTAATAAAGCACTTTCCACAGCATTTTTTTGCTACCGTTTCTACAACTTTCTTAAAAAAAGGTTTAAACTTAATGATTTTTCCTAGAATCAATTATGAACGTTTTTAAAAAGGAAAATTAAGGGTTAAAATACAATTTGGAATCTTTTAATCAATTCAAAGATAATGCTAATAACTGAGTAAGCGAAACGACTAGTACATTTGTCCCGCTTGTCAGAGCTAAACGGTAAAACAAAGTGTGTAATTAAGATCAGGAATAGTGCAGTCAGTGCCCTGAACATACCTGGCCTTCACATTATCTTTTAGACGAAGGGTGGATTAGATCGAAAGGAAATCCTGATGCTCTAGAAGATCATATTTATGTTTTTCCAAGATAAAATAAAAGAAACAAATTCTTTGAATGTTATTTAACGACTTAACATCTTTTATTCAATGATTGGTACGAAGGAACCAGGATCAGATTTGTGTGATTCCTATTTGAAAATCTGGGATCTGATTTGGGTGATTCCTATCCGAAAACCCATTCTAACTAATTTTGAAATAAAACATATTGAAGACAAAGATCTTCATGATGTAGGATTACTTGCCATTATTCCCTAGAGATGAAGTTTACCATATCTAAGGTGGCAGTAGTACATTGTTATGAAAATCTTCGATTTGAAAGAAAATGATTTGAAGTTAAGAAAGAAATCTTTGATTAAGATTACTGAATGATTTAGGAATATTTTACCTAGGTTAAAAGTTATAACTTGAATATACAATATCTTCGATTAAGATTAAAAGAATGATTTGGAAAGGTTTTCCTAAGTAAAAGAGAATATGATTTGGAATTATTCTAGGATTTAAGAAAGGTTTAAATAAACCAAATGATTTGGTATATAAGGCTTAATGATTCCATGTACTCTTGAGAAAGAAAATGGAATTAATTAAAAAGTATATATCTGAAAGATATTTTTTAAAAGATGAAGTAGTTGATTGATGATTGATATCCATATATGAACTTATCATCTTTTAAAGCGATGATTGGCTTCAAAGGAACGGAGGCAGATTTGGGTGGTTCATATCCGAAAACCATTTCGAACCAATGTATACGTTTCAAAGTGAAGACATGTTGAAAATGATGATTATTGAAGACCAAAGATCTTCATAGCGTGAGGAATGCTTGTTGACATGCTTTGGGTCGCTCCCATTATAGAGTTATTTATAGCAGTGGTCTCCTTGTTATGGAAATTTTTTAGATTACAAGGACCGTTTGCTACTAGCATAAGTAGGAGAGTACCTTCGGCTTCGTTCAGTCCTAAAACGAACTTTTATGGATGTTTGTCTAACATTATATTCTAAATAACATTTGAGTGGTTTCTATAAATGTATATCAATTGGTGGCGGAGAAGGAAACCTCTTTTAGCTTAACATCCTTTTTCGAGACATACGAGCTCAGAAAGTTATAGTTTCTAGAAATGTGACGTGGAATGATAATATGGCATTCGGAGTGGAACCTGTTATGATCAAAGCTTGGTTTTGTATGAAAAGAATGGCTTCGAAGAAATTGAGCATAGCCTCACTAGCCGCACATCTCGGAAGATGGTATGGGATAATATGTGGTATGACATACACAAATTCAAAATAAGTGAGCATGTATGGTGGTGTCCAATACGTTGGGCCCTTTTGGGGAAAACGTCCCTCAAGGCATTTATTGCCTCATTTTGATAAAGTGGTTAGCTTGAGAAAACAGAAAACTACCGGTTATTAGTGGTAGTATATCAAGTATATTTCCAAGTGACTAGGTTGAGAAAGGCAATTAAGGCACCGCGGGAACTATGTTTGTTTGCATGGATCAAAGAATACGCCGCTAGTTCCCTATCATGTTGGAACTCCAATCCCAATAAGAGATTTACGGTTTTGATTATATTCCCAAAATAGCTATAATGACTTGCAAACGTTTCAGCTACCCTTTGGGTAACATATATTCCGTTCGGTATATTCCGTTGACACAGTCCAGATATATTCTCTTAGACTTAGTCCAGATATTGATACATTATTTGAATAAGTTTATTTGAAAGTGTTTTCAAAAGAATGTCATTAAAAATAATATCAAGTGTTTTTGGTGTAAAGTGTTTTGGTTATCATAAGGTAAAAACCCGTCTGTGTTTATGTGTGGGCGTGGTCTAATGAGATACCCTTCTTTTCAAAAGTTTTGATAATATATTCATTTTTAATTTTGAGTATCTCATGTTGGTTTATTAAGCCATATCCTTTAATACTCGGGTCAGATCCGAGAGGTTTTAGGTTGAGTTGAAGACGATTGGAGTTTCCAAAGGAGAGCCGGAAATCTTCATCATCGTATGGACATATTCTATTATTCGCTACGTCTATTTCATTTGTTCTGTTGTTTTCAGCATTTGTAAGGACATGGGTTTACAATTGTCTAGGATGAACTAGGTTAGACTTTGATATTTTATTTCTAAACTTTTCCACTATAAAGATTATTATTGAAATAATATTCCATTCGTGTGAGATTCTGTTCTATCTTTTTTTTTCATCCCTGAATGAACCGTCTTTTCATGCAATGAGTTAGACATGTGTAGTTTTTTGTCGATTCAGAGGATATGGAAAAACAGGTCATTACATTTGGTATCAAAGCTGAAGGTTAAGGGAGAACCTTGGCTTTGTTGTGGTAAAGACTCATTAGAGATTGGTTTAGTAACATCCAAGAATGAGTTTGAGCGTATTATATATGAGCGCGTATTTGCTATTGGATATAAAAATGTTTTGTGTTGATTAATCTCTTGAGTGGTATATGGATTCTTCTCGATCCATGAGAGCTCCATGTAATCGATGGAGATTCCTAAACATTTGTACAAGGCAAACCGACACACTGATTTTGAAAAATTTGTAAATGAAATGATTTTACCCAGGACTATATTTTGAATATAAAGTATATATTTTGAAAAGTTGTATAACTAGAAATCTAGATTAGTGAAATTTAAATATGAACATCTTGTGATTCAGATTTCATAGTTTGACTATAAGATGTTTCACAAAGATAATCAATAATTAAGACGTCTGATAAGGTAATTAAGATATTTAATACTTATTCCAAATTAATAAATTAAGAAATGATAATGTTAAGGTACTATCATAAATTGATCAATTGTTTGATTTATAAGTTTATGTACAAATACCTTGTGAATTACGTTTCACGTTTGGTTATAAGGTGTTTCATAAAAAGATTTTTTTAAGGAATAAACAGATAAGATAAAATAAATTTATAAAATAGTTTTTATGAAGTAATCTCTAAACGATTTTGAAAATTGAATTATTTCAAATAAAAAGAGGTATTTTATGATAGCTAACTTGATTGGCTCGAAAATAAACTAAAGTGGGTAGGAGATGCGTTCAGATGGTAAGCACTGCTCATAAGTATTACTCTACTTGTTAAGAGGATATATGATACTATTAGTAGTACCCAGTTCCATGGATGGTTTTGGAGTTACTCGATCTATATAATTTTCTTAAGTTAAAGAAAAAATGTGAATCATTGTTTAGTAATCTTTATAAAAGTATAAACTAAAGATAAATTAGGATTGCTAATTGCTAAAATAATTGGAATTTTCGACGATTTTGGACAGTCGAAAATTTCCAAATCATACATAACTCAAGGCTAAGAAATTCATAAAATATTGTTGAATACTTTGAGTAAAATAATAAGATAAGGATAATTTATTAATCTGATTTATAAAGAAAAAAGATTTAAGAGTTAAGAGTATGAGGATTTAAATACGGATGGTTTTCAAATTTTTTTTTTCAAAGCTATAAAATTAATAATAGTATTAAATAAGAAATAAGTTTTATAACTTATGAATTTGAGATAATAGTATGTTACAGCAAAGTCTAAATCTGTTAGACAGACGGATTTAATTAAAACCATTTTGAAATTTGGCATTTATATATACTCTTAGGAGGTAAAGGTATATCATACGAATATAGATTTAATTCATGAACTATTGAGTAAAATAATGACACCTTGAAAAGGTAATTATAACCTGTAAAATGTTTTATTAGTGAATTTTAGCATTAATTAAGAATTTGTGTTAAGCCGATAAAAGCGATTGATTTGCATAAGTTATAAGCTGAAATAAAATTAAGTAATATTTTTACGAAATGATTCATAAATAATTAGTATTAAAGAAAATATACTAAAAAAATATGAATGTGAAAAATAATGGATGTGAATAAAGAGAACTTGGTATAACTGAAAAAAAACAAATTGGAATAAATACATATTATCTCATTGCACAATTTTGATCTAAGATTCGAGTTTGAAACTTTGAAGTGTTTTACACTGGTCCGAAAAAGGATTTATCAGTTGATTCTTGACGGCGAGCATTGATTAGGGTTTATGGCCGGGTACTTGAGTTTTCTATCATAGATGAGAGCTATGCAAGCAAAGAAAAGGCTTTTAAGCAAAGAGCCTAATAAATGTATGCACTAAAGGATCAAGGGATCGATACTAGTTTGGAAGAAAAGTTATGGATTCGAGTAGAAGATCGAATAAGATATTACATAGAAGTAATATATGAAAATAAGTTGGTAAAATAATGTTTGGACAAACTATTATGAGTTTTAGGTTCGGTGTAATTTCGAGGACGAAATTCTTTTAAGTACGAGAGAATGTAACGACCTAGAATTTGACCACTTTAAAATATACTATTTAAAGTGATTTTAAATATAAAATATGTACGATTATATGATTTAAACAATATTAGATATGGTTTGAAAAGAGAAGTATACACAAAAATAGTAACATTTGCCTATATCGACAAAAGTGACAAAATGCTAATTTTAGAAAAGCAAGTTTCAATGGTTAAATAAATTTAATTTATTTATAAGTGTTTATATTTTTTAAAAACACTATACAAATTAATTAATAAATTTGGCCTACATAAATAAATAGTTTAATTAAAACGTCAAAATGTGACCGTAAAATATTTCGTCGAAAATCAACATTTTGTCGATTAAAATTTGTCGCAACATTGTCATTACTTTATTTTCTTATATAGGAACATATATTCAAATAGTTTAAGTGTTAATTAATTTATTAATCAAGTTTTCTTTTACTAAACGTACTTAAAAAATTCTAGAATGTAATAAAGAAAGGTAAGTTTAAGAAAAGTCAAAAGTAAACATCAAATCAAAATCACATCAAAATCCAACAAAATAATTACTTTTCTTTAATTAATCTTTAAGTGACAAAGATATAAAGTAAAAGGATGAAGTTAAGTGTAGAAAGAGTGGATTTTGGCTTAGGTCGAAGTAAGGTTAGTTGGTAATTTGGTAAGAGGTTATTTTGGTGAAGTACCACTTCTTTCTTTTTCTATAAATATCCACATCCTTCTTCACTTTCATTCACGTTTCTTCTTCTTCTTTCTCAAGCTTCTTCACCTTCTTCCTCTCCTTTTTAATGGCTTCCAAGCCATAAGATAAAGTTAGAAATAAATAATGTCAAAATATTTACTAAATATTCAAAAGAAATCAACGTTCATTCTTTTCAAATCAAACTCATTTTTCTCCATATTTTTACACCTTTTCTCTCGACCATAACTTCTTAAAAACAGAACCAAAATACAAAATTCTTTTTTTACAACCCTATATCTTTCTAGTATCTGCAAATTCATATTGACCGCTTTGTCTCACTCTATAAATTACCATATCAAAAATTCACTTCTTTCCGGTGCATTCTCTAGCCCAGTTTTTAAGACAAAGAATGATCCATTTTGTTTTGATCATAACTTGATCATAGCAGATCTAAATTAAAAAATTCCTTTTTTCAAATCATATGAAATTACAATGGCTAACATATAAGTTGAGCATCTTTTCCAGTTCCAAGTTTTGTTGTACCTGAAACTTAATCCTTTGAAGTGCATTTTTGGGCTTCATTTTTGCCAATCCGACAATACCTCTTCTTCATTCTATCATATCTCGCTCAAAACAACTTGTATTCAAATGAGTATTTTTTCAAATTCACGAGAAAGGAATTTTCAACAACTTTTTAGTTAAAAAGATTTCTAAATTTTGAGATTTAGAGGGCCTGAAATTAGATCTAAGATAACCTATTTTTCGGATCTAAATCTTGGGAATTCAAGTTTAAAGCTCTACCGCTTCTTCTCTATACTTTCGGTCAACCTCCATCTCAACCTTGGCCAAGCTATTGGAAGGGAGAGGGTGGTTTTTTGCTAGTATTCAATGGTGTAGGAAGTAGTTAGTGAACTGTTGTTTGATCAGAATACTAGTAACAAGATTATGGCTTCGGTATATAGTGAGTAGTCATATTTTAAGTTATTAATTCCTAAAAATATTTCAAGTTAATTACATAAAAATTTTGGTATATGTTGAAAGATTAAATGTTCGATAACTTAGTTGATATTATGGTGTATTATATGTTTGTGATATAGATGATAACTTGGCTTGATAAACGATAAGAGAAATGATGAGTAAGTATAATTCAATGGAAATTAAATCCATATAAATGTGCATATGAAAATTATTAATCCTCTTAATGATTTCAAATATCTAAAAAGATTGAAAACAATATTATAATAATATGATATTATAATATGAAACGAAATGAATAATAAGTTTAAAATAATGAAAATATTGTTTTAGGTTTGTAAAAATAGTTTAAATATGGTTTAAAATAAATTTGAAGTGTTTTGGATAAATTTAGAAGGAATTCACAAAATTGGTCAAAATCGAGCTCGTCGCATAGCGGTAGTTCGTAAATTTTGACCCGTAACTTCAAACTAATGTAGAGAATGGTTTATAAGTTGGATTTCTTCAAAATAAATTTTTTTTGGTCCATAATGATAATTGTTTTCCAATGAAGAAATAAAATTTAAATTTCATCAAGTCGATGTCCAAAACAATTTTCTAAAAACATCGCGATTTTGCAGTTCGAAATCCGGAAAGGGATTTCTTTTTAAATGATATTTTTAAAGATTAAAAACATGAAATAAATTTGATGAATCTATTAAAATGGTTTAAAGGAGTTTTGTAATGGAAAGTGTGAATTTCAAATAATAAAAAGTTGTTTAAATCAAATAAGCTTATAAAGCACTTTCTACAACACTTTTCTGCTGCCATTTCTACGACTTTCTAAAAAAAGGTTTAAACTTAACAACTTTCCCTAAAATCAATTATGAATGTTTTTAAAAAGGAAAATTAAGAGTTTAAAAGATATTTGGAATCATATAATCAATTCCAAAATAAAGCTAATAACAAAGTATGCGGAAACGACTAGTACATTTGTCCCGCTTGTGAGAGCTAAATGGTAAAACAAAGTATGTAACTAAGGTTAGGAATAGTGCAACCAATGCCTTGAACTTACCTGGCCTTCACTTTATCTTTTAGACAAAGGGTGAAACAGATCGAAAGGAGAGCCTAGATGCACTAAAAGATCCTTATTAAGTTTTTCCAAGATAAAGGAAAAGAAACAAATTCTTTGAATGTTATTTAACCACTTAACATCTTTTATTTGATGATTGGTACGAAGAAACCGAGATCGAATTTGGGTGATTTCTCTCCGAAAAACCGGGATTGGATTTGGGTGATTCCTATCCAAAAACCCCTTCAAACTATTTTTTGAAATAAAATATTTTTAGGATGAAGATCTTCATGATGTAGGATTACTTGTCATTAGTCCTTAGAGGTGAAATTACTGTATCTAAGGTGGCATTAGTTCTACGTTATGAAAATCTTCGATTTGTAAGAATATAATTTGAAGTTAAGAAAGAAATCTTTGATTAAAATTTAAAAAATGATTTGAGAATATTTTCCCAAGTTAAAAGTTATAACTTGAATATAAGAAATCTTTGATTAAGATTAAAAGAATGATTTGGAAAATTTTTCCTAAGTAAAAGAGAAAATGATTTGGAGTTATTCCAGGATTTAAACAAGATTTAAATAAACCAAATAATTTGACAGATGAGGCTTAATGACTCCATGTACTCTTGAAAAATAAAATGGAATAAATTGAAAAGAATATATCTAAGAAAGATATTTTATAAAAGATGAAGTAATTGATTGATGATTGATATCCACATATGAACTTAACAACTTTTAAAGCGATGATTGGCATTGAAGGAACAGGGGTCAGATTTGGGTGATTCCTACCGAAAACCACTTCGAACCAATGTATACGTTCGAAAGTGAAGACATGTTGAAGATGATGATTATTAAAGTCTTAGGATCTTCATAGTGTGAGGACTGCTTGTTGACATGCTCTGGGTCGCTCCCATTATAGAATTATTTATAGCAGTGGTCTCCACGTTGTGGAGATTTTTCGGATTGCAAGGACTACTCGCTACTAGTGTTAGTAGGAGAGTGTCTTTGCTTTTGTTTAGTCCCAGAACGAAATTGTATGGATGTTTGTCTGACATTGTATTCTAAATCACATTTGATTGGTTTATATAAATGTATATCAATTGGTGGCAGAGAAGGCAACTTCTTTTAGCTTAACACGCTTTCCCAAGACATACGAGCTTAGGAAGTTATACTTTTATGGAAATCGGTAATGTGACATGGAATGACAATATGGCATTCAAAGTTGAACCTGTTATGATCAAAGCGTAGTTTTGTATGAAAACATAGCTTTGAAGAAATTGAGCAAACCCTCACTAACCTCGCATCTCTTAAGATGATATAGGATACTATGTGGCCTGAAAGACACAAATTTAGAATAAGTGAGTATATATGTGGTGTCCAATACATTAGGACCTTTGGGGAAAACGTCCCTCAAGGCATTTATTGGCCCCATTTTGATAAAGTGGTTAACTTGAGAAAAGAAGGGAACTACCGTTATTAGTGGTAGTATAGCAAGTACACTTCTGAATGACTAGCTTGAGAAAGGCAATTAAGGCACCACAGGAACTATGTTTGGTATGCGTGGATTGGAGAATATGTCGCTAATTCCCTATCATGTTGGAACTCCAATCCCAATACGAGATACAAGGTTTTGATTGTATTCCCATAATAGCTATAATGACTTGCAAATATTTCAGCTACCCATTTTGGTAACATATATTCTGTTCGGTATATTCCGTTGACCCAGTCCGGATATATTCCCTTAGACATAGTCTAAATATTGATACTTTATTTGAATAAGTTTATTTAAAAGTGTTTTTTAAAGAATGTCATTAAAAATAATATCAAGTTTATTTTGGTATGAAGTGTTTTGGTTATCATAAGGCAAAAACCCATCCATGTTTATGTGCGAGCGTGATCTTATGAGATACCGTTCTTTTCGAAGGTTTTGATAATATAGTCATTTTAAATTTCGAGTATCTTTTGCTGGTTTATCAAGCATGATATGGGTACTTTTAATACTCGGGTTAGACCCGAGTAGTTTCGGGTTAAGTTTAAGATGGTTAGTGTTTCCAAAGGAGAGCTAGATATCTTCATCATCGTATGGACGTATTCTATTATGTGCTACATCTATTGCATTTGTTTTGTTGTTTTCAGCATTTGTAAGGACATAGGTTTATAACTGTCCAGGCTGAATCTAGATTAGACTCTGAAATTGTATTTTAAAATTTTCCGATGTAAAGATTATTATTGAAAGAATTTATGTTATTCCATTTGTGTGAGATTCTACTCTGTCTTAATTTTCTTTCTACCCTTAATGATCCGTCTTTTCGTGCCATTTGAGTAAGACATGTTTCGTTTATTGTCGCTTCAAAGGATATGAAAAAACGAGCCACCACCAAGGAAAATGAAAGATATTTATACTTCTCTTAGAGTTTTTGAGGAATATAAAAATCTAGTTGGAACCTGTTAGAAAAATGAAATAATATAATTAACTTTTCTAATATTTTAAGAACATACGCTATACAAAAACTTAAACAACCTACTCCAATAAATTTGAGCTGCTAAAGTAGTTGATAAGGTCGTTTATTATTTAATATGTACTAGTGAATTAAATTAGCAATAATAAAGAAATATAAAATATATACTTACCAATAAATCTTTTGACATATTATCGCTTCAAGAATTATGTAAGCGTCTAATTATGTAACTATTAGGTAAGTTCATAACTTGGTCACTTAAGTGTTTATGTTCCCAAAGGTGTGTATTGTCTATTATGAGTATTCAACTTTAAAGATATACAAAAATGTGGATAATTAATCCATATCACTCACTAACAAAAGTTGTATAGTGAACAACAGTGTTCGTAATATACGTAATTTCAATTAATTTTGTTCATTCGAAATGAGCAAGTAAACCACAATGTAAGGCTATATATTCAATATGATTTTGTAACATCCTCCATTTTGAGGCCCAAAACTAACTGCTACAGATGCTGCAGTCATCCATATTTATTAATTATTGACGACAAAATGCGGCTATATTAATTATATCAATAATCAAAAGCACCTGAATATGAAAAAAATTCAACATAATTTAATAGCAAATTTTCACATCTCATTTCACAAATGATATTTCATATTGACTACATAATCCCATTCGTAAACCCACATTCGAAGAAATTAAAATTATTAAAAAATTCTCTAAGAGCGGCATATGAAGATGTCCACTTGGTTGATCAGAGTTAAATACTTGGAAATTATACAACTTAATCATTACATCCAAATAGCCAGAACAAAACTACACAACAGATATAAATAAAGCACCCAATAGCTAGATTGCCTCCTGCACATCTCCAAAAGTTTATTCATCTAAACTAAAAACCTAATAACCCTTACTCTTGACCTACTTAAGTTAATTCTAAGCACCCGAGATTTTAAGGGAAAAACATAAACTTTTGATTAGACAAAAATTCTGGTGTGAATATTAGCCTACTATCTCGAGCCAAATAGATATCTAGTGAGACCACGCCGCTAAATGTAATGGATTTTCCCCTCACTAGTATCTTAACTGAAATATATTAACCATAATATTGTGCTCCTACATCCACAATGGTTAAAAACATAATAATATATGATGATATGCAAGAATACAATATACCATGGACTACCCATCCCAATTTATTGGACTGCCTGTCCAAATCTATAGTTTTACTGGGGTCACTATGAAACTATTAGTTTTTATGGGCTAACTAATAATATACCTCAATTCTTAGGGACAGCCTATACAACTTCAAAGTTTTCACGGGATCATTAAGAACCTATTGGTTTCTACCAATAACTTTCCAATCAAAGTTTTCATGAGCTTACTATGTACCTATTAGATTCTTTAATAACATCTCTCAAATCATTGTTTTCATGGGATCATTATGAACCTATTGATTTCTATTAATAACATCATCCGGACTTAGTTTTCATGGGATCACTAGGAGCTTATTGGACCCTTCCAATAATATTTCTTCTGACATAGTTTTTAAAGGATGACTATGAAAACCTGTTCTTCCAATAACCTATCAAAATTAATAATCTTTTCTCCACATCCTATACTTTTGATCTATCTGATCTCCTAGATGTAATTATGCTCACTTAGAAGTTAATTATGTTTATACTCACTACTGGGTCAACCTAACTGGTTATTCTGCCTCTTAACATCCCAAAATACAGTTATGAGTCATAAATGATGAAGTATGATAATAAAAAAAATGCATAATAACTGATCAAATAAACACAAGAATATATACCATCGACCATTCAATTATGTTCAATAGATAATCTTTCATGTCTCACAATTACTTAATCTTAAGTAATATTCACTTCGGTAAACTAGCTCAAAAATTGGGTTTTTACATCATTAATTTCCATGAAAACATTTTTATAATGATATATGATTAATCCCCTTAATCCCTATCTAATACATGGAAATATATATCTCTTTATGTAACCAAAGTCCGATGCCATTTATAAATCACTTTACATATTGGTGTGTTTGTGTTTGAGAAAGATATAAAGTTGCCGCTTTAAATAGGTCTGTTTAGATCGGTGTCAACAAAAATATAGTGTCGACTAAGAAGCTTAAGGTAGTCTGCCTTTATTAAAATCTTTAAACATACGGCATCAATAATATTCCTCGACCTCTATCCAAGGTCGAAGACCAAAACTTAAATCCTTTATAAATTATATTACCAACTGCTAAAGATAAAGGGTCATTGAACTCTAAAACATAAGCTCTTCGACCTTTTAAAAACAATTTTGAATAACATAGTTTCAAGCCTTTTCGACATTAAAAAAGAAAAGATGTGACATCTTGGCCAAGCTACATCAACACTGAAACATAAGGTCCCCTTGATGCACATCAACCCCAAGATCCTCGACGACATTATAAAACTTTTACACTTAAGTTACTTTGGCTACTATGCCATAATTAAATAGAGCCGAAGAAATAAAAGGTGGCATCATTGCTTTGATTTAGAAAAAAATCAAAGTGATGAGATGTGGCATCGTTTAAAATAGTGATGATGCGACGTCGTCGACATTGACATTAAACTTTTAAAACACTTAGATGAATAACGAAGACGCGATGTTGTCTTGATCCACTTTTCCATATAGTTCGAATTGACAATTTACCACACATGTCCAGTTCAAATTGAACAGAAAGGCAGATAGTAAGAAAAAGAAAGTAGAAAGAAGATAGAAAGAAAACCAAACAACATAGAATATCATAGCGGAAATGAATAATCTATAATATAGAACAAATCTTTACATAAAACAAAACTATAATGTTTACAGTACATATATTAATCAGAGTATACCAACCTATAGAGCACAGACAGTTATAATACCCTGTCCTTACAACTGCTTATAAACACAACTAAATTGCAATGGAAATATAGTCATCTATGTGAATACGTCTCTAGCCTCCAGCTTCCCTCCTGAAGCTCCAATCCTTCCAGCTAAACCTGGAAATATGCTCGGTCTGACTCGAGCATAAAGGAAAAACCATGCCCAGGTCAGTTTGGTAAATACAGCACGAGAATTTAAATCACGTGGAGTTTTATTCATTATAACTTTCAAAAAACCTTTAAAAATCAAAGCTGTCTCATAAGACCACGCCATATATAAACACGCTGTGTTTTTCCCTTATGATAACCAAATCCTTTTAGAAAATCCAATGATATTATAATAGTGTCTAAGTACAAATACTTACTCAAATAGCCGAAATTGTTACATTAACTAAATTCTAGCATACCAGGCTCTACAAAAAAACCGTAAAGCATGCAATGGAGAATGGATTTCCATACAATGACTATGCACTGGGGTACCACCTATCACGGTACACATCTAGAAAAATGTACCGAGGGCCTCGCGCAGGATCCCCTACAACACAAGACCGATTCTACCCCTAACCTAGATAGTACGGAATATGCTATCATCCCTGGTGTTCCCACCCTTATCGAGCTCTCCCATACACCGTAATTATAATATCCGAGGGTATCGAGAAAGGTGATAAACATACCCTAATTGTGTGCGACCCACTTAGCCTTACTGAATCTCCCTTGATTTTCAGTAATTCTGGTTGATGAGGCTAGAGGCTACGATTACCTTTTTAAGAAATTTATACTTGGAATGCTCATTGTCCTCCAACGACAAATGTACTAATAGCATTCATCCATACAAGTCCGTTCTGGGTCTAAACGAAACCGAAGGCACTATTCCTACTACATCCATTATAAAATCATCCTTAGGATTAGTAGCGACTAGCCATTGCACTTCAATGCTCCATCTTCGATTCCATACTCTTGTCTTCACTTCAAAAACGTATTCGTTGGATCTAAATGGTTTTCGGATAACTTATCTTATTCCAGTTTGTTCGAAACAACGTTCGATATTTCCAGTAAACTCAACTCCAGTCCTTTAGGAAATAAAAAGATGAAAATAAGATTGAAGATCATCTCCTAACCGTTATTAGACAAATTTCCTTATAACCATCCTAAAAGAATGAAACGAGTTTATACAAACAGTATGGCACCTCGAATGGTTGCTGCACGATATAATTCTCGTATTTCTCCTTGATATTTCCAAAGTTACGTTTTAATCCAAATTTGATAGTTGTTATTTAACTATCAAATAAATAATCATTCAATCAAAGATTCCATTTCCACTGAAATCACCAAGCCTTATTTAATTTAAATTTTAATAAATTAAATCCATTATCAAAAAGGTATATATCTATCTCACTGAAATAAGGATATTCTCAAACCATTTCCTTAAAAATATTTAAAATCTTTTAAAATAAATATTGTAAGTACCATGTAGTTTCTACCTTGGATTTGTTGCTCAATGATTCCGTCTCTATTCCAGAGAAATCCAAACTTGACTGTAGGCAATCTTTGCCTCCAATTTCCGCCATAAAAGTATACCATTACTTCCCAAAAACATTATTTAATAATTATCTCGAAATAATACTTATAACGCTTCTATATAAATTCTCCAAGTTTAATTTAGGAAAATACTCTTTATAAAAGTTTACCATATAATATATTATTTTTAACACATTATTAATATTTGAAAAAATTATCTTTGAAATAATAATACATTAATACTAAGTAACTCTTAAATAAAAATTAACTTTAAAGTCCAATTACTACAAAATAACCTTAAATAAATGATTTAAAATAAAATTTAAACATTTTAAAGAATTAAATAACTTTGAAAAAACAATAATAAATTTTTTTTAAATAACTTTTAGGAATCATAAATAATAAATCTTAAATCGTTAGTAAATAATTATTAATTATTATTTAAATGTGATTAATAAACAATAATCATTCTTAAAACGACTTTGGTTCAAAAATCAAAATCCAAATTTGGAAAAGAGGCTTGGTAACTCCAATGGTACTTAATCAAATTACCACTCATTCTACAACAATCTAGAAAAGCAGATTCAAATATTCACATCAATTTATTTTTAATAATTAATTGAACATCATATTGCCCAATATAATTATAAGGATAATGAATAGATGTCCATGCAAATATGGCAGCAGAACAGGGTTTAATTTCTCCTAGTTATTGTCTAAAAACACACATATACATAAATAATGGTAGAACGTTGATTTATTCTGCCAACAGGGGTCTAATTAAAAACAATTAGAAGAACAGTGTTTTACTCCGTTAAACAGATGTCAAAACATCGTAATTAATTTAAATTAACTCATCGTTTATTTTACCTGGCAAATAATTTCAATAGACGTGTCATATAAATTTAAACGTCGATATTTGTTTAAATCTGGTAATTAAGTTCTGGCCATTTTAAAATACCATAAAATTCCACTTGTTCAAATTCTACAACAAGTCATTCGATGATGTACTGTTCGTCGATACGAACTTAACGCAAATAGTCTCGCGTTAATTGGATTTCATATGCATTGGTTCTAATATTTTTAAATTTACAAAATATACATATTATTTAACATTTAAATTTAACATCCTACCTCAATATATTAATTTTTGGGCCGAAGCACAAACCACATGACCAAAGAAACCTGCTATCCTTCTCATCTCCTTCCCTTTTCTCTTTACATCCAGTTCCAATTTCAAAATCCACCAACCAAAACCAAGTCCCCAATTCTTCGATCGGCCAATGCTACCTTCACCCTTGTCTACGTGTGCGACTCGAGAGTAACACCCAATCTACAGCAACCATCTCCCCAAAATATGATTGCCTCCACCACCTGGAACCTTTCCCGGTGGATGCACCCATGTATGCTCGTGCACACGTTTATTTCCTCGTCGATCAACGAACAGCCGCCGCAAACAAACTCGCCTTCCAACCCTCATCATGATGGACTCGCCCTCCCCTACACCGACCAACTAAAACGAGATTCGACCATACCATCCCAAACACAAGAACTCCAGTTTTCATCCACCAATTAAAAAAGACCTCGCCTTGCCTACTCCCACCACCAGAATGCATACCAACACCACTACCATGACCCACGCGTCCTACTCTATCCCTCTTCTAAGTGTGGCACTGTTTGATCACCGCCACCATGCCAGCGAGATGGAAAGCCGAACCCATTCCAACCTTTTCCTTAAACCCTAAAATGCCATGCCCACTCAAAATCAATCCTTAATTCACAATTCCACCATGTTGAACTCCTTCTCCTCGTCATCATGCTCCTACTCGATCAAGCCGCACACCCTCTCAACAACACAAACGCTGGAAATAGGTTTTTTAGCAAAAACAATCAACTCAAGATTTCTCTCAACCTAATCCCCTAAAATCCTAATTTCTTCACTAAAATTCATGGTTTCCTCTAAAAATCATGATTATATACATTAATCAAAGAGTTAAGAATGTTGAAATTTGCCAAAAACATGGTTGCTTACTGTAAATTTAAAATTTCTTACAACATATAGTACGAAACAACCTAAAACTATTTTTAGTGTAATCTACACTTAAAAACAAACAATTCTCTAGTTTACATTATTGCCAAATTTGAAATGAAATGGGAGATATTGAAATTTGAAAACCAATATATACTTGATTTTTTTTTTTACTCTGTTAGCATTTATAGTATAATATAAAAACATCTCAGGCATTACAGATTTAAGTACTTACCTTAATCATGTTTGGAATCATTTGAAATCTTCTACTTGAATCTTAGTTAATGATCTAAAAACTTGAAAATCTTTCTTTTGCTTTTGAATTTGAACAGATATGCTTCTTCTTTACTTTTTACTTTATAGAGAAGGTTATTATTTTTTAGTTTATAAGCTTTAAAACAATGAAGCTAACACACACAAGCTTAAATACATATATGTTCATAGAAAAGAAATGACATTGTATACGTATAATATTTTAGGCTTAAGAAGGATTTGATTTGTTGTACAATGTTTTGATGGATTGACATGAATTTTGGTGACTTTGATATGAAGTTGAGGTGAAGCAGAGAAAATGTTTTGGCCTTTCTTTTTTTGGCCAGGCAGTTTTATATGTTTGTACATTATTTACTTTCAAACTTGAATGTTTTACCTTTTGCTGTAAAATTGTTTTTACCAGCCAAATGCTTACACACACGCCCGCGCACACGCGCGCGCACACACACACACACACACATATCTGTGTGTGTATGTGTGTGTGTGTGTTTCATTTGAGTCGTTTTTAGGTTTTACTTTCTTTCTCTTGTTTATTTTCTCTTCTATTTTACTTAGTAAATTTTCTTTTGATTCAAGCTTTCACTATAATTTGAGAATAAGAGATACAAAATGGTATTCAATAAAAACAATTCTAAATGTTCATATTTCTATTTATTTTTATTTTTAGATTGTAAAATTAAAAGAAATAAATGCTTGCTATTTTATCTTAAAATTTATGAAATAACGTTTTTGTTAAAACGCTGTTTTGCAAAAGATTCCCTTTTAAAATGGTTTAAATGATTTTATTTAAATTTTTCTCTTATTCCCATCATATTGTATTTTTCTTATATATATTTACTTCTCTTCCACTTTCCAACATATATTGTTTTTAATATACTATATTTATTTGTTTATAGGTACTATGTTTTCCTTTTGAATATATATATAAATATATATACATTCGTCTCTTTTTACTTATGTATATTTTGAATTAGTTTTTTAGTTTACATATACATAAGAAAATTTCAATTTTATACTCTTTCTATTTATGCAACAATATATTTCATAGGATATATTCATTTCTAATTATAATATATTCTTATTCATTTTTCATTTGTTGTGCATTTGTTTTCAATTTATATATATATATATATTCTGCTATTATACATATATACATATATATAGGAAATTCAAATTAAATCAATTTTTTATTTTATAAATAAAATATGGAAAATTCAAATATTATCTTGATTTAAAACTATATATTTTTACTACTAATCATTTAGAAAGGGATTTATTTTTATTAAAATACCGTATTATTGAATATTAAAAGCCAAATATTCAAAACTCAAGACGACAAAAATTCTAAGTCATTACAAATGCCGCCAAACGTAGGTCGTCATTGTTGTCCACTTCGACTTGGTTGGAAACATTCCATAACTACTTTAATAGTTATCCTACACTTACCTCCTCTTTGACATTGACGCTAACGAATGCGGTGAAGCTTTAGGCTAGAAGATGGCATAGAAACTGCATGGCGTTATCAAAATTAATGAGAAAACTTATTTACTGCTTAATAAAGCATATAATTTTCATCCAATCTCATTTGTTTGTCAAAATTTCATTGCACAAAAACCTAACTTTTCCAAACCCTTTTTCGAAAACCAAGTGTGAATATTATTCAAATCTCAAACATTTCTTAATTTAATTAATTGCCTTGATTAATAATAGCTTAAACGCTTTTCTAACATACCGATTCATACTAATTCGAAATCACTTAGGAAAAATCCCAAAAAGGCACATAATAGAAATAGGATATTCTTTATCGTGAAAAAATTTTAGGGTGAAAATCCACATTTAATTATAATTAAAACCCAAAAATAACTCAATTTCCTCCTTAGGAAATCCATAAAATATTCATTTCAACTTAGAAAATTATGAAATTCAAAGATCATCTCCACAATATCATTTTACACTACATATCAAAAATTCAAATCATTTGGAGATCATCGATTAAGGTTTTACTCTTAAACCTATCACTTAATTTCATGAAATCCATTTAATTCATCATTAATTCAAAACATGGCAAAATCAAACATGGCATATTATCCAATCATTAATCCATTCAGTTTCAAATCTGAATCAAAATTTAACAATCAAGATATAAAATAGAAAAGGTGGATTTGATTATTATTCGCATCGATTTTGATAATAGAGTTGAGATCTGATCAGTACTTTAGTTTCCTTAACGTTTCTCTTGAATCTCCTTTCGTATTTTGCATGATTTTTCTCTTAGCAATAGCTGGCCTCTTTATATTTCTTTTGATTACTTATGTTTTGTGAAAGCGAGAATGATAGGGGAGAGGAAGGGCTTAAGGTATGAAGGGTTTTTCTATTCCTAAATTACCTCTCTCATATGTCTATTATTCTTAAATCACAAAACAATCATTTCGACCAATTAATTTGTCAATTATGGCTCAACCATGTTGATTATCAAATCCCAATTCCTTATCACACTAAACATCACATTATTCTAGTTAATTTATCTAATTAAATCCTTTGAATGATCTTAATTATAATTAGTGGTGTTACATGCTCCCCTCTTTAAAGAATTTCGTCCTCGAAATTCGGTAAGGGCTATATACTAAGCATATCAAACATGCAAACATCTGTAACATCATATAACAATAATATTAGCCTATCGAACCAATAAATAGGCTATATATGATAAATAAAGAACACACCCTCAAATAATGCAGGATAAGTCTCTTTAATCCTGTCCTCTATCTTCCAAGTATAGCCTTTTCCATTGTCGCTTCATTGAACTTTCACCAACTTAACTGTCTTGTTCCTTAATCTCATCTCCCGCCCCAACTCGAAATGCATGTCTCATAAAATTCAGATTTGGTTCTATTACTAAATCTTTCGGTGGAGTCAGAGCAATAGTAGTCTCTGGATCATGCACAAACTTCCTAAGATGAGAGATATGGAACACATTATGGACACTAGCCAAACTATTCGACAGCTCTACTCGGTATGCGAGCTTTCCGGTCCTCTCTACAATAGGGAACGGTCCAACATATCTCGGTGCTAACTTTCCTGTATTTTCGAATCACACCATACCTTTCATCAATGACACATTGATTAAAACCTTGTCTCAACTAAGAATTCAAGATCTTTACGCCTCTTATATGTTTAACTCTTCTACCTAGACTGAGCCTCCTTCATCCTATATCGAATTAACTAAATCTTCTCTGTTGCTTCTCTCACTAGATCTGGACCAAGTACTAATCTGCCTCTTGTCTCTAACCAACATGCTGGTGATATGCATGGCTGTTGGTGCCAAAATTGGTCACCAACACCTAAATCCAGATAAAAGCACCAAATATCGGTCACAACTCACAGATAGAATATACGTAGAGGAATTAATATGAAGAACAACAAAAATTAAAATGAAACTAGTAAAGAACAACAGATTTTATAGTGGTTCGGCTGACTTCGTCCTACGTCCACATTAGGAATTTACTTTTTATTGCTGTAATAATCGATTACAGTTACAATCCAAATTTTAACAATGGCCGAGTGCCTTAGCCTTTTAGAAGAGAAAGTCCAAGAGCCGACTGAAGATCCCTTTTCCGGAACACCACATACAGTATTTATAGGCAAATCCAGGTAGACGGGCTTATGAGTAACCCAGGCCCATTAAGGCCATGGCCAAACCAGAATTATCATTGTAACCGACCCCAAGTAGTCAACATGCTGAACGGAAGTACCCCTGGCGACGACTCGAAGTAGTTCAATGCCGAACCCACTCCTTCACGACACCGATCCACTTTAGCCGATCCATGTTTCACACCGTGCCAAAGCCTGTATCCAACGCCGATCGATAATGCTAATCCCATGCCTCGCTTGTTGACCGTCTCACTTCAGTGTAGAACGGCTCATATGCCGATCCACTCGAGTCCCACGTCCCTGACCGAACCACCTCATCTAAGCCGAACCACCTCACCAAGGATGAAGGACACATGCATGGTCTCCACTCCTTGACTAAGCCACTCTTCCACACCGATCCACATCACCTAGTTGGGCCACCTCCAATGCCAAGCCATCCACATGCCGAGCAACCCACCAACATGGCCGAGCCATTCATAATGAGCCGCCTATGCCGAGCCGCCCATGCCGACCACACATGCCGAGCCGCCCATGCCGAGCCGCATCATTTTGACCGAACAAACAACATTGAACCATTCATAACCGAGCTTCTATCCACCTAACCAACTCAAACCTATCGTATTCAAACCTCATCAAACGAGTAGTCAATTTAGTTAAATCCGCCTATCCATGGCCTTGCCTAAAGACGGGTTAATATTTGCCTCCTAAACATGCCTTGCTTTGGAAGGTGTGTTTTGAATAGCCTTAAATCTGATATCTGATGTCCATTTGTTTATCCATAGTCATACCTTCCGATTCATAATCCAATCCTTTTTAGCCAAGTGCCATTGTAGTACCCTTATCCAAATCCATGACTGCTCTGAGTCGATATCCGATTCCTATCAAGTAAGCTTATCCTCATCCAATTCCATATCCATCTGAACCCGACAACCGAGTTCCAATCCATCCATGTCAAATAACCTATAACCACATCTGTGACCTCTCTGGGTTGATATCCAAATCCAGGACCACTTCGGGTCCTTGTCATGTTCATAGCCAATATCCAAATCTGTAACCTCTCCGATTTCTTTTCAAGCGCAACCTGCACCTAACGACCTATTTAAAGTAATGTGTTGGCCTGGGTCCTAGAACGATGGTAACCCTAGTCAAGTGTCCCTGAATGCTGAATATCGTCGTAGCTTAAGTCCTAAGCAGAATCCTGGTCGCTCCGAACCCTTGCAGAGCATAATCCACACTTAACGACCTGAAATAGTAACTGATAGATAACATGGGGCCTAAGTCCTAGGCCAAATCCTGGTCTCTTAGGACTCTTGCCGAGCATAGTCCATACTCAACGACCTTTTAACCAAAACACAGAAAAAAAGTCAATCAAAATCCAAAAATCCAAAATCCAGGTTTAAGCCAGAAAATCGAAAATCCATATCAAAAGTCCAAATCAAAAGCCAAATCAAAAATAAAGTATCCAAACCAAAATCTAAACCAAGAAACCATCAAAACCGGGAGTTCAAACCGAACTCCAAAGCCAAAGCAAAAAAAGCAAAATGTCCAAGTCAAAAGGGAAAAAACAGATTTCACAAACCGAAGTGTCTCGGTAAACTATCATCTAAGAGCATGCCTAAGGATTATCTCCGACCTCGTACATGAGTAAGTGATTTAGCCATTTGCCCGAAGTTTGTTACTTATTCCAAACCATCGCGATTAGTAGATGACCAACTGGCCACCATTCCTGGGCCTCGCACCTTCGTCATTCAAGGTTGGCGGTGGCCGCTCCTGTTCCACTGTCGTATTCCAGTTCCGACATATTGCTACAACTAACCATTCCTTACATGTTCCTTGATTATACCCTTTAGATGCCTGCAACTATTAGTATCATGCCAGTCCAAGTCATGAAAGAGACAGTGCCTTCCTGATGCCCTTTCGCGTTCTGAGGGTTCCTTCCTTGCCGGACTTTGATAAGGAAGGCAATCCTGAGTATCCAAGAATATCCGCTCCAATATTGCATTCGATCTTGTGTAAGTGGAGAATTTTGGTTCTCCCTAGCGCTTCCTCTTCCCTTTATCCTTGTCCTTGCCCGAGCTTTCACCGGGCAGTCCTCCATCCTTGACCATGTTTACTTCCTTTGACCTCATATCCAAACATGCAAACTCTTATCGAAGAAATCTCTCAGCTTCATAAAAGAATTCTCCGAGATCCAATGGTGGGTCCTGTATCAACGATACTTTGAAATCCGAACTATCCATGACTCCTGATACCGCAGCTATCAGAACCATTGATGGATCCGGCCGATCCACCAAAGCAATTACTGCAATAAACTGAGTTAAGAATGTCCCGAGCGATTCATCCACCCCTGTTGAACTGATGGCAGCGTCATCACGTTCTTTGGCCTTTTTATGTGAACTCGAAACTGACTTAAGAACTTGTCCACCAGTTCTGTCCATGTCCCAATGGATCCATCCTTCAGCTGTCTGAACAACATAGCAGTTATATCGGTCAAGTACAAGGGGAAACATCCGGCCAAAACCTCCTATGTTGCCCCTAACACTTACATATGCCTTGTGTATCTCGTCAAGTGGTCAGTGGGATCCGTCTTTCCGTCAAAAACTTCCAAAGTGGGCTGTTTGAAATCAGGCGGATTCCTACCTATCCCGATGTTTTGGATAAATGGACTTTTATTGACTCCCTTTGAATCCCTGTTTGTCAGACCTCCGTGAATATTCCTCCTAATAATGTCAGCCAATCCAGCGTTCCCAACCAAGGGTTGCCCCCTATCCGTATTTCCTAGCTGTCCCCCTACTCCGCATGGGAATTCTGGCACATATTCCTGGTCACGTACTCCTGTGTTTCTATTGATGCCGTGTTGCACAGCATCACCTGATATCCCTCAAACGGTTGGTCCAGCATTATCCGACGGTGTGCCCCCAAGTCTTGGTCCATCCAGGTTAATAGTTGTTTTTTGATTGGAAGCTATCCCCTACTGAGTCACTCCATCTACCTGCTGGTTGAGTCCCTCTGATCCAGCTCCAAGAACTCGAGCACTCGCAGTTCCTGATTGTCCAAATTGCCTAAGAAGAGCCTGCATCATCTCCTCTTGCCATTTCATCATCTGCTCCAGCATATAGTTCATCATGACCTTCATCTCGTCCCTAGTGATGTAGATGGAGGCTTGATTAGCTCCAGAGAAAGCCTCCTAACTTCCCTCTTGCTAACTTCTTTCTGCTGCCTGCTTCCTTGTTGGTGGTCTAGCCATTACTTTCTAGAATTCAATTTCCAAAATCCCTGAGTGCTAGCTTTCTCGGTGAAAGCACCAAAATATTGGTGCCAAAATTGGTCACCAACACCCAAATCAAAATGAACGCACCAAATACCGGTCACAGATAAAATATACATGGAGGATATTAATATGAAGAACAACAAAAATTAAAATGAAAGCAGTAAAGAACAACAGATTTTATAGTGGTTCGACTAACTCCGGCCTACATACACTTTAGGAATTTGCTTTATTGCTGTAATAATCGATTACAGTTACAATCCAAAGTTTAACCATGGTCGAGTGCCTTAGCCTTTTAGAAGAGGAAGTCCGAGAGCCGACCGAAGATCCCTTTTCCGAAACCCCATATACTGTATTTATAGGCAAATGTAGGTAGTTGGGCTTCCTAAGTAATCCGGACCCATCAAGGCCATGGACGAACTAGAATTATCATTGTAACCAACCCCGAGAAGTCGTAATGCCGAACGGAAGTTCCCCTGGCGACGACTTGAAGTAGTTCAATGCCGAACCCACTCCTTCACGACACCGATCCACTTTAGCCGATCCATGATTCACACCGATCCAAAGCCTATATCCAACGCCGATCGAGAATGCCGATCCCATGCGTTGCTTGCTGACTGTCTTACTCCAGCGTTGAACGGCTCATATACCGATCCACTCGAGTCGCATGTCCCTGACCAAACTACCTCATCTAAGACGAACCACCTCACGAAGGTCGAATGACCCATGCATGGTCTCCACTTCTAGACTGAGCCATGCTTCCACACTGATCCACATCACCTAGTTGCGCCACCTCCAATGCCGAGCCATCCACATGCTGAGTCATCCATATCACGAGCCACCCACCAACATGGCCGAACATTCTTGCCGAGCCACCTATGCCGAGCAGCCCATGCCAAGCCGCACATGCCAAGCCGCACATGCCGAGCCGCATCATTTTGACTGAAAAACCCACATTGAAACATTCATAACCAAGCTTCTATCCACCCAACCAGCTCAAACCTATTGTATTCCAACCTTAGTAAACAAGTAGTCGATTTAGTTAAATCCGCCTGCCCATGGCCTCGCCAAAAGGCGGCTTAACAATGGCCTTCCATACAAAGCTTCGAAAGGTGACATTCCTATAGTAGCCTGATAACTACTACTATAGGAAATGTCAACAAAGTGCATGTTTTCTTCCAATGAATATCTAGCATAATAAAGCATCTCTGTCACTGACACTCTCTGTCTGCCCATTTCCTATAGTAGTAGTTATCAAGCTATAGGAAATCTTCAAGAATCTTATTGACACTCTCTGTCTGCCCATTCATCTGTATGTGATAAGCAAAACTCATCCTAGCTTGATACTTAATATGTTATGTAGAGTTTTCCAGAATAAGAAAGCATCTCTGTCACTGACTATTCTACTAGGAATTTCATGCAGTCTAATTATGTTTTTTATAAATAATTAGCCAATACCAGCATCATCCTTGTTGACTTAACAGGAATGAAATGAGCACTCCTGATCAATATATCTACCACAACCCATATACTTTCATTTTTCATATTCGACCTTGGCAACCTGTCGATAAAATTAATGGATATCGAATCCCATTTCCAAACTGGTATACCAAAAGCTGAAGTAATCCACTTGGCTTTTGATGTTTGGCTTTCACTTGTTGGCAACTTGCATATTACTTTACCCATAAGCCTACATCCCTTTACATACCTTCCTAGAAGAAACTTCTCTATATATTTTGATACATCTTGGTTCCTCCGGGATGAATTGTAAATTTCGATCGATGACACTCACTAAAATTTCCCTCCTTAGGTTTCCAACATATAGAACACATAGCCGTCCATTCTTCCTTAACCAACCATTCTAATCAAGAATGAAATCTTCATCAATCATGGTTCCTCTTCTACCCTTCTAATCTTCTTAGCTAACAATGGATCATTTTTCTACTTAGAAGCAATCCTTTAGATCAATATTGATCTAAACTCCAAGCAGGATAATATGGCAATACTCTGACTAGAACTAGCAGTTGATCTTAAATGCACACTAAAGTAGTCAGTGCCTCTAGATCCTTTCATTCTACCAACATAGCTAACACCATATTCTGATGTTTCCTGCTAAGTGGATCTACAACTTTATTTCCTTACCCTAGTGTATACTCAATACTAAAATCATAAGCTGCTAAAAAATCCTACCACCTGTGTCTCATATTCAACTCTTTTCGAGAGAATAAATATCTTAAGGACTTATGATCAATGTAAACACAAATCGTTCTCCTAAAAGGTAGTGTCTCCACACTTATAATGCGAAAATCGCAAGTACCAACTCTAAATCATTAGTCGAATAACAACTTTCTATGGTCCAAGCTGTCAAGAAACGTAGGCAATCACTTTACCCCTTTGCATCAATGCAGCTCCTTACCCAGTTCCACACGTATCTATGTGCACCAATAGATCTTGATTCCAATCTGGAACAACTTACACAGGCGCATTGGCCAACAAATGCTTTAACTTAAGGAATGCTTCCTCACATTTATCAGCCAAATAAACTTTACGTCCTTTTTGGTTAGCTTTGTTAAAGGCGCTACTATCCATAATAAATCCTTTATAAATCTCCAGTAATAGCCAGCTAACCCAAGAAAACTCCTTCTCTCGGTCGGTGCCTCTGGTCTTTTCCAACTGTTAACAGCTTCAATCTTAGCAGGATCCACTGATAACCCTTTCTTTGAAACTACATGATCAAGAAACTTCATTTCCTTCTTTCAGAAATGACATTTGGAAAACTGCACCTTCGGCTGATGCTGCCTCAACTTCTTCAAGCACTATTCTATGATGAATCTCATGATCTCTTTCATCCTTAGAATATATCAGTATGTCGTTAGTGAATACCAAAATGAATCTATCTAAGTGCCCTTGAAAAACCCAGTTCATCAAGTTCACAAAGAAAGTTTGCACATTAGTTAATCCGAATGGCATCACTAACCACTCGTACGAGCCATACCTCATTCGAAATGCCATCAATGGAAAATTGATCTGTTCCACTCTTAATTGATGGAACCTTATCGCCAAATCCAACTGGAAAAATATTTGGCTCCACCCAACTGATCAAATACATCATCAATTCTCGGCAAAGGATATTGATTCTTTATCTTCTTTTGATTCAACTTCAGATAACCGATGCACAATCTTAATGACCCATTCAGTTTCTTCTATAATACCATGGCCGGTCTCTAAAGCAAACTGCCTGGTATAATTAAACTCTTTCCTTCTAAGTCTACTAACAGCACCTTTAACTCTTTCATCTTGGTAGGTGTCATCCTGCTATGTGATCTACTTACGGGTTCAACTTCTGGTACAAGATCAATTCAAAACCGAATTGCTCTTTTCAGTGGTAATCTGTAATTGGGTCAAAAACGTCTGTTGATTCTCTTTCAATTGAAACCCAATTCAATTTGTCTACCACTTCTATGGCTCTGAATTAAGCACCTAATCCAGGACTCGAATTCTCAACTGAGTATGCTACTAGCATCATATTTACTCAACCAAACCCAAAATGACCCCGTAGCCTATGAAATTGAATACATACAAACTGCAAGCAAAGTATAACCTAGCAACTCAAACTTCAGATGGTTACATCTCATCTGCAGAGTTGTGTACCCTACATTAAATTAACTATCCTTCTAGAAGTAATAAGGTATGATGGTTCTCACAATAACTAATCTACCAAACACTGTGATATAAATGAATGCAATGCACCGGTGTCAAATAGTACCCTAACTAGCATTCTATGAATAAAAAGTGCAACATCTATCATAGACTTTACTTTCTCAACAATAGTTGGTCTAGAAGATGATGGCTCTAAAGAGATTTTTTTTCCTTTGTTGGCACTGACTGGCTCTAGGTACTGATTCTTGTGGTGCCCTATATAGTCACAATTAACACATTTCAAACTTTTCTTTTCTGCAAACTTCTCCCTTTACCCGTTCGACACTCATGAGAATTCTGCTCGCATTTGAAGTAGACAACATTAGTTTTCCCTTTCTTGGTAGCTCTGCCCTTCTGAGCACCCTTCTTCTTAAAGAACTTCCTTTTCTTTCCTTGAGAACCTTGAGTCTCTAGTGACTTCTATGTCCCAAAAGTAGAAAGCATTTCACCATTTCGGATAGCTATTTCCACTACTGCATTTGATGGATCTTTGAGACGTAACATCATCGTCCAAGAAATCTTCGGCCTCAACCCTCGGAAAAATTTCTCATTTCTCTTAATCACGATGTCAACAGTAGCGTATCCATATCTATATAGCTCATCAAACTTAGCAAAATATCCCGGTATCGTCATATCCCCTTGCTCCAATTCCATAAACTTCCTGAGCAAAGTAGACTTTGCTGCTTTAAATAAAAATATTTCCTCGAATCTCCTTGGAAAATTCACCCAAGTCGACTCCTCCTCAGGTACTCCTATGGTAACAATGTTTCACTAGAATAAAGCGGCTCCCTATAGCTTTTTCAATGCTAACCTCCTTTTCTACTCATCATTCAAATCCAGATCAGAAAAAATTCTCTTATAATGTAACAGCCAGTTCTCCAATTCTACAACATCTTCAGTTCCTTGAAAAAGGCTTACCGTCAAAACTGGTATAATCTGAGCTCGGGTTGGCATAATTTTTTCCAACTGGTGCTATGGGATATACTCCTCCCTTATTATCAACTTACCTTCAACCACTTCTGTAGCTGCTACTGCTTGCATCACATCAGCATTTGCCTTTTGATTAGCATTTTCCTATCGATCTGAATTCCTTCTAGTAGTGGGTCGAGCATTGCCATTGGTTGTGGTGCTTCCTCCACTAGTTTCACTCTTCTGTTTCCTGCTTCAATATCTGTCTTTCTAGTGAGATATAGAAGAACGATTTCGGGAGATGGGAGAATAGAGATGGAATGAATACTTAAATATAGCAAATGCAAGTTTGTTACTATAGCGTTATCGCATACCCCAATCTTATTTTCTAATTCATTAGGATTATGTTTTCAAAACTTTGTAGGTTCAAAATTCTCTAAATCATAAACCAATGCTTTGAAACCAAGTTGTAATGTCCCCTATTATGAGGCCTAAAATAAACTACTACGGTTACTATAGTCATATATGGTTATTAATTCTCAACGATAAAATGGGATATTGTTAATCATATCAATAATTAGAAGCACATGAATATGAAAAACTTTCAACACAGTGTAGTAACAATTTTAATATATCAGTTCGTAGATGATATGTCATATTCATTATATAATCCAGTTCTTTAATCCACATTCAAAGAGATTATAATTATCATAAAATACGTAAAGAGTGACATACGAAGATGGCCACTTAGTTGATAAGAGTTAAAAACATGGTAATTATACAACTTTTCCATTACTTCCAAATAGACAAAACCAAACTATACAATGGAAATATTAAGCTCCTAATAGCCAGATTGTCTCCTGCATGCCTTTGGAAGCTTAATCGTCAAACTGAAAACTAAAAAACCTTACTCTCAACCTACTCAAATTAATTTTGAGCACCCAAGAGTTTAAGGGGAAAACATAAATTTTTGGTCAGATAAAATGTTCGGTGTGAATAATAACCTATCATCTCGAACCAAATAGATATTTAGCGAGATTATGCCACTAAGCACAATGAGTTTTTCCCTCACTACTATCTTGGCTACAATATTAACCATACACATCGATCCTACATCCATAATGGTTAAAACACTAAAATATATGATGATTTGCAAGATTGCAATATCTTCTAGATTACACAACCCAATTTATCTAGTTATCTGTCCAAATTTATAGTTTTTCTAGGGTCAATATGAATCTATTAGTTTTCATGGGCTAATTAATAACCTATCTCAATTCCTAGGGACAATCTGCCCAACTTCCTAGTTTTCATGGGATCACTAAGAATCTATTGGTTTCTATCAATAACCTTGTAATAATAATTTTCGTGGGCATACTATGAACCTATTGGATTCTCCAATAACATCTCTCAAACGATAGTTTTCATGGGATTGCTATGAGTTTCTATTAATAACATCATTCTGACATAGTTTTCATATTATCACAAGAAAACTATTGGACCCTTCCAATAACATTTCCCATGACATATTTTCTATGGGATGATCATGAATACGTATTGGACCCATCTAGTAACTTTTTTAAATTAATAATCTTTAGATCAATTCTGGGCATCATTTACATCTAATCCACCTGAACTCTTGGATGTGATCCTACTCACCCAGGAGTTGATTCTATTTATACTCACTACTGGGTCAACCTAGCTGGTAATTCTGTCCTTTAACACCCCAAAATGAAGTTATGGGTCACAAATAATGTGAGTATGATAATAACAAAATGCATAATAACTGATCAAATAAACAATAAGAATAAAACATCCATCATTCAATAATGTTCAATAAGTAATCTTTCATATTTCATAGTTATTAATCCTAAATAATATTCCCTTTGGTAAATTTAGCTCAAAACTTGGGCTTTTCCATCATTAGATTCCGTGAAAACATTTTTATTGTGATATATGATTAATCCCCTTAATCCATATTTAATACAAGGAAATATATAGCTCCTTATGTTACCAAACCCTTATGCCATTTATAAATCACTTTATGGATTGCATGTTTATGTTTAAAAAAGACATAAGGCTGCCTCTTTAAATTGGTAAGTTTAGATTATTGTCAACGATAATATTATGTTGACTAAGAAGCGTAAGGCTCTCTGCCTTTATTAAAATATTTAAGCATGCAACGCCAATACTCTTCATCGACCTCAATCCAAGGTTGAAGACCAAAATTTAAAAAGTTTATAAATTATATGGCTAACTACTAAAGATATAAGGTCGTCGACCCTCTTAAACCTAGGGCTTTTCTTCCCTTTAAAAACAGTTTTGAATAACATAGATACAAGCCCATTCAGCATCAAAAAGACAAGGTGCGACATCATGGCCAAGGAGCATTAACACTAAAACATAAGGTCAGCGACCATGATTCACATCGACCCTAAGACCCTCGATGACATTATAGAACTTTTACACTTAAGTTACTTCGGTTATGCCGCTTGTTATATAGAGTCGAGGATATAATAGGTGGCGTCATTGCCTTGATTTTGAAAATAATTGAAGAGATGAGATGTGACATTATTTAAAATAGTGATGAAGACATATGACCTCGCCGATGACGACATTAAGCTTTTAAAATGCTTAAATGAATCACAAAGGCGTGATGCCGCCCAATGTAGGTTGCCATTGTTGTCCACTTTGACTTGGTCGGAAACAATACATAATTACTTAAGTAGTTATCCTATGCTTACCTCCTCGTTGACATTGACACTTACGAATGCGGTGATGTCTTAGGCTAGACGATTGGTATAAAAGTAGCATGGCATTATCGTAATTAATGAGAAAACTTATTTATTACTTAATAATGCACATACATTCACACAATCCTATGTTTTTGTCAAACTTTCAATGGATAAAACCATATCTTTTCCAAACCCTTTTTCAAAAACCTGGTGCAAATATTTTCCATGTCCAAAACATTTCTCACTTTAATTAATGAATTTCCTTAATTATTTAAAAACTTAGATGCTTTCTAGTATATTAAATTCATAAATTTGAAATCACTTGGGGAAAATACTCAAAAATCACATAAATTAGATAATATGATATTCTTTATCCTATAAATATTTCAAGGCCAAAATCCATATTTAATCATTTAAATAATTAAGACCTAAAATTAACTTAATTTCCTCCTTAGGATATTCATAAAATATTTATTTAAGCTTAGAAAATTATAAAATTAAAAACCCATCTCCATAATATCATTTTATACTACATATCAAAATTTCCAATCATTTAGAGATCATTAATTAATATTTTGCTCTTAAACTTATCATTTAATTTCATAAACCCATTTATTTCATCATTAATTCAGAACATAGCAAGATCAAACATGGCATATCATTAAATCATCAATCCATTCCGTTTCAAATCTGAACCCAAGTTTAACAATCAAAATGTAACAACGATGAGATGGATTTGATTATTATTCACCTCTATTTTGATAATAGAGTTGAGACTTGATGAGTGCTTAGTTTCTCTAATTTTGCTCTTGAACCTTCTTTAGATTTTTCATGATTTTCCCCTTAGCAATAGCTGGCTTCCTTATATTCTTTGCTTGCTTATATTTTGTGAAAGTGAGAATGATAGGGAGAGGGAGGGTTAAAGGTATAAAGGGTTTTTCTATTCCTAATTTACCCCTCTCATATATCTATTATTCTTAAGTCACAAAATAATATTATTAACCAATTATTTAGTTAATTATGGCTCGACTATATTGATTATCAAACTAAATTCCTCATCGCACTACACATCACATTACTTTATTTAACTTATCTAATGAAATATCCTGAATAATATAAATTAAAATTAAGGGTGTTACGGATTTGTTGCAATAAGAATATTTTTGTGTTATATGTAACATTAGACTAGGAATGACAAAACCTACAAAACCTAAGATGTCGATTACTAAAATGTCAGTTTGATCTTTTTTCATAAAGTGCAACTTATTTGATATCCTTAAATGTCAAGGATAAATAAATGCACTTTTGTAAAGAGTTTGGTTTGGTCTTCCACCAAGGGTTTTCTTTTGAATGGTTCAACCATTTGGAAAGGAAAGAGCGTGTTTAAGAGTAGTTGTAAGATAGGCATGGTTGAGATGAAGAGAGTAAAAGATCACCTTCGCTTCATAAAAATACATCAAAAATGTGAACTGTATATAATATTAGTTGATACGTGTTATGAAATAAGAAATGTGATATCTATTCCGATTATTTCCAATTGGAAAATTGTTTTCTAGGAGAGTTATTTCTCCGAGTTTAAGATATTTGATCTAAAACTTTTAACTATAAACTAATTATAGTGGATAAAACAAAATCCCATTATAAGTGATCGGATGGACCTTTATATTTCATACGTTGTTATAGTAATAGAGAAAATAGTAGAAGCATACTTTGTGACACTTATTAGTGGATGAATTAAGTTATGAAAGATTGTCTTCATAAATATACCAAGTATTATTTATGAAATAACAACTATATTTCAATATTGTCTAAAAGTAGATATAATTTTATTTTATTATGAATACTACGAATATTCCCTATAAGATAAATCTATAATAATAATATTTGTTCTCATAACAAAAGCAATGCATTTGTAAGTGATTTTTCACAATTATTTTGGAATTATTGACTAAGACATATCTCTAAGAAATAATTCTTCAATCATATGATTATGAATCATATGGTACGTGAGTTGTATCTCAAATGATTAAGGGTAAAGAACCCATTTTGTGGGAATGAAAAAATAATCAGTGAAACTTATCGATTGACAAATATAGATGTATGCAGTCAAAGGTCTAACGGTATTAAAATGGATCCACTTACTTTGTTGATCACCAACGAATTATGATAGAAATAAACTTGTGTATTTGACACACAAATGGTGTATCTGTGATATGCTCACATATTATAAATGAAAGTATAAAATATAACATGTAAAGGAAATAAAATAATTCAATTTGATCGTATACATGAGTGCATTGGAAAAGAGTTCCTAAATTAATTAAAATGAATAAGATTTTTTCTCAAAGTCACTCTTTCCTGTATTACATAATGATGTATCGATAAGGAGTAACCAGACTTTGTCGAACAAACAACGATTGATGATGAGTGAAGTTGAGTTAACTTCTTTCTTTAGGAACGTGTACTTAAGAGCAAGTACATATGTTAAATTTTGTTTCATCTAAAGCACATGAAATCGTAAACGATAAGAGTTAATAAGAAAACCCCTACATATCCAAGGTCACGGAGTTGACAGGTTGTGTGAACCGAGAGGAGGCTTTATGTAATATTTTCTCATCAGAAATCTTCTGTGGATCACCCCAAAGAAGCATGTAAACAACCAACATTAGTTGACTAATTTATGTTATGAATATAAGTTCTATAAACTCAAAATTTAACCTTTTTATACGTATACAAAGGTAGTCCATATAAGGTTTGTGAACACTTATTCCATTGTATTAAGAAACAACTATTTTTCCATGAAACACCAAATTAATAAAAAAGAATTTATTTTAGAAATTATTGGTAGTGATATAAATTTGGAAATGATCCAAAGATAAAATTGTTTATGTAAGATGAAAGTAAATTAACCGAGCTAAAATAGACATGACTCATTAGAATTTCTAATAAGAACTCTCGTGCATTAAAGAGAAATTATGAGTTTCTTGCCAATGTGGAGAAAAGCATTGCTAACAAGCCATAAAGATTATTGACTTCGCCATATGGTATGATGCGCAATATGAAATGGATTCCAAGTATATAATCAAAATATGATGATAGTTGTACCTAAAGTTATATGGTCCATCAACCACAATTGTGTCTTCGGGAAGACGAACAATGCAGTTGGAATATAGTAAGCAACATTAATGAGAATAATATTGTAAATTTGAATTTTTGAAATTAATGAACAGATTCGACATTCAATGTGCTTAAGTCAATTTGGATTTTGCTTGCAAAATTATCGCCAAGTACGACTTTGAGTTTTGGATATATATGTGTGTGAGGGTGTGGGTGTGTGTTGAAATAGATGTTTAAAATAATGAGTTAGAACAGACTATTTTCGCATAACAACCAAAATGTCATGAGGTCAGTGGGAGTGAAATTGAGTTTATGAGTATTAGATAGGACTCAAGAACCGATACAATCATATCATTCGATAAGCATCGGTTTTGAGAAACTATTTTGACAAAGAAATCAAAAGATTTGATTTTCAGTCAAAATGCAGAGGAAGCATGTGTTTTGTAAGAAAGAATATTAAAAGGTACTAGGATATTTCTAAACTATAAGTAAACAATATACTATTGTTGATTAATAATGATGTACCTATGTCAAAATAAGTTTTAGTTTAGTTGTTTAATCCTTGATATTGTATTGAAAATGCCATATTTCATAATTAGTATAAAAGGATGTTGGGTTTATCCCTAATGGTATACATTGACACCATGTTAAAATGTTTAGTATGGAGCATATGGGATAGATTCCTTAAGCATTAGCAATATGAATTATCATATATGTTATATTGCCTACTTATCGCAATATGCTTATGTCTCTGATACATTAAGCAAGTACCAAATCTAAATCACTATCAGTACATGGTAGTTAAGAGTATTCTTGTGTATTTATGAAATACTAGAGAATTGCTTATAGAAACAACAAACTCCTTATAAAGGAATGTTCGAAATCGAAATTCAAAATATTGTATGCTAATCCAAAATTTATTTCAACCTTAGTTAAGGAGCTTTAATTTTGTTCCAAATAATAGGAAGTGCCATAATTAAACCAATGGGCCATGTACATTGCATTGAATAGAACAATAATAAGAATGATATATATATATATATATATATATATATATATATATATCTTTGCGAGTGTGTGTGTATATGAACAAAATTATGACTAACCTATGAGTGATTCCAAATGTTGAGAATCCAATAACATTGTTATATGATAACGTTGTGGTGATAATAATCACTAGAAAACCTTGAGCTCGCTAGAAGTCGAGTAACATATTCTAAAAGTCCCATATGATATATCCAATTAATCAACATCTGAGAGAGTTTCTTGACATAGTTGATAATTAAGGCAATGTAACATAACTATTCACTAACGACAAGCTCGATTAAAAAATTGATCTAAGGATTACAAGTCCATAATGTAGCCCAAGTGCAAGTAAGAGACTATAAGAGTTAAAGGTAAGTCGCCTTAGGAGTGATTATGTAATTTGTAACATGTATCTAACTGTATAACCAATCATGTTCATGATAAGAGTATTTGACTTCTATTATATACATTTTATATTGTGATATGATTAACTAATCAATTAATTTACAGTATGTTAAGTACAAAATCATTAAATGATACGTTATAATAGTTACAAAACATTGTAATCACGAGAACATTAACACAATATAAATTAACATGTTATTTTAAATATTCAATATCATTATGTTTCAAGAAATGATATCGGCACATCCATTGAGATCAAAGTAGTAAGCTCTCCAAATGTTAGGCAGTGTATTACTTATAGTTATTGAGGGCGCTAATGGATTAAAAACTGATAGTTATTGTGTTTGCACAAAAAATGGACAAACACCTCCAAGTCGTATTATTTTAGTTGAGTATGTGTGATTTTCAATGATTTTAGATGAGTATGTAAATATGAGAAAAGTAAGGGCTGAAATGTAAAAGACACGCAGATTTATAGTGGTTCGGCCAGAATGTGCCTACGTCCACTTTATATGTTATTATCTTTCTTCTTCCAGATTACAAGTACAATGCTTTGTATACAAGTGTATGAAAGTAGTTTGAAAGTTCCTTCCTTGCTTGAGCTCTCAAACTTGTCTGCCATTGTTGTACCCCTGCCCCTCTATTTATAGAGTGAGGTAGGGGGCAGGGGTCTTGGAAGTATATAGATGCTGGTGGGCCCGGGCTGAAGCAATCTGGCCTGGTAGCATTCTGGTTCGGCGGAGCTTGGTCCGGCCGTGTTTGGAGAAGTTGGAGTTTGGTCCGGTCATGGTTGGTTCGGTGGTAGTGGGTTTTGGACCGGTGATGGTGTGTTTTGGACCGGTGATGGTGTGTTGGTTCGGTCGTGGAAGTGGTCCGGTGGTAGCATGGAGATGGAGTTTGGACCGGTGTTGGTTCTCATCCGGCAGTGGAAGGTTGGTTCGGTCTTGGCTGGTTCATCAGTGGGGGAATGCCGGATGGGCTTGAGTTTGGAGTGCCGAATGAACAGAGGTTTGGAAAGCCGAATGAACTGGAAAGCCGAATGAAACCCAATGCTTGCCATGCCGAATGAGCTTGTGTGTGTTAGGTTGGTTGCTGGCTGAATGCTTCCTTGCATTGCTTTGCCGAGTGGACTTATGCTTGTATTGTTGAAAGGGCTTTGTATTCGGATCTTGAGTGGAACTCTGGGCTTACATACGCTTGCTGGTTGCTTCTTCTTAGCTTGATCGTGGTGGAGACGCGCTCGACATTGATATTCCAGTTTTGACCAAAAAACGGGATAACAAAGTAGAGGTTGCTCGCGAGCCCGGGTGAAACTGCGGCTTCTTGGTCTTGAGATCTTCTGGGTGAAAATCCGCCCAACATTTGCCCCCCAAAGTGGGGCACGTGCTTGCACGTGTCGCGCTTTGTTTCTCGTTGGTGGGAAGACTCGTCTTGTAATGTCATGGGCTGGATGTTTATATCTTGTGGATGTCCTGCAAAGAGATTTATAGTTTTAGTGTGGTTTCAAATAACGACCGTTCGTGGTCGGAATATTTGAGATGGAGTGGACTGTGTCGCTCGGGACGAGCAAGCGTGCCCCGAAGGGGCTTAGCATTATCGATGCCAGGTTCACGTTAGAGTGGGTCCCTGGGTCGTTTGCCAAGGTGGTTTATCGCCAGCTCAGAGCATGCCTAGTGATCGTTCGCGACACCGTACATGTGTAAGTAGCTTAGCCATTTCACAATTATCAAATATCCATTTGACCGATGGGCTTAAAAATGCGTGTCAAAGTGTAAATTCCCACGATGGCAGGGTTGATAACCATTCAGAGCGTGCCTATGGACCATTCGAGGTCGCGTGCACGTGTAAACGATTTAATCCACGTTGGTGAGGATTTTACGACTTATTCATCGTTATCATAATCTTATTTTATTAGTTAGTTCTGGAGTTCGGGACTTATCTGAGTGAAGCGCCCTGCATGCCCCCTGTTTCTGGTTTCTGCTGGTAGAGACAGTTACATTCGGTTTCGAGTAGGCATATATTCTTATTCGTTTGGGGGTTGGTTTGGTATGGAAGGTTTCATTCGGTACATAGTTGGTCCGGTTGTTGTTGGTCTGGTTGTTGTTGGTCCGGTTGTTGTTGGTCCTCGTTCGGCATGGGGTTGGTCCGGCAGTAGGTTCTCGTCCGGTATTCCAGAGCTCGCCTATATATAGAGGCTACACCCCCCTTAGTTTTTCTTTACCGAACAAGAGGAAGCCGAATCATAAATCCACCGAACCAAATCTTTGCCGAATCAAATATTCGCCGAATCAGGTATATACCCTCTTACCGAATGAACTCGATAACCGAATGGGCTTATGCCGAATGGGCACGAAAGCTTTGTTTTGCCGAATGAACCACAGATTCCATTGCCGAATGGAAGCCAGATCCTATTGCCGAATGAACATGAACTTGTACTGCCGAATGAACGTATAAGACCCTAGTGCCGAATGGTCTTGAACCTCCAGTGCCGAACGAACTTTGTGTCTGGACTTTGAGTGGAACTCCGGACTTATGTATGCTTGTTTGTTTATACTGTCGTTCTAACATCATGCTTTTTACTTTTGTGTATGCAGATAAATGTCTCGCAAAGTTGAAACTCGATCGGGCAAGAAGAAATCCAGGGATAGCGGAGAAACTTCTGCCGTGCCCCCAGCTCAGCCAGATCCAGCACAGCACGGACCCGCTCCGAGGTCACTAGTCGATGGGTATGGTCCCCAGGAGCTTCTCGTCTCTCCTCCTGATTGCTTTCCTAGCTCCTTAAAGGAGGAGCAACTTGACGTCATATCCCGTTCCTTTGGGATAGATAGGGCTCTTATGCTGCTGCCAGGAGATGGGGTGATGCCATATAATCCTCCCGAGGGCTACTTCGCTTTTAGCAGATACCATTGCATGTGCGGCGCTATCCCCCCTATCAACGCTCGGATAGTAAGCTTCACCACCTATTTGAAGGTGGCTCCTTTCCAGCTCCAGCCTAACTCATATGCCATCCTGGTGAGCCTCTTTGTTATCTTCCAGAGGAGGTACGGGCGTCCTCCTTCTAACCGGGAAATCCGATACTTGTACAACCTGAGAGGCTATAAGAAGGGGTCTCCGTATATTAGTCTGGAGGCGGCCGTGCCCTTCAAACCAGTTCTGGACTTGTATTCCAAGTTCACCATGTTCAAGAAAGAGTGGTTCTTCGTCAAGGACGATGCTGTTTCTTTCCGCCTTTTCACTTCCGGCTGTAAGATTGATTTCATTTATATTTTTCATGTGTTTTAACTGTAGTGTTTCTTCTGACATGCTTCTATTTCTGGCTAGCGACAGGTGGTATTGCAGTCGTGGAGGACGATTCCTTAGTGCGAATGGTTGCTGAACTAAAGGCTATTCCGGCACGGGACCGGTCGGCCTCTTTCTTGATCAGGAACGCAACCCTCTTGGAGTATAATTTGATCTTACCGCGCCAGTCCGTGGTTAAGCAAAGAGACACGGCTGAGGAGAAGGCTGCTAAAGCTAAGGAGGGGGATAAGGTAAAGAGCGGTAAGAGGGAGCCTTTCGCAGAGCGTCCCGTGGTCGGGGGGAAGAAACTGAGGAAGTCCGATGGCCCTTCTCCAAGTACTTGCCCGATTGTCCCGGAGGAGGAAGGTGTAGAAGAGGAGGAAGGAGGCGAAGTTGGAGAAGGGTCGGAGGGTGGAGGAGATGGCGAAGGTCAAGGTGGTAGTGGTGTTGCTGCTCTAACCTCTGAACAAGACCTCGAACTGGATGAGGCTCTCCGTCGGGCCTTCGGGGAGTCGGAGGGAGAGTCGGAAACGGAGAAGGGAACGGAGAAGGCAAAGGAAACCGGCAAAGCTGTGGCTGGCACTGACCCATCCTCTAAGGGTTCCTCAGCTAGGGTGATTCCGGCGATGCAAGGTGAACTTTTGTCTTCTGCCGATTCTATTTTCGATAAGGACTTAGAAATTTTTTACGGTTCACTTCCGTCCTGGAATGAGATCCAGGACTTATTGCAGTATCCCACTCCTCCGCCGGGTTTGTATAATAGACGTGTCTCCTCACTTTTCTTTCTTTTTAACTTAGCATATTTTTTGAATTGCGGATTATTGTATGTTCGTAACACTTGTTCTTTATTCCAGGGGCAGGCCAGGCGGGTAAAACGTCGGATGTTCGACACCGCCTTGAACAATTTAAGTCGAGGAGAGCTTCCGCGAAACATTCTACTGATCGCACTGGGGACGTAGTCAAGTACCGCCCTCTTCTTGGGGTCATCGAAGAGGGCATTCAGAAAAGGAAGCGGAGCCGTTCCTTATTTGAGTCTTCTTCTGCTTCGCAGCTTCCTACTCTGCCTCCCCCTACTCAGCCTCCTTGTGATACTACGGAGGAGAGCACGGAGCCCTGCCCCCCTCCTCCTCCTTCCAAGAGTTCTACTGTCATTCATATAAGGCGTCCCGATGTGCCTCGCCCCGTGCCTCGTGACCCTTTTGCCGGCCATCCTGATTTAGACCCAAGTTTTCGGGACATTTCATTCGATGAGACCACGGGCGAGCACCTCCTTCCCCGCAACCCCATGGTAAGAGTGCTGGACGAGGCCAAATCTTTAGATCTTGATTTACTTACTACACGGGTAGTCACCATGGGGGATGAGGCCAAAGCTAATATCGACCGGGTGGCCGCAGAGACCAAGAAGTTAATGGAGCATCATGCTAAGTTGGTCAAGGCCGGGGAAGAGATCGGGAGTGCTAACATTCGGTTGAGGTTAAAGGTTGCCGATCAGGCCAAGCAACTCGCCGACCAAGCCATCCAGATTTCCCAGCATGAGGAAGCCTCCAAGCGTCTGAAAGAGACCATGGAGAAGGCCAGTAGGGCGGAATTACGGAAGATGGAGGTCGCTTGCAGGGAACGGATTAACATAGCTATCGCAACGGTGGATGAGGTTCGAAATGCGGATCTCGAGCGGGTAGAGGAGTTGTCAGGGAGGCTCGAGGCTGCGGAGATGGCTCAGGCCGAGTTGAAGGAGGAGATGGAGGAGATGAGGAGGTCCCTCAAGTTGAAGGAAGAGGAAATGAGGAGGTCACTCCAGGCTGACTGCTTGAGATACCAATCAGAGAGGGACGTCGCCATCGCCAAGTTGCAAGCTTCCGAGGCCCGGGTGAGGGAGTTTGAGGAAAACGAGGGGATGATGGATGAGATGTTGCAGGATATGTACTTCCACACTTGGAAGGAGGGCGGCTTGTCTTGGATGGACGATTACCCTCGGGTCATGGCCAAGGTGTATCTCCAGGCTTTAGAGGAGGCCAGGGTGAATGCGGGTAAGGAAGGCGGAGAGGCTTTCAACTTGAGTGCGGTTACTGCTCAGTTCTCAAAGGAGGAGCAAGCGGCGGTGAAGGAGGGGATGCGGCTACTCGCTGCAGAGGAAGCGGGCGTGCAGTTGGATGATGAGGATCAAGCGGCGGATGCTGGTGAGTTATTCTTTTCCCTTTCTTTTCTTTTCGTGTTTTCATAACTTGATCGTTCGTTTAATGAATTCCTCTTCTGATCTGGACAGGTGGGACTTCAGATCCACATGCTGGGGGCTCCGATCCTGCGGCTAAGTAGGCTGGGGGAGTTGGTGATGGAGTGTGGATGCATCTGCCATCTTTTTGTTTCTTTTTTATCACTGTTCATGTTAGTCTTTGATATGCAACTGTAATAAAATTATTTGCAAAGAATAACTTCGTGTGATCTTATAATATAAGCTGATTTTGTCGTGTTTAAATGTTGTTGCTATCTTTATGTGCTGTGTGAGAAGTATAATTATGTATATGCCTGTGATTCCACTTGTGTTTGATGTTAAGTTTTTGCTTGAAATATAATTTCACGTTTTGCAATGTCAGTGTATGAATAAGTTATAGTTACGCATTTATGTACAAGAGAAGAGAGTACCGCCCTTTATGTTTTATTCGCAGGCGGTAGCTTTGAGTGTCTTGTGTAACTGTTCACGGGTATAGCAGAGCGCCCTGCTACCCAGCACGCAGGCTTAGAGCCTCATGAGTGAATGCTTCCTATTTGGTTTCCTGTACTTTAGAGTTTGTTATACAGGATAGGAGAAAAATATTTAAATGAAATGGAAATATAGTAAAAGTAAAACTTCCAGTCACGGAAGGCCGTCGATGTGCTTAAGTTCGTGGCAAACGGGTTTTGTAGTCACTTTCCCTAGCTGTGGGTCTTGGAGACATTTGTCACCCATCTTACGCCTCCGCGGGGAGTTTTCTTTTTTACCACAGCCGCACTTAAGACACATCGGAGCCGAGATCGCGCACGGTAACTACCCGAACCATTATGGTCCGTAATCGTGGGTATTATTCGATTTACCGTGGCCGGCTAGCGTGGGTGCCGTTGGCCGTGAACTACCCCTGGCTGGCCACACCTTATGTTGGGGCTTAAAGTAGGTTCACAGTTACCGACGAGCCGAACGCCGTAATGAGCTGCCATCGGCTATAGTCGGCCTTTATGATGACTTATAATCGGCTCATTACAGTTGGCTTTGAGGGCAGGCGCACAATGAGTTAACCCGCAGCAGAGGGATGCTGGAGCAAAAGTGTCTCATTGGCGAGTGCATAGAATCGTAGCGTACCTGTTAGGCCTAGTCCAGATGAGGCCGCGGTGCATCTTGAGTGGAGATGCCATAGGATTTTGTTCAACAGAAAGGGATAAAGCTTAACAAGCAGCCAAGATATGAAGGCACAAGGTAACAAGAGATAAGATTTTTAAAGTGGTTCGGCACGATAATGCCTACGTCCACCGTGTTAATACGCTTCATATGGGCGGTACGTGTTAAGCAAAGTATCGACGGAGGTGTCGGATGTTCCAAGCCCTCTGGAACACCACTCCGTCCACTGTTGACAAAATATAAGCTCCGTTGTTGTGAAGATCTTGATGAATTTCATATGGTCCGTCTACTGGTGCTTTCATGGTTAGGTAGCATGACAGGCTCAGCTATATCCGACCCCTGCCTGGCACCTCCCCCGTTGGGTTTGGTTCCAAGTGTTTCCTCAGGTCGGAATTCGGGCTGAGTCCGGGCTCGGCTCCTACCATGACCATTTCTTTATTAACCTCTTCGAAGAAGAAAGGTCATTGTTGTCTCACAGATCCTCCAGATTGGGACTCGGTCCATGATTCGGTGTTGCGGGAGGATCCGCATGAGGATAAGATCTCCCTCTTGTAAGCTGCGATGCTTGATTTTGGAGTTGCATTGTGCTGCCACTTTTTGCTTGTGGGCTTCTGCTTTTAAGTGTTGCATCGTTTCTCCTCTCCTCAATCAGATCCAAAGACATGAGGAGGAGTTCTTCGTTTTCTTCTGGGTTGCAGTGGGTCCCATGGTGAGATGGCGCTACAGTTTCAACTGGGGGCATGGCCTCCAATCTGTATGCCAAAGAGAAAGGAGTATGCCCCGTTGATGTTCTATGAGAGGTGCGGCAGGCCCAGGGTGCCGTAGGAAGTTCGTCCACCCAAGCGCCTTTTGACTTTTCAAGCTTCTTCTTGGTTAGGGTTTTGAGAATTCTGTTGACAGCTTTGACTTGTCCGTTTGCCTGAGGATAAGCTACAGATGAGAAGCTTTTGTGAATTATGTGCTCTTGGCATCGGTTGGTAAACTCTTTGTTGTCAAACTGGAGTCCGTTGTTTGATATGATCTTGAGTGGGACTCCGTACCTGCATAGAATATTTTTTGATCAAGAAGTTGATAATTTATGTAAGAAGTTGATAATTTGTGCCAAAGATATTTTATTTTAAAGGGTCCGCTTCCACCCATTTGGTGAAATGATTAAAAACATCCTTCTAGCCATCCAGGACAAAGTTTAAAGCAAGGGAGGGGGGCAAGAGTCAAATCTCTGTCCTGGTTGATATAAACGCTTTCCTCCCTTCTTGCCCCCAGCGTTATCTCTAGAGTCATTTCTTCAAACGTCCTTTGTTGCAGCGGGAGTGTCGCCATGGGTAGTCTTAGCCTGTTGTCCTGACTGTCTTTTAGCGGTAGCGTTTTCAAGCCTCATATACTTCCCAGCTTCATGGAAGAAGTCAGGTAACGTAGCTGGTTTATCTTTTGTTAACCTCCTAGCAAACTTGGTATCCGGATGCACGCCACTACAAAGGGCCGTTAGGATAAGTTTCTCATTGGCATCTTGAACTGTTGCTGTTGTGGCGTTGAACCGTGTTAGATATTGTTGCAGCGTCTCTCCGGATTTCTGTTTGATATTGGATAGAGAATAAGCATCCTTGGGTTGTTCCACATGGATGAGGAACTGGCTAATAAACCTTTCTTTCAACATCTCCCATGAGCTGATGGATCCTCGGGGTAGATGGCAGAACCAGGAGGTAGCTAGATCTGCTAGGAATAGCGGAAAGCATTTACATAATACTCCTTCTGTTGCTCCACTCATGAGCATATGCTGGGTGTATCTCTGTAAGTGTACGATGGGGTCGGAAGTTCCTTTGTAAGGTTCCATGGTTGGCATTTTCCATTCCCGGGGGGCGATGGTAGTTTCGATATTTCGGGTAAAGGGGCTGGTGACCCTAGCGCCTATCCCCCGGTCCCTTTGCTCTCGTTGGACACACTCTCTGAATAATCGTGCCATTCGTTCGTCCGAACTTGGAGCGGACAAAAATGAGCTTAGTTCTTCCCTGCGGGATCTATCTCGTCCAGATGACCTTTGCTGTCTCCGAGATCCTCCAGATTGAGACTCATCCCATGATTCAGTGTTGCGGTTGGATTCCTCAGCATCCCTTAAGCGTGACATAAGTTGGTCCACTAAAGCTTCTTGTTGGGATGTGAAGCGGTTGGTTACTTCAGCCACAACTCTGTCTAGATCTGCCCTAGTTATTGGTTGTTCGGTGGCAGGAGCTATCAGATTTGCCTGGTATCCATCTGGTGCTGCTGTTGAAATTGGATGATCCTCTTGATCTGGGGCTACTGGATCCGGAAGACTGCTAGTTGCGATGTTCTTTCCTTTGTTAACATCCTTCCGTTGCTTGGAAGGCATGATTTCTAAGCGACGAACGTCGTTATGAGGAAGAAGGTTGAGTGGGAGAAGCTGAAGCTTCGAGTTCAACTCTCAGTGAAAGCACCAAAAATGTTTGCACAAAAAATGGACAAACACCTCCAAGTCGTATTATTTTAGTTGAGTATGTGTGATTTTCAATGATTTTAGATGAGTATGTAAATATGAGAAAAGTAAGGGCTGAAATGTAAAAGACACGCAGATTTATAGTGGTTCGGCCAGAATGTGCCTACGTCCACTTTATATGTTATTATCTTTCTTCTTCCAGATTACAAGTACAATGCTTTGTATACAAGTGTATGAAAGTAGTTTGAAAGTTCCTTCCTTGCTTGAGCTCTCAAACTTGTCTGCCATTGTTGTACCCCTGCCCCTCTATTTATAGAGTGAGGTAGGGGGCAGGGGTCTTGGAAGTATATAGATGCTGGTGGGCCCGGGCTGAAGCAATCTGGCCTGGTAGCATTCTGGTTCGGCGGAGCTTGGTCCGGCCGTGTTTGGAGAAGTTGGAGTTTGGTCCGGTCATGGTTGGTTCGGTGGTAGTGGGTTTTGGACCGGTGATGGTGTGTTTTGGACCGGTGATGGTGTGTTGGTTCGGTCGTGGAAGTGGTCCGGTGGTAGCATGGAGATGGAGTTTGGACCGGTGTTGGTTCTCATCCGGCAGTGGAAGGTTGGTTCGGTCTTGGCTGGTTCATCAGTGGGGGAATGCCGGATGGGCTTGAGTTTGGAGTGCCGAATGAACAGAGGTTTGGAAAGCCGAATGAACTGGAAAGCCGAATGAAACCCAATGCTTGCCATGCCGAATGAGCTTGTGTGTGTTAGGTTGGTTGCTGGCTGAATGCTTCCTTGCATTGCTTTGCCGAGTGGACTTATGCTTGTATTGTTGAAAGGGCTTTATATTCGGATCTTGAGTGGAACTCTGGGCTTACATACGCTTGCTGGTTGCTTCTTCTTAGCTTGATCGTGGTGGAGACGCGCTCGACATTGATATTCCAGTTTTGACCAAAAAACGGGATAACAAAGTAGAGGTTGCTCGCGAGCCCGGGTGAAACTGCGGCTTCTTGGTCTTGAGATCTTCTGGGTGAAAATCCGCCCAACATATTGGATAATTATGGAATGACTCACTCGAGATTTTAGTATTGGTTAATAAAAATTAGATCAAAACGGAAATCACAAAGTGATGATTTTCCATAGTTCTTTTGACTTGAGAATATTGTTGACTTGCAATGTGGATACTTCACTTTTGTACAGTTCAATCATGGCCAACTTTTGTACAGTTCAATCATGGCCAACTTTTGTATAGTTTGGTCTGAGTTAAAGAATTAGAGTGAAACACTATTCAATAAAGAAATCTTTTACATATTTGTATCAGACTAATAGCATGGTTAACTATCGCCAGCTCAATGTCAACATCTCTGGCCAAAGTAATACAATAGTGTCAAATGTTATTATTGATTCGAGGACTTTATTTATGTACTAACCCACTTAAATGTGAATGTTTGGAATTTTGACCAAAATAAAATTCCATAAGTCCTAAACTGGTATATTGTTGGTGAAAATAATTGGTCTAAATAATCGTTACTAAATGGTATCGCTTAAATTGTGAAATTGATTTTACCATTGGAAGTTAATACACGATAAATTCTATCAAACTATCATGCCACTAGCTAACGTGACGTGTGAACATTGATATTTAAACTAGTTGATATTAATCGCTAAATAAATTTGCACTTATGAGTTATGCAGCTGCATTGATGGTTTCTTCGAAATACCACACGATTTATTGATTTATAAATTTTATAATTTAATTAGATTAGTTAATGTCAATGAAATATTATTTATTTATTTGATGCACTACCTGCTACTGATATTTCTGGGTGTCATTGGTAGTTAGTTGGGTGCGTACACAAAAGTTATATACGTACGCATCGATATACGATATTGGTACACATTTAAATACAATTTAATTAACACTGATTGGTAAACAAGTTTGAGGTTTCATTGGCCTATATAAGCCTATGATATGGTCGATCTTGGTAGAGAGATATGGTGTTTGAATTTCATATCCAAATTGGAATGCCACGCAAAAGGAAAAAGAGTAAAAGGAGTAGAACTCATCCTCGCTTCTCTCTCTATTTAACCCATGCTAGCCTCTATATTTTTAAGACTCGATCCCTCCACTTCTTTAATAGCTAAACTCACCTTCCTCCACCACCATATAGCTGAGCTTCCATTTAGTAATAATACGTCAAAAAACTCAAATTCAAGTGGTACTCTTGGAAATTGCAAGGTTTGGTGTGGGTTCTTTCAAAATTTAGGAGATATCCATGAATTAAGGGAACTTTAAGGCCACCTCTTCAAGATATAAAATTCTATTTTACAATTTCATAATAGTCGTATCAATTTAACGATTTTATATGGATATTGATTATCGTCATCATATCAAATTACATTTTGATATCGTTAAACAATTATTATTTTGATATAGATTAAGTCGTAGTTTCAATTTTTAAAGCAAATCAAAAAATAAATTTTTTATTTTTTCTAGCTATATTCAGTTTATATATATATATATATATATATGTATATAAATCAATAAATGTATTAATTAGTTATTACGTTTTTAAATATTGTATTATCGATTTAAAATTTAAAACAATGAACATGGGTTTTTAATATAGTGTGTGTGTATTTCATATTAATCTAACATACATTCGAAAAAAACTAAATTAAATTTTTGTTCGATCGATAATTAGTGCATTTAATATATACGAATATATTCCAAATTAATGTTCAATTAATAATTATAATACCATTATGTATATTACATATATTTATTAAATTGATTTTCGTTTAATTTATTTTTGTGGCTGCAAAGAATATTTATTTATTTAATATTTTAATTTACTTTAGGTTAAAATGTATGTATATATGAATTTATTTATATTTGTATGTTTTTGTAATATATATAGATATATAATTAAAAGTATTTAATTTTTGGTTATGTGTTTGATTTTATATAAATATATATTTATTTTAAGTAAGGATATTTAATTATTTTCCAAATCTGATTTTGAAGTTTATCTCAATGACTTTTGAAACTTTTGGCTAACATGACTAATGAATTATTATAGTGTAATTACTTGGTTCGTGGAAGTATAAAATGCTAATGTAAACTTTATATGAAGAGTTAGACATATCTGAGACTTATCTTTGGGAAATTCATAATGAAATGATGGAAATGTTATATAAATAATTTTTCAGAGATAAAATATGATATTGAAAGACCTAAATGTAATTTTAGTGCATAATTTATAGGAATTAACATGATGAAATTACAGTTTATGCAAAAGTAGTCCGAAACTACGAATTTAATAATTTGGGACATTTAAATACATCAAATTGGTATGGTATTTTTATTTTTGATTAGATATAGTGATTTAGGTCTAAAATATTTTTATTTATAATTTATTTCAATTTATATGAATTCACATAGATTAGATACCACAACATAGGAAAATCAGCCCTGATATAAATGATTTGGTGTATATAATCATATCAAAATGGCACAAAAATAATTTCTACGGTTAAATTATATGTTTATATGAATTTAGAAAATTAATTTCTTTATTGTAGAGGTATATTTTATATAGATATGGTTTATTTTATGGAAATGTAATAAATGGTAATAATGTGTAGATGTGAATATGTACATGGTTTGTATATATAATATATTTTAAAAATTAGGATCTGATTCCTAACAATTTAGTATATATATATTTCAGTATGGAATATATTTTTATTTTGAATTTAAAAAATATATGGAATTATATAACCTTTTTTAACATTTGCAAATTATAGAAATTAGAATATATGTATATATGGATGTATACAATTATGTGTACACACACACACTCTTTAAAAATCAGGATTTGATTTCTGATGGTTTGATCAGTATATTCCAGTAAGAAACATGGTTTTTTCTGAATTAAAACTATATATATGAATTTATATAGTGTAATTTAATGTATGAAAAATTAAACTAAGATTTAAAAATAGGAAATGACGATAAAAAATTTATGGGAAAACTAGTATGATATGCTATGAATATATGTTGCATGAATATGAAAATATGTAGTTAAGAAATTGCAAGAATAAGAAGTTGTGATTGGTTAATGTTGTCCCGCTTTTTGGCAAAGCCGTGATACCATCGATTCGACCAGGAACAAATGGTCGACAGTCTGAAGAGTCAGTTACATATAGTACAATGGACGATAGTCTGACAGATTCGAACCAAGACCTAATCGAAGCATAGATAGCATGAAATAATTAGTCTAGCCTCATGAAGTTATATCTGAAGTTTGGAATTGATTGGAGTTCATACGCTCAAGCTGCGGACAAAGCAAAGATTTGTTTGGATCGACCAAAGAACAACCCAGGAAATGGTTCAAGTCGTTAGAGAATGTTCAATGTCTCGAAATCCACGAAGCCAAATCATGCGAAACTTTTAGGCATCGATGTAGTGAGGAAGAAGCCTTATGAAAATGATCGCATGTTACAAAAAGAAAGATAGGAGATGGTCGATTATTCATCACTAATCGTTTTGGATGATTTATCAAAACAATCAATCTAATTCAATGTGTATCCTAAATTCGATCAAGATCGATCGATACATCAAAATCTACAACTCACTATGATCCCATATTTAAGGAGCAACATTAAGAAGCACGTAGGACCCTCCAAGAATGATCACACAATGATTGGAGCTAAGGAAAAGGAACGGCTATCTTTATACTGATCGTTCTTAATCATCGAATTAACATGGCCGATCGATATGGTGGGCCCTCCTGGATGTGGAAAGCCTTCTTACAAAAATTCAACCTGATCCATGTGAGTCCTCTGCTATAAATATAGCGAGCATAACTTCAGAAAAGGGATCCTTCTTCCTAATGCAGAGGCTCTGCCATTTTCATTCTTTATTCTTGTATTAATAGAACCTAGATGATCCAAATATCTTTGTAATTGTAATCAAACGAACGACTTATAAAATATGAAGTGGATGTGGGCCAAGATTGGATTATCTAACCACTATAAAAATTTGTATGTTCATTTATTTTTTCTTCCCTTTTTTTAATTTCATTCATTGTTTAATCTTCATGAGATTCTACGGGTGTTGATGCCCAATATTGGTATTAACATTTCGGGCGCTTTCACTGAGAAGTGAATTCTTAGCTCGATTAGATCTCATTTTCTACTGGTGAATTTTCATGTTCACAAGGTAGATCCAGCTTTGATCGATAGGTTTCCTATTCTACTAAGGTTGGAAAGATATAGATGGAAACTATTCCCTAAGGTCATAGAAGCCAAGTCTACCTCCCTTGCAAAAGAAGGAAATCAAGAGATTAGTGACTAGTTATCTATGTGTTTCATGACAATGCACACATGTTCAAGTTTGGAAGGATATATGAATGATAGCCTATCAAACTTAACCCATACACACGCAATGAATGTTTATTCATCGCGGATCCCTATGCCCTATCAACTTACACGATTGTTCCCTACAATGGTTCACATTGGTCGGTTCAACAACTTGGATTTGGCCAATTTCTCCCATGCACAATCATTTTTCCCCGATCATTCCTATATGATCGTTTTTTACGATCGTTCCAATTAGTCTCCTCGCCAATTGATTCTAACCGATTATTTCTTATATGATCGTTCAAGTGGCCAACTTGACCGATCTTTCCACTTCCATCCTTATAACCGATCGTTTTCTGTTAGCCTATCAACCAACAAACGATTGAACTATTATTGTTCCTAGGTCTAGTACGATTGTTTCAAGGTCATTGAATACAGCCGATTGTTTTTATTAACATATCCATAAACAAATTCTCAACTATCCACTTCTGATTAGGCCCGCGGTCTAGCAATGATGGGTATTGAAGTTCCTCGAAGCTAATATCCTACATTCCTATGGAGAAGTATGGAAAATGACATTCAAAATTCATTGAAGCCTGGTGTTGCATGTGAATTTCTACAAGTACAAAGGCAAGCGAGATCTATGAACCCTCGTTTGGACCTAAAATTGGACTCGGGTAAGACAAAATTTTTCCATAAGTGGATGCCAGAATGACTCCAAGGACCTTTCATCCTGCCCTTCGAATTCAGCAACTCCAACCAACCTTCATGGTTGACTCTAAGAAACCCAATGATTGACTCCAAGCAATCCGATGATTGACTCCAAGCGATCCAATGATTTACACTAAGCAATTTGAAGATTTTCCCGGGTCCGACTTTGAGTGATTTACCACTAACCCATCAATACCGGTCCATTTGGCTTTGTGCATGTCTTGGACATGCATATGTTACTCGTTAGCACAACAAGTGACAATAACTTAAAAACATACCATATTGACGATGACAAAAACATCCGGCTCCTATCAATAAAGGACCATGACGATTAATTGAACTGCCCGTGGTCGACTCCTAGTTGAGAAGGGCTTCGACAGAGTGTAATGGCGAGCATACGACATGGCATCACTTATAAATAGAATTTATTCTGATCTATTTTGAATTATTCCTTTTTAAATTTCGATTGTGTTGTGAATTGCGACCAACTTAAACTAAAATGCTTCCAAAACGATGCAGGTGACCAGGCACTCAAAGTTGGCCGCCAACTAATCTCCGCAGAACATGATAGAATATGTGGAGTTTGTACCAAGACGAACATGATTCGACCATTCATCAGCTACCAATTGCCCCTAACATGGGCACCAAGACATAGAATGGAAAGCCCAACAAGATCAAAATCTAATAGAACGTTGACACGATTGACTATCCATTCAGCAAGTTTAATATTAGACTTGAAGTAGAAGCGATTGATCGCCTGCTCATCAACCACCGCTCTCAATACATGGACACGATTGCACCATAAAACGGATACGGCTTAACTGTCCATTCAATAACTCTCTACCTCCATTTGCTAGGAAGAACATGAAGCAAACTGTACCAGATTTGATTATCCAACCTCAGCGTGGATGTGATCTCACCATCCATCGCTTACCTCCTTCCTCGACTTAATTAGAAGAGTTATAATCACCAAGTGGACGAGAATTGACTACCCATTTATCAAGTTTCATCATTAATGCTAGGGGAAAAATTTCATTCCATGGGTGAGCGTTATTGTACCATTCATTCGACAACTCATACCTCGACATGACGACTAAAACATAACCAATTCAGGAGGAAACATGATTGTCCACGAGAGAACTTTAAGTCCCCGAAGTGAAGACTCGAGCATAAATGATTCGGGCGGAAACACGACTGCCCATGAGAAAACTCTAAGTCCTCGAAGTGCAAACTGGAGTATAAACCATTCAGGCAGAAACACGATTTTCCATGAGAAAAATCTAAGTCCTCGAAGTGCAGACTGGAGTATAAACAATTCAGGCGGAAAAATGACTACCCCGAGCAGAAAAACGACTGCCCATGAGAAAAAAGCAAGTCCTTGGAGTGCGAACTGGAGTATAAACAATTCAGAGAAAATATGACTACCTATGAGAAAACTCTAAGTCCCTGGAGTATGGGCTGAGGTATAAACAATTCAAGCGGAAGAACGACTGCCCCTAGCGGAAAAAAGTTCTCCCACGAGAAAACTCCAAGTCCCCGAAGTGCCGACTGAAGTATAAACAATTCGGTGGAAATACGTCTGCCCACGAGAAAACTCTAAGTCCATGGAGTACGGACCGAGGTATAAACAATTCAGGCAGAAAAATGACTACCCTGGGATCTATTTCCCTGAAGTGCGAACTGCAGTATAAACAATTCGATGGATATACGACGACCTGTGACAAACCTTGATTCCACAAAGAGTGGATTGGAGTATAAACAATTTAGGTGGAAAAACGACTGCCCATGAGAAAAATCTGAGTTCCTGGAGTGCGAACTAAGGTATAAACAATTCAACGGAAATATGATTGCCCATGAGAAAACTGTAAGTCCTCGAAGTGTGGACTTGAGTATAAACAATTCGGGTGCGACTGACCATCCACAAGAAAATCTAAGTCCCTAGAGGGTGGACAAAAGCATGAATGTAAATCGAGTGTGAACCGACAACTCAAAGAATAACTCTAATCCGTAGAGTACGGACTCGAACACAAACTTTATGAATAGATGAGTGGATATCGACCATTCTATATTCCAATAATTCAAATCTAAAATGGACAAAAGGAATACAAACAGCTTAAAACCAAAATATATGCAACTTGGTTTTCTATCCACTAACTTGATCCCACAATTCCACAAGAAAGATTATTAAGCTAAAGTAAAATTAACCTGCCTTCTTACTTATCAATGTACGCCCCAGACTTGGGGGCACGAGAAATAAACAAGATGAAGGTGAATCGGCCATTCGTTGATCAGTTTTAAATCTTTTGCAGGTAAGGTGAGGGTGTAAACACGCTTGGACAAATCTCGACCGTCCACGCGATACATTTATCGACCCAAAACTTGGGTTAGAAATGTGATCGTCCAAGGAATGACTGTGATAGCTTAACACTTTAACTCATATACAGTGTTTGCAATGACTCGAAGCCACGACTCTAGGGATGCCTTGAGATGAATTAATCCAATCCATGTTCAATTCCATAGGCAATAATTCACAAATACATTAAATGGGAAACGTTATAGTTTGGACATTTGAATGAGTAAATGTAGAAATCATACATAAGAACAAAAGAGTTCTTATTCATACGAAACTGGTAGTACAAAATACAAGACAAAAATGAAGGGCATTGCCCTAACAAATACAACCACAAAAGGAGAAATGATCATCTGAATTATTTACATGTATGAGGATTACTTTTTGGATCATTCATTCTTATTTTGCTTCTTCAGAGTGGTTCTCTTTGAACTTCCGCTCGACTTCCTCTTTGATCCTTTGCCACTTCGGCCTTTTTTCGAAGGAGTTTCCTTAGCCATAATGACCAAGGTGGTATCATTTTGAAAGTAGGAGGGATGAGGGAATCTTCTGCACTAGAAGCATCAGGAGCATTGCCTAGAGGAATCGCCCCGCCGGGATGGACTATTTAAAGTGGGGAAGGTATCGGTTCATCTGGAACCGACTCAACAGGCTCGCCCTTTACCATCCTTATCGAACGCTCCTTTTGTTCAATCCCCTCTTTCATACTAAGCCCACCAGTGGGAATGGAGGAACTTGTGATCACAACTTTCGTGTCAAAAGGGATTTCATGATGCAGGTCACTTCCCTCCTTGAATAACGCCTCCATGAATTGGTTAACAAAAACAAAGGCTTCTTCGTGAGCGCTCTGAGTGGCGGCTGAAGTCGCAACTTCAACAGATTCTGTCGCGGCCTTTAGCGACTCGGTTGAGGCTCTTATGAAGGGAGATGAGCAATGCCAGACGGATCCAAAGCTAAGAAAAAATAGGCGAAAAGATTAAAAAATATCAACTGATTGCACCCACAACTTTATGAGAGAAGAGAAAAGACGACAAAATACCTTCTTCGGTATGAACTCCAGAGCTGGAGCGTTATCGGAACTATGATCAAGAATTGGAGATAGACGTGGTTTTTTCGGATCATACTAGGGATAGTCGAGGAGATCGCTGTAGATCTAGGCATAACATGTGACACCTTGGGCAATTAAGCTGCGATATCAAAGTGCACCGATCTAGATCCTTCACCTAATTTATGTGAAGGAGCGAACACTGATCCTTTCTGAAGAGAAGTCTGAATATAATGAAATATTTTGGGTTCATCTCCTAGCAGCACTTCGCTTTCTAGTTTGGCTACATTGACATCCTCTGAGCCATGAAGTTTCTTCTCTTCCGTGACAAGAAATTCCTAAGCGCGATGAAGCTGGTAAGGGTAATCTTTCCCAAGCCATGCCAAATTCTTACGTTTGAGAACATTGGAATTGTAGAGAATGAGAAGCGGGGAAGCTCATTCATTTCATCTTCTCTCATTTTGTTTTTGGTCACCTCTGTATCACGTTGAATAAGCATGTCGATGTTTTTGGCCTTTTCAATAGCCCATCTCTCTCAAGCCTGATATAAACCATCTCTTCGCAAGAATCCTGAGCAGTCTTTTGAGCATCATCCTTTTCTTTAGTCATATATTCATGTTTGGCCTTGAGCTCCGCTATTTCCTTTAAGGCCATAGACTCATTGTGCCGAGTCACGTCTCGCTCGAGCGCAATCTCCTGGTTCTGATGGTGCAGTACTTGAATCATATCGAGATGAATGGATTTGATCTCCACCAAATATTTCATGGCGGTTTAAGCTTTTCCTTCGGTTTTTGTTAACGCGGTTTTAGAGACCTCCAGCTCTTTCGTTGAAGTGGCGATGATTCTCTTGTCCTGGGCCTCTTGTCGTTTTAGTTTTTTGATTTCTGTCGCACGTTCGAAGGAAACCTTTAAAAAAAATTCCATAGCATTCATCCATTCTTGATATTGTATATGGATGTTGGTGGCGCAATCGATGGTCATTTTTTGAACATCATCCGGAACCCACTTCAACTTGGGAGGAAAATAGTCTCAGTCAAAGCATAAGTTCGAAAATTCCGTCAAAGTAGCACCATACCAGCATCAGAATCAATTGGAAGATCTTTAGAAGAAGCATCAACTCTAGTGCTTTCTTTTCCAAGTCTGTGAAAAGCAGTGTATTTGCTATGGCGGCGGCGATCGCTCGGCCTATAAGATTGAAATGGAACCAAGGATTTTGGAGGCAGTGAGCGGTAGAAGAGCTGCTAAGGGGATAGATGGGTAGGTCTCTACGCTCAGAGGGTCTTTAAGGACCTTTTCAAAAAGGAGATCTCTATCTATGTACATCCTGAGTAGGTATGTCCCCGTCATCTCTCTCTCTTGATAACCCCGATCGTGGAAAGGGCGATAGCTAGAATCATAATAATCTCGACTACTATGGTAGAAGCTGGATCGTAATCCAGAAGACTGACATCGTACATCCTGCAGGGAATCAGACATGCTCCTCTTCCTCACCATCGTTTTTCTACAAAGAAAAGAGAATATCAACCAACTTTGAGCATTAAAAAGTACAAGTCAAGTATAGCGTACTATTGAACGTCCAAGTGTGTGTAAGTACCCTAATGCAACCACTAGGCAGACCAAGTGTAGGATCTTTGCTCATCAGCGTAACCTCCCCTCCGGAAGCAAGGATCTTCAAGCCAATTTTGATGGGAGATTTGAACCCTCCAACGGTCATGTTAGTGAAATGATAGGTATCGAGATCAGGTGGAATTGGTAGATCAGGAAGAGAGGGTAATGGTAGATTCATCGATGACTTAGATTAATCAGAGATGCGATTGCTCGAAAGCCAATGAGTGAATGTTTTATTTTTTTCTTTTAACCGTGGTTGGGGGTCGTGAAAGTTGTGAGGATCCAACACCAACCCCAGGGTTTGGTCTATCATCATCATGGCCAGTGCATCTTCAAAATGTCCTTTAGCACCACTAGACTCGATCGACTATTTCTTTGACCGATTGCGGCCCATGATCTGATCCTAACAGTCTAGGAAGTCTTAGTTAGCCCATGTTGAGGTCCTCTTCCATCAAGCCTGATAATAATGAGACGTTCATCCCTAAGAAAAAATTTGATATTTCTATCCTCAAGTGGAGCGCACTTCAAAATTAAGACTACCTCTTCGTAAATATCACCGCTAGGCTGGGTAACAATACCTGTAAATGATTAACATCGTCAGAATGCAAATTGGATATTATTTTCCTATGTTATTATGAAATTGATGATTAACGTTTATGCCTTTCTAGCCATTATCGAGCGAAGCTAAGCAGGCAGGGAATGAAGAACCATTCGCTCTTGAAGGCACTTAATTTATTCCACGTACCGGTCAGAATTTGGCATCTCTTTACCGACAAAAGGAATGTCAATGGTAGTCTCCCGGTCCGCCGTTTGAAAATGAAAATGAACTAAATGTCTTCGAGTGGGAAGTCGACGCAGAAACTCCAAAAATACCATATAAGTACAATTGAGAAGCTCATGACTATTTGGATGGAGTTATGCAGGAGCTATCCTTAGATAGTGTAAGATCACTTGGATATATGAATTGAAAGCGAGATGCACCCCGCCCAGCACATACATTTGTTATATGTTATACACCCTTCGGCAGGTCTATGAGCCCTATAGTTTCGTGATGGAACAAACACATCGCCAAATGGAATTTTGTGCCTTGTGAAAATACCCTGGAGATTATCTTCCTTAATCTTTGAAACCAGTGAATCAGGTGGGTTTTCGAGGATGATTGCGTCCTATAAAGTGTTGGGTGCCAGTTTGATAACTTCTGGCGAAAAAACGGGAACAATTTCAAAATGGTCAAGTTAAGAACCCGAGCCTTCCGGTTGCTATGAATCATGGTTCAGCAGTAGGCTATTAGATTCGGTCGCTGAACTAGCATGATTGCGGAGTGCTCTAAACGTTTAGATTCCCTTGCTATCAAACTTAGTAAAAATCATAATTAGAAGAAATAACGCATACCCCCCAGTACATAGTGAGTGTAATTGTAGTTTGATAAAGTGTTGCTCAGTAAAATAATAAGTTGTGCAAAACTGAAGATAGAAAAGGCAACAAGACATAAAATTTGTTCAGAGAGACCGTCATTCCTGACTGTCTCAACTGTCCCTACATGCTGTCAGGAAATAATGCAACTGAATTTCATGGACGATTGTTAGCCAACATAAATCTGATTATTGTCTAAATTACGGATGCATTTTAACATGATAGTTAAAGGTTTTCGTTCGTGACATTTGTTCTAAGGCAATCTGCTATCAGTCAGGAAGTTTATCTTATATGCAACTCATACACAAGTCGGAATTTTTGTTCAAGTGTGGGAAATTGGAGCTCATTTCTTAGTTCAAGTTAATATATTTTTATTTCATTTTTTGAGAAAAAATAAGAATGGTTCGTATGTTTGGTGAAAACACTTAGTTTAAGTTTGGATCGATCGTTCTTGTACTATATAGTTCGATCATTTTAAGTGGTCTAAAGGTCGAACGTTCTGGAATTATGTTACACTCGGTCATTCAATAAGGCAACATTAGTAGATCATCCAACATCAATCCTACCCACTGATCATTCTCATGTCCAGGCTATAGCCGATTGTTCGCTCGCAAGTGTCAAGCTTCAACATTCTAGAACCTCGTCGACCGTCCACGAGCGACCATGTGTAGTCGATCGTGCAATTCCTTCATCCCCACAACTCCAACTTTCTCAGAGAATGACTGACTATCATAACAGTTTTATCATCTCCTATCAAAGTGTGCCATTTCATCTCCATCTCAAATGATCGTAAGAATAAAGAAAGGGGGCGATCCCTGAAAGAATCAAATTTCCATGTTAAACTCGTTCCAATCTAAAAAACATGAGGCGAATGTGGAAATTGTGCTGCCTAGATTCAAATCTGGAGAAGGATATCATCGAATCGATTAAAGGACAGAGAATTTGCTATGTTTGATGGAGGATTAGTAAGAAGGAGCGGTAGAGCATGCTTTGTATTTGCTTCAGAAGGAAAAGGATGGAGCAAGTGAAGTTTCAAGCCTTATATAGGGGGACAGACCTACCCGACCATTTTTACTCTAAAGGATTAGGCCGATCGTTCCATGCCCAAGAGCTATATTGATCCATCTCCAAGCGGTATGTCGATCGATCCATTTCTAAGCCATATGCCAATCATTCCATCACGTGCCGATCGTACCTTATCTATGCCTTAGGCCGATCGTTTCTCTACCTAACATATGACGATCAATTCAATGATCGCAAATGGTTTGAAATTAGTTTATTTTTATATGTAAAAGAGATATGTATAAAAAAAGAAATGAATTAAAAGAGGAATGATGAATGATCATGATAATTCAATCGCAAACACAAACATGCAGAATATCATGAAGATGGGCAACGACCTATAGACGTTCGAATAAGTGCAGGAGCACACAACATAATCGTGTATATGAATATACACAGGAACAACGTAAAAGTTCGGCCTTTTGAAATCAACAGAAATTGTAATTGAACATGGAAATGTCAAGTTTGAGATTGGATCAGATAAAAGAAGGCTTATAGGTCTCGAGTGACTAAATTTTTATATGTATGCGGAATACGACATGAGATTTAAACTACTGAAAGTCGATAGAGGAATAGTAATCAATCAAGAAGCTGAACGGACGTCTTTACGGCAATTTAGACTTTTTCGATTTGAAGCACGTTATGTTACACATAAGATGTACTTTGGGGCGAAAATGTTGTCTCGCCTTTTGGCAAAGCCATAATATCATTTGTTCGACCAGAAACAAATATTCGATGGCCTTAAGAGTCAGTAACATACAATATTATAGATGATAGCCGAATAGATTCAAACCAAGACCCAATCGAACCATAGCTAGCATGAAATAATTAGTCTGGCCCCGTGAAGTTATATCTCAAGTTTGGAATTGACTGGAGTTCATACGCCCAAGCTATGGACAAAGCATTGATTTGTTTGGATCGACCAGAGAATAATCCAAAAAAAATTCAAGTCGTCAGAAAATGTTAAATATCTTGAAATCCATTAAGAAAAATCATGTAAAACTTTTAGGGCACCGATGGAATGAGGAAGAGGCCTTACAAAAACTATCGCACGTTACAAAGAGAAAGATGGGATATGGCCGATCGTTCATTACCGATCGTTTTGGATGATCTATCAAAACGATTGGCCTAATTCAGTGTGCATCCTAGCTTCGACCAAATTCGATCGATACTTCACAGTCTATAACTCACAACGATCCCATATTTAAGGTGCAATATTAAGAAGCACGCGGGACCCTCCAAGAACGATCACATGGTGATTGGAGCTAAGGAAATGGATTCACTATCTTTATATCAATTGTTCTTGATCATCGAATTAACATAGCCAATCGATATGGCGGGACCTTCTTGATGTGGAAAGCCTTCTTACAAAGTTTCAACTCGATCCATGCACATCCTCTGCTATAAATATAGTGGGCATAGCTTCCAGAAAGGGATCCTTCTTCGTACTACGGAGGCTCTACCATTTTCATTGTTTTGTTCTTGAATTAATGGATCCTAAATGATTCAAACATCATTGTAATTGTAATCAAACAAAATATTAACAAAATTATGTAGTGGATGTAGGCCAAGATTGCTGAACCACAATAAAAATATGTGTGTTCATTTACTTTTTCTACTCTTTTTTTATTTCATTCATTGTTCAACCTCCATGAGATTCTATGGGTGTTGATGCCTAATTTTGGTGTAAGCAGTTAAAATGGAAGCACACAAATATGTACATAATTCACAAATGTGCATTGGGCACGTACATCAATGGTCCAGTGATCACACACCATTGCACCAATCACCGAATGAATTTGATAATCTGAACATTGGCATAATATAGGCTATAATATATAAGTAACAAATATAATCAAAGGCTCGTGCTCGATTCCCATAGTATATTTGGCCTGAGTGAAGGGGTGGAAGATGTACTCTAGCCTAAGTGGCAATGTGCGTCATAGATGTCACATGACTTCAGTAGGGCGATTTTTGTAAGTTATTCAATTTAGTTTAGTTCTTGAATAGGAATAGAGCTAGAACGGGAGGGAGTCATGACTCTGGATGTTGCAGGCTAGCTGTAAAACAAATTGTTATTGGATACAACGGCGTTCACGGTTTGTCCGGCTTATCCTAATACGAGTATACAACTTATCATATGGATGAGTGTAAAATTAATCACCTTGTTTTAAAGGTTAATTATTAAAAATATCTCTAATTAACCATTTGTTAATATCGTAAGATAGAAACATATGTTTGTACATATGTAAAAATAATATATATATAACTTCCAATTAATTCAAACTACACTTTTGCTCAACAATACTAATTGGTTTTCAAATAGTTCAAAATTCACATAAATGAATATAATAATACGATTATATGAAAGTATATGAATATGAATTGTTTATTTCATATGATGTATATTGAATCTGAACTAAAATGTATAATAGTATGGTAGCTTATCATTTTTGATCATGTTATATTATGAAACAATTATAGTAAACATTAAATTCATTTATATTCACTCACCAAACTTTGTGTCTAACCTCCCTCTCCACTATGTTTCCTTTGTTTATGATATTTGATTGGTTGATGGAGATAGGTCAGGTTATGATGATGCTGCAAGCTCAGGTCACAAGGTGTTATAGTTATATGTATGTATATATATGTGTGGATTTGATTTGCATTAGGTAAGTATGTGTATACACTGGTGTCACGTGAAACTACGTATGGATCGCATTAGTAATAACATAGTACTATTTGATAATAGTATTTTGTGTACCTTCCATGGTGAGCTCTGAAGGAAAATATAGGAAGCTTATGTCTTTTTTCTTGCATCAATCGCCTAATGACCCGTTGTTTTTGGACTTCTCTATTCAAAGTAATTATTTTGTGTCAGAAACCAAAAGTCTGAAAATAGTGGGTTGTTACGTTTGGTATCAGAGCAAAACAATAAGACAAGACATGTATAAAAGAGCATATCTATAATCGTATTGTATAAATAGTATAAATACATACGTATAAACCTTTAAATTATTCCAATCTATTATCTAATTTTATGGGAGAGTACTAATGCAGTCCATTTTGCAAAACTTGAGGATGAGTAACTCCACACAAGCGACTGGAATAGAGGCTATAGTTGGAGCTAAAGCTAGAACTGACCCATTGAACATTCCTACCATGAACACAACGAATTGGTTCCATCGCATGGTGCAAGCTTTGAGTCAGGTTAATGAGACTCCAATTGTACCCGCTACTGCTACAACCGCAAAAGCTCCCCTTTGTCAACCACCTACTGGCAATTTCATCAAGTAGTGTATGGACTTTGTCAACTTTGGTGAAAGAATTTTAATGGACCTGGGCTTTATATGGAGATTAAGGCATAGCTAGCAATTGTGAGGAGATTTTTTGCATTATTGGGATTAAGTGATGTTCAGAAAAGGCCTTTTGTAGCATGGCATCTAAAGCAATAAGCTAGGGTATGGTGGTAGATGGTTACAGCTTAAGTGAATATGAGGGATATCAATTGGAATCTACTCAAAAGAAATTTTAAATTGAAGTATATTTCTAAGGTAGAAAAAGGATGTATGATAGAGAAATTTAACAACTTAAAGGAGAGTGAAATGATAGTTTCTAAGTATGTAAACAATTTTAATGAATAATCACGGTTTGCATATGAACTAATTAACACCCCATTTAAAAATGCTTTACAGTTTGCTGATGGATTAAATGCACCACTTAGGGTTATGGCATCAAACCAAGTACCACATGGGGCTGTCTATGAGAATTTGGTTAAGGCTACTTTATTGAATGCTATGAAGGGAGAAGCATCTAAGGAGCAATCTTAGAAGGAGACAAAGAAAATTAATTTTGGGAAACATAAAGCAAATAATCAACAAATAGGAAAGAATAAGAAGGGAGCAAATTGTTTTAATTGTTGCAAGACTAGACATATTACGAAGCACTGTAAGACAGATACCTCTAAGGTTAAGTATTATGGTTGCAATCAGATGGGACAAATTAAGCATAATTGTCTAACATTGAAGATGGATGGACAGATGGTTAAGGCAATTGCATTGGAAGCTATTCCCACTACCTAAATTGCTCCATCGGCTACTATAAGGAAGGAAAAGTATATCATAATGGCAGGTGTGTTGCTCTTACTTAATTCACCTATTGAACATTGTTTGACACTAGTGCATCATATTCATTTATATCAAATGTATTAGTTTGGTCTTAAAACTTCACATTATGCATGAATCTATTTCAGTATCAAATCCCGTAACATCAGTAGTTAGTGGTGCGTTGTTTCGTTGTGATGTGTATGTATTAGGTCTTGCAGAGTATGAATTGATTTTAGGGATGGACTGAATGACAAGATATGGGGTAGTTTTTGACTATGATAGGAGTGTGGTTCGATTGAGGAATGGTGGAAGGCGTGACATAGCTGTGTGTTTTATACTCGATAAGTTTGCGATGTCGAGCTATTTATGTTCGTTTAGCCTGTCACAAGATGACCTTTCATCCAACCCTATCGTGCAAGAATTTCCTGATGTATTCGAAGAAGTTTCGGGTCTTCCACCCTGAAATTAGGATATATCTTGAAAAAGACACTAGGCGTGTTGTGATGCCACTTAGACATATGGCTCTAAAGGAAAGAAGGGTATTGGATAAGCAGGTTTCTGAGCTATTGCAGAAAGGCTGTATTAGAAGAAGTATTTCAGTGGAGGGAGCACAGCCGATTGTTCCCTAAGGCCGTGTGTTGACTATCAATAGTTGAATAAACTAATGTGGAAGAATCGATATCCTTTGTCGCATATCGATAACTTATTTGATCAACTAGTTGGGATAAAGATTTTTTTCCCAAATGGATAATAAGATTCCACCAATTAAGGATAGTGGAGGATAGCAGTTCGAAGATTGCATTTCGAATGCCAGATGGTTTGTTTGAGTGGCTAGTCATGTTATTTTCTTTGATTAATGATCGTGCATATTTTTCGATTTGATGAGTAGATTATTTCAAGAGCAGATGAATAAGATTAAGGTGGTCTTCATGGAGGATATTTTGATATTCTTAAAAAGAGACAAAGAGCATAAGAAGCCCTCGAGGGAATTTCTAGATGTTCTAAATAGAAATCAGCAAAAGAAATTTTTTCCAAATGTAACTTTTGGAGAAAGGAAATCTGATTCCTTGTGCATATAGTATCAGATGTTGGTTTAGCAATAGATCCAAGAAAGGTAGAAGCTGCGAGAGATCAAAGGACGTCTAAGAATGTGACTGAAGTTAGAAGTTTTCTTGGTTTGGTTGGATTTTATCAGAAGTTCATCAAGAAATCCATAAAGATCTTACCACTACTTACATATATTATTAAGAATGATTTTGTTTTTATATGGGATGATGATTGTAAACTGGAATTTGTCAAATTGAAGGAGTAGTTGACATATGCACTGGTTCTCACTTTACCTAATGGTTCCAAACCTTTTACCATATATACAGACGCTTGCAGACTGGGTTAGGAGCTGTTTGGATGCAAGAAGAAAAGATGTTAGCCTACACTAGCAGACACCTTAAGACTCATGAAAGGAACTACCCAACCCACGATCTTGTGTTGGTTTCTGCTGTTTTTGCTTTGAAGTTTTGGATACACTATTTACTGGGATAAGTATTTTAATTATTTATAAATCACAAGTCTTCGAAGTGTTTGTTAACTTAGAAAAATTTGAATCTGAGATAACAAAGGTGGATGAAATTCTAGGCATCATATGATTTCGAGATCACATATACCTCTAGAAAGGGTAATGTTGTGGAAGATGCTTTGAGTAAGAAACAAGTAGTGTTGATGTTGATAAAGTGGGAGATAAGGTAGTTGGAGCACATGTCTTAGTTTGATTTTCGAAATCCATTGGAGTATGCACCAAGGTTATTGGCAGCTTTGGAAGTTAGATTATGCATAGGACTATTGGCAGCTTTGGAAGTTTGACTGACACGGATGGATCGCATCGAAATGAATCAAAATATAGGATGCTGCTTTAGTAAAGATTATGGGTAAGATGGAGAGAGGTGAGAGATTGGGTCATTTAGATCACTATTCTAAGGATAAGAAAGGCTACTTGAGATGAGATGGTAGGTTGTGCATGCCATAGGTGAAGGAGCTGATAGATGAGGTGTTGGATGAGTTCATCACTCAAGGATGACCATTCATCTAGTAAAGATAAATTGTGTCAAGATATGAATAGAGTCTTCTACTGGCCATGCATGAAAAGACATGTAGCTATGTATGTAGCTATATGTATGGAATGTCAAAGGTTAAGGAAGAACAAAAGAAACCAGGAGGACTGTTGTTACCTTTGGAAGTACCTCAGTGGAAATGGGAGAACATCTTTTAGATTTCATCGATGGAGTACCTAGGAGTATGAGGGGTAATAAAAGTATTTGGGCAATAATGGATCGCCTTGCCAAGTGTGCACATTTCATTCCGGTAACATGTACAAGAACTACAGTAACCTTAGGAACATTGTATATCAAAGAGATAGTTTGACTATATAGAGTAGCGACTGGTATAGTAATCGACTGAGACCCACTTCTTACGAGTGAGTTTTGAAGGAGTCTACAAAGTGCTATGGGAATGGAGTTGAATTTGAGTGCAGCATATTATCCGCAAATAGATGGACAGACTGAGAAGGTAAATTGAGTGTTGGAAGATTCATTAAGAGCATATTTTTTGGATTTTGGAGGAGCATAGGAAGATCATTTACCGCCTATGGAGTTTTCTTATAACAATGGTTATCAAGTAAGTATTGGGATGGCACCGTTTGAAGGCTTATATGGATGACCCTGTAAAGAACCTATATGTTAGTGAAAGTCTATAGATATCATTCTTGGACCAGAGATGATCAGAGACAGTTCAAAAAAGATGGGCTTGATATGAAGACAGATAAAGGCAGCATAACATAGGCAGAAATCTTATGCAGACAAGAGAAGGGTAAACATGGAATTTTCTTTAGGTGATTTGGTATTTGTCAAGGTGTCAACATTAAAGAGAGCAGTTAGATTGGCAATTCACCTCTGTGAGAAATGCAGAATACGGATCTTAGGGTTAGAATTAACACTAGAGGGGGTGAATAGTATTTAAAGCAATTACTAAATCTTTTTGAGTTTTTGTTAATTTGAACACAAATGTATGCAATATTCAGACACGAATATGATCACAGAATCAAAAACAGATGTAGAAATAAATTAAAAGAAATAAAGGAAAGAATACACCAGATTTTAAACTGGTTCGGAGTTACCCTACATCCAGTCTCGCACACAAGTACATATTTCATTTCAAAAGCAATTGTACAATTACACCCTCGATTTCAAGGCTACGAGGTACACCTCTCCAGATTCACAATCCTCTAGGTAGAAATACTTGATTTCAAGAGCAACAAGTTCACCCAATTGATTTCTAAGGCTACAATCACACCTTTTCTCACTTGATTGATTTCCAAGGCTGCAATCACACCTTTTCTCACTTGATTGATTTCCAAGGCTAAAATCACACCTTTTCTCGCTAAATTGATTACAAAGAAGTCTATAACTCTGAATAGCACTGAGATCTTGTTGAGATAATGATAGAGAATCAAACCAGAAATGATCTAGTTAGATTCAATGTTGATTCCGGCATAGTAATGGTAAGAATGTGCATAAAGAAATGTGGAAGAAGAAGAGGAGTGAAAATAAGAAAAATATGATTAAAAATTCGTTCAAAACAGCCCCTATTTATAGAAGAACAACAGCCATGTCCATTTGTGAAAGGATATGACGATTAGACACTTCTTTTGAAATTCAAATTTTGAAATTAACTGCAACTATGTCGACATGGGTATCTTGGGTATGTCGACATGCCAAAGAAAATTTTGATGATTTGTTTTTCTTTGAAAATAACTTCTATCTTATATTAAAACTATTTTAAACTTTATAAATGTACATAATTATAGTTAAAATACATAAGTAAATATAGAGAATAATATTTTGGATATAGAGAATAATATTTTGGTGTATATATATATATATATAATTTTACTATAATTTTATATTTAAATCTAAGTATAAACATTAAAAGTTAAATATATTATTATTAAAAGATAGTTTAAAACTAAGGATAATTTGATTTTGAAATTAAAGATTATTTTGAGGCTAAAAATATTTAAAATCAGGATAGATGTTTTTGATTCTTTTAAAAGGAAGATTTTGAAAAGATTTGGAAAACAAGATACAATCTTGTAAAACATTTTAAATAAAACTATAATTTTCGTAGGTTCAATCCTACTTAGGGTTCCATCCCTTTAACGGGCTCGACGTGAATTCCATTCCATGAATAAATTGGATTTTAAGATGCAGTGCTTTTCTAGGAGTTTTAACAAAAATTCCTAAATAAATTACTTATCATTGAAATCTTGAACTCTTGATAATCTTGATACTCATAAGTCTTCAATCTTGATATCTTGAATCTTTATACTGTACAGTTACAGTCTTCATTCTTGGTACCTGCATGATTAAATCATGCATATACATATATATGTAAACTATAATGTTAGTATTTATATTTTATATTCCTATTCTAAGGTTGTTGTCATCAAAACCATCATCTCAAGGACTAACAATCTCCCCTTTTTTATGATGACAACCTTCGTTTATAAAATATTACTTCTATCCTAATAACTCCCCCTAAAATTAATAACTCCACCTTAATCTATGCGTAACTACCCTATTTTATATTTCTCCCCTTTTGTTATCAATAGAAACTAACACCAAACTATATACTCCCCCTTAATCTGATACTATGTGATTATAATGACAGTGTTATCCTAAATAATCAACACTTAATTCTAAAACTATAATTTGGTCCTAAACTACTAACTTTCCTAACTAAGAATCTATACAATATTATATTAAATCATTTATTAATTATATTGTTATATTTACATGTGCATATAGAACGTAAGTAAAACATACAACAATAAGAAAGAACGAAAAGAAACAAATGCGTGTTTTTGAAAATAAAAGATTTATGAACCGAACAATTTGGATAGTGGAAACAGAAATTTCCACATTGTTAGACAAGATTTCCATCTTTGTCAAAGCACACTTCGCCAACTCAAACGACTTTTCCGTCATCTTCAGCGCGCTCTTCTTCCATGGGGGCTTCTTCTTCTTCCTTGCTGTCCCCTTGCAGTTGATATTTTGAAGACTCTTCATCAATCAAGATCGGATTAGCATGATTGTCCATTAGAAATTTTAGCAAATTTCTAAGGATTTTGCCTTACTGTTCTTATTCTTTGGCCATTCTAAATTGCACCACTTGAATTTTAGTCACTAATTGCAGTGCAAACTTCAGAGAATCCTTCATTTTCGACACTCGAGCAAGCGTAGTTCGTTGAAACGGTCCAGAAGTAAGAGAAGGGAACGAAAAGGTTGAATTTTCATTTGATTTGAAAGAGGAGGCCATAGTTTTATTGATTTCAGAAGTTAGAACACAGAGAGAACAGAAAGAATGATCAAAATTTCGAAAATAAGAAGAATATATAACACTTATTTGAATTTTGGTGGGAAAAATTTCAAAAATTAAAAATCGTTATATGTCGACATGGGTATAGGGGTGATGTTGACATGGTGCTTTAAATTTTTACTATTTGATTAATTTTGATTTAATTTTTAATTATACTTTGTTATATATATTTTATATTTTAGTTATTGAACAAACGCCTAATTCTCTTCTTAATTTAGTAAATATAGATTCATTTAATGGTTTTGTTAAAATATCAGCAATTTGATTCTCAGAATTGATATAATCGAGAGTAATTACGTCCTTACTTATAATATTTCTGAGAAAATGATGTCTGATATCAATATGTTTAGTTCGAGCATGATGAATAGTATTTTTAGATAAATTTATTACACTAGTATTGTCACAATAAATTGGTGATTTTGAGATATTTAAACCATAATCTTTTAATGTTTGTCGCCTATATTTTACTTGAGAACATGCCAAAGCAGCAGAAATATACTCTGCTTCAGTTGTAGATAATGAACTGTGTTTTGCTTTTTACTAAAGTAGGAAATTAGAGAATGCTCCAAAAAGTGACAAGTTCCACTTGTACTTTTTCGGTCTGATTTACGACCAGCATGATCAGCATCACAGTAAGATATTAAATCAAAATAATCATTTTTAGTGTAAAATAAGCCATAATCAGAGGTGTGTTTAACATATCTTATGATACGTTTTATAGCTTTTAAGTGGGTCTCTTTAGATTGGGATTGATATCTTGCACAGAGACAAACACTATGCATGACATCAGGTCTACTAGCAGTGATATAGAGTAGTGATCCAATCATTTCTCTATATAATTTTTGATCTACATCTTTCGAGAGATCTTCTTTACTTAGGTACTCATTGGTTGCCATGGGAGTGGATTTTCCACTCGCATTAGTCAAATCAAATTTACTGACTAGGTCTTTAGCATATTTTTCTTGACTAATAAAGATAGCATTATCTAATTGTTTTATTTGTAAACCTAAAAAGAAATTTAATTCACCCATATGACTCATCTCAAACTCTTTTGTCATTATTTAGAAAATTCTTTATTCATTTCAAAATTAGTTGATCCAAAAATGATATCATCTACGTAGACTTGTATTAGTTGAATATCATTTTTATTTCTTTTAATAAAAAGAGTATTATCTACTTTACCAATTTCAAATTTTGATTGTAATAAGTAAGATCTTAGTCTATCATACCAGGCTCTAGGAGCTTGTTTTAGACCATATAGAGCTATCTTAAGTTTGAAAACATGATTTGGCAATTTTTCATTTTCAAAAAGTGGTGATTGTTCAACATATAATTCCTCTTTTACAAATCCATTTAAAAAGGAACTTTTAACATCCATTTGAAATAATTTGAAGTTATTATGACTTGCGAAAGCAAGTAGAATCCTAATGGCTTCTAATCTTGCTACTGGAGCAAAGCTTTCATCAAAATCTATTCCTTCTTCTTGACAATAACCTTAAGCGACTAACCGGGCTTTATTTCTAACAACCTCTCCTTGTTCATTCATTTTATTTTTATAAACCCATTTAGTTCCAATTATAGTTTTATTTTCAAGTCTATGAACAAGTTCCCAAACGTCATTTCTAGTGAATTGATTTAGTTCTTCTTGCATAGCCAAAATCCATGAATCATCAGTTGATGCTTCTTTTGGATTTTTGGGTTCAATAGTTGATATAAAGGCTACATTGCTCATTTTACTTAGTTGATTTCCAGTTTTAACAATAGATTGCATATCTCTTAGTATATTTTCTATAGGATGATCTTTTAAAAGTTTAGTCCTTTTATTAGAATGATTAATTTCATTATTAGTTCCAGTTGACTCGTGATTTTTAGTGATTAAATCCCCTTCATCATTTGTATCTTCAAAAAAATTCAGATTTTCATCAAATGAAACATGCATTATTTCTTCATTGGTGTTAGTTCTTAAACTAAACACTCTGTACGCTTTACTTCTATTAGAATATCTGATAAAGATACCTTTGTCGGATTTAGAATCAAATTTATCTAAATTATATTTTGTATTTAAAATAAAACATTTTCTTTCAAAAATTATAAAATAAGATACCTTAGGTTTCTTTCTGTAAAGAAGTTCATAAGATGTCTTATCATTCAAAGGTCTAATTAAAATTCTATTTAAAATATAACAGGCGGTAGCAACTGCTTCTGCCCAATAATACTTTGGTAATTTACTATCTGAAAGCATAGTTCTCGCACACTCTTAAATCGTCCTATTTTTACGTTCTACTACTCCGTTTTGTTGTGGAGTTCTTGGAAATGAAAAATTATGAGTTATTCCCTTTTTATTGCAGAATTCCTCAAACTTTTCATTTTCAAATTCACCACTGTGATCCCTACAGATAGTTATTATTTTAGAGAAAGTTGATTTTAAATCCTTTTTGTAAAGTTCTTAAAACATTCAAAAGTATCACTTTTATGTTTCAAAAATATTGTCCATGTAAATCTAGAATAATCATCTACAATTACAAAAATATATTTACTATGATTTATTGACAGAATTTGAGATGGACCAAGTAAATCAAGATGAAGTAATTGAAGAGGTTTTGAAGTTGAAATCATATCTTTTAATTTAAAGGAACTTTTTCTACGTTTTCCTAGTTGACATGCATCACATAAACTATCTACTTTATAATTCATTTTAGGAAGACCTCTTACTAGATCATGTTTTGACAGTCTAGATAAGAGTTTGAAATTCAAATGTCCAAATCTCTTATGTCAAATCCAAGGGTCACTTGTATTTTCCAAAAGACACATGTTATCATTTGAAACTTTCATACTAAGAATAAAATATTCTTTTTCCTAATTCCCTCATATATTATGGTTGAATTATTATCTTCAATCTGACACTTATCTTTTTCAAATTTAATTTTCTATCCTTTATCGCAAAGTTGACTTATACTTAGTAGATTATGTTTTAGATTCTTAACTAGCAAAACATTAGTAATAATAGGAGTTTCAGAATTACTGACTTTTCCGATGCCAATCACATATCCTTTTGAATTGTCTCCAAAGTTAACCAGTCCTCCGTCTTTGTATATTATATCATTCAGCATATCCGGATTGCCAGTCATGTGTCTAGAGCATCCACTATTGAGTATCCCTTTATTCTTTCTGATCTGCACAATTTGCCCGTTGTGGATTGATTCCTCAATTCCTATAAATCATGTTTCATGCGCATCAAACAATCTTAGTAGACAACTTATATTTGAATATTGATTATACGCAGACTCATGAGATAATGACGATCAAAATATTTCTAAATTAGTATTAACAAAAATTTTAACCATAGCCATTTTAAAAACTTTTTCAAAAATCATATTACTAAATCTTTCGATAATCAGATCTTAAGGCTAGGATTAACACTAGAGGGGGGTGAATAGTGTTTAAAGGAATTACTAAATCTTTCTGAGTTTTTGTTAATTTGAACATAAACGTATGCAATATTTAGACACAGATATGATCACAGAATCAAACACAGATGCAGAAATAAAGTAAAAGCAATAAAGGAAAGAACACACCGGATTTTATTTTGGTTTGGAGTTACCCTACATCTAGTCCCGCACACAAGTACGGATTTCTTTTCAAAAACAATTGTGGAATTACACCCTCGATTTCAAGGCTACGAGATACACCTCTCCAGATTCACAATCCTCTGGGTAGAGATGCTTGATTTCAAGGGTAACAAGGTCACCCAATTGATTTCCAAGGCTAAAATAACACCTTTTCTCACTTGATTGATTTCCAAGGCTACAATGACACTTTTTCTAGCTTGATTGATTTCCAAGGCTACAATCACACCTTTTCTTGCTAAACTGATTACAAAGAAGTCTATAACTCTGAATAGCACTGAGATCTTGTTGAGATTGTGATAGGCAATCAAACCAGAAATGATCTAGTTAGATTCAATGTTGATTTCGACAGAGTAATGGTACAAATGTGTATAAAGAAATGTGGAAGAAGAAGAGGAGTGAAAACCAGAAAAAATATGATTAAAAATTCGTTCAAAACAGCCCCCATTTATAGAAAAACAACAGCCATGTCCATTCGTGAAAGGATATGACGAATAGACACTTCTTTTGAAATTCAAATTTTGAAATTAAATGCCACTTTGTCGACATGGGTATCTTGGATATGTCGACATGCCAAAAGAAATTTTGATGATTTGTTTTTCTTTGAAAATAACTTCTATCTTATATTAAAACTATTTTAAACTTTATAAATGTACTTAATTATAGTTAAAATACATAAGTAAATATAGAGAATAATATTTTGGTATATATATATAATTTTACTACAATTTTATATTTAAATATAAGTATAAATATTAAAAGTTAAACATTATATTATTAAATGATAGTTTAAAACTAAGGATAATTTGATTTTGAAATTAAAGATTATTTTGAGGCTAAAAGTATCTAAAATCAGGATAGTTGTTTTTGATTCTTTTAAAAGGAAGATTTTGAAAACATTTTGAAAACAAGATATAATCTTGTAAAACATTTTGAATAGAAGTTAGTGGATACAAAACAATGTTCCACTAGATTTTTCGTAGGTTCCGTCCTACTTAGGGCTCCATCCCTTTAACGGGATCGAAGTGGATTCCATTCCACGAATAAATTGGATTTTAAGATGCCAGTGCTTTTCCAAGAGTTTTAAAAAAATTCCTAAATAAATTACTTATCGTTGAAATCTTGAGCTCATGATAATTTTGATACTCATGAGTCTTCAATCTTGATATCTTGAATCTTTATACTGTACAGTCTTCATTCTTGGTACTGCATGATTAAATCCTGCAAATATATATATATATATATATATATATATATATATATATATCTAAACTATAATGTTAGTATTTATATTTTATAATCTTATTCTAAGGTTAGTGTCATCAAAACCATCATCTCAAGGACTAACACCTCGATATGTTGGACCTCCCCTTGTGATAGAGCAGATTGGAACTATGTCCAATAGAGTGCGACTACCTAAAATGATGGCCGATATTCATGACATATTTCATGTCTTACATTTTCAAAAATGTGTGCATGATCCATTTATGATGATCCAGCCAAGTCAAGTAGAGGAAGTAGAGCTGGAACCTGGGGTGAGTTCGTTCCATGGTCCTACACGTATTGTTGAGCATGGAGTGAAATGCCCGTGGAAATAGGTTGTGAAGTTGATTAGAGTCCTGTAGGGGAATGTTTGGACAGAGAGTACATGGGAACCAAAGAAGATGATGCGAGTTTCCCATCCATGTCACTTCACTGGTACGTTCTTTATGCATATTTGATTTTTAGGACAACTTTGGATGTGTAATTGTAATATTTGCCTATTAATTGATTGATTGACCTTAGGAAGAATAGGTTAGGAGGAGAATGTTATACCCCAAAAAATTGAGTACATTTCTAGTTAAAAATTAATAATATAGTATTGTGAAAAATACTAGATTTAATTATTTAATTAAGTAAATAAATATATGGAGGGGAAAAATTATGATTTTACAAACATTAGAATTTGACTATGAAACTAGTGCAATTGCGACCATCTCGCTTTCCTGATTTGTACAGTATATTTTTTTGTGTCGTCTAGAGCTCGTATGAAAAAGATATGGCCAAAAAACGTTGTAGAGTCAAACAGATGCCATGCGGTTTGAAATTATATTTAAAAATAGACAAACAAACAATTTCCCAACTACTTTGGCTTATAACAGAAATGTGTGCCTCCTTATCAGTTCAAAAACTAATTTCTCATTTCCTTTTCTTCTCCCAAAAAACAATCTAACATAACCCCAAAACACAAAATTAAAAATCAAATTAAGAAATTGAGAAGTAGAGTTCTTGATGTAGCACGGGCCCTATCTTCTCCCAACCAAAGAGAGAAGTAAGGGCAAGCATATAGGAGTCACTGGTGGTATTAGAACATTAAAAAGAAGGGGATTATATCTCTAGACAATGGAGGGAATTGAGGCTAGAGGCCTGAATTTGGAAGGAACCGGCTAAGGTGAGTAGGTTTGCCAAAATTTGATATTTGCTCGCTTGATTCATAATTAAGTATGATAAAAATTTGTAATTTTAACACTCCACAAATATTTACCAAAATTTAATAAAGAAATTAATTTAAATATAATAAGAGGTGTATAGGTAATTGAATTTAATTTTTTATATATATTTGATCAAGAATCTTATTTAAATCCAAAATAGAAGTTTAAATTGAAGGTTTGCTACAAATTAAAATTTATTGAAATATGAATGAAAATCTTGGTCGAATTGGTATAACCTATATTAGATTTAATTTGATTTAGATTGAGAGGTTTATTTGGTTTTGTATTAGTTTTTACCGTATAATGTGAGTTGATTTAACACCCTATTGATTTCGCCCTAAACTGATTTTGAGATGTATAAATATGCCTATAGACTATCAACTGAAATCGTGTAAGTAAATCATAGGTTGTACATAAAAAATTATAGGAAGATAACCCATGTCAAATTAAGAGCAGTTTACTATTAAAATTACAGTTAAGGATATAATGATTTACTATTGAAATTATAGATAAAACTACGATTAAGTAAATAATAATTCGCGATAAACAAAACGGCGCAGTCGATAGGCTTCCTATAGTCGATCGACAACGGGCGATGATTGCTAAAGCAACCAATGGTCGACCGGTCATTGTATTTCAAGCTTAAGTTAAACCTTGGCATAAGGCCCAGGTTTATAGATTTATATATACTTTATATTTTGTACACATATATACAAATATGTTTGTGCATTAGTATATTAATAAGGAAATTAGTTCCCTAATCTTCGACTTTTGGATGTTATGGACTAGTTAGATAGTGGACATGGGTAAATAGGCCTAAACAATACTTATTCGGCAAATTTGATATTCCACAAATGTGATTCGGTCACCAGGCACTCACAGGAGTTCCTCGGTAGATGTGCAACTCTATTGGTGGATGCATGGAAAGATATGTGCCCTAGAACCAACAAGAGCTTCCTTGGTGCGTATGGTAATTAGGACGTGATACATTGTTGGATGCCTGACATGGTGCAATAACTGGCATTACCATTAAGCTTGAAAATAGATGTAGTGACCCTAAGCTGCCTTCGGGTGAGTCGGTATTGCAAGCTCCTCTTAGTGTGTAAATATGACAAGTTATAGTTATCGCTTGGGAAATGTGGTCCTAAGGGCAATATTTTATGTGATATTATGTTAGAAGCAGTCCTAAATTCTATTAGTCTGATCCATCATGGATTTGAGGTTCGATTAGTTGTTCAACGCTAAGCGTAAGCCCTTACAAGGCGTTGAAAGTTGGTATATTTGGAGCTATATTCATTAGGTAATGAAACCAACCTTGGTAAGTAATATACAACACAAGTAGAACAACCGAGGTCGCATAAATTATAGTAAAGCTAATTGCATATGATCAGCATTTATTAATTATATAACTCATTCATCAAAATTTCATTTAACCTGCTACCTTTTCGTTTCCCCTCATTACAGGAAGACATGCAGTAAGGGATTGGCCCAGATTTAGTACATGGAAGAGTGAGCTAGGCGTTAGCACCGCATATTACTCATTATCACTCTCTAGGTAACTATTTATCGTATTTAGCACGTATTAGACAATACGCTATTATTTTGTAAACACTGGGTTTTGGCTACTTATATTTTGAGATTGTGTTTTCTAGGATATTTTCTGAGATGATTATTTCCTATTTTATATTTCACTACCTTCCACAATGAGATTTGAAAGTGTAGAATGTCTTATAGTTTATCCTATAATCTTGGTCTCTATAATGCTTTAGAACCTAACAGCTCGTACTTCTTGAAACGACCCAAGTTTGAAAGTCGTCTTAGGTTTTCTATTGGTGTATTTAAAGGTGCGGGTTGTTACCTATGGTATCAAAGCTTAAATTTTAGGTTCCATAGAGGTTAGGAACATATTAAGAGAATATACTTGAAATATTTTGAAAAAATGTTTTCCATAAAAGAATTTTCGAAAAGTTTTTCAAAATGGGTTTCCAAAAAGTGTGCGTGTGTATATATATATTTATAAATAAAAAGTATTTCAAAGCAATTATATATCTAAGTACAATATAAAAAACCATCATCACTCATTCTTGCCAATACAGTCTGTGGAAGTGTTGTTAAAATTACAGAATTACATATGGAAAGAACGAGCAATCCTGTTGGTTGCGGCTCGAGTGATGTAGCTAAGGTTTCGAGCATGAACGTCCTCATGTTGTTCTATCGGTAACTTTAAGTAAGAGGAAAATTTGAGCTTAATCTTAATTAACAACCCACAGAGCAAGTGCCATGTATAGTTCCTTCCCATCCACCTACCATCGAATGAGCCAGGCTGTGTAAGGACTTTATGAGACTAGGATGGAAGCTATATATGGGAACTATATCTTATGTGACTCAAAAGCATGGATTCATACTTGAGAAAAGATTTTTCGGCTGATGGGCCTCAGAGACGATATTGAAGACAGCTTGTCAATTGGCATCTAGAAAGAGAGGCTTTATATTGTTGCAACATGGTAGTGGACAAGACCATTAAGCCAAAGATAACTTGAGGACAGTTGAGGAGGCGTTTTGAGATGAAATTTATTTTCATGGCAGAGCAGGAAGTACAATTGAAGAAGTTCACATGTTTGTAGTAAGGAGAAATGTCAGTGAAGGAATATATAAATTAGTTCACTGAGTTGGCTATGTTTGGTCTGTATTCGTTAAATACCCCTCGTAAGAAAGCTTTGACATTTGCAAAGGGCTAAATCAACCTCTTCAAGGTTTGACCCTTTGTTGCATTTTCATGGATGTAAATTATAAGGGTCTAGTGGCGATGTCCTAAATATTATTTCCAAGGAAGAGATGAGGTGTGAGCCTAAGAAGTCAGGTGGAAAGACGCTCCAGTAGATTAGTGCAAGGGCGAAATGGGGATTCAAGGGAAGATTTAGAAGTAGGAGATCAAGTGCAGAAAATGCAGTAAGAAGGGACATGTGTGTAGGACAGACATCTTAAAGATCAAATGTTTCAAATCAAATTAGGCATATAAGGAGGGAGCGACTAGAACCACCAAAGACTATTACCTATGTGGTTTTAGCGTACGCACTAAATGTTATTCCTAACACGAATGTGCCTCAAGTTGTGGATAAGGAGAAGAAGGTCCTAATTGAAAGTGTCCTAACTTTATCTAATTTATCTATCGTACCTTATTAAACATTAGGCATCACACTCTTTTATTTTGATTAGACTTGTAGATGAGTTGCAATTAGATGCTAGCATTGTTACCGACCTAGTAGTTACATCATACCCTGTTGGTGGATTGACTTATTCATGTATGATTTGTAAGGGTTCGAATTTTTTACTTTGGGTCTCGAGTTCGATTGCGATGTTTTTATATTAGGACTTTCCGATTGTGGTTTGATTTTTAGGATGGACTAGATACATATGCATGGGGAAATCTTACATTGTGATAGGAAGATCGCTTGTTTGGGTACTTGTACTGCATGCAGTTTAGAGGTTTATTACCGTCATAGTGATTCGGTTATGTTGAGTAACCTATATTCTTTAGTCCTATAACACGATGAGTTAGCTTCGGTTCCAGTGGTTTAAAACTATCATGTTTTTCTGAAGTTACCGATCTTCCTATCTTAAAGAGAGATCGAGTTTTGGGTTTATCTCGAGGAGAATGCTAAACCAATTTCCTTACCTTTAAGGCACATGGCTCCTAAAGACAGACACGAACTAGATAATCATGTGAATGAGCTTTTGGAGAAGCGCTTCATTATGAAGCAGTATTTTAGATAAGGAGCACCAGTAATCTTTGCCATCAAGGCAGAAGAATCTCAAAGGCTTTGCATTGATTATCAAGAGTTGAATAAGTTGACAAAGAAAAATCGTTACCAGTTACCCCGCATGGATGATCTTCTTGATCGGCTGGTATGAGCGAAGGTGTTCTCTCAACTTTACTTGGTTATCGGGTTCCATCAGTTGTATGTAGCCCAGGGTAGTTTTTAGAAGACTGCTTTACGTATACCTAACGAAATTTACAAATGATTAGCCATGCCCTTTGAACTTACCAATGCACCCACAAAGTTTGTTGATATGATGAGTCGAGGTTTTAGAGGATTGATTAATAAGTTCATGGTGGTATTTTCAATGATATATTGATCTATTCAAAGAGCGAGGAGGAGCACAGTCGCATCTAGAGGAAATTCTCAATACACTCCATGGGCAAAAGTTGAAGGCAAAGGTTTCCAAATGTCACTTTAGCACAAGGAGATTCAATTTTTGAACACGTTGCCTTTGAGCATAGGTTAGCAATCGATCCGACTAAAGTTGCAATAGTACAGGATTGATATGTGCCGAAGAATGCCACATAAGTAAGAAGTTTCCAAGGTTTGGTGGGTTACTATATGAAGTTCATTAATGACTTCGCTAAAATGTATGCCCCTCTGACCCATCTTATAAAGAATAATTTAATTTTCTCACAAGACTCAAAGTGTGAGGATGCTTTTATCAAGTTAAGGGAGTCACTGACTAGTGCACCTATTCTATTATTACTTGATTGTACAAAGGCATTGACAATATATATCGACACTTGCAGTATGGGATTGGATGCATTATTAATGCAAGAAAGGAGAGCGATGAGCTATGCTAGTCGACAATTGGAAGTCCACGATAGAAACTATCCTACCCATGACCTTGAGCTGACAGCTATAGTTTTGCACTTAATTCATTAAGGCATTATTTATAGGAAGGGCAGTTTGAGCTATTCACATATTATAAGTCTCTAAGTATTTCTTCTCCCAGAAGGTTTTGAAATTAAGGAAGCAGAGATGGATGGAGTTCTTGACATCATATAATTTCGATATCTCCTATGCTCTAGACAAGGGAAACGTTCTAGGCGATGCCTTAAGTGGAAAGCATGCAATGTTGAGTCTTATGTTTTTAGAATGGAAGCACTTGAACATTATCACTATATTTGATTTTCGATCATTATCAGACATTGTTGCGGGATTGTTAGCAACTTTCGATGTACATCCCGCACTCATGGATCGAATTGGGTCAAGTCAAATGCAATATGCACAGCTATTGGATATTTTCAAGAAGCTTGATAAGGGAGAGTAATGGATCCATTTGAGGTGCTATGCCATTGACTCGTAAGGGTCGTTATAGAGAGATAGTAGACTATGTGTTCCTACAATTATGGATTTAATTTACATGGTACTACTTGAGTCCCATCGTTCTAGGATGGCGATTCATCCCTGTGGAAATAAAAAGTATCCTTATATGAAGAGAGTCTTTAATGGTCAGGTATGAAGAAGCATGTGGCAGAGTATGTGTCTAAGTGTATGACCTGCCAAAGGGTAAAGGCATGGTAGAAGAAGCCAAAAGGATTGTTGCAACCATTAGATATACCATAGTGGAAGTGGGAGAGTGTTTCTACGGATTTCATCGATGGACTACCTAAAATTAGATGAGGGAATGAGAGTATTTGAGTCGTATTCGACCGACCGACCAAATGTACCCACTTTGTTCTTATTAGGAGTACAGGGATTGTTTTGTCTTTGGTGACACTATATGTAAAGTAGATAATTAGGATACACTAGCATTGTTAGTGACCAAGTTCCACTTTTCACCAGCAAATTTTGGGGTAGTCTTCCATAGACTTTAGGCACTAATGGAGTTTGAGTACCGCTTGTCATGCACAGACGGATGGACAAATGGAGAGGGTGACATATATTAGAGGATTTACGTCGGATGTGCATCTTTGATTTTGGAAGCTGTTGGGAGGATCACTTGCCACAAGGGGATTTTACATATAATAACAGCTATTAGGCAAGTATTATAATGCCACAGTTTGAAGAAGTATACTAGAGGCCATGTAGATTGCCATCTTGTTAGTAGACACTAGAAATAGGATGATTCTTGGCATACATATGGTGTGGGAGACATTAGAGAAGGTAGACTTGATCCATAGATGTAAGAAACATAGGTTAGATTTTCTAAAATTAAACTAAAAGAATAATTTAATATAGTGTTAATAAAATAATTAGAGGATTTGGAGATTTTTAGTTTTAAATTAAAATGGAGTTTGAAAATTTAGAGAAAGAGTACACGTAAATGATCTTCTAAAGGAAAATGAATATTTGGAAGTTTGGAGGTAATAATAATTCTATGTGAATAATTTTTTATTTATAACAAAAGATAATGGGAAATTAAATTAATGAAATTATGAAATATGAGAACATTTTATTTTCTTTAATAAATATATGATTGATTATATCACTATTGAAACTTGGTAGTGAATTTATTAAAAATATGTTTAATCTAGGGTGGTTATGATTTAATACTAAGATAATGTATTATGGCTTAATAGGTTATTTATCCAATTTAGTTAAGAATGGTAAATATAACTTTATTTATTAAAATGTAGAGTGTGAATTTATTTCTTCTTAAAGAAAATAAAAATGTAATAGTGGTCTAATATTGATTTTATAAAATAGTGCTAATTTGTGAAATGAAAAAATGGTATATAACATCATTTATAAAGTACATTTCTTATTACTTAGAAGACAATAAGCTTTTATTTCTTTGTTGGACTTAATGCATTGGCCCATTTAGAGTTGGTGGCTATAAAATACTCGAGAAAGATAGTCTGTACATATAGATTACTTCTCGTACTTCTGTTTTCACTTTCTAACTATAAATAAGCACTAAAAGTAAATCAATTCTTCCTCAATTTCACAAAATCTGATAAATACTCCCCAAATCAATTACTTTGTAATGACTTGTAATTTTCGATAACTAAAAATGTTAAATTTAACAAGATTTTTGTAATTAAATGTTGGAAAAAATTAAAATTCAAGATTTATAACAGGAATAATACTAAAATGAAATGCAATAATGTTAATTAAAGCTAATTATTAACAACTTGAATTGAATTCCAATTAATTGAAATAATGTAAGGTTATACTTGGTTAGATAAGCGAACATAGGAAAAAGAATGTAAATATTGAATTCATTAATGAAATAATATATCGTTAATGGAAATTGAACAAAAATTAGTGTTATGAAAGAAATGGTAACATTTGTTGTAAGTAATAAACCTGTAAATGTAATTAATTGATTTTGGTAATTTAATATTGAGAGAAATATAAAATTGTGATGTATTAATGAAATAATAACTAAAATGAAAGGTAACCATGTCAATTAAAGTTAATTATTAATGGCTTGAAAGGAATTCCAACCAATTGAATTTATGTAAATGTTATAACTTGGTTATAAGTTTAATATAAGAAAACCAATGTAAAATGTTAATAAAGAATGAAATGGTTGTTCATCTCTAATTGGAATATAAATGTAAATTTAATTTGGATATGATTGTGGAATTTTATAAGGAATAAAAGAAACAGTACATTAAAGGAGAAATCATATTTCATTTAATTAAAATTGTTTTAATATAGAATACGAAATCAATAATTTGGTGAGTAAATTTATAATCGTTGTTTGTAAGAAATAAATTTATAGATATATGAATTAGTAAGTTGCAACAATTGTTTTATTTTACATCTTATTATTTAATCCGTTTTGAAACTAATTTGGTAATCAATGGAATTTAATGTAATTGAAATATTTCTGTAATATTAGGACATAACTGTAGAGTAATGAGTGCAAGAAAATGGAAATTTATGTTTAATTAACATATAAGGTATCTGTTGATTCAATATAAAGAATATTTAAAACAAATAAAAGAATTTGTTGAAATATAAAATGTAATGAACTAGGGTTTTATAATCGTCGTAATGAAATGTTTCAATGAAAATAGTTAGAAACTAAAATTTATGATTTATTGACGTGAATGTTATTAGATCATAAGTTTGGACCATAAATAAAATTCTAAAGCAACAAAATACAATGAAGCAATGAAGTGGAAGACCCTAATGCGTATTAGAATATAATTTAATAACAGGAATTGGAATAATAAATGTAAGTTTTAATGATGAGTTAAATGAATATTGATTGATAGAGAAAAACATTTACTTAGTATGTAATTTAGTGCTGGTTGGATATTATAATTTTATAAATATGTTTGCATGACCATAAATAAGGATTACAATGTTTACGTATTTATTTAAATAATTTCATCAATTATGGTCTGTTTTCAAGTGGAAGATTAAAATTAATTGGATATAAATTTATTGAAATCTTTCAATTGAAAAAGGAAAAAGAAACAAAGTGCAATTAATAAATTCAATGTAAAATGTTTTCATTTGGAATATACATTATTTGGAAATATAAGAAAGGATTTAATATTGTATAAGTCTATCATTTTGGAATATAAGAATTTTTATATTTATGAATTGCAAGTAACGAATAAGCATTTTAAGGAAAATAAAAGAATGTTTGAGGAAAATAATGTGAATATTTCAAATTTGAATATAAATATAACATTGTAAAAAGAGAAAATTGAATTTTTAAAACAACATTTTACCGTAGTTAAATAGCATACAAAGGTTGCACAGAAATGGTTTTATTACTAACCTTGAAATTTAAAATAAATTAAATATTTAAGTTCATAATTACAAATGTTATTTTTAAATTTGAATTTCTAAATCAAGGTTCATATTTTAATTTATGTAGTGGTGGTCCTCGTTATGTAAATTGGTGTATTCAAATTTAATTATGTTAAGGTAATTAAATCTTTAATGTTTAACATCCCCGGATTTTAGCTCAGTCTAATTTGACGATATTCAATTAATTTTTGAAAGTAAATTGTAGATAACAAGATTTAAATTGTGTTTGAATTTCCAAATTCAATTTGATGTATGTTTACCTATTTATATAAATGGATTTTTTAAGATAATATGAATATTCAATAAGATATAATGGTTTAACTAAAAAATTGGATTTGAAAACTACATAATTTTATAGAAATTTGTTTTTTAAATTTTAAGAGACATATGTAATATATTTTGAAAGTTAAATTTTTATGTTAATATAAATAATCTTAAAAAAAGAGTTGTTTAAAAGTTAAAATTTTATTTTAAAGACATATATATATTCCATATATATGTTTATTTGTTTAGTATAATTTGATTTCAAAACTCATCTTCTTATAAAGTTGTAAATATAAAACATATGTAAATAAATATAAATCTTGAGTATGGATATATCTTTTGAAAGTATAAGTTTAAAAAGGCCAACGAATAGTTGTATATTTATAAATTTAAAAATGTAATACATATGTTAAGTTATAAAACATAAGAGATAAATTGATACAAAAATCTTAAAATGAAAAGAGTTTAAAATAAAAAAAATTATAAATTAAATCAAGACAAGGATATAAACATAAATTTTGTCCCAAATGACATTTGTAAAAAAATTAGGCAATACAAATTACAAGTGTTAGTTGTAATCATACAAGTGGCACATTGTTTTTTTTTTAAAAAGATATTAATTTACAAATAAACACAAATCAGGCCATTTTCATTTCTTTCTCAAATCTGAGAAATCCATACTCAAAACACCTTAAATTGAAACAAATAATAATCTGATTAAAAGTAGAACATAAATCAAAACTTGAAAGCAATCAAATAAAGCAACGGTCTGGAAATGAAAACTAGATCAAAGTCTTCAACCTAGAATTCAAATCAAGAAAGAAAATTAAGACAACTACAACTTGAGATGATCAGCATAAAAACAAGATTAGGCTCAAGTTCAAAAATCTGAAGCATTCAGCAAATTTAAAACAAGATCAAAGTTTCAGTTGCCAAAAGGATTCCCCGTTTTTCAAATTCCAGCTCCTCTGTCCCTCTCTATTTCTTCCTACCAAGGTGAGTAACATAAAATTTAAATAGCTTAAGTATATATTTATGTTGCTTGTTCATCTCTGAAAAGTATGGTTGTAAATGTATTTTTAAGATAGCTTTGTGTATATACATATGAATACATGGGTATGCATGATGTATTTGGATTCTGTTTCTCTGATTCAAATTCCAGGCTAAATTTATAAACAAAATCTACTTGCTCTTGATCCCAGTTTTGTTAAGACTTAAGTCCTGAAACAAATATGTTAGTCATACCATAGTTTTTAGTTTGAAAACTTGTTTAAGTAAAAACAATTTGGTGTTGTCTCTGTAAAATTAAAACATCAGAGCATGTTAAATAAAGGTAAAAACTCAGACATAATAATTTATAAATTCAGTATTATAAATTGAAAACTTAAACAAAAACATGATTTTTAAAACTAAAATCATAGTTTTTAGTTTGAAATTCAGATGCAGTTATTGTTTGAACAGAAAATGGGTTATAGTCAATTTCTGGTGATCCAAGTATTAGGAGAGGTCGGGATTTTGGGTAATGATGGAGGGGTGATCAGAGATGCTAGGAAAAATATTGGATTGTGGTGCATTTCATCGTGGAAGTTGCAGTAGTGGGATTTCTTTTAGAACCCTAATTTTAACTAAGCTTAGAAATTTGATCGCCGCGGAAACTTGAGTTGATCGAGTTCAACAATGTTTTGGGTGACGAAAGGGTGGTAGTTGTCGAAGTTGTGGCCGGGGTTGCTGTCACTCTGATGGCCGGAGATTCGAGATCGAGGCGATGACAGGTTAGGGGTTTAGTTGAAGTCTTCGTTTCCAGGTTTGGGTAATTTTCTAGATTTTGATTTTGAGCTTATGTGTGATTTTGGATAATCGTGATCGATTGAGGTGATGGTCGTTGATGGATTGAAGTGCTGGTGGATGGCCGGAGATGGCCAGAGCCACGGTGCACGTGCACCGTGCAGATTGAATTCTGGTGAACTTGTTTTGTGTAGAAGATTTGAACTCAGGGTAGATTCGATTTTTTCGAGTACCTGACTCGAAGCAGAAGAGGAGATGACTCGAAGCAAATCTTGTTTGCCTCGGGTTAGTTGTTTGTTTCAGGTTTATAAAAACCTGACGGCAATTTGAGATTTAAAACAAATTTGAATGGAATTTAAATTTGTATACTAGATTTAAACAAAGTTTTAATAAGTTTGAAGAGTGGATTCAAATTTATTTTTGAATTCTAATCTGAAATGAAATAAAAGTTTTTAAAATATTTAAATGTGGGTTTTTAGGTTTAAAAACCTAACAGTTTTCAGATTTTAAATTTAATTTAAAATTTGAAACCAGAATTTAAACAGTAGTTTAAATTCAAAGTTTAAACTATAGATTCAAATGGAACTTTTGAATCTTAAGGTTTAAAAAATGAAATTTGGATTTCTTTAAAATCAAGAACATAAAATCAAAGATTTAAATCAAAGGTTTAAAATAAATGTTTAATATAATGGATTCAAGTTTACTTTGAATCCATATTTAGAAATTTAAATCAGTTTTTAAAACTGAATGTTTTTTTAAAGAAAGTTTAAATTAAATAGCTTTTAAAAACAAATAATAATAATTTGTTTCCAACTTAATGTTTAAATTTGTTTTATGTAAAATTCTTGTATATAAGGTTTTCTTAATTTTGAATGGAAGTTAAATAAATTGTTTTAACCTGAATTTGCAAGTTAAATAATTAATATATTTTAAAAGCTTAATACATAAAAATTTAGCAATATAGTTTAAAACTTTTCTTATATAAATTTCACATATAAGTAATGAATGTTCTTTACGTTGTTTAACATTTTTATAAATGGAATTTAAATTTGGTAATGTTTAATTGGTTGATCGTTTTGAATCTTAAATTCAGAATGGAATTTGAATTTAAATTTATAAGTGTAATATTTAAAATACCCTTTAATATTAATGAAGTCATTAATAAAGAAATGGATTACCTTAGAGATAATTAAGGTAATTAAGTGACTTAATTAATAAGACGATTAAGGAATAATTTATTTAACTTACAAATTAATGATTTAGAATAATTTATAATTAGAGATTAATTAAAAGTAACTAAGAAATGTTAATAGTTAATGAAGATAATTAACTAAGGATTATTAAGTATTAACTAAAGTGATTAATTTTAATAATTAATTAGATTAATTAATTAAGATAATAAATTATAAATTGTTAATTACTTAATGAAAGTAATTAAGGAATTAATTACTTATTGTAATTAATTTGGGATATTTTTATTAATTAAAGTTGATTAAGTAATTAGGGATAATCACTTATTGTAATTAATTAAGTGGTAATTAATTAAGGGTTGATTAATTTATTAAGGAATTACTTAACGGAAATTATTCAAAGGATAATTGAATAATTAAAAGTTTAGTATTTAATAATTAAAGGTTAATTATTTAATAATTAAAGGTTGTTTAATTTAATTAATAAATGATTAAAGGACAATCAATCAAATGATTTGAAATAAATTAATGTTAGTTAACCATGATTGATGACTTATCTGATTTAAATAAATCAGATAATTAATTGAGCTTATTTACGGATGACTATATTCTATTGAATGTTGTGTATTGGATTGATAACTCTGTTACGTGATTGTGATACTTTGTAATATGAATTGCTTTGTGCTGAGCTGTTATATCTATGATGAATATACTGTTGTATGAATATGAAGATCCCTTTTTGCCCGTAAACGGCAATTAAACTTCGATGCGATAGGGAGTTGGATTCCGGTTGGTTATCCGAAGCCCACACCGAATTGTAATGATGAATCTTTGTGATTGATAAATTTATTTTATCTGTGTAACTGTTAATAAAGATAAGCGTTATGGGTTATACCGCTTATCGATATTGATTGAATCTGTGATGATGATGTTGCACTATTGTGTGTAAAACCCCTGGACTACACTATATACACACAAATATGGATTTCACGAGGAAATCGGTTAAGTCACAGATTTTTGAAATGGTTTTAAAAGTTGAATTTTGAATTCAAATGCTTTGGAAATGGAATTGGGTTAAATATGAAAAGCTTTTGAAAAGGGGTTTTTGAGGATAAAAATTATTTTGAATAACTTGATAAAGTTTTGAAATTTAAATAGTTTGAATAAAATTTGAATTCAAGGTTTGAAATTGAAATTTGTGTTTGGAGATTATGGTTTAAAAATGTTGTGCGAAGTTATAATGTGTTTATATGGATTTTAAACCATTTGAAAACATGTTGTTTTGAGAATTTGAATTAAATCCAAGTTTTATACTTGAAGGGTTTTAACTTGAGCAAATGTATTCGGATTTCCCCGAAACGAAAACCACTTGTTTTTCAAATAATAATAGCTTTCATTTAAAGAAAGGATTTCCAAATTATGTTGAAAGGTTTCAAGTTTGAAATGGAATTGAAATGTTTTGAAAGCTATGAAATGAGTCTTCGATTCAAAGACCGGACGAGTTAATCCAACTTGAATTGGAATTGTTTGAAAGGCTATGAATGAATCTTTGGAAACAAATTTTGAAAACTCTAAGTTAAATCTTGATTTAAAGATTTAACGAGTTAATCCAATTGAAATAGAAATTGTTTTGAAATCCATGAGTGGATCTTTGTGAGCGGGGTGAACTTTGTGAATTAAATCTTTTGTTTAAAAGATTAAAGTTTGGAAATTGTTTAAACCATTGAAGGTTTTTGAAATGAATCTTTTGTGCTTAAAAGATTGGAAATGGTAATTTGTTTTAACTATTTGAATGAAAGGTTTTGTGCTTTAAGCTGTGATTTAACTAAGATCCCATATCCATATGTTTTTAAAATTCTACGCTCATTATTCTGTTTAGCCGGAAGAGGACCTTGTGTCATATAACCCATTCCGAATAATGATACGACGTTATGGATAGCATTTGAAGATCAGTGATGAAGACCGGGTATTTGCGAGAACGATAGGACGACCTATCTGTGGAATATGCGAGTATATGATTTTTGTTTGATGATAATAAAACATATATATACATTCATTTAAATGTATCTGTTAATGTACTATTTTATTTTTCATAGATTAAATAAATATTTGTTGAATAAAATAAATTACACAGAATTTGAAATCAAACGGAAATTTTATTCAAACAAATATTTAAATTTTGAATAGTACAAATTCAAGCTCTCACTATACATATACATTTTTGAATACATCACAATTCAATTTACATTAATAACCTCACTACATATCACTCACACTCGTATTTTGTCTTCAACTGCATTCCAGTTTGAATCCACCATCTGAGCAATCTGCAAAAAAATTCACTAACGCAGTAAAATCGAAAAAGAAATATTTTTGCAATATAAAATAAAATATGGATTTTTGAAAATATGATTTGCCTCAGTTATTTGGGTTGTTCGTCATCATTCACATTTGAATTCATTATACACGAACAATGTGACATGCACAGTGTATCACTGTACATGCCACAAGGCCGTGCACATCGATATACATTTGATAATGCTACAAGGACAGGTGTGCACAGGTCAAACCCAAACGAAAAGCCGGGTTTAACTCACGTGCAATATATTTAAAATCACGACACGAGTACAAGGTCAAACCCGAGCTTTTGAAACTGGATTCAACACAGGGCAGTTCACAAGTCAAAAATAGAGCATCAAAACAATGTCGAAGTCATTCCAGCAAAATGACAGTACAAACAAGTGCACACTGGAAGTACATGCACATCAACCAAAGTCAAGGCCATAATTGAAGATTACAGGTCTCAATATCAAAGAAATACAAACTGTATCGAACATGATATAGTGACAATATGAAGACAGCTACTTGACAAAGTAAACTGCAAGTGTCGACCAGATAGCAAGTCAAGCCAAAATGCATCATGCAAGCCATCAAGTATAAGTACAACAACTCCAGACCATGCTACAGAATGTACATGTGAGGACAGTGAATACAAGAACAAGTCGAGATAAACAATTGCAGACATATGCACAAATGAATACTGCAACAACCAAGACCACAAGTATACAACAACAAGCAGCAGTGTGAAAGTGCAAACTCAAATAAGTATGTGCGATTGTGAAAATTGGAGTGAGCTAGTGCAATTTGTACAAGATTGCCACCAACATAAGTAGCAACAATAAAGACCACTATGCAGTAGACAGAGTGCAACTATCAAAGAACCAACAGAGACCAAGCAATGAACAATAGATACATGAATAATGCAATAGTGTCACAATGTCACAGCAAACAAGGTACACCAGACATATAAATGGATGATCAGAACTTCAACTAAACAAGTCAGTGAATAGTTCAGTGGTAAAGAATCAGTGCACAACAACATGAATCAAAGCAGTAATTGACCAGTGAACAACTGCAGTTAAATGTCAACGCAATGGTAATGGCGAGTCATGGAGTCGCATACACAATATCCAGTGCCGAAGTAAATTTGCAAATTCAAGTCAAAGCCAACAGAAAATTCGATACTGCATTTCGAATCAAAACAGTGCCGTGATAATCAAGGCAACGAATTGACCAAGTCAAAAATCAATGCAGTACAAAAATGGAAATTGCCGAAAATAGGAAAGTCAAACAAAATAAAACAGGAAAGTCTTTTCTGTATTACACAAGAAAAACCGAACGTTCTCAAGCTAAAGCCGTGAGTAACAAGTCGAAGATATATCAGGAAAGTCGTGCGCATCAGGCAATTGAAATTTTGGAAAGTATCGAATTGAAACGAACAAACTCAAGTGTCGAATTCATATAAATACCAAACCCAAAATTCATCATTGGCATCGAGTTCAAGCAAGCAATTAAACCAGCAACGAAAGAGAATACATACCAATCTATCGAACTCGATCAAAGGAGCAGCTGCAAACGATTCGCAATCTCGAAGTCAACCAAGCAGCCGATTTTAAGAGAATCGATCATCAGAGAACGAGCAAGAGAAACACAAATCAGATCGAACGAAGAATCAAAGCCCCAATTTTCACAAGGGAACAGAAGCCCTAATTTAGTGGCAAAGAGGATCGGCCGCAATTGTTTCACAAGCAAGAGAAAAGGATCGGGTTAAAGAATAAAAGAGCCGGCCTTATTTTTATTAAAGGGGTTTTGGGTTTAAATTGTTTTTATTTGTTGTTTTTACTTTCCGAATCAAAATCTTGGTAAATCACCACCTAGGTTGTAGGTAGTGTCAGATTGTCTAGTTAGAATTAGTTAGTGAGCAGGGTGTGCGATTTTGCAAAACTCTATAGGTGCGAGCAGGGTTTGCGAGTTTGCAAAACTCTATAGGCGGGAGCAGGGGGTGCGAGTCTGTTAGAGTGTTTGTAAGAGGGAGCAAAGGTTTGCGAGTCTGTTAGAGTGCTTGTAAGTGGGAGACTGTTTAATTCTAATAGAAATCTGGGAATGCAGCAGTAGGCAGGGGTTGCCGAAGCGGGGTAAATTTTGTGTGTGATTTACTTTTCAGCATATCTATTTCTGTAGTTTGTTTTTACGTTTAATTCGAGAAAATTTTCTATAACCCTATTCACCCCCCCTCCTCTAGGGTTAATCTAGATCCTACACTATCGATTGTTTCTGCACCGAGTCGCGCCGGTATTGAGATTCCCTAAGTGATGGGAAGTCTGATCAGAATTGTGAATACCAAAAGGAGGAACGCAACAACAATTATTCTTTTGCTGATAACAAAAGGGGGAGAGAAAAGTTAAGATTTTGTCAAATAAAATCAAGCAAAGGTCAAATAATTTTCCATTTGCATCAACGCTCGTTTGTATATTTCTATTTATATGCATATACGTAGGAGGAGCATCATGTAGAGAGGAAGCATTTAAATAGGGGGAGCAATGAGTGTATATCATTGTTCAAATACATTTAACACAGTCAAAATCTTAAATATATGTTTGTTATCATCAAAAGGGGGAAATTGTGGAATATGCGAGTATATGATTTTTGTTTGATGATAATAAAACATATATATACATTCATTTAAATGTATTTGTTAATGTATTATTTTATTTTTCATATATTAAATAAATATTTGTTGAATAAAATAAATTACACAGAATTTGAATTCAAACATAAATTTTATTCAAACAAATATTTATTACAATTTTGAATAGTACAAATTCAAGCTCTCACTATACATATACATTTTTGAATACATCACAATTCAATTTACATTAATAACCTCACTACATATCACTCACCCTCGTATTTTGTCTTCAACTGCATTCCAGTTTGAATCCAGCATCTGAGCAATCTGCAAAAAAATTCACTAACGTAGTAAAATCGAAAAAGAATAATTTTTGCAATATAAAATAAAATATGGATTTTTGAAAATATGATTTGCCTCGGTTATTTGGGTTGTTCGTCATCATTCACATTTGAATTCATTATACACGAACAATGTGACATGCACAGTGTATCACTGTACATGCCACAAGGCCGTGCACATCGATATACATTTGATAATGCTACAAGGACAGGTGAGCACAGGTCAAACCCAAATGAAAAGCCGGGTTCAGCTCACGTGCAATATATTTAAAATCATGACACGAGTACAAGGTCAAACCCGAGTTTTTGAAACTGGATTCAACACAGGGCAGTTCACAAGTCAAAAATAGAGCATCAAAACAATGTCGAAGTCATTCCAGCAAAATGACAGTACAAACAAGTGCACACTGGAAGTACATGCACATCAACCAAAGTCAAGGCCATAATTGAAGATTACAGGTCTCAATATCAAAGAAATACAAACTGTATCGAACATGATATAGTGACAATATGAAGACAGCTACTTGACAAAGTAAACTGCAAGTGTCGACCAGATAGCAAGTCAAGCCAAAATGCATCATGCAAGCCATCAAGTATAAGTACAACAACTCCAGACCATGCTACAGAATGTACATGTGAGGACAGTGAATACAAGAACAAGTCGAGATAAACAATTGCAGACATATGCACAAATGAATACTGCAACAACCAAGACCACAAGTATACAACAACAAGCAGCAGTGTGAAAGTGCAAACTCAAATAAGTACGTGCGACTGTGAAAATTGGAGTGAGCTAGTGCAATTTGTACAAGATTGCCATCAACATAAGCAGCAACAATAAAGACCACTGTGCAGTAGACAGAGTGCAACTATCAAAGAAACAACAGAGACCAAGCAATGAACAATAGATACATGAATAATGCAATAGTGTAACAATGTCACAGCAAACAAGGTACACCAGACATATACATGGATGATCAGAACTTCAACCAAACAAGTCAATGAATAGTTCAGTGGTAAGAATCAGTGCACAACAACATGAATCAAAGCAGTAATTGACCAGTGAACAACTGCAGTTAAATGTCAACGCAATTGTAATGGCGAGTCATGGAGTCGCATACACAATATCCAGTGCCGAAGTAAATTTGCAAATTCAAGTCAAAGCCAACAGAAAATTCAATACTATGTTTCGAATCAAAACGGTGCCGTGATAATCAAGGCAACAAATTGACCAAGTCAGAAATTAACGCAGCACAAAAGTGGAAATTGCCGAAAATAGGAAAGTCAAACAAAATAAAACAGGAAAGTCTTTGCCGTATTACACAAGAAAAATCGAACGTTCTCAAGCTAAAGCCGTGAGTAACAAGTCGAAGATATATCAGGAAAGTCGTGCGCATCAGGCAATTGAAATTTTGGAAAGTATCGAATTGAAGCGAACAAACTCAAGTATCGAATTCATACCAAACCCAAAATTCATCATTGGCATCGAGTTCAAGCAAGCAATTAAACCAGCAACGAAAGAGAATACATACCAATCTATCGAACTCGATCAAAGGAGTAGCTGCAAACGATTCGCAATCTCGAAGTCAACCAAGCAGCCGATCTCAAGAGAATCGATCATCAGAGAACGAGCGCAAGAAAGAGCAATACAAATCAGATCGAATGAAGAATCAAAGCCCCAATTTTCACAAGGGAACAGAAGCCCTAATTTAGTGGCAAAGAGGATCGGCCGCAATTGTTTCACAAGCAAGAGAAAAGGATCGGGTTAAAGAATAAAAGAGCCAGCCTTATTTTTATTAAAGGGGTTTTGGGTTTAATTTTTTTTTTATTTGTTGTTTTTACTTTTCAAATCAAAATCTTGGTAAATCACCACCTAGATTGTAGGTAGTGTCAGATTGTCTAGTTAGAATTAGTTCAGTGAGCAGGGTGCGCGAGTTTGCAAAACTCTATAGGCGGGAGCAGGGTTTGCGAGTTTACAAAACTCTATAGGCGGGAGCATGGGGTGCGAGTCTATTAGAGTGTTTGTAAGCGGGAGCAATGGTTTGCGAGTCTGTTAGAGTGTATGTAAGCGGGAGATTGTTTAATTCTAATAGAAATCTGGGAATGCAGCAGTAGGCAGGGGTTGCCGAAGCTGGGTAAATTTTGTGTGTGGTTTACTTTTCAGCATATCTATTTCTGCGGTTTGTTTTTACGTTTAATTCGAGAAAATTTGCTATAAACCTATTCACCCCCCCTCCTCTAGGGTTAATCTAGATCCTACACTATCGATTGTTTCTGCACCGAGTCGCGCCGGTATTGAGATTCCCTAAGTGATGGGAAGTCTGATTAGAATTGTGAATACCCAGATTTGCAAGGGCTTCTTCGGAAGTGCCTTCGGTTCTGTTCAAACCCGGAACAGACTTGTATGGATGTGTGTCTGACATTACACTTTGAGATGTAAAGCTGGTTTCTTTCAAATACATATCTGTTGGTGGAGGAGAATTTATTCTCTTAGCTTAACACCCTTCTTTGAGACGTACGAGCTCAGAGGTTATGTAGTTGATGGTTACCAGTGATACATTCCTAATTTGGTAATGTGGCATACAAAGTGATGCTGATCATTTGTTAATCGAAGCATGGCTTTATGAAAAAGCGTAGCTTTGTGGAAGAGACTTCGTCGAACCTCACAACCCGGTTATGGTCGAAACAGAATCGCGGCAGCAAGGATATTTGGGGGTAGCACCCTCTGAGGGTATGTCCATTTCCTTCTGGATTATGACTGGTATCATGGTATGGAGCCCAAATACTTACTTTGTGATTGCTATAAACTTATTTCTTCGTGGTTGTCGGTTGAGAAGCACTTCGGATAAAGGTCGCAAACGACCGGGGGATGGCATGGTCGTGTCAGTTGTTACCTAGTCACAGAGGTAACCGGCCTTGTATAGCAAAGATCCGGTTAGGTTCTCGGGAACATCCCTCCATAGGCGTTCCATTTTTATATGGAAAGTTCCTTTGCCCGACCATTTGTTGGAAATTCAATCATCCAATACGAGCCCTTTACGGTTTTAGCTGTATAACCTGCCATTTACTTATGGTGGTCACCACAGTTTAGATGGTAGTTATAGTAGGCATAGTACGAAATGTCTATGCTGGCTAAGATTATTAATATACTTTCGAAAATGTTTTCACACTGTACTAATAATAATATTTAAAAGTGTTTTCTCGTATTAAGCATTTTTAACTGTCATAAGGAGAAATCTCCTCCAAGTATGCGTTTGCATTGTTTGTGTGGCGGGACGCCTTATGGCAGTTTCATTTTCAAAATGCATTGCGAATTTCATTCATGTTCTTTTGTTTGCTTTTGATAAGAATAAAATGCTTTTATTTCAAACAACTGTTTTGTTTACTCATACCAGTCTCATGACTGATCCGGAGTTTATTGTTCCTTTCTTAAACTCTGGGTGCCCACAATTTTCCACACGGCAGTCTAGAGTTGGGTTTTTCAAATAGTAGATATAGAATCGATTCTGTAGCTTTCGGGTTTCTCTTGGGTATTCTTTGAAGACTTTGGATATTGAAGTATTTGGTTAGGACGACTGACCAGACTTGCTTAGCTTGGTGCAACTTGATGGTGGTTCGAGCTTGTAGTCTGGAATTTAGCTTTGAAGCATTGGATTGAAGTTATCGCTTGGCTATTTGTTTCCGCTATTGTATATGTCACTCTAATACTATTGAGCATTATTGATCATTGTTGTATATCATTGGATATTGTACTCTTTGGAGTTGTATATGATATTCATTTCTTTTTCTTCCACTGTGTTGTTATACTTGATGTGTTATAAGCTCCGGCGAACCAGATTCGACGTATGGATCTGCGGCATTTTGAATACGAGTGTCGTATTCGGTGTCGATTTTCGAAGGCCGAGTCAGAGTCGTCAGATAATGAGTGTAAAATATTTTTATGTGCGGGGTTAACAAAATCAATTGAGTGAACAAATGTTTTGAAATTTGAATTCCAAAAGTTTGTTTATAGAGTCGAGTTGGCCCATTCATTCCCTTTCTTATTAATAATTGCCACGCTTTTTTTCATTGTTTCCTCATTTGTTCCATTACTCATTTCCATTTACATTGTCTAAAGCTTTTTCATTTTATGAATGTTACCTACTTTTCATATTTTTAATTCTTTCGTTCGCCTCTTTTAATACCTATCATTTTTTAGGGTTGTTCATATTTTTACTTTATTTCAATTCTAACTTTGTTTATATTAAGCTTTATTAGTTTTTCACTAGTTTCTATCTTCATTCTTGTAGCTTCATTTTATTTTTATTTTATCTCATCTTCTGTAGCTTCATTTTTTGTCTCTCTTCATCTTCCTCCTTCCTTTTTTTCATGTTTCTTCTTCAAATCTCCTTTCACTCCTTTTTTTCCAAAGCTTTATCTTCTCTTTCCTTCTTCAATTCTTCTTCTTCTTTTTAAAAGCTTCCTTTTCTTTTTTTTAATTCTTCTTCTTCTTTAATATTCTTTTGTTTTTTTCTTTTTCAAACCTTCTCTTCTTTCCATGTCTTTTTCTTCAAATCCAGATCTATATAATCTTCTCTCCAAAACTTTCTATAAAAAAAGAATAAGATGGCAAGGAAACAAAACAAAATGAGAAAGTAGTTGCAGATCCAAATCTGGCCAGAAAAGAGAAAGCAAAAAGGTGACTGATTCAACTCACTCACGCAATACTAAAAATTCCATTGCAAGTTAAATATAATATATGATGTGAAATATAATTATTGATGTTTGTTGATTTAAGTTGACATTTGAATTGATATTGAATCTGAATTAACATTTAATCCAATATTGGAAATCAATTGATAGTTAAACCCCGATATTGATAACTGTTATATGTTGAAATATATTAGTTGATTTGGATGTTGTTTGAAATGGATTCTTATTGATTGAGATGTTGGATGTATGGCTGTTTATTTATTAAATATGTCCCTGTTATCACCTTCTATATTATTGACATCATTTAAGTGGTCCTCTGAATCATTTTAGAATTAGATAATTAAGATATTTAAATTATTGGTTGAAATGATATATACCCATATAATTTCTTGAATTTGTATTATTTATTGAAACTTTATTATTTAAAAAGTTTAACTTTTTAATTTAAACTTTGGATTTATTTTAAATAAAGTGGTTAAAATTGGTATTTGGAATTATTTGAAATCTCGTAAATTACTGCACTCATGTTGTACATTTGATAGGAGATGAAAAATCCCATAACATCTCTGAAGCCATTGCACTCATATTTTTATTTGATATTGATTTGATTTACATATGATTTTTTAGTTCTGACTCGAGTGTATAATTTTTCAATATGCTCGAGTCAGTCTGTGCTTTTTAAGTGTCTTGAAGACCATTTTATTTTATAAAGGACGAAGACAAAGATTCAGTATTATTGCTGTTTATTATTATTATTCCATTACTTATTGTGTTCGACTGCATTATTTTTTTTCATTTTCTGATGTATGTATAACTCTGATTTGAATTGTAAAAGTATAATCAAATGTCATTTGTACAACAGCTTTATGAACTGTTTATTTGATTATTATATTTTGTCATTCCGCTGCGAGATTCTGTGTTTTGTTTTTCCTTCTTTTCTATTATTTTCTTATTTACCTCATTAACAAACCTTCCTTCTAAATGGTTTGAATCGGACATGTGTGGTATATTGTCAATTTAAATCGTCTAAAAAGGTGGGTCGTTACAGTCGGTATCAGAGCAAGGTTTTTGGCATACCATAGCCTGTTGGGGTTAACTCATTAGAGATAGGATAGGAATACCCTTGAATGAGTTATTTAAGTGTATATATACGAGAGTGCTTATTTGTTAGTGTAATAAAAAATGTTTTATATAGGTTTTTAAATGAAAGTATTTTTCCTAATATTATATGATATATATAAAGAAATAGATTTTTATAACTGATATAGTTATTTGTAATGTGTTTGATTTATGAAATTGTAATATTTAGTTATTATCATTTATTGTTGATTAGTTGAGCTTTTGTTAGTTTATATGCATTGCCTAATTATTGTTGATTGAATTAATAGACTAAACACTAGACTAATAATGGTGTATTGAAGGGAACAAAATGAATAATATGGATATTTATTTATGGAATTGAAATTTTTTGTTGGTGAAACTTATTGTTTGTTGATTGGTAGTTTCAACTATTGAAATAAAATGGAATATCTGGATATTTTGGATAATCGAAACCTTTTGAAATAATATATGAGTTGAAACATAATAATTGGGTTGAATTATATAGTTGAATGGATAGCCTTAATTTGAAAGCAAGTGAAACAAGATTAATTTATTATAGCTGAGTAAATTATTGTATACATTATTGGCATGTAATGTAATAATATAAAATGTGAACTATAAACCTTGAAATATTTAAAATTGAAATTGTGAACTTAGTTAACATTTATGAAATGTGTCACAAATAAGTTTAAAGGAAAAGATGAACTAAATGGGATAACAAATATGAATTAAAAGTGAAATGATTATTAATAAAGCCATGACATATAAATTGTTATGAAATAAATGGATGTTGCAATAAATGGTTATAAATAAAGTTGTGATAACTTTAAACTCGAGCATTGTCTTATAAGAAGGAATTAAGCTTTTATAAATTGGTTATAAACTTAAGAAAATTCCTTATGAAATGACTTGAAAATAAATGTCATATTAAATGAGAAATATTACATGTGAAATGAATGTAATTTAAATTGAAGAAAAATATAAGCAATATTGTGAGAATGAATATATTAATATTTTATATTAAATGGAGAAATTTTGTGAAACAAATATTAAAGTATGAAGTGATATTTGTGTACTCAATGAGATTAAAAATGAATTTGATTAAAATGTAATTGTGATGAATCAAATTGAAATAAATACGTAAGTTGTGCGTATGTTATTTTATTCATATAATTAATTCGATCCTGAATTGAGTATATAAGTTCGAGGTGAATTATACCATTTCGTGTTAGGATTTACCATTTGATTCTTGATGGCGAATATTGATATGGATTTTTGGTTTGATTCCATTTTTCTCTATCATAGTATATGGCTAAGCAAGGAGAATGATAGTTTCTAGTCAAGAAACCATATCGAAGTCTGCATTAGGGAAGTTGAATGGATAATACTTGTTCGAAAGCGAACTTGTGTGATCGAGCGAGCGATCGAATGTGATTTTGTGAAATGATGACATATGTATGTAATGGTCCGACTTTTTGACGCCCGAAAATCAACATCAGTACGTCCACTGTATCAAATGCCGAACAATCGAATGTTGGAAAACTAGACCGTAAGGGAAAGAAGAAGGAGGTAGAAGAAGTGAAAAGCAAAATAACATCAGAATCTCACAATCGCAGCATAAAAATATATAATTGATAAATGATTGATCTATATACAAAAGAACTATATCTTTTTTATATGTTACTTCATCAGAGTACAATACAATCAATAGCAAAATACTAGACGGTTATATTATCTTCTCCCCATACAACTGAATGCACAGCTTATGCTGCACAACGGAATATACATTAAGTACGTGCGATATCTCTCACCATCCAGCTTGTCTCCTGAGCTCCAAAAGCATCCCATCCTGTATCTTATAATACTCGGTCTGACCCGAGCATTATAGTAATGTAAAGATCCCCTTTTCAAGTCAAATTTAATTTAGCAATTAAACTGAACTTTTGGATTAATTTGTGAATTAATTTGAATTTTTCCAAAAACAAAAAGGATATGTGTTCATTTTATAAAATTGTAAATTAAAATTTGTTTTCTAATTATAATATATATGTATATTGTAACAACCCACATATTTAAGGATTTATATTTAAATGTTTTATTTAAATATAGCGTCGTTAGTCAGATTTTTGGATCCGAAATGTTACTTTTTGCAAACGGCCGAATTGGAACTCGATACCACTTCCATTGAGTCCGAAATGGAATTTTCGATCTTTTTAAGTATAAGCTTTGATATGTTTAGAGTAAGTTGAATTTTGCAACTTTTTCTTGTTGGGTTTGGGTTTGGGTTCAGCTCACTAACTAACTAATTGACCCTAACTCAGCCCTCTCCTCCACTCACTTATTTCATTTCATAAAACTCAAGCTAAAACTGAAAATGGGGGAAGAGAATGGGAACTAGAAATTCCAAGCCCTAGTTCTTCTTGCAAACTTGAATTCTTGCTCCAAATCAAAGAGAAGTTATTGGTAAGCCTCCTCTTCATCTTCTCCAACTCTTTTCCTCTTCAATTTCAGAAAGTTTCCTAAACCTAACTTAGGAAATACTTGTTTTGATCTTATATTGAAGCTTGTTGGGTTGAAGCAGAGATTGGTTGGTCTTCTCCTTGTGATTGAGCTCTTTCTTCTTTGTTTTTGGGTTAAAGGTGAGATTTTTATCTTACATCTATGACTATAATTATCTTGGGTTGTTAGGTATGAATTCCTAACAATTATTTACGTGCAATTGCTTTTGATTCGGATTGGTTTTGTGAACATTGCAAATTTTGGTGTTATGGAAGTATAAAACTCAAAAAATCATAGCTTTGATGTTTTGATCATGTTTTTGGTGATGAATCGAAGTGCTTATAGGGCCAGGTAGCCGCTTGGCGTAAATCCCTAGCGTCCATGCTCGTCCGATTGAAAGTTGGGAGAGTTTGCACTTCATTGGTAATAAGTAGGAAATGCAGGCAATTGGGTTCAGTCGACTGAATCTTCTGTTCAGTCGACTGAGCTGAAGCCCGAAATTTTCTGGACGGTGTTCAGTCGACTGAACAGGGATTTCAGTCGACTGAACAGGGATTTCAGTCGACTGACATGCTCCTGTTTTCCTGTTTTTCCTATTTATGCTTATTTTGATTGGTTTTCCAAATTTTATCGATTCATGTTGGTTCTTAGTGGTTGTTATTGCCTCTTTGGCTTTGATAACTTATTCTTGACTTCGTTCACGAGTTTTTATAAAATAATCTTTCGAATCATATTAAAAGGCCCCTTCTCCAATTTATAAATTCTATTTAAAACACACACAATTTCGCACTTCGAGCGAAGTGGAATGGTGATTAAATGGTTGGGCAAAGCACGGACCATGAATCTGTGCGTTTATCTTTCGATTAATCCCCGACCTATTCGATTGATTGTTTTGACCTTTTGGTCTGGTTTACCGATGAGATGAGGTGAACTTTGTACTGCTTTGAGTGTGAAATTAACTAACGGATAGTAAACCGTTTAGTGCGAACGAGTGGTTATGGGACTCATGTTACCACTTTTCGGATTCCATTTCGAGAGTTGTGACACATTCTTCCAGTTAGTGGTGTCTGGTACTGGGCCTTCGGACCTTCACCACTACGGCTTGTTGCCTTTGGGATAGTTTCTTCGGACTCTCCTTTAGGTTTTCTGCCTTCGGGTATGTTGCCTTCGGGTATGTTGCCTTCGGGTATGTTGCCTTCGGGTTTGTGCCTTCGGGTTTGTTGCCCTAATAATGTCGCTTTCGGAGTTAGGTCTTTATGAGCCGCTCGAGTGATATTTGGGTTTGGAGTCTTCGGGTTCATGGATCCTTGTTTATACAGTACTAAGCTCGAGAAATCTTATGTTTCATTGATATGTAAATAACCTAGGTATCGCCCTTCGGTGTTGGTCTTTTTGAGCCGCATGATATGTAGCGATTACCTTGTGGAACTTGTGTTAGTTGACGGCATTACCCTGTAGTGTCCTTGGCTAGCGTGGGTATAGAGGTGGGGCGTCACAGCTTGGTATCAGAGCTGAGTTCAGAACAAAATATGATAAACACAGAATAGATGCACATACTACGATACATCAAAGTGTATAAGTGATACAAATCTTTAAGTCATCTTACCTCTATTCTTTCTTGGCATTTGGTGGTCAGATAGAAATTGGGAATACGTCTAGGAATGCATTTCATTCCGTAGTATTCCACAATTGTATTAATGACATCTACCTTGTGAATAATCTTGTTCGTATCTTAACTTTCAGCGTATGGTTGGAAGAGGCAGAGGATGACGTTCAGATGCTGGGCAATCCAGTGATTTACATCCGGATGGCGTTTATATATCTGTTGATTAGTTTTTGGAATTGTTTAGGAGCACTCAGCCTCCAGTTCCTCCTCGAGTATCTCCACCTCGCAAGTCTGCCTTTGCACGTTAGTGTGGTGATTTTGCTTATCTTGGAGGAAAGCCGTTTAAGGGCTCCGAGTCTGTTCTTGAAGTCCAAGCTTGGCTTCGCACATGCGAGCGTATCTTCTCTCGCATGGATCTTTCTGACCATGATAGAGTTCTTGTAACTTCTAGCTTATTACAAGAGCGTGCTCTTGATTGGTGTGAGCTTCTTGTAGCCGAAATTGATGTATCTACTCTTTCTTGGACTCAGTTTCGAGGACGATTCGAATTCAAGTTTGTTCCTGAATCTAAAAAAGTTTTATTGACCCGTCGCTTCCTTGAGTTGAAGCGAGGGAAATCTTCTGTTTCTAAGTATGTTGCATCATTCGAGGCTTTATCTCAGTATGGTCTTCAATTTATTAGCACTTCTTATGAGAAGAATTTAAAGTTTGTCTCTGGTCTTAAGAAATATCTTAAGAAGTCTTTGTTTCTCCAGCTTAAGCTCTCTTTTGAGGAGTTGGTTGATTCTGCACTTCATCTTGAAACCTTCGAGAAGGAGTGTGATAGTGATGTTGATGTTGAGGTTTCCAAGAACCCCAACAAGAAGCAGTTTCCATTCCAGAAGTCCAGGCCTTTTCCTTCTAAAAAGAAGAAAACTGGTGGTTCTACTTCTCAGCCTCAGTCTTTTGGAACACCTTTCGTTTGGAAGTGTTTCAATTGTGGCTCTCCAGATCATATTATTCGAGCTTGTCCTAAACCTCTATTCTGTCGCTATTGCAAGAAGGAAGGTCATCATGTTTCTACTTGCCCTACTGTTCCGGCTCGTGCCAAGTCTGGCAAGGTTAGTGCTGCTAAGGCTTCTGAAGGTCCTTCTCAGCCCAAAGATATATCTCCATCTATTTTGGAAGGTTCTATTTTATTTCATGACCATAGTATTCGAGTTCTTTTCGATACGGGTGCATCACATTCTTTCTTATCGCAAAAGCTCGTTGATGATTTGTCTTTGGATGTTTCTTGTTTGGTTACTTCATTGAGGATTGCGAATCCTATTGGGGGATCCGCGACCCTTAGTTTTCTTTGTGATAATGTAGAGATTGTTTTATGTGGCTTTTCTTTTCGTGCGAATCTGCACGTTATTTCTTATCTGGGATTTGATATGATTTTGGGAATGGACTGGCTAGTGAGATATGATATCAGGATTATTTGTTCGGAGAGAATTTTTTATCTTCGACATCCGGATTCGCCTACTCAGCTATTACTTGTTCTTCGGAATGTGGATAACTCCGAAATGGCTTTACATTCACTTGATTCGCGAGATGATGATGATATATCTCGTATTCCTGTTGCTTGTGACTTTTCTGATGTTTTCGAGCCTGTTTCGGGTTTTCCACCCAAGCGGGCAATTGAGTTCCGCATTGATCTCATTCCAGGCGCATAGCCAGTTAGTCGTCCTCCCACAAGGATGTCTATAAAGGAAAATGAGGAACTCAAGAAGCAGCTTTTAGAGCTTGAGTCGAAGCAGTTGATCCAGTCCAGTTTTTCTCCATGGGGATCTGCGGTCGTCTTCGTGAAGAAGTCTGATGGAACTCTTAGGCTTTGCATTGACTATCGCAGGCTTAACGAGTTAACCATCAGGAATAGGTATCCATTTCCTAGGATCGATGATATGTTCGATCTATTGAGTGGTGCTAAGGTCTTTTCTCAGCTTGACCTTGCCACGAGTTTTCATCAGTTACGAGTCGCGGAGGGTAGCATACCCCTTACCGCTTTCCGCACTCGTTATGGTTCTTTTGAGTGGCACGTTATGCCGTTCAGTTTGATGAACGCTCCTGCTTTCTTTGTTGATCTCATGATCGAGTATTCCGGGAATACCTCAATAAGTTCATCCTTGTGTTCATTGATGATATCCTTATTTATTCTAAGTCTGAAGCTGAGCATGCTAATCACTTGAGAATTTCCTTGAGTGCTCTCCGTCATCATCAGCTTAGAGCCAAATTCTCCAAGTGGCATTTTTGGGAGAACAAGGTTAAGTTCTTAGGCCATGTTGTATCTTCTGACGGCATATCTGTCGATCCCTCTAAGATCGAAGCCATCCAGAGTTGGAAGAGGCCTGAGAATGTGCATGAGATTCGTAGTTTCCTTGGATTGGCGGGTTATTACCATCGGTTCATTAAGGATTTTTCCCGTGTTATGCTTCCTCTCACCAGCCTTACTCGGAAAGGCATTCGTTTTATGTGGTCCGACAAGTGTGAAGCTTCCTTTCTGTCATTAAAGGAACTTCTCACTAATGCTCTTATTTTGGTGGTTCTCGAGGGGAATCATGATCTTGTTGTCTACACCGATGCGTGTGGTAGTGGTCTCGGTACTGTTCTTATGCAGAAGGATCGGGTAGTTGCTTATACTTCTAGGCAACTGCGTCCGAATGAAGTTCATTATGCCACTCATGATCTTGAGTTAGCCGCCATTGTCTTTGCCTTGAAGATTTGGCGACACTATTATTGGGCGAGCGCATCATTCTCTATACCGATCATAAATCCTTGAAGTATTTGTTCACTCAGAAGGAACTCAATATGAGACAACAGTGTTGGCTCGAGTTTCTTGCCACCTATGACTTTGATATCTAGTATACCCCTGGAAAGGGTAATCGTGTTGCTGATGCGCTTAGTCGCAAACATTCGGCCGTTATTTCTATGATGCTTGCCGAGTGGGATATTCTTGAGACTCTATCTTTTTGTGAAATTCGTGATCGAGGTTCATCTTCTGATTCTCCTATTCTATTACTTAGTTTGGGAGCTCGACCCATTTTATTCGATCGTATTGCCGATGCCCAACGGCGTGACCCTGATTTGTTGCATCTTATTCAGCTTTGTGAGTCTGGATCCTGTGATGAGGCACTGCGGGATTTCAGCATTGATTCTCATGGGTGTCTTCGCAAGAAGAACCGTCTTTTTGTGCCTTCTGATTTTGCGCTTAGGCATGACATTCTTGATGATTGTCACCATTCTAAGTATACCATTCATCCTAGTAGTAGTAAGATGTATGCCGATATGCATCGTCTTTATTATTGGGAAGGCATGAAACGAGATATGGCGAGTTGTGTGAGTAATTACATAACTTGTCAGCGTATTAAGGCCGAACATCTACGTCCTTCGGGTCTTCTTCGGCCTTTAGAGATTCCATTGTGGAAATGGGATCAGATTTCTATGGATTTCATTGACGGCCTACCTCGTTCGAGATCGGGCCATTCTAGTATCTGGGTTAGTGTTGATCGCCTCACTAAGTCTGCTCATTTTATTCCTATTAAGTCTCATTGGACTGCTTCTCATTTGGCTAAGTTGTATGTTAAGGAAATTGTGAGACTTCACGCTGTTCCTAGTTCTATTGTGAGTGACCGTGATCCTTTATTCACGAAGTCATTTTTGGCAGAGTCTTCAGCAAGCTTTGGGAACAAAGCTTAATTCTAGCACAGCTTATCATCCGCAATCTGACGGACAGACTGAACGGGTGAACTTCATCTTGGAAGATCTTCTCCATATCCATATTTTTGATTTCGGTGGTAGTTGGGAGGATCATCTACCTCTTGTAGAATTCTCCTACAATAATAGTTTTCAGTCTAGTATCGGTATGGCTCCTTTCGAAGCTTTATATTGAAGGCCATGTCGATCACCTTCTTGTTGGTTAGAATCTGGGGAGAAGCTTATTCTTGGTACAGATTTTATTCGTGACTCTTCTGAAAAGATTGATCTTATTCGGTTGAGAATGAAAGAGGCACAGAGCCGCAAGAAATCCTATGCGGACAATCGTAGGAAGCCTCTCGAATTCTCGATTGGTGGTCTTGTTTTTATTCGTGTTTCTCCTTTGAAGGGGGTTATGCATTTCTGTATGACTAGGAAATTGGCTCCTCGCTTTATAGGACCATTTTCTATTACTGAACGTATCGGCCCTGTGGCTTATAGAGTTTCACTTCCAGCTCATTTATCTGGCATTCATGACATGTTTCACGTCTCTCAACTTCGGAAGTGTCTTCGGGAGTCGAATTCTGTTATCGCTTCTCCTGATTTGCAAGAGCTTGAGGTCTCACCGGACTTATCTATTGTACAGCTGCCTATTCGCGTACTTGACACAGAGGTGCGACACCTTCGAAATAAGGACGTGCCGCTCGTTAAGGTTCAATGGTCCGCTAATCCCAATAACTGTACTTGGGAAACAAGAGAGTACATCGAGCGATCTTATCGGGGTTTTCTATCTTTGCTTGGCAACGGTGAGAATATCTTTTCATCTCAAGCTTATTTCCTTTTCTTTTGAATGTTGTATGTATGTAGTTGTTACAAATATCGCCACTGGGAAATGCAAGGACGCAATATTGTAAGGAGGGGAGATCGGTAACAACCCGCATATTTAACGATTTTATATTTAAATGTTTTATTTAAATATAGCGTCGTTGGTCGGATTTTTGGATCCGAAATGTTACACTTTGCAAATAGCCGAATTGGAACTCGATACCACTTCCATTGAGTACAAAATGGCGTTTGCGATCTTTTTAAGTATAAGCTTTGATATGTTTGGAGTAAGTTAAATTTGCAACTTTTTCTAGTTGGGTTTGTGTCTGGGTTCAGCTCACTAACTAACTAATTAACCCTAACTCAGCCCTCTCCTCCACTCACTTATTTCATTTCATAAAACTCAAGCTAAAACTGAAAATGGGGGAAGAAAATGGGAATTAGAAATTCCAAGCCCTAGTTCTTCTTGCAAACTAGAATTCTTGCTCCAAAAATCAAAGAGAAGTTACTGGGAAGCCTCCTCTTCATCTTCTCCAACTCTTTTCCTCTTCAATTTCAGAAAGTTTCCTAAACCTAACTTAGGAAATACTTGTTTTGATCTTAGATTGAAGCTTGTTGGGTTGAAGTAGAGATTGGTTGGTCTTCTCCTTGTGATTGAGCTCTTTCTTCTTTGTTTTTGGGTTAAAGGTGATATTTTTATCTCACATCTATGACTATAATTATCTTGGGTTGTTAGGTATGAATTCCAAACAATTATTCATGTGCAATTGCTTTTGATTCGGATTGGTTTTGTGAACATTGCAAATTTTGGTGTTATGGAAGTATAAAACTCAAAAATCATAGCTTTGATGTTTTGATCATGTTTTTGGTGATGAATCGAAGTGCTTATAGGGCCAGGTAGCCGCTTGGCGTAAATCCCTAGCATCAGTGCTCGTCCGATTGAAAGTTATGAGAGTTTGCACTTCATTGTTAAAAAGTAGGAAATGTAGGAAATTGGGTTCAGTCGACTGAATCTTCTGTTCAATCGACTGAGCTGAAGCCCGAAATTTTCTGGACAGTGTTCAATCGACTGAACAGGGATTTCAGTCGACTGACCTGCTCCTGTTTTCCTGTTTTGCCTATTTATGCTTATTTTGATTGGTTTTCCGAATTTTATCGATTCATGTTGGTTCTTAGTGGTTGTTATTGCCTCTTTGGCTTTGATAACTTATTCTTGACTTCATTCACGGGTTTTTATAAAATAATCTTTCGAATTATATTAAAAGCCCCCTTCTCCAATTTATAAATTCTATTTAAAACACACACAATTTCGCACTTCGAGCGAAGTGGAAGGGTGATTAAATTGTTGGGCAAAACACGGACCATGAATATGTGCGTTTATCTTTCCGATTAATCCCTGACCTGTTCGATTGATTGTTTTGACCTTTTGGTCTGGTTTACCGATGAGATGAGGTGAACTTTGTACTGTTTTGAGTGTGAAATTAACTTAGATAGTAAACCGTTTAGTGCGAACGAGTGGTTATGGGACTCACGTTACCACTTTTCGGATTCCTTTTCGAGAGTTGTGACACATTCTGCCAGTTAGTGGTGTCCAACTCTGGGCCTTCGGACCTTCACCACTACGGTTTGTTACCTTTGGGATAGTGTCTTTGGGCTCTCCTTCAGGTTTGTTGCCTTCGGGTATGTTGCCTTCGGGTATGTTGCCTTCGGGTTTGTGCCTTCGGGTTTGTGCCTTCGGGTTTGTTGCCCTAATAATGTCGCTTTCGGAGTTAGGTCTTTATGAGCCGCTCGAGTGATATTTGGGTTTGGTGTCTTCGGCCTCATGGATCCTTATTTATACAGTACTGAGCTCGAGCAATCTTATGTTTCATTGATATGTAAATTCCCTAGGTATCGCCCTTCGGTGTTGATCTTTTTGAGCCGCATGATATGTAGCTTTTACCTTGTGGAACTTGTGTTACCTTCATTGGTATTTGTTATTGCCTTTTTGGCTTGTTTTGGGATATTCATATCCTTTGTTTATTTGAATTGCCAATGATATGAGGCTTGTTATGATATGATTCATCTTTTTATTAGATGATTGTGTTATCTCTTTTAGAGATATTTGTTATACTTTGTGACCTTGTAGGTTATTGTTGTTCAGTTTATCAAACTGATTTGTCTAGCTAGACTGACCCGTGTATTTATACTTGGGTCAGACCGAGTTGTTTCAGGTTAGGTGCTTTTGGACTTGGCCCATTTTGCTTCCGCATGGACTATTCAGCTTGTTCCTTTTTGTTAAAGCTTTTTGTATAGTCCTTTTTGCTGTAACTCTGATATATGTATTCTTTTGACTCGTCTGTATATTATGGTTTGTTATACCACTTGACATGTATTAGTTTGTATACTCTGTTATGTATCTGTATATGTGAATATGATGATCTACTGTTCTGTGATGTTTATTACATTTGAGTTGTTATATTCTGTTCTGATAGATCATCCAACCACCTATGGTTTTGTTTTAAGTATTCATTGGATATGTCGATCTGCTTTGTATGATTAGTGTCGATGTATTCAATAGATAGTTAGAGCAAGGCTATAGATGGTCGCTCCTATCCAGCCTTATTCTCCGTGTTAGTTGACGGCATTACCCTGTAGTGTCCTTGGCTAGTGTGGGTATAGAGTGGGGCGTCACAGCTTGGTATCAGAGCTGAGTTCAGAACAAAATATGATAAACACAGAATAGATGCACATATTACGATACATCAAAGTGTATAAGTGATACAAAACTTTAAGTCATCTTACCTTTATTCTTTCTTGGCATTTGGTGGTTAGATAGAAATTGGGAATACGTCTAGGAATGCATTTCATTCCGTAGTATTCCACAATTGTATTAATGACATCTACCTTGTGAATAACCTTGAAACAGAAGCAAAGCAAAGATTTCAAGTCTGATCAAATCAAGCTTCAGTTCAATAATCAAGTAGCAGATCAACAACTAAAGTTTAGATCAAATCACTTTCCAGTTTTCTTTCAAAAGGCCTGTCTCTGTTTTTTGTTCTATGTGAGCAAACATCACTTTTTAAACCTTAATATGTTTATATCTTGATAGATGTGATGAATGATTGAAGTATTGTAAATGTGAACTGCTTGAATATATTTTACCTTAAATATAGTTGAACTGGGTGTATATTTATATGCATGTCTGTGTATATGCATATATAAGCCTTTGTTATGTTTAACAAACTTAAGAACAACATAACTTAATTCATATCTTCCCATCAAAATAATTTTTAGCTGTGACCATTGAAGAAGAAATGATTGTATGAATGTAACATTCTTTTTAAAAATAATTTCATGCGAAAATATTTGGTAATTAATTCAAATAATAGCAAAAGATAGTAAAAATCAAATATATGTCAAAAATTGACGTTTATAGTTTCGCGTTTGGATTTTACAACTTGATTCATATAGGAAAATAATGATTTTTAATAATCATTTCAAGATTTTTAATTTGGCATTGAGGAATGCGTGGATGAACGGAATCGCATGTTTCATCGAATTCTGGCGATCGAAGAAGAGATGGATCTCGTGATCGTAGCTGAAGCATGCTTGGTGATCGAGGATCATCAGAAAAATACTCAGTGAATTTATAATTCACTGAGGCGGCAGTACGACATCAATTTAGGGTTTTAAACCCAGTTTTGGTCGACGAAGTTTTAGAAGGAAATTCGCCATCATCAATGCATCGGACTCGATCTGGTGTGTGGGAATCGGAGCATAGTTGAAACGGCAAAGCTCTGGTTGGAGTGGCGAGTGCTCTGGTGGCCTGAGGCGGCGGGTCAAGGTGGTTTTCCATGATTCATTTCCAGTGGGTAGTATGGTTGCTCGATTTCGAGTTCATCATCGATTCAGAGATCTGGGTGTTCTAGTGGTTAGAGAGGTTGTCGTCGTCGTGTCGATCGTTGCAGCGTCGATTGGAGGTGATCGAATCGTCTATGCATGTGCACGAGTATCATGTATATCTGGGATTGTTATGGTGATCGGGGAAGAATTGTTTTGCTCGGGCACGGGCTCGAAGTTGTGTGGTCATTACCTCAAAGTAGAGTGACGAACGAGAGTTGCTCGGGGTTGAGATCGGGTAATTTGGTATTTGGCTCGGGTTTTTTGTTATGATAACAAGTTTTTAAAGTTAAAATCAAGTCAAGTTTAAAAAATTTCTTAACCAATTCTTTTAAATAATAATTGTTTGAGATTAATTAAAGGGTTTTAAAATAAATTATTTTAAAAAAGTAATTAAGTTTAAAGTGTTTTAATATATATAACCTTTATTTTAAAGTTCATTTTAACTAAACTTAATATTGTAATTAAGTAGATAATTAAGAAGATGAATTATTTTTAATCATAAATTTAACTTAAAGGTTTTAATATAATAGGTTAATGATGAATTAACTCCAAAGGTTATTTAATAAGATTTAAATGATGTAATTAATGTGAGTAACTAAAGGATAATTTCTTAAAGAATAATCACTTAATGTGAATAATTAAGGGATAATTAATTACTGTAATTAAAGGATAATTAATTAAAGGCTAATTAATTAATGTTTGCAGGATAATTAATAATAACAATTAATCAAGTAATTATAGGATAATTACTGAATGTAATTAATTAAAGAATGATTAATTATTAAAGGAAAATTACTTAATGAAATTAATTAAGGATAATTACTTAATGTAATTAAAGATTAATTAATTTATGATTAAAGGTTAATTATTTAATGTAATTAATTAAAGAATAATTAATTAACGTAATTGATTAAGGGATAATTAATTAATGTAATTAATTAAGGGCTAATTAATTAATGTAATTAAGGGTTAGTTAATTAATGTAATTAATTTTAAGGTTAATTAATGTGATTAATTAAGGATAAGTAATTGAGGATAATTACTTAAGATGGATAATTAAGGACGATTAAATCAATTTCATTAATTAATTGAATAATAAAAAATGGTTTGTAATTAATTAATGTTAATTAATCAGGTTTAGGTGATTAATTCATAAGTAATTAATTTATTAATTTAATTATAATCAGGTGATTAATTAATCTTTCTTATGGATGATTGGATTATATTGAATGCCTTGAATTGTTTGATATCTCCGATATGTAATGTTATGATTTGCTTTGAATTGAGCTGTGATTAATGTAAGTTATTTATCTGTGATGAATTTACATATTTATCTATGAATGGAAAATAAGCGTTATAAGATTATACTACTTATTGATATTATTGTGCTTAAATTTATGATGGTTGTGATATTTTATTGTTGGATGCAAAACCCTAGACACAACACACACATACAAAAATATGGATTTCATGGGAAATTAGTTAAGTCATGGAATTATTTTATTTAAAATGGTGAAAATTTTAAAAGTTGAATTTTGAATCCAAAATGGTTTGGAAGTGTAATTGGGTTAAATATGGAAAACTTTTGAGAAGGAAATTTTGAAAATTAAAAATTATTTTTGTATATTTATTATAAATAAATAATTTTGGAAACTATGGTTTGAAAAGGTTTATACAGGTTATATAATATGTGTGTGTGTGTGTACACATATGGGTTTTAAACCATCTTTAAAATATTTTAAACGAATTATTTTGGGAACTTAAATTTAACTCAAATAGAGCTTGCCGAGGATACGGTAGTTTGTTGATTTTTCGATTTATATTTTGAAAGGTTATAACTTGAGAAAATTTAACCGGATTTTCCCAAAATGGAAAACCTTTGTTTTCAAATGTTAATAGCTTTCATATAAAGAAGGAATTTCTAGTTTTTGTCTTAAGCATTTTGAGTCATGGGTAAATTAAATTTGAAATGGAAATAGTTTTGAAAGTTATGAATGAATCTTTGTTAAAGATTTAAGATACATTGTTTTCAATTAAAGATAGATCTTTTGTTTAAAAGATTAAAAAATTAAAATTCTGTTTAAACCATTCAAAAGGAAAGGTTTTAGGAAATAAGGGCTAAAAGTTGTAACGACCTGATATTTTCAACCATTCGCATCCGCACATGTCGGACTTGAATTGCTCAAAATACCGCGTTGTAAATAAAATTCGAAAAATCTCAGAATATACAGTAAATAAATAATCACAAATCACAGACACAGAGTAAATAATAATGCGGCGGAATTAAAAGAGATAGTAGTTCATGAAGCTACTATATAAAAATAAGATACATCAGAGTTAAACAAGATACAACTGAAGAGCAACAAGATACATCAGGTACAAATCATAATATATCACTTAAATCACTGGATACTAAAAGCAAAATGGATGGCTGGATCTTCAAGAAAGCTCCAACTCTGGAGGTGAGTCTTGAATGCTAATCACTCAGTCTGACTCGAGCGTAAAGCAAAACACAAAACACTCGAGTCAGGACATAAATACTTATGAACTGTAAATCAACTCAAATGAGCAGTAACAAAAACGCATCAATAACTTAAAGGACGCTTGTGACCCTTCATCCTTTAAGAATCCGTTAAACTATTTACTTTGTAGTGATATTGTGCTATTATAATAGTATCTACAGTAAAATAAACTTACTTTAAAATAGCGTTAAGGGGTCACCCATATAGCCCTTAACACATAATAGTGCCAATAGTCTATACGGTACCTGCATATCTCCTGATTGGGAGACTATGAAAAGATACTCCATAGGTACGACACAAATAGAAACTCGTAGTAAGGCTCGCTGTGGTAGGTGACACGACACACGAGGCAATACCAGGGTAGATATACCAATTACGCACACGGGCTGGCCGTAACGTAGCAGCCACTACGCCCACCTCGGAACACACTCCCAATCAAAATCGGAGGATGACCATCAAATCAACCACAAGTAAGAGTATAGTATCGAAGAAGTGTATCCGACCAGAGGAGCTACCCCTTTTGGCTCGAGATCGCTCTGTTTTAGCCACCTTAAGCCAACTCATGGTAGTCGGGTCCACGTTCATACCTCAATAGGGTTGTCGCCACCATCCTACTTCATTCTGGAATCTCCATCGCGTACACGGTTGTTAAAGTGGTTTTCGGAGTTTGTAGAGAGTATGACAACTTCCGATCCCGGCCTATTTAACAACCAAACGTTATTATAACGCCGTGGTCATTTCAAAAAAGTTTATACTTCAAAAATCAAATCATTCCATTTCAAAACTATATTCCTTTCAAAATAGTTTACACATCGAAACTAAAATCATTTTGATTTCAAAATAATATTCAAATCAATACGATATCATTTGCATTTCAAACATATATTCACCTTTCAAAAATCATAATACTTTTAAAGTTATAACTCTTTCGAAACCAAAATACTTGAAATCATTACACTTTGGAAATCATAACATTTCGAAACCATACACTTGAAATCATGAAACATTCCATTAATTCTTTACATTTACAAATTTCCTATTAAACCCAAATTTCAAATTTCCAATTTAATTAAGTTCAAACCATCAGTTTCAATTCAATTTAATTTCCCAACAAACCATTTCAAATCTTATCAATTTCAACTATAGATTGGTTCCACAAAATAAACTATTCAATTTTTAATATATTCAAAACTTTAATATCCCACATTTCAAAACTAATTTGATATTTTCATTTATCTAAAGTCTAACTTCGTTATTAATTAGTTTTGAAATATTCATTTCATAAATCCAATATTATTTAAATAACTCAAATTACAAGTAAACCAAATATCCCTTCATGCTAATCTAAACTTTAAATATTCATTTATTATAACGATCCCAATTTTGAATTAATTTTAAATTAATAGTTAATGTAAACTTTGGAATTAATTTGAATTTGAGATATATATGTATATGTATATATGGGTAGATTTGAATTTGACTTTAGAATTTGGATTTGAATATTGAATTTGTATTTGAATTTAAATAAATGACTTAGAAAAATGATTTGGGTTTAAAAATATTATTTATGTAAATTTATTTATGGGTAGTTAATTTTAAAGCATAAAGATATATTAATATGAAAAGAAATGAGAAAAGAAAAAAACAAACATGAAAACATGAAACAAGACAAATATGTTTGCTGTAAAATTTGGTTATGCAAGGCCAAATAAATATCTATGTATAAAAAACAAAAGTGTGCATACAAATCAAATAGCACAAGTATGTAAACCAAATGGTAAGCATATGCATTTATTTCTATCTATTCTCAACACAAACAAATCATTTCAGCCAAAATAGCCTCCAAAACAAAAGCTTGCTTGGACAAAGAAGGAGGCAGCAAAAGAAAAATCTCTGATCAAATCAAATGAATTAATAAAAACAAAGAGGAAGCTTACACCAGTTATAGCCTCCCTTGTACAAACTGTGCCTTCTCTTTATATATACATCTAATTTAGTCTTTGTTCGTTCAAAACATAACTTAGCATTTCAGAAACTAATCTATACAACTGAAGCTTAAATTCAATTCGACAAAACAAAAAAGTGATTGAAGAAAGAAAGAAAAAAATCAAAAAAAACTGCAATTTCAAAACAAAGCAACTCTCTGTTCAAACATATTCCAAGTGAGTAAACTTTTGAGATTTATGAAGTTTTGTCTGTGGTTTGAATCATGCTTGAAATAGAAATTGTAAAGTATCTTTATGTATGCAAAGATATGTATATGTATGTGATTAAAATGATTGTGCATGTCCAGTATCAAGCATACTACCTCTGTTTGGAAACAGGTTTTCAAAACCTGTTCGAAATCAAATTTCTTCTCCTCTGATTTTTCTTAAGCTTTAGAATTTAAACAAAGAATTGGTTGCTTAAACATGATTTAAGTTTTAGAAATAAATTTCAATAGATTAATCAATGATTATCAGGGAAATTTAAAACGTACAGGCAACTTCAATCTTAGCCAAAATTCAAACATTTTAATTTACGATTTGAGGTTTATAAACTGAATTCGTATACTTAAACATGATTTTTAAAGATCAAATCATAATTTTTAAGTGGAGGAGGGAAGAGCAGTTTGGGTTTGTTCGAATTGTGCATTTCGAGTTGTCTTCGGTGATCTTGATGGTCGGAGGGGTCGAGCTTCCTCCTGGAGGTGGAGGAATGATCAGGGGTCATAGGAAAAATAGTGAGAGGGTGTACAGATGAACGTGGTGGCGGCGGCGAACGTTTGTAATTTTTAAACCTATTTTTGTTGTGGTTATGTATTTGGCCTCGTTCGTCGTTTGGAGTTGATCGAGCAATGCGAGGTTTTGGGAGGTGGAAGAGGAAGTGTCAATGAGTGGATGGCCGGAGATGCTGACTCTCTGGTTGTCGGGTTGCGAGGATGGCGGCGTTCTAGGTTTGGAGGAGTTCAGCTGCTTTTGTTTCTAGGTTTCACTTTTTTAACTTGATTTTGAATTCGAGAAGATGGAGGAGTTTTGGCGATCGTGGAAAGGTTTGTGGATGGTTGTCGACTTATTCGACGTAGTGATGTCGACTGGAGGCGAGCGGCGAGGTCGTGCAGGTGCACGGAGCACTGGTGTTTGGTGATCTGGGAATTTTGATAGCTTCGGTGGTTTCAGGTTGCTCTCGCGTTTGTCTCGAGTAATTCGAGTAGTTTGCTCGAAAATTTCCAGCGTTGGCTCGAAGCGGGAAATAGTGAGGCTCCGGTAGCTTGTTGTACATGTTTTAAAACCTGTTTTTTTTTTAGTTTGGAAGTTTAAATTTTAAATTTCAAAGTAAAGATTGAACTGAGTTTTAAAATCAAAGTTTAAAAAAAATTCAAATCAGTTTGAAACTTAGGTTTGGAATAAATAAGTTTTAAATTTAAATTGTTTTAATAACTAAAAAAAAGATGGCAAGAAATTAAGTGTCAAAAGATTTGAATTTAAAATGTATTTGAAATTTGTAAAGGAAAGATTTAAAACAAGTTAAATCAAACTTGAAAACCTGGACTTGAATCTAAATTGAAATTCTAGATTTTGGAAAAAATTAAGTTTTATAAATTTAATGTTAAATAAGTTAAATGGTTTAATATTCTTTTAATAAATGAATATAAAAGTGAATTGGATATAAATGTTTCAACATATTTATAAGTGATAATAAAATCATTAATAAGAATGAGATTTGTCTTAAGTTAATGAAGATATAATGATGGTTTGTAATTCATAAATTAAAAGTGAATTAGAATGGATAATTAATGTTTGGTATTAATTAATTAGTAAATATAAGGTTTAAATTTATGGATTAAGGTTTAAGTTAATTTATGATTAGTAATTAATCAATTTGTAATTAAGAACTAATTATTGTTACAGTTAACGCTAAATTAATTAAATAATTAAGATTAAGTAATAAGTTATTAATGCTTAATCAATTTTAATTAATAATGATTAATGTAAGTAATTTCTTTAGCAAAGTAATTAAAGAATTATTATTAGTTAATGAAGGTCATTAACTAAGGTAATTTAAATGATTAATTAATGTGATTAATTTTAACAATTAATTAGATTAATTAATGATAACCATTTATGAAATTATGTAAGTTTAATTGCTTTATGAAAGTAATTAAGAAATTAATCACTCATTGTAATTAGTTGAGTTTAATTTGATTAATTTAAGTTAATTGTCAAATATTGTGTATTGGATTGATATATCTGATATGTGATTGTGATGCTATGTAATGTGGATTGCTTTGTGCTGAATTGTGATTTGTTTCTATGTGCATGCGAAAACCCTTTTTTGCCCGTAAAACGGCATTTAAATTTCGATGCGACAGGGAGTCGGATTCCAGTTGGTTATCCGAAACCCACATCGAATCATAATGGTAAATCTTTGTGATTGATGAATTTTCTTTATCTGTGAATGAAGATAAGCGTTATGGATTATACCACTTATCGAGATTGATATGATTGAATCTATGATGATTTATGATGTTGCACTATTATGTAAAACCCCTGGACTACACCATACACACACAAATATGGATTGCACGAGGAAATCGGCTAAGTCACGGATTTTTAACAATTTTAAATATTGAATTTTTAAATCCAAAATTGTTTTGGAATTGGAATTTAAAACTTTTGGAAACGGGTTTCAAAAATAAAAGTTATTTTAAATAACTTAATAAAACTTGAAATTTAAACAATTTGATTTAAATTTAAATTCAATATTTGAAATTGAACTTAATGATTTAGAAATTATGGTCTAATAAGATTATACAAGTTATAAAGGTATTTATATGGGTTTTTAACCATTTAAAAAGTATGGTTTTGGAAATTTAAATTTAAACCCAAGTTTTGTACTTGAATGACTTTAACTTATGTCAATGTAATCAGCTCTAATCTTTGTGAAAGATTATTAAACCTTGTTTTGAAATCGAAGAGAGTCTTAAATAGTATATATTTTATATAAAAGATTTGAATTGGAAACAGTTTGAAAGCTATAAATTAAATCTTTGATTTAAAAGATTTAATGAGTTAATCCAATTGATAGGGAAACTGTTTTGAAATCCGTAAATGGATCTTTGTGAAACTGTGTGAACTTTGTGAAATAAATCTTTTTGTTTAAAGATTTGAAATGGTAATTTGTTTAAACCATTTGAAAGAAAAGTTTGGATAATAAGTTGTGACTTAACTGAAATCCCATTGTCCATATGTTATTAAATATTACGCACATTATTCGATTTAGCTGGGAGAGGATCTTTGTGTCATATAACCCATTCCGAAAAATGATACGTCGATATGGATAACATTTGAAGGCCGGTGGTGAAGATCGGGTATTTTCGAGAACGAAAGGATAACCCGTCATTTGCCTCTGCACTGAGTCGTGCCGGCATAGAGATTTCCTAAGTGATGGGAAGTCCGATCGGGATTGTGAATATCCGGATTGCAAGGACTTCTTTGGAAGTGCCTTTTGTTCTGTTTGAACCCAGAACAGACTTGTATAGATGTGTGTCTGACATTACACTTTGAGATATAAAGCCGGTTTCTATCAAATACATTTTTGTTGGTGGCGGAGATTTATTCTCTTAGCTTAACACCCTTCTCTGAGACGTACGAGCTCAGAGGTTATGTAGTTGATGGTTACTAGTGATACATTCCCAATTTGGTAATATGGCATGCTAAGTGCTGCTGTGTGTTGATGATCATTTGTTGATCATTTGTGATCGAAGCATGGCATTGTGAAAATGCGTAGCTTTGTGGATGAGACCTTATCGAGCCTCACAAACCGGTAATGGCCAAAACAGAAAAGATGCGGCAAGGTTTCAAGGGTAGCTCCCCTAGGGTATGTTCATTCCTTCTGGAAAAGGGTAGTATCATGGTATGGAGCCCAGATACTTACGCATGTGGACATTGTATATTTATTACTGTGTGATGTTGTTGGTGTAGAGGGCCCTCGTATAAAGGTCCCAAAGGACCGGGGATGGCATATCTTAGGTTTTACTTCCTGAGAAAGGGGTAACCGGCCTTGTGTTAGCAGAGAGCCAGGTAGGTTCTCGGGGCGTCCCTCCAGAGGCGCTCCCATGTGGCAGTAGGAAGTTCCTTAGCCTAACCATTTGTTGGAAATCCAATCAAACAATACGTGCCCTTTACGATTTCAATTGTATAACATGCCACCTCAGATGGTAGCTATAGTAGGCATAATATAATGGTACCTATGCTGGCTAGGATTAATATTCTACTTTTGAAAGGTTTTTACTGCACTATGCACTAATGATAATATCAAATGGGTTTCGCGTATCAAGCATTTTTTACTATCATAAGGAGAAATCTCCCCCATGTGTGCGATTGCATTGTATGTGTGCCGGGAGGCCTTATGCTAGTTTCATTTTTCCAAAGGCATTGCGGATTTCAATTTAAATTCTTTTGTTTGTTTTAAAGATAAAAACCGTTTTTGTTTACTCACACCAGTCCCATGAATGACCTGGAGTTTATTGTTCCTTTCTTAAACTCTGGGTGCCCATAATTTTCCACACGGGCAGTCTGGAGTTGGGTTTTCAGATAGTCGAATAGTAGGAATTTGGATCGCGTTGCTACACTTCAGTTTTCATGGCTGACCTTGCTTAGCTTGGTGCAACTTGATGGTTGTTTGAGCTATCTTTAGCTTTGGAGATAGTTGTAGTTTCATTTTTGGAGATATATTCTATTGAAGATATTATGTTCCGCTGCTATTCTTGTATCTCTGATTGTATTGATATCTATTGTATCATTCTATTGTATCATCATTGTATCTGAATATTGTATCAAATGTTGTATTGATATCATTCATTTTCTTCCGCTGTGTTGTACTTAATGTGTTATAAGCTCCGGCACGAGTCAAATTTTGACGTTTGGATCTGTTGCATTCAAGTACGAGTGGAATACGGATGTCGATTTTGGAACGCTGAAATTTGGAACGTGACATCTTGGTATCAGAGCTGAAGGTTAAAACTTTAGCTCAGGAGTACAACACATTAGGTAACTCATTAGAGATAGGGTGAAGTATACCCTAGAATGAGTATATCCCTAGGATATCCGTTCAAATGCCTCGGTAAATCTCTTACTATCCATTGATAGTAAGTATGAGTGCAAGAAGAGGACGAGATAGGAGACAGGGAAGTACCGCTTCAAATGGTCAATACCCTGCAACAACGGAAACAATCTTTCTCTATCAATCTCCTTTGATTCGATTTCAATTCTTTGATTGGTTTTGTGGCAGCTCGAGGAAGAAGCTTCGGTGTGATGGTGGCCCTTAAGAATCGTGTAGATAAGTTTCTATTTCGTATTCTCTTCGTTAAATTTCTGTCAGTTTTTCGTTTTTACTTCTATGAATTTGAAATTCTATTTGAAATAAATTGGTAAATTAAATATAAAGTTGAATATGAAGATTTGTATCGATAAAATGATTTCGATTAAAACCAAATTCAAAATTCTATTGTAATTTCTTGTGAATATCAAAGTCCGAAGAGGGACAAGTTATATATACTTTGGGGTATTCCAACTTGAGTTTGGAATCCATATCTAATGTTTGAGAATTGTGAAAGATTAAATCCATTAATCTATTGTTTGGATCTTGATATATTCTACGAGCGGTTAGTTATTCCTTCGAACTAACCAATGCCTTGCATATTTCGTAGCTTTGATGACCCGAGTATCTTGTATAGCATTGAATGAGTCTGTTCTCGTATCTATTGTTGATAATCTGATTTGGTAATCCAAATGTAGAATAAACATTCGGTTTGAAATGAAAAGATATTTCTCTATCTTTGTGTATCTATCATTGTTGTTTCTCTGCCCGCATATTTCGAGAACGAAATTTTTTTTAAGGGGGGAATGTGTAACGATCCCAGTTTTGAATTAATTTTAAATTAATAGTTAATGTAAATTTCTGAATTAATTTTGGAATTAATTTGAATTTGAGATATATATGTATATGTATATATGGGTAGATTTGAATTTGACTTTAGAATTTGGATTTGAATATTGAATTTGTATTTGAATTTAAATAAATGACTTAGAAAAATGATCTGGGTTTAAAAATATTATTTATGTAAATTTATTTATAGGTAGTTAGTTTTAAAGCATAAAGATATATTAATATGAAAAGAAATGAGAAAAGAAAAAAATAAACATGAAAACACGAAACAGGACAAATATGTTTGCTGTAAAATTTAGTTATGCAAGGCCAAATAAATATCTATGTATAAAAAACAAAAGTGTACATACAAATCAAATAGTACAAGTATGTAAACCAAATGGTAAGCATATGCATTTATTTCTATCTATTCTCAACACAAACAAATCATTTCAGCCGAAATGGCCTCCAACACTAAAGCTTGCTTGGTCAAAAAAGGAGGCAGCAAAAGAAAAATCTCTGATCAAATCAAATAATTAAAAAAACAAAGAGGAAGCCTACACCAGTTATAGCCTCCCTTGTACAAACTGTGCCTACTCTTTATATATACATCTAATTTAGCCTTTGTTCGTTCAAAACATAACCTAGTATTTCAGAAACTAATCTATACAACTGAAGCTTAAATTCAATTCAACAAAACAGAAAAGAGATTAAAGAAAGAAAGAAATAAAATCAAAAAACCTGCAGTTTCAAAGCAAAGCAGCTCTCTGTTCAAACATATTCCAGGTGAGTAAACTTTTGAGATTTCTGAAGTTTAGTCTGTGGCTTGAATCATGCTCGAAATAGAAATTGTAAACTATCTTTATGTATGCAAAGTTATGTATATGTATGTGTTTAAAATGATTGTGCATGTCCAGTATCAAGCATACTACCTTTGTTTGGAAACAGGTTTTCAAAACCTATTTGAAATCAAATTTCTTCTCCTCTAATTTTTGTTAAGCTTTAGAATTTAAACAAAGAATTGGTTGTTTAAACATGATTTAGGTTTTAGAAATAAATTTCAATAGATTAAATCAATGATTATCTGGGAAATTTAAAATGTACAAGCAACTTCAATCTTAGTCAAAATTCAAACATTTTAATTTACGATTTCAGGTATATAAACTGAATTCATATACTTAAACATGATTTTTAAAGCTTAAATCATAATTTTTAAGTGGAGGAGGGAAGAGCAGTTTGGGTTTGTTCGAATTGTGCATTTCGAGTAGTCTCTGGTGATCTAGATGGTCGGAGAGGTCGACCCGTCTTCCTCCTGGAGGTGGAGGAGTGATCAGGGGTCACAGGAAAAATAGTGAGAGGGTGTACAGATGAACGTGGTGGGGCGGCGAACGTTTGTAATTTTTAAACCTAGTTTTGTCGTGGTTATGTATTTGGCCTCGTTCGTCGTCTGGAGTTGATCGAGTGTTGTGAGATTTTGGGAGGTGGAAGAGGAAGTGTCGACGAGTGGATGGCTGGAGATGCTGACTTTCTGGTGGTCAGGGTTGCGAGGATGGCGGCGTTCCAGGTTTGGAGGAGTTCGGCTGCTTTTGTTTCCAGGTTTCATTTTTAACTCGATTTTGAATTCAAGAAGATGGAGGAGTTCTGGCGATCGGGGAAAGGTTTGTGGATGGTTGTCGACTTGTTCGACGTAGTGATGTCGACTGGAGGCGAGCGGAGGTGCCGTGCAGGTGCACGGAGCACTGGTGTTTGGTGATCTGGGAATTTTGATAGCTTCGGTGGTTTCAGGTTGCTCTCGCGTTTGTCTCGAGTAATTCGAGTGGTTTGCTCGAAGATTTCCAACATTGGCTCGAAGCAGGAAATGGTGAGGCTCGGGTAGCATGTTATACAGGTTTTAAAACCTTTTTTGTTTTGGATTTTGGAAATTTAAATTTTAAATTTCAAAGCAAAGATTGAACTGAGTTTTAAAATCATTGTTTAAAAATAAATTCAAATCAGTTTGAAACATAGGTTTGGAATAAATAAGTTTTAAATTTAAATTGTTTTACTAACTAAAAAAAGATGTTAAGAAATTAAGTGTCAAAAGATTTGAATTTAAAATGGATTTGAAATTTTTAAAGGAAAGATTTAAAACAAGTTAAATCAAACTTGAAAACCTGGACTTGAATCTAAATTGAAATTCTAGATTTTGGAAAAAATTAAGTTTTATAAATTTAATGTTAGATAAGTTAAATGGTTAAATATTCTTTTAATAAATGAATTTAAAAGTGAATTGAATATAAATGTTTCAGCATATTTATAAGTGATAACAAAATCATTAATAAGAATGAGATTTGTCTTAAGTTGATGAAGATATAATGATGATTTGTAATTCATAAATTATTAAGTTAATTAGAATGGATAATTAATGTTTGGCATCAATTTAATTAGTAAATATAAGGTTTTAATTTATGGATTAAGGTTTAAGTTAATTAATGATTAGGAATTAATCAATTTGTAATTAAGAACTAATTATGTTACAGTTAAACTTAATTAATTAAATAATTAAGATTAAGTAATGAGTTATTAATGCTTAATCAATTTTAATTAATAATGATTAATGTAAGTAATTTCTTTAGCAAAGTACTTAAAGAATTGTTATTAGTTAATGAAGGTCATTAACTAAGGTAATTTAAATGATTAATTAATGTGATTAATTTTAATAATTAATTAGATTGATTAATTAATGATAATCATTTATGAAATTGTGTAAATGTAATTACTTTATGAAAGTAATTAAGAAATTAATTACTCATTATAATTAATTGAGGTTAATTTGATTAATTTAAGTTAATTGTCAAATATCGTGTGCTGGATTGATATTTCTGATATGTGATTGTGGTGCTATGTAATGTGAATCGCTTTGTGCTGAATTGTGATTTGTTTCTATGTGTATGCGAAAACCCTTTTTTGCTCGTAAAACGGCATTTAAATTTCGATGCGACAGGGAGTCGGATTTTAGTTGGTTAACCGAGACCCACATCGAATCGTAATGGTAAATCTTTGTGATTGATCAATTTACTTTATTTGTGAATGAAGATAAGCGTTATGGATTATACCGCTTATCGAGATTGATATGTTTGAATCTGTGATGATTTATGATGTTGCACTATTATGTAAAACCCCTGGACTACACCATACATAAACAAGTATGGATTGCACGAGGAAATCGGCTAAGTCACAAATTTTTAACAATTTTAAAGATTGAATTTTTGAATCCAAAATAGTTATGGAATTGGAATTCAAAAATTCTGGAAATGGGTTTCAAAAATAAAAATTATTTTAAATAACTTAATAAAACTTGAAATTTAAATAATTTGATTTTAGTTTAAATTCAACATTTGAAATTGAACTTAATGATTTGGAAATTATGGTCTAAAAAGATTATACAAGTTATAAAGGTATTTATATGGGTTTTTAACCATTTAAAAAGTATGGTTTTGGAAATTTAAATTTAAACCCAAGTTTTATACTTGAATGACTTTAACTTATGTAAATGTAATCAGCTCTAACCTTTGTGAAAGATTACTAAACCTTGTTTTGAAATCGAAGAGAGTCTTAAATAGTATATCTTTCATATAAAAGATTTGAATTGGAAACGGTTTGAAAGCTATAAGTTAAATCTTTGATTTAAAAGATTTAATGAGTTAATCCAATTGAAAGGGAAATTGTTTTGAAATCCGTAAATGGATCTTTGTGAAACTGGGTGAACTTTGTGAAATAAATCTTTTTGTTTAAAGATTTGAAATGGTAGTTTGTTTAAACCATTTGAAAGAAAAGTTTGGATAATAAGTTGTGACTTTACTGAAATCCCATTATCCATATGTTTTTAAATATAATGCTCATTATTCGGTTTATCTGGGAAATGATCTTTGTGTCATATAACCCATTCCGAACAATGATACGTCGATATGGATAGCATTTGAAGACCGGTGGTGAAGACCGAGTATTTTCGAGAATGAAAGGATAACCCGTCGATTGTCTCTGCACTGAGTCGCGCTCGTATAGAGATTTCCTAAGTGATAGGAAGTCCGATTGGGATTGTGAATACCCAGATTGCAAGGACTTCTTTGGAAGTGTCTTCAGTTCTGTTTGAACCCGGAACAGACTTGTATGGATGTGTGTTTGACATTACATCTTGAGATGTAAAGCTGGTTTCTATCAAATACATTTTTGTTGGTGGCGGAGAATAATCTCTTAGCTTAACACCCTTCTCTGAGACGTACGAGCTCAGAGGTTATGTAGTTGATGGTTACTAGTGATACATTCCCAATTTGGTAATGTGACATGCTAAGTGCTGCTGTGTGTTGATGATCATTTGTTGATCATTTGTGATTGAAGCATGGCATTATGAAAAAGCGTAGCTTTGCGGACAAGACCTCATCGAGCCTCAGAACCCGGTAATGGTCGAAATGGAAAAGATGCGGCAAGGTTTCGGGGGTAACTCCCCTAGGTTATGTCCATTCCTTCTGGAAAAGGGTAGTACCATGGTATGGAGTCCAAATACTTACTCATGTGGACATTGTATATTTATTAATGTGTGATGTTGTTGGTGTATAGGGCCTTCGTATAAAGATCCCAAAGGACCGGGGGTGGCGTATCTTAGATTTTACTTCCCGAGAAGGGGTAACCGGCCTTGTTATAGCAGAGAGCCGGGTAGGTTCTCGGGGCGTCCCTCCAGAGGCGTTCCCATGTGACAGTAGGAAGTTCCTTAGCCTGACCATTTTTTGGAAATCCAATCAAAAAATACGAGCCCTTTACGATTTCAATTGTATAACCTGCCACCTCAGGTGGTAGGTATAGCTGGCATAATATAATGGTACCTATGCTGGCTAAGATTAATAGTCTACTTTCGAAAGGTTTTTTTTCTGCACTATACACTAATAATAATATCAAATGGGTTTCGCGTATTAAGCATTTTTGACTATCATAAGGAGAAATCTTCCCCATGTGTGTGATTGCATTGTGTGTGTGTCGGGAGGCTTTATGGTAGTTTCATTTTTCCAAAGACGTTGCGGATTTCAATTTAAATTCTTTTGTTTTTTTTAAAGATAAAAACCGTTTTTGTTTACTCACACCAGTCTCATGACTGACCTGGAGTTTATTGTTCCTTTCCTAAACTCTTGGTGCCTATAATTTACCACACGGACAGTCTAGAGTTGGATTTTCAGATAGTCGAATAGTAGGAATGTGGATCGCATTGCTACACTTCGGTTTTCATAGCTGACCTTGCTTAGCTTGGTGCAACTTGATGGTTGTTCGAGCTATCTTTAGCTTTGGAGATAGTTTCAGTTGCATTTTTGGAGGTGTATTCTATTGAAGATATTATGTTCCACTGCTATTCCTTGTATCTCTAATAGTATTGATATCTATTGTATCATTCTATTGTATCATCATTATATCTGAATATTGCATCAAATGTTGTATATGATATTATTCATTTTCTTCCGATGTGTTGTACTTAATGTGTTATAAGCTCTGGCACGAGTCAAATGTGGACCTTTGGATCTGCGGCATCCAAGTACGAGTGGAGTGCGGGTGTCGATTTTCGAACGCTGAAATTTGGAACGTGGCATTTATCAAATAAATCGAATAAATCAAAATCAAATATCATTCAAAATTCACATTCTTTATAAAAAAATAATATCAAATCATTTCCAAACCATTGCAATCATCAAATATCATATCCTTTCAAAACCTCATTTTCAAATCATTATGTGAATTCAAATTCAAATTCAAATATTCAAATTTAAATATCATTTTAAAATCAAATATGCCATTCATTTATTAAGCCAAATATCATTACAAAACATATTTCAAAATTTCATTCAAAAATTCATTTATCTTATTACATTTCATTCCATTTAACACATAACCAAGTTAACATTATTTAAATTCAATTTAAATTCCTTAAATTCAAATTTAAATATTAAATATATTCAAAACTCCTTAAATTTCACAAATAATTAATTCCAAAAGTTAAATTTTTTAACACTTTAAAATATAACTCAAACGGTGTTAAAATCTATAACATTTCATACATTGTCAAATTATAGCAACGACGGCATTTAAAAAGTGCTATCATAGCTTATAGTTTCCAAAATAGTTTAGTTCAGGAACAACGACATTTATAAAATGCCATAATAGATATTTAGTTATTTCAACATAGTTAAATTCAAAAACGACAGCATTTAAAAATGCTGTCATAAGACTACGGCGTTTTTGGGAAATGTTGTTAATAAAATTCCATATTTTATTATAACTTTTCAAAAACATTTAAAGCTTCAATTTTTTTTTTTTTAAACTTATAAATTATATTTCTAGACTTCAAAATTTCACGTTTAACTAATTTTAACATATGATTTATCACAACAAATTTTTTTAAATCAAATATCCAATTTAAAAACTCAATTCATTTATTAAGTCAAAACTTCACTGTTTATTAACTTATAAATTTAATAAAACTTAACATTTTACTTCAAATATCATTACAAAACTTTAAATTTAATTTCCATTATTTACTTACATTTTAAAAATAAAATTTAAACTCAAAAATCACATTTACTTCAAATTTTCATACTTAAATTCACAAAATCAAAACTTAATATTTAGCTTCCTTCAAACCATAAAATATATATTTTTAAATCAAAATTTCATACTTTTAAAATACATATCTTAATAAAAATCATTTAAAAATATACCACGGGGTCTGTGTATAATTTTCTAACCTAGGTCCAGTGATACAGATATATATCATTTCAATCCGTAGCTTAAAAAGAAAACCCAGGTTCTATCATTTCAAACCCGCTATCCCAAGTAAATAAAAATAAATAAAAATCGCTCAAGCCTATCATTTCAGCCCATAACGATATTTCCCTATTCTAATGTCCGTTCGGGTATGTATCGTTTCAACACATAATGATTCTATTCTAACAGGGAACTTGGAGTGTAAACATATGCAATACGGTATAAACACTTATAATAACATATCAATGTCACAATATAATGTCATATATCATATGTCAGGTGATAAATAACAAAGTTAACATGGTAATAACATGGCATAGCATATCATATAATCATCATTAACTTGCATAACATTTCTTTATTACTAAAAACTTGTCATCAATTCACTATTTCATATGCAAAAATGCCAGAGTAGAAGGACTCACCTTTTCAAGTTGGAGTTAGCAAATCAAACTACATTAATAAATCCAGAAAGCACGATATGGCCCGACACAGCACGAATAAATCCAAAAATCACGATGTGGCATGACACAGCATTTCTATGATTCAAATGAGAGAGAGAGCCAGGATGATTATCTTGTATTCAACAATAAAACAAGACAAAGCAATATATAAATATTCAACACAAAATAACATTGAAACAAATTGGAAAAATAAAAGCAACAAAGACAAGAATGATTAGACCTTGCTTTTACCACTCCAATGCTCAGCCATAGGGGACACTTATGCTCGACCATGATGTGATATAGCTCAGCATCAAAACACATGGCTAGAGAGTGATGAAGATGGTATAAGTTGCAATATGATGAATACATAGGGTTAAGGCCAAATAGAGTGGATTTTTGGGCACAACAAGTCTCGGACTTGGGTCAAGTGGGGCACAGCCATACTTGTACAGGTCTGGTCAGATTCCATGTGGCAGCCAGAGGTGATGTAGATCAGGTGGTGGCGGCTATGGTGGTGGCCAAAATGATGAATGAAGGGATGGTGAAGTTATGCTCGGCCATGCATGCTTTGGAGTGGGGTTTGTGCAAATTTTAGGCGCTGACTTCAATGGAAGGTAATGGCCTATCTTGGTCAGAAGGAAGGGAGTGTTTGCTACTATAGATGGAGGGGGTGATGGTTGGTGGAGATGGTGGAGATTGGGGCCGAGTAGAGCTAAAAGAAGCAAGGCACAAAATCATTGAAAAGAAGAAGGAAAATGGAGAGAAAGAAATGCCATTAGAAAAAATTTTCTTTTGAAGCCGTGAGTTTTTGAGAGGATGAGAAAGTCTTCTCATGTGAATTAGAAGGAAATATATGGCTATGTAAAGAAATGGACGGCTAAACCAATGAAAAGCCAAAAAAGAAAATGAAAGGATAAGGTAAAATGAAAAGACACTAGCAAATGAAAGGTCTTTGTCTCTTGGTATTTCTAATTTCTTTAAATCAAAATAAACCCAATAAGTTTCAGTAAGTAAAAACAAAATGAAAAAAAAATAAAGTGAAAAATAAAAATAAATAATTATCCTTAAGAAAAATAAAAGTAAATAAAGAAAATAGTTAATTAAAGTGAAGCTAGAATTTAAAAATTGAAAACAAAATACAATTAACATTTGAAAATTATAACAACACTTTAAAAATGTTTTAAAAAATAAAATATATGCGTAACATGTCATCTTACATATATATACACAAATATAACATGATATGACAACAAAATATTATTAATATAAGTTAAAATAAACAATTTTGTTAAATAAATCAATTTACACGCAATATTGTAAAAAGCATAACTTTCACAATATTAATCAGATTTCAACGAAACGAAAAGAAGTATTCTTGAAATTTAATTTATTTTCAGAATAAAAGATAAAATTCAAATATTCAAATATTTAAATTTTAAAGTCAAAGTTTGACCATATTGACCAAAATTCACCTTTTCTGTAAATATTCTATTTATTCATGTTTGAAATTATAATTCACATAAAAATAAAAAATTATATTTAAAATAACAAAATTAATTCATTTTAATAAATAAAATAATGTTCTTAAATTAGGAATTAAATTAAAATAATTAAAAGATACAATTAAAATAATCATAAATACAGGGTTGTTACAAAAGTTGTGACTTAACTAAGATCCGAATGTATCCATATGTTTCTAAATAAGCACTCATTATTCGGTTAAGCCGAGAGAGGACTTTATGTCATAAAACCCATTCGAATTAATGATACGATGAGTTGGATAGCATTTGAAGATGGTGGTTGAAGACCGGGTATTTTCGAAAACAAAAGGATTACCTGTCAAATGTCTCTACACCGAGTGGCCCCGGTATAGAGATTTATATTACCCTACGTGATGGGGAGTCCGGACATGATTGGGGATATCCGGATCTGCAAGGACTTCTTTTGAAGTGCTTTCGGTTCCATTCAGACCCAGGATGGACTTGTATGGATGTATGTCTGACGTTACACTTTGACATATAAAGCTGGTTCCTATCAAATACATTTCTGTTTGGTGGCGGAGAATTTATTCTTTTAACTTAACACCCTTCTCTGAGACTTACAAGCTCAGAGGTTATGTAGTTGATATTTACTAGTGATATATTCCCAATTTGGTAATGTGGCATGCTAAGTGATGGTCATTAGTTAATCGAAGCATGGCTTTTGTGAAAAGCGTAGCTTTGTGGGACGAGACTTCATCGAACCTCGCACCCCGAAAATAGTCGAAACAGGAAGGATGCAGAAAGGTTACGGTGGTCGTGCCCCTTAGGGTATCTGCATTTTCTTCTGGATAAAAAGTAGTATCATGGTATGGAGCACAGATATTTTACTTATGTGGTTATTGGAATTTGTTGGAATCCTAGAATAAAGGTCGGTTACAACCAGGGGATGGCATTCTCGTGACAGTTAGTTACCTAGTTACGGAGGTAACCCCGCCTTGTGTTGGCAGAGATCCGGTTAGGTTCCCGGGGGTCCCTCCAGAGTCGTACCCATTCAGAAAGGAACTTCCTTTGCCTTGGCCATTTGTTGGAAATCCTATAACCCAATACGAGCCCTTCATGATTTCAGTTGCATAACCTGCCATCTCAGGTGGTAGCTATAGTATGTATAATATAATGGTACCTATGCTGGATAAGATTAATATTATACTTTCGAAATGTTTTCCACACTACGCACTAATAATAATATCAAAAGGATTTTCACATATCAAGTTTGACTGCTATAAGGAGAAATCTCCTCCAAGTGTGTGATTGCATTATACGTGTGGCGGAAGGCCTTATGGTAGTTTCATTTTTCAAAAGCATAGAGGATTTCTTTTTATTTCTTTTTGTTGAAACAACTGTTTTTGTTTGCTCACATCTATCCCATGAATGACCTGGAGTTTATTATTCACTTTTTATACTCTGGATGTCCATAATTTTCCACACGGGCGGCCTAGAGTCAGGTTATCAGATAGTTAGATAGTAGATGTAGCTTTTGGAATTCTGTGGATTTGGGATCGCATTCTCTATATTACAGCACGATAGTTTGAGCTTTTGGTTTGAAAATCTTTGGAATTTTGCTATGGAGATGCAGTCTGTTGGATTTTCTCTCTCTCTTGAAGACTCTAATGTCATCTTTCCGTTATTGTATTTATATTGGCTCTGATATTTTCAGTCTTTGTTATCATATGTTTTATCCATGTTGTATATCAATAAAATTCATTCTTCTTTATTTTCGCTATGTTGTTTTCACTGAATGTGTTATATGCTCCGGCGAATCAGACTCCAACGTTTGAATCTTCGGCATTCGAATACGGGTGATGTGTAGGATGTCGATTTTCGAAGGCTGCAAACCGGGTCGTCACAAGTAAAATAACACCCAAATCAGCCTGGAAAACCAGCATGAGAAAACACACTCAATCAGATTATTAAAGTTCCCAAAATCCTTTTAAAATCAAAGGTATCTCGTAAGACCACTCCACAAATAAACATGTCGGGTTTTTACCTTACGATAACCAAAGCTTTTTTATCAAACCCATCTGATATTATAATAGTGTCTATAGAAAGTAAAATAGAATCTAACTGAAATGCTAGCATCTCACGTTTCAACAATAGTTGGGCACAAAACCATACAGGCGTTTATTGGAGATTGGATTCCATACAATGGCAGAACTATTGGGGTACCACCCGTCATAGTACCTAGTCTAGATCAAAGTACCGAGGATCCACCCTGATCCTCTACTACACAAGACTGGAGATACCCCTTACTGGATAGTCCGAATAAGATCACCACGCGGTTGGGATCAGCAACCGCCCACACAGCCGAATAAAAAGAGACATCTAAACAGGGACGACCTTACCCTAATTGGTTGCTAGCCACTTAGCCTTGTTGCACCTTCTCTGTTTTAGCCATTCGCAGTTGGTGAGGCTTGAGGCTATGCATTACCGTTTTAGCACATATACACTTAGAATGCTCATCATCCTCCTAACGATGTTCCGATAGCATTTATTCATACAAGTCCGTTCCGGGTCCGAACGGAACCGAAGGCACTATTCCTACTACATCCATTTTTAAATCACCCTTAGGATTAGTAGCAATTAGCCCTTGCACTTCACTACTCCAAGCTCTTGTCTTCCTCACAAAAATGTTCAAACCGGAAAGTGGTTTTCAGGAAATTAATCCCAATCCAGTCTCTTCGAAACGATCAGCACATTGGCCAATATTGATAAATATTGATAGTAGGTTATTTAATAACATCCGCAAACAACCATCAGGCCTCAATAATTTCCTAAATTATTTATTTCGAAATATCTTCGCAAGATATTTTTTTATACACTTCAACCCTTTTAAAATAGTTTTCAAATCACTTTTTCTCTTGCGGAATAAATTTCCACCCAATTGTTTTATTTCCACTGAAAATCACCAAGTCTTAATACTTTAGATTTGAAAATAATTTAAATCACTTTATCTAAATATATATACTTTAAACCACCTAAAATAAAAACTACTTAAAACAATTTATTTAAAATACTAGTTATGAAATTTTATAAAAATTTCTCATCTAAAAGTTAAGCCAAAAGTAAATTAAAATAAAAGTTATTCTATAAGGTATAAATATTAAATAATTATCTTTTAAATCGTAATACTAGTTAAGTCTTTAAAAAATTACTTATATAAATAACTTAATAAATATTTACTTTTAAAATTTTAAAATCACTAAATAATAATTTCTTCCTAAAACATTCTTTTAAAATCACTTTAAAACCTCTAGCTTATATTTGGAAATCTTTCTTTGAAAATATACTTGGCTTTTCAGGGAAATACACTTTCCACTCCAAATACAACCGTCTAATCATTTATAAATCCTTCTCGATTTATTCCAATTCAATTTATGTCTCAAACCCATAAATTTCTTCCCCACACCATTAAAAATAAAATCATTATTTATTTTTAAAACAAATTACCCATTCCTTTATAAATTCCCACCGTGAATTTATACTTCCAAATATCCACTGATATCTTATTTCACTCTATAAACCCGGTTATAAATTCCATAGTCTCATCCTCCTTTTGAATCACAGTTTCAAAACCTTAATCAATTTTTAAACCAATTTCCAAAATTTACTCCATTTTCAAATAAAATCCTTTACTTACTCAATTTTATTTCAAAACCCATTAATTTCAGATTTTACTTATTTATTATGATTTAAAATCTTATTTAAACTGAAAATACCAATTTCGTACTTTTTCCCAAAATTCTTCTTCACCTCTCCCAAACTATTTTAAACCTTGAATTTAAAAATAAATCCTTTATTCTTTTAAATAACATCACTTAAGTTTAAAAATTCATTTATTATCATTTATTCAAAAATCTCCTTTCCCATACTCAGAATTTATTTATTAGAATTTAAAAATCAACTTTATCCTTTTCCAATTCATTCTTTAATTTATCCAAATTCTTTATAATCGTTTTACTTAAAAATATCTCCTTATTACCTTGCAAAAATATCCAATCTATATATTTTTGATAACTCAATATACCGAAATATATTCAATCGAACCATAGCATCGAATATTTTCAATTCCCAATAAAATCAATAATATATCATAGAAATCAATGAATCATATCAGATTACGAAAACAAATTCAATATTTTGAGGAATCCAGTTGGATCCCTCCAATCTGTTTCCCTGCATCCATAGACGTTAGCACAATATAAATATACCAATCCCATTTCGAGGGGGATATCGCGGTACAAAGGATCACCCGCTGTTATGCGGGGCGCATAGGGTCTCATCCACTATATAATGTATGAATCAATCACTCCAATATATTTATATACTATTACATATAATATCACATCCAGTCAATTCAAGCATTAAACCAATAATCTAAATTTAACAATTTAAATTTAAATGGCAACCCAAATGAGTAAGATTAATTCACCTTTGATTTTTCTTTGCAACCCACTTCAAACCGGCTTGTTTACTTCACAATTTTGGAGCTTGTATAAATATTGTACGATTTATTAATATTTTAAATAATCAGACAAGCAATTTCCATTTAGTAGTTTAATTTACTAATAATTTAATTTAAACTAATTTTTACTTTAAAAATTTCTTAGTAACTAAAATAAATTAAACAAATTTATCTCCTGAATATTTTTTCTAAAATAACAGTATGCTAAAACATGTACGTATATATATACACATATATATATATATAATTGTTAAATCAAAAACAGAACTAATTTATGCTTATTGTAAACTTACATATACAAATATATATATATATATATATATATATATATATATTACTAAGAACTGATGTACTTCAATGTCATCTTTTCTGTACATACATTATAAGAAAGTACCTCACTGCCCGGACCAAAAGCTAGCGAAACCCTACCTAAAATCGCAACGCATCACAACCCGAACGAGACTACCCTCCACCCCTCCGATCGCGAGCTTCCAGAATACGAACCCCTCTTCCATCGCCAATTTCCTTCAAGTCCAAATTCAGCCTCGTCCTGCCTGAACTCAAGCTCAGCTTCCAGTCAACAATGGATGCGCCTTCGATAATTCTATAACACTCGAATTCGAACAGAAGAAGCTTTCGTCCATTGTCGAAACTGCATGCATTCTAGATCCGCATCTACCCAGCAGCCAAACCAAGATCTAGGCAAATCCAATAGTACTCAAGTAGGCGATGATGAAGGAAAGTTTGTGGCTCAAGTTGTTGCCGAAAATAGCAAAGTAGGCATCAAGATCCATCGTGATTTAGGGTTCTTAAGCTAAGCTAACTGATTTTTGAGTTAAGAAGTGATCGAGGGGTTCAACTTTCATTCCGATTACATATGGCTATTTATTTAAGGAGTGACATTTTTTTATCAGCCATTAAAATTTTATTTTCATTCTCTTTTAGCTGAGTTTGGTTGTTTCAATATTATAAAGTATAAAGGGAACAAAAAAGTTTATGTGTTGAAAAAGCAGGAGGCGTGTTGAAAAAATAGGATACGTGTTTAAAGACAAGGTAGGTAGTAGGGTGGATGGAGAAAAGAAAGAAAGGAAGTGGATGTGAATTTGGTCAAATATTATATTTAAATTTAAATTTTAAATTGCCTTGAATTACGCAACTCAAAATCTCGACCTCCTATCGATGCGTGCCGCTAGGCGTTCCTACTGTTATACTCCTATTCCGAACACAATGGAAAAGGTTTTAAGTCCTAATTCGATCGTATGGAGAAGATAGATTTTTGGACCCAGTTATTATATTCAATTTTCGATATAGATTTAAGCGTGTTTACAAACCACACGATCACACAACAACTCCAAATGCTATGAAAATTGAAATCTGATAATAATACAGCATTATGGATCCAATAGAACTGGTTTCGTCGAAATCTGAGACTGTGCCTCGGAAGGCTATTTTAAATATCGATTTAAACGATATATTTTTAAAACTGAACAAATTGCTTTTAAATTCAAATTTAAAACTTTTGTTATCTTTAGTATTATTATTATAAATTTTATAAGCCTCTAAAATATTTTTAATAAGCTTAAAACTCCATATTTAATATTTTGACCAACTTCCAATTATTAAATCCAATAAATTAATTATCAAATAAATAGTGATATTTGAAATTCAAGTTAAACTAACTTTCAAATATTTAAAATCAGTTAAATATCTCAATTTCAAATATCTAAAAATCTTGGGTTCTCACAATGTACATCTTATGTTTTAATATTATTGATATGCTTTGGCGTTGAATGGAAGTTGCCGGGTTGGATATCTTTGTAATTTAAATTGGAATTTTTCTTGTATGCAAAAATAATATTAATTTAAAACCATTTTCCAAAAACTATTTTATTTTATTTTTCTTATACAAACTATTATCTTTTATATTTCTTATACAAACTATTTTCTTTTATTTTTTGTGATATTCCGAAATTTCAAACCCAATTTAAACATGATAATCTTTTAAATAAATTAATTTAAATCAATAAAATTGTTATTTAAACAATTATAATAAATGGATTGTAAATGTATATTGTTTTTAATTGAAATTAATATATACAAAAGCGAAATGGATGTGTTAAAATTGTACTCCTATCAAATTTGATTTTTAAATTGAATTTGAAATTTAATTTGAATTTGAATTGTTAAGTTGAAATTCAAAATAGAGTTATTTATATCTTAAATTATATTTTAATTTTAAAGTTGTATTTTTTTGATTTTATTTAGAATATAAAATTTGATTTATATTTATTGCTTTAAAAGGGATTGAATTATATGAATTAAAAATGTATTTTAAATTTAGAAATTAATTAATAAAAACATTTAAAAATTCTTTTTGCATGGTGATTACATTTGTAACAATTTAAAGCATACTAGTAACATTTGTTAAGGAGATAACAATGTATAATGACAAGTGTCACAATTTTAATTTATTTTCTTTAATTTTTATAAAACAAAACTATTTCTATAAAAAGTTACTTCATATTCTTTCTCTAATTTTTCCCATCCTCATTTTCTAAATCAAAGAAAAATCACCCTTCATCTTCAAAATCTGAACTTCATAAATTTTTACTCTTTCTACCAAAATTAATCAAACATTCTAGCCTCATTTCAAAAACTTCAACCTGCAAAACAAATTACAGAAAATCTGCAAAATTAGGTTCCTGAAAAATCATCAAATTTCTGAAAGGCAAATTCAAAGTTCTTCCATCCTAAGTGCTAATTTATTTAAAGTGGAAAGCATCATCATCAAGCAAACAATTTGATCAAGCAATTTCAAGTTAAAAACCTGCACTCATTTTCTTTTCTCCAAAAGTCAAATTATGGTCTTTGCTTGAAAGAAAAACAAGTGAGTAAATTTTTATTTGGAAAATTTAAGTAAAGTTATTTTCTGTGATGTGAAATGTCTTGCATGTAAATATATAGATATAATCTTCGTGTTTATTTCTGTTTTAAAATATGCATGTTTATATCTCCTGATGCTTCTCTGTAATTTCAAGATATAGAGTAAATTTAAAAAAAAATTCAAATTTTACTTAACAAATCATTGTTAAGTTTGAATCTTCAATGCAGTAGGTTTATTTAAATATGAATTAAGGTTTAAAATCTTATTCAAAAAGAAATTTTTTGAAAATCTTCAGAATCAGGAAGTTACAATGAATTTTTTTAATAACATGATAAAATCATGTATTGAATTTTGTTGAATGAATTTTACATCTTGAATCTACTTTGTAAAACATGATTTTTAAGATAAAAATCAGGATTTTTAAAATTTAATTTGAGGAAGTATTTTGTTGATGGCCGGAATTGGTCTCTGGGCAAATTCTGGTGACTGGTTAGGTTTTAGGGTTGGAGCTTTGGGGTCAAAGTTGTATTAGTGATCGGTGAACCCCAGAAAAATTATAAAACTGGAAATCATTCACTGAAGAATTGGGATTTAGGGAACTAGGGTTTTGCTCTGTGTTGTGATGGTGTTCGGAAAATTCATGACTAGGAATGATGAAATGAATCGAGTCGCGAGTGTTCTTAGGGTTAGCTGCGTGGAGGCCGTGCGGTGATGTGGCAGAGGTAGCGTAGCGATCGATGGGCGAGGTTGGTGGTTACAGTGGGTTTTCTGATGAGGGGTTGGTTCCAGAAATGGTGTGAACTGTCTCGATTTTGATTGGAGTCGTGTGTTGCTGATCAACAGTGGAGGTTCGTATCTGGGTCGACGTGGAGTTTATGAGTGGGGTCGTTGATGGCGGCGTCGGCGCGACGTGCACGTGCACGTGTCAACGATCGTGTCAGTGAGTGTTGGGGTTGTGGTGACTCGAAGCGGCGTACGAGCAGAATGGTTTCTAGCTCGAGATGTTCTCAAGGTGATGCTGCAGTGTTTCGTGCCTGCGAACTTTTTTGTTGTTGATTCTTCCAGGTTGGTGTAATTTGAGATAACAACTTAGCTAAGAAATTGGAAGGGGAGAAGAAGTGATTGAACTCTTGTTTGCTTGAGTTTTGTTCGTGTTGGTCGGGTCAACCAAATGTTAGTAATGTTTAAAGGGTTTCCAAATTTGTTTAAATTTTAAAATTTTAAAATTTTATTTAAACTACTTTGTAAAATGTTTAACATTTTAATTAAAAGTACTTTATTATTATGATAGTTAAGTTTAAGGTGATTTTTTCTAATATTCATTTAATTTAACTTTTAAAATGTAATCAAGTTTTTAAAGAAATTGGAACTGTTTTAAATATATAATAATTTTTAGTAATTAATTAAATTGTTTTGTTTTGAAAATTAATTAAGTTTTAGGATTAAAGTTTACTTTAATTAATAAAGTAATTAAGGTTAAATTAATTAATAATTTTAGATTAATTAATTTGTTAAGGTTTAATTAATTAATTATGGATTAATGGATAATTAAGAATTAAATTAAATTATAGTCAATAGATAATTAATTAAATAATTAAAGATTAATTAACAAGAAGTTAGTAACTAATTAATTAAGTGATTAGAGATTAATTAGTTAGTGATTAAGAATTAATTAATTCACTGATTAAGGTTAATTAATAAAGTAATTAAACATTAATTAATAGTTAATTAATTAGTGGTTACGGCTTAATTAATTAAATGATTAAGATTAATTAATTTAAAATTAATTAAGTAATTAAGACAAATTAATTTAAAATTTGAAATTAATTAAGAAATTAATTAAGATTAATTAATTATAAATTAAGGGTTAATTAGTAATCAATTAAGGAATGATTAATTTTAAATCAACTTTTTAATAATGAATAATTGGACTTATTAATTAATAGCTAAAAGACTATTAATTAATTAAAGATTAATTAATTGATAATAAGGATAATTAAGAAGTGATTAATTAATTAAATGATTGTGATTAATTAATTAATGATTGGTTAAGCAAGGTAATGTGATTAATTCTTAAGTAATTAATTTAATTTGAATTAATTAAATTAATTATAATATGAATTAGAGATATGCTTGCTTATAGATGATTGTTTTGAATTGAATATCTGGATTTGGTTGATATATGTTGGATAATAGTTGAGATATTATGTGATGAGATATTATATATATATGTGTGTGTGTGTGTGTGTGTGATAGATGTTTGTTATTATCTATGAATAATACTGTGTGGATGCTATGTTTAAATTGAATTGAATTATTTAAATCTTTAAACAACTTGACTTTAAGATGGCGCTTGGATTTCGATGAGACCGGGATCGGGAATCAAATTTGATTTTTCGAAAACCACATCGTTCCAAGTTAAACGTTAGGTCGTGACATCTCAAAGGGAAGATCGAGATGGATTTTAGAGTGCAAGGTTTATTGTCGTTAACTCTGAGGGTGATTCCGAAATGAGTATAACGAGATAATGCCTTCGGTTTCGTTCGAACCCGGAATGAACTTGTATGGATTGAATGCTTTCAGAACATCTTCAGGTGGACAATGAGCATTCTAAGAGATGTGTTCTCTAAAGGTAATCGTAGCCTCAAGCCTCATCAACCGGGAATGGCTAAAACAGGGGAGGTGCAGCAAGGCTAAGTGGGTCATGCCCAAGTAGGACGAGATTTTTCCCTGTCTAGAAGTCCCTTATTATTTCGGCTGTGTGGGCGGTTGTTGGCCACAACTTTGGGGTTATCTTGTTCGGGACTATCTAGTAAGGGATTGTTCCGACCTTGTGTTGCAGGGGATCGGCAGTGGTCCTTGGTATGGTGATTTAGGCCCCGTGCTGTGACGGACGGTACCCCAGGAGCCCTGCCATTGATGGAAACCCATTTTCCCTACGAGACCATACGGTTTTGATTGTATTACTCACTTTCGTGGCTAGTAGCTGGAATTTAATGAATGTAACAATTTCGGCCATTTTCTATTTACTTGAAAACCCTAGACCCTATTATAATATCATTGAATTTCCTATCAAATGCTTTGGTTAGCGTAAGGTAAAAACTTACCCGTATTTATTTGTGGGGAGTCTTACGTGATACCTTTTTATTTTCAAATGATTTTAAAGTTAAACAACTTTAACTTGTTTACTCACACCAGACTCATGTCTGACCCGGAGTTTATTTTTTTTCATAAACTCTTGGGTACTCAAATTTTTATGAGTAGCCAAGTGATTAGGTTGGGATTGGCAAATGTTTTGGAAGCTGGAGCTGGAGTCCAGACATACTTATCTATCTCTATCCACTGTAGTGAATTTTCAATGTTGTATTTTGGGTTGTATGGTTTGGCAAACTCTTAAAATGTCCGATGTAATGAAGTCTTATTTTTTTGTGTATCTGATATGTAAACTATGTCACGGATACGTGTAATATTATATTTTTTTTTCGTTTCCGCTCTGAGATTCTGATGATGGTTGTTCTTTTCTTTCTATCTCTTTCATTTCTTATTGATGATACGTCTTTCTGGGTATTGAAAGACGGGTCGTCACAGTTGGTATCAGAGCGAGGTTGGAAAACACCTAGGCTTTGAAATAGTATCTATCCTAAGAGTGCGTATTTGTAATTTTCTTATACAGCTATATCCCAATCTAAACTGGTTGGATTACCTGTTCAGGTAGCCAGAATGAGTTCAAGAGGCAGATGGGGAAGGGTTGTAGGAAGTGCATCAACCAGTAACAGGAGAGAACAAACTGATAATGAGGCTGTTAATCCAGTACCATCTCCAGGCAGTTTTGCTGCATTATGCAAGGCCTTCGTTAATCTTGGAGGAAGACCACTTCAAGGGTCAGAAACTATAATAGAGGTCCAAGCATGGCTTCGCTCGTGTGAGAAAATCTTTAAAAGCATGAAATTATCGGATGAGCAGAAAAGAGTAATGGCTTCATGGCAATTACAAGGTGGTGCTGCAGCCTGGTGGGATGCAGTAACAGCGAATGTTTCGGAGGACGATATGTCCTGGAAAGAGTTTAAGGAGTTGTTTGAGGAGAAGTTCATGCCTTCCGCAGGGAGAACTCGTCTTTATTAGGATTTTCTGAATCTAAAACAAGGTAACATGACTATAGCTGAGTACGGGACTAAATTCAATGAGTTATCTTGCTATGGTCCAGGACTTATAGATACCCCTCTTAAAAAGAACGAGGTGTTTGTCCAAGGGTTGAGGCCAGAGTTGTTAGGAACTGAGTTGATGATGTTTTTATCACAACAACCTTATATAGTTATTATACTTTACTTTATAAAATATATACTAACATTTTCATATATATATTTAGGAAGTATATGCAGGTATTATCGAAGACTGATCAGTATAAAGACTCAAGCATCAAGATGAAGATTAGAGATTCAAGATTCAAGACTCTAGAGAATCAAGATTTCAAGATCTCAAGATAAGTGTCTAGTATTTTGTTAAAACTTCATAATAGCACTCTTATCTTTCTTCCAATTTTGTTTTGGGATGGAACCCAATTTCTATCGAAACCAGTGGCTTACAAACCCACGACAAGTAGCTTACGAACCTACAATAAGTGGCTTACAAACCCACAAAAATCAAAATCATTTAAACTACTTTGTACAAGTTCTCGAGTCCTATGGAGGAGCTCTGTAGGATGGTCTTGCAATTTCAGTTTGAATAGATTTTTCAAAATGTTTTTAAATCTGTTTTTCAAAATGTTTTAGCTTTCAAAATCATGTTTTCAAAAATGTTTTCAAACTTTGTTTTAGCCTTGAAATATTCCTCCATTCTGATTTTAAAAACTTCTATTTTTAAAACATCAAAACTTATTCTGATTTTAAATATTACTTATATAATTGACGGTCTATATCAATTATATATATGTATTTAAAATAATGTTTTATATTCATTCTCTATCTCAAAATATTGTTTAAACACTTTATTTTGCTTCAGAGAAGTTTCAACTTGTTTTAAATTCAAACGCTTTTACAAAACAACATCTCTACAATTTTGAACTGAGGGATGTCGACATATGGGGATACCCCATGTCGACATGGTGACAGTTGGATTCAAAATTCAAATTTCAAAAGAAGTGTCCATTCGTTCAAAAACATTTCGCCAATGGTTATGACTGTTGTGCATCTATATAAAGGCTTCCAAAACGAATTTTTTTAATAACTACTTTCTTATTTTTCTTCACTCTTTCTTCTCCATCATTCCATATCAATAAAACTTCATATTTTCAAGATCGTGCCATCATTCTGCCAAATTCTCAATAGAAAATCATTTAGATACTCTCTCTATTTGATTCTCCATCATTCTACTAAAGATCAAAGTGCTATTTAGAGTTATAGGATTAATTTGTATTCAAAAAGTCCATAGAGTCTATCCATTCAAAAGGATTGTTATTAAGAAGTATTAGGGTGATCTTGTGTCCCGTAAATCAAAAGAGTTTACCCCAGACTCGGAGATAGGAGGGTTCCTCAAGGCCTTAGAAATTGAGGGTTGTAATTTGGATATTGGTTTATAAAAATCTGTACAAGGATATTGCCTTGGTGCAGGACTGGATGTAGGAGGATTCCGAATCAGTATAAAATCCAGTGTGTTCTTTCCTTTTACTTGCTTTACTTTACTATTTGCATTTGTTATATGTTCTGTGATCATTCTGTGCTAGAATTCTGTTTAGATTTGTGTTGAAAGTTTTAATTTAGTCATATAGTTCATATATTCTTTAAAACACTATTCACCCCCCTCCCCCCCCCCTCTAGTGATTTCTGCCTTAAGATCCTTAATCCTCATCCCCAACAAGAGTATCATGAAAGAATGACAGCACATTTGAAAGGGTCTTTTGTGGAGCTAATTGATATGGCGTTAAGATATGAAGACTTGATGAACAAAAGATTAGTGGCGCGAGTAGCTGCATCAGGAGGAAATTCTTCTAACCCTAATAAAAGAAAATTCAATCCTAATTGGAAGAAGCAAAACAAGAAGAAGTCTGGAAACAATAATGGACCACGCACATGCTATATTTGTCAGCAAGAAGATCACCTGGCGAATAAGTGTTCCAGAAGAGAGTCTCAGCGACAGCATTATAGTGGACCAGGTTCAGCTTTAGTTTAGAAGTCTCTTTGCTTCAGCTGCCATCAACCGGGACATATGATTAAAGATTGCCCGCTCCTTCATAAAGTCCAGCAGAACAAAGTATTTGCTTTAGAAGGTGCACCATCAACCTCGTCTAAGGGTGAAGGAGTTTTGGAAGGTACCTTACTTTTAGATGGCAAATATATTAAAGTTTTGTTTGATTCTGGTGCTTCTTTGAGTTTTATTTCTCTGGAATTAGTAGAGAATTTCTTTCTTACCCTTAGTACCGTAGACAATCCCATTCGTGTATCTAATCCTATAGGAGGGGTAACCAAATTAGATAGGATCTGTAAGGATTTAAGAATCTCCCATCTATCCCATAGTTTTTCTTGTCACCCTTATGTATTGGATTTTATGGGTTTTGACCTTATTTTGGGAATGGATTGGCATGACAAATATAAGGCTGTCTTAAATTGTGATGAGAGAATAGTTTCGTTGGAAACTGATCTGGGCAGGATTGCCAGAGTAATGTGTGATAACTATGGAATTCACTTGAGTAGTCTTTTACATGGAGTTGAGACTTCTCAAGAGGGGGTTGAAGATATTGAAGTAGTCTGGGATTTCTCAGACATATTCGAGGAAGTTAAGTGTTTGCCTTCGCACCGAGAAATAGAGTTTCGTATGGATTTGGTTCCTGGAGCAGTACCCGTAATTCAACCTAGTAGGAGGATGGCTCCTAGGGAGAGGGAGGAACTAGTGAAGCAAACTCAAGATCTGTTGGAGAAGGGTTTGATTAGACCCAGTTTTTCTTGTTGGGGCTCTGTTGTAGTGATTGTCACCAAGTCGGATGGGTCGCTACGATTCTGTGTAGACTATCGTGAGTTGAACAAAGTGACCATTCGAAATAAGTATCCACTTCCTCGTATTGATGATCTCTTCGGCCAGCTTCATGGAGCTTCAGGCTTTTCTAAGTTGGATTTAGCATAAGGTTTCCATCAGTTAAGGGTAGCTGAGGACAGTATTCCCTTACCTGCATTTAGGGGACCTAATTGTTTCTATGAGTGGTTTGTTATGCCTTTCGGGTTAACCAACGCTCCTGCCTACTTTGTAGATCTGATGAATCGAGTCTTTAGAAATGTTTTGAATAAGTTTGTTTTGGTGTTCATTGATGATATCTTGGTCTACTCTATGTCGGAAGAAGAGCACAAGCAGCACTTGAGAATAGTTTTGGAAACTCTGAGAAGGCACGTTATGAAGGCGAAGTTCTCTAAGTGCCATTTTTGGAAATCAGAAGTAAAAATTTTGGGGCACATTGTTTCTGGTGAGGGAATCTTTATAGATCCAGCGAAAGTTGAGACTATTTTGGAGCGGAAGCAACCTTGGACACTAACAGAAGTTCGCAGTTTTCTGGGATTGGACGGTTACTACAGGAAGTTTATTTGGGATTATTCCAAGATCTCTTCTCACTTAACAAAGCTGACAAGGAAGGGAGCTAAATTCAAGTGGACACCGGAATGTGAGGAGGCTTTGCAGAATCTGAAGGCAAGGTTGATAAGTGCTCCTATATTGGCTATTCCAGATGGGAAGAGCAAGTTTGAAGTGTATATTGATGCCTATATTGTTGGATTGGGAGCTGTGCTAATGCAAAATGGTAGGGTAATTGCGTACGCGAGTCGGCAATTGAAACCACATGAGAGGAACTACGCTACGCATGATCTAGAGCTGTTGGCCATTGCTTTTGCTTTAAAGATCTGGAAGCACTATCTTTTAGGAGAAAAGTTCGAGTTATTCACGGGTCACAAACCGTTGAAATATCTTTTCTATCAAAAAGATCTAATCTAAGACAGCAGCGATGGGCCGAGTTCTTAGCATCGTATGATTTGTATATTCTGTATACTTCAGGAAAGCGAAACGTTGTGGCAGACGCACTTAGCAGGAATGCAGCTCTTTCTCTTTTGGGAGTGGTTCCATCTCTTCTGGAAAATATTTCATGCAAGCAAGAATCAGATAAAGTATTGAAAAGAATTATCAGAAGAGTTAGGAAGGGTCAGTGTCCTAGTTTTGAGATTGATGACCAAGGGACACTGATGATCAACGGAAGTATCTGTGTTCCGAATGATAGGAATCTGCGACAGGAAGTATTGTCAGAAATTCGCCGCTCCAGATTAAATATCCATCCAGGAATCTCAAAGTTGTATAAGGATATGAAGAGAGTCTTTTGGTGGAAGGGCATGAAGGAAGATATAACTACTTACGTTAATAGTTGTGCTATCTGCCAGCAAGTTAAAGGAGATCAGCAGAAGCCAACCGGTTTGTTACAACCTTTGGAGATTCCGATGTGGAAGTGGGAGATGATTTCGATGGACTTCATTGACGGTCTGCCTAGAACAAAGAAGGGAATGAAGGAACAAGGGTGATTGTTGATCGCCTAACCAAAAGCGCCCATTTTATACCAGTTAAGGCAACCCGTACTGCAGCTTCTCTGGCATAAATTTTCTTGAAAGAGATAGTCAGATTGCATGGTGTTCCAGTTAGTATTGTAAGTGATCGAGATCCTATCTTCACCAGTAAGTTCTGGGAGGCTTTGCAATCAGCTATGGAAACAAGTTTGAGATTAAGTACAGCATATCATCCCTAGACAGATTGTAGACGGAGAGGCTAAAACGAATTCTAGAAGATATGATGAGAGCCTGTGTATTGGATTTTGGTGAATCATGGGAAGACCATCTACATCTAGTGTAATTCTCTTATAATAACAGTTACCAAGCAAGTATCAAGATGGCTCCCTATGAAGCACTGTATGGAAGACCGTGTAGATCCCCAGCCTGTTGGATAGAGTCAAAAGACCGCCTTGTGCTTGGAGTAGATCTGATCCGTGAAGCATCTGCTAAAGTTGAGCTTATCAAGAAAAGGATGAGAGCTGCTCAGGACCGTCAAAAGAAATATGCAGATAAAAGACGAAGACAATTGGAGTTTGAGATTGGTGATTTAGTCTTTATCAAAGTTTCCCCTATTAAAGGAGCAGCAAGATTTGGGAAGACAAGGAAACTCATTCCGAGATATATTGGTCCATTTCGAGTGCTCGAGAGGATTGGTACCTTGGCATACATGATTGAATTGCCAGTACGGATGGATGGAATTCACAATGTTTTCCAGGTATCTCATCTACGGAAATATGTGCACGATCCATCTCCTATTGTGGAGCCATCTGTGCAGGAAGACTTAGAGGTTGAGCCGGACTTATCAGTTGTCAAACATCCTATTCGAATTGTTGATCAAGACGAGAGGCAACTCAGAAGCAAAATAGTGAAGCTCGTTAAAGTCCAGTGGAGTGAGGATCCCAGAGATTGTACCTGGGAGACTCTGGATAGTTTTAGGAAAGCTTATCCGGATATGTGTCCGGATAGCTAATGATGTTTGTATTGGATGTATTGTTGTTTGGATATTTTGTTTGTTGATTTTTTATGTATGGATGATATGTATGCTTGAATTGTTGAAATAAAATGAAAATTTTGGATTATCCTTTGTTTAAATTTCGGGGACGAAATTCTTTTAAGGGGGAGGAATGTGATATTCCGAAATTTCAAACCCAATTTAAATATGATAATCTAAATAAATTAATTTAAATCAATAAAATTGTTATTTAAACAATAATAATAAATGGATTGTAAATGTATATTTTTCTTAATTGAAATTAATATATACAAAAGGGAAATGGATGTTTTAAAATTGTACTCATATCAAATTTGACTTTTAAATTGAATTTGAAATTTAATTTGAATTTGAATTGTTAAGTTAAAATTCAAAATAGAGTTATTTATATCTTAAATTATATTTTGATTTTAAAGGTGTATTTCTTTGATTTTATTTAGAATATAAAATTTGATTTATATTTATTTCTTTAAAAGGGACCGAATTATATGAATTAAAAATGTATATTAAATTTAGAAATTAATTAATAAAAATATTTAAAAATTCTTTTTGCATGGTGATTACATTTGTAACAATTTAAAGCATACTAATAACATGTGTTAAGAAGATAACAATGTATAATGACAAGTGTCACAATTTTAATTTATTTTCTTTAATTTTTATAAAACAAAACTATTTCTATAAAAAGCTACTTCGTATTCTTTCTTTAATTTTTCCCATCCTCATTTTCTAAATCAAAGAAGAATCACCCTTCATCTTCAAAATCTAAACTTCATAAATTTCTACTCTTTCTACCAAAATTAATCAAACATTCTAGCCTTATTTCAAAAACTTCAATCTGCAAAACAAATCACAGAAAATCTGCAAAATTAGGTTCCTGAAAAATCATCAAATTTATGAAAGGCAAATTCAAAGTTCTTCCATCTTAAGTGCTGATTTATCTAAAGTGGAAAGCATCATCATCAAGCAAACAATTTGATCAAGCAATTTCAAACTAAAAATCTACAGTCATTTTCTTTTTTCCAAAAGTCAAATTCTGGTCTCTGCTTGAAAGAAAAACAAGTGAGTAAATTTTTATTTGGAAAATTTAAGTAAAGTTATTTTCTGTGATGTAAAATGTCTTGCATATAAATATATAGATGTAATCTTTGTGTTTATTTTTGTTTTAAAATATGCATGTTTATATCTCCTGACGCTTCCCTGTAATTTCAAGATACAGAGTAAATTTAAAAAAGAATTTCAAATTTTACTTAACAAATCATTGTTAAGTTTGAATCATCAATGTAGTAGGTTTATTTAAATATGAATTAAGGTTTAAAATCTTATTCAAAAAGAAATTGTTTGAAAATCTTCTGAATTAGGAAGTTATAGTGAATTTTTTTAATAACATGACAAAATCATGTATTAAATTTTGTTGAATGAATTTTACATCTTGAATCTACTTTGTAAAACATGATTTTTAAGATAAAAATCAGGATTTTTAAATTAAATTTGAGAAAGTATTTTGTTGATGGCTGGAAATGGGTCTCTGGGCAAATTCTTGTGACTAGGGAGGTTTTAGGGTTGGAGCTTTGGGGTCAAAGTTGTATTAGTGATCGGTGAACCCTACAAAAATAATTGAACTGGAAATCATTCAGTGAAGAATTTGGATTTAGGGGAACTAGGGTTTTGCTCTGTGTTGTGATGGTGTTCGGAAAATCCATGACTGGGAATGATGGGATGAATCGAGTCGCGGGTGTTCTTGGGGTTAGCTGCATGGAGGCCGTGCGGTGATGTGGCCGAGGTAGCGATCGATGGGTGAGGTTGGTGGTTACGGTGGGTTTTCTGATGAGGGGTTGGTTCCAGGAATGGTGTGAACTATCTTGATTTTGATTGGAGTCGTGTGTTGCTGGTCAATAGTGGAGGTTCGCATCTGGGTTCGATGTGGAGTTTGCGAGTGGGGTCGTTGATAATGGCGGCGGCGGTGGCGCGACGTGCACGTGCACGTGTCAACGTTCGTGTCAGTGAGTACTGGGGTTGTGGTGACTCGAAGCGGCCTACGAGCAGAATGGTTTCTGGCTCGTGATTTTCTCGAGGTGATGCTATAGTGTTTCGTGCCTGGGAACTTTTTTAGTTGTTGATTCTTCCAGGTTGGTGTAATTTGAGTTAACAACTTAGCTAAGAAATTCGAAGGGGAGAAGAAGTGATCGAACTCCTGTTTGCTTGAGTTTTGTTCGTGTTGGTCGGGTCAACCAAATGTTAGTAATGTTTAAAGGGTTTCCAAATTTATTTAAGTTTTAAAATTTTAAAATTTTAAAATTTTATTTAAACTACTTTGTAAAATGTTTAACATTTTAATTGAAAGTACTTTATTATTATGATAGTAAAGTTTAAGGTGATTGTTTCTTATATTCATTTAATTTAACTTTTAAAATGTAATTAAGTTTTTAAACAAATTGTAAATGTTTTAAATATGTAATAATTTTTAGTAATTAATTAAATTGTTTTGTTTTGAAAATTAATTAAGTTTTAGAATTAAAGCTTACTTTAATTAATAAAGTAATTTAGGTTAAATTAATTAATAATTTTAGATTAATTAATTTGTTAAGGTTTAATTAATTAATTATGGATTAATGGATAATTAAGAATTAAATTAAATTATAATTAATAAATAATTAATTAAATAATTAAAGATTAATTAATTAGAGGTTAGTAACTAATTAATTAAGTGATTAGTAATTAATTAATTAGTGATTAAGAATTAGTCGATTGATTGATTAAGGTTAATTAATAAAGTAACTAAACATTAATTAATTTATAATTAATAGTTAATTAATTAGTGGTTAAGGCTTAATTAATTAAATGATTATGTTTAATTAATTTAAAATTAATTAAGTAATTAAGATAAATTAATTTAAAATTAATTAATTAAGAAATTAGTTAAGATTAATTAATTACAAATTGAGGGTTAATTAGTAATCAATTAAGGAATGATTAATTTTAAATCAAGTTTTTAATAATGAATAATTGGAGTTATTAATTAATAATTAAAGGATTATTAATTAATTAAAGATTAATTAATTGATAATGAGGATAATTAAGAAGTGACTAATTAATTAAATGATTGTGATTAATTAATTAATGATTGGTTACGCAAGGTAATGTGATTAATTCTTAAGTAATTAATTTAATTTCAATTAATTAAATTAATTATAATATGAATTAGAGATATGCTTGCTTATGGATGATTGTTTTGAATTGAATATCTAGATTTGGTTGATATCTGTTGGATGATAGTTCAGATATTCTGTAATGAGATATTATATATATATATATATATATATATATATATATGTGTGTGTGTGTGATAGATGTTTGTTATTATCTATGGATAATACTGTGTGGATGCTATGTTTAAATTGAATTGTTTAAATCTTTAAACACCTTGACCTTTAAGATGGCGTTTGGATTTCGATGAGACCGGGATCGGGAATCAAATTTGATTTTTCGAAAACCACATCGTTCCAAGTTAAACGTTAGGTCGTGACATCTCAAAGGGAAGATCGAGATGGAGTTTAGAGTGCAAGGGTTATTGTCGTTAACTCTGAGGGTGATTCCAAAATGAGTATAACGAGATAATGCCTTCGGTTTCGTTCGAACCCGGAACGAACTTGTATGGATTGAATGCTTTCAGAACATCGTCAGGTGGACGATGAGCATTCTAAAAGATGTATTCTCTAAAGGTAATCGTAGCCTTAAGCCTCATCAACCGGGAATGGCTGAAACAGGGGAGGTGCAGCAAGGCTAAGTGGGTCATGCCCAAGTAGGACGAGATTTTCCCCATCTAGAAGTCCCTTATTATTTCGGCTGTGTGGGCGGTTGTTGGCCACAACTGTGGGGTTGTCTTGTTCGGGACTGTCCAGTAAGAGATGGTTCCGGCCTTGTGTTGCAGGGGATTGAGAGTGGTCCTCGGTACGGTGATCTAGGCCCTTTACTGTGACGGACGGTACCCCAGTAGCCCTACCATTGATGGAAACCCATTTTGCCTGAGAGACCCTACGGTTTTGATTGTATTACCCACTTTCGTGGCTAGTAGCTGGAATCTAATGAATGTAACAATTTCGGCTATTTTCTATTTACTTGAAAACCCTAGACCCTATTAGAATATCACTGAATTTCCTATCAAATGCTTTGGTTAGCGTAAGGTAAAAAATTACCCGTATTTATTTGTGTGAAGTCTTACGTGATACCTTTTTGTTTTCAAATGATTTTATAAGTTAAACAACTTTAACCTGTTTACTCACACAAGACCCATGTCTGACCCAGAGTTTATTTTGTTTTTCATAAACTCTTAGGTACTCAAATTTTTATGGGTAGCCAAGTGATTAGGTTGGGATTGGCAAATGTTTTGGGAGCTGGAGCTGGAGTCTAGACGTAGTTATCTATCTCTATCCGCTGTAGTGACTTCTTGATGTCGTATTTTGGGTTGTATGGTTTGGAAAACTCTTAAAATATCTGATGTAATGAAGTCGTATTATTTTGTGTACTCTCATATGTAAACTATGTAATCGATATGTGTAATATTATATTTTGTTTCGTTTCCGCTGTGAGATTATGATAATGGTTGTTCTTTTCTTTCTATCCCTTTCTTTTCTTATTGATGATACGTCTTTCTGGGTATTGAAAGACGGGTCGTCACATTTTTCTAATACAAACTATATATTCTATTTTATTTACAAAATTATTTTACGAATATTTTATTAACAAAACTATTTTACAAACTATTTTATTTACAAATTATTTTACAAAACTATTTTATATACAAAACTATTTCATAAAACAATTTATGCATGAAATATTCTAAATTCAAAACCTTTTATAAAGAAAAGATATTGAATCTCATATAGCTTTCCATACAGCGAAATTGATTTTGGAAAATTTTGATTCTTGTATAAGATGGACTTTATATAAGTACAAGTGATTTTAAAACTATTGATTTTGAAAGGAATTTGCTCTGAACAGATAAATCTAATATATAACGGAAATTATATAAGAATGATTTGATATATTCGAGATTATTGAGTTTGGAAAGTACTTTATCTGGAAATGAAATCTTATATATAAAGGAATTTATATAAGTGCAATATTTGAAGTTATGATTTTGGAAGCGAACTATATATGGTATGTTATATATTGAAGTAAGAGGTATGGGAAAGTACCCTTCGCAAAGAAGTATAGTATGATATGCTTCGACCCAGATAGACTTGGGGAATCCAAGAATGGATTCGACCGGTAAACCCTAATGGACTTGGGTGAATTCATAAATGGATTCGAATGATATGGTTGTTTGGACTTAAACTCATGAGTTCCACCATTTTTTTTTCATGGTAGATGGTTCTTTAGTTTACCCAATGGAGACGCTTTCGATCATGGGGTCTGTTGTTTGTGGATCTTCTGGGAAGGAAGTGCATCCATTGCGCAAATCATTGAATCATCATTGTACCACTACAGCATGGGTCGATGGTCCCTTGTTTACGAATTGGCTACGCTATTTCTCTGGAATACAGAAGGCAAAAGGATCTTCTGGAAAGTTTTGTGTCCATTGCGTAAAAATTAGATCAGTAGCGGGCCACTGCTATCGTATTATCATCATTTGACATTGGATTTTGAGCAGTACTTCTTTTACCTATTTTTAAGTATTTTTCACTAGGTGTTGAAACAGGTCTACTAAGTACTTGGAGAATTCTAGCCTTGCGCCTGATCAATGCATGGCCAGAGCCTGCAAGAATGAGGATAAACCTGTTAAGACAACAAGTTACAAAAATATTTTGATAAAGTATTATATAAAGGATATTTTGATCATTTTTGTCGATTCTAAATACTTTAAAATGTTTAAAATATTGTTTATTCATGTACAACTTGGTTTAATAGTAAATTATTAGTGTTGTAAATATTTGAGAAGTTATTTATTAAATAAAACATATTTAAAGTAAATGATTATTGATTTATTAATAACGTTTGAAAAGTATCTTAAGATAAAACTAATCAATTTATAAAAAATGGATTTAAAGTTTTCAATTGCTTCTTTGTAAATATAAGTAATGATGTAAATAATTATTTTCAAATAGTTTACATATATTTATAAAGATGTTATTTAAATATTTAAATAGTATTTATACATGATGCAAGGAATTTTACAAATGAATTTTTTGAAAAGTATTAAAGTATGAAAGATGGTTGATTTGCAAATGAAGCTTTCAAATGATTATTTCAAGTAAAATTTATATAAGTTTCTTTGAATGTATAATTTAAAGATATTTTATAAATGGAAAAAAAATTGATTTGCGAAGTTTATTTATAGTAGTATACATGACAAATAAATGTGAATCTCTATTTTTGAAGTATGATTTGGAATATTTACTTTCTTTCGAAGTACTAATTGTAAATTTATTGATTTATTTATTATTTCAATTTTTGTATTAAACCATAATAAATGTTTTTCCATGATTTGAATATTCATTTTTAAAACGGGTGTGCAAAATTAATTATAAAGATATGAAATTTTATACTTTGATTTAGAAATTTAATGTAAGATTTGAGTATACTATTAGTTTCAGTTTAATAATCTTGAGTTTATACTTGGTTTAAAAATAATGAGTCTAATAAATCTTCGGATTTAAGGAACTTTATTTTAAAAGCTTATTATAATGTTTTGATATAAATTTCTAACATTGATTTAGACTTTTGAAAAACCTTTACATAATGCTATGAGGATGTTTTAAATATATCTTATATTTTTAATAAGTGAATAAGGTTAAATGTTTTAATTGAAATTTTAGAGATATTGAAATATTTCCTTTCTCTTCAAGGGCGAATACCAAAAATTTAAATTTTTATTCAATAGCCGAATTAAGTTATAAACTTAAGTAAGGCAGTAGAACCTTAAGTTATATTTTTTGAAATGATTCATTAATGAATTAAATCCTTAATGGAAGACAAATTATGTAAGTGACTGATCTCTATATAAATAAATGAATGGACAAGTAAATAATGAGAAGAAGAAAAAACCTAGTACAATAAACTGAAGTAAATTTAAATTATAATTTCAATTATTATTATGGAATAAAAAAATTACTATTTAATAATTGGAACTTCTAAAGTTGAAAGTAAGAAATTAAACGCTAAGTTATAAATGAAATATACAAGGAATTTGAAATTTGTAACTTGTAAACAAAAAGGATATGAAAATAAGAAATGATAACTATTGAACGTTTATTTACTAAAATGAATTATGATAAACTTGTGTAATTTTCAATTACATTCTTAGAAACATACATACACACACACACACACACAAATATATATATATATATATAACTTACTAGAATATTAAAAGTTGTAATGTTAAATAAGGATACGTAAGGGAATATTATACAAGAAAAACTTAAATAATGAAAGTGTTTAATGAAATTTACTTTTATAAATAATGAATTTGATATAAAATAGTTATAAACCTGAGTTATAATTATAGTGCTACTTAATAAAATGAAATAGAAAGAGAATATTGTAAGCAAAGAATTATGAACTTAAGTTATTGTTTGAAACTATTGATAATTAAAGTAAATAATTAAATTAATACTATATTAAATTTAATGATTGTAAGTTCAGATTGGTTGATTACTTTGATCTTTTGTGAAGATTGTATGCTTGCTTGTAAAGATTGTTGTTTTGTTGTATTGATTTATTTTGATTTCATGTGATGATGGTAAGTTTTTGGTTGAAAGTGATTGTTGTTATGTTATGTTGATTGTTTGTTATTAATTTAGATCAATATAATCATTTCACTTCTATATAACTATTAACCTCTTTGGATTATATAAGTGGAATACAGGTTATGGAAGCATATGCTATTGCTTTTGGTTTCATAAAATAAACGTTATTTGCCCGACAAATAGGTACGTTCTCGGATTTTGGTTTTCTAGCGATATATATTGTTTCCCTCGCTGTTGGGATATATTATTTTGAAAATATATAATATATTTTGTTATTTTGATATTATGATTTCTCCCAAGCCTCTCTGTACAAAGGAGACTCTGCCGAAATTTTTCGTGAATTTTGGACTTAGAAATTCTTTGTGAAATATTTTGCAAACTTTTGTTCATTTGAATATAAAAGGACTTAATTGTTTATAAATTAATATATATTATTTAAATTATTATTTATTATGTAAATAAGTTATTCATAATTTAATATTTTAAATAAGATATATTGATAATTTAATTACTTCTTTTCCCTTCTTTTTCCTTTTCGGGGACGAAAAATTTTGAGTGGGGGAGAGTGTAACGACCCATAATTTTCGACAATTAAAAATAGTAAATTTAATAAGATTTTTGTAATTAAATGTTGGAAGATATTAAGTTTCAAGATTTATAACTGGAATAACACTAAAATGAAATGAAACAATGTTAATTAAAGCTTATTAACAATTTGAATGGAATTCCAATTAATTAAAATATTGTAAGGTTATACTTGGTTATAAAGTGAACATAGGAAAAGAATGAAAATATTGAATTCATTAATGAAATAATATATTGTTGATGGAAATTGAACAAAAATTAGTGTTCTGAAAGAAATAGTAACATTTGTTGTAAGTAATAAACCTGTAAATGTAATTAATTGATCTTGGTATTTTAATATCAAGAGAAATATAAAATTTTGATGTATTAATGAAGTAATAACTAAAATGAAAGATAACCATGTCAATTAAAGTTAATTGTTAATTCCAACCAATTGAATTTATGTAAAGGTTATAATTTGGTTATAAGCTTAATATAAGAAAACCAATGTAAAATGTTAATAAAGAATGAAATGGTTGTTTATCTTTAATTGGAATATAAATGTAAAATATAATTTGGATATGATTGTGAAGTTTAATAAGGAATAAAAGAAACAATATATTAAAGGAGAAATCATATGTCATCTAATTGAAATTGGCTTTAATATAGAATATGAAATCAATTATTTAGTAAGTAAATTTATAATCCTTGTTTCTAAACAATAAATTTATAAATATATGAATCACTAAGTTGTAATAATTGTTTTATTTTCCATCTTATTATTTAACCCGTTTTGAAATTAATTTGGTAATCAATGGAATTTAATGTAATTGAAATATTTCTATAATATTAGAAAGGATGTAACTGTATAGTAATGAGTGCAATAAAATGGAAACTTATGTTTAATTAACATATAAGGTATTTGTTGATTCAATATAACGAACATTTAAAACAAAATAAAAGAATTTTTTGAAATATAAAATGTAATGAACTAGGGTTTTATAACCATCGTAATGAAATGTTTGAATGAAAATGGTTAGAAATTAAAATTTATGATTTATTAACTTGAATGTTATTAGATCATAAGTTTGGACCATAAATAAAATTATAAAACAACAAACTAGAATGAAGCAATGAAGTGGAAGGTTCTAACATGTATTAGAATATAATTTAATAGTAGGAATTGGGATAATAAATGTCTGTTTTAACGATGAGTTAAATGAATATTGATTGATAGAGAAAAACACTTATTTAGTATGTAGTTTAATGCTGATTGGATACTGCAATTTAATAAATGTGTTTGCACGATTATAAATAAGGATTACATTGTTCACATATTTATTTAATCAATTTCATCAATTAGGGTCCGTTTTGAAGTGGAAGATTAAAATTAATTGGAAATAAATTTATTGAAATCTTTCAGTTGAAAAAGGAAAAAGAAACAAAGTAAAATTAATAAATTTAATGTAAGAATGTTTTCGTTTGGAATGTACATTATTTGGAAATATAAGAATGGATTTAATATTGTGTAAGTAGATCATTTTAGAATATAATAATGTTTACATTTATGAATTGCAAATAACGAATAAGCATTTTAAGGAAAAAAAAATTATTGAGGAAAAAAATGTGAACGTTTCTATTACGAATATAAATATAACGTTGTAAAAAGAGAAAACTGAATTTTTAAAACAACATTTTACGATAGTTAAATAGCAGGCATAGGTTGCACGGAAGTGATTTTATTACTAACCTTGAAATTTAAAATAAATTAAATATTTGAGTTCACAACTACGTGTCGAGAAAAATGTTGTTTTTAAATTTGAATTTTTAAACATGGTTCATATTTTATTTTATGTAGTGGCGGTCCCCGTTATCTTGTGGTAATTAAACCTTTAGTGAATGTCAAATGTTGTATGTTTAGGGTTAACAAAATTAACTGAGTGAACAAATGTCTTAAAATTTGAATTCCAAAAGTTTGTTTATAGAGTAGAGTTGGTCCACTCATTCCCTTTCTAATTAATAATTGTCACACTTTTTTTTATTGTTTCCTCATTTGTTCCATTACTCATTTCCATTTACATTGTCTAAAGATTTTTCATTTCACGAACATTACCTACTTTTCATATTTTTAATTCTTTCCTTCACCTCTTTTAAGATTTTTTTTAAGGTTGTTCATATTTTTACTTTATTTCAATTTCTACATTGTTTATATTTAGCTTTATTAGCTTTTCACTGGTTTCAATCTTCATTCCTGCAACTTCATTTCATTTTTATTTTATCTCACCTTCTGTAGCTTCATTTTTTTGTCTCTCTTCACCTTCCTCCTTTCTTTTTTCATGTTTCTTCTTCAAATCATCTTTCTCTCCTTTTTTCCAAAGCTTTTTTTCTCTTTCCTTCTTCTTATTCTTCAAATCTTCTTCTTCTTTTTCAATGCTTCCTTTTCTTTTTTTTCCAATTCTTCTTCTTCTTTAATTTTTTTTTGTTTTTTTTCTTTTTCAAACCTTCTCTTCTTTCCATGTCTTTTTCTTCAAATCCATATCTGTATAATCTTCTCTCCAAAGCTTTAAGGAAGATGGTTCTGAAGTCCAAAATAGAATGGCCCTTCTAATTCCCGTAGTAATTCCTTCTCAAGTCTTGCCGAAATAGGATTTCCTTTGAGCATTCTATATAAAAATTAAGATAGCAAGGAAACAAATCAAAATGAAAAAGTAGTTGTAGATCCAAATCTAGCTAGAAAAGGGAAAGCAAAACGATGAATTTCTAAACCCACTCACGCAATACTAAAAATTCCATTGCATGTTAAATAAAATATATGATGTGATATGTAATTTTCTATCGATGTCTATAGATTTAAGTTGATATTTGAATTGATATTGAATCTGAATTGATATTTAATTTTATATTGGAATTTAATTGATAGTTAAACCCCGGTATTGATAACTGTTATATGTTGAAATATATTGGTTGATTTGGATGTTGTTTGAAGTGGATGCATATTGATTGACATGTTGGATGTATGTTTGTCTATTTATTTTAATATGTCCCTGTTATCACCTTCTATATTATTGACATCATTTAAGTGGTCCTCTGAATCATTTTAGAATTGGATAATTAAGACATTTAAATTATGGGTTGAAATGATATATACATATACAATTTCTTGAATTTGGATTATCCATTGAAACTGAATTATTTAAATAAATTAAGTTTTTAATTTAAACTTCGGATTTATTTTAAATAAAGTGGTTAAAATTGGTATTTTGAATTATTTGAAATCTCGTAAATTACTGCACTCATGTTGTATACTTGATAGGAGATGAAAAATCCCATAAAATCTCTAAAGCCATTGCACATTTTATTTGAGATTGATTTGACTTACATAGGAATTATCAGTTCTGACTCGATTGTATTGTTTTTCATTACGCTCGGGTCAGTCTGAGCTTTTTCAGTGTAATGAAAACCATTTTATTTTCTAGAGGACGAAGACGAAGGTTCAGTATATTATTGCTATTTATTATTATTATTCCACTTCTTATTGTGTTCCACTGCATTATTTTTTATTTTCTAATGTATGTATAACTCTGATTTGAATTGTAAAAGTATATCAAATGTTATTTGTAAAACAGCTTCATGAAATGTTTATTTGATTATATATTTTGTCATTCCGCTGCGAGATTCTTTGTTTTGTTTTTCCTTCTTTTCTGTTATTTTCTTATTTACCCCATTACAATCCTCCCTTTTGAATGGTTTGAATCAGGCATTTATTGCTGATTTAAATCGTCCAAAAAGATGGGTCTTACGTACTTAAAGAAGGAAATTCCTAAATTTTTGTGACTATAGTCTTAGGTAATTTATACTAACTCATGATACATCTTATAGTTCTCAATTTCAGTTTTTATTTTGCAAATTTGTTTGAGTTTGGGTCAAATTCTGAGTTTTTAGGATCTGCTGCTTAAGGGAGATAAACAACAGCTTAGAGCAGTTAACCCATTCTTTTCTTTGACAATAGGTGAGTAATTCTCACACTTCTAGTCTAGATACATCTACATGTGATTAATTGTGAAGAAATTGGTTTGGTTGACTTAGTTTGGGCTTTACCATCTGTTGTTACTCAAATTTGATCTATGTTTTTCTCTGCCAATGGTTGTTATTCTCAATCTGTTGAAAACCCAACTACTTGAATCTCATTTCTTCGCATGAATTACTATTGCTAATATATATGTTATGGTTTCAATAAAATTCGAGAGTTGGAAGACATGTACTAGAAAATCCAAATCGATTGAAGAGGCAAAGGAGGGGACAAAAAGGCCTAGAGCAAACTCCAGGTTCGTATCCAATCGGTTGACCGATGGACATAGACCGACCAACCAGTCCACTTCCTAGAGCATGCTCCAGGCAGTGTTCTACCTCGCCTGGTTTGCTCCCCTCTACTGCTCGCTTGCCTGATCGAATTACATTGCTTTCCTTTGTTTTCAAATGCTATTTTCCGATGATTTTTTATGTGAATTCTTGGGTTTTGAATCAATGGTGAAATATTTGCATATTCGATGTTTTTGGTTCTATACAAGTTGTTTTATAAAAACAATTCAATACATTGTTTTATTGCACTATCTTCGAATTAGCTTGTGAACTGATATTTTTAGAACTCAAAATGTTTTCTGGAAAATAAATTTTAGTTGAAATAAAAGGGTTTGGAAATATAATTATATATATATGTATATCGATTTTTACAAATGGTTTTAAATCATATGAAAAGTGCATACATATATTTATGTATCTTTGTTCATATGCATATACACAATTATACCTTTGTACTACGTATATTAAAAAATAGTTAGTATTTTCTAAGGCTATCGTTGGCTTTATAAACCTGTAATTTTCCAAAGTATGCTTTCAAAGAAACTATTTTTAATATAAAAATTGCACTTGAACGAGATAGTGAATTAAACGGTCTAATAAAACAAGTGGTATGAAACGCTTACGTTTATTTCATCGGTTAATTTGGGGACCTATTTAATATAATCTCTTTTACACACTAGTGGAGTTTACCGACTAATAGTAAACGTTCGAGTAAACCCAAGTGGTATGGGACACATGGATGTTACTTGAATGGTCACTATTCGTTAAGTATATACACTTACTTTTAAGGTACGAAGTTTTATGTCCATCTGGTGTTTTGAATTTTATACCCATCCGGTGTTATGGATTTTGTATCCATTTGGTGTTACGGATTTTACATATATCTCATGTTAACGGATTTATATCCATCTCGTGATTATGGATTTTATGTCCAACTGGTAATAACACATGTGTTCGATGAGCTTATATGCTTATCAATCTTGGCTACTTTTTGGCGCCTCCCCTTTGTGATTTCTAGATTTCTATTTTTGATTTCTGGATTCTTTCTGATTTTATGTTTTTACGGAAACCATCTTGGGTTTTACTTCAAAGATAAAGTGTAATGTTTGGTATTTTGGTGAATGAAATTTGGTGTATGTTTGTATTACATGGAGATATAAATTTATGTTGTTAAATGTTATTCTTGAGATTTATGTTATCCTCATTATTAATCTATCTCACATTTACTTGAATTAGACTATAATTACCTGTTTATTATTTTGTAATACTCAGGTCACACTAGCATTTTTCAGGTGCTTCTAGGGGATGAGTTCTAGAGTTGGACTTTTCAGGAGTTAGCTAGTCTTTTATTTCATCTTATATATCCCCATTTTTTCTATTTTTGTCTTGGAGAAAATGACTCGTTTTGTGTACCATCTATCTATTATTTTGGGCTATTGAGCATGTATATTTTGTAGTCTATCATATTTATGCTCTTATTCGCTTCAGTTGTGTAGCTTACGTATATATTCTATGATTCTATGTACGTGATATTTTATATTGCCCTGAATCATAATAAGCCACTATATTATTATTATTTTGTGCCTGAACGTGTATGTTGAATTCCTCTTTCGAGAAAAAATATGTATTTATATAAGTCGACTACTTGATACTCGCCCAAAGCAATATTACGTATGGTTGCTTTTAAAAAGCCATATTCTTCACACTAACAGAAGATATCATTCACTAATATCCTTTGTTGACAAGGGCATAGAGGTGGGATGTTACAGTTAGTATCAGAGCAAGGTTCAAAACAACATAAGATATTGAACAGAGAATCTTGGTCTGGGCAAGCTAAAAAACCGTCCCTTAGGATTTTCTTGAGCCTAATAGAATTATTTCCTAACTTGAATCGGAAATATCTTGGGAAAATTTAGGGGATGTACTAAGTTGATCTTTGCCTTTGTGTAATTACTTCCATCAAATCATAGAACTCATGAATGACCGATTGTACCTTAATCCCATAGTAATCAGAATTGAGCAGTGGAAACGAATGAACTTCTTTCCGCTGAGTGCATTTTCCTAATGGACTTATGTCCATATGATTGATTGGTTGTTGGATGCTTGGTTTCTTAGGAATATTTAGCAACGATTTCAGTTTTAAATTTGAATAGGAATCATTACTTGAGATAGTTATCTACTTGAATTTAATAGTTAGACCTTGCGGTGTCTTTGAGGTAGTAATCATAGCAATGGATATTAGTATAGTAAAATATAAACGAGGACTCAACCTCATAATTTTAAAATAATCAAACAGGCATGGTGTTAAAATATTTGTATTACATTATTATCTAATCGGTTAAAAGAATTATTTGATGTTTATAAACATAGAGGTTAATGTAGAAGTATCTTAGTAAAAGCAATCATTTAACTAAAAATAAAAATATTATTGTCCTTCAGATTAAGAGTAAACGTATCAGGTTTTTGCTTATGATTGATATAAGCATGCTAATATTTCAGAGTGAAGAACGCAAAAGATGTAAGTATACTATATTTAATAAGAATTTCTAGAATACCTCTGTCTACATATACATGTGTGTTGAGTTGTTTGTTGATCACTTTAAGAATTTTGGTCAAGACGTTTGGCCAACCTTGTCGATTGGGATTCCTAAAAACTTAAACAACACAATTGAACATAATAATTTGGGTAATCAAACCGTGTTTTGAGAAAGCATATTTTTTGAAGATGGCACTCAAAGAGGAAATAAATTTTGAACCTAAAATTACTTAAAATGGAATGCCATTTTGAAAATGCATACATATGTAAGCACATAAAAGAGTTCTAAAAGTATAAATATACGCACTTAGCGTGTATAATAATTATAATAACAACCTTATGAAAGCATTTACAAGGTGGATTTAAAAATATGAGGATATGGAATTACATGAGAACATTTAGAGTTTTGTGATGATATGTATTTTATAAAATAATTGAAGTTCACTTAAGGTGAATCCAAGTTTTGGTAAATCCTAGAGCATAAGTTAATATGATTTTCGTAAAACTAGATTATTATCCTATCTCTATTGAGTAATAATAACCTCATTCTGAATTTTATGAAATTATAAAGGATTGTGAATAATTTTCCTACATTTCTTCTCTTGGCTATTAATTAAAATGCTAATGAAAAGTAATATTTAACTTTTAATATCTTAAATGTAACAACACTAGATTTTTATGTATATTTTAATTTCAAATTTATTTCATTTTGAAATTATTTTAAACTTGTTTTATTTCAAATATTTCATTTTTAAATATAAATGTTGATTATTATGGGAATTATAATTTCAAACTAGTATAAATTTGATATTTTACTGAAAAGTGTATTTCTGTTCAAACTGTTCGAACATTGACTTTTAAATTCCAAAATTTAAATATTTAAATTCTTAAATTTTATATTTTATTATGAAAATAGATTTAATAACTTGGATACTGCTTTTCGTTTCGTTGAAAACGGACTTAAATTGTGAAAGTTATGTATATTTCAAAATTGAATGCAATTTGTTTTATTTAGCAATTTTGTTTATTTTAAATTATATAAATTATATTTTCTTTGTCATACTTTATTTTAATATGTGTTAATATGTTATATTATATATATTTTGTCTTTTAAATATTTTTAAAGTGTTGATAGAATTTTTCCAAAGCTTATTGAATCTATTTTCTAATTTTCAAGCCTAGTTTCCATTTTTCCTTACTAATTGCTTAATTTAATTATATATAATTAAAATTTATTTATTTATTTTATGCATTCACTCTTATTTGCTGTGTTTTACTTTATTTTATTCATTTTACATGTATTTAAATTTAAATAAAATTTTCCAAAGTCTATTGAAGTTATTTCTAATGTTTAAAGCCTAGTTTGCAATTTTTAGCCATTTTCTTAATTTAAATTCTATTTAATTAGAATCTAATTTTTTTTATTTTTTTCATATCTGAGTTTTATCTTTATTTATTAGTTTTGTATGTATTTATAAATTACAAATTTATACAAAAGAAATTCGAAGAGTTTTGTGACTCTTTAGCTGCTTGAGACCTTTTGTTTTCCACCTCTTCGTTTTCCAACCTCTTGCATTCAATTGCTTTGGCCGACCTGATTCTTTCTCTCAGCCACTTATTTTTCTCATAATTCATGAATACAAACCTTTCTCATCTCCAAAATAGCCAGCCATCTCCATTGCTTGCAAAAAATTTGGTAAAAACTTCTTTTCTTTTCATGTTTTCTTTGTTTCTTTTGTGATTGCACTTGCCTTCTTCATCTTTATTGGATCGGCCTGCCCTCCTCCACCACCTTGGCCGCCTCCATCACAACCCCCTCTAGTCAACACTTCCTCCAGCCCATCCCCTTGCCATAGCCGTGCACCATGATGAAGTAGATCCACACAAAAATGAGGAAACTCCACATATATGTCCATAACCGAACTCGCCTTGCTTCCATCACCTCCTCCATCACTTTGGCCAACCATACACCACCACCACCAGAAAATTCCTGATTTGAGCCCACTGGCACATAATCCTCTAGCCCACTACAGACCTGGTCGTGCCCTCCTTGGCCTTGGCCGAGCCCTCTACTGCATAGGAATCCATGATATTTGCCTTGTAGTGTTAGTTCATGCTCATATATCTTTGCTCCATCATTTTGCCATGCTAGGCCGACCTTTAAGAACCCAAACCAGATCCAAACCATGCCTTTAGCCGTGCCATTTCAGATCTAGAGTTGAAACATAGGTGGTATAAAGCAAGTGCAAACACTTCGGTGATGTTTTGTGTATTCATTTCTAGCTTTGTTTAATTGAATTTGGGTTGAAAACTTATGTTATATTTATTTGTTTTGTCTCATGTATCAAAGGAGAATTAATCTTTGGATCTTTCACTCATCTTCATGTCGTGTTATCGTTCTTGTTTGGATCTCATTCGTGCATTCGTCGTTGTGTCTCCATCTCAAAACAGTGAGTTATTCTCACCAGACAATATGTACATATATAACTAGTAAATTGACCCCTTTTGAATCTGTAAAATGCATTATCATGTTACACCTGCTATATTATGATTATATGATATTCACACATGCTTATACACCTGTTATAACATCTGTTACTGTTATATTATGTTTTTCTGTTATTTTTATCAGTTTATCGCACTGCAAGTTCCCTGTAGACTAGAATCACTATGGGTTGAAATGATACATACCCGAACGGACTTTAGAATAGGAGAAAATCGTTATAGGATGAAATGATAGGCCTGAATGATTTTCAATTATTTTCTTTTACTTGGGATTGAGGGTTTGAAATGATCAAACCCGGGTTTTCTTTGTAAATTACGGGTTGAAATGATATATACTCGTATCACTTTACCTAGGCTAGAAATGAAATACAGACCCGTTGTTAAAATATGTTTTTCTAAAATTTTAAAATATTTTAGAAATCTAAATATTATAATATTTAGATTTAAATTTGATTAAAAATGATTTTTGTAAAGCATTATTGATTTTCTAAAATTTTATAAGTGAAATAAATAAATGGTAAAATTAGAAAATCTGAAATGTAAGTTATTTTGGAAATTATAATTTGGTGATAAATGGAATTTAAATTAAATATGAAAACATAATAAATTTATGATATTTTGAGTTAAATGAATTTAAAATGATTTTATAATATATTAATGATTTTTGAATAAAGTGAAAATGTGAAATGAATGAATATTTAAGTTGAAATTTTGAAATATAACTAAAATTGAAAATTTGTGAATTTGTCTTAAAAGTGAATTTTTAAGTTAAGTAAATAAAAATGAAATTAAGTTATATTTGAAAATTTTAAACTTAAGTGTTAAGTTAAATTTAATTTAATGAATTTAAAATTTAATGTTGGAATTTAATAAGTGAATTATTATTAAATATTGATTTTTGAAATGAAATTTAACTTTATAAAATCATGAATATAAGGGTATTTGAATAATTGTTTTATAAGTGAAAATATATGATTTTATAAGTTAAAAATGATTTAAATAAAAATATAATTGTTTGGAAAATTATATTGAATATTTGAAGTTCATTAACAGCATTTTTAAAATGTCGTCTTTAGTTAAATTGAATTGTTTTGAATGTAACTTTCCGTAGCATTTTCTAAATGCTACGAAAGGTGAATTTTCACTGTTTTGACAAACTTAAGTGAATGAACTTTGAAAAGTTTAAATTTTTAGAAATTTAATAATATAATTATTAAATATAATAACTTCATTTTAATGATTTAAAAGGAAGTAATTTGTTTCGAAATATAAACTATTTTGAAATGTGTTTTGTAGTGGTATTTAAATTAAATAAGTATGAATGTGGTTTGGAAAATATTATATTTTGATATTATGAAATGGATTTTGAATGATACTGAATTTTGAAATGATATTTTATTTTGAAGTATAAAATACCATTTTGAAATTTTAACCACGGGGTGTATTTAATTTATAGTTTAACTGATTCTTAAAGGATGGCGATCCCAAGAATCCTTTAAGTTATTGTGCATTTCTACTACAGTTCACTTGAGTTGGTTTACATTATATAAGTATATATTGTCTTGACTCGAGTGTTTTGTGTTTTGCTTTACGCTCGGGTCAGCCTGAGTATTCACAGCTTTGGATTCTCTTTCTGGAGCTGGTCTTTGCCGGAGTTTCTGCTTATCTACATTTATATCTACTTTTTGTTTCAGCTATTCTAGTTTATCTCATGTATTAGTGAACTTCGATGTATTTGGGATTTCTATTATGTTGTTTTCAGACTGTATTATGTATTTGGTTTGAGACTCTGCCGTAGTAGCTTCATGAACTACTATGTATTTTATATTCCGCTGCGAGGTATTCTGTTTGTTCTATGTCTGTGATTCTATGATTGTATTTCATTTGCTCCAAATTTATTTACAATGCGGTATTTCGAGCAATTCAAGTCCGAAATGTGCGGCTGTGAATGGCTCAAATTATCGGGTTGTTACATTAAACATCTTAAAAGGTGAGTACTATAAATTGTAAAAGGGATTTGAAGTGTATAGGATGCTTAGAAACTTTATAACCAATATTTGTTCATTTTGAAATATAAAAAATGTTAAATCTAGAACAACTTTATATTTTGGTAATCTAGGGAAGAGATATGATGACAAGATTGATTAATAAGGAATAAATCGGGAAGTAAATATAATTTTAGAATATTGGATTAAATAATATCCAAAATTTCAAATTTGCGAGCAAGAAAGGTTTTTCTCGAAATAGTGCGATTTAAAATATCAAAAATGAGCATGTTTTATCCAGAGCATATTTTGGAACAAGACTAAAATATATTTATGGTTTTACCTAGAGGGTTACAGAAAACAATGATATGAACAGATACTCCTAAAACAATGGTAAAGATTTGCTGGAAATTTTTTATTTAATTTTGATATTACATATTTATGTATGTAAAGGTAATCATCAGTCTTTAAAGGATTTACTTTATGATGACTTATTTAAGAGTAATGATTGGAAAGGTGTTCATGATTTAGAGTATAGTATTAATTTCTAGGAATTATTAAATGAGGTTTCATATATGACAAATATACCAGTAAAGTAATTTCTTTTAAAGAATGTTCAAATATCCTTATGAATAAATATAACTGCATTTGTAAGATAGAGTGGTGAACTTTCAAATGATGACTAAGGGAACATTATAAGACAAACTCTTTGACAAGAGGAAAATGCATTTGGAATATAATTTTTTAAGTTGGTTGGGTATAACTTCTCCGGAGAAATTGGCCCTTACTTACGACGGAAATCTATTCTAGGAGAAATTAGAAGTTAAGCAAATATTAAGGTTTTGTATATCTGCGTTATATGAAATGTAATTCTTTAGGAAAAAGGATTTTAGGATGAAGTCAATGTATATTCTAAAATTGAATTATAAAATTTTGGGAATTTCACAACATAGAAATCTCTTGGAAATTTATCGATGTACAACTAGGAAAATGGATCACATTAATGCACTAAGTTCTAATGGTGATTAAATATGATTGGATTAATTGAATGCCTTAATTTATAAAAAGGATAAAAAGTAAGAATTGGGAATTGAATGATTGAAGAGGAAATTCATCTAAATCAAAATATGCGAAATTTTAAAAGGAGAATCTTAATATTTTTGAAAACGCAATTATGGGTCAGGTAAATAAACCCCTTAGAAGGTATAATTATTTTCTTTCAATTAGAAATTTCAAGGGATAAGAGTAGAATATTTAAGTTTAAAGGTTATTATGATAACCCAGGTTTTGGAACATCTATAATTGATAATATAATTGGATTAATTAATAGAAATACTGAATTTTAGATTGAACAAATGAATCTGGTCAAATAAATATTTATATTTGTAATTGTGTTGTGTATATATATATATATATATATATATATTAAATAAAATTATTATATACAAATTGAATTTATGTTTGTTTAAATGTATGTATATATCAAATTGATTTTTCAAATTGGATTTGAAATTGGATTTGAATTTGGATATTTAATTTTGAAATTCAAAAGATATATATATATATATATATATATATATATCTTAAAATATACTTTGGTTTTAAAATGTATTTTTATTTGGTTTTATTTAGAACATAAATTGTTTTATATTATTCTTTTAAAGAAATTTATTTATATAAATTAAAATATGTATTTATAAATTAGAAAGTTAATTATAAAAGCTTTATAAAACATTTCAAAATTTATTTATGCATGTAAGTTACAAGTGTTGACTTATTTAAACTCTCTTAATAATATTTTTTAATCAAATAGATAAAGTAAGAGACAAGTGTCATATTCTTATTTTAATTTTCTTTTATTTTTAATAAACCTAATTTAAACTTATATAAACATACACTCTTTTCTTCATTCTTTTTTTATATCTTCCTACTTTCAAAACAAAGAAACAAGCCATCAGATCTGAGGCAAATTTAAACAAATCGAACATTTAAACCTGAAAAAAAAAGGGAAGAACAAAACCTGCACACTTCTTTACAAACCAGAGAGATGGCATCTACCTGGAACATCTAAGCAGATCAAAGAAATCCATCTAAAATTTTAAAAGCAACATCATCTCAGTTTAAAGCAAGCAATCAAACAAGTTATCTCAAACACCAATTAAATCAAGCTACGGAAAAAAGGATCAGGCAACTTCCAAACTGCTAGGTTTAAATAATGCAAGGTGAGTAACTATGGAAGTTCTGGTATATTTTAAAGCTGCATGTGATGATTTTTGTAATATAATGTGAACCATGCTATGCTTGATGTTTTAAAATGATTATAATTATATATGTGTGTTAATAATTACATACACGACGGAACATGGAAAGTAAATCTCTGTTCAAATTGAAACAGTGAGTAAATTTAAAATTTAACAATATAAACTTGGTTTAGGTAGTAAATGTTTGAGGGAAAACTGATGAATGTTAGCCTAAATGTTTGCATGATAAATTTAAGATGAATGAATGTAAATATGTATATAAATACATGTGTGAATGACTGCATAACAGTATATATATTCTCTGTTCAACTTTACAACTGTGAGAAATCGGAGCCTTAATCTGTTTTTTTAAACTCTGTTGCATGCAGTAAATTCTGAAGAAAATTTGTGATAAATGGTTTGCATGTGGTCAATGTTGAGTAAAGTTGTGAAATATGTTTAATGGGAATAAATATGTATATTCATTTGTGACTACTGTGTGTGTGTGTGTGTATATATATATATATATATATATATATATATATTGATGTACTAACAAGTTTTGAAACCTGTTCTAAAAAAAATCAGATCATCACGTCTATTTGAATTTAGAATTTGATTTTAAACGGGAAGTTATTATAATGATGTAATACCAATTTTAAAAATAATAGCAAGGATATTTATTTAGTAAATATTTTAAAAATTGGGCATTTACAGTAATGAACATAAACGTATCAAAAATCAGATGTCTTAAAATCGTGAATTGAATCCATAATTAGATTTGTGGTAGTCAATATTGAATTTAGGAATTTAAACCATAATTTAGGCAAGTTTTCGGTGAGTTTTCTCGAGATGGACGGGATTTGGGGATTTGAAGAATTTCGGTGATCGACGTGATCGAGTTGGATGACGTTTGGTATGGAGGCGGCCAATATGGTGAGGTTCTCTGGGAAAATGGAGATGGATTTTTCTGGTGACAGTAGCGGCGAGGAGAAGTCGGAATAGGGTTTTGGAGTGAAGTTTTATGGTGTGGGTTGCTGAGATAATCTCGTCGAAAATCGTGTTTTGGGCTCGATCGCGAGGGTTGCGATCACGTGGTGATATTGTGAAGTTGCTCAGGAATGAGTGCAGTAGGTTTTAGTCAACGAGATCGAAGACAGTGAGAAGCTTGGGTCGATCAGAGATTTGTCCCAGTTGGTTGAGAATGCCAATTTTCGATTGACTGTGAAAATTTTGGATCTGGATCGCGAGGAGAATGATGAGGTAATTGTCGACTTGTCCACGTCAGCATCGATGGTCGGAGCATCGTTGATGTACTGTGCACATGCACGAAGGTTTCGTATGTGCCAGAGCTTGGTTTTGGGAAGATTCTTCATCTTGAAGTCAACATCGGGTTTGTATCGTGGTGACTCGAGTTGGGCTACGGGTACGTGTATGTGGTTGTTAACAGTTTTGACTTAAACTAAGTTTTATATAAAAATAAAAAGAAGAAGAGGAAGGGAAGTTTTCTATGGGGGTACTCGGGATGATTACGGATTGAAACCGAAGTGGGATTTAACAGTTTTAATGAATAAATAAGGGTTGTGTTAAACTCTGAGTAATCAAGTTTAACTGTTTTTCTTTTAAAATTTATTATCTTTGTATAATAATGTTATTAATTTTAGTTTAAGAAGTTGTATAATGAGTTTTACTTAAATTAAATTGATTCTTGTAGTTTATTAAAACTTACTTAGGTATGTAATTAAGAAGTTAATTTATGTGTTCACAAAGATTAAGTGATAAATAAAAATAAATGGGTTATCTTTAAGTAAGTCAAGGACTTTTGTAACAACCCGCATATTTAACGATTTTATATTTAAATGTTTTATTTAAATATAGCGTCGTTAGTCGGATTTAGCTCCGAAAAGCTACTTTTTGCAAACGGCCGAATTGGAGCTCGAAACCACTTCCATTGGTTCCAAAATGGCGTTTGCGATCTTTTTAAGTGTAAGCTTCGATATGTTTGGAGTTTGTGAATTTTTGCAACTTTTCTATTTGGGTTTTGGGTTTGGGCTCAGCCCATTTGTTAGTTTAAACCCCTAATTTAGCCCTCTCTTCATCCATTCACCCTCATTTCATTTCTTAGCTTAAGAAAACTGAAATGGTGTAAGGGAAAGAGCAATAGAAATTTGCAAGCCCTAGTTTCTTCTTTGTAACTTGATTCTTGCTCCAATATCAAAGAGAAGACATAGGTAAGCTCCTCTTCATCTTCTCTATCTCTTTCTTTCTTCAATCTCAGAAATTTCTAAACTTAACTTAGCAAAATACTTGTTTTGATCTTAGATTAAAGACAGTAGAGTAGAAGTGGAGATTAGTTGGTCTTCTCCTTGCAAATTGAACTCCTTCTTCTTCTTTTTTGCATTAAAGGTGAGTTTTGAACTCACATCTACTTCTCTTGATTTCATTGATGTTGGGTATGAATTCCTAACACCTTGTTCATATGCACTTGCTTTTGGTTTGGATTGAATTGGTGAATATGCAAATTTTTAGTGTTTGGGTTCAATTCTTTAAAGATCCTAACTTTGATATTTGATCATGTTTTTTTGGAGATGTATAGAAGTGCCAATAGTGTTGGGTTGTCGTATGGCATAAACCCATAGTATCCATCGCTCGTTCGTTTGCAATTCATTTGGATTTTGCCTTTATGGGCTTGGCAGTTTATTTTGCCTACAGGGGGATTTCAGACGTCTGAACTCTAATTTCAGACGTCTGGTTTCAAAATTCAGACGTCTGGTTTGGAAATTTAGACGTCTGGAATTGGTCCCTGGAAGACGCAAAAAGGAAGAGCCAAAATCCAGACGTCTGGGAATCCATTCAGACGTCCGGTAGTGGTTCAGACGTTTGGAAGGTAATTCAAACGTCTGAAATGCGCTGTTTTGCCTATTTTGGCTAATTTTGAGTTAATTTCCAACTTTTATCGATTCGTGTTGATTCCAATTAGTTGTTATTGCATATTTGACTTTGATGACTTGTTTTTGACTTCATTCACAGGTTTTATAAATAATCTCTCTAAATCGTATTAAAAGCTCCCTTCCCCAAATTATAAATTCTATTTATAATGCACATACACAATTTTGCACTTTGAGCGAAGTGGAAGGAAGATTAAATGGTTAGGTAAAACACGGACCATGAATCTGTGCGTTTGTAGTCCCGATTAGTCCCCGACCTATTCAATTGATCATTTTGACCTTCGGGTTTGGTTTATCGATGATATGAGGTAAACTTTGTACTGCTTTGAGTGTGAAAGTGACTGACGGATAGTAAACCGTTTAGTGCGAACGAGTGGTTATGGGACATACGTTAACACTTTTCGGATTCCTTTTCGAGAGTTGTGACACATTCCGCCAGTTAGTGGTGCCCAGTACTGGGTCTCTGACCTTCACCACTACGGTTTGTTGCCTTCGGGTATGTGCCTTCGGGTTTGTGCCTTCGGGTTTGTTACCCTTTAGTATCGCTTCCGATGTTGTCGTTATGAGCCGCATGGGTGATATTGGGTTGCCCTTTAGTATCGCTTCCGATGTTGGTCGTTATGAGTCGCATGGGTGATATTGGGTTTGGAGTCTTCGGGCACATGGATCTTTGTTTGTACAGTACTGAGCTCGAGCAAATTTTCTGATGTTTCATTCATATGTATATTCCCTAGGTATCGCCTTTCGGTATTGGTCTTTTTGAGCCGCATGATGCGTAGCGTTTACCTTGTGGAACTTGTATACCTTATTGGCATTTGTTATTTTCCTTTTGGCTTGTTTTGGGATATTCTTATCCTTTGTTTCTATATGTTGCCGATGATATGAGGCTTGTTATCATATGATTCATCTTTTCTTAGATGATTGTGTTATCTCCTTTTGAGATATTTGTTATACTTTGTAACCTTGCAGGTTTATTGTTGTTCAGTTTATCTAACTGATTTGTTTAGCTAGACTGACTCGTGTATTTTATACTCGGGCAGACCGAGATGTTTCAGGTTAGGTGCATTTGGACTTAGCCTATTTTGCTTCCGCATGGACTACTTCGCTAGCTTCTTTTTGTCATGGCTTTTGTGTAGTCCTATTATGTTGAAACTCTGATGTGTATTCTTTTGATTCGTCTGTATATTGTGGTTGGTTATACCACTTGACATGTATTATTTTGTACACTCTGCTATGTATCGGTATATACGTATATGATGGTCTACTGTTCTGTGATGTATATTACGTTTGAGTTGTTATATTCTGTTCTGATAGATCCTACAACCACCTATGGTTTTGTTTTAAGTATTCATTGAGTATGTCGACCTGCTTGGTATGTTTATTGTCGATGTATTCAATGGATTGTTAGAGCAAGGCTATAGATGGTCGCTCCTAACCAGCCTTATCTCCGTGTTAGCAGACGGTATTATCTATTAATACTCTTTGCTAGCGTGGGTATAGAGGTGGGGCGTCACAGCGTAGTATCAGAGCTGAGTTCAGAACAAAGTATGATAAACACAGAATAGAAGCACATATTACGATACATCAAAGTGTATAAGTGATACAAATCTTTGAATCATCATGTCTCTTTATTCCTTCTATTCCATCAAGGTTATGTAGAATTTGGGAATACGTCTAGGAATGCATTTTATTCCGTAGTATTCCAAATTGTAATATCTACCTTGTGAATAATCTTGTTCTTATCTTACCTTCAGCGTATGGCTGGAAGAGGCAGAGGACGACGTTCGGATGCTGGGCAATCCAGTGGCACACATCCGGATGGCATTTATATGTCTGCCAATCAGTTTATGGAGTTGTTTAGGAGCACTCAGCCTCCAGTTCCTCCTCGAGTGTCTCCACCTCGCAAGTTTGCCTTTGCACGTCAGTGCAATGATTTTGCTCATCTTGGAGAAAAGCCGTTTAAGGGCTCTGAATCCGTTCTTGAAGTCCAAGCTTGGTTTCGCACATGCGAGCGTATCTTCTCTCGTATTGATCTTTCTGACCATGATAGAGTTCTTGTAACTTCTAGCTTATTACAAGAGCGTGCCCTTGATTAGTATGAGCTTCTTATAGCCGAAATTGATGAGTCTACTCTTTCTTGGACTCAGTTTGGGGAGCGATTTGAACTCAAGTTCGTTCCTGAATCTGAAAAAGTTTTATTGACCCGTCGCTTCCTTGAGTTGAAGCAAGGGAATTCTTCTGTTTCTGAGTATGTTGCATCATTCGAGGCTTTATCCAAGTATGGTCTTGAATTTATTAGCACTTCTTATAAGAAGAATTTGAAGTTTGTCTTTGGTCTTAAGAAGTATCTTAAGAAGTCTTTGTTGCTTCAGCTTAAACTTTCTTTTGAGGAGTTAGTTGATTCGGCACTTCATCTCGAGACCGTTGAGAAGGAGTGTGATAGTGATGTTGATGTTGAGGTTTCTAAGAACCCCAATAAGAGGCCGTTTCCATTTCAGAAGTCCAGGCCTTTTCCTTCTAAGAAGAAGAAGATTGGTAGTTCTAGCTCTCAGCCTCAGTCTTCCGGAACACCTTTTATTCGGAAGTGTTTTAATTGTGGCTCTCCGGATCATATTATTTGAGCTTGTCCTAAACCTCTCTTCTGCCGCTATTGCAAGAAGGAAGGTCATCATGTTTCAGCTTTCCCTACTGTTCCGGCTGGTGCCAAGTCTAGCAAGCTTTATGCTGCTAAGGCTTCTAAAGGTCCTTCTCAGCCCAAAGGTATGTCTCCATCCATTTTGGAGGGTTCTGTTTTATTTTATGATAATAGTATGCGAGTTCTTTTCGATACGGGTGCTTCACATTCTTTCGTATCGAAGAAGCTCGTTGATGATGTATCTTCGGATGTTTCTTGTATGGTTACTTCTTTAAGGATTGCGAATCCTATTGGGGGATCTGCGACCCTTAGATTGCTTTGTGATGATGTTGAGATTGTTTTATGTGGTTTTTCTTTTCGTGCGAATCTGCACGTTATTTCTTGTCTGGGATTTGATATGATTTTGGGTATGGACTGGCTAGTGAGATATGATGCCAGGATTATTTGTTCAGAGAGAATTTTGTATCTTCGGCATCCGGATTCGCCTACTCAGTTATCTCTTATTCTTCGGGATGTGGATAATTCCGAAATGGCTTTATATTCTCTTGACTCACGAGATGACGATGATATATCTCGTATTCCTATTGCTTGTGACTTTTATGATGTTTTTGAGCCTGTATCGGGTTTGCCATCCAAGCGGGCAATTGAGTTCTGCATTGATCTCATTCCAAGCGCGCAGCCAGTTAGTCGTCCTCCTACGAGGATGTCTACAAGGGAAAATGAGGAACTCAAGAAGAAGCTTTTAGAGCTTGAGTCCAAGCAGTTGATTCAGTCCAGTTTTTCTCCGTGGGGACCCACGGTCGTCTTCGTGAAGAAATCTGATGGAACTCTTAGGCTTTGCATTGATTATCGCAAGCTTAACGAGTTAACCATCAGAAATAGGTACCATTGCCTAGGATCGATGATATGTTCGATCTATTGAGTGGTGCTAAGGTCTTTTCTCAACTCGACCTTGCCACAGGTTTTCATCAATTACGAGTCGCGAAGGATAGCATACCTCTTACAGCTTTCCGCACTCGATATGGTTCTTTTGAGTGGCTCGTTATGCCGTTCGGTTTGACGAACGCTCCTGCTTTCTTTGTTGATCTCATGAATCGAGTATTCCGGGAATATCTCGATAAGTTCTCCTTGTCTTCATTGATGATATCCTTGTTTATTCTAAGTCTGAAGCTGAGCATGCTAATCACTTGATAATTGTTTTGAGTACTCTTCGTCATCATCAGCTTAGAGCCAAATTCTCCAAGTGCCACTTTTGGGAGAATAAGGTTAAGTTCTTATGCCACGTTGTATCTTCCGATGGCATTTCTGTCGATCCCTCAAAGATTGAAGCCATCCAGAATTTGAAGAGGCCTGAGAATGTGCATGAGATCCGTAGTTTCCTTGGATTGGCGGGTTATTACCGTCGGTTCATTAAGGATTTTTCCTGTGTTGTGCTTCCTCTCACCAGCCTTACTTGGAAAGGCATTCGTTTTGTTTGGTCCGACAAGTGTGAAGCTTCCTTTCAGTCATTGAAGGAACTTCTCACTAATGCTACTATTCTTGTGGTTCCCAAAGGGGATCATGATCTTGTTGTCTACACCGACACCTGTGGTAGTGGCCTCGGTGCTGGTCTTATGCAGAAGGATCGGGTAGTTGCTTATGCTTCTAGGAAACTGCGTCCGAATGAAGTTCGCTATGCCACTCATGATCTTGAGTTAGTCACCATTGTCTTTGCCTTGAAGATTTGGCGACACTACTTATAAGGTGAGCGCTTCATTCTCTACACTGATCATAAATCCTTGAAGCATTTGTTTACCCAGAAGGAACTCAATATGAGACAACAACGTTGGCTCGAGTTTCTTGTCTCCTACGACTTTGATATCCAGTATACCCCTGGTAAAGGTAATCATGTTGCAGATGCGCTTAGTCGCAAACATTCGGCTGTTGTTTCTATGATTCTTGTCGAATGGGATGTTCTTGAGACTCTATCTTTTGGTGAAATTCGTGACCGAGGTTCATTTCCTGATTCTCCTATCCTATTATTTAGTTTGGAAGCTCGACCTATTTTATTGGATCGTATTGCCGATGCTCAGCGGCGTGATCCTGATTTGTTGCATCTTATTCAGCTTTGTGAGTCTGGATCTTGTGATGAGGCGTTGCAAGATTTCAGCATTGATTCTCATGGGTGTCTTCGTAAGAAGAACCGTCTTTTTGTGCCTTATGATTTTGCACTTAGGCATGACATTCTTGATGACTGTCACCGTTCTAAGTATACTATTCATCCCGATAGTAGCAAGATGTATGCCGATATGCGTCGCCTTTATTATTGGGAAGGCATGAAGCGCCATATGGCGAGTTATGTGAGTAATTGCATAACTTGTCAGCGTATAAAGGCTGAACATCAGCATCCTTCTGGTCTTCTTCAACCTCTTGAGATTCCATTGTGGAAATGGGATCAGATATCTATGGATTTCATTAAGGCCTACCTCGCTCGAGATCAGGCCATTCTAGCATTTGGGTTATTGTTGATCGCCTCACTAAGTCTGCTCATTTTGTCCCTATTAAGTCTAATAGGATTGCTTCGCTTTTGGCTAAGTTATATGTCAAGGAAATCGTGAGACTTCACGGTGTTCCTAGTTCTATTGTGAGTGACCGTGATCCTTTATTCACGAGTTATTTTTGGAAGAGTCTTCAGCAAGCTTTGGGAACAAAGCTTAATTTTAGTACAGCTTATCATCCGCAGTCTGATGGACAGACAGAACGGGTGAATCGTATCTTGGAAGATCTTCTCCGTATTTGTATTTTTGATTTTGGTGGAAGTTGGGAGGATCACCTACCTCTTGTAGAATTCTCCTACAACAATAGTTTTCAATCTAGTATCGGTATGGCTCCTTTCGAAGCCTTATACGAAAGGCCATGTCGATCACCTTCATGTTGGTTGGAACCTGGGGAGAAGCTTATTCTTGGCCCAGATTTTGTTCGTCATTCTTCCGAGAAGATTGATCTTATTGGATTGAGAATGAAAGAGGCACAGATTCTCCAGAAATCCTACGCGGATAGCCGTAGGAAACCTCCCGAGTTCTCGATCGGCGATCTTGTTTTTATTCATGTTTCTCCTTTGAAGGGGGTTATACGTTTCAGTATGACTGGAAAATTGGCTCCTCGCTTTATAGGACCATTTTCTATTACTGAACGTATTGGCCCTGTGGCTTATAGAGTTTCACTTCCAGCTTATTTACCTGGTATTCATGACGTGTTTCACGTCTTGCAACTTCGGAAGTGTCTTCGGGAGTCGGATTCTGTTATTGCTTCTCCTGATTTGCAAGACCTTGAGATCTCACCGGACTTATCTATTGTTCAGCAGCATATTCACGTACTTGACACGGAGGTGTGACACCTTCGAAACAAGGACGTGCCGCTCGTTAAAGTTCAATGGTCCGCTAATCCCAATGATTGTACTTGGGAAATCAGGGAATTTATTGAGCGATCTTTTCCGGGTTTTCTTTCTTCGCTTTCAAATGGTGAGTATGTCTTTTCATCTCAAGCTTATTTCCTTTTCTTTTGAATGTTGTATGTTTGTAGTTGTTACAAATATCGTCTCTAGGAATTGCGGGGACGCAATTTTGTAAGGAGAGGAGATCTGTAACAACCCGCATATTTAACGATTTTATATTTATATGTTTTATTTAAATATAGCGTCGTTAGTCGGATTTAGGTCCGAAAAGCTACTTTTTGCAAACGGCCGAATTGGAGCTCGAAACCACTTCCATTGGTTCCAAAATGGCGTTTTCCATCTTTTTAAGTGTAAGCTTCGATATGTGTGGAGTTTGTGAATTTTTGCAACTTTTCTATTTGGATTTTGGGTTTGGGCTCAGCCCATTTGTTAGTTTAAACCCCTAACTCAGCCCTCTCTTCATCCATTCACCCTCATTTCATTTCTTAGCTTAAGAAAACTGAAATGGTGGAAGGGAAAGAGAAATATAAATTTGCAAGCCCTATTTTCTTCTTTGTAACTTGATTCTTGCTCCAATATCAAAGAGAAGACATAGGTAAGCTCCTCTTCATCTTCTCTATCTCTTTCTTTCTTCAATCTCAGAAATTTCTAAACCTAACTTAGGAAAATACTTGTTTTGATCTTAGATTAAAGCTAGTAGAGTAGAAGTGGAGATTAGTTGGTCTTCTCCTTGCAAATTGAACTCCTTCTTCTTTGTTTTTGCATTAAAGGTGAGTTTTGAACTCACATCTACTTCTCTTAATTTCATTGATGTTGGGTATGAATTCCTAACACCTTGTTCATATGCACTTGCTTTTGGTTTGGATTGAACTGGTGAATATCCAAATTTTTAGTGTTTGGGTTCAATTCTTTAAAGATCCTAACTTTGATATTTGATCATGTTTTTTGGAGATGTATAGAAGAGCCAATAGTGTTGGGTTGTCGTATGGCATAAACCCATAGTATCCATCGCTCGTTCGTTTGCAATTCATTTGGATTTTGCCTTTATGGGCTTGGCAGTTTATTTTGCCTACAGGGGGATTTCAGACGTCTGAACTCTAATTTCAGACTCTGGTTTCAAAATTCAAACGTCTGGTTTGGAAATTCAGACGTCTGGAATTGGTCCCTAGAAGACGCAAAAAGGCAAAGCTAAAATCCGGACGTCTGGGAATCCATTCAGACGTCTGGTAGTGGTTCAGACGTCTGGAAGGTAATTCACACGTCTGAAATGCGTTGTTTTGCCTATTTTGGCTAATTTTGAGCTAATTTCCAACTTTTATCGATTCGTGTTGATTCCAATTAGTTGTTATTGCATATTTGACTTTGATGAATTGTTTTTGACTTCATTCACGGGTTTTATAAATAATCTCTCTAAATCGTATTAAAAGCTCCCTTCTACAAATTATAAATTCTATTTATAATGCACACACACAATTTCGCACTTCGAGCGAAGTGGAAGGAAGATTAAATGGTTAGGTAAAACACGGACCATGAATCTGTGCGTTTGTCTTCCCGATTAGTCCTCGACCTATTCAATTGATTGTTTTGACCTTCCGGTTTGGTTTATCGATGATGTGAAGTAAACTTTGTACTGCTTTGAGTGTGAAAGTGACTGACGGATAGTAAACCGTTTAGTGCGAACGCGTGGTTATGGGACATACGTTAACACTTTTCAGATTCCTTTTTGAGAGTTGTGACACATTCTTCCAGTTAGTGGTGTCCAGTACTAGGTCTCTGACCTTCACCACTACGGTTTGTTGCCTTCGGGTATGTGCCTTCGGGTTTGTGCCTTCGGGTTTGTTTCCCTTTAGTATCGCTTTCGATGTTGGTCGTTATGAGCCGCATGGGTGATATTGGGTTGCCCTTTAGTATCGCTTCCGATGTTGGTCGTTATGAGCCGCATGGGTGATATTGGGTTTGGAGTCTTCGGGCTCATGGATCCTTGTTTGTACAGTAATGAGCTCGAGCAAATTTTCTGATGTTTCATTCATATGTATATTCCCTAGGTATCGCCCTTCGGTGTTGGTCTTTTTGAGCCGCATGATGCGTAGCGTTTACCTTGTGGAACTTGTATACCTTATTGGTATTTGTTATTTGCCTTTTGGCTTGTTTTGGGATATTCTTATCCTTTGTTTCTATATGTTGCCGATGATATGAGGCTTGTTATCATATGATTTATATTTTATTAGATGATCGTGTTATCTCCTTTTGAGATATTTGTTATACTTTGTAACCTTGCAGGTTTATTGTTGTTCAGTTTATCTAACTAATTTGTTTAGCTAGACTGACCCGTGTATTTTATACTCGGGTCAGACCGAGTTGTTTCAGGTTAGGTGCATTTGGACTTGGCCTATTTTGCTTCCGCATGGACTACTTCGCTAGCTTCTTTTTGTCATGGCTTTTGTGTAGTCCTATTATGTTGAAACTCTGATGTGTATTCTTTTGATTCGTCTGTATATTGTGGTTGGCTATACCACTTGACATGTATTATTTTGTATACTCTGCTATGTATCAATATATATGTATATGATGGTCTATTGTTCTGTGATGTATATTACGTTTGAGTTGTTATATTCTGTTCTAATAGATCCTACAACCACCTATGGTTTTGTTTTAAGTATTCAATGAGTATGTCGACCTGCTTGGTATGTTTATTGTCGATGTATTCAATAGATAGTTAGAGCAACGCTATAGATGGTCGCTCCTAACCAGCCTTATTCTCCGTGTTAGCAGACGGTATTATCTATTAATACTCTTTGCTAGCGTGGGTATAGAGGTGGGGCATCACAACTTTGGTGATTAAAGATTAATAAAAATTAAGGAATTAAAGGGAAATCAATTTATTTTGATTAAGGATTAATAAACTAATAAATAAGGGGGATGAATTAATTAAATTAAGATTAATTAGTTGGAAATTAGAAATCTGTTAATGTAAGTAGTTAGAGATTAATTACTTAAATATTTAATTACTTAATGTAAGTAATTAAAGGATAAATTGTTAGGAGTTAATTAATTTAATTATGAATTAAAGGTTAAATTAATTAATGATTAGATGTTAGTTAATTGAGGATAATTAACCAAAAGAATAAATTTCTGAATGGAAATAATTAAAGGAAGTTTAATTAATGGGTGTAATTGAGGACTAATTACTTGATGTAATTTATTATAGGGTTAATAAATCGAAGAACTTATTAATTGGGGATTACTTAATTAAAAGATTGATTGATTCATTAAGGAAATTAATTAAGGATTGGCAAATTAATGAGTGTGATTAATTAAGGATAATTATCAATCTAAGTGATTATAAAATAAATAAATTTGAGTAATTAACTGAGGATAATTACTCTGAATGGTAAGGTTGATTAATTTGTGTAATTACTTAAATGTTATTAGGAAATAATTAGCCAAAGATGATTAATTAAGAATAATTAACTAAAGAAGGTTGATTTAAGTGGATAGTTAAGGAATAATTAAATTATTGAATTGAAATTAATTTATAGTTAAGTAAGCAGGATGTGTAGTGATGGAGGTAATTAATTAAATCCATTAGAAATGGTACGACTAATTAACCTTGCGTTTAGATGATGAATAATATTGAATGCTTGGATTATTTGTTATCCCTAGTATGTGATTGTGATGTTTTGAAATACGAAATGTTTTGTAATATGAAATGTTGGGTTGTATGGTGATAATGTGGCTATCTACAATGAATTGCTGTGTGAAAGTGACATTATATATTTAAGATTGAATTGTATTCACTTGAATAACATGGGTTAAGATGATATTGAACTCGAAGAGACCAGAGTCGGGTATTAGTAAATACCCGAAACCACTTCGATTTGTAATATGAAATAATTCTATATAAATTTAATATGAGTAATCAATAAGCTGGGATGGAAAGATTTAAGTGAGTTGGGCCATTTAATCTAAGTTTGGTACATAGAAATTTATGAGTGAAATAAGTGATATCTATAACAATTTGTGAATTTTGAATTTGATATAAGTTACCCGGGTTCACATAAGTAGTATGCTTTTGTATTCCATGTTAGATGGGTTTACTTACGCTGGTTTCCAGTCTGACCCGGGTGTTACTTTGATGTAATGCTCGGGTCAGACCGAGTATTACATGTTTTCAGGATGGGACGTTCTGGAGCTCAGGAGGCGAGCTGGATGACAGGAGCGTTTGGAGTGTATTCTGCTATGGTATTATTGTTGTTATCTGGACAAGTTGTTATACCATCCAGTTTTTATGGGATGTTGTAACTCTGATGTATAAAAATATAATTGACAGATATAGTATTCGTTTGTAAACTGTTATTATTTGACATTATTTGATATTATATTTTGATCCTCTGCGAATGTGAGATTCTGTGTTGTATTTTCTGTTTTTTTCTTCTTCTATCTCTTTCTTCTTTTACTAACTATCTGGAATTTTCGGAATCGAAAATTTTGGGTCGTGACAGTAATTTTATTAAAGGGAAATTTTTACACTTGTAAAAAGAAGTTTATTTTGCAAAATAGACATGGAAATGAGAATTATCCTCTTTTGAGGAGTTATTTAATGGAAATTTGTTAATTATAACTCTTGGTTTTTGAAAAAAAAAGAGAAAGAGAAAGTGAGGATGGCTTTATCTTAAAACTTTGCTTAATAGATGTTAAAACAAAAGTATTGTTGGATATAATACATTGGTTATCATAAGGACTTTTTATCATAGTTTAATGATTAGAATATTTTACTTTTCAAGAGATAATGAATTTGGAAAATTTAAAATTTTTAGGTTGTAATCCTAGGTAGAAGTTAGTTTGGCTATTTAGTAATATCATTTGCAACCAAATTTGATTTAAAAGATAATTGTAAGTACTTGACATAATTTTGCAAAATATTTAGATTGTTACGCATCTACATCGTTTAATAACAACTTGTAGATTGTAATTAACATACTATTTTTGAATAAGAATGTATATAATAGTAGAGTATTGGTTTAATGTACTTTAATCGTTGAATTGACGGGCTATTTTCGTACTTAAGAAATTTGTTCAAAATTCCTGAAATTAACATTGTTGAAGTATTAGGTAAAAAGTGAAAGAAAATCTTCATGTTGGATTTGAAATGAAGTTGGATATGACAAATAATTTGGTAAAGAAAAGTTGTTTAAGATATATATGTGTGTGTATGTGTGAGTCAATATAACTTCTTGTTAGAAGTTAATTTTTTGATTTTAGAACTTAAACTTGGATATATATATATATATATATATATATATATATATATAAGATACTAGCTTTGTTTTCATACCAGTTGGTAATCAATCAATTAAGAAATAATTTTTAGGAAGAAGAGAATTGGAGTCTTTTCATAGGAGTTTCGGTTTTTTGTTTTGTTGTGCTTCACCTTTACAGGGAGCTATGCATTCCTGTAGGTCAGGGAAGTTAGTTCTTCGCTATATTGGACCTTACCTAATTACTAAGTGCATTGGCTTAGTCGCCAATCGAATATCTCTTCTAATTCAGTTTTCTAGTATTCATGACATATTTAGTGTATCTTGACTCCGTAAATGCCTTAGAGATTCAAATTTTATTCTTAATCGTTGTGTTGCTTTGAAAGTTAAACGCCTTGAAATAAAGAGGTTTCACTTGTCAAAGTTCAATGGTCCACAAATCCAAAGGATTATTTTGGGAAACCAAAGAATTTATTGAGAGAACATATACTAAGTTGTTTTCTAGTGCTCATTAGTGGTAAGATATCAATTTGAATTACTTTTGAAAGATGTATAGTCGGTGAATTATTATTGATTTTACCCTATAGAAATTGTGGTACGTAAGTTTCGTAAGAAGGAAGTCCGTAACAACCCTGGGATAGATTACCTATAACTAAATTAAAAGAATAATTTAATATAGTTGATAATTAAATAACTAAGAGATTTGAGGATTTTCTGTTCAAAATTAAACTAGAGCTTGGAAATTTAGTGAAAGAGTACATGTAAATGATTTTCTAATAGAAAACGAATATCTGGAAGTTTAAGGGTAATAATATTTCCCATGTGAATAATTCTTTTGTTTATAGTAACAAATAACGAGAAATTAAATTAATGAAATTATGAAATATGAGACCATTTTATTCCTAGAATAAATACATGATTCATTATATCACTATTGAAACTTGGTAGTGAATTTATTAAAAAATATTTAATCTAAGGTGGTTATGATTTATGCTAAAATAGTGCATTATGGCTTAATAGGTTATTTTATCAAATTTAATTAACAATGATTAGTATAACTTTATTCATTAAAAGATGGATTGTCAATTTATTTCTTTTTTTTGAAAATAAAAAGGTAATAATGATCTAATAATGATTTTAGAAAATAGGGGTAAATTGTGAAATGGAACAATGGTTTAAACATTGTTTATAAAATACATTTCTCGTTACTCAAAGGAAAATAAGCTTTTATTTCTTTGTTGGATTTAATCCATTATTGGCCCATTTAGAGTTAATGAATATAATATACTTGGGAAAGATAGTCTATATATTCAGTTTACTTCTTTTCATACTTCTATTTCACTTTTTGACTGTAACTAAGATTTACCGTATATTAGTTCTTTCCCAAATTCACAAACCCTAAGCAAATACTCCCTAAACCAATTGATTAAAGAAGGAAATTCCTAAATTTTGGTGACTATAATCTCAGATAATCTATACTGACTCTTGATACATTTCATATTTCTCAATTTCGGTTTCACTTTGCAAATTGATTTGATTTGGGTCAAATTATGAGTTTTAGGATCTGCTGTTAAAAGGAGATAAACTACAACTCAAAATAGTAAACCTGATCTTTTCTTTGCCAACCGGTGAGCAATTCTCACACTTCTAGTCTAGATTCATTTGCAAATGATTGATTGAAAAAGGAATTTGCTTGGTTCAGTTTGGGTTTTACTACCTATTGCTATTCAAATTTGATCTATGTTGTTCTTTTTAATGTTTGATATTCTCCATCTGTTGAAATCCCATCCCTTTGAACCCATTTCTTTGCATGAATTTTTATTGTTAATATGCATGATATGGTTTCAGTTAAATTCAAAGTTGGAAAACAAGTTCTAGAAAATCGAAAATCAGACGAACAGGCAGAAGAGGGAGAAAACACGGTTAGAGCAAGCTCTATGTTCACATCCATTGGTCGATCGTTGTACATAGACCGGTCGACTTCTCAACTTCCTAGAGCATGCTCTAGGCAGTCCTCTGCCTCGTCCGGTCTGCTCCCTTTCGCTGCTCAATTTCTCAATCGAATTTCATTGCTTTGCTTTGTTTTTTAATGCTATTTTCTGATTATTTCTAATGTGAATTCTGGGTTTTTGAATCAATGATGAAATATTTGCGTATTCGCTTTTGGATCTATAAAAGTTGTTTTATAGAGACTATTCAATACACTGTTTTATTGCACTATTTCTGAACTAGCTTGCGAACTAATATTTTTAGAAATCAAAGTGTTTTTTGGAAAATATATTTAATTGAAATAAAAAGGTTTGGAAGTATATATGTGTGTGTGTTTGTGTGTTTACCAATATTTATAAATGGTTTTAAATCATATGAAATGTAGTACATATATTTATATATGTTTAGTAATAATTATATACACATTTATAACTCTGTACTACATATACATATATAAAATAACATATATTTTATAAGGCTTTCATTAGCATATAAACCAATATTTTTCCAAAGTACGCTTTCAAAGAAATTATTTTTAATAAAAAAATTGCACGTTCTCAATCGAATGAGATTAAACGGTCTAGTAAAATATATGCTATGGGATGCTTGCATTTATTTCATTGGGTAATTCTTGGACTTGTTTAATTGAATATCTTTTACACACTAATGGAGTTTATCGACTAACAGTAAACATTCGAGTAAATCTGAGTACATGGATGTTACTTGACAAGTCACTATTTGTTAAATATTTGACATTTATTTTTGAGATACAGATTTTTTATATCCATCTGGTGTTACAGATTTTATATCTATCTGGTGTTTCAGATTTATATCCATCTAATGTTACAGATCTTATATCCATATGGTGATTACATATTTTACATGGATTTTAGATCCATCTGGTTATAACACATGTGTTGGATGAGCTTTTATGCTTATTAATCTTGGGTAATTTTAAGCGCCTCCCTCTTATTATTTATATATTTCTATTGTTGATTTCTGGATTCTTCATGATTTGATATTTTCATCAAAACCGTCTTAGGTTTTGCTTTTAAAGATAAAAGTGTAATATTCAGTATTTTGGTGAATGAATTTTGATTTATGGTAGTATTACTTGGAGATTTAATTTTATGTAGTTAAATATTATGCTTGAGATTTATGTTGCATCATTATCACTCTATCTCACATTTACTTGAATTAGACTAGTCTGACCCGTTTATTATTTTGTAATACTCGGATCAGATCGGGATGTTTCTAGTGCTTCTAGAGTTGGGCTTTTTTTAGAGTTAGCTAGTCTTTTCTTTCATCTTATATATCATAGTTATATCTACATTTGTATTATAGACAGTGACCCTTTTTGAGTACCATCTATGAATTATTTGGGCTATCGAGCTTGTATATTTTGTAATCTATCTTGTATATGCTCTTATTCGCTTCAGCTATGTAGCTTATGTATATATTTCTGTAATTCCATGTCAGTGATATTTTATATTATTCTGAATCATAATAAGGCACTATATTATTGTTTTGTGCCCGAACCGTGTATGTCGGATTTCTCTTTCAAGAAAAAAATATTCACATAAGTCGACGTACTTGATGCACGCGCAAAGCAATATACAGATGGTCGCTCCTAAAAAGCTTTATTTCCTACATTAGCATACGAGATTATTCACTAATATTCTTTGTTAATGAGGGAAAGGTGGTCCATTACAGTAGAAGGATGAAAACCGTGCAAGATAGGCATAAGTCTTATGCCGATTGGAGACGCTCAAAGCTGTAGTTCGTAGTGGACTATATGGCTTTTGTAAAAGCCTCACCACTTAGACATATCATGTGGTTTAGTAGTTCAAATATATGTCACCGAGGCTTGTAGGGCCTTTTATGATCACAGATTGAGTAAGGAAGTTAGCTTATAGGGCAAGGCTTCCTAAAAAGTTAGCGGGAGTACACGAAGTTTTCCATCTATCACACCTGAAGAAGTATCTATATCATTCAGCAGCTGTAGTCGACCCGAGTCAGCTAGAGGATGTTGCAGTAGAAAGGGAACCATTTGTTTGTTGTGCACTTACTCATATCCTTGAGCATGGTACAAAATGACTATGCAATAAAGTAATTAAGCCTGTTAAGGTCCAGTGGGGAGACGACCCGGTGGAGAGTACATAGGAGCCTGAAGAGAAGATCTGAGTTACCAATTCAGAACTCTATTCTTATATGTTATCATTTTGTTATATGCATAAGATACTTAGGCGCATAGGATTTAGCTTAGTGTAACCCATAGGTAAAGACGTTTGGATATAAGGGATTGTTGCAAACGTGTCATTAGAACATATTTTAGATGATGGTCGCTAACAGATGCATTTATTAAATTGATTTTTGCAGGAATAGGAAAATATTTTTGGGTTAGCATGCACCAACACCATCATTTGTTTTATTTCACCGAGATATATGTATATGATTGTTGCATATAGATTGAATGGTTGCGTATACATATAGAACTGCTAGTATACTAATGTATGATGTTGCATACATTTTGTGCGCAACATGAGCACTTGCATTTCAGGAGCTCGACTAGAATAGAAGGCTGCTTAATTTTTGCATTAGTACAGGTTCGTATGCATTCCGTGCCTATATATGCATATTGCATTCGAAATTTGAGCTAAGGACAACGGTTGCTAGCGGTTAATGGTTGAGTAGATTGTTATAGTTATCGATTTCCACGTATACAAGTTGCATTTTTCCATCCTTGAAGAGTTCGGCGACGAAATCCTTTTAAGGAGGAAAGATTGTAACACCCCACAAAAATCAACTAAAATTTAGTAAAGATATTAATTTAAATATGATAAGAGGTGAGTGGGTTATTTATTAAAATATGTAGGTTTACAAGTAACTGGATTTAATTATATATCCATTTGACCTAGGATCCATCTAATTTAAATATGAAATAGAAGTGTAAATTGATGATTTGCTTGGTCAGTAAAAAGAAATTATATAGTGAAAATCTAGGTTAAAATAGATATAACCCTTATCTGATTTGATTTGATTAGATTGAGAAGTTGATTTTGGTTTGTAGTATTTTTTATCAAATAATGTGAATTGATTTAACATATATTGATTTCACCTTAAATTGATTTTGAAACGTAAAATATGCCTATAGACTATTAGCTAAATTCATGTAAGTAAACCATATGCTTTACATGAAGTTATTGGATGATAACTCCAGTCAAACGATATGCAATTTACTGTTATAATCATGGTGAAGGGTATGATGACTTACTGTTAAAATTACAGACAAATATATGATTAAGATAACAATAAATTCACGATAAACAAATAGACCAGTCGACAACGAGCGGTAGACAGCTGTAGTAACTAGCGGTCGACCGGTCGTTGGATTTTAGGCATAGGTTGAACCTCGGCCTAAGGCCTAGGTACACACACACACACACACACACACACACACACACATATATATATATATATTACATACATGTGTGTGTGTTAATATATTAGTAGGAAAATTAATTCCCTAATTCTCGACTTTTGGACATTACGGGACTAGTTAGATAGTGTACAAAGGCAATTAGGCTTAAAATCTATTCATTTAGCGAATTTGATATTCAACAAAGGCAATTCGATAACCAATGCCAGTCACATAAGGTTCCGTTATAGGTGCACATCACAGTTGGAGGATCCAAAGATGTATGGCCCAACACTAACGGAAGGTTCCTCGGTGCATACAACAATCGGGCCATGAAACCGCCAGTGGATGCCCGATGCAGTGCAATAAGTGGTGTTACCATTGAGTTTGGACACGGATGTAGCAACCCTAAGACATCTTCTGTGCGAGTCGACATTATGGGATACTCTCAACACTTAAGTACAGTATGTTGTAGTTGTAGTGAATGGAGTTCCAAAGGCGATATTGTATGTTTTTTCCGTTAAGATTAGTCCCAGAGGCTATTAGTTCGATCCATTGTTGATTTGGGGTTCGATTAGTTGTTCAACCCTAAGTGTAAACCTACAAAAGGTGTTGGTGTAGGTATGTTTAGAGCTATATTCTTTAGGTTGATAAAACCAACCTTAGTAAGTAATACACAACATAAGTAGGACATAATAAGTTGCATAAATTATAAATGAAGTCAATTGCATGTGATTACCATATATTAATTACTTATACCAGACATTCGTCTGACCCACTCCGTTTTCCTTTTTCCCTAACCACAGAAGGATAGGGCAGTAGGTGATTGACTTAGATCTTATATGTGGAAGAGTGGCCTTAGTGTTTGCATTACATATAACTCTTTATCATTGTCCATGTAACTATTTATTGTATTTAGCTCTTATTCGACTATATACTATTATTTTGTAAATTTTGGGTTTTGACTACATATATTTTGAGATGATGTTTTTGGGATATTTCTAAGATTATTATTTTTGTATTTATAATTAACTGTCTTCTACTATGAGATTGTAAAATGTAGAATGTCTTAGATTTTATCCCTATAATCTTAGTCTCTGAAACCAAATGGCTCTTACCATTTGGCACGACACGAGTCTGAAAGTCATCCTAGGCTTTGCATCAGTATGTCCAGAGGTGCGGGCTGTCACGTGTGTATGAAATCTTAGGTTTCATATTCCTTAAGAGCTAGGAAAGTATTGAGAGAACGTACTTAAAATATTTTGAAAAAAAGTTCTCCAAGAAAAAGTCTTTCAAAAAGTTTTTTAAAATGGGTTTCCATAAAGTGTGCGTATATATATATGTATATCAATAAAAAGCTTTTCAAACATTTTATATATTAAGTATAAAAAAACTCCTTCACTCATTCTTTCTAATACTATCTATGAAAAAGTTGCTAATAATTCCTAAATCACAAAAGGAGAAAATGAGCAATCTTATCATTGCGGCTTAGGTGATGTAGTTGAGATTCCAGGCTTGAACGTCCCGATATGGTTCTATCAGTATTTGCAAGTGAAACGGCAAGCTGAGCTTAAACATATTAGAGGACCCATGAAACCGGCGTTAGGTGTAGTTCCTACCTACCCACCTAAAGCTGATTTCACTAAGCTTTGTAAGGATTTTGTGAGTTTAGGAAGGAAGTCACATATGGGGAGCAAATCTTATGTGGACTTAAAAGAATGGATTTGTACGTCTGAGAGGATTTTCTAATTGACGCCTTGAAGACAACATTAGGATACAACTTGCCAACTGGCATTTACAAGGAGAGACTTTAAATTGATGGGACATTGTAGCAGCAGAGAATGATGAGGAAGAGATAACATAGGGAGATTTTAAGAGGAGTTTTGAGACAAAATTTGTTTCCATGGCATGGTGGGGAGTACTGTTGGAAAAGGTCATACATTCGTGGCAATGAGAAATGCCGGTGAAGGAATATGTAAATATGTTCACTAAGTTGGCGAGGTTTGGTCTGGATTTGAAAATAAGCCCTCATAAGAAAGCTTTGAAGTTTGCAAAGGGGATGAATCAACCTCTTCAAGGTTTATCCCTTGTTCACATGCTCATGGGTGCGGCTTATGAGAGACTATTGGAGATTGCTGTAATGACCCGTATCTTTAGCTATTTTAAATTAATAAATTTAATGTGATTATTGAATAAAAATGGTAAAATTACCTAGATGAAAATGAGTATTGATAGGTGGGTCAATCAATTAAAAAGGAAATAAAGTGAATGCAAATAAATTAGATGTGTATGAATTTGAAGCTAACTAATTAAATGTTAATAAAAAATTGGATGTTAATAAGAAACGAAGGGTATAAATTAAAAATTGACATTGGATAATGTAGTTCACATGGTTACGAATTAATTGGATTAATTGGACGAATATTGATGGTTGGATGGTTTCCTTTCTTGCAAACCATTATTATTACTGTTTTGATTGCATATGATAGTTGTATGTTGCGTATTTGTGCTTGTATTTATTGTTTGGATTTAGAATCCATGTTATATGGTTATATTAGACTTATACAAGCTTCTATTTATTTATATACAACTAATATCTTAAATTGAGTCGAGATAGGTACATATAAAGACGTTTGGACATATAAGAAGGTTTTTATGTTTGCTTAATACAAGCGAACTCGCTCGTACTATTAAAAATAAATTGCGTATCTCGGATTACATACCGCGAATTTATATTTTGTCCCTTCAGGATGCATCATCATTAAGATGAGATGTATATTTGATATATATTGGGTATATTGGTGTTATATATTATATTGTAAAAAAATTCAGATCGAGCCACGCAAAGGAAACTTTCCCAAACTTTTCCGTAAATTCGAGAGTTAGAAAAATTCAAAAATTTTGAAATTTTATAAATCGGTTATATATATAATTTATATTTTCCACGAAATAGATATCGGGGTGGCGGAGTAGAAGCATAATAATAGTTTTGCAAATAAGATATTTATTTTTATAAGTTAATTATTTTGAGAAAACATATCGTATATTAAATTTTGTACTTAACGCCATTTCGAGGATGAAAAGTATTGAGTGGGGAAGAATGTAACGACCCATATTTTTAGCAATTTAAATTAATAAATTTAATGTGATTGTTGAATAAAAATGGCTAAATTATTTAGATGAGAATGAATTATTTGTTGATAGCTGAATTTTATTTGAATTATAATCATTTGTTGATATGAATTATTGAAAAATTAAATTATTTGGATTTAATATTAGAAATAGTTTAAATAATTGAATTTTGAATTTGATATGAATGAGAATGGTATCGGAAGTTGATTTAAATTTTATGTAAACAACACCGAAGATTGTTAATACTTAAAAATCAAATTTAAAGTGATTAAATAAATTCTTGGGAATTTCATGTTTTAATTGACCAGTAAAATAACCATTTTGACCACTATTTTGGATTTCGACGACACAAGTTTCATCGGATCCGTAATGGTGAATTATTGTAGGATTTCAAGTTTCGTAGCGATCGGACTTGTTATTTGGCCATGTAAGCTTGAAACGCGTAGAAATTTAATTTCAAAATTTAATTAAATAATTCGATTTGAAAAGTTATCTTTCACATACAATCAAATTAGGCCTCGAAACTAGTTTCATTGTGTTCAGTATGGGGGTAAAACGTTAGGAACACCATGCAGCATGCTCCCTTTGGGACTCGAGAAATTTTGGATGACTTAGGCTAGATATTTCTAATTTAAATAATAATATGTGTAAATTAAACGATAGTATTCAAACCACGTTGTTCTTATCTTCACCGTATCTCTCTTTTCCTCTCCCCTCTTTCCGAATCACAGTTATATATATATATATATATATATATATATATATAAGAAAACTAACTAACAAACGGAATTAAAAAAGACTACCGATTGAAAAAAATTCCAATTGATGCTCGCGGCATGCTAGGGTGGGTCGACGGCAGCTGGTGGAGATCAAGTTCTTTGGCGTGACTCTAGTCAAGGTTTTTAGGTTTTGGGGTTTTTCATCCGCACGCGTGGGCTATTGTACGAACGGCAATTCAATGGGTTCGCGATCATAACGCGTAAGCACAACAGGGAGGCTAGTGGTTGGCGACACAAATTTGGGGTGGCAGGATTCGATTTAAAAAAAGAAGATCGAGGCATCGCGATGGCTGGGGGATGGAAGCTTGCTTGTACATGTGGGGACCAAAGCGTGTGGTTAAGAATTTTTTTAAGATTATTTTAGTTAGTTAATTATGTTTTAATAAATCATAATGCTAATTATCGTATATCTTCTCCGTACGAGGTTCGATTCGAGCAAAACGAGTCGCAATGGATTCGTATCGACGTTATCTACAAGATGAAATTGGATTGGCATTTAATTGAGGCTAAAATATTTTCAATTTCAAATAAGAAGGCAAGTGTTTTATATTCTCACGTTTAACTAATATATTTTTTATGTTAGTAAAATTTTATATCGTGAAGTGATTTAAATTTAATAATGGTTATTTGATAAATTTAATTGACATTTAATTTACATCTGAATTAATTAATAAATTTTGAATTAATAATTAAATAGAATTAGAATTTAACTGCTAGTAAAAACTCACGATTTTTTTGATAATTGGTTAATTGTTGTGAATTATGGATGGTTTGGATGATTGATTGTAATGGATGAAAATTGGATAATATTTAGATGATTGGCTATTTATTTATTTTGACATATCATGTTATCATCGTGTATATTATTTACAGTATATAAAACTCTAAATTGAATTATTTTGAATAAACTATAAATAGGTTGAAATGATATATACCTATGACATTTATGTTGGATTGAAATGATATATACCCATCTTTGAATTAAATTGGAATAATTGGTTCACTTGGCCATATGATAGAAAATTGTATGCGGACACTGGGTTAGTTGATTTTAAATGTTGATTTGAAATTATTTTAAATGATTTGATTTAAAGAAATGATAATCGAATTTACGGAAATCAAATTATTTTCGAATTCGATCTCGGAATGTTGAAATTTAAATTGGAAACGGGAATTGTTTAAATAATCGAAGTTGTGATTTTTAAGTTAAAATTGAAATATTATTTGAATTTCAAAAATGATTTGTTTTAAAAGATTGTACTTTTATTTGAACTTTCAATATTGCTATGTAATAGTAATATAAAACGATATTTCAAAACTGAGCTCGGATTGAAATATATTTGAAGATTTGGATTTTAAATTCAATATTGAAAGTTAATTTGATTTAAGTAATTTTAATCGATATTTCAAAAATCGAATGCAAAATTGGTATAATCAAAATGTTTTAAATTTGAGAATTGAATTGAAACTAACACGTTGAATCGGATAGTTGAAATTGAAATTAATTTGGAATCGAAATTGAAATTAATTTGGAATTGAAATTGAAATTATGTTGGAATCGGAATTGAAATTAACTTAGAATTGAAATTAATTTGGATCGAAATTGAAACTAATTTGGAATTGAAATTGAAATTTATTTGGATTTGAAATTGAAATTTATTTGGGATTGGATTGAAATTTATCCAAGTTGGAATTGAAACTGAAATCAATTGGAATTGAGAGTGGAATTAAATTAATTCGAAATAGAAATCAAATTTATTTCAATTGAAATTGGAGTCGAAGTAAAATTCGACTTGAAATCGGAATTGAATTGATTAAATTGAATGAAAATTGAAATTTATTTGAATTGGAAAAAAATTTGGAATTGAATTTGTTCGACTTTAAAATTATTTTTCAAATAAATTATTGTAGTATAAACTATTTAAAATCTGTCTTCTCAAATATTCAAATTATTTTGATTCTCTAAATTATTTTACTATATAAACCATTTTCAACTACACAAACTATTTTCTATTTAACTATTTTAACTATTTAAGCTATGTTGAACTATTCAAACTATTTTCTTAATATTCAAATTGGTGAAAAGGTAGGATATTTATAGTTAAATCTTGAATTAAATGCGAAAGAGGTTAAAATAAAGTTATGACCTAAATTGAAATTCGAAACAGTTTTGAAAGCGAAATCGAGATATTAAGGCAAAACGATAAGGTAATATTGTGTAAATATGATGATTTCAAAATGGAATTGATTTTTGAAGCGAATATGATATTTTGATATCAAGTACGAACTATTTTAGAAATGTAAAAGAACCAGCCAGTGTGTAAAATGATGTTTGGTTGTTAAAGAGACCGAGGCCTCTTATTAGCATAATCTCTAACATTATTGGAACCACTTTGACAACCGTGTATGCGGTGGATGATATGCAGAATGTAATGGTTGAATTCGCGAACATTTATTGGAATGAAATAAGAGAATGATGATGGATAGCCTTAACACTTGTGTCATAATTAAAATGACTAAAATAGAAGCCTATGTCTGGCCAATTAGGTTAGCTACCTCTAGTAATGTTGATTACTCGTATTACTATCGTGATTTTTTACTCGATGGGTGCACCCTTTTTGTTCGGATTGATGGTCGAAGTCAGCCACGGATGGGTTACAACCAACCACAAAGGGTAAACCGGTAGAATCCTACCTTGGGTATTGCCTCACGTGCGTCGTCATATTTATCCTTATGCGAACCCATTATGACTTTGGTTTAGTACTATAAAATGTGTTAAGGTGGATCAATGCAAAGCATTAATGCTATTGATATTTGTTTACTATTAGACATTACCTACTATAGCGTATACTACTATATAAAAATAGTTTAACGGATCCTTAGGAGATAGAAAATCTCGTAATCTCTTAAGTTATTGCACGCACCTTAAACACTAGAAAGGAGATGTAAAATCCCGTAAATTTTCTCTGAACGTTGTTACACTCATATTTATTGGTATTAATTTGACTTACATAAGAGTATTTTAGTCCCGACTCGAGTGTTTTGTCTTTTCATTATGCTCGGGTCAGTCTTGAGTTTTTTCCGCGTATTGAAGGTTATTCTCTGGAGGACGAAGATGAAGATTTGGCATATTACTATTATTATTCCCTGCACCATGTCATTCTGCCGCATTGTTTATTTTTCTCTAATGTATGTATAACTCTGATCAATGTTGTATGGATTCTAATCTAATGTATAGTAAACAGCTTCATGAAATGTTATTTGATTATTATATTTTATCGTTCCGCTATGAGATTATATATTTGTTTTCTTCTTCTTTACTTATTTTTCTTAATTAACCCCATTGATTGTCTACGTTCTGGATTATTTAAGTTGGACATGTATGGATTATTGTCAGTTTAAACCTTTCGAAATATGGGTCGTCATAATTGCGTTGCTAAATACTATTACTATGGAAGAGGTGAGGAGTTAGCCTAAAAAGTCAAGTGGAAAGAAACCCTAGTAGAATCAATGCAAGGGAGGAATAGGGGCCCAATGGAAGATTAAGAAGCAGAAGATCATGTGCATGAAATGTAGTAAGAAGGGACATGTTATGAAGGAGTGCAGGACAGATATCTCAAAGATCCAATGTTTCAACAGCAATCAACGCGGGCATATATGAGGAGGGAATTTCTGTCTAGCTATTACAATCCAAGTACATCAGAGAAACAGATACAACTCAAACACAGCGGAACTACTAAATATATCTACACGCCGAAGCCTCCTGCTCCATTATCTCATCCAGACCTCGTCAAAGCAATCCTGAATCACTTGACTTCTCATACGTAATATGAGTACCCAAGAGTTTAATAAAACAGAAAATAAACACTTAGGTCAGACAGGGGTCTGGTGTGAGTAAACGGGAACAAAAGTTGCTTAACTTTAGAAAATCCTTTGAAAACAAAAGGTATCACGTAAGACTTCCCACACATAAACATGGAAAAGTTTTTACCTTACGCTAACCAAAACATTTGATAGGAAATCCAGTGATATTATAATAGTGTCTAGGGTTTTCAAGTAAATAAGAAATAGCCGAAATTGTTACATGATTAAATTCCAGCTACTAGCCACAAAAGTGGGTAATACAAACAAAACCGTAGGGTCTCGTAGGGTAAATGGGTTTCCATCAATGGCAGGGCTACTGGGGTACCGCCCGTCACAGTACGTGGCCTAGATCACCGTACCGAGGATTACTCCCTTCATCCCCTGCAACACAAAGCCGGACCCGTTCCTTACTGAACAGTTCCGAACAAGACCACCCCGCAGATTGGTCGTCACCAACTGCCACACAGCCGAAATATAAAGGGACCTCTAGACAGGGGTAAATCTTGCTCTCAAGTGGGGGCTACCCACGAAGCTTTGCTGCACCTCCCCTGTTTTAGCCATTCCCGGTTGATGAGGCTTGAGGCTACGATTACCTTTATAGGACATAACAAACTTAGAATGCTCGTGCTGAAAGCATTCAATCCATACGAGTTCGTTTCGGGTTCGAACGAAACCGAAGGCATTATCTCGTTACACTCGTATTGTAATCACCCTCAGAGTTAACGACGATAACCCTTGCTGTAACGACCCAGGATTTTTATTAATTAAAATTTGAATATTTAATTAATTTTAAATATTAATAAGTGAATTTATAAGTCGAATAAATTTTATTTTGAATTATTGGATTTTATTGAATAATTAAATCGATAATTTAATATGTTAAATATGGAAATAATTGAAATTTGAGTTAAATATGATTGAAAATGATTTGGAAAATTTTATTATATCATACTGGAGTTTGAATGATATTTTAGAACTTTTAAAATCGAATTAAAAGTTAATTTGTGAAAATTGAATATTTTAATATTTAAATCGACTAGTGAAAATAGTCAATTTTTGAGCAGTCTCAGAATTGAACGAAACCAGTTCCATTGGATCCGTAATAGTTAGTTATTATCGGATTTCAATTTTCGTGTCAATCGGAGTTATCGTTTGATCGTGGCAGCTCGAAACGCATCGATTTATTTTTAATATTAATTTGGCGAGTTAAAAATAGCCATTTTTCAAAAAGTCTCAGATTTCGACGAAACCAGTTTCATCATATCCGTAATGTGATATTATTGTAAGGTTTCAAATTTCGTGTCAATAGGATTTACCGTTTGTCCGGTACAAATTAAAACGCCTAGAAATCGATTTAAATCGGTTTGATTTAAATTGAACGTTTATTGCCATAACTCGCACAGATGTCTGAATTAGCTTCCGAATCCTATTCCATTGTGTCCGGAACGCGGGATAAACCCTAGGAACGTCAGTTTCGGCACGTAAATCGGAGTTCGGAATTTCCGGATGAATAGTGTTCGATTTTTCCTATAAATAGACACCCCTCTCTCTCTAAATAATAAAAAAAAAACCCTAATCTAAAACCCTAGCCGCCATTTCTGAATTGAATGGCCAGAAATTGATCTCATTTCTTCCTCAATCTCTCCCAATCTACAAACAATTAGGAGAAGTGATCAACTACAAACTTGTAGAGCATGAAGAGAGCTAGAAATCTATACGGTGATGATGGGTTTGGGTGCAACGTAGAGGGAGCAAAGTGGGGCCGTTCGTGGCATGTTGCGCACGCCACCCTAGGCTCATGGGGCAGCCGAGCTTCAAGTGGTGCATGGTGGAGGTAGCTCTTGCAATGGGCTTCGACATGGCGGTGATGTGATCGAGTATAGTCGTCGTTTGAGGGTGTGAATTGAAACCCTAGTTCATGCTAATGGGTTTGATTTCGTACGTGAGTTACTGGAGTTGGAAGATGAAGCAGTGGACGGCTAGATCTGCAGGGGTTTGGATCTGAGGGGTGAGATTTGTTGTAGGTTAAAAATAATAAAGGAAATTGTAAATTTATAAGTTATAAATCGTGTAAACTTGTAAAATCCATATCTTTTTCATACGAGGTCGAAAACGCGCGAAACCAGTTGCGTTGGAATCGTATGGACGAGCACTACGCGATGAAATTGGATTGGAGTCGTTTGGAGTTAGTGAGAATTTTGGGTAAAATTAAAAGTCCGTTTAATTTTATTCGAAATAAATCGCTAAAACGAATTGAAATCAAGGTGAGAACTTCTCACTCAATCGAATCGGTTTCGATTTTATTTTAAATAGTTAGATTTAAAATATTTGAATGCATGTTTGAATGATGATTGTTATCTATTGATTGTTAAAATAGACATTATACGCCGTTAGTAAGCGGATGTTATTTATTAAAAACATATACCGCGAATATTTCATAAACAGTGAAATTGGTATTATATATAGTAGCAATATATATATATATTGGAATATGTATATATTGGAGTTATTGATTTCCCGCATTTTTTTGTATAGCGGATGAGACCCTATTACGCCGTCTATTAAGCGGATAATATTTTAAATCCCATATACCGCGATAATTTCGTACTGGAGCGAAATTGGTATTGTGCTAATGTTTGTGGATGCAGGAAAACAGGTTGGAGGGATCCAACTGGATTCTTCAAAAGTATTTATTAGATTTCAGATATTTTGATATTTGATTGATTATCATATCGATATATGATATCGTTGTTGTCGTGATTGACTATTTGGTATGTAGCATCATTGGACCAAATTTGGAATTTTAAAATGATTTTAAAGTGATTTTTTTTGAAAGTATACGTTTATAAAATATTTTTGGAATTGATTAATTTTAAATAAATAAATGTTATAATTTTTAAAGTTATAAAAATTATGATTTTGAGAAATACGGTTAAAGATCGATTTTTTGAGAAATATGATGCTAATGATTTTATAAAATAGTTAAATCGGAATTTTTGAATTTATTATAAAAAGTTGAAAATATAGGATTTATAAAATTTAATTATTTTATAAATCAAAATGATGAAGTTTTTAAAGGAGTTTAAAGACGTTTTAAAGAATAATATAAATTAATTTATATTAAGAGATTTATAAATGGATATTTATAAATTGAAATATTAACATTATAAAACGAGTTTTTATAAGTGTTTGAATGAAGTGAAAACGAATTTTTGTAAATGAATGGAATTCATAAAATTATAAATGGTGAAGTTATAAATGAAATTTATAAATAGTAAGATTTATAAATTTTGTGAAATTATTAAAAAATATATTTGGATGAATAATTGAATCTTATAAGTTATAAAATTTATAATTATGAAGTTCAAAGGAACGATTTTTCAAACAAATAAATTATAAGTGTTTAACTTATCATGTGAACTTTTGTTTTATAATTGAGTTATAAATCGAATAGGTTAATAAAGGAATTTATAAAGGAAGTAGTTATAAAATAAATAGAAATGGAATTTATAAACGTTGTTTTATAAATTCGCAAACGACTTATTTTGATAAGTAAATTGTTGAAACCTATTAATGGTGTTATATTCACGTTTTTGACTGTGAATAATCCTTTGAAATAAAATGAATAAAAGGATGAAATGTGTTAACGTAGTATATTCACGTTTTTGAATAGTGAATAATATGTTAAAGAAATTGTTTTGAATGTGATATTTTAAACAGAATTAAAACGATCTAACGATGTTTTAAAATGTGTTGAGATTCGAAACCATAGATTTCAACATTCATTGTTGAAATAGACGTTTTCGAGAAATAGAAGGAAATAGTGGACTATAACACTGTTGTTATAGTAAATGATTTTCGAAAGGAAATGTTTTGTATAGTATTGGGATTTATATATCTATTTTAATTTCGAATCCCTATACTAGTGATTTTGGGTTGTCGTAACGATGTTTTACGCAACATTCGTTTTGGCCCAAATAAATATGTTTAAGAGAACGATTTCCTTAAAGAATGAAATATATGCTTAATTTCGATTCCAGTATATTGAATATTTTCCAAGTGTTGAAAATAAACAGATTCGTGAATTACTTATTTAATAAGTATGGAAATGTTTTCCAATATAAAGTGAATATTTTGAGAATTTATCTTTTTGAAGATAAATTGAAATGAATAATTGAAATCGTATATTCATAGATATTGTGAAATGTAAATTCACTATGGAATTTATAAAAGGAAGTGGAATTTGTTTAAAAATAAATATTGATTTATTTTTGAAGTATTGAAAATAATATATCTTGTAAAGATATTTTGGAAAATAAATTATTTGGAAAATTATTTGGAATCCGGTGATGTTATGCATATCCATTGATAGTTCAATAACCGACTATCAATATTTCCCTTTGAATGGGTAATTGATGTGATTTGTTTGAATATGAATGCCACACTTATTTTTGAATAAGCGCTCACTATTCGGGTTAACCGGGAAAGGACCATGGGGTCGTATAACCCATTCCGAATATGTGATACGTCGTTGTGAATTGCATTTGAAGATCGGTGTTGAAGACCCGATATTTGCGAGAGCGATAGGATGACCTGTCGATTGACTCTGCACCGAGTTGCTCCGGTATAGAGTTCTCCATATGTGATGGTGAATCCGATCAGGATTGTGAATATCCGGATTGCAAGGACTTCTTTGTAAGTGCCTTCGGTTCTGTTCGATCCCGAAACAGACTTGTATGGATTGTATGTCTGACATTACAAATTGAGATATAAAGCCGATTTCATTCAAATATATTTCTGTTGGTGGCGGAGAATTTATTCTTTTAGCTTAACACCCTACTCTGAGACGTACGAGCTCAGAGGTTATGTAGTTGAATGTTATCAGCGATATATTCCCAATTTGGTAATGTGACATGCTGAGTGTTGCTGTAAATGATCATTGTGTTGATTATTTGTGATAGGATCGTTTATTTGATCGTCTATCCTGGTGATCATTTCTATGATCATTTGTTGACCCAAAGCATGGCTTTTGTATAAAGTATGTTTTTGTGGACGTGACTTCGTCGAGCCTCACACCCCGGAATGGTCAAAACAGGAAAGATGCGGCAAGGTTATGAGGGGTAGCGCCCTTTAGGATGTGTGCATTTACTTCTGGAAAAGGGTGGTATCATGGTATGGAGCCCAGATACTTACTCATGTTGAAAACACTTTATGATTGTGTGAATTGATTGCGAGCGCTCGGTGAAAGGTCCCAAAGGACCGGGGGATGGCATATTCGGTCAGTTGTTACTCAGTTAGGGGTAACCCGACCTTGTGTTGGTAGAGATCCGGTTTGGTTCTCGGGGATGTCCATCCAGAGGCATTCTCATGTGGCAATGGAAAGTTCCTTGGCCTGATCATTCGTTGGAAATCCAATTCCCAATACGAAACTTTGTACGGTATTAGTTGTAGAACCTGCCATTTACTTATGGTGGTCACCACTGTTTAGATGGTAGCTATAGTAGGCATAGTTCGAAATGTCTATGTTGGCTAAGATTTATATTCTACTTTCGAAATGATTTTTTCTCTACACTATACACTAATAATAATATCAAATGTTCTTTTTAATGCGTATCAAGCATCTTTGACTATCATAAGGAGAAATCTCCTCCGATTCTGCGTTTGCATTGTGTGTGTGTGCGGGAGGCCTTATGGTAGTCTCATTTTTAAAAGCATTGCGAATTGACTCTAAAAATATTCCTCTATTTTGATTTTAAAGATAAATAAACTATTTTGAGTTCCCACACCAGTCACATGACTGACTCGGAGTTTATTGTTTTCCTTCCTAAACTCTGGGTGCCCACCAATTTCCACACGGGCAGTCAAGAGTTAGGTTTATCAGGATATTCTGGATATTCTAGAGTTGCTGGAGGCAAGCTGGATGGCATGGCGTATTACTAGTATATAGTATTTCTTTTCCGCTGTTTGATGTTTGTTGTTGTTGTACACTCTGATGATATGATGTAATGTAATGTATAAAATGTAATAACGGATATAGCTCTTTGTTTAAAGATTATTCATTTATCTATTATATGTTGTTCCGCTGCGAATTGTGAGATTCTGATGTTGTTCAGTTGTTTTCTATTCCGTTCTATTTGCTTTCTGTTCTATTTTCTATTTGTTCTCTATTTTCTTTTCCCTCTATTCTCTTTTCTCTCCATGTTTCTCTCTTCTTCTTCTTTTTCTTTTTCTTAAACCCTAACTATTCGGTTTTTCGGCAACGAAAAATCGCGTACGTTACATTTGGTATCAGAGCATATGGTTAAGCGACAACCATGGTTCTGCTGAGTATTACTCATTAGAGATAGAGTCAGTAGTACTCTAGAATGAGTTTGAGTGTAATAATAGCTATGAGAGCGTAATTGTTAATGAATATATAAAATTGTTTTATATTGTGATGATTGGTTTGTTGAGTGGTATATAGATTCTGGTTAATACGAGTAATTAACGTTGTTGATAGGGATCTCTAAACACTTGTACAGAACAATTCGACATAGTATTGTTTTTAAAATTGGGTAAATGAAATAATTTTACCTAAGTATATTTTATATATAAAGAAATAATTTTTTAGAATTATCAAAGTGTATATAAGTTGATTGTTTAATTATTTGAATAATCTAAATAAAAGAAAAATTGCATAAGTAAAAAGAATTATAAGAATTGAATTATAATTAAAGTGATTTACAATTATGAAATAAATATATATATATATATATAAGAAGTGAAACTATATGAATATATTTATAAATATGAGTTGAAATAAAAATGAATTTAAAGTTAAATGAAGATTTACTTTAGAATTTGGAAGCTGAATTGATTGATAAATGTGAACTTAAGTTATGTAAATGAAATTCAACTTTGTAATTGAATTGAATTAATGGATTGGATGTAAATCAATTGAATGTGAATTTAGTTGATATGGAATAATGAATATAAGTGTTAATTCATTAAAATCTTATGTTATTGGAAGTTGAATAATTGAATGAATATAAGCAAAGGAATTTGGTTGTAATTAATATAATATGATTGTTAGTTGATTGTATATAATTCATTAAGTGTTAATGAAATTGAATTAATGAAATTGAAAGTTAAAGTAATTGAAATCCAATTGGAAGTTAAGTGAATCTTAAATAGAATTGAATTTGATTTGGAAGTGAACCAACTTGAATATGAATTAGTGAATATAAACTAATTGAGAATGAATATTAGTAAACCTAATGTAAATGAATCGAATGTGATTTAAATTGAAAACCAATTCATTGAATAATAATGAGAATATGAATGAATATTTATTGGTTATGAATGCTAGTTGGTTGATGGTTGAATATATTGCTTTTGTTTCAATTGCTATGTTGACATATATAGTTATTATGTTGCTATATGATGTATATTGAGATTATTTTCATATATGCATGTTCTCATGTTGTTTGTTGAGTGATTAGTAGGTGCGGATCGCGTTTGCTTCGCATTTGGAGCTCGCTTTCGCGCTATATTAGCCGTATTATGCTTGCTAATAAAATATAAGGTACATATCTCGGATTACATACCGTACTTTTATATTTTTTCAATGCGGGATGCCTCATTACTTGATGAGATGTATATTTGTGATATATATACTGTCATTTTTTTTCCGGATCGAGCCGCGCAAAGGAGACTATGGCGAATTTTTCCGAAAATTTAAGGCATTAGAAAAATTTGAGAAAATTGGGAAATTTTTTGAAAACTATAACTTTGATTTGAAATTGAAAGTTAAACAATAGTAGTTGTTTTTGAAAAGATAACTAAGTATGATTTTGAAAACTTAGTAAGTTATTGTAAGAAATTTAACTATGGATTTATGGAAAGTTAATAGATTCTGTAACTTTCTTACTTAATAATTTCGAGGACGAAATTCTTTTAAGGGGGGAAGATTGTAACGACCCAGGATTTTTATTAATTAAAATTTGAATATTTAATTAATTTTAAATATTAATAAGTGAATTTATAAGTCGAATAAATTTTATTTTGAATTATTTGATTTTATTGAATAATTAAATCGATAATTTAATATGTTAAATTATGGAAATAATTGAAATTTGAGTTAAATATGATTGAAAATTATTTGGAAAATTTTATTATATCATACTGGAGTTAGAATGATATTTTAGAACTTTTAAAATTGAATTAAAAGTTAATTTGTGAAAATTGAATATTTTAATATTTAAATCGACTAGTGAAAATAGTCAATTTTTGAACAGTCTCAGAATTGAACGAAACCAGTTCCATTGGATCCGTAATAGTTAGTTATTACCGGATTTCAATTTTCGTGTCAATCGGAGTTATCGTTTGATCGTGGCAGCTCGAAACGCATCGATTTATTTTTAATATTAATTTGGCGAGTTAAAAATAGCCATTTTTCAAAAAGTCTTGAATTTCGACGAAACCAGTTTCATCGGATCTATAATGTGATATTATTGTAAGGTTTCAAATTTCGTGTCAATTGGATTTACCATTTGTCCGGTACAAATTAAAACGCCTAGAAATCGATTTAAATCAGTTTGATTTAAATTGAACGTTTATTGCCATAACTCGCACAGATGTCCGAATTAGCTTCCGAAACCTGTTCCATTGTGTCCGGAACGCGGGATAAACACTAGGAACGTCAGTTTCGGCGCGTAAATCGGAGTTCGGAATTTCCGGATGAATAGTGTTCGATTTTTCCTATAAATAGACACCCCTCTCTCTCTAAATAATAATAAAAAAAAACCCTAATCTAAAACCCTAGCCGCCATTTCTGAATTGAATGGCCAGAAATTGATCTCATTTCTTCCTCAATCTCTCCCAATCTACAAACAATTAGGAGAAGTGATCAACTACAAACTTGTAGAGCATGAAGAGAGCTAGAAATCTATACGGTGATGATGGGTTTTGGTGCAACGTAGAGGGAGCAAAGTGGGGCCGTTCGTGGCATGTTGCGCACGCCAACCTAGGCTCATGGGGCAGCCGAGCTTCAAGTGGTGCATGGTGGAGGTAGCTCTTGCAATGGGCTTCGACATGGCGGTGATGTGATCGAGTATAGTCGTCGTTTGAGGGTGTGAATTGAAACCCTAGTTCATGCTAATGGGTTTGATTTCGTACGTGAGTTACTAGAGTTGGAAGATGAAGCAGTGGACGGCTAGATCTGCAGGGGTTTGGATCTGAGGGGTGAGATTTGTTGTAGGTTAAAAATAATAAAGGAAATTGTAAATTTATAAGTTATAAATCGTGTAAACTTGTAAAATCCATATCTTTTTCATACGAGGTCGAAAACGCGCGAAACCAGTTGCGTTGGAATCGTATGGACGAGAACTACGCGATGAAATTGGATTGGAGTCGTTTGGAGTTAGTGAGAATTTTGGGTAAAATTAAACGTCCGTTTAATTTTATTCGAAAGAAATCGCTAAAACGAATTGAAATCAAGGTGAGAACTTCTCACTCAATCGAATCGGTTTCGATTTTATTTTAAATAGTTAGATTTAAAATATTTGAATGCATGTTTGAATGATGATTGTTATCTATTGATTGTTAAAATAGACATTATACGCCGTTAGTAAGCGGATGTTATTTATTAAAAACATATACCGCGAATATTTCATAAACAGTGAAATTGGTATTATATATAGTAGCAATATATATATATTGGCATATGTATATATTGGAGTTATTGATTTCCCGCATTTTTTTGTATAGCGGATGAGACCCTATTACGCCGTCTATTAAGCGGATAATATTTTAAATCTCATATACCGCGATAATTTCGTACTGGAGCGAAATTGGTATTGTGCTAATGTTTGTGGATGCAGGGAAACAGGTTGGAGGGATCCAACTGGATTCCTCAACAGTATTTATTAGATTTCAGATATTTTGATATTTGATTGATTATCATATCGATATATGATATCGTTGTTGTCGTGATTGACTATTTGGTATGTAGCATCATTGGACCAAATTTGGAATTTTAAAATGATTTTAAAGTGATTTTTTTTGAAAGTATACGTTTATAAAATATTTTTGGAATTGATTAATTTTAAATAAATGAATGTTATAATTTTTAAAGTTATAAAAATTATGATTTTGAGAAATACGGTTAAAGATCGATTTTTTGAGAAATATGATGCTAATGATTTTATAAAATAGTTAAATCGGAATTTTTGAATTTATTATAAAAAGTTGAAAATATAGGATTTATAAAATTTAATTATTTTATAAATCAAAATGATGAAGTTTTTAAAGGAGTTTAAAGACGTTTTAAAGAATAATATAAATTAATTTATATTAAGAGATTTATAAATGGATATTTATAAATTGAAATATTAACATTATAAAACGAGTTTTTATAAGTGTTTGAATGAAGTGAAAACGAATTTTTGTAAATGAATGGAATTCATAAAATTATAAATGGTGAAGTTATAAATGAAATTTATAAATAGTAAGATTTATAAATTTTGTGAAATTATTAAAAAATATATTTGGATGAATAATTGAATCTTATAAGTTATAAAATTTATAATTATGAAGTTCAAAGGAATGATTTTTCAAACAAATAAATTATAAGTGTTTAACTTATCATGTGAACTTTTGTTTTATAATTGAGTTATAAATCGAATAGGTTAATAAAGGAATTTATAAAGGAAGTAGTTATAAAATAAATAGAAATGGAATTTATAAACGTTGTTTTATAAATTCGCAAACGACTTATTTTGATAAGTAAATTGTCGAAACCTATTAATGGTGTTATATTCACGTTTTTGACTGTGAATAATCCTTTGAAATAAAATGAATAAAAGGATGAAATGTGTTAACGTAGTATATTCACGTTTTTGAATAGTGAATAATATGTTAAAGAAATTGTTTTGAATGTGATATTTTAAACAGAATTAAAACGATCTAACGATGTTTTAAAATGTGTTGAGATTCGAAACCATAGATTTCAACATTCATTGTTGAAATAGGCGTTTTCGAGAAATAGAAGGAAATAGTGGACTATAACACTGTTGTTATAGTAAATGATTTCCGAAAGGAAATGTTTTGTATAGTATTGGGATTTATATATCTATTCTAATTTCGAATCCCTATACTAGTGATTTTGGGTTGTCGTAACGATGTTTTACGCAACATTCGTTTTGGCCCAAATAAATATGTTTAAGAGAACGATTTCCTTAAAGAATGAAATATATGCTTAATTTCGATTCGAGTATATTGAATATTTTCCAAGTGTTGAAAATAAACAGATTCGTGAATTACTTATTTAATAAGTATGGAAATGTTTTCCAATATAAAGTGAATATTTTGAGAATTTATCTTTTTGAAGATAAATTGAAATGAATAATTGAAATCGTATATTCATAGATATTGTGAAATGTAAATTCACTATGGAATTTATAAAAGGAAGTGGAATTTGTTTAAAAATAAATATTGATTTATTTTTGAAGTATTGAAAATAATATATCTTGTAAAGATATTTTGGAAAATAAATAATTTGGAAAATTATTTGGAATCTGGTGATGTTGTGCATATCCATTGATAGTTCAATAACCGACTATCAATATTTCCCTTTGAATGGGTAATTGATGTGATTTGTTTGAATGTGAATGCCACACTTATTTTTGAATAAGCGCTCACTATTCGGGTTAACTGGGAAAGGACCATGGGGTCGTATAACCCATTCCGAATATGTGATACGTCGTTGTGAATTGCATTTGAAGATCGGTGTTGAAGACCCGATATTTGCGAGAGCGATGGGATGACCTGTCGATTGACTCTTGCACTGAGTTGCTCCGGTATAGAGTTCTCCATATGTGATGGTGAATCCGATCAGGATTGTGAATATCCGGATTGCAAGGACTTCTTTGTAAGTGCCTTCGGTTCTGTTCGATCCCGAAACAGACTTGTATGGATTGTATGTCTGACATTACAAATTGAAATATAAAGCCGATTTCATTCAAATATATTTCTGTTGGTGGCGGAGAATTTATTCTTTTAGCTTAACACTCTTCTCTGAGACGTACGAGCTCAGAGGTTATGTAGTTGAATGTTATCAGCGATATATTCCCAATTTGGTAATGTGACATGCTGAGTGTTGTTGTAAATGATCATTGTGTTGATTATTTGTGATAGGATCGTTTATTTGATCGTCTATCCTGGTGATCATTTCTATGATCATTTGTTGACCCAAAGCATGGCTTTTGTATAAAGTGTGTTTTTGTGGACGTGACTTCGTCGAGCCTCACACCCCGGAATGGTCAAAGCAGGAAAGATGCGGCAAGGTTATGAGGGGTAGCGCCCTTTAGGATGTGTGCATTTCCTTCTGGAAAAGGGTGGTATCATGGTATGGAGCCCAGATACTTACTCATGTTGAAAACACTTTATGATTGTGTGAATTGATTGCGAGCGCTCGGTGAAAGGTCCCAAAGGACCGGGGGATGGCATATTCGGTCAGTTGTTACTCAGTTAGGGGTAACCCGGCCTTGTGTTGGTAGAGATCCGGTTTGGTTCTCGGGGATGTCCATCCAGAGGCATTCTCATGTGGCAATGGGAAGTTCCTTGGCCTGATCATTCGTTGGAAATCCAATTCCCAATACGAAACTTTGTACGGTATTAGTTGTAGAATCTGCCATTTACTTATGGTGGTCACCACTGTTTAGATGGTAGCTATAGTAGGCATAGTTCGAAATGTCTATGTTGGCTAAGATTTATATTCTACTTTCGAAATGAATTTTTCTCTACACTATACACTAATAATAATATCAAATGTTCTTTTTAATGCGTATCAAGCATCTTTGACTATCATAAGGAGAAATCTCCTCCGATTCTGCGTTTGCATTGTGTGTGTGTGCGGGAGGCCTTATGGTAGTCTCATTTTTAAAAGCATTGCGAATTGACTTTAAAAATATTCCTCTATTTTGATTTTAAAGATAAATAAACTGTTTTGAGTTCCCACACCAGTCACATGACTGACTCGGAGTTTATTGTTTTCCTTCCTAAACTCTGGGTGCCCACCAATTTCCACACGGGCAGTCAAGAGTTAGGTTTATCAGGATATTCTGGATATTCTGGAGTTGCGGGAGGCAAGCTGGATGGCATGGCGTATTACTAGTATATAGTATTTCTTTTCCGCGGTTTGATGTTTGTTGTTGTTGTACACTCTGATGATATGATGTAATGTAATGTATAAAATGTAATAACGGATATAGTTCTTTGTTTAAAGATTATTCATTTATCTATTATATGTTGTTCCGCTGCGAATTGTGAGATTCTGATGTTGTTCAGTTGTTTTCTATTCCGTTTTATTTGCTTTCTGTTCTATTTTCTATTTGTTCTCTGTTTTCTTTTCCCTCTATTCTCTTTTCTCTCCATGTTTCTCTCTTCTTCTTCTTTTTCTTTTTCTTAAACCCTAACTATTCGGTTTTTCGGCAACGAAAAATCGCGTACGTTACACTTGTACTCTATATCACCTTCTCGAATCTATAAGCACTATTCCGTCAACTCATTACGGAATCACCCACAGAGTTATACTGACGTATAGCCCTTACACCTCGAGTCTTCACTTGCTCCACTTGGAATAACGACCTAACGTTCAATTGGAATCGATGTGGTTTTCGGATATTCAAATATGGAAACCCGATCCCGGTCTCACCGAAACCAAACGCCATTTTAATGTCCAAGTTGTACTTAAGGGTTTAAACAATTTAACTCTTTCATTATTACCTAATTCACATAGATAGATAAACTACATCTCACAGTAGATAAGCACATTCATATCATAACAGATAATCTGTATCATCCATAAAGAGATAATCATTCAACCAAATAATCCATCACAAACTATCATACTTAAACCAATCATCCATATCATACAGATACAACTAGTCTCATTACTGAGATCACAACTATTCAATCAATAGCATCCATAAGCAAAGATTCATTAACCATCAATTATAATTAATTTAAAATGAATTAAATTAATTACAACTATCCCTAATTAATTTAAATTAAATTAAATTAATTAACACATTTAAATCTTGCTTAACATCCATTAATTAATTAACCCAGTTAATTAATTCACTTCCTAAGTATTCAACTTGATTAAACATCTTTGATTAATCATTCAATAATTACAATAAGTAATTAGTCCTTAAAAAATTTTATAAATTAATTAACCTTAATCATAAGTAATTAAAATTTAATTACTTCAATTATTAATTAATTATATTTATCCTTAATTAATCACTTAATTAATTAATATTTAATTAAACAATCATTAATTACATCATTAATTAAAATAATTAATGATCTCTAATATTTAATAAATTACTTAATTAATTGCATTTAGTAATTAATCCAATTATTAATCACCTTGATTAATATTAAATTAAGTAATTAACTATCTTTAATTACTTATTTACAAATTAATTATCCAATAATTAATCATTAATTAATTCCTTAATTAATTACTAAAGTAATCATCCAAATTACTAACTACATTCCAGTAATTATAAAGTAGTCCTGCTCCATTAATTACATTAAGTAATTACACTCTAAAATCATCAAATGATTTATTAAAATTAATTAAACTGAATTAATTAACTTAACAAATCACAATATTAAAATTTATTGACATTAATTAATTACTTAATTATTCTTAGATAGTTATCACCAATTATTAATTAACATCAATTCATTAATTTTATACTTAAGAAAACTTGAATTAGATTAATTATCAAAATTAATCTAAACCATTATTCAAAATCAAATAATTAAGTAAACCCTTAATCATCTTAAAGATTTTCAAAATAATCAAATTACTATCAAATGACTCATTTAAATTCAAAATGTATTAAAACAATACATTTCTAAAAATTTAATTCAAATTCAAATTTTATTTAAAGATTGAAATGCTTAATTATTTAAAATTAATTCCAAAAATAATTATAAACCATAAAATAAAAATGAATGTTTAAACAACATTCATCACTTAAATATAAAGAAAGATTTAAAACTAAATTACTTGATAAATTAAGCATTGAAAATAAATTGATTATTTTCAACTTTCAAATTTAAATCAACACTTCATATTTTAATTCAAATACTTTCAAATACTAAAGGAACTAAATTCTTTCAAGTTTTAAACTTATTTGAAATGAAATTTCATTTTCAAATTCACTTTTAAACATTTGAATATGTTCATTCATTTTAAATTTAAAAACTGTTTTGAAATTAAACTGGGTTTCAAAGAAACTTGAAACAGTTTCAACTTAATTTCAAAACACATTTAAAACTTCCTTAAACCATTTAAATCTGTTTCAAATTTAAAAAAAACTAACAAAACTGTTTTAGCTTAATGTCTAAATTTGAAAGCAACCTGAAACTTATTTTTAAACTTGATTAAACTAAATTAAATCTTGTTTAAATTTAAGATTTTCATTTTTTAAAATCTTTGAGTTTCAAAACTACATTTGAATTCAGATTCAACTCATACTTGAATCAAGTTGCAAAAATTTTAAAAAAAAATATGAATTTTATTCAACTACAGATTGCAAAATTTCAGGTTTTTAAAACCTGAAACTGTTTTAATTCTTGATTTAAAACTAGATTTAAATCTTGTTTATATTTAAGATTCTTATCTTTAAAAACTTTGAATTCAAAACTACATTTGAATTCAGTTTCTACTTCCATTTGAATCAGATTCTATCTAAAAAAAAATGAATTCACTTAAACTAAAAACTGCAAAATTACTCTCTGACTTTAAAAAAACTGAAACAGTTTTAAACTAAATTCCAAAACTGAATCTAAAACTTGTTTAAATTTAAAATTTCATTTTTAAAAGCTTTGAATTTCAAACTCTATTTAAATTCAGTTTTCAACGTATACATGAATCAAACTCCTGCACTAGAATTTTGATTTCCATTCAACATAAAAAAAAACAGTAAATGCTCTCTGGTTTTAACTCTTGCTTTAAACTGAATCTAAATCTTGTTTAAATTTAAGATTTTACTTTTTAAAAACTTGAATTCAAAGCTACATTTGAATTCAGTTTAAATCTTACATTTGATTCAATTTTAAATCTTTAAAATAAGAGTTTCATTCAAGATTTTAAAAACTGTAAAATTACAGACTTAAAACCTGCAATCCAAATACCCGAGAAACCCCTCCTAATACTTCGAGTTTCCCAACTCCTTGTTCGAGATAATTTCACAAAAACCGGAGTTCTACTTCGGGTCAAAACCCTGCACAATACAGAAGATCACCAGAATCTTGAGAACCACTGTAAACCTGTCAACCACTTCGATGATCCATTCCGACCATCTAAGCACCTACAATTCCAGCCATCGCACCATCTACAACCCCTCTTTCAATCTCCAAAATCTATCCTCACTTGATGCAACACAGAGATAACAAGAGGCCATCAAACCCGACCCCTCAACTTCAAGCCATAAACATGTAAAACCCCCAATTCACATCTCCTCTCTCTCTGATCACTAACTTTCCAATTTCACCTTATTCTTTCATCAATATTTCACCTACAGGAAGCACCACTACAACCCAGAATCACTAGATCACCATATAACCCCAAAAACTCCCATTGTTATTGCACCCAGAAATGCTCACACAAAAATTAACTAAAAATTGTGATTTCTGTTTTAAAATTCAAGTTTCTAAAGTGCATTCAAATTATAAACTTGTTTTAATAATTCAAGATGTTTGAGATTCTTGTTTATTGAGAACAATAGCTGTTATTATTATTTCCAGAGGCATCATATTTTCAATTTAATTTCATTTTGATTTATAAACATAATGTCTTACTAAACAAACATCTTTTTGTTTACACATTAATTTCCAACAGAGATCAAACCAAGTGGAAATGAATTTCCATTAAAATTTTAGCTGCAGATACCTGACATTACACACATATGTATTTATACATATAAACACAGAACATCATCTCACTACGATCAAACAAACATGCTTATTTCTATCAGTACACATGCAACAAATAATTTAAATCCACTTTTAAAATTGTGAAGTCACTCACTAAACCAAATGGAGACAGAGAAATTTCAATCATAGTAGTTTGATTTTTGGGAAAAACAGCTTGCATATGAAACTTAGGTTCTGAAAATTTTGTCTAGCTTTGATTTAAAAGGAAGAACTGTTTTTAAAATAAAAGGTTTACTCACATTTAATTAAAAGATGCAGAAACAAACTAGCTGCAGATCCAATCTCCAGAAGAGCAGATCACAATTCCAAGTCCAGACTTGCATTTAGATTACAGAAATTGATCCTCTGTTTGATGAAGATTGCTTTACTTGTTGATGTAGATTGCATGCAGACTCCAAAATTTCAAATGCTCAGATTTGAAGATAAATGAGCAGATTTGATTTGCTTTGCAGAATTGAATTTGTGGATTTGAAGATGAATGCAGATATGAAGTTTGTAGAAATGATTTTCAAATTTGTAAACATGCATTTGTTTGAAGGTAGGTTGCAGATTTTTAACATGCATTTGTTGTTTGAATTGGGTTTTGATTTTACAGAAATATGATTCTCAGATCTTCAAATGAGAGAAAAAGAGTTTTTAACAAAATGCTTTTGTTATGTTATGTTTCTTTTAATATAACTTAAATTTTAAGAAAAATAAGTAAGCTTGCCACTTGTTATGTTAAGTAAGATAAATGATTTACAAGTGTTCATAATGTTTTAAAAAGCTAACACATGTTCATTTTCAAAATGAAAAGAAATTTCTAAATTTATACTTGTATTTAAGTTATCTTAAATCATTACTAATTTGTTTTTAGCAAGTTTTAAATGTTGTATTAACCTTAGCCTTGAAATAATTACATGCTTATTTATAACTTCTTATAACATTCATTTTAATGTTTGATTGATTATTTTTAAAATAACATTCTTTATGAAACTAAGTTTTAAATCAAATGTTATATTTTAACAAGAATGAATTAAATCTATTCAAAGAAAAGTAATTTAAAATAAAACAAATCAAACTTTTATTATAAAACAAAATTAAACTATATTTATTTTATACACCAAAATAAATGCTCACTTATTTCTATAAAGATATAAGAAAGATTTTTAAAACAAACTTTAGAAAAGTATACAATACTAATTTTAAATTAATTTACAAATTTACATTAATATATAATAATTAGAAAATATTCTTTACTTAGTATAACTTAAAATCAAAACCAATTCCTCTATTTACAATGTATAAACATTTATACATTATAAATAAAATATTTTTAAATTAATTTAGAAGGATGTATCTATTACTTAAATATTTTTAACTTTTGAAAACAATATCATTTAGCAAACTAAATATTTATTAATTTTCAAAAGAGAATTCTAGTTTGAATTAAATTATTAAATCAATATTTCACATTTTAAAATAATTATCAAGGAAATTATCAAATAATTATTGCCTAAATTTCCGGGACATCACATTCCTCCCTCCTTAAAAGAATTTCGTCCCCGAAATTTAAAAGCAAAGGTAATTTAATAATCCCATACAGATTTTAAATTTTAGAAGAGCAAACATATACTATCAACCAAAATACTAGCAACCATAGCAACCAATCCAAACAAACAATTCTAATTATCCAGATAAAATTCTGGATAGAATTCCCTAGAGTTTCCCAGATACAAACACCGGGACACTCGCTCTATAAAATCTAAACTAGCAACACCACTCAGATCTAGAGCTCCTATATATCTAGATCTATAAATCTAAACAGAATACAGGACTACAGACAAGTCCTAATCAATTCCCAAACCTTCCAGAACTGCTGATTCTAAAACCAGAGATAAACCATACAGTACTCCCTCAGAGATACAGGGGAAAACAAAACAAATTCCAGCCATCCGAACTGGGAATTCAATCCTGTAGAACAACACTCCATTCTCAAGAGAAACATAAAGATCCAATAGTCATATCCACAAATCTCTCCTATCGATCCTGGTCTGCCTTCAATTTCTAGATCAATCCAATCTACTACACAACTCTTCTACACAAATGTCAGAAGACTTCAAACAAACTACTCTATCTGGAAACATACAGATACAAAACAATCAAGTCTCTAGATCCAAAATGAATTTCCTGTAGAAATCCTTTGATCCAAAACAAAACTCAAATTCCCAAAGAATCGGGTGCTGCTTCTATTCTGGAATAGCTGCCACCATGCTTCCACTGCGCAACTCTGATTCAAGAATGGTGTTGGTGAACACAAGTATAAACTTGATCAACTTATCCCAGAATATTGTTCATCAAATTCCATAGAATCTCAGTGACCTATCCGATTCAGTCACAACCCCACAACAAAAATTACACAGAGAACCTCTGAACCATCGCAAGTCACTTTTGCGATAGCACTTCGATCAGATTCCAAGAAATCGTTCTCACTTCAACAAACAGAACAGCTAAAGCCTTCAAAAGAAGAAACAAGTGGTCCACCTCTTAACCACTAACATCACACCCAGCTGAGCTTCCAGAAGAAATGGACAAGCTACACCATATGCCCGGACTACTGACAAAAGAATCACAGAGATTTCTGAACCATCGAAGAAACAGGCCACTCACTTCTGCTACTGCTGCCAAAACTTTCTTATCCAAAAGCTCATCGAATCACAAAGCTACACCTGCCACTTCACAATAGAGCCTTCCAGAGAGACAGATAACCCTCAGAAAACTCGCTCCCAACCAAGCTCAAAACACTCTGCCAAACTGAGTCTCAACTCAAATATAGACAGAACTCCAACCTGAAGTTGCCAAGATACCCTTTGCTGGCTTCAGAACTTCCTACTAATCCGAACTCAAGAAAAAACCACACACACGAGTGCAATCCAGCTTACGATCCAAAGATATACTCCGAATCTTAAAAAGGCTTCCTTCAGAGATCAGTAGAATCCTTCACACCAAACTACCAAACTACTCAAGATGCCAAAACTGCCCTAGCAGATCCACTTCCAACTTCAAACACTCGAACTCCAACCATTGGTAGTTGTGTTACACATACCACTACCCTATCTACCTTTATTACTTATATTGGAAAACCTAAGCAGGTAACCCAATCTAATAGGTAGAAATATATAAATATATATATATATATATATATATATATATATTCAAAATTACAAATACGCTCTCTCAAGACAGACACCACTACAGAGCCTAGGTATTCACTCAACCTAAATGCTCTGATACCACTTGTGACGACCCAACTTCCACACTCCAGGAAGTCGCATCGCTAAGAAGAAAGAAAGGGATAGAAAAGAGAAAAGAAAGGAAAGAAAGAACAGACCACATCAGAATCTCACAGCGGAATCGAATAAATTATAATATATCACATAAAACTTTACATAGTATCTTATACATCAGAGTAATACAGCTAATATAACACAAAACTAGACAGTTATAAACATCTGTCTAGATATTACAATCCAAGTACATCAGAGAAACAGATACAACTCAAACACAGCGGAACTACTAAATATATCTACACGTTGAAGCCTCCTGCTCCATTATCTCCTCCAGAACTCGTCAAAGCAATCCTGAATCACTTGACTACTCATACGTAATATGAGTACCCAAGAGTTTAATAAAACAGAAAATAAACACTTAGGTCAGACAGGGGTCTGGTGTGAGTAAACGGGAACAAAAGTTGCTTAACTTTAGAAAATCCTTTGAAAACAAAAGGTATCACGTAAGACTTCCCACACATAAACATGGAAAAATTTTTACCTTACGCTAACTAAAACATTTGATAGAAAATCCAGTGATATTATAATAGTGTCTAGGGTTTTCAAGTAAATAAGAAATAGCCGAAATTGTTACATGATTAAATTCCAGCAACTAGCCACAAAAGTGGGTAATACAAACAAAACCGTAGGGTCTCGTAGGCTAAATGGGTTTCCATCAATGGCAGGGCTACTGGGGTACCGCCCGTCACAGTACGTGGCCTAGATCACCGTACCGAGGATTACTCCCTTCATCTCCTGCAACACAAAGCCGGACCCGTTCCTTACTGAACAGTTCCGAACAAGACCACCCCGCAGATTGGTCGTCACCAACTGCCACACAGCTGAAATATAAAGGGACCTCTAGACAGGGGTAAATCTTGCTCTCAAGTGGGGGCTACCCACGAAGCTTTGCTGCACCTCCCCTGTTTTAGCCATTCCCGGTTGATGGGGCTTGAGGCTACGATTACCTTTATAGGACATAACAAACTTAGAATGCTCATCGTCCGCCTGACGATGTGCTGAAAGCATTCAATCCATATGAGTTCGTTCCGGGTTCGAACGAAACCGAAGGCATTATCTCGTTACACTCGTATTGGAATCACCCTCAGAGTTAACGACGATAACCCTTGCACTCTATATCACCATCTCGAATCTATAAGCACTATTCCGTCAACTCATTACGGAATCACCCACAGAGTTATACTGACGTATAGCCCTTACACCTCGAGTCTTCACTTGCTCCATTTGGAATAACGACCTAACGTTTAATTGGAATCGATGTGGTTTTCAGATATCCAAATATGGAAACCCGATCCCGGTCTCACCGAAACCAAACGCCATTTTAATGTCCAAGTTGTACTTAAGGGTTTAAACAATTTAACTCTTTCATTATTACCTAATTCACATAGATAGATAAACTACATTTCACAGTAGATAAGCACATTCATATCATAACAGATAATCTGTATCATCCATAAACAGATAATCATTCAACCAAATAATCCATCACAAACTATCATACTTAAACCAATCATCCATATCATACAGATACAACTAGTCTCATTACTGAGATCACAACTATTCAATCAATAGCATCCATAAGAAAAGATTCATTAACCATCAATTATAATTAATTTAAAATGAATTAAATTAATTACAACTATCCCTAATTAATTTAAATTAAATTAAATTAATTAACACATTTAAATCTTGCTTAACATCCATTAATTAATTAACCCAGTTAATTAATTCACTTCCTAAGTATTCAACTTGATTAAACATCTTTGATTAATCATTCACTAATTACAATAAGTAATTAGTCCTTAATAAATTTTATAAATTAATTAACCTTAATCATAAGTAATTAACATTTAATTACTTCAATTATTAATTAATTATAATTAATTATATTTATCCTTAATTAATTACAATTAATTAATCACTTAATTAATTAATATTTAATTAAACAATCATTAATTACATCATTAATTAAAATAATTAATGATCTCTAATATTTAATAAATTACTTAATTAATTGCATTTAGTAATTAATCCAATTATTAATCACCTTGATTAATATTAAATTAAGTAATTAACTATCTTTAATTACTTATTTACAAATTAATTATCCAATAATTAATCATTAATTAATTCCTTAATTAATTACTAAAGTAATCATCCAAATTACTAACTACATTCCAGTAATTATAAAGTAGTCCTGCTCCATTAAGTAATTACACTCTAAAATCATCAAATGATTTATTAAAATTAATTAAACTGAATTAATTAACTTAACAAATCACAATATTAAAATTTATTGACATTAATTAATTACTTAATTATTCTTAGATAGTTATCACCAATTATTAATTAACATCAATTCATTAATTTTATACCTAAGAAAACTTGAATTAGATTAATTATCAAAATTAATCTAAACCATTATTCAAAATCAAATAATTAAGTAAACCCTTAATCATCTTAAAGATTTTCAAAATAATCAAATTACTATCAAATGACTCATTTAAATTCAAAATGTATTAAAACAATACATTTCTAAAAGATTAATTCAAATTCAAATTTTATTTAAAGATTCAAATGTTTAATTATTTAAACATTAATTCCAAAAAAATTATAAACCATAAAATAAAAATGAATGTTTAAACAACATTCATCACTTAAATATAAAGAAAGATTTAAAACTAAATTACTAGATAAATTAAGCATTGAAAATAAATTGATTATTTTCAACTTTCAAATTTAAATCAACACTTCATATTTTAATTCAAATACTTTCAAATACTAAAGGAACTAAATTCTTTCAAGTTTAAAACTTATTTGAAATGAAATTTCATTTTCAAATTCACTTTTAAACATTTGAATATGTTCATTCATTTTAAATTTAAAAAATGTTTTGAAACTAAAACTGGGTTTCAAAGAAACTTGAAACAGTTTCAACTTAATTTCAAAACACATTTAAAACTTCCTTAAACCATTTAAATCTGTTTCAGATTTTAAAAAAAACTAACAAAACTGTTTTAGCTTAATGTCTGAATTTGAAAGCAACCTGAAACTTATTTTTAAACTTGATTAAACTAAATTAAATCTTGTTTAAATTTAAGATTTTTATTTTTTAAAATCTTTGAGTTTCAAAACTACATTTGAATTCAGATTCAACTCATACTTGAATCAAGTTGCAAAATTTAAAAAAAAAATGAATTTTATTCAACTACAGATTGCAAAATTTCAGGTTTTTAAAACCTGAAACTATTTTAATTCTTGATTTAAAACTAGATTTAAATCTTGTTTATATTTAAGATTCTTATCTTTAAAAACTTTGAATTCAAAACTACATTTGAATTCAGTTTCTACTTCCATTTGAATCAGATTCTATCTAAAAAAAATAATGACTTCACTTAAACTAACTGCAAAATTACTCTCTGACTTTAAAAAAACTGAAACAGTTCTAAACTAAATTCCAAAACTGATAAAACTTGTTTAAATTTAAAATTTCATTTTTAAAAGCTTTGAATTTCAAACTCTATTTAAATTCAGTTTTCAACTTATACATGAATCAAACTCCTGCACTAGAATTTTGATTTCCATTCAACATAAAAAAAACAGTAAATGCTCTCTGGTTTTAACTCTTGCTTTAAACTGAATCTAAATCTTATTCAAATTTAAGATTTTACTTTTTAAAAACTTGAATTCAAAGCTACATTTGAATTCAGTTTAAATCTTACATTTGATTCAATTTTAAATCTTTAAAATAAGAGTTTCATTCAAGATTTTAAAAACTGTAAAATTACAGACTTAAAACCTGCAATCCAAATACCCGAGAAACCCCTCCTAATACTTCGAGTTTCCCAACTCCTTGCTTCGAGATAATTTCACAAAAACCGGAGTTCTACTTCGGGTCAAAACCCTGCACAATACAGAAGATCACCAGAATCTTGAGAACCACTATAAACCTGTCAACCACTTCGATGATCCATTCCGACCATCTAAGCACCTACAATTCCGGCCATCGCACCATCTACAACCCCTCTTTCAATCTCCAAAATATCTCCTCACTTGATGCAACACATAGATAACAAGAGGCCATCAAACCCGACCCCTCAACTTCAGGCCATAAACCTGTAAAACCCCCAATTCACATCTCCTCTCTCTCTGATCACTAACCTTCCAATTTCACCTTATTCTTTCATCAATATTTCACCTACAGGAAGCACCACTACAACCCAGAATCACTAGATCACCATATAACCCCAAAAACTCCCATTGTTATTGCACCCAGAAATGCTCACACAAAAATTAACTAAAAATTGTGATTTCTGTTTTAAAATTCAAGATTTCTAAAGTGCATTCAAATTATAAAATTGTTTTAATAATTCAAGATGTTTGAGATTCTTGTTTATTGAAAACAATAGCTGTTATTATTGTTTCCAGAGGCATCATATTTTCAATTTAATTTCATTTTGATTTATAAACATAATGTCTTACTAAACAAACATCTTTTTGTTTACACATTAATTTCCAACAGAGATCAAACACAGTGGAAATGAATTTCCATTAAAATTTTAGCTGTAGATACCTGACATTACACACATATGTATTTATACATATACACACAGAACATCATTTCACTACGATCAAACAAACATGCTTATTTCTATCAGTACACATGCAATAGATAATTTAAATCCACTTTTAAAATTGTGAAGTCACTCACTAAACCAAATGGAGACAGAGAAATTTCAATCATAGCAGTTTGATTTTTGGGAGAAACAGCTTGCATATGAAACTTAGGTTCTGAAAATTTTGTCTAGCTTTGATTTAAAAGGAAGAACTGTTTTTAAAATAAAAAGGTTTACTCACATTTAATTAAAAGATGCAGAAACAAACTAGCTGCAGATCCAATCTCCAGAAGAGCAGATCACAATTCCAAGTCCAGACTTGCATTTAGATTACAGAAATTGATCCTCTGTTTGATGAAGATTACTTTACTTGCTGATGTAGATTGCATGTAGACTCCAAAATTTCAAATGCTCAGATTTGAAGATAAATGAGCAGATTTGATTTGTTTTGCAGAATTGAATTTGTGGATTTGAAGATGAATGCAGATATGAAGTCTGCAGAAATGATTTGCAGATTTGTAAACATGCATTTGTTTGAAGATAGGTTGCAGATTTTTAACATGCATTTGTTGTTTGAATTGGGTTTTGATTTTACAGAAATATGATTCTCATATTTTCAAATGAGAGAAAAAGAGTTTTTAACAAAATGCTTTTGTTATGTTATGTTTCTTTTAATATAACTTAAATTTTAAGAAAAATAAGTAAGCTTGCCACTTGTTATGTTAAGTAAGATAAATGATTTACAAGTGTTCACTTAATGTTTTAAAAAGCTAACACATGTTCATTTTCAAAATGAAAAGAAATTTCTAAATTTATACTTGTATTTAAATTATCTTAAATCATTACTAATTTGTTTTTAGCAAGTTTTAAATGTTGTATTAACCTTAGCCTTGAAATAATTACATGCTTATTTATAACTTCTTATAACATTCATTTTAATGTTTGATTGATTATTTTAAAAATAACATTCTTTATGAAACTAAGTTTAAAATCAAATGTTATATTTTAACAAGAATGAATTAAATCTATTCAAAGAAAAATAATTTATAATAAAACAAATCAAACTTTTATTATAAAACAAAATTAAACTATATTTATTTTATACACCAAAATAAATGCTCACTTATTTCTATAAAGATATAAGAAAGATTTTTAAAACAAACTTTAGAAAAGTATACAATACTAATTTTAAATTAATTTACAAATTTACATTAATATATAATAATTAGAAAATATTCTTTATTTAATATAATTTAAAATCAAAACCAATTCCTCTATTTACAATGTATAAACATTTATACATTATAAATAAAATATTTTTAAATTAATTTAGAAGGATGTATTTATTACTTAAATATTTTTAACTTTGGAAAACAATATCATTTAACAAACTAAATAATTATTAATTTTCAAAAGAGAATTCTAGTTTGAATTAAATTATTAAATCAATATTTCACATTTTAAAATAATTATCAAGGAAATTATCAAATAATTATTGCCTAAATTTCCGGGACATCACATCAACCTTAAATTTTAGACCACTTTTGGTCTTTAATTCAAATCAAATTTTTAAACAACCCATTGTTTGCAACAAGTCTCGGTTATCCAAATAATACATATTTATTATTTTTTCATTACTTTGAAACAAAATTTAAAAATTCTGGGACCAGATTTAGAATTTTATTTTTAATCAATTAAATTTTAATTTGGTTGTATTTCTATTTCTACTTAATTTAGTTCCAATTCAAGACTTCAATTTGGTTGTATTATATTACTTCTTAATTTTAATTTCAATAATTAACAACCAATCACCTTAATATTTATTAGAAGGAAATATTGCTTTATATATCAAAATATATTTTTATATACCATCATTTAAAACCTTTATATATGAAAATAACAAGTACGCTATCATATATATATACACACACACACACACACACACACACACACATTCAACTCATTCTAGAGTTCTACGGACTCTGTTTAATGAGTAATCCCCACCAGGGCCAAGGTTGTCGCTTAACCTTTCAGCTTAGATACCAACTGTAACGACCCAGAATTTCCGAATCGAAAATTCCAGATAGTTATGAAAAAGAAGAAAGAGATAGAAGAAGAAGAAGAACAGAATCAACAACATCTCACATTCGCAGCGGATAAAGTATAATAAATAATAAATAATAACAGTCTACAAAAGAATATTATATCTGTCAATTACATTTTAACACATCAGAGTTAAACATATATTCAACACTGGACATATATAATTCATCATGCCTCAGATTTAAAATATTATACTACAGCGAAAATACTTCACACGTTCCTGTCATCCAGCTCGCCTCCTGAGCTCCAGAACGTCCCTACCTGAAAATTTATAATACTCGGTCTGACCCAAGCATTACACCAAAGTAACACCTGGGTCAGGCTGGAAACCAGCGTGAGTAAACCCAACTAACATGAAATACAAAGTATACAACTCATATAAACCCGGGTAACTTATATCAATTCACAAGCCACAAATTATTATAGACATCACTTAGCCCACATATAAGTTTCTAAATACCAAAGATTAAGATTTTAAAACAGTCCAATACCTCCAAATCACTTCACTCCAGCATATAGATTTCATATATCAATCTACAAACATTCGAAGTGGTTTTCGGGTATTTCTCCAATACCCGACCCCGATCTCTTCGAATCTCATATCATCCTATTCCAAGTTATCCAAATGAAATACTCAACATATCATATCAGAGTTATCAATTCGTTCAAATCTGCCAATACCTTTTAATCATTCAGAAGCAAAGCTTAATCACATACAAATCAATTCAATTGATTCTAATTGAATTTCAAACCTCAATCACTTAGATTCCTTCATTTAACGTTAATTAATTCCAAATCAATAAATTAGTCAACCCTTCATGATTTATCTTAATTAATCACCTTGGATTAATTATTTTTCAATTACATTCAAGTAATTATCTTTGTTTAATTTCATGATATTAATTATTCTTAACCAAATTCAATAAGTAATCTAATTACTTCATAAATTAATTAAATATTTTTATTACATTAATTCTTAAATTACTTATATTAATTAATTTCTCATAAGTCATTATTTATTTAATTTTGACTATCAAACTCTATTTACATCATTGATTATATAAATTAATGATTTCTCATATACATTTCAGTTTACTCCAATCTAATTCAATTGCTCATTTTATAATGGAAGCTTAAAGGAACTTTAAACCAAATTTATTTTTAAATCCAATTTGGTTTTCAATTGCACTTTGACATTCAAGTTGTTAAAACACTTAATTGGTTTCCAATCCTTTATTTGTTAGATCTATCTTTGATTTAAAAATTATCTTAAATCTCTACTTTACAATTTAACTCTAGGTTTTAAATATCACTTCTATTTCTTTCCAATTCATTTTTATTTTATTCTATCATTATTTCTCTTTTGATGTTCGCCATTTAATTTCTTTCAAAATCCAATTTTATATATTTCGATAACTCAGGGTACCGAAATATCCAAGCAAATCACGGCATTCAATCTTCCAGTTACCAATAATATCCATCACATAATATCAGTCACTCTAATATATATTATATACTGCCATATATATAATATAGCTCATCAAAACAAACCAATGATCCAACCAATTATTTGTCCATTTAAATTTAAATAGAAATCCAAAAACGTGAGGTTTACTCACCTTTGGTTTTTATTAGCAATCCATTTCCATCACGTCTTGCTTCTTCATTGTTTTTAGACCTTAAACAACATTATATGATTTATTAATATTTCGATCGAATTAGACAATTTGTTCCATTTCAGAATTTAATTAACTAATACTTTATAATTTAAACCAATTTATACTACCTTTAAAAATTTCCATTCTCTAAATCTTATCTATAAATTATTTCCTATTTTTAATCAAATATAAAATGATTAAATAAAAGCAACAGCAAATACCTTTACCAAATCACAAAGTCGTGCCTCCTCGCCGTAGAACGAAAAAAAACACCCAAGCCCTAGCTTGCCCTCGCGAACTACCCTAGCCTGTCTGCTGTAACAACTGCCCACTACATGCGTCGCCCTCGCTTTCGCCACCTTCCACTATTCAACTTCGAACCCACGACCCTCAGAAACCACACGCGCCTCCTTCTCCTTATCGCGTGAGCACCCTTCTTCCCAAAACCATCGTCTTCACCCTCTCGCACATACCAGAACGCGAATGCATCGCGCTTGACTTCGGCCTTCCTTCCTATGCTTCGATTAACTCGCGACCCTAAATCGAATGAATTCGCGAGTGAGGAAAGAAGAATGACCTGATTCGTGAATCGCGAATTGGAAGAGAAAGGGATTTACACAAATTTGGTTTCGAACCTTAATTATGAGATGGAAAAAAGAAGGGGATTACGTTCGTCTCCTTTATTTTTATTTACAACGAACGATTTGATAACAGAGGCAGCTTCTCTTTCCTTTATATATATATATATATATATATATATATATATATTTGTGTGTGTGTGTGTGCGTTCGATTTTCTGCTAGATGATAGAGAGGGACGAAGACGTAATATAAAGATAGGAATGGCTTCTTGAATACGCCTGATTATTATATAATTAAATATGAAAATATCTCGTGTTCCATAACGTGAAATCCCGAACCCCGAATCAAACATGCCGACAGGCGTTTATAAGGTTTTACCCGCATTCCGAACACAATGGAACGCATTTCGGAAGCTAATTCAATCATATGCGCAAGTTACGGAAGTAAATGATCAATTTTAAATTAAATTGATTAAAATAGTTCTATGCGTTTTGGGCTGACAGGGTCAAATGACAACTTCGATTTCTACTAAAATTGAAATCCGATAATAACTAACTATTACGGATCCAATGGAACTGGTTTCGTCGAATTCCGAGACTATGCCTCGGAAGGCTATTTTTAACTGTCAATATAAACGATATATTATTAAAATTGAACAAATTACCTTTAAATTAAATTTCAATTATTCCATTATCTCCAGGATCATCGTTATAAATTTTATAGGCCTTCGAATTATTTTAAACAGGCTTAGAAATTTATGATTCAACAGTTTACCCAATTTCAATTATTAAATTCAATATTTAAACTATATAATTCAATGATTTAATTATCAAGTAAATATTGATATCTGGAATTCAAGTAAAATTAACTATTAAATATTTAAAATAAATTAATTACTCCAATTTAATTTGTTAAAATTTATGGGTCGTCACATAAATAGCCAGCCTCCTGCTTCATGTTTGGGATCTTTATTCTTCTTCAAAAAGATATGCCTGTCTAATCCATAAACTTAGCCTAATCGGATGAGTGCCCATGAGTTGGTAGGTATGACATAAGGCGTAGTTGAATGAAGGTCCTATGGCTAGATAGATTGATTGCCGTAAGGCATTGTAGATTACCTTACCATAAGGCAGATCGAGTACTGAAGGCAATGTTTGATATTGCCAATGGTAGAATATATTAGGTGCCAATGGCAAAGTGGATTTTTGTATATAGTGAGTTTTAAGCTTTGGTCAAGTTTTGAATTTTTTTTTAGCCATGAAACAATCTCTCTACTAGGCATTAAATTCTACTGCTGCATGGCATTATTCGATGGGGCATTTTAAAAAAGGGATGTCCCTTTTACTGTGCCAAGGCAATTTGCTTTCTAATCTGGCAAGTTTTGAAATATTATAACAGTTTAGATCCGGTGGTTGTTATATCCTTAACTCATTTATTACTAATCAAAAGGCGAAGTATAAAAAACTTTTCTTCATCTACCTATATTCACGTTCACTATAGTTTCCTTGTTGTTGCCTTTAAAGCTTACTGAAAACTAAAAAATATCTCACTTTTTTAGCAAAATTAGTAAGCTTTCCAATTACTTTTTCTTATACTCTTAATCATGATGATTATCTCATACTTGAATTGAATTGTGATTTTATTTTTTAATTATTTTTCATAGTGGTGGAGTTATATTTTCCAAGTAATTATTTTAAAGCTCCTAAATAATGTGGAGCCTTTATTTTATTGATTTTTGTTCTTAGCGTATAGGTAACTACTTAGTTGTGGTGATATGGGAATTTGATTAGTTATTATTTTCTTCCATGCATATTAAATTTATTAATGGATATTCCTAAAATCCATAACCTGATCACTGGTTTTTTAAATTGCTATAGAAATGTATGACCTTAGAAATTGAATTTTATTTATATTATAAGCCCAATTTTGGCCTTGTCTTTGTAGGGATGCATTTTTTGTAGTTCGAATCAAATTTGCATATATTGATTTTGAAAGTTTTATCTACAGAATAAGTCTAACTTTCCTTTTTTATCTTAAACTAAACGGTTACTGCATTTAGTCATCGTAGACTGAATTACGAGTTCCCCCATCAATATGCAAGCAAACCTAGACAAGATTCTTAAAGAGTTCGGTATCTCGAACGTAGAGGAAATTGCATCTTGCCCCAACGAAGTTTGGAATGCCCCTATGGAAGGATATTTTCCATAGGAAGTAGAGTATTTCCCAAATGGGATATATCTCACTCTTTCCCTTCTAGACTTTCTTGAATTTGCAATCTCAACCCATATTAACTTCCCTAGTTTCGTATAGTACGCTCTTGGCTTTGAGAGTTATGTGATGACAAAGAGGGTGTAGGTAGATGTTGATGGTCGAGATAAACTATTCGTTTGTCTTAAAACTTCTAGATATATTGGTTATGTGCCTATATATTATTTACAAACTAAAAAGAAACATCTTTTACTCTATCTCATATGTAAGATAGGTGTAAAAGGATCTTTAAAGCAAATAGCCTTTGGATTGCCACCACTTTTCCTAGGGCTAATAAGTCGAATTCATATTTGAATAGTTTTATTTTTTTAAGGTCTCGATTTTGACTTTAGATCCATTTGTTACTTATGAAACCTACGATAACAAAGGGTAAGTAGGAATTTGTATCTCATTTTAATAATGTTTTGGGTCTCGTAAAAAATCGACGATGGCATCATTTAGTCTCAAGAACTACGGATTTGAAAATGCGTGGTTGATTCCTCCGAATGTTGTGTTTAGAGGATATTCTCAATCTAGGGTGAAGGTTCCCAAAAAGGTTGTTACAGTTGAGAGTTCTAAAGAAGGGGATGAATCTTATTTCGTTGAGCATGCTAGTTCCACGTCTAGCTTTTTATTTTTAAAGTTCTCTGTATTAGGAATAGTACTTTTACATTTTCCTTTAATTAATTGGTTTACCGATATTCACTTGTCCTTGTTGTTCTATTCAAGATATGGATCCTTCAAAGGGAGAAAAACTAGGCTCTCTTTTGTCATCTAAGAGCAAGCCTAGCGCCAGAGAATCTTCTGGATTGAAGTCGGCATTTGAAGGCATTAGGGATGCATCTAGGGAAAGAAAGAGGGACATTATAGAAAGAGAGATTTTAAATCACCTATCAAAGCATCTTCTCAACCTGAAGGCTATATGATTCACCCACCTCTCTTAGGTTTTCCTTCTTTATAAATATTTCACTAGGTTGCATAGTTAGCCAAATCAGCTTTCGACTCTTGTGTCTCTGGTGCCTTTGCCGAGGCTTTAGTTGATGTTCCTAAGACCTAATACGATTTTGAAAAGATTCTTGTGTATGAGCGCCAGGAAAGTAATAAGGTATATAATGCTCTATTACTAATATTATCTCCTTTTATTTGTTTTAAAATTTTATTTGGCTATTGGTTTTATAGACTGTGGTTGAGCTGTCTGTTCTCAATCATAAAAATGAAGAGTTCAAGGTGACCATAGATAGGGTTGAAGCCATCAAGATGGAAATGGCCAAGCTTCAGCAGAGAAATGAAGCTTTAAAAGAGAAGGCTCGGGAGGCTAGTACACTTGATAAGGGGATAAAGGAAACTAAGGATAACTTGGAGGATGCCAATGCCAAATTGTTCAAGTTTAAAGAGGACTTCAAAGTCCATAGGGAAGAATTAGCCAAGAAAAATGAAGAATTGGTTGAGGTTAAAGGGAAGATAGAAGAAGAGAGAAGTGTGTAGGCTTTTGACATTTTGTTCAATACATACATAGAGAACCATGACTAAGGGCATCTCCAGTGGCTTCAGGGCTGAATATTCAGCCTGTTGAATATTCAGGCCTGAACCTAGGGTGGGCACCCAGTGGCCAGGCGTCCATTTAATGGGCACCTGATTTCCAGGCGTTCATTTTATGGGCGCCTGAACAATAGGAGCCCATTAAATGGGCGCCAGCCATCCCCCATATAGCCGACTCCCTCCCCTTCCCTCCTTACTTTCTACCTCATTTCCGTTTTATTTTTTTTAAACAAAATGCCGCCGCGTCTAACCAAAATTGCCCGAAGAACGGTTCACAGACATCCAGCGGAGCAAGCTGGACCGTTACACGTTCCGCCGCCGCCTAGAGTTTCACCAAATGATCTACGTGTACTACACGAGTTGCCAAATGGTTAGCGACATAGAGCCGAAACAGATTGACGACCGTACAGGTATGAATTGCAAATTAATATAACTGGTTATTTTAATATGTACATCACATACTCATATTAAATAACCGTTACTCTATCAAAAATTATTAATTCATAAATTATCTATATGGCCATTACATTCACTGTCGGGGTAGTTGGGCTAAGCGCATTTCCTAGTTTTATGACTCTCTTCCCAGTCCTAATATTCATAGGCTACAGGCCAGTCCTTTTGGTCTTTTTTTATCGATTAGGCCTGTTCAGTCTTTTGATCGACCTCTCATTCAGGCATTAGCTGAGAGGTGGCAGCCCACCATGCATACGTTTCATTTTTCAGATTTTGAGCTTAGTATCACTCCAGTTGATTTCTACATGTTCACTGGCATTGAGATTCGACGACATGGTCATCGACCTTTTCCATTTGATAATTTATACGAGTCGCCCAATTTGTTTACTATTTTTTTTACCACTGATAGATGTTACCTGTGTCACTAGTGGTTCTGTTAAGTTGACTTTCCTGCAGCAGTACAATCACCAGTTACATGGCAAGAGCCGATATGATGGATGCAGTTACTAGAGTGTTTCTATTGTACTTGTTTGGTTCGACCATTTTTCAAACAAAAAAGGTACGGTTTGACTAGGCTATTAAGCATCTCTTGCCAGATTAGACCAGCTGCATACTATTGACTGGGGCACAGCGATATTAGGCACCCTTTATACTGCACTAGATTCATTTGCGCTTGGCGAAGTTAGGCAGATATATGCTTCTTGGTATATTTTCCGTTATGGTACTACGAGTACATGAAAAACATGCGTCCCCGCATCCAAGACATGGCTACTCAGGCTGCTGAGCAGTACTTCCCTAGGATGAGATGATGGGAGACCATGTAGTACGTACATCATGTTTCCTTAGATGTACGGTATAACTTGATGGAGGCTAGGTCACAGCTTGATATGCATAGTCGAGGTAACATCATTCGAACTCCTTGGGCCTCACATTGGAATCATCTAGCAGATGTAGGTCTTCTGGTGGACGACCATCCCATAATGGTTGCATATTCACTATCTAGACGTAGGGTTGCTTTGCATACACCTGCATATATGCCTATGTGGTATTTGGGAGAGAGATGTGCTTATCAGATTACGGGTGATCGTCGTATACAATATGATCCTTTATCTTGCGAGGACATGTTTGTAGACATAGGGTGATTGGTGATCAGTACTTAGATGCTCTACGACAGGCTGGGTGGGTGGATAGTAGTACATTTTCATCGATGGGGATTATGATGCTTATTGGGATAGAGTAGCACCCCGTAGATTCATCGTACCAGATTATGTTTGTGGGGTCAACTCTGATCATATAGGACCTCACGTGACAGCCGGTAAAGTTCAGGTACCGCAGGTTTCATTTGACCTGATTCCGTCACAGTTCTCCCAGACTCCCATGTAGTTGGAGCCTGATACTACTTTTAGAGCATATGACGTGACATGTACTTTGATTGAGCAGCCTTTAGTCTTTCCAGATCATCCCGACTATCCTGGTGTGCCTTCAGTCGGGTTATATCCTCTGTATGAGGTACGTTTGTTGTTTATTGCCATTTTCCCTTTATTTTATGCTTAGTTTCTTACTATGTCAAATATCATATTTATGTAGTTTGCTGCTAGATTGGACCAGACCAGAGTTTCACTTGGTGTGTTTTGTGATATGACTCTTGCACATACACACGCCATGCATGATATTTACATGCAGATACACAGATGCTAGAGGCGCAGATTGATCAGCTATCAGCTAGACTTGCTATATATGAGCCTTTCGGATCAGAAGGCGAAGGTAATGCTGGTCCCAGTGGGTATGATGCTGGTGGTTTAGGTAAGGACGATGGGGTTGAGGACGATGGGGATGATAAGGACGAGGGAGAGGATGGTGATGGGGATGACGATGGTGATGAGGGAGATGATGATAATGGTGACGGGGATGGTGATGATGATGATGACGGAGATGATGATGAGGGGGATGATGCCGATGATGCTGACGACGACGGCGACGTTGCATCCCTTTTGTTGTATACCTTTTAGTTTATGCATAGTAGACGTTTTATTATATGTTATAGTTCCTATAGCTTATGTACTTATGTCATTGTTTGAGTATACTGTGTATTCTTTATGTTTACATAATTTCAGTTTCTTAGATTTTGGATGATGATGTTCGAGTATACTGTGAATTCTATATGTTTGTATATACTGTGAATTATATATGTTTGTTTATAATGTGAATTCTATATGTTTGTGCATACTTATAAGCACCAACTAGTGACGTATAAACATAAAAAAACTACTTGTGACATTAGAATTGAAGATATACGAACATAGAAAACTGATAAAAAACGACACGGTAATAATAGACCACAAATATGAAGAAACTAGACGTGACGATTAAACTACAACTCCTGTAAAGAAAGTCTAAGACGTCTTGTCTTCAGTTCTAGTACGTTTATAGGTTATGCCCCTTGGACATAAAGGATCATCCAATAATTCCGCGTAATTGCAACCATTCGGCCAAAATTGACATAGTTGGATTCGACGACCAATATTTTCTCCATCCACACGTACTACAACTTCAACTCCGTACCCTCACTGACAACAAACTGGGTGCGATTCAACTTCTTGCTCAATGGAAGGTTGAACTACTTGAACCTGGTTCTCAGGTTGTTCATATGCATGACGAACAACATGTTGTTTGTATGGTGGTTCAACCACTTCCTGAAGTCTCAACTGCTCAAGGTTTTGAAATTGACCATGAACATCTTCATAGTGTTGTTCTTGATAATCGATAAGCCAATCCTCATCAGTATGTGGACTTTCTGTAGGCACGTAACATGCATCTAAATCGATAGAAGAAGGCCAAGAAGGCATTGCGATGTAGAATTTATTGTTGTGAGTGAGGAAGAAGATGATTGTGAATGATGAATAAGTAAATCAAAAAGCGCATATATAAAAAACATTACACTTGTGCTACCACTACTTTTTAATCTGACAACAAACATTACACAAGAGCATATATAAACAAACATTACACATGTGCAACCACACTCCGTTCATTGCCCATGTGCTACCACTACTTTTGATCTGACAACAACAACAGACATTATTATTTGAAAAGACAATTCAGAAAGTTCTCTACACATTAATGAATGTTACATAACCAACTAGAAATATTGTTATCTTAAGGCCATCCAAATCATTCTAGCTAATTTTGGCATATGAAGTACGCATCATGGACTATGAAGGGAGTGCGGTATTTTAAATTGTATTGACCCTCATAAGCTGAACGTTCAGTGTCAAACACATTTTCCGATATTACCTCATTAATAATCTTTGTGTAACGCGTGCATGCCCTAGTAAAGTTTCCATATGCAGCCCTGACCTCTTGAGTCGTACGTCCGACTTGACAGCCCGCATCATTGTTGTAAAGTTCAGCCAGAGTGTCCCAAAAATGAATTATCATTAACTCCTGATTATCGCACATCTCACCGGTTTGTATGTAGTACTGCATAAGTAACTTCAATTCATGAGACGTAATTGTCATGTTGGACAATGTAGTTTGAATAATGTTAAGTTTTTTAATGATTTAAACAGATAACGATTTGTCAATTTATATAATGGATTATCCTTCTTTCCACTCAACAAAGCAGAGAATCTTGACCGACAAATGAAGTGGCTAGTGATTTGACCGCACACTTACCCACTTTCTCTCCACTCAACAAAGCAGAGAATGTTGACTGGCAAATAAACGTAGCTACAGAATGTGATTTGACCGCACACTGACCCTTCTTCTCTCCACTCAACAAAGCAAAGAATCTTGATCGACAAATGAATGTGGCTATAGTTCATGATTTGACCGCACACTAAGTCACCTTCTCTCCACTCAACAAAGCAAAGAATCTTGACCGGCAAATGAACGTGGCTACAGTTCGTGATATGACTATACACTTACCCACCTTCTCTCCACTCAACAAAGCAGAGAATCTTGACCGTCAAGTGAACGTGGCTACAGTTCGTGATTTGACCGTACACTAAGCCACTTTCTCTCCACTTAACAAAGCAGAGAATCTTGACCAGTAAATAACGTGGCTACGGTTCATGATTTGACTGCACACTAAGCCACCTTCTCTCCACTCAACAAAGTAGAGAACCTTGACCGACAAATGAATGTGGCTATAGTTCGTGATTTGACCGCATACTTACCCACCTTCTCTCCACTCAATAAAGTAGAGAATCTTGACTGACAAATGAACATGGCTATAGTTCATGATTTGACCATACACTAAGCCACCTTCTCTCCACTCAACAAAGCAGAGAATCTTGACCAGCAAATGAACGTGGCTACAGTTCGTGATTTGACCGCACACTAAGCCACCTCTCTCCACTCAAGAGTTAGTCATATATATATATATATAACCATATGGATCTCATACTTGTTCACCACAATTTAGTCTAACAAAACATTCAAATATCAGACAACTATCCTTAAATATCAAACAATGTCTGGAAATTTACTAAAAGCTAGATTGCTATGCAGTAGTGACTCTGAAGAAGACGCGTATGCGTTAGCGCATCAACAAGAGGAGGAGGAACAGATGGAGATATACCGTGAAGCATACGGTTCGACTTCTGAAAAACATGGTGGTTCCGTTATGGGTCGGAAATATATCAACCGTAACCAGCAAGCATTTCAAAAAACACTTATGCAAGATTACTTTGCCCGGGATCCAACTTACGGTCCAGAGATGCTTAAGCGACGATTCAGAATGAGTCGTCCATTGTTTTTAAGAATTCTCGAAAGTATTCAGCAGAATAATAATTATTTTGTTTACAAGCAAGGCGCTGCAAAAAAACAAGGTCTGAGTGGGCATCAAAAGATGACCACAGCTTTGAGGATGTTAGCATACGGTACACCCACCGAGGCACTTGACGACGCATATCGTATTGCACAGAGTACGGCGTTAAAAAAACTAAATCACTTCTATCAATTAGTTGTGGACATTTATGGGATGGAATATCTTCATTCTCCAAATGAGGCAGATGTAACGCGCTTGCGTGAAATGCATGAAAGCAAAGGCTGGCCTAGAATGCTTGGAAGTCTAAATTGTATGCATTGAGAGTGGAAGAACTGTCCAAAAGCTTTTCATGGAGAATATAACGGCAAAGAAAAAAACCTACTATCATCTTAGAAGCATTTGCCTCTCATGATTTGTGGATTTGGCATGCTTTCTTTGGAATGCCAGGTTCTCTTAACGACTTAAACGTTGTCGAACGATCTCATTTGTTTAATGATTTAGCGCAAGGTAAGTCAACTCCCAATCATTTACTCTTGGTCATAACACATGTGAGCATGGACACTATCTAGGAGATGGAATTTATCCTAAATGGAGTATGATTGTAAAGACATTGCAAACCCAATGGTGGCAAAACAGAAACAATAAGCCACAATGCAGAAAGGGCAAAGGAAGGACGTAGAAAGGGCGTTTAGGGTCCTTCAAGCAAGGTTTGCAATGGTCTGCAATCCATGTAGATTATGGAAGAGATCAAAAATGGCTACAATTATGTTCTATTGTATAATTCTACATAACATGATCATTGAAGATGAACGCGATATGGACTATCCCGATTTCGAGTATGATGGAGCACCCCGAATTGTTTCGCACAGCCACGTTACTAAATGAAGGACAGTACGCAATTCATGACGATCATCATGAAGTATATCATAATGCAGCTATTCATAATAGACTCCAAATGGATTTAATGGAGCATATTTGGAATTCTCATGGAAATCAGTAGTTCGGGATGGTGGATCTTTGTTTAATTACATCTATTTGCCTTTTTATTTCTGTAACAAAGTGTAGAATGCTGTAATTTTTATGTTTTTAGTATTATTTATGTTTGGTGAAGTAAATCTATATTGATATCTACAGAATGCACTGAAAAAAATGATATACCATTGAATATTTTAAAACTGAAAATAGCACGTGATTGAAAATATAAACTGAAGGTATATGGATATTTAAAATGCAATAACTAAAAATATCACATGAATATTTTAACTACATATGTTTTGTTCCTGATCTACTCTCAATAATGCGTAGTTTGTACTCCATCCAATATTGCATTGTAACTGGGTCCATTCGGTGACATCCTTTTACATTACTAAGGTCTCTTGGTGTTGCCGCTCTAGCTCAAACCGGCTCTTCTTAATCTCGGTCAATTCTTTTAACACGGCAAGCTTTTCCGCAATCCCTCTTTGGCATTCTGCATTTTCTCTTGAATGTTTTTCATGCATTTGGGCTAAACGAGAATCAATTTGAGATTGAACAGCAATTTTCTTCTTAGCTGCTCGTTGCCCAATTGGTCTAGCATCTTCATCAAATGAGGGTTCTGCTTCTTCGCCTTCGTTATCTGGGCATACATTAGAGTCCATATGAGAAGAATTGTCTGGGCTAGAATTATAATTAGTTCGACTTGTTTTTTTCTTGCCCTTCGACTTCGTCTGGACATCTCTTAAGCTTTTTGTGGTGTTTGAGCTCCATTTTTGTTGACTAACAAGCAAGTCATAGCAGCTTGCAAACTGATAGCAGTGTGGTTTCTTTGTACAATTTCTCTTGGAAATAATTTCAAGAATTGATCGTTCGCCATTCTCTTTTAAAAAAACAAAAACAAAAAAATGATATATTAACAAAGTGATCAGAAATGAATATAAATTAAAAATGATATTTTCCAAAAAGCTACCAATTTCGCTTCGCCGCCCATTCCACTTGGATTTTTTGTTCTTATTTTGTGAATCTGCGACTCGTAGAATTGTGTTTGTCGATTAATCTTCCCAAAACGACCCATGATAACAGACATTGACCTCGTCTTTTCAACATGCTTTTTGTTGTTGGCAGTCATGACTTTTACCCAAAATGTCTCTCCACTTTGGTCATTCCCCTTTACCGAGTCATTAGAAAAATGATAGTAAATATAACATAAATCCTTATCTTTATCGCCAGACCATGGAGCAGAAGAATGGAAGGATAGAGGGGGAGCGGTCGGGGGATGAATATTTTAGAAGGGTTGGGAATCAAAATCCCAACTATCCATATTCATGGCTTCGGTATGTGATTGAAACGTATGAGACATACTTTCAATATCATGGAATTGAGAATAGAATTGTAATAGAACAAGAGATGTGTGTATTACAATTTGAAAAATAGTCCGATATATGTAATGAAATCATAAATATGACCGTTTATAGCCTTTATAATTTTAAATATGACCGTTCATACCCGTTGGGGGTCAAAATATGACCGTTTATAACGTTTGTAATTTTAAATATGATAGATTATAGCCGTTGGGGTCAAAATATGACTGTTTATAGCCATTGGAGTTCAAAATATGGACCGTTTACAGTAGTTGCAGGTCGGAGTAAGGAGGTGTGCAGTAGATAAGGGGGGGTTGGGTGGAGGGGGCTTGGGCGCCCATTTTATGGACACCCAAGCCCCGGCGCCCATTAAATGGGCGCCTAAGCCAAGTTCAAGATCCTAAATTGGATCCTGAACTTTTAGCTTAATTTTCACACTGAATTTGACGACTAGACTTTTTTTACCAAATTCAGTATATAATCTCACCACTGAAGATGCCCTAAGACTCCCCATTTTCCTTCAGCTTCTTTGGGAAAAATGCTTCGATAATTAAGACAATTTGCAGTCTGTTGTATGAGAAAGCTAGAAAAGGTGGGGCTGGTACCGCTGAAGTCTCCATATTCCTTGAGTTAGAACAAGATTCTTCTCTTGATGATAATGTTCATCACTTTGTAATGAACAATCTTAAATTCTTCTCCTGCAATCTTGTTTTTTTATGAATTGGGGCATTAGATTTTGGTTACACTGATGATATGACTATATTTAATTTTATTTTTGCTAAAATATTTTACTTTTATTTTTCTATTTAAGATGTTTTCTTTTTACTAAGATTGAATTGAAGAAGATGAGTTCAACTTCTATTTCAGACTAAAAGATTATATGGAATCTAAGCAAGATTAAGAACTACCAATTGATGAAACTATTAGTACACATTAGAATCATCTTCATACGAGTAGGTTTCATAGTATTAGTTTAGCTAACAGCCTTGAAGATGTGAAAGACACACATGGCAAGCCTAGTAAAAAGAACTTATCAAGTCCCTTAAGCATAAGGCTTTAGATTAACCAACCATGTCTTAAATTTGACCGACCGACTTAGGTTTCTATCCAGTACCCAGATGATATTCTTTAGGAATTCTCAAAAATAATGAAACAACATCCAAGAGATAAGATCTTGAAACTAGAAGGACTTGAATTACTCCATAAATTTTACGGTCCGGAATTAAAGGTAACGCTGGAGTTATTCTTGGGTTTAAAAGCATGACTCGATCTCCTTTGGTCATCATTGAAGGAAAGTTAGTATAAAGCGATTTAGTTTTAAGATACATCTCTTAACTTATTTCAAGGATTATGCCTAGGCTAGAGCTTGGGGATTCATCGCTCTCAAAAAATTTAGTGTTGAACAAAATGCTCATTAATTACATTAGAATATAGGATTACTATGACTATGTGCTTGAATCATTAGTGACATATTAAGTTCCTTGGAACATTCTTTTTTTAGATGAAAGGGAGCTTGATCGTATCATGAGGATGGTATGTGAGACAAATCAACATACTGCTTCAAATCATACTGTTCTTTTGGTTATGTCGAGCCCTCAGGGAGTGAACCCAATGGAAATTATTCAAGACCTTAATGAGATTCAAGTTCTGGGATGCTCTTCCCCGATTATTAAATAGGAAGTTTTGTGCCATGGAAAGCCATAGTAGAAGAATAAGCTTAGTTGTACTCTTAATCATAGGCATGTGTCCTGTAATAACTTTAGTTTGTAACTTAGTTATCTTTTGTTTAGGCAGACTTCTTTTGCCTCTATATGACGCCATTTGTGGATCTATTAACATTGCTTTACCACGTCGGTATTAGAATACACGATATTATTATATATGTATGGTGTATAATATTAAGGAACTCTTGTCCTCTTGATATTGTATTTTAGCATAGTTCGAAGGTGTTATGGCCAATAGCTTTGAGTTTAAATAGGACCACTACCTTATTTATGATGCTCAATGCCCCATAGTGTTTTTTATTTTTGTGTAATAAAATAACCTTGTAAGGAATTGGGTATTGTCGTTATCTATTTAGATAGCTTATGGAATTCATTATTTGGAATCTTAGCCATATCTGATTTGTTATAGTTTTGCTAATAATTAAGTCTTTTGGCATGTAGTCTTCAGTGTTTGTCTATCCCCAAAGACTTGGGTCTACACATAAGGGATTTCTATGTTGACAAGAATCCATCTGCTAGGTACTCGGTCCTCACTAGGGGTTTCGACGGGAACCTTATCCATCGGTACAAAGTCTTTTGATAGGAGTGTCGATGGTAATCTTATCCGTAAAGTACCTAGTTTTTTGCTTGGGATTTTCTATTCGGCTTGTGATTGATTCACCCCGAGATTTTCCTTTATACATGGTACCATTGTTTGATTTTGCATGCATTGCCTATCGATTATAAAACCCAGATGATATAGCTTTCTTTTGTAGGGCTTGTAAGTGTATATCTAGAAGCGCATCACTATAGGGGTACGTGGGGAATGGATCCCTCAAGAAGGGATTGATCTCCTGATGCAAGGCTGTCCAATTGATTCTATAACTAAAATAAAGGGTTGGAGTCATTGAAATACCTACAAAAAATATTATAGTAATATACGAACACCTACTTAGGGTGGGAATTAACCTTCGATATAATTAGTATTTACTACGTAATAGGTTGCGGCTGCGTAACGCACTTTTCAGTACTACGTTGTGCCGAAACAAGGAAAACTTTTGTTTTCAAACAAACATTCCATCTGCAAAAGTCATATTTCATTTTTTTTTCTTTTTCTATTTTGCAAAAGTTATACAAGTAGCACTCCTATGCAATACTTTCTATAACATTTTATTTTTTGAAAATATATCGAGTTGGTCATTTTGTTGTACGACTTGCAATAATGATCTGTAATCAATTTACAAGAAGTTTTATAAGCATGAAACAAACCCATGACTAACCACAAAGAGAAATGAATGGGGGTTAGAAGATGGGATAGTGCCCGTTTTGTTTGAAATCATAATATGAGAACTTCAAGAAACCCAAAGGTATAATTTAGAAACTCCAATATTTTTCACTACGCATAAACTTGGTAGAAGGGGCAATCGCCTAAGGTAATAATCAAAAATCCAAGAATTCTAAGGGCCAATATAAGAAATCCAATAAGCGACCCTAAGTATAAACCTGGTAGAAACGGCAACTGTCAAGGGCGATATTTAGAAATCCAAGAATTTTAAAGGCCAATATATGAAACCGGATAAGTGCATCCAAGTAAAAACATGATAGAAAAGACAAATGCTAAAGGAAATATTTAGAAATCCGTGAATTCTGAAAGCTTCTTGAGAGAATTATTTTGAAATATAAGGTAGGTTGAGAAAGTTAAAACCTATGTAACCGAAGATATGGAGCTTTTCCAAAAAATACTAATACTTTGTTTCTATTTTGGATGAACCTTGTATTGACCGAAATATGGAGGATCTACTCCATTCATTTGCTAAAATATTTAAATTTGGCATAAGATGTTTCTCGAAAGAAAAAAACGATAAATTATATGCCATATCAAAATAAGGTTTAAAGATTTGTTCTTAATAAATTTAGAAAGCACCCTTTTTTAACCATTTTCTTAATGGCATAAGATAGCTTTCGACATTCATCAGCCTTGTTTCCATTTACGCGGTAATAAGTGCAACAATTTCAGCCTTTGAATTTTCTCTTTTTGGTGGGAGGTAATTGGGTAGGAAAGTCATTCATAAGTCTTTCGAAAGATCTGAGACTAGCTTTCATTCACTGGTGTAAAAATGCTATCCTTTTGTAGCTTCTTTCTAGGTTTATTAGTTATAGTAGTGGGATGAGGTCTTTTAGTAGTTTAAGCTGGGTCTATGTATTCCATCAGCTTGATACTCAGGTCTCTTACTTCGTCATTCAAGGCATTAATAATTTTATGGAGTTGGGTTGATTCCTAAAGGGATCGATGAAGATATCTTGAAAGCTGCCTAATTTGGAGAGCCTGAATTTCATAAATAGGGTTATATTCCCTTCATTTGAATCTTTAAAAGATAAAACTGATGAGACACTCATTGTTATCTTCTTTGATGAGTGAATCTAAAGGTTTATAGGCAATTTCAAGTTAAATTCCACAGTATTACTTCGTTGCTGGAGTTAGACATGGCTATTTAGGTAGAACAATTGATTTTTGAGATAGCGGAATGAAGGAATAGAGGTTCGGGCCCTCATTCTAGTGTCAAAAATGTTAGCTGAATTATTCGTCACACGCCAATACTCCAAAGATCAAAGAGGAAATGTAACATCCTAAATTTTTTTATCGATTTAAATTAATAATATATTTTAAACTTTTGGAATTTAATTTGAAATTGGAAAAAAAATCCTAAACAAATAAAAATAAGTGATAATAATATATAAATAAATTCCAAATTTTATTTTGAGTTGAAGACATTGAAATAATGAATATATTAAAAAGCCATTTTAATTTAAAAATCTTATATTTATGTATATTATAAATATGAATAAAATTGCATACATATTGAAATTCAATTTAAATTATTCAAGGTGAGTGTGAATATACAAATGGACATGAAAGTTTATATTTCAAGGTTGAAATTGAAGTTTGAATTTAAATTGAAAATAAATGTTTTAAAAATAAGTAGCATTTAAAATCATTAAGATGTAATATATGTAATGTGAATATTAGTTAAATTCTTTTAACATTGTACATATATATACATATATGTTCAAATTAACAAGGAATACATTTATTTATAAAGTGTATGTAATATAAAAATAAAGTTTATATAATTTTCTTGTCTTGTAAAAGATCACAGACGTAAATAAACATTCACATGGAAGATAGAGTAGAATAATTAACAAAATCTAGAGCTTATGATATCTTTTAACGAATGGTATGAAGACATCATTACTTAGATAAAATAATCAAATATAAAAAAATCAAAAAAAATTTCACCTTCCCAGTTCAAATTTTTAAACCTCCAAATCTCTAAAGTTTAGTAACCGAAAAGATTTTGCAATCTTAACTCCAACACTCAAGCAAGTAAAAAAAATCAGAAGAAAAAAAGGAAACTGCCTATCTTCAATTCAAGACTAAAATCTGAGAATCATCTTAAAGCTTCAAAAATGTAGTGTGTTACATCTCTCAGGTAAGTTTTTTAAACTTTATAGTTAATAAAATTATGATTTTTAAATCAAGTTTTAACAAACAAAGTTCAAAAAAAACTGCAGATTAGCTTGAACAGGGAGGGGCTTCAGGTTTTTGCTAATGCGGCAGCTTTCTAAAATAACTTAAAGGCAAGTATTTTTAAAAAAAAATTGAATTTGAAGTTATAATCTGTAAGGAAGAAAGAATTAAATACAATAACATTCAATCATTTGCAGGAAAATCAAGATCTAGGATAAATTTTACCTCTGGTTTTCAAGCTACAGAAAAATAAAAAGATTCTCTATTATATACATTCAAATGCAAGCAAAATAAAAACTACTGTTATTAATGAAATAAGTGAAGGAACATAACAAGAATAATGACAGATCTATAACTATAATTTGCAGATCTAAAACCCTAAGTTTCAAACTAAGAAAAGAAGGAAAAGTCACGGGCTTTATTTTCTTTTGAAAACTGTCAGGAACTTTTGGAAATAATGTGAGTAAACCCTTGTTTTTTTTTCAATCTTTTGTTGCTGTGTGAATGCTTGAATGATTAGGAAAGTTTAAACTTGGGTTTGCATGCAAGAATCTTGAGTATATGAATGAATTTTTGGCCTGTGTATGTTGATTGTACAAGAATGCAATCCTTGTTTTAGCTTCAGGATATTAAAGCCCGTCAAACCCCTTCTTTCCCTCTGTCCCTATTTAATCTAAATGATAAACTATGGTTGGTCAGGCCTTATGTTTCAGTAGACAAGATGGAGTTTGTTTAAACTTGTACTATGTTTTTTTTAGTAATAAATCAAAGCAAGTTTTGAAATTTCCTTTTTACTGGAACTATAGAAATCATAGTTCATCTAAACTTTGGTTTACAGGGTAACCCACATCAAAATCTAAATCTCTCTCCTCCTCTTTACTTCTGAAAAGGAATGAAAAACAAGTTAAAAATATCGTTTAAATCTGTATTGTATTTGAGTAACGAATTAAGGTAAAATTTATATAGTTTTCTTCCTGGAAAATGCAAAACACCGTCACCATCCAAATAAGCAAGAAATTTGAACATCACAAATTCTTTTTTCAGTAATATCATTTGAATCTCCTACAAAAATGAGGATTTTTGAAACAATAATTTAGATTTTTCATTAACTCTTCACTGAGGTATTTGAGATGATCCGAAAAATGAACATATGCCAAATTCCGGGGACCAAGTGGATCGTGGCCCTCGAATTCGTCGTCACAGATCGTTTGAATGTTCAACATCACTAGAAAAATATTACTGGAATTTATAAATCATGGAATTTTTGATTCGAGGTCAAACTAGGATTAAAGAACCCTTTTCCGTTCACGTTCGAAAAGATGGTGCTACGCCATCAATAGGAGATCGGAATGCGTGTCAATGGTGCAAATCGATGCGTCGCACGATGCTGGAGCTTGGGCCCAAATTTGGTGACCGATAATGGCCAGAGGAGGTGGCGCGAGAAGATTTACCGATGAGGTCCTGATGGGTTGTTTTGGGTCAAAGTGCCTCGATTCTCGTTTCAAAATATTTTTCAAATTCTGGGTACTTGTGGTGTTTTGGGGGATGGAGGTCGACTCGTTGGTGGCCACAGCTCTGACCAACGATGGCAAAATTGGTCGTGCGCGTGCACATGAGGGTTATGGCGTCAGCTGTGATGGGTGAAGAAGGAAGGCAACTCGAAGCAGTACGCGGGGGATTGAGGGGAAAAACTCAAAGACGAGCTCGTGTCTTTTTAACTTTGTATCGAGAGATTTTACAACTTAAACAAAATTTTGAAAAAAAAATGTCACTCGGGTAGATTTTGGTTGAAACTCAAAGTAGGGGGATGTTTGTCTCGGGGTAAAACTCGAAGCAGTCTCGGGTAGGCATGCAAACAGCAAAGAAACCCAGTTTTAATTAAATTTTGGAAAACAAGTTAAAAAAAATTCTGAATAAATTAATGAGAGTTGTAAATGGAATTGGAGTAAATGATATTGAGTTAATTATTTAAAATTATAAAGTTCAAGAATATTTCAAATTTTATGAAAGTTGTTTTGAAATTTAACTTAAAAAAATTTAAAAGCAAAGAAAATATCCAAGTGTTAACCTTAAACCAAATTTATTTTGAAATAGTAATTAACAATTAATGTTTGTAATGGTTTTTTTTAATCAATAATTAAAAAATTAAAGAATAGTCAATGAATAAAGGTAATTAAACTTAATTAATTAACAATTAAGAATTTATGAATTAAGAAAATCAAATAAAGGACTAATTAATTAATAAAGCCAACTAAGATTTAATTAATTCATAATTAAGTAAAATTAAACATTGATTTAAAATAATAAAGATAATTATATGGTTAATTCACCTTAATCACAATCACCTTAATCAAAGATAATTGACCATCATCAAATATTCTGTAATGGATTGATAATTTTGTTGTGTTACTGTGATTGCTTTGTGATGAACTGTGATTTGTGATTTTTTCTCATATGTATGTGAAAACCCTTTTTGCCTGTAAAACGGCATATAAACTTCGATGCGACAGGAAGTCGAATTTCAGTTTGTTATCCGAAACCCACATCGAACCTTGAATATGAATCCTTGTGATTGATACACCCACATGTTTTAAACTTGAGCGCTCACTATTCGGATTAGCCGGGAGAGGACCTTTGTGTCATATAACCCATTCTGAATGGTGATTCGACGAAATGGATAGCATTTGAAGACGGTGTGGAAGACCGGGTGTCTTCGAAAATGATAGGATAACCAATCGATTATCTCTGCACCGAGTTGCTCCGGTATAGGGATTCCCTAAGTGATGGGAAGTCCGATCGGGATTGTGGACACCCGGATTTTCAAGGGCTTCTTCCTTTATTGGATGAAGCGCCTTCGGTTCTGTTTGAACCCGGAAAAGACTTGTATGGTCCTGTGTCTGACACTACACTTTGAGATATAAAGCCGATTTCTTTCAAATACACATCTGTTGGTGGCGGAGAATTTATTCTCTTGGCTTAACACCCTTCTCTGAGACGTACGAGCTCAGAGGTTATGTAATTGAAGGTTATCGGCGATATACTCCCAATTTGGTAGTGTGGCATGCTAAGTGCAATTGTGTATTGGTGATCATTAGTTGATCATTTGTGATCAAATCGTGGCTCTCGTGTAAAGCGTAGCTTTGTGGACAAGACCTCATCGGACCTCACACCCCAGAAATGGTCGAAACAGGAAAGATGCGGCAAGGTTATGAGGGTCGTGCCCTTTAGGGTATTTCATTTCCTTCTGGAAAAAGGTGTGTTCATGGTATGGAGCCCAGATACTTACCTATGTGGTTGCTTCAATCTCATTTACTGTGTGGTTGTTGCTTTGTGATGGAGGGCCCTCGGATAAAGGTCCCAAAGGACCAGGGAATGACATACTCGAGTAGTAGTTGCCTCGTTACAGAGGTAACCCGGCCTTGGGCAGAGAGCCGGGTTGGTTCTCGGGGCGTCCTGCTAAAGGCATACCCGTGTGGCAGTAGGAAGTTCCTTAGTCTGACCATTTATTGGAAATCCAATCAAAATAATACGCGCCCTGTACAGTTTTAGTTGTATAACCTACCATGAAATGTGGCGGTAACCTTCTATTGAACATGGTAGCTATAGTAGGCATACGATACTGGTCGTATGCTGGTTCTAGGATTTATATTATACTTTCGAAATGGCTTTCTACACTATACACTAGTAATAATATCGAAGAAGTTTACCCGTATCAAGCATATTTGACTATCCTAAGAAGAAATCTCCTCCAATTCTGTGATTGCATTGTGTGTGTGGCGGGAGTTCTTATGGTAGTTTCATTTTCCAAAAGCATACCGGTTTTCCTTGTATAAATCTGTTTTATTTGAAAGCAACTGTCTTTGTTTACTCATACCAGTCCCATGACTGACCCGGAGTTTATTGTTCTTTTCTAAACTCTGGGTGCCCACCATTTCTACACGGGCAGCCTAGTAGCAGATTTTCTGTATTTTGGCATTAGATATATTTTGGAGTATTTTGGTTTGGAGACTATCGTTTTTTGGGGGCTTTTACCTTAGAGACATTTTGGAAGCTTTTTGATTTTAAGGTGCTTAGTTTGGAGTTCACTATCATTCTCTTTCTTTGAAGACTTTTGGCATATGATGGAGTTCACTATCATTCTCTTTCTTTGAAGACTTTTGGCATATGATCACTTGTTGCTCTATTTTGATGTTCTATTTGGAGTTGTGATTCATGTATTATGAAACTCTGATGTTGTAACAGATATTATTATGATGTTGTATTTGTGATGATGTTCATTTTATTTCCACTATTTTATATTCATCTAATGTTGTTATAAGCTCCATGCGACTGGAGTTCGATGTTTGAATCATTGGCAGTCGAGTACAAGTGAGGTATTTGATGTCAATTTTCGAACATGAGATTTCGGGTCGTGACATGAAAAGGAATGCAACACGAGGACTTCCCAGGAGGTCACCCATCCTAGTACTACTCTCTCCCAAGCACGCTTAACTTCGGAGTTCTGATGGGATCTGGTGCTTTAGTGCTGGTATGATCGCACCCGAAATCCAATGTTCGAAAATTGACATCAAATACAACACTTGTACTCGACTGCCAATGTTTCAAACATCGAACTCCAGTCGGATAGAGCTTATAAGAAAATTAGATGAATATAATACAGCGGAAATAAAATGAACATCATGCATTACATCACAGATATAACATCATAATAATATCTGTTACAACATCAGAGTATCATAATACATGAATCACAACTCTAAATAGAACATCAAAATAGAGAAACAAGTGATCACATGCCAAAAGTCTTCAAAGAAAGAGAATGATAGTGAACACCAAACTAAGCACCTTGAGATCCAAAAGCTTCCAAAATGTCTCTAAGGTAAAAGCCTCCAAAAAACGATAGTGTCCACACCAAAATACCCCAAAATATAGCTAATGCCAAAATACGGAAAACCTGCAACTAGGTTGCCCGTGTAGAAATGGTGGGCACCCAGAGTTTAGAAAAAAACAATAAACTCCGAGTCAGTCGTGGGACTGGTATGAGTAAACATAGACAGTTGCTTTCAAATAAAATAGATTTATACAAGGAAAAACGGTATGCTTTTGGAAAATGAAACTACCATAAGAGCTCCCGCCACACACACAATGCAATCGTAGAATTGGAGGAGATTTCTTCTTATGGTAGTCAAATATGCTTGATACGGGAAAACTTCTTTGATATTATTACTAGTGTATAGTGTAGAAAGCCATTTCGAAAGTATAATATAAACCCTAGCCACCATACGACCAGTACCATATGCCTACTATAGCTACCATGTTCAATAGCAGGTTACCGCCACATTCCATGGCAGGTTATACAACTAAAACCATACATGGCGCGTATTGTTTTGATAGGATTTCCAACAAATGGTCAGGCCAAGGAACTTCCTACTGCCACACGGGTACGCCTCTGGCGAGACGTTCCGAGAACCTACCCGGCTCTCTGCCAACACAAGGCCGGGTTACCTCTGTAACTAGGTAACTACTACTCAAGTATGCCATTCCCCGGTCCTTTGGGACCTTTATCCGAAGGCCCTCCATCACAAAGCAGCAACCACACAGTAAATGAGATTGAAGCAACCACATAGGTAAGTATCTGGGCTCCATACCATGATACCACGTTTTTCTAAAAGGAAATGACATACCCTAAAGGGCACGACCCTCATAACCTTGCCGTATCTTTCCTGTTTCGACCATTTCTGGGGTGTGAGGTCCGATGAGGTCTCGTCCATAAAGCTACGCTTTACACGAGAGCCATTCTTTGATCACAAACGATCAACTAATGATCATCAATACACAGCAGCACTTAGCATGCCACACTACCAAATTGAGAGTATATCGCTGATAACCTTCAATTACATAACCTCTAAACTCGTACGTCTCAGAGAAGGGTGTTAAGCTAAGAGAATAAATTCTCACCACCAACAGATGTGTATTTGAAAGAAATCGGCTTTATATCTCAAAGTGTAGTGTCAAACACACGACCATACAAGTCTGTTCCGGGTTTGAACAGAACCGAAGCAACTTCATCCAATAAAGGAAGAAGTCCTTGCAAATCCGGGAGTCCACAATCCCGATCGGACTTCCCATCACTTAGGGAATCCCTATACCGGAGCAACTCCGTGTAGAGACAATCGATAGGTTATCCTATCATTTTTGAAGGCACGCGGTCTTCAACACCGTCTTCAAATGCTATCCATTTCGTCGAATCACTATTCGAAATGGGTTATATGACACAAAGGTCCTCTCCCGGCTAATCCGAATAGTGAGCGCTCAAGTTTAAAACATGTGGGTGTATCAATCACAAGGATTCATATTCAAGGTTCGATGTGGGTTTCGGATAACAAACTGAAATTCGACTTCCTGTCGCATCGAAGTTTATATGCCGTTTTACAGGCAAAAAGGGTTTTCACATACATATGAGAAAAAATCACAAATCACAGTTCATCACAAAGCAATCACAGTAACACAACAAAATTATCAATCCATTACAGAATATTTGATGATGGTCAATTATCTTTGATTAAGGTGATTGTGATTAAGGTGAATTAACCATATAATTATCTTTATTATTTTAAATCAATGTTTAATTTTACTTAATTATGAATTAATTAAATCTTAGTTGGCTTTATTAATTAATTAGTCCTTTATTTGATTTTCTTAATTTATAAATTCTTAATTGTTAATTAATTAAGTTTAATTACCTTTATTCACTGACTATTCTTTAATTTATTAGTTATTAATTAAAAAATCATTACAAACATTAATTGTTAATTACTATTTCAATTTGGTTTAAGGTTAACACTTGAATATTTGCTTTACTTTTAAATTTTTATTAAGTTAAATTTTAAAACAACTTTTATAAAATTTAAAATATTCTTGAACTTCGTAAATTTTAAACAATTAACTCAATATTATTTACCTCTAATTCCATTTACAACTGTCATTAATTTATTCAGAAATTATATTTTAACTTGTTTTTGCAAAATTTAATTAAAATTGGGTTTCTTTGCTGTTTGCATGCCTACCCTAGACTGCTTCGAGTTTTACCCCGAGATAAACATCCCCCGCGTACTGTTTCAAGTTGCCTCCCTTCTTCCCAAACCCATCACAGCTGACACCATAACCCCCCATGTGTGTGTGCACGGCCAATTTCGCCACCGTTGGTCGGAGCTGTGGCCACCAACGATTCGACCCCCTCCCCCAAAACACCACAAGTACCCAGAATCTGAAAAGATTTGGAAACGAGAATCGAGGCACATCGACCCAGAACAACCCATCAGGACCTCATCAGTAAATCGTCTCGTGCCACCTCCTTTGGCCGTTATCGGTCACCAAATTTGGACCCAAGCTCCATCATCATGCGATGCATCAATTTGCACCATTGACACGCAGTCCGATCGCCTATTGATGGCGCAGCACCATCTTTTCGAACGTGAACAGAAAAAGGTTCTTAAACCCTAGTTTGAGCTCGACTCAAAAATTCCATGAGTTATAAATTCCAGTAGTATTTTTCTAGTGATGTTGAACATTCAAACGATCTGTGGCGACGAATTCGAGGGCCACGATCCACCTGGTCGCCGGAATTTGGCATATGTTCATTTTTCAGACCATCTCAAATACCTCAGTGAAGAGTTAATGAAAAATCTAAATTCTTATTTCAAAAATCCTCATTTTTAAAGGAGATTCGAATGATATTACTAAAAAAAAGAATTTGTGATGTTCAAATTTCTTGCTTATTTTGATGGTGACGGTGTTTTGCATTTTCCAGTAAGAAAACTATATAAATTTTGCCTTAATTCATTACTGAAATGCAATGCAGGTTTATACAATATTTTTAACTTGTTTTACATTCCTTTTCAGAAGTAAAAAGGAGGAGAGAGATTTAGATTTTAATGTGGGTTACCCTGTAAACCAAAGTTTAGATGAACTGTGATTTCCATAGTTCCAGTAAAAAGGAAATTTCAAAACTTGCTTTGATTTATTACTATAAAAAAACATGGTACAAGTTTAAACAAACTCCATCTTGTCAAATGAAACATAAGGCCTGACCAACCATAGTTTATCATTTAGATTAAATAGGGACAGAGGGAAAGAAGGGGTTTGACGGGCTTTAATATCCTGAAGCTAAAACAGGGATTGCATTCTTGTACAATCAACATACACAGGCCAAAAATTCATTATATACTCAAGATTCTTGCATGCAAACCCAAGTTTAAACTTTCCTAATCATTCAAGCATTCACACAACAACAAAAGATTGAAAAAAACAAGGGTATACTCACATTATTTCCAGAAGTTCCTGACAGTTTTCAAAAGAAAATCAAGCCCGTGACTTTTCCTTCTTTTCTTACTTTAAACCTTGGGGTTTTAAATCTGCAAATTATAGTTACAAATCTGTGATTATTCTTGTTATGTTCCTTCACTTATTTCATTAATAAAAGTGGTTTTTATTTTACTTACAATTGAATGTATATGACAGAGAAGCTTTTTTATTTTTTTGCAGCTTGAAAACCAGAGGTAAAATTTATTGTGGATCTTGATTTTCCTACAAATGATTGAATGTTATTGCATTTAATTCTTTCTTCCTCACAGATTATAACTTCAAATTCAAATTTTTTTTAAAAAAAATCCTTGCCTTTAACTTATTTCAAAAAGCTACTGCATTAGCAAAAACCTGAAGCCCCTCCCTGTTCAAGCTAATATGCAGTTTTTTTGAACTTTGTTTGTTAAAACTTGATTTAAAAATCATAATTTTATTAACTATAAAGTTTCAAAAACTTACCTGAGAGATGTAACACACTACAGTTTTGAAGCTTTAAGATGATTCTCAGATTTTAGTCTTGAATTTAAGATAGGCAGTTTCCATTTTTTCTTCTGATTTTTTTTTACTTGCTTTAGTGTTGGAGTTAAGATTGCAAAATCTTTTTGGTTACTGAACTTCAGAGATTTGGAGGTTTAAATTTTTTAATTAGGAACGTGAAAAGTTTTCTGAATTTTATTATTTAATTATTTTATCTGAGTAATGATGTCTTCATGCCATTTATTAAAAGATATCATAAGATCTAGATTTTGTTAATTATTCTACTCTATCTTCCATGTGAATGTTTATTTACATTTGTGATCTTTAACAAGACAAGAAAATTTTATAAACTTTATTTTTATATTACATACACTTTATAAATAAATGTATTCCTTGTTCATTTGTATATATATGTACAATGTTAAAAGAATTTAACTAATATTTACATTACATGTATTACATCTTAATGACTTTAAATGCTACTTATTTTTAAAACATTTATTTTTAATTTAAATTCAAACTTCAATTCCAAACGTGAAATATAAACTTTCATGTCCATTTGTATATTCACACTCACCTTGAATAATTTAAATTCAATTTCAATATGTATGCAATTTTACTCATATTTATAATATACGTATATATAACATTTTTAAATTAAAATGGCTTTTTAAAACATCATTATTTCAATGTCTTCAACTCACAATAAAATTTGGAATTTATTTATATATTATTATCACTTATTTTTATTTGTTTAGGACTTTATTTTTTCCATTTATTTTCAAATTAAGTTCCAAAAGTTTAAAATATATTATTAATTTAAATTGGTAAAAAATTTTGGGATGTTACAGGAAACTTCGATCAAACTATTTGTCAAATGTTTCAACGGGATGGTTACCAAAAGCCTTTTATGAAGGGTGGAAGTTTGTTAGGTTTCTAAGGGATGAAATCAAAAGAAATGTGTAGTAGTGTAATTCAAGATATAATGCAATGAATAAAGCCAAAAGTAAAAGTATTGGAAATAAAGACACTGAGAGTAGTAGTGGTTCGAGCTAAAATTCCAACGTCCATTATACTTTCCTTTGTTGGAGTTAATTTAAATAGTTGAGATGTTGCTATAATGATGAGTTAGGTAAGTTCACCATTAATAAATTTTGATATAAGCTCTAATACAGGAAGGTACAATTTTTACTTATTGTTAACTCGCCTTTTGGCAAGGCCATACACGGGCGGATTTAACCTAACAGACTTCACAATTATCGAGGTCGTTGAGTTTTAGAGTTATGATTGTATGGTCCAGAAGTCAACTACAGATAATAACATGAAGCTAGGATTAAACATGTAACGACCCGTAAATTTTAATGATTTTTATAACATAATTAAATAATTTTTTCTTGAAAATAAATAATAAAATTTTTGCAATGAAAATTTTATATTTGTAATACGTCCATTGAAATATAGCAAGTGTCGGATTTTCATTTGAAAATATGAAAGTTAGATCTGTTGTGAAATTTCAATTTAAATTTTAAATTAGTTAATTTGGTGGAAGTAAAAAAATTTTAAAATTTAAATATTTTTATATAATAAGATTGTAAATCATTTCTGAGCCGGTTGTCATATTTTCTTTCACCAAATTTAGACTGTTATAACTCCGTCTATCTTATTTTTGGTAAACTAGCAGCAGTTTGGCAGTGAATATCAACTTTTGATAGGATTATCGTATCTATAATATCTGTGTACCGTTCTGTTCGTCTCGTCGTGCTAATCTTCACAGTATATTCATTTGCATGTTTTAGTGTCCGGTACGCGACGAAACCCACAGAACGGTTAACCGTACTGGTACCCATTTCTGAAACCTTTTGTTTTTCTCCTTCCATTCAATTATCCATCATATTGTATAAACCATAGCCACTAATGTTTTATATTCTCGGAAATTAATATCCAGATTTCCCTATTCCCTCTGTCAATTTTTTGTCTTCTCATTCCTCTGCTTCCTCTCTGTCGTTCTGTAAAACATAATAAAGTAATATAAGTTTGCATATAATTACTCTTCGAAACATGGTTCTCCTTGGTTTGCTTGATAGAAAAGATATAAAAGTTTATATACATTATTGCTGAAGCTGTCATATGTTTCGCATGGAACAGCTTGACCCTGAAGCTCATCTTCTTCCCGATGGCCAAAACTTTTGCACCCGCCTCCTCCATCTATTTTCCAACATTCATCTCTCTCTCATTAACCCACGTCCACTCTGACCCCCGCCATTTTTCACGCAAGCAGTCGCACACTTCAACAACGCTGATCACTCGAGTACCCTTCTGCGAAACGACCTCTTCCTCCTCTCTTCCACACAACAACCAATCAGAGCCACCGACCTCCCAGAACCCACCAACGCCTTCAACCGCCCTTTCCCATTAGCCCTCTCAAAGCCTCACGTCCTCTCCCCATCTTATCACCACATTTCTCCACCCTACATCCTAATGGTCAAGCTCACTCATAAGGCAGCCACTAAGACCCACGAACCCTCGCTTCCCACCATCTCCTTGACCACTTGTTCCACCCTGTCCTCTGCCACAGCCTCCGACCTCCACCCTGACGCCAACACCGCACGCCAGAACCCCGACCTCTTCCTTTCCTCCACCATCCACAACCCGCGTCCGTGCCTGCTCCCCTGAAAAAAGGCAAGTTATATAAAAAAAATTATATTTTAAAGCCTGCTCTCTTTCAACCTGAGCTATCTCACGCAACCATGCCAACTAGCCTCGACCTGCGCCAGTCACCAAGCCCTTCCGCCTTAAACCCGTACGCCAAGTGCAGCTTTACCTTTTATTTTAATATAAATATTGTTTACAAATTATGGTTTAAATTTTGTTTTTAAAAAAAATATAAGTATATAATATATGACGCTTTCGTATATTGTTTTAAGTATATAATATTAATTTGTTTAAATGTTGATTTCTAAAATATATATAATATATAAAGATTTTAGTTTATTATGTTTTAAAAATTAATGTTGATTTTAAAATATGTAATTGTAAAGATATTATTTTAATATGTGTTTGTTAAAATATATATACACATATATAAAGACATTTTTTTTATATGTGTTTTCAATTAAATATTGATTTTAATGCAATATATGCACACACACAAATATATATATATATATATATATATATATATATATATATATATATATTATTCAAATATGTATATATTTTATTTCCCATCAAATAAAGGAATAACCGTAGTATGAAGAGAGTTCTGACTCAAGTATGATATTGGATAATACGGTCTGCTCAAATTTACAACACGCGGACTGCACTATCTCTGGGCCAAGCTCATTTACCCCTTTTGTTTTATAAATACAACTGTTGGCAGTATACTGTATTTTTTAATCTTGTAAAAAAAATACAAAAGTATAATAAAAAGCAGAGATTATTCTTCTTTACTTTTTCGATTTGGTATCAGAGCCAGGTTAAATCAAAATTGCTTAACAGCAAGTTTTGATTGATTCAATTTCCCTCATTAGAATAGAATTTCATCACTTGAGAGTATATGCACACAATCAGATTGTTGTGCACAGTATTTTACTTGAGTAATCATCATCTAAATCTTGTGCCGTGCCAAGAAGAAGAGTCTCAAAGGGTTCTCATCATCGACAACTCATCGGCTGCACAATATCATCAGAATACTCAAGTTTTCTTTAGCCTACTCACCCACTGTGTCGCGCCAAGAAGTTGGAGTCAGAACATCATCATCACCCTCCAGTCTTCGGCTACACTTCTTGATTTGTTTCAACATCTCTTCTGTTCTGCTATCACTCTCAAGATGGGTGAAGAAAGCAGCAATGTCGCTGTATCACCAAGATCAGAATCAAGAACTGGTCAAGATCAGACAAGTGTCACCCAAGATCTACTCAAACCCATCATCAAACCACAGAGCCAAGTAATCACCATCCAATTAGATGAATCTAACTACCTTCTATGGAAATTTCAGGTTGAGACAGCAATAAGAGGCTATGGCTTGCAAGAATTTGTCTATGGTACAATGATTACACCACCAAGATTCACTGCAGACAATGAAGGAAAGCTAATCAATAACAAGGATTACATTACACATGAAAGACAAGATAGCCTAATCAGTTCTTGGCAATTGTCTTCCATAGGCACAAACTTGTTGCCTCAATTGGTTGGATGTAAAACTGCGCATGAAATCTGGCATACAATTGAACAAATATTCAGTTCACAATCTCCAGCAAGAATAATGCAATACAAAAGACAGCTGCAAAACTTAAGAAAAGATAGTTCAAGTACGAGAGATTATCTGTCAAAAGCCAAAACCATATGTGATCAATTAGCTTGCGCAGGTCACAAGATAACAGATACAGAGCAAATACTATGTATACTAGGTGGTCTCGATGACGAATACGAAGCAGTAGTAGCCATTATATCATCAAATGAAAAACTACCATCACTACAGAGTGTACATGCAATGCTCCTTGCTCATGAGGGCAGAATAGAGCAGAAGAAATCAACAAACTTGGAATACAATGTAAATCATGTCTCTGCTAACAGGAACAGAAACCAAGAAAAGAATCAAAGTAACAGAAATCAATCAAACAACTATAGAGGTGGTCAATCCAGCAGAGGCAGAAATAGAGGTGGAAGATGGAACTACAACAACAACAGTAGACCAAGTTGTCAGATATGTAAAAGATATGGCCATACTGCAAATAAGTGCTATTTTAGGTTTGATGCAAATTTCACACCAGTGCAACAAAATAATAACACAAGACCACAAAATCTCAGTGCCAATATGGTAAACATGCATCAAGAATCAAAATTAGAAAATGCAGACACTAGCACAGCAAGGATTGAAGACATTCATGATGATAACTGGTATCCAGATTCTGGTGTAACCAACCATGTGACAAACAACCTGAATCAGTTGAATCTTGGCAACAGGGAATACAAAGGTAAACAATTACTTTATATGGGTAATGGAAAATCTGCATACATATCTCATATTGAAAATGCAAGTATTAATGGTACCGGACAACTTTATCTCAAGAACCTATTGAGAGTACCATTAATTAGAAAAAATTTGATGAGTGTTTCACAATTTGCTAAAGACAACAATCTCTATTTTGAATTTCACTCAACACACGGCTTAGTAAGAGATAATCTAACTGATGAAATTCTATTGCATGGTAGAGAACATAAGGGGTTATACAAATTTGATGCCACAAGTCCAAGAAAATCTGAACATGAAAGCAAATGGTGTCATATTTCTGAAATTAAAAATGTTGAAAAGCATGTTGAAAAATTTGATGCTTGGCACTGTAAACTTGGACATCCTAGTATAAATATTGTAAAACACGTACTGAACAATTGTGATGATATTCTTGTTGATAAAATCCCTACTTCTTACATATGCACATATTGTCAGTTAGGCAAAAGTCATAAACTTGCATTTCCATATTCTGAGACTATGTATAATAACTCACTTGAACTAATTGCAACAGATCTCTGGGGACCTGCTCCGATTAGTACTGACTATGGTTATAAATACTATATCTCATTCATTGATGCACACTCTAGATTTGTATGGATTTATTTCTTAAAATCGAAATCTGAGACTAACAATGCAGCGATGCAATTTATTGCAAATGCTGAAAGACAGACAAATAATCAGGTAAAAATCTTTCAGTCAGATGGAGGTAAGGAATTTCTACCACTAAAAACATTTTTTCAAAGCAAGGGAATCACCCACAGAACTACATGTCCCTACACTTCAGAGCAAAATGGTCTTATAGAGAGAAAACATAGACATATTGTTGATACAGGCTTAACTTTACTAGAACAAACATCTATGCCACTCAAATTCTGGCCAGATGCATTTTGTACAGCAGCCTACTTAATTAACAGACTGCCTACAAAGGTTCTTGATTAAAAGAGCCCTTTGGAAGTGCTAACCAAAGTTAAACCAAATTACCAAAACTTAAAGATAATTGGGTGTTAGTGTTTTCCCTATTTAAGACCATACAATTCGCACAAGCTTGATTATAGGTCAAAATCATGCACATTCATAGGCTATCCTATTAGTCAAAAGGGGTACAAATGTCTTGATAGTAATGGTAGAGTATATATATCTAGACATGTTGTATTCAAAGAAGATGAATTTCCTTTTAGCAATGCAGATATCAAAACCTCTCAGAAAATATACAATACCAAGCACTCCATACCTCCAGCATCATTCTCACCTGAAATAATCATACCAATTCAAAGTGAAGGTGTTGTTGATGAAAGAACTTCTGACTCACAACACACAATGCCTATCAACGAGCTAGGTCATGAGCAAACTGAAGAATCACCAAGGAATGACAATATTGAATCTGACAGTAACTGTGTGGGAGATCTATGCTCAATATTGAATGAACAACAGTCAATCAATACCCAACAAGAGACCACCAATGATGACTGTAACCAATCCACTATTCCTGCTAGCAATGGACATCACATGATGACTAGGGCCAAAAGTGGTATTTTCAAACCAAAAATATACAATACTGAACTTGATACAAGTGAACCAAGCACTTATCAACAAGAAATTGTTGACAACAATTGGAAAATTGCCATGACAGAGGAATATGATGCTCTAATCAAAAATAAAACTTTGGATCTTGTTCCACTACCCAAGGACAAAAATGTCATAGGATACAAATGGACATACAAACTGAAGAAAAATCTAAATGGCTCAATTCTTAGGCACAAAGCAAGATTGGTGGCAAAAGGGTACTCACAACAAAATGGGTTTGACTTTAATGAAACTTTTTCCCCAGTTGTGAAGCCCATATCAATCAGGATAATATTAACAATTGCTTTGCATAAGAATTGGGCTATTCAACAATTAGATGTTAATAATGTTTTCTTAATGGTGATTTACAGGAAGAAGTATACATGGAGCAGCCATATGGGTTTACAGTAAAAGGCAGTGAGCAACTGGTATGCAAATTGAATAAAGCACTTTATGGTCTTAAGCAAGCCCCAAGAGTCTGGTTTGACAAGCTTAAAACCATACTATCCATTCATGGCTATACTCAAACAAAATCTGATAATTCCTTATTTACTAAATTCTCCAATCATACTATGACTTATATACTAATTTATGTAGATGATTTTATTATTACAGGGAACAGTCAGTTAGAGATTAATCACATAACTCAATGCCTGAAGAAGGAATTTTCCATCAAAGAGTTAGGTGAACTAAACTATTTTTTGGGAATTGAAGTAAAGAGGTTATCAAAGTCAAAGATGCAACTAAGTCAGAAAAAATACATCAATGATATTTTAATAAGAGCCAAGATGGATAAAGCAAATTCTCTTCCTACTCCAATGACAAGCAATCTACATCTTTCAAAGGACAAAGGAGAGCCTATACAAAATGATAAACAATACAGGAGTATAGTGGGAGCACTTCAGTATGTCACAATAACTAGACCAGACATATCTTATAGTGTCAATAAAGTAAGCCAGTACATGCAAAAGCCATTAGACACTCATTGGAAGGCAGTAAAACGAATTTTAAGGTATCTAAAAGGATCAATTAATCAAGGACTGATTTTACAATCATGTACATCTCTTCACATCAATGGCTACGCTGACTCAGACTGGGCTACCGACACTGATGACAGGAGATCTACAACTGGGTACTGCATTTTTTTAGGTAACAACCCTGTGTCATGGTGTGCAAAGAAACAGCCAACAGTGTCTAGATCTAGCACTGAGGCCGAATATCGTAGCATAGCTAGTGCTACTACCGAAATCATGTTAATAAAATCTCTGCTAAGTGAACTACATATTACATTTAACACCAAAGCTACTATATGGTGTGACAATCAAAGTGCTATCGCACTCACAGCCAATCCAATTCTTCACTCTCGTACGAAACATATGGAACTAGACCTATATTTCGTATGAGAGCAAGTCATTAAAGAAGAACTCAAGGTCAATTACATATCTTCCACTTACCAGAAGGCCGATGTTTTAACCAAAGCCCTCTCAAGACCAAATTTTGTTCGATTCAGATGAGAACTTAATGTTGACGAAGCCAACATCAATCTGAGGTCAGATGATCAGATCTATATCCCCGAAGCCTCTCAAGCAACTTCTAAGGCATCCAACAGCATCTGAGCTTCAGACATCTCAAACTCGTGCTCATGTCAAAGTCGCCTGCCTAGATTCGGTAGATCTTGAACAAGTCAGATCTAATTTCCTATCGTCTGCTTCTCAATTTTGATTTCATCGGCTGAATCCTATTATTGCTTGCAAACCCTAACCCTAGTTTGGGTTTGAGGGGGGCAAATAAAGGAATAACCGTAATATGAAGAGAGTTCTCACTCAAGTATGATATTGGATAATACAAACTGCTCAAATTTACAACATGCGGACTGCACTATCTCTGGGCCAAGCCCATTTACACCTTTTGTTTTATAAATACAACTGTTGGTAGTATACTGTATTTTTTAATCTTGTAAAACAAATAAAAAAGTATAATAAAAAGCAGAGATTATTATTCTTTACTTTTTCAATTCCATCGAATTCAAGTGGTTCGGTTGCTTGCTTCATTGATATCTAGTTTGTTACCTTGTTCGCCGCCGTCCGAAAAGCTTTTGATTTGCTTTGCTCGCGTCTGTATCCGTGTGCGTGTCCGGGTCACCATCTTCGCCATCGTTGTTCTCTAACCGCGAAAGGTGAGCAATCACTTACGATTAACATTCTTAAATTTAGTAAATTTAATTCGCATGAAATGATGATTGAAATATTGCTGTTAATTTGAATTGTTAAGTTATTTAATTGTTACAAAGGATATGTCATATCTGCAATTGTTTATCTATGATATATGACACCATAACTTGTTGTATATATCATATTTAAATTTGTTACTGGTGATATATGTCTGTTGTTGATAGGTTATATTATTATCGTATTTGTTCTAACTTTGCAAGTTCCCTGTTAGTTTAGAAATTCCTTATAGGTTGAAATGACACATACCTTAATGATCTTGTAAATTAACGGAAAATCGTTATGGGTTGAAATGATAAACCCAAGCAATTTTCATTGATTTTGAATTTTGGGATTGCGGGTTGAAATGATATATACCTATAGATATTTAAATTGTAGATTGGAATGATAAATATCCATATCACTTGACCATAGGATAGAAAATTATATATGGACGACGTTGGTCCATATTAAAGATGATTTCGAAAGTTTTGAAAGGAAATATACAGGTTTTAATAAATATTGATTTTTTAAAATATAATATACAAACGTTATATTTATATATGTGTAAATTTAGATTTTTTAAAATTATATATTGTGGAAATTTTAAATTTATAAGTTAGTTTTGAAAATATAATTTTTTAGATTTTTCTTATAACTTTATTATTTTAAAAATATAAAAAATAAAATTTAATTTAATAAAATTTAATTTAATTAAGATATATTATGTTTAAGTATTTATTTAAAATTATATTTTAAAAATAGATTTCATATTAACTTTAATAAATTAAAGTTGGGAAGATAAATTGAAATTGATTTGAAATTGTATTTATTTAAGAATTGTATTTAAATAAAAATATTGATTAGGAACTTATTGAATTTGAGAGTTTAAAGATGATTAAACGAATATTTTTGAATTTAAATAAACTGAAATTGAATATTTAGACTGATGTAAATGTGTAATTGGAGATTTTATTTAAATGTTATTAAAAGTGATTAAGTGAATAATTTTAGAATTAAATGTAATTGAAGTTATATATTTAATTTTTGATTTATTAAAATTTATAATTTTAGACTTTATTTAAATGTTATTATGAATGATTAAGTGAATATTTCAAATTTAAATCAAATTAAAGTTGAATTTAGAAATATAAATGAAATTTAACGAATTGAGTTACTGTAAATGTTTGAAGATTTAAACTTCGAAGCCTATTGAATTTGAAATGGCAGTTCAAACCCCAATTTGAAATTGATATAAATTAAAATGGATTAATGAAATTTGAATTGAACCTTAAAACTTTTTAACTGAAATCGTTGAATTTAGAGTAATTTAAATTGAATTTTGGAACCAAAGTTGATTTGAATCGAATTGTGGAATTGGAGGAAACAGTTCTAATTTGAACTATTTCGATATAAACTATTTTAATATATAAACTCTTTTTAATATATAAACTATTCTTAATTTATAACTTATTTTTAAATATATAAACTATTTTTAATTTATAACTATTTCAATATATAAACTAATTTCAATATTTAAACTATTTAAGTTGGAATTGTTATGATTTAGATGTAATGGATTTAAATGTGAATATTTGATAGGATGGTTTTACCTATTTCTGAGGTTAAGATTTTAGAAATAAATATGATTTTAAAATGAATACTGATTTGAAAGTGATATGATTTCGAAAGTCATATGATTTTGAAAGTGATATGATTTTGAAATGTATATGAAATTCGGATATGAAGCATGAACTATTTGAAACTATAAAACGATCACGGTGTGAAATAAGCGTTTGGTTACTAAAGGGACCGGATAGGATATTATCATACTCTCTGCCAATACCAAAAACCACTTTAATAACTGTGTACATGGTGAGATTCCAGAACAAAGTAGGATGATTTGGCGACGATTTTATATGAGGTATTAACGCGGCACTGGTTCCTCGAGTCAACTTGATGTGGCTAAGCCGGGCGAGGTGAGGCGCACCTCCGATCGGACACATTTATTCGATACCATTCTATTACTTTGTGATTTTCTTTGGTGCACCTTTGATTTGGGAGTGTGTCTTGAGGTGGGCGGTAGTAGCTGCTATGCGTTACCACCAGTCTAGATCCGCAAAACAGTAGTATCCTGCCCTAGGCATCGCCTCGCGTGCCTTGTCACATTCTTTATCGCACCTTCTACGAGCTTGGTTTGTGCCGCACATACGGAGTGCTCTTTGATAGCCCACCAGTTCGGTGGAGTTTACAGTACTGTATAGACTACGACATTATATAAAATGTGTTAAGAGGGATATGGGTAACTCCTTAATGTTATTTTAATAGTTTACTTTACTATAGACATTATATGTGTAGCGTATTGTACTATGTATATAGATAGTTTAACGGATCCTTAGAGGATGGGAATCTCAAACATCCTTTAAGTTATTTTGTATTTCAGTTGACATTTCACTTAAGTTTAATTTATCGGTATAAGAATGTTAATCCCGACTCGAGTGTTTTGTGTTTTGTGTTTTATTTTATGCTCGGTTCAGACTGAGTGTTACAGCATTTGACTCGCCTTTGGATTTTTGGAGCTTTGCTTAAAGATCTATCTTTTATCTATTCAGCTTAGTAGTTATCTCAGTTATTTTCAGTTATTTATTTTCAGACTTGTCTGTGTCTTTTGTATTTGAGACTACCCTGTATTTGAGAATTCTGTTGTGTTTTGTTTTAAAGTCTAATGTTTTTATAGTAGCTTCATGGACTACTATTTATCTATTCCACTGCTTATTACTACTCTGTGTCTACGATTGATTTATTTACTGTATACGCTAGGTTTTGCCAAATATAAATTAATAGTTTGTTGTTTTGAGTTCAAGTCTGACATAAGTGGATGATCATCGATTCGAATATTTCGAAATACCAGGTCATTACAAAACATAGTTGGTAGATAAACGATGCAGGGTGCTCAAAATATGAATATTGGCTAGGAAAAGGAACGGTCGGCATAATTTGTATGGCATGATATGGGTCGGCATAGGAAGGATCGGTATAGGTTGGATCGGTTTGGCTTGGACAAAGCTTGGATCGATATAGTATGGATCGGCATAGAAAGGATTGGCAAAACTTGGATTGGCATAGCTAGGATTGACGAGGCTTAGATTGGCATAGCATGGATTATCATTGTTCATAGTGGATAGACGGTCGTGATAATAATCTAAGGGGTCGGCATATTGGAGTTTCATGATATGGATCGGTATGGGGCACATTGAAAAGAATTAGATCGACACAATATCCTATGGCATTAGGAATCGGCATAATATCCTAAGTGCTTTGGCTGCATGCCCAAGAGGGATCGATATACTTTCCAGGCCATATCTAGAAGGATCGGCATACTTCATGGGAAGGGATGGATCAGCATATCTTCATGGGAAAGGATGGATCGACGTATCTTCATGGAGGAGAATGGATCAGCATGCTTCAGGGATGATGGATCGATATACTATATTGGACAAATGTAGGTCGGCATAGCAACTTGGAAAGGGAGCGATCGGCATGAAGGACTCTCCAGAGACGGTCGGCCTTGGACAGGACGAAGGAAAGCCGATTGGAGGAAGATTGGTCGATCGTTTTTGATTGGTGAATTACACATGTCGATTGTTATGGTGGGCCTATATGGATGAGAAGTCCCTATAGCCGTAGTTTCACCTATTAATGCAGCAGGCGTGGCTTCAAAAGGGGGATCTTCATTCTGCTTCTCTTCATCTTCTACCTAGGCCATACTTTGCCCTTTTTATTCTTGAATTTCATGGATTCGTTACTGTAATCAGCTGTATAAGCTAATAAAAGGAAAATATTTGGAGTGGACGTAGGTTGGAGTTAGCCGAACCACTATAAATCTGTGTTTCTATTTACTTGCTTTTTGATTGTTATAATTTTGTTCTTCATTTATTTCTCTTCATATTTATGTAACTAGATTGGACATTGGTGCTTTCACATAATTGGGTATTGGTGGCCAATTTTAACACCAATATTTCGGTGCTTTCACTAAGAAGACCAGTGCCCATGGATTTGGAAGCTAGGATCTAAGATTTAGAGGCTTGGATACTTGGATCTTGGAAGCAATGGCTAGGAAATCAACAAGGAGACCGAGAACAGATAGGAACCACCATGCAGGGAGTCAGGAGGCTTCCTCAAGAGTTAATCAAACCTCGGTCTTCATTACTAGTGACAAGATGGAAATAATAATGGATGTCATGCAGGAAAGGATGCTGAAGAGACAGGAGGAAATGATGCAGAACCTAGTCCAACAGATTGGAAAAGCAGGAGTGCAAAATTAAAAAAAATAGAGTAGCAGGAAATGCTAGAAATATGGATCATCGAGTTGGAGCAGCAAGAGCTGAGGAAATCCAGAATCAGAACTAAGGAAATGAGGCAAACGGGATACAGGATGGAGTAGAACATTTAGGAGAAACCCCCGACCAACCAAGAACGATCGGTGGTACCGTAGCCGATGGTTCTGACTAACCAAGAATGATTGGTAGTACCTTAGCTGACCATTGTAGAACGATCAATGTTGATTGTTCCACGCTTGGGGGCATGCTCTCATGTCACATTAGCTCGATTGCAGCAGGATACCAGGCGATGCCGTGCAGTTTGGCATTGATTGAAATATGGGTGCTCGTCTAAAAGAGTAGATTTCAGGATTACCTCGTGGACTCGGGGGGTAGGTTGGAGACAATTGACGAAGACTACCACTTGATGACAAAGACAGTTTGACGGAAAGGATCAGAGGAGCTATGAGAGGAGGATTGGTAAATAGGAATTAGGAAGATGTAAATAGGAGCCCTTTCGCTCCTAGGATCAGGCAAGCTAGAAATCCACCTGAATTCAAACTACCAGATACATGAGACATTTGACAAGATACATGAGACACGTGGAAGCACTGGGGGCATCGGAGGAAGTCATAGCATGGTGCCTCCCATTGTATTTGATGGATATAGCTGCGCTGTGGTTCAGACAGTTGGAAAGCGGCTCTATTGGCATATGGATGGAATTGATCGAAGGATTTATAAGGCAGTTTAGAGTTAAAACCTTAAGACCCAAAAATGTGATGAGTTTGGAAACACTGAAAAAAATCACTGAAGAGACCCGAAGAAATTTCCTAACACGGTTTAATGTCGCAGCAGCATCGGTAGATCGTCCAGATCCATCAATGGTTTTGATGGCGGATTTATATGGAATTGTTGATGGCACCGAGTTCAAGGATTCACTAGTATGGGATTCACCTATGGACCTAGGGGAGTTTTACCATGAAGTAGAAAGGTTCCTGCGGTAGGAAGACGCACGAGCAAACAAATCGGAGGTAAACACTGTGCAAAGTGGAGGACCGTTCGGAGATATAAACAAGAATGATAAAGGCAAACGAAAAATGAATGATGGCGGTAATATGTCGAAAAGAAAATGGATAAAACCGAAATTTTCTTCTTACACATATTTGACCGAACCTTTGGAAAGTATTTATTTGGATACTCGAGGACGCCTTCTGTCTCGAAGCTCGGCGAAATGGGAAGCCTCCAAATACGAGCGGATATCAGGAAAGCATTGCCTATTCCATGAGCTGGATGGGCACAATATAAATGATTGTAGGCATTTTAAGGATATCTTTGAGGAACATGTGAGGAATGGTCAGTTATAACAACATATAAGGACTCGGGCTGTGGCGGTGGAACAGGAGCAGCCACCGCCCACTTCGAAGGAAGATGGCACCGGATCAAGGCATCGTCGTCATCTTATCATTAATTAATTAGATTTATGGTATGGAATAAGTAATAAAACCCATAGTAATACAGCTAAGTAACTTATACATGTACAGGATCGAGGACGGTCCCTAAGCATGCTCTGAGATAATGATGAACCGTAATGCTCGGGTCTGTGAAATCTTGTTTTTTTCGTTCACTACGAACTCTGGTTTTCCCGATACTATAGCTATTTAGTTTTTTGGTTGTACGAACTTTTATTTTATATTTACCAAGTGGATGTTGGAATAATTAAATCTAGATTAATGTAATAAATAATGCAGGTTACGGTTATGACCTCGACATGAGGGACGAGGCAATAACCGCGAGTTACGAGTCCCTTCGTCGGAGAGCGACATTAGGGACTTGAACACAGATCGAGTCCTTGACTGGAGATCGAGGCCGGAGTAGGATACCTCACAGATCAAGTCCTCGACCGAGCATCGAAGCCAAAGTAGGATACCCCATAGATTAAGCCCTCGACTAGAGAGTCGAGGTCGGAGAATAGATCACAATAGATCGTCGGGTATGGACTACACCTGGCAATGGGTAGCCACTTTGCCGGAGAGCGACGGGATCGACTTAATCAGGTCATCGAGTATGGATTGTGCTCGACGGGACCCAGAGTGGTACCGAATTTGGATTAAATGGCCTAGAGAGGTCTATGGATTTGGACTTAGACCCGAAGCGGTCCTAAAGTTGGATAAGACGACCCGTAGAGGTTTGTGGATTTGGACCCGGAGCGCTCTCGGATTTGGAAAAAACGACCCAAAGAGGTCTATGGATTTGGATTTGGAAGCAGAGCGGCCGCGGTTTGGATAAAACGACCCAGAGAGGTCTAAGGATTTGGATTTGATCCAGAGTAGCCTCGGATTTAGATGAAATGACCCGAAGAGGTCTAAGGATTTGGGTTTGGACCCATAGTGGTCTTAGATTTGGATAAAACGATCTGGAGAGATCATGGATATGGTTAATGGATTTGGGATGGATTTAGAATTGGATACCGACTCAAAACAGTCATGAATTTCGCTAATGATCCGGAGAGATCAAGAAATTAGATTGGCAACGGATTGGATCATGGATTGGAAAATATGGCAATCAATGGATTATGGACTTTGGATTTTGGATTTAAGGCAATCCAAAACACGCCTTCCAATCGCAACGCATATTTTTAGGGTGCAAAGTTTTAGCCAGCCTTTTGGCAAGGCAGTACACAGGCGGATTTAACCCAATAAACTTCACAATTTTTGAGGCTGATAAGTGCAGAGTGATGATTGTAAGGTTCGAAAGTCAACTACAGATAATAATATGAAGCCATGATTAAACGTAGTTGGTAGATAAACGGTGCAGGGTGCTCGAAATATGAATATTGGCTTGAGGAAGGAAGGGTCGGCATAGTTTGGATAGGCATGAAATGGATCGACATAGGTAGGATCGGCATAGCTTGGATTGGATAGCTTTGATTGGTATAGCATGGATTGGAATTGTTCGCGGTGGATGGATCGACCCTGATAATAATATAAAGGGTCAACATATTGGAGTTTCATGATATGGATCGGTATGGCATGCACTGGAAGGAATTGGATCGGCACATATCCTAAGGTATTAGGGATCGGCATAACATCCTGAGTGCTATGGATCGGCATGCCCTAGAGGGATCGTATACTTTCCAAGCCACATCAAGAAGGATCAGAGTATTTCATGGGAAGGGATGGATCGACATATCTTCATGGGAAAGGATGGATCGGGATATCTTCATGGAGGAGGAAGGATCGGCATGCTTCAAGGGGGATGGATCGGTATAGTATATTGGAAGAAGATGGATCGATGTAGCAACATGGAAAGGGAGCGATCGGCATGAAACACCCACTAGAGACTATCTGCCTTGGACTGGACGAAGGAAAAATGATCTGAGGAAGGATGGTCGATCGTTTTTGATTGGCGAATTACAGATGCCCATCGTTATGGTGGATCCATATGGATGAGAAGGCCCGATAGCGGAAGGTTCACCTATAAATACAGAAGGCATGGCTTCAAACGAGGGGATCTTTATTCTGCTTCTCTTCATCTTCTACCTAGGTCATACTCCGCCATTTTTGTTCTTGAATTGCACAGATTTGTTACTGTAATCAGCTACATAAGCTAATAAAAGGAAAATCTTTAGAGTGGACGTAGTCTGGAGTTAGTCGAACTACTATAAATTTGTGTTTCTATTTACTTTCTTTTTGATTGTTTTAATTTCGTTCTTCATTTATTTCTCTTCATATTTCTATGACTGGATTGGATAATGGTGCTTTCACATAATTAGGTGTTGGTGGCCAATTTTGACGCCAAGACTTAGTATCTGAATTATGCATGTGCCAAAAAGATCTTCGATGCATCGAGATCAGAACCTAGTAATATGAATCTCGCGGCGTTGTTATTGTGGAAGGCTCTCTCCTGGATAACTGAATTGACCCACTTGTAGGGCTAAGAATTGAATATGTGTCATTATCTGGTTATTTGCAAATTTCCGTGGATTAATGAAATGACATTCTATGTGTATAACTTTTGGACATGTCAAACTGCATGTGATATATATACTGCGGGTCATCTGAATTATAATATGTGCATGAAGGCCATCTTAGTTGTTGATCTCGATTGCCTTTTAGTGTACTTTCGGTCTTATGGCATTGTACTAGTTTTAGCTTTTGGTTGGTGCCTCTTTGTGGTCTTGTCCTTTGGCTCTTGACTAGTTGAGCGATCATTTCTCATGGATATTGTAGATACTTTGGCATATGGGATTATCCTTCAATCGTATGAACCGAGAAATTTTATGCAGAAGTATACGCAATGCATTTATTAATGTTTAATATTTACAAGAAGATTAATAAAGCACAAAAATTTCTAATTTAGACGTGGAATATAACTGAGTAGAAACTATGGTATAACATCAAGACATGTATACATCAATATACCTATATATATGTGTATGCATGTATGTATGTGTATGTATATGTATATGTATGTGTGTATCAATGGATATGTATTACGCTTACTTTCTAGAGACGTGCTTGAGTTTTTGATAATATTATGTCCAAACTAGGACAAATCTATAGGATCAATCAACATATTGACAAATAGCATATCTATAATGTTGCTAAATATCCAAATTGTAAATTACATTAAATTCATGAATATAGCTCTATAGCTTAACCAAATTAATGTGATACAGGTAAAAGTTCTATAGACTTTTGATTGGGTTTGTAAATTGGTTAACATTACAAAATAGTGGAAAATGGTTTCTTATCAACTAGCACATCACATAGAGTTCAAAAAAAAATTCTTAAAAAATTCTGTTATGCCCTAGGTGAGAAATGGTAAAATATGGAAAAACTTGATGTTACGGTGGTAGAAATAGCATGAATTTACATTACCAAATTTTTCAAAGCCTGAAATTTTCATAACTACTGAATCCTAGGGTTTTAATTGGGCTCAAATGATTTAAAAATGGAATCGATGAAAGTGTGGATGGACTTAAGCTTGAAACCAATAATAATAAGAAATGGAAATCGTTACCTAATGTGTGCTAACCAATTCGAGGAAAAGTGGAATGGATTTGGATGCATAAGAGCCGACAATATTAATGGATTCATTGAAGTTGGAAGAAAAAAGTGAGAAAAGCTTCTGAGTGCTTTTATTAATAATATATGAGATCCTAGTTGGTTCCAAACAGAACATACCATTCAAAATTGTAGCGCTTAGAGTGTATCAACCAATATTGTTAATTAACAAATTTTTCACCAAGCGTTAAACGAAACTTCCACCATTATACATTGGAGTGCTAGACTTATATTGATACCAAAGAAATTTTCCATTTTGAAAAAACACGAGATTTTATGACAAACATATTAATAAATTTGTACCATGGGAGAGATACTGTGAGGAAACTATTCGAAACTCAATAATGTTTGTTGTTCAAAGGGCGTGATGCTTCATGATAGGAGCCTAACATTGTGGGTGTTTTCGCCCATGATAGATCGAAGGTGGGAAGACATTGAATAGTAATCGAAATCCGTAAGATAATAGATTAGAAAGATGACAAATGACTATTAGAAACAAGGAAACAAGGAAAAAAGGAGAAAATTTTGATAAGTACATAAATTAGTCCAGTATCGATCAAATTCTACTATTTGGTGAAAATTACAGTTGCTATAGAACCGTAAAATCGATTTGTAGTCAAAGCTTAACCGATTTGATATCTTTCTTCTCTTACATCATCAACTTGATCTTAGTGTCATATAACAGCTCCTAGAAATTTCACTAAGTTTCAAACACCGAACTGCTTTCTTGGTTCGATACCGAAAAGACCATTACCATATTGTTAAAATAAGTTGATTGTCAATACTTATTCAAATTCTACATTCTCTTCTTTTTGAACCATTGCTTCACCCGACAGTACAAATTTGTTCGGTATTGAGCGTAATTTACCGATTAGAACTTTATTGACAAATTTCAATATATTTGAAATAGTCCATTTTTTACCGTTCCTTTTGCATATACTTGAGAATCCAACTAATTTCTATGGAAAAATAAAGCACTCCAAGCCAAATACTTATATATAATATAAATACGCCATATATGCATAATAATAAGGATTGAAATTCTACATATAAGAAAACCAAATAGAGCCAATTTGATTATTGTTGAACCGATTTCTAGTAGCTATACAAATTGCCTTTTTTTACATATAGTTAAGTGTAATGTGGATTCTAGCATTTTAATTACTTGAGATCTACAAAGGATAAACTAATAAAATTCAGTGGACGTAGACAACTATTGAGCCAAACTAGCATAAAATATTCTATGTGTTCTTTTCTTTGCATTGTTACTGTATTATATATGCCTCCTTTTGTTAAATTAATGATTTGAATTAGCACATAAACCGAACCTTACAGAGGTAAACACCTCATAAACTAAAGTTTTAGATCACATTTCAAGTATACAACTCTTCATACATTCTCTATTTGGCTACTTGCCCCTTTTTTGAGGAAACATCATGTACTGTTGTCTTTATTTACATCTCCTCTACGTGCCAATGGTGATGTTCAATGTAACGTACGCGGATTTTCGTTGCCGAAAAACCGAATAGTTATGGGTTTTTAAAAAGAATTTAAGAAAAAGAAAGAAGAGAGAAGAGATAGAAAATAGAGAGAAAGAAGATAGACAATTTTTTTTAGAAAACAGAGAAACAGAAAATAGAAGATAGAAGAATTTTGAAAATAGAACGGACAGAAAGGAAACAACAACATCAGAATCTCACAATTCGCAGCGGAACAACATATAATAATAAATGAATAATCTTTAAACAAAGAACTATCTCAGTTATTACATTTCATTTCATTACATCATATCATCAGAGTGTACAACATCATACAACAACAAACAGTGCAGCGGAAAAAGAAATACTATATAAACTAGTAATACGCCATGCCATCCAGCTTGCCTCCAGCAACTCCAGAATATCCAGAATATCCTGATAAACCTAACTCTTGACTGCCCGTGTGGAAATTGGTGGGCACCCAGAGTTTAGGAAGGAAAACAATAAACTCCGAGTCAGTCATGTGACTGATGTGAGAACTCAAAACAGTTTATTTATCTTTAAAATCAAAATAGAGGAATATTTTTAAATTCAATTCGCAATGCTTTTAAAAATGAGACTACCATAAGGCCTCCCGCACACACACACATGCAAACGCAGAATCGGAGGAGATTTCTCCTTATGATAGTCAAAGATGCTTGATACGCATTTAAAATAACATTTGATATTATTATTAGTGCATAGTGTATAACAAATTCATTTCGAAAGTAGAATATAAATCTTAGCCAACATACGACCATTATCGTATGCCTACTATAGCTACTATCCAAACAGTGGTGACCACCATAAGTGAATAGCAGGTTCTACAACTAATACCGTAAAAGTTTCGTATTGGGAATTGGATTTCCAACAAATGGTCAGGCCAAGGAACTTCCCATTGCCACATGAGAATGCCTCTGGATGGACATCCCCGAGAACCAAACCGGATCTCTACCAACACAAGGCCGGGTTACTCCTAACTGAGTAACAACTGACCGAATATGCCATCCCCCGGTCCTTTGGGACCTTTATCAACCGAGCGCTCGTAATCAATTCACACAATCATAAAGTGTTTTCAACATGAGTAAGTATCTGGGCTCCATACCATGACACCACCCTTTTCCAGAAGGAAATGGACACATCCTAAAGGGTGCTACCCCTCATAACCTTGCTGCTTCTTTCCTGTTTTGACCATTCACGGTGTGTGAGGCTCGACGAATTCACGTCCACAAAACATACTTTATACAAAAGCCATGCTTTGGGTCAACAAATGATCAACACAATGATCACTAAGATAGACGATCAAATAAATGATCCTATCACAAATAATCAACACAATGATCATTTCAGCATCACTCAGCATGTCACATTACCAAACTGGGAATATATCGCTGATAACTCCAACTATATAACCTTTGAGCACATACGTCTCAAAGAAGGGTGTTAAGCAAAGAATAAATTCTCCGCCACCAACAGAAATATATTTGAAAGAAATCGGCTTTATATCTCAAATTGTAATGTCAGACATACAATCCATACAAGTCTGTTCCGGGATCGAACAGAACCGAAGGCACTTACAAAGAAGTCCTTGCAATCCGGATATTCACAATCCTGATCGGATTCACCATCACATATGGAGAACTCAATACCGTAGCTACTCGGTGCAGAGTCAATCGATAGTTCATCCTATCACTCTCGCAAATACCGGTCTTCGACACCGATCTTCAAATGCGATTCACAACGACGTATCACATATTCGGAGTGGGTTATACGACCCCATGGTCCTTTCCCGGTTAACCCGAATAGTGAGCGCTTATTCAAAAATAAGTGTGCATTCAAATTCAATCAATTCACATCAAATACCCATTCAAAGGGAAATACTGATAGTCGGTTATTGAACTATCACTGGATATGCATACATCACCAGATTCCAAATAATTTTCCAAATTATTTATTTTCCAAAATATCTTTACAAGATATATATAATTTCAACACTTCAAAAATAAATCAATATTTATTTTTAACAAGTTCCACTTTCACATATAAATTCCATAATGAATTTATATTTCAAAATATCATGCATATACAATTTCAACTATCCATTTCAATTTATCTTCAAAAGATAAATTCTAAATATTCACTTCATATTGGAAAACATTTCCATACTTATTAAAAATAAGTAATTCACAAATCTTTTTATTTTCAACCTTAGAAAATATTCAATATACTTAAATCGAATTAAGTATATATTTCATTCTTTAAGGAAATCATTCACTTAACATATTTATTTGGGCCAAAACGAATGTTGCGTAAAACATCGTTACGACAACCCAAATTCACTAGTATAGGGATTCGAAATTAAAATAGATATATAAATCCCAATACTATTCAAAACATTTCCTTTCGGAAATCATTTACTATAACAACAGTGTTATAGTCCACCATTCCCTTTTATTTCTCGAAAACATCAACAATAAATGTTGAAATCTATGGTTTCGAATCTCAACACCTTTTAAAACATTATTAGATTGTTTTAATTCTATTTAAAACATCAAATCTAAAACTTTTCCTTTAACGTGTTATTCACTATTTAAAATAAGTGTATAAACTTCGTTAACAAATTTCATCGTTCCTATTCACTTTAATTTGAAGGATTATTCACTATCTAAAACGTGAATATAACTCCATTAATAGGTTATAACAATTAACTTATCAAAATAAGTCGTTTGCGAATTTATAAAACAACGTTTATAAATTCCATTACTATTTATTTATATAAACTTCTTTTACAAATTCCTTTATTAACCTATTTCCGTTTATAACTCAATTATAAACTAAAAGTTCATATTATAAGTTAAATACTTATAAAACGATTATTTTACAAAATCGTTCCTGTAACCTTCATAATTATAACTCTTATAACTTATAAGATTCAATGATTTATTCAAAACCATTCTTTCAATAACTTTATAAAATTTATAAATCTTACTATTTATAAATTTCATCTATAACTTCACCATTTTTAATTTTATAAATTCCATTCATTTACAAAATTCGTTTTCACTTCATTCAAACACTTATAAAAACTCGTTTTATAATGTCACTATTTCGATTTATAAATATCCGTTTATAAATCTCTTAATATAAATCAATTTATATTATTCTTTAAAACGTATTCAAATTCCTTTATAATTTCACCTTCTCTTGATTTATAAAATAATTAAATTTTATAAATCCTATCTTTAAACTTTTCACAATAAATTCAAATTTCCCAATTTAAACTATTTTATAACATTATTAACTCCATAATTTCAAAAATCAACTTTTAACTATATTTCTCAAAAATCAGCTTTAACTATATTTCAAAAAAACCATAATTTTATAACTTATAAAATTATAACTTTTATTTATTTAAAATGGATAAATTCCAGAAATAAAGTATATTTTCAAAAATCATTTTAAAGATCATTTTAAAATCCCAAAATTTGGGTCCAATGATGCTATACACCAAATAGGCAATCACGACAAACAACGATATCATATATCGATATGATAATCCATCAAATATCAAAATATCTGAAATCAAATAAAAACTGTTGAGGAATCCAGTTGGATCCCTCCAACCTGTTTTCCTGCATCCAAAAACATTAGCACAATACCAATTTCGCTCCAGTACGAAATTATCGCGGTATATGTTCTTATTAAATATTATCCGCTTAATAACGGCGTAATAGGGTCTCATCCGCTAAACAAAAAATGCGGGAAATCAATAACTGCAATATATACATATGCCAATATATATATATTGATATTATATATAATACCAATTTCACTGTTTATGAAATATTCGCGGTATATGTTTATATTAAATAACATCCGCTTACTAACGGCGTATAATGTCTATTTTAACAATCAATATATACAATCATCATTCAAACTTGCATTCAAATATTTTAAATCTAACTATTTAAAATAAAATCGAAATCTATTCGATTGAGTGAGAAATTCTCACCTTGATTTTAAATTCCGTTTCAGCTTTTATTTCGAATAAAATTAAACGCGCGTTTAATTTTACCCGAAATTCTCACTAACTCCAATCGACTCCAAACCAACTCCGTCGCGTAGTGCTCGTCCATACGATTCCAACGCAACTGAGTTTGCATTTTTTCGACCTCGTATGAAAAAGTTATGTATTTTTGAAGTTTACACGTATTTAAACAAACTAATTACAACATAACTTAATTAATTTTCCACCTTGATCAAACTAGAGCCATTAGATCCAACCTCTCCTCATCTCCACCGTCCCCCCCCCTTCTTCCCTCTCTCGTTCAAGCTACAGGTAACTCAAAGTTTAGGCCGAACCCAATTTAGAAACTAGGGTTAAATTATTCTCCCTCATTTCTCAACGAAACTCGATCACACAACCACCATCGCGTAGAGCACGACGCAAGCTACCCTCACCATCCTTGGCCTGAAGCTCGGCCACCCATAGCACGAGAAAATACATGCATGACCTGGTACGGTCGGCCCCCTATTGCTTCCCCTACGCAACTCCAAACTCCATCAAATCCGTATGGATTGAAAGCTCATCTCGTGTTCTTCATCTTTGTAGTTGATGGCTTCGTGAATCGATGAATGGATTGGGAGTAATTGAGGGTTGAAATTGGGAAATTTCTGGCCTTAGAAATAGGATGTGGCGGCTAGCAATTATTAGGGTTAGGATTTGTGAATATTTTCTAAGTTATGAAGAGGTGGGTCTATTTATAGAATTTCGTTCGACACTATTCACCCGGAAATTCCGAACTCCGATTTAGGCGCCGTAACCAGCGTACCTAGGGTTTATCCCGCGTTCCGGACACAATGGAACAGGTTTCGGAAGCTAATTCGGAAGTATGTGCGAGTTATGGCTGTAAACGCTCAATTTGAATTAAACCGATTTAAATCGATTTCTAGGCGTTTTAATTTGTACCGGACAAACGGTAAATCCAATTGACTTGAAATTTGAAACCTTACAATAATATCACATTACGGATCTGATGAAACTGGTTTCGTCGAAATCCGAGACTTTTTGAAAAATGGCTAATTTGGCTCGCCAAATTTAAATTAAAAATAAATCGATGCGTTTCGAGCTGCCACGATCAAACGATAGCTCCGATTGACACGAAAATTGAAATCCGGTAATAACTAACTATTACGGATCCAATGGAACTAGTTTCGTTCAATTCTGAGACTGTTCAAAAATTGACTATTTTACAGTCGATTATTAAATATTAAAATATTCAATTTTCGCAAATTAACTTTTAATTCGATTTTAAAAGTTCTAAAATATCATTCTAACTCCCATATGATAAAATAAAATTTTACAAATCATTTTCAATCATATTTAACCCGATTTTCAATTATTTCCATAATTTAACGTATTAAATTATCGATTTAATTATTCAATTAAATTCAATAATTCAAATAAAAATTTATTTGACTTATAAATTCATTTATAAATATTTAAAATTAATTAAATATTCAAATTTAAATTTATAAAAATTCTGGGTCGTTACAATCAATATTATTCCTATTCTTTAGAAAATGTCGATCTCTCTTAAAGTTTATTAGAGGTGAGTCTAAATTTAGAAGTAATGGCAAATTTATCACAATTATAACATCTTGTTTTTATACTATTAGAGGTGAGTCTAAATTTAGAAGTAATGGCAAATTTATCACAGTTATAACATCTCGTTTTTTATACCTTTGCCTTCCACTTTGGTTCAGGGTTTATGCTCTTTCTTACCATCTTGTAGCATATGTGTTTTGATTCTCGCTTTTAGTTAAAAATATGTGGATGTCTCTTCCATAGCTTTTTTTTCTTGATCTCTTCCACTTTGGTTGTGGCTTATTTCATTTGTAAATGTCCTATTTTTTCTCAAGATGAGTTATTCAGTTGAATAAGTTGCTCCAATAGCTCTTATACATCTTTCTTTTAGTTTTTCTTAATAAGCTTTATGCAATTAAATAAGTTGATCAACGATCATAAATTTTGGATCTTCAAATTTCTCAATTACTACAAATATTTGATTATATTTTAAATCAAAATTAGATCATAGAACGTTCTTAGCTATTCTCACATCATCTATTTTTCTTCATATCTTCTCATTTGATTAATGAACGATCCCATATATAAAGATACAAACTCACCATGCATAGTTCATAACCGAATTTTCTTCATTTTATCAATCCTTTTGACTGCATTTTCAAATTTTCTCACGCTTACAAGTTTCTACATTTGTTATTATTTCGCATTAGCTTCATCCTAACCTTGTGGATGGATATAACTGTCTTTAGGGGGTTATTTTACAAATCAATCAGTTATTCTCTTGAGTTTGGATTAAAATGATGGCATCTACATGTTTATAATACCCACAATCTAATGCATACATACGAATGTTCCAATTATCAAAATATACCTTCAACAAAGGAACTTTAATGAAATATGTTTTATTTTTCATCCATACTTCATTAGGAAATCGGCTTTGATACCAATATTAGAACTTTTGAAGATGATTAACATTAAATAGAGTGGAAGCTTGAAAATATGAGTTATAGGTTTATACACTATGCCACAAAGTGAATCAGACAACATTGACCACACAACATATGGTAAATTTTCTGTTATCCTACTTTTTCATAGAACACATACAAAAATCATCTATTGTATGACATAGGACGTGAAATTATTATTTTATTGAGATTTCAAGCTTGTTATCCAAACGATATTTATCTGTTGTTTGATTAAGGTTGAAAAAAAAATAGTTTTGGCTCTATATCAATATTTTAGTTTCCGTCTCAACATGGTCAACGTAGTATTTTCCCTCTTATAATTAATTTTGTTTTCAGAGAATATTTATCTCTTGTTTGATTAAAGTTATCAAACTTAGGTTTTGGATCCATACCAATATTTTGGTTTCTAACATGGATATTTTCCCTGTTACAATTATTTTTAGTTTCTCACTCTCCCAACATCTCTTATTCTCAAAACCCAATTTTGTCATTTCTTATTACAATCTAGGCAGCGGAACCCTAATCTCGTCATGTCCTATTACAACCACGGCGGCGAAACCCAAATCTCTCAAAACCCTAATCTCGACGGCGGAACCCTAATATCGATAGATTGATGCAATTGCTTCCGTTGTCGAGAGATTCGATTGGTAATTGATTGGTACGATTTCCGCCCCTTTCGATTTTGTATCGTTATCGACTTGTTTCAATGCCGATAATGAAATGGGTTTTTATTGGGTTCGAATCCATATATTTCGTATATACTTTTGGCTTTGAATTTTTCAACTACTTTCTTTCTACATTTGATTTCCGATCGAATGATTATATGACTAGTTACTAGTCTAATGTTGATATATATTCAAATATATTTGCTTTGGTTGTATGATTTTGACTTTGGTCTTGACTATTTCAAAGTTGTTTCGACTGAATTTTTATTTCCCTTATTATCTCTACACTCGAGTCGTTTTCATGCCTGCCTTATTTTTGTTTTCCTTTTTGTTTATGAATTATACATATATGAATTGCTTCCTTAGTTGAATGATTCACTACCTTTCCTGAATCGCTGCACTATCCTTTTGTAATGTGTTAACATGTACTTGTGTGTTCATGTGGTTCCTGTCTGTGTACATGTTGCACCTGCAAATTCTTGTTGTCTCCATTGTTTTGTGATGTTTCACCTGCTTGTCTGCTCTAGTACTTTATATCCTTATGTGTTTCTTTTCTGGACCAATGTTTTACATTAGAACTGATTGCTTCGCTGATTAATTCACTGACTCATTTACTGATTCATTCAACGATTCTCTGTATACTTGTATATACATATATGTGAACATTTATATTGGTGTGCTTACTGCCTTGCTGCCCTAATCTTATAAGAACTTGGACTTCCTTGGTTTGTCGGCTTATGTGCTTGTTTTTGTTGGACTTTCTTATGAGAACTGGCCCTTATGCTAGCCTATGTGCTTATTTGTTGAACTACGTGCATGTTTTGAGTAATCTCCATTGTTTTTGTGATGTTGCACCTTTTCATATTTTTTGTCGAGTTGTCGCGACTGCATTTCTTGGGTGCAGTATTGTCACGTATTATTTAGTTCATGCTTCTTGTAGTGCTTATGCACTTCATTTCTGATCTGGTCTTGATTGCTAGTGTGTGCATGAGTGTTCTACCTGAACTTGTTCTCACCTTGCATTGCTTTACTTGGACTTATTTAAGCACTATATACTTGTTGTTTCAGGCATTTGAACTTTTGCACTATGCATATTCTTGATCTGGAGTGCACTATGTGGTTTCTCTAAGTTGTACATGTGATATACATTCCGCTTTCACTTGTATGCATGTATTGGTTGGTGCATCTGTATTCCTTGTGCATATGTACTTTGCTTCTTCTTTCACAACTGAGAGTTTAGTTCAAAATATGGCTACACCTATGTAAACTGCATGTTGCACTTGAGCCGAGTCTGAGCTTGCTTGGGCTTGACCTTGTGCACACTTGCACTGTATTGAGCCTTTGGGCTTGACCTTTGCATTTGTCCCTGAATATATAGACGCTCAGCCTTGTGATATTCACAGTGATACACTGTGCATATCATAAGTTGCTCATGCACATTTATTTTTGGTCCCTTTCTGAAGTATGAAAATGAATAAACCCATAAACGGTGACAATATCAATATTCAATTATATTTTTATTTTTGCAATTGCGATTTGTTTTTTTTCATTTTACTACGTTTTTTATTTAATAGATGTAGCAGATGACTGGAAGGAAGATGATTGAAGCGTAACAAAAAAAAAATTCGAGTGGAGTGAGTGAGTGAAATACACATGAGAGTTTGTTGTATATGAAAGTGAAAAGGTGCGTTGTATTTAAAGGTGCGAATATAGTGAAAGCTCAATGTTTACCATTTGAAATTGTACACCACAACAAAAACAACCTTTTGCAACTGCCAAAAACAGTTGTAATAGATCTATTACAACATGCAATTTTCCGTTGTTATATCTGAAGTTGTAATAGAGCTCTATTATTTTACAACATTTTTCGACAGTTGTAAAATAATTTTTTACAACTCACTAAAGCAGTTATAAAAGACTACTTGAAACTGCCTAAAGCAGTTGTAAAAGGCTTTTTTACCACTAGTTTTGGCAGTTGTAAAAGATTTTTTACAACTGCTACTTGCTGTTGTAAAATACTTTTTTACAACTTCTACTGACAATTTTAAATGACTTTTTTACAACTGCTATGGCCAGTTATGATAAAAAGAATCAAAATAAAAAAAATTAAACACATTTTGCCACTAAAGCAAGCAACGGATAAACATTAATAATAGAAAAAAAATAACAGTATACTATAAGTAATTCAGCCATTACATTGTTATTATCTACAAAACTAATATATCAAACTAACCAAATAACTGAATCAAAGAAGAAAAAAAATACATTAATTTTTTTCAATCTCTCATATATACCGATTTTTTTGTACTAATGATTAGGTTACATTTACCTTTATGTGCTAACATATTATGATACAACAAGGTAGGTATAATTTAATTTTAAACTATAATGCCTAAACAAGTTCGTGCATTGATTACCAGAATAACGGACATCAGCATTGTTAGAGGTTTTTTTCTCCGATAAGCTCCAAGTCTCTCATGTCGAGTAACTCCAACAGACCCCACTTGTACAAACCTTGTGACAAGATGCAAAATGAGAGTTCATCTACTAAAAAATTGTTTTCCCTATATCATTTAGATACAACTACTAATAAATTGATTATATCATGCATTGTAATCGCTGTCTGATGATACGGTAACGTCTAGGTTCTTTCTCATGACTTGTTTATGCAAAAATGGCTCTGTTATTAAAGATAGTAAAAGTGGACGCATGGCTAGAATATAAAAGCTTTACTTAAAGTTACACTCTAAATGGGCATGCCACGAGACCGATTAGTCTTTGAGCTTGTTTTCCTATATTGATAGTAATGTTAGTGTAGATATCCATTCCGATTTGCATGGAAAAACATTCATTTCTGATTTGGGGAAATGCACTTGAGTCTCTTAAGCTTATTCGATAATTGTTAAGCCTATTAAAATGATACGGCTTCTTCACTAGGAATGAACACATCGCCTGCATAAATATTGAGGCAACATAAGCAACAGATTATTTTTTTTTTGTAAGGTGGGTAAGCCAATGATAACCACTTAGAGTTTTGGTTTGCAATGACTAAAGAAAAGTTATGTTCGTTGAGGTTGAAAATTGAACAATATAAAACCTAGAAGAAAGATTATTTTATATTTTGTCACCGATGAGCATTTTTACAGATATAGGAATCATTATTTAACAAATTATACATTTCAAAACTAGAAAATAAATTGTAAAGGCATCATAGATTGAAAAAACATATAAGCATACAAGTCAACTTTGTTATAAATTAATTTCTACATGGTTGTTTGCAGTTTATTATGTTAATATAATATTTATACCTATGATCTTGGTCTGAATTTATTTGAGAATGGTTTTGCAAATAAGAAAGATAGTTTTTGAACAAAAGCAGCAATATGGGTGATAAATTACCCAATCCTGAGCTTCAACCATTTGGCTATAAAGCTTCGAAAAGCAAAGAGCAAGAAGGGAAGCATGTACTCTTGCTATTATCTGTTGTAAAAACTATATTGCAAAGTATTCAACAATCCAAACAACCATTATCAAGGCTTGGGAATTACTAGCATATGAGTACTGATCTAGCAATCCTGTCATTATCTGTTACACACAACATTAATTATTCTATTAACATTGCAAGCAAACTAAGAAAATAATTATAAAAGCTGTTAATTATAAATATGCATACCTTATAAAGTAGTATGGTGTCCAAATAGATTGAATGGATTCAAAGCGATCAAAAAATTCACTTGGATAAGCTGATAAATATTCAGTACCAGTTATATTTTGAAAACTAGAAAGTAAATTAACCAATGTTGTCGTTCTGTAGTAAAGAGTGTCATTATGTGTACTCGCCCACATTAGCGCCTCAAACTGCCTTAATGACATAGTTTTCTTAAGCCAGTGCACAGCCACTGTGACGGCCCACCTCTATACCCACGCTAGCCAAGGACACTACGGGGTAATGCCGTCAACTAACCTGGAGGATAAGGCTGTTGAGGAGCGACCATCCGTGTAATTGCTTCGTGCGAGCACCGATATGCCAGATAAAATATAACATGCATTTCATCTCAAGAGGAAATCCGACATACCGATACAAACTCAAAGCTACTACACAGTGGCTATATATAATCTTCGGAAACAAATATAGAAATAAGCATAACATAAATCAGTCACAGAAGTTCATATCACAAAGGCGGAAACAGATACGAATACTACACATAAAAGTGTATATCAGAGTAGTGGTCAAACAAGATGCACAATAACATAAAAGAATAGTTATAAGTGCTACACAAAAGAATAAGTATACATCAATGAGTCTGTATCTCAAATGTATACAACCAAAAACTACTAATCTAAGTGGTTAGCCAAAAGTCAGGATAATAATAAGCCCAGACGAGGAGTCAAGCAGCAGCACCTGTAACATCTCGGTCTGACTCGAGTATTATTTAATAAGAAAATAATAAACGGATCAGTCTAACTATAAATATCAGATAAAATGATATAGAATAAGAGATATGACAAAAACGTAAGATAAGCATAAAGCCATACTATGATAAGTATGTAATTGAAAATCAACAAGAGATTAATCAATATCACAAGAATCTTCTCAAAGATAAAAACGATTGTCATAATCTTTATTCCATTTACCAAACCATATATATTGACAATTATACCAATGCCAATCACAAAAGTTAATGACACAAAAATTCACCAATGCACAAATATTGATAAAACTTATCAATGTAAATCACGAAAATTGGTGAAAACACAAATTCTAGAAATCATCAATAGAAATCCACAAATCACGAAAAGGGAGAGGCTTATCACAAAACGGGAGTATGAAAACTCACCAACACGTATATCACAAAATGGAACGCTATTCCATGGTTGCTAACCATTTATTTTGAGCCGAGGCTCCACAAAACGGCCCGAAGATCATGGGTCGCTACCCCACCAATTTGAGCTGAAACTCCACAAAAGCGGGGTTAGTCTCCCTCGCAAACAAAGAGACATCGCACATTGCTAGTCTAAATCACAAAATGATCATCATAGATCATCAATAAGTGTCAATTACACTAAGCTAGTAAATATATGAGCTTAGCTTCATGTCCCATAACCACTAGCTTAACTTAAGTATTTACGAACAAATTGTAGATCTCCACTAGAATATTGTCACAAGAGATTCAATCAAACAAGTCCAAGAATTAACCAGCGAAGTAAAGACAAGCATTTCATACCACTTATTTTACTAAGCCGTTTAATTAGATTTCTCATACGAGTGAGATAAAGGTTTGTATATACTAATAGATTGGAAAACGGTTTAGGAAACGAGCTTTGTAACAAAATAGTGTTGAAATCGTTTTAATGGAAGAGTTTTGATATTTACTATTAGTATATAAAACCTTTATATTTTTAAAGTGACAAATCACAAAAATGATTGTAGAAACAATCAATCACTAAAATTCACATACAAAGACGTGAATTAATTCCATAGAAATCGATATCAAATCCATCAAAAATGGATATTTTCAAAAATCCCAAAATGGAAGTCATCAAAGTCGAATAATTGATAGCATCAACTAGGAATCAAAAGAATCAACAAAAATTGGAATCACAACCCAAATATGCAAAAATAGGCATAATAGGCATTTAAGAGCAGGTCAATTGACTGGCTCACTGTGTTCAGTCGACTGAACCCAGTCTCAGAATATTCGTGGGATGTTGGTCAGTCAACTGGACTTAATACGCCAGTCGACTGGACCAGAACCAGAGATGTGCTCAGGTAGCAGGTCAGTCGACTGGACCAAAAATACAGTCGATTGGAACCTGTTTACTTCACTTCCAAGTCTATCTAAATGAAGGCAAATTCCTTCCAAAATGCATTCGGTCGAGCAACAGCACTAGGAATTTACGCGAATCAGCTACCTAGCCTAAAAGGCTCTTCGATGCATCACCAAAAGCATGTTCAAACAACAAAGCTATGATTTTTGAAGATTTTAACACAAAACACCAAAAATTGTAATATTCACAAAACCAATCCAAGTCAAAATAAAATGCACGTGAATAAGTGTTAGGAATTCGTACCTAACAATCAAAGATAGTAATAGACATAGATGTGAGATAAAAATCTCACCTTTCACAAAAATAAGGAAGGAGAAGCTTGAAAGCAAAGGAAGAATCAACCACACTTCAACACAACCCAAATGAGCTTGTATCTAAGCTCAAAAGAAAACACTCCCAAAGTTAGGTTTAGGAATTTCTGAAATTGAAAGGAGAATGAGTTGGAGAAGGAGAAGATGATGCTTACCAATAGCTTCTCTTTGGATTTGGAGCTAGAACTTGATTTGCAAATGGAAAATAGGGCTTGGAGTTTTAATTTTTCATTCCTCACTCCATTGTTGCTAAAGCTTGAGTATTAGGAAATAGAAATGAAGTAATGAAGAGAAGATGGATGAAACTTGGGTCTAATGGGCTGAAACAAAACTAAAGCCCTAAGTGAAAAAGTAGCAAAATTCCACTAACTCCAAATACATCAAAGTTTATACTCAAAAACATCGCAAACGTCATTTTGAACTAAACGGGGGTGGTCTCGAGTCCTAATTTGACTGTTTGCAAAAAGTATCTTTTCGGACAAAAATCCAACTAACGATGAAATATTTAAATAAAATATTTAAATACTCAATCGTAAAATATGCGGGTTGTTAAAGCCACCTCCTCAAACTGCCTTGCTGCTTGCTTCATAAAGTGCTCGCCACATTGTTGTGTCTACTACTGATCTCCCTAACGGATAGTTTAGTTCACAGCATCATGGATAGCCTTCAGATGCGGAGACTACACAAGAGCAACATGAATTGCTGCACCCAAAACAAGTAGTGTGTTCATTGCCTACATGGAGGAAAAACAACAAATGTGAGAATGTTTACATATAAAATTGTAAAAACTCTTGAAGCTTTCAGCAAAATTCAAAAGTCTACTTCACTTTTGAGATCAAATTTCACTAAACTTTCTACTTCGACATATGAATCATGTTTTATTATCTTGTATCTGTTGTGTCTATTTTCAATTGTTACATTTAATGGTTCCTGCATTTTGTTCTTTTAGAATTCTATATTTATGTAATTAAAATACAGAAAGAAATTTGTAAAAAGAGCATTTTATTTTTTAACAAATTCTTGCTATAAAATTGCATAAACAAAAAAAACTAGTCAATAAATACTAGGCATGAATCATATACATTGAACGTCATACAAACAATGCCCAAGTTATATTGGAACCCTCAAAATATTGATATGATCCTGAAAAAATGCAACTGCATTGAACAACGTGTCAAATGCTAAATACATAAGATTTAAAAGATTATCAATAGCTAGTTTTAAAAGGTTTGTATATATATATATATATATATATATATATATATATGCTAAGAAGGCAGTGTATATGTAATTGTAATTTAAAACCTTGGCTTTCTGATTAATTTAACGCTAAATATATTTAATTCAGAAAATATGTATATATAATTTGCTTAAAGTTGACCTAATGTTTCAGTTCAAAATGTAAAGTTTTAAATAGTTCAAGGTCAATTTGCTCAAATATTTTAGAATATTCGCAATAATATAATGCTAGTTGCATTTTTCAAGAAAATAACAATTGGTTTAATGCTAATGTGCTACAACATTTTTAAAAATAATTTATATCATCTTGAAAGTAAGGTATTACGTAGTCTAACAACGTTATGTCAATCTCTAAGGACAAAAATGCAGAGGGAAATCAATAAACACAAGTAGTTGAAAGCCATAAAGGATCATCATCTTTGGAACAGATAATCACTTATTCGGTGAGAAAATCATTCTTGACTCTACCTGAACAAACATCCTTTGGTTTCTTTGCATCAAAATCAAATGACATAAACTCTTAGCTTCTAATTCTCTGACTTCAGAAGATTTATTTTCCAGTAATTTCACAAGTTCATTAATGAATCATACGTCACCCATTTCGCTTTCAGCCTCTTCAGAGGTGAAGCATAACGTAGCTAGTGATTTTAAAGCAGATTCTTCAAACCAATAAGTCTCTGCATTCCCTATACAAAAAGAAAGTTTATTGATATGTAAGTCTCTACATTCCCTATACAAAATGAAAGTTTATTGATATGTCCACAACTGATTAACACATCTATGCAATTTTTAGTAGAAAAGTATAGATTATCAATTGGAGTTACATATTGCCCATTGTCGCCTGATTGGTCGAAGTCCGTGAGTTTTCACGACTGTGGATCGCCTAATTAGAGCCACATTTGACTTGAGTCACCATGACATCGTCTAATCGTCATCACAGTCGAGTCGCCACCATTGCCAAGTCTGGAGTTGCACCAATTGTGTGCTATCTTTGGGCAAGCTACTGCTCTCGCCTTTCCTAGGTCGTAAACCTAAATCATGTTGCTTTGGTGGCAGGATGCAACATAGGGAAAACATGGGGATTTCATGAAACCCTGTACTGAATTGGGAAATGGACATGGGATTTGGGCAATGGGGAGGCGATGAGGAAAAGTTTAAGTAAAGAAAAAGTGGACATAGTGAAATATGTTGAGGAGCCCGCCATAAAATTGGATTACCGCATATCTTTTAACTTTAAAATTTGTTACTTTTATTTGATTAAAGCTGATGAATGCAATTAGGGTTTAAATAATATATTTCAATGTTTTTTGATAATATACATAACATTTTTTTTAGTGATTGGTTAACTACTCTCGACATTAAATTAATTATGGTATTACACCTATCGTCGACTAGGCCACTTAAGTATTTGCTCTGACATTGTTCATTTATGGTAAGAAACAGAAAGAATAATGCTTAAATTTTGCAAAAGAGGGAAATAATAAGTTTTCTGAATTTTTGAATATTTTATAAATTTTAAATATATTTAAAAAAAATATTTTTGAATTTATGAAAATTTCAAGACTTTACAAATATTTTAAATTTAATTTAGAAAATTTCAAATTTTAAACTTTTTGCAATATTAAGTATTAAACATAATTATCAACTATATCTATTAACTACTAAATACCAGTAACAAATATTACTTCTTAATTATTAAGGATTACTTGGTAGTCATTAATTAAATTTAACTTAATTATTAAATAGTTATTATTAAATATTTGTCTAAATTATTAAATATTACTCCTTAATTGTTAATAGCAACTATAATTATTAATTATAAATAACCATTATTAGTTATTAATTATTAATTATTATTTTTTAATTATTAATTTTTTAACTATTAATTTTTTAACAGAAATTATTTAATATTATTATTAGTTATTAAATATTAGTTAGTAATTATATTTTTTATTAATTATTCTTCTTAATTAATAAATATCAAATATTACTTCGTAATTATTAATATTAGTTATTAATATTAACTATTAATTATTACTTCTTAATTAATTAATAAAATAAATTTTTATTTATTAATTACTAGTATAAATATTAATTATTAATTGTTAATTATCAATTATTAGTTTTTAATTATTTAATAGTAAGTAATTAAAATTAGTTACTAATTATTATTTTTATTAATTATTACTTCTTAATTACTAATTATTAAATATTCTTTTTAATTATTCATATTAATGATTACTTCTTAATTATTAATTATTAATATTAACTATTAGTTATTAAAAATTAAATTTTATTTATTAATTATTAATTATTTAATAATAATTATTAATTTCTATTTATTAATTATTGAATAATAATAATTAACATAAATTAGTAATAGTAATTATTTCATATTTCAAGTTAATTATTAATTGCTATTATTTAATATAACTAGTATTTATAATTAATTTTTTATTAATTATTTAATTATTAATTACTATGTATTATTATTTGATTATATTTATTAATTAATTATTACAACGGACATGCGAAAATTGTTGTAATAGACATCTATTACAACCGATGAAAAAGAAAAGTTATTAAAAGAAAAGTTGTGATAGACATCTATTACAATTAGCAAAAAATAAAAGTAGTTAAAGATTGACATCTATTACAACTGGTAAAAAAGAATGGTTGAAAGAGACATCCATTACAACTGACTAAATAAAACAGCTCTTCTACATTGTAATAAAAAGATCAGCATTTTACTTGTAATTAAGATGAGAAATATATCACATGTTAGTAACATTGCAGACTTGCAGTAAACTACACAACACAACACAACACCGAGTGCACACACATGCATGACGTTTGTACGACAAAATAACCACTCTCCTCTCCGTGAAACAAAAAGATATCATATTCTATACGGTTTCATTAAAAACAAAGGTCAAAGATTGACAAAAAGGTGGTATTTGATCATAGTTTGACAAAAGGGAGCATTTGAGCTGGGATCATAGTTTGACATGACATAGGTCTTGAGTTGACTCAACTCACGTAAATCCCGAACAAATTCCAGTTTTATATAAATGGAAACACAAAGTCAAATAAAACGTAGTATGCATGCAAAGTTGCAATAAAGCGATGACCTCAAGGTCGCGCACTTGGTTCAAAGACTTTGAAAGTATTGAAACGCGTCTTCAGACTTTGGAGATGAAGGGGAGTTGGATACAGAATATGTGGTACATTCGGATGTTGCCACCAAATTGACATATGCTCTTTTCTTCTTTCTTCTCGTCAGTTTGTTTTTATCCGCTTACGCGCATCTCGTGTGAGAACGAAAAGATGTATAAGTTGAATGCTGCTTTAGATGTACTAGTTTACTCGATACTTTTATTGTGTGTTTATCTGTAAGGGTTTTGTGCCACACAATCACATTATATTGATTTGGATGGTCGTATTAACCAGGTAGCCTTATTCTAAAATATTAATGATCTGATTATATTTTTTTACGTGATTCTACCCATATACAATTTTATGGGTTAAGAACAAGGAAAGACAAGCAAATTGGCCAAAGAAGATGCCGATAGAGTAGATGAAAAGTTGAATAGAAAAACAGCGAGGGAATTTATTTAACTTTATACCCAACAAACATGGTGCAAATCAGCTATAATAAATTTGAAGTCCTTGTACCCAACAAAACAATATAAGAAACAAAAACATATATTTTTCAAATGAATCCTCGGGTAAAAATCATATGACTTATTTATAAAACTTTAAGTGTCGTGATTGAATGGATATGCGGGAACACCAAACTTGATGTAACGACCCATCTTGAAACAGGTTTAAATTTCGATCAAAAAAGATCATCGAAACTTAGATTCATTCTAAGGTAAGCTGTTGATAGTAAAAAGAAATAATATTGCAGAGACATAACTAAATTTCAGAACTCACAACAGATGGAACAAAATATAGTAGTAAGATGTACTCATTTATTTTAAAACCAGAAAAATATCATAATAAGAAATCTCATGAAAAACATAATATAATATTTATTACAATATTTGTTTAAATCCATGAGTCCACATGAGAGCAAATAAAAATAAATATTGGCACTTGTCAAGCTTCTTCACCTTTAAGCATCGTCATCGCCATCACTTCGTCCGTAATCTATGTTGCAATGAGGAGGGAGTCAGAACAGCAAGTGTCCAGTGAATAGAAACCTCGAGTCTTACCTTTTCGGTACTTGCACAACATATTTCAAAATAAGAATATGTCTACGAACATAAAATCAACTAATACTTATTTATAAGGAAATGAGGTCGGTCCAACCACTTAATACATCACATTCCAGAGGTATATCTCATATCTCAATCATACGTCATGAAAAGTTAATAATATAAGAGATGGTACCCATGCCACTTAATACTTTCCGGTGAAAAATAGACACACTTCGTCATGTAAGGCCTAACGTCAGAAGCGTGCTCCTCGGTGGTACTATCTAGCTAACATCATATGTAATCTCATAGGCCACTTAATAATTCCAAGTGAAAATAGGCAGACCCCGTTATTTAAGGCCTAATTCCAAAAGCAAACCCTATAGAGATACGACCTAGTGTAACCCTTTGGTCATTTAATACTTGCTCTAGGAAAAAAAGGTGGGTCCCACCACTTAATACCTCAAGCCCCAAGCAGACTCTTCGTCTTATGGCCCTTACTCATAATCACGTCTCACATTAGTCCTTTGTTCAAACGAACTGATAGCCAGATTAGCTGGCCAGATCTTCCCTATAGAATTTAGAGCGAGCAATATTGCGTCATAACAAATATTTATCATAAGAATATCTCACATCTATAAAAATGTACACAACTGCTGGTAGCATCAAAGTGAAGGGCAAGCTTTTGTCATGTAACTCTATTGACCTCGCACGCTTATGATTTAGCCATAAATTAATTACTCTATACATACATACTCTCTCTCATCTCACCCTTTCATAAATAAGGCCGTATAAGGAATCTTCCTTATTATGCCTTAAAATAATAATAGGCGTATAAGAGTTTTCTTTTATTTTCACCTCAAAATCAATTACCTTCCAAATAGGGAGAATAAATATAAATAAATGCTTAATTAGCCATGTCATATACGCAATGGTTATACGTTAATTATGTGGATAGAAGTAAATAAATATTTGTGCTTAACAATTTTTAAACGCACCGATTTTATGCCCTAAACTAGCGTTAAATGTCAATTTCATAACTAATTATTATTAGAAGTCTCTTTTCTTCAATTTCCCAACATTTCATGGAATTCAAATGTCCAAAACAAAGAAAAAATATTCATAATAAAAACCACAATAACAAACTTGTAAATAAAATAGAAACTCAATTTATTACACAAATTCAATGGAATATCTTAAAAAATAAGAATTGTAATTTAAACCTCGTATTCTCCAACTCCTCTTTTACAAAGAAATAGGTAAGAATAAGTGGAGTAAACTATAAATAAAATCTGTAGTCTAAGTCTCTTGCTAAATTGAAGAATCACAATTTAACTCAGAGGAGAAGGAGAAGTGTAATAGATTACGAAATTATTAAAAATTACATAAACGAAACAGATTCCATCAAATTAATATCAATAATTGGAAATCTAAGCACAGAATTGACATATTGAATTAAGAAGGAATTTTGGAGGATTTTATATATCATATTTTCAAAATCTCAAAATCCCTAAAGCATATTCAAATCCAAAATAAGTACACTAAACAATAGATGAAAAGAAATACTAAGACTTCCAATTCCAGATTAGCCTTAGCTTTACTCAAATGGATTTTCAGCCTTCCGATCCCTTCCATAATCTCTCTTTTGGTATGTGTGTGTGTATGTGTAGGGAAGATGTACATATATTCATTAGATTCAAAATAATTGGAGAAGAATATGATAAGAATAGATTGAAGGAAGAAATTAGTTGAATCCTTACCTAAATTTTCTACGAAGTTTCTGAATCTTATTAGAGAGATAGAAATGGTAGAGTTTCGTCGTATTCCCAAAAATAATATGGATAATAGTGGAGAGGATAGGGTCCTATTTATAGGAGTTGAAACGCAACAGAACTATAGATTGGAAGTAGGTAGGAAATGAGTAAATCTGGAGCGTACAACCGAATAGAACGTAGCATAAAACCCTAGCCGCCATTGGCAACATTCGTTGCCAAGCGTTGACTAACCTTGGGTGACCGCTATGGTCGACCGATTGAGCTATTCAGGTGGACCACTATCTTATTTAGGGGCGTTTATTTTACTTTCCATTGCCGAATTATTTTATACCTAATTAACACTTTAACTTTAAGCATTAATTAATCATTAACTTAGTCCCCAAGCAATTTTTGAAATTTAAATCCTAAATTTGATTTCTCATTTAAATTTGAATTCAAACTAAATTAATTTAAATCTAAGAACTTCAAATGCTCATGACTTCTTTGCTTATGCTTCGTTTTCAGCGTATTATATATGTAAATAGATTAGTATTTCGCCACGAACACAACAGAATAACTTTCATGATCAAATTTCAACTTTTACAAAATTTCTTTATCCAACCCTTATCACATTTAATTTGATTTACTTTATTTCTTTATAATTCATTTCACGAGGTGTCACATTTTTTTATCCAATTTCATTATCGTGTTTTTTTACTAGGTGTGTGCCTTAGGCGATGTACAACTGAGATTTTCTACTTAATATATAACTTGGTGGTTGTCATTGAGAATGTTTACTCAATGTAAGGTTAGGTGTATTAAGGGTTACTACACCGTAGCATGTAGATTGAGTAGTTCTTTATACTTGACCTTGTCTGATCCCATCTATTTCTCCCTCTTTATATCTATGTTCGGAGGACAATGTAGTAGATAAGAAGATCGGGATAAGGTGCATGGAGAAGATGGTATGGTGCTCTGGAGATATATTTATTTATAGTCATTTTCCTATGTATCTTCTTGTATTTGTTAATTAGCTATAGTAGTATTTTGGAATATTGATGAATTTTGGATACCTTCTGTATTTATATCTTATTCATTCCGTTGAGATCTAAATGTTTAGAATGATTAAAATTTATACTTATCTATGTATTATGTAAATCGTCAAAAACCTAACGATTCGTACTTCATGGAATGTTGTTAGTTCAAAAGCTGTTTTTGGATTTTTAATCGGTGTGCCTGGAGGTGTGAGTTGTTGGAGTAGTTAAAGTGGATAGCACTATGATAGTTTATTTCACTTTTAAACCTAATTATCCACCTTTACGGTTATTATCGATTTGGACACAGAATCATAGGGCGGTGAAAGTTGGTTGTTACAGCTTTTTCATGCTCACTTATGGTATAATCCTTACTTCAAATAATGCCATTAATTCTCTCATTCCATCAGCTACTCTTCTAACCTAACCTTAATCAATTTCCACCAAGCATCAATATTACAACTCTATCAATAAGAAGCCAACTTTGCGTACCTCTCCTCAATAACAATCGTCTCCTTGTGGTCCATTTTAACATATCCTAACCATTCTTAGACCACAATCTCCAACTTATTCCCATTGGAAGTTTAACCGCTTAAACCCGACCATTTGATTCAATTTCCAATAATAACTTCACCATCAACTTGACCTTCCATATTCTATTTTAAAACTTGCATCGGTTCCTAAAAATGATTGCTAAAGATAATTCCTTATTGCTTGTTGTTGAATTCTTCTTAGACCTCCCACATTTATATGAAGAAAGAATGAAAAGTTATCCATAAGCCCCGAAAAAAATGTTACAAAATTGTGCACTTAACATCTTATTAATGTTTATAATAATAAGACCATCTTTAAATGTCAACTCTAATCAATAATCTAAACTTCCATGACTAAAATCATAACAAGTCAAGTCTAGATAAAATAAAAAATACATCTAGTTAAGTAATTAGTACCTGATTATATATATATATATATATATATATATATATATATATATAGTACCACTTTTCATATTGAAATTATATAAAAACACTTCCTACAAAATTTGCAAAGCCTTTGATATCCACTAATAACTAAGCATTAGCGCACTAATGTTATAACCCCGTGATCGCAAGTTTCACTCATGCACAACATAATTCTTAATGGCTAGCTAACTTTAAACCCTAAATGTAATACCCAACATAACACTCAAATTTTTTGCAAATGTTTTCCCATACATGCATATCTCATGGTATAGTGAATATATAATGTTGTCAAAGCAATATTTTATTAAACAAACATAACTCAACAATTCAAATTCGAAATTACATGCTGAGCACCTAGCATTACTAGACCTGTCAACGGGCCAGGTGCAGTCTGGGTATCTTATAACCCTGATCCGAGTCTGACTACAATAATCAAAATCCAAACTCGGTCCAAACCTATAGGGCATTTCAAAACCGATACACGGGTTCACCACGTCGGGCTTTTTAAGCCCGTTGGGTATACCCGTATGCCTGACTCATAATAGTTATGTTAAACCATACTTTAAACTTGCTATTTTGTAAAATTTATACATAAATATTGCTAACATACAAATTTAATGGTGATCTAGACATGTTGACAACAAAAATATTCAAAAACATTTGTAGGCGAACAAGCAAAATGATAAATAAATAACAATAAAATGGTAAACAAATAACATACACACTCATGTTTTAATACAATGGAAAACTAATAATCGGATTAGACCCTAACTAGGCTAGATTTTGATAAAACCAGATCGAGTCTTTTAGTAACTGGGTAAGGCCTGGGTCAGACTTGGGTAGTTAAAGCAAAACTCATACTCACATTAATAGGGCTGGTTTGGGCTGGGCTTGGGCTGAAACTCATATCATTAACACATGTTCAACAAATATGATGTCAACACCTTTTAGATATCTTGGTAATAAAAAGAAAATTAAATAGAACTACCCAACATGCTCCGTCCATCTGCACTGCATCAACTCACTTTCGCCTAATCTTGTTTTACTTAGTCTACTCTTAACCAAGAGTATCCCAAAGAATCAGATAGATCAAATACTCGTGTCAGACGTATGTTTTGTGTGAATAATCTTCAAATATCACCTAAAGGGTAACATCAATATATTATATGCATCTCTTTTTTATCTAGGTGCAGGAGGTCTTGTTATTTAGTAAGGAGGATACTAATTTGTTAAATAAGAAGGTGCAAGGTCAGTCAAGGATACAAAATTTGTAACTTGTAGATTCCAAATCAAAGTGCTTGGACATGATAGGAAAACCACTTTCTAATAATTACAACTACGATACCTTCCTAATTGATCTGGGTCATTGAATACCTCAACAATAGGATCTAATACAAACCATATTACACAAATTCACATCAATCCAATGTTTTCTAGTTCGCAAACAACATATATATACCTTTCGCACGTGTTTATGTTTGGTGTCACTGCACCACTTTGTCAGTTTCTTCTCGCTCACTCACAATGTGCATCCTTTGCTACACATTAATGCTAAGGTTACACTTGCCTCTTATATTTGACTGACTAATAACAACTAAGACAAATTATCTTATAAATATGGTTGTCTGTCGAGCTTATAGTTGATTTTTGTTAAAATGACATTTTGGGATATCCACTTATGCTTTTCTCTCCTCTTTTGGGTAACACCTCCCAAAAAGATTACAATATATGTCTGAAGTCATTCAGTGAATGAGATATAGGATTCTCTCATCTATACCCATTATGGGATTCGCTCATTTACAAATAATAAAATGTAGGATCGCTCATCTACATTATCACTTAACATCTTATGGAGTAAATTGCATCTCCACTACAAATTAGAATTATCTTAACTTTAATACTCACCTTATGTTATTAGCAAATGATATCCATATTTGTTTTAGCATTACCCTGAGGTCCACTCAAACCACATTGACCATTGAAATTCATAGTGGTATATTGCTCGTCACACACTATGGAGCTACATTGCTCATTCATTATGAACCTTGAATTATTTGACACCCTAATTACGTTGTCTACTATTCTCACTCACATAACCTACTTCGGTTTTCACACACAGAATCATTGTCTAGTAACAATTTACTTTCATTCATTTCTATAGTCACATATAGGCAACACAGTCGCACACTTCTTCTAGCCCTTTAACACATCATAGAGAGCGCATATCTACTCGTTAACGCCATAGTTATTGAGCACGGCTTCTCGCATGTGAATAATACACTTCATTGTTCACAGTTGTGCAACTAAAGCCCCGTAAATCCTAGTTGTAGTGCATAGTGCTCTTCGAGCGCTATGCTATTTCAATTTAGCATTGTAAAATATGCGATCCTCTATAAGTCCTGCTATTTTTCGTTGGATCTGCTAAATGAAGGGTTTATAGTACCTGCTTTTGCAACATTAATATAGAAATGTTGATTTGACTAGTTCTTTTTTAAAACAAATCAACAAAGTTAGGGTAAAGATCTAATTTTAAAGCAAAATGCTTAATATAAGTTAGAAATCCGTGTAGCCACCAAATCTAGCTGCATAAATCAAGATATTCTTCGGTCTTAGTATATAAGATTAACTAATATTTTTTCCTACACAAATGACGTGAGAATGAACTAACTTTAAATATTTAATTTTATATTTAATGATGCTTTTTGCACCTTCGATATTTTCTGCTATATCCTCGTTTTATTCCCGCTATAACTTTTGTACATTTACTGCTATGAATTCGCTAAGCACTTTAACTACACATATTCATAGACCATTGCATATCACTAAGAATTCAATCTGCACAGGGAAATGTCGCCTAAAATGTAGGAGAAATACTCAAAGCTGCCTTTTTCATGCAAATTAATCACTTAAACCGAGAACTATCATAGTATGCTTAAATAATATTCTCGCACATCAACCTATCTCAGGTTGACCATCTACTTATCGATCCATACTCAACATGGAATTGCTTATCCTTTTCATCATCTCATGTGTCAAATGCACATTGCATGCACAACATAATAAATCAAACAATAATAGATCGCTTTTAGTTAACAATTAATCAATACGATAACTCAATATAACAATCACATCAACCTTACATCAATTCTTTCTCAAATCTCACTAGATCATCATGAAAATTCAAATCTTGGCGTCGACCTCTCATGATCCACCACTTGATCCAAATTTGGTTCAGGATCACTCAAATCGTAGCATATTACCAACAAATCTGTAAAAAAACCTTCACAATCATAGACTTAATTATTTTATCTTCAATCCACATATCACTGACAAATAATCCAAGTATAATACAAAAGTAATTCAATCATAGGTGATTGAGAGGTTTTGAATAAGAATTAGTCTCCAAATTTGCCTTTTCATTCATTGTCAAGAGCCATCATCATCGGCCTTTGGACCTCATATCTAAAGTCTACATCGTTCTTTGCTACCTTATGATGTCTTTTCTTTTATGACTTTCCTCTCGAGATTACTAGTCTCTCTCCCCCTATCTTCATTTATTTTTTGATTTGGTAAACTTTTGAATTTGAACATTATCCAACAAAGGAGAATGTGAGAGGTAGGTAATTATAACATCCATTTTCCTCCAACCTTACACCAATATTTAGCTTTTCACCCTTCATTTCATTTTTCCTCTCAAAGTAAATGGATATAGATAAATTTGGTATTCGCTAATGAATTCAACCGCATATATCACTGTCCGGTCCATTAAGGTTACAATCCAATGGGTTTTGGCCAATGATTTCACATTTATTTGATTCACTATGTTTTCAAAGCCTCCACTCAAACTCGTGTATCCTAAACAAAGGTTATCATATTTATTAACTTTATAACACTTATTTTTTGAGACGTCCACCACTAACCCTTTACACATTGCATCTCCACTTCTATTATTGTCCCTCCCTTTCGAAAATTAAAATAAATCTAGCCATCACTGGCATGTCATCATTACCATCAATTGTCGTTAATCAACACTTGCACCTCCACCGGCCTTAATCGATGTCTCACCCGTCGTCGCATCTTTTCTTGATAAATAAAATAGAATGTAGCTAGATTTGTGACAAAAAAAACTTTGTGCTATGATGAATTATTGCAGAAGTTTGTCATTCACGTTGAAAAACTTTCTCATCCTGGAAGCTATAATTTGATTGATGTTTTCTTCTTGTGCATATTTTCCTCTAAATTTACATTATAAGATGATGAAATATTAAAAAAAAGGGATAGAACTCCACGTATTCTTAAAAGCAAAACTAATTCTGTCATAAAATTTTACGTTTTGCTAATTTTGCAGATGCACAAGAAGAAATACTGAATTACCACATAAATGCTCATGTGTAACTCAAAAAATCTAAATTTGTGACTTAATTTCACATTAGCTTATAGTTAGAATATCCTATTTTATTTTTATTATCATTATTAAATTTTCTTTTTGTGTGTCTATGTTTGTTTGCAAGGAATAAATGAAAGATATGATTGAAAAAACATAGAAATGCATGTTGCATTATAGGAAAGATTTGGAAGATTAGAGAACATGTATAAACTAGTGCAAACCCGTGCTTCACATATGGATTTGGACATAATGGTAGTTCATACAGTTATAAAATTATTCTGAATTATAAATAATGAAATGGAAAAAAGAAACGATGAAAATTTAAGTGTATAATAGACCATTATAAATTATTATTGTACCACAAAGAGTAGAATTGGTTTATCAAAATTTGTCACATAGCAACAAGAGAAAATGTCCACGGAATGAAGGATGAAAGACAGTCATGATTGTTTTAAGTTGTATAGTGCATATAAATTGCCTACTTTTTCACAAATTGATGTAGGAAATAATCCAAGTTTACAAAGTTGCTGTAAATCTAACATCTTCAAACTGTACGCGGGTTATATCTTTTTGATGGATATATGGATATTTTTAAAACAGTTACAGCTAAGCAGGATAGTAATATTAGATACCAAAAATATTTATAAACAATGCAAAGCATAACAATGTTAGGGGGAAAGTAACAACTACTCGTTATTTTAATCACAGCAGGTCAGTTGTACAGCATGGAGTTAGCTGATAGCGGAAATAAATTTTGAAAGTAATTGGACAAATAGAATGCAGCGATAGGAGGCAACAATCAAACAGCAACAAGAATATCTTCGATGATACTTGTATTTCATTATGTACAGTGCAAAACACAAATTTGTACTTCAAAATAGTGAGTAGCCAATCCTGCTAGTAAGTGTGAAGGCAGCAAATGCTAAAGCATGTTACGCAGCAGACTATTATCCAAAATGGTAGTTCGTTATCTATGGAGAGGGAAAAAAAGAAGCTCACATCAGTAGCTGCATTATGTTGAAGTAATAATCTAAGTTACATACATATAGTAACAGAAGGGTGGGTTAAATGAAAGCGTAAATAATCGTAATATTATATGTAAAGTGGAGGTAAAAATGTAACAATCCCGATATCTTACTTCACATGCTAGTAAGTGCGAACCCATGCTACGCAGACGGCGTCCATTTCAAATCATGTTGTATCATTTTGAATTATTTTTTTGGCTTTTCATTTTAACAGAATCGACATACTTTCTCTTTATTATTGTTACTTTAATTTGTAATTTTTATCATCAAGAGATTAATGAGTCGCATGACATAATCTTTTCGAAGGGAGAAGTCATTGAAAATTGATGTTCAAACACGAGTTGGCAATTATAACAGTGTTGGTTAAAAAAATTGTAATAATAAGCGCATAAAATCAAATCAATTTGTTGACAATTTTGTATATGGTATAGAAATAAACATACTTACCTCATGAACTAATTTGATTCAAAAGAAGACACTTGGAAAACATATTAAAGTTGTCAAAAAGTGGCACACAGAAAACTAAAAAGAAAAGAGATTTTGTTACTGAAACTCAGACCTCCTATGAATTATTATTTTTTTCTTTATGAAAATAACAATATATATAAAGGTAGCCCTCAAATTTAATATTATTGCATATATTTCAATAAATGAACTTATATTTATTGTCACTATAATTGCGGGCTTTCAACTAATCATTACAGCAAATTCCAGTTAAAAACATAAGTCCTCAACTTCACCTACGTAATTTCACCCTTCCACTAAACTATATAGAAAAAGGAAAAAGGAAAAACTTATTTGATGAGATATAGAGCCAATCCTGAATAGGAATTCCAAATGGAAAACATATCAAATACCCTATTTAATTAGAGCCCAAATTTATTATATTGATATTTTCATAAATGTTTAATGTAAAGATTTCATAAATTCATAAGGCTATGGCACTATATATTGATAGGACATGAATTTTGTTCAATGTAAAGATTTTGTATATGAATAAAATATAGTTTGATTTCTGTAAAATAGCTTAGAAAAATTATTTACTAATAATGTTTTCTATATATGCAGGCAATACTGAAGGTAGTCTTAGTTGAATTATGGACGAAGAGGAACGATCGATTTTTCAATAAAATGTAGAAAGGTCGAGGACATTATCTAGACTTGTGTTCAAGCTATTATGGGGAAGATAATTATATGGTGTGACAAAGAAATTATCGCAACTGCTGATAGAAAATTTACAGTATATGCTTGGGTTTTGTATTTAACCACCAAGCATTTTTGTATGAATTATATATTTAGTTTATTAAGTGTGTAAGGCCCCTCATTAAAAACCCTACTTAAATTCCAAAAAAAGTTGATTTTTTATCGTATGGTCATATAAAGTCTAAAAGAATCTTTCCTTTTCAGCTCCCCCATTTAACAAGAAACTTATATCATGCTATTTCTTTTTCTTGATATAGTTTTATTTTTGAGCATGCATATTAAAATAATATTGAGACTGATAAAGGAAAGTGTGTCACATTTTTTACAAAATAGTGTTTTGGTATGTACATGGGTTTTTTTTATTATGAGGGAAGAATGATATTTTCCATTATTCACCTTAATTTCAAAATATAACTTAAAATTTGTGTAGCATGTAGTTAAAAAAAAAATTAATAACTCTGAGCTATACAACATTAATATTCAGAGAGTAAGAGATGCATTTATTAATAACAATCAAAGAGAATGGGATAAGTATAAATGATCACGTCCTAGATTTAAATAATCACTAGTACAAAAAGCGCATATTGCTTCGCCTCATTTGCATCAGTTGAAGTAAAAACTGATGCAAATAGAACTATTTGCAACAGTTCCATCTTAATAACCGTTGCAATTGGTATGTGAAAAGCAATAGGTAATAAAAAATCAAATTTGCATCAGTTGTCACCAACAACCGATGCAATTGGTACGTGCAAATAGTTTTAATCGCATCGGTTTTAAATTCAACCGATGCACCTACATTAGTTTGCATTCATTTTCCATCGGTTTGCTTCTCCAACTTTCATTTTCCCTCCCCTTAACTTTTCATTTCCCGCTTAGCTTTCATTTATCCCTCCACTTCCCCCGTAACCCGTTAATCAACACAGCCACGCAAATACCTATGAACTCTCTAATTCACAAACAAAATTCTCAAATCCAAATCAATTGCAAATTCTCATTTAAATTCAAATCAATTGCAAATTCTCATTTAAACGATTCGAATTGGGTTTGGAGGGGATGGAGTTGCGGTCGGCTGAAGGAGATGGAGTGTAGGATTCGAGTTGAAGTAGTGGTTTTTGATGAAATGGATGGAATTGAGTGCTTCGGTTGGAGTGTTTTGAGGTGTGGCGAGTAGATTGTTGCGTTGCTGGTGGTTCTCGATTTGAGGTAAAGTGCGGAGGAGGTATTGTTTGTAGCGATTGAGGGTACTGGCAGCGGTGACTGGGGATGGTGACGACTTCGACTGCGGAGGTGCTCGATTGTGGTAGGAACAGGATTAAGAGCTTGGGCTTTTTTTCTTTCTTTTTTTTTGTGATGTCTCGCACTGGTTTGTTAATTGAAGTTGATTGGAGTTTTTTCTATGTCCGCAAGGTGGTTATAGCTAGAAAAGGCTGCCTGGTGGTGTTGCGACTTTTTGAGGAGCTCTATGCTCGGTGGTGCAGAAATGATGGTGGAGCAGTTGGTTTAAGGAAATAGGAAGTGGGTATTGCATTTTTGGGAAGCAATGTGCAGGTGAGTCTGTAGATGCAGCTTTGTGGTAATGATCAGGTAGTGGTAATGATCTAGTGGTAGATGGCAGTGGTGAATGTGATGCAATTATCAGGTAGAAGTGTGTGGATGTTGATGTGGCTTGTGAGTATGGAGCAGTAGTTAAAGAGGTTTGTGTGGTGGAAGGTTGTCACGGTGGTATGAATTTGTTGGTGATCTACTTTTCAGGCGGGCAGAAGTGTTGTTAATGTGATGTGTAGCGATGAGGCACAGTGAGCAGACGGGGGAGAAGGATTCGGGACTTACCACAATCTTCCACATTTGTGTACTGAGGTATTTTTGTCATTTTTAAACATCTTTCATCATTTTCTTACTTACATATGTTCTTATGCATGCTGATATACTTTACTTCGTTGATATGCAGGCTGATGATGCGTTCGAGTAGGCTTAAAAAGCTAAGTATTCCAACATTATTTATCTTTGATTCTATCTTGGCTTGTTAGCAACTGTTCAAAATTATAGTCTTGGTTTAATTTAATGGAGTTTCTGTTTATTTCTTTGTAGATGGATGCTTATCCTGTATTCATTGTGTGGCTGATGAACCTCTCTTCAAATCAAGGGAAGGCAATTCTACTTTATTCGAAGTTTTCGTAAGCTCTTTACTTTCTAACGTTCAAATTGAAACTTATATATATTCAAAACACATAGCAATCACCACAAAGTTGAACTGAAATATATGTTTTTTTAAAATATCACAACTAATTAAATTATTTAGTGATGCAAGTACATAACTTGCTTATAAATAGAAAACCAAAATTATCTTTGTTCGGTTAGGATTTGCTGACTATTGTTTGTTCTAAGTTGAGTTCTGCAGATTTAGTAAGGAGTTTTTCCAATAATGTTTTCGAGACATGTTGAACAGTAGAAAGAGTTGCCATTGATGACTACTTGGAGAATACAAATTGCAATAAGATCCCAAGATAGAGGAAGGTGAGTGTTAAGAAACTATTAACTATTTACATGTTTGAACATGTTTAGCTCCGTTGGCATTAACACCCACCATTGAGTTCACTTATTAGTTCATAGAACCTTAAATGCATCGGATCACAGATCCTTTAATGTATCAATGTCAGTCACATTAGCTATTAACAGTATATACTTTATATGAGACGCTAATGAGTAATGACTTTTGCATCAAAAATTAGTTGTTGATCACTAAGATTGGTGTGACCTTATAGTTGGTACATGTGAATATAAATTATTTTCAAATGGTACGATTAATCAATTTTTATGTAGGTATTTTCACTGATGAGTATTCCAAGGAACACATAAATTTAATGGTACAAGCCATCATGTTCTTGTACTATGGATACTGAATTATGTATTTAACTCGGAATGAATTGAGTACCTAGATTGAAAAGGAATGGATTAGAGTCATAGTTTCTAATATCATATTGTGAATAATACCGAGTTGTTGAATGGTCAAAGATTCAAATGGTTCAACCACTCAGACCTTGAAAATCTTATTGGTCGCTATTTTTTAGTTTCTAATTTAAATGCAAAACTATTTCAAATGTTGAGATTTAAATATTTCATTCTTTAACATATATATTAAATATTTATTAACAAAATTATATAACAATTTCTTTAGTGAGAAGTGTAAATTTACGGGTTTTTAAAATTAACGATGCAGTTCAATAATGATTCATACAACTTAAATTAATAATGCATTATACGGATTAAGATGGAAAATATGGTCCATAATTTGGTGCGGTTGTAAAATTATTTATTAATTGTTAATGTGAAAAAATGAATGATGATAATGGTTTTTTTTTTCAATGATCTTGACGGACTGGTTTTAGTGAGTTTGCTCTAGATATATTTTTCTTCAGTATTTCAAAGTGACGAAGGAAAATATTTATAACATATAAGAAACTTTTTTCTCTCCCTTGGTTGAATGCGACAAGAATTATTTACAGTTTGATTTTTTTGATCTATTTGCAAGGAAATAGTAACTAATTTGGCGACCAAACGTACGTAAGTTAAACTGCACAAGTATACAGATTTGAAGGAAACACTACCTAAATATCATCCAAGCAGCCACCTCACTATCTAACAAACTCCATACTCAATCACTTCCATCATGTTTCACTTCCTAGTCTGCTAACCCCTCTCTGTTCTTTGCATTTTCATTTTCAACTGAACCAATCGCCGCTAAAATGAACCACGCTTCTTGCTTATCTACCCATAGCAAATAGAGGCATGTAGTATTTTTCCATCTTTGAAATTCAAATTTTGTGGTTAAATATCGTTCATTTGAGTCAAAAATATTACTTAATTTTTTTCCAACGTACAGATGTATTTTTTCAATATATGTTATTTATTTTGTCTTAAATGATTATTTTACTTCAATCTGACTGTATTATGTTCAGTCAAACTCATAAACTGAATCTTTATGTAGTTTTAACCTGCAATTTTTTTAGTTTGAGGAACTTTCTACACAGTAGATGGATATATGAATCATTCTCCTATGAATGATAATATGTATACCAGTAATGACTTTCTTCTTCCAAATTTTTATAATTTGTATTAATGATTTGTCTTTAAATAAGCACATTATAACAAAATTTTAAATGTCTAATTTTAAAGGTTGAAGGTGATTTGAGGCAGTTTGAATTGAGGAAGGCAATGTAGTTGAAGGCAGGTTTAGAGTGATAGTGGATTTGGTATTACTGGAATTCTAGATTGGTAGAGATGATGGAGGAAATGCTTCATGGTAGTTTTGTACGTGTTGGGGTATGGTTTTGTGAGAGGAAGGATTTATGCCAATGCAGCAGTGACGTGTGGCAGTTGATGAAGTAGTTTGTAGGTTGCTTTGTTCAAGTATGATGAGTTGCTATTGAGTAGGACGATAGTGTAAGGGATGGAGTAACTGGTTTGGGTGGTGTATTCAACTATGGTGAAGTTGCAAGTTTTGGGTTGTATTGCTATGCTGCAGAAAGAGTGTTTGGTGTTGCATTCAAGTGGAGGCAGTGAAGGATGCAGTGGGTTTAAGTGATGCAAGGAACCATAAGTCTGATGTTTTGGGATGTTTGCAAGTGGTATGGAGAATGGTGATTAAAGAAGGAGATGATATGAGTAAGTTGTAGGAGATGGAGTTTTGGGTGGAGGGAGACTGTGATTCAGCGAAGAAGAAAGTTGAAGATATGCACACTTGTGCAGGTAGGTGGTCAGTAATGTGGCAATGGAGAGCAAGTAGTAGTAATAGGTCAGGCAATATGTGCAGGTTGAATGTGTAGTTTGATGCTGCAGCTTAACAGTGGAATATGAAGTTGTAGTTGTTGTATTGACTGCACTGTGGTGTTCGATGGTCTGTAGTTGTATGTTGATATGTATGGGTAAGCTGCCTGCTACCGATGAGGCTGGAAGTGATGAAGCGTGGGATGGTGGTAGGAATTGTGAATGAAGTGGTGGTTGCAGACTATGGGTGGTGTAACTGATGATGGGTTCTGTGATGGTCAGTGGAGGGGCTATGTATTGTGATGTTTGTGGCAAGAAAGTTATCTGCAGAGGGAAGGCAGACTGGTGGTGGAAGTGATAGAGCAGTTTTTTATGGTGGAGAGCGGTTTTTTTCTTCTTTGATGACATGGCAGTTTTTTTTATGGTGGAGTTGTAACAATAGTTGTATAGCAATTTCACTGATCTGTAGATGTGAAAGAGTGGTTGTAGGCTGACAAACCGAATATGCAGTGAGAAGAATATGTAGTAGTGATGCAATTTGCAAATGGCAGCAGTGCAATGAAGTAACAGAAGTTTTGAGGGTGGTTGATCATTTGTGATAGGTTGTGATTTGGTCGAGAGTAATGTTTGACAGTGTGAATGGAAATGTGTGGATGTGTATGGTTGTTGACAGAGAGAATGTGAAGTGAAATTCTGGTGATAGTGATGTGAGGAGGCTTGGTTTGTTGAAGTGTGTGACTAAGAGAGAATGTTGAAGGGAATGATGTATCCACACTTATTTTGTATAGATTATTAACACTGTAATTGATATATGCTTATTTTGGTATTATGTTATTCAGTTTGTATTTGCCATCAAATTTAATTTTGAATGATTGTAATATTGCATGCAATAATTGTTTGTTAAAATCAATAATATATATATTGTCTATTTGAGTACTGTAATAATGATTTTTGAGAATGACTTTTTTTGCATCAGGTATAAATAGCTGATGCAATAGAGAGATTAGTTTGCATCGGTTGTTATAAAAACCGATTCAACATGGGGGCTGTGTCCAAGCAACCAACTATGATATTTTGCATCAGTTGTTAGTAACAACTGATGCAAAAAGGACCTTTTTGCATCGGTTTCAGAACTGATGTAAAAGTGTTAAGTCTGTTGCATCGGTTGCAAATGCATCGGTTGTTGAACTGATGCAAAAGAGGGGTAAACAACCGATGCAAATGGCCTGTTTTGTAGTAGTGGATGCTTTCTAGAAATGCAAGATTTTTTATTTTATTTTTTTCAAATAATTATAGAGAAAGAAGCTAATATAAATACATTGCAATCCAAACTTAAACCTTGGTAAACGTGTAGGTTTGTTTGGGCATTAGGCAAGCATGTTGTAATCATAAAGTGAAAAAGGGTAAGTCTATGGCATTTCATATTAATAAAATAGTGTTTGTTTAGGTATATATGTACCTACTTTTTTCTTACCTGTCCATGTGGAAAGGAAGAAAATTTTCAATTATTCACCTCAGTTTCAAATTGTAAAATAGGATTTGTGAAGTATGTAGTTAGGCAAATATAATAATAATTCTTAGCATATGTATATCATTATACTTAGGGAGAAAGATATCTATATATTAATGATTATATTGAGAGAGAAAGAGATGTATATATTAATAATACCAAATACCCCAGACTTAGATGATCCTCATTAACTGTGGGTGGAATAAATTTTTCTAATTTTTTCCAATAACTGCGGGGAAAGAGGCTAGTCAAAATATATTACATTCTATAACTAGACGAAAGTCTTTGGCTACGTATGTAGTAAAAAAAATTCAATTTGTTTTTTTCTAAAATTTTATTTCTTATTATGTGGGCAGTTCAACGAAATGTTTTGCAAGAAAAATTAATATAAAATAGTATTGGTGAAGCAATTATTAATAATAAGCTGAAATTGTGCATGCATACAGGTATATATTATCATCTTTTAAGAATGTTAACATTTGATTTTGTTTGTTTATTTAAACTTTATTTCTTAGGAACAATGCATATATAATGTGTATATCTCTCGAGTAAAATAAAGCATTCAGTTGTGTTATTACAAATGAAAATATAGTAGTTAGTGTGCATTAATTGTTTATTACTTTTTTCGGTAAGAAAAATAAAATTATTCCAGCTAAGAGATTTTGAAATTTTATTAAACTAATATATAATTATTCAACTCGATTTATGATATTCTCTAGATTAAAAAAAAATTGCCTACTGAACTTACCAATGTTACAAAATAAGATTCAAAGCCATTTTTTTCTCATAACTCTCGACCATCAAACCGTGGGTATCTCTCTCTTTGTGTGTATCGTTGCATGATTATACCTTACACCTAAATGCTAGTAACAGATAAAGACGAATAGATTAAGTACTATTCAACAACGAGTGGATGATATCATTTTAAAGCTAAAAGTGATTACACTTGACGATGTGCATCATTGTACAATCAAAGTTCACTTATCCACTAAATACCTGATCATATCGACTAATCACGTCAATGTTATTAATGGAGATGATGATGTTGGTAATTTTAGCATTCAATGTAAGGGTAGATGCATAATCTAGCTCATGGACAATTCAATTTCTTCTTTTTTTCTACATCTTATAAATTTGTTCATTACATCTATTCCTATTTGTATGTTTGTGTATGTAGTTATGTCATATTTTCCAATGGAAAATGAGAAAATTAGTCAGAAGAGATGAAATGGAAGATTGAAAAAAAAGGGAGACCAATGTGTTAAAACGTTAACTGAAACTAATCGCAACAATAATTAGAAAGAGTTTTGACAAATAACCAAGTTTCCTTATAAATTACAAAAAGAACCAGGAATATGCAAATTTATTAAGTATTAGCTCAATGGAAGAAAATTTGATTTTTTGTATAAATGACGTTGATGAGGCATAATCAAAATCTGTAATAAAATAGAAATTGAGTTCAGATTCAAGCACCATACATGCAAAGTAAGCAATGTTAACATAATCTTTCAGTACATAAAATTCAAGCAAGTTTAAGGAATTGGATATCATAGAATCAATATTTATTTACATCAAATAAAATGGATCTGACAATAAATAGGAAAGATAAACTTCCAATTTAAATTTGTAGAAATGGTTGGTTCTAGTTTCCAATTAAAATTTAAAAAACTAAAGTGGATATCAAATAATTAGAGAGTGAGAAAAAACAGAAAAATTAAATTAAAATGGAACACTTTTGATTTTGTAAACTCTAGTTAAAATTGAATAAACCAATTGGATTCAATATAAAAAACAACTAAAGTAAAAATTATAACTTTAATTTATATAATGGAAAATAAACGGAAAATGAAGAAATAATATCGTCGCGCTATAGCTTACCAACCAGATATTTTTTTTAGGTCAAATATACATTAAATGGATATTATTTTCATAATCTACCATGTAATCTCAAACATGGTTTCAGATAATAAAAGCTAACATGGTATATCTAGTGAACAATCATAGATCATGTAAAAGAATGATAATCATATAAACCACATACATTATTTTTATCGAGCCAACTCTTAGTTAGGCACTTAAATAGGATTTAAACATGTTAATTCTATCGAAACTAAATCCCAATAATGGTATAAATATTTTGCCTTTAATTTTATGAAAATTTAATCACATATAATTCAGTGTTTTGTCAATTTCAAAGTAAATTGAAATAAATAAACAAATAATCTTACAATATGGATTCAAATAAATCTATAAATAAGGAAAACAAATTCAAATAAACATTGATTAAATATCTAAATTCATGCACTCACCTTTCTTGATTTTGTTTTGATAAGCCTTCCACTCTTTTTTTGCACTTTTCACTTCGTATTTTCTGTTGAAATTTCTCTATAGTACAAAAGAGTCCAAATATACACAATCAAAATTAATAGGATTGAATCTGTAGGCTTAAGAATGCAAAACTGACCTTTGGAGATCATTTACTGAGAATAATCCCACAAAGATCCGCCTTCAGCCTGACCTTGCCTACACCGCTGTTACTTTATGTTCATATATGTGTCATTCTGTTCATATATGGAAATAAAAAGTGGTGTAAAGAACTGGAGATGGGGTCTTCTTTATAAGAAGTTGAAACATAAACATGAATTAGATAAACTCAATTCTAAAATGTAAAATACACTAAGTATCAAAGAATATTACTGCTTTTTACTCATGGTTTTGAAAAAATCTATCAGTATTCTAGTACTTGAAGGCACACATGATTAAATTTTAATCACTACGTTGTATACAATATTGTTAACCCGCCTTTTGGCAAGGCCGTAGACAGGCGGATTTAACTAAAATCGACTGCTCGTTTGTCGAGATTAGAATACTATGGGTTAGAGCCAGTTGGATGGATAGACGGTCAGTCAGGGATGGTTTGGTATGTATGGCTCAGTCAAAGGAAGGAAGACCATGTCATTCGGTCGAGGTATGGAGGATAAGGCGGGTTGTAATATATGGCTCGGCTTAGGTGGTTCAGCTGATGCCGCTCGGTCCAGAAAGGAAGGTCACGTCGTTCGGTCATGACGAGTTGGTCGGCATCGTGTGTGGGTCGGCAATTATGGTTGGCTCCGAGATGGACTGGGTCGTTATAGGGAGGTCTTTGGGTCAGCTAAGGTGAAATCAGCAAAGGGTCGGCTTTGGTGGTTCGGCCTCGATGGGGTCAGCCAAGGTAGTTTGGTCGGGCCTGGTTCGACATTAAAGTGGGATTGGCATTAGAGTGGATCGGCATTGGAGTGGGTTCGTTAAAGTGGGTCGGCATTGGAGTGGGTTCGTCAAAGTGGGTCGGCATGTTGGAGCTTGACTTTAGGTCGGCCTTCGCACTAGCTTCGGTTCGGCTATGAAGGCATGGGATCGGTTGTAGGAAAGGAGAGGAGTTCGGCATACCGGAAGTACTTGGGATCGACATAATGTAGTGGTTTGGCCTCAAGGGAATTGGGACGTATGGGTCGGCCCTAAGCGGTTCGGCCGTTATGGTTCGATCGGCATCAGGGTCGGCATATGTGGGTCGGTGCATATGGATCAGCTTGCCTGGGTCGGTCGTGTCTGGTTCGGCTATAGCCTTGTTGGGCCTTGACTACTCAGGAAGACCAGTAAGTCGGGATTTGCCTATAAATCAGCACGTTGGGCTTCGAAAAAGGGGATCTTCATTTTTCTCCTTCCTCTTCTTCGCTAAGGCCGTTCTACCATTATTGTTTTGAAAACTCTGGATTGTAACTGTACTTGATTCTGATATCAATAAAAAGGAAATTTCTGAAGTGGACGTAGGTCAGAGTCAGCCGAACCACTATAAATCCTCTGTTATTACTGCTTTATTTTTAATTTTTACGGTTCTTCATATTTATACTCTTTACATATATTCTATCTGCGATTTGTGACTGTGATTTGGTGCTTTCATTTGGATTTGGGTGTTAGTGGCCAATTTTGGTTTGGCTAACATTTTGGTGCTTTCACTGAGAAAGCTAGCACTCAAGGATCTGAAGCTTGGAGCTGGATTTAAAGGCTTAGGAACTTGGATTTTGGAGTCTATGCCAAAGCAATCAATTACGAGGCAGAGGACGGAAAGAAGTCAGCAAGAGGGAAGTTAGGTGGCTTCCATTGGAGCTAATCAAGCCTCCGTCTACATCACTAGGGACGAGATGTAGGTCATGATGAATTCCATGCAGGAATAGTTGAAAAGGAAAGAGGAAATGATGTAGGCACTTTTTAGGCAATTTGGACAAGCAAGAACTATAGGAGCTCGGATCCATGGACCTGGATTAAAAGGACTCAACCGGCAAGTAGATGGAGTGGTTCAGCAGGGGCAGCCCCCAATCAGCAAACAACTATCAATCCGGGTAGACCAAGACTCGGAGGCATGCCACCAGGTAACACCGGGCCAACCCTATGAAGGGATACTAGATGACGCTGCGCAGCCTGGCGCTAACAGTAATATAGGAGTGCGTGACGAGGAGTATGTATCGGAATTCCCTCAAGGGGTTAGAGGGCACTTAGGAAATGTAGATGGGGGTCAACCCTTGGCAGGTAACACTGGATTGGCTGACATCATCATACGAACTATTCACGGAGGTCTAATAAACAGGGATTTTGAGGGAGTAAACAGAAATCTGTTTGCCCATAACATTAGAATGGCTAGGAATCCACTTGATTTCAAGCCAGCCACTCTGGAAGTATAAAACGGTAAGACGGATCCCACTGACCACTTGATGAGGTACACAAGGCATATGAAAGTGCTGGAGGTATCAGAGGAAGTTATGGCTCGGTGTTTCCCCCTGTACTTGACCGATATAGCTGTTATGGTTCAGACAGCTAGAGGATGGATCTATTGGAACATGGACAGAACTGGTGGATAAGTTTTTGAGATAGTTTTGAGTTCACATATAAAGGCTGAAGAATGTGATGACACTGACGTCAGTTAAGCAGAGGGCAGATGAATCGCTCAGAACTTTCTTAACTCGGTCTAATGAAGTAGTTGCCTCTGTGGATCGGCCAGATCCATCAATGGTTCTGATGGCGACAGTGTCAGGAGTCGGGGATAATTCAAATTTCAAAGTATCGTTGATATGGGACCCACCAATGGATCTTGGGAAATTCTTTCACGAAGCTGACAGATTTCTACGACAAGAGGATGCGTGTTTGGGTACGAAATCAAAGGAAGTAAACATGGTTAAGAATGGAGGATCGTCCGGTGAAAGCTTGGGTAAAGACAAGGATACAGGGAAGAGGAAGCGTTGGGGAGAACCAAAATTCTCCACTTATACAGAGTTGCATGCAACATTGGAGCGGACATTCTTGGATACTCATAATCGTCTTCCTTATTGAAAGCCTGCAAGGAGGGAACCCTTAGAACGCGAAAGGGCATCAGGGAGGCATTGTCTCCTTCATGACCTAGATGGACATGAAACTAACAGCTGCCGACATCTAAAGGATATAATCGAGGAGCACATAAGGAATGGTCAATTGCGGCAATATGTCGAAACTCGGAATGCGGCGGTGAACAGGAGCAACCACCGCCTATCTTGAATGACAATAGCACGAGACCCAGGAATGGTGGCCGGTTGGTCATCAACTAATCGTATGGTTTGGAATAAGTAGCAAACTCTAGGTAGACGGCTAAGTCACTTACTCATGTACGGGGACGGAGATAACCCTTAGGCATGCTATAAGATGATGGTAAAACATGGCACTCTGGTTTGTGAAATCTGTTTTTTCTTTTGGGCTTGGACACTTGGATTTTCTGCTTTGGTTTTGGAGTTCGGTTTGAACTCTCGGTTTTGTTGGTTTTCTGGGTTGGATTTTGTAGGAAATGCGGATTAAGGAACTTAAGGCTAGAATAAATACTAGAGGGGGGGTGAATAGTGTTTTTGAGAATTGTTAAACCTTTTTGAGTTTTTGTTACTTTAAATACAAATGAATGCAATATTCAGACATAGATATGATCACAGAATCAAACATAAATGCAAATATAAAGTAAAAGCAGTAAAGGAAAGAACACACCGGATTTTATACTGGTTCGGAGTTACCCTACATCTAGTCCCGCACACAAGTACAGATTTCCTTTCAAAAACAATCTTTACAATTACACCCTCGATTTCAAGGCAACGAGGTACACCCTCCAGAATCACAATCCTCTAGGTAGAGATACTTGATTTTCTGGGCAACAAGTTCACCCAATTGATTTCCCAAGGCTACAATCACACCTTATCTCGCTTGATTGATTTCCAAGGCTACAATCACACGTTATCTAGCTTGATTGATTACAAAAAGCCTATAACTCTGAATAACACTGAGGATCTTGTTGAGATAGTGATAGAGAATCAAACCAGAGATAATCTAGTTAGATTCAATGTTGATTTCGGTAGAGTAATGGTAAGAATATGTATGTAGAAATATGGAAGAAGAAGAGGAGTGAAAAACCAGAAAAAAGATGAATTAAAATTTGTTGAAACTAACCCCTATTTATAGAAGAATAACAGCCATGTCCATTCGTGAAGAGTTATGATGAATAGACACTTCTTTTGAAATTTAAATTTTGAACTCAACTGACACCATGTCGGCATGGGGTATTTGAGTATGTCGACATCCCAAAGGAATTTTTGGTGTTTTGATTTTCTTTGAAAATAACCTTTATTTTATATTAAAACTATTTTAAACTTTATAAATATACTTGACTACAATTAAAATACATAAGTAAATATAAAGAATAATATATACAAAATTTTACTATAATTTTGTATTTAAAATCTAAGTATAAATATTTAGAAGTTAAATATATTATATTTAAAAGATAGTTTAAAAACAAGGATAATTTGATTTTGAAATTAAAGATTATTTTGAGGTTAAAAGTATTTGAAATCAGGATAGACGTTTTTGATGCTTTTAAAAGGAAGGTTTTGAAATCATTTTGAAAACAAGATATAATTTTGAAAAATCATTTTGAATAAAAGGTTAGCGGATACAAAACACTGTTCCACTGTATTTTTCGTAGGTTCCATCCTACTTAGGGTTCCATCCCTTTTACAGGCTCGAAGTGGATTCCATTCCACAAATAAATTGGATTTTAAGATGTCAGTGCTTTTTTAGGAGTTTTAACAAAATTTCTAAGTAAAAGATAAATTACTTGAACTCTTGATAATCTCGATACTCATGAGTCTTCAATCTTTGATAACTTGAATCTCTATACTGTACAGTCTTCATTCTTCGTACCTGCATGGTTAAATCATGCATACACATATATATCTAAACTTATATCATTAGTATTTATATTTTACAATCTATTCTAAGGTTGTTGTCATCAAAAAAATCATATCACGGACTAACAATCTCCCCCTTTTTGATGATGACAACCTTTGTTTATAAAATATTACTTCTATCCTAATAATCCCCCCCCCTTAATCTATGCCTAACTACACTATTTTATACTTCTCCCCCTTTGTCATCAACAAGAAAACTAACTCTAAACTATATAACACCAAACTATAGAACTCCCCGTAAATCTAATACTCTATGATATGTGATTATAATGATAGTGTTATCATAAATAATCAACACTTAGATCTGATAATGAACCTAATCCTAAACTACTAACTATTCTAAGTATATAATAATCATATAGTTATATTTACATTTTCGTGGGGAACGTAAGAAGGAACATACAACAATGATAAAGAAAGAGAAGAAACTAATGTGTGTTTCTGATCATAGGAGATGTATGAATCGAACAGTTTGGATAGTGGAAACAGAAATTTCCACGTAGTTCGACCAGATTCCCATTCATGTCAAAACAACTTCACCAACGCAAACGACCTTGTCGTCATCTTTCGCATGCGCTTCTTCCATGGGTTCTTCTTCTTCTTCTTCGCTGGCCTCTTGTTCTTGATCTCCTGAAGAGTCTTCGTCAATCAAGATTGGGTTAGCATGATTGTCCATTAGAAATTTTTGCAAATTCCTAAGGATTTTGCCTTGCCTCTCTTGTTCCCTGGCCATTCGAAGTTGCATTACTTGAATTTCAGTCATTAACTGAAGTATATCCTTTAGAGAATCCTCCATTTTAGTCACACAAGTGAGAGTAGTACGTTGAAATGGACCAGACGTAGGAAAGGGGAGTGAAAAGGTTGATTTTATGTTTGATTTGGAAGAGGAGGCCATTGATTATTTGATTTCAGAGAAAAGAACAGAGAGATAACAGAAAGGATGAATAAAATTTCGAAAATGTGAAGAATATATAACCAATTATTTCAATTTTGATGGGAAAAATTTCAAAATTTTAAAAACGTTGTATGTCGACATAGGGTAGAGGGGTGTGTCGACATGTTTCTTGAATTTTTGCCTATTTAATTTATTTTGATTTAATTTTTAATTATACTTTGTTTATTTATATTTTATATTTCAGTAATTGAACAAATACCTAATTCTCTTCTTAATTTAGTATATATAGATTCATTTAATGGTTTTGTTAAGATATCAGCAATTTGATTCTCAGAATTGATATAATCTAGAGTAATTACTTCCTTATTTATATTATCGCTGAGAAAATTATGTCTTATATCAATATGTTTAGTTCGAGCATGTTGAGTAGTATTTTTGGATAAATTTATCACACTAGTATTATCACAATAAATTGGTGATTTTGAAAATTTTAAACCATAACCTTTTAAAGTTTGTTGCATATATATTACTGGAGAACAAGCCAAAGCGGCAGAAATATTTCTGCTTCAGTTGTTGATAAAGAAACTACGTTTTGCTTTTTACTAAACCAGGAAATCAGAGAATGCCCCAAAAAATGACAAGTTCCACTTGTACTCTTTTGGTTTGATTTACAACCAACATAATCAGCATCACTGTAAGATAATATGTCAAAGGAATCATTTTTAGGGTAAAATAAACCATAATCAGAGGTATGTTTAACATATCTTATGATATGTTTTACGGCTTTTAAGTGGGTCTCTTTAGGTTGGGATTGATATCTTGCACAGAGACAAACACTATGCATGATATGAGGTCTACTAGCGGTAATATAGAGTAGTGATCCAATCATTTCTCTATATAACTTTTGATCTACATCTTTCGAGAGATTTTCTTTACTAAGGTACTCATTGTTGCCATGGGAGTGGATTTTCCACTCGCAGTAGTCAAACCAAATTTATTAATTAGGTCTTTAGCATATTTTTATTGACTAATAAAGATACCATTATCTAGTTGTTTTATTTGTAATCCTAAAAAGAAATTTTATTCATCCATATGACTCATCTCAAACTCTTTTGTCATTATTTCAGAAAATTCTTTATTCATTTCAAAGTTAGTTGATAAAAAAATGATATCATCTACGTAAATTTGTACTAGTTGAATATCTTTTTTATTTCTTTTAATTAAAAGAGTAGATTATCTACCGTACCAATTTTAAAATTTGATTGCAATAAATAAGATCTTAGTCTATCATACGAGGCTCTAGGAGCTTGTTTTAGGCCATACAAAGCTTTCTTAAGTTTGTAAACATGATTAGGTACCTTTTCATTTTCAAAAAGTGGTGGTTGTTCAACATATACTTTCTCTTTTACAAATCCATTTAAAAAGGCACATTTAACATCCATTTGATATAATTTAAAATTATTATGATTTGTGAAAGCAAGTAGAATCCTAATGGCTTCTAATCTTGCTACGGGAGAAAAGGTTTCATCAAAATCTATTCATTCTTCTTGACAAAAACCTTGAGCGACTAAATGTGCTTTATTTCTAACTACCTCTCCTTGTTCATTCATTTTATTTTTATAAACCCATTTAGTTCCAATTATAGTTTTATTTTCAGGTCTAGGAACAAGTTCCCAAACTTCATTTCTAGTAAATTGATTTAGTTCTTCTTGCATAGCCAAAATCCATGAATCATCAGTTGATGCTTCTTTTGGATTTTTGGGTTCAATAGTTGATATAAAAGCTACATTATTCATTTGACTTAGTTAATTTCTAGTTTTAACTACAGATTGCATATCTCCTAGTATATTTTCAATAGGATGATCTTTTGAAAGTTTAGCCCTATTATTAGGATGATTAATTTCATTATTACTTTCAGTTGACTCTTGATTTTGAGTAATTAAATCGTCTTCATCATTTGTAACTTCAAAATTTTTGAAATTTTCATTGAATGACACATGCATTGTTTCTTCGATGGTGTTAGTTCTTAAATTAAATACTCTGTACACTTTACTTCTATTAGAATATTCGATAAAGATACCTTCGTCGGATTTAAGATCAAATTTATCTAAGTTATCTTTAGTATTTAAAATAAAACATTTACTTCCAAAAATTCTAAAATAAGATACTTTAGGTTTCTTTGAGTGAAGAAGTTCATAAGAAGTCTTATTAGTTAAAGGTCTAATTAAAATTCTATTTAAAATATAACAGGCGATAGCAACTGCTTCTGCCCAAAAATTCTTTGGTGATTTACTGTTTGAAAGCATAGTTCTCGCACACTCTTGAATCGTCTTATTTTTACGTTCTACTACTCCATTTTATTGTGGAGTTCTTGGAAATGAAAAATTACGAGTTATTCCCTTTTTATTGCAGAATTCCTCAAACTTTTCATTTTCAAATCCACCACCGTGATCACTACGAATGGTTATAATTCTTAGAGAAAGTTGATTTTGAATCCTTTTTGTAAAGTTCTTAATATCACTTTTATGTTTCAAAAATATTGTCCACGTAAATCTAGAATAATCATCTACAATTACAAAAATATATTTACTATGATTCATTGACAGAATTTGAGATGGATCAAATAAATCAAGGTGAAGTAATTCAGGAGGTTTTGAAGTTGAAATCATATCTTTTAATTTAAAGGAACTTTTTCTAAGTTTTCCTAATTGACATGCATTACATAGACTATCTACTTTAAAATTCATTTTAGGGAGACCTCTTACTAGATCATGTTTTGACAGTCTAGATAAGAGTTTGAAATTCAAATGCCTAAATCTCTTATGCCAAATCCAAGGGTCGCTTGTATATGCCAAAAGACATAAGTTATCATTTGAAACTTTCATACTAAGATTATAAATATTCTTTTTCCTAACTCCCTCAATTATTATGGTTGAATTGTTATCTTTAATGTGACATTTATCCTTTTCAAATTTAATTTTATATCCTTTATTGCAAAGTTGACTTATACTAAGCAGATTATGTTTTAGATTTTTAACTAGCAAAACATTAGTAATAATAGGAGTTTCAGAGTCACCGACTTTGCCGATGCCAATCACATATCCTTTTGAATTGTCTCCGAAGTTAACCAGTCCTTTGTCTTTGTCTATTATATCATTTAACATATCTGGATTGCCAGTCATGTGTCTGGAACATCCACTGTCGAGTATCCATTTGTCCTTTCTGATCTGCATAAATTTTCCATTGTGTATCGATTCCTCAATAGCCATAAAGCATGATTCCTGCATATCAACCAGTTTTGGTAGACAACTTAAATTTGAACATTGATTATATGCAGACTCAAAAGACAATGATGATCTGAATATTTATAAACTAGTATTAACAAACATAGCCATTTTAAAACTTTTTCAAAAATCAGATTATGAAAATTTGAAAACCTTGCTCTGATACCATATGTGAGAAATGTGGAGTAACGATCTTAAGGCTATAATAAACACTAGAGCGGGTGAATAGTGTTTTAGAGAATTGTTAAACCTTTTTGAGTTTTTGTTAATTTAAATACAAATGAATGCAATATTCAGACATAGATATGATCACAGAACCAAACACAAATGCAAATATAAAGTAAAAGCAGTAAAGGAAAGAACATACCAGATTTTATACTGGTTCGGAGTTACCCTACATTCAGTGCCGCACACAAATACGGATTTCCTTTCAAAAACAATCTTTACAATTACACCCTTGATTTCAAGGCAACGAGGTACACCCTCCAGAATCACAATCCTCTGGGTAGAGATACTTGATTTTCCGGGCAACAAGTTCACCCAATTGATTTCCCAAGGATACACTCACACCTTATCTCGCTTGATTGATTTCCAAGGCTACAATCACACCTTATCTCGCTTGATTGATTACAAAAAGCCTATAACTCTGAATAGCACCGAGGATCTTGTTGAGATAGTGATAGAGAATCAAACCAGAGATAATCTGGTTAAATTCAATGTTGATTTCGGTAGAGTAATTGTAAGAATATGTATATAGAAATATGGAAGAAGAAGAAGAGGAGTGAAAAACCAGAAAAAACTTGATTAAAATTCGTTGAAACAAATCCCTATTTGTAGAAGAACAACAGCCATATCCATTCGTGAAGAGTTATGACGAATAGACACTTCTTTTGTAATTTAAATTTTGAACTCAACTGACACCATGTCGCAAGGGGTACTTGAGTATGTCGACATCCCAAAGGAATTTTTGGTGTTTTGATTTTCATTGAAAATAACCTTTATTTTACATTAAAACTATTTTAAACTTTATAAATATATTTAACTATAATTAAAATACATAGATAAATATAAAGAATAATATTTACAAATTTTTACTATAATTTTATATTTAAAATCTAAGTATAAATATTTAAAAGTTAAATATATTATATTTAAAAGATAGTTTAAAAACAAGATAATTTGATTTTGAAATTAAAGATTATTTTGAGGCTAAAAATATTTGAAATCAGGATAGATGTTTTTGATGCTTTTAAAAGGAAGGTTTTGAAATCATTTCGAAATAAGATATAATTTTGAAAAATCATTTTGAATAAAAGGTTAGCGGATACAAAACAATATTCCACTAGATTTTTCGTAGGTTCCATCCTACTTAGGGTTTCATCCCTTTAACAGGCTCAAAGTGGATTCCATTCCACGAATAAATTGGATTTTAAGATGCCAGTGCTTTTTAGGAGTTTTAACAAAATTTCTAATTAAAAGATAAATTACTTGAACTCTTGATAATCTTGATACTCATGAGTTTTCAATATTTGATAACTTGAATCTCTATACTGTACAGCCTTCATTCTTGGTACCTGCATGGTTAAATCCTCCATATACATATATATCTAAACTTATACTGTTAGTATTTATATTTTATAATCCAATTTAAGGTTGTTGTCATCAAAACCATCATCTCACGGACTAACAGATTTTGGTTTGGATGCTTGATTTTTTATTTGGATTTGGACTTTTGATATGGATTTTCGGTTTTCTGGTTTGATTTGGATTTCGGATTGGATTTCATCTGGTTTTTTGGCTAAAAGGTTATCAAGTATGGACTATGCTCGGCAAGGGTCCGAAGAGACCAGGATTCGGCTTAGAACTTAGGCCCCATAATATCTGTCGGTTATTATTACAGGTCGTCAAGTATGGACTATGCTTGGCAAGGGTCCGAAGTGACCATGGTTCAGCTTAGGACTTAAGCCACAGCATAATTCAACTATCAAGGACACTGAACCAGGAACACCATGGCATTACTTGACATAGGTCGTCAGGTGCAGGCTGCGCTTGGCAAGAACTCGAAGAGGTTATGAATTTGGATATTGGCTATGAATAGCTAAGGATTTGGGCATGGACCCGGAACGGTCCCGGATTTGGATATCGGCCCGGAGAGATCATGAATGCGGTTACTGGCTATTGGATATAGATGGATTAAGGCTCAGCTATCGGGTTCGGATTTGGTTTAGGATTTGGACCCGGTGAGGTCTCGGATATGAATTTTAGGACCAGGTGAGGTCCCGACTTAGGATTTGGAAGCGGATAGGTCCCCAATTTGGACTATAGGACCCGGAGAGGTCCGGGACTCGGATAAAAATGATCCGGAGAGATCGTGGATTCGGTTCATGGATTTGGGATGGATTCAGAATTGGATAACAACTTGGAACGGTCGCGAAGTAAACTATCGTCTTTAGATGGAATTGCTTGGTAGTGTATGTAACATGAACATGGGATATCGAATTTGAGACTATTCAAAACACACCTTCCAATAGCAAGGCATGTTTTGGGGGACAAATGTTAACCCACCTTTTGGCAAGGCCGTAGACAGGCGGATTTAACTAAAATCGACTGCACGTTTATCGAGACTGAAATACTATGGGTTTGAGACAGCTGGATGGATAGATGGTCAGTCAGGGATGGTTCGGTATGTATGGCTCGGTCGAAGGAGGGAAAACCATGTCGTTCGGTCGAGATGTGGAGGATAGGGCGGGTCGGAATATATGGCTTGACCTAGGTGGTTCAGCTGATGCCGCTCGGTCAAGGAAGAAAGGTCACATCATTCGGTCATGATGATTGAGTCGGCATCATGTGTGGGTCGGCAATTATGGTTGGCTCCGAGATGGACTCGGGTCGTTATAGGGAGGTCTCTGGGTCGGCTATGGTGAAACCAGCATAGGATCGGCTCTGGTGGTTCGACCTCGATGGGGCCGGCCAAGGTAGTTCGATCGGGCCTGACTGCGCAATGGAGTGGGATTGACATTAGAGTAGATCGCATTGGAGAGGGTTCGTTAAAGTGGGTCGGCATGTTGGAGCTTGACTTTGGGTCGGCCTTCGTACTAGCTTCGGTTTGGCTATAAAGGCATGTGATCGGTTGTAGGAAACGAGAGGGGTTCGGCATACCGGAAGTACTTGGGATCGGCATAATGTAGTGGTTCGGCCTCAAGGGAATTGAGACGTGTGGATCGGCCCTAAGCGGTTCGGCCGTCATGGTTCAGTCGGCATCAGGGTCGGCATATGTGGGTCGATGGATGTGGATTGGCGTGCCTAGGTCGATCGTGTCTGGTTTGGCTATATCCTTGTTGGGCCCGGATTACTCAAGAAGTCTAGTAACTCGGTATTTGCCTATAAATACAACATATGGGGATTCGAAAAATGGGATCTTTATTTTTCCCCTTCCTCTTCTCCGTTAAGGCTGCTCTGCCTTTATTGTTTTGAAAACTCTTGATTCTGATATGAATAAAAAGAAATTTTCTAGAGTGGACGTAGGCCAGAGTCGACGTAGGCCAGAGTCAACCGAACCACTATAAATCTTCTGTTATTACTACTTTCTTTTTAATTTTTACCGTCCTTCATATTTATACTCTCTACATACATTCCATCTACGATTTATGAGTGTGATTTGGTGCTTTTATCTGAATTTGGGTGTTAATGGCCAATTTTGACTCTAACACATATAAACTATTTTTATCGAGCTAACTCTTAGTGAGGCACTTAAATGGGATTTAGGCATGCTTATTGCCTCAAAACTAAATTCCAATAACGATATAAATATTTTGCTTTTAAGTTTGTGAAATTTAAATCATAATATAATTCAGTATTTTGTCAATTCCAAAGTAAATTGAAAAAAACCAAACAAATAACCTTTCAAAATAGATTTAAATAAATCTATAAATAAAGAAAACAAATTCAAATAAACAATGATTAAATATCTAACTCGTGTACTTACCTTTCTTAATTCCATTCTGATAGGCCTCCAACTCTTCTTTCACCTTTTACTTCATGTTTTTAATGAAATTGCTCCAAAGTACAAAAAAGTTCAAACATACTCAATCGAAATTAATAGGATTGAATCTATAGGCTTAAGAATGCAAAACTGACCTCTAGAGATCATTTACTAAGCATAATATGAAATGTTTCCATATAATTATTTAACATATTGTACCTGCATTCATACTTATTTGTGGTATAATGATGTTGAGTTACTTAGTATTGGAGTAACTGGAATGGCTAAGATGAAACATTGCATAACTCTAGTTTTCCTAACTGAGTATAATAGTGTTTTCTTATCTATTGTGAACAATGTTAAGTTTTCCTTATAACATATTTCTGTTTACCATACCTTTTATAAGATGTAACATAAATTAAAATTTGGAGTCAAGAACTATGAAACTTCCCTTGCAATCAATCTAGAAAGCTAAGATCTACAGTGTCAACAATAAATGCAGAAAGAACATACCAATATATACTTTAACGAATATATTTCCTGTCAACTATACCAGCAGTCCTTAAAACTTGATTGCATACAAAATGAATTGTTCTGTCTAAGCGACCTTACTGCTTCATGTAAGTCTATCAAGAAGTGGACTCCCTTTTTGCTAGTTTAAAGAACAACAAAAACACAAAGCAACTTATTCATGGATATGGTAGTAAAATAGTAAGAAAAAGGACGAGATCTATTTGATTTATTCAGAATATAACTGAATACCAAAAACAGCGTAGCCGCGACATGAGTAAACAACAAACAAGAGTGAGGGGGAGAAGCAAATACAATCATGGAAGCTCAAACATTAAAGCAATGGCAACATGATGCATCATTAAAAAAAATTAGGTTTTTTTACCTCCAATATAAGACATAATTGGGCGAACAGAACCCATAGCTCGTCAACACCATTATTTGCTAACCAACCAAGCGAGGTCGAGCAACCGTACAGTCAAAGCTGGCAGAAAACAAGGGCGACAAAGGAATGGCGAAAGAGAAAACCGATGGAGATGCCTCAACAGCAGGACGGCAACACTAGAGTTTGTACAACATTGGACGATGTATGGCAAAATACAAATGGTAAAGGAACGCCTATAGCAGAAATCGATGGGAACCTACCGATTTCGAATTGAGAAAAAGGGAAAGAGGGAATAAGCGGAAGGGGAATCGATTTATCTCAGGCAGAGGAAAGGGGGAAAAGGAGATTAGCGGTGGGTAGAACGGAAGTGTGAGATGGACAAAAAGTGAAGGAGAAAATTACGTACAGTGAAAATGACAAAAAAGCTGAAGACGGTTCAGTTTGCAAAATATAAAAGGGGCTTCTTTGCTCTTAAAATCAAAATCGATGTTTACAGTATAGTACATATAACCAGAATATAAAATAATTGTTTTTTAAAGGAAATTGTTAACATTTGTTAAATTATCAATATAACTCTTCCATAATTCCATTTTTTTAAATTATATAAGAATAAGTTAGGCTTTTAAAATATATATTTTTATCCTTTGGCTAATAACTATCATTCTTAATATATACTCTCCGATCACATTAACAATTTCCAATTGAAAAACTTGTTAGTGAGATTCTAAAACAAACAGAGTAATACAACGCAACTTACAAAATATAGGAATGACACCATATTATTGTTCCATGACATCGTGCTGATTGTATAATAAACAGTGTTAAATTCCAGGAGTCACTATATTTACGAAAAGACGGTTACTTTGTGAGGGGCCTGCAGCTTCCACTTTATGTCACTACATGAACATATTTGTAGATATACTATATCCACAGTGCTGATTAACATGAGCTAAGCCGGTTTAAAAGTATGTGCGTATGCATGCAATGGGAAGAAAAGGTTCCATATAATTAACACGGTCGATTGAGATTTATTTATGCAACTTTAAGTGATGGTAAAACGAAAACAGTGAATCCTGTAAAGTCTATGTCCTTAATCAATGATCAATTATCATTAAAGCGAAATAGGAATTGATATTTTCTATTCGTTCCCACTGGAATTTAAATCAATCTTTTTACTTCATGTTCTATATATTTTCAGAACCAGGGGACTACTGATTTTAACTAAAACAGGCGCATTCTAAAGTAACTGAATTGTCCATGTCAAAATGAAGAATTAGCAAATTATTTGTATACGAAAACCGTGAATATATATTGAGCTACATTGATGTATAAGATATATGACTGATAGAACGTATTAATTTAATTTGCTCATTTTAGTTAATCCTAACCATCAACATTTTTTAAAGTATATGAGTTTTTAAGAAGATATTCGTGATATTATTTATGATAATATTTCATTTTTAGTTCTATTAGTTTCTAAGTTTAAAATTAACAAAGCTATTATTCCAAATTATTGTAAATAATTCGTGATGAATCAAGAATTTTGTTATGTCAACTAAACTAAGTCAAAAGATTTATATAATTATTAATGGAGCTAGAATCAAAAATAATAATATAACAATGGTTATTTTAAAAGTAATGGTAAACTATTGATAGTCTATTTGTAACCTTTACCATTATCTAGACAGCCTTGGTGAAAAAAAGTGAACAAAATCATATTCATCAATTGTTTGGAAACCTTTTTATAACAGCCTTCTATAATAACTGATATTGTACAGGTGATGTTGAGAATATACATGTAATCTGGTTTCGACAGCGCAGCCTGTATCGGTAAAAGATGCATTGATTAAAATTATATTATGAAAGATCCAGCATTCATAGTCCAAAAAGTTTCCATAAACAAAAAAGATCAAGAAAAGAAAAGGTAGAAACAAAGAAGGATCTTAATTATAGCTAGCTCTATGACAATGTATGGACAAAAGCAAGGGTGATATTTGAAATTGATTTGGATAACCTTTTCTTACATTTCTTTTTTTGTGGACATAACCATAAACAATAATGTGCTTTTTTCAGAATAAAAAGGAATGTGGCAAACATCATAATAATGATTACAAATCAAGACTCCATATTATATAAATAATCATGAGCAAACTTTTCTATATAAGTTGAAGATTCAGAATTCAGATATTGGAGTGGAAGAGCGATAAAATAAGATAGAATAGTCTGTTGATTACATAGACAAGGCTAAAAGTGGGCCATAAGTATATGTGACGAGAGAGGGCGATCAGCACCACTATGTTTTTGTTATAATTGAACATATATATAAATTTATGTATTGGGGCGGTGGTGGACAAGAATTTTTTTGATATAGCCAGACATGGAATGACACGCCTGTCTTCAACGATGACATGCATGGCGGGATTCATACCTGATATCTAATATCTAAGAGGTGAAGATTTTCCTTTTAATATTCATGTTTGCACAGCACAGGTATACAGTGATTCATACCTTTTTAACCTTGGTATAGGAACATGTAAAACATAGTGTTAATTATGCACTGAAGGCGATGCATGATCCATATCTGATATCTATATATCCACTTGTTATATCATCTACAGTATGTACCTTATAGTGTAGGCATGGCATGCAAATATTGTACCAAAGTATCTCCAAAAAAGGAAGTTGGTGCATGCTTTTGTCGGTATGAACCCAGTCTCCATTCCCTGTCCAAATCGACATATTGACATTTGTCCGATTGTACTAGTACTAAATCATGTCCACATAACTCTGTTACATCCACTACCTATTCGAAAAGCAGTTTTAAAGTAGCAATTACTTCACCACAAATAAGTATAATTACATAGCACAAATGTGTATTGGCCAGGAATTATAATCATAGAAAAACAGCTGCCTCATGATTTGTCAGTATTAGTTTTTGGGTCCATATTCAACATGTAAATTTATACGCGTGATTCCCAACAAATAAATGAAAAGTAGATAAAACTAAGCTATGATTGGCTAAATTTCATTATCTTTCGTTATCCTGGGGAGGTATCTAAGTAGCACTAAGATGAATGATAGCTTTTCCAAATTTTCAATTGGTATTGAAGTTTCAATATTCTTATTCTTTGTACTTTCTGCATCTCACTTCCGGTAGTATAATTATTGTAAGCTGAATTCAATATATATGTTGGTAACCATATCCTTCACCGTCCCCCACTGAAGCATTGATGTCTTTCTTCTACATTCTTCTTGGAACGCTTGTAATGCACTACAGTGTTTTGAACTGATAATAAAATTAAAGTTCGATTCAGACTTCAGTTATAGATTAGCTGATGTGTTGGTTAATATTATATTGAACGCTTAAGTGGTAGTGGCCTAGTGTTCTCTATGTTAAATTTTGGTGATACAAAATCACAAATAGAAGGAAACAAATATGCAAAAAGGAAAGTAATCACGTTTGTTCATTATGGAAATGCATAAATAATTGGATTGCATTTGAATGAGATGGTAAGGAATATCTGCATGCGCATGTTGTGGAATAATATATATGCAAAATGATATGCATATTATTTCTTTCTTCGTAATCACATTGCTTTGAGATTATTTTCTTCCATCTTTGGAACGAGTGAATTACTTGCTATGTTTGCGCGATTTGTTACCATTGTAATTTGCCTCCATTATCTTCTTACCATATTTTGGTAATTTGATTGATGATTCACATGAATTTATGTTGAATATATATTGAGGGTAGACTTCATTGTAAACCCATCCTGGTATTTAGCCAGCGATCTCCAGATAGAGTGTCTCTTCTTGTTTCCCTAATTTGGGGCTTTGGTATGTAAACTCTTATTTTGTAATCTCTTGTAATTCTCTCAAGTGTAATAAAATCTCTCTCCTTTGGACTGGACGTACACTATCTAGATGATAGTGGAACCAGTATAAATATTGTGTGTCTCTTTTATTCCTTTTTAATAGTTATTTGCTATTTATTTGGAGTAATGGAATAATTGCTGCTAGATTGAGTGATGTTCAAATTGGCAAATCTAGATCCTGTTTATTGTCTTTCCGCATTTGTGCATTTTTTGCACAACACTCTGTACATCAATGCAGTGTCTTGCCGTCCAACCTTACATGTAATGTCAAGTCTAAGATGCATTGCTGATAATGTTTGAAGGTACTATGTAACAGAGCAAATCACCTGGTTTCCAGCAAAAAATTTACATACTGAATTCTTTACCAAAATTTTGATGCAAAACTCCTTGAATCGGGTCTTGTATACTAGAAGATAAACGAAATTTTTACTAAATGGGATTAAAATAAGTTTTGGGTTTTAGTACATGTAGAGGAATTCAAGGGAAGTTGCATCCAAATTTTGATACAAATGCCTATATCAAAATATTGCTCTTTCGGTATATACCCAGCGCCGACCCAAAGGGCAGCCCACCAAGCCGTATTAAAGTTCGACTAATGCAACCTACGTTCAAGGCTGGTAGGGTGTTTAAAATATTTTATTTCAGCGAGTGTTCTTGTGAGCTAGATTATTTATAAAGAAAATATGCTAATGGGCTGGAGCAACTAATTCTTTGGACCGCCCCTGTATACAGTACACTAATCAAGTCTGGAGATTTATTCCAAAATTCATTGTACTTGCATGTTATGCATCTGTATTTGCAAAATATACGGTGTATCGAGATAATTCGTATATGACGCAGTAATAGAGAAGTTAGGTATACATTAAAAAAAATTGTTGCTGACACTTCATTTTTTTTTTTTTTAATAAACAACTCTCGAGACTCTTTACTACAATGTATATTAATTATTTTCATAAATGCTGAAATTTAAATTACCCAAAATAATTAATGCTTTCCTAAAACCAAGTTTATTTTCAACATCCTCATAAACTTAGTCCTGTTACTTCGAATAAAATTTTCAATCTTTGTATTTTATGTGTTTAGATAGAAATAAGAATGTCATCCGATCTTTGTTTATTATATTGACGTTCGTCTTCAATGTTGAGATCTTCGATGCAATTTCGCGAATACTTATCGTGCTTCGTCCATTTTATCCTCCATTATTAACATTCAATACTCCACAAAGTAAACATTTCAACATCCACTTTGCTCCAGTGTCATAGATTTTGAATGAGTCGGATATGTTATTATTTCCTTCCTTTAAAATTTTACTCTTACAATATTTAACCAATCCAATATCTTTATATATTTTTCAAATTTCACTTTCGCATGACACTTCAAATAATATCGACTGCAAAATAAAATTGTTGAAAATACAAATTATGTAACTATGTTTTTGTTTGCACCTTCGTAAAATTCATCATTGGTCTCTTTGACTCCATCTTTGACCATTTCTACTTCTACTTCTTCAATATTATCTACTATCATTTCTTCAAATTTCTGCTCATGTTTTAAATGTTGAATATCATCTCCTTAATTCATGCCTTTTTCATCTTCTTTGCATTCATACTTTTCATCATTTGCATCATCTTTGTTGACTTTATCTTCTCCGTCTTCATCTTTTACCATTCCATATTTAATTATTTGGCAGTTTTCTTTTTCGCTTCCTCGATTTCTATAGGGTCTTCAATTTTTATCCTTCCAAGTCTCTTTAGTTACTTTATTGATCCTTGGCAGCTTTTGTCTTCCATTTCCTCAATTTTCTCTTCCGTTACTTCTTTGATCTTTGGCAATTTTTTAGCCACTTTCTCATCTGTATCATTCTTCGTTTGCTCCGTCTCTTCCTTCATAGCATCCTCTCTCATCTCATTATTTTTCTTTTCATTCTTCACATCGGCTAACATATTTTCTTCAACATATAACATTTTGTTCTTGCTAGCTCTCATATCCAAGTACCATGTATTTTCACCTTTAGTTTCAACTACTTTGAGTGCTCATAAAAGCATAGAATCTTCTTCGTCATCTTTAACGAAGTAGGATCTTTTTTCAAGTTTAAAGAAAGTTGATCTGCACTTAGAAGCAAAATGCCAAAATGTGTCACAGTTATAAAATTTTATTCGAGATTTATCATACTTTGGTATTCCATTTTGATTGTATTTCCTCCTCTTTTTGGATCTCTCATAGCATATATATTTTGGTTTACTTTTTCTTTATCGACAAATTTGTAGACGCCTCTACCATAATTTTGGCCACGACTTCTTCCTCTTTGACAATAACTTATTTCTTTTTAAATGTCTTATTGTTTGAAGAGTTTGACTCAATTGTTCTTCTTTAATTTTTCTTTATGGGTTTGAAGTAAACCCTTGAGTTGATCAATATTTATGGACTTAAATCTTTAGATTCTTCAACCGCTACAACTACATAATCAAATTTTGAATCTAAAATTCGTAGAATTTTCTCAAAAACTCTAAAATCTTTCATTTTTTCTTCATATCTTTTCATTTGATTTACAACAGATAAAACTCGACAAAAATAATCGACTGATTCTGATGATTTCATACGTAAATATTTAAACTCATCTCGCATACTTTATCAATTCTTTTAAAAGCGTTCTTCAAAATCTCTCATGCTTCCTCACTAGTTTGTGCAGTAGCTATCTTCTCGAACATAGCTTCATCCTAATCTTGATAGATGAGCGTAAGAGCCTTTCGATCCTTCTTCTTTAAAATTTTCAAATGACCCATTCCAGTTTGGGATAAAGTTATAATATCGAGGGGTTCTTCATACTCGGTTTATACGATATCACACGCATCTTGCGATGCAAACAACGCCTTCATGTGAATGCTCCAATTATCATAATTCTCATTTTTTTGTAAGAAATTTGAAAAGGTGTCGTTTGGTTTGTAATCTTCATTTATCAGCATTCTTGCTGCGATACCAATTTTGAAAATTTTACAACAAGAAAAAGAAGGAGAATTAAATGTAATTTGCAAATGAAGAATGAGAAATTAACATTTTGTAAAGGAGGAAACGTGTCTTTATTGCAATTCTTTCTTTCTATTTCTTTTGCTTATTTGTTTTGCTTACATCCATCTACATCCAAATGAGAAAACTCTTCCCTGTTCATAGTAACATGTTTGCTAAATGAATGGCAGAGTCATATTTTATCCAATAGCTAATAATCATTCTTTAGAGTTTTTTATAATTATCATTGACACTTTAAAGATTTCTAGTATAGACAACTCTACAGATTCTTTACTACAACATATGTCCATATTCTTCTATATGCTAAATTTTAGCCTTTTATTAATTATATTCATAAATCTTGAAATTCAAATTGTCCAAAATAATTAATGCTTCCAAAAACCAAGTTTATTTTTAACGTTCACTTCCAAAAAATTTCACCACTTTTTAACTGAACAAATTGTCCACTCTTGGTTGAACACCAAAATCAAAACAAAACCACTTCAACAACCGATTCGCGAATAGAAAAAATTAACCAAAATCCATCATTGAGCAACCGGCTTCCATCTCCTGTATTTGCATTTCAAATCCAAAAAATTAACCAAAACCCACCATCTCCAAATGCCCACACCATATTCCACTTGAAATAGTTCCCGTCAAGCGGACGCGACTGTTTGAAGGGATGCGGACGAAATTATAAATAGGAGAGAATACTGATCACATTCTCATCCAATTCCAATCTAATTTCTTCTGCTTCTTTGCTCTACTGCTCTATATTCCATACATATCACAGAGTTGACATACTCATTACAATCTCGTGCAGATTACGTCTGTTGTATTTTGGGAGAGTTTTGAAATAAAATTCTTAAGGAAATTGTTACGACAAGCCTCAGATGGAATTTCCTTTATATACTGGTTAGATTCACTGTAATCTTTCCCGTTTATAAGTTGTACTATTTCTTACAATAGTATAACGTTGTTGTTGTAATTTATTTACGACGTAACTTATTGTTACATTTATCTAATACAGAATTCCAACGTAGTGGAATTCTAATTAATAAACTTGTGCGACGAGTTTATTGTAGCGTGCTATCTGTTTTAGTACACTAGACCTGTAACACAATTGCAGTAAAAATACGAGTATCATATTAGACCCAAACCCAAACCCGGCCCGGTTCGGTTCGGTCGGACGGACGGCGGCGGCCGCGCGCGCGCGTGATGGAGATGCATGATCTCCCTCCTCACAACGAAGCATACATTTGGGTGCCCCTAGGCTCCAACACCTTCATTGCAAAGCCATATAGATTTTGGAATGGTTTTGCAAATTTGGCGATGTGGGACAAGTGTATTTCATTTACACTAGGAATTCCAACAATCCCCCACATAAATGATAATATACTTTTTCCCCACACAAAGCGAAATATCACAGAGTACATATGGAATAATGCTTTATCGTGGATAAGTAGATATTTCACTTTGAACTTTTCCTAGTTAAAACTTATCGGATCTACTTGGCTAATCGGTGAATTATTTCATCTTGAACCGTCGGCCTTTATTGTATATCCAGACAATAAGCTTTACGAAGCATTGATTCCCTTCTCATCCAATCTCTTGGTTGTGTTCATTTTGGTCCTGAACAATTTTTGGTTCTGCGAGTGTTTTTAGAGAATAAAAGCGTTTTAATATTCTCATAGAGCCGACCCAGCTCACACTGACATAGGTGATCGCAACCATTAAGAGTATCCTACATATACCCCACTTGTTATTTCCAAGATATGGCCATCATTAAAAAACATAGTTTTAACCTTTAAAACTTCTGTAGACATGCATTATATTTTTCACCATAGGAATGGAGTAGGACCAAGTCCAGACAAATGCATTACTTCTTGACTTACTCATAACTGGTTTACCTATTGATCCTAGTCCGTGGGATCTCCAGTCGCTAGGATAGGTTTCCGTATAAGGTAACTCTTGTTGGTTTAGGCTTTTAAACACATTCCCCTCGATGCGTAGTCAATTTTCTCTCTTGATAAACCTTTAGTAAATGGATCCGCTAGGTTATCATTTGTTCTCACATAATCTATGGAAATAGTTCCATTAGAGAGTAACTGCCTAACTGTGTTATGGCGACGACGTATGTGTCGTGATTTGCCATTATACACATGGTTTTTCGCTCTACTTAGCGCTGCTTGATTATCGCAGTGAATACATATGGCCGTCACAGGTTTTGGTCAAAATGGAATATCTTCTAAGAATTGACGAAGCCATTCTGCCTCTTTGCCTGCTTTATCTAATGCGATAAACTCAGATTCCATGGTGGATCGAGCTATGCATGTTCGTTTAGTAGATTTCCATGACACTGCTGCTCCTGCAAGGGTAAAGACATAACCACTTATGGATTTTGATTCCTCTGAATCTGCAATCCAGTTTGCATCACTATATCCTTCTAAGACGGCAGGATATTTTCCATAATGTAAGGAAAAATTAGTGGTATTCTTTAAATATCCCAACACTCTCATTAGTGCTTTCCAGTGTTCCTTCCCTTGATTACTTGTATACCTGCTTAGTCGACTTACCGCGTAAGCAATATCTGGTCTGGTGCAATTCATCAGATACATTAAGCATCCTATTACACGAGAGTATTACAGTTGCATTACACTGTCATCAGTATTTTTATGCAGTACTTCCGATGGATTAAAAGGTGTCCTCACTCCTTTATTTCCATACTCTTGGAATTTTTCAATCACTTTGTCTACATAGTGTGACTGAGATAGTTCAATTCCATTAGGTGTTCTTATTATTTTGATTCCCAAAATAACGTCCGCAACTCCTAAGTCTTTCATATCGAAATTGTTGATTAACATCTTCTTTATAGTCTCTATTACTTTAGTATTGGGACCAAAGATTAGCATATCGTCTACATATAGACAAATCATCACATATGATTGTCCAACCTGTTTGTAATAAACACATTTATCACATTCATTTATACGAAAACCATTTCTCATCATGACACTATCAAATTTTGCGTGCCATTGCTTTGGAGCTTGTTTTAGTCCGTATAATGATTTGACTAATCTACAGACTTTGTTTTCATTTCCTTTGGAAATAAATCCCTCAGGTTGCTCCATGTAAATCTCCTCATCGAGATTTCCATTTAAGAATGTTGTTTTTACATCCATTTGATGAATCTCTAGAGTATAGATGGATGCAATTGCTATTAACATTCTTATAGAGGTTATTCGTGTTACCGGCGAATATGTATCAAAGAAGTCTACTCCTTCTTTTTGACGATATCCTTTGGCTACTAATCTGGCTTTATACTTGTCGATAGAGCCATCTGCTTTCATTTTCTTTTTGAAAATCCATTTGCAGCCAATTGGTTTTATTCCTGGTGGAATATCAACAATTTTCCAAGTTTTATTACTTAGAATTGAATCAATCTCACTTTGAATTGCTTCTTTCCAACATGAAGATTCAGAAGATGACATTGCTTCCTTGTACGTTTGAGGTTCGTGCTCTAATACATATGTAAAAAAGTCCGAACCAAATGTTTTGGAAGTTCTAGCCCTTACGCTTCTTCTTGGTTCAGCATCCTCAATTTCATGATGAGTTTCATCTTCATGCGAATTGTTTGATTCTTCCCTTGTCCTTTTTGGGACATTATTTCCTTCATTCCTTTTGTGTGGAAACACATCTTCAAAGAATGAGGCATCTCTTGATTCCACGATTGTATTTACATGAATATCAGTTATATCAGACTTGAATACCAAAATTCTATAGGCACTACTATTTTGGGCTGGCCCAAGATAATAACAATCTACTGTTTTTGGTCCAAGTTTGACTCTCTTGGGAGGCGGAACTGGAACTTTTGCCAAGCACCCCCACACTTTGAGGTATTTAAAGCTTGGTTTGTGTCCTTTCCATATCTCATATGGAATTGTTCCCGTTTTATTGTGAGGAACTTTGTTTAATATGTGATTAGACATATTTAATGTTTCCCCCACAAGTTCGTCGGTAGACCAGAAGTTAAAAGCATGGCGGTAATCATGTCTTTTAACGTTCTGTTCTTCCTCTCGGCTGCACCATTTTGTTGTGGTGAATATGGTGCTGTTGTTTGATGAATTATACCATTTTCGGCACAGAACTGTTCAAATGGTGATTCATATTCTCCACCTCGATCAGATCTCAATATCTTGATCTTTTTATTTAACTGATTTTCTACCTCAGCCTTGTATTTTATAAACGCGATTATTGCTTCATCCTTACTATTTAAAAGATATACATAGCAATATCACGTATAATCGTCAATAAAAGTAATAAAATACTTTTTCCCACCTCTTGTAGGTAGTGATTTAAAATCACATAAATCTGTATGTACCAAACCTAATGGTTCGGTGCTTCTGTCAACAGATTTAAATGGTTGTTTGACCATTTTTGCTTCTACACATGTCTCACATTTGTAGTTCTTATCTACTTGGAAATTTAGATTCAGTCCCAAGTTTGATAATTTCTTCATTTTTCGAAAGTTTATGTGTCCTAATCTATCGTGCCATAGTAAAATTTCGTGCTCAAGCAAGTAAGAGACTTCAATTTTATTAATAGCACAATCAGAATACATAGATTTATTGCCGATAACGGCTACATTTGCCTTAAATAGGCCATCACATAAATATCCCCTTCTGATATACATTCCAGCTTTGGACAGAACCATCTTGTCTGACTCAAACACCATCTTGAATCCCTTCTTTGATAGGACTGCACCAGAGATGAGATTCTTGCGTATGTCTGGAACGTGAAGCACGTCATTCGATTTGACAGTTTTTCCAGAAGTGAACTTGAGGATAACTGTGCCACTGCCTTCGATCATGGAAACTGCAGAATTACCCATGTAGAGTCTTTCTTTCTGATCGAATTTCTGGTATGTTGAAAACATGGATTTTTCAGAGCAAACATGACAAGTAGCTCCTGTGTCAACTCACCATTAGTTAGGGTTCTGAATCAAATTGCATTCAGAAATAACCGCTGAAAAGTTAGACTTATCCATTTTCATGTTGTCAACTGTTAACATCTCTGTTTTAGTGTAAAACAGTAAAATTCTTAAGATGTTATCACAAGTACTTGGCAAACATTCCTAAAGCCATTAATTTTCTGCATGAGCTTGGATTCGATCACTTTTTAGTTATTATTTACTTGAAAACTTTCTTAAAAATTATTCGAGCCATGCATTATTGTAGGGATTAACTTGTTATGTAATTAAACATTTTGGTACCCATAGAGTTATAAATTTCGATGTTCAGTCAATTGTTGTTGTTGCTCTTTGGTATAAAACAACTTATACATTTCATTTCCAAGTAGAGAGCTAGGGCTTACACATTTTAACTTTGCTATGCTGACTAGTATCAACATAGAAGTAGATGGTTTTTCGTCGCTTCCTACTACGATGATAGGTAGTGTGATTCTGATCTTGTGTATGACATTTTCCCCATTTTGACACCATGCTAGAAGTATGTTATTACACAAACACTACAATTAGATTAACTGTGTTTACAAATGCCATGGACAATAGTATATTTACAACATATGCATCAAAGCATGACTTGAAGTTTTCTCCATTTTTGTGTTACATCATATCCAGAACATGTTCTTTAGTAATAATAATAGTATTGCCCATGTCAACTAATTTTGAATTATGGATGTTTTGGATTTTAAAAGCATTATTAAATTCAATTGGGGTACTCCTATATTGGCCTATTTGTAACAATATTTGTATATAAAATGGTTTGATTTTATGACATCGATTTAATTGTTCAATTTTCGAGAGATACGGGGGTATTAATATTTTGAGTATTCCTGCAACTCCCACATCGTCACCATGACTTCAGATGCTATTTTTTCCATGTATACTATTATGGTCTGCTGACAATAGGAGGAGGGGCACTGAATCTCAACATGTATATTCGATTGCCCATAACCAGAATGATTTGAGTATGCACAGAGGGAAGATGATATGGCATCAGTTTGATGATAGTGAGTGACATAATTGACATTGTACATGCAGCTAAGAAGCATGGCATGCATCGATTACCATTAGTTCTGTAGCCTCTTACATGCAGTATTTATTGGTATCTATATGAGAGATGTTGGAGGCAATTACATGGATATGAGACTATTCTCGATAATCCACACCTCCACATAAACCATTGTATGATTTATAGCCCAGATCAGTTGACTATGACGTGAGCTATAGGTCGGTGGCCAGTAGAGATTCATCGTTACTAGGCCATCATATTGAACTTCAGGAATAAATTTTACGCCACAACTAGTGATAACATTACTTATGCATCCTCGGTAGATTTAGTTGGACCCTTCACTCTTCGTTATGGGATGATACCTTTGATTGTTGACAACCGTATGCAGCCAAGTCAGGGTATCATGTTTATGACCATGTTTTGGCTGCTACTCTTTTTGGTTGGTCGACCGCGGTTCCTGCCTTTTTAGCGATTGGTTGATATGTTAACGATTTTCACCCGCATGCTTATGATCATTTCTCTAATCCCACCGACATATCCTATGCCAAATTATACAATTTATAGATGGGACTTCGCCATACTAGATATGAAGAACATCTGTGTAGCATTGACTACTACGAGGATATGTTGTGACTATAGAGAGAGCAAATCTTTGGAGAGATTATACTTAGGTTCAAACGTTGACATAATCATAGCCACTGGAACAAGCAATGGAGGCATATTATCGAGCCCAATCCAAGGGTGCATGGATTCGATCGTACGATGAGTTGGAGGTAAAAAAAGGCATTTGTCATTACAGGATGTAACTTGATCAGATATCTAGTGGATAGTGATGATGACTCACTCCATCACAGCTACCACCAATGTAGGAATGATCAGATTCATGTATCTTTGGTATGCCTTAAGATATTTTATTTTTCGATATGCTAATGTTCTTGTTACTATGATCATCTTTTGTATGCACTTATGTATTACTGGTTTTGTACCCAAATTCATGTCCTTTGTCAGTATAATCATCTTTTCCATATACTCGTTATGTATGATGTAAAATACGACTTAATTTATGAATCTTGTTAGCACAATCATCTTTTTTCTACATTTTATGTATTATTTATTGTGTACTCTTGTTCATTTATCTTGTGAATATGATCACCTTTTTAATGTACTTGTGTTGTATTATTTATTAGTACTACGTTTTATGTACCTTATAATTATGATCACCTTTTGTCTACACCATGTCAATAGAGTTAGGGGTACTATGTCCTAGCTGCAATTCGTGTAATTTTTTTATATTATTAACTTTGTAACAAAATCTCGTTCGAAATAAAAGATGTTTTTTTTTCTATTGTATACTTATCATATTGTGGTATGTTAATTAATTATTCAATTTAAGTATACTAAATAGACAATTCTCAAATAATATGTTTTGTGATAATAATTATATTATGTTATAATCATGAGATATTTATCACATCAAAAATAACATATTATTTTGAATATTCTTAATCAAGAAGTTTCGAGATGGGATATCGATACGTCATTGAGACAAGGGTATGCAACGTTTTTCAATTGTTGGATAACGTATTACTCATATCTGCTGAGGATACCAAGGGGTTACGTACTGATAGTTATTGGATAACTATTGAATGACTTACTTGAGAGTTTTATATTGATTAACATAACTAAAATCAAATTGAAAATTTCGGAGTGATGGTGTTATATGGTTCTCTCGAATTGAAAATGTTGTTGGACTTCAATTTGGACACTCCAATTCAATTATACGTCAACCATGGCATGGCGATCATCGAGTGACTATGGTGGAGTCTGATTTGAATCGTTGGAAGTGAAACACAATTCCATATAAAATTCGTCTTCTCAGTTATATGAGGTTAATATCACGGTCAACTACCGTTTACTCAAAGTCAAAGTCTCTGCCTAGAGCTGTATGGTTAGTTGTTATTATTAAACCAAGGACTTTGTGTTTGGGATAACCAAGTTGAATATGGATGATATCGGAATTCTAACCATATTCATTTCATAAGTCCTAGAGTGATATAGTTTTGATGAAGAGAACTGGTTAAATAATCATTACTATCGGGTGCCACTTAAAATGGTAAAATTGGATTTTACCGAAAAGACGTGTCATTGATAAATTTGACCAAGTTATCACACTAGTAGCTAAGGTGGCATGTGAACATCAATATTCGAATTGTTCAATATTAATTGCTCACTAAATTTACACCTATGATTCGCACAACCGAAACGATGAATACTTTTAAATATCACATGATTTAATTAATTTAATATTATTGTAAATTAATTAATATTAATGAGATATTAATTATCAAATTTGATTGTATTTTTGGAAGGCATTGGTAATTAGTTAAATTGTATGTAAAAGTTATACATGCATGTATTATACGATATCGATGAAAAATTAAATTTGATTTAAAATAATTATTTATTAAGTTGGCGTAGGACCTTTGAAGGCTAATCTAGGCATAATAATGGTCGACCATAGGGTGAAAGAGGAAGGAGATTAAGAGTTCAAAATGGTTTTGAAAGGAAAAGAATGAGTAAAAGAAGGAGATATTTTGTTCTCCTTTACCTCTTCTTAATGCCACTTAAACTCACTACCTCACTTCACTTTTCGCTCCATCTATTTCGCTAGCTCGGCCGCGAGTTTCATGCGGTTCTAGCAGAAAAATTTTCAATAGAAAATCAAAAATTAATCAAATAAAACTAAAACAATTGTGGTGCTATGGATCATTGCAATTTCTAAAGGTGATCCAAATAATCCAGGAGTCTTTCATTCATTTAAGGTGCGAACAACAGATAACTCCTTTAGGTAACCATTCCAATTTACTTTCAATTATATACATCATCAGATTAGATCATTTGTAACGACCTAAAGATTTTCGACCCTAAAATTGACACTAATACGTCCACTGTATAGAGCGCCAAGCAATCAGGTGCCAGAAATCCCAAACTGTTAGGGTTAAAGAGAAAAAGAGATAGAAGAAGAAAACAAAAACAACAGCACAGAATCTCACAGTCGCAGCGGAAAAAAATATAATATAAAATAACAGCACTTATAACTGTCCATATATATACAAGATATCAGAGTACAATTATCATCAATTAAATCTGGGCAGTTATAACACTTACCCCTAAATACAATCTATACTTCACAGCGGAATATAATCAATACGTGCAACATGTCTCTACCATCCAGCTCGTCTTCGGACTCCAAAGCGTCCTAACCTGAAAATCTATAATACTCGGTCTGACCCGAGTATTACAATAAAGTAAAACCCGATTCAGGCTGGAAACCAGCATGATTAAACCCATTAAACTAGAAATACTTAAGTTACAATGCTCCCTTGAAAACCAAAGTAACGTACATCACTACGAGTTTTTATCTTATTATAGCCAAACACTTATTACCCAAATCCATTGACATTTAAAATAATATCTAAGTACTGTTACTTATTTCAAATAGTCAGAATTACTTAATTTTATTCAATTCCAGTCTATTTGACGTATAATCAAATCCATAAAGATTTGTAGTTATTATGAAAGCGAAGTGGTTCCGGACATCGCTGATATCCGATCTCGGCCTCTTAGAATCCAAATAACAAGTTTTTAAAAAGGTAAATTGTTTAAAATAAAACAATCTATTATTTAGTGACGATATTCAAATACGGGAATTTATTAAGGATACTTATTCAAGTAAAACGTATTATTATCTCCTTCCAATTATTTTAACTCGTTTAACCACTCAATGGTACAGATAAGAATAATTGAAACAAATATCAAATGTAGATAAGCAAAGATGTCAATCGTTAGCTACTTCCACGATCAATAATCAATATCAAACAATTCACATATCAGGGTTTAATTTGCCCCGATTAACCATATCCATTTATTTATTTTAATAGAAAATTAAATTAAATAAAACGATTTACCTTTGGTTAATTAAAATTTAGTACTTATTTAATATCCACTTGTTAATTTGTATAAATTTTAAGTTAACCAATAATAATATAATTAATTAATTACCTGTTTTAATTATGAAATATCATTAAACTCTTATTTACGGGATAAATCCATACCACTAATTTATAACACGGTAATAAGATTAAGATGTAAAAATATTTGATATTGGTTTGGTTTCAAAATGAAAAATATATTTAAGATTTTAAAATTTTATGTTATTATATATAAATTCCCCCCCTCTTCCTTTTTTTTTCCTTTCCTTTCCGTTCCTTTATTCTCTTTTCTTTTGTCCTTTCTATTTTTTTTCCTTCCTTCATTTTTTTTCTCTATTTTTCTTCCCTTTCCTCTTTTCATTTTATTTTTTTCTCTTCTTATCTCTCAACCCAAACATCCGGCCCGCTTCTTTTTCCCTTCTCTTTTTTTCTTCTTCCCTTTCTTCTATTTCTGCCTGCTACTTCTTTTCCCTTCTTTCTTTTCTTTGCTCCTGCACGCTCCTCACCGTGCACGTGCACACGTTTTTCGACAACCGAACGTCATCGCCGATCGACCTTGCAAACCTTCCACGACCACCTCGACTTGCCTCCGTGCGTGAAATTCACGTTCCAACCTCAGTCCGAAATTTCGAATTCCAACTAGACCTGGACGAAACTCGAATCCATCAAATCACTATGCCATCGCTGTTCTGCTCCTCCATCCTTGACCAGTCTTTTCCCGTTCGTTCGCCTCTATCCTGTAACGACCCATAAATTTCGTGGATTTAATTTGGTTGAATTAATGAGTTCTTGTAATTAAATTTAAAAAAAAACTTTAGAAACTAATATTGAAATAAACGCCAAAATAAAATATATAAATGGTGACTTAAAACCTATTTACTAGCAATTTGAATAAATTTCAATAAATGAGATGGGGTAAGTATTATACTTGGATATAAATTTCATATAAAGGGAATTAACTAATATGTTAATGTAAATTAAGAAAGTATTGGAATAAATGATATTCGATTCATACTTGTAAGCAGTTATTATAAGTTGCATGTTGAAATGGTTGATTGAATTGAAATTTAAAATTTAATTTACATGAAAAATATATAAAGGTTTACAATAACGGAAATTTAGGCAATAAGTTTAGAACAAGTTGATAAGTAGTAACCAAAATAAGGGAATAATATTAATGTAAATAAAGTTGAAACAAATTGGATATAGAGAAATAAATATAAGCATTTAATAAATTAGTTAATGTGAATTTCAATAAATGGTAATTGAATAAAAGTCAACATTCTCTAAGTAATCATATTACTTGCTGGAAAGTAATATGTAATTGATTGAACGTGATTACGAAATATAAAATTTGTGTATACACGGAATTTTTACCGGTGATTGTTAAGTAATAAACCTATAAAGGCATGTAAAGGAAATAGGTAATAATCTATATGTTGTTTATTTCATTTAGTATGTTAAATTAAAATTTGGGAATCAAATCTCAATTAAGGAAAGTTAAGAGGTACGTAAATTTGAAATAAAATCTAATAAATATTACATTAATATGGAATGTAGTACAAATGGTTGGGGATTGCCAAATTTGGTAAAAAGGGATTGGACTTAGGAAATTTTGTTAATTGAGTTTAAAACCTTAATTAATACGCGTAATTGACAAGATTCACATTTTTATATAACCGTTGATACAAATCTAAGATGTATATAGAAGTATCAGTGTAATGAAATGTAAACAAATGTTAAGTATGCTTATAGGATAAAGATTGTTTGAATAAAAATAATGGGAATCAACATTTAATTATTTATTTGAATTTAAATTACGCTAAAATGATTTATTGCAATTAAATGGATTTAATATTTAAAAATTTCGTAAATATAAATTTAGATGAAATTTGGAGATATTTATGTAATAGATATGAATCCAATGGTAGTCTCATCTATTAGATACTAATAGATTGAACAATTAAATGAAAGTCAATTAAAAGGAATTTTTGCAAATTTAATTCATAATTTGCGAATATAATGAAATTGAAATTTAACGCTGAAATGAATAAATTTGTTAACTCTAAATTTACATCTGGATTTGGTTTAATTAATTCGAGGGATTAAGAAAATAAAAGTGATAAAGATTGTCAATTTCAGAATTTAAATAGGAAATTTGATTTAATCAATTTATTGTAAATTTATTTAATTAATATAAAAACAGCCATTTTGGCCACTGACTCGGATTTCGACGAAACCAGTTCCATCGGATCCGTAATGGTGAATTATTGTAAGATTTCAAGTTTTGTAGCGATCGGGCTTGTCGTTTGACCGTACGGACTTGAAACGCCTTGAAATAAACGCAATTGAAATCAATTGAAATCAATTTGAAAAATATTGTTTTTAGCCTAACTTCTTCATACAATGGAATTTCGACTAGAAACCTTTTCCATTGCGTTTAAAATATTTTAAAACATCTATTTGATATATGGGTTGATCCAATTTCCTTCCGGAGTAGAAACGGGCTTTTCGGGTCATTTAGCGTTCAACGCATATACCATTCTGATCTATCTATTATTTTTCAGCCTTGTCTATATATAACCCATTATAAACCCTAGCCACTCCTTATTTTCATTTGTCTATACGTACATCTCCTTCTCAACTCCTCATTCCAATGGGAGAAAAAAAACCTAATTCTCAAATTCCAAAAATTAATTTCAATTTCAAAAAAAAAAAATCGGATATGCAGCCACTTCGAGTCACGCTTTGAGTTTTAAAGGCAAAACGCTGTATCTACTTCGGGTCAGAAATAAAATGACTTGGGTCGCTCCGGGTCGTTTGGGAAAAAACTCCAAGCAAGCACCGGGGATTTGAGGCGGCGCACCGAAGTCGAACCCGAAGTCGACAAAGGACCAGAATTTTTCAATTTTCAAATTTTCATAACTTTTACGTACGAGCTCGGATTCACGCGTGGTTTATTTTGCTGGGATTGTATCAGAATTCCAGATATTTTGGCATTAGATTGGATGGATTTGGAGACTGTCAAATTTTTGGGTTTAAATTGAATTTAGATTCAATTTAAATTCAAAAGGTGAGTGTTTTAACCCACTCACAACTTCTAAAATTTCTTATGTTTGTTAAATTGATTTATGATATGAGTAGAAATTTGTTTATGACTGTTTGGCATATTTTTATTCATCATCTTAGTTAAATCGCATTTATTTAATTTAACTGTTATTAAATTTTATTATTGCATATAAATTGACAGTTAAAATTTATTTATTTTGCATATAACTTGCTAGTTAAACAGTTATTAATTTATTTTTGAATATAAACTGATAGTTGACACCGGTTATTTATCACCTGTTATATATTGATGTATTGTTTGGATTTGGATGATGATTGTGAAAAAGGATGTATGATTTCGATGGATGAATGGATGTTTATTTATATTAATTGCAAGTTGTTATGCATTTCATTTCATTCGGGATTGCGGTTTGAAATGATATATAACCGTAATTTTTATTTTAAATTGCGGATTGAAATGATAAATATCCGTATCACTTGACCATAGGATAGAAAATTTTATATAGGCACCGTGGTGTATATATATACAAAATTATTTTTGAAATGATTTTTTGGTTTGGATATGGTACGGTTTAATAAATATTAAATTTTGATATTTTATAAATATTATTATATATATACATATATAGTTAAATTGTTGAATTTAAGCTATGTATAAATCTGTTAAATAAAAATGAATAAGTTGAATAATAGAGTTTGATAATTTAAATTATATGATTTAGTACAGGTTTAAGATATTGTACATATATAGAGTTTTAAAGGATTTAAATCAATTAAGATTGGAAGATAAATTGGAAATTTATTTGGAATTGAGCTTATTTTAAAATTTAACTCCATAAGCTGATGTAAACTTATTGAGATTTGGAAATTTAAAGTTATGATATTTATAACTGGATTTATATTCAGGATAAATCAAATGGATATTTCTAGTATAAATAAATTGAAGGAAATATTTGGTTGTTAGTAATTTGAGTTTTATTTAAAATGATTATGGATTTATTATGTAAATATTTTAGACTAAATATAAAATAAATGAATGGTTGAATAGAAAATTTCCAACCTTAGTTTTGAAATTGTTAAATTCTCAAAGTTTGAAATATATTGGAATCGAAGTGCTTTATTGAAACTAAAAGAGAATCTAGATTTATGGGTTTAGACCTAATTTAAAGTGAATAAATGATAAAGGCGTGGAAATTATTTACTTTATAAAGTAATTTAAAATCAACTATTTTACATACTGTTGAATATCCAAACCATTCAAGTTTTAGAGGTTATGGTTTTAAAACTATGAATTTCGAAGTATTGTGTTTTGAAAGTTATAATTCAACTGTTTGGTCTCCAGATATTATAAATTTTTAAAGCAGTATGATTTTGGAAAAGAAATATATTTGAAATTAAAATGATATTATTGATTTGGATTTTATAAAATAATATCAAAATGAGTTGTTTTGGAAATGGAAATGATATCGTATTTATGGGTTTGAAATGGATAATTTTATTCTGGTTTTAAAGTATAAACTATTTTTAAAGACCGCGGTGTTATAATAACGTTTGGTTGTTGAAGAGACCGGGATCGGAAGTTGTCATACTCTCTGCCAACTCCGAAAACCACTTTAACAACCATGTACGCGGTGGAGATTCTAGAATGAAGCAGGATGGCGGCGGCGTTTCCTCTGAGGTAAATACGTGGACCCGACTCCCGTGAGTTCGCATAAGGTGGCTAAAACAAGAGCGATTCTCGGGCCAAGGGGGTTAGCTCCCTTTATCGGACACTCCTCTTCGATGTTATACTCTGACTTTTGGATTTGATTCGGTGGCCACTTTTGATTTTTGATTTTAGGGGGGAGTTTGTTCGAGGTGGGCGGTAGCTGCGGCTACGCGTTACCACCAGCCCGGATAGCAATTGGTATATCTACCCTGGCATTACCTAGTTGTGTCGTGCCACCTACCCTAGCGCGCCTTATACGATTTTTTTTGTACCATACCTATGGAGTGCCCTCTGAGGACGCCCAGTACGGGGGAGATTACGGTACTGTATAGAATATGGGAATATATTTTGTGTTAAGGGCTATATGGGTAACCCCTTGACGCTGTTTAAAAGTAAGTTTATTTTACAAATAGAAACTATTATAATAGCGAAATATACTACATAGTAAATAGTTTAACGGATCCTTAAGAGATGTGAATTCCGAGCATCTTTTGAGTTACTACACTCATATTTATTTCTGTTGATTTAACTTACGTAAGATCTTTTAGTTCCGACTCGAGTGTTTTGTCTTTTCAATTCGCTCGGGTCAGTCCGAGCGTTTCAGGATCGAAGACTTTAGCTCTGGAGGACGAAGAGGGAGGTTTCCATTATTATTATTATTTAATATATTCCACTACACTCATATTGTTCCGCTGCATTGATATTGGTATGTGTAACTCTGATAAATGTTGTAAGTATAATCGAATATTTTGTAAAATAACTTTATAAACTGTATATTTGATTATTATATTTTATCCGTCCGCTGTGAGATTCTGTTTTATTTTATTTCTTCTCTGTTTTTCTTATTTACCCCATAACAATCCGCCCTTCCGTATGGTTTGAATCGGCACGTGTGTCGATTTGAAGCGTACGAAAAGGCGGGACGTTACATATCCCCTGGTCCTCTTCCCCCAGGTGCGCACTCCTCCCCCATCCTCTCTGCTTCGCCATTTCCACTCGAACCCGAAGACAAAAACAGCCCCTCAAACCCTAAACCAAACTCGACCTGCCTCCACAATCAACAATAAATCACCCTTTCATTTTTTCCATGCTTCCCCTCAACCGAGCTTCCCTCTGGCCAAACCCGACCTTCACCATCGTCAGCCTCGCCGCAATTTTCCCCAAACCCAAATCTCGGTCATCTCCCTCTCCCTCATCCCACACTCAACTATAATTTCCAAAACTACTCTAAAAGTTCATGATTTTCAATAACGAACCCAAACATGTAATTCAATCCATAAATTACTGTAGTCAAAATTCGACCCATATGAAATCATTCACTGTTATAACTGCTTTTCTCAACCTATGCTTGACGAAAGCTAACGAAACAAAATTTATAATAAATTAGATTCGAAAATATACAACCTTGCTTTTGGAACTACAGCGTAAAACTAACGATATTGAGAGATCTTGATTTTTTTAGTTGAGAGATCATATATTTCCAAAAAAACAGAGATGTTTATGTAGTACTGTAAGTTTGACAGGGTTCTTAACATAACACACACATATATATAAGGCATAATTATTATGAGCAACTGAATTCTTGACCAAATAAGGCATTTCTCTAAATCTACAACCTATGGATGCACACGATGATTTACAGCAAGCAATATCTTGAAGTTTTACTCACTGGTCATTGGAAAAGAGAGACACTGCTTGTTTACAGGGTGCGTTACGTATTCCAGGTTTATAAAACTCATATTCACTTTTCATTAATCAAAGATTTAACCAAACCATACTAATTTGTAAGTAGTGCAACAGGATTGCTTACTCACTTTTTTTTAACACTACTGTTTAATTTCCTCTTGCCTCAAGCCTTGTACTGTGTTGCTTCCCTGTTTAATCCTCTCCTACTTTGCTATATTATTTTTTCGAATGGTTCTAATGGTTTAAACAATAAGGCAGTAATGTGGATATATAAAGATGTAAGGGCTGAAGCTTGTTACAGACTAAGATATTGTTTCAGGTTTTCACATTCAATATTTTTTATTTTATTAGCTTGATTTGATTCCTTACGAAAAGTTTTGAATTACTATTTCATATGATTGACTTGATTTTGCTGTTGACATTGATTTTATGTTTTGTATGCTTGGATTTAATGTTGTCTCCCCTTTTGTTTACAAAAACTTTTATATGAATTGATATCTTATTTTTTCCATATGCATTCTTTTTATAACCTTTAAACATACCCTCTATACACATTTCTTCATTTAGGCATATATGCGTATATACAACTTATCTACTTGTATATTTTTAATTATCATCAAGCTTATGTATATATATATATATATACACATAATTTTTTTATTCTCCATCATGAAGCTTTTAACCTACACTTACCTATATATAGATTTTATATGCATAACATATACACTTACTCACATATGTTTGTTATCATCGACATATATATATATATATATATATATATATATTCATATTTATACAACTTCCTATATTTTACTTCATATAGGCGTCTATACATATATATACACACACATTTATATACTATATATATTATAAAACACCATAAGCTTGTACATTATTAATTATCATATATACATACACATTTTCATGTTTATTATTTCATATGGGAATACAATCATACACTTGTATATCTAGATACTTTATATATATATATATATATTTAAACATCATAAAGCTTGTACCTATATATTTATGGGTATTTTATCTCTATATGCATATATATACATATATGTATATAATTTACTTTTTAAAAGATTTATCATATTCCAGAGATTCTGCAATTCAATATTTAATATGGCCTTTAAATTAACTTATATATCCAGATATTTTTGTATATCAGAAATTTATTTATTTGATCTATGAAAATTAATATTCCACTAATTTAAATCAGTTAATTCCCCAATTATCCGACGCCAAAAATCTAGGTCGTCACGTTCCTCTCTCCTTGAGAACTTTTTTGTCTTGAAAAGGAACGAAGCGAAAATTTTAATTTTAATGTTTATTATTATTTAAATCATTCTTTAAATATTTAACCCTTTACTCTTTTATATTTAATTTTAAAATACTTTTAAACTACATAATATTATCAAATTAAATTTATATAAAAATACTTCTCATAACTCGATGTCTCAACAAGTCCAGCCTTGTTCTCACAGAAATTCAGTCATACATTGATCAGGCGCAGGAGTGAAAATCTATAAGTACTTAGTAAACCTATTTTCAACAACCAATGAAAATAGTTGAAAACATTTTGTGAGAATGCTCTGGAAATCATCACCCCCTCCCGTGGATCGTAGTTAGCATAATGATTGCGTCGCCTTCCCGGCGAAATCCATAGAAAACTGTAGGTATCCGCACCCCTCGCTTCCGCCATTGGAACTACAACAGATCACAACTACGCCTAGGGATACGTTGCTATCATAGCAAAACCCATGTAAATGTAGGCATCAGCGCCTCCAAATTACGCTGCAAAACGAAACTTCACCACATAGATCGCAGACTACGCAAAGGTTGTGTCACTATCCCAGTCAAACTCAATGTAGACTGTAGGCACTCAGCGTGTAACATTCCGCTTTTTCGCACGCTTTAAATCGACACACGTGCCAATTAAAACCATACGGAAAGGCGGATTGTTATAAGGTAAATAAGAAAAGGTAGAGAAAGAAAAAACATAACAAAATCTTGCAGCGGAACGATAAAATATAATAATCAAATATACAGTTCATGAAGTTGTTTCCAAAATATTTAATTATACTTACAATATATATCAGAGTGATACATACCATAAAATATCAATAATGCAGCGGAATACAATAGTGTAGTGGAATAATATAGATAATAGTACTACAAATCTTTGTCTTCGTCCTCCAGAATAAAATCTTCAAATCCTAAAACGCTCGGACTGACCCGAGCGAATTGAAAAGACAAAACACTCGAGTCAGAACTAAAAGATCTTATGTGAGTTAAATCAACGGAAATAAATAGGAGTGCAGTAACTTAAGAGATGCTCGAGATTCACATCTTCTAAGGATCCGTTAAACTATTTACTATGTAGTAATATTTCGCTATTATAATAATGTCTATTAGTAAAATAAACTTACTTTTAAATAGCGTTAAAGCTTTACATTTTCCACCTTAACACGTAATAATGCCAATAGTCTATACAGTACCGTAATACCTCCTGATTGGGATGCTACCAGAGGATACTCCATAGGTACGATACAAATAGAAACTCGTACAAGGCGCGCTAGGGTAGATGACACGGCACAACTACGCAATGTCAGGGTAGATATACCAATTACGCTTCCGGGTCGGTGGTAAGCGTAGCAGCTACTACCACCCACCTCGAACAACACCCCTAAAATTAAAAATCAAAAGTGACCACCGAATCAATCCAAAAGTCAAAGTATAATATCGAAGGGATGTGTCCGATCAAAGGTGCTACCTCAATTAACCTGTCGATCGCACCTGTTTTAGCCACCTTAGCCAACTCACGGGATTTGGGTCCATGTATTTACCTCAAAGGAAACGCCGCCACCATCCTACTTCATTCTGGAATCTCCACCACGTACACGGTTGTTAAAGTGGTTTTCGGAGTTGGCAGAGAGTATGACAACTTCCGGTCCCGGTCTCTTCAACAACCAAACGTTATTATAACACCATGGTCATTTTAAAATAATTATACTTCAAAACCAGAATAAAATATTCACTTCAAAACCATATAAATACGATATTGTTTTCGTTTAAAACCCAAATCAATTTGATATCATTTTGACCCATATCAATATAATATCATTTTAATTTCAAATAACCCTTTCCAAAAATCATATTGCTTTCAAAGTATAACATTTAGAAATCAAAACTCTTGAATGTAATACTTTCAAATTTTAATACCTTGAAAATCATAACTTTGAAACAAACTTCCACCTCTTAAATGGTTAAATATTTAATTGCCTCATAAAATAAAATTTCTTTTAATTTCACAAATCAATTCCAAATACCGATTTAAACTTTCAAATAAACCATTTCAATTCTTGTGTTTCAAAGCTTTAATTATTCCACCCTTTTAAAACAAATTCTTTGATACTTCCATATATATCAAATTCAATTACTACTATTTAGATTTGAAATGTTTACTTAATGAATTCAATATAATTTAAATAAAACCTTTAACTTCACATAACTGGATATTCTTTCAATTTATTTAACTTTATATATTCATTTAAATCAACCCGATATTCATTTAAATCACTCAACACAAAAATCAAGTTATAGAAATCATATCCTTTAAAATTCTAAATTTTATTAAATTCCAAATTAATTTAATATTCATCCTCCAACCTTATTCTCATTTAAGTCATTTAAACTCCAGAAATTAAATTTAAATAAATGCTTAATCATATTTGATCTCAAAAAATCAAACTTGATTATTAACCTCTTTTATACTTCAAAATAATTTTATACATAGCTTAGAAACCAGAATTTAACTATATATAAAATAACCTCTATCAATAACCAAATCACTATCCCATAAACCATATAAATATCTTTACAAAACCATAGAAATCACTTTAAAATATTGTTATATACATATAGACTGCGGTGTCTGTATAAAATTTTCTATCCTATGGTCAAGTGATACGGATATTTATCATTTCAATCCGCAATTTAAAAATAAAATTTACGATTATATATCATTTCACACCGCAATCCCGAATGAAATAAGAATGCATAATAACTTGCAGTTTATAATAATATAAATAAACATCCATTCATCCAATATCAATCATCAAACACTTATTATCCCAAACATGATCCAATCCAAACAATATCATTAATATATAACGATTAATAAATAACAGGTATTAACTAAAAGTTATATTCAATAATAAATTAAATAACCGTTAACTGGCAATTTATATGCAATGAATAATTAATTAAAATTTAACTGGCAGTTTAAATGCAATTAATTAACAATTTAACTGGCAGTTTAAATGCAATGAATTAATTAAATAGCAATATAATTTAAATAAATGAAATTAATTGAGAAGATGATTAAAAATATGCCAAACAGTTATAAATAAATTTCAAATCACATCATATATCAATTTAACAAACATAACAAAATTTTAGAAATTGTGAGTGGGTTAAAACACTCACCTTTTGAATTTAAATCCAATTTAAACCCAAAAATTGACCATCTTAGATTCGTCCAAACTAGCGTCATCAAGTCCGGAATTTCAATACGATCCTAACAAAAGAAACCGCGCGTAAAACGGATATCGTATGTGAAAGATATAGCAATAATTGTGATTGAATTTTAATTAAAAAAAGAAAGAAGAGTGTAACGACCCTGAATTCCGACCCGATTTAAATTTGTAAATTCAGCGTTTTAATGTAAAAATTTTGAAATTTATAAACGATCTCAATTTGCGTCCAAACTTTATTTATGACATACATCTAGTTAGATATGGACATAGAAAAAAGTTTCGTTGCAAAATATTACAGTAAACTTCGTTCGCGTTTTACTGTATATCAGTTCATATAAAGCTGCGTAAAATTTATCTTCCAAATCAAATTATTTTTACACAGTTATGTTGTAAAAATTATTCTGATCATGATTATGAAATTCGTTTCAGCAAAAACTGCCATCGCCTGCTCCGTTTAAGTTGTTTTACAAAACGCGCAATTTTAGCGGCGTGAATGCGAATTTTATAAAACCATCGTATCGCAATAATCTGTATACCGTTGGAATCGCCTCGTCGCGCTGACCAAAACGTTATATTTATTCGTGTTAAACGGAGATAGAAAAAAAAAACGTCACGTTGTTTTAACTGTTTAAACGGACCGGTTAAACACGTTACAACCCAAATCTTCTACCCGTTACAAAAGAAATTGAAAAGAAAATAAAAGGCCAGCTGAATTAATGCGTTTATTGGGGAGGTGAAGTGTGAAGGGTTGTGTGGAATAATGAAACGTTTGAAGCTGAATTAATGCATGTATTCACGTACTAGTTAAAGCTAACAAAACAATTCATTTTCACAATTCCATTTTTATCTGTTCTTTCGAAAACTCTTCAGGTAATCTCTCTGCCTCACCTTCTCCTTATTCTTCTTTCAGAAAGTATATATAAAAAAAAAATATGACAACGCAAAGGAAAGAAATATGACCGAGCCCAGTTTTTCCCACTAAATCTCATCATCACGTTCATCTCCCACTTTCACCACCTTGTCCACCGACCACCAAAGCCACACGCCAGCCGCCGTTCCACCACCGAGCATCCTCCATCCCACTGTCCCCTTCCACCACGTGCGGCATCGTCAACTTCCACCTAAGCCGATCCAACCCAGTCGCAGCCGCTTACGCCACCACCACCACCCTAGTCTATGCGCCACCTCTGCCCCTGCTTGTGTGCGTGTGTGTGAAGGGTATTGTGTGATGTGCTGGTGCATGTATATGTGGTGGGGGAGTGGAGTTTGGGAAGGTCTCAGCATGAAAAAAAATGATAATGCAAATATATGGGGAGTTTGGTGAAGCATGCAGGGGAGTTTGGCGAATTCATTTGGAGGAGTTTGGTGATGTATGCGTGAGTATGTGTTGATAGCATGGAACAGTGCATGCCTTAAAGGAAAAAAAAAGAATCACATACAAAATGTTATGTTGCGGCATGCGTGTGTGTTGAGTGGAGATATATGCTGTGTTGTTGGGGGGAAAAGTGAAGTAATGCACGCGTGTAAAAAAAAATGTGTGCGTGTAGGTAGTTCAGTAGAAGGGTGTTGTGTGTGGCGTGGTGGAAGTGCAGTGGCGTGAAAAGATTTGCTCTAAATTTTGCAGTAAAATATTTCCATCAGTATTTATTTGGTCGCCAAAAATAGTAACTAATTTCCTTTGTTTGTTGTGTGCAAAAGCATCCGTTTGAGCGTCTTTTGCAGCAGCGTCAATCTTCAGCTTTTGTCCTCTTCTCCGTATTCATGTTCGTTGGTTGTGCGTACCATTTTCTTTCGTGCTTCATCTTGCTTTCGGTCAATTCCTTTATCCACGAAAGGTGAAATAAATTTTCACGACATATATTCTTATGCTAGTTGATTGCTATGTGATATGATTTGGATGTTATTTGTGCTAAGTGATATTAAATTGCAAGTAATTTGACATAGGATAGTTAATAAATTAAACGGATTATATTTGTCGAATTTGATTTGTAAACCTGACCCCTTTCATATGTTAAATTAGGTTAGTCGAACTTGACCCCTTAATTTATATTTGACGTAGAATTTGATAAGGAACCTTTGGACCTGTGAACGTAGATTTGTTTAATTGTTGTAGTATTAAAATTGAAATTGAATTTGAACGACAAGTGGAAACCGTAATATAATAATCTTTAATCTACATGAAATGATAGTGTAGATTCTAGGAATAATTTTATTAATTTGCATAAATAACAAATGTAAATTAATACGATTATTTCGGGATTATTTAAATAAATTGTTGAATTGTTATGTATGGATGCTATTGCTTGTTTATTTACTTTGACACCATCCCAGCTATCACACTGCAAGTTCCCTTTGTATGCTTGACTTTTGAATTGAAATGGAATTAGGTTGAAATGATAGATACCCAAATAACTTTGACTTAGGATAGAAAATTAAATTTAAAACCGATTGGTCAATGTTTTGATTTAAAATGAAATAAGATTTTATTTGACTAATAATAAGGTTTTGAATAAAATTGGGATTTAAATTTGAATGAACGAAAATGTGAATATTGAATTGAAAAAAAATATTAACGTCGTAATTGACAAAAGGACATTGTTTTTAAAATTTAATGATTTAACGATTAAATTTAGAATTAATTGATAATTGATTTTGAAATTATTAATAATTAAGTTGAAATGGTAATAAACAATTTGGAACTATTAATAATCAAGTCTTGAAATTTATTAATAATGAAGTTTGAAGTTATTAATAATGAAGTTTTGAAATTTGATAATTAAGTTTGAAATTATTAATAAATTAAGTTTTGAAATTATTAATAATTGGGTTTTAAAATTAATAATTAAGTTTGGAATTATCAATGAATAAGTTTGAAATGATAATAATTAAGATTTGAAATTATTTGATAATTGAATAAGATGGAATTGTTTAATGATTGAACTAAATTGAATAAGATTGAATTGTTTAATGATGAAACTAAATTGAATAGAATGAATTATGTAATAATTGAATTGAATTGAATATTCTTTATTAAGAGAAATCGAATTTTGAATAAGTGAAACTAAGTTCTTAATTGAGATTTGAAATTTGTAACGAAAGAAATAAATATATGAAATTGAATTTCTTTAATAAGAAATAGAACGCGCTTTATCGAAAACAAATGAAATGCTTGTAATTTAGAGAATTGGATTCGATAAATTCAAATTGAATAAATATGTAAGCTTTGATAATGAAACGAACTTAAGGAAGTAATGAATTGGAAATTTAATTGAAATTGTTTAATGATAAATAATGTAATGAATATCGAATAAAATCGATATTTGAATTTAAAACAATTTGTACGTTAAATGATTTTGGAATGAACTTATACATGGAATTAAACGAATATTTGAATTGTTTTAAATTAAAATTTCGAAATTGAATTATAGAAAATTTGAAATGGAAGTTGTGAAGTTAGGAAACGTAAATTTTGGAAAGTGATTTAGAAAGACTAACATAATGTTGATTTACGAAGTATAATTGAAATTAAATTTGATTTGTTTTTGAAATTTATTAAACGACCAATCGGTGAAATAATTACGAAGGTTATTAAAGGAGCCGGAATCGGTTAGGGACATACTCACTGTCTAAACCGAAAACCACTTTAATAACTATACACGGAGTGATGATACATAATGAAGTGGTTGGAATGACGTACGCGATGACTGAAGAAAGTGAACGATAATGGATAGCCTTGACACTTGTGTCAAATTGGAAATGACTAAAATCAGGAGCCGTGCCGGGCCAAATGGGGTTAGCTACCTCGAGCGAACACACTTCTTCGTAAACTACTCATTTACTTTTGTGATTAATTGGTGCGCACCCTTGAAATTTGGAGTGTTGTTTCGCGGTGTTGCGATCGTTGCGGCGATGCGTTCTCACCAGTCCGAATCAGGCAAACGGTAGTTTCACTACCTTGGGTATTGCCTCATGTGCCTTGTCATACTTGTATCCCGTATACGCGACCACTACGAATTTGTTTTGTATTATACCTATGGAGTACTCCCTGATATCCCACTAGTTTACGGTGGAGTTTACAGTGCTGTATAGACTATGATATTTATAAAATGTGTTAAGGGGGATAATGGTAACGCCTTAACGCTATTTTGATACTTTACTTTACTGTTAGGCATTATCTATGTATCGTACACTATTATGTATAAATAGTTTATCGGATCCTGAAAGATGTTTACTCCATTCATCTTTGAGTTATTGTTTATTTCAAATCTTGAACCATATTATCTGTATAAGAATATATGTCCTGATTCGAGTGTTTGTTTGTGCATATGCTCGGATCAGACTGAGGATTGCTGTTGCTGTTCTGTTTGGAGCTGAAGACCGAAGACTATCTTTATCTTTATTTATCAGTATTGTTCTTTCTATTTGGACTATTGGACATTATGTTGTTATAAAGAGAACGCATTTCATACTTGCCACGTCATCCCTTCAATTTCCTCCCTCTCACTCACGCGTTCTTATTCCCGGGCTCACGCACGAACACGCATGTACAAGAAACGCAGCCATCATCACGTTCGTACTTATCACGCCGCCGCTTGAGCCAAACACGGCTGGCCGTTGTCTCCTGCCACTCCAACCACGTCGCCGATCCACTCGGCTTCCCCCTTCCCCCGAGCACGTGGCGTTCGCCAATAAGCCAGGAGCCGCCCCTTGAATTTTAAATCCTAATCGAATACTGCATGAAATCCAATCGTTAACTCCACGAACGAACGCCACAGATCGACTCCCCTCGGTCCCCTTTACAAAACCCAGAAATGGTTCGTCGATCCGACAACGTTCATCGACGAGCGATGAACGGTCGCGAATTGATTTAGAAATTATGGACGAACGATGCATTGAATCGGAAAATGAATTTCACCAGAAGATTATGCATTTCGAGAGCTTCAACATATATTTTTTCTGAATTTTTCTGAGGAGTTTGAATTTACATTAGATTTTTGAATTTGCATTTCGATCTAGGGTTTGCAGCCATTGAGTAAGAGGAGCACAGAAGTTTCTGGACGTATAGAAATGAGGAACAGAGACTACTAGGGTTTATAACCGGCTATTTATAGGTAGGGTTGAAATAGAATAGATGGATCGGGTTGAATATATGCGCTAACGACAAAGTGGCCCAAAAAGCCCGTTTCGACTCCGGAATGAAATTGGGTCAACCCATATATCAAAATAGGTGTTTTTAAATATTTTAAATGCGATGGAATAAGTTTCAAGTCCAAATTCCATCGTATGAAGAAGTTTTGCTCAAATCAATATTTTTCAAATTGATTTCAATTGATTTCAATTTCATAAATTTCAAGGAGTTTCGAGTCCGTACGATCAAACGGCAAGTCCGATCGATACGAAACTAGAAATCCTACAATAATTCACCGTAACGGATCCGATGAAACTTGTTTCGTCGAAATCCGAGTCAATGGCCAAAATGACTATTTTTCCATTAATTAAATAATTTAATAATTAGTTAATAAAATCCAAATTTTAATTTCACTTCTATAATCGATAATTTTTATCACCTTTATTTTTCTTTATCAATTACACTAGTTTACCCAAATTTAAATGTCAGATTAGAGTTGATTAATCCATCAATTCCAATGCTAACCTAAATTTCAATATTTAATTTCAATTTCATTAAATTTAGAAATTATAAAATAAACTCCAAAAATCCATTTTTTTTAAATAAATTAATATTATTCCATTCATTCCTGTCAAGTAGAAGGATTAATCCTTGGATTCAAAACCATTACATAGATATTCACACTCATCTAAATTCCCATTTTAAATATTAAATTCATTTAATTGCAATTAATCCTTTTATTTAATTTTAAATTCCAATAAATTAATAAAGCTTTATTCCCGATCCTTATAACTCACAAATGGTCCAATATGAATAACCTTACCATTACTTACAAATATTACCTTAATTAACATTAACGTAATATTAAATTATAATTGCTGTAACAAATTTCAGAGTTTTAAATTTACAAGCTGCATACATAGGTAACATACAATAATCGTTACCGTTAACTTTCAGTCACATAAATAGGCATTGATTGCTTACGAAACAATGTTAACATTTATTTTCATAATGCTAATTTCATTCACTCTATCCGTTACTACCTTATATCCATTAAAGTAACATTTAATTACCTTTATTCGAAATAATCGTTTATTACCAATATACTCTTTATAATATTGTATGGTTATTCTCCACAAACAATTACTATCCAACCTATTAATTATAATTAAAGTCTCAATTAAATTTATTTATCTTGATCTCATTCTTTTATTACACTATTTATTACTTTACATAACAAAATACATTTCAATTCATACTATTTCCTTCATATCTAGTGACTATTGCCTCAAATTCTCATTAATATACATTAAGGTTCATCAAATTCTAATTGACTCCCATTTTAATTATTACAATACTTACTATCCTTACTTCCATTTAATAGGCTTTACATTCTATTATTCAATCAAATTGCCCTATTGTGGATAGTATTACATTATTGAATCAATCATCAATTATGGGAAGAATTATTATTGGCTCACTCTTATTACATTAACAATTACCCTCTTATTCCAATATCCAATTAATATACAAATAAATTTCATTCACTTACAAACAAATTCATTTATTATATATTTCCTTCCAATTAATTTAAAATTGATTTGCATAAATTGATTTGATTTAATTGCCAAATATATATACATTAATAACTATTAAGGGTCCTCAATAATTTATTTACTTTGTTTTTTGTTTTCTTATATTCAACTTATTACCAAATATTTCTATTTACATTCCATAATAACCTAAACAGTCGTTTCAATCAATTTGAATTGCATTAAATTGGTTATCCATCAACTGCCATTTACATTACTACCTTAATTCACATGCAGTTACAATTTATCAATATATTATTGCATAGGTAAATTAAATTCTTGTCTTTAATTACTTATTTTAAATTTTATATCCAAGTGCAGCAATTAACACTATTTCTTTATTGGGATTTCACTTAAATTTTCAACAATTAGGTTTAATAACCATTTCTAAAATTCATTATTAACATTTATTTCAATATACATTATAAAAGTTTTATTCCTGTCTAATTTAATTTTGAAAATCTAATTAAAATAATCAATTTTATTTATCAAAATTTACGGGTCGTTACACTCTCCCCCACTCAAAACTTTTCGTCCCCGAAAAGGAAATAGTGGGAAAAAGAAGAATTAAGAAATCAATATATCTTATTCAAAACATTAACTTTATAAACAATTAAATTTACAAAATTAATTAATTTAGATAAAATATACCAATTTATAACCATTAAATCTTTTTATACTCAAATTAAAAAAGTTTGGAAAACATTTTCAAAATATTTTCTAAGTCCAAAATTTACGGAAAATTTTGGCAGTCTCCTTTGTACGAAGAGGCTCGAGGAAAATATAATATCAAATATAACAAATATTTTACAAAATAATATATATCCCAACCTGGGAAAACAATATAATAGCGCTATAAATCCGTAATCCAAAAACGTACCTATTTATCGGGCAAATAACGCTAAATTATAAAACCAAAAGTAGTAGCAATTGCTTCCATAATCTGCATTTCACTTATATAATCCAAAAAGGTTAACAACTATGTAAAATGAAATATTTAAGGTTGTTTCAACCATAAACAACAATCAATACAACCAACAATCATTTGCAACTATCACATAGAATCAAAACAAATCAATCATTCATTCATATCAAACAAAACAAATAGTTGTTTGGGTTCAAAACTTTAAATTATACGGAATGAAAAAGAAAAAAAATAAACTACTAAGTATATCCTTTACTCAATAGTCTTAGGTGAAACTAAATAGATTATTTATTCATCCAAACAATTTTAGAGTATCCTTGCCCAAATAGCTATAAGTCAAGCAAACAACAATTTCAAACAATAGATTAATTTCATTTTTATTAATTTCATTTACTTTTATTCATTTCTAACAAAATCTCATTTCACTTATAATTACAATATATATCAGAGTTATACATACCATAGAATATCAATAATGCAGCGGAATACAATAGTGTAGTGGAATAATATAGATAATAGTACTACAAATCTTCGTCTCGTCCTCCAGAATAAAATCTTCAAATCCTGAAACGCTCGGACTGACCCGAGCGAAATGAAAAGACAAAACACTCGAGTCAGAACTATAAGATCTTATGTGAGTTAAATTAACGAAAATAAATATGAGAGCAGTAACTTAAGAGATGCTCAGGATTCACATCTCCTAAGGATCCGTTAAACTATTTACTATGTAGTAATATTTTGCTATTATAATAGTGTCTATTAGTAAAATAAACTTAATTTTAAATAGCGTTAAGGCTTTACATTTTCCACCTTAATACGTAATAATGCCAATAGTCTATACAGTACCGTAAATCCTCCTGATCGGGAGGCTACTAGAGGATACTCCATAGGTATGACACAAACAGAAACTCGTAAAAGGCGCGCTAGGGTAGGTGACACGACACAACTAGGTAATGCCAGGGTAGATAGACCAATTACGCTTCCGGGTCGGTGGTAACGTGTAGCAGCTACTACCGCCCACCTCGAACAACACCAGCAAAATCAAAAATCAAAAGTGGCCACCAAGTCAATCCAAAAGTCAAAGTATAATATCGAAGGGATGTGTCCGATCAAAGGTGCAACCTCAATTAACCCGTCGATCGCTCCTGTTTTAGCCACCTTATGCCAATTCACGGGAGTTGGGTCCACGTATTTACCTCAAAGGAAACGTCGCCACCATCCTACTTCATTCTGGAATCTCCACCGCGTACACGGTTGTTAAAGTGGTTTTCGGAGTTGGCGGAGAGTATGACAACTTCCGATCCCGATCTCTTCAACAACCAAACGTTATTATAACACCGCGGTCATTTTAAAATAATTATACTTCAAAACCAGAATAAAATATTCATTTCAAAAGCATATAAATACGATATCATTTTCGTTTAAAACCCAAATCAATTTGATATCATTTCGACCCATATCAATATAATATCATTTTAATTTCATATATACCCTTTCCAAAAATCATAGTGCTTTCAAAGCATAACATTTAGAAATCAAAACTCTTGAATATAATACTTCCATATTTTAATACCTTGAAAATCATTACTTTGAAACAACCATGCACCTCTTAAATGGTTAAATATTTAATTACCTCATAAAATAATATAGCTTCTTTTAATTTCACAAATCAATTCCAAATACCGATTTAAACTTCCAAATAAACCATTTCAATTCTTATGTTTCAAAGCTTTAAATATTCCACCCATTTAAAACAAATTTTTTGATACTTCCATATATATATCAAATTCAAAATAATTTTATACATAGCTTAAAAACCAGAATTTAACTATATATAAAATAACCTTTATCAATAACCAAATCACTATCCCATAAACCATATAAATATCTTTACAAAACCATAGAAATCACTTTAAAATATTGTTATATATATAGACCGCGGTGTCTGTATAAAATTTTCTATACTATGGTCAAGTGATACGGATATTTATCATTTCAATCCGCAATTTAAAAATAAAATTTACGGTTATATATCATTTCAAACCGCAATCCCGAATGAAATAAGAATGCATAATAACTTGCAGTTTATAATAATATAAATAAATAACCATTCGTCCAATATCAATCATCAAACACTTATTATCCCAAACATCATCCAATCCATACAATATCATTAAAATATAACGGTTAATAAATAACAGGTATTAACTAACAGTTATGTTCAATAATAAATTAAATCACTCTTAACTAGCGGTTTATATGCAATGAGTAATTAATTAACAATTTAACTGGCAGTTTAAATGCAATGAATAGATTAAATAGCAATTTCATTTAAATAAATGAAATTAACTGAGATGATGATTAAAAATATGCCAAACAGTTATAAATAAATTTCAAATCACATCATATATTAATTTAACAAACATAAGAAATTTTAGAAATTGTGAGTGGGTTAAAACACCCACCTTTTGAATTTAAATCCAATTTAAACCCAAAAATTTGACCATCTCATAATTCGTCCAAACAAACGTAGTCACGTCCGGAATTTCAATACGATCCTAACAAAAGAAACCACGCATAAAACGGATATCGTATGTGAAAGATATAGCGATAATTGTGATTGAATTTTAATTTTAAAAAAATAAAAAAGAGAACACATTTCGTACTTGCCACGTCATCCCTTTAATTTTCTCCCTCTCACTCACGCGTTCTTATTCCCAAGCTCACGCACGAACACACGTATAGGAAACGCAGCCATCATCACATTCGTCCTTATCACGCCGCCGCTCGAGCCAAACACGGCCGGCCGTTGTCTCCTACCACTCCAACCACGTCGCGGATCCACTCGACTTCCCCCCTCCCACCCCGAACACGTGGCGTTCGCTAATAAGCCAGCAGCCGTCGCTTGAATTTTAAAACCTAATCGAATACTGCACTAAATCCAACTGTTAACTCCACGAACGAACGACATAGATCGACTCCCATCGGTCCCCTCTACAAAACCCAGAAATGGTTCGTCGATCCAACAACGTTCATCGACGCGCTATGAACGACCGAGAATTAATTTAGAAATTCTGGAAAAACGATGCATCTAATCGGAAAACGAATTTCACTAGAAGATTACGCACTTCAAGAGCTTCAACGTATATTTTTTCTGAATTTTTTTGAGGAGTTTGAATTTTCATTAAATTTTTGAATTTGCAATTGGATCTAGAGTTTGCAGCTATTGAGGAAGAAGAGCACAGAAGTTTCTGGACGTATAGAAATGAGGACAGAGACTGCTAGGGTTTATAACTGGTTATTTATAGGTATGGTTGAAATAGAATAGATGGATCCGGTTGAATTACGCGCTAACGACAAAGTGGCCCAAAAAGCCCGTTTCGACTCCGGAATGAAATTGGATCAACCCATATATCAAAATAGGTGTTTTAAAATATTTTAAACGCGATGGAATAAGTTTCAAGTCCAAATTCCATCTTATGAAGAAGTTATGCTCAAATCAATATTTTTCAAACTGATTTCAATTTCATAAATTTCAAGGAGTTTCGAGTCCGTACGATCAAACGGCAAGTCTGATCGATACGAAACTTGAAATCCTACAATAATTCACCATAACGGATCCGATGAAACTTGTTTCATCGAAATCCGAGTCAGTGGCCAAAATGGCTATTTTTCCATTAATTAAATAATTTAATAATTAATTGATAAAATCCAATTTTTAATTTCACTTCTATAGTCGACAATTTTTATCACCTTTACTTTTCTTTATCAATTACACTAATTTACCCAAATTTAAATGTCGGATTAGAGTTGATTAACCCATCAATTCCAATGCTGACCAAAATTTCAGTATTTAATTTCAATTTCATTAAATTTAGAAATTATAAAATAAACTCCAAAAATCCATTTTTTAAATAAATTAATTATTATTCCATTTATTCCTGTCAAGTAGATGGATTAAACCTTGGATTCAAAACCATTACATGGATATTCGCACTCATCTAAATTCCCATTTTAAATATTAAATTCATTTAATTGCAATTAGTCCTTTTATTTAATTTTAAATTCTAATAAATTAATAAAGCTTTATTCCCGATCTTTATAACTCACAAATTGTCCAATTTGAATAACCTTACCATTACTTACAAATATTACGTTAATTAATATTAACGTGATATTAAATTATAATTTCCGTAACAAATTTCAAAGTTTTAAATTTACAAGCTACATACATAGGTAACATACAATAATCGTTACCGTTAACTTTCAGTCACATAAATAGGCTTTAATTGCTTACGAAACAATGTTAACAATTATTTTCATAATGCTAATTTCATTCACTCTATCCATTACTACCCTTATATCCATTAAAGTAATATTTAATTACCTTTATTCGAAATAACCATTTATCACCAATATACTCTTTATAATATTGTATGGTTATTCTCCACAAACAATTACTATCCAACCTATCAATTATAATTAAAGTCTCAATTAAATTTATTTATCTTGATCTCATTCTTTTATTACACTATTTATTACTTTACATAACAAAATACATTTCAATTCATCCTATTTCCTTCATGTCTGGTGACTATTGCCTTAAATTATCATTAATATACATTAAGGTTTATTAAATTCTAATTGACTCCCATTTTAATTATTACAATAATTACTATCCTCACTTCCAATTTCACTAATTTAGAAATTACCAATTTTATTTTCAATAATCCCATTTAATAGGCTTTACATTCTATTATTCAATCAAATTGCCCTATTGTGGATAGTATTACATTATTGAATCAATCATCAATTATGGGAAGAATTATTATTGGCTTACTCTTATTACATTAACAATTACCCTATTATTCCAATATCCAATTAATATAGAAATAAATTTCATTCACTTACAAATAAATTCATTTATTATATATTTCCTTCCAATTAATTTAAAATTGATTTCCATAAATTGATTTGATTTAATTGCCAAATATATATACATTAATAACTATTAAATGTCCTCAATAATTTATTTACTTTGTTTTCTGTTTTCTTATATTCAACTTATTGCCAAATATTTCGATTTACATTCCATTATAACCTAAACAGTCGTTTCAATCAATTTGAATTGCATTAAATTGGTTATCAATCAACTGCCATTTACATAACTACCTTAATTCACATGCAGTTACAATTTATCAATATATTATTGCATAGTTTAGTTAAATTCTTCTCTTTAATTACTTATATTAAATTTTATATCCAAGTGCAACAATTAACACTATTTCTTTATTGGGATTTCACTTAAATTTTCAACAATTAAGTTTAATAACCATTTCTAAAATTCATTATTAACATTTATTTCAATATACATTATAAATTTTTTATTGCTTTCTAATTTAATTTCGAAAATCTAATTAAATTAATCAATTTTATTTATCAAAATTTACGGGTCGTTACACTCTCACCCATTCAAAACCTTTCGTCCCCGAAAAGGAAAAAGAGGGGAAAAGAAGAATTAAGAAATCAATATATCTTATTCAAAACATTAACTTTATAAGCAATTGAATTTACAAAATTAATTAATTTAGATAAAATATTCCAATTTATAACCATTAAATATTTTTATACTCAAATTAATAAAGTTTGAAAAACATTTTCAAAATATTTTCTAAGTCCAAAATTTACGGAAAATTTTGGCAGAGTCTCCTTTGTACGGAGAGGCTCGAGAGAAAATATAATATCAAATATAACAATATATAGCAAATATTTTCCAAAATAATATATATCCCAACCTGGGAAAACAATATAATAGCGCTATAAATCCGTAATCCGAAAACGTACCTATTTGTCGGGAAAATAACGCTAAATTATGAAACCAAAAGCAGTTGCAATTGCTTCCATAACCTGCATTTCACTTATATAATCCAAAAAGAATAACAATTATATAAAATGAAATATTTAAGGTTGTTTCAACCATAAAAAACAATCAATACAACCAACAATCATTTGCAACTATCACATAGAATCAATACAAATCAATCATTCATTCATATCAAACCAAACAAATAGTTATTTGGGTTCAAAACTTTAAATTATACGGAATGAAACAGAAAAAAATATACTACTAAGTGTATCCTTCACTCAACAGTCTTAGATGAAACTAAATTGATTATTTATTCATCCACACAATTTTAGAGTATCCTTGCCCAAACAGCTATCAGTCAAGCCAATAACAATTTCAAACAATAGATTAATTTCATTTTTATTAAGTTCATTTACTTTTATTCATTTCTAATAAAATCTCATTTCACTTATTCATAACATGAATTTTTCTTTTGTTATATTACATTCATTTATTCACTGCTTAATTTCATGTTCTTAAGTTTATAATCTTTTATTCATATTACTTATCTTTCTATTATATTTTATTAGAATCAATTTCAATTATACCTAAGTTTATACCACTAGTACAACAAACTTATTTATTAAAGAATTTCATTAATTACTTGCATAATATCCATTACAATTTCTTTTAACATTCTAATTTTTTTATAGTTGGTAAGTTATATACATGCTTTTAAGGATGTAATAGAAGTTACACAAGTTAATCTCTATTTCTTTAAAATTATTAAATGTTCAATAATATTATTCTTTGTTTCATAGATTTCAGTTTCAACTTACCTTTAATTTCATTCCTAACCTAGCATTACATTGCTTAGTTTATTTAAAAGTTCTAATTATAAATTAGTTACATTCAATTTCACAATAATAATTGAAATGATTAATTAACGGAAAATTAAGAATTAAATACCGGGTTCTTATTGAAAATCATTTAAAATAATAGATAAATGTATATACTGGCAACATATATATCTAATTATATTTAAAAAAAAAATTAGATTTATTTTTGGTTATTAAAATATATCTGCAGTAAAGCTACTACAGTGGCCTTCCCACTTCGAAACTCGAAAATGAATGTCGATGATGCGTGCACTCATCACCGAAATTATTTTCCAGCGACAGAGAGGGAAGTACAGAACTTATTTCTTTTCCAAATTTCCTTTTTAAAACATTTCTTTCAAATTATATTGAAATATTTATATCAGAAGATACTTCTAAATAATATTATTATATTCCAAAATCCTTGAAGGAAATTTCAAGACCTTGGAACTTAAGTTCTAAAAATTCCAATTTCCATTTTTTTTCAATCTTATTTCACTGTTATTTATAAATTTCATTACCTAGCAACCAATATATTGCAACCAAATATATATATATATATCATTTAAAAATTGATTTTATATATAGAAAATATAATAGGCAAAATTATTTTATTCACCTATATTAAAACCAAATATTATGTCGGTCTGTCCTATTAAGTGTTTAGAAACCCCTATTGATGTCACAGCATTCCATGCACCAACCAGAATTTTTAAATACAAAACGGAACAAATTAACACAATATTAAAACATTTTTATAACACTAACAAGTACGCTCTCTCATATATACACTCAGCGACACATCATAGGGTATTACTACCCTATTAATAAAGAGTCAAACCCCACAAAGCTAAGGTTTATCGCTAAACCAAAGCTCTAATACCAGATGTAAGATCCTGTCTTTTCACATGCTCAAATCGACACATGTGCCAATTCAAACCATATGGAAGGGCGGATTTTTATGGGGTAAATAAGAAAAAAAACAAAATAGAATCTTGTAGCGGAACGATAAAATATAATAATCAAATATACAGTTCATGAAGCTGTTTCCAAAATATTTAATTTACTTACAATATATATCAGAGTTATAAATACCATAGAATATCAATAATGCAGTGGAATACAACAGTGTAGTGGAATAATATGGATAATAGTACTACAAATCTTCGTCTTCGTCCTCCAGAATAAAATCTTCAAATTCTGAAACGCTCGGACTGACCCGAGCGAATTGAAAAGACAAAACACTTGAGTCGAAACTTAAAGATCTTATGTGAGTTAAATCAACAAAAATAAATAGGAGAGAAGTAACTTAAGAGATGCTCGAGATTCACATATCCTGAGGATCCGTTAAACTATTTACTACGTAGTAATATTTCGCTATTATAATAGTGTCTATTAGTAAAATAAAGTTATTTTTAAATATCATTTAGGCTTTACATTTTCCACCTTAACACGTAAAAATGCCAATAGTCTATACAGTACCGTAATACCTCCTAATCGGAAGGCTACCAGAGGTAACTCCATAAGTACGACACAAATAGAAACTCGTACAAGGCGCGCTAGGGTAGGTGATACGGCACAATTAGGCAATGCCAAGGTAGATATACCAATTACGCTTCCGGGTCGGTGGTAACGCGTAGCAGCTACTACCGCCCACCTCAAACAACACCCTCAAAATCAAAAATCAAAAGTGTCCACCGAATCAATCCAAAAGTTAAAGTATAATATCGAAGGGATGTGTCCAATCAAAGGTGCTACCTTAATTAACCCGTCGATCGGTCCTGTTTTAGCCACCTTATGCCAACTCACGGGAGTTGGGTCAACGTATTTACCTCAAAGGAAACGCCGCCGCCATCCTACTTCATTCTGGAATCTCCACCGCGTACACGGTTGTTAAAGTAGTTTTTGGAGTTGGCAGAGAGTATGACAACTTCCGATCCCGGTCTCTTCAACAACCAAACGTTATTATAACACCACGGTCATTTTAAAATAATTATACTTTAAAACCAGAATAAAATATTCATTTCAAAAGCATATAAATACGATATCATTTTCGTTTAAAACCCAAATCAATTTGATATCATTTAGACCCATATCAATATAATATCATTTTAATTTCAAATATACCCTTTCCAAAAATCATAGTGCTTTCAAAGCATAACATTTAGAAATCAAAACTCTTGAATATAATACTTCCAAATTTTAATACCTTGAAAATCATAACTTTGAAACAATCTTCCACCTCTTAAATGGTTAAATATTTAATTACCTCATAAAATAAAATAGCTTCTTTTAATTTCACAAATCAATTCCAAATACCAATTTAAACTTCCAAATAAACCATTTCAATTCTTATGTTTCAAAGCTTTAAATATTCCACCCTTTTAAAACAAATTCTTTAATACTTCCATATATATATATATCAAATTAAGTTGCTATTATTTTGATTTGAAATGCTTACTTAATGAATTCAATATAATTTAAGTAAAACCTTTAACTTCACATAACTGGATATTTTTTCAATTTATTTAACTTGATATATTCATTTAAATCAACCTGGTATTCATTTAAATCACTCAACACAAAAATCAAGTTATAAAAATCATATCCTTTAAAATTCTAAATTTTATTAAATTCCAAATTAATTTAATATTCATCTTCCAACCTTATTCTCATTTAAGTCATTTAAACTCCAGAAATTATATTTAAATAAATGCTTAATCATATTTGATCTCAAAAAATCAAACTTGATTATTAACCTCTTTTATACTTCAAAATAATTTTATACATAGCTTAAAAACCAGAATTTAACTATATATAAAATAACCTTTATCAATAACCAAATCACTATCCCATAAACCACATAAATATCTTTACAAAACGATAGAAATCACTTTAAAATATTGTTATATATATAGACCGCGGTGTTTGCATAAAATTTTCTATCCTATGGTCAAGTGATACAGATATTTATTGTTTCAATCCGCAATTTAAAAATAAAATTTACGGTTATATATTATTTCAAACCGCAATCCCGAATGAAATAAGAATGCATAATAACTTGCAGTTTATAACAATATAAATAAACATCCATTCATCCAATATCAATCATCAAACACTTATTATCCCAAACATCATCCAATCCAAACAATATCATTAATATATAACGGTTAATAAATAACAGGTACTAACTAACAGTTATATTCAATAATAAATTAAATAACTGTTAACTGGCAATTTATATGCAATGAATAATTAATTAATAATTTAGCTGGTAGTCTAAATGAAATGAATAAATTAAATAGCAATTTAATTTAAATAAATGAAATTAACTGAGATGATATTAAAAATATGCCAAACAGTTATAAATAAATTTCAAATCACATCATATATCAATTTAACAAACATAAGAAATTTTAGAAATTGTGAGTGGGTTAAAACACTCACCTTTTGAATTTAAATTTAACTTAAAATCCAATTTAAACCCAAAAATTTGACCGTCTCCGAATTCGTCCAAACCAACGTCATCAAGTCCGAAATTTCAATACGATCCTAATAAAAGAAACTGCACTTAAAACGGATATCGTATGTGCAAGATATAGCGATAATTGTGATTGAATTTTAATTTTAAAAAAATAAAAAAGAGAACACATTTCATACTTGCCGCTTCATCCCTTCAATTTCCTCCCTCTCACTCACGCGTTCTTATTCCCATGCTCATGAACACGCATGTATAGGAAATGAAGCCATCATCACGTTCATCCTTATCACGCCGCTGCTCGAGCTAAACACGGCCGGCCGTTGTCTCCTGCCACAACAACCACGTCACCGATCCACTCGGCTTCCCCCCCCCCCCCCCAAGCACGTGGCATTCGCCAATAAGCCAGCAGCCGCCCCTTGAATTTTAAACCCTAATCGAATACTGCACGAAATCAAACCGTTAACCCCACGAACTAACGCCACAGATCGACTCCCCTCGGTCCCCTCTACAAAACCCAGAAATGGTTCGTCGATCCGACAACGTTCATCGACGCGCGATGAACGGCCGAGAATTGATTTACAAATTCTTGACAAATGATGCATCGAATCGGAAAATGAATTTCACCATAAGATTACGCACTTCGAGAGCTTCAACATATATTTTTTCTGAATTTTTCTGAGGAGTTTGAATTTTCATTAGATTTATGAATTTGCAATTGGATTTTGGGTTTGCAGCCATTGAGGAAGAGGAGCACAGAAGTTTCTGGACGTATAGAAATGAGGAATAGAGACTACTAGGGTTTATAACCGGTTATCTGTAGGTAGGGTTGAAGTAGAATAGATGAAATGGGTTGAATATACGCGCTAACGACAAAGTGGCCTAAAAAGCCCGTTTCGACTCCGGAATGAAATTGGGTCAACCCATATATCAAAATAGGTGTTTTTAAATAATTTAAACGCGATGGAATAAGTTTCAAGTCCAAATTCCATCGTATGAAGAAGTTATGCTCAAATCAATATTTTTCAAATTATTTCAATTGATTTCAATTTCATAAATTTCAAGCGTTTCGAGTCCGTACGATCAAACGACAAGTCCGATGGATACGAAACTTGAAATCCTACAATAATTCACCGTTATGGATCCGATGAAACTTGTTTCATCAAAATCCGAGTCAGTGGCCAAAATGGCTATTTTTCCATTAATTAAATAATTTAATAATTAATTAATAAAATCCAATTTTTAATTTCACTTCTAATTCCCGGGGCCAACCAATGATTTTCTAGCACAGCGCCTAATCAACAATTTTTATCACCTTTACTTTTCTTTATCAATTACACTAATTTACCTAAATTTAAATGTCAGATTAGAGTTGATTAATCCATCAATTCCAATGCTAACCTAAATTTCAATATTTAATTTCAATTTCATTAAATTTAGAAATTATAAAATAAACTCCAAAAATCCATTTTTTAAATAAATTAGTTATTATTCCATTCATTCTTGTCAAGTAGATGGATTAAACCTTGGATTCAAAACCATTACATAGATATTCGCACTCATCTAAATTCTCATTTTAAATATTAAATTCATTTAATTGCAATTAATCCTTTTATTTAATTTTACATTCCAATAAATTAATAAAGCTTTATTCCCGATCCTTATAACTCACAAATTGTCCAATATGAATAACCTTACCATTACTCACAAATATTACCTTAATTAACATTAACCTAATATTATGTTATAATTACTGTAACAAATTTCAAAGTTTTAAATTTACAAGCTACATACATAGGTAACATACAATAATCGTTACCGTTAACTTTCAGTCACATAAATAGGCTTTAATTGCTTACGAAACAATGTTAACATTTTTTTCATAATGCTAATTTCATTCACTCTATCCGTTACTACCCTTATATCCATTAAAGTAATATTTAATTACCTTTATTCGAAATAACCGTTTATCACCAATATACTCTTTATAATATTGTATGGTTATTCTCCACAAACAATTACTATCCAACCTATTAATTATAATTAAAGTCTCAATTAAATTTATTTATCTTGATCTCATTCTTTTATTACACTATTTATTACTTTACATAACAAAATACATTTCAATTCATCCTATTTCCTTCATATCTGGTGACTATTGCCTTAAATTCTCATTAATATACATTAAGGTCCATTAAATTCTAATTGACTCCCATTTTAATTATTACAATAATTACTATCCTTACTTCCAATTTCACTAATTCAGAAATTATCAATTTTATTTTCAATAATCCCATTTAATAGGCTTTCCATTCTATTATTCAATCAAATTGACCTATTGTGGATAGTATTACATTATTGAATCAATCATCAATTTATGGTGAGAATTATTATTGGTTTACTCTTATTACATTAACAATTACCCTCTTATTCCAATATCCAATTAATATAGAAATAAATTTCATTCACTTACAAATAAATTCATTTATTATATATTTCCTTCCATTAATTTAAAATTGATTTCCATAAATTGATTTGATTTAATTGCCAAATATATATACATTAATTACTATTAAATGTTCTCAATAATTTATTTACTTTGTTTTCTGTTTTCTTATATTCAACTTATTGCCAAATATTTCTATTTACACTCCATTATAACCTAAACTGTCATTTCAATCAATTCGAATTGCATTAAATTGGTTATCCATCAACTGCCATTTACATTACTACCTAAATTCACATGCAGTTACAATTTGTCAATATATTATTACATAGGCAAATTAAATTCTTGTCTTTAATTACTTTTTTTAAATTTTATATCCAAGTGCAACAATTAACACTATTTCTTTATTGGGATTTCACTTACACTTTTAACAATTAGGTTTAATAACCATTTCTAAAATTCATTATTAACATTTATTTCAATATACATTATAAATTTTTTATTCCTTTCTAATTTAATTTCTAAACTCTAATTAAATTAACCAATTTTATTTATCAAAATTCACGGGACGTTACACTGCGCCACACGAATTTTGCTATGGAACCACATAGATTGCAATCTACCGATGTTACGTTGCTATCCCAGCGAATTTAAACGTTGATTGTAGGAAATCACTGCCAATCGACTTACGCTATGGACATAGTAGATCACAGTTGCGGCAAAGGTTACATTGCCATCACAGCAAAACCCAATGCAACTGTAGGCATCAACGCCCACGACTTACGCTACCGAATGACAATCAAGAACTCAAGTTTTGTTCGGGCGTCCTCTAGGACCAAAATTTAGAACCCCCCATAGGGATCAAGGCAGAACCACCCCATGGATCTCCTACTATAAGTTTCAACGCTCAATGGGAACGCTTTTCCCCATAGCATTCTCAAAACATTTCATACTATACACATAGTACCTTTCAAAACATACTCTTTATATGTATCACATATAAATCCCATTTACATAAAATCAATAACTTCAAAATCGATAATTCTTAAACTTGTCTTTCTAAATTCCCAAAATTTGCATTTTTCCAAAACCAAAAGCCTTTGAAATCAAAGAGTTCCAAAAACCCTTTTCAGTTCCAATCTCATAAAATCATTCTTATATATATAAGACTATCCTTTCAACTTGAATAATTTTTGGATCATTTCATACATATATAAATTCCACTTTATATTTCAAATATCTTCCAAAGATCTTTCCTTCTGGTTATAATCTCATTAATACCAAATCAAGGTTTCAAGTATGATTTCCTTTACAAAGTCATTTGTAACATTACTTCTTCTTATAAAGTGAGTTTTAGTTATAACACTATCCAATCCTTTATTTTAAATCATCGTATTTTTCTTAAAATATATTATTTCACTTTAAAATTGTTTCTGCTTCAATATCTTATTTCGGTTCCAATTTCAAATTTGTCTCAATCTCGAAATCTGGATTATAACTTCGATTCAACCTATTTTTTTTTTGTAAATCAAGGTCCAAACAATTTCCTTTTTGGCCAGTTTTGAATTTTGAAAATAGTTTGAATAGTTTTTAAATAGTTAAGTAGTTGTAAAATAGTTAAATAGTTGTAAAATAGTTAAATATATAATATAAGATAGTTTTAGTGCTAAAAAGAATGGTTTGTAAAGTAAATTTCTTGGAGAGATCAAAATGATTCAAATATTTAAGAAAATGGATTTTAAGACAATTTATATTAAAACAATTTATTTGAAAATAGTTGCAGAGTCAAATTGGTTCAATTTCCAACCTCCAATTCGAGTCAATTTCCACTTCCTTTTAAATTGATTCAATCTAGATTCCAAATCGACTTAACTTCGATTTCCAATCCAAATTCAAATCAATTCCCATTTGAATTTAAACTTATTCAACTTCGATTACAATTTCAATTAATTCAACTCGATTTCAACATTAATAATTTTGCAATTATAAATTTTTCGCTCAATTTAATATGAAAAGTGATTTTATATTAGATCATATTTCAAAAAAATAGCTCACACATCGATAGACTACCACACCTGTGAGTTTTAAACACTACATCCATTTATCCATAATAAAAGCCTTACAAAAGTCATAAATCTAGATGCCTTAATAACTATCTAGGTTTTAAAGGAGAACATAGTCCTGGCATCCTTCATAAAAACTTCGTTGCGGTCTTCCCTCTAACTAGCCAAAGCTCGTTTAAGCAATCTACAACAGAGTGTTCCCACTTGAAACATTTACCACAAAATATCTCTTCACTTCCATCTTCATGGGTAACCTTCCCGTCTTTCGCTGGCCGTTTCCCAATTTTCTCTTTCTTCCTTTTCTTGGGGCAATCCCTAACGATGTGTCCACTCATTTTACAATGGTAGCAGATGCTTGACCCGTTAACTGGTACCTTGGGTTTTCTCTTCACCTTTCTCACTTTAGGGCAATGGTTTAGAAAATGCCATTTCTTTTGACACTTAAAGCACAAAATTTTAGAGCGAAATAGTTTGTCCTCTTTATTCCTTTCCTTTCTTGGTTTACTACACTTAGCTGCATAATGCCCTTTACCGTGACACCTATAGCAGGTGATGTTATCATAAGGACCTGGTCCAGCCCTTTCCCTAACCCGTTTCTCATATTCCTGCATTGCTTCTTATCATGCCTTACATTCAGCAGGTCTCCGCTCCCTACGCCTTGCCTTCCATTCCTCTCCTTTTGCCATCCCTTGAGCTAAATTCTAGTAGGACTTCCTAACCTATAATTAACCTTGGTTAGTTGAATTTCAGCTTTATTCTTACTTCCAAATATTCTCTTATCTGCTTCCGGACATTTATTTAGTAGCTTAATTTCACTAATTTGATAATCTAGTTCATTTAAATTTCCAGACTTTAAAACTGTTTTATTTCTTTTAACTTACTCCAAATTTAACTCTTATCAACATCACTTCCCACCTATGAGTTCCCACCTCAATATTTATTTTAAATCAACTTTGAAATCATATATAAACCTATACATTTTTTTACATTTCATAATAATCTCGCTTAAAATTTAAACCATTCTTGGGTTTTAATTCCAAACAAATTCATATTCAAACAAATCTTGTTTCCAAACAAGACTTCTATATTCGAAAATATACTGAATAATATCCTTTATTATTTACTTTACACATTGAAATGATTCTAAAATTCTCCTGGGCTTAGATTTAAAATTCCACAATTTAAACCATTTCAATTTATAAGTCATACTTATATAATTTTTTCTTAAAACACTTCCCTCTAATTCATCATTGTTTCCTCGAAAATAAACATCTTTAATTAAAACACAGTACTCAATTTATGATAATGATCAATATTAGCATATCTGGAAATCAAACACACCACATATTCTATCATATTCATTGGAAAAAATATATAATAAGGTTAACTTACTTTGAAAATTCTTTTGAATTTTCCAGGATTTAAATTCAGGTTGAATCCATTTTTTAGCTTGACTTATATGTATAGTTAATGCTTACCCAAATTTATATTTGGTTATATGTGTTTTATCACTTAATTCTTATGATCTTATTTAATTTCAATAACAACAACCAATCAACCTAATGTATTATAATAATCTACAAAATTTATCAAAATTATATAAAAATCATTTTTTCAAAATCATTATATATGAAAATTACAAATACGCCCTATATAAAGTTCACTCAACTCATTCTAGGGTACTACTGACCCTATCGCTAATAAGTAATCCCCACCAAAGCCAAGGTTCTCGCTAACCTTCAGCTCTGATACCAAGTGTAACGACCCAAAGATTTTCGACTCCGAAATCAACACTAATACGTCCACTATATAGAGTGCCGAGCAATCGGATGCCGGAAATCCTAGACTCTTAGGGTTATGAAGAAAAAGAGATAGAAGAAGAAAACAGAAACAATAGCACAGAATCTTACAATCGCAGTGGAACAAAATATAATATAAAATAATAGAATTTATACAAAGAAAAGCTATAACTGTCAATATACATACAAGATATTAGAGTACAATTATCATCAATTAAATTTAGGCAGTTATAACACTTGCCCCTAAATACAGTCTATATAGCATATAGTTCACAGCGGAATATAATCAATACGTGCAATATGTCTCTGCCATCCAGCTCGTCTCCGGACTCCAAAGCATCCTAACCTGGAAATCTGTAATACTTGGTCTGACCTGAGCATTACAATAAAGTAACACCCGAGTCAGGTTGGAAACCAGCTTGAGTAAACCTATTTAACTAGAAATACTTAAGTAATAATGCTTCCTTAAAAACCAAGGTAACTCGTACATCACTACGAGTTTTTATCTCATTATAGCTAAAGACTTATTACCCAAATCCATTGATATTTAAAATAATATCTAAGTATCGTTAGTTATTTCAAATAGTCAGAATTACTTAATTTTATTCAATTCCAGCCTAATCAATGCTATAATCAAATCCGTAAATATTTGTAGTGATTATTAAATCAAAGTGGTTCCGGACATCATTGATATCCGATCCCGGCCTCTTTGAATCGAAATAACAAGTTTTAAAAAGGTAAATTGTTTAAAATAAAACAATCTATTATTTAGTGATGATATTTAAATACGGGAATTTATTAAGGATACTTATTTCAAGTAAAACCTATTAGTATCTCATTCCAATTATTTTCACTCGTTTAACCACTCGATAGTATAGATAAGAATAATTGAATCGAATATCAAATGTAGATAAGAAAAGATGTCAATCGTTAGCTACATCCTCAATCAATAATCAATATCAAACAATTCACATATCAGGGTATAATTTGCCCCGATTAACTATATCCATTTATTTTTCAATAGCAAATAAAATAAAATAAAACGATTTATCTTTGGTTAATTAAAATTTAGTACTTATTTAATATCCACTTGTTTATTTCTATAAATTTTTAAGTTAACCAATAATAATATAATTAATTAGTTACCCGTTTTAATTATGAAATATCATTAAACTCTTATTTACGGGATAAATCCATACCACTAATTTATAACACGGTAATAGGATTAAGATGTAAAAATATTTGATATAGGTTTGGCTTCAAAATGAAATATATATTTAAGGCTTTAAAATTTTAATTTTTTATATATAAGTTTCCCACCTCTTCCTTTTTTCCTTTCCTTTATTCTCTTTTCTTTTTTCCATTTTGTTTTTTTCCTTTACGGTTTTTCTCTATTTCTCTTCCCTTTCCTCTTTTCATTTTATTTTTTTCTCTTCTTATCTCTCGGCCCAAACTTCCGTCCCGCTTCTTTTTCCCTACTCTTTTTTTTCTTCATCCCTTTCTTTTATTTCTGCCTGCTACATCTTTTCCCTTCTTTCTTTTCTTTGCTCCTACACATTGCACACCGTGCATGTGCACACGTTTTTCGACAACCAAACTTCGTTGCCGATCGACCTCACAAACCTTCCACGACCACTTTGGCTTGCCTCCGCACCTGAAATTCAAGATCCAACCTCTGTCCGAAATTTCAAACACCAACCAGACTTGGACGAAACCCGAATCCATCAAATCATCACGCCATCGCTGTTCCGCTCCTCCATCCTTACCAGTCTTTTCCCGCTCATTCGCCCCTATCCCATGGTCCTCTTCCCCTAGGTGTGCACTCCTCCCTCATCCTCTCTGCTTTGCCATTTCCACTCAAACATGAAGACAAAAACAGACCCTTAAACCCTAAACCAAACTCGACCCACCTACACAATCATTAATAAATCACCCCTTCATTTTTCCCATGCTTCCCCTCCACCGAGCTTCCCTCTAGCCAAACCCGGCCTTCACCATCGTCGGCCTCACCGCAATTTTCCCCAAACCCAAATCTTGGTCATCTCCCTCTCCCTCATCCCACACTCAACTAGAATTTCCAAAACTACTCTTAAAATTCATGATTTTCAATAATGAACCCAAACATGTAATTCAATCCATAAATTACTATAGTCGAAATTCGACCCATATGAAATCGTTTACTATTATAACTGCTTTTCTCTGCCTATGCTTCATGAAAGCTAATGAAACAAGATTTAGAATGAATTAGATTCGGAAAGAAACATTGCTTTTGGAACCATGGTCTAAAACTAACTAGATTGAGAGATCTTTATTTTTTTTAGTTGAAAGATCGTATATTTCCAAAAAAACAGAGATGTTTATGTAATACTGTAAGTTTGATAGGGTTCTTAACATAAGACACATACATTAATAAGGCATAATTATATGAGCACCTGAAATCTTGACCAAATAAGGCATTTCTCTAAATCTACAACTTATGGATGCACACAATGATTTACAGCAAGCAATATCTTGAAGTTTTACTCACCTGTCATTGGAAAAGAGCGACACTGCTTGTTTATAGGGTGCATTATGTATTCCAGGTTTATAAAACTCATATTCACTTTTCATTAATCAAAGATTTAACCAAACCATAGTTATTTGTAAGTATAAATAGTGCAACAGGATTGCTTTACTTACCTTCTCTTTTTTCTTTGAACACTGCTGTTTCATTACTTCTTGCCTCAAGCCTTGTGCTGTGTTGCTTTCCTGTTTGATCCTCTCCTACTTCGCTATATTTTTTTCGAATGCTTCTAATGGTATAAACAATAAGGCAGTGATGTGGATATATAAAGATGTAATGGATGAAGCTTGTTACAGACTGAGATATTGTTTCGGGATTTCACATTCTATATTTTTTATTTTATTGGCTTGATTTGATTCCTTATGAAAAGCTTTGATTTGCTATTTCATATGCTTGACTTGTTTTTGCTGTTGACATTAGTTTTATGTTTTTTATGCTTGGATTTGATGTTGTCTCCCCTTTTGTTTACAAAAACTTTTATACGAATTGATATCTTATTTATTCCATATGCATTCTTTTTATAACCTATAAACGTACTCTCTAAACAAATTTCTACATATAGGCATATATGCTTATATACTACTTATACTAGTATATTTTTAATTATCATCAAGCTTATGTATATATATATATACACATATTTATTTTATTCTCCATCATGAAGCTTTTAACCTGCACTTACTTATATATAGATTTTATATGCATAACATATACATTTACTCACGTATGTTTGTTATCATTGACACACACGAAGATATATTTATTTATTTATTTATTTATGCAACTTCCTATATTTTACTTCATATAGGCATCTATACATATATATACATACACATTTATATACTTATATATATTATCAAATGCCATAAGCTTGTATATTCTTAATTATCATATATATATATATATATATATATATATATAGACACACACACACACATTTTCATGTATATTATTTCATATGAGCATACAATCATACTTGTCTATCTAGATACTTATATATATATATAATTTGCTTTTTAAAAGATTTATCATATTCTAGAGATTCTATAATTCAATATTTAATATGGCCTTTAAATTAACTTATATATCCAGATATTGTTAGATATCAGAAATTTATTTGTTTGATCTATCAAAATTAATATTCCACTAATGTAAATCGATTAATTCCCTAATTATCCAACGTCAAAAATCTAGGTCGTCACATCATTTATATTTAACAACAAATTTGTATGTGTTTGTGTTATCTGATTTAATTCATGCACATATACTGAATTATAAATAAATAGTTTACTAAAAAAATTAAATTATAATAAACACTTTCAGCTATGAAATTTTAAATAAATAAATAATAGCGTTTGAATTTAAAAACTATTTTTAATACTTAAAATGATTTCATGATATTTTAAATATAAATATTATATATATATATTAATTTTTTTTAAACTGATTTTACTACATAAATGCTCTCAACTTTTGAAAAAATAATTTTATTTATTTATTTCATGAATTATTAATTAATAAATATTTTAAAATTATGTTAAATATGTATGGATTTAAAAAAAATTCAAATGGATTTTAAAAATATTTGAAAAACATTTGGATAAAAATATATTGTTGATATAATTTAATATATGTATATATATAAATATATATTAATAATAATTTTATCGTATTTATAAATAAATCTAATTTCATAAAATTTACTATATTTTTTTGAATATAAATAAATTTCATATATATATATATATATATTTGTATGTTTTTTATATGTGTGTTTATTATATATTTTTAATTCAAATTTTATAAATAGATATTTTTGTTTAAAATCGTTTATTTAATTTTGAATTTCAAGTTAAACAAAGAATTTAAGATATTGAATTTAAATTTTAAAATATGTTGAACTAGTCAATATTTATTTAATTTATATATTATTACTATTTCATAACAAAAAATACATACACGCATGCAAATATATATATATACATATATACATATATATATATATATATATAATTCTATAGACCATAGAAGATATATATAAATGACGAATGTGTCATTTTGGTGTAAATCCCAGCACCTATAAATGTACACATTAACCGTGTACACCATTTACATGTTGCACATGCATTATACACATATGAGTTATTTGATATGTTCATATAATATAATTACTTTAAATCAAATAAAACTTATTTTATATAATTTAAATAAAATAAGTCTTTATTTAAAATAATTTTAGATTAAATTTGCACCTAGGCTTCGTAAGCCCAACAAAGATCCATAAATGGAAAAATAATTTAAAATTCATCCATTTAACCTATTTTGACCCATCTTGGTTCCATCAATGGAATCAAAGTCTAATAGCCTATATGGCATAAATTAGCAATGTTAGGGTTAACTGAAAAAGCCTACTTATTCGTTGTATTGTTTAGAAAGGTAGTGTCTGAGGTTGAGTTCGGATAATTAAATTATCTGCCCTACTTGGCTAAAAGCCTATCCTAAGGGGATGAAGTAAGAATAAATATTACTCTAGATATAAAGGCCCGACTTGATTTCGGGCCTTAGGCTAATTTTCCAAAATCTTTATTGAAAATTTAAATTATATTTTGAATTTAAAAGTTAAGTTTAAAATATAAAAGAAAATTTTAAAAATGTTATAAGATATTTTTCAAAAGTTATTTCGAAAATTGATAAAATATTTTTGAAATTTTATTTTAACTATTTAGTTAATTGAAATTAATTAATTAATTAAATTAAAACATATATAATGACATATATGTATTTATCATAAAATGTTTAAGTTAAATAATAATTAAAGTTTCAAAATTAATAAATATAATTTTGTTTAAAAAATTACCTAACTAAAGTTTAATTAATAAATAATATATATGTATAATGATAAATGTATAAATTGTTCAGCGTGAATGAGCCAAAATCCAATGGCTGAAATTCAAATTAACTAATTAAGCTGTTAATAAAATAGAACAATTAATTAATTAGATATGATTTAATTAAATAGAGTGGAATATAAGGAACCCAACTTATGTTTAAGAAATAAATATATACAAATAGTATGTATACCATGATTTCAGATGTGTTTTACACTTGAATCAAGAGGGTATTTCATACGAAATACATTATTCTCTAAATCGATATCACTTAATTAAATATATAAATTATTATGTATCTTTAATATAAGTATTTTCGTCTACCATTTATATAGTAATAATTATTTTCATGCTCTTTAGTGCTGAGAAAACTCAAGCCAGAGATGTTATGTATAGTATTATTAATATATTAACTAGACTATGTATGATAACTATTTGTATTTGCTGAACAAACTCATTGTACATACACTAAGGATGTTACGAAATGGTAGGTACAAGTGAATAATCTCCTTCAATTTGTTGAGCAAACTATAGGTCGAGGTGAAATTAGGACAAAGACCACATGTTAGGGTTTGTATATGATACAACTGAGTTATTCATCACTTGTAGGCCTATGATTTGTTGAGCAAACTCAAGATCTGAATCACAAGGCAAGCAAGTCCAATTACTCATTAGAGAAGTCAAAAGACTTTTTTATTTCCTTATTGGTTTTTAAAAAATCGAAAATCTTAAGGGAGCTTATTCGTAAAATGAAATAAATTTAACCTTAATAATAATATAGAACATTTGTTATGTATAAATTATCCTAATCTAAATTTGAAGAAATTTCCACACTAAAGTTTATTTTAGAAAATGACCAGCTCATTTAAACTATTAGATTGAATAGCTAAGAACGATCAAAATAGCACTCACTTATAAATGCTAATGGTCATCCATACATGAAACTCCAAAGCAAACACACACTGAAGATGCGGCTTTCAAATTAATTATTTCTTATAATATATAGGTAAAAGATTGTGAAATAGCCCAAGTTTACATGTTTTCTACTTTAAAAGGACCATTGCAAAGACAGGATGAAAACATGAATCTTCATCAAATCATTGACATCCTCAAAAGTTTGTTTGGGGAGCAATCTCATTCTGTAATATATGAGATTATTAAGAAAATACTTACTACGAAAATGACAAAGGGTACTCATATAGAGTGATGAAAGGCTGTATTGATAAACGTTCACAACTAGACGTTACTATAAGAAATGAGCTACAAGTGGACTTGATCTTAGGTTCGTTTACTTTACACTTTGAGTTGTTCATATTAAACTACAATTCCAAGCAAACGAGCTTAAGCCTCATGGAGCTACTCAATATATGGAGATCAACCGAGTGTTCATCTAATGATTAGAGCACAACGCTTGCTATAAAGGGAAAGGCATGTTGTCGAATTGTTTGTAGAAAAAAGTGCATGTGCATAAGAAGAGTAAGAAGAATGTCCTAATGACAATGGTGAATGTCACCACTGTCATAAGAGTGGACATTAGAAGTGGAATTGTCCGGATTAATTGAAGCTTGTCAAAGAGAAAAAAGTTTAGCTCTACTGCTCCTATTGGTATGTTTATAATTTGAATTATTTTGCACTTAATAAATTATCTTAGGTTTTAGATACTCAATCTGGGACTCATATATTTAATTCGATACAGGGACTTCGGAGGAACGATGAGTGGTAAAAGGTAAAATGAGACATCAAGTTGTTGAGGGATCCATTGTAGATGCAATTGCAGTTGGAGACTACTTTTAATTTAGCCTAATGGTTTTGATTTGGATTTAAATAATTTTCATTATGTTAGAAACATTACTTATGGTACTATATATGTTTTGAGATTATCTAAAACTGGTTGTGTTTTCATTGTAATAACAATATTATGAATATTGTGTTCGGTGGAAATAATATCAACGATGGTGTTTTGGATAATGACATTTATGCACTTAGTCTTAATCAAATTTGTGTTGTTAATAATTATTCTAATGTTGACATTAATAATAAATATATGTGGCATTGTAGACTAGTCATATAGTAACAAAATACTACACGTATTGAAAACGAAGGTGTTCTAGCATCATTTGACACCTGTAAGTCATATCGAAAGGGAAAAATGACTAAATAGCCTTTAGTTGGAGCAATAATAGAGACAACTATTAGGTCTTGTACATACTAATGTATGTGGCTCAATGCTTATAGTTACCAAAAATAATCCTTCTTAGTTTGTAACTAATACAGATGATTTCTTAAGATAGGGATATGTAATTCTTATGAAGAATAAATCAAACATCTACGAGAAATTCAAAGAATATAAGAATGAGGCTGAAAATTAAATGTACCATGAAACTAAAATACTTTGATCTAATCGATGATGTAAGCATGTTGAACAAGAGCTTCAACAGTACTAAAATGATAAAGAAATTATCTCTCAGATTACTCTATCCTATACTCCATAACACAATGATATTTTAAAAAGAAGGAATCAAATCCTATTAGACATGGTTCATTCTATATAGGGGAAAACTGAGTTACCTCTTCCCTGTTGGGATACACGCTGCAAACCACAACACATATGTTGAATATGATGCCTACTAAATTTAAGCCTAAGGAATCATATAAGACATGGCATGGGTGGAATGACCCTCTCAAAATAAATTCCTAAAATCTTGGGTCATTACAATGGGAAGAAACCTCAATTCAAATATTTGAAGGTCAGGGGTTATGCAGCTAATGTTAATAACGTTGGCCCAATAAACTTAAGTCAAGATCGACACTGTGTAAATTTATAGGATATCTCATGAGTTCAATGAGATATATTTTCTGCAATACCGAGGAACAAAAAGTAATTATATCTTGGCATGTTGTCTTTTTAGAAAATAAATTTCTATCAAATTCACTATTATATGAAAACACATAACATATTAGAAAGTCTAATAGGGAATCTCATACACTAGAGAGATACTATAGTTTTCTCATGGATGGTGAGAAAGAGGATCACATCTTAGAAGGTGATACTTCTCTCTTATTCCAAAAAACACTATAGAGTAAAGACTCTACACTTTGGCTTGAAGCCATGAATTCGAGATGGATTTCATGTATGAAAAAAAAAGTTTGGACTTTGACTAACATACCCGAAGGGTTAAAACCCATTAGCATCAAATGAATTTCTAATAAAAAGATGAATGTAGATGGATAGGTAGAGATTTATAAGGTAAGGCTAGTTGTGAAAAAGGATTTTTTTAAATTCAAGGTGTTGATGATGATGAAACATTTTTTCCCTGGCCATGCTTAAGTCCATTCGAATAATGCTTGCCATTGTTGCGTTCTATGATTATGATATATGATAAATAGAATATGAAAATGGAATTTCTAAATGGTGATTTAGAAGAAATCATTTACAAGTTGCGCCCCAAGATTTTCAAGGTCGGTGGAGTGAAGGAAAGACCTGCAGATTGCTAAGATTAATTTATAGTCCTAAACATGCTTTAAGGAGTTAGAATAAATGTTTTGATAAACTAATCAAACGACTTGGTTTGTATCAAAATATAGAGTGCGTATGTTGGAATGACTAGGGAATGCTAAAGTGTTATAGGCATGTACGTCGATTACCTACACCTGATTGGCAATGACTTCTCATTTTGGCAATCAATGCAAATGTAGTAATCCAAGAACTTCTCCATAAAGGTTTCGGGAGAAATAACTTACGTACTTTGTATCAAGACTATAAATATAGATACAAGAGGTTGTTGGGATCGTCCCAATCCTTGTACATAGTTATCGTTCGAAAAAAATTAGTATGGAGAATTGCAAGCGTGGAAGTGTTCTTACATAATATGGAACTGCCATTTTCAAGAATGATGCTCATCATATTGACGAGGGATCGTATGAAGAGGATATTGTACACATTTTCAGTTGGTTCCATAATGCATGTTATGCTATGTACCAGACCGTATATGACTTATGCATTAGGATGTGTAAGCTGATACCAGTCTAATCCTAATGAGAAGCATTGGACAACTATAAAATGTACTATTAAGTATTTAAGAAATAATGACACATTCCTCATATAAGGGAACGAAGACTATTATCCGAGTTTTTGACCTAACGGAATTCAAAGGAAGTTAGAACATCTATAATAAGTCAGAACAACCTAAGAGTTGACCAAAAGGACCAGAAGAAGGAAGCCAAAAAGACTCAAGAAAAAGAAGTTGAAAATCTTCTAAGGTGATGAATTGCTATGGATCGATTATGATCCATCTCCTATAGATCGCTTATGATTCATAATGATTGCTGATGCATCCTACAATCGCCTTGCACTATGATCCAATGAGTGCTCTAGGAATGTTTGCTAAGGTAGGAGGCATATCAAGCTAGTTAGATGGAGAAGTGAGCATTCATCTGATTCCATCAGCAGTTCAATGCAATCAGTACATGAATCATTATAAAAACAAAGCATCCAGTCATGAATTTACATGGAGAGAAGCTACATAAGGCAGGAAACATGACGACCCAAAAATACTTTAACCACATGGATCACTAGCGATCCATTCCCTATGGATTGAACGCGATCCATCATATTGGGTCGGCTCATTCTGGAATTTCTAGAGCGCCTTCCTACTTTCAAATGGAAGTCTTTGGCAAAGCGGCTTTAGCCAAAGTGCTCTCCAACCCCTACAAATACAATCCTACTTTCAACATAACGAGGGTCTTTTGTTGGACTGGCTGCCAAAACTCTATAGAAATTATTCTTTACTCTTCTTCTCCCTTACAACAGTCATCAAAAGGGTTCACTATGATTCTCCAATGAACTCTAACACTGGTGGCTTGATCGAACTTACTAGGTCCAATCAAATTGTACCCATAATCAACTTGTAATGACAATCAGTTAATAATAAAAGTTATAAAGTGGACGTAGGCTTCATTAATAGCTGAATCACTTTAAAAATCTCTTGTCCTTTTACTTTATCTGCAAGTTATTACTTCTTGTCTCCGTTTTATTTGCCTTGATAAACAGGGCAGATGCTTTCACACTTAATCCAAGGTGTTGATCCACTTTTTGGGTTAACATTTTGGTTCTTTCACCGAGAATCCAACTCCGGTTTAGATCTAGCTATCTACTTTGGGTCAGATAGGTTCAGAAGTTAGATCCTCAATCTTTGCTTAGAATATTTGCCGTTGAGAATCAATGGCACCTAGAAGATAGAAAAAAAATCCGGAAGATACATAGGAGCTACTATTACTAGAGAAGAAACAAATCCTTAGCAAATTGATTTCAACGATCCCAATAATCCGTAGTTAGGAGCTAACTATGGAGATCAGGTTCCATGGCAGCAATGGAACAAGAAAATTCTTCTGTTTTTTGCCTGAATAGGAGAAACATAAGCAACTGCAGAAAGGAGTGATAGGTGGAACCGTAGGAATTAGTATTAAAGGTAACACAAACACTCTGCCAACTGCAAGGCAACCACCTACAAACTTAAATTTAGGAGCAAAAACCCCATAAGAGGACATAATCATGGATCTCTTCGACTCAAAAGATGGTGAGCAGCTTGACAACGACAAGTTTAAAGGAAATACCAATGCATTCAATCACGCCAGGGAGACCCAAACTACCTCCATCAGACCAATCGCAAGCCAAGGAAACCCTGAGGGAGTGGCACTCCCAAAGACAGGAGAGCCTAGGCTTTAGCACACTGACCAAGATCGTTTGCAAAACCAAACACTTGGTGAAGTTACCGACAACTGAACCTCGAATTACCGGACATATGAGGCATATATCGCAGACATGGTTAAGCGATTAATCGATGAAAGTAGGGGTAGAAGGGATGATGAATGGGAATCCACTCCACGACGGACTCCTTTCACTGATGACATTTTGAATGAGCGGTATCCCGAAAAGTTCACTATGCCAACTATTCCGTCTTATAACGGAATGAGAGACCCGTAACCCATACTTAGTATAGTTGGTACATGGACGGAGCAAATGCTTTGGATATCGTTGATGTAGATGTTTCTCGATTTTTTTGGAGGGAATTGCTTCTATGTGGTTCACTAGGCCTCCACTAAGTTCCATCTCCACCCTCAATCAACTAACAATAAGGTTTCTTGATCAATTTAGACTTTACACGGCACAGCCCAAAGGTGTGATGTCCCTATCTGGCTTATTCCAGGGACGGAACGAATCTCTAAAGTCTTTCATGAATCGGTTCAACACTGGTGTAACTAAAGTAAATAATACGAACGAGGATATGGTTTTCGTGGCCTTATTCTGTGTAGTTCACCCCGAGACTGAATTTGGGAAATGGCCCAAAATGAAACAACCTACCACTAGAAAGAACCTCAACCAAAAGGCGACCCAGTACTTGATATTGGAAGTGGCACATGAATTGTAAAGGAAATCCGCTAACCTACAACCAACCAACGTTGGACAGAGTGGTATGGCGATGAACCAAGATATAAACACTTCCGAGACTGCCGAGGGGAACATAAGGAAAAATGGATATCAGAAAAGGAAAAGATATAATTCTAACAAGCGAAATGGAAGTAGCAAGCAACTCAAAGGTTTGCGGCCTGAGGAATACACCTCGCTCAATGATACTCCAGAAAACATCCATCTCGCAATACAAGAGACGAAAGAGTACAAGAAGCCGCCTAGAAAGGCAGAAAATAAGATGAAAAAGCATTCCAGAAAATACTGTCGCTTCTATAAAACACATGGCCATAACACGAACGAGTGTAGTCACCTGAAGAACTTGATTGAGGAGTTGATCTGGGAAAACAAGTTTCAGCAAAATGTTAGGAAATTACTACATCCTGAACAACTCATCGCTCCCCAAGCTCTAAGAAACCGACGGAACCAAGCTGGAACCAGCAAAAATGGACCCATATGGATTGACTAGAGACTCATCATCATAACAATAATGAGAGGGCCCTATCCTATGCAGAAGAGTTAGGGAGAAATGAAGTGGTATGCGAGCTCATTAAAGCACGCACTGAAAGATGCAAGCTATGCGATCGAAGATGGAACCTCTGTTAAGAAGCAGAGAACCCTAAACGAAGACATGGTGTAACAGAATCGAAACACTAAGAGAATAGAAGCTCTAACTCTTGACCCCATGATCGTGACAGCAGGGATCAGACTCGCCATGGTCCGATGAGTATTTGTAGATAGTGGCAGATCTATCAATATCCTTTTCAAATGCACCTTTGACCAGATGAAGATCAGCATGAAAGATGTATCCGCCTACCAAACAAAGATACATGGATTCACCGGTGAACCCAAAAAACCCACCAGAATGATTGACTTACCCATAACTCAAAGAAGGCGACCAAAGGGTTACCCTCATCCAAACCTCTATAATCATAGATGATATGTCCGCCTACAATGCTTTCTTGGGGCGACCCGCCTTGGCGGACTTTAGAATTGCTTTAGCTCAATGGTGTCTAACTATGAAATTTTTGATGGAGAATGGAGTCGTGGTGATCAAGCGAGATCAAAGTGCTGCTAAGGAATGTTATATCGTGGAGCTATGTGAATTTAAAAGAAAAGAAAAGGTAAAGAATGTAGGGAGAACTCTCCACATTCGTGAACCTACCGAGTAGCAACAACAGAGTCGCCCCTGGCTTGAGGACCATAACCAGTTCGATAAGTCTGTGGACCCTAGAGAGAAGAGCTCAGTGGAGGAACGAGCATCATAGGTAGAATTGACAGTGTCTATCCCAGTCGACATGGGTGACCCAACATGGGTCCTCGAAACTGGATCGCATCTTGGGAGCATGATGCAACTCGAAATCATCAAATTTCTTTGCGCTAATCTGGATGTCTTTGCTTGGACGTATTCCAATATGTGTGAGGTGTCGCTAGAGATAGCATGTCATGCACTTAACATTTATCCCAAGCATATGCCCATGAAGCAGAAAATACACACCCTAAGGCCCAAGCGGTCCAAAGCAGTAAGAGACGAAGTGGACAAGCTAATGGTGAATGGCTTTATTTACGATGCAACTTACCCTGAATAGGTATCTAACCCATTCTTCGTCATGAAGTTTAATGGGAAATGACGAATTGTGTAACAACCTGATATTTTCAACCATTCGCATTCATACATGCCGGACTTGAATTGCTCAAAATACCGCATTGTAAATAAATTTGGAGCAAATGAAATACAATCACATAATCACAGACGCAGAAATATCAGAATAACTCGCAGCGGAAATTAAATACCATAGTAGTTCACGAAGCTACTATAACAAACTCTTAAAACAATTACATAATAGCTATTTGAAAACATATACAATAGAAATCTCAAATACATAGAAGTTTATAAGTATCAGAGCTGAAATAGAACAACGAAAACTGAAAGGGAGTAGATAACTAGACAAGCAGAATATCCAACGATTCCTAGCTCCAGAAAAGAAATCCAAAGCTAAGCTGTAAATACTCAGGCTGACCCGAGCGTAAAGTAAAACACAAAACACTCGAGTCAGGACATATATACTTATATAATGTAAACCAACTCAATTGAACTGTAGTAGCAATGTAAAATAACTTAAAAGATGCTTGGAATCGCCTATCAGTTAAACCATAAATTAAATACAACCCGTCGTTAAAATTTCAAAATGGTAATTTGTACTTTGAAATCAAATATCATTTCAAAATTCAATATCATTCAAAATCCATTTCAAAATATCAAAATATAATATTTTTCCAAAACCACATTCATTTTATTTAATTTAAATACCATTTCAAATCACATTTCAAAATGGTTTATATTTCAAATCAAATTATTCCATTTAAACCATTTACGTTTTCCATTTAAACCAATTAAATATTCCATTTAAACCAATTAAATATTCCATTTAAATCATTTAAATATTCCATTTAAATCAATTAAATATTCCATTTAAATCATTTAAAAGTGAAGTTATTATATTTAATAATCAAATATCAAATTCTCAAAAATTTAACATTTTCATAGTTCATTCATTCTTTTAAATTTATCAAAACAGTGTAAATTCAACTTTCGCAGCACTTAGAAGATGCTACGGAAAGTTATGTTTTAAAACAATTCACTTAACAAAAGACAGCATTTAAAATGCTGTAATAGGTTTAATTTAGTTCAAATAAAACCTTGGTTAATTTCAGCAACTACAGCACTTACAAAGTGCTATAATAGCCCTTAATTCAATTTAGCCATTTAGTTTATTTCTATCAACTACAACATTTACAAATACTGTAATATCCTTTACATTAGAAATAATAACATTTCAAAAATGTTGTTAATTAAATTCCAAATATTCGATATAATTTCACAAACAATTAAATTTTTATTTAAATCATTTTAAACTTATAAAATCATATATTTTCACTTTTAAAACAATCATTTAAATACCCTTATATTCATGATTTTATAAAGTTAAATTTTCATTCAAAAATCAATTAATAATAATTTACTTATATAATTCAACATTCAATTTCAATTCTTTATAATTAAATTTTTAACCAAACACTTAAGTTTAAATTTTCAAATATAACTTATTTACCATTTTATTTACTCAACTTAAAATTCATTTTTAAACAAAATTCACAAATTTCCAATTTAACTTATATTTCAAAATTCAACTTAAATATTTATTTACCATCATATTTTCAATCCAAGAGTTGGAAATCACCAACAAATCAGTAAACCAATTCCAAAAGATAGGGTTATACCAAAACAAATCTGAATCTCGAGGACTGAACACCGACTTACTTTAAATCATTTCAAATATATATACATATATCTTTCGACTATCAAATCATACTTCAAATCTAAAATCAAAATTTGGTTTCACAAAATCACTTGCATAGCAAAGCTACAAGAGTGGCCTCTCCCCCACTCAGAAACTCGAAAATCAATGTCGATGATGCATGCTATCATCACCGAAATTATTTTCCAGCGACATAAGTGGGTTCTGGACTTTTGTTTTCTTGAAACTTCTTTGAAATCTCTTCGAAATCTTTGGAAGTCATTCAAATACATTTGAAACATTTCTTAATCAGAAAATATCTTTAAATCATATTATTATTATTATATTTTTCAAAATCCTAAAACCGATTTCAAAATACCGGAGTTCGATTCCTCGAAATTCAAATTCAAAACCCTTTAGTTATAAATCATTTTATATAAGTCAGATTCTTATAAAATTTTCAAAATTTCAAATCCTTTCGAAATTTCAAATTTTAAAAGAAAGAGAAATATATAATTCTTTCGAAACTGCAAATTCTCATTTTAAAGAAAAGTATATAGTTCTTGTCAAAAACATTTCACCATATTATACAAAATAGGATCATCCTTAGCAAAATAATAATTTCGATGTTTGCAAAATTTCAAAATACAACCAAACATAAATTTCCAAAGACTGATTCAAGGATAAATTTCCAACAAACAGATATTCAATTTTAGAGGAACTCTAATCAAATAGAATTCTAGTTCGAAGATAAACTCGAATGAAGATAAGATAATTTAGTTACCAAATAAAAGATGGATAAGCCTTTACAAATCGCGGGCGACCTTAACTTGTCAACCATGACTTCAGGAATATAATCAATGCAGAAATCTAAGGCAAATCGACATTCGATCGCCAGAGATAGAATCCAGATATAGCAGAAAATAGATAGCATCGAAAACCGAGGATACAAGAATCTCCGACGAATCAATGCCAATTGTAAAGGAGTTTCACCCCTTTACAAATCATTCAAAGATTGGCGGAATCACCGATCTTTAGGGAGGTCATTCCAAAGTGGAGTTATGGAATTCCCCAAAATCGAAAGGATAAAATAGGTAAGACAAGACCGGATTTCAGAACAAGTGGGAGCGTTCCAAAGTTCAAAGAATCCTAATCAATAAGAATTCTAACCAAGAGATTTCTAACAAGGTGGATACAGAAGGAATGAAGTTTAGAAAATCTTGGTTTCAAAATAAGAAAAATTTCATACCAAAATAATCTTTGAAACTCCTTTAAAATCATTTAGAAATCATTTTATACTTCGAAAATAAGTTCTCTCACAAGGAAAGGATTCTGAGATTGATTTCACTCATTCTAGGGTATTTCTACCCTATCTCTAATGAGTTTTTGCTCCGCAGGCTAAGCTCTGATTTCAACTGTAACAACCCGATATTTTCAGCAATTCGCATCCACACATGCCGGACTTGGATTGCTCAAAATACCGCATTGTAAATAAATTCAGAGCAAATGAAATACAATCTCAGAATCACAGACACAGAAATATCAGAATATCTCGCAACGGAAATTAAATACCATAATAGTTCATGAAGCTACTATGAAAAACTGTCAAAACAATTACATAGTAGCAATTTGAAAATATATACAATAGAAATCTCAAATACATAGGTGTTTATAAATACCAGAGCTGAAATAGAACAACTGAAACTGAAAAGGAGTAGATAACTAGACAAGCAGAATCTCCAACGATTCCTAGCTCCAGAAAAGGAATCCAAAGCTAACTTGTAAATACTCAGGCTGGCCCGAGCGTAAAGTAAAACACAAAACACTCTAGTCAGGACATATATACTTATATAATGTAAACCAACTCAAGTGAACTGTAGTAGCAATGTACAATAACTTAAAAGATGCTTGGAATCGCCCATCCCCTAAGGATCAGTTAAACCATAAATTAAATACATCCCGTGGTAAAAATTTCAAAATGGTAATTTGTACTTTGAAATCAAAAATCATTTCAAAATTCAACATCATTCAAAATCCGTTTCAAAATATCAAAATATCATATTTTTCCAAAACCACATTCATTTTATATACCATTTCAAATCACACTTCAAAATGGTTTATATTTCAAATCAAAATATTCCATTTAAACCATTTAAGTATTCCATTTAAACAATTAAATTTTCGAATTAAACCAATTAAATATTCCATTTAAATCATTTAAATATTCCATTTAAATCATTTAAAAGTGAAGATTTTATATTTAATAATCAAATATCAAATTCTCAAAAAATTAGCCTTTTCAAAGTTCATTTATTCTTTTAAATTTATAAAAACAGTGAAAATCAACTTTCGCAGCACTTAGGAGATGCTACGGAAAGTTATGTTTTAAACAATTCATTTAACAAAAGACAGCATTTAAAATGCTGTAATAGGTTTAATTTAGTTCAAATAAAACCTAAGTTAATTTCAGAAACTACAACACTTACAAAGTGCTGTAATAGCCCTTAATTCAATTTAGCCATTTAGTTCATTTCTATCAACTACAGCATTTACAAATGTTGTAGTATCCTTTACATTAGAAATAATAACATTTCAAAATTGCTGTTAATTAAATTCCAAATATTCAATATAATTTCACAAACAATTAAATTTTTATTTAAATCATTTTAAACTTATAAAATCATATATTTTCACTTTTAAAACAATCATTTAAATACCCTTATATTCATGATTTTATAAAGTTAAATTTTCATCCAAAAGTCAATTAATAATAATTTACTTATATAATTCAACATTCAATTTCAATTCTTTATAATTAAAATTTTAACTTAACACTTAAGTTTAAATTTTCAAATATAACTTATTTACCATTTTATTTACTTAACTTAAAATTCATTTTTAAACAAAATTCACAAATTTCCAATTTAAGTTATATTTCAAAATTCAACTTAAATATTCATTTATTTCACATTTAAATTTATACAAAAATCATTAACACTTTATAAAAATCATTTAAATTCGATTTACATCAAATTTAAATCTAATTATCATATTTTTCCTACTTAATTTAAATCCCATTTAAAACCAAATCATAATTTCTAAAGTAACTTATATTTCAAATATCTAACTTTACCATTAATTAATTTCACTTATAAATTTTTAGAAAATCAATAATGCTTTATAAAAATCATTTTTAATTAAGTTAAAATCAAAATATTATAACATCTACATTTCTATAATACTTTAAATTTTTTAGAAATATACATATATATATATATATATATATTAAGCATGGGTCTGTACCTCATTTTCTAGCCTAGGTAAAGTGATACAGATAATATATCATTTCAATCCATAATTTACAAAAAAACCCGGGTTTTACCATTTTAAACCCTCCATCCCAAGTAAAATAAAATAATTAAAAATCATTCAGGCCTATCATTTCAGCCCATAACGATTTTTCCCTATTCTAAAGTCCGTTCGGGTATGTATCATTTGAAACCATAGTGATTCTAATCTACAGGGAACTTGCAGTGTGATAAACTGATATAAATAAACAGAATAGCATAATATAACAGTAACATATGATATAACAGGTGTATAAGCATGGGTGAACATCATATGATCATAGCAATAGCAGTTATAACATAATGATATGGTTTACAGATTCAATTGCGATCGGTTTACTAGTTATATAAGTATAAATTGTCTAGTGAGAATTACTCACATGTACAAGCTGGAGATGACAACAACATACACAAAACAAAGATCTTCAAAGGCACGAAAACACGACTACGATTTGAGAGTGGGAGAGCCAAAGCTAATTGCCTTGTCACATAGTAAACAAAACAAATACAACATAAATTTCGACCCAAAATATTATTAAACAATGCTAGAAATAAATGCACAACACAAAGCCAAAGCTTTTGCACTTGCATTCAACCATCATATGCTTCATCCATAGGTTGGAAATGCACTGCTATGGGATGGATTTGGATCAGGTTTAGGTTCATGTGGGGTCGGCCATAATAATATAAAGGAGTAGAGAGATATGTGTGCATGTACACACAACTACAAGGCACAAAAGTGGATTTCATGACATCAAAGGCCTCGGCCAAAGCAAAGATGAGCAAGGTCAGATCTGGAGAGTTCATGTACAGGTGTGGCAGAGATCTCAGGTCAATAAGTGGCTGGTGGTGTATGGGTCGGCCAAGGTGGTAGTTGGAGTGGTGGAACCAATATGGAGCTTGGCTATGATGATTTCAAGGAGTTTGTGTCATTTTTTTTTATGGATCTTCACATAGATAGCCACGGCTATGGAAGGGCAGTGGGAAGGAAGGGATGATGGCTGGTTGTGGTGGTGGTGGAGGTGGCCATGGTGCTTGAGATGGAAGGGCCGAACACAAGAAGGAGATGCAAGTGCAACATCCAAACAAAACAATGGAAAAGGTGAAAAAGACATGAAAACTTTTACCAAGCCTTTCTTTAAGTGTTGGCTAAGATTTCTTAGGGTTTGAGAAGTTTTATTCACGTGAGAAAAGTAAAGAAGTCGGCTGAAGAAAGTGTATAAGACAACAAATTGAAGTGGTATGTTGATTGGTAATGAAAATGTAGTAGAATGTGAAAAGACAATGCACATAAAAGGTCACAAACCTTTCAAATTTTCTAAATTCTTTTTGAAATTTTAAATACATGTAAAATACATATAAATAAAGATAAAAACACAAAAATATAATGAATGCATAAAAATAAATAAATAAATATAATTAAATTAAGAAAATAGCTTAAAAATAGAAACTAGGTTATAAAAATTGAAAATAAAATACAATAAGTTTTGGAAAATTATAACGTCACCTTTAAAAATGTTTTAAAATAAAATATATACCTAACATGTAATATAATACATTTTAAAACATGATTTATCAAATAAAAATATTATTTATATAAACTAAAATAGACGATTTTGTTAAATAATTCAATTTACATACAATATTGTAAAACGCATAACTTTCACAATATAAATCGGATTTCAACGAAACAAAAAGTAGTATTCTTGAAATTTTATTTATTTTCATAATAAAAGATAAAATTCAAGAATTCAAGTATTTAAATTTTAAATTTAATAGTCAAAGTTTGACCATTTGGCCAAAAATACACTTTTCTAGAAAATATTCTATTTATAATTGTTTGAAATTATAATTCACACAAAAATCAAAATTTATATTTAAAATAACAAAATTTATCCATTTTAATAAATATAGTATAGTTTTTAAATCAGCCATTCAATTTAAAATAATTAAAATATCCAATTAAAATAATCACAAAATACTGGGTTATTACAACTTGTATCAATTACTCAAATCTGAACAAAGCTTCTCGGGAAGGCAACCTCTGCCCAGAATCGATCAACTTGTGGATGGGACAGTAGGACAAGAACAGCTATCGTTTATGGATGCATACTCAGGGTACAACCAGATCATGATGCACAAATCGGATCAAGAAAATACCAGTTTCATTACCGATCTGGGACTGTATTGCTAAATTTTGGCTTAAAGAATGCTGGGGCAACTTACCAGCGACTAGTAAATGCCATGTTTGAACGTCAGATTGGGAAGACTGTGGAAGCTTATGTTGACGATATGTTGGTTAAATCACACATAACTGCAAAACACTTGGACAACCTTATTGAGATGTTTGAAATACTCCGCAAATATGGAATGAAGCTCAATCCACTTAAGTGCCATTTCGAGGTAGCCTTTAGAAAGTTCTTGGGATTTATCATGAGCGCTAGAGGCATCAAAGAAAATCCCAAAAAATAACCGCATTGCGGAAAGTCGAGGTCTCGAGGAATAGGAAAGCGTTACAAAGACTGAATGGAAAATTTGAAGCACCAAGCCAGTTCATCTCAAAAGCGACTGACAAGTGTATACCATTCTTTAACGCGCTAAAGAAGAGAATGAAGAACTTTGAATAGAATCATGCTTATCAAACTATGTTCGAAGAGTTGTTGTGACGTATGGAAACCCCACCAATCCTGTCCAAGTTAGTAGAGGAAGAAGATTTTACATCTATTTAACAGTCTTGTCACATGCATTGAGTGTCGAGCTTGTACGAGAAGAAGATAAGATCTAGCGACTCATATATTACATCAGTAAATGGTTCACTGAAGCAGAAATGAATTATCCAAATTTGGAAAACTGCCTCTTGATCGCATCTAAAAAATTACGGCCGCACTTCCTGGCACACCCTATTGAAGTCCTGACAGATCAACTCTTGAAACAAGTGTTATACCGCCCCAAGACCTCTAGACAACTTATCAAATGGAACATTGAATTGAGTCAGTATGAAATCATATACCATCCTCGAAAGGCGATCAATGGCAGGCCCTGGTAGATTTTATTGTCAAATTTACGATACGAGATAACGAGGAAGGAATGACTCCATGAGTAGAGACATATTAGAGGTCATTCGTCGATGGTGTGCCTAACAACTTCTACCAGGGAGCAGGGATAATGCTCGAGACTCCTAAAGGACAATCTGTTTGCTATGCCTTGCGCTTGGAATTCCCTGCAATAAATAATGAGGCAGAATATGAAGCATTGATAGCTGGACTAAAGTTTATGAGGGAACTCCAGATAAAATTCATACACATCTATAACAATTCTCAACTAATAGTCTATAAGCTGAAAGGCGAATATCAGGCTCGAGAGGAGAACCTCGCCCCGTATTCGTCTAAAGTGTAAGAACTGCTGAAGGATGTTGAGCATTACGCCATAACTCATATCCCGAGAGAACAAAAATGGAGGCAGATTGTTTAGCCAAACTGGTCAGTTCCATAGAGGCTTGGTCATTGGGACTGGTTCTAGTTGAGATTTTGACCACTCCGAGCATAAGTAAAATGGACGTCGATTGGATTTTTGAGATGATCAGGAACCAGAGACATGGATGACACCGATTAAAGATTATCTACTTATAGGAGCTCTCCTCGTAGACAGGAACCGGCAAAAAAAGATTCTCCAAAAGACATTGCGATTTGTAATGCAGGCTGGGATACTCTGCCAAAGGGTATTCTCTACCCTCTTGCTCAAATGTGTGACTAACAACGAAGCTCGAAGGGTCATAAAAGAAGTTCATGAAGGTGACTATGGAGATCATACTGGAGGGCAAACCCTTGCAAAAAAGGTTCTCAGGTATGAGTACTTTTTACCAACAGTGAACCACGATGCAGCAGATTATGCCAAGCAGTGCGATCAATGCCAAAGATTCATCAAGATTGTAAGGACCTAGTATTTTGTGACATTCACTTCCACACAGGTCGGACTTGTGCTCAAAATATCAGATTGTTAATTTATATTTAGCGAAACTCAGCATATACAGTAAATAAGTAAATCACAAATTCACAGACAAAGAGTAATATAATAATATGCAGCGGAATAGATAAATAGTAGTTCATGAAGCTACTATATAAACAATTGAGTTTGAAATAAAATACAATAGAATCTCAAATATAGATGAAACTCTAATACATATGCCACCGATGAGTCTGGACAAAGCAAATGGATAGCTAAAAGCTGAATAAATATAGATGGATCTCCAAGCGGATCTCCAACTCCAAAGATGAGTCTCAAATGCTGTAACACTCAGTCCGACCCGAGCGTAAAGCAAAACACAAAACACTCGAGTCAGGATTAACATTCTTACATCAATAAATCCAACTCAAGTGTATCAACTAAAATACAAATAACTCAAAGAATGTTTGGAATAACCATCCTCTAAGGATCCATGGAACTATCTACATTGTAGTAACATACGCTATTATAATATGTCTATAGTAAAATAAAAAGTATTAAAATAGCGTTAAGGCGTTACCCATATCCTCCTTAAACACATTTTATATATTCTCGTAGTCTATACAATGCCGTAAGCTCCTCCGTAAACTAAAGGTTTACCCAGAGGACACCACATAGGTACGGTACAAAACAAACTCGTAGAAGGCGCGATAGGGCATGCGACAAGGCATTCGAAGCAATGCCAGTGTAGATATACCGTTTGCGTATCCAGACTGGTAGTAATGCATAGCAGCTACTACCGTCCACCTCATGACACACTCCAAAATCAAAGGGTGCATCCAATCAATCACAAAAGCAACAGAATGGTATCGAAGGAATGTGCCCGATCGGAGGAATGACCACACTTGACCCGGCAAGGCTAATGCTTTAGCCACATCAAGCTGACTCACGGGAGTCAGGGCTACGTAAATACCATATAGAATCTCCATCAAACCATCCTACTTCATTCTGGAATCTCTACCACGTACACTATTGTTAAAGTGGTTTTCGGTATTGGTAGAGAGTATGACAATATCAGATCGCGGTCTCTTTAACAATCAATCGTTATTATAACACCGTAGTCATTTCAAAATAGTTTATACTTCAAAACCAAAATATCATTTTCCATTTCAAAACCATATCAATACGATATCATTTCCATTTCAAATATATCCATTTTCAAAAATCATATCACTTTCAAAGTTATAACACATTTAAAACCAAAACACTTCAAATTATAACACTTTGGAAATCGTAACACTTTGAAATCATAATACTTTGGAAAACCATAACTTTGAAATCATAACTTCCGTCACTTAAATAATATAGATATTAAAAATAATATATAATAAAATATTTTATAAAATAGTTTATAAAAAATAGTTTATATCAAAAATAGTTTATATTAAAATAATTTGTAAAGTAAAATCTAATTTAAAAATACTTTATATAATAAAATATTTTCCTCAAATTTCACAAATCGATTCAAATCAACTCAAATTCCAAAATTCCAATTTAATTCAATCTCAATTCTTCAACTTCGATTCAATTCAGTTTCTCAATAAATCATTTCAAATTTTATCGATTTCATATACAGATTTGAACCACAAAATAAACCATTTAAATTTCAATATACTTCAAAGCTTTAATATTCAAACATTTTCAAACTAGATTTGATAATTTCATATATATCAAGATTTAACTTCATTATTATTTAGTTTTGAAATGTTTACTTAATAAATCCAATGTCATTTAAATAAAACCCCAAGTTGCAAATAAACTAAATATTTCCTTCAATTCATCTAAACTTGAAATATTCATTTAATTACCTTAAACCAAAAATCAAGTTATAAAATCATATCCTTTAAAATTTCAAACATATAAATTTAAAAAATCTAAATTTTAAACCCTTATAAAGTAACATATATATATATATATATAAATAATATCTTAAAATCAATATTTGTTAAAGCCAAAATATTCATTTCAAAACCTTGGAAATCATTTTTAATATATATATATATATATATATATATATATATATACATGGACCAATGGTGTCTGCATATAATTTTCTATCCTATGGTCAAGTGATACAGATATTTATCATTTCAATCTGTAGTTTAAATATATACGGGTATGTATCTTTTCAACCCGCAATCCCAAATTCAACTCAAATGAAAATCGCTTGGGTTTATCATTTCAACCCATAACGATTTTCTCATATTCAACAGATCGTTTGGGTGTGTATCATTTCAACCCATAGGGAATTCTATACTAACAGGGAACTTGCATAGTGAGAACATATACGATATAACATATAACAACAGACATATATCATCAGTGATTATATAAAATATAAACAGTAGGATATGGTGTCATATCCCACAGGTTAATAGTTACAGATAATAGCATATATATATAACATTTAAATAACTAAGAATAGTATATTTCAATTTTTGTTTCAATTGAAATCGAATTTAATAAATATAAGAACATTAATCGTGAGTGATTGCTCACCTTTTAAGGTTAGAGATGAATGATAATAAGATGAGTTACGAATCCAAGCACGAATTCCAAATCAAAGCTAGATTGGCACGAATTTGACGGCAAAGCTGATAAATAGGAGTTGACGAAATCAAATCAGAACTGGATCGAAAATGATGAATGGTATAAGTGAACTTATATATATAACTATATATAACTATTTACATATATAAATCATATTCTAAATTCAAACACATTTTAAATTAAGTAAATACTTATATTTAAAAGTCAAAATTCAAGTTAAAGCCTGTAGGATCGATTTCACCCTAGAAGGGGGTGAATAGGGTGATGGTATTAATTATAAAAATTAATTGCGGAAGCTTATAAAATAATTTCAACACAGATCACAGATTAATAGCAGCACAGAAAAATAGCAGAATAATAAAATGCCAAAATAGAACGACACAGAATTTACCCAGCTTCGGCAAAACCATGCCTATGTGCTGCCCCCAAGGTTTCTACTAGAAATTAGATAGTCAGACGCTTACACATGTAAAATCACGACACCCGCTATCGACTAAACCTAACTCTACACTCAAAACCATGCCACAACTCAACCACTGAGTTGCGAATTCTCAAACTACGCCACGTTGTTTGTCCCTTAGTCACACGACTAGAAATTTAAACGGTTTAGAATTTAAAAACAAATTTAAACAGCAATTTAAAAATAAAAACAAAAGCCCCAATTAAAAAAAATATTAAAAATCCCTTAAAATAAAGGCCGGACCCCTTTTGATAACTCGGCCCAATCCACTTTTATATGTTTCGTTCGTTTCTTTGAATATGGTGGTCGTTCCTCTTTGCAGCTAAATTAGGGCTTCATCCTTCTCTTCAGAAACTAGGGTTTTTGAAATTCGAAGCTTGCGACTGTAAATGCTCGATTGAATTATTGATTCGGCGTTCCTTTGTCAATCGATGGTTTCCTTTGGTGCACTTCAACTGCTTCGAATTGATCGAATTCGAAAAGCTTCGGTATGTACTTTCTGCTCTTTTTTCTTTTCTGTTTGTATGCTTGAATTCGATAGATCTATGCCGATGATGATTATTGCAATTTATAGGATTCTGATCTCCTTGAATTACGTTCGTCTGATTTGTTCATTATCATGCTTTTGGCCATTCGATTTTTGTTGAACGTTGATGATTTATTTGACTTAATCAAATTCGTATATTTGATGCTTGCTCCTCACGGTATTGATGTTTAACTCAGTCAATTATTTTGGCCACCACGATTTCGAATTTGACCTGTTCATATTGATTACAATCGGTTGTTCAAGGCTTCAAATTGATTTTGTTATTATCAGATTTTGACACTTCGACATTAACTTGTTTATGTGATTCCAAAACTTAATATCGTCTTTGGCCTTGACATCTGATAGCACCGGCTTTGATTCGATTTGATTTCTGTAGCATATTTTGATTTTGTTAATGGTTCATCTGTGTTCATCACTCTGTTGTTTGCATTTGCATTATTCATGTATCTGCTGGCTTCGGTTTTCACTGTCCTCACATATACATGCTTCATGTCATACTTCCATGGTCTGGTTCTCGACCTATAGAGTTCATGTAGTGTAACGAGCGCGACTTTTCGACGCTCGAAAACCGACATCAGTACGTCCACTGTATCAACTGCCGAGCAATCGAAGGCCGAAAAACCGTACCGTTAGGGTTAAAGAAGAAGAAAAAGATAGAAGAAAAGAGAAAAGGATAGAACAGAACAAAAAGAAACAACAGAACAATATCATAATCTCTCAATCGCATTGGAACAACATATAATAGATAAATGAATAATCTTTAAACAAAGAACTATATCAGTTATTACATTACATTACATCATCAGAGGATGCGACAACAAACAGCGGAAAAGAAATACTATATACTAGTGAATACGCCATGCCATCCAGCTTTCCTCCAGCAACTCCTGAATTCCAGAATATCCTGATAACCTAACTTTAGACTGCCCGTGTGGAAATTGGTGGGCACCCAGAGTTTAGGAAGGAAAACAATAAACTCCGAGTCAGTCATATGACTAGTGTGAGAACTAAAACAGTTTATTTTTAAAACATATAACAAGATAATTTTAAATTAGATTCGCAATGCTTTTTAGAAAATGAGACTACCATAAGGCCTCCCGCACACACACAATGCAAACGTAGAGTCGGAGGAGATTTCTCCTTATGATAGTCAAAGATGCTTGATACGCATTAAAAAGAAACATTTGATATTATTACTAGTGCATAGTGTAGGAAAAAATCATTTCGAAAGTAAAGATATAAATCTTAGCTAGCATAGGCATTCCGCACTTATGCCTACTATAGCTACCATCTAAACAGTGGGGCGCCACCATAAGTGAATGATAGGTTCTACAACTAAAACCGTACAAGATCGTATTGTTTCTTTGGATTTCCAACAAATGGTCAGGCCAAGGAACTTTCCATTGCCACATGGGTACGCCTCTGGAAAGACGACCCGAGAACCTAACCGGGTCTCTGCCAACACAAGGTCGGGTTACCTTTCAAACTAGGTAACTACTGAGACGAATGTGTCATTCCCCGATCGTAACCGATCTATATCCTAGGATCCTCGATTCCAACAACCACAAAGCAATAAATTTGCAGCAACAACATAGGTTAATTATCTGGGCTCCATACCATGATACCACCTCTATCTAGAAGGAATGACATACACTAAAGGGGCACTACCCCCTAATAACCTTGCCGCATACTTCCTGTTTCGACCATTTCCGGGGTGTGAGGTTCGACGAAGTCTCGTCCACAAAGCCACGCTTTATACAAAAGCTGTGCTTTGATCATCAAATGCTCAACAGCACTTCGTATGCCACATTACCAATTTGGGAATGTATCACTAGTAACAATCAACTACATAACCTCTAAGGGTGTTAAGCTAAGAGAATAAATTCTCCACCACCAATGGAAATATATTTGATAGAAACCAGCTTTACATCTAAATTGTAATGTCAGACACACATCCATACAAGTCCTTTCCGGGATCGAACGGAACCGAAGGCACTTCCAAAGAAGTCCTTGCAATCCGGATATTCACTAATCACGACCGGACTTCCATCACAAAGGGTAATAAATTTCTATATCGAAGATCAGCCGATGCAGAAACATTCGACGGTAATCCTTCCGTTTTCACAAATATCCGATCTTCAACACCGGTCATCAATGATATCCATTACGACGTATCACATATTCGGAATGGGTTATACGACCCCAAGGTCCTTTCCCGGCTAACCCGAATAGTGAGCGCTTATTTAAAAATAAGTGTGGCATTCAAATTCAAGCAAACCACAACAAATACCCATTCAAAGGTAAATATTGATAGTCGGTTATTTAACTATCAATAGGTATGCACAACATCACCAGATTCCAAATAATTTCCCAAATTATTTATTTTCTAAAAATATCTTTACTAGATATATAGTTTCCACACTTCAACCATTTGAAAATAAATTTTCAAATCACTTTTCACCTTTACCACTTTTGAAACAAATTTCAATCATTTTCCTTAAGCAGAAATACTTTCATTTCAAAATGGTTCATTTAAACCAATTAAATAAATCCTTACCGATTTACTTATATTTACGTTCCAAATCCATAAATTCATTCCCACACTTCAAAAATAACCAATGTTTATTTTTAAACAAATTTCCCTTTCTTTTATAAATTCCATAGTGAATTTACAATTCCAAAATATCTATGAATATACGATTTCCAAATCGATTTCTAATATTCATTTTCAATTTATCTTTAAAAGATAAAATCTCAAAATATTCACTTCATATTGGAAAACATTTCCATACTTATTAATAATAAGTAATTCACAAATCCATTTATTTTCAACACTTGGAAAATATTCAATATACTCAAATCGAAATTAAGTATATAGTTCATTCTTTAAGGAAAACATTCTCTTAAACACGTTTATTTGAGTCAAAACGAATGTTACGTAAAACATCGTTACGACGACCCAAAATCACTAGTATAGGGATTCGAAATTAAGATAGATATATAAATCCCAATACTATACAAAAAACATTTCCTTTCGAAAATCATTTACTATAACAACAGTGTTATAGTCACCATTTCCTTCTATTTCTCGAAAACGTCTATTTCAACAATGAATGTTGAAATCTATGGTTTCGACACTTAATGCATTTTAAAAAAAATTCAAATCATTTTAATTCCATTTAAAAGATCACTCCCTAAAACATTCCTTTAATATATTATTCACTGTTCAAAATCGTGAATATACTTCACTAACCAAATTCAATATTTTCTACACATTTTATTTCAAGGATAATTCGCTATCCGAAATCGCGAATATATCTCCTTTAATAACCTTCTATATTAAATTTATCGAATTCAATTGATTTCGGATTTATAAACAATGTTTTTAAATTCCATTTCTATTTATAGAAACTTCAATTATAAAATCCCTTTTTTATAAATCAATTCAATTTATAACTCAATTTTATACCTAAAATCCGATTTATAAGTTAATTATTTATAAATCTTTTATTTTACAAAATCTGTTCATTTCATAACTTCACAATTTATTAATCTATAAATTTTATTCACTTGTGAAATCCATTTATACTTCATTTTAACACTTAATAAAACTCGTTTCACAATACCTATATTGTATTAATCTTAGAAATCTTTTATATAAACCGTTTATAATAATTCAAAAATCTCAATTTAAATAAGCCAATCCGTTTAATAATTTACAAAACATTATTTAAAACTTATATAACTCCAAAATCATACTTAAGTACTATTTTCCAAAAATATAACTTCTATAACAATAAAATTTTAATGTTTATTTATTTTAACAATTCAAATTTTAATAAAACGTATACTTTCAAAATTCACTTTAAAATTCTTTTTAAAATCAAAATCATTATTTTAAAACTTCGAAAATGGATCCGATGATGCAACAGCACCAAATAGTCGATCACGACAGCAAAGACATCATATATCAGTATATGATAATCAACAAATATCACAATATCTGTAAATAAATCAATATAGTTAAGGAATCCAGTTAGATCGCTCCAACCTGTTTCCCTGCATCCACAGATGTTAGCACAATACCAATTCCGTTCCAATACGGAATATCGCGGTATATGGGATTTATAAAATATTATCCGCTATTATATGGCGCAATAGGGTCTCATACGCTATATAATGCGAGAAAATCAACTCCAAGTACATATATAATACCAATTCCATTCAAGATGGAATTATCGCGGTATATGTTTTTAATAAATAACCCCGCTTAATAACGGCGTATAATGTCTATTTCAAAAATCAATAGATAACAATCATCATTCAATCATACAATCAAGCAATTTTAAATCTAACTATTTAAAATTTAAATCGAAACAATTCGATTGAGTGAGAAGTTCTGACCTTGGTTTCAATTCGGTTTCGGCGTTTTATTTCGAATAAAATTAAACACGCGTTTAATTTTACCCGAAATTTTCACTAGCTTCAAATGATCCCAAACTAGCTCTACAGCGTAGTGTTCGTCCATATGAACCGAACGCAACTTGTTTCGTGCGTTTTCGACCTCGTATGAAAAAGTTACGCTAGTTTAAAGTTTACACGATTTATAATATAAACAAATTACAACTTTTATTTTAATTTTTTTTTTAACCTAATCAAATCATCATCGTCCATTTCAAGCCCAAAAATCATGGCCACACACTATGCTTCTTCCCCACACAACATTTACGTACGTGAACCCAACATTTGTCGTGCAACCCAAATCACTTGTAATATCCTAAAATTTCGGAGAATTTTAAAGGGAGATAATCTCTTAAATAAATCATTTAAAATTGATAAAACTGTATCTTCAAATATAAATAATTAAAATAAAATTTATGTGATGTTTTTAAATTTATAAATCAATTGATTTTAAATGGTAGAATTATTTAATTTGTGTTATTTTATAAATTTATAAATCAATTGATTTTATAAATTTATAAATCATTTAAAATTGATAAAACTGTATCTTCAAATATAAATAATTAAAATAAAATTTATGTGATGTTTTTAAATTTATAAATCAATTGATTTTAAATGGTAGAATTATTTAATTTGTGTTATTTTATAAATTTGATTGACATTTTAATTTAGTAAGATTTGTTAAATATATGTTTATTTAAAAAATTAACTTTAAAATTAGAATTCAATATTTCTTAATTTAAAAGTGTGTTTGATAAAACCATATTTGATTTGAAATTTAAGTTTAAATTGAATTTGAATTTTTATATTTGAAATTTAAGTTTAAATTGAATTTGAATTTTTATATTTGAAATTTGAATGGGAATTTGTAATTTAAAAAGAATGTATATCTTAAAATACATTTGAATATAAAAGATTTATGAATAAAGTTTTATTTTAAAAAAATTAGTTTTGTTTTTGTATTAATTTGAAACAAAAGAATTTTTATTTATCTATGTTTGGAAAATGTTTGTTTAATAGTAAATAAATGAAAAGCATTTAAATTAACTTGTAAGAATGGATTTAATAATTTTATATTATTTTATTTGGAATCTAATTTGTTTATATCTTATTTTTCTTATGGAAGTTTTATTTTTATAAAAAAAATGGATTTATAAATTTATAAAAGCATTCATAAATTAGTAAAATATTTCCATATTAAGAAGATTGATAATAAAGGGTTTTAAAAATCATTTAAAAATAATTTAAAAATAGGTCATGACATGTGTTAATTTTTAAAGCTATTTGATTAACATGTGTGATAAATTAAACTATGTCTTGAGACAAATGAAAGAAATTTAAACAAGTGTCTCTTTTCCTAATTTTTTTTCTTAAATTCTAATAAACCACAAATTACATCATATAACTTCTATTCTTTCTTTCTTCATTCTTTTTCTTTGAATTCAAACAAATATTCATGGCCACTCTTGTATTCAAAATTCTCAAAATTTCAAACTGAAAATAAAAATCTGCAACTTCCTCAAACAAAGAAAAAAAATCATTTTTTTTCAAAACAAAATCAAACAATTTTCTTCAAGCCTGTAGTCTTCTTTCTGCAAGCTTATAATCTCCTCAAAAACAAGCTGTAACAAAACTTCAACAAAAAAATCCCAAAATCTGTAACCTCCTCAAAACCCTACAACTGAAAACAGAAATGCACATCTCCTCTAAAACAGTTTTACTACCCTGTAACTTCAAGCATTTTCAAGGCAGTTTTGTACCATGCATTTTTCCTTAGATGTGTAATGTTTTTATCAAGCCTGTGGTTTTTTTCAAAACTGCAAACATGAAATGTCACTCGTCTTCAACAAAAATCATTTTTTTCAAAGGCCTGGAAATTCTTCTTTTATCAAATCCTTGAAACCAAAATTTATATTCAAGACCTGTTGGCACTTTCCAAGCTTTAAGCTTCATAATACAACCTGGCAACCCAACAAATTATCAAATATTTAAAAGTAAAGTCAAGTATCAGAAATCAATGCTTTCAGGGGTCAGCAAGTACAGCTTTCAAATTTTCAAAATGGGGGCTTCAACTTTCAATTCCAGTTTCTAAGAAAAACTCTCTGCAAATTCTAGAGGTGAGTAAACGTCAAATTTTTATCTTAAGTAGGTTAATATGGTTGCTTAAGTAATTGTTGTGTTAATGATGTTTTTGTGGTATTACTGCATACACATATATGAATGAGTTAATGTGTGTGCATGTCTATTTCTTCCATTTTTTTTGAACTACAAGGTGAAAAAAAAAGGAATATCCAAAACCAGTGAGTTACTTCTCTGGCTAATTGTATGTTGAGATGTTTAAACAAATTTTTTTTAAACAACAAAATTTAAATTGTAAAGAAATATGAAATGAAAGAATTGAAAATGATTCCTACATATGTAGATATTTGTATATAAAACTGTAGGTATAGATATATTTGAATCTGCATGCCAAGAATATGAGCTTCTCTGTTCTTACCTGATTGCAAAGAAAAATCAAAACTTAAAAAAAAATTAAAAGGAAGTTGCATGTTGATGATGCCTGCATCTGGAATAAGAATGCAATAGGATCTGCATTTTGAAATTTAGTTCTCTGTTCATTCATGTTACAGAGTTCTTTAGGTAAACAAATTCAAGTTTTATATATATAAAACTTTGAAACTTTGGATTTAAAGCAACTTAGTTAAGTGTAAATTCATCTAGCTTAGGGAATTATGTTTAAACAAGTTAATTTTTAAAAATCTACCTGTAGGCTTAAGTTTGCAGTGGAAACTTATATCATGAAACAAATAAAATTTCGAATTTCATTGATTCATGTATATTAATTGAATCAACAATCAAGATTATGATTTTTAACATAAAATCCAGATTTTAAAAATAATATTGAGTTAGGAATTTGGGTTTTACTGGGAATATGTATTTGAGTGATTTCTGGATGATGAAGCAATTAGGTGGATCGGGGTTGTTACTGTGGATGGAGGTCGTCATGGAGTTTTGGGGGAAAATAGTGGTCGAGGTTGTAAGGGGCGGTGGTGACGGTGGTGACCGGAATTGGGTTTAAGCCCTAGATTTTTACTGGATTGGATTTTGATTTCTCATCGTAAGCACCATTGATCGAGTGCTCTAAATCTTTGGCTGGAGGTAGCTTTTGGGCTTGGCAAGAGATGGTCGGCGTCGTGAATTTTATGGTGTCCGGAGTTCGGCGGTCGGAGGGAGTTTGTGTAGAGTTGTTTTGGGTTTGGGTTCTGCAGTATACCCAAAATTTGATTCGTGAAGAGTTTGTGTGTTTTTGTGATCGTTTGTGGTTGCGGAGGTGACGAGGAAGTTGCTGGAGGCGGAGGCGTTGGACGGTGGTGACCCGCGGTGGCGTGCATGTGCACGAGGCGGTGGTTGGGTGTCTTTTTATTTGGCATTGGGAATTCTCGAAGTGGCATTCGAGTTTGGGTGGGAAAGACTCGAAGTGTTTTTCGGGTGTGTTTAGTGGGAGATCTGTGTCTTTGCAAACTGTAATTAATTAATGTTTAAAAAAAAGAAATGGAAGAAGAAAACTCGGGTTTTGACCGAGTAGGTAACGGGTTTGACCCGAAGCTGGATATAAAACGGTTTTTAAAAGATTTTAAAAAGGTTTAAAAACTAGCTTTTAAAATTTAAAAATTTTAAACTTTATATAAATTACATGATGTATTTAATAAATGTTTTGTTTAACATATTTTAAGATGTTTTGAAGTTTTGTTAAATTTAAACATTGTTTAGGAAGTTTGATTGATTTTGAAAACGAGTTTTGAAAGTAATTTTAATAGTTTATATAAGACAAGTATTAAATTCAAGTTGAAATTAGTTTAAAAACTATAAATTGATAAATATTTAAGTTATTAATAATTTTAATTTATTAAGCTAAAGGTTGTTTAGCTTAAACTTTGTTTAAAATTAATTAAGTAGGAATAGATGTGTAATAAGTTTGTAATGTGTTAAATCAACTAAAACATTGTATAAGGTAAATGTTCATCTTAATTAAGGTTTTAAATAACTTAAATTTGACGAAATTAATTTGATGAAGTAAGTTTAATTGATTAATTAAGAATAAAGTATTAATTAGGAAACTAATTAAGGGAAAATGATTTACTTGGTTAATAAATGGCTATGAATTAAAGGTTATTAATTTAAGATTAATTAAATGATTCTTTAAAAATCATTAACTAGATTTCTAATCAATGATTAGGAATTCATTAATCAAGTAATTAAGTGAAATTAAACTTAATTAATTAAGTGGTTAAGATTTATTAACTAAGTAATTAATAAGTTGTTAATTAAGTAATAAGGGTTACTTAATTTGTATTTAAGAAGTGTTTAACTTATAATTAAATTTTATTAAGCAAATATTAGAGAATAATTAATCCGTGTTTAAGGATTAATTAAGAAGCTGTTAACTTGTAATTAATTGATTAATCAATTGTGACTAAGGATTAACCAAATGATAATTAAGGATTGATTATCTGTTAATTAAGGATGGGTTAACAGTTAATTAAGGGTTAATTAAATGATTAATTAACTGGTGATTAAGGAGTAAGTAATTTGCAATTATGTTCTTAATTAATAATTGATAATTAGGTTTATTAATTAATAATTAAGAGATAATTAATTGGTAAATTAATAATTAATCAATTAATTAATTATAAAAGTAATTATGGATTAATTAAATTGTATTAAGAGATATTGATTAATAATTAAAGTTATTAATCGATAGTTGATGGATAATTAATCAGTTAATTAAAAGTTAATTAATTAATTATGAAAGTAATTAAGAATTAATTACTTTGTATTAAAGGAAATTAATTAATAATTAGGCTTTATTAATTGATGATTAAAGGATAATTAATCTGGGATTGAGAATTGATTCAGTGATTAAGGAAGTTAATCAAGGAGTGATTTATTAATAAAGGTTAGTTATTAATGAATGATTGTATAAGCAAGATTAAGGAGTTGATCCTTAAGGGATTAATTTAAGAAATTAAATTAATTATGATATGAATTGATAATGCTTGCTTATGGATGATTGGTTGTTGAATTTGATGATATCTATTGGATTGATATCTGTTGATGATATGTGTTGTGACATTCTGTGAGATGATATAGGTTATATCAATGATATTTATCTATGCTATTGGTGTGTGATTTCAAAGCATTGAATTGTATTGAATTGAATTGTTTAAACCTTTAAACAACTTGGCCTTAAAAGACACGCATTTGGATTTCGATGAGACCGGGATCGGGTTTCCATATTTGGATATCCGAAAACCACATCGATCCAAATTAACGTTAGGTCGTGAATCCAAGTGGAGCAAGTGGAGACTCGAGGTATAAGAGCTATACGTCAGTATAACTCTGTGGGTGATTCCGTAATGAGTTTGACGGAACTAGTTCTTCTAGGTTCGAGATGGTGATTTAGAGTGCAAGGGTTATTGTCGTTAACTCTGAGGGTGATTCCAAAATGAGTGTAACGAGATAATGCCTTCGGTTTTGTTCGAACCCGGAACGAACTTGTATGGATTGAATGCTTTCAGAACAACGTTAGGTGGAGGATGAGCATTCTAAGAGATGTGTTCTATAAAGGTAATCGCAGCGTCAAGCCTCATCAACCGGGAATGGCTAAAACAGGGGAGGTGCAGCAAGGCTTCATGGGTAGTTCCCACTGGAGAGCGAGATACATCCCTGTCTAGATGTCCCTTTTTATTTCGGCTGTGTGGGGCGATTGCTAGCTAGAATCGCCGGGGCGGTCTTGTTCGGGACTGTTCCGTAAGAAATGGTCCCGGCCTTATGTTGCAGGGGAGCGGGCGTACTCCTCGGTACGGTGATCTAGGCCACGTACTGTGACGGGCGGTACCCCATTAACCCTGCCATTGTATGGAATCCAAAATCCAATAAGTGCCAACGGTTTTGATTGTATTACCCACTTTTGTGGCTAGTAGCTGGAATTTAATAGATGTAACAATTTCGGCTATTTCATATTTACTTGAAAACCCTAGACACTATTATAATATCATCGGATTTCTTATCAAATGTTTTGGTTAGCGTAAGGTAAAAACTTTTCCATGTTTATGTGTGGGAAGTCTTACGTGATACCTTTCTTTTCAAAAGGTTTTAAAAGTTAAGCAACTTTAACCCGTTTACTCACACCAGACCCATGTCTGACCCGGAGTTTATTCTGTTTTTCTTAAACTCTTGGGTACTCAAATTTTTACGAGTAGCCAAGGGATTCAGGTCTGCTTTGACGAATACTGGAAGAGTTATGGAGCAGGAGGCTTCTGCGCTTGTAGTTATATGGTGTTTTTCCGCTGTGTTGTATCTCTGTGATATATGTGTAGTATTTGAGTTGTATAATAGACAGACTGGTATAACTGTCTATCCTGTGTTGTTATATCTGAGTGACTCTGATATGTAATAGACTATGTAATAGTTATGTTAAATATTATATTTTGTTTCGTTCCACTGTGAGATTCTGATTTTGTTGAGTTCTTTTCTTCTATCTATTCTATTTCTACCTCTTTGTTTCTTAAGAATGATGCGTCTTTCTGTGGAATGAAAGGCGGGTCGTTTCACTTGGTATCAGAGCATAGGTTGAGATAATAACTAGGCTCTGGAGTGGTGTCTATCTTGAGAGAGCGTATTTATAATTTTTATATAACTATATACTTACATAAATTTGTTGGGTATCTATTCGGATTTCCAACATGAGTGATAGAGGAATTTATCTATCTATCTTTGATTGTTTAGCCCTCCTACCTTTGTATCTATCCTTATAAATGGATAACCAAGATAGATCAGATCTGTAAAAGCTTAAGATTTTCTTATCTTCCCCATAGTTTTTCTAGAGACCTTTTATTTGATCTAAAGGGTTTTGATCTTGTTTGGATTTTGTTTTGGTTGGATGGTATTGAGCTGTTTGATGTAAGAAGCAAGGATTGTATCTTTGGAGGTTGAGTTGGGAAGAATCGCAAAAGTTATTTGCGATGATGCTGGAATTCTTTTAAGTCATATTCTGCATGGAGTGAGGCATTTCCAGAAAGTGTGGAGTCCATTGAGTGGTCAGAGATTTTCCGGATGTTCCGAAGGAGCGAAGATTTTTCCTCATCGGAAGATAGAGATTTGGATCGTCTTTATTTTCAGAAGCAGTGTTTATTGTTCAGCCTAGTTTTTCTAGTGGGAATTCAGCTGTTGCTTTGTGGCCTAGACGGATGAGTTTGTGATGTGTGGTATAAGATATTCTTGTTTTCATCAATATTTTTCTGGTCTACTCCAAGTCCAAAGAGGAGAGCTAGCGACATTTGGAGTTAGTGTTAGAGGCTTTGAAGAAGCATTTTTGTTTTGGTGACGGTATTTCTGTAGATCCAGCATGGATAGTTACTATTCAGGAGTAGAAACAACCGCAGTTTTTTCTGGTTAGGCAGAATTCTACGGGAGTAAAAGTGGACCCGAGTGTGAAGAGATTTTATCGGATTTGAAGGCAAGGCTGACTAGTGTGCCTGTTCTAGCTATCTCTTCTGGCAAGAATAAATTTGAGATCTGCCCGGACGTTTATGTGTGTCTGAGATGGATGTAGTGAGTCAATGATGGTCAGTGTTCCAGTTTTGAGATGAATTGGTATAGGGAACATTGAGGATCATCAGAAGGATTGGTGTTCCGAATTCTTGGATTTTGAAGCGAGAAGTTTTGGCCGGGAGTCATCGTTCCGAGTTGAGTGTCCAGCTAGGGTGTTCAGAGATATATGGATTTGAAGAGAATCTTCTAATGGCCAAGTACGAAGTAGGATGTTGATGCTTTCATCTTTGGATGTGCGATCTGTCAGCAGGTGTTGGTGATCAGCAGAAGAACGCCGGTTTGTTATCTTTGGAGATTCCAAAGTGGAAGTTCCAGTGGAAAGTGATTTCTTTTGATTTCTTCGAAGGTTTGCCAAGGACCAAAGAGGAAATTATAGGAATATGGGTGATTGTGAATCGGATAACCAAGAACGCCCATTTTATTTTGATTGAGGCAATTCGTTTTGTAGCATCTTTGGCTGAGTTTTCTTGAGAGTTTATCTGACTGCTTAGTGTTTTAGTCGACGTTGTTAGCAATTGTGATCTTATCTTCTCCAGCTAGTTTTGGTTTGTGAGGTATCTGCAATGATGGAGCTTATCAGGAGAAGACTGGTGTTGTAGTTTTCAAGGTTGAATTGCCGGTTTGGATGACTGGAATTCACATTGTTTTTCATGTATCTCAACTGAGGAAATACGTGAACGATCTATCTTTTGTTGTGGAGTTAGGATTTCAAAGTTTATCTTGGAAAACTCTGAATAATTTTAGAAAGGCTTATCTGGATCTATGTCCAGATAGCTAGGATTGTTTGATTGCATAAATTGGTTGTTTAAATAAACTATTTGTTTAAGATAGATTGTTGTTGGATGATAATGATTGGTTGATAGAAATGCTTGAAGAATGTAATGAAATAAAAGATTTTGGATTATCTTTATTTCAAATTTCGAGGACGAAATTCTTTTAAGGGGGAAGGAATGTAATATCCCAGAATTCCGGAGAATTTTAAAGGAAGATAATCTCTTAAATAAATCATTTAAAATTGATAAAACTGTATCTTCAAATATAAATAATTAAAATAAAATTTATGTGATGTTTTTAAATTTATAAATCAATTTATTTTAAATGGTAGAATTATTTAATTTGTGTTATTTTATAAATTTGATTGACATTTTAATTTAATAAGTATTGTTAAGTATATGTTTATTTAAAAAATTAACTTTAAAATTAGAATTCAATATTTCTTAATTTAAAAGTGTGTTTGATAAAACCATATTTGATTTGAAATTTAAGTTTAAATTGAATTTGAATTTTTATATTTGAAATTTGAATGGGAATTTGTAATTTAAAAAGAATGTATATCTTGAAATACATTTGAATATAAAAGATTTATGAATAAAGTTTTATTTTAAAAAAATAAGTTTTGTTTTTGTATTAATTTGAAACAAAAGAATTTTTATTTATCTATATTTGGAAAATATTTGTTTAATAGCAAATAAATGAAAAGCATTTAAATTAACTTGTAAGAATGGATTTAATAATTTTATATAATTTTATTTGGAATCTAATTTGTTTATATCTTATTTTTCTTATCGAATTTTTATTTTTATAACAAAAAATGGATTTATAAATTTATAAAAGCATTCATAAATTAGTAAAATATTTACATATTAAGAAGATTGATAATAAAGGGTTTTAAAAATCATTTAAAAATAATTTAAAAATAGGTCATGACATGTGTTAATTTTTAAAGCTATTTGATTAACATGTGTGATAAATTAAACTATGTCTTGTGACAAATGTAAGAAATTTAAACAAGTGTCTCTTTTCCTAATTTTTTTTTCTCAAATTCTAATAAACCACAAATTACATCATATAACTTCTATTCTTTCTTTCTTCATTCTTTTTCTTTGAATTCAAACAAATATTCATGGCCACTCTTGTATTCAAAATTCTCAAAAGTTCAAACTGAAAATAAAAATCTGCAACTTCCTCAAACGAAGAAAAAAATCATTTTTTTCCAAAACAAAATCAAACAATTTTCTTCAAGCCTGTAGTCTTCTTTCTGCAAGCTTATAATCTCCTCAAAAACAAGCTGTAATAAAACTTCAACAAAAAAATTCCTAAAATCTGTAACCTCCTCAAAACCCTACAACTGAAAACAGAAATGTACATCTCCTCTAAAACAGTTTTACTACCCTGTAACTTCAAGCATTTTCAAGGCAGTTTTGTACCATGCATTTTTCCTCAGATCTGTAATGTTTTTATCAAGCCTGTGGTTTTTTTTCAAAACTGCAAACCTGAAATGTCATTTATCTTCAACAAAAATCATTTTTTTCAAAGGCCTGGAAATTCTTCTTTTATCAAATCCTTGAAACCAGAATTTATATTCAAGACCTGTTGGCACTTTCCAAGCTTTAAGCTTCATAATACAACCTGGCAACCCAACAAATTATCAAAGATTTAAATTTAAAGTCAAGTATCAAAAATCAATGCTTTCAGGAGTCAGCAAGTACAGTTTTCAAATTTTCAAAATGGGGGCTTCAATTTTCAATTCCAGTTTCTAAGAAAAACTCTCTGCAAATTCTAGAGGTGAGTAAACATCACATTTTTATCTTAAGTAGGTTAATATGGTTGCTTAAGTAATTGTTGTGTTAATGATGTTTTTGTGGTATTATTTCATAGACATATGTGAATGAGTTAATGTGTGTGCATGTCTGTTTCTTCCAGTTTTTTTTTGAAATACAGGGTGAAAAAAAAAGAAATATCCAAAACCAGTGAGTTACTTCTCTGGCTAATTGTATGTTGAGATGTTTAAACAAATTTTGTTTAAACAACAAAATTTAAATTGTAAAGAAATATGAAATGAAAGAATTGAAAATGATTCCTACATATGTAGATATTTGTATATAAATCTGTAGGTATAGATATATTTGAATCTGCATGCCAAGAATATGAGCTTCTCTGTTCTTACCTGATTGCAAAGAAAAATCAAAACTTAAAAAAAAAATTAAAAGGAAGTTGCATGTTGATGATGCCTGCATCTGGAATAAGAATGCAATAGGATCTGCATTTTGAAATTTAGTTCTCTGTTCATTCATGTTACAGAGTTCTTTAGATAAACAAATTCAAGTTTTATATATATAAAACTTTGAAACTTTGGATTTAAAGCAACTTAGTTAAGTGTAAATTCATCTAGCTTAGGGAATTATGTTTAAACAAGTTAAGTTTTAGAAATCTACATGTAGGCTTAAGTTTGCAGTGGAAACTTATATCATGAAACAAATAAAATTTCGAATTTCATTGATTCATGTATATAAATTGAATCAACAATCAAGATTATGATTTTTAACATAAAAATCCAGATTTTAAAAATAATATTGAGTTAGGAATTTGGGTTTTACTGGGAAAATGTATTTGAGTGATTTCTGGATGATGAAGCAATTAGGTGGATCGGGGTTGTTACTGTGGATGGAGGTCGTCATGGAGTTTTGGGGAAAAATTGTGGTCGAGGTTGTAAGGGGCGGTGGCGATGGTGGTACCGGAATTGGGTTTAAGCCCTAGATTTTTACTGGGTTGGATTTTGATTTCTCATCGTAAGCACCATTGATCGAGTGCTCTAAATCTTTGGCTGGAGGTAGCTTTTGGGCTTGGCAAGAGATGGTCGGCGTCGTGAATTTAATGGTGTCCGGAGTTCGGCGGTCGGAGGGAGTTTGTGTAGGGTTGTTTTGGGTTTGGGTTCTGCAGTATAGCCAAAATTTGATTCGTGAAGAGTTTTTGTGATCGTTTGTGGTTGCGGAGGTGACGAGGAAGTTGCTGGAGGCGGAGGCGTTGGACAGTGGTGACCCACGGTGGCGTGCATGTGCACGAGGCGGTGGTTGGGTGTCTGTTTGTTTGGCATTGGGAATTCTCGAAGTGGCATTCGAGTTTGGGTGGGAAAGACTCGAAGTGTTTTTCGGGTGTGTTTAGTGGGAGATCTGTGTCTTTGCAAACTGTAATTAATCAATGTTTAAAAAAAAGAAATGGAAGAAGAAAACTCGGGTTTTGACCGAGTAGGTAACGGGTTTGACCCAAAGCTGGATATAAAACAGTTTTTAAAAGATTTTAAAAAGGTTTAAAAACTAGCTTTTAAAATTTAGAAATTTTAAACTTTATATAAATTACTTGGTGTATTTAATAAGTGTTTTGTTTAACATATTTTAAGATGTTTTGAAGTTTTGTTAAATTTAAACGTTGTTTAGGAAGTTTGATTGATTTTGAAAACGAGTTTTGAAAGTAATTTTAATAGTTTGTATAAGACAAGTTTTAAATTCAAGTTGAAATTAGTTTAAAAACTATAAATTGATAAATATTTAAGTTCTTAATAATTTTAATTTATTAAGCTAAAGGTTGTTTAGCTTAAACTTTGTTTAAAATTAATTAAGTAGGAATAGCTGTGTAATAAGTTTGTAATGTGTTAAATCAATTAAAACATTGTATAAGGTAAATGTTCATCTTAATTAAGGTTTTAAATATCTTCATTTTGATGAAGTTAATTTGATGAAGTAAGTTTAATTGATTAATTAAGAATAAAGTATTAATTAGGAAACTAATTAAGGGAAAATGATTTACTTGGTTAATAAATGGATATGAATTAAAGGTTATTAATTTAAGATTAATTAAATGATTCTTTAAAAATCATTAACTAGATTTTTAATCAATGATTAGGAATTCATTAATCAAGTAATTAAGTGAAATTAAACTTAATTAATTAAGTGGTTAATATTTATTAACTAAGTAATGAATAAGTTGTTAATTAAGTAATAAGGGTTACTTAATTAGTATTTAAGAAGTGTTTAACTTATAATTATATTTTATTAATTAAATAATAAGAGAATAATTAATTCGTGTTTAAGGATTAATTAAGAAGCTGTTAACTTGTAATTAATTGATTAATCAATTGTGATTAAAAATTAACCAAATGATAATTAAGGATTGATTATCTGTTAATTAAGGATGGGTTAACAGTTAATTAAGGGTTAATTAAATGATTAATTAAATGGTGATTAAGGATTAAGTAATTTGTAATTATGTTCTTAATTAATAATTGATAATTAGGTTTATTAATTAATAATTAAGAGATAATTAATTTGTTAATTAATAATTAATCAATTAATTAATTATAAAAGTAATTATGGATTAATTAAATTGTATTAAGAGATATTGATTAATAATTAAAGTTAATAATCGATAGTTGATGGATAATTAATCAGTTAATTAAAAGTTAATTAATTAATTATGAAAGTAATTAAGAATTAATTACTTTGTATTAAAGGAAATTAATTAATAATTAGGCTTTATTAATTGATGATTAAAGGATAATTAATCTGGGATTGAGAATTGATTCAGTGATTAAGGAAGTTAATCAAGGAGTGATTTATTAATAAAGGTTAGTTATTAATGAATGATTGTATAAGCAAGATTAAGGAGTTGATCCTTAAGGGATTAATTTAAGAAATTAAATTAATTATGATATGAATTGATAATGCTTGCTTATGGATGATTGGTTGTTGAATTTGATGATATCTATTGGATTGATATCTGTTGATGATATGTGTTGTGACATTCTGTGAGATGATATAGGTTATATCAATGATATTTATCTCTGTTATTGATGTGTGATTTCAAAGCATTGAATTGTATTGAATTGAATTGTTTAAACCTTTAAAAAACTTGGCCTTAAAAGACACGCATTTGGATTTCGATGAGACCGGGATCGGGTTTCCATATTTGGATATCCGAAAACCACATCGACCCAAATTAACGTTAGGTCGTGAATCCAAGTGGAGCAAGTGGAGACTCGAGGTATAAGAGCTATACGTCTGTATAACTCTGTGGGTGATTCCGTAATGAGTTTGACGGAACTAGTTCTTATAGGTTCGAGATGGTGATTTAGAGTGCAAGGGTTATTGTCGTTAACTCTGAGGGTGATTCCAAAATGAGTGTAACGAGATAATGCCTTCGGTTTCATTCGAACTCGGAACGAACTTGTATGGATTGAATGCTTTCAGAACATCGTCAGGTGGAGGATGAGCATTCTAAGAGATGTGTTCTATAAAGGTAATCGCAGCCTCAAGCCTCATCAACCGGGAATGGCTAAAACAGGAGCGGTGTAGCAAGGCTTCGTGGGTAGCTCCCACTGGAGAGCGAGATACATCCCTGTCTAGATGTCTCTTTTTATTTCGGCTGTGTGGGGCGATTGCTAGCTAGAATCGTCGGGGTGGTCTTGTTCGGGACTGTTCACTAAGGAATGGTCCCGGTCTTGTGTTGTAGGGGAGCGGGCGTACTCCTCGGTACGGTGATCTAGGCCACGTACTGTGACGGGCGGTACCCCAGTAGCCCTGCCATTGTATTGAATCTAAAATCCAATAAGTGCCAACGGTTTTGACTGTATTACCCAATTTTGGGGCTAGTAGCTGGAATTTAATAGATGTAACAATTTTGGCTATTTCATATTTACTTGAAAACCCTAGACACTATTATAATATCATCGGATTTCTTATCAAATGTTTTGGTTAGCGTAAGGTAAAAACTTTTCCATGTTTATGTGTGGGAAGTCTTACGTGATACCTTTCTTTTCAAAAGGTTTTAAAAGTTAAGCAACTTTAACCCGTTTACTCACACCAAACCCATGTCTGACCCGGAGTTTATTCTGTTTTTCTTAAACTCTTGGGTACTCAAATTTTTACGAGTAGCCAAGGGATTCAGGTCTGCTTTGACGAATACTGGAAGAGTTATGGAGCAGGAGGCTTCTGCGCTTGTAGTTATATGGTGTTTTTCCGCTGTGTTGCATCTCTGTGATATATGTGTAGTATTTGAGTTGTATAATAGACAGACTGGTATAACTGTCTATCCTGTGTTGTTATATCTGAGTGACTCTGATATGTAATAGACTATGTAATAGTTATGTTATATATTATATTTTGTTTCGTTCCACTATGAGATTCTGATTTTGTTGAGTTCTTTTCTTCTATCTATTCTATTTCTACCTCTTTGTTTCTTAAGAATGATGCGTCTTTCTGTGGAATGAAAGGCGGGTCGTTTCATCACTCCACCACCAACGATCATCTTCATGTCGATCAAAGGCCATCAATTCGAAGCTCAACTCGAATGCTACCTTCGGCCACAACCCCTCCGATCTCGATCGCCTCCTCCACCTAGAAAACTATGCGCAACCCTCGTCCTTTGAGCCAAAATTCCCAATGATCCATCGACCCGGTCGCGATCATAACCGTTGAAATTGTAGAGCTCGCGAAGCTCTACAAGTTTGCAGTTGGAAGCTTCTTAAATCGTTGTGTAGATTTGAAGAAAAGAGGAGGAGAAGATTATGAACTTTCGGCCATTGGTAAAGGGGGAGGCGGTTGAAACAAGAATTATGGTTAGGGTTTCAATGTTGTTGCAAATTGTGAATAACATGGGCTTTTATAGAAAAATTTTCGAATTACTATTCATCGAAATTTTCCGAACTCCAAATCTCGCGCGGTGACCGGCGTTCCTAGGGTTTACCCCGCGTTCCGGACACAATGGAATAGGTTTCGGAAGCTAATTCGATCATCTGTGCGAGTTACGGCAATAAACGATCAAATTTAAATTAAATCGATTTAAACTAATTTCTATGCGTTTTGGCTTGCCCCGGACAAACCATAAATCCGATTGACATGAAATTTGAAATCATACAATAATATCACATTACGGATCCGATGAAATTGGTTTCAATCCGAGACAGTTTGAAAAGTTTAATATAATTGGCTATTTTAACTCGTCAATTAAATATTAAAATATTCAATTTTCACAAATCAACTTTAAATTCAATTTTAAAAGTTCCCAAACATCTTCTCCAATATGATATAATAAATTTTACGAATCAATTTCAATCATATTAAACCCAATTTCCAATTATTTCTGTAATTTCAACTATTAAATTATCGATTTAATTATCCAATCAAATCCAGATATTCGAAAAATAAACTATTCGACTTATAAATTTCACTTATTAGTATTTAAAATCTATTAAATATACAAATTTTAATTTATAGAAATTCTGGGTCGTTACAAACTTCCCCCTTTAAAAGAATTTCGTCCTCGAAATTACCAAGTAAGAAAAAGTTACAGAATCCATTAACCTTTTAAAACCATTCCATTCAAATTAGATTTACAAATCTCCTAAGTATTTAACTTTTCCAAAATCTATAGTTAAATTTCTTACAATACTTTACTAAGTTCCCAAATCCAAACTTAGTTTTCAAAAAATTTCCAAAATTCCCAAAAAATTTCTAACGCCTTAAATTTTCGAAAAAATTCGTCATAGTCTCCTTTGCGCGGCTCGATCCGAAAAAATAATTACAGTATATATATCACAAATAAACATCTCATCAAGTGATGAGGCATCCCGTAGGGAAAAAGTGTAAAAGTACGATATTTAATCCGAGATATGTGCCTTATATTTTATCAGCGAGAATATACGGCTAATATAGCGCGAAAGCGAGCTCCAAATGCGAAGCAAACGCCATCCGCACCTACTAAATACTAAACAAACTATGAGAAACATGTATATATATGAAAATAATATCAATATACATCATATAGTAACATAACAACTACATGTGCCAACATAGCAAATGCAACCAAAGCAACAAATGCAATCAAAACAACAATCCAACCATCATCCAACTAACCAAATAAATATTCATTCATATTCTCATTAATATTCAATGAATTGGTTTTCCAATTTAAATCACATTTGATTCATTTACATTGGATTTACTAATATTTATTCATATTCAATTTCAATTAGTTTGCATTCACTAATTTACATTTAATTTAGTTCACTTCCAAATCAAATTCAATTCTATTCAAATTCATTTTCTTCCAATTTGAATTCAATTACATAGCTTTCCATTTCATTAATTCATTTTCATTAACCCTTAATGAAATATACACAATCAATTAACAATCAAATAACAACCAATGTACATTCAACATAACCAAATTATTCAATTTACATTCAATTTGGTTCAACACTTTTAATCCCAATTGGTTGATATTAAATTGACCTCCATTCAATTTATTCAATTAGCTTTTAATGAATTAACACTTATGTTCCATATTCCACATCAATTTATTTACATTCGATTGATTAACATCCAATCCATTTATTAATTCAATTGTTAATTCATTTTCATTTCATAAGTTATACAACTTATATTCAACAATTACCACTTGGATTTTTATTGATTCACTTATACTTCCTTTAATTTAACTCCATCCTTTAAGTTAAATTTATTCTATCAAAATTCAAATTGTATAAATTATCAATTCATTTATCATTCCCATAATATTTTAAATAGGATTCCAGAGTCTTTTCAATCTTTCAAAACCATTTTTGATATCAATTCAATTATCCTTTGAATTTCAAAACCCAAACTCAAATTTTCCAAACAACTTCCATATAAAACAATTTGGCAGCAATCCCTCTTTTGGAAACCCGAAAATGAACACCAATGATGTCGCGATCATCATCTGAATTATTTTTCAGCGACCAAAAAGAGTTTAGAGCTTTAACTTCTCCAAAACAAATTTCCAAAATATCAAATCCTTTCAAAACACTTCTTTGGAATTTTATTTTCAGATTATAAATCACATTTATAAATCTTTTACTTATATAATTTCATTTCTTATATATAAGATTATCCCACAAGTGCAAATCATTTTAATTATAACTTCCATACTTATAATTCATTTGCTTATACAATTATTCTTTTACAATATGTTTCATTTAACTTATTCAAACAACTGTTATTAACTTGCATATATCTTACATTTTCAACAACCAAACAATCAATTGATATACACTTAAATAATTCTGAAAAATTATTCATTTATATAAAAAAATATAATCAAGGTAAAATTATTTCATTTACCCTATTTAAAATGATACTATGTCGGTTTATCTCGTTTAAGAGTTTAGAAACCCCTATCGATAATATGGCGTCCCATCTACCGACCAGAATTCACAAACAGCTCAACGGATAAGCAAACACAATATAAAACATTTTTATATTCACCAACAAATACGCGCTCATAGCTATTATTACACTCACACTCATTCTAGAGTACTACTGACTCTATCTCCAATGAGTAATACCCAACAGAGCTAAGGTTGTCGCTTAACCATAAGCTCTGATACCAAATGTAACGAGCGCACTTTTCGACGCTCGAAAACCGACATCAATACGTCCACTGTATCAACTGCCGAGCAATCGATGGCCGGAAAACTGTACCGTCAAGGTTAAAGAAGAAGAAAAGGATAGAAGTAAAGAGAAAACAATAGAACAGAACAAAAAGAAACAACAGAACAATATCAGAATCTCTCAATCGCAGCGGAACAACATATAATAGATAAATGAATAATTTTTAAACAAAGAACTATATCAGTTATTACATTACATCACATTACATTACATCATCAGAGTATATAACAACAAACAGTGGAAAAGAAATACTATATACTAGTGAATACGCCATGCCATCCAGCTTACCTCCAGCAACTCCTGAATTCCAGAATATCCTGATAACCTAACTCTAGACTGCCCATGTGGAAATTGGTGGGCACCAAGAGTTTAGGAAGGAAAACAATAAACTCCGAGTAAGTCATGTGACTGGTGTGAGAACTAAAACAGTTTATTTTTAAAACATAGAAAAGGATAATTTTAAAATAGATTCGCAATGCTTTTTAGAAAATGACACTACCATAAGGCCTCCCGCACACACATACAATGCAAACGCAGAATCGGAGGAGATTTCTCCTTATGATAGTCAAAGATGCTTGATACGCATTAAAAAGAAACATTTGATATTATTACTAGTGCATAGTGTAGGAAAAAATCATTTCGAAAGTAAAGATATAAATCTTTGCCAGCATAGGCATTCCACACTTATGCCTGCTATAGCTACCATCCAAACAGTGGGGCGCCACCATAAGTGAATGATAGGTTCTACAACTAAAACCGTACAAGATCGTATTGTTTCTTTGGATTTCCAATAAATGGTCAGGCCAAGAAACTTCCCATTGCCACATGGGTACGCCTCTGGAAAGACGACCCGAGAACCTAACCGGATCTCTGCCAACGCAAGGCCGGATTACCTTTCAAACTAGGTAACTGCTGACATGAATATGTCATTCCCCAATCGTAACCGATCTATATCGAGGATCCTCGATTCCAACAACCACAAAGCAATAAATTTGCAGCAACAACATAGGTTAAGTATCTGGGCTCCATACCATGATACCACCTCTATTCAGAAGGAATGACATACACTAAAGGGGAGCTACCCCCTAATAACCTTGCCGCATCCTTCCTGTTTTAACCATTTCCAGGGTGTGAGGTTCGACGAAGTCTCGTCCACAAAACCACGCTTTATACAAAAGCTGTGCTTTGATCATCAAATGCTCAACAGCACTTCGTATGCCACATTACCAATTTGGGAATGTATCACTAGTAACCATCAACTACATAACCTTTAAAGGTGTTAAGCTAAGAGAATAAATTCTCCGCCGCCAACGGAAACATATTTGATAGAAACCATCTTTACATCTCAAATTGTAACGTCACACACACATCCATACAAGTCCGTTCCGGGATCGAACGGAACCGAAGGCACTTCCAAAGAAGTCCTTGCAATCCGGATATTCACTAGTCACGACCGGACTTCCCATCACAAAGGGTAATAAATTTCTATATCGGAGATCAGTCGATGCAGAAACATTTGACAGTAATCCTTCCGTTTTCACAAATATCCGGTCTTCAACACCGGTCATCAATGCTATCCATTACGACGTAACACATATTCGGAATGGGTTATACGACCCAAAGGTCCTTTCTCGGCTAACCCGAATAGTGTGCGCTTATTTAAAAATAAGTGTGGCATTCAAATTCAAGCAAATCACAACAAATACCCATTCAAAGGTAAATATTGATAGTCGGTTATTTAACTATCAATAGGTATGCACAACATCACCAGATTCCAAATAATTTCCCAAATTATTTATTTTCTAAAAATATCTTTACTAGATATATAATTTCCACACTTCAACCATTTGAGAAAAAAAATCAAATAACTTTTCACATTTACCACTTTTGAAACAAATTTCAATCATTTTCCTTATGCGGAAATACTTTCATTTCAAAATGGTTCATTTAAACCAATTAAATAAATCCTTACCGATTTACTTATATTTACGTTCCAAATCCGTAAATTTATTCCCACGCTTCAAAAATAAACCAATGTTTATTTTTAAACAAATTTCCCTTTCTTTTATATATTCCATAGTGAATTTACAATTACAAAATATCTATGAATATACGATTTCCAAATCGATTTCTAATATTCATTTTCAATTTATCTATAAAAGATAAAATCTCAAAATATTCACTTCATATTGGAAAACATTTCCATACTTATTAATAATAAGTAATTCACAAATCCATTTATTTTCAACACTTGGAAAATATTCAGTATAAAATCGAAGTTAAGTATATATTTCATTCTTTAAGGAAAACATTCTCTTAAACACGTTTATTTGAGTCAAAACGAATGTTGCGTAAAACATAGTTATGACGACCCAAAATCACTAGTATAGGGATTTGAAATTAAGATAGATATATAAATCTTCATACTATACAAAAAACATTTCCTTTCGAAAATCATATACTATAACAACAGTGTTATAGTCCACCATTTCCTTCTATTTCACGAAAACGTCTATTTCAACAATGAATGTTGACATCTATGGTTTCGACACTTAATGCGTTTTAAAAAAATATTCAAATCGTTTTAATTCCATTTAAAAGATCACTCCCTAAAACATTCCTTTAATATATTATTCACTGTTCAAAATCGTAAATATACTTCACTAACCAAATTCAATATTTTCTACACATTTTATTTCAAGGATAATTCGCTATCCGAAATCGTGAACATATCTCCTATAATAACCTTCTATATTAAATTTATCGAATTCAATTGATTTCGGATTTATAAACAATGTTTTTAAATTCCATTTCTATTTATAGAAACTTCAATTATAAAATCCCTTTTTTATAAATTAATTCAATTTATAACTCAACTTTATACCTAAAATCCGATTTATAAGTTAATTATTTATAAATCTTTTATTTTACAAAATCTATTCATTTCATAACTTCACAATTTATAAATCTATAATTTTATTCACTTGTAAAATCCATTTATACTTCATTTTAACACTTAATAAAACTCGTTTCACAATACCTATATTATATTAATCTTAGAAATCTTTTATATAAACCGTCTATAATAATTCAAAATTCTCAATTTAAATAAACCAATCCTTTTAATAATTTACAAAATGTTATTTAAAACTTATATAACTCCAAAATCATACTTAAATACTATTTTCCAAAAATATAACTTCTATAACAATAAAATTTTAATGTTTATTTATTTTAACAATTCAAATTTTAATAAAACATATACTTTCAAAAATCACTTTAAAATTCTTTTTAAAATCAAAATCATTATTTTAAAACTTCGAAAATGGATCCGATGATGCAACAGCACCAAATAGTCAATCATGACAACAAAGACATCATATATCAGTATATGATAATCAACAAATATCACAATATCTGTAAATAAATCAATATAGTTAAGGAATCCAGTTAGATCCCTCCAACCTGTTTCCCTGCATCCACAGATGTTAGCACAATACCAATTCCGTTCCAATACGGAATATCGCGGTATATGGGATTTATAAAATATTATCCGCTATTATACGGCGCAATAGGGTCTCATACGCTATATAATGCGAGAAAATCAACTCCAAGTACATATATAGTACCAATTCCATTCAAGATGGAATTATCGCGGTATATGTTTTTAATAAATAACCCCGCTTAATAACGGCGTATAATGTCTATTTCAAAAATCAATAGACAACAATCATCATTCAAACATAAAATCAAGCAATTTTAAATCTAACTATATTTAAAATTTAAATCGAAACAATTCGATTGAGTGAGAAGTTCTCACCTTGGTTTCAATTCGGTTTCGGCGTTTTATTTCGAATAAAATTAAACGCGCATTTAATTTTACCCGAAATTTTCACTAGATTCAAACGAACCCAAACCAGCACCACAGCGTAGTGTTCATCCATACGAACCCAACGCAACTTGTTTCGTGCGTTTTCGACCTCGTATGAAAAAGTTACGCTAGTTTAAAGTTTACACGATTTATAATATAAACAAATTACAACTTTTATTTTAATTTTTTTTAACCTAATCAAATCATCACCATCTATTTCAAGCCCAAAAATCATGGCCGCACACCATGCTTCTTCCCCACGCGACATTTACGTACGTGAACCCAACATTTGCCGTGCAACCCTAATCACTCCACCACCAACGATCATCTTCATGTCGATCAAAGGCCATCAATTCGAAGCTCAACTCGAATGCTACCTTCGGCCACAACCTCTCAGAGCTCGGTCGCCTCCTCCCCTTAGAAAACCGTGCGCAATTCTCTGCCTTTGAGCCAAAATTCCCAATAATCCATCGACCCGATCGCGATCATAACCGTTGAAATTGTAGAGCTCGCGAAGCTCTACAAGTTTGCAGTTGGAAGCTTCTTAAATCGTTGTGTAGATTTGAAGAAAAGCGGAGGAGAAGATTATGAACTTTCGGCCATTGGTATAGGGGGAGGCGGCTGAAACAAGAATTAGGGTTAGGGTTTCAATGTTGTTGCAAATTGTGAATAACATGGGCTTTTATAGAAAATTTCTCGAATTACTATTCATCGAAATTTTCCGAACTCCAAATCTCGCGCGGTGATTGCCGTTTCTAGGGTTTACCCTGCGTTCCGGACAAAATGGAATAGGTTTCGGAAGCTAATTCGATCATCTGTGCGAGTTACGGCAATAAACGATCAAATTTAAATTAAATCGATTTAAACTAATTTCTATGCGTTTTGGCTTGCTCCGGACAAACCGTAAATCCGATTGACATGAAATTCGAAATCATACAATAATATCACATTATGGATCCAATGAAACTGGTTTCATTGAAATCCGAGACAGTTTGAAAAATGGCTATTTTAACTCGTCAATTAAATATTAAAATATTCAATTTTCACAAATCAACTTTAAACTCAATTTTAAAAGTTCACAGACATCTTCTCCAATATGATATAATAAAATTTTACGAATCAATTTCAATCATAGTAAATCCAATTTCCAATTATTTTTGTAATTTCAACTATTAAATTATCGATTTAATTATCCAATTAAATCCAGATATTCGAAAAATAAATTATTCGACTTATAAATTTCACTTATTAATATTTAAAATCAATTAAATATACAAATTTTAATTAATAGAAATTATGGGTCGTTATATTTAGTCTAATGCGTTTGGTTCTTCACTTGTGCATATTGTTGCTTCATTCCGTTTTTGCTGTAGTCTTCAAGCATTGCCGAGTCACTTGATTTCAATGTGGTGTTTATACTGCTGCACATCACTGCATTTTCTTTACTGCTATACCACCACTACTTTGGTTGACATTGTGTATATACATGATGTCTTGATTTTCATTTGGCTTCACTTGTGTACACTGTGTTATTTGATTTGCCGAGTCTTCTGAAGCTCGAGTTGCACACTGCTTGTTAACTACTGCTTCAACTTGACTCCGTTCAGTTGTTTATGGTGTCGATTTTGAGATGTATTATTCCACAGCTCTGACTTTGTTTTGATAAATTGTTGCTTGGATTTTTTTACTTGTAGTCTTGTTCACTGTGTCACTTAGGTGCATTTGTTTGCACTGTGCATTGACCTGAGCTTCTTGCTTCACTTTTGATCTGATGCTGAGGCTTGCTTAGTCTTGAACACTGCACTTGTATATATTCACTATCACTTGCTCTTAGCTTGGAGTTGCATCTCTGTGTTGAACTGGTGCATTTTCTTTGTGGTTACTTTGGTTATTGGTTATGTGTTCTTATGCATGAAGATAGCTCATGTGTTTTTGTTGTGCACTGACCATGTGGTCTTTTGATTTGTTCATACTGACCATGTGGTCTTGGTACACTGCTTACTGTCATGTTGAACTGAATTTGATTTGGTTTCATTTTTACTGTGTCATTTACTTGGTGCATCACCATACATATTCACTTGAGTTATTTGAAGTTGTAGATTGCTGAGGTGTTTGTGCTGTTGCAGTTTGTATTTGCTGTTTTCCCATGTTGCCTTGACTTTGGTTGTTGCATTGAGTTGAGTCAAGATTGCAGTGACTTGACCTTTGCATTTTGTTTATTTTTCGAAATTTCACCTGAGTTGAATCCAGCTTAAGCTCGGATTTGACCTTGTGCTGAGAGTTGTGACATTTATTTGTATTGCACCTGAGTTGAACCCGTCCTTTTATTTTGGGTTTGACCTTGTGCTCACCTATCCCTGTAACATTATCAAGTGTATATTGGTGTGCACGGCCTTATGGCATGTACAGTGATACACTGTGCGTGTCACATTGTTCGTGTGTGATGAATTCAAATGTAATTGATGACGAACAACCCAAATAACTAAGGCAAATAATATTTTCAAAATCCATGTTTTATTTTATATTGCAAAAATATTTCTTCTTCAATTTTACTGCGTTAGTGAATATTTTTGCAGATTGCTCAGATGCTGGATTCTAGATGGAATGAAGTTGAAGATGAACTACGAGTGTGAGTGATATGTAGTGAGGAATTTATGTAAATTGAATTGTGATGTAATTGTAGTCAAAATTGTATAATGAATAGTGAGCGCTTGAATTTGTACTATTCAAAATTGTATATGTATAGTGAGAGCTTGAATTTGTACTATTCAAAATTGTAATAAATATTTGTTTGAATAAAATTTCTGTTTGAATTCAAATTCTGTGTTATTTAATTTTATTCAACAAATATTTATTTAAATCTATGAAAAATAAAATAGTACATTAACAAATACATTTAAACGAATGTATATATGTTTATTATCATCAAACAAAAATCATATAAGCACATATTCAACAATCTCCCCCTTTTGATGATAACAAACATATATTTAAGATTTTGAATATGTTAAATGTATTTGATCATTCATATGCTCTAATTACTCCCCCTATTTAAATGCTTCCTCTCTACACAAAACTCCCCCTACATATATGCATACAAATAAAAATATGCAAATGAGCCTAGATGCAAATAGAAAATTATTTGACCTTTGCTTGATTTTATTTGACAAAATCTTAACTTTTCTCTCCCCCTTTTGTTATCAGCAAAAGAATGATTGTGTTAGAGAAAATAGAGATAAAGTGATCGATATTAATTCAACTTTAAAACTCAATTGAATATAACTATTAAATTTCAATAAAAAATCAAACAAAAACCATAAATATTTTGTTAGGCGCATATTCCACTTTTAGAATGATGGGAATTATGTCATCATATAAAACCATACAGTTGTGTCTATTTGTGGTATATTTATGTCAAGAATTTGAATATCTACTAACCATGCATAACCGTTAGGACTTTTAAATGAGACTGGTAGTATTCCAATTTTATTTAAAAAAATGAATTCAAGTATCTTCTAACCACGCATAACCGTGAGGACTTTTAAATGAGATTCGAATCAACTTATTTATTTTAAAAATCAACTTTTGATATGCATTCCATACATGCATAACCATGAGGACTTTTAAATGAGCATGGAAGCACATAACAAATTCCAAGTAATTCACCCATGCATAACCATGAGGACTTTAAATGAGAGTGAATATTTTGGTATTTATTTATTATTATTATTATTATTTACTATATAAAATTTTTCTATTATTTTTTTTAAAAAAAATGTAAAAATGAAAAACGAACGATTCCTGTTTAAAGTACCACATATCGACAAACTATATAGAATTTTGATGAGTGATGGTCGTTAGAAATATGATAGATGTAGAGATGGTCATGGAATTTTTACCAACAAAAAGTTTTATAACTCTTGTTTAAATTTCTAAAAAATTTTACTAATTATACCATCTCGAGTCATAATATATAATAAATATCAACACTCGTCACTTTTTCAGTCACTGTTTATCTTTTCGATAATCATTAGGGAGTCAGATTAGTCAAAATAGTCATTTAAAATCAAATTCAAAAATAATTACGAAATCAATTTTTTAAAATGACTAATCTGAAAATATGGTCAAAAATGATTTTCTCGAGGGGGTTTTATAAGAAAATTTTCTGCCATTTGAAAATTATTTGAAATGAAAAATATGTAGATATTTTCTTTGAAAAACGATGCAGTTACTAAATGTCTCAAAAATCACGTTCAACTAGATTACCAGTGTAATCTGCATTTGAATTTCTTTTTCACTCAAAATTATCATTAATTGAATTCGATTGACCAAACCATGAAGTGTACACCAAAAAATTTCAAATTCGATTTTAACAGCAATTTAAATGACATTATCTTGAATTTGAAATGAGGCCGTGTAAATAATCAAAAACCATGAATATAGAGTTAGCCCTATTATAACCAAATGTATTATCCAACAAAACACTATTTTTAATCCAAACTAACATATATGAAGTAAATCAAAGAATCTAGAGAATTTTATAGTGTTTTTGGCATAAGAATATAATTTGGCCAACTATGTTGAATAAATCAGAGTCAAAATCATCATTTTTTCATCATCTCATTATTGGCTGATTTAATTCAGAGTATGGTGCAGATTATCACATTTAATATATCGTTTAAAGAAATATACCATTACCCGTTTTACGTTTAAGATAATTTTTCATGGTTTCTCATTGTGATTCTATCACCTTTGTACTAGGCTAAGGAACTTTGCTTTGTCGCCCGTTGTGTTTCTGGAACAGCCAAAAATCCAAAGAACACTGTTGTTGTTCCATAGACTGCCACCACACCTACACGGAAAAAGATTTTTGTGACCTATTTGTTTTTATAGGTCCATGGTTGTTAGTGGCAGAATATTTAGAAAAATAATTTTGTGGAGACCCAAAACTATTTATAATTGTTCCCTTCGGCACCCAAATTTGTTTAACTTTGAGAGATTTTATATTTGTTCCTTTTGGAACCCAAATCGGTATAGTTTTCACATGTTTGGGTCTATACCAACAATTATTGTGATTGTGTCCATATTTTCTACAAATTGTGCACATAGAGTTGACTTGATTAATATTGCTTTCAACAATTTTCGTTTTATTATATCCAAGTCCTTGTCTAACCGTATTAACAGTTTGCTTTCCTAATAGCATATTCAACGAATTTTCACTATTTGAAAATTTATCTAAAGTCGTTGATAATTGTTGGACTTGTGTTTTGAGAGACTCATTTTCGTTTAACAATTGTGCGCACTTTTTAATAGAATTCTCTCTTCTAGTATTTTCATTCTCTTTTAAAATAAGAATTTCATTTTCAAGCGATTTCATTTTAATTTCTGATTTTTTAATTTCTTCATCAAATGTTGGATACTTATCACACTTAGGGATCCTACTTTGATAGGTTTTAACTAATTGGTCAAGTTGTTCATTTAATTCTATCAAAGTGTCTTTTTGTGATTCAAGTTTAGCATATTTTTCCCTAAGTCATTCAAAACAGCCATTTACTTCATGAAAATATATAAGAAACTTTGAATGAGTAAGTTTTGATACCTCGCTTGGCTCATTATCATCACTGTCAGTTATATCACCTCGAAGGCACAAATCTGCTTTTTCGCTCTCACTGCTAGTGCTTTTATCATCCTCATCCATTTCATCCCAAGTGGCTGCAAAACTTTTCCTTTTTGATTTCTTTTTAAAGTCGCGTTGATTTTGAGGACAATTGGGCTTGATGTGTCCAGGTTGGTTGCACTTGTGACAGATGATCTTCTGTTCTTTAGAGTAGTCTAGTGCTTTAGCTATTCTGCTTCTCGCTTTTTGAATTCGAGCTGAATTTCCATATTTGTAATTCCACTTTTTGAATTCCTTTATTAATAGCTCCAATTCTGTTGCTGCATCGTCATCGTCATCGTCATCACTTTCAGTTGTTCCTTTGAGAGCTATTGATCACTTTCGAGTATCTCCTCCTTCACGCTCTTCCTTGAATTTCATTTCTAGCTCATAAGTGGTGAGATTTCCGATGAGTTCTTCGACTTTCATTTGTTTCAAATCTTTTGATTCTTGAATGGCAGTCACTTTGGCTTCAAAACTCCGTGGAAGGACTCTAAGGATTTTTCGGACTATCTCCAACTCTGTATATGATTTTCTAAGAGCTTTTGATTTGTATACGATATTGGAAAGTCGTCCATGCATCTCTTTGACATTTTCTTCCTTCGCCATTGTGAAGTTCTCGTATTCGCTGCTTAGCATGGCAAGGCGAGATTCTTTGACTTGAGATGTTCCTTCGTGAGTCACTTCTAGTGTGTGCCATATTTCCTGCGCAGTTAGACAATGTGAGACACGATTAAATTCAAATTGATCCAATGAACAGATAATAGAATTCATAGCTTTAGCATTAGTATTTTGTAATTTATTTTCTAGTTCTGTCCATTGTTCCTTTGGTTTATCTACTTCCCGATTATCTACAGTTATAGTCGGTGTCCTATAACCTGTCTCAACAATATTCCAAGCGTCAATGGTTTTCAGAATGGTTTCCATTCTATTTTTCCAGTAAGCATATTCACCATTGAACATTGGTGATCTAACTATAGACTGACCCTCAGCAAAAGCATTATTGAAAGAAGCCATTTTAAAATTTTAAAATTTTAAAACAAAAACTGATTTTTGAAAAACGAATTTTTTTTAAAACAAAAATTGACTTCTATTCCTAGCTCTGATACCAATTGTAGGATCGATTTCACCCTAGAGGGGGGGTGAATAGGGTGATGGTATTAATTATAAAAATTAATTGCAGAAGCTTATAAAATAATTTCAACACAGATCACAGATTAATAGCAGCACAGAAAAATAGTAGAGTAATAAAATGCAGAAATAGAACGACACAGAATTTACCTAGCTTCGGCAAAATCCTGCCTACGTGCTGCCCCCAAGGTTTCTACTAGAAATTAGATAGTCAGACGCTTACACACGTAAACTCACGACACCCGCTATCGACTAAACCTAACTCTACGCTCAAAACCCTGCCACAACTCAGCCACTGAGTTGCGAATTCTCAAACTACGCCATGTAGTTTGTCCCCTAGTCACACGACTAGAAATTTAAACGGTTTAAAATTTAAAAACAAATTTAAACAGCAATTTAAAAATAAAAAAAAAACCCCAATTAAAAAAATTAAAAAGCCCTTAAAATAAAGGCCGACCCCCTTTTGATAATTCGGCCCAATCCACTTTTATATATTCGTTCGTTTCTGTGAATATGGTGGCCGTTCCTCTTTGCAGCTAAATTAGGGCTTCGTCCTTCTCTTCAGAAACTAGGGTTTTTGAAATTCGTAGCTTGCGACTGTAAATGCTCGATTGAATTATTGATTCGGCGTTCCTTTGTCAATCGATGGTTTCCTTTGGTGCACTTCGACTGCTTCGAATTGATCGAATTCGAAAAGCTTCGGTATGTACTCTCTGCTCTTTTTGATTTTCTGTTTGTATGCTTGAATTCGATATATCTATGCCGATAATGATTATTGCAATTTATAGGAGTCCGATCTCCTTGAATTACGTTCGTCTGATTTGTTCATTATCATGCTTTCGGCCATTCGATTTTTGTTGAACGTTGATGATTTATTTGACTTAATCAAATTCGTATATTTGATGCTTGCTCCTCACGGTATTGATGCTTAACTCGGTCGGTTATTTTGGCCACCACGATTTCGAATTTGACCTGTTCATATTGATTACAATCAGTTGTTCACGGCTTCAAATTGATTTTGTTATTATCAGATTTTAACACTTCGGCATTAACTTGTTTATGTGATTCCAAGACTTAATATTGTCTTCAGCCTTGACATCTGATAGTACTGGCTTTGATTCGATTTGATTTCTGTAGCATATTTTGATTTTGTTAATGGTTCATCTGTGTTCATCGCTCTGCTGTTTGCATTTTCATTATTCATGTATCTGCTGGCTTCGGTTTTCACTGTCCTCACATGTACATGCTTCATGTCATACTTCCATGGTCTGGTTCTCGGCCTATAGAGTTCATGTAGTCTAATGCATTTGGTTCTTCACTTGTGCATATTGTTGCTTGATTCTGTTTTTGCTGTAGTCTTCAAGCATTGCCAAGTCACTTGATTTCAATGTGGTGTTTATACTGCTGCACATCACTGCATTTTCTTTACTGCTATACCACCACTACTTTGGTTGACATTGTGCATATACATGATGTCTTGATTTTCATTTGGCTTCACTTGTGTACACTGTGTCATTTGATTTGCCGAGTCTTCTGAAGCTCGAGTTGCACACTGCTTGTTAACTACTGCTTCAACTTGACTCCGTTCAGTTGTTCATGGTGTCGATTTTGAGTTGTATTATTCCACAGCTCTGACTTTGTTTTGATAAATTGTTGCTTGGATTTTTTTTACTTGTAGTCTTGTTCACTGTGTCACTTAGGTGCATTTGTTTGTACTGTGCATTGTCTTGAGCTTCTTGCTTCACTTCTGCTCTGATGCTGAGGCTTGCCTAGTCTTGAACACTGCACTTATATATATTCACTATCACTTGCTCTTAGCTTGGAGTTGCATCTCTGAGTTGAAGTGGTGCATTTTCTTTGTGGTTACTTTGGTTACTGGTTATGTGTTCTTGTGCATGGAGATAGCTCATGTGTTTTTGTTGTGCACTGACCATGTGGTCTTTTGATTTGTTCATACTGACCATGTGGTCTTGGTACACTGCTTACTGTCATGTTGAACTGAGTTTGATTTGGTTACATTTTTGCTGTGTCATTTACTTGGTGCATCACCATACATATTCACTTGAGTTAGTTGAAGTTGTAGATTGCTGAGGTGTCTGTGCTGTTGCAGTTTGTATTTGCTGTTTTCCCATGTTGCCTTGACTTTGGTTGTTGCATTGAGTTGAGTCAAGATTGCAGTGACTTGACCTTTGCATTTTGTTTATTTTTTGAAATTTCACCTGAGTTGAATCCAGCTTAAGCTCAGATTTGACCTTGTGCTGAGAGTTGTGACATTTATTTGTATTGCACCTGAGTTGAACCCGTCCTTTTATTTTGGGTTTGACCTTGTGCTCACCTGTCCCTGTAACATTATCAAGTGTATATTGGTGTGCACGACCTTATGGCATGTACAGTGATACACTGTGCATGTCACATTGTTCGTGTGTGATGAATTCAAATGTAATTGATGACGAACAACCCAAATAACTGAGGCAAATAATATTTTCAAAATCCATGTTTTATTTTACATTGCAAAAATATTTCTTTTTCAATTTTACTGCGTTAGTGAATATTTTTGCAGATTGCTCAGATGCTGGATTCTAGCTGGAATGAAGTTGAAGATGAACTACGAGTGTGAGTGATATGTAGTGAAGAATTTATGTAAATTGAATTGTGATGTAATTGTAGTCAAAATTGTATAGTGAGAGCTTGAATTTGTACTATTCAAAATTGTAATAAATATTTGTTTGAATAAAATTTCTGTTTGAATTCAAATTCTGTGTCATTTAATTTTATTCAGCAAATATTTATTTAATCTATGAAAAATAAAATAGTACATTAACAAATACATTTAAACAAATGTATATATGTTTATTATCATCAAACAAAAATCATATAAGCACATATTCCACAAAGCCTATATAACTTAAAGTCAAAAATATCTTATATTTTCAAACAATACTTAATACATAAATAATTAAAACTCACATTTGCCATTCAACACATATATAAAGATCAACATATATCCATAATAATGTTTGAAATAAATACTTATATATATACTTTGAAATCAACAATATATATATATATATATATATATCACTAACTTATAGGCAAATGGATATAAACCAATATACATACTGACTATATATATATATTTATAACTAACATGGATATACTTAAATCTATATAATGTAAACAAAATAAGATCTAATATAACTTATTTACGTATATGTATATGTTGTAACTTCATAACTCATATATACATACTTTTGGTTTTATTAGAAATCAAACAAAGCACCTATCAAGTCGATATCAAAAGATTACAACCCATATATATCTATATATATTCAAGTAATGTATATAACATATAAAACTGATATAAATCTTATACTCATCAAAAAGCAGATTTAATATATATATATATATATAAACTGGTATATAACCATATTGTGTCAGATAAATTAAAATATGCAGACCCAAATATTAGATATATATGCATGCTTCTCATATATACAACTCTAATACATTAGATATACATACAATAAAATAGATATGCTTGCTATATGAAACAACACTTATACTATTATATTATATGTATACTAACATATATATATATATATATATATATATATATATATTACGAACATATCAATACATACCAACTGTAAAATATATAAAGTTCTAGAAAAATATATATTTTATAAAACAAACCAAAAGAACAAAACTTCCTTTATAAAATATACTTACATAATCCTTTCGTATATATAAAACACTTACAACATTTACATTATATATATATATATACACACCATACCCTTAACATATAATAGCATATCTATATTATATATAAATATTTATCTAGATATTTGACTGATAGCATACAAGAAATATACTTTAAACATGTATATATTCGCCTAAATATATATAAAAATTTAATACTATAAAACTGTAAACATGAATACAATAGACTCACACAAACCGATCATATATATAACTATCGAACACTTTATATGCATACAACTAACATATTTGCAGCAATCTATTAGAAACGTATGCATTTGAAATCAATTTTATGTATAAAATAAAATATATAGGCTTATGACATAATATAATATTATATAACTACAAAATAAACAAAAGAAGGTAAGGCAGCCTAAATACAATACCTTAAAACCCATACTGCAACGCAATATGCAAAAATAGTTTGGACAAAACAAGGCTGCATATAAAATAAACTAATATAAAGATAATTTATACAAACTCACCTACGAATGCAACAGAGGAGGAGGAGAGGGGAGAAACTACTCGAAGAGATGGAAGAAAATAGGAAGGTGGGTTTAAACTACTGTTGTGGCCGTGGCTTGTTGTGGGTTGTCAGCTTCAAGGTGGCAGGTCGACGTGGGTGGCTCAGGGGAAGATCGAGGAGAGGGGAGCCGGCCCTGGGTGATGGCTTACGAGGTGCTGGCGGTTGTGGGTTGGAGTGGGTGTGGGCGTGTATCAGGCGACATGGTAGGGTACACTTCGTGTTGGAAGGAAACGAACGAAATAATAATAATAATAATAATAATAATAATAATAATAATAATAATAATAATAATAATAATAATAAAAGAAAGAAAAAGAGAAAGAAGGAGAGCCACAGGGAAAAAGCAGAGCAAAAGAAAAAAATGAACGTGCCCTTGGATTTTGAGATGACGAGAAAAAGTGGAAAAGGCACGAATATAAATAGAATTACGGGCAACGGTCACGCTAAGATTTAGCTGAAGAATTAAAGCAATTTATTTTGTTGTTTGGACTGCACATTTTAATTTTGAAACCGAAGGAAAAGGAAAAAGTAAAGTCACAATTTATGGTACCGTTACAACGAACCGTTTTTATTGCTTTCGTCGCATATCGGATCTTAAAATACAAAACTAAATATACCATGATGATCAGCACGACGATATGACTAGAATGGCACATGGATAATACTGATATGATCAAATTATAAAAACTCATATTTTCGCTACCGAAAATGCTGCTAAAATGCAGAAAATAAGACAAACGAAGCCATAGAGATCCGAATTTTCCAAAACGGATCACGATGTCATTCTCAGAAGATGATTTACAAATTTATTATTTAAAAATATTCAGGTTTGAAAAACATTTTATTATCATCAAATATTAACTAGTTTGAATTGAACTAGAATTACACAAAAAATAAACTTGCATATCCTCTGATGAAAATTTACCATTTGCTATGTTTAATTAGACGTATTCCAAATAACAAATTTTTATTTCAAATTTCAATTATCTAAAAATTCACAAAATTTCAGTTCATTATATTATTAAAACTAATAAAATTTACGGGTCATTACAAAGATCGAAAGAACCCCCTCGATGGAACTAACACAGTTGATCAGCCATGGCCATTCGTAATCTGAGGAATTGATCCGATTGGTGCACTACCAATAGTTTAGGGAGAAGCTGAATAAGTTATTATTGTTGTTGACTGTTTCACCATATAGCCGAAGCGGAACCACTGGCCACTTCTACCACAATGAAAGTCATTAACATTGTTACTAAATATATCATTTATGAGTTTGGGCTGCCATAGAAAATCATTACGGACAATGAGGCTCAATTCGAAAGCGTCGAGTTCAAAAACTTTTGCAAATGCATCTGAATCAAGAAAAGCTTTTCCGCTGTTGCACATCCTCAGGAAAATGGGTAAGTTGAAGCAGTCAATAAGATCATCAAGTCCACCGTCAAAAAATGGCTAACTAAAGCAAAACGAAATTAGGTCGATGAACTTCCACTCACACTATGGTCCTACAGGACAACGAACAAATCTACAACTACGCGCTCTCCGTTCTCCCTAGCATATGGTTTAGAAGCAATGATCCCTGTTGAGCTAGAAGTGCCTTCTCGTTAGAGGTGAAACTTTAGTCAAAGACAGAACGAACAACTCCTACTCCAGCCACTTTATATGGTCGTTGAGAAAAGGGAAGAAGTCGAGTTAAGAACTACCACTCACCAAAAAAGGGTCGTAGGTTACTTCAACTCCAAAGTTCATAATCGCACCTTTAAAGTAGAAGACCTTGTCCTTAAGAGGGTCTACCCTATACTATGTGTACAGATAAAACTCGAAAGTATGTGATGATCAAAAGCTAAGGGATGGCACATTCAAGCTAACAACCAATGATGGAATCCAACTTCCCCGAGCATGGAACAACAAATTGTTGCATAGTTACTATATCTAAGATTATCTTATGTATTTTCTACTTCTAGTAAATAATCCATCCCAAGATACCCTAAGCATTGTAGATAGGCAAGACTTGCCCAACTTTATTAATAAAAATTGCCTTACTTTTTGAACCAATGAAACTATGTTCACAAAAGTAACCCACCGAGTCGACGGGGTCAAATCAACTCGAAACCATTTGATTGCTGCTTGAGATAGTGGAACCATGCTCAAGTACACTCCACTTTCCCACCGGGTCGACGGAAGCAAATCGACTCAAACCGTTGGATCGGTGGAACCCGATCCCCGTGTTCTAGGAACTGATGTTACTCCGGCAACGCTGGGAAGGCCCAAATAAAAGCAGTGCATTTCGTAAGCCGCGCATCGCTTCTTGGACTATGGAATCACATCCAAGCAAGCACAACATTAAAAGCCACGCACCCCAAAAGTTGCGTAGTACTTTTTGAGTCGTGGAATCTTTCTCTCGAAACATGAACTCCTCACGTTGCCTGAAGATTGGTAACGTCGAGAAATTCCAAATCATTCTAGATTGATGGCTTATATCGATCCCAAAAGCCATGCATCCCATAAGCCACGCACACTCCCAAAAGCAGTGCATTTCATATGTCGTGCGCACTCTTAAGTACCGGTATTGTCCAGGAAAAACCGAGAAACTCGTCCATTATAGAAATAATAAGAATCAAACCACTCCTACTATCGGAAGTAATAGGCATGAATCCAACAATGTCAAACAACTACAAATCCACGGAGAATTCCATTTATTGATCGAAAATATCTACAAGTTCTTGAAGATAGGAACAGCAAAACAGGTCCGATTACAGACATCCAAAAAGTCACTTGGATCAACCAGTCATATGTTTAGTGTTTGAAGTAAACAGTCCCGTGAACTAGGAGGTACACACACCAATGCTAAAAACAAAAAATAGAACAAAAAAGCCAAGTACTTCATAGTTCTGTTACTCCAAAGCTACAGAATTTTGGAGGTAATCATAAGACTAGATAAAATAAAATAGCGGTAAATTAAATTGGCTAAGTGCATAAAATGTAGATAAGTAGACAGATAAAGTGACAATCAAAATGTCAACATTGTATTACTTATAGATTTTTCTATACAAAGTCAAAACGTGGGGACCGTACCCACACAATATCGGCCAACAAAAAGGAAAATACAGATTCCTACAAGAATTAAAGCAATAAGTACAGACTCTGCACTTGAACAAAACATGTATCAAACAAAATAGAATGTCCCAAAACTAGCTCCATAGTTGCTCGAGCCTATCCATGCCTCTTTCCACCGCTTCACTTTCCACCTTTAGTCGGGTGTTTCTTCTTCCTTTCAGAGTCCCTACCAGGAGTAGTGTCGCTGTCTGAAACATCAACTATCTCCACGGCGTCGGCATCTCCTCCCTTCTCTTTGATCTTCATGGAAGACTCCACAATGGTCTTGCGCTTTCGGGATTTGTGGGAGCTCCTCGAAGATTTTCTCTTCTCGACCTTTTCCTTCTTAACGGCCACCATTAGCTGTTCAGATTTATGTAGCTGGCTATTTTCATCCTCCTGCTCTCGAGCTTTAGTTGCCATCAAATCTCCTTCTAAAGAAACAAAAGGGTCGTCTAGGCTGTGCAATGTAGCAATGTTCTCGGATTCTAGCCCTGAATGTGAGTTGGACACAAGTGCGACAATCGAAGCAGCTATAGAAACAAGCGTCAAAGCGGTTGAAATAGCAGCAAGTCCAGGCATCGAAGAAATCGACAGGTCAGTACGTAAAGAAGATGGACCTATAAGATCAAAAAAGAAAGCACTAAGTTCATCTTATTCTTGAAGCGTGCGCTGAAAATTCTCAAACTCGGGGGAAACAAGAAGGTTACCTACATCAGAGGAATGGATGAGAATTTCAATCTCATATTCCCCATCTTCACCTTCTTTTGATGGCTGCACAATCTTAGTAGAAGTTCCAAGACCACCCGAAGTTTCAGAGACAACTGCCAAAGGGGCAGAAGACAAGGCATCACCAGCCGAACTTGCTAACTGATCGCAAGGCTGATTTGATGATTAGCAGGCTCGAAAATGAAAGGCTCTAGGAAAGTTTTGGCCATTGCAGTCGTAGCAGCATCGGTAGCCTCTTGTTCCCTCTCAATTCAAATGATCTCTTGGCCTTCTACCAGAGCTTTATTCGATTCTTCATTGAGGTAGGCATCCTCCAACTCTTGCTTGTTATATACGTCTCCATTCTCTCAGAAATAGGCTAGGACTTCATCCCAAACCATGGCAAGAGTACGTAGAAAATATGGGACCCAAATAGTTGAGGCATCCCTGATGCAGCAAGGAGTTAGCATATAAATTTAAGATGGTATCATCCATCTTCTTTTTAAACTACAACTCCAAGTGATCCATTGTTACGTCAGTCTTCTCAACCCACTCGGGTCTTCTTGGTGCTAAGTTGCATGACTCTTTCCAATAGCGAAGCGATCATTTGAACTTGATTAGAAATTCTCTTGTCATGGGATTCCATAATTCTTATGTATTCAACAATTGTATTTTTATGTGTTTCAACAACTTTGTCATGATTAGTGATAATTTTCTTCTAAGCTTAAATGATCATGTCACGGGATTCAAGCTCCTCTTTCAGCTTAACTTTGTCCGCGTAGGCCTTTTTGATTTCATCTCAAAATACGATCACTATTTTTCATGGGCCTCTTTCGTTCCTTCAGCAAGCTGGCGCCGTTCTTACTCTCTCGGAGTGTAGTGTCCTTCTCTTGCATCAATCGCTTGATTCTAGCATCACGTTCCGCTAATGCCCTCTCGTATTTGTCTTTCTCTGATTCAAAGGAGAGGATCTCTTGATAATTATTGTGGTTCCTGTCTGCTAGCTGCTTGCAAAACTTTTCCAACCCTCCAGCATGATTTAAATCACTGTAAATTACCTGAAGATGGGGCATATAGGAATCTTTACGGATCGGACACAAGTCATTGTCAAACTTAATTCCCTTTAAAAACTACCCAAGAAGCGCAGCTTCTAGTCTAGGGAGATCAGAAGAAATAATATAAGCCGACCTCCTGTAAGGACGTGAAGGACCAAAAGTGGGAACCATGTGAGTCGATGGAGTTTAGAATGAAAATGAAACTTGAACAGTGGAAGCCGGAACTTCAAGTCCGACAGAGATTGGAGTCGAGGTAAAAGCTTGATGCTTGGAGGGATGAGAATTACGATCAACCTTTGGCTTCTTGGACGGCTCTTCTCGGTCTTCAGGGTTTTTCTCTTCTCGTAACCACTCTTATACATCCTACCCCGTTCTCTGTCGTCCGGGTGTTGTGCTTCGGCTTCTAAGTCTTTTCACTTTCTCCACTCTTTCTCGGTTTCACAGGACTGGTGGCGGCTTGAAGACTGTCTTGGCCAACGTTGCGAATCAGTGAATTGTTTAAGATCCTCATAAAGTCCACGGCCTCTCATGATACCTGATATGAAGAATAAATAAAGAGCTTTAGCAATGAGAGATGGACCTAAATAATGCATATGTAAGTGAATGTGATCCTAATGAAATGTGTAATATGTCTTAAACGGCCTAAAAGGACATTACAAGCCAAATTGGGAAGCCACTGTGGTAGAAATCAGGATAACTCTAGGCATGATATGACCAGGCTTAGGAGACGACCCCTTGAATTCAAAATCTTCTCACATGAGTTCATCGATATCTATGTAAACGTTGCTTAAATCCCCAAAGTCAATACAGGTTTCCTTAAGCGGGGAATCCCGAAGTCGCTCGGTTGTTGGGGAGCTCTTAATCACTAATCTCTTGAGGAGGCAAATCTGAAAGAATGGGACTCATTCTCGGAGTTTCATCGCACGATTCTAAGTCCCTAACAACCGAACTTGAATCGAAATTGTCATCCCCGGAGTAGGAATCATAACTGCTGCTGCCCACAACTTCGCTCTCCTTTTTTTGTCACTGCAGCATTGCCCTCACGTACTTGAATTCTTCTTTCCCCTCCTCTGGAATCGGGGGCATTATAGCCGAGCAGTTGGCTTCAGTCGTAACACCCATTCCTTCATGAATTTCTTCAGCTAACTCACCAGATGGACCTTCTCTTTTAGGTAGATTGCCCTCTTCGGAGTCGTGTGATAAAGAAGTGGAACATGTTCATACTATGGAACAAGAAGGAGACAGAACTTCAACGGCCATGGCCGATCTCCCGAGATGCAATAGCCCATACTAAAGTAAGTTCTCGTTCGTCAGGAAAAAGATGATCGATCTCTCCATGGCATCTACGACCTTCAAAGTATGAAAAATCGAATTGAGTGATGGATCCTTATTCTGCCTCGGAATAACTATAATAAATATTCAATTTATCAGAAGTTCCATAGCGATGTGTTAAATACCAATAAGCAAAAGAGAGAACTTACCCCCCACCGCTCAAAGACGATTAAATCCCTCGAGACAAACGAACAAAGAAATATTGGGTCTTGAATTGGGGTTGCTTTGAAGCTATAACACGATCTTTAAGTTTCTTTATGCCTCAATGACGACAAGGGGTGGAAACTTGTCTCTCCTCTTGATTAAGAGAAAATATCTCAACTGGTCGAAACTCGGGGCACGATTAATTATCCACATGAACAAGACATGAAGGTAAGTCAGGTTCGCGTAACCATTAGGATAAATCGAAAATGGAGCGATCCCCAAGTTCAGAAGAGTTTCTTTCAAGAAGTAACTAAAGAGGGCACTGCTCCATTTAAGTACATATACCGATGGCAAGTGGGGTATCCCGAAGGCGGCATATATGCAAACTCACTCTTCTCTAGAAGGCGCACATTGTTGTTCGAATTGCTGTGTTGTAAGCAAATATTATGTATAATTTAATGGAGAATACGGAGGAAGCTGTCTCCAAGGGATTAAGTAGAACTCTGAAATTTAGAGGAGTCCGATCTACATCTAGACCAACTAGAACCAGTTGACCATATTCAGCTTGTGGTACTGAAGGGGTAGAGGCTACCGAAACTATTTACGAAGGCATGACAGATGATGATTTAGCTTTTCAAATTGTTGGACTTCCCCCATTGGACTTGCTGTGAGAAGATGGGTGCTTCACTCTATACAACAAAACTTGCATCTAACATGGTCAGGTAATTCTATCTTTAACTAAGAATCCCCCTAAGATACTTGAATTTCGAAAGAGTATCGATTTATGCCGATGCATCGGGTTTCAAGTGTAGACTGGGGCAAGTCTAGTGTGTTATCTATGTGGGATGGGCTCAGTGTCCCGAACACTACAAACGCTCTATCTCGTATATATAGTTCACATGCAGTGAAAAATGAAAAGACCATCTCGTATCATTTACTGAAGTTATTTCTCCTACACTTAACCGTTATCGATCAACAGATCCCCTGTCCAAAGCATCACGGGAAGCTCTTCCCATTTTAGGTACACCAAATGTGCAATAATGGGACCAATTCGAACTCTTCGGAAGGCGATAACAACATAAACTACACGTAAGATGCTACCCAATGCTGTTATCACCCCTTGGAAGAACCACAACCAGTTCGCAAGATGTCGGATTAACAATGTAACTTAATGTAAGTCAATTCTAATTCTCTGGATGAAGATAGCAAAACATGTCAAGCACCGGGGAACAGCTCGAATTTTGTTCCATGAAGAACCCAAGGTTCGATTTACTATCTTTTTTTAAAAAATCGCAATAAATTGAATTCTCCATAGTGATCACCACTAATCCAACCTCATCGCCAAATTGCTAAACAAATACCAAATTCCATACCACCCACCTTAAATCAAAAATCAAAGGGTGAGAATAGTCAAAGCATAAGTCAGCAGTGATCCAAGGTAAGTGGGTCGATGGCGATCCAAATTGGCGAAGTTTCGGTTGGTAAAGGCTGGCCCAAGACTGCGGCAAGGCAAGATAAGGTCGACGGCAAGAGGCTTCGACGATGGATGGCCGACAACGGCGATAGACGGAGTTAGGTTTTTGGTTGGATTTAGGTTGGGTCATAGGAGAACTTAGCTTGAATCGTTGAATGAAAATGTGAAGGAGGGTAGATCGACTCAGATGGATTAAATAGAACGGTGGACGAAAAAAAATGGCTAAGTCCTTGGATCGCTAGTGATCCATGGACTAGCGATCCATATGATTGCAACCAAATTTTCCAAAACTCTTTAAGCGTGATATAAGTATCTTTTGCGAGTGCATTGAAATTTATGGGATTAAAATTTGTTAATTATGTTAGTAACGATGATTCATGTACCAATTCAACTGACTATGGAATAACCAGAGCCAAATTAGCATGATGGCCCTAAAACGATCACTTGACCCTCACCAAACGTGAACTCAAAAGCGTAACTTCTAGAGCATACCTTGCTTTCAACAAAAGCATACTCTGGGGGGCAAACGTTATCCGAGTTTTTGACCCAGTGGAATTCAAAGGAAGTTAGCGAATCTATGACGAGTCAGAACAACTCAATAATTAACCAAAAGGACCAGAAGAAGGAACCCATAAAGACTCAAGCAAAAGAAGTCGAAATTCTTCTAAGGTGATGGATCGCTAGCGATCCATAACGCTCGTGGATCCTCTCATCCCTTGCACCATGATCCAGAAGGTGTTCTAGGAATGTCCGCTAAGTTTAGGGGCATTCCAAGCTAGTTAGATGGAGAAGTAAGCACTCATCTGATTCCATCAGCAGTTCACTGCAATTACCACATGAATCATCATCAAAACAAAGTATCTAGTCATGAAATTACATGTAGAGCATCTACACAAGGTAGGAACGTGATCCAAAGGGAACGAGCCAAAAATACTCTAACCCCATAGATCGCTAGAGATCCATGCCATGTGGATAGCTAGCGATCCATCATATTGGGTCAGCTCGTTCTGTAATTTTTGGAGCGCCTTTGTACCTTCGAATGGAAGTCTTTGTCGAAGCAGCTGTAGCCCAAGTGCTCTCCAACCCCTATAAATACAATTCTACCTTCAACATAAAAAGTGTCTTTTGGATGGCTGCCGAAACTATGCAGAAACTATTCTTCGCTCTTCTTCTCCCACAGAACAGTCATCAAAATGGTTCGTTGTGATTCTCCAATGAACTCTGACTCTGGTGACTTGATTCAACTTAAAAGATCTAGTCAAATTGTTATCATATTCAACTTGTACTGGCAATCAATCAATAACAAAAGTTATAAAGTGGATGTAGGCTTCATTAGCAGCCGAATCACTATAAAAATCCCATGCCTTTTTACTTTATTTGCAAGTTAATACTTTTTGTCTCTATTTTATTTTCCTTGATCATAAACAGGGCGGGTGCTTTCACACTCATTCTAGGTTGTTGAACCATTTTTTTGTTAACAAAGACCAACTTATGAAGGGAATACAGATTCCAAATTTTAAATAATATCGACGAAGGTAAGACTATTTTAGTTACATCTTTACTTTAGACAATGGGGATGGTAGTTGGAAAAGTTCCAAACAAGAAACACTTAGAATCCAATGATGTTGTTTTGTGATAGAGACATTGCTTTGAGTTGACAATCGTTGACCATGATACTAATCTCATATAAGTGAGGAGACGAATTCTCTATTGAATAATGTTTCAATACCATTGTTTTAACTTAGACCCAATTATGGTTGTTCGATGGACATGTGTCACAATTTAACTATAATCAAAGTGGAGTGTCTACATTGAAGTTTAACGGTATTCATAAGTCGAGAGATCGGTGTAATAATGTCAATTTGATATTCTCTGTTTAACCATAGTTATATTAACCAAAAGTAAACTATCGTGTGAGTTATTTCATAGTAATCTAATAACAATCAGTACGTAACCCTTTGGTACCCCTAGCGGCCATGAGTAATACACGGTCCAATATTTGGAGAGCGTTGCGCGCTCTAATCTCAATTAATGTATTGATATCATGTCACGAAACACCTTGACTAGAAATATCTAAAACAATATATTATTTTCATCATGTTAAATTTGTCATGATCACAACAACTTGTTATTACTATTATCCTGTAATTGATATGAGTTTCAGCCCGAACCCGACCACATTATTAATGCGGGTACAGGTTTAGCTCCAAGTATCCAGGCCCGACCTAGATACCATTAGAATTGCGTATAGTTTGATCATAACCTCGCATGGTTTGGGCCTAACCTAATTATTAGTTTTCTATGTATAAAAACATTTGAGTGCGTATGTTATTCGTTTACCATTTTATTTGTTTGCATGCAAAAGTTTTTGCTTACTTTACAATAAACTTGTATTCATCACTACCCAAATTTTATGCTAATATTATTCGTGTATAATTTTTACCAAAATTACAAGTTTAAAGTATGTTTTAGGATAAATATTATTAGTTGGGTACATGGATATTATCCAACGAGCTTGAAAAGTCCGAGGGGGCGGGCTTGGATATTGGGTTCAAAATTCAAGTTCGGGTTTTAAGGTACTCCACCTGTTAACATGCCTAATACTGTTAAAAAACATATCGTTTAAGAATTTTCTATTATATATACTTAAATTAAATAAATAGTTAACATAGCACAATATGATGAGTATATAATAGAAAGAAAAAACATCTTTTATTTTGAACAAGATTTTATTGCAGAGTTGATAATTTACAACAAAATATAGAATTGCCTCCAAGGCATACCTCTAACTCTATCATATTTGTCATATTGTGATATGTTAATTAATTATTCAATTCAATTATATTAAGTAGAAATACTTAAATGATATGTTACATGATAGCAAATACAATGTGTTATGATTATGTGATGTTTATCACATCAAAAATAACATATTATTTTAAATATCCCTCATCAAGATGTTTTGAGAGAAGATCTATACATCTGTTGAGACCAGAGTACATAATGCTCTATAAATGTTGGGCAATATATTACTCATCACTGTTGGGGCACCAAGAGGTTGTATATCGATAGTTATAAGATAACCATGGAAATACTCACTCGATAATTTTCTATTGGTTAATATAACTAAGGTCAAACAAAGAATCTCGAAGATGATGTTGCATAATTCTCTCGACTTGTGAATGCTGTTGAACTTCAATATGGACACTCCACTTTTATTATAGTTCAATCATGGCGCAGCGACCATCGAGCGACTATGGTTGGGTCTGATTTAATGCATTAGAAGTGAAACAATATTCAATAGAGAATTCATCTCCTTGGTTATATGAGGTTAATATCACGGTCAACTATAGTTAACTCAAAGTCAAAGTCTTCGGCCAGAGCGGTACAAATAGTTGTTATTATTGAATTAAGGACTTTGTGTTTAGACTAATCGAAATGTGGACAATACTGGAATTTTGACAAAAATCAAATTCCATAAGTCCTAAAGTTACATAGTTTTGACAAAGAGAATTGGTGTAAATAATTATGTTACTATTAGACCCCGCTTGACATAGTAAAAGATTTTACCAAAAAAAATGTATAATTAAAAATTCGACCAAATTATCATACCACAAGCTAAGGTGATATGAGACTGTTATTCTAATTATTCGATATAAATCAATAATTAAATTTACATATACGAGTCGATGGAAATTTAAATTTGATTTAAAATAATTATTTATTAAATGGGCTTAGGACTTTTGAAGGACCATCCAGGCATAATGATGGTCTACCACAAGGTGCAAAAGGGAAGTACTTTAAGAGTTGAAAATGGTTTATAAAAGATTATTTAAGAATGAGTAAAAGAAGGAGATACTTTCTCCTCATTTATCTTTTCTTAATGCTACTTAAACTCACCACCTCACTTCAATTGTTGCTCCATCCTTTTCCCTAGCTTGACCATGAGTTTCATGGGGCTCTAGCCGAAAAAAATTCAAGAGAAAATCAAATAAAAATAAAAACAAACGTGGTGCTTTAGATCGTTGCAATTTCTGAAAGGGATTCAATTGAATCCAAGATTCTTTTATTCACTCAAGATGTGAATCCAAAGCAACTTCTTAAGGTAACCGCTATACCCCATTTTCAATTAAATACATTATCATGATGGTGTAGATTAGATCTTTTATATTTTACAACGAATTTACATGTGCCTATGTTGTCTGATTTACTTCATGAATATAAACTAACTTAGATATAAATAATTTGATAAAATACTATCATTATAATAATATTTTTGGCCATAGCTTTTTAAATAAGTAACTAATGTTGTTTGAATTTTAAAACCATTTTTATTAGTTAAAATAATTTTATAATATTTTAAATATACACACACACACAAAGACACAGATATATACATATATATTATTACAGACATGCTCTCGCCTTAGAAAAAATTAATTTTATTCATTTCTTTCATAGATTAATAATCAATAAGTATTTTTAAATCATTGTATATACATATGTGTGTTTTATTAAAAATCCATATGGATTTTAGGAAAAATATTATTATTTGAAAAATTCTATAACAGAAAGTATATATTTTAATATACACACACATATGTATTTTACTAATAATTTTATTATATTTATAAATAAATTAAATTTATAAAATTTAATATATTTTTCGAATATAAATAATTTCATATATATGTATATACATATTATATTTTTAATTACAAATTTTTTAATAGATATTTAAATCATAAAATTAATTTTGAAATTTTATGTCAAAACTAGATTTTATGATATTAGTGTTAAATTTCAAAATAAGTTGAATTTGTAAAAATTAATTTGATTAAAAATATATATTATTATAATTATTATTTTGATATATATATATATATATATATATGTATGTATGTATATGTATATATATATGTATATGTATATGTATGTATGTATGTATATGTATGTATGTATAATTTCAAATGAAACTATGGACGATAAAAGTCATATATAATGGGCAATTGTGTCCATGTAAATCCCAATACATATAAACGTATACATTAATTATGTACACCATTTACATGTTGCACGTGCACTATACCTATATAAGTATATTTGATACGCTTATAACAACATAACTAATTTAAAATTAATAAAACTTCTTTTAAACAAATTAAATAAAATAATACTTTATTTAAAATAAGTTTAGATTGGATCCAAAATTGAAAAGAAGTTGTAGTACACCCATTTAACCCATTGAGACCCAAGCCGGTTCCATTATGGATGTGAACTGTGTATTATTTAATCAATTAATATGGTGCCAATGTGGTCATCCGCTTTATGCACTTCACATGTATTTTGCACTGCAAAAGGTTATGCCTGTATAATATCAGTTCAGAAAGGATGCTTATATGGGAATATGGGGAATATGCTTTAGGATGAGTCATGTCACAGAAGGAATAGCCTATAATTGACTGCTAAGTGAAGACTTTTGTGTGTGTGTATATATATACATATTTGTGTGTGTACGCATATCAATATATGTATACGTTTAATTTAGTTAACTTTTAATTAATTTTATTTAATAAAGTCATTTATTTAAACAATTAATTAAATATTTAAATTAATTTGAAAATTTAATATAATTTATCTTAACAAATTTAAGATAAATATATAATTATAGTTACATACATTTTTTTTTAAAGTGGGTTAATTTATTAATAATTAGCAAATAAAGTACACGCATAATGCAGAGCATGAGTACAAAAATAAACTACCCTTACAATCACAAACCCCGATATCCACAAAGCCTACCCAGTTCAACCCAATAACTCAAAACCTTCATCATAAAAATCTAAGACCAAAGAAGTTGCTGCTCTATCATGGATCGAAGAGTAAATTCCATTATGGCATCAAATATGCGTATTCTATCTCATCTTCATAGTAGAAGAGGCTTGCTCTTTGCCCACCATTCAAGGAAACAATGACTATATAATACAAGCACTGTAATCATCTCACGTGCATTGATAATCTTTGTTTTCAATCTGCAAATAAGGGGTTCATGTAGACTGAAAACTCATACCAGTAGTCTATGGTTGTCACTGATGATTAGATTTTTAGAACACGATGATTGATAAGGCTAGAAGAAGTGTACCTGTAATTTGTGACAGAACTGGGTCGCCTGGGCATGAAGAAGATGAAGTTTCAATATGAGATAGCAGATTCATTTTACCCGAGTCGTTGAAGCTCTTATACAGCACCAAGTCGGCATTACAATAAACTGTAGCATCAATTCCTGCTTTCACTCAGCATATAATCTGATAATGTGAGAGCCTGTTTCGCCATGCAAGGGAAGCAAAGGGATGCTATGCGGATCACATGAATTGTTTTTTAACAACACCGCAAATATCACTAATCCAATCATGATGCCAAATACAAAAACAAACCACAAATATTAACTATATTAGGCACTGAAGATTAAACGTGTTGAGTACTTGCGGGCTGCTAAATAAATGATCACCAAATCAAAAATTTGAAAGTCGGTTACAGTATTCTTACCAAATCGTGGTTTAGGCTATCGGCATATGATTTTATACATCATAACGTTGAAATCGCCTCACGAATTCCAAATCCTACTTTCCAGATCCCCAAATCAAAATCAAGTGCGAAAACAGAGACGAAATTGGCATAGAATATTGGTCGAAGACATGGCGCCTTTCACTTCTGAGTCTCGATATCGGTTAGCTTATATCACCTTATGATTTGGGGTCATCAGAAATGGTTTCAGGCTTTAGTAGAGAGGAAATGAAGTTTAAGCATGGATCGCCTATTGGTTTTCTCCCCATGGGAGTGAAAACTGTTTTTTATCACGCACACGTATGTATTAGTTAACCTTTCAATTAATTATCTTATTTTATTCAATTAGTCAAATGAATTATATATACACAAACACACTAAAATTTTGAATTTTGAAATTAACTATTTAATTTTCTAAACGTTTTTGAAAATTTTAAATTTATTTTATAACCTTTGTAAAATTTCATTTTATAATTTAAATTTAACTTAAATTTTAATTATATTTTTAAAATTTTAAATCTTCATTTGAAGATTGGCCCCAGGCTTAAATAGGTATGGACCGTATGTTTGGAGGCACCTTTTGGACGTACTTCACCCATTGGCTAGACCAATAGCCGAAAGAGGAGAATACCCGATCATTCAACCTTAAATCTAGATTCTACTTTTCTAAACACCACGGATAGATAGGTTTAGTTTGTTGGTCCAAAATGTTGAGTAATTAGATTGTGAGAGCATTTGGGCTCTCATACCATTGTTGGAACTGACTCGGCCTACAGCGTGTGAAATGAGTAAATTCTAAAAAAAACCTTCCTAACTAGATCTTAATGGGCCTAAAAATCCAATGTGTTGTACTATACTCAATCTAGTCGGTTTAAATAATATCAAAATTTATTTAATCTCTAATTTAATTTTTATATAGATTAGAGTATGTCAATATACACTACTATGTACAAATGATGTGCATGTGCAACATAGCAATACGTACGTTATTAATACATATATAGATGTTGGGATTTACATCTACAACGTATACATTTGACATTTATATGTGCATTGGTTAACTCAAAGCATTGATCAAATATACATACATATATGTATGTATATAAGTTGAAATTTATATGCAAATTAAATTAAATAAACTTTTAAAATATCTAAATTGATTTTAACCAAGTCAATAAAATTAAAGTGAATTTTTTTTTTTGAAAACTAAAAGTTTAATTTTTTATAATATCTAATTTTGACTTGGTAAAATACTTTAGAATTCAAATCAAGATATATAAAATTCTATTAAATATGTTTTAATTATTTCAATAAAGATATTTATATATTATAAAATATACTTACCGTCGAAAATAAAAAATGAAATAAATAATTTATTTAAAAGCATAAAAGAATTAATGCATATATTTTATAATAAAATAATTAAACTTGTTAGAACCTCAATTGTTGGATTTTAATGACAACAACTATACAATTATGTCAAAGAATCTCTAAGCTAATTTGCAGCTACACGAGCATCAAAAAGAGACAAACAAATACATTCAAAACAAAGATACACAGTACAAAAAAGATGAAAGAATGTATATGGAGATAGAAGAAGAGATATACACGATAGAAACAAGACGAAGGTGGCAAACAAAGTTTTATTAGTCATAGAGTGTCGTGTCTAGAGTTTATAAATGTTAAAATCTTCTCCAAATGGTATACACACATATACATTCATATTTTAAATGAAAAATCAAGTTTTCAAAAATTGCATGGAGCGGAACTCAAACCTGGGTCTCTAGTTTAGAAGGCAAGTGCTCTAACCAAACGAGTTATGATACCTTTAGTTATAGGCTAAATTCAGACATCTGAGATACTTTATTCAGACGTTTGAATGCTGAAACAACATTATTGTTCCACAATATTCAGACGTCTGAATAAAATCATTCAGACGGCTGAATTAGGCCAAAAACAGCCTATATCTTTGTTGTTTGCGTTTCAACTTAATTCAGAAGTCTGAATTATTTTATTCAGACTTCTGAATATTTCTCAACAGCTTTTTCATGAATAGAAGCTTCTCTTCATCGAAGAGAAACGTTTTCAAAATCAACGGTTGCGCCTGTTCTTTTCAGTATAACTTTTCGTATATAGTTGTAACTCTTTATACACTATATACAGATTACAGAATTCAATAAACAATTAACCAAAACCGAATTTACTTTTAGCATTCTTGGATTCTCATCTATTCTCAAGCTTTCAAATTGCACTCAAATTGCTTACATGCTTTGATCATTAATCACTTTATCTTCCACAATTCTCAAAGCACATCAAACTATATATCATAAGGAGAAGATTATAGGAAGAATGTACTTAATTGACTTACCAGTGTTATTTAAGAACAAACTACAGTCAGATACATTTGTTATTTGTAAAGAAGCCATGTTCGGTTGCTCAGGCAGTTGAATTCCTATTCGGTTGCTTAGGCGGGTGAAGTCCTGTGCAGTTGCTTAGGCAGTGTAAACCTGTTCCTCCGGGTTAAATGAGGGTTGTTGTAGTTGAAATTCCAGAAGGAGTCTGAGACTAGACGTAGAACATGAAGTTTGAACCAGTATAAAAATTCATGGTGTGCTTGTTTTATTTTACTTATTTACATTGTTATAGTAACTTAGTTTATTTCCACACTAGTATAATATAATTCCATATAACATGATCCGCACTGTCTTTTCATTTGGTATCAGACCATAGCTCTTCTTTTAATTTGGTATTAGAGCCTGGTATTCTAGAAATCGTAACAACATCCTAGAATAAATGGCTACAAAAAGATCTACTCAAGGCAATAAGAAGAGGAAGAGAAATAAAGAAAAATCAAAGGAGCAAAAAAACAAATGCTTCATGGAAAAAGATAATGAGGTTAGTGATCTAACTTTTGATGATATGATAGAAATAAATTCTGAACTTCTAGACACTTTAAAGAGTCTCAAAAGAAAATATAAGGAAGCTCTGGAAAATCAAAAGAAAGTAGAATTCGAAAGAGATATCCTTAAAGATGAGAAGAAAATATTAGAAGAAGAACTTGAGAAAATTCAAGACTCTCTGACAATTCTCAACTCGCTCTATTAAGTCAAGAAATAGAAGCTCAAAAAGAAAAGAATAATGCTCTAGCTTCTGACAATCATGAGTAAAAAGCAAAAATTAAAATTGTTGAGTTAGATAACACTAGTATTAAAACTAAGCTTGATGACATTACTAAATATATTTCCAATTTTAATAAAGGGAGTGAAAATTTATCCAGAATTATTGAAAATTCTCAACCTGCTTCAAGTAAGAAGGGATTAGGTTATGTTAAGAATTCAAAAGCTCACAATGATAAAAGTGGTTTAGGATATAATAAAACTGATCGTGGAAATAGCACTAGATATGCCTTCATGTATAGTAAATATGATAGTGCTAGTACTAAATTTCGAGTAAAGTCTAAATCCAATTTTTATATAAATTCAAATACTGCTATTACGAATAATGTTTATAATTTCTCTAGAAGTACAAAATCATTGAATGGAAATATGAATAAAAATTATCTAAGTATTTGGGTTCCTGTTAATTGGAAAAATAGAGAAAAATACATTAATGATTATTTTGATACGGTAGTTAATAATGAAAATTATGTTTATAAAGGTTCAACCACACCCAAATGGGTATGGTTTCCTAAGACCTAACCGCCCCGGACCCTAACATAGTAAGTGGGTACCAAAAATAATTATTATTTATTGCAGGCACTCGGAGAAACAAAAGGAAAATGATAGATTTTGGAATTTTAAAGAATGTTCCATATGTTTAATAGAATTGCGTGCCTACAATGAAATATGGACTTCAGCAAATATGGTAAAATCTAATTTATTTTTCCTTCATAATCAATAATGAGTTTATCTCGTTATTTACAAGATATTTTATATAATTTATTAAACTCCCTTATTCTTTTTAATAATGACAAAGGGGGAGAAATTCATATGCATATTAATTGAGGGAGATATTATACTTAGGGGGAGATGTTATATTTAGGGGGAGCTTATATAGAATGAATTTTTTTTAAATTTGTATAGTTGTCATCGTCAAAAAGGGGGAGAATGTTAAAACCTCAATTATTGGATTTTAATGACTTAAAACCTCAATTATTGGATTTTAATGACAACAACTATACAATTATGTCAAAAAATCTCTAAGCTAATTTGTAGGAGCATTAAAAAGAGACAAACAAATACATTCAAAACAAAGATACACAGTACAAAAAGGATGAAAGAATGTATATGGAGATACAAGAAGAGATATAAACGATAAAGACCAGACGAAGGTAACAAAAAAAGTTTTATTAGTCATAGAGTGTCTTGTCTATAGTTTATAAATGTTAAAATCTTCTCCAAATGGTATACACACATATACATTCATATTTTAAATGAAAAATCAACTTTTCAAAAATTACATGGAGCGGGACTCAAACCTGGGTCTCTGGTTTAGAAGGCAAGTGCTCTAACCAAATGAGCTATGATACTTTTTTTTGCAGGCTAAATTCAAACGTCTGAAATACTTCATTCAGACGTCTGAATGCTGAAACAACATTATTGTTCCACAATATTCAGATGTCTGAATGAAATTATTCAAACTGCTGAATTAGGCCAAAAACAGCCTATATCTTTGATGTTTGCATTTCAACTTAATTCAAAAGTCTGAATTATTTTATTTAGACTTCTGAATATTTCTCAACAACCTTTTCATGAATAGACGCTTTTCTTCATTGAAGAGAAACGTTTTCAAAATCAACGGTTGCGCCTGTTCTTTTCAATATAACTTTTCATATATAGTTGCAACTCTTTATACACTATATACAGATTACAGAATTCAACAAACAATTAACCAAAACCGAATTTACTTTTAGCATTCTTGAATTCTCATCTATTCTCAAGCTTTCAAATTGCACTCAAATTGCTTACATACTTTGACCATTAATCACCTTATCTTTCACAATTCTCAAAGCACATCACACTATATATCATAAAGGAGAAGATTATAGGAAGATTGTACTTAATTGACTTATCAGTGTTATTTAAGAACACACAACAGCCAGATATATTTGTTATTTGTAAAGAAGTCATGTTCGGTTGCTCAGATAGCTGAAGTCCTATTCGGTTGCTTAGGTGGGTGAACTCTTGTTCAGTTGCTCGGGCAGTGTAAACCTGTTCCTTCGGCTTAAGTGAGGGTTGTTGTAGTTGAAATTTCAGAAGGAGTCTGGGACTGGACATGGAACGAGAAGTTCGAACCAGTATAAAAATTCCTGGTATGCTTGTTTTATTTTACTTATTTACATTGTTATAGTAACTTAGTTTATTTCAGCACTAGTATAATATAATTCCATATATCACGATCCGCGCTGTCTTTTCAAAACTAGTTTACAAAATTATTTATTTTCGACTAGGTTTGAAATATATTTTTTAAAGACAAAATCCAAATTATCTTGCTTTTATTTTAATAGAATAAATACATACATATATATAAACATTGTTTAAATAATTATCAAAGTATAAAAATAATTTTATATTTAAAAATAGGTTGAAAAACATATTTTTTTAAAGTCGAAATATATTTATGTTAATATTTTATTATTTTGTAAACATTTTAAATATATACCATATACATAATTAAAAAATGGTAAATAAAATTTTAAGTTATTTAAAATTGATCTTAATATTTAGAAAAAAATATATATAAGTAAGTAATTATATTATATGGGGTCGATGTAACTATAAGGATTTTTCGCGCTCGAAAATCGACATCCATACTTTACATCGTACTCGAATGCCGTAGATTCGACCGTTCAAATCCGAGTCGCCGGAGCTTATAACACAATTAAGTAAACAACACAGCGAAATAAAAGAATAATACATTGATATACAGCTTTGATACAATATCTGATACAATGAATATCAATATACATCAGAGATATGATACAAGAAATAGCAGCGGAAAAAGAAAATAGATAACATCTAGCAGCGGAACAATATAACTCTAAGATAGTCTTCAAAAGAGAACTCCAACAGCAGCAGCTCGATCCAACATCACGATACGCAAAGACAAGCAAGTCTCGTCCACATCCAAAGACTAAACTAGCTCCAGATAATTCACTGAACCTAACTATCTGAAAAACCAAACTCTAGACCGCTCGTGTAGAAAATTTTGAGCACCCAGAGTTTAGGAAAGAAACAATAAACTCCGGATCAGTCATGGGACTGGTGTGAGCAACAAAAACAGTTTATCTTTAAAAACAAACAAAGACATATTTTAAATAGATTCGCAATGCTTTTTAGAAATGAGACTACCACAAGGCCTCCTGCACACACACAGAATGCAAACGCAGAATCGGAGGAGATTTTTCGTTATGATAGTCAAAGATGCTTGATACGCATTAAAAAGAAACATTTGATATTATTACTAGTGCATAGTGTAGGTAAAAATTCATTTCGAAAGTAAAGATATAAATCTTAGCCAGCATAGGCATTCCGCACTTATGCCTACTATAGCTACCATGTTCAGTAGCATGTTACTGCCACATTCCATGGCAGGTTATACAACTAAAACCGTACAGGGTTCGTATTGTTTCTTTGGATTTCCAACAAATGGTCAGGCCAAGGAACTTCGCATCGCCACATGGGAACGCCTCTGGAATGACGTCCCGAGAACCAAACCGGATCTCTGCCAACACAAGGCCGGGTTACCCCTAACTTGGTAACTACTGACACGAATATGTCATCCCCCGATCGTAACCGATCTACATCCGAGGATCCTCGATTTCCAACAACCATAAAGTAATAAGTTTGCAGCAACAACATAGGTTAAGTATCTGGGCTCCATACCATGATACCACCTCTATCCAGAAGGAATGACATACACTAAAGGGGCGCTACCCCCTAATAACCTTGCTGCATCCTTCCTGTTTTGACCATTTCCGAGGTGTGAGGTTCGACGAAGTCTCGTCCACAAAGCCACGCTTTGGTACAAAGCCATGCTTTGGGTCAACAAATGATCAAAGTAATGATCACAAAGATAAATGATCAAACAAATGATCATATCACAAATGATCAACAATGATCATTTAACAGCAACACTCAGCATGTCACATTACCAAATTGGGAATATATCGCTGATAACCATCAACTACATAACCTCTGAGCTCGTACGTCTCAGAGAAGGGTGTTAATGCTAAGAGAATAAATTCTCCGCCACCAACAGAAATGTATTTGAAAGAAATCTTCTTTATATCTCAAAATGTAATGTCAGACATACAATCTATATAAGTCTGTTCTGGATTTAGAACAGAACCGAAGGCACTTCCAAAGAAGTCTTTGCAATCCGAGTATTCACAATCCCGATCGAACTTCCCATCACTTAAGGAATCTCTATACCGTAGCTATTCGGTGCAGAGACAATCGATAGGTCATCCTATCGTTCTCGCAAATACCCGGTCTTCACCACCGGTCTTCAAATGCTATCCATAACGACATATCACATATTCGGAATGGGTTATACGACCTAAAGGTCCTTTCCCGGCTAACCCGAATAGTGAGCGCAACATTTAAAACATATGGATATGGGATTTCAATTAAGTCACAACTTAATAAATCAAAACTTTCTTTCAAATGGTTTAAACGAATTACCATTTTCAAATCTTTTAAACAAAAGATTTATTTCACTAAGTTCACCCATTTTCACAAAGATTCATTCCCGAATTTCAAAACAATTTCATCTCAATTGGATTAATTCATTTAAATCTTTAAATCAAGATTTTATCTTATAGCTTTCAAACAGTTTCGATAACTTGGGAAATCATTTTCATTTTTAACTTGAAATACTTTTTAACACAATTTGGAAGTTCACTTCCTATATGAAAGCTTTTATTATTTGGAAACAAATAGTTTTCGTCTTAGAAAGATCCAATTTTATTTACACGAGTTAAAGTTTTTGAATTTAAATTCAAATTTTCAAATCAATATCTTTAAAATAGTTTAACCCATATAAACTGGTATAACATCTTAGTCCCTAGTTTCCACATCATAGAATTCAATTTCAAATATTGAATTCAAATTTAAATCAAAATATTAAATTACAAAATTCAATCAAGTTATTAAAAATAAACTTCATCTTTGAAATTCCCTTTCAAAGGTTTTTCACTTTATACCCAATCCATTTCCAAAACATTTGAATTTAAATATTCAAATTTAAAACTAGTCGAAAATCTGTGACTTAATCGATTTCCTCGTGAAATCCATATTGGTGTGTGTATAAGTGTGGTCCAGGGGTTTAACACAATAGTGCAACATCATTCAATCATCACAGATCAAACACAGAAAAATAGTTGATAAGCGATATAAACTATAACGCTTATCGTCCATTCACAGATTCACAGATAATATACAAATGTAAATAAATGAATAAATCATACACGGCATAAACCACAGAACAAAATATCACAGATCAGATAGGACAATCAATTCAAGGCATCTCATAAAATACAATCATTCATAGGTATGGCCGAGTATTCAATAGTCATGTATAAGTAGGATTAATTAATCGTTTAATCCTAATCAATTCTATTTATTTCCTATTAAATTCATTACTTATGAATCTATTACCCAATCCTGATAAATAAATTACAAATCATTTGATATAATAAATTAATTTATCAATCGCTTTAATTAATTAAAATTTTCTTAATTAATCATATTAATTAAATTAACCTCCGAACCAATTACATAATAAATTAACCCCTTGATTAATTATCTTAAGAAATTAAACTTTTAATTACTTATCATAAAGTAATTATCTCATAACAAGAAATCATTAATTACCAATTTAATCTAATGATTTTCTTAAACTAAATTAGTTAACTTTAATAAATTAAAGTATCCAAAATTAATTACAATGAGTGATTAATCCTTAATTACTTTCATTAAGGAATTACATTTAACAATTTATAATTGATAAGTTTAATACAAATTGTAAATTATTCATCCTAATTAACTCAATAATTAATGGATTAGAAATCATTAAATCTTCATTAACTCAAGTTTAAACTTATTCTTATTTATGATTTAATCATCACTCACAATATGTTTTTAAAAACATTTATTTTCCCAATTACTTTCTAAATTTCATTTTAAAATTTGATACTTAGAATAAATTCCAATTTATCCTAAATAAAGTTTTAAAACTAGTTTTCAAAACCCCTTTAAATTTACATATTTAAAAGCATACTTTAACACTTAAAACTTATTTACGATTTAAAACTTTATTTTCAAATTCAAACTATTTAAACATTTAAGGTTGTTAAACGATTCAAAATCTAAAACTTTATTTTACTTTTAACCGAGATTCAAACTAGGCTTGAATTTATATTTGAACTCTGATTCGAATATCAGTTTAAAATTTGTTTTAAAATTTTAAAATTTTATTCAAAATTCAAACAGGAGCAGGTTTGGTTAAAACCTGGAAACATTTATACCCAAGCCTCCCCTGCTTTTTGCTTCGAGCCACACTAGAATCTGCTCGGGTAGATACCCGAGACTTTCCCTGTAACTCTTCTTTTTTTTTTTTTTAAGTTATAAATCCAAGCATCAGTAACTCACTCAAACGGACTCGAATGCAAACCCGAAGCATCAACCCCATTTACCCGTGCATCCATTCAAGGACCAAACCCAGACCATCCCATCGTGCACGCGACCACCGTACACCTGCACGCGAACCCCAAACTCCTCCGGCCACCGTTTCGATCATCAACAAGTCAATGTCGACGCCTTGAAGCCCCGCGACCACCCAAACGCATGAGAAAATCATCGAATCAAAATCGAGCATAAAACCCCAACCTTGGAAAACAAACTGTAACCCACCATCCACCTATCAACGCCTCGTCCAGGCAACGCCGACACCTATAGGCCACCAAACTTCACCTGTAACACCGCCGCAACCCAAGCTCTCGATTCCCCCACTCGCGATCCATCCTCATACACCACAGTGCTCGCGACTTCCTCCATTACCATATCGAACAAACAAATGAATTAAACCCTAGTTCAACAATGCTCGATCACAACAGTACTCAGGAATTTTTACACATATTTTTTCTGATATCCCCAGGTGACAACGCAACTTCGACGAAAATCCCACGGCCGATAAATCATCACGCCGCCGTTGATTGACGATTTTTCCATTTCTGATCATCTCAAAAATGCAATCCAAAACTTAACTAGAAATCAAGATTTTTGCATTAAAAATCATATTAAAGTATGATAATTTCATTTATATACCTGAATTCATAAATCATGAAGTTCGAAATTTTCATCTTGATAAGTTTCCTGTAAAATTTTGAAATTTCATACTGTATATTATTGTTCTTCTTCTTGAACTATTTTTATAATAAAATTCTTGCTCAAAGACACATCTTTTGTTTTGAAACCAGAGCTTGATAGTGATCAAAACATGTGGGATCGAATTTTGTTCTATTTGTTTCATACTGAACTCCAAGAACAGAGGAGGGAATCAATTCACAAATCTTCAATTGTTTAACAGCATGATTTAATTATCACAGCAACTCAATCTAACATGGTCGTAGATAAATAATGTTTGGGTATGAAGGATAGCTTGTTTACTCACCTGATTCTTTTTGAAATGGACAGAGTTCTTTTATGTTGAGATAAGCAGTGAGTTTGCAAGCTGAAGGCCTCCCTCTTGAATCTCTGGTTTTCAATGAGGTTGTATGTTTTATTTTTGTTTTAGTTTGAAGTATTGGATCTCTAAGGCTTCAGGTTTGTTTGAGTTGCTTTTGAAGTTGAACTTCCAGATTTGAATTGATTTATTCTGCTTTGAATTGTTTAAAACTTCCAGGTTTGAAACATTTTTTTCTTTTCTTAGCTTTTGATTATCGAAACTAAGATGAGGAAGGTTGATATTGATATATAGGAAACAAGTTACAGGTTATAATATGTTTTGTACAATCAAGGACGGATTTTTTTCTTGCTTGTCTTGGCTGATGATTTCTTTTGTACAGGGTATTATATTTAAGTTTGTACAACAAGCATTGTTGAGCTTCTGTGCATTATGGCTGGGATGTTTGTATACATCTTATTTTTTTTTCTTTGTTTGATTAACAAGATCTCGGCTGATATGAAATGCTAGATATCATATTGTGTGCTAAGGACATCTTTGCATTAATGGCTTAAGTCCTTCATGTCTTCATTATGGTATTTCATTCCTTTTGTTTATGTTTCTATATTGCCTTGTTTTATCTTTGTTTATATTTGATAGATATTTATTTTACTTTGTTTTATATTCTTGCTTGCATACAAGTTTGGTTTGGCAGATCTTGTTTATGGTTGAGATGACATATTGCATTGATTACCTTTTCTTTGTTTTATAATCTTAAAGATTTTTATACCGTTTTCATATTATCATACTTTTCTTTTGTTTCATATTTTTTACATTGTGTCTTGTTACTTTATCTTATACTTTGTCATGCCATGAAAATAAATTTCTATTTTTAATTATGTTGTTAATGTGTTTTCTTTATATTTTATAATTTATCTTATAAATCTTTTTCCTATTTCTAGCTTAAGTATTTATTTTATTTGTAAGTATATTTTGAACTTTACATTATTTATAAATCCCAATTCGATTGAATTCAAATACATTAGTTAAAAGCAATTCCTTAATCCAACTAATATGTTTTATCAATTACCAAATTAATTTCACAAATTTTCATTCAAATTTAAAATAAATTATCAATTTAAAATTATTTAAAATTCGGGATCGTTACAGATTTCCCCCCTTAAAAGGAATTTCGTCCTCGAAATTTGCCAGAGAGAGATAATGAAGATAGATGAAAGAGAAATATCTTTCGAGATCAACTAGATATATTTATTCTGCATTTGGCCCACCAAATCAGAATGTCGACAATATGAGAACAAACTCATACAATACTACACAGGATACTCGGGTCATAAATTCTACAAAATATGCAAAGCACCGGTTAGTTCGAAGGATAACTAACCATCCGTAGAATATATCGAGACCCAAACAATAGATAAATGGATTAAATCTTCCATAATTCTCAAACACTGGGGATGGATTCCAAACTCAAGTCGAAATTTCCCAAAATATATACCAACCTGTCCCTCTTCGGACTTCGATATTCATAATAAATTACAATAGAATTTCAAATTCAGTTTTAAACGAAATCGTTTTATCAATATAATTCAAATTATCCTTCATATTCTATTAATCAATTTAACTCAAATTAAATTTTCCAATTTATTTAAAATTTCCAATTCATATTCATTAAGGTTTAAATCAAAAATTGTTAAGAAATCGATGAAGATACGAAGTAAGGATCTACTACAACGATTCGTAGAGCCACCATCACACCGAAACTTCTTTCTGGAGCTGTCACGAAGCAATCAAAAGAATTGAAATCGAATAAAAGGAAATTGATAGAGAAAGTTGTTTCCACTATTACAGGGTATTAACCAATTATAGTCGTATTTCCCTGTCCCCTATCTCGTTCTCTTCTTGCACTCATACTCACTATCAGTGAATAGCGAGAGAATTTACTGAGGCATTTAAACAGATATCTTAGGGATATACTTTTTCTAAGGTTTACTTCACCCTATCTCTAATGAGCTACTTAATGTGTTATACTCCTGAGCTAAAGTTTAACCTTAGCTCTGATACCACATGTAACGATAAGGATTTTTCGCGCTCGAAAATCGACATCCATACTTTACATCGTACTCGAATGCCGTAGATTCGACCGTTCAAATCCGAGTCGCCGGAGCTTATAACACAATTAAGTAAACAACACAGCGAAATAAAAGAATAATACATTGATATACAGCTTTGATACAATATCTGATACAATGAATATCAATATACATCAGAGATATGATACAAGAAATAGCAGCGGAAAAGGAAAATAGATAACATCTAGCAGCGGAACAATATAACTCTAAGATAGTCTTCAAAAGAGAACTCCAGCAGCAGCAGCTCGATCCAACATCACGATACGCAAAGACAAGAAAGTATCGTCCACATCCAAAGATTGAACTAGCTCCAGATAATTCACTGAACCTAACTATCTGAAAAACCCAACTCTAGACTGCTCGTGTAGAAAATTTTGAGCACCCAGAGTTTAGGAAAGAAACAATAAACTCCGGATCAGTCATGGGACTGGTGTGAGCAACAAAAACAGTTTATCTTTAAAAACAAACAAAGAAATATTTTAAAATAGATTCGCAATGCTTTTTAGAAATGAGACTACCATAAGGCCTCCCGCACACACACACAATGAAAACGCAGAATCGGAGGAGATTTCTCCTTATGATAGTCAAAGATGCTTGATATGCATTGAAAAGAAACATTTGATATTATTACTAGTGCATAGTGTAGGCAAAAATTCATTTCGAAAGTAAAGATATAAATCTTAGCCAGCATAGGCATTCCGCACTTATGCCTACTATAGCTACCATGTTCAATAGCAGGTTACCGCCACATTCCATGGCAGGTTATACAACTAAGACCGTATAGGGTTAGTATTGTTTCTTTGGATTTCCAACAAATGGTCAGGCCAAGGAACTTCCCATCGCCACATGGGAACGCCTCTGGAATGACGTCCCGAGAACCAAACCGGATCTCTGCCAACACAAGGCTGGGTTACCCCTAACTGGGTAACTACTGACACGAATATGTCATCCCCCGATCGTAACCGATCTACATCCGAGGATCCTCGATTTCCAACAACGACAAAGTAATAAGTTTGCAGCAACAACATAGGTTAAGTATCTGGGCTCCATACCATGATACCACCTCTATCTAGAAGGAATGACATACACTAAAGGGGAGCTACCCCCTAATAACCTTGTTGCATTCTTCTTGTTTTGACCATTTCCGGGGTGTGAGGTTCGACGAAGTCTCATCCACAAAGCCACGCTTTGGTACAAAGCCATGCTTTGGGTCAACAAATGATCAAAGTAATGATCACAAATATAAATGATCAAACAAATGATCATATCACAAATGATCAACAATGATCATTTCACAGCAACACTCAGCATGTCACATTACCAAATTGGGAATATATCGCTGATAACCATCAACTACATAACCTCTGAGCTCGTACGTCTCAGAGAAGGGTGTTAATGCTAAGAGAATAAATTCTCTGCCACCAACAGAAATGTATTTGAAAGAAATCTGCTTTATATCTCAAAATGTAATGTCAGACATACAATCTATACAAGTCTGTTCTGGATTTAGAACAGAACCGAAGGCACTTCCAAAGAAGTCCTTGCAATCCGGATATTCACAATCCCGATTGAACTTCCCATCACTTAGGGAATCTCTATACCGTAGCTACTCGGTGCAGAGACAATCGATAGGTCATCCTATCGTTCTCGCAAATACCCGGTCTTCACCACCGGTCTTCAAATGCTATCCATAACGACATATCACATATTCGGAATGGGTTATACGACCCAAATTCCTTTTCCGGCTAACCCGAATAGTGAGCGCAACATTTAAAACATATGGATATGGGATTTCAATTAAATCACAACTTAATTATTCAAAACTTTCTTTCAAATGGTTTAAACGAATTACCATTTTCAAATCTTTTAAACAAAAGATTTATTTCACTTAGTTCACCCATTTTCACAAAGATTCATTCCCGGATTTCAAAACAATTTCATCTCAATTGGATTAATTCATTTAAATCTTTAAATCAAGATTTTATCTTATAGCTTTCAAATAGTTTCGATAACTTGGGAAATCATTTTCATTTTTAATTTGAAATCCTTTTTAACACAATTTGGAAGTTCACTTCCTATATGAAAGCTTTTATTATATGGAAACAAATAGTTTTCATCTCAGAAAGATCCAATTTTATTTACACGAGTTAAAGTTTTTGAATTTAAATTCAAATTTTCAAATCAATATCTTTAAAATAGTTTAACCCATATAAACTGGTATAACATCTTAGTCCCTAGTTTCCAGATCATAGAATTCAATTTCAAATATTGAATTCAAACTTAAATCAAAATATTAAATTACAAAATTCAATCAAGTTATTAAAAATAAACTTCATCTTTGAAATTCCATTTCAAAGGTTTTGCACTTTATACCCAATCCATTTCCAAAACATTTGAATTCAAATATTCAAATTTAAAACTATTCGAAAATCTGTGACTTAATCGATTTCCTCGTGAAATCCATATTGGTGTGTGTATAAGTGTGGTCCAGGGGTTTAACACAATAGTGCAACATCATTCAATCATCACAGATCAAACACAGAAAAATAGTTGATAAGCGATATAAACTATAACGCTTATCGTCGATTCACAGATTCACAGATAATATACAAATGTAAATAAATGAATAAATCATACACGGCATAAACCACAGAACAAAATATCACAGATCAGATAGGATAATCAATTCAAGGCATCTCATAAAATACAATCATTCATAGGTAAGGCCGAGTATTCAATAGTCATGTATAAGTAGGATTAATTAATCGTTTAATCCTAATCAATTCTATTTTTCCTATTAAATTCATTACTTATGAATCTATTACCCAATCCTGATAAATAAATTACAAATCATTTGATATAATAAATTAATTTATCAATCGCTTTAATTAATTAAAATTTTCTTAATTAATCATATTAATTAAATTAACCTCCGAACCAATTACATAATAAATTAACCCCTTGATTAATTATCTTAAGAAATTAAACTTTTAATTACTTATCATAAAGTAATTATCTCATAACAAGAAATCATTAATTACCAATTTAATCTAATGATTTTCTTAAACTAAATTAGTTAACTTTAATAAATTAAAGTATCCAAAATTAATTACAATGAGTGATTAATCCTTAATTACTTTCATTAAGGAATTACATTTAACAATTTATAATTGATAAATTTAATACAAATTGTAAATTATTCATCCTAATTAACTCAATAATTAATGGATTAGAAATCATTAAATCTTCATTAACTCAAGTTTAAACTTATTCTTATTTATGATTTAATCATCACTCACAATATGTTTTTAAAAACATTTATTTTCCCAATTACTTTCTAAATTTCATTTTAAAATTTGATACTTAGAATAAATTCCAATTTATCCTAAATAAAGTTTTAAAACTAATTTTCAAAACCCCTTTATATTTACATATTTAAAAGCATACTTTAACACTTAAAACTTATTTACGATTTAAAACTTTATTTTCAAATTCAAACTATTTAAACATTTAAGGTTGTTAAACGATTCAAAATCTAAAACTTTATTTTACTTTTAACCGAGATTCAAACTAGGCTTGAATTTATATTTGAACTCTTATTTGAATATCAGTTTAAAACTTGTTTTAAAATTTTAAAATTTCATTCAAAATTCAAACAGGAGCAGGTTTGGTTAAAACCTGGAAACATTTATACCGAAGCCTCCCCTGCTTTTTGCTTCGAGCCACACTAGAATCTGCTCGGGTAGATACCCGAGACTTTCCCTGTAACTCTTCTTCTTCTTCTCTTTTTTTTTTAAGTTATAAATCCAAGCATCAGTAACTCACTCAAACGAACTCGAATGCAAACCCGAAGCATCAACCCCATTTACCCGTGTATCCATTCAAGGACCAAACCCGGACCATCCCATCGTGCACGCGACCACCGTACACCTGCACGCGAACCCCAAACTCCTCCGGCCACCGTTTCAATCATCAACAAGTCAATGTCGACGCCTTGAAGCCCCGCGACCACCCAAACGCATGAGAAAATCATCGAATCAAAATCGAGCATAAAACCCCAACCCTGGAAAACAAACTGTAACCCACCGTCCACCTATCAACGCCTCGTCCAGGCAACGCCGACACCTATAGGCCACCAAACTTCACCTGTAACACCGCCGCAACCCAAGCTCTCGATTCCCCCACTCGCGATCCATCCTAATACACCACAGTGCTCGCGACTTCCTCCATTACCATATCGAACAAACAAATGAATTAAACCCTAGTTCAACAATGCTCGATCACAACAGTACTCAAGAATTTTTACACATATTTTTTCTGATATCCCCAGGTGACAATGCAACTTCGACGAAAATCCCACGGCCGATAAATCATCACGCCGCCGTTGATTGACGATTTTTCCATTTTTGATCATCTCAAAAATGCGATCCCAAAACTTAACTAAAAATCAAGATTTTTGCATTAAAAATCATATTAAAGTATGGTAATTTCATTTATATACCTGAATTCATAAATCATGAAGTTCGAAATTTTCATCTTGATAAGTTTCCTGTAAAATTTTGAAATTTCATACTGTATATTATTGTTCTTCTTATTGAACTATTTTTATAATAAAATTCTCGCTCAAATACACATCTTTTGTTTTGAAACCTGAGCTTGATAGTGATCAAAACATGTGGGATCGAATTTTGTTCTATTTGTTTCATACTGAACTCCAAGAACAGAGGAGGGAATCAATTCACAGAGCTTCAATTGTTTAATAGCATGATTTAATTATCACAGCAACTCAATCTAACATGGTCGTAGATAAATAATGTTTGGGTATGAAGGATAGCTTGTTTACTCACCTGATTCTTTTTGAAATGGACAGAGTTCTTTTATGTTGAGATAAGCAGTGAGTTTGCAAGCTGAAGCCCTCCCTCTTGAATCTCTGGTTTTCAATGAGGTTGTATGTTTTGTTTTTGTTTTAGTTTGAAGTATTGGATCTCTAAGGCTTCAGGTTTGTTTGAGTTGCTTTTGAAGTTGAACTTCCAGATTTGAATTGATTTATTCTGCTTTGAATTGTTTAAGGCTTCCAGGTTTGAAACATTTTTTTTTCTTTTCTTAGCTTTTGATTATCGAAAATAAGATGAGGAAGGTTGATATTGATATATAGGAAACAAGTTACAGGTTATAATATGTTTTGTACAATCAAGGATGGATTTTTTTCTTGCTTGTCTTGGCTGATGATTTCTTTTGTACAGGGTATTATATTTAAGTTTGTACAACAAGCATTGTTGAGCTTCTGTGCATTATGGCTGAGATGTTTGTATACATCTTATTATTATTTTCTTTGTTTGATTGACAAGATCTCGGCTGATATGAAATGCTAGATATCATATTGTGTGCTAAGGACATCTTTGCATTAATGGCTTAAGTCCTTCATGTCTTCATTATGGTATTTCATTCCTTTTGTTTATGTTTCTATATTGCCTTGTTTTATCTTTGTTTATATTTGATAGATATTTATTTTACTTTGTTTTATATTCTTGCTTGCATACAAGTTTGGTTTGGCAGATCTTGTTTATGGCTGAGATGACGTGCTAGGGTGCTAAAGATATTGCATTAATTACCTTTGCTTTGTTTTATAATCTTAAAGATTTTTATACTGTTTTCATATTATCATAATTTTCTTTTGTTTCATATTTTTTACATTGTGTCTTGTTACTTTATCTTATACTTTGTCATGCCATGAAAATAAATTTCTATTTTTAATTATGTTGTTAATGTGTTTTCTTTATATTTTATAATTTATCTTATAAATCCTTTTCCTATTTCTAGCTTAAGTATTTATTTTATTTGTAAGTATATTTTGAACTTTACATTATTTATAAATCCCTATTCAATTGAATTCAAATACATTAGTTAAAAGCAATTCCTTAATCCAACTAATATGTTATATCAATTACCAAATTAATTTCACAAATTTTCATTCAAATTTAAAATAAATTATCAATTTAAAATTATTTAAAATTCAGGATCGTTACAGTCGAAGTTGTATACTATTATTTATTTTATACACTGATCTAATTAGCAATATTAATCAATATAGATAGTTTAATGTGATTTAAAATTCGATAATTTTGGGTGACAATAGATGCACATATAAAATCACTATATAAGGGCTACATGGCATATATAGAATTATACCTTGAAGTGATTGCCTTTAAATGCACCTTTTTTGAAGAGATCTCCTAGATTCTGAAAGAACTAATCCACCAAACCTTGCAATGGTCTAAAGTACAACTTTTTTATTTACTTTGATGTGTTTAAGCGATTAGGAATGCTTAGCTAGGAGGCTAGGCTAGGGATGAATTCAATTAGGTTTAGAGGGGGTCCAAGTATTGAACTAGTGAATGGATTGGTAGGATTTTAATGGACAATGTGGAGAAGATAAATTCTCCTTTATTAACTCTTTCGCCCTTTACCAATTCTTAGATCTAGATTGAGAATTCAAACGCTCCTACCCAAGCCAGCCATATCATAGGCCTAAATAGGCAAGTGAAGCCTCAAACTTGCTTAGCAACAACTTTATTTAAATCATATTTAAATGTATATTGATATTGTATATCAATATGTATAAATTTTATAGACACACTTAATTAATTGCCAACTCCAAGAAAATACAAATAGCATCCAATATATTAAATAATTAATTAGTTTATATTTTGTAAATATTAATTAATTTAACTAATTAATTAATTTGTAAGTTAATTAAATTGTGGTCGTAGTGCGATTCATAGTATAAATTCAATTAGCGCTTAATATCAAACAACTCAAATATTAATATTCCAACGTCACCTTCGCTCGTGGTATGACATTTGGTCGAATTTACCACTTATAAATTTTCTACAATAAAATCCAATTTAATTACAATTTAACGGTACCTTTGTAACATCCTCCATTTTGAGATTCGAATTAAACGATACAGACGCTGCAGCCATCTATAGTATTAATTCTCGATGACAAAATGTGGATATGTTAATTGTATCAATAACATCAAAGCACAAGAATATGAAATATTTTAAACATAATCTCAAACAAACTTTCACATTTCGTTTCATAGATCATTGCATAATCCCAAACATTGCCCAGGTTTAGATAACATATAATTATTATAAAATATTCTAAGAGTGACATATGAAGACGCCCTCTCAGTTGATCAAAGTTTACTAAAGCAGTCATAACATCTATAATTATTACACAACAAGTAGTTAATGATTCCCATAATACCCGATCTAATGTTCTTTCTCTCAATAGCCTTCTTTTCATCACTGGAGTGGCATTCGTTCGTAAAATGCCATTTCTTGTCACATTTGTAATACATGACTTCTGCCTTTCCTTTCTTAGCAGTTCCGCCCTTCCGAACTCCCTTTTTCTAAAAGAATTTCCTTTTTCGATTCTGCATGTTACTACTGAACAAATCAAGCATCTCTTCATTTCTCAAAGCCATCTCCACAACTACATCACATGGATCCCTGCGATGAGGCAAGGTTGCCCTCGTAAGCTTAGGTCTCGGTCCGCAAATGAACTTCTCATTCCTTTTGATCACTGCATCCATGGTAGCATACCCATATCGGGAAGTTCCTCAAATTTGGTTGCGTACTTAAGCACCGTCATATCACCTTGCACCAACTCAGCTAACTTTCTTAATAGAGTTGACTTAGCGATCTCAAACACAAACCTCTCTTCAGACCTCCGCCTGAATTCAACCCAAGTCAAAGTTCCCTCTGCTACCCTAATAGTCACACTATTTGACCAGTACAATGCTGCTCTTTGCAGTTGCCTGGATGCCAATTTCCTCTTTTGCTCATCATTTAAACCAAGATCAATGAAGATCCATTCACAATGAAGTAACCAGTTCAATGACATCCTCAATTCCAATGAATGGTTTCCCTCCAAGTCTTGCATAGTCTCTACTCAAAACAGCATAATTGTAGACAACTAGAACTTTTGGACTAGCTCCTCTAGAATTTCCACCAACTTATCCAGCAGCTACTCCTGCTTGAATCATGTTGACGAAGAACTAATGCATCCCTCCCATATCAACCGGTGGTGTTCTTGCATCCACATTTGCAGCTGTTTTTCAAAGCAGATTCCTCTTAGTATTGGGCCTGACATTTTCATTAGTGGTGGTGCTTCCTCCACTGAGATTCACTCTTTTGTTTCCTACCTCCATATCTTACTTCCTTAAATCGACATTCGAACCTTAGTAAGATATGAAAGAATGGTCTAAGATAGAGTAAGAATAGAGAAAAAGCATACACTTGTGTATAACAAATACAAGCACGTTACTATAGCATTATCCCATTACCCCAATCTTATCTCTGATTCATTTGGATTATATTTTCAAAACTCTTTGAAGTTCAAAAACTATTTTAGTACATAAACATATGCTCTGATACCAAGTTGTGACATCCCCATTTTGAGGTCCAAAACTAACCCCTACAGATGCTGCAGTAATCTATTGTATTATTTCCAATGATAAAATATGGATATGTTAATTAAATCAATAATATCAAAGCACAAGAATGTGAAATATTTTAAACATAATTGCAAACAAACTTTTACATTTCATTTCATAATATTTTACCTTCATTATATAATACCAAACGTTGCTCAAGTTCAGATAACATATAACTATTACAAAATGATCTAAGAGCAACATATGATGTCCCCTTGGCTGATCGGAGTTTACTACTAAGCAGTCATAACATCTGCTATTACATACATTATAACAAAATGAAATTTCAATACAGCGGATAATATATATAAGCTCCTACATAGCTGAGTCTACTTCCTGTACATCTCCAGAAGCTTTATTCGTCCAATCTAAATAACCTGTATACCCTTACTTCCAACCTACTCATATTAAATTTTGAGCACCTGAGAGTTTAAGCGGAAAATATAAACTTTGAGTTAGATAAAAAGTCTGGTGTGAATAATAATATGCCATTTTGGTTTATAAATACCAATGAGATCATGATATTGAGCGAAATGGGTTTTCCCCTCACTAATACCCTTTAAAATATATCTTTTGAAAATTAAACTCCTGCAGCTACAATGATTAAAATAGACAATATAAATAATCATATGCATATATGCATTCTGGGTAATCATGACTAATCTGTCTAATAAATGGAATGTATGTCCCTACTTCATAGTTTTCTCAAGGTAACTATAAACCTATGGCTGAATTAGGACTACCAGTTATATCAAATTTCCAAAACATACTGTTAGAAGACAACTGGACGGTATATTTGAAACTTACTGTTCCTATGGTCACTCGGGTCATATTGTTTTTGTGGACTCACTAATAACCTATCTCACCTTTGTGTATTCCTTTCTATGCATAAACCTACTTTGAGTCTTATCCATGACAAAGCCCTACGAAATGGAATTTTCAACTTGTACCAGTTAGGGGATAATAGCTGAAGCATAGAGCACTACCCTATGTCAGTCTCATCTAGCTTTCTAATCTCTGAGTCAATCCATCATATCGTAATTTATCTAAAGTTGATAAGAACACTAATCTCTTTAGTAAAATTCTAGGCTAAATACCCTTTTTAATTCCTTGAAAGCATGCATCTTTATAAATGATTTAATCCTTGAAATCATACTTTTAAAGAAGATAAACATGGCCCTTTACTTTATCCAATACATTTATGCCATGATATATGCTTTTATAGAACAATATCGGTGAAGTTCAGAATCATTTGAGGCCATCGCCTCTCAAAGCTATAGGCAATAAAATTAATAAAACTATTAAGTTGATAAAAACACGACGTCCACTATTACCCCTAAGGGTCATCGCGCTTCTTCATTATCGAAAATCATGTTAAAATTTTTAATTTATAAAATATAAGGCCATCAGGCCGATATCATACATGTCACACTTCAAAGAGCGTCGATGTCGTAAAGTATAAAAACTGGTTTGCGTAGCATAAAACCTATGATAGTATTGACATTGTTGAATTTCGGCATCAATGCCTTAAAGATTATAGGTGCCATCTGTACAGCGACACTAGAGCGGAAGAAAAAATAAGTGACATCACTATCCTCTTTGAAAACATGCAGCAAAGAATAAAGTTGAAGTTGATAAAACACGGTACTATATAGTCGAAGTTAAAACACATGGCTTAATTATCGTCATTATAAGTTACTTTGAAAGCAATAAGGTCGATGATATTATAAGTATGAAACACAATGCCCACTTTATATAAAGTGCGAACTTAAGTCATTCAGCTATATCGACATCGACGTGGAGGTTGCCGACTTTGAACTTCTTCTACCGTAGCTAATTCACACCATACTAACACTGGTTAATATCATGTGCATCGCTATCAATTGACACCGAAGGTGTAACTGCGACGAGAATGAAAGATGGCATCGACGAAGCCAACATGGCATCTTTACAATTAAGATAAAAATTGATTTATTACCATTAGAAGTAACCCTTTTTCACCAACTCATATTCTATGTCAAAATTACATTGGCTAACAAATACTTTATAAAATTTCTTTTAAGAAAATCCATTGCACCCTTATTTTCATTTCCAAAACATTTGCAAACAATATATTTTAAATTCATATTTCAAATGTAATACTTAAACTTTTCTAGCTCAATTAATTCATAATAAATCGTAAACACTTGGGAGAATCCCCAAAAATCAAGTTAAATCAGATTTACCATATCCTTTAACATATAAATATTTCAGAACCAAAAACTTTATATAATTATTTTTAATATTCAAAACCTGAAACAAACCATTTTCTCTGCTTAGAAAATTCATAGTAAATTCATACTTTCTCGAGAATTTATGAAATTAAAAACCCACTTCTAAAATAATATTTCTAACATCATATCAAAACATGTCATTTGGGTATCATATGATAGGTTTTCTCATTTAAACCTATCAACTAATTTTATAATAAATTATATTCCTCAATAAACTTATGATCATTCAAATATCATATCATGGCATAATACAAGTAAAAGATTTGGGTTTTACACATAAAATCATAAATATTAATTAAAAATTGAGATGCATAACTATTGTTTCCCTTGATTAGTTAAAGAAAGTTGAGATTTAAGTGTTGATTGGTTTTTCCCTAAGCTTTACTCCGGATTCCTAGTTTTATCTTCCTTTTAAATCTCTTATAATGGTCAGCCTTAGTTTTAGTTTAGGTTTGTTTGAATGCAAGTGAGGGAGGACTGAAAATGAGAGAGTATGTATTTAAAAATTTTATGCTCTTTGTAAATTTTGACCTCTTAATATATCCTCCATCTTATTAATGTTCTAATCAACTCTATTAGTCATTAACTAAGGCTCGACCCATATTAACCATCAAATCTCAATCTTCTTATCCTTTTACATTAGTTTTATTAATTTATCTAATTAAATGCTATAAATAATGTTAATCAAAATTAGGGTTGTCGCAACCTTTTAGTAGCATTAATCCCTTTGTCGACACTATATCACTTTAAGATTTATGAAATTTTGATTTTGATTAAAATTCCAGTATCATCCATGTAACAGACCGCACCTTAGTGGACCTTAATTTTCGCTAAATCAAAAAGCATGTCCATTAGAATACGGATCGTTGGTGTTAGTATCTTGTAAACAAAAAAAAGAATATCAAAGAAATATCGATAAGAACTCATAACGGAATATTAAAGTATAATAAAATCATATACATATACTGACCAAGGTTAATATCTTTGGTATCTAATACCTTTGTCGGTTTAGAGCATGCATAAGAAAATCTGTCCATTTATTGTTCCAGCCTTGTGCCAGTACCTAGCCCTCTAAATCTATCATATGGGTTGTAATGAGGGGGGCGAGAATAACGTTCTGATGATCGGTAAATTACATATTTTATCTATGAAGCCAGTTTATGCTGATTGTTTCCATTACATGTTAAGTCTATTAGTTAAAACTTAGTCATTTTGACTTCATGTACACATATGATATGCCTAACCTACTCGAGGTATACAATAACTATATGTGTGTGTGTATCACAGTCCCTTATGGACCAGATACATGCCATATTAGTATCCGTAACTTTGCACAACACTTGGCACTCACCACCTGTGTCTAGACCGAATAGTCATTGTACACCAAGGAACCTCCTGTTAGTGCCTAATAACGACATTACAATTATTTAATCGTATTCTACTTCATCTTAAATACTTATTTGGGGATTATCTAGCCTTGCCTCCTAACCACAAACTGACTAACTCACGACTTTAAGGCTGTGTATGTCCCATACGAACCTACACTAATAGGATGTCTAGGCATAACCAGAGTGTTTCCAATGATCGCTCGAGGACTGATGGTGCTCTCGACCTATATGTACAACCCTACTCCTCGCATATATGGCACCAACCTTGCTGACATAGCATCGAGCCTACGCTCACCGTCTCATTTAGATTGCCTAATGCAATCAAGGAAATACCCACTTGGATACTTAGTACCCACTTTAAGAATTGAAATAGACCCGACTTGGGCATTTAAGATTTCAAACTGAAGCAAACCCCATTTGGTATTTTCCTTTTACCTATACACAAACGTATATTTCCATGGGTCTTACAGCTGAAGATGTCTCACATCGGTACAATGTATACACAACAGCTGATAGCCCTTTAAAGGGCATATTTCTATTGTGCAACATTACCAAACTACCTATCCAGCCCTTATTAATGACTACATCATTCATAGTTAATTTAAATCATTGACTAGATCTAATAAACCACACCCATCATAATTGTCTACTAGAGGCTATATAATTTTAGTTGTACAATTACCGTGCCTCATAGGTTCAATTATTAGTATTCAAACGCTTTTACATGAACTTACTTATTACTTCTTTAATACTATTAATTGTCATTACTGCTTATTAATAGATTAAATGCTTTTTACTGCTTGATCTCCAATTAATACAATTAGATATATTTTGCTGTTTATTTTTAAATAATAGCTCCTTTCTTTGATTACTATAATTTTTCAAATTCCTTATTCCATTGTCTTATAACAACTGTCGTCCCTATTTTTTATTTCATAGGTTATCTTAAAATATGTATAATAAGCTAATGATGGAATTTTTGCTATTATTTCTACTTATAATATTGTTATTTTACATTTAGGGAGGTTCTACATTTAGGGATTTCAATATTCTAATGCATTAGGACTACATCTTTCCAAAAGAAAATATTAACACCGTGATTTCCTTTTAACTACCTAAAAGAGGATTTGTGTAATGTATGGATTAAAAGGAATCATCTTTTCTATTATTATTGAGACGGTATAAAATATGATAAACATCCCTATTTTATACATCTCTTTCTTTTAGCCATCTTCCTTGTTATTTCAAACAATACACATAAAGGTGCATAATTATAAAATTGGATAATTTAAAAAATTTACATTGCAACATATTTCATTCCAATAAATTAAAATATTACTTAAATCCCAATCCAATATGTAAAAATCTTCAATAAATCTAGAATTTGTATGAAATCTTGTTAATGAATTGTTTTTTTCTATTCTCCGCTTATGTGTGTGTATATATATATAATTTATAATTTGTACAATTTCTGAGTTTATGGAGAAAGGAAATAGTAAAGCTTCACCTTTTATTAAGAAACAATAAGAAGAAAAGTGAAGGGCTAGGCCTGTAATTATAGGAGTTCGAACTAATCATAGTCATTAGATCAGTTTATACTAAATCTAGGTCTTTCGAGATTGGTTCAATATCAACCACCAGTATATCACCGGTCAACCACTAGCAGTCGACTGGTCTAATAAGGAATGGATCAGTTGCCTTTAAATGTTAACTATTGATTTTCGTTTCCTTCCTTTATTAATTAAACCAATTTAATTTGATTTGATCACCGTTAACGTTGATTAGTCATTAAGTATTATATTGACATTAAATTACAGTTAACTAATAATATTTATTTCCTTAATGCATATATAATTATTTTTGATCTAAATTTTTTAATCTTTAATAACTTTTTATTTGAACTCCGATCGTAAAATTTAATACATATAAATATTGATCAGAAAATCTTCACGAACATACTGGTGTAAGTTTTATAGCTGAATTCTGATATTTATAGAAATTCATTTGTAGGCTTCCATTATTTTTAATTAATATCTTCGATTCGTGGAGTGTTTCATTCTTACCTCCTTAAAATAATTCCTCCCTGAAATTTCTCAAGGACTAAATCATATAACATAGCATGTAACCGTTCCAAGCTATTCAACAACTAGTGTGCGACCAATTTTGCAATCAATAGTGTACAAATGCATAGTGCATCATAATATATATGATATATATATGCTAAATAATATAAATCGGCCCTCCTATATGTATCACAAAATATATGATATGTATCACAACAATATAATTTATTTAGTTTTTCTCTTTTACATTAGTTAAGTGTCTTTAAGAGATTTTTCGATTTATACTCGGAAGGAAAATCATAACTCCTCTGAGGTTGCTTGTAATATCCTGGAATTTTTAACAATATCAATTTAATAATCTGTATAAAAAATTAAATTGATATTGATATTTTGTTAATAATAATTCAAATAGATTTAATAATCTTCTTCAATAAATATTGAATTGTTTATTTTATCTTTTAAAATAATAAATTGATTTCTATTTATAATATAAAGATATGGTTTATATTTTAAATAGATTAGCATTGTTTTAATTTTAATAAGTAAAGCATATTTTCTAATTCTAATATTTGTAGTAATTTGAAAATTTGTTTTTATTTAATATTTAAGCTTTTCAAAGTAATTAAATAAATAAATCTTGGTTTAAACTTAATAAGTGAATCATGTTTTAAAAAATTCTGATATATACATTTTAATTTGGAAATTTTGATTTAAATTAAATATTAAGTTTTTAAAACTATTTAATAAATAAATAAATATATGATTTTAAAATTGATAAGGAAAAATATTTAAATGTTTTAAAATAATGTGGCTTGAGTTTTAAAATTTAGAATGAACAAACAAAAAGTTTTATGGCTTAATAAAATAGATAATTTATTAATAAAAATATAATTTCTTTTAAAAATGATCTTATTTTAGTAATTAGTCATTTCTAAAAACAATATTAATAGGGTATTGTCTTTATAAATAGATTTTGAATAGAATTTGCAATTGTTATCTCAAATTAAATTTATATACATAACTTGATTTGAAAATAATTGATTTTGGATTTGGTTTGAATTTAAATTCTAAAGTATAAATCTTAATTGTTTTAATTCTTATATGTATAAATTTTGTTTATAAACATGATTGTTCTTATTTCTTTTTATAAATTTATATACATATTTAATATTAACTAACAAATTAAAAATAGGCTTAATGTACATAATAACTTGTAAATTAAATATTAATTACTCTAAATAAGACAAGTGTTGCATTCTTAAGCATTAATCAAACAAGTGTTAAAAGATTAGCACAACAATGTGACAAATGTTAGGATTATGTACAAGTGTAAATTTTGTTTTAATTTTTCTTTTATTTAATTAAATCTGAAAACTACATCTATATAAACTTGTACTTTCATTCATACTTGTTTTCTTCATTTCCTAATCAAAGAACTTCATTTTGTTTATTTCTTAAATCAAACTCTTCATATCTAAAATCAGTAACTCCTCATAAAAATCAAATCTGTAAACAAATCATGATCAATACCATTTCACAAATCCCTCATTATCAAAAAAATCTGCCTATTCAACTTCCTTAAAATCAAAAGGTCTACATTTATTTTATAAAACCTGGAAATGAAATAAACTCTGCATGCACTTGGAAATGAACAAGTCTGCATCTTCTCTCTGCACAACCTCAAATTGAAGCCTGATTGAAGCCTGTCCAAAAGCATCTGCATGCAAGTAATTTTAGTCAGGAAAACATAAGCATTCCAGTTTTCAATAGGCTTGCTACTCTTTTTTTTTTTTTGAAAAAAAGAGAATCATGCCTGCATTTTTATTCTGCAAATTTCGAAAGGGGCAAACTGAGGCTCTGCTTCTTTTAAATAAAAGGTGAGTAACTTTTTAAATTTAAAATTTTTAAAAATGGGTTGCATGATTTTATTGAATTAAAATAGTATTGGTTGTGTATTGTTGAAAATCTGATGTGAAGATGATATATGTGCATGTGTTTACTTAGTTTCCTGTTCTGTTTCATGGATTTGCCAGGCACAAAACATCATTTAAACACTTATCTTTTGATTTATCTTCTGAAATGATGAAATTTATAAAGTAAAGTTGTTTTATTTTTCTTAAGTTAATATTTAAAAATTTTAAGTGAGTTAAAATACAGGATGTTGCCTCTGTAAACCCAGGAAACATCATGCATGTGATTTTTACCATAACCCAAATATGTTAGTTTAGTAATTCAGTAGTATAAATCAACAATACTAACTATAACTTGATTTTTAAATCAAGAAATAGGATTTTTACAGTATATTTTAGGTTGCAGTTTAGAATTGAACTGAGAATGAAATTTAAGCAATTTCTTGCGATCTAGACTCGAGGAAGCTCGGGGCACTTCTGAGTAGTAGAGGAGAGTTTGTAGATTCTTAGAAAAATCATTAATGGTGTTGAAATTCAATGAGGAAGGTGCAGTTCGAAAATCTGTTTAAAAACCCTAGTTTGAAAGGGGTAGGAAGAATCAATCATTTGGGTATGAAGGAGTGACCGAGTGCTTCAATCTTTTGAGGATCGGTAGTTGGTGTGTGGATGAGTTTGAGGGCGCAGGGGTTGAACATCTGGTGGTCGGAGCGGCGAAGACTCGCCGTTGACAGGTTTTGGCAGAAACCTGATTTGTGTTTCCAGTTTTGGGAATGTGGAGTTCGAATTTGATTTCTTGATTGATGGTTCAATCTGATGATTTCGTTTGGGCATTGGTGTGTTTCTGGATGAAGTGCGATCACCTCTGATGATCAGAGAAGGCGGTGGTCATCGTGCATATGCACGGTGATGTAGTTTCTGATGATAGTGTGTGGGTTAGTTTTGTTTACAGGGGAAGTTTTTGGTTTTGCTCGAAGTTAGTGGGTAGTTGGCTCGAGGAAGTCAGGCATAAAACTCGAAGCAGGTTAGGTTGTATCGGGTTTCAAGTGATGTTACAGGTTTTGACAAACCTGTACCCAGCTTTTAAATTTTTAGAACCTGAAGTTTTAAAAAAAATGGTTTTAAACCTAGTTTAAATTCAGATTTGAATTTTGAAACTCGGGTTTAAATTTAAAATCTCGGATTTTAAATAAAAATAAAGTTTTAAAAATTTAACTTAATCAACTACTTTATTTTATTAAGAGTAGTTTGAACTTTTTAAAAAAATGAAGTTCTTGTTAGAATAGGAGCAAGATTAAATGAAATTTAAAATCTGGAAATTTAAAAATATGAACTTCAGTTTTTAAAATTAAAAGAAGGTTTAAATTTGGAAGATTTAAACAAAATATAAATTGAAGTTATTGAAATTTTAAAATGAATTTAATTTCAAAATTTTTATGAAACTCATTTCTAAGACAAACATTTGTTTGTCTTGAAATTTTTTAAAAAGTTTTAAGTTTTTTAAACTTTGATTTAGTTTAAAATATATTCATTTTAAATCATGTATTTAAAATGAAATTTAAAAGTAAGTTCAAAAGAAAATTTGTTTTCAAATAAATTTGTTTTTGAATATAATTTAGAAATGTTTTATCTTAAATTAATTAAGATTAATGTTTTGAAATTAGTTTAATTAATGGAGTAATTAAGGAATGGTTAATTAATTTAATTAATTAATGATTTGAAATTAAAGAATACTGATTAATGATTAATCAATTTATAATTTAAATCATTAATTAGATTTTTAAATTAATGATTAAGGAGTTATTAATTAAGTAATTAAGTTTTAATCAAGGATAATTAGTTAAATAATTAAGGATTAATTAAGTGACAATTAACACTTAATTAATTAAATATTTAGACTTTAATTAATGGATAATTAAAGATAATTTAATTTGTAATTAATCAAAGTTAATTACTTAATGAAAAATAACTAGAGAAGGGTTAATGAAGGTCATTAACCAAGATTATTTAATAATTAATTAACGTGGTTAATTTTCTATAATTAATTAGATTAATTAATTTAATAATAATCATTTGTAAATGATTTAAGTGTAATTACTTAATGAAGTAATTAAGAAATTATGTGATAATCTAGGCTTTTCAACCATCGACAGCGGACACAACCGGTAGGCTTTTCAACCATCCCAGCCCCACCGTGGCTTACACTGATATCCCAAACTTGCTTTTACGGCCAGCATCTCGACTGTCTCAGCTTACGCCTAACCAACCCCGTAAAGAGGACGTGTGGGGGCAAGAGTCTCCCGTTCGCCACCACACCGCGAAGCGAGAACCCCCCATCACGTTTCACCTAGACAAAGCAAGACTGATGTGAGTAAACAAAACAACAGTTACTTTTAAAGAACTAGATTTATAAAAGAATTTTTGGTATGCTTTTAAAAATGGAACTACCATAAGACCTCCCGCCACACACACAATGCAAAAGCAGAATTGGAGGAGATTTCTTCTTATGATAGTTAAATATGCTTGGTACGAGAAAAGAAATTCTTTGATATTATTACTAGTGCATAGTGAAGTAAATCATTTCGAAAATAGAATATTAATCTTAGCCAACATACGACCGTTATCGTATGCCTACTATAGCTACCATCTAAACGGTGGGGAGCCACCATAAGTAAATGGCAGGTTCTACAACTAAAACCGTACAGGGTTTCGTATTGGGAATTGGATTTCCAACAAATGGTCATGCCAAGGAACTTCCCATTGCCACATGAGAACGCCTCTGGAAGGACGTTCCCGAGAACCAAACTGGATCTCTGCCAACACAAGGCTGGGTTACCCCTAACTGGGTAACTACTGACAAGAGTATGCCATCGCCCGGTTGTAACCAACCTTTAACCGGGGCCCCAGCAACAAATCACAAAGTAATATATATATATATATATATACACACACATATATATATCTGCGATATCAACATAAGTTAAGTATCTGGCCTCCATACCATGATACCACTTCTATCCATAAGGAAATGCACATACCCTAAGGGGTGCTACCCCCAATAACCTTGCTGCATCATTCCTGTTTCGACCATTCCGGGGTGTGAGGTCCGACGAAGTCTCATCCACAAAGCCACGCTTTATACAAAAGTTGTGCTTTGGGTCAACAAATGATCATAGAAATGATCACAAAGATAAGTGATCAAACAAATGGTCATATCACAAATGATCAAACAATGATCATTTCACAGCAACACTCAGCATGTCACATTACCAAATTGGGAATATATCGCTGATAACCTTCAACTACATAACCTCTAAGATCGTACGTCTCAGAGAAGGGTGTTAAGCCAAGAGAATAAATTCTCCGCCACCAACAGAAATATATTTGAAAGAAATCTGCTTTATATCTCAATTTGTAATGTCAGACACACAATCCATACAAGTCTGTTCTGGGTTCGAACAGAACCGAAGGCACTTCCAAAGAAGTCCTTGAAATCCGGATATTCACAATCCTGATCGGATTCCCCATCACATATGGAGAACTCTATACCGGAGCAACTCGGTGCAGAGTCAATCGACAGGTCATCCTATCGCTCTCGCAAATACCCGGTCTTCAACACCGATCTTCAAATGCTATCCATAATGTCGAATCACATATTCGAAATGGGTTATACTACACAAAGGTCCTTTCCCGGCTAATTCGAATAGTGAGTGTCAAATTTTAAAACATGTGGATGTCATTCACAAATATTCACAGGTTCGATGTGGGTTTCGGATAACAACTGAAATCCGATTCCCTGTTGCATCGAAGTTTAAATGCCGTTTTACGGGCAACAGGGTTTTCACATCAATACTGAACGAATCATAATCACAATGCAGTACATGGCAATTTATATAACACAGTATCACAATCAGAACAGAAATATCAATATAAGTTAGCAGCAATAGTTAATTTATTTCAAATGTGGTTTAAATAAATTTACCACATAATTATTTTAAAACAATGATAAGTATTTGAATAAATAATTTAAATCTTGATTAACTCGTTTTATTGTTTCAAAATTTGTTATTTAAATTAACCACTAAATTTGATTTGTCTATTTTAATTTATCTCAATAACAATTTCTTAATTGACAATTTAATTTGAATACTTAGTTGTTTATTTATCAATTTAATTACAATTTGTAAATCATTTTTAATTTCTTTTCAAAATCATTAACTTACAAAACTTATTCATCTTAATTATCATTTAACATTTTCTTTAAACTTTTAAAAAATCAATTTATGACTAACTACAGATTTAAATCAAGTTTGCTTGAAATAAGTTCTTGCTTAAACTAAACGAGTATTAGTTACTTCCTTGGTACTAAAATTTTGTCACAACTTGCTGTAACTTTATAAAGCCGAAAATACCCAAGCCTTACTCGAGTCAAAACTCGAATGTCCCACCAATTTTCCCCGAAGTATCTTCTTCTTCCCCACGTCTGTTCCTACTCCTCTGTTTTTTTTTTCTTTTCTCAAGTTTAAAACCTGTAAGCTTCATTTTAAAGACTCAAGCCTATGCGACGAGAAACTCAAGCAAACTTCCAAAAAAAAACCCAGAGTCTTCCCTGTTCGTTCACGAATCCATCTTCTTCTCCTTCCTATTCTTTTTCTTCTGTTTCTATTTATTTAGCTAAGCTAAACACTCACGTACGCATCATCACTGATACATTCACGTGCACGTGCACACCACCATGGCGACGCTTCGGTGACGATCGCAACCTCCCACAAGTCACTCATCGACCCTACATTCGGTAGTAGTGATCAACTCCATGCTAACAACCCCAGAACGAAATTTAGCTTTTAGTTCGAAACTCGAACCCATCCTCACCACCAGAAATCGAACCTGCGCCACCTCCTCTGGCCATTATCGGCCACCAACTTGTACCCTAGCTTCGTCATCACGCGACGCCTCTGTTCACCCCACTGACACGCAGTCCGGTCAGCCATAGGTGGCGCGGCACCATGGTTTCTAACATGAACAGAAAAAAGGGGTTTAAACCCTAATCTTGATTTGTTCTCCCCATTCACTCATTATAAAAATTCTTCAACAATTTTCCTAGATTCGTAGGTGTTCAAACATGCTTCCATACGAATTTCAATATTTATAATTGATTTGATTTTCAGCAATTCATAAAAGTACAACTTCTGTTGATATACCAATTTCTCTGAGAATACCAAACTAAAAATCTAAACTTTTGTTTTAAAATTCACGTCTTGCAGTATAGGTTCAATAAATATTCTTGAATTTATATTTTATAACAATTTATTTTTATCAATATTAGTGAAGATCTGTAAACCAAAGTTACAGTGGTGATAATCCACTGCATATTTAAATAAACTTGCAAAATCTTGTTTCATGGTTTAACCAACTTGATTATGTGAAAAATCATAGCTTGTTAGTGATTAAAACAAATAGACTTCAGTTTTAAAAACACATGTAATCCCTGCATGAATGTTTACAGAGAACACAGAGCATCATACTGGAATATGAACAAAGCAGTTATAATTGAAGTTTAAACTGTTTTAAATAAACTTAATATCCTTTACAAAATATGTTTACTCACCTGGAAAATGTTTAAACAGAGGCTATATTGATTTTCTTTGAACTGCAGTTTGATCCTCTTCTCTTTTCTTCTTTCTTCAGTAATTTATTATTTTTGAACTGACTTGTTCCTGGGCTGAGTTGCAATGCATTAAATGAAGCATGCAAATGGAATGTTCATGTTTCCCCTTTTTCTATGTTGCAGCATGTTCTTGTTCAATTTGATTTTATAAGTACATTTTTATATCTTTGTTTGTTGACTAACAAACTAAATTTCGGCTGAAATGCTTTTGTACATGCAAAGGAGTAAATAACATTTAATACAAGCATTAAATGAAGCAGGTTACTTTGCATACTTTCAGCATGTTATGTTTACATTGGATTATTACAAGTACATTTTATTACATCAAGTTTTTGTTTACATATAAATATACTCACAGCAAGGTTTTGTTTACATTTACTTACAGCAAGTATGTTTTGTTTACTTATAATTTCTTTTATTTTTCTATTAAGGTACTCACCTTCTTATTTACTTTACAGGCTTTTGTTTTATTTTTTTATTTGTTTATTTGTTTATTTGCCAAATGTTAGATTAAAATTTTGTGACTTAAATTTTATAATTTCATCATAACTTACTTTAACAATTTTATTTCTATTAAAAGCTCATCTTTCAATATTTAAATTTATAATCCATATTTTTTTAATGGTTTTAAGACAATTTCTTATTTTACTTTGGCAAAAAGAAAAGTTGTTTTAGTTACTAACATTAAATAACTATGTGATTTTATTACAATATTTTATTTCTTTTGAAATTCTCAAATTTAAATTTAAAAGTTCCAATAAATTACCAAATTTTTAAATTCAAAATTTCCGGGATGTTACAAATTAGTTACTCAAGGTAATTAATTAAGTTAAATGTGATTGTTTATTTTAATTAATTAAGTTTAATTAATTTGAAACACTTGGGGTTTAAAGATAATTACTGTATGTAATAAATGAATGGGAAAATTTCTTGGGAAAGTAATTGATTGATAATTACAGGTTGTAATTAATTGAAGATGTTTAAGAATGAAGTAAATTGGATTAAATTACTTAGTAATTAATCAAGGGATTAATTAAGGAATTAATTAAGGGATAATTAATTTGGTTTAGTAAAGTAATTAAGTTAGCTAATTACTGAATGTAATTAATTTGTGAGATTAATAATTATGAGTTAATTACTTAAGGTGATTAATTTAAGAAGATAATTTTATTAAATATAATTAAGGATCATTAATTATTATAATTAAAGATGTAATAAAAATTGATTAATTATGATTAATTAATAAATAAATTGGTAATTGAAGGTAATTAATTAAGGATTAATGTAATTAATTATCGTTAATTAATTAATTGAAGTAATTAAAGGTTAATTACTATTTTTAGTTGAGAATAATTAATTTGTGAAATTAATTAAGGATAATTACATGAATGTAATTAAGAGTAATTAATCAAGGGTGATTAATTAAGGTGATTAATAATGAATGATTAATTGATTTTAATCAATTAAATGGTTGAGATGACAAGATTTATATTGGTGAAGTAATTAATTTAATTTATTTTAAATTAATTAAAGATAAAGTAATTTATTTATTTCACTTTAAATTAATTAGAGATGGAGATAGTTAATTTAATTCATTTTAAATTAATTATAGATGTGGTATGAGTAAATCATTGCTTATGTATGAATGGATGACATTGATTGCCTTAGATGCTTTGAGATCTCAGAAATGAGACAGGTTGTGTGGTATGAATGCTTGGTTGCATTGTGATGATAATATAGATTATCTATTGTGGTGGTGATATGGATTACCTATTGAAATGAATTATGGATTTCCTATTTATTTGATAATGTGGATTATCAATTGTGATTTGTGAGTTATCTATCTGTGTGTATATAGATACTGTATTGAATTGCTTTAACCTTAAAACAACTTGGACCTAAAAGACACGCTTTGGATTTCGATGAGACCGGGATCGGGTTTCCATATTTGGATATCCGAAAACCACATCGATTCCAATTAAACGTTAGGTCGTGAATCCAAGTGGAGCTTTGTGAATACTCGAGGTGTAAGAACTATTCGTCAGTATAACTCTGGGGGTGATTCCGTGATGAGTTTGATGGAAATAGTACTTACATGCTCGAGATGGTGGTTCAGAGTGCAAGGGTTATCATCGTTAACTCTGAGGGTGATTCCAAAATGAGTGTAACGAGATAATGCCTTCAGTTTCGTTCGAACCCGGAACGAACTTGTATGGATTGAATGCTTTCAGAACATCGTCAGGTGGACGATGAGCATTCTAAGTGATGTGTTCACTAAAGGTAATCGTAGCCTCAAGCCTCATCAACCGGGAATGGCTAAAACAGGGGAGGTGCAGCAAGGCTTCGTGGGTAGCCCCCACTTGAGAGTGAGATTTACCCTTGCCTAGAGGTTCCTTTATATTCGGCTGTGTGGGCGGTTGCTAGCTACAACCGAGGGGCCGTCTTGTTCGGAACTTTTCAGTAAGGAATGGTTCCGGCCTTGTGTTGCAGAGGAGCGGGCGTACTCCTCGGTACGTTGATCTAGGCCACGTACTGTGACGGACGGTACCCCAGTAGCCCTGCCATTGTATGAAATCCAAAATCCAATAAGTGCTAACGGTTTTGATTGTATTACCCACTTTTGTGGCTAGTAGCTGGAATTTAATAAATGTAACAATTTCGGCTATTTCATATTTACTTGAAAACCCTAGACACTATTATAATATCACTGGATTTTCTATCAAATGTTTTGGTTAGCGTAAGGTAAAAACTTTTCCATGTTTATGTGTGGGAAATCTTACGTGATACCTTTTCTTTTCAAAGGTTTTTCAAAGTTAAGCAACTCACCAGACCCATGTCTGACCCGGAGTTATTTCTGTTTTTCTTTAAACTCTTGGGTACTCAAATTTTTACGAGTAGCCAAGGGATTCAGGTTAGCTTTGACAAATTGTGGAGGAGCAATGGAGCAGGAGGCTTTTGCGTGTAGATATATAGTTTTCCGCTGTGTTGGTATCTCTAAGTAGTTCTCTGTTTTGTGTATTGAATTGTAATAACTAGACAGGTGTTTATAACTGTCTAGTATGTGTTGTATTGTCTGTATAACTCTGATAATTGTTGTATACTATGTACTACTTATGTTATTAATATAATTTATTCGTTCCGCTGTTGATATTCTAGTGTTGTTTCTTCTTTCTCTTCTTTCTTTTCTCTTTTCTATCGCTTTCTTTCTTAAAGATGGTACGATTTTCTAGGAGCAGAAAGTCGGGTCGTCACAGTTGGTATCAGAGCATTAGGTTGAGTGAATACCTAGGCTCTTGAGTGGTGTCTATCTTGAGAGAACGTATTTGTAATTTTAAATATATATATATATATATATATATATATATATATATATATATATATATATATATATTCTACCTATCCGTTGGGTTACCTGTTCAGGTTTTCCCAATATAAGCTATAAAGGTAGATGGGGTAGTAGTGTGTGTAACACGACTATCATATGTTGGAGTTTGAATATTTGAGGTTGGAAGTGTGTTTGTCGAGACTGTAGACCTAATACTGTCTCGAGTGAATTTTGTAGTGATGAAGGATTTCATTGATCTCTGAAGGAAACCTGTTAAGGTTCGGAGTCTATTTCTGAAGTTGGTGAGTAGAGTTTGGATCTGTCGGTTGGACAGAAGCAAGTGATGGTATTTTGATACCTCAGGGAGTAGTAGCTGCGTGATGAGATGCAGTGACCATGGATGTTCCTGAAGATGTTTTCTTTGGAACAAGTTACGGAGGTGAGTCTGCTTTGGTGTTGTGGCTGAGTTCAGCATGGTGTTTCTGTTTGCTTTGAAGTCCGAGTTTTTCGAAGAGCTTTGATTTGGAATTTTTTGGCATCTGTGGTAGCAGTGCAGCTTGGAGTGTTCTCGGTATTGGCAAGAGATCTTCTGGCTTAGCAGTTTTTCTGGAGTGGAGTTCAGAAGCAGTTAAGTGGACCCATTTCTTCGATGGGCTGGCTAGTTGAGTGTAAGCTGTTCTGTTTGATTAAAGGAGAACAGTTTTCCTTGGATTTAGTTTGGGTGGATCGCAAAAGTGACTTGCGATTGTTTGAGTATTCTCTTGGGTTATCTGAGTTTTTCTTGATGTCTTCAGAGAAGTCAGAAATTTTGTCCCCATTTGGAGATTGAGTTTTCTTATCGTCTAGAATTCCAGGAGTACTACCGGTGATTCAGCTTATAGTAGAATGGTTCCTAGGGATTGAGATGGTGTAGCAGCTCAAAGTTTTGGAGGAACTTCTGAATTTTTCTTATGGATCTGATGAACCATATCTCTGGGGTGTGTTGTTGAGTTGTGCTCGTGTTCTTCTTTAGCATTCTCTTCTACTTCGGATCAGAGTTGTGCAGCGGAAGCAGTTTGGAAGTGTATCTGCTTTTCTTTTTCCGGATAGGAAAAGTTGTTGTCTTCTGATGTTGAGGAGTAGGGTTTGAGTTCTTGGTTTTGGTTGATCTTGAGGAGATCATTTTGTTGAGTTGATTGGTTTTGTTTGTTTTAGAGGCATCAGCGAGGGATGAGCTGATCAGTAAGGTTGTGGGCAGCCCAGGATCGTCTAGAGATTTTGTGAATTTGAGATGAAGGAATTTGGATTCTGAAGTCGGAGATTTGATTTTGGATAAGTTTTCTTCGATCAAAAGTGAGCTATAAGATTGGGTAAGGCTGGGAAGCTAGCTCTGAATTTAGATCTTTTTTGTGATCTTGTTAGAATAAGTATTTGATCTACGGGATTGGATTGCCAGTTTGGATAACTAGGATTCGATGAGTTTCACGTATCTCTGAGGGAGTACGTATATGATCTATCTCTGGTTTTGGAACCAGCAGTTCTGGAGTTTTGATTTGTTGAGTCAAACTCGTCTGTAGTCTGATATTTCGTCTAGTGTATAGATATAGTTGAATAGAAGCTTTGTAGCTTCATAGTATTGATTGTTTGATTTCTATAGAGCGAGTATCTAGGTATATATATACACACCTGGGGAAAACTCGAAGAAATTCTATCCAGAATTTGTCTGGATAATTAGATTAGTTTGATTGGTTGAATTGGTTGTTTTGATTGTTAGCATATGTCTAATATATGCTTGTATTTTAAAATTAATATTTAATGAGATTATTAAATTACCTTTGTTTTAAATTTCGAGGACGAAATTCTTTTAAGGGAGGAGGATTGTAATATCCTGGAATTTTTAACAATATCAATTTAATAATCTATATAAAAAATTAAATTGATATTGATATTTTGTTAATAATAATTCAAATAGATTTAATAATCTTCTTCAACAAATATTTAATTGGTTATTTTATCTTTTAAAATAATAAATTGATTTCTATTTATAATATAAAGGTATGGTTTATATTTTAAATAGATTAGCATTGTTTTAATTTTAATAAGTAAAGCATATTTTCTAATTCTAATATTTGTAGTAATTTGGAAATTTGTTTTTATTTAATATTTAAGCTTTTCAAAGTTATTAAATAAATAAATCTTGGTTTAAACTTAATAAGTGGATCATCTTTTAAAAAATTCTAATATATACATTTTAATTTGGAAATTTTGATTTAAATTAAATATTAAGTTTTTAAAACTATTTAATAAATAAATATATGATTTTAAAATTGATAAGGAAAAATATTTTAAATGTTTTAAAATAATGTGGCTTGAGTTTTAAAATTTAGAATGGACAAACAAAAAGTTTTATGGCTTAATAAAATAGATAATTTATTAATAAAAATATAATTTCTTTTAAAAATGATCTTATTTTAATAATGAGTCATTTTTAAAAATAATATTAATAGTGTGTTGTCTTTATAAATAGATTTTGAATATAATTCGCAATTGTTATCTCAAATTAAATTTATATACATAACTTGATTTGAAAATAATAGATTTTGGATTTGGTTTGAATTTAAATTCTAAAGTACAAATATTAATTATTTTAATTCTTATATGTATAGGTTTTATTTATAAACATGATTGTTATTTTTTCTTTTTATAAATTTATATACATATTTAATATTAACTAACAAATTAAAAATAGGCTTAATGTACATAATAACTTGTAAATTAAATATTAATTACTCTAAATAAGACAAGTGTTGCATTCTTAAGCATTAATAAAACAAGTGTTAAAAGATTAACATAACAATGTGACAAATGTTAGGATTATGTACAAGTGTAAATTTTGTTTTAATTTTTCTTTTATTTAATTAAATCTGAAAACTACATCTATATAAACTTGTATTTTCATTCACACTTGTTTTCTGAATTTCCTAATCAAAGAACTTCATTTTGTTTATTTCTTAAATCAAACTCTTTATATCTAAAATCAGTAACTCCTCATAAAAATCAAATCTGTAAACAAATCATGATCAATATCATTTCACAAATCCCTCATTATCAAAAAAAATCTGCCTATTCAACTTCCTCAAAATCAAAAGGCCTACATTTTTTTTATAAAACCGGAAATGAAATAAACTCTGCATGCACCTGGAAATAAACAAGTCTGCATCTTCTCTCTGCACAACCTCAAATTGAAGCCTGATTGAAGCCTGTCCAAAAGCATCTGCATGCAAGTAATTTTAGTCAGGAAAACATAAGCATTCCAGTTTTCAACAGGCTTGCAACTCATTTAAAAAAAAGAGAGGATCATGCCTGCATTTTTATTCTGCAAATTTCAAAAGGGGAAAACTGAGGCTCTGCTTCTTTTAAATAAAAGGTGAGTAACTTTTTAAATTTAAAATTTTTAAAAATAGGTTGCATGATTTTATTGAATTGAAATAGTATTGGTTGTGTGTTATTGAAAATCTGATGTGAAGATGATATGTGTGCATGTGTTTACTTATTTTCCTGTTCTGTTTCATGGATTTGCCTGGCACAAAACATCATTTAAACACTCATCTTTTAATTTAGCTTCTGAAATGATGAAATTTATAAAGTAAAGTTGTTTTATTTTTCTTAAGTTAATATTTAAAAATTTTAAGTGAGTTAAAATACAGGATGTTGCCTCTGTAAACCCAGGAAACATCATGCATGTGATTTTTACCATAACCCAAACATGTTAGTTTAGTAATTCAGTAGTATAAATCAAAAATACTAACTATAACTTGATTTTTAAATCAAGAAATAGGATTTTTAGAGTATAGTTTAGGTTGCAGTTTAGAATTGAACTGAGAATGAAATTTAAGCAATTTCTTGTGATCTATGACTTGAAGAAGCTCGGGGATCTTCTGAGTAGTAAAGGAGAGTTTGTAGATTCTTCGAAAAATCATTAATGATGTTGAAATTCAATAAGGAAGGTGCAGTTTGAAAATCTATTTAGAAACGCTAGTTTCAAAGGGGTAGGAAGAATCAATCATTTGGGTATGAAGGAGTCACCGAATGCTTCAATCTTTTGAGGATCGGTAGTTAGTGTGTGGATGAGTTTGAGGCCGCAGGGGTTGAACATCTGGTGGTCGGAGCGACGAAGACTCGCCATTGACAGGTTTTGGCAGAAACCTGATTTGTGTTTCCAGGTTTGGGAATGTGGAGTTCAAATTTGATTTCTTGATTGATGGTTCAATATGATAATTTTGTTTGGGCATTGGTGTGTTTCTGGATGAAGTGCGATCACCTCTGATGATCAGAGAAGGCGGTGGCCGCCGTGCATATGCACGGTGATGTAGTTTCTGGTGATAGAGTGTGGGTTAGTTTTGTTTACAGGGGAAGTTTTTGGTTTTGATCGAAGTTAGTGGGTAGTTGGCTCGGGGAAGTCAGGCATAAAACTCGAAGCAGGTTAGGTTTTCTCGGGTTTGAAGTGATGTTACAGCTTTTGACAAACCTGTACCTAGTTTTTAAATTTTTAGAACCTGAAGTTTTAAAAAAAATGGTTTTAAACCTAGTTTAAATTCAGATTTGAATTTTGAAACTCGGGTTTAAATTTAAAATCTCGGATTTTAAATAAAAATAAAGTTTTAAAAATTTAACTTAATCAACTACTTTATTTTATTAAGAGTAGTTTGAACTTTTTAAAAAAATGAAGTTCTTGTTAGAATAGGAGCAAGATTAAATGAAATTTAAAATCTGGAAATTTAAAAATATGAACTTCAGTTTTTAAAATTAAAAGAAGGTTTAAATTTGGAAGATTTAAACTAAATATAAACTGAAGTTATTGAAATTTTAAAATGAATTTAATTTCAAAAATTTTATGAAACTCATTTCTAAGACAAACACTCGTTTGTCTTGAAATTTTTTAAAAAGTTTTAAGTTGTTTAAACTTTGATTTATTTTAAAATATATTCATTTTAAATCATGTATTTAAAATGAAATTTAAAAGTAAGTTCAAAAGAAAATTTGTTTTCAAATAAATTTGTTTTTGAATATAATTTAGAAATGTTTTATCTTAAATTAATTAAGATTAATGTTTTGAAATTAATTTAATTAATGGAGTAATTAAGGAATGGTTAATTAATTTAATTAATTAATGATTTGAAATTAATGAATATTGATTAATGATTAATCAATTTATAATTAAGACCATTAACTAGATTTTTAAATTAATGATTAAGGAATTAGTAATTAAGTTTTAATCAAGGATAATTAGTTAAATAATTAAGGATTAATTAAGTGACAATTAACACTTAATTAATTAAATAATTAGACTTCAATTAATGGATAATTAAAGATAATTTAATTTGTAATTAATCAAAGTTAATTACTTAATGAAAAATAATTAGAGAAGGGTTAATGAAGGTCATTAACAGGATTATTTAATAATTAATTATTGTGGTTAATTTTCTATAATTAATTAGATTAATTAGTTTAATAATAATCATTTGTAAATGATTTAAGTGTAATTATTTAATGAAGTAATTAAAAAATTAATTACTTAAGGTAATTAATTAAGTTAAATGTGATTGTTTATTTTAATTAATTAAGTTTAATTAATTTTAAACACTTGGGGTTTAAAGATAATTACTGTATGTAATAAATGAATGGGAAAATTTCTTGGGAAAGTAATTGATTGATAATTACAGGTTATAATTAATTGAAGATGTTTAAGAATGAAGTAATTTGGATTAAATTACTTAGTAATTAATCAAGGGATTAATTAAGGAATTAATTAAGGGATAATTAATTTGGTTTAGTAAAGTAATTAAGTTAGTTAATTACTGAATGTAATTAATCTGGGAGATTAATAATTATGAGTTAATTACTTAAGGTAATTAATTTAGGAAGATAATTTTATTAAATATAATTAAGGATCATTAATTACTATAATTGATGATGTAATAAAAAATTGATTAATTATGATTAATTAATAAATAAATTGGTAATTGAAGGTAATTAATTAATGTAATTAATTAAGGATTAATGTAATTAATTATCGTTAATTAATTAATTGAAGTAATTAAAGGTTAATTACTATTTTTGGTTGAGAATAATTAATTTGTGAAATTAATTAAGGATAATTACATGAATGTAATTAAGAGTAATTAATCAAGGGTGATTAATTAAGGTGATTAATAATGAATGATTAATTGATTTTAATCAATTAAATGGTTGAGATAACAAGATTTATATTGGTGAAGTAATTAATTTAATTTAATTTAAATTAATTAAAGATGAAGTAATTAATTTAATTCACTTTAAATTAATTAGAGATGGAGATAGTTAATTTAATTCATTTTAAATTAATTATAGATGTGGTATGAGTAAATCATTGCTTATGCATGAATGGATGACATTGATTGCCTTAGATGCTTATAGATCTCAGAAATGAGACAAGTTGTGTGGTATGAATGCTTGTTGTCATTGTGATGATAATATAGATTATCTATTGTGATGGTGATATGGATTACCTATTGAAATGAATTATGGATTTCCTGTTTATTTGATAATGTGGATTATCAATTGTGATTTGTGAGTTATCTATCTGTGTGTATATAGATACTGTATTGAATTGTTTTAAACCTTAAAACAACTTAGACCTAAAAGACAAGCTTTGGATTTCGATGAGACCGAGATCGGGTTTCCATATTTGGATATCCGAAAGCCACATCGATTCCAATTAAACGTTAGGTCGTGAATCCAAGTGGAGCTTTGTGAAGACTCAAGGTGTAAGAACTATTCGTCAGTATAACTCTGGGGGTGATTCCGTGAGGAGTTTGACGGAAATAGTACTTACAGACTCGAGATGGTAATTCAGAGTGCAAGGGTTATCGTCGTTAACTCCGAGGGTGATTCCAAAATGAGTGTAACGAGATAATGCCTTCGGTTTCGTTCGAACACGGAACGAACTTGTATGGATTGAATGCTTTCAGAACATCGTCAGGTGGACGATGAGCATTCTAAGTGATGTGTTCACTAAAGGTAATCGTAGCCTCAAGCCTCATCAACCGGGAATGGCTAAAACATGGGAGGTGCAGCAAAGCTTCATGGGTAGCCCCCACTTGAGAGTGAGATTTACCCATGTCTAGAGGTTCCTTTATATTTGGTTGTGTGGGCGGTTGCTAGCTACAACCGCGGGGTCGTCTTGTTCGGAACTGTTCAGTAAGGAATGGTTCCGGCCTTGTGTTGTAGGGAAGCGGGCGTACTCCTCGGCACGTTGATCTAGGCCACGTACTGTGACGGGCGGTACCCCAGTAGCCCTGCCATTGTATGGAATCCAAAATCCAATAAGTGCCAACGGTTTTGATTGCATTACCCATTTTTGTGGCTAGTAGCTGGAATTTAATAAATGTAACAATTTCGGCTATTTCATATTTACTTGAAAACCCTAGACACTATTATAATATCACTGGATTTCCTATCAAATGTTTTGGTTAGCGTAAGGTAAAAACTTTTCCATGTTTATGTGTGGGAAGTCTTACGTGATACCTTTTCTTTTCAAAGGTTTTTCAAAGTTAAGCAACTTTAACCTGTTACTCACACCAGACCCATGTCTGACCCGGAGTTATTTCTGTTTTTCTTTAAACTCTTAGGTACTCAAATTTTTACGAGTAGCCAAGGGATTCAGGTTAGCTTTGACAAATTGTGGAGGAGCAATGGAGCAGGAGGCTTCTGCGTGTAGATATATAGTTTTCCGCTGTGTTGGTATCTCTGAGTAGTTCTCTGTTTTGTGTATTGAATTGTAATAACTAGACAGGTGTTTATAACTGTCTAGTATATGTTGTATTGTCTGTACAACTCTGATAATTGTTGTATACTATGTAACACTTACGTTATTAATATAATTTATTCGTTCCGCTGTTGAGATTCTAGTGTTGTTTCTTCATTCTCTTCTTTCTTTTCTCTTTTCTATCCCTTTCTTTCTTAAAGATGATACGATTTTCTGGGAGTAGAAAGTCGGATCGTCACATTGCTCCTATTTTAAAATGGTTATCCTAGAATGACACCAAAAGTCCTTCGGTAGGGCCAGAATACACTATTGAGATTATATACAATCCAGTCATGCTCTGAGAGAATTGAACTTACTTATTCTTACAACTTGCAAAGATCTACATTGTGTTTTTACGAAACTCACCAAGTTATTTATTGAATTCGCCTTGGTCTACTCACATCGGAGGAAGACTTGTGGAACAAAACAATAAGAACACCTTAGAGAGGGCATATAAGAACTAAGAGAAAGATTTGGTACTGGGGAGGACCATCAAAACAAATTGTTTTGGCTCTTCGAACCGAAGAACTATTTTCTAATTTGTACGATGATCAATTTAGAAAATCAACATAATAATAAAAAGGCTGTGACGCCCCACCTCTATACCCATGCTAGCCAAGGACACTGCGGGGTAATGCCATCAACTAGCACGGAGAATAAGGCTGTTGAGGAGAGACCATCCACGTAATTGCTTTGTGTGAGCAACGATATGTCAGATAGTACAACATGCAATCCGACATACCGATACAAACTCAAAGCTACTATACAGTGGCTATATATATTCTTCGGAAACAAATATAGAAATAAACATAACACAAATCAGTCACAGACATCCATATCACAAAGGCGGAAATAGATATGAATATATAACACATGAAAGTGTACATCAGAGTAGTGGTCAAACAAGATCCACAATGTCACAAAAGAATAGCTACAAGTGCTAGACAAAAGAATATGGATACATCAATGAGTCTATATCTCAAATGTATACAACAAAAAAACTACTAATCTAAGTAGTTAGCCAAAAGTTAGGGTGATAATCCCAGATGTGAAGTCAAGCAGAAGCACGTGTAACATCTCGGTCTGACCCGAGTATTATTTAATAAGAAAATAATAAACGGATCAGTCTAGCTATATCAGATAAAATGATATAGGGTAAGAGATATGACATAAACATATGATAACCATAAAGCCATACTGTGATAAGTATGCAATTAAAATCAACTAGGGATTAATCGATATCACAAGAATCTTCTCGAAGATCAAAAAGAATGTCATACTCTTATTTATATTCACCAAACCATAAATATTGACAATAGTATCAATGCCAATCAAAAAAGTTAATGACACACAAATTCACCAATGCACAAATATTGATAAAACTTATCAATGTAAATCACGAAAATTGGTGAAAACACATATTCCAGAAATCATCAATGGAAATCCAGAAATCACAAAAAGGGGTGAAGGCCTATCACAAAACGGGAGCATGAAAACTCACCAACATGTGTATCACAAAATGGAACGCTATTCCATGGTTTCTAACCATTAATTTTGAGCCGAAGCTCCACAAAACTGCCCGAAGACCATGGGTCGCTACCCCACCAAATTGAGCCGAAGCTCCATAGAAACGGGGTTTAGTCTCCCTCGTAGACAAAGAGACATCGCACATTTGCTAGTCTAAATCACAAAAATGATCATCAACAATCATCAAGAAGTGTCAATTACAGTAAGCTAGTAAATATATAAGCTTAGCTTCACGTCCCATAACCACTAGCTTAACTTAAATATTTACGAACAAATTGTAGATCTCCACTCAAAAATTGTCACAAGAGATTCAATCGAACAAGTCCAAGAATTAACCGGCGAAGTAAATGCAAGCGTTTCATACCATTGTTTTACTAGGCCGTTTAATTAGATTTCTCGTACGAGTGAGGTGAAGTGATAAATCACAAAAATGATTGTAGAAACAATAAATCACAAAAATTCACATTCGAAGACGTGAATAAAATCCAAAGAATTCGATTCTAAATTCATCAAAGTGGAAATACTCTTGCGACTTAACAGCCACGACTTATGACTTAATATATGTAACACTCCGAAAATTTTCGACTTTCGAAAATTCAACATCAATACTCACTTTATCGACTGTCGAGAAATCGAAGGCCAAAAACCGGAATGTTATGGGTTTAAGAAAGAAGAAAGAAAGAAGAAGAGAAGAAGGTAGAAGATAGAGGGAGAAGAAAATAGAAAATTTTAAAATAGAAGAAAAAGAGAATAGAAAATGGAACGGAACAGAAAACAACAGAACAATAATAGAATCTCACAATTCGCAGCGGAACAACATATAATAATAAAAGAATATTCTTTAAACAAAGAACTATATCAGTTATTACATTTTATACTTTACATCATATCATCATCAGAGTGTACAACAACAAACAATGCAGCGGAAAAAGAAATACTATATAAACTAGTAATACGCCATGCCATCCATCTTGCCTCCAGCAACTCCAGAATATCCAGAATATCCTGATAAACCTTAACTCTTGACTGCCCGTGTGGAAATTGGTGGGCACCCAGAGTTTAGGAAGGAAAACAATAAACTCCAAGTCAGTCATGTGACTGGTTTGAGAACTCAAAACAGTTTATTTTCTTTAAAAATCAAAATAGAGAGATATTTTTAAATTCAATTCGCAATGCTTTTAAAAATGAGACTACCATAAGGCCTCCCGCACACACACACATGCAAACGCAGAATCGGAGGAGATTTCTCCTTATGATAGTCAAAGATGCTTGACACGCATTAAAAGAACATTTCATATTATTACTAGTGCATAGTGTAGGGGGAAAAATTCATTTTGAAAGTAGAATATAAATCTTAGCCAACATACGACCATTATCGTATGCCTACTATAGCTACTATCCAAACAGTGGTGACCACCATAAGTGAATAGCAGGTTCTACAACTAATACCGTACAAGTTTCGTATTGGGAATTGGATTTCCAACAAATGGTCAGGCCAAGGAACTTCCCATTGCCACATGAGAATGCCTCTGGAAAGACATCCCCGAGAACCAAACCGGAACTCTGCCAACACAAGGCCGGGTTACCCCTAACTGGGTAACTACTGACACGAGCACGCCATTCCCCGATCGTAAACGACCTTTCTCACGGGATCCCGAAAACCAACAACCACAAAGTAATAAATTCGTAGTAACCACATAGGTTAAATATCTGGGCTCCATACCATGATACCACCTCTATCCAGAAGGAAATGTACATACCCTAAAGGGTGCTACCCCTCATAACCTTGCCGCATCTTTCCTGTTTTGACCATTTCCGGGGTGTGAGGTTCGACGAAGTCACGTCCACAAAAACATACTTTATACAAAAGCCATGCTTTGGGTCAACAAATGATCAACACAATGATCACCAAGATAGACGATCAAATAAATGATCCTATCACAATAATCAACACAATGATCATTTCAGCAACACTCAGCATGTCACATTACCAAATTGGGAATATATCGCTGATAACTTCAACAATATAACCTCTGAGCTCGTACGTCTCAGAGAAGGGTGTTAAGCTAAAAGAATAAATTCTCCGCCACCACAGAAATATATTTGAAAGAAATCGGCTTTACATCTCAACTTGTAATGTCAGACACACAATCCATACAAGTCTGTTCCGGGCTCGAACAGAACCGAAGGCACTTACAAAGAAGTCCTTGCAATCCAAATAATCTCTAATCACGTTCAGATTTCCCATCACATATGGAGATCTCAATACCAGGGATCAGCCAGTGCAGAGACAATCAACAAGAAACCCTTTCGCTTTCGAAAATATCCGGTCTTCAACACCGATCTTCGAATGCAATTCATAACGACGTATCACATATTCGGAATGGGTTATACGACCCCAAGGTCCTTTCCCGGTTAACCCGAATAGTGAGCGCTTATTTTAAAAAAAAATAAAATAAATGTGGCATCCAATTTCAAACAAATCACAACAAATACCTATTTAAAGGTAAATATTGATAGTCAGTTATTGAACTATCAATAGATATGCCAACATCACCAGATTCCAAATAATTTTTCAAATTATTTATTTCACAAAAATATCTTTACAAGATATAAACATAATTTCCATACTTTAAAAATAAAACAATATTTATTTTTAAATCTAATTTCCCAATTTCATTTATAAATTTTATATTGAATTTACATTCCAAAATATTTATGAATATACGATTTCCATTCGTTTTCAAATATTCATTTTCAATTTATCTTCAAAAAGATAAATTCAAAATATTCACTTAATATTGGAAAAACATTTCCATACTTATTTATCTATAAGTAATTCACAAGCCCTTTTTATTTTCTACGCTTAGAAAATATTTAATATACTCTAATCGAAATTAAGTATATATTTCATTCTTTTAAGGAAATCATTCACTTAACCATATTTATTTGGGCCAAAACGAATGTTGCGTAAAACATCGTTACGACAACCCAAAATCACTAGTATAGGGATTCGAAATTAAAATAGATATATAAATCCCAATACTATGCAAAACATTTCCTTTCGGAAATCATTTACTATAACAACAGTGTTATAGTCCACCATTTCCTTTTATTTCTCGAAAACATCTATTTCAACAATAAATGTTGAAATCTATGGTTTCGAATCTCAACATCTTTTAAAACATCTTTAGATCGTTTTAATTCTATTTCAAACATCATATCCAAAATAATTTCTTTAACAAAATATTCACTATTCAAAAACGTGAATACACTTGTTAATAAATTTCATCACTTCTATTCATTTTATTTTAAAGAATTATTCACTGTCTAAAACATGAATATAATTCCATAAATAAATTACAACAATTCCTTATCAAAATAAGTCGTTGCGGATTTATAAAACAACGTTTATAAATCCTATTTCTATTTATTTTATATCAACTCCTTTTTATAAATTCCTTTATTAACCTATCTTAATTCATATCACAATGATATATTAAAAATTCATATTATAAGTCAAATACTTATAATTTATTTGTTTATAAAAATCGTTCCTTTAAACTTCATAAATTTTATAAATCTTATAACTTATAAGATTCATTTATTTATCCAAATCCATCCCTTCTATAACTTTATGAATTTTATTTTATCTTCCTTTACAAATTTTATAAACCTACTGTTTATAAAATCCTATTTATAACTTCATCGTTATAATCCTATAAATTTCATTCATTTGTGAAATTCATTCACAATTCATTCTAACACTTATAAGAGTTCGTTTTATAATTCCCATATTTTTAATTCACAAATATCCGTTTGTAAATCCTTTAATATAAATCAATTTATATTACTATTTTTAAAACGTCTTTTACTCTTTTATAATTTCATCTTTTGATTTAGAACATAATCCAATTTCATAAATCCTATTTTTAAACCTTTTTGTAATTTATTCAAAAATCCCAATTCAGCTATTTTATAAAATCGTTAATCTCATATTTTCAAAAAAAACAAATTTTAACTATATTTCTCAAAAAAAATCATAATTAAAGTTATAACGTTTATTTATTTAAGATGAATCAATTCCAAAAATATTTATAAAACGTATATTTTTAAAATCACTTTAGAAATCAAAATCGTTGTTTTTAAACTTCATAAATTGGATCCGATGATGTAACACATCAAATAGTCAATCACGACTTTCAAACATCATATATCATCCATGATAAACAATCAAATATCACAATATATGAAATCAAATAAATATTTGTGAGGAATCCAGTTGGATCCCTCCAACCTGTTTCCCTGCATCCACAGACATTAGCACAATACCATTCCGTTTCAAGACGGAATATCGCGGTACATGGGATTTTATAAATATATATCCGCTTACTAACGGCGTATAGGGTCTCATCCGCTAAAAGAAAATACGGGAAATCAATCAACTGCAATATATACATATGCCAATATATATATATTGCTATATAATATATAATACCAATTCCACTTCAAGGTGGAATATCGCGGTATATGTGTGTAATAAATAACCTCCGCTTACTAACGGTGTATAGGGTCTATTCACATCCAATATATATAACAATCATCATTCAATCATCCAATCATTCAATCAACACAGTCATCAATTTTAAATCTAACTATTTAAAATTTAAATAAACAAAAAAATTCCTTTTTGAGTGAGAAGTTCTCACCTTTATTCCCGTTTGCCATCCCCTTCCAATTCAACTTGTTTTCTTCATTTATACCTTGTATAAATATTTATACAATTCATTAATATTCGAAATAATCGAATAATAAATTTTTCATTTTATAATTTTAATTCATCGGTTTTGTTCTAAACCAATTTCTTTAATAATTTTATTCAACTAATTATTTCATCTCAAGTTAATGATTTTTTTATTTTAAGCTAAAAATTAAAGATTCAAACTAATTTTCTTTTTAAAATAATTCTAACATTTTGCTTATATAATTTTCTTCAATCTTTTAAAATTCCTTTGTTTAATAAATTATTTTAACTAAAAATTTAGTTTAATTAACCAAACTCACTTTTAATAAAATTATCTAATTGAAGATTTAAATCCTAAACTAGAATTCCTTTAATTTATTTATCCAATAAATTAAATTCCTATTAGGTAAATTAAATTAGCCAATGATTTTATTAATATTCGAATTAAATCGAACTATTCAATTTTCGTTCTTCATTGTTTAATTAATCAATTGTTTTATTTAAACCAGTTTCTTCTTTAAATAAATTTATTAAAACTAATTTTCTTTTTTATACATACTTTTCACATTCTAAAAATAATATTCCTGTCTTTAAAATTTTAACTTCAACAATTTATCAAATCCACTTGAATATTTATTTTCATTTAACAGATTATTTTTAGTGACTTAAAATAGATTAACTAAATAAATCTATTACCTTATTATTTTAGTTTTAACATAACTTTTAAAATATTCAACCTTGTATAACAATTTTATAAAATTCTTTAGTATCCGAAATAAATCGAATAACCAATTTCCCCTATTCCAATCTAATTAACCGATGGTTTTGCTTTTAAACCAGTTTCTTTTAATAAAATTTGTTAAATTAAAATTTTACTCTAAAACTAAATTTTCTGCTAATATACCTACTTACTTCTTTTTAAATTAAAATAGATATTTCTTAACTTAAATTAGTACTTTTAATTTTAAAACTAAATTCTCTTTAACATGTTTATTTTTAACCACTAAAAATTAAATAAGTTAATTTAAATCAATTTGTAATCCTCACTGACTGCATTTTCTTTATTTATATCGATTTAAATTATTTACACATAATCTACATATATATATATATCTGATAAAAAAAAAAATTATACCTCACAGACGAGATCGTGCACCATCGAAGCCTCGCAGTCACCACCGTCCATCGATGTCGCGCGACACTCAATCGATCGTGACCCCTCCCCTACGCGCGCGCCGCTGTCTCGTGTCGCGCGCACGCGCTCGCGTGCCTCAGTGTCGTCGCTGCCAACAAGTTGAACGCGACACCCCCAAATCCACTGCCGAGCCCTCTACGCCGCCGCCATCTCGCGCCGCGCACCCCCCTTCGAGCGCCGGCCCACAACCGCCGCGTTCAACTGCAACTTCCCCTTTCACATCGCGCGACCCCACATGAGTTCCAATTCGAGCTCCATCGTTCGTCGTTGACGTCGCCTCCGCCATCACATCCCACGCGCGACCACGCTTCCCCCCTATCGCGTACGCTGCTGTCGCCTTCCACTCCCATGCGCGCGCCATTGCTTTCTTTTTTCTTTTTTTTCGCTGTCAATTTGGGGGAAACTTGATTTGGTTTTCGTTCGAAACAGGTTGGAGGGGAACTCGAAGATTATGAGGATGAAGGCTCGGCCATTATTGTTTTTGCTTCTCTGAAAAAAATTTGAATGAGATTGAAGTTAAAATAGGAGAACGCTACCATGTTTGCACGATCTTCTCGTGATTATAGGCGTGGTTGTAGGCTGAAACAACGGAGAGTGTTTTAAGGAAGAACGTGTGTTAGTTTGACTATAAATTTAAATTTAAATTTTAAATTGAGTTCGATAAAATTCCAATGCGTTTACTCACCGTGTACTCACATATCAACTCCAAAAAATACGAAATTTGAAATCCTAGAATAATTCAATATTCCGGACCCAATGGAACTGGTTTCGTCGAATTCCGAGACTGTGCCTCGGACGGCTATTTTAAATATCGATTCAAACGATTTAAATTCCAAAACTGAACAATTCACTTCCAAATTCGATTCTGAAGCTTCTATAATTTAATCGCTAAATTCAAAGTTATGTTGAAAATTCAATCCAAACCACCATTCAAATATTTAAAATAAATTAAATAATCCCAAATTAAATTATTCAAAATTCCGGGTCGTTACAATATAAGTCAACACAAGAAATCAGCGGCTCAACGCATGCGGCTACACGGCATACGACCTAAGAGATCGGCGATTTAAGAAATAGCATGCGGCTTAAAGCAGGTGCGATTTAAAGGGTGGCACGACCTAACTGCAACCGACCCAAGGAATGGCGCGACCCAAAGCATGTGCGACCTTACAGTGCAAGCAAGCCGAGCGACCTAAGGCAGGCCGACCTAACAGTAAGGCAAGCGGCCTATGGGGTTGCGATCTAAGAGGTTGCAAGATATAACATGTGCGACCTAAATCAGAAGGCCAAGTGACCTAGTGGTTGCGACCTATGTGCAGGCCAACTTAACAAGCCGAGCGACCTAAGGAGTTGGGGCATAAGGATGCAAGCGACCTAAGATGAACGTGCGACTTAACAGAATGTGTGCGGCCTAACATGGGGCGACCTAGGTGGTGCGAGTTATATCAGGAGCGACCTAGCACGGCGCGACCTAGCATGGCGCGACCAAATCAATGCCAAACGACTTAAGGAACTCGCGGCTTAAGGAGGTGAGCGGCCTAAGGATGGTGCGACCTATATGCACGCGTGACTTAATGGGCCGAGCGACCAAACTGTAGGTCGAGGGAAAATGGTGCAGGCCGAACGACCTAGGGAACAAAAAAAGGCCGAGCGACTTCGGGACGAAACGACCTAACCTGTCGCGACCTAAGGAGTTGCGTGATATAACATGGCCGAGCAACGACCTAAGCATGGCACGACCTATAGGGAAGCGACCTAAGTGCAGGCCGAGAATGATATGTGCAGGCCGAATGACCTAAGCAGTATAAAAGCCAAAAACTCTCTCAATTTGCAACCGATCGAGCACGAATGCTAGGGGATTACACCTATCGGCTACCCGGTCCGATTGGCTCCTCGATGCATCACCAAAAACGTGTTCCAACATTAAAGATTGGATTTTTTAAAGATTTGAACCCCAAACACTAAAAATTGGGACTTTCACCAATTCAATCCAAACCAAAAGCAAATGCACATAAATAAGTGTTAGGAATTCATACCCAACAATCAAAGATAGTTATAAACAAAGATGTGAGATAAAAATCTCACCTTTACACAAAATCAATGAAGAAGAAGCTTGGGAGCAAAGGAAGAATCAATGGCTTCTCTTTGAATTTGAAGTTAGATGTTGGATTTGCAAATGAACTAGGGCTTGGAGTTTTAATTTCCCATTCCTTCCTCCATTTTTGATGAAGCTTGAGTGTTAGGAAATAAAAGTAAAGTTATGAAGAGAAGGGGTTGGGTTAGAGTTAATAGTTTAGGCTAATGGGCTAAACCAAACCTAAAGCCCAAAGTGAAAAAGTGACAAAATTCACTAACTCCAAACATATCAAAGTTTATACTCAAAAAGATTGCAAACGGTATTTTGGACCCAATGGAAGTGGTTCCGAGTCTTAATTCGACCGTATGCAAAAAGTAACTTTTCGGACAAAAAATCCGACTAACGATCAAATATTTAAATAAAATATTTAAATATTCAATCGTTAAATATGTGGGTTGTTACAGACTCCCCTCCTTAAAGAAATTGCATCCTCGCAATATTTAAGAAGAAAATATAAGGTAACAACCATGAAAGCATATCAACACAGAAGAAATTTGAAATAAGAAATTCACCTCAAAGAGCACGGGAAAGTAAGTCCGGATGTGTTCGCTCGATGAACTCTTTAGATTCCCAAGAGCAATCCTTAGGATTTGAGGACCATTGAACTTTAACAAGCGGAACATCTTTATTTCGAAGGCGCTTGACCTCCGAAGCAATAATACGAATAGGGTGTTGCTCATAAGTTAAATTAGGCGAAACTTTAATTTCTTCCACAACACCGGGCTCAAGAATAGAATTGGAATCTCAAAGGCATTTCCGTAATTGAGAAACGTGAAACACGCCATGAATAGCAGAAAACTGAGCCGGTAATAAAAGGCGATAAGCTACGGAACCAATACGTTCGGTGATAGGAAATGGCCCAATATATCGAGGCGCTAACTTTCCCGATCGACTGAAACGTACAACACCCTTCATAGGTGAAATACGGATAAACACAAGACCTTCCACAGAAAATTCTAATTTCCTTCTCCGGTTATCGGCATAGGATTTTTGTCTACTCTGGGCTTCTTTCATCCTATGATGAATAAGGTCAATCTTTTCTGTGGAATCACGAATAAAATCTAGACCTAAAACCAGCCTCTCACCGGCCTCAAGCCAACAAGAAGGAGATCGGCATGGCCTTCCATAAAGTGCCTCAAAAGGTGCCATACCAATACTAGAAAAATTCAACAAGAGAAATATGATCTTCCCAACTTCCACCAAAATCAAGAACACATGCACGAAGAAGATCTTCAAGAGTTTGATTCACACGTTCAGTTTGTCCATCGGACTAGGGATGATAAGCGGTGCTAAAATTAAGCTTCGTTCCCAAAGCTTTTTGAAGACTCTTCCAAAATCCACTAGTAAACAATGGATCACGATCACTAACAATAGAAGAAGGAACTCCATGCAATTTTACAATTTCTTTCATAAAGAGTTTGGCCAAGAGAGAAACGGTTCGATTGGACCGAACGGGAATAAAATGGGTGGATTTAGTAAGTCTATCGACTATCACCCATAAGCTATCATGACCCGAACGAGAATGGGGAAGGCCGTCTATAAAATCCATGGAAATTTGGTCCCACTTCCAAATTGGAATTTCTAAAGGTTGCAATAACCCACCGGGCCTTCGATGTTCGGCCTTAATGAGTTGGCAAGTCATGCAACACTTAACAAAGTTAGCAATATCAGATTTCATTCCCTCCCAATAGTAAGTCGCTTCATGTCCGCGTACATTTTACTACTACCGGGATGAATGGTAAATTTAGAACGAGGAGAATCTTCTAAAATGTCTTTATGAAGATTACTAATATTTGGCATAATAAGTCTACCAAATTTTCGAATACCGCCACGAGAATCAATATCAAAGTCTTTCAAACCTTCAATATCAATTTTATCCCTAAAATTTTGGCCAAGAAGAGCCAATTCGGGATCTAGCTTTTAAGCTTCAAGAATGCGGTCTAAAAGAGGAGGATGAGCCTCAAGGCTACGTAAAACAAGAGATGAACATAAATCGGAAACGCGATCTCGAACCTCACAAGTGGATAGAATTCCGAGATCATTCCATTCGGATATCATCATAGAAACAACCGCTTGTTGCTTACGACTAAGTGCATTGGCAACACGATTTCCCTTTCCGAGAGTATAAAGAATATCAAGATCATAAGCTGCAAGAAATTCGAGCCAACGTTGTTGACGCAAATTAAGTTCCTTTTGAGAAAATAGATACTTCAAATATTTATGATCGGTGTAAAGAATAAACTTTTCTCCCAAAAGATAATGACGCCAAACACGAAGGGCGAAAACAATAGCCGCAAGTTCTAAATCATGAGTGGCATATCTAGTCTCGGCTGGCTTCAATTGTCTAGAAGCATAAGCAATAACACGTTCTTTTTGCATAAGAACGACACCCAAACCAACGCGACTAGCATCGGTATAAACGATAAAATCTTGGTTTCCCTCGGGAATCAAAAGAATAGGAGCATCATAAAGGAGTTCTTTTAATTTCTGAAAAGAAGCTTCACATTTGTCCGACTAAATGTATTTAACTCCCTTCTTTGTCAAGTTAGTAAGAGGCACGAAATTTTTTGAAAAGTCCTTTATAAAACGACGGTAATAGCCCGCCAATCCAAGGAAACTACGGATCTCCGTCACACTCTCCGGTCTCTTCCAATTTTGAATCGCTTCAATCTTTGAAGGATCCACGGAAATTTCGGATTCGAAAATAATATGACCGAGAAACTTCACACGAGATTGCCAAAAGTGGCATTTAGAAAATTTTGCTTTTAATTGATTACTCCTAAGAGTTTACAACACAATTCGAAGATGTTTTTCATGCTCCTCCTCGGTTTTAGAATACACAAGAATATCATCAATAAAGATGAGAACAAACCGATCGAGGAAGTCTTTGAAAACTCTATTCATAAGGTCAACGAAATAAGCCAGAGCATTCGTTAAACCAAATGGCATAACAAGCCATTCATAAGATCCATAATGAGTACTCAACGATGTCAAAGGAATGCTATCCTCTGCAATACGAAGCTGATGAAAACCGGTAGCTAAGTCTAATTGTGAAAAGACTCTAGCACCACCAAGTTGATCGAATAGATCATCAATCCGAGGTAAAGGATTTTTTTTTTGACAGTAAGATCATTAAGCTTGCGGTAGTCAACGCAAAACCTAAGTGTACCATCGGATTTCTTCACAAAAATAGCCGAAGCTCCCCAAGGCGAGGAACTAGAGCGAATAAATTGCTTCGTCTCCAATTTGGATAATTGTTCGCGCATCTCCTCATTTTCCTTATTGGACATGCGATAAGGAGGACGAGTGATAGGTTGAGCTCCAGGGATGAGATTAATTCTGAACTCAATTGCTCGCTTAGGTGGTAATCCTAAAACGGACTCAAATATGTTAGAAAATTCACGAACAACGTGAATGAAATAATATCCTCCTCATCATCATCGTCATCATGAGGTTAAAGAATATAAAGATGCAACTAAGCTGGAATCCGAATCTTTAAGGTCAATAGAAATCTGCTTAACAAATTGAGGATGTCGAAGATGAATAGTCCGCTCAGGACATGGGATTTGTGCTTCACAGCGGTTAAGCCAATCCATTCCCAAAATCATTCCAAAGCCTAAGTAGCACATAACATGCAAATCGGCTCGGAAAGAAAAATCACACAAACTAATTTTGACATCTTTACACAATAAACTAATTGTTGCGGATCCACTAACCGGATTCGCAATTCTCAAAGAAGTCATTAAACACAAAACATCCAAAGAAAAAGTATCAACAAGTTCTTTTGATATAAAAGAGTGGGATGCACCCGTATCAAAAAGAACTCGAATAGGATGATCACGAAATAAAATAATGCCATCAAGGATAGAATGAGAAATACCTTTACCACGAGATGTGTTGCTAGGGGCTTGAGCAACATTAAGCTTCCCCTCCTTATTGCCCTGGAGTTTGGGACAAGGAGATAAATAATGATCCGGGCTTTTGCAATAGCGACAAGCACGAGGCTTTGAACACTTGTTCGCATAATGGTCCTTAGAACCCCAGTTGTAGCAGTGCCCACTACTTGAGGTAGAAGTCTTAGTTGCCGGAGAGGCTTGCTTCCCTTTCTTATTTTTGGGATAAGGACCTTTGAATTTATTAGGCCTTTTCTTGTTGTTGAAGTTCGGTTTGGCACCCATAACTTCAACATCACTTTCTTTATCTGCCTCTTCAAGTCGAAGAGCGATATCAACGAGTTAATCAAAAGAAACTTCTAGCTTTAGAAGTAGTGGCTTCTTGAGATTTTTATTCAAGCCATAGACAAATCTTTGGTTCTTATTCAATGGGGTGTTTATGTACTCGACCCCATATTTAGAAAGTGACTCGAATGATGCGACATAGTCTGTCATAGAGGATTCACCTTGAACAAGGTCAATGAAACGGCGAGCTAAAGTCACCTTCTCAGCTTCTGGCACAAATTTTAATTTGAAGCGTTCCCGGAATTTCTCCCAAGTGAGATCCGCTTCATTTATTTCAGAAATCAGAAGCTCATATCAATCTAATGCTATTTCTTGGAGCATACTAGAGGCCACCTGAATACGGTGAAGATCAATAAGATTCATGCGAGAAAAGATTCGATCGCACATTCTCAGCCAAGCCTGGACTTCAATAATGGTTTCAGAACCTTTGAACGGCTTTCCACCCCAATTGGTATAATCGCTGCACAAACGTGCAAATCCAGACCTAGGGTGAGTAGACTCCGGATTAAATCCGGCGCTTGAGCATTCCTTACTAGATCAAGAAACTGCTGGGCAGACATAAATACTCCATCTTGGGGAGTAACACGAGATTGACCGGCGCTGGGACGGCCAGGTCTAACCATTTCTCTTCCTTTTTGAAAGAAAGAAAGAAGAAGGATAAGGTTATTCACCAAATGAATATCAAGCAATCTTGATAGATAAACAAGGAATCATAAAGAAAATAGGATGAATCGGTACGAAGACTCGAATTAAATCCTAAAGCACGACTCCTAAGATGGACTTAGGACGATGATCCTTGCTAGATTATTCTACATTGTTCCGAAGATTGGCTCTGATACCAAGCTGTGACGCCCCACCTCTATACCCATGCTAGCCAAGGACACTACGGGGTAATGCCGTCAACTAGCGCGGAGAATAAGGCTATTGAGGAGCGACCATCCGCGTAATTGCTTTGTGCGAGCAACGATATGTCAGATAGTACAACATGCAATCCGACATACCGATACAAACTCAAAGCTACTACACAGTGGCTGTATATATTCTTCGGAAACAATATAGAAATAAACATAACACAAATCAGTCACAGACATCCATATCACAAAAGCGGAAATAGTTATGAATATATAACACATGAAAGTGTACATCAGAGTAGTGGTCAAACAAGATCCACAATGTCACAAAAGAATAGCTACAAGTGCTAGACAAAATAATATGGATACATCAATGAGTCTATATCTCAAATGTATACAACAAAAAAACTACTAATCTAAGTAGTTAGCCAAAAGTCGGGATGATAATCACAGATGTGAAGTCAAGCAGAAGCACCTGTAACATCTCGGTCTGACCTGAGTATTATTTAATAAGAAAATAATAAACGGATCAGTCTAGCTATAAATATCAGATAAAATGATATAGGGTAAGAGATATGACATAAACATGTGATAACCATAAAGCCATACTGTGATAAGTATGCAATTAAAAATCAACTAGGGATTAATCGATATCACAAGAATCTTCTCGAAGATCAAAAAGAATGTCATACTCTTATTTATATTCACCAAACCATAAATATAGACAATAGTATCAATGCCAATCACAAAAGTTAATGACACACAAATTCACCAATGCACAAATATTGATAAAACTTATTAATGTAAATCACGAAAATTGGTGAAAACACATATTCCAGAAATCATCAATGGAAATCCAGAAATCAAAAAAAGGGGGAAAGGCCTATCACAAAACGGGAGCATGAAAACTCACCGACACGTGTATCACAAAATGGAACGCTATTCCATGGTTGCTAACCATTAATTTTGAGCCAAAGCTCCACAAAACAGCCCGAAGACCATGGGTCGCTACCCCACCAAATTGAGCCAAAGCTCCACAAAACAGCCCGAAGACCATGGGTCGCTACCCCACCAAATTGAGCCGAAGCTCCACAGAAACGAGGTTTAGTCTCCCTCGTAGACAAAGAGACATCGCACATTTGCTAGTCTAAATCACAAAAATGATCATCAACAATCATCAAGAAGTGTCAATTACAGTAAGCTAGTAAATATATAAGCTTAGCTTCACGTCCCATAACCACTAGCTTAACTTAAATATTTACGAACAAATTGTAGATCTCCACTCGAAAATTGTCACAAGAGATTCAATCGAACAAGTCCAAGAATTAACCGGCGAAGTAAATGCAAGCGTTTCATACCATTGGTTTTACTAAGCCGTTTAATTAGATTTCTCGTATGAGTGAGATGAAGGGACAAATCACAAAAATGATTGTAGAAATAATAAATCACAAAAATTCACATTCGAAGACGTGAATAAAATCCAAAGAATTCGATTCCAAATTCATCAAAGTGGAAATACCCTTGCGACTTAACAGCCACGACTTATGACTTAACATAAGTCAACACAAGAAATCAGCGGCTCAACGCATGCGGCTACACGGCATACGACCTAAGAGACCAGCAACTTAAGAAATAGCATGCGGCTTAAAGGGTGGCACGACCTAAAGGGTGGCACGACCTAAATGCAACCGACCTAAGGAATGGCACGACCCAAAGCATGTGCAACCTAACAGTGCAAGCAGGCCAAGCGACCTAAGTCAGGCCGACCTAATAGTAAGGCAAGCAGCCTATGGGGTTACGACCTAAGAGGTTGCAAGATATAGCATGTGCGATCTAAATCAGAAGGCCAAGCGACCTAGTGGTTGCGACCTATGTGCAGGCCAACTTAACAAGCCGAGCGACCTAAGTAGTTGGGGCATAAGGATGCAAGCGACCTAAGATGAACGTGCAACTTAACAGAATGCATGCGGCCTAACATGGGGCGGCCTAGGTGGTGCGAGTTATATCAGGAGCGACCTAGCACGGCGCGACCAAATCAATGCCGAGCGACTTAAGGAACTCGCAACTTAAGGAGGTGAGCGGCCTAAGGATGGTGCGACCTATATGCACGCGCAACTTAATGGGCCGAGCGACCTAACTGCAGGCCGAGGGAAAATGGTGCAGGCCGAACGACCTAGGGAACAAAAGAAGGCCGAGCGACTTAAGGACGAAACGACCTAACTTGTCGCGACCTAAGGAGTTGCGTGATATAACATGGCCGAGCAACGACCTAAGCATGGCGCGACCTATAGGGGAGCGACTTAAGTGCAGGCCGAGAATGATATATGCAGGCTGAACGACCTAAGCAACAAAAATGCCAAAAACTCTCTCAATTTGCAACCGATCGAGCACGAACGCTAGGGTATTATGCCTATCGGTTACCCGGTCCTATTGGCTCCTCGATGCATCACCAAAAACATGTTCCAACATCAAAGATTGGATTTTTTTAAAGATTTGAACCCAAAACACTAAAAATTGGGATTTTCACCAATTCAATCCAAACCAAAAGCAAATGCACATGAATAAGTGTTAGGAATTCATACCCAACAATCAAAGATAGTTATAGACAAAGATGTGAGATAAAAATCTCACATTTACACAAAATCAATGAAGAAGAAGCTTGAGAGCAAAGAAAGAATCAATGGCTTCTCTTTGAATTTGGAGTTTGAATGTTGGATTTGCAAATGAACTAGGGCTTGGAGTTTTAATTTCCCATTCCTTCCTCCATTTTTGATGAAGCTTGAGTGTTAGGAAATGAAATTAAAGTTATGAAGAGAAGGGGATTGAGTTAGAGTTAATAGTTTAGGCTAATGGGCTAAACCAAACCCAAAGCTCAAAGCTCAAAGTGACAAAATTTCACTAACTCCAAACATATCAAAGTTTATACTCAAAAAGATCGCAAACGGTGTTTTGGATCCAATGGAAGTGGTTCCGAGTCCTAATTCGACCGTATGCAAAAAGTAACTTTTTGAACAAAAAATCCGACTAACGATAAAATATTAAAATAAAATATTTAAATATTCAATCGTAAAATATGCGGCTTGTTACAAGGAACATGTCTCGTAATATTGTACACAATAGAGACAACTAATACTTACAACCCAAATCCTAAAAAAACAATTGCTGGAAGCTGCCCTTCAACATCAATTGGCATTAATGATGTTGTAGCCCTATCACCTTTTACTTAATTAAGATGGACATCTACAGTCTGTCATTCTACTGTAACCCACATGTCTTAACTTATCTTTTGGCTTCTAATTAATAAGTTCCATCTATTACTTTGTTTACTACACCTGATTGTGGGATAAATTTTGCATTCCGACGTTGCAGTGCTTAAGAAATATAAACTATGCATATTTAGAATAACTCATTGGCAAATTGGCTTAGTGGAATAATTTTTCCACCATCTATCTTACCTTCCTTAACCTTGAGTCTACCGAGATCCTCTATGTGTATTTTTCATCTCATAGCCCATAGTTATCTTCTTTTAATCAAAATCTGTTGATGGTATTCTCAAATTTTGGTCTTTATTATCTTTGTCCTTGATTTTGATCTTTCACGCGAGTATACTCTGAAACTTGCGGAAGTATACTTTGACATTATTTATCATTCCTTTGTAGGTTCTTCTTATAGCTTTCACACATATCAAATAAAACATTTCTAGGTTCATACCAGTATTCCTTATATTCTACAGGGATTGCTTATTGCTACTCTACGAGCAATCGTACCTATTTCCTTCATAGCCTTAACTTTTACCCCGTCCTACTTAGGTAGTCATCCCTATCAATTCCATATCAAAGTTGGTTTGGTTTTTACTACTCTTTATGAAAATTATTAAACTTCATAGTCATGAAGTACTTAGGCCTAAAACTTCATCATAAAAATATACATTTAGAGCTTTTAAAACTATATTTTTGGATTTACGAGGCAAGTTTATTTATTAAGTTTCAGAACTCATTGCTCGTAGTTTGAAAGATCATTTCCTTTAAAGCCTGTTCCCAACAAAGATTTTACTTCTTAAACAATAAGGTTTTGAGCTCAAATAATTTATTAAGTTTTGCTTTCCAAAAAATCAATTTTTATGCGAAACTATATTTTTCAAAAATGCACTTTATAGTGTTTTTAAAATAACTTTTATTACTTTAAACAATAAAACTAGAGTAGATAGGGATAACTTCCAATTTATTATTTTCCTATCACTCATGTTATTTCCACTTTCAGCCTTAGTACATACTCCAATAGCATATGAGGGGGGCTTTAAAAGGTATGTGCAATTATTGCACATATTTATGAAACTTTTTCATTTTTAGTACTTTTAATTTTCTATTTTGTTTCTAATTACTAACATTATTTTATATAAATTTCTAATGTTATTTCTATTTATATTCTATGATATTACTATCATTTAACTTTCTTCTTCCTAAACTGCTCTTATTTAAGTTGCTTCTCTTTATATAGCTTTTCTCTTAATTGACTGTCTCTTTATTGTTGAACCATCGTGGTGCATTCGCCTACTATTTTGTTTTGAATTCCTATCCCCTTATTAATAAATTCATATCATTCTATTTTTCGGGTGCTTTTTCCCTTACAGTTATTTTATCCCGTTTAAAATCACTTCTTATTGTCCATCCATCAAAGAATTTTAAAATTTCTAATGTACAAAATTAGAAAAATTATCGAGTTATACATGCGCCCGATTTTCTATTCATTCCGAAGGACATCACCCTTTATTAAAACCATTTTAGCTGAAATTTTTAGTCTAAACCATTTTAAACTTTCAACAGAAATTTTATTAAACAAAAAAGATATTTTTATATGATGAACTTTTTTAATATCTACTTACTTTTCAAAAATACAGGTTTTTTTGCTTTTGAAAAAATCCTATGAGAATTGTTTCAACTAATTTTACGGAAATTCAAAATCTTTTTATTCATATGAGGTTGGACTTTGAGTGGGTATTATTTGTCTATTCTTTTGGACTTTTCTTCTTTTTAATTTACTTTCTGACTTAACTTCATTCAAAATATATCTAAAATCCAGCTATTATCTTGGAGCGATTCTACACATATTTCTTTGGAAACAAGCTCAATCATTACTTTTGGATATCTATAACATATAGATTTTTTACTTCCCATTTATCTACATATAACATACGTCATCAATTGGAAATCATTCGGGGATCCACAACCACAGAGCAATCTATGCAACAAGGGAGTAAAGTACCATTCAGATTCAGGGATTTTTCTACATGTTGCACTCATGCTCTTCTTAAGTCAACGCCCTTCATTACGACCCATCTCCCATGGGGTGATTGGGATAGGCGTATATTTTTGAACTTTGACTATTGTTCCAACTCAAAGTCACCTTATCCATATTTTTAGAATATTGTCACAACTATTTCTGTAGTCGGAATTTGTGGTTTGGCACATAACATATATTTATAGATAAAAATACAAATATCTTCACTCAGCGTATTCTAATTCTATGATCGACCAACATGCGCACTAATGCTAAGTGCAACAACACGCACCTTAATGGGCTGGAATGTTAGCTAAATCGAAATCCCACGTCCATTAGAACCATCGATAAGAAATCACTATGGAATAATGAAGTATAATAAAACACAAACATGTACCGACCAAGGTTAATACCTTTGATATCTAGTAGATGCAGAGTACGCACAAGGATCAAAAGGAACGAGAAATTATAAATTTATAAAATTGCTATTTCAAACAATATATCTTCATATATAATTATAAAATTGGATAATTTATAGAAATTTACATTGCAACATATTTTATTTCAATGGATTAAATGGATTAAAATATTACTTAAATCCTGATCTAATACTTAAAAATCTTCAAATCACGTTTAGTAACATATAACTTTCAAATAACAAATTTGGAATCCATATATGAAATCTTATTAATGAATTGTTAATAACTTTTAAGGACTACTTTCACCCTTACTTTCCAGATATAGGTATAATGATATTTAATCACGTTTAACCATTCACAGACTATGTAGGCAAGGTTCTTAAATTTATTATATATATAAGCCTACAATTTCAAAATTTACAATTAGGCATACAAGGAACAGATTAACAATGATATAAATCCAATATTATATAAAAATATATAATTTCCACTCACCTCTAAGCTTTCAAATGTACAGATCTAATCTGTTATTCCTAATTGACTTCCTTTCTTTCTACCAAAATATATATCAGGAGTGTGTGTGTGTGTGTATTAGGATTATAGATCCAAGAAGGGATTTGTATTAAATACAGATTTAGATTTAGGTTGACCCTATTTCTCTTCTCTATTATTTTCTGCTATTTTCCACTTGCACACACTCAAACACACACACATGCACACGCGCACATACACATAACTTATAGTTTATATAATTTTTGAATTTGCAGAGAAAAGAAAATGGCAGAGCTTTGTCGTCGATTTAGAAAACATGAGAAGAAAAGCTAGGGCTATGCCTATATTTATAGGGGTTCGAATCAATCCCAACCGTTAGATTATATTATATTAAATCTGAGCTGTTTGGCCCAGGTTCAATATCAACACTAGTATACCACCGGTCAATAACCGTGCCTCTACCAGTCGACCACTAGTGGTCCACTGGTTCCAATAAGAAGTCAATCGATTGCCTTTATATGTTAATTATTGATTTTTTTCCTTTCTTTACTAATTAAACTGATTTAATTTGATCATATTAACGTTAATGTTCCATAGTTACGTATTTGGTTAATGTTAAATTACTATTAACTAATAATATTTATTTTCATGTTGTAGATATAATTATTTTCGATCCAAAATTTTCAAACACTAATTACTTTTTCGTTTGAACTTCGATCATAAAACTTTGTAGATGAAATTTTGATCAAAATATCGCCACGAATACAATGGTACAAGTTCCATAGTCAAATTATCGTATTTGATGAAATTCCATCTTAGTCTTTAATAATTATTTACTTATTCTTTCTGATTAATTATCATTCAATTTACGGGGTGTTGCAATCCACATTCAACTCAATTAGGGCACAAACAAAGTCCTTGGAAATATAATAATGTTTATTATTAATCGTACTACTTTGCCAATAGATTTATACTTTAGGTTGACTACAGTTAACCGTGATACTAACCTCATAAAGCCAAGGATATGAATTCTTGGTTAAATAGCATTTCACTTCTAGTGCTTCAACTTAAATCAAACTATAGTCATTTGATTGTCTCACTGAAGTGAAATTAAAGCGGATTATCCGCACTGAAGTTCAACAGTATTCTCAAGTTAACAGAACTATGTAACATCATCACTCTGCGATTTCTTAATGAACCTATTTGTTATTAACCAATCGAAAACTATCAGATGAGTCATTCAATGGTTATTAAATAACTAAGAGTATATAACCCCTTGTGCCCGCAGTAGTCATGAGTAATAAATTGCCTAGCATTTGGAGAGCATTATGCAGTCTTGTTTCAACATATGTATAATTATTTTTTCTCGAAAAATTACGGTCAGGAATATTTAAGATAATATGTTCTATGTTGCGATAATTTTCTCATGATTGCAACAATTTGTAACAATTGTCACATAACATATTATTTATTGATGAGCAACCCTTGAGGCTTGAAAATAGCATTGAAATGATTTCGTATTTACTTGAACTCTCTACACACAAAAATCAATGGATAAATGATTTGGGTAATACATATTTGTGCAATGATTCAGTTAAAGTTTTCAAAATAATCAAAATTTGAATTCATTTCAAAATTCAAATGATTCGATAACGACCCATGCCAATTCAATTTCGGACTCCAAATTGATTTTTCAAATCAAAACGAAAATGGAAACGACTGTTTAAATGATTTTGGTAATGGAAACTATTTCAATGATGGTGAAATATTTTACTCTCAATAATTTCAATCAGAAAATTATCAAGTTGATAATTATAAATTAGATTTTGTTAAGCAAATGGATGAGATTTACAATGATCACTCGGATTTATTATTAGAAACATATATGAAACAACGTGAGAAACAAAATCAAATCCCAACATGTGACGAGTCAAATGGTAATTCACCTTTTACCAAAATTGATGAATAACAAATTTTGAAATTGAAAATGATGATCCTAACGAAGTTGCTGAAAATATGGAAATTGAGTCGGATTTCAATTCTTTTGAGAGTGTGGAGCCAAATTTAAATTTCGATCTTCTTTTTTTCGATTTTGAACAATTGATTACGACAACTTTGGATTTTGAACATGATATATGTAATGAAGTTGTGAATAATTCAACAAACGAAGACGAATTTAGTGCACATATTTTTTGGACTTTTCGAAGATGAGTTGTTGAATTCTGAAGGGGAATATTTAAATCACCACTTTGATTTTAAAATCGATAATTCTGAAGAATTTTTAGATGATAATTTTGAATATCAATTTGGTGAAAATAAATTTGAACTTCAACCAATTATTCTATCGACCCCAAAAATCATCAAAAACAAAACAACTCACACGGTATTTAATAGAACGATATTCGTTTTTCCAAATCAACATTCAACCATGAAACTTTTATGGTTTGATTTTCTATGCTCAAGCAGTGTCTGTCACACTTGACGAGACAAATGAATTGGTCTTTGAAAGCCCGGCTCATTTACTCTTTAACAGTATATTTTCTGATGTCTTCTAAATAATAATGCTTTCATTTTGATGTAAATATATGTCAAATTTTTAAATTTTAATTTTATTTTATTTTTCTCCTTTCACTTGGGTTGACTGTGGGGACACGGTCAAAATCAAGTGTGGGGGGAGTCTCATCTTTATTTTTTATGGTTTATTTTTTGTATACTCAAAAATTTTAAAAAACGTAAAAAAACCAAAAAATTATAAAAAACAAAAATTTTGTTTTTTAGCCTTTTGATTTACTTTTGAAAAAGCACAATTGGATAAATATATGTTTTTGGTTATTAAATTGAAATTTCTGAAAATTTATTTATCTCAATAAAAATAAAAATAAAGTTTGATTATAAATAACGATGGTTTAACTAGTATATAGGAAGGTTCATACGTGTTAATTATGAGTATATCCTAATTGAAAATTTTTGTTTAAAAAAGTGGTGGATTTATAGAAAAGGATATAACATTTCTTATCTTCTAATTAAAAGGCGCTAAGATAATTTTGCAAAACTCTCTTCAAAAAATAACGAAAAACTATATATATATATATATATATATAACAAAAAACAAAAGAAAAACATTTGTATATATGTATTTTTTTATTAACACCTAGAATCATGTGTTCACACACAAGTGTGTTCACTCGCTATGCTATGTATTCTCCTTACGTAAGTCCGCAAGGCAGTGCATGTGGTATATCTGGTCTCAGTTTATTTGAGTCACTTGTATGTATATAAAATTCTTTCATTAATAATTCATATAGTCGATAGGTGTACACACTTGTCTGTTCACTCGCTACGCTCTGTATTCCCCTGACGTAAGCCCGAATGGCAGTGCATGGATCATATAACCGGGATCGGTTTTCTGAGTTAGGCATATGTAAATATTGTTAATATCAATAAAATTTTCAAAAATAGAGAGAGTAAGAAATTGAAATCCAGGCACTATTTTTACTTACTTTATTTGACTTGTTATTCAAAAAAATGAAAATACCACTTTGATAAACTTTGATAATCAACTAAGGGTCCATTTTATAGTTGCAGTATGTTATCAACTGAAACAACTAGCCAATCTAGAGTCTGTTTGTTATGATAACTTAATTTTTATTAAAAAATTTGACAAGTAAAAGGAATTCAAGTTTTTGATAATGATAAAAACTTATATTTAACTTATTCGTGTCGATTTAAAAGTAAATTCTTCATTTGTAAATATTTTCGAAAACTTGCATCCGTATCTTTGTAAATAAATGTTTCATTTAGAAATTTTCATTCTGTATTTGGATTTCGTGGGTAGTATCCGCTTAAAACCCTCACGAGACAATACTCGTCCTACTAGAGACACCTAGAGGTTTAACAGCTTGTTGCATATGCTCAATGTAATCATTCTCCCTATAAAAACGGATTTATCTTAACTTTAGTTTATTCGAGGACGAATAAAACAAAAAATATAGGGGTATTTGATGTGCACGCAAATATGCGTATTTTTACTTCCATATTTAATCTAGTTTAATTGAATAAATGAGCATATAAGGTATTTTAATATTTTTAAACCAATATTTCAATTATTTTAAATCATCATTTATTCATCTTCATATAGGGACAAAATGGTCAATTTTATGCATATATTAATTTGAGAATTTTTATTGGACATTTTATGTTATTTTATAGGAATTTGGATTTAAATGGAAGAGGTTTTCATGGAAAATATGCATGAACAAGAGAATACAAATGAATGAAGATGAAAATAATTCAAACCATGCAACATGGAGGACTCCGCCTACCCACTTACCATATTGTACAATTAGGAGTTAATGCACAAGCTAAATGGCCATTAACGTTATATGCACACTTAATGGAGGATCATCTCATACTAATGATAACTTGTGGTCATGCTTCCTAAGATGGTAGTTTGGGTGGTTTCCAAAAATATAGATTAGGGTTTCAAACTTGTATAAATACCCCTTATGTTTCATGTAACGATCTCTTAGCCTATGAGCCTCCTTTTTAGTTTCTTTAGTTTTAGGCTCACAAATTAACAAGAAAAAATCTCTTTTCTTTTTCATGGCTTCTTAGCCACTTTCTTTCATGTAATATTCTTTTATGAAATGTTAATTCATAGTCTTTTCTATCTACACGCTCTCTATCTTTTCATGTAAGTGGTGTAGATTTTTTATTTATGCAAGAAGTTTAGTTTTTATTTTATTTTAATTAACTCTCTTGCTACTTTTCTCTTATTTTCTTCTTGTTTTTATTTCATTTTGAATTCTACATTTGCTGAAATGATAACAAATATGAGAGGCTAAACCGTTTCAATTTAGGGGTAATGAAACTCTCTTAATCATGTAGATTCAACATTTTGATAATTTTTTTTATCTCTTTTTGTGCTTAATGAAAATGTTTGAATGTGTTAAACTTTGTTGCTTTAGCTTTGAATTTGATAGCCTATCTTGTTGACACTAAATAGGCTATGCTTAAACAAACAAAAACACAAATTACCTCTTCATCTACATATGATTATGGTAATGAAGTGGATTTTAAAATCAAAATTTGATGGTCTATATTTCCGATCAATAGTTAATAGGCTATGCTTAAAATAGATTTTATTTTCAATTTCATTGCAAAGTTCACGAGAGTTAAGAAGTGGTTTAATAGGTGTGTTATAGTTTGATGGTTTATATTGGGCTAATTAATATCATAAATATTCCATACTTATGATAAACACATCAATTAAACTCACCAATACCAAAAAAAGAGATCATAATTTTATGCTGTGTTGATATATGTGATCAAGAGAGTGGATTTATCTCTAAATTGCCTTCTACTCTCATATTTTTATATACTTTTATTTTTTGTTATTTTCTAGAAATTTTTAGCTTCAAACAGCATCAAACTCTTGGTTAATTCGATTGAACAGAAATTTTAAAATTTTAAAAATTCTCTATGGATCGACCCGTACTCGCCACGTACAAAAATCGTATGCCATGTGCTTGAGGTTAAATTTTAATTTTAATTTTAATTTTATCGGCTGTTTTCTAATCCGATAGAGATTTAGGTGTCAAACAAGTTTTTGGCGCCGTTGCCGGAGAATTGATTTTATTTTATTTTCTAGTCTTTGAATTATTTGTCGTTTGATTTTTATTGTGTGTTTGTTTAGTGTGTTCATTTGCATTTTAAAAAAAAAATAAAAAATTGTGTGTGATTGTTGTTCGATTTTTGCTTACATTTTGAATTATGTTCTTCTTGTTTTTTCTACTAGCGTGCCTATTTTTTTTTTTTAAAGTTTGTTCGGGGTTGATTAGGTTTTTAATAAAACAAGTTTGTTTTAGTCTTCCTTTCTTTTATTTAAAAAAAATCATTTTTCAAAAAAATTGTTTTTTTAGGGTTTTCTTTCTTTTAGTTTAGTTTTGTTCTATCCTTAAAAAAAGAGAAAAGAATTTCTATTATTTTTTTTAGTTTCTTTCCAAAAAAAAGCAAATTGTTTTGTTTTGTTGTCTTCATAATATAAAAAACAAAAGAAAAAACAAATAAGTTTTCTTCTTTCATTCGTTTTGTTTCATATTGATTTCATTTATTTTTATTTTCCTTTGTTTTAGTTTTTTATTTAAAAAAAGATATAATATATATATGTATGTATGTATATGTATATGCATATGTATATGTATATATATAGAGCTTATTTTTTATTTTCAGGTTGCAGATGGCAGAAATACTAGCTTAAAATAAATTGCTTGCTTGTATATAAAAAAAAATTGTTGTTTAAAATAAAATTTGCTAATAATTCTGCATGCTCTGATATCTTCCCTCATTCCTTGTTTTATTTGCTTTGCATTGTCGGTTGCTTGCATTTAAAAAATATTCAAAAACAAAAATCTATCCGTAGTTGCATTATTAATAGACGTTTAATTTTAATTTTGCATCCCATCTTAGAACTTGACTAATAGTGATGGTTAGACATCTAACTTAAGGGTGTCATGAGCTCACCTAGGGCTTAATTGTATATTGACAAGTTGTCATCTTTCGACGATTTATTTTCTTGGTGTCTAGGCTACGGCAGAGTAATAATCAGTTATAAATATTATGGAGATTCATAAATATTATAGTAGTTGTTTCTCTGAAGTTACTTAAACCTTCGGCTACATTTCTACGTGATTCGTGGTGCACCGATAAATCCTTCCTGTTACCTGGCCGAGAACTATTTTGTTGGGTTAAGATAAAGTATGATTAGACAATTTTGGGTTAGGAGCTACTTAGATAGAAAATTTGTAATTAAACCATTGCATTCATTTAGTTGCAATAGTTCATGCACATTTCAAAAAAAATATTAAAATCAAAAGTTAAAAAAATTGTAAATATTCCTTAACTTTGTTTTTAAATCCTTTCTTTTGAAATTTTTAAATCAAATTTAAAAATACAAAAAAAATTAAGTTAGTTTTTTTTCGAAAAGAAAAAAATCTGAAAAAAATTATTATAAAACCATTTCAAAAACAAAAAAATTTGAAAAAAAACAAAAATCGAATTTTGCTTCTAAAAATAAATTCCTTTTGGTAAATAATTTTTCTTAGAAAAAAATCAAAAAAAGAAAAAAGAACATTCTTGAAAATGTCTGAATTTCTCTATTTACAAGAATTTTACAATAGTTGTGAAAATCAGTATAATCCATGTAATTTCACACAAAATTCTTATGGATATTTTAATAATAACTATTTTACAAACAATTCAAATTTTGAAGCACAAAAATTTCAAATTATTAGCAACCCTCGACTCTTGAAAATAGAATTGAAATGATTTCGTCATTATTTGAACTCTCTACACAACAAAATCAAAGGATAAATGATTTGTGTAATTCATATTCATACAATCATTCAAGTCAAAGTTTCAAAATAATCAAAATTTGAATTCAGTTCAAAATTCAAATAATTTCGATTACAACCCATGCCAATTCAATTTCATACTCCAAAATAAATTTCAAAATCAAAATGAAAATGGAAACAACTGTTTAAATGATTTTGGCAATGGAAATTGTTTCAATGATGGTGAAATTTTTTTACTCTCAATAATTTCAAATTGAAAATTCTCAAGTTAATAACTATAAATTTGGTTTTGTTGAGAACATTAATACCCAATCAAGTATAAATGTTAAATTTCAATAAAAATCAAACAAAAACAATAAATACTGTGTTAGGCGCATATTCCACTTTAGAATTATGGGGGTGATGTCGGTATACAAAACCGTATAGTTGTGTCAATTTATGGTATATTCATAACACAAATTTGAATATCTACTAACCGTAATCGTTAGGACTTTTAAATGAGATTAGTAGTATTCTTACTTTTAAAAAAAATGAATTCAGGTGTCTTCTAACCACGTATAACTGTGAGGACTTTTAAATGGGATTAGAATCAACTTGTCTATTTGATCAATCAATTTTGGTATGTGTTCCATACATGCATAACCATGCGGACTTCTAAATGGGCATGAAAGCACATAATCAAAAATTCAAAGTAATTCAATCATGCATAACCGTGAGGACTTTTAAATGAGAGTGAATACTTTAGATGTTTTTATTGCTAAAAATATAATAAAATGAAAGTGAATAATTTTCCATTTATACCATTTATTGACATACAATATTGGATTTTGATGAGTGATGATTGATGGAAATATGATAGAAATAGAAATGGTCATGGAATTTTTACTATTTTTTATAACTCTTGCTTAAATTTCTAAAGAACTTTACTAAATACACTGTCTCAAGTTATAATATATGATCAATATCAATATTCTTCATTTTTTCAATCACTATTTATCTTTTTGATAACCAATAGGGAGTCAGATTAGTTAATGTAGTTATTTAAAATCAAATCCAAAAATAACTATAAAGACAAATTTTCTAAAATAACTAATCTAAAACAAGATCAACTATTTTCTAAAGGGGTTTTATAAAATAAAATGTTTACTAATTGAAAATCATTTGAAATGAAAAATATGCAGATATCATTTCTAAAAATGTGATGTAGCTAATGAATGTCTCTACATAAAGCACGTTCCACTAGTAATTTTTCTATCAACTAGATTACCAGTGTAATCTGCATCTGAATTTCGTGTTGACTCAAATTTGTCATTAGTTGAATGTCATAGACCAGACCATGATGTGTGTAATCATTTTTGACAGCTTTTAAATGAAATTCTTCTAAATTTGAATCGAAGCCGTGAAAATAAACTAACAGTAAACATAGTTTCAAATAAAATAAACAAATATATCCACTTGTATCATGAGTAATCAGTAATCAATAAAACACCATCATCAGTCCAAACACATCTATATGAACTAATTCAAAGTCTCTAGAGATACATGTAGTATTCTCGGCATAAAAAGATAATTGGAATTTTTTTTGAATAAGTTAGAATCATTATCAACATTCATTATCACATAACTGGCTGATTTAATTCAGATTATGGTGCAGATTATCACATTTAATATATCATTCAAGATAGATGTACCATTACCTATTTTACCTTTATGATAATTTTTCGTTGTTGCACACTGTGATTCTGCTACCTTTATACTAGGCTAAGAAACTTTGATTTGTTGCCCGTTGCGTGTCTGGAATAGCCAGAATCCATATAACACTGTTGTTGTTCCTTAGCTTGCCAGCACACACACACGAGAAAAGATTTTGTGACCTATTTGTTTTTATAGGTCCATGGTTGTTAGTGGAAAGCATTTTTGAAAGAATGTTTGAGTAGACCCAAAAGAACTTATAAATATTCCTTTTGGCATCCAGATTTTTTTAACTTTAAGGGATTCATATTTGTGCCTTTTGGAACCCAAATTGGAACGATTTTTATGTGTTTGCATCTATACTAACAAATATTTTGATTGTGTCTAGTTTTTCTACATATCATGCACTTTGAATCATCTTGATTAATTTCATTTCAACCACATTCATATTGATTATATCCAAGTCCTTGTCTGACAGTATTAGCAATTTGTTTCCCTAATAGCATATTTAACGATCTTTCACTTTTTGAAAATTTTCCTAAAGTCGTAGATAGTTATTGGACTTGTGTTTTGAGAGATTCATTTTCATTTAATAACTGTGTGCACTTTTTAATAGAATTTTCTCTCCTAGTATTTTCACTTTCTTTCAAAATCAGAATTTCATTTTCAAGCGATTTAATTTTATTTTTTGATTTTTTAATTTCTTCTTCAAATGTTGGACACTTTTCACACTTAGGGCACTTGTTTTGATAGTTTTTAAAAAATTGATCAAGCCATTTATTTAAATCTATCAAAGTATCTCTTTGTGATTCAATTTTAGCGTATTTCTCCCTAAGTCTTTCGAAACAGCCATTTACTACATGAAAATATATAAGTAATTCTGAATGAATAAGTTTTGATACCTCACTTGGCACATCATCATCACTGTTAGTTATATCACCTCGAAGGCATAGATCTGCTTTTTCGCCCTCACTGCCAGTGCTTTTATCATCTTCATCTGTTTCATCCCAAATGGTTGCAAAACTTCTCCTTTTCTGTTTCTTTCCATGGCTGAATCGATTCTATGGACAATTGGGCTTGATATGACCGGGTTCGTTGCACTTGTGGAAAATGATCTCTTGCTCTTCTGAGTTGTCTAGTGCTTTAAATATTCTGCTTTTCCGTAGTTGATTTAGAGCTAGATTTCCGTATATGTGGTTCCACCTTTTGGATTTCTTTATTAATAATGCTAGCTCAGCTGATCCATCATCGTCGTTGTCATCACTTTCTATTGTTCCTTTGAGAGCACTATCGATTTCTTTCTAGTATTACCTCCTTCACGCTCTTTCTTGAATTTCATTTCTAGCTCATAAGTGGTGAGATTTATGATGAGTTCTTCAACTTTGATTTGTTTCAAATCCTTTGATTCTTGAATGGCTATAACTTTTGATTCAAAACTTCGTGGAAGGACTCTGAGGATTTTTTCGAACAATTTCCAATTCCGTGTATGATATTCCAAGAGCTTTTGATTGGTATACAATACTGGAAAATCTTCCGTACATCTCTTTAATATTTTCTTCCTTGGCCATTGTGAAATTCTCGTATTTGCTACTAAGCATGGCAGTGCGAGATTCCTTGACTTGAGGTGTTCCTTCGTAAGTCACTTCAAGTGTGTGCCATATTTCCTGCGCATTTGGACAATGTGAGATGCGATTAAATTCAGTTTGATCCAATGAACAAATAATAGAATTCATAGCTTTAGCATTGGCATTCTGTAGTCTATTTTCAAGATCTATCCATTGATCCATCGGTTTATCTATTTCTTGATTATCTACAATCATTGTTGGTGTCCTATATCCTATCTCAACAATATTCCAAGCATCAATGGTTTTCAGAAAAATTTTCATTCTATTTTTCCAGTAAGCGTATTCACCATTGAACATTGGTGGTCTAACTATGGAATGCCCCTCAACAAAAGCATTATTAAAAGAAGCCATTTTAAAAATTCAAATTTTTAAATAGAAATTGGTTTTTGTTCCTAGCTCTGATACCACTTGTAGGATCCCTAGAGGGGGTGAATAGGGTGATACTATTAATTATAAAATTTAATGCGGAAATATATAAAATAATCACAGCGCTAATAATAGCATAATAATAGCAGCACGAAAAATAACAGAATATAAAAAGAAGAAATAGAACAACACAGATTTACCCATCTTCGACAAAACCTTGCCACAACTCATCCACTGAGTTGCGAATTCTCGAACTACACCACCGTAGTTCATCCCATAGTCATACGACTAGAATTTACAAATATTTAAACGAGAAATACAAAATAAAAATAACTTGAATAATAAAACCCTAATTTAAAAATTTAAAATCCAATAGAAAAGCCCAGCCTATTAAAATAATGTAGTGATAAAATATGTTCCCTTTTTTCTCTTTTTATTCTATTGGCCGATTTTCTTTTCTTTGTTCAAAATAGCTGCTTCCTTTATCGTTTGTTCCTCTTTAAGAAAATTAGGGCTTTTGGGAATTTGAGGCCACCGATTACAGTTGATTGGTCGAGTAGATGTTTTCACGTTGCTTGCTTTGTCGATCGTTCGTTTCTCTGATTTGCACACGGCTCCTTCAAATTCGTCGAGCTCAGTATCAATTTGGTTTGTGATTTTCTATATTATTTCATTGATATGCTTGAACTCGATGCTTTACATGCCGATGATGATTTGGGTTAAATAGGGATCGATTCCTTTATTTTCGTTTGAATATTTTATTCGAATTCGTCTGATAATATTAGTTCGGCCATTTTATTATGCTTGAATACTTGAGATTTCTCTGACTTGTTCAATTTTGTATATTTTCTGATGGCTTGCTCATCACGGCTTCATGAATTAGTACTTGCTCCGTTCTTTAGCCTATTGACTTTGGCCAATTTGATTTTCGATAATTTTTACTTATTCGCTCAATTCGAACCTGTTATTACCTTGGTCACCATGGCTTTGGAATTGTTGGAATTTAAACTTGACTTTGGTTTTTAAAAAACTGCTACCTTGTTCAATTGGATTTGACTTTGGCACTTGACCAGTTCAAATTTGGAATTCCTGACGTGCTTTTATTTTGTTCATCTGTATTACTCTCTGATTTATCCTGAAGTTTACATGTGAGCATTTGACTTGATATGAAACTTGTAAAACCTGCTTGACTTGTTCGCTGTATTGTGGTTTGGTTTTAATGTTTATGCATATGTATTGGGTTGTAGCCTCGAGCCAGTTTGCATTTGAGTTGGATCAGTCCATATGATATTTGAGTCCATTTTCTCATAGGAGCTACTGTCTTCATGTTAAGGCTACACTTGTACCATTCTGTTTTCACTTGAAGTTTACATGTGAATATTGCTTTGTGTTTGAAATTCTTGCAGGTTTCAATATGCATTGTTCGACGTGTCTGTGTCTCATTGCATATATATGTGTTGTATTGCTGTGTGGTTTGATGCACTTATATATGCTTTCATCATTGGTATTGCTTCATTACTTTTTGTGCTGTTTCATTATTGATTTTGGACTTGTCGAGTTTGAAGCTTGTTTATTGGACTGGGTTTGCACTTTGTTCATTTAAGTCTTGTTGCAGCTGAAACTTTGAAATGTTACATGTGTGTACTTGTCCTTGGCTTATTGTATACATGTGACGCAGCGGATTAACATACTTTGACGTGCTATTAATGTTTCGAAACAAATTGGCGCAAATTTCTTCCTCACGAAATGATTCATGTCAAGTGAAACAAGATAAATGCCCAAATCCGTTGATCTCGCGAGATACCGGATTCTAGCTATCTTCAACACGTTGATCGCGCACGATTCCGCGTTAGAAGATCTACGATTCTTCGACGTTGATCTCGCGCACGAGATTCCATGAATCGGCTTCAAGTTCGATGATTCGAGCGCACTCGAATAACCGAAGATGGACAAAGGAGCTCACACTCAACTTTCAATTTTAAAAGAGGAACAAAGCTCTCAACAAAATTTTATTTAAAATCAATCAACTTTTCAATGACAACACACCCGTATTTATAGAAATTTTACAACACATATACACGACTCAACATACATGCGACACACGAGCTAACACTACACGACATACAAACGACCTAAGGCTCAACGACCTATCAACAGTACTGGTTACAAGAATTCACGACCTAACAACACGACCAACGACTTAACAATAAGCGACTTACAAACCATGCGACTTAACGGCAGCGACATAAGGAACTTCTCACGACCTAGGCCTTCGCGACTTAAGAAAATGGCTTCTGGAAATCTGGAGCGACTTAAGAAGCTCCAACCTACTAGAGGTGACATAAGAAAACCCCGCGACTTAAAGAGTTCTGTAGCTCGGGACCTCCTCTGCTCGCGACCTAAGGAAGATCTGCTCGTTCGCAACTTAGGTTGGAGCGATCTAGGGTTTGGAGCGATCTAAAGGAAGGTCGTTCATGACCTAGGAAATGCTCGCGACTTAAACTATTGGAGCGACCTACTGGAGATGCTCGCGACTTAAGGAATATTGCTGCATAATCTACGCGACTTAAGGAAGGTCGTTCGCGACCTAGGGTTTGCTCACGACATTAGCTGGCGGCATCTGAAAGTAGGTGCGATTCAAGGCTTAGGTCGCTAGGTCGTAGCTCGCTAGTGAGCGACCTAAGGTTTAAGGCATGGCGCGCCGCATCATCCTCCCCTGGTTGCAAAGAATTCTTTCTCGAATTCACACTTTCCTCTTCCTCGACAAGCTTGTGCTCATGATATAGAATCAAATGTTTGACATTGAAAACGTCAGCAGTATGAATATATTACAATCGCAACTGATACGCATTCTCATTAATCTTCTTCACAATCTCCAAAGGATCAACCTTTCTAGCAGCTAGCTTGTTGTAAGTTCCAACTGGAAAACGTCAATACTGCGTAAACAAAATCACCCTCTTTGAAGTCCACACTCCTTCGCTTCTTATCTGCCAGTTGCTTATACTTCTCATTTGACTTAAGAAATCGTTCATGAATAATCCTGTGACACTCCTGCAACTCATTCACGAAATCACAAGCTTGTTTAACAACCCCTTTCTGACCTGGAACTATCGACAAATCCAACGGTCCCTTCGGAATTGCTGAATATACTACTTGAAATGGATTGAATCCAATACTTCGATTAACGGCATGATTATGTGCGAATTCTGCCTGACACAAGTTCACATTCCAGCTCTTCAAATTATCCTTCACAAGACATCTCAAAAAGTTTTCCAAAGATCTGTTCACCACTTCCGTTTGCCCATCCGTTTGTGGATGATAGGCGCTACTAAAATTCAGCTTAGTTCCAACCATCTTCCACAGACTCAACCAAAAATGACTTAGAAATCGAGTATCCCCGTCATAAAACAATGGACTCAGGTAGCCCATGTAGTCGATAAACCTCTTTAAAGAACAATTGAGCAACACGGACTACATCGGAGGTCTTTTTACAAGCTATAAAATGTGCCATCTTCGAAAATCTATCCACCACAACATATATAGAACCATTCCCTCGTTGAGTTCTTGGCAAACCCAAAACAAAATCCATGCTAACATCAACCCATGGTCTAGTAGGCACGGGCAATGGCATATACAATCCTGCATTCGTAGTTGTCCCTTTGGAAACTTGACATATGTGACATCTCTGCACAAAGCTTTCAACTTCTTTCGTCATGGAAGGCCAAAAATATGCTTGAGAAATTAACTGCAAGGTACGATCTCTTCCCACATGACCTTCTTCATGCAATTCCTTCACAATCTTCATTCGTAAACTGCACTCTGGTATACACAACCGATTTCCTTTGAATAGAAAACCATTTACCAACACATACCCATCCGTCTTCCCTTTCTCGACTTCATCTACAATCTTAGCAAAGTAAGGATCCTCAATAAACAATTCTGGAAATACATCAAACCCCATCACTTCAACTCTCATCGTAGTCAACAAATGATTTCTTCTACTCAATGCGTCTGCCACACGATTTGTAACTCCCGACTTATGCTTTACAACAAATGTAAACTGTTGCAAGTATGCGATCCATGAAGCATGTCTGGCTGCAATCTTATCCTGTCCCTGCAAATGTTTCAATGCTTCATGATCAGTATACAACACAAACTCTTTATAAAACAAGTAGTGTCTCTAATGCTTTATGGCTTGGACAATAACATAGAACTCCAAGTCATAGGTACTGTATCATGTCTTTGCTCCAGAAAGTTTCTCGCTAAAATAAGCAATTGGACGACCCCTTTGACTTAACACTCCGCCAATTCCAACTTTAGACACATCAGTATTCAGCTCAAAGAGTAACTGAAAGTCCGGGTATCTAAGAATCGGTGTTGTAGTCAAAAGTGTCTTGATCTGTTGGAAAGCAGAATCAGCCTCTTCAGTCCACACAAACTGCTTTCCTTTCATACAATCTGTCACTGGTGCCATCACGCTGCTGAAATGTGGAATAAACCTTCGGTAGAATGATGCTAAACCATGGAAACTTCTCACTTCAGTTATAGTCCTGGGTTGTGGCCAATCCTTGATTGCTTCAACTTTACCTTGATCCACATGAATACCTTCCTTGGACAACACATGTCCCAAGAACAAAATACTGTGTGTCATGAATATGCACTTCTTTGTTGCCGCGTAAAATTGCTCCTGACGAAGTATCATCAACACTTCCCGCAAGTGTTGTAGATGTTCTTCTGTGCTTCCACTGTATATCAATATAGCATCAAAGTATACCACCACGAACTTTCCAATAAACGGTCGAAAGATCTGATTCATCACTCGCATAAAAGTACTAGGTGCATTCGAAAGACCAAATGGCATGACCAGCCATTCATACAACCCCTCCCGTGTCCTGAAGGTTTTCTTCCATTCATCCCCTGGTCGAATTCGAATCTGATGATACCCACTCTTCAGATCAATCTTTGAAAAGATAGCAGCTCCACTCAGCTGATCTAACAAGTCGTCTAATCTTGGCATCGGAAATCTGTACCTCACTATAATCTTGTTTAGTGCTCGACTATCTGTACACATTTTCCAAGTTCCATCATTCTTTGGCACTAACAAGGCTGGTACTGCACAAGGACTTAAACTTTCTTGTACGTGCCCTTGTTTAAGTAACCCCTCCACCTGCCTTCTCAACTCTTCGTGCTCCTTTGGACTCATTCTATAATGTGGTCTATGTGGTAACACAGCTCCCGGAACAAGATCAATCTGATGTTGTATGTCTCTCAACGGTGGTAATTCTTTTGGTAATTCTTTAGGAAATACATCTTCAAATTCCTTCAACACTGGCTTAACCTCCTTAGGAATTTCAACTGTTTCACTACTTTCACGTCCAATCAACAAAAATACTTCAGGCCCATCCTCTACTTCTTTGACAAACTCCTTCAAAGATAACAGAGTCCTTAGTTCCTCGATTTCCTCCAACTTGCTTTCACTTTGTTGTCGCTTTTTAGGAACTAAAGTGATTCTAGTGCCATTGAACATGAAACTGTAGCAGTTAGTCCTACCATCGTGTTGCACGACTCTATCAAATTGCCACGGTCTTCCTAACAACAAATGACATACATCCATATCCACCACGTCACACCAAATTTCATCCTTATACTTCTTTCCGATGGAAAAAGTTACACAAGCTCTTCGACTAACCTTCACTTCCCCACCTTTCCTCAACTAAGCCAATTTGTAGGGTTTCGGATGCTTCTCTGTCTTTAACGCTAACTTCTTTACAGCTTCTGTAGAGATGACGTTATCACAACTTCCTACATCGATAACAAACTTACAAACCTTTCCCAAAATAGTGCACGTCGACTGAAAAATATTACTCCTCAACCAGCTAGTCTCCTCTTCCTGCTTTGGCGTCAAGCAAGATATCCTCATCGTTAAAGAATATCCCTCGTCTCCCTTCAGTAATTCTTCTTCCTCCTCAACTTGTGGTGAATTGGAACATTCTATTTCTGCACCCTCTTCCTCAAGCTCAGCAACCATCGCTCGCTTCTTAGGCCTCGGGCATTCATTGCTTTTATGACCAAACTCCTGACAGTTATAACACTTGAAATCGTTGTTGACCTTGATCTTAGCAACTTCATTGACAACCGGTTTACTAACAGTCTTGGAAACATTAGTATTACTACTAGCCCCTTTCACCTGATTGATCGAACTTGTAAGTGCACCACTTCCTCTTCTACCTTGCTTCTCCCAAGCTAGAGCCTTATGGTGTGCTTCAGCAACGGATCTTGGATCAAACATATTTACCATATCCTGAATTTTCATTCTCAATCCTCCAACAAATCTAGATGTCAATTGTTCCTCCGTTTCCATGATATCGTTTCTAGCAATCAGTTGATAAAACACATCTGCATAATCATTTACCGACTTGGTCCCTTGTCTCAAATTCTATAAGCGCTGATACATAAGAGACTGATAATTATAAGGTAAGAAAGTGGCCTTCATCAACCTCTTCATCTTTTCCCATGAAACAATCTTCGATTTTTCCATTCTTTCCCATGTAAGTTTAGTTTGTTGCCACCATGCCATAGCTCTTCCCCTCAATCGTGTAGCAACCAACTTAACTCTACGATGCTCGGGTACTTCCTTGAAGTCAAAAATTTCTTCAACATTTGGTAACCAATCCAGAAACACTTCCGCTATCATTCCCCCTTTGAATTCTGGAATCTTTGTTTTCATCCCCGACTCCATCGTCGATCATCTTCAAAATCTCTATTTCGACTTCGTCCTTGGCCATGGTTTCAACAAAAGCTACTATCACCATCACTGAATTCCTCCAAATCTGACATATGTCGACGTTGATTCTGACCATCAACATTTCTGCTACCACGCACGTCTCTTTCTCCCGAAATCGAAGGTGAAACTCTGTTTCCACTATGGTGCGAAACTGGTGAAGTTCTCCTTTGACTTTGATTCATGTCTCTCATCAACTTCTCTAACTTTCCAATACCTTCATCGAACTTTTCATTGATATGCTGCTCCATCTGCTCAGCTTCTTGTCTTCTATATACATCTTCAACATTTTGAAATCGATTAGCACGTCTCGGAGGCATGATCTTCAAACAATCACTTTTCCAATCTAACTTTGATACGGTTTGACTTAACCCTGTCTTAGCTCGGCTCGGCCTAACTTGGTTTCAACCTAACTTAGCTCGGCTTCGACTTAACTCGGCCTTGATCTCAATTAGCTTCAACTTAGCTCTTCAAGCTCTGATACCAAACTGACACAGCGGATTAACAAACTTTGACGTGCTATTAATGTTTCGAAACAAATTGGCGCAAATTTCTTACTCACGAAATGATTTGTGTCAAGTGAAACAAGATAAATGCCCAAATCCGTTGATCTCACGAGATACCGGATTCTAGCTATCTTCAACACGTTGATCGCGCATGATTCCGCGTTAGAAGATCTACGATTCTTCGACGTTGATCTCGTGCACGAGATTTCGTGAATCGGCTTCAAGTTCGATGATTCGAGCGCACTCGAATAACCGAAGATGGAGAAAGGAGCTCACACTCAACTTCCAATTTTAAAAGAGGCACAAAGCTCTCAACAAAATTTTATTCAAAATCAATCAACTTTTCAATGACAACACACCCGTATTTATAGAAATTTTACAACACATATACATGACTCAACATAGATGCGACACACGAGCTAACACTACATGACATACAAACGACCTAAGGCTCAATGACCTATCAACAGTACAGGTTACAAGAATTCACGACCTAACAACATGACCAACGACTTAACAATAAGTGACTTACAAACCATGCGACTTAACGGTAGCGACATAAGGAACTTCTCGCGACCTAGGCCTTCGCGACTTAAGAAAATGGCTTCTGGAAATCTGGAGCGACTTTAGAAGCTCCGACCTACTGGAGGCGACATAAGAAAACCCCGCGACTTAAAGAGTTCTGTAGCTCGGGACCTGCTCTGCTCGCGACCTAAGGAAGGTCTGCTCGTTCGCAACTTAGGTTGGAGCGATCTAGGGTTTGGAGCGATCTAAAGGAAGGTCGTTCGCGACCTAGGAAATGCTCGCGACTTAAACTGTTGGAGCGGCCTACTGGAGATGCTCGCGACTTAAGGAATATTGCTGCATAATCTACGCGACTTAAGGAAGGTCATTCGCGACCTAGGGTTTGCTCACGACATAAGCTGGCGGCATCTGAAAGTAGGTGCGATTCAAGGCTTAGGTCGCTAGGTCGTAGCTCGCTAGTGAGCAACCTAAGGCTTAAGGCATGGCGTGCTGCATCAACATGTATGTCCTGACTTTCTTAAAAAAATTACTTCATCCTGGTTGGCATTTGATGATGTTGAAGCTGGTCAGTTGTCACTTCTATTCTGTATATTTTAGTGCACTTGACCTTCATGCTTCGAGTTGTATACATATATGTTACTTGGTTGGACAGTCTACTTCCTGGCATCATCATGTAGTCTGCATTAGATATTGAACTTGCACTTGGTTTTGTACATTTGTGACTGCGCTTGATCCTTTGGACTGATTTCATTTTATATATCCACTTGAGTGTGGTTGTTTTGTTTGTTGCTTTTGGTCCATGACTATTGAGGCTTCACTTGATATCTCTGTTTTACTGGTGGTTATTCTGGTTGTGACTGTGTTTGTTCCATTGTACCATGCCACTAAACTTTTTTTCATGTTGATGCCTACATTTGTGTCATTATGTCCATGTCTGAACCTTCATTGATATTTGACATTTAAGTTGATCTGGTCACACTACATATATGTAGTTTACTGCTTTATGTACTTCATTTGATTTGGGTCTCATTTAGTTGATGGCCAGGTTCATCACTGGTTGATCATTAGTTTGGTTTGGTTCATTGCAATATGTTTAGTTTGGTTGGACTGTCTAGCCTCTGGTTGCGATTTTCTTGAGTAAAAAACATAAATATGATCTTCTGTGTACTCACTAAATTTTTTGGTGGAGGCTTACTCCAGTCATTAAAACTTGACCATTCTAATTTCTGTTTTTGTATTGCACCTGAGTTAAACCTAGCGTTGGCTCAGGTTTGACCTTGTGCTCGTATCGTGACTTTGTTTATATTGCACTTGAATATTTGTACTTGAGTTGAATCCACCTTTTAGTTAGGTTTGACCTTGTACTCACATGTCCCTGCAGTATCATTAAGTGTATATCAGTGTGCACATCCTTGTGCCATGTACAGTGATACGCTGTGCATGTCACAAGCTGTTCATGTATGATGAATTCGAATTTAAATGATGACGAACAACCCAGATAACCGAGGCAAATAACATTTTGACATTTTATTTTACACTACAAAAATATTTCTTTTTCAATTTTACCGCTTCAGTGTTTATTTTGCAGATCGCTCAGATGCTGAATTCAATCTGGAATAGAATTGAAGATAAATATGAGTGAATGAGTGATATGTAGTGAGGTGCAAACGTAAATTAAAAATTGTGATGTAATCGAAATTGTATTGTCATGTGAAATGTTGTATATATAGTGAGAGCTCAAATTTTATACTATTCAAAACTGAATAAAATATTTATTTGAATAAAATATCTATTTGAATTTAAATTTTGTGTCATTTATTTTATTCAGCAAATATTTATTCAATTATGTGAAAATAAAATAGTACATTAACAAATACATTTAAATGAATATATATAAATATATATATATATATATATATATATATATGTTTGTTATCATCAAACAAAAATCATATACTTGCATATTCAACATAAATCACCTTCACACTACAGGAATGACTTCATTTAACGACGGCGATCAGCCGTCGGTGCCCGTCGCCAGCCGACGCAGGCTGTCGCTGAATGCCGCAACAAAACTGGACGACGTTAGCAATATAGCGACGGCTTCGTCGCCGCTTTAGCAATGGCTAGCGCGATAAACTGGGAAAATTAAATGTCGCTAGCCGCCGCCATTTTAGAACCAATATGTTGTCGCTAGTCGCCATCATATGCCGCAAGTTGTAACCAGCTAGCCGCCGCAAGCCGTCGCCATCCTGAAACCTACTAATTTGCCCAGAGCTGCTTTAATCCTTGCAAACCACACAATAAATGTCATATCTCAATTTTGCTTCATTCCCAACACAAATAAACTCTATATCACAACCAGTAACATCACGCGCATCGCATAATCTGATACGTATCACAAATAATTAAAAACACAACACAAATATCAATATTTACATAAACTTTCATCAACTAAAACCAATATTACATCAACCAACACAACCATATCTACACAAATACTCATGTTCATTAAATCCACAATCATCACTAAACTTCCAACTCCATCAACTCAAGCCAATAATTACAAGTCAAGAAAAATCCATGCATACTCATCCTCATCATCATCATCTCCCGATCCATCCTCACCAGGCATCCTCCCGTGCTCTGCTAAAAGAGCCGCAATCCGCTCATCTAGCAGGTGTACCAGTCCTCCGTCTTTCCATCAGTCATTGAATTCTGCCATCTGCTGCTTCAGCTGAGCTATTTCCTTCTCGGCCTGAGATCTCTTATAAGCCCCCTGGGTCATCATTGCTCGTAAATTATTTGATTGGAATATAATTTTGTTTAGTATTAAATATAATTTAATGTTAGTAAATTAAGCAGTTTCTCTTGATTTCCATAACCATAACGCGTATTCCGATTAGGCGGGTCAACGTGAACATCCCAAATATGGTCCTCCTCCTCTAAGGTCAAATCATGGCCAGTGGACCGTGCCATTCGAGCTTTCTTCGTCTCGTATCTCTCCTGCGATGATGAACATTAGTTTTTAATAATAAATAATAAAAAACTTATCAAATGTGCAGTAAAAAAATTAAACAAATTTACCATAATGGATTTAGATTTACCATACGTAAATTCATATTCAATATTCTCTTCCTCATCTATGCGCTCGACGGCATGTGTGTGAGTAAAGGCCTCAGCCAGTGTAGGCTCACGATTATATTGCTGAAACTGAAATTATATATGCAATAAATAATGTTACCAATATGACTAATTATTTTACAACTATTTAGAAACATATTTTATAACTTTAGTGATTCCCTCCGATAATGTTGGAAGGACTTTGACCCACTGTGGTGCAAAGTAGGATTTTTAGTTTTGTTTACATGGTTCCACGCCGATAATTCCTATAAATTTAAAGGCACGAATAACTAAATTAATGCACCTAATATACGAATTTTAAACAAAATGTAATAACAAAATGAAATGATATATATTAGTTATCTTCGACTGTGGAGCTTCCCACAGCCGCAGAAATTGAGCCCATACATCAGCACACATCCAAGATGGATTCTTTCCCGCTCTCTTAGCTTTTGATATGGTGTCTCTGTAATTTTTACGCATTCTCTGGTTCCAGTGATTGAAAAAAACATCCATATCTTGTGGGTCCACACGAATAGCTGTTCGCGTATTGAAATTGATATCGGTTTGAATTATATACATTGTATTAATTTACAAATGAAATTATAAATTTAAAATTACCATCAAGTCCGCGAATATGGCATTCTTGATGTGATCGAGAATGTCATCACAGTGAGCCCAGCATCCCGACATCCGGCTCATGAATGACTTCCTCGACACTTGCAAAATAAAGTCGCTCGGCTGGACCTCAGACCTCCTATATAGAATAAGATGAACAAATTTAATAAATTTTAAATAGTGAAAATGTAACAAATTTGATACTTACATCGCTCTCTTCGACACTACCTCTGCCACTAGACGTAAATCTGACGTTGTGCCACTGATACCTGCACCAACAGAAGGAGAAGGCAGAGATCTACTAGAGTGTCTCCTGTGCATATCTGTTAAAAACATATCATTTTATATAATGAAAAAAATATCAGTTCATTATTACAAACATGTTTGATTAATCATCATCATATAAAACTTTCACTAAATGTCATAAATGAGACAAGATCTCCCGAGTATATATACATAATTTAAAAAAACAATAAGACAACACACAACACAGTCATCATTTGGCTCAAGATCCGTTTGATACGCTGCTTCTTATGAAATATTAATTCTATCAAACGTAAATCTTGCCTTTGTTTTAAATACAGCAGACCAATCTGCTTTATTTTTTTTAAGGATGGATACGAAACAAAATAAACTTGTAATACTTGCTTGGCCAATACGAAAGGATCATACTTATAGTAATGTGAGGTGTGCTTTATTTCTATAAGTTTATAATCTTTGTGCATGTTGATTCCAGAACTAGGAATATTGCTGAACCAATTGCACTTGAATAAAAAAAAACTTTTTATGCAGGTTGTAAATAATATGTCAATTCTAAAACCTGTTTCAAGACGCTGTAAAAATCTTTTACATGCTCATTTGGATCATCACTGCCTTTGACAAATACACCACTGTCATATGTTAATTTTCAATACCATAATCCTTAGTGTTGAATTTAAATCCATTGATAAAGAATATTGGATAAGTCTTTAACATTTCTTTTTGGTCCGAGTGCAAGATGGTTTAATCCTGCATCAATGACGTTGTTTCTTGGATCATAAACGTGGTTCGAAAACCACTTAAAAAATTATATATATATATATATATATATATATATATATATTACTACGATTAAAATGTAAGTATCATTGAAATAAATATGAATTTATTATTACCTAACAAATTGTGCAACGTTAGCACAATTAAGAAGAATATACGTGTGTGCTACATATTGATTTCTATCGTCTAACCATATTTCCACACATTTTCCAGCAGGTCGGTCTTGTTGTCGAAGAATAGACAACAATGTCTACGAATAATCTTCTTTAACGGCAACATCATTATGAGGACCACTTACAAATGATAAGTTCACATGGTTACTGAAGTAATGAGAGAAAAAGAATGAAGCTTCTACTTCAATATATGGTTTGGAAATTGAACATTCAACTCGTCCTTTCTGTCTAATTTTTTTCTTCAAATAATACCTATTACAAAATTAATTCAACTTAAATGCACTTACGTAAAGTTGAATTTTAAACTAACAACAATTGTAAGAATACTTATTATTACCTCTCAAATGGATACATCCATCCATATTGCACAGGACCTCGAAGAAGAGCTTCGGATGGAAGATGAATAGGTAAATGCTCCATTACATTAAAAAAAGGTGGCGGGAATATTTTCTCCAGTTTGGATAGAAGTATAGGGATTTCTACTTCAAGTTTACATATACAATCGATTTTTAACGTTGTCGAACAAAGCTGTTTGTAAAACAGATCATTTAATTGTATTATAACACTCCATACTTTTATGGGAGACAGTTTTTTGAAAACCATTGGTAATAAATATTCTATCATGATATGACAATCGTGATTTTTTGTCCCACTCTATTTACCCTTTTTAAAGTCAACACATCTACCGAGATTAGAATACATCCCATCAGGGCATTTTAGTCCTTCCACCCACTTTAGCATGAGTTTTATTTGTTTGTTGTCTAGCTCATAGCATGCTTTGAGTTTTTTTATTGTCATTGGGCTTCATATGAAGCTCGGGACGTTTACACAAGTGTGTTATATCGAGTCTTGAATTCAGACCGTCCTTAATTTTCCTTTTAACATTCATAATTGTATAAAACGCATTATCAAACATGTTTTTTTTATTGTGCATCACATCAATATTTTATCGAAGTAGGATATCTTTCCAATAAGATAACTCTCAAAATATACTTTATTTGCACCAATTATGAATATCCGATTTACTTGGAATTTCAGTCTGTATTCAAGTTTAATGTATCTTCCGGTAGTCCTTTACAATTTCATATATTTCTTCGCTTGACCAAAGATTTGGTGGTTGCATATTCTCTTCTCTGTTATCTTTAAAGATTTTTTTATCCCTTTTAAAGGTATGATTAGGATGGAGAAAACACTGATGACAATCAAACCAAGAAATTTTCCTTCAATAACGTAAAGAAAATGATCTTGTTTCTTCCATGCAATAAGAAAAGACTGGAGGACCCGCCGTACTCCAACCTTAAAGCATCCCATATGCAGGAAATTACTAATAGTCTATAACAAAGAAGTAAACATACGAAATTCCTTTTTTGTGAAATGCCGTATGTTTCAACACCTTCAAGCCACAATGTTTTTAGCTCTTCGATTAATGGTTGTAGATAAACATCGATTTCTTGTGTCAGATCATCAGGGTCAGGAACGACAATAGTGAGAAACATGTATGGAGTTTTCATACACATCCACGAAGGTAAATTATAAGGAGTAATGATAACAGACCAAGATGAATATTTGCTACCTAACTGAAAGAATGGTGAAAATCCATCCGTACATAAACCAAGTGTGGCATTGCGGCTCTCCGCAGCAAATGTGTGATACGTCTTACCAAAATATTTCCATGCTTCTCCATCGGATGGATGTGTCAAATTTTCCTCTGCATGTCTTCTTACGCTGTGTTATCACATATGACATGCCGTGGCTGAAGACGCATATACCTTTGAAGTCTAGGGGTAATTGGTAAATAATGCATTCTCTTGTATGGAACTTTATTTCCTTTCTTTTTTCTTGGTTTATATCTTTTCTCATTACATATTTTGCAGTTTCTAAGATTAATGTCATCTTTCCAATACAACATGCAACCTTTTATACATGTATTTATCTTTTGGTAAGGTAGATCGAAAGCCGACATAAGTGCTTTCACTTTATAATGACCGTCGCACATCAAATTATTGAGTGTCATATGTTGTTTTGTAGCTTGTACAACTGTTGTAAATGCAGCTCATGTAAAGTTGAATTTTGATTTCATAGTGATGTATTCAACGGATACTGATAACACAGTTCCACTTTTACAACTATCCCACAATGATCTCTTAGCGGCATCCAATAAATCAAAAAAATTGCTCTCATATTCGGTTCTTCGTCGACATTTACGTCTTCACCGTCAACTTGAACGGTAGGGAACATTGATCATGTTGCATCTTCCACCATATTTTCTATTGGATTCGTCATAACAACATCGACCTCTGACGCAACAGGATCCGCTGTAGGGGCAAGTGTGCAACAAGTTCTCCATAATGATCACATAAATAATAATTTGGCACAAATCCAAATTCATATAAATGTACTTTAACTGTATCTGGTTTCCAATGCTTCAAATGTTGACACTTACTACAAGGGCAATGAAGTTCTTCGTTACGATTATTAGATATTGCGAATCTAATAAATTCGTGTACACCATTGTAGAAATATTCTTTCATCAAACATTTCATTCCAGTTCTGACTTCATACATCCATGTACGGTCGAAAAAATAATCGAACATTGTTCCTAATTTAAAAAAAATAGGTTAGCAATTTCGATAGCACTTCTATTCTATGCACAACTTCCCACCTAGGTGATATATTGTTGTTTTTTATTTTCTAAAATAAAGCATAACCTTTTAGAATTAAAGGCTTCACACACCACACTTCTATTTACTTTCAACAGCACTTCAATTCACTTCTCTTCTATGCATAACTTTGCATCCAAGGGGATTTTGTTATATTTTCTAAAATAAATTAAAACCATTTGGGACTAAAGGCTTTAATTTGCAATTGTTGCATTTGTTACAATAATATTTAACGCTTAATTTCAAACCAATATAATATTCATTTCAAATTTTTTTAGATAATCAATTTTAGTACAATATTTGTTCTTTTATATAAATTTCATTGATTTTTAGAAAATCGATTTGAGTACATTATTTATTGTTGTTATATTCATTTGTTAACTTATTGGAAAATCGATTTCAGTAGCATATTTCTTCTTATTATGTTCGTATCTTAATTTAAAGAATTTTTTTAATTATGAATTACATAATCAAACTACTTACTAACATTTTCAAATCAACTAACACACTACTATCATCAACTAATACACAATAATCATCAATTTCAAATAAATAATCAACTAATTTCTAAATTAGGTTTTAATTTTATCTCCAAATCAAACAATAAATATACCATCCGCTAATACCAATTAATTTAACCTATTCAAACCAAAATTACTATATTTTGCATAAATATGGTTTAAGACAATATACCTCAAAAAATGAAGTCACATAGAAGGAGGAAGGAGTGCGTAGCGGGAAGAAGTCGTCGGCGTCGGCTAAAGCGGCTAGAGGAGGCTGATGGTGGCTGGAGTTGGTTGGGGGCGAAATTGAAAAGAAGAGAGAAGAGGGGAAAGTGGAAAATGATTTGGTTGAAAGAGTTCTAGTTCGTGGGTTATATCCAGTATGGTGATGGCTAGTGACGGTCGTGTTTTTTAGCCGTCGTCATGATCGGTCGCAAATCGAAGTCGTTCTAGTAGTGTCAATCATATGGAGAGTATACATACACTAGTTTCAATCGATTTATCAAAATCTTATTCTTGAAACGTCTTGACTAAAAACATTTCAAGATAAAAATTTACTCGTATGATCCAGTTTCATAGTTACGAACATTTTCACAACTATGATCAACTGAACACTTTTCTCAAGGATTATCTACTTGTATATATTTATTATGTTAAAATACATATATCTTATATAACAATATATGTAGTCAAAAATAAAACTAAAATTTCACCATATTTCAAACAAGATTTGCTGTAAGTGTTAAGTTATGTAATCAAATGCTTAATTGGTCCAGAGCATATCCCTATCTCTTTTAGATTAATAGTGGCTAATTAGTGTTTACTTCCCATGTCTCGAGTTTGTGTGGTAATGTATATCTTTACCCCGTCTTCAATATAGGAACATTTAGGAGTTCATGTTTGACTGTTTGATCCAAAACTCATGGCCTGAAACAAAATCAGAAAACCTTATATTTAGTTTCAAATGAGATAAACATATGCAGTCTCAGTTACGTAATGATCAAAATTATATAATTGCTTCATGTTCCATCAAAAATAACGTCAACATACTCACCAATAGAATCTGTCGTTATTTTAACAATCTTAAAAGACAGTGAATAGCGTTGAGCTCACAAGTAATATAGCCTAAAGCTTTGGATTCATAACATGTAACCTTAGTGATCTAAAGTTGGTGCTGAATGGATATTAGCAATCCTTGACGTTCACGGGAACGTTCGACATCTTGATATCAGCTCCTGGTAAATGGGTTTGATTCGGTTCAAGACATAATTTTATGCAGAATTTTGGCTCTCAATAGGGGCATATGATAAGACTTTGTGCTCAACTCAAGTAATAAATTGGACCCATTTTAATTATGGTGCATAAAATAATGCGGCCCAAGGTTCAAGGCCTAGTTTAGTAATCAGTTATTATAATTGGTTTAATTGGTTTCGTAGAAACTGAGAAAATATACATTCCCGGTTGAAAACCATCTCCAACCATAAATACTGGTCATGGCCTAGTATAAACAGATTTACAGCCCAAAGTACCCTTTTTAACTTGGATGCAAACAGAATTAACAAACAAGCTAATTTAACAACGAAATAAATGTATTACTGGTCAACTAAACAGTAACGGTAAATTTACTGTTTTCTATGTTAAACCATCGGTATATTTTTTCAAAACCAACGTTAACGATAAATTTACTACTCCATTTATAACACTTGTATATTCATGTAATATGCATTATTATAGACATTTAAAAACAAACAAATGATTAAAGTTGTTCGGTAATTTATATAAATAATGTTTACACCTATTTTATTTTTTATTAATCTCTTTTATTAAGTACACTATAAAACATATAACCAAACATCATTATAATGCAAAAACATGTTAAGTTAGCGTCTTTTTTATAAAAATAAAAAATAAAAAAATTTACCATGACCGGTGTACCGGTTACCAGTTTATCACCAATCTTCGGTAAACCAGTAAAAATGATACAATAAAGGTATTCGCGAAAATGTTAACGATAACCATTACTGTAACGGCCCTAAACTAAATGGGCCATAAGTCCTGCAAATTCATAGGATATAAACAAAGAGTGCCTTCACAGCATCTAAGTAACACCAAATAAAGACTTCAAATACAAGCAGAATATAACTAATCCAAATCCCTCGTTTTAACAAATACAGAATAATACATTCCATTTCTATCCCATTAGAATAAAACATAGATGAAATGTTAGCTTTGTAATAAAACATTAACAACTTAAACGTTCAAGCAAATATTTCGCGGGAGGCAATATACAAATGTGATACAAGTTATTTGATTGAAATATGAAATTCAAATAGTTGCAAGGGCTGCAATCTTTTTCTCAAGATAACGCTTATCAGCCTCAACAAGTTTATCCACCTCTTCGCCGTTCATTAGAAAGAAAAAAGTAGGAACGGTACTCACATTCCATTTTTTAGCTGCATCTCCAACTTTATCGATATCTGCTTTGAGAAATACAATGTTGTGGTGCTTCTCTGCTAAGGTCTTGTACAGTGGGCCCATAAAGCGACATGGCCCGCACCATTTGGCAGTGAAGTATAGAACTGTTGGTCGACATAATGTAGTTGCAGCATTCAACTTTGTTTTCAACTCTTTGGACGAACGTATGTTTATTGTATCACCTGCGTTTCATTAATAGCAGTATATAATATACACATGATAGAAAAGATTGTTTTTAACTGCTAGTATTTTTTTATGAACTTGTTTAATACAAGTATTATGAGTCCATCTATAGCAGCATGGCAAACGAAGACTCCTTTTGCATTTCCTACGACAACAACAAATTTCAAATGATGTTACCAACTCTTTTTGCTGTATAGGATGCAAGTCCTAAACGACTCTTTATAATCCTTCGGGACTTTGTGATTTAGTCACTCGAAAGTTCTCTAGAATTTTGTCAATTTGATCGTTCAATAATCAAGTGATTTGCGATTTGACAGCTCATTTATCCCTTTAGTTTTTAGCCATTTCAAGCTTAACAATCAATTGAGGTTTGGGCGGAATGATGTCTTCTAAGAATTGAGCAAAGGAAGACTAAATAGTATCATGAACTTCATCAAATAATAAAGAGAAATCTACAAAAAGACTGAAAAATGAGGTATGGCAATAATGGGAAGCGCACATTCTTCGCTTTGTGTAGCTCATTTTTAAGCGCTACCTTCATCATGTATATGATACTGTATCGAACAAGAAAAAAAAATCTAATATATCACCCATGATTGTCTCCATCAATGCTACAGCTCTCTTATTTACTTATTGTCCTTATTATTCAGAACTGGCCGTAGCGTGAAAAAACAAATATTGCACTGATAGCAAAATTATCTTTTATCCCAATTGTTCTTCCATTCCTCAAATTTAAGAAGACATCAAACCATACAAACCACCATATACCAAAGTCAAAACCTAAGACGATTACTGAGCGATCAAATAACCAAAACCTTGAAGAATAATTGAGCTATTGAATCGGCAAAACAAAATTGCATAATCAATTGCAAAAACCTGGGATTTATTGAGTGATCAAATAGTTACTTATATTTCTTTCAAATCCTCATTTTGTCTTCACTGTCGCTTTTTTCTTTATTGTCGCAACCCAATTCTCAAACAAACAAAAACATAAACTAAAAGGTTGGTTTTTATTTTCCTAATTGTGATAGCACTTTATTGAAAGTGAACAAGATAACAATAATTTTATTTCTTACTAGGGATTTTGGATGATAGATCCTATTGCAAATTTCAATAGAGAAAATCTTCCCCAAAATTTATACAGAAAACAAGTTCATGTTCCTTCGATTGCTTTACATTCGACTGTTATTCTCTCACCCCCTACTAACTCTTCACACATTATTTAATTTAAATCTTTAAAATGCAATAGCTTATCCTAAAAAGTCAGGATAACAAACCGCTTTCACCAATGAATCGCCTATTTTACAGTCTTTCTGACCATAGGCACCATGCATATGTAGAAAATCAGAATTAAAAAAATCAACATTTAAAAGTTTTGATTGTCCTAAATCTTCGAGGGTCAAGGGGGGCATTCCCCTCGCCTTAGTAGACATGACGGTTCAGATCGTGGGGTTGAGAGGCAACACCCACGTCAGAAAATGTATCTTATTTATTGGATTTGCAGAAATTGGAGTATGTCTTAAAAAACACCACACCAAGTGCACAACAGTCAGAGATTTGAGAATGACGTGGTCATGTGTATTAGAATAATGCAACCCAAGTTGCACCAGTGCAATGCAATCAAAATTGCTTCAGTGCTGTCGAAACGACATCTTCCAAATGTAATTGATACAATTTTAATTGCATCTTTCAGATACAATTAAAACAGTAGGAGATGTAATTTTAACCACATTTGTTGTTGTTATGCGATTCAAATACGTGCATATGAGTGCTTTAGATTGAAGATACGATGTAGAGCTTCGTGTTGAAAGAGACAGGAAGTCGATTGGACGAAGTGATCAAAAGAAATGAAGAAAAGAAGCTATTTTTTGCCAAAGTCAGGAATTCAAACGTCCGAGTTACTGTTCCAGACATCTGAGTGTTGTAGCTGTTTGAGTTTCAGATAATCAGACGTCTATGTTGCTTCTAATTCTTTCCCGAGATTTGATCATATATCTGACCCCCTTGGTCAGACATCCGAGTTGTTGTTCAGACAATTACATATTGGTCAGACGTCTTTGTTGATGATTTTTCTACCTCGAGAGTTTGGTCGGACGTCCGACCTCCTAGGTCATACGTCTGAGATGCCGCTTCGAGATTTTCACAGGGCATTGGCTCATTTGAATTTTCGAGGGCAGTTTCATCATTTCGGTATTTGTTTATTTTCTATTGATGGTGCAGATTCTTTTGATGTAATCCAATAGTCCAGATCAATTAGAGCATCTATATTAGCTTCCTAATCACCTCCCTAATCGTGAGTGATCAGATTTTTAATAATTATAATTAATAGAAATTCTAGCTAAATCAACTTGAAGGTTTTCTATTTTGAGTGCTCTATTTTCTAATTTCTTCAATTGAGTGATTGATTACAGGAAGTCTCTACATCTTGCAACTCTCTAACCATAGAATTGGCTTGTAATCTTTGGTGTTTAGAATAAAAGGGGTAGTTGGGTCTCCGTGGACGTATGATACTTATTTGTCTTGTATGATTGCATATTTGAATTTGAGTAACATTGGTAATCAAATAGGCACGGCTATATCCTGATCAAATCGCTTACGCTAATCAATTTTTTACTACAGTTTGGAATCGGAGCTAGTGTTATTCTTCTGTTTGAGTATTAATGGCTACTTCCATAAAATATGTTGATAGATTTGATGTCAATTATATTGCTACACATTTTGATGAAAATGGAGATTTTGGAATGCGGAAGGTGAAGATGAAGGCGGTGTTGAAGAAGGAGAAAACTTTTAAGATTATTTCTACGCCTGATAAATTGAAGGACATTGAGACAACTGTTTTAAAAGAGATGGAAGATGAAACTTATAATAATCAAGTTGAGTATTTCAAATGATGTTTTTAGAAAATTCTCTTAAAAGAAGACGGCGGGGGACTACGGGATGCATTTTCAGATGCATATCAAGACAAGTCTCTCACCAATCGGATTATTCTTCAGCAACAAATATATTCATTTAAGATGAAGCCTGTAGCCGGCCTTATGGAGCATGTAGATGCTCTGACCACTTTGATTATGAACCTGAAGGCAGCGGATGTTGATATTACAAATGAGGCTCAGACATTGATCCATTTGTGTTCCCTGCATAAGGAGTATACTAGTTTTGTTAATTTCATAATATATGGTCACGGTAAGATTACTCTCAGATTTGAAAGCTGGTCTTCATAATGAAGTATTAAGAAGTAGATTGACGAGCACTGGTTTGGATAGTGATACAGAAGGCTTATCTGTTCAGAGAGATAGAAGCTAAAGCAAGTCAAAGACTGATGGAGGTCTAAGTAATTCAAGGTCTCGGTCTAGGAGGGCTAAACGATTGACTTGCCATTATTATAATAAACCAAGGCACTTTATAGCTCAATGTCCCAAGCTTGAAGGAAGAAGAAAAAACCAAAACAAGCTTCGGCATCTACTGCAAAAAAATCAGATAAAGAGAGTGATAACCGATGTATTTATAACTTCTGCCTCTTACGGAAAGAGCAACTTATGGCTTATTGATTCTGGCGTATTCTACCATATAACACCTGATACAAACTGTTTCTCTACATACTAAGAGATTGATGGAGGAGTTCTAATGGACAATGATGCTTCTTGCCGTATAGTTGGTGTTGATAGTGTAAAGGTTAAAATGTATGACGGTGTTATTCGTACTATAATTGATATTAGACATGTACATGATTTGAGAAGGAGCTTGATTTCTATCGGGGCTTTGAGTAGGCTTGGATAAAAGATTGTAGTTAAGAGCGAGAAAATGAAGATATCGAAAGGTTCCATGATTGTTATGAAAGACATGAGGGCTGGAAATCTTTATTTATTGAAGAACACTACTGTAGGTTGTGAAACGGCTTCTGTTACTTCTGTTAATTTAGATTCTTCCAGATTGTGGCATTTACGAAGGGGATATATCGACGAACACGGTTTGGATGAGTTGAGAATGCGAGATTTGATTGATGGTATTCAGCATTTAAAGTTTGGCTTGTATGAAGAGTGTGTTCTTCAAAAGCAGACAAAGATTTCCGTTGGTATAGGAGAACATAAAGCAAAAGCTTCTTATAGTATGTTCACACAAATGTGTCAGGACCCTCCTTTGCCTATCCTTGGATGGAGCTAGGTACTTCGTTTCATTTATATACGATTTCTCTCATAAGTTTGAATATACTTCCTACAGTCTAATAATGAAACCTTTGTCAGATTTCAAAAGTGAAAATCTATGGTTGCGAAGCAATCAATGAATAAGTTAAAAATTCTCCGTTCAGATAATGATGATGAATTTGTATCACAAGAATCATCGATTTTTGTGAGTCCAAAGGCATTAAGAGGCATTCCACTACACCTGACGACCCTCGGTCTAATGGAGTTGCTAAAAGGATGAATTAGACATTGTTGGAGAGAACCCGTTGCCTCGGATTGATTGCTAAGTTGAAGAAGAGATTTTGGACAGAAGCTCTATCTATGGCGGCTTTCCTCATCAACCGCACACCTACTGCCATAGATATGAAGATCCCTGAAGAAGTATAGAAATGAGAGTCTATGAGCTATTCATTTCTCAGAGTGTTTGGATGTCCATCTTATGTATATGAGAGCAAAGGAAATCTAGAACCTATAGCTCGTTAGTGTAGCTTTCTAGGTTATAGAAGAGGCGTGAAGGGTTATAAGTCGTGGTGTCCTATTAGTAATAAGATTATTATCGGCAGACATGTGACTTGATGAGAAAGCTATGTCGAAGGTGGAGCATTCCTCTTCCGATGATAGCGTGAGGACAAATTCAGAATACCAAACAAAGACAAGTCATCTTCAGATGCTTTCTATAGAGGTTCAGATGGTGTTACCGATGGTATCGTAGTTGACGAGAATAGTATAGATGTTGGTACAAAAGATCAGCTTCGGGGTGGAGCTCATTCAGTGACTATGCATGTTAGACAAAAGAAGAAGCCTAAGTGGCTTGAGGATTTTATTGGATTGAGCATCAAAGACATTGACTTCGATGATATGACAACATATGCATCAAATGTTGTTCATGATGAGTCTAGAGAAGCGGAGCTAAGCAAAGAGTTTTGATATGAAGGATATGGGAAAAACACAAAAAAATGAAAATGGAGATATTCAGAGATAAGAAGTGGAAAGAGTTGAGACTCAGGCGCAGTACATCGAGAAGGTCCTCGCTCGATTTGGTATGGAGAAAGCTAAACCGGGTGGCACTCCATTAAGCTCTCATTTTAAGTTGTCCAAAGACTTATCTCCTTCATCGGATGAAGACAAGATATATGACCGATATACCTTATTCTAGTATTGTTTGCAGTCTCATGTATGTTATGGTGTGCATGAGACCAGATTTGGCTCATTCAGTGGGTGTAGTGAGTCGATAAATGTCTAACCCAGACAGAGCATTAGCAAGCAGTTAAGTGGATTCTCATATATGTTCATGGCACTTCTTCAGTTGGCTTGTTGTATGGTGGAGCAAATGATAACATCTCTCTTTGAGGCTACCGTGATTTAGAATATGCTGGGAATAAGGATGAACGGAAATCGGTGTCGGGTTATGTTTTTACACTTGGCATAGACTCGATTTCATGGGAATCAAAGTTGTAATTTATAGTAGCCTTGTCGACTATCGAGGCAGAGTTGATATCGATTGTGGAAGCGACTAAAGAGATATTGTATCTACTTCAGCTATTGGATGATCTTTCTATGGTGCAACGAACAGTAGAGCTATTTTCAGAGAGCCAAAGCACGATTCATCATATAGAGAACCTACAGTTCTCGAACGAAGCACATTAATATTCGTGGATTCTTTCTTATACTTGAGGAAGGACGAAGCAAGATTAAGTTGGTGAAGATAGGTTCCATGGATAATCCTTTAGATGGAATGACATAGTACTTCCTAAGGACAAGTTCATCCATTTGATTTCAGTTGTTTGAGCGTCATGGGGTGCAAGACCCAACAACCTTATGTTGATTGTTGATGAGACCTACATATTTGAATTGAGGTTGGAATGTTATTATGTGATTCAAATGTGTGTTATAAGTGCTTTAGATTAAAGATATGATATACAACTTCGTGTTGGAAGAGACAGGAAGTCGAGAAAGTAATCAAAAGATATGAAGAAAAGAAGCCATTTTTTGTCAGTGTCAAGAATTCAGACGTCTGAGTTACTGTTCCAGATGTCTGAGCACTATAGCTATTTGAGTTTCAAGTAATCAGACGTCTATGTTGCTTCTAGTTCTCTCTCGAGAGTTTAGTCAGACGTACTGTTCAGACAACTCTGTATATTGGTCAGACATCTCTGTTAATGATTGTTCGGTCCTGAGAATTTGGTCAGACGTCTAAGTCGCTGCATCGAGATTTTCACAGGGTGTTGGCTGATTCGAATTTTGGAGGACAGTTTCGTTATTTCGGTGTTTATTTCTTCTTTATTGGTAGTGCACATTCTTTTGATGTGATTCGATGGCCTACGGCAATTAGAGCATCTATATTAGCCTCCTAATCATCTCCTTACTCGTGTGTGATCAGATTTCCAATAATTGTAATTAATAGAAACCCTAGCTAAATCAATTTGGGGTTTTTTTATTTTAAGTGCTTTATTTTATAATTTCTTCAATTGAGTGATTGATTAGAGAGAGTCTTCATATCTTGTAACTCTTTAATCATAGAATTGGCTTGTAATTTCTGGTGATTGGAATAAAAGGGGTTGTTGGATCTCCGTGGACGTAGGTTACTTATATCTAAACTACGTTATCTTCTGTGTCTCTTATTTCTAATATTTGTTTTGAGTGATTGCATATTTGAATTTGAGTTGCGTTGGTATTCATATAGACAATACTAGATCCTGATCAAATCGCTTCCGCTCATCAATTTTTCACCACAACCTCTCCAAATTATCGTTCAAACGGTATCTCTCAAATACAATTTAAAGTGCATCAAATAGTATCTCCAAATACAATTTTAAGTGCACTAAGATGAATGACTAAAACCATCATTTCAAAATGCATTTATAAATGCCTTTGTCGACAAATACACACGTAATTTACCATTTTTAACCAATGATATTATTTTCGTCATAATTTTCTAGAGTTGAATTTTTTTTTTTGCATTGTTAATCAGAATCCATCATAAGATAGTTAAAACTAAAAGATAATGAATTTCCAGCAAAAAAATTGATTATCTGTCAAAAGTTGATGTGTGTGTGTTTAATTGGTTAAAACAATTCTTGAATCACAACTTTCCTATGTAATAATGTCTCACTTCAAAAATTGAAAGTGGAAAAGTACATAGAGAACATTGACATTAAAGGAGCACAGACATAATTTACATAAATATGTAAGCCTACTGTGAGTTTTATTCATGAAATGTTGAATTTAGATTTTGTCCGTGTTTGGTTTACCGATCAAGTTCCAAAAGCGGTCTCTCCAATAATTGGGGCATGCAACCATCTCGTCCACTACAGCCTTTGTTGAAATGGAAGTCTTGTGCTTTGAGTAAAGAACAATAGAGCTACATATTTTTGTTTAGCACAACTAGAAAAAACATTTTCGAATTAAAACAAACTATAGTTCAAAAAGAAAAAAGCTATAGAACACACAAAATAGTATCAAACTATATCAATATTCCTCTACATCTAGATCAGAAGCACTAGAAAGCAGAACAAGGATATTTAAAAACAATATTCATTCAAATAGAAACGTCTGATCTTGTGAATTTGATAATTCAAGATTTTCTTAAATTGCTTAAAATTTATGATATTGATAACACCAAAACCAAAGAAATGGAAGCTGAAATGATAGCACAAATCACGATCTCTCTGTATCAGCAACATCTTATTGATAAGAAACAATTCATTATGTTCTTCAAGCAATTAGAAGATACATGAGTAATAAAACTCTAAGAAAATGAAGAGTTGATTCTTAACAAAAACAAACAACCGAGACTTTTAACTTGTTTCTCTGGTTTATGAAATATATGTCAATATGTCATCCAGAAGAATATACTGACTGTATCGCAGGCATCTACAAATAAAACTTTATGACCATTCAAGCATATTTTTTTACCATGTTCATGTTCAGAATAGGGTATTTGGAAGGAAAGATAACATATTCGTCTTTATTTTGCAGTCCAGATATGGCAACATTGGATAAATGAAAATCCCAAGCATGAATTTATTAAATTCAGCAGAAATTTTTTGACAAAGACAAAGAAAGGCTTTTAACAGCACAGAGATTTTTTAATGAAGTCGTCGATAAAAGTAAAACATGAGCACACTCCATAAATGATGGTAAAACAATACTATTGCTTGACTACTTATCGGAATTTGAACCATCAACAAATATGATAACAAAGGTCCAGCAATTCCTAAATGGTCTTAAAATTGCCAATTGGTACCATCGCACAAGAAGAAGAATACTTCGAGGAACAAGTAGAAAAGAAAAGGAGAAGACTTCATAATTAGACACTATGGAAAATGACGCTTTCGATGACGAGTGACTTGCTAACCTTAACATCCAATACTAACAACAAGAATGGTGGACCCTAATTTTAATTACCAGCATCTACTTTACCTAAGCACTATTTAAAAGCATCTTTTATCGCAACATTATATCAACTCAACAAAATAACAGCACACCTGATTGTTGACATCCTACAAGAACATGATAGGAGAAAAACGCACATGCCACACCAAGATTAACGCATTAAACCAGGACCATTATTGAAGAACCTAGCTTTCACTTTAGGGAGACACATAACCGAGAGAATCTTTAAGGTGACACATAACCTAGAAAATCTAGACGCTTTATTAGATGACGCATCACCCATTTCTATCTACAAATTAGAAGGCTTTGTCTCAGTCTAAGGCATCGAAAAACTTCTGAAGGCCACTTGTAATATTTAAAGTTTATAACAAAAAATTGTTGGTCTATTGCTGTAAATTTTAATTTGGTATCTTAGCATCGTTAAACTCGGCAAGCTCTTCTAATTTATAATTTCATATTTTATACTTCTAAAGCCAAAGGAGTATGCCATGTTGCAGTCATGTATAAGGTGTGATATCGAAAGTGTCGACGAAAGCTCGCTCACTTAAGCTTCCTTAGCTTTATTTAAATGCGCTTCTTTACGAGGGTTTTGAGAATTTTTTAATTACTTCAACATGTCTATAACCTACGAGTGAGCCATTGTAGAAAAGCTTTTCCATATTTCATGTTGTTGACAAAAGTCGGCAAAATCCTCGTTATCCAACTGCAATCCATTGTCCAATATAATTTGAAGGGGTATTTTGTACCTGCATATAACATTCCTCACCAGAAAATTGATAACTTTAGCGAGCGGCTCTGCTTCTACCCATTTGATAAAGTAATTCACTGCTACTACCACATGCTTAGCACCGACCATAGTAATTGGAAATTCTTCAATTAGATCAATTCCAAACAGCGAAGGGTTAAGCGCTGACCATGTGAGTTAATTCTGTTGGCGGTAATCTAAGGGCCTTGACAAACCTTTGACATTAATCACATCTTTTAGCATATTTCACTGCGTTATTGTTCAAAGTTGTCCAGAAGTACCTATGTTGCAAGATCTTCTTTGCCAGGGTTTACTACCAGTTGGTCTCCGCGGCTATCTTGATACATATTGTCCAACACTTCTTGGGTCTCCCTTCCAGTCACACGCCTCAATGGTGGGTTAAAAAATCATTTTCGATACATGACACCTTCCGGTATGGTGAAGCGAGACGCATTCTGCAATGTTTCTTCGTTTTGTTCTGGTTCGATGGTAGGCCTCGTTAAGTACTCAATGGTAAGTCATTCACATCTCCATAGTCCATCTGATCTGACTAGCTAACATCTTATTAATCAAACATTGATATGTTGCTTCCACGTTCCCCAATCCATCGAGCATAAATTTAAAACCTCGGATCAGTGACGAAGATAGTTTGATCTTGGTCAGGGATGTACATTGTTATTTCATTATATCCAAGATAAGCATCCATAAAAGAAGGTGCTTCATGCCATGTTGTTTCATCACCAATCGATCAATTCTTGAAAGCAGAAAGCAACCCTTGGGGTATGCATCGTTCAAATTCGAGAAATCGATACATGTCCGTCTTTTTCCATTCAGCTTCTTGATCAACATTTGATTAACTATCTGCTCCTAGTAATGGGACTCCATGATTAAATCGTTTGCCAGCAAAGTCTTAACTTTCTCGTTCAAGGCTACCGATCAGTGCTTTACTTCGGGTACTATAGGATCAATGTTCAATGCATGACATGCAATGCAGCGAGAAATCTTGCACATATCAATATGAGACCATGCAATCACATCTTGGCCATTCTTTAAAAAACTCATCAACTGCGCTTTAAGAACCCACTCCAACTGGGATCCGGCTTTCGTTAGCTTAGTTGGGTCATGTTCACCAATTTCCACTAACTTCATTGTCTCTACGGGCTCCGTCATTGCCCTCACCTCCATCCCTATGGTCCAGTTCACCGAAGGGGTCACTGGCGTACCCGAACGAAGGCTCCTTGTTTAATTGCTATGGGTTTGAGTTTTTAACGTAGAGAGTTCCCTCTACATTCTTCCCTTTCTCCATACACTGATTCCCACGAAGCTCTGTCACGTTGGCATTCCATTATAGTGTCTTGATCTCCTTCAACAATCATAAGTCAATTAGCTTTAAGGAACTTCATCTTTAAGAACCATTGAGTTAGGACTGTCCAAAAACCAGATAAAGTCGATTGATCCAAGAAAGCATTGCAGATCGATAAATCTCTACCAACACGAAAATATGCTTTAGTATGGATGATCAAGACGGCTTCTGAGTTCGACAAATAGATTCTTTCCTAGGGGAAATTTTCCTTCTTTAGTAAATTTGTGTATCTGCTTGTTGCACAGGGTGTCATCCTTCATCGATAATCTCATCTTGTCAAAAGCTTGTCCATGAGGTATTTATATGTGTGAGGTTAGATGGTAAATTGTTGTATAGTAAACGATTAGGTAGTAAACGGTTAGATTCCCTTTCGAAGGATTTTTCCTTCTTTTTTCAAACCGGTATAATTTTTGTCATAACTTGTTCGTTTTAAGTCGGAACTAAATGAAACTTGGATCAGTAGCTTCTTATCATCAAGTAAAACACTTAAATAATTTTTGTTGTTCTGTTTGGTTGAATTAAATTGTAGCTCTTCAAGGTGGGGTTCATATCAATTAGGTGGTGAACCAAATTTAAGATTATTATAAATCTATAGCTCGGATTAAGAAGCAGTTTCGATCTATGTGCATATATTGACCTTACGTATATTTTTAAATTGATTTAGGTGTGTTCCGAGATTGTCAAATTTTCCTCTAACACTTTGTTTTGCTCTTATAGTTATGTAGTGGCACTCTTTTCACTAATCTTCCACTCTTTTATATACTCCCTAACGTCTTTCTATATTTGTCGTACTTTAGGCGAAAACGCCCTCAACAATATGCACCACTGTTCAGCAATTTTCCTCAGTTACCACCATTTACACATGTAGACCACTAAGCAGTAAAGGCTCGCATAAAGAGATAATAACCTACTACACATACATATCATCCCGGATTTCGAGCTAAGTGTGACACCTTTTGATTTTATATGTTTACTGGTATAGAGGTTAGTCAATTAGACGATTAGACCGCGAGTCGATACCTTGTGATGATTGTTATAAGGAGCTGCATCTTATTCCACCCATTTATCAAATTTGGTAGAGCATGAGATTAGACAGGGTGCAGTTACCCTGACATGTTTGCAGATGAATGTAACCCAGTATAGGGAAACCTATGATATGTACACTCCTGATATACGTGCTTACCTACTTTATCCTTTTGGTTCAATATTTTTTTTGAACAATAAACGCACCGTTCAACTTGAATATCTTGCTGAGTTGGCTGATGTTGATGGACTTTATGCTTATTACTATGGTACTACCATCATTGGTTCTATTAGATAACACCGGATACATATGTCTTACATGAATCCAAATAGTTTGGACTTTGTTATTACGAGTACACGGTCAACCTGCACACACGACTATTGATGAAGCAAACACTGCTTCATATATTTATTTCTCCAGATTATGTCATTGGGGCAATGTTTTACATGTACATCGTGTTCAACTTGGGGTATATAATGAGTTGATTGAGCTTGGGAGCAGATAGATTTAAGGAGGTGCGGTAACATTATTCACCATCACTAGCACGAGTACATGGTTTTTATAGAGTCTAGCGCTAAGCATATATTTACATTTTGAGTTCTCGATTTTCAGACGTGGAGTATGTTTTCAGGTTCCTACTTGTTCTTTCATATGGTATCTAGGAGAAGGATGTTGGTTACGACTATTTGGAGTAGTATGTGATCCATCTGACCAACTCGTATGGGATAATATATTTGAACCTATTTTTGTCGGTGCTGCTTATATAGCCACTTTAAGAGCTATTGGATGGGTAGATGGGAAGTCTTTTATTGTAAGTGAAGACTTTGATGCTTGCTGAACTCAAATAGTCGCACATGCTTACTCGTTACCTGATTCTATGCGAAGTTTGAACTCTGATCATATTGATCCTCATTTGTCCTCTGTGGTAAAGTCCTAACGCCTTTTTGTATTCGTCGTATTGTAGGCTCATATGGAGAGATGGTGATACATTTCATTCTCAGTTTCGAACCAAGTATGACACCTTTTGATTTTATATGTTTACTAGTATAGAGGTTGGTCGATTAGACTGTGAGCCAATATCTTATGATGATGATTATAAGAAGTTTGCATCTTATTCCACCCGTTTATCGAATTTGCTAGAGCACAAGATTAGTACCCTTGACATTGGTATATAACCCAGTATAGAGACAACGTTGATATGTAAACTCATGTTATACGTGCTTTCCTACTATATCTTTTTGGTTGAATATTTTTTTAAACAACAAAGGCACCGTTCGACTTGGATATCTTGCTGGATTGATTGATATGGATGAACTTTATGCATTTGACTATGGTACTATCATCCTTGGTTTTGTGTATAAAGGCGGGATACATATATTTTATAGAAATTCAAATAGTTTGGATTTTGTTACTCTCGTTTTGTTACTATGAATACACGATCAACATGCATACACAATTTGTCGATGAAGCAAGCACTGGTTCATATATCATTTCTCTAGATTATGTCGTTCGGGCAATGTTTTGCATGTACATCGTGTTCGGCATTGGGTACATAATGCGCTAATTTAGGCCTGGCAGCCGATAGATTTGAGAAGGCATGGTAACATTATTCGCCGTCCCTGGATAAGTACTTTGTTTTTATAGAGCCTGGTGTTGAGCATGTCGTTGCATTTTAGTTCTCGACCTCCAGACGTGAGGTATGCTTTTAGGTTCCTACTGGTCCTTTCATATGACATTTAGGGGACCGTGTTAGTTACGGCTATTTAGGGTAGTGTGTAATCCATCTGATAACTCATATAGGATAACATGTTTGGATCTATTTGTGTCGGTGTTGCTTATATAGTTGCTTTAAGAGCTGCTGGATGGGTAGATGGAAAGCCTTTTACTGTAAGTGAAAACTTTTTGCTTACTGAACTCGAGTAGTCTTACGTGCTTACACATTACCTGATTATATACGGGATTTGAATTATGATTATATTGATCCTCATTTGTCCTCCGGTAGAGTTCATATCCCCGTTGTGACTTTGTGCATTCATCTTCATAGTATACACAGCCTCATTTGTCTCCAACAGGTGATTATATTTTATAAAATATAATATGCGACCTCTAAACTCCCCATAGAGGGTTACATTTTGTAATTGGTTCAAGATCGTAATCGTGATAGATGTTGGTTGAACGATTGCCCAGCAACCAGGCGTCTATTCAACAGACGCTGGTGTTGTGCAATTGTTGAATAAGCGCCCGACAATGGTTAAATATTGACGGCTATTCAATCGGTTAATTTTTCCACAACGTGTTAAATCACCCACAAACTTCAATTTCTCACTAGAACGCTACTTCATTCACCACATTCTCTTACACAAAAATACTCCAAGGAAGAGTAGGCTAATGAGATTTGTGTATGCTGCGAAGATGAAGGCTTAAAAGTTGTAGGAACTCCACTAAAGAATAAATAAGGATTATAACGAGGACTAATATGATCGGAGTTCATACCTCACATACAACGAGGTAACGACTAAGCATGTGAGACTACTCGAGTCTAATAAGCATCAAGGTCTCCACATTCCATCTACCCATCCAACAACCCTCAAAGAAGTTATATAAGCAGTACTCACATGAATAGACCCAAACATGTCATCCCATATAAGTGGATCGGAAGGAATCGCACTACTCCAAATAATTGAACCGACGTTGCTTCCTTAAATACCATATGAAAGGACAAATATGAACTTAAAGCATACCATATGTTTGGAGATTGAGAACTGATTATGTACCCCCCATTGAACACGACATACATGCAAACCATTGCCTCATCAACAAGTCATGGTTGCACGTTGGTCGTGTACTCGTAGCACCAAAATGGAAGAATATACAAAAATTCAAACTGTTTGAATTCCTAAAAAACATGTATTTAGTGATATACACATGTAACCAATGATGACATTATCATAATCATAAGCATAAAGTCCGTTGATATCAACTAGCCCAATAAGATATCCAAGTCCATAAACATGCAAAGGGTAATTGCACCCCTTCTAACCATGCTCTAGTCCAATAAGATATCCAAGTCCATAAACATGCAAAGGGTAATTGCACCCCTTCTAACCATGCTCTAGTTAATCCTAGGTGGAATAAGATGCAATCTCATCATAACCACATCACAAAGAACCAGCTCATGGTCTAATTAAACAACATCTATACTAGTAAGCATATAAAAAACAAAATGTGTCACCCTAGCTCAAAAATTTGGAAAATGAATTGTATGTGTAGTAAGTCATCATCTCTCTATAAGAGCATGTACTACGCAACAATCTACATGTTCAAATTGTGGTAACTAAAAAAAATAACCAAATGGTGATGCATATAATTTATCTCTATCCTGTGGTAACGTGCTAAAGTACTTAGGTCATGCACTTATGCCAATTATCGCGCATAATTATATGACCGACCTATGTAAGTAATTATATAAAATTAACACCGAACCAACTAAAGCGACGATAGTAATATTTTCTCATAGCATTAAGTATTTACTAAAATTGTATTTTTAAAATACCTACGGCGTCGTTGACGCGACACTCAATCGATGCACCTTCGTCGTTGGTAACTCATGCAAGCAACGTAGATCATATACAATCACACTAGCATTTAGAACAACATACGCTAGACAAGCATCAACATCGATTTTATAACGTAAGTACGTCTCACAAATTTGAATGGTCGTGGCTGCATTTTAGCATTTTCTAAATAACGGAAAAAATCAAAATTTTTGTAACGAGTCATAAGGAAAATGGCTCCAAGCATTTGATATCAACGCTCGATGGCGAGTGTATGTTGAACAAACTCTTTAGCATTAGACGTCTGTTCAACAGACGCCTCGTACATAAATGCTCGCTCTTAGGAACGAGTGTTTGTTGAAAAGGCATTTGACCTCAAGTACCCGTTGAACAGATACCTAACATTTTGTAACATGTAACAATGTCATATTTAGTCAGCAAACCGCGGGATTCTTATATATATTATATTATAATATAATACTATTTAACATGCTTAGACACAAAATTATTGTTATCCCACTTTTTGGGTAAAAACTGAAATATCAACAAATTCGCAAGGAATGCTGAATATCGGGGTTGGAGATCGATTGGAATCAAGACTATGATCGATGACGTCAAAATTTGGTTGAGCTCCGATCGGAACGAAATTGATTGGAGATGATGATAAAGATTAGGAGAGGCTATGTTTCAAATTTCAGGTTAATCGGAGTTCGTATGAAGGAGATATGATCGATGCAAGGTAGAAAGAACGTACTGTTCGAAGCCACCTTCCTCTCACCACCGGACCAACTCCACTTCCCTTCCCACCGAACCAACTCCACTTCCTCTCACCACCGAACCAACTCCATTTCCCTTCCCACCGAACCAACTCCTCCATGAACTACCGAACGTGTCCCACCGAATCACCTCCACCGAACCAAGCTCCACTGGTCCAAGGCCTCGCCGAACCAACTCACCACCGAGTCAAACCAACCACTACCGGACCGGAGCTACCGAACCAACCCACGCTCCACACACTACCGGTCCAATCAACACTCCACCCACCGCCGAACCAAGGAGTTACCGAACCAACGTTGCCAGGCCAGATTGCATCAGCCCAGGCCCACCAGCAGCTATATACATCCAGAACCTCTACCCACAACCTCACTCTGTAAATAGAGGGGCAGGGGTACAACAATGACAGACAAGTTTGAGAGCTCAAGCCCGGAAGGAACTTTCAAACAACTTTCATACACTGGTACTACAAGCTTTGTACTTGTAATCTGAATATAAAAGGAGAATAACATATAAAGTGGACGTAGGCACATTCTGGCCGAACCACTATAAATCTGTGTGTCTTTTACAGTTTAGTCCTTGCTTTTTACGTATTTGCATAAACCACCCAAATCACTACGAACAACATAAAATCAACTAAATCATACGACTTGGAGGTGTTTGCCCATTTTTTGTGCAAACATTTTTGGGTTATTTGCTGAGATCTGTGATTTGTGTTTGAATATTGCTGATTTGTATTCATACATTGGTGCTTTCACGGTACTTGAGGTTTGTGGTCAATTTTGGCGCAAACACTTTGGTGCTTTCACTGAGAATGACTAGCACCCGCTGCATCGGATAGAAATTTGGATTTGGAAAACAATGACTAGGCAGAATAGTAGAAGGCAAAGGGCTGAGAGAAGCCAACCGGAAGGAAGTCAACAAACATCCTCCGGGGCTGAGGAAGGACCGGCTTCGATCTACATAACCCGGGATGAAATGGAAGCCATAACAAATTCACTGCAAGAGAGGTTGTTGAAGAGTCAACAGGAGATGATGCAGACTTTCTTGGAGCAAGTGAGAGCTGCAGGGACGCAGAACTTAGGAACAGCTACAGCAGCCGTGGATGCAGGACAAGGAGCCAGGGTTATGGAACCCAATGGAGGACAGGATGCAGAGCCAGAGGGCAATCGACAAGGACTTGGGGGCAGGCCCGCAGGATCCAACACAGGAGGACCTTTGGAAGGAGTTCAATAGGCTAGAACCAACGTTGCTGCTAGCGAGCCACATGAAGAGTATGTACCGGAATTCCCTCGGGGGCAACCCCCGACAGACAACGCTGGATTGGTAGATATAATCAGGAAGACTGTGCGAGGTGGTTTGACCAACGGAGACTTGGAAGGAGTAAACAGGAGTCTGTTTGCTCGGGAAATAAGGATGGCTCAGAATCCACCTAAGTTCAAGCTACCTAACGTGGAGGTATACGATGGCAAGGCAGACCCTACGGATCACTTGATAAGGTACACCAGACACATGGAGGTGCTGGGGGCATCGGAGGAAGTGATGGCCCGATGCTTCCCTTTGTACTTAACGGACTTAGTTGCGATGTGGTTTAGGCAGCTGGGAGAAGGATCTATCAGGACTTAGAGGGAATTGGTGGAAAGGTTTTTGGGAGTTTCGGGTTCATGTCAAGAGACCGAAGAACGTGATGACATTGACATCGGTAAAGCAAAGGATCGATGAATCGCTTAGAGCCTTTCTAACTCGATTCAGTGCCGCAGTTGCTTCGGTGGATCGGCCCGATCCATCGATGGTTTTCATGGCAGCAGTATCAGGAGTCAGGGAGAACTCGGATTTCAAGGTATCTCTGATACAAGATCCCCACGGGATCTCGACGAATTCTTTCACGAGGCAGAAAGGTTCCTTCGGCAAGAAGATGCGAGTACGGATTTAAAGTTAAAAAAAGTTAATGCAATTGAGATTGGAGGACCATCCAGCAAAGGTTTGGATAAAGACAAAGGAAAAAGGAAGTTGGACGATGATTCTAGAAATGCTAGGAAGCAATGGAAGGATCCAAAGTTTTCCACATACACAGGATTGAACGAGACGCTGGAGCGGATATACCTGGATACTTGGAATCGCCTTCCCTACCGGAGGCCGGCTAGGAGAGAACCCAACAGAACGGGAAAGGACATCAGGAAGACACTGTCTCTTCCATGATTTGGATGGACACGACACCAACAGCTGCAGGCATCTAAAGGACATAATTGACGAGCATGTAAGGAATGGACAGCTGCCACAATATGTTGGACCTCGGAATGCAACGGCGGGGCAGGAGCAACCGCCGCCTACCTCAAGTTACGATGGTGGAGGCCCAGGAATGATGGTCGGTTGATCATCCATTGACCAGGTTAATATGAAATAAGTAGCGAACTATTGGCAAGCAACCAAGTCATTTACACATGTACGGGGACGGAGATAGCCCCTAGGCATGCTCTGAATGATGATACTGCAATGCTATGGTTTGTGAAATTTATCTTTTGCTTTTGAATTGGACATTGCTTTTCTTTTTGGTTTTCGGTTTTGGAGCTTGGATTGAGCTCCTGGTTTTTCTTGCTTTTTGATTTGGATTTTCCTTTGGATGATTGTTTTCGGTTTTGGATGCTGGTTTGGATTTCTGGTTTTTTGGTTTTGATTTGGATTTTAGATGTGGATTTTGGATTGGATTTTGATTGGATTTTTATCTGATTTTTGATAAACGGTCGTCAGATATGGATTATGCCTGGCAAGGGGTGAGTCGCTTTGCCCGAACGTGGTAAATTGACTCATTCAGGTCGTCGAGTATGGACTATGCTCGGCAAGGGTCCGGAGTGACCAGGATTCGGCTTAGGACTTAGGCACTGTATTGTCAATTGTTATTTTCAGGTAGTTGAGTATGGACTATGCTCAACAAGGGTCCGGAGAGACCAGGATTCGGCTTAGGACTTAAGCCATGGCATTACACAGCGTCCAGGGACACTGGACCAAGGTCGTCAAGTGTGGATTACGCTTGGCAAAAACCCGGAAAGGTTAGTTGTAACAACCCGCATATTTATCGATTTTATATTTAAATATCTTATTTAAATATTTTATCGTTAGTCGGATTTTAGTCCGAAAAGCTACTTTTTGCAAACAGTCGAATTGGGACTCGAGACCACCCCATTGAGTTCAAAATGACGTTTGCGACCTTTTTGAGTATAAGCTTCGATATGTTTGGAGAAAGTTGATTTTTGCTACTTTTTGCTTTGGGCTTTGATTTGGGCTGAGCCAATTAACCACTTACTAACTCAGTCCCAATCCCCCTCTCCTCTTCATTACTTCATTTCTAATTCCTAACTCTTCAAGCTTTAGCAACAATGGTAGAAGAAAGTGGAAATTAAAACTCCAAGCCCTAGTTCCTCTTGCTAGCTCAAGTTCTTGCTCCAAATTCAAAGAGAACCCATTGGTAAGCTTCCTCTTCTTCTTCTCCAACTCATTCTCTCTTTGATTTCAGAAATTTCCTAAACCTAATTTAGGGAATGTTTCTCTTTTAAGCTTAGATTCAAGCTTGTTGAGTTGGAATTGAAGAGTGATTGTTCTTGCCATTGCTTCATAGCATCTTCTTCATTCGTTTGGGTTTAAAGGTGAGATTTTTAATCTCACATCTATGCTTATGATTCTCTTCTATTGTTAGGTATGAATTCCTAACACTTATTCATGTGCATTTGATTTTGATTTGGATTGCTTTTGTGAATATTCCAATTTTTAGTGTTTTGAGTTCAATTCGTTAAAAATCCTAACTTTGATGTTTGAACATGTTTTTGGTGATGCATCGAGGAGCATATAGGGCCGGGTAGTCGATTGGCATAAACCCTTAGCGCCGTTGCTCGTGCGATTTGCAATTTGGTCGGGATTTGCACCTCCTTTGATATAGGGTAGGAAGTGCAAACATACAGGTTCGGCCGACCGAGCCCCCTGGGCCGGTCGACCGACCTGTAGTCCAGGCACTTCCTACCTCTGTTTGGAAGTGCTGGTTACAGGCTTCGGCCGACCGAGCCCCCTGGGCCGGTCGACCGACCTGGTGCCCTGAGCACATTCCTACCTCTGGTTCGGTCGACCGACTCAGGGAGTCCGGTCGACCGACCTGCTCAAATTTGCCAGATTAGCCTATATTGCTAATTCGTTTGAATATCCAACTTTAATCGATTCGTGTTGTCTCCCTTTTGTTGTTGTCATTTATTATCGACTTTGATGACCTTTTCTTTGGGAATTTTAGATATATCCACTTTGATGGATTTTATATCGATTTCTTTGGATTTTATTCACGTTTTTGAATGTGAATCTTAGTGATTGATTGTTCCTACAATCTTTTTTGTGATTTTTCACTTTAAAAATATAAAGGTTTTCTATACTAGTAGTAAATATCAAAACTCTTTCCTCAAACGATTTCAATACTATTTTAATACCAAATTGTTTATAAAACCGTTTTCCAATCTATTAGTATATACAAGCCTTTACCTCACTCGTATGAGAAATCTAATTAAACGGCTTAGTAAAACGAGTGGTATGAAACGCTTGCGTTTACTTCGTCGGTTAATTTTTGGACTTGTTCGACTGAATCTCTTGTGACAATTTTCTAGTGGAGATCTACAATTTGTTCGTAAATATTTAAGTTAAGCTAGTGGTTATGGGACATGAAGCTAAGCTCATATATTTACTAGCTTGTTGTAATTGACACTTCTCGTTGATCATGACGATCATCTTTGTGATTTAGACTAGCAATGTGCGATGTCTCTTGTCGACGTGGAGGACTGTTCCTCAATTCATTGAACTTCGTCTCAATTCTTTGTGGGCTGGCATCCCATGTACTTTTAACGTGTTTTGATTCATTGGATGTACCGTTTGTACTACATCAATGTCTTTGCTTTTGATTCATTGGATGTACCGTTTGTACTACATCGATGTCTTTGCTTTTGATTCATTGGATGTACCGTTTGTACTACATCGATGTCTTGGCCATCCTTTTTATTGTGATTTCTGGATTTCGTGTGTTGATTTATGGAATTTATGTTTCACCAACTTTTACGATGGGCATTGATATATATGTCATTTATTGTGGTTTGGTGAATGAAATTAGGAGTATGACATTCCTTTTTATCTTGAGTAGATTATTGTGATATTGATTAATCTCTTGTTGATTTTCAATTACTTATTTATCACAGCTTGGCATTGTGATTATTATATGGTTATGTCATATCTCTTATTATATATCACTTCATCTGATATTTATAGCTAGACTGATCCGTTTATTATTTTCTTTTTAAATAATACTCGGGTCAGACTGAGATTTTACAGGTGCTTCTGCTTGACTCCTTATCGGACTATCATCCCGACTTTTGGCTAACTACTTTAGTTTAGTAGTTTTTGTTGTATACATTTGAGATACAGACTCTATGATGTATACTTATTCTTTTGTCTAGCACTTGTATCTATGTCTTTTTGATATTGTGGATCTTGTTGACCACTACTCTGATGTACACTTTCATGTGTTATATTCATATCTACTTCCGCCTTTGTGATATGAATTGTCTGTGACTGATTTATGTTATGTTTACTTCTATATTCGTTTCCAAAGATATTATAGCCACTGTGTAGTAGCTTTGAGTTTGTGTCGGCATGTCGGATTTCCACTTGAAAAGAATTGCATGCTATACTATCTGACGTATCGATGCTCGCACAAAGCAATTACACGGATGGTCGCTCCTCAACAGCCTTATTCTCCGTGCTAGTTGACAGCATTCACCGTAATGTTCTTGGCTAGCGTGGGTATAGAGGTGGGGCGTCACAGCTTGGTATCAGAGCCAAACTTCGAAACAATATGGAATATTATAACAAGGATCATCGTCCTAAGTCCATCTTAGGAGTCGTGCTTTAAGATTTTATTCGGGTCTTCGTACCGTCCTATCCTATTTTCTTTTATGATTCCTTATTTTATCTATCAAGATTTCTTGATATTTATTTTGAGAATAACTTTTTCCTCTTCTTTCTTTCTTTCTTAAAGAAGAGAAATGGTTAGACCTGGCCGTCCCAGCGCCGGTCAATCTAGTGCTACTCCCCAGGATGGAGTATTTATGTCTGCCCAGCAGCTTTTAGATCTTGTTAAGAATGCTCAAGCAGCCGGTCCCATTCCAGAGCCTACTCATCCTAGATCCGGTTTTGCACGCCTATGCAGAGACTATACCGATTTGGGTGGAAAGCCATTCACGGGATCCGAGAGCGTTATAGAAATTCAAGCTTGGCTCAAATCATGCGATCGCATCTTTTCTCGCATGAACCTTATTGATCTACATCGAGTCCAAGTGGCTTCTAGCATGCTCCAAGAAAGAGCATTAGATTGGTATGAGCTTTTAATTTTTGAAATCATTGAAGCGGATCTCACTTGGGAGCAATTCCGGGAAAGGTTCGAATTGAAATTTGTGCCGGAGGCCGAAAAGGTAACTTTGGCCCGGCGTTTTATTGACCTTGTTCAAGGTGAACCTTCGGTGACAGACTATGTCGCATCTTTCGAATCTCTTTCCAAATACGGGGTTGAATACATTAACACCCCAATGAAGAAAAATCAGAGATTCGTCTATGGCTTGAATAAGAATCTTAAGAAGCCATTACTTCTGAAACTTGAAGTTTCATTTGATCAGCTTATTGATATCGCTCTTCGTCTTGAAGAGGCCGATAATGAAGGTGATGCTGAAGTTGTGCGTGCCCAACAGAACTTCGACAATAACTTGAAGAGGCCTATCAAATTCAAAGGCCCCAATTCTAATAAGAAAGGGAAGCAACAAATTCCGGTAGCAAAGACTCCTACCTCTAGTCGTGGTCAATGCTACAATTGTGGTTCCACGGACCACTATGCAAGGGAGTGCACGAAACCCCTCTTTTGTCGGTATTGCAAAGGTTCGGGCCATCTTTTATCCTCGTGTCCTAAGCTTCCAAGCAAGAGAAAAGGAAAGCTTCAAGCCCCTGGCAACTCTTCTCTTGGTCAAGGTATTTTTCACTCAATCCTTGGTGGCATTGTTTTATTTCGTGATCTTCTTATTTGAGTTCTTTTTGATATGGGTTCCATCTCACTAATTTATATCAAAAGAACTTGTTGATTCTTTTTAAACATTTTTGGGCTTGAAGACTTCTTTGAGGATTGTGAATCCGGATGGATCCGCAACAATTTGCTTTTGTTTAGATGTCGAAATTATTTTATGTGATTTTTCTTTCCGAGCCGATATTTTTGCTTAGGCTCCGAAATTGATTTGTGCGATAGGATTGGCTTAATCATTATGAAGCCTATATCCTATTTTCTAAGTGGACTCTTCATCTTCAACATTTTCTATCTGTTAAGCAGATTTCTGTTTTTCCTTTGTGATTTTGATTCCAATTTGATGGCATCATTTTATTCTTTAAGCCCTTATGGTGAGGAAAGTATTATTTCTCTTATCTAAATAATTTGTGAAACTTTTCCAGTATTTTTGAGTTTGTCTTAGGATTATCACCTAAGAAATTTTTTGTGTGGTGTTAAGGTCTTTTCAGTTTGACTTTACTACCGGTTTTCGTTTGCTACAAGTTGCGGAAATTAGCATTCCACTTACCGCATTCCGCACTCGTTATGATTCTTATGAATGACTTATTATGTCATTCAAATTGTCCAGCTTATTTCATCCATTTTATAAATCGAATATTCTATGTATATTTCGATGGGACTATTCTTGTATTTACTGATTTTGGATGAAAATAGTAATTTAAAATTTTGCAAATCTTTTTCATAAGATTTATTTATAAGTAAAACTGGATTTTGTTCTTGAAACGAACAAAGAATATTCTTAAAACTTTTTAAGAGATTTATTTATCCTATAAAGATGATTTTGAGATTGTATTGCCCGTTGAGTGCTTTAAGAATTTTGGTCGATGCGCTTGATCAACGTTATCGATAGGAATTTCCTAAACGCTTTGATGTGACAATCAGACACGATATATTGACTTGTAAATTGTAAAAAAAAATTAAAATATTTTTTTACATTGAAATAATTGTGATTTTGAAAGTTTTAGCTTTTCGAGAAAGAAGATTATCTAAAAGAACTCTTCCTTTCGATACTCTTGTTCTTGTGATTCCTGAAGGGGAACCAAAACTTTCCTATTTGTACCGATACTAGTCGTATTGGTTTGGATGCCGTTCTCTTACATAAGATAACGTGCTATCACTTGTGCTTTTAAATCATTATATCTTATCGAGACTAGATATGCCACTTATGATCTAGTGCTCTCGACTATTGTTTTTGCTTTTGGAATTTGGCATCATCATATTTGGATAAGAAATTTGTTCTCTACCTCGATCATAAATCTTTGGAATATTTATGTTCTCTTAAGGAACTGCATGTTGACTCGAGTTCCTAGCATCTTATGATCTTGATATTCTTTTTATTCCCGAAGGGGAAATCGTGTTGCCAATACGTTTTGTCGTAGGCAATAAAGTGTTGATTCTTTGATGATGTCGGAATGGAATCATCTTTTTACCAAGTTCATCGGGCGTTTTGGTGTACTTCGTTTTATTGAGTTTCATCTCATTTCTTTTATGGACTAGCGTCCGATGTCCTTTTATTGTGTTCGGTTCATTGGACGTACCGTTTTTGTACTACGTCGGTGTTCCGAAATCATTCGGGCTTCGGTTCACTGGACGTACCGTTTTTGTACTGCGTCGGTGTTCCGAATTATTTGAGCTTGGATTCATTGGATGTATCGTTTGTACTACATCAATGTCTTTGTTGTTTGATTCATTGGATGTACCGTTTGTACTACATCGATGTCTTTGTTGTTTGATTCATTGGATGTACCGTTTGTACTACATCGATGTCTTTGCTTTTGATTCATTGGATGTACCGTTTGTACTACATCAATGTCTTTGTTGTTTGATTCATTGGATGTACCGATTGTACTACATCAATGTCTTTGTTGTTTTGGATTCATTGGATGTACCGTTTGTACTACATCGATGTCTTTGTTGTTGGATTCATTGGATGTACCGATTGTACTACATCGATGTCTTTGTTGTTTTGATTCATTGGATGTACCGTTTGTACTACATCGATGTCTTTGCTTTTGATTCATTGGATGTACCGTTTGTACTACATCGATGTCTTTGCTTTTTGAATTCATTGGATGTACCGTTTGTACTACATCAGTGCCTTTGATTCATTGGATGTACCGTTTGTACTACATCGATGTCTTTGCTTTTTGGATTCATTGGATGTACCGTTTGTACTACATCAATGTCTTCGCTTTTTGATTCATTGGATGTACTGTTTGCACTACATCAATGACTTGGCTTTTTGGTTCATTGGACGTACCGTCTTTGTACTACGTCGGTGTTCCAAATTATTCGAGTTTCTAGTTTCTCGGGCGTACCGTATTTGTACTACGCCGTTGCACCGGCTCAACTTTCTTCTATTCTTGACGTTTTCCACGTCTTTTAACTATGGAAATACTTTTATGTTTCCGGTTTTTATTCTTGAGCCCGGTGCTATTGTGGAAATTGAAGTTTCACCAGATTTGATTTATGAGCAACATTCCATTCGCATCATTACTTCGGAGGTTGAGCGCCTTCGGAATAAAGATGTTCTTTTTGTGATAGTTCAATGGTTCTCAAATCCTATGGATTGCTCTTGGGAATCCAGAGAATTCATCGAGCGATCCAGTTCGTGCTAACTCTTTCGTGCTATTTATGGTGAACTTCCTATTTCAAATTTTCTTTTGTGTTGATATGCTTCTATGGTTGTTACTTCTTATTTTCTTCTTAAGTATTGCGAGGACGCAATTTCTTTAAGGAGGGGAGTCTGTAACAACCGCATATTTATCGATTTTATATTTAAATATCTTATTTAAATATTTTATCGTTAGTCGGATTTTAGTCCGAAAAGCTACTTTTTGCAAACAGTCGAATTGGGACTCGAGACCACCCCCATTGAGTTCAAAATGACGTTTGCGACCTTTTTGAGTATAAGCTTCGATATGTTTGGAGAAAGTTGATTTTTGCTACTTTTTGCTTTGGGCTTTGGTTTGGGCTGAGCCAATTAACCACTTACTAACTCAGTCCCAATCCCCCTCTCCTCTTCATTACTTCATTTCTAATTCCTAACTCTTCAAGCTTTAGCAACAATGGTAGAAGAGAGTGGAAATTAAAACTCCAAGCCCTAGTTCCTCTTGCTAGCTCAAGTTTTTGCTCCAAATTCAAAGAGAACCCATTGGTAAGCTTCCTCTTCTTCTTCTCCAACTCATTCTCTCTTTGATTTCAGAAATTTCCTAAACCTAATTTAGGGAATGTTTCTCTTTTAAGCTTAGATTCAAGCTTGTTGAGTTGGAATTGAAGAGTGATTGTTCTTATCATTGCTTCATAGCATCTTCTTCATTCGTTTGGGTTCAAATGTGAGATTTTTAATCTCACATTTATGCTTATGATTCTCTTCTATTGTTAGGTATGAATTCCTAACACTTATTCATGTGCATTTGATTTTGATTTGGATTGCTTTTGTGAATATTCCAATTTTTAGTGTTTTGAGTTCAATTCGTTAAAAATCCTAACTTTGATGTTTGAACATGTTTTTGGTGATGTATCGAGGAGCATATAGGGCCGGGTAGTCGATTGGCATAAACCCTTAGCGCCGTTGCTCGTGCAATTTGCAATTTGGTCGGGATTTGCACCTCCTTTGATATAGGGTAGGAAGTGCAAACATACAGGTTCGGCCGACCGAGCCCCTGGGCCGGTCGACCGACCCCGGTCGACCGACCCCGGTCGACCGACCTGTAGTCCAGGCACTTCCTACCTCTGTTTGGAAGTGCTGGTTACAGGCTTCGGCCAACCGAGCCCCCTGGGCCGGTCGACCGACCTGGTGCCCTGAGCACATTCCTACCTCTGGTTCGGTAGACCGACTCAGGGAGTCCGGTCGACCGACCTGCTCAAATTTGCCAGATTAGCCTATATTGCTAATTCGTTTGAATATCCAACTTTAACCGATTCGTGTTGTCTCCCTTTTGTTGTTGTCATTTATTATCGACTTTGATGACCTTTTCTTTGGGAATTTTAGATATATCCACTTTGATGGATTTTACATCGATTTCTTTGGATTTTATTCACGTTTTTGAATGTGAATCTTAGTGATTGATTGTTCCTACAATCTTTTTTGTGATTTGTCACTTTAAAAATATAAAGGTTTTCTATACTAGTAGTAAATATCAAAACTCTTTCCTCAAACGATTTCAATACTATTTTAATACCAAATTTGTTTATAAAACCGTTTTCCAATCTATTAGTATATACAAGCCTTTACCTCACTCGTATGAGAAATCTAATTAAACGGTTTAGTAAAACGGGTGGTATGAAACGCTTGCGTTTACTTCGTCGGTTAATTCTTGGACTTGTTCGACTGAATCTCTTGTGACAATTTTCTAGTGGAGATCTACAATTTGTTCGTAAATATTTAAGTTAAGCTAGTGGTTATGGGACATGAAGCTAAGCTCATATATTTACTAGCTTATTGTAATTGACACTTCTCGTTGATCATGACGATCATCTTTGTGATTTAGACTAGCAATGTACGATGTCTCTTGTCGATGTGGAGGACTGTTCCTCAATTCATTGAACTTCGTCTCAATTCTTTGTGGGCTGGCATCCCATGTACTTTTAACGTGTTTTGATTCATTGGATGTACCGTTTGTACTACATCAATGTCTTTACTTTTGATTCATTGGATGTACCGTTTGTACTACATCGATGTCTTTGCTTTTGATTCATTGGATGTACCGTTTGCACTACATCAATGTCTTGGCCATCCTTTTTATTGTGATTTCTGGATTTCGTGTGTTGATTTATGGAATTTATGTTTCACCAACTTTTACGATGGGCATTGATATATATGTCATTTATTGTGGTTTGGTGAATGAAATTAGGAGTATGACATTCCTTTTTATCTTGAGTAGATTATTGTGATATTGATTAATCTCTTGTTGATTTTCAATTACTTATTTATCACAGCTTGGCATTGTGATTATTATATGGTTATGTCATATCTCTTATTATATATCACTTCATCTGATATTTATAGCTAGACTGATCCGTTTATTATTTTCTTTTTAAATAATACTCGGGTCAGACTGAGATTTTACAGGTGCTTCTGCTTGACTCCTTATCGGACTATCATCCCGCCTTTTGGCTAACTACTTTAGTTTAGTAGTTTTTGTTGTATACATTTGAGATACAGACTCTATGATGTATACTTATTCTTTTGTCTAGCACTTGTATCTATGTCTTTTTGATATTGTGGATCTTGTTGACCACTACTCTGATGTACACTTTCATGTGTTATATTCATATCTACTTCCGCCTTTGTGATATGAATTGTCTGTGACTGATTTATGTTATGTTTACTTCTATATTCGTTTCCGAAGATATTATAGCCACTGTGTAGTAGCTTTGAGTTTGTGTCGGCATGTCGGATTTCCACTTGAAAAGAATTGCATGCTATACTATCTGACGTATCGATGCTCGCACAAAGCAATTACACGGATGGTCGCTCCTCAACAGCCTTATTCTCCGTGCTAGTTGACAGCATTCACCGTAATGTTCTTGGCTAGCGTGGGTATAGAGGTGGGGCGTCACATTAGTTCAACGTCCATGGACACTTGATCAAGGTCGTCAAGTGTGGATTACGCTTGGCAAGAACCCGGAGAGGTTAACTCAACGTCCAGGGACACTGGGCCAAGGCCGTCATATGTGGATTACGCTCGACAAGAACACGATGAGGCTAGCTTAACATCCAGGGACACTGGATCACGGCCGTCAGGTGTAGATTGCGCTTGACAAGAGCCCGGAGAGATCCTGGATTCGGTTTTTGGCTATTGGATAAGGATGGTTTGGGGCTCGGTTGTCGAGTTCGGATGGACATGTAATTGGCTCAAGCTTTGATTATTGGATTTGAAACTGGATATCGACTCGGAGCAATCAAGGATGATATTCTCTGGCAATATGGTTATGGACTTCGGATACTGGATTCAGAATTATTCAAAACACGCCTTGTTATCACAAGACATGTTTTGGGAGGCAAAGTGTTATCCCACTTTTTGGGTAAAAACTGGAATATCAACAAATTGGCAAGGAATGCTGAATATCGAGGTTGGAGATCGATTGGAATCAAGACTATGATCGATGACGTCAAAATTTGGTTGAGCTCCGCTCGGGACGAAATTAATTGGAGATGATGATAAGGATTAGGAGAGGCTATGTTTCAAATTCAGGTTAATCGGAGTTCGTATGAAGGAGATATGATCGATGTAAGGTAGGAAGAACGTATTGTTCGAAGCCACCTTCCTCTCACCACCGGACCAACTCCACTTCCCTTCCCACCGAACCAACTCCACTTCCTCTCACCACCGAACCAACTCCATTTCCCTTCCCATCGAACCAACTCCTCCATGAACTACCGAACGTGTCCCACCGAATCACCTCCACCGAACCAAGCTCCACCGGTCCAAGGCCTCGCCGAACCAACTCACCACCGAGTCAAACCAACCACTACCGGACCGGAGCTACCGAACCAACCCACGCTCCACACACTACCGGTCCAATCAACACTCCACCCACCGCCGAACCAAGGAGTTACCGAACCAACGTTGCCAGGCCAGATTGCATCAGCCCAGGCCCACCAACAGCTATATACATCCAGAACCTCTACCCCCAGCCCCACTCTGTAAATAGAGGGGCAGGGGTACAACAATGGCAGACAAGTTTGAGAGCTCAAGCCCGGAAGGAACTTTCAAACAACTTTCATACACTGGTACTACAAGCTTTGTACTTGTAATCTGAATAGAAAAGGAGAATAACATATAAAGTGGACGTAGGCACATTCTGGCCGAACCACTATAAATCTGTGTGTCTTTTACAGTTTAGTCCCTGCTTTTTACGTATTTGCATAAACCACCCAAATCACTACGAACAACATAAAATCAACTAAATCATACGACTTGGAGGTGTTTGCCCATTTTTTGTGCAAACATTTTTGGGTTATTTGCTGAGATCTGTGATTTGTGTTTGAATATTGCTGATTTGTATTCATACACTGGTGCTTTCACGGTATTTGGGGTTTGTGGCCAATTTTGACGCAAACAATTATTTAGCATTTAGTGCGAAATTGTTGGAATTTTAGATGATGACGTGTGTATTTGATTCAACGTGATTATTTTCAATCCCCTTAATTATAAAAGCATGCGATATTAACAAATATAATGATAATAAATACCTTTGAGCAGTTAATATGCATTAAATGCGTATAATATAAACTGGTAACTTAATAAAACAATAAATTCGTATATTTTATTGTATTAAAATACACATAAAATAAACTATAATCTTGACAAAAAAACCAAACAAATAATCTTTGAACGTGGATGCCTTAGTCCGCATTCGTATTCGTTTTTTTGGGATTCGAATATTTACCCAGTGTTCAAATATGGATACCGACGAATTTCTAATTTTCGATATTCATTGATAGCCTTGTTCCTAAGCAAGTATCATGATATTTAGAGTTGCTAAAGACATGAGCTACTTTTTAGCATTTCTGTTGCATGTACTGCCTATTTAACAGCTTTAAATTCTTTTGATTTAATAAGATTATCGACCAAGCATTTGTGTAATTACTCAATTTGTGATTTTTTTTCAATATTTGGAATCAAAGCCCCATGAATAGGGCCTGATAGAGAAAGAGATCGAGGAGGAAGATGGTTGAGGTGGAGTTTAAGATAAATAAAGAGTGTGTGAGCATGGTAGAGAACAGTAACAGCAGCAAGTTCGTGCACTAGGTTTTAAATCTAGGATTTCGATCGCGTTTCGTGTTGAAATTTTCACACAAGCAATTTCGTATTGGAGGAGATCTCGGACGGGATAAGTGTATCTTGGATGTGTACATCTCAAGTTGACATTTCGGATCTTAAAATACATCTTGAGAAGATCTCAGAGTAACTTATGTGTCTAAAATTGATTTTAAATGATTTATTTAAGCATTATTTTCAAAGTAAATAAAAAAAATAACATGCTTAATTTGCATAAAAAACAGAATGGAAATCAATGTTTTGGAAAAGAGTAGTAGCTTGATTTGCTTAATTTATTTGTTAATGATGGAATAATATCCTCTTATTTGAACATTAAAAAAATTAAGTCTTTTGTTGTGATCATCAAGACAAAAAGTAAAAAAAATATGTCGAAGGAGTTGGAAATTAATAATTGGATTGAATAGTTTCTTTTCAATCTACATGAAAATAAAAAAATATAATGTAAAAGAAGAAGAAAAAAATAATTTAGGATGAGATCTCGGATTGAGATTTTGATCCATATTTCATGTTAGATTTGAATATTTTGAACGAGATGAATGTCAGGGGAGATATGAAGGAGATTTGATATCTCATTTCATCCAAATGTGAAAAAGAAATCTCGAACGAGATATAGGAGATTCAAAGCCATGTTCGTGCAACCTGCAATTCCCAGATTCGATGGCTTTTATGACCACCAGGCCAAGTTGATGGAAAAGTCTACGCGAGCCAAAGAGTTTTAGAGCATAGTGGAAGATGGAATAGCTGTAGCTTAAGAAGCCAAAAGACCAAACGAGGAAAAGATGAAGATGATTGAAGAGCAGCAACTGTAGGACAGGAAGGTCTCAAGCCATGGATAGAAAGATCATGGAAACAATTCTAAACGATGATACCTACAAGCAGATTTGGGATTCCATACGGCAAAAGTTCAAAGGCACAACCTAAGCGAAGTGCGCACAACTTCAGGCGTTGAAGAAAAAAGTTAAAAGTGCCCAAAATGAAGAAAGGAGAGTACGCTAGTGCCTGTTGGCATTTGGGAAAGCTCTTTCAATAGTGAAGCACATGAAGGCATCTGGATAAAGCGTTCGTGAGAGTAACATCTCATGAAGGATTCTAAGATCTCGTCCCAACATTCGACTATGTTGTGTGTTTTGGTGAAGAGTCTAATAATATTGAAACTCTGTCTGTGGATGAGCTTCAAAGCAACCTACTAATTCATGAGCAGAGAATGAAGAGTTCGAATAAGGAAGAACATGCATTGAAAGTAACACATGAAGAAAGAGCAGAGAGAGGAAGAGGCATAACTGGAGGAGTTCAAGAAAGAGGGAGAGGTAGACAATCCTTGAAGGCTTCAACAAAACTGTGATGGAGTGTTACAAATGTGAAAACCTATGACACTATGATAAGGGATTAATTTGAATAATGCTGTAAAATGGTGCAAGTTATGAAACAAGAAGAAAACAGAAAAGAATGGAAGAGAAGCAAAGAGATTAGAGCAGAATTGAGAGAATTTAGAAAAGGAAAGAAAGTGGAGGAATTTTTAATTCATTTCATATATTCTGAATATTACAACTCCATCCGCTTTTATAATAAGCTTTGTTTGACCAATAAGCTAGCTCTCACCACTCACCTTTAACAGAATTCCTATTTTTAAAGACAGCATAACAAACTCTGAAAATTCAGAAAAAGACAAAACGAAAAGCTAACAAACTTTTCCTGCCAAAACATAACTAAATTTGGCTCTAAATTTTAGTTTGATCAAACTCCTATATCACACTATCAATATGAGTCCTATTTGGGAGAAGAGAGCTAGTTATGTAGAGTCGAACGATGAAGAGGAAATATTGTTGATGGCTCATCTGGATATCAACCAAGAAAAGAGGGAAGGAGTATGGTCTCTTAATTATGGATACTCAAATCTTATATCCGGAAATAAAGAATGGTTCATGCAATTAGATAAAGGTTTAAGACATTTTGCAAAGCTTGGGAATGAGTCCAAACTGAAGGCGATGGTTGAAGGTCAAACTCAAACTCAAAGTTGAAGGTCAAACTCAAAATGTAAGTGATGTTTTCTACATACCCAAATTGCAAAATAACCCATTGAGCATTGATCAACTTCAGGATAGAGGAATAGCTATTTTGATTAAGCATGGAACCTGTAGATTGTATCATTCCAACAGGTGTATTCCGGAGTGTAAAACGAGGATGCTTGTAATGTTGGCTAACACTTTCATACAGTCCTCTTTGCTAGGGTATGGTCATTTAAATCATAGAAGTCTGGCGTTGTTATATAACAAGAAACTTGTCCAATGGCTTTCAAAGCTTATTCCGCTAGGGTATGCAGCACAAGTTGTATGATGGGAAAGGAGCACCATGAGTCCATGCCAAAGAGAAGCAAGTAGAGAGCAATAAGGCAGTTGCACCTCATTCACTCGGATATTTATGGACCAATTTTTCCTAAGTCACACAGCCACATGTATCTATTAACCTTTATTGAAGATTTTAGCCGCAAGCTTTGGGTGTATTTTTTAAATGAAAAAAGTGAAATTTTTGTGACATACAAGAGTGTTAAGAATATGGTGGAGAAAGAACCTGGTCCGTCTGTGTGGTTTGAGAACAGATAAAGGAGGAAAGTTCACTTCAAGGAGTTCATGGAGTTTTATAGAGCTTAAGGCGTCAAAAGACAGCTAACAACAAGTTACACTCCTCGGCAAAATGAGGTTGCAGAGCGCAAAATCGTACTATTCTTAACATTGTGAGATGTTTGCTAGAAGCGAGATGATCCCTAAACCTTTTGGCGAAAACCGTGAAGTGGTCTTATCATGTTCTAAAGTGGGGTTCAACCTCTGCCGTGAAGTACAAGACTCCATACGAACATTCGAGTGGAGTAAAACCCAACGTTGAGCATCGCAGGGTGCTTGAAATGTGCATGTGCTGGATACAAAGAGGTTTAAGTTAGATGTAAGAAGTCAGAAACACCTCATTTTAGGGTACAATGAAGAATCCAAAAGCTATAAGATGATCGATCCAGTCACAAATTAGGTGACAATCAATAGAGACGTTGTATCTGAAGAAGGAGAATGTTGGGACCGAGGGAGGACAAAAGAACAAGCTAAGGCTGACATGCTTGATTGAGGAGAAGCCAAAGGAGTTTATGACTCAAGTGATGAAGAACGTGAAAACAGCGATAACTTACATGAAGAAGAAGGCATCACAACATCACCGCTGCCTTAAAGAAGAGTACTACGAGCTTCATCCTCTCTGCGGAATTATACAAGTGGAGAAGGGCTCTCAGAAGATGTACAAAACTTTGTCTTGTTTATGTCTTCTCATAACCCTACTTGTTTTGAAGAAATAGGGAGATCGAAAATATGAAAAGATGCAATGGGCCTGGAGATTGAAGCAATAGTGAAGAATGAAACATGGGAGCTAGTTCGGCATCAAAATAAGCTAAAGTTATAGGAGTAAAGTGGGTTTACCAAACCAAATTGAATGAAAATGAGAGATAGACAAATGCAAAGCTAGACTTGTGGCAAAGGGATACGCACGAGAGAAAGGCATAAACTTACACCGGTTGCTAGATGCGATACGATTTAGATGGTGATAGCATTGGCGGCAAGTAATGGATGGAAGCTCTTCCAATTAGATGTCAAAAGCGCCTTTCTGCAAGATGAATTGAGTGAAGAAGTATACATTCACAACCGTAGGGTTATGTAGTGAAAGAAGACGGATACAAAGTGTGCAAGTTAAAGTAGGGACTGTACGATTTAAAGCAAGCACCAAGAGCATGGTTCAGCATAATCGAAGGCTTCATCAAGGAAGGGTTTGAAAGTAGCAGCTTGAAACACAAATTGTTCATTAAGAAAAAAGAGAAGGACAAAATATTTATTGTGAGTCTATGTCGACTATCATATTTTCACCAATAATGATTCAAACATGATGCACGGTTTCAAAGACTCGATGAAAAGAGAATCTGAAATGACTGATCTTAGTGAGATGGGGTACTTTTTGGGAGTTGAGGTGCGTCAAAGTGCCGATGGTATTCACATAAATCAGAAGAACCATGCATGAGGATTCTAGGAAGGTTTGGCACGGAGAAGTGCAATGATGTCTAGAATCCTGAAAACAATAGACTAACAAGGCAAGTAGAAGGGAAGAAAGCAGATGCCACTGTGTTTACACAAATGGTGGGAAGCTTGATGGACATGACAGCCACCAGACCTGACTTAATGTATTGCGTATGCCTCATAAGCCTTATTAGTTTAAATCCAATGAAATCACATATGCATGCAGCCGAGAGGATTCTTAGGTATGTCAAAGCCACCGCTGAATTTGGAGGATTTTACAAGAGAGGTTGCGAGGATGAATCACTTGCCTATGCAGATAGTGATTACACAGAAGATTTGAATGATCAAAAAAAGTAACTCAGGTTATGTGTTTATGTTGAACGGAGGAGCAATAGCTTGGGCATCCAAAAAGCATCCAGTGGTAACTCGTTTAACCGCAGAAGAAGAATACGTGGTGGCTGCTTCATGCGCTTGTCAATGCGTCTGGATTCAACAAATTCTTAAGCAAATTAGAGATACTCAGCATAGTTGTGTTGAACTTTAATGTGATAATTCTTCCACAAGCTTTGCAAAGAATCCAGTTTTCATGGTAGAAGTAAACATATAGATGTGAGGTTTCATTTCCCAAGGAACCTCACAAAGAATAAAGTTGTTGATAATTTAATATGAAGTATTGTGGCACAAGTGAGCAGTTGGCAGACATCATGACTAAGCAGCCTCCGAGATTGGTGTAGCTTGAGAAGCTCAGGAGTACACCTGGAGTTAAACTAGCTGAGGAGATAAACTGAAATGCTTCAAGCATGTTCAATTTAGGGGAGAAACTTGTTGGACTTTTGGAAGGTGACGCTTGCATTTTGATTCAGTCCTTCCATGCTGTTAATAAACATCCTAGATAATAGGATAGTGCTAGAGTATTTTGTTTCATTTAGACCTATTCCAAGTATCATGATCTTTAGAGTAGCTATAGATGTTAGCTACTTTCTAGCATTTTCGTTGCATGTACTGGCTATTTAACAGCCTCAAACTCTTTTGATTCAATAGGATTATCGTCCAAGCATTTGTGTAATTATACCATTTGTGCTTTTCTCGACAGAAATAAATTTTTGATAGCACTGTAATAATCCCATACCTTCCTGTAAAGCTGCCAAATATCTGGAGTCATTAGATCCAGAATCCTGTTTATGAAAGCAATTAATTCAAGTAGTTTATATAAAAAAGGGATAAATCTGTCCAAAACAAGTCATGAAGTAGTGAAAGCTAGGAGACTGTCGATTCGTGAAGCTGGACTCATATGATCGCTTTGAAGTCAAACTTACACTAAATGCTTTCCATATCACGTGATCAGTACTATAAAAAAGGGGATTTTCCCTCGAAGGGTTTATTTGTGCAGGGTAATAAGTGTTAAGGACGGCAATTTTGAAAAAATTAGTTTTAAGGACCAATTACAGAAAAAAGATAAATGAAGTTATCATTTTCAGTTATACAAAAATAATGATTAATGAATTTATCTTTTTCCTGTATAACTTAAAAAGATTAATGAATTCATCATTTTTCTGTAAATTGTCTTTAAAACTAATTATTCAGAATTATTGTCCTTAAAACTTATTGCCCTGAAATAAGAAGCCCTTCAACCTAATTTCCACTGTAAAAAACGAGTCTGGCAACTTACAGAAGCTTTACTTCCTAAGGTTTGCTCTTTTTTTCCGTAACGTGCCTAGAAAATAAGAACAGAAATAAGAATACATGTACCCTCACATATAAAGAGATGATTTTACAGTAATTACCTCTACTTTTATTGTCCCTTCATTCTTTTGCATATGTTCATACTTTCGACCATGCTCTTCAATTTTGTGAACATTAGACTCAACCTGCAAATTGGATGCATAAAATATTTTAAATTTCTATAAGCGAACACTCAAAATTTCTAATAAGTGAAATTTGTGGTAGAAATCATTAGTTCGCTCACGAAACAACCTTTTGAAGGATTCCATGAATTTCATCATCATTGTCTAGTTTTGATGCATTGTGCAAATCCTTGGCAGATTCTTTCCACTGGCCCAACTTAGCTTTTGCCATTCCACGTGCCTTGTAGCTCTTTGCTGAATCAGGACTTATCTATGAAAAATTAAATTTAAAACACTGAAAAATATATTAATAAAATACCCAACTGTTCCATTCACATGGACAAACCTGCAAAGCAGCATCTATATCTCGAATAGCAGCATTTGGTTTGTTCAACTTCAAGAAGGCACTAGCTGAAGACATAAGTTTGATGTAAGGAACTCCGAATAACACGAACAAGCTATTCCTTACACATAACACGATGAATATCAACATGCACGAATGCAATAAAAAAAATAAAAAAAATGTGTGTCCTGTATGATTTTCTAAGTGTCCAAAAGGCACTTAGAAAGCATCTGTGCTTGAGAAACGTATGATTCATATAACTAAAGGAAATTTTACCAATTTAGACTTGTTTTAAAAAGAAATAACAAAATTAGTCCAGTTTTAAAAATAATTACAGAAATAGACCACTTTTTTTTTCTGGTCTACATGGTTGGCGAATTTTCAAAAATCGCTCAAAGAAAAAAGCTATCCTACGTTGGTGATGTTTTAAAAAGTCGTCAACTATGAAATATACATTTCCTTTGGGCGATTTTTCGAAAATCGCCTGTTGGCGACTTTTGAAAAATCGTCAACTAAATAGACCACAAAAAATGGTCTATTTCTGTAATTATTTTTAAAACTAGGCTAATTTTGTTATTTCTTTCTAAAACAAGTCTATATTGGTAAAATTTCCATAATTAAATTGCTCGTTAATACTCAAAACCCAAATCAGTATTTGGCAGAGCCAAAAAATAGTACTCCATGAATATGATCAACCCATTTAATTTTAATTAAACTGATTTCCAGTTAATAATATATGATTCCAACTAATAAGTATTAATAGATTACTAGGGTGACTCGAATATAAGAGGGTTGAAAATTTGACTTTAAACTAAATGATCAAACTTTAATTCGTTTATATATTTTACTTTATGTCAACACATTTAGTTGGTGTTGGGAGTGAAAAAACCCAATACAGAAGATAAGGATGGTGAGAGAAAAGAAATGATTTATCTTTTGAGAACGTAGGCAGCAATCCCCAACATTTTAAAAAAGGGTTTGCGGCACTCCCTTTTAGCACTTTGGAGAAAAGTGCATTATGATTTATTTTTTGAAACAAATGAAAAATGAAAAGAAAAAAAAAAAAAACTAATTTGCAGTGCTTAACAGAGCTTCAATGTGCATATTACTTTAACAATAGGCATCAAAGTGCATTTTACTTTACTGACCACATTACATAAGAACGCATATGTGGTGATACCTCTGCTTTCATATAGGGTATCTGAATTTGGATTCAACAATATAGCCTCTGTTAGATGTTCAATGGCTTCTTGAAGTTTGCCTAAGAGACGGGTCAATTCAAATTGGTTGTGAAATGAAAAAGGAAAAATATCTAAAAAATCATTTCAAGCCTGCCTTCGGATGTTGCCTCTGCAGCTCTTGCTTCCAAAATTCGAGCAGCTTCACGATTCTCTATGGAAACTGGAATGGAAGGATCTCCCATCTGCGAGTGAAAAGGGTAGATAAAACATTTTCAGCAACGTAAACCTTGAAAAGGAGCGTAGTATATGGGAAACATTTAAGCAAAAAACCTTTTGTGGAGGATCATTATCAGGGTTAACAACATCACCATCCAATTCAATATCTGATTCAATAACATCATCCACAATATTCCCAGTATTCACTTTAGCTTTATTAGAGTTGTCATAAACATGTGGCGTGCCATCACCATTCGTTTTTTTGTTTTTTCCCTTCTGCAGATTAATAATCATAAATAATTTGCTACTAGTATACAGAGCAACAATGGAATAACACATCAAGAATCATAACCTTAAGTGCATAAAATGTAAAAAAAAAAGTTCAAGTTTCATCCAAAATTCAGAGTTTCTATTTTTATATGTATGCTACTCTGGCCACTTGCTAGCCTGTATTATCTTTTTTTTTTCCTTCGAACAAGCTATCCCGTATTATGATCAACAAATGCTCTCTGTAAGGAGTTAGCATGACATCCAAATTCGGATATAATTCAAACTAAAATTTGCCTTGTATAAATCCAACTCATATGTGTATATTGAGGATAAGGATTCGCTCCACCACTCTTTTGTTACATCTCATTCTACACCCTTATCATTTTTAGAGCTACACAATTTGACATCAAATGGAATTTGGGGATGTTGAATCTACATTGTGAACAATATACCAACAAAAAATGAGATCATTTCGAAATTTCTGGCATACTTAAACTTTTAAATCAATATCAACCACAAAATAGTTATTTAACCATCGATTTAAATTATTATTTGAATATGTTAAATTTATCCAAATCAGCCAAAATTTTGTGATGAGAATCTTGGGAAATGTAAGAACATATTAACAAGTTTTCTTTTGATTTTGAATCGTGTAGCTCTAAAAATCATTCAGGTACAGTGGAGGTATCGAAACCCTTAATACACGTACAACATATGGTTGGGTGGTTCAATGCCAAGTTGAAAAGAGAAAGGCGTGGAGTTCGAACTATGGTGGCGGCATCAAAAACAGTACTTGATTTACATGAATATATATTAATGGAAGACATACATTCCCTAGGGTCAATGGTCCCCTTTATTTAACGCTCAACCTTAGCCCTTAAATTATATTCACAGGTTTGTAATTAACTATTCATCGTTTCTCTTTTTTAACGCATCATACAAGCAATTGAATATAAATGAGTGGTTGAAATTAAGGAAAAAATTGTTGAAGGCCAATTAAAGAGGTTATTGATCCTAGCTCATATCTGTGTGTGCGTGAATGTGTGTGTGCGCGCGCGTATATTATTCATATGTAAGTATGGTGCATAATATAAGCCACGCGTTTTTAATTCAATACGAAAGTAGGCAGGTTAACTATGAAAAATTGCATCATTACTAATTGCATCATGATTTGTCATTAGCCAAATTAGAATCCTAATTTTACTTGTATAGATATAAACAAACTATTTGTTCTGCCAGAATTGCATTCGATTGTACCTTATTCAACGGAAATTTTAAATTGCAGACGCAATAACTTACCAAACCAATGGTCTGAGAAGTTAAGTTAGAAGAGCGTAAATTTCAACATACACATGAAAGAAGTGACCAGACTAAAAAGCAACACAAATAACTTCTAATTTCTCTCCCCTTTATGCAATGCCTTTACTCTTCTCTCTCAAACAAAAACAAAAAACTCGTAGCTAGTCGTTAACAATTAAGCCATGATGATTGGCCAGTTGACTTTAGCGCATTCTTCACTAATTCCTCTAAGAGATATTAATCAGCTCACATTCAATATCTCGCAACAGTTTATTTATGGCATGCTTATATAATGTAATAAGCAAACCAATCTCTTGTACGTAGAGAGTTAAATTCAACCTCATTTCGTGGTCCAGTTGTAGATTGGATAACAATGTCATATTAAACAAGTGTACTGTTAGCTCAAAGGATTCTCTTTTTGACAAGGTTTTAAGTCACTAATTTCAGTCACATCTAGTCTACACATGTGATATCTCATATCAGGTGAGATCTCGGATGAGATAGTGTATCGTGGAACATTTCATATTTTGATAATTTGAACCTTCAAGTGCAATTTTGTGACTATCCTAAAGCAACTTATGAGTCTAATATTTATGTTTCTCCAAGTATATTAACTGTTAATATAAAAATAAAAATAAAAATAAAAATAAAAACATACTTAATTTGCATTGAAAGAGAGCATTGTGCTAGAAATATAAGATTAATTTTTCTTGCTTGGAGAAGAGGAATATCTTGACTTATTTGGTAGTGACTAAATGATTCCGGTTCATTTAAACTTTCAGGAAAGAAATGATATTGAATCTTTTGTTCTGGAATACTCAGATAAAAAGGAAAAAATTGATTAAAGGTTAGTAAATAGTAATTGGAGTGGATATCTTCTTCTTTTCCTTTTTTTTTTTTTCTCTTTGACCCATTTGAAAAGTAAAAATGTTGTGTAAAGGAAAACATTTTTTTTCCCTAGATTATGAAACTGAGATCTCGATTCAGATTTCAGACGAGACTTTAGTATCTCAGATGAGATACTTGTAAAATAAAATATGAACAAATTCTTTTTTTATATCATCCAATTGCAAATATGGACTCTCCTTTTTAACATTACAAAAGAGGAAAATAACAACAAGGGGACAAATCCTCGAAGAAACAGAAGTCCTTTGGGGATGATAATTTTAAAGGCACGATTGACTTACTCATTTGTTAGGTTGTTTTTGGTCGAGACAATGCCACATTGTAGGAATAGATTGACAAAACAACTTAACAAATGCATTTCTAGTTAAAAATTAAATATAAATTGAAAGATTAACTAATACATAACAGCAATGGCATGCCTTAAACATATTGAAATTCTGCTGATGCCTCACAGATTGAGTTGAATATCATGCTAGACGTTCTGATACAAGTTTAGCTAAATATTTGGTATTCTACAAAAACAATGACATAGTCCCCGTTTCATTGTTTTGAGAAATTTGACCGTGTTCAACTGTTCATGTGATAATTTGTATCCTAATAACAAAACTAATCATACAATAACGAAAGCTATTCAACTAAACTTGTATCAGAAAGCCTAAATGACATCCTACTCAAAACTGATGTTGGCCATACGGAACATATCATGTTGTCATGTTGTAGCTCTTCACTCCTTGCAACCTAAATCTTTATTTTTATTAGGGTCTCTGGAATGTCGAACTTGGGATATTGAGATCAAGTTCCCAGACACCAGTTAGCAATACCAATTTCAAAACAACAACAACAACAATGGTTAATTCCTTTTTTTAGTGTACAAATAGACCATTGACTTTCTATCCTGTTTCAAACAGCAACAGCAGCAGCAGCAGCAATGGTTAATTCCTTTTTTAGTATATATAAATAGACCATTGACTTTCTCTCATCTTCTTTGCTACTAAGATCATGAGGTACACAGTGGTACGTGATGAGAATTGCTAGCGCTATAAGAGTATTGTTTCAGTTAACATGCAGGAATTTCCGTAGCTGTTATAACCAATCATGCCTTAGAAACATTTTTCAGTCCTCCTACTTCTATGAATCAACTATGAAAACTTCTGCATTTTTATTCGCTCGGCTTTACTGGGTCATGGATTAGCCAGCACTGCATTACTAGTCTACAAGTATACAACAGACTACAAGCTGCCACCGCTCTTACCAGAATTTAAGCACGCAACAACTGATTAAGTAAACATGTAATGAAATTCTTAAGATTCATCAAAGAACTTAAACTTACTCACCATTGTTACTGAGTTGTTAAGGAGGCAGTTTTGGCACCAAGACTCAAAAACAAATAGAAGCTGCAAAAAATATAAACAAATACCTTAGGAGATAGTTACTGAAGAAAAGAAGAGGACGGTGAAGAAAAGGAAAGGGTATTGATCTGCACTGAGTCTGATTCGAGAAGCTATTGGGGCTCTTCGTTCGCAGCTACTTTCCTCTTTAAGTGATCTCAATTGATTCAGCGCATCAGACAAGGAGTTTCTGCAATTGTTATTTCGCGTGGAGGGGTACTTTGCAAAACACGGCCCGGTTTGCGTCAAGTCACGTTTGCGCACAACAAAGTTAATATCAAAATGACATGTGCGCAACTATGAGTTTACTTATCAAAATTGTTTTCAAATTGATATGGCACAACTATAAGTTGAGACTACAAAGACGCAACTCATACTTGTGTCTATGTTATAAATTTTTGGATGCAACTCATGGTTGCGTCTATATAAACTGTTGTATATAAAAACAGCACACTTTTCACCATATTGTCACTTCACTCTCAATTCCAAACCCAAAACCTTCAATCATCAAATTCTAATTTATTCGTCAAATCCATTCAAAATTATCATATTTCTACATCATTAATCGATTATAATAAAGCTACAACAATCTTTGTAAGGTAACTGATTAAACCATATTTTTGAATCTAGTGTCATTTTGAATTCTTTTATGTTTTTGTGTTGATTCTTAGTTTTATACCTTTCATATTAAGCTAGTCGAACCTATATGGATAATTGAGAGATCAGAGATCGTGTATTGGTGAAATATTGTGAACAATGAAAAGATGAATGTGAATTTATTCTTGAAATTCAGTTTGAAATAGTTCTTCAAAATATTGGTGTTGTTGTTGAATCTGGTTTGGAGAATCTGGTTTGCTTAGATGAGCTGAATCAAAGACCAGGGAAACAAATTAGCCGCGAAGGTCAAGTGAGACAACCATCCAATTTGTCATTATGGAGTTATTTATGAGGTAGTTTTATGTAAGAATAAGACAAATGCAGGGCGTCGGTTTTACGGATGTGCACAGTATCTAGACCATACAACTAATCTGAATGGTGTTGAATGTTGTAGATACTTCGAATGGATAGATCCTTCGTTGACTCCTAGGTGAGTTGAATATGCCGTAGAGATGCAAGCCGAGTGAGACGAATGGAAAAGGAAAATAATATACTACGACATTAGGTAGACTATTTACAGTACTTAAATCCAATTTGAAAAAGGGTCTAGTAAAATGGTTAGTGCAATTGTTTTGTAATGGTTATGTATGAGACTGATTTGATGGAGTTATGTATTCAGTAGTTTCGATGGTTGACGTATACTTGGTTGATGTATTACTTGGTTGTTGTAATGGTTATGTAATGTTTGATGCATTATTTTGTTGTTGTAATGATTATCTATTACCTGTTGTAATGGTTATATAACGTTTGATGTGTTACTTTATTATTTGACTTTGCGCACAATGGATATTGCGTATAAAAGTTGCATACAAAATAAATCACACTCACAGAACATAGCAACTAATATCATTATTCGATAAAACATAATTTTTAATACCAAAGTTGCGTACTGAATAAAAATAAAAGTTCTGCAATACACGAATGACGTAAGTAGCAAAAGAAAACAAATTAGTTATTGTTTCTTGCACGTTCTTTTCTTATGACCCAACCTACCACTTTGTCCACATCTATCCTGTCTTATATCCTCATTTCGTCCATGAACCTCCTAATTTTTATGGACTTTGGTCTTCTTATATTCCTACATGTATGCGGCGGTTGTATAGTAGGGCCTTCACGTACATCCCAATATTTACTGTTGGACACAGCATGAAAACCGGGGAATAACTATGTCTATAACTCTCTGCTGTAAACCGCGGCCAAATAAGATCATGATAAGCTATGTTAGCTCCTCCTTTGCATTGTGCACATGCAGCCAAAACATGAGAATATGGAAAAGGGAAAGAATAAGAATATTGCATGAACAGTTGCAATTGTCATTGGCAATATTTATTATGTGATCATGCGTTTTTGTATATCACTTGCCACTACGTCAAGCTTAACCTGTTAATGCTCATACTCGTGCTTACCCTACATATTTTTTCTATCATTTTTTCATATATTAGTGTGAGTGCTGATGTGTACTCCAGTCCTTCAGTATGTCTTCTGTAGAAGTAACTATTAAGGCGATGAAAGATATCTGCTAATAACACCTTCGTCGATAATGATCTTGCACCTTCTAGAACTCCATTGAAACTTTCTGAAGCATTGATAGTCATCATATAAAATCTTTCACGACTGTCCTTGTAAACGGCCCTTTATTTATACTTTTGTTTGAGACTTCTGTCAATCCATGTGTCAACACCAGACTAATAATTTTTAGTTACCCTCTTAGTTTTTTGTACATTACCTCGTCTTTTGCTTCCGCACAAGCATTGTGACGACCCGAATTTTCGCATTCGAAAATTGACATCCATACTTCACTAGCATTCGAATGTCGTAGATTCAAACGTTCGAATCCGATTCGCCGGAGCTTATAACACATTAAGTACAACAACATAGCGGAAGAAAACAAGATATATCATTGATACACAATATTTGATACAACAGATTGATGCAAATGACATCAAATACTATCCACACAAGATACAGCGGCGGAAAGAGATAATTCCAAAAGATAATATCTTCAGAAGCCCTCAAGATAGATACTCCAACATATAGCGACTTCATTGCCAAAGTTCCAAAGATTCCAATTCAAAAGCAGTTATATCCAAACCACAAGCTCGAACCCCCAAAATGCTTTCCAAACGTGAAGCGAGAAACCCACATCATATTGTATTAAGCAAGTTTGATCCAAGTGAAACAAATACTATCGCCGAATCCAAAGGCTGGATGCTATCGAATCTACTCCTACTATTTGATTATCTGAAAAACCCAACTCCAGACTTCCCGTGTGGAAAATTGTGGGCACGCAAAGTTTAGGAAGGGAATAATAAACTCCGGGTCGGTCATGGGACTGGTATGAGCAAACAAAAACAGTTTATCTTTAAAACAAACAACAGAAGAATTTAAAATTGAAATCCACAATGCTTTTTAGAAAATGAAACTATCACAAGGCCTCCTGCCGCACACACCATGCAAACGCAGAATTGGAGGAGATTTCTCCTTATGATAGTCAAACATGCTTGATACGCAAAATCATCTTGATATTATTATTAGTGCATAGTAGAAAACATTTGCAAGTATAATATTAATCGTAGCCAGCATACATACCATTATAGTATGTCTACTATAGCTACCATGTTAAATGGTAGGTTCTACAGCTAAAACCGTACAAGGCATGTATTGATGATTGGATTTCTAACAAATAGTCAGACTAAGGAACTTCCTATTGCCACATAGGAACGCCTCTGGAAGGGAATAATAAACTTCCGGTGGAAGGGAATAATAAACTAATTATCTAAAAAACCCAACTCTAGACTGCCCGTGTGGAAAATTGTGGGCACCCGGAGTTTAGGAAGGGAATAATAAACTCCGGATCAGTCATGGGACTGGTGTGAGCAAACAAAAACAGTTTATCTTTAAAACAAACAACAGAAGAATTTAAAATTGAAATCCGCAATGCTTTTTAGAAAATGAAACTACCATAAGGCCTCCTGCCGCACACACCATGCAAACGCAGAATTGGAGGAGATTTCTCTTTATGATAGTCAAACATGCTTGATACACAAAATCATTTTGATACTATTATTAGTGCACAGTAGAAAACATTTGCAAGTATAATATTAATCGTAGCCAGCATACGTACCATTATAGTATGCCTACTATAGCTACCATGTTAAATGGCATGTTCTACAACTAAAACCGTATAGGGCACGTATTGATGATTGGATTTCTAACAAATAGTCAGGCTAAGGAACTTCCCATTGCCACATGGGAACGCCTCTTGAGGGACGCCTCAAGAACCTACCCGGATCTCTGCCAACACAAGGCCGGTTTACCTCCTGCCCGGAAGTAACACCTACAGATATGCCATCCTCGGTCGTTTGCGACCTTTAACCGAGAGCTCTCAACCACAAAGCAACCACAAAGTAATAAATTTGCAGTGTCCACATGAGTTAAGTATCTGGGTTCCATACCATGATACCACCCTTTTCTAGAAGAAATGGACATACCATAGGGGCGCGACCCCTGAAAACCTTGCCGCAACATTCCTGTTTCGACCATTTTCGGGTTATGAGGCTCGACGAAGTCTCGTCCACAAAGCTACACTTTTTTCACAAAGCCTTGCTTTGATCAACAAATGATCAGCAGCACTTCGTATGCCACATTACCAAATTAGGAATGTATCACTATTAACCATCAACTACATAACCTCTGAGCTCGTACGTATTAGAGAAGGGTGTTAAGCTAAGAGAATAAATTCTCCACCACCAAATAGAAATGTATTTGATAGAAAGCAGCTTTACATCTCAAAGTGTAATGTCATACACACATCCATACAAGTATGTTCCGGATTCGAACAGAACCGAAGGCACTTCCAAAGAAGCCCTTGTAATCCGGATAATCCCTAATCATGTCCAGACTTCCCATCACAAAGGGTGATCAAATCTCTATACCGGGGCCATTCGGTGCAGAGACATTTGACGGGTTATCCTTTCGCTTTCGAAAATATCTGGTCTTCACCATCGGTTTTCGAATGCTATCCATAACGTCGTATCATTATTCAGAATGGGTTATATGACATAAGGTCCTCTTCCGGCTAAACCGAATAATGAGCGCAATATTTAAAAACATATGGATATATGGATCTCAGTTAAGTCACAACTTATTATCCAAAACCTTTCTTTTAAGTGGTTTAAACCAAATACCATTTTCAAATCTTTAAACAAAAATATTTACTTCACAAAGTACACCAATCTTTTACAAAGATTCATTTATAGCCCTTCAAAACAATTCCATTTCAATCCCAAATCTTTTATACAAAAGATACCCTTTTTCAATTTCAAAACAAAGTTTAACAATCTTCCACAAAGATTCAATTATAGCCTTCAAAACAATTCACAATTCAAATCTTTTATACAAAACATACATCCTCGAGATCCTCTTATTTTGGAAACAAAGTTCATCAATCTTCAACCAATATTCATTAATGGCTTTCTAAACAATTTTTATTTCAAACTTGAAATCTTTTCAACACAAATTGGAAATCTTTTCTTCATATGAAAGCTATTATTATTTGAAAACAAATAGTTTTCGTTTTGGAAAAATCTGATTATATTCGCACAAGTTAAAGCCCTTCAAGTATAAAACTTGGATTAAATTCAGATTCCCAAAACAATACTTTTAAAATGGTTTAAAACCATATAAACACATTTATAACTTGTATAACCTTTTTAAACCATAATTTCCAAACATTGAATTCAATTTTCAAATCTTGAATTTAAATTCAAATCAAATTATTTAAATTTTAAAACTTTATCAAGTTATTCAAAATAACTTTTAGAATTCCTTTTCAAAAGCTTTTCACATTTAACCTAATTTTATTTCCAAAACCATTTGGATTCATAATTCTTTAAAACCATTTCAAAATTCTATGACTTAACCAATTTCCTCATGCAATCCATATTTGTGTGTGTATGGTGTAGTCCAGGGGTTTTACACAATAGTGCAACATCATCAATCATTACATCACAGATTCAAACACAACAATATCGATAAGCGGTATAATCCTATAGCGCTTATCTTTATTCACAGATTCACAGATAAATGTATCACAGATAAATAAATAAATTATACACAGCTCAATTCACAGAACAGAATATTACAGTCCAGCGATAACAATCAATTCAAGACATTTCGTACAATGCAAAATTCATAAGAAATCCAAGCATTCAATAATCATTTATAAATAGGATTAATTAATTGTTTAATCCTAAATTAATTCAATTTAATTTTCAATTAAATTAATTACTCATGAATTAATTACTCAATCCTGATTCATTAATTACAAATCATTTAATATTAATTAATTAATCCTTAATTATTCATCTTAATTAATTACCTTTAATTAATTAATTAGTCCTTAATTAATCACATTAATTAAATTAACCTTGAAGTTAATTACATAATTAATTAACCCTTAATTAATTATTATTTAATTAATTATCTTTAATTACCTACCTTAATGAATTATCATTCAATTGATTATCCTTAATTAATAACAATAAAATGATTACCCCTAATCACTTTAGTTAATAAATCACAAATTTAGTAATTATCCTTTAATCACTTATTTAGTCAACCCTTAATCATAGATTAATTATTTTTAATTAATAACATTAATAAATCAATCAACCTTTAATTAATCATAAATCACTTAAGACATTAACTAAACTAAAAGATAATACCTTTTATCTTGATTAATTACCTAATTATCATTAAAAATCTTTATTTAATAAACCATGTATTTAATTTTCATTAACAAAATAAATTACTTAGATTTTAAAAGTAAATTAACAAATTAAACATCTTTCATGATTAACTCCTTAAAATTACTAAGTTTATTTAAAATAAACTTTGAAAACATTTTTAAACTTGGTTAAATAAAATAATTTTATTTAAAAACCTTTAAACCAATTCAAACTTAGAAAAACTTATTATCTACCAAAAGAAATTGCTTTTTCAAAATTTTGTTTCAAATTAACTTGATTCGTTTTAAAAGTTTAAACCTATATTATACTTGATTTCACAAACCCGAGTCAATTTTTATTTTACCCGAGCCAATCTTTATTTTACCAGAGCCTTACTTCGGGCAACCCAACCTTTCACCTACTTCGAGTCGATCCTACATTTCTCATGCTTGAACCCGAGAATCCCTTTTCTTCCCCAAAACTTCAAATAACAGCAGGTACACACGTACACGGGTATACGTGTACAAGTCGCCTGAAGTCTTCTGATCAACGTCGCGCTCAACCACTAGTCCATCTTGACCTCGGCAACGAGCTTGACTACATGACTCCGACGATTCCATCGGAAATTGAAATTTGTGATACATGATAAAATACTGGAACTACCTTCCGACAGAAAATCTCTTCGCCACGCCACCCAAGATCCCCGGAGACCATGCGAGCTTCACCAAAGCTCTGCCACTCACCCACGAACCTTCTCCCCTTGGTCCGATCTCCTGAAACATCTCGATGACGTCGCGGTTCTTTTGAGAACAAGCTTGCCCAAAAATGAGTCTTAAACCCTAAAATGATCTCGCCAAGCCACCACGATCTTATGGAAAATTCACGAGTATCATATGGTTCGGCGAGATCATTTTAGGGTTTAAGACTCGTTTTTAGGCAAGCTTGTTCTCAGAAGAACCGCGACATCGTCGAGATGTTTCAGGAGATCGGACCAAGGGGAGAAGGTTCGTGGGTGAGTGGTAGAGCTTTGGTCAAGCTCGCGTGGTCTCTGGTGATCTTGGGTGGCGTGGCGAAGAGATTTTCTGCCGGAAGGTGGTTCCAATATTTTTTATCGTGTAGCACAAATTTCGATTTACGATGGAATCGTCGGAGTCAGGTAGTCAAGCTCGTTGTCGAGGTCAAGATGGACCAGTGGTTGAGCACGACGTTGATCGAAAGACTTCAGGCGACTTGTACTTGTACGTGTGTACCTGCTGTTATTTGAAGTTTTGGGGAAGAAAAGGGATTCTCGAGTTCAAGCACGAGAAAATGTAGGATCGACTCGAATTAGGTGAAAGCGTGGGTTGCCCGAAGTAAGGATCGAGTAAAATAAAGATTGGCTCGGGTAAAATAAAAATTGACTCGGGTCTGTGAAATCAAGTATAATACAGGTTTAAACTTTTTAAACAAATCAAGTTAATTTAAAAAAAATTTGTAAAAGCTAGTTCTTTTGGTAAATAATAAAGTTTTATCTGAGTTTGAATTGGTTCAAAGGTTTTTAAATAAAATTATTTTATTTAACCAAGTTTAAAAATGTTTTCAAGGTTTATTTTAAATAAACTTAGTAATTTTAAGGAGTTAATTATGAAAGATGTTTAATTTTTTAATTTACTTTCAAAATCTAAGTAATTTATTTTGTTAATGAAAATTAAATACATGGTTTATTAAATAAATATTTTTAATGATAATTAGGTAATTATTTAAGATAAAAGGGATGATCTTTTAATTTAATTAAAGTCTTAAGTGATTTAAGATTAATTAAAGGTTGATTGATTTATTAATGTTATTAATTAAAAATAATTAATCTATGATTAGGGGATAACTAATCAAGTGATTAAAGGATAATTACTCAATTTGTGATTTATTGATTAAAGTGATTAGAGGTAATCATTTTATTGTTATTAATTAAGGATAATCAATTGAATGATAATTAATTAAGGTAAGTAATTAAGGATAATTAATTAAATAATAATTAATGAAATAATAATTAATTAAGGGTTAATTAATTATGTAATTAACTTAAAGGTTAATTTAATCAATGTAATTAATTAAGGACTAATTAATTAATTAAAGGTAATTAATTAAGATGAATAATTAAGGATTAATTAATTAATTAATTAATATTAAATGATTTGTAATTAATGAATCAGGATTGAGTAAATAATTCATGAGTAATTAATTAAATTGAAAATTAAATTGAATTAATTTAGGATTAAACAATTAGTTAATCCTATTTATAAATGATTATTGAATACTTAGATTGCTTATGAATGTTTGCATTGTATGAAATGCCTTGAATTGATTGTTATCTCTAGACTCTAATATTCTGTTCTGTGAATTGAGCTGTGTATAATTTATTTATTTATCTGTAATACATTTATCTGTGAATCTGTGAATGAAGATAAGCGCAATAGGATTATACCGCTTATCAATATTGTTGTGTTTGAATCTGTGATGTAATGATTGATGATGTTGCACTATTGTGTAAAACCCCTAGACTACACCATACACACACAAATATGGATTGCACGAGGAAATTGGTTAAGTCACAAATTTTTGAAATGGTTTTAAAGTTGAATTTTGAATCCAAATGGTTTTGGAAATAAAATAAGGTTAAATGCGAAAAGCTTTTGAAAAGGAATTTTAAAAGTTATTTTGAATAACTTGATAAAGTTTTGAAATTTAAATAATTTGATTTGAATTGAAATTCAAGATTTGAAAATTGAATTCTATGTTTGGAAATTATGGTTTAAAAAGGTTATACAAGTTATAAATGTTTTTATATGGGTTTAAACCATTTTCAAAGTATTGTTTTGGGAATTTGAATGTAATCCAAGTTTTATACTTGAAGGGCTTTAACTTGTGAGAATATAATCAGATTTTTCCAAAACGAAAACTATTTATTTTCAAATAATAATAGCTTTCATATAAAGAAAAGATTTCAAATTTTTGTTGAAAAGATTTCAAGTTTGAAATAAAAATTGTTTTGAAAGCCATTAATGAATTTTGGTTAAAGATTAATGAACTTTGTTTCCAAAATAAGAGGATCCAAGGATGTATCTTTTATATAAAAGATTTGAATTGTGAATTGTTTTGAAGGCTATAATTGAATCTTTGTAGAAGATTGTTAAACTTTGTTTTGAAATTGAAAAAGGTTATCTTTTGTATAAAGGATTTGGGATTGAAATGGAATTGTTTTGAAGGGCTATAAATGAATCTTTGTGAAAGATTGGTGAACTTCGTGAAGTAAATCTTTTTGTTTAAATATTTGAAAATGGTAATTGGTTTAAACCATTTGAAAGAAAGGTTTTGGATAATAAGTTGTGACTTAACTGAGATCCATATATCCATATGTTTTTAAATATTGCGCTCATTATTCGGTTTAGCCGGGAGAGGACCTTGTGTCATATAACCCATTCCGAATAATGATACAACGTTATGGATTGCATTTGAAGACCGCTGGTGAAGACTGGATATTTTCAAAAGCGAAAGGATAACCCGCCGAATGTCTCTGCACCGAATGGCCCATGTATAGAGATTTGATCACCCTTTGAGATGGGAAGTCTGGACGTGATTAGGGATTATCCGGATTGCAAGGGCTTCTTTGGAAGTGCCTTCGGTTCTGTTCGAACCTGGAACAGACTTGTATGGATGTGTTTCTGACATTACACTTTGAGATGTAAAGCCGGTTTCTATCAAATACATTTCTGTTAGGTGGCGGAGAATTTATTCTCTTAGCTTAACACCCTTCTCTGAGACGTGCGAGCTCAGAGGTTATATAGTTGATGGTTACTAGTGTTACATTCCCAATTTGGTAATATGGCATACAAAGTGCTGCTGATCATTTGTTGATCAAAGAAAGTCTTTGTGAAAAAGTAGCTTTGTGGACGAGACTTCGTCGAGCCTCACCACCCGGAAATGGTCGAAACAGGAATGTTGCGGCAAGGTTTTCAGGGGTCGTGCCCCTAGGGTATGTCCATTTCTTCTGGAAAAGGGTGGTATCATGGTATGGATCCCAGATACTTAACTCATGTGGACATTGCAAATTTATTACTTTGTGGTTTCTTTGTGGTTGAGAGCTCTCAGTTAAAGGTCGCAAACTACCGGGAATGGCACATCTGTTGGTGTTACTTCCGGATTGGAGGTAAACCGGTGTTGTGTTGGCAGAGTTCCGGGTAGGTTCTCGGGGCGTCCCTCCAGAGGCGTTCTCATGTGGCATAGGAAGTTCCTTAGCTTGACAATTTGTTGGAAATCCAATCACCAATACGTGCCCTGTACGGTTTTAGTTATAAAACCTTCCATTTAACATAGTAGCTATAGTAGGCATACTATAATGGTACATATGCTGGCTAAGATTAATATTATACTAGCAAATGTTTTCCACTATGCATTAATAATAATATCAAAATGATTTTGCGTATCAAGCATGTTTGGCTATCATAAGGAGAAATCTCCTCCAATTCTGCGTTTGCATGGTGTGTGCGGCAGGAGGCCATATAGTAGTTTCATTTTCTAAAAAGCATTGCGGATTTCAATTTTAAATTCTTCTATTGTTTGTTTTAAAGATAAACTATTTTTGTTTACTTATACCAGTCCCATGACTGACCCGGAGTTTATTGTTCCCTTTCTAAACTTCGGGTGCCCACAATTTTCCACACGGACACTCTAGAGTTGGGTTTTTCAGATAATCAAATAGTAGGAGTAGATTCGATAGCATCCAGCCTTTGGATTCAGCGATAGTATTTGTTTCACTTGGATCGACCTTGCTTAATTCAACGTGATGGGGGTTTCTCTCTTTGTGTTTGGAAAGCATTTTAGTAGTTCGAGCTTGTGGTTTGGATATAACTGCTTTTGGGTTGGAATCTTTGGAACTTTGGCAATGAAGTCGCTATATGTTGGAGTATCTATCTTGAGGGCTTCTGAAGATATTATCTTTTGGAATTATCTCTTTCCGCCGCTGTATCTTGTGTGGATAGTATTTGATATCATTTGTATCAATATGTTGTATCAAATATTGTGTATCAATGATATATCTTGTTTTCTTCCGCTGTGTTGTTGTACTTAATGTGTTATAAGCTCTGGAGAATCGAATTTGAACGTTTGAATCTGCGGCATTCGAATACTAGTGAAGCATGGATGTCGATTTTCGAACGCGAAAATTCGGGTCGTCACAAGCATGGAATAAGTTTTGCTAAATTTTGCTACCAAAATCTTTCGTTTTGAAGTTTGTTTTTAAATGGCGAAGGCAGAAGCATTGATGATGAGGTCTTCACCATTTCTCATGCAAGGCAGTTGAAATTCCTTTAATTCTGTCGAAAATGAATGTAATGCATCTTGCATTTAAAGATAGAATTAAGTGTCTCATGCACGAAAAAAACCATCTCTAAGTCTCCGTCAATTCGGTTCGTACAATAGCAAATGCTAAAGGAAAAAGAGAGTTGTTTGCATCAATTTCTGTAGCAACAAGCAATGTACGTTGATATTTACCATAAAGATGTGGTCCATCAATATAAAGAATAGGATGACAATGCTTAAAACTTTCTATGCTCGATCCAAATGCCAGAAAGCCCTCCAAAATTGAACGTCTCTGTATGAACATAATAAACGGTGCCTGGATTGCTTTACCGTATTGTACGAAGAAAATGTGACAAGTCATTATATGATGATTCCTAATCGTCAAATTATTCTGACACGGCTTTGCTTAGCCCTTTCCAAGCTCTTATGTATCTTATTTGAATTTTGTATGTATTTTCCATAAGCTCTTAGACAGACTTTGTAGTGTAACTTAGGTTCGATCAAACATGTGGATGGACTTCGGTGCATATAAACCTCGTTGTTACTTATTTATGATTCGAGTTGATTATTGGATTTGAACATGTGTAATCACTACTGTATTTTTATCACCCACCATCCAGCATGATCTCTTTTGGAAACAATAGCATAATGCCGCCATGGACAATTATCATTAATATCACATATAGCCACGAACTCTCTAGCATGAGACTTAATTTTTTTAAATGAAAATGAACATTTTATCGACCATCGCTTCTATGTTCAATTAAAGACTCCTTGATTTAAAAATCATACCGACTCGAAGGCCTTTCTCCATATATTCTAATCCAAACATTTCATCGGTACATTGAACTTCTTGCATAATAGATCCTTTCATGATTATGTCGTTGCATTAGTCATCCTCTAACGGTTCTTCCATCTCTATATGCCCATCAATGTCATCAACCTTTGAAATATCATCCAACGGAGTATCATTATTAACATTCATAGCATCTATCCACGTATCATCTTCGGCAAGTGTAGTAGCGATTTCCATGCTATCTAAATGTGATACATCATTATCAACATTTCCACCCTCCATATCTTCATTTCCTTGTACATATTCGCTTGAATGCTAAGTTGGCGTTGACTGCGGAGGATACGACATGAAACCATACCCTGATGGCTGCAGTGGAAACAGCATGAAACCATAGTCGGATGTCTATCTATACAACCTGTAAACAAACAAATAATTATTAATGACATGAACAAGAATGAAACATACATGCATCACATGAAACCGTACCCAGGTGTTTATGTGTAAACATTTGGTGGCTGTAAGAATAATATAGGTAATACATTTGACTTTTCTTGGCAGTATTACTTGGTCTAGGTTGACTTGCATAACTACGATACGAGCTTGCGGATCAGTTTTTTGTACCACTCTCTTTTTCTTAACGTACAACTCAATTACTTTCATTCCCACATAAAATATAGAATCGATGTCACCATCATCGTTCACCTCAATAGTCATCGGACCATCATCCGTAATCCATTTACTTATGAACGAGATGTCAAATTTGGTTGAATTAATCTTTGTAGCTTTGTAAATTTTCATTTTCAACTCAAGATAATTACAACCCTTCCTCACATTAGATCCTTTATGCTTACCTCCAACGTAGGTCGGCCTGCTACTCTAGTCGATGATTAAATCACGATCATAGTGACAAATAGTCGGTACGGTTGTCATAGATCTAACAAATTACAAGAAACTAAATTTTAGTTATGGATCTAACAAAATAAGTAGACAGAGGTTTCAAATCTTTACTTTAAATCTAGAAGAAAGAGAAATCTTGTGTTGAACTTTGTCGATTTAAATTAATTTGAGTGGATTTGTTGTATTTTTGGTTGAGTTATAGTAAGAGCGGTAGAGTTTATGTTTCTGAAATAAGTTGGGGAAGAGAATTATTTTGGAGTAGAGAGGGGTATAAGATATTATAAGCTGCTATTGACCCAATAGCAAGGCCATGTATAAGCACAACTTATAGTTAGGCCTATTGCTTTACACAATTTGCAACTCAAAGTTGCGTTATTGTCTAAGAATAGAACGCAACTCAAAGTTGCGCTCTGTTGTGAGTTATAGGCACAACTCATAGTTGCACCTATAGCCTGCTGTTGTTTTTGAAATAGTAGCTCATATATGTCTGTGAGAAATGCGGATTACGAATCTTAAGGCTAGGATAAATACTAGAGGGGGTGAATAGTGTTTTAAGGAATTATTAAATCTTTTTGAATTTTTGTTAATTTGAACACAAATGTATGCAATATTCAGACACAGATATGATCACAAAATCAAACACAGATGCAACTATAAAGTAAAAGCAGTAAAGAAAAGAACATACCGGATTTTATACTGGTTCGGAGTTACCCTACATCCAGTCCCGCACACAAGTACGAATTTCCTCTCAAAAACAATCTTTACAATTACACCCTCGATTTCAAGGCAATGAGGTACACCCTCCAGATTCACAATCCTCTAGGTAGAGATACTTCATTTAGAAACAAGTTCACACAATTGATTTCCAAGGCTACAATCACACCTTATCTCACTTGATTGATTTCCAAGGCCACAATCACACCTTTTCTCGTTTAATTGATTACAAAGAAGCCTATAACTCTGAATAGCACTAAGTATCTTGTGAGATAGTGATAGAGAATCAAACCAGAGATAATCTAGTTAGATTCAATGTTGATTTCGGCAGAGTAATGGTAGGAATATGTATAAAGAAATATGGAAGAAGAAGAGGAGTGAAAAACCAGAAAATCTGTGTTAAAATTCATTAAAAACATCCCCTATTTATAAAAGAACAACAGCCATGCCCATTCGTGAAGAGATATGATGAATAGACACTTCTTTTGAAATTTAAATTTTGAAACCAACTGACACTATGTCGACATGTGTCGATTGAGCATGTCGACATCCCAAAGGAATTTTTGGTGATTTGTTTTTCTTTGAAAATAACTTCTATCTTATATTAAAACCATTTTAAACTTTATAAATATTCCTGTCTATAGTTAAAACACATAAGTAAATATATAGAATAATATATACAAAATTTTACTATAATTTTATATTTAAATCTAAGTGTAAATATTTAAAAATTAAATATATTATTATTAAAGATAGTTAAAACCACGGTTAATTTGATTTTGAAATTAAAGATTATTTTGAGGCTAAAAGTATTTGAAATCAGGATAGATGTTTTTGATACTTTTAAAAAGAAGGTTTTGAAAATATTTTGAAAACAAGATATAATTTTGTAAAAATCATTTTAAATAAAAATTAGCGGATACAAAACAATGTTCCACTAGATTTTTCGTAGGTTCCATCCTACTTAGGGTTCCATCCCTTTAACAGACTCGAAGTGGATTACATTCCTCAAGTAAATTGGATTTTAAGATGCTAGTGCTTTTCTAGGAGTTTTAACAAAATTCCTAATAAATTAAAAGATGAATTACTTGAACTCTTGAACTCTTGATAATCTTGATATTCTTGATACTCATGAGTTCAATCTTGATATCTTGAATCTCTATACTGTACAGTCTTCATTTTTGGTACCTGCATGGTTAAATCCTGCATATACATATATATCTAAACTTATATTGTTAGTATTTATATTTTATAATCTATTCTAAGGTTGTTGTCATCAAAACCATCATCTCAAGGACTAACAATCTCCCCCTTTTTGATGATGACAACCTTTTTTATAAAATATTACTTCTATCCTAATAACTCCCCCTAAAACTAATAACTCCCCCTTAATCTATGCCTAACTACCCTATTTTATATTTCTCCCCCTTTGTCATCAACAAAAACCATCCTAGAACCATAAAACTATACAACTCCTCCTTAAACTAATACTAGAAAAAGTATAGTAAATGGAATGTGAATGACATCAACATAATTATTTTATAATTATTCAACACATAAATATGTATAGGTATATTTCAAACAATCCAATCAACACGCACATCAAATCCAATCATGTCAAACAATCAAACAAATCAAGTCAAACAAGTCAATCAAGTCAAACAAGTCAATCAAGTCAAACAAGTCAAACAAGACAATTAAGTCAATCAAAACATACCAAACAAATCAAAAACTAATAATCCTAAACTATAAGATAATACTACAAACTCCCCTAAATAATATACACTCGTTATGTATACATGTATGCAATATGTAGTTTGTAATGCAATATGAAATGTATGACATATGCAACGTAACATGAGATAATATGCAAAATGAAGTGCAACTTGTAATGCAAATGATTATGATATTTCATGCATTGTAATTTATGATGTAATATGCAATGAAATGTGATATGTAATATGAAATAAAATGATAATGAAGTAAAAATAATAATATGCAGAATGATATGATGATATATACTATGACAAGAGATATTCAGATTATAAGATAAACATAAGTGATAAGAAATATCTAATTGACAAGCATATATATGTATGTATACATATGTCAAACTATTTATTATAAATCACTTCAACCAAACAAAGGTAATATACACCAATTACTAGACTTAGGTTAAGAAAACTAATGAATGAGACTGAAAGAGTAGTAAAGAGAAGGGTTTAAAGGTAATAGATGGTATTAAAACTATTACATATTCATGAAAGGTAGTAATTAAACTCAATATAAAAATCAAATTGCTTAAAAATATGAATTTAAACTATATATATGATCAAATATGGTTTTTATAAAAATTAATAGCCTACTTATTTAATTTATTTAAAATATGAAAGAATCCAAACTTCCATATTTATAAAATACTTAACTTACTAATTAAAACCTTTATATTAAATTATTATTGGTTTAAATATTTAAAAACATGTTTAAACATCTTTTAAATTTTAAAAATATCATAATGAAATATGAAATAAAATAATAAAGATTGAAAAACTAAAACAAACATGCGTTATATTAAGGATTCTTACATTAAAAAAATTTAATTAATTTTTAAAAAAACTTTTAAACATGAAATTAATTTTAAAATATTCTAATATAAGTTAGAAACTAACTCTAAAAAGAATAGAGAAAAATACTTAATTTAAACATCATTTTTACATACTTTAAAGTTTCATAAAGAAAAACAGCATTTAAAGAGTGCTATAAAAAGTTTTTGTAGTAAAATATATTCGAAACTTATAAAACTAAAACTGTAGCTTTTACCAAATGCTATGTAAACTTATAGTGTTTCAAAGCACAGAAATACTATAAAAACGAATTTGCCGTACTTACAGAACATTACAGAAGAAAAGAAGCATTTTAGAAATGCTATCTAAAATTCCGGTCATGTGATGTGGTGTTATCTTATTAATTGAAGAAATATATAAATAGAGCATTATTCTAACATTCTAAATTCATTTTATTAATTTCTTAAAGATATAAAATTAGTATCTTAAAAGAAATAGAGTATGAGAAGTAAAAATAACATTAAAAAAGTTGAAATCATTAATGAAGGTATGCTTTTCTACTTAGTATAGTTGTAGTAAATCAATAATATGATTTTATTCGAAATAAAATACATTTTTAAAAGACCTTTTTTTTATAAAAGTTTAGACTGGTATATCAATCATACTATGGTGTGTCGCTATATGGACCAAAATATTAAAACTTATAAAAGAGATAAATTTCTATACCTAACTAAATGCATAAATATATATTCCTAAATGCAACAATAAAGATGAAATAATAGTAAAGTGTACCAATATTTGCACTCCATCTTTCTAACTTTGTTGTTCTTCCATTGTTGTGAACCACACATTTATATCTCTTAGAATTTAACGACGAGATCTGTTCTATTGCGACGGGCTCGTTTTTCTGATCAGCGTAGTATATTCATTTGCTGAATTTGAAGACCGTATGAGAAAGATGCAGATAATTTAGTCGATTGACTAAATTGGCGCCAAAACTTTGAATTTGAATTTTAAATGAATGGACGCTTCAACCACTATAAATAGGCCCAACAGTCACCACTTTTCATAAAAGTTTCTTTTCTTCTTCTTCTTCCCGTTTTTCTATTTATCATCAAACTTCTAGAAGGCATATCTCCTTCATTTTTTAACGGAATTGGATGAAACCAGCGGAAAATCGAAGAGAAGGTAAGGGCTACGATCCATTAATAGTTTGGTGATGTTGATAATATTGTGATGCAATAGGACGAATTAGTAAGAGAAATGTAGGAAATCCCGTACATAATTTTTAGTTTTGAATAGCCAACTTCAAACTGTCATATCTCACTCAATTTTGATCAGAATTTGATGATCCACCCATCAAAACGACTGTAAGAATAAGAATTACAATCTGAAAAGGAGCGGAAACAAAATACTCAAATCAATTTGAAGAATACCATTGACAGTTTTGCCTTCTTTTTCTCTTTGTTCACCAAAACTTCATTTGACCATAACTTGGTCATTTCTTGACGGATTCACATGAAACCAGTGGTATTGCGAAGCAGATGGAGAGAAGTATAGTATGAAGTCAAGTTGTAGATGAGAATTAAAAGCTTTGTATTGATCTGGTCACCATTTCATTGTCGATTGCCATTATATATCCATTAGTTCTTCTTGGTCGATGAATGATTATCTGGTATCTTTTAACCAACAGTCATTAGACATAACTCTTCTCCTGCAAAACAACATAACCTTTTAAAGAAACAAGTGACTTTCCAAAATAAATAAATATAGTTTTAAACAAAAATATCATGATGATTCTGTGACATATTCATATGAAAATAGTATTAATAATTTTAAAAAAAATTGTCATTTAAAATTTTTTCAAAATTCAGATTATGAAAACTTTGAAATCCTTGCTCTAATACCAAATGTGAGAAATGCGGATTATGGATCTTAAGGCTAGGATAAACACTAGAGGGGGGATGAATAGTGTTTTAATAAATTATTAAATCTTTTTGAATTTTTGTTAATTTGAACACAAATGTATGCAATATTCAGACACAGATATGATCACAGAATCAAACACAGATGCAAATATAAAGTAAAAGCTGTAAAGGAAAGAACATACAGGATTTTATACTAATTCGGAGTTACCCTACATCCAGTCCTACACACAAGTACGGATTTCCTTTCAAAAACAATCTTTACAATTACACCCTCGATTTCAAGGCAACGAGATACACCCTCCAGATTCACAATCCTCTGGGTAGAGATACTTGATTTTCCGGGCAACAAGTTCACCCAATTGATTTCTAAGGCCACAATCACACCTTATCTCGCTTGATTGATTTCCAAGGCCACGATCGCACCTTTTCTCGTTTAATTGATTACGAAGAAGCCTATAACTCTGAGTAGCACTGAGGATCTTGTTAAGATAGTGATAGAGAATCAAAGCAGAGATAATCTAGTTAGATTCAATGTTGTTTTCAGTAGAGTAATGGTAGGAACATGTATAAAGAAATGTGGAAGTAGAAGAGGAGTGAAAAACCATAAAATCTATGTTAAAATTCGTTGAAAATATCCCCTATTTATAGAAGAACAACAGCCATGTCCATTCGTGAAGAGATATGACGAATAGACACTTCTTTTAAAATTTAAATTTTGAAACCAACTGACACTATGTCGACATGGGTTGGTTGAGCATGTCGACATCCCAAAGGAATTTTTGGTGATTTGTTTTTCTTTGAAAATAACTTCTACCTTGTATTAAAACCATTTTAAACTTTATAAATATACTTGTCTATAGTTAAAATACATAAGTAAATATATACAAAATATATACAAAATTTTACTATAATTTTATATTTAAATCTAAGTATAAATATTTAAAAATTAAATATATTATTATTAAAGATAGTTAAAACCATGGATAATTTGATTTTGAAACTAAAGATTATTTTGAGGCTAAAAGTATTTGAAATCAGGATAGATGTTTTTGATGCTTTTAAAAGGAAGGTTTTAAAAACATCTTGAAAACAAGATATAATTTTTTAAAAATCATTTTGAATAAAAATTAGCAGATACAAAACAATGTTCCAATAGATTTTTCATAGGTTCCATCCTACTTAGGGTTCCATCCTTTTAACAGGCTCGAAGTGGATTCCATTCCACGAATAAATTGGATTTTAAGATGCTAGTGCTTTTATAGGAGTTTTAACAAAAAATTTAATAAATTAAAAGATAAATTACTTGAACTCTTGATACTCATGAGTCTTCAATCTTGAAATCTTGAATTTCTATACTGTACAATCTTCATTCTTGGTATCTTCATGGTTAAATCCTACATATACATATATATCTAAACTTATACTGTTAGTATTTATATTTTGCAATCTATTCTAAGGTTGTTGCCATCAAAACCATCATCTCAAGGACTAACAATGTCCATATAGGAACATCGACATGGTTTAAAACCAACTAATTTTATACAAACCTTATATATGAAAATAACTTCAACAAGTTTCAAAACCACAAATCAACTACACAACGTAAATATCTTGCTCTTTCATCAACAAAGTTCAACTTCAAAAGCCAATACAAGTTAAAAACAAAAACCTAAAACAATAAACTAACATGCAATCTATCGTCTAAGGTTCCTATCATACTACCTAGTCTCGTAATTACACTAACATACTGCCTAATCTTTTAAGTTTCTAATTTTGCGTGGTATTCTTCTTTGTGTTTGGGCCGGAAGCGGTTGAGATGGTCCAGCTTCAATTATGTCATGCCCCGGTTGAGTGTTTTCTGAAGGTCCAGCCGCTTCTTTCCTACATCTTCTTTGGTATGTTCAAGCAAAAGCTTCAGGCTGACGAGGCGCATAAGGCGGTGATCTTTCGAGCTTGTGTCGACCATGAATCAACCTGATAATTTCTTTGATGTTGAAACACTTACCTTTAACTCGATCTTCATCTCCAGGATCTACAAGAACATCATCAACTTCGTTCAAAATAAGGTATAACCCTTGAACCTAAAACAAAATAAGTATTGGCATAAGTAATTAAAGCTAAGTAAACGAGTTAAGAGATGAAAAATTATTTCATTATACCAAGTCACGTTCCATGGGGCGTCGTGGAGCATATCTAGGCAATCTAATAGACGATTCTTTAAAAACAAATCATCATGTTATATGCCAGTACTAATTATAGTATTATTCAATGGTGACACTTGGTATGTGTTCAACTTGTATATGATCCAACTCATGATCCCATCTAGCTACATAAGTGTTATACAAACCTCTATTCCAACCGTTAGGGAACACTTACTCAACTGCATTTGGTATATGTTGATTGAGGCCAAATTGCCTCATCACTTTTATCATGGTAGTGCTTGGCCACACTTTGCAAGCAGATGATTGGGATTCTTAAATACCAAGTTTATTTTCCATCCAAAAACCTACGATAAATCTTGTACATTATCAGCTATGTATCGCGTCCAATCAATATTATAATGCTCCATAACATCGAGCTCATTGCGATACAATATGGAATGACGGGCTGGATTATCTCTCAACATCTATCCCCCATCCATCTACAATCAATGAACAAAATAATGTGTAAATATTGTATTAAAAAAGAGTTTTTAATAGATATACTAGTAGCTTTTACCTAGCCCTAAAGGTAACCTAGCAGCGACATTGGCACAGACATTTAGATAACCAATAAAAATATGCTTTGTTGATGTCAACAATGGACATCAACACCCAATAGAATGTCGTAGAGATTAAATGATGAATGAAATTAAAATATAGAAGAAAAATTAAATGAACACACGGATTTTTATAGTAGTTCGGCAATCTAGGCCTATGTCCACTTCATATTTTTATTACACTTGATTATGATTGCAAGCATATTGGATCAACTAGGATCCATTAATATAAGATTAAAGAAAAAAAAATAGTAGAGCCTAGGAGTAGAAAGAAGGATCCTCTTTATGGAGAATGGTAGCTATATTTATAGGGGAAGATGTACATAGATCGGGCTAAAAATTTGCCAGCTCTAGATCCACAGGGGCCACCCACAATGATAAGTGGACATGACTTGTTGTTTTAGAACAACTGGTATAAATATACCGATCGTTATTTTTGCCTCTGTCTGCCATGCGATCATTTGTGGGGGGTCCCATATGCCTCTAGACCTTGCTCCTAAAATATGAAGCCAATTTGAGTTATAGATTGTGAGGTATTGATCAATCTTGGTCCATTTAGGTTGCTTGCTGAATTGTACCGATCGTTAGGAACGATTGGCATAAAATGATCGGCATTTCTTGAACCTTGAAGTTTTGACCTACGATCGTTTTTGTGGGCTTCACTCTTCAATATATTGATGCTCTAAAATTTTCACGTGCATTGGCTTTGTAAATTTTAGGTTATTGATTGATCTTCGTTGATTTATGCTGTTCTATGGATCATTCTATATTAATCCACATAAATTCTTCATTTGTCTATAACTCTAGCATACGAACTCCGATTGACTTGAAATTTGAAATGTAGCCTTAGGGGCCTTCCATGTTGCTGCATATTGTTTGCAGATTGATCGAGACCCGGTCTGAGTCTGCTTGACCATTGTCCATAGTCTTGTATATCATTGATTCTCAAGGTTGGTAACCACCTGTTTTAGCCAAATCTACGGTATCATGGTCTTGCCAAAAGGCGAGATAACATATTACTCCCCCTTCCAAAGTACGTCTTGTTCGAACATGACGTGCTTTGAATCAACACAAGCTTCAATCTTCGAGAAGGATTCCATTCAGGTTATTGATTAATAGCTATCCTTCCATTGAGTCACTTTTACTGATAGCTGCATTCCTTTCTGTTCGTCATATGATTATTGGTCGATTTCCAATAGTATAAATTCAGGATTGTAATCTATCAGTTGCTATATGTTTCTGGTTCTATGAGGCTAAAAATCTTTGGCTATCTGATCCAGCCTTTTCTCTAATAACTCCAGGTTAAATTTCAATTTCTATCAGTTTCAAGAAATTAAATTTTTAGAATATACACATGCACATTCAGGTACATGCTCTTTTCATTGGCTCCCAGATTTGTTTTGTATGCTCAAGGGTCGTCACCAATTCCTTATAGTTTAATTTCAAATGGATTGCAATTCCTTTTTTATATTTTTTATAATGAAATAGGGGTTATCATAAGTCACTCGATGGGAAGGACTTCAAGTCCTATAGGGATGACGATCTCAGAGCCGTAAGCAAGGGCGAATGGAGTATGATCAGTCACGGACTTGTGAGTGGTTCTGTAAGCCTATAATGCTATTGGGAGTTTATCCACCCGCATGCCTCTAGCCTTTTCCAAATTCTTCTTCAGAATGCACTTTATGATTTTTTTCACAGCTTCAACTTGTCCGTTAGCTTGACGGTGAGCAACTGCCGTGATTTTCTCAGTATGACGTCGATGACATAAGTCTTTGAATTTAGCACTGTCGAATTGGGTTCCATTATCTGTTACAATGGTTCCTAAAAGGAAAAAATGATAAATGATGCTCCAGAGAATGAATTTGATTACTTTCTTCATCGTAATCATGTCTAAAGGTCTAGCTTCAACCCATTTGGTGAAGTAATCCACTACTACAATAGTGTGCTTCGCTCCATCTTTAGAGATCGGTAAGGAATCGATAATATCAATGCCCTAAGTGATAAATGACCATATATTGACCATTCGTGTAACTTTCATCGGTGGAGCTCTAGGACATTTTTGCAAACATCTAGCACTCATCACATTGTCTAGCATGATCAGTCGCATCTCGTTTGACAATTGGCTAGCATACCCATAGCGGAATATTTTCTTTATTATGGTTTGCCCCCGGTATAGTTGCCACATTCTCCTTCATGGAATTCTCTCAAGACATGTTTGATTTCATGATGGGCGATACACCGAAGGATGGGAATGGAGAAGTCTTTTCTATACATGACTCCTTCTTGGATGATTAGTGTGAAGCTTTATGGAAGATCTGTCGTTTTTCATTCCTCCATCCGGGAAGGATCCCTTGTTGTAGATAACCTTTGATACAAGTCATCTATGACTCCCTTTCCGTCTCCAAAAACTAGTTAATCTCTATTTGGTCGATGCTCGGAGCATCTAGTACTTTAATCGGGATAAAGTCTATTTGTTGTGCATTCTCGAAACTGGCCAGCTTGGCCAGTATGTTGCCTATCTCATTTTGTATCTCTAGGGATGTGCGTAATGTTGTAGTACTCCAAGTCAGCCAGTAGCTCTTGGACTTGGCTGAGATAAGGAGCAAGTCGCTGCCCCCAAGCCTGATAATCTCCCCTGACTAACCGGGATTCATAATAGATTATAAAGTACTCACTTCCAGTTCTCTAGCAAGTTTGATCCCGACAATAAAGGCTTCATACTCAGCTTCGTTATTTCTTGCAGGGAAGTCGAGTTTTAGGGCATAGCAGATCTATTGTTCCCTCAGGAGTCACTAAAACGATACTCTAGCGCCAGAACACCGATCGTTGGATGCTCCATCCGTGTACATTTTCCATCGGTTGGTTGGTTCTCCACTGCTCTTCGGAGAGTCGTTTGGTATAGTGAATTCAACTATGAAGTCCGCTAATATCTGTCCCTGGATAGCTCTTCGAGGGAGATAAGTGCTATCGAATTGGCTTAGCTTGGTATTCCATTTGAGCAAACTTCCAGACATCTCAAGTCGTTGTATATGTTAGTGGGTTATGCCTGAAAGTAAAGGTAAAGCTTTTGTGATGCAATAAACTTGCAGTACGCGAGCTCTTCCATATTTGGATAGTTTCTCTCAACACCTATCAATCTCTTTCTACCATAATATACTGGCATCTAAATTCGATTCTCTTCGCATAATAGTGCGACACTTATGGTTTGTACCGACACTGCTAAATAGATCTATAAGTCTTCGCGATCCAATGGCTTGGATAGGATGGGATGTCCCTCTAAGTGATCTATCAGAGATTGAAACACGTCAACGCAGTCGTTCATCCATTCAAAGTTTTTCTTTCCTTTCATAATTAGGTCGAAGAAGAGAATTCACTTGCCGGTAACCCTGGAGATGAATTAACTTAGGGTGATGATCTTCCCATTTAGCTCTGTACCTACTTGATTGTCTTCGATACCTGGATGTCTCTAATTGCCTTAATATTCTTAGGATTGGCTTCAATTCCATGAGAGTTGAGCATAAAACCCAAGAACTTCCCTAACGCAATGCCGAAAGAGCATTCCAAGGGATTGAGTTTCATTTTGTGTTTTTGGAGAAACTGAACATCTCCGCCAAGTCATCGATGTGGTCATTTGATCGTCGTGATGTCATAAGCATGTCGTCTACATATCCTTCCATTGGTTGCCCGATTTGATCTTTGAACACCCGGTTGACTAGTCTCTGGTAAGTAGCTTCAGCATTATTTAGTTCAAATGGCATCACACAGAACAATATAGTTTTAGCACTTTAATGAAGCTGGTGTGCTTCTGGTGGGGGACGTGCATCGAGATCTGGTCAAATCTGGGGTACACATCCATAAATGAAAGTAGTTCATATCCATCGGTTGAATCTACTAGCTGGTCGATCCTCGAAGGTTGAAAGCTGTCTTTCGGGCATGCCTTGTTCAGGTCAGAGTAGTCGACATAAGTTTGCCACTTACCATCAGCTTTTCTAACATGAATCGAATTGGATAACCATTTCAGGCAGAGGGCGTCGTGGATAAACCCATTGTTTTTTAGGCTTATCCACCTCTTCTTTGAGTGCGGTAAATCTTTTCGGATCCATATCGTGTTGCTTTTGCTGCATCGCTTTTGTTTCACAGGGTCATGCCTCGGGTCGATGTTCAATGCATGGCTCACGATGGCAGGCGAGATCCCATACATGTCAGAGTGAGTCCAAGTGAACATGTCTAAATTCGCTCGGAGAAATCTGGCAAGTTTTTTCATCATCGGGAGGCGGAGCTATGATCCAATATTTAAGACCCGTGATGGGTCATCGTGGTTGACTGTAATGTCGATCGTTAGCTCAGTGGATACAAGTTTGTATTCTTTGGGTTCCTCTTCTTCATCTTTGTGGTTTATATCTTTATAGAACTGACTGTGTTGCTGTTGCTTGATATTGTCCTTATGTTGTGAGCTGAAAAATGCTTAAATGGATTTTCCCAAGCAATGGGATATGTTCTGGTCCCTTGTTTTAGTGGAATTGAACTAGCATACAGCCTTGAATCGAATGTTTACCACTCCAGACTTAAATAGATTAGCACATTTGTACTTGTACTAATTGTAACGTGTGCCCAATCAGCATGGAATTCTATCGGGATGTTTAATTATGACGGTTACTCCAAAGTTGAATCCCAGGGTTCTGTTATAAGCTGTTGAGCCTGGTAGTGACAGGTTCTAGACACGTTTAGTGATTATCTGCAATGGTTGAAGATCGGTCTTAAAGGAGCATTTCGAATCAAATGTCGAGTAGTGTTCAGCCTCGTGTTGTGCGCAACTGCATAGTTGGCTCTTTCTTTGACTTTGAACCAACCTTTGCACTCGAGTAATATGCTTTTCATTCGCTGTATTTGTGATCTGTTACTCATCGTTAAGGTCAAAATGATGGTTAGTTACCCATGAGCTTGGGTACCGATTCAATGATTCTATCTCTAAGCATCTTTAGGTCATAGCCTCAATCGTCGTATACACGGGGAAGAGTCACAGTATTGAGCTATCGCAGTTAGCTTTTGGATGATCGCACTTCTTCCCACAATCTTAGGTCGATAGATTTTCTACATGGATGATCAAGTTTCATCCTAGTTGTGTTTGTACTCCCACCTAAGCTCTAAAGACTTAGAGTTAATCAATGAATGGTTTGTTCACATTCATCTTGATTCTCGCTCACGCCTCTACAAGTTTAGGGCAGTTGTTAATAAGTGGATAGGAAAATCATGTCCGCTTTTGTTTTATACTCTTTCCCGTCGAACCATGGTATCAATAGTTGTTAGAAAGCTGCATTACGCCTACTCTTGATTATATTCTGATTTTTCTTCTCATGGGTAAGACCTCGATGCTTCTTTGAATTTCGAGCATAAGTTAAGTACTAGACGGTCAATCACGTCCAACTATGAAGCAAATATCGGCATACTCTGGGCAAGGACTAGAGGAATGAATGGTTAAGTCACATCTAATATGTGACTGCTGCTTTCCTTGTTGAACAAAGTGCAAGGATCAATGTGCGGATAGTTAAGTCACGTCCGTTTCAAATTGTTCTTCTAGTCGAATCATGGTTAGACGTAGCGAATGAATGGGCGCGTCGCATTCATTTGCAGCTGGATACTACAACTATAGAATACGATATTCTCACGAGCTGCTGCATTTATCGAGTAATCCACAAACAACGAAAGTCCCTCTTTTATCTACCCCTATCCTAATGAGAGGAAACCAGAGCTCTCGTTAGGTCAATCACGCATATTTTGATCCATATTATCCTATTAGATCTAGGGACATAATTGGCTTAGGAGTGGTTGAGTCACGCTCATCTGGTTTTGTACTTGTCCCATCGGATTAAAGGAATGCGATGGAGAATGAATGGTCAAGTCGCACTCATTCTTGGTTTATTCTCCTATCCATGCTCTGGTGAACAATGTTATTTAATGGATGTTCGCGTCACATCCATTTGTGGTTGGTGTAGGTCGATATTGACCCTCGATCCGATGGTACGATATGGTCGATCACCCGTAATTTTGGATGTCATTTCGATTGGTTTTGTGTCAAGGCCTCCCTGCATTCATTGCCTTGAATCATAAAGAACACCAAGCTGGAGCTATAGTGAGCTGTCGTATTTAGCTTTCAGTAATTTGTACTCCTGCCCCCAGTCTTGGGCTACCAAAGTTAGTTAATGAATGGTCGAATTCCATTCATAGTGAGTTTATACTCCTCTTGTCGAGTTCAAGTTGGAGTTTATGGAATAGTGAGTGGTCGAACCATACTCATCTATTTATTTATACTTGTATCCGCTCTCTAGGGATAAGAGTTTGTTGGTGGGTGGTCGAATCACATCCAACTTGTGTTTATAATCCTGTCCACAATTTGAAGACTTACAGTTATTTCGGAAAATGGTCAAACCACATTTTTCTTAGTTATTTCTTCTACCCCCAAGTGAGATGCGGCAGTCGAATCGGTTGTATCACCTTCACTCTTACTTGGAGTTCTTCATGTCGAATCATGGGAAGGAGCCGATTTGTTGATGGTCGGGTCGTATCTGATTTAAACTTGGGTTCTCAAACTGCCCCTTGCATCTGGAGCAGGAGTCGATGCATTGATAGTCGTACCGCATCCTTTTTATTTAGATCTTGCTTCTACCTAACCTTAGGAGTGAGATAAGTGTCTTGGCGAACTTCGTGCCCAAGCAAGGGAGCGGATGGTTGGACCGCATCCACTTTGAGTTATGTCTTTGCCTCCAAGCCAGAGGGATGAGTTAGACAGTGAACGGTCGAATGTGTCCACTTTCTTATGGTATTTATACTTTTGATTATGCTCAGAAGACCGGAGTTGTTTGGTGGACGTTCGAACCGCGTCCATCTTTTTATATTTATACTCCAGTCTTCACTCTGGGACATAGAGTTAATCGATGGATGGTCCAACCATGTCCATCTTTTTGTGTTTATACTCCAGTTCGCACTCTAGGAAATATAGTTGATCGATGGATAGTCGGAATGCATCCATCTTTTTGTATTTATACTCCAGTCCGCACTCTATGAACTAGAGTTGATCGATGAGCGGTCGGACTCGTCCATCATTTTGTGTTATACTCCAGTTCACACTCTGGGAACTAGAGTTGATCGATGGATGGTCGGACCACATCCATCTTTTTGTGTTATACTCCAGTCTGCACTCTAGGAACTAGAGTTGATCGATGGACGGTCAGATCGTGTCCATCGTTTTGTGTTTATACTTCAGTCCACATTTTGGGAACTAAAGTTATATGATGGGTGGTCAGTCGCACCCATTTTTGATTTATTCTCCACCTGTCAAGTCGAGGTAAGAGCTGTCGAATGAACGGTCGAATCATGTTTATTTGTGGAATGGAATTTTGCACCCCGCATCAAGGACAGAACTTGGAAAGTGAGACGGTCGATTCATGTCCACTTGGTGATTGTAGCTCCTTTTGTCAAGTCAAGGAAGGGAGTATGCGATAGATGGTTGGATCACATCCACGCTTGGGTTGGACGGTCAAGTCTCATCCAATTTTCTTCGTACTCTTCCCGGAAAATCGAGGTAGAGAGCTATTGGGTGGATGGTCAAACCGCATCCACCTCAAGTTGCAGTCATGTCAAGGGTGGTGATTAATGAGTAGACAGTCAGTCGTGCCTACTTTTAGTCAAGCTCCCTGACTGCCTCCTGTATCAAGGGCAGGAGTTAATGTGTAGACGGTCAAATCACATCTACCTTAGTTGGGCCTCAATCTTGTTGAGCTTCGAGAGAGGCATAAGTACTTTGGAGAACTTCAAGTCAAGCACGGAAGTTGATAAGTGGATGGTCAGTCGTGTCCACGTTGTACAGGATTTTGGCCTTGTCGAGCTCTGAGTAAGGCATAGATGTTTTTATTAGAATTAAAGCATAGAGTCGGAAGTGGATGTTCAAGTCCTTGCCCTTAAGTCAGGGGTATTATGGTAGCTGAAGAGCGGTTGAATCATACTCGTCTTGATGAAACTCTAAAGGTCCGATCATGGTCCGTGGAGATTGGTTAGCGCCCAACTCTAAGTACTTGGTCACCTGCATCATTCGAAAGTAGTTTAGTTCAAGTTGGTTGTAGTTCATAACATAATTGAAATTGAAATAAATCTTATTGATAAGTGAAGCAGCGTCGTATGCTCGCTATTCCACTTCACCCTAGTCTTTCTCAGTTGGAAGTCGATTGTAAGCGGTCTAATTGATAATCAAAGTTCTTAATTGATCGGATGTTCCCTGCCCATCATTCTATGGTGCTTGCATATATTATTGAAGCTTTCCTTTTTGGATCGGCTTTCCGGTCATACCTCGGAGGGATTTGCAAATGCAGGTGTCATAACCGCGTGTATGTTGAAATATACAACATTTTCTAGATTTCTTTTGGGGTTTCCATGGACACTCTCAAGGCCGGTTTCCAGTACTGCTTCGAGTCGTGAGTCTTCAAGTAGATGTTTTTGATTGAATAGTTCAAAGGAGTATATGAGTCGAATTTTGAGATTCTAGGTTGTCCCTAGAATATGAGCCCTCACTTTGAATTCCTTCAGCCAACGAGCCTATATTGTTCTTTCTCCTAGTTTACTCTACCCCCTCCTTGCTTAGTTTGTGATTCATTTTCTAATAGAAATGATATGATGTCGTAGGAGGCTCTCTAGCTTACCAATCGCCAAAGTTTGTCTTGGGGTCAATTAACAAGCATTCTGAATTGCTCGAGAAACTTTTTAGTCAAATTATTGAATGAGGAGATGGATTTAGCGATAATCCCATAAACTACATGATCGCTACATCTTCTATCAATATAGGAAAGCGTCTGCATTCGATGGCATCTATCGCTCTGGCGTCATTCATATGCTACTTGAATTTCATGAGATGTTGTTGGGGGTCGGTTTTCCATGAGTAAGTCGATATGATTAACACATTAAATCTCCTTGGATATTTTGCACACTGACCGACTTCAATGAATAGGTTTCGACTAGAGGAGATGCTTCAGTCATTGTCAATCCGGTCCATTTTCAAGTTATATGTGTGTAACAACCCTAGATTTTTGCCTATATATTTTAAATTTGACTTTATTTTTATTTTGATTATTTTAAATTTATTTTTATTTCAAACATTTTATCTATAAATGATGACTATTAAGTGATCTATAGTTCAAAATAGTATAAATTGGACATTTTACTAAAAAGGTGAATTTCTACTCAAACTGTTTAAACTTTGACTTTTAAAATTAAAATTAAAATCATTTTTAAATATTTAATTTTATATTTTATTATGAAAATAGATGTAATAACTTGAACACTGCTTTTCGTTTCGTTGAAAATAGAGTTAAACTGTAAAAGTTATGTACATTTCAATTTTGAGTGTAATTTGATTTATTTAACAATTTTGTCTATTTTAAATTATATAAATCTTATTTTCTTTGTAATATTTTATTTTAATATGTTATTTTATGTATATTTTTGTATTATAATAATTTTAAAATGAAGTAAACAATTTTCCAAAGTCAATGGTGATTTATTTGTAATTTCTGGACACTGTTTTGGATTTTTAAGAAATTTCTTTAAATCTTTTTCTATTTTCTTTAAATTTAATTTTTTTCTTATGTGTTAATGGGTTATTTTAAGTATATTTTGTCTTTTAATATTTTTTTAAAGTGATGTTATAATTTTTCCAAAGTTTACTGTGTTGATTTCTTTTTTTAAAAAAAAGGCCGTTTTCTTATTTTCTGCTATTTTCTTCATTAAAATTATATTTAAATTTAATTTTTTTTATTTTGTGAATGTACTTTTATTTTTTATTATTATTTATTTTTAAAAATATATTACAAGCTCATATGAATTTTCTAAAATTTATTTCATGTAATTTCAAATTTTCTAGACTAGTTTACTGTTTTAGCTATTTTCCTTAATTTAACTTTATATAATTAATAAATATTATATATATTTTTATATTTTGATAAATTTTCGAAATTTTATCTGGGATTATTATTATTTCCAGAAATATCAAGTTATATAAACATATATAAGAAATATGAAAGGTTTTGTGACTCTTTAGCTGCTTGTGACTCTTTGCTTTCCACCTCTTCATTTTCCAAACTCATTCATTTTGCTTGGCCGACCTTAATTCTTTCAGCTGCACGTTTTTTTTTCTCATTCATTCCCGTATACAAACTCTTCTCAATCACAAAAATCATGGCCTCCATTCCTTAGGCAAAGAGTTGGTAATCTTCTTCTTCCTTCTACTCATTTTCTTCTTGTTTTCTTATGATTTTGCTCTTGCTTTCTTCACCTTCAAGGCTAAGCTCCTTCCATCTCCTCCACCTTGGCCTCCTCCACCACCATGACATCTGGTCAACACTTCCTCCAGCCCACAGCCAAGCCATGGCCGTGCCTTTGTGTTGACTAGATCCACTAAAATATGAGCATACACCACATATATGCACCTAGCCGAGCCTACCTTAGCACCACCACCTCAAAACTCCACTTTGGCCGCCGCATACACCACCACCCTAGCTGACCTGAGACACCTCTGCCACGTCATCCTCCACCCCACCCAGACCTGGACAGGCCATGCTAGCTTGTGGCCGAGCCTTTTTATTGCTTAGAAAACCATGTAGTTTGCATTGACTTGTAATTCATGTGTCACAAACCTTTGCTCCATCATTGCCCATGCTATGGCCGACCTTTAGGAACCCAAACCTAATCTAAAACCATGCTGTAGCCGTGCCATTTCAGATCATAGCTGAAGCGTAAGAGGTAGAAAGCAAGTGCAAACACTTTGGCTTTGTTTTGTAATCCAATTCTAGCATTGTTTAGTGATAATTTGTGTCGAAAACTTATATCTATTCTATTGTTTTGTGTAGATGTTTGAACAAGGCTATTAGCTTTGTCTCTCCACTCTCTTGTTGTATCCATGTTGTCGTGCCTTCGTAGTGTCGTTATGTGTGCTTTGGAAGCGATCTCCAGCTTTGAACATGTGAGTTATTCTCACCAGACAATATGTATATATATAACTAGTAAATTGACCCCTTTTGAATCTGTAAAATGCATTATCATGTTACACCTGCTATATTATGATTTTATGATGTTCACCATGCTTAAACACCTGTTATAATATCTGTTACTGTTATATTATGTTGTTCTTCTATTTTTATCAGTTTATCACACTGCAAGTTCCCTTTAGATTAGAATCACTATGGGTTGAAATGATACATACCTGAACGGACTTTAGAATAGGGAAAAATTGTTATGGGCTGAAATGATAGGCCTGAACAATTTTCAATTTATTTTATTTACTTGGGACTGCGGGTTTGAAATGATAAAACCCAGATTTTTCTTTGAAAATTACGGGTTGAAATGATATATTACCCGTATCACTTTACCTAGCATAGAAAATTATATAAAGGCCCGTAGTTAAAATATGTTTTCTAAAAAATTTAAAAAATTTTATAAATTTAATTATTATAATATTTTGATTTAAAATTAAATAAAAATATAATTTTTGTAAAGTATTATTGATTTTCTGGAAATCTATAAGTTAAACAAATTATGGAAAAGTTAGAAAATCTAAATGTAAGTTATTTTGGAAATTTTGATTTAATTTTTAATGGAATTTAAATTAACTTAGAAAATATGATAAATTTTATGATATTTTGAATTTAAATTAATTTAAAATGATTTATAACATGTTAATGAATAAAGTTAAAATGTTAATGAGTGAATATTGAGTTGAATTTGGAAATATAACTTAAATTGGAATTTATGAATTTGGTTTAAAAGTGAAATTTTAAGTTAAGTTAAATAAAATGGAATTAAGTTATATTTGAAATTTTAAACTTAAGTGTTAAGTTGAAATTTAATGTAATGAATTTAAATTTGAATGTTGAAATTTAATAAGCGAATTATTAATAAATATTGATTTTTGAAAGGAAACTTAACTTTATAAAATCATGAATTTAAAGAAAATTAAATGATGCTTATAAATGTGAAAATGTATGATTTTATAAATTTAAAATGATTTAAATAAAAATACAAGTGTTTGTGAAATTCTATTGAATATTTGAAGTTAATTAACAGCATTTTTAACAGTGTCTTTTGTTAAATTGAATTGTTTTAGAATGTAACTTTCTGTAGCATTTTTCAAATGCTGCGAAACTTGAATTTTCATTGTTTTAATAAATTTAAGTGCATAAATGAACATTGAAAAGTTTAAATTGTTGGAATTTAATAATTTAATTATTAAATGTAATAACTTCATTTTTATGATTTAAAATGAAGTAATTTGTTTTGAAATATAACTATTTGATATATTAAAATGATTGAAATGTGGTTTCGAAAAGATATGATATTTTGATATATTAAAATGATTTAAAATGTGGTACTGAAAGATATGATATTTTGGTATATTGAAATGATTTGAAAGGTGGTTTTGAAAAAAATATAGCTACTTTGATATATTAAAATGATTTGAAATGTGGTTTTGAAAAGATATGATATTTTGATATATTAAAATGATTTGAAACGAAGTTTTGAAAGATATGATATTTTGATATTAAAATGATTGAAAATAAGTTCAGAAAGATATGATATTTTGGAAATGAAGCTTTGAAAGGTTATGATATTTTGATATATTAAAATGATTTGAAAGGAAGTTTTGAAAGGATATGATGATTTAATATATTGAAATGGTTAGAAATGACTTGATATTTATTTTGATAAATATTTGAATTGAAAGATATGGTACGATGATATATTGAAATGGTTTGGAAATGATTTAATCTTTATTTTGATAAAGATTTGGGTTGAAATGATATTTTATTTTGAAGTATAAAATATTGTTTTAAAGTTATAACTACGGGTTATAATAACGATTGGTTGTTAAAGAGACCGGGATCGGATATTGTCTTATAGCCGGCCAATACCGAAAACCACTTTAACAACTGTGTATGCGGTGGAGATTTCAGAATGAAGTAGGATGGTGGCGACGTTCTCGAGGTATATTACGTGGACCCAACTCCCGTGAGTTGGCATAAATGACTAAAACAGGAGCTATACCGGGCTACGCAAAGGGTCACACCCTTTCATCGAGCATGCTTCTTCGAAAACCATTCTATTACTTTTGTGATTCGATACGTGGCGCCACTTTGATTCAGGGGTATTGTTCGAGGTGGGCGGAAGCTGCTGGCTTGCCGTCACCACCGCTTCAGGAGTGCAAACGGTGTATCCACCCTGGCATTGCCTCGCGTGCCGTGTCATATCCTTATATCGAGCCCATTACGATTTTGGTTTTAAAGATCCGACCGCGTTAAGGTTCACCATCCCCTTAACGCTATTTTCTATATGATTATACTTTACTGATTAGACACTACTGTATATAGCATATATTACTATATAATAAATAGTTTAACGGATCCTTAGAGGATGGGCGGTCCCAAGCATCTTCTAAGTTACTTGTACCTTTGCTACAGTTCACCTGAGTTGGTTTACATTGTATAAGTATGTATGTCCTGACTCGAGTGTTTGTATTTTTATTTACACTCGGATCAGCCTGAGTTATTCACAGATTTGGATTTCCACTTTCTGGAGATTGGAATCGCTGGAGATTATCTGCTTGTCTAGTTTTATCTTTTCAGTCTGTTGGTCCTTTTCAGCTCTTGTATTAGTAGATTTCTATGTAGTGAGACTTCTTTTGTACTTTATTTTTTCTGTTGTATTTTATGTAACTCTGATATATTTATATAGTAGCTTCATGAACTACTATCTCTTTACTTCTGCTGCATTATTAATTACTCTGTGTCTGTGAATCTGTGATTTTATTTACTGTATATTCTGAGATTTGCCAAATTTTTATTTACAATGCGGTATTTTGAGCAATTCAATTCCGGCATGGGTGTCTACCTATACACTTATAATGGATGCGAATGGTTGAAAATATCGGTTCGTTACAATGTTCTTATGAATGATGTATGCATAATTGTTGAACGTTCAAATGGTTGAGAATGTTGGTCAAATGGCGAATCAGTTAGGATGGGTTCGCTGATCGGTGATGATCTCTAAACTTTCATCCAATAAGGTGTGATCCATATAAGGAAGCAAAGAAGGTCACTTGAGGTTGCACACCAAATTTCAAGTCATTTTGAGTCCGTATGCTCGAGATATATGCAAAGCAAGATGGACCAGTATTGGCGGATTGGTGGTAATTTACTTGGCGTCAGACTTGAGAAAGTCTGCTGTTTGCTTGGAGTCGGCAACTTGATTTCTCGGAGTCGCTAAATTTGAAGTGCTGGGTCATGACGAACGGTGCTTAGAGTCATTTGCACCCTTGCTTGGGGAAAATCTTAGTTTTACCCGAGTTTGCATTTGAGCCAGAGTTTCTTGGGTTTGCTTCGAGTCAAATGGGTGATTACTTCGGATCAGACTTGGGGTCAACCCTAAAGTGAGTTTTTTGACAAACGTTTCGATGATTTTTGATGGCTTCTAAAGACTACCACTCTTGACTCGATGATGGAGGTTCCATAATGGTAAGTGATTTCTTTCATGATGGATAGTTGTACTTTGAGATGGCAGAATAGTTCGTGTCATATCTCCTCAGTTCTCTAGCCTTTGGGATTACCGCTTGAGTAGCATTTCCTTACCCATTCCTTGATTGCAATTTAGCAGTTGCCGCTTGAACCTCTATGCCTTTATCGGTCATAAGATGTAAGGAGAGTGGATAGAATGCATCATCATTTGGTTGAGTATTAAATCCCGAATGTGGTGGCCCTGCACCGCGGCACGAGTTCGGGTGCACTGCACCTGAATTTTTTTAGAGCATTTTTCTTAAAATTTGGATTGTACCCAAAATGGTTATTTTTTAAAAACAATAAGTGTAATGAAAACAATCGGTTGAAACAACAATTGGTTGAAAACGATCCATTGAAACAATAATTGGTTGAAAACGATCGGTTGGAATGCCATAGCGACGGAACGATCGGTTGTAGTAACGATCTGTTAGAATACCAAGGTGGTTCGAGCGATCGGTGAAAACATTAACCTGGAACGATTGGTGGAAACCATCTATTGGAACGATTGATTGGAATAATGATCGGTGGGAATAAAAATCGGTGGGAATAACGATCGATTGAAGGCGTTATAAAGGGAATGATGGATCGTTTGTGCGAACGATCAGTTGGATTCGATCGTGTGGGAACGATCGCTAGAAGAACGATGGGATGGAAATGATCGGTGGAACTATCTACTGCAAACGATCGGGTCGAACGATTGTATAAGGAGCGGTCGTACAGAAAATCCCAGTAAGAGTGTGGAAACGATCGGTATAAATCTGTAGAGTGTGGAAACGATCGGCATAAATCTGTAGAGAACGATCAGGTGGGAACGATCATATAGAATGATCAGTGTGGAACGGTCATACAAAAAAAATCATTGGTCTAAATCATGCTGGTGGAACGATCATATAGAGAAATGATCATATAAGATGATGCAACATATGTATTTGTAGGAACATCGTTTATTAAGGATGTATGGAGGGTGGCCGATGACTGATCATTTGTAGATGCTTTAAAACTCGAAAATGTATGCACATTGATCAAACATATGACTAACCGATCACTAATATCATGATTTCCTTCTTTCGCAAGGGAAGTAGACTTGGCTCATTTGGCCATGGCTAATAGTTACATTGTAGATCTCTTTCAAATCCGAGTAGAATAGGAAACTTGTCGATCGAAAGCTGGATCTTATCTCATGAACATGAAAATCCACAAGTAGAAAAAGAGATTCAATCAAGCTGAGAATTCATTGCTTAGTGAAAGCATCATAATGTTGACGTCCAAAATGAGCATCAACACCTAATAGAATCTCATAGAGATTAAATGATGAATGAAATTAAAACATAATAGAAAATTAAATGAACACACAGATTTTTAGAGTGGTTTGGCAATCTTGACCTACATCAACTTCATATTTTTATTGGTCTTGCACTTGATTATGATTACAAGAATGCTTGGATCAGTTGGGATTCATTAGTACAAGAGTAAAGAATAAAAATGGCAGAGCCTAGGCAGTAGAAAGAAGGATCCTCTTTATGGAGAATGGTAGCTCTATTTATAGGGGATGATGTGCATGGATCGGGCTGAAGATTTTCTAGAAGAATCTCTAGATCCGTAGGGGCCCACCATAACGATCGGTGGACGTGGCTTATTGTTTTGGAATGATCGATATAAATTATACCGATCGTTATTCGCTATGCGATCATTTGTAGATTGTGAGGTATGGATCAATTTTCATCGCATTTGGGTTGCTTGCTGAATTATACCGATCGTTAGGAATGATTGGCATAAAGGATCGGTATTTCTTGAACCTCAGATTTTTGAACTACGATCAATTTTATGGGCTCCACTCTTTAATATATTGATGCTCTGAAAGTTTCAAGTGCATTGGCTTTGTAAATTTGGATATATTGATTGATCTTCGTCGATTTATACTGTTTTATGGATCATTCTAGATCGATCTACATAAATTCTTCATTTGTCCATAACTCGAGCGTACGAACTCTGATTGACTTGAAATTTGAAATATAGCCTCACGGGACCTTCCATGTCACTTCATATTAATTATACCTTGATCATGACCAGATCTGAATATGCTCGACCATCGTTATGATCTTGTATATCATTGATTCTCAAGGTTGGTAACCACCCATTTTAGCCGAATCTACGGTATCTCGGCCTTGCCAAAAGGCATGATAACATGTGTCCATGACCAAACCTGCACATTATCAGTGTTACAAAAGTTTTTTAAAATATTAATACAATTATAAGTGAAAAATGTTATACCTGTAGAAGAGTTAGGCAACCGGCTAACCCGTTCAACTTCCTTAATGCCACGTTATCCAACTCCTTATATAATGTGCATAAATCCATGCTACTCTACAAATAATCAGAAAGTGGAAGAGTCCTGTAATAGATATAGCCATTTGACACTTACTCGACCCTTCGAATAGTTTAGGAAAAGATGGGATGCTCTAGGAAGAAAATGACAGCCCATGTGAACTGTTCTAACTCCTCAACTAATGAATCAGAAGTAATGGCGCGACCAAATATAATTTCATTTATCCATTTGACCTTCAGTTCTCTTCTATTAACCACTGCTTCGGGCAGTGGAATCTCATCAAGCAAACGTTGACAAACATCATCTATGTCCAAATTACCAAAATAATTCAGAACGACGCCTTCTATAGGAAGGCCGAGCAATATAGTAACATCTTGCAAACAAATTGTCATTTCTCCAAAATGAAAGGTGCTAGTTTGGACTTCCATCCATCGCATAATGCTATAAGTAAAGACCTATCAAGTATGATATACTTTATTTGCATGAAATGCCAAAAGGACGTTTGACGAAGTAACTGTTGAACTCAGTGGTTATTGACCATCTCCATTAGATTTTTGAAACTCTACGAATGATCCAGACAGTCGATGAGTTTTACACTCTACACAACAAAGAATTATAATGTATAGTTAGTTCAAAACGCTAAAATTCTTCAACTATTTATTATATTTAGAAAATTAAAAAATTACCCTCATTAAGTCTTCAACATTTATGTGGTGATTATCCTATAAATATAAACACTACCATCGACGGGTCCGCTCTCCGATTCTGAAAGTCCATGCCAATTAAACGCAAATTAACAGCATCGTTTATATGCTACAATTGATTCAATGGTAAGAATTGGATTACATCCATCTAAAACTAGTTATTTTCCAATGTTTATTAGAAATAGAAACAAATAATATGCAAATTAGAAACTAACCAAAATACTTAGGGTTTAGACAACCAAAATCATACCGTGTTGATGAAAATCCCGCTTCCATTATTATAGATTTGTTCTACTCGAGGATTGGCAAAGAGATTTGTTAATTGTGAGTGGAATTGATGAAAAAAGCAAGATTTAGGATTTGGGGGAGATGGTCTCGAGTTGCTGCAATAGGAAGGAAAAGAAGATTTGAGGAGATAAGTGGGGGTTGGGGTTATTGTTGCCCTTATGTGGCAGCAGAAAACCCATGCAAACGCAACTATGAGTTGCGCTTGTATGTATACTATTATTGGTATAACTCATAGTTACATCTATGTCATTTTGATATTAAATTTATTACGCACAATTATGAGTTGCGTCTGTATTACTTGGGGATAGGCGCAACTCATAGTTGTACTAAAGTGTTGGCAGTTACACCATTGCTAATGTGGCTGCGGACTGGATGCAAACCAGCCATGCATGTTTGGTAATAAGTTTGCAAAGTAGCTTTGAACGCGAAATAGTTTCAAAAATTAGCCTACTTTGAAAATTTGTCCATCTAAAAATTTCTTATGACGATAATGTTTTGTATTTTATTTTTTTGAAAACAGACAAAAAAGATAAAAGGCTCATAGTCAAAAAGAAAACGAGTAAGGTATAACACTGTCATCCGATATTGCAGCTTGTTACTCAAAACTCAAATTTCATTCTATCTTACAACCCGAATTCTCTTCTTCTCAAAATCATGGTGATTCTTTGTTTCGCCTTTTCCCTTCAAATAACTTCGTTTCTCATATTTGTCGTCTCCGCTCTTTCTCAATATAAAAGACAATCATAAGGCCATTTCTCATTCACCTAATTCTGGGATTATGGTTTACAACACTTGCCGCAACAACATAAATGTCAGAACTGGTGTGATCGCAGCCCAGATCTAACAATTTCAGTCTAGATTTGTCGTCTTTGAGCTGATTTTTCACTGTTTTCAACAACCATGCCTTCTTCGAAACATGCTTCTTGGTCACGATGAAGGCATGATTCAATTCCTCTTCAATTACAGTACTAAATAGTGTTTAGCATTGGTAATGACTCTAGGTCGATGGAGATAATTTTGAATTTGCTTGCTTATTGCCTCTAAAATCCATTGTTCATATAAGTATTTAGAGCTAGTTTGCTTCTTGCCTCTCTATTTTGGTTTGCTCATAATTATGTTGCTTTCTGTTTCAATTATTATCCATCTCTGTTCTTTGCTCGTTACATTACCATTATGCGCTCTACTATTCTGTTCTTTTCATGTGTTATACACTAAAGTAGCAGTAATGGTATGTGCATAATCTCTCTCTGCTGATTTAGATTTGAAAGTAGTTAATATTTGCTTTACTGCTTCTTTCAATGTCATGATGTTAGTATCTTGAGTCTCATTCTGTCCTTGTTGCATTCCGTAAATGCTGTGAATAATCACACTCAAAAAATAAATGTTCACTAGCCTCTGGTACTGCATTGCACAAAGGACATAATGTATTATCTGTTTAGCGTCATTTGCTTGTTATGTCTCCAGTTGGTAACTTGCTACTGATTACAAAAAAATGTACAGTATGTTATTTTAGGGCAGTTTGCTTTTCTTCATATGCACTCATGTCACTTTATAGTTTGATGTTTATTTCCTTCATACTCCTAAGTTTTTTCTAAAGGAGTACTTGTCATTGCCGCTATTTACTCATTTCCAGCAGTCACTTTTTGCACTTCTATTAATTGGCAATTTACTAATTTCTTCTTTATGTGGATTAATAAGTGGATATAAACATGGTTGCCACTTATCATCTTTGATAATCACTGAGACTGTAGCATAAATACCACCTAAGATTAACAAATTATTTCATATAAAAGTTCATTTTTAAACCATGGGTCGATCCCTTTAAAATGTTGGACTAAAGTATCTTTTCATTTTCTCTACATTTGAGAATTTGTCTAAGCATTGGGTTGTTTGTGTTTTGGAATGATGTTGTAACGATCCGCATTTTACGTATCGGAGTATCGTAAAATATTTTTATTTTATTCATATGAGATTATACAATTCTATAGTTTTGGGATATAACTCTTAGAGACACTATAGACACCTATGATTTTTTTCGAATTTCTATGTGACCATTTTGACCTTAAAAATATTTTTTAGGCTATAACTTTTGATAGAAGTTGAATTAGGGTCTCAAACTAGTTTCATTGCTTCAGGATAATGGTTTTCTATTTTGTAAAGTGGTCATGATAGAAAAATGGACTTACAGTTAGGAAGTTATGCTTATTTTAAGTTTTAAAAACTGATGGTCAGAATTAGTTATAATTAGTGAAGCCCATTAGTTGGTCCATTAGTATAATTAGATAATCACTATAAATAAGGGCTATAGGAGTCAAATAAAAACTCTTCCACTCATTCTAAATCAGGTCTAAACCCTAATTAGCCCTAAATCCATCGTAATTCATCCCAATTTCTCTCTAAATCCAATTAGATTGTTGATCAGTGATTAGATCATCAACTAGAAGATAGAGATCATTGATTTTATTGATTTGAAGTGCATTCCATTGCTGTTCGAACTGGATCTACATTCATATTGATCGAATTTGGTAATTGTGAGCAGTTTATGTCTTCTTACTATAGTACTCATGTTTATATGATAGAATTATAGGATTCAACATGTTTTAAATTGATTTTTTTGCCATAAAAACCTTTCTAACTTTAATGACATGTTCATCCATGCATATGATATAGATTGATTAAAGATCACCTTGATTTATTTTCGTGTATTCATGCTATATGTAAATCTATGCTACAAATTTCCTTGTTTATCTTGTTTTGATGGATTGCAAGTTTGGTTGGATGAATTATTTTATGTTTGGATGATATGATTTGATGTTGTTTGCTAGTGCTGTGATTGCATAGAAAGTTAGGTCAGAGAATTGAGCAAATTAGATGTAAAGTTGGTCAGAATTGGATGAAACTTGGCAGACAGGCTCAGGAGAATGGCAAGAGGCCATATGATAACTTCCAAGTTGGTAGGAGTTAAAGTCAAAACTCGGCATCGAGTTAAGACTATAACTCGGTATCCGGTTATGGTGCTAACTCGCGTGCACTTCTCGAGTTCCTAGATGGGAAGAGCTTGTCAAGTGGAGGTTGACTGGTGCAGGAAATTGAGCTAGGTGTTAGATGTGATGACGAATTATCTCTAGAACTAGAAAAAGAAACTTTGGACTAGGATCGAGTTATCAAAGGTGGATGAATCAGGGTATAAGGCACTAGAAGAGAGGTACTAGAGACATGGAAGAGAAATTAGACATTTATTAGCTAAGTGTATAACTCGGCACCGAGTTATACCTATAATTTAATACATAGTTCTCATGGTAAATGATATGGCAGTGGAACTTCTAGGGACTACTGTTAAGGTTCTATAAATCATGCTGGAGGTGTTAGATCGTTTATACCAGGGTGGATGACGGTATAATAGAACGATGAAAACTACGGTCTTCGGATGTTGGTGTGTATTGAGAGTAGGTTTCGAAGATTGCGTCTCATAAAGGAAGGAGCCGTATGGTCGAGGAAAGTGGAAGGGTTCCTTGTGAATTGTAACGGCCCGAGATTTTAGACCCTCGAAAATCGACATAAATATGTCCACTGTATAGAATGCCGAGCAATCGAGTGCTGAAAATACTAGATCATTAGGGGTAAGAAGAAAAAGATAGAAGAAGAAATAGAAACAACAAAACAGAATCTCACAATCGTAGCGGAACAAAATATAATATATAATAACAGATTTCTATACAAAGAAAACTGAAACTATCAATATATATACAATCATCAGAATACAACAATCAATATATCAATAGGGACAGTTATTATAACTTGTCCTCACCAGTGCTGACTATATAGTCTACACACACAGCGAAATATAATCAAGTACGTGATATATGTTTGAAATCCTCCAGCTTGTCTCTTGGGCTCCAAAGCACTCTAACCTGAATCTGTAATACTCGGTCTAACCAGAGCATTATAATAAAATAATACCCGAGTTGGTCTGGGAAACCAGCGTGAGAAAACACACTCCATTTGAACTTATTACTATTTTTAAAATCGTTTGAAAACAAAGGTACCTCGTGAGACCACGCCACACATAAACACAACGGGTTTTTACCTTACGATAACCAAAACACTTTTATAGAAAATCCAGTGATATTATAATAGTGTCTAAGTATAAATATTTATTAAAATAGCCGAAAATGTCACATTAATTAAGTTCCCGCATACTAGGCTCTACAATCAAAACTGCACAGGTTTGTAGTGGATATTGGATCGAAGTGCTTTTCATATAATGCTGGTATCCGATCTTGGTCTCATCGAATCCAAAACGATAAATTTTCAAAGGCCAAGTTGTTTAGATAAATACTTCTACAACCAGAGTGTCACTATTCGCGTATGAAAATTCATCCCATATGTTTACTTTATCATGACCTGTCCATCGAAATTAATTTGCTTGTAATCATCACATTTTTCGAAATTTAGAATAATGATCAGTACAAGTCGATTTACTTCCAATAAAATGTGTCGACGTTTTATTGGAATTACTTTAATTTGTTTGGCTACTTAATGACATAGACAAAAGATAATTTAAAACAATATCTAAGAGAAATATCAGTGAAGGCATATATCATCACTCAATCAACAATTAATAATCAATATTAAATCCATTTACCAATCATAATTGAATTGGTTCCGATTAACTGAGTCAAGATATATTTAAATCTAGATTTTTTTGTCAATTAAAAATATTTATAAAATAATTTATTCTTAGTTAATTTAAAATTAAACAATCCATTTAAAAATATGTATTCATTAACATATAATTAATTTAAATAAGAAATTGCTTATTTATTCACTTCAAATTGTTTAAATCATTAAATTTTTACATTGCCGGAAATCTTTTCATATTGATTAGATGAAAATACTTGGGGATAGGGACACGACGCAAAAATTCATGCGTCGGTTGGGTTTAAAACGAATAAGAATTAGAGTTTTTAAATTTAGATTATTAAAATTTAACACTGTTTCTTATCTTGGTCTTCCCCTCACCTACGCCAAAATCACCGTCAACCAATGTTTGCCCTTGTATAAAAAGATAATTACTAGACTTGAGTCTTGGTCGTGCAATCTTTTGAGCCAAGATGGTAGAGTTACGCTGACTAAATCTATCATATTCTCCATACAAGTTTATTGGGCTAGAATGTTTATATTACCGCAAAAACTTATCAACTTGATTCGTTCAGCCTGCATGAGATTCATTTGGACTGGGAAAACTGTGGGCCGTTTTCTTGTTTCTATCAGTTTCAAGAAATTAGAAAAGCCTATTGCATATGGTGGCCTTGGAATAATTAACATGCTCCACTGGAATAAGTCCGCTATGGCTCGGCTCATCTATGACTACATTACTGGAAAAAATAATATTTGGGTTACATGGTCAAAATTTCATGTGCTTCGTGGTTGCAACTTTTGGAAAATGACTGCCCCTTCAAAGTTAAGCTGGACGTGGAGATCTATCTTCAAGCTGAAGGATGCTATCCTTCCTCTTGTACGATATACTATACATTATAGCGATGCTATTAGTTTTTGGGACGATCCTTGGATTGACAGGGGAGTAATATTGAGGAGGGTTCTTTCTTACGCCGAGTTAGTTCAAACTGGTGTGAGACAAAACGCGACTGTTCAGAGCTTTATCCATGGCAATGCAATTCGCCTTCCTAGGACTTCCAACTTTAGAATTCAGCAACTTTGGAATATGGCGGCAAAGTGTGAAGTTAAAAATGAAAGTAGGTGCAGTGTCCAGTGGGGAAGTACTGCTGCTAGCTTCAGTATCAAAAAAACTTATGCTTTCCTTACTGGAGAAGTGGGAGAGAAAAACAAATGGAGGAGGCGAATTTGGCGAAGGGATAATGGACAGACAGATAATTTACTCCACTGGAAAGTGATGAACAGGGCTCTTAACACTAAGGTCAAATTACTAACCAGTGGTTTTCCTGTTGATGCTTGCTGTGTTTTCTGCCATCAATCTCCGGAGTTGGTGGAGCATTTGTTTTTTGAATGCGCGTATTTGAGCAATATTTGGAAGACTTGGATTATGAGAATTGGTAGAGAGTGGAAAGGAGCAGACAATGTTATGCAGTGGAAATATATCTATGATAACACTGGTGGTAAAAGTGACTCGAATAGACTTTTATTATATGTCGTCAAAAGATTCATGAAAGTGGTTTGGGATGAAAGGAACTGTCGCATCTTTCGCCCGGAGAAAAGCTTAACTCCTGAACTTTTTGAACGGCATTTGTTGTGGGAGATTAGACGTGATATTTGCCACGTCTCTTTTGCTTTTGATCCTGGTATCTTCTGCTAGGCTTTTCCTTTTTTTTTTATTATGCTTCATGTTGTGTTTTCTTTGTGTTTCCCCAGTGATTGTTGCACTATGTTTTCCTCTGTAATTCTGCAAGCTTTATTTGGCTTGTTCTTCCTCCCCTTTCGAGTGTGGCAATAAAATGGTAGGGGTCCATTTAACCCCGTCGGCTTTGCCAAAAAAAAAAAATTTAAAAAATTTAATTCCATTTCCTTTGAACATACCCAGACCAAACTTATTTTCTTCTTCTTCCTGTTTCTTTTCTCTCCTCTTTTATTTGCACCGACCTAAGCGTGCACGTCACCGTGCACATGCACACGCTGCCTCCGACCTACTCCTCGACCCCGCCACTACGTCCATCTACTTGGAACCCACTACCCTACATTAGTTCGAAATTTCGAACTTACCACCAAAACCTGAAAACAACCCCGTGCCCTTCAAACGCCTCGCCACAACCACCCATGCCACCATCCATCCTCAGACTTCGTCCAAAGGTCTGCCACTTCCTCCTCTTCCAATTTCCCTCCCCAAGCGCACGTCTCTACCTTCCTCTTCTCTTCACCGCTGCCAAAAACCCGAAACCCAAAACCCATCACCCTAAAACCCTACTTCGACCACGTCTAGCCTCCATAGCCCACTAAAAATCATCGTTTCATTTTTCTCATGTGCGCCATCCCCCAACACTCCTCCATGCCCAATGTCGAGGCACGACATCAACCACATCGCCGGAAATTGACCAAATCCCCAAAACCGATCATCTCCAAAATTCTCTTCGTACACAACCCTAAAAATCCTTAAACTACTTTCAAAAATCATGTTTTTCATCACCATCACAGCCATATGATCCATTTGTTAAATTTTGATATTTGAAATTTTGACATAACTAACCTACTCCCTGTAAAATGAGATTTCCATGCTTGATGAATTTGAATGAAATAGATTTTAACATAATCTATACCTAAAAACAAACCACTTTGGTTTTGGAATCAGGTTTAAAAATTTAATAGATGATGAGATATTACTTTTAAAGTTAAGGGTCTTAACTGTTTTAACAAAATAAAACATTGACAGTGAAGCTATTATGGAAGAAGCACAGTGTTTTAAGTGTATGTGGAACTGTCCAGGTTGAATCACACTGATATATACACATATACACACTCAAACTCATATGCACTTCACATAACTGAAGGATACATCAAACCAATAGCTAGATAAAATATGAAACGACCAGTTAAAAAAAATAGGATGTTTTACTCACTATTTAAAGAAATGATGAACTGCTGCTTTGCTTTAAGTCTTCTTTTTTCAGGCTTTAACCACTTAACCTATATTTTTTGTTTTAATGGCAGATTTCTCTTTTTTCTTTTATAATATATGAAACAAGTTTGGCTCTATATATATAGAGAGAATGGAAGGGAACATTGACATACCAGGGTGACTGGAGTGATCAAATAGGGTGGCTGAGATTTGTGTACAGGCTTCACATTTTTCATATATTTTTTCTCATTTTCTTTTGCTTTTACTTTAATGTGCTGATTTGATTTCATTGGATGATTTGATTTCTTGTGAGTGATCTGATTTCCTATGCATATGCTTGATTTTATGTTTTGTGTGCTTGATAATAAGTTTTGTATGCTTGACTTTGATTTTTATGCCATCATTGATGTTCTTATGTATGTATATACATATAGATATATACACTTACATACACATATTCCTACTATATATACATTTACATATACATACATATATATAGACTTATATAGTTTAGTCATCATAAATATGAAATGCCTTCATGCAGCTTGTTTATGTGTGTGTGTGTGTGCGTGTGTGTATATTTAGCTATTTTATCATAAGTTTTGAAATGGTGAAATACATATGCACATATATTTATCATATTCACATTTTTAAAATTTATTATGGTTTTCAAAATTTATATATCAAGATATCTCCAATATCAGAAAATTTTATTTATTCAGCTTATAAAATCAATATTTCTATATTTAAATTAGTTAATTATTCTGATAACAGAAATTTAAAAATCCAGGTTGTTACATGAATATTGAAACTTGATTGAGCAAGAAGAGCTCATTATCCAAATGGAGCAAAGGTGGACTTCGGTGTATGTGCTAAGGAATCATTGATGACTCGAAGAGTTTTCAGTTTTATTCAAAGCAGGGGTATTGTAACTGGGGACGTCCATGGGTCAATTGAGGGACCTATATACCTTAGACCTGTTGCTTTAGGTCTGGTGTCTAGCTTTGGACTATAAGACACGCATCCAACTTTGGGCTGCAAGATATGAGACTACAACAGAGAACCAGTATTTTCATTAAGCCTTGGCTTGGGGGTCATACAAGTTATCATAGATTCAAAGCACATGGAGTGATAATTAGGATTGTTTGATAGATGCTATGGTTGCTTTGGTTACTTTCTTTAGTAGGCTATCACTCATAGGTATCAGAGAAAGTAGGTATTGGACATAGGAATACCTGAAAGACTGATATCGTTTATTTGGTTTGTGGTTTACATTTGTGATATTATAGAGTAGTATATTATAGTGTTACATGCTAACTCTTTGGTTGTAGGGACATATTGGGTAGGGTTTGTGTACTCTTGGTCCTTACCATATTTACCTGTATAGTATTTTGAGACTCATTTACCGCTTACACCAGACTATTATTTGACCCAAAGTTTTATGATTTGCCTCTTATTATCTTGGTTGCTCATAAATGAGTGAATTAGATAACAGATCTAGGTGACGTAGTAGCTGATCGACGAACGAGCTGGATGAAGCTATCTCATATTATATACATATATGGAGTCTACGTTTATTCCACTATGCGGCACTGAAGAGCCTCAACAGTGACTGCTGACCATTTATATTTGAGACAGTTTTTGAGTTTGTTTTCATTGTATAAACTCCACTATTGATATATACCTCTAAGGATATAATACTTCGACGATGATGGTCTGTTCACATTGTTATTACTGTTTCTTCTGTTGTATATGTGATATTATAATTTTTTCGTACGCTATGAGATATACGACATGTTATATTCTTTATTTGTTTATTCTAAACCGTGACGATCATATTATATTGGTCGGGCAAGACTGCAGTGTACAATTTATATACTATTGGTGCCCCTGGTATAAGGCGATCGTCAAATTTGGTATCAGAGCTTTGGGTACACGATTAAGTTGAGTTAATACCATGATCTGGTAGAGATAGGGAAGGTGTAAACGCCTTAGACTGAATTGAGAGTGTGTGTATGTGCGTGTGTGCGTGTGTGCGTGTATACACACATGAGAGATTGTGTACTTGTTATAAGTTTGGTTTTCAAAGCTATATAATAATATATTATATAGTATAAGTTGCATCCACATGAGCATTATGGACACAGTTTTATTTATGAGAGATTGGTCATTCCTCTTATAAATAAGAATAAGCCAGCATATAAGGAACACTATGAAGAATTCTGCTTCAGGAGTATAGGAAATAGCGGGATTAGGAGCTGCTGCGCCTAATGTCCAAGCCATATTTAATGCTATGATGGCTAATATAACGAGGAATGCTCCTAGAGTAGTGGTAAGTGAAGGTGCTCTCATGCAAGCACCTAGGGCTGATTTCGCCAAGCTGAATAAAGATTATTATACTCTTAGAGGGAAGTCATTCCATGGGATGGAGTCAGCCATAGAAGTGCAAGATTGATTTGATACTTTTTAGCGCATCTTTGATGATATAAGGTGGAAGATGGTATGAAGAGATAATTGGCTTCGAGGTAGCTACAAGGCCTAGTCATGAATTAGTGAAATGATGTTAGTATTTATACTTCATAGGATCATTTCAGCTGGGATTAGTTCAAGATAAGGTTCAAGGGGAAGTTTATTTCGACTGCTCAGAAGTCAGTTCTGTTCAGAAATTTTTTGATCGCAAGCAAGGAGATGACAATTTCTGAATATGTAGTAGAATTTATTGCTTTGTATAATTATGGGTTGTCGTTTATTGACACTACATTGAGGAAGAATGAAAAGTTCATCATTGATTTGGATGACTACTTGGGAGAATAACTAGTGGACCATATAGATGAGCCGTTTGAGAAGCTCGTAGAGAAGGCGCTTTGCCATGAGAGTTTTTACCCTAAGGCTAAGACTGTTAGTGTTGTTTCTAGTAAGAAAGAAGAGCCAAAGTCGCAGCAGGGCCGTGAAGGCAAGAAGAAGTGGAATGGAAAGAGAAAGCAGTCCAGGAAAGGGTGGCAAGAGGAAGGGTAAATGGGAATCTATTTACTTTGGATGCAATAAGAAGGGTCACTTAATTAAAGATTGCAAGGAAAGGGAGAATGAGAATGTTACAACTATGATGAGCCTAGGCATTTGAAGAAGAATTGTCCAGAATAGGTGAAGGATGAGCAAGTAGTGAAAGTGTATACCTAGGACGTAGTCCCGACTTCGTCGAGTGCTCCCTTGGTGAAGGAGAAGGGGAAGAGAGTCGTCATTCAAGATATGGCTTCTACTGGTGATGTTCCTGTTCAAATTTTGTTTGATACCGATGTTTCTCATTCTTTCATTTGTAGTGACCTAGTAGATATATTGGGATTGGAAAGTGATAGTAGATCGACCCCTAATTGTGACAAACCCAGTTGGAGGCTCTACTAGTCATTGCATGGTTTCTCGTGGCCTAGTTTTATCAAGTCATGGATATTCTTTGATTTGTGATTATTTTGTTTTGAAATTTGTCGAGTTTGGGATTATCATGGGTATAGACCAGCTGAGGAAGTATGCAGTCATACAGGATTACAAGAAGGTGTTAGTGACAGTCGGAGATGTGGATGGGAGAACAGTAGTGATTAGCTGCCTACCAGAGGATAGGGTAATGGTTAACTTTCTATATTCGCTTGAGGTTCCACATGAGGGATTGTCATTAGTGCCTAATAGAGAGTATTCGAATGTCTTCAAGGAAATGACTGGATTGCCGCCGCATAGAGAGATCGAGTTTCAGATCGACTTGATGAAGGAAGCATACCGATAGTTATGCCTTTGAGGCATATGGCACCCAGAGAGACGAAGGAATTGGATGTGTGAGTGAATGACCTATTGAGGAAAGGGTTCATTTGAAGGAGCTTATTTGAGTGGGGTGCACCTGTAGTATTCACAATGAATCAGATAGCTCTTTGTAGTTGTGTGTAGATTATCGTGAGTTGAATAAGATAATGACAATAAACAAGTATCCACTCTCATGCATTGATGACTTGTTTGTTCAGCTGCATGGTGTGAAGGTGCCCTACTAAATAGATTTGGCGATGGAATTTAACCGGTTGAGAGTAGCGAAGGAGAGTATGCTTATTACCTCATTTCAAACACCATCGGATTTCTTTGAGTGGTTGTGATGCCATTTGGATTGATCAATGCTCCGGCATACTTTATGGATCTCATGATTAGGTTTTTAGAGACTAGTTGAATAAGTTTGTACTTGTGTTCGCATATGATATTATAATCTACTCTAGAAATAAAGAGGAGCATGAGATGCATTTGAGGATTGTGCTAGAGATACTGAGGAACCACAAGTTGCGAGCGAAGTTTTCTAAGTGTCACTTCTAGAGAGAAGAAGTGAGATTCTTTAGTCATATCGTATCGGGACTGGGTATAGCAGTGGATCCTACGAATGTGGCAGCGGTCCTAGACTGGAATCAGCCCAAGAATGCTATGGACATGAGAAGTTTTCTTGGGTCCTTGGGATAATATAGACGCTTCATAAAGGTCTTCTCGAGTATAGCAGCACCGTTGACTAAATTAACGAAGAAGAATCAAATTTTAGTTTGGGATGCGAAGTGTAAGCATACATTTGTGGGTCTTTGAAAGAGAGGTTGATGAGTGCACCAATGTCCTCTATTCCAAGTGGAAATGAAGAGTTGATAGCATACACCGATGCTTGTGGTACTGGATTGGATGCGGCGTTGATGAAGAAAGGGAAATTGTTGCTTATGCTAGTCGACAATAGAGCCATACGAAAGGAGTTACCCAACTCATGATTTGGAATTGGCGGCAATTGTTTTGCTTTGAAGACGTGGAGACATTATTTGTTGGGAGAAAGGTTTGAGCTGTTTACGAGCCATAAATCCTTGAAGTGCCTTTTCTCTCAAAAGGACCTCAACCTTAATCAGCAATGGTGATTAGAGTTCTTGGCCTCTTATGATTTTAGTATTTCCTATACTCCAGAAAAAGGGAAAGCGGTCGCCGATGCGTTGAGTAGTAGACATGCCGGGTTAGGAGCAATATTCTTGGAATAAAAGCAGATAGAATATTTACCTGATTTGATTTCAGGCCTCACTACAAGCTAGAACCTGGAATATTGTAAGCTTATCGATTAGACCAACTTTGATTGAAAGGATCGGTACTAGTCAGAAGTGCGATGCTAGGCTAGCGGAGATGATAACAAAGATAGAGAAAGAGTAGAATCTGAAGATATGAAGCAATATGAACTCGACTGAGAATGTTGGATTCGTAAAGATGGGAGATTGTTTATTCCCAATCTTGATGGATGCGAGATGAAGTGCTAAGAGAGTGTCACCATTCCTTGTTGACCATTTATCCCAGTGGTAATAAGTTGTACAGAGATATGAAGCAAACTTACTAATAGGAAGGTATGAAGAGGGATGTTGGGGCATTCATCTCCAAGTGTATGAAGTGTCAGTTGGTAAGGCAGAGAAATGGAAACATAGTGGATTTTTGCAACCGTTAGGGATTTCTGAATAGAAATGGAAGCAAGTATTGGCGGATTTTATTACTAGATTGCTAATGATTCGAGCAAGGCATGATGACATTTGGGTCATAGTAGATCGGTTGACTAAGTATTTAAGTGGTAAGACCCATCATTTAAACATAGTGGATTTTATTGCTGATGATTCGAGAAAATGATAAACGATAGCTCTTTAAATGGTAAGACCCATCGTTTATCATGTTTACTTTCACCATTATAAATTATATACGATAGGTTAGTATTCCATAAGCTAGGATATATTAACTATATTATTGACTGCATAGCTACTTGTTTGAGATCCGTGATAGTTACTTGTGATTAGTAGGCATGTGAGATAACTATGGTTGCTTGTACTTTGGTTTATTTGGGGATTTTGGGGGCGACCTAAAGCAGGGAGAATATATTGACCTGTATTTTATATATCAGAGGATTGTAAAATATTTTTAATTTATTAATATGAGGTCATATGATTCTATAATTTTGGGATGTGACTCTTAGGGACATTTACATACCTATGGTTTTTTTCAAATTTCTATGTGACCATTTTGACCTTGAAAATCTTGTTTGGGTTATAACTTTTTATAGGAGTTAAATTAGAGTCTCAAACCAGTTACATTGCTTTAGGATGATGGTTTAGAGTGGTCATAGTAGAAAAATAGACTTACCGTTAGATAGTTATGCCTATTTTAAGTTTTGAAAACTGCTGGTCAAAATTAATATGTATTAATAAAGCCCATTAGTTGGCCCATTAGTCTAATTAGAGAATCACTATAAATAAGGGCTATAGTAGTTAAATGAAAAATTTCGCTCTTATTGTAAATCAGGTCTAAACCCTAATTAGCCCCAAATTCATCCAAATTTCTCTCTAAATCCAATTATAATGTTGATTGGTGATTAGATCAACAACTAGAAGATAGAAATCATCGATTTACTTGATTTAAAGTACATTCCATTGCTGTTTGAATTAGATCTACATTCATATAAATTGAATTTGGTCATTGATGAGTGGTTTATGCCTTCTCACTAAACTGCACATGTTCATATAATGGAATTATAGGATTCAACATGTTGTAAATTGATTTTTGGTCATAAAAACCTTTTCTAACTTTAGTGACATGTTAATCCATGCCTATGATATAGATTTATTAGAGATTACCTTGATTTATATTAATATATTCATGCTATATGTGGATCTATTTAGAAATTGCCTTTTTTAATCTAATTTTGATGGATCGCAAGTTTGAGTGGATGAAATTTCTTGTTGTTCTATGTTTGGATGATATGATTTAATGTTGTTAGCTAATGTTGTGATTGCATAGAAAGTTAGGTTGGAGAACTGAGTAAACCGAAGGCAAAATTGGTCAGAATTGGATGAAAGTGGACAGATAGGCTCAAGAGAATGGCAAGAGGACATATGATGACTTGCAAGTTGGTAGGAGCTAAAGTTATAACTCGGCACCGAGTTAAGGCTATAAATCGGTACTGAGTTATGATGCTAACTCATGTGCAGTTTTCTACTTTGTGGATGGGAAGAGCTTGCCAAGTGGAGGTTGTCTATAGCTTGGTGCATAAAATTGAGCTAGTGTTGGATGTGATGATGAGTTATCTCTAGAACTAGAAGAAGGAGCTTTGGATTGAGGTTGAGTTATCAAAGCTGGATGAGTCAGGGTCTAAGGCACTGGAAGAGGGGTATTAGAGACATGGAAGAGAAGTTTGACATTTGTTGGCTAAGTGTAGAACTCGATAATGTTGTTGAATGATATAGAAGAGAAATTAACCATCGAGTTATCATGATGAATGATATGGTAGTGGAACTTCTAAGGAATGTTGTTGAGGTTTTATAGATCATGTTGGAGGTATTGGCTCGTTCGTATCAGGTTGGAAGACGACATAACAACATGATGAAAAGCCACAGTCTTTGGATGTTCGCTCATGTCGGGAGTAGGTTTAGAAGATGGCGGCTCGTAAAGAAGGGAGCCATATGATTGGGGAATGTGGAAGGGTTCCTCGTAAATATTGAAAACAGGATCGAGAAAGATGGGATCAGTATCTAAATAGAGTAAAGATAGGCTCGGGTGTATGTGCTAAGGGTTCATTGATGACTCGAAGAGTTTTCAGTTGTACTCGAAGCAGGGGTATTGTAAGTAGGGATGCCCATGGGTCAATTGAGGGACATGTCCTTGGACTTGTTACTTTTAGCCTAGCATTCAGTTTTGGGCTGCGGGATACGAGAGCACAATAGAGAACTGAGATACAAGAGTATAGCAGAGAACTAAAAGATTTCCATTAGGCCCTAGCTTGGAGGTCATATGAGTTATCATATATTCAGATCACATATAATGATAGTTAGGATTGTTTGATGAACGGTATGGTTGCTTTAGCTGCTTTCTTTAGTAGTCTATCACACATAGGTATCAGGGAAAGTAAGTATTAGAGATAGGAATACCTGGAAGACTGATATCCTTTATTTTGTTTGTGGTTTATATTTATGATATTAAAGAGTAGCTAGTAATAGTGTTATATGCTAACTCTTTGGTTGCAGGGACATGTTAGGTATGGTTCGTATATTCTTGTTCCTTACCATGTTTACATGTATAGTATTTTGAGACTCATTTACTGCTTACACCAGACTGTTGTCTAACCAAATGTTTTATGCTTTACCTCTTATTATATTGGGTACTCTTAAATGACTAGACTAAATAGCAGGTCTAAGTGATGCAATGGCTCTTTAGAGGATGAGCTGGATGGAACTATCTCGTATTATATGCATATATGGAGTCTGCGATCATTCCGCTATGCATCATAAGAAAGCCTCATCAGTAGCTGCTTACTCTTTGTATTTAAGACATTTGTTGAGTTTGTTTCCATTATAAACTCTACCATTGATGTATAACTCTGTAAATATTATACTGTTATGATGATGGTCTGTTCACATTATTATTACTAACACTTCTGTTGTATTGTGATATTATATTTCTTCCATGCACTATAAGATATACGACAGGTCATATGCTGCATTTGTTCATTGTTAAACCTTGACGATCGTCCTATATTGGCTAGGCATGACAACATCACACTATTTATATACTATTGGTGCTAGGGATATTGAGGAGTCATCATAGATATTCCAAAAAATTCCCTTTAAATACTTATTCTTTATCCACTTTGCCCACATTGACTCACTATTAATGAATACCAAAAATAACTTTAAATGACAAGTTTGGCTCAAATCAATATTGTTTCTTAACTTAATTCCTCCTTCTTTTTTAGACCTACATAACTTCTTCTAGCACATTTATTTTTCCTGCCTCTTCGAATAAATTTTGCATGCCTCCTTTTATTCTTCTCTACCGATGCTACATGGATAAGATATGTTAGAAGCCAGTATGATAAATGCATAAAACATTGTTTTTATTAATTCTGCTTTACGTGCAATAGATTGTAGCTTACTTGACCATGTTTTCATGTTTTATTGAATTTTCTCAATCAACATTACGCAATTACTGTCTCTAGTCTAATTTATTAATAATGGTAGACACATATATTTATTGTTAATACTCCATTTGCTATATCTAAAGTTTCCATAATATCCTTTGTATATCTGCTTTGTTTTCTAAAATAATTCTTACTCTTAAGTTCGTTAATCTGAAGTCTTACATAGTTACTTAAACACTCAAAAATACCTATAGTAGTAAGAGCATTAGAATAATTTGCTTTAACAAACAACATCAAATCATCCGCATATATAAGATGTGTAATACATGGTTGTACTTTATTTATCAAATTTATATAATTCTTAATCACCTTAATATCAATTAAGATTGTAAAATATTTCATTACTATAGTAAATAAATAAGGTGAGAATGGATCGCCATGCTTAATATCCATATTACTACGAATAAACCCAACCGACTTACTTGTATTTATACTAAGAATGTGGTTGTTTTAATGCATTTATGTATTGAGTCGCAAAATTTCTTTGGAAAACTTATACTTCGCATAAAATGATATATAAATTTTCTATTGACTATATCATATGTTTTTTGTAAACCTATTTTTAACCCATTATCCCCTAACTTACTATTAAAATTTCTTACCATTTATAGCACCCCTAGTTTTGGTTAACATCATTTAGGATATTTAATTAGGTAAATTAAATAGAATAATGTGATGTGTAAAAAGATAAAGGGGATGAGATTTGGTAAATAATAAGGTCGAGCCTTAACTAGATTGTTTTAGAAGTTAACACATCAAAAAAGTATGAGAGGCTAATTAGATATAGATCTACCTTTTATCCCTTGAACCCTCCCCCCTCATTCATTCTTATTTTTTCAAAAATCCACTAGGTAAGAACCAAGAACAAGGCCGGCCATTAACAAGCTAGAGAAACGTTAATCTAAAAGGGATTTAGGAGGCAAAGCCAAGGAAAATATTCTCCATCAAATCTCAATTCCATTATCAAATCTAAGTGAATATTAGTAGGCCATCTCATTTTTATACTTGTTGATTTCGAATCTTGATGGATTTTGATTTGTGATGATGCTATGATGTGCCATGTTTGATTTTATCATTGTTTGGATAGAATAATGATTTATTGGAATTTTTCTGAAATTATTTTAATAGGTTTAAGGGTAAAACCTAAGTTTTTAATCTCTGAACGATTTGATTTTTTGATATGTTGTGTAAAAAATAATTTTGGAAATGAGTTTTAATTTCATAATTTTACAAATTAATAGGAACATTTTATGAATTTCCTAAAAGGGAAAGGGCATTTATTTTGGGTTTTAATTATTAAAAATAATTAAATAATTATTTTGACCTTGAAATTTTTATATGGTAAAAAATATGTTAATTCTGATTTTTAATAAATTTGGAGATTTTTGCTAAAATATTATGATTTTATATAAATTTATTAAGCTAGAAAGGCTTATAATAATGTCAACAAGCATAACTCAGTTGGTCAGGGTCGCTTAGCGACTATGGAACAAAGTTTCTTAAGGTCGCGGGTTCGAGTCCCGCCAAACCGAGTTATGCTTCCTTAAAGGCTTAGAGTGGTTATTCCTTGGTAATACCGAATAAAAATGGTGGGGATTGAAGTTCTAAGTTGGCTAGCTTAAATGTGGGATCAGTGTGGCGGGCAGCCCAGTTTCCTGGCTCTACTCTCCCGAGTAGAGTTTTTTTTATAAAAAAAGCTTATAATAATTTTAAATAATTGATGATTATTTAATGGATGCAAAAATTATTTTGGGGATAGAAATTGGGTCGGCAAAAGATTTCTAAAAAGAAAGTTAGATAATGTTAGTTCTAACCAATAAAAAATTAATATAGATTTGGAGTTGGTGAAAAGATATTGCTTATTTGGAAAATAAATCAGTTTTTATGTTATTTATGAGATTTCCATGGTGTTGATAGTTGATGCTCCAGTCCATCTATGTCGCATCCATGAATATCGACGTCGACGTGAATGGAGGCATACGATATCAATGTATGTTTTTATGTATTGGACCCATTCATGTTGAAATAAGGTTCGACGTCCTCTATTCAATGCCGACTCTTATAAATCCTGTCATGCCGCATACTTTCACCAAGGTTTTTAACAATGCCCCCACCTACCTGTTTTCAGTATTAAACTATTTTATGACTTGATGCCGGAACCCTTTAGTTTCATTAATAAACTATTTATAACGCTATTGCCGCTATCCTTTCGGCGTTGCTACGATGCCACACGTTGTCTATTTTAATGACTATGATTTTAAGGCAGTGATGTTGCCAACCTTGTTTTCGATATTGATTATTTTACAATAATGACGCCGCTGTAGCATGGTTTCGATAACCCTAGTTACGACATAGTAGCCGCTGTTTTTATAGCACCAAATATCAAATTTTTATGATATTGATGCTGCATATTATCAATGTCGGCTTCAAGGTACATTCATATATAAATGGCTATATTCAATAGGTTCGACAACCTATAAATTTCTATGTTGAGACAACATTTACTTGGGCATTATAGCCTTATGTTTTTATAAAATCAAAATTAGTTTAAAGCTTTGATATGGGGGATGCGACGTCTTATGATGACTATATCAATGCCGCTGGTTTTTGACAATGAACATATTCTACTTTATGGCGTTAAGCCCTATAATGAACAGGTATGACATTCTCCTATTATTTCCAAATGTATATATGGCTATATTGAAATGGTTTATAAGTTGGCATGAGAAATTGGTAAATTAAGGGACTATATTTCCCTTGTTTTAAATATGAATTAAAGAATCATTTATAATGATAAATGTTTTCAAGGAATAAATTATTGTTTAGCACAAGTTTTTATATCAAATTACCAAAGAGGGTTATTACTTAAAGTTAAGTGGTAATAAGATAGCTATTGAATATATTTGAATGATGAATGTTATATGTTCTTAACCATGACCCATAACTGCATTTTGGGGTATAAAATGGTAGAATAACCAACTAGGTTGACCCATTAGTGAGTAAAATTGGATTTAACTCCTAAATGGTTAGAATTGCACCTGTGAGATCGAATAAATCAGAAGAGTTAGGATGCCCATAACTGATTAATAGGTTATGATATATCGTATTGGAAGGGTCCAATAAGTTCATAACGATCCCATGATAACTATGGCTCGAGTTATTGGAGGATATCCAATAGGTTTTTAGTGATCCAATGAAATAAGATATGGTATTGGAGAGTTTCAATTGATTCATGGTAATCCCATGAAAACTATGATTGGAAACTGTTATCGGTAGAAACCAATAGTTTCTTAGTGATCCCATGAAAACTACAATTCATGACAGGTAGTTCTTAAGAGCTTTGGAAGGTTATTAGTCAACTCATGAAAACAATAGGTTCGTAGTGACCCTAGGAAAACTATGAATTGAGAAAGGTAGTCGATTTTGTAAAAGGGTGAACTTAGGGTAGATATAACCCTAAGTTGACAAATGAGTCAGACTGCCCATATTTCATACTTGCATATTATTATGTCTAACCCAATTGGATACAGGAGCACAATATAGGGTTAATATGTTTTGGTTAAGATACAAGTGAGGGGAAAAACTCGTTCCAGTTGGTGGCGCAGTCTCACTAGATATTTATTTTTGGTTTGAAATGGTTGGTTATTATTCATACCAGACTTTTTCCGGCCCGATGTTTTTGTTTTTCCCCATAAACTCTCGAGTACTCATCTGAGTAGGTCGGGGGTAAGGGTTTCCAGGTTTCCTATAAGGCGAATAAGCTTCCAGAGATGTGAAGGAGGCAATCTATCTATTTAAGAGTTCTTATCTAATCAACTGTGTTGTCTGATTTTATCTGTATGGATAAAATGAAAAGTTGTATAATTTCCAAAGTATTAAACTCTGATCAACCAAGGGGGCATCTTCATATGTCGCTCTTGGAATATTTTGTAATAATTATATTTTCTTTGAATGCGGGATGGCGAATGGGATTATGTAGTGAATATGAAATGAAATGTGAAAGTTTGCTGTTAAATTGTGTTTAAATTTTTTCATATTCAGGTGCTCCTGATTATTGATATGATTGACATAATCGCATTTTATCACCGGGAATTATTACTATGGATGACTGCAACACCCGTAGCACTTAGTTTCAGGCCCCAAAGTAGGGGATGTTACAAGTTGGTATAAGAGCATAGGTTTATATAAAACTTAAATTTTTTTTGAAAACATGATCCTAATGAATCAAAGAATAAGATAATGCTATAGTATCGTACTTGTATCCGCTTTATATAAGTCTGTATTATCCCCTCTCTCTTAGCCGTTCTTCTTTATCTTATTAAGGCTTATATGTAGATTATGAGAAAGAAAGATACGGAAGCAAGAAACAGAAGAGTCAATCTAGGTGGCGGAGGCACCACACCCAACGAAATGCTTGACCCAACACTATAAGGAATCCAGGTTGACAAGCAAATGCCAATCAAAATGCAAATACCAATGTGAGTGCTGGAGCCCCACCAGTAGAAATGGTGATGATGTATCAGTTCTTTGTCAACATGATGTAAGTTGGAGCAACTGTAGGAGTAACTGGAGGAAATACTACAAATGCGAGAGGAGTTAATCCTATGGCATCGGTTGGTAATAACTATGCTAAGCTGAACTGAGATCATACCAGGCTTGGTGGGAAGCCTTTTCTTGGAACCGAGGATGCCATTGAAGTGGAAACTCAGAGTTCTCAGAAAAAAGAGAGGAATTTCTTCAAGAAGAAAGGAGTTCAGAAGGATGGAGTTGCCAAGAAAGGGAAAGCAGATATTGTTTGTTATAAGTGTGACAAAAGGGGGCACTATGCTAATAAGTGTCGATTTAGCGACGGCAAGATATTTGTGGGAAGGAAAAATGTGATATGCTTTAACTACAACCAAGTGGAGCATTAAATGAACAAATGTCCGAAAGCGACCAAGGTTAGTAAAGGTAAGGCGTTTACTTTGGAATCGTCTATACCAAGACCGACTGTTGTCGATAAAGGAAAGTCTATAATGGAAAATATGCCTTTAATCCATCGCATACCAATTAGGGCATTATTTGATACTGGAGCATGCATTCATTTATCTCTGAGTGTTTAGTAGATGAGTTAAATTTAGAACCATCATACCTTGTTACTTAAGAGTAGCAAATAATTGGAGAGTATACAACTTTGGAGATGAAATGTGACCATCTAGAATTTGAGTTACTAGGTTATACTTTTTGCGATGCCCCACCTCTATACCCACGCTAGCCAAGGATACTACGGTGTAATGCCGTCAACTAGCACGGGGAATAAGGCTGTTGAGGAGCGACCATCTGTATAATTGCTTTGTGCGAGTACCGATATGCCAGATAAGATGTAACTTACATTTATTTTCAAGAGGACATCCGACATACCGACACAAACTCAAAGCTACTACACAGTGGCTATAGTGTCTTCGGAAACCAATATAGAAATAAACATAACACAAATCAGTCACAGATAATTCATATCACAAAGGCGGAAGAAGATATGAATATATAACTAACACATGAAAGTGTACATCAGAGTAGTGGTCAAAAAGATCCACAATAATACAAAAGAATAGCAATACGTGCTATACAAAAGAATACAACTATGAGTCCATATCTCAAGTGTATACAACAAAATAAACTACTAATCTAAGTAGTTAACCAAAAGTCAGAGAAATCAATCCCAAGTGAGAAGTCAAGCTGAAGCACCTGTAACATCTCGGTCTGACCCGAGTATTATTTAATAAGAAAATAATAAACGGATCAGTCTAGCTATAAATATGAGACGACATGATATAGAATAAGAGATATGGCATAAACATATGATAACCATACGGGCATACTACAATAAGTATGTAATTGAAACTCAACATGAGATTAATCAATATCACAAAAATCTTCACAAAGATTCAAAAAGGGTATCATGCCCAAAATTTGTATTCACAACAAGTCAATGACACACGAATTCACCAATGCACAAAAATTGATAAATCATATCAATGAAAATCACTAAAATTGGTGAAGCATAAATTCCAGAATTCAACACACGAAATCCAGAAATCATAAAAAGAAGGAGGGCCTATTACACGAACGGGAGGATGAAAACTCACCTACATATGTATCACGCGAACAAGACGCTATCTCATGGTATCTAGCCATTAATTTTTGATACACGAATGGCCCGAAGACCATGGGGCGCTACCCCACCAATTTGAGTCGAAACTTCACAAAATGGGGTTTAGTCTAACCTCGCAAACAAAGAGACATCGCACAATTGCTAGTCTAAATCTTAAAATGATCGTCATGATCAAAGAGAAGTGTCAATTACAGTAAGATAGTAAATATATGAGCTTAGCTTCATGTCCCATAACCACTAGCTTAACTTAAATATTTACGAACAAATTGTAGATTTCCACTAGAAAATTGTCATAAGAGATTCAATCGAACAAGTCCAAGAATTAACCGACGAAGTAAACGCAAGCGTTTCATAACACTTGTTTTACTAAGTCGTTTAATTAGATTTCTCAAACGAGTGAGGAAAAGGTTTGTATATACTAATAGATTGGAAAACGGTTTAAGAGAATGAGTTTTGTAATAAAATAGTGTCGAAATCATTTGATGAAAGAGTTTTGATATTTACTACTAGTATTGAAACCTTTATATTTTTAAAGTGACAAATCACAAAGAAGATTGTAGGAACAATCAATCACTAAAATTCACATTTGTAGACGTGAATGAAAATCCAAAGAAATCGATACCGAATCCATCAAAATGGATATTCCAAAAATTCCCGAAGAAAAGAAGTCATCAAAGTTAATAACAAATGATAACAACAAATAGGGAAATAACATGAAACGATTAAATTCGGAAACCGTGCAAAACAGGCAAAATAGGCAAAACAGCAACAGGTCGGTCGGCTGGCTACAGAGCTCGATCGACCGGACCCTGTTCTAGAAAAATTCTCGGGAAGCAAGTCGGTCGACCGAGCTCTGTAGTTGGTCGACCGGACCTGAGACAGAGAAGTGCTATGCACTTTTAGTAGCAGGTCGGTCGACCGGCTACAGGGCTTGGTCGGCCGAACTGCAAATTTCTGCAGTTCCTGCCCTTTTTCAATGAAGGGCAAATTCCTCCAAAACGCGACCGTTCGAGCAATGGACCTAAGGAGCCTTAGCCAATTGATAACCCCAGCTCCATTAGCTCTCCGATCCGCCACCAAAAACATGTTTAGACATCAAAGTTATGATTACTAAAGAATTGAACCCAAAACACCAAAAATTAGAATATTCACCAAATCAATCCAAACCAAAGGCAACTGCACACGAATAAGTGTTAGGAATTCATACCTAACAATCGAAGATAATTATAGACAAAGATGTGAGATAAAAATCTCACGTTTGAACCCAAACAAATGAAGATGAAGCTTGAAAGCAAAGGAGAATCAACCACTCTTCAAATCCAACTCAAGAAGCTTGATTCTAAGCTTAAAAGAAGAACATTTCCAAAATTAGGTTTAGGAATTTCTGAAATTGATTAAGAGAATGAGTTGGAGAAGATGAAGAGAAACTTACCAATGGGTTCTCTTGAATTTGGAGCTAGAAGTTGGATTTGCTAATGAAGACTAGGGTTTTGGAGTTTTAATTTCTCATCTCTCCCACCATTGATGCTTTAGAACTGAAAAGAGGAGGAAGTGAGAGTGAAAGGGGAGGAGTGGTTCAGATTTGAGTATAAGTTAAACATAGGGCTGAACCCAAACCCAAACCCAAAGTGAAAATGATCAAATTTTTGACTAGCTCCAAACATATCAATGTTTATACTCAAAAAGGTTGCAAACGACATTTTGAACTCAATGGGAGGGGTCTCGAATCCCAATTCGACTGTTTGCAAAAAGTGACTTTTTGGACTAAAATCCGACGAATGATAAAATATTTAAATAAAATATTTAAATATAAAAATCGATAAATATGCGGGTTGTTACAGACTCCCCTCCTTAAAGAAATTGCGTCCACGCAATCATAAGGAATAAATGAACTAATAGTAACAACCATAGAAGCATATCAACACAAAAGAAGAAATTCGAAATAAGAAATTCACCTCAAAGAGAACGGGAAAGTAAGTCCAGATGTGTTCGCTCGATGAATTCTCTAGATTCCAAAGTGCAATCCTTAGGATTCGAAGACCATTGAACTTTCACAAGCGGGACATCTTTATTTCGAAGGCGTTTCACCTCCGAAGCAATAATTCGAATAGGATGCTGATCATAAGTTAAATTAGGTGAAACTTCAATTTCTTCCACAACACCGGGCTCAAGAATAGAATCGGAATCTCGAAGGCACTTCCTTAGTTGAGAAACGTGAAACACGTCAGGAATAGCAGAAAACTGAGCCGGTAATAAAAGACGATAAGCCACGAAACCAATACGTTCGGTGATAGGAAATGGCCCAACATATCGAGGCGCTAACTTTCCCGATCGACTGAAACGTACAACACCTTACATAGGTGAAACGTGAATGAACACAAGATCTCCCACAGAAAATTCTAATTTCCTTCTTCGGTTATCGGCATAGGATCTTTGCCTACTTTGAGCCTCTTTTATCCTATGACGAATAAGATCAATCTTTTCTGTGTAATCACGAATAAAATCTGGACCTAAAACCAGCTTCTCACCGGCCTCAAGCCAACAAGAAGGAGATCGGCATGGCCTTCCATAGAGTGCCTCGAAAGGTGCCATACCAATACTAGATTGGAAGCTATTATTATAGGAAAACTCAACAAGTGAAATATGATCTTCCCAACTTCCACCAAAATCGAGCACACAAGCACGAAGAAGATCTTCAAGAGTTTGATTCACACGCTCGGTTTGTCCATCGGACTGGGGGTGATAAGCGGTGCTAAAATTAAGCTTCGTTCCTAAAGCTTTCTGAAGACTCTTCCAAAATCCACTAGTAAACAATGGATCACGATCACTAACTATAGAAGTAGGAACTCCATGCAATTTGACAATTTCTTTAATAAAAAGTTTGGCCAAAAGAGGTACGGTCCGATTGGACCGAACGGGAATAAAATGGGCGGATTTAGTAAGCCTATCAACTATAACCCATAAGCTATCATGACCCGAACGAGAACGGGGAAGGCCGTCTATAAAATCCATGGAAATTTGATCCCACTTCCAAATTGGAATTTCTAAAGGTTGCAATAACCCACCGGGCCTTTGATGTTCGGCCTTAACGAGTTGGCAAGTCGTGCAACGCTTAACGGAGTTAGCGATGTCATGTTTCATTCCCTCCCAATAATAAAGTCGCTTCATATCTGCGTACATTTTACTACTACCGGGATGAATGGTAAATTTAGAACGATGTGAATCTTCTAAAATATCTTTACGAAGATCACAAATATTTCGCACGATAAGTCTACCAAATTTCCAAATGTCGCCACGAGAATCGATACCAAAGTCTTTCAAACCTTCAATATCAATTTTATCCTTAATATTTTGGCCAAGAAGAGCCAATTCAGGATCTAGCCCTTGAGCTTCAAGAATGCGGTCTAAAAGAGAAGGATGAGCCTCAAGGCTACATAAAACAAGAGATGAACATAAATCAGAAACACGGTCTCGAATTTCGCAAGTGGATAAAACCTCGAGATCGTTCCATTCGGATATCATCATAGAAACAACAGCTTGTTGTTTATGGCTAAGAGCATCGGCGACACGATTACCCTTACCGGGTGTATAAAGAATATCAAGATCATAGGGAGCAAGGAACTCGAGCCAACGTTGTTGATGCAAATTAAGTTCCTTCTGAGAAAATAAATATTTCAAAGACTTATGATCCGTGTAAAGAATAAATTTTTCTCCTAAGAGATAATGACGCCAAATTCGAAGGGCGAAAACAATAGCCGCGAGCTCTAAATCATGAATGGCATATCTAGTCTCAGCAGGCTTCAATTGCCTAGAAGCATGAACAATAACACGTTCTCTTTGCATAAGAACGACACCCAAACCAACGCGACTAGCATCAGTATAAACAACGAGATCTTGATTCCCCTCGGGAATAACAAGAATAGGAGCATCAGAAAGAAGTTCCTTTAGTTTCTGAAAGAAGTTTCACATTTGTCCGACCAAATGTATTTAACACCTTTCTTCGTTAAGCTAGTGCGAGGCACGACAATCTTAGAAAAGTCTTTGAGAAAACGGCGGTAATAACCAGCCAATCCAAGAAAACTACGAATCTCCATCACACTCTCCGGTCTTTTCCAATCTTGAATCGCTTCAATCTTTGAAGGATCCACGGAAATTCCGGATTCGGAAATAATATGACCGAGAAACTTCACACGAGATTGCCAAAAGTGGCATTTAGAAAATTTTGCCTTTAATTGATTACTCCTAAGAGTTTCCAACACAATCCGAAGATGCTTTTCATGCTCCTCCTCGGTTTTTGAATACACAAGAATATCATCAATAAAGATGAGGACAAACCGGTCGAGGAAGTCTTTGAAAACTCTATTCATAAGGTCAACGAAATAAGCCGGAGCATTCGTTAGACCAAATGGCATAACAAGCCATTCATAAGATCCATAACGAGTACGGAACGATGTCAAAAGAATACTATCCTCTGCAATACGAAGCTGATGGAAACCGGTTGCCAAGTCCAATTGTGAAATGACTCTAGCACCACTAAGTTGGTCAAATAAATCATCAATCCGAGGTAAAGGATATTTATTTTTGATAGTAAGATCATTAAGCTTGCGGTAGTCAACGCAAAGCCTAAGTGTATCATCGGATTTCTTCACAAAAATAGCTGAAGCTCCCCAAGGCGAGGAACTAGAGCGAATAAATTGCTTCGTCTCCAATTCGGACAATTGTTTACGCATCTCCTCATTTTCTTTATTGGACATACGATAAGGAGGACGAGTAATAGGTTGAGCTCCAAGGATAAGATTAATTCTGAACTCAATTGCTCGCTTAGGCGGTAATCCTAAAACGGGCTCAAATATGTCGAAAAATTCACGAACAACGTGAATAAGAGAAATAATATCTTCCTCATCATCATTATCATCATCACTATCATCATCACGAGGATTTAAAGAATATAAAGATGCATCCAAACTAGAATCCGAATCTTTAAGATTTAAAGAAATCTGTTTAACAGATTGAGGATGTCGAAGATGAATAGTCCGCCCAGGACATAGGATATGAGCTTCATAACGGTTAAGCCAATCCATTCCCAAAATCATTCCAAAGCTTAAATAACGCATGACATGCAAATCGGCTAGGAAGGGAAAATCACACAAAATAATCTCCACATCTTTACAAAGCAAACTAAGCGTTGCGGATCCACCAACCGAATTCGCAATCCTCAAAGAAGTCATTAAAGCAACGACACTTAAAGAAAAAGTATCAACAAGCTCTTTTGATATAAAAGAATGGGATGCTCCCGTATCAAAAAGTACTCGAATAGGTTGATCACGAAATATAATAATACCATCAAGGATAGAATGAGAAATACCTTGACCACAAGATGTGTTGCCAGGGGCTCGAGCAACATTAAGCTTTCCCTCCTTCCTATTTTGAAGTTTGGGACAAGAAGATAAATAATGATCCGAACTTTTGCAATAGCGACAAGTACGAGGCTTTGAAAACTTGTTCGCAAAATGGTCTCTGGAACCACAATTAAAGCATTTCCCTTCAACAGAGGAAAAAGTCCTCGGAGCAGGAGTTGCCTGTTTACCCTTTTTACTGGGATAAGGACCTTTGAATTTGTTTGGCCTCTTCTTGTTGTTGAAGTTTGGTTTGGAACCCACCACTTCAACATCACTTTCCCTATCCGCCTCTTCAAGTCGAAGAGCGATATCAATGGGTTGGTCGAAAGAAACTTCTAATTTTAGAAGTAATGGCTTCTTGAGATTTTTGTTTAAGCCATAGACAAATCTTTGGTTATTCTTCAATGGGGTGTTGATGTATTCAACCCCATATTTGGAAAGTGACTCGAAGGATGCAACATAATCAGTCACGGAGGCTTCACCTTGAACAAGGTCAATAAAACGGCGAGCCAAAGTCACCTTCTCAGCTTCTGGTACAAATTTTAACTCGAAGCGCTCTCGAAATTTCTCCCAAGTGAGATCCGCTTCATTTATTTCAAAAATAAGAAGTTCGTACCAGTCTAATGCTCTCTCTTGGAGCATACTAGAAGCCACCTGAACACGGTGAAGATCGACGTGATTCATGCGAATGAAGATTCGATCACAGGTCCTCAACCATGCCTGGACCTCGATGAAGTTTCAGAACCTTTAAATGGCTTCCCACCCAGGTTGGTGTAATCATTGCACAAATGTGCAAACCCAGATTTAGGGTGGGTAGGCTCCGGATTAGAACCAGCTGCTTGAGCATTCGTGACAAGGTCAAGAAGTTGCTGGGCAGTCATAAAAACTCCATCTTGGGGAGTAGCACTAGATTGACCGGCGCTGGGACGGCTAGGTCTAACCATTTCTCTTCCTTTAGAAAGAAATAAAGAAGAAGAAAAAGGTTATTCACGAAAGGAATATCAAGCAATCTTGATAGATAAAACAAGGAATCATAAAGAAAATAGGATGAATCGATACGAAGACTCGAATTAAATCCTAAGGCACGACTCCTAAGAAGGACTTAGGACTATGATCCTTGTTAAATTATTCTACATTGTTCGGAAGTTTGGCTCCGATACCAAGCTGCGACGCCCCACCTCTATACCCACGCTAGCCAAGGACACTACGGTGTAATGCCGTCAACAAGCACGGAGAATAAGGCTGTTGAGGAGCGACCATCTGTATAATTGCTTTGTGCGTGTACCGATATGCCAGATATGATGTAACTTACATTTATTTTCAAGAGGACATCCGACATACCGACACAAACTCAACACTACTACACAGTGGCTATAGTGTCTTCGGAAACCAATATAGAAATAAACATAACACAAATCAGTCACAGATAATTCATATCACAAAGGCAGAAGAAGATATGAATATATAACTAACACATGAAAGTGTACATCAGAGTAGTGGTCAAAAAGATCCACAATAATACAAAAGAATAGCAACACGTGCTATACAAAAGAAGACAACTATGAGTCCATATCTCGGGTGTATACAACAAAATAAACTACTAATCTAAGTAGTTAACCAAAAGTCAGAGAAATCAATCCCAAGTGAGAAGTCAAGCTGAAGCACCTGTAACATCTCGGTCTGACCCGAGTATTATTTAATAAGAAAATAATAAACGGATCAGTCTAGCTATAAATATGAGACGACATGATATAGAATAAGAGATATGGCATAAACATATGATAACCACACGGGCATACTATAATAAGTATGTAATTGAAACTCAACATGAGATTAATCAATATCACAAAAATCTTCACAAAGATTCAAAAAGGGTATCATGCCCAAAACTTGTATTCACAACAAGTCAATGACACACGAATTCACCAATGCACAAAAATTGATAAATCATCTCAATGAAAATCACTAAAATTGGTGAAGCATAAATTCCAGAATTCAACACACGAAATCCAAAATCATAAAAAGGGGGAAGCCCTATCACACGAACGGGAGCATGAAAACTCACCTACATATGTATCACACGAACGAAACGCTATCTCATGGTAGCTAGACATTAATTTTTGACACACGAATGGCCCGAAGACCATGGGGCGCTACCCCACCAATTTGAGTCGAAACTCCACAAAACGGGGTTTAGTCTAACCTCGCAAACAAAGAGACATCGCACAATTGCTAGTCTAAATCTTAAAATGATCGTCATGATCAAAGAGAAGTGTCAATTACAGTAAGCTAGTAAATATATAAGCTTAGCTTCATGTCCCATAACCACTAGCTTAACTTAAATATTTACGAACAAATTGTAGATTTCCACTAGAAAATTGTCACAAGAGATTCAATCGAACAAGTCCAAGAATTAACCGACGAAGTAAACGCAAGCGTTTCATACCACTTGTTTTACTAAGTCGTTTAATTAGATTTCTCATACGAGTGAGGAAAAGGTTTGTATATACTAATAGATTGGAAAACGGTTTAAGTGAACGAGTTTTGTAATAAAATAGTGTTGAAATCATTTGATGAAAGAGTTTTGATATTTACTACTAGTATTGAAACCTTTATATTTTTAAAGTGACAAATCACAAAGAAGATTGTAGGAACAATCAATCACTAAAATTCACATTCGTAGACGTGAATGAAAATCCAAAGAAATCGATACCGAATCCATCAAAATGGATATTCCAAAAATTTCCGAAGAAAAGAAGTCATCAAAGTTAATAACAAATGATAACAACAAATAGGGAAATAACATGAAACGATTAAATTCGGAAACCGTGCAAAACAGGCAAAATAGGCAAAACAGCAACAGGTCGGTCGGCCGCCTACAGAGCTCGGTCGACCGGACCCTGTTCTAGAAAAATTCTCGGGAAGCAGGTCGGTCGACTGAGCTCTGTAGTTGGTCGACCGGACCTGAGACAGAGAAGTGCTATGCACTTTTAGTAGCAGGTCGGTCGACCGGCTACAGGGCTCGGTCGGCCGAACTGCAAATTTCTGCAGTCCCTGCCCTTTTTCAATGAAGTGCAAATTCCTCCAAAACGCGACCGTTCGAGCAATGGACCTAAGGAGCCTTAGCCAATTGATAACCCCAGCTCCATTAGCTCTCCGATCCGCCACCAAAAACATGTTTAAACATCAAAGTTATGATTATTAAAGAATTGAACCCAAAACACCAAAAATTAGAATATTCACCAAATCAATCCAAACCAAAGGCAATTGCACACGAATAAGTGTTAGGAATTCATACCTAACAATCGAAGATAATTATAGACAAAGATGTGAGATAAATATCTCACCTTTGAACCCAAACAAATGAAGATGAAGCTTGAAAGCAAAGGAGAATCAACCACTCTTCAAACCCAACTCAAGAAGCTTGATTCTAAGCTTAAAAGAAGAACATTCCCAAAATTAGGTTTAGGAATTTCTGAAATTGATTAAGAGTATGAGTTGGAGAAGATGAAGAGAAACTTACCAATGGGTTCTCTTGAATTTGGAGCTAGAAGTTGGATTTGCTAATGAAGACTAGGGTTTTGGAGTTTTAATTTCTCATCTCTCCCACCATTGATGCTTTAGAACTGAAAAGAGGAGGAAGTGAGAGTGAATGGGGAGGAGTGGTTCAGATTTGAGTATAAGTTAAACATAGGGCTGAACCCAAACCCAAACCCAAAGTGAAAATTATCAAATTTTTGACTAGCTCCAAACATATCAATGTTTATACTCAAAAAGGTTGCAAACGACATTTTGAACTCAATGGGAGGGGTCTCGAATCCCAATTCGACTGTTTGCAAAAAGTGACCTTTTGGACTAAAATCCGACGAATGATAAAATATTTAAATAAAATATTTAAATATAAAAATCGATAAATATACGGGTTGTTACAGACTCCCCTCCTTAAAGAAATTGCGTCCACGCAATCATAAGGAATAAATGAACTAATAGTAACAACCATAGAAGCATATCAACACAAAAGAAAAAATTCGAAATAAGAAATTCACCTCAAAGAGCACGGGAAAGTAAGTCCAGATGTGTTCGCTCGATGAATTCTCTAGATTCCCAAGAGCAATCCTTAGGATTCGAAGACCATTGAACTTTCACAAGCGGGACATCTTTATTTCAAAGGCGTTTGACCTCCGAAGCAATAATTCGAATAGGATGCTGCTCATAAGTTAAATTAGGTGAAACTTCAATTTCTTCCACAACACCGGGCTCAAGAATAGAATCGGAATCTCGAAGGCACTTCCTTAGTTGAGAAACGTGAAACACGTCAGGAATAGCAGAAAACTGAGCCGGTAATAAAAGGCGATAAGCCACGGAACCAATACGTTCGGTGATAGGAAATGGCCCAACATATCGAGGCGCTAACTTTCCCGATCGACTGAAACGTACAACACCTTACATAGGTGAAACGTGAATGAACACAAGATCTCCCACAGAAAATTCTAATTTCCTTCTTCGGTTATCGGCATAGGATCTTTGCCTACTTTGAGCCTCTTTTATCCTATGACGAATAAGATCAATCTTTTCTGTGGAACCAGGAATAAAATCTGGACCTAAAACCAGCTTCTCACCGGCCTCAAGCCAACAAGAAGGAGATCGGCATGGCCTTCCATAGAGTGCCTCGAAAGGTTCCATACCAATACTAGATTGGAAGCTATTATTATAGGAAAACTCAACAAGTGAAATATGATCTTCCCAACTTCCACCAAAATCGAGCACACAAGCACGAAGAAGATCTTCAAGAGTTTGATTCACACGCTCGGTTTGTCCATCGGACTGGGGGTGATAAGCGGTGCTAAAATTAAGCTTCGTTCCTAAAGCTTTCTGAAGACTCTTCCAAAATCCACTAGTAAACAATGGATCACGATCACTAACTATAGAAGTAGGAACTCCATGCAATTTGACAATTTCTTTAATAAAAAGTTTGGCCAAAAGAGGTACGGTCCGATTGGACCGAACGGGAATAAAATGGGCGGATTTAGTAAGCCTATCAACTATAACCCATAAGCTATCATGACCCGAACGAGAACGGGGAAGGCCGTCTATAAAATCCATGGAAATTTGATCCCACTTCCAAATTGGAATTTCTAAAGGTTGCAATAACCCACCGGGCCTTTGATGTTCGGCCTTAACGAGTTGGCAAGTCGTGCAACGCTTAACAGAGTTAGCGATGTCAAGTTTCATTTCCTCCCAATAATAAAGTCGCTTCATATCCGCGTACATTTTACTACTACTGGGATGAATGGTAAATTTAGAACGATGTGAATCGTCGAAAATATCTTTACGAAGATCACTAATATTTGGCACGATAAGTCTACCACATTTCCAAATGCCGCCACGAGAATCGATACTAAAGTCTTTCAAACCTTCAATATCAATTTTATCCTTAATATTTTGGCCAAGAAGAGCCAATTCAGGATCTAGCCCTTGAGCTTCAAGAATGCGGTCTAAAAGAGAAGGATGAGCCTCAAGGCTACATAAAACAATAGATGAACATAAATCAGAAACACGGTCTCGAATTTCGCAAGTGGATAAAACCTCGAGATCGTTCCATTCGGATATCATCATAGAAACAACAGCTTGTTGTTTATGGTTAAGAGCATCGGCGACACGATTACCCTTACCGGGTGTATAAAGAATATCAAGATCATAGGGAGCAAGGAATTAGAGCCAACGTTGTTGACGCAAATTAAGTTCCTTCTGAGAAAATAAATATTTCAAAGACTTATGATCCGTGTAAAGAATAAATTTTTCTCCTAAGAGATAATGACGCCAAATTCGAAGGGCGAAAACAATAGCCGCGAGCTCTAAATCATGAATGGCATATCTAGTCTCAGCAGGCTTCAATTGCCTAGAAGCATGAGCAATAACACGTTCTCTTTGCATAAGAACGGCACCCAAACCAACGCGACAAGCATCGGTATAAACAACGAGATCTGGATTCCCCTCGGGAATAACAAGAATAGGAGCATCAGAAAGAAGTTCCTTTAGTTTCTGAAAGAAGTTTCACATTTGTCCGACCAAATGTATTTAACACCTTTCTTCGTTAAGCTAGTGCAAGGCACGACAATCTTAGAAAAGTCTTTGATAAAACGGCGGTAATAACCAGCCAATCCAAGAAAACTACGAATCTCCATTGCACTCTCCGGTCTCTTCCAATCTTGAATCGCTTCAATCTTTGAAGGATCCACAGAAATTCCGGATTTGGAAATAATATGACCGAGAAACTTCACACGAGATTGCCAAAAGTGGCATTTAGAAAATTTTGCCTTTAATTGATTACTCCTAAGAGTTTCCAACACAATCCGAAGATGCTTTTCATGCTCCTCCTCGGTTTTTGAATACACAAGAATATCATCAATAAAGATGAGGACAAACCGGTCGAGGAAGTCTTTGAAAACTCTATTCATAAGGTCAACGAAATAAGCCGGAGCATTCGTTAGACCAAATGGCATAACAAGCCATTCATAAGATCCATAACGAGTACGGAACGATGTCAAAGGAATACTATCCTCTGCAATACGAAGCTGATGGAAACCGGTTGCCAAGTCCAATTATGAAAAGACTCTAGCACCACTAAGTTGGTCAAATAAATCATCAATCCGAGGTAAAGGATATTTATTTTTGATAGTAAGATCATTAAGCTTGCGGTAGTCAACGCAAAGCCTAAGTGTATCATCGGATTTCTTCACAAAAATAGCTGAAGCTCCCCAAGGCGAGGAACTAGAGCGAATAAATTGCTTCGTCACCAATTCAGACAATTGTTTACGCATCTCCTCATTTTCTTTATTGGACATACGATAAGGAGGACGAGTAATAGGTTGAGCTCCAAGGATAAGATTAATTCTGAACTCAATTGCTCGCTTAGGCGGTAATCCTAAAACGGGCTCAAATATGTCGAAAAATTCACGAACAACGTGAATAAGAGAAATAATATCTTCCTCATCATCATTATCATCATCACTGTCATCATCACGAGGATTTAAAGAATATAAAGATGCATCCAAACTAGAATCCGAATCTTTAAGATTTAAAGAAATCTATTTAACAGATTGAGGATGTCGAAGATGAATAGTCCGCTCAGGACATAGGATATGAGCTTCATAACGGTTAAGCCAATCCATTCCCAAAATCATTCCAAAGCCTAAATAACGCATGACATGCAAATCGGCTAGGAAGGGAAAATCACACAAAATAATCTCCACATCTTTACAAAGCAAACTAAGCGTTGCGGATCCACCAACCGAATTCGCAATCCTCAAAGAAGTCATTAAAGCAACGACACTTAAAGAAAAAGTATCAACAAGCTCTTTTGATATAAAAGAATGGGATGCTCCCGTATCAAAAAGTACTCGAATAGGTTGATCACGAAATATAATAATACCATCAAGGATAGAATGAGAAATACCTTGACCACAAGATGTGTTGCCAGGGGCTCGAGCAACATTAAGCTTTCCCTCCTTCCTATTTTGAAGTTTGGGACAAGAAGATAAATAATGATCCGAACTTTTGCAATAGCGACAAGTACGAGGCTTTGAAAACTTGTTCGCAAAATGGTCTATGGAACCACAGTTAAAGCATTTCCCTTCAGCAGAGGAAAAAGTCCTCGGAGCAGGAGTTGCCTGTTTACCCTTTTTACTGGGATAAGGACCTTTGAATTTGTTTGGCCTCTTCTTGTTGTTGAAGTTTGGTTTGGAACCCACCACTTCAACATCACTTTCCCTATCCGCCTCTTCAAGTCGAAGAGCGATATCAATGAGTTGGTCGAAAGAAACTTCTAATTTTAGAAGTAATGGTTTCTTGAGATTTTTGTTTAAGCCATAGACAAATCTTTGGTTATTCTTCAATGGGGTGTTGATGTATTCAATCCCATATTTGGAAAGTGACTCGAAGGATGGAACATAATCAGTCACAGAGGCTTCACCTTGAACAAGGTCAATAAAACGGCGAGCCAAAGTCACCTTCTCAGCTTCTGGTACAAATTTTAACTCGAAGCGCTCTCGGAATTTCTCCCAAGGGAGATCCGCTTCATTTATTTCAAAAATAAGCAGTTCGTACCAGTCTAATGCTCTCTCTTGGAGCATACTGGAAGCCACCTGAACACGGTGAAGATCGACGTGATTCATGCGAATGAAGATTCGATCACAGGTCCTCAACCATGCCTGGACCTCGATGACAGTTTCAGAACCTTTAAATGGCTTCCCACCCAGGTTGGTGTAATCATTGCACAAATGTGCAAACCCAGATTTAGGGTGGGTAGGCTCCGGATTAGAACCAGCTGCTTGAGCATTCGTGACAAGGTCAAGAAGTTGCTGGGCAGTCATAAAAACTCCATCTTGGGGAGTAGCACTAGATTGACCGGCGCTGGGACGGCTAGGTCTAACCATTTCTCTTCCTTTAGAAAGGAATAAAGAAGAAGAAAAAGGTTATTCACAAAAGGAATATCAAGCAATCTTGATAGATAAAACAAGGAATCATAAAGAAAATAGGATGAATCGGTACGAATACTCGAATTAAATCCTAAGGCACGACTCCTAAGAAGGACTTAGGACTATGATCCTTGTTAAATTATTCTACATTGTTCGGAAGTTTGGCTCCGATACCAAGCTGCGACGCCCCACCTCTATACCCACGCTAGCCAAGGACACTACGGTGTAATGCCGTCAACTAGCACGGAGAATAAGGCTGTTGAGGAGCGACCATCTGTATAATTGCTTTGTGCGAGTACCGATATGCCCGATAAGATGTAACTTACATTTATTTTCAAGAGGACATCCGACATACCGACACAAACTCAACACTACTACACAGTGGCTATAGTGTCTTCGGAAACCAATATAGAAATAAACATAACACAAATCAGTCACAGATAATTCATATCACAAAGGCGGAAGAAGATATGAATATATAACTAACACATGAAAGTGTACATCAGAGTAGTGGTCAAAAAGATCCACAATAATACAAAAGAATAGCAACACGTGCTATACAAAAGAATACAACTATGAGTCCATATCTCAAGTGTATACAACAAAATAAACTACTAATCTAAGTAGTTAACCAAAAGTCAGAGAAATCAATCCCAAGTGAGAAGTCAAGCTGAAGCACCTGTAACATCTCGGTCTGACCCGAGTATTATTTAATAAGAAAATAATAAACGGATCAGTCTAGCTATAAATATGAGACGACATGATATAGAATAAGAGATATGGCATAAACATATGATAACCATACGGGCATACTACAATAAGTATGTAATTGAAACTCAACATGAGATTAATCAATATCACAAAAATCTTCACAAAGATTCAAAAAGGGTATCATGCCCAAAACTTGTATTCACAACAAGTCAATGACACACGAATTCACCAATGCACAAAAATTGATAAATCATATCAATGAAAATCACTAAAATTGGTGAAGCATAAATTCCAGAATTCAACACACAAAATCCAAAAATCATAAAAAGGGGGAGGGCCTATCACACGAACGGGAGCATGAAAACTCACCTACATATGTATCACACGAACGAGACGCTATCTCATGGTAGCTAGCCATTAATTTTTGACACACGAATGGCCCGAAGACCATGGGGCGCTACCCCACCAATTTGAGTCGAAACTCCACAAAACGGGGTTTAGTCTAACCTCGCAAACAAAGAGACATCGCACAATTGCTAGTCTAAATCTTAAAATGATCGTCATGATCAAAGAGAAGTGTCAATTACAGTAAGCTAGTAAATATATGAGCTTAGCTTTATGTCCCATAACCACTAGCTTAAATTAAATATTTACGAACAAATTGTAGATTTCCACTAGAAAATTGTCACAAGAGATTCAATCGATACCGAATCCATCAAAATGGATATTCCAAAAATTCCCGAAGAAAAGAAGTCATCAAAGTTAATAACAAATGATAACAACAAATAGGGAAATAACACGAAACGATTAAATTCGGAAACCGTGCAAAACAGGCAAAATAGGCAAAACAGCAACAGGTCGGTCGGCCGGCTACAGAGCTCGGTCGACCGGACCTTGTTCTAGAAAAATTCTCGGGAAGCAGGTCGGTCGACTGAGCTCTGTAGTTGGTCGACCAGACCTGAGACAGAGAAGTGCTATGCACTTTTAGTAGCAGGTCGGTCGACCGGCTACAGGGCTCGGTCGGCCGAACTACAAATTTCTGCAGTTCCTGCCCTTTTGCAATGAAGTGCAAATTCCTCCAAAACGCGACCGTTCGAGCAATGGACCTAAGGAGCCTTAGCCAATTGATAACCCCAGCTCCATTAGCTCTCCGATCCGCCACCAAAAACATGTTCAAACATCAAAGTTATGATTATTAAAGAATTGAACCCAAAACACCAAAAATTAGAATATTCACTAAATCAATCCAAACCAAAGGCAATTGCACACGAATAAGTGTTAGGAATTCATACCTAACAATCGAAGATAATTATAGACAAAGATGTGAGATAAAAATCTCACCTTTGAACCCAAACAAATGAAGATGAAGCTTGAAAGCAAAGGATAATCAACCACTCTTCAAATCCAACTCAAGAAGCTTGATTCTAAGCTTAAAAGAAGAACATTCCCAAAATTAGGTTTAGGAATTTCTGAAATTGATTAAGAGAATGAGTTGGAGAAGATGAAGAGAAACTTACCAATGGGTTCTCTTGAATTTGGAGCTAGAAGTTGGATTTGCTAATGAAGACTAGGGTTTTGGAGTTTTAATTTCTCATCTCTCCCACCATTGATGCTTTAGAACTGAAAAGAGGAGGAAGTGAGAGTGAATGGGGAGGAGTGGTTCAGATTTGAGTATAAGTTAAACATAGGGCTGAACCCAAACCCAAACCCAAAGTGAAAATGATCAAATTTTTGACTAGCTCCAAACATATCAATGTTTATACTCAAAAAGGTTGCAAACAACATTTTGAACTCGATGGGAGGGGTCTCGAATCCCAATTCGACTGTTTGCAAAAAGTGACTTTTTGGACTAAAATCCGACGAATGATAAAATATTTAAATAAAATATTTAAATATAAAAATCGATAAATATGCGGGTTGTTACACTTTTGCCTGCAGTTTGTTTGTGTTTGATTTTGCAGGTTTCAGGATTATTCTAGGTATGGATTGGTAGAGCAGATATGATGCTAGGATATTTTACCAAGATAGGAAAATATCATTGAGATAACCTGATAGTAGCGACCGAATTATACACTCAGTTGAGAATTCAAGTCCAGAAGTTCATGCTTTATTGCGTGCCACAGAAGTGGAAGATGAATTTAATTGGTTCTTAGTTTTAAGAGAATTTATAGACGATTTTGAGCTGGTTATAAGACTACCACCAAAATTTGCTATTGAGTTTCGTGTAGATCTTGCACTTGGAGTTGAACTCGTTAGTAGATCAGCTAGCAGGATGATACCTGCCGAGATGAAGGAGTTAAAGCGCAGCTAGTGAACTTGTAAGGGAAGAATTTTATTATATCAAGAAGTTCGCTTTAGGAAGTGGCCATGGTGTTCGTGAAGAAACCGGATGGATGGTTGAGATTATTTATTGATTATCATAAGCTGAATGATAAGACGATAAGAATAGATATCCTTTGCTGAGATTGGTGATTTATTGAATTAGTTGAGTGTGCCAAAGTATTTTCCCAGTTGAATTTGGCAACATGATTCATCAAGTGAAGGTGGCGGAGGACAGTATTCCTTTGAAGATGTTCAAATGATAAATGGTTCGTATGAATGGTTAGTGATGCCATTCAGATTGACTAATGCTCCTGCTTTCTTTATGGACTTGAATGATTTGGATTTTCTGAGAGCACTTGAATGGGTTCTTGTTAGTGTTCATTGATGACATTTTGATATATTTTAAGGATGAAAGAGATCATGAGAATCATCTTAGAATAATGCTTGAGACGTTGAGGAAACATTCACAAACGGTGAAGTTTTCATAGTGTCATTTTTGGAAGAGAGAAATGAAGTTTCTTAGTCATGTAGTTTTAGAGAAATGTTTGTCCATGGATCTAGCTAAGATCGAAGCTATTAATAACTGGAAGAGACCTAAGACGGTGATAGAGGTAAGGAGTTTCCTTGGATAAGCAAGCTATTATTGGAGATTCATTAAGGATTTATCTCGGATTGCAGCACTCTTGACTAAACTAACCGGGAATGACATAAAGCATGTTTGGTTCATTAAATGCAAGGAAGCATCCCTTAAGTTATAACATTTATTGACTAATTCGCCGTAGTAGTTGTTCCGGATGGAAATCATGATTTAGTGGTGTATACAACTGCATGTAGAATAGGATTAATATTGATGCAAAGGAATAAAGTAATTGCTTATGCTTTTCGACAGCTCAAACCACATGTAATTAGATATCCGACTCATGATTGGAGTTGGCAGCGGTGATTTTCGCATTGAAAGTGTGGAGACACTACTTCTTAGGAGAATGATTCGAGCTGTATATGGATCATAAGTCATTGAGGTATTTATTCTTTCAAAAAGAGTGGGATATGAAACCGCAGAGGTGGCTACAGGTTTTTGCAGCTTATGATTTTGATATTGAGTATATGCCACGGAAAGGAAATAAAGTGGCATATGCATTTAGTAGAAAACATCATAATGTGGTGTTAGCTATGTTGGCGAAATAGAAGGATTTAAAGGCATTGACTACTTACAAGGTGTACTTAAGATCAACTGCTAGTTCTAGTCAAAGTACTGCCATGTTGTCTTGCTTGAAAGTTCAATCAATATTGATCGAAAGGATCGCTTCTAAACAAAGAGATGATGCATTACTTGCCAAAAGGATCAGAAGATTGGAAGGTGGAACTTAGATTGATGATTTAAAAGATTTTAGTCTTGCTAGAGGGGATGGTTAAAGAAGAAGGGATGGTTGTGTGTTCCATATGTTGGTGACCTAAGGATGGAAGTTGTTAGGGAATGTCATCGATTGAAGTTTACTATGCATTTCGAAGGAACTAAGATGTATTAGGATGTACAAAGAAGGTTCTTCTTGGAAGGTATGAAAATGGATGTAGATTTATGGGTGAAATAATGTTTAAATTGCCAACTAGTAAAAGCCAAGCATCGAAAGCCAAGTGGTTCGCTTCAACCTTTAGATATACCAGTTTGGAAGTGGTATTCGATATTTATTGATTTTGTTGATGGGTTTGCCAAGGTCGAATGGAGAAAATGAAAGTATTTGGGTCATATTGGATAGACTGACCAAGAGTGCACATTTCATTCCCGTTAATTCAACCAGAATGACATCTGTATTGGCTAAGTTCTTTAAGAAGAGTATTGTTAGACTACATAGAATTCCTAGTTGTATAGTCAGTGACAGAGACACTTTGTTCAATAGTAAATTCTAGAAAAGTTTAGGAAGTGTTGGGTACCAAGCTTAATATGAGTACCGCTTATCACCCATAGACAGACGGACAGACAAAGAGAGTCAATAAGGTACTTGAAGCCTTGTTGAGAGCTTGTGCACTAGCTTTTGGTGGGTCCTGGGAAGACCGTTTGCACCTGTTCGGTTTTTCTATAATAATAGTTATCAGACTAGCATAGGAATGTGGCCATTCAAAGATTTGTATAGAAGGCCATGCAAATCACCAACAAGTTGGAGATCGGAGATAGATTGGTCCTTGGTCTAGATACAGTGAGAGAAGCCACAAAGAAGATTGAGTTAATCCGGTTTAGGATGAGGGAAGCGCAGTTTAGGCAAAAAAGTTACGTAGATAAAAGACATAAGGATTTGTAGTTCTTAGTTAGAGATCATGTTTTCATTAAAATATCATCGATAAAGGGTGTGGTATGAGTTGGAAGTCATGGAAACCGGCATCGAGATATGTTGGACCGTTCCTTATTATAGAGAGGATCAAGAAACTCACATACTGGGTAAAGTTACCTAGTAGTTTGGCAAGAGTCCATAATGTTTTTCATGTTTCTTATCTTAGAAAGCATGTGCATGATCCAGAGACTATTATTGCTCCGACTGCATTGGAAGATTTAGTAGTTGAACAAGATCTGACTCTTGTTAGGTAGGTAATTCATGTTGTAGCGAGAGATGAGAAGAAGCTAAGAAACAAAATAGTAAAGTTAGTGAAGGTCCAGTGGAGTGACAATGAGAAAGATTGTACTTAGGAGATGGACGACAGGATTATAGAGACTTATCTTACATTGCTTCGAGAGTATGTTTTATATTTTTCGTATATTGGTTTTTTGCTAGTTTGGTAGGCCAGTGCTATTGTTTTATGATGTTACAGATGTCTGCATGATTGATATACTTATTATGTGGTCCTTAATTTAGAGGACGAAATTCCTTAAAGAGGGGAGCCTATAACACCCCTTATTTTGATTAAAATTATTCAGGAGATTTAGTTAGGTAAATTACATAGAATAACGTGATGTGTAGTAAGATAAAGAGGATGAGATTTGATAAATAACAAGGTGAGCCTTAACTAATAAATTGTTAAGATTGTTTTACAACTAAACACATACAAGAATGCATGAGAAGGGCAAAGAAGGAATAGATCTACCTTTATCCCTTAAACCCTTACCCCTCATTCGTTCTTATTTTTTCAAAAATCCACTAAGTAAGAACCAAGAACAAGGTCGGCCATTGACAAGCTAGATAAGAGGAAATATAAAGGGGATTTAGGAGACTAAGCCAAGGAAAACATTCTCCATCAAATCTCAACCCCATTATTCAAATCTAAGATGAATAATAATAGTCCATCTCATTTTTATACTTATTGATTTCAAATCTTAATGGATCTTGATTCGTGATGATGTTACGATGTGCCATGTTTGATTTTATCATTGTTTGGATAGCATAATGATTTATTGGAATTTTTATGAAATTATTTTAATAGGTTTTAGGGGTAAAACCTAAGTTTTTTTAAATCTCCAAACATTTTGATTTTTGGATATGTTGTGTAAAACATAATTTTAGAAATGATTTTTTAATCTTATAATTTTCCAAATTAATAGGAATATTTTATGAATTTCCTGAGAGAGAAAGGGGACTTATTTCGAGCTTTAATTATTAAAAATAATTAAATAATGATTTTGGTCTTAAAATTTTTAAATGTTAAAGAATTTGTTGATTCTGATTTTTGGTGAATTTTGGGGATTTTTCCCAAAAGATTATGATCTTATATGAATTTATTATGCTAGAAAAGCTTATAATAGAAATAAGGGTTTACCGCATATCACATATCTTTGTATTATTGTATTTGCATACGGGTTTCAGGCTTAAAGCCCAAGTGCATTATTCTCGGCCCAAATATATTACAAAGTGTATAAATACAATGCCGAGAGTAATAATATCTGTAACACATTTATTTCTTCTACATCAATAAAGAAATCAAACTATCTTTTTGCATCATCTCTCATTTCTACATTCAGGAGTCAGTTCAAATTCAATACATAGAAACTGATCAGAAGCCAATATCAAATCTTTTCATGGTATCAGAGCAAAACGCCTTACGGCGACTTCATCAGAAATATCATCATCATCTGAAGGCTCTTAACCCATCAGGTGAAATCTCATCATTTGGGTTAGTAATAGAATTTGCTATCTTAATTTGAAAAACAAGTACCATACCAAGAAATCAGATAGACTTCTGATTGCAACAAGTTTTTCATCAAAGATCAAATCAAATTCGCAGCAAGAAAATTCAGAAAATCAGAAAAAAAAACCAATTCAAGAAAACAACAAAACTCAACAGAAAGGAATTGCCTCGCCAAGAATCATCAGAAGCAGTTTCATCATTTGAATCTTGGCTCCAACTAACCTGTTTCTTGCCATAGTCAGTGTAATCTTGTATTGGTTATTTTATCGAATCTTCAAGATAGATCCATCTGTTCAGTTTTCTGTAATAATGACTGAAGGAGATAATGCCTCAACTACATCAGATAATACCAATAACCCACTGCAGCAAACTCTAACTGATGCAATAGAAAGATTAATCAAAACAATGATCAGTCCTCAAAGTCAGTTAATCATTTTTCATCTTGAAGAGGACAACTATCTCTTGTGGAAGTTGTAAGTTGAAACAGCAATGCAAGGATATGGGCTAGAAGGTTTCATTCTTGGATCTATCCCAATTCCTCCAAGATTTATCACTGATTCACAAAACAAAATGATTAGCAATGAGGAATACACAAAATACTACAGACAAAATAGATTAATAAGTTCTTGGCTGTTGTCTTCCATTGATACAAAATTGCTATCACAAGTTATAGGGTGCAAGTCAGCAAATGACATATGGATTACGGTTGAAAGGATAATTAACACTCAGTCAGCTGCCAAAGTTATGCACTATAAACGACAGTTGCAAAATATTACTAAAGGGAATCAATCAATAAGAGATTACTTGTCACAAGTGAATAACATCTGCAATATGTTGGATACTGCAGGACACAAAGTGTCTGAAACAAAACAAGTATTAAGTGTCTTGAATGGACTTAGTGAAGAATATGAAGCAGTTGTTGCAGTTGTGTCATCTCAACCAACCTTGCCATCTGTACAGTTTGTTCATGCAACACTTCTTGCACATGAGGCAAGAATAGATCACAAAAAGCCTCAAGATACAGATATGTCAGTCAATTATGTCTACAATTCAAGAAACAAAGGGCAAAATCAAAATAAACAAGGTCATACACAACAAAGAGGAGGCAGTTCAAATAGATCTAGAGGCATAGGCAGGTGGAACAACAACAACAACAGACCCAAGTGTCAAATTTGAGAAAAAGTTGGTCATACAGCAATGAAGTGTTATTTCAAATTCAATGCTAACTATGTGCCAAATCAGAATCAAAGTAATCAAGGAAATGGAAAAGCCAGTGTAAACATGATTCATAATCAATCTGACAGCAATGGTAATGGTGAAGTTAATCAAAGCACTATAACAACATCAGAACACATACATGATGAAAGCTAGTACCCAGATTTAGGAGCAACCAATCACATAACAAATAATCTAGACAACTTAAATCTTGGCAACAAGGAATATAGAGGTAAACAGTTAATATGCATGGGGAATGGTGAGTCTGCGAATATTACTCACACTGGCAAGACCGGCATTGATAGCAAAAGACAATTATATTTGAATAACTTGTTGAGAGTTCCCAAAATAAAGAAAAATCTTATTAAATGTGTCACAATTTGCAAAAGATAACAATGTACACTTTGAATTCTTTCCAGATTATTGCTTAGTTAAAGACATACCGACTAATGAAATTTTTTTGCAGGGTGAAGCTGTGAAGGGATTGTACAGATTCAATCTCAAAAACAAAAGCAAATCAGAGAAAAATCAGAAGTGTTGTAACTTAGGTGAAATTGGTCAAACTGAGGAGAATAGAAGTGTGTTTGACTTGTGGCATTATAAACTTGGTCATGCAAACACAAATTTTGTGAAACAAGAACTTGAGAAAAATAAAATCATGTTTGATCATGTTTTACCATATATTTGTAGATATTTCCAATTGGGTAAAAGTCATAAATTACCTTTTAATGACTCCTCAACTAGTTATTCAAAACCTTTAGAATTGGTTGCAACTGACTTATGGGGACCTGCTCCAATTTATTCAGATTATGGTTGTAGATATTATATATCTTTCATTGATGCATACTCAAGATATACTTGGATATATTTTCTGAAAGCCAAATCAGATACTTATAATGCTGTGATACATTTCATATTATTAGCTGAAAAACAGACTAGAAATCAAGTCAAAATTATTCAGTCAGATGGTGGTACTGAGTACAAATCACTTAGCAATTTCTTTGCTAAGAAAGGAATTATACACAGAATCACATGTCTTTATACATCAGAACAAAATGGTCTAATAGAGAGAAAGCACAGACACATTGTTGAAACTGGGCTAACACTACTTTCTCAAGCATCACTGCCACTAAAATTCTGGCTTGATTCCTTTAACACTGCTGTCTATTTAATTAATAGACTTCCCATAAAGATTCATTAAGGAATCAGTCCAGTAGAGAAATTATTAGGTGTTAAACCAGATTATCGAAGCTTGAAAATATTTGGATGTTTATGCTTTCCTCATATAAGACTATACAATAACAATAAATTGTGCTTCAGGGCAAAACCATGCACGGAACAAATCAAAAGGGATATAAATGTCTTGATGAAAATGGGAAAATCTTAGTTAGTAGACATGTTGTATTTAATGAACATGTTTTTCCCTTTAGCAATAAAAGCATTAAAACAACTCAAAAAGTTTATAACCCAAGAAGTTTTATTCCTAGTATACCTGTTTGCAGTGATGTTCTTTGTCCTCAGTTGAAAGGACTGCTGGAGTTAATGATCCACAACTCACTGTGTCAAATCAACCAGGTCATGAACCATTGAGCTCATCTAGCTATCTCAATCAAACACCTGTGAATTCAAGACATTCAACACAGTCAGTCAATGAAGAAGAGTCAACAAAGGCACAAGAGCAGTCAGAAAATGATAACAGTCAAACAAGTGTAGAAAAATCACCAGAGACAAGAAGAGGACATCCAATGATTACAAGACCAAAAAGTGGAATCTTCAAACCAAAACTGTATAGAGCAGAATCAGTTATAGAGGAACCAGAAACCTTTGAGCAAGATGCAATGAACAAGTACTGGAAGATAGCAATGGATGAAGAATACAATGCTTTAATAAAGAACAATACTTGGGACCTTGTACATCCAACAGATAATAAGAATATTATAGGATGCAGGTGGACATACAGAATCAAAAAGAATCCAGATGGGACCGTGTCTAGATACAAAGCAAGACTTGTAGCAAAGGGTTACACACAACAATATGGATTTGATTTTAATGAAACCTTTCTCCAGTGGTTAAACCAACCACTATAAGAATTATTTTGAGTATTGCTCTGTATAATTAGTGGAATATTAGACAATATGATGTCAACAATGCATTCCTGAATGGAACTCTACAAGAAGAAACATATATGGAGCAGCCTCTTGGTTACAGGCAGAACTCAAGTCAAGTTTGCAAACGTAAAAAGGCTATATATGGTCTTAACCAGGCTCCAAGAGTCTGGTTTGACAAACTGAAAGCCACATTGATTCAACTTGGCTATCATTCTACCAAATCAGACAACTCTTTATTCATTAAAGTTAATGATAGAACAAGTATTTACATTTTAATATATGTTGATGATATTGTCATTACAGGTAATGATGAGAATGAAATTAAGAGTCTTGCTGAATGTCTAGACAATAAATTTTCCATCAAGGACTTGGGCTCATTGAACTACTTCTTAGGGATTTAAGTAAAGAGAAAATCAAAATCAGAAATTTTCCTTTGTCAAAAGAAATACATTCTGGAGCTACTGACTAAAACTAAAATGGATAGTGCCAAGCCCCAGCCTACCCCAATGATAAGCCATCAATACTTATCTAAAAACAGGGGAGAATACATAACAAACATCAAGCAATACAGAAGTGCTGTTGGTGCTTTACAATATTTAACTACTACAAGACTAGACATCTCTTTTAGTGTTAACAAAGTTTGTCAATTTATGCAGGAACCAAGAGATGATCACTGGAAAGCAGTAAAGAGAATATTGAGATACTTAAAAGGAACAGTCAACTATGGACTGCATATAAAGAGAGGCAAACATCTAAATATCACTGGTTACACTGATGCTGACTGGGGAACAGACCCAGATGATAGGAAATCAACTACAGGTTATTGCATATACATAGGAGACAACCCAGTGTCATGGTGTTCAAAGAAGCAGTCAGTCATCTCCAGATCCAGCACAGAGGCTGAATACCGAAGTGTTGCAAGTGCAACAGTGGAAATTATGTGGATGCAGTACTTGCTACATGAATTAAACATCAAACAACATGTCAAACCAACGTTATGGTGTGATAATCAAAGCACAATATACATGTCAGCTAACCCAGTTCTTCACTCAAGGACCAAACATGTAGAAATAGACCTCTACTTTGTCAAAGAACAAGTTCAGAAAGGAAACTTACATATTAATCACTTACCATCTGCTTACCAGAGAGCCGACACACTTACCAAACCGTTGTCAAGACAAAATTTCATCAGATTCAGAAATGATCTGAAGGTTGTTGCTAGTCATGATGATTTGAGTGAATCCAAGGAAGTCTCAGGAGCACAGTGCAATAAAGTCGAGAGCTTTAGCACAGAAGGCAATAGATCTGTTAACAACATCAACACCATGTCTAGCAACAGTAATGAAGAAATTTCTTTTGATAAGAGAATTATTCGAGCATCTACTTCAGAGCATCAATGGAACTTCAACACCAAGACTAGCAATTCCGACACTAAAAGTCACGGATCTGCCACTAAAGTCAACAGAACGAGAGACAAAAGAGTTGAACAAGACTCGCATAGCAAAAGCATCAGAGTAAACTCAGTATAATTGTAAATCTCTCAGATCTGAAGAAGTTTTTGCTCTGAATTGAAGAAAATCTCACAAATCTCATATGACGGCGCAAAAGAGTGAAGAAGACATGGAAATCCTAACGTTGGTTTGAGGGGGAGCAATAAAAATGGGGGTTTACCACATATCACATATCTTTGTATTATTGTATTTGCATACAGGTTTTAGGCTTAAAGCCCAAGTGCATTATTCTCGGCCCAAATATATTACAAAGTGTATAAATACAATGTCGAGATTAATAATATCTGTAACACATTTATTTCTTCTACATCAATAAAGAAATCAAACTATCTTTTTGCATCATCTCTTATTTCTACATTCAGGAGTCAGTTCAAATTCAATACATAGAAACTGATCAGAAGCCAATATCAAATCTTTTCAGCTTATAATAATTTTAAATAATTAGTGACTATTTAATGGGTGAAAAAATAATTTTGGGAATAGAAATTGGATTTGCAGCAGATTTCTGAAAAGTAAGTTTGTCGATGTTACTTCTTACCAATAGAAAATTGATAAGGATTTGGAGTTGGCGAAAAGATATTGCTTATTTGAGAAATAAATCGGTTTTAATGTTATTTACAAGATTGAAATGGCGTTGACAGTTGATGCCGCAGTCCATCTATGACGCATCCATGAATGTCAACGTCAACGTGAATGGAGGCGTACGATATCAACATAAGTTAGTATGTAATAAACCCATTAAGTTTGAAATGATGTTCGACGTCCTTTATTCAATGCCGACATTTATCAATCTTGTCATGCCACATATTTTCATAAAGGTTTTAAACAATGACGCTACCCATTGTTTTTAAAAGTCTATAGGGTGGATCTTGTAGTGTATATGCAAGTATATGTGACTAAATATATGATGCAACTAAAATAATATTAATCTAAGTAAATATAAAATAAGCACACCATAATTTTATACTGGTTCAGACCTCCTGTCCTACGTCCAGTCCCAAAGCTCCCCTTCGGAATTCGACTATCAAAAACCCTTGCTTCTCCCGGAGGAATAGGCTTGGTTACAATAAGTTGTTCTTGTCAAATGTGTGTTCTAGTGTAACACGGATGTTGACTAATTAGTACAACTGCTTCCAATACATATCTAAAGAATATTGTATATGAAGAACTAAGTATATGGAAGAGTGAATGTAAGGAAAGATTGCTAGAGTGCAGAGATCAAGAATATAGGATAGAGTATGGAATTAGAAAGCATAAGTAAGTAAGGTAAGTATTTTTCTCTTGATTCTTGATGCTATATATAGTTGTAGATAGGTATCTTGAGTAGCTGCATCCGTTAACGAACGCTCTAAAGTTGCTTCTGTTGATGGTGAAGAGTTGTGGCGAAGAGAAGCAAAGATGTCCATTCGCATGTGGCAGTTGCAGTTCTTATCTGAAATTCGAGTTTGAATTCATACGTCTGGTATTTGCTTCAGACGTCTGATACTATATATTTTTTGAACATGGTAGATTTTCAGACGTCTGAGTGCTATTACTAGATGTCTGGATTAGCCTGTTTGTTTTTCCAGAGAACATTTCCAGACGTCTGGCTTATGCACCTAGACGTCTGATCTTGGTGCTTGTCTGTTTTTGTGTATCTTTTCTTTTGCTTCTTTGTACCTATCGATTTGTAGTCTCTTGTAGTGTTCTTTGAGCCTTGTTCTTGTCTTTCTAGTGATGTTGTTCTAGCAAGTACTTGTATATATAAATATATATGTATATTTGATTACCATTGTATAGTTGTTGTCATCGAAACCGTAGATTGGATTTCCAAACAGTGTCCTCCCTTTTGATGATGACAACTATACAATGTACTTAGATATAATTTTATAAATCTCCTCCTGAATATATGCTTACCGTTATTTCTCCTCCTTTGGCATTATAAAAAAGTATTAATATCTATAATTTAGATAGCATGTACACACTGTTAATCTGGAATATTTACTAATTGCCAGAAGGTTATAACAATTTACTATAATTACGTAGAAGTGACAAACCAGAAAGCACTTTTTATAATCATTAAACACAGTAATTACATGCATAGATTTTTGATTTCAATACAAAAGATGGAAACTATTGAAAAACATCTATGGATCATTTGGGGAAGCTTTAGCTTGAGCATCTCCTTCATCTTCATTCTTTGAAGAACTATCTTGGTTTTTAGGAGATATTGAAGTATGTTCGAGAGGTTATTTTTCCTTTTGAAATAGTTTGGAATGTTTTGAATGAGGAGGAGAAGGCATTGGAGTTGGTCAATCTTTCTAAGGTGGTGTAGGGCCACAGACTCATTGAAGAACCTCTTTTAGAACGGATAAAGTTGTTGAAAGCGATGTTTCAACTGTGGCTACGCGAGAAGCAAACGTCGTTTCAAAGCTATCAATACACTTTGCTAATATTTTTTGATTTCTTGATAAGATAAGTTGATTTTGGAGAGTTAAGTCTTGAATACTTTCATTTGGATTGGTCTTAGTGCGAGTCTCCAAAATGCCATCTTGGCATGGATAGTCAAAAGGTGCAGCAGGAGGAGGAGTTTGTTCATGATGTTGTTCCTCTTCTTGTGATGGTTGTGGAGGTTGTTGATGGGGTTGAGGCCTAGCTTGTTCGGCTTGTTGACGATGTTGCGTCCACTCTTCAAATGACATAAAATCCGGAGGATTTTCTGGTAAGTGCATAAGAGAGAAGTACTTTGAGGAGGCGTACTTGGGAGAAATCTCTTCAAAAGTCGATAAATACGATGGAATGTTGTGAGCTTTCAGAAGACGCATGATGTAGGTAGGGTAGATGATGGATGAACGTGATCGAGTCCAATAATATTTAAGCTCGTCAAATATGAATTTCACCAAATTTACCCTTGTTCCACAAAAGATGGCATATAGAGCTTTGTGCTCAAATTCCGTTATTTGCTCGTTACTGCCAAGGCAAGGAATGATTGCGTTGATAATCATCCCGGTGAGGAGTCTTGCCTTAGGTCGTAAGTGTTTGGAAGCAAATCTTGGCATTTCACCTTCCCAGATTTGGTGGGTAACATTATCTCTTGGTTTTAGGCGCATATCCGGGATGTTATATAAATCTTCTCTAGAGTCGGAACAACCTAGAGTACGGCCTATAATTCCCAAAGTTAGACGAATAGTGTTGCAGCACACACTTGACCAAAGCTAATTATCATCATTGTCGATATTCCATACGACAGTGCTATCTTGATTACCATAGAAAAGGAATATGGCGAGCCGATCGATTTGGACATTATTCGAATTGAAGGAAATCAATGTTTCTAACCCAGCATTTTTGCACATTTCATCCAAATCGTACATAGGAAATTTAAGTTGATTATAGAAAGGACCTGTATGTAGCTTTTTCTTCTGAATATCGTCATATCTTTTGATTGAATGACGCACTCTATTCATCCATCTCTCAATTTGATCATCAGTGCACACTTGCGGGTTGGAGGATGTGGCTTGCTCTTGCTTTCCCTTAGAAATTTTAGGGTTTTAGTTTTGGGCTCCATGATCGAGCGAATTTATGGAGATTGCGATATGGAGAGTTAGGGTTTTGGATATGAAAGAGAAACAAAATGAAATGTGAGGTAGAAATTTGGGAAAAATAGTCGTTATAAGGTTACTAAAGGTTGTCGATTGAATTTCAGACATCTGATTTTAACCTAGAATGAAGACAGTAAATATGTTCAAACGTCTGGAAGTTGTTGGGAGATGTCTGGAATAGATAGAGTTGTAAATTCTAAAGATGAAAAGTGTTGTAAGATGTTTGGATATAGAATCAGACGTCTGGAATATGCAGAAGTGTATTTTTTGAAGTCAGACTCTTTTCTCAAACATCTAGATATAATATCAAACATCTGGAAATAGCTTGAATTTGTATCTTAAGGAGGTAGAGACTTTGTTTAGACGTCTGGTCACTATTTCAGACATCTGAAATAGATTGATTTGTATTTTTTATGAGGCATAGATAATTGTCAAACGTCTGGATGCATGTATCAGACATATGATACATGCACAGTAGTAAAAAAATGGTGTGTCACAAAGATGTCAGACATCTAAGGCATTGTTTAGCCTTCTGAAATGTGCAATATCTCTAAAAATAAAATCATTTTGAAAGATTATGCATGCTTTTTGAGGTATCAATTTTATTGAAATATAATATCATGATTTGTGAAAACAAAAACAAATATAAGTAGATAAAAATACAATAATTTTTTTTATTGAGATGAAGATGGAGCATTGCGATCTTCAGAAGTGCTATCCTTCCATGGCTATTATCTAAAAATCATCGTTTGAAGCTTCTTTATAATTTTTTGGTTCAAAATTTGACACAAATGCAATATGACTTATTTGGTTAAGTTGATTTCTAGTTATTCTGGAATTAAGATCCCCAATGATATTATCTTTTGGATGATCTTTTAGAATTCTAGGGGATGACACTAAAGTTGTATTTTGTGCATTTGTCTCATTATTAGATTAGTTTGTTGTATTTATTAGTGGAATAATTTCTTCATCGTCATTAGTATGATTGTTAAGGAAATTTTCATCAAATGAAACATGTAAACTTTCTTCAATAGTGTTAGTGCGTTTACTAAAAATTCTATACGCCTTGCTATAATCCGAATATCCAATAAAGATTCCTTCATCGGCCTTCGAGGCGAATTTGCCTAAATTATCTTTTGTATTTAGTATAAAACATTTTGATCCGAAAGTTTTAAAGTATGATACTTTAGGTTTTCTTCCAAAAAATATTTTGAAACAAGTATGTTTAGTCATAGGTCGTATGGTTACTCGATTCAAAACATAACAAGCCGTAGTAATTGCTTCAGCCAAAAAATATTTTGGTAAACCACTACTGTTTAATAGTGTCCGTGCATATTCTTGTAGCGTGCGATTTTTTCTTTCTACTACACCATTTTGTTGAGGTGTGCAGAGAAAAGAGAAATTATGACTTACGCCCTTTTTATTAGAAAAATTAGTAAAAAGATCATTTTCGAATTCTCCACTGTGATCACTACGAATATTCTTAATTTTCAAATCCATTTGAGTTTTAATTCTTTTAGCAAAAATTTTAAACGTACCAAAAGTGTCATTTTTATTTTTGAAAATAAAATCCATGTATATCTTGAAAATCATCAACTATTACAAAAACATATTTGTTGTGATTTATAGATCGTACTTGAGTTAGACCAAGTAAATCTAAATGTAATAATTCTAATGGTTGTTTTGTAGAAGCATTATTTTTATATTTAAAAGAGCTTTTCTTTAGTTTTCCGATTTGACAATTGTCACATAAATTTTCTACTTTATAATTTATTTTAGGTAAACCTCTAACTAGCTCATATTTTCTAATTTATTAATATACTTAAAATTAATATGACAAAATCGTTTATGCCACAACCATGGATCGTCATGTTTGGCGGTTAAGCATAAGTTTGAATTTTGATTTATATTCATATTTAAGATATAAATATTTTTATTTCTAAGACCCTCAAAGGTAAGTTGTTTGTTATTGTCGAAAATATTACATCTATCTATTTCGAAATTAATTTGAAAACCTTTATCGCATAATTGACTAATGCTAAGTAGGCCGTGTTTTAAATTTTCTACTAACAAAACATTTGTAAAAATAGGAGAGTTAGAAATACCAGAGTTGATGACTTCTCTGATGCCAACAACATATCCTTTTGAGTTATCTCCAAAAGTTACCGTTTCACCATCAATGTATGTGATATTTGATAACATTTTTGAGTTTCGGTCATATGCATGGAGCAGCCACTGTCAAGTATCAATTTCTCCTTATTTTTTATTTTGGGTACCTGCAAAGCAAAAAATGATTTAATTGGTACCCATAAATTTTGTTAGGGTCCTAGATGTTAGGAGGAGCAACACCCAAGAAGGTTTGGTACCTTTATGAACATAATTTTAATTATAAACTATGTTATTTAGAAAACTATTAATATGTTTTTGTCTAATCAAATTATTTTTTGTCTTAGGAATCAAATTTTTATATTTTGGTATTCGTGTTAGACTTAGGTGATCTTTTAGTCTTTTGATAAATAAAACTATATTTCTTAATATTATTCCCTTTTGTTTAGGAATATTTTTAAATCCTATTCCATTTCTATTACCTGACGGTTTTGAAGTAAATTTTGAAACATTATTTATAATTTTATCTAATTTATCTTTTAATTCAAAATTTTCAATTTTCAATGTTTCTATATTATTTTTCTAGTTGATATTTTCTTTTAACAAGTTATGTTTTTCTAGTTTAACTTTTCCAAAATCAATAGACATAGTCTCATTTTCAACTAAACTACTTTTAATTTTTTCTTGAGATAATTCTAGTTCCTCCTCTAAAATAATTTTTCATCTTTTAACATTCCTATTTCAAGTTCTAATCTATTTATTTTGGCTATGTGTTCTTTATTCAATTTTTTAATTTGTCTAAATTTATCATCTAATTCCATGCTAAGCTCTAATAATTCATCATAGCTAAGTTCAGGAAATACCTTATCAGTTTGTACCACAAAACATTCATTAGCTTGTTCTCCATCACTATCGTTGTCGCTATCTGGTGATGATGAAGAGTCCGAATCATCCATGTTACTTTGAAAGCTTTCTTCTTTTTGAATTTCTCAAATTTGTTCTTCTTTTTATCATTGTTGAACTTGGGGCAATCTTTCTTCATATGTCTAAATTGATCACATTCATAGCATTTGATTGACGTTTAATTTATTAAGCTCGATTTTCCTCCTTTATGAAATCTGGTCATTTATTAAACTTCTTGAATTTGCTGTAATTTTTGGCAATAAATACGATTTCTTCTTCGTCTAAGTCGGAGTCTTCATTTGTTGTTGGAAATGCTATGTTTTTCTTCTCCGAGTTCTATTCTTTTCTTGCCTGTAGATTAGCTTCATAAGACATTAAATTTCATATCAATTCTTCAACTAAGAGTGTTGAGAGGTCATTAGCTTCTTCGATAGCCAATACCTTTTCTTTTTCACTCTAGAGTTAAAGAATTGAGTATTCTAGATACTAAGTCAAAATTTGTGAATTTAACTCCAAGTGTTATTAAATCGTGTTGAATAGTTTGGAATCTAGAGTACATGTCCACTATAGATTTATTTTGTTTCATTTCAAATGATGAAAATTGATTTTGTAAAATTGAAATTTTAGTTTATTTAACTTTATTTGTGCCTTCTCGTGTTACTTGTAAGGTACCCCAAATATCATATGGAGTGTTACATAACATGACACATGAAAATTCATTCTTATCTAATGAATAAAATAAAACATTCATAGCTTTGGCATTATTAGAATCTGTGGTTTTTTATGCATCATTCCATGTGTTCATAGTAGTTTCAAGTGCTTCATATTTATTTTGAGTGACCGACAAAATTTCTAATCCATTAGCTTCCATAAAAATTCTCATAGGTGTTGACCAATATGCATAATTAGAACCATTAAAAAGTGGGGAACGTGCTGTGGTTTGTCCTTCTTGAAATGTACTTTCCATATTAAAGTGATTCAAATACGTGTTACTATACTTTGATCAAACCTTGCTCTGATACCAATTGAAAGTCTATAGGGTGGATCATGTAATCTATATGCAAGTATATGTGACTAAATATATGATGCAACTAAAATAATATTAATCTAAGTAAATATAGAATAAGCACAACAGAATTTTATACTGGTTCAGACCTCCCATCCTACGTTCAGTCCCGAAGCTCTCCTTCGAAATTCAACTATCAAAAAGCCTCGCTTCGCCCGAAGGAATAGGCTTGGTTACAATAAGTTATTCTTGTCAAATATGTGTTCTAGTGTAACACGGATGTTGACTAATTAGTACAATTGCTTCCAATATATATCTAAAGAATATTATATATGAAGAACTGAGTATATGGAAGAGGGAATGCAAGTAAAGATTGCTAGAGTGCAGAGATCAAAAATATAGCATAGAGTATGGAATTAGAAAGCGTAAGTAAGGTAAGTATTTTTCTCTTGATTCCTGGTGCTATATATAGTTGTAGATAGGTATCTTGAGTAGTTGCATCCATTAACGAATTCTCTAAAGATGGTTCTGTTGGTGGTGAAGAGTTATGGCGAAGAGAAGCAGAGATGTCCATTCGCATGTGGCAGTTGCAGTTCTTTTCTGAAATTCGAGTTTGAATTCAGACATCTGGTATTTGCTTCAGATGTCTGATACTATATATTTTTTGAACATAGTAGATTTTCAGACGTCTGAGTGTTATTACCAGACCTCTGGATTAATCTGTTTGTTGTTCTAGAGAACTTTTCCAAACGTCTGGCTTGTGCACCCAGACATGTGATACTGGTGCATGTCTATTTTTGTGTATGTTTTCTTTTGCTTCTTTGTACCTATCGACTTGTAGTCTCTTGTAGTGTTCTTTGAGCCTTGTTCTTGTCTTTTTAGTGATGTTGTTCTAGCAAGTACCTGTATATATAAATATATATGTATATTTGATTTCCATTGTATAGTTGTTGTCATCGAAACTGTAGATTGGATTTCCTAACAGTTTTTGGTATTAAACTACTTTATGTTGTTGATGCCGCAACCCTTTAGTTTCGTTATTAAATTATTCACGGTGCTATCTCTGCTATCATTTCGGTGTTGCTATGATGCCACGTGTCGTCTGTTTTAATAAATATGGTTTTAAGGTAGTGTTGCTGCCAACCTTACTTTAGATATTGATTGTTTTACGGAAATGACGCAGCTATAGCATGATTTGATAACCTTAGTTACGACATAGTAGTCGTTGTTCTTATAGCGCCCAATATCAATGTTTTATGATATTGATGCTGCATGTTAGCAATGTTGGCTTCAAGGTATATTCGCACATAAAAGGCTATATTCAATAGGTTCATCTATCTAAAAATTTCTACATTGCAACAACATTTACTTTATCATTAGCTTTTTATAAAAGTAGAATTATTTTAATGGCGTTGATATGGAGGGATACGACATCCGATGACGGCTATATCAATGTTGCTAATTTTTGACAATGAATATATTCTAGTTTATGGCATTAAGCCTTATAGCAAAGAGGAGCGATACCCTCATATTATTTCCAAACGTATACGTTGTAGTATTAAAATGGTTTATAAAGTGGCAGGAGTGTTAGTTCGTGAGATGATGGTTTTGATGACAACAACCTTAGAATAGATCATAAAATATAAATACTAATAGTATAAGTTTAGATATATATATGTATATGCAGGATTTAACCATGCAGGTAACAAGAATGAAGACTGTACAGTATAGAGATTCAAGTTATCAAGATTGAAGACTCATGAGTATCAAGATTATCAAGAGTTTTGAGATTATATGAAGTGAATGTTTTGAGATTATATCTTTCAAAGATAAATTGAAAGTGAATAATTGAAATCGATTTGAAAATCGTATAAAAGGTGAATATTTGGAAATGTAAATTCACAATGGAAATTTAGAAGGAAAATTTGTTTTAAAAATAAACATTGATTTATTTTTAAAAGTATGGAAATAAATTTACGGATTTGGAACGTAAATCAAATAAGTCGGTAAGGATTTATTTGATTGGTTTAAATGAACCATTTTGAAATGAAAGTTGTAAGGGTGTAAATTTATTTGAAATTGGTTTTCAAATGGTTGAAGTGTGGAACTTATATCTTGCAAAGATATTTTTTTGAAAATAAATAATTTAGGAAATTATTTGAAATCGGGTGATGTTGTGAATATTGATTGATAGTTAAATAACCGACTATCAATATTGACCCTTAAATGGCTATTTGTTGTGAATTGGTTGAAATTGAATGCTACACTTATTTTTAAATTATTGCGCTCGTTATTCGGATTACCCATTCCGAATAGTGATACGACGTAATGGATAGCATTGAAGACCGGTGTTGAAGACCGAGTATTTGTGAAAACGATAGGATGACCTATCGATTGTCTCTGCACCGTTAGCTACGGTATGGAGATTTCCTTTGAAAATGTTCTATTTACATATTGTTATTATTATTATTTTTTCCAAACACCTATTTATCGATAATATAATACTTTTCTTCTTTAACCAAAATAAATTTAATTTAACCATTTAAGTTAATTTTAATAATTTTTTTTGCAATAAATGAGGTTTCTGTGTTTCGCCTTAATACATAAGTATTATGAGGTACTTGTGTGTTAATACGAAACGGAGAAGTAATTATTTTCTTTTATACGCATAATTGTTTGCTAAATTTTATTTTCTTTTGAATATTATACTGGGTTTATTAATGGAATTTTTGGGAGACGATTGTCATCGTTGACTTTTATTTTTAAGAATTGTTTTAAAATTATAAACACTTTTATTTTTGGGTCGGGATAGATTGGACTCTGTTGTACCAATGGGCCAAAATTCCACCTTGGCCGACCTGATTCAGGATCGCTACCTGAATCGGTGGTATATCACATGCCCCTTTACCACCAAAGGTCAACGGTCTGCTACATAAGGCTAATCTTATTTTTGATCGGGATCTCCGATTGGCGGGTCACGGACTATGATGGATGGAGGCATGGGGGTCCCACATGTAGATCCGTGAACGGGTAGCATACGGCCTTTGCCTTAGACCGTCTTGATTATCCTGGGTTGATCGCCAGGTGTATTATGGCGTTATGAGTAGGTTACGGGGTTGATGTCTCCGCGCGCGCTCGAGCTCTACCACTGTGATTTTACAATACTAGCGTCTGTTTATTTGGTATATTTTATGAGTCATGTTATATTTATCCCATAATTCCCATAATGCAATTTTCTTTACTTTATGATTTTTGGAAAGTATTAAAGTTGATTTTGAAACCCAGTATCTTTGGAGAATGTGTGTATGAACTTATTCTTTGTGTTACAAATGATAATTGGGTTGGTATCGTATTGGATTACATACGATATGTTTGGCCTAAAATCATTATTTGATTAAGTGAATTGTTTATGAAACCAAATTTGCATGCTGGTTCTCACACACATATATGCCTCATGTTGGTTTATACATGCAGCGCTTTCTTTTCCTTTTGTTGATTGAGACAATTATTGTTCATAGACCTTACTTCACTCAAACTAGAAATAGTCCGACCCGTGTGATTTGTTTTATAATCCTCGGGTCAGTCTGAGGATTATGGTTGCAGGTTAGGTTGCGTGGACTGTAGCAGCACTCATATTATTTTCCACGTTTTGGGGTTTTGGACTTTTCACCTTGGACTTAGGAGTAGTTAATATGTATTATGGTATGTATGTTATTATGTATTTTGGAAGTGATATGTACTATGGACTATGTATCGTGGACATTATTATTATGATATGTATTATGCATTATGCTGTTGTTGTGCTGAATTGTACATTCTATTATATTCTATACTATGTAACCTGGAAATTTTTTATCTTGTACCGTTGCTTTGAACCAACACTGCGCACAAATGGTAAATAGAAGGAAAAAAAAAATCGAAAAATTTCTCGTGCCAGTGTTAGTTCAAGGGAATGAGTACAACATTTAGCCCTATCGAGTCCCATTCTCCGCGCTTTCCGACAGTAATACTTAGTATTGCTCTTGGTTGGCATGGGTATAGCGGCCGGGCGTTACATTTTTGGTATCTGGGAAATTCGATCGGGATTGTGAATACCCGGATTGCAAGGGCTTCTTTTGAAGTGCCTTCGGTTCTGTTCGAACCCGGAACAGACTTGTATGGTTACGTGTCTGACATTACATGTTGAGATATAAAGCAGATTTCTTTCAAATACATCTCTGTTGGTGGCAGAGAATTTATTCTCTTAGCTTAACACCCTTCTCTGAAACGTACGAGTTCAGAGGTTTTGTAGTTGAAGGTTATCAGCGATATACTCCCAATTTGGTAATGTGGCATGCCGAGTGTTGCTATGTGATGATTATTTATTGATCATTTGTTGATCAAAGCGTGGCTTTGTGAAAAAGCGTAGCTTTGTGGACGAGACTTCGTCAGACCTCACACCCCAGAAATGGTCAAAACAGGAATATGCGGCAAGGTTATAAGGGTCGCGCCCTTTAGGGTATGTCATTTCCTTCTGGAACAGGGTGGTGTCAGGCATGGAGCCCTGATGCTTAACCTATGTAGTTGCTCCAATCTCATTTTCTGTGTGGTTGTTGCTTGGTGATAGAGGGCCCTCGGATAAAGGTCCCAAAGGACCGGGGGGTGGCATATTCATGTAGTAGTTACCTACTTACAAAGGTAACACGGCCTTGTGTTGGCATAGAGCTGGCTAAGTTCTTGGGAAGTCCCGCCAGAGGCGATCCCATGTGGCAGTAGGAAGTTCCTTAACCTGACCATATGTTGGAAAATCCAAAGAAATAATACGAGCCTTGTAAGGTTTTAGTTGTAGAACCTGCCATTTAATATGGTAGCTATAGTAGGCATACTATAATGGTACCTATGCTGGCTAAGATTTATATTCTATTTTCGAAATGCTTTCATCACTATGCACTAATAATAATATCAAAATTGATTTTTTTTGCGTAGTAAGCATCTTTGACTATCATAAGGAGAAATCTCCTCCAATTCTGCGTTTGCATTGTGTGTGTGTGGGGAGGCCTTATGGTAGTTTCATTTTCCAAAAGCATTGCGGATATTTTTCTACTTCCCTTGTTGTTGTTGTTCTAAAGATAAATAACTATTTTGAGTTCTCACACCAGTCTCATGACTGACCTGGAGTTAATTGTTCTCTTCCTAAACTCTGGGTGCCCATAATTTTCCACACGGCAGTCTCGAGTCAGGTTATCAGGTCATTCTGGATTTAGAAGTGCTATGGAGCTCAAGGGGCGAGCTAGATGGCGAGACGTACTACTTGCATATGATATTATCTTTCCGCTGCAATTTCACTTGTAAGGACATGTTTGTATAACTGTCCGTTGTCCAGTTGTGTTGTATATTGTTGTTGTATACTCTGATGATGATGTGATGTGATGTAATAACTGAGATAGTTCTTTGTTTTAAAGATTATTCATTTATCTATTATATGTTGTTCCGCTGCGATATGTGAGATTCTGATATTGCTTCTGTTCTGTTTTCTTACTTCTTCTATCTTTTTCTTCTAACTCTTCTTTTTAACCCTCATGGTTCGATTTTCCGGCATTCGATTATGCGGCATTTGATACGGTGGACGTATTGATGTCGATTTTCGAAAGTCGAAGAATCCGGTCGTGACACGTGGTACCAGAGCATATGGTTAAGAGACAACCTTGGCTCTGTTGGGGATTACTCATTAGAGATAGAGTCAGCAGTACTCTAGAATGAGTTGAGTGTAATAATAGATATGAGAGCGTATTTGTTAGTGAATATGAAATTGTTTTGTATTGTGTTGACTTATCAGTTGATTGTTTATAGATTCTAGTTGGTTCAGTCTAGCTAACTGTCGTCGATAGGGGTTTCTAAACTCTTAAACGAGATAAACCGACATAGTATAATTTTAAATTGTGTAAATGAAATAATTTTATCTCGATTATATTTTATATATAAAAGAAATAATTTTTCAGAAATTATTAAATTATATATAGAATTAAGTGTTTGGTTGTTGGCAATGTAAATATATATAAGTGAATCAAAGTTGTTCGAATAATTTGAATAAAAACAACAATTGTGAAAGAATAAATTATATAAAAGCAACAATTGTATAAGTATAGAATTTTAATTGAAATGATTTACAATTGCGAAATGATCTTGTATAAGTAAAGGGAAATAGTGAAATTCTATAAGAAAAGATTTATAAATGTGATTTATAAATAAAAGAAAATTTTGAAAGAATTTAAAGCACTGAATTCACTACTGTTGCTGGGGAATAATAAAGGTGATGACTGCAGCATCATCAGTATCATTTTCGAGTTTCTGTGTGATGGATTGGCTACCATAGTAAATTGAAATTGAATTTTGTTGTGATGAACAAATTTAGAATTAAAATCCAAGTCGAAATTGATAAATACAAGTTATCAAGTTTTGAACTTATAATACGAGATAATAAAGATTTTAGCTTTGGTAAAGTTGAAATAAATTTGAATTAGTATGATAAAATGTATGATGTGGCATTTAACTAAAGGAAGTTAAATAAATTAAATCAGATTTGGAAGTTGAATAATAAGTTGTATAACCCATAAAATGTGAAGATGTAAGTAAAACCAATTATTAAGATGGTTAAACAACTTTGTTAAGCAAAACGAGGTATGAAATTGAATAAGTGATAAAATTGACTTTGGTAAAAGTTAAATAGAATTTACTTTGGAGTTGGAATTTGAATTGGATTTTAACCGGATTAGGTATGTTGTTGAAATGGAAATTTAAGTTAAGTTAAACAAACGATGTTTAAAAGGAATATAACTTAAGTGATGCTGAATGAAGTTGATTTTGGTATCGAAGAAAATTAATAAAGTGAATTAAATGGATGTGAACTTGAGTTATATAAAGGAGATTCAACTTTAATTGTACAATAAATTAGTAATTGAACTAATGAATTGAATATTAATCAATCGAATGTAATGAATTGATATAGAATAATGGATATAAGTGTTAATTCATTTAAGGCTAATTGAATGTCAAACCAAATTGAAGGTAAACAAGGTGAATATGAATGTTGAATGTAAAGAGAATAAATTCGGTTGTGTTGGATATACATTGGTTGTTAGATTATTGTTAATTGATTGAATAGAAATTCATATGCAATTGAATGAATAAAATTGAAAGCTAAAGCAATTAAATTTAAATTGGAAGTTAAGTAAATTTAAATTGAATGGAAATTGATTTGAATTGAAAGTGAACCAATGTGAATGTAAATTAGTGAATGTAAACTAATTGAAAATGAATAATTGAATGTCGTTGTATATAAATTGGTTGTAAACAATTACAAGTAATGTCTAAGTCATATAAGTTGCTTATAAACCTTGTTTAGTATGCATTTCTTTTAATATGCATGTGTTGTAGTTGTTTAAAAGAGTAAAATGTTAATAACTTCTTATAATGTCACTTACGTGTTTATATTGAGCAAGTACAGGTACCGGGGCTACCTTAGCGGGATTTTGTTGCGAAAAATGCTAAATAAATAACTGCTTTGCTTAAAAATGCTAAAAAGGTACGCCTACGCAATAAAAATAGGAAATATGAACTATTTTTCTTTTTTTCGACCGTGTGGGTCGATGTATATATTTATCTCTATTGCGATATTGTAAAAGCTCCTCCATACAAAGGAGGTCATGGCGAAATTTTTTAAAAATTTAAGGCATTAGAAAATTTTCAGGAAATTTTGGAATTTTTTTGTGAAAATTAAGTTTTGATTTGAAGATAAAAGATTAAACGATATAGTTGATTTTGAAAAAATAACTAAGTTGGTTTTGAAGACTTAGTAAATATTTTGTAAGAGGTTTAACTATTGGATGTTTGGAAAATCTAAACACTTAAGAGATTTGTAATTCAAATTTGAACGGTTTGTTTTGAAAAGTTAATGGATTTCAAAACTTTTTCTTACTTGGCAATTTCGAGGATGAAATTCTTTTAAGAGGGGAAGTTTGTAACGACCCAGAATTTCTGTCATTTGAAATTCAGATATTTAATTTATTTTAAATATCAACAAGTAAAATTTATAGGTCGAATAATTTATTTTTCGAATATTTAGATTTAATAGGATAATTAAATCGATAATTTAATATTTGAAATAGCGTAAATAATTGGAATTTGGGTTTAATGGGGATAAAAATGATTTATAAAGTTATATTAAATCATATTGGAGTTAGAACAATGTTTGGGAACTTTTAAAATCAAATTAAAAGCTAATTTGTGAAAATTGAATATTTTAATATTTAATCGACTAGTGAAAATAGTCATTTTTCAAACAGTATCGGATTTTGACAAAACCATTTTCATCGAATTCGTAATGTTATATTATTGTAAGATTTCAAATTTCGTGTCAATCGGATTTATTGTTTGTCCGAGGCAAGCCAAAACGCATAGAAATTAGTTTAATCGGTTTAATTTAAATTTGATTGCTTATTTTTGTAACTCGCGCATACGATGGAATTAGCTTCCGAAACACATTCCATTGTGTCCGGAGCGTGGGGTAAACCTTAGAAATGCCAGCCGGCACGCTTCGTTTTGAGTTCGGAAAATTTCGGGTGAATAGTGTTTTGTGAAATTTTCTATAAAAGGCCCTTTATTTCTTCATTTGCAAAACAAAACTAGGGTTTCAGTTCAAATGCCCTAGCCGCCAGTTAAAAATTCAAAGGCCGAAAATTTCTTATCTTCTCCTCTTAATCTCTTTCAATCCACTTGATATTATTGAAAACTTTCTGAAGCAAAGTCGAAGAGCATCGGAAGAGTTCAGATCCATACGGTTGTGATGGGTTATCGCGCAGTGAGGAGGGAGAAAGGGGGTCGTGTCCTCTGGTTGTTCATGCGCATTTTTATGACAGAGGGGGCGACCAAGCTCCTCCAAAATTCAGGCGTTGGCGAGGCTCGCTTCGAGCTACTGAGGGGTGGTCACCGATCGAGTTCAATCGCGTGTAGGTGGTTACGACCATCAAAAATTGGACATGAGCAATGGGTTTCTCGAACATGAAGTAATCTAGAGGGAGAAGACAAAGCTAGTGGCCAGGATCTGGATATAAAAAACGAACGGCCGATCTAATTCTAGGTTTAAAAGTGAAATATATTGAAATTATTATATTATAAAATTTGTATAATCTTTGTAATAACATAACTCTTTCATACGAGGTCGAAAACGCACGAAACGACTTGCGTTGGGTTCGTATGGACGAGCACTACGTAATGAAGCTGGTTTGGAGTCGTTTGGAGCTAGTGATAATTTCGGATAAAATTAAACGCACGTTTAATTTTATTCGAAATAAACGCTACAACTGTTATCGGAAAATCAAGGTGAGAACTTCTCACTCAATCGAATTGTTTCAATTTAAATTTTAAATAGTTACATTTAAAATTGCTTGATTGTATGATTGGATGATGATTGTTATTGATTGTTAAAATAGATTCTATACGCCGTATATTAAGCGGAGGTTATTTATTAAAAACATATATCGATAATTCCAACTTGAATGGAATTGGTATTATATATGTATTTGGAGTTGATTTCCCGCATTATATAGCGGATGAGACCCTATTGCGCCGCATAATAACGGATAGTATTTTATAAATCCCATATACCGCGATATTCCGTCTTGAAGTGGAATTGGTATTGTGCTAACATCTTTGGATGCAGGGAAACAGGTTGGAGGGATCCAACTGGATTCCTCAAATGATTGAATTGGTTTCAATATTTTGTGTTGATCTATTTATAATCTGCGTGATTATCTTTGTGATTGAAATCGATAAAGGCTAAAATTTAGCCGAATATATTTTTGGTATCGTTAGATGCCGAAAATAAATAAAATTTGATTTTTGAAAATTTAAGTTGAGAATTCATAATAAAATTTAATTTGGGAATTGTTAAGTAAATAAACATTGTAATTTTTATGTTATAAAAATTATGATTTTTGTGAAATATAACCGAAATGTGGTTTTTGGAAATAAGTAGTTGATTAACTTATAAAATGGGTTAAATTGGGATTTTTTAATTATTATAAATGATTCAAATATAAAAGATTTATAAAATTGATATTAATAAATTAAAATGTTGGAATTATAAAATGAGTTTTTTTAAGTATTAAAATGAAGTTTTAATGGATTTCATAAGTGGATGAAATCCATAGATTTATAAATTGTGAAGTTATAAAATGAATAGATTTGATAAAATAAAAGATTTATAAGTAATTAACTTATAAACTAGATTTTGGCGTGTAAATGAGATATGGATAGAATTTGTTAATAAAGTGATTTTATAAGTTGAAGTTGTTATAAAGTTTAAATGGAATTTATAAACGTCGTTTTATAAATCCGAAATCGAGTTATTTTGATAAGTTTAATTATTATAGCTTATTGAAGGAAATATATCCACGATTTTGGACAGTGAATAGTATAGTAAAGAAATGTTTTGGGAAAGTGATATTCTAAATAGAATTAAAACTATACAAAAATGTTTTAAGTATCGAAACCATAGATTTCAACATTCATTGTTGAAATAGATGTTTTCGAGAAATAAAAGGAAATGGTGGACTATAACACTGTTGTTATAGTAAATGATTTCCGAAAGGAAAAGTTTTGTATAGTATTGGGGTTTATATATCTATCTTAATTTCAAATCCCTATACTAGTGATTTTAGGTTGTCGTAATGAAGTTTTACGTAACATTCGTTTTGACCCAAATAAATGCGTTTAAGAGAATGTTTTCCTTAAAGAATAAAATTTATACTTAATTTGGATTTAAGTATATTGAATGTTTTCAAAATGTTGAAAATAAATAGATTGGTGAATTGCTTATTATTGAATAACTATGGAAATGTTTTCCAATATGAAGTGAATGTTTTTATATTATATCTTTCAAAGATAAATTGAAAGTGAATAATTGAAATCAATTTGAAAATCGTATAAAAGGTGAATATTTGGAAATGTAAATTCACAATGGAAATTTATAAGGGAAATTTATTTTAAAAATAAACATTGATTTATTTTTAAAAGTGTGGAAATAAATTTACGGATTTGGAACGTAAATTTAATAAAACGGTAAGGATTTATTTGATTGGTTTAAATGAACCATTTTGAAATGAAAGTTGTAAGGGTGTAAATTGATTTGAAATTGGTTTTCAAATGGTTGAAGTATGGAACCTATTTCTTGCAAAGAAATTTTTTGAAAATAAATAATTTGGGAAATTATTTGAAATCGGGTGATGTTGTGAATATTGATTGATAGTTAAATAACCGACTATCAATATTGACCCTTAAATGGCTATTTGTTGTGAATTGGTTGAAATTGAATGCTACCATTATTTTTAAATTATTGCGCTCGTTATTCAGATTACCCAATCCGAATAGTGATACGACGTAATGGATAGCATTGAAGACCGGTGTTGAAGACCGGGTATTTGTGAAAACGATATGATGACCTATCGATTGTCTCTGCACCGTTAGCTACAGTATGTAGATTTCCTTTGTGATGGGAAATTCGATCGGGATTGTAAATACCTGGATTGCAAGGGCTTCTTTTGAAGTGCCTTCGGTTCTGTTCGAACCCGGAACAGACTTGTATGGTTACATGTCTGACATTACATGTTGAGATATAAAGCAGATTTCTTTCAAATACATCTCTGTTGGTGGCAGAGAATTTATTCTCTTAGCTTAACACCCTTCTCTAAAACGTACGAGTTCAGAGGTTTTGTAGTTGAAGGTTATCAGCGATATACTCCCAATTTGGTAATGTGGCATGCCGAGTGTTGCTGTGTGATGATTATTTATTGATCATTTGTTGATCAAAGCTTGGCTTTGTGAAAAAGCGTAGCTTTGTGGACGAGACTTCGTCAGACCTCACACCCCGGAAATGGTCGAAACAGGAATATGCGGCAAGGTTATGAGGGTCGTGTCCTTTAGGGTATGTCATTTCCTTCTAGAAAAGGGTGGTGTCAGGTATGGAGCCCTGATGCTTAACCTATGTAGTTGCTCCAATCTCATTTTCTGTGTGGTTGTTGCTTGGTGATAGAAGGCCCTCGGATAAAGGTCCCAAAGGACCGGGGGGTGGCATATTCGTGCAGTAGTTACCATGTTACAAATGTAACCCGGCCTTGTGTTGGCAGAGAGCTGGCTAAGTTCTCGGGACGTCCCGCCAGAGGCGATCCCATGTGGTGGTAGGAAGTTCCTTAGCCTGACCATTTGTTGGAAAATCCAAAGAAACAATACGAGCCTTGTACGGTTTTAGTTGTCGAACCTGCCATTTAATATGGTAGCTATAGTAGGCATACTATAATGGTACCTATGCTGGCTAAGATTTATATTCTATTTTCGAAATGCTTTCATCACTATGCACTAATAATAATATCAAAATTGATTTGTTTTGCGTAGTAAGCATCTTTGACTATCATAAGGAGAAATCTCCTCCAATTCTGCGTTTGCATTGTGTGTGTGCGGGGAGGCCTTACGGTAGTTTCATTTTTCAAAAGCATTGCGGATATTTTTCTACTTCCCTTGTTGTTGTTGTTTTAAAGATAAATAACTATTTTGAGTTCTCACACCAGTCTCATGACTGACCTGGAGTTTATTGTTCTCTTCCTAAACTCTGGATGCCCATAATTTTCCACACGGGCAGTCTAAAGTCAGGTTATCAGGTCATTCTGGATTTAGAAGTGCTATGGAGCTCAAGGGGCGAGCTAGATGGCGAGACGTATTACTTGTATATGATATTATCTTTCCGCTGTAATTTCACTTGTAAGGACATGTTTGTATAACTGTCCATTTTCCAGTTGTGTTGTATATTGTTGTTGTATACTCTGATGATGATGTGATGTAATGTAATAACTGAGATAGTTCTTTGTTTTAATGATTATTCATTTATCCATTATATGTTGTTCCGCTACGATATGTGAGATTCTGATATTGGTTCTGTTTTGTTTTCTTACTTCTTCTATCTTTTTCTTCTACCCCTTCTTTTTAACCCTCATGGTTCGATTTTCCGGCATTCGATTATGCGGCATTTGATACAGTGGACGTATTGATGTCGATTTTCGAAAGTCGAAGAATCGGGTCATGACATGCAACTTCGAGTGGCCAAGGAACAAGAGAGGCAAGGCAAAATCCTTAGGAATTTGTAAAAATTTCTAATGGACAATCATGCTAACCCAATCTTGATTGACGAAGACTCTTTAGGAGATCAAGAACAAGAGGCCAGTGAAGAAGAAGAAGAACCCATAGAAGAAATGCATGCGAAAGATGACGACAAGTCGTTTGCATTGGTGAAGTGTGTTTTGACAAAAATGGGAATCTTGTCGAACAACATGGAAATTTCGGTTTCCATTATCCAAACTGCTCGATTCATAGATCTTCTATGTTCAAAAACACACATTAGTTTCTTCTCTTTCTTTACCATTGTTGTATGTTCCTTCTTATGTTTCCCACTAAAATGTAAATATAATGATTAATTAATAAATTGTATTCATATATGTGTTCTTCCCTATTAATAAATATAACTATATGGTTATTATATAATTAGAATAGTTAGTAGTTTAGGATAAGGTTTATTATTAGATCTAAGTGTTGATTATTATGATAACACTATCATTATAATTACATGTCATAGAGTATTAAATTTAGGGGGAGTTCTATAGTTTGGTGTTATATAGTTTCGAGTTAGTTTTTTTGTTGATGACAAAGGGGGAGAAGTATAAAATAGAATAATTAGGCATAGATTAAGGGGAGTTATTAGGATTGAAGTAATATTTTATAAACAAAGGTTGTCATCATCAAAAAAGGGAAGATTATTAGTCCGTGAGATGATGGTTTTGATGACAACAACCTTAGAATAGATTATAAAATATAAATACTATCAGTATAAGTTTAGATATATATGTATATGAAGGATTTAACCATGCAGGTAACAAGAATGAAGATTGTACAGTATAGAGATTCAAGTTATCAAGATTGAAGACTCATGAGTATCAAGATTATCAAGAGTTCAAGTAATTTATCTTTAAATTAGAAATTTTGTTAAAACTCCTAGAAAAGCACTGGCATCTTAAAATCCAATTTATTCGTGGAATGGAATCCACTTCGAGCCTGTTAAAGGGATGGAACCCTAAGTAGGATGGAACCTACGAAAAATCTAGTGGAACATTGTTTTGTATCCGCTAACTTTTTATTCAAAATGATTTTCAAAATTATATCTAGTTTTCAAAATGATTTCAAAAACTTCCTTTTAAAAGAATCAAAAACATCTATCCTGATTTCAAATACTTTTAGCTTCAAAATAATCTTGAATTTCAAAGTCAAATTATCCTTGTTTTTTAACTATCTTTTAAATATAATATATTTAGCTTTTAAATATTTACATAGATTTAAATATAAAATTATAGTAAAATTCTATATATATTATTCTCTATATTTACTTATGAATTTTAATTATAGTCAAGTATATTTATAAAGTTTAAAATAGTTTTAATATAAGATAAAGGTTATTTTCAAAGAAAATCAAAACACCAAAAATTCCTTTGGGATGTCGACATGCCCAAGTACCCCTTGTTGACATGGTGTCAGTTAGATTCAAAATTTAAATTTCAAAAGAAGTGTCTATTCGTCATATCTCTTCACGAATAGACATGGCTATTGTTCTTCTATAAATAGGGGGTGTTTTCAACGAATTTTTAAATTATTTTTTTTGGTTTTTCACTCCTCTTCTTTTTCCACATTTCTATATAAATATTCTTACCATTACTCTACTGAAATCAACATTGAATCTAACCAGCTTATCTCTAGTTTGATTCTCTATCACTATCTCAACAAGATCCTCAGTGCTATTCAGAGTTAAAGGCTTTTTGTAATCAACTTAGTGAGAAAAGGTGTGATTGTAGCCTTTGAAATCAATCAAGCGAGATAAGGTGTGATTTGAGCCTTGGGAAATCAATTGGGTGAACTTGTTGCCTGGGAAATCAGGTATCTCTACCCAGAGAATTGTGATTCTGGAGGGTGTACCTCGTTGCCTTGAACTTGAGGGTGTAATTGTAAAGATTGTTTTTGAAAGGAAATCTGTACTTGTGTGCGGGACTGGATGTAGGGTAACTCCGAACCAGTATAAAATCCGGTGCGTTCTTTCCTTTACTGCTTTTACTTTATATTTGCATCTGTGTTTGATTCTGTGATCATATCTGTGTCTGAATATTGCACACATTTGTGTTCAAATTAACAAAAACTCAAAAAGATTTAATAATTCTCTAAAATACTATTCACCCCCCTCTAGTGTTTATCCTAGCCTTAAGATCCTTAATCCGCATTTCTCATAAGGAGAAAATGGTAAAGTAAGAGGCTATATTTTTCTTGTTTTAAATACGAATTAAAAGGATTAATCATATATAATGATAATTGTTTTCAAGGAAAAAATTATTATTTAGCCTAAATTTTTATATGAAATTACCAAAGAGAGTTATTACTTAAGGTCAAGTAAATATAAGATGCCAATTGAATGATGGGTGCTATATGTTCATACTATTGTTTGATCTGTTATTTTGCATTATTAATACTGTCACCTTACATCACCATGACCCATAACCGCATTTTGGGGTATAAAAGGGTAGAATAACTAGTTGGTTGACCCAATAGTGAGTGTAATCATATTTAACTCCAGAGTGAGTAGAATTTCATCTAGGAGATCACATAGATCTAAAGAGTTAGGATGCCAAGAATCGATCAAAAGATTATGACATATAGTATTGGAAGAATCCAATAGGTTCATAGCAATCTCATGAAAACTATGACTTGAGTATTGTTATTGAGGGATATCCAATAGGTTTCTAGTGATCCCATGAAAACTATGATATGAAATATTGTACTGGAGAGCTCTAACAAGTTCATAATGATCCCATGAAGATTATGATTGGAAAATTTTACCGGTAGAAATCGTTAGGTTCTTAGTGATCTCATAAAAACTATGATTTAAGACAGGTAGTCTGTGATATCCCGGAATTTTTGACAATATTAATTCAATAATCTATGTTTAAATTTAAATTGATTTGATAATTTTTGTTAATAAATTTGAATTGATTTAATAATCTTCTTTTAATAAATATTTAATTAGTGAATTTATCTTTTAATAAGTTAATAAATTGTTTTCTATTTATAATGTATATGTATATTCATATATATTTTAAATAGATAAGTTTGGTTTTAAATTTAATTAGTATAGCATATTTTCTAATTATAATATTTTGGTAATTGGAAAATTAGGATTTATTCAATATAAGCTTCTCAAAACTATTTTTATAAATAACTATATGATTTTAAATACACAAGATAAATGTTTTATTTGTTTAAAATATGTTTTAAACTTAAGTTTGAATATTAATTTAGATTAAAATAAAGTTATAAAAATGTTTGTTTTATTTCTTTTTAAAACATTGATTAATAAATATGATTTGTAAATTAGGTATGAAGTTTTAAATACAACTAATTAATGAAACATTTATTCATATAAATAATAAGTAATTTACAACCTCTTTTATAAATTTATTTAAAATGATTAAAAATGTTATTTTCAAATAATAGTTATGTGTTTTGTTTTTATTTATAATTATACTTGGTTTTATTCTTTAAAAATTAGCTATACATATAAATAAGTATTTGTAAATAAATTAAGTTTAAAACTTTTATTAACACTTTAATTATAAATACTAATTAATTAAAAGGACATGTGTAAACATCTTAGGATCTTATATAACATGTGTTAGATGTTTAAACAAGAAATTAACAAGGGATTCAGATTAGCTTTGACGAATTGTGGAGGAGCAATGGAGCAGGAGGCTTCTGCGTGTAGATATATGTAGTGTTCCGCTGTGTTGGTATCTCTGAGTGTTTTCTATATTGTGTTTTGAGTTGTAATAACTAGACAGGTGTTTATAACTGTCTAGTATGTTTTGTATTGTCTGTGTAACTCTGATAATTGTTGTATACTATGTAATACTTACGTTATTAATATAATTTATTCGTTCCGCTGTTGAGATTCTGATGTTGTTTCTTCTTTCTCTTCTTTCTTTTCTCTTTTCTATCCCTTTCTTTCTTAAAGATGATGCATCATTCTGTAGAGATGAATGGTGGGTCGTCACCTTTGGTATCGGAGCGCTAGGTTGAGCGAATACCTAGACTCTGGAGTGGTGCCTGTCCTGAAAGAGCGTATTTGTATTTTTAATATATATATATATATATTAATATTTTATTTCTACCTATCTGTTGGGTTACCTGTTCAGGTTTTTCCAATATAAGTTATAAAGGTAGATAAGGTAGTGGTATGTGTAACACAACTACCATTAGTTGGAGTTTGAGTGATGAGGTTGGAAGTGGATCTGTCGAGACTGTAGACCTAATACTGTCTCGAGTGAGCTTTGCAGCTTGGTGTAAGGATTTCATAGATCCCTGAAGGAAACATGTTAAGGTTCGGAGTCTATCTTTGAAGTTGGATGAGTTGTGTTTGGATCTGTCGGTTGGGAAAAAGCAAGTGAGTGATGGTATCTTGATACCTCAGGAAGTAGTAGCTGCGTGATGAGGTGCAGTGACTATGGATATTTCCGAAGATGTTTCTTTGGAATAAGAGTAAGGAAGTGAATCTGCTTGGTGTTGTGGCTGAGTCCAGCAGGGAGTTTCTGTTTGTTTTGAGGTCCGAGTTTATCGGAGAGCATTAGATTAGAAATTCTTTGGCATTGGTGTTAGCGGAGCAGCTTGGAGTGCCCTGTGTTGGCAGGAAGTCTTCTGGTTGAGTAGTTTTTCTGAAGTGGGGTTCAGAAGCAGCAGCGTGAATCCATTTCTTCGATGGATTGGTTAGACTAGCATAAGCTGTTCTGATTGGTAGAAAGAGAGCAGTTTCTTTGGTTTAGGCTGGGTTGTTGGAGATTTTTCGGATGTCTTCAGGGAAGTCATAGGTTTGTCCGCTTCTGGAGATCGAGTTTTCTTATCGGCTAGTATTCCAGGATTGGTACTGGTGGTTCAGTAAGTAGAAGGATGGTTCCTTGAGATAGAAGTTGGTGAAGCAGCTTAGGTTTCGGAAGAACTTCTGAGTTTTCTTTATGTATATGTTGACCAATATTTCTGGAATGTGTTGTCCAGTTTGTGCTTGTGTTCTTCATCAGCATTTTCTTCTACTTCGAATCATAGTTGTGCAGTGGAAGAAGTTTGGGAGTGCATCTGTTTATCTTTTTCGGATAAGGAGAAGTTTGTTCTATCTTCTGTTGTTAAGGAGTAGAGTTTGTGTTCTTGGTTTTGGATTGATCTTGAGGAGATCATGGTGTTGGGTTGTTTTGATCCAGTCCATTTCTAGAAGAATCAGCAAGGGTTGAGCTGATCAGGAAGGATGTTGGTAGTCCAGGATCGTCCGAAGGATTTTATGGATAAGAGACGGAGGAATTTGGATTCTTGAGTCGGAGATTGGGTTTTGGTTAAGTTTTTCTCCAATCCAAGGAGCTATAAGTTTTGGTAAGTCTGTGAAGCTAGCTCCGAGGTGTTTTGGGTTTCTTCTGTGTTCTAGTAAGATAAGTGTTTGGTCTTCAGAGTTGAATTGCCAGTTTGGATGACTAGGATTCAGTATGTTTCGCGTATCTCTGAGGTAGTACGTGTTTGATATTTCTGGTTGTAGAACCAGCAGTTCAGGAGATTTGGTTGTTGAGTCCGACTCGTCTGTAGTCTGATATCCTGTTTAGTTTTGTAGATCTAGATAGGCTAGAGCTCTGTAGCTTAGTAGTATTGATTGTTTGAATTCTATAGAGCGAGTATACCGATATTTGTACCGGGGAAACTTGTGAAAATTCTATCCAGAATTAATTCTGGATAATTAAATTGTTTTGATTGTGTGAATTGGTTGCTATGGTTGTTAGTATGATTAATATATGCTGTGTTTTAAAATTAATTTTTTAAGTAGATTATTAAATTACCTTTGTTTTAAATTTTGGGGACGAAATTCTTTTAAGGGGGGAGGATTGTGATATCCCAGAATTTTTGACAATATTAATTCAATATTCTGTGTTTTAAATTGATTTGATAATTTTTGTTAATAAATTGGAATTGATTTAATAATCTTCTTTTAATAAATATGTGATTAGTGAATTTATCTTTTAATAAGCTAATAAATTATTTTCTATTTATAATGTATATTATATTTATATATATTTTAAATAGATAAGTTTGGTTTTAAATTTAATTAGTATAGCATATTTTCTAATTATAATATTTTGGTAATTGGAAAATTAGGATTTATTTAATATAAGCTTTTCAAAACTATTTTTATAGATAACTATATGATTTTAAATACATAAGATAAATGTTTTATTTGTTTAAAATATATTTTAAACTTAAGTTTGAATATTAATTTAGATTAAAATAAAGTTATAAAAATGTTTGTTTTATTTCTTTTTAAAATATTGATTAATAAATATGATTTGTAAATTAGATATGAAGTTTAAAGTACAACTAATTAATGAAACATTTATTCATATAAATAATGAGTAATTTACAACCTCTTTTATAAATTTATTCAAAATGATTAAAAATGTTATTTTCAAATAATAGTTATGTGTTTTGTTTTTATTTATAATTATACTTGGTTTTATTCTTTAAAAATTAGCTATACATATAAATAAGTATTTGTAAACAAATTAAGTTTAAAACTTTTATTAACACTTTAATTATAAATACTAATTAATTAAAAGCACATGTGTAAACATCTTAGGGTCATATATAACATGTGTTAGATGTTTAAACAAAAAATTAACAAGGGATTCAGGTTAGCTTTGACGAATTGTGGAGGAGCAATGGAGCAGGAGGCTTCTGCGTGTAGATATATGTAGTGCTCCGCTATGTTGGTATCTCTGAGTGTTTTCTGTATTGTGTTTTGAGTTGTAATAACTAGACAGGTGTTTATAACTGTCTACTATGTGTTGTATTGTCTGTGTAACTCTGATAATTGTTGTATACTATGTAATACTTATGTTATTAATATAATTGATTCGTTCCGCTGTTGAGATTCTGATGTTGTTTCTTCTTTCTCTTCTTTCTTTTCTCTTTTCTATCCCATTCTTTCTTAAAGATGATGCGTCATTCTGTGGAGATGAATGGCAGGTCGTCACATAGTCCTTCAGAGCTGTGATAGGTCATTAATCAGTCCATGAAAACTAATAGGTTCATAGTGACTCTAGGAAAACATGGATTGAGACAGTAGTTAGTATTGTAAAAGGGTGAACATAGGGTTGATATAACCGTTTGTTGACAGATGAGTAAGACTTACCCACATTGCATACTTGCATATAATTATTTTATTATGTGCTAACCATTATAGATGCATGAGTATAGTATAAGGTTAATGTGTTTTGGTTAAGATACCGATGAGGGGAAAATCCATTCGACAAGATCTCAGTTGATATCTATTTTTGGTTCGAGATGGTAGGTTCTAATTCACATCAGACTTTTTGTCTGACCTGAAGCTTTTGTTTTTCCCCTTAAACTTTCAAGTACTCTTTTGAGTAGGTTGGGAATAAGGGTTTCCTAGTTTCCAGTAAGACAAATAAGCTCCATCGAGACTTGCATGAAGAAATCTAGCTATTTAGGATTTCTTATCTAATCCATTGTGTTGTTTGACTTTGTCTATGTGAATGTAATGGCAGGTTGTATAATTGCCAAGTATTAGGCTCTGATCAACCAAGTGACATATGTCACTCTTGGAGATTTTTTAATAATTATTTTTCTCTGAACGTGGGATTACAAATGGGATTATGTAATGAAAATGAAGTGTTATTTATGAAATGAAATGTGAAAGTTTACTATTAAGTTGTGTTTAAATTTTTTCATATTTATGTGCTCCTGATTATTGACATAATTAACATAGCTGCATTATGTCACCTGAAATTATACTATGGATGATTATAGCATCCGCAACACTTAGTTTCAAATCTCAAACTAAGGGATGTTACACCTTCTCATGTGCTACAAAGAATTTTTATAAATCAACGTTCTTGGAACAACTTGCTTTGATTTTTAGAAATTAAAGCGGGCAGAATCTTTCATTAAATTACTTAATTCAATTGCTTTTTCTTTGTAAATAACATTGCAGCATGATAATTGTCTATAATCTCCTAAATTTGAAGGATTCCTTTTCTTTTGAATTAAGGTGATAAAAGTATGATATATGATTTTAGGCAATTTATCTTCATGAAAAAATTCTTTTACTACCTTAAGTGCTCTCTCTTTATTTTTTCTCTCATAGTGTTTTATAAAATTTAGTAGCAAAACCATCTAGCCCTGAGCTCTTACCATCTCCTTCGTTTAAAATAATGTATTTAATTCATTTCTTTAACATGTACTTATAAAATTTCCTCTACATTAGGATTTAATTTTGTTTTACATATTATCTTAGGCATACGTACATTTTTCTCTTTAGTTTTATTAAGTTCGGTAAAATAATTTATTGCCTCTATGACAATATCATAAAAATTATTTGTAGATTTGCTAACATTATCAAATATATTTCTAATGCTATTAATATATTTTCTACATTTCATTTTTGCCTAATTTTTTTTTGTGTACTATCATCCCCTTCATTAACTAATGTACCTTAACACGCTGTTTAAATCTATTATATGCATATATAATTCTCTAGCTAAAATATTTTAATTGTTAACAAACTTTTGAATATTACCCAAATCTTTAGGATTATCATCAGCTAGATCTTGTAAAAAATTTCCTTCCTTTCTTAACACATCCATGTACCTCTTAACCGAACTTTTACCCTTTTAATATTTTTCAAAAACATTCTAAGTTGAAACTATTCTTCGTGGAACTAGACCAGCCTGCACGGAGTAATTGGGTAAATTTCAATTTTTTTTACTTATTTGGATGTTTAATTGGCCTATGTAGTCAAATTCATTTAGAAATTCTCTAAATTTTCTATTAAATAAAATTGATATTTTATTTAAATTTATAATAATGTTTTATTTTATATAATTTGTATTATGTAAATGTGTATCATATACACATATATTGTGCATGCACATGCATTAGGATAGTGTGTACATGGTTTGACACGCTCGTGTGTAGATGTTAGTATTTGCACCGCAACGAACATGTTAGCCCATCGTGTATACAAATAGATTGTGTAAATGTGTGTGTGTATGTGCATAAAATTATATATATATATGTGTGTGTGTGTGTGTGTGTGAAAATATAATTATATAATTATTATAAAATAATGTTGTAAATTATTTACATAAAACATTAATTAAACTATATATACATATATGTAAGTATATGAATAAATATAATTAAATTATAAAATTATATTAAGTATCAGTTTGTAAAATTATTTTGAAAATTTATAATATAAAATTTGAACTGATTTTTTTAATATATAATACTAAATAAATATTACATATAAACATGCAACTAGTTATAATCATATATATATATATATATATATTATATATGTATATATATATTAAAAATAATTATAATTTGTTGCCGCTTTCAGCCTGGCATTAAAATAATTTACTTTTATATTTTTAATTTAGATTTAAACATGTAATTGGATATAATATATAATTAATTAGTAAACCGTGTGAATATAATAAAAAACTTAAAACCATTTTCAAAACCATAAAGCTATTTTATTTTATTAAAAAATTCTAGATTTTTATATCATATTTGAATAAATATGTACGTATATTTTACTTATATAATCAATTTTTAATTAAGTAAAGTATTTAATTTTTTTTATTTCCGAAAGTCATACTATTAGAATTATATTTTGTTAAGTTTAATATATATATATATATATATATATATTATGGTGTTAAAATTTTAAGTTAGATCTAATATTTAAATTTAAATAATATTTTATCATTTTCAATTTTGAATTTAAAAGATTTTTTATCAAGGTGAGAGGATGTGTAAACAAATATGCATAAAATAATAATGTATATAGACACACACACATTTATATAAGTACAACCATAAATATGTAACAATCCATCCATATATTGATTTGTGATATTTATAACAAAATAATATATATAGAACAATGATTATATAAACATTAATATACAAAATGAACTAGAAGAATACCTTTCACTAAAGCCCAAAACTCGCATGCTGAAATGAAGAAGTGAACTCCTTGAATCAAATTCAAATCCCGAAGTTGCTAGCTCCCGAATCGCCCTACCACCGATGTTTGTGTCAAAATGTTTTGATGTAATTTTGTACTTGAATTTTTGGGGCTTGGAAAAAGGGAGCGCTGGTCGAAAATTGCAAAGAGGATGAAATAAAATAAGTGTTTTAAAATGATATAAAAGCTGGCTTATAAAAAGGAAGTCACGAGGGTGAAAAGTGGATATCTCTCTTTCCATTTCCATGCTTTTAGCCATTCAAACCTTCCTTATATGCCATCATATGGCCAACCGATTTATGTTCCTTTACGGTCAAAATTAGCATGCCCATATGAGCATCAAACCTAGTCCAAGTCAGAAAAATATTCATTGCAATTTAAGTTTTGGTTCAATAATAACAATTATTGTTCACTGAACTACTCTAGTCAGAGATTTTGACTTTATGTTGACTTCAGTTGATTGAGGTACTAACCTTGTATAATTGAGGAGACGAATCCTCTCTTAAATTTGTGTTTCATTTCCAATACTTTCACTCGATCTAACTATGGTCATTCGATGGACGTCGAGCCATGATTTGACTATAATCGAAGCGGAGCTTTCATATCGAAGATCAACAGTATTCTAAGTCAAGAGAACTATGCAAATTAGTCACATCGATATTTTCTTTTTGATCTTAGTTATATTAACCAATAGAAAACTATCGAGTGAGTCATTCCATAGGTATCCAATAACTATCAGTACATAATGCCTTGGTGCCCCCAGTAGTCATGAGTAACACATTGCCCAACATTTAAGAAGAGTTACATACTCCAGCCTCAATGGATGCATCGATATCCAGTCTCGATGCATCTTACTTAGAAATATTTAGAATAATGTGTTTATTATATTGTGGTACAATACTCATAATTACAAATATTTTTATTTACAATCGCAAACACACCATTTATGGATTTTCTATTAAATATAGTTTAATTAAGCATTTAATAATTTATAACACATTATAGTAAATAAATAACAGAAAGAAAACCCCTTCTTTACAAGCAAGAATTGATTACAGAGTTATTAATTTATAATAAATTATAGAATTGTCCCTAGGTTATGCCCTTAACTCTATAAATCTCCCACTTATACTTAGGGCCAATTATAGAATCTCAATCCCTTCATTTCGATCAGCTTCTCGAGTGTTAACCGAGCTAGACTCTTAATGGATGGATCTGCAATGTTGCCTTGGTATTTACCCTTTGTATCACGACCTCTTTTTTCTCAATGAGTTCTCTAATGAGGTGGAACTTTTGAAGAATACGTTGGGACTTCTCGTGTGCTCTAGATTCCTTTGCAATCTGTATCGCTGCATTGTTATCATCGAATAAAGCTATTGGGTTTTGGGTACTGGGAATCACTCCATGCTCATACAAAAACTTGCGCATCTAAACTTCCTCTTTAGCTTCTTCATTGACAGTGATATACTTAGCCTGCATTGTTGAATCTCTACTGTCTCTTGTTTGGCACTTTTTCAACAAATGGCACAACTGTTAAGCGCAAAAACATAACCAAACATCGATTTACTTTCATCAATATCACTCTGGAAGCTCAAATCTGTATACTCCTTTATAAGGAGGTCTCGATTCCTTTATACGAGGAATAAGTTCTGAATATTTCTTAAATACTTCAATATATATTTTATAGCCATCCAATTCTTTTCTCCGTGATTAGATTGGTATCGCTATATGCATCCTAATGCACATGCCACATCCAGTCTAGTACATAGCATAACGTATATTATGGATCATGTGGCTGAAGCATAAGGGATCTTCTTCATATGCTCTTTCTCCTCATCAGTATGAGGATCATCCTTCGTGGAACGGAAGATTCCAGATTGTGTTAGAACATTTCCACATATGGAATTCTCCACATGGAACATCTCCAATATGATATCTATGTACAAAGATCAGGACAATCCTAGTAGCCTCTTAGATCTATCTTCATAGATTTTTCTATCTAGTATATAGGCTGCTTCTCACAAATCATTCATGGAGAAGTTCCTAGAAAGCCAAGCTTTCAATGATTGTAATAACAAAGTGTCATTGCCAATCAACAGAAGATCGTCGATATATAGCTCTAAGAATACGATAGCATTTCCTTGTTCCTTTCTGTATATGCACGCTTCCTCTATGTTTTGATAAAAACCAAAATGTTTAATTACCTTATCAAAATACTTATTCCAACTTCTTAAAGCTTGTTTAAGTCTATAAATGGATTTTAACAACTTGCAAGCCTTGCCCTCGGTCCCACTGACTATAAAACCTTTAGGCTGTGATATATAGACGGTTTCTACTAAATCACCATTTAGAAATGCCATCTTTACATCCATTTTCCACACTTTGTAATCATATAATGAGGCAATGACCAGCATAATCCAAATGGACTTAAGCATGGCTATATGTGAAAATGTCTTGTCTTATTCAACAACTTGAATTTGAAAAATCCTTTCGCAACTAGCCTAGCCTTATGAGTCTTTACTTATCCATCTTCATTTAGATTTCTCTTTAAAATCTAGTTGTGGACATTGGGTTTTATCCCTTTGGGTATGTCCGATAAAGTCCATACTTTATTTCTTACATGAAATCCATCTCAGATTTCATTGCTCCAAGTTAGAGTGTAGAGTCTTTACTCTACAGTGCTCATCGGAAAGATAGAGGAGTGTTATCATCTAAGACACGGTCCTCCTTCATGCCATCCATGAGAAAACCATAGTATCTCTCTGATGCATGAGATTCTCTACTTGACCTTTTAATATATTGCATGTTTTCATTTGAGTGAACTCGATTCTCCCACTAGTTTAGCCTCAAGGTTAGTTGTCGGATCTCATCTACGTTTACAATTTCGTTGTTAATTTCATTTGACATAAATTCCCTTTCTAAAAATACAAATTGCATGGAAATAATCATATTTTGTTCCTCTACATTGTGGAAAATATACCCCCTTGAATTCTTAGGATATCCTATAAAATTACACAAAGCTGATCTCGCCTCAAGTTTATTAGGGCCACGGTCTAAATATAGTCGGGACAGCCCTAAACCCTCAAATAATTCAAGCAATGTTTCTTCCAATGCCAAATCTCATATGGCGTCTTAGGCGTAGATTTAGTGGGTAACAAATTCAATATATATACTGCAGTTTATAGTGCATAGCCTCAATAGGACAGAGGCTACTTGGCCTTTTCATAGAATGAACCATATTTAATAGGGTTCTGTTCCTAAGCACCAAAATATCATTTTGTTATGGAGTATACATTGTAGTAACCCGAGAGATAATCTTATTATCTTTTATGTAGCACTGTAGTTCTAGTCCAACATACTTACCTCCTCGACCGGATCGAAGAATTTCTATCTTTCAGTTCGTTTGATTTTTGACCTCATTCTTAAATTCAATAAATTTCTCACAAATATTGGATTTGTTCTTCATAAGATACATATACCCTAGTCTTGAAAAATCATCAGTGAAAGTAACAAAGTAAGAACTATTATCCTACCTGTTACAAGCATCAGACCACATACATCATTATGTACTATCCCTAAGAGTTTACCCTCTCTTTCAATGCTCCCGTCATTTTCCTTTTGAGATGTGACTCTTATGTGTCAAATGATTTTAATTCAAGTGACAAGAGAAAACCTTTGATTTTTAGTTTGTGTATTCATTCTTACTAATATGACATAGCCAAGAATACCTAAGATAACTATCATTTATACTGTTAGAAGAACCACTCACAGAGTATACATAATTAGTACTGATCACATAAATGTCATTTTCAAGAATACCATCGCAGACTTTATTTCCATTAAAACTAATGTTCATGACATTATTCACGCAATGAAATATATATCTAGTCTCAGACATTAGAAAAAGACACAATTCTACAAATAAAATCTTTTAAAAAATAAACTTATTTAATATTAATACCACTCTACTAGGAAAATATAAATGATAACCTCCTACCATCGTTACATCAACTATGATTCATCAATGTAACGACCCGTAATTTCGTTACTTCGAAAATGAGAGATTTCGTTTATTTTTAAATTTAAAAGATTTAAAACTGAAATAAATATGTTATATATAATAAATAATTATCAATTCTTATAATTGATAATTAAAAAGTATAAATTTGGATTTTAGAACAAATCAACAAAAGTTAAGTTTTGTTAAAAATAAATAAAGGCTTAAACAAATATATTTAAATATTTATTTGATAAGTTAAATCTTATATAAAACATATAATAAAGATAATAAAGGTATATTAATATATTTAAAAATATGTTAATAATCGTTTTACAAAAATAACCAAAATTTATCGCATTTTGTCAGTTTTACATACACTGTAAAATTAGAGATTTTGATGTTAATTAAATATAATTTTAAAATATAAAGAGATATGTTTTAATTTATTTAAAGAAGTAAAATATTTCATTTTAAATTTGGTTTACATAAATGAGTAGTTTAGCTAAAACGTCAAAATGTGACCGTAAAACATTTTGTTGAAAATCAACGTTTTGTCGATTTAAAAGTTGTCGCAACGTTGTTGCACCTTTATTTTCTTATATATGAACATATATTCAAATAGTATAAGTATTATTTAATTCACTAATCAAGTTTACTTTTACTAAACAAGTTTAGAAAACAGTTAGCAAAAATAAACACAAAAGGACAAAATATGTCACATCAAATCCAACTAAATATTTACTTTCCTTTACTTAAATATTAAGTGATTAAAACATAAAGTAATGATGTGATAAGGTGATAGTAAGTGTTGAAAAAATAAGATAAAGAAAGGATATTTTAGTAATTTTGTAAAGGTTAGTTTCGTAGTTTACCACTCCTTACTTTTTCTATGAATACCCATCCATTCTTCTCATTTTTCACACAAATCATTCTCTTATTCTTCTTTCTTTAAGCTATTTTAATGGCTTCTCTCTTTAAGAGAGGTAGGAGGGTTAAAAATAGTGGAGCGCTTAGGCATAATCCACTCGTTACTCTCTAACTCTTCTTAATTCACTTCTTCTTCTTCTCTTCTTAAAAATGGCCTTAGGCCATGAGTAATATAGAAGGGGAAGGCTATGGCCAAGAGCAAGAAGGGATGTTGGGTGGTGGTCGAGCACTTGGAAAAGGTGAAAGAATATTTAGGTGGTTGTTTAGTGAAGCGTTGAATTAAACGAATATTGGTAGGAAGTTAAACATTTTGGTTAAAGGTGAGAAAATTCTCACCGCTTTTAAAAGATCATATTTTGATTTTACTATAATACTTATCTTTTGACATAAGCAAGTATATACCCCTTTAAAATATTGCTATGTATGTTTGGTTATGTTTGTGTTATGTAGCAAATGTTTATGATTGTGATTATTCATCATGTTAGCTTATGTATGGACCATAATTATGTTAGCGACAAATGTTAACTCGATTATGTTCATTTTGATTTAATAATCCCTTTGTTAATAAAACCATCTTTTAATGATATGAGATATTTTGGAAAAATAAGTCTCTTTTCAATTAGAAGTGAAATTAAAGTTAAAATAAAAGAGAATTTGAAATATGAAGTGAAATGAGTTTGAAAAGGATAGTTAAATCGAAATTGAGATGAATAGTGAAATTGAAATTGATTTTGAAAATTGAAGTTGAGATTAAGGTTGAATTTAAGTTTAAATTGAAATTAGATTTGAAATCTAAGTTTTAAATGTGTTTAATTTGAAGTTAGAATTTGAATTGAGTTGAAACTGGAAATTAAAATTTAATATTAAAATAATAGGAATAAAATAATATTATAAAATGATAATAGTGAAAATATATTTTAAATACTTTAAAAAGTGAAGATATTGATTTAAAATGATTTTATAAGTGATAAAATCCTATTTGAATAGACTATTTCAAGTATTGAAAAATAAGTTAAAACTAGATGCGTCGTGCAATGGTAGTTCGCGATTTCACGCCTAAAAGTTCAAATGAGTGTATAAAGTGAAATATAGCTTGAAATTCTTCGAGATAAGAAAACTTTGGACTATTATATCCATATCTTCAAAAAGAAGAAAGAAAATCAGGATTTCATCTTATAGATTTTGAATTAGGACCAAATCAATTTTCTAGAAAAATCACGCTAGTGCAGTTAAGTGACCATAACAGGAAATCTATTTAAATAAACATTTTTAATTATGAAAAAATATGGAATATATTTGATAAATCTATTTAAATGATTCAAAGGAGATTTGGATTGAAAAGTATGAATTATCGAATGTTTAAAAGTGTTTAAATCAAATAAGCTTGTATATCACTTTCCGCAGCACTTTTAAGCTGCGAATTCTATAACCTTTGAAATATGGGTTTAAATATAACGATTTTTCCCAGAATCAATTGTGAATGTTTTTAAAAGGTAATTTAAGCTTTTGAAAGATAATTTGGAATCTTTATAAGCAATTCCAAAATAAATTTTATAATTGAGTATGCGGAAACGACTAGTACATTTGTCCCGCATGTGTGATCTGGAAAGATAAAATAAGGTGTTTAACTAAGGTTAGAGATGGAGCAAACAGTGCCCTGAATTTACCTGGCCTATGTTTTCTTTTCTAGGCGAGGGCTGGAACAGATCGAAAGGAAAGCCCGTATGCTCTTAAATAAAAAGATCGTATTGAGTTTCCAAAATAAAAGAAGATAGGTATTATCCACAATTTAAGCAATCTCCAAAATGAATGATTTCTATGACCCTATTTACTCAAAAATATTTACTAAGATTGATTTTAGGGTTTACCGTAAATGATGTCTTAAATTACATTGTTTTTGACTCGCCTAAAAGTTAAGAAATTTGGATCGAGTGTTAAGTGAGGAAATTTGAGATATTTTCCAAAGCAAAAGAATGAATTACTTAGAATTATCCTAAGTCGAAGTAAAGAGATTTCGAAATCAGCCGAAAAGAATTAAAGTGAAAAGAGACATAATAAATCCTATATACTCATATTCAATTTTGATCGATATTTGGATTTCGAAGGAACCGGGGTCAGATTGGGTGATTCTTATTCGTAAACCACTTCGAACCAATGTATACGTTCGAGTGTGAAGACTTGGTGAAGATGATGATTATTGAAGACCGTGGATCTTCATATCGTGAAGACTGCTTGCTGAACATGCTCTGGATATCTCCAATTATAGATTTATTTATAGTAGTGGTTTCCTCGTGATGGAGATTTTTCCGATTGCAAGGACTACTCGCTATTAGTGGTAGTAGGAGAGTACCTTCGGTTTGTTCTATTCCTAGGCAACTTGTATGGACATTTGTCTGACATTGCATTTCTAAATATTACGTTTGTTGGCTTTTACAAACATACATCAGTGATGCCAGAGAAGACAACTTCTCTTAGCTTAACACCCTCCTTCAGATGTACGAGCTCAAGGGTTTTATTTTTGTGGAAGGAAATTAGTAGTTAATGGAAATGGCAATGTGACATTCAAAAATGTGCTATGTGCTATGTGAAAAGGTAATCGTTGCCTCAAGTCTCATCAAACCAGAAATGACGAAACAAGATTAGATGCGGTAAGGTTAAGTGGGTCATTCCCAAGTAGGGTATGGTCATCCCCTTCTAGATATATTCTTCCCGCTCTGACGTTCGGGATTAAATTAATGTAGTGTATGGAAAAACGAGCGCCCGATTAAAGGTCGGTAACGACCGAGCGATGACATATTCGGTACTATCTAGTTATAGAGGTAGGCCGGTCTTGTGTTGGTAGAGGTTCCTTTGTGCTGTTCCTTGGGGCATCCATCTAGAGGTGTACCCATTTCGAAAGGTAGATCCTTCACCTAATCATTTGTATGGAAATCCATTCTCCAATAAGAACCTGCGGTATCGTTTGTATTGGTGTAATGAATAGCCTCGAAATTCTATATGGGTAACCATTTCGGATAAGATTAATAAGTTTATTTGCAAATGTTTTCATAGAGATGTCATTAGAAATAATATAAAATGTTTTGATATAAAAGTGTTTTAGTTATCATAAGGTAAAAACCCATCCATGCTTATGCGTAGGCGTGGTCTTACGAAATACTCTTTATTTTCAAAAGATTTTTATTCAAAGGCTGATAAATGACACTGTCATTTATTATTGAGTTTTTCTCACGCTGGTTTATCAAGCCTGGTCCGGGTACTTTCAATACTCAGGTCAGATCCGAGTAGTTTCAGGATTTGTTGAAGATGGTTGGAGTTTCCAGAGGAGAGCTGGAGATATTCATCTACGTATGGACATATTCTATTATCCGCTGTACTTAGTTGTTTTAATCTGATGTTTGTCAGCAATTGTAAGGCCATATGTTTATAACTGTCCAGGCTGAATTTAGGTTAGACTCTGATATATGTATTTTAAAAGTTTTCCGTTGTAAAGATATTTTTCAATATTATATGTTATTCCATTCGTATGGGATTCTGTTCTGCCTTATTTTCTTTATTACCCTTCATGTTCCATATTTTCGTGCAATTTAAGTTAGACATGTATGGTTTATTGTAGAATCAAAGGGTACGGAAAAATGGGTCGTGACAATCAACAACCTGGAGCCTCATCTCTCCTTCTGTCATACGACGCCAGTTCCTAAATCCCTATAATAAATTACATATTTGAGTTCCAGATCCAGTATTTAAAACCCAAGACATTTTATTAGTTGCAAAACAATTTAGAATCATAAATGTACCCAATGGAGCTGCAGAATCGTTTTGCTTTCTTTCTTTAATAATATTTAGGTGTTCGGGACAGTTTCTTTTTCAGTGACCTTTCTTATGGCAGTGGTGACAATCACCTTATCATCGATCTTCTTACTTTTCTATTTATTCTTACCTTCTCTTTTTCGCTTCTTCAAACTTTCATAGATAATGCACCACCGTTTATACCAAGTACAACCCTTTAATCCTTGGATGCAGACTAGGCCAACCTTAACTTATCGAGGAGCTCCACGACATTCACATTCAATTGGTTCATATTGTAATTCAGTACGAACAATTCATACTTAGGTGTAAGAGAACCAAGGATCAAATCAACTTGTAACCCATTGCTTATCACTACATCCAACTGTGAAAGCCTATCTATATAGCCATTCATCATCATTACATAATCATCCACTTTTTGTCCTTTGGTCAATTCGGTATTGAACAACTTCTCCATAACCTCGTACCTTATGAAACGTGACTATTCACCAAACAAGGCCTTGAGACTATCAAATATCTCATGGTTTAAAACACGTATTTCATAAGCAAATCCAAGTTCGAGGTCCGCATCATTAGCAGGTTGCTCTTTAGGATTGCAGGCAATAGATGGCCAAAGACATTTGTAAGTCAGTGCTATCTTAATCGCTCTTAGCCAATTAATATATTTGGGTCTGGTAAGCTTGTCGATTTTAGAAAACAATTTTGGAGTTGACATTTTATGCAAGTTTTAGTTGGTATTATTAGGGCAATATTATAGTAGAATGTTCTTATGATATTAGTAAGATTGAACTTCATGTATCATTTTACTGATAATCCGCTAGTCCTTTTTGTTTTGCCAAACCATAAGTTGAAATATAAAGTCTTTCGACTTCACTAGTAGGTGTTAGGACTCAAATTTCTTGGGATTCCGACCTTGAGGAAAGCCGAACAAATCATACTCCCATATACGATGGATAACTCCTGATTGGTTGTATCACACACAACTTCTAACCCATCTTTCCTTGTGCTAATATCATTTTTACCTCAAGGAAAGCTTAACAAGTAAAAATATATTATTTAATCATACCCACCATTTCATGACGGCCTATGTATATTATACATAGCTTGAGGAAAACTAAATAAATATGTATAAATATCTTACCTTGTCCAGTTTATACATTATTAATACTACACATAACATTTCTAGCTTTAGGAAAGCAAAAAAACTAAAGAGTATGCAAATAATTATTAATGTACAAACGGAGAGGACAAATTTATGTTAAAGATTCATAATCTTTAATATATTGTATCGAGTGAATTAACTTATGGAAAAATGCATTTCTTATGAAATACCCTCGTGATTCAAGTGTCACACACATCCGGAATCATGGTATATGTACATTTATGTATATATTTATGTCTTAAGTCGATTTAGGGTTTCTATAATGTTCCACTTTAATTTATACATTCATATTATATAAGTTTCATTACTATATAACTTTTATATTTTTGTTAGCTTATATAATAATCTTACGTTTAACATTGTGCTAATCAAATCATAAACAATTAATTAACTCTTTTATTAATTGTTTATTATTCAATTTTTGTGTATTATATTAAATATTTATATACTATAACCTTTATAGTAATATACGTATATCATGTATATACGAATTTTAATTTAGTAACTAAATTTTAATTAATGTATTCAATTAAAAAAATTTAATTAAATTTTATTAATTGTGAAAATTATTTTATATACATACATATATACTTATATTACCTTAGATATTTCAAGGAAACATAACATATATCAATATATATTATACATGCATATATGAATTTTAACTAAATTATTAAATTAATTTAATTCTTTTATCAATCTTAAATTTGATTTTTTGATGTTTTAAAATATACATATTATAATGTTAAACTTTTCAATTAGATTTAATATTTGCATTTATATATTATTTTAAATTTTGAATTTAAAAGTGTTTTTATTTAGCTGAGAGCACGTGTAAACAAATATGTACAAATCACACACACATTTATATGTGAATATTAGTCACGCATCCTTAAAACCAAAGTTAATTCAAACAGCATCCTTCTTAAAAAACAGTTGTAAAGCGGATCCTTATAATTATTTTATTGTAGCTGCATGTATTTTTCGTGTTTTTTTACACCAGTGCTTAAAAAATTTCAAAAAATTGTAAATATTATAACTAGGTTTCTGAAAGAAAAAAAGAAATTGCAGACATATCTGCAATTATTCCACATAATTGCAGATATGTCTGCAATTATTCACTGAATAATTGTACTTGATAAACATCTGAATAGTTGTAGATATGTATGCAATTATTCCATATAATAATAGACATGTATACAATTATTCATTGAATAACTGCGTTGAATAAAAATCTATATAATTGCAGACATATCTGCAGTTATTCCTTATATTTGCAGACATGTATACAATTATTCATTGAATAACAGTACCTTGATTTGATAATCGGGATGTTGACGTAAATATCTACACTTATTCCTTAAAATTGCAGACATATCTGCAATTTTTAGTTGCAAAGGCATGCTATCCAGAATAAGTGCAGACATGTCTGCAATTATTCTCTAAAATTGCATACATGTCTGCAAATATTCTTGAAACATACCGTGTGTCATTTTTTTTTCCTTTTCATCGTTGTTTTTTGATTTTTTTTACATGAATACCATGATAAATATTAATTGAAATAAGTTTTAAATTTTGGAATTTTTTTTGGTTTTTTTATTATGGTGTTTGATGATTTTTGAAAAATAAGGACCTAATACTTTTTTCCATTGGTGTTTTTATGAATTTTGAAACTTATTAAGGACCTGTGCCAAAAGTACCCCATTTATATATATGCAACCATCAATATGTGACAATCCATCGGTATGCCAATTTATAATATTTATAAGAAAGTAATATATAGAACAATGATTATATTAACAATAAATACAATAATAAATTAGAAGAATGCTTTACCAAAGCCTAAAGTTCACATCTAGAAATGGAGGAGTGAACTCCTTAAATCAATTCCAATCTAAATTTGCTAGCTTTCGAATTATCTTACCACCGACGTTTCAATCAAAGAGTTTTGATGTAATTTTGTACACGGATTTTTGGAGCTTTGGAAAGGGGGTGCTAGTCGAAAATTGCAAAGAGGAAGGAGTAAATATGTGTTTTAAAATGATGTAAACTATGGCTTGTAAAAAGGAAGTCAAGAGAGTGAAAAGTGTATCACATCCTAATATCTCTTTCTTACTACTTCCACTTTTTTAACCATTCAAACCCCTCCCTATTGCCATCATATGGCCAGCCTAATCATGCCTCTTATTGCCGAAATTTACATGCCCGTACGGCCCTCAAATCTAGTCCAAGTCCGAATAATATTCATTGTAATTTAAGTCTTATTTAAATGTGTATCGATATTATATCTCGATCAGTATATTTATTACTATTATAAACACATTATTCAATATTTTTCAACATACATCAAATGAAATTTTATAATTAATATTCATTACTATATATTAATTTTTATTTTATAACAATTTATAAATTAATTTAATCAGGTGGTGGAAGGAGTATTCAATGTTTTGGTTGTGTAACTCTTATATGTTAATTTGATCAGCGATTAATATTGAACAATTGAAATATTAATGTTCACACATTGCTTAGTAGGTAATGTGACATTATGGTAAAATTTATTGCTTATTTTGTTTTAGTAAAATCCAAATTTACTTTATTAAGCTTTACTTATTGGTGACAATTATTTACCCCAATTTTCTTCGTCAAAACAATACCACTTTGGACTTATGGAATTTGGTAATGGTAAAACTTCCAACATCATCCATATTCAACTTTATAGTCCAACCACAAAGTCCTAGGTTCAATAATAATAATAATAATAACTGATCAAACTACTTTGACTAGAGATTTTGACTTTGAGTTGACTTTAGTTAACCGTGATACAAATCCCATATAACTAAAGAGACGAATCCTCTCTTAAATAATGTTTCACTTCCAATACTTTTAGACAGCACAACTATAGTCATTCAATTAATAATATGCCACAATTTGATTATAATCAAAATGGAGTTTTCATATCGAAGATCAACAATATTCTCAGTTCAAGAGAACTATGTAAATTAGTCCTGTTGACCATTTCTATTTGACCTTAGTTATATTAGCCAGCAGAAAACTACTAAGTGAATCATTCCATAATTATCCAATAGCTATCAGTATGTAACCCCTTGGTTCACTAGTAGTCATGAGTAATATAATTACCCAACATTTGAAGGGCTTGCATACACTAGTCTCAACGAATGTATTTATATCCAGTCTCAATGCGTATTGACTAGGAATATTTAAAATGATGCGTTTATTATATTAAGATACAACACTCACGATTACAACTATTTGTAATTATTACCACAAACATACCATTTATGGATTTTTTTGTTAAATATATTTTAATCACATTAAATTATATATGACACATTATAACAAATATATAATAGAAAGAAAATACCTTTATTACGAACGAGAGTTGATTACATAGTTAATAGTTTACAATAAATTACAGAATTATTTATAGGGCATACCCCAAACTCTATCAGTTCTATCCCTTTATAAGAAAATTTTAAACTGTTACCCAATACCTTTTCATACTTATTGCCTAAAATTCATCCATTTTTAAATCTAAAAGGAATACCTATATTACTATTTTCATTATCATCATTCTGAAATAATTTGATAAATATAGGGTATGATCACTAGTATTTTGTGCTAATGTACTATATATAAATTTAGGAAATTTTTGCAAAAAACTATTTATTTATTAGTACTCTATCAAGCTCACAATATATGTTAATATGTAATCTAGATCTCCAAGTATATTTGTTCCCAATAATTACTAGTTCAATTAACCCAATTTCAATTAAAAATTTATTTATTTTACCTAATTTACTTTGTGGTATGCTATTACCTCCACTTTTCTCATGTATATGCACTCTATATTGAAATCCCCATCATTAACCATGGTAGCTTGTAATTTTTATTCATGTGTTTAAGTTTACTCCATAGATCGTTCCTTTTATTTTCATAATTACCGCCATAAACACTTGTTATTTATATTAATATCCCTCTAATATTACTAAAATTACTATATATAGTTTGAAATGCCTAATCTATGATTATTTATGCAAATGTTTGAGTCCCAAAGTAGTAGTGTTCTTCCCTTGCGTCCACACTCATTATTATGTATATATTTCTAATTTCTAGGCAATTTGAAACACAATCTTTCAGTATCATAGTAATTCATTTTATTTTCTATTAAAGCTACAATTATAGGTTTATATCCCCTCAAATATTAGTTTGTTTTGATAAGGAATTCATCCCCCTAACATTCCACACTATAATTGATGTATGTAAATATATGAAATTGGTAAAAAGAAGTTCTAGTTCTCATACCCGCCATTGAAGCACCTTTGCCCTTTTTTTTACATGATATACCCTTTGCTTTAAGTTTATTTGTCATTTCATCCCATTATGGGTTTTCTGCAACATACTTTTCTTAAAAGTGCTCTTTCTTTTGCTCTGCCTCTTACCTCTTTATTATCTATATTATGAAGTGAATCCACTACACTTTGGCCAAAAGTGCAGGGCAACTCTAAGTCGATGCTCATCCTGTCCTCAAATTCTATAGCATGTTCGGCTTGAAAAATTATCTCCATTACTTATGTTTCTTATAATTTGTTCATCATTATTCATTTCTGTATTATGGTTATCTATAACTAAACATGGAACTGGAAAATGAGGGTTTCAAGTTTTAAAGACCTATGTTTTTTTTCTTTCCTCTATTGTTATGCTTTGGTGATTCTCCATTAAGTTTTTATTTTAATTTTCTTCAACTATTTGCATCCCTTCAGCCATGACCTAAACAACTTATTTAGCGAATTGTTGCAGATCAGAAATCTCTTGATAATTTTTTTTGCCTTCATGGCCATTCTCTCTATTAGTGATGATACTATCTTAATTGTATTAGCCTTTATCCATAAATGTTCCTTTAGTTTGACTGCAATCTTGATTGAATAGGGGCTTGTTGCGTCATGCCATCAATTTTATGGTACCTTTGGGTAGTTTCCTTATTTTCTTGACTACCATTATTAGGAACCTAAGCCTTTTTTTGTACTGCATTGCTTTAGTATGCCCAAAGCAAATACACTCCTCACATTTTGGAGGTACGTATTCATATTCCACTTTTTACATAACGTTCTCTCCATTATACAATTAAGATACAATTTATATGATAATTCTGCATTTACAGTCACCTCTACCAGAATGCGAGCATAATTCAATCTTGTCTTCATGGTTATGGATGCATCAAGTTACATGGGTTTTCCATGATACTTGGCATAGCACTAAAAACTTCATGATCCCACAACTTCATATTACCATTGGGTAATCTAACCCAGATAGGCATTGACGTGAGAAAATCTCTATCCAATTTTGGTTAACTAAACTACCTCCTGATAATAATGAGCATGCCGCCATAAAACCATGGTCCCTTTTTAAGAATGTTTTCACAATCTTTTGATTCTTTAAATTTGATGAGGAGAAACCCATTCTCTCTTGAATACATATCAAAATCATCGAATGGTTTTCATAATCTTTGAATATATGACTTGAAATACAAGAAGTATGACTTAGCTTCTACAACATATGCAAGAATTGAGTTATCCCAGCATCGCTCAATTCTTTTGCAAACAGTCTCTCTGATAATTCCATACCTTTTGTTATTCATCTTGATTGGTCGTATGTATTCAAGATTACAGTGCTCCTCCACTGGCTCCTCCATAACAATATCAGTCCATGTTTTCTCCCATGCGGTCGATTTAGAGAGACGATTGGCGTACTCTTGTTGGGAAGATTGTTTCTTCTTTTATCCCCAAATATTCGAGGATTAAAGGGCCTTTGATAGCCCCTACCCCTACATTTCTCTTGCTGATCTGAGTTGGTTGCAACTCTTGTTCTTTTCTTTTATTGGATTTGTTTTAGACCAATTAAAATCCATCTTCATCAACAATGAAACCACCCTGTGATATTCTGGTGTGAGGATCAGGTGGTCTTACTAGATTTAAGGTGATGGGAATTTTTTGATGAATTTTGAATTCCCTCTTTGGTAGAGGAAAACCAAAAAAATTCCTTGCATGCCTCCTTTAATGAAGAAGGTTTATTATATAAATTTGAAGTTAAAGGAAATAATTTCATAAAATAATTCCTTGGATGTTAGTTTTTTTAAATAATAATCATTAAAAGTAGGAATTTGAAATATCAAATTTTAATGCTTTAAATTACAAATTATGTTCGAATTAAGAGAAATTTAAATACTAGAAAAAAGTAATATGATTCCATTCTGCTCTTCATCTTCCCTTTCGCAAAAATAGGGAATAAATATCTTAATTCATGAGATCCTAGTTTGGAACTAACGAGGCTCGAACCCCCAGCTTCCGACTTAACAAAGGCTATGCTTTGACCAATCGAATGAGTAATCAAATAAATTCTTAGGCATCCTCGGGATTAGATACTATTCATCCAACGATCATAGCACCAAGTAATTCTTGATGAGCTTTAATATGATCAAATTTATATGTAAGCATCTCTTGTAAAATATGAGTAACACCAAATCCTTTTAAAGCCCAAATTTTCATTCCCCCTACTCGTTTGGAAAAAAATGGTAGACTAAATTATCGAAACGATAAGTTATGGAACTTCTAATGTTTAAAATCATAATTATTAACAGTAATGCCAATTTGAATTTAAAAATCATGGATTTTCAAATTTATAATTTTCAAAAGTGTAGATTTTGTTTGCACCAAAAATACGACACTACCCAAATGATTAATAAGCGATAATTATAGAGATCAAAAAATTAAAACGAGGTAGAACATACAAGAATTATAATGGTTTGACAAAAATTAATAGCTTCCATCCACTGTCAACTTTGTTAATAAATCTCCTTTTCTTTTACAATATTGATCTTACAAATTGGTTTTCTACAACTTAGGTAAGGATCCAATATAGTATTAGGGTAAAATAAGGTAACTCAGACAGTAAGAAAAAGACTTCCCATTTGTACCACTCCTCTTATTTATAGACAAAGACCATCGAAATAAGCTTTGAGATTTTCTCACCACATTCTCAAATCAGCATGAAGCTACAAGTGAAGACCGTAACCAAATTAGCATCCCTTGACAACATGGTATCGAGTTATGCTCATAACTTTGTAACGAATTTTTCTCATAACTCGGTGTCGAGTTATAAAATTTCATGTCTTCGCACACCTTGTTTCATTTCCAATCTTTTGAACATGTTTACTAAATCTTCAAGATTCGGTACCGACTTATAACTTCAAGTTATGTTTTCCACCTTTGCTTCTTGTCACTTGATTTTTTTGGAGAATGGCTAAGTACCTACTCATGGCCAGTGAAGATCAATGTTGATTTTCAAGACTTCACCTGATTCTGGTTTCTAGATTTACACTTCTAGACATTTGGTTTTATTTTACAACCACTCAGTGTTTTCCGATTCATTGAGATATTGCTTGGTTCAAAGGAAGGATAACATTTGCCCTCAAAGTATGCCTTGTGTTAACAAGGCAAGCTTTGGATCAAGACATACTATCGACTTCAAACTCTGATATGAAAAGGTGTCCTCATTCTCTGAACTGTTTTCATAAAGTAACACGTCTTCTCTGGATCGACATGTTTGCTTTAAACAGTTGTGGATTCATATCCTTTGGACGGTATAAGAGTTGAAGCATCCCCTTTCAAGCGGTTACTTGGTTCTAAAAGATCTAAAAATCTCCTCATTCATTCGGCCAGGTGGGATTTTATCTTCCGTTTCTATTCACCTTTCATTTTCATTTTCATTGCCCCTTTTCCATTTCTTCTTTTTATAACCATGTACCAAGTTGAGATTCTTAACTTAGTATCGGTTTTATGCAAAAAATTTCTAAAGTATTATACAGTTACTTCTCCACTCTCACTTTTACTTTTATTTTTATTTGGTTATTGTCACTCCAATTCCGACTTCTTTTCCTTCACACTTCACTAAGGCCATTGCTAGCCCAAACTTTGTCACTACCTATCATTAGCCAACATTGTCGATTTAGGTAAATCAACATTTCTAACTTAGCAAATCTACTCAATGACTCAGTCGATTTTTAACCTCACTTCTGGACTTCGACGTCACATTTTCTTTTAATAGTCGCCTAAGGGGGGTTGTGGCTATTTCATGGACACTGAAGCTTGACTAGAGCTTCAGATCATGTTTAACCCCCTTTATTTCCCTTGTTGCATCTAATTATGGCCATCGAGAGCTTGAGTTTAGGCCCTCCTTAGATTTCTCGAAGTCAACATGAGAATAATATGGGTTAAAACCCAAGAATTCTTTGCATTTTCACATGCTTGGCACTTTCTTCAGGTCTTCCAAGGCTAGAACTTAGGTTCACTTGCATGGCCATGGGGTTTTACATATTTTGAAAAGACTTACATGTGTAAAAATGGGGTTCTTGACTTCTATTGATCATTAGTTGAATATGGATTAGTTACCTAACCTTTATGGGACTACTTTAAAGAAAGGCCACATCGAACACGCTCCGAAGTTTGATGGAATCATGAATTACTGCTTTGGGTCAAACACATCATCTCTATAACCCTATAAAGGAAAGTCCTGTGTCGCTCTGTAAGATAATTTTGTTATCATAAATCGTATAGTAATGGGTAAATTTTGACACATAGTTCTATAGCACGACAATGCTTGTTTGCTAACATGAGTATGCTATCTACAAAAAGTGTTTGTATTTACTGTACTCTAGATGTAGGTCGCACACTGCGTTGACTAAATTGTATATCACTGCCCCCGTCAATGTATGAGTTTGGGTTAGTTAATATACATTGACATCCATGATCCATTGAGTCTTATACATTGGCCACACAAGGCTTAATTATAGCATGAAGGTCAGAGTTAAATCTTACCCGACCATGCTTATCTATTGAGTTTTAAGTGGTTTTGAACTGTAGATGCTCCTTGCATCTTTTTACCATAGGTGCAGGACCATCCATTTCATCTCGTCCATAACACCTTCGACTTCTGCCTCGATGTCTACTTCATCATCTACTTCCTCTTCTCCTCGGCCTCAACCATCTCGTCATCGAGCTAGACATTCTCTACAAATAGTTCCCTTTGTGATGGAAGGTAAATCCTATGTGAGAGTTTCTCTCGATATCAATCTTGAGTGTGTTGTAATTAGTGATAACCATCCATACTGTCCAGCATCTATATTGGATGAAGAAGATATCAGGAGAATTTGTGATAGTCATGACATTCCTTTTGAGGATGTTTAAGTTCCAAAGCCCTTTCAGTAGTCCCCCGATCCGCCTAAAGGATATATAGCCAACAACCACTATATGTACCTTGTCGCTAGAGTCCTTATGTTTAGTTACTTTATTTGACTAGTCCTTCAGTTTATGAAGCTTACCCCTACTTAGCTTCACCTGAATGGCTATGTCTCGCTGAAATGAATTTACACGATTTGTCTTTACCATTTAGGTAGGGTGCCTTCATTGAAGGAGATGAGATATTTATTTATCTTCGAGAAGGGGTAAGATAGTCCATTTCAAACTTATTTGGTACAAACCAAAGGCTGTAGTGTGATTATTAGTCTTTGGAACAAGCCTAGCCATTTTAAATACGAATATATCGTTGTGCACTATCCAATTGGCTTCGCTTAGAAGTGGCTATCGGGATGTAAGTTCTATTATCACTCTTTACCTTTGTGGAGCTTATTCGGTTATATGTTTGACACTGTCATCTCATAAATTTATATATTCCAAGGGGACTCGGTTATGCAGCTTTGGCACACACTCTCCAAGCTCTACAAAATATCCCCATTGAAGAACGGGAAACGAAATTCCTTTTGACAGATCCTAAAAATATAGCAATTTTAAGTTTTACACAATAGTAATAGTCTTGGTATCATTTTTATTACTTGTAGAGGTACCCAACCTGTTCAAGAAACTAAAGTCGTACCCCCAACTGCTAAAAATTACGAAGTTCCCTTTATAGTACATGATCCTCTCGCCGATCAAAGGGAAGATGAGGGTAGTAATAACAATAAAGATAATGATGAAGATGACGATGATGATAACGACGATGATGGTGATAAAGATGAAGCTAATGAGGCCAGCGGTGACGGTGAACACATGCATCTGGATCATGAGTCTACAAGAGAGGCATGTGGTAATGGATAAGTACTGCCTATCCTCATCGTCCAAGGTTAAAGATTATTTCACCATATCCTGTCCCATAGCCATTTCAAAATCCTATTGGGGAGGGAACTCCAACTCCTCCAACTGATGATATCCATAGTTTTAGGAGCATCCCAAATAATATCACCTCTTATGACATTGCTAATTTCATTTTTCCCGATATTGGTTTCTTATTCGCATGGATATAGATGTACTTTCAACTACTTCGGGGGAGATTACTCCACTAGGTTGATTTCTGAGCATGGTCTGTAGGGGTAACTAGGGTACAACAAAACTTCACATGACATCGAAAGACACCACATATTAACAATGTATGAGCTGTTACTCGACTTTCAAAACTTAACTTAGTCATCTTTTGTTTTTAGGTTCAATGGGATGCCTAATCGTTTTGACAATCTCCACTATCAAATCTTTGGTTATCACATGCATAACCCTTCATGCCGACATCGTGAATTATCTTATAACCCAACCTATTGAGGTTTCAAAGGAAAGAGTAGGAAAAACAAACGAGGATGAACATGGGCATATTGATGATCATGAGCAGGAGTCTCGTGATTACTTTGGAATAGGCCGGATATCCTCCTCTCAACATCTTACTCGTTCTCTTCTCCCAAAAAATCAAGATCCATACTCTTCAAACCTTGATCTTATCCCTTCTCTAAAGCTTTAATTGTCCCCACTTTGGTAGTTCTTTCTACAAAACCTATGGTATCTTCTCATACACCCAAACAAGTTGTTCGATTTCTAGCTCTACGACCTCCGAGTCTACTAAACAGAGGCCTGGTAAAGAGACACTTTTTCTCATGTTTCTATGATAGTACAGTGTCTTCCTCAAATCCATAACATGCTGCGCTGGCAGAGAGCTTGTCGAACATTCTACTTTAAGGTGGTTAAGTTTTCATATCCCTTGAAGGATATTCCTCTTAAAGTAGGCACTGACCTCAAAGCTTGCTTGAATGATGCTTACGGTTAATATTATATATAAAGGAAGTTTTCATATGCTTTGTTTGATGTGAACAGAGCTAATCAATTACTCCTTTAAAAAGAGGAGATAGAGAAAAAAGATAAGAGTGGATCATTACTAATCATGATAAAGAGTTAGAGGACTTCAAGAAATCCCGCATAGCTGTTAAGAAGAAGTTATTAGATGAGAGAAAAGGCTTCAAGTATAAATTTAAGATTCTACAAGAGTAGCTCGAGGCTGCATATCATAGTAGTCACATTCTTTTCATAGTAAAGGATGCTTTCCAAACCACAGTCGATGAACAAACTTTGAAGATTTTGAATCTGGAGACCATGTTGGAGGGTAAGAAGATGGAAAAAAGTGATGCTTTGACTATGATCGAAAGATATATGAGTAATATGCTCGATGCCAAACATGCATAGAGGGATGTAGACACCCATGCGACCAAAATTGAGGAAAATATCAAGTTCAACAATGAGTCCACTCTGGTTCGCTTCTATGCAGACATTACTAAGTTTGGCAATTTCAGGTGGCTTGGTGATAGATATGCTAGAGCACTTGCTATGGCCTAGGAAGAAATTCTTAGATAAGAAAGAGAACACTCAAGCGAGGTCAACAAAGATGAGCTAAGGCCAACCTCTTACATATTGAAGATTTAGATGCTCTTTTCTTGGTTTAGGTGATATTAGCTTCTGAAGCCTCTACTTCCTCTCAGGTGCCTACTGGGGCTCTTCCCGAATCCAACTCTAAGGATTTGGGTGAAGTTCAATTCACATCCCTCAGGGACTCTCAACAGATACCACTAACTTAGTGGTGGCTACTTCTAGTGTCGTGCCTCTTCCACATTTGCCCTCTTATCTTCGAATTTGCTACACCTTCTTTTGAAGCTTTTCGGAATTCAACTACTACGTTGATTTCGGTGGTTGTGACTTCTTCAACATCTCATCCCATGTTCACTACAATCATGAGGATCATGGTTACACACTTCATAAGTTTGCCTCGAAGCTGCCTATTTTGTCCCCCATTATAGAGGAGAATCAGATGCAGACTTTTTCTCAAAAAACTTCTATTTATCCCGAAGGCATATCACTAGTTTCTCCTATGTTTGAGAAGGCTTAGATGACACCCGTGGAAGTTTCTCATCATCATTTTTCACTTTCTCAAGTTTAATGTCCATCCGTCTTTTTCCCTTTACAAACATGTATCTAGCGTTAGCACTCAAACTTCAATGACACCCTACGGTCGACTCTCACCATGGCTAGGTTGACCTATAGGCCAACCCTAGCAAGTGGTAGTTTGACACCCAGGTCGAACCGCGTGCATTCTTTTGCTGGCTTCGTCCAGTTCGATTTCAGCACATCATTTTGTTATTTTTACTCCATCTTATGCGTCTATGCTTTCGTCCGACGGTTTCCACCGAGGCTATGATGTGGTTGCACCAGATTTAATCTCAAAATCCAATGGTATGAGATCCACAAGTGACACTATAAGTAAGACCCTAGGCCTAGCTATTTTTCTCATTTAGATTTTCTCCATCTAGGTTCATTGCCTGAGGCTGGACCCTAAAAGGAATATTTTTCCAAAGAGAAGATCTTTTTGATTAAATATCCCTCAAGTGGATCTGGAAAGGCCAAAGTAAAGAGCTAAGGGCCACAGGTGAGTGTTTAAGTAATTATTTTAGACTTTTTATTAATTTAAAATAACAGGGTTTCCAATAGTTGTAGTTTTTCTACAATTTTGGGGTAATCTTTATGCAAGTTTATTTACAGTTTATTTTTAAGTAAATTTTAGACCTGTTTTCCAGTTTATTTTCTTTTAGCTATTCTATTTCAGTTATTTGTAATTATTTACTATTAATTATAGATTTCCTAGTGATTTACAGTTACTTACGGTATTTTAGTTATTTATTGTTATTTACGTTTTATTTAAATCTATTCTACGTTTGGATTTATTCTGTAAATGTCATTTTCTTTTTAATTCCCTTTATACACGAATGGGATAAATAGAAAAATAATTCGTTAATATGGACTAAAATATAAGAATAGTTAATTTATAGAAAATGGGACGTAAAATAAGAACTGTATTAAATTGGACTTAGACTGAAATAGGCAAATTTAAGACATTTTCAAGCATAGTTATAACTTGTAATTATAACTAAAAAGAGAAAATAGAAGAAATAACAGAAGTAGCTTATTTTTAAACTTAGGCCTTAGGTAAAGTAAATAAGAAAAGTTACCTCACACAGGTTAATTAGAGACAAAGGCTTATTTTAAAGACTTATACTAAGTTAACAAGCAAAGACAAAAGTAGGATCCGTATCGGCAACATTTTCCTTGAGGCACGCTTATGCTATTTAAGGTAGATAAGTGATCAATAATTAGAAGTTCAAATTAGAGGATATGGACTAGGGCCGTAACTAGATTTTGTTTGTTAGGACCCGTATCGGTAGCATTCCCCTTCAATTAGGAACTGGTGGTCTCACAACACATGGAGGTGAGGCTGGGCATGCTTATGCTGTTTACGGTAAATAATAGATCCAAAGAGGGAGCAAAAGGTAGCGCGTGCCTAACGGTGGTTGAGCGTGCGGCCTCGGTGCAGCGAGATAAGTTGCTTTTTTAGCGTGTGGCCTCGATGTAAGAACTGCAGTGTTATAGCTTTCCCATTATATTATTCACCCCCTGCGATATCCGTGGAAGACTTGGAATCAAACTGTTTTATTCTTTCTGCTTCATTTTATTTCTTATTCACCAGACTTTACGTCTAACCCATTCCTATTTTTCCTATTTTCCCCAAATCATAGGAGGGCAGGTCTAGGTTGCAGTTCTTTGCAGCTTGGAGGGCCATTGGACCAGTTGTTATCTTCAGCTTTTATTTTTTTGTTTCATGTACTTCGTTTCTCTTTTCCGTACTTTACTCTATAAATGAGGACCTATATTGTGATTGTTATGTATTATATTTTGGTGGAGACTACTTGGTACTTTTGGTTTCAAAAATAAATTTGGGATAATGTTGTTTTTAGTGAAGCTGTTTTTCTATTAATTTATAATTAGTGAAAGTATTCTCTCGCTGTAATATTTTAATCATTTTATGTTCTTACCTTAGTCTCTATGCTATGTTGTGGATTTTTATTTCACCTGACCACCCGTGCTTCTAGTCATGTCCGATTTTTGGGTTTCCTAGAGGTGTGGGATGTCACACTTTAGTAGCATACTTTAAGTAATGGCTTTATTGAAATAAAAGGTTATAGCCAATCATGGCGAGAAGATTGGAGGCACTCTGTAATAACCCATCGATTTATTGAAATAAAAAGATTATATGTGACTATGATGAGAAGATTGGAGGCACTTTGTAGCAACCATACATTCTATGCTGTTGTTATAAATAAAATTATATTAAAATAAAATGTTTGAATTCAATTTTGGATAAATTTGTATTTTTAAATATATTCATATGGAATTAAAGCTTATTTGATAAATGATTTTATTTTAATAAATTGAATTGATTAATAAATTATTTTAATAAAATACATTGAGTTCGAATAAAATATTTACAGTGAATACAAATTATTTTTGTATTGTAAATAATTATAATTATATATATATATAATTGAAATAAATGGAAGAAAAAGTATTCTTCAATGATATATTTGATGGACCAATAAGAACAAATGATACTGAATTAAATATTATGTGTACATCAAGATATGTTTTGTAAAACTTAATAAACAAATTATTTTAACTTGAATTGAAAATATATCCAAAAATATCTTACATATGAAAACAGAAAATTTAGTGTAAGTGAAAGAGTTAAAAGAAAATTGTAATTCGATTAAGAGTTTGATTGGAAATAAAAAGGGAAAGCGATCATAGAACAAATAAAACTCCCTCTCTTCCTCACCTTTAAGTTAACCTAAGCAAGACCCCGTTTCCTTCTCTTTATCCCAAATTCACTCAATCTCTAAAAGACATCAAGAAAAAATATGGAGTAAGGAAAAAAGGACAAACAAAATATCGACGTAGGCATGACGACCACCGTATAGCGTTGGAATAGATGGAAATGACTCAGAAGGTTGTGCAACGTAGGGCAGAGGGGGAATCGACATTCAAAGGATGGTGGCGTAGGTTGTTGGCTTGGCTGCATGCACGATGGAGGAGGTGCAATTAGGCCGGTCAATGGATACCCAAAAAATCCGAAATCCGTCCGGATCTGTATCCGAAAAATCGAATATTATCCGATATCCGAAAAGAAAATCAGACGCGGATGCAGATATAGGCATATCCGTATTATAAAAACATCCACTCGATCCGATATTTTATGTGTGTTGCCATTTTGTCGTTATGTATGTTGATAATTTATCATTTGAATTGTTGTAATATCATGTAAACTTGTTTGATATTGCGTTTGTTACCATTTTGTCATTTGAAAAACTGATAAGTATTGTAGTGTGTGTATTGTCATTTGAGAAAGTGATTGTTTTAATTCAAAAATATTAGTATAATAAAATATTATTCAATTTCGGATGCGGATATTTCGGGTATTTTTGAATATTCGAAAATATCCGCTTTTTATTTTCAGATGCGAATATTTTTGGATACCCAAAAAATATCCGCGGATGCGGATATAGATGTTAATTCTCAGATATATGCGGATATCGAATGCGGATTCAGATGCAGATTTAAATTTTCGGATGCGAATGCGGATATAGCCATATCCGCATCCATTTGCATCCGTTGACAGCCCTAGGTGCAATGGCTTTTAGGTTCATATAGGATGTCAAGAGCTAGTTGGAGGAGGCAGTGTTGTTATAGGCGGTCGCCGAGCTAATGACGAAAGTTATGGCATAGTTTGGTAATTGCATTCATCATTTTGATGAGTTATTTCTGAACTCGCAAAATTTAAGTTTTGGAATATATAAGTATATATATGTGTGTGTGTGTGTGCCTGGCATGCCTTGATTTGTTTAATGATATGATGAACTTTGGTTGTGAACGACTGAATGGGTTGAGATATATTTGCACGCTAGCCTTTTATTTTCATTAATAAATTTGATTTAAAATTGGATAAATTTTGATGAAATAATGTTGTTAAAAATAGAAATTTAGTAGTATGAATGTTCTACATGATAATGGATGTGATCCCTTATTTGTAGAATATAATTGGATGATAGATTGCTTTGAAATTAGAATGTGATATCTTTATGTCATTGCTTTCTTTGATAAAGGTTGGATATCGCATTTGAAATAGAAAAGAAGGGGGAACTCTAAGTTAAACACCTTTAAAAGTAATTATAAAAGAAGGTTTTGCATGAAGTAAATTATTTTTTAAACATATGATTTGGCAAAATTGATTGAATAAACAAATTTTATATAAGGGAATACACACATTCTCTTCAGTGAATGTTTTTAGAATTTTTTAAAAGGAATTAATTTTAGAAATCGAAATTATGGTATTTGATTTATGATCAACTTATAAACATATATTTTATTTACCTGTGGACATAAAAGTATTAATGGTTGTATATAAGAAAGGATCTAAAATTTTACTCCAAAAGCATCAAGTTTAGTTTTATGGAATCAAAAAAGAAGTGAAGCTTTATAAGATAATATTTTTGGAACAAGAAAAAGTTGAATGTGTTTTATTTAATATATAGGAATAAAAAAGTCTAGCGCTAGCATCTTAATGGTTAGGCACTCTGGCTTTGGTCTATGAGGCCACAAGTTCGAATCCTACGTAGCACATGATTCGAACCACTTGACACATATTGGTTTATAGTATGCTATATACTACCTAAGACATTTAGTAAAACCATGTGCTACCACTCAAGTACCCAATTTCAAAAAAAATGAAAACATTAGTAATGAAATTTATTTGTATTACGTTCAGTAAAATTTTTGGAGGTAATTTATGTAATATTAGATTACCTTTAAATAATTTTTTTTGAATACTTTGGAAATACAATTAAAAGTATGAATTTAATTATTTTGGAAAAGAGTAGTCTTGTATTTCGTTATATAAGTGAATATTATAAATCGATATTGTGTTGAATATCTAAAAGACTTTTTATAAAAAGAGAATACTGGCTAAATAAATTATTTTTCAAAGATGGTTTAAAATAGTTATGAATGTAAATGAGGATTTTAAGTATTGATGTTGAAATTAAATATTTGATCTTTGGAAATATTTTGGATTGGAAATATTATAAATTGAATTTAATGTTTGAAATGATATTTTTGAAATTACCAAACTACTCTTTTTGTATTTTTATAGTGTTTAAGTGGAATTTCCAGTAATGTAACTTATATTAAAAGGGAGTTAGATGGTTCGAAATCTAAAGGAAGCTTAAAATGTTGAATTATTTCAAAGTTTAATAAAGGGTTTAAATAATGGACTTTTGTAATTAAGTGTTATCCTATGTTTGAGCCAAGTGATATCTCAATGGTCCTGGTCTAATGAGTGGTTGTGAAACATATCAAGAAGAATAAGAGGTATCAAGAATGTAGGAGAATAACTAACTATGGATAAGGTCATAAAGACCATACCGATCCTTATAAAGAGCCAGAGTACTTGGTTGTATTAAAGAGCTAAAGGAATAGGGCCAAGGAAAAAGGTAGAGGACCCAAGGTGAAGAATTGATTGGTACCAATCGTTAAGGATCAGTTTCGAAACTTATTGGCTCCTAATGTGGGCCATCATTGCTTTGTTGAGAACAAAGGCAAAATCAAAGGAGTGCAAGATAGTACAATGAAGTAGATCAGTACTGATCTATAATGATCGGTATTGTTCATTGTTTTTCATGATATTACTAGTTCGATCGATTCTTCTTACTAAAACTTTGGATCTTGAAAGGAGAACGTGTTTAAATCGGTGTAGACGAATTTGATGGTCGATTTCATCTCTAACTACTAAAGCTAATGCAATTAGAGGGGATATTTTTTTTTACTTGTTGACTTTTTCATCGATACTCTGTTGGATTCATACCGAATAGTTTGAATCTTGAGACTATTATAACCAACTTGTAATTATGAAGGTAATTAGTAACAAAGTTAGTAGTGGACAAAAGCTATTGAATTTTGCCGAACCACTCTAAAATCATTTATTTTTATCTCTTTTGATCCTTAATTTTCTATAATTTTCATTTTTATTGGGTGTTTGTTCCATTTTTGGAGAAAACATTTTGGTGCTTTCGTTGAGAGCGGAACTTTTTAGCTAAGATCTTTACTTTCACATCAGGTTAGAGGAGACCTAAAAGATAAATCTAGCATTTTTCTATGATGGGGATCTGTGGTTACTTGGATTTGGAAGGACTCTGTAACACCCTATAAAAATTAATAAGAAATTGAATAATTAATAATAAGGTTAAAAAATGAAAATTTTGCAAATTTCGGAATTTAGCCACGAAATTACAATAGTGCATTTGAGGTAATTTTCCGTTCTACTTTCATGTATAAAGTTTGGTAATCGGAGCTTAAATGGAAAATTTATTGACATTTGAAGTTCTCAAATTTAAAATAATTCAAAGTGAATTTAAATTTAAAATCTTAATTAATGTTAACGTTTAAAATTTGAAACATTAATAAATATGTTAATATTGATGGATGCTTTGGGTTTAAGCAATGTTAAAATAAGCATTAAGATTAAAAATAAACAGGGAAAGAAATAAATAAAAAAATGAAAACATTTATTATGTTCCAAAAACGCTAGGGTCGGTCGACAGCTAGTAGTCGACCGCCTAGGGAGGAGTGGTCAACCAGTGCTGAGTGGCAGCTAGGGTTTACTAAGGCACGAACGACCTAGGTTTCTATTACTTTAAACTAACTTAAATCTAATGGTTCTTGTGCCTTCTAACCACTATAAATAAGAGGTTAGCCCCCTTATTTTATTCATAGATTATTTGGAAATGCTAGCGAAACTTTGTCGATCTTGTTCCTCGACCAAATTCAACAATTCAAATTCAAGGGAACAAGATAATAGGTATATGTAAATTCATTCTTTTATTTTCATTCTTCCCCAATCCTTGAATTTTGAATTTAATTTATACACAATCCAATTGTTCTATATTTCAAAGAGAAGAGATCAAAAGGAGCAATGAAAAAAGGGCATAATTGAATTCAAAAAGGAAGCTATGTAACGACCTATAATTTTTGATAATTAAAATTGGTTAATTCAATATGGTATTGTGATTTATGGTTGGAAGAAATAAAATTTTGTGATTTAATAATAAGAATGTAGTTGGATTAAAATGTAATAGTATTAATTTAAAGTAATTGATAACTGCTTTAAATGTAATTCAACTAATTAAATTACAAAGTTATAATTGGCTATAGATTGTAAATTAATTACAATAATGTGTGTATTAGTTGATGACTGGATTTAGAGAATAATTGATAGTTAAACGCTGATTAATCAATGAAATAGATGTAACGAGTTGTAATTGAATAAAATTAGTGTTGTAGTAGTAATTATAATACTTGTTGTGGATAATAAACTTATGGATGTTATTAAATATAGAAATGGTGACAATTGTTATTTGTTACCAATTTATTTAAATCAATTGCAATTGAATGTCATTAAATGTTACATTAATGTGAGTTAAGACAATAACTGCCAATTTGTAAATGTAATAAAATGAACGGAAATGTTAATTATATTCATAAGATGATAGTTGATTTAATAAAAGAATGAAACCAAGATAAATTAATTAATTGGGATTTCAAATTTTAATTAATGTGAAGAATCGACAAAATTCAATGTAACTGAAATATAGTAGTTAATAAAAGTAAAAGACGGAATTGTAGTATATTAGTGAAGTAAGATATAAAAAAATGTTAACTAGGTTATTAGAGTAATAATCGATTAAATATAAAGATTGAAATCAAATTAAACTAATTTATTGGAACTAAATTATAATTATTTGGATTAATTACAGTTGAAACCGAACTCTGTATCTTGGAAATTAATTAACACTGAAATTTAGGTAAACTTGTTTTAAGTTATTATAAATGCCTAAGTAATCAAAAAAGGATGAAAATTTGTTAGACTATAAATATTGAATTAAAAGTGATTAATTAATTTAATGTTGATTTAGTCAATTAATGTGAAAATAGCCATTTTGGCCGCTGACTCGGATTTCGACGAAACCACTTTCATCGGATCTGTAACAGTGAATTATTTTAAGATTTTGAGTTTCATAGCGATCAGACTTGTTATTTGATCGTACAGACTAGAAACACGTAGAAATCAATATAATTAAAACCAATTGAAATCAATGTGAAATAAGATGATTTTAAGCTAACTTCTTCATATGATGGAATTAGGACTTGAAACCTATTCCATTGAGTTAAAAATTATTGAAAACATCTATTTTGACATATGGGATGACCCATTTTCGTTCCGGAGACAGAACGGGCCTTCGGGTCGTATTTGTCATTTCAAATCAATTCGGGTATTATTCATTCTTATTGGGCTTCGTTAGTATAGATTGTTTTGTTCTAAACCCCAACAGCCTTTCATTCCTCAATTTTGTATGCATAATTCTATCAGCTTCTTCTTCTTTCCAATGGCTGTAGATCCAAAATCAAATTGCAAACCAAAATCAAATCGAAAAATCGAACTCCTCAAAACTATGTCATATTATATATCGATTCAAAGCTCTCGACGAGCGCATCTAAAATCTACAGTTCGTTTTTGTAATTGGGGGGTTTGGTTTGTCAGTATTGGCCAAATCATTCTCGATCGTCCGTTGGTGGTTGATGATCGACGGCGGATCTTCGAATCGGTGGCACCATCACGTGGAGAGTGACGTGTGTAGTTCATCGGTGCAGTTTGTTCATCGTATCGATGGCTGGATCGCCTTAAACAATTGGATTGGGGTTTTAAACCCTATGGCGACGGCTCAGCTTTGGGACAGCGTGGTGATCAACAACGTGATGCTGGAGGGTTGTTGGCCTTGGGGTGAGGTCGGCGCTCGATGGGATAGTCTCTGGTGGGCTGCGGCCTGACGTTGGCGACGTGTCGAACGTGAACCAAGGTGGCGGCTGGTCTTGTCCGTGTGTGATTCTTAGTAGAGTTTGGGAACGAGAGGGTTGCTGACGTGTGCGGTGGTGAGTTGTTTTTTTTCTCTTATTTTATTTTAATTTTAACTTTGAATTCATTTCTTCTAATTATTAGAACTTTTACGTACGAGGTCCGATTCACGCATGGTTTATACCACTGGGATCGTATCAAAATTTCAGACATTTTGGCGCTGGTTTGGACAAATTCTGAGACTGTTGAAATTTTGCCTCAATTTGGATTTCAAATCAATTTAGAATCAAAGGTGAGTGTTTTAACCCACTCATAATTACTAATCTATCTTATATTAGTTCAATTAAACTTATGATGTGATTAGAAATCAATTGATTGATGTTCTATATGTTTAAATTGTTATTTTGGTTAAATTTGACTTTTGCCGCATTTAATCCTTGTTTAGTTTAATATTAAATTTGAATTATCAATTTAACACATGTTATTGATTATCAGTTATCTATTGATGTTTATGGATTGATTTGGATGATAATTTTATGGATGTTTGATTGTTGATATTGGATGACTGGTTATTGCATTTTATATTATTATAACACTGGAGTTCCCTATGGGTTGAAATGAGACATACCCGAACGATCTATAGATTAGGGAAAAATCATTATGGGTTGAAATGACAGACTCGAGCGATTTTATGGATTATATTTAATTTGGGATTGCGTTTTGAAATGGTATATAACTGTGAAATTTTAAATTGCAAATTGAAATGATAAATATCCCTATCATTTGACCATAAGGTAGAAAATTATATACGGACACCGGATTGGTTAAATTAAATGATTTTTTTGAATCTTTGAAATTTTGAGTTCAGTTAACTGATATTTTGGAATAGAAATTTGATTTATATAAACTGAATTATTTTGAAAGTCCAGGCGTAAATGTTGAAAATGAAATTGATTTAATAAATTGTTCAAAGGATTTAAATTGGAATTTCAAAGTTGAAGTGTCAAATATAAATGAATTTATCGAAAAATGAGTTATTGGAAATGTTTGGGTATAACCTTGAAATCTATTTTAAATTGATTTAAACTATTTTTACCTATTTAAAACTATTTTTAATTTATTTAACCTATTATAACCGATTTAATCCAATTTAATCTATATTTACCTATTTTAATCTATTTAAATCTATTTAATATATTTTAAATCTATTTAAATCTATTTAATGTATTTTAAATGTATTTATTCTATTTAAAATTCCACGTAATATAATTTAAATCTATTAAATCTATAATTAATCTATTTAAACATTTTAAACCTAAATAAATCTATTTAATCTATCTTTAACCTATTTAAATCAATTTAAATCTAGTTAAATCAAATTTAATTCTATTTAAACTATTTTACTATTTTAAACTATTTTAATTTATTTAAACTTTTTAAACTATTAAACTATTTATGACTATCTAAACTATTTTTTGAAATTGCGAACTGCGTAAAGTTGAAGTATTTATATTTAAATCCTTGATGATAATACAATTTAAGTTAGAACTTGGAATTGACACCTTTTTGTGAAATAACATATTTAAGTAAATATGATTTTGAAAGCGAAGACAATTTCGAAAGTGAATATGATTTCGAAAGTGAGATGGTTTGAAATCGAATATGATATTTTGATATTAAGTATGAATTGACTTTTGAAATGTAAAAGAACCATCCAGTGTGAAATAAGCATTTGGTTGTTAAAGAGAACGGGATCAGATATTGTCATACTCTCTGCCAATACCAAAAACCACTCTAACAACTGTGTACGTGGTGAAGATTCCAGAAACGAAGTAGGATGGTTTGGTGTTTGATTCTGTATGAGGTATTTACGTGATCCTGACTCCCGTGAGTCAGCTTAGATGTGACTAAAACAAGAGCCACGCCCGGCCAAGTGAGGTCATTCCTCCTATCGAACACATTTCCTCGATACCATTCTATTACTTTGTGATTGATTTGGTGGCCACCCCTTGATTTGATTTGGGAGTGTGTTCAGAGGTGGGCGGTAGTAGCTGCTATGTGTTACAAGCAGTCCGAATCCACAATTGGTATATCTTCCCTGGCATTGCCTTGAGTGTCGTGTTCACGTGCCCTATCACGCCTTCTACGAGTTTGGTTTGTACCATACCTATGGAGTGCCCTCTGGTAGCCCTTTAGTTTACGAGGAATTACGGTACTGTATAGACTATGGGAATATATAAAAATGTGTTAAGGGGGATATGGGTAATGCCTTAACAATATTTTAACACTTTTACTTTACGGTAGACATATTATAATAACGTATTGTATTACATAGTAGATAGTTTAACGGATCCTTAGGAGATGTAAATCCTGAATATCTCTTAAGTTGTTGCACTCACGTTGACAATGGACAGGAGATGTCAAACCTCTTAAACATCTCTGATGCCGTTGCACTCATATTTATTTACCGTTTACTTAACTTACATAAGATCTTTTAGTTACTCAAGTGTTTTGTCTTCTCAAATTTTCTTGGGTCAGTCTAAGCTTTTTAGCTTATCGAAAATTGCTTTCTGGAGGACGAAGACGAAGAATTTGTACTATTATTTTTTATTTTATTTATTCCGCTGCATCATGATGTTCCGCTGCATTATTTATTTATTACTGCTATATATAACTCTGATTTTGTGTTGTAAAGGAATAATCAAATGTATTTATAAAACAGCTTCATGAACTATTATTTGATTATTATATTTTGTCATTCCGCTGCGAGATTTTGTATTTGTTTTTTTCCTCTACTTTTTCTTATTTACCCCATAACAATCAACCCTTTTGAATGGTTTGAGTCTAACGTGTGTGCTTTATCGTCGATTTAAACAGTCCAAAAAGGTAGGTCGTTACAAGCTGGAAACAATTTTATGAGTGAAAATCTTATTTTTTCACATTCTATGTATTTGTATAGTAGTTTGGTTTTGTTTTACGCCTTAGAGAATTTTATTCATGAAAACCCTAAAACTGAAATTCCAAAATTTCCCTAAAATGATATTTTAATTCTTATGTTTATTGGAAACTCAATTGTTTTATATTGAAATGGTAGAATTTGTTTTGTTATTGCTTTTTGAATATTGTATATTCTATTCCACTTCCAGCATTTCTCCGTGTTTTGATAAAGGGTTCTGAAAAGAAAATAAGTTAGGAAATGATGTGTATAGTACGAATCATCCTATCTGTGGTTTGCACTACCTATTTCTGTAATTTGAATATGAATTCCTTTTTCGTTGTACATATCAAGGTTGAATAGAATATAAAGGGATTAAATTACAAATTTTATAGGTGCCGATTCTACTATATTTGTATAAAACAAATTTGGTATTTGACTATATTTTTTATGCAAGTCTATTGTTTGGCTAAGGATATTAGCTAATTTTGTAAGTTATTGTATGGACGTACACTTGTATGATTTGGAAGTTTGGACACTTAAAACGATTAGCATTGGATGCAAAAATCTTCACACGCATAGGAATATTTAGTTAGCGCAATCTACATACTTGTATGTATGTGTGTGTATGTATGCACGTGTATTAGCGTATGTGTATATATATATATATATATATATATATATATTAATAGCGTATAATTAATATCGCATTAAGCGCGTAGTATAAATAGGTTATCAATTAGCTTTAAAACCCTTAGGAAGGAAGTTAAGGATAATTAATGAAATCAGTCGATAATTAAAGGAGAAATAAAAAGTTCTTATTATATGGCCTTAGTATGTAAATGCGGTGAGGTATATATGGTTGTATGTTAGGAAAGTGGAATTATGACTAAGTTATGGGTTGCGATGTCAGTCAAAAGCACAAAAAGTCTGCCCAGTTAGTTTGTCTACTAGTAGGGTGACTTTTGGATTGATGTGAGACAATGTCTATAATAAGGACCCCTAGTGGATGTGACGTTAGTCCTAATTTTGTTGCGTAAGTCTGCCCAGTTAATCTGGCTACTACTGCCTACGAATAGTCGGATTAGTCTTGTGACGACCCAAAATTTTGGACAATTTAAATTGGGATATTTAATTGATTTTTAATATTTAAAAGTTAGTTTGTAACTTAAATTTCAAATATCACCATTTATTTGGAAATTTAATTATTGGATTTAATTACTGGAAATTGGGTAAAATGTTGAATCTGGAGTTTTAAGCCTATTAAAAATAATTTAAGGGTTTGTAAAACTTATATTGATAATATATATTGATAATATATATTGATAATATATATTGATAATATATATTGATAATACTGAAGATAGTAAAAGTGTTAAAATTGAATTTGAAAGTGTTTTGTTAAGTTTTGAAATTATATCGTTTAAATTGATATTTAAAAATATCCTTCCGAGGCACAGTCTCGGATTTCAACGAAACCAGTTTAATTGGATCCGTAATATTGTATTATTATCAGATTTCAATTTTCGTAATATTTAAAGTTATTGTGTGATCGTACGTTATATAAACGCGTTGAAATTTATATCGAAAATTCAATATAATAACTGAGTCTAAAATACTATCTTCTCCATACGATCAAATTAAGGCTCGAAACCTTTTCCGTTGCGTTTGGAATAGGGGTATAACATTATAAACGCCTAGCGGCATGCCTCAATACGAGTTCACGATTTTAAGCTACGTAAATCAAGACGTTTTGAATTTGACTTTAAATTATATATATATTCCCACTCAACCCAACATTCAGCTGCCTTTCTTTCAAATCAAACTTTTTGCCTTCAAATCCCTGCAACTTCCCTCAAATCAATGTCCCCCACTCGTACAAGCAACCACTCCATCGTGTCTTTCGTTCTCCTTCCTTTGTAATCCACGCATCAAATCGAGAAAATAAATAAAAACGCAAGTCTCCTTTTATAAACCCCGAAGCCCTTTTCTCCCTTCCAAATCGAACAGAAACAAAATATAAATGGCTGAACAAAACTTCTTCGCCCAAATTTCTTTTCCTCTCCAGTTTATTATATATATATAAAAAAACCCGATCAAACCTCCAATTGAATTCGGCATTTAAGATAAATCCATTGTGGTGCGTGAACAAGTCACGATTGGGGGTCTCATATTGAAAATTTGGGCATGGGATCAATTCACGCACGGGATGTCGAGAAGCGTATGTTTGGGCGACGCGAGGTTGGGGAGAATGGACGTAGGCGAGGCGGCAGGCGAAGTCGCAAGCTGGATGGGTCGACGATGGGATTTTGGGTCGCGTCATGGCTTATGGGAGGCAACCGCGTGGATTTAGGGCAAAAGTGAGGGTTGTTTGGCTGTGTACGATGATGGTAGCGGTGGATTTGGGGTGTGCCGAAGACTGGTGGTTGATGGTGGGTGCGGTAGCGTCATAGTAGTGAGGTATACGTTTGTCTTCTTTCGATTAAACTTGATTCAATAAACAAAAATAAGGATAAGATTTTAACTTATAGTAAGGTATAACCCTATTCTAATTTTGATTCTGTGTATATATATATATATATATATATATAAACAGTAAAGATAAATAATGACATAAATATAAATACATATACATATTTTTATCTTATTAGTTTAAATTTAATTATTTATCTAAATTAAATGATTTGTTAAAATGAGAACTATTAAAATAAAATCACTAGTTAATTAAATTTATCAAATGGAAATTTAATTATTCGATTGGTTCGAATATTAATGAAAATCATCCAATGTTTATACGAGGTCAAATTCTGAAAGGAAGCAAGCCGGAATCAGAAATGGTTGCAAAAGCAAAATAAAATGTGAGTTAATCTCACTCTTCTGGATTTCTATTTAAATTTAAATGGTTAAATTTAAATAATTGGTTGAATGATTGAATTGATTGGATGTGCTATATTATATGCAGTAGTATATAATATATATTGGAGTGATTGATTTCCTGCATTATATAGCGGATGAGACCCTATGTGCTGCATAATAGCGGATGATATTATATTAATCCCATATACCGCGATATTCCACCTCGAAGTGGAATTAGTATTGTGCTAACATCTGTGGATACAGGGAAACAGGTTGGAGGGATCCAACTGGATTCCTTAAAATTATTTAGACTGTTTAATATTCTGTGTTATGAATATTTGATATTCTGTGATGAATTATATTGATAATTGAAATATTGAATGCTATGGTTTGCTTGAATATATTTCGGTAGACTGAGTTATCAAAATATATAGAATTGGATTTTGGAAAGAAAATAAAAGAAGAGAATTTGTAAGTGAAATAATTATAGAGAACTTAAATAAATTTAAAAATGAATTGGAAGAGAATAAAAGTGATTTTAAAATTCTAATAAATAAGTTCAGAGTTTGGAAAAGGGGATTTTGAATAAACAGAGTAATAATGAATTTTAAAAACATAAGTGATATTATTTAAAGGAATAAAGAATTTATTTTAAATTCCAAGGTTTGATTTATTTAAATGGATAAAGAAGGAATTTGGGGAAATCTGAAATTGGTGTTTTCAGTTAAAAGATTTTAAATCATAATTAAGGAATAAAAATCTGAAGTCAATGGGTTTTGAAATAAATTGAGTAAGTAAAGGAATTTATTTCAAAATGGAGTAATTTGAAAGTCAATTTGAAAATTTATTTAAGTGTTTGAAATTGGAAATTTAAAGGAGAATGTGACTATGAAAATAATAAACTGGGTTTATAAAAGTAAAGTAATATCAGTGGATATTTGGAAGAATAAATTCATGATGGGAATTTATTAAAGGATTAAGAAAATTTGTTTAAAAATAAATATTTATTTTTAAAGGATGTAAAGGGAAGCGTATTTCCCTGGATAGCCAAGTACGTTTTCAAAGCAAATTTTTAAATATAAATTAAAAAGTTTTAATGTTGTTTTAAAAAGCATGTTTTGGAAAATTTATTATTTCTAAATGTTTAAATTCTAAAGTAAATATTTTTCAAATCTATTATCGTAGTAATTATTTAAAGGTGACTTGGTATTTTGTTTTAAAAAGAGAAAATCTAGTTTTATATTTTATAAAATAACCACATTTTAAATATTTCTAAAGAATATATTTTTAATAAAGTTTTGAAGTAGTTTTTAACTTAAATGTTTTAAAGTATATTTCATAAGAAAGCGTTTTAAATTATTTTAAAAACCTAGAGTTTTTGTGCTTGGTGCTTTCAGTGGAAATAAATAGTTGGGAATTTATCTCATGAGAAAAGTGTGGTTTGAAAACTGTTTTCAAAAGGTTTGAAAATAGAAATATATCTTGCAAAGATATCTTGAGGATAATAAATAATTTGGGAGATTATTTATTTTTGATGGATGTTTGTGAATGTTAATTGATAGTTAAATAACCGACTATCAATATTGGCCAATGCGCTGATCGTTTCGAAGAGACCGGAATGGGGATTAATTTCTCGAAAACCACTTCGATCCAGTTTTTACGTTTTCATGGAAACGCGAGTTCGGAGTCGAAGATGGAGCAGTTAAGTGCAAGGGCTAGTCGCTACTAATCCTAAGGATGATTCCAAAATGGATGTAGTAGGAATAGTGCCTTCGGTTCCGTTCGAACCCGGGACGGAATTGTATGGATGAATGCTTTTAGAACATCTTCAGGTGGACGGTGAGCATTCTAAGTGAAACGTTCTAAAAAGGTAACGCTTAGCCTCAAGCCTCATCAACCGGGAATGACTGCAAATCAGGGGTTATGTAGCAAGGCTAGGTGGGTAGCGCCCATTACGGTGAGGTCATCCCTGTCTAGATGTCCCTTTTATTCGTCTTAGTGGTGCGGTTGCTGATCCCAACCGTGGGGTGATCTTACTCGGGATTATCCAGTAAGGGGTAGTCCCGGTCTTGTGTTATAGGGGATTGGGAGTAATCCTCGGTATGGTGATCTAGGCCACGTACTGGGATTGGGGGTACCCTAGTGCCTAGTCATTTGTTGGAAACCCATTCTCCCTACGTGCCTTGTACGGTTTTGTTTGTATTACCCACGATTGTGGCTAGTAGCTGGAATTTAATGAATGTAACAATTTTGCCTATTTTATTAAGTATTTGTAAATAGACCCTGTTATAATATCAGAGGATTTTAATAAAAAGTGTTTCGGCTGTCGTAAGGTAAAAACCCGACATGTTTATTTATGGCATGGTCTTACGAGATGCTTTTGTTTTCAAAAGGATTTTTGAAACTTTAATAATCAATTTGAGTGTGGTTTTCTCACGCTAGTTTTCCAGACTGACTTGGGTGTTATTTAACTATAATGCTCGGGTTAGACCGAGTATTATTGGATACAGGAAAGGATGCTGTGCAGCTCATGAGACGAGCTGGATAGCAATACGTACTTCCGTATTTTTGTTAAATATCGCGCTGTGTATTCAGATTGTGAGGATAGGTTATGATTACTGTCCAGTTCTGTGTTATGTATACTCTAATGATGTAATGTATAAAAAGATATATTTGCTTTTGTGTAAAGATTAGTTATTATCTATTATATTTTATTCCGCTGCGATGGTTAGATTCTGATGTTGTTTTCTATTTTCTTCTTCTACCTCTTCTTCTTTAACCCTCATGGTTTGGTTTTTCGGGCATCGAAAAATTAGCTTGTGACAGTTTGGTATCAGAGCTTAGGTTGGTGATAACCTTGGCTCTAGTGTGAATTGCTCATTAGAAATAGAGTTCGTACTACTCTAGAAATGAGTCTGAGCGTTTTAATAGATATGAGCACGTATTTTTTAGTGGATATAAATTGTTTAAATATTGTGTTGACTTGTTGGTGGGTGGAACATGAATTCTGATCGGGTATGTTGGCTGCTATTCGAGAAGAGTTTATAAACACCTGACACGATAAATTGACACGGTATTGTTTTAAATGTGGGTGAATGAAAAATTTTTACCCAAAAATATATTTTGATATACAAGAAATATTTTCTTAAATTATTATATAACTTGGGTGTTTGGATGATAATATTTTAAACAAATGGAATTATAAAGATTGGAATGACTTGTATAATCAAATGGGAATTTGTATGAGCATTAATTATACAAATAAATTATTGTTAAAATTTGAGTTAAATCAAATCTGTAAATTTAAAATCTCGTAGATTTTGGAAATGTTTTGAAGACAAATAATAGCATTATTATTTTAAGAGTATTTCTGAAAGAAAATTGTTTCAAATAAATTTTAGGGAAGGGTTATAGCATTGAACTCACTTCAGTTGCTGGAAAATAACTACGGCAATGACTGCAGCATCATCGATGTTCATTTTCGAGTTTCTAAGTGACGGATTGCTGCCAAATTGATTTGTTCAGAAGAACTAGTTTGTTTCTGAAATTTCAAAGGAAATTTGTTGGGGATAAAAACCAGGACAGGTTTAAAAATTTGAGAAATGTGATTTTGAGATATTGGTGATTTTAAAATGATTTGAACCTAAAGTCGGGTGTTTGAAATCCTGAATCCTTATTTGAATCGAAAATCCTGATGAGGAAGTTATAAACTTATAAATTACGATGATTTTTATATAAGGGAGGAAAATATGAGCTTTGAATGGAATTAAATTTTAAAGTGAAAAAGGTAAATAAATTTAATTTGGAGAAATTTAATTGTGGAAAATTTAATGGATGATTGGAAGAAATAATTAGTAAATCTTGAATGTGATTGGAGTGGGAAAATAGAAATTAAATTTGGATTGATAATGAATTATATAAGTGAAGATGTTGTAAAAATAAAATGGAATTGGATTATAATAGAACTGATTTGAGTTATAAATAAAATCCAATCCGAGTATAAATGAGTTAAGTATGTGCGTGGATATTATTTTGGTAAATTGAGAAGGTGAATTAAAAATAAGATGGATGGGCTAACTGAATTAAATGGAATTTGGTTAGATGAGCATCAATTGAATAGAAGTGAACTTAAGTTTGAAGTTGGAACAAATTGAAGTAAATTAACTTAAGTTAAAAATAATTAGAAGCTCCACTTCGAGTAAGAATGGGAGTTCAGTAAATAAAAGTTTGGGTTAAATTAATTTGGAAAATGGTTATTAATATAAGCATCGAATGTTGTCAAGCTCAATAAAATGGTTTTAAAATGAAACCAATGCGAAGATGAGATGAAATGCAAATGTATAGTTGGTGAATAAACTAGAAATGGGATGGAATTTAAATTATAAATTGGGTCGGAATCAATTTAAATTGGTTATAAAACTTAAGTAATTATTTATTCATATGGATATCTTCAAATTACATAGAATGAATTGTCGTTTGACGAAAACAAGATTAAATAAAATTCCGTGAATTGATAGAAGTGAAATAAAATTGATTTTGAAATCAATTGAATTGAATATGAGCTTGTTGGATTAATAATAAATTGAATGTAAGAAATTGAAGTGTAAACCATTAAAATTGAATGGAATGGCAATGAATTGGTTGAAAGCAATTGAATTAGTTTTGAAATCATATAAATTGCTCATGGAAAGTGTTTGGTGCATGTTGCTTTTGAAATGCATGTGTTTAGCTATTGAAAGTAAGTGAAATGTTAATAAATTTCGTATATTTAGTACTACATGTTTGAATTAAGTAAGTACAGGTACCGGGAAGCCGTTTGACTAGATTTGGACGCGCTAATTACTAAAATAATAAGCCGCTTGCTTAAAAATGCTAAATAAAGGTACGCCTACGCAATAAAAATAGGAAATATGAATTGTTTTTGTTTTTCCGACCGTGTGGTCGATGTATATATTTATATATCTCTTGTCAAATTGCAAAAGCTCCTCCGTACAAAGGAGACTCTGCCAAAATTTTCTGAAAATTTTACGAGTTAGAAAATTTTTGAATTTTTTTTTCATTAGTAACAAAATGATTTCAAATTGGAAATTGAAATAAATTAGTGGATGAAACTAATTTAAAATAATGATATGAATCAGTTATAAATGGAAGATAAAATTCAATATTCAGAGTTGAAGATAAATTGAATTCATATGGAAATGGGAAAACTAATTTGAATAGAAGTAGATATGAAAACTTCTGTAAGGAAATGTATAAAGTGATTTTAAAAGCTATGATGGGATATTATTGCTAAGTAGGATATGCAGGTATTATAAAGGGAAAGGAAAATTGGTTTTGATTTCAAAAGATAAATTTGAATTGCTCGACAAAAAGGTATGTGTTTAAACTTTTTTATGAAATTCGATTGGGTTTTTGATCTAGCCACTTGGCTTTTTGTTTTCTTTTGGAATTTGGGTGCCCTTAGAGGCATTTTGTAGTTGTACCGAGCTAGCCGCGCAAAGGAAACGCTGGCGAAAATTTTCAAAAATTTAGAGAGTTAGAAATTTTTTGAGAAGGTTTTGATAATTTAAATTTAAATTTAAATTTTAATAAGTGGAGTAAATAAGTTGTTGGAAACTATGGAAGGTTTTGGGAAGTTGGTTGAAGTAATAATGGGTCTTTAATAAAAGATATGTTATGGCAAGTTGATAAAACCATTTGATTTTGGAAAATAGTAACGGGTATTGGACCATTCCTAACTAGTAATTTCAGGGAACGAAATTCTTTTAAAGGTGGAGGAATATGACGACCCGAAATTTTAGACAATTTAAATTGGGATATTTAATTGATTTTAATATTTAAAAGTTAGTTTGTAACTTAAATTTCAAATGTCACCATTTATTTGGAAATTTAATTATTGGATTTAATTACTGTAAATTGGGTAAAATGTTGAATCTGGAGTTTTAAGCCTATTATTTAAGGGTTCGTAAAATTTATATTGATAACACTGAAGATAGTAAAACTGTTAAAATTCAATTTGAAAGTGTTTTGTTAAGTTTTGAAATTATATCGTTAAACTGATATTTAAAAATAGCCTTCCGAGGTACAGTCTCGGATTTCAACGAAACTAGTTTCATCGGATCCATAATATTGTATTATTGTCGGATTTCAATTTTCGTAACATTTGGAGTTGTTGTGTAACAACCCGAAATTTTCGAAGATGAAAATTCCAGATAGTTATGAAAAAGAAAAAAAAAGATAGAAGAAGAAGAACAGAAACATCAACAACTCACATTCGCAGCGGATAAAATATAATAATAAATAATAACAGTTTACAAAATAATAGTATATCTGTCGATTACATTTAATATACATCGAAATTTCACATTATATACAGTCACTGAATATTTACAATCAATTTATCACAGAATTATAATAATATAATTACAGCGGAAATATTCTACGCGTTCTTGCCATCCAGCTTGCCTCTTGAGCTCCAGAACGTATCTACCTGAAAATATGTAATACTCGGTCTGACCCGAGCATTACATCAAAGTAACACCCGGGTCAGGCTGAAACCAGCGTGAGTAAATCCATTTACTATGGAATATAAAAGTATACATCCTATATAAACCCGGGGTACTTATATCAATTTACAACTTCACAAGCCGTTTCACACATCATATCACGAACCATTTCATATCAGGGTATCAATCAATTCAGGGCATATAAATAATCACTTATCATACATAAGCAAAATCATCAATCACGACATCTCGAATAAATCTAATTAACCATAATTGAATTAAATCAATTACCTTTAAGTCCTGCTTATTAATTACAACTCATTTGATTTAGCATCCCATAATCATCCACCTTTAATTACATTAAGATTATCATCATTATCTAATTACTTCCATTAAATAATTTTACTTAATCACATTTCACGAATGATTATCCTTAACTAATTGCATTCATTAATCAACCCCAAATACTCATAACAGTAATTACCCCTTTTATTTCTTTCCATTAAATAATTCCTTTAATTTATTACATCCTGAAAGTTCGAATTAATTCATTAAATCTCATCAAATATTTATATTTAATTAATTATCAAGAGATACCCTTTAACAAATTAATTTAAATCGGGTAATCCATCCCTTAATTACCCTAAACCCAATTATTAAATCTTAATTGCAGATTATTTATTCTTTAACCATTAATTAATAAACCTTAATTATTGATTAACACAACTTAATTACTAATTAAGCATTCTTCAGTTACCAGTTAATTAATCATTAGTCAATTAAATTACTTAATTACTTAACTGTGAATCATTCGTTAATTAACCTTAAGTAGTTAAATACAAATTTATCTATCAATTAATCATTAATTAATCCAACTCTAAACACAATTATAATTTAATTATTCTTAATTACTTTAATTTATATTAATTATTTAATTTAATTAACATTAATTATTTACATTTTAAAGAATGCTTCTTTAAACTTTGAAAAATAAATTTATTACTAAACACAAACTTAATTGTTAATTAACTTTATCCTTAACTAAAATAATTAACTTGTATTAAGGCTTTAACTTAACTTGTCAAACACTTCTTAAGTTTTCAATGCTTAACAATTGCAGAAAACTAAATTTACTTAACTTCGTTTTTTCTTTTTCCCCTCTTTTTTTTATATATTTATTTTATACTGCAGTGTAAAGAAAAACCCGAGACCTCCCCTGCTAAACGTCGAGTATCACTTCGAGTTACCACACAATTTCACTCAGGTCACTCTCGTTTCCTCTCACCCTCTCCTTCTTCTCCCCCTTTTTACTTTATTTCCAGTAAGTATAAATTTACTTAAGTACAAGTTAATCCACCAGGTAACTATCTCACGCTCTCGTCCCCCAAACTCGAAGCAACCACCCAGCGAACTCGAGGGACAACTCGAGACCGAAACCTTGTCAACGACATTGACACTGTCATCATTGCCGCACACGTGCATGGCGGTACCCCTTAGCTCTGGCGAACACAAACGCCTCTGACACATGACAAATCACCCACACTTTCAAAAATCCTGGTTCGAATTGCCTACAGAAATCTCGAATCGAAAAACAACTGTTCGACCGAAATGCAAAAATCAAACCAACCAACATGATCGCCTCGCCACCGCCCCTCACTTCACCGAAGACGCCTAAAATTCAACTACACCACGCCAACACGACAGGCTTCCACCCTCCAGAACCCCATGACACTCAAACATGTGTAGGCGACAAACTCATCTTGTTTCTGACATGCTCAAAAACTTGCAATGAAACCCTAAACTCGATTCAAATCGAAAATTCTGGCATTCGAAAAATTTTCAAGTATTTTTCCTATGTTCGTGGATCATCAAGCTAGCTATACAACAAATTTCAGCAGCTAAAATTTGTTAATTTGACAGAAATCGATGAAATTGCATTTTGAGTTCATATAAGAACTGAACCATTTATATTCACCTAAAAATCATCGTTCTTGTTTTAGAAATCTTTCCTTTGTATACTTAATCAAGATATGAAATCAAATTCAAAATTTAAAACATTCGAATTTTGTCACATGATTCCCTTCCCTGTAACTTGAATGTCCAGTACCTATAACACTCTATAACTCCTCAAACAAAATCTCAAACCCTGTCTTTGCTTCAAACAAACCTATTTAATTTAAATTCCAAAGTTTAAATTATTGATATGAAGAAGTATTTAAGGTTTCTCTCAGATTCCTTTACTCAATGGCTTGAAATGTTGAAGAACATATCAGGGTATAACTTCCAGTAAACAACTAAGCAACACAGAATTTCATATTTACTAAAAGTAGCAAGCACAAGATTTCCATAAAACAATTATCAAGATTTAATCTTCGAGATGGTGTGTTTACTCGCTTGCAAAATTTCTGAACAAAGTGTTTGAGAAAACTGCAGTTGAATCTGCCCTTGAATACTTCAGTTCTTGTTTTTTTTTTTTTTTGATTTTAAGCTTTAAGAAATGAAGATGTTTATTATATATATTTGTTCTTATTTCTCTGGTTTTCTATGGTTTGCAGAACGAACTAAAATGAGAATTGTGTACATATATATAAGATAATAGTATGTTTAAGGGAGGTATTATCTTGTCAATGTTCTTCTTCCTTTGATTGATCAAATTTTATTTTCTAGCGTACAATTTTTGACTAAAGATATTTTTATGAATGGAGGCTATTTTGGCTGAGGAGATATTAGTAAGTACTTTTGTTTCATATTTAGTTTACATATCATAATTGTGTTTGCCTGTGTATATATATTTATATTTGCAATCTGCTGTATAAAGATATTATGTTTGAAAGTTTCCACTTGCAGGCAAACACTGAGCTTATATCGATATAGATATCTTGTTTATAAATATTTGTCTTTATTGACCTCTAGCTTGAATTCGCGGGCAAGCACTGTAATATATGAAGATATTTATTAAACATCTGTTTGTTATTATGTTATACTTGTTTTTATTTCATTTTACACTTAGTGTTTCACTTAACTCTTGCTTATAGTTACATTTGTATTTTATATTTTGACTATCAATATTCATATGGTTTACTTATACTAATACTTATTTGTATTTGTATTTCTTTTTTATATTTATTTTTTAGCCATAGATATTCATGCTTACTTATATGTGTGGATAGAATTTGATTTTTTTATTTCAAACATTATCATGCACATATATCTTATACCAAATGTTAACAGGATAAAGCATTTTAATTCAATTGTATAAGATATATTTTTATTGTAAATATTATTAAGAGATTTATTTTCAGTTTACGAATCAAATTTTCTTTTCAAGATACAAATATGTATAAATAAATAGCAACTATTTCCAGAAGATTTATTCATTTTAAAATGATCAGTTTACATTTTATTTCAATTAGATTAAATATCTATTAAAATAATACTGCTAAAATACCGGGTCGTAACAGTCCTCCCCCCTTTGAATCTTTTCGTCCGCGAAAAGGAACGAAGCTAAATTTATTAAAATGCTTAAAATCATATAACTTTTTCTTTGATCATTTTTAAACTACTTTAAAAATCTATATAATATTTCAAAAATAGTTTTTTTTTATAAAATACTTTTATAACTCGATGTTCGACGAGTCCATCCTCGTTCTCACAGAAATTCGGTCATACGTTGATCAGGCGTACGACTGAAAATCTATAAGTACTTGGCAAATCCGTTCTCAACATCCAGTGAAAATACTTTTGAAAAAATAATTTTATTGAAAATATAGAAAACAGTTTTTGAAAATAGAGGAAATATCTTTGGTGAGAATGCTTTGGAAATCATCACCCCCATCCATGGTCGCAGTTAACCCGATGGTTACGTTGCCATCCCGACAAAATCCATAGATAACTGTAGGCCTCTGCGCCCCTCGATTACACCATGGAACCCACGACAGATCGCAGCTACAACTGGGGTTACGTAGCTATCACAGAAAAAACCCATATAACTGTAGGCATCAGCGCCATCGAATTTCGCTTCCAAAAATGAAACTTCTCCACTGCACTTGACCATAGATCGCAGTCTACCGATGTTGCATTGCCTTCCTGGCAAAATCAAGTGTAGACCATTGACACTCATCCTCCACACGATTTCGCTATGGTCCCCACAGTAGATCACAGCGACATCGAGTTACACTGTCGTCACAGCATAACCCAAATGCCCCTGTAGGCATCAGCGCCATTGACTTTCGCTACCCAAATAATCCTCAGGAACTAGTTTTGTCCGGACTCCTCGCAGGATCAACTTTAGAACCCCCCTTGGGGCTCAAGGCAGCACCACCCGGTGGCACTCCTGAGAAGTTCATTTCAAGGGAGCGCCTTTTTCCCCAGAGCTATCATCAAAATAATTTATACTATATACATATAGTATCTTCAAATCATATACCTAGTATGATATCATACAAATCTCCTTTACACAAAATCGATTATCCCAAAATCGATAATTCTCAAACTAGGCTTTCCAAATTTCAATATTGATTCTACCCAAAAATCAAAAGCTTTTCCAAAACCAAAGGTTCCCAAAACCTTTTTAAAATCCTCATAAGATCCTTCATATATATTCAAATATATATATATATATATATATATATATATATATATATATATATATATTTAAAACTTTGGATCATTTCAAACTTGTATAAAATTCCTTTTATACTTCAAACACATTCAAAATTCCTTTCAGCAATAGATTCAACAGGAGGGTTTCATCTTAAATAGAACAAAGATATATAAATTTGTTTATTCAAAATCAAATATTCCAATTTGATTACTCTTTTCAATATCAATTTCTTTTCCATTCACTTATCCACCTTTACATTAATTCCCTTTTGGATTATCACTTCAATTCCTATCTCAGTTGGGTATTAAATCCGTAACAAATTGAACTCCGACCAGTTTATTTAGAAAATAGTTTGAAATTTTCAAAAATAGATAAGTAGTTGAAAAATAATTATTAGTTTGCAAAATAGCTATAAAATAGTGGAAAGATAGCTAAATAGTTTCAGAAATTTTAGATAATTGCAAAATAGTTGTAAAATAGAAATTAGTTTGTGAAATAGTTAAAAATAATAATTAGTTTAGAAAACAGTTGAAAAATGGTTAAATAGCTCCAAAAATAATTGTATACCAAGTATAAAACAATTTGGCTTTAAGAAAGAAAAGTTGTATATATTCATTAACTTAGAAAAATAAGTTTATATTAAAACAATTTATATTGAAAATAGTCAAGAGTCAAACTGTTCACCTCCCCAACTAATTTTCATTCCCATTTAAATTGACCCAATTCCAATTCAAATAACTCTAAATTCCATTGGACTCGATTAATTCCCAATTCATGTTGAATCAATCTTGATTCCTTCCCCAATTTAAATCAAATTCTAGTTGATTTTAATCCTGTTCAATTTTAACTATAATTTCATATTATTCCAATCAATTTGAATTATTATCAATTTAATTTTAGAATCCAAATCACTTCAATTTAATCCAATCTAATTTCCCATTTAAAATTTTAAACTTATACATCTTCAATCACCAATCCAATTACTTCAAACTAAATTAAATTTTGAACTAATTCAATTTCAATCTTGAATTTAAACCACCTCGAATTATATAAATTCGAGTTAAATTCTCAAAGGTTGATTTAACTCTTTAAAAGAAATTAACTTTTATTTAAAGTTTTTAAACAATCTTAAATTTCTGAGTCCAATTCTTCATTTCAATATATCTCTACTTATATTTTCCAGATTCAAATAAGAGCTCAATACAATTTTATTTGTTTTCAAAATTTAATTTATTATTAAATTTTATCTTCCAGTTTGAAGCCAGTTCTTAAACAAGTTTATTTTACAATTCAATTATTCAAATTTATTTTATTTATATTCAAATTTATTTTATTTATACACTACCATTCTCAATTTAAAGATTTTTATTAACAATAGGATGATATCATCCAATTTATTTTAAAACGTCCATCCATTTCAATTTTTAAATCTCAAACCGTTTTGAGATCACACAAATTCCCTATCCAAATCAACCATTCAACTTTCCAAGTTAAATTCCAATTTACTCAATCCAATTTACCTTCAATCACAAGTCCAATTAATTCAAGTCAAATTCAATTTTGAAACTAAACTTTTTAAATTTCAGTTTGAATTAATTTCAAATTTCATCTCAAATAAAAGAAGGTGGTTTATTAGATCATACTGCCACAAAATATTCCATATATAGATAGACTGTACAATAGCAGTTCAATATTACATCCATTCATCAAAATAAAGCCTTACAAAGTCAAAATTAAGATGTTTACACCATCACCTAGGTTTTAGAGTCCTATCATTTCTATCAGAATCCTTCTTATGGACTTCCCTCCAATAGGCAAATCCCAAACATACACTTTTCTACAGGATGTCCCCACTTATTGCATTTTCCACAAAAAGTTTCTACCTTCTCATCGATCTGGATGACCTCCATGCTTCCTACTGGATGTTTCACAGTCTTAATCTTCTTCTTCTGTCTCTTGGGACAATTTCTCGCGATATGTCCCAACCCTTTACAATGATAGCAAAAGGTTGACTCGTTGACCGGTTCCATTGGTTTACGCTTCACCTTCCTCACTTCAGGACAATGGTTAAGGAAATGTCCCTTCTTATGGCACTTAAAGCATAATATCTCGGAGCGAAATCGTTGGAATGTACCCTTTAATTCCTTCCTTGTTTTACCACAGGTAGCTGCGTAATGACCCTTATTGTAACATCTATAACAAGTGACATTATCATAAGGTCCTGGCCCATTTCTTTCCTTAATCCGATTTTCATACTCTTGAATTGCTATTTCCCGTTCCTTACGTGCAGCCGCTCTTCGTTCTCTGCGCCTTGCCTTCCATTCTTCACTCTTAATCATTTCTTTCAACAACCGACTTCTAGAGGGACTTCCTAACCTATAAATTAGACTTAATTAGAAGAATTCATCTCTTATATATATCAATTTGCTTACCTAGATATACCTTAAGTTTTAAACTACCTTCGGTTTTTAATTCAAGTCCAATCTTCAAACAACCCATTGTTTGCAACAAGTCTCTTTTATTCAAATTTAAGGTTCCATAATTTAGGTATTTTCAATTTTATAAGTCATACTTTACTTAAATATTTACTTCATTTTGCTTACTCTTTAATACACATCTTCAACACATAATAATCACTTATGATAATAACCAAGATTATCATATCAAAACCATTCATTATCATCTTATTCTGAAATACTTCTCCAATTCAAGATCTCAATTTCTGTTTGAATCTATTTCGAACTTATCTTTATTTAATTTCAGTTTGGTTGTATTATATTACTCTTAATTTAATCCTAATAATTCAATAGGCAATTTCCTTATTATTTAATTAGTGTGAAATATTGCTTTATATATCAAAATATAACCTTATATAAAATCATTTTAAAATCCTCATACAAGAAAATAACAAGTACGCTCTCTCATATATACATATAGACTCAGCTCATTTTAGGGTACAATTGACCCTATCCTTAACGAGTACACCCACCAGAGCCAAGATTCTCGCTTAACCTTCTCCTCTGATACCAAATGTAACAACCCGAAATTTTCGAAGCCGAAAATTCCAGATAGTTATGAAAAAGAAAAAAAAAGATAGAAGAAGAAGAACAGAAACATCAACAACTCACATTCGCAGCGGATAAATTATAATAATAAATAATAACAATTTACAAAATAATAGTATATCCGTCGATTACATTTAATATACATCGGAATTTCACATTATATACAGTCACCGAATATTTACAATCAATTTATCACAGAATTATAATAATATAATTACAGCGGAAATATTCTACGCGTTCTTGCCATCCAGCTCGCCTCCTGAGCTCCAGAACGTATCTACCTGAAAATATGTAATACTCGGTCTGACCCGAGCATTACATCAAAGTAACACTCGGGTCAGGCTGGAAACCAGCGTGAGTAAATCCATCTACTATGGAATATAAAAGTATACATCCTATATAAACCCGGGGTACTCATATCAATTTACAACTTCACAAGCCGTTTCACACATCATATCACGAACCATTTCATATCAGGGTATCAATCAATTCAGGGCATATAAATAATCACTTATCATACATAAGCAAAATCATCAATCACGACATCTCGAATAAATCTAATTAACCATATTTGAATTAAATCAATTACCTTTAAGTCCTGCTTATTAATTACAACTCATTTGATTTAGCATCCCATAATCATCCACCTTTAATTACATTAAGATTATCATCATTATCTAATTACTTCCATTAAATAATTTTACTTAATCACATTTCACGAATGACCATCCTTAACTAATTGCATTCATTAATCAACCCCAAATACTCATAACAGTAATTACCCCTTTTGTAACAACCCTAGATTTTGACTATATATTTAAATTTGACTTTATTTCATTTTGAAATTATTTTAAATTTGTTTTATTTGTGTGATATCATTTCTAAACATTTTTAAAATGATAATATAATTTTTCCAAAATTTACTGTATTTATTTCCTATTTTTAAAGGTTGTTTTCTAATCTTCTGCCATTTTCTTCATTTTTAAATTTCTTCATTTTATTTTAAATTTGTTTTATTTGTGAAAATTCATCTCTAAATATTTTTAAAGTAATAATAGAATTTTTCCAAAAATTACTGTGTTGATTTCCTATTTTTAAGGGCTGTTTTCCCATTTTCTGCTATTTTCTGCATTAAAATTTTATATTTAAATTAAATTTTAAATATTTATTTTGTGAATAGATTTGTATTTTATGTTATTATTTATGTTTAAAAATACTTTACAAGCTTATATGAATTTTCTAAAAATTATTTCATTTAACTTCAAATTTTGCTAGTCTAGTTCACTGTTTTAACTATTTTACTTAATTTTACTTTACATAATTGATAAATATTATATATATTTGTATATTGGTTAAAAATTTCGAAATCATATCTGATATTATTATTATTTCAGCTACATAAATTTATATAAATAATAAAAGGTAAATTGAAAGGGTTTGTGACCTTTTGTTTCCTATGGCTTTTGATTTTCCCATCTTTTCACATTTTAACGTTTCTTTTCACTCAAATGGCCATATCTCTTCATTCTTTCAGCTGCCACCCTCATTTCCCATTCACGTACTTCATTTTTTCTCTCATTTCCTCAAAAGTATTCGGCCATTTCTGATCTCAAGGGTTTGGTAAATGTTCTTCTTCTTTCTATAATTTTCTCTTGTTTCCATGTGAATTGCACTTGCTTTCATCACTTCTAGGATCGGATCCTCTCCATTCCAGCACTGTGGCCACCTCCACCACCACCACAATCAGTCACCACCGCCTCCAGCACAACCCCAAGCCATAGCCATGCTCCCTTGATGTGTAGATCCAACAAAATTTGCAAACACTTCACCTTGTAGCCTAGCCGAGCTCACCTCTTGATCCACCTCCACAAAACCCCACCTTGGCCGCCACTTCCATCACACCACCAGCCAAATTCCGACCTGACACCACTGCTACATCACCACATGACCTCACCTTGCCTCTGGCCGTGACCACTTGCCTTGTCCGTGGCATGTTGGTGCTTTATTTTGCCTTGAAACCTTTGTTATGCCATATAGTTGAAATTCCAAGCACCTACCTCTTCACTATCATGTAAACCATGCTAGGCCGACCCTATGGACCCAAGACCAGATCCAAACTCACCCTTTAGTCATACATTTTAGTCCTGTAGCTGAACCATAGGTGGTTAAAAGCAAGTGCAATAGCCTTGGCTTCGTTTTATGCAGTCATTTCTAACAATGTTTTATTGAAATTTTGGGTTGAAAACTTATGCTGTTTGTATTGTTTGTTTGATTTGTATCCAAGGGAATTAATCCTTGGCTCCTCCATTTCGTATCTGTATCGTGCTTTTGTGCTTGTGTAGATCCCGTTGTGCAATTCGCCGCTGTGTCTTCAGCTCAAAACAGTGAGTAAATCTCACCAGACTAATATGTACTTATATAGTGATAAACTGACATCACCTGAATCTGTAAATGCATATCATCCTGTTATAACTGCTATATTATATTCATACGAAGTTCACACCTATATTTACACTTGTTATACCATATGTTACTGTATTTTCATGCTATTCTATTATTTTCATCAGTTTATCACACTACAAGTTCCCTGTAGACTAGAATCACTATGGGTTGAAATGATACATACCCGAACGGACTTTAGAATAGGAGAAAATCGTTATGGGTTGAAATGATAGGCCTGAATGATTTTCAATTATTTTCTTATACTTGGGATTGCGGGTTTGAAATGATCAAACCCGGGTTTTCTTCGTAAATTACGGGTTGAAATGATATATTACCCGTACCACTTCATCTAGGCTAGAAAATGAAATACAGACCCGTTGTTAAATTATGTTTTTCTAAAAAATTTAAATTATTTTAGATATGTAAATATTATAATATTTTGATTTAAATTTGATTAAAAATGATTTTTTGTAAAGCATTATTGATTTTCTGAAAATTTATAAGTGAAATAAATAAATGGCAAAGTTAGAAAATCTGAAATGTAAGTTATTTTGGAAATTAGAATTTGGTGATAAATGGAATTTAAATTAAATATGAAAATATGATAAATTTATGATATTTTGAATTAAATGAGTTTAAAATGATTTTATAATATATTAATGATTTTTGAATAAAGTTAAAATGTGAAATGAATGAATATTTTGGTTGAAATTTGGAAATATAACTAAAATTGGAAATTTGTGAATTTGGCTTAAAAGTGAATTTTAAGTTAAGTAAATAAAAACGAAATTAAGTTATATTTGAAAATTTTAAACTTAAATGTTAAGTTAAATTTAATTTAATGAATTTAAAATTTAATGTTGGAATTTAATAAGTGAATTATTATTAAATTTTGATTTTTGAATGGAGATTTAACTTTATAAAATCATGAATATAAGGGTATTTGAATGACTGTTTTAAAAGTGAAATTATATGATTTTATAAGCTAAAAATGATTTAAATAAAAATATAATTGTTTGTGAAATTATATTGAATACTTGAAGTTAATTAACTGCATTTCTGAAATGCTATTAATTCTAATGTAAATGATAATACAACATTTGTAAATGCTGTAGCTGATAATAATGAACCAAATGGCTAAGTTTAATTAAAGTTTATTATAGCATTTTTGTAAATGCTATAATTGTTGAATTTAACTAAGTTTTATTTGAAACTAATGTAACCCTATTACAGCATTTTTAAATGCTATCTTTTGTTAAATTGAACTGTTTTGAATGTAACTTTCCATAGCAATTTCTAAATGCTGCGAAAGTTGAATTTTCATCTGTTTTAATAAATTAAGTGAATAAATGAATTTTGAAAGACTAAAATTTTGAAAATTTATTAATTTAATTATTAAATATAATAACTTCATTTTATGATTTAAAATAAAGTAATTTGTTTCGAAATATAAACTATTTTGAAATGTGTTTGTAATGGTATTTAAATTAAATAAAAATGAATGTGGTTTGGAAGATATGATATTTTGAATGATATTGAAATTTGAAATTATATTTGATTTTGAAGTATAAAATACCATTTTGAAATTTTAACCATAGGGTGTAATTAATTTATAGTTTAACTGATTCTTAAAGGATGGGCGATCCCAAACATCCTTTAAGTTATTGTGCATTTCTACTACAGTTCACTTGAGTTGGTTTACAGTATATAAGTATATATTGTCCTGACTCGAGTGTTTTGTGTTTTACTTTACGCTCGGGTCAGCCTGAGTATTTACAGCTTAGCTTTGAATTTCTTTTCTGGAGCTAGGAATCGTTGGAGATTCTGCTTGTCTAGTTATCTATTTCCTTTCAGTTTCTGTTGTTCTATTTCAACTCTGGTATTTATAAACTTCTATGTATTTGAGATTTCTATTGTATATGTTTCAGACTAATATTATGCATTATGTTTTGAGAGTTTGTTATAGTAGCTTCATTAACTACTATGGTATTTTTATTTCCGCTGCGAGTTATTCTGATATTTCTGTGTCTGTGATTCTGTGATTGTATTTCATTTGCTCCAAATTTATTTACAACGCGGTATTTTGAGCAATTCAAGTCTGACATGTGCGGATGCGAATGACTGAAAATATCGGGTTGTTACACCTTTTATTTCTTTCCATTAAATAATTCCTTTAATTTATTACATCCTGAAATTTTGAATTACTTCATTAAATCTCATCAAATATTTATATTTAATTAATTATCAAGAGATACCATTTAACAAATTAACTTAAATCGGGTAATCCATCCCTTAATTACCCTAAACCCAATTATTAAATCTTAATTGCAGATTATTTATTCTTTAACCATTAATTAATAAACCTTAATTATTGATTAACACAACTTAATTACTAATTAAGTATTCTTCAGTTACCAGTTAATTAATCATTAGTCAATTAAATTACTTAATTACTTAACTGTGAATCATTCGTTAATTAACCTTAAGTAGTTAAATACAAATTTATCTATCAATTAATCATTAATTAATCCAACTCTAAATACAATTATAATTTAATTATTCTTAATTACTTTAATTTATATTAATTATTTAATTTAATTAACATTAATTATTTACATTTTAAAGAATGCTTCTTTAAACTTTGAAAAATAAATTTATTACTAACCACAAACTTAATTGTTAATTAACTTTATCCTTAACTAAAATAATTAACTTGTATTAAGGCTTTAACTTAACTTGTCAAACACTTCTTAAGTTTTCAATGCTTAACAATTGCAGAAAACTAAATTTACTTAACTTCATTTTTTCTTTTTCCCCTCTTTTTTTTATATATTTATTTTATACTGCAGTGTAAAGAAAACCCGAGACCTCCCCTGCTAAACGTCGAGTATCACTTCGAGTTACCACACAATTTCCCTCGGGTCACTCTCGTTTCCTCTCACCCTCTCCTTCTTCTCCCTCTTTTTACTTTATTTCCAGTAAGTATAAATTTACTTAAGTACAAGTTAATCCACCAGGTAACTATCTCACGCTCTCGTCCCCCAAACTCGAAGCAACCACCCAGCGAACTCGAGGGATAACTCGAGACCGAAACCTTATCAACGACACTGACACTGTCATCATTTCCATACACGTGCACGGCAGTACCCCTTAGCTCTGGCGAACACAAACGCCTCTGACACATGAAAAATCACCCATACGTTCAAAAATCCAGGTTCGAGTTGCCTACAGAAATCTCGAATCGAAAAACAACAGTTCGACCAAAATGCAAAAATAAAACCAACTAACATGATCGCCTCGCCACCGCCCCTCACTTCACCGGAGACGCCTAAAATTCAACTACACCACGCCAACACGACAGGCTTCCACCCTCCAGAACCCCATGACACTCAAACATGTGTAGGCGACAAACTCATCTTTTTTCTGACATGCTCAAAAACTTGCAATGAAACCCTAAACTCGATTCAAATCGAAAATTCTGGCATTCGAAAAATTTTCAAGTATTTTTCCTATGTTTGTGGATCATCAAGCTAGCTATACAACAAATTTCAGCAGCTAAAATTTGTTAATTCGACAGAAATTGATGAAATTGCATTTTGAGTTCATATAAGAACAGAGCCATTTATATTCACCTAAAAATCATCGTTCTTGTTTTAAAAATCTTTCCTTTGTATACTTAATCAAGATATGAAATCAAATCCAAATTTAAAACATTCGAATTTTATCACATGATTCCCTTCCCTGTAAACTTGAATGTCCAGTACCTATAACACTGTAACTCCTCAAACAAAGTCTCAAACCCTCTCTTTGGTTCAAACAAACTTATTTAATTTAAATTCCTAAGTTTAAATTATTGATATGAAGAAGTATTTAAGGTTTTTCTCAGATTCCTTTACTCAATGGCTTGAAATGTTGAAGAACATATCAGGGTATAACTTCCAGTAAACAACTAAGCAACACAGAATTTCATATTTACTAAAAGTAGCAAGCACAAGATTTCCATAAAATAATTATCAAGATTTAATCTTCGAGATGGTGTGTTTACTCACCTGCAAAATTTCTGAACAAAGTGTTTGAGAAAACTGCAGTTGAATCTGCCCTTGAATAATTCAGTTCTTGTTTTTTTTTGAGTTTAAGCTTTAAGAAATGAAGATGTTTATTATATATATTTGTTCTTATTTCTCTGGTTTTCTATGGTTTGCAGAACGAACTAAAATGAGAATTGTGTACATATATATAAGATAATAGTATGTTTAAGGGAGGTATTATCTGGTCAATGTTCTTCTTCCTTTGATTGATCAAATTTTATTTTCTAGCCTACAATTTTTGACTAAATATATTTTTATGAATGGAGGCTATTTCGGCTGAGGAGATATTAGTAAGTACTTTTGTTTCATATTTAGTTTACATATCATAATTGTGTTGGCCTGTGTATACATATGTATATTTGCAATCTGCTGTATAAAGATATTATGTTTGAAAGTATCCACTTGCAGGCAAACACTGAGCTTATATAGATATAGATATCTTGTTTATAAATATTTGTCTTTATTGACCTCTAGCTTGAATTCGCGGGCAAGCACTGTAATATATGAAGATATTTATTTAAACATCTGTTTGTTATTATGTTATACTTGTTTTTATTTCATTTTACACTTAGTGTTTCACTTAACTCTTGCTTATAGTTACATTTGTATTTTATATTTTGACCATCAATGTTCATATGGTTTACTTATACTAATATTTATTTGTATTTGTATTTCTTTTTTATATTTTTTTTTAGCTATAGATATTCATGCTTACTTATATATGTGGATAGAATTTGATTTTTTTTATTTCAAACATTATCATGCACATATATCTTATACCAAATGTTAATAGGATAAAGCATTTTAATTCAATTGTATAAGATATATTTTTATTGTAAATATTATTAAGAGATTTATTTTCAGTTTACGAATCAAATTTTCTTTTCAAGATACAAATATGTATAAATAAATAGCAACTATTTCCAGAAGATTTATTCATTTTAAAATGATCAGTTTACATTTTATTTCAATTAGATTAAATATCTATTAAAATAATACTGCTAAAATACCGGGTCGTCGCATGTTGTGTGATCGTACGATATATAAATGCGCTGAAATTTATATTGAAAATTCAATATAATAACTGAGTCCAAAACGCTATCTTCTCCATACGATCGAATTGGGGCTCGAAACCTTTTCCATTGCATTTGGAATAGGGGTATAACATTATAAATGCCTAGCGGCATGCCTCAATAGGAGTTCACGATTTTAAGCTACGTAAATCGAGACGTTTTGAATTTGAATTTAAATTATATATATATTCCCACTTAACCCAACATTCAGCTGCCTTTCTTTCAAATCAAAACTTTTTTCCTTTAAATCCCTGCAAGTTCCCTCAAATCATTGTCCCTCACTCGTACAAGCAACTACTCCATCGTGTCTTTCGTTCTCCTTCCTTTGTCATCCACGCATTAGATTGAGAAAATAAATAAAAATGCAAGTCTCCTTTTATAAATCCCGAAGCCCTTTTCTCCCTTCCAAATCGAACAGAAATGAAATATAAATGGCTGAACAAAACTTCTTTGCCCAAATTTCTTTTCCTCTCCAGTTTATCATATAAAAAACCCGATCAAACCTCCAATCGAATTCGACATCAAGATAAATCCATGGTGGCGGGCGAACAAGTCGCGACTGGGGGTCTCGTACTGAAAATATGGGCATGGGATCAATTCGCGCACGGGATGTCGAGAAGCGTATGTTTGGGCGACGCGAGGTTGGGGAGAATGGACGTAGGCGAGGCGGCAGGGGAGGTCGGAAGCTGGATGGGTCGGCTATGGGATTTTGGGTCGCGTCACGGCTTATGGGAGGCGACCGCGTGGATTTAGGGCAAGAGTGAGGGTTGTTTGGCTACATACGATGATGGTAGCGGTGGCTTTAGGGAGTGTCGAAGACTGGTGGTTGATGGTGGGTGCGGTAGCGCCACCGCAGTGAGGTATACGTTTGTACTCTTTCGATTAAACTTGATTCAATAAAAAAATGGATATATATGGATAAGATTTTAACTTACAGTAAGGTATAACCCTATTCTAATTTTGATTCTATGTATATGAATATATATATATATATACAGTAAAGATAAATAATGATATAAATATAAATACATATACATATTTTTATCATATTAGTTTAAATTTAATTATTTGTTTAAATTAAATGATTTGTTAAAATGAGAATTATTAAAATAAAGTCACTAGTTAATTAAATTAATCAAATGGAAATTTAATTATTCGATTGGTTCGAATATTAATGAAAATCTTCCAATGTTTATACAAGGTCAAATTCTGAAAGGAAGCAAGCCGGAATTGGAAATGGTTGCAAACAACAAAATAAAATGTGCCTCTTTTGGATTTCTATTTAAATTTAAATGGGTAAATTTAAGTATTTGGTTGAATGATTGAATTGATTTGATGTGCTATATTATATATAGTAGTATATATTATACATTGGAGTGATTGATTTCCCACATTATATAGCAGATGAGACCCTATGCGCCCCATAACAGCGGATGATATTATATTAATTCCATATACCGCGATCGAAGTGGAATAGGTATTGTGCTAACATCTGTGGATGCAGGGAAACTGATTGGAGATATCCAACTGGATTCCTCAAAATTATTTAGATTGTTTAATATTCTGTGTTATGAATATTTGATATTCTATGATGAATTATATTGATAATTGAAATATTGAATGCTATGCTTTGCTTGAATATATTTTGGTACACTGAGTTATCAAAAAATATATATAATTGGATTTTAGAAAGAAAATAAAAGAAGAGAATTTGTAAGTGAAATAATTATAGAGAATTTAAATAAATTTAAAAATTAATTGGGAAAGAATAAAAGTGATTTTAAAATTCTAATAAATAAGTTCAGAGTATGGAAAAGGGGATTTTGAATAAATAGAGTAATAATGAATTTTAAAAACATAAGTGACATTATTTAAAGGAATAAAGAATTTATTTTAAATTCCCAGGTTTGAATTTATTTAGAAGGATAAAGAAGAAATTTGGGGAAATCTGAAATTGGTATTTTCAGTTAAAAGATTTTAAATCATAATTAAGGAATAAAAATATGAAGTCAATGGGTTTTGAAATAAATTGAGTAAGTAAAGGAATTTATTTCAAAATGGAGTAATTTAGAAGTCAATTTGAAATTTAAGTGTTTGAAATTGGAAATTTAAAGGAGAATGTGACTATGGAATTTATAAACTGGGTTTATAAAAGTAAAGTAATATATCAGTGGATATTTGGAAGAATAAATTCACGATGGGAATTTATTAAAGGAATAAGAAAATTTGTTTAAAAATAAATAGTGATTTATTTTTAAAGGATGTGAAGGGAAGCGTATTTCCCTAGATAACCAAGTACGTTTTCAAAGCAAATTTTAAATATAAATTAAAAAGTTTTAATGTTGTTTTAAAAATCATGTTTTGGAAAATTTATTATTTCTAAATGTTTAAATTCTAAAGTAAATATTTTTCAAATCTATTACCGTAGTAATTATTTAAAGGTGACTTGGTATTTTGTTTTAAAAAGAGAAAATCTAGTTTTATATTTTATAAAGTAACCTCATTTTAAATATTCCTAAAGAATTTAGTTTTAATAAAGTATTGAAGAAGTTTTTAACTTAAATGTTTTAAAGTATATTTCATAATAAAGCGTTTTAAATTATTTTAAAAATCTAGAGTTTTTGTGCTTGGTGCTTTCAGTGGAAATAAATAGTTGGGAAATTATCTAATGAGAAAAGTGTGGTTTAAAAACTGTTTTCAAAAGGTTTGAAATGGAAATATATCTTACAAAGATATTTTGAGGATAATAAATAATTTGGGAGATTATTTATTGTTTGATGGATGTTTGTGAATGTTATTTGATAGTTAAACAACCGACTATCAATATTGGCCAATGCGCTGATCGTTTCGAAGAGACTGGGATCTGGATTAATTTCTCGAAAACCACTTCGATTCGGTTTGTACGTTTTCATGGAAAAACGAGTTCGGAGTCGAAGATGGAGCAGTTAAGTGCTAGGGTTAGTCGCTACTAATCCTGAGGATGATTCCAAAATGGATGTAGTAGGAATAGTGCCTTCGGGTCTGTTCGAACCCGGGACGGACTTGTATGGATGAATTCTTTTAGAACATCGTCAGGTGGACGGTGAGCATTCTAAGTGAAACGTTCTAAAAAGGTTGTAACGACCCAGAATTTTTAATAATTTAAATTTGAATATTTAATTAATTTTAAATATTTATAAGTGAATTTATAAGTCAAATAAATTTTTATTTGAATTATTGGATTTAATTGAATTATTAAATCGATAATTTAATACGTTAAATTATGGAAATAATTGAAAATTGAGTTAAAAATGATTTAAAATAATTTGGAAAATTTTATTTAATCGTACTGGAGTTATAGAAATATTTTAGAACTTTTAAAATCAAATTAAAAGTTAATTTGTGAAAATTGAATATTTTAATATTTAATAATTGACTGTAAAATAGCCAATTTTTGAACAGTCTCAGAATTGAACGAAACCAGTTTCATTGGATCCATAATAGTTAGTTATTACCGGATTTCAATTTTCGTGTCAATCGGAGCTATCGTTTGATCGTGGCAGCTCGAAACGCATCGAATCGTTTTTAATTTAAATTTGGCGAGTCAAAATAGCCATTTTTCAAAAAGTCTCGGATTTCGACGAAACCAGTTTCATCGGATCCGTAATGTGATATTATTATAAGATTTCAAATTTCAAGTCAATTGGATTTACCGTTTGTCCGGTACAAATTAAAACGCCTAGAAATCGATTTAAATCGGTTCAATTTAAATTGAGCGTTTTCAGCCATAACTCGCACATACTTTCGAATTAGCTTCCGAAACCTGTTCCATTGTGTCCGGAACGCGGGATAAACCCTAGGTACGCTGGTTACGGCGTCTAAATCGGAGTTCGGAATTCCCGGGATGAATAGTGTTTACGCTAGCTCTTTCTATAAATACACCACACACACAAATAAAAATAAAAAAATAAAAACAAAACCCTAATCTATTTCTACAGCCGGCCCTAACTATTGAAAGGCTGAAAATCAATCTCCTTTCCCCCTCAATCTCTCTCAATCTACAAAGAATTAGAAGAAGTTGTTAACTACAAAGATGAAGAGCACGAGATGAGCTTGAAATCCATACGGATATGATCGAGTTTGGAGTTGCGTAGAGGGAGCAAGAATAGGCCGTTCACATCAGGTTTGGCACGAAATTCTAGGCCAATCTTAGGGCCGAGCTCAGCATGGTGGCAGGTGGAGGTAGCTCGCGTCGAGGGCTTCGTCATGGTGGTTGCGTGATCGAATATCGTTGAGTATGGATGATGTAAATTCAAACCCTAGCTAACTAGGATGGGTTCGGCCTCAATTTGAGAAGCCTGTAGCCGTGCGTGATTTGGGAAGAAGCAAGGGTGCGGTGGTGATGAGGTTGGAGCAAGATCCTAAGGCCCAGAATTGCTTTGGGTACAAAATAATAAGTTATGTTGTAAATTGTGTATTAAAATCGTGTGCAAACTTGTAAAATCAATAACTTTTTCATACGAGGTCGAAAAAATGCAAACTCAGTTGCGTTGGAATCGTATGGACGAGCACTACGCGATGGAGTTGGTTTGGAGTCGTTTGGAGTTAGTGAGAATTTCGGGTAAAATTAAACGCGCGTTTAATTTTATTCGAAATAAAAGCTTAAACGGAAATTAAAACCAAGGTGAGAATTTCTCACTCAATCGAATAGATTTCGATTTTATTTTAAATAGTTAGATTTAAAATATTTGAATGCATGTTTGAATGATGACTGTAAATTATTGATTGTTAAAATAGACATTATTCGCCGTTAGTAAGCGGATGTTATTTAATATAAACATATACCGCGAATATTTCATAAACAGTGAAATTGGTATTATATATAATATCAATATATATATATTGGCATATGTATATATTGCAGTTGTTGATTTCCCGCATTTTTTGTTTAGCGGATGAGACCCTATTGCGCCGTTATTAAGCGGATAATATTTATTAAGAACATGTACCGCGATAATTTCGTACTGGAGCGAAATTGGTATTGTGCTAATGTTTTTGGATGCAGGAAACAGGTTGGAGGGATCCAACTGGATTCCTCAACAGTATTTATTTTATTTCAGATATTTTGATATTTGATGGATTATCATATCGATATATGATATCGTTGTTAGTCGTGATTGACTATTTGGTGTGTAGCATCATTGGACCCAAATTTTGGGATTTTAAAATGGTTTTAAAGTGATTTTTGAAAATATACTTTATTTATGGAATTGATCCATTATAAATAAATAAACGTTATAATTTTTAAAGTTATAAAAATTATGGTTTTTGTGAAATATAGTTAAAAGCTGATTTTTGAAAATAAGGAATTTATGACTTTATAAAAGAGTTTAAATGGAATTCTGAACTTGTTATAAAAAGTTTAAAAATAGGATTTATAAAATTTGATTATTTTATAAATCGAAATGATGAAATTATAAAAGAATTTAAAGACGTTTTAGAATAATAATATAAACTGATTTATATTAAGAGATTTATAAATGGATATTTATAAATTGAAATATAGACATTATAAAACGAGTTTTTATAATTGTTTGAATGTAGTGAAAATGAATTTCATAACTGAATGAAATTTATAGAATTATAAACTGTGAAGTTATAAATGAAATTTATAAATAGTAAGATTTATAAATTTGTGAAGTTAATTGAAGGATAGATTTGGTTAAATAAATGAATCTTATAAGTTATAAGATTTATAATTATGAAGTTTAAAGAACGATTTTGTAAAATAATCGTTTATAAGTAATTAACTTATAATATGAACGTTTAGTTTATAATTTAGTTATAAACTGGAATAGGTTAATAAAGGAATTTATAAAAAAAAAAAGAAGTTTTTATAAATAAATAGAAATGGAATTTATAAACGTTGTTTTATGAATTCACAAACGACTTATTTTGATAAGTTAATTGTTATAACTTATAAATGGAGTTATATTCACGTTTTAGACAGTGAATAATCCTTTAAGTTAAAGTGAATAGAAATGATGAAGTTTGTTAACGTAGTTTATTCACGTTTTTGAATAGTGAATAACACGTTAAATAAAATGTTTTTGAATGTGATGTTTTAAATAGAATTAAAACGATCTAACGATGGTTTAAAACATGTTGAGATTCGAAACCATAGATTTCAACATTTATTGTTGAAATAGATGTTTTCGAGAAATAAAAGGAAATGGTAGACTATAACACTGTTGTTATAGTAAATGATTTCCGAAAGGAAATGTTTTTGATTAGTATTGGGATTTATATATCTATTTTAAATTCGAATCCCTATACTAGTGATTTTGGGTTGTCGTAACGATGTTTTACGTAACATTCGTTTTGGCCCAAATAAATATGTTAAGTGAATGATTTCCTTAAAGAATGAAATATATACTTAATTCGGTTTAAGTATATTGAATATTTTCTAAGTGTTGAAAATAAAAGATTGTGAATTACTTATTTAGTAAGTATGGAATTGTTTTCCAGTATAAAGTGAATATTTAGAATTTATCTTTTTGAAGATAAATTGAAATGAATGATTGGAATCATATATGCATGGATATTTTGAAATATAAATTCATTATGGAATTTATGAATGAAAAGTGGAAATTGTATGAAAATAAATATTGATTTATTTTTGAAGTGTTGAAACTATATATCTAGTAAAGATATTTTGGAAAATAAATAATTTGGAAAATTATTTGGAATCTGGTGATGTATGCATATCCATTGATAGTTCAATAATCGACTATCAATATTTCCCTTTGAATGGGTATTTGATGTGAATATGATTGAATTTGAATGCACACTTATTTTGAATAAGCGCTCACTATTTGGGTTAACCGGGAAAGGACCATGGGGTCGTATAACCCATTCCGAATATGTGATACGTCGTTGTGAATCGCATTTGAAGATCGGTGTTGAAGACCCGGTATTTGCGAAAGCGATAGGATGACCTATCGATTGTCTCTGCACTGAGTTGCAACGGTATAGAGACTCCCTAAGTGATGGGAAATCCGATCAGGATTGTGGATATCCGGATTGCAAGGACTTCTTTGTAAGTGCCTTCGGTTCTGTTCGATCCCGGAACAGACTTGTATGGATTGTATGCCTGACATTACAATTTGAGATATAAAGCCGATTTCATTCAAATATATTTCTGTTGGTGGCGGAGAATTTATTCTTTGCTTAACACCCTTCTTTGAGACGTACGAGCTCAAAGGTTATATAGTTGAAGTTATCAGCGATATATCCCATTTTGGTAATGTGACATGCTGAGTGATGCTGAAATGATCATTGTGTTGATTATTTGTGATAGGATCATTTATTTGATCGTCTATCTTAGTGATCATTGTGTTGATCATTTGTTGACCCAAAGCATGGCTTTTGTATAAAGTATGTTTTTGTGGACGTGACTTCGTCGAGCCTCACATCCCGGAAATGGTCAAAACAGGAAAGATGCGGCAAGGTTATTAGGGGTTGCTGTAGCTCCCCTTAGGGTATGTGCATTTCCTTCTGGAAAGGGGTGGTATCATGGTATGGAGCCCAGATACTTACTCATGTTGAAAACACTCTATTTATTATGGTGTGATGTTGGATATCGAGCGCTCGGTTGAAAAGGTCCTAAAGGACCGGGGAATGGCGTGCTCGTGTCAGTAGTTACCCAGTTAAGGGGTAACCCGGCCTTGTGTTGGCAGAGTTCCGGTTTGGTTCTCGGGGATGTCTTTCCAGAGGCATTCTCAGTGGCAATGGGAAGTTCCTTGGCCTGACCATTTGTTGGAAATCCAAAGAAACAATACGTGACTTGTACGGTATTAGTTGTAGAACCTGCCATTTAATATGGTAGCTATTAGTAGGCATAATATAATGGTACCTATGCTGGCTAAGATTTATATTCTACTTTCGAAAGGATTTGTTCTACACTATGCACTAGTAATAATATCAAATGCTCTTTTTAAATGCGTATCAAGCATGTTTGACTATCATAAGAAGAAATCTTCTCCAAGTCTGCGTTTGCATTGTGTGTGTGGCAGGAGGTCTTATGGTAGTCTCATTTTTAAAAGCATTGCGAATTGAATTAAAAAATATTCCTCTTTTTGATTTTTAAAGTTAAATAAACTGTTTTGAGTTCTCACACCAGTCACATGACTGACTCGGAGTTTATTGTTTTCCTTCCTAAACTCTGGGTGCCCACCAATTTCCACACGGGCAGTTAAGAGTTAGGTTTATCAGGATATTCTGGATATTCAGGAGTTGCTGGAGGCAAGCTGGATGGCATGGCGTACTAGTTTATATAGTATTTCTTTTTCCGCTGCACTGTTTATTGTTGTATGTTGTTGTACACTCTGATGATATGATGTGATGTAATGAAATGTAATGTAATAACTGATATAGTTCTTTGTTTAAAGATTATTCATTTATTATTATATGTTGTTCCGCTGCGAATTGTGAGATTCTGTTGTTGTTCTGTTGTTTTCTTTTGTCCGTTCTATTTTAAAATTCTTCTATCTTCTATTTTTAAAATTCTCTGTTTTCTAAAAAAAAATCGTCTATCTTCTTTTCCCTCTATTTTTCTTTTTCTTTCTTCTTTTTCTCTCTTCTTTCTTTTCTTTTCTTTTTAAAACCCATAACATCTTGGTTTTCGGCCTTTGATTTCTCGGCAGTCGATAAAGTGAGTGTCGATGTCGAATTTTCATAGAGTCGAAAAATCCTGTTTGTTACATTTGGTATCAGAGCTTATGGTTAAGCGACAACCATGGTTCTGTTGGGTATAATTCATTAGAGATAGAGTCCGCAGTACTCTAGAATGAGTTTGAGTGTAATAATAGCTATGAGAGCGTATTTGTTAGTGTATATAAAAATTGTTTTATATTGTGATGATTGGTTTATTGAGTGGTATATGAACTTTCGTCAGCGTGGTCCGCAAGACTATGCCGAAGGGGTTTCTAAACACTTGAATAGAACAATTCGACACAATATTGATTTTTAAATTGGGTAAATGAAATAATTTTGCCTTGATTATATTTTATATATAAAGGAATAATTTTAAAAAAATTTATTAAAGTGTATATAAGTTGATTGTTTGGTTGTTTGAATAATCTAAGTAAAAGAATAATTGTATAAGCAAAAGAATTATAAGGATTGAATTATAATTAAAATGATTTACAATTGTGAAATGAACTTATATATATAAGAAATGAAACTATATGAATATTTAAAGTTAAATGGAATATAACTTAAGTGTTGTTGAATGGAATTGATATTGATATCAAACTAAATTAATGAAGTTAAGTAATAAATGTGAACTTAAGTTATGTGAATGAAATTCAACTTTAGAATTGAATTGAATTAATGAATCGATTGAATGTTAAAACAATTAAATGTAAATTTAAGTTGATATAAAATAATGAACATAAGTGTTAATTCATTAAAATTCAAATGTTATTAGAAGTTGAATAAAAAAATTGAATGAAAATCAATTAAAATTTAAACCGAATTGAATGTATGAATATAAGCAAAGGAATTTGGTTGAAATTAATATACTTCGGTTGTTATTTGATTGTTGATTGATTGTATATAATTCATTAAGTGTTAATGAAATTAGAAGCTATGAAATTGAATTCAAATTTGAAGTAAATAAATTTGAATAGAATTGAATGTGAATTGGATTTAATTAGAAAATGCAAACTAATTGAGAATGAATGTTAGTGATAAAAATCCAATGTTAATAAATCAAATATGATTTAGAGTGAAAATCAATTCATTGTATATAAATGAGAATATGAATGAACATTTATTGGTTATGAATGTTAGTTGATTGATGGTTGAATATACATTGCTATTGTTGCATTTGCTATGTGACATATATAGTTATTATGTAGCTATATGTTGTATATTGATACTATTTACATATGTGCATGTTCTCATATTGTTTGTTGAGTTTAGTAGGTGCGGATCGCGTTTGCTTCGCATTTGGAGTTCGTTTTTGCGCTATATTAGCCGTATATGCTTGCTAATAAAATATAAGGTACATATCTCGGATTAAATATCGTACTTTTACACTTTTTCCCTGCGGGATGCCTCATTACTTGATGAGATGTATATTTGTGATATATATACTGTCATTTTTTTTCGGATCGAGCCGCGCAAAGGAGACTATGGCGAATTTTTCCGGAAATTTAAGGCGTTAGAAAAAATTTTGAGAAAATGGGAAAATTTTGAAAACTTTAACTTTGTTTTAAAGTTGAAAGTTAAATGATATAATTGTTTTTGAAAAGATAACTAAGTATGATTTGAAAACTTAGTAAAGTTATTGTAAGAAGTTTAATTATGAATTTTGGAAAGTTAATAAATTCTGTAACCTTTCTTAATTGTAATTTCGAGGACGAAATTCTTTTAAGGGGGAAAGATTGTAACGACCCAGAATTTTTAATAATTTAAATTTGAATATTTAATTAATTTTAAATATTTATAAGTGAATTTATAAGTCAAATAAATTTTTATTTGAATTATTGGATTTAATTGAATTATTAAATCGATAATTTAATACGTTAAATTATGGAAATAATTGAAAATTGAGTTAAAAATGATTTAAAATAATTTGGAAAATTTTATTTAATCATACTGGAGTTATAGAAATATTTTAGAACTTTTAAAATCAAATTAAAAGTTAATTTGTGAAAATTGAATATTTTAATATTTAATAATTGACTGTAAAATAGCCAATTTTTGAACAGTCTCAGAATTGAACGAAACCAGTTTCATTGGATCCGTAATAGTTAGTTATTACCGGATTTCAATTTTCGTGTCAATCGGAGCTATCGTTTGATCGTGGCAGCTCGAAACGCATCGAATCGTTTTTAATTTAAATTTGGCGAGTCAAAATAGCCATTTTTCAAAAAGTCTCGGATTTCGACGAAACCAGTTTCATCGGATCCGTAATGTGATATTATTGTAATATTTCAAATTTCAAGTCAATTGGATTTACCGTTTGTCCGGTACAAATTAAAACGCCTAGAAATCGATTTAAATCGGTTCAATTTAAATTGAGCGTTTTCAGCCATAACTCGCACATACTTTCGAATTAGCTTCCGAAACCTGTTCCATTGTGTCCGGAACGCGGGATAAACCCTAGGTACGCTGGTTACGGCGTCTAAATCGGAGTTCGGAATTCCCGGGATGAATAGTGTTTACGCTAGCTCTTTCTATAAATACACCACACACACAAATAAAAATAAAAAAATAAAAACAAAACCCTAATCTATTTCTACAGCCGGCCCTAACTATTGAAAGGCTGAAAATCAATCTCCTTTCCCCCTCAATCTCTCTCAATCTACAAAGAATTAGAAGAAGTTGTTAACTACAAAGATGAAGAGCACGAGATGAGCTTGAAATCCATACGGATATGATCGAGTTTGGAGTTGCGTAGAGGGAGCAAGAATGGGCCGTTCACATCAGGTTTGGCACGAAATTCTAGGCCAATCTTAGGGCCGAGCTCAGCATGGTGGCAGGTGGAGGTAGCTCGCGTCGAGGGCTTCGTCATGGTGGTTGCGTGATCGAATATCGTTGAGTATGGATGATGTAAATTCAAACCCTAGCTAACTAGGATGGGTTCGGCCTCAATTTGAGAAGCCTGTAGCCGTGCGTGATTTGGGAAGAAGCAAGGGTGCGGTGGTGATGAGGTTGGAGCAAGATCCTAAGGCCCAGAATTGCTTTGGGTACAAAATAATAAGTTATGTTGTAAATTGTGTATTAAAATCGTGTGCAAACTTGTAAAATCAATAACTTTTTCATACGAGGTCGAAAAAATGCAAACTCAGTTGCGTTGGAATCGTATGGACGAGCACTACGCGATGGAGTTGGTTTGGAGTCGTTTGGAGTTAGTGAGAATTTCGGGTAAAATTAAACGCGCGTTTAATTTTATTCGAAATAAAAGCTTAAACGGAAATTAAAACCAAGGTGAGAATTTCTCACTCAATCGAATAGATTTCGATTTTATTTTAAATAGTTAGATTTAAAATATTTGAATGCATGTTTGAATGATGACTGTAAATTATTGATTGTTAAAATAGACATTATTCGCCGTTAGTAAGCGGATGTTATTTAATATAAACATATACCGCGAATATTTCATAAACAGTGAAATTGGTATTATATATAATATCAATATATATATATTGGCATATGTATATATTGCAGTTGTTGATTTCCCGCATTTTTTGTTTAGCGGATGAGACCCTATTGCGCCGTTATTAAGCGGATAATATTTATTAAGAACATGTACCGCGATAATTTCGTACTGGAGCGAAATTGGTATTGTGCTAATGTTTTTGGATGCAGGAAACAGGTTGGAGGGATCCAACTGGATTCCTCAACAGTATTTATTTTATTTCAGATATTTTGATATTTGATGGATTATCATATCGATATATGATATCGTTGTTAGTCGTGATTGACTATTTGGTGTGTAGCATCATTGGACCCAAATTTTGGGATTTTAAAATGGTTTTAAAGTGATTTTTGAAAATATACTTTATTTCTGGAATTGATCCATTATAAATAAATAAACGTTATAATTTTTAAAGTTATAAAAATTATGGTTTTTGTGAAATATAGTTAAAAGCTGATTTTTGAAAATAAGGAATTTATGACTTTATAAAAGAGTTTAAATGGAATTCTGAACTTGTTATAAAAAGTTTAAAAATAGGATTTATAAAATTTGATTATTTTATAAATCGAAATGATGAAATTATAAAAGAATTTAAAGACGTTTTAGAATAATAATATAAACTGATTTATATTAAGAGATTTATAAATGGATATTTATAAATTGAAATATAGACATTATAAAACGAGTTTTTATAATTGTTTGAATGTAGTGAAAATGAATTTCATAACTGAATGAAATTTATAGAATTATAAACTGTGAAGTTATAAATGAAATTTATAAATAGTAAGATTTATAAATTTGTGAAGTTAATTGAAGGATAGATTTGGTTAAATAAATGAATCTTATAAGTTATAAGATTTATAATTATGAAGTTTAAAGAACGATTTTGTAAAATAATCGTTTATAAGTAATTAACTTATAATATGAACGTTTAGTTTATAATTTAGTTATAAACTGGAATAGGTTAATAAAGGAATTTATAAAAAAAAAAGAAGTTTTTATAAATAAATAGAAATGGAATTTATAAACGTTGTTTTATGAATTCACAAACGACTTATTTTGATAAGTTAATTGTTATAACTTATAAATGGAGTTATATTCACGTTTTAGACAGTGAATAATCCTTTAAGTTAAAGTGAATAGAAATGATGAAGTTTGTTAACGTAGTTTATTCACGTTTTTGAATAGTGAATAACACGTTAAATAAAATGTTTTTGAATGTGATGTTTTAAATAGAATTAAAACGATCTAACGATGGTTTAAAACATGTTGAGATTCGAAACCATAGATTTCAACATTTATTGTTGAAATAGATGTTTTCGAGAAATAAAAGGAAATGGTAGACTATAACACTGTTGTTATAGTAAATGATTTCCGAAAGGAAATGTTTTTGATTAGTATTGGGATTTATATATCTATTTTAAATTCGAATCCCTATACTAGTGATTTTGGGTTGTCGTAACGATGTTTTACGTAACATTCGTTTTGGCCCAAATAAATATGTTAAGTGAATGATTTCCTTAAAGAATGAAATATATACTTAATTCGGTTTAAGTATATTGAATATTTTCTAAGTGTTGAAAATAAAAGATTGTGAATTACTTATTTAGTAAGTATGGAATTGTTTTCCAGTATAAAGTGAATATTTAGAATTTATCTTTTTGAAGATAAATTGAAATGAATGATTGGAATCATATATGCATGGATATTTTGAAATATAAATTCATTATGGAATTTATGAATGAAAAGTGGAAATTGTATGAAAATAAATATTGATTTATTTTTGAAGTGTTGAAACTATATATCTAGTAAAGATATTTTGGAAAATAAATAATTTGGAAAATTATTTGGAATCTGGTGATGTATGCATATCCATTGATAGTTCAATAATCGACTATCAATATTTCCCTTTGAATGGGTATTTGATGTGAATATGATTGAATTTGAATGCACACTTATTTTGAATAAGCGCTCACTATTTGGGTTAACCGGGAAAGGACCATGGGGTCGTATAACCCATTCCGAATATGTGATACGTCGTTGTGAATCGCATTTGAAGATCGGTGTTGAAGACCCGGTATTTGCGAAAGCGATAGGATGACCTATCGATTGTCTCTGCACTGAGTTGCAACGGTATAGAGACTCCCTAAGTGATGGGAAATCCGATCAGGATTGTGGATATCCGGATTGCAAGGACTTCTTTGTAAGTGCCTTCGGTTCTGTTCGATCCCGGAACAGACTTGTATGGATTGTATGCCTGACATTACAATTTGAGATATAAAGCCGATTTCATTCAAATATATTTCTGTTGGTGGCGGAGAATTTATTCTTTGCTTAACACCCTTCTTTGAGACGTACGAGCTCAAAGGTTATATAGTTGAAGTTATCAGCGATATATCCCATTTTGGTAATGTGACATGCTGAGTGATGCTGAAATGATCATTGTGTTGATTATTTGTGATAGGATCATTTATTTGATCGTCTATCTTAGTGATCATTGTGTTGATCATTTGTTGACCCAAAGCATGGCTTTTGTATAAAGTATGTTTTTGTGGACGTGACTTCGTCGAGCCTCACATCCCGGAAATGGTCAAAACAGGAAAGATGCGGCAAGGTTATTAGGGGTTGCTGTAGCTCCCCTTAGGGTATGTGCATTTCCTTCTGGAAAGGGGTGGTATCATGGTATGGAGCCCAGATACTTACTCATGTTGAAAACACTCTATTTATTATGGTGTGATGTTGGATATCGAGCGCTCGGTTGAAAAGGTCCTAAAGGACCGGGGAATGGCGTGCTCGTGTCAGTAGTTACCCAGTTAAGGGGTAACCCGGCCTTGTGTTGGCAGAGTTCCGGTTTGGTTCTCGGGGATGTCTTTCCAGAGGCATTCTCAGTGGCAATGGGAAGTTCCTTGGCCTGACCATTTGTTGGAAATCCAAAGAAACAATACGTGACTTGTACGGTATTAGTTGTAGAACCTGCCATTTAATATGGTAGCTATTAGTAGGCATAATATAATGGTACCTATGCTGGCTAAGATTTATATTCTACTTTCGAAAGGATTTGTTCTACACTATGCACTAGTAATAATATCAAATGCTCTTTTTAAATGCGTATCAAGCATGTTTGACTATCATAAGAAGAAATCTTCTCCAAGTCTGCGTTTGCATTGTGTGTGTGGCAGAAGGTCTTATGGTAGTCTCATTTTTAAAAGCATTGCGAATTGAATTAAAAAATATTCCTCTTTTTGATTTTTAAAGTTAAATAAACTGTTTTGAGTTCTCACACCAGTCACATGACTGACTCGGAGTTTATTGTTTTCCTTCCTAAACTCTGGGTGCCCACCAATTTCCACACGGGCAGTTAAGAGTTAGGTTTATCAGGATATTCTGGATATTCAGGAGTTGCTGGAGGCAAGCTGGATGGCATGGCGTACTAGTTTATATAGTATTTCTTTTTCCGCTGCACTGTTTATTGTTGTATGTTGTTGTACACTCTGATGATATGATGTGATGTAATGAAATGTAATGTAATAACTGATATAGTTCTTTGTTTAAAGATTATTCATTTATTATTATATGTTGTTCCGCTGCGAATTGTGAGATTCTGTTGTTGTTCTGTTGTTTTCTTTTGTCCGTTCTATTTTAAAATTCTTCTATCTTCTATTTTTAAAATTCTCTGTTTTCTAAAAAAAAATCGTCTATCTTCTTTTCCCTCTATTTTTCTTTTTCTTTCTTCTTTTTCTCTCTTCTTTCTTTTCTTTTCTTTTTAAAACCCATAACATCTCGGTTTTCGGCCTTTGATTTCTCGGCAGTCGATAAAGTGAGTGTCGATGTCGAATTTTCATAGAGTCGAAAAATCCTGTTTGTTACAAAGGTAATTCTTAGCCTCAAGCCTCATCAACCGGGAATGACTGAAAATCAGGGATTATGCAGCAAGGCTAGGTGGGTAGCGCCCATTAGGGTGAGGTCATCCCTGTCTAGATGTCCCTTTTATTCGGCTTAGTGGTGCGGTGGCTGATCCCAACCGTGGGGTGATCTTACTCGGGATATCCAGTAAGGGGTAGTCCCGGTCTTGTGTTGCAGGGGATTGGGAGTAATACTCGGTATGGTGATCTAGGCCACGTAATGGGACAGGTGGTACCACAGTGCCTAGTCATTAGTTAGAAATCCATTCTCCCTACGTGCCTTGTACGGTTTTGTTTGTATTACCCACGATTGTGGCTAGTAGCTGGAATTTAATGAATGTAACAGTTTCGGCTATTTTAATAAGTATTTGTAAATAGACCCTATTATAATATCAGAGGATTTTAATAAAAAGTGTTTCGGCTATCGTAAGGTAAAAACTCGACATGTTTATTTGTAGCGTTGTCTTACGAGATGCTTTTGTTTTCAAAAGGATTTTTGAAACTTTAATAATCAATTTGAGTGTGGTTTTCTCACGTTGGTTTTCCAGACCGACTCGGGTGTTATTTAACTATAATGCTAGGGTCAGACCAAGTATTATAGGATACAGGAAAGAATGCTGTGGAGCTCAGGAGACGAGCTGGATGGCAATACGTACTACCGTATTTGTGTTAAATATTCCGCTGTGTATTCAGATTGTGAGGACGTGTTATGATTACTGTCTAGTTGTGTGTTATGTATACTCTGATGATGTAATGTATAAATAGATATATTTGCTTTTGTGTAAAGATTAATTATTATCTATTATATTTTATTCCGATGCGATGGTTAAATTCTGATGTTGTTTTCTATTTTCTTCTTCTACCTCTTCTTCTTTAACCCTCATGGTTTGGTTTTTCAGGCATCGAAAAATTGGATCATGACAATTGTGAGACATCACAGTTGGGTTAAGGGTCATAATACATAGGACATGCTTTTGGGTCAGGGGTATTAAGTGGTTGTTATAGGGACCGCCTCCTTCCCACTTAAGAAGTATTAAATGGTCGAGGTTATTGTTTGGATGCGATAGTGGGGAATCTTGGAAGGGGTCCACTTTGAGGTTAAGGTATAATGTGGCTATTGTAGGATCGTCTCTTCCCATAAAAAAGTATTTAGTGGCCTGATGAGATTTCTTGCGATGCCAGTTAAGGAGTACCAGAGAGGGGTCCACCTTTGATTAGGTATCAAATAACGGGGATTAGCTTAGGATACATGTATTAAATTATCAAAGCCTACTTGGTTTCCATTAAAGAGGTATTATTAAGTGGTTTGGGTACATTCCCTCACATTGTTTGGACATAGCCGACGATAATTGCATGGGACTGGGAATGGCCTTTATCCTATAGCTAAAGGTACGTTATATAGTTGGACTGGAAGAGCCTTTGGGTTTATAGTTGTTGGTGTACTTGGTAGGATATAGCATGTGTATTTAATGCCCCGCTATTACCTCATTATAACCCCTCTATATCTCAAAGCGTATTTCAACCGCTATGATTTTTTCATATAGCTCTAAAATATAGCCTTTCCACCTTAAGCCCCGCTATTTCCGCTATATCATGTTATTCCTGCTATATTCCGCTATTTCTGCTATATCTTATTTAATAAATTGAGTTGAAAATTTTCATTTATACATTATAAAATTATGAAACTAATTTATTTGATTTAATTTTTAATATACTTTCAGAAATAAAAATACTCTAATAATCTACTAAATTCAATTACTCTATATAACAGTTTTACGTTTATTTAAATTATATTCGCACATGTTTTTATTTAAAATTATTTATGTATTAATTATAATTCAATTGAATGATAATTTTTCATTTAATTACCATTTATATATTTGTAAAAATATTAAGTATGGGTTTTATATGCGATTTTAGAGTCATCCGCTATATCCTCGCTGTATCCCCGCTATAACTTTTTGCACCTCCACCGCTTTGAATCTACCGAGCGCTTTAACTGCATAGGATATAACATGGGTCGTGTAAAAGTATTACTTATCTAAATGACACGGCTCAAGTATTATTATGGCAAGACTTGATATTTTCTTCCATCAGACATTGTTGTTTTTACCCCTTTCTCATGACAATTCATAGGTTATAGGAGGCGGTGCTGATTAAGAGGTTGATGGCGGAGGCGAGGACTTGTGGTAGTTATCTATCTATTTATTTTTTGATATATTTTAATGTACCCATTTTCAAACATGATGTTGTTATTTTAGAATATTTTATTTTAGATATTTGAGATGACATGTATTTATTAAGATTTGTATTTCCATGAAATGCGTACTTATTTCTAACACTATATTTTATTCTTTCGCTTTAAGATTCTGAAAGCATCGATAGACAGCTCTGTATATTGTTCATGGTATCAATTTTACTCTAATAGCCACTCTTGAAATGGGCCTATGTTTCGATGGGCTTTTATTGGGTCAAAATTTTGGCACATTTCAAGGAGGGTTATTACATTTTCAATCAGAGCTTAAGTTCCCGATCAATAGGGATATGTATATGTAAAAGTGTGTATTTGTTATCTGAAAGTATATTTCAAAACCCTATTATAAACACACACACTTATTTGAACATACACAAACGCACTAGGAAAATCTTTTATTGCAGCAGATGATACTATCTTAGAAAGTTGCAACTAAAAGGTTGAACCTACAAATAGTTAATTATGGCTGAAAATCATTCCTTAGAGGCTATGAACCCCTCCATCTAAGAAATACCCACTATTACAGGGATGATCGAATGGTTCAAGTAATACCTAAGGCATGTAGGGCAAGTTCCCATTCCTTACCAGCTGCATCAGCGACACTCGCTGCTTCACCTGCTGAAGCATCAATTCGCCCATTAGATTTCCCTAAATTGTGCAAAGACTTTTTGAATATGGGAGGACGAGTGTATATGAAAGCCGATGGTTTTTTTGAAATGAAGGCTTAGATTAAGGATCGTGAACGTATATTTTGGGATCTTAGATGGGATGACCAGATCAAAAGAAGGATGGCTGCATGGCATTTAAAGGGAGAATTTGGTGGACCATAGTAGTTGAGGAGAATGCCGAGGAAGGAATTTCCATGGCAGATTTCAGAATTTGCTTTGAGTAGCGATTTATGTCTAGAGCTATAGTAAGTTTGTAACTGGAGAAATTTATACAACTTAAGTAGGAAACTCTACGTTGAAGGAATATATCAGTAAGTTTCATGGAATTAGCTAAGTTTTGATTGAGCTTGATCGATACCCTATGAAGAAGGCTATGAATTGATTAAAAGCCTAAATTCCCGACTTAGGAAGTTGTTTCGATCCAATCACCCATGTGCGCCACTTATGAGATGATAGTTGAAATAGCCCTGCTATAGACTGCCGTTAGTGAGAAGTAGGTGGATTAAAGAAAGGGGGACTTTGGATGAACAAGAAATCTAAGGGAATGACTAATAGGGGAAGTACGACGTGCCATGGATGTAACGATCCCGATTTTGAGTCAAATTTAATTTGGTAATTAATATAAAATTTTAGATTAGATTGTGAAATAATTCGAATTTTTCAAATTAAATAAGATATGTGCTTGTTCATTTATATTAATAGATTGTTATTTGAAATTTGAATTTGAAATTTTCCAAAATCAATAATATATGTTGTTTATATATATATATATATGTGTGTGTGTGTGTGTGTGTGTGTGTGTGTGTGTGTGTGTATATACAAATTGATTTTAAATTGAATTTTGAATTTGAAACTCAAAAAAATAAATATTTAAAAAATAAATTGAATTTAAATACTCTATATTTTTGGATTAATAAAATTTATTTTCTAATTATAATATACATATGTAACATATATTTTGAAAGTTATACTTTGAATTTGATATAAATAATTTTTCAAAAAAAAATTGTTTAAAGTTCAATTCTATATTTAAAAAAAAATAAGCTTAAAAATAATATATATATATATATATATTATACGTGTGTGTGTGTGTTTATTTATTCATGTGTGGCTAAATTTTAAAAATCAGGTTTCTTTCAGAATTTATATAGATAGGAAAGTATTAAAACATAAGACACATATATTTATAAAAAAAAAGATATAATATAGAATGATATTAAATATAAAACATTTATGCATGCCATTATACATGTGTAAGTATTTTAAACATAAGAATTTACAAGTGTAAATCATTTAAAAATGCAAATTGACATTTGTAAGACCATAAATACATGTTTAAACATTTGTAAAATTTATATCATGCATAAAAGACAAGTGTCATGCTTTTATATTTTCTTTTCATTTTTAAACTCAAATAATAAAGGAAAATCAAGGCTATAAATATATCTAATTCCTTCCTTCTCATTTCTTTGTTTCATTCAAAACTTTTAAAACCTGAGCCAAGTTTTTTTAAAAAAAGAAAACAAATCAGGTTCAAATTCAAAACCTGGAAACAGAAAATAATCTTCCAAAATCTAAAAGCCTAAAGCAATTCAAATTCAACTCAGTATTACAACAAGACAACCTCTTTTCAATTCATTTCAACCTGAAACAAAGCCTTTCAGTTTAAAAACATGATCCAGATCAAACAATCTCAAACTTGAATGCAAAATGGATTCAAGATCATTTTAACTGAAGCAAAGTTCAAAATCAAATCTGAAAAATAAAAGCAAGGCAAACAGTTCAGATCAACATCAAAACCAGATTCAAGTTCAAAAACAAAAATCAAGTTTAGGTTCAACTACAAGTGAATCAAGATTTTGGAACAACAATCAAGTTTTAGTTTTCAAAGATCAGATCAAAACTCAAAGTATAAAACAATTTCCAATGATCAAAAACAGTTTCCAGGTTCTCAGCTTTTCAAACAGGTGAGCAAACTCATTGAATCTGCCTCTATGTCTTGATGTTTGTGGTTGATGCTTGAACATGTTATGAAAATGTTGTTTGAGTTACTAAATATGCTTGCATGTTGTGTGTATATATATGTATGTTGGTGTGCATGACTGGAAATCAGGCAAAGTTGTCTCTGCTTTGCCTACAGGTTTTCAAAAACCTATTCAAAAATCAAAAACTCTTCCTCCAATTCATTTTAGGCCTTAAGATCTGAACAAAATATGTTTATATAATCAAAATCTAAGTTATAAAAATTTCTTAAGTCAAATTTGTTAGATTTTATTTAGAAAAATCAAGATATACAGTCAAACTTGAATACATGTAAAAATTTAAGTATCTTAATTTCTTGATTCATTTATATAGTGTGATTTGTTTTCAGAAACTATGATTTTTAAAAGCAAATTCATGGATTTTAGTTTAGTAAATCATAAGAACTTGCGGGTTGAACGAGAAAAGAATTTGTGGCAATTTTTGATGAACGTTGAGGTGTTGGTCGTCGCGGTCGAGGCTGGAGGAAGCTTGGATGGTGGCGAACACGGGAAAATACTCACTTGAATTCTAGATGGCTATGGTGGCTAGGAGGCAATGATTTAGGGTTGAATACTCGGTTTTAGTTGTCGATATTTTCATGAGAACTGCATCGTCAAGGGTGCATCAGAGGTGATCGATGGTGGGGGGACTAAAGCATAAGGTCGTGATGCATCTTTGGACGTGATCGCGTGACCTCTGGTGGTCGGGATTGGCGGCACGTGGAGGATCTAGTTGATCAGTTTTGGGTTCCTGGTAGTGTCGAATAGCTTGATTTTGATTTCAGGCAAGACTGACGGAGCTGTGTGGTCGGGGCGACTCGGGGAAACATAAGCGACTCATCGATGGCCGAAGCAATGATCGGAGATGGTTGGTCGTGGCGTACACGTGCACGCTCGTATTTATGTGTATGGGAATTATGGTGATCGGAGAAGAAGCAAGGGTCTCGGGGTTGTCTCGAAGTCGTGTGATGAATGTCTCGGGAAAACGAAGGTCGTGGATAGCTCGGGGTTTGGCTTGATTGTTTTGTGAGGATGGCTTGGGTTTTTCTTTAATGGTTTCAAAAACAAAATAAAGTGTTGAAGTTTTAAAGGTAAAGCAAGTTTTAAAATCAAGTTTTAAAAGTATGTGACGCCCCACCTCTATACCCACGCTAGCCAAGGACACTACAGGAAAATACCATCAACTGGCACATAGAATAAGGTGTTGAGGAGCGACCATCCGTGTAATTGCTTTGTGCGAGCACCGATATGTCAGATAGTACAACATGCATCTGTTTAAGGAGTGAAATCCGACATACCGATATAAACTCAAAGCTACTACATGGTGGCTATATATATTCTTCGAAAACAAATATAGAAGTAAACATAACACAAATCGGTCACAGACATCCATATCACAAAGGCGGAAATAGATATGAATATATAACACATGAAAGTGTACATCAGAGTAGTGGTCAAACAAGATCCACAATGTCACAAAAGAATAGCTACAAGTGCTAGACAAAAGAATATGGATACATCAATGAGTCTGTAACGACCCGCCTTTTTGGACAGTTTAAACCGACGATCAAATACACATGCCGGTTCCAAACCATTAAAAAAAGGCAGATGGTTATTGGGGTAATTAAGAAAAGAAAAGAAATAAAGGAAATGAAACAACACAGAATCTCGCAGCGGAACGATAAAATATAATAGTCAAATAAACAGTTCATGAAGCTGTTTACTATACTTAGACAATTATTTATACAACATTTATCAGAGTTATACATATACAACAGAACAAATAAATAATGCAGCAGACAACATGATGCACAGATAATAATAGTAATAGTATACCAAATCTTCGTCTTCGTCCTCCAGAATAGATCTTCAAAAATCTGAAAACTCAGGACTGACCCGAGCGTAATGAAAAGACAAAACACTCGAGTCAGGACTAAAATATCCTTATGAAAGTTAAATCAATCGTAAATAAATATGAGTGTAACGGCGTCAGAGATGTTTACGGGGTTTGACATCTCATATCCAGTGTCAACGTGCGTGCAATAACTCAAGAGATGTTACGGGATTTTCCATCTCTCAAGGATCCGTGAAACTATCTACTATGTAGTAATATACGCTAAGTAGATAATGTCTATCAGTAATATAAAGTATCAAAATAGCGTTAAGGCGTTACCATAATCCCCCTTAACACATTTTATATTCCCAAAAGCATATACAAGACCGTAGTTTCCCCAAAACCGGAAGTCACCAGAGGGCAATCCATATACTCAAGGTACAAACCAAAACGTAGTGGTCGCGAATAGGATAATCAGTATGACAAGGTACATGAGGCGATACCAACTAGGATACTAGTAGTTGCGTGATCCGGACTGATGTTGAGCATAGCAGCTACTACCTCAACACCGCGAAACAACACTCCCAAATCAAGGGGTGCACCCAAATCAAATCACAAATGTAATAGATATGGTATCGAAGAAGTGTGTCCGCTAGAGGTGGCGAACCTCAATGGCCCGGCGCGGCTCCTGTTTTAGTCATGTCAGGGGTCATCCAATATCGTTCTCTTTCTTCAGTCAACGCGTTCACCAAACCATCCACTTCATTCTGGATCAACACTCCGCGTATAATAGTTATTAAAGTGGTTTTCGGTATCGACAGAGAGTATGTCCATATCCGATCCCGGTCTCTTTAATAACTACGTATTATTACACTGATGGCTCTTTTACATTTCAAATTGATTCATGATTGATAACAAAATATCATATTCGCTTTAAAATCAAATCCATTTCAAAATCATCATATATTCAAAATTATCAATTTTGTCCGATAAATCAATTTCACTTCAAAATTTGATTCGAATTCAATTTAGGTTATAATCTCTACTTTAACCTAGTTCGTATTTAAACCAAAGGTTTAAATATAAACATTTCCGTCTCTTTAACCAGTTTGAATTTAAGAAAATAGTTTAAATAGTTTAAAATAGTTAAATAATTCAAAATAGTTTAATAGAAAATATTTAAATAGTTTAATCGAAAATAATTTGAATATAAAATGGTTTATATATAAAATAGTTTGGAAAAATCAAAAATTATTTGATAAATAATTCCAAAGTCAAACCGGTCAACTTCCCAAATTTCCTATCCAAATCAAATCCAAATTCCATTTCGATTTAATCGATTTATTCCAATTTCAACTTGAATAAATTTCTATTCCACGTAAATTTCGATTTCAATTCACAAATTTCTTTAAATTTCAATTCAATTCCAAATTAATTTAAATCTAAATTTCAAATAAATTTTCAATTCCAAACTCAAACTTGAAATATCATTTCATATCAATTTTCTTAGAAATATTCAGAGTTCGATTAAAAGTCCAATCTTTTAAAACAAATCAACTTTCAAAAATTTACACCGTATTTCAATTTTCAATTTAAATCTAAACTTCGATTTTATTTAATAATTTCGTTTACCAAGTTTAAATTCTAACATTTCGAGCTCTAATTCAAAATAATTCAATTTCCATAAATTGGATTTTATTCTTAAAATCAATTCATTTAAATAATTTCAAAACAACTTTTAAAATCATTTAATTTATCCAACTCGGTGTCCGTATATAATTTTCTAACCTATGGCCAAGTGATTAGTTATTACAATTAAATGTCAGGGATGAATATATCATTTAAATCAATCACAGCGTCATATGTATGCATAGCAGGATATATATAAACAAATAAACATCCAAACATTTAAATATCAACCAATACCATCCATCGAAATACATCATCCAATAGGCAATACAATTCACGGCAATTTCATATTTATCAATGTCAGGTAATTTAATCGCAATTCAATTTTAATTTTAATTTAACTGTTAATTTAATTTTTTTAACGGTAAATTCAAATGACAATCAATATGATAATTAAATTTTATCAAACAACAACAAATAAAAATCGTAACTATGCATAATGTCAAATTTAACTAGCATAAAGATATTCAGTACGTTGTGAGCGTTATAAAACACTCACCTTGATTTTACGATTTTAAATCAAATTGAACGACGTTCGATTTAACATAAAATTTTAATGAGCTCCAAACACTTTCGGATCTGCACTGCAGCGCAGCTCTCATCTCCGTGATTCCGACGCTTCTTCCCCAACGTGAAATTCACGTATGCAAACCCATTAGCCGTCGATCTTCAAGCAATTTTCATGACCACCTCGTCGACTTCCAGAACGATCAGCTAGCGCCACCACGAAGCCCTTCACCAGAGCCACCTACGCGCCAAGTTTCATCCCGTCATTCGCCGTCGTTTGCACGCAATCCAAGGAAATACGTACACACTTTCAAGTCAGATCTGGACGAATCCATGAAAAATTAGCATACATCAACCGTATGGATTTGAAGAGCTCGTCGAGATTTACACTTTTGCTTTTGGAATTTTTCAATTTCGTCGAACGGATTGAGAGATATTAAGGAAAGAAGATCGGCAATTTCTGGCCATGGAATAGGTGGCGGCCATGATTTAGAATTAGGGTTTCTGGGTTAAAATAATAATAAAACTGTCTCGGTTTGCGTGCGTATTTATATAGGTAGGTCCAAAATCATCCGAACTCCAATCGAGACGTGCCGCCAGGCGTTTATAAGGTTTTACCCCCATTCCGGACGCAATGGAACTAGTTTCAAGGTCTAATTCGATCATATCTGGAAGATAGCTTTTCGAAGTCGATTATTTTAATTAAATTCGAAATTAAATTTCTACGCGTTTCAAGCTCGCACGGCCAAACGACAAGTCCAATTGCTACGAAAATTGAAATCCTACCATAATTTACTATTACGGATCCGATGAAACAAGTTTCGTCGAAATCCGAGACTGTTTGAAAAATGGCTATTTTAACTCGTCAATTAAATATTAAAATATTCAATTTTCACAAATTTACTTTTAATTCGATTTTAAAAGTTCTACAACATCATTCTAACTTTAATATGATAAAATAGAATTTTTCAAATCATTTTTAATCATATTAAACCCGTTGTCCAATTATTCAAATAATTTCAAATATTAAATTATTCAACAAATTACATTAATAATCATTTTCCTTCAATAATCACCTTAAATTTTCTAATTAAAATAGCTAAAAATACGGGTCGTTACAGAGTCTATATCTCAAATGTATACAACAAAACTACTAATCTAAGTAGTTAGCCAAAAGTCAGGGTGATAATCCCAAATGCGAAGTCAAGCAGAAGAACTTGTAACATCTCGGTCTGACCCGAGTATTATTTAATAAGAAAATAATAAACGGATAAGTCTAGCTATAAATATCAGATAAATGATACAGAATAAGAGATATGACATAAATATATGATAACCATAAAGCCATACCGTGATAAGTATGCAATTGAAAATCAACTAGGGATTAATCAATGTCACGAGAATCTTCTCAAAGATCAAAAGGAATGTCATACTCCTTATTTACAAAATCACAAAACTATAAATATTGACATAATATCAATGCCAATCACAAAAGTTAATGACACACAAATTCACCAATCCACAATTATTGATAAAACTTATCAATGTAAATCACGAAAATTGGTGAAACACAAAATTATAGAAATCATCAATGGAAATACAGAAGTCACCAAAAGGGGGAGGCCTATCACAAAATGGGAGCATGAAAGCTCACCAACACGTGTACCACAAAATGGAATGCTATTCCGTGGTTGCTAACCATAAATTTAGTGCCGAAGCTCCACAAGACGGCCCGAAGACCATGGGTCGCTACCCCACCAATTTGAGCCGAAGCTCCACAGAAACAGGGTTTAGTCTCCCTCATTGACAAAGAGACACCGCACATTTGCTAGTCTAAATCACAAAAATGACCATCAATGATCATCAAGAAGTGTCAATTACAGTAAGCTAGTAAATATATAAGCTTAGCTTTATGTCCCATAACCACTAGCTTAACTTAAACATTTACGAACAAATTGTAGATTTCCACTAGAAAATTGTCACAAGAGATTCAATCGAACAAGTCCAAGAATCAACCGACGAAGTAAACACAAGCGTTTCATACCACTTGTTTTACGAAGCTGTTTAATTAGATTTCTCGTACGAGTGAGATAAAGTGACAAATCACAAAAATGATTGTAGAAACAATAAATCACAAAAATTCACATACGAAGATGTGAATGAAATCCAAAGAAATTCGATTCCGAAATTCATCAAAGTGGAAATACCCTTGCTACTAAAAGTCACGACCTACGACTTAACATAGTCAACACGAGAAATCAGCGGCTCAAGAAATTGCACACGACTTAACCGAGCAACTAACATGGCGCAACCTAAGGCATGGCGCGGCCTAAAGCATGGCGCGACCTAACATGGCACGACCAAACGGTGCACAGGCCCAACGACCTAAGAAGGTCAGCGACCTAAGAAGGTCAGCGACCTAAGGTAGAAGCGTCTTAGGGGGCTAACATGCGGCCTAGGTTGTGCGACCTAATCAATGCGCGACCTAAGACATAGCGCGACTTATAGGGGTGTGACCTAAAGGGGTAACGACATAACATGGTCGAGCGACCAAGGGGTGCAACGACCTAAAAGATAAAAGGAGGCCGAGCAACCTAGTGGGAAGGCCGAGCGACCTAACGACTTAACAAGGTCGAGCGACCTAACGACTTAAGGGGTAACAAGGCCGAGCAACGACCTATCACGATGCGACTTAACCAATGCCGAGCGGCTTAAGGAAGTGAAGACGACCGAGCGACCTAGCGACCTAAGGCCGAGCGACCTAACGACCTATGGGGAAGAAACGACCTAAATGCAGGCCGAGAGTCCTTCATATGCAGGCCGAGCGACCTAAGGGTTTTGGAGCTCAAAACTCACTCAATTTGCAACCGATCGACCACGAACATTAGAGGATTACGCCTATCGGCTACCCGGTCGTATTGGTTACTCGATGCATCACCAAAAACATGTTCAAACATCAAAGATTGGATTTTTAAAGATATGAACCCAAAACACTAAAAATTAGGATTTTCACTAATTCAATCCAAATCAATGGCAAATGCATATGTAAAAGTGTTAGGAATTCATATCCAACAATCAAAGATAGTTATAGACAAAGATGTGAGATAAAAATCCCACTTTTACACAAAATCTATGAAGAAGAAGCTTGAAAGCAAAGGAAGAATCAATGGCTTCTCCTTGAATTTGGAGTTGGATGTTGAATTTGCAAATGAACTTGAGCTTAGAGTTTTAATTTCCCATTCCTTCCTCCATTTTTGATGAAGCTTTAGTGTTAGGAAATGCAAGTGAAGTTATGAAGGGAAAGGGGTTGAGCTAGAGTAAATAGCTTAGGCTAATGGGCTAAACCAAACCCAAAGCCTAAAGTGAAAAAGTGACAAAATTCCACTAACTCCAAACAAATCAAAGTTTATAGTCAAAAGGATCGCAAACGGTGTTTTGGACTCAATGGAAGTGGTTCCGAGTCATAATTTGACCGTATGCAAAAAGTAGCTTTTCGAACTAAAATCCGACTAACGATAAAATATAAAATAAAATATTTAAATATTCAATCGTAAAATATGCGGGTTGTTACAGACTCCCCTCCTTAAAGAAATTGCGTCCTCGCAATATTTAAGAAGAAAATATATATAGTAACAACCATAAAAGCATATACAGCACAAAAGAAATTTGAAATAAGAAGTTCACCTCAAAGAGCACGGGAAAGTAAGTCCGGATGTGTTCGCTCGATGAACTCTCTAGATTCCCAAGAGCAATCCTTAGGATTTGAGGACCATTGGACTTTAACAAGCGAAACATCTTTATTTCGAAGGTGCTTGACCTCTGAAAAAATAATACGAATAGGATGTTGCTCATAAGTTAAATTAGGTGAATCTTCAATTTCTTTCACAACACCGGGCTCAAGTATAGAATCGGAATCCCGAAGGCATTTTCGTAGTTGAGAAACGTGAAACACGTCATGAATAGCAGAAAACTGAGCCGGTAATAAAAGACGATAAGCCACGGAACCAATATGTTCGGTGATGGGAAATGGACCAATATATCGAGGTGCTAACTTTCCCGATCGACTGAAACGTACAACACCCTTCATGGGCGAAACGAGAATAAACACAAGATCTCCCACAGAAAATCCTAATTTCCTTCTCTGGTTATCGGCATTGGATTTTTGTCTACTCTGGGCTTCTTTCATCCTATGACGAATAAGATCAATGTTTTCTGTGGAATCACGAATAAAATCTGGACCTAAAACCAGCTTCTCACCGGCCTCAAGCCAACAAGGAGATCGGCATGGCCTTCCATAGAGTGCCTCGAAAGGTGCCATACCAATACTGGAATGGAAGCTATTATTATAGGAAAACTCAACAAGAGAAATATGATCTTTCCAACTTCCACCAAAATCAAGAACACATGCACGAAGAAGATCTTCAAGAGTTTGATTCACACGCTCAGTTTGCCCATCGAACTGGGGATGATAAGTGGTGCTAAAATTAAGCTTCGTTCCCAAAGCTTTTTGAAGACTCCTCCAAAATCCACTAGTAAACAATGGATCACGATCACTAACAATAGAAGTAGGGACTCCATGCAATTTTACAGTTTCTTTAATAAAGAGTTTGGCCAAGAGAGGAACGGTTCGATTGGACCGAAGAGGAATAAAATGGGCAGATTTAGCAAGTCGATCGACTATCACCCATAAGCTATCATGACCCGAACGAGAACGGGGAAGGCCGTCTATAAAATCCATGGAAATTCGGTCCCACTTCCATATTGGAATTTCTAAAGGTTGCAATAACCCACCGGGCCTTTGGTGTTCGGCCTTGACAAGTTGGCAAGTCATGCAACACTTAACAAAGTTAGCACTATCAGATTTCATTCCCTCCTAATAATAAAGTCGCTTCATATCTACGTACATTTTACTACTATCGGGATGAATGGTAAATTTAGAATGATGAGAATCTTCTAAAATGTCTTTACGAAGATTACTAACCTTTGGCACGATAAGTCTACCAAATTTTCGAATACCGCCACGAGAATGAATATCAAAGTCTTCCAAACCTTCAATATCAATTTTATCCCTAAGATTTTGGCCAAGAAGAGCCAATTCGGGATCTAGGCTTTGAGTTTCAAGAATGCGGTCTAAAAGAGAAGGATATGCCTCAAGGCTACATAAAACAAGAGATGAACATAAATCGGAAACACGATCTCGAATCTCACAAGTGGATAGAATTCCGAGATCATTCCATTCGGATATCATCATAGAAATAACCGCTTGTTGCTTACGACTAAGTACATCCGCAACACGATTTTCCTTTCCGGGAGTATAAAGAATATCAAGATCATAAGCTGCAAGAAATTCGAGCCAACGTTGTTGACGCAAATTGAGTTCCTTTTAGGAAAATAGATACTTCAAGGATTTATGATCGGTGTATAAAATTTTTTTTCTCCCAAAAAATAATGACGCCAAATACGAAGGGCAAAAACAATAGTCGCGAGCACTAAATTATGAGCGACATATCTAGTCTTGGCTGGCTTCAATTTCCTAGAAGCATAAGCAATAACACGTTCCCTTTGCATAAGAACGGCACCCAAACCAACGCGACTAGCATCGGTATAAACAATAAAATCTTGGTTTCCCTCGGGGATCATAAGAATAGGAGCATCGGAAAGGAGTTCTTTTAATTTCTGAAAAGAAGATTCACATTTGTCCGACCAAATGTACTTAACTCCCATCTTTGTCAAGCTAGTAAGTGGCACGAAAATTTTGGAAAAGTCCTTTATGAAACGGCGGTAATAACCGGCCAATCCAAGGAAATTACGAATTTCCGTCACACTCTCCTGTCTCTACCAGTTTTGAATTGCTTCAATCTTTGAAGGATCCATGGAAATTCCGGATTCGGAAATAATATGACCGAGAAACTTCACACGAGATTGCCAAAAATGGCATTTAGAAATTTTTTCTTTTAATTGATTGTTCCTAAGAGTTTCCAATACAATCCGAAGATGTTTTTCATGCTCCTCCTCGGTTTTAGAATACACAAGAATATCATCAGTAAAGATGAGAACAAACCGATCGAGGAAGTCTTTGAAAACTCTATTCATAAGGTCAACGAAATAAGCCGGAGCATTCGTTAAACCAAATGGCATAATGATGTGCATGTAAATGTGCATATTTTTATCATCATATTTATTCTTTTTAAATTAAATAAATGATCGTATTGGGTATTTTTAACTTGTTTAAACCAAAATTCATATTATTTGAAATTGTCACATATTCATCTTCATCCAAGGGCAAAATGTTCATTTTTGTGCGTATATTAATTTGAGAAAAATTAATTGAAAATTTGTATATATTTTTGTAGGAATTTGATCTCAAATAGAAGTGGTTTCATGAAGATATGCATGCACAAAATTAATACAAAGGAATGAAGATGGAAATAATTCAAAGTGAAGAACATGGAGTACCCCACCTACCCACCTACCTTAATGTACAAATTAAAGGCTAATGCACATGCTTTTGGAGTTAATGGCTTCATGTACACTTAATGGGGGATTAAGAAATGTTAATGATTACTTGGCCTCCACACTTCCTAAAGGGCATTTTGGGCATTCTCCAAAAATATGAATTAGGGTTTCATACATGTATATATACCCCTTATGTTTCATGTAACTATCTCTCTTTTTAGTCTCTCTTAGGCCCCCTTCTCTTTAGTTTATTTTAGATCAAATAAAAGAAAGCTCTCTTTCTCTTTTCATGGCTACTTAGCCATTTTTAATTTATGTATTTTTCTTTTCTTTTTATGCAATGTTAATTAGTGTTTCATTTTACTTACATGTTCATTTCCTTTCATGCTAATAGTGTGGATTTACTTTTATGCAAGTAGAATAGTTTTCTTTTCATTTGCTTTCATTTTTCTTTCTTTTTTGCTTTCATGTTGTTGCTACACTTGTTCATATGATGACAAATATGATAGGCTAAACTCCTTCAATTTAGGGGTAATGAAGCTCTCTAATTAATGTAGCTTCAACATTTTGTTAATTCATGCTCTCTTTTTGTGCTTAATGGAATTGATAGAATTGGTTTAATTGTTGTTTTTGTTTTGAATTTGATAGCCTATATTGTTGACACCAAATAGGCTATGCTTAAACAATCACTAACACAAATGCCTCTTCATCAAAATATGATTATGGCATAAGAAAGTGATTTGAAATTAAAATTTGATGGTCTATGTTTCTAACCAATAGTTAATAGGCCATACTTAAAGTAGATTTCATTCTCATTTTCTTTGTCAATTTTCATGAAAGTTAGTAAGTATTTTAAGGGGTGTGTTATAGTTTGATGACTTATGTTGGCTAATTAATAGCTCAAATATGTCATACTTATGATAAACACATCAATTAAAACACTAATGACCATTAAAGAGAGATTATGATTTCATGTGTTGAACTACATGATCTAGAGAGTGGATTTATTCTCTAAATTGTCATTTAACTTTCATATTTGCATTTCTTTTCTTTTTGTTAGTTTCTTACATTTTTAGCTAATCACACTTTCAACCTTGGTTAATTTGATTGAATAGAATTTTAAAATCATCAATTCCCTGCGGATCGACCCGTATTCGCCGCGTGCTACATTCGTACACCGTGCGCTTGCGGTTATTTTTATCTCTAAATTCGTTCGACGGTTTTCTAAACCGATAGAATTTCCATCGACGAACACATAACAAGCCATTCATACGATCCATAGCGAGTACGGAAAGATGTCAAAGGAATACTATCCTCTGCAATACGAAGCTGAAGAAAACCGGTAGCTAAGTCTAATTGTGAAAAGACTCTAGCACCACTAAGTAGATCGAATAGATCATCAATCCAAGGTAAAGGATATTTATTTTTGATTGTGAGATCATTAAGCTTGCGGTAGTCAACGCAAAGCCTAAGTGTACCATTGAATTTCTTCACAAAAATTGTCGAAGCTCCCTAAGGAGAGGAACTAGAGCGAATAAATTGCTTCGTCTCCAATTCGGATAATTGTTTGCGCATATCCTCATTTTCTTTATTAGACATACGATAAGGAGGACGAGTAATAGGTTGAGCTCCAGGGATGAGATTAATTCTGAACTCAATTGCTCGCTTTGGTGGTAATCCTAAAACGGGCTTAAATATATCGGAAAATTCACGAACAACGTGAATAAGAGAAATAATATCTTCCTCGTCATCATTATCGTCATCATGAGGATTTAAAGAATAGAAGGATGCAACCAAGTTGGAATCCGAATCTTTAAGGTCAATAGAAATCTGCTTAACAAATTGAGGATGTCGAAGATGAATAGTCCGCTCAGGACATAGGATTTGGGCTTCATAGCGGTTAAGCCAATCCATTCCCAAAATCATTCCAAAGCCTAAGTAGCGCATAACATGCAAATCTGCTCGGAAAGAAAAATCACACAAATTAATCTCAACATCTTTACACAATAAACTGATTGTTGCGGATCCACCAACCGGATTCGCAATTCTCAAAGAAGTCGTTAAACACATAACATCCAAAGAAAAAGTATCAACAAGTTCTTTTGAAATAAAAGAATGGGACGCACCCGTATCAAAAAGAACTCGAATAGGATGATCACGAAATAAAATAATACCATCAAGGATAGAATGAGAAATACCTTTACCACGAGATGTGTTGCCAGGGGCTTGAGAAACATTAAGCTTTCCCTCCTTCCTATTTTGAAGTTTGGGGCAAGAAGATAAATAATGATTTGGGCTTTTGCAATAGCGACAAGTACAAGGCTTTGAACACTTGTTCGCATAATGGTCCTTATAACCACATTTGTAGCATTGCCAACTACTAGAGGTAAAAGTCTTAGCTGCCGGAGAGGCTTGCTTCCCTTTCTTATTGTTGGGATAAGGACCCTTGAACTTACTAGGCCTTTTCTTGTTGTTGAAGTTTAGTTTGGCTCCCATAACCTCAACATCACTCTTCCTATCTGCCTCTTCAAGACGAAGAGCGATATCGACGAGTTGATCAAAAGAAACTTCAAACTTTAGAAGTGATGGCTTCTTAAGATTTTTATTCAAGCCATAGACAAATCTTTGGTTCTTCTTCAATGGGGTGTTTATGTACTCGACCCTATATTTAGAAAGTGACTCGAATGATGCGACATAGTCTATCACAGAGGATTCACCTTGAACAAGGTCAATGAAACGACGAGCCAAAGTCACATTCTCAGCTTCTGGCATAAATTTTGATTCGTAGCAATCCCGGAATTTCTCCCAAGTAAGATCCGCTTCATTTATTTCAGAAATAAGAAGCTCATACCAATCTAATGCTCTTTCTTGGAGCATACTAGAGCCACCTGAACACGGTGAAGATTAATAAGATTCATGCGAGAAAAGATTCGATCGCACGTTCTCAGCCAAGCCTGGACTTCAATAATAGTTTCAGAACCTTTGAATCGCTTTCCACCCAAATTGGTATAATCGCTGCACAAACGTGCAAATCCAGACCTAGGGTGAGTAGACTCCAGATTAGATCCGGCTGCCTGATCATTCCTTACTAGATCAAGAAGCTGCTGAGCAGACATAATTACTCCATCCTGGGGAGTAGCACGAGATTGACCGACGCTGGGACGGCCAGGTAACCATTTCTCTTCCTTTAGAAAGAAAGAAAGAAAAAGGATAAGGTTATTCACCAAATGAACATCAAGCAATCTTGATAGATAAACAAGGAATCATAAAGAAAATAGGATGAATCGGTACGAAGACTCGAATTATATCCTAAAGCACGACTCCTAAGATGGACTTAGGACGATGATCCTCGCTAGATTATTCTACATTGTTCCGAAGTTTCGCTGTGATACCAAGCTGTGACGCCCCACCTCTATACCCACGCTAGCCAAGGACACTACGGGGAAATGCCGTCAACTGGCGTGGAGAATAAGGCTGTTGAGGAGCGACCATCCGTTTAATTGCTTTGTGCGAGCACCAATATGTCAGACAGTACAGCATGCATCTGTTTAAGGAGGGAAATCCGACATACCGATACAAACTCAAAGCTACTACACGGTGGCTATATATATTCTTCGAAAAAAAATATAGAAGTAAACATAACACAAATCAGTCACAAACATCCATATCACAAAGGCGGAAATAGATATGAATATATAACACATGAAAGTGTACATCAGAGTAGTGGTCAAACAAGATCCACAATGTCATAAAAGAATAGCTACAAGTGCTAGACAAAAGAATATGGATACATCAATGAGTCTATATCTCAAATGTATACAACAAAACTACTAATCTAAGTAGTTAGCCAAATGTCAGGGTGATAATCCCAAATGCGAAGTTAAGCAGAAGCACCTGTAACATCTCGGTCTGACCCGAGTATTATTTAATAGGAAAATAATAAACGGATCAGTCTAGCTATAAATATCAGATAAATGATACAGAATAAGAGATATGACATAAATATATGATAACCATAAAGCCAAACTGTGATAAGTATGCAATTTTAAATCAACTAAGGATTAATCAATATCACAAAAATCTTCTCAAAGATCAAAAGGATTGTCATACTCCTTATTTACCAAATCACCAAACTATAAATATTGACAATAATATCAATGCCAATCACAAAAGTTAATGACACACAAATTCACCAATGCACAATTATTGATAAAACTTATCAATGTAAATCACGAAAATTGGTGAAACACAAAATTCTAGAAATCATCAATGGAAATCCAGAAATCACAAAAAGGGGGAGGCCTATCACAAAACGGGAGCATGAAAGCTCACCAACACGTGTATCACAAAATGAAACGCTATTCCGTGGTTGCTAACCATAAATTTTGAGCCGAAGCTCCACAAGACGGCCCGAAGACCATGGGTCGCTACCCCACCAATTTGAGCCGAAGCTCCACAGAAACTGGGTTTAGTCTCCCTCGTAGACAAAGAGACATCGCACATTTGCTAATCTAAATCACAAAAATGACCATCAACGATCATCAAGAAGTGTCAATTACAGTAAGCTAGTAAATATATAAGCTTAGCTTCATGTCCCATAACCACTAGCTTAACTTAAATATTTACGAACAAATTGTAGATTTCCACTAGAAAATTGTCACAATATATTCAATCGAACAATTCCAAGAATTAACCGACGAAGTAAACGCAAGCGTTTCATACCACTTGTTTTACGAAGCCGTTTAATTATATTTCTCGTACGAGTGAGATAAAGTGACAAATCACAAAAATGATTGTAGAAACAATAAATCACAAAAATTCACATACGAAGATGTGAATGAAATCCAAAGAAATTCGATTCCAAAATTCATCAAAGTGGAAATACCCTTGCTACTAAAGTCATGACCTACGACTTAACATAAGTCAACACGAGAAATCAGCGGCTCAAGAAATAGCACACGGCTTAACCGGGCAACTAACATGGCACGACCTAAGGCATAGCGCGGCCTAAAGCATGGCGCGACCTAACATGGCGCGACCTAATAGTGCACAGGCCCAACGACCTAAGAAGGTCATCGACCTAAGGTAGAAGCGGCTTAGGGGGCTAACATGCGGCCTAGGTGGTGTAGCCTAATCAATGCGCGACCTAAGACATAGCGCGACCTATAGGGGTGCGACCTAAAGGGGTAACGGCATAACATGGCTGAGCGACCAAGGGATGCAACAACCTAAAAGATAAAAGGAGGCCGAGCGACCTAGTGGGAAGCCCGAGCGACCTAACGACTTAACAAGGTCGAGCGACCTAACGACTTAAGGGATAACAAGGCCGAGCAACGACCTAGCACGACGCGACTTAACCAATGCCGAGCGGCTTAAGGAAGTGAAGACGGCCGAGCGACCTAGCGACTTATGTTTACGACCTAAGGCCGAGCGACCTAACGACCTATGGGGAAGAAACGACCTAAATGCAGGCCGAGAGTCCTTCATATGCAGGCCGAGCGACCTAAGGGTTTTGGAGCTCAAAACTCACTCAATTTGCAACCGATCGACCACGAACGCTAGGGGATTACGCCTATCGGCTACCCGGTCGTATTGGCTACTCGATGCATCACCAAAAACGTGTTCAAACATCAAAGATAGGATTTTTAAAGATATGAACCCAAAACACTAAAAATTAGGATTTTCACCAATTCAATCCAAATAAATGGCAAATGCATATATAAAAGTGTTAGGAATTCATACCCAACAATCAAGGATAGTTATAGATAGAGATGTGAGATAAAAATCTCACCTTTACACATAATCAATGCAGAAGAAGCTTGAAAGCAAAGGAAGAATCAATGGCTTCTACTTGAATTTGGAGTTGGATGTTGAATTTGCAAATGAACTTGAGCTTGGAGTTTTAATTTCCCATTCCTTCCTCCATTTTTGATGAAGCTTTAGTGTTAGGAAATGAAAGTGAAGTTATGAAGGGAAGGGGGTTGAGCTAGAGTAAATAGCTTAGGCTAATGGGCTAAACCAAACCCAAAGCCCAAAGTGAAAAAGTGACAAAATTCCACTAACTCCAAACATATCAAAGTTTATACTTGAAAGGATCGCAAACGGTGTTTTGGACTCAATGGAAGTGGTTCCGAGTCCTAATTCAACCGTATGCAAAAAGTAGCTTTTCGGACTAAAATCCGACTAACGATAAAATATTAAAATAAATATTTAAATATTCAATCGTAAAATATGCGGGTTGTTACAAAGTATATTAAGGTAAATAAGTTTTTAAAGAAAATTTAAACCAAGTTTTCAAATTAAAATTACAAAAACAAGTTTTTTTTAAAACAAGTTTTCAAAGATAATCAAGTAACTAATTAAGAAAAGGTTTATATTTTATTAATTAAGGTGATTAAGAATGATTACTTGAACGTAATTAATTAAAGGATGATTATTTAATGAAAGTGATTAAAAGATAATTACTCAATGGAAGTAATTTAGAAGGATAATTACTCAATGTGATTAATTTAAAGATTAATTATTTAATTACTTAAAGGATAATTAATTAACGTGATTAATTGATTAATGCGATTAATTAGAGGTTAATTATTAATATGATTAACTAAAAGATAATTAATCAATATAATTAATTAAAGATTTATGTAAGAAATTAAAGAATTACTTAATGAAAGTAAATAAAGGATAATTACTTATTGTAAGTAATTTAAGGTTATTAAGTAATCAATGGTTAATTATTTTAGTGATTAAAGGTTAATTAATTGATAATTAAAGATTAATTAATATATGATTAAAGAATAATTAATTAATGTGATTAATTAATTAAGGTAATTAATTTGAGGATAATTAATTAATTAATGAAAGAAATTAAGGGATGATTTATTAATTAAGGGTTAATTAATTAATGTAATTATTAAGGATAATTAATTAAAGAATAATTAAATAATTAAGGGTTAATTATTTAATGATTAAAGGCTGATTGATTATTAATTAAGGTTGATTAATTAATGAATAAAGGTTAATTAATTTATTATTAAAGGTTAATTAATAAATGATTAAAGCATAATTAATTAAAATAGTTTGTAATTAGTTAATGTTGATTAACTATGATTAGTAATTTATCCATAAGTAATTAATCTGGTTTAAATTAATTATAATCAGGTGATTAATTGATCTTGCTTATGGATAATTGGATTATATTGAATGCTTTGAATTGTTTGATATTTCTGATCTGTGATGTTATGTGATATGATTGTTATGAATTGAGTTGTGAACTATGATTTATTTATCTATGATGAATTTACATATTTATCTCTGAATGAAAGATAAGCGTTATAGGATCATACCGCTTATCAATATTATTGTGCTTGAATTGATGATGGTTGCGATATTTTATTATTGTGTGTAAAACCCCTGGACTACACTACACACACACAAATATGATTTCACGGGAAATCGGTTAAGTCACAGATATTTTAAATTTAAATATTATTTTGTTTAAAGTTGAATTTTGAATCCAAATGGTTTGGAAGTGAAATTGAGTTAAATTTGAAAAGTTTTTAGAACGGAAGTTTGAAATTAAAATTTAGTTTGAATATAATATATCATGTTTAAGTTTCGAAATTATTTTGGAAATTATAGTTTGAAAGGGTTATACAAGTTATACAATATATATATATATATATATATATGGATTTAAAATTATTTTAAATAAATTGTTTTAGGAGTTTGAATTTAATTCAAATAGAACTTGCCGAGTATATGGCAGTTCGTTGATTTTCTGATTTTACTTTGAAAGGCTATAATTTGAGTAAATTTAATCAATTTTCCCAAAATGAAAAGCATTTATTTTCAATGATAGTGGCTTTCATAAAACGAAAGAACTTCCAGTTTTTGCTGAAAAGATTTCAAGTTTGAAATATAAATTGTTTTGAAAGCTATTTTTGCTAAAGATGGGTGAACTTTTTTTCAATTTGAAGAGGATCTTAAAGGCGATTCTTTTATTTAAAAGATTAAAAGCAGAAAATTGTTTAAACCATTCAAAATGAAAGGTTTCGGGAAACAAGTGTTGAAAGTTGTAACTTAACTAAGATCCCAGTATCCATATGGTTTTTAAAATAAGCGCTCATTATTCGGTTTAGCCGGGAGGGGACTTTATGTATAAAACCCATTCCGAATAATAATACGACAAAATGGATAGCATTTGAAGACGGTGGTGAAAACCGTGTATTTTCAAAAACGAAAGGATTACCTGTCAAATGTCTCTGCACTGAGTCGCGCTGGTATAGAGATCTCCATATGTGATGGAGAGTCCGATCAGAATTGTGAATACCCAGATTTGCAAGGGCTTCTTTGAAGTGCCTTCGGTTCCATTCAGACCCAGGATGGACTTGTATGGATGTATGTCCGACGTTACACTTTAAGATGTAAAGCTGGTTTCTATCAAATACATTTCTGTTTGGTGGCGGAGAATTTATTCTCTTAGCTTAACACCCTTCTCTGAGACGTACGAGCTCAAAGGTTATGTAGTTGATGGTTACTAGTGATATATTCCCAATTTGGTAATGTGGCATGTTAAGTGCTGCTAATCATTTGTTGATCGAAGCATGGCTTTTGTGAAAACCGTAGCTTTGTGGATGAGACCTCGTCAAACCTCACGACCCGAAAATGGTTGAAACCAGAAAGATGCGGCAAGGTTATGAGGGTCGCACCCTTTAGAGTATGTCCATTTCCTTCTGGATAAAAAGTTATATCATGTATGGAGCCCAGATATTTAACTTATGTGATCGTTGGAATTTGTTGGTGTTGAGGATCCCCGGATAAAGGTCGGTAACGACCGGGGGATGACATACTCGTGTCAATAGTTACCTAGTTATAGAGGTAATCCGGCCCTGTGTTGGCAGGGAGCCGGTTAGGTTCTTGGGGCATCCCTCAAGAGGCGTACCCATTCAGTGAGGAAGTTCCTTAGCCTGAGCATTTGTTGGAAATCCAATCACCCAATACGCGCCCTATACGGTTTTAGTTGTAGAACCTGCCATTTAACATGGTAGCTATAGTAGACATATTATAATGGTACGTATGCTGGCTAAGATTAATATTATACTTGCAAATATTTTCCACACCATGCACTAATAATAATATCAAAAGGATTTTGCATATCAAGCATGTTTGACTATCATAAGGAGAAATCTCCTCCAAGTGTGCACTTGCATTGTGTGTGGCGGGAGGCCTTATGGTAGTTTCATTTTCCAAAAAGCATAGTGAATTTCTTTCTACTTCTTTTTGTTTGTTTTTGTTCAAAGTAAACTGTTTTTGTATGCTCACAACAGCTCCATGACTAACATGGAGTTTATTGTTCCCTTTCTAAACTCTGGGTGCTCATAATTTTCCACACGGGCAGCCTAGAGTCAAGTTATTAGATAGTCATCTAATAGGTGTAGCTTTTGGTAATCTTTGGGGTCTTTGGTTTGGTGATCGCATTGTGTTTCACTTCAGCATGTTAGGGGTTCGAGCTTGTGGTTTGGAGCTTTGGCATTGAAGATGTTATTCTCCGCTGCTGTTGCTGTCTTATTATTTCCGCTGTTGTATCTATCTTTGATAGTGTTGATCCTTTCATTTGTACCATTGTTGTACCAAATGTTATATATCAATAAAATTTCATTTCTGTTTCCGTTGTATTGTTATCACCTAATGTTGTTATAAACTCCGACGAACCAGACTCAACGTTTGAATCTACGACATTCAAATACGAGTGATGTTTTTGGCTGTCGATTTTTCGAAGGTTGAGTCAGGGTCATTAAGGTAGATGTCAAAAGAAAGGACATGTTACCAAGGACTCCAAGGTGAGTTTGATGAGGGAGGAATCCAAAAAAGATGCTACCGCTATCATGAGGAGGGACACTACAAGAATTGGTGTTCAAAGCTAGCTAAGGAGAGACAAAATCGATAAGCTTATGCTATTGAGGCTATACCTAACTCAAGTAGACCTCCTTCCAAAGATCAAGGAAAGCTATAACTGAAGGTGCAATTATTATATCCAAAAGTACTATTTGTGCATTATTTCACTTGGGAGCGTAACATTCATTCATAGATAGAAATATAGTTAGCTCTTTGAGTTTAAAAACCCTACTTATCACCGACCTTATAGTCATGTCAAATCCTATTGGGGGGTCAATGCACCTTTCTTTAGTTTGCAAAGATCTAGTTGTGGATATATGAGACGTTGACTTTACATGTAATGCATATGTTTTGGATTTTGAGGGGTATGGACTTATCCTAAGGATGTATTAGTTATTTTATTACATGTCTGACATAAATTGGGATACGAGAATCGTATGGTTAAGTAGTTATAAAGGACGAGAGACATATGTTTGATGCATACCCTAAAACTTAGTCAGGTTAAGTTATTTATATTTTCTTAGCCTATCACAAGATGATCTCTCATTTGTGCCCATAGTTCGAAACTTTCTCGATGTTTTTGATGAAGTTTTGGGTCTCCTGCCCTAATGGGAGATAGAATTAATGATCAATTTGGATAGGGAATGTATATGTAAAGATTGTATTTGTTATTTTTGAAGGTATTTTTCAAAACCCTACTATAAGCACACACACACACACACACACACACACTTATTTGAACATACACAAACGCATTAGGAAAATCTTTTATTGCAGCAGATGATACTATCTTTGAAAGTTGTAACTAAAAGGTTAAACCTACAAATAGTTAATGATGGCGGAAAATCATTCCTTGGAGGTTGTCAACCCGTCCATCTAAGAAATACCCACTATTACAGGGATGCCAGAATGGTTAAAGTAATACCTAAGGCATATAGGGCAAGTTCCCATTCCTCACCAGCTGCATCAACGAACCCACTGCTCCACCTGCTGAAGCATCAATTCGCCCATTAGATTTCCCTAAATTGTGCAAAGACTTCTTGAATATGGGTGGACGAGTGTATATGAAAGCTGAAGGTTTTGTTGAAATGAATGCTTAGATTAATGATCGTGAATCTATATTTTGGGATCTTAGATGGGATGACCAGATCAAAAGAAGGATGGCTGCATGGCATTTAAAGGGAGAATTTGGTGGACCATAGTAGTTGAGGAGAATGCCGAGGAAGGAATTTCCTTGGCTGATTTCAGAACTCGCTTTGAGTCGTGATTTATTTCTAGAGCTGTAGTAAGTTTGTAATTAGAGAAATTTATACAACTTAAGTAGGAAACTCCATATTGAAAGAATATATCAGTAAGTTCGTGGAATTAGCTAAGTTTTGATTGAGCTTAATCGATACCCTATGAAGAAGGCTATGAATCTATTAAAAGCCTAAATTCCCTACTTAGGAAGTTGTTTTGACCCAAGCACCCATGTGCACCACTTATGAGATGATAGTTGAAATAGCCCTGCTACAGACTACCGGTAGTGAGAAGGAGAAGGTGGGACCAACACAAATCAAGGTGGATCAAAAAAAGGGGGACTTTGGACGAACAAGAAATCTAAGGGAATGACTAACGAGGGAAGTGTGACGTGCCGTTGATGTCAGAAGAAAGGACATGTACCAAGGACTGCAAGGTGAGTTTGATGAGGGAGGAATCCAAAAAATGATGCTACCGCTATCATGAGGAGGGAATCTATAAGAATTGGTGCTCAAAGCTAGCTAAGGAGAGACAAAATCAGCAAGATTATGCTATTGAGGCTATACCTAACTCAAGTAGACCTCCTTCCAATGATAAAGGAAAAGATATAATGGAAGGTACAACTATAATCTCGGAAGTACTATTTGTACATAATTTGACTCGGAAGTTTAACATTCATTCATAGCTAGAAATATAGATAGCTCTTTGAGTTTGAAAACCCTATCACCGACCCTATAGTCATGTCAGATCCTATTGGAGGGTCAATACACCTTTAGTTTGCAAAGACCTAGTTGTGGATATATAAGACGTCGACTTTACATGTAATGCATATGTTCTGGATTTTGAAGGGTATGGACTTATCCCAAGGACGTATTAGTTATTTTATTACATGTCTGACGTAGATTGGGATACGAGAATCGTATGGTTAAGTAGTTATAATGGACGAGAGACATATGTTTGATGCACACCCAAAAACATAGCCAGGTTAAGTTATTTATATTTTCTTAGCCTATCACAAGATGATCTCTTATTTGTATCCATATTTAAAAATTTCCCAAGGTTTTTGAAGAAGTCTTGGGTCTCGTGCCCTAATGGGAGATAGAATTAATGATCAATTTGGATAGGGATATGTATTTGTAAAAGTGTGTATTTGTTATTTTTGAAAGTATTTTTTAAAACCCTACGATAAACACACACACACTTATTTGAACATACACGAACGCACTAGGAAAATCTTTTATTGCAGCATATGATACTATCTTAGAAAGTTGTAACTAAAAGGTTAAACCTTCAAATAGTTAATTATGGCTGAAAATCATTCCTTGGAGGCTGTGAACCCCTCCATCTAAGAAATACCCACTATTTACAGGGATGCCAGAATGGTTCAAGTAATACCTGAGGCACATAGGGCAAGTTCCCATTCCTTACCAGCTGCATCAACGAACCCGCTGCTCCACCTGTCTGAAGTATCAATTCGCCCATTAGATTTCCCTAAATTATGCAAAGACTTCTTGAATATGGGAGGATGAGTGTATGTGAAAGCTAAAGGTTTTGTTGAAATGAAGGCTTAAATTAATGATCGTGAACGTATATTTTAGGATCTTAGATGGGATGTCCAGGTCAAATGAAGGATGGCTACAATGCATTTAAAGGGAGAATTTGGTGGACCATAGTAGTTGAGGAGAATGCCGAGGAAGGAATTTCCTGGGCTGATTTCAGAACTCGCTTTAAGTCGCGATTTCTGTCTAGAGCTGTAGTAAGTTTGTAATTGAAGAAATTTAAACATCTTAAGAGGAAGCTCCATGTTGAAGGAATATATCAGTAAGTTCATGGAATTAGCTAAGTTTTGATTGAGCTTGATCGATACCCTATGAAGAAGGCTATGAATTCATTAAAAGCCTAAATTCCCCACTTAGGAAGTTGTTTTGACCCAAGCATCCATGTGCGCCACTTATGAGATGATAGTTGAAATAGCCTGCTATAGACTGCCGGTAGTGAGAAGGAGAAGGTGGGATCAACGCAAATCAAGGTGGATCAAAGAAAGGGGGACTTTGGACAAACAAGAAATCTAAGGGAATGACTATTATGGGAAGTATGATATGCCACAGATGTCAGAAGAAAGGACATGTTGCCAAGGATCGCAAGGTGACTTTGATGAGGAAGGAATTCAAAAAAAGATGCTACCACTATCATGAGGAGGGACACTACAAGAATTGGTGTTCAAAGCTAGCTAAGGAGAGACAAAATGGGAAAGCTTATGCTATTGAGGCTATACCTATCTCAAGTAGACCTCCTTCCAAAGATCAAGGAAAAGCTATAATGGAAGGTACAACTATTATCTCCGGAAGCACTATTTGTACATTATTTGACTCGGGAGCGTAACATTCATTCATAGCTAGAAATATAGTTAGCTCTTCGAGTTTAAAAACCCTACTTATCACCGACCCTATATTCATGTTAGATCCTATTGGGGAGGGGCCAATACACCTTTCTTTAGTTTGCAAAGACCTAGTTGTGGATATATGAGACATTGACTTTACATGTAATGCATATGTTCTAGATTTTGAGGGGTATGGACTTATCCTATGGATGGATTAGTTAATTTATTACATATCTGACATAGACTGGGATACGATAATCGTATGGTTAAGTAGTTATAAAGGACGAGAGACATATGTTTGATGTACACCCTAAAACTTAGCTAGGTTAAGTTATTTTATTTTCTTAAACTATCACAAGATGATCTCTCGATTGTGCCCATAGTTCGAAAATTTCCCGTTGAAGAAGTCTTGGGTCTTCTGTCCTAATGGGAGATAGAATTAATGATCAATTTCAATAAGGATGCTAGACCTATCGCTCTACCATTAACACATATGGCCGCGATAAAAAGGAGAGAATCAGAAAAGAAAATTTTGAAGCTATTGTGGAAGGGATTTATTCGCCAAAGTAATTCTAAATTGGAAGCACCTCTCTATTAAGGCAGATGGCTCTCTAAGACTTTTCATTGGCTATATTGAACTCAACAAGTTGACCAAGAAAAATAGATATCCCTTACCAAGAATAGATGATTTGTTTGATCAGCTTGTTGGGCCAAAATCTTTTTTTAGTTAGACTTAGCCACGAGGATAGGAAGCAGAAGACCGCATTTCGCACTCTGGATGGACTGTAAGAATGAGAAATGATGCCTTTTGGTTGAGAAATGTCCCTACATACTTTGTAGATTTGATGAATAGAGTCTTTAAGTGGCAATTAAACAAGTTCATTATAATGATCTCCAAAAGTGAAGGTGAGCATGAAAATCACAAAAGGGAGGTACTAAGGACTTCGAGAAGGAACAAACTAAAAGCCAAATTCTCAAAATGAAAATTTTGGAAGAAGGAGGTGAGATTTCTTGGTCATATTGTTTTCAAGAAGGGATTATTTGTGGAACCTGCAAAGGTGGAAGCTATTCAAGACTGCAAGATCCGAAGGATGCTATGGAAGTTCGGATTTTATTTGGCTGGCAGGTTACAATAGGAAGTTCATCAATGAGTTTGTAAAGATAGCTTTCCCACTAACTCGCTTTACTAAGAAATTTTTTTGTTTTTCTTGGGATCAGAAATGCACTAAAGTATTTGAGAAGTTAAATAGTCTATTGACTAGTGCGCCAGTACTTACCATTCCCGATGTGACGAAGCCTGTCACTGTTTACACATATGCATGTGGTTCTAGACTTGGAGCTATTCTTATGCAAAAAGGTAGAGCTATAGCCTATGTAAGTTAGCAGTTGAAGGACCATGATAAGAGGCACCCAACTCATGATTTGAAGTTAGTAACTATCGTCTTTGCTTTGAAGATGTGGAGGCACTGTCTTTTGGGAGGAAGGTTTGAGTTATTCACTAACCATAAATTCCTTAACCACCTATTTTCGCAATAAGATTTAAATCTTATGCAACGAAAGTGGATGGAGATTATATCATCACATGACTTTGAAATACAATATACACTCGAAAATGGAAATACCATCACGACACCTTTAGCCAAAGGCATGCTACTCTTGGTGTTATATATGAGTAAAGGCAATTGAAATTCCTCTCGAATTTCAATTTTCAACAGCCAACGGAACCCACTCTAGGCTATTTGGCAGGAATGGAAGTTTGGCCAGCATTGATTGACTGCATTGGGCTAAATCGAAAGAAACATGCGACGATAATAGGCATTTTGAACTAGTTAATTAGGGGAGAGAATTTCCCTCATTACGGTAGTATGCAATTGATGAAAGTAGATGTTTGAAAAGAGATGGACGCCTTTGTGTTTCTATGACAGAGGATGTGTTAGAGGATGTTTTGAGTGAGTACACCATTCTTGGATGGCCATTCACCCTAATGAAGATAAAATGTATAAGCGTATGAAGCGAATTTTCTATTGGTCGAGGAGGAAGAAGAGGATGGTAGAATTTATCTCTAGATGTTTGACGTGCAAAAGATAAAGGTAGAACAAGGAAAGGCTGAAGGATTGTTATTGTCTTTTGGAGTACCAATTTGAAAGTGGGAGCATATACCGATGGATTTTATAGATGGATTTCCTAGTAGTAAAAAAGGCAATGAAGCTATTTGGTTTATAGTTGATAGATTCACTAAAAGTGCCCGCTTTATTCAAGTTAGGAGTAATATGACTGCAATATCTCTTGCTCAAATTTATATTAAGGAAGTAGTAAAATTACAAAGAGTTTCGGTTTGCATTGTTAATGATAGGGACCCCTTATTAGCGAATTTTGGAGGAGTTTGCAGTCAGCTTTAGGAACGACGTTGAATCTTAGCATCGTTTACGACCCATAAACAGATGGTCAGACTAAAAGGGTAAATAGGATTTTAAAAGATTTTTCGAGTGCTTGCATCATGGATTTCGAAGGACACTAGGAGCAACAATTACCCTTAGTAGAGTTTGCATGCAATAATAGTTACCAAGCAACGATTGGCATGACACCCTTTGAGGCATTATATGAGAGGCCTTGCAAATCGCCTAATTATTGGTTGGAAACCACTAAAAAATTCTACATGAACCATATTTGATTCATGAGATCTCGGAAAAGATAGAGATGATTAGATAGAAAATGAGGCCACACAGGACTGTCAGCAGTCCAATACCGACAGGCGCAGAAAGGAATTGGAGTATGAGATAGGAGAAATGATGTTCGTTAAGGCTTCCCCTCTTAGGAAGGTTATGAGGTTTTGTACGTTGGGGAAGTTAGCGCCAAGATTTGTTGGCCCTTTCCCGATCTTGGAAAGAATAGGGAAACTTGCATATTGAGTGGAGCTTCCAGATAAGTTAGTGGGAATTCATAATGTTTTTCATGTTTCACACTTGTGGAAATTCCAACATGACACCGCTACCTAGTAAAGCCCGATCAATTAGATAATATTGATACAGGGTCGATAACACTCCATACCACTACACACATAGTGGAGCGTGGAACTAAGAAGCTCTGCAACAAAGGTCTAGTCCTAAAACAATGGGAAGATAATCTTGTGGAAAGCATATGGGAAAATGAAGAGAAGTTGAAGGCTTCTCATCCTGAGCTTTTTTAGGAAAAATTTCTCTCTCCAATATTTAGATTTTTGATTGCATTGTGGTTGCTAGATTGGATGGTAGGGGTTGGTTGTTGCACTTTTTACTATTATTTTTGCACTCATGTAGAAATTTATGCCTATTTGTGATGCTTGCATTCAAGCCTATATGTCACGATCATGCATTCACGTTAGGATTGAGCTTACCTATAGTGTGTTGCATACATAATCACATTGCATTTTTGGTTAAATAGATTTTTATGTTAAAAACTTGGTTATATGACATGGATGCTGTGTTTGTGTTACACTGTCTGTCCCTTAGGGATTTCAAGGACAAAATCCTTTTTAAGGTGAGAAGCAACACCCTGTAAAAATTAATAAAAAATTAATTAATTAATCATGATTAAAAATGGATTTTTTTATAGATATTGGAATATGGATATGAAAATTACACCATCACGTTCGTGCCGATTTTCTGATCAACTTTTATAGATAAAGTTTTATGATCGGGACTCAAATGGAAAAGTTATTGAAGTTTTCGAATTTAAAATAATTCAAAGTGAATTTAAATTTTAAAATTTAATTAATGTTAACGTTTGAAATTTAAAACATTAATAGATATTTAAAGTTAATGGATGCTTAGGGTTTAAGAAACATTAAGTAAACGTTAACATTAAAAATAAATAGAGAAATAAAAAAACAACATCTATTACATTCCAAAAATGCTAGGATAGGTCGACTGCCTTCCCAGGGCTGGTCGGCTACTACCGATCGATAGGCTAGGAAGGAGCAGTCAGTTGATGGTGAGTGGCGGCTAGGGTTTACTAAGGAACGAGTGACCTAATTTTTTATTTTAAACCGACTTAAGTCTGATGGCTTTGGTGTTGTTGGTATCAAAGTTGGCCACCAACACTTAGTTGTATGAATGCACAAATATCCAGTCACAGATCTCAGATAATATCTAATGTAGAGAATATAATATGAAGAACAAACAAATTAAAAATGAAAGCAAGTAAAAAGAGACAAGATTTATAATGGTTCGGCTAATTTCAATTTACGTTCACTCCAGAATAATCCTTATTATTAAATGTAGTTTGTTTATAGTCACAATCCAAAATTCAAGAATAAAATTGGTAGAGTATAGACTAGGTTAAAGATAAAGAGAAGTAGAAAAAAGATCCTTTATCTAACGTCATGCCTGCTATACTTATAAGGGAATACATGCACATATTGGGTTAAAATTTCGGAAGAAGGTTTTGACGACCAAGACGTGGCCACCCAAAAATTTCCATGCCTGTCGGGGCCCACAATAGGTATCGATACTGATCCCTATTAGTGTTTCCAAATGGGCTACGATCGAAGGGTGCCCTATGATGTTAGCTACCCGCTCCCTAAATTTCATGCAATTCCGACGTACAGTTTGTGAGATAACGCATTTTTCATGAAGTAGTGTTGCTTGAATTCTGATTTTTGCTTATCTCTCCAAAGGGAATTATGCCGATGCCTCCAACTTCCTCCGATTAGAATGAGATCCCTAGGGGATGTTCGACATATTGTAGTAAGCTTGTACTCCAAGTTTCATATTGATAGCATATGTAGATTTTGAGCTATTGACTGATCATCGCTGCAAAATTGAGTTTAGCTGATCCTTTTTATATCGATCCCTCATTTACCTATCACTCCTATACAAATCCTTTTTTATAGATGAAGTGATTTGATAATAACTTGAGCATATAGACTCCAAATGACATAAAATTTAAAATGTAGCCTCATGGGGCCTTCCTTGTCGTTCCATGTCATTCTCAACCTGTTCGAGACAAAAACCAGGGATAGGTACCATTTCCCTAGAGGAGTGTTAGTTCCATACTTAGCCATTTTTTGTGTGCCATCCATTGAAATCCATCCAACTATCATGCATAGCTTTAAATATAACCAACCTCCAATCCAAATAATCACCTCTTCGGGCGTCCTGTCTTGAAGATTACAAAATCCATTGGGTCAAATCCGACCTTGCCAAAAGGCGGGTTAACAAGTGTCTTCTAACCGCTATAAATAAGAGGCTAGCCCCCTCAGTTTTATTCACAAATTGTTTGGGAACGCTAGCGAAACTATGTCTTTCTTCTTCCTCAATTAAACTCAAGAATTCAAATTAAGGGAACAAGGTAATAGGTTTATATTCTTTTATTTTCATTCTTCCCTAATCCTTGAATTGTGAATTTAATTTATACACAATCCAATTGTTCCATATTTCGAAGAGAATAGATCTGAAGTCCAAACCACGAAAAAGTGTAATCAAATTCAAAAGGGTAGCAGGAAATAATCTACGAGTGGAAATATTAGTTTATTCACAATTTAGTATTTGTATAGTAGAAGTTTGGATTTGTTTTATGCCTTGGTGAAGTTTGTTTATGAAAACCCTAAAGCTAAAACTCCAATATTCCCCCAAAACAAAATGTCAATCATATGTTTACTGGAATCTCAATTGTTTGATATTGAAATACTGGAATTTGTTTTGTTATTGCAATTTGAATATTTTATATTCTATTCCACTTCCAACTTTTCGCTTTGTTATGATAAAGGAATCAAAAAAGAAAATAAGTTAGGAAATGTTATGTAAATTACAAATTCTCCTACACATGGTTTGCACTGCCTATTTATGTAATTTAAATATCAACTCCTTTTTCATTGTACATCTCAAGGTTGAATAGAATATAGAGGGTTTAAATTATAAATTTTATAGGTGTTGATTCTACCATATTACTATTAAACAAGTTTGATACATGATTCTATTTTTTTTATGAAAGTCTATTGTTTAACCAAGGATATTATCTAATTTGTAAGTTAGTGCATGGAGTTAGACTAGTATGAATTATAAGCTTTGACATTTAAAACGATTAGTATATGATGCAAAAATCTTTGCACGAGTAGGACACTTTAGTTAACCTAATTTACATGCGTATATGTGTGTGTATGTATTAGCATATAGATATATTAATAGCATATAATTAATACGTATTAATCATGTAGTATAAGTAGGTTATTAGCATTAAATTCTTTAGGAAGGAAGTTATGGATACTTATGCATATTAGTCCATAATTAAATGCGAAATAAAGAGTTCTCCTTATATGGCCTGAGTATGTAAATGTCGATGAGGTATATATGGTATTATGTTAAGAGAGTGGAATTATGACTAAGTAATAGGTATGCGATGTCAGTCAAAAGTACACAAAAGTCTGTCCAGCTAATTTGACTATCTAAACTGTGACTTTGGGACTAATGTGAGACATCGCCTATAATAAGTACCCCGAGTGGACAAAATATTAGTCCTAATTTTGTAGGGTAAGTCAACCCAGTTAATCTGGCTATCAGTGCCTATGAATAGTCGGGCTATTACACACACACATCATAGTTGGGTTATGGGTCATAATGCATAGAACCTGCTTCTGGGTCGAGGGTATTAAGTACCTATTATAGGGTCTGCCTCCTTCCCACTTAAGAGGTTTTAAATGGTCGAGGTTATCGTTTAGGTACGATAATAAGGAATCTTGGGTGGGTTTTCTTTAGGGTCGAGGTATTATGTGGCTACTGCAAGGTCGTTTCTTCCGATAAAAAAGTATTTAGTGGTCTGATGAGATGTCATGCAATGTCATTTAAGGAGTACTAGAGAGGGGTCCACCTTCGGTTAGGTATTAAGTGATGGGGATTAACTTAGGATATTAAATGATTAGAGTCTTCCAGGTTTCCACTAAAGAAGTATTAAGTGGCTCGAGTACTTTCTGTTCCATTGTTTGGGCATAACTGATGGTAGTTGCATAGGACTGGGAAGGGTCTTTGGCCTACAGTTAAAGGTATGTTATGGAGTTGGATTGGAAGAGCCTTCGGGTTTATAGTTCGAGGTATACTTGGTAGGATATAACATGAGATGTATAAAACATATTACTTATATAAATGATATAGATCAAGTACTATTATGGTAAGACTTTAGATTTTCATTCATTAGACATTGTTGTTTTAACCCTCTCCTCATTACATCATACATGTTAGAGGAGAGGATGTAGAACTGAGAGGCTGAAGGTGGAGGCGAGGACTTCATGTAGTTAAATATTTATTCATGTTCTTGATGTATTTTGATGTACCCATTGCCAAAAATTATGTTATTGTTTTAGGATATTATATTTTGGATATTTGAGATGACATGTTGTATTTTTTGGGATTTGAATTTTTATGAAATGAGTACTTATTTATAATATTATATTTTATCCTTTTACTATGTTATTCTAAAAGCATAGATAGATAGCTCTGTATATGTTCATTTGTCAATTTTACCAACAACAGTCATCCTTGGGATGGGCCTAAGGTTCAATGGACTTTTATTAAGTCGAAAATTAGGCCCGTTTTGAGGAGGATTGTTACAAAATCCATTATTGGATCTAAGAAGAGTTGAATCCAATAAAAGAGAAAGAAAAGATTACTATGATTAAACCCATTATTGAGGGAGAAAATGAAGGTTACCATGAAGGAGAAGAAATGTACCAACCTGTTCTTTAGAGACTCCATTGCACCGGAGATGGTGTAATGACCCATATTTTATGTATTAAATGATCGTAAAATATTAATATTATTTCATATTGGGTTGTATTATTTTATAAATTTAGGGAATGACTACAAGGGTCATTTCCTTTCCTTGGAATTTTTCTTGAAATTTTCTGTGACCGTTTCAACCTTGTGAAATCTTTTATAGCCCATAAGTTTTGATAGGAGTCAAATTGGGATCTGAAACCACTTTCATTAGATCAGTATGATGGTTTCCCTTACCATAGAATGGTCATATTAGGGAAGCAGACTTATCGTTAGGGAGATATGGATGTCTAAAGTTTTACTTGATTTTAAATAGCTTAATGGGGAATTAATAGGTTAATGGTTAGGCCCGCAGCTCATTTTGGGATTAACATGGGGTTAGGGCTGATGGGACTTCTCCCCATCACTTCACTCTTCGCAAAAATAGGGAGAATCCCCATTAACCATCTTCTTAACCAAAATATACCTAAACCCTGCTTTAATTAGCCGAAATGTATAATTAGTGGGAGATTAGCGAAAATAGCACCATGGATAAGAGATTTGCTGCTGGAGATCATCTTAGAGCTGTTGTTCATCCTGAAACTACTGTTCATCCTTGAAATTCATGCCCATTTGGATTGCTTAGGATTGCTTAATGTTTTAGGTGAGTGGTTTAAGGCTCTACTCACAAGTTAGCCAATATTAGACGTCTAATGATGTTTTTAAATGATTTTCGAACTCTAAAATAGTAACTTCTTTTAACTACATATATAAATTTCAAACGATTTGGAGAAGTTTTGAAAAATTAGTGTTCTTATGGAACTCCTTGTTCTTATGGATATTAGACTTAGATTTAGGGTTCACATTGACATGTTTGGTTGTATTCTTGTTAGTGTAAATTGTATATGATGATTGCTTGTATGTATTATACTTGGTTGGTTGAAAATGCCGAAGGAATGATGATTTTGTTTTAGGAAAGTAAAGGATCAATCGGTAGTGTCCAAACCTAGTGCAATTGATGTGGAGTAACAAAAAGAGCCCTATAAGACTATATTACAAGTTTCAAGTCGTTTGGAGTTTGTATGATCAAAATATTGATGGAACGACGATGACTTTGGGGAGTATGGATCTGCATTGTGTTGCTTCGAGGAGTGCTTCGGGCTTTACGGGGCTTACTTCGATCGCTTGCATAGGTGGATGGATCACCTGCATGGATGGGTCGCGTGCATTGTTAAATCACTCTAAGTGATGGATCACTCTAAGTAATGGATCAGTAAATGTTTTATCCGAGATATTCATCAAGCCAAGAGATGGATTGCTTCGAGCTACATACAATCGCTTGAAGGTTTGTGCTAGTGAAGTGAAGGAAGCTAGATTTGGCTAAGTGAGGGATCGGTGCCCACGGATTTATATCGATCCATGAACATTGATTGGTAACGATGTGTGATCGATGTAGAGGCATGAAGGAGCATGACCTAGTGTATGAGTGAAGTATGGGACTAGGGTAAGCATGGATCTGTTGAGATTGGCATAGGGGAACTAGATTTCAAGTCTTCATATGCCTACTTCGAGTTCCATGCATATGCTTTAGGACGTGGTGAGGTTTTTCTCGAGTCTTGGATGTGTAGTCACTCAAGCTTATGGTGAGCCAATACTTGCCAAATATGGTTAAGTATGGAGATTGGTATCGATCCGTAGAGTTCAGTTGCGATTTCTGACTATGATAATATGTAATCGACGATGATGATTCCATGATGTAAAGAGATGATTTTGATGATAGATAGTTTTAATTTGAGAGGAAGAGTTGAGGACTATGAGATGTGTTGAGAGAACTATTAGATGATGGCTACAGGACATATGATGGTATTCTACTATTGATGATAACTGTAGAGAATCGTCCCTACCGCGGTGACTTCTTGATTGAAGTCGTATTATAATTTCCAAGATAAGCTCTTATGTAGATGACGTATGCAAAGGGATCGTTGAATTTGAAGGTTCGTAGAATACTCGTAAAATAAGGGTAGTATGAGGTACCTATTCGGACCATGATAAGTCCTGATCTCCATGATATGCGATCATTGCCCTGCATCAGCCCTGTTGGGCGATCTAATTCCTGGCCAACTGAGCACATGGTTTCGAGTTCTAAGGAACCAGGATGTTAACTAGTCTTTGACCATGATGGGTCATTCGGGTTATCACATATCCAACACACCTAATGGGTGAATGTGATGATGGATGATGGATGCTATGTTCGCTTGATTATTTATCACCCTAGGGATGTCACCTGATGCCGATATTATTGATGTATATATTCGGACACTCCTTAATACTCTGACGTATAGTACACCCATAATGACTGTGATGTAGAGTAGCATATGTTTTGTGTAGGTGCTAACTGTGTGGATGCAGGGACAGGTCAAGTATGAGCCTTCATACCATTTGTCATATTATAGTGGTATATTAGCATTTGAAGATTTACTACCGCTCACACCAGATCGTTGTCTGACTTTGAGTTTATACTTTGCTTCCTATTACTTTGGGTACTCTTAAATGCGTAAATTTGGGTTATCAGGTCTAGTGAGAACGTAGAGTAGACATGCGGCGAGCAGGAGGCTATACTCTCATAGTACTACATCTACTTATTTGCTATTCTGCTGCACAATACTATAGAGATTGCCAGTACCTTTACTATTTAGAGATAGTTATCTATGAGTTATTATTTGATACATAACTCTTTTTCTTATGTTGTATACTTCTAGGATCTGTGTACTCTGATTCCGTGATTCATTCAGTTATTTATTGTCTCGCCTGTTTTATATTTGAGGTGTTTATTCAGTTATTTACTTTACAAACCCTTAACAGTTGTTCTACATCAATGGGGCACCACTACAGCATAGGTTATTATATTATTGGTTACCGGTAGTGTAGGGCGGTCGTCAAAGATGGCGGGTTGAGTATTTTAACCTAAGGGATACCATGATGCAGTAGAGATAGGATAGAATATTCATCCTAGAGGGGATAGAGAGAGAGGGAGTATGTGTGTACGAAAGTGCGTACTTGTAATATATTTTGGTTTTCAAAACTATATTACAGTATATAGTATACGTAACGACCCATATTCTTTAACCAATTTAAATTGTTAAATTAAGGAACGATTTTGGATAAAAGTACTTTAAAATTAAAATTTTATGATTAATAATGCATTGTAATAAGTTTAATTTGAAAAGAAGAAGATTTTTTTTAGTTTGGTTTGTTTATTCAGAAATCTACTTTGTTTTCATTTTTAATTCAAAACTGATATTTTAGCGAAAATATAGTTTTTCAAAATGTAAATATTTTACATAAAAGCATTCTAAATTTTTTCCAGAGTAAATCATTCGCTTCATCAAATTCTAATTTTCATAGCTCCGTTTACTATGATATGAAGTTTTTTTTAATGTTTTAGGTAGTGTATTTGGCGGTAATGGTAAATTCTTGACTCATTCGTTGTAGCATAAATTTAAGCTTGTCATACGGTCTGTCTTCCCTCGTTGATCATAACGATATTTTTATTTCTGTGTTTAGACGTCGGGTGGAGCGGTTTGGAACCTTGGGTAATTGGGTACCCTATAATTTAATTTTGAAAATATGGTTACATGGTTTGTTGAGTAGAAAAGTTCAAAGTTGGATCCTTTTATTTTGGTGCCTCCGCTTCTTCCTTCTCTCCGTACACTTTGTATAATTTTTCCCTCTCTCCTCATGTCAATACTCACATTTCTTTTCTCTTATATATATCTATATATTCTTCTCTTCTTTCATTTTTTTATTCTTCATGTCATTTCCTACACTTCAATACTACACTTCCAGCTTTCCTCTATAGCTACTTAATCGCCGCCTATACAGCTTCCGCCAGCAGCCCTCATGCAAAGCTTCTTTCCACCAACCTACCCAACAGAAGCCGTACACCACTCTCCGCCTCCAATGCAACCATCGACAACCTCCGAGTACCACACCATCTCATGTCCGACGAATAGAAATCTTTTCACATGTTCCACCTTTTCTCTCTCTTCATGCACAGCTTGCTTTGCCGCCATGTTCGTTTGCATCGAGCTTGTCTTTTTTGTTCCGCTCATAATCATAGTAATGTTGGATCCGCAGTTGCCATGTCGCGTCTTTCGGTGTTCGGATTCATGTAAGAATGTGAGTATTTTATAACAAAATAAAATCTTGATTTCAAGTTAAACCATTAATATGGTGATTTTTGATAATACTAGTATAGTTAGTTAAATAAATAACATTGCAAGCTAAACCCATAATCATGTTAATAATTGTCATATATATGTTATGTACTCTGTTACACTCATGTCGAATTTTGAAATTATATTAGTTTCCATGTGTATATTTGTAGACATCAAACAGTGTGATTAAACCCTTTGGACACCTGATATTGATAGGTGAAAATTTAGGGTATATTAATTTATCGCTTTGGCCAAAGATGCGACTTTTAACAAAAATTTTGTTTTGTCTTTATTTGAATTTTTTTATAAATGAAAGTGTTTAATTCTAAAATTTTAGTATGTAATAGTAAATGATATGTTTTACAGGATAGTCAATAATTAGGTTGGAATTTTAGGTGTATATTTTTCAGAATAAAATAATTAATTAAATACAAATAAATAGGTGATTTGCGAAAAGTGTCATTTTAAATTGAAATTTTTCTGTAACTCCATCACATAATGTGAAAAATATTTTGTAAAGAAACTTATATATAATTCGGTAATATATATTTTTCTATAATTTATTTTTGGAAAATAGCTTTTGTTGGAAAATGTGTTTTTATTAAAAAGTTTATTTTCAAAATTTATATAGCTTATAAATAATATAAAAAGAATATTTAATAAAATGACCTATATTTATTTTGAAGGCTAAAGTATTTTTATGATTTATTCTTAAAAGACGGCTTGTATGTAGATTATGGAAATTAGTATAAATTATTAAAATACATGTAACGACTTGAATTTTTGGACTGTTTTAATCGATGATAAAACACATACGTTAGACTCAAACCATACAAAAGGACAGATTGTTATTGGGGTAAATAAGAAAAGCAGAGAAAGAAAAAACAAATACAGAATCTCGCAATGGAATGACAAAATATAACAATCAAATAACAGTTCATGAAGCGGTTTTAAAAATACATTTGATTATTCAATACAACACAAACATTAGAGTTACATAAACATGAATAAATAAATAAATGCAGCGGAACGACATGATACTGTAGAATACATATCATAAATAATAATAGTAGAAATCTTCTTCTTCGTCCTCCAGAAATAAGTTCTTCAACCCTGAAATGCTCAGGCTGACCCGAATGAATTGAAAAGACAAAACACTTGAGTCAGAACTAAAAGAACTTATGTAAGTTAAATCAATGTGAAACAAATATGAGTGGAACGGGGTCAAAGATGTTTACGGGGTTCGACATCTCCTATCCAGTGTCTAATGTGAGCGCAGTAACTCAAGAGATGTACGATATATCCATCTCCTAAAGATCCGTTAAACTATCTACTATGTAGTACAATATGCTATTATAATATGTCTACAGTAAAGTAAAGTATTAAAATAGCGTTAAGGCGTTACCCATATCACCCTTAACACATTTTTTTATATATTCCCATAGTCTATACAGTACCGTAATTCCTCCGTAAACTGAAGGGCTACCAGAGGGCACTCCATAGGTATGGTACAAAACAAACTCGTAGAAGGCGCGATAGGGCAAGCGACGCGGCACTTGAGGCAATGCTAGGGTAGATATCCATTTGCGAATCTGGACTGGTGGTAGCGCATAGCAGCTACTACCGCCCACCTCGGAACACACACCCAAATCAAAATCAAGGGTGGCCACCAAATCAATCACAAAATCAGAATATAGTATCGAAGAAGTGTGCTCGATCGAAGAATGACATAACATGGCCTGGCGTGGCTCCTAATTTTAGCCACATCAAGCTGACTCACGGGATTTAGGGTCACGTAAATACCTCATATAGAATCGCTTGTCAAACCATCCTACTTCATTTCTAGAATCTCCACCACGTGCATAGTAAAAGTGGTTTTCGATATTGGCAGAGAGCATGACAATATTCGATCCCGCTTTCTTTAAAAACCAAACGCTTATTTCACACCGGATGGTTCTTTTAAATTTCAAAGGTTAATTCACACTTTATATCAAAATATCATATTATCAAAACCATATCACTTTTGCAATCATATTCACTTTGAAATCATATCGTTTTCGAAATCATAATTTCTTTCAAAAATCATATTTCCAATTAGGTTAAATCCTCACTTCAAACTCATCATATTTAATTAATTATAACATTTAAATTCCAACGTTATAACATCATTTAACCGTATTTGCTTTTAAACCAATGAATTTTGAATATAAACACTTTCCCTCTACTTAGTTTCAAAATTAAGAAGATAGTTTAAATAGTTCTAAATAGTTAAAATACTCTAAAATAGTTTAATTATAGATTAAAGGTACTTGTTAACTTGATTTAAGATAGTTAAATAGATTTAGAATAGATCAAATATAATTAAAATAGATTAAATAGCTTTAAAATAGATTAATTAGATTTAAACTAAGTTAAAATAGGTTAATTAGTTTTAAAATAAATTAAATGGTTTAAAATAGGTTAAAATGATTTAATATAGTTAATATAAATTAAAATAGTTTAATAATTTGAAATTTTAAAATTTAGAATCTTTTAAAATAATATATTTTTAAAACAATTTATATAAAAACATGAATTTGAAATTTATACCAATTTAAACTATTTATTTTATTTCAACACATTTGGACCATTTCCAATTTTCAAAAACCCAATTTCAGACCTTTAAATTTAATAAAATATTTAATTCTATATCGCTTTCGATCCATGTTTGAAATATCAATTTAAATTACTTTAATTTCAATATATTTCAAAGTTATATTTCAAACAATTTTAATAACTCAATTTCGATAACTTCACTTATACTTCAAATTCAAATTTTAAAATCTCAATTTAATTCCTTTAAACAATTCCTTTGAAACAATTCCAATTTTAACATAAAATTTGAATTTCGATAATAATTCAACTCATGTAAATAAAATTTTGTTTCAAAATATCATTTAACTAAATTCAAAAATTAAGGATTTAAATCATTTATTTAACCAATCCGGTGTCCGTATATAGTTCTCTACCTTAGGTTCAAGTGATATAGAAATTTATCAATTCAATTCGCAATTTAAAATTTTACGGTTATATATCATTTCAAACCGCAATCTCGAATTAAATATTAAAATCCATAAATTCATTCGAGTCCATCATTTTAACCCATAACGATTGTTCCCTAACCTATAGATCGTTCAGGTATATCATTTCAACCCATAGTGATTTTCTTAACAATAACTAAGGGAACTTGCAGAGTAATAACATTTATATAAATCAAACTACATCCAATTAACCAATATCATTAACCAAACATCCATCATAATCACCATTCAATTCAATCAATAAATATCAGCAAATAACTAATTATCAGTAACAAGTATTTAACCGGCAATTTCAATTCAAAAATAAATTAAATGGCTATTTAATTCAAATAAATTCAAATTAACTGAAATGATGATTAAATATACCAAATAGCAATAAATAAATTCCAAATCTCATCATAAATTTAATTTAACTAACATAAGAAATTTAAAAAATTGTGAGTGGGTCAAAAAACTCACCTTTGAATATCAAATCGATTTGAAATTCAAAATAAGGTCCAAAATTCAACAGTCTTAGAATTCGTCCAAACTAGTGTCAAAATGTTCGAAATTTCAATACAATCCCAAAGAAACAAACCACAGGTGAATTCGAGCTCGTATGAAAAAGTTATAAAAATTAGAAGATTGAAAAATTCCGGTCGACTTCGGGTTCAACTTCGATCCGCCGCCTCAAATCCCCGGTACTTGCTCCGAGTTTTGGCCAAAAAGACACAAGACCCAAGTCATTTGGCTCCTGAACCAAAGTCGATCCTGGGTTTTCGCCTTTGCAACTTGAAGTGCGCCCAGATCCGCCTTGTTTGGCCTCTAACTCTATCTGACCCCAAATCGCTCCAGGGTTTTCTCCTCTGAAACTCGAAGTAAACCTGGAGCAATTTTTTTCTCGTTTTTTTTTTGAAATTAGGTTTTGGAATTTGGGAATTAGATTTGAGAAGGAGGAAGAAAATATACGTACAAAAATAGTAAAATGAGAAACACTTACGGCTTATAACAGCTTATATATAGGCAGGGTTGGATCGAAACGACTACGCGACCCAAAAAGTCCGTTCTTACCCCGAAATGAGAATAGGTCATCCGATATATCGAAATAGATATTTTTGATAGTTTTAAACTCAAATGAAACATGTTTTAAGTCCTAATTCCATCGTATGAAGAAGTTAGCTCAAAATCAGCTTATTTCAAATTGATTTCAATTGAATTTAATTAAATTGATCTCTACGCGCTTCGAGCCCGCACGATCAAACGACATGTTCGATCGCTACGAAACTTGAATCCTACAATAATTCACTGTTACAGATCCGATGAAACTAGTTTCGTCGAAATCCGAGTCAGTGGCCAAAATGACTATTTTCACATTAATTAAATCAGTAGTAAATTAAATTTATCACTTCTTATATTCAAATTAATTGACTAACCATTTTTAATTTCACAGACATTTGCAGTAATTTACAAAAAATTTACATATCAAATTCAGTGTTAATTATTTTTCAAATACAATGTTCAGTTTCAACCGTAATTAATCCAATTAATTATGATTTAATTCCAATAAATTGATTAAAATTGATATCAATATCTATATTCGATCAATTGTTACTCTATTAAAATAGTTAACACTTGTTGATAACCTATTTTACTAAAATGCTACAATTTCCATCTTTTATTTGTATTGTCTACTATATTTCCATTATATAGAATTTTTGTCAATTTTACACATTAATTATTAATTAAACCCAAGTAATTTATTTAGCTTGATTTCACTCTTTTATTCCATCAATTATTTCATTTCTATTCCTTTTATTACATTCAAAATTTTCAGTTATTGTCTTAACTCATATTGATTTAACATTTAATGACATTTAATTGCAATTGATTACATATATTGGTAACAAACAACAATTGTCACCATTGCTACATTTAATAACATTTGTAGGTTATTAATTACAAGCAAATGTTATAACCACCCTCATTATGCAAATTTTATTCAATTTCCATTTATTACACATTATTCTATTAATTATTCAATACCTAATTTATTAACTGCTCTTTTTAATCCAATTTCCCAATACGTACATTACTATCGTTTATTTACAATCTACATCAATTGTAACCTCTTAATCCTTTCAATCAACTAGAATTTACATTTGAAACAGTTATCAACTACCTAAATTTAATAGTATTACACTTCCATTCCACTTATATTCTTATTATTAATCATAAATTTTTATTTCTTTCACACTAAATCCCAAATCTTTGTTAAGCTAACAAATTTTTAATTATAAAAAATTACTGGTCGTTACACTCTCCCCCACTCAAAACTTTTCGTCCCCGAAAATAAAAAGAAGGAATTTAGAAACTAATACATATTATTCAAAATATTAAATTTATATACAAATAAATTTACAAAATTAAATAATTTAAATAAAATATATCGATTTATATCCATTTAAATCTTTTATACTCAAATTAATAAAGTTTGGAAAACAGTTCACAAAATTTTCTAAGCCCAAAATTCATGGAAAATTTCGGTAGAGTCTCCTCTGTACGGAGAGGTCTGGAAGAAATAATAATATCAATATATATATATATATATCATATTTTTCAAAAAAAAATATCCTAAACCATTGAAAAATAATATAATATCGCTAGAAAACCGTAATCCGAAAACGTACCTATTTATGTGGCAAATAACGCTTATTTTATGAAACCAAAAAGCAGTAGTAATTGCTTCCATAACCTGCAGTTCGCTTAGATATAAAGAAGTTAGCAAATTGTATAAAGAGAAATGTTTAAGTTATTTCAAATAATGTCAATAAAACAATCACAACATACAATAGTCACTTGCAAACAAACAATACAACCATCATATCATCACATGCAATCAAAGAAATCAAACATACATCCATAGCAACCAACAAATGATTTGTTTGGGTTTAGAACTTCTAATCTAATAGAACGATAAATAAACAATGAAGTAAACCATACACTCAATAGTCGTAGATAAAACTTCAAATGTTATTTATACATCTTTATACAAAATAGAAGTATCTTTCCCAACCAATCCATAAGCCAATACAAACAAATAATCCAACACGTTTAAAATTTACCTTATATTTTCTTTTTCACATCATTTATTGTTCATATCTTCTTATTTTCATTTTTTTCTCATACAATGATTTTTCCTTAATTCTCCTTTGTTACTTACAAAATTTTCATTCATTCATGTAAGACTTATTTCATTAATTACCATTCTTTACTTACATAAGTTATATCCAATTCAATTATTGGATAATAAATGAATTCATTATTGAAGTATTGTATATATTTTGTTTCTGTTTACTTCATATTTACAATGTAGTTTGATTTCCCTTCTTCTTCTTTTTTCCTTTATTTTTTTCCTTTCTAAATCATATATTGTTTATTTTCATTAATTCACATTTTTTATTACTTACACAAGATCTTTTCTTCTTTATTCATATAATATCTGTAACGACCGGATTTTTCGACGCCCGAAAATCGACATCAATACATCCACTGTATCAAATGCCAAACAGTTGAATGCTGGAAAAACGAACCGTTAGGGTTAAAGAAGAAGGAGATAGAAGAAGAAATAGAAACAATATTAGAATCTCACAATCGTAGCGGAACAATATATAATAGATAAATAATTAATCTTTAAACAGAAGAACTATATAAGTTTGTACATTACATCGTCAAAGTGCAACATCAACAAAACATAACACTTGGCAGCTATGATAACTTGTTCACATGGAAACTGAATTTGCAGCAAATACACAGCGGATAATACATCATATACGTGTGATACGTCTTGCCATCTAGCTTGTCTCTTGATCTCCATAACATACTTTCCTGACTTAGCTCTAGAACTACTAATAACCTGACTCTAGGATGCCTGTGTGGAAAATTAGGGGTGCCCAGAGTTTAGAAAAAGGAACAACAAACTCCGAGTCAATCATGGGACTGGTGCGAGAACTTAAAATAGTTATTTGTACAAAAAGAAATCCGTTCATGCTTTTGGAAAATGAAACTACCATAAGGTCTCCCGGCACACACTCAAATGCAATCGCATGCATAGGGGAGGTTTCTCCTTATAGTAGTCAAACATGCTTGATACGCGAAAATCCTTTTGATATTATTATTAGTGCATAGTGTGGAAAAAACATTTGCAAGTATAATATTAATCTTAGCCAGCATACTTACCATTATAGTATGCCTACTATAGCTACCATGTTAAATGGCAGGTTCTACAACTAAAACCGTAAAGGGCTCGTATTGTTTTGTTTGGATTTCCAACAAATAGTCAAGGCTAAGGAACTTCTTTTATCCGAACGGGTACGCCTCTGGAGGGACGTCCCGAGAACCTAACCGGATCTCTGCCAACACAAGGCCGGGTTACCTCTATAACTAGGTAACTAACTGTCATGAGTATGCCATCCCCCGGTCGTAACCGACCTTTGCCGAGGCGCCTCAAATTCCAACGACCACATAAATAAAATATCTGAGCTCCATACCAGAATACCACTTTTTATCCACATAAGTAAAATATCAGAACTCCAAAATACCACTTTTTATCCAGAAGGAAATGTACATACCCCGAGGGTCGCGAACCCCATAATCTTTCCACATCCTTCCTGTTTGGACCATTTCTCGAGGTGTGAGGTTCGATGAAGTCTCGTTCCACAAAGCTTTACACAAAAGCCATGCTTCGATCAACCAATGCTCAATACTTAGCATGTCACATCACAAAATTAGGAATATATCACTAATAACCATTAACTACATAACCTCTAAGCTCGTACGTCTCAGAGAAGGGTGTTAAGATAAGCGAATAAATTCTCCCCCACCAAACAGAAATGTATTTGACAGAAATCAAATTTATATATCAAAATGTAATGTCAAACATACATCCAGACAAGTCCATCGTGGTTTGAATGGAACCGAAGGCACTTCATCCAATTAAGGAAAAAGTCCTTGCAAATCCAGATATCCCCTAATCATGTACGGACTTCCTATCACACAGGGTAATTTCTATACCGGAGCAACTCGGTGCAGAGACAATTAACATGCAATCCTTTCATTTTTGAAAATACCCGGTCTTCAACCACCGTCTTCAAATGCGATTCCATTCCATTGTATCATTACAGAATGGGTTTTACGATTTGATGTCCTCTCCCGGCCCTTTCCGAACAATGAGAGCTTATTTTAAAATATGTGGAAACAAATTTCCATTTTTAATCTTTCAAACAAAAGATCCGCCTTTAAGATCCGATGTGGTTTTCGGATAACCATTTGGAATCCGATCCCGGTCCCATCAAAATTCATATGCCGTCTTAAAGGCAATTTTTGATAGTCGATTATTTAACTATCAAATAACATTCATAAACAACCATCAGATTTAAATAATTTCCCAAATTATTTATTTCAAAATATCTTCGCAAGATATAATTTTTTCTACACTTCAATCCTTTTGAAAACAGTTTTCTATTCACCTTTCTCTCATGGAAATGAATTCCCAAATATTGTTTATTTCCACTAAAAATTACCAAGACTAAATGCTTTAGATTTTAAAATAATTTAAATCACTTTATCTAAAAATATGTACTTTAAAATAAAAACTATTTAAAACATTTATTTAAAATACCAGTTATGAAATTTAATAATAATTTTTCATGTAAAATTTAAGCCAAAACAAATTTAAAAAATAAAAGTTATCGAATTCTATACAAGTTTTCCAAATAAAAACTTTAGCCAAACTATATTTAAAATAAAAATACTTTATAAAATATAAATATTAATAATTATCTTTTTAAATCATAATTACCAATTAACCCTTTGAAATTATTACTACTATAACTAATGTAATAAATATTTAACTTTAAAATTCTAAACACCTTAAATAAATAATTTCTCAAAGACATTCTTTTAAAATAACTTTAAAACTTCCAACTTATACTTAAAAATCTGCTTTAGAAACATACTTGGCTTTTCAAGGAAATACGCTTTTCTTTCACACCTTTTAAAAAGAAACCACTATTTATTTTTAAAACAAATTACTCATTCCTTTATAAACTCCCACCATGATTTATACTTCCAAATATCCACTAATATATTATTTCTCTGTATAAAACCCAGTTTATAAATTCCATAGTCTCATTCTCCTTTTAAAACATAGTTTCAAACATTTAATTAGTTTTCAAATCGATTTCCCAAAACTAACTCCATTTTTAAAATAAATTCCTTTATTTCTCCCAAACCATTTAAAATCCAAATTTTTAAATAAAATTTCAAACTTTTAAACAATGCTACATAAGATCTCAAAATTCATTTATTTCCATTTATTAAAAAATTCTTTTTCCACATACTTGGAAGGATTTCAAAAATCAACCTTTATCCTTTCCAAATTCCTTCTTCTAATTTATCTAATTCACTAAAATTATTTTATTTAAAATTCTCTACTTTAATTTCCTTTCAAAAATCCAATTTTTATATTTCTGGTATTTTAAAATACCAAATATATTCGGGAAAACCATACCTTCAAAAATTTCAATTACCAATATAGTCAATCATAGTTTATCAATAAATCATATCACAACATATGAAATAAATTCACACATTTATGGAATCCAGTTGGATCCCTCCAACCTGTTTCCCTGCATCCACAGATGTTAGCACAATAAAAAAACCAATTCCACTTCAAGGTGGAATATCGCGGTATATGAGGTCATCCGCTATTATGCGGGGCGATAGGGTCTCATCCACTATATAATGCGGGAAATAAATCGCTCCAATATATGCACACACTACTATATATAATATCACCCAAAAGATAAATTATTAAATTCATCCAAGCACATTCAATAATTTAAATTTATTCATTTAAATTAACTAGGCAAACCAAATGGGTGAGAAGATCTCACCTTTGCTCATAGTTTTTGATGTTTGCAATCCATTTCCCTTTCAGCTTATTTTCATGATTTTTGACCATTTATAACATTATACAGTTTATGAATATTTAAAATAATATAACAATTTATTCTTACCATTTAATAAATTGAGTTGACAAATAATTTAATTTTTAACTAATTTTCCTTTTGAATAATCTTTAGTAACTCAAATAATTACATAAGTTAATTAAATAGGTTAATCACCATAAATACGTTTATTTAAACTAAACTAGCAGGTGGAAAATATTTATATATGTATTTATTTGATTCTCCTTTGAAACTACATATACCAAGAAAATAACCTATATATATTTTTATTTTTATCTAACCTTCATAAACTCTATACCATTTTAAAATTCCTATATTTTCAAAATCCTTTATATACACATATTTACCATTTCACTTATATGTATATATTTATTTAATTGAAAATAGACTTATCTTCATTTTACTGTAAAAACTTTTCTGCTTTAATATTCACATATTTGTAAAAATAAAAACTTGGTATAAATACATATATTTAAAACTCATTCTCTGTATACATAAATATTAGATTGAAAATTATAAACTGTTAAAAATATAAGCTATAAACATATTTTTAAAATAAAATTAACTATGCTAGATATTAAATAAATTTAAATTAATCCCAGAAGATACCTACTCGAACGCAGATTCAAAATCCAGAATCTCGACTTCGAAAGGTCACCGTGTCGCCCAGTTTGCACAAAATCACGACGCATCGCCGTCTCCCATCATCTTTTCCACCTTGGCCACTTCCTTATGAATGTCGCGCGCGTCACCAGAAATTTCAAGCTCAAGCCCCATTATGCCAAATCGCGATTTCGAAATCGCCCAACACAGTTGCGAACTTCCCAAAACGAATCCCTACGCATTGCTTCCTTCCCCTTGCTGTCACGAACAATGCAGTTGCTCTTCCTTTCGCCTTCTAATTTTCTTGAATTCGTTTTGAAAAAGAAAAAGGAAACCCGCTTTATTAATTTTTTCAACAATCGGCCATGATTTGATTTGATATTTCGATTTAAGTTGAAATGAAGAGGATGGAATTTTGACTTCTGTTTCTTTTGTTTTTTCTTCGAACAGTTTGATTTTGTTTGCAGAGATAAATGTTCGACATTGACATATATTTTTTCTTCCGACTTTTCTAAACGAATTTCAATTTTTTTATTTTTTTAAAATAACAAAGAAAATACACTTGTATGCAATTTAAATAGGCAGTGAAACACGTGCTCAACATTTCTCTACGTGTTTGTGTGATGACCCGGAATTTTGAGCAATATCAATTTTATAATCTTTGTTAACAATTAAATTGATTTGATCATTTTATATTATAAATTGATAAGTTAAAATTGTTTTAAAGGCCAATAATGATAATTTGACAATATCTATTAACATTTTTTCCTAACAACATAAAATTGGTAAGATTTATCTTTCGAAAGCTAATCAAAATGTTTTCTATTTATAATGTATATATATATATAGGTATATATTATGTATAGGAAGTCTCTAATGTAATAAAAGCTATGTTTTCAAATTGTAATATATATATATATGTATGTATATATATTATGATTTGAAATTGTGTTTTAAAATTCAATATAGTAATATTCAAAATCTTTTCCATTTAAAATGTATATATTTGTATATATATTGGAAATGGAAAAAATATATTGTTTTGAACATAATAAAGTGTTTTCAAACTTTAAATTATATATAGTTTGTAATTTGGAAATTATAATTTGACTTAATACTTTTAAAGTGATATTTGAGATTTAAATGTTTAACAATAAGGATAATTTCTTATTTATTTTATATATATATATTTTAAACTTGAGTTTTAAATAAGATTTAAATTAAAAAGTTCATTTGTTTTTAATATTCTTTCATTTTAAAATTCTAACATAAGATAAATTTGGTTTAGAAATTTTATATATAGAGTGAAAATAAATTTCTCAAGCTTATAAACATATGACACATTTAATTGGATCAAAAGCATAAGTAGTTTATAATTGTTTACATGAAGTCACTTTTATATATTTTTATAAAACTAAAAGCTTAAATTATAAAAAGACAAATACACAATATATACATGTAAATATTTCATAATTACATATACATAACTTAAATAAATTTTTTAAAAAGAATTAACACTTGTAAAACATAAATGAAGCATTTAAAACACTTGTAAGTATATTAAGCTTATTAAAGACATTTGTAAAAGTATAAGCATAGGTGGAAGCTAATTAAAACATAAGGGGACAAATGGCAATTACTCTTTGTAAATTTTAAAAAAATATGAAGAAGAGATTTACTTTTAATCTTCAGCTCAAATTCTTTCTTCATTTCAACTAAAATGAATACAAATCAAAGAACAAAAGAAAGAAATAAAATCTGAAATCTAAGATCTGAAACAAGAAAATCAAAGAAATTAAAGGGCAAATGAAAGTTCAATATCAATGCATGCAAGACCTTCAAATGCAGTCAGGCAAGAAGATTAATCAACAAGCAAACTGAGGTCAGCATCAAGATAAACAATCCAAAGACTAACAACAATATTAAATTCAACATGCAAAAAGAGATTCAGATTAAAATGAGCAAGCCTGGAAAACAAACATCTGTTCTCTGTTCTTTGCTAAATAAGGTGAGTAAACATATTTTAAAAACAGTTTATTGCTGGATTCCATTTTGATATGTGTATGAAAATCATGTTGTTTGCCTGGATTCTTGGATTTAAATTGATGCATGTAGGTGTATGAGTGGTTGATGCCTGTGCAATGCCTGTAAACATACAAATATATGCTCCGTGTATTTTTTTCAGGGTTTGATTTCTCTTTAAAATCCAATATCTCCGTTTTGAATTCAAATTGGCTTATGATTTGTAAATGAAAGTTGTTTGAAATCATGTAACATCTCACCTAAAAATAATTATAGGTATTTAAAATAAATAATTGGCTCAAATTTTCTAAATTTACAGAAAAAAATTGGGTCAAAAATTTAGAATTCAAATTTCAAGTTTTGATTACATGATTAAATTCAATATAGAAAATCATGATTTTTAATGTGTATATCATGATTTTTAGTTTGGAATTTGATGTGCATTTCTGTGTTGAACATTTGGGTTATTTCGAGCAATTTCTGTCGATCTACGGCGAACTAGCCGTCATTATTCGATCTGAAGGTCGAGTGAGTGTAGAGGATCATCAAAAAATTTGCTACGGTGATTTACTATTGATCATGATGGCCAAGAATGATCGGGTAGGGTTTTTATTCACTGTGTTTGTCATGAGCATTCAATTGAATCTCACAATGCTTAAATGTGACCGAAGTTGATCGCATGACATTCTGGAGGTGCTGGAGGTCGTGACGTAGCTACGGAGAGAATGGCGTGGTGTCTCGAGTATTTAATCGTCGGTGGGGATCAGTTATTCTGGTGATGTTGCATTTACAGGTTGGGTTTTTGGGTCGAATATGATTCTCGATCGAATCGTGTCATCTGGGAGCTTACGTTGGGTTGTCGTGGTGGATGTCGACTTGTTAGAGGCCGGAGCGGAGTTCGCCAACGATCTGCGGCGTGGTGCACGTGGATGTGCACGATTGTGTGCATCTGAGTATGGTTTTGGACAAGAAGGTGGGAACCCATGTTTTACTTCGAGAATTTGATGTTATTTCTCGAAGCAGCTGTGATTGGAGTTAACACGGGGCAGACTCGGGGATTTGCCGGGGTTTCCTCGGGGTTTTGCTAGTTTACTCGAGATTTACTCGGGTTTGATCTTTAAGCATAACCAGTTTTTAGAAAATCAGTGAAAACAATGAATATATGATATAAACAAAGAAATTTGATTTTTGGAATGTTTATGAAGTTTTAAACAAAGTAGAACAAGTTTTTACTTATAAAATTAATTTGTTTCAAAGGATAAGTTTTAAATAAGTTTTATATATATTGAAATATAAAAGTTTTTAAAATAAAATAAGTAGGTTTTCAAAAATGAGGTTTGTATTAAATTTATTAAATAACTTTGGGAATCTTTTAAGGATTTTAAAAGTTAATTAGATGTTTAAATTGTTTTAATCATAGTTGATTTCTAAAATGTTTTTTGTACAATAAAGTTTAATGATTAAGATTTAGCAATCAATTATAATAAAGATTTATTATCTTAAGTAATTAAGAGTTTTGATTAATTTAAAAAAATGTAGGTAGATAATTAAGATAATTCAATTATTATTAATAATTAAAGAGTTATTGGTTAATATAAATAATTTAATTAAGATAAATGATTTTCTTAATTAAGGATCTTTTTAATATAAGAAGTTGAGGAATTATTTAATTAAATTTAAATGATTAGTTAAATAATTAAGTAATTAATTAGTGATTAATTAAAGATAATCACTTATGATTTAAATTAATTAAGTGTAGTTACTTGGTGAAGTAATTAAGTAATTAATTACTAGAGGTAATTAAGTAAAAGGTAATTATCTAATAAGATGATTAGAGGTTAATTACTGTGATGCCCCACCTCTATACCCACGCTAGCCAAGAACACTACGGAGTAGTGCTATCAACTAGCATGGAGAATAAGGCTATGGAGGAGTGACCTTCCATGTAATTTCTTTGTGCGAGCACCGATATGTCAGATAGTATAGCATGCATTTCATTTAAGGAGGAAATCCGACATACCGGTACAAACTCAAAGCTACTACACAATGGCTATATATAATCTTCGAAAACAAATATATAAATAAACATAGCACAAATCAGTCATAGACATCCATATCACAAAGGCGACAAAAGATATGAATATATAACACAAAAGAATAGCAACATGTGCTATAAAAAAGAATACATTTAAGAGTCGATATCTCAAATGTATACAACAAAAACTACTAATCTAAGTAGTTAGCCAAAAGTCAGAGTAATAGATCCCTAGAGAGAAGTCAAGCAGTAGCACCTGTAACATCTCGGTCTGACCCGAGTATTATTTCATAAGAAAATAATAAACGGATCAGTCTAGCTATAAATATCAGATGACATGATATAGAATAAGAGATATGTCATAAACGTATAATAACCATAATGGCATACTACTATAAGTATGTAAATGATAATCAACAAGAGATTAATCAATATCACAAGAATCTTCTCAAAGATTCAAATTCACCAAAAAGGTAATGACACACAAATTCACCAATGCACAAAAATTGATAAAACTTATCAATGAAAATCACGAAAATTGGTGAAGCACAAATTCCAGAAATCTACACAAGAAATCCAGAAATCACAAAAAGGGGGAGGCCTATCACAAGAACGGGAGCATGAAAACTCACCAACACGTGTATCACAAAACGAGACGCTATCTCATGGTAACTAACCATTAATTTTGAGCCGAGGCTCCACAAGAATGGCCCGAAGACCGTGGGGCGCTACCCCACATATGTGAGTCGAAACATCACACAAACGGGGTTTAGTCTCCCTCGTAGACAAGAAGACATCGCACAATTGCTAGACTAAATCTCAAAAATGATCGTCATGGATCATAAAGAAGTGTCAATTACACTAAGCTAGTAAATATATGAGTTTAGCCTCATGTCCCATAACCACTTGCTTAACTTAAATATTTACGAACAAATTGTAGATCTTTACTAGAAAATTGTCACAAGAGATTCAATCGAACAAGTCCAAGAATTAACCAACGAAGCAAACGCAAGCGTTTCATACCACTTGTTTTACTAAGCCGTTTAATTAGATTTCTCATCCGTGTGAGGTAAAGGCTTGTATATACTAATAGATTGGAAAACGGTTTAGGAAAAGAGCTTTGTAATAAAATAGTTTTGAAATCGCTTTGATGAAAGAGTTTTGATATTTACTACTAGTATTGAAGCCCTTATATTTTTAAAGGGGCAAATCACAAAAATGATTGTAGAAACAATCAGTCATAAAAATTCACATTCGAAGACGTGAATGAAATCCAAGGAAATCAGCTCAAAATGCATCAAAGTGGAAGTTCCCCTGCGACATAACAAAAATTCAACACAGGAATTAGGCGCGACCAAGATGGTGCGACCTAACACGGCCGAGCTAAAGATGCAATGGAACGACCTATAGGTCAAGCGACCTAAGGTAACACAGGTCGAACGACCTAGTGGAAACGAGGTCAAGCGACCTAGTGGAAACGAGGTCAAGTGACATGAGCGAGCAACCTAAGGGTTGAGCGAGCTAACTTCTGAAACAAGGCCGAGCGACCTAACGAGTCACGACCTACTAGAATGAGCTTGCATAGCCGAGCGACCCAAGGTGAAGCGACCTAGAGGCCAGCGACCTAAAGTGGAAATGGGGACAAGCGACCTAACGGATCGCGACCTAATGTGAAAAAAGGGCCAAACGACCTAACCCATGGCGAACGACTTAAGGTCTAACGACCTAAAGGTGTAAGGCCTAGCAACGTATCAAGGCAATAAGGCGAGCGACCTATAGGGGAGCGACCTAGTGTGCACAGGCCGAGCGACCTAGTGGATAAGCGACTTAAGGTGGTACACCCTAAGTACAAACAGGTCAAGCGACCTAGTGGATGGAACGGCACGACAAAGCGCGACCTAAGCCTTAACGACCTAAGGAAATGCCGAACGACTTAAGGCTAAGGTCCCATATGGTTGAGATCTAGGCATGCCAACGACCTAAAGGCGAAGCGACCTAACGTGTCGCGACCTAAGGATACGCAACCTAACGCTGCCGAGAGAATTAAGGCCGGAAACGACCTATACGCTGCCGAACGACCTAAGGGTTAACAAGCTAAGTGCAGGCTGAGACTTTTCAACGGCCGAATGACCTAAAGTGCAGAAAATGAAAATTCACACGAAAATTGGGGTTTTTCACCAATTCAATCCAAACCAAATGCAAATGTACATGCTAAAGTGATAGGAATTCATTCCCAACAATCCAAGATAGTTATAGACAAGAATGTGAGATAAAAATCTCACCTTTGCACAAAAATCGATGAAGATGAAGCTTGGAAGCAAAGCAAGAATCAACCACAAGCTTGAATCCAATGTCTTCCTTTTGGATTTGGAGTTAGATGTTGGATTTGAAGTTGAAACCTAGGCTTGGAGTTTTAATTTCCCATTCCCTCCTCCATTTTTGATGAAGCTTGAATGTAAAAGAAAATAGAATGAAGTTATGAAGAGAAGGAGTGAAGGTTGGGCCTAATAGGCTAAGTCCAAACCAAAGTCCAAGGCGTAAAAGTAATGAAATTCCACTAACGCCAAACATATCAAAGTTTATACTTAAAAAGATTGCAAACGTCATTTTGAACTCATTGGAAGTGGTCTCGAGTCCTAATTTGACCGTTTGCAAAAAGTAGCTTATCGGACTAAAATCCTACTAACGATAAAATATTTAATTAAAATATTTAAATATTAAATCGATAAATATGCGGGTTGTTACAGACTCCCCTCCTTAAAGAAATTGCGTCCTCGCAATATATAAGATGGAAATAAAAAGTAACAACCATAAAAGCATATTAACACTAAAAGAAATTTTAAATAAGAAGTTCACCTCAAATAGCGTGAGAAAGTAAGTCCGGATGTGTTCGCTCGATGAATTCTCTAGATTCCCAAGAACAATCTTTAGGATTTGAGGACCATTGAACTTTAACAAGCAGAACATCTTTATTTTGAAGGCGCTTGACCTCCGAAGCAATAATACGAATAAGATGTTGCTCATAAGTTAGATTAGGTGAAACTTTAATTTCTTCCACAACACCGGGCTCAAGAATAGAATCGGAATTTCGAAGGCACTTCCGTAATTGAGAAATGTGAAACACGTCATGAATAGCAGAAAACTGAGCAGGTAATAAAAGGCGATAAGCCATGGAACCAATACGTTCGTAGATAGGAAATGGCCCAACATATCGAGGCGCTAACTTTCCCGATCGACTGAAACATACCACACCCTTCATAGGTGAAACACGAACAAACACAAGATCTCCCACAGAAAATTCTAATTTCCTTCTCCGGTTATCGGCATAGGATTTTTGTCTACTCTGGGCTTCTTTCATCCTATGACGAATAAGGTCAATCTTCTCTGTGGAATCACGAATAAAATCTGGAACTAAAACCAGCCTCGAGCCAACAAGAAGGAGATCGGCATGGCCTTCCATAGAGTGCCTCGAAAGAAGCCATACCAATACTAGATTGGAAGCTATTATTATAGGAAAATTCAATGAGAGAAATATGATCTTCCCAACTTCCACCAAAATCAAGAACACATGCACGAAGAAGATTTTCAAGAGTTTGATTCACACGCTCAGTTTGTCCATCGGACTGAGGATGATAAGCGGTGCTAAAATTAAGCTTCGTTCCCAAAGCCTTTTGAAGACTCTTCCAAAATCCACTAGTAAACAATGGATCACGATCACTAGCAATAGAAGTAGGAACTCCATGCAATTTAACTATTTCTTTGATAAAAAGTTTGGCCAAGAGAGGAACAGTTCGATTGGACCGAACGGGAATAAAATGGGCGGATTTAGTGAGTCTATCAACTATCACCCATAAGCTACCATGACCCGAACGTGAACGGGGAAGGCCGTCTATAAAATCCATGGAAATTTGATCTCGCTTCCAAATTGGAATTTCTATGGTTGCAATAACCCACCCGGCCTTTGATGTTTGGCCTTAATGAGTTGGCAAGTCATGTAACACTTAACAAAGTTAGCAATATCAGATTTCATTCTCTCCCAATAATAAAGTCGCTTCATATCCACGTACATTTTACTACTACCGGGATGAATGGTAAATTTAGAACGATGTGAATCTTCTAAAATATCTTTACGAAGATCACAAATATTTGGCACGATAAGTCTACCAAATTTTCGAATATCGCCACGAGAATCAATATCAAAATCTTTCAAACCTTCAATATCAAGTTTATCCCTAAAATTTTGGCCAAAAAGAGCTAATTCGGGATCTAGTTTTTGAGCTTCAAGTATGCGGTCTAAAAGAGAAGGATGAGCCTCAAGGCTACATAAAACAAGAGATGAACATAAATCGGAAACATGATCTCGAATCTCACAAGTGGATAAAACCTCAAGATCATTCCATTCGGATATCATCATGGAAACAACCGCTTGTTGCTTGCGACTAAGTGTATCGACAACACGATTTCCCATTTCGGTAGTATAGAGAATATCAAGATCATAAGATGCAAGAAATTCGAGCCTATGCTGTTGACGCAAATTAAGTTCCTTTTGAGAAAATAGATACTTCAAAGATTTATGATCGGTGTATAAAATAAATTTTTCTCTCAAAAGATAATGATGCCAAATACGAAGGGCGAAAATAATAGCTGCGAGCTCTAAATCATTAGTGGCATATCTAGTCTCGGCTAGCTTTAATTGCCTGGAAGCATAAGCAATAACACGTTCTTTTTGCATAAGAACGGCACCCAAACCAACGCGACTAGCATCGGTATAAACAATAAAATCTTGGTTTCCATCGGGAATCACAAGAATAGGAGCATCAGAAAGGAGTTCTTTCAATTTCTGAAAAGAAGTTTCACATTTGTCCGACCAAATATATTTAACACCTTTCTTGGTCAAAGTAGTAAGAGGCACGGAAATTTTGGAAAAGTCCTTTATGAATCGGCGGTAATAGCCTGCCAAACCAAGGAAACTACGGATTTCCGTCACATTCTCCGGTCTCTTTCAATTTTGAATCGCTTCAATCTTTGAAGGATCCATGGAAATTTCGGATTCGGAAATAATATGACCGAGAAACTTCACAAGCGATTGCCAAAAGTGGCATTTAGAAAATTTTGCTTTTAATTGATTGCTCCTAAGAGTTTCCAGCACAATCCGAAGATGTTTTTCATGCTCCTCCTCGATTTTAGAATACACAAGAATATCATCAATAAAGATGAGAACAAACCGATCGAGGAAGTCTTTGAAAACTCGATTCATGAGGTCAACGAAATAAGCCGGGGCGTTCGTTAAACCAAATGGAATAACAAGCCATTCATAAGATCCATAACGAGTACGGAACGATGTCAAAGGAATACTATCCTCTGCAATACGAAGCTGGTGAAAACCGGTAGCCAAGTCCAATTGTGAAAAGACTCTAGCACCACTAAGTTGATCAAATAGATCATTAATCCGAGGTAAAGGATATTTATTCTTGATAGTAAGATCATTAAGCTTGCGGTAGTCAACGCAAAGCCTAAGTGTACCATGGGATTTCTTCACAAAAATAGCCGAAGCTCCCCAAGGCGAGGAACTAGAGCGAATGAATTGCTTCGTCTCCAATTCGGATAATTGTTTGCGCATCTCCTCATTTTCCTTATTGGACATGCGATAAGGAGGATGAGTAATACGTTGAGCTCCAGGGATGATATTAATTTTGAACTCAATTGCTTGCTTAGGTGGTAGTCCTAAAACGGGCTCAAATATGTCGGAAAATTCACGAAAGACGTGAATACGAGAAATGACATCTTCCTCATCATCATTATCATCATCACGAGGATTTAAAGAATATAAGGTTACAGCCAAAGTGGACTCCGAATCTTTAAGAATAATTGAAATCTGCTCTACAGATTTCGGATGTCGGAGATAAATAGTTCGCTCAGGGCATAGGACATGAGCTTCATAACGGTTACGCCAATCCATACCCAAAATCATTCCAAAGCCTAAATAACGCATGACATGCAAATCGGCTCGGAAAGAAAAATCACACAAAATAACCTCGACATCTTTACAAAGCAAACTAAGAGTTGCGGATCCACCAACCGGATTCGCAATTCTCAAAGAAGTCATTAAAGCAACAACACTTAAAGAAAAAGTATTAACGAGTTCTTTTGAAATAAAAGAATGGGATGCACCCGTATCAAAAAGAACTTGAATAGGTTGATCACGAAATATAATAATGCCATCAAGTACAGAATGAGACATACCTTGACCATGAGATGTGTTGCCAAGGGCTTGAGAAACGTTTAACTTTCCCTCTTTCTTGCCCTGAAGTCTAGGGCAAACATGTATATAATGATCCGGGCTTTTACAATAGCGACCAGATTTGGGCTTTAAACACTTGTTCGCAAAATGGTCTTTAGAACCACAGTTGTAACATTGCCCACTACTAGGGGAAGAAGTCTTTGTAGTAGGAGTTGCTTGCTTACCCTTTTTGTTGGGATAGGGACCTTTGAATTTGTTTGGCCTCTTCTTGTTGTTGAAGTTTGGTTTGGAACCCACTACTTCAACATCGCTTTCCCTATCCGCCTCTTCAAAACGAAGAGCGGTATCAACGAGTTGATCAAAAGAAACTTCTAGCTTTAGAAGTAATGGCTTCTTGAGATTTTTATTCAAGCCATAGACGAATCTTTGATTTTTCTTCAATGGGGTATAATGTATTCAACCCCATACTTAGAAAGAGATTCAAACGATGCAACATATTTTGTCACGGAAGATTCACCTTGAACAAGGTCAATGAAACGGCAAGCCAAAGTCACCTTCTCAGCTTCTGGCACAAGTTTTAACTCGAAGTGTTCCCGGAATTTCTCCCAAGTAAGATCCGCTTCATTAATCTCAGAAATTAGAAGTTCGTACCAGTCTAATGCTCTTTCTTGGAGCATACTAGAAGCCACCTGAGCACGGTGAAGATCAATAAGATTCACGCGAGAAAAGATTCGATCGCATGTTCTTAACCAAGCCTGGACTTTGATAATAGTTTCAGAACCTTTGAATGGTTTCCCACCCAAATTGATAAAATCACTGCACAAACGTGCAAATCCAGACCTAGGATGAGTAGACTCCGGATTAGAACCGGCTGCTTGAGCATTCTTCACAAAGTCGAGAAGTTGCTGGGCAGTCATAAAAACTCCATCCTGGGGAGCAGCACTAGATGGTCCGGCTCTGGGACGTCCTGGTCTAGACATTCTCTTCTTTAAGAAAGAGAGATGAAGAAAAATTATTCTCTAAATAAATATCAAGCAATCTTGCTAGATAAAACAAGGAATCATAGAGGAAATAGGATGAATCGGTACGAAGACTCGAACTAAATCCTAAAGCACGACTCCTAAGATGGACTTAGGACGATGATCCTTGTTAAGTTATTCTACATTGTTCCGAAGTATGGCTCTGATACCAAGCTGTGACGCCCCACCTCTATATCCACGCTAGCCAAGAACACTACGGAGTAATGCTGTCAACTAGCACGGAGAATAAGGCTATGGAGGAGCGACCATCCATGTAATTTCTTTGTGCGAGCACCGATATGTCAGATAGTATAGCATGCATTTCATTTAAGGAGGAAATCCGACATACCGGTACAAACTCAAAGCTACTACACAGTGGCTATATATAATCTTCGGAAACAAATATAGAAATAATCATAGCACAAATCAGTCACAGACATCCATATCACAAAGGCGGAAAAAGATATGAATATATAACACAAAAGAATAGCAACATGTGCCATACAAAAGAATACATCTAAGAGTCGATATCTCAAATGTATACAACAAACACTACTAATCTAAGTAGTTAGCCAAAAGTCAGAGTAATAGATCCCTCGAGAGAAGTCAAGCAGAAGCACCTGTAACATCTCGGTCTGACCCGTGTATTATTTCATAAGAAAATAATAAACGGATCAGTCTAGCTATAAATATCAGATGACATGATATAGAATAAGAGACATGGCATAAACATATAATAACCATAATTGCATACTACTATAAGTATATAAATGATAATCAACAAGAGATTAATCAATATCACAAGAATCTTCTCAAAGATTCAAATTCACCAGAAAGGTAATGACACACAAATTCACCAATGCACAAAAATTGATAAAACTTATCGATGAAAATCACGAAAATTGGTGAAGCACAAATTCCAGAAATCTACACAAGAAATCCAGAAATCACAAAAAGGGGGAGGCCTATCACAAGAACGGGAGCATGAAAACTCACCAACACGTGTATCACAAAACGAGACGCTATCTCATGGTAGCTAACCATTAATTTTGAGCCGAGGCTCCACAAGAATGCCCGAAGACCGTGGGGCGCTACCCCATATATGTGAGTCGAAACATCACACAAACGGGGTTTAGTCTCCCTCGTAGACAAAGAGACATCGCACAATTGCCAGTCTAAATCACAAAAATGATCGTCATAGATCATAAAGAAGTGTCAATTACACTAAGCTAGTAAATATATGAGTTTAGCCTAATGTCCCATAACCACTTGCTTAACTTAAATATTTACGAACAAACTGTAGATCTTCACTAGAAATTTGTCACAAGAGATTCAATCGAACAAGTCTAAGAATTAACCGACGAAGCAAACGCAAGCGTTTCATACCACTTGTTTTACTAAGCCGTTTAATTAGATTTCTCATCCGAGTGAGGTAAAGGCTTGTATATACTAATAGATTGGAAAACGGTTTAGGAAAAGAGCTTTGTAATAAAATAATTTTGAAATCGCTTTGATGAAAGAGTTTTGATATTTACTACTAATATTGAAACCTTTATATTTTTAAAGGGGCAAATCACAAAAATGATTGTAGAAACAATCAGTTACAAAAATTCACATTCGAAGACGTGAATGAAATCCAAGGAAATCAGCTCAAAATGCATCAAAGTGGAAGTTCCCCTGCGACATAACAAAAATTCAACACAGGAATTAGGCGCCACCAAGATGGTGCGACCTAACACGGCCGAGCTAAAGATGCAATGGAACGACCTACAGGTCAAGCGACCTAGAGGCCGTCGACCTAAAGTGGAAATGGGGTCAAGCGACCTAACGGATTGCGACCTAATGTGAAAAAAGGGCCTAACGACCTAACCCATGGCGAACGACTTAAGGTCTAACGACCTAAAGGTGTAAGGCCGAGCAACATATCAAGGCAATAGGGCGAGCGACCTATAGGGGAGCGACCTAGTGTGCACAGGCCGAGCGACCTAGTGGATAAGCGACTTAAGGTGGTACACCCATAGTCCAAACAGGCCAAGTGACCTAGTGGATGGAACGGCATGACAAAGCGCGACCTAAGCCTTAACGACCTAAGGAAATGGCGAACGACTTAAGGCTAAGGACCCATATGGTTGAGATCTAGGCATGCCAACGACCTAAAGGCGAAGCGACCTAACGTGTCGCGACCTAAGGATACGCAACCTAACGCTGCCGAGAGAATTAAGGCCGGAAACGACCTATACGCTGCCAAACGACCTAAGGGTTAACAAGCTAAGTGCAGGCTGAGACTTTTCAACGGCCGAACGACCTAAAGTGCAGAAAATGAAAATTCACATGAAAATTGGGGGTTTTCACCAATTCAATCCAAACCAAATGCAAATGTACATGCTAAAGTGATAGGAATTCATTCCCAACAATCCAAGATAGTTATAGACAAGAATTTGATAGGAATTTCAGCTATTTCTTATTTATTTGAAAACCCTAGACACTATTATAATATCACTGGATTTCCTATCAAATGTTTTGGTTGGTGTAAGGTAAAAACTTTTCCATGTTTATGTGTGGGAAGTCTTATGTGATACCTTTCTTTTCAAAGGATTTTCTAAAGTTAAGCAATTTTAAATCGTTTACTCACACCAGACCCCTGTCTGATACAAGTGTTTATTTTCTGTTTTATTAAACTCTTGGGTACTTAAATTATTTATGAGTAGTCGAGGGATTCACGTTAGCCTTGACGAATTCTGGAGGAGCTTTGGAGCAGGAGGCTTCAGTGTGTAGATATATAGATAGAATTTCCGATGTGATGTTATTCTGTATTGATGTTCTTGTATTGTACATAGAACAGAAATGTTATAACTGTCTAAATTGAGATGTATAGTTTTATACTCTGATGTGTATGATACTATGTATATGTTATGTATTATATTTCATTCGTTCCGCTGTGAGATTCTGATGTGTTGTTGTTCTTTCTTCTCTTTCTTTTCTTCTTCTATCCCTTTCTTTCTTGAGTAATGATGCGTCTTTCTGGTGATAGAAAGGCAGGCCACTACCGTTGGTATCAGAGCACTAGGTTGAGTGAATACCTAGGCTTTGGAGTGACTTCTTTCTTTAGAGAGCATACTTGTAATTTATATATATATATATATATATATATATATATATATATATATATATATATATCTACCTAATCTGTTGGGTTATCTGTTTGGATTTTCCAATATAGGTTATAAAGGTAGATAAGGCAGGAGTGTGAGTAACACGACTACCACTAATGGAAGAGGCTCATATGTTGTGGTTGGAGGTGTATTTGTCGAGATTGTAGACCTAATACCATCTCGGATAAGATTTGTAGATTGGTGAAAGGATTTCATTGATCCCAGAGAAAGTCTTTTCAAGGATTGGAGTATATTCTAGAAGTGTAAGGTTGGTTTGTTCTCGAGTGAGCAAAAATTCCAAGAGTTGAATCTATTAGCTGAGCGGAAGCAAGTGATGGTATCTTGGTGACTTCAGGAAGGAATAGCTATGTGGTGAGATGCAGTATCCATAGATGGTTCTGAAGATGTTCTTTTGGAGCAAGATAAAGATGGTGTTAAAGGAACAGTGATGCCTACTGCAAGGAAGATTCAGATGTTTAGGGATCTTCTAGATCTCGAATATAGAAGTCTTATCTATATTGAAGTATGAGACTAAGGTCGATGAGTTACCTCATTTCAGACATGGTCTCATTGTTTCCCTTAAGAAGAACAAGTGGTTGGTGTTGGTTTGGAGCCCGAGTTTCTTGAGAAGATGTCTACCCGTCTCAACGATCTTTTAGTGGAATTGGGTGATAGTTTTGTTTTTCAAAGAGCTTTTGGTTAAGGAAGATTTTTTGGCTTAGCAGTATCAGTGAGATGAAGTTTGGAAGCAGTAATGTGGATCCTCTTCTTCGATGATTCAGAAATCTTTGGGATTCTACTATCGGCAGTCCAGGCAGATAGTGAAGGCTTATCCACTTCTTTGGAAGGCCCAGCAGAGCGAGATATTTGTTAGTGATCTATCAGTTTTTCAGATAAATAAGCCATTCTGGAAAGATTGACCTCGATTAAGAAAGCTGTTCTAGTTGGTGAAGAGAGAACAGTTTCTTTGGAATTCTGTACTGGGTAAGATGGCGAAAGTGACTTGCGATTCATTTGGGAAATCTTTGAGTATTCTTTGGTATGATATTTGAGGAATCTCATGTGGAGGTAAAAGCTATTAAAGTAGGCAGAGATTATCCAATGGTTTTTGAGGAAATCAGAAGTCTACTCGCATCGGAGATTGAGTTTTCTTATCGACTTGGATTCCAGAAGCAATACTAATGATTCAACCTAGTAGAGGAAGGGCGCTTTGAGAGAGATGAGTTTGGTGAAGTTGCTCGAGATTCTTTGGAGAGGGATTGATCGCATCTAGTTTTCTAGTTAAGATTCTGCTGGGATGTTTTAACCAAGTAGAATGGTCACTAAGATTTTATGGGTCGGATAAACAGTGTATGGAGAAAATTTGTGCTCGAGTTCTTCGATGGTATTCTCATCTACTCCAGATCAGAGTTGTGCAGCGGAAGCGAGATAGCAGTTATTCCAGAATGGGAGCAACCGGGAGTTGCAGTTTTCTTAGATTAGAGGATTTCTACGGGAAATTCAAGCATGAAGGAATTTTCAGGATTTGGAAGGTAAGGTTGTCAAGTGCAACTGTTTTGGCTATTCCAGATAAGAGAAGTAGGTCTGAAGTCCACTAATACTTGCGGAGTAGAGTTGTGTTTTGGATTTTGGCAATTTTTTTTGGGAGAACCATTTTGTTGGGTAGGACCTGGAGATTTGATTGATTTTGGTCCAGGTTGTTTCAAGTAACATCAGCAAGGGATTAAGCTGATCGGGAAAGATGGAGGTGACCTAGGATCACCAGAAGGGTTATGCAGTTAAGAATTGAGGAGATTTGGAATGTGAAGTTGGAATTTGGATATTGCTTTAGTTTTATCCGATCAAAGGAGATATAAGATTGGGTAAAACTGGAGATCTAGCTCCGGAAGTATTTTGAGATTTTCCTGTGTTCTCTAGAGATTAGACTTTGATCTACGGGATTGAATTGCCAGTTCGGATAGCTGGAATTCATTGTATTTCACGTATCTCTGAGGAAATACATGTATGATTCATCACGAGTGATAGAATCAGCAGTTCAGAAGGATATGGCAGTTGAGCTGGTCTTGAGTTTAGTCTGATGTTTTGTTCAGATTTGTAGGTCTAGATGAGAAAGAGTTCTGGGTTATAGTGGTATAGTTACTTAAGGTCCTGTAGAGCGAGTATTCCAGTATAGGTACCTGGAAACTCTAGATAATATAAGGAAGTTCTATCCAGAATTTTGTCTGGATAGTTAAAATTGTTTGTTTGAATTGGTTGCTATGATAGCTGTTTGAAATTAAAACTTTTGCTGGGTTATTAAATTATCTCTGCTTTTAAATTTCGGGGACGAAATTCTTTTAAGGGGAGTCGAATGTGATGACCCGGAATTTTGAGCAATATCAATTTAATAATCTTTATTAATAATTAAATTGATTTGATCATTTTATATTATAAATTGACAAGTTAAATTTTTTTTAAAGGCTAATAATGATAATTTGACAATATCTATTAACATTTTTTCCTAACAACATAAAATTGGTAAGATTTATCTTTCGAAGGCTATTCAAAATGTTTTCTATTTATAATGTATATATATAGGTATATATTATGTATAGGAAGTCTCTAATGTAATAAAAGCTATGTTTTCAAACTGTAATATATATATATATATATGTGTGTGTGTGTATGTGTGTGTGTGTGTGTATGTATGTATATATGTCTATATATTGTGATTTTAAATTGTGTTTTAAAATTCAATATAGTAATATTCAAAATGTTTTCATTTAAAATGTATATATTTGTTTATATATTGGAAATGGAAAATAATAATATTGTTCTGAACTTAATAAAGTGTTTTCAAACTTTAAATTATATATAGTTTGTAATTTGGAAATTATAATTTGACTTAATACTTTTAAAGTGATATTTGAAGATTTAAATTTTTAACAACAAGGATAATTTCTTATTTATTATAGATATATATATTTTAAACTTGAGTTTTAAATAAGATTTAAATTAAAAAGTTCTTTTGTTTTTAATATTCTTTCATTTTAAAATTCTAACATAAGATAAATTTGGTTTAGAAATTTTATATATAGAGTTAAAATAAATTTCTCAAGCTTATAGACATATGATACATTTAATTGGATCAAAAGCATAAGTAATTTATAATTGTTTACATGAAGTCACTTTTATATATTTTTATAAAACTAAAAGCTTAAATTATAAAAAGATAAATACACATTATATACATGTAAATATTTCATAATTACATATACATAACTTAAATAATTTTTTTAAAAAGAATTAACACTTGTAAAACATAAATGAAGCATTTAAAACATTTGTAAGTATATTAAGCTTATTAAGGACATTTGTAAAAATATAAGCATAGGTGGAAGCTAATTAAAACATAAGGGGACAAATGGCAATTTCTCTTTGTAAATTAAAAAAATAATATGAAGAAGTGATTTACTTTTAATCTTCAGCTCAAATTCTTTCTTCATTTCAACTAAAATGAATACAAATCAAAGATCAAAAGAAAGAAATAAAATCTGAAATCTAAGATCTGAAACAAGAAAATCAAAGAAATCAAAGGGCAAAGGAAAGTTCAACATCAATGCAAGACCTTCAAATGCAATCAGGTAAGAAGATTAATCAACAAGCAAACTGAGGTCAGCATCAAGATAAACAATCCAAAGACTAACAACAATATTAAATTCTACATGCAAAAAGAGATTCAGATTAAAATGAACAAGCCTGGAAAACAAACATCTATTCTCTGTTCTTTGCTAAATAAGGTGAGTAAACATATTTTAAAAACAGTTTATTGCTGGATTCCATTTTGATATGTGTATGAAAATCATGTTGTTTGCCTGGATTCTTGGATTTAAATTGATGCATGTAGGTGTATGAGTGGTTGATGCCTATGCAATGCCTGTAAACATACAAATATATGCTCTGTGCATTTTATCAGGGTTTGATTTCCCTTTAAAATCCAATATCTCCATTTTGAATTCAAATTGGCTTATGATTTGTAAATGAAAGTTGTTTGAAATCATGTAACATCGCACCTAAAAATAATTATAGGTATTTAAAATGAATAGTTGGCTCAAAATTTTTAAATTTGCAGTAAAAATAAAATTGGGTCAAAAATTTATGAATTCAAATTTCAAGTTTTGATTACATGATTAAATTCAATATAGAAAATTATGATTTTTAATGTGTATATCATGATTTTTAGTTTGGAATTTGATGTGCATTTCTGTGTTGAAATTTGGCTTATTTCGAGCAATTTCTGTCGATCTACGGCGAACTAGTCGTCATGGTTGGATCTGAAGGTCGAGTGAGTGCAGAGGATCATCAGAAAATTTTCTACGGTGATTTACTGTTGATCGTGATGGCCAAGAATGATCGGGTAGGGTTTTCTTCCCTGTGTTTGTCGTGAGCATTCAATTGAATCTCATAATGCTTATATGTGACCGGGGATGATCGCATGAAGTTCTGGAGGTGCTGGAGGTCGTGGCGTAGCTATGGAGAGAATGGCGTGGTGTCTCGAGTATTTGATCATCGGTGGTGATCAGTTATTCTGGTGATGTTGCATTTACAGGTTGGGTTTTGGTGTCGAATGCGATTCTCGATCGAATCGTGTCATCTGGGAGCTTGCGTTGGGTTGTCGTGGTGGATGTCGACTTGTCTGAGGCCGGAGCGGAGTTCGCCAGCGATCTGCGGCGTGGTGCACGTGGATGTGCACGATTGCGTGCATCTAAGTATGGTTTTGGAGAAGAGGTGGAAGCTCGTGTTTTACTTCGGGAATGTGCTGTTTTTTCTCGAAGCAGTTGTGATTGGAGTTAAAACGGGGCAGACTCAGGGATTTATAGGGGTTTGCTCGGGGTTTTGCTAGTTTCTCGAGATTTACTCGGGTTGGTCTTTTAAGCATAACCAGATTTTAGAAAATCAGTGAAAACAATGAATAATGATGTAAACAAAGAAATTTGATTTTTGGAATGTTTATAATGTTTTAAACAAAGTAGAACAAGTTTTTACTTATAAAATTAATTTGTTTCAAAGGATAAGTTATATATATATATTGAAATATAAAAGTTTCTAAAATAAAATAAGTAGGTTTTCAAAAATGAGGGATGTATTAAATTTATTAAATAACTTTGGGAATCTTTTAAAGATTTTAAAAGTTAATTAGATGTTTAATTTTTTTTTTTTAATCATAGTTGATTTCTAAAATGTTTTAAAAAAAAATAAAGTTTAATGATTAAGATTTAGTAATCAATTATAATAAAGATTTATTATCTTAAGTAATTAAGAGTTTTGATTAATTTAAAAAAATGTAGGTAGATAATTAAGATAATTCAATTATTATTAATAATTAAAGAGTTATTGGTTAGTATAAATAATTTAATTAAGATAAATGATTTTCTTAATTAAGGATCTTTTTAATATAAGAAGTTGAGGAATTATTTAATTAAATTTAAATGATTAGTTAAATAATTAAGTAATTAATTAGTGATTAATTAAAGATAATCACTTATGATTTAAAATAATTAAGTGTAGTTACTTGGTGAAGTAATTAAGTAATTAATTACTGGAGGTAATTAAGTAAAAGGTAATTATTTAATAAGGTCATTAGAGGTCAATTACTTTATGCAAGTAGTTAAGTGGAAGTGATTAAGGGTTAATCACTTAGTAATTAATTAAGGGAATTAATTAATATAATTAATTAAAGGTTTAAATTAATTAATTAAAGAATAATTAATTAAAGAATTAAAGGTAATTAATAAGTGATTAATTACTTGTTAGATAATTAATTAAAAGGGATTTAATTAATAGAAGTAATTATTAATTAAATAATTAAATAATAATTAATAACTAAAGGAAAATTAATCTATAATTAAGTTTTGATTAATAAATGTAATAAAAAAGTAATTAATCAAGTGAGATTAATTGAAGAGTAATTAATCAAGTATGATTAATTAAAAAAGGGTAATTAAGAGATAATTACTTAGGGTAATTAAAGAATAATTAATCAAGTATGAATAATTTAAAGGGTAATTAAGAGATAATTACTTGGTATAATTAAGAAGTAATTAATCAAGATGATTAATTAAAATTGTAATTAAGGAATACTTACTTAAAGTAATTAAGAAATAATTAATCAATGGAGATTAATTAAAGTGGAAAATTAAGTGATGATTAATTAATTAATTAATTTGTAATCAATTAATGGTAAGTAAGTTGGATTAATGATAATCCAAGTGATTAAATGAGGAATTAATTTAATTAATGATTAATTATATTAATTTAGTTTGATCAAACTTTGTGTATGAATGGGTAAATGATATTGAATGATACTGAATGTCATTGGTTGATATTTGCTTGTTTGAATGTGATATATCTGAGATGTGATATATATGCTGCTTTGTGATATGTGTGGATGGATTAGATAATAGTGGATTATCCATCTGTGTATTATAATCATCCATTTATGTAAGTGATATTCTGAATATCTACTGTTTAAACCCTTAAGTACAACTTGGACATTAAAATGGCGTTTTGGATTCGGTGAGAACGGGATCGGATTTTATATCCGAAAACCACATCGATCCAAATTAACGTTAGGTCGTAAATCCATGAAGTGAAGACTCGAAGTGTAAGAACTATATATCGTTATAACTCCAAGGGTGATTCCAGAATGAGTTTAACGAAGATAGTACTTTCAGATTCGAGATGAAGATTCAAAGTGGAAGGGCTATTGTCGTTAACTCTGAGGGTGATTCCAAAATGAGTGTAATGAGATAGTGCCTTCGGTTCCGTTCGAACCCGGAACGGACTTGTATGGATTGAATGCTTTCAGAACATCGTCAAGTGGACGATGAGCATTCTAAAATAGATGTGTCCTATAAAGGTAATTATAGCCTCAAGCCTCATCAACCAGGAATGGCTAAAACAGGGGAGGTGCAGCAAGGTAAAGTGAGTCGCGCTCAAGTAGGACAAGATTTAACCCTGTCTAGATGTCCCTTTTTATTCGGTTGTGTGGGCAGTTGGATCTGCAGCCAACTGCGGGGTTGTCTTGTTCGGGACTATTCAGTAAGGAATGGTTCCGGCCTTGTGTTGCAGGGGATTTAGGGTGGATCCTCAGTACATTGATCTAGGCCACGTACTGTGACGGGCGGTACCCCAGTAGCCCTGCCATTGATGGAAACCCATTCTTCCTACGTGCCCTTATGGTTTTGATTGTATTACCCACTTTTGTGGCTAGTAGCTAGAATTTAATCATGTAACAATTTCAGCTATTTCTTATTTACTTGAAAACCTTAGACACTATTATAATATCACTGGATTTCCTATCAAATGTTGGTTGGCGTAAAGTAAAAACTTTTCCATGTTTATGTGTGGGAAGTCTTACGTGATATCTTTCTTTTCAAAGGATTTTCTAAAGTTAAGCAATTTTAAACCGTTTACTCATACCAGACCCCTGTCTGACCCAAATGTTTATTTTCTGTTTTATTAAACTCTTAGGTACTCATATTATGTATGAGTATCGAGGGATTCAGGTTAGCCTTGACGAATTCTGGAGGAGCTTTGGAGCAGCAGGCTTCAGTGTGTAGATATATAGATAGAATTTCCGCTGTGATGTTATTTGTTATTGATGTTCTTGTATTGTACATGGAACAAAAATGTTATAACTGTCTAAATTGAGATGTGTAGTTGCATACTCTGATGTATATGATACTATGTATATGTTATGTATTATATTTCATTCGTTCCGCTGTGAGATTCTGATGTGTTGTTGTTCTTTCTTCTCTTTCTTTTCTTCTTCTATCCCTTTCTTTCTTAACTAATGATGCGTCTTTCTGGTGATAGAAAGGTGGGCCGCTACAGTTTGTGCTTGCAACAGTGTTGCAAAAAAATTATATTATATATATTTTGAATTTAAATTCAAATTTAATTCGTCTTGAATTCACAGCTTAAAATCTCGAACTCCTATCCAGGCGTTCCAAAACCCCTATTCCGAACGCAATGGAAACAGTTCCGAGTCCTAATTCGATCGTATGGAGAAGATAGTTTTTTGAACTCGGCTATTATAATAAATTTCGATATAAATTTCAGCGCGTTTACTTGTCATACGATCGCACGACAACTCTGAATGCTACGAAAATTGAATTCGATAATAATACACTATTAAGAATCCATTGGAACTGGTTTCGTCGAAATCCGTGATTGTGCCTCGGAAGGCTATTTTTAAATATCGATTTAAACAATATATTTTTAAAACTAAACAAATTACTTTCAAATTCAGTTTTAACACATTTGTTATCTTTAGTATCACTATTATAAATTTTATAAGCCCTCAATTTATTTTTCAACAGGCCTGAAATTCCAGATTCAACAATTTTTCCCAATTTCCAGTAATTGATTCAATATTTAAATTATCCAATAAATAGCGATATTTGAAATTCGAGTTAGAAACTAAGTTTTAAATATTTAAAATCAATTAAACATCCAATTTCAAATATCTAGAAATTTTGGATCGTCACATTCTTTCTCCCTTAAAAGAATTTCGTCCCTGAAATTACTAGCTAAGAAGAATGATCCATATTCCGTTCACTATTTTCCCAATCCAAATAGTTTTTAACAACTTCCCAAAACCCGACAGTTTCAACTTTCCAAAACAATTTTTATTAAAGACACTATCATTCTTACAAACTTTCCAAACTTAACCATAAGTTCCAAACAATATTATTTTCTCAACAATTCAAATCTAAATTTAAATCCAAATTTCTCAAATTTTTCTATCTCCCTAAATTTTCGAATTTTTTTGCCAATGTCTCCTTTGCGCGGCTAGCTCGGTACAACTACAAAATGCCTCTACGGGCCCCTAGATTTCAAAAGAAAACAAAACGCCAAGTGATTAGACCAGAAAATCATCAAATTTCATACAGAAATTCAAATATATACCTTTTTGTTGGACAATTCAAATTTATCTTCAGAAATCAAAACATCCATTTATCCTTTGCCTTTAGATACCCGTATGCTACTTAGCAACAATGTCCAATTACAACATTCAAAATCATTTTATACATTTCTTTACAAAAGTTTCAATATCCATTTCATTCAAGTCCGTACAATGCACATATATTATCCGTACGCAATACCAAATTCGATCGCTCACTCGATCACACAATTTCACTTCCGAACTAGCATCGTCTATCTGACTTCCTAGTGCGGACTCAGATCTTGTTTCTTGATCAGAAACCTTCATTCTCCTTACATAGCCACAAACTATGATAGAGAATTTCCAAAATCAACCAAAAATCCATATCCAGGGTTCACCATCGAAAATCGAGTGAAAAATCCCAACTCGGATTAATATGACTATCTCAAAATTCTGCGCTCGAAATTGGATCAAATTGCTATGCGAATAAAGTAATATACATACATCCCACGTATGTATTTCTAATTGATTATTAACTATATCAATTCTCTATTATTCACATTTATATTGATTTCTATCCAAAATTTTCATTTCCCACACTTTTATTCACTCCTTTCAAATACTTACTTAGTATATTTTCCCAATTCCAGATTTTACTTAAGAATTTCACCATTTATTTCTTAAGTTCAATATAAGTATTTTATAGACTTTCTTATATTTATTTTCTACTTCATCACTTTGGTTTTATGTCCATTTATATTCACTTGCATTTCAATTTCATTTGAATCCAGTTTATCTTAAAATTCTGAATACTGAATTTTTATCAACTATCCTTCATTCATATCTAATCCATATCATCATTTTATTTGACTCAAGTTTTAAATCCCATTCTGAATTCAATTTTTATCTTTAATTCTTAATTTATTTCCAAATCAAATTAAATATTGAATTCTATTCACCCTTTATCAAACCCATTTCTTTAATTAGTTCCATTTACTAATTTATTTTTAAATCTCAATGGTTTTTATTTCCAAACTTTAATTTATTTTTAGTCTACTTTGTCTTAATTCCACAACTTCACTTTACTTACATAATTTTAAATTAAATATCAGCCCAATATTCTTTTTCAGTTTATTTGCTTGCCCATTAATATCAACTAGTTTACTTACAAACTTTATTTCAGTCCTTTGTATTATTTAGTCCAACCCGAACTAATTCTTCTACTCCACCTAATTTAACACAATTCAAATTCAATTCCAATGTTCATCTTGATTTCCATTTACTTTATTTAACTCAATTCAATTACATTCCATTTTCGTTCAAAATTTTAAACTTATATAAGTTTATACTTATTAAATTTCCATTTTCTAACTTCTTTTAATTCTTTTCAATTAATTTATCTTACCTTCCAACTTATTTTGTTTTCACACTTACTTTTATTTAACCCTTCCAAGATGAATCTTATTCTGACTAATTTCAACACTATTTTATTTAACCTGTTAGGCTTAAATTTCCCATCCAATTAATCTTTTCCAAACCCTTATAAGTTTTTTAAACTTACAAATATTCCATAACCATTTTTAAATACAATTCCAAAGTTTAAATAATCACTTAAGTATTTCAAAACCATTTTTGAAATCAAATATATCCAAAATCCTTTGGTAAATTCACTTATCTCTTTGAATTTCAAAATCAAACCCATTTTTGCAAACAACTCCAATTTTAAAACAATTTGGCAGTAATTCCTCTCTTGGAAACTCGAAAATGAACACCGATGATGTCGCGATCACCATCTGAGTTTTTTTCCAATGACCGAAAAGAGTTTAGTGCCTTTACTCCTTTCAAACATATGTTTCCAAATATTTTTAAATTCCAAATCCCACTATATTTCGTATCCAATCCAAAAATACTTCCCAAATAATTTCACCATTATTTTTCTAAAACCTTTGAAAATCATTTCCAAACCCAAAAGGAATTAAATTTCTCAAAATTTCAAATCCCAAATCCTTTCAATCCATATTCAAAAATTACTTTGGAATTTTTGTTTCATTTCCAATTATAAACCACATTTATAATTTATATTTACAAATCCCTTTTTGTTATATAAATTTATTCCTTAGCTTTTAGTTATGATTTCAATTTCTTATTCAATTTTTTACACAACAATGATAATAATTTAATATTATCATTTCCTAATAACAAAGCAACCATATATAACTATAATAATTTACGAAAAATTATTTCTTTTATATACAAAAGTAATTTGGGTAAAATTATTTCATTTACCCTATTTTAAAACAATACTATGTCGGTTTATCTTGTTTAAGAGCTTAGAAACCCCTATCGCTAAAATGGCGTCCCACATATCGACCAGAATCTATAAATACTAAACCGACAAGTCAACACAATATAATAACAATTTTTATATTCATTGACAAATACGCGTTCTATTAATACACACAAACTCATTCTAGAGTACTACAGACTCTATTTCTAATGACTAATCCCCAACAGAGCCAACGTTCTCTCTTAACCTTCAGCTCTAATACCAAAATTGCAACGACCCAATTTTTCGACGTCCGAAAATCAACATCAATACGTCCACTGTATAATATGCCGAACAATCAAATGTCGGAAAACCGAACCGTTAGGGTTAAAGGAGAAGGAGGTAGAAGAAGAAATAGAAACAATATTAGAATCTCACAATCGCAGCGGAACAATATATAATAGATGAATAATTAATCTTTAAACAAAAGAACTATATAAGTTTATACATTACTGAAAGAAGCTATGCTATAGGATCGAGTAATATGGATAAACTATTTGTGCAGAATAAGTAAGTTAATAGTAAAAGCAGTAAAGTAAATGACACCAGAGATTTTTATACTGGTTCAAACTCCCGTTCTACGTCCAGTCCCAGACTCCTTCTGGATTTAACTTAGCAATCCTCACTTAACCCGGAATAATAGGTTTACACCGCCTGAGCAACCGAACAGGACTTCAACCGCCTAAGCAACCGAATAGGACTTCTACCGCCTAAGTAAACGAACAGGACTTCTTTACAAATAACAAATGTATCTGACTGTAGTGTGTTTTTAAATAACACGAATAAGTCAATTAAGTACAATCTTTCTATAATCTTCTCATTTATGATATATAGTGTGACGTTCTTTGAGAATTGTGGAAGATAAAGTGATCAGTGATCAAAGTATGTAAGCAATTTGAGTGTAATTTGAAAACTGAAGAATAGATGAGAATTCAAGAATAGTAAAAGTAGATTCGGTTAATTGTTTGTTGAATTCTGTAATCTATTTATGGTGTATAAAGGGTTGCAACTATAGATGACAAGTTATATTGAAAATAACAGGTGCAACAATTGATTTCTGAAAATGTTTCTCTTCGATGAATAGAAGTGACTATTCAAGAAAATGGCAGTTAGAGATATTCAGACGTTTGAATTAAAATAACTCAGACTTCCGAATTAGATTGAAACGCAGACAGAAAGCTTCTAGGAAAATTTTGACCTTTTTCAGACGTTTTAATATTTTCATTCAGACGTCTGAATATTGTGTATTCTAGTTTCAGCATTCAGACGTCTGAATGACATTATTCAGGCATCTGAATTTAGACATTCGTGCATATGTGTGCATATGTGTGTGTTACATTTATACATATATCGATTCAGGAGAGATTTTAACAAAATTCACCTAAGACTCAAAATAAATTAATATAATTATTACACCGATTTTAAAGTCCTGTCTCATTGTAGTATATATTCTCTTTTTGTCGTAGCAGTCGTCAAATCTATATGTCGTAGTGATAGCTTTGTGTCATGAATCAAAATCAAGTCTCAACAATTACATCATCGGAGTACAACATCAACAAAACATAACACTGGGCAGTTATGATAACTTATTCACATGGAAACTGAATTTGCAGCAAACCGTACACAACGGATAATACATCATATACGCGTGATACGTCTTGCCTTCCAGCTTGTCTCCTGATATCCACAGCATACTTTTCCGACTTAGCCCTAGAACTACTGATAACCTGACTCTAGGCTACCCGTATGGAAAATTAGGGGCACCCAGAGTTTAGAAAAGGGAACAATAAACTTCGAGTCAGTCAAGGGATTGGTGTGAGAACTTAAAATAGTTATTTGTACAAAAATAAATCCGTTCATGTATTTGGAAAATGAAACTACCATAAGGTCTTCTAGCACACACTCAAATGCAATCACACACATAGGGGAGGTTTCTCCTTATAATAGTCAAACATGCTTGATACACGAAAATCAATTTGATATTATTATTAGTGCATAGTGTGGAAAAAACATTTGCAGGTATAATATTAATCTTAGCCAACATACATACCATTATAGTATGCCTACTATAGCTACCATGTTAAATGGCAGGTTCTACAACTAAAATCAGTAAAGGGCTCATATTGTTTTGTTTGGATTTCCAACAAATGGTCAAGGCTGAGGAACTTCCATTATCCGAATGGGTACCCCTCTTGAGGGACGCCCCGAGAACCTAACCGGATCTCTGCTAACACAAGGCCGGGTTACCTCTATAACTAGGTAACTAACTGTCACAAGTATGCCATCCCCAGGTCGTAACCGACCTTTGCCGAGGCACCTCAAATTCCAACAACCATATAAGTAAAATATTTGGGCTCCATACCAGAATACCACTTTTTATCCACATAAGTAAAATATATGGACTCCATACCAGAATACCACTTCTTATTCAGAAGGAAATGTACATTCCCTGAAGGTCGTGAACCCCATAACCTTGCCGCATCCTTCCTGTTTCGACCATTTCCCAGGTGTGAGGTTCTATGATGTCTTCTTCCACAAAGCTGCGCATTACACAAAAGCCATGCTTCGATCAACCAATGCTCAACACTTAGCATGACACATCACCAAATTGGGAATATATCACTAATAACCATCAACTACAATACCTCTGAGCTCGTACGTCTCAGAGAAAGGTGTTAAGCTAAGAGAATCAATTCTCCAACACCAAACAGAAATATTTGATACAAATCAACTTTATATCTCAAAGTGTAATGTCAGACATACATCCATATAAGTCCATCCTGGATTTAATGGAACCGAAGGCACTTCGTCCAATTAAGGAAAAAGTCCTTGCAAGATATAAATTTTTATACACTTCAATCCTTTTGAAAACGGTTTTCTAATCACCTTTCTCTTGCGGAAATGAATTCCCAAATACTTTTTATTTCCACTGAAAATTACCAAGGCTAAATGCTTTAGATTTTAAAATAATTTAAATCAGTTTATCTAAAAATATGTACTTCAAAATACTTAAAATAAAAACTATTGAAAGCACTTTATTTATAATACTAGTTATGAAATTTAATAATAATTTTTCATGTAAAACTTAAGCTGAAACAAATTTAAAAATAAAAGTTATTGAATTCTATACAAGTTTTCTAAATAAAAACTTTAGCCAAACTATATTTAAAATAAAAATACGTTACAAAATATAAATACTAATAATTATCTTTTTAAATTATAATTACCAATTAACCCTTTAAAATTATTACTACTCTAACTAATTTAATAAATATTTAACTTTAAAATTCTAAACAACTTAAAAAAATAATTTCTCGAAAGCATTCTTTTAAAACAACTTTAAAACTTCTAACTTACACTTAAAAATATGCTTTGGAAATGTACTTGGCTCTTCAGGGAAATATGCTTTTCATTCACATCTTTTAAAATTAAACCACTATTTATTTTTAAAACAAATTACCCATTCCTTTATAAATTTCCATCGTGAATTTATACTTCCAAATATCCACTGATATATTATTTCTCTTTGTAAAATCCAGTTTATAAATTCCATAGTCTCAATCTCCTTTTAATACATAGTTTCAAACATTTAATTAGTTTTTAAATCAATTTCCCAAAACTAACTCCATTTTTAAAATAAAGTCCAGTATTTTTCCGAAACCATTTAAAATTTTGAATTTTTAAATAAATTCTTCAACTTTTAAAAAATACTACTTAAGTTCTCAAATTTCATTTATTTCCATTTATTAAAAAAAAATCTGATTCCCCATACTTGGCATTTATTCAATAGGATTTCAAAAATCAACCTTTATCCTTTCCAAATTCTTTCTTTTAATTTATCCAATTCACTAAAATTATTTTACTTAAAATTCTCGACTTTCATTTCCTTCCAAAAATCCAATTTTTATATTTCTGGTATTGTTTAACAGCGGAATTTCTATGGAATTAGAAAACCGTTGAAAAAAATTAGAAATAAAATTTACCGCAAGCGCACGGTGTACGAATGTAGCACGTATACGAGTATGGGTCGATCCGTAGGGAATCGATGATTTTAAAATTCTACTCAATCAAATTAAACCAAAGTCGATGGATTGTTAACTAACTAAAAGAAAGTGAAAACAAGCTAAAACTAAGGAAAATAAAAATAAGAGATTAAAGAGCAATTAAGAGGCAAATCCCCTCTTATGATCACATAAATCAACATAATGAAATTATGATCTCTTTTTGGTCATTTATGAGCTTAGTTGATGCATTTATCATAAGCATAGCCTAATTTTGTTATTAATTAACACACTTAAGCCATTAAACTTTAATACACCCTCTAACCCACTTACTAACTTCAATGCATATGATATGAAATTAAAAGTAGAATCTATTTTAAGCATGGCTTATTAACTATTGAACTAGAAACATAAACCATCAAATTTTGATTCTCAATTCACTTCCATTACCATGATCATATGTAGATAAAGAGGTAATTAGTGATTCATATGACTAAGCATAGCCTATTTGTTTTGAACAAAATAAGCTATCAAACCCAATATTAAACACAAAATCACACACACATTCAACTTTCCATTAAGCATAAAAGAGACATAAATGTAAAATTTTGTTGCATCTACATGATTCAAGAGAGCATCATTACCCCTAAATTGTAGGATGAACCTCTCATTTGTTTTATCATGTCAACACAAGTAGAAAACAACATGAAATAAACAAAAACAAAAAGAAGAAGAAAATGGAAGCTAATGGAAAAGAGAACTATTCTACTTGCATAAAAGAAAAGAAATCTACACTACAACATGAAAGAAAAACAAACAAGAGAAGAAAAGAGCAATGTATTAAAGTTGCATAAGAAGAAATTACATGAAATAAAAATGGCTCAGTAGCCATGAAAAGAAAAGAGAATCTTTTTTTTATTTTAAACTTAAACTAATGAAGAGGAAAAGGAGGATACCTGAAACCCTAATCCATAATTTGGGGAATGCCTAAAATGACATTGAGGTAGTGTGGAGGCCAAGTAATCATTAGCATCTCATAATCCCTATTTAAGTGTACATGAAGTATTAATTCCATAAGCATGTGCATTAGCCTCTAATTTGTACATTAAGGTGGTGGGTAGGTGGGGTCCTCTATGATCTTCACTTTGAATTATTTCATCTTCATTGCTTTATGTTCTTTTTATGTATGCATATCTTCTTCATGAAACAACTTGTAATTGAAATCAAATTCCTACAAAATAGTATGGAAATTTCTAATTAATTTTTCTCAAAGAAATATATGTGCACAAATGACCTTTTTGCCCCTATATGAAGATGGATATGTGACAATCTGAAATTAATATGGATTTTGGTTAAAAAAGTTAAAATATCCGATATGTTCATTTATATAATTTAAATAGAATAAATATGGTGGTAAAAATATGCACATTTACACGCACATCAAATACCCCCACACTTATCTTTTTATTCGTCCTAGAATAAACTAAAATTAAGACAAATCCATTTTCGTAGGGGGCATGATTGCATTGAGCGTATGCAACAAGCCGTTAAACCTTCGTGTGTTCCCAGTAGGACGAGTGTTGTCTCGTGAGGGTTTTCAGCGCATACTACCCACAAAATTCAAATGTAGGATGAAAATATTTACAAAATGCAAGATTTATTTACTAAGAGATGAATGTGAGTTTTTGAAATTATTTACAAATAAAGGATTTATTTTTTAATTGACATGAATAAGTTAAATATTGGTTTTGATAATTATCTTTAAATTTAAGTTATTTACTCGTCAATATTTCCCATAAAACGAAGTTATCATAACAAATAGACTATAGTTTTACTCATTGTTTTGGTTAATAACATAGTATAACTATGAAATGGATCCTTAGTTGATTATCAAAGTTTATCAAAGTGGTATTTTCATTTGTTTTCAATAACAAATCAAATTAAATAAGTAAAAATAGTGCTAGGATTTCAATTGCTTGCTCTCTCATTATTTGCAAGAAAAATTACACACCTAGCTCAGGTAAACTGAGGCTAGATATACAACCCATGCACTGTCTTTCGGGGTTATGTGAGGGGAGTACAGAGTATGGCGAGTGCACAGACTTTCGAGCATACACCTATCGATCGTAGGTGGTTTTTATCAAGTCTGTTCTTTTTTTTACATGTGTTCCATACATGCATAACCGTGAGGACTTTTAAATGAGTATGAAATCATATAATATAAGATTCCAAGTAACTCACCCATGCATAACCGTGAGGACTTTTAAATGAGAGTGAATACTTTGGATGTTATTGTTTTTTCTTTTTTATTTTCTTTTAAGAGAGAGAGAGTTTTGCAAAATCATCTTAGCACCATTTAACTTAGAAGACAAAAAAATACTATATCCTTTAATTTAAATTCACCACTTTTAAAACAAAGATTTTCAATTAGGATGTATTTCATAATTAACACGTATGAATCTTCCTATATACTAGTTAAACTATCGTTATATGTAATCAAACTTCATTTTTATTTTTGTTAAGACAATTAAACTTTCAAAAAAATTCAGTTTAATAAGCCAAAACCATATATTTATCCTATAGTGTTTCTTTAAAGATAAATCAAAATGCTAAAAAAAATTTGTTTTTTTTATTTTGGAAGGAAAAATAAAAAATAAATCATGAAAAATCGAAAATGATGATGAGTCTCCCCCCACACTTGATTTTGACTGTGTCCCAACAGTCAACCAAAGTGAAAGGAAAGTTTATTATTATTTACACGAAAACAAACGGTGTTTACATGAGATCAAAAAGTATATCGTCAAAACGTAAATGAAATGGTCTTCCAAAAACTGATTCATTTGTCTCGCCAAGTGTGCGAGACACAGCTTAAGCGTAGAAAACCAAATCGTAAAAGATTTTGAAGTTGAATGTCGATTTGGAAAAATGAATTATCAAAATGGTTGAGGTTCAACTTCTTCCGAATTATCAATTTCAGAATCAAAATGGCGATCGAAATTTTTCCCTTTCAGAATTCAACAACTCGTTTTCAAAAAGTCCATAAAACTCATGTTTGTTAAATTCGACTTCCTTTGTTGGATTATCAACAACTTCATCGCGTAAATCGAGTTTAAAATTCAAAGTTGTCGTATTCAAATTTTCAAAAAAAGGAAGATCGAAGTTTAAATCGAGTTTCACACCCTTAAAAGAATTGAAATCCAACTTAATTACCGTATTTCCAATAACTTGATTAAGATCGTCATTATCAATTTCAAAAGTTTCTATTTGAAAATCATCGATTTGGATAAAAGATGGATTATTGTTTGACTCGTTACACATTGATATTTGATTTTATTTCTCACGAAAATTTTCCAATGTTGTAATGAACAAATTCGCACGATCATCGTCAATTTCATTCGTTTGCTCAATAAAGTCAAATTTGTAATTATTAACTTGAAAATTTTCAATTTGGACTTGTTGAGAACAAGAATTGTCAATTTCAATAAGCGGTAGATTATTATTTGATTCTTCGCATTTGAGATTTGATTATGATTTTCATGAATTTTTTTGTATTTTTCATGTAATATATCCCCGTTATCTTTTTCCATTTGGTCAAAAATATCAAACTCAAGATTATTAATTTGAAAATTTTCATTTTGAATTTGTTGATAACCAAAATTTTCAGTTGTATCGTTATTGAAACTATTCCTATTGCCAAAATTATTTGAAAATTGGTTCACATTTTCGTCTTGATTTTGAAATTCATTTTGAAGCTCGAAATTGAATTGGCATGGGTTACACCCGAAATCATTTGAATTTTGAAGTGAATCCAAATTTTGATTATTTTGACTTGAACTATTGCACAAATATGAGTTGCACAAATCGTTTATACTTTGATTTTGTTGTGTAGAGAGTTCAAGTAAGATGAAATGCTATTTTCGAGATTTGAGGGTTGGTCATCGTTTCGAAAAGTTTGTTGTCCAAAATTCAAATCGTTTAAAGCATAGTTGTCATTAAAATATCCATATGAATTTGAAGTGAAATCATATGGATTATATGATTTTCACAACTATTGTAAAATTCAAGTGAATATGGAAATTCGGACATTTTCGAAGATGAAATTGATTTTTTTTTGTTTTTTTTTTCAAATTATTTCTTTGTTTTTGAAAATTTTTTATAATTTTTTTTTGATTTTGGTTTTTCTATTTTTTTTTGGATTTATGAAATTTCAAAGAAAAAGGATTTAAAAACTCCAAAGGAATATTTACAATTTTTTTAGTTTTGGATTTTGAATTTTTTTTTTTGTTTTTGTTTAAATATGCATAAAATAATGCAACTAAATAGATGCAAGGGTTAATGACAAATGATTAACTCAAAATTTTATACTCACACATTGTCTTAGATCAACAAAAATATTTATCAACCAGGTAAGGAGCAAGGGTTATCGGTGCACCACGAATCACCGTAGCAATGCAGCCGAAGGTTTAAGTACCTTAAGAGGAACAAACACTATAATATTTACGAATCACCATAATATTTATAAATGGTTATTACTCTGTCGTAGCCAAGACACCAAGAAATAAAATTGTTCAAGGAAAGCAATTGTGAATATATAATTAAAGTTATCGATGTCCACTCGTTATTATTAATCAAAATCTAAGATGAAATGCAAGTTAGAAATTAAATATGTATTAACATTGCAAATACGAATGGATTTTTGTTTCGGTTTTCGGTTTTTGAAATTTTTTATTATTTTATTTTAAAATACAGGCAAACAACAATGCAGTTCAAATAAAACTAGATAGGGGCTAAAAGCAGCAGATTTTTTTAAGCAAACAAGAAGTTATTTTTTGGCAAGCTGTGCAGAGCGGTTTATTTAGCAAGCAATTCCTTATCCTTGCGAACTTCTGCTTCAGCAACTTGAAATAAAAATAAGATATATACAAGGATTTTTTATTTTAAACTTTTGAGTTTTTTTTAAATAAGGATGTAACTAAAAACAAATGGAATCAAAACAAATTAACAGAAAAAAATTTAGGCCAATTATGATTTTTTTTGTTATTATTTCTTTTTCTAAAAAAAACTAAAAGAAAACTTACCCAAACAAAAATAAAAAACAATTGCACCCAAACTTAAAAATAATTCATCTCAACCCAAACTTAAAAATAATTCAACTCATCTCGAACTAAAACAAATTACCCACCCAGCCCAAACGAGTCCTTAGTCAAATTAAAATAGATAACGGGAAATTTCCCTCAAGGACAGTTTTTAGGGCTTTTTTGGATGTAGGACAGCCCGCTAATCATTTTCTCTAAAGGACAAATTATCGTTTTTTCTTTCCAGCCCACTTTCGCGTGCTTCTTCTTCTTCCTTTCGATCAAATTTTCCAGCCACGATCAAATATCTCTCTCGCAATAAAAATATCGATCTACTTCGTTCGGTTATTTCAATTTCGTCCTTCTGAAAATTGTAGTTCATCGATCGTTTTTTTCTTATGCGCATTTTGTTGATCTCATTCTTTTCATGTTTGTACCGTGATTGATTTTTTCTTTAAATTGTATTAATTAGGTATGCTTATATTACTATATTTTTTGTTGTTTTTCTATTCGAGTTAAAAAAATTTGGCCGTGCTTTCTAATTGTGTTCATTTTTATAAATGATATGCAGTGTTATTATTCTCATTGTTTGTTCGGTCGTCTATGGCAAATTATGGAAGTAGCAGCAGGTTTTTTTATTATTATTCGTTTCTTTATGCAGTGTTGTTTTTTAATTTCTTTTCATTTAATTTATCTTGCATTTTCTTACATTAATGTTGCGATGATTGGAAAAGTATTATTGCTTGGATTGTATATAAAGTTGTGATAGAGTGGAAAAGCATCATATTTTAGGTTTTTTGGATTTCATTTTTGTTTTTTCTTAGTATCATTTTTTTTATTATCAGTAATTAGGTATCAGTTTTGTATACGGTAGGTATCCATTTTGTGAAACTGAATAATAATTTCTAAATTGAATATATTTTACTAGTGTTTATTTTTTATTTTTTTTGGCAGTGGGGATAACAGTCTTCTTTGTCTATTTGTGTTGAATAATAACACTTTTAGCACTCGATTGTCTATTGGTTGCTCTTTGTATGATTTGAAGAATGAGATATAAGCTTGTGATGATTGGAAAATTATCATTGATTGGGTTGTATATAAGCTTGTGATAGAGTGGAAAATTAGCATATCTTAGGTTCAGTTTTCTGGTATCATTTTTATTTTTTCTTAACATCAATTATTTTGATTATCAGTAACTAGGTATCAGTTTTCTGAAATGGAAAAACTAATGTTCTAAATTGAACACGTTTTTACTAAAAAAAATTTGGCAGTGGTGATAATGTGGCGCAGGTAGACCATTAGTTAAGCCTAAAGGAAGATTTTCATATTTTCAGAACAAGCAAAACAGATGTGGCGAGTGCAAAGCATCTTGGTCATAATAAATGGAATTGTCAAGCTTCGAAGAGGATATGGTTTGATTTTTCATTTTGAATTTGTTCAAATTAATAAGTGGATGTGTGACTTGTTTTGGTGGTTTATTGTAATTGAACCTTTTGTTATTAATTTGTATTAAGTATAGCATATTATCAAATTGATTTTAATTTCAAGTATTTAGTATAAGTGATATTATCAGTTTTATTATCAGTTAAATGTTTTTACAGTATCAGTTCCGGTGTTTGTTTTTACAAGTAAGAGCAGCTTTATTTTAAGAACATAACATCATTACTTCATAAGTATCAAATTGCAACAAAACATCATTACTTCACAAGTACAAATTTCAACAGAATTACATTACTTTACAAGTATCAAATTTAATTGTGAAACATCACAATGTGAATTCAGTTCTTTGCTTTTCTTTCTTCTTCTAAGCTTGATATGTATTTGGATAGACTCCAACAATGTTCATCATCTGTCAATATTGCATGTACAATCTTTGCTCTTGTGGATAATATTTCCTTCTTTTCAAGTTTTATTGGTATTTTGTTTTATTCAATGAAACGATGAATATCATTACAAATTTTCTACAGTCAAGCCTATCGAAACAAAAATATAATGTTAGTATCAGTTTGCATAAGATGTATTATCAGGTTTACAATTAATACAAAACATTGAATTTTAGGGATAATGGTACAAGCATATAGTATGCTTTAAATTAATATTTAACAGTTTTACTAGCACACTTAGTATCGATTTGTGTATGAATTTTTGCGTTTGTAGTTATTACTTTAAGATATATTTGCTAAATATTTTGTTTTATTTTTTATTATGTAGTTATCGTTTTTGTTTTTGTAGGTGTCAGTTTTGTTTCTGTAGGTATCAGTTTCTTTTATGTAGGTATCAGTTTTGTTTTTGTAGATATCAGTTTCTTTTATGTAGGTATCAGTTTTGTTTCTATAGGTATCAGTTTCTTTTATGTAGGTATCAATTTTCTTCCTATAGTAACTGTTTATTTCTGAACTAAATGTTTTTGAAATTGAGAGATAATATTTTTCAATATTTTGTTATAAATCAAATTCAATTAAATATAAAAGGCATACAATGATGTATAGAATTATGTATGAAATGTTATAATGCAAAAACACAGATAGTTTGAATAATGAGCAACTTTCAATTGATTATGACTAGTAGTTTCAATTGTATTGTTCATTTTGTTGTCAGTAGATATCATTTTAACCAAAAAAAACTTGCGTGTCTTCTGCTTATTGTGCACACTTTATTTGATGCATATCATCTGGTTTTACCTCCATGCCCGCTATGTTATTACTTTTCCATATTTTTTTGAGTATTTCTTCTATTTTTTGTCTCTAATAAAGACAAAATGTTAAAAAGTTAGGTCATATTCAACTATTCTATCTGTAATAAGTAATTTTTTTAAAAGAAAGAGAAATCTCATACCAATTTTATAGCTTCTTTTAAACTGGATGTGGATTAACAAAATCATCATCATCCTCTTATTTCAAAATAAAGACAATAAGTAATTTGCGAAACAAATTATGTTGAAATGTAACAATAGGTTGCGTATTAGCTGCAGTGAAATATCTTCAGTCAAATATGTAACAATTTCAAGTTTGCAGTAATTAGGTATCGGTTTGTATTAAGTAGGTATCAGTTTTCTGTAAATAGGTATCATTTTTTTTCAAGTAGGTATCAGTTCATAATTTTCAATTTCAGTTACCACAGTTTCTGTTTGTATTTTCTTTTAAATCGTTTTTTATTTCTTCTTTTTGTTTTTTGTTCTCTTTTTTGCATATTTTCTTCAACTGTTTTCTCTCCAACTATTTGTTGTTGCATGTTCTCTTCTTTATTCTGTGCAAAAAAATTCACTGTTACTATAACAAAAATATACTAAATTTGTTATACTTGATTTTATAGTATCAGTTACCTTTTCTGGTATACTTTCTGCTGTTTCTTGTTTGCTTTCAATTTCTGTATTATTTTCATGTCTTTTTTTTTTCTTTTTTCTTTTTTCTCTATTTTGCTTTTCCTCTTCTACTGATGTAGGTTTTTAAGTTTTAACTTGCTGCTTCTTTGCTTTACTATCTTTGGTATCATTTCCACTAGAGGTAGGTTTCCCTCTTGTATCATTGCATTTTCTCTTTTAATATCTACTATTGGAAGTGATTCGACATTTTCATTTTCACTTTGTTGCTCCACTTTCGATGTAGCTAGGGTTTCTCCGACTGTCGACTATTATGCTTGTTGTTCGTCGGCTGTCGATTGTTGCGGCTGTGTTGGAGATGTATATTTGTTTCTGGTTTGGTTTCCATTTTTTTTTGAGCAAAGTTTCGTCAAATTCTGAGTGAAAGCAAGGAGGAGGAGACGAACAGAATTCTTTGTTTTGTTTTAATTTGTATCCGGGCTTTGGACTTTGTCCATACAGTAAAAGTTTTTTGCGCGCGTCCTTGTGATTATTTATTTACTTTAGTTTGTCCTTTAAAATCAATCGCAACTCAAATCAAATTTTAGGACTTCACGCGGCGTTCGATTCGAGTTGCCCGCATTTTTAGATGAGTCGATTGTTGATGGTAGGCGATCGAATATGTTCGAGAGGACTTGGCGAAGGTGGTTGATGTTCAGGTTGTTCGACTTGAGGAATTAGAGATGGTCTGAAGAATTCGAGGTGAGTTTGTTCGAGTTGGGGGATTCCGATTCGAGGATGGGTTGCGGCGACTTGATTGAAGTGGGTGACTTGGTGACAACGACTTGGGGTTGTTCGATGTCTGGAGGGGTGTTTACAGTGAGTTGCTAGTTTGGTTCGAGAGCAGAATTTTTTTGCTAGAGGGATGATCGGAAATTGATTGAGGAATGTCAGAAATCAGGTGGTAAATTTTGTGTCTGGCGATTTGATGTGGTCCTGACTGCTACACTGTTCGATTTGGCGACTTCGGGTGGATGGTGGTGTAGTTTAAAGTGATGAAGTGGGTTCGGTTTCTGTTGATTGGGAAGTTGATGTGGTGTGCTGATGGCTGAAGAATGTGTGCAAGGCAGTAGGGGTATGTGACAGTGGATATTGGTATTTGTTTCAGCAAGTGTCAATGGTGGTGGATGTATGGTGAAGTCAAGGCAGACATGTAGATTGTGTATGCAGGCAGTGAAGTTTTCATAGTTTTTTTTGGGAAGGTTGTGGTGAAGATTGATGGGTGAAGTTGGTAATGCAAGGCAGTGACAATTGTTTGTGGCACTGCAGTATTGTATATATGAATGTATATGTATGGGCTGTGCACTGGTGGTTGTGATTTGTAGCTGCTGCATGCTTGAAGTAGTTTGTTAAAGGGATGTTTGGATGATGTCAGAGAAAGTTGGCAGAAATGTTAATGGTGGAGGATGTGTGCACAAGGTGGTGCACAGATGGAATTGGAAGCAGTCCGGTAAGGTAACGATAAGGTGGATGGTCGAATTGCGTATTGCAGTGGTTATGATGTGTAGTGAATAGAATGTGGTTGATGGGATAAATGGCAGAAGTGTAGAAATGTTTGGATGAGGCTCTTTTTGCAGGCAAAAGAAGAGGATTTTTTTTGGAGTGGGAAGGATGTTATGGTTGGCAGCTGTTTGTTGTTTGATTGGTGGTTACTGGTGGTATGGTGAAGTTATGGTTGCAAAAGATGGTTGTAAGCAGCAATGTGAGGTTTGATGGTAGAAAGCATGTAACGACCCGATATTTTCAACCATTCGCATCCGCACATGTCGGACTTGAATTGCTCAAAATACCGCGTTGTAAATAAAATTTGGCAAATCTCAGAATATACAGTAAATACATAATCACGGATCACAGACACATAGTATTTAATAATGCAGCGGAATTTAAAGGAAATAGTAGTTCATGAAGCTACTATATAAAAATAAGATACATCAGAGTTAAACATGATACAACAAAAAGTAACAAGATACATCAGGTACAAACCAGAATACATCACTGAAATCACTGGATACAGAAAGCAAAATCGATGGCTGGATCTTCAAGGAAAGCTCCAACTCCGAAGGTGAATCTTGAATGCTAACTCACTCAATCTGACTCGAGCGTAAAGCAAAATACAAAACACTCGAGTCAGGACATAAATATTTATGAAATGTAAATAAACTCAAGTGAACAGTACCAAAAATGCATCAGTAACTTAAAGGATGCTTGGGATCGCCCATCCTTTAAGGATCCGTTAAACTATTTACTATGTAGTAATATTGCGCTACTATAATAATGTCTACAGTAAAATAAACATACTTTTAAATAGCGTTCCGGGCTACCCATATCACCCTTCACACATAATAGTCCCAGTAGTCCATCCAATATCATGTCATCTCCACTCTGGGTGACTGTCAGAGGATACCACACGGGCTACGGGAGAAAAACAAACTCGTAGTAAAGGCTCGGTATGGTAGGTGACACGGCACACAAGGCAATGCCAGGGTAGATATACCAATTACGCACACGGGCTGGTGGTAACGCAGCAGCCACATACGCCCACCTCGGAACACACTCCCAATCAAAATCGGAGGATGGCCATCTAATCAATCACCAGTAAGAGTATAGTATCGAAGGAATGTGTCCGACCAGAGGTGCTACCTCCTTGGGCCCGAGATCGCTCCTGTTTTAGCCACCTTATGCAAACTCACGGGAGTTGGGTCCATGTAATATACCTCAAGAACGTCGCCACCATCCTACTTCATTCTGGAATCTCCACCGCGTACACGGTTGTTAAAGTGGTTTTCGGAGTTGGCAGAGAGTATGACAACTTCCGATCCCGGTCTCTTTAACAACCAAACGTTATTATAACGCCGTGGTCATTTCAAAATAGTTTATATTTCAAAAGGATCAAATCATTTCATTTCAAAACTATATTCCTTTCAAAATAGTTTACGCCTCGAAACCAAAACCATTTTTATTTCAAAACTATTTATTCACTCAAAATAGTTTATACTTCGAAACCAAAATCATTTTTATTTCAAACCTATATTCACTTCCAAAAATCATAATACTTTCAAAGTTATAACTCTTCCGAAACCAAAATACTTGAAATCGTTACACCTTGAAAATCATAACATTTTAAAATCATACATTTGAAATCATGGAACATTCTTTTAATTCTTTACATTTTACAAATTTATTCAATTAAACCAAAATTCCAAATTTCCAATTTAATTCAAATCAAACCATCAGTCTCAATTCAATTTAGTTTTCTAACAAAATATTTCAAATCTTATAAATTTCAAATATAGATTTGATCTACAAAATAACAATCCAATTTTAATATATTTCCAAACTTTAATATCCCACATTTCAAAACTAAACTTTATAATTCCATATATTCATATCTCAAATCTAATTTCATTATTATTTAATTTTGAAATATTCATTTCATAAATCCAATATTATTAAATAAACTTAAATTACGATTAAACCAAATATCTTTTCATACAAATATAAACTTCAAATATTCATTTATCAAAAATCAAATATCATTCCAAATTCATATTCTTTATCAAAATAAAGGTCAAATCATTTCCAAACCATTTCAAATCATAAAAATATCATATCCTTTCAAAACCTCATTTCAAATCATTGTTTGAGTTCAAATTCAATTACTCAAATTTAAATACTTCTTTTTTTCAAATCTATCACTCATTTATTATTTCAAATATCATTACAAAAATACATTTCAAAATTCCCTTCAAAATTCATTTATCTCATTGCATTTCATTCCGTTTAACACATAACCAAGTAAACTTTATTTAAATTCAAATTCAATTTAAATTCCTTAAAAATTCATATTTAAATATTCAAAAATTCTAAAATTTCACAAATAACCCATTTCAAAAGTTAAATTATTTAACACTTTAAAATATAACCCAGACAGTGTTAAAATATATAACATTTCAAAACATTGTCAAATTATAGCAACGACGGCATTTATAAAGTGCTATTGTAGCTTATAGTTTCAAAAATGGTTTAGTTCAAGAATAACGGCATTTATAAAACGCCGTAATAGATATTTAGTTATTTCAATCATAGTTAAATTCAAAAACAACAGCATTTAAAATTGCTGTCAAAAGACTACAGCATTTTGGAAATGCTATAAAATTCCAGATTTTATTTTAACTTTTCAAAAATAATAATAAAACTCCAAATTTTTATTATTATAACTTAAAAATCATATTTCTAGACTTCAAAATTTCACATTTAAAATCATTTTAACATTTGATTTAACACAATAAATTTTTAGATCGAATATTCAATTTTGCAAACTCCATTCATTTATTAAGTCAAAATTCACTGTTTATTAATTTATAAATTAAATAAACTTAAAATTTTACTTCAAATATCATTTCAAAACTTTAAATTTAATTTCCATTATTTATTTACATTTTAAAATAAAATTTAAAGTCAAAATCACATTTACTTCAAATTTACATACTTAAATTCACAATTTCAAGACTTAATAGTCAATTTTCTTAAAACCATAAAAATATATATTTTTAAATCAATATTTCGTACTTTTAAAAATACATATTTTAATAAAAATCATTTAAAAATATACCACGGGGTCTGTATAAAATTTTCTAACCTAGGTCAAGTGATACGGATATATATCATTTCAATCCGCAGTTTACAAAGAAAACCCGGGTTCTATCATTTCAAACCCGCAATCCCAAGTCAAATAAAATACAATAAAAATCGCTTAGGCCTATCATTTCAGCCCATAACGATTTTTTTCCTATTCTAAAGTCCGTTCGGGTATGTATCGTTTCAACCCATAATGATTCTATTCTAATAGGGAACTTGCAGTGTGAATATATGCATAAACAATATAAACAATGTCAATGTCACAATATAATGACATATATCAGTTGTCAGGTTATAATTAATAGTTTTAACATGGTAACAACATGGCATAGCATATCATATGATCATCATTAACTTGCATAAACATTTTATATTACTAAACACTTGTCATCAATTCACTATTTCATAAGTATAAATGTCAGAGTGAGAAAGACTCTCATTTTCGAAGCTAGAGACAAACAACACACCCAAGAGTGATTCCAAAGGCACGACAAGTATGACTTGATTTGAATGAGTGAAGAGAGCCAAGATATGATTTTGTATCAACAACCCAAAACAAAACAAACAAGGCAATATATAAATATTCAACACACAATAACATTGAAACAAGTTGAAATACAAAGCAAAATGAACAAGATAGATTGGACCTTGCTTCAACCACTTCAATGCTTGGCCTTAGGGGACTCTATGCTCAGCCATGATGTGTTTTTGGGTCAAGTATGGCATCATATAGGTCAGGTTTAACATCATATAGGAAAGGCAACAAGTGGAGATGAAGGTGTAGTGGAGTGCAACAACATGAAGAACACATAGGAATAAAGCAATATAGGCAAGTTTGGTCAACATGTGGCTCGGCTATGGGTAAGTGGGGTTCGGCTATAGGGCTTTTCAGATCTAGACAGAGGTAGAGCTTGTAGGATCTAGATTAACCCTAGAGGGGGGGTGAATAGGGTTATAGCAAATTTTCTCGATTTAAACACAAAAATAAACTACAGAAATAAATATACTGAAAAGTAAATCACACACAAAATTTACCCAGCTTCGGCAACCCCTACCTACTGCTGCATTCCCAGATTTCTATTAGAATTAAATAGTATCACGCTTACGAACACTCTAACAGACTTGCAAACGCTGCTACCGCCTATAGAGTTTTGCAAACTCGCAACCCCTGCTTATTGAACTAACTCTAAATAGACAATCAGACACAACCTAAAACCTAGGTGGTGATTTACCAAGATTTGATTCACAATTTTCAAATGAAATATAAAAGACAATAATTTAAACAAAACAAAAACAACTCAAAAACCCTAATTAATTAATAAACCAAACCCCATTTAAATCAATGACCGGCCCAAAAGAAAAATAGTATTTTTAATTCCTTTTTTTTTTAACACTTCGGCCCGTTCCTTTTTCTTTCTCTCTTGATAATGGCGGCCGTTTGTTCTTCTCGTTTCTTTAAAATTGGGGCTCTCGTCCTTGCGCTCTCTATTCCAGATTAGGGCTTTTGCGAAGCTCCGATACTACTTCGATCGTTGTTGATTGTGCGTGATTTAACCTGGCTTGATCGATTTCGTGTTGCTTTCTTCGGTTGCTTCGGTGAGTTCGATTATTGCTTCGGTAACAATTTTTCTTCTCTGATACTTTTATTCGAACTCTTGTTGTTATGCCGATGATGATTGGGGCATTTTATATAGGATTCAAAACCCTATTTTTGCGTTCGTATAAATTTTGTTTGAATTCGTCTTCACTGTGCTTTGGCCGCTCGATTTTGTTTTGATGCTTGGGATTTGATCTGACTTTGTCACTTTCGTATTTTTCACATTCCTTGGTTGACGCGGCTTTTGATTCAATTTCGTGATGACCACGGTTTTCGTTCCTTTTTCTGTTGACTTGTTAAAAACACGGCTTTGATACATTTAGCTTTGTATCTGCAGTTTGGATATTGATGATTCCCTCTGATGCTTTGACTTTGGTCACTTTGATTTCATATAACTTGTAGCTTGCTGTACTTTCCTGTAGCTCCATCTGTTGCACTCTTTGATGATTCATTGGTGTATGTTGCATTTGCTTGAGTTTGTACAGTGGTGTACTTATTTCACTGACCACCTGTATCATGCTTGGCTTTGTGTAGTTGATGTTGTACACTATCTTGTGCATTGCCCCATTCACTGTTGCTGTGCAGTTTTGTGCTTTGAGTCAGTTTCATTGTTGCTGTGTTATCATCATGTTGGTTTGACTTGAACTCGATTCACTTGAACTGTCATTTGGGTTTCACTGTGACCTGTTGCACTCGATCATATTGTCTTGACTTGTATTTGCTTTGAGATGCTTACAGGCTTAGTCTATACTCTGTTGCATTTTAGTTGCTTCCCTGACCTTGTAGTTGTACACTTTGATTCCATATTGACTTTGTAGTCAAGTCTGCATTGCTGTCACATGAATTAAGCTTATTGTATATCATTATTTTGAACTGTTGCATTTGTCTTTGCTTGAGTCTTGATGCAATTGTGATATTTGACAGCTCTGGCTCGATGTTGTTACTGCATTCATGACCACTGTCTTGCATGATTTTGATAAAGTGTGACTGATGTTGCACTTGGTCTTTGTTCTCCAGCATGTAGTTGGTAGTTTGCATTCTCTTATGGTTTCACACATGTGAGTTGATCATGTTGCATTGAGTATACGTGCTCATTGTGATGACTATGATGACATTCATGATGCAGTGACATGTTTTCCACTGGTGCAATCTTGGAGTCTAAGCTTTGCATTCTTTTTTTTTGTAGCCTTGTGTTGAATCCAGTTTTAAAAACTCGGGTTTGACCTTGTGCTCGTGTCGTGATATATTGCATGTGAGTTGAACCCGACTTTTTATTTGGGTTTGACCTGTGCTCACCTGTCCCTATAAATCAATCAAGTGTATATATCGGCGTGCACGGCCTTGTGGCATATACAGTAATACACTGTGTATGTCACATGTTGTTCGTGTATGATGAATTCAAATTTAAATTATGACGAACAACCCAAATAACTGAGGCAAATCATATTTTCAAAAATTATTTATTTTTGAATTTGCAAAAATATTTCTTTTTCAATTTTACTGCGTTAGTTTATATTTTTGCAGATTTCTCAGATGCTAGATTCAAACTGGAATGCAGTTGAAGAAAAAACACGAGTGTGAGTGATATGTAGTGAGGTTATTAATGTAAATCAAATTGTGATGTATTCAAAAATGTATATGTATAGTTAGAGCATGAATTTGTACCATTCAAGATTGTAATAAATATTTGTTTGAATAAAATTTCTGTTTGAATTCAAAAACTGTGTAACTTGTTCTGTTTGAATTCAAATTCAAATTCTGTATAATTTATTTTATTCAACAAATATTTATTTAATCTATGAAAAACAAAATAGTACATTACCAAATACATTTAAATGAATATATATGTTTATTATCATCAAACAAAAACATATAAGCGCATATTCAACAGAGCTGCAGCTAAAGGTCAGGTCAGTAGGTGGTGGTGGACCTAGAGGTGTGGCCGAAATGAATATGAAAGGCTATGGTGAAGTTTGTGGCTTGGCAAGGCATTATTGGAGGAGTTTGTGCAAATTTTGTGGAGCTATCATCATCAAGTGCTCATGGCTTGACTTTTTTTGTCAGAGAAGGGGCTGATGGCTACTGTAGATGGAGGAGGTGATGGTGGAGCTGATGGTGGAGCTGATGGTGGAGAGGCTAGGCCAAGCAAAGCTAGGAGAAGAGGCGAGGCAAAATCAATGGAAATAAGAAGAAAAGTGAGAGGAAGAAGCCATTAACTTGCAAATATTTTTACAGAAAATAAAGTGGCTGTGAGAAATGAAGAGAGGAGAAGTTTCTCACATGAATTAGCAATGATAATTTACGGCTAATGCAAGAAAAAGGTACGGCTAAAGCAAGGAGAGGAAAAGGCAAAAGAAAATGAAGAGGCGGAAAAACGAAGAGCCTTGAGCAACTAAAGAGATACAAACTCTTCAAATTTCCATTATTTTCTTTTTAAACCTTATATAACTGAAATATATATATAAAATCAGATAAAATACGAAAATTTAGTAAATAAACAAAAATAAATTAATTAATTATCAACTATATATAGTTTAATTAAATAAAACAGTAGAATTTGCAACCAGTCTTGAAAATATGAAAAATAAGTGCAATGAACTTGGGAAATTTTTTATATACTTAAAAGTATTTATAAATAAAGATAAGAAAACAAAATAAAAAGGAAATCACAAAAGTAAATAAATAAATTTTAATTTAAATATAGTTTAGATGAAGAAAATAGCAGAAAAAGGAAAACAGCCTTTTAAAAATAGGAAATCATCATAGTAAATTTTAGAAAAATTCTATTATCATTTTAAAAATATTTAAAAGTCAAAATATACATAATATAACATATTAAAACATATTAAAATAAAATATGACAAAGAAAAAATAAAATTTATACAATTTAAAATAACAAAATTGCAAATAAACAATTTATACTCAAAATTGAAATGTACATATCTTTTGCAGTTTAACTCTATTTTCCACGAAACAAAAAGCAGTGTTCAAGTTATTAAATCTATTTTCATAATAAAAGATAAAATTTAAAATTTAAAACTTTTAAATTTTTAATTTAAAAGACAAAGTTTGACTATTTGACCAAAAATTCACTTTTCCTGGAACTATTCAACTTACACAAGTTTTGAAATTATAATTCATATAAAAATCAAGATTTACATTTAAATAATAAAATTTAATCATTTCAATAAGTAAAATAAGTTTTTTTTATCAAAATTTAAATTAAAATATACAATTAAAATAATTACAAAATACAGGGTTGTTACAAAGCAAGAAGGTTGTGGAGTAGATGTGACTGTTTGAACTGCAGTAAGTGATGAGTGGTTAGTAGATGTTGACAGTGAGTGTGCAAGGTGGTTGAATGGTATGTATGCATAGAAGTAGGAAATGTAGGTTGTAGGCAGAAGTAATGTGGTTAGTATGATAGGTTGCATGGGATTTCGAGGAGGATTACGAATGAAGGTGAATGTGCACAGTTGTAACTGGCAGTAAGAAGAAAGAGATGTACGAAGTGAGCAGTTTTGGAGTATGTGATATGCACAGGCTATGGCAAGGCAAGCAAGCTGTGGGTTTTACGGTTGAAGTATGGGTGATATGGCTGTGCAAAAAAGGTGGACAGTGAAGTGATGTGAAGAGTTTATTTGAAAGAAAAGAAAATAAAATAAAATGTAAATGAGAATGTAATCAGAAAATGCACTGTTTGTAAGGATGCAAATGAAAATGATTTTTTTTGTTTTCAATTGAGACTGTGTATAAATTTTTTAGATGGAAATGCAAATGAAGAAATAGGCAAATAATAAACGCACAAACCAAAAATGAAAACAAAATTACACATAAATACACTTTTTTTAATTGCAAACACACACACACAAATTAAAAGAAAACACACAAAAATCAAACAAAGAAAATAATTCGAAGAATAGAAAATCAAAATCAAAGCAAATTTCTCAGAAACGGTGACAAAAACTTATTAATCGACGGAAATTGTATGGAATTAGAAAGCCGTCGAAAAATTTAAATTTAAAAATAACTGCAAGCGCACGGTGTACGAATGTAGCACGTACGCGAGTACGGGTCGATCCACAGGGAATTGATGAATTTAAAATTCTATTCAATCAAATTAAAGCAAAGTCGATGGATTATTAACTAACTAAAAGAAACTAAAAACAAGCTAAAACTAAAATAAATAAAAATAAGAGATTAAAGAGCAATTTAGAGGCAAATCCTCTCTCATGGTCACATAAATCAACATAATGAAATTATGATCTCTTTTTGGTCATTTGTGAGTTTAGCTGATGCATTTATCATAAGCATGGCCTAATTGTGTTATTAATTAACACACTTAAGCCATCAAACTTTAATACACCTTCTAACCCACTTAATAACTTCAATGAAAATGATATGAAACTAAAAGTAGAATCTATTTTAAGCATGGCTTATTAACTATTGAAGTAGAAACATAAACCATCAAATTTTGATTCTAAATTCACTTCCATTACCATGATAATATGTAGATGAAGAGTTAATTAGTGATTCATATAACTAAGTGCAGCCTATTTGTTTTGAACAACATAAGCTATCAAACCCAATATTAAACACAAAATCACACACACATCCAACTTTCCATTAAGCACAAAAGAGACATAAATGTAAAATTATGTTGCATCTACACGATTCAAGAGAGCATTATTAGCCCTAAATTGTAAGGATTAGCCTCTCATTTGTCTTATGGTGTCAACACAAGTAGAAAACAACATGAAATAAACAAAAACAAAAAGGAGAGGAAAATGAAAGCTAATGGAAAAGAGAACTATTATACTTGCATAAAAGAAAAGAAATCTACACTACAACATGAAAGAAAAACAAAGAAGAGAAGAAAAGGGCAATGTATTAAAGTTGCAAAAGAAGAAATTAGACAAAATAAAAATGGCTAAGTAGCCATGAAAAGAAAAGAGAAGCTTTCTTTTATTTTAAGTCTAAACTAATGAAGAGGAAGAGGATGTTACATGAACATAATGGGTTATTTATACAAGCATGAAATCCTAATCCATAATTTGAGAAATTCCCAAAATGCCCTTGAGGTAGTGTGGAGGCCAAGTAATCATTAGCATGTCATAGTCCCCATTTAAGTGTACATGAAGTCATTAATTCCATAAGCATGTGCAATAGCATCTAATTTGTACATTAAGGTGGTGGTTAGGTGGGGTCCTCCATGATCTTCAATTTGAATTATTTCATCTTCATTCCTTTGTGTTCTTTTTGTGCATGCATATCTTCTTCATGAAACAACTTGTAATTGAAATCAAATTCCTACTAAATAGTATAGTAATTTCTAATTATTTTTTCTCAAAGAAATATATGCACATTAATGACTGTTTTGCCCCTATATGAAGATGGATATGTGACATTTGAAATTAATATGAATTTTGGTTAAAACAAGTTAAAATACCCAATATGATCATTTATATAATTTAAATAGATTAAATATGGTGGTAAAAATATGCACATTTATGTGCACATCAAATACCCCCGCACTTATCCTTTTATTCATCCTCGAATAAACTAAAATTAAGATAAATACATTTTCGTAGGGAGAACGATTGCATTGAGCGTACGCAATAAGCCGTTAAACCTCCGGGTGTCCCCAGTAGGACGAGGGTTGTCTCGTGAGGGTTTTCAGCGCATACTACCCACAAAATTCAAATGCAGGATGAAAATATTTACAAAATGCAAGATTTATTTACAAAGAGATGAATGTGAGTTTTTAAAAATATTTACAAATGAAGGATTTATTTTTAAATTGATACGAATAAGTTAAATATAGGTTTTGGCCGTTATCTTGAAATTTAAGTTATTTGCTCATCAATATTTCCAATAAAAACGAGGTTATCATAACAAATAGATTATAGTTTAACTCATTGTTTTGGTTAATAACACAGTGTAACTATGAAACGGATTCTTAGTTGATTATCAAAGTTTATCAAAGTGGTATTTTCATTTCTTTTCAATAAAAAATCAAATCAAATAAGTAAAATAGTGCTAGGATTTCAATTGCTTGCTCTCTCATTATTTACAAGAAAAATTACACACCTAACTCAGGTAAACTGAGGCTAGATATACCACCCATGCACTGCCTTTCAGGCTTATGTAAGGGAAGTACATAGCATGGCGAGTGCACACACTTTCATTCATACACCTATCGGTCGTTGGTGGTTTTTGTTAAGTCTTTTTTTTTACATGTGTTTCATACATGCATAAACGTGAGGACTTTTAAATGAGTATGAAAGCATATAATCAAAGATTCCAAGTAATCCGCCCATGCATAACCGTGAGGACTTTTAAATGAGAGTGAATACTTTGGATGTTATTGTTTTTTGTTTTTTATTTTCTTTTAAGAGAAAGAGAGAGTCTTGCAAAATCATCTTAGCACCATTTAACTTATAAGACAAAAAAATGTTATATCCTATACTTTAAATTCAGCACTTTTAAAACAAAGATTTTCAATTGAGATGTATTTCATAATTAACACGTATGAATCTTCCTATATACTAGTTAAACTATCGTTATTTGTAATCAAACTTCATTTTTATTTTTGTTAAGACAATTAAAATTTCAAAAAATATCAGTTTAATAAGCCAAAACCATATATTTAGCCTATAGTGTTTCTTTAAAGATAAATCAAAATGCAAAAAAAAATGTTTTTTTTTAATTTTGGAAAGAGAATAAAAAATAAACCATGAAAAATCAAAAATGATGATGAGTCTCCTCCCACACTTGATTTTGACTATGTCCCAACAGTCAACCCAAGTGAAAGGAAGGTTTATTATTATTTACATGAAAAAAAACGGTGTTTACACGAGATCAAAAAGTATATCGTCAAAAAGTAAATGAAACAGTCTTCCAAAAACCGATTCATTTGTCTCGCCAAGTGTGCGAGGCATAGCATAAGCGAAAAAAACCAAATCGTAGAAGATTTTTAAGTTGAATGTGGATTTGGAAAAATGGAAGTAGTTTTGTTGAAAATCGTAAGTTGTTTTATTTTCGATGATTTTTGGGGTAGATAGAAAAATTGGTTGAAGTTCAACTTCTTCCAAATTATCAATTTCAAAATCAAAATGGTGATCGAAATTTTCCCTTTCAGAATTCAACAACTCGTTTTCAAAAAGTCCATAAAACCCATATTCGTTAAATTCGACCTCCTTTGTTGGATTATCGACAACTTCATTGTGTAAATCGAGTTTAAAATTCAAAGTTTTCGTATTCAAAATTTCAAAAAAAGGAAGATCGAAGTTTAAATCGAGTTTCGCACCCTCAAAAGAATTGAAATCCAACTTAATTGCCGTATTTTCAACAACTTGATTAAGATCATCACTATCAATTTCAAAAGTTTCTATTTGAAAATCATCGATTTGGATAAAAGATGGATTATTGTTCGACTCGTCACACATTGAAATTTGATTTTGTTTTTCATGAAAATTTTCCAATGTTGTAATCAACAAATTCGTATGATCATCGTAAATTTCATTCATTTGCTCAACAAAGTCAAATTTGTAATTATTAACTTGAAAATTTTCGATTTGGACTTGTTGAGAACAAGAATTATCAATTTCAATAAACGGTAGATTATTATTTGACTCTTTGCAAGTTGAGATTTGATTATGATTTTCACGAATTTTTTTGTATTTTTCAAGTAATAAATCCCCGTTATCTTTTTCCATGTGGTCAACAAAATCAAACTCATGATTATTAATTTGAAAATTTTCATTTCGAATTTGTTGATAACCAAAGTTTCAATTGTGTCGTTATTGAAACTATTTCCATTGCCAAAATTATTTGAAAATTGGTTCACATTTTCTTCTTGATTTTGAAATTCATTTTGAAGCTCGAAATTGAATTGGCATGGGTTACACTCAAAATCATTTGAATTTTGAAGTGAATTCAAATTTTGATTATTTTGACTTGAACTATTGCACAAATATGAGTTACACAAATCGTTTATACTTTGGTTTTGTTGTGTAGAGAGTTCAAGTAAAGATGAAATGCTATTTTCGAGATTTGAGGGTTGGTCATCGTTTTGAAAAGTTTGTTGTCCAAAATTCAAATCGTTTAAAGAATAGTTATCGTTAAATATCAATACGAATTTGAAGTGAAATCATATGGATTATATTGATTTTCACAACTTTGTAAAATTCAAGTGAATATGGAAATTCAGACATTTTCAAAGATGAAATTGATTTTTTTTTTTGAAAATGTTTTATAATTTTTTTTGGATTTTGGTTTTTCTATTTTTTTTTGGATTTTTGAAAGTTCAAAGAATAAGCATTTAAAAATTTCAAAGGAAAAGGAATATTTATATATTTTATTAGTTTTGGATATTGAAAATTTTTTTGTTGCTGTTTTTTTTAAATATGCATGAACTAATGCAACTAAACGGATGCAAGGGTTAATTACAAATGATTATCCTAAATTAACTCAAAATTGTATACTCACACATTATCTTAGATCAACAAATATATTTCTTAACCAGGTAACGAGCAGAGGTTATCGGTGCACCACGAATCACCATAGTAATGCAGCCGAAGGTTTAAGTACCTTCAGAGGAACATCCACTATAATATTTACGAATCACCGTAATATTTATAAATGGTTTTTACTCTGCCGTAGCCAAGAAAACAAGAAATAAAATTGTTCAAAGAAAACAATCGTGAATATACAATTAAAAGTTATCGATGTCCACTCGTTATTATTAATCAAAATCTAAGATGAAATGCAAAGCATAAATTAAACTGGAAAATAGACACGTGGAAGAAGTTGCAAAAAAATTTAGTCTTAGGGACATCAAGTTTACTTTTTAGTCTGAAGGACACTTTTTAGTGTAAACAGAAAATGATAGTTACAACTATCATTCTGTGATTTACACTAGAAAGTGTCCTTCAACCTAGAAAGCAAACTTGTTGTCCCTGAGACTAAATTTTTCTTCAACTTTTTCCTTGAGCCTAAAAACCCCGAAATTAAACTTGTATTAACAATGCAACTACGAATGGATTTTTGTTTCGGTTTTTGGTTTTTTAATTTTTTTATTTTATTTTTTATTTTAAAATACAGGCAAATAACAATGCAATTCAAATAAAACTAGATAGGGGTTAAAAGCAGCAGAATTTTTTTATAAGCAAACAAGCAGTTATTTTTTTGGCAAGCTATGTAGAGCAGTTTATTTAGCAAGCAATTCCTTGTCCTTGCGAACTTCTGCTTCGGCAACCTGAAATAAAAATAAGATATATACAAGGAATTTTTATTTTAAACTTTTGAGTTTTTTTAAATAAGAATGTAACTAAAAACAAATTAATAGGAAATTTTTTTAGGCCAATTATGATTTTTTTTATTTCTTTTTCTAAAAAAACTAAGAGAAAACTTACCCAAACAAAAATAAAAAATAATTGCATCCAAACTTAAAAATATTTCGTCTCAACCCAAATTTAAAAATAATTCAACTCATCCCGAACTAAAACAAATTACCCACTCAGCCCAAACGAGTCCTTAGTCAAATTAAAATAGACAAACCGCAACTCACAATTTCTCAATCCAATCTTCTCAGAAAACGACAGAAAATAAAAATCAATCGCAACTCAACTCAAATTTTGAGAGTTCACGCGGCGTTCTATTCGAGTTGCCCGCATTTTTAGATGAGTCGATTGTTGATGGTAGGCGATCGAATATGTTCGAGAGGACTTGGCGAAGGTGGTTGATGTTCAGGTTGTTCGACTTGAGGAATTACAGATGGTCTGAAGAATTCGAGGTGAGTTTGTTCGAGTTGGGGGATTCGGGTTAGAGGATGGGTTGCGACGACTTGATTGAAGTGGGTGAATTGGTGATAGCGACTTGGGGTTGTTCGATGTCTGGAGGGGTGTTTATAGTGAGTTGCTGGTTTGGTTCGAGAGCAGAAATTTTTTGCTAGTGGGATGATCGGAAATTGATTGAGGAATGCCAGAAATCAGGTGGTGAATTTTTTGTCTGGCGATCTGCTGTGGTCCTGACTGCTGCACTGTTCGATTCGGCGACTTGGGATGGATGGTGGTGGAGTTTGTAGTGATGAAGTGGTTTCGGTTTCTGTTGATTGGGAAGTTGATGTGGTGTGCTGATGGCTGAAGAATGTGTGCAAGGCAGTAGGGGTATGTGACAGTGGATATTGGTATTTGTTTCAGCAAGTGTCAGTGGTGGTGGATGTATGGTGAAGTCAAGGCAGACATGTAGATTGTGTATGCAGGCAGTGAAGTTTTCACAATTTTTTTGGGGAAGGTTGTGGTAAAGATTGATGGGTGAAGTTGATATTGCAAGGCAGTGACAATTGTTTGTGGCACTGCAGTATTGTATATGTGAATGTATATGTATGGGCTGCGCACTGGTGGTTGTGATATGTAGCTGCTGCGTGCTTGAAGTAGTTTGTTGAAGGGATGTTTGGATGATGTCAGAGAAAGTTGGCAGAAATGTTAATGGTGAAGGATGTGTGCACAAGTTGGTGCACAGATGGAATTGGAAGCAGTCTGTAAGGCAACGACAAGGTGAATGGTTGAATTGCGTTTTGCAGTGGTTATGATGTGTAGTGAATAGAATGTGGTTGATGGGATAAATGGCAGAAGTGTAGAAATGTTTGGATGAGGCTCTTTTTGCAGGAAAAAGAAGAGGAGTTTTTTTGGAGTGGGCAGGATGTTATGGTTGGCAGCCGTTTGTTGTTTGATTGGTGGTTACTGGTGGTATGGTGAAGTTATGGTTGCAAAAGATGGTTGCAAGCAGTAATGTGAGGTTTGATGGTAGAAAGCAAGAAGGTTGTGGAGTAGATGTGACTGTTTGAACTGCAGTAAGTGATGAGTGGTTAGTAGATGTTGACAGTGAGTGTGCAAGGTGGTTGAATGGTATGTATGCACAGAAGTAGGAAATGTAGGTTGTAGGCAGAAGTAATGTGGTTAGTATGATAAGTGGTATGGGATTTCGAGGAGGAGTATGAATGAAGGTGAATGTGCACAGTTGTAACTGGCAGTAAGAAGAAAGAGATGTACGAAGTGAGCAGTTTTGGAGTATGTGATATGCACAGGCTATGGCAAGGCAAGCAAGCTGTGGGTTTTACTGTTGAAGTATGGGTGATATGGCTATGCAAAAAGGGTGGACAGTGAAGTGATGTGAAGAGTTGATTTGAAAGAAAATAAAATGTAAATGAGAATGTAATCAGAAAATGCATAGTTTGTAAGGACGCAAATGAAAATGATTTTTTTTTCTTTTTCAATTGAGATTGTGTATAATTTTTTAGATGGAAATGCAAATAACAGAAATAGGCAAACAATAAACACACAAACCAAAAATGAAAACAAAATTACACACAAACACACATTTTTTAATTGCGAACACACACACACAAATTAAAAGAAAACACACAAAAATCAAACAAAGAAAATAATTTGAAGAATAGAAAATCAAAATCAAAGCAAATTTCTAGACAATGGCGCCAAAAACTTATTAATCAACGGAAATTATATGGAATTAGAAAACGATCGAAAAATTTAAATTTAAAAATAACTGCAAACGCACGGTGTACGAATGTAGCACGTATGCGAGTACGGGTCGATCCGTAGGGAATTGATGATTTTAAAATTCTATTCAATCAAATTAAACCAAAGTTGATGGATTGTTAACTAACTAAAAGAAAGTAAAAACAAGCTAAAAATGAAAATAAAAATAAAAATAAGAGATTAAAGAGAAATTTAGAGGCAAATCCCCTCTCATGATCACATAAATCAACATAATGAAATTATGATCTCTTTTTGGTCATTTGTGAGTTTAGCTGATGCATTTATCATAAGCATGGCCTAATTGTGTTATTAATTAACACACTTAAACCATCAAACTTTAATACACCCTCTAACCCACTTACTAACTTTAATGAAAATGATATGAAACTAAAAGTAGAATCTATTTTAAGCATGGCTTATTAACTATTGAATTAGAAACATAAACCATCAAATTTTGATTCTAAATTCACTTCCATTACCATGATAATATATAGATGAAGAGGTAATTAGTGATTCATATAACTAACCATAACCTATTTTTTTTGAACAACATAAGATATCAAACCCAATATTAAACACAAAATCACACACACATCCAACTTTCCATTAAGCACAAAAGAGACATAAATGTAAAATTATGTTGCATCTACATGATTCAAGAGAGCATTATTACCCCTAAATTGTAGTGATTAGCCTCTCATTTATGTTATCATGTCAACACAAGTAGAAAACAACATGAAATAAACAAAAACAAAAAGGACAGGAAAATGAAGGCTAATGGAAAAGAGAACTATTCTACTTGCATAAAAGAAAAGAAATCTACACTACAACATGAAAGAAAAACAAGCAAGAGAAGAAAAGAGCAATGTATTAAAGTTGCATAAGAAGAAATTACATGAAATAAAAATGGCTAAGTAACCATGAAAAGAAAAGAGAAGCTTTCTTTTATTTTAAGCCTAAACTAATGAAGAGGAAGAAGATGTTACATGAACATAATGGTTATTTATACAAACATGAAAGCCTAATCCATAATTTGGGGAATTCCCAAAATGCCCTTGAGGTAGTGTGTAGGCCAAGTAATCATTAGCATGTCATAGTCCCCATTTAAGTGTACATGAAGTCATTAATTCCATAAGCATGTGCATTATCCTCTAATTTGTACATTAAGGTGGTGGTTAGGTGGGGTCCTCCATGATCTTCAATTTGAATTATTTCATCTTCATTCCTTTGTGTTCTATTTGTGCATGCATATCTTCTTCATGAAATAACTTGTAATTGAAATCAAATTACTACTAAATAGTATGGAAATTTCTAATTAATTTTTCTCAGAGAAATATATGCACACAAATGACCGTTTTGCCCCTATATGAAGATGGATATATGACAATTTGAAATTAATATGGATTTTGGTTAAAACAAGTTAAAATACCCAACATGATCATTTATATAATTTAAATAGAATAAATATGGTGGTAAAAATATGCACATTTACGTACACATGAGTTATCTTAAAATACCAAACATATTCGGCCAAATCATAGCCTCAAAACATTTCAGTTACTAATATAATCGATCACAGATTATCAGTAAATCATATCATAGCATATGAAATAAATTCACACATTTGAGGAATCCAGTTGGATCCCTTCAACTTGTTTCCCTGCATCCACAGATGTTAGCACAATAAAAATAATACCAATTTCACTTCGAGATGGAATATCGTGGTATATGGGGTCATCCGCTATTATGCGGGGCGCATAGGGTCTCATGTGCTATATAATGTGGGAAATCAATCACTCTAATATATATATATATATATATACACACGTATATATATAGAAACACACTACTATATATAATATCACCCAACAGATAAATTATTAAATTCATCCAAGCATATCTAATAATTTAAATTTATTCATTTAAATTAACTAGGCAAACCAAATGAATGGGAAGTCCTCACCTTTGCTCTTAGTTTTTGATGTTTGCAATCCATTTCCCTTCCAGCTTGTTTTCATGATTTTTGACCTTGTATAACATTATACAGTTTATAAATATTTAAAATAATCTAACAAGTTATTCTTACCATTTTATAAATTGAGTTGACAAATAATTTAATTTTCAACTAATTTTCCTTTTAAATAATCTTTAGTAACTCAAATAATTACATAAGTTAATTTAACAGGTTAACCACCATAAATACGTTTATTTCAAATTAAACTAGCAGGTGATATGTATTTATTTTATTCTCCTTTGAAACTACATGTACTAAGAAAATAACCTATATTTTTGTTTATTTTTAACTATAATCTTTATAAACTCTATACCGTTTTAAAATTCCTATACTCTCAAAATCCTATATATACACATATTTACTTTTTCACTTATATGTATATATTTATTTAATTGAAAAAAGAATTATCTTCATTTTACTGTAAAAACTTTTCTGGTTTAATATTCACATATTTGTAGAAATTAAAACTTGGTATAAATACATATATTTAAAACTCTTTCTCGGTATACATAAATATTAGACTGAAAAATATAAACTGTAAAGATATAAACTGTAAACATATTTTTAAAATAAAAATTAACTATGCTAGATATTAAATAAATTTAAATTAATCACAGAAGATACCTGCTCGAATGCAGATTCAAAATCCAGCATCTCGACTTCGAAAGGTCACCACGTCACCCAGTTTTCACGAAATCGCAATGCCGTCTCCCATCATCTTACCCACCTTGGCCACCCTCTTGTGAATGCCATGCGCGTCACCAGAAATTCCAAGCTCAAGCCCCATCATGCCAAATCGCGATTTCAAAATCGCCCAACGCAGCCGCGAACTTCCCTAAACGAAACCCTACGCGCCGCCCCCCTTCCCCTTGCTGTCGCGAATAGTGCAGTTGCTCTTCCTTTCACCTTCCGATTTTCTCGAATTCATTTTGAAAAAGAAAAAGGAAGCCCGCTTTATTAACTTTTCAAACAATCGGTCATGATTTGATTTGAAATTTCAATTTAAGCTGAAATGAAGAGGATGGAATTTTGTTTCTTTTTTTTCTTTGAACAGTTTGATTTTGTTTGCCGAGATAAATGTTCGGCATTGATATTTTTTTTCTTGTGATTTTTCTTAACGAAGATCAATTTTTATATATATTTTTTAAAAGAATGAAGAGAATACACTTGTATGCGATTTAAAGAGGCAGTGAAACACGTGCTCAACATTTCTCTACGTGTTTGTGCTTGCAACTGTGTTGCAGTTTTTTTTATTATATATATTTTGAATTTAAATTCAAATTTAATTCATCTTGAATTCACATCTTAAAATCTCAAACTCCTATCTAGACGTGCCGTTAGGCGTTTATAATGTTAAACCCTATTCTGGACGCAATGGAAAAGGTTCTGAGTCCTAATTCGATTGTATGGAGAAGCTAGCTTTTTGAACTCGACTATTATATTAAATTCCTACATAAATTTCAGCGCGTTTACTTATCGTACGATCACATGAAAATTCCGAATGCTAGGAAATTGAATTCCGATAATAATACACTATTACGGATCCAATGGAACCGATGACATCAAAATCCAAGACTATGTCTCGGAAGGCTATTTTTAAATATCGATTTAAACAATATATTTTTAAAACTGAAAAAATTACTTTCAAATTCAGTTTTAACACATCTGTTATCTTTAGTATCACTATTATAAATTTTATAAGCCTTCAATTTATTTTTTAACAAGCCTGAAATTCCAGATTCAACAATTTTTCCTAATTTCTAGTTATTGATTCAATATTTAAATTATCCAATAAATAGCAATATTTGAAATTCGAGTTAGAAACTAAATTTTAAATATTTAAAATCAATTAATATCCAATTTCAAATATCTAAAAATTCAGGGTCGTCATAATATCATTTCTTTCATTTTATTACTTTACATTCATTGCTTATATAAGTTAATTTTTTATTTCAATTGTTGGATTATACATTATTAGGTAAATTTCTTTACAATTCAATTCACCATTTATAAAATTCTTCTTTTTCACATTCTTTCTTCCGTATATGGTTTATTGGATATTTACTTCATTTCTAAGTCATTTCAAGGTTTTCTGAAGTTATAATCATTCAATTTTTATATTACTCATTTTAATTGTAAAAGGTTTCAATATTAATTCAATTTTATAAATACGTACATACAGTATTCACCTTTCCCATTCAATCTGATTATAAATAACTTAAATGTTAATTTAAGCTTATAATCATTTTTTTACCTTATTTGTAACAACCCGCATATTTGTCGATTTTATAGTTAAATATTTTATTAAAATATTTTATCAATACTCGGAATTTTGTCCGAAAAGCTACTTTTTGCATACGGTCGAATTAGGACTCGGGACCACTCCCATTGAGTTTAAAATGCCGTTTGCGACCTTTTTGAGTATAAGCTTCGATATGTTTGGAGAAGGTTGATTTTTGCTACTTTTTCACTTAAGGTTTTGGTTTGGGCTGAGCCCACTTATGTATTCAGTCCCAACCCCTCTCCTCCTCATTTACTTCATTTCCAACTCCTAATACTCAAGCTAAAGCATCAATGGTGGGAGAGATTGGAAATTAAAACTCCAAAACCCTAGTTTTCTCTTGCAAATCAACTCTAGCTCCAAACTAATAGAAGAACCCATTGGTAAGCTTCTCTTCTTCTTCTCCAACTCAATCTCTAATCAAAATTCAGAAATTTCCTAAACCTAACTTAGGGAATGTTCTTCTTTTAAAGCTTAGAATCAAGCTTCTTGAGTTGGATTTGAAGAGTGGTTGATTCTCCATTGATTTCAAGCATCTTCTTCAATCGTTTGGGTTCAAAGGTGGGATTTTTAATCTCACATCTAGGTCTATGATTATCTTCGATTGTTAGGTATGAATTCCTAACACATATTCATGTGCATTTGGTTTTGGTTTGGATTGATTTGGTGTATATTCCAATTTTTAGTGTTTCAAGTTCAAATCTTCAAAAATCATAGCCTTGTAGTTTGAACTTGTTTTTGGTGATGCGTCGAAGAGCTTATAGGACCGGGTAGTCGATTGGCATAAAGCCCTAGTGACCGTGCTCGCCCGATTGCATTTTGAAGAAGATAGCATCTTCATTTTATAGGCTGGAAAACAGCCTTGGTGCCAGTCAGTCGAGTGGAACCTTGAGTCAGTCGACTGGATGTAGCACATAGGCATTTCGAAGGCAATAACTAGAGGCTCGGGTCCTCTGTTTCCCTGCATTCAGTCGACTGAATTTTTAGGTCAGTCGACTGACTGCAGGAAATTATTTTTCCCTGCTTCTGGTTCAGTCGACTGGACCTTTGAGTCAGTCGACTGACCTGCACCAATTTGCCTAATTATGCCTATTTGTGCATATTTTTGCTTGGTTTCCAAATTCCATCGACTCGTGTTATTTCCCACTTGTTGTTGCTACGACGTTAATGACTTCTATTTTTGGAATTTTTGGAAATATCCATTTTGATGGATTCGGATCGATTTCTTTGGATCTTTATTCGCGTCTTTGAATGTGAATTTTGGTGGTTGATTGTTCTACAATCATTTTTGTGTTTTGTCACTTTAAAAATATAAAGGTTTCAATACTAGTAGTAAATATCAAAACTCTTTCCTCAAAACGATTTCAACTCTATTTTCAATACCAAATTCGTTTATAAAACCGTTTTCCAATCTATTAGTATATACAAACCTTTACCTCACTCGTATGAGAAATCTAATTAAACGGCTTAGTAAAACAGGTGGTATGAAACGCTTGCGTTTACTTCGTCGGTTGATTCTTGGAATTGTTCGATTGAATCTCTTGTGACAATTTCCTAGTGGAGATCTACAATTTGTTCGTAAATATTTAAGTTAAGCTAGTGGTTATGGGACATGAAGCTAAGCTTATATATTTACTAGCTTACTGTAATTGACACTTCTTGATGATCATGACGATCATTTTTATGATTTAGACTAGCAATGTGCGATGTCTCTTTGTCTGTGAGGGAGACTAAACCCCGTTTTGTGGAGTTTCGACTCAAATTGGTGGGGTAGCAACCCATGGTCTTCGGGCCGTTTGTGGAGCTTCGGCTCAATTTGTGATGGTTAGCAACCATGGAATTAGCATTCCATTTGTGATACACGTGTTGGTGAGCCTTGTGCTCCCGTTTGTGATAGGCCTTCCCCCTTTTGTGATTTCTGGATTTCTTGAGATAATTTCTAGAATTTGTGCTTCACCAATTTTCGTGATTTCCATTGATAAGCTTTATCGATATTTGTGCATTGGTGAATTTGTGCGTCATTGACTTTTGTGATTTCTGGATTTCGTGTGTTGAATTCTGGAATTTGTGTGTCATTGACTTTTGTGATTGACATTGATATTATCGTCAATATTTATGGTTTGGTGAACTAAATTAGGAGTATGACGTTTCTGTGATTCTTGTGTAGATTTTGTGACATTGAATAATCCCTTGATGATTTTCAACTGCTTATATATATCACAGCTTGACATTGTGATTATTATGTGTTTAGTCATATCTCTTATTCTATATCGTTACATCTGATATTTATAGTTAGACTGATCCGTTTATTATTTTCTTATTAAATAATACTCGGGCCAGACCGAGATGTTACAGGTGCTTCTGCTTGACTTCTCCCCAGGGATTCATTACTCTGACTTTTGGTAAACTACTTAGATTAGTAGTTTATTTTGTTATATACACTTGAGATATAGACTCATAGTCATATTCTTTTGTATAGCACGTGTTGCTATTCTTTTGTATTATTGTGGATCTTTTTGACCACTACTCTGATATACACTTCCATGTGTTAATTATATATTCATATCTTCTTCCGCCTTTGTGATATGAATCATCTGTGACTGATTTATGTTATGTTTATTTCTGTATTTGTTTCCGAAGATATTATAGCCACTGTGTAGTAGCTTTGAGTTTGTGTCGGTATGTCGGATTTCCTCTTGATAAAGTATTGCATGTTATACTATCTGACATATCGATGCTCGCACAAAGCAATTACACAGATGGTCGCTCCTCAACAGCCTTATTCTCCGTGCTAGTTGACAGCATTACACCGTAGTGTTCTTGGCTAGCGTGGGTATAGAGGTGGGGCGTGACAGCTTGGTATCAGAGCCAAACTTCGGAACAATATGGAATATTATAACAAGGATCATCGTCCTAAGTCTATCTTAGGAGTCGTGCTTTAGGATTTAATTCGAGTCTTCGTACCGTTCTATCCTATTTTCTTTTATGATTCCTTGTTTTATTTATCAAGATTACTTGATAGTTATTTGGTTAATAACCTTTTTCTTCTTCTTCTTTCTTTCTAAAGGAAGAGAAATGTCTAGACCAGGCCGTCCCAGAGCCGTACCGTCTAGTGTTCCACCCCAAGATGGAGTTTTTATGACTACTCAACAGCTTCTTGATTTAGTGACAAATGCTCAAGCAGCTGGTGCTATCCCGGAACCTACTCACCCAAAGTCGGGATTTGCACGCTTGTGCAGCGATTACACTAATTTGGGTGGGGAGCCATTCAAAGGTTTCGAAACTATTATTGAAGTATAGGCTTGGCTAAGGTCATGCGATCGAATCTTTTCTCGCATGAATCTTATTGACCTTCACCGAGTTCAGGTGGCCTCTAGTATGCTCCGAGAAAGAGCATTGGATTGGTACGAGCTTCTTATTTCTGAGATTAATGAAGCGGATCTCACCTGGGAGCAATTCCGGGAATGCTTCGAGTTGAAATTTGTACCAGAAGCAGAGAAAGTGACATTGGCTCGACGATTTATAGACCTTGTTCAAGGTGAGTCCTCTGTGACTGATTACTTCGCCTCCTTCGAGTCGCTTTCCAAATATGGGGTTGAATACATCAACACCCCTTTAAAGAAGAACCAGAGGTTCGTCTATGGCTTAAACAGAAATCTCAAGAAGCCATTACTTCTAAAGTTAGAAGTTTCTTTCGACCAACTCATTGATATCGCTCTTCGTCTTGAAGAGGCGGATATGGAGAATGATGTTGAAGTGGTGGGTTCCAAACCGAGCTTCAACAACAACAAGAAAAGGACTAATAAATTCAAAGGTCCTTATCCCAATAAGAAAGGGAAACAAGCAACCTCTGTGGCAAAGACTTCTTCCTTTGGTCATGGGGAATGCTATAATTGTGGTTCGAAGGACCATTACGCGAACAAGTGCCCAAAGTCTCTCTCTTGTCGCTACTGCAAAGGTCCCGGTCATGTTATATCTTCATGTCCCAAGCTTCAGGGCAAGAAGGAGGGAAAGTTGAATGTTTCTCAAGCCCCTGGCAACACATCTCGAAATCAAGGTATTTCTTATTCTATCCTTGATGGAATTATTTTATTTCGTGATCATCCTATTCGAGTTCTTTTCGATACGGGTGCGTCCCATTCTTTTATATCAAAAGAACTTGTTGATACTTTTTCTTTGGATGTTTTGTGTTTAATGACTTCTTTGAGAATTGCGAATCCGGTTGGTGGATCCACGATAATCAGTTTATTGTGTAAAGATGTCGAGATTATTTTGTGTGATTTTTCTTTCCGAGCCGATTTGCATGTCATGCGTTATTTAGGCTTTGGAATGATTTTGGGAATGGATTGGCTTAACCGCTATGAAGCTCGTATCCTATGTCCTGAGCGGATTATTCATCTTTGACATACTCAATCTGTTAAGCAGATTTCTATTAATCTTAAAGATTCAGATTCCAGCTTGGTTGCATCTTTATATTATTTAAATCCTCGTGATGACGATGATGATGATGAGGGTGATATTATTTCTCTTATTCACGTCGTTCGTGAATTTTCCGACATATTCGAGCCCGTTTTAGGATTACCACCTAAGCGAGCAATTGAGTTTAGAATTAATCTTATTCCTGGAGCTCAACCTATCACTCGTCCTCATTATCGTTTGTCCAATAAAGAAAATGAGGAGATGCGCATACAATTATCCGATTTGGAAACGAAGCAATTTATTCGCTCTAGTTCCTCGCCTTGGGGAGCTTCAGCTATTTTTGTGAAGAAATTCGATGGTACACTTAGGCTTTGCGTCGGATTGATGATCTATTCAATCAACTTAGTGGTGCTAGAGTCTTTTCACAATTAGACTTAGCTACTAGATTTCATCAGCTTCGTATTGCAGAGGATAGTATTCCTTTGACATCGTTCCGTACTCGTTATGGATCTTATGAATGGCTTGTTATGCCATTTGGTTTAACGAATGCCCCAGCTTATTTCATTGACCTTATGAATAGAGTTTTCAAAGACTTCCTCGACCGGTTTGTTCTCATCTTTATCGATGATATTCTTGTGTATTCTAAAACCGAGGAGGAGCATGAAAAACATCTTCGGATTGTGTTGGAAACTCTTAGGAGTAGTCAATTAAAGGCAAAATTTTCTAAATGTCATTTTTGGCAATCTCGTGTGAAGTTTCTCGGTCATATTATTTTTGAATCCGGAATTTCCGTGGATCCTTCAAAGATTGAAGCGATTCAAAGTTGGAAGAAACCTGAGAGTGTGACTGAAATCCACAGCTTTCTCGGATTGGCGGGCTATTACCGTCGTTTTATTAAAGACTTTTCTAAGATTGCCGTGCCTCTCACTAGCTTAACGAAGAAAGGTATTAAATACATTTGGTCGGACAAATGTGAAACTTCTTTTCAGAAACTAAAAGAACTCCTTTCAGATGCTCCTATTCTTGTTATTCCCGAGGGGAATCAAGATTTCGTTGTTTATACCGATGCTGGTCACGTTGGTTTGGGTGCCGTTCTTATGCAAAGAGAACGTGTTATTGCTTATGCTTCTAGGCAATTGAAGCCTGTTGAGACTAGATATGCCACTCATGATTTAGAGCTCGCGGCTATTGTTTTCGCCCTTCGTATTTGGCGTCATTATCTTTTAGGAGAGAAATTTGTTCTTTATACCGATCATAAGTCCTTGAAGTATTTATTCTCTCAAAAGGAACTTAATTTGCGTCAACAGCGTTGGCTCGAATTTCTTGCACCATATGATCTTGATATTCTTTATACTCTCGGTAAGGGTAATCGTGTCGCTGATGCTCTTAGCCGTAAACAACAAGCTGTTGTTTCTATGATGATATCTGAATGGAACGATCTCGAGATTTTATCCACTTGTGAAATTCGAGACCGTATTTCCGATTTATGTTCATCTCTTGTTTTATGTAGCCTTGAGGCTCATCCTTCACTTCTAGACCGCATTCTTGAAGCTCAAAGGCTAGATCCTGAATTGGCTCTTCTTGGCCAAAATATTAAGGATAAAATTGATATTGAAAGTTTGAAAGACTTTGATATCGATTCTCGTGGCGGCATTCGAAAATTTGGTAGACTTATCGTACCAAATATTGGTGATCTTCGTAAAGATATTTTAGAAGATTCCCATCGTTCTAAATTTACCATTCATCCCGGTAGTAGAAAAATGTACGCGGATATGAAGCGACTTTATTATTGGGAGGGAATGAAACATGACATCGCTAACTTCGTTAAGCGTTGCATGACTTGCCAACTCGTTAAGGCCGAGCATCAAAGGCCCGGTGGGTTATTGCAACCTTTAGAAATTCCAATTTGGAAGTGGGACCAGATTTCCATGGATTTTATAGATGGCCTTCCCCGTTCTCGTTCGGGTCATGATAGATTATGGGTGATTGTTGATAGGCTTACTAAATCTGCCCATTTTATTCCCGTTCGGTCTAACCGAACCGTTCCTCTTTTGGCCAAGCTCTTTGTTAAAGAGATTGTTAAATTGCATGGAGTTCCTACTTCTATTGTTAGCGACCGTGATCCATTGTTTACTAGTGGATTTTGGAAGAATCTTCAAAAAGCTTTGGGAACAAAGCTTAATTTTAGCACCGCTTATCATCCTCAGTCCGATGGACAAACTGAGCGTGTGAATCAAGCTCTTGAAGATCTTCTTCGTGCATGTGTTCTTAATTTTGGTGGAAGTTGGGAAGATCATATTTCTCTTGTTGAATTTTCCTATAATAATAGCTTCCAATCTAGTATTGGTATGGCACCTTTCGAGGCACTCTATGGAAGGCCATGCCGATCTCCTTCTTGTTGGCTTGAGGCCGGTGAGAAGATAGTTTTAGGTCCAGATTTTATTCGTGATTCCACAGAAAAGATTGACCTTATTCGTCATAGGATGAAAGAAGCCCAGAGTAGACAAAAATCCTATGCCGATAATCGGAGAAGGAAGTTAGAATTTTCTGTGGGAGATCTTGTGTTCATTCGTGTGTCACCTATGAAAGGTGTGGTACATTTCAGTCGATCGGGAAAGTTAGCGCCTCGATATATTGGGCCATTTCCTATCACTGAACGTATTGGTTCCATGGCTTATCGCCTTTTATTACCGGCTCAATTTTCAGCTATCCATGACGTGTTTCACGTTTCTCAACTTCGGAAGTGTCTTCGGGATTCCGATTCTATTCTTGAGCCCGGTGTTGTGGAAGAGATTGAAGTTTCACCGAATTTAACTTTTGAGCAGCATCCTGTTCGTATCATTGCTTCGGAAGTCAAACGTCTTCGAAATAAAGATGTTCCGCTTGTTAAAGTTCAATGGTCTTCAAATCCTAAGGATTGTTCTTGGGAATCTAGAGAGTTCATCGAGCGAACACATCCGGACTTACTTTCCCGTGCTCTTTAAGGTGAACTTCTTATTTCAAACTTCTTTTGTGTTGAATATGCTTTTATGGTTGTTACTATATATCTTCTTCTTAAATATTGCGAGGACGCAATTTCTTTAAGGAGGGGAGTCTGTAACAACCCGCATATTTGTCGATTTCATATTTAAATATTTTATTAAAATATTTTATCGATACTCGAAATTTTTTCTGAAAAGCTACTTTTTGCATACGGTCGAATTAGGACTCGGGACCACTCCCATTGAGTTTAAAATGCCGTTTGCGACCTTTTTGAGTATAAGCTTCGATATGTTTGGAGAAGGTTGATTTTTGCTACTTTTTCACTTAGGGTTTTGGTTTGGGCTGAGCCCACTTATGTATTCAGTCCCAACCCCTCTCCTCCTCATTTACTTCATTTCCAATTCCTAACACTCAAGCTAAAGCATCAATGGTGGGAGAGATTGGAAATTAAAACTCCAAAACCCTAGTTTTCTCTTGCAAATCAACTCTAGCTCCAAACTAATAGAAGAACCCATTGGTAAGCTTCTCTTCTTCTTCTCCAACTCAATCTCTAATCAAAATTCAGAAATTTCCTAAACCTAACTTAGGGAATGTTCTTCTTTTAAAGCTTAGAATCAAGCTTCTTGAGTTGGATTCGAAGAGTGGTTGATTCTCCATTGATTTCAAGCATCTTCTTCAATCGTTTGGGTTCAAAGGTGGGATTTTTAATCTCACATCTAGGTCTATGATTATCTTCGATTGTTAGGTATAAATTCCTAACACATATTCATGTGCATTTGGTTTTGGTTTGGATTGATTTGGTGTATATTCCAATTTTTAGTGTTTCGAGTTCAAACCTTCAAAAATCATAGCCTTGTAGTTTGAACTTGTTTTTGGTGATGCGTCGAAGAGCTTATAGGACCGGGTAGTCGATTGGCATAAACCCCTAGTGACCATGCTCGCCCGATTGCATTTTGAAGAAGATAGCATCTTCATTTCATAGGCTGGAAAACAGCCTTGGTGCCAGTCAGTCGACTGGAACCTTGAGTCGGTCGACTGGCTGTAGCACATAGGCATTCCGAAGGCAATAACTAGAGGCTCGGGTCCTCTGTTTTCCTGCATTCAGTCGATTGAATTTTTAGGTCAGTCGACTGATTGCAGGAAATTATTTTTCCCTGCTTCTGGTTCAGTCGACTGGACCTTTGAGTCAGTCGACTGACCTGCACCAATTTGCCTAATTATGCCTATTTGTGCATATTTTTGCTTGGTTTCCAAATTCCATCGACTCGTGTTATTTCCCACTTGTTGTTGCTACGACGTTAATGACTTATATTTTTGGAATTTTTGGGAATATCCATTTTGATGGATTCAGATCGATTTCTTTGGATCTTTATTCGCGTCTTTGAATGTGAATTTTGGTGGTTGATTGTTCTATAATCATTTTTGTGTTTTGTCACTTTAAAAATATAAAGGTTTCAATACTAGCAGTAAATATCAAAACTCTTTCCTCAAAACGATTTCAACTCTATTTTCAATACCAAATTCGTTTATAAAACCGTTTTCCAATCTATTAGTATATACAAACCTTTACCTCACTCGTATGAGAAATCTAATTAAATGTCTTAGTAAAACAGGTGATATGAAATGCTTGCGTTTACTTCGTCGGTTGATTCTTGGACTTGTTCGATTGAATCTCTTGTGGCATTTCCTAGTAGAGATCTACAATTTGTTCGTAAATATTTAAGTTAAGCTAGTGGTTATGGGACATGAAGCTAAGCTCATATATTTACTAGCTTACTGTAATTGACACTTCTTGATGATCATGACGATCATTTTTATGATTTAGACTAGCAATGTGCGATGTCTCTTTGTCTGCGAGGGAGACTAAACCCCGTTTTGTGGAGTTTCGACTCAAATTGGTGGGGTAGCAACCCATGGTCTTCGGGCCGTTTGTGGAGCTTCAGCTCAATTTGTGATGGTTAGCAACCATGGAATTAGCATTCATTTGTGATACACGTGTTGTTGAGCCTTGTGCTCCCGTTTGTGATAGGCCTTCCCCCCTTTGTGATTTCTGGATTTCTTGAGATGATTTCTAGAATTTGTGCTTCACCAATTTTCATGATTTCCATTGATAAGCTTTATCGATATTTGTGCATTGGTGAATTTGTGCGTCATTGACTTTTGTGATTTCTGGATTTCGTGTGTTGAATTCTGGAATTTGTGTGTCATTGACTTTTGTGATTGACATTGATATTATCGTCAATATTTATGGTCTGGTGAACTAAATTAGGAGTATGACGTTTCTGTGATTCTTGTGTAGATTTTGTGACATTGAATAATCCCTTGATGATTTTCAACTGCTTATATATCATAGCTTGGCATTGTGATTATTATGTGTTTAGTCATATCTCTTATTCTATATCGTTACATCTGATATTTATAGTTAGACTGATCCGTTTATTATTTTCTTATTAAATAATACTCGGGTCAGACCGAGATGTTACAGGTGCTTCTGCTTGACTTCTCCCCAGGGATTCATTACTCTAACTTTTGGCAAACTACTTAGATTAGTAGTTTATTTTGTTATATACACTTGAGATATAGACTCATAGTCGTATTCTTTTGTATAGCACGTGTTGCTATTCTTTTGTATTATTGGGGATCTTTTTGACCACTACTCTGATATACACTTCCATGTGTTAATTATATATTCATATCTTCTTCCGCCTTTGTGATATGAATCATCTGTGACTGATTTATGTTATGTTTATTTCTGTATTTGTTTCCGAAGATATTATAGCCACTGTGTAGTAGCTTTGAGTTTGTGTCGGTATGTCGGATTTCCTCTTGATAAAGTATTGCATGTTATACTATCTGACATATCGATGCTCGCACAAAGCAATTACACAGATGGTCGCTCCTCAACAGCCTTATTCTCCGTGCTAGTTGACAGCATTACACCGTAGTGTTCTTGGCTAGCGTGGGTATAGAGGTGGGGCGTGACATTATTCACTTTTATTATATTTATTTAGTGAAATTTCAAACTATTAACTTTAGTTTATAACACTTTATAACATTAGATTCTTACTTATAAAAGTAAGTCTATTGAACACTTTCATATTCCCAAGTTTTACTTGTATAATATTATATTACATATTTTATTTAACATTTCAACTTTTAATAATTTGGTAAGTTATACAAATATGTTTTTAAGAATGCAATTGAATATTATCCAAGTTTCTCTTATATATTTAGCTGAAAAAATGTTCAATAGTTACTATTTCTTGTTTTCCATTTCCTTTTGTTTACAGTTTACAAATTTTCAATTTCTTATCTATTTCATTACTCATTTTAACATAAAATTTCTTATTTCCATTTTAGAAGTTTCCAATTATTAATATAGTCAAAATGCCATTTATTAAAATAGTTGAAACTACCAATTATCGGAAAATTTTAAGAACTAACACTGGGTTCATTTTAGTCACTTAGAAACCTATATATATATATATATATATATATATATATATATATATTCTCTATAGATCAAATCTTATTTGGAAATTAAAATTTAAGATTCATTTATCAAAACAAGGTGTAGTAAAACTACTACAACCGTCTACCCACTTCGAAACTCGAAAATGAACGTCGATGATAAGTGCATTCATCACCGAAATTATTTTCCAACGACAGAGAGGGGGGTGCAGAACTTATTTTCTATAAAAATTTCTTTTTAAAACATTTCTCTCAAATCATCTTGAAATATTTATATCAGAAAATACTTCTAAATAATATTAATATTCCAAAACCTTTCGAAAGAAATTTTCAAAAATCCCGAAACTTAAGTTCTCAACTTCAATTTATGTTCATTTTATTTGTAAATCTTATCTTCAATCAGTGTTTATAAAATTTGACTACCTAGCAAACAAATATATATCAACCAACTATATCATTTATAAAATTTAATATTTTATATGAAAACTATATAATAGGCAAAATTATTTCATTTACCTATATTTCAAAACAATGTTGTGTCCGTCTGTCCTATTAGGCGTTTAGAAATCCCTATCGATGCCATAGCGTCCTATTTACCGACTAGAATTCATAAATACAAAACGGAACAAATTAACACAATACAAAAACCTTATATAACACTAAAAAATATGCTCTCTCATGTATACATGCTCGGTGACTCATTCTAGGGTATTACTACCTTATTTAAGATGAGTCAGACCCCACAAAGCTATGGTTATCGCTAAACCGAAGCTCCGATACCAACTGCAACAACCCGCATTTTTGGATGGTTTAAATCGAAAATAAACCACATACGTTAGACTCGAACCATACAAAAGGGCAGATTGTTATTGGGGTAAAAAAGAAAAGCAAAGAAAGAAAAAAAATACAAAATCTCGCAGCGAATTGACAAAATATAATAGTCAAATAACAGTTCATGAAGCTATTTTCAAAATACATTTGATTATTCATTACAACACAAACATCAGAGTTACATAAATAGGAATAAATAAATAAATACAGCGGAACAACATGATGTAGTAGAATACATATCATAAATTACGATAGTACAAATCTTCGTCTTCGTCCTCCAGAAATAAGTTCTTCAACCCTGAAATGCTCAGGCTGACCCGAGCGAATTGAAAAGACAAAACATTTGAGTTAGAATTAAAAGATCTTATGCAAGTTAAATCAATGTTAAGTAAATATGAGTGGAATGGCGTCAGAGATGTTTACGGGGTTTGACATCTCCTATCCAGTGTCTTGAGTGCAGTAACTTAAGAGATGTTCGGGATTTCCATCTCCTAAGGATCCATTAAACTATCTACTATGTAGTACAATACGCTATTATAATATGTCCACAGTAAATTAAAAGTATTAAAATAGCGTTAAGGCGTTACCCATATCCCCCTTAACACATTTTTTATATATTCCCATATTCTATACAATACCATAATTCCTCCGTAAACTGGAGGGCAATCAGAGGGCACTTTATAGGTATGGTACAAAACAAATTCATAGAAGGTGCGATAAGGCATACGGCACGGCTCTAGAGGCAATGCCAGGGTAGATATACCATTTACATACCCGGACTAATGGTAACGCATATCAGCTACTACCGCCGACCTCGGAACACACTCCCAATTCAAAATCAAGGGTGACCACTAAATCAATCACAAAATCAGAATATAGTATCGAAAAGTGTGTCTGATAGGAGGAATGACCTCACTTGGCCCGGTGTGGCTCCTGAATTTAGCCGCATCAAGATGACTCACGGGTGTCAGGGTCACGTAAATACCTCATATAGAATCGCTCGCCAAACCAGTCTACTTCATTTCTAGAATCTCCGCCATGTGCACAGTTGTTAAAGTGGTTTTCGGTATTGGCAGAGAATATGACAATATCCGATCCCGCTCTCTTTAACAACCAAACGCTTGTTTCACACGTTCTTTTACATTTCAAAGGTCAATTTACACTTTAGATCAAAATATCCTTTTCTCAAGACCATATCACTTTCGCAATCATATTCACTTTGAAATCATATTCACCTTTGAAATCATATCGTTTTCGAAATCATAATTTCTTTCAAAATCGTATTTCAAATTAGGTTAACTCCTCACTTCAAAATCATCATATTCAATTAATTATAACATTTAAATACCCAACTTAAGTTATAACATCATTTAACCGTATTTGCTTTTAAACCAATGAATTTTGAATATAAACACTTTCCCTCTACTTTGTTTGAAAATTAAGAAGATGGTTTAAATAGTTATAAATAGTTAAAATATTCTAAAATAGTTTGATTATAGATTAAATGTACTTGTTAATTTGATTTACGATAGTTAAATAGATTAAATATAATTAAAATAGATTAAATAGCTTTCAAATAGATTAATTAGATTTAAAATAAGTTAAAATGAGTTAATTAGTTTTAAATAAATTAAATGGTTTAAAATAGGTTAAAATGATTTAATATAATAAATATAAATTAAAATACTTTATTAATTTGAAATCTTAAATTTAGAATCTTTTAAAATAACATATTTCTAAAAAAGTTTGTATTAAAAGATGAATTTGAAATTTAAACCAATTTAAACTATTTATTTCATTTCAACACATTTGGACCATTTCCAATTTTCAAAAACCCAATTTCTGACCTTACAATTTAAATTCTCAATAAAATATTAAATTCTATATCGCTTTCGATCCATATTTGAAATATCAATTAAATTACTCCAATTTTAAAATATTTCAAAGTTATATTTCAAACAATTTTAATAACTCAATTTCGATTGCTTTACTTATACTTCAAATTCAAATTTTAAAATTTCAATTTAATTCCTTTAAACAATTCTTTTAACTAATTCCAATTTTAACATAAAATTTGAATTTCGATAATAATTCAACTCATATAAATCAATTTTTATTTCAAAATATCATTTAACTAAATTCAAAAATTAAGGATTTAGAATCATTAATTTAACCAATATGGTGTCCGTATATATTCTCTACTCTAGGCTCAAGTGATACAGAAATTTATCATTTCAATCCGCAATTTAAAATTTTACGGTTATATATCATTTCAAACCGCAATCCCGAAATAAATATTAAAATCCATAAAATCGTTCGAGTCTATCATTTCAACCCATAACAATTGGTCCCTAATCTATAGATCTTTCGGGTATATATCATTTCAACCCATAGTGATTTTCCTAACAATAACTAAAGGAACCGCAGAGTGATAACACTTTTATAAATCAAACATAATATCCAATCAACCAATATCAACACCCAAACATCCATCATAATCACCATTCAATTCAACCAATAAATATCAACAATTAACTAATTATCGGTAACTGGTATTTAACCGGCAATTTCAATTCAACAATAAATTAAATGGCTATTTAATTCAAATAAATTCAAATTAACCAAGAGGACGATTAAATACACCAAACAACAATAAATAAATTCCAAATCTCATTATAAATTTAATTTAAAAAACATAAGAAATTTTAAAAATTGTGAGTGAGTCAAAACACTAACTTTGAATTTCAAATCGATTTGAAATTCAAAATAAGGCCGAAAATTCACCCTCTTAGAATTCGTCCAAACTAGAGTAGAATTGTCCAAAATTTGGATAAGATCCCAACGAAACAAACCACGCATGAATCCGTGCTAGTTTGAAAAAGTTATGAAAATTAGAAGATTGAAAAATTTCAGTCATGGGTCGACCTTGGGTTTAACTTCGGTCCGCCGCCTCAAATCCATGGTGTTTGCTATGAGTTTTTGCCAAAATGACCCAAAACCTGAGTCATTTGGCTCCTGACCTGAAGTCGCTCCCGGGTTTTTGCCTCTGGAACTCGGAGCGCGCCTAGATCGGCCTTGTTTGGCCTCCAACTCTCTTTGATCCCAAGTCGCTCCAGGGTTTTCTCCTTTGAAACTCAAAGTAAACATCTTCCTGACTTGAAGTAAACCTGGAGCACTTTTTTTCCTTTTTTTGAAATTAGGTTTTGGAATTTGGGAATTAGGGTTGACAACGAGGAAGAACATGTATGTACAGAAATAGTAAATGAGAAACAACTAGGGTTTATAACAGCTTATATATAGGCAGGGTTGGATAGAAATGTCTACGCGACCCGAAAAGCCCGTTCCGACCCCGAAATGAAAATAGGTCATCCCATATATCAAAATAGATGTTTTGGATTGTTTAAACTCAATGGAACAAGTTTTTAGTCCTAATTCCATCGTATGAAGAAGTTAGCTCAGAATCAGCTTATTTCAAATTGATTTCAATTGAATTTGGTTAAATTGATCTCTGCACGCTTCGAGTCCGCGTGATCAAACGACATGCCGATCACTATGAAACTTAAAATCCTACAACAATTCACTGTTACGGATCCGATGAAACTTGTTTCGTCGAAATCCGAGTCAGTGGCCAAAATGGCCATTCTCACATTAATTAAATAAATTAGTATTAAATTAAATCTATCACTTCTTATATTCAAATTAATTAACTAAGCATTTTTATCATTTTTAATTTCATAGAGATTGAAAATAATTTACAACAAATTTACATATCAAATTCAATGTTAATTATTTTCCAAGTACAATGTTCAGTTTCAACTGCAATTAATCCAATTAATTATAATTTAATTCCAATAAATTGATTAAAGTTGATATCAATATTTATATTCGATCAATTGTTACTCTATTAACATAGTTAACATTTGTTGATAACCCATTTCACTAATATGCTATAATTTCCATCTTTTATTTGTATTGACCACTATGTTTCCATTATATCGAATTTTTGTTAATTTTACATATTAATTAAACCCAATTAATTTATTTAGCTTGATTTCGCTCTTTTATTCCATCAATTATTCCCTTATGAAAATAACTAACATTTCTATTCCTTTTCTTACATTCACATTTTTGAGTTATTGTCTTAACACACATTAATGTAACATTTAATGACATTTAATTTCAATTGATTACATATATTGGTAACAAACAACAATTGTCACCATTGCTACATTTAATAGCATTTGTAGGTTTATTAATTACAAGCAAATGTTATAACCACCCACATTACACAAATTTTATTCAAGTTCCATTTATTACACATTATTGTATTAATTACTCAATACCTAATTTATTAACTGCTCTTTTTAATCCAATTTCCCAATACATATATTACTATCACTTATTTACAATCTATATCAATTGTAACCTCTTAATTCTTTCAATCAATTAGAATTTACATTTAAAATATTTGTCAACTACCTAAATTTAACAGTATTACACTTCTATTCCAGTTATATTCTTATTATTAAGCACAAATTATTATTTCTATCACACTAAATCCCGAAAATTTATTAAGTTGACAAAATTTTAATTATCGAAAATTATGGGTTGTTACAATATGTAGGAAAATTTTGAAACTTTGCTGCAAAATGCAGAAAATTATTTTAAGAACTTTGATTTTTGAAAAATAAAATTTTCCTTATTTTTATTATTTTTAGCAGGCATTACAGCATGTGCTTTGCACATGTGCTTTGACCATGATTATGACTGTGCTTTGTGCATGATTTATTTTTCTAAAACTATATATATTTAATACATTTAAGGAAAAATGATTTGCACGGAGATTGAGTTATATTTTGCTATTGAAATTATACATAGATGTTTGAATTTTTAAATCTTAGTTGCAATGTCTAATTTTTTATTAGTTTTAATTTTTATATGTATTATCAGCTAATAAAGGATGATTTTGTAATGGAATTTAATTTGTTAGATCCTATTTTAAAGTGATATTAAGATTCGTTAATATATTTGTTGAAAGGAAGAATGAATTTGTAAAGAAAGTTTAATTGTTAGATTATATTATTAAGTGATGTTAGAGGGACAATTTTGGTGGTCACAATGAAAAAAACAATGACACCAATGATATTACAACCATCATTAAAGATTTATTATTTTTAATATGACAACCTACACCTTAATGGGTCTGAATTTTCGCTAAATCGAAAACCCAAGTCCACCGAAGTACGGATCTTTGGTTTGGTTTTCTTCAAATAAAACTAAAGAATGCATATCAGAGCTCTAACGAAATAACTTGCAACGAAATAATTTAAAATAAAATAGATCACATTAGCACTGATCAGGTTTTGACACTTCCAAAATCAAGTGTCCTTGTCAACACCAACATGCCTAAGAACTCGTCTTGTCCTTCAATCTATCTTGTGGGTTGTAATGAGGAGGAGGTTAGAACAACATTCCAGTGATTTGTAAATTATACATATTATACATAACACTAGCTTAAGCTGATTGTTCACTATTACATGTTATATTCGTTTATTATTGGTTTCTACGACTCCATCTCTACGTACAAACCATTCCCATTGACATCTCGTTGATATATATATATATATATATATATATATATGTATACACACATACATCCTATGGTCCCTTAATGAACCTAGATACTACACCCGGTATCTCTCATTCAGCACCTGGCTAGGATTTAATGCCTCGCTGTATCACGATCTCATCATCGTATATCTTGAGGAAATTTCTAGTGCTCACTGACGACCTTTGCTCTATAAGGCCGTGTTGTCTTAGAGGATTTTCTACCTCGTCTGCTTCCTATTACGTCGACTCGGCTTTACAAACCACCCCATCCATGTTTTGAAAGAATCTCGTTATAGGTTAACTAGTCCCACCCCCTCAAACAATCTAGCAAATAACTATGGCATTGCATGACCTAATTGAATGTCTCGGTAGACGAATCATCTGGTCTAGCTGTAACCCTGTTCTTCCCCTTTGACCATAAGGGATCGATGACTTTTTATCGTAACCTTGCAACCCAACCCTTAGTGGTTGGTACCCACGTACAATGTTCCGTAGGTCCGACCCTACTCACCATCCATTTAGCTTTCCTAGTGAAATTGAGGCAAAACCCTCCTCTTGAAAATTTGAAGCAGATATACTTTGACTGTGTGAGTCCAGCCATGAATCTGCCCAACGAATTGCCCTATTGCCTACATTTATGGAGCTTCTATTTTAAGCATAGTCCTTACCTGAGGGTATTCTTCTTTATACACAAACATATACTCTCCAACGGTCCTATGGTTCACATTCCAACCAACTCTAATGACCTTATGTCATTTACTTTTTATAATTTATCTCTGTTAAATTATAACTATCCACACCTGTCATAAACGCATATCTGAGGCTACATATATACGTATTTCATATTCATGTATATTCATTCTTCTTATATCTTCTTTACTGCTTCTATATCTTTTATGTTTGACCTTACGTATTCATTTTATTATGCATTTATCTTTCACTTTAACAAATTCATTTACCACTTCTGATCTATTGGTTATCCATATCGTTGCTAGTATAATCATTATTTTCAACTTTGATTTCTTTCACTTTATCTGCTATTCCTTTTTATTCTTGCTTGTAACTTCGCGCTTCTTATTCCATTACTTCCCATTCTATTCACCTTTTTATATCATTCTTATCTTAATATTCCACTCTGGTGATTTACTATATTTTAATAGATTGGAACTAAATTTTATCAATTAATTATTACATGGTAAATTTCCATATCTTGAGAGGTTTTTTGTGCGATGTTCATAATTCCAAGGAATTCTCTTTTTATTTATTGGAATAGACAATACAAATTACGGTAATCGTCTCAATTTTGTACATCTCTTTCTTTTGTAAGCATGTATTTATTCCTTGTCACATCAAACAACACATGTTTGTTAAATTTAGACTTGAAAATGTATGGAAATCAACATGCAACAATATAAATTCTAATAAACTAAAATATTTCTAAAATCCAAAATAAAAAAACTTCATTTTCTAATATTTATTCATCAACGTCGAATAAATAGGAAATTCTAATCATTATGCTGTGTATTATGATACTATAAAATTCATGTTCGTTGCATAAAATAAAATTCTAATAATTACGCTTTATTAAATTAATACCCGACGTAGAATATAAAAATTCTAATCATTACGCAACTTTAGTCAATTGCATATAATATTGCGAACTTGTTCATAACAGGGAGGTATTCAATTTTAACAATAAAATTCATGAGCAGTATTAAATTAAATCTTTCATATAATGGGGATTAATTTGCAATTTAATTTGACTTATCAGGCATGGTGGAATAGTTATGCAACGATATAATGTAGTATTATATAAAAATATATAATATTCCTACTTACCTTGCGTTTTGTTTTCGTATTCTCTAGATCCTAATCCATTCCTTTTTTATTTGACTCCCTCTTACTTCAAACCAATTATAAAAGGGTATACTTCTGTTAACACTACAGATTTGGGGAAAGGGTTGAATTTAGATTTTTTGGATAGAAATTTTGATTCAAGTTTACCTTTATCGTCATGCTCTTAATCAATTCTTATTATCCTCTTCTTTTATTCTCCGCTTTCTTCTACTTATATATCTATTATAATAGCTTTACTATGGTTTTAGATTTTGGAGAAGAAGATTTGATGGCAAAGTTTCTGTAACGACCCGGAATTTTTGAGCATTTAAAATTGGAATATTTAATTGATTTTAAATATTCAATAGAGTAATTTTAACTTGAATTACGAATATCACAATTTATTTGATAATTAAATTGTTGAATTAAATAATTTGAATTGAATAAAATATGAAATCTGAGATTTTAAGCCTATTAAAAAAATAAAAAAATAATAATTTGAAGGCTTATAAAATTTATAGTGATAACATTAAATATAATAGAAGTGTTAAAATTGAATCTAATACTGAATTATTCAGTTTTAAAATAATTTAAATTGAATTTAAAAATAACATTCCGAGGCACAGTCTCGGAATTCGGCGAAACCAGTTTCATTGGATCCGTAATATTGTATTATTATCGGATTTCAAATTTCGGAGCAATTGGAGTTGTTGTGTGAACATACGACATATAAACGCACTGAATTTTTTATCGGAAACTCAATATAATATACATTGTTGACTAGTCAAATCTTGTCACATCTATTTTATTTCCAATCACTATAGCTAGATATTTTTTTCACGCAAAGATTTCTTTATACGCCGCCACCTTTTCATATCACGTCCACCTATTTCTTTCCAGCCGAGACAAAGATTTATAAAAAAAACTCTACAGACTCAAATTCCCCTCAATCTCAAAAATCGACATTACCCTTTTTTTTCAAATTGATTCAATCGAGTCTTCCTCTGTAAATCAAAATCCCTAAATCAGCGAGAGAGCGGTCGCGTTTGCTTTGTTCAAGTTCACTCGCGTGGGTGTTGCGAGGCCTGAAGGAGGATGGGTTCGCGCGCACGAGGGTGGCCAGAGTCGAGGGAAGAAGTAGCGGCGGTGGAGCCTTGCGCGGTGGTTAGGGGGGTTTTCGCGACGACCTGGGGGCAACAGCGGGGTCGAGATGTTGAAGGAGGCCGAGCGAGGGATGGTCAACGTGATGAGTAGTTCAGCATTGAAGGGGTGGTCATGAGCTTGTTTGGCTGCCATCATCGACTTCGACAGTGAGATGGTCGAAGGCTCGTACTCGAGCACCAGAGTTTGGGGATTGTTCAGTTTGGCAGTAAGGTAAAAATTTTATAGCTTAATTCAAGTGAATTTAAATTAAGGATAAGGTAATTCAGAAATTTAAAAAAAATAAAAAATATATAATATCTATTATAGTATGGCTGTTGTTTTTTTTTTAAATTTCATAAAGATTGAAAATTTAGATTATATTTGCAGAGAAAATTTTGTTTTAGTCTATATGTGTAAGTAAATTTGAACAGAAAATTTATTTTTGTATAAATAAGATGTGAGGAAAGAAAAATGGATTTTTAACGTTAAAGGAATTTATTAAACGGTAATTAATTGATAGTTATATATATCAATGACCACAAGATTAGGGAAAGAAATAATATACGTTTAAACATTTTATTTACTAGGTTATTTTAAATAATATTCGGGAGATTAATTCTTTTTAATTTACTTTTGGAATGTAAAATTTATTAAAAAGAAAATTTGTTCAGTATCAAATTTACGTGTTGAAACCCAAAAATTTTAGTTAATTGAAAGTCTATAACAGGGAATTTAGTTGTTCGAGTAGTTCAACTATTTATAAATGATACAAATATTTATACAAGGTTTACATTAAAGGAACAAATAATAATAGAGTTGTTCGATAAATTCAAATATTAATATATCATATAATATTTTATGCAAGGTCAAAAAAATCGAGAAAACCAAGGGAATATTGGAGTGAATGGCAAATGCAAAAATCAGAGGTGAGTTAATATCACTAAGTTAAATTTTAGTTTAAATTTAAATGACTGGTTTTAAATAATTGTTTGAATGATTGGATTGGTTGATGTATTATAGTATGGGATATTTTGAAATGGGCATATTATATCGTGCTAACATCTGTGGATGCAGGGAAAACAGGTTGGAAGGATCCAACTGGACCCCTCAACTTTTATTTAAATTATTTAATATTCTCTGTTCTGATTATTTGATATTCTATAATGAATTATGTGGAAGTATTGAATGCTATAGCTGGGTTGATATAATTGGGTATAATGAATTATTAAAAATATAAATTTGATTTTGGAAATGAAAATAAAAGAAGTGAAATTGCAAGTAAAAAAATTATAGAATAAATTCAAGAATAACTTGAAAAAAAGAAATAAAGTGACTTTAAATTTTAATAAATGAATCCTGAGAATGGAAAGCAAAATTTAAATAAACAGAAAATTAATGAAGTTTAAAATGCAGTATTATTAATTTAAAAGAACAAACATTTATTTAGAATTTAAGATTTGAATTATTGAAAGAGAAAAGAAGAGATTGAATAATAATAATAATAATAATAATAAAGACCATAACTACTGAATTTGGAAATGAACTGATAAGTAAAAGAATTTATTCCAAATAAAATAAATTGGAAATCAATTTGGGGAAATTGATTTAAGTGATTGAAGTTGGAATTTTCTCTAGGTGGCCAAGTACATGTTTTTAAAAGTAAATTTGCAAATATATATTAAATGTTTTAAAGTTGTTTTTAAAGAAGCAAGTTTTGTAAAATTTATTATTTCTAATATTTAAAGTAAGTATTTTCTTTAATCTATTCTAGCAGTAATTATTAAGAAGTAACTTAGTATTTTGGTTTAAAAGTAGAAATCTAGTTTTACATTTTATTTAGTAACTTTATTTTCAAATGTTTATATAGTATGTATTTTAGTAAATTATTAAAGTAGTCTTAACTTAAGTGTTTAAAGGTAAATTCCAAAGTAAGTATTTTTGTTTTATCTATTATCGTAATAATTATATAAAGAATGACTTGGTATTTTGTTTAAAGCATTATTTTAAATTAAGTACTAAAGAAAGATTTTCTAAATTAAATATTAACCATATTTTACAATTAAAGTGTTTTGAAATTATTTTAAAAATCTAAAATCTTGTGCCTGGTGATTCCAGTGGAAATGAAATACTCGGAATTTATTCTGAGAAAAAGAAAGGTAGTTTGAAAACTGTTTTCAAAAGGATTTGAAAGTGAGAATATACCTTGTAAAGATATTTTGAGATAAATAAATAATTTGGGAAATTATTTATTGGTTGGATGGTTGTTTGTGAATATTAATTGATAGTTAAATCACCGACTATCAATATTGGAAAATGCGCTGATCGTTTCGAAGAGACCGGGATCGAGATTTATTTCTCGAAAACCACTTCGATCCGGTTTGTACGTTTTGTGAAATGAGTTTGGATTCGAAGATGGAGCAGTGAAGTGCAAGGGCTAGTCGCTACTAATCCTGAGGATATTTCCAAAATGGATGTATTAGGAATAGTACCTTCGGTTCCGTTCGAACCCGGGACGGACTTGTATGGATGAATGCTTGCGAAACATCGTCAGGAGGATGATGGGCATTCTAAGGGATATGTTCTTTAAAGGTAACGCTTAGCCTCAAGCCTCATCAAATGGGAATGACTGAAAATCAGGGGCTATGCAGCAAGGCTAGGTGGGTAGCACCCAAGCAGGGTGAGGTCATCCCTGTCTAGATGTCCCTTTTTATTTAGGCTTAGTGGGCGGTTGTCGATCCCAACCGCGGGGTTATCTCACTCGGGATTATCCAGTAAGGGGTAGTCCCGGCCTTGTGTTGCAGGGGAGCGGGCGTACTCCTCGGTACAGTGATCTAGGCCCCGTACTGTGACAGGTGGTACCCCAGTGCCTAGTCATTGGTTGGAAATCCATTCTCCCTACGAGCCTTGTACGAGTTTTGTTTGTATTACCCACTCTGTGGCTAGTAGCTGGAATTTAATAGATGTAACAATTTCGGCTATTTTATAAGTATTTGTATATAGACCCTATTATAATATCAGAGGATTTCTATAAAAATTGTTTTAGCTATCGTAAGGTAAAAACCCGACATGTTTATTTGTGGCGTGGTCTTACGAGATGCTTTCGTTTTCAAAGGATTTTTGAAACTTAAGAATCAATTGGGTGTGATTTTCTCACGCTGGTAATCCAGACTGACTCGGGTGTTATTTAACTGTAATGCTCGGGTCAGACCGAGTATTATAGAATACAGGATATGATGCTGTGGAGCTCAGGAGACGAGCAAGATGACGATACGTACTCCCGTACTTGTTTATATACATATATTCCGATGTGTTGAGTTGTTGTGTATCCATTTGTATGATATTGATGTTGAGCTGTGATTGATGTACTCTGATGATGTAATATATAAACATAGATATTTGATGTTTGAGTAAAGATTATTTATTATCTATTATATTTTATTCCGCTGCGATGGTTAGATTCTGTTGTTGTTTTCAATTTTTCTTCTTCTACCTCTTCTTCTTTAACCCAAATGGTTCGTATTTCTGTGCAACTTGAGTTGATTGTTGTAGAATAGTGTTGACTCAAGGGGTACGGATTTGCGGGCTGTTACAGTGGTATCAGAGCTTAGGCTGGTGATAACATTGGCTCTGGTGGGAATTACTCATTTAAAATAGAGTCCGTAGTACTCTAAAATGAGTTTGAGCGTATTAATAGATATGAGCGCGTATTTGTTAGTGAATATAAATTGTTTTAATATTGTGTTGATCGTTTTATTGAGTGGCATATGAACTTTCGTCGGCACAGTCTGGACAACTGTATCGAAGGGGTTTCTAAACACTTGAATAAAACAATCGACACGGTATTGCTTTAAATATGGGTGAATGAAATAATTTTACCCAGAAATATATTTTTGGATATAAAAAAAATAAATTTGTAAGCTATTTAGTAATATATGGTTGCTGGGATGTTAGGAATGATGATATTTAAATTATTATCATTTTGAGTGGAAATTTAACTAGAAATTGTAAATAAAACCAACAATTAAGGAGATAAATTCAATTATGAAATGAAATTTATAAATATGAATTATAAATGTAAATTATAAATTGAATTATAATCAAATGGGAAACTATGCAAATGAATCATAGTTAAAATTGATTTAAGCAGGATTTGGAATCTAAATCCCGGAGATTTGGAAGTATTTGAAGATAAATAATAGTATTATTATTTTGGAAGTATTTCTGAAAGGAAATTGTTTTGAATGGATTTTGAAAGTGATATAGCATTGAAATCACTTGGATTATTGGAAAATAATTCTGATGATGACGGCCGCATCATCAGTATTCATTTTCGAATTTCTAAGTGACGGATTGCTGCCAAAAACTGATTTGTTCAGAAAAGCTAGTTGATTTTGGAAATTTCAAAGGAAATTTGTTGGGATAAAACCAGGATTGGATTAAATTTTGAGAAATGTGATTTGAGATGTTGAAGATTTCAAAATGTTTTGAAACCAGTAACCGGGTGTTTGAAAATCCTGATGAGATAGGTTGTAAGCTTATAAATTGAGGTGATTTTTAAATCAGGAAGGAAAATATAAGCTTTGAATGTCGGAAATTTAAATTTAAAAGGGAAAAGTTAAAAATAAAATATAACTGGATTGAAATTGATTGAATAGGCTGAAATAATATCCGGTTGTTTTCGAATTAAGTTGAAATTGAATTGAGATTAAATAAATCTGAGTTTAAAATAAAATTTAGCTGGAAAATAAATTGGTTAAGGATTGGATTGGAGTAAATAAATTAGAGTAACTTATCAAAGTATCTGAACTAAAAATCCATAGAATAAAATATGCTTGGATTATAAGTAAGTGTAAAACTCGAATTAAAAATAAAAGATGAATACATTCAAGCCTGGAATGAATCTGATTGTATAAAATAGTAAGTTGTGACTTATAAAATTTGAAATGGAATTCAAAGCCAAAATTAATATTTTGATGAATTGGAAAATGGAAAGAAAATCCAATCTTGAATTATATAATAAAATTGAACTAAGAAAATAAAATGAAGTGGTATTTGGAATTAAAATCAAGTATTGAACTATAAGTAGGGAAGAAACTAATCTAATAATAAATTAGTTAATGAAATTGGATAGTGAGTTTATGATGAAGTTTGGAAATAAACTCAAGTTATAAATTAAATTCGACTTAAATTATTGATGAAGTGAAAGTATTTGAGAATGAAGTTGAATTATGAGTTCATGAAATTTGGTGGTAAATTGAAAATGGATAGTGGATTTAGAACTTGAGTTATTAATTAAAATTTAACTTGAAGTATTAACAAATTAAATATAATTTGAAATGTATCGAATAAAAATGTAAATGGATTAAAATAGTAATGGTATGAATTGCAAATAAAATTCAAATCAGTGGAAATAAATTGGAAATGGCTTTGTAATAAATTGAATGAGCTGAATCTAAAAGGTTAAATTTTATAATAACTAATCAAATAAATATGTAGTTTGGCATGAGATTGGATTAAAATAGAATCAAGTTAAATTGAAAAGAGAAATTTACTTGTAAAATGAAAATGAGCTTAAGTATAAAATGAAGTAAATTGACTTAAGCTAAACAAATGGAAGAGTTGGATTAAAATTCAACTTAAACTAAGTGTAATGTTATTGGGTTGGTTTTAAATCAAGTGAAATAAATTTGAATCGAATTAGAATTTGGTGGGTTATAAATAATATTTAAGGAAATGAAAATTCAAAATGGATTGAGTGGATAAACTAATTATATTGAATAAATAAATGGATGGGATAAATAAGAATCATATGGAAATGAACTTAGGTTATCGACTTAAGTGTTGAATAAAAACCAAACTCAAAATGAAGTGTGGTTTAAATGTTTTGGGAGTGGTTATTGAATGAAATAGCCTGATTTGTTTTCGAGCTAAATAAAATAGTTTGGCATAAACAAATATGGAATGAAACGTAAATGAATGGAATGTGTCGAGCTAAATAAATGGTCGTGAATGAATTAAAAAAAAATTAATCGGTAATGAAGATGAACCTAAGTTGTTAATGGTTTTGAATGAACTGGTTTGATTAATAAAATAAAATGTAAGTGAATGGATTCAATTTTAAATGCAATGAAAATGAGAATATACGGATTGTGAATAAATCCGAAATGGAATAGAATTAAGTGTAAGTTGAGTCGGAGTCAATTTAAATTGATAATAAAACTCAAGTGCTTAGTTGTTCACATAGATCTCGTCAAATTGCAAAGAATAAATTGTTATTGAATGTAAATGGAAGTTATTAAAATGCCATGGATGGATAGGAGTAAAATAAATTGATTTTGAGAATAATTGGATTAAATATGAGTTCGGTTTGCTTAAAAATAAATTAAATGTAAGCGATTTAGTTTTAAATCATTCAAATTTAATGAAAATGGTTCGTAAATTAATTGAAACAGTTGAATTAGTATGAAAGTTGTATAAATTGCTTACAGAAAATATTTGATGTGCATTTCTTTAGCATTCATATGTTTTACCATTACAACTAGGAGAAATATAGTTAAACTGTATATATTTGGCACTTACATGTTTAAATTGAGTAACTACAGGTACTTGGAAGCCGTGTGGCTGGATTTGGCTATGCTATTTGCTAAAAATAATAAGCCGCTTGCTTAAAATGCTAAATAAGGTAGGCCTACGCAATAAAAATAGGAAATATGAACTGTTTTTGGTTTTTCCGACCGGGTGGGTCGATGTATATATATTTATATCTATTGTCAAATTGGAAAAGCTCCTCCGTACAAAGGGGACTCTGCCAAAAAATTTCAGAAATTTTGGGAGTTAGAAATTTTTTAAAAATTTTGGAAAATTTTGTTATCGACAAAATGAATTTAAATTGGAAACTAAAATAAACTAGTAAATGAAACCAATTTAAAATAATGATATGAATTAGTTATAAATAGAAAATAGAATTCAAATATTCAGAGTGGAAAATAAATTGAATTCATAAGGAATGAAAGAATCAATTTGAATAGAAATAGATATTAACTAAAATGGTAAAGGGGAAATAAACAAAGAAGCATATAGAATGCTTATACTAAACATAAGTAAGGAATGGTAAATTTCTTAATTGGAAATTGATATTACAAACATATTCTAAGTTAATATTCGAATGAATAGATATTGACATTTTGTAAAAACAAAGTCGATAAAATGTTTTGAGATATTGTGATTGGATATTAGTACTGAGCCGGATATGCAGGTAATATAAAGGGAAAAGAGAATTGGTTTTGATTTCAAAAGATAAATTCGAATTGCCCGACAAAAAGGTATGTATTTAAATTTTGGTATGAAATTTAATTGGGTTTTTGGATATAGCCACTTGGAATTTTGTTTTCTTTTTGGATTTGGGAGGCCGTAGAGCCATTTTGTAGTTGTACCGAGTCAGCCATGCAAAGGAGATGCTGACGAAATTTTTCAGAAATTTAGGGAGCTAGAAAATTAAAATAAAATAAAATTGATAGTTCAAAATATGGTTTTAAACTAAAACTTGAACGGTTAAACGAATAGTATAGTTTGAAACTCTGGGAGAGTTGAGAAGTTAATAAGAATGTTAATGGGTCTTTTATTAAAAGATAGTTGGTTAGATGTTGGATTGTTTGTTTTTGAGGAAAAATAAACGGGTATTGTACCATTCTTCCTAACTAATAATTTCAGGGACGAAATTCTTTTAAGAGGGAAGGAATGTGACGACCCGGAATTTTTGAGCATTTAAAATTGGAATATTTAATTGATTTTAAATATTCAATAGAGTAATTTTAACTTGAATTACGAATATCACAATTTATTTGATAATTAAATTGTTGAATCAAATAATTTGAATTGAATAAAATATGAAATCTGAGATTTTAAGCCTGTTAAAAAAATAAATAAATAATAATTCGAAGGCTTATAAAATTTATATTGATAACATTGAATATAATAGAAGTGTTAAAATTGAATCTAACTGTGATGACCCGAAATTTCTAGCAGTTTAAATTTGAACAATTAATTGGTTTTAAATATTTAAAAGTTAATTTTAATTTGAATTTAAGATATCAATATTTACTTGATAATAAAATCATTGAATTGTATAGCTTAAATATTGAATTTTATAATTGGGATTGGGTAAATGGTTGAATCTAAGATTCTAAGCCTGTTTCAAATAATTTGAAGGCTTATAAAATCTATAATGAGGATACTGAAGGTAATAAAAAGGTTGAAATTTAATTTAAAGGTAGTTTGTTCAAATTTTAATAATATATCGTTTAAATTGAATTTAAAAATAGCCTTCCGAGGCATAGTCTCGGAATTCAATGAAACCAGTTCCATTGGATCCGTAATAGTTAGTTATTATCGGATTTCAATTTTCGTAGCAATCGGAGTTGTCGTTTGACCCTGGCAGCTCGAAACGCTTAGAAACTATTTTAATCGATTTAATTTAAAATTGATTGTTTCCTTATGTAACTCGTGCATATGATCAAATTAGATTTCGAAAAAAAAAAAAACACGTTCCAGTGTGTTCGGAATACGGGTAAAGCTTTATAATCGCCTCGCGACATTCCTTAAGAGGAGTTCGAAAATTTAAGTAACGATTTACGAGATGTTTTGAAAGATTTATAATATAATAAAGGTTAAAGCCAAATAGTAAAAAAAAAAAAATATTTTTTTTTCATACAAGATATTTTTACAAGTAAACCAGCGTACACTGGAAGCTTCCCCAAATCTATCTTTATCTCCGGCCCTTCTCTATTTTTCAAGCAAAAATCGAACCTCATAAAAAATGGCGTCCATTCTTTCTTCCATTTCATAAACGAAATCGAAAAAAAAGGGGACCGACCTTCTATTTTCAGATAAAAACCCCTAAATTAATCATTCCCTCCTCTTTTGAATCCACGCTTCCATTCTCTAGCCCTAAATCGCGATTTCCAGTTTCCGCCTAGAGGAAAAAAAAAAAAGAGAGGAGGCGAGCGTTTTGCTAGCGAGCTCGGCCGCGACGTTCTATTGGAGGGAAGGCGAATCGAGATGCTCGATTCGAGCAGTGACGTCTCGAGGCCGGATGAAGGGGAGAAGCAGCGACGTCCAAGCACGTGTAAGGTCAGCAATCACGTTCGGCTAGGTGGCTCTTGAAGCGAGTTTGGGTGTGTGTTGTTAAACGAGGCGGAGGCGTTGCGATCTGGAGCTCGAGTCACGTCAACGATATGGGTTTGGCGCAGCGGAAGCGTGGTGGGGTCGAGATGGTTTCTGGTAACTTTTTTCTTGTATTATTATTGCTTAATGATAATAACATTCTGAGAGGAATGTGTAGACATACCTGGCAGTTAAATCCTGATTTTTTTGAAAGCTATGAACTGATCGCTAATTTTGTGTACAATTTCAAAATAGAAATACTAAGTTTTTTATGATTTTAGGTATTTGTACAATTTTATTTTTACAGAGGAATAATACCAGGTCAATGGATATGTATGTATATATCTTAAGGTAACTTAATCTTTTCAAAATCATTTTAATGTAAGGGTATGTAAGTTAAAATTTTTAGTTTAATTTGTTTAAACAAAAAAATGTATATAAAATAAAATAAAAATAAATAGATTAATCAAAAGCAAAATAATTGTTCATAAGTTCAAATATTAATAAACTATAAAATGTTTATACAAGGTCGGAACCGTCAAGCCAAGCCGAGATTGGATCGAATTTGCAAATCGGAAAAAACAAAGGTGAGTAAATCTCACTCTGTTGGATTTTTGATTTAAATTTAAATGGTTAAATTTATGTAGTTGGATGAATGATTGATTTTTTTAGATGTGTGCTGATGATCTGGTGATTTAGTTTTGGATGTTTCTAGAGTTAATTGTGGTTGTCTCGGAGTATTTGAATTTTAAAATAGATAATTAATTAATTCAATTAATTAATGGTTTGGGCCGATTAATTTAGTAAGTAAGAGTTTGAATTAATCAATTAAAGGAGGTTTAAGTTTATTTACAAAGTTTAATGAATGTAGAATAATCAATGGATGGTTCAATAGGTTATTACCTAATATAATTAATAAAATATAATTACTTTGTGAAATTAACCAAGAGATTAATTAAGGTAATTAATCAAGGAGAAATTTGATTTATTTACTAAAGTTAATGTTGTGGTTGAATTAAAGTAATTAATTTAGATTGGAACAAATTAAAAGTAATAAAGATTACTTAATGATCTTGTTTGAAACCAATTAATATTGTGAAGTTAATTTAAGATAATTACTTGAATGTAATTGAAAAATAATTAATCCAAAGTGATTAATTAAGATAAATAGTGAAGGATTGATTAATTAATTGATTTGGAATAAATTAATATGGAATGAAGGAATCTAAATGAATGTGGTTAGAAATTCAACTAGAATCGATTGAATAAATTTGTATGTGGTTAAGCATTGCTTATGGATTGGTTGAATGGTATTGAATGCTATGAATGAGTGGATATCTCTGATATGAAATGTTGTGTATTTTCATTTGGATAACTTGGGTTAGGATGACATGAGACTTGAAAATGCCGGGAATCAGGTATTAGGAAATACCTGAAACCACTTCGAATTTTTATAAATTGATTTGTAATATCAATAAGCTGGAGTGAAACAATTGAAGTGAATTGGATTATTTTATCTAAGAAATAAGTGTTGTCTATAGCAAATTGTGAATTGGTTAAATTGATATAAGTTACCCGGGTTTATATGAGTTGTTTACCTTTGTATTCCAAATTAGTTGGGTTTACTCACGCTGGTTTCCAGCCTGACCCGGGTGTTACTTTGATGTAATGCTCGGGTCAGACCGAGTATTACAGATTTTCAGGTAGGTACGTTCTGGAGCTCAGGAGGCGAGCTGGACGGCTAACGTATGGGGTATTTCCGCTGTAGTATATTATTGTGTATCTGAGACATGATTTGTATATGTCCATTATCTGTATATATGAGTAACTCTGATGTATATTCAATGTAATCAACAAATATAATATTCTTTTGTAAACTATTATTTATTATTATATTTTATCCACTGCGAATGTGAGTTGTTGATGTTTCTTTTTCTTTTTCTTCTATCTCTTTCTTCTTTTTCATAACTATCTGGAATTTTCGGGTTAGAAAATTTCGGGTTGTTACATTTGGTATCAGAGCTGAAGGTTAAGCGAGAACCTTGGCTCTGGTGGGGATTACTCATTAAATAGGGTTTGTAGTACTCTAATATGAGTTGAGTGTATATATATGAGAGCGTACTTGTTATTTATAAAGATTTTAAATGATTTTATATAATAGTATATTTTGATATGAAAAGCAATATTTCCTTCTAATAAATATTAAGGTGATTGGGTGTTAAATTATTGGAATTAAGTTAAGTAGGACTATAATATAACCAAATTAAAATTAAATTAATTAAAAATGAAGTTCTAGAATTAGAACTCAGAAATTAGAATTGTTTGAAATTTTAAATGAACAAAAGTTAAATTTGGTTTAAAAAGGTTAAACCAATCTTTGAGAACTTAGCTCGAATTATATAATTTGAGATGGTTTAAATTTGAAGTTGGAATTGTACTCATTCAAATTGAATCCGATTTGGATTAATTGGATTTGGGATGGATGATGTATAAGTTCAAAAAAAAAAAAAAAAAGATTGAATGGAAGATTTGAATTGGATTGAATTGAAATGATTGGAATTGAAGTGGGTTCAATTGAATGGATACTAATCCAAAGTAATTAGAATAATTTTGGAATTGTAATTTAAGTGGAATTTGTTCAAAATCAATATTGAATTTGAAATATATACTGTAAATGGAATTCATAAGTTGAAAAAAACTTTATAAATAAATGAGATTATAATTTGAAATAGAATTCCGAAATAAAATTCCAAAGAATATTTGAAAATAAAGTGAGATGAAATTCCAGAGTAATGTTTAAATATAAATGGGATGGATTGGGACAATTTAAAATCCCTTTGGATTTGAAAGTGATTTCCAAAGGTTTTGGAAAGAAATAATAGTATTGTTTCAAAAAAAAAAAATATTTTTGGTGTTGAATTTGAAATCTGGGAGATTTGGAATTAAAAATATTTGGAAATGTTTTTAGAGTGATAAAAGCATTGAACTCTTTTGGTCACTGGAAAATAACGTCGGTAATGACTGCAGCATTATCGAAGTTTATTTTCGAGTTTCTAGAAGAAAAATTGCTACCAAATTGTTTTAAATTTGGATTGTTTGTGAATTGAGTTTGGTTTTGAAATTCAAAAGGATAATAGAATCTGTCAAAGAATTTTAGATATAGAGGAATTCTAAGGTGATATTTAAGTTTTGGAAAATTGTTTAAACTCTGGAATCTGGATTTAAATTGTTTATGGAATAAAAAAAAAAAAACATATTGGTTAAACAATATGTATAACTCCAAGTTAAAAGCAAAATGTGAATATAATTGATTTTAAATAGAAGTTGGAAATTTTAAATTTTAATAAAAGTTGTGCAAGTTTAAAATTCAAATGGGAAATTTGTATTAGATTAACTGAAATAGGGTATTGAACTTGAAGAGAGTTTAACTGATATTAGTCCAGATTTATCAAAATAATTTGGAATTGTAAATAAAGTGGAATTGGGTTAAGACCTAATGGAATTTGATTTGAAGTTAGAAAGGAGTTGAGAGTTAATTCAATTGAGTTGGGAATGAATTAAGTCCAATGGAATTTGGAGTTATTAGTATTGAAATTGGGTCGATTTAAATGGAAATTTAAATCGCATTGTTGGGGAAGTAAACAGTTTCGACTCTGAACTATTTTTAATTTAATTGTTTTGATGTAAGCTTATTTTTCCAAGCTCTTAAATATATACCACTTTTCTTTCTTAAAGCCAAATTATTTTATACTTGTTTTACCATTATTTTGGAGTTATTTGACTATTTTTCAACTGTTTTCTAAATTTATTACTATATTTCAACCATGTTACAAATTAATTACTATTTAACAACTATTTTGTAATTATCTAAAATTTCTATGACTATTTAACTATTTCTCAACTATTTTATAATTAGTTAACTATTTTACAATTATTTTGCAAACTAATAATTATTTTTCAACTACTTACCTATTTTTTTTTAACTTTTCAAGCTATTTTTCTAAATTGGTCGGAGTTCAAACTGTTATTGATTAAGTACCCAACTGAGATAAGGATTGAAGTACTAATCCAATTGGGGATTAATGTAAAGGTAAATAAGGAATGTGAAATTGTTCTTTTGAACTGAAAGAATATTTTGAGAAATATGAAATGAATAAAGATGAAAATTGGTTATTTCTATGGTTTTTGAGAGTGTTTGGAGTATAAAAGGTGTTTTATACAAGAAAGTAAGGATCCAAAGTTTTAAAAATTTATTTATATATATCAAAATATGTATAAAGGATCCTATGAGGATTTTGAAAAAAAAAAATTTTGGGAACCTTTGGATTTGAAAAAGGCTTTTGAGTTTTGGGTAAAATCAATATTTAATTTGGAAAGCCTAGTTTGAGAATTATCGATTTTGGAAATAATCGATTTTGTGTAAAGAAGCTTTGATAAAATTCATACTAGGTGTATAATTTGAAAGATACTATATGTGTATAGTATAAAGTGTTTTGATGATAGCTCTGGGGAAAAAGGCGCTCCCTTGGAATGGACTTCTCAGGAGTGCCACTGGGTGGCGCTGCCTTGAGCCCCAAGGGGGGGTTCTAAAGTTGATCCTGTGAGGAGTCCGGACAAAACTAGTTCCTGAGGATTATGAGTTGAGTTACCATAGCGTAAGTCGTGTGTGCCGCGGAGAGCCAACAGTTACATGGACTTTTGTTGTGACTGCAACGTAACCCAGGATGTAACTGCGACCTATGGTAACATTGTGAAAGTCGTGTGTGCCGCTGAGAGCCAACAGTCTGCGGTTGAGTTTATCTCGGTAGACTGCGACTTATGTAGGAGTGGAGAAGTTTCATTTCATCAGCAAAAATCAGAGGCCGCTGAGAGCCTGCAGTTACATGGACTTTTGCTGCGACGGCAACGTAACCCTGGATGTAACTGTGATCTGTTGTGTAGGATCCATGGCGTAATCGAGAGGCCGCGGAGAGCCTGCAGTTACATGGACTTTTGTTGTGACTGCAACGTAACCCTGGTATGTAACTGCGACCATGGATGGGGGTGATGATTTTCAGAGCATTGTCACCAAAGATATTTCCTCTATTTCAAAATTTTTTCAATATTTTCAATAAAATTATTTTCCAAATATTTTTACTGGATGTTGAAAACGGGTTTACCAAGTACTTATAGATTTTCGGTCCTACGCCTGATCAACGTATGACTGAATTTCTGTGAGAACAAGGATGGACTGGTTGAAACATCGAGTTATAAGAAATATTTTATAAAAGCTATTTTAATATTATTATGAGATTTTATAGGCATTTCTAAAATTTTAAAATAAAGGAGATGAAATTTTAGAAAATCAAGGGAAGTTCAAACTGAAATTGTAAAATAAAATTGAAACTCGGGAAATTTTAATGAAGTGATTCTTTGTAATTAAAAATCCAATGTTGAATTAAAAGTGGAAGTAAGATAATTATCTAAATAAATTATTTAATAGAGAATGTTAATAAAATTTAACCTAGATAACTAAAATGGATTGTAAGTAAATAATGAAGTTTGGAAATGAATTCGAGTTATAAATAGAATTCGACTTGGGTTTGATAATGAATTAAATAAGAGAAGATATTGTAAAATAAAAAAAAAATGAAATAGAGTTGGATTGGAAAATGTGATGGTTTGAATTGCAAATAAAATCCAAGTGTGATTTGAATAATATTTAATGAAATTTGCAAGTAAATTTGATATGATGGAAATGTTGTAGAATGAAATGCAGTGAATTATAATAGACTGATTTGAGTTACAAACAAAACCCAAGTAAATAGAAATAAATTGAGAACGGCGTTGTACTAATAAAATAAATTCGATAATGAATTATATGATAAATTAAAGAGTTAAAATGAGTTAATTGAATTAGATAATAATGGATGAAGTCTGATTTAATAAAGACTAAATCAAAGATGTGATTGGAATTGGATTATTAGACTGAATTTAAGTTTGGTGACATATTAATTTGAGGTATAAATGAGTTAAGTATGTGTTGCATATTATTTTGATAAGATGAGTAGGTGAATTAAAATTAAAATTTAAGTAATTAACTTAAGTTTAAAATTATTTGAAGCTTGGTTTCGAATAACGCTAAAAGCCCATTAAATAAAAGCTTGGATTAAATTAATTTGGAAATGGTTATTAATTTAGAAGTATTGAATGTGCCAAACTTAATAAATAGTTTGAATGAAGTCAATGCAGAGAAGAAATGAAAAGCGTATGTATGGTTTGTGAATAAATTAAGAACGAAACGGAATTAAATACAGGATGAGTTAAAAAAATTAATTTAAAGTGGTTATGAATTGAAATGGATACTCTATTAAGAGAGTATCGTCGAATTTGCATCAAAATAGTTGTCATTGATGTAAACAAAAGTAATTAAAATTTTATGGGTTGAAAGAGATTAAATAAAATTGATTTGAATCGTTTGATGTGAATAGGTGCTTGTTTGGGTTAAAAATCGATTGAATGTAAATACTTGAGTAATAAATCATTTAAAATTGAATGAAATGGAATGTGAATTGGTTGAAAACAATGGAATTGGTTTTGAAATCATAGCAATTGCTTGTGAAAGTTATCTAGAATGCATTTCTTCTAGAGTTGATGTGTTGTGGTCGTTTAAGTAAGAGAAATATTATAAAACTTCATATATATGGCACTTACATATTTAAATTGAGTAAGTACAGGTACCTGAAGACTGTTTGGTTGATTTGGATTGCGCAAATTGCTTAAATTAATAAGCTGCTTGCTTAAAATGCTAAATAAGGTACGCCTACGCAATAAAATTAGGAAATATGAACTGTTTTTGCTTTTTCCGACCGGGTGGGTCGATGTATACATATTTATATCTCTTGTCAAATTGCAAAAGATCCTCTGTACAGGGGAGACTCTGTCAAAATTTTCTAAAAATTTTGGGAGTTAGAAAATTTTTGGAAATTTTTGGTTATCGGCAAAACAATTTCAAATTGAAAATCAAAGTAAACTAGTAAATGAAATTAATATGAATCAGTTTAAATGAAAGATGCAACTCAGTACTAAAATTTGAAATAAATTGAATTCATATGAAATGGTGGAAGCTAATTTGTATAGAAGTGGATATGAAATTTCTGTAAGGAAATGTATACAGTGATTTGAAGGTTACAATTGGATATTGTTGTTAAATAGAATATGCAGGTACTAAAGGAAATTGGATTTGATTCCATATGATAAATTTGAATTGCCCGACTAACAGGTAAGTATTTTGATTCTGTATGATATTGGATTGGGATTTTGATGTAGCCACTTGGCTTTTGTTTTCTTTTTGGAATTTGGGAAGCCCGTAGAGGCCTTTTGTAGTTGTACCGAGCCAGCCGCGCAAAGGAGACGCTGGCAAAATTTCCCGAAAATTTAAGGAGTTAGAAAATTTTTGATAAGTTCAAAATTTGGTTTTAAATTGAAATTTAAATGATTGAGCAAAATGGGTATTGCTTGAAAACTATAGAAGGTTTTGGAAGGTTGGTTGAAGTAATAGTGGGTCTTAATAATAGAATATGTCGGGGCAAGTTGATATAACTGTTGGTTTTGGGAGAAAACTAAACGGGTTTGGACCATTCTTCCTAACTAGTAATTTCAGGGACGAAATTCTTTTAAGGGGGGAGGAATGTGATGACCCGAAATTTCTAGCAGTTTAAATTTGAACAATTAATTGGTTTTAAATATTTAAAAGTTAATTTTAATTTGAATTTAAGATATCAATATTTACTTGATAATAAAATCATTGAATTGTATAGCTTAAATATTGAATTTTATAATTGGGATTGGGTAAATGGTTGAATCTAAGATTCTAAGCCTGTTTCAAATAATTTGAAGGCTTATAAAATCTATAATGAGGATACTGAAGGTAATAAAAAGGTTGAAATTTAATTTAAAGGTAGTTTGTTCAAATTTTAATAATATATCGTTTAAATTGAATTTAAAAATAGCCTTCCGAGGCATAGTCTCGGAATTCAATGAAACCAGTTCCATTGGATCCGTAATAGTTAGTTATTATCGGATTTCAATTTTCGTAGCAATCGGAGTTGTCGTTTGACCCTGGCAGCTCGAAACGCTTAGAAACTATTTTAATCGATTTAATTTAAAATTGATTGTTTCCTTATGTAACTCGTGCATATGATTAAATTAGATTTCGAAAAAAAAAAAACACGTTCCAGTGTGTTCGGAATACGGGTAAAGCTTTATAATCGCCTCGCGACATTCCTTAAGAGGAGTTCGAAAATTTAAGTAACGATTTACGAGATGTTTTGAAAGATTTATAATATAATAAAGGTTAAAGCCAAATAGTAAAAAAAAAAAAAAAAAATATTTTTTTTTCATACAAGATATTTTTACAAGTAAACCAGCGTACACTGGAAGCTTCCCCAAATCTATCTTTATCTCCGGCCCTTCTCTATTTTTCAAGCAAAAATCGAACCTCATAAAAAATGGCGTCCATTCTTTCTTCCATTTCATAAACGAAATCGAAAAAAAAAGGGGACCGACCTTCTATTTTCAGATAAAAACCCCTAAATTAATCATTCCCTCCTCTTTTGAATCCACGCTTCCATTCTCTAGCCCTAAATCGCGATTTCCAGTTTCCGTCTAGAGAAAAAAAAAAAAAAAGAGGAGGCGAGCGTTTTGCTAGCGAGCTCGGCCGCGACGTTCTATTGGAGGGAAGGCGAATCGAGATGCTCGATTCGAGCAGTGACGTCTCGAGGCCGGATGAAGGGGAGAAGCAGCGACGTCCAAGCACGTGTAAGGTCAGCAATCACGTTCGGCTAGGTGGCTCTTGAAGCGAGTTTGGGTGTGTGTTGTTAAACGAGGCGGAGGCGTTGCGATCTGGAGCTCGAGTCACGTCAACGATATGGGTTTGGCGCAGCGGAAGCGTGGTGGGGTCGAGATGGTTTCTGGTAACTTTTTTCTTGTATTATTATTGCTTAATGATAATAACATTCTGAGAGGAATGTGTAGACATACCTGGCAGTTAAATCCTGATTTTTTTGAAAGCTATGAACTGATCGCTAATTTTGTGTACAATTTCAAAATAGAAATACTAAGTTTTTTATGATTTTAGGTATTTGTACAATTTTATTTTTACAGAGGAATAATACCAGGTCAATGGATATGTATGTATATATCTTAAGGTAACTTAATCTTTTCAAAATCATTTTAATGTAAGGGTATGTAAGTTAAAATTTTTAGTTTAATTTGTTTAAACAAAAAAATGTATATAAAATAAAATAAAAATAAATAGATTAATCAAAAGCAAAATAATTGTTCATAAGTTCAAATATTAATAAACTATAAAATGTTTATACAAGGTCGGAACCGTCAAGCCAAGCCGAGATTGGATCGAATTTGCAAATCGGAAAAAGCAAAGGTGAGTAAATCTCACTCTGTTGGATTTTTGATTTAAATTTAAATGGTTAAATTTATGTAGTTGGATGAATGATTGATTTTTTTAGATGTGTGCTGATGATCTGGTGATTTAGTTTTGGATGTTTCTAGAGTTAATTGTGGTTGTCTCGGAGTATTTGAATTTTAAAATAGATAATTAATTAATTCAATTAATTAATGGTTTGGGCCGATTAATTTAGTAAGTAAGAGTTTGAATTAATCAATTAAAGGAGGTTTAAGTTTATTTACAAAGTTTAATGAATGTAGAATAATCAATGGATGGTTCGATAGGTTATTACCTAATATAATTAATAAAATATAATTACTTTGTGAAATTAACCAAGAGATTAATTAAGGTAATTAATCAAGGAGAAATTTGATTTATTTACTAAAGTTAATGTTGTGGTTGAATTAAAGTAATTAATTTAGATTGGAACAAATTAAAAGTAATAAAGATTACTTAATGATCTTGTTTGAAACCAATTAATATTGTGAAGTTAATTTAAGATAATTACTTGAATGTAATTGAAAAATAATTAATCCAAAGTGATTAATTAAGATAAATAGTGAAGGATTGATTAATTAATTGATTTGGAATAAATTAATATGGAATGAAGGAATCTAAATGAATGTGGTTAGAAATTCAACTAGAATCGATTGAATAAATTTGTATGTGGTTAAGCATTGCTTATGGATTGGTTGAATGGTATTGAATGCTATGAATGAGTGGATATCTCTGATATGAAATGTTGTGTATTTTCATTTGGATAACTTGGGTTAGGATGACATGAGACTTGAAAATGCCGGGAATCAGGTATTAGGAAATACCTGAAACCACTTCGAATTTTTATAAATTGATTTGTAATATCAATAAGCTGGAGTGAAACAATTGAAGTGAATTGGATTATTTTATCTAAGAAATAAGTGTTGTCTATAGCAAATTGTGAATTGGTTAAATTGATATAAGTTACCCGGGTTTATATGAGTTGTTTACCTTTGTATTCCAAATTAGTTGGGTTTACTCACGCTGGTTTCCAGCCTGACCCGGGTGTTACTTTGATGTAATGCTCGGGTCAGACCGAGTATTACAAATTTTCAGGTAGGTACGTTCTGGAGCTCAGGAGGCGAGCTGGACGGCTAACGTATGGGGTATTTCCGCTGTAGTATATTATTGTGTATCTGAGACATGATTTGTATATGTCCATTGTCTGTATATATGAGTAACTCTGATGTATATTCAATGTAATCAACAAATATAATATTCTTTTGTAAACTATTATTTATTATTATATTTTATCCACTGCGAATGTGAGTTGTTGATGTTTCTTTTTCTTTTTCTTCTATCTCTTTCTTCTTTTTCATAACTATCTGGAATTTTCGGGTTAGAAAATTTCGGGTTGTTACACTAACACTGAATTGTTCAGTTTTAAAATTTTATAGTTTAAATTGAATTTAAAAATAACCTTCCGAGGCACAGTCTCGGAATTCGGCGAAACCAGTTTCATTGGATCCGTAATATTGTATTATTATCGGATTTCAAATTTCGGGGCGATTGGAGTTGTCGTGTGAACATACGACATATAAACGCACTGAATTTTTATCGGAAACTCAATATAATATACATTGTTGACTAGTCAAATCTTGTCACATCAGTTTTATTTCCAATCACTATAGCTAGATATTTTCTTCACGCAAAGCTTTCTTTATACGCCACCACCTTTTCATATCACGTCCTCTTATTTCTTTCCAGCCGAGACAAAGATTTATATAAAAAAAAATATGCAGACGCAAATTCCCCTCAATCTCAAAAATCGACATTACCTTTTTTTTTCAAATTGATTCAATCGAGTCTTCCTCTGTAAATCAAAATCCCTAAATCATCGAGAGAGTGGTCGCGTTTTCTTTGTTCGAGTTCACTCGCGTGGGTGTCGCGAGGCCAGAAGGAGGATGGGTTCGCGCGCACGAGGGTGACCAGAGTCGAGGGAAGAAGTAGCGGCGGTGGAGCCTTGCGCGGTGGTTAGGGAGGTTTTCGCGACGACCTGGGGCAACAGCGGGGTCGAGATGTTGAAGGAGGCCGAGCGAAGGATGGTCGACGTGATGAGTAGTTTGACATTGAAGAGGTGGTCACGAGCTTGTTTGGCTGCGATCATCGACTTCGACAGTGAGATGGTCGAAGGCTCGTACTCAAGCACCAGAGTTTAGGGATTGTTCAGTTCGGCAGTAAGGTAAAATATTTATAGCTTAATTCAAGTGAATTTAAATTAAGGATAAGGTAATTCAGAAATTTAAAAAAAAATAAAAAAAATATAATATCTATTATAGTATGGCTGTTGTTTTTTTTTTAAATTTCATAAAGATTGAAAATTTAGATTACATTTGTAGGGAAAATTTTGTTTTAATCTATATGTGTAAGTAAATTTGAACAGAAAATTTATTTTTGTATAAATAAGATGTGAGGAAAGAAAAATGGATTTTTAATGTTAAAGGAATTTATTAAACGTTAATTAATTGATAGTTATATATATCAACGACCACAAGATTAGGGAAAGAAATAATATACGTTTAAACATTTTAATTACTAGGTTATTTTAAATAATATTCGGGAGATTAATTCTTTTTAATTTACTTTTGGAACGTAAAATTTATTAAAAAGAAAATTTGTTCAATATCAAATTTACGAGTTGAAACCCAATTTTTTTAGTTAATTGAAAGTCTATAATAGGGAATTTAGTTGTTCGAGTAGTTCAACTATTTATAAAAGGTTTAAATTAAAGGAACAAATAATAATAGAGTTGTTCGATAAATTCAAATATTAATAAATCATATAATATTTTGTGCAAGGTCAAAAAAATCGAGAAAACCAAGGGAATATTGGAGTGAATGGCAAATGCAAAAATCGGAGGTGAGTTAATCTCACTCAGTTAAATTTTAGTTTAAATTTAAATGACTGAATTTAAATAATTGTTTGAATGATTGGATTGGTTGATGTATTATAGTATGGGATATTTTGAAATGGGCATATTATATCGTGCTAACATCTGTGGATGCAGGGAAAACAGGTTGGGGGGATCCAACTGGACCCCTCAACTTTTATTTAAATTATTTAATATTCTCTGTTTTGATTATTTGATATTCTATAATGAATTATGTGGAAGTATTGAATGCTATGGCTTGGTTGATATAATTAGGTATAATCAATTATTAAAAATATAAATTTTATTTTGGAAATGAAAATAAAAGAAGTGAAATTGCAAGTAAAATAATTATAGAATAAATTCAAGAATAACTTGAAAAAAAGAAATAAAGTGACTTTAAATTTTAATAAATGAATCCTGAGAATGGAAAGGAAAATTTGAATAAACAGAAAATTAATGAAGTTTAAAATGCAGTATTATTAATTTAAAAGAACAAACATTTATTTAGAATTTAAGATTTGAATTATTGAAAGAGTAAAGAAGAAATTGAAAAATAATAATAATAATAATAAAGACCATAATTACTGAATTTGGAAATGAACTGATAAGTAAAAGAATTTATTCGAAATAAAATAAATTGGAAACCAATTTGGGGAAATAGATTTAAGTGACTGAAGTTGGAATTTTCTCTGGATGGCCAAGTACATGTTTTTAAAAGTAAATTTGCAAATATAAATTAAATGTTTTAAAGTTGTTTTTAAAGAAGTAAGTTTTTGTAAAATTTATTATTTCTAATATTTAAAGTAAGATTTTCTTTAATCTATTCTAGCAGTAATTATTAAGAAGTAACTTAGTATTTTGGTTTTAAAAGTAGAAATCTAGTTTTACATTTTATTAAGTAACTTTATTTTCAAATGTTTATATAGTATGTATTTTAGTAAATTATTAAAGTAGTCTTAACTTAAGTGTTTAAAGGTAAATTCCAAAGTAAGTATTTTTGTTTTATCTATTATCGTAATAATTATATAAAGAATGACTTGTTTGTTTAAAACGTTATTTTAAATTAAGTACTAAAGAAAGATTTTCTAAATTAAATATTAACCATACTTTACAATTAAAGTGTTTTGAAATTATTTTAAAAATCTAAAATCTTGTGCCTGGTGATTCCAGTGGAAATGAAATACTCGGAATTTATTCTGGAAAAAAGGAAGGTAGTTTGAAAACTATTTTCAAAAGGATTTGAAAGTGAGAATATACCTTGTAAAGATATTTTGAGATAAATAAATAATTTGGGAAATTATTTATTGGTTGGATGGTTGTTTGTGAATATTAATTGATAGCTAAATCACCGACTATCAATATTGGACAAATGCGCTGATCGTTTCGAAGAGACCGGGATCGAGATTTATTTCTCGAAAACCACTTTGATCCGGTTTGTACGTTTCGTGAAACGAGTTTGGATTCGAAGATGGAGCAGTGAAGTGCAATGGCTAGTCGCTACTAATCCTGAGGATATTTCCAAAATGGATGTATTAGGAATAGTGCCTTCTGTTCCATTTGAACCCGGGATGGACTTGTATGGATGAATGCTTGCGAAACATCGTCAGGAGGATGATGGGCATTCTAAGGGATATGTTCTTTAAAGGTAACGCTTAGCCTCAAGCCTCATCAAATGGGAATGACTGAAAATCAGGGGCTATGCAGCAAGGCTAGGTGGGTAGCACCTAAGCAGGGTGAGGTCATCCCTGTCTAGATGTCCCTTTTTATTTAGGCTTAGTGGGCGGTTGCCGATCCCAACCGCGGGGTGATCTCACTCGGGATTATCCAGTAAGGGGTAGTCCCGGCCTTGTGTTGCAGGGGAGCGGGCGTACTCCTCGGTACAGTGATCTAGGCCCCGTACTGTGACAGGTGGTACCCCAGTGCCTAGTCATTGGTTGGAAATCCATTCTCCCTACGAGCCTTGTACGAGTTTTGTTTGTATTACCCACTCTGTGGCTAGTAGCTGGAATTTAATAGATGTAACAATTTCGGCTATTTTATAAGTATTTGTATATAGACCCTATTATAATATCAGAGGATTTCTATAAAAATTGTTTTAGCTATCGTAAGGTAAAAATCCGACATGTTTATTTGTGGCGTGGTCTTACGAGATGCTTTCGTTTTCAAAGGATTTTTGAAACTTAAGAATCAATTGGGTGTGATTTTCTCACGCTGGTAATCCAGACTGACTCGGGTGTTATTTAACTGTAATGCTCGGGTCAGACTGAGTATTATAGAATATAGGATATGATGCTGTGGAGCTCAGGAGACGAGCAAGATGATGATACGTACTCCCGTACTTGTTTATATACATATATTCCGCTGTGTTGAGTTGTTGTGTATCCATATGTATGATATTGATGTTGAGCTGTGATTGATGTACTATGATGATGTAATATATAAACAGAGATATTTGATGTTTGAGTAAAGATTATTTATTATCTATTATATTTTATTCCGCTGCGATGGTTAGATTCTGTTGTTGTTTACAATTTTTCTTCTTCTACCTCTTCTTCTTTAACCCAAATGGTTCGTATTTCTGTGCAACTTGAGTTGATTGTTGTAGAATAGTGTTGACTCAAGGGGTACGGATTTGCGGGCTGTTACAGTTTCAGTATGCAGTAGATTTTCTAAATGAATTTGGGTTATGCTAGTTATTTATTTAGGAGGGGCAGAGATTGATTTGGAGCGTTAGATAAGACCTAAAAATCTTTTAGTTTAATCTTGAACGCCATTAAATTACTTTGCATGCAAGCAATAAATCACGTTCATCCATTTGAAAAATTAAACAACGTTTCTTCATAGATACGGGTCGACCGCTCAAGGTCATCGGTCGTGTAATGACCCGTAAATTTTGATAAATAAAATGGTTAATTTAATTAGATTTTTGTAATTTAATTTAGGAAGAATTTTTTTATTTATATTGAAGTAAATGTTAAGAATGAATTGTAGCAATGGTTATTAAAATTAAATTTTGACAATTGAAGTGAAATCCCAATAATGAATAGTGTAAATTGTTACATTTGGTTATAAAATAGAAAATGAGTGAATAAAAGTAACTGTTGAATTAACCAATGCAATAATATATTGCTTAATAGTAACTGAACATAAATTAAAGAAATATGTTAATGCAAGTTAATAATTTATGAATTGAATGGAATACCAATTAATGAAAATAATCTAATTGTTATACTTGGTTATAAATGAAATATACGAAACAAAATGTAAGTATGGAATAGATTTATGAAATACCCAAATTTAATGGTGATTGGATAAAATCAATATCATATGAGTCATTGCAACAATTGTTTGTAACTATAAACCTATAAATGTGATTTAGGGCAAATAGTGACCGTTATTATTTGTTACCAGTTTACTTAGGCTGTTAAACTTTGATTGGGAATCAATTGAAATTTAAAATGAAACTTGGTATTACATTTATGAGTTTAAGACAATAATTACAAGATATGAATGTAATAAGATGCATAGAAATGTTTGTTTATTTTGTAAAGTAATATTTGATGTAATAAAAGAATGGAACCAAGATGAAATGATTAATGTGATTTAAAATCTTAATTTGTGCGTGCATTAATCAAATGAATGGATTTATTGGGATGGCAATTGAAAATTAATGAATTTATATAAAATAGCAAGTTATAATTGATTGAAATTAGTAAATTGGAGAGTGAATTCAAAGTTATATTAACTGATGAAGAAATACGTAATAAAGTGTAAAATGGATACAATCAAGCTTAGATTAGTGATTACAATGTTTGTTATTGATAATAAAGTAAGAATGAGACTAAATTAGGCAAATTGGTGACAATCACTAATGTTTTACCCATTTATTTCATCTATTGAATTAGATTTAAATCCATTGAAATAAAATGTAATTAAAAACCATGTTAATGGAAATTAAGAGGAAATTTGAGAATATTAATGCAATAACTACAAACCAATGAAAATTGCATCCTTTTGATAGTAATGGAATGAATAATAAAATGAAAAGTAATTAAATGAAATTTTTCAAAAATTTAATTTACAATTTCTGAATTCAATGAAATTGAGGTAAACACTGAAATTGTTAAATTAATCAACTCTAAATTGGCACCTAAAATTGTTTAATTAATGTGAATGATTAAGAAAAATAAAAGTGATAAAAATTGTCGATTATAGAAGTGAAATTAGAAATTGGATTTATTTGATTTATTTTTAATTTATTTAATTAATGTAAAAGTAGCCATTTTGGCTACTGACTCGGATTTCAACGTCAACAATTTCATCGGATCCGTAACGGTGAATTATTGTAGGATTTCAAATTTCGTAGCGATCGGACTTGATCATATGAATGTGAAATGCCTTGAAATCAATTTAATTGAAATCAATTGAAATCAATTTGAAATAATTTGATTTTGGCATAACTTCTACATACGATGGAATTTGGACCTGAAACCTATTCCATCGCATTTAAAATATTTTAAAATATCTATTTTGATATATAGGTTGACCCAATTTCGTTCCGGAGTCGAAATGGGCTTTTCAGGCCATATATCGTCCAACGCGTACATCCAATCGATCCGATCCATTCTATTTCAGCCTTGTCTATAAATACCATGTTATAAACCCTAGCCTACCTCTATTTCTCATTTGTCTGCGTGTACAATTTCTTTCAGCTCATCATTTCAATGGCAGACAAATACCTAATATCAATTGCAACTCAAGAATCAAAGTGAAATTTCAAACTCCTCAAAAAAATTCATAAAAAGTACATATCGAAGCTCTCGAAGAGCGCAAGTTAGATCTCCAGTACGTTTCTCGATCTAAGTTTTTGGGTGGCTAGAAATTGCAGTTTAATTCACGGCCGTCCATCGCGTGTCGATGAACGTTGTCGGATCGACGAACCATTTCTGGGTTTTGTAGAGTGGACGATGGGGAGTTCATCGATATGCTTCGTTTCGCGAATTGACGGTTGGATCTCATACAAAATTTCACTAGGGTTTTGAGATGTAGTGGCAGCGGCTGCAAATTTCATGGTCGACGTGGCGAACGCCTTGGCCACGACGTGGTCGGCCTTGGGTGCGGAGCTCGTGGACGTGACGCCCTGGCGTGCGGCGGCTGATCGCGTGCGAATTCGTGGTTGGAGGGCGGCAGACGCGGTGTTCGATCGTGCTTTTGGTTTTGGGTAGGGCTACTGTAGCCGTGTGAGAAGTGCGTGTGAATAGAAGATGACGTGGCTCTGTATAGTTTATTTAGTTTAATTTTATTTTAATTTAATTCCAACATCGTTTAATGCGTATAACTTTCACATACAATGTCCGTTTTACGCGCAATTTTTTTTGTTAGGATCGTCTTGGAATTACGGAACTTTTAGCGCTGGTTTGGATGGATTTGGAGACTGTTCAAATTTTGGGTTTAAATTGGATTTAAATTCAATTTAAATTCAAAAGATGAGTGTTTTAACCTACTCATAATTTCTAAAATTTCTTATGTGTGTTAAGTTAATTACTGATGTGATTTGAAATTTATTTATTGCTATTTGGTATATTTTTATCATCATGTCAGTTAAATTTTAATTTATTGAATTAAATTGTTATTTAATTTATTATTGCATATAAACTGCCAGTTAGATAGATTGTTTAACTTATTATTGAATATATACTGTCAGTAGTTACCTGTTATTTATTATATGCGCTATGTTGGTGTTATTGTTTAAATTGAATGATGATTGTAATAAATGGTCGATGATTGATATTGGATGCATGGATGTTGTATTTTATATTGTTTTAAACTGCAAATTTGTTATGCACTTTATTTCATTTGGGATTGCGGTTTGAAATGATATATAACCGTATTTTTATTTTAAATTACGGATTGAAATGATAAATATCCGTATCACTTGACCATAGGTAGAAAATTTTATACAGACACCGTGGTCTATATTCAAAAATAATTTGAAATGATTTTCTATGGTTTTGTAAAGAAATATATGTTTTTATGAGATAGTGATTTGGATATTTTATAAATGTAACTTTATACATAGTTAAATTCTGGGTTTTAAGCTATGTATAAAATTGATTTGAAGTATTAAAGAAGCTAATAATTAAGTTTGATTTTAGTAAGATAAAATATGATTAAGCATTTATTTCAATTTCTGGAGTTTATAATGACTTAAATGAGAATAAGGTTGGAATATGAATATGGAATTTGTTTGGATATAAAATTTTGAATTTTAAAGGGTACGATTTTTATAACTTGATTTTTGTTTAGAGTGATTTAAATGAATATCAGGTTGATTTAAATGAATATATCAAGTTAAATAAATTGAAAGGATATCCAGTTGTTGAAGTTAAAAGTTTTACTTAAATTATATTGGATTTATTAAGTAGACATTTCAAATCTAAATAATAGTAATGAAATTTGATATATATGGAATTATCAAAGAATTAGTTTTGAAATGATGGAATATTTAAAGCTTTGAATTATATGGAAATTGAAATGGTTTAATTGGAGGTTCAAATCGGTATTTGGAATTTATTTGTGAAATTTAAAAAGCTATTTTATTATATAAAGTAATTTAATATTTAAACCATTTAAGTATTCGAAGTTATATTTCAAAGCTATGGGGTTCAAGGTATATAGAATTGAAAGTACTATGATATTGGAAAAAGGATATATTTTGAAATAAAAATGATATCATATTGATTTGGGTTTTAAAACGAAAATGATATCGTATTTATATGGTTTGAAATGAATATTTTATTCTGATTTTGAAGTATAATTATTTTGAAAAGACCGCAGTGTTATAATAACGTTTGGTTGTTAAAGAGATTGGGAATGGCAATTGTCATACTCTCTGCCAACTCCGAAAACCACTTTAACAATCGTGTACGCAGTGGAGATTCCTGAATGAAGTAGGATGGCGGCGGCGTTTCCTTTGAGGTAAATACGTGGACCCGACTCCCGTGAGTTGGCATAAGGTGGTTAAAACATGAGCGATTCCAGGCCAGTGAGGTAACCCCTCTTATCAGACATATCCCTTCGATATTATACTCTGCCTTTTGGATTGATTCGGTGGCCACTTTTGATTTTTGATTTTGAGGGTGTGGCTCGAGGTGGGCGGTAGCTGCGCGCTATGCGTCACCACCAGTCCGGATAGTAACTGGTATATCTACCCTGGCATTGCCTAGTTGTGCCATGTCACCTACCCTATCGTGGCATGTACGAGTTTGGTTTTCTCCCGTAGCCCGTGTGGTATCCTCTGGTTGCTTCCCGATCAGGAGGGACTATGATATTGGATGGACTACTGGGACTATTACGTGTTAAGGGGAATATTAGGTCACTCCTTAACGCTATTTAAAAGTATGTTTATTTTACTATAGACACTATTATGATAGCGAAATATTACTACTTAGTAAATAGTTTAACAGATCCTTAGGAGATGTGAATCCCGAGCATCTTTTAAGTTACTGCACGCACGTTAGACACTGGATAGGAGATGTCAAATCCCGTAAACATCTCTGACGCCGTTCCACTCATATTCTACCGTTGATTTAACTTATATAAGATCTTTTAGTTCTGACTCTAGTGTTTTGTCTTTTCAATTCGCTCGGGTCAGCCTGAGCATTTCAGGGTTTGAAGACCTTACTTCTAGAGGACGAAGACGATGATTGTATTACTATTATATATTGTTATATTCCACTGCATTCATTTTGTTCCGTTGAATTATTATTTATTGTTCTCTGGTATGTGTAACTCTGATATGTATTGTATAAGTATAATCGAATATTTTGTAAAACAGCTTTATAAACTGTATATTTGATTATTTTATCTTATCGTTCCGCTGCAAGGTTCTATTTTGTTTTCTTTCTTCCTTTTTCTTATTTACCCCATAACAATCCACCCTTCTGTATGGTTTAAGTCTGACGTGTGTGGTTTATCATCAATTTAAAACGTACAAAAGGACGGGACGTTACAGGTTGACTGCTAATGGTCGACATTGGTGCCTTGCGGTTGACTTGTGTATTTGTTGAACGTTAGTTTATTAACATCGTTTGATTTTGTTAATTGTTTACACGATTTAGTTTGATTGTTTCTTCTTTTAATTGATCTCATTCAATTCTTACCTACTTTACAAATTCTCTAAGATTTTAATTTGAGTATTAATAGTTATTAACATCTAATTAGTCTTAATTAATTTAATTACTATATTTACATGTACAATTATTTCCGATGCTAAAAGTTCAAACATTAATAATTTCTGTAACGACTTCGATTTTTCGTTGCCGAAAAACCGAAATGTTAGGGTTTAAGAAAGAAGAAAGAGAAGAAGAAGAGATAAGAAGATAGAGAATAGAGAGAAAAGAAAACAGAAAATAGAACGGAACAGAAAACAAACAACAGAACAACATCAGAATCTCACAATTCGCAGCGGAACAACATATAGTAGATAAATGAATAATCTTTAAACAAAGAACTATATTAGTTATTACATTTCATCACATTACATTACATCAGATTGTACAACATCAAACAACAACAACAAACAGCGGAAGAAGAAAATACTATATACTAGAGAATACGCCATGCCATCCATCTTGCCTCCAGCAATTCCTGAATTCCAGAATATCCTGATAAACCTTAACTCTTGACTGCCCGTGTGGAAATTGGTGGGCACCCAGAGTTTAGGAAGGAAAACAATAAACTCCGAGTCAGTCATGTGACTGGTGTGGGAACTCAAAACAGTTTATTTTTCTTTAAAGATAAAAATAGAGGAATATTTTTAAAATAGATTCGAAATGCTTTTAAAAATGAGACTACCATAAGGCCTCCCGCACACACACACAATGCAAACGCAGAATCGGAGGAGATTTCTCCTTATGATAGTCAAAGATGCTTGATACGCATTAAAAAGAAACATTTGATATTATTATTAGTGCATAGTGTAGAAAATATTTCGAAAATAAAGATATAAATCTTAGCCAGCATAGACATTTCGCACTTATGCCTACTATAGCTACCATGTTCAATAGCAGGTTACCGCCACATTCCATGCCAGGTTCTACAACTAAAACCGTACAAGATCGTATTGGATGAATGGATTTTTCCAACAAATGGTCAGGCCAAGGAACTTCCCATTGCCACATGGAAACGCCTCTGGAAGGATGCCCCGAGAACCAAACCGTTCTCTGCCAAACAAGGCCGGGAACCCCTTTTCCCAAGGGATATTATAAACCCTCAGATATGCCACCCCCGGTCCTTTGGGACCTTTAAACGAGAGCTCTCTAACACACATCACACCATAATAATAAGTGTTTCAACATGAGTAAGTATCTGGGCTCCATACCATGATACTACCCTTTTCCAGAAGGAATGGTCATACCCTAGGGACGCTATCCCTGAAAACCTTGCCGCACAATTCCTGTTTCGACCATTACCGGTTTGTGAGGCTCGACGAAGTCACGTCCACAAAGCCACGCTTTATACAAAAGCTGTGCTTTGGGTCAACAAATGATCATAGAAATGATCACCAAGATAGACGATCAAATAAATGAACCTATCATAAATGATCAACACAATGATCATTTCACAGCAACACTCAGCATGTCACATTACCAAAATTGGGAGTATATCGCTGATAACATTCAACTATATAACCTCTGAGCTCGTGCGTCTCAGAGAAGGGTGTTAAGCTAAGAGAATAAATTCTCCGCCACCAACAGAAATTTATTTGAAAGAAATCGGCTTTATATCTCAATTTGTAATGTCAGACATACAATCCATACAAGTCTGTTCCGGCTCGAACAGAACCGAAGACACTTACAAAGAAGTCCTTGCAATCCGGATATTCACTAATCACGATCGGACTTCCCATCACATATGGAGTCTCTATACCGGGACCATTCGATGCAAAGACATTCGACGAGTTGTCCTTTCGCTTTCAAAAATATCCGGTCTTCAACACCGGTCATCAATGCTATCCATTACGTCGTATCACTATTCGGAATGGGTAATCCGAATAACGAGCGCAATAATTTAAAAATAAGCGTGGCATTCAAATCCAAGCAAATCACAGCAAATACCTTTCAAAGGTAAATACTGATAGTCGGTTATTGAACTATCAATGGATATGCACACATCACCAGATTCCAAATAATTTTCCAAATTATTTATTTTCCAAAAATATCTTTACAAGATATATAATTTTCACACTTCAAAAATAAGTCAATATTTATTTTTAAACAAATTCCCCTTTCTTTTATAAATTCCTTAGTGAATTTATATTCCTAAAATATTTATGAATATACGTTTTCAATTATTCATTTTCAATTTATCTTCAAAAAGATAAATTCTCTAAATATTCATTTCATATTGGAAAACATTTCCATACTTATTTAATAAGTAATTCACGAACCTATTTATTTTCAACACTTGGAAAATATTCAATATACTTAAATTGAAATTAAGTATATATTTCATTCTTTTAAGGAAATCATTCTCTTAACATATTTATTTGGGCCAAAACGAATGTTGCGTAAAACATCGTTGCGACAACCCAAAATCACTAGTATAGGAATTCGAAATTAAAATAGATATATAAATCCCAATACTAAATAAAAAATTTCCTTTCGGAAATCATTTACTATAACAACAGTGTTATAGTCCACCATTTCCTTCTATTTCTCGAAAACGTCTATTTCAACAATGAATGTTGAAATCTATGGTTTCGAATCTCAACACATTTAAAAACATCGTTAGATCGTTTTAATTCTATTCAAAACGTCAATCCAAAACATTTTCTTTAACATATTATTCACTATTCAAAAACGTGAATATACTACGTTAACCAATTTCATCACTTCTATACATCTTATTTTAAAGGATTATTCACTATCTAAAACGTGAATATAACTCCTTTAATATGCTATAGCAATTTACTTATCAAAATAAGTCGTTGCAAATTTATAAAACAATATTTATAAATTCCATTTCTATTTATTTTATAACTATTTCCTTTTAAAAATTTCCTTTATTAATCTATTCGATTTATAACTCAATTATATACCGAAAGTCCATATTATAAGTTAAAGGCTTATAATTTATTTGTTTACAAAATTGTTCTTTTAACTTCATAATTATAAATCTTATAACTTATAAGATTCATTTATTTATCCAAAATCTATTCTTTTAATAACTTTACAAATTTTATAAACCTACTGTTTATAAAATTCCATTTATAACTTCACCATTTATAATTTTATAAATTTCATTCACTTGTGATATTCATTCAAAATTCATTCTAACACTTAGAAAAGCTCGTTTTACACTTCTAATATTTTTAATTTACAAATATCAATTTATAAGTCTTTTAATATAAAACAATTTATATTACTATTTTAAAACGTCTTTAAACTCCTTTATAATTTCATCATTTGGATTTATAAAAAAATCAAATTTCATAAATCCTATTTTTAAACTTTTTATAATAAATTCAGAAATCCCAGTTTAAACTATTTTATAAAATCATTAATCCCATATTTTCAAAAATCAACTTTTAACTGTATTTCTCAAAAATCATGATTTTATAACATATAAAAATTATATCGTTTATTTATTTAAGATGAATCAATTCCAAAAATATTTTATAAACGTATACTTTCAAAAATCACTTTAGAAATCCCTTGAAAATCAAAATCGTTATTTTTAAACTTCAAAATTGGATCCGATGATGCAACACATCAAATAATCAATCAGGACTTTCAAATATCATATATCGATATGATAAACAATCAAATATCACAATATCTAAAATCAATAAATATTTGTGAGGAATTCAGTTGGATCCCTCCAACCTGTTTCCCTGCATCCACAGACATTAGCACAATACCAATTCCGTTTCAAGACGGAATATCGCGGTATATGGGATTTTATAAAATATTATCCGCTTAATAACGGCGTAATAAGGTCTCATCCGCTATACAATGCGGGAAATCAATCAACTGCAATATATACATATGCCAATATATATGTATTGCTATATACTAATATAATACCAATTCCACTTCGAGGTGGAATATCGCGGTATATGGGTGTAATAAATAACCTCCGCTTACTAACGGCGTATAGGGTCTATTCACATCCAATATATATATAACAATCATCATTCAATCATTCAATCATCACAACTAACAATTTTAAATCTAACTATTTAAAATATAAATAAATCCTTTTGAGTGAGAAGTTCTCACCTTTGCTTTTATTAGCAATCCATTTCCTTCTTGACTCGATTTCTTGATTTATACCTTGTATAAATATTTACACAATTTATTAATATTCGAAATAAATCGAATAATAAATTTTCATTTGATTTAACTAGTTTATAATTTAATTTGGGCTTAATCACTCATTCCAAACAAATTCCCCTTTTATTTTAAACAGATTACTCTTAACAAATTTATCTAATAAAATTTAAATTTCAACTAAATTTTCTTTAATAAAATTATTTTCCTTTCAACCAAATTTCTGTTAAATAAATTTATTTAACTAAACATTTTACTTTCAAACTAACTTTCCTTTTTAATAAATTGTTTTTGGCTTTCAAACAATTTCTTTTTAATACTTTGATTTAACAAAAATTAAATTCAAAACTATTCTTTATAAATTCAAATCTTTATTTTATATAACATTTGGACAAATCGCATAATTAATTTCCTGTTTTACTGTAAATTAAAATTTCCTTACACGTATATATCTCATAATAATCTGTACAGGGTTTATATTCATTTTCAATTTAAATTGAACTGAGAAATTTGAATATACCTCACTGGAAATCCCCAATCACGCGCGCGCCTCGTTGCCGCGAGTACCCACTCCATCGCGGCATCGCCGCCTCGTGCCTCACTTCGAGTGCTTCCAATCGCGACAGCCCATATCGCGTTGCCGTCGCGAGCTCGAGATTCGCCGCCGCCGCTGCTTTTCCACGCGCGAGCACGCGCGCGTGCCGCCCAGCCCTAGCGCCGCCTCGCCTAGCCGCCGCTGTCGCAACCCACATCAGCAACCACCCACTGCCTCGCGCCAGTAGTCGCCTGCGCCTCCCCCACGCGCAAGAACGCGCCTCGCGATTTCGATTACGTTCGTCTTTTTTTTTTTTTTTATACGGCTGCGGCCATTTGATTTCTTTTCATGAATAAGGTGATGAAAAAGGGGGGAGAAACGAACGTAATTGAAGAAGGAAGGGAAGTTGGGTCTGTTATTTTTTTTTCAGAAGCGGCCATGATTTTTATTTGCTTTCGTTTGATTTTGCTTTTGAACGAGAGTGAAGGGGGAGAGAACGTGATTTATCAGAGAAGAGGCATGCTTGCACGATCCTTTCTTCGTGATCGTAGGCGTGATTTTATATGTGATTTTAGGAACGTGCTGATGTTGACAATTTTAAATTTAAATTTTAAATTCAATTTGTTTCGATAGAACTTTCAACGCGTTTATGTGTCGTACGCTCACATAACAACTCCGAAAAATACGAAATTTGAAATCCGGCAATAATTCAATATTACGGACCCAATGGAACTGGTTTCGTCGAATACCGAGACTGTGCCTCGGACGGCTATTTTAAATATCGATTCAAACGATTTAATTTCAAAACTGAACAATTCACTTTCAAATTCAATTCTGAAGCTTCTATTATCTTCAGTATTATCAATATAAATTTTACAAGCCTTTGAAATACTTTTATTCAGCTTAAAATTGAAGATTTAAATTTTTATTCAACTTCCAATAGATTAAATTTTATAATTTAATCGCCAAATTCATAGTTATATTGAAATTTAAATCTAAACCATCATTCAAATATTTAAAATTAATTAAATATTTTCAAATTAAATTATTCAAAATTCTGGGTCATTACAATCTTCCCTCCTTAAAAGAATTTCGTCCCGAAATTACAAGTTAAGAAGAATGCCCTTATCCCGTCTATTATTTTTCACAATCCAAATAGTTTTATCAACTTTCTAAAACAAATCTTTTTATTAGAGGTTCATTATCATTTCAACTAGCTTTCCAACTTCAATTATAGGTTCCAAACAATATTGTTTACTTCAAAATTCAAATTTAAATTTAAATTTAAATTTTAAATTTTCCAAAATTTTCTCAAAAAATTTTCTGACACACTAAATTTTCGAAAAATTTCGCCAACGTCTCCTTTGCGCGGCTAGCTCGGTATGACTACAAAATGGCACCACGGCCCCTCAGAATCAAAAAGAAAAGAGAAAGCCAAGTGGCTAGAGAAGAAAATCATCAAATTCCATACTGAAATTCAAATACGTACCTTTTTGTCGAGCAATTCAATTTTTATCTTTGAAATCAAAATCTCAATCCCTTTATACACCTGTATATCCTGCTAGTCATAATATCCAATTCCAACATTCAAACCAATTTTCACATTTCATTACAAAATTTTCAATATATGCTTCTTATACATTTTTACTTCACTATTGAAGTTACATATCCATTTTCATTCAATTTTACTTGAATTCAATTCTCAATTCTTAAAATTGAATTTTATCGATTAACTTTCATTTACTAATTCAAATTACTACTTTAAATTAGTTTCATCCACTAATTCATTTCAATTTTCAATTTCCATATTCAATTCATCTCGAATTTACTTAATTACTAACAAAGAGAATTTCAGTTTATTTCTTTTACTTACTTGAATTTATATACAAATTCAAATTTACCTTCAAATTTAGCTTACGACTAAACTTTAATTTTACTAATTCAAATTCCAATTCATTAGTCCATGAATTAATAATTTATCAAGCTAGTTTACTTGAATTCAATCCATTTTATTTCTTATTTAATTCCATATAATAATGATAATAATTTAATATTATCACTTCCTAACAATCATGCAACCATATACTATAATAATCCATAGAAAATTATTTCTTTTCTATACAAAAATAGTTTTGGGCAAAATTATCTTATTTACCCGATTCAAAACAATTTTTTATTCACTAACAAATACGCGCTCATATCTATTATTACACTCAAACTCATTCTAGAGTACTGCTGACTCTATCTCTAATGAGTAACACCTAACAGAGCCATGGTTGTCGCTTAACCAACAGCTCTGATACCAAATGTAACGACTTCGATTTTTCGTTGCCGAAAAACCGAAATGTTAGGGTTTAAGAAAGAAGAAAGAGAAGAAGAAGAGATAAGAAGATAGAGAATAGAGAGAAAAGAAAACAGAAAATAGAACGGAACAGAAAACAAACAACAGAGCAACATCAGAATCTCACAATTCGCAGCGGAACAACATATAGTAGATAAATGAATAATCTTTAAACAAAGAACTATATTAGTTATTACATTTCATCACATTACATTACATCAGAGTGTACAACATCAAACAACAACAACAAACAGCGGAAGAAGAAAATACTATATACTAGTGAATACGCCATGCCATCCATCTTGTCTCCAGCAATTCCTGAATTCCAGAATATCCTGATAAACCTTAATTCTTGACTGCCCGTGTGGAAATTGGTGGGCACCCAGAGTTTAGGAAAGAAAACAATAAACTCCGAGTCAGTCATGTGACTGGTGTGGGAACTCAAAACAGTTTATTTTTCTTTAAAGATAAAAATAGAGGAATATTTTTAAAATAGATTCGAAATGCTTTTAAAAATGAGACTACCGTAAGGCCTCCCGCACACACACACAATGCAAACGCAGAATCGGAGGAGATTTCTCCTTATGATAGTCAAAGTTGCTTGATACGCATTAAAAAGAAACATTTGATATTATTATTAGTGCATAGTGCAGAAAATATTTCGAAAATAAAGATATAAATCTTAGCCAGCATAGACATTTCGCACTTATGCCTACTATAGCTACCATGTTCAATAGCAGGTTACCGCCACATTCCATGGCAGGTTCTATAACTAAAACCGTACAAGATCGTATTGGATGAATGGATTTTTCCAACAAATGGTCAGGCCAAGGAACTTCCCATTGCCACATGGAAACGCCTCTGGAAGGACGCCCCGAGAACCGAACCGTTCTCTGCCAAACAAGGCCGGGAACCCCTTTTCCCAAGGGATATTATAAACCCTCAGATATGCCAACCCCGGTCCTTTGGGACCTATAAACGAGAGCTCTCTAACCAACATCACACCATAATAATAAGTGTTTCAACATGAGTAAGTATCTGGGCTCCATACCATGATACTACCCTTTTCCAGAAGGAATGGTCATACCCTAGGGACGCTATCCGTGAAAACCTTGCCGCACAATTCCTGTTTCAACCATTACCGGTTTGTGAGGCTCGACGAAGTCACGTCCACAAAGCCACGCTTTATACAAAAGCTGTGCTTTGGGTCAACAAATGATCATAGAAATGATCACCAAGATAGACGATCAAATAAATGATCCTATCATAAATGATCAACACAATGATCATTTCACAGCAACACTCAGCATGTCACATTACCAAAATTGGGAGTATATCGCTGATAACCTTCAACCATATAACCTCTGAGCTCGTGCGTCTCAGAGAAGGGCGTTAAGCTAAGAGAATAAATTCTCCGCCACCAACAGAAATATATTTGAAAGAAATCGGCTTTATATCTCAATTTGTAATGTCAGACATACAATCCATACAAGTCTGTTCCGGGCTCGAACAGAACCGAAGGCACTTACAAAGAAGTCCTTGCAATCCGGATATTCACTAATCACGATCGGACTTCCCATCACATATGGAGTCTCTATACCGGGGACCATTCGATGCAAAGACATTCGACGAGTTGTCCTTTCGCTTTCAAAAATATCCGGTCTTCAACACCGGTCATCAATGCTATCCATTACGTCGTATCACTATTCGGAATGGGTAATCCGAATAACGAGCGCAATAATTTAAAAATAAGTGTGGCATTCAAATCCAAGCAAATCACAACAAATACCTTTCAAAGGTAAATATTGATAATCGGTTATTGAACTATCAATGGATATGCACACATCACCAGATTCCAAATAATTTTCCAAATTATTTATTTTCCAAAAATATCTTTACAAGATATATAATTTTCACACTTCAAAAATAAGTCAATATTTATTTTTAAACAAATTCCCCTTTCTTTTATAAATTCCTTAGTGAATTTATATTCCCAAAATATTTATGAATATACGTTTTCAATTATTCATTTTCAATTTATCTTCAAAAAGATAAATTCTCTAAATATTCATTTCATATTGAAAAACATTTCCATACTTATTTAATAAGTAATTCACGAACCTATTTATTTTCAATACTTGGAAAATATTCAATATACTTAAATTGAAATTAAGTATATATTTCATTCATTTAAGGAAATCATTCTCTTAACATATTTATTTGGGCCAAAACGAATGTTGCGTAAAACATCGTTACGACAACCCAAAATCACTAGTATAGGAATTCAAAATTAAAATAGATATCTAAATCCCAATACTAAATAAAACATTTCCTTTCGGAAATCATTTACTATAACAACAGTGTTATAGTCCACCATTTCCTTCTATTTCTCGAAAACGTCTATTTCAACAATGAATGTTGAAATCTATGGTTTCGAATCTCAACACATTTAAAAACATCGTTAGATCGTTTTAATTCTATTCAAAACGTCAATCCAAAACATTTTCTTTAACATATTATTCACTATTCAAAAACGTGAATATACTACGTTAACCAATTTCTTCACTTCTATACATCTTATTTTAAAGGATTATTCACTATCTAAAACGTGAATATAACTCCTTTAATATGCTATAGCAATTTACTTATCAAAATAAGTCGTTGCGAATTTATAAAACATTGTTTATAAATTCCATTTCTATTTATTTTATAACTATTTCCTCTTAAAAATTTCCTTTATTAATCTATTCGATTTATAACTCAATTATATACCGAAAGTCCATATTATAAGTTAAAGGCTTATAATTTATTTGTTTACAAAATTGTTCTTTTAACTTCATAATTATAAATCTTATAACTTATAAGATTCATTTATTTATCCAAAATCTATTCTTTTAATAACTTTACAAATTTTATAAACCTACTGTTTATAAAATTCCATTTATAACTTCACCATTTATAATTCTATAAATTTCGTTCATTTGTGAAATTCATTCACAATTCATTCTAACACTTAGAAAAGCTCGTTTTACACTTCTAATATTTTTAATTTACAAATATCAATTTATAAGTCTTTTAATATAAAACAATTTATATTACTATTTTAAAACGTCTTTAAACTCCTTTATAATTTCATCATTTGGATTTATAAAAAAATCAAATTTCATAAATCCTATTTTTAAACTTTTTATAATAAATTCAGAAATCCAAGTTTAAACTATTTTACAAAATCATTAATCCCATATTTTCAAAAATCAACTTTTAACTGTATTTCTCAAAATCATGATTTTATAACATATAAAAATTATATCGTTTATTTATTTAAGATGAATCAATTCCAAAAATATTTTATAAACGTATACTTTCAAAAATCACTTTAGAAATCCCTTGAAAATCAAAATCGTTATTTTTAAACTTCAAAATTGGATCCGATGATGCAACACATCAAATAATCAATCACGACTTTCAAATATCATATATCGATATGATAAACAATCAAATATCACAATATCTAAAATCAATAAATATTTGTGAGGAATCCAGTTGGATCCCTCCAACCTGTTTCCCTGCATCCACAGACATTAGCACAATACCAATTCCGATTCAAGACGGAATATCGCGGTATATGGGATTTTATAAAATATTATCCGCTTAATAACGGCGCAATAGGGTCTCATCCGCTATACAATGCAGGAAATCAATCAACTGCAATATATACATATGCCAATATATATATATATATATTGCTATATACTAATATAATACCAATTCCACTTCGAGGTGGAGTATCGCGGTATATGGGTGTAATAAATAACCTCCGCTTACTAACGGCGTATAGGGTCTATTCACATCCAATATATATATAACAATCATCATTCAAGCATTCAATCATCACAGCTAACAATTTTAAATCTAACTATTTAAAATATAAATAAATCCTTTTGAGTGAGAAGTTCTCACCTTTGCTTTTATTAGCAATCCATTTCCTTCTTGACTCGATTTCTTGATTTATACCTTGTATAAATATTTACACAATTTATTAATATTCGAAATAAATCGAATAATAAAATTTCATTTGATTTAACTAGTTTATAATTTAATTTGGGCTTAATCACTCATTCCAAACAAATTCCCCTTTTATTTTAAACAGATCACTCTTAACAAATTTATCTAATAAAATTTAAATTTCAACTAAATTTTCTTTAATAAAATTATTTTCCTTTTAACCAAATTTCTGTTAAATAAATTTATTTAACTAAACATTTTACTTTCAAACTAACTTTCCTTTTTAATAAATTGTTTTTAGCTTTCAAACAATTTCTTTTTAATACTTTGATTTAAGAAAAATTAAATTCAAAACTATTCTTTATAAATTCAAATCTTTATTTTATATAACATTTGGACAAATCGCATAATTAATTTCCTGTTTTACTGTAAATTAAAATTTCCTTACACGTATATATCTCATAATAATCTGTACAGGGTTTATATTCATTTTCAATTTAAATTGAACTGAGAAATTTGAATATACCTCACTGGAAATCCCCAATCACGTGCGCGCGCCTCGTTGCCGCGAGTACCCACTCCATCGCGGCATCGCCGCCTCGTGCCTCACTTCGAGTGCTTCCAATCGCGACAACCCATATCGCGTTGCCGTCGCGAGCTCGAGATTCGCCGCCGCCGCTGCTTTTCCACGCGAGCACGCGCGCGTGCCGCCCAGCCCTAGCGCCGCCTCGCCTAGCCGCCGCTGTCGCAACCCACATCAGCAACCACCCACTGCCTCGCGCCAGTAGCCGCCTGCGCCTCCCCCACGCGCAAGCACGCGCCTCGCGATTTCGATTACGTTCGTCTCTTCTTGTTTTTTTTCTTTTTTATACGGCTGCGGCCATTTGATTTCTTTTCGTGAATAAGGTGATGAAAAAGGGAGGAGAAACGAACGTAATTGAATAAGGAAGGGAAGTTGGGTCTGTTATTTTTTTTCCAGAAGCGGCCATGATTTTTATTTGCTTTCGTTTGATTTTGCTTTTGAACGAGAGTGAAGGGGGAGAGAACGTGATTTATCAGAGAAGAGGCATACTTGCACGATCCTTTCTTCGTGATCATAGGCGTGATTTTCTGCGTGAGTTTAGGAACGTGCTGATGTTGGCAATTTTAAATTTAAATTTAAATTTTAAATTCAATTTGTTTCGATAGAACTTTCAACGCGTTTATGTGTCGTACGCTCACATAACAACTCCGAAAAATACGAAATTTGAAATCCGGCAATAATTCAATATTACGGACCCAATGGAACTAGTTTCGTCGAATTCCGAGACTGTGCCTCGGACGGCTATTTTAAATATCGATTCAAACGATTTAATTTCAAAACTGAACAATTCACTTTCAAATTCAATTCTGAATCTTCTATTATCTTCAGTATTATCAATATAAATTTTACAAGCCTTTGAAATATTTTTATTCTGCTTAAAATTGAAGATTTAAATTTTTATTCAACTTCCAATAGATTAAATTTTATAATTTAATCGCCAAATTCATAGTTATATTGAAATTTAAATCTAAAACATCATTCAAATATTTAAAATTAATTAAATATTTTCAAATTAAATTATTCAAAATTCTGGGTCGTTACAATTTCTTTGTTTGAACTGCGTTCGAAAAACATTATATATGAAAGTTGATCAGAATTGCTATAAACAAAATGGTACTAGTTTGGTAGCAAAATTCTGACATCTGTAAAATTTCCATTTTTCAATGTTTTCTAATTATTAATTAATTCCTTTTAATTTAATTAACGTAAAAAATTTGGGGTGTTACATTCTCCCCTCTTAAAGGTATTTCTTCCCCAAAATTCTACATGAATTCGATCATGTAAACCAATCACAAATCCATTCTATACTAACAATCACTTAGTGCACGACCAATTTTGCAACAATCCGTGTACATATGCATAGTGCATCACAACATATATGATATGCATGAACAATAATTTTAATTGGCGCATCATATATGAATGATTTCTTTTTAAATTAATTTCAAAACTATGATGCTAACATCCTAAATATACTAGCAGCTCTACATAAATGCTACTTTTTGGAAAATCAAAATAGTTTTCCATCCAAATTTCCCACACTTCTATAAATAGAAGCATAGTTCAACCAATTTTTCATCTAATTCCTACCATCCAAAATTCTAGTACACCATTGCTAACATTCAAAGTTAGAAAAAATATAGTTTTGTAAACTTATTTTTCTTATGCTAGGAAAGTGTCTTAATGGAAAATCCCATATTTCCATCATTCTCTTATGTACACCTTTCCCCCTGTATCTTGGAATCTTCTCTTTTGTCCCCGTTCATTTTCTAATTTTTTCAAGTACAGTTTGCATACGTTAATTTTTTTAATTTTAAAGTTCAAAAACATTCCTATTTTCAAAAATCATCTTTTTTTGCTAACAATATATGGAGAAAGTGATTTCCAAACTCAACAGCTTTCTCCTTTGTTTCTGACCGTATTTTATTTTACTGTGATTATTATAGCACTGTAAAATCCATAATAACTAACATGTTAACTATTCCCCAACATCAAGTATGTTGCATTTCCAAAATTTAAAATTTTCTCCTTTTCAATTCAATTTTTTTATATCGCTTTCTAAAATATTCATAAAAATCTTTTAGAACAATTTGCAAGAACATTTTATTTTCCAAAGGTGTACATATGTGTAGGTTTTTCAAAATACAACTTTCCAAATCTCAAGAAATCGGGGTTTAGTCAACAATCCAATGTCCATAGTGAACTTTATTAATTTATGTGGCAAATTATAAGTTTTCAAAAACCTTTCTTTCTTATAAATATCAACTAGCATACATGTTGAATTTTAAATTTCAGTATTCGAGGAGCAGGAAGATTGACCCGTGGCTCACCTTACCATACCATTGTCCTCTGTCTACTATACTTTACTTTTCAAATAATTCCTATTCTTTTAGGAAACTACATTTTAGGTTTCTTTTATTTAGTAATTAGTTAATTTTTTTAATTTGTTGCCTCACTTCCCGTTTCAACTATTTTATTTTCTCTCGCATTAGTTAAGCGACTTACTAAAATTTCCTTATTATAATTGTTTTCTCAAGTTATAGCGATCTATAAAGAAACATATAAAAATAAATGTTTCCATAGACATATATAATTTTCATAGTAACGGCGATCTAAAACCGCCGTCCCCCTTGAGATCTGAATTCTCCGCCGTCCCCGTCTTTGTTCGGTCTCCCCTCTCCCCCCGACTCCGCACCTATTCCATAACAATGGAACCTCCTGCCATTTGCCCTCCAGATCCCCCTCCCAACGATGTAGAACCTCCACCAGGATTCATGCCGATAGCTTCCAAAGCACGTGATTCTGCCAACAACGAAGGTTTCACCTTGGTTAGTAGACGTAAATGGAAACGTACCCCTCCTTTTCTGCCTAATTCACGTACAGGTAACCCTAATGATAAAGAGTTACATCAGAAAACCTCTTTTCCGTCTCGTCCACCCACTGTTACAAATTTGTCTCGCCTTAATACTCCTCAAACACTCCATCCGCAAACAATTCCGTCCCGAAAAGGTGGAATTTTTCCACCACATCCAGTCGTGCTTGGAATGAAGTAGTTAAAGGCAACAATATCCCTGTCACTATTCCATTGAAATTCTATCAACCACAAGAACTAAACTCACTCCAATGTGCCAAAATATCAGAAGAAGTGGTGCTAAAGGCTAAAAAGCAATGGGACAACGCCATAGTGGTATATGTAGTAGGTCCGAAGCCGTATTATCCGTATTTCAAAGAATATATTATTAGAGTATGGAAACCAGAAGATGAATTCTCAATTTACTCGAAAGAAAATGGATTCTATGTTATAAAGTTCAACAAAAAACAAGATTGTGACAAAATTCTAGAAGAGGGTCCTTATTTCTATAATAAAAAACTAATGATGATGAAAAGATGGTCTCTGGGAATGCATCTCAGCAAAGAACTCCTGCACTCAATCCCAATCTGGATACGCCTCCCCAATCTCCCTCTGGATTATTGGACAGAAGAAGGAATTAGTAGGATTGCCTCAGTGCTTGGCTCCCCAATCAAACTGGATAAGGCTACTTAAGGCATCATCAAAATAGCATACGCGAGAGTTCTAGTTGAAATAAATAACTCGTTCAAATTCCCTAGTAAGATTCCCATAATAACTGAAGACAATAAAATGATATGGCAAGAAGTGAGTTACGAATGGAAACCATCGTTATGTATGAACTGTTCGAGTTTTGGACATGCTGAAATCAACTGTCAATTTACTAAAGCGTGGCAACCAAAAATAGATGCGGTTCCATCTAAAGAAATCAATGCAGACATGGTGATAGACAACATAGAGAATAACGTGGAGGATGCAGTTAACAACAATCATAATACTGATGAAACAGTGACTACCTTTCAGAATATCTCTGAAACAATACAACAAATAATTCCACCAGCCCCTAATCCTCAACTCAATGTTATTGCAGACTCTACTCTGGAACATTCAAAGCAAACATAGGTAACACATCATATAGTTACAGGCCTGAATAAAATTACAAGTTCAAGCATTATTCCTAATGAGACAGAAACAACATCAAGTATACAAATTACAAATTCCGATACAAATAAACTCCTTCATGATTCCAGAGAAGTATGCATGACCCAATCTGAAGTGTCTAGTATGTCTGACCCTACTGAACAAATCAGTAATTCCTCCCATAACTCCAAATCCAGCAACACGCGAAAAATAAGAACTGATGAAACCCCTTTTGAATTTAAAGCTTCAGCAGATTCTAATGTCGTCGACAATCCTGCATGGCACACCATGGTGAATCAACTAAAAGGAAAAAATCAAAAATAAAAAAAAACGAAGTTATTGGTGAATGCTACTACTCCAGAAATCAGTAGCTACCCCGAAAACAATATTTAGATGGAGTTCCTCTTTTGGAACATAAGGGGTATGAATTCCCCTGCCAAGCAAATGGAAATGGTGAGATTAGTGAATAGTAATAAATTTTCCTTTATTTGCATGCTTGAAAATAAACTCTCGGCAAGTAATGTTGATAACTTCATGAATAAAATCCACTCTAAATGGAAATTTACACATAATATATTAGATGGTCAGAAATGTCGTATTCTAATAATCTGGGATTCAAGTCAATGGTCAAATATAATTATCCACACTAATGAACATTACATCACAAGTATCCTACACAATTATAATGGACTCAGTGTGATATGCACATCTGTGTATGGTCATAATGATGAAATGAAGAGGAAGGACCTATGGACATACATTAGTGAACAATCTATGCGTACTAATCTGCCTTGGCTTCTAGCAGGAGACTTTAATTCAATATTATCTCCTACGGAAAGAATAAATAATGGAAGTTACACTGATATGGGAGACATTGATTTCATGAATTGCATTAACAATTCTCGGCTTACTGAACCAATGTATTCAGGAAATTTTTATACTTGGAGAGGGGGTCTGCAATTTTCAATTCATAGCAAAATAGACAGAGTTTTTGTCAACTCTCTATGGTCTGAAAAGTTCAAACATTATGGTATACACTTTGGAAATCATTCCATTAGTGATCACACCCCCATCATGATTAATTTAATGGTCCAGAACACGAGAAGAAAGCCCATACCTTTCAAATATAAAAATTCGTGGCATCGACAAAGTGGATACCAGAGCATCGTCCAATCAGTTCTGGCGCAAGAATTTCCAGGGAATGCTCTCTACAATCTCCTATGTAAATTAAAAACTGTGAAAATTACTCTGAAAAACTGGATAGCAAATAAAAGCAATATATACTCTGAATTAGATATGTTAAAAGAGGAAACAAATGATATATACAAGAAATTAGTTTGTGATCCTCTTAACAACTATCTCATTGAAGAATATAGCTCGAAAAATGCACAGATTTATGATATTATGAGGAATATTGCGATAGACAATGAACAAAGGATGAAAATAAACTGGTTGACAAAAGGAGACAAACCAACTGAATTTTTCTTTTCAAAAATCAATAAAATTAAACCACCAAGGGGAAATAAATTCATTATACAAGAGAATGGAGATTGGTATCCAACATCAGAAAGTATTGGTGGTGCAGCCACAACATATTTCACAAATCTCTTTTCTTCGCCTACAGGCAAAACTCAATTTCCAGACATAATATGCAAAAAAATCCTTTCAGAAAAAGCAAAAGAAAACATCTGCAAGCCTTTTCTCCTCGAAGAAGTTAAAGTTGCAGTTTTTCAAATTAGTGATAATAGTTCCCCAGGACCAGATGGAATTAACTCTAAATTCTATAAAATTCACTGGGAACAAATCAAATACGACATATGTAATGCTATGAATAGTACCCTTCAAGCAGGGAAAATCATTAAAGAAATCAATCATACATTCATTTGTCTTATCCCTAAAAATCCAAATGCAGTGGACATGACTGACTTCAGACCTATCTCCCTATGCAATGTATCTTATAAAATACTTGCAAATCTTTTATGCAATAGAATGAAAATCCTCATGAATGATCTAATCTCCTATAACCAGAATGCTTTCATTCCTGGAAGAGTTATCACAGATAACTCACTGCTAGCTTATGAAATGATAAGAGGGTTCAACAGGAAAAAATCCAATGAGTTATGTCTGAAAATTGACCTGCATAAGGCGTATGATAAAATTAATAGAGATTTTATTCATCATATGCTGATCTCAATGAACTTTCCCCCTAGATTTGTGGACCTCATATATGAATGTATTACTACACCCACTTTCTCGGTGCTAGTAGAAGGGTCACCACATGGTTTTATTAATAGTTCAAGAGGATTACGACAAGGTGACCCCCTCTCACCTTACCTTTTTGCCATAGCTATGGAATACTCGACTATTATTCTGGATATGGAATTTCACAAAGGCATTCTAACCCCCATTATTCAAAATGATCCAGTGATTACTCATCTGATTTATGCAGATGACATTTTGATATTAACTAAAGCCACAATTCAAAATGCTACTTGTATCAAGCAAAGTTTTCAAAATCTGTGCAACACTACAGGTCTGGAGTTAAATTCCAACAAATCCTTTCTTTTCTTTAGTAAAGGTGCCACAAATAAAGATCAGATAGCCAACATACTTAATATTCATATTGGTAAATTGCCAATCATCTATCTTGGCATTCCTTTATCAAACAACAAATTGAAAAAAAGGGATTTTGGAGGATTAATTGATCAAATTAACAAAAAATTCAATCATTGGCACAGTAAGTTTCTAAACATTAGTGGCAGAGCTGAACTAATTAAAACTGTTATCCATCCTATTTTGCATTTCTGGCTTCAGTTTTCTCCATTTCTACTAACTGTTAGGCAAAGAATTGATAGCTTATGTGCAAATTTTTTATGGAAATCTAAAGCTCACCAAATGAAATGGGAAGAAGTGTGCAGAACTAAAACTGAAGGTGGTTTTGGCATCAGAAAAATTGAAGATATCTCTAAAGCAGTGGCCTCAAATCTTTTGTGGAAATTTATCAATTGTGAAACCACATGGTCTAAATGGATGAAAAACAAATATTGTAAAAATACAAACTTCTGGAATGCTAGTACTGATCTTACTGCATCAAACACCTGGAAAACATTACTTCGAGCAAGACAGTGGTGCAAAGGTCTCATTAACAAAAGCATAGTCAATGGGGATGACACAAGCCTATGGTTTGACCCTTGGATAAATGGAACCTCATTAATAGATGACATAGGATGGAATACCATGTCAATGATTAGAGGACATAACAGAAAAGTGTCTGATTTGATCTCCAACCATAAATGTAAACAAAACATCAATTATGTCCCTACTCAGTTCCATCAAACCATATACAATGTTACCATCCTACCGCAGTATGAAAAAGATTATTGGAATTGGCTACCAAGTAACAATGGACAATTTACACTAAAGTCAGCATGGAATCAATTAAGGAATAAGCACCCAGAATATTTCTGGACAAAAATCATATGGGGTAAGGGATTTGCCCCCAAAATGTTAATATGTTCTCTACTGGCCATCCAAAACAAATTGAAAACCAAGGTCTGTATTAGCAAATGGAACACAGACATGGACCAACAATGCAATTTATGCACAAGCCATATAGAAGATAGAGACCATCTATTTTTCAACTGCCCGTATTCAAACAAGTTGCTGGAAAATACCATGCAAAAATTGAAATTAGACATCAATCTAAATTTCAGCATTAACCAAATTATGGAATGTATAAGCAACAGCAACAAGAATCGAAATTTAGACAACCAAATCAACAACATAGCGTTTACTTCCCTGATTTGGAACATTTGGTGTGAAAGAAACAACCGGATCTTCAGAGGTATTGAAATGCCAACAACAGTCAGATCCACCCTGATAAATCATGATGTTAAAATGCTTACGCAACACTTAATCCAAGATAGTGATCTTAGTAGAGAAGCGAAACTCATCTATGAAAACTGGAACATTGTCAGAAGGGCTCAGGCTCCTCCGAATCCCCCCTGATCTGCTTTTACACTAGAGAGTTTCTTCTGGCAAATCCCCGCTGATGAGATTTTTGTCCACTTGTATTTGCAGACCCGTTTGTGCTTTGCTTGGCATATGTTTTTTGCTCCCCTAACGAGACAGAAGTGGAATCGCACTTCCTTTTAGAAGGTTCTGGATTGAATCCTTGTGAAGGATGTATTCTTTTCTACTTTTGTTGTTTTTGTGTTTTCGGTCTATTTTTTATCGGTCCAAGTTGTTATTACGGATGATTTTGAGTACATTATAAACTTTGTTTCAACTCCTCCATCTGTTCAACAACTTGGATCCGTTCTCTCTGAATTGTATCGTTAATATATGGAAGTGATATGTACTCTTTTTCCTTGTAAGGTACCCAACTAGGTTATGGGGGTTACAAGGTTTTAATGAGGCATATCATGAAAATATATGCTCTTCTTTGTTAATAAAGTACCTTTTTCAAAAAAAAAAAAAATTCATAGTAACAACTAGTGCTTACAACCCATAAAAAACATACTTGAAAGAGACACAACACGACAAACTGCTGCCACTACAGATTAAAATTGACCTTCCCAACAGGTCATCCTTCTGCCATCTTCTTATCATACCCTTTTTTCTAGTACTTTCGATGAATAAGATCTATTCATATTTTCCATTACCATACCAATCATAGAATAATTATGCCTCTCTTTACTATAGCAGATAAGAATGACAATCTATGCAATCTTCAATAACTTAATAGTAACTAAGCTTGGGGAAATAACCTTTCCAACTCCTTTCTTGCTCCCCTAACTTGACTCTACCATTATCCTCTGTGAGTGCTTTCTACCTCATAATCCTTTGTTACTATCTTCTTTTAATCCAAATTCCTTGATGGCATTCTCAAATCTTGCACTCAAGTCTAATAAAGTATTCCTAGGCTCTTACCATTATCCTTTACACTCTACGAGGTTCCTTATTAATTTTTCATGAGTAATCATTGCTACCTTCTTTATAGCCTTATCTATTATCCTATATTCCCTAGGCACTAATTCCTATCTACTCCTTATTTAAAAACTTGATTTGGACTTCATATTTTTTTCTCAGAAATAGAAACTTCAAATTTTTTGAAACACTCAATCCTAAAACCTTTGTCTTTAAAAAGTACAATTTTGACACTTTTTTTTTCAAATTCAAAAATATTTGGTGTTTCAACCATTTAAAATTTTAGTTTACAATCTTTTAAATTTAACTCGTTCATTAAACCTAAAGAGAATGTTAACAAAACTTAACTAAAAGTTTCTTCTTTCTTTTTTTTCTCAGATTAACCCTTACTAAAAAGAGATCTTTTTAACTTTTAATTCTTAAAAATTGGGATTTTCAGTCAAGAAAGTTACTAATATTTCCTTCAAAAACTTATTCGGTACACCAAGTCGTTCTTTTCTGAAAATGCATTTCGCAATTTTTCCCAATATATCTTTATACATTTTTAAACGGTAAAACTAGTGTAGATAAGAACAGCTCTTACACTATTATTCTTTCTATCACCACTTCTAATCTTTAGTGGAGTCTCTAATACCATATTATGGCGACTTCTAAAAGATACTAGCAAAAAATATGCATAATAATGGAAAACATCTATTTTTCCTTTGTTATGCATTTAATTTCGTATGTTGCTACAGATTTAATTACTTAGCAGAACTTCTTATCATGATCTCCTATAAAAGTTCTAATCACTGCACTTCCTTTTTATTATACTTAAGGATCCTATACTCTAATGCATTGAAACTACTTTTCCCTCTCAAGAGGAATTGTTGACACTATAATTCTCTATGAATCACATAAAAGTTGATTCGTGTTTTGTGTGAAATTATAGAAATTATACTTCATTTCTTTATTGAAATAGACAAGATAAAACATAGGATTTTCCATATTCTGTGCATCTCCTTCTTTACATTTACATTCCTTATTATTTCAAACAAAACACCTTTATTTATAACTTGATTGATTCATATAAACTTATATTGTTATTCCATTTCATTGTAATGAATTAAAGTATGTCAAATCCCAACCTAATTACAAAATATTAAATATCGTTTTTATTTATATTTCATAACTATCTTTTATTATTAACAAATTCCTAACTTTTCTACTATGTAACACCTCTACCTAAACCGCACCAATTCCAATTGTTTTTCTCTTAATTTATAGTCCTCTCACTTGAACCACCACTATGTTTGCATACATCTTTGTTTTAAGGTTCTAAATCTTCTTCTCTATATTATTCACCCTATTCCAAACTTTTACCACTTCTATTATCCATTCATAAAATTTTTAACTTTACAACTTAATTTTTTTTCATTGCATAGAAAAATCCATGAGCTATATTGCTCAATGATTTCTTTTCAAAAGAAAAATAGTTTTCTACGAAATTTCCTTTGTTATTTAGATTTTAACAAACTTCCAATTTCTATTAGAGTTTTATATTTTTAAACTCTCCTTTCATCACAAAGAAAGTAGAGAGCTATATATATATATATATATATATATATATATATATATACAAGTATGGTGGCACGTCCGTTGGACGTGTGCGTAAAAGGGAGAGAGCAAATTTTCTCTTTGTTACAGTTGTTGTATTGTCAGAGAGTATCTTAAAGTGTTTGTTAGCTGTGGGGAAAAGGGGGAAACGATATGGCAACCAAAAAGAAATAAGGTATTATAAGAACATAACTCACACAAACACTTTGTATATCTTATTATTTTATAAGGGATCGATTTCTACAGATGAACATAATATAATATCGAGAACAAAGAACAAATGGAGAATTTAGAAAACGAATGAAATCAGAGCTACAATATGGGTCTATGCTAGTTAATAACGATATAAGTATCAAATTTGGAAAAGTTATTCTTGGTGAAGAAGAAGCTTTAATAGTAGCAGTCTAAACCTAAAAGCTCCACTTGCTTCAATAGACTCGTATTTGGTTATTCAATGAGTGTTTTGTTGTTTAGGAAACTGTAAAGAAGTTTGATCAAAGGCCCTAGATTTGAATTTTTTCTTTCAACTTTATCGACTTACGTTTCTTCATGTTGATTTGAATCTCCTCTTTCTTCTACATTTCTAAAGACGGCCGTTGTCTTAAGTTTAGCATTTGGATTCTTTTGTTCTCAGTGGACCATTTCATGGATGAAATAATGTAAGCTAAATCTACATAAATGAAGATAAACAACAATAAAAATTAAAGCATCAAAAAGTGAGTTATAAAGGGTAGTTTTTTCCCGATAGATTTTCCACAACGTTTACAATTTCCTCATCGAGGAACGATAAATTCAAAATCATGTTCATAGAAAATATAATCTGAAATGTACTCAGTGCTGATAGAAGAATGTAAACTTTAGTTAACAAATAATTCTCACCACTTGATATTGTGACATATTTTAAAAAATATCTGATGGTAGAAGCCTGTATATGAAAATAATAACAAAAGTGATTCGATCAAATTGAAATAGTCAATATAGAAAATAATAACAAAAGTGACACTGAAAAGAAACTTCTTTCACTTTGAACTTTCGGAATCCAACTCTAATAGACATGGGTTGAGCAAATGTCAATGTGCCTCTCTACTCCCGAGCCTTTACATACTTCACAATGTTCTCTTTCACCCTCCAAACATACTAACCACATTTTTACCGAAAGCTGTAAACATTGCTTACAATAGCATGATGTATCCTTATAAGCCCGTAAGAGCGGATGATTTAAACATCAGTACAGCCAAAACTAAAGCATGGTTTCCACATGCCATCTAATCCAGTATCCAACAAACATTCTCTCTAACCCAGAAAACTGTAGGGACAAAGGATGCAGTCCAAAAGTGGAGAAGAAGGTCAGTTGTTGCATGACAGCCAGGAGTTCACATGCATCCAACTCCGATCTTATCACCAACCTTGGATTTGGCCATTTCATACCCACCGCAGTTTCACTTCTCAGTGTTTCATGGCTGGACATACAAAATTATTTAAGCAAATATTATTTGTTGGAAATGAAATAAAGATGTGAATATATAGTGGGTGTTGTTCCAATCATTTTTTAGGAAATGAGGGTGCATATAATCAGAGATACATGATCAGCTTGTTAAGAGCATGAAATGTAAGAACATATGCTATATATTTAATACATTAACCAACAAATAAGATGATGAATAACCCACCCATCATTTAAAGAAAATTCTCCATTGCACTCTGTAGTTGGTTAGATAAATCTGGAATACTAAAACGAATGTTAGAAAAAAAAGTGTAGCATAATAGAGAGGAAAACAGTGGATGAAACTATATATAAGGGACGAAGCGTACCAACCAACAGCAAACAGATTCTCCGTCTCTTATTTTTGCACCACCTAAATCACTACTCCTCCTATGTTTTTGTCCTTGCCTCAGTAAACACCGTTATAGCAAGTTTAATTTAAGCAATTGCAGTGCAAAAAGGTAAATGTGTACTGGTCCAAAATGATAGGCGTCTTTGATCATTTGTTCTTAAAGTGTCTATTATCTGCGCCACTTTGAGTGGCTTCTATATATTCGAAAGCTATAGTTAGAGTAGAAGTGCATTTGTAGTGCAACACAACTTGGTTTATGAAATGTGTATTTTATGATTGTAAGTGTCCATGCATAATATATGCGTAAATATTGATGATAAAAAATAGATATTTTTAGAAAATTGTTTGTTATCTACTTAAATATACCTATATCTAACATGTGTATATCCTACATTTATCTATAAGAGTAAGCTTCTTAATATTTACCTTTTATGTAATGTAAACTTTACGTTCTAAAGTTTTTTTAGACTTTTACTACGTGAAAAATAAAATAGCTTCACTTAACTTAGAAGATGTTAAAAAGAGCTAGTTATCCCATATTGCGTACATAGAAAATTATCTAATATTCAATACAGAGTGAGGCACTTTAGTATCATGAATCTCCATGTAAAGAAATATGCACATTCAGTTTTCATTTTGTTTTAGATAATAATAGTAGCGATTTTACACAGACTAAATAAATGGATAGTAATGTTTCTCTTTAACTGCAATCCTTTTGATATCAAATTATGAAAGAAATAAATGGACTATTCATTTCTTATTGCATAAATTATCAACATGCTTGAAAAAAATTGGATTCTTGTAAATTCTATTGAATATCACACAAATTATGAAGGTATTTCGAAAACATGAATCCATTTACATAGTGAACAAAATAATTGTATGTACATTAGTGAAGTGATGGTAAAAACTTACGAAAGCAATTTGATGCCTTCAATATGAAATTTCATACATCCATTGCTAAGTTTTGATGATGTTCATTTGCAATATTGGTTGATGAACAATGTTTATGTAAAGCTTGGTTGGACCTGTTGATTTGAAGGTGAACTCACCTATAGAAATTTATCAAAAGTGTCAAGAAGCAATCAAAGTTGAAACAAAGATACCGCTAAACTTAATACAAATAAGTGTTCCTGTAGGAAAGCAGATATCAACAAACTTATATTACTATACGGTTGAAGTCGAAAGAATAGTGGTTCCACTTTTGGATGACCAAGATGGATATCCTTCTCTACCATGGTAAAGACAGTCACCCTGGATATCCGTTTCTCACTTTGCTCAATAGTCTTAATAGTCTGCATTAATCATTAATTAGGTGCAGGTTTTACATCTTCCATTTTCTTAATTCTTGCACATGCACATCCATAAACATACGCATTATGATGCTCATGGGATGAAATCTTTAACAAACTGCATGCTATATAATATTTATAGTAACTAAGTTCCAATTAAGAACACTTTCACAAAAAAGTTCCAATTAAGAACACAGAATTTTGAATCAGTAATATAAAGAAGTAATATAAAGATCTATATCAACCGTATAAGAAACAAAGAAAGAATCACCTGTTAAATGCTTATCTTATCACAGTTGGGAGCTTAACAGCAAAACCCTTTGTTGTTGCGAGAATCGGTATACATTCACCCTTTTCCAAGTCCTCAAATATTGCTAATATGGGAAGTAGAAAACCAAATCTGATCCCAAACCCTAAACACGGATAGAAAACCAATTATTGGACTCAAAAACTAATGTTACATTAAGAATTCACTTGCCTAATAAAAATTCAATTAGCAAAAATAATTGCTATATTGAAATTTCATTATTAGTTGAAGAATTAATAGTGTTACGTTAAGAGTGAGAGGGTTTAAGAGAAAATGGATCTTTTAAGCTTGTTAGGATCATTTTGAGTCTTTCCCCTTCTCGATGCCTGCATTGTTAGGAAAAATTCAAACCCAAATTGTAGATCTTAATTTTTTCAAACCAAAATTCTAGATCTTATGTCAAACAATGAGGAGCTCAATATTAATTAGAATGCAAGAGTAAACGAATGTAAAAAAACCAAGATTAGGATTTTTAAACTACCAAGGCTTGATATACCGCATGCGAGCTTATGAGAAGGCGAAGCTTGTTAATGCTTGTTGACATTCTAGTGTCAGGGTATTTTTTGTCTTGTTTCAATTTTCATGTTTTATAGAAAAATCATTTGATAATCGAGGAAATGGAGAAGAATCATTTTTTGAGGGGGGAGAAATAAGGTATTGGTAGTGGGAAGCATGGAAGAACAGTACTTATTAATCATTTCATCAAATAGTTTTAGTGCAAAATCTAAAACATATATATAGGGTGCAAGTCTTCTGAAAAAATAATAATCGCAACACGCACAGAAGTAAACAACAAAAAAAATTAAGACATGGTGACAGAAATGAAGACTAAAAGTTCATAAAACATAAAATGGTACCAATTCAATTCCTTTGGTTCAACCAAAGCGTGCAAAAACTCAACATGTCTACCTCAATTAATCATCCATCGTGGCTTTTTTGTCAAAGAGTGTGTTGGATGTTGACGAAAATCCTCCATTCATGATTTATGAGGAGAATTTTGAGTGTTGATCTTACTGTGAATGCCAATGCTCCTTTCAGGTAATAAAAATACTACACTAAGGAAAAGGAGTGCTACAATTATTTTTGTTTGAAAAATAGATCTGAAAATCATGTTAACAAAGAATAATCACATGAGAGATGCATGTTAATTAAAACGTCCAGGATTTGAAATTTCGAAACATATGAATTATAAGGGTATAATGCAGCCTTGCTTCACCATATTTGCTACATTTCCACTTCTCTACCATGTCCAGCTAGGCTGCAGTTGTAGTTATTAGAGGAAATTATGCAAACAGTAAATATTAATTCTTGTGGCAACATCAACCAAATATATTCTAACAATCTTTATTTTTATGTTTACTCATATATTTAGACTTTGGCATTAAAGCATAACATATGCATAAATTTATATTTGATCATATAACAGTGCACTAAAGGAAACTTGCATACATATAATAATAAAAGCATCCCAAAATGAATCTATTTTACAATAATAAGAAAAACAACTCAATGTAACTATGCAAGTACTTGCCTACAGTCACATGATATAAAAGTTGAACAATCGTATTTAAGAAACGAAACTCATTAGGATAATCAATGAGTATAATTGGCAGATACGAAAGAAACTTCTAGTAATAATAACAATAGATAAGCTTGAAAATCTGATTTTTTTTAATGGAAATAGGAAGAAGAAACAAATTGAATTCGATCTTAAGGGAATGAAAACCAAACCCTAGAAACCAAATAATTAAAGCAAGTAGGAGATCTTACAGTTCGGAAATATCTTAAGCTCCAGTTGCAAATTTTCTAATGTTGTCCACCATTGATTTCTCAATGCGGTTATTATCGACTAGGAGAGAAGGTAGCGTATGTCCTAATCATGCCATCAGAATGTGAAAAATACGCACCAAATTGCATAGTTGTCGAATTGCCAATGCATCAAAGAGAATAACTTGTGCTGACCATTTGAGAAATTCTGAAGCAATAAAAAAGCAAAAATTGCAAATATGGTTTTTCCTCAAGCATCAAATGAAATCTGAAATTAAACATCAATAAACTATGAAAAATCAACAAAACATATTACTGTCTAATATGTATTGTAAAACGGAAGTAATGAATACAGAATCCATGTGAAGAAGAAGAAATGAAAATCGAAAGCAAGTGGACGAAAAATACAAACCTGAAATCTATATCTTTGATTAAAGCAAAGAAATCTAGTTTGCATTGTGAAGATTAAGAAGAAGAAGAAATCGTGGTTTCTTTGGATATGTGGATTGTAATATGAAAAAGTGGCATTTTGGTCTATGAGATAAGTAGAGGAGAACGTGCAGACATCAATCGACTTCCATTAATTTATTTTTCAAGCGACAGAAATAGCCTTACGGAACATTTTGGAAATGACGAGGAAAAAAGGTTATTTTGGGTAGTTCAAAAAAGGCTTCACTTTGACCGATTGACCAAAGGTTTTGCTTTATAGTGTGTGTGTGTATATATATATATGTATGTATGTATGTAAACACTCTATAACCTTTTCAAATAAATTTCTTTTGTATAACTCTTTTATAAAAAGCTATCAATTTGACTAAATATATGTATATTTTCCAAAATCCAATACTTACTTTTCCAATCATTTTAATTAAAAGTCATTCTTAAGCATACAATTTATAAAAATTAATAATTATTATTTGGTTAGACTCAAAGTGAATTTCTAGTTGTTCATTTAAGAACATCTTTCCTTCAATTTACTAATTTGTTCCTATCTCAATATTGGAAATCCAATATCTATTAGGAACTTCCATATGTTCCACAATATATAACATATGGATTTCTATTTTCTCTCTATCTGGAGCTATTTTACGTCATCAATCGGCATTCATATGGAGATCTACAATCATTGAGCTATCAAGACCCAACTGGAAAGTCATGTACCGTCCAGTTTCATGGATTTTCCATATGTAACTATACTATAATTGGAATTACTAGTATTTAGAACATATTATATTTATAGAAAAAATACAAATATGTTCACTCAACGTTTCCTAAATTTTGTAGGATCTACTAAGAGAAGCTTTGATTCCAAGTATGACAACCTGCACCCACGTGGGGCTAAATTTTTGTTAAATTGAAAAACCAAGTCCACCAGAGTATGGATAGTTAGTTTTGTATCCTGCAAATAAAACAAAAGAATGCATATTAGAGCTCAAACGAAATAACTTGCAGCGGGATAATTTGAAATATAATAGAACATATAAGTACTAACCAAGGTTTGACACCTCCAAAATCAAGTGTCCTTATCGGTACCAAACATGCCCAAACACCAGCGCCTGTCCTTCAATATATCCTATGGATTATGATAAGGAGGTGGTAAGAACAACATTCTGGTGACTGGTAAATTGTACATCTTATACATAACGCTATCTTATGCCGATTATTCATTATTACATGTTATGTTTGATTTCATTAGTTGTTATGACTCCATCTCTGCCTACAAACCATTTCCAACTATATGTATATATATGTGTGTGTGTGTGTGTGTGTATATATCCCATGGTCCTCTAGTGGACTAGTACTATCCCATGTTACCACCCAATCAACACCTCGTTAGGATTCAAAGCCTTAGAGTATCATGATCGCGTCATCGTACATATCGAGGAAATCCTCTAGTGCATACCAACGACCTTTCCTCCATAATGCCGTATACTCTTTGGGGATTTTCTACTTTATCTACTTTATATTACATGGAATTGGCTCCATAAACCACCCTATCTATGTTTTGAAGGAATCTCATTATGGGTTAACTAGCCTTTCCCCATTAAACAATGTAGCAAACAACTGTAGCGTTGCATGACCTAATTGATGTCCTAGTAGGTGAATCATCTAGTCTAGGTGTAACCCTGTCCTTCCCATTGACTGCAAGGGATCGATGACTATCCATCGTAACGTATACAACCCAACCTTTAGTGGTTAGTACCCACGCGCCGTGTTGCATGGATCCGACCCCAATCACCATCCATTTAGATTTCCTAGTGCAATTGACGAAATACCATTCTCTAACAAAATTAAAGCAGACCGACTTTAACTGTGCAAGTCAAGCCTCGACATCTGCCTAACGGACTGCCCAATTGCATACGTTTGTGGAGCTTCAATTTCATGCATAGTCCTAACCTGAGGGTATCCTTTCTCTATATGCAAGCATATTGTAACATTCCCTATCTTGAGGTCCAAAGCTAAGCGCTATAAATGTTATAGTCATCCATAGTATTAACTTCTGGTGACAAAATACTGTAATGTTAATGGTATCCATGATATCATAAGCACATGAATATAAAATAAAATCACAGATATCAATAACAACTTTTTTGATTACATTTCAAATCCATATTTCATATTCAGTTGCATAATCCTAGAATGATTCCAAGGTTTTGATCAAATATAATTATTACAAATTACGCTAAGAGCAACATATGAAGATGCCCCCCTTGGATGATCAGAGCACTAGATAGACATATTAGTCATAAATAATCACAGCGGAAATAAAACTAAGTAGCTTCTACATAGCTAACTTTGCCTCCTGCACGTCTTCGGAAGCTTATTCATCCAACCTACTAAACCTAAAACACCTTATCCCTCAATCTACTCAAATTTGATTTTTGGCACCCGAGATTTTAAGAGGGAAAACATAAACTTCGAGTCAGACATAAAGCCTGGTATGAATAATATTATTACATCTTGATTTAATGATATTAAGTGAGACCATGCCGCATAGCAGAATGGGTTTCACCTCACTAATATCCTTTTAAAAGCATGTCTTTTGCAAATCAAAATCCTGCAATCAAACTGATTATATCAATAATAGCAAGTACATATACGCAAAATAATCAGGAAATCAATGGACTGTCTGTCTACACTATAGTTTTATCTAGCTAACTATTAACCATTGGCTGATTCGTGCCTACCAGACATAATCAACAATCTAACTTTTGTTAGACACCATACTGGACCGACAGCCCTAAGTTTCTTCTTTTAGGGTCAACTGAACCTAATAGTTTTATGGGCTCATGAATAACCTATCTTTACTCTGTATATCCACTTTTGCATGTAACCTCATTTTAGTCCCACCTATGACAAATCCTTACGCACTGGAATTTTGGATTTAATTTAGCTAGGGGCTAATAGCTAAAATATAGGGCGCGATCCTACACTAGTTCCATCTGGCCTCCTAATATCTGAGTTATAAACTTAGGGTTAACTAACCTATTTATGTTTCATTTCCTGTCTTAGGGTTAACTACCCTGTTAAAATTTTATTTTCTTGAAAATAATCTTTACAAATGATTTACCCTTGAAATCGTATCTTTATAAAACAAGGAAACAATATACTTCACTTTACTCAAACACTTATGCCGTGATGTATACCTTACACGAAACAATGTTGATGAAATCTAATCAAGGGGATTATTTGTCCCTCTAAAGTAAGTTATAAACTCTTTTTAACTTAAAAACTTTAGGTTACTAGGCCTAAACAACACTTTTGAAACATTTGCTTGAAATCCTAAACAATCCTTTTCGAATTCATTGAAAGTACCCCTTTTGAAATAGGTTGACTACTTTAACCTTGAAACACTAGACATAAAGGCCAAAACATATCTTTCAAATGTATTGAAAATAAGCCTTTTGAAATCTTTAAAAACAACCTTCTCAAAAGCTTTACTTAGAACCTTAGACATCCTCTTTCAAAACCATTTAAACTTGTCCTTTGAAAGCATTGGAAACCTTCCATTTAAACATTTAAAGTATACCTTTCGAAAACATTGGCGATCTCCCATTCAAAACAAATATTATAACCCTTTTGAAAGCATTGGGTTCAAGTAAAGGATTGTGGAAACATTGCTTCGAAACCTTTAGTAATTATTCCTTTCGAAACTATCTGGGTTTATCATTTAATATAACTAAGGGTCATAAATGAATAGAGGCGAAAGCATTGGTCCTAAGTAAAAGAAAGAGGATGGTTTCGAAACCACCCTTTCAAAAGCATTAAGAAGGCAACTTCAAAGTAAGAAGGCAAAAGCACCCTTTCGAAATCATTGTTTTAAGGCTATAAAGAAAAGTGGCATTGACTAGTTCGAAAGGTATGAATGCAGCAGCAGAGGTTTCAAATGGGTTCAAAGCGGCCATCCTTTCAAAAGCTTCTTTTTTTAAAAAAAAGACGACAACTGATTCATAAGCTCTTTTATAAAAAAAGCAAGCGACAACTAGTTCGAAAGCTTCCTTTTAAAAACAATGACAAGTTAAACAACCCCTTCTAAAGCATGGCCTTTGATATGGTCCTTGCGCCTTTCTCCAATGCACTACGTACCAACTGCTTGATACCATGTGCATTGGTTTTTATTAGGTTTTTGGTGAAGGTATGGTGTCGAAAGCTAGCATATGGGAGTGGCGAAGTGGTAAATCCAAGCAGAATCATCTTTTTCCTTCAAAAAAAATTTCTTTTTACCTTACTTGCCTTATTTGTCAAAATGTAAATGGTTGCTATTTCTATTATTAAAATCCCTTTCTAAAAGGCTACAGAATTCAATATTATCAATTAAAAACAGTTTAACAAATGCGCCATTCTTCTTGAATAAACATATAAAACATCTAAGTCCCTTAACTTAAATAATTTTATAACCATAAAATACCGAGGAAAACTCCTCAAAGATCACCATAATTCAATTTTAATATATTTTCTAACATATTTAAATTTCAAACCGAAAATCAATATATAATTTCCATAATTAATTTAAACCCAACTTTAGCTATTTTCTTTCATAGAAAATTCATTATAAATCAACAATTGCTTAGAAAATTATGAAACTTGAACTCGCCTCTAAATTAATGTTTTTGACCAAATATCAAAGATGCAAGTCATTTGGATGTCATTTAACATGTTTTCTATCTAAATATCATAAAATTTATATAAAGGAACATAAATCATCAACAAGCACACACACACACACACACACACACACACATATCTATTTAAACAAACGTAACATGGCATATTATTTGCAATATTAATTCAGATCTAGATTGAAATCGAAATCATATAAAAATGAGCTATAAGGTAATTATTTACCTTAGCTTGGGGTTAAGATGATTGAGATTTGCTTTTTGATTAATTTCTTCGAGATTTCTTCTTGATTCCTACCTTTTCTTCTTTTTGATTCCTCTTATTGGTGGTTGACCGAGCTCTTTGGTGATTTTAGTTTTGGTTATGAACGGTGTAATGAATAAGAAATGAAGGGTAGAAGGGTTTAGGGTATAAAAATTCAGACTATTCCTATTTTCCCCCCTACCATTTTCCTCCTACTTACTTCTTTTTAATTCTCTTTTGCCTATATATTCATTAAGGCATGGCCCCCTTATTGATTTACAAATCTCAGTCTCTTAACCATCTACATTATTTTATTTTATTTAACTAATAAAATGTCCTAAATAATGTTAGTCAAAATTGGGGTCGTTACAGGCTTCCCTTCTTAATGAATTTCATCCTTGAAATTACGATAAGGTACTCATTACGATTAAACATAAAGGTAAAACATACAATGAAATAAGTTAAGATAAATGTCTCTGATCCTGTTCTCAGTTTCTCAAGTACAGTCCCTCTCGTCATCACTCCACTGGACTTTGACTAATATGTCCGTCTTGTTTCATAGTTTCTTCCCATCCCTCGCAAACGTACGAACTGGTTTTCTAACTATTGTCATATCCGATTCCACTACTAAATCATCTAACACTGTTAGTTCAATAGTAGTTTCTGGGTCTCGAAGTCACTTCCTTAGATGGGAATAATGAAAAACATTGTGGACTCCTGTCAAACTATTTGGTAACTCTACTCTATACGCGAGTTTTCCAATCCTTTGTATAATAGGAAATGGTACAACGAATCTTGGTGCCAGTTTTCCTGATTTTCCAAATTTGGTTACACCTTTCATCGGTAATACCTTAACAAAAACATGATCTTCAACTGAGAATTCTATGTCTTTCCGTCTCCTATTAGCATAGCTCTTCTACCTAGATTGAGCTTCCTTCATTCTATCTCTAATTAACTCAATCTTTTCTGCAGCTTCTCTAACCAAATCTGGACCAATAACTAACCTACCTCGATCTCTAACCAAAAAACGGGAGATTTGCTTGACCTTCCATACAAGGCTTCAAACGGTGCCATCCCTATACTAGTCTAACAACTATTGTTATACAAAAATTTAACTAAATGTAGGTGGTCTTCCGATGATCCTCCAACGTCTAGCACACAAGATCTTAACAAATCTTCTAAGACTTTGTTAACTCTTACCGTTTATCCATCTGTCTATGGATGGTAAGCGGTACTCATCTGGAGCTTGGTACCTAAAGTCTCTTGTAGACTCTTGTATAACTCACTAGTGAATAAGGAATCTCTTTCATTTACTATACTACTAGGAATTCCATGCAGTCTAACTATATTCTTCATGAATAACTTGGCTAAAATAGGTGCCGTCCTAGTTGACTTAACTGGAATAAATTGGCACTCTTGGTCAATCTGTCCACTATAACCAAGATACTTCCATTTTCTCCATTCAACCTTGGCAACCCATCTATGAAATCCATTGGTATATAATCCTATTTCCAAACTGGAACATACAAAGGATGAAGTAACCCACTTAGTTTTTGATGTTCGGCTTTTACCTGTTAACAGTTTAAACACTACTTTGCCCATAAGCTTACATGTCTCTTCATACCCTCACAGAAGACACTCCTTTTCATATCCTGATACATCTTAGTTCCTTCAGGATGGATGGTGAACAATGAACGATGGCATTCCCCAAGAACTTCCTTCCTAATGTTTCACTCATTCAGAACACAGTCTTCCTTTCTTCCTTAACCACCAATTTTGGTAAAGATTGAAATCTTTCAAGTCATCGCTCTCCGTTCCATTCCTTAGTTTTCTGATCAGCTCAACTAATAGTGGATCGTCCCCTTGCTTAGAAGCAACCCTTTCGATCATCACTGGTCGAACTTCTAAACATGACAACATAGCAAATTCCTTACTAGACAAAGCTTCAGATCTCCACTGTATTCTACATGTAGTTAATGTTTCTAAATCTTTCCACTCAGCTATCATTGCCAACACTGCATTCTGATGTTTCCTGCTAAGTGCGTTTGCAACCTTATTGCCTTTCCCTAGTGTGTACTTAATTCCAAAGTCATATGCGGCTAAAAACTCTAACCACCTCCATTGTCTCATATTCAACTCCTTCCGAGAGAATAAATATATTAATGACTTATGATCTGTATACAACTCGAATCTTTCTCCCAAAAGGTAATGTGTAACGACCCAGAATTTCTGTCAATTAAAATTTGTATATTTAATTGATTTTGAATATTAATAAGTAAAATTTATAAGTCGAATAATTTATTTTGAATATCTGGATTTAAATTGGATAATTAGATCGATAATTTAATAGTTGAAATTACAGAAATAATTGGAAATTGGGTTAAATATGATCGAAATTGATTTTAAAAATTTTATTTAATCATATTGGAGTTAGAATGATGTTATAGAACTTTTAAAATCAAATTTAAAGTTAATTTGTGAAAATTGAATATTTTAATATTTAATTGACGACTAAAAATAGCCATTTTTCAAACAGTCTCGGATTTCGACGAAACTAGTTTCATCGGACCGTAATGTCAAATTATTGTATGGTTTCAAATTTCGTGTCAATCGAATTTACGGTTTGTCCGGGGCAAGCCAAAATGCATAGAAATTTGGTTAAATCGATTTAATTTAAAATTGATCGTTTATTGCCATAACTCGCACAGATGAACGAATTGGCTCTCGAAACCTATTCCATTGTGTTCGAAACGCGGGGTAAACCTTAGAAACGCCAACCGGCACACTTCGTTTGGAGTTCGAAAAATTCGGGGTGCATAGTGTTTTTGAAAATTTTCTATATAAGCACCTCATATTCACAATTTGCAAAACCCTAATCAGAACTAACCCTAGCCGCCACCATGGTCATCAATGGGAAAAATTTCTAATGTTCTTCCTCAAATTTCTTTCAATCCATCAGCAATTAGAAAAAGAGTTCAACTGCAATGTTGTAGATCGTCTCGAGATTTACGACTTCAACGGTGATGATGGATTTTCGTGCTACGGATCATCGTCAAATCGAGTTTGAATGTTCAAAGTTTGCACACAGTTCTCGAGCACTACCTGAGGCCGAGCTTCAAGTGCCTCTGGCCGAGAATAGGACGCGTCGCGAGCTTCGAAAGCATGGTATTCGATCGTCGTGAAGTCGTGTATATATGCCGCGAAAATTTGATGAAGAGGGCGGCAAGCATGGGTTCTTCATGATCGTTTACCCAGAAGAAAAACATGGAGGGAGGGAGAAAAATAAGTGCGGCCAGATGTTGCTTGATAGATATTGGACGGTCCAGATTTGTTAAGGGTAAAAAAATTTGAAAGGAAATGTACATTAATTCTATTTAAATTCATATTAACTTTAAAATGATGTAACTTATTGATACGAGGTCGGAAAATTACGAAACGACTTGCGTCGGGTTCGTTTTGTCGAGCAGTACGCAATGGAGCTCGTTTGGAGTCGTTTGGAGCTAGTGAAAATTTCGGGTAAAATTAAACGCACGTTTAATTTTATTCGAAATAAAACGCTACAACTGTTATCAGAAACTCAAGGTGAGTACTTCTCACTCAATAGAATTGTTTCGATTTAAATTTTAAATAGTTAGATTTAAAATTTGCTTGAATGTATGATTGGATGATAAATTATTATCTGTTGAATTTAAATAGACCCTATACGCCGTATATTAAGCGGAGGTTATTTATTAAAAACATATACCGCGATAATTCTAACTTGTATGGAATTGGTATTGTATATGTACTCGGTGTTGATTTCCCGCATTATATAGCGGTGAGACCCTATTGCGCCGCATAATAGTGGATAATATTTTATGAATCCCATATACCGCGATATTCCGTATTGGAATGGAACTGGTATTGTGCTAACATATGTGGATGCACGGAAACAGGTTGGAGGGATCCAACTGGATTCCTCACCAATATTTATTTGATTACAGATATTGTGATATTTGTTGATTATCATATTGATATATGATGTTTTGATTGTCGTGATTGACATATTGTTGCTGTTGCAGTATTGGCCTATTTGTGGAGTTTTAAAAATATTAAAGTAACGATTTTGAATTTAAAAGGATTTTAAAGTGATTTTTGAAGGTATACGTTTATTAAATTTTGAATTGTTAAAATAAATAAACGTTGTTATCCCATTTTTTGGTCAAAACTGGAATATCGACAAATTGGCAAGGAATTATGAATATCAGGATTGGAGATCGGTTGAAATCAAGGCTACGATCGATATCGTCAAAATTTTGTTGAACTCCGATCGGGACGAAATTGATTGGAGATGATGATAAGGACTAGGAAAGGCTATGTTTCAAATTTCAAGATAATCGGAGTTCGTTTGGAGGAAATATGATGGATTCAAGGTGGGGAATGCATGTTGTTCGAATCCATCAAAAGGGACAAAGTGGTGCTCGGTTCGAATCGATCAGATTCGAACCCACCTAGATGGATTCGAACCCAACAGGTTCGCATCGATCAAGAGGCGTTGCGCAAGGACAGTTCGAATCGATACACTTCGTATCGAATGGCATGGTTTCGGCTTGGTAAAGTTCGCATCGATGGTTCTTCGAATTGATGGACTTCGACTCGATGGAGAGGCATAAAGGTGTATACTGGTTAGTTCGCATCGATGGTGGTTCGAATCCATGGGAACTCCATGGATTCGAAGGAGAGGGATTCGAAGGAGGGGAGTCAGCTTCGTGGATTCGAAGGAGATGGATACGAGGGACATGGATTCGAAGGAAACAGGCTCGAAAGTCATGGACTCGAAGGAGGTGGCTTCGAAGAGTGTGGGTTCGAAGCATGGGTTCGAACCATTCAGAACGCACGGATCCTTGAACTTGAAACGATCGTATCTTCCAAACCGTTGATCCAAATGCAATGAAATTTTTACAGGAGCTTACATACATGTTGAAGAATGTTCTCACCAAATTTCAGATCAATTGGATGATTCTTCGAATCGATCCTTATGTGGGCCCGGACCTCCAGATTTCGGGCATGTGGGCCCCCTCACGTGCCTGAAGCGGTCTTCCCGGATTTTAGGAGAAATATCAGCCTCCTACGCTTATAAATAGAGCCCCTGGTCATTCAGAAAAGGGGTCGGAGAATTTGGAGAGAGAAAGGACACCCGGACGCTGCCAGAATCATTCCTTAACATCATTACTGCTATTTATTTCAAGTTTTGGACTTTGTAACTGCTGTAATCATCTGTAATCATCAAGGATAATCAATAAAAGGATAAAAACTTTGGAGTGGACGTAGGCCGAAGATAGCCGAACCACTATAAAACTTGTGTTTCTGTTCTTTACTTTTGGACTGCTGTTGAATATTTGGTGAGATCTGAGATTTGTGTTTTGAATATTGCTGGTCTATATTCATACACTGGTGCTTTCACGGTATTCGGGGTTTGTGACCAATTTTGGCACAAACAAACGTTATAATATTTATTATTATAAAAGTTATATTTTTGGAAAATAATACTTAAGTATGATTTTGGAGTTATATATAAGCTTTAATAACGAATTGTAAATTATTAGAAAAATTGGTTTATTTAAATTGAGATTTTTGAATTATTATAAACGATTTATATAAAAGATTTATAAAATTGATATTTATAAATTAAAATATTGGAATTATAAAACGAGTTTTTTTATAAGTGTTAAAATGAAATAAAAATGGATTTCATAAGTGAATGAAATTTATAGATTTATAAATTGTGAAATTTTAAAATGAATATATTTTGTAAAATAGAAAATTATAAATAATTAACTTTAAAATTGAATTTTTGGCATTAAAATGAGATTTAAATGGAATTGGTTAATAAGGGATTTTTATAACTTGAAGTTTTTATAATAATTAAATGTGAATTTATAAACATTGATTTATAAATTCAAGATTGATTGAATTTGATAAGTAAATTTTTATAGCTTATTAAAGGAGTATATTCACGATTTTGGGACAGTGGATAATTTTCGAATTGAATATGTAAAAGTGTTGAATTTGGTTAATGATTTATATTCACGATTTTGAACAGCGAATAATATATTAAAGGAATGTTTAGGGAGTGATCTTTTAAATGGAATTAAAACGATTTGAGGTTGTTTTAAAATGCATTAAGTGTCGAAACCATGGATTTCAACATTCATTGTTGAAATAGACGTTTTCGAGAAATAGAAGGAAATAGTGGACTATAACACAGTTGTTATAGTAAATGATTTCTGAAAGGAAATGTTTTATATAGTATTGGGATTTATATATATATCTTAATTTCGAATCCCTATACTAGTGATTTTGGGTCGTCGTGACGATGTTTTAGGCAACATTCGTTTCGACCCAAGTAAATGTGTTTGAAAGAACGTTTTCTATAAAAAATGAAATATATACCTAATTTCGATTCAAGTATATTGAATAATTTCTAAGTGTTGAAAATAATGGATTTGTGGATTACTTATTATTAAATAAGTATAGAAATGTTTTCCAATATGAAGTGAATATTTTGAGATTTTATCTTTTAAAGATAAATTGAAAATGAATATTAGAAATCGATTTGGAAATCGTATATTCATAGATATTTTGAAATTGTAAATTCACTATGGAATTTATAAAAGAAAGGGAAATTTGTTTAAAATTAAATGTTGATTTATTTTTGAAGTGTGGAAATAAATTTACGGATTTGCAACGTAAATATGAAGTAAATCGGTAAGGATTTATTTAATTGGTTTAAATGAACCATTTTGAAATGAAAATGAATAAAGATTTGTGAATATATCCCGTGTAGGAAAATGATTGAAATTTGTTTTCAAAAGTAGTAAAGGTGAAAAGTGATTTGAAATTTGTTTTCAAATGGTTGAAGTGTGGAAATTATATATCTAGTAAAGATATTTTGGAAAATAAATAATTTGGAAAATTATTTGAAATCTGGTTATGTTGTGCATACATATTGATAGTTAAATAACCGACTATCAATATTTACCTTTAAATGGGTATTTGTCGTGATTTGCTTGAATTTGAATGCCACACTTTTTTTTTTAAATAAGCGCTCACTATTCGGGTTAGCCGGGAAAGGACCTTGGGGTCGTATAACCTATTCCGAATTTGTGATACATCGTTATGGATTGCATTTGATGACCGGTGTTGAAGACCGGATATTTTTGAAAACGGAAGGATTACCGTCGAATAACTCTGCATCGACCGATCTCCGATATAGAGGATTTATCACCCTTAGTGACGGGAAGACCGGACGTGATTAGTGAATATCCGGATTGCAAGGACTTCTTTGGAAGTGCCTTCAGTTCCGTTCGATCCCGGAACGAAATTGTATGGATGTGTGTCTGACATTACAATTTGAGATATAAAACTGATTTCTTTCAAATATATTTCTGTTGGTGGCGGAGAATTTATTTGTCTTAGCTTAACACCCTTCTCTAGACGTACGAGCTCAGAGTTTATGTAGTTGAAGGTTGTTGGTGATATACTCCCAATTTGGTAGTGTGATATGATAAGTACTGTTGAGCATTTGTTGAACAAAGCACAGCTTTTGTATAAAGCATAGCTTTGTGGACGAGATTTCATCGGACCTCACACCCCAGAAATGGTCAAAACAGGAAGGATGCAGCAAGGTTATTAGGAGGTAGCGCCCCTTTAGTGTATGTCATTCCTTCTGGATAGAGGTGGTATCATGGTATGGAGCCCAGATACTTAACCTATGTTGTTGCTGCAAATTTACTATTTTGTGGTGGTTGGAATCGAGGATCCTCGGATATAGATCAGTTACGATTGGGGAATGACATATTCATGTCAGTAGTTACCCAGTTTGAAGGGTAACCCAGCCTTGTGTTGGCAGAGATCTAACCGTAACGTTAGGTCCTCGGGTCGTCTTTCCAAAGGCGTACCCATGTGGCAATGGGAAGTTCCTTGGCCTGACCATTTGTTGGAAATCCAAAGAAACAATACGATCTTGTACGGTTTTAGTTGTAGAACCTACCATTTACTTATGTTGGTCACCACTGTTTAAATGGTAGCTATAGTAGGCATAAGTGCGGAATGCCTATGCTGGCTAAGATTTATATCTTTACTTTCGAAATGTTTTCTACACTGTGCACTAGTAATAATATCAAATGTTTCTTTTTAGTGCGTATCAAGCATCTTTGACTATCATAATGAGAAATCTCCTCCGATTCGGCGTTTGCATTGTGTGTGTGTGCGGGAGGCCTTATGTTTGTCTCATTTTCCAAAAAGCATTACGAATCTATTTTAAAATATCCCTTGGTTTGTTTTAAAGATAAATAACTGTTTAAGTTCTCACACCAGTCCCATGACTGACCTGGAGTTTATTGTTTTCCTTCCTAAACTCTGGGTGCCCACCAATTTCCACACGGGCAGTCTAGAGTCAGGTTATCAGGTCATTCTGGAATTCAGGAGTTGCTAGAGGCAAGCTGGATGGCATGGCGTATTACTAGTATATAGTATTTCTTTTCCGCTGTTTTGTTGTTGTACATTCTGATGATGTAATGTAATGTGATGTAATATAATTACTGATATAGTTCTTTGTGTAAAGATTATTCATTTATCTATTATATGTTGTTCCGCTGCGATTGTGAGATTCTGATATTGTTCTGTTGTTCCTTTCTGTTCTCTTCTATCTTTTTCTCTCTTCTTCTATCTTTTTCTTCTTCTTTAACCCTAACGGTATGGTTTTCCGGCCTTCGATTGCTCGGCAGTTGATACAGTGGACGTATTGATGTCGACCTTCGTGGACGAAAAATCGCAATCGTTACATTTGGTATCAGAGCTTATGGTTAAGCGACAACCATGGCTCTGTTTGGTATTACTCATTAGAGATAGAGTCAGTAGCGCTCTAGAATGAGTGTGAGTGTAATAATAGCTATGAGCGCGTATTTGTTAGTGAATATAAAAATGTTTTATATTGTGTTTGCTTATCCGTTGAGCTGTTTTTGAATTCTGGTCGGTAGATGGGACGCCATATTATGGATAGGGGTTTCTAAACTCTTAAACGAGATAAACCGACATATTATCATTTTAAATGGTGTAAATGAAATAATTTTACCTTGATTATATTTTATATATAAAGGAATAATTTTTCGGAATTATTAAAGTGTATATAAAATTGATTGTTTGGTTGTTGAAATGTAAGAATATATATATATATATATATATATATATATATAAGTGTTAATTGAAAGATGTTTAAATAAGTTAAATGAAACATATTGTAAAAGAATTATAAGTATGGAACTATAATTAACGTGATTTACAGTTGTGAAATGATCTTATATAAGTAAAGAGAAAATAGTGAAATTATATAAGTAAAAGATTTGTAAATGTGATTTATAAATATTGAAAGAATATTAAGCACTGAATTCACTACTGTTACTGGAAAATAATAAGGGTGATGACTGCAGCATCATCAGTATCATTTTCGAGTGTCTGTGTGATAGATTTGCTACCATAGTAAATTGGGAATTGAAGTTTGATTGTGATAGACAAATTTGAAATTAAAATCCAAGTTGAAATAAATTTGAGTTGTCATTAAAGTCATGTGATTTGAAACTTAACTAAAGGAAAGTTAAATAAATTGATTTGGATTAGATAAGCTATTGAAATTGATGAATATAAGTGAAATAAGTTTTGAACTTATAATATGAGTTAATAAATTTAGCTTTGGTAAAAGTTAAATAGAATTTACTTTAGAATTGAAATCTGAATTGGATTTATAAGTGGAAATATAAGTTAAGTTAAACAAATGATGTTTAAATGAATATAACTTAAGTGAAGTTGGATAAAGTTGATTTTGGTATCGAAGTAAATTAATCAAGAGAAGTGATGAATATGAACTTGAGTTATATAAATGAAATTCAACTTTATATTGTTAAAGGAATTAGCAATTGAATTAATTAATGGATGGAATGTAAATCAATCGAATGTGAAAGAATTGATATGGGATAATGAATGTAAGTGTAAATTCATTAGAAGCTAATGAAGTTGAGAAATTGAATAATTGAATGGAAGTCAATTTAATATCAACCAATTGGAATTAAAAGTGTTAAACCAAATTGAATGAATGTAAGCGAAGTAAATAAATTTGGTAATGTTGGATATACATCGTTTGTTATATGATTGTTAGTTGATTTTATATAATTCATTAAGTGTTGATGAAATTGAATTAAGGAAAATTGAAAGCTATACATCAAATTGGAAGTTAAGTGAATTTGATATGAATGTGGAAGTGAACCAACATGAATGTAAATTAGTGAATGCAAACTAATTGAAATTGAATATGAATGAATGTTAGTAAATCCAATGTCAACAAATCAAATGTGATTAAATGAAAAACCAATTCATTGAATATTAATGAGAAGTGAATGTATATTGATTTGATATGGATTTGTTGGATGATAGTTGTTTGATGGTTGCATTTGTTGTTTTGTTGCAATTGCTATGTGGCACATGTAGTTGTTATGTTGCTATATGAAGTATATTGATGTTACTTTCATATATACATGTTACTCATTTGTTTGTTGAGTGTATAATAAGTGTGGATTGTGCTTGCTTCGCATTTGGAGCTCGCTTTCGCGCTATATTAGCCGTATATGCTTGCTAATAATATATAAGGTACATATCTCGGATTACATACCGTACTTTTACACTTTTTTCCCTATGGGATGCCTCATCACTTGATGAGATGTATATTTGTGATATATATATACTGTCATTTTTTTTTCGGATCGAGCCGCGCAAAGGAGACTCTGGCGAATTTTTACGAAAATTTAAGGCGTTAGAATATTTTTGAGAAAATTGGAAATTTTGAAAAGATAACTAAGTATGGATTCGAAAACTTAGTAAAGTAGTTGAAGGAAGTTTAACTATGAATTTTGGAAAAGTTAAACACTTAAGAGATTTGAAAAATCTAAATTGAACGGTTTGTTTTAGGAAAGTTAAACATATACCGCGATAATTCTAACTTGTATGGAATTGGTATTGTATATGTACTCGGTGTTGATTTCCCGCATTATATAGCGGTGAGACCCTATTGCGTCGCATAATAGCGGATAATATTTTATGAATCCCATATACCGCGATATTCCGTATTGGAATGAAACTGGTATTGTGCTAACATATGTGGATGCAGGGAAACAGGTTGGAGGGATCCAACTGGATTCCTCACCAATATTTATTTGATTACAGATATTGTGATATTTGTTGATTATCGTATTGATATATGATGTTTTGATTGTCGTGATTGACATATTGTTGCTGTTGCAGTATTGGCCTATTTGTGGAGTTTTAAAAATATTAAAGTAACGATTTTGAATTTAAAAGGATTTTAAAGTGATTTTTGAAGGTATACGTTTATTAAATTTTGAATTGTTAAAATAAATAAACGTTATAATATTTATTATTATAAAAGTTATATTTTTGGAAAATAATACTTAAGTATGATTTTGGAGTTATATATAAGCTTTAATAACGAATTGTAAATTATTAGAAAAATTGGTTTATTTAAATTGAGATTTTTGAATTATTATAAACGATTTATATAAAAGATTTATAAAATTGATATTTATAAATTAAAATATTGGAATTATAAAACGAGTTTTTTTATAAGTGTTAAAATGAAATAAAAATGGATTTCATAAGTGAATGAAATTTATAGATTTATAAATTGTGAAATTTTAAAATGAATATATTTTGTAAAATAGAAAATTATAAATAATTAACTTTAAAATTGAATTTTTGGCATTAAAATGAGATTTAAATGGAATTGGTTAATAAGGGATTTTTATAACTTGAAGTTTTTATAATAATTAAATGTGAATTTATAAACATTGATTTATAAATTCAAGATTGACTGAATTTGATAAGTAAATTTTTATAGCTTATTAAAGGAGTATATTCACGATTTTGGGACAGTGGATAATTTTCGAATTGAATATGTAAAAGTGTTGAATTTGGTTAATGATTTATATTCACGATTTTGAACAGTGAATAATATATTAAAGGAATGTTTAGGGAGTGATCTTTTAAATGGAATTAAAACGATTTGAGGTTGTTTTAAAATGCATTAAGTGTCGAAACCATAGATTTCAGCATTCATTGTTGAAATAGACGTTTTCAAGAAATAGAAGGAAATAGCGGACGATAACACTGTTGTTATAGTAAATGATTTCTGAAAGGAAATGCTTTATATAGTATTGGGATTTATATATCTATCTTAATTTCGAATCCCTATACTAGTGATTTTGGGTCGTCGTGACGATGTTTTTGGCAACATTCGTTTCGACCTAAATAAATGTGTTTGAAAGAACGTTTTCTATAAAGAATGAAATATATACCTAATTTCGATTTAAGTATATTGAATAATTTCCAAGTGTTGAAAATAATGGATTTGTGGATTACTTATTATTAAATAAGTATGGAAATGTTTTTCCAATATGAAATGAATATTTTGAGATTTTATCTTTTAAAGATAAATTGAAAATGAATATTAGAAATCGATTTGGAAATCGTATATTCATAAATATTTTGGAATTGTAAATTCACTATGGAATTTATAAAAGAAAGGGAAATTTGTTTAAAAATAAACGTTGATTTATTTTTGAAGTGTAGAAATAAATTTACGGATTTGGAACGTAAATATAAAGTTAATCTGTAAGGATTTATTTAATTGGTTTAAATGAACCATTTAGAAATGAAAATGAATAAAGATTTGTGAATATATCCCATGTAGGAAAATGATTGAAATTTGTTTTCAAAAGTAGTAAAGGTGAAAAGTGATTTGAAATTTGTTTTCAAATGGTTGAAGTGTGGAAATTATATATCTAGTAAAGATATTTTAGAAAATAAATAATTTGGAAAATTATTTGGAATCTGGTGATGTTGTGCATACATATTGATAGTTAAATAATCGACTATCAATATTTACCTTTAAATGGTTATTTGTTGTGATTTTCTTGAATTTGAATGCCACACTTATTTTTTTTTAAAAACAAGCGCTCACTATTCGGGTTAGCCGGGAAAGAACCTTGGGGTCATATAACCCATTCCGAATATGTGATACGTCGTTATGGATTGCATTTGATGACCGGTGTTGAAGACCGGATATTTTTGAAAACGGAAGGATTACCATCGAATGACTCTGCATCGGCTGATCTCCGATATAGAGGTTTTATCACCCTTAATGACGGGAAGTCCGGACGTGATTAGTGAATATCCGGATTGCAAGGACTTCTTTAGAAGTGCCTTCGGTTCAGTTCGATCCCGGAACGGACTTGTATGGATGTGTGTCTGACATTACAATTTGAGATATAAAATTGATTTCTTTTAAATATATTTCTGTTGGTGGCGGAGAATTTATTTTCTTAGCTTAACACCCTTTTCTGAGACGTACGAGCTCAGAGGTTATGTTGTTGAAGGTTATTAGTGATATACTCCCAATTTGGTAGTGTGATATGCTAAGTGCTATTGAGCATTTGTTGAACAAATCACAATTTTTGTATAAAGCGTAGCTTTGTGGACGAGACTTCGTCACACCTCACACCTTGGAAATTGTCAAAACAGTAAGGATGCAGCAAGGTTATTAGGGGGTAGCGCCCCTTTAGTGTATGTTATTCCATTTGGATAGAGGTGGTCTCATGGTATGGAGCCCAGATACTTAACCTATGTTGTTGCTGCAAATTTATTACTTTGTGGTTGTGGGAATCGAGGATTCTCGGATATAGATCGGTTACGATCGGGGAATGACATATTCGTGTCAGTAGTTACCCAGTTTGAAGGGTAACCTGGCCTTGTGTTGGCAGAGATCTACCCGTAACGTTAGGTTCTCGGGTCGTCTTTCCAGACGCGTACCCATGTGGCAATGGGAAGTTCCTTGGCCTGACCATTTATTGGAAATCCAAAGAAACAATACGATCTTGTACGGTTTTAGTTGTAGAACCTACCATTTACTTATGGTGGTCACCACTGTTTAGATGGTAGCTATAGTAGGCATAAGTGCGGAATGCCTATGCTGGCTAAGATTTATATCTTTACTTTCGAAATGTTTTCTAAACTATGCGCTAATAATAATATCAAATGTTTCTTTTTAGTGCATATCAAGCATCTTTGACTATCATAAGGAGAAATCTCCTCCGGTTCTGCGTTTTGCATTGTGTGTGTGTGCGGGAGGCCTTATGGTAGTCTCATTTTCCAAAAAGCATTACGAATCTATTTTAAAATATCCATTGGTTTGTTTTAAAGATAAATAACTATTTTAAGTTCTCACACCAGTCCCATGACTGATCTGGAGTTTATTGTTTTCCTTCTTAAACTCTGGGTGCCCACCAATTTCCACACAGGCAGTCTAGAGTTAGGTTATCAGGTCATTCTGGAATTCAGGAGTTGCTTGAGGCAAGCTGGATGGCATGGCGTATTACTAGTATATAGTATTTCTTTTCCGCTGTTTTGTTGTTGTACACTCTGATGATGTAATGTAATGTAATGTGATGTAATATAATAACTGATATAGTTCTTTATGTAAAGATTATTCATTTATCTATTATATGTTGTTCCGCTGCGATTGTGAGATTCTGATATTGTTCTATTGTTCTTTTCTGTTATGTTCTATCTTTTTCTCTCTTCTTCTATCATTTTTTTCTTCTTTAACCCTAATGGTACGGTTTTCCGGCCTTCGATTGCTCGGCAGTTGATACAGTGGACGTATTGATGTCGACCTTCGTGGACGAAAAATCGCAATCGTTACATAATGTCTCCATACCTTCAATGCGAAAATTACTACATCTAATTCCAAATAATGAGTTGGATATCTTACTTCATGCGATCTAAGCAATCGTGAAGCGTAGGCAATCACTTTACCTCTTTGCATTAACATAGCTCATAACCCTGTTCCACATCCATCCGTGTACACCACAAAGTTCTGATTCCCTTATGGGAGAAGTGTTTCAATTTTTGGAATGCCTTCCCATATTTATCAGTCTAGACAAACTTCACATATTTCCAAGTTAGCTTAGTCATCGGTGCTCCTATCCACGAAAAATCCTTAATGAATCTCCGATAATAACAAGCTAATCCAAAAAGCTCTTTATTTCATTCACTGTCTCTGGTCTCTTCCAATTTTTCACCTCCTCGATCTTAGCCGGATCATGGACAACCCTCTCTCTGAGACTACATGATATAGAAAATTTAGTTACTTCTTCCAGAAATGAGATTCGAAAATTTGGCCTTCGTTTGATGCTGTCTCAATGTCTCAAGCACCACTCTAAGACGAACTTCATGCTCTCTTTCATCTTTAGAGTATATCAAAATGTTGTATATAAACATAAACGCAAATCTGTCCGGATGCCCCTGGAAGATTCTGTTCATCAAATACACCAAAAATACTGGTGCATTAGTTAGTCCGAACGTCAACACTAACCATTCGTACAACCTGTATCTTTTTCTAAACCCCATCAAAGGAATACTATCCCCTACTACTCTAAGTTGATGGAACCCTGTTGCCAAATCCAACTGAGAAAATACTTTGGATCCACTAAACTAATCCAACAAATCGTCAATTCTAGGTAACATGTATCAGTTCTTTATTGTCTTCTCATTCAACTCATAATAATCGATACGCAACCCTAACGATCCATCCTGTTTCTTTACAAACACTGCGGTTGCTTCCTAGGTCGAACCACTTGGCCTGATGTAACGACCCAGAATTTCAGTCGTTCAAAATACTCATATTTATTTAATTTAGATATTCATAAGTTAATTTTATAAGTTGAATAACTTATATTTGAGATATAGTGATTTAATTGGATAATTAAATTGTTAATTTAATATTTGATATTGCGGAAATAGTTGAATTTGAATTTATTGTGAATACAAATGATTTATAAAGTTGAATTAAACTCTATTTGAATTAGAATGATGTTAGAGAACTTTAAAAATTGATTTAAAAGCGAATTTATAGAAATTGAATATTTTAATATTTAATTAATGTGTAAAAATAGTCATTATTCACGCAGTCTTGGATTTCAACGAAAGCAGTTTCATTGGATCCGTAATGTTATATTATTATAGGATTTCTTAGTCGTGGCGAGCTAAAACGCGTAGAAATTTGTTTAAGTAAATTTTAATTTAAACAAATCGATTCGAAAACCTATCTTCCAAATATGATTGAATTGGCTTTCGATATATATTCCATTGTGTTCGAAATAGGGGTAAAATATTATAAACGCCAGGCGGCACGCATCGTTTGGAGTTCGAAAAATTTCAGGTGAATAATGTCGTGAAATTTTATATAAAAGGACATCATTTCTTTCCATTTGTAACAAACCTAGGTCAGAAACCCTAGTCGCCGCCATTTTTATTTCAGTGGGTATGAAACATCGATCTTCATTCCCGTCGATCTCCTCATCCATTCACTTGCACGAGAAATGTTCAACTACAATATTGCAGAGGGCAGTGAGATCATCGAGAACAACGGTCACGATCATATAAAACAAAGCTAATCGATTGGAAATTTCATTTCGAAGGCAACATATTTCCACACGTTTTTCAAGGAAAGGTGGCGACCAAGTTCATTGGCATCATTGCCGTGGGTGGAGCTCAGCAAGGGCTACGACTTGGTGGTCCTTGATCATGTTCGAGGTAATCGATGGTGGGGAGTTTCGTGGTCAAAGATTGAGAGGCTATGGGTTGTTCATGTTCATGTTTCATTTGGGGGAGAAGAAAAAACACGTGCAGCTTAATATGGAGAAGTAGAATCGAACGACTGAGATTAAGGTATAAAATAAAAATATAAATAAAATTGTAAATTATATTATATAAATTCATATAAATTTTAAAATATCATAACTTCTTCATATGAGGTCCATTTTTGATGAAACAAGTTGCATTGGTTCCGCATTGACAATCACTACATTTTGAAGCTGGTTTGGAGTTGATTGGAGCTAGTGTAAATTTTGGGTAAAATTAAATGCTTGTTTTACTTGTGGTATAAAACACTACAACTGCTATTGGAACCAAAGTGAGTACAACTCACTCTTTCTAACTCACTGATATTTTTATATAAGTGAGAATGAATTTATTTTATGATGATTGATGATTGTTTGGATGAGGTATGATATTATATATATATATATTGGTTGGTATTTGGATATATTCCTACCTATTGGAGCAGATGAGACCCTATATGTTCTCGTGTATGAGCGGATGTCCCTTTTTATGCACGTCTGCCTCGAAGCGGACATTGTACATATTTTCTTATATGTATATTTATTACAGGTGGAAGGTTGGAGGGATCCAACTGGATTCCTCACCGGTATTGGTTTTATTTACAGATATTGTGATATATGCTGTTATCATGTGATATATGATTTTTGGATGTCATGATTGATGTATTTAGTGTTGTTACAGGATTGGGCCTATTTTTGGAATTTTAAAATATAAAAATGATGATTTCAAATTGAACAGGATTTTCAAGTGATTTTGAAAATATACATTTTATTGAGTTTTGAATTGTTAAGGAAATGGATTTATTTTAATTAAATAAAGGTTATAATTTTTATGTTATAAAAATTATGATTTTTGTTAAATGAAATCAAAATATGATTTTTGAAATATGAAGTTAACTATTTTGAAAAATAGTTTAAATTGAGATTTTTGATTTATAATAAACGATTTCTATGTAAGATTTATAAAATTGAATTTTTTATAAATCAAAAGTAATAGAATTTTATAAGAGTATTATAAGTGTTAAAATGAAGTCATAAAGGATTTTATAAGTAAATAGGATGACTTATAAATTTATGAAGTTATAAAAGAAATGAATTTGTAAATAGATGATTTATAAGTGAATAAACTTATAATTGGATTTTGGCACATAAATGAGGTATAAATGGAATTGGTTAATAAAGGGATTTTATAAATGGAAATTTTTATAAAATATATATGTGAATTTATAAACATTGTTTTATAAATCCGAAATCAACTTATTTTAATACGTTAAATGTGGAAGTTATTAAAGGAGATATATTCATGATTTTAGACAGTGAATAATCTTTTTAAATTAAATAAATGTTTTGGGAAGTGATATTTTTTTAAATGGAGTTAAATGGTTTGAAAATGTTTTTAAAATGTGTTAAGTATCGAATACATAGATTTCAACATTCATTGTTGTAATAGATGCTTTCGAGAAGTAAGGAAATGATGGACTATAACACTATTGTTATAGTAAATGATTTTCGAAAGAAAATGTTTTGTATAGTATATGGGATTTATGTATCTATCTAATTATCGAATCCCTATACGAGTGATTTTGGTTTGTCATAGCGATGTTTTACATAGTATTCATTTTGATCCAAATAAGTATGTTTAAGAGTATGTTTTCTTAAAAGGAAAAACATACATACTTAATCTTGATTTATGTATATGTATTATTTTCTAAGTGTTGAAAATAAAGAGAATTATGAATTACTCATTATTAAATAATTATATGGAAATGTTTTCTAATATATTGAAATGTTGAAATGTTTTTGAGATTATATCCTTTTAAAAGATAATTCGCAGTGAAAATTTGGCAAATGATTTAATTTATGAAAGATTAATTAAAAGGGCCTAGTGATTGCTTATGGTGATAGATATTTTTTTTGCTTTCATAGTTAAATAACCGATTATCAAATTTGGCCATTTTAGTTCCTCGACTTGATGTGGGAACCATTTAGTCATACACTTAGTACGTAGCCTTCTATGTAGGCTTGATTATCGTTTGTGTTGAGGATGTTGATTCGTTTGGTGCAGAGTATTACTTCAATCTATCGAGCTTCCTTCTTGGCCAAAGGATAGCAACTTTAAATTTGGAGATGTGATAAGTCTATGAGACTTAGTTTTTGTATGAGGTTGGAAAATGCTTTTGCGTTGTTGGTGCGAAGAGATCGGGATGGGTTTATCCGAAAACCACTTCGGACCAACATTTATGCGACGATTGTGCTGGATGGTTGTGATGATATTGATATTTATAATTTTCATAGTGGAGGACGCTTGTTGATCGTTTGAGGTTAAAATCCCAATGTACATCTAGTAGTAGTAGTCTCTTCATTATGAAATATCCAATGCAAGGGCTATCGCTACTAATCCTAAGGATTTCCCGATAGGATGTCCTAGGAAAGTACCTTCGGTTTGTCCTGTTCCTGGACAACTTATATGGATGTTTTTCTAATGTTGCATTTCTAAAGATTATGTACACTAGTTTTTACAATCGTACATCAGTGGTGGCGGAGGTGGCAACTTCTCTTAGCTTAACACCCTTCCTGAGACGTATGAGCTCAAGGGTTGTATTTTTGTATAAGGCAATAAGTGGTCAACGAAAATGGTTGTGTGACATTCTAAGTGACGTGATATGTGATGTATGAAAGGTAACCGTTACCTCAGGCCTCATCAACCGGAAATGACTGAAACAGGGTTAGATGTTGTAGGGTTAAGTGGGTTGCTCCCATTAGGATATGATCATCCTCTTCTAGATATATTTCTTCCCGCTATGACGTTTGAGATGTAATTATTGTGGTTTGTATGCTATGAGGGGTCTCGAAAAGGTCGGTAACGACCGAAGGATGACATATTCGGTACTACCTAGTTAAAGAGGTAGGCCGATGTTGTGTTGGTAGAGGAGCTTTGTGATGGTTCCTCGGGACATCCATCTAGAGGTGTACCCATCAGAAGGTAGTCTGTAACGATATTTTCAACCATTGCATCCATACATGCGGGATTTGAATTGCTCAAAATACCAGATTGTTAATTTATATTTGGCAAAACTCAATATATGTGGTAAACAAATAATCATAGAATCACAGACACAGAGTAATATACAATACGCAATGGAAATAAAATGAATAGTAGTTCATGAAGCTACTATATATATCAGAGTCAAATAAGATACCATAGAAGTTCAAATACAATAGTCAAATACAGGATCGGAATACATCACTGGAATCAACTGAATAACTCCAAGCTGAAAAGATGTAAATGGATCTCCAAACGAAGCTCCAATTTCAAAGGTGAGTCTCAAAAGCTGTATCACTCAGTCTGAGCGTAAAGAAAAACACGAAACACTCGAGTCAGGATTAACATTCTTATATCAATAAATCCAACTCAAGTGAAATAACAACTGAAATACAAGTAACTCAAAGGATGTTTGGGATAACCATCCTCTAAGGATCCGTTAAACTATCTACTATTTAGTAATATACGCTATTATAATAATGTCTAAAGTAAAGTATAATATATTTTAAAAATAGCGTTAAGGCATTACCCATATCCCCTTTAACACATTTTATAGTACCAATAGTCTATACAGTACCGTAGTCCCTCCTGATTGGGAGGCCACCAGAGGATACTCCATAGGTACGACACAAATCAAACTCGTAGTAAAGCACGCTAGCGTAAGTGACACGACACAACTAGGCAATGCCAGGGTATATATACTAATTACACTTCCGGAGCAGTGGTAACGCATAACCGCAGCTACCGCCCACATCGAGCCACACTCCCAAAAAAAATCAAACTGTACCCAATCAATCACAAAGTAATAGAATGGTATTGAAGAAGTGTACCCGATCCGAGGAGCTACCTCATTAGCCCTTCAATTGCTCCTGATTTAGCCACTTTATGCCAATTTACGGGAGTTGGGTCCTCATTTATACCTCAATAGGACGTCGCCACCATCCTACTTCATTTTGGAATCTCAACCATGTACACGGCTGTAAAGTGGTTTTCGGAGTTGGCAGAGAGTATGACAACTTCCGATCGCGGTCTCTTTAAAAACCAACCATTATTATAACACAACGGTCATTTCAAAATAATTTATACTTTGAAACTAAAATATCATTGCCTTTTCAAAACCATATAAATACGATATCATTTCCATTTCAAAACCAAATATGATATCGTTTCCATTTTTAAATATATCCACTTCAAAAATCATAGTAGTTTCAAAGCTATAACACCTTCGAAACCAATCACTTGAAATTATAACACTTTCAAAACATAATACTTTGAAATTCATAGCTTTGAAAAACATAACTTCCACCACTTAAACAATTTAGATATTAAATAATATATAAAATAAATAGTTTATAAAGTAAAATAGTTTATATAAAAGAGTTATAAGTTAAAATAGTTTATATTAAAATAGTTAGTATATTAAAATAGTTTATTAAGTAAATAAAAATAGTTTTAAATATAATTTAAAATTAATTTATATGATAAAGTAATTTCCTTAAATCTCACAAATTGATTCAAATCAACATGAATCCTAATATTCTCAATTCATAAATTTCAACTCAATTCAGTTCTCATAAACCATTTCAATTTTTATATCGATTTCAAATACAGATTTGAACCCCAAATAACCCATTTCAATTTCAATAAATTTCCAAAGCGTTATATATTCCACAATTTCAAAACTAGATTTAATAACACCATATATATATATGTATATCAAATTCACTTTACCATTATTTATTTTGAAATATTTACTTAATCATTCAAATATTTATTTAAATAAAACTTCAAATTTCAAATTTAAATAAAATTAAATATACCATATTCAATTTATGTAAATTTGAAATATCCATTTAAATCACCTTTATTAAAAATCAAATTATAAAATCATATCCTTTCAAAATCTCAAATTCAATAAGTTTCGGATCGATTTAATTAAATATCATTCTTAATTAAATACAATTTCAAATCAATTTCAAATCTATCTTCTCAACCTTAATTTATTAAATCATTATCTATATTAAAAATATAATTTCAATAAATACTTAACCGTATTATATTTTAATAAAATCAAACTTTAATACTAAACTTATTTTATACCAAAACAAATTTATACATAGCACAAATCAAGAATTTAACTATATATAACATAACAATTATACAATATAAAAAAGAAATCAATATTTATATAAAACTATATATTTCTTTCCAAAAACCAAAGAAATAATTTTCAATATATACACACACACACACCAACGGTGTGTATACATAATTTTCTATCCTATGGTCAAGTGATATGGATAATTATCATTTCAATCCATAATTTAAATATATACGGGTATATATCATTTCAACACGTAATCCCAAATTCAATTCAATGAAAATCGCTTGGGTCTATCATTTCAACCCATAACAATTTTCTCCTATTCTACAGATCGTTCAGGTAGTATCATTTCAACCCATAGTGATTCTATACTAACAGGGAACTTGCAGAGTGATAACAGATATGATAATAATATAACAGGCATATATCATAAATATAAATAATAGATAATGGTGTCAGATGTCACAGGTGAATATATAGCATATATATCAATGTAAATAACTAAAAGAAGCATATTTCAATTGTCGTTTCTGTTGAAATCAAATTTAATAAATATAAGAATGTTAATCGTGAGTGATTGCTTACCTTCCGAGGCTAGAGAAACAAGAAGATGACACAAACTCAGATATGCACACGGAACAACGACAAGCTAGGAATTACAAAGCCAAGCTAGACTGGGCACGAATTCGACGGACGAACTGATAAATAGGAATTGACGAAATCAATCAGAACTGGATTGATGAAGATAATTGACATAAGAGAACTTATATATATAACTATAAAATAATCATAGTGTATATATTAAAATAAGATATACATATTTAATTTCAAATCAAAAATTTAACTTTAATATCAAAAATAAAACCTATATATTATGGAAAACTGAATTCACATATACTACACAAAAATAAATCTTTATGGTATATTTGGAAAAAGTCAAACATTAACAAAATCAAAATCTATATCATTACTCTAATCAACACAAATAATAGATAATAAAATAAAATCCTATACATTCTAACTATATAAATATTTATAACTAACATGAATAACTAATATATTATAAACAAATACACTTAAACTTGCAAAAAAAAATATTTTAATACTATAACATTGTAAACCAGGCCTTATCTATATATTATATTTTTAAATTTCAAATAAAGACATATACTTTCTCAAATTCTCTTTAAATTAATAAAACCCATATTTTCTTTTCGAAAGGGTTTGCAAATATTAACATCAATATTTTCCAAACAATATCAATTAAATATATTTATACTTCAGGCAACGTAGACTCAATATATAACTCTATATAACTGACATGAACTTTGCATATACCCAACATATTATAACAGTAAAACAAAAGATAAAGTAGACGATACCTCTCATATAATATGCTGTAACTATTTATAACATATACCTATGCAGTGGACCCAGATCATACTCATATATTAATCAAAGAGTGTTGTACCATACATATACTATTTTATATAATCATGAACAACAAAATGAACATATTATCTAACAGTTTATCGTGGATATAAACATGTCACCAATATATATATATATATAGAATCAACAAGTAAAAGTTATAACCATATATATAACAAAACTTCAATACTTTGAACACCATATGCATATATCCTATCATACGTATTATATATAGCTAATACATAACACATAGTGCAGACAAAAAAAAAACTAAGATGTGGCATAGATTTATCAAGCAATATACATATATATATATATACATGAGTTCGAATAGGCATGGAGCAGAGGCGAATTATTGCAGTTGAGGTGGAATCTCGGGTTGGTCTGGCATAAGGTGATGGGACGGCAGGCAGACTAGGAGGCGGCGAGTGGAGGCTGCGACTCTTCGGCCACGGTGGAAGCTTCGATGTGGAAAGAAGAATGAGGCAGCAAGTGGAGCTCGGGTTCGGCGGTGGAGATAAGCGACAGGTGATGGCGGTTAGAGGAAGGGAGGTTGGGTTTGATGGTAAAGGTAGCAACAGTAAAATTATTAAAGAAGAAGAAGAATGGGCTTAAGTGAACAGTTATATATATTACAAGTTTTCTCAAAAGCAATTATTTTTCAAAGCAAAGAACAAACCGAGAACAACAGACCAAAAGGAAAGGAAATTCCAGCTAATAATAAATTGAATGATAAGAATGGTAATAGTTAGTATTGAATTCTCTAGGAAATATAAAAGGACAACTGACTGTTGATTTTGAACAGGTGAGTAAATGAAAGGTCATAGTTGTGGAACCGATATGGAAATCGTTCCATAGGTCTCGCTGTCTCCCGAATTTCAAAATATAGAATTGAATATGCCGCAGAGATCAACATGACGAGACGATCAAAATGGTACACAAATATCAATGATATGATCATCCGATCCGAAGTCGATGATCAGCACCATAAATGCTTCAAATTAGTTAGAAAAAAGATAAATGGGGCAATAGCAGTTAATATTTGATGAAACAAATATGACGTCTCACTCAGAAGATGATTTACAGATTTTCTGTAAAAAAATATTCAGGTTTGAAAAACATATTATCATCTATTTTTAACTGAGTAAATTGAAACAGAATTTGATAATAAAATAAACTTCCATATTATCTGATGAAAATTTACCAATTGCTGTGTTTAATTAGGCGTATTCAAAATAAAAAATTTATATTTTAAAATTTTATTATTTAAAATTTCACAAAAATTCAATTAATTAAATTAATAAACTACTAAAACTTACGGGTCGTTACATAGTTCCTTCACCTGGTCATTTGTATGGAAATCCAAACTCCACTACGTGCCTGCCATTTTGATTGTATTACTCATTTTGGGCCATATGTTAGAATTTAATCAATGTAACAATTTCGACTATGATTAATATTATTTGTGCAATAGACACCATTATAATATAAGATGATTTGATATGAAAGGATTTAGTTATCTTAAGGCAAAAACATGTCCGTGTTTATCTGTGGGCGCGTCTTACGAGAAACTTTTGTTTTTAAAGGAAAAGTTTGGTAACTTAATAAACTCTGTTGAGTGTGTTTCTCATGTTGGTTTACCAGACTGATGTGGGCGTTCTTCCCTTTCAATGCTCGGGTCAGACCGAATATATTTACAGGTTTAGATTTGGTATTTTGGAGTTTCAGTAGGAGAGCCGGAGATCTTCATTTCGTATACACGTATCTATTTTGATTATTCGCTTTGCACATTGTTGTTGTATATTATCGACAATTGTGAGGACAGGTTATTATAACTATCCAGGCCGATGATTAGTGATTGATTGTTGAAATATGATTGTTGTATGTATATACAGTTTCTATTTTGTAAAGATCATTGATATGATATTATATGTTTTCCGCTGCGTTGTGAGATTCTGCATTGTTCTGTTTGGTTCTCTCTTCTCTCTTTCTTTTCTTCTCTTCTTCTCTCTTCTTTTCTTTCTCTTAACTTTCTATCAGCCTATGCTATTTGGGTTAGACATGTGTGGTTTATTGTCGATTCAAAGGGTATGGATTTGCGGGTCGTCACACGCGGTATCTGAGCTTAGATTTTGTATATTCCTAGGCTTTGATGTGTACTCAATATAGATAGGGATAGTAGCACCCTATAGTGAGTTTAAGCGTATTATATATATATATATATATATATATATATATGCGCTTATTTGTTAGTGGTTATAAAATGTTTTATGTTGTGTTTACTTATCCGTTAAGTTGTTTGTGAATTCTGGTTGGTATGTGGGATGCTATGTTATCAATAGTGATTTCTAAACACTTAAACGAGGCAAGTCGACATATTTTTATTTTTAAATTGGGTAAATGAAATAATTTTACCTTAATTATATTTTATATATAAGGGAAACATTTATTCAAAAATATTATAGTGTATATAAATGAATTGTTTTGATGTTTGAAAATGTAAATATATATCAGTTAATAAAAGTTGCTTGAATAATCTAAATAGAAACAACAATTGTAAAAGAATAAATTATATAAGCAAGTGAATTATTAGGTATGTAGTTATAATTAAAATGATTTAAAATTGTGAAATAATCTTATATAAAAGAAATGAAATTACATGAGTATATTTTAAAATACGAGTTATAAATAAAAATGAATTTAAACTAAGAATTTGGAAATGTTGAATCCCTTTGATTTTTAATGTTATTTTTCAAAAGTTAAGGAGATTACATTATTATAAATCTAAATAAGATAAATAAATTTGAAATGAATCTTGTATAAGTGAAGTAATATAGTGAAATTATATAAGTGAAAAATATTTATAAATACGATTTACAAATATAAAATGATTTATTTTTAAAAGAATATAAAGCACTGAATTCACTACTGTTCTGGAAAATAATAAGGGTGACGACTGCAGCATCATCAGTATCATTTCCGAGTTTCTATGTGATAGATTTGCTACTAATAGTAAGTTGAAAATTTCAGTTTTGTTTTGATAAACAAATTTGAATTTAAAATCCAAGTTGAAATTGATAAATACAAGTAAAATGAATTTAGACTTGTAATATTAGATAATAAATTTAACTTCATAAAGTTAAAATAAATTTGAGTTAGTATAATAAATATATGATTTAAAATTTAATTTTAGTAAAGTTAAATAAATTAAATCAAATTTGAACTGGATTGACAAGTTACTGAAATGGAAATTAAACTTAAGTGGAAAGTGGTTGTATAATATGAATTTGGAAGTTTAGATAAATAAGTTGTATAACTTATAGAATGGGAAAAGGTAAGTAAAACCAATTGTTAAAATGGTTAAACAATTTTGTTAAGCAAAAAAAAAATCTGAATTTGAATAGGGATATAAATTTGTCTTAAGTAAAAGTTAAATAAAATAAATTTATAGATTAAATTTAAGTTAGGTCAAATAGAATGAAATGTTGTGAAGAAATCTAACATAAGTGATGTTGAATGAAGTTGAATTTGATATCAAAATGAATTAATAATGTGAATTTTGGAAATGAAGTCATTAAATGATTATAAACTTGAATGGTTAAGTGAAATTCAACTTTAGTTGTTAAATGAATTAGAAATTGTATTAATGAAATTGAAAGCTAAATAATAGAATTCAAATTGGAAGTAAGTGAATCTAAATAGAATAGAATTTGATTTGAATTGGAAGTGAACTAACTTGAATGTAAATTAGTGAATGTAAACTAATTGAATATGAATAAATGAGTCAAATGTCATTAAATTGAAAACCAATTTGATGAATATTAATAGGAAGTAAATGTATATTGATTTGGTTATGAACTGATTAGGTGGATATTGGGTTGTTGGATGTTAGTTATTTGATGGTTGGATTTGTTGCTTATTGACTGCATTTGCTAAATTGGCACATACAGTTGTTGTATTGCTATATGTTGTTATATTGATATTACTTTCTATATATATGTTTCTCATTTGTTGTTGGGTGTTTAGTAGGTGCAGATGGCGCGTGCTTCGTATTTGGAGCTCGCTTTCGCACTATATTAGCCGTATATGCTCGCTAATAATATAAAAGGTACACATCTCGGATTACATATCGTACTTTTATATTTTTTCCCTACGGGATGTCTCATCCTCGAAGATGAGATGTATATTTGTGACATACATATGTTGTGATCCTACTACGATCGAACCATGTAACGACCCAAAATTTTAGTAGTTTTATTTAATTAATTGAATTTTTGTGAAATTTTAAACAATTAAATTTTGAAATAAAAATTTAATATTTGGAATACGTCAAATTAAACATAGCAAATGGTAAATTTTTATCTGATAATATGGAAGTTTATTTTCTTATGTAATTTTATTTAAATTTAAATCGGTTAATTATTGATGATAATAAAATAATTTCCAAACCTGAACATTTTTATACAATAAATTTGCAAACTATCTTCTGAGTGAGACATTATATTTCGTTTGCCCAAATTTTGAATGCTATTGCTCCATTTATCTTATTTCTAGCAAATTAGCAGCATTTTCGGTACCGATATCGACTTTTGATAGGATAATCAAACCACTGATATCTGTATACCATTTCGATCGCCTTGTCATGCTGATCTTTATAGTATATTCGTTTGTGTGTAGCGGTATCCGGTACGCTGTGAAACCGATGATCGGTAGCCATACCGATAATCTTTTCGGTCTTTTGTTTTCCCTGGGCCTTTCCTTTTTCCAACGTACTAACCTAATAGCCGTTTGTTATTATTATATTCCAAAATATTTAATATTGACTTTTTCTATTCCACTAGTTCCAATATATTCTCTGGCTAGTTTCTACTTCCTGTTCATTCACACTTGGGTTTGTAATAATAAAATATAAAAAGGCTTTTGGTAGTGCCATACATTTTCTTTTGATGGATCTGAAAGGAAAAAAAATTCATCATTTCGGCAAACAGCTTTCTTCCCTCACTTATGCCTCGACCCATCTATCACTTGCCCTGCCTAGACTAAGCCGCATTGTCGAACACCTCATCATCCCATCCGCCTTCTCCTCATTCCATACATAAGAGGACAGCCACACTAAGCAAACACCGAAGCACCGCCATCATCTCCCGACCATGCTCTAGACCTCCACATCCCAGCACGCATCCCACTTCTTCCACCTTCGCCTACTTTCCGCATGACCGACCCGTGCCCAACCTTTCCCTTCCACGTATGTGCGCATCCTTTTTCAACTTTATTTTTTTATGCTTGCTGTATATGACGGTACATGTATTCCGTCGCTTTATTTATATGTGTTTAAAATGTTATATTCTTTTAGATTTAAATTTTGATTTAGCCGTACTATATATGTATATATTAGTTGTATAAAATCTAATTACAGTATATATATATATATAATATTCATATGCTGAGTATATATACGTATGATGCTTAAATTTATGTAAGTTTTGGTTTAAAGATTTTTTTCATAGTATAGATGTTTGTATTGTTCCAGCTATAGTTATATATATATATTATATTATAGTTTGGTCTGTCAGTTTACAATATGTTGATTATATAATTTACTAGATGTTTATATATTTTGTTATGTTAGTTATACATATATGGACGTTGTGTGTTTATGAAAGATATATATCTGGTTTATATATGTGTTAATTTATTGTATATATATGTAGTTGTTTGTGTATCAGTTTATATCTGTTTGAAATATACCAGAGCTTTCAAAGTCTGTTTGTTTTTAGGCTATATAGCTTTATATTTGTTTAAATTCTACAAATTGCCTTTATATATGATTAATAAACATTGGCATTGTGGAAAGTATATGTGTATATTGATTTTATATGTGTATTTAATTATATGGTAACAAATCTGAGTAGACTTTCTTTCACAACACTAACTTGCTCATGTTTACAAAATCATATATATTATATATTTTGCTGCTGCAGTATAAATTGGTTTATACTATTTAAAATTTATATATATTTGGTTTTAGAAAGATGCATGAGTACGGCGGGGTTTGTTTGCATGTAGTATGGGTATATATACTAGCTGGTATGTTGTATATATAATTATATATTTATATTGTATAGTTATGTGCTGTTTATATACGTTAATTTATAATCTTGTGATCTCTAAGCATATGTATATTTGATAGTATTCACATATTAAGGTGTAATATATTGTAGTTATTTATATATTTTCAGTTGAGTTGATAAGGTATACTTGTATAAATATTTTGTTTTATTGTCTGTATATGTAAATCTATATAAGAGTTTTGTAATATATTTTATATACAGGTTTTTAAGTTATACAAGTTGTAGATAAGCCGTTTTCATTTTTTTCTTAATTGATTTGAAACTATACTTTGTATGTTAATAATTGGTTATCTGTGTTTAAATGTAAATAATGGTTTTATAATATAAAAATATATATACATTTTTTTAATTATTTGTCTTAATTCAATGGTTGATTTTTATAAAAATAATGATAATAGTATATATATGTTTCGTTTATATCAAGTTAATTCGATTTGTTTCATCGGTTCCTTATTATCAGCTTTGATCGTCGAATTCGCGCTAATCTTAACTTTCTTTGGAATTGTTACTCGGGTCGCAATTCATTTCATTATCAAAACTCTCTAGCCTCGAAAGGTGAGTAATCACTCACGATTTACGTTCTTATATTTATTAAATTTGATTTCGATTGAAATGACAATTGAAATATGCTGATGTTAGTTATTTATATTGCTATATATATGTTATCTGTTCACATGTGACATCTGACACCATTATCTATTATTTATATTGATGACATCTGCCTGTTATATTATTATCATGTCTGTTATCACTCTGCAAGTTCCCTGCTAGTATAGAATTCACTATGGGTTGAAATGATACATGCCCGAATGATCTTCTTTAGAATAGAAGAAAATTGTTATGGGTTGAAATGATAAATCCAAGCGATTTTCATTGAGTTGAATTTGGGATTGCGAGTTGAAATGATATATACCCGTATTTATATTTAAATTGCGGATTGAAATGATAAATATCTGTATCACTTGACCATAAGATAGGAAATTATATACAAACACCGTTGGTCAACATATATATATATATATATATATATATATTTTAAATGATTTCCAAGGTTTTAAAATTTAATTTATTTAAGAATTATACTCAGATAATTTGATTTGAAATTTATTAAATTTGGGATTTTAAAGATACGATTTTATAAACTGATTTTTTGATTAAAAGCAATTCAAGTGAATATTTCAAATTTACATAAATTGAAATATAATATTTAGTGTTATTTAAATTTGAAATTTAAATTTTTATTTAAATTTTATTTGAATGATTAAGTAAATATTTCAAAATAAATAATAGTAAAGTTAATGTGATATATATACATGGAATTATCAAATCTAGTTTTGAAATGTTTGAATATTTAAAGCTTTGAAAATATTGAAATTGAAATGGTTAATTTTGTGGTTAAAAATATGTATTTGGAATCGGTATAATATGAAATGGTTTATTGAGAAATTGAAATAAATTGAAACTTATGATTTGAGATTTAATTAAATTTGAATTTTGGAATTCGAGTTGATTTGAAATCGATTTTTGAAATTTAAGGAAGCTATTTATTTTATAAAGTATTTTTCAATTATATTTAAAACTATTTATTTTACTCTATAAATTATCTTCGTATAAACTATTTTAATATAAATCATTTTAATATAAACTATTTTAATATGACTATTTTAATATACTAACTAATTTATATAAACTATTTTACTTTATAAACTATTTTTATATATATACTATTTTAATATCTAAACCGGTTAAGTTGGAAGTATTATGATTCCAAAGTGTTATGATTTCAAAAGTGTTATGATTTCCAAAGTGTTATGATTCAAGTGTTTTGGTTTCGTAGTGTTATAACTTTGAAGTGCTATGGTTTTGAAAACAGATATATTTGAAATGGAAATGATATCGTATTTGGTTTTGAAATTGAAATGATATCGTATTGATATGGTTTTGAATGGCAACGATATTTTGTTTTTGAAGTATAATCTATTTTGAAATGACCGAGGTGTTATAATAACGTTTGGTTGTTAAAGAGACCGAGATCAAAAGTTGTCATACTCTCTGCCAACTCCGAAAACCACTTTAACAACTATGTACGGGGTGGAGATTCAAGAATGAAGTAGGATGGTGGCAACTATCCTATGTGAGGTATATACATGGACCCGACTCCCGTGAGTTGGTATAAGGTGGCTAAAACAGGAGCAATTAACGGGCCAACTATGGTAGCTCCTCCGATCGGACACACTCCTTCAATACTATATTCTGAATTTGTGATTGATTGGATGCACCCTTTGATATATTTTTTGGAATGTGGCTCTAGGTCTGTGGTAGTGGCCTCTATGCGTTACTACCAGTCCGGAAGTGTAATTGGTATATCTACCCTGGCATTTCCTAGTTATGCCATGTCACCTACCCTAACGCGCCTTATACGAGTTTGATTTGTGTCGTACCTATGGAGTATCCTCTGACAGCCTCTCGATCTAGAGGTACTACGGTACGGTATAGACTATTGGCACTATAAAATGTGTTAAGGGGGATATGGGTAACGCCTTAACGCAATTTTAATAGTTTACTTTACTTTAGACATTATTATTATAACGTATATTACTATATAGTAGATAGTTTAACGGATCCTTAGAGGATGGTTATCCTAAACATACTTGTAACGACCAGCCGTTCTGACCGCCCCCAGTCGGTAATTAAACCAACTTGAAACGTTCAAAATGACGGATTGTTATTCAGTTTATAGAGTTTAAACAGAATCAGCCACAGAATCACAGAATAATCATAATATTTCACATAAATGAATTTTTCTTACATATATCAGAGTTTGTACAATGCATTAAATTTTATACAGCGGAATATATCTTTAAGTACAAAAAATTCTTCGAAAAACTAAAGTGAAGCAATTTCCCCAACTCTCTCTAACTTCGATGCCTGAAAATCTTCAAGCTGTAAAATTACTCGGTCTGACCCGAGTATTACATTCAAAAGAAAATAATACACAGGTCAGTCTAATTCGAACTCAGTTATTAGTGCATAGAGGCAATAATAATCAAACAACAATTAGACGACAGTCAAATATAAATTTACCTATCTGATCCTTTAATAAGAAATCGGATAACGATAAATATAACACTTAACAGTGTTAAACAATGAAACAGTAGATTCAGATTTTTGACGAAGATAGATGAAGGGATTATTTATGAAGGTAATCTAGAAAAAAATCAGAATTGCCTAAACGGCAGTGAACAACAAAATCATCAAAATGCGATTCAAAATATATTGAATTTGCAACATAAAACATAAATTTCCATCAATAGAAAAAAACAATTAAAACATTAGATTTGGTAGGGCTGCAGTACACACACGTGTATACGGCCTCGCCACATTTAAAATGTTAACTCTGTGTGGCTGCAGTTCACGCTTGCGTGCACTGCCTCGCCACTACCGTAATGAAATATGCAAAAGATCATAAATCAAAACCAAATAGTATATCGCTAAAATTATCACCGTGTGGCTGCAGTTCATGCTTGCGTGCACTGCCTTGCCACTATTGTGATGATGTACTCAAAGGTCAACGAACCAAAATCAATGAAGGTTCAAATATCGATTCAAAATGTCGATACTACGTGGCTGCAGTGCACGCACGCGTGCGCTGCCTCGCCACAACAACATGTGAAATCACCTCAAACCCAAAAATACTATCAGAAATCAAAGTTCAATCAAGTGCAAAAGGTCAAGTCAGTGACTCAACGCAGCTGCAATACCAAAACCCATGCAACAAGGCAAGGTCGAAATGCAATCGTTTTGCATATACTCAAGTAACTCAAGAAAACAAGTTCCAAACAACTTATTACTACACACTTTAACAAGTGTAAAAAAAAATTTCATAAAAATGAACTGCAGGTCAAATACCCATAAAATCAAGGCGGTGTGGCTGCAGTTCACACGTACATACATGTGCACTGCCTCGCCAACTCGAGTGCACAAGGTCAAATCAAAATCAGATTCAACGCAAGTACAAACGGCCTCGACCAAAATTCAAAATATCACTGCACAATGAAACTCAAGTAATTCCAGAAATCCAAACAGTTTCAAAAATGTAAGCACTACAAGGAAACTGACTCCAAGCTGCATGTACTCTTGAATACATGAAGTAAATTTGAAAACAAGGCATGCAACAGTGGAACAACAAGGCACAAAGGCTACAAGTATGACTTGAACAAAGCAAGGCTACAAAGCTCGAGCACAAGATATGGCAACAACAATCATGAAATACAAGTGCAAGTACAAAATGAATGCCACGACTACAGAGAGTCAAGGGCAGTCACAACTGTACATATTCAAATGCACTTAAACAAAGAACTCAGAGACATTATCAAGTTAATGTCGAAGTTCAACCAAATCATCAACTTGATACAGTATAATGCACCAGTAACAAATGAATGAAACTAGACGGTGCAACAAACATTCGAAATATTTTTTAAGCAACAGTTTCCAAATAATCAAGCAGAGGGTTCCAAAAATCAAAATGGCCGAAAGCCATTTAGAATCAAATCGAATGCCAAAGAATTCAAAGCAGCAGTATGAAGGTGAGGGCACCATAGATATGGCACCACAACACATAAATGCATGAGTAAGTGATACAACACTTCAATATCAAAGGAACAACCGAAGTCAAATACTACAGGTTACCGCATATCTAATATGCAAACCAAATTTGCAGTAAAACAATAAAAGGCTCAAGTCAACATATATATATCCAAAAATGCAACAAAAGTGGAAACTGCCACCACCACAAGGATACAAGAGTAAACTGCAACGAATATTGCAGCCACCATAAGATCGCAAGGGCACAAAAATTACCAAGAAATCAAACAAGCAGCCTCAATACCCAAACCAGTTTGGAAATCACTTACAACTGAACCAAACTCAACTGCACATGCACAACAACAATAACTCAAGCTTGGTACAATTCCAACCATATATGTACACAAACATACATATGTATGCATGTACATATATGCAGATTTGAATAATAGGTGACAAAGCAAGGTCACAACTCATCAACAATCGAAACAAGTAACTGAGAGAAATAAATTCAAGTCGAAGTGCTACAGAGATGTACTCAGGGAAGGATATGAAAAGTACACAGCAACAATGACTTTTGAATACAGACAGTGTAACAGGCTCAATAAAAATCACTTATCACTAGATTCAACTAACATGTTAAATCAGTACTAGAGATGAGTTTTACTCACTTGCAAAACTTGATGAACAGAGATGCATACATACTTATTCACAGACATGTAGGTACAATAGATTTTTATACTTTTCAAATTATAATAAAATAGTGTTACTCATTATTCAAACCAATGAAATGCAACTTAAATTAAAATCTATACAGTGATCAAACAGACTGCAAGATGTATGCAAACCTAAGGCATGAAACCACAGTGCAACAGATCACCAAGTCAGATGCAAGACTAGATTAATGAATATGAGAACAAGCATATATGAAGACTACAAGAATGCACCGTTAACTTAAACGAAGACATGAGTGCTAAACTGGAATGCACGCGATGTCTAAATAAAGGCCAAAGTGAAGAAGATCAGTGTGAAGGCCGAAGTCTATATTAATTCACGAAATCAAAATTTCCAGAAAAATTAAAATCAAAACAAGGCAATCTGCAGAATCAAAGTGACCGAAGTCACAGTTGAAAATAAATACGTGGTAGCCACGAAATCCAGCAACAAAATCATCAACAATAAATAAAAACGAACTAAATCAAAAATCATGAAGTCTCAAGTTCATAATCGCTAGCGTTCTTGAATTAGATGTGAGTGAGGGGGATCACTCACCTTTGTCGAACGAGGAGCACGCGAGTGATTTGAAGCCGAAGCAAGCCCTAATTTCTGGAAAGCCCTAATATTTTTTTTGAATGACGCAGAGGATAACGAGTGCGAGCAAGAACAATACGATCAGATCGAACAAAGCCCCTAATTTCAAGACGAAGAAGAAACTCGCAAGGCCGCCATTAATTTTTATCGTTTGATTTTTTTTCTCTGATGATTTGAAGAAGAATGGGTTTCGAATATAAAAGGGGGGAGACGTGATTTTGGTCGTGGGCTATGGCTGAAACAAAGGCGTGGATCAAGGCACGTTTTCGGCTGATAAGAGTAAGGTAATGCACTCTTTATATTATATATATTATTATTATATTATATTTTTTTCTTCAATTTAAATTCAATTTGTTTTGTAAATTATTTTCTTTAATAAACATATAAACGTTTTGTAGTTCAACTATCAAACATAAATTTATATTAACGTGTTTCACAATTAGATTTTATACTTGTATTTTGTATTAATAAAATTTTAAAATTAAATCGCCAATTTATCCTGAAAATTTGAAATTTAAGTCAAACCATCTTTTAAATATTTAAAATTAATTAAATATTTACAAATTAAATTATTCAAAATTCAGGGTTGTTACAATCTTCCCTCCTTAAAAGAATTTCGTCCCGAAATTATAAGTTAGGAAAACGATTGCTAAAATCTCACCGATATTTATACCCTACACAATTTTGCCAAGTTCCAAACTCATAAATAAATACAGGATTTATTCCTTTTATATTATCTTACTAGCTTTGTTCATCGATTTTTACAATCAAGACGCAAAAGTCTTTTACCAAAATTTTCGACTTACAAAACTCAGATTTTTAAACTTGAAATTCTTCATGCTAGATATTTGCATATTACATCTTTTCCAAAGCTGTGTGCTTTCAAGATATTTTAAAAATATTCTTCCTTAATTCATTAGGTTAGAATTATGTAATTCTAATTTCAGACTATTGATTTGCTATTCAAAGTTTTGAAAATACTTGCTAACTCGAAGTTTAATAAGTCCATCGTCGTTCTTACATACTTTAGGCATACGCTGGCCAGGCGTAGGACTAAAAATCTCCAAGTACTAAATATACTTGTTTCAACTCCCAGTGAAAATACTTTTTTAAAAATTCTTTTAAAAATGGATATGGAAAGCACGTTCCCCCATGGATCACAGTTTACCCAGCGGTTACACTACTATCCCAGTAGAATCGCTTGTAACTGTAGATTTCACATCTCTCTTGAATTTCGCCATGGTTGTTGCCATAGATCGCGGTTCACACGGCGGTTACGCTACTATCCCAGTAGAATCGCTCGTGACCGTAGGCATCTCGCCCCTCAAATTACGCTTCGGCCTCTAGATCGCAGTTTACGCGGCGGTTGCGCCACTATCCCAGTGGAATCGCTTGTAACTGTAGGCATCACGCCCCACGAATTACGCCAGCATCAATTCACATAATCCCAACACGATGATCCATCGTGGGGGATTCCAGTCCCAATGGACATTCCACTAATGAAAATTCTACGTAGCTACGATTTCCAATGGACACTCACGCCGAGTTCCAATCACCTTCACAAATTATAAATGGAAGGTACATTTTCATATCCTCAGTTTTAGAAAACATATGTCATATACATATAGTACTTCATTTCACATTTCGTACATATCATACCTATGTAAACTTGCATAGGATTTTCATAATAATGACTTTCCAAACTGATAGTTTTCGAATTATTACATTCACATATATAAATTACGAAAACTCAATTCACATTCATAACAAATAGAGGATTTCTAAATTTTCCATTTTGTTTAAAATTTTCCTCCAAATCAATTTGAAAATTTAAGGTTATCTCAAACCTAATTCACATTCATAATCCAATTCATTATCGACTTCACATTCGATTTGGATTTCACGTTACATCGTTAATTCTCAACACATAATTGATGTCTATCGATATATAACCTCTAAGCTCGTAAGTCTCAGAGAAGGGTGTTAAGCTAAAAGAATAAATTCTCCGCCACCAACAGATATATATTTAATAGAGATCAATTGCTATGTCATCAATTCTCAATGTTAGACATACAATCCCAATCGACTATCCAAAATTCAAAGCTCAACTTATATTGTTTTTGATGTCAAAGTTAAACTCAATTTAACTCAAAATTCAATCTTTTTGAAAAATTTCATGTTGAACTAATTGTTCAAATTTCCCATCAATATCTTTACAAGATATATATAATTTCCCATACTTAACCATTTGAAACAAATTTCAAATATTCATTTTTCAATTTATCTTTAAAAGATAAAATTTCAAACCTTTCATTTCATATTTGAAAAACATTTCCATACTTATTAAATAATAAGTAATTCACAAATTCATTTATTTTCAACTCTTGGAAAATATTCAATATACTTGAATCAAAATTAAGTATATATTCCATTCTTTAAGGAAATCATTCTTTTAAACATATTTATTTGAGTCAAAACGAATGTTACGTAAAACATCATTACGACAACTCAAAAATCACTAGTATAGGGATTCAAAATTTAAGATAGATATATAAATCCCAATACTATAAACAACATTTCCTTTCGGAAACCATTTACTATAACAACAGTGTTATGGTCCACCATTTCCTTTTATTTCTCTCGAAAACGTCTATTTCAACAATGAATGTTGGAATCTATGTATTCGATACTTAATGCATTTTAAAACATCTTTAAAATCATTAACTTCATTCCATAATATCACTTCCCTAAAACATATTTGTTTTAGTTAATAATATATTCACTGTCCAAAATCGTGAATATACTTATTTAATCAATTCAGTGTTTCTACACATTTGTTTAAAAGATTATCCACTGTCCAAAATCGTGAATATAATTCCCAACACAACTTTTACTATCACAATAGTCAACTTAAAGGATAATTCGTTGTCCAAAATCACGAATATATCTCCTTTAATAACTTCTATTTTTCATTTATCAGATTCAATTGGTTTCGAATTTATAAACAATCTTTACAAATTCCATTTCTATTTATAAAACTTCGATTTATAAATCTTCTTTATTAATTCAATTCAATTTATATAACTCCATTATATACAAAAAGTCCATTTATAAGTTAAATACTTATAATCCATTTATTTACTAAATCATTCTTCAAAACATTTGAAATTAATTTTTCAAAAGAATTCAGAATCAAATTCCCAAATTATAGTTTAATGATCCCGTTGGCTATAACTAAATTGACATATCATTTTATTTCACAATTATTATTTTGTAGATATTCAAAATATTCGATTTAAATCAATTCATTAATTCACTTAACTTTTATTTTATTTTTCATAAATCTCTGCAATTTGATAATGAGTTTTTTTCGAAGAGAAACTATCTCAAACCTAAAATTAGAGAGGGAAATTTCCGAAAAAGATTTGAATTTTCAAAATACCTTTTATTTTTCAAAGAAAACAATTTCATACTTCTTTTAAATTTGAAAAACACTTTTCTTTAAAGTGATCCTAGTAACTATTCATATTAAACATCATAAACTGAGCTTTGTGTAAACCAAAGATCTGATACCACTTTTGTAACGACTTGCCATTCTGACAGCCCCCATTCGATAATTAAACCAACTTGAAACGTTCAAAATGACGGATTGTTATTCAGTTTATAGAGTTTAAACAGAATCAGCCACAGAATCACAGAATAATCATAATATTTCACCCAAATTAATTTTTCTTACATATATCAGAGTTTGTACAATGCATTAAATTTTATACAGCGGAATATATCTTTAAGTACAAAAAATTCTTCGAAAAACTAAAGTGAAGCAATTTCCCCAACTCTCTCTAACTTCGATGCCAGAAAATCTTCAAGCTGTAAAATTACTCGGTCTGACCCGAGTATTACATTCAAAAGAAAATAATACACAGGTCAGTCTAATTCAAACTCAGTTATTAGTGCATAGAGGCAATAATAATCAAACAACAATTAGACGACAGTCAAATATAAATTTACCTATCCGATCCTTTAATAAGAAATCGGATAACGGTAAATATAACACTTAACAGTGTTAAACAATAAAACAGTAGATTCAGATTTTTGATGAAGATAGATGAAGGGATTATTTATGAAGGTAATCTAGAAAAAAAAATCAGAATTGCCTAAATGGCAGTTAACAACAAAATCATCAAAATGCGATTCAAAATATATTGAATTGGCAACATAAAACATAAATTTCCATCAATAGAAAAAACAATTAAAACATTAGATTTGGTAGGGCTGCAGTACACACACGCGTATACGGCCTCGCCACATTTAAAATGTTAACTCTGTGTGGCTGCAGTTCACGCTTGCGTGCACTGCCTCGCCACTACCGTAATGAAATATGCAAAAGATCATAAATCAAAACCAATTAGTATATCGCTAAAACTATCACCGTGTGGCTGCAGTTCACGCTTGCGTGCACTGCCTTGCCACTATTGTGATGATGTACTCAAAGGTCAACGAACCAAAATCAATGAAGGTTCAAATATCGATTCAAAATGTCGATACTACGTGGCTGCAGTGCACGCACGCGTGCGCTGCCTCGCCACAACAACATGTGAAATCATCTCAAACCCAAAAATACTATCAGAAATCAAAGTTCAATCAAGTGCAAAGGTCAAGTCAGTGACTCAACGCAGCTGCAATACCAAAACCCATGCAACAAGGCAAGGTCGAAATGCAATTGTTTCGCATATAATCAAGTAACTCAAGAAAACAAGTTCCAAACAACTTATTACTGCACACTTTAACAAGTGTAAATTTTTTTTTCCATAGAAATGAACTGCAGGTCAAATACCCATAAAATCAAGGCAGTGTGGATGCAGTTCACACGTACATACATGTGCACTGCCTCGCCACAACTCGAGTGCACAAGGTCAAATCAAAATCAGATTCAATGCAAGTACAAACAGCCTCGACCAAAATTCAAAATATCACTACACAATGAAACTCAAGTAATTCCATAAATCCAAACAGTTTCAAAAATGTAAGCACTACAAGGAAACTGACTCCAAGCTGCATGTACTCTTGAATACATGAAGTAAATTTGAAAACAAGGCATGCAACAGTGGAACAACAAGGCACAAAGGCTACAAGTATGACTTGAACAAAGCAAGGCTACAGAGCTCGAGCACAAGATATGGCAACAAAAATCATGAAATACAAGTGCAAGTACAAAATGAATGCCACGACTACAGAAAATCAAGGGCAATCACAACTGTACATATTCAAATGCACTTAAATAAAGAACTCGGAGACATTATCAAGTTAATGTCGAAGTTCAACCAAATCATCAACTTGATATAGTATAATGCACCAGTAACAAATGAATGAAACTAGACGGTGCAACAAACATTCGAAATATTTTTTAAACAGCAGTTTCCAAATAATCAAGCAGAGGGTTCCAAAAATCAAAATGGCCGAAGGCCATTTAGAATCAAATCGAATGCCAAAGAATTCAAAGCAGCAGTATGAAGGTGAGGGCACCATAGATATGGCACCACAACACATAAATGCATGAGTAAGTGATACAACACTTCAATATCAAAGGAACAACCGAAGTCAAATACTACAGGTTACTGCATATCTAATATGCAAACCAAATTTGCAGTAAAACAATAAACGGCTCAAGTCAACATATATATATCCAAAAATTCAACAAAAGTGGAAACTGCCACCACCACAAGGATACAAGAGTAAACTGCAACGAATACTACAGCCACCACAAGATCGCAAGGGCACAAAAATTACCAAGAAATCAAACAAGCAGCCTCAATACCCAAACAAGTTTGGAAATCACTTACAACTGAACCAAACTCAACTGCACATGCACAGCAACAATAACTCAAGCTTGGTACAATTCCAACCATATATGTACACAAACATACATATGTATGCATGTACATATATGCAGATTTGAATAATAGGTGACAAAGCAAGGTCACAACTCATCAACAATCGAAACAAGTAACCGAGAGAAATAAATTCAAGTCGAAGTGCTACAGAGATGTACTCAGGGAAGGATATGAAAAGTACACAGCAACAATGACTTTTGAATACAGACAGTGCAACAGGCTCAATAAAAATCACTTATCACTAGATTCAACTAACATGTTAAATCAGTACCAGAGATGAGTTTTACTCACTTGCAAAACTTGATGAGCAGAGATGCATACATACTTATTCACAGACATGTAGGTACAACAGATTTTTATACTTTTCAAATTATAATAAAATAGTGTTACTCATTATTCAAACCAATGAAATGCAACTTAAATTAAAAGCTATACAGTGATCAAACAAACTGCAAGATGTATGCAAACCTAAGGCATGAAACCACAGTGCAACAGATCAGCAAGTCAGATGCAAGACTAGATTAATGAATATGAGAACAAGCATATATGAAGACTACAAGAATGCACAGTTAACTTAAACGAAGACATGAGTGCTAAACTGGAATGCACGCGATGTCTAAATAAAGGCCAAAGTGAACAAGATCAGTGGGAAGGCCGAAGTCAATATTAATTCATGAAATCAAAATTTCCAGAAAAATTAAAATCAAAACAAGGCAATCTGCAGAATCAAAGTGACCGAAGTCACAGTTGAAAATAAATACGTGGTAGCCACGAAATCCAGCAACAAAATCATCAACAATAAATAAAAACGAACTAAATCAAAAATCATGAAGTCTCAAGTTCATAATCGCTAGAGTTCTTGAATTAGATGTGAGTGAGGGGGATCACTCACCTTTGTCGAACGAGGAGCACGCGAGTGAATTGAAGCCGAAGCAAGCCCTAATTTCTGGAAAGCCCTAATTTTTTTTTTGAATGACGCAGAGGATAACGAGTGCGAGCAAGAACAATACGATCAGATCGAACAAAGCCCCTAATTTCAAGACGAAGAAGAAACTCGCAAGGCCGCCATTAATTTTTATCGTTTGATTTTTTTTTCTCTGATGATTTGAAGAAGAATGTGTTTCCAATATAAAAGGGGGGAGACGTGATTTTGGTCGTGGGTTATGGCTGAAACAAAGGCGTGGATCAAGACACGTTTTCGGCTGATAAGAGTAAGGTAATGTTCTCTTTATATTATATATATTATTATTATTATATTATATTTTTTTCTTCAATTTAAATTCAATTTGTTTTGTAAATTATTTTCTTTAATAAACATATAAACGTTTTGCAGTTCAACTATCAAACATAAATTTATATTAACGTGTTTCACATTTAGATTTTATACTTGTATTTTGTATTAATAAAATTTTAAAATTAAATCGCCAATTTATCCGGAAAATTTGAAATTTAAGTCAAACCATCTTTTAAATATTTAAAATTAATTAAATATTTACAAATTAAATTATTCAAAATTCAGGGTTGTTACAATCCTTATAGTTACTTGTGTTTCAGTTGTTATTTCACTTGAGTTGGATTTATTGATATAAGAATATTAAGCCTGACTCGAGTGTTTTGTGTTTTGCTTTACGCTCCGGTCAGACTGAGTTTCACATCATTTGAGACTCACCTTGAAGTTGGAGCTTCGCTTGGAGATCCATCTATCTATTCAGCTTGCAGCTATTCAGTTGATTCCAGTGATATACTCTGATCTTGTATTTGACTATTGTATTTGAGTGCTCTGTTGTATCTTATATAACTCTGTTATATATATAGTAGCTTCATGAACAACTATTCTTTTGTTTCCACAGCTTATTTTTATATTACTCTGTGTCTGTGATTCTATGATTATTTATTTACTGTATATGCTGAGTTTTTCCAAATTTAAATTAACAATATGGTATTTTGAGCAATTCAAATCCGGCATGTATGGATGCGAACGGTTGAAAATATCAGGATGTTACATGTGGTATCAGAGCTTTGGTTTTAGGAAAAATTTAGCACATGTAGTAGATTTAACTACAGAATCACTTTCGTTCGAGCTTGAAATTTTTCCTCTTTGATTCGAATTTCCTTTGAATTTGGGAACGTTCCCCTCGGTTGCGAAATCTATCCTTATCTCTCCCTATTCGTGTTTCTTGATTTTGGAGTAACCAATAACTCCACTTCGAATGATCTCTATAATAACTCGGCGGTATCGCCAGTCTTCGAATGATTTTTAAAGGGGTGAAACTCCTTTACAACAGGCATTGATTTACCGAAGATTTCTGTATCCTTGATTTAGATGGTGCTATCTCTTACTATGCCTAAATTCTATTCTCTTGTGATTGGATGTCGATTTACCTCAGAATTCTGCATCGATCTTATTCTTGAAGCCTCGATTGACCGGATACTGTCGCTCGCGATTTATACAAGTCTAGCCATCTTATCTTTTTTTTATATTTAATTATCTTACCTTCGTCTCGAACCTATCTTCTTAGTTTGAATTATACCTAATTAGGATCTCTCATAACTTGAATCTCTAACTTTGTTTTGAAATCAATTCTTGTATCTTCGGGCGAGGAAGTGTATTTTTAAATTAATATTAAAATTATTTTATATATTATGATTGTTTAAGTTGTTGATGATGATTTGGGGTTTCGATCGATTCGTCTGGTCAACGCCATCGACAGGAACTCCAAAACACTTGAACAGAGCAAAGTGACACAATATTGTTTTCAATTTGGTAATTGAAATAAATTTGTATGATTGTATGACATGTAAGTATAAATTTTTTTGAATTAAAAAGTAAAATGAATTGGTTAACAGAAATCAAAATATTTGATTTTCATTTATTGTTTTGAAACAATTGACTGTTGTCACATAAAATAAATAAATGAAATTATAAACATGGGTAATTAATTGATTTGAAGAAAAATTTAAATGAATTTAAATTTAGAATTTGAGAATATAATTTTTGGTAATTTCAAACTTTGGTTTTAAAGTTTTAAAGTGTATATTATTTAAAGTATTTTCAAATAGAAATCATTTCAAAGAATTTTAATTTTTCAAATCAGTGCTCTCCTATTTTGTCGCTGGAAAATAATTTCGCTGATGATTGCAGCATCATCGACATTCATTTTTGAGTATCGAAGTGGAGAGATCATCTTATAGCCTTTCTCCACTTTGTTTCGAAAAAAATGAAATAGATTTGAATTTCTTAAATACGACTTAAAATATAATATACATAGGTATATGATTTTATATATATTTATCTCTAAATTGTTTGAAGTTAATCAAAAATTTAATTATTAAAATTTATGATAAAGGTGATTTCAATTATAAAATGAAGCCAAAATTTTTGAATGAATATTTAAACTTGAAATAATTGAATTAGAGAAAAATTTACTTGTATAATACTTAATTGCATTCCAATATGACTTACCTAATTCATTCAGAAGTTGAATATGTAATTGAATAATTAACAATGTAAAATGATGTTAAAAGAATTATAAATAAATTTGAGTGATTGTAATAAATGTTTGAACACTTAATTTATAATTTATGGAAATGTTAATTTAGATAAAATTGAATAATAAGAAAATGAATAAATGAGATAAATAATATTTGTTAAAGAAACCTTTTGTATCAAATATTAATAAATTGAAATAAAAATCAACTTATTGAAATACCTTGAATTTAAAATCAACTATTGAATATAAATTAATTTAAATTGCAATTTATATGGTTTAAACTAATTTTTTTGTTTTATTTTCAATCTATTTTCTTTTTGGTTGTTCTATTCTCCTACCTTCTTCTTTTTGGGGACGAAAAGTTTTGAGTGGGGGAGAGTGTAACGACCTGAAAATTTTATTGGTTTTATTTATTTAATTAATTGAATTTTTGTGAAATTTTAAACAATTAAGTTTTGAAATAAAAATTTAATATTTGGAATACGTCTAATTAAACATAGCAAATGGTAAATTTTAATCTGATAATATGGAAGTTTATTTTCTTGTGTAATTTTATTTAATTTAAATAAGTTAATATTTGATGATAATAAAATAACTTCTAAACCTTAATATTTATACAATAAATTTGTATATCATCTTCTAAGTGAGACGTCGTATTTCGTTTCTCCAAGTTTTTAATGTTATTGTTCCATTTATCTTATTTCTGGCAAAGTAGTAGCATTTTCGTTACCGATATCGACTTTTGATAGGATAGTCGTACCACTGATATCTGTATAACGTTTTGATCGTCTTGTCGTGCTGACCTTCATTGTATATTTGTTTGTGTGTAGAGGTGTCCTGAACGCTGTGAAACCGGTGATCGGTAGCCATACTGATAATCGTTTCGGTATTTTGTTTTCCCTGGGCCTTTCCATTTTCCAACGTATTAACCTAATATACATTTGTTATTGTTATATTCCCAAATATCTAATATTGACTTTTTCTATTCCACCGGTTCCAATATATTCTTTGGCTCGTTTTTGCTTCCCGTTCATTTACACATGCGTTTGAAATAATAAAATATAAAAACAGCTTTTGGTAGTACTGTACATCTTCTTTTATTGGATCTGAAAGAAAAAATAATCATCATTTCGGCAAATATCTTGCTCCTCTCACTCATGCCTCGACCCATCTATTACTTTCCCTGCCCAGACTACGCCGCATCGTCAAACACCTCATCATCCCATCTGCCTTCTCCTCATTCGACACATCAGAGGACAGCCACACTGACCAAACACTGAAGCACCGCCATCATCTCTCGACCGTGCTCCAGACCTCCACATGCCAGCACGCATCCCACTTCTTCCACCTTCGTCGACCTTCCACGTGACCGACCCACGCCCAACCTTTCCGTTCACCCTTGTGCACATCCTTCTTCAGCTTCATTTTTTCTTTGCTTTCTATATATGAAGGTACATGTATTCTGTCACTTTATATATATGTGTTTAAAATGTTATATTTTTTTAGGTTTAAATTGTGATCTATCCGTACTATTTATATATATATATATTAGTTGCGTAAAATTTATAGTATATATATTCATATGCCGAGTATATATATATGTAGGATGCTTAAATTTATGTAAGTTTTGGTTTAAAGATTTCTTTCATAGTATAGATATTTGTACTGTTCCAGCTATAGTTATATATATCATATTATAGTTTGGTCTGTCAGTTTACAATATGTTAATTATATAATTTACTACATGTTTATATATTTTGTTATATAAGTTATATATATATGGACGTTGTGTGTTTATGAAAGATATATATCTAGTTTTATATATGTGTTAATTTATTATATATATATATATATATATATATATGTAGTTGTTTGTATATGAGTTTATATATGTTTGAAATATACAGAGCTTTCAAAGTCTGTTACTTATTTAGGCTATATAGCTTTATATTTGTTCTACAAACTGCCTATATATATGATTAATAAACATTGGCATGGTGGAATGTATATGTATATATTGATTTTATATGTGTAGTTAATTAGGTGGTAATAAATCCGAGTAGACTTTCTTTGACAAATACTAACTTGCTCATGTTTAGAAAAGCATATATATTATATATTTTGATGCAGCAGTAAAAATTGGTTTATACTATTTAAAATATATATATATATATATATTTGGTTTTAGAAAGATGCATGAGTATGGCGGGGTTTGTTTGCATGTAGTATGTGTATATATACTAGCTGGTATGTTGTATATATAATTATATATTTATATTGTATAGTTATGTGTTGTTTATATACGTTAATTTATAATCTTCCGATCTCTGAGTATACGTATATTTGATAGTATTTATATATTAAGGTGTAATATACTCTAGGTGTTTATATATTGTTAGTTGAGTTGATAAGGTATATTTATATAAATATTTTATTTTATTGTTTGTATATGTAAGTCTCCATAAGAGTTTTGTAATATATTTTATACACAAATTTTTAAGTTATACAAGTTGTAGATAAGCTGTTTTCATTTTTTTCTTAATTGATTTGAAACTATACTTTGTATGTTAATACTTGGTTATATGTGCTTAAATGTAAACAATGGTTTTATAATATATATATATATATATATATATACACACATTTTTTAAGTATTTGTCCTAATTCAATGGTTGATTTTTATAAAAATAATGATGATAATAGTATATATATTTTCCATTTATATCAAGCTAATTTGATTTGTATCATTAGTTCCTTGTTATCAGCTTTGATCATCGAACTCGTACCAATCTTAGATTGCTTTGGAATTCATTACTCGGGTTCACAATTCAGTTCATTATCAAAACTCTCTACCCTCGAAAGGTGAGAAATCACTCACGATTAACGTTCTTATATTTATTAATTTTGATTTCAATTGAAACGATAATTGAAATATGCTACTGTTAGTTATTTCCATTGCTCTCTCTATATATATGTGTGAGCTGTTCACCTGTGGGATCTGACACCATTATCTGTTATTTATGTTGATGATATATGCTTGTTATATTATAATCATACCTGTTATCACTCTGCAAGTTCCTTGTTAGTATAGAATTCACTATGGATGAAATGATACACACCCGAACGATCTATAGAATAGGAGAAAATCATTATGGGTTGAAATGATAAACCTATGTGATTTTCATTGAATTGAATTTGGGATCACGGGTTGAAACGATATATACCCGTATTTATATTTAAATTGCGGATTGAAATGATAAATATCCGTATCACTTGACCATACGATAGAAAATTATAATAGAGACCATTGGTCAGTATATATATATTTTGAAATGATTTCCAAGGTTTTGAAATTGAATTTATTTAAGAATTATACTCAAATAAGTTTTATTTGAAATTTATTAAATTTGGGATTTTAAAGATATGATTTTATAACTTGATTTTTTTTATTAAAATTGACTCAAGTGAATATTTCAAATCTACATAAATTGAAATGTTATATTTAGTTTTATTTAAATTTGAAATTTGAAGTATTATTTAAATGTTATTTGAATGATTAAGTAAATATTTCAAAATAAATAATAGTAAAGTGAATTTGATATATATATATATATATATATATATATATATATATATATGGAATTATCAAATCTAGTTTTGAAATGTTCGAACATTTAAAGCTTTGAAAATTTTGAAATTAAAATGGTTTATTTTGTGGTTAAAAATCTATATTTGTAATCGATATAATTTGAAATGGTTTATTGAGAAACTGAAATAAATTGAAAATGATGATTTGAGAATTGATTAAACTTGAATTTTGGAATTCGAGTTGATTTGAATTCGATTTGTGAAATTTAAGGAAGCTATTTATTTTATAAAGTATTTTTAATTATATTTAAGACTATTATATATTTTACTCTATAAATAATCTTCATATAAACTATTTTAATATAAATCATTTTAATATGAACTATTTTAATATAACTATTTTAATATACTAACTATTTTATATAAACTATTTTACTTTATAAACTATTTTATTATATATACAATTTTAATATCTAAACCGGTTAAGTGGGAAGTATTATGATTTCCAAAGTGTTATAATTTCCAAAGTGTTATGATTTCCAATGTGTTATGATTTTAAGTGTTCTGTTTTTGAAGTGTTATAACATTGGAGTGCTATGATTTTGGAAATGGATATATTTGAAATGGAAATGATGCCATATTTGGTTTTGAAATGGAAATGATAACGTATTGATATGGTTTTGAATGGCAATGATATTTTGGTTTTGAAGTATAAACTATCTTGAAGTAACCACGGCGTTATAGTAACGTTTGGTTGTTATAGAGATCAGGATCAGAAGTCGTCATACTCTCTGCCAAATCCAAAAACCACTTTAACAACTGTGTACGCAGTGGACATTCCATAATGAAGTAGAATGGTGACGACGATCCTATATGAGGTATATACGTGGACCCGGCTCCCATGAGTTGGCATGAGGTGGCTAAAACAAGAGCAATCGATGGGCCAAGTGAGGTAGCTCCTCTGATCTGACACACTCTTTCGATACAATATTCTGACTTTTTGATTGATTGGGTGCACCCTTTGATATTTTTTTGGTAGTGTGGATCGAGGTGGGCGGTAGTGGCTACTATGCATTACCACTAGTCTAGAAGTGTAATTGGTATATCTACCCTGACATTGCCTAGTTGTGCCATGTCACCTACCCTAGCACGCGTCATACGAGTTTGATTTGTGTCGTACCTATGGAGAATCCTCTGGTAGCCTCCCGATCTGGAGGTACAATGGTACTGTATAGATTATTGGCACTATAAAATGTTTTAAGGGGGATATGGGTAATGCCTTAACCTATTTTAATAGTTTACTTTACTTTAGACATTATTATAATAGCGTATATTACTACATAGTAGATAGTTTAACGGATGCTTAGAGGATGGTTATCCCAAACATCCTTTGAGTTACTTATGTAACGACCTGCCTTTCATTCCACAGAAAGGCGCATCATTATCAAGAAAGAAAGGGATAGAAAAGAGAAAAGATAGGAAAGAAAGAACTAAACAATATCAGAATCTCACAGCGGAACGAATAAATTATATTACATCACAAATGTATTGCATATTATCATATACATCAGAGCTATACAGCTTATAGAACACAAATTAGACAGTTATAAGACCTGTCTAATCATTACAACTCTAGTACAATAAGACATCAACACAGAGATCAACACAGCAAAACCAATATATATCTACAAACGCTGAATCCTCTTGCTCCAATTCTCCTCCAGGATTCGTCAAAGATAACCTGAATCCCTTGGCTACTCGTAAAAATTTAAGTACTCAAAAGTTTAATAAAATGGAAAATAAACTTTAGGTCGGACATGGGTCTGGTGTGAGTAAACGGGTTAAAGTTGCTTAACTTTGAAAAACCTTTGAAAAAAAGGTATCTCATAAGACTTCCCGCATATAAACACAGAAAAGTGTACCTTACGATAACCAAAACATTTGATAGAAAATCCAGTTATATTATAATAGTGTCTAGGGTTTTCAAGTAAAATACAGAAATAGCTGGAATGCTTACATCTCACGTTCCAACCTAGTTGGGAGCAATCAAAACGTACGACACTTATTGGAAATTGGATTCCGTACAATGGTAGGGCTACTGAGGTACCGCCCATCACAGTACCTGGTCTAGATCAGCGTACTGAGGATCCATCCTAAAGCCTCTGCAACACAAGGTCGGAACCATCCCTTACAGGATAGTCTCGAACAAGACAACCCCGCAGTTGTTCATGAACCAACTGCCCACTAAGCCAAATAAAAAGGGACCTCTAGAAAGGGGAAATCTCGTCCTACTTGGGCGCGACCCACTTAGCCGTGCTGCATCTCCCATGTTTTAGCCATTCCTTGTTGATGAGGCATGAGGCTGCGATTACCTTTTTAGAACACATCTATCTTAGAATGCTCAACGTCCTCCAATAATGATGTTCTGTAAGCATTCAATCCATACAAGTTCGTTCCGGGTTCGAACGAAACCGAAGGCACTATCTCGCTACACTCATTTTGGAATCACCCTCAAAGTTAAGGACAATAACCCATGCATTCTAAATCTTCATCTCGAATCTGAAAGCACTATCTCCGTTGTACTCATTTTGAAATCACCATCAGAGTTTTAATGACAAATAGTTCTTACACTTCGAGTCTTCAACTTCACTTTAGTTCACGACCTATTGTTTAATTTGGATTGATGTGGTTTTTGGATATTCCAAATTTGGAAATCCGACCTCGGTCTCACCGAAATCCGAAACGCCGTCTTTTAAGGCCAAGTTGTTTTAAGTTAAAACAATTTATTTTATTATCTCTATTCACACAGATAAATAGTTCACATTATCACAAATAGATAATCCATATCATCACAATTCAACCAAAGCATCTCTTGTCACAATGCAACACATATAACATATCAGAGGTATCTTGTAATCCAAAGCATTCGACATCATTCAATCATCAATAAGTAAAATTAATTGCAAACTATTTATAATTTATTTAAATAAAATAAATTAATTACTTCCATCGCTAAAAATCCTGCTTACTTAACCATTAATTAATTACAAACCAATTAATTAATCATCCCTTAATAATCATCATAATTAATTAACCTTAATTAATTAATCTTTAATTACATTAGTTAATTAGCCTTAATTAATTACACAAATTAATTATTCTCTAACCATTCACATTAATTAACTTTTAATTTCTCTCATGAATTAATTAACTGCAATTAATTAGATTGATCCTCTAATTACTTTCATTGATTAATTATCTTTTAATTAATCATATTCTTTAATTAGCTAACCCTTAAATTATTCTCATTAATTACATTAATTAACGATCCTCTAATTATTTCGATTAATTAATTCCCTTTTTAATTAATTACATTTAACAAGAAATCTTTAACTTAATCACATTCATTAATTAACCTTAATTAATTACTTTCAGCAATTAATTATTCTTTAATTACTTATACTAAGTAATTATCCCTAAGTTAATTACATCAATTAATTCTTTAATTAATTAAACTAAGTAATTAATCCTTAATTACTTCCATTAAATAATTACTCTTTTAATTACCTTCCATCAAGTAATTACCTTTTAATTAATTACACTCAGTAATTACCCATTAATTACTTACACTATGTAATTACACTTTATTAATTACATTAAGTAATTTTACTTAATCAATCATCAAGTGATTATCTTTAATTAATTAAACTAATTAATTAACTTAAATTAATCACATTAATTTATTTAATAACATTGAGTAATTAATTCCTTTAATTACTTCCAGTAATTAATTACTCTTCAATTAATTACTTTTAATTACTTAGATTAATTAATCCTTAATTAATTAAGTAATTAACTATCCTTAATTAATTTAATCAATTAAATTAATTACATTAATCAATTATCTCTTAATCTCTAGTTAATGATCCTTAAATTAATTACACTTATTAACGATTCTTTCATTAAGTATTTAACCTTAATTTATCTAAGATAAACTATTTATCTTAATTAATTCCTTAATTTCCAATTAGATCATAATTAAATTAAATACTTGAAATTGATTTGTTATTAACATACGAAAATCATTTTTTGAAATCTTTTGGTTAACTAAAGTTTAAAATTACTTCTTAATTCATCAACAAGTCATATTTGAAACATTTGGTAATTAATTAAGTTAATTATCCTAACATAATTATCCTAAAACAAATTTTAAACATATCTAACTTAAAAATTAAATCACTAAAACTTGTTTCAAAACTTGTTTATTAAATTAAATAAGTCGTTAATCTTGAAACCTAATTATCCATCTTTTAAAAACTTATTTACCTTAAATATCTTAAAAATTGGTTAAACATTTTATTTGCCTTTTAATAAAATTTGTTAAATCATTATTTAAACCAAAGAAATCTTAAAGAAAACATTTAATTTAGAATTGAACTTTGAAATTAGTTTTTAAACTTGATTCTCTTCCTTTGAAAACTTATTTAATTTAATACACTTCAAAATTTCATTAGCGTTAACTTAATACCATTGCATTTCAACCCTGGAAACACAATACATCACAGTTGGATAACAAACTATACCTGGTAACAATACTACCCAAGCCAAAATAGCGAAACCCGATACAACTACAAATTCCCCCGAGTCTCTCTCGCAAAAAACACGGAATCGGCCTGAGCACTTCCCCGAGTCATCACGAACAATTCTTCAAGAATACCACAGAAAGGCATCGAGTTCGACCTGAGCCATCCTTCTTCCCCAATGATCAACAAACCCAGACATACACGAATATTTGTGCACGTGCACACATAACGAACAGAGCTCTGACCTTCGCCGCGACCCTCGACCAATCGACGACATCCCCACCGTCCCTCACGACCACTCAGCTCGTAGATATCGCCGGAGGAACAAAAACGAGCAAAAGAAAACACAGCACCTGTAACAACCCGCATATTTATCGATTTTATATTTAAATATTTTATCGATACTCGGAATTTAGTCTGAAAAGCCACTTTTTGCAAACAGTCGAATTAGGACTCGAGACCACTTCTATTGAGTTCAAAACGCCATTTGCGATCTTTTTAAGTGTAAACTTTGATATGTTTGGAGTTAGTGGAATTTTGCTACTTTTTCACTTAGGGCTTTGGTTTGGGCTGGGCCCATTAACCCCACTTAACTCAGTTCCAACCCTCTCCTCTTCATTTACTTCTTTTCTACTTTCCTTATACTCAAGATTTTATAATAATGGTGAGGGGAATGGGAAATTAAAATTCCAAACCCTAGTTTTCTTTTTCAAATCAAACTCTAGCTCCAAACTAATAGAAGAACCCATTGGTAAGCCTTCTCTTCTTCTTCTCCAACTCATTCTCTTATCAATTTCAGAAATTCCTTAACCTAACTTTGGGAATGTTCTTCTTTTAAAGCTTAGAATCAAGCTTCTTGTATTGGATTTGAAGAGTGGTTGATTCTCCTTTGCTTTCAAGCTTCTTCTTCATTGGGTTCAAAGGTGAGATTTTTATCTCACATCTTTGTCTGTAATTATCTTCGATTGTTAGGTATGAATTCCTAACACTTATTCTTGTGCAATTGATTTTGGTTTGGATTGATTTGGTGTATATTCCAAATTTTGATGTTTTGAAATCAAAATCTATGAAAATCCTTTTATGGATATTTGGACACTGATATTTGAGGCGCATCGAAGAGCCGTTAAGGCTGGGTTGTCGATAGACGTAAATCCTTAGTCGTCATTGCTCGTTCGATCGCTTCCGGTATCCGTTTGGCCATTTTTGGCCTAGGTTCAGGGAATGCCCTGAACCCTTGAATCAGACGTCTGAAACATAGTATTCAGACGTCTGAATATTATACTGGGAATTTTTATCCCCCAGTATTCAGACGTCTGAATCAATATTTCAGACGTCTGAATTGGTTCATTTGGAACCAGAAAGGAAATAGGCTAAAAAGTGCCTATTTCAGACGTCTGAAATCAACGATTCAGACGTCTGAATTCTGTTTTGGAAAATATTTTATTTTCCAGATTCAGATGTCTGAATCCTTGATTTCAGACGTCTGAATCTGCACTCTTTTTCCTAATTGCGTATTTGCTTGAGAATTCCAACTTTGATCGATTTGTGTTGATTCCTATTTGTTGATTATCATCTATATCGATTTTGATGACTTTTATATCGGGATTTTTGGGAATATCCATTTTGATGGATTAGGTATCGATTTCTTTGGATTTTATTCACATCTTCGAATGTGAATTTTGATGATTGATTGTTTCTACAATCCTTTCTATGATTTGTCACTTTAAAAATATAAAGGTTTTCTATACTAGTAGTAAATATCAAAACTCTTTCTTCAAATGATTTCAACGCTATTTTATTACAAAGCTCGTTTTCTCAAACCGATTTCCAATCTATTAGTATATACAAACCTTTAACTCACTCATATGAGAAATCTAATTAAACGGCTTAGTAAAACAAGTGGTATGGAACGCTTGCGTTTACTTCGTTGGTTAATTCTTGGACTTGTTCGATTGAACCTGTTGTGACAAATTTCTAGTGGAGATCTACAATTTGTTCGTAAATATTTAAGTTAAGCTAGTGGTTATGGGACATGAAGCTAAGCTCATATATTTACTAGCTTACTGTAATTGACACTTCTCTTTGATCATGACGATCATTTTTGTGATTTAGACTAGCAATTGTGCGATGTCTCTTTGTCTGCGAGGGAGACTAGACCCCGCTCTTGTGATGTTTCACCATCGCATTTGTGTGATGTTTTGCCATCACATATGTGGGGTAGCGCCCCACGGTCTTCGGGCCATTCGTGTGTCAAAATTAATGGCTTGCAACCATGAGATAGCGTCTCGTTCGCGTGATATATATGTTGGTGAGTTTTCGTGCTCCCGTTCGTGTGATAGGCCTTCCCCCCTTTTTATGATTTCTGGATTTCGTGTGTAGAATTCTGGAATTTATGCTTCACCAATTTTAGTGATTTTCATTGATATGATTTATCAATTTTTGTGCATTGGTGAATTCGTGTGTCATTGACTTGTTATGAATAAAAGTTTTGGGTATGAAACCCTTTTTGGATCTTTGTGAAGATTCTTGTGGTATTGAACGTTCTTTTGTTGATCATCATTTGCATGCTTATAGTAGTATGCCATTATGGACATTATATGTTATGCCATATCTCTTTTTCTATATCATGTCATCTGATATTTATAGCTAGACTGATCCGTTTATTATTTTCTTATTAAATAATACTCGGGTCAGACCGAGATGTTACAGGTGCTTTTGCTTGACTTCTCCCCAGGGATTCATTACTCTGACTTTTGGCTAACCACATAGATTAGCAGTTTTTGTTGTTTACACTTGATACATAGACTCATAGTTGTACTCTTTGGTAAAGCACGTGTTGCTATTCTTTTGTATTATTGTGGATCTTTTTGACCACTACTTTTATGTACACTTTCACGTGTTAGTTATATATTCATATCTTCTTCCGCCTTTGTGATATGAATTATCTGTGACTGATTTATGTTATGCTAATTTCTATATTTGTTTCTGAAGTTTTATTATGGCCACCGTATGATAGCTTTGAGTTTGTGTCGGTATGTCGGACTTCCTCCTTAGCATGCTATACTATCTGACATATCGGTGCTCACACGAAGTTGTTACACGGATGGTCGCTCCTCAACAGCCTTATTCTCCATGCTAGTTGACGGCATTACTCCGTAGTGTCCTTGGCTAGCGTGGGCATAGAGGTGGGGCGTCACAGCTTGGTATCAAAGCCAAACTTCGGAACAATGTAGAATAATTTAACAAGGATCATCGTCCTAAGTCTTTCTTAGGAGTCGTGCTTTAGGATTTATTCGAGTCTTCGTACCGTCTAATCCTATCTTCTTTTATGATTCCTTGTTTTATCAATCCAGTTTGATTGAAATTCATTTTGTGATTAACCTTTTTCTTCTTCTTTCTTTCTTTCCAAAGGAAGAGAAATGGTTAGACCTAGTCGTCCCAGAGCTGGACCATCTAGTGCTCCACCCCAAGATGGAGTTTTTATGACTACACAGCAACTTCTTGACCTTGTCACGAATGCTCAAGCAGCTGGTTCTAATCCGGAACCTACTCACCCTGAATCTAGGTTTGCACGTTTGTGCAATGATTACACCAACCTGGGTGGGAAGCCATTTAGAGGTTCTGAAACTGTCATCGAGGTCCAGGCCTGTTTGGGGACCTGTGATCGAATCTTCATTCGCATGAATCTCGTCGATCTTCACCGTGTTCAGGTGGCTTCCAGCATGCTCCAAGAGAGAGCATTGGACTGGTATGAACTTCTTATTTCTGAGATTAATGAAGCAGATCTCACCTGGGAGCAATTCCGGGAACCCTTCGAATTAAAATTCGTGCCAAAAGCAGAGAAAGTGACATTGGCTCGGCGTTTCATAGACCTTATTTAGGGTGAAGCATCCGTGACTGATTATGTTGCATCCTTCGAGTCACTTTCCAAATATGGGGTTGAATACATCAACACCCCATTGAAGAAGAACCAAAGATTTGTTTATGGCTTAAACAAAAATCTCAAGAAGCCATTACTTCTAAAATTAGAAGTTCCCTTTGACCAACTCGTTGAATTTATTTGCTTGTTTTAGATTTGGCATTTGAATCCTGTTTGTTTAAGTTGAGTTTGCTTGTTGAATTTGAAACCTTTGCTTTGTTGAATTTTTTGAAATTGCTGTCTGAACCAGAGAAGCTTGTAGTTGTGTTTTGATTTAATTTTTTTTTGGTTTCGTTTATATGTTTAAGAAGAAAGAAAGAAAATAGTGAGGAAAATTTGTACTGAAGAAAATAAAACAGGTTTTCTTTTTTAAACATTAGTTATATACTTAAAATTTTAAAAACAAGATGGCTGCCACTTGTTAATTTAAGTTGTAATAAGCCTACAAATGTCTTTGCATGTTTTTATAGTTATACACATGTCCCTAACAATATTACATGAATAACAAGTGTTAAGTCTCTCTTTTTAATTAATTATTTGTGTTTACAAATTTTTAAATCACTATTTAATTAATTTCTTACATTTTATATTAATATGTTTATGTTTATATCAATTTATGTTTTATTTATATATTTTCAAAATACATTTCCCCATGCTAAATTTAAAAGAAAGAAAATTAAAACAAAAGAGATGGGCATTAAATTAAATCTTATTTTAAAATTTAAACTTAAGTTATTATACTTAAATGTGTGTGTGTGTGTGTATAAACTAAATTTATTTCAAGTACCAATTTTAAAAGAAAACATATTAAACTCCTATTATAATATACTATTTTAAGCTATCATATTTTTAAACAAAATAAATATTTACTTTAAGTGTTTTTTGAAAATATAAGATAAATTTTTTATATAGTTCTTTTGAAAAGTTTTATATTAAATTCAATCATAATCTTCCAAATCACAATATATTCATATATATATATATATATATATAATATAATATAATTTGAAAACATTTTTATTAAATTGAAACAAAATTTTATCCATAATGTATATACATACACACACACATTATAAATAGAATACATCTTAATATTAGCTTTGAAAAGAATAATATTTGCCAAATTAAATAATTATTAGTTTTGAAAAGAATAACCTAGCCAATATAAAATAAATATTAATGAAGATTATTAAATAAATATTGCCCAAAATTCTAGGACATCACATTCCACCCCCCTTAAAAGAATTGGTCCCCGAAATTTAAAAGCAAAGATAATTTAATAATCCAACAAAGGTTTTTAATCTTTAAATAGCAAGCATATGTTTTCAACCATATACTAGTAACCATAGCAATTAATTCATTCAAACAAACAAATCTAACTATCTAGACAAAATTCTGGATAGAAATTTCTAAGACTATCTAGAGTTTTTCACGTACAAACATTGGGATACTCGCCCTACTGAATCTAAACTAGCTACACCACTCTGAACCAGAGCTCCTTATATCTAGATCTATAAACTGAATAGGATATCTTACCACAGACAAGTCCGGTTCAACTTCCAAATCCCTTGAACTGCTTGTCCTAAAAGCAGTGATGGATCATACACATAATCCCTCAGAGATTCGTGAAATACATCGAGAATCCCAGCCATCCGGACTGGCAATTCAATCTTGTAGACCAAAGTACTTATCCTTATGAACATACAGAAAGATCCAATACACCTTTGAGCTAGCATTCCAATTTGACCAAATCTTATTGCTATTACGATCGGTGAAAACATATCCAAAATTAAATCTCCGACTTCGAATTCTAAATTCCTTCGTCTCTTATCCACAAAACTCCTTCGACGATCCTAGGCTGCCTACATCCTTTCATGGTCAGCTCAACCTACGCTGATGCCTCTCAAGACAAATCTGGGCCAAGAGCAAAACTATTTTCGGATCCTACCCAACCAAATGGTGCTCTTAAGATTCATCGAAATCCAGAACGCAAGCTCTACCCCAAAAGCACTAGAAGACTTAAAACTTACTTCTCTATTCCGGATTAACCAGAACAGGCGCACCTGACAACCTAGCCTTCAGATGTCGAATTATCTTCTTATTGAAACTCTATAATCCAAAAAAAATGTGGATTTTCGTAGGAGTCTGCGGTTGCTTCCACTCTAGAATAGCTGTTACTATGCTTCCGCTACGCAATTCTGATCTGAAGTTGATGAGAATGCCATCGATGAGCACAAGCACAGACTAAATCAACATATCATTGAAGATACATTTCATCACACAAGATCTTAGTGGCCCATCCGACTCAGTCACCATCACCATAGAAGAACCCCAATCTAGAAAACTAAGATCTGATCAATCTTAATTTGAGAAATCCAGAGTCTGATTCACCAAACTCTCTTCCTAGGAACCATTCTTCCACTAGATTGAACCCTCGGTATTGCTCCAAGAATCCTAGTCGATACAGAACTCAATCTTCTGATACGACAAACCTTTGACTTTCTCAAAAACACTCGAAAAATCTCTAACCACTTCGATAGCTTCAACCTCCTTTTGAGATGCCTCAATCCCAAGCAATGATTATCAAGAGAACTTCCGAACCATCGCAAGTCACTTTTGTGATTCTACCCAGTTCAGATCTAAAGAAATTGTTCTCTCTTCACATATCAAAACAGGTTAAGCCTTTCTAACTTGAAGAAGAAACTGATGGTTCACCCTCAGTCATAAACATCATACTTTGTTGAGCTTCGAGAAGAAGTGGGCAAAGCCTTTACCATCTGCCTAGCCTGTTGATAGTAGAATCACAAAGACTCTTGAACCATCGAAGAAACGGGCCACTCTACTGCTTCCGAACTTCACCTCTAGGACACTATTTAGCCAGATGACCTTCCTGCCAACGCACTCAACACCTCCGGGCTGCTACTGTTGCCTTAGATGCCAAAGACTTCCTTATCCAAAAGCTCCTCGAACCACAAAGCTATATCAACCAACTCCCCAAAAGAGCCTTCAAGATGGGCAGATATCTCTCAAGAAACTCGGGCTTCAAACCAAGCACGAACACCTCGTTATTTTAAGGGGGTGTCAATGAGACCATGTCCATACAGTGGCAAATCATTGACCTTAGTCTTATACTCAGATACAGACAAAACTCCTTCCTAAGGTTGCCAAGATACCATCACTTGCTTCAGCACTTCTGACTGATCAAAACTCTTGAAAATCCGCTCGCACGAGCGCAACCAAACCTGCACTCCAATGATGTACTCCAAATCTTAAAAAGGCTTCCCTTCGAGATTGGTGAAATCCTTACATCATGCTGCAAAACTTACTTGAGGCGGTATTGGGTCTACTGCCTCGGCAGATACTCTTTCTACTTCACCCTCGGGCTTCTTCCATTGGTAGTCGTGCTTCACACACCAGGACACTCAACCAAAGAACTTATGTTGGCAATATATATATATATATATATATATATATATATATATATAAATACAAGTACGCTCTCTCAAGAAAGATATCACTCCAAAGCCTAGGTATTCACTCAGCCAAGAGCTCTGATACCACATTGTAATGACCCGCCTTTCATTCCACAGAAAGACGCATCATTATTTAGAAAGAAAGTGATAGAAAAGAAAGAACTAAACAATCAGAATCTCACAGCAGAACGAATAAATTATATTACATCCCAAAGTATATTACATACTATCATATACATCAGAGCTATACAACTTATACAACACAAACTAGACAGTTATAGGACCTGTCTAATCATTACAACTCTAGTACAACAAGACATCAACACAGAGATCAAAATAGCAGAACCACTATATATCTACAAACGCTGAAGCCTTCTGCTCCAATTCTTCTCTAGGATTCGTCAGAGCTAACTTGAATCCTTGGCTACTCGTAAAAATTTGAGTACCCAAGAGTTTAATAAAACAGAAAATAAACTTCGGGTCAGACATGGGTTTGATATGAGTAAATGGGTTAAAGTTGCTTAACCTAAAAAGCCTTTGAAAACAAAAGGTATCTCTTAAGGCTTCCCACACATAAACATGGAAAAGTTTTTACCTTACGATAACCAAAACAATTGATAGGAAATTCAATTATATTATAGTAGTGTCTAGGGTTTTCAAATAAAATACAGAAAAAGCAGGAATGCTTACATCTTACATTCCAACATAGTTGGGCGCAATCAAAACGTACGACACTTATTGGAGATTGGATTCCATACAATGGCAGGGCTACTGGAGTACCGCCCGTCACAGTATCTGGTCTAGATCAGTGTACCGAGGATCCACCCTAAATCCCCTGCAACACAAGGCCAGAACCATCCCTTACTGGATAGTCTCGAACAAGACAACCCTGCAAATGTTCATGAACCAACTGCCCACTATGCCGAATAAAAATGGACCTCTTGACAGGGGCAATCTCGTCCTACTTGGGCACGACCCACTTAGCCTTGCTGCACCTCCCCTGTTTTAGCAATTCTCGGTTGATGAGGCTTGAGGCTACAATTACCTTTTAAGAACACATCTATCTTAGAGTGCTCATCGTCCTCCAATGACGATGTTCTAAAAGCATTCAATCCATACAAGTTCGTTCCGGGTTCGAACGAAACCGAAGGCACTATCTCACTACACTCATTTTGGAATCACCCTTAGAGTTAATGACAATAACCCTTGCACTCGAAATCTTCATCTAGAATCTGAAAGCACTATCTCCGTTATACTCATTTTGGAATCACCCTTAGAGTTTTAACGACAAATAGTTCTTACACTTCAAGTCTTCAACTTCACTTGAGTTCACGACCTATCGTTTAATTTGGATCGATGTGGTTTTCGGATATTCCAAATTTGGAAACCCGATCCCAGTCGCACCAAAATCCGAAACACCATCTTTTAGGGCTAAGTTGTTTTAAGTTAAAACAATTTATTTTATTATCTATATTCACACAGATAGATAGTTCACATTATCATAGATAGATAATCCATATCATCACAATTCAACCAAAGCATCTCTTATCACAATGCAACACATATCACATATCAGAGATATGTCACCATCCAAAGCATTCAACATTATTCAATCATCCATAAGAAAGATTAATTGTCAACCATTTCTAATTAATTTAAATAAATTAAATTAATTACTTCCATCGCTAAAAATCCTACTTACTTAACTATTAATTAATTACAAACCAATTAATTAATCATCCCTTAATTATCATCATAATTAATTAACCTTAATTAATTAATCTTTAATTACATTAGGTAATCAGCCTTAATTAATTACAAAATTAATTATTCTCTAACAATTCACATTCATTAACTTTTACTTTCTCTCATTAATTAATTAACTATAATTAATTACATTGATCCTCTTATCTTTTAATTAATCATATTCTTTAATTAGCTAACCCTTAAATTATTCTCATTAATTACATTAATTAATGATCCTCTAATTATTTCCATTGATTAATTCCCCTTTTAATTAATTACATTTAACAAGAAATCTTTAACTTAATCACATTCATTAATTAACCCTAATTAGTTACTTTCAGTAATTAATTATTCTTTAATTACTTATACTAAGTAATTACCCCTAAATTAATTACATTAATTAATTCTTTAATTAATTGCACTAAGTAATTAATCCTTAATTACTTCTATTAAATAATTACACTTTTAATTACCTTCCATCAAGTAATTCCCTTTAATTAATTACACCCAGTAATTTCCTATTAATTACTTACACTATGTAATTACACTTTAATAATTACATTAAGTAATTATATTTAATCAATCATCAAATGATTACCTTTAATTAATTAAACTAATTAATTAACTTAAATTAATCACATTAATTTAATTAATAACATTGAGTAATTAATTCCTTTAATTACTTCCATTAATTACTCTTCAATTAATTACTTTTAATTACTTAGATTAATTAATCCTTAATTAATCAGGTAATTAACTATCCTCAATTAATTAAATCAATTAAATTAATTACATTAATCAATCGTCTCTTAATCTTTAGTTAATGATCATTAAATTAATTACACTAATTAACATTTCTTTCATCAAGTATTTAACCTTAATTTATCTAAGATAAACTATTTATCTTAATTAATTCCTTAATTCCAATTAGATCTTAATTAAATTAAATATTTGAAATTGATTTGTTATTAACATACAAAATCATTTTTTGAAATCTTTTGGTTAACTAAAGTTTAAAATTATTTCTTAATTCATTAACAAGTCATATTCGAAACATTTAGGAATTAATTAAGTTAATTATCCTAACTTAATTATCCTAAAACAAATTTTAAACATATTTAACTTAACAACTAAATCACTAAAATTTGTTTCAAAACTTGTTTATTAAATTAAATAAGTAGGTAATCTTGAAACTTAATTATCCTATCTTTTAAACACTTATTTACCTTAAATATCTTAAAACTTGGTTAAACATTTTCTTTTGCCTTTTAATAAAATTTGTTAAATCATTATTTAAACCAAAGAAATCTTAAAGAAAACATTTAATTTAGAATTGAACTTTGAAATTTGTTTTTAAACTTGATTTTCTTCCTTTGAAAACTTAATTTAATTTAACACTTCAAAATTTCATTAGCTTTAACTTAATACCTTTGCATTTCAACCCTGGAAACACAATACATCACGGTTGCATCATAATCTATACCTGGTAACAAAACTACGCAAGTCAAAATAGCAAAACCCGAGACAACTACAAATTCCCGCGAGTCTCTCTCGCAAACAACACGGAATCGACCCGAGCACACTCGCGTGCATCCTTCCCTGAGTTAGCACGAACAATTCTTCGAGAATACCACAGAAAGGCAATGAGTTCGACCTGAGCCAGATCCTTCTTCCCCGGTGATCAATAAACCCAGACATACAAGAATATTTATGCACGTGCACATGCAACGACCAGAGCTCTGACCTTGCCGCGACCCTCGACCAATCGACGACATCCCCACCGTCCCTCACGACCACTTAGCTCGCAGAAATCGCTGGAGGAACAAAAACGAGCAAAAGAACACACAACACCCAAAAACTCAATCAACAAAAACATCTGCCGACGGCGAACACCACGACCAGAAAACCTGCCGCCTCATCTACAACACCGCTACGAACCCCGGCGATGTTTCCCCTCCTCACGATAACCTCCGGCCACACCTCGACAACATATTTGCCTTGCAAAACAACGGCTACCCTGATCAATTGAATACCCTAGTTCACCACTCCCTGACCACCCCGACCATTGATAACTCCTTCCACTAGTTTTCCATCAATCCTTAACCTCCACATTTCCTCCAGCCTAAATCTCGATCCTTCCCTTGCCGTCGGTCGATGGCAATCGACCAATTAACCAAAAACGATCAACTTACTAATTCACGGCACATACCATCCTAAAAATCACCAAACTCATATCAAAATTTATGATTCGCTTATACGAATCAGATTCTAAAATCCAAAGATGAAATCATATACATTGATTTTCAACTTAATTTTGATTTTTACTGTAAATCTTAAATTTCCTGAATATTTAGTAAATATAATCACTTAAAATAATTTTTAAAATCAAGATTACATTGTTATAATCAATTCCTTTTTAATAATCAAAGTCTATGTTAATCCGCCTTTCGGCAAGGCCACGGACAGGCAGATTTAACTAAGTCGACTTCACGATTATCGAGGTTGAAATATGATGGATTTGGTTTAGAGGGATAAAATTCACCTGGATATGCCACTCGGCATGGTGGTGAGGTTATGCCGCTCGGCATGGTGGTGAGGTTATGCCGCTCGGCATCGAGGTGAGGTTATGCAGCTCGGCATCGAGGTGAGGTTATGCCGCTCGGCATTGAGTTGAGGTTATACCGATCGGCACTGAGTTAAGGTTATGCGGATCGGCTCATGGTAAGGTTATGCCGCTCGGCATGAGTTAAGGACAATGAGGTTATGCTGCTCGGCGTCGAGGTGAGGTTATGCCGCTCGGCATCGAGGTGAGGTTATGCCGCTCGGCATCGAGGTTAGGTTAAGCCGCTCGGCATTGAGTGAGGTTATGCCGCTCGGCATCGAGGTGAGGTTATGCCGCTCGGCATTGAGCTGAGGATATGCCGCTCGGGATTCAGGTGAGGTTATGCCGCTCGGCATTGAGGCAAGGTTATGTCGCTCGGCATGGAGGCGAGGTTATGCCGCTCAGCATTGTGGCCCGGTGGAAGGTCGCTCGGCATGGGACAAATGTAGCTCGGTGGAAGGTCCCTCGGCATGGGACGAATGTGGCTCGTTGGAAGGTCATTCGACAAGGGACGAATGTGGCTCGGTGGAAGGTCATTCGGCCTTGAAGGTATATAGTTCGGTGGAAGGTCTTGATGGGCCTATACCGTTCAAAAAGCCCAACAACTCAGGATTTGCCTATAAATACTGCATGTGGAGGTTTAGAAAAGGGATCTTCTTTCTGTTTCTAACTTTCTCTTTTCTAAGGCTAAGGCACTTAGCCATAGTTAAACTTTGGATTGTAACTGTAATCGATTATTACAATAATAAAAAGGAAATTTCTGGAGTGGACGCAGGCCGGACTTAGCCGAACCACTAAAAATTCTGTTTTTCTTTATTGCTTTTATTTTGATTTTCATTGTTCTTCATATTTATACTCTCTACACGAACTCTGTCTGTGAGCTGTGACTGATACTTGGTGCTTTAATCATGATTTGGGTGTTAGTGACCAATTTTGGCGCTAACATTTGGGTGCTTTCACTGAGAATTGAACACAGGAATTTTGGAGCTTGGATTTTGGATTGAGAAGCTTAGGAAATTGGATTTTAGAAAGCAATGGCTAGACCACCATAAAGGAAGCAAGCACGGAAAAGGAGCAACCAGGAAGGAAGTCAAGCGGCCTCTTTTGGAGTTGGAGACGATCATGCATCCGTCTACATAATTCGGGATGAGATGTAGGTTATCATGAATTCTATGCAGGAGAAGATGATGAAACGACAAGAGGAGATGATGCGGGCTCATCTATGGCAATTTGGACAAGGAACTGCAGGTGCTCAAGTTCTAGAAACTGGACTAGAGGAACTCAACCAGCAGGTGGATGGAGTGATTCAACAGGGGGCAGCTCCCAATCAACAAAAACTAACAATCTGGATGGTCCAAGTCTCGGGGTCACGCCACCAGGTAGTGCTGGACCAGTTCATGTTAGGATACTGGATGACGCTACGCGGCCCGACGCTAACAGGAATACAGGAGTACATGATGCGGATTATGTGTCAGAATTTCCTCAAAGACTTGGAGGGCAGTTTGGAAACATGGATAAGGGACAACCCTTGGTTGGAGACGCCGGATTGGCTGACATTATCAGGCGGACTATTCACGGAGGTCTGAAAAATAGGGATTCAGAGGAAGTCAACAAAAGTCCATTTACCCGAAACATCAGGACGGCTAGAAATCCGCCCGATTTCAAACTGCCAACTCTGGAAGTGTACAAGGGGAAGACGGATCCAACTGATCACTTGATGAGGTATACTAGGCATATGGAAGTGCTAGGGGCAACAGAGGAGGTTATGGCCTAATGTTTCCCCCTGTACTTGGCTGATATAGCCACCATGTGGTTCAGGCAGCTGGAGGATGGATCCATTGGAACATGGACGGAACTGGTGGATGGGTTCTCAAGTCAGTTTCGAGTTCACATAAAAGGCTAAAGAATGTGATGACGTTGACGTCGGTTAAATAGTGGGCGGATGAATCGCTCAGGACATTCTTAACTCGGTTTAATGCAGCAGTTACTTCGATGGATCGGCCGGATCCATCAGTGGTTCTGATGGCTGCGGTATAAGGAGTCAGAGATAATTCGGATTTCAAAGTATCATTGATATGGGACCTACCATTGGATCTTGAGGAATCCTTCCATGAAGCCGAGAGATTTCTCTGACAAGAAGATGCATGTTGGGACATGAGGTCAAAGGAAGTAAACCTGGCTAAGGATAGAGGACTACCCAATTAAAGCTTGGGTAAGGACAATGATAAAGGGAAGAGGAAGCGTTGGGGAGAACCTAAGTTCTCCACTTACATCGGACTGAACGCAACATTGGAACAGACATTCTTGGATACTTGAGATCGCCTTCCATATCGAAGACCGGGGAGGAGGGAGCCCTCAGAACGCGAAAGGGTGTCCGTAAGGCACTGTCTTTTTCATGATTGGACGGACATGATACTAACTGCTGCCGATATTTGAAGGACATAATCGAGGAGCATGTTAGGAATGGTCAGTTGCGACAATATGTCGGAACTCGAAATGTGGCGGTGGAACAGGAGCAGCCACTACCTACCTTGAACGAAGAGGGCATGAGGCCCATGAATGGTGGTTAGTTGGTCATCAACTAATCTTGATGGTTTAAAATAAGTAACAAACTCTAGGAAATCGGCTAAATCACTTACTCATGTACAGGGTTGGAGATAACCCTCAGGCATGCTCTGAGATGATGGTTTACCGAGACGCCTCGATTTGTGAAATCCATTTTTTCACTTTGATTTGGACATTTACTTTTTCTGGTTTGGTTTTGGAGTTTGGTTTAAACTCCCTGTTTTGCTCGATTTTGGTTTGAATTTTTTATACGGATTTCTGGTTTTCTGGTTGGATTTGGATTTCAAATTGGATTTGGATTAGATTTTCCTTTGGATTTTGGTTAAAAGGTGGTTGAGCATGGACTATGCTCAGTAAGGCTTTGGAGAGACCGGGATTCGGCCTAGGACTTAGGCCATATGTTATTGGTTATTATTTCAGGTCGTCGAGTACGGACTATGCTCGGCAAAGGTTCGGAGAGACTAGGATTCAGCCTAGGACTTAGGCCATATATTATTGGTTATTATTACAGGTAGTCGAGTATGGAATATAGTCGGCAAGGGTCCAGAGCGCCCAGGATTCGGCTTAGGACTTAAGCCGTGGCATTATTTGGTGTTCAGGGACACTGAACCAGAAACACCATGGAATTACTTAAAATAAGTCATCAAGTGCGGATTGCGCTTGGAAAGAATCTGGAGAGGTTACGGATTTGGATGTTGGCCATGAACAGCTAAGGATTCGGGCATGGACCCGGAATGGTCCAGGATTTGGACATCGACCCGGAGAGGTCATGGACGTGGTTATTGGTTGTTGGATATGGGTGGATTAAAACTCTGTTGTCGAGTTCAGATGGATATGGATTTGGCTAAGGATTTGGCTATTGGATTTGGTATCAGATGTCGACTCAGAGTAGTCGTAGACATGGATAAGCATACGGCGATGGCGTTTGGATAAAATGGATTGGATTATGAATCAAAAAGTATGGATGTAACTAGCATACATACTTCGAATATCGGACTTGAGGCTATTCAAAACATACCTTCCAACAGCAAGGCACATTTTGGAGGGCCAATGTTAATCCCCATTTCGACAAGGCCACGGACAGGCGGATTTTACTAAGTCGACTTCATGATTATCGAGGTTAAAATATGATGGATTTGGCTTAGAGGGATGGAATTCACCTGGATATGCCACTCGGCATTGAGTTGAGGTTATGCCACTCGGCATCGAGGTGAGGTTATGCCACTCAGCATCGAGGTGAGGTTATGCCGCTCGGCATCGAGGTGAGGTTATGCCGCTCGGCATCGAGGTGAGGTTATGCCGCTCGACATCGAGGTGAGGTTATGCCGCTCGGCATGGATTTGAGGTTATGCCGCTCGGCATTGAGTTGAGGTTATGCCGCTCGGTATCATGGTAAGGTTATGCTGTTCGGCATGGAGTTGAGGACAATGAGGTTATGCCGCTCGGTGTCGAGGTGAGGTTATGCCGCTCGGCATCGAGTTGAGGTTATGTCGCTCGGCATTGAGGTTAGGTTATGCCGCTCGGCATTGAGGTGAGGTTATGTCGCTCGGCATTGTGGCTCGGTGGAAGGTCGCTTGGCATGGGACAAATGTGGCTTGGTGGAAGGTCGCTCGGCATGGGACGAATGTGGCTCGGTGGAAGGTCGTTCGGCATAGGACGAATGTGGCTCGGTGGAAGGTGGTTCGGCGTTGGAGGTATATGGTTCGATGGAAGGTCTTGATGGGCCTATACCATTCAGAAAGCCCAACAACTTAGGATTTGCCTATAAATACTACATGTGGAGGTTCAGAAAAGGGATCTTCGTTCCGTTCTCTAACTTTCTCTTCTCTAAGGCTACGGCACTCAGCCATAGTTAAGCTTTGGATTATAACTGTAATCAATTATTACAACAATAAAAAGGAAATTTCTGGAGTGGACGTAGACCGGAGTTAGTCGAACCACTATAAATCTATTTTTCTTTATTGCTTTCATTTTAATTTTCATTGTTCTTCATATTTATACTCTTTACCTAAACTATGTCTATGAGCTGTGACTAGTACTTGGCGCTTTAATAAGGATTTGGGTGTTAGTGACCAATTATAGCGCTAACAATCTAATAGTGCTTATCTGGGAAGATAGGAATTTCAATAGTTGATCTGAGCTTGATATTCAACAGAGGCATAGATATACAGACAGGCTTACAATATATAGCAAAATTCAAACCAGATTCTAGTTGAAACATCCATACAGACACATATACACCATCATCACACATATATATTAGCGCTAAAGATTTTTTCTTTTAAATGTTTACCCACCAGAAACTGAAAGAAGCAGAGAACATATCTATCTCTTTTGTTTTCTAGAACTTTGTTTTTGATCTGGCATTTCGAATTGATTTGCTTGTTTTAGATCTGGCATTTGAATCCTGTTTGTTTAAGTTGAGTTTGCTTGTTAAATTTGAAACCTTTGCTTTGTTGAATTTTTTGAAATTGTTGTTTGACCCTGAGAAGCTTGCAGTTGTGTTTTGATTTAAATTTTCTTTTGGTTTTGTTTATATGTTTAAGAAGAAAGAAAGAAAGTACTGAGGAAAATTTGAACTGAAGAAAATAAAACAGATTTTCTTTTTTAAACATTAGTTATATACTTAAAATTTTAAAAATAAGAGGGTCGCCACTTGTTAATTTAAGTTGCAATAAGCCTACAAATGTCTTTGCATGTTTTTATGGTTATACACATGTCCCTAATAATATTACATCAATAACAAGTGTTTAGTATCTCTTTTTAATTAATTATTTGTGTTTATAGATGTTTTAAATCATTATTTAATTAATTTCTTATATTTTAGATTAAAATGTTTATGTTTATATCAATTTATGTTTTATTTATATATTTTCAAAATACATTTCCCCATGCTAAATTTAAAAGAAAGAAAATTAAAACAAAAGAGATGGACATTAAATTAAATCTTATTTTAAAATTTAAACTTAAGTTATTATACCTATATATATATATATAAACCAAATTTATTTCAAGTACCAATTTTAGAAGAAAACATATTAAACTCTTATTATAATATACTATTTTAAGCTATCACATTTTTAAACAAAATAGATATTTACTTTAAGTTTTTTTTGAAAATATAAGATAAATTTTTAAATAGTTCTTTTGAAAATTTTTATATTAAATTCAATCATAATCTTCCAAATCATAATATATTCATAGATATGTGTGTGTATATATATATATTATAATTTGAAAACATTTTTATTAAATTGAAACCAAACTTTTATCCATAATGTATATACATATATATATATATATATATATTATAAATAGAATACATCTTAATATTATCTTTGAAAAGAATAATTTTTTCCAAATTAAATAATTATTAGTTTTGAAAAGAATAACCTAGCCAATATAAAATAATTATTAACGAAGATTATTAAATAAATATTGCCTAAAATTCCGAGGCATCACAACTTGTATTTCAGTTGTTATTTCACTTGAGTTGTATTTATTGATATAAGAATGTTAAGCCTGACTTGAGTGTTTTTTGTTTTTCTTTAAGCTCGGGTCAGACCGTGTCACATCATTTGAGATTTACCTTTGGAGTTGGAGCATTGCTTAGAGATCCATCTATCTATTCAGCTTGTAGTTATTCAGTTGATTCTAGTGATGCACTATGATCTTGTATTTCGACTATTGTATTTAAGACTTCTGTTGTATCTTATTTAACTCTGTTATATATATAGTAGCTTCAAGAACTACTATTCTTTTGTTTCCGCTGCTTATTTTTATATTACTCTGTGTCTGCGATTCTGTGACTATTTATTTACTTATATGCTGACTTTTGCTAAATATAAATTAACAAACTGGTATTTTGAGCAATTCAAATCCGACATGTGTGGATGCGAAGGATTGAAAATATCGGGATGTTATAAACCGTGCAAAGGAGACTATGGTGAAATTTTTGAAAATTTAAGGAGTTAGAATTTTTTTGGGAAAATTGGAAAAAAATTTGATAACTGAAATTTAGATTTTGAGTTATAATTCGAAAAGATAACTAAGTATGATTTGAAGCTTAGAAAAGTTTTTATAAGAAGTTTAACTAAACGATTTTTGAAAAGTTAAAAGGTTTAAATGATTTTGGTAATCTAATTTGAACGATTTGTTTTGGAAAAGTTAGTGGATTTTATGGCATTTTCTTACTCGGTAATTACGAGCGCGAAATTCTTTTAAGTAGAGGAGAATGTAATGAACTAGAATTTTAGCCATTCGAAATACTTATATTTAATTAATTTTAAATATTCATAAGTTAATTTTATAAGTTGAGTAACTTATATTTGAGATATAGTGATTCAATGGGATAATTAAATTGTTAATTTAATATTTGAAATTGCATAAATATTTGAATTTGAATTTATTATGAATAAAAATGATTTATAAAGTTGAATTAAATTCTATTTGAATTAGAATGATGTTAGAGAACTTTTAAAATTGATTTAAAAGCAAATTTATAGAAATTGAATGTTTTAATATTTAATTAACGTGTAAAAATAGTCATTTTTCGCACAATCTTGGATTTTGATGAAACTAGTTTTATTGGATCCGTAATGTTATATTATTGTAGAATTTCAAATTTCATGTCAATTGGATTTACGGTTTAGTCGTGACAAGCTAAAATGCGTAGAAATTTGTTTAAATAAATTTTAATTAAATAAGTTGATTCGAAAACCTATCTTTCAAATATGATCGAACTGGCTTTCGATATATATTCCATTGTGTTCGGAGTAGGGGTAAAACATTATAAATTCATTCAGCACGCTTCGTTTGGAGTTCGAAATTTTTTTGGGTGAATAGTGTCGCGAAATTTTATATGAAAGGACATCATTTCTTTCCATTTGCAACAACCTAGGTCAAAAACTCTAGCCGCCGCAATTTTATTTCAATGGCTAGAAAACATCGATCTTCATCCCCTCCTATCTCCTCATCCATTCACTTTCATGAGAAATGTTCAACTACAATATTGTAGAGGGTAGTGAGATTTTCGAGATCAACAGTCACAATCATCTAAAACAAAGCCAATCAACGGAAATTTCAGTTTGAAGGCAACATGTTTGCACAATTTTTCGAGGAGATGAGGCGATCAAGTTCATCGGCGTCATGGCCGTGGGTGGAGCACGGTAAGGGATACGTGTGGTGGTCCTTGATCATGTTCGAGGGAATCGATGGTGGGGCATTTCGTGGTTAAAGATGAGAGGCTATGGGTTGTTCGCGTTTGTGTTTTGCCTAGAGAGAAGAAAAAACGCATGTGGCCCGATGTGAAGAAGTAGAATCAAACGGCTGAGATTAAGGTTTAAAATCAAAATATAAATAAAATTGTAAATTATATTATATAAATTCGTATAAACTTTAAAATATCATAACTTCTTCATACGAGGTCCGTTTTTGACGAAACAGGTTGCGTTGGATCCGTATTGACGAGCACTACATTATAGAGCTAGTTTGGAGTTGTTTGGAGCTAGTGTAATTTTTGAGTAAAATTAAATGTCTGTTTAATTTTATGCGGAATAAAACACTACAACTGCTATTGGAACCAAAGTGAGTACAACTCACTCTTTCTGACTCACTGATATTTTTATATAAGTGAGAATAAATTTATTTTATGATGATTGATGATATTTTGGATGAGTTGTGATATTATATATATATATATATATATATATATATATATTGATTGGTATTTGGATATATTCCTGCCTATTGGAGCAGATGAGACCCTATACGTTCCCGTGTATGAGCGGATGACCTTTTGTACACACATCTGCCTCGAAGCGGACATTGTACATATTTTCTAATATGTATATTTGTTATAGGTGACAAGTTGGAGGGTTCCAACTGGATTCCTCACCAGTATTGGTTTTATTTACAGATATTGTGGTATATGCTGTATCATATGATATATGATGTTTGGATGTCGTGATTGATGTATTTAGTGCCATTGCAACATTGGGCCTATTTTTGGAATTTTAAAATTTATAGTGATGATTTCAAATTGAAATGGATTTTCACGTGATTTTGAAAATATACGTTTTATTGAATTTTGAATTGTTAATGAAATGGATTTATTTTAAATAAATAAAGGTTATAATTTTTATGTTATAAAAATTATGATTTTTTTTAAATGGAATCAAAATATGATTTTTGAAATATGAAGTTAAAAATTGTAAATCAAAATGATGGAGCTTTTTTATAAATTTTAAATTATAAAAATTATAAACGATTTATATGTAAGATTTATAAAATTGATTTTTTTATAAATCAAAAGTGATGGAATTTTAAAGGAGTTTGTAAGTGTTAAAATGAAGTTATAAATGGATTTTATGAGTAAATAAGATGTATAAAAGGAATGAATTTGTAAATAGATGATTTATAAGTGAACAAACATGTAATTAGATTTTGGCACATAAATGGGATATAAATGGAATTGGTTAATAAAGGTATTTTATAAATGGAAGTTTTTATAAAATATAAATGTGAATTTATAAACATTGTTTTATAAATCCGAAATCAACTTATTTGATGAGTTAAATATGGAAGTTATTAAAAGAGATATATTCACGATTTTGGACAGTGGATAGTCTTTTAATAAATATGTAGAAGTAATGAATTTGGTAAAAAAAGATATATTCACGATTTTGGATACTGAATAATCTTTTTAAATTAAATAAATGCTTTGGGAAGTGATATTTTTGGTTTGAAGATGTATTTAAAATGTGTTAACTATCGAATACGTGGACATTCATTATTGAAAAAAATGTTTTCGAGAAGTAAGGAAATGATGGACTATAACACTATTATTGTAGTAAATGATTTTCGAAAGGAAATGTTTTGTGTATTATATTCAATTTATATATCTATCTAATTATTGAATCCCTATACTAGTGATTTTGGGTTTTTGTAGCGGTGTTTTATGCAACATTCATTTTGACCCAAATAAATATGTTTAAGAGAATGTTTTCCTTAAAGAATAAAACATATACTTAATTCTGATTTAAGTATATGTAATATTTTCTAAGTGTTGAAAATAAAGAGTACTTATTATTAAATAAGCGTATGGAAATGTTTTCCAATATATTGAAATGTTGAAATGGTTTTGAGATTATATCTTTTTAAAAGATAACTTGAAGTGAATATCTGGCAAGTGATTTAATTATTAAAGATTAGTTAAAAGGGCCTAGTGATTGCTTATGGTGCTAGATATTTGTTTGTTTACTTTGATAGTTAAATAACCTACTATCAAATTTGGCCATATTAGTTCCTTAACTTGATATGGGAACTATTTTATCGTACACTTAGTACGTAGCCTTCTGTGTAGGCTTGATTATCGTTTGTGTTGAGGATGTTGATTCATGTAGTGCGGAGTATTACTCCAATCTATCGAGCTTCCTTCTTGGCCGAAGGATAGCAAGTTGAAAGTTGGAGAGTTGATAACTCTGCGAGACTTATTTTTTGTGTGAGGTTGAGAAACGTTTTTGTGTTGTTGGTGCGAAGACACCGGGATCGATTTATCCGATAACCACTTCAGACTAACATTTATGCTGCGAATATGCATATTGGTTGTGATGATGTTGATATTCAGGATTTTCCTAGTGGAGAACTGCTTGTTGATCGTTTGGGGTTAAAATACCAATATACATCCAGTAGCAGTAGTCTCTTCGTTATGAAATATCCAATGCAAGGGCTGTCGCTGCTAATCCTAGGGATTTCCCGACAGGATGTGGTAGGAAAGTACCTTCAGTTTGTCTTGTTCCTGAATAAGTTGTATGGATGTTTGTCTGACATTGCATTTCTAAAGATTACGTACATTGATTTTTACAATCGTACATCAGTCGTGGCTGAGAAGGCATCTTCTCTTATCTTAACACACTCCTTGAGACATACGAGCTCAAGGGTTGTATTTTTGTGAAAGGTAATTAGTAGTCAACGAAAATGGCTATGTGGCATTCTATGTGATGTGATATGGGATATGTGAAACGTAATCGTTACCTTAGGCCTCATCAATCGGAAATAGCCGAAACAGAGTTAGATGTAGCAGGGATAAGTGGGTCGCTTCCATCAAGATATGATCATACTCTTTTAGATATATTTCTTCCGGTATGACGTTCGGGATGTAAATTATTTTGGTTTATATGCTATGAAGGCCCTGGGAAAAGGTCGGTAACAATCGGAGGATGACATATTTGGTACTACCTAGTTATAGAGGTAGGCCAGTCTTGTGTTGGTAGAGGAGCTTTATGATGCTTCCTTTGGACATCCACCTAGAGGTGTACCCATCGGAAGGTAGTCTCTTCACCTGGTCATTTGTATGGAAATCCAAACTCCACTGCTTGCCTTCCATTTTGGTTGGTATACCCATTTTGTGCTATATGCTAGAATTTAATCATCGTAACAATTTCGTCTATGATTAATATTATTTGTATAATAGACAATATTATAATATAAGATGATTTGATATGAAAGGATTTAGTTATCATAAGGTAAAAACATGTCCACTTTTGTGTATGGGCGTGTCTTACGAGATACTTTTGTTTTGAAAGAAAAAATTTGGTAATTTAATAAATTTAGTTGAGCGTTCTCACGTTGGTTTACCAGATTGATCTGGGCATTCTTCCCTTTCAATGCACGGGTCAGACCGGTAGGTTCAGATTTGGTGCTTTTGGAGTTTCAGCAGGAGAGCTAGAGATCTTCATTTCATATACACATATTTGTTTTGATTATCTGCTTTGCGCTTTGTTGTTGTATATTATCGGTAATTGTAAGGACATGTTATTTAAATTTCCAGGCCGATGATTAGTGATTGATTGTTGAACTCTAATTGATGTATGTATATACAATTTCTGTTTTGTAAGGATCATTGATATTGTATTATATGTTTTCCACTGCGATGTGAGACTTTGTATTGTTCTGTTTGGTTCTCTCTTCTCTCTTTCTTCTCTTCTCTTCGTCTCCCTTCTTTTCTTTCTCTTGACTTCCCGTCAGCCTGTGCTTTTTAGGTCAGACATGTGTGGTTTATTGTCGATTCAAAGGGTACGGATTTACGGGTCGTCACACCTGATAAAATTCTTACTTTCTAAATCCCCTAACAACACCTTTAGCTCCTTCATCTCGATAGGTGTTATTCTGCTTGGTAGTCTACTCACTAGCTCTACTCCAGGTACAAAATCTATTCAAAATTTAATGGCTTGTTTCAGTGGTAGTCCTATAACGGGCTCAAAGGTGTCCACAAACTCTCTAACAATGAAAATTTGGTTCAGCTCATCTTCTTTCTTCATAATACCCAACAAAGCACTTACCCTAAAACTCGGATTTTCTATGGAGTATATAACCCGATCACTATAACTAAGGTGTCTAAGTGATATTTTCGTATCATGGCGAAATATCCTGGCATCGTATTTACTTAAGAAATTCATATCCAAAATAATTCCAAACTCTACGAAATAAAATACATGCAAACTGCAAGAAATATATGACCTAACAATTCAAACTCTAAGTGGTCACATCTATTCCAAGTGTCGCACATCCTTCTATCAGATTCGCAACCCTTAAGGAAGTAACTAGGTATTAGAGTTCTAGACTAAGCTTATCTACCAAAAAATGAGATATAAAAGAATGCGATGCACCAGTATCAATTAGGGCTCAAATTGACACACCACGAATTAGAAACGTACCTTCCCACACAGCTTTTCCTTTCCACTCAACTTCTGGTCTTGAGGTAGCTGGTTAAAGTGAAAACATCATGCCTTTTCCATCCTTGGCTAGTTCCTTTTTGTAGTTCTTATAATGTCCAATCTGATCACAGTTAAAGCATCTAACCTCTTTCTTATCAGCAGCTTTCTTCCCTTTACCTGTCCGATGCTTATGAGCATAGTGTCCCTTCTTTTCACACTTATAGCAAGCCTTCTTTTTCTTGGCTTCTCCTCCTTTCTGATCGTCTTTCTTACGAAAAAACTTTCTCTTCTGGTTTCGCCCACTTTGAGCTTCCCCTACTTTGTTACCATCATGAAAAGCAAACATCTCCCCGCCTCAAAGCCATCTCAACAACTACATCACATTGATCCTTAATATATGGCAAACTGGTTTAGTAAGTTCAGGTTTTAGTCTGCGAATGAACTTCTCATTCCTTTTGATAACTGTATCAACCGTAGCATATTCGTATCTTGATAGCTCCTTAAATCTGGTTATATACTCAAGTACTGTCATGTCTCCCTGCTCCACCTCCATAAATTTCCTAAGCAGAATTGAATTAGCAATCTCTGACATGAATCTTTCCTCAAATCTGCTTCTAAATTCTGCCTAAGTCATGGTCTCCTCATTAACTTTCAAAGTAACACTGTTCCACCAGTACAGTGCTACTTCTTGCAAATGTTTAGAAGAAAGCCTACTCTTTGGCTCATCATTATGCTCTGAATTAGCAAAGATCATTTCACAATGAAGTAAACAATTCTCCACTTCAATTGCATCCCAAGTCCCAATGAACAGCTTTCCCCCAAGCTTGGCATAATTTATGCTTAATACCGCATAGTTATTGTCCACCAGAGTTCCTTGATTTCCCCTTCAACATTTCCTTCGACTAAACTCACACCACCTCCAACCTGCATCATATTAACGAAGAACTGATACATAGCTCCCATATCATCTTTCTACATTCCTGCACCCACATTAGCAGCTTATGCCCGACCCGGATTCCTTCTAGTGTTTGGTCTGGCATTTCCATTGGCTGTGGTGCATCCTCTACAATTTTTAACTCTTCCACTCCTAGCATCCATATTTATGTCCTTAAAATCTGCAATCGATCCACTGCAAGATAAAGAAGAATAACCAAAGAAAGATGGGAGAACAGAGATAAAGTTTATAACTATATATAACAAATACAAGTACGTTACTATAGCGTTATCCCATGCCCCAATCTTTTCTCCGATTTCTTAGGATTATGTTTTCAAAATCATTTTAAGTTTGAAATTTCTTTTAAGTTTCCGAGACCCGATTGAGATTCGGATAGTAATTTTTGGGTATGAAACTATCTAATGACGTCTTAAAGCTATCACAGCAGTAGAACTCACCGAGAGCTTCGTTTTGATTGGTTATGGCTCCCGTTACTCTAAACGAGCCAATAGTTATGGCCATCCGAAGAACTGGTATCCATAGGGTGTAACATCTACGGTGCGAGATGCAACATCTGTCCAAAATGCCAAAACAGTGCCGTACGACTTTTAGAAATAGGTGCATGGCTTTGAAATTAAACAGTACCATGGTTCAACGCCGTCTAGGGATGGTATATTGAAGACCAGCCACGGTGATCCTGTGTTAACGTAAAAATTCACATGACGAAAAAACGAAGGGTAAAAAGCTTCTGAGACCCGATTGAGATTCGAATAGACTTTTTTGGTTATGAAACTATCCATTGACAGCTTAAAGCTATCAGAGCCGTAGAACTCATCGAGAGCTTCGTTTTGACTTGTTATGGCTTCCGTAACTCTAAAAGAGCCAACAGTTATGGTCGTCCGAAGAATCGATATCCACAGGGTGAAACATCTACGGTGCAAGGTGCAACATCTGTCCAAAATACCAAAACAGTATCGTACGACTTTTAGAAATGAGTGCATGGTTTTGTAATTAAACAGTACCATGGTTCACACCGTCTGGTGATGATAAATCAAAGACCAGCCACGGTGATCCCATATGACATAAAAATTCACGTGACGAAAAAATAAAGGGTAAAAAACTTCCAAGACTCAATTGAGATTCGGATAGTCTTTTTTGGGTATGAAACTATCCATTGACAGCTTAAAGCCGTCACAGCCGTAGGACTCACCAAGGTCTTCTTTTTGACTGGTTATGGCCCCCGTAACTATAAACGAGCCAACAGTTATGACCGTCCGAAGAATCGATATCCACAGGGTGCAACTTCTACGGGGCAAGGTGCAACATCTGTCCAATGCCGAAACTGTGTTGTACGACTTTTAGAAATGGATGCATGGGTTTGAAATTAAATATTACCATGGTTCACCACCATCCAACAATGGTAAATTGAAAGACCAGCCACGGTGATCCCGTTTTAACGTAAAAATTCACCTGACGAAAAAATGAAGGGTAAAACTCTGACATAAATCTTTCCTCAAACCTACTTCTAAATTCTGCGTAAGTCATGGTCTCCTCATTAACTGTCAAAGCAACACTGTTCCACCAGTACAGTGCTGCTTCTTGCAACTGTTTAGAAGCAAGCCTCCTCTTTTACTCATCATTATGCCCTGAATTAGCAAAGATTCTTTCGCAATGAAGTAAACAATTCTCCACTTCAATTGCGTCATCAGTCCCAATGAATGGCTTCCCTCCAAGCTTGGCATAATTTGTGCTTAGTACCATATAGTTATTGTCCACCAGACTTCCTTGATTTCCCCTTCAACATTTCCTCTGACTAAACCCACACCTACTCCAACCTACATCATATTCACGGAGAAACGATACATAACTTCCCTATCATCTTTTTGCATTCCTACACCCATATTAGCAGCTTATGCCCGACCTGGATTCCTTCTAGTGTTTGGTCTGGCATTTCCATTGGCTGTGGTGCTTCCTCTATAATTGTTAACTCTTCCACTCCTAGCATCCATATTTATGTCCTTAAAATCTGCATTCGAGCCACTGCAAGATAAAGAAGAATAGCCAAAGAAAGATGGGAGAATAGAGATAAATTTTATACTTATATATGACAAATACAAATACGTTCCTATAGCGTTAACCCATACCCCAATCTTTTCTCTAATTTCTTAGGATTATGTTTTCAAAATCATTTTAATTTTGAAATTTCTTTTAAGTTTCCGAGACCCGATTGAGATTCGGATATTCATTTTTGGGTACGAAACCATCCAATGACGTCTTAAAGCTGTCACAGCCGTAGAACTCACAAAGAGCTTCGTTTTGACTGGTTATGGCTTCCGTATCTCTAAACAAGCCAACAGTTATGACCATCCGAAGAATCGGTATCCACAGGATGCAATATCTATGGTGCGAGGTGCAGCATCCGTCCAAAATGCCGAAACAGTGTCATACGACTTTTAGAAATTGGCGCATGGTTTTGAAATTAAATAGTACCATGGTTCAACACCGTCCAGCGATGGCAAATCAAAGACCAGCCATGGTGATCCTATTTTAACGTAAAAATTCACATGACGAAAAAACGAAGGGAAAAAACTTCCAAGACCCTATTGAGATTCGGATAGTCTTTTTTAGTTGTGAAACTATCCATTGATAGATTAAAGCTATCAGAGCCGTAAAACTCATCGAGAGCTTCGTTTTGACTGGTTATGACTCCCGTAACTCTAAAGGAGCCAACAGTTATGGCCGTTGGAAGAATCGATATCCATAGGGTGAAACATCTACGGTGCAAGGTGCAACATCTGTCCAAAATGCCGAAATAGTGTCGTACGACTTTTAGAAATGAGTGCATGGTTTTGAAATTAAACAATACCATGGTTCACACTATCCAGTAATGGTAAATCAAAGACCAGCCACGGTGATCCCGTTATAACATAAAAATTCATGTGACGAAAAAACGAAGGGTAAAAAACTTCCAAGGCCCGATTGAGATTCGGATAGTCTTTTTTGGGTAGGAAACTATCCATTAATGGCTTAAAGCCGTCGCAGCCGTAAAACTCACCGAGAGCTTCTTTTTGACTGGTTATGGCTCCCGTAACTCTAAAGGAGCCAACAGTTATGGCCGTCCGAAGAATCGATATCCATAAGGTGCAACTTCTACGGTGCAAGGTGCAACATCCGTCCAATGCCGAAACTGCACCATACCACTTTTAGAAATGGGTGCATGGGTTTGAAATTAAATATTACCATAGTTTACCACCGTTCAAAAATGGTAAATCGAAGACCAGCCATGGTGATCCCGTTTTAACGTAAAAATTCATGTGACGAAAAAAACGAAGGGTAAAACTCTGACATGAATCTTTCCTCAAACCTGCTTCTAAATTCTGCCTAAGTCATGGTCTCCTCATTAACTGTCAAAGTAACACCGTTCTACCAGTACAGTGCTACTTTTTGCTACTGTTTAGAAGCAAAGCATCCTCTTTTGCTCATCATTATGCCTTGAATTAGCAAAGATCCTTTCGCAATGAAGTAAACAATTCTCCACTTCAATTGCGTCCTCAATTCCAATGAACGGCTTCCCTCCAAGCTTGGTATAATATGTGCTTAGTACCGCATAATTATTGTCCACTAGAGTTCCTTGATTTCCTCTTCAACATTTCCTCCGACTAAACCCATACCAACTCCAACCTACATCATATTAACGAAGAAATGATACATAGCTCCCATATCATCTTTTTGCATTCCTGCACCCACATTAATAGCTTATGCCCGACCTGGATTCCTTCTAGTGTTTAGTCTGGCATTTCCATTGGCTGTGGTGCTTCCTCTACAATTGTTAACTCTTCCACTCCTAGCATCCATATTTATGTCCTTAAAATATGCATTCGAGCCACTACAAGATAAAGAAGAATAGCCAAAGAAAGATGGGAGAATAGAGATAAAGTTTATACTTATATATAATAAATACAAGTACGTTACTATAGCGTTATTCCATACCCTAATCTTTTCTCTGATTTCTTAGGATTATGTTTTCAAAAACATTTTAAGTTTGAAATTTCTTTTAAGTTTCCATAGCCTATGCTCTAATACCAAGTTGGAATATCCCCTATCTTGAGGCTCGAAGCCAAGCGCTAGAAATGCTGCAGTCGTCCATTGTATTAACTTCGAGGACAAAATATGGTAATGTTAATGGTATCCATAATATCAAAAGCACAAGAATATGAAATAAAATCATCAATTTCAAAATCAACTTTTTTGATTACATTTCAAATCCATATTTCATATTTAGTTACATAACCCCAACATAAATCCTAGGTTTTGATCAAATATAATTATTACAAATTACGCCAAGAGCAACATATGAAGATGCCTCCTTAAATGATCAGAGTACTATATATATATATATATATATATATATATATCAATCATAAATACATCACAGCGGAAATAAAACTAAATAGCACATACATTGTTAACTTTGCCTCCTTCACGTCATCGGAAGCTTACTCGTCCAAACTGCTAAACCTAAAAACCCTTAACTCTTTATCTACTCAAACTAGATTTTGAGAACCCAAGAGTTTAAGGGGATAACATAAACTTCGAGTCAGACATGAAGACTGGTGTGAATAATATTATTACATCTCGATTTACTGATATTAAGCGAGTCCACGACACTTAGCCGAATGGGTTTCCCCTTATTAATATCCTTTTAAAAGCATATCTTTTGCAAATCAAAATCTTGTAATCAACAATCAATGGAACCTTTTGTCCACACTATTGTTTTATCTGGCTAACTATGAATCATTGGTTGACTCGAGCTTACCAGAAATAATCAACAATCTAACTTCTGTTAGACACCATACTGGGCTAAATGCCCTTAACTTTTTTCTTTTAGGTTTAACTGAAACTAATGGTTTTACTGGCTTACGAATAGCCTATCGTTATTCTGTTTATAGCCTTTTGTGTGCAACCTCATTTTAGTCCCATCCGTGACAAAGCCCTATACACTAGAATTTTGAATTTATTTTAGCTAGGGGCTAATAGCTAAAGTATAAGGCTCGATCCTACACCAGTTCCATCTGGTCTCTTAATATCCGAGGCATAAACTTAAGGTTAACTACCCCATTCACGTTTTATTTCTTGTCTTAGCGCTAACTACCTTGTTAAAATTTCATTTCCTTGTAAATAATCTTCACAAATGACTTACCCCTGAAATCATATCTTTATAAGACAAGGAAATCGTATAGTTTGCTTTACTCATTATTCCATGATGTATACTTTACAAAAAACATGTTGATGAAATCAAATCAAGGTGATTATATGTCCCTTCAAAGTATGTTATAAACCCTTCATAACTTAAAAGCTTTAGCCTACTAGGCCAAAACAACACTTTCGAAACCTTTGTTTGAAATCTTAAACAATCCCTTTCGAATTCATTGAAAGTACCCCTTTAAAATAAGTTAACAACTTTAACCTTGAGACACTAGGCCGAAAGGCCAAAGCGCATCTTCCGAATGTATTGAAAATATGCCTTTCGAAATCTTTAAAAACAAGCTTCTTGATTTAGCTTTACTTAGAAACTTAGACATCCTCTTTCAAAGCCATTTAAATTTGTCCTTTGTAAGCATTGGGAACCTTCCAATTAAACATTTACAATATGCCTTTCGAAAACATTGGGGATCTCCCCTTCAGAATAATTATTATAACCCTTTTGAAAGCATTAGATTCAAGTAAAGATTGTGGAAACATTGCTTCGAAACCTTTAATAAACATTCCTTTCAAAACCATTTGGGTTTAGCATTTAATATAACTAAGGGTCATAAAAGAATAGAGGTGAAATCAATGCTTTCAAAAGCATTGTTCCTAAGTAAAAGAAAGAGGATGGTTTTGAAACTAACCCTTTCAAAAGCATTAAGAAGGCAACTTCAAAGTAAGAAGGCGAAAGCACCTTTCGAAACAATTTTTTAAGGCTATAAAGAAAAGAGGCCTTAACTAGTTCGAAAGGTATGAATGAGGCCACAAGGGATTCGAATGGGTTCAAGCGGCTATCCCTTCGAAAGCTTCTTTTAAAACAAAAGGCGACAACTAATTCGAAAGCTCTTTTATAAAAACGAAGGCAAGGGCAACTAGTTCGAAAGCTTCCTTTTAAAAATAAAGACAAGTTACAGCCCCTTCGAAAGCATGACCTTTGATATGATCCTTCCGCCTTTCTCTAATGTGCTATGTACAAACTGCTTACTACCATGTGCATTAGTTTTGATTGGGCTCTTTAGCGAGTGTATGGTGTCGAAAGGTAGTAGATGGGAGTGGCAAAGTGATAAATCGAAGCAAAACTTATTTTTAGCCTTTAAAAGAAATTTCTTTTTACCTAAGTTGCCTTATTTATCAAAATGTAATTGGTTGCCATTTCTTTTATCAAAATCCTTTTCTAAAAGGCTACCTAACTCAAAATTATCAACGAAAAACATTTTAATAAATACGCCCTCCTTCTTGAATAAACATATAAAACATTTAGTCCCTTAAATTAAAATAATTATATAACCATAATAAAATACTTAGGAAAATCCCCCAAAAATCACCATAATTCACTTTCAATATGTTTTCTAACCTATTTAAATTTCAAACCCAAACTCAATATATAATTTCCTTAATTAATTTAAAGCCAACACTCGCTGTTTTCTTTTATAGAAAATTCATCATAAATCAACAATTGCTTAGAAATTATGAAACTTAAAACCTACCTCTTAAATAATGTTTTTGACCATATATCAAAGACCCAAGTCGTTTGGATGTCATTTAATAGGTATTCAAATCTAAACATATCATAAAATCTATATGAAGGAACATAAATCATCAACAAGTGTGTGTGTATACACACACATACATATCAACTTAAACAAACATAACATGGCATATTATTTGTAAAATTAATTCAGATCTAACTTGAAACCAAAATCAATATAAAAATGAGCTGTAAGATAATTGTTCACCTTAGTTTGGGGTTAAGATGATTGAGATTTGCTCTTTGATTAATTTCTTTAAGCTTTCTACTTGATTCTTGGCTTTTTTCCTTTTTAATTCCACTTAATAGTGCCGGCCGAGCTCTTTGGGGTTTTAAATTTGTTTATGAATGTTGAAACGAGTAAGAAATGAAGGTTAGAAGGGTTTAGGTTATAAGAATAAAGACTATTTGTAACGATCCATAATTTTCGATGATTTAAAGTTGTTATTATAATGAGGTTCTGGTAATATTATATCGAAAGAGATAGAAATTTGTGATTTATTTATGAAATAATAACCAGAATAAAGTGTAATTGTGTTAATGTAAGTTAATTAGTAACAAATTGAATGGACATTCGTATTAATTGAAACAAAATAAATGTTATAACTTGGTTAGGAATTCAATATAAGGTAAACGAATGTAAATATTGAATTATGAAATGAAAAGGTATCATAAATAGTATGAAATAAAATTAGTGTTATATATGAAATTATAACATGTGTCGGTAAGTAATAAACTTATAAATGTAATTAAAAGTAAATAGTAACAATTCTTATAAGTTACGTATTTATGTAATCCACTTAATTTAATTAGAAATTAACTGTGATTAAAAGAAATTTAATATTTGAATATTACCAAAATAGAAATTAAGATGAAACTGGAGAATATTAATGTGCTAAGATATAAACCAATGTTAATTGTACCCATGAGATGAAAATTGGTTGAATAACAGGATTTAAAATCAAAAAAATGGATTTATTGGAATTTCAATTGATAATTAATGAATTTATTAAAATTGAAATTAAATACAGTAATAGATAAATCAATTAACTTTGAATTGATATCTAAAGTATTTAAAGTACTGTAATTGTTTAAGAAATAAAAAATGATAAGATTCGTTAATTTTGGAATTGGAATTGAAAATTTTGATTTAATCAATTTAATATTAATTTATTTAATTAACTGAAATAAAGCCATTTTGGCCACTGATTCGGATTTCGAAGAAACCAGTTTCATCGGATCCATAACGATGAATTATTGTAGGATTTCAAGTTTCGTAACGATCAGACTTGTCGTTTGATCGTACGAGCTCGAAACGCATAAAAATCAATTCAATTGAAATCGATTTGAAATAAACTGATTTTAACGTAACTTCTCCATGCGATGGAATTAGGACTTCAAACCAGTTCGATTGAGTTCAAAATATTTAAAATCATCTATTTTGATATATGGGTTGACCCATTTTCATTCCGGAGTCAAAGCAGGCTTTTCGGGCCATTTATTGTTCAACTTTCCAAACCAATCGAGCCTATTCATTTCTATTTTGTTCTGCCTATATATATCGTTGTAAACCCAAGGTCATTTCTTATTTCTCATTTCTGTACAAATAATTATATTTTCTCCTCCTCTTTCAATGGCAGACAAAAACCCTATGTCATTTCTTATTTGTCATTTCTGTACGAACACTTCTATTTTACGGTTTGGATGAATTCTGAGACCTTTTGAATTTTGGGCTTAAATTGGATTTAAATTCAATTTAAATTCAAAAGATGAGTGTTTTAACCCACTCACAGCTTCTAAAATTTCTTATGTTTGTTAAATTTAATTTATGAAGTGATTAGGAATTAATTTATCATTGTTTGATATATTTTTAATCATCATCTCACTTAAATTGAATTTATTTGAATTAAATTGTTATTTAATTTATTATTGCACATAAACTGCCAGTTAAATACATGTTATTTATTATCATTTCTATATTGATATTCATTGATTGTTTTGGATGATGATTGTTATGGATGTCGATTGTTGATATTGGTTGAATGGATGTTTAGTTTATATCGTTATAAACTGCAAGTTCGTTATGGATTATTATTAATTCGAGATTGCGGATTGAAATGATATATAACCGTAAAATATTAAATTGCGGATTGAAATGATAAATATCCGTATCAGTTGACCCTAGGGTTGAGAATTATATACAGACACCGGAATGGTTAAATTAATTGATTTTAAAATCGTTTAATTTTTGAATTTAATCAATTGATGTTTTGGAATAAAATTTGATTTATATAATTAGTAGTATTATAGAAAAATTAAGTTTTTTGTTTAAATGTGAATTTGTTTAAAAAGGAATTTCTTTAAGAAATTAAACCGAAAGTTTTAAAGTTAAACTTTTTATGTATAAAAGAAATTCTATCGAAATTGAGTTATTAAATTTGTTTGAAAATAACATTGAAATATTTTGAAATCGGAGTAATATGTATTGATTTTTGAACATGGATTGAAACGATATGAAATTCAATAGTTTATTGAAACTTGGTTTGTCGATGTGGAAATTTGAAATGGTCCAAATATGTTGAAATGGAATGAATAGTTTAATTTGATGTTAATTTCAAAATTCATATTTTACTACGAACTGTTTTAAAGATATATTATTTTAAATTTTCTAATTATTAAGATTTTTAAATCTATTAAACTATTTAGCCAACATTGACTATATATATATATATATTATTTTAATCTTATTTAAACCAATTTAATTTATTTTAAACTAATTAAACCCTTTTTAATTTATATTAAATCTAGTTAATCTATTTTAAGCTATTTAATCTATTTTAATTATATTTAATCTAAATTAAATCTATTTAACTATCTTAAACCAATTTTAAAATATTTTACCTAAATTTAAACTATTCTAGAGCATTTTAACTGTTTGGAGCTATTTAAATTAATCTCTAAATTTCCAAACTAAGTACGTGGAAGAGATTATATTCATTTCAATTTGGTTTTAAAAGAAAATAAGGTTAAAAGATGTTATGGCATAATTTGGGATTTTGAATGTATAATAAACTGAAATGATGATTTTGAAGCAATGACTTAACCTGTTTTGGAAATATGATTTTCGGAAGAAATTATGAGTTTGAAAACGATATGATTTAAAAGTGATATAATTTTTGAGAGTATGATATTTCGTTATAAACTGTGAATTCGACTTTGAAAGGAAATATAATTATGAAACTATGACTTCAAATGTGATATGATTTCAAAGATGAATATGATTTCAAAAGTATGTAATGATTTCGAAAATGATATGGTTTGAATCGAATATGATATTTTTCTATCAATTATGAAACGAATTTGGAAATGTAGAAGTACCATCTAGTGTGTAATAAGCGATTGGTTATCAAAGAGACTGGGATCGGATGTTGTCATACTCTCTACCAATACCAAAAACCACTTTAACAACTATGTACATGGTGGAGATTCCAGAATGAAGTAAGATGGTGGCGACGATCCTATATGAGGTACATCCATGGACCCGACTCCGATGAGTTGGCTGAAGATGGCTAAAACATGAGTAATTGAGGGGCTGATGAGGTAGCTCCACTGGTCGAACACATTCCATTGATTCTATATTCTGACACTTGATTTATTCAGTGGCTACCCCTCTATTTTTTTACTCGAGAATGTGTTTCGAGGTGGACGGTATTTGCGGCTATGTGTTACCACCATTTGCCTCTGCCATTCTATGAGTCTCTTCCTTTTTGCAGTCCGGAAGTGTAATTGGCATATCTACCCTGGCATTGCCTAGTTGTGCCGTGTCACCTACCCTAGCACACCTTCTACAAGTTTGTTTTATGTCATACCTATGTGGTATCCTCTAGCTGCCCCAGTTTACGGGGAGTCATGGTACTGTATAAACTATTGGCATTATAAAATATGTTAAGGGGGATATGGGTAACGTCTTGACGCTATTTTAATAGTTTACTTTATTATAGACATTATATAATAGCGTATTACTACATTGTAGATAGTTTAACGGATCCTTAGGAGGTGTGAATCCTGAACATTCTCTTAAGTTACTGCACCCACGTTAGACACTAGATAGGAGATGCCAAAACCCGTAAACATCTCTGATACCGTTCCACTCATATTTATTTCCGTTGATTTAACTTACATAATATCTTTTAGTTTCTACTCGAGTGTTTTGTCTTTTCACTTCGCTTGGGTCAGCCTGAGCATTTCTGGATTTGAAGACCTTATCTCTGGAGGATGAAGACGAAGATTGTATTATTATTATTAGTTATATTATTCCACTACATTCATACTGTTCCACTGCATTATTATTTATATCTGTTATAGTTAACTCTGATTTTGTATTGTATTAGTATAATCAAATGTTTTGTAAACAGCTTCATGAACTGTTATTTGATTATTATATTTGGTCATTTCGTTTTGAGATTCTGATTTGTTTTATTTCTTTCTCCTTCTTTTCTTATTCACCCTAATAACAATCCGCTCTTTTGTATAGTTTGAGTCTAACATGTGTAGTTTATTGTCGATTTAAACTGTTCAAAAAGGCGGGATGTTATAGTTGGTATCAGAGCGAGGTTTAGCGATAAACCTTAGCTATATGGGGTCTGACTCTTTATTAGTAGGGTAGTAATACCCTATGATGAGTCGTTGAGCGTATATATATGAGGGAGCGTATTTGTTAGTGTTATAAAAGGTTTTGATATTGTGTTAATTTATTCCGTTTTGTATTTATAAATTCTGGTTGGTGCATAGGATGCTATGACATCGATAGGCATTTTTAAACACTTAATAGGACAGATCGACACAATATTTGTTTTGAAATATAGGTGAATGAAATAATTTTGCCTATTGTATATTTTTATATATAAAATAATAATTATAAAGGATATATATTTGGTTGTAATATATTGGTTGTTATGTAGTGAAATTTATGAATATAGGTTGGACATAAGATTTGAAAATAAGATAAATGAAATTTGAAAATTTAGAACTTAAGTTCCGGGGTATTTGAAATTTCTTTCAAATGATTTTGGAATATAATAATAATATTATTTAGAAGTATTTTATGATATAAATATTTTAATATAATTTGAAAGAATTGTTTTAAAGGAATTTTGGAATGAAATAAGTTATGTACTTCCCTCTCTGTCGCTGGAAAATAATTTCGGTGATGAGTCCACGCATCATCGACATTCATTTTCGAGTTTCTAAGTGGGAAGGCCGTTGTAGTAGTTTTACTACAGATTTATTTTGATAAACAAATATAAATTTCAATTTGTTTTAAATATAATTGGATATATGAGTTGTAAGTATTTACATTTTTCTATTATTTTTAAAATGATTTGAAATGGAACCCGCTATTTAGTTCTTATGTTCTGTTAATTAATAGTTTCAGTTATTGTAGTGAAAGGGAATATAACTAATTAATAATTGGAACCTCTAAATGAAATAAGAGATTAAATGATAGGTTATAAATGAAAGTACAAGAAATTTGAAATTTGTAACTTATAAAACAAAGGATATGATATTGAACATTCAATAAATTAAAAGAAATGAGATAAACTTGAGTAATTTTCAATTTACATTCTTTAACATATATAACTTACAAAAATATTAGAAGTTTTTATGTTTAATAAGAAAATGTAGTAGGATATTATACTAGTAAACTTAAAATAATGAAAGTATTTAGTGAAATTCTTTAATAAATAAGAATTTGGTGTTGTAGTTGTTATAAACTTAAGTCCTAATCGAAATGTACTATAATAAAATGTAATAAAAAGGAATTATGGTAAGTAAGAAATTATAAACTTAAGTTAATGAATTGATATGCTTAGTAATTGGATTGAACATGAATACTATAAATAAATGAATGTAAATAAATGAAATTGAGTAATGAATGAATGAATGTAATGCAATAAAATAAAAAAAGAAATTAATTTTTTTTGCATAATATGAATAAACGAAAATGAAATTTTGTAAGTAATGAATAGAAATAGATAGAAATAAGTACTGAATAAATGAATGTGAGCCTGTTTACAATGAAACCTATATAGTACTTTAAGAATTTGTTTACATATGTTTAATTAATTATACATAAGTAACGCATGTAATGAAATAAATGAAATTGAATGAATGAAATAGCCATTGTATAAATGAAACTAAAGTAAGATAAATGACGTGAAATGAAATTAATAAGAATAACCAAAAGAGTATTTGGCATTGGTTGTTTGTTTTGGCTTATGGAAGTGTTTGGGGGAAGGCACTTCTGATTGCTTAGGATGTATAAATAATCTATTGAGTCTTATCTAAGACTATTGAGTAAATGGTATACTTCATAGTTATTTTTCATTCTATGTGATTAAATGTGTCTAATCCTGAACAAACTATTTGTTTTGTTGATATGGATCGATAATTAATTTGTATTGATTTTATATGAAGACTATATGTTGGTTGCAAGTGATTGTTGTATTATATTGATTGTTTGTTAATGGTTGAAACAACTTTAAATATTTCATTTTATAATATTATTAACTCTTTTTGGATTATATAAGTGAAATACAGGTTATGGAAGCGATTGCTACCGCTTTTGGTTTCATAAAATAAGCGTTATTTTCTCGATAAATAGGTACGTTCTCGGATTATAGTTTTATAGTGTTATTATATTGTTTTTCCCGTTATTGGGATATATTATTGTAACGAGCCACTATTTTGGACCATTCAAATCGACAATAAAACCATACATGTTGGACTTGAATAATTCAAAACAATAGATTGTAATATAATTTGGAGCAAATAAAACCAATCACCGAATCATAGACACAGATAAATTAGAATAACTCGCAGCGGAAATAAAAATACCATAGTAGTTCATGAAGCTAATACAAACGCAGTCACAGAACAAGTACAAAATCCATAGTTTGAAAACTAAATACAACAGAAATCCCAATACATTATTGTCCACTAGGACATAAGCTGAATAGAAATACTTAAAAGGAAATAGATAACAACTAGATAGATAGTCTCCAACAAATCCTAGCTCCAGAAGGTGAAATCCAAAGCTGATACTCAGGCTGACCCAAGCGTAAAGAAAACACAAAACACTCGAGTCAGAACATGCATACTTATACAATGTAAACCAACTTAAGTGAACTGTAATAAAATGTACAAGTAACTTAAAGGATGCTTGGGACCTCCCATCCTTTAAGAACCCATTAAACTATTTATTATGTAGTAATATACGCTATTATAATAATGTCAAAGTAAAGTATAATATATTTAAAAATAACATTAAGGAGTTACCCAATATCCCCCTTAACACATTTTATAGTACCATTAGTCTGTACAGTACCGTAGTCCCTCCTGATTGGGGAGCCACCAGAGGATACTCCATAGGTACGACACAAAACCAAAATCGTACACGGCATGCTAGGGCAGGTAACACGGTACAACTAGGCAATGTCAGGGTAGATATACCAATTACACTTCCGGGTTGATGGTAATGTGTAGCAGCCACTACCGCCAACCTCGAGCCGCACTCCCAAAATCAAAGGTGCGCACCAATCAATCACAAAGTAATAGAATGGCATACAGAGAAGTGTGTCCAATAAGAGGAGCGACTTCATTAGCCCATCAATTGCTCTTATTTTAGCCACCATATGCCAACTCACGGGAGTGGGGTCCTCGTACATACCTCAATAGAACGTCACTACCATCCTACTTCATTCTGGAATCTCCACCGCGTACACGGTTGTTAAAGTGGTTTTCGGAGTTGGCAGAGAGTATGACAACTTCTGATCCTGGTCTCTTTAACAACCAAATGTTATTATTACCTATGGTTATCAATTTCAAAATTGTTTTATATTTCAAATCAAAACATATTCATCTAAACCATTTAAATTCAATGTCAATATCTTACAAATTAATATTCCTTTTCAAAGTTGTAGCATTTCTAAGTTCATTCAATTATAACAATTTCAAAAAACACATTGTATCATAGCATTCATAGCAATTGGAAAATGTGATAGTACGTAGAAATATTGTCTTTTCAGAAACAGTGGCATTAAGACAACATTATAATAAATATACTAGTATTTCAGAAATATTGTTTTTCAGAAGCAGCAGCACATAAAAAACGTTACTGTAAATATAGTAGTATTTCAGAAATATAGTCTTTTCAGAAACAGCAGCACTTAGAAAATGTTACTATAAGTATAATAGTATTTTAGAAAAACAGTACATTTTCAGAAATGGTAGCACTTATAAAATGCTACCGTAAGTATAATAGTATTTCAGAAAAATAGTACGTTTTCAGAAATGGTAGCACTTATAAAACGCTACCTTAAAACCACAACAATTTGGAAATACTTCCAATACAAAACTAAGATTTATTAATATTTCAAAAATATTATAAATTTTAGTTTTCTCCATTTTTAACTTATAAAACATATCTCACATTTCAGAAATATATATTTGGATACATTTAACTTATGATTAAATAAAATAAAATTTTATAAGTAAAATATCCTAATTAAACTATAATTCATTTATTAAGTCAAAAGTACATTATTTACTTAACTTTTTATCTTAACAAATAACGTAATACTTTAATTTCAAAATACCCATTTCATAAATAAAATATTCTTATTACTAAGTTAAGCTTAAAATTTCCATTTGAAAACTAAATTTTCAATTGTCAAGTCAAGTCATATTTTAAACTACATTTTAAACCATTTATTTACTTATACATTTTTAACTTATAAAAATCACTATAACATTTATTTAAATCATTTAAATCCAATTTAAGTTAAAATTTCATATTTTATATTTCAACCTACTTAATAATTTTCAAAAAATATTTAAAATTAACCACGGTTCTGTATATAATTTTCTACCGTAGGTCAAGTGATATAGATATTTATCATTTCAATCTGTAGTTTAAAAAGAAAAATCCGGGTTCTATCATTTCAAACCGCAATTCCACGTCAAACAAAATAACATAAAAATCGCTTGAGCCTATCATTTTAGCTCATAACGAATTTTTCCTATTCTAAAGTCCATTTGGGTATGTATCATTTCAACCCATAGTGATTCTATTCTAACAGGGAACTTGCAGTGTGAGAAACAGTAATAAAATAAACAGTATAATATGGCATATCATATCAGATGATGTAACAATTATATATCAAGTTATAACATCATGAATATCATATCACAGGCATATATAAATTACTATCATATCATCATCTACAATTCACATGTCATTGTTTCACAATTATGTAAGTACGAATGTCGAGAGTGACAAACTCACCTCTAAAGCTAGAGATCAAATTCAAAACACAAATTCAAACTCCGCAAAGCACGAAAAGGCACGACTAGGTTCGAGTTGATGATGAGCCAAGGTTCAGATCTTGCAAACAAATAAAATACAACATACATAAACATACATATTCAACACATAAAATGAATTTAACACATAAAATAAATTTTCAAAAATGAAATAAAAATGGACTCAACCAAGGCAAGTGGCTCGGCCACCACGCAAATTGGCTAGACCATCCACACATGGCTCGGCCATGACTTGATTCAAGGCAAACATGATCAGCCATGGTCCCAAAAGGCACAGCTATAGGGTAGAAAATATAAGGCAAAGCATTGGAATATGAAAAGGTAGGGGTTGCGGAATGCAAAGAGGCAAGTGCATATGAATGGTCATGGGTTCAAGTGGGTTCGGCCCTAGGCTAAAGTGGCTCGGCCATGGGCTAGGCTTGGTTCAGGTTTGGTCTATTCACAGCCATGGGAAGGTATTGGTCACGGCATGGCATGGAAGTGGCGGAATTGGTGGTGGTGGCCAAGGCTACAAGGAGAACAGGTGGTGAACATAGGGGTTTCGGCTAGGGTTTCATCATGGATTTTGAGGAGGTGTTGATCATGGGGTCAAGGCCATGGTAGGGGAGATGGTGCTGGTGTAACAACCCATAAATTTTATAAATATTTTTTAATTCAATTTAATTGAAAACTTTGATTTTTAAATCATTTAAAATTGAACTTTTGGAATTTTCCAATGTAATTTTGGATTTTGTTTATAATTTATTTTCCAAATATAGTAAAATAAATATTTTTTGAAAATTTTATATTTTGGTCAACTGTGGTCAAACTTTGACTTTCAGTTGAATTTTAAATTTGAATTTTTAGTTTATACTCTTTTTCTTTGAAACCGTATTTGATTCTAATCTTCGTGCTACTTTTCGTTTCGTAAAAATCCGTTTTATACTTTTTAAATTTGATAAATTTCAGCGTTTTACACGCGATTATTTTTAGCATTTTTCTATTTATTTTCTATTCTATATTTTCTACTTCATTTCTATTTTATATTTTATTTTCTATTTTATTTTGTTTGGACGTTTTATGTGATTTTATGTTATTTTTGTTTGATTTTTGGATTGGAAATTCTAATAGACTTAAGTTCCTTTTTTGCAAATGATGTAAACCCTTTTCAATTCCTAGCCGTTCAAAACATTTACATCTCTTAGCCATTCACTTTCTTTTGCCCTAGCCGCAATTCCTTTCTCATTTCACGTACAAAAAGTATTTCTCTCATCTTTTTCTCATTTTATTCCATGAAGAAAATTTTTACAGTAAGTTTTCCCATGGCTTCTCCTTCTTTTCCTTTTTCTCTTTTCTTTTTCTTTTGTTCTCCTCAAAGCATATGCTCGGACATACCCTCCTATTGCCGACTACAACCCTATCACCACCACCTTAGACCGACCTCAACCACCACCATCCCATCTCCACCCTTGCCGTGAACCATGATCCAAAAAAATACACCACCAAATCATGTTTCAAACCCTAGCCGAGCCTTACACCATCACCCTCCCATTTACTAGCCTCGGCCACCACATAGTCCACCTCCTTTGCCTTGCTTGGCCATGACCACACCCACTCCTAGACATAACCAGACCTGATCTAATCCCATGAACCTAGGACGAGCCATGCTAACCAATTGCCGAGCCAAAATAGCATAATGCCGAGCCCAAAACCCATGTTGCCTTGCATCTTGGCCTTCCCACTTAAATTTTGGTTGCCACCCTTTATATTCCAAGACTATCCGAGCATATGTGTCTTTGATCTAGTCATGGCCGAGCCATGTTGATGGAGATCTAGCCTATTTGAAAGTGGCCGAGCCACTTGTCTTGGTTAAGCCATACTTTGCTTCACTTTGATTCATATTTTGTACATTGTTTTGATTTAAAATCTTGTGTTGAATTTTATGTTTATGTATGTTGTATTTTATTTGTTTCCAAGATCTGAATCTTGGCTCTCCACCCACTCGAATCTAAGTCACGTGCTTTCCGAAGTTTATTCGTGTGTCTTTAATTGTTAACTCCGGCTTTAGAAGGTGAGTTTATCACTTTCGATATCCGTACTTATATAATTGTGAAATAATAGCATGTGAATTATAGTTGATGATATGATGGTAATTTATATATTCCTGTGATATGATATTTCATGTGTTAGAACCTGATATTTATTTGTTACATCACCTGATATGATATGACATATTATATTGTTTATTTTATTTACTGTTTCTCACACTGCAAGTTCCCTGTAGAATAAAATCACTATGGGTTGAAATGATACATTCTCGAATGGACTTTAGAAGAGGAAAAAAGCGTTATGAGCTGAAATGATAGGCTCAAGCGATTTTTATTTATTTTATTTGAGTTGGGATTGCGGGTTAGCAATGATAGACTTCGGATTTTTATTTTTAAATTACGGATTGAAGTGATACATATCCATATCACTTAACCTTGGTTAGAAAATTATATACAGACCCATGGTTAATTTTTATATATTTTCAGAAAATTATTAAGTATTTTTGAAATTTAAAATATGAAATTTTAACTTAAATTGGATTTAAATGATTTAAATAAATGTAATAGTAATTTTCTATAAGTTAAAATTGGATAAGTAAATAAATGGGTTAAAATGTAATTTAAAATATGACTTAACTTGATAATTGAAAATTTAGTTTTCAAATGGAAATTCTAAGCTTAACTTAGCAATAAGAATATTATATTTATGAAATGGGTATTTTAAAATAAAGTATCAAGTTATTTGTTAAGTTAAAAAGTTAAGAAAATAATGTACTTTTGACTTAATAAATGAATTATAGTTTAATTTGAATAATTTATTTATAAAAGTTTAATTTAATTAATCATAAGTTAAATGATATCCAAATAAATATTTCTGAAACGTGAGATATGTTTTATAAGCCAAAAATGGTGAAAATTTGAAATTATAATGTTTCTGTAATGTTGTAATAAACCTTAGTTTTGTACTGGCAGCATTTTCAAAATGCTATGGTTTTAATGTAGTATTTTCTAAGTGCCACCATTTCTGGAAGTGTACAATATTTCTGAAATACCATTATATTTACAGTAGCACTTTTTAAGTGCTGCAGTTTCTGAAATGTACTGTTTTTCTGAAATACCATTATGTTTACAGTAGCATTTTTTAAGTGCTGTAGTTTCTGAAATGAACTGTTTTTCTGAAATACCATTATATTTACAGTAGCACTTTTTAAGTGTTGTAGTTTCTGAAATGAACTGTTTTCCTGAAATACCATTATATGTACAGTAGAATTTTTTAAGTGCTGTAGTTTCAGAAATAAACTATTTTTCTGAAATACCATTATATTTACAGTAGCATTTCTAGGTGCTACAGTTTCTGAAATTGAACTGTTTTTTAAATAGAAATATATCTACTATAACACTTTATAAGTGCTGCTGTTTCTGAAAAATACAATGTTTTGAAGTGTTGTGTTGAACGAATGAACATAGAAAATGCTACAATTATAGAAACTGAATATTTGATTTGAAAGGATAACGACTTCATATTTAAACGGTTTAAATGAATATGTTTGATTTGAAATATAAACCATTTTTTGAAATTATAACCACGGGTAATAATAATGTTTGGTTGTTAAAGAGACCGGGATCGGAAGTTGTCATACTCTCCGCCGACTCTGAAAACCACTTTAACAACCGTGTACGCAGTGGAGATTCGAGAATGAAGTAGGATGGGGGCAACGTCCTTTGAGGTATGAACGTGGACCCGACTCCCGTGAGTTGGCATAAGGTGGCTAAAACAGGGGGGATTCCGGGCCAATGAGGTAGCTCCTCTTATCGGACACACTTCTTCGTATGCCATTCTATTACTTTGTGATTGATTGGTGCACGCCTTTGATTTTGGGAGTGTGGCTCGAGGTGGGCGGTAGTGGCTGTTATGCGTTACCACTAGTCCGGATGCATAATTGGTATATCTACCCTGGCATTGCCTCGTTGTGCCGTGTCACCTACCCTAGCGCGTATTATACAAGTTTTGTTTTGTACCATACCTATGGAGTGCCCTCAGACGATGTCCAGTACAGGGGAGATTACGGTAATGTATAGACTATGGGAATATATAAAATGTGTTAAGGGGGATATTTGATAACTCCTTAACGCTATTTTTAAGTATATTATACTTTACTTTAGACACTATTATAATAGCATATACTACTACATAGTAAATAGTTTAATGAATCCTTAAAGGATGGGCAGTCCCAAGCATCCTTTAAGTTACTTGTGCATTTATATTACATTTCTCGTGAGTTGGTTTACATTGTATAAGTACGTATGTCCTGACTCGAGTGTTTTGTGTTTTGCTTTACGCTCGGGTCAGCCTAAGTATCAGCTTTGGATTTCACCTTCGGGAGCTAACGGATTCGCTGGAGTTTATCTACCTATCTAGTTGATATCTATTTCCATTCAGTATTTCTATTCAGCTTATGCACTAGTGAACATTTATGTCTTGGGATTTCTATTGTATTTACATTTCAGACTCTGGATTTTGTACTTGTTTTGAGATTGTGTTGTAGTAGCTTCATGAACTACTATGGTTATTTTATTCCGCTGCAAGTTATTCTGATTTATCTTTATCTGTGATTCTGTGATTGGTTTTATTTGCACCAAATTATATTACAGTATATTGTTTTGAATTATTCAAGTCAGACATGTGTGGTTTTATTGTCGATTTGAATGGTCCAAAATAGTGCGTCGTTACATTTGGTATCAAAGCTTTGGTTTTAGGCAAACCATAGCCTACGGAGCAAAAACTCATTAGAGATAGGGTAGAAATAACCTAGAATGGGTGAAATCAAACTTGGAATCCTTTCTTTGTGAGAGAACATATTTTAAGGTATAAAATGATTTTTCAAATGATTTTCAAAGGATTTTCTTTATCCACCTTGTTAGTAATTTCTTTGTTCGGGATATTCAATTCTCATGGCATCTTATCTTATCTAATCTTGATTTGTTTCTCAATTACCTCTGTACTAAAATTCATTCTTGATTTTTCAGGATGAGTCGTAGGAATGCTAGAGGTAGGGGACGTGGTTTTGCCCTAGCTCCTGAGCCTGCTGCACCAGTTAGGTTCACTAAACTCTGTAAGGAATACACTGAGCTTAGTGGCACCAAGTTTACCGGATCTGAGAGCATTATTAAGGCTTAACAGTGGTTGAAGGATTTGGAGAGGATTTTCTTCGGTCTTGAGATCACTAATGCCCGGCAGCGTGAGTTGGCTGCTTGGCAGTTGAAGGGAGCAGCCTTGGATTGGTGGGAGTCTATCACAGCTCACACTGCTGAGGCTGACATTTCTTGGGAGTAGTTTAGGTATCATCTTTTGTTTGTTTTGAATTTGGTTCAGTTTTCTCTTTTTGAAATCTGCCTTATGTTCCTTTATCGAGCTTTAGGGATGCTTTTGTTGTGAAGTGGATGCCCAAGGTAGGAAAGTCTCAGCTGTATCGTGAATTCATGGATCTAAAACTGGGTGATATGTCTTTTCGTATGTATGAGAGGAAGTTCAATGAACTTTATAAGTTTGGCCCTAATCTGATTGACACTCCTCTGAAGATGAATGAGAAGTTCATTTCTGGTGCCCGTCCGGAGTATTATGATCGTCTCATCGCTCATGTGCATGGCCCTTTCACTAGTCTGATGGATATGGCCATTAGATATGAGAATCCTACTTCTAAGGATCCTCCAGCTGCTCTTTCTGCTTCATCTCAGTTTTTTCTGGTAATCCTAAGAAGAGAAAGCCCAATTTTCACTAGCAGAAGAAGAATTGGAACAGACTCTAGGCTTGGGATCTTCCTCATCTCAGAGGCAGTCGATAGACTTATCCTCCATTACTTGCTTCAGACGTAGTCGGAAAGGACACTATGCTAATAGTTGTCCTACTTTAGTTGGTGCTACTATCCCTCCTCCAGCTCAGTTGACCAGGCGTGATCTCTGCCACATTTGTCTGTAGCCTGGCCATTTCAAGAAGGACTGCCCTACTTAGCAGAAGGGCAAGTCCTTTGGTATTTTTGCTGTTACTTCTACTTCTTCACCAGCTCCACCTCCTGCACCTGCACCTGCTCCTAGTGATGATCAAGGTACACTTCAGGGCGCTTTTTCCCTATTTAATTTTCATGTTCGTATTCTGTTTGATACTGGATCTTCCCATAGCTTTATTTCCACGGACCTTTATGGTAAATCTGGCATCTCCTTTCTCCTAAGTTTGCTAATGAGCTTTTGTGTGTTTCAATTCCTGTCGGGGTTCCTACGAACCTTAGTAGGATTCGTAACCAAGTGAAACTTCTCTACTTTGATCACTATTTCAGTGGTGATTTCTATGTTTTCGGTTTTGATGCTTTTGATCTATTACTTGGAGGTGATTGGATGAAGAGACATGATGCCGTTATCTCTTGTAAAACCCAAACTGTTTCTCTTATGGATGATTTTGGTAATTCTTTGGTGATTCAGTGTCGCTGGCCTCAGCATTATGCCGGTAGTTTTATTCATTTTATTGACTCTTCTCCGGATGATCTTGATTCTACTCCTGTGGTCAGACTATATCCCGATGTATTTGGTGAAGTCACGTCTTTACCTCCTAAGTGGAAATTGAGTTCCGTATTGATCTTATTCCTGGAGCTCGACCTGTAGTTCTTCCTCCTAGAAGAATGGCATCCCGTGAGAATATTGATTTGAGGAAGCAAATTGAGGACTTGTTCTCTAAGGGTCTGATCAGACCTAGCCATTCAGAATGGGGAGCAGTAGTGGTTTTCGTCACTAAGTCTGATGGTTCTTTGAGGATGTATGTTGATTATAGGGAGATGAACAAGGTCACTATGAGGAACAGATATCCTATGCCTCGCATTAATGATATGTTTGATCAGCTCCATGGAGCTATTGTTTTCTCTCAGCTTGATTTTGCTACAGGTTTTCATCATCTTAGAGTTGCTGATGAAAGTATTCCCAAGACTGCTTTCCGTATTGAGAATGGTTTTTATGAATGGTTAGTTATGCCTTTTGGTTTGGCTAACGCTCCTGCTTTCTTTGTTGATTTGACGAATCATGTTTTTCGTGATGTGCTTAATAAATTTGTTCTAGTCTTTGTTAATGATATTCTTGTGTTCTCTAAATCTGAGGAAGAGCTTAAATCCCACTTGAGCTTTGTTTTGGGGACTCTTAGGAGTCAGTAGTTGATAGCTAAATTCTCGAAATGCCATTTCTAGAAAGATGATGTCCGAATCCTTGGACGTATTGTCTCTAGTAATGGAGTTTCCGTTGATCCAGTCAAGATCGCTGCGATCAATGTAAGTTTTTCTTCTCTTCTCTTTCAATAAATTGTTCATTCTATCTTTTTTGTGGTCCTTATTTCTCCCTATTCTGTTATAGGATTGGGAAACTCCTAGGACTCCATTTGACATTTGCAGTTTTCTTCCCCTTGCCGGTTATTATCGGAGATTCATTGAGAATTTTGCTCAGATTTATGCACCTCTCATTGCTTTGACTCAAAAGAATGCTAAGTTTATATGGAGTAATAAGTGTAAAGCTGCATTCAATGAGTTGAAGCGTACTTCCACACCAGTGCTTACCGTTCCAAATGGAAATGAGGGATTAACTGTATACATTGATGCTTGTCGTGAGGGTTTGGGAGCTGTTCTGATGCAAGATGGGAAGGTGATTGCTTATGCTAGTCGCCAGTTGAAGACCCATGAGGCCAATTATGCAGCTCATGATTTGGAATTGCTTGTTGTGGTTTTTTCTTTGAATCTTTGGAGGCATCATCTTTTGGGTGCTAAGTTTGAATTGTTAACTCCGGCTTTAGAAGGTGAGTTTATTACTCTCGACATCTATACTTATATAATTGTGAAACAATGGCATGCGAATTGTGGTTGATGATATGATGGTAATTTATATATGCCTATGATATGATATTTCATGATGTTAGAACCTGATATTTATTTGTTACATCACATGATATGATATGACATATTATACCATTTATTTTATTTACTATTTCCCACACTGCAAGTTGCCTGTAGAATGGAATCACTATGGGTTGAAATGATACATACCCGAATGAACTTTAGAATATGGAAAAATCGTTATGAGCTGAAATGATAGGCTCAAGCGGTTTTTATTTATTTTATTGGACTTGGGATCGCGGGTTTGAAATGATAGAACCCAGATTTTTATTTTTAAATTACGGATTGAAATGATACATATCCATATCCCTTAACCTAGGTTAGAAAATTATATATAGACCCGTGGTTAATTTTAAATATTTTTTGAAAATTATTAAGTATTTTTGAAATTTAAAATATGAAATTTTAACTTAAATTGGTTTGAAATGATTTAAATACTTGTAATAGTGATTTTCTACAAGTTAAAAACGTATAAGTAAATCAATAGGTTAAAATATAATTTAAAATATGACTTAACTTGATAATTGAAAATTTAGTTTTCAAAAGCAAATTCTAAGCTTAACTTAGCAATAAGAATATTTTATTTATGAAATGGGTATTTTAAAATAAAGTATTAAGTTATTTGTTAAGTTAAAAAGTTAAGAAAATAATGTACTTTTGAATTAATAAATGTATTATAGTTTAATTTGGATAATTTATTTATTAAAGTTTAATTTATTTAATCATAAGTTAAATGATATCCAAATAAATATTTCTGAAACGTGAGATATGTTTTATAAGTCAAAAATGGTGAAAAATTGAAATTATAATGTCTTTGAAATGTTGTAATAAACCTTAGTTTTGTAAAGGCAGCATTCAAAATGCTGTGGTTTTAAGGTAGCATTTTCTAAGTGCTACCATTTCTGAAAGTGTACAATATTTCTGAAACACCATTATATTTACAGTATCACTTTTTAAGTGCTGTAGTTTTTGAAATGAACTGTTTTTCTGAAATACCACTATATTTATAGAAGCATTTTTTAAGTGCTGTAGTTTCTAAAATGAACTGTTTTTTCTGAAATACCATTATATTTACAGTAGCATTTTTAAGTGCTGTAGTTTTTGAAATGAACTATTTTTCTGAAATACCATTATATTTACAGTTGCATTTCTAAGTGCTGCAGTTTTTGAAATTGAACTGTTTTTGAAATACTAATATATCCGCTGTAACACTTTATAAGTGCTGCTGTTTCTGAAAAATACAATGTTTAAAATTGTTGTAATTGAATGAATGAACTTTGAAAATGCCACAATTCTAGAAATTTAATATTTGATTTGAATGGATAACGACTTCATATTTAAGTGGTTTAAATGAATATGTTTGATTTGAAATATAAACCATTTTTTTGAAATTATAACCACTGGTAATAATAACGTTTGGTTGTTAAAGAGACCGGGATCGGAAGTTGTTATACTCTCTACCAACTTCGAAAACCACTTTAACAACCGTATACGCGGTGGAGATTCCAGAATGAAGTAGGATGATGGCGACGTCCTATGAGGTACAAACGTGGGCCCGACTCCCATGAGTTGGCATAAGGTGGCTAAAACAGTAGCGATTCCGGGACAATGAGGTGGCTCCTCTTATCGGGCACACTTCTTCGTATGCCATTCTATTACTTTGTGATTGATTGGTGCACGCCTTCGATTTTGGGAGTATGGCTCGAGGTTGGCGTAGTGGCTGCTAGGTGTTACCACCAGTACGGATGCGTAATTAGTATATCTATCCTGGCATTGCCTCGTTGTGTCGTGTCACCTACCCTAGCACGCCTTATACGAGTTTTGTTTTGTACCATACCTATGGAGTGCCCTCTAACGATGCCTAGTACATGTGAGATTATGGTACTGTAGAGACTATGAGAATATATAATAGGGGGGATACTGGGTAACTCCTTAATGCTATGTTTAAGTATATTGTACTTTACTTTAGACACTATTATAATAGCGTATATTACTACATAGTAAATAGTTTAACGGATCCTTAAAGGATGAGCAGTCCCAAGCATTTTTAAGTTACTTGTGCATTTATATTACAGTTCACTTGAGTTGGTTTACATTGTATAAGTATGTATATAGTGACTTTAGTGTTTTGTGTTTTTCTTTATGCTCGGATCAACCTAAGTACCAGCTTTGGATATCACCTTTTGGAGCTAAAGGATTCGCTGGAGTTTATCTACCTATCTAGTTGTTATTTATTTCCATTCAGTATTTCTATTCAGCTTATGTACTAGTGAACATTTATATCTTGGGATTTCTATTGTATTTACTTTTCAGACTCTGGATTTTGTACTTGTTTTGAGACTGTGTTTGAGACTGTGTTGTAGTAGCTTCATGAACTACTATGGTTATTTTATTTCTGTTGTGAGTTATCCTGATTTATCTGTGTCTGTGATTCTGTGATTGGTTTTATTTGCTCGAAATTATATTACAATCTATTGTTTTGAATTATTCAAGTTATACATACGTGGTTTTATTGTCTATTTTAATGGTCCAAAATAGTGGGTAGTTACAGCTGGTGGTGCTGGCCGAACAGAAGTTGGTGGTGATGAAGGAAGATGGTCGGCAAGGGCTAGGGGATGGTGATGGCCGAGCATGGCTTTGAGGAGAACAAAGAAAAAGAAAAGAGAAAAAGGAAAAGAGGAAGACATAAAAAAACTTACTGTAAAATTTTTAGTTAGTAGATGAAATGCGAAATGAGATGAGAAACAGATGTTTGAGCCGGAAGTGAAAAAGAGAAGCGAACGGCTAGGAGACTAAATGCTTTGAACGGCTAGAAAATGAAGAGCTTTACTTCATATCTAAGAAAAGAAACTAAGTTTTTTGAATTTCCAAACCCAAAATCCAAATAAAAATCAAATGGAAAAGTCCAAACAAAATAGAAAATAGAAACTAAAATATAAAATAGAAATGAAGTAGAAATTATAGAATAGAATATAAATAGAAAAATGCTGAAAATAATCACGTGTAAAACGCTGAAATTTATCAAATTTGAAAAGTATAAAACGGAATTTGACAAACCGAAAAGTAGGACGAATATCAGAATTAAATACAGTTTGAAAGAAAAAGATTAGCAATTAAAAATTCAAATTTAAAAATTTCAACTAAAGGTCAAAGTTTGACCGCAGTTGACCAAAATATAAGATTTTCAAAAAATATTTATTTTATTATATCTGGAAATTAAATTATAAACAAAATCCAAAATTACATTGGAAAATTCCAAAATTTCAATTTTATTTTAAATGATTAAAAATCAAAGTTTTCAAAATAATTGAATAAAATATTTATTAAAATTTTAGGTTGTTACACTCTCCCCCACTCAAAACTTTTCATCCTCGAAAAGAAGCGAGGCACGAAAACAAAGAAAGATAAGATAGAAAAGCAAATAGTACCGGAAATAAACAATTCTGGATTCGAAGCACGCATGCTCTCCTCCATCTCCCAGGTACAATTCCGATCATCCGTATTCCACTGCACTTTGACTAGGTTGACAGATTTCCTTCTCAGCTGCTTCATACCTCTTTCGATAATACGAAGTGGCTTCCTCTCGATAGTAAGGTAAGGCTGAATATCCAAACTCTCGAGAGCCGAAGGCTGGACAATCAAAGATGGATCATGCAGATATCGGCGAAGATTCGAAACATGGAATACATTATGCGCTCCAGATGACTTCTTAGGAAAATCCATACGATAAGCTAAAGAACCAATCCTCTCAGAGATACAAAAAGGAACAATAAATCTAGGAGCAAGCTTCCCTCTCCGACCAAACCGAATCACATTCCTTAAGGGAGAGACCTTAAGGAAATCCAGATCACCAACAGAAACTCTAAACTCCTCCTACGACGATCAGCATACTTCTTCTGCCTATCCTGAGCACTCCTCATCTTCCTCTTAATCTCCTCAACCTTTTCAGAAGCCTCTAAAATCACATAAGGACCAAGAACCGAACGATTATCGAATTCAATCCAGCAAGATGGATATCAGCAAGGTCTTCCGTAAAGGGCAGCAAACTGAGACATTTCAATACTAGCCTGAATTCGAAGACGAAATGAGATAGATAAAAGATCAAGATAAGATCAAAAATAGAAGACTGAAAATATACCTAATAACTGTTGTTATAGGTGAATTCAACAAGATGGAGATGATCTTCCTAAGATCCTCTATAATCAAGAACACAAGCATGAAGAAGATCCTCAAGAATTTGATTTACTCTTTCCGTTTGACCATTATTCTGCGAATGGTAACCAGTGCTCACAACTGACTGGTAAAGATAGGATCTTGATCACAAATAATGTTGATAGGGATACCATGGAGACGAACAATCTCCCTCATATAAATCTCAGCCAAACTTGAAGTTGACGGGTAGATTTAACCGGAATGAAATGAGCTAATTTGGTCAATCTATCCACAATAACCCAAATACTCTCATTACCCCTCCTAGTCCTTGGTAAACCATCATATAAAACCCATGGAAACCTATTCCCATTTCCAATTGAAAACCTCAAGGGGCTACAACAAAGCAGGGGTCTTCTAGTGATCTGCCTTGACTTGCTAACAAGTCGCACATCTACTAACAAAGATAGAGATATCTTGCCTCATACCACTCCACCCATAAAGCTTCTTCATATCCTAAAACATCTTCGTCACACTAGGATGAATAGAAAGTCTGGATCGATGGTTTTCCCAAAGTAGCTCTTGCCTCAATCCATCAACATACACGACACAAATCTAATTATTAATCCTCAAAATACCTTTATCATCGATCTAAGCTCCACTACCATTAGGACTACCACTACCAACTCTGCTACGAACACTCTCCTTCATACGCCTAAGCATCTCATCCTCATCCTGCTTAGCAATGATATGATCCAAAAGAGGTGAAGAAGAAACAACAAGCTGACACAACATAGCCTTCTTCCGACTCAAAGCATCGGCTACAACATTAGCCTTCCCAGGGGTATAGCTAATGTCGAGATCATAAGCAAGAACCTCAAGCCACCTAAGCTGATGTTGATTCAAATCCTTCTGCGTGAAGATATACTTCAAAGACTGATGATCAGTAAAGAGCTCAAACTTAGCACCCAAAAGATGATGCCTCCAAAGCTTTGAAGCAAAAACCACATCAAGCAATTCCAAATCATGAGCTGCATAATTAGCTTCATGGGTCTTCAACTGGCGACTGGCAAAAGCAATCACCTTCCTATCTTACATAAAAACAGCTCCTAAACCTTCACGACTAGCATTAGTTCATACCTTTAATCCCTAATTTCCATTTAGAATGGTTAGCACTAGTGCGAAAGTAAGCTTACGCTTCAACTCATTGAATGCATCTTTACACTTATCGTTCCATATAAACTTAGCATTCTTTCGAGTCAAAGTAGTGAGAGGTGCAGCAATCCGAGTAAAATTCTCAATGAATCTCTGATAATAACCGGCAAGGCCTAGAAAACTGCAAATATCAGATGGAGTCCTAGGAACTTCCTAATCCTATAACTGAATAGGGAGAAATAAAGACTACAGAAAAGATAGAATGATCAAATTAGAGAAAGTGAAGAAAGGAAAGACTTACATTGATCGTAGTGACCTTGATTGGATCAACAGAAACTCCATTACTAGAAACAATATGCCCAAGAAATCGGACTTCATCCATCTATAAATGGCATTTCGATAATTTATCCTTCAAATGATGATTTCTAAGAGTCTCCAGAACAAATTTCAAATGCGACTCATGCTCATCCCTTGACTTAGAGAAGACAAGGATATCATCAACAATGACTAGAACAAACTTATTAAGCACATCACGAAAAACATGGTTCATCAAATCAACAAAGAAAGCAGGAGCATTAGTCAAACCAAAAGGCATAACTAACCATTCATAGAAACCATTCTTAGTACGGAAAGCAGTCTTGGGAATACTCACCTCAGCAACTCTGAGCTGGTGAAAACCTATGGCAAGATCAAGCTGAGAGAAAACAGTAGCTCCATGGAGCTGATCAAACATATCATTGATGCGAGGCATAGGATATCTATTCCTCATAGGGAGCTTGTTCGGCTCCCTATAATCAACACACATCCTCAAAGAACCATCTGAATTAGTGACAAAAACTATCGTTGCTCCCCATTTTGAATGGCTAGCTCTGATCAGACCTTTGGAGAATAAGTCCTCAATTTGCTTCCTCAACCCAACCTTTTCACGGGGTGCCATTCTTTTAGGAGGAAGAACTACAGGTCGAGCTCCAGGAATAAGATCAATATGAAAATCAATTTCCCGCTTGGGGGGTAAAGCAGTGATACACCAGGATAGAGTTTGACCACATGAGTCGAATGGATATCACCAGGAGGAGAATTAAGAGAATAAATATAGCTGCCAGCAAAATCCTGGGGCAAACAACACTGAATCACCAAAGAATTACCAAAATCATCAACAAGAGAGACAGTTCGGGTTTTACAAGAGATAACGGCATCATGCCTCTTCAGCCAATCACCTCCAAGCAATAGATAAAAGCATCAAAACCCAAAACATAGAAATCACCACTGAAACGCTGATCAAGGTAGAGAAGCTCCACTTGCTTACACATCCTACTAAGATTCGCAGGACCATCAATAGGATATGAAACACACAAAGGCACAGAAGAAAACTAGGGAGAAAGGAGATGCTCAAATTTATCACAAAGATCAATAGAAATAAAACTATGAGAAGATGCAGTATAAAAAAGAACACGAACGGGAAAATTAAACAGAGAAGAAGAGCCTTGAAGAGTACCTTGAGTATCACTAGGAGCAGGGGCAGGTGTAGGTGGAGCTGGTGAAGAAGCAGAGGTAACAACAAAAATACCAGAAGATTTTCCCTTCTCTTGAGTAGGGCAGTTGTTCTTTAAATGGCCATGCTGTAGACAAATGTGACAGAGATCGCACCTGGTCAACTGAGCTGGAGGAACTGCAGCACCAACTAAAGTAGGACAACTATTAGCAATGTGTCCCTTTCGATCACATCTGAAGCAAGTAATAAAAGAAAAGTCGATAGACCGCCTCTGCGAAGAAGAAGATCCTAAACCTGGAGTCTTGTTCCGATTCTTCTTCTGCTGATGAAAGTTGGGCATTCTCTTCTTAGGATTACCAGAAAAGGACTGAGATGAAGCAGCATGAGCAATTAGAGGATCCTTAGAAGTAGGGTTCTCATATATAATGGCCATATCCATCATACTAGTGAAAGTGCTATGCACATGAGCGATGAGACTATCATAATACTCTAGATGGGCACCAGCAATGAACTTCTCATTCTTCTTGAGATAAATGTTAATCAGATTAGGGCCAAGCTTCGAAAATTCATTGAACTTCCTCTCATACTCAGAAAATGACATATCACCCTGTTTCAGATCCATGAATTCCCGATACAGCTGAGACTTCCCTACCTCGGGCATCCACTTCACAACAAAAGCATCCCTAAAGCACGATAAAGAACATAAGACAGATTTCAAAAAGATAAAATTGAGCCAAATCCCAAACAATGGGAGATGATACCTAAACTGCTCCCAAGAAATGTCAGCCTTGGTACTGTGAGCTGTAATAGACTCCCACCAATCCAAGGCTGCTCCCTTCAACTGCCAAGCTGCCAACTGACGCTACTGGGCATTAGTGATCTCAAGACTGGAGAAAATTCTCTCCAATCCCTTCATCCACTGCTGAGCCTCAATAATGCTCTCAGATCCAGTAAACTTGGTACCACCAAGCTCAGTGTATTCCTTACAGAGAGTAGTGAACCTAACTGGTGCAGTAGGCTCAAGTGCTAGGGCAATACCACGACCCCTACCTCTAGCATTTCTACGACTCATCCTAAAAAATCAAGAACGAATTTTAGGACAGCGGTAATTGAGAAACAAAGACAAGATTAAATAAGATAAGATAAGATTAGATTCAACTTGAATGAATATCCTAAACAAAGAAATGACTAACAAGATAGATAAGGAAAGGGAAGAAGTTAAGAAAATTTGATTTCGAAACAAGAAAAGTTTATGTCAATTTTTTTTTGAAAATCATTTGAAAAAAAAAACCATTATATACTTTAAAATACGTTCTCTCATAAAGAAATGATTCGAAGATTGATTTCACTCATTCTAGGGTATTTCTACCCTATCTCTAATGAGTTTTCGTTCCGTAGGCTAAGGTTTGCCTAAACCAAAGCTATGATACCAAATGTAATGACCCACTATTTTGGACCATTCAAATCGACAATATAACCACACATGTCGGACTTGAATAATTCAAAACAATAGATTGTAATATAATTTGGAGCAAATCAAACCATCAAAGACACAGATAAATCAGAATAACTCACAGCGGAAATAAAAATACCATAGTAGTTTATGAAGCTACTATAAACAAAGTCACAGAACAAGTACAAAATCTAGAGTCTGAAAAGTAAATACAACAGAAATCCCAATACATAATTGTCCGCTAGTACATAAGCTGAATAGAAATACTAAAAGGAAATAGATAACAACTAGATAAATAGTCTCCAGCAAATCCTAGCTCCAGAAGGTGAAATCCAAAGCTGATACTCAGGCTGACCCGAGCGTAAAGAAAACACAAAACACTCGAGTCAGGACATACATACTTATACAATGTAAACCAACTCAAGTGAACTATAATAAAATGTACAAGTAACTTAAAGGATGCTTGGGACTGCCCATACTTTAAGGATCCGTTAAAATATTTACTATGTAGTAATATACGTTATTATAATAATGTCTAAAGTAAAGTATAATATATATATAAAAATAGCGTTAAGGAGTTACCCAATATCCCCCTTAATACATTTTTTAGTGCCAGTTGTCTATACAGTACCGTAGTCCCTCCTGATCGGGAAGCCACCAGAGGATACTCTATAGGTATGTCACAAAACCAAAATCATACAAGGCGCTCTAGGGTAGGTGACATGACACAACTAGGCAATGACATGGTAGATATACCAATTACACTTCCGGGCCGGTGGTAACGCGTAGCGCCCACTACCACCCAACTCGAGCCACACTCCCAAAGTCAAAGGTGTGCACCAATCAATCACAAAGTAATAGAATGGCATACGAAGTAGTGTGCCCGATAAAAGGAGCGACGTCATTAGCTCGTCAATTGCTCCTGTTTTAGCCACCTTATGCCAACTCACGGGAATCGGGTCCATGTACATACCTCAATAGAACGTTGCCACCATCCTACTTCATTCTGGAATCTCCACCGTGTACATGGTTGTTAAAGTGGTTTTCGGAGTTGGCAGAGAGTATGACAACTTTTGATCCCGGTCTCTTTGACAACCAAACGTTATTATTACCCGTGGTTATAAATTTCAAAATGTTTTATATTTCAAATCAAAACATATTCAGTTAAACCATTTAAATTCAATGTCAATATCTTACAAATTAATATTCATTTCCAGAGTTGTAGCATTTCTAAGTTCATTCAATTATAACAATTTCAAAAAATCACATTGTATCATATCATTCGTAGCACTTGGAAAATGTGATAATACATAAAAATATTGTCTTTTTAGAAACAACAGCACTTAGAAAACGTTACTATAAATATACTAGTATTTCAGCAATATTGTTTTTCAGAAACAACAGCACTTAGAAAACGTTACTATAAATAAAGTAGTATTTCAGAAATATAGTTTTTTCAGTAACAGCAGCACTTAGAAAACGTTACTGTAAGCATAATAGTATTTCAGAAAAACAGTACATATTCAAAAACGGTAGCATTTATAAAACACTACCGTAAGTATAATAGTATTTCAAAAAAGACAGTACATTTTCAGCAATGGTAGCATTTATAAAACTCTACCGTAAGTATAATAGTATTTCAAAAAAACAGTACATTTTCAGCAATGGTAGCACTTATAAAACGCTACCTTAAAACCACAGCAATTTGGAAATGCTGCCAATACTAAACTAAAATTTATTAACATTTCAGAAACATTATAAATTTCAATTTTCACCATTTTAACTTATAAAATATATCTCACGTTTCATAAATATTTATTTAGATATCATTTAACTTATGATTAAATAAAATAAAATTTTACAAATAAAATATCCAAATTAAACTATAATTCATTTATTAAGTCAAAAGAACATTATTTACTTAACTTTTACCTTAACATATAACGTAATACTTTAATTTTAAAATACCCATTTCATAAATAAAATATTCTTATTACCGTGTTAAGCTTAAAATTTCCATTTGAGAAGTAAAATTTCAATTATCAAGTTAAGTCATATTTTAATTACATTTTAAAACATTTTTTACTTATGCATTTTTAACTTATAAAAATCACTATAACATTTATTTAAATCATTTAAATCCAATTTAAGTTAAAATTTCATGTTTTATATTTCAAAATACTTGATAATTTTTAGGAAATATTTAAAATTAACCATGGGTCTGTATATAATTTTCTAACCAAGGTCAAATGATACGGCTATGTATCATTTCAATCCGTAATTTAAAAGGAAAAATCCGGATTCTATCATTTCAAACTCGCAATCCCAAGTCAAACAAAATAAAATAAAAATCGCTTGAGCCTATCATTTCAGCTCACAATGATTTTTCCCTATTCTCAAGTCTGTTCGGGTATGTATCATTTCAACCCATAGTGATTCTATTCTAACAGAAAACTTGCAGTGTGAGAAACAGTAATAAAATAAACAGTATAATATGACATATCGTATTAGGTGATGTAACAATTATATATCAGGTTCTAACATCATGAAATATCATGCTACAAGCATATATAAATTACCATCATATCATCATCTACAATTCAAATGTCATTGTTTCACAATTATATAAGTACGAATGTTGAGAGTGATAAACTCACCTCTAAAGCTAGAGATTAAATTCAAAACACAAATCCAAACTCCGCAAAGCACGAAAAGGCACAACTAGATTCAAGTGGATGATAAGCCAAGATTCAGATCTTGCAAACAAATAAAATACAACATACATAAACATACATATTCAACACATAAAATGAATTCAACACATAAAATAAATTATCAAAAATGAAATAAAAATGGACTCAACCAAGGCAAGTGGCTCGGCCACCATACAAATTAGCTAGACCATCCATACATGGCTTGGCCATGACTTGATTCAAGGCAAACATGATCGGCCATGGTCCCAAAAGGTGCGGCTATGGGGTAGAAAATGGAAGGCAAAGCATTGGAATATGAAAAGGTAGGGGTTGTGGAATGCAAAGAGGCAAGTGCATATAAATGGTCATGGGTTCAAGTGAGTTCGACCCTAGGATAAAGTGGCTCAGCCATAGGCTAGGCTTGGGTCAGGTCTGGTCTGGTCACGGCCATGGGCGGGTATTGGTCACGGCATGGCTTGGAAGTGGTGGAATTGGTGGGGGTGGCCGAGGCTACAAGGAGAAGAGGTGGTGAACATAGGGGTTTCGGCTAGGGTTTCATCATGGTTTTTGAGGAGAAGTTGATCAAGGGGTCACGGCCATGGTAGGGGAGATGGCGCTGGTGGTGCTGGCCGTACAAGAGGTGGTAGTGTTGGAGAAAGATGGTCGGTAAGGGCTAGGTGTTGGTGATGTTCGAGCATAGCTTTAAGGAGAACAAAGAAAAAGAAAAGAGAAAAAGGAAAAGAGGTAAAAAAACTTCCTGTAAATTTTTTAGTCAAGAGATGAAATGAGAAATGAGATGAGAAACAAAAGTTTTGTACATGAATTGGAAATGAGAAAGAGAAGTAAACGGCTAGGAGAGAAAATGCTTTGAACGGCTAGAAAATGAAGAGCTTTACTCCATATCCAAGAAAAGGAACCTAAGTCTTTTTGAATTTCCAAGCCCAAAATCCAAATAAAACTCAAATAGAAAAGTCCAAACAAAATAGAAAATAGATATTAAAATATAAAGTAGAAATGAAGCAGAAATTATAGAATAGAAAATAAACAGAAAAATGCTGAAAATAATCAGTTGTAAAATGCTTAAATTTATCAAATTTAAAAAGTATAAAACGAAATTTGACGAAATGAAAAGCAGGACAAATATCAGAATTAAATACAGTTTGAAAGAAAAAGATTAGAAATTAAAAATTCAATTTAAAATTTTCAACTGAAGGTCAAAGTTTGACCATAGTTGACCAAAATATAAAATTTTCAGAAAATATTTATTTTATTGTATTTGGAAATTAAATTATAAATAAATCCAAAATTACATTGGAAAATTCCAAAATTCCAAAATTCCAAAATTTTTTTAAATGACTAAAAATAAAAGTTTTCTAAATAATTGAATAAAATATTTATTAAAATTTTGGATTGTTACAATTATTTTGAGATATTATGTTATATATTGTTATATTTGATAATATATTTCTCCCAAGCCTCTCCGTACAAAGGAGACTGTACCGAAATTTTTCAAAAATTTTGGACTTAGAATTTTTTTCTGAAATGTTTTCCAAACTTTTGTTAACATGAAAATAATAGTTTTAATCATTTATAAATTTATATATTTTGTTTAAATTATTTTATTTTGTAAATTTATTGTTTATAAATGTAATATTTAGAGTAAGATATATTTATTACTAGATTCCTTCTTTCTCCTTCTTTTTCTTTTTGGGGGAGAAAAGTTTTGATGGAGGAGAGTATAACGACCCATTATTTTCGATGATTTAAAGTTGTTATTATAATGAGTTTCTGGTAATATTATATCGAAAGAGATAGAAATTAGCGATTATTTATGAAATAATAACCAGAATAAAGTGTAATAGTGTTAATGTAAGTTAATTAGCAACAAATTGAATGAACTTCCATATTATTTGAAATAAAATAAATGTTATAACTTGTTTATGAATTCAATATAAGATAAACAAATGTAAATATTGAATTATGTAATGAAAAGGTATCATAAATAGTAATGAAATAAAATTAGGGTTATATATTAAATTATAACATGTGTTGGTAAGTAATAAACTTATAAATGTAATTAAAAGTAAATAGTAACAATTCTTATAAGTTACTTATTTATGTAATCCATTTAATTTAATCAGAAATTAAGTATGATTAAAATGAAATTTAATATTTAAATATTACGAAAGTAATTAAGATAAAACTGGAGAATATTAACGTGCTAAGATATAAACCAATGTTAAATGTACCCACGAGATGACAATTGGCTGAGTAACAGGACTTAAAATTAAATAAATGGATTTATTGGAATTTTAATTGATAACTAATGAATTAATTAAAATTGAAATTAAATACGATAAGGGGTAAATTAATTAACTTTGAATTAATATCTAAAGTGTTTAAAGTACTGTAATTGTTTAAGAAATCAAAAATGATAAGATTCGTTAATTTTGGAATTGGAATTGAAAATTTTGATTTAATTAATTAAATATTAATTTATTTAATGAACTGAAATATAGCCATTTTGGCCACTTACTCGAATTTTGACAAAACCAGTTTCATCGGATCCGTAACGATGAATTATTGTAGGATTTCAAGTTTTGTAATGATCAAACTTGACATTTGATCGTACGAGCTCGAAACGCCTAGAAATTAATTCAATTGAAATCGATCTGAAATAAACTAATTTTATCGTAACTTCTCCATATGATGAAATTAGGACTTCAAACCAGTTCCATTGAGTTTAAAATATTTAAAACTATCTATTTTGATATATGGGTTGACCTATTTTCGTTTCGGAGTCGAAGCAGGCTTTTCGGGCCATTTATCGTTCAACTTTCCAAACTAATCGTGCCAATTCATTTCTATTTTGTTCTGCCTATATTATATTGTTATAAACCCTGTGCCACTTTTTATTTCTCATTTATGTAGGAACAATTCTATTTGCTCCTCCTTTTTCAATGGAAGATATAAACCTAAATCCCAAACTACAAATTCAAATCAAAGATCAAATTGAAAATTCAATCTTCTCAAACAATAGCGAATTATATATCGATTTGAAGCTCTCGATGAGCGCATCTCAGATTTGTAATTCGTTTTCCAATTTAAACCTCTGTCTATCCAAAAATTGAAGAACAATTCATGGCTGTTCGTTGATCGTCGATCAACTTCGCTTGATCGACAAATCGAGGGCACCGTTGTATAGAGAGTCGATAGCGTTGGTCATCGATGGTATTCGCTTGGAGTTTTAGCAGTTGGATCGAGCTACAAAATTCGATCTAGGGGATAATTTCGAGCGGCGGCTGTAGCTCCAGGGACGTCGATCGACGATGCACTGGATGACGTGGAGATTGGGGAGCCTTAGGATGGTGGCGCGACGTCAGGGGAGGGGGCACGTGGCCCTAAACGGCAGCGGTGTTCATCTACGTGCGTGGCGGCTATCTGGTAGCTGTTGGAAATCGCGATTTTTGGAGCTAGGATTCGGTCATTCAAAATCGTAGCTCACGTGGCAAGATAAGCTTATTTATTTTAATTTGTTTAAAAAGAATTGATTTCATATCTTCCAATACAAATAACTTTTACATACAAGGTTTGTTTCGTGCGCAGCTTCTTGCTTGGGATCGTATTGAAATTCCGAACATTTTGACGCTGGTTTGGATAAATTTTGAGAACGTTTGAATTTTGGGCTTAAATTGGATTTAAATTCAATTTAAATTTAAAAGGTGAGTGTTTTAACCCACTCACAGCTTCTAAAATTTCGTATGTTTGTTAAATTTAATTTATGATGTGATTAGGAATTTATTTATGATTGTTTGGTATATTTTTAATCATCATCTCAGTTAAATTGAATTTATTTGAATTAAATTGTTATTTAATTTATTATTGCATATAAACTGCAAGTTAAATACCTGTTATTTATTATCAGTTTTATATTGATATTTATTGATTGTTTTGGATGATGATTATGATGGATGTTGATTGTTGATATTGGTTGAATGGATGTTTAGTTTATATCGTTATAAACTGCAAGTTCGTTATGGATTATTATTAATTTGGGATTATGGTTTGAAATGATATACAACCGTAAAATATTAAATTGCAGATTGAAATGATAAATATCCATACCACTTGACCCTAGGGTAGAGAATTATGTACGGACACCGGATTGGTTAAATTAAATGATTTTAAAATCCTTAAATTGTTGAATTAAATCAATTGATGTTTTGGAACAAAATTTTATTTATATAAATTGAAGTATTATAGAAAATTCAAGTTTTGTGCTTAAATGCGAATTTGTTTAAAAAGGAATTTCTTTAAGAAATTAAATCGAAAGTTTTAAAGGTAAACTTTTTATGTATAAAAGAAATTCTACCGTAATTGGGTTATTAAATTTGTTTGATAATAACATTGAAATATTTTGAAATTGGAGTAGTACGTATTGATTTTTGAACATGGATTGAAACGATATGAAATTCGATAGTTTATTGAAACTTGGTTTGTCGTTGTGGAAATTTGAAATGGTCCAAATATGTTGAAATGGAATGAATAGTTTAATTTGATGTTAATTTCAAAATTCATATTTTACTATAAACTGTTTTAAAGGTATATTACTTAAAATTTTCTATTTATTAGGATTTTCAAATCTATTAAACTATTTAACCAATATTGACTATATAAATTATTTTAATGCATTTTAAACCAATTTAATTTATTTTAAAACTAATTAAACCCTTTTTAGTTTATATTAAATCTAATTAATCAATTTTAAGCTATTTAATCTATTTTAATTATATTTATTCTAAATTAAATCTATTTAGCGATCATAAACCAATTTTAAAATATTTTACCTAAATTTAAACTATTCTAGAGCATTTTAACTATTTGGAGCTATTTAAATTAATTTTTAAATTACCAAACTAAGTACGTGGAAGAGATTATATTCAGTTCAATTTGTTTTTAAAAGAAAATAAGGTTAAAAGATGTTATGACCTAATTTGGGATTTTGAATTTATAATGATTAAAAAGATGATTTTGAAACAATGACTTAACCTGTTTTGAAAATATGATTTTGGAAGAAATTATGATTTTGAAAACCATTGACTTAAAGGTGATATAATTTTTGAGAGTACGATATTTCGATATAAACTGTAAATTCGAATTTGAGAGGAAATATAATTATCAAACTATGATTTCAAATGTGATATGATTTCAAAGATGAATATGATTTCAAAAGTATGTAATGATTTCAAAAAAGATATGGTTTGAATCGAATATGATATTTTGATATCAATTATGAAATGATTTGGAAATGTAAAAGAACCATCCGGTGTGTAATAAGCGATTGGTTGTCAAAGAGACCGGGATCGGATGTTGTCATACTCTCTGCCAATACCGAAAATCACTTTGACAACTATGTACGCGGTGGAGGTTCCAGAATGAAGTAGGATGGAGGCGATGATCCTATATGAGCTATATACATGGACCCGACTCTCACGAGTTGGCTTAAGGTGTCTAAAATGGGAGCAATTGATGGGCCAATGAGGTAGCTCCTCTGATCGAACACATTCCATCGATCCTATATTCTGACATTTGATTTATTCGATGGCCACCCCTCGATTTTTTACTCGGGAGTGTGTTTCAGGTGAGCGGTAGTTGCGGCTATGCATTACCACCAGTCCGGAAGTGTAATTGGTATATCTACCCTGGCATTTCTTAGTTGTGCCGTGTCACCTACCCTAGCGCGCCTTCTACGAGTTTGTTTTATGTCGTACCTATGTGGTATCCTCTAGCAGCCCCAGTTTACAGGGAGTCACGGTACTGTATAGACTATTGGCATTATAAAATGTGTTAAGGGGGATATGGGTAACACCTTAACGCTATTCTAATAGTTTACATTACTATAGACATTATTATAATAGTCTATTACTACATAGTAGATAGTTTAATGGATCCTTAGGAGGTGTGAATCCCGAACATTCTCTTAAGCTACTGCACCCAAGTTAGACACTGAATAGGAGATGCCAAAATCCGTAAACATCTCTGACACCGTTCCACTCATATTTATTTCCGTTGATTTAACTTACATAAGATCTTTTAGTTTCGACTCGAGTGTTTTGTCTTTTCAATTCGCTCTGGTCAGCCTGAGCATTTCAGGATTTGAAGCCTTATCTCTGGAGGACGAAGACAAAGATTGTATTACTATTATTACTTATATTATTCCACTACATTCATATTGTTCCGCTGCATTAATATTCAACTCTGTTATAGTTAACTCTGATTTTGTATTGTATAAGTATAATCAAATGTTTTGTAAACAGCTTCATGAACTGTTATTTGATTATTATATTTGGTCATTCTGCTGCAAGATTCTGGTTTATTTTCTTTCTTTCTCCTTCTTTTCTTATTCACCCCATTAACAATCCGCTCTTTTGTATGGTTTGAGTCAGACATGTGTGGTTTATCATCGATTTAGACTATTCAAAAAGGTAGGATGTTACACTATTCCTATTTTGCCCATACCATATTATCATACTTACTTCTTTGTAACTCTCTTTTGCCTTTATATTCATTAAGGTACAACCCCCTTATTGATTTACAAATCTCAATCCCTGAACCATCAACATTATTTCATTTAATTTTGATTGTCCTAAATAATGTTAGTCGAAATTGGGGTCATGACACATATAATCTCCATGGGTACTATGGTTGAATATGTTTTCACATTCCAATCGACTCTAATGACCTTATGTCGTTTACTTTTTATAATTTATCTCCACTAAATTATAACTATCCACACCCATCATAAACGCATATCCGAGGCTACATATATACATATTTAATATTCAAGTATATATTTTTTTTGGCAAGGCCAGCCGGGTTTATAGTGGACCGTCCACGTATTATTACGAACGTAATAAAATTGAAGTATAGGAGTAAGGTAGAGGCACCTTAGCTACTATAAACGAAAGAAAAAACAGCACAGGAGTATGACAGACATGTCACAACTACTAAATATAAATAACAAGACTAGTTCTCCTCCGCAGAGGAAGAATCACCATCGACCTCATCAACCCGGGAAGAAATCAGAGAACCATTCCCAAAAATTCCAAAATATGGGCGAAATAGAACAGCAAGAGAAGGATCATAAATCTCAGCATTAGATGAGTAGATAAAAGATCGATCCCAGGCAGCATCAGCAAGAATTACAGAATTAATCTCAGCATATGAACCATGCAAGTCAAGGACCAAGGAATCACCAGAAATTCTGTAATAAAGGCATCGAAGGTCCAAAAGATCATCAGATACATATCTAAAATAGGAATCAGATACATACCAGAAATTCTATAATAATATTCAAGTATATTCATTCTTCCTACACCTTCTTTACTACCTCTACATCTTTTATGTTTGACCTTACGTCTTTATTTTATTATGCATTTATCTTTCACTTTAACAAATTCATTTACTGCTTCTGATCTATTAGTTATCAATAATGTTGTTCTACATTTATTAGTTTCAACTTTGATTTATATTCTACTTTATATGCAAATCCTTTTTATTCTTGCTTGTAACTTCGCACTTCTTATTCCATTACTTCCTATTTATCCACCTTCTTATTTCATTGTTATCTTAATATTCTACTCTTGGGATTTACTAAATTTTAATAGATTGGAATTAAATTTTATCAGTCAATTATTACATAGTAAATTTCCATATCTTATTCGAAAGAGGGGGTTTGTGCGATGTTTATAATTACAAGGAATTATCTTTTTATTTATTGAAGTAGACAATATAAAATATGGTAATCATCCTTATTTTGTACATCTCTTTCTTTTATAAGCATGTATTTATTCCTTATAACTTCAAACATCACACTTTTGTTAAATTTAGAGTTGATAATGTACGGAAATCTACTTGCAATAATATAAATTCTAATAAACTAAAAAATCTCCAACATCCTAAGTCAAATAACTTCATTTTCTAACTGTTATTCTTCAACATTAAATAAATAGGAAATTTTAATTAATATGCTGTTTCTTAAGATACTAGAAAATTGATGTCCATCACATAAAATAATTTTTTTATCATTACGCATTATTAAATTAATATCCGACATACAAACTAACAATTTTAATAATTATGCAACTTTAATCAGTTACATATAAAATTGCAAACTTGTTCACAGCAGGGAAGTATTAAATTTTAAAACTAAAATTCATAAAAAAAATTATATTATACCATTTCATATAATAAGGATTAATTTATAATTCAATTTAACTTATCAGGCATGTTGGAATAGTTTTGCAATAATATAATCTTGTGTTATATAAAAATCTGTAATCCTACTCATCTTTCTTTTAGCTTTCCCACTCTCCAAATCTAGATCCATTTCCATTCTTTTTGACTCTCTTTTAATGCAAATCAATAATAAAAAGGGTATGTTTCTATTAAAAGTACAAATATGGAAAAATGATTGAATTTAGATATTTTATGAAATTTAGATTCAAATATCCTTTATCTCCATGCTTTGAATCAATCCCCATTATCCTCTTCTCTTATTCTCCGCTTTCTTCTACTTATGTATGTTTATATCTATTATAAGAGCTTTACTATTGTTTATGTAGGACCGTTTTCACTTTAGATGGGGGATGAATAGGGTGATACTAATAATACTAAAAATTAATGCGGAAATTAAAAAACAATCATAAATAATAATGCAGATGAGACCACACCCAAATTTACCCAGCTACAGCAAAACCTTGCCAACGTGCGGCCGCCAAGGTTTCTACTAGAAATTAAGTAGTCAAATGCTCACACACGTAAACTTGCGACACCCGCTAATGACTAACCTTACTCTACGCTCAAAACTCTGCCATAATTCAACCATTGAGTTGCCAATTCTCGAACTACACCACTATAGTTCATAACCTAGTTGCACGACTAGAGAATTACATAATTTTAAAAGAAAATTACGAAATAAAATAAACAAAAAACAAAACCCTAGTTACAAAATTTAAAGCCTAAATAAATAATAAATGTCGGCCCAATTTGTAAATAAAAGAAAAGCGTTCCCCTTTATTTTTTCTTCTGTGAAAAACTTCTGTCGATTCTTTTTTCCTCTTTTAAAAATTAGGGCTTGGCTATGTTGAAGCCTCCCCTTGATCTTTTGCTTAGATTGAAGTATGGTTTTGCTTTGTCAATTGCTACTGGCTTTGATTCACTCTCGATGGCTTCAATTTGTCGAGCTCGAATACTTGGATGAAATTAGTACATGACTTTATTTTTCAAGTTCAATTTTGCTCGACCTTGATTCGAGTTTAGTGATTTGTTCTCTGATTTGTTCTAAGTAAGTATGCTCGCTGATTTTAGTCTTGAAGTCGAATGCGTCTTTTGCCGATGATTATTATTCGGTATATATAGGGATTAAATCCTTAAAATTATGTTTGTATATTTCTCATTTGATTTCTTCGTGAATTTACTTAGTCGTATTTTTTTAATCGAACCATGGTTGATCGTTCTGACTTGTTCTTCGGTTGACTATGTTCGAATTTGAATGAGTTGGTTTCATTCATTGCTCCTTTGACTTCGGCATTTTAACTTTTGAGATAATTTATACAACTTTGACTTGTTCAACTCAAACATGTTACCCTTGTTCCGTTCTGGCTGGCTTTAACCTTATCTATTTTGATACATATGATTCTTTTGATGTATTCATATATTCAATTTTCTGCATATATTTTCTCTTTGAACCGTGACTTGATTTTCTCTGCAACCGTGTTCACATTGCTACTGTTAATAACTCTGTACATATAAACATGTATATACATAAATATATATATGTGTGTGTGTGTGTGTGTGTGTGTAATTGTTGTGCATATCAATGTGAACTTGTTGCTATGTGTTTCCTCTTGAGTCTGGTTTAATATGTTTTCATGTGTGTTCAAGTGGTAGCTACAATTTCTTCAAGTCGCCTGTGCTGTTGCATTTGTTTTTTGAATGGTTCGAGTTTACTTTCATATAATTTCTTGTTGCATATCACTATGCACTGTTTCTTAGTTTCATGTTGAAGTTAATTTGGTTGAATCTTATTACAGTGTTGTTTTCATATTGCTTGTGTTGATATACTTGGTTGTCTGGTTCCTTGTTCATTTATGTTAATCCATTGACATATAAATGTACATGTCTGGATAGTTGCATTTGCTGTGTGAACTTGGACTGATTTGTTGGGTCTGTTCTTTGTTTGCTTTGACCACCATATTTACTTAAATTCTTGTTGCATGTTACACTGGTGGTGTTGGTCTGGTGTAGTTTTGATCTTGATGAGTCTGATTCCAGTTGCTTCATGTCCTGTGTATTAAACTTTTTTATCACCATGTGCATACATACATATGTACGTGTGTGTATATGTGTTGTTACGGTCCTTGTGTTTGCCTTTGTATTATGTAGAGTAGTCATGCTTCTTTAATGATCTGGTTCATCCCTGAATGTTTGCATTTTTGTGTACACTTCTCTTTTGTGCCTTCAAATGTATTCATAGGGTCTGGTTTGGTCTGAACTGTTTATTTGCTAGGAGTTCATTCATATTGAACTTGAATTATTGATTGCATATGAGCTTCATTTATACATGCATTTGCTATGTCCGGTGTAGTTGCAAGTTTTCTACGACTGGTCAGATTTGGTCTGAACAAATATATATTCGTACTTTATCATGTGATAATGTTGGACTCCATTGAGTCTTGTTCGATTGAAATGTTGCATTCACCACTTTGTTGCTTTCTATTCATGTTAAATTTTTGGTCTAGGCTGTTATGTTGTTATTTGCATTCGCACTTGAGTTGAATCTAGCTTTTGCTTAGGTTTGACCTTGTGCTCCTCTGTCCCTGTAGTTTTAACACGTAAGTGTATATTGGTGTGCACGGCCTTTTGGCATGTATAATGATACACTATGTATATCACAAGTTGTTCGTGTATGATGAATTCAAACGAAAATGACGATGAACAATCTAAATAACCAAGGCAAATGATATTTTCAAACACACACTTTTATTGTACACTGCATTTCTTTTCAATTTTACTACTTCAATGTTTATTTTTGTAGATAATTCAGATGCTGGATAAAGGCTGGAACAAAGTTGAAGATAAAATACGAGTGTGAGTGAATATATGTAGTGAGGTCAAAATTGTAAATTGAAATTTGTGATGTAATCGAAATTGTAATGTAATTGAAAATTGTATATATGCAGTGAGAGCTCAAAGTATTATTTTAATTTGTATTATTTGAATTTGTACTAAAATATTTGTTTGAATAAAATATTTGTTTGAATATGAATTCTGTGTTATTTATTTTGTTCATCAAATACTTATTTGATTATGTGAAAAATAAAATAGTACAATAAAAAATACATTTAAATGAATATATATGTTTATTCCCATCAAACAAAAATCATATACTAGCATATTCAACAATCTACCCCTTTAAATGATAACACATATATTAAGCTTTTGACTCTATTAAATGTATTTGGTTTTGATGAATTCCATTAGCTCCTCCTACTTGAATGCTCCATCTACAACAAATCTTCCCCTTCATCTATGCATGAAAATAAATTAGAATATGCAAAAAAAAATGATAAACCATGCAATGAGCCTAGATGTAATTAAAATATAAAATATTTGAACTTATTTATTTTGACTTCTCTCTCCCCCTTTTTTTGTCAACAAAACAGTAATAGTGTTATAAAAATTAAGATAAAGTGATAGACATTAATAAAACATTAATACCCAATCGAGTATAAATATTAAATTTTAATAAAAAATCAAACAAAAATCATAAATACTCTGTTCGCGCATATTTCACTTTAGAGTGATAAGGGTGATGTCGGCATATAATACCATGTAGTTCTGCTATTTGTCGTATATTTATAACAGGAATTTGAATGCTTACTTACGATGCATAACCGTTAGGACTTTTAAATGAGATTAGTTGTATTCCAAATTTAAAAATAAAATGAATTTCAAGTATCTTCTAACCACGCATAACCATGAGGACTTTTGAATGGGATTAGAATCAACTCGCCTATTTAATAATCATGTAACAACCCGATATTTTCACCCATTCGCTGACACACATGCCGGACTTGAATTGCTCAAAATACCGCATTGTAAATAAATTTGGAGCAAATGAAATACAATCGCAGAATCACAGACACAGAAATATCAGAATAACTCGCAGCGAAAATTAAAATACCATAGTAGTTAATGAAGCTACTATGACAAACTCTCAAAACATAATACATAATATCAGTCTGAAAAGCATATACAATAGAAATCTCAAATAAATAGCAGTTTATAAATACCAGAGCTGAAATAGAACATCTGAAATTGAAAGGGAATAGATAACTAGACAAGCAGAATCTCCAGCGATTCCTAGCTCCAGAAAAGAAATCCAAAGCTAAGCTGTAAATACTCTGGCTGACACGAGCGTAAAGTAAAACACAAAACACTCAAGTCAGGACATATATACTTATACAATGTAAACCAACTCAAGTGAACTGTAGTAGTAATGTATAATAACTTAAAGGATGTTTGGGATCGCCCATCCTTTAAGGATCAGTTAAACAATAAATTGAATACATCCCGTGGTTAAAATTTCAAAATAGTAATTTATACTTCGAAATCAAATATCATTTCAAAATTCAATATCATTCAGAAATCCATTTCAAAATATCATATCTTTTTAAACCTCATTTAGTTTTATTTTATTTAAATACCATTTCAAATCACAATTCAGAATGGTTTATATTTCAAATCAAAATACTCTATTTAAACCAATTAAATATTCCAATTAAACATTCCATTTAAATCATTTAAATATTCCATTTAAATCATTTAAATATTCCATTTAAATCATTTAAAAGTGAAGTTATTATATTTAATAATCAAATATCAAATTCTCATAAATTTAGCCTTTTCAAAGTTCACTTATTCTTTTAAATTTATCAAAACGGTATAAATTCAACTATCGCAGCACTTAGAAGATGCTACGGAAAGTTATGTTTTAAAAAATAATTCGTTTAATAAAAGACAGCATTTAAAATGCTGTAATAGGTTTAATTTAGTTCAAATAAAACCTTAGTTAATTTCAGCAACTACATCAGTTACAAAGTGCTATAATAGCCCTTAATTCAATTTAGCCATTTAATTCATTTCTGTCAACTACAACATTTACAAATGCTGTAATATTCTTTACATTAGAAATAATGACATTTCAAAAATGTTGTTAATTAAATTCCAAATATTCAAATAATTTCACAAATAATTAAATTTTTATTTAAATCATTTTAAACTTATGAAATCATATATATTCACTTTTAAAACAATCATTTAAATGCCCTTATATTCATGATTATATAAAGTTAAATTTTCATTAAAAAATCAATTAATAATAATTTACTTATATAATTCAACATTCCATTTCAATTCTTTATAATTAAAATTTTAAATTAACATTTAAGTTTAAATTTCCAAATATAACTTATTTTACATTTTATTTACTTAACTTAAAACTCACAAACTCCCAATTTAAGTTATATTTCAAAATTCAACTTAAATATTCATTTATTTAACCCTTTAACTTATTCAAAATTCATTAACACTTTATAAAATCATTTTAAATTCATTTTAATTCAAAATTTATATTTATTTATCATAATTTCCTACTTAATTTAAATTCCATTTATACCTAAATCAAAATTTCCAAAATAACTTACATTTCAAATTTTCTAACCTTACCGTTAATTTATTCCACTTATAAATTTTTAGAAAATCAGAAATACTTTACCAAAATCATTTTTAATTAAGTTTTAAATCAAAATATCATAATATTTACATTTCAAAAATATGTTAAAATTTTCAGAAAAATATATATTAACCACGGGTCTGTATATCATTTTCTAGCATAGGTAAAGTGATACGGATAATATATCATTTCAATCCGTAATTTACAAAGAAAACCCGAGTTTTATCATTTGAAACCGACAGTCCCAAGTAAATGAAATAATTAAAATCGTTCAGGCCTATCATTTCAGCCCATAATGATTTTTCCCTATTCTAAAGGCCGTTTGGGTACGTATCATTTCAACCCATAGTGATTCTAATCTAAAGTGAACTTGCAGTGTGGTAAACTGATATAAATAACAGAATAACATAATATAACAATAACATGTGATATAACAGGTGTTTAAATAAGGTGATCATCATATGATCATAGCATAAGCAGTTACAACATAATAATAATATCTACAGATTCACAGGGTGTCAATTTACTACTTATATAAGTACGAAATGTCTGGTGAGAAATACTCACCTCTACAAGCTAGAGATAACAACCAAACACACAAACTAAGATCCACAAAGGCAAGAAAGCACGACAACGATTCAAGAGTGGGAGAGCCAAAGCTAATTGCCTTGTCAAAATTCAAACAAAACAAAGTACAATATGGATTACAAACCAAAATATTACAAAACAATGCTAGGAATAAACACACAACTCAATGCCAACGCTTTTGCACTTGCATTCAACATCGTATGCTTCCACTATGGGCTGTAAAAGCACTATAATGGGATGGTTTTGGATCAGGTTTGGATCAAGTTAAGGTCATATAAGTAGGCTATAACAACATATGAAGTAGAAGAGGTATATGTGTGCATGAATTTACAAAACAAGGCAACACAAGTGGGTTTTGTTGCCATTTAAAGTCTCGTCCAAAGCATGGATGAGCACGGCCAAGCTTGGGAAGATCAAGTGCAAGTGTTGCAGAGGTATGAGGTCCAGGAAGTGGCTGGTGGTGGTGGTGGTGGTGGATGGTCGGCCACAGTGGTGGTTAAAGTGGTGGATCAAAGGGGAGTTCAGCTAGCATGAATAAAGTGGATTTTGTTCATTTTTTTTGATGGATCACCATCATGGATGGCTTCGGCTCTGAGATGGTCATGGGAAGGAGGGGATAATGGCTGGTTGTGGTGGTGGTGGAGGCGGCCATGGTGTTGGAGGAGGGAGGCCGAACACAAGAAGGTGAATACAAGTACAAAAATCAATACAAAACAATGGAAAAAAAGTGAAAAAGAATGAAAGTTTACCAAATAATTTCTCTCAGGAAATGGAGGCCGTACTTTTTGAGTTTGAGAAAGTTTTGTCACATGAAAAATGAGGGGAAGTCAGCTGAAGGAATGGTGATAAAGTCAGCAGTTGAATGGATATGTTGTTTGGCGTGAAATGACAAATTGAATATGAAAAGGCAAAGGATACTAAAGGTAAAAAACTCTTCAAATATCCAAATTCTTTTTTCATATTAAGTACATGTAAAATACATATAAAAAAAGATAAAAACACGAAAATATAATGAATGAATAAAAATAAATAAATAAATTTTAAATAAATATAATTAAATTAAGAAAATAGCTTAAAAATAGAAACTAGGTTATAAAAATTGAAAATAAATACACTAAGCTTTGGAAAAATTATAACACTACATTAAAATATTTTAAAATAAAAAATATACCTAGCATGTCATATGACACATATTAGAACATTATTAGCACCAAAATTGGTCACCGACACCTTTAGAAAGATTTTGTAGAGAGATTAATGAAGAAATAAATTAAAACAGAGAATAGAGTGTAAATTTAAATGCAGAGAACAAGAACACCAAATTTATAGTGGTTCGGCGTAACTGCCTACATCCACTTTGAAGTTGATTTCCATTGATTTCCTTGATGGGTGATTACAGATACAATCCGTTTTTTGTTACTAGAATACAATTGCAAAGTAAAAGAAATAAGTCTGGAATGAGTCTTGAAAATTGTAGAGTCTCCCCAGTGTTCTCTAAAACCTCTCCATTTTTTCTGTGCCCCTGCCCCTCTATTTATAAACAAAGGTGGGTTGGACTTCCCTGGTGGGCCTGGTAGCTGAATAACTCGGTCCAAATAGGACAAGTCCTGTACGCCGCACCGAGCATGCCAAACGCCCGAGTACCGATCCATTTTCTTTATGCCGAACGACACGTCTGTTGTGGGGAAGAGTAGGCCAAGCAGTGTTCAGACCGGGCGTGCTGGGGAGAATGCTGAACCATCCTTGATTGCCGAACCATTCTTGATGGCCGAACGTCTCGGGAGGCCGAATGACAATGCCGAGCCTTCGTGGATACCGGACGCTCCTTGATGCCGAACGGTTAGGTGCCGAACGGTCTAGGTGTCGAACGAGGAGCTTGATGTTTGAACACCATCTTGACCGAATGAGGCTTCTGGCCGAACGAAGCCTTTGGCCGAACGAGGCCTTTGGCCGAACGATGCTTTTGACCGAACGAAGTCTTTGGCCGAGCTCTATCTTTGGCCGAGCAATGTCTTAGGCCGAACGTTCTTTAGATGCCGAGCGTAACGTGATGCCGAACGCTATGGTGCCGATCCACCTACATGCCGAACGCCCTTGTTACGCCGAGTACGAAGTTGCCCGACCAATTCCTTGGGAAACACTTGCCACCCAAAGTGTATCGCGTGACCGAACGTGATACGCTTTGTATTACATATCCTTCATGCTTCGCTCTGAACCTTGGATCGTCACTCTTGGGGGTTGTATAATTCTCCTGGATGAACGCAATGTCGAAGGCCAAACGATCCACATTACACTGAATGACTTCGTATGCCGAACAACCCAGCCGAAGACGAGTGCCAAACGATCCATGTTAGCCCAGGCCAAACGAATTGAGATAGCCGAACGATATCGCCTTGACCGTAGAACCGGTCACAGTCTCTTCAACTTCTCTTTCTCCCTTATAAAACCCGACATCCTCTCCTTCCTCCTTTATTCCTACTTTCACTTCTACAGCCTTGAACTTTCGAACCACCCTGTCATCATATTCTAAAGTCCTCCCAATCCTTTCTAAAGCTCGATCCACGAACTAGGTAAAATCCCTTTGTCCAACTCCTTTTCCCGATTAAAAAGGTCTCGATTAGCAGCCCAAGTCCATGGATCAGAATTATGGTCGGAAGGGCTACGTGGGTGGAGGATCCAAACTCCGATTGGGATATCTCCAAGGCCAAACGATGTGAGGTAGGGAGAAGTGGTCAGGGATGATAATTCGTAGGGGTTGTTTGGGTGAGATACTGTGGTTCGGCACGATTCCCTCGTGTCGAACGAGGTTTGGAAAAAGGAATGGTGGAGGAGAGGAAAAATCGAAGGTCGTGCCGAGCGTTGGAGCTCGGTGTAACCATTGTTCGGCACGGCACGCCATAGGCCGAATGATGGGATGGAAGGTTAGGGAGGAAACATGAGTTAGAGGGGAGGCGGAGTGTTGTTTCGGCCGAATGGTGTTTCGGCTGAATGATACTTTGTCGAGCGCTAACCAGTACGAACTGTAGTTAGTCCGAACGATACTCTGCCGAACCATCCCAAGGCCGAACATTCGTACACCGAACAACGCATAAATGCCGGACCAAACATGTCGAACAATGTCACGGTCGAACAATATCTGGCCGAAGAAAACATAAATGCCGACCGTATTCTATTGGCCGAACATAACTTAAACCGATCAAACAATTGCCTTGCCCAATTTCATAACTGAACAAGTACAGGAACTCCAGCATACTTGTATATCGAACTAATTTGTACTAATAACCTTCCCAGCAGATATAAACCTAAAATTAATTCGATGTAACCGGATAACTTCCTCGAACGTTTCCTGAACCTGAAACTGTAATTGCCATAAGGAAGGCTTTTGGAGACGGTGAGCGATGACGGTCTTCGAAGGCGATGATTTTAAGCTTAGTTTTATATCAGTAACCTTGCGACTTCCAAATTTTCAATGCTTACACACGATTGATTGCATTAGTTCACACACTACGTGGGGGGATTATTCGTGTTGTTAATTCTGACATCGATCATTTTTCAAGTATAGTTCACACAGGTGTTTTGTCAGATCCGCTATTTGTTGAAGATGTCTAAAAGATCCAGCTCCGCCACTATCTCAGACAGGCCCAGTGTAACGACCCAGAATTTTAGAAATTAAAATTTGAATATTTAATTAATTTTAAATATTAATAAGTGAATTTATAAGTCAAATAAATTTTAATTTGAATTATTGAATTTAATTGGATTATTAAATCGATAATTTAATATGTTAAATTATGGAAATAATTGAAAATTGGGTTAAATATGATTGAAAATGATTTGTAAAATTTTATTTTATCATATGGAAGTTAGAACGATATTTTAGAACTTTTAAAATCGAATTAAAAGTTAAATTGTGAAAATTGAATATTTTAATATTAAAATCGACTAGTGAAAATAGCCAATTTTTGAACAGTCTCAGAATTGAACGAAACCAGTTCCATTGGATCCGTAATAGTTAGTTATTACCGGATTTCAATTTTCGTGTCAATCGGAGCTATCGTTTGATCGTGGCAGCTCGAAACGCATCGAATTATTTTTAATATTAATTTGGCGAGTTAAAATAGCCATTTTTCAAAAAGTCTCGGATTTCGACGAAACCAGTTTCATCGGATCCGTAATGTGATATTATTGTAAGGTTTCAAATTTCAAGTCAATTGGATTTACCGTTTGTCCGGTACAAATTAAAACGCCTAGAAATCGATTTAAATCGGTTTAATTTAAATTGAGCGTTTATAGCCATAACTCGCACAGATGTCCGAATTAGCTTCCGAAACCTATTCCATTGTGTCCGGAACGCGGGGTAAACCCTAGAAACGCTGGTTACGGCGCGTAAATCGGAGTTCGGAATTTCCGGATGAATAGTGTTCGAAATTTTCTCTATAAATATACCCCCTACCCTTCATTAATTAAAAAAAAAAAAACACTAAAACCCTAGCCGCCAGCTTCCCATGAACGGCTGAAATGTTCCCAACTTCTTCTTCTCTTATCTCTTCATCCACTCAACTATTCAAGGAACTTACAACTACAAAATTGTAGAGCATGCCAAGATCCATCTATCCAACGGTCAAGATCTAGATTGGAGCAACGTAGTGGTCGAAATCGAGGCTCAAAGGCCGCGCGTTCATTCTCGATTCGCGCGCAAATAAGGGTGCTGAGCTCTGTGCCCTTCTGGCCGTGGGTAGCTTGTGTTGGAGGCGTTCGAATGAGGGTAGTTTGATGAGGTTTCGTCGAGTTTTGGAGTTGCTAATTTAAACCCTAGAATCGAATGTTGGGTTCGGCTGTAAGCGTGCGAATAAAGAAGAAGGGGGGGAGGTGTGCACGGCTGAGATGGGGGGGTGTAGGATCTAACGGCAGATTTTGAGAAGGTTTAATATTATAAAGATTTTGTTGTAATTAGTTTATATAAATTTGTGTAAAACTTGTAAAATCAATAACTTTTTCATACGAGGTCGAAAACGCGCGAAACTAGTTGCGTTGGAATCGTATGGACGAGCACTACGCGATGAAATTGGATTGGAGTCGTTTGGAGTTAGTGAAATTTCGTGTAAAATTAAACGTCCGTTTAATTTTATTCGAAATAAATCGCTAAAACGAATTTAAAATCAAGGTGAGAACTTCTCACTCAATCGAATCAGTTTCGATTTTATTTTAAATAGTTAGATTTAAAATATTTGAATGCATGTTTGAATGTTGATTGATATCTATTGATTGTTTAAGTAGACATTATACGCTGTTAGTAAGCGAATGTTATTTATTAAAAACATATACCGTGAATATTTCATAAACAGTGAAATTGGTATTATATATAATAGCAATATATATATATTGGCATATGTATGTATTGGAGTTATTGATTTCCCGCATTTTTTTGTTTAGCGGATGAGACCCTATTGCGCCTTCTATTAAGCGGATAATATTTTAAATCCCATATACCGCGATAATTTCGTACTGGAGCGAAATTGGTATTGTGCTAATGTTTGTGGATGCAGGAAACAGGTTGGAGGGATCCAACTGGATTCCTCAACAGTATTTATTTGATTTCAGATATTTAGATATTTGATGGATTATCATATCGATATATGATATCGTTGTTGTCGTGATTGACTATTTGGTGTGTAGCATCATTGGACCAAATTTGGAATTTTAAAATGATTTCAAAGTGATTTTTGAAAGTATACGTTATAAAATATTTTTGGAATTGATTCATTTTAAAATAAATAAACGTCATAATTTTTAATGTTATAAAAATTATGATTTTTGAGAAAAATAGTTAAAAACTGATTTTTGAGAATATGATGCTAACGATTTTATAAAATAGTTTAATCAGGATTTTAGAATTATTGTGAAAAGTTTAAATATAGGATTTATAAAATTTAATTATTTTATGAATCAAAATGGTGAAATAATAAAGGAGATTAAAGAAGTTTTAAAGAATAATATAAATTGATTTATATTAAGAGATTTATAAATGGATATTTATAAATTGAAATATAGACATTATAAAACGAGTTTTTATAAGTGTTTGAATGAAGTGTAAATGAATTTCATAAATGAATGAAATTTATAGAATTATAAATGGAGAAGTTATAAATGAGATTTATAAATAGTAAGATTTATAAATTGTGAAGTTATTAAAAGAATAGTTTTGACTAAATCAATGAATCTTATAAGTTATAAGATTTATAATTATGAAGTTTAAAAGAACGATTTTGTAAAATAATCGTTTTATAAGCATTTAACTTATAATATGGACTTTTAGTTCATAATTGGGATATAAATCGAATAGGTTAATAAAGGAGATTTATAAAGGAAGTTGTTATAAAATAAATAGAAATGGAATTTATTAACGTTGTTTTATAAATTCGCAAACAACTTATTTTGATAAGTTAATTGTTGAAACCTATTAATGGAGTTATATTCACATTTTTGACTGTGAATGATCCTTTAAAATAAAATGAATAAAAGGATGAAATCTGTTAACGTAGTATATTCACGTTTTTGAATAGTGAATATTATGTTAAAAGAAAATGTTTAGATTTGATATTTTGAACAGAATTAAAACGATCTAACGATGTTTTAAATGTGTTGAGATTCGAAACCATAGATTTCAACATTTATTGTTGAAATAGACGTTTTCGAGAAATAAAAGGAAGTGATGGACTATAACACTGTTGTTATAGTAAATGATTTCCGAAAGGAAATGTTTTGTTTAGTATTGGGATTTATATATCTATTTAAATTTCGAATCCCTATACTAGTGATTTTGGGTTGTCGTAACGATGTTCTACGCAACATTCGTTTTGGCCCAAATAAATATGTTTAAGAGCATGATTTCCTTAAAGAATGAAATATATACTTAATCTCGATTTAAGTATATTAAATATTTTCTAAGTGTTGAAAATAAATAAAATTTGTGAATTACTTATTAAATAAGTATGGAAATGTTTTCCAATATAAAGTGAATACTTTGAGAATTTATCTTTTTTGAAGATAAATTGAAATGAATAATTGAAATCGAATATTCATAGATATTTTGGAATATAAATTCACTAAGGAATTTATAAAAGCAAGTGGAATTTGTTTAAAAATAAATATTGATTTATTTTTGAAGTGTGAAAACTATATATCTAGTAAAGATATTTTGGAAAATAAATAATTTGGAAAATTATTTGGAAACTGGTGATGTGTGCATATCCATTGATAGTTCAATAACCGACTATCAATATTTCCCTTTGAATGGGTAACTGATGTGAATGGTTTGAATGTGAATGCCACACTTATTTTTGAATAAGCGCTCACTATTCGGGTTAACCGGGAAAGGACCATGGGGTCATATAACCCATTCCGAATATGTGATACGTCGTTATGAATTGCATTTGATGACCGGTGTTGAAGACCGAGTATTTGTGAAAGCGATAGGATGACCTATCGATTGTCTCTGCACTGGGTAGCTCCTGGTATAGAGATTTCCTTAAGTGATGGGAAATTCGATCGGGATTGTGAATACCCGGATTGCAAGGGCTTCGTAAGAAGTGCCTTCGGTTTTGTTCGAGCCCGGAACAAACTTGTATGGATTGTATGTCTGACATTACAAATTGAGATATAAAGCCGATTTCTTTCAAATATATTTCTGTTGGTGGCGGAGAATTTATTCTTTTAGCTTAACACCCTTCTCTGAGACGTACGAGCTCAGAGGTTATATAGTTGAAGTTATCAGCGATATATTCCCAATTTGGTAATGTGACATGCTGAGTGTTGCTGTGAAATGATCGTTGTGTTGATTATTGTGATAGGATCGTTTATTTGATCGTCTATCCTGGTGATCATTTCTATGATCATTTGTTGACCCAAAGCATTGCTTTTGTATAAAGTATGTTTTTGTGGACGTGACTTCGTCGAGCCTCACACCCCGTGAATGGTCAAAACAGGAAAGATGCGGCAAGGTTATGAGGGGTAGCGCCCTTTAGGATGTGTGCATTTCCTTCTGGAAAAGGGTGGTATCATGGTATGGAGCCCAGATACTTACTCATGTTGAAAACACTTTGTTATGATTGTGTGAATTGATTACGAGCGCTCGGTGAAAAGGTCCCAAAGGACCGGGGGATGGCATATTCGGTCAGTTGTTACTCAGTTAGGGGTAACCCGGCCTTGTGTTGGTAGAGATCCGGTTTGGTTCTCGGGGATGTCCATCCAGAGGCGTTCTCATGTGGCAATGGGAAGTTCCTTGGCCTGATCATTCGTTGGAAATCCAAAGAAACAATACGAGACTTGTACGGTTTTAGTTGTATAACCTGCTATGGAATGTGGCGGTAACCTGCTATTGAACATAGTTAGCTATAGTAGGCATACGATAATGGTCGTATGTTGGCTAAGATTTATATTCTACTTTCGAAATGAATTTTTCCTACACTATACACTAGTAATAATATCAAATGTTCTTTTTAAATGCGTATCAAGCATCTTTGACTATCATAAGGAGAAATCTCCTCCGATTCTGCGTTTGCATTGTGTGTGTGTGCGGGAGGCCTTATGGTAGTCTCATTTTTAAAAGCATTGCGAATTGACTTTAAAAATATTCCTCTATTTTGATTTTAAAGATAAATATACTGTTTTGAGTTCCCACACCAGTCACATGACTGACTCGGAGTTTATTGTTTTCCTTCCTAAACTCTGGGTGCCCACCAATTTCCACACGGGCAGTTAAGAGTTAAGGTTTATCAGGATATTCTGGAGTTGCTGGAGGCAAGATGGATGGCATGGCGTATTACTAGTTTATATAGTATTTCTTTTCCGCTGTATTGTTGTTGTTGTACACTCTGATGATATGATATGATATGATGTAATGAAATGTAATGTAATAACTGATATAGTTCTTTGTTTAAAGATTATTCATTTAGTATTATATGTTGTTCCGCTGCGAATTGTGAGATTCTGATGTTGTTCAGTTGTTCTATTTTCTTTCTGTTTTATTTTCTAATTTTCTATTTTCTTTCCTCTCCATCTTCTATCTTTTTCTCTTCTCTTTTCTTAAATTCTTTTTCTTAAACCATAACATTTCGGGTTTTCGGCCTTCGATTTCTCGGCAGTCGATAAAGTGAGTATCGATGTTGAATTTTCGAAAGTCGAAAATTTCCGGGGCGTTACATTTGGTATCAGAGCATATGGTTAAGCGGCAACCATGGTTCTGTTGGGTATTACTCATTAGAGATAGAGTCAGGAGTACTCTAGATTGAGTTTGAGTGTAATAATAGCTATGAGAGCGTATTTGTTAGTGAATATATAAAATTGTTTTATATTGTGATGATTGGTTTGTTGAGTGGTATATGAACCTTCGTCGGCGCAGCCTCGAAACTGAATCGAAGGGGTTTCTAAACACTTGAATAGAACAATTCGACACAGTATTGTTTTAAATTGGGTAAATGGAATAATTTTACCTTGATTATATTTTGTATATGAAGAAATAATTTTTCAGAATTATTAAAATGTATATAAGTTGATTGTTTAGTTGTTTGAATAATCTAAACAAAAGAATAATTGTATAAGCAAAAGAATTATAAAAATTTAATTATAATTAAAGTGATTTACAATTGTGAAATAAACTTGTATATATAAGAAGTGAAGCTATATGAATATATTTATGAATTTAGTTGTAAATAAAAAATGAATTTAAAGTAAAATGAAATGTAACTTAAGTGATATGGAATGAAGTTGATATTAGTATCAAAGAAAATTAATAAAACCAAGTGATAGATGTGAACTTGAGTTATGTAAATGAAATTCAACTTTTGTAATTGAATTAAATTAATGGATTGAATGTTAATCAATTAAATGTAAATAATTGATATGGAATAATGAATGTAAGTGAAATTCATTAAAATCTAATGTTATTGGAAGTTGAATAAAAATCAATTAATTAAACCAATTGTAAGCAAAGGAATTTGGTTGTAATTAATATACATTGATTGTTATATGATTGTTAGTTGATTGTATATAATTCATTAAGTGTTAATGAAATTGATTTAATAAAATTGGAAGCTAAAGTAATTGAAATTCAATTGGAAGTTAAGTGAAACTTAAATAGAATTGAATTTGAATTGGAAGTGAACCAACTTGAATATGAATTAGTGAATATAAGCAAATTGAAAATGAATGTTAGAAACATCCATTGTTAATAAATCAAATGTGATTAAATTGAAAACCTATTTCATTTAATATTAATGAAAATATGAATGAATATATATTGGTTATGAATTTGTTGAATGCTAGTTGGTTGATGTTTGAATATATTGCATTTGCTATGTTGACATATATAGTTATTATGTTGCTATATGTTGTATATTGATACTATTGTCTACATGCATGTTCTCATGTTGTTTGTTGAGTGTTTAGTAGGTGCGGATCGCGTTTGCTTCGCATTTGGAGCTCGCTTTCGCGCTATATTAGCCGTATATGCTCGCTAATAAAATATAAGGTACATATCTCGGATTACATACAGTACTTTTACAAATTTTTTCCTTCGGGATGCCTCATTACTTGATGAGATGTATATTTGTGATATATATACTGTCATTTTTTTTCGGATCGAGCCGCGCAAAGGAGACTATGGCGAATTTTTCCGAAAATTTAAGGCGTTAGAAAAATTTGAGAAAATTGGAAAGTTTTGAAACCTTTAACTTTGATTTTGGAATTGAAAGTTAAACAATAGTAGTTGTTTTTGAAAAGATAACTAAGTATGATTTGAAACTTAGTAAAGTTTTTGTAAGAAGTTTAATTATGAATTTTTGGAAAGTTAATAAATTCTATAACTTTTCTTACTTGTTAATTTCGAGGACGAAATTCTTTAAGGGGGGAAGATTGTAACGACCCAGAATTTTAGAAATTAAAATTTGAATATTTAATTAATTTTAAATATTAATAAGTGAATTTATAAGTCAAATAAATTTTAATTTGAATTATTGAATTTAATTGGATTATTAAATCGATAATTTAATATGTTAAATTATGGAAATAATTGAAAATTGGGTTAAATATGATTGAAAATGATTTGTAAAATTTTATTTTATCATATGGAAGTTAGAACGATATTTTAGAACTTTTAAAATCGAATTAAAAGTTAAATTGTGAAAATTGAATATTTTAATATTAAAATCGACTAGTGAAAATAGCCAATTTTTGAACAGTCTCAGAATTAAACGAAACCAGTTCCATTGGATCCGTAATAGTTAGTTATTACCGGATTTCAATTTTCGTGTCAATCGGAGCTATCGTTTGATCGTGGCAGCTCGAAACGCATCGAATTATTTTTAATATTAATTTGGCGAGTTAAAATGGCCATTTTTCAAAAAGTCTCGGATTTCGACGAAACCAGTTTCATCGGATCCGTAATGTGATATTATTGTAAGGTTTCAAATTTCAAGTCAATTGGATTTACTGTTTGTCCGGTACAAATTAAAACGCCTAGAAATCGATTTAAATCGGTTTAATTTAAATTGAGCGTTTATAGCCATAACTCGCACAGATGTCCGAATTAGCTTCCGAAACCTGTTCCATTGTGTCCGGAACGCGGGGTAAACCCTAGAAACGCTTGTTACGTCGCGTAAATCGGAGTTCGGAATTTCCGGATGAATAGTGTTCGAAATTTTCTCTATAAATATACCCTCTACCCTTCATTAATTAAAATAAAAAAAAAAACACTAAAACCCTAGCCGCCAGCTTCCCATGAACGGCTGAAATGTTCCCAACTTCTTCTTCTCTTATCTCTTCATCCACTCAACGATTCAAGGAACTTACAACTACAAAATTGTAGAGCATGCCAAGATCCATCTATCCAACGGTCAAGATCTAGATTGGAGCAACGTAGTGGTCGAAATCGAGGCTCAAAGGCCGCGCGTTCATTCTCGATTCGCGCGCAATAAGGGGGCCGAGCTCTGTGCCCTTCTGGCCGTGGGTAGCTTGTGTTGGAGGCATTCGAATGAGGGTAGTTTGATGAGGTTTCGTCGAGTTTTGGAGTTGCTAATTTAAACCCTAGAATCGAATGTTGGGTTCGGCTGTAAGCGTGCGAACGAAGAAGAAGGGGGGGAGGTGTGCACGGCTGAGATGGGGGGGTGTAGGATCTAACGGCAGATTTTGAGAAGGTTTAATATTATAAAGATTTTGTTGTAATTAGTTTATATAAATTTGTGTAAAACTTGTAAAATCAATAACTTTTTCATACGAGGTCGAAAACGCGCGAAACCAGTTGCGTTGGAATCGTATGGACGAGCACTACGCGATGAAATTGGATTGGAGTCGTTTGGAGTTAGTGAAAATTTCGTGTAAAATTAAACGTCCGTTTAATTTTATTCGAAATAAATCGCTAAAACGAATTTAAAATCAAGGTGAGAACTTCTCACTCAATCGAATCAGTTTCGATTTTATTTTAAATAGTTAGATTTAAAATATTTGAATGCATGTTTGAATGTTGATTGATATCTATTGATTGTTAAAATAGACATTATACGCCGTTAGTAAGCGGATGTTATTTATTAAAAACATATACCGCGAATATTTCATAAATAGTGAAATTGGTATTATATATAATAGCAATATATATATATTGGCATATGTATATATTGGAGTTATTGATTTCCCGCATTTTTTTGTTTAGCGGATGAGACCCTATTGCGCCGTCTATTAAGCGGATAATATTTTAAATCCCATATACCGCGATAATTTCGTACTGGAGCGAAATTGGTATTGTGCTAATGTTTGTGGATGCAGGAAACAGGTTGGAGGGATCCAACTGGATTCCTCAACAGTATTTATTTGATTTCAGATATTTAGATATTTGATGGATTATCATATCGATATATGATATCGTTGTTGTCGTGATTGACTATTTGGTGTGTAGCATCATTGGACCAAATTTGGAATTTTAAAATGATTTCAAAGTGATTTTTGAAAGTATACGTTATAAAATATTTTTGGAATTGATTCATTTTAAAATAAATAAACGTCATAATTTTTAATGTTATAAAAATTATGATTTTTGAGAAAAATAGTTAAAAACTGATTTTTGAGAATATGATGCTAACGATTTTATAAAATAGTTTAATCAGGATTTTAGAATTATTGTGAAAAGTTTAAATATAGGATTTATAAAATTTAATTATTTTATGAATCAAAATGGTGAAATAATAAAGGAGATTAAAGAAGTTTTAAAGAATAATATAAATTGATTTATATTAAGAGATTTATAAATGGATATTTATAAATTGAAATATAGACATTATAAAACGAGTTTTTATAAGTGTTTGAATGAAGTGTAAATGAATTTCATAAATGAATGAAATTTATAGAATTATAAATGGAGAAGTTATAAATGAGATTTATAAATAGTAAGATTTATAAATTGTGAAGTTATTAAAAGAATAGTTTTGACTAAATCAATGAATCTTATAAGTTATAAGATTTATAATTATGAAGTTTAAAAGAACGATTTTGTAAAATAATCGTTTTATAAGCATTTAACTTATAATATGGACTTTTAGTTCATAATTGGGATATAAATCGAATAGGTTAATAAAGGAGATTTATAAAGGAAGTTGTTATAAAATAAATAGAAATGGAATTTATAAACGTTGTTTTATAAATTCGCAAACAACTTATTTTGATAAGTTAATTGTTGAAACCTATTAATGGAGTTATATTCACATTTTTGACTGTGAATGATCCTTTAAAATAAAATGAATAAAAGGATGAAATCTGTTAACGTAGTATATTCACGTTTCTGAATAGTGAATATTATGTTAAAAGAAAATGTTTAGATTTGATATTTTGAACAGAATTAAAACGATCTAACGATGTTTTAAATGTGTTGAGATTCGAAACCATAGATTTCAACATTTATTGTTGAAATAGACGTTTTCGAGAAATAAAAGGAAGTGATGGACTATAACACTGTTGTTATAGTAAATGATTTCCGAAAGGAAATGTTTTGTTTAGTATTGGGATTTATATATCTATTTAAATTTCGAATCCCTATACTAGTGATTTTGGGTTGTCGTAACGATGTTCTACGCAACATTCGTTTTGGCCCAAATAAATATGTTTAAGAGCATGATTTCCTTAAAGAATGAAATATATACTTAATCTCGATTTAAGTATATTAAATATTTTCTAAGTGTTGAAAATAAATAAAATTTGTGAATTACTTATTAAATAAGTATGGAAATGTTTTCCAATATAAAGTGAATACTTTGAGAATTTATCTTTTTTGAAGATAAATTGAAATGAATAATTGAAATCGAATATTCATAGATATTTTGGAATATAAATTCACTAAGGAATTTATAAAAGCAAGTGGAATTTGTTTAAAAATAAATATTGATTTATTTTTGAAGTGTGAAAACTATATATCTAGTAAAGATATTTTGGAAAATAAATAATTTGGAAAATTATTTGGAAACTGGTGATGTGTGCATATCCATTGATAGTTCAATAACCGACTATCAATATTTCCCTTTGAATGGGTAACTGATGTGAATGGTTTGAATGTGAATGCCACACTTATTTTTGAATAAGCGCTCACTATTCGGGTTAACCGGGAAAGGACCATGGGGTCATATAACCCATTCCGAATATGTGATACGTCGTTATGAATTGCATTTGATGACCGGTGTTGAAGACCGAGTATTTGTGAAAGCGATAGGATGACCTATCGATTGTCTCTGCACTGGGTAGCTCCTGGTATAGAGATTTCCTTAAGTGATGGGAAATTCGATCGGGATTGTGAATACCCGGATTGCAAGGGCTTCGTAAGAAGTGCCTTCGGTTTTGTTCGAGCCCGGAACAAACTTGTATGGATTGTATGTCTGACATTACAAATTGAGATATAAAGCCGATTTCTTTCAAATATATTTCTGTTGGTGGCGGAGAATTTATTCTTTTAGCTTAACACCCTTCTCTGAGACGTACGAGCTCAGAGGTTATATAGTTGAAGTTATCAGCGATATATTCCCAATTTGGTAATGTGACATGCTGAGTGTTGCTGTGAAATGATCGTTGTGTTGATTATTGTGATAGGATCGTTTATTTGATCGTCTATCCTGGTGATCATTTCTATGATCATTTGTTGACCCAAAGCATTGCTTTTGTATAAAGTATGTTTTTGTGGACGTGACTTCGTCGAGCCTCACACCCCGTGAATGGTCAAAACAGGAAAGATGCGGCAAGGTTATGAGGGGTAGCGCCCTTTAGGATGTGTGCATTTCCTTCTGGAAAAGGGTGGTATCATGGTATGGAGCCCAGATACTTACTCATGTTGAAAACACTTTGTTATGATTGTGTGAATTGATTACGAGCGCTCGGTGAAAAGGTCCCAAAGGACCGGGGGATGGCATATTCGGTCAGTTGTTACTCAGTTAGGGGTAACCCGGCCTTGTGTTGGTAGAGATCCGGTTTGGTTCTCGGGGATGTCCATCCAGAGGCGTTCTCATGTGGCAATGGGAAGTTCCTTGGCCTGATCATTCGTTGGAAATCCAAAGAAACAATACGAGACTTGTACGGTTTTAGTTGTATAACCTGCTATGGAATGTGGCGGTAACCTGCTATTGAACATAGTTAGCTATAGTAGGCATACGATAATGGTCGTATGTTGGCTAAGATTTATATTCTACTTTCGAAATGAATTTTTCCTACACTATACACTAGTAATAATATCAAATGTTCTTTTTAAATGCGTATCAAGCATCTTTGACTATCATAAGGAGAAATCTCCTCCGATTCTGCGTTTGCATTGTGTGTGTGTGCGGGAGGCCTTATGGTAGTCTCATTTTTAAAAGCATTGCGAATTGACTTTAAAAATATTCCTCTATTTTGATTTTAAAGATAAATATACTGTTTTGAGTTCCCACACCAGTCACATGACTGACTCGGAGTTTATTGTTTTCCTTCCTAAACTCTGGGTGCCCACCAATTTCCACACGGGCAGTCAAGAGTTAAGGTTTATCAGGATATTCTGGAGTTGCTGGAGGCAAGATGGATGGCATGGCGTATTACTAGTTTATATAGTATTTCTTTTCCGCTGTATTGTTGTTGTTGTACACTCTGATGATATGATATGATATGATGTAATGAAATGTAATGTAATAACTGATATAGTTCTTTGTTTAAAGATTATTCATTTAGTATTATATGTTGTTCCGCTGCGAATTGTGAGATTCTGATGTTGTTCAGTTGTTCTATTTTCTTTCTGTTTTATTTTCTAATTTTCTATTTTCTTTCCTCTCCATCTTCTATCTTTTTCTCTTCTCTTTTCTTAAATTCTTTTTCTTAAACCATAACATTTCGGGTTTTCGGCCTTCGATTTCTCGGCAGTCGATAAAGTGAGTATCGATGTTGAATTTTCGAAAGTCGAAAATTTCTGGGGCGTTACACCCAGGCCGTCTTCCGAACAAGGGGGCATAGACACTTCTAATCCTTCGACCTTCCCCGCTCATGATTTTGCTCCTGATACCCTGGAGTCAACGATTCTCTTGGATAATCCGATCGATTCACAGGCTTCGAAGATTAATGAAGCCGCGCTCCAGCGAATATGTTCGATTCACGGAATCCCTTTCGCCGACATATTAGTTCCGTAGGGCCATGATCGTCCACACCTACCCCCAGTCGGATACACCGCCTGCAATAAGTTTAAGTGCTAGGTGGACAGCATGCCTCCGTTCAACTTGTTTCTTCGGGACGTGTTGCAATACATAGACGTCGCCCCGTCGCAGCTGCATCCAAACGGTCATGCGTTCATTTATGGGACCTACCTCCTTTTTATGGCTGTCTTCTCCAGGCCTCCAACTCCTAGCGACATCAGATATATTGACATGATCAAGAAGCGGAGAGATAGCCCTCCTTCGTGTTCCTCGAGCCGCACCACAAGTTCCAAATTCTAACCGGAGTGTGGAGCAAGTTTTCCTTGTACAAACAGGAATGGTTCTACGTGCGCTGCCCCCCTTCCGGTTTCGCGAGGAGATGGGTTGAAGGAAGTAAGTCTTCTTTTTAGAGTGATGCTCATATTTTGATTGAGGCGTTGCTTTTTCTAACTCTTGTTTCATTTTTTCAGATATCAACCTGAGGGCCGCGGCTATTCAGAGGCTGTTGAGGCTATTAGGGCTCTTCCCACCGAGGAATGAGACATCCGAACCCTCATTTCAAATGAGTCACTGTCAAGGTTCAGGCTATTAGCAGAAGGCTATCAGGTGAGCCTTCTTGAGGGCGTCTCCATCCCCAAGCCCGCATCAAGTAAAGGGAAAAAGTTGGCTGAATCGTCGTCTCGCCATACCCCCGTTGCACGTGAGGAGGGGGAAATCAGATAGGGTGAAGCACTCGAAACACAAGGTGAGAATGTGGGACCTACTTAGGATCCGCCGGTCGAGGTGCACGATATTGAAACGTCATCTTCCCCTTCGAAGGGGAAAAAGACATTGACATATAAGATTAGAAAGGAGAAGGTTGGCGGAATTTCCAAAGTTACGCTCATCCCGGCAGAGAAGGAGGCTTCTTCACAGCATGTTGAAAGTTCACTAAAGGGCCTCTCGAACCTCTCCATTCCAGAAGATCTGCTCAACTATTATTTTGGCGATCCGGAGGCATTCAAGTTCCATTCGCCCATTAGAGGCGATGTGGGCGTTCCGATCCAAAGTCAGGGAGAGAAAACTCCTCTTAGCAAAGCTACTGGTCCGTCAGGGGGAAACACTAGGACACACATGAACATTTGCACTTTAATTCGCACTTAAATTTTTGTTGTCACATCTCTCCTTGCTAACTCGTTGTTATTTGAATTTCGTGCAGGTGACATGGGACGCTCGCACGGATTCGATCATCTCCGTGGTTCTTCTATTTTTCATCCGTTCGGATGGGACTCGGGTCCCGAGAGACGTCGAGGTAGAGATGGTGGTGGGGGCCGTCATTCTCGGGACTCATCATCTCAGAAGAAACCATATTATCAGCCCAAGCATCACCGACACCCCCTTCTCATTCGGGGCAAAGCAAGGATCAGCCTGGTTACAAGTGGTCGCAGTCTGATATCCCCCGAGATCAACGCTCTGATTCTTCTTCCGCTCGACAGTCCCGAGATTCTCATAGAAGGGGCGAACTTGCAAAGCCGTCTCCTCCTGCTCCTGCGTTGGATCTCACAGTATCAGAGAGACTGAGAGAGCTCAAGGCCACATTTCCCAAGATTTGCTTTGATGGGTTGAAGTTCCTTCCGGCGATTCATCCTATACCCGGAGATGTTAAGCAGAACGCCATTGCCTGTACCAACGACATCTATGTTCAACATGACAAGTTCGTCCACCTAGCTGAGAAACTTTCCGAAGTCTCTGTGGAGCGCCAATATGAAATAGACCGTTTGAAACTTGAGGCTACCCACGATAAAAACATCATTAAGGCCCAGGACGAAGAAATCGCCACTTATAAATCTGAACTCGAGGCCGCCCATCGGAGTGCCAGGGATACTGCTGAGGCCGTCACTCGCTTGGAATCAACTCATAAGAAAGAACTTGACGAGGCGGTTCAACGATGTGGAGCTTTGGCCTTGGAAAAGGACTCCGTTCAAAAGGAGAGGGATGCGCTCAGCACTTGGGTCAAGGAACTTGAGGAGCATCTCCGCATAGAGAGAGAGGAGAAAGCGGCTGCCCAAGAAGAGTCACATCGATACTGTGACAAGATTATCGCCACCCGACTTTTAAAAGAACAACTTGAGGGCGAGCTTTCCAGGGTTGAGATTTTAAAGAGTGAGGCCCGTGAAGAGGGCAAGAAGATGGCGTTGACGGACATCAATTCCCGTCTTGAGGCAGCCAGGGAGGAAGGTAGAGAAGAGATCAAAACCGCGTTCGACCCTCTCATTGCCGAATTCAACGCCCGCGTGCTCATGCACCATGACTTAACTTTTTTGGGCGATGGCTATCTTGAATCGTTGCTCGAGGCGTGGAAAACCTTGATTCAGATCAGGAAGGCCGAGCGCGGTGTCGAGGAGGTTGACGAGGAGGATTTGATGAAAGAATTTCTGAAGGGACATGAGCCTTCGGACCTATCAGCGGCCAAGGCCGTTTATTGCAAAGGCTCCCCCTCTAGAAAAGGAAAAGAAGTTGTCGCTGGTCCATCCGGGGCCGAGTCTCCTGTTCACATGCCTTCCCAGCCGGCCAGTCGGCCGATACTCGATCCCTTCAAACAGCACATTAGCTATGACCCGGAAGCCCCTGGCCTAGGCGTTCATGTTTTGTCTCCCATCCCCGAGGGCGAAACTCCTTTGACGGCAGAGAGTTTGCCAGGGCCTGGTAGATAACCTTCCACTTTGAGATTTTGAAATTCGTCATTCTTTGTTAAGTACTATTGCATTCTAATGCTCATCCTTTTGATTTTGTGCAGGTCGTTCTGACCCTGATCCTACTCCGAGGAGCGATGTCGCCAAGGAGGTGGAAAAACCGGTGGGGTTGCTCATGCTGGTGAGGTTTCTGGCCCAGATGCTCAAGTGATAGGGCGCTTGACGAAGGCAAGTCTGATTCCTCCTCTGGGAGTTATGAAGTAGGAGTCACAGCAGCCTCTGAGTATACATCTGAATTGAGCATGAAGGAGCGACTCGAAAAAGAGAAGAGAGATACCGCCAAGGTCAAGGTTGAGCCGCGTGAGGTGGACCTGGACGATCCCTTGAACAAACCATTGAAGGTCATCCTTCCTGGCAGGTCTAAGCCCTCGGACGTTCCCCTACTTCTTCAGTTGTTACTCCTCCATCAAGGAAAGGTTCCAAGGGTAAATGCTCTGGGGAAGAGCCGTCCGAGAAGAAGTTGAAGAAGCACAAGAAATGACTACTATCTGTGTTCAACGAGAGTCAATTTAAGTCGTGTAATGATTTTTTTGTAATTTTTGTAGATAGACCATTGACTCCGAATTTTGAAGTACTTGTAGCAGAAGACTTTTCCTGAATAGAGTTTAATTTCCTTTTCTGTCTTTTCAAAAGATTCTTATTATTCAGTTTTCCTTGTGATCGCGATTTGAATCCATGTTGTTGTGCGTACCATAGACTTCTTGGTTTGTCTTCACACGGCCCGCTGATTTCTTTGAGAGTTATTTGTTTTCCTCCCATGCTTCAAGCACTTAGAATCATTTTTTAATCTGCACAACGGGAACTTGGAATATTCCAGTCCACATTCTAGGGAATTGGATAATTTTTACCGTTTATACTCGAGTCCACGCTCTGGGGACTTCGATTACTCCAGTCTGCATTTCGGGGACTTGGAGATTTTGAGTCGTTTATACTCGAGTCCGCGCTCTGGGGACTTAGAGTATTCCAGTCCGCACTCCGGGGACTTGGAGAATTTTACTCATTTATATTCGAGCCCGCGCTCAGGGGACATAGAGTACTCCAGTCCGCACTCCGGAGACATGGAGAATTTTACTCGTTTATACTCGAGCCCGCCCTCCGGGGACTTAGAGTACTCCAGTCCGCAATCCGGGGACTTGGAGATTTTTATTCGTTTATACTCGAGTTCGTGCTCCGGGGACTTAGAGTACTCCAGTCCGCACTCCGGGGACTTGGAGAATTTTACTCGTTTATAATCGAGCCCGTGCTCAGGGGACTTAGAGTACTCCAGTCCGCACTCCGGCGACTTGGACAATTTTTTCTCGTTTATACTCGAGCCCGTGCTCCGGGGACTTAGAGTACTCCAGTCCGCACTCTGGGGACTTGGAGATTTTTATTCGTTTATACTCGAGTCCACGCTCCGGACATAACGTACTCCAGTCCGCACTCGGGGACTTGGAGAATTTTACTCATTTATATTCGAGCCCGCGCTCCGGGGACTTAGAGTACTCCAGTCCGCACTCTGGGGACTTGGAGATTTTTATTCGTTTATACTCGAGTCCGTGCTCCGGGGACTTAGAGTACTCCAGTGCGCACTCCGGGGACTTGGAGAATTTTACTCGTTTATACTCGAGCCCGCGCACTGGGGACTTAGAGTACTCCAGTCCGCACTTCGGGGACTTGGAGATTTTTAATCGTTTATACTCGAGTCCGCGCTCCGGTGACTTAGAGTACTCCAGTCCGCACTCCGGGGACTTGGAGAATTTTACTCGTTTATACTCGAGCCCGCGCTCCGGGGACTTAGAGTACTCCAGTCCGCACTCCGGGGACTTGGAGATTTTTATTCGTTTATACTCGAGTCCACGCTCTGGGGACTTAGAGTGCTCCAGTCTGTACTCCGGGGACTTGGAGATTTTGAGTCATTTATACTCGAGTCCACGCTCCGGGGACTTAGAGTGCTCCAGTCCGTACTCCGGGACTTGGAGATTTTTATTCGTTCATACTCGAGCCACGCTCCGGGGACTTAGAGTATTCCAGTCCGCACTCCGAGGACTTGGAGAATTTTGCTCGTTTATAGCGTTCGTACGCCATCCAGAATAATATAATTTTAATCGCTTGCCGTAGGGCTATCTTACGCAGAAACATTAATCATTCATAAAAAGATGGCTTCAAGCCTTTATTAATGAGAGCAAGCTAAATCGTCTTATTACATGCCAAGAACTAGAAATAAAAATGTACTAGAAATAAATGCAACTACGGCATGAAGGAAATAGACTAAGTGTAATAACGTCGCAAGTGCTCGCTGTTCCATGCTCGGGGGAGTGTCGCTCAATCGACGGTCGCTAGCTTGAAAGTTCCATCTCCAAGCCTCCGTTCAATGACGTACAGACCTTCCCATGCGGGGTTGATATGAGATGGTGCTGGAAAAACTCGTTTCAAAATGAGGTCTCCCACGTCAAAGATTCTCGGTTGGACTTTTTCGTTATAATATCTGGCGACCCGATGTCTATATGAGGCCGCTCTCAAATCGGCTTCTTCGCGTTTTTCATCAATAAAGTCCAATGATTCCAATAAGAGATCGCGGTTCGATGTAGGGTCGTAGTGAGTTACCCGATGAGATGGAACTTCAAGTTCCACGGGTATGACAGCTTCCGTGCCATATGCCAATGCGAATGGAGTGTGGCTAGTCGCGGTCTTGTGGGTGGTTCTATAGGCCCAAAGCGCCGTCGGGAACTCATCTACCCACTTGCCTCTAGCCTTTTCCAAACGCTTTTTCAATATGGACTTGATTATTTTGTTTACGGCTTCTACCTGTCCATTCGCCTTCGGGCGAGCGACTGCTGCAAACCTTTTCTCGATGCCATACATCTGACAAAATTCATTGAACTCCTTGCTTTCGAATTGAGTTCCATTGTCTGTTATGATGGTTCGTGGAAGGCCAAAACGACATATGATATTTCGTAAAACGAAATTAATGACTTTCTTGGTTGTGATCGTGGCCAAAGGTTCCGCCTCTACCCACTTGGTGAAGTAATCGACCGCTACTATTGCGTATTTCGCGCCTCCTTTGGCTATGGGTAAAGAGCCGATTAGGTCAACCCCCCACATTGCAAATGGCCAGAGACTAACCATTTGTGTGAGTTCCGTTGGTGGTCCTCCTGGAATTTTTGCGTATATCTGGCGTTTGTCACACTTTCTCACATAGCCTGCAGCGTCCCGATTCACGGTTGGCCAATAGTATCCATAACGGAGGATCTTCTTTGTTAATGTCTGCCCTCCAGTATGGTCGCCGCACTCTCCTTCATGGACTTCCTTTAATACCCGTTTTATCTCATCATGGGCTACGCATCGGAGTAAGGGGGTCGAGAATCCCCTCCGGTACATTATCCCATCCTGTATTACATAACGTGAAGCTTTACGGAGGAATTAGCGTCTTTCGCTTCTCTTTTTAGGAAAATACCCTAGTAGCAGATACTGCTTGATTGGGGTCAACCACGATTCCTTCTCAAGTTCGGTTTCTAACACGAAATCTATCTCCATCACGTCTATACTCGGAGAATGGAGGGTATTAACAGGGAACAATCCCATTTGCTGTGCATCGCCAGTGCTCGCAGTTTTGTTTGCGTGGGACGTGTGAGATGTCGTAGTATTCCAGACGCGCCAGCAGTTCTTGAACCCTAGCAAGGTAAGAAGCGAGTCGCTTTCCCCTCACTTGATAGTCTTCCCGCAGTTGATATACTACCAGCTACGAGTCACAGAAGGTTCGAGTGACTTCATTCCCAGTTTGATAACAAGTCTCAAGCCAGCAATCAATGCTTCATATTCGGCTTCATTATTTGTTGCTGCAAACTCGAACTTCAAAGAATAGCAGATTGATCAGTATTCAGGAGTTATGAGGATTATACCTGCCCCCGAGCAACGGTCGTTAGATGCCCCATTGGTGTACATCTTCCATCGAACGGGGGGGGGGGGTATGGTTCTGTGATTACTCGGTTCATTTAGCACAGTTTATTCAGCAATGAAGTCAGCTAGTGCTTGTCCTTGTATGGCCCTTCACGGCAAATAGGTAATATCGAACTGACTTAACTCAATATTCCATTTCAGCATCCTTCCAGAAGTTTCCGGTCGTTGGAGTACCGGTCGCAAGGGTTGGTCAGTGTAGACACCGATTGAGTATGCCTAAAAGTGGGGGCGAAGCTGCGTGATACGATCACCAAGCAAAATGCTAGTTTTTCAATCTTTGGATAATTTCTTTCTGCCCCTGTCAAGCACTTACTGACATAATAAACCGGCTTCTGAATCCGGTCTTCCTCGCGGACCAAGGCTGTACCGATAGTGTTCTAGGATACCGCCAAGTACACATACAACGTTTTGTGGTCTATCGGCTTGGACAGTACGGGGGGACTTTCCAAGTGCCTTACCAGATCCCGAAATGCTTCCTCACAATCGAATGTCCATTCGAAGTTTCTCTTTCCTTTCTTTATAATGTCGAAGAAGGGGATACACTTGTTTGTAGCCCTGGATATGAATCGACTTAGCGCAGCCACTTTTCCATTCAGGCTTTGCACCTGCTTTATGGTTCTGGGTACTTGTATATCTCGGATAGCCTAGATCTTCTCTGGGTTAGCCTTGATTCCCCGGGCATTCACAATGAAGCCCAAAAACTTTCCTGATGCTACGCCGAATGAACACTTCAACGGATTGATCTTCATTCCATAATGCCTGAGTATGTCGAACATCTCCGCTAGGTCTCGGACATGGTCGTTCGAATGCCGTGACTTCACTAGCATGTCATCCACATAGACTTCCATTGTTTTACCAATATGGTCTTTGAACATTCGATTCACTAGGCATTGATAAGTCGCTCCTGCGTTCTTCAATCCGAATGGCATTACTACATAGCAATACAATCCCACGTTTGTGACAAAGCTGGTGTGTTCTTGGTCTGGGATGTGCGTCGGAATTTGATTGTAACCAGAATACGCGTCCATAAATGATAGTAACTCATGTCCGGTAGTTGAGTCGACGAGTTGGTCATTCCTTGGCAGCGGGAAACTATCCTTTGGGCATGCCTTGTTTAAGTCAGAGTAATCAACACAAATCCTCCATTTTCCATTCGCTTTCTTTACTAACACCGGGTTAGATACCCATTCAAGGTAGAGGGCGTCGCGGACGAACCCGTTGGTTTTGAGTTTTTCCATCTCCTCTTTGAGAGCTGCGGACCTCTCCGGGTCCATGCCTCTCCTTTTTTGTTTCACGGGAACATGTCTCGGGTCTATGTTCAACATATGACTTGCAATTGCAGGAGAAATCCCGCACGTATCAGAATGCGTCCAAGCAAGAACATCAAGGTTCGCTCGGAGGAAGCTAGTAAGATTCTCAGCTGCCACGGGGTCGAGCTGTGATCCTATTTTAAGAACTCGTGATGGGTTGCTGCGGCTAACTGAGACGTTGATGGTTAGTTCAGCCAGTGCCGCATTTGTTTCCCTGCGTTCCCCATTATCGTCTCTCGGATCTATGTCTCTATGGATCCGAGAATGCCGCCCGAGCCAGGGCTCGGGCGCTAGTTGTCAATCGTCAGAACCTTGAATGCGGACAGGGTTGTCCGCAACCTTTCCTTTCTCCCTACGCCGTGCCTCCCTGAGCTCAGCTACATAGCATGCACGGCCGGTTGCTTGGTCGCCGTGTTCCACTCCAACCCCCCTGTCTTTTAAAAATTTTAACGTCAAACACCAAGGGGCCAAAGCTGCCCTAAATTCCGCTAGGGCTAGACGGCCCAGGAATACATTGTACGGGGAATCAACGTCCAGTACTATGAACGGTAGGATTCGCACCCTTCTGCATTCACCTTGTCCCAGTTCAACTGGTAACTCTACATATGCCATTGAATCAGTTGTTGCGCCATTAAAGCCATGGATTCTATCCTTGGATGGTTTCAAATCCTTGGTTTCCAGCTTCATTTGGTCGTATGTCTTCCGGAAGATGATGTTAATGGAACTTCCGCAATCGATTAGAATTCTCTTTACGAATGCCGGCCTGATGGTTGCAGATATGACCATTGGGTCAATGGTAGGAGCCTCTACCTTATCCGCATCTCTGTTCCTGAATACGATATCGTCATTCATCATGCGCTGCTGCTTTGCAGGAGTCCCATCTTCCACGTTCGAACAACACTCGTACTCCGCGTGTCTTAAGGAGTTAGCATATCGCTCCATCTCCTGCCAGTTCTTGTCTGCAGGGTAAGGTCCGCCAACAATCGTGTTAATAACCAATCTACCCACAGTCTAAGTAGGTTGTTCCGGTTGGTGTGGGCAGGCCCGCGTCTAGGGTCTGATGTTTCTTGCCTGGCATCCTGTGGGTCTTTGACAAATTCCTATAGCTTCTTCTGTCTAATTAGTTTTTCTATGGCGTCATGGAGGTGTCTGCACTCCTCTGTGTTGTGCCCATAAGACTCGTGAAAACGGCAATACTTCCCGGTCCGCTTCTGTTCTTCTATCGATTCCTTTGGACGTGGCTTCCTATACTGGAAAGTGTTGCAAGTTGATAGATAGATGTTCTCAAGAGATGCGTTCAACAGGGTGTATTTCAATTTCCTTGTCTCTTTTTTCTTTCCGGGGTTTCCACCTCCGGATCCTTTAGACCGCCCGGGCTTTGTTTTGGATGTCAACTTGAGTTTTTTCAAGGTTATTTCACAGACTCTTGAACGTGCCCTGACGCCTTGTCTCGCCCTGTCCACCAAGCTTCCTCCCTTCTTATGAGATGATGAGCTTTCGAATAAAAACGTTCCAGTGTAGCTGGGGGCTTCCCCGCCAACCAATCTCCAAATTTAGAATCCGGATCCACTCCACGCATTACTGCTATCAAAATCGCATGGTCGTTAGGATTGCTCACCTCGGTAGCAGCAACATGAAACCTTTGCAGGTATGCTTTCAATGACTCTCCTGGAGTTTGAGTTACACTTGATAAGGACATCATGTCCTTTGGACAAGTGGTGTGTATCCTGAATTGTTCTACGAATTTCATTGCTAATTCATCGAAGCTGGATATAGATCATGGCGGGAGTCAAGTGAACCACATGGTGGAAATTCCGGACAAGGTGATTGGGAAACACCTACACTTGGTTGCGTCATTAGCTCTTGCGGAATCCATCATCCATCCGTACCTCATTACATGCTGCCTGGGGTCAGCCTTTCCTTCGTAGGCGGGAATGGCGGGCATGCTGAACTTTCTTGAGTATTCGGTCTGTAGAATGGTATCCGTGAAGGGAGTATGACTCTTATACACTCCCTAATCTTCATTAGTTAGACCTTGGTTTTCTTTCATCAATTGCCTAACCATAGCCGTCAAATCTGGGGTTTGTATAGAAGATGTGGGTTCCGTTCCACGGGACTGTGCAGGTTGATATCCCGTCCGATTTGGGTCTTGGTCTTTAGTAGATCGATCAGTAGCATCCGCACGTGCATCTTCATCCTTACGGCGTCTACGCCTAGGAGGTTCATCAGCAGAAGTCGAGCTATCATCTTCAGAGTAAGGGACAGGGCTTCCTCCAACATTCTGATGCTGCTGCTGAGTAAGCTGAGTCATGAGGTCAGCGTTGGCTTGCATTTGCTCAGCAAGTTGCTTTCTACTTTCCTTAAGTTCTCTTATCAGGTCATTGAATTCTGCTCGGGAAACAACTTCTGCTTGGTTTTGGTGGGAGGGCCCTGCACCTCGAATCGCTTGTTGATTGCTAGTTCCTAGTTGTTGCACACTAGCGGTTTCGTGGGCCTCTGCATTTTGAGAGGCTGATCTAGTTCGTGGTGGTAGAGTTGTTGTTGTAACTCTGAGTAGAATCAACAGATGCCTTATAGATGATTATGGATCTCCTTCAGAGGATTTATGCAATCCAGTAGCTGCAAAGTAGATCCTAATAGCCTGAGAATTCAAGTTCTCAGTGGAAGCACCAAAATTTGTCACCAACACCCTTAGAAAGATTTTGTAGAGAGATTAATGAAGAAAGTAAATTAAAACAAAGAACAGAGTGTAAATTTAAATGTAGAGAACAAGAACATCAAATTTATAGTGGTTCGGCGCAACTGCCTACATCCACTTTGAAGTTGATTTCCATTGGTTTCCTTGATGGGTGATTACAGATACAATCCGTTTTTTGTTACTAGAATACAATTGCAAAGCAAAAGAAATAAGTCTGGAATGAGTCTTGAAAATGGAAGAGTCTCCCCAGTGTTCTCTAAAATCTCTCCCTTTTTTCTGTGCCCCTGCCCCTCTATTTATAGACAAAGGTGGGTTGGACTTCCCTGGTGGGACTGGTAGCTGAATAACTCGGTCTAAATAGGACAAGTCCTGTACGCCGCACCGAGCATGCCGAACGGTCGAGTACCGATCCATTTTCTTTATGCCGAACGACATGTCTGTTGTGGGGAAGAGTAGGCCGAGCAGTGTTCGGACCGGGCGTGCTGGGGAGAATGCTGAACCATCCTTGATTACCGAACCATTCTTGATGGCTGAACGTCTCGGGAGGCTGAATGACAATGCCGAGCCTTCATGGATACCGAACGCTCCTTGATGCCGAACGGTTTGGTGCCGAACGGTCTGGGTGCTGAACGAGGAGCTTGATGTTTGAACACCATCTTGACCGAAAGAGTCTTCTGGCTGAACGAAGCCTTTAGCCGAACGAGGTCTTTGGCCGAACGATGCTTTTGGCCGAACGAAGTCTCTGGCCGAGCGCTATCTTTGGCCGAGCAATGTCTTAGGTGGAACGTTCTTTAGATGTCGAGCGTAACATGATGCCAAACGCTATGGTGCCGATCCACCAACAGGCCGAACGCCCTTGGTACGCTGAGTACTAAGTTGCCCGGCCAATTCCTTGGGAAACAAACATAATATGACAAATAAAAATATTATTTATATAAATTAAAATAGACGATTTTATTGAATAAATCAATTTACATACAATATTGTAAAAAGCATAACTTTCACAATATAAATCGGATTTCAACGAAACGAAAAGCAATATTCTTGAAATTTAATATATTTTCATAATAAAGAAATAAAATTCAAAAATTCAAAAAATTAAATTTTAAATTTAAAAGTCAAAGTTTGACCAGATTGACTAAAAATCCACTTTTCTGGAAATATCCTATTTATTCAGGTTTGAAATTATAATTCAAACAAAATAAAAATATACTTTTAAAATAACAAAATTTATTCATTTTAATAAATAAAATAAAGTATTTAAATCAGGAGCTTCAATTTAAATAATTAAAATAAACAATTAAAATAATCACATAGTACTGGGTTGTTACAAATTAATTTTTGATATGTGTTCCATATATGCATAACCGTGAGGACTTCTGAATGAGCATGAAAGCACATAATCAAATATTCCAAGTAATTCACCCATGCATAAACGCATGGACTTTTAAATGAGAGTGAATACTTCGGATGTTTTTATTGCTAATTAGTTTTAAAAAATGACCAATTTCCCGTTTAAAATACCATATTTTGACATACTATATTGGATTTTGATGAGTGATGGTCATTAGGTATATGACAGAAATAGGGATGGTCATTGAATTTTTACCAATAAAGTTATTACAAATTTTGTTTAAATTTTTAAAGAATTTTTTTACATATACCATCTCAAGTTATAATGTATGATTAATATCAACACTCATCACCATCTTTTTCAGTCATTTTTTATCTTTTGATAATTACTAGGGAATCAGATTAGTTAACATAGGGACTAAGTTCAAAATCAAAAATAAAAAATCAAATTTCTAAATTGCCTAAACGGAGATGAAGTCGACAAAAACTATTTTCTGCAAGGGGTTTGTAAAAATGTCTACCAATTAAGAATCAGTTGAAATGAAATTTATGTAGATATTTTTCTTTAAAAATATATCTCTAATGAAATGATGTCTAACATCTCTATTTTTGTCCATGAGTGATGTACATGATTATTTGTGAGATCAATTGCACTTTTGCTATCACACGTTAGTGGGGCTCATTTAAATTTAGACCATAGTCTTGCAAATTTTTGTATCATCCATAAAATTTGAGCAGAGCAACCACTTAGAGCAATATACTCCACCTCAGTAGTAGATAATGCAATACAATTTTGTTTTCGACTCGCCCATGCAACTATTGAATGCCTCCAACATAAAACACGTTCCATCAGTACTTTTTATATCAACTAAAATACTGACATAATCCGCATCTGAATATCCTTTTAACTCAAAGTGGTCGTTAGTTGGATACCATAGACAAAACCGTGGGGCATGTAACAAATATCTAGAAATCCTTTTTACATCTTTTAAATGAGATTCTTTTGGATTTAATTGAAATTGTGCACATAAATAAATAGCGAACATAATGTCGGGTCTAAAAGCAGTAAGATAAAGAAGTGATCCAATCATACCTCGATATTTCTTTTGATCAACTGCCTTACCTTTTTCATCCTTGTCAAGTTTAATATTTTTCCTCATGGGGTTTTTTTCCTGGTTTAGCATCTTTCAATCCAAATTTGTTGACAAGTTCTCTAATGCATTTCGTTTGAGAAATGAATGTACCTTTATCACATTGTTTGATTTGAAATTCTAAAAAGAATTTTAACTCTCCAACCAAGCTCATTTCAAACTTCTCGTGCACGACTTTTTCAAATGTCTCATAGAACAAGTTGTTAGTGGCACCACAAATAATGTCATCAACATATATTTGAGCAATCAAAAGATCATAATTCTCATGGAATAGAAATAATTTGTTGTCTACACAACCCTTTTGAACCCATTTTCAAGGAGATAAGTGCTAAGACATTCATACCAATCTCTAGTGGCTTCTTTTAATCCATATAGTGCTTTCTTAAGTTTACATACATGGTTAGGGTATTCATGACTTTCAAAACCTTCTGGTTGTTCAACAAATACATCTTCTTTCATAATTCCATGAAGAAAAGTACTTTTAATATCCATTTGTTTAGTTTAAATCCTTTATAGCAAGCAAAAGCTAACAATATCCTAATGGATTCTAGTCTCGCTGCTGGTGCAAAAGTTTCATCAAAATCAATTCCTTCAATTTGATTATAACCTTTAGCAACTAACCTAGATTTATTCCTAATCACATTTCCTGATTCATTAATTTTTTTAAAAAAAATCCATTTTGTTCCTATGAGAGGATAATCATTAGGTCTAGGTGCTAAAGTCCAAACATCATTTCGCTCAAAATGATTAACTCTTCTTGCATAGCCATAAACCAATTTTCATCATTAAGAGCTGTGTCTATGTCGTTGGGTTCAATTTCTGAAATAAATCCACTTTATAAACACAAATCACACAATTTCTAAAGGAGGAATGAGTTTGAATACGTGTGATAGGATTTTCTATTACCAATTCTGTAGGGTGATCTGCTTTGAATTTCAATCTATCTGGATCCACATTTCTTTGGACTTCTTTCATGGTTGTAGTTTCTTTTGGTTTTTCATTTTCATCTTTTTCTTTCTCCTCTTCGACATTGCTTTTGATTGTTTCCTTGTTTTGATCATCAATACCTTTAACAAATTTCACATTGCTTGACTCCATGATTATTCTCATCCTTTGGTTGTATACTCTATAGGATTTGCTTCTAGACGAGTATCCCATGAATATGCCTTCGTCAGCTTTTGGCTCAAATTTTCCCAGTTGATCACCTGCATTAAGAATAAAACATGGATAGCCAAAAATCTTGAAATATGCAATATTTGGCTTTTTTTTTCCAGCTATAGTTCATATGGTGTTTTCTTAAGAATCGTCCTATTCATGACTCTATTCATTACATAACAAGCTATATTTACTGCCTCTATCTCAAAAGGACAAGGTTAGTTCACACTCATTTATCATAGATCTAGCCAACTCTTGCAAGGTTTGATTCTTTCTTGACTACTCCATTTTGTTGTGGAGTACGTGGGGCAGAGAATTCATTTTTAAATCCATTTTCATCACAATGATTGTCAAATTCATAATTTTCAAATTCTCCAACATGATCACTTCTTAGTGAAATAATAGAAACTTCTTTTTCATTTTGAACTAATTTTGTGAATTTAGCAAATTAAGAGAAAGTTTCTGATTTTTTAGCTAAGAAGTATACCGACATGTATCTAGAGTAATCATCAATCAATACGAAACATTATTTCTTACCACCTAAACTTGCAATATCGTTAGGTCCAAACAAATCCATATGAACTAGTTCAAGGACTCTAGAAGTGCTTACATTGATCTTGGCATGGAACGCTAATTTTTTAAGTTTTCCCATAGTATATGCTTTACATAAAGTTTCTGTTTTGAAATCATGCGATAGCAAACCTCTTACCAATCTTTTCTTTTTAAGCTGTTTAATAGATTCATGCTAGCATGTCCTAATCGTCTATGCCATAAATTTACTTCCACGTCCTTAGCTACCAAACATTTTGAAAGAGTGAGATCATGAAAAGATAGAAAGTATATATTACCTTTCCTCTTACCTGAAAATAAGGTTTCTTTTGATGATTGGTCAACAATTTTGCACAAGTCAGAATCAAAAACAACATTCATTCCCTTAACACATAACTGGCTAATTGAGATCAGGTTATGGTGTAGATTTTCAACATATAATACATCATTTAAGGTAAACGTATCATTACCTACTTTACCTTTACCAATAATTTTGCATTGATCGTTGTTTCCCATTGTGACTCTTCTACATTTGTGCTTTTCTAAGCTAAGAAACTTTGATTTGTCACCCGCCAAGTACCTGAAGTAGTCAGAATATTGATACCATTCTTGTTATTCCTTAGCCTTCCAACACACCCGACTTGGTTCTTCACTTTCACTGTCATTTGTTTCTCCTGAAAATTACTAATTTTCATTTTCATTATATTCTTTACTAAATTTGGCAACACGAGATTATTTGATTTGGGAGGTTTCTTCATGAACTACTTCAGGTGTGTGCCAGATTTCTTACGTAGTTAAACAATGTGAAGCACGATTAAATTCAATTTTTGGTCTAATGAGCAAATAATAGAGTTTATAGCCTTTGCATTAGCAGTTCGCGGTTTAATTTCAAATTTTATCCATCGATCCATAGGTTTTTCCATTTCTTGATTATCTACCAAAATTGTTAGTGTTCTATATCCCGTTTCAATAATATTCGAAGCATCTATGGATCTCAGAAAAATAATTTCATTCTATTTTTTCAAAATGCATATTCCACATTGAACATCGGTGGCCTAACTATGGACTGACATTCAACAAAACTATTATTTAAAGAAGCCATTTAAAAAAAATCAAATTTTTTAAAACAAAAATTGATTTTTGTTCCTAGCTCTGATAGCACTTATAGGAACGTTTTCACCGTAGAGGAGGGGTGAATAGGGTGATACTAATAATACTAAAAATTAATGCAGAAATAAAAAACAATCATAGATAATAATGTAGAGGAGATCGCACACAAATTTACCTAGCTTCAGTAAAACCCTACCTACGTGTTGCCTCCAGGATTTCTACTAGAAATTAAGTAGCCAAACCCATACACACGTTAACTTGCGACATCTGTTAATGACTAACCTAACTCTACGCTCAATACCCTACAATAACTCAACTACTGAGTTGTGAATTATCGAACTACACCACCGTAGCTCGTAACCTAGTCACACGACTAGAGAGTTACATAATTTTAAAAGAAAATTACAAAATAAAATAAACAAAAAATCCTAGTTATAAAATTTAAAGCCCAAATAAATAATAAATGAACGGCCCAATTTGTAAATAAATAAAAGCATTCCCCTTTGTTTTTTCTTCTGTGAAAAACTTCGACCGATCCTTTTTTCCTCTTTTAAAAATTAAGGCTTTGCTGTGGTGAAGCCGCCGCTTGATCTTTTGCTTCGATTGAAGTACGCTTTTGCTTTGTCAATTGCTCCTGGCTTTGATTTGCTCTTGGTGGCTTCAATTTGTCAAGCTCGAATACTTGGATGAAATTGGTATGAGACTTTCTTTTTCGATTTCAATTTTGCTCGACCTTTATTCGAGTTTAGTGATTTGTTCTAGGTAAGTATGCTCATTGATTTTAGTCTCGAAGTCGAATGCTCCTTTTACGATGATGATTATTGGGTATTTATAAGAGTTGAATCCCTAAAATTACGTTCGTATATTTCCCATTTGAATTTTTCGTGAATTTACTCGGCCGTGATTTTTTAATCGAACGATGATTGATCGTTCTAACTTGTTCTCTGGTTGACTATGTTCGAATTTGAATGAGTTGAGATAATTTCTGCAACTTTGACTTGTTCAACTCGAACTTCTTACCCTTATTCTATTCTTGCTAGCTTTGACTTGTTCTATTTTGATACATATGATTCTTCTGATGTGTTCATATATTCGATTTTTTGCATATATATTTCTCTTTGAACCGTGACTTGATTTTCTCTGCAACTGTATTCACATTGCTACCGTTAATAACACTACACATATGAACGTGTATATACATACAGATGTGCGTGTATGTATATTTATAATGGTTGTCCCTATCCATGTCAACTATTTGCTATGTGGTTCCTCTTGAGTTTGGTCTAATATGTTTTCATGTGTGTTCAAGTGGTAGCTGAAGTTTCTTTGAGTCACTTGTGCTGTTGCATTTGTTTCTTGACTGGTCTGAGTTTACTTTCATATAATTTCTTGTTGCATATCACTGTGCACTATTGCTTGGTTTCACGTTGAAGTTGATTTGGTTGAATTTGGCTGCAATGTTGTTTTCATATTGCTTGTATTGATATACTTGGTTGTCTGGTTCCTTGTTCATCTATTTAATCGATTGACATATAAATGTACATGTCTGGATAGTTTCATTTGCATTCTGAACTTGGACTGGTTTGTTGGGTATATTCTTTGTTTGCCTTGATCACGATATATACTTGAAGTCTTGTTCCATGTTACACTGGTGTTATTGGTCTGGTGTAGTTTTGATCTTGATGAGCCTGATTCCAGTTACTTCATTGTTTGCGTCAAAATTGACCACAAACACCCGATATCGTGGAAGCACCCGTTTATGAACACAAATCAGCAACAATCAATATAAAACTCAGATCTAAACTATATCAAACATAGCCATTCAGAAATAACAATCACAAACGCAGGATTTATAGTGGTTCGGCGATCTTTCCTATGTCCACTCTGAAGTTTATGTCTTTATTGATTCGCTTGATGATTTCAATCGATTACAGTAGATTACAGTTGATAATAGCTCTGGAATTTTATTACAACAACGGTAACGAAGAGTAGAATTGGATTCGGCAGAGTCTCGACGTTGAATCGCCAAAAAAGATCCCCATTTCTGAAGGCTTCAGGGTGCTATTTATAGGCGTAGGAGGCTCAAATCTCGCTTAAACTTCGGGAGACTTTTTCCGGCACGTGAGTGGGCCCACGCGACCGACCCCACCAAGTTTAGACTCGATCTGATATCGATACGAAGTGATTTCGTATCCATCAAAAAATGGTCCAATCGAGGTGAAACTTGGCAGGAACAATCTTTACCTTGTATGGAAGCTTATGTGTAAATTACATTGCATTTGGATTAGCGGCGTGGGAGATATGATCGATAGGAGCTGGTGATTTTCGTTCGGCTGTTTATTTCGACTCGATCACTTCGAATCCATGTATTCGAATCGATGGACGCACGTGGTACTGAAGTGACATGGCACACACTCCTCGCATCGATCCTATTTTTTCTCCGAGTTGACCGCTTCGCATCCATGAATTTCGCCTCGTTCGTATCGTGTGCCACGACCCAGTTTGCATCGATGGATTCGAATCATGGATCGGTACAAAGGGGATCGAGACGAACCAAGTGGATACGAACAGGGCAGATTTCATGGATACGAAATAAAGATCTAGCACTCTTAATGGATGCAAGGACGATCGATACGAAGCAGCGCTTGGGCACGAGACCGATCGATCGAAGTAGGGTATATCGATGGATACGAATGATGGATTCGAACTGCTCGGACTTCAATGGATACGATCGTGCTGAGTGGATGTCCATCTGATCGATTCAAAACCGATCGATTCGAGGTGATCGATATCACTGCTGATCGACTCGAATGCGATCGATTCGAAATACGTAGAGCATAATGGATTCGAAATGGACATCTCCTCCACTTTTGATGGATACGAACATCATCCTTTAGCTAACTTGCATCGATCATATCTCGTTCATACGAACTCCAATTAACCTGAAATTTGGAACACTGACTCTCATGGCTTTGCTTGTCATGTCCTATCAATTGTAGCCTGATCCGGGCTCGGACAAAATTCATCGATATCCGTAGCGAAGTGAAGTACAACCGATCTCTGAGACGAACTGTCTTTTGTTTTCGATCAATCTTTTGGTATCATGGCTTTGCCAAAAAGAGGGATAACATTTGCCCCCCAAAACATGCCTTGCAGTAGGAAGGTGTGTTTTGCGATGCTTTGAGCTGGATGTTCATATCCTGTCAACAACCTGTAAAGAACTTGATTATTTTATATGACCTCAGATGACAATCATTCGGGGTCGTATGCCATTCGAGGTGAAACGGGACCATTCGCGGTCGTTTGCCGTTCGTGGCGGATGATGGAATGGGACCGTTCGCGGTCGATGCCGTTCGCGGTGAATAATGAGATGGGACCGTTCACCGTCGTATGCCGTTCGCGGCGGGTATCGATCGTTCGCGATCGAGTATTGTTCAAGGCTGATTGTGACCGTTCGAGGTCGGACATAATAAGTGAATCGTGACCGTTCGTGGTCGGGGTGCCGTTCGAGGCAAGTTGCGACCGTTCGCGATCGTGTGTCGTTCGAGGCAAATTGTGATCGTTCGCGATCGTGTGCCGTTCGAGGCAAATTATGTGTGCCCGGGGGGGACTTGGTATTATCGATGCCGGAGTTTATGTTCGTGGGAGCTTCTGAATCAAAGACTTTGGCGATTCATCGCCATACAAAAGGTGCTCGTGGACCGTTCGCGATCCAACGAGCATGCATGTACACTCTTTCATAGAATTGTAAACATCAAAGCAATAATTACATGAATCTCACAACAGAAACGTCCAAACAGGCAGAGTCTAAATGTTCAAATCAAAATCAAAGAAAAAAAGCAAGATGAAGATGTCAAAGCATAAACTCTTACTATAACGCGGTTGGTAGTCATTCAGAGCATGCCTATGGATCGTACGCGATCGCTCACATGTGTAAATGATTTAACCGTGTTAGTGAGAGGTTTACACTTGTTCATCGTTATTTTAATCGATCAATGGATAATCAAATGGTGCCCCGATTTAGGGTCGCCTCTAGCTGATGTAGATTGTGGTCGCTCTGGCTCTACTGCCGGAGTTCGCCTCCTCACATACTGAAGGAGCATACCGTTCCTGATATGCCCTTCCACCTCGTCCTTCAGATGCCTACAATCATTAGTGTTATGACCGTTCAATTCATGAAATACACAAAACTTATCTGATTTTCTTTCGTTGGAAGTTGGGTCCCTTCGCGTCGGTCTACGATACGAAACATGCTCTTTGGTATCCTGATAGATTCGCTCCAAACTCTCGTTCAGCTCAGAGTAAGTGGTGAATCGCGGCTCCCTCCGTGGCCGCTTTGACCTGTCACCGTCATTCTCAGTCTTTCTTTTACCTTTACTAGTCTCCGCACCCTTTCCAAGTGTATTTCCGCCTTTGATTGTGAAAACATCAATTCCCTCTCCTTCCTCTCTTTCGGCGTTCGCATCCTCCAATCGTAAAAACTTTTCCACCTCGTGATAGAATTCTCCTAGATCCATAGGTGGATCTTTAGTTAACGAATTTTTGAACTCTGTTCCGTCAGCTATTCCAGACACAGCTGGCATCATAACCATGGATGGATCTGGTCGATCCACCGAAGCTGCTGCTGCATTGAATCGCGTCAGAAAACTCCTCAAAGTCTCCCCAGCTTTCTGTTTTAGAGTTGCCAAAGTCATCACATTCTTGGGTCTTGCAATGTGAACCCTGAATTGCCTCATAAATCTCTCAGTTAAGTCTGCCCATGTTCCTATGGAGACGCTCTCCAGTTGTCTAAACCATAACGCTGCAATATCCGGCAAGTACAATGGAAAGCACTGGGCCATAACTTCCTCTGATGCCCCCAGCACCTCCATATGCCTCATATATTTTGTCAGATGAACTGTAGGGTCTGTCCTTCCATCATACATATCTAACGATGGTAGCTTAAAATATGGTGGGTTCCTTGCTCATCTGATTGCCGTGGTAAAAGGGCTTCTATTAACATCCTCTAAATCTTTGTTTACCAATCCGCCTCACATGGCCCGCCTGACCATCTCTGTCAGCCTTTCATTGTCTCCGAGATGTAATCTTCGTTCAACACTCTCAACCTGCCCCCCAAGTTCATGAGGGAACTCTGGGATCTGCCCCCTTGACTGAGCGTGCACTCCTTTACTACTCCCGGGTTGTGCAGATGCTCCTCTCTCTCTCTCTCCCCGAAATTGGATCAACGTTCTCCATGGGTGTGCCTCCTAATCCAAGTGCCATGCCGGATGGTCCTGCTCCGTTCTTAACTCCATCAGCTTCTCTATTCTGTGCTCCAAGTTGCCCTATCTGTTGAAATAAACTCTGGATCAACTCCTCATGTTTCTTCATCATTGTCTCCATCTCGTCCCTAGTGATGAAGACCGATGCTTGATTCGCTTCTGAAGAAGCCTCTTGACTTCCTTGGTGTTCACTTCTCTCTGGCCTTTGTCTTTTACTTGTTTGTCTCTTCATAGCTCTTAGATCTGAATTCTTGAATCTTCAAATTCAACTTCTCCTGAATCAGCTGTTCTCAGCGAAAGCACCAAAATGTTTGCGTCAAAATTGACCACAAACACCCGATATCGTGGAAGCACCCGTTTATGAACACAAATCAGCAACAATCAATATAAAACTTAGATCTAAACTATATCAAACATAGCCATTCAGAAATAACAATCACAAACGTATGATTTATAGTGGTTCGGCGATCTTGCCTACGTCCACTCTGAAGTTTATATCTTTATTGATTCGCTTGATGATTTCAATTGATTATAGTAGATACAGTTGATAATAGCTCTGGAATTTGATTACAACAGCGGTAATGAAGAGTAGAATTGGATTTGGCAGAGTCTCGATGTTGAATTGCCAAAAAAGATCCCCTTTTCTGAAGGCTCAGGGTGCTATTTATAGGCATAGGAGGCTCAGATCTCGCTCAAACTTCGGGAGACTTTTTCTAGCACGTGAAAATGGTCCAATCGAGGTGAAACTCGCTCAAACTTCGGCATCCTCGCAACCAAGTTTCGACTCGATCTGAGATCGATACGAAGTGATTTCGTATCCATCAAAAAATGGTCCAATCGAGGTGAAACTTGGCAGGAACAATCTTTACCTTGTATGGAAGCTTCTGTGAAAATTTTGTTGCATTTGGATTAGTGGCGTGGGAGATATGATTGATACGAGCTGGTGATTTTCGTTCGGCTGTTTATTTCGACTCGATCACTATGAATCCATGTATTCGAATCGTTGGACGCATGTGGTACTGAAGTGACGTGGCGCGCACTCCTCGCATCGATCCTATTTTTTCTCCGAGTTGACCGCTTCGCATCCATGAATTTCGCCTCGTTCGTATCGTGTGCCACGACCCAGTTTGCATCGATGGATTCGAATCATGGATCGATACGAAGGGGATCGAGATGAACCAAGTGGATACGAACAGGGCAGATTTCATGGATACGAAATAATGATCTGGCACTCTTGATGGATGCGAGGACGATCGATACGATGCAGCGCTTGGGCACGAGACCGATCGATTCGAAGTAGGGTATGCCGATGGATACGAATGATGGATTCGAACTGCTCGGACTTCAAGGGATACGAACGTGCTGAGTGGATGTCCATCTGATCGATTCGAAACCGATCGATTCGAGGTGATCGATATCACTGCTGATCGACTCGAATGCGATTGATTCGAAATACGTAGAGCATGATGGATTCGAAATGGACATCTCCTCCACATTTTGATGGATACGAACAGCATCCTTTGGCTAACTTGCATCGATCATATCTCGTTCATACGAACTCCAATTAACTTGAAATTTGGAACACTGGCTCCCATGGCTTTGCTTGTCATGTCCTATCAATTGTAGCCTAATCTGGGTTTGGACAAAATTCATCGATATCCATAGCGAAGTGAAGTACAACCGATCTCTGAGACGAACTGTCTTTTGTTTTCGATCAATCTTTTGGTATCACGACTTTGCCAAAAAGCAGGATAACATTCATGTCCAATGTATTGAACTTGTTTGTAACCATGTACATACATACATATGTATGTGTGTGTATATATGTGTTGTTACAGTCCTTGTGTTTGCCTTTGAATTATGTAGAGTAGTCATGGTTCTTAATGATCCGGTTCATCCCTGAATGTTTGCATGTGTACACTTCTCTCTTATGCCTTCACATGTATTCAAGGGGTCATGTTTGGTCTGAACCATTTATTTGCTGGTTGTTCATTCATGTTGAACTTGAAGTCTTGATTGCATATAATCTTCATGTGCACATCCATTTGCTATGTCTGGTGCCGTTACATGTTTGCTACGACTGGTCTGGTTTGGTCTGAACATATATATGCGTACTTTGTCATGTGATCATGTTGAACTCCATTGAGTCTTGCTTGATTGAAATATTGCATTCACCACTTTGTTGCTTTCTATTCATGTTTAATTTTTGGTGGAGGCTGTTTTGTTGTTATTTGCATTCGCACTTGAGTTGAATTCAGATTTTGCTTGGGTTTGACCTTATTCTTACTAGTCCTTATTGTTTTAAAATGCAAGTGTATATCGGTGTGCACGGCCTTGTGGCATGTACAGTGATACACTGTGCACGTTACACGTTGTTCGTGCATGATGAATTCAAAAAAAATGATGACGAACAACCCAAATAACTGAGGCAAATGATATTTTCAAACACACACTTTTGTTGTAAACTACAAAATAATTCTTTTTCAATGTTACCGCGTCGGTGTTTATTTTGCAGATAATTCAGATTTCGGATACAGGCTGGAATAAAGTTGAAGATAAAATATGAGTGTGAGTGAATATATGCAGTGAGGTCAAAATTGTAAACAGAAATTTGTGATGTAATCGGAATTGTTTGTAATCGATTAATGTATATATGTAGTGAGAGCTCAAATTTGTACTATTTGAATTTGTAATAAAATATTTGTTAAAATAAAATATTTGTTTGAATATGAATTCTATGTTATTTATTTTATTCATCAAATATTTATTTGATTGTGTGAAAAATAAAATAATACAATAACAAATACATTTAAATGAATAAATATATGTTTATTATCATCAAACAAAAATCATATACTAGCATATTCAACAATTTTTTTGGAGAAGAAGAGAGAAAGGCAGATTTTCAGTATATAGTAGATTTTTTAAATGAATTTGGATTAGGCTAGTTTTTTATTTATAAGGGGTAAAGATTAATCTGGAGCATTAGACAAACCATAGAAATCTTTTGGTTTAATCCTGAACGTCCTTAAATTGCTTTGCACTTAAGCAATAAATCAGGTTTGTCCGTCTTAAAAATTAAATAATGTTTCTTCATAGATATGCGTCGACTGCTCAATGCCATGGGTCGACCGCTAACATTGACCTGTGGGTTTGTTGAATGTTAGTTTGTTGACATTGTTTGATTTTGTTAATTGATTGCATGATTTATTTGATTGTTTTTTTTTAATTGATCCTCTTCAATTCTTACCCATTTTACAAAATCTTTAAGACTTTAATTTGAGTGTTAATAATTATTAACATCTAATTCGTTTTAATTGATTTAATTACCATTTTTACATGTACAATTATTTCCATCACTAAAATTTCAACTGTTAATAACTTTTCCATTTGAACTCCAATCGAAAAACATTATATATGAAAGTTAATCAGAAAATCGCTAATGTGATGACCCGGAATTTTTGGATATTTGAAATTGAAATGTTTAATTGATTTCAATATTTGAAAGTTAGTTTAACTTGAATTTCAAATATCAATATTTATTGGATAATTAATTTTGAATTTAATAATTGGAAATCGGATAGAATAGGAAATCTGGAACTTCAAGCTTGGTAAAAATAATTTAAAGGCTTATAAAATTTATACTGATAATACTAAGTATAGTAGAACTTTTAAAATTGAATTTGGAAATGCTCTGCTCATTTTTGAAATTATATCATTTGAATTGATATTTAAAAATAGCCTTCCAGGGCACAGTCTTGGAATTCTACAAAACCCATTCCATTGGATCCGTAATAGTGTATTATTATCATATTTCAATTTACGTAGTGTTTGGAGTGATCATTTGGCCGTACGGTAAGTAAACGCGCTGAAATTAAATCGAAAATTCCGTAAATAATAAGGTCCAAAAAGCTATCTTCTCCATACGATCGAGTTAGGCCTCAAAACCTTTTACATTGTATTCAGAATAGGGATTTAACATTATAAACGCCTAGTGGCATGCCTTGATAGGAAGTCGAGATTTTGAGTTGCGATTTCAAGACAATTTAAATTTGAATATAAATTTAAATATAATATTATTGCATTGAATACTGTAGCAGGCCATTTTAGACACGTATAGAAATTCAGAGCATGTGTCCACTGCCTTCTCTAATCATTTATTAGATGTCCCTTTTTTTATCCAGCCGAGGAAATTGAAAACAAAAGCTTGATATTTTTTTTACAATGCTGAGCTAAAGAAAATGGTACTGCCTCTTAATAGAATCAAACTTCCTTTTTCCTTTATAGTTCGAAGCCGAAGCTTCCTCCTCTTCCAATTCAAATCGCAAAAAAAAGGAACTTAAATTGTTCGCGAGCTGCGCCTTTTCGATTTGAGATCGAACTCGAAGTTTTGGCCTCACTGCGTGCGATTTGACCGTTCGCCAGAATTCGTGCATCGGCTCGAGGCGCTAGGTCGCTCGAAGACGATGTGGTGATGAGGGGTATCAGGCAGGATCGATGGCGGTGAGGTGGACTAGGGCAGATGTTTGGTCTGTGTCGCGAGGCGGTGTTTAAGTTGCGGCGAGGGGTGTGGGTGTAGCCGAGCATTGGGTGGTTTGGGAATTCGAGTCATTGGTTGATGGTAGTAGGGAATCGGGGTTGCAATTTCCTCGATTTATGTACGTGGGTCTAGGAGTCAGTAAGGTATATGTTTTCAAATTTAGTTTTTCCAATTTAAATTTTGTATATATGTATGTATATATATACAAGAATGATAATATAATTACAAGTACATATGAATACAGATGCATGTTTTACTATACAGGTAGAAATAGATAAGACACTTGTAGTAAGGTACAAGATAACTCTTTTTTTAATTTATCAAATAGATATATGCATATATATCTACATACATATTTTGATTTAAAAAAAAGTAAATACATATAGATAAGATATTGGAGAAAATAGGGATTTTAAAATATTTGAAAGTTTTTATAAAAGTAGATTTTTTTGAAAATCTATAATTTATTTTTATAAGTGTATATATATATTTCAAAGGAAGATGAATATATTCATATTTTAAAACTACCAGGTTATTTTAAAATATGTCTTTAGGGAAATTAGTGTATTTAATATCTTAGTTACCGAAATAATTTATTATAGGAATTTTTTTAGATTGAGTTAAAATTTATTAAATGGAAATTAATTATTCGATGGTTAAAATATTAATAAACCGTATAATGTTATACAAGGTTTGAAATTGTGGAGAAACAAACTAGTTTGGATCGGATTGCAAACAAAAATAGAAGGTGAGTTAATCTCACTCATCTACATTATTATTTAAATCTAAATAAATAAATTTAAATTTTTGGTTGAATGATTGGATTGATTGGATGTGGTATATTATATGTAGTAGTATATATATTGGAGTGATTGATTTCCTACATTATATAACGGATGAGACCCTATGTGCCCCGCATAATAGCGGATGACCCATATAGCGCGATATTTCACCTTGAAGTGGAATTGGTATTATTATATTGTGCTAACATCTATGGATGCAGGTAAAAATAGGTTGGAGGGATCCAACTGGATTCCTCAAAATATTGGAATTTGTTTTCATATTCTATGATGTGATTTGTCGATAATCTGTGATAGATTATATTGGTAATTTAAATTATTGAATGCTATTTTTGGTTGAGTATATTTTGGAATTTTAAGTTATCAAAAATATAAAGGTTAGATTTTGAAGAGAAATAAAAAGAGAATTTTTAAGTAAAATAATTTTAGCTAATTTGGATAAATTTAAAGAACGGAAATGGGAAAGAATAAAGTTGATTTTTAAATACTAGTAAATAAATTACAGTATAGGAAAATGGATTTTTTAATAATGATAATAAATGAATTTTAAAGCTTAGTGATATTATTTAAAGGAATGAAGGTTTTGTTTTAAAAATTCAAGGTTTAAATTTGTTTAGGAAAGATAAAGAAGAATTTTGGAAAATGTATAAAATTCGTTTTTTAGTTTAAAGTAAGATTTTTTAAATCACAAATAAAGAAGTAAATCTGAAAATTAATGAGTTTTGAAATTAAAATTAAGTAAGTAAAGAAATTTATTTTTAAATGGAGTAAATTTTGGAAATCAATTGAAAATTTGTTAAGTATTTGAAACAGTGTTTTAAAATGGGAAATGAGACTATGGAATTTGTAAACTGGGTTTTTAAAGTTAAAATTTATCAGAGGATAATTTGGAAGTATAAATTCAGGATGAGAATTTATAAAGGAATGAGTAATTCGTTTTAAAAATAAATGGGGTTTATTTTTAAAGGTGTGAAAGGTAAGTGTATTTCCCTAAAAAGCCAAGTACGTTTTCAAGTAGGTTTTAAGTTAAGTTAAAAAGTTTAAAGTTGTTCAAAAGAGTGTTTTGAGAATTAATATTTAAACTGTTTAAAATTTTAAAGGTAAAATTTTTATTAAATTATTTATAGTAGTAATTATTTTAAAAGGTTAATTGGTATTATGATTGAAAAATATAACTACTAATATTTATATTTTATAAAATAGTTTTATTTTAAAGATAGTATGCTTAAGTTTTATTTGAAAAACTTGTATAGAATTTCGTAACTTTTATTCTTAAATTTTTTTGGCTTAAGTTTTACATGAGAAGTTATTATAAGATTTCATAACTAGTATTTTAAATAAATAATTTTAAGTAGTTTTCATTTTAATTTTTTTAAAAGTATATATCTATATAAATATATTTGGATAAAGTGATTTAAATTATTTTTCAATCTAAAGTATTTAGACTTGGTAAATTTCAGTGGAAATAAACAATATTTGGGAATTTATTCTACGAGAGGAAAGTGATTTGAAAACTGTTTTCAAAGGGTTAAAGTATGGAAAATAGCTTGCAAAGATATTTTGAAATAAATAATTTGGAAAATTATTTAAAGTTTGATGGTTGTTTGTGAATGTTATTTGATAGTTAAATAACCAACTGTCAATATTGGCCAATGCGCTGATCGTTTCAAAGAGATCGGGATCAGGATTAATTTCTCGAAACCACTTCGATCTGGTTTAAACGTTTTCGTGATGAAGACAAGAGCATGAAATCGAAGATGGAGCAGTGAAGTGCAAGGGCTAATCGCTACTAATCCTGACGGTGCTTCCAAAATGGATGTAGTAGGAGTAGTGCCTTCGGTTCCGTTCGAACCTGGAAAGGACTTGTATGGATGAATTGTATCAGAACATCTTGAGGAGGATGATGAGCATTCTAAGTGAATGTATGCTAAAAAGGTAACACATAGCCTTGAGCCTCATCAACCGAGAATGGCAAAATGTAATGCTCGGGTTAGACCGAGTATTATAGCTTTTCAGGTAAGGACGTTCTGGAGCCAAGGAGGCAAGTTGGATGGCAGGAATGCATAGAGTGTTTCCGCTGTGATATATTGTTGTTTATCCGGGACATGTTGATTTTATCTGTCCAGTGTTATGTGTAAATGTCATAACTCTGATGTAAATAAATGTAAATTGACAGATACAGTTTTATTTTCTATAACTGTTATTATTTGATATTATATTTTGATCCGCTGCGAACGTGAGATTCTGTGTTTTGGTGTTTCTGTTTCTTCTTCTTCTATATCTTTTCTTCTTTTCCTAACTATCTGGAATTTTCGAAGTTGAAAATTTTGGGTCGTTACATTTGAACAGGGGAGATGCACACAAGGCTAAGTGGCTAGCAACCAATTAGGGTAAGGTCATCCCTGTCTAGAGGTCCCTTTATTTCGGCTGTATGGGCGGTTGCCGATCCCAACCGCAGGGTGAACTTATTCGGTCTATACAGTAAGGGGTATCTCCGATCTTGTGATGCAGGGAATCAGGATGGATCCTAGGTACAGTGATCTAGACCATGTACTCGGATGGGCAATACCCCAGTGGCCCTGCCATTGATGAAAATCCATTCTCCCTTTGTGCCTTTATGGTTTTGTTTGTAGAACCCAATATTGCTGGAATTTAATGAATGTAACAATTTCGGCTATTTGAATAAGTATTTGTATATATACATTATTATAATATTAGCGGATTTTATAAGAAAATGATCTGGTTATCATAAGGTAAAAACCCGACATGTTTATTTATGGCGTGGTATTACGAGATACCTTTGATTTCAAAATGATTTTGAAAACTTTAATAATCCAATTGAGTGTGTTTTCTCACGCTGGTTTTCCAGACTGACTCGGATGTTATTTAACTATAATGCTCGGGCCAGACCAAGTATTATAGAGTACCGATTCAGGAAAGGATGCTGTGGAGCTCAGGAGACGAGCTAGATGGCGAGACGTATCACACGTATTTGATGAATATTCCACTGTGTATGATTAACTGCATAGTCGGAGTGTGAGGGCAGGTTATGACAACCGTCCAGTTGTGTGCTATAAATCTTGTTGTACTCTGATGATGTAATATATAAACAGATATAATTCTTTGTTTAAAGATTTGTCATTTATCTATTATATATTATTCTGCTGCGATGGTGAGATTCTGCTGTTGTTTCTACTTCTTCTTCTACCTCCTTCTTATTTAACCCTAACGGTTCGTATTTCCGTGCACTTTGAGTTGAACCATTGGAGAATATTGTCGGCTCAAAGGGGTATAGGTTTACAGACTTTTACAGTGGTATCAGAGCTGAAGGTTAAGCGAAAACCTTAGTTCTGGTGGGGATTACTCATCAGGATAGAGTCAATAGTACTCTAGAATGAGTTTAAGTGTATTAATAGATATGAGCATGTATTTGTTAGTAAATATGAAAAAAAAAATTATATTGTGTTGACTTATCTGTCGAGTGTTTATTAATTCTGGTCAATGCAGTATGGCCAACTATATCGACAGCGATTTCTAAACTCTTAAACAAGATAAACCGACATGGTATTGGTTTAAAATAGGGTAAATGAAATAATTTTGCCCAAATTATTTTTGTATATAAAAGAAATAATTTTGTAAAGTATTATATTATATGGTTGCTTGATTGTTAGAAAGTGATAACATTAAATTATTATCATTGTTGTTATTGAAATAAGGAAATAATGGTATAACCAAAGATTTGGAGATAAATTTCATTTGTCAAATGAAATTTATAAATGTGAATTATAATGTGATTTATTATTAAAATGATATAAAATTCCAGAGTAATGTTTGAATATGAGTTGAAAGGATTTGGAATTTGGAAATTTAATTCCTTTTGAGTTTGAAAATGATTTTCAAAGGTTTGAGAAATAATAGTGATATTATTTGGGTAATATTTTTGAATTGTATTTGAAATCTAGTGAGATTTGGAATTTAAAACTATTTGAAGGGGTTTTTAAGAGATAAAAGCATTGAACTCTCTTCGGTCACTGGAAAATAACTTCGGTAATGACTACAGCATCATCGATGTTCATTTTTGAGTTTCCAAGGAAGGAATTGCTACCTAAATGTTTTGAATTGGGATTATTTGCAAAATTGAGTTTGATTTTGAAATAGTTTGATTTTGGATATGATTGATTTCAAAGATGATTTCGAAGTGTCGAGTAATTATTTAAAAGACTCTGTAATCTTATTTAAAACGTTTACGGAATATAAATAAGTTTGATAACTTATAAAAATTTGAAATTTTGATGGAATAAGATTCAACTAGAAAAAAGTTAAATTAAAATAAGTATGAAAACAAAATAAGCTAGTGAAGTAAAACAAATAAATAAAGTAAAAAGATTAGTAAATGAGATGTAATTAAATTTGGAAAACTTATAGAAATTTAAAATTTTGAGTTAAATCAGAGTGTAATTAAATCTAGATAAGTAAAGATCAATGTAAAGAAAAAGTCTAGGTGGACTAACTAAAACGGTTACTTAAGTAAAATTTATTAAGGCAGAAATAAATTTATGAATGAATAAATGAATTTTCTATATCAAGTAAATGTGACAATAAAATAAGTTAGTAAAGCAAGTCAATTAAATGAAGTAAATTCAAAAGATTTTGAATGGAATGTAAATAAGTTGAAAAACTTATCGAAACTTAAAATTTGGATTGAAACTGAATATTTGAATTGTGTTAAATAAAGTAAAATGGAAACTTTGTCAAGTTGGACTAAATAAAGCAAAGTATTGAAATATAATTAGCAAGTAAACTAATTAATTTAAATGGGTAAGCAAATAAATTGAAATTGAATATTGAGATGACATTTAATTTAAATTGTATATAGTGAAGTAAAGTGAAGAATTAATTCAAGGTAGACTAAAAATAATTAAAGTTTGGAATAAAATCCACTGAGATATAAAATAAACAAGTCAATGAAACTAATTAAAGAACTTGGTTAATTAAGTATGGGTTGGGATAATGTGAATAGAATTCAATATTAAAAATGAAAGGGAAATTGAATTCAAAAGAATTTGAAAATGAAAATTTGAATAAAAGTATATATAAACCAAAGTGGTGAAGTGAAAATAGTTATAAGAAGTATACAAAACATTTATATTGTACTTAAGAAGGAATGGTGAAATTCTTAAGTAAAATTTGGTATTGAGGAAATATTCTAAGTCAATATTTGAATGAAGCTTTAATAAAATGGGGTGTGAAATGATAGTTGTGAATGAGTGATAGAAATAAAGATGAGTGTAAATTAAAAGAAAATTGATATAGCTAAAAATCAATTGGGATAAATACGTAGGATGTACGAATATTATTTTATTCGCATAACGATTCAATCCAGAATTTCGAGATGGTTATATCGATCTGGGTTGGGATTTTTCACTCGATTTTCGACAGCGAACCCTGGACATGGATTTTGATTGATTCTGGGAATTCTCTATCATAGATTAGGAATATGCAAGGAGAATGATGGTTTCTTGTCAAGAAACCAGATCTGAGTCGGCACTAGGGAGTCGGGTGGACGATACTAGTTCGGAAGTGAAATTGTATGATTGAGTGAGCGATCGGATTTGATATTGCGTACGGATGATATGTGTATATCATACGAGTTCGGAAGAAATAAATATAGAAATTGTTGTAAAGAAATGTATTAAATGATTTTGAATTCAGCGATTGGATATATTGCTAAGTAGGATATACAAGTGTTTTAAAGGCAAGGGATAAATTGGGATTTTTGATTTCAGAAGATAAATTGAATTTCCCATTAAAAGATATGTGTTTAAATTTCTGTATGAAATTTGATGATTTCTGGTCTAGCCACATGGCTTTTTATTTCTTTTTTGAAATTTAAGGGTCCCGTAGAGGCATTTTGTAGTTGTACAGATCTAGCCGCACAAAGGAGATGCTGGCGAAATTTTCAAAAATTTAGGGAGTTAGAAAATTTTTGAGAAATTTTGATAATTTCAAATTTGGTTTTAAATTAAAATTTGAAATGATTGAGTAAGTGATATTGTTTGGAACCTATGGATAAGTTTGGGAAGTTAGTTAGAGTGGTTGTGTACTTAACAAAAATTGATTTGGAAAGTTGAAACTGTTGGGTTTTGGGAAGTGTTAAAGCTATTTGGATTGAGAAAATAGTAAGCGGGTTACGGATCATTCTTCTTAACTAGTAAATTTCGGGGACAATATTCTTTTAAGGGGAGAGGAATGCGACGACCCAGAATTTTTGGATATTTGAAATTGAAATATTTAATTGATTTTAAATATTTAAAAGTAGTTTAACTTGAATTTCAAATATCAATATTTAATGGATTGTTAGTTTTTGAATTTAATAATTCGAAATTGGATAGATTAGGAAATCTAGAGTTTCAAGCTTGTTAAAAATAATTTGAAGGCTTGTCAAATTTATATTGATAATATTGAGGATAGTAGAACTTTTAAAATTGAATTTGGAAATGCTTTGCTTAGTTTTGAAATTATATCGTTTAAATTGATATTTAAAAATAGCCTTCAGGGGACCAGTCTTGGACGAAACCAGTTTCATTGGATCCGTAATAGTGTGTTATTATCAGGTTTCAATTTCGTAGTGTTTGGAGTGATCGTTTGGCCGTACGGTAAGTAAATGCGTTGAACTTAAATCGAAAATTCAGTATAATAATAAGGTCCAAAAAGCTATCATCTCCATACGATCGAGTTAGGCCTCGAAACCTTTTCCATTGCATTTAGAATAAGGGTTTAACATTATAAATTCCTAGCAGCATACCTCGATAGGAGGTCGAGATTTTTAGTTGCGATTTCAAGACAATTTAAATTTGAATTTAATTTTAATAATATAATATTATTGCATTGAATACTGTGGCAGGCCTTTTCAGACACGTATAGAAATTCAGGGCACATGTCCACTGCCATCTCTAATCACTTACTAGATGTCCCTTTCTTTTTTTATCCAGCTGAGAAACTTGAAAATAAAAGCTTGAAATTTTTTACAATGCCGAGCTAAAGAAAATGGTACTACCTCTCAACATAATCAAACTTCCTTTTTCCCTTTACAGTTCGAAGCCAAAAGCTTCCTCCTCTTCCAATTCAAATCGCGAAAAATAAAAAAAATAACTTAAATTGATCTCGAGCCGTGCTTCTTCGATTTGAGATCGAACTCGAAGTTTTGGCCTCACCGCGTGTGATTTGATCATTCGTCAGAATTCGAGCATCAGCTCGAGACGCTAGGTAAGAAACCACGGTGTTCGTTGACGCTCGAAGACGACATGGTGATGAGGGGTATTAAGCAGGATCGGTGGCAGCGAGGTGGACTGGGGCAGAGGTTTAGTCTGTGTCACGAGTTGGCGTTCGAGTTACGGCGAGTGCGTGGATCTAGCCGAGCATTGGGAGGTTTGGGAATTCGAGTCAGGGGTCGATGGAAGTAGGGAATCGAGGTTGCGGTTGGCTCGATTTGTGCACGTCGGTCTAGGAGTCAGTAAGGTATATGTTTTCAAATTTAATTTTTTCAATTTAATTTTTATGTTTATGTATGTATATATACAGGAACGATAATGTAATTAGAAGTACAAATGAATACACATGCATGTTTTACTATATAAGTAGAAATAGATAAGATACTTACAGTAAGGTACAAGATAACTCTGTTTTTAATTTACCAAATATATATATATATATATCCACATACATATTTTGATTTAAAAAAAGTAAATACATATAGATAAGATTTTGGAGAAAACAGGGATTTTAAAATATTTGAAAGTTTTTATAAAAGTAGATTTTTTTTGAAAACCTAAAATTTATTTTTATAAGTGTGTGTGTGTGTATTTCAAAGGAAGATGAATATACATATTCATATTTTAAAACTACTAGGTTATTTTAAAATATGTGTTTAGGGAAATTAGTGTATTTAATAACTTATTTAATTTATCTTAGTTACCGAAATAATTTATTATAGGAAAATTATTAGATTGGTTTAAAATTTATTAAACGGAAATTAATTATTCGATGGTTTAAATATTAATAAACCGTTTAATGTTATATAAGGTCTGAAATATTGGAGAGACAAATCGGTTTGGATCGGAGTGCAAACAAAAATCAAAGGTGAGTTAATCTCACTCATCTAGATTATTATTTAAGTTTAAATAGTTAAATTTAAATTTTTGGTTGAATGATTGAATTGATTGGATGTGATATATTTTATATAGTAGTATATATATTGGAGTTATAAATTTCCCACATTATATAGCGGATGAGACTCTATGTGCCCCGCATAATAGCGGATGACCCATATACTGCGGTATTCCACCTTGAAGTAGAATTGGTATTATTATATTGTGCTAACATCTGTGGATGCATAGAAAAACAGGTTGGAGGGATCCAACTGGATTCCTCAAAATATTGGAATTTGTTTTCATATTCTATGATGTGGTTTATAGATAATCTGTGATAGATTATATTGGTAGTTTAAATTATTGAATGCTATGTTTGGTTGAGTATATTTTGGAATTCTAAGTTATCAAAAATATAAAGGTTAGATTTTGAAGAGAAATAAAAATATATTTTTAAGTAAAATAATTTTAGCTAATTCGGATAAATTTAAAGAACGGAATTGGGAAGGAATAAAGTTGATTTTTAGCTTCTAGTAAATAAATTCCGGTATGGGAAAAGAGTTTTTGAATAATGATAATAAATGAATTTTAAAGCTTAGTGATATTATTTAAAGGAATGAAGGTTTTGTTTTAAAAATTCAAGGTTTAAATTTGTTTAGGAAAGATAAAGAAGAATTTCGAAAAAAGTATAATATTAGTATTTTTAGTTTAAAATAAGATTTTTTAAATCATAAATATAGAATAATTATGAAAATTAATGAGTTTTGAAATAAATATTGAGTAAATAAAGAAATTTATTTTTAAATGGAGTAAATTTTGGAAATCGATTGGAAATTAATTCAGTGTTTGAAACGGTGTTTTAAAAAGGGAAATGAGACTATGGAATTTATAAACTGGATTTATAAAGTGTATTATTTATCAGAGGATAATTTGGAAGTATAAATTCAGGATGGAAATTTATAATGGAATGGGTAATTTTTTTAAAAAATAAATAGGGGTTTATTTTTAAAGGTGTGAAAGGAAAGTGTATTTCCTTGAAAAGCCAAGTACGTTTTCAAGCAGGTTTTAAGTTAAGTTAAAAATTTTAAAGTTATTCAAAAGAATGTTTTGAGAATTATTATTTAAATTTTTTTAAATTCTAAGGGTAATTTTTTTATTAAATTAGCTATAGTAGTAATTATTTTAAAAGGTTAATTTGTATTATGATTTAAAAAGATAATTATTAATATTTATATTTTATGTAGTAGTTTTATTTTAAAGATAGTTGGCTTAAGGTTTATTTGAAAAACTTGTATAGAATTTCGTAACTTTTATTCTAAAATTTGTTTTGGCTTAATTTTTACATGAGAAGTTATTATAAGATTTCATAACTAGTATTTTAAATAATGTGTTTGAAGTAGTTTTTATTTTAAATATTTTTAAAGTATATATATGTTTTTGGATAAAGTGATTTAAATTATTTTCCAATCTAAAGTATTTAGACTTGGTAAATTTCGGTGGAAATAAACAATATTTAGGAATTTATTGTGCGAGAGGAAAGAGATTTGAAAACTTTTTTCAAAGGGTTGAAGTATGAAAAATAGCTTGCGAAGATATTTAGAAATAAATAATTTGGAAAATTATTTAAAGTCTGATGGTTGTTTGTGAATGTTATTTGATTATTAAATAACCAACTATCAATATTGGCCAATGCGCTGATCGTTTCGAAGAGACCGGGATTGGGGTTAATTTCCCGAAACCACTTCAATCCGGTTTAAACTTTTTCGTGATGAAGACAAAAGCTTGGAATAGAAGATGGAGCAGCGAAGTGCATGGGCTAATCGCTACTAATCCTGAGGGTGATTCCAAAATGGATGTAGTAAGAGTAGTGCTTTCGGTTCCGTTCGAACCCGAAACGGACTTGCATGGATGAGTGCTATCAGAACATCATCAGGAGGACGATGAGCATTCGAAGTGAATGTGTGCTAAAAAAGGTAATGCATAGCCTTGAGCCTCATCAATAGGGAATGGATAAAACAGGAGAAGTGCACACAAGGCTAAGTGGCTTGCAACCAATTAGGGTAAGGTCATCCCTATCTAGAGGTCCCTTTATTTCGGCTGTGTAAGCGGTTGCTGATCCCAACCGCAGGGTGAACTTATTCAGACTATCCAGTAAGGGGTAGCTCCGGTCTTGTGTTGTAGGGGATCAGGTTGGATCCTCGGTACGGTGATCTAAACCATGTACCGTGACGGGCGGTACCCCAGTAGCCCTGCCTTTGATGGAAATCCATTCTACGTACGTGCCTTTATGGTTTTGTTTGTAGAACCCAGTACTGTTGGAATTTTATGAATGTAACAATTTTGGCTATTTGAATAAGTATTTGTATATAGACACTATTACAATATCAGAGGATTTTATAAGAAAATGTTCTGGTTATCGTAAGGTAAAAACCCGACATGTTTATTTGTGGCGTGGTCTTACGAGATACCTTCGATTCGGGAATATTTAGGTATTATTTAACTATAATGCTCGGTCAGACCGAGTATTATAGAGTACAGATTCGGGAAAGGATGTTGTGGAGCTCAGGAGACGAGCTGGATGGCGAGACGTATCACACGTATTTGATGAATATTCCGTTATGTATGATTAACTACATAGTCAGTATGTAAGGACAGGTTATGATAACTGTCCAGTTGTGTGCTAGAAATCTTGTTGTCCTCTGATGATGTAATATATAAACAGATATAGTTCTTTGTTTAAAGATTTATCACTTATCTATTATATATTGTTCCGCTGCGATGGTGAGATTCTGATATTTTTTCTACTTCTTCTTCTACCTCATTCTTCTTTAACCCTAGCAGTTCGTATTTCTGTCCACTTTGAGTTGAACCATTAGAGAATATTGTCGGCTCAAAGGGGTATGGGTTTACGAGCTGTTAAAGCTATGAACACAATGGTGAAGGTTTCATAGCCAAATTCCAACATTTGTAAAATATCCATTTTTCACTTTTTTTTTATTTTTAATTTAATTAATGCAAACACGTGGGGTGTTACATTTAATTTTTGTTTGTATTATTAATTAATAAAATATTATTTTGTAATGGAGTTTCTTTGTTAAATCCTATTATTAAGTGATACTATGATTTGTTTATATATTTATAGAAAGGTGGTTTAAATTTGTAAAAAGATTTAATTGTTAGATCCTATTTTTAATTGATACTAAAGGGGCATTTTTGATAGTTTACGTTGCCTCCAAGAAAATATGACACCAAAGATAGTATAACTATTAATGAAGATGAACTGAATTCAAGGACAAATGATCTATTTTAATTTTTAAAAATAATAATGGTTTTTGGAAAATCCAAAATTTTTACTGTAATTTCCTGACACATAATAAAGACTTTGGTTTTTGAAATAGATTTTATTTTATATTTTATTATTTTAAATTAATTAATTTCTAGGTAAAGTGTCATATTTCAATATTTATAAATAATAAATATTTTTTGGAAAAATATGAAAATTTTACTATTGTTTCCTGAGGTAAATTAATGAACTTTTTATGTTGAACACCTTTTTGAAATTCTGTGTATTTTTCTATAAAAATTAAAATGGACAAAATGACATACTTTTATAAAATGAACGATTGGTTATTAATGAGATCAAAAGTCGGATAATGGAAAACTCTCTATCATTTACCAGAACCATTTTAATAACTATGTACACAGAGGATATTTCCAGAATGTAGAGTTTGAATTGGTGAACATTTGCCGGAACGAAGTAAAAGAACAATAATAGATGACCCCAACGCATGTATTACTTTCTTGATTTTGAACTTGATTGGTGCACCTCGATCTAGGATTGATGGACACGGTCAACTGTCAAAGGTTACGACAAGTTAGGGAGGGCAAAACGGTAGTATCCAACCTTGGGTATTGCTTCACGTGCCTTGTCATATGATTATTCCCTATGCGAGACCACTACAATTTTGTTTTAGTATTGTACCTATATGGGACTCACTAGCTACCGACGTTATTTGTTGTGTTATAGGACCTGCATAGACTACATGCTTAAAAATATGTTAAGGGGGATTAATGTAAAGCCTTAACGCTATTTTAATATTTACTTTACTGATAGACAGTACATCTGTCTCTATATACTACATATAGATAGATTAACAAATCCTTAGGAAGTGGAAAATCCTGTAACATCTCTTAAGTTATTGTACCTATTGTACACATGATTTTGAGTTAACTTACTTGAGGATTTTAGTTCTGACTCGAGTATGTGGTTTTCATTATGCTTAGGTCAGCCTGAGTTATTTCAGTGTTTCAAAGATGTTTGTTTCTTGAAGATGAAGATGGAGTTTGATAGATCATATTTGCTAGTATTAGTCCGCTGCATTATTTTGTTATGTCTATTAAATGTATAAGTCTGATTATATTATAAAAGGAAATCAAACATATTGCGAAACAGCTTTATGAACTATTTATGTAATTATTTTATTTTGTCATTCTGCTGTGAGGTTCTGTGTATTATTCTCTTCTCTTCCTTTATTCTTAAACAAACTCCATTGATAATATGCCTTTTGAACGGTTTGAGTTGTTCAAAATGGTGGGTCTACTTAGTTGGTATCAAGGAGAGGAACGAAAACCAAAGCTGTTGGGTTAAATTTGTAAGAAAAAGGTAAGGAACACCCTAAAACAAGTTGAGAGTATATTATGAGAGCGTATTTGTATTTTTATAAAATTCTCTAATAATAATCCCGTGATTTGAAAATGAATATTTAAATGGGTATTTTATAAATTATTTACGAAAGATATGAAAATTTTATACTCTGGATTTGAAGTAGAGTAATTATTATAAAACATTGAATATATTATCCGTTTGCACCAAAAGTTGGCATAAATACCTTGTGGAGATTTTGTAAAGAAATTAATAAAGAATAATAAATGAAAAAAGATGAAACAAGAATTAAATAATTGAAAATAAGCAATAACAAGAACACAATGATTTATAGTGGTTCAAATTGAAAGTATACGTCCACTTTGGAGAAATAATTTTATTAATGATCACTTGAATTACTGAGTACAAAGGGACGGATTGGAGCAGGACCCTTAGATGCAAAAGAGTACCAAACAACAACACAAAGATCCTAAATGAACAATCAAGTCTATATTTATAGGGGAAGACGATGAAATATATTCTTAAAATTTCGACAAAGGTCATAGTATCGATCGTGGATCCCACATCATTTATTAATAACGATCGGTACCGATCGTTCTACGAGCTCGTTTTGGCATGCGATCGATATGGTGGGCTCCACTCTTCAATATGTTGATATTCCCAAAGTTTCATGTGTATTTGACTTATTGATTTTGAGATTTTGATCGTTTTCCAATGAGTTGAACTGTAATATCGATATAGTATGAACCTTAATTGGAAAATATGGATCGTATCCGATCCATTTTCAGTAAATGATATATTTTCATATTTTCTTCATTCTACCGAGTTTATCTGCTACTTTCGCTTTGCAACTACTTTATATTATTATCAGTGTCTGATCTTCGGCCTTCGGTATTGTTAATCTGAGTTGTCGATCTCGACGACTGTCGAGTCTAACCTGTCTAGTTAGTCTGAATATAGCTGGGCCAAAAGGTTGGATAACACTTGTCCCTTAAAGTATGTATTGTTTCAACATGACGTGCTTTGAGTCGATGCAAGTTAGAGTCGTCGGAAAGGAATCCATCCATATTTCTTAATAGTGTCATCCCTTCAATGAATTCCTTTCCTTGAAGAGTCATATCTCTTTCTGTTTTACATGACAATTGATTGATTTCCAATGTTATAAATTCTAGATTATAATTTGCTAATTAATAACTGTGCCCAACTCCATTGAGCTAGTAAGCCTCGGGTATCTGGTCTGATTTTTCTTTGATAAGTATAGATAAGAATTCAATTTTTTTATTTTAGAAAATCGAATTTTTGGGATGCGCACATGCACGTTCATGTGTAAGTTCTTGTCATTGGCTTTCGAATGCGTTTACACGCTTATCGATCATTACCAATTTGGTGGAATGCAATTCTGTAATTTGCATTTTTTTTAAAGATCGATTCACATGAATCCATTAGGTAAATGGATCGGGTCAAATTCATTTGAGATTGGATCTTGCCTAATCGTTCTCCTCTTTCTTCTTGTTTTTTAGAATCTAAGGAAAATGATCGGTGTACTCCTATCATAGAACGATCGCACTCGATCATTTCTTTATTGGCTAATTAACTGAATCACGGGTTAAGAAATATGGATCAGCGCAAGATCATCATAAAAAGATCGTACTCGATCATTTATCACTTGGATTCTCCATTGAATTGTAAACTTTGATGGTTCGTGTTGCTTCCTTCATACATATACTTGGATATTTAGATTACTTTCCCACTCCATTACATTTTCTATTGCTGCTACCCAAATCAAAAAAGAAAACACCATCTTCATCTTCCCTTCATCGTCGATCTACCGAGCTTCCAGATCCAACTCCACACTTTTCTCGTAACCTTCTTCATAAGTAGGCCAACTCCTTGCTACGTCAAGCATCACCATTGCCATCTCCAATAGATCCTCTTTCATAATCAAATCCAAATCGCCTGCGCTATTCAATTTATAATATAGGTAGGTCGAACATCTCTTACATGAAGTAACATAATGATAAGATGATGGGATCTCGTTCTAGTTTGCATGATTCAAGTCATGGTGGTTCGATCGCTCATAATGGAGGGGAAATGGCGACGAACGGGTCGATTCATTTATGTAGGTGATGAAATTGGATGGAATGCTCTTTTTTGATGTCGAAGGTGGAAGATCGTTTTCATTCGATCATTCTTGGAGTTCCAAAAAAGCAAATTGCCACTAATCATTTCAAACAAAGCTGATATAGTGAAGTTGTTAGCGTAGGGAATGAAACAGAGTTCGAACAATTGTTATGATGGATTGGTATTTGAAAAAATAAAGAGAATTTATACCGATCGTTTTTTAGTAGGGTTTTGTCCAATCGTATTTTGGATCGGTGGTTGGAGATTTGAATTGAAGTGATGCATGGAACCAGAGCCATAGGTTAGATCGATCGCAACGATCAATATAGGATAACAATCGATTGGAGTTACTAAGACGATCAGTTGTGAAATGACCATACTGAAACAATTGTTTATTAGAAGTTGGTTCAGTCATGCACATTGTGATGGATTGTCCATAACGTCATGAACGGTCGGTTGCGGGAATTTTGATGAACATACTTAAAATCCTCAGATCTCAGTTAGAAATTTGCGATAAGCTTTGGCCTTGAACACTTGAACGGTCGTACGTTACTTGCATATGAAATGGACTGCATATTCAGACGTTTATGATAATTGAACTATGGAATGAACTTGACTAATCTTCTGCATATTTATATTTGTTGTCTACGCCTTGGACAGATTTTTGAGGCTCATCCTCTCCTGAACCCATAATTCGAACTTTAACATGCCAACAACTGATTTTAATGCCTAAACCGAATCCTTAGCCAGTGATGTGAAAATCGGTTGAGATGGTCAACAATGGTGGTTACCCCGGTCGAATCCCGAATTCTCGTCACAGTTGTTATCTTTAATTCTAAATTATCTTTCATTACATTGCACAACATTGACCACTCTTCCCTTGCATACACTTTGCATAGGAGGAAAGAGGTTATTTTTTCTAATGATGATTATCTTTGAGTTTAGTAGTCATGGGTTCCAGACCTTCGGCACATTTAGCGGCCATGTCTTCTTAACATCCTTCTCAACACAACAGTACAAGTATCGAATCGACCTCCGCAACTGCCTTCGATAGACTCTCTCCCATACATCAAGCTGAACAACTAGAAAGTTCCATTCATTATCCAACCTTTTCTCTATCCTTCCTATCCTTGAGCAGAAGTGACAGACCCTACCCCCGACACTGTAGAAGACCCTATATTTTTGAAAGATTCAGAGGATTATGTGGCTTCGAAAATTAATGAAGCCTCTCTTTGCAGAATTTGTGCTAGCACGGATTTCGTTCGATGACGTGCGAGTCCTGACTTGGGATGATAGAGCTCATATGCCCCTTGAGAGGTTCGCTACATGCAATAAGTTCATATGTTAGGCATGTTGCATCTTACCCTTTAATTCATTTTTCTGAGAGATGCTAGAACATTTGAGGTTAGCACTGGCACAACTGCATTCAAATAACTATGCCTTGCTTAACCGTACCTACATGGCATTCATGGATTTTTTATTTCATCCTCTAACTCCTAAAGAAATTCAAATTCTTTTCACTTTCAAGCGACAAAAGGGAAGCCTTTAGTTCACATTTCTCGACTCAGCCAAGAAGCGCCAGATCCCGACTGGTACTTGGAACAAGCTAAGTGCTTTCAAAAGCGAGTGGTTCTATATTTGTTGCCCACCCGGCTTTGCCAGATAGTGGTTAGAAGGACATAAGAACTACTTCTTGTTTAATTTCTTAAGTGCTTGTATCCAAGTCGTATCCTAATTGTGCAGGTTCTTATCCATGACATGATGGAAAACAATACTCAAATGTGGTCTTGATGCTCAAAAGGGTTCCACCAAAAGATAGAGACATTGAGAATCTCCTTACCGATGAATGTCTCATTACCTACTTCTTGAAGGAAGAGGGTCGTAGCATAGGATTACCGGTCACTACTGGGGTCATAGTGACTGAGCAGCATGACGCAGATGATGATGAAGGCCATCAAGCTAATCCTGAAATTCCCTAGTTAAGGGATCTCGGGAACCTATCGATAAAGATGTAGCAGGAGATAAAGGCGACAAACCCGGTGGCGATGATGCATGTTCTTGTATCAAGGCTATGGTCAGATCTTCAAAAATCTCACTGCCCCTTGCTATCGAAAAAACAAAAAGGAAGAGACTCATTTGCAGGTTCCCTAAGCGTTGTATCTTCAGATAGTCTAAGGTATCCATCACCCCACAAGTTATTCAATATTAGTCTGCTTCTCAACATTCAGATCTCTTGGACGAAAAATTTAAGGAATTATCTGATCTTCCGATACAGGATGATGTTGATGCTTTTCATTTTACTGACATGAGTGTTGGCAATTTAGAATCTCCTTCTAGAGATAGGGCTGGACTCCTTCCTACTACCAGCGGAGAGGTTACTCCTACCAGTAAAGCTTCAATAACTGGGCCATTGGAGGGACACAAGGACACGCACATCCGCATGCACTTCACAATACTACATTACACTTATCTCGCAACCTTCAATACTTAGAGTTGATTCATTCTTTGTCTTTTTTTGCAGAAACAATGGTGAGGATGAAGCAAATGTTTCAATCTCTATTGGAAATATCATACCTGAACCCTAATTCTCAATCGAGCTCGTATTGCTAAGGTAGTGGTAGTAAATACAACTCTAGCTATTGCTCCAATCAGGATCGGGATTACCAAAATATATGTGGCAAAGCCAAATATTACCATGATAAACATTGACCCAAGTCCAGATCTCCTCCTCCTAAAGATTCTGAAGGGTAATAAGATCGATGTGATGACATTCCTTCAATTGAAACTTCTTGCGGTTCCCCTTCCATTTCAGTTTCTTCACAGTCCGTTGTTCCCTCTCTTCCTCAGTGACCCATTGATTGTCGAAGTCATAGTGAGCGTGATGTTACAAATAAAGGCCGAGCAAAGAAAGCACTAACACCCAAGTTGTTACTGAAGTTCAACAAATCAATGTCGCTGCTGGTGTGGCCCAGCTTAAGTCATATTTTCCAAATGTATGTCTCAATGGATATTTCTTTATACCCAATCTTAAGAAAGTTCATGAAAAAGTCTAGCAAATGACTATAGATTGTGTGAATGATGTCCACAAGCAGTATGATGCGTGGATGAGAGCAGCAAAGAGGATTTCTAAAGCATCTTGGGAGAGAGCGGCAGAGGTTGAGAAATAGAAATGTTAGGAGGCCCAGGACAGACGGATCATCAAAGCTCTAACAAATGAGTTAATTTCTTTAAGGAGCTTACAACCAGAAGTCAAGAGAAAAGAAGAAACGACCATCCGAACACTCGAGGATGAGAAGGCCAGGCACTTGGCCGAGGTTGAAGCGCTTCATCATTAGAACCATAAACTGGTGTTAGAAAGGGATGCAGCCCAAAGAAGCAAAGCTGAGTATAAAACTATGTTTAAGCGCAAATCCAAAGATAAATAGGAAGATAGTCAAGATGCTTGTGAGGAATTAGTTACTGTCGGGTTTGAATAAGACCAGGTTGTTGAAAAGGAAAAAGACATTAATGCCCTCGTTAAACGAGAAGCGGAGACTGCGAAAGAAAAGGCATGGGAGGAGGTTATGGAAGAACTAGATCCACTACTTATTCTTTACAACGCCAATGTCCCGAAGTATAGAAACTTGGAGGGGCTTCGGGATGACTACCCTTACAGTGTTGTGCGTGCTTAGGAGCATCTTGTTTAGGAGGAGAAAAAGGCTCTCAACATTGAAGAAATCGATCTGATAAGGCTGGAAGGCAAAATTCTATTGGGTGACGAACCCAAGGTTCTACATGAAACTAAGCTTATACTTTAAAAATGGCAAGCTACAACCTCTTAACATAAAGCTGGTAAAGGTTCCAGATCCATGTCACACAATGTTGCAGATGGTCAGAACTCGTTGACCCAAACTATTCCCATCACCATTGGATTCTTCTATCGTGCCTAGACAATCTAGAGAAGCGACATATTACTACAAATAAAGTACTCTCCTTGATTATGGAAGGAGGTTCCAATGGCCTCCGACTCACGTGGAAGACCAATCTGGAGAAGGTATTTCATTAAACTCGCATGTTCTTCATAAAGCTAGAGTGTCTCTCGTTGATATGTCTAATATTTTTAGCTATGTTTTCCTCAGCTTTAGATCCATCGGCTGTAGTTTCACCTCTTCCTTAGGAATCTCAACCAAGACCTCAGGTGACAACTATGGAGTCCACAACCGTTACGGTTTCGACAACAGCCTGTCCCAGAAGAGGAAGCTTTTTTGATCGACGAGCACTTGGTGGATGCTTTGTTGAGGGAAGAAAGCGATCTATGTAAAGAAATCCCATTTGACGATGACATTGTGATCATTGGAAATTCTCAATCCTTGTGAGGCCCCTCTATGCAAGAAATGGCATGGAAACTCTTAGCCGACATTGCCCTTGAGACGAAAGTCAAGCAGGAGAAAATGGAGATCCTTCCCCCTCCCATATCTATCGTTTTGCCAGGAGAAACTATGGATGCTTCGGCTCCTCAGCCAGAACATACTCAAGATGCACCTAATGGGTCAATCCAGACTATTTTGGTGAAAGGCCATGGAAGAAGGAGGAGAGGAGAGAAGAGTAGGGAAAGTTTGAGTGAAATCTCTCCCAATTCCAATAAGAAGAAGAGGAAGCCGAAGAGGAAGTGATTCTATGTGTGCACTCATGCTCCCAAGTCTTTTGGGTTCCATTTTTTAATTCTTTTGCTATGAACACTTGTACTTGACTTTCCAAGCTTATGTAAATAAAGTTCTTTTACTTTTTTCGAACTTTTGTGTGAATTTGCTTAAGTAGTTGAGCTATTACATTTTCCATTCAATGTACCTATAATTCATCGCTCATTGATTTGGATGATAATCCGTTAGTTTTATCCCAAGGCCTACATTTGGTCATGGCCTCAAATTGTTCTAAACTGGGCTCAAGCCCTAGTGTTACACTGTTAGATTCAGCAGCTTAAGTGATTATACTCCTGCCTTTAGATCTTGGGTTGAAGGAGTTAGATTATGGATGGTCGAAATCAATCTTTAGCGAATTTATACTCCTTCTGCCAGTCTTAGGTTAGAGTTTATGGAACAATGAGTGGTCGAACCACACTCATATCATCTATTTGTTTATACTCATATCCGCACTTTGGGAAAAGAGTTAGTTGGTGGGTAATCGAATCACACCCAATTTGTGTTTATACTGTAGTCCACACTCTAGGGACTTAGAGATATTTCGAAAATAGTCCGATCGTACTTTTCTTAACTGATTGATTCCACTCCAGTCCGGGCTTTGACTTAGCGAGTAATCGATCATGTCAGGATTGCTTTTGATGCATGTTTGTCCCATCGCTTGGTGGGATTAATTTGATTATTGGATGGTCGAGACACATCCATTTCTCATCAGGTACTTCGTTCATCGGGTTATGAGAGAGAATCATCGAATGAATGGTCGGACCACGTTCATTTTGTTTAGTTCAGTCGTGATCTTGTGTAATAGGCTAACTCCAAACTCTGGGAACATGTTTGGACATATCAATATTAGTTACTCAGGTACCGTAACTAATATGTAATGCTACAACGATCACATATATGAAGAAGATTTCAAATTTTATATGCCATGTGGAAAGAAATAACATAATTTGTCTTATTATGGATCTACAAAATCAAATGCTAAAACAATTTTGGAAATCAAATACAAGTGAATGAAAAGTAAATAAACTAAAAGAAATAGCATCATAAATGCTTGCTATTCCATGCCCTCAGGAGTGTGACGCCATCAATAGTTGCTAGCTTGAAAGTTCCTTCTCCAGGCCTCTGTTCAATGACATAAGGTCCCACTGTATTACGATTCATGTGTAACAAGTAAGGAAAAAGCCAATGCAAGATGAGATAACCGATTCCAAAGGTCCTAGATCGGACTTTAGCGTTGTAGTATCGGGCAACTCTATATCGATGCGTAGCTGCCCTCAAATCAGCTTCGTCGTGCTTCCCATCTACCAATTCTAGAGATTCTAAGAGGAGATCTTATTCATTCTGGCGTCGAAGTAGGTCACCCGATGAGAAGGGACTTCAAGTTCAACAAGAATGATGGCTTCAGAGCTATAAGCAAGAGCGAATTGAATATAGCCAATCGTGGACTTATGGGTAGTTTTGTAGACCCATAATGCTACTGGGACTTTATCCACCCACTTTCCTCTAGCCTTTTTCAAACGTTTCTTTAGGATGGACTTCATGATTTTGTTCACAGCTTTAGTTTGTCCATTTTCTTAAGGGTAAGCAACTGCTGCAAATCTATGTTCAATATGATACCAACGGTAGTAGTCTTTGAATTCGGCTGCGTCAAATTTGGTTCCATTATCAGTTATAATGGTTCGTGGAAGGCTAAATCGATAGATGATGTTGCGGACATCTTCATGGTGATCATGGTTAAAGATTCTGCCTCATCATATTTAGTGAAGTAATCAACTGCTACGATGGCGTACTTCATGCCACCTTTAGAGATTGGAAAGGAATCGATAATATATATGCCCCATATGGCGAACAAACATGGACTCGCCGTTTGTGTAATTTCTGATGGCAGAGGTCTCGGAACTTTTGCATACATCTGGCATTTGTTGCATTTCTTAGCATAACCAGTAGCATCTCAGTTGACAATTGGCCAGTGATACCCATAACGGAGTATTTTCTTTGCTTGGGTTTACCACAGTGTGATCGCCACATTTCCCATCACGAACTTCCCTTCGAAATCATTTTATTTCATCATGAGCGATACACCGGAGTAGAGGAGTGGAAAAACCCTTTCTATACATGACTCCTTCCTGAATGATATGCCGTGAAGCTTTGTGAAGGATTTATCGCCTTTCATTTCCCCGTTCGAAAGGACTCTCTATAGTAGATAATTTTTGATCGGAGTCATCCACAACTTCTTCTCAGGCTCCATCTCCAGTGCCATGTCGATTTCCATCTGGTTTATGCTCAAAGCCTCTAGTACTTTGGCTGGAACCAAGCCCATTTGTTGTGCATTCTTGGTTCTAGCAAACTTTGCTAATGAGTCAACCTCTTTATTTTGATACCGATGAATTTGCATGATGTCATAATACTCAAAGTCAGTCAATAACTCTTAGACTCGAATAACTTATGGAGCAAGCCATTGTCCTTAGCCTGGTAATCTCCGCCGACTAAGTATACCACCAACTGAGAATCGCAAAAGATTTCAAGAGATTTCATTCCCAGTTCTCTAGCAAGTTTGAGTCAGCGATCAAAGCTTCATACTCAGCTTCATTGTTCGTTGCAGGGAAGTCAAGCTTCAAAGCGTAGCAAATTGATCGATCCTCTAAAGTTACCAGCACAACTCTGGCTCCAGAACAACATTCGTTGGATCCGTCCATATACATTTTCCACCAAACGGTAAGGGCTCCACCGCTCTCTGGGAGATTATCCTGTACAATGAATGCTGCTACAAAATTCGCCCGTGCCTATCCTTGGATGGCTCTCCTAGGGATATAGGTAATGTCAAATTGGCTAAGCTCGATGTTCCACTTGAATAATCTTCCAAAAGTCTTAGGTCGTTGTAGGACCTGTCGCAAAGGCTGATCGGTGTAAAGTTTATGGGATGAGCCTACAAATAGGGGCAGAGCTTTCATGAAGCAATTATCAAGAAGTACGCCATTTTATCTATCTTCAAATAGTTCCTTTCAGCTCTTATCAATCACTTGCTAACATAATAGACCGGTCTCTGGATTCAATTCTCCTCGCGAAGCAGTGCTGCACTTATAGCTTGTACCGACACAGCTAAGTAGATATACGAATCTTCGTGATCCATCGGCTTTGAGTAGATGGAAGGCCTCTCTAAATGGTTACCAAAGCTTGGAAAGCTTCTCCACAATCCTGTATCCATTAAAAATTCTTTTTCCTTCTTCTATTCAAGTCAGAGAAATGAATGCATTTAGCTTTGAAAATAAATTGACTTAGGGTGGTAACCTTCCCATTTAGACTCTATACTTGTTTGATTGACTTAGGCGCTTGGATGTTGCAAATACCTCATGTCTTTTTGGGGTTAGCTTCGATGCTGCAAACATTGACAATGAAACCTAAGAATTTTCCTGATGCGACGCCAAAGGAACATTTTAGAGGATTGATCTACGTTTTGTAATATCAAAGAACATTGAGCATCTCTGCCAAATCTCTTATATGTTTGCTTGATCGTCCTGACTTCACAAGCATATCATCCACATATACCTCCATCGTCTTTCCAATCTAACCTTTAAACATTCGGTTGACTAGGCACTCGTAAGTTGCTCCAGCATTCTTCAATTCAAATGGCATTATAACATAGCAACACAATCCAACATATGCAATAAAGCTAGTGTACTCCTGGTCGGGGATGTGTATCAGGATTTGGTTATATCTAGAGGATGCATCCGTGAAACATAGAAATTTGTGTCCTATTTTTGAGTCCACCAACTGGTCGATCCTTAGAAGGAGAAAACTATCTTTCAGACATGCCTTGTTTAAGCCTAAATAGTCAATGTACGTTTGCCACTTTCCATTATCCTTTCTCACAAGTACAAGGTTGGATACCCATTTAGGGTAGAAGGTGGCATGAATAAACCCATTGCTTTTGAGCCTATCCACTTCCTCTTTAAGGGCTACAAATCTGTTTAGATCCATACCATGCATTTTCTTTTTTACCGGGACATGCCTCAGGTTGATTTTTAATGCATGGCTAATAAAGCATTTGAGATCCCACACATATCAGAATATGTCCAAGAAAACACGTCAAGATTCGGTCAGAGAAAACCAGCAGGTTCTTTCATCATCGGGGGTTGAGTTGTGATCAGACCTTTAGGACCCGCGATGGGTCATCATGGCTGACCGTGTCGTCGATCATCAGCTTAGCTGGTGCAACATTGGTTTCATTGGGCTCTTCTCATCATCTCTAGGATCTATGTCTTTATAGAACCGACTGTGGCACCTGAACAAAGGCCTAGGCCCTGGTTGTCAATCTTCGATGGCACCTTACCTTTCTCCTTCCGCTAAGCATCCCTTAACTCAGCCATATAGCAGGCACGTCTCGTCGTCTATTCTCCATGCACAACTCCTACGCCATTGTTAGTTGGATATTTTAAGGTAAGAAACTAAGGGGAAATAGCTACCCAGAATTCAGTAAGGGGTGGCCGACCCGAAAAAATATTATATGGAGAGCCCACCCCCACACTACAAATGGAAACATCTGCACTCTTGTGCGGTCGCATTCTCTTAACTCCATGGGCAATTCTACATAACCAACAGCTTCGGTCGCAGCAGAATTAAATCCATGGATTTGGCTTTAGACGGTTTCAAGTCCTTGGCTTTCATCCTTATCCGATCATGAGCCTTTTTGAAAATAATATTAACGAAACTACCATAGTCAATCAAGATCTTCCCAACTAAGGCAGTGCCGATCATGGCTGAAATGACCATTGGGCCAATCGTTGGTGCCTCTATCTTATCTGCATCTCTATTTCTGAAAACAACATCGTCTTCCATTGAGCGCTGCTATTTGGTCGGAGCCCCATGTTCTATATTTGAACAACACTCAAATTTTATATGCTTGATTGCGCTAACATAGCGCTCCATCTCATGCCATCTCTTACTAACAAGACGTGGTCCTCTGACTATTGTATTGATAAATAATCTTCCACAAGTCCTTACAGGCTCATCAGCCTATGCGGCACTTGTCCTTAGTCAGGGTCGGATGTTCCTTACTTGCCATCCTACACGACTTTAAAAAAATGCTATAGTTTTCTTTCCTGAATCATTTTCTCAATTACATCCTAGAGATGTCTACACTTACTTGTGTTTTGACCATAGAGGAACCAACAATATTTTCCAATCTGCTTTTGTTTCTCCATCAATTCCTTCGGAGGTGGCTTCCTATACTGCATGATGTTGCATGTAGACAAGGTGACGTTCTTTAGAGATGTATTCGGTGGTGTGTAGGTATCATACATTGGAATCCTTGACTTTTCTCTTCTAGAATCTCTCTTCCGTTCAAGGTACCTATCACTTCCTTTCTTTTACAGATTTGGTTTACTTTGGACATTTAATTGAACTTTTTCGGAACTGCCCCCGGATAGTTTCACCGCAATGTTACTCTGCACTCCATCTCTACTTAGTTTTACAACATTCTTCTTCATGGAGCATCTTGCTTCCTCTTTTCTCAAATACTGAGTTGCCTTTGCATAGAAGTGCTTCAACATCGCGAGTGTTTTCTAGCTAACTAATCGAATTCATATTTTTGATAAATTCCTCTTATTACCACCGTCAATATTGAATGGACATTCGGATTACTGACTTCTGTGAAAGCTATGTGAAATCTCACTAAATAGTTTTTCAATGAATTTCCCAGAGCCAGGATCACACTAGATAGGGACATTACATCTTTGGGGCAGGTTGCATGCATTCAGAATTGCTCTACAATTTTTTTTGCTAAATCATCAAATCTAGAGTTTGATCATGGGGATAATCTTGTAAACCACATCATCACTATGCTAGAGGAAGTAATAGGAAAAAATCTACATTTTATGGCATTATCAGCTCGTATGGAATCCATCAGCCATTCATATCTCATGATATGCTGCTTGGGTTTGGTTTTTCCCTCGAAGGCAGGCATCAACGACATGCTAAATCTCCTTGGATTTTCTGCGTGGAAAATATTATATGTGAACGGGGTTTGGCTTTTTGAGGTCCCTCAATCATCATTGGTCAAACTCTAACTTCCCCTTACTAGCTGTTTGACCATAGCCAACAAGTTCGGCATTCAGATTATTGGAGCCAAGCAGTAGTCTTGCTCCACCTCATGAAAATGACCCAATCAATGTCCACTGGCCATTCAACGCCTTCTTGGCTCAACTTCCTCTTGATGTGCATTTTGTGCATTCCCATTGTCGTCATTACGGAGAGGTAACTAATTTGCATTGACCTAAATTCCAACATCTAGATCAATCGTGGCATCACCAATATGCATTCTTCCCATCATTTCTACAATCTGGCTCCAAAAGTTGGATCGACACTAATCATTCCAAATGGATCGGTACCGGTCATGATCAATCTATGTGGATTGACCGAATGATGGCATGTTGACGTTTCAGCGTGGTATTCGTTGGTTCTGAAATGCATACATCTGTGATAGTCATCTGATGAAGTTGTGCTCTCTGATGTAGAATAGGGAGTTGGCTCCCTCCTAGTTTTCCTGCGTTGTGATCCCAGAGTTGATTCATTAGATCGATATTGGATTGAATCTACTGGTTCAATTGTCAGCGGCTATCCTTGAGCTCTCTCATCAGATTCTAGAAAAAAGCACTTATGATGGAATTAGCTGGATTCTTAACATCAAGTGAGTTGGTAGCATTAACATCCACTAGTATATTGCCGTGGCCTCCTTGCTATATGCCGGTGTTCTTGTTTCCTTCTGCTTTTTGAGTGGTAGATCTAATATTCCTAAATGTTGTTAATAGTTTTCCTTAGAGTTTTGCAAATCTGAATAAAAAGAGAAGCTTATCGGTAGAAAGTTAGATCTATCTCATGAATTTGGAAATCCTCAAGTAGATGATGAGATCCAATCAAGCAAAGAATTTTCTCTTTCAATCAAAGCACCAAAATGTTTGCACCAAAAATTAGCAAAAACACCCAACAGAGATTTTGTAGTGAGAAAAATGAAGAATTATAAATGAAAAAAAGGAAACAAACAATAAGAAATAGAAAATATGCAACAACAAGAACACAACGATTTATAATGCTTCGGCGTTGAAAGTCTACATCCACTTTGGAAAATTTACTTTATTGATCATTTGAATTGTTGAGTACAAAGGGATGGATCAGGGTGAACCCTTAGCTACAAAATAGTACCAAGGAAACAATAACGTAAAGATCCCGAAAATGAATAATCAAGTCTATATTTACAGGGAAGGCAACGAAATATCTTTTTGAACTTTCGATAGTGGAGTCTCCAAATCCAAAAGAAGCCATAGTATCAATTGCGAGTCCCACATCATTCATAATGATGATCAGAAATGATCGTTCTACAAGCTCCATTTGGCATGCAATCGATATAGTGGGCTACACTCTTCAATACATTGATATTCCCAAAGTTTCGTGTGTATTTGTCTTGTAGATTTTGAGATATTTATCGTTTTCCCTTGAGTTGAACTGTGATATCAATGCAGAACGACCCATAATTGGTGATTATGGATCGTACTCGACCGTTTTTAGTAAATGGTATATTTTCATTTTTTTTATCCTATCGAGTTCGTCTTCTGCTTTCGCTTCGCCACCGCTTCATATTATCATCCATGCCTGATCTCTAGGCTTCATGATTGTTAATTTGACTTGTCATTCCGGATGATGGTAAAGTCTAACCTGTCTAATCAGTCCCAATATAGCCGAGCCAAAAGGCTAGATAATATTATCAACCTTAATTTTATGACTAAAATCAATTAAATAGTATTTCACTATCTTTGAGTTTAGACCTATTTAAATAATGAATTTAAAAATTCTTTAGATTTTAAAGAAATTTTATTATATAGCTTGTTTACAATTTTATTGTAACACTTTTCTAACATCATTATTATAAGATATTACTTTAATGCCTCTTGAAAAAAATTCCAAGTCAAGAAAATTTTGCATAATATTGTAAGAATATTTGATTCACAGAAAAATATTTAAAGAGTTTGTTGTAGTAAATGCCTTCGATAACATTTATTTTGAAAATCCTTATTTGGAATTTGTGAAACTTGGTTTAATAAACCAATCTATGGAAATACTAATATTTGGAGTATTTTCCATTTGAATTTGTAACATGAAATATAAATATGATAATATATGTTTTTATACACATCTAATTTTAATTCTTATAAATATATCTTTATGTAAATAACCTTTGCTGAATAATTTATGAATATACTTACGTCTTTAACAAAAATATTTGGAAGTTAAAATAAGTAAAAAAAATAACTGGGAATAAATGAAGAAGAAATTTAGAGATAAGAATGTTTTATTAACAATTGTTAATATCACTTATCTTTTATTAACTATGGATTCTAAATGAAATATTTTGGATATATACTTATACATTTAAAAATATGATAATTTTAAAAGACATTTTACTGCATAAAGTATATTGGAAAAATAGATTGTTAAATAAATGAATATTGTTGTTAGCATTTTAACCCAGCTATATCCGAACTAACTGGACAAGTTAGACTCGACTGTCATCAAGGCCAATAGCCCATAGCTATGATTATAAGGTCCAAAAATCAAGCATATATGATAATATGAAGCAGAAACATGAAAGCTCACTATTCCCCAAAGTTGGATCAGGTACGATCCATATTCAACACTATGCATCCTATCGTATCGATTCCATAACTAAATTTTGCGGCGATGATCGATCAGTAACTCAAAATATACACATGCTATCAGCATGAAACTTAGATTACAAGCTTATCACAACATGTGGAACAACCCTTAGGGATCTCATTCCAATTGGAGGAAGTTGGAGGGGTCGTTATATCTCCGTTTGGAGGGATCGGCAGAAATCAAATTTCAAGCAACACTACTTCACGGAAAATGTGATATCTCACAAACCGTAAGTCTGAATTGCATGAAATTTGGGAAGCAAGTATCTAACATCATGTGGCATCCCTAGTGAATTCAATGGCTATGTGATTAGAGAGTTAGTCTAAGCTCTTGATTTGATTCTCTAATTGGGTATGACTCTAATAACATTATAATCTACCTCTTTTGATTAAACCTTTCTATGCCAACATGAATCTCTATCATCAAAATCCATAGAATAGAAATGATTGTATATGGACGTTATTTTTTGGAGTAAAACTTTACTTACCCTTTAAAGGTTAGGGCATATTCTGAGATGTCCATCCGAAGGGTTGGATATTGATGATATTGATGTCGATATGGACAATCGCGATGAAGTATCACATCGATTCTTGTCAGACAATTTAACCAACTTAAAATCTAGCGCCTTACATCCAAAAGCAAGAATTATTCATCATGCACTCATACGTTCTCTTCAACCACGTACCGGAAGCATTGACAAAGTTTATAAACAAAATTTCCAAGCCCTCTATGGTATTTATCCTCTCAAAAGAGTAAATAAGGGAAAAATTATGTTGGATGAATTTTTTAATGTCAATCATAGGAGAAACTACAAAACCATTCATTATGGGCTTACATAATAGGGATACTATAAAATTTTGGAGTTCCTCTATCAGATTCTGACCTCTCGACTATAGGTGAGCTTAACTCCAAAAACCTTAGTCTCATAGTCTTCCTAAATGTCCGAAAAGTCAGCAAATTATTTGTTTTTCAGAATAGGTCGCAAATCGTAATCAAGGAATTCCACAACCTCAAGACATGAATATTGCCTCCTCTTCTCAAGTTCCTCAATAAGAAGAAGTGGATGACGAAATTCATGATATTAACGTGCCTTCTAGGTAAGCCTATTGCACGTTTTCCCAGAATCAAAGAAAAATCAATCGACATTTAGCTAATGTTGGGAAGAACATTTCTAAAACAAACGAAAAGCTAAACTCGATAAAAGGTTTACTGAATAAAATTTTGGAAAAAATTCCTTGTTTCGGATCCACTTCAACAGTTATTTTTGAAAATCTGGCACCATTTTCTTGGATAACCTTTAAAGAAGAAAATAGGGACGAATGAGTTGGTATGCTTTTTATTATCTGAACTCTATGTCTATTTCTTTTGTTCCTCTGATGTTTAATTCTTGACAATATGTTGTATGATTATTTTTTATGATTATGACGTGTTTTGATCTTAAATCCTTGCGTTATTTATGTATTTGTGATATTTTCTTCTATCGTTAATATCATTTTCCATGTGAAGTATCAATGTGAAATGTTTATTTGTTTGTAATGTCTATGTGTTTATATGTCTATATGAAATATTTGCCTATTTTATTTCTCAAATCAATTCTTCTTCCTTTTTGTAGATGACAAAGGGGAAGAATAAGATTGATAGGGGGAGTATCCAGTCAGGGGGAGAAAATTACTCTATATATTTAAAATTTATATTATCAAAACAGGGGAGCATGTTAGAATCACAAATTTTGATGTTTTGATTGTGACAACTATATAAGTAAATATTATATGAACCGACAGAACTTGCAAGAGAATATATTGATTTTTACTGGAGAAATATTCTAAAAATTTGAGGACCAAATTCCAGGTTAAAGCTTCAACAAAATATTAAGTTTAAGATCCGAGTTTAGTAGTAAATGTATGTTAAAATCTCTTCGATGTGATATATGGACACATACATATATAAAGTTCATCAAAACAAATTGAAAAACCCCAAAAATACAAATTCAGACGTCTAAAAGTCACGAGTCAGCCGGCTGACTACTGTGCATGTGTAGAAATAAATTTGAATATTCATACGGTTGAATATGATAATTCAGTCGGCTGAATTATGCCATTTTCGCACTATTTCTTTGCTGTTTTGATTCAAAATCAATTCAGCTAGCTGAGTTGCTCCAATCAGATGGTTGAATCTTCGTAACGGCTAGTTTTTCAAGAGACACTTCATTTCAGTGAATAGAAACAACTCTTGATTCGAGACTTGCTTCCATACCTTTTCATGGCTATCTTCATGAACGAATACAACTCTCAAATCTCTATAAATAGCCACGAATTTCAATGTTTTATCAATCAATTCTTATTCTTGTTTTTAATCATCTTGCTATTTGAACTCTAAACATTCAATACTTAAAAACTTCATTCTTATCACTTGTTCATTAAAGAATATTTCATTGATGATTTAATAAACTTCTTGCCTTCACGAATTACACGATATACCACATAGGAAAAGATTATATGAAGGGTGTACTCTAAATACTTATCCATGCCTTTGAAAGAGCACATTCAGTCAAATAAGTTTTTGTATTAATGAAGTCATGTTCAGTTGCTCAGGCGGTTGAAGTCATGTTCAGTTGCTTAGGCAGTTGAAGTCTATTCGGTTGCTCAGGCGATGTAATACATGTTCCTTTGGGTTGAGGGTCGATAGTTAAATTTTAGAAGGAGTCTGGGACTGGACGTAAAACGGAAAGTTCGAACAAGTATAAAAATCTCTGGAGTCATTTACTTTATTACTTTACTTTTGCATTTACATTCTGCATAAGTAGATAGTTTATTTAATATTCCACAATGCACGATCTTTAGTCACTTTCATTTGATATCTGAGCAAGTCATCATGAAACCATAATAAAGTTTTCTTGATAATCAAGTAATATGGAAAAATAGTGCTTCATCTAGTTTCATTGAAGGTCAATCCACTGTACGACCACCATTATTTCACGGTTTGAATTATAATTGTTGGTCTACTCGCATAAGAATTTATATGCAGGCAAATGGATATGATACTTGGAATATCAATCAGAATGAATACATTATACCTACTAAATAATATGCAAAATGGTCTACTACACAATAATTAGATGCTACTGCTAATGCTAAAGCCAAGAATATGTTATTTTATTCATTAGACAAGAATGAGTGTAACAGAGTTAGTATGTGTAATTCGGCATGTGAAATTTGGTGTACAGTTAAAGTTACACATGAAGGTACTAACAAAGTTCAAGATTTCTGTGCTTAAGAACCAGTTCCAGAATTTTAGAATGAAGCATGATGTAACTATAAATGAAATGTATTCTAGATTTCAGGATATTTATTATTCACCTTTGGAATTAGGAGAAAAATACACAGATTTTGATATAGTTTCGAAAATCCTCAACTCTTTAATAGATGAATGGGAATGAAAACTCTTAGCAATTGAAGAAGCTAATGAGATTTCAACCATAAAACCAAAGGAGTTGATAGGAAATCTAATGTTTTATAAAGTAAATTTGTATGCAAAAAGGGATCAAGCCCAAGATAGAAAGACCATAGAATTCCAAGCTAAACAAGAAGATTCAGAAGAAGATGACATGGCTTCTATTGCTAAGAATTTTAAGAAAATTTTAAAATTTCTGAAGAACAAGAAATTCGGAAACAATAGGAGAGATACAATAACGAACAGTCATCTTCAATTCTAGAGCGCTTTGAATGTCACAAAAAGGGGCATATAAAGAAAGATTCCCGGAACGCAAAAAGGAAAGAAACAATTACGAAAGAAAAAAATAAGGATTTAGAAAGAAACAAGCTTTTGCTATTACTTGGGACGATTCTAATTCTTCTCATCATAAGACAGTGACACTAACAGTGACTTCATACAAGCCAATATGTGATTTATAGCTTCAATTGACGAAGTTAGTGGTCTAACCTTTGATGATTTAGTTGATATAAACTCGGAGTTATTGGATAAACTAAAAGATGTTAAAAGAAAATATAAATAAGCTTTATAAAAATTAAACATGCATGAACTAGAAATTGATATGCTCAGAGATGAAAAGAAAATCTTAGAAGAAGAACTTGTCAAAACAAATGAATCTTTATCTAACGTATCTTCTCAACTTGCTATGCTATCGGATGAAATTGAAGTTCAAAAAGAAAAGAATATGACATTAGCTGCATAAAATCACGATTTAATATCTAATGTCAAAATTCTTGAATTAAACAATAATAATCTCAAAACCAAGTTAGAAAATATTACTAAAATATTTCCAACTTTAATAAAGGTAGAAAAAATCTGTCTAAATTTTTTAAAAATTCTCAAACCTCTTTTAATAAGAAAGGTTTAGGATATACAAATTCCTCAAAATCTAGTTCAAAGAGAAACATTTCACTATATTAAAATTCCAAAATATCTAAGAATTTTGTAAAAGCAAAACCAAAAATAAAGGTTTTCACGCAAAAGGAGGACAGTTACACCATAAAAAATATAAAGATTTTGGTGCCAAAAACTAATAATAATTCGATTACAAATAAGCATATTAAGACTTTTATAAACATAGCTCATAAAAATGAAAATTTTACTTATAAAGGGAATTCTAAACCCTTTTGGGTTTGGTTTTCTAAGACTTAACTCTTAGGGCCCTAACAAAAGTGGGTACCAATGTCATCTCTATATTGTTTTGCAGGTACCAACTAAGAAAAGAGGAAAGTGGATACTTAATAGTGGTTGCTCAAAACACATGGTAGGGAACAAAGATATGCTGACTAACATTATCTACTCAGATGGAGGATCTGTCACATTTGGAGATAATTCCAAAGGATATATCATCGGCAAAGGCGATGTGAGAAATGATATTACATCTAACTTATCTCTTATTACAAATGTTTTACAAGTTAAAATATAAAACATAATTTTCTTAGTATAAGCTAACTATGCGATACAGGTTTTAATATATCTTTTTCGAAAAATAAATCTAATAGTTTGATCAAAACAAGAATCTTATCTTGAAGGAACTAGAGAACGTGATTTATACATTTTAAATATAAAGGTTAATCATAACACAAATGTGTGTCTAATAGCCAAAGAAAATGATCCTTGGTCATGGCATAAAAGATTTTTTCATATAACTTTAAACAATAAGCAAACTATTGATTTGTAATTTAGTAAAAGGTTTACCAAAAATAAATTTTGAAGTAAATAGTATTTGTGATGCTTGTTAGTTAGGAAAATTAACCAAATCTACTTTTAAATCAAAGAAAATTATTTCCACATTATAACCACTTGAGTTATTACATTTAAATCTTTTTGGACCAACTCAAGTTCATTCTATAAATCATAATATATTTTTTGTAATTGCAGATGATTTTTCAAGTTACACTTGGACAATATTTATGAAAAATAAAAGTGATACTTTTGAAACTTTTAAAAACTTTGCTAAGAGAATTCAAAATATTAAAAATATAAAAATTAAAAACATTAGAAGCGATCACGGTGGTGAATTTGATAATGATATTTTTGAAAAATATTATAATAAGATAGGAATTTTTCAAAAAAATCGCTTCCTAGAACTTCGCAACAAACGAAGTGGTAGAAAGGAAAAATAATACACTTCACGAATGTGCTACAACCTTATTAAATGGAAGCACTCTACCTAAACATTTTTAGGCAAAAGCTGTTGCAACTGCTTATTATGTTTTAAATTGAGTCTCCGTTAGACCATTAACAATACATACCCCAAATGAATTTTTTAATGGAAGAAAACCTAGCATATCACATTTTAAAATTTCGGTTCAAAATGTATTTTATTAAATACAAAAGACCAACTTGGTAAATTCGATCCAAAATCCGATGATGAAATATTCATGGATACTCAGAACGAAGCAAGGCATATAAAATTTATAATAAAAGAACTAAAATAATCGAAGAAACACTTCATGTGTCATTCGATAAAAATTTCAAACTTAATAATAAAAATTAAGATGAAGAAATGATTCCAAAATCTAATATCACAGATGACTATATTGAAAATATTAAAAATAAGATTGAAATTGAAAACAACAATTTACCTAATGAAAATGAGACTCAATCTCCACCAAGACTACTAAGAAATAACCCAATTGAAAATGCTATTGGAGAAATAAATTCTAACGTAAGAACATGAAATCAATTAAATCAAATGGGTCATGTAGCTTTCCCATCGAACATTGAACCTAAAATTTTTAAAGATCCCCCAACTGATGAATACTGGATTATAGCTATGCAAAAAGATTTAAATCAATTTGAACGAAACGAAGGTTGGGACTTAGTTCCTAGACCTAATTATCAAATAGTCATCGGTACTAAGTGGGTTTACAAAAATAAAGCCGATGAGCAAGGGAATATTATTCGAAACAAAGCTAGATTAGTTGCTCAAGGGTACAATCAAGAAGAAGGAATATACTATGGAGAAATGTTTGCTCCTTGAGCCCGACTAAAAGCAATATGTAATTAGCTTTTATATGTTTTCATAACATTAAATTATATTAAATGGATGTAAAAAGTTTTTTTTTAAATAGTTTAGTTATCTGTGTTTTTAACCCAGCAGATCCAATAGGAGACAGAACAATCTCGTATTATCAGAATGGTTTAGAACTTAACAAGAAAGGCTAAGGCAAGGGGTTAACGAGAGCCAAGCTATATGGCTAAGGCAACGATTGCGATCGGTGAAGCTGAGAGATCAACATTTTTTTAGTCCAATTAGCAACTGAGGGCAAACAACTAGTGAATTGCCACCAAGAAGAAACAACTACGATAAAAGACTATGCTAACATCTCTAATTCCAAACTCTAGAAGAATCCTAAGTGATCAGATCATCAGCAACCCATTCCATTCCTCAAAACTTTAGACAAATTAGCCAAAGAATACTACAAGAAGAGACCAAGACACTGGCTCGCAAAACGAGCCAAGTCTATGGGTCGCCGACGACCCATAGGCCATGGGTTGCTGGCGACCCATGTTTCTTCCTCACATTGCGAGCCATATCCTCCATTGGTCGTTCCATACCTACCAGCGAGAATATGATGAATAGGCCTGGCCTAGAAGCTCTCCGGTCCATATAAATACCAATCTACCTGCAACATAAAGAAGAGCTTCTCCGGACTGGTTATTGAAACTCTGCTGGAATTATTTTCACTCTCTACCTCCCTCATAACAATCTCCAAAAGAATACATCATGATTCTCCAGTGGATTCCAACTCTGGAGATTCAATCTAGCTAGAAAATAATCAAAGCCTTGTAATCAAATATTTATTGTAATAGTAATCAGTCTAAAATAAAACTACAAAGTGGACGTAGGCTTCATTAACAGCCGAACTACTATAAAAATTCTCCGTCAACTTTCTTTTACTGTCTTTCTTTATATCTGTGATTTATGATATAGCTCTGTTAGAACATGGCTGGCGCTTTCAAATCCAAACCAGGTTGTTGGTCCATTTTTTGGGTCAACATTTTGGTGATTTCGCTAAGAACCCTACTCTAACTTAGATCTATCTATCTACTTTGGATCGGATAGGTTCATAAGTTAGATCCTTAATCTCTACTTAGATGATTTGCTGTTGAGAACAAAAGAACCAACCAATAAGGATCGGAGAAAAAGAAAGCAAACACATGCTAAGGTAATGGAGAACATCAACATGAGATAGTAGACGAGATCCGAAAGGAAAAAAAATTAGAAATCACTTAAGTACATTGGTCGCTAGCGATCCATGCACTGTGGGTCCTTAGCGATCCATACCTTTTCACCGGACCACCATAAACTCCAAAAGACAAAGTGCTGAAATCAGTTGAGTACATGGATCGCCAGCGACCCATGTACTATGGTTCGCCAGCGATCCATACTATTTTGCCAGGTCGCCACAAGGTCTAAATTCACTTAATTACATGGATCGCTAGCGATCCATGTACTTTGGATCGCAGTGATCCATATTATTTTGCCAGGTCGCTATCGAGCCAAAAGCTATGGATTGCTAGCGATCCATAAAGCTAGCATGGTTCATGATGAATTTTACATATACCATGTATGTCATTCGAAAGGGATATAATCGAAAGGAAGCAATGGGCGGAGCTCCGAGAATCATGATGGAAGAAAACGTTAACACTCCACATATTATAAAAACACCAGCGACAAACCCGAACTTAGTAGTGAATACCCCACGAAAGGATATAACGATGGCTCTCTCCGACTTTGAAGATGAAAAACAATTTGAGGAAGATAGAATGGATGAAAATGCCAACGTGCAAAATGCTAGAAAAATCTCTAAACCTCGTGCCGTAGCCTAGTGCCAAGCAATGGACGAGGAACTGCTACTTAGACGGTATTCCTAGAGGCCAAAGGACCAAGAAGATATGATACACACCGAGATCAATTACAATGCCAAGCTCCTCTAGTATATTGTGACCACTCCCAATTGTCCAGCTTCCAATCCCATCAAGGAGCTCATATCGTCGAATCAGGAATGATCGTCATTGAAAATCATCAAAAATCATCAAAAAGGTTGTTAAAAAACTCACTCCAGGGATGGCTTGAAGTCGAACTTGCGTAATCATCTATTTGACCTGAAGGGGTTTCTGGAAGTTCTGATTCGAAGTCGAATTTGAGCAATCACCCATTTGACCCGGAGTAAACCTAGGAAATTATGGCTCGAAATCAAACTCGGGTAAAACCAACATTTTCTCCAAGCAAGCATGCAAATGGCTCCAAGCAACATTTGTCACCAACCTAGCACTTCAAAGTGCGACTCCAAGCAAATGGAAAATTTTCTCGGGTCAGACTCCAAGTAAAATACCACCGATCTATCAATTCCAACCCAATCATTCAAGCATAGATAATCATGAATATTTCATTTCAAGTATTATAAATAACCATAACATGAAAACGGACCGGTCTGAAAATAGTTAGACCATCTTCCCTAATCGAAACCCATTCACCGAAGCCGTTCAAGTTGCAGAATATCAAAAAAAGTTTATCATGCCAACAATACCTTTTGTACAACTGTACAACTAATTCGAAATTGGTTTTTAACATGTATGACTAGCATACAGTTGAAGCAAGGGCAACAGATGCAGTCTACTGCAAGGTATTCAAGAATCATTAAAGGATGAAACAACCTACTATCTTGGAAGAATTCTATGGGAAGGCATACCGGTTCTACAGACTAGAAGTAGCGTAACTAGAAGAAGGCAAACCCAATAATATGCCAAAGAACATAACAAACAGTGAAGGAGCTACAGGACCTCAGGGACCTTCTACCCAAGCAAGGCTACTAACACCCTGAAAAAAAGCACTCCGGCCAACTGATGAAATCGGACAAAAAGATGATCACCATATAACATTATAGCTAGCTAGCAACTAAGGAATGGGACAACAATCTAAAGCGATAACTTCTCATCCATCCTTGTCCACTCTCCTTTTCCAAATGAGCTGTAATGGTATACTAGGGGCATTGCAGATAGCCCAGCGAAAGAAATGCTTTTATGCCCTTGACGGGTCATGTCAATCTCTCTTCTGAGAACCGACATTGTTGGTGGCATCGAGAAGTTTTGTCCAAATGATCGTCAAACAAATAGATCCAACACCTTAGCCTACAGGAGCCGATAAAAATGTGTTCCCTCGATCTAAATGCAAAAATTTCCCTTGACGTCGATGGATCATTGCTTTAAGACCGCTGAACCGTCTGACATACGATCCAAAATTCCTCTTAGAATCGATAAATTATCATTCCAAGGCTGTTTGGTCACCGGAAATCTGACCACAAAAAACCCTTCAGGAACGTGAAGGTCTTTCACGAACTAAAGCATCATGGTGGCTAACCGGTAGACTAATGGTGATCTAGTCCAAAACCCCTTCACGAACATGGAGATCTTTTAAGAAATAAAGCGTTGTGAAGGCTAACCGACAGATTAGCGGTCATCTAAACCGAAAAACACTTCGCGAACGTGAATGTCTTTCACGAACCAAAGCGTCATTGAGGCTAACCGGTAGACCAACGGTCATCTGACCCAAAAACCCTTCGTGAACATGAAGGTCTTACACGAATTAAAGCGTCATGAAGGTTAACTGCTAGATCAGCGGTCGTCTGATTCAAAAAACCCTTCGTGAACGTGAATGTCTTTCACGAACTAAAGCATCATGGAGGCTAACTGGTAGACCAATGGTCATCCGATCCAAAAAATTCTTCGCAAACATTAAGGTTTTTCATGAACTAAAGCATCGTGAAGGCTAATAGGTAGATCAACTATCATCTGATCCAAAAAAACCCTTCGCGAACGTGAAGGTATTTCACAAACTAAATTGTCGTGGGGGCAAACCGGTAGATCAGCGATTATCTGATCCAAAAAACCCTTCGCGAACGTGAAGGCCTTTCACCAACTAAAGCGTCATAGAGGCTAACGGTAGATCAGCAGTCATCTGACCAAAAAAGCCTTCACGAATGTGAAGGTCTTTCATGAATTAAAGCGTCATGAAGGCTAACCGGTAGATCAGAAGTCAACTGATCCAAAAAGCCCTTCGCGAACGTGAAGGTCTTTCTCGAACTAAAGTGTTGTAAATGCTAACCGATAAATTAGCGGCCAGCTGATCCAAAAAACCCTTCGCCAATGTGAAGGTCCTTCATAAACTAAAGCGTCGTGAAGGCTAACCGGTAAATCAATGGTCATCTGACCCAAAAAACCCTTCATGAATGTGAAGGTCTTTCATGAACTAAAGAATCATGAAGGCTAACCGGTAGATCGGTGGTCATTTGATCAAAAAAAAACCCTTCGCAAATGTGAAGACCTTTCATGAAATAAAGCATCGTGAAGGCGAACCGGTAGATCAGCAAATTTTATGTACGATCGATATCACAAAAATAACCTGGAAGATCAACAGTTATCTGATCTAGAGCCCCATGAAGCCAATGAAGTCATGCTCCGGGGCCGCAAATCGACAATCATATCAGTCAGTCCGCATAATTAACGGAATGACTTCTAACCACTGATGAAACAAAAAGTGCTAAATTCCATAGCTTCAAAGTCACTCAAAGAAACTAAGCCAAAACTGAACTGACCTTCTGATCAATCACAGGCCAACTTAAATCAAGCCAAGATTTGGCACCTGGAAAATCACAACCACTGGACCGGAGGCAACCAAACGAGATATGGAGAGACTATGGACACTGTTCAAGCACGCCAACAGCCTGTCGCATGAAAGGAATCGCACATACTTGATTACCCATAAGAAAGGCCAAGACAAATCATACCACAGTTCTACTAAGCCCGATCAAAAATTCCTGCATTCGGACGATCGCGGTCTTAAGGACCTAACTAGTGCAACAAGCAAAATACTAGCATAATCCTTGCCCAGTTCTTTCCAACTACTATTTCACCGCTCTTGTTGACCAATTCCTCTTTCTCTTAGACCCTTTGCCAATTAAAGACCCATCCTCTAAAGGCGGTTTGGACCAAAAGCTAAGAGTCATGCCCTGAAGTCCCATTGGCTCCTTCTTCAATCCATCTTCATGCGGTCAGCTATATATCTCTCCACTATGGCAGCCTAATCTATTTGGGCATGTACATCTTCTAGAAACATGGAAGGATCATCCAAGCTATGATTACGTAAACCAAAAACTGTTTAGCTTCTTGAACCAAATAAAACCTTGTTCATGTAAGCAAGCTGCTGAGTCGACGGGGTCAAATCGATTTGAAAATCATTGTTTAGCTGCTTAGACTGGTCAAACTGCCCTCGAGTATGCTCCATCAACTTGCTGAATCGAAGAAAGTGAATCGAATCAAACCGCTAACTCCTCATGTTGCCCAAAGATAGGCAACACCAAGGAGTATCAAAAGTACGCATTTCATAAGCTGCACCAAAATGTGCGCTCCTCACGTTGCTCGAAGATAGGCAACATTGAGGAGTACCAAAAGTCATGCATTTCGTAAGTCGCATACTAACTTTCAAAACACAAATACCTTACGCTGCCCGAAGATAGGCGACACAGAGGAATATCAAAAGCCGCGCACCCGTATGACGCGCACCAACTCCTCCAAAGTCGAAGCACGAATAATCGTGAGGTTGGTTGGTTAATGGTTCTGTATCACAAAATAGAGCACTCTGGCAACAGAATTGCCAACAAAGGAAATGAAGGATGCAACATTCAAAAATCAACTGTCACTCATAGTTTGGCGATGATGAGAAGGATCGATGACCTACTTACAGTCCAACTAGACCATTTGGTTCCAACTTGTAGGAATATGCCATTATCCAAAGTTTGGTAATGCTAGGAAGAAAGACCAAAACGAAACTATCGACATATCAGCTTTCGAAAATAGAAGCAAAAGCTTGGTCAACTCTTTAATCCTACCTTCTTGAATCTGACGTTATCCGAAGATCCACAGCGTCAAGGTTTGAGTCATCCATACATGAGTTTATGATGATTGAAACCAACACATGATTAGGATCTCAACACTGGACTCAGAAGAATTTACTTTAGTAAAAAATGCCAGAAACGCATCTTTCTAATACATACTGGCATCATTACAACACTCAGATCTTGGGATCAAGCAACAAAGTCCCTAATTCCCGAAGATAGAAGCTATCATGTCAATCAAATCGAGGCAATCGAACTTATTGCTTAGGAGACCTAGTCGCCCAAAACATGTTGGTTCGTTTGTCAAGGTAATCAGCCCTACGCACTAAGACATTTACACCAACAGTTTGTTGAAATGAACTTAATTGAGCATAAGTAGAGATAAAATATAGAACTGGCTAGACCAAGCTACTTCATGGTTCTGAACAAAGCTATGGAACAGAATATGCCAAAATGATCGCAGAAGTATTACGTACATGTATAGAATTACAATAAACGAGTATGCTATATATGAGCACAAGAAGTGCAACAACGAGAAAAAGAAATGCTCAAAATCGAGCAATTAAGCCAATAGTCCCCGAAGACAGAGTCTGGTGTGCACTGGATTTCAAAAAACAAAAAAGGACAATCGCCCTTGGATAAATCATGCGCTAGTTTTTGAAGGTTGAAATTGTGCCTGATTGAACTTCAACTACAACTCTACAAGAGCAATTATGCCTTATAATTTAGCTGTGATCAATCATCCCAATATGATAGGAATAATAAGCAAAGCCTAAGTTTCGAACGACCTAGCTTCTGGAGGAGTGAAAGTCCCTACACCAGACTAAAGATTGGAAGATCGGTAAGTCATTTTCAACAACAAAACTTGGCATTCCACCCTATCAGGTATGTTTTACTCAAAATAATATCCTCGTATAATTAACGCCCGTAATCCAAGGAAAGTCCACATATGTTGACCAATCGGGTCCTGAGCATTGACCGGGGCGGATGTAGTAAGTTTTCTACATAAGACGAGTCCAGTATCTTGAATACTATGAACAAATAATCTAGTGTTGATAACTTGCTCACATTTGAAAAACAATCCATATCATCCTTCGAAATTATCAATTCCACACTTACCCGCTATCGATCAACGATCGATAACGGAGCCGTTGTCTAAAGCGACGCGGGAAGCTTTTCTTTAAAGGATGACCGATAACGGAGCCGCTGTCTGAAGCGACACGGAAGCTTTTCTTTTCAGGATCATTGGAATACAGAAATAAGAAGAGCGATACGATTGAATCATATACTATATCCAATTTTCGAATAAATCATCGCATTGGAATTCAAAAACATCGATGGGAACTTAGCCAAATTCTCAAACAGAAAAAGTTAAAGAGCAAGAGCAAGACTTCGCTCCAGAAGTCCGCACAATCTTTTGGGAAAAAACATTGCTTCACGCCGGTCGAATTAAAACTATATAGGACAACTCCAAACCTACATCATGCGCCCACTTACCGACCTAAAGCCTTTCGTAAACTATGAAGCAATGATTACATCATCAACATTAGGAATTGTAATTCAGATTGAAATCAAAAAACGAACGGCTGTCAGAAGTCAGTCACTTAAAAAGAACATCTTAACATGGACTCTGACTATTCACATCGAAAATTCAAAAGCAAAGCCTAATTTGCATGGTGGACTCGACATGATAAACTAGAATCATAAAATAAAGACTCAAAAGAAGTTACTTCCAGAGCAGGCCTTGTTTTCAACGAAGGCATACTCTGGAGGCAAATATTATCTGGATTTTTAACATGGTAGGATCCAACATGAGATAGAACAATCTCGTATTATCAGAATGGTTTAGAACTTAGCCAGAAAGGAAAAGGAAAGGGGTTAACGAGAGCCAAGGTATATGGCTAAGGCAACAATTGGGATCGACGAAGCCGAGAGATCAGCATTCTTTTAGTCTAATCAGTAGCTGAGCGCAAACAGCTGGTGAATTGCCATCAAGACGGAACAACTACAATAAAATACTATGCGAACATCTCCAATTTCAAACTTCAGAAAAATCCTAAGTGCTCGAATCATCAACGACCCATTCCTCTCCTCAGACCTTCAGACAAATCAGCCAAAGAATACTACGAGAAGAGGCTAAGACATTAGCTCGCAAAACGAGCCAAGTCTAGGTCGCTAGCGACCCATAGGCCATGGGACAACAACGACCCATATTTCTTCCTCGTATTGTGAGCCACATCTGCCATAGGTCATTCCCTATCTACCAGCGAGAAGATGATGAAGAGGCATGGCCTAGAAGCTCTCCGGTCCATATAAATACGAACCTACCTGCAACATAAAGAGGAGCTTCTTCGGACTGGCTGCTGAAGCTCTGTTGGAATTATTCTTCACTCTCTACCTCCCTTATACAATCTCCAAAGGAATACATTGTGATTCTCCAGTGGATTTCAACTCTGGAGATTCAATTTAGCTACAAAATAATCAAAGCCTTGTAATCAAACATCTATTTTAAAAGCAATCAGCCTATAATAAAACTACAAAGTGGACGTAGGCTTCATTAATAACCGAACCACTATAAAAATTCTTTATCTACTTTCTTTTACTGTTCTTTCTTCATATTTGTGATTTATGATATTGGATTGTCAGAACAAGGCTGATGCCTCCAAATCCAAACCAGGTTGTTGGTCCATTTTTTGGCTCAACTAGTTTTATAAAAGAAAATGTGTATGTAGAACGATCACCTCTATTTACATATGAAAAACTTCCTAACCATGTTTATAAATTAAAGAAAACTTTATACGGTTTAAAACAAGCACCTCGTGCTTGGTATGATTGTCTTAAATGTTACCTTATAAATTCTTGTTTTAAAATTGGAAAAGTAGATCAAACTCCGTTTATAAAACAAGATAAAAAGGATATTTTAATAATATAAGTTTATGTAGATGATATCATTTATGGTTCCAGGAACGCAAAATTATGTCAAGAATTTTCGAAAAGTATGACAAGTGAATTTGAAATGTCTCATATGGTAGAACTTTCATATTTTCTTGGATTACAAATCAAACAATTAAATAATGGAATTTTTATTAATCAAGAAAAGTATTGTAATAATCTAATAAATCATTTTGGTATGAAAAAAACTTCAGCTAAACCAACACCTATGAGTACTACGGTACATCTCGATTGAGGTGAAAATGGAAAAAGTATTGACCAAAAACAATATCGAAGTATGATTAGATCTTTACTTTACTTAACCTCTAGTTGTCCTAATATAATGATGAGTGTATGCTTATGTGCACGATTTCAAGCAAATACCAAAGAATCACATTTGCAAGCAGTGAAATGAATTTTGCACTACTTAAGCAAAACTAAAGACTATGATCTCTTTTACCTGATAGAATGTCCGTTTGAGTTAGTATCATATAGTGATGCAGACTTTGAAGGATATCAAATGGTCAAAAGAGTACAAGTGGTACATGTAAGTTCAATGGATAATCTTTAGTATCTTGGTTTAGTAAGAAATAAAATTATGTTTCACTTTCGACATGTGAAGCAGAATAATTTTTTACTGCTTTGGCATGTGCTCAATTAATATATATGTAAAAAACACTTCAAGATTTTGGTATAAATTTATCTAAATTAATAATTTATCAAATAATACAATGCTATAGGTTTATCGAAAAATCCTATAACATCCGACGTTATTTTCTTCGTGATAACATAGAAAAAGGTAACATATCTCTTGATTTTGATTCATCTGAAAATCAAGTTGCATACATATTTACTAAACTTTAAATGAAAATATTTTTCTTAAATTATGATGTGAACTAGGAATTATATCATTACATGATTTATAATTTAATAATCAAGTGTAAGTAAAAAGTTATATAATAAATAAAAATTTAATAGGACAAAAATTGGGGATGATGGCACTCGAACTCTACACTCATGGGAGATAGTCATATGTCTTTCCAATGTTCTATTTTGCTACTTGCATTAACATCTTTCATTTGTTTTGTTTTATAAACGGTAATAATCTTATTGTACATTTTTCCTTTTAAACTTTTAACTATTTATAACACATAAAAAATAAAAGGATTGGCTGAAGTTTAGAGATTAATGTTAAGTAGAAAATTTAATTTTTAGAAACAGCAAATGAAATCAATACACAGACACACATGAAGAGAATATTTTCAATCCATATAAAACTAACATCTATCCGCTTATAAAATGTCATCTCAAGAGAATTCCGACCTCTCATCAATTGTTTTCAGCACTCCAACTTCGGATCCGTCAAATAAATATACTCTAGTATATTTTAGAAAAGATTGCTCCATATCCTAATCATTATACCAGATATACACCAAACGACAAGTGAGCTAGAAAAAACTTAGAATTTGGATTACCTTCTACCAAGGAGAAAATCGATGATATTCATCACTACTAGTGTGAAACTTTAAGGATACAACATTAGATGTATTAAGAGCAAAAACAACTTGGTAATCGTTTAAATTTACTTGAACAATTTGCTCTCAAATTCTGTGGAACGACTCCTAAACATGATGTGCACAATCCATCTCCTCAACAACCTTACGTATCTCCAAATTATCAGGATCAAGGTGCTCAACGTAATACTTGGTCTCCTATTAATCCATTACGAGATAACACCAAAGTTGAACCAAGCTCATTCGAAATGTCCGCTTCAGACGAATCTAAGACTTCTGAAAATTAAAGTTTACGTTTTCATAAATTTATGTTCAAGAAATTGATATTGTAATTTGGATATATAGTACGTTTTTTGAAATAAAATTATATTCTTTTTAACATGAGATTAAAGCTCCAAACAAATATATATATATGGCATTATTTGTCAACCAAAACAGAATAAATTGAAAATAAGTCAAACCTCAAAAATTAACAGATTCAGCCGATTGAATCTATGAGTTCACCCGATTGAACATTCCAGCGTATAAATTTTTTTCTTCAGAATTCATTCGACCGAATCCATACATTCAGCCAGCTGAACCATGCCAATTTTGAACAAATTCCTTGCGGGTGCTTATTTTTCAAATTTCAACCGACTGCCTTTACCTTTCAGCCGGTTGATTCATTTTATTTCTGTCTTTTTTAAATAGACATACACGTTATTAAAAGCAATCATCAAATCTACCTCCTTCTTATTATCATCTACCCATTCATTTACCATCTACCCAACTATTCACTACTTAGAAAAACAAAAAGCAAACCCTACCTTCTCTAAAAATTCAATCTTTCTTCATTTTTCATGATCGAAACGAGCAAGAGAATTGACAACAGGGCCATCTGAAGGCCAAATTCGAGCAAGGCTATATAATGATAAAACGATGATTCACGTTAATAACATGAATAATATCAAGCTTTTGAAAGAAGCCTTTATGAAATTTCTTGAATTCAATAGCTATGGTTAGAGAGTTAGCCAAAGCACATGATTTTGATTCCCTAATTGGGTATGATTCTAATAACATTAAAATATTCCCACTTTTGATTAAACTTTTCTATGCCAACATGAAACTCGATCATCAAAATCCATAGAATAGAAATGATTGTATATGGACGTTAGTTCGTGGAGCAAAAATTTACTAACCCCTTCAAAGGTTAGGGCACATTATGAGATGTCCATCCGAAGGGTTGGATATTGATGTCGATATGGACAATCGTGATGAAGTATCACATCGATTCTTGTCGGACAATTTAACCATCTTAACATCTAGTGCCTTACGTCCAAAAGAAAGAATTATTCATCGCATGCTCATATGTTCTCTTCAACCACGTACCGAAAGCAATGAAAAAGTTTATAAACGTGACTTCCAAGCCCTTATGTTGTTTATTCAAGAGAGTTAACTAGGGAAAAATTATCTTGGATAAATTTCTTAATGTCTATCATAGGAGAAGCTACAAAAGCATTCATTATATAGCTTACATAATGTGGATACTCGAAATTTTTTGAATTCATTTGCCTGATTCCAACTTCACGAATATAGGTGAGCTTAACCCAAAACCCTTAGTCCAATTTCTAAACGCCCCAAAAGTCAATAAATCATTAGTTTTCAAGAAGGGGTCGCAAATCGTAATCAAGGAATTTCACAACCTCGAGACAAGAATATTGCCTCCTCTTCTCAAGTTCCTCAACAAGAAGAAGAGGACGACGAAATTCATGAAGTAAATATTGACGTGCCTCCTAAGTAAGCTAATATCACGTTATCCTAAAATCAGAGCAACTCAATCGTTGTTTAGCTAATGTTGAGAAGAATGTTTCTAAAACAAAAAAAAAACCTAAACTTGATAAAAGGTTTTCAAAATAAAATTTGTGAAAAAGTTTCTTGTTTCGGATCCACTTCAACAGGTACTCTTGAAAATCTAGCAATATTTTCTTGGATTACCTTGGAAGAAAAAGGAGAGGAGGAAGAAGAAGGTAGCGACAAATGAGTTAGTATGCTTTTTATTATCTAAGCTCTGTGTCTTTTGTTGTGTTCCTTTGATGTTTAATTCATGAAAATATGTTGTATGGTTATATTTTTAGGGAAACGGGTGTGTAGCGTGAGACTACACAACCGATTAGAGATTAATAAAAATTAGTAGTAGTTGACCAACAGGCATGATAGATAGCCATAAAATAAGTTTCGCGGACCAATCTAGTCCCAAGTTCAACATACATAGAAAGAAATTTATACAAAAAAAAAAAACAGCAGCATTGTGTAAAATTACCAAGCCAAAGTAAGAGCATTACTACCACCGACTATTAAGGTGATGATCATACATATGAGTCAGAAAGGGGCCAGCAAGAAGAGACTTCCCATGTACTTTCCAATTACTCAGCAGGAGCATTGCCACCGAGAGGGAGACATAGAGTGAAAGGCATCCTTCGCGCTGATCCTATCCAGAGAGTAAAAATGTAGGAGATTCGGTTACAGATTCCTTCAATCCTGCATTTGGGTTTGTTGGAAACATATGCATTTCTTTCTTTCCAGATGCACCAACTGTAAATGGAAATGAAGGAGTCGAGATTTCTATCCAAAGGGTTATACTGCCAGTAGTCAAAGGACAAGTGGAGGAAAGGGATGTAGCCGATGAGATTAGCACTGGTCATGACCCAAATGTAGTAGGAGAAATCATAGCCAAAAAAGAGATGAGAAATGGATTCATCTTGCATAAAGCACAAGGAAAAAAAGAGGGTCTAGAGGGATATTCATACGTCTAAGTCTATCTTTGGTGTTGATACGAGCTTGGATGAGGAACCATTGGAAAAAAAAGGATGCGGGGAGGGAGTCTGCATTTCCATAGTCTTGCGAAAGAGAATGATCTGCCTGGGTGGTTAAGGAATGAGTAGCATGAGGCGAATGAAAAGCCTTTCTCAGGAGATAAGGCCCAGGCATATTGGTCTGTTGTGTAAGAGAGCTGGAGAGAAAGGAGCAGGTCCGTGGCTGAAGTAAGATCATTCAAGGTGTTAAGGTCAAAGAGAACTGGGGAACACATGCTGACTAGGCCAAGGGTTGAAATCTCACCAATTGTTGAGTTGTGGTGGGAGGTATGAAAAATAGTTTAGAGAATGAGCAGGCGAGGGGTGTTTGATCATGTCATATGTCTAGCCAGAAAAGACAGCAACTATCATTGCCAATGGGGACATGGAGTAGGGATTTGACATGCGGTATGGATGCCAGCCCAGAAGGGAAAAGGTTTAAGACGAGGGGTGAAGTGAAGGACTAGGTGAGGGTTAGAGTGATAATGAAGCTGAAGTATCCATTCTTTCCAAATGAAATTTCCCGGTGTGATGATACGCCAAAGCCATTTGGATAAGAGAGCTATGTTAAAAGAGCCGAGGTTAACTATTCCTAGGCCACCATGATCTTGGTGCAAACAGACAGACTTCCAGTTGATCAAACATTTTGCTTTATTTCCATTCCAGAGAAAGGATCGTCCAATAGCGTCAATTTTGTTTATAACTAATCCGGCAGTTTATGAAAGGACATCCAGTACGAAGATGGGCTGATAGAACTGATTTGACCAGGACGAGACGGCCTACAGATGGTAGAGATTTGGCCTTCCATGATGAAAGCTGAGATTCAATCTTGGAGATAAGCGGGAGCTAATCCAATCGGGCGAGTTTAGTGGGGTGAAGAGGGATGCCAAGATAGGTGATAGGGAAGTGGTCCATTTTATAATTGAGGAGAGAGGCGGAAGAGGGGCCAAGGTTGTGGGAGTCGCCTAGCATGATGATGGAGCTCATATTAAAGTTGATGGATAAGCCGGAGATGAGTTCGAAGATATATTAAAGGACTTTAAGATAATGAATATGATCAGGTTCTAGGAAACCAACAGGATGGTGTCATCTCCAAATTGGAGGTTAGAGTCTGATAAGTCTGAGTTGGGGAGTTTAATGCCAACAAGGAGGTTGTTGGATATTGCAAGCTTGGCCATGCGATTAAACACATTAGAAATGAGGACAAAAAGTAGTGGCGATAGGGGATCGCCTTGTCTTAAACCTCGAGCTGACTTTATATGCCCACCTAGAGAGCCATTGATGGAAATTGATGAAAAACATGTATTGAGAATGCACTTGGTCCAACTACTCCATGTATCAGAAAAACCTTTGTACTTTATAAGATTGAGCAAAAATTCCAATTGATTGAATCAAAGGCTTTGGAGAAGTCAAGTTTGAGTAGGGCTCCTGGAATGGTAGAGTAGTGACAAAAGGAGATGACTACCTGTGTGGCTGCCACACAATCAAGGATGTTACGGCCCAAGATGAAGGCCGATTGTTCAACCCCTACCAGAGATCCAATAACCTTTTGGAGACGATTGGTACGGATTTTAGTGATGATTTTGAAGGTGGTGTTGAGGAGGCTAATGGGTCGAAAGGAAGGCAAGGTGATTGAACCGGGGGATTTAGGGATAAGGATGATGTTGGTGTAATTCAAACGTGCAAAAGATGAGGGGTTAGATTGAAATTCAGAGCACATCTCTATGATTTCAGATTTAACAACGTCCAAGAAGTGTTTGAAAAATAGGGGAGCAAAGCCGTCTGGACCTGGGGATTTTTATGGTTAAGACATGTTTTTATCTTAAAACCTTGTGATTTTTATGCATTTGTGAAAATTTCTTCAATAATTAATATCATTTTCAATGTGAAGTATCTATGTAAAACGTTTATTTGTTTGTCATGTCTACGTATTTGTATGTCTATTGTCTATTTTATTTCTCATATCAATTCTTTTTCCTTTTTGTCGATGACAAAGGGGAGCAATTAGATTGACATGGGGAGTATCCAGTCAGGGGGAGAAAATTACTCTATATATTTAAAAACTTACATAGTTATAATCATCAAAAAGGAGGAAAATGTTAGAATCTAGAATTTTGATATTTTTATTGTGACAACTATACAAATAAATATTGTACGAACTAAATAAACTTGCAGGAGAAGATATTTTCTTTACTTGATAAATATTCTTACAATTTGAAGACCAGATTCCGGATTAAAGCTTTAGCAAAGTATTAAGTTTAAGGTTCGAGTTTAGTAGTCAATATATGTTCAAATATCTCCATAGTGGTATATGCGCACATACATATATAAAGTTCATCAAACCAAATTAAAAAACCCAGAAAATACAAACTCATCCGGCTGAAAGGCATGAGTCAGCTGGCTGACTACTGTGCATGTGCAAAACATATTTGAAGACAGTTGAATATGATAATTCAGCCAACTAAATTTTGCCATTTTTGCACTATTTCTTTGCTGCTTCGATTCTAAATCAATTCAGCGGGCTGAGTTGCAACATTCAGACGGCTGAATCTTCATAATGGCTATTTTTTCAAGGGACACTTCATTTCAATGAACAGAAACAGCTCTTGATTCAAGTGTTGCTTCCATATCTTTTCATGGCTATTTTCATGAACGAATATAACTCTTAAATTTCTATAAATAGCCATAATTTCATTGTTTTATCAATCAATTCTTATTCATATTTCTAATCTATCTTCCTATTTGAACTTTAAGCTTTCAATACTTATAAACTTCATAATGATCACTTGTTCATTCAAGAATACTTCATTGATGATTTAATAACTTCTCGTCTTCACGGATTACATGATATATGACAAAGGAGAAGATTATAGGAAGGTTGTACTCTAAAGACTTATCCGTGCTATTAAAAGAGAATATTTAGTCAAATAATTTTATGTACATCGAAGTCCTGTTCGGTTGCTCAAGCGGTTGAAGTCCTATTCTGTTGCTTAGGCGGTTGAAGTCATGTTCGGTTGCTCAGGCAGTGTTATATATGTTCTTACGAATTAAGCGAGGGTTAATAGTTAAATTCTAGAAGGAGTCTGGGGCTGGACGTAGAATGGAAAGTTCGAACTGGTATAAAAATATCTAGTGTCATTTGCTTTATTACTTTACTTTTACATTTACATTCTGAATAAGTAGATAGTTTATTTAATATTCCATATTGCACAATCCTTGGTCACTACATAAAAATATGTGTGTCATTTATGATTTTTGTTATGTTTTAATTTCATTCTTCATTTAATCTCTACTAGATTCTATTAGGTATTGATGCCCATTTTTAGCATTAACATTTTGGCGCTTTCATTAAGAATTGAATTCTCAGCCTGATTGTTCATTATCATCTACTTGTGGATACCTATTTTCGCGAGAAAGATCCATCATTCTGCCCATAAACTTTCTATTCTACTCAGATTCAAAGGAAATCTAAGAAAGCTAATAGCTAGGGTTAGAGGAATTAAGTCTACTTCCCATGTTTTTGGAGGATTTGATTATGCTAGCGCTCTTGTTTGGAGTTGTTCATGTCCATTTAGAAGGGATCAAATTCACTCATGTATGCAAGTTCTTAGGATCAGATGCTAATGTTCGCACTCAAGTTAGTCAAAATAGCCGATCCCTTTATCAAGTCTAAAATGGACGATCCCACTCTCAAGGCCAAAATAGTTGATCCCTCTATAAAAACAAAAATGGTCGATCCCTCACTCTAGGCCAAAATGGCCGATCCCTCAAAGCAGCCCATTCCTCTGACAATACCAAAATGGGCTATCCCTCTCTTAAGGCCAAAATGGCCAACCACTCCATACCTACTACCTATTCCTATTTACATGTACATTCTCAATATCGATCCCTTCAAAGACATTAATACCGATCCCTCTAAAACAGCTGTACCGACCCCTTCAATATATATGTATACTGATCCTTTCAGTATATATACAGATCCCTCTCCAAGATGTATATATCGATCCCTCTCTAAGGTATGTATACCAAGCCCTCTGCCAATCCCTCTACTGCTGATACCTCTCCAAGGTCTATCTATCGATCCCCCTCCAAGGTATGTATAGCGATCCCTCTACAAGTATATCGATCCATATTCCATTGTTTCCTTCATATTACCAATCCTTCCATACTCTATATGGTTGATCCCTCTCACAAAAAATTCAATAACACGACCATTCGGTCTACCCGCTACTGATCCCTATGTCGCATTCGTCCAGAACCAAACCCTTGTTTAACCGATCCTTATTCCAAAAAAAATATGGATTAGGAACGATCTATTTTTATAAAAATTTATAGATTGGGTACGATCCATTTTTATAAAAAATAGCCCTACATATAGATGCTGCATTTTATCCGCTTCCCTTACATCCTGGATTAGGAACTTAACTTAAAGATGGTGTGTTTTATTTGCTTCCCTTACATCCTATGACCGACCGGGGCATAGAGGATCAAGCGGTAGTTGCTAAATTGCAGATAAGGAACTGCTAATCAAACGATACACCCAAAGACTGGAGAACCAAGATGATATGACACGAACTGGGCTCGGTTGCTAGATCAGGCTTCTAGGGTAGATTACGACTACTCTCAACAGTCCAGCTTCCAAACGCCTGACTTGCCAGCTATGGTATGATGGCTTGTCTGATGACCGCTTTACGCCGCTTATTATACCATCTCTAGGTATAGCTATCCATCATCAAAGTCGAACCCGAAGTAGTCACCCATTCGACTCGAAGCAAACCAAGGAAGTTCTGGCCTAAGGTCAAACTCGTGTAAAACCAAGATTTTCTCCAAGCAAACACAGTATGACTCCAAGCACCGTTCGTCACCAATCCAGCACTTCAAATTCAGCGATTCCAAGCAAACTTGGGGCTAACTTCAAGAAAACAGAAAATTTTCTCGGGTCGGACTCCAAGTAAATTATCACAAACTTATCACACGTTAGACAATCATGCATGCATCATTTATAAGCATTACAAACAGCCGTAAAATGAAAATGGACCAGATTAACGACGACTGGAGCATTTTCCTCACTCGATGTCTATTCGCTGAAGCCATTTTATAGAATTTCTCAAGAGTTTCAATATGCCAACTATGCCGACGTATTCTGGAAACATAGACACACAACTGCATCTCGTGAAATATGAAGGACGCATGAATTCCACCAGAGTGACGAACGTAATTAAATGCTGGTTCTTTCCCATATTCCTCAAGGAAGTAGTGATCGATCATGTGATTTTTGTTATTACCGCCTAGGGCCATCTTCTCGTTTAGTCAATTGGCTAAGGAGGTCACCGAGTAATTTATAATGCATGCGACTTGCCCCAAGGATGCGATGTCATTATCCAACCTAATCCAAACACTAAGCAAGACGCTCAAAGATTTCTTGCATTGATTTAACATCACCATCACTAAAGCGAGCAGTCCCAGAAAGGGCATTAAAGTAATGGCATTGGTAAGGGGAATCGACCCTAAGTTGGATTTCAGCGACTAGTTAGTTGGAGAGCCTCTTAGGATCTTGGATCACTTCTATTACAAAGCAAACCAGTGCCTACACAAGGAGGATGCAAGACATACTAGATTGAAAAACAATGCAAGTACAATGGCTAAAGGAAGTCAAAGAGAGGGAGCATTGAGGTACTAGATGAGGACTCAGATTCTAGGTGACGACCCAGAATCCAAAAATCCGACCCACAAACTCCTTGGAACGATCAATCAAAAACATCTACTTGAAGACTCATGACTCGAAGCAATACATAAAATCAGACTCAAGAGAGTCCACCAAAACCCAGAAGAAAGCCGTGAAATGTTGTATATTTCAAGATACACACGGTCATGACATCGACAATTGCAAACACCTCCGAGATGTGATCGAAAAGATGATCTAGAAAGGAAAGTTTCAAAAATATGTGCAAGCCCCATAGAATGGCGATCATGGAATATCAGTGCCTATCAACATAGAACTTTGATTATCAATTGGACTACTAACGGTCGACATCCCGTTGGAAGGAGCTAAGGGAAAAGTGGAATATCGACCACATAACGCCGCTTCACTTATCAATGATATTCATTCCGATCTTCTTTGAATTATTTTATTTCAATTTCAATTATGTTGTGAACTACGACTAACTTGAATTAAATTACTTGCATATGATGCCGGTAACCAGGTACCAAGAGTTGGGTACCAACCAACCTCCATGGACCATGATCGGACCTTCGAAGCATCACAAGACGAGCATGATTCAACTGCTCATCAGTTACCAGATGCCTCTAACTTGGGGCAAGGACTCATGGAAAGTGCATGTGACCCGACCTTTCACTTCCTAATCCGTGCTACAATTTTGACAGAACATCTATGCCTTACTCAAAGATCGACAAGGTTAGAATATTATACAAAGTGGACACGACTAACCATTCCTTCATCAACCTCCACACTTGACTTGCAGACCAAAGAAAGAATTGGAGTGGATGCAACCCAACCATCCACTCCCTAGCTCATACTTGAAGTCCACCAAAATACTTACTCGAAGCTCAGCATAACCGAGGTCCGACTAAAGTGTATGAGATTTGATCGTCCGCACATCGACCCTTGCCTTGGATGTAGGGGAAGTTTAAGAGCCCAAGCCTAAATTAGATGTGGTTCGACCATCCAATCCAAAGAGGATGTGATACATCCAAACACGATCTTGTTTGCTCCTAAGATATGACGAACTATCCAAGCCTTGCCTTGACATCGGCAAGCCCAAATTCCAAACCAAGACATGGACACAGTTCGACTGTCCAACAAATAACTCTGGTCCCTCAGTGCGTATTAGCATATAAATACAAATTTGGTGCGGTTCGGCTACCCTCCAACAAACTTTTTCCACAAAGTGCAAATATGAGTATAAACAAATAGATGAGTACAGTTCAACCACTCAATATTCCATAAACTCTGACATGAACTTGATAGGAGGAGTATGAACTCACTATGGATGGAATTCGACCGTGCACGAACGAATTCTACTAACCCAAGAATGGGAATGAGAGTACAAACTACAATAAGCTGAATGTGATATCTTACTATAGCTTCAGCCGGGTGATCATTACAACTTAAGGAAACGACCGCATGAAGACATAAATACAAAACCAATCGTAATGATGTCCGAATTTATGGGTGACTGACTATATCATTCCACCGAGTTGATAGGCAATGTCGATCCAAGCTTTCCATATCATGCCGCTGGGTCAGCGGTCAATATCGATCCATACCAAATACAAACGGATATGACTTAGATGTCCTACAAGAAACTTCGATCACCAAAGTGCATAAAGGAGAATAAACCACGAATGACTGTGACTTGATCATTAATTCTCCGACACCCTCATTCGATCTGTCAGGAGGAGTATGAAACCAGATGTGCATGACCTGACTACACCTGAGCCAACTCTATCCCTAGATCTGGCGGGAGAATATGAATCAAAATGGACACGACTAACCATCCATCTTCAAATGAATGTGAAGCGACAGTTCATTCGTTGACTCTTAACATGATCTGACTAAAAGAGTATTATAAATTGGATGGGACTCTACCGTCCACACACCGATCCTTGCCTTTGGTCCGACAGGGAGAGCATCAATCAGTGACTGGACATGACTTGCCTTTCGACTTATGGACGTATGCCCCAGACTTGGGGGCACGAGCGAGCAACAAGATGAATGTGAACCGACCATTCATCCATCAATTCTAAGTCTTTGGAGCTTATTTAAGTGTATAAACATGACTGGGACGGGACTCGACCGTCCATGTAGTACATTTATCAACTTGAGACCAGGGTAGAAGTGTGACCATCCAAAGACTGATTACGATAGCTCAATACAGCGAATCATACCTGGTGTTTACGATGACCCGCGGCTACAATCGTAAGGATGCCTAGAGATAGAATTGTCAAATCAATGCCCAAACTCATTAGCAACTGACCGTCACTCCAACCCAAACAATGAGTAACAGATCGTGAGTACATTGAATGGAAAGCGCGTTACTCGAATACTCAAGACTAAACTCTGCTTGGTGTTTGGTTCAACGTTCATTTAAGCCTAATCTTTAACCATCACAGATAATCACTAAAAGCGTCTAAAACCCATCACCATCAGATGCAATAGTTCATGACAAGACTCTGGGATCTGACCGGAGTGACCGTTATCATTGACCATCCCGATGGGATTTTGCGTCGATTGTTAAGCTGAACAATTACGTTTGAACTCATGGATTAGCTATTCGTTTATAGGAATCTGACATTCATATACATATTCAGGGCACATGTTACAATCCGTACAAGTAAGAATATGCTAATCTATTTAAGTCTAAAGTGGTAAACATCTGGTTCAAGGCCATACGCTAGTTCAAGTATGCAAATCATATATGTCATGCCCCATTGTTTGATTTTGAGTACACATGGTCTAATATGTTCATGTCAAATCAAAAACTGCTAAGTTCCACTTAAACAAGGGATCAAACCCGATCATGTTGCTTGGGCGCATCCATTTAAGCATTTTTCAGCTTACAACTTAAGACTGATATCAAGAAACAACAACACAGTCGGTTTTATAAAGATAGAGACCACAAAGATGAAGAAAAGGAGCCTAAAGAGTCCCTTATTGCACCCTTGAGCTAACAATCAACATATGGTCAGCCATGACGACCCATAATGGGTCCAGAAGATCATGTCACTGCTCAGTGCAATGATGATGAAGGAATTAGTTGGTTTTCTCTAAGCTAATCTTGATTTATTCACTTGGACCCATTCTAACATGTGTGGTATCTCGTCAACTATCATGAGCCGTGCATTGAATATCAACCCGAGGCATGTCCTAGTGAAATAAAAATGACATGGCATGGAACCGGAGAGATATGCTGCAATTGAAGAGGAGGTCAAAAAACTCAGAAATAGTAGGTTTACCTATGACGCCTTTTACCTAAAATGGCTACCCAATCCAGTTCTTATGTGAAAAGCCAATGGAAACCAGCGGTCATGCATCGACTACTCAGACTTGAACATGGCATGCCTGGAAGGCAGCTTTCCATTTTTGAGGATCGACCAGCTGGTAGACTCAACTGCTGGATATGAATTGCTTTCATTTATGGATGTGTACTCCGAATAAAACCAGATCCTAATGCACGTCCTTGACCAGGAGCACGCCAACTTCATTATCAATCCAGGGCTATATCGTTATGTTGTTATGCCATTTGAACTAAATAATGCTAAAGCTACTTACCAGAAACTGGTCAACAGGATGTTCAATGACCAGATCAAGCGATCGATCAAAGTATATGTAGATGATATGCTTGTGAAGTCACGACAATGAAACAACCATATCGACGACTGAGCGGAGTTGTTCAGTATTCTATGAAAATATGAAATGAAACTAAATCCCTTGAAATGCTCTTTCGGCATTGCGTTAGGGAAATTTTGGGATTTCATCATCAACTCTCATGTAATTTCAGCCAGTCCCATGAAGATTAAATCAATTCAAAACATCTAGGTATCGAAAACTATTAAGAAGGTATAAAGCTTAAATGAGATGGTTGTCGCCCTAAGGCGCCTCATCTCCAAGACCATCGATAAGTGTATCCTTCCTTTGACTTGATCAAGAGACGGTAGAGGAACTTTGTATGGACATAGGATTGCATAGATGCGTTTCAAGATCTGGTAGATCTCTTAGAGAGATCTTCCATCCTATCCAACTCATTGGATCGTGAAGACTTATACATCAATTTAGCGGTGTCGGTACACGCCATAAGTGCCACACTATTACGCAAAGAGAATCAGATCCAGTGGCCAGTATATTATGTTAGCAAGTGATTGACAAGTTTGAGAGAAAGTACTCAAAGCTGGAAAAGCTCACGTGTTGCCTATTGATTACATCATGAAAGCTTCACCGTTACTTTCAAGCTCACCCCATCAATATCTGCACCGACAAGCCGTTATGATAGGTCCTACAACAACCTTAGACGTCTAGAAGGTTGCTCAAATAGAATATCAAGCTAAGCCAATTCAATATCACTTATCTCCCTCAGAGATCTATCCAGGGAGGGACATTCGTAGACTTCATTTCTGAATTCACTACATCAGCTGATGATTCGAAGAGCAGTGCAGAATCGACCAACCGATGGAAAATGTACACGGATGGAGCATCCAACGATCAGTGTTATATTACCAAAGTTGTGTTATTGACTCCTGAGGAACGATTGATCTGCTACGCCCTAAAACTTGACTTCCTTGTAAGAAATAACAAAGCTAAGTTTGAAGCCTTGATGGCTAGACTCAAACGTGCTAGAGAACCGGGAATGGAAACTTTACATATCTTTTGTGATTCCTGGTTGGTAGTATGCCAAGTCAGGGAAGATTATATTATTAGGGTGTAGCATCTTATTCCTTATCTCTATCGGGTCCATGAGTTACCGGAGGTCTTCGAGTATTACACAACTACACACATCCTTAAAGAAAAAAATGAAAAAGCTAAGTCACTGACTAAGCTTGCCAGTTATGGGGATGCGTGGCAAATAGACTTTGTCCTGATTGAAGTACTTAATATTCCAAGCATTAACAAATAGGGATCGACTAGATATTGGAGACGGAGCTAGAAAAGGAGTCATGGATGACTCTTATCAAAGACTATCCATAATGGGGAATTCTTCCTGAACAGAGGAACGAAAAACTACATATCCTCCTTATAGCTTCAGGTAGCATCATCCAAGAAGGAGTCATCTATAGAAAGGGCTTTCTACATTCCCCTGCTTTGTTGTATCACTCATGATGACATCAAACAAGTCTTGAGAGAAGTACATGAAGAAGAATATGGCGATCACATCAGGGGAAAAACTTGATAAAGAAAATACTCCGCTATAGGTATTACTGGCCAACCGTCAATCGAGATGCAGCTGATCACGCTAGATGATGCGACGAGTGCTAGATGTTTGGAAAAATTCGGAGGGCCCCCACCGACGGAAATTGCTCAGTTGGTCACTCCATAGCCATTTGTCACTTGATGTATTGACATCATCAATTCCTTGTCGATTTCTAAAGGTGGTGCGAAATACGCCATCATAGAAGTGGATTACTTTACTAAATAGGTTGAAGCTGATCCTTTACCTTTGATCACAACAAAAAAGTAATCAACTTCATTGTTCGAAACATCAACTATTGTTTTGGCCTTCCATGAACCATTGTAACTGATAATGGAACCTAATTCTACTGATGACATAATATTAAAAAGAGATTTGCGATAGTTGCTCACCCTCAAGCTAATGGATAAGTTGAAGCTATTAATAAAATCATGAAGTCCATTTCAAAGAAGCATTTGGAAAAGGCTAGAGGGAATTGGATCGACAAACTCTCAACAGCATTATGGGCATACATAATCACCCATAAGTCCACGACTGGCCATACACCATTCGCCATTGCTTACCTCTCCAAGGCCGTCATCCATGTAGAACTTGTAGTCCCCTCTGATCGAGTGTCTTTTTACAACCCCTATTTCATTATAAAGTAATATATAAATAAGGAATTTCAATCCAATCATAATTATTGTAAAAGGAATAGGCGATGACTTGTGAGATTACAAACAAATTCAGGAGCCAATGACAAGAACGTATACCCGAACGTGCACATGTATATTCAAAAAATTGGATTTCTTGCAATCAACAGAAATTGAATTTCCACCTAGAGTTATTAAAGAAAAACTGGATCAGATAGCCAAAGCTTACTAGCTTCATAAAACAGGGTACAGATAATAACAGATGGAATACAACCAAGAATTTATACTATTGAAAATCGACCAAGGATCATGACGATCAAAGAGAGATACAACATTTTGGGAAGATAATTCAACGAAAGGATATCGATTATTTAGGAAACTAGATGGATTTCTTTCCGACGACTCTAACTTGCTTCGATTCAAAGCACGTCATATAAGACGTTCTTTGTGTGGCAAATGTTATCCGACATTTTGATCTGGCTATATCCGAACTGACTGGACAAGTTAGATTTGACTATGCTCAAGGCCAGTAGTTCGAAGCGATGATTATGGGTCCACTAAACAAGCATAGATGATGATATCAATAAAAAGAATGAAAGCTTAGTACTCCTCGAAGATGGATCTGGTACAATCCATATTCAACACTATGGATCGTACTGTATCGATGCCACAACTCAATTTTGCAGCGATAATTGGCCAGTTACTCAAAATCTACACATGCTATCGACATGAAACTTGGAGATAAAGCTTACTACAATTTATGGAACACCCCTTAGGGATCTTATTCAAATTGAAGGAATTTGGAGGGACCGACATAACTCCCTTTAGAGGGATCACCAGAAATGAAAATTCAAGCAACACTACTTCACGAAAAATGCAACATCTCACAAATCGTACGTTGGAATTGCACAAAATTTGGGAAGCATTAGCCAACATCATGGGGCATCCCTCATAGGAAATTCAACCTATTTTGATGCACCAACAGGGATCAGTACTGATCCCTATTGTGGGCCCTAATGGACCTGCAACTTTTTTGGTAGCCTTGTCTTGGTATCCTTAACCTTGTGCAAAAATTTCAGTCTTATCCATGCACATCTTCCTTTATAAATACAGCAGACATGGCATCAGAAAAGGGATCCTGTTTTCTCTGGTAAGGCTCTGCCATTTTTATTCTTCACTTTTGTACTAATGGATTCCAACTGATCCATATATTCTTGTAATCATAATCAAGTGGAAGATCAATAAAAATATAAAGTAGACGTGTGCCAAGATTGTTGAACTACTATAAAGATATGTGTGCTCATTTATGATTTTTGTTATGTTTTAATTTTATTATTCTTTAATCTCTACTAGATTCTATTGGGTGTTGATGCCCATTTTTGGCATCAACAAATATCTATGAAATAGCTTTCATAAAGGATTTTTATATTGTTAATAAACAATTTTACAAAGGATTTATAACATATTTATCTAAGAAATTTAAAGATGCTATAAAAGGAAATTCACTTAAAAAATGAAATTTATAAAAATAATTGTATTTTGTAGGAAAAGGATATTTTGAACAAGATTTTAAAACTTTGTTTCATATGAAATTTACATATAAAGATTATAAACAAAGGAAGTTATTAAAATTAAGAAAAGTTATTTATCTTGGAAAAATATTGTTTTAAAGACTTTGTTTTATGATTTTTAGGACGAAAGTATTCTTAAATTATCAGGTTTTCTTAAGAATTTAAAATATGAAAATATTTATGAAAATAATAATTTCATGTTGATAGTATAAAATTAATTTTATTTCATACATATAATGTTTATGAAAATATTAATTTCAACCTAAGTATAATATTTATGAAAATATTGATTCCATTTTATTAAGGTTATGAAGTTATTTGTTTATAAACGACAAATGATTTTAAGAAATATGTATAGTAACTTCATTTATAAAAGTTAAATAATTTTCATAAATATGATCTATGTAAATCTGGTTTATGAAACATAGTTTGTAAAAATAATAATAAAAAATATATTAAGTTATTATTTATTGAACTTAAGTTTGGTAATTTTTAAAATAACTTTCAAATATTTTTAAGTAAATGATAACAAAAGCTAATAATTTTGGACATTTATAACATTAATAATAATTAAGGATAATAGTAATTTGAATATTAGTTGATGATGTTAGAATTGAATATTAATTAATTAAAGATGTTGATTTGAACTTTAATAATTTATATTGATAACTTAAATAATATATTTTCATCTTTATGTCACTTATGAACATCTATCGTGGTCGTGCCTTAGTGTTTTCATGATTGTTTGATTTGCATGTAAGTTATAACTATATTTATAAAGTAAGTAAATAAAAAGTATCTATTTGTGCACTTTCATTGTTGCATGTGTTTAAGCCTTTTAAAGAGTGATAATTGCATTTACACATTTGAATTCATTACATGCAAATGTGATAGGCTTAAGATAAAGTCTTTGATGGAAATAGTATGTTGCATGAAAAAGTAAAACTAGTTTTAAAAAAAGCTTAAGCAACAAAAGTCGACGTATATGCACTTTTGGATTATGGCGTTTAAACATTTCGAAATGGTTTTAAATTTGTAGCCTATATGAAATTGAAAGTATTCTTATATTAAAGTAAAGTACGTTGTACTAAATTTTGATGGCATGCAAAGTTTGGTTTTAAATTTCAAAGTTAACAGAATAAAAGATAAGTCATTATAAGTGCACATTGAAATTGATATGTTTTGAATATATTTAAAATGGTACGAATCTATTTATATTTGAATATATTTACATCTTTTATTTCATTGTTTTCTTTTATTCGTTCTTTTCCATTTCGATGACGAAAAGTTCTAAGTGGGGTTGACTGTAATGACCTATATTCTTTAACCATTTTAAATTATAAAATTTAATGAATGATTTTGATTAAAATTAATTTTATAATTAAAAATGTGCTTTAATAATTTTAATTTGAAAAGAAGAAGAAAAAATTTTAGTTTTTTTATTTCAGCAATCTACTATGTTTTCAATTTTAATTTAAAACCGGTTAGTATTTTTATGAGAAATATTATTTTTCGATATGTAAATATTTTACGTAAAAGTATTCTAAAATTGTTCCCAAGTAAAACATTTTTTTGTCAAATTCTAATTTTTCAAGCTCTGTTTATTGCGATTTGATGTTTTTCTTAATGTTTTGGGTAGTGTACTAGGTGGCGATGATAAATTCTTAATGCATTCGTTGTAGCACAGAATTAAGCTTGTCATGTTGTTCATCTTCCCTCACTTATCACAATGATATTTTTAATTCTATATTTAGACGACAATTGGAGAATATAGGGGTTTGAAACCTTAGGTAATAAGGTACCCTATTATTTGATTTTGAAATGGTAACATCCCGCCTTTTTGTACGTTTTAAATCAACAATAAACCACACAAGTCAGACTCAACCATACAAAAGGGTGGATTATTATGGGGTAAATAAGAAAAGCAGAGAAAGAAATAGAACAAAATAGAATCTCACAGCGGAATGGCAAAATATAATAATCAAATAACAGTTCATGAAGCAGTTTTACAAAACATTTGATTATACTTATGCTACACAGAATCAGAGTTACACATACCAAAGAATAATAAATAACAATGCAGCGGAACAATGTGATGCAGTGGAACAATATAGTAAATAATAGTAATACAATCTTGGTCTTCGTCCTCCAGCAATAAGGTCTTCATATCCTGAAATGCTTAGACTGACCCAAGCGAATTGAAAAGACAAAACACTCGAGTCAGAACTAAAAGATCTTATGTAGGTTAAACAAATGGTGAAATATGAGTGGAACGGCGTCAGAGATGTTTACGGGATTTGACATCTCATATCCAGTGTCTAAGGTGAGTGCAGTAAGTTAAGAGATGTTCGGGATTTATATCTCTTAAGGATCCGTTAAACTATTTACTGTGTAGTAATATACGCTATTATAATAACGTCTAATAGTAAAATAAACTTACTTTAAAATAGCGTTAAGGCTTTATATTTTCCACCTTAACACATAAGTAGTGCCAGTAGTCTATACAGTATCGTAATACCTCCTGATCGGGAGGCTACCAAAGGATAATCCATAGGTACGACACAAATCAAACTCGTACAAGGCGCGCTAGGGTAGGTGACACGGCACGACTAGGCAATGCCAGGGTAGATATACCAATTACGCTTCCGGACCGGTGGTAACGCGTAGCAGCTACTACCGCCCACCTCAAGCCATGCCCCCAAAATCAAAGGGCCCCAATCAATCACAAGGTTATAGAATGGTATTGAAGGAGTGTGTCCGATAAAAGGTGCTACTTTCTTAGCTCGTCAATCGCTCCTGTTTTAGCTACTTTATGCCAACTCACGGGAGTCGGGTCCATGTATATACCTCAAAGGAACGCCGCCACAATGCTACTTCATTCTAGAATCTCTACCGCGTACACGGTTGTTAAGGTGGTTTTCGGAGTTGGTAGAGAGTATGACAACTTTCGATCCCGGTCTCTTTAACAATCACATGTTATTATAACACCGTGGTCATTTTCAAAATAGTTTATACTTTAAAACAAAATATCATTGCCTTTTCAAAACCAAATCAGTACGATATCATTTTCATTTCAAATATATCCTTTTCCAAAATCATAACACTTTCAAGGTTATAACATTTCGAAATCAAAACCTTTGAAATATAACACTTCAAATCATAATACCTTGAAACTCATAACTTTGAAACACAACTTCCACCACTTAAATGGTTTAAATATTAAAATACTTTATATGATAAAATAGCTTCTTAAATTTCACAAATCAATTCATAACAACTCGAATTTCTACATTTTATATTTAACCAAATCGCAAATCATAAACTTCAATTCAATTAAGTTTCCAAATAAACTATTCCAAATTATATCAATTTCAAAACAGATTTGATCCACAGAATAAACCATTTCAAATTCAATATATTTCAAACTTTAAGTATTCAACAATTTCAAAACTAAGTTTGGTAATTACATATGTAAATATCGAATTCAATTTTCTATTATTTAATTTTGAAATATTTTACTTAATAAATCAATTATCATTTAAAGAAAACCCAAATTACAAACAATTAAATATTTCCTTAAATTTATTTATACCTAAAATATTCATTTAATCCACCTTAAACCAAAATCAAGTTATAAAATCATACCTTTTAAAATTTCTAATTTAATAAATTTCCTTAATTTAGTTAAATCTATATAAAATATAATTTAAATACTTAACTATATTATCTCAATAAAAATCAAACTTATTATTAAGATTATTCTATATTAAAACAAATTTATACATAGCTTAAAATCAAGAATAAATAACATTCATATAACATCTAAAATCAATATTTATATAAAACCATATATTTCTTTACAAAACCATAGAAATCATTTCAAAAATATTTTTATATATAGACCATGGTGTCTGTATATAATTTTCCATCCTATGTTCAAGTGATATGGATATTTATCATTTCAATCCGCAATTTAATATATAAATATGGTTATATATCATTTCAAACTGCAATCCCGAATGAAATAAATATCCATAACAACTTGCAGTTTATTAGAATATAAAATACAACATTCATTCATCCAATATCAATCATCAAACATTTATCACAATCATCATCCAATTCAATCAATAAGATCAATATAGAACAGGTAATAAATAACAGGTATTTACCGGCAGTTTATATTCAATAATAAATTAAATAATTATTTTATCCATATAAATTCAAATAAACTAAGATGATGATTCAAAATGTGCCAAACAGTCAAAAATAAATTTCTAATCACATCATATATGAATTTAACAAACATAAGGAATTTTAGAAGTTGTGAGTGGGTTAAACTCTCACCTTTTGAATTTAAATTGAATTTAAATCCAATTTAAACCCAAAATTCAAACAGTCTCAGAATCCATCCAAACCAGAGTCAAAATGTCCAAAATTTTGATACAATCTCGGCAAAGCAAACCGCACATGAAATAGACTTCGTATGTAAAAGTTATTGCGATTAGAACACGTTGAAAAGGAAATAAATTAAATTAAATATATAAAACCACCTACTACTCAGAAGCAGCCAGGTCGTCCGCCTCTATTGAAACCTTAACCAGCAGATCGCCAGCGCTAAAATGTATGCCGCCACCTTCTCAATGATGAAAGCACACCCTACGAGCCACCGACACCGTTGCTCACACCTCTGGCCTTGACTTTTCCCATCACGACAGCCCCACATCGCCACACGTCAACCAAAAAATCCCAAGCTGCTGCTAAAATCATGAAATCCTACTTGAATTTCACGTGCAATCCAACCGTTGAAACACCTTGTGAATACCACCGATGAACTCCGCTTGACGATCTCTACAAAACCCGTAAGTCAATTTGTCGATCAGGCCACGTTCACCAATGCATGATGAACGCCCGTGAATAGTTCTTCAATTTATGGACAAATAGAGCTTTAAATTGGAAAACGAATTACAAATCTGAGATGCGCTCCTCGAGAGCTTCAAATCGATATATAATTCGATATAGTTTGAGGAGATTTGAAATTTTGATTTGAATTTGATTTTGAAATTGCAATTGGGAATTTAGGGTTTGTCTGCCATTGAGAAAGAGGAGCAACATAAATTTCTATATGTACAGAAATGATAAATAGAAAGGTTGCTAAGGTTTATAATGAGGTATTTATAGACAAAGCTAGAAACGGAAAGAATGGACCAGACTTGATTGAACGATATCGGGACAAAAGACCGTCTATACTCCGGAACGAAAATGGGTCAACCCATATATCGGAACAGATGTTTTCAAATATTTTAAAATCAATGGAATAGGTTTCAAGCCCAAATCCTATCGTTTGAAGAAGTTATACTAAAATCAGTTTATTTCAAATTGATTTCAAGGCGTTTCAAGCCCGTACGATCAAACGACAAGCCCGATCGTTATGGAACTTGAAATCCTATAATAATTCACTATTACGAGTCCGATGAAACTGGTTTCATCGAAATCCGAGTCAATGGCCAAAATGGCTATTTTCCAGTTAATTAAATAAATTAATATTTAAATAAATTAAATCACTATTTAATTCAAATTCTATCATTTATAAATTTTATCATCTTGGATTACTTTAATAATTTATAATCCTTTATAACCTATTTCCATATCAATTTAAAGTTAATTAATCACCAATTATAGTATTAAATTCCAATTCCATTAAATTCATAAATTATCGATTGAAATTCCAATGAATCTATTTATTTGATTACCTAGTTATCAGATTAATCATTAACCTGTGGGTATAATTAACATTGGTTATATTTATTACATTGATATTACCTAATTCATTCTAATATCCATTGTCATAGTATTTAACTTCATTTATTATGAAGTGAATTCCATTTAATTATAATTAATTCCAAATAACTGATTCTAATCGCTTTTTGTTAAGTCATCATTATTTTTGTATTAATGTTACATTTCTAAATGTGCGCTTTTGTAAATTGTACACATTAATTAAGGTTCAAAACCAATTAATTAATTTACCTTAGTTCCATTCCTTTTACCAATTTATTACTTTATAAATAAATTTACATTTCTATTTAATTTATACATTCACACCTCCCATTACTGCATTAATTCTCATTAATAACATTAAAGATTTCCTTTTAATCGAGTATACCAATTAATTATACCAATTCATTTATTTATACAGCACTTACCCTTTTTTCTTATATTCAAATTTATAACTAAGTGCAACAATTTACCTTATTTCATCATTGAAACTTCATTTCAATTGTTACTAATTAGTTCTAATTACAATTGTTCAATGATTAAATTATAATTATTTTTCTTTCTCTTCATATTAAATTACCAAAAATTATTAATTTACAAATTAAATTATTGAAAATTTTATGGGTCATTACACTCTCCCGCACTCAAAACTTTTCATCCCCGAAAAGGAAAAAAAAGGGAAAAGAAAGAATTAAGTAAACGACGCAAAATATTAACTTTATAAACAAATAAATTTACAAAATTAATTATTTTAAACAAAATATACCAATTTTACAACCATTAAATCCTTTTATACTCAAATTATTAAAGTTTGGAAAACATTTCGCAAAATTTTTCTAGGTCCAAAATTTATGGAAAAGGGTAGAGTCTCATTTGTACTGAGAGGCACGGGAGAGAATATAATATCAAATATAACAATATATCACAATATTTCAAAATAACATATCCCAACAACGAGAAAATAATATAATAGCGCTATAAAACCAAAATCCAAGAATATGCCTATTTGTCGGACAAAAAACGCTTAAATTATGAAACCAAAAGCAGAAGTGATTGCTTCCATAATCTATATTTCACTAATATAATACCAAAAGGTTAATGATTATATATGAGAAATATTCAAAGTTGTTTCAACTACTAACAAACAAATCAATATAAATAACAATCACTTGCAACTAGCGTACAACCATCATATGAAGCCAATAATATCAACCATCCATATATCCATAGCAAATAGACAAATAGTTGTTCGGGTTTAAAACTTTAAATTATACAGAATGGAAAATAAACTACTAAGCGCGCCATTTACACAACAGTCTTAGATGAAACTAAATATATTATTCATACATCCCAACAATTTTAAAGTATCCTTGCCCAAACAAGCATAAACCAAACAAACAACAATTTCAAACTATAGATCAAGTTCATTCTTATTAATTTCATTCCATAACATTTGTTGTTTGATTTCCTTTTCATTCATATAATGATTTATCTTTTAATTTATATTTATTTCTTGCAAATTTTCATTTCCATCCATTGATTCAGTGTTTATTTCACTTATTTGCACTTATACTTACATAAATTCATTTTTATTTATTCGTATCATATAAAATTTCTTTTTATTGCATTATATTCATTCATTTCTCAATTTCATTTATTTTCATTCATTTATCCATAGTATTCATGTTCAATTCAGTTACTTGGCATATCAAATTTATTATAGTAACATTTAATTGTAACTTAAGTTTATAACTCTATAACATCAATACTTGTTTATTAAAGAGTTTCATTAATACTTCCATTATTTCAAGTTTTACTTGTATAATATCCTATTAAATTTTCTTATTAAACATTATAACTTTTACTATTTGGTAAGTTATATATATATATATATATATGCTTTAAGAATGCAATTGAAAGTTATACAAGTTTTCTCATTTCTTTAATTAATTTAATGTTCAATAATCATATCTTCTGTTTTATAGGTTACTAATTTCAACTTTCTCGTAATTTCATTTATAAACTAGCATTAAATCTCTTATTTTAATTGAAGGCTCCAATTATTGATTAGTAACATTCCATTTCACTACAATAATTGAAACTATTAATTAACGGAAACTTAAGAATTAAATACCGGGTTAAATTTCAAAGCATTTTAAAATAATAGATAGATGTATACACTTACAATTTATATATCCAATTATATGTAAAACAAATTGAAATTTATATTTTTTTATCAAAATAAATCTGCATTAAAACTACTACAGTGGCCTCCCCACTTTGAAGCTCGAAAATGAACGTCGATGATACGTACACTCATCACCGAAATTATTTTCCAGCAACAGAGAAGGGAGTACAGAACTTATTTCTTTTCAAAATTTATTTAAAGCAATTCTTTCAATTTATATTGAAACATTTATATCAGAAAATACTTATAAACAATATTATTATATTCCAAAATCCTTTGAAAGAAATTTTCCAAATCCCAAAACTTAAGTTCTAAATTTCCAATCTTACTTTATTTTTATTTGAAATTTTATTTTACAACCAATATTTATAAATTTCACTACCTACCAACCAATATATTACAACCAAATATAACCTTTATAAAAATTTATTTTATATATAGAAAATATAATAGGCAAAATTATTTCATTCACCTATATTCAAAACAAATATTGTGTTGGTCTGTCCTATTAAGTGTTTAGAAATCCCAATTGATGTCATAGCATCATATGCACCAACCAGAATTTATAAATACAAAATGGAACAAATTAAAACAATATAAAAACTCTTTATAATACTAACAAATACGCTCTCTCATATATATATGCTCAGCGACTCATCATAGGGTGTTACTACCCTATTAATAAAGAGTCAGACCCCACAAAGCTAAGGTTTATGGCTAAACAAAAGCTCTGATACCAAATGTAACATCCCGCCTTTTTGTAGGTTTTAAATCGACGATAAACCACACATGTCAGACTCAAACCATACAAAAGAGTGGATTGTTATGGGGTAAATTAGAAAAGCAGAGAAAGAAATAAAACAAAACAGAATCTCACAGCGGAATGACAAAATATAATAATCAAATAACAGTTCATGAAGCTGTTTTACAAAACATTTGATTATACTTATACTACACAGAATCAGAGTTACACAAACCAAAGAATAATAAATAACAGTTCAGCGGAACAATGTGATGTAGTGGAACAATATAGTAAATAATAGTAATACAATCTTCGTCATCGTCCTTCAGCAATAAGGTCTTCAAATTCTGAAATGCTCAGGCTGACCCGAGCGAATTGGAAAGACAAAACACTCGACATAACTAAAAGTTCTTATGTAGGTTAAATCAAGTAGTGAAATATGAGTGGAACGGCGTCATAGATGTTTACGGGGTTTGACATCTCCTATCCAGTGTCTAACGTGAGTGCAGTAAATTAAGAGGTGCCCGGGATTTACATCTTCTAAGGATCCGTTAAACTATTTACTATGTAGTAATATATTCTATTATAATAATGTCTAATAGTAAAATAAACTTAGTTTAAAATAGGTTTAAGGCTTTACATTTTCCACCTTAACACATAAATAGTACCAATAGTCTATACAGTACCGTTATACCTCCTGATCAGGAGGCTACCAGAGGATACTCCATAGGTACGACACAAATCAAACTCATACAAGGCACGCTAGGGTAGGTGACATGGCACAACTAGGCAATGCCAGGGTAGATATACCAATTACGCTTCCGGACCGATGGTAACATGTGGCAGATACTACCTCCCACCTCGAGCCACACCCCAAAATCAAAGGGCCCCGATCAATCGCAAGGTAATAGAATGGTATCGAAGGAGTGTGTCTGATAAAAGGTGCCACCTTCTTAGCCCGTTAATCGCTCCTGTTTTAGCCACCTTATGCCAACTCACGAGAGTCGAGCCCACGTATATATCTCAAAGGAATGCCGCCACCATCCTACTTCATTCTTGAATCTCCACCGCGTACACGGTTGTTAAAGTGGTTTTCGAAGTTGGAAGAGAGTGTGACAACTTTCGATCTCGGTCTCTTTAACAACCAAACATTATTATAACACCATGATCATTTTCAAAATAGTTTATACTTTAAAACCAAATATCATTTCCTTTTCAAAAATAAATCAATATGATATCATTTTCATTTCAAATATATCCTTTTCTAAAATCATAACACTTTCAAGGTTATAACATTTCGAAATCGAAACCTTTGAAATATAACACTTCAAATTATAATACCTTGAAACCCATAAATTTGAAACATAACTTACACCACATAAATGGTTTAAATATTAAAATACTATATAATAAAATAGCTTCTTAAATTTCACAAATCAATTCCAAAACAACTCGAATTTCTATATTTTATATTTAACCAAATCCCAAATCATAAACTTCAATTCAATTAAGTTTCCAAATAAACTATTCCAAATTATATCGATTTCAAAATAGATTTGTCCATAGAATAAACCATTTCAAATTCCATATATATCAAACTTTTAAGTATTCAACAATTTCAAAACTAAGTTTGGTTATTACATATGTAAATATCGAATACAATTTTCTATTATTTAGTTTGGAAATATGCTTAATAAATCCATTATCATTTAAAGAAAACCCAAATTATAAATAATTAAATATTTCCTTCAATTTATTTATACATGAAATATTCATTTAATCCACCTTAAACAAAAATCAAGTTATAAATCATACCTTTTAAAATTTCTAATTTAATAAATTTCCTTAATTTATTTAAATCTATATAAAATATAATTTAAATACTTAACTATATTACCTACATAAAAATCAAACTTATTATTAAGCTTATTCTATATTTAAACAAATTCATACATAGCTTAAAATCAAGAATAAATAACATTTATATAACATCTAAAATCAATATTTATATAAAACCATATATTTCTTTACAAATCCATGGAAATCATTTCAAAAATATTTTTATATATAGACCACGGGGTCTATGTATAATTTTGTATCATATGGTCAAGTGATACGGATATTTATCATTTCAATCCGCAATTTAATATATAAGTACGGTTATATGTCATTTTAAACCGTAATCCCGAATGAAATAAAAATCCATAACAACTTGCAATTTATAACAATATAAAATACAACATCCATTCATCCAATTTCAATCATCAAACATTTATCACAATCATCATCCAATTCAATCAATAACATCAATATAGAACAGATAATAAATAACAGGTATTTACTGGCAGTTTATATTCAATAATAAATTAAATAACCATTTTATCCAAATAAATTCAAATAAACTGAGATGATGATTCAAAATATATCAAACAGTCATACATAAATTTCTAATCACATCATAAATCAATTTAACACACATAAGGAATTTTAGAAGTTGTGACTGGGTTAAAACACTCACCTTTTGAATTTAAATTCATTTTAAATCCAATTTAAACCCAAAATTCAAACAGTCTTAGAATCTATCCAAACCGGAGTCAAAATGTCTGGAATTTTGAAATGATCCCGGCAAAGCAAACCGCGCGTGAAACGGACCTCATATGTAAAAGTTATTGCGATTAGAACACGTTGAAAAAAGAAAAAAGTTAAATTAAATATATAAAACCACCTGCCACTCAGAAGCCGCCGACTGTCTCTGCTGAAACCCTAACCAGCAGATCGCCCACGCTAAAATGTACACCGCCACCTTCTCAACGATGAACGAACGCCCTACGAGCCATCAGCACCGCTGCTCACACCTCTGGTCTCGACTTTCCCCCATGCGACAGCCCCACACCGCCACACGTCGACTAGAAAATCCCAAGCCGCTGCTAAAATGACGGAACCCTACTCGAATTTCATGCGCAATCCAACTGTTGAAACACCTTGCGAATACTACCGATGAACTCCGCTTGACGATCTCTACAAAACTCATAGGTCAATTTGTCGATCAGACCACGTTCATCGACGCGTGATGAACGGCCATGAACAGTTCTTCAATTTTTGGACAAACAAAGCTTTAAATCGGAAAATGAATTACAGATCTAAGATTCTCTCGTCGAGAGGTTCAAATCGATATATAATTCGCTATAGTTTGAGGAGATTTGAAATTTTTATTTGAATTTGATTTTGAAATTGCAATTTGGAATTTAGGGTTTGTCTGCCATTGAGAAAGAGGAGCTACAGAAATTTCTGTACGTACAGAAATGAGAAATAGGAAGGATGCTAGGGTTTATAACGAGGTATTTATAGACAAAGCTAGAAAGAGAAAGAATGGACCAGACTTGATTGAACGATATCGGCCCAAAAGCCCGTTTCGACTCCGGAAAGAAAATGGGTCAACCCATATATCAAAACAGATATTTTCAAATATTTTAAAATCAATGGAATAGGTTTCAAGCCCAAATCCCCTTGTATGATGAAGTTATGCTAAAATCATTTTATTTCAAATTGATTTCAATTTAATCGAGTTCAAGGCGTTTCAAGCCCGTACGATCAAACGACGAGCCCGATCGTTATGGAACTTGAAATCCTAAAATAATTCACCGTTACGGATCTGAAACCAGTTTCGTCGAAATCCGAGTCAGTGGTCAAAATGGTTATTTTCCAGTTAATTAAATAAATTAATATTAAATTAATTAAATCACTATTTAAATTCAAATTCTATAATTTATAAATTTTATCATCTTGGATTACTTTAGTAATTTATAATCCTTTATAACCAATTTCCATATCAATTTAAAGTTAGTTAATTCACCAATTACGGTATTAAATTCCAATTCCATTAAATTCATAAATTATCGATTGAAATTCCAGAATCTATTTATTTGATTTCTCAACCTAGTTATCAGATAAATAATTAACTTGTGGGTATAATTAACATTGGTTATATTTATTACATTGATATTACCCAGTTCATTCTAATTTCCATTGTCATAGTATTTAACTTCATTTATTATGAATTAAATTCCATTTGATTATAATTAATTCCTTATAATTGATTTGATTCAATTCTAATCCCTTTTTGTTAAGTCATCATTATTTTTGTATTAATGTTACATTTCTAAATGTGTACTTTTGTTAATTGTACATGTTAATAAAGGTTTAAAACCGATTAATTAATTTACCTTAGTTTCATTCCTTTTACCAATTTATTACTTTATAAATAAATTTACGTTTCTATTTAATTTATACATTCACACCTCCCGTTACTGCAATAATTCTCATTAATAACATTAAAAATTTCCTTTTAATCTAGTTGACCAATTAGTTATACCAATTCATTTATTTATACAGCACTTAAACTTGATTTCTTATATTCAAATTTATAACTAAGTGTAACAATTTACCTTACATCATTGGAACTTCATTTCAATTGTTACTAATTAGTTCTAATTGCCATTTTTCAATGATTAAATTATAATTTTTTTCCTTTCTCTTCATATTAAATTACCAAACTTCTTACTTTACAAATTAAATTATTGAAAATTTTATGGGTCGTTACAAAAAATATGGTTACATGGTTTACTGAGTAGGAAGGTTAGAAGTTGCACTACAAAAGAATTCTAGATTCCTTACGCCAATTTGGTGTGCGGACGGCGTAGGGAATCAAATTTCCCTACACCACCCCTACGCCAAAAAAGAAGTCGGAAAACAGTGCGTCGCAAAAATTCCCTACGCATTCCCTACGCCACATTCCATACGTATTCCCTACGCCACATTTCATACGCATTCCCTACGCCAAATTCCATACGCATTACCTACGCCTCGTTCCATGCACATTCCTATGCCAGATTACATACACTTTACCTACGCCCCTTCACCCTTACGCGTTCCCTACGCCCAGCCTTCCTTTTACAAATGCAAAAATTGGATTTTTCTTACGATTTGCATACGACTTCCCTACGCCACCGTACACCAAAATTCAATGTGATACTATTGTATTCATATTCATATACCTCACATATCAAAAAAATCTATTAAAACCAAACATCAACAACAGAAAACATTAAATATATTATATAACCACATGCAAAAATCATAACTATATATCTCATGAAAAGTGTCTCATTAAAACCATTAATGTCGAATGTATATCATGGTCAAATTACCATAAACTTGTTACAGAATGTGTTTAAAACACATTATGTCCAACAAACAATAAAATAAAGTTATATATAACTCCAACATAGTTGTTTCATCTAATTCAAACATCATACAATGCACGTTATAAAGATAGAACATTAAACCCACAACCAAAATAGGAATAACTTACGAAGTTGGTCATATCTCCGATCCTTGCTTCTTCCTCAACCCCCATATAAACTCCTATATAGAACTCATCTCCTCCTGCATGGAACATAAATCCCCTTGTAGTTTGTTAATTGTGGTATTCATTTCTTGATTTTTACTCCTTAGCTCTTCTATTTCCTCCTCAAGTTTATCTCTGTTATGCGAAACTCCAAACCTAGCAGTATGTATATTGTCTCTACAAATCTGCATATAAATCATTTAAACAAATTAGCAAAATGTATAACTATTCGACTGTTCATTGTCTAAGAACAAATTTTCATAGTTCCGTTACAAATTAAGCCTAAAAAGTACGATTACAGTTTTAATTACTTACAAATTTGTCGTGCACTGCCTTTGCAAAGGGACGGCGGTGCTGGTGCACTATCTTTGCCTTGCACAACCACTGCCTTTGCCTTTGCAAAGGCAGTGCACCAAGTGCTGTTGCGCTGCCTTTGGAAAGGCAGTGCTGTGCAACAGTTAGAGGGAACATTCTATTCTGAAGCAAAAGCCTATATTAGCATGTCAAGTTGTCCATATATCTATATGGCATCATAGAGCATGATTACTATGCCCAAGTTTATCAAAACAATCCATTTTTACATGATAAATTAGTGTATGTCTTGGCCTATATTAGTGTTCTGGCTTATGCCAGCACATGTTGTGTGACTTATATATAATAAAGCACTTTGTAACTTCAGTTTAGATAAGAATCAATATGTTTCCTGCACTTGTAACTTTGGTTTTTCTCTTTGGACATTTAAAATATTTTTCTCTAACTCCTTCCTTTTCGACTCCAGTATTTCCAGTTGATAGTTCTAGCAATGATATTCTTAAATTTATTCTACTGCAAACTGGATCAGCCCCCATGTTTTCATGACAAGATTCTCCACACACATCCTTAGATTCAAATTCAGTTCAAGTGAACCCGTTCTAGTTGTCAGATATGACAAGCTCTCAGTCAGAGAAAATGAATTCATAATTATCAATATATACATAGCTAAAATATTATAATGTAAAAGCAGTTTTTTAAGTAACAAATTGATTGGTTAACCATGATAAGATCAGTGAAAATCTTAGCCTATACAAGAATGCTTCTTCACACAATCATTGAATTAAAGTAGGTGATAAAAAAGCATACAGGTTGATGTATACATTTACAAATTTATAAATAAAAGCAGAGAAACCACAAAACCAGTTCAGTATGAAAATTAATTCAAGTATAAAATCTTGCAAGATATGAAACATAGGAATAAGTGTAAGTATTTAATATTAACCAATAGAACTAAGGGTTCTATGTTGCCAACATAATGCGTTGTATTTCGATAATATATTATTGTTGTTTTCTTTTTTTGAACAAAAATATATCATATTAAGTGGGAAAAGTTTGAACAAAAATCTACGTTGACATCAGTTTATGCACTGCAATTGGAACCTTCATAGTTTATAAAGCAGGTAAGCATTCCCATCTAAAGATTACCTCACTTATATGATTGTTAAATTTATTGCTGTGAAAGTACTGTGAAGCAGTGGCCTATCTTTGTTTCTTAAAGCATGTTACACATAAGTACTGTTTTCTTAATTGAGTTTGACTGCAGTGATTGTAGGCAAAAACATCAACTGAATAAGCATTCAAAGACAACATAAAATTGATGGCAAGTAATGCAAAACTAGACACTTGATTATTGATTATCAATACTCAACACAAACTACATCCTTGTAAAAGACCTGACTTATTTATTTACATACAAGAAATCAAGTTTCCTACTGCAGGCTAAGAATTAGTTCCAGGTTCTAAAAATTCAAATGAAACCTATAATTTCAGAGATTACCAACTCAGATAATTTGACCTTGAAATATAGGCGATGGTGAAGGAGGAATAGAAATGACCGGAAGCATGCAACTAATCCGAGAATTATGTGATGGTTTCATAGCTCCAGAGAAAGTTACTAGGACAAGAGCAGTAAGTTTTTTTTCCCTTATACTTGTTCACTTGGATGGTTTAAGTTAATATACATTTGAATTTTGACATGTTTATATAATACAGTTCTTTCCGGAGGCAATGAGGTTGATTTTTCTAGGAATTCTGTATTCGAAGGTTCTTCATTAAAGCTTGATTATCTAACAAAACAAACATTGTTCGAAGACTTCAGATTTATTACCGAGGTTGACTCCGCAAAAATGCTTGTGGTTGAAGAGCTCTATAATGAGGCAGTGGTTAATACATCGCAAGCTCTCGTCATATTCATTGGAGAAATAGACAGAATAAGAAGTGGATGTATCCTTTTTAGTTTCTACACAATGAAATGAAGGCAACAAACAAATGGCCAAGTACCAAATAAACCCAAATAAATGATATAACCCTAAATAGTAATATGTTTTCCTAGAATGGGAGTCCTACATTCAAATACAAAATATAAAAGATAAAACCAAAAGCAGAAAAACCTCCCTAAGAATCTTTACCTAAATCATACAAAAGCCAACTTCTTCAAATTCAAGGCACAAAGGAAGGATCTCCTTACACATTCATATATGTCAATTAATACTAAAGAATGAAACTTTATAGTAAAATTAAGGCATTGAAGTAACTTCTTCATATTCAAGGCACTGTATTTTTTTACTAAACTTTATTGGTAAAAATCTTTATTCGACCTAGCCTGACTATCTTATCAGTAATAATTTGAATGTACCCACTGGTTGAAAATTGAAATATAGATAGGTTATTGTATGAATATGAGTTTTAACGTTGATCTATTATAAAATGGTTAGTTTCAACTTGCAATTTTCAATCATTAGAAAATACCCAAAAGGCTACCTCAACAATCGACTTAACTCTTTATAATTTCCAATGATTTCCATCGTAGCAAATCTGAAAATCGACTGAGTACAGCGGAGGAACTGAAGGAATCTTGATTTACTCTAGTATTATTGTTTTGCCAAATAGGCTTGTGCCACCCGATTTACTATGTTATCGTTGATTTTTCAAACAGGTTTTGCCATTGTAGCATGAAGATTCCATGATAAGTATTGATGGTTGACGTTTAACTAATGAAATGAAGGCAAAACTCACAAAATGAAATGACGGCCGACTTTTAACCAAATGCATGAAGATGCCAACTCACAAAATGAAATGAAGGCAATAAGAAAAATATATATTTTCAATCACACGTAAACACGCCAGCAACCAAATATACAGGCAACCGGGAAAATGTAAATAATCATCGGTGTGCCAAAAACAAACTCAAGCAATTGAAATTGCTACACAAAATTTAACCACATGATAACCAAGTTTCAAACTATGCAAAAAATTAAGATTTTATGCAGTACCTGATGAGACTGCAAATTTGACTCGAATCAAATACTCAAACCAGCGGAGGAAGCTACTGACGGCCTGGAGATAGCTACTGCGGTGCGGAGGCAGAAGGAGTTGGGGAACCGATTTAGATTGAAGGCGCAGCGCGGAGGCAGAAGTTGAGGAACGGAATGGATTTAGATCGAAGGCATAGATCTAGGGTTTTTTTTTTCTCCCTCCCCCTCTCGTTGGAAACGGAAGGAATAATGGTTTGGTATAAATATTATTAACAATTCTGTAAGATGGCGTGGGCAGAAAATGGGTAGGGAACTGCTAACGCTTTCCCTAAGCCTTTCTAACTTTTTCACGATTTCTCTACGTCGCGTAAGGATGGCGTAGGGGACTCCTGGTTGGAAAATTACTATTTTTCTTGTAGTGTTGGATCCTTATATTTTGGTATCTCCGTTTCTCCCTCTCCGTGCTCTCTATTAATTTTTCCCTCTCTCCACACATAAATATTCACATCTTTTCTCTCTTCTTTATATATGTTTTTTCTTCTCTTCTTTCAATTTGTTATTCTTTACATCATTTCTTACACTTCAATACTACATGTCCAGCTTCCGCTACAACCACTTAATCTCCACCCATCCGGCCTCTGCCAGCTCCTCTCATGCATGACTCCTCTCTGCCAACCCACCTAACAGCTACCGTACATCACTCTCTACCTCCAACATAGCCATCAATAGCCTCCAAGTACCACATTATCTCATCTTCGACGAACCAAAAGCTTTTTACCCATGCCACATTTTCTCTCTCTTCACGTGCCCTGCTTTTGTCGCTATGTTCGTTTGCATCAAGTTCGCCTTTATTTTGTTCGAGTCTGCTCATATTTATAGTGGTGTTGGATTCGTAGTTTCCGTGTCATGTTATTCGATGTTCAGATTCGCGTAGGAATGTGAGTTTTTTATAACTCTCACAAACTAAAATTTTGATTGTAAGTTAAATCATTAATATAATGTTTGATAATACTTTTATAGTTGGTTAAATAAATGGCATTGCAGTTGAACCCATAATCATGTTGATAATTGTTATATATATTTGTTGATATATGTAGTTAGTTGAATAAAATATCATTGCAAGTTTAAACTATTGATATGTTGATGATTAATGCATTGTTGCTTATCCAATAGAAAATTTTATTATATTGTTGATTATGTTATATACTCACTTACACCTATGTTGAATTACCGAAATTATATTAGTTGCCATATGGATATTTTGGACATTGAATAGTGTGCTTGGCCACCATATATGTGATATTCCGGAATTTCAAACCCAATTTAAATGTGATTATCTTTTTAATAAATTAAATTAAATTGATAAATTTGTTATTTTTAAACAATAATAAATAAATAGGTTGTAAATGTATATTGATTTTAATTGAAATTAATATATACAAAATTGAAATGGATTTGTTAAAATTGTATTCATATCAAATTTGATTGTTAAATTGAATTTGAAATTTAATTTGAATTTGAATTGTTAAGTTGAAATTCAAAATAGAGTTATTTATATTTTAAATTATTCTTTGATTTTAAAGATGTATTTCTATAATTTTATTTCAAATATAAAATTTGTTTTATATTTATTTCTTTTAAGAAGAATTGAATCATATGAATTAAAAATATATTTCAAAATTAGAAAAATTAATTAATAAAGACATTTAAAATTCTTTTTGCATGAAGATTACATTTGTTACAATTTAAAACACATAAATAACATGTGTTAAGAAGTTAATAATGTATAATGACAAGTGTCAATTTTTTTAATTCATTTTCTTTAAATTTTTATAAAAACAAAATTATTCTATAAAAAGCTATTCCCTAATCTTCCTCTAAATTTTTTCTCATCCTCATTTTCTAAATCAAAGAAAAATCACTTTTCATCTTCAAAATCTGAAATTTCATCAAATATTTCTCTTTCTAAAAAAATTAAATAAGAATTCAAGCCTCACTTCAAAATCAGAAAAATATGCAAACAAAATACATTAGAAAATCTGCAAAATCAAGGGTTCCTGAAAAATGAAATTTCTGGAAGCAAAATTCAAAGTTCATCCATTAAGTGCTGATTTATTTAAAGTGGAAAGCTTCATCATCAAGCAAACAATTTGATCAAGCAATTTCAAGTTAAAGATCTGTAGTCGGTTCTTTTCCACATTTTTGAAATCTGGTCTTTGCTTGAAAGAATACAGGTGAGTAAATTTAAAATCAGAAAAATTTAAGTAAGAAAAATATTTGCATGTGAATTTTAGATCTGGTTGATGCTTGCATGTACCTATTTCTGTAAGTTCTTAGTCTACATGTCGAAATTAAAACCGTGCATGATAAAAATTGCTGATACTTCTCTGTTCCTTAATTACAGGGTAAAACTAAACAAAGATTCAAATCTTCTTTAACAAAATACTGTTAGGCATTGAGTTATTAACACAGAATGTTTATTTAAATATAAATTAAAGTTTATAATTTTATTTAAATGAGATTTGTTGATATGCTTCAAAAAAAGTCAGATGATACTGTAAGAAATATTGATAACATGATAAAATCATGTATTGAAATTTATTGATTCAATTTTACATCTTGGATCTACTTTTTAAAACATGATTTTTAAGATAAAAATCAAAACTTTTAAATTGAATTTGAGGAGGTATTTGACCGAAATCGGTCTTTAGGAAAAATTATGGCGACTGAGTAAATTCTAGGGGTCGGGCTTTGGATTGAAGTTGTATTGATGATTGGAGAACACGAGAAAAATAGTGGGAGTGATAATCATTCACTGAAGAATTGGAATTTGCGGGAACTAGGGTTTTTATTTTATGTTTGGTCGAGCTCGAAAATTTCATGACCGTGAATGTTTGAGTGGATCGAGTCGTGAGTGCTCTTAGGTATAGTTATGTCGAGGTTTTGTGGTGATGTGACCGAGGTTGCATGGCGAATGATGAACGAGGTCGAGGGTTACGATGAGTTTTCTGATGGGGGGTTGGTTCCAGAAATGGGGCGATTACCTAAATTTTGATTGGCGTCGTGTGTTGTTGATCAACGATGGAAGGTAGAATATGGGGTCGACGTGGAGTTTGCGAGTGGGGTCGTCGATGGCGGCAGCGGCGTCGGCGCGACGTGCACGTGCACATGTCAGTGATCGGGTCAGTAAAGTTAGGTGATAGGGTGACTCGAGTTTGCGATCGAGTTGAAGGGTTTGTGGCTCGTGTTTGTGCACGAGGAAAGTGAGTGTCGTTCTTTCTAGGTCCATGTGATTTAAGTTGAAGCTCAGCTATAGGAATTGAATGGGAAAAGAAGAAGATGGACTTGAGTGTTCGAGTCTTGGTCGTTCGAATCCGAAACTAGTAATGTTTTAAAAAGTTTTCAAATTTGTTTTAAGTTTAAATTTTAAAATATTATTTCGACTACTTTGTGAAATGTTAAATTTTTTATTCAAAGTATTTTATATTTTGATAGTTGAGTTTTAAGACGATTTTACATTCATTTAAATTTAACTTATAAAAAGTAAATAAGTTTTTAAAATAAATTAGAATGTTTTAAAATATGTAATAATTTTTAGTAATTAATTAAATTGATTTGTTCTGGAAAATTAATTAAGTTTTAGGATTAAAGTTTACCTTAATTAATAAAGTAATTAAGGTTTAATTAATTAATACTTTTAGATTAATTAATTTATTGAGGTTTAATTGATCAATTATGGATTAATAAATGGATAATTAAGAATTAAATTAAATTATAATTAATTGATAATTAAAGATTAATTAATTAAGTGATTAGTAATTAATTAATTGATTAATTAATTAATTAAGTAATTAGTAATTAATTAATTAGTGGTTAAGGCTTAATTAATTAAATAATTAAGGTTAATTAGTTTATAATTAATTAAGTAATTAAGATAAATTAATTAAGAAATTAATTAAGATTAATTAATTTTAAATTAAGGGTTAATTAGTAATCAATTAAGGAATGATTAATTTTTTAATCAAGTTTAATAATGGATAATTAGAGTAATTAATTGATTAATAATTAAAGGATTATTAATTAATTAAAGATTAATTAATTGATAATGAGATTGATTAAGAAGTGATTAATTAATTGATTGGTTAAGCAAGATAAAGTGATTAATTCTTAAGTAATTAATTTAATTTGAATTAATTAAATTATTATAATATGAATTAGAGAAGTGCTTGCTTATGGATGATTGTTTTGAATTGAATATATGGATTTGGTTGATATCTGTTGGATGATAGTTGAGATATTCTGTGATGAGATATTTTATATATATGTGATAGATGTTTGTTATTATCTGTGGATAATACTGTGTGGATGCTATGTTTAAATTGAATTGGATTGTTTAAATCTTTAAACAACTTGGCCTTTAGGACACGTTTGGATTTCGATGAGACCGGGATCGGGAATCAAATTTGATTTTTCCGGAAACCACATCGATCCAAGTTATCGTGACATCTCAAGGTGAAGATCGATATGGAGTTTTAGAGTGCAAGGGTTATTGTCATTAACTCTGAGGATGATTCCAAAATGAGTGTAACGAAATAATGCCTTCGGTTTCATTCGAACCCAGAACGAACTTGTATGGATTGAATTCTTTCAGAACATCGTCAGGTGGACGATGAGCATTCTAAGAGATGTGTTCTCTAAAGATAATCGTAGCCTCAAGCCTCATCAACCGGGAATGGCTAAAATATGGTAGGTGCATCAAGGCTAAGTCGGTCATGCCCAAGTAGGATGAGATTTTCCCCGGTCTAGAAGTCCTTTATTATTTCGGCTGTGTGGGCAGTTGTTGGCCACAATTGTGGGGTTGTCTTGTTCGGAGCTGTCCAGTAAGGGATGGTTCCGGCCTTGTGTTGTAGGGGATCGGGAGTGGTCCTCGGTACGGTGATCTAGGCCCCGCACTGTGACGGGCGATACCCCTGTAGCCCTGCCATTGATGGAAACCCATTTTCCCTACGAGACCCTACGGTTTTGATTGTATTACTCACTTTCGTGGCTAGTAGCTGGAATTTAATGAATGTAACAATTTCGGCTATTTTCTATTTACTTGAAAGCCATAGACCCTATTATAATATCATTGGATTTCCTATCAAATGCTTTGGTTAGCGTAAGGTAAAAACTTACCCATATTTATTTGGGGAGTCTTACGTGATACCTTTTGTTTTGAAATGATTTTAAAGTTAAACAACTTTAACTTATTTACTCACACCAGACCCATGTCTGACCCGGAGTTTATTTTGTTTTTCATAAACTCTTGGGTACTCAAATTTTTATGAGTAGCCAAGTGATTAGGTTGGGATTAGCAAATGTTTCGAAAGCTGGAGCTGGAGTCCGGACGTACTTATCTATCTCTATCCGCCATAGTGACTTTTGAGGTTGTATTTTGAGTTGTATGGTTTGGCAGACTCTTATGAATATCAGATGTAATGTAGTAGTATTATTTTGTGTACTCAAATATGTAAAACTATGTAATGGATATATGTAATCTTATATTTTTCTCGTTTCCGCTGTGAGATTCTGATGATTGTTGTTCTTTTCTTTCTATCTTTTCTATTTCTATCTCTTTCTTTTCTATTTGATGATACGTCTTTCTGGGTATTGAAAGACGGGTCGTCACAGCTGGTATCAGAGCATAGGTTGAAAAACACCTAGGCTCTGGAGTAGTATCTATCTTGAGAGTGCGTATTTGTAATTTTCTTATATAACTACATCCCTATCTAAATTGGTTGGGTTACCTGTTCAGGTAACGAGAATGAGTTCAAGAGGCAGAATGGGAAGGGTTGTAGGAAGTGCATCAACCAGTAATAGGAGAGAACAGACTGATAATGAGGCTGCTAATCCGGTACCGTCTCCAGTCAGTTTTGTTGCATTATGCAAGGACTTTGTTAATCTTGGAGGAAGACCATTTCAAGGGTCAGAAACTATAATAGAGGTCCAAGCATGGCTACGTTCGTGTGAGAAAATCTTTAAGAGCATGAAATTATCGGATGAGCAGAAGAGAGTAATGGCTTCGTGGCAATTACAGGGTGGTGCATCCTGGTGGGATGTAGTGACAGCTAATGTCTCGGAGGATGATATGTCTTGGAAAGAGTTTAAGGAGTTGTTTGAGGAGAAGTTCATGCCTACTGCAGGGAGAAATCGTCTTTATCAAGATTTTCTGAATCTGAAACAAGGAAACATGACTATAGCTGAGTACGAGACTAAATTCAACGAGTTATCTTGCTATGGTCCAGGACTTATAGACACCCCTCTTAAAAAGAACGAGTTGTTTGTCCAAGGGTTGAGGCCAGAGTATCATGAAAGAATGATAGCACATTTGAAAGGGTCTTTTGTGGAGCTTATTGACATGGCGCTAAGATAGTGAAGCTCGTTAAAGTCCAGTGGAGTGAGGATCCCAGAGATTGTACCTAGGAGACTTTGGATAGTTTTAGGAAAGCTTATCCAGATATGTGTCCGGATAGCTAGTGGTGTTTGTATTGGATGTATTGTTGTTTGGATGTTTTGTTTGTTGATTTCTTATGTATGGATGATATGTATGCTTGAAGTGTTGAATGAAATGAAATTTTGGATTATCCTTTGTTTAAATTTCGGGGACAAAATTCTTTTAAGGGGGGAGGAATGTGATATTCCGGAATTTCAAACCCAATTTAAATGTGATAATCTTTTTAATAAATTAAATTAAATTGATAAATTTGTTATTTTTAAACAATAATAAATAAATAGGTCGTAAATGTATATTGATTTTAATTGAAATTAATATATACAAAATGGAAATGGATTTGTTAAAATTGTATTCATATCAAATTTGATTGTTACATTGAATTTGAAATTTAATTTGAATTTGAATTGTTAAGTTGAAATTCAAAATAGAGTTATTTATAATTATTCTTTGATTTTAAAGATGTATTTCTATGATTTTATTTAAAATATCCAATTTGTTTTGTATTTATTTCTTTTAAGAAGAATTGAATTATATGAATTAAAAATGTACTTCAAATTTACAAAAATTAATTAATAAAGACATTTAAAATTATTTTTGCATGAAGATGACATTTGTTACAATTTAAAACACATAAATAACATGTGTTAAGAAGTTAATACTGCATAATGACAAGTGTCAAAAAATTTAATTCATTTTCTTTAAATTTTTATAAAAACAAAATTGTTCTATAAAAAGCTATTCCCTAATCTTCCTCTAAATTTTTTCTCATTCTCATTTTCTAAATCAAAGAAAAATCAATTTTCATCTTTAAAATCTGAAATTTCATCAAATCTTTCTCTTTCTACAAAAATTAAGTAAGAATTCAAGCCTCAGTTCAAAATCAGAAAAATCTGCAAAAAAAAATACATTAGAAAACTTACAAAATCAAGGGTTTCTGAAAAATCAAATTTCTGGAAGCAAAATTCAAAGTTCATCCATTAAGTGCTGATTTATTTAAAGTGGAAAGCTACATCATCAAGCAAACATTTTGATCAAGCAATTTCAAGTTAAAGATCTGCAGTCAGTTCTTTTCCAAATTTTTGAAATTCTGGTCTTTGCTTGAAAGAATACAGGTGAGTAAATTTAAAATCAGAAAAATTTAAGTAAGAAAAATATTTGCATGTGAATTTTAGATCTGGTTGATGCTTGCATGTACTTATTTCTGTAAGTTCTTAGTCTACATGTCGAAATTAAAACTGTGCATGATAAAAATTGCCTGATACTTCTATGTTCCTTAATTACAGAGTAAAACTAAACTAAGATTCAAATCTCCTTTAACAAAATACTATTAGGAATTGATTTATTAACACAGAATGTTTATTTAAATATAAATTAAAGTTTAAAATTTTATTTAAATGAGATTTGTTGATATTATTCAAAAAAATTTAGATGATACTGCAAGAAATGTTGATAACATGATAAAATCATGTATCGAAATTTATTGATTCAATTTTACATCTTGGATCTACTTTTTAAAACATGATTTTTAAGATAAAAAACAGGATTTTTAAATTGAATTTGAGGAGGTATTTGGTTGATGACCGAAATTGGTCTTTGGGCAAAATTATGGCGATTGAGTAAATTCTAGGGGTCGAGCTTTGGATTGAAGTTGTATTGATGATTGGTGAACATGAGAAAAATAGTGGGAGTGATAATCATTCACTGAAGAATTGGGATTTGGAGGAACTAGGTTTTTTTTCTGTGTTTGGTCGAGCTCGAAAATTTCATGACTGTGAATATTTGAGTGGATCGAGTCGCGAGTTCTCTTAGATATAGTTGCGTCGAGGTTTTGTGGTGATGTGACCAAGGTCGCGTGGCGAATGATGAACGAGATCGAGGGTTACGGTGAGTTTTCTGATGGGGGGTTGGTTCCAGAAATGGGGCGATTACCTAAATTTTGATTGGGGTCGCGTGTTGTTGATCAACGATGGAAGGTTAAATATGGGGTCGACGTGGAGTTTACGAGTGGGTTCGTTGATGGTGGCGGCGGCGGCGGCGCGACGTGCACGTGCACATGTCAGTGATTATGTCAGTAAAGTTAGGTGATGGGGTGACTCGAGTTTGCGATCGAGTTGAAGGGTCTGTGGCTCATGTTTGTGAACGGGGAAAGGGAGTTTCGTTCTTTCCAGGTTCATGTGATTTAAGTTGAAGCTCGGCTATAGAAATTGAATGGGAAAAGAAGAAGATGGACTTGAGTGTTCGAGTCTTGGTCGTTCGAATCCGAAACTAGTAATGTTTTAGAAAGTTTTCAAATTTGTTTTAAGTTTGAACTTTAAGATATTATTTCAACTACTTTATGAAATGTTAACTTTTTTATTCAAAGTATTTTATATTTTGATAGTTGAGTTTTAAGATGATTTTACATTCATTTAAATTTAGCTTTTAAAAAGTAAGTAAGTTTTTAAAATAAATTGGAATGTTTTAAAACATGTAATAATTTTTAGTAATTAATTAAATTGATTTGTTTTGGAAAATTAATTAAGTTTTAGGATTAAAGTTTACCTTAATTAATAAAGTAATTAAGGTTAAATTAATTAATAATTTTAGATTAAATAATTTATTAAGGTTTAATTAATCAAATATGGATTAATAAATGGATAATTAAGAATTAAATTAAATTATCATTAATTGATAATTAAAGATTAATTAATTAAGTGATTAGTAATTAATTAATTGAGTAATTAATTAATTAAGTAATTAATAATTAATTAATTAGTGGTTAAGGCTTAATTAATTAAATAATTAAGGTTGATTAGTTTATAATTAATTAAGTAATTAAGATAAATTAATTTGTAATTAATTAAGAAATTAATTAGGATTAATTAATTAAGATTAATTAATTTAAATTAAGGGTTAATTAGTAATCAATTAAGGAATGATTAGTTTTTAATCAAGTTTAATAATGGATAATTAGAGTAATTAACTGATTAATAATTAAAGGATTATTAATTAATTAAAGATTAATTAATTGATAATGAGATTAATTAAGAAGTGGTTAATTAATTAATTGATTGGTTAAGCAAGATAAAGTGATTAATTCTTAAGTAATTAATTTAATTTGAATTAATTAAATTAATTATAATATGAATTAGAGATGTGCTTGCTTATGGATGATTGTTTTGTATTGAATATCTGGATTTGGTTGATATCTGTTGGATGATAGTTGAGATATTCTGTGATGGGATATTTTATATATCTGTGACAGATGTTTGTTATTATCTGTGGATGCTATGTTTAAATTGAATTGGATTGTTTAAATCTTTAAACAACTTGGCCTTTAGGACACGTTTGGATGGATTTCGATGAGACCGGGATCGCGGATCAAATTTGATTTTTTCGAAAACCACGTCGATCCAAGTTAAACGTTAGGTTGTGACATCTCAAGGTGAAGATCGAGATGGAATTTTAGAGTGCAAGGGTTATTGTCGTTAACTCTGAGGATGATTCCAAAATGAGTGTAACGAAGTAATGCCTTCGGTTTCGCTCGAACCCGGAACGAACTTGTATGGATTGAATGCTTTCAGAACATCGTCAGGTGGATGATGAGCATTCTAAGAGATGTGTTCTCTAAAGGTAATCGTAGCCTCAAGCCTCATCAACCGAGAATGGCTAAAACAGGGAAGGTGCAGCAAGGCTAAGTGGGTCATGCCCAAGAAGGACGAGATTTTCCCCTGTCTAGAAGTCCCTTATTATATCGGATGTGTGGGAAGTTGTTGGCCACAACTGCGGGGTTGTCTTGTTCGGAGCTGTCTACCAAGGGATGGTTCCGGCCTTGTGTTGCAAGGGATCGGGAGTGGTCCTCGGTACGGTGATCTAGGCCCCGTACTGTGACGGGTGGTACCCCAGTAGCCCTGCCATTGATGGAAATCCATTTTCCCTACGAGACCCTACGGTTTTGATTGTATTAACCACTTTCATGGCTAGTAGATGGAATTTAATGAATGTAACAATTTCGGCTATTTTCTATTTACTTGAAAACCCTAAACCCTATTATAATATCACTGGATTTCCCATCAAATGCTTTGGTTAGTGTAAGGTAAAAACTTACTCGTATTTATTTGTAGGGAGTCTTACGTGATACCTTTTGTTTTGAAATGATTTTAAAGTTAAACAACTTTAACTTATTTACTCACGCCAAACCCATGTTTAACCCGGAGTTTATTTTATTTTTCATAAACTCTTGGGTACTCAAATTTTTATGAATAGCCAAGTGATTAGGTTGGGATTACCAAATGTTTTGGAAGCTGGAGCTGGAGTCTAGACGTACTTATCTATCTCTATCCGTTGTAGTGACTTTTGATGTTGTATTTTGAGTTGTATGGTTTGGCAGACTCTTATGAATATCAGATGTAATGTAGTAGTGTTATTTTGTGTACTCAGATATGTAAAACTATGTAATGGATATGTGTAATATTATATTTTGTTTGTTTCCGCTGTGAGATTCTGATGATTGTTGTTCTTTTCTTTCTATCTTTTCTATTTCTATGTCTTTTTTTTCTATTTGATGATACGTCTTTTTGGGTATTGAAAGGCAGGTCGTCACAATATATTGATATGTGAAATTTAGAGTACATAAAATTATCGCTTTGGCCAAAAATATGATTTTTCACAAAATTGTTATTTTTTCTTTATTTGAAATTTTTTCACAAATGAATGTGTTTAACTCTTTTTTAATATATAATAATAGATTATATTTTTAATAGTACAGTCAAAAATCGTGTTGGAAGTTTACCATAGATATTTTAGAATAAAATATTTAATTAAATATAAATAAATAGGTGAATTATGAAACGTGTTATTTTAACTTGATAATTTTTCTACAACTCAACACGTAAAGTGAAAAATATTTTCTAAACAAAATTATATTAAATTCATCCATTTACATATTTTTATGATTTAATTTTAGGAAATAGCTTTTATTAGAAAATGTATTTTTATTAAATAGTTTATTTTGACTTGAAATTTTTTTGTATATTATTTGTTATAGAAGAAAAATATTTAATAACATGATCAATATTTTATTCGTAAGCTAAAGTATTTTTATGATTTATTTTTTAAAATTAGCTCTTATGTAAATTATGGAAACTGGTTTAAATTATTTATATATGTAGGAAAAGTGTTGAAAAATGCATACACTCATTTTAAGAACTTTTATTTTGGAAAACTAAATTTTTCCTTATTTTTAATGAATTTTATTCAAGGATAATTGATCAATTTTAATTTTTAAAAATAATAAATGGTTTTAAGAAAATTGAAATTTTTACTGTAATTTGGTTTAAGAAATAGAATTTTAATTGGTATTTTATTATTTTAAATTAATTAATTTCAAGATAAAATGTAACATTTTAATATCTGTAAATAATAAATGTTTTCTAGAAAATCTGAAATTTTTACTGCTGTTTTCTGAGGTAAATTGAAGAAAGTTTTATGTTAAACACTTTTCGAAATTCTTTATGCATTTTTCTGTAAAAATTAAAATAGACAAAATGGCATACTTTTATAAAATGAATGATTGGTTATTAAAGAGACCAAGGTCGGATAATGGCATATTCTCTGTCATTAACTAGAACCACTTTAATAACTATGTGCATAGAGGATGTTTCCATAATGTAGAGGTTGAATTGGCGAATGTTTGTTGGAATGAAGTTAGAGAACGATAATGGATGACCCCAACACTTGTGTCAATTTGAAATGAATAAAACTGGAGCCATACCTGGCCAATGAGGTTAGCTACCTTTAGTGGACATCTTTCGCTCATATTACTATCTTGATTTCAAACTTGATTGGTGCACATCAATCTTGGATTGATGGACGCAGTCGGCCATTAAAGGTTACAACTAGTTAGGGAGAGCAAAACGGTAGTATCCTACCTTGGGCATTGCCTCACGTGCCTTGCCATGATTATTCCCTATGCGAGATCACTACCATTTTTTGGTATTGTACCTATAAGGTACTCAATACCTACCGATGTTATTGGTTGTGTTCCAGGTTCTGCATAGACTACATGCTTAAAAATGTGTTAAGGGGGATTAATGTAAAGCCTTAACGCTATTTTTATATTTACTTTACTGATAGACATTACATATGTATTGTATCTACTACATATAGATGGATTAACAGATCATTAGGAGATGAAAATCCCATAACATCTTTTAAGTTATTGTAGTCATTGTATACATAATTTTGAGTTAATTTACATGAGGATTTTTAGTTCTGACTCGAGTATATGCTTTTTATTATTCTTAGGTCGGCTTGAGTTGTTTCACTGTTTTGAAGACATTTGTTTCTTGGAGATGAAGACAGAATTTGGTAGATCATATTTACTAGTGTTTGTCCGCTATATTATTCCTTTATGCCTATCAAATGTATAACTCTGATTATGTTATAAAAGGAAATCAAATGTATATTATACAACAACTTCTTGAACCGTTTATGTAATTATTATATTTTTTTCATCTCGCTTTGAGATTCAATGTATTATTCTCTTCTCGTCCTTTATTCTTAAACAGACCCTATTGATAACCTATCTTTTAAATGGTTTGAGTTGTTCAAAGTGGCAGGTCATCTCAGTTGGTATCAGAGCGAGTTTGAGCGAATACCTAAGCCAGTTGGGGTAAACTCATCAGTAAGGGATACTCTAACATGAGTTGACAGTATATTATGAGAGTGTATTTTTATAAAAAACATTCTCTATTAATAGTTCTAAGATAAAGTGCTTCCAATGATTTGAAAACAATATTTAAATGGGTATTTTATAAATTATCTACGAAAGATATGAAAATTTTATACTCTGGATTTGAAGTAGAGTGATTATTATAAAAAGTCAAGTATATTATCAATCCTAGTTTTATGATTAAAACCTATTAAATATGTTTTCGCCATCTTTGAGTTTAGACCTATTTAAAATAATGAATTTAATAATTGTTTGGATTTTAAAGAAATTTTATTATAAATCTTGTTTAAAAATGTTTTTGATAAAACTTTTCTAATATCATTATTATAAGATGTTATTTTAATACCTCTTGAAAAAATATTCCAAGTCAAGAAATCTTTGCATAATATTGTAAGAATATTTGAACCATATACAAGTTTTATTTTGAAAATAAATTTGAATATAAACTGATATAAATCATAAAATAACATTCAAAGAGTTTGTTATAGTAAATGCCTTAAATAAGATTTAGTTTGAAACTCCCCATATTTCAAATCTGTGAAACTTGATTTAATAAAACAACCTATGGAAATACTTATGTTTTGATTCGAAGGATTTTCCATTTGAATTTGTAACATGGAATATTAAAAAGATGATATATGTTTCTATATACATCTATTTTTAATCGCTTTTAAATATATCTTTAAGTAAATAATCTTTGCTTAATAATTTATGAATACGCTTATGCCTTTAATAAAAAGTTTAGGGAATTTTAAATAAGTATAAAAATAATTGAGAATAAATGAAGAAGAAATTTAAAGTTATGACTATTTTATTAACATTTGTTAATATCACTTATCTTTTATTAACTATTGATTCTAAATAAAATATTTTGGATATATACTTATATGTTCAAAAATGATATTTTTAAAAGACGTTTAGAGTATATAATAAATTAGGAAAAATGATAGTTAAATAAATGAATATTTATCAAATAGATTTCACAAAGGATATTTTACAGTGTTAATAAAAAAATTTATAAAGGATTTGTAAAATATTTATTCATGAAATTTAAGAATGTTACATAAAGGAAGTTTAAATAAATATAATTTATAAATTGAAAATTTATACTAAGAGAATTCTATTTTAAAGGAAAAAGCTATTTTGAATAAAGATTTAAGAAACTTTGTTTCATATGAGATTTACATAATAACGATTATAAATAAAGGAAGTTATTAAAATTTTAAAAAAAGTTATTTATCTTGGAATATTTTTTTAAAGACTTTGATTTACGATTTTTAAGAAGAAAGTATTCCAAAATCAATGTGTTTTCTTAAGAATTTGAAGTATGAGACTATTTGTGAAAATAATAAGTTCATTTTATAAGTACAATGTTAATTCATTTTATGACGATCCGGAATTTTGGACATTCGAAATTGGAATATTTAATTGATTTTAAATATTTGAAAGTTGCTTTAACTTGAACTTCAAATATCACTATCTATTTGGCAATTAAATTATTGAATTTAATTATTGAAAATTGGGTAAAATTATTGAATCTTCAGTTTTATGCTTGTTAAAAATATTTTCAAGGCTTAGAAAATTCATATTGATGATAATAGAAGTTTTAAATTTTAATTTGGAAGTGTTTTGTTAAGTTTTGAAAATATATTGTTTAAATTGATATTTAAAAATAGCCTTCCGGGCACAGTCTCAGAATTTGACGAAACCAGTTCCATTGGATCCTTAATAGTGTATTATTATTGAATTTCAATTTTCGTAGTGTTTGGAGTGATTGTGTGATCGTATGGATTGTAAACGCGCTGAAATTTATATCGAAAATTCAGTTCAATAACTGGTCCAAAAAGCTATCTTCTCCATACGATCGAATTAGGGCTCGGAACCTTTTCCATTGCATTCGAAATAGGGTGTTTAACATTATAAACGCCTAGTAGCATGACTCGATTGGAGATCGAGATTTTGTGTTGCATTAGTCGAAACGATTTGAATTTGAATTTGAATTTTGAATATAAATAATATAATAAAAATACAATAGCAAACAGAGACAATGAGAAAATTTAACACGTGTCCTTTAAAGTACCACACGTGTCTTCTCCTTTTAATTTTCTTAGCCTTACATTTTAAAAGAAAAATCGAATTCCTTTGCAAACGAAGAAACTATATTTTCGTTCAAAATCAAGTTCATTGGCAAATGAAAATCATTTTCGTTCGACTCAAAAATAATGGCCGAAACCTTTTGAAATTGAAAATCGCAAACAATATTTCTCTTCTTCTTTATTTCACCTTCAGTAATTCACCAATTCAAAATTCCCAAATTTAAAACCAATTCGAAGAAAAAAATATAATCGAAAGCTTGATTATTCCTCTACGATTCGAGGATAACCGGAAGGCCGCGACATTGATTGATGGATCGCGAACGGCGAGCTACAGCACTAGGCTTATGAAGGCTCGTGAGGAAGGTTTGGGTTGCGGCATTTGTTTGGATTGTCAACGCGCGTAAGGCAGTCAGCTAGGTGGGCGAGCTATCGATCGGTCGAAGTTGCAATGGTCGCAGTCTACTTCCATTGTTGACTAAATTAACTGGGTCTGGCGAGAACTCGAGTGTTTATGGTTCTATGAGTAGGCATCTCAAGGTTGGGTAAGTTAGAGTTGCAATCCTCAAGTGTACTTGAAAAACACAGCTTTTAGGATTTTTGGTACTCAAACTTCACATTTTAGTCAACTAAAATACATAATTCATGTTCAATGCTTTTGCAAATTTGGAATTTGTTTATTCATTTGTTGAAGAAAAAAAATTTCCCCTTTCCAGTAAAAGAGGAAAAAACCAGTAGAGAATAAAATCATTTGATTTATCAGTTTGATGACTCTAATAGGACTAGCAAATTATGTTATGGTGATAGCAGAATTTGCTCTTTTTTCTAAGTGTTGACTTAAGCAATTACACATGATTCTGTTTTTTTTAATTTAACACACACACACACACACATATATATATATATATACATTTTTATTTTACTTATTTATTTTAAAAACAATGTATTAAGGTAATTAACTTGTTTAACTGGTTCATTTAATAATTTTAGTTACTAAAAGATTTTTAAAGAAAGGGAGATTGTTTAAAACTAAATTTATTAGTTTAAAACCAAAGTGTTAGTTAAGATAAATAAGTAATTACGATCAATTTAAATAGTAATAAATCTTGAATTGTTTATACAAGGTCAAAAAAAATCGTGAATGCAAGCTGGAATGGAAATGGATTGCAAACAAAAGAAAAGGTGAGATCTTCTCACTCACATCTGGATACAATTGATTTAAATAGTTAAAATTCAAAATAATGTTGATTGCTGAATAGATGTGATATTTTATATAGTAGAATATATATATATATATATATTGGAGTGATTGATTTCCCGCATTATATAGCTGATGAGATCCTATGCGCCCCGCATAATAGTGGATGACCCCATATACCGCGATATTCCACCTCGAAGTGGAATTGGTATTTATTATAGTGCTAACATCTATGGATGCAGGGAAACAGGTTGGAGGGATCCAACTGGATTCCTCAAATGTTTGAATTTAATTCATATGCTGTGATATGTTTTATTTATAATCCATGATTGATTATATTGGTAATTGAAGTTATTGAAGGCTATGGTTTGGCCGAATATATTTTGGTATTTTTAAGATACCAGAAATATAAAAATTGGATTTTTGGAAGGAAATTAAAGTAGGGAATTTTTAAGTAAAATAATTTTAGAAAATTTGATAAATTAAAAGAAGGAATTTGGAACGGATTTTAAATGGTTTGGGGGAAATAAAGTGAGAATTTTGAAATCAAGTATGAAACTGGTTTTTCTGATTTAAATGGAATTTAAATCATAAATACAGGTGTGAATATTGGATTAATGGGTTTTGAAATATATTTGGATAAGTAAAGGAGAAATTTTTAAATGGAGTAAATTTTGGAAATCGATTTGGAAATTGTTTTAGTGTTTGAAACTAAATTTTGAAAATTGATTTGGAAATTGATTTAGTGTTTGAAACTGTGTTTTGAAAAGAAAGACGAGACAGTGGAATTAATAAACAGGATTTGTAAAGTGGAATAAGATATCGGTGGATATTTGGAAAATATAAATTCACGATGGAATTTATAAAGGAATGGGTAATTTGTTTTAAAAATAAATATTGGTTTATTTTTAAAAGTGTGGAAAGAAAATTTACGAATTTGGGATGTAAATTGAGATAAATCAAGATAAATCGAGAAGGATTTATTAGTTGATTAAAGTGGACTATTTTGGAATGGAAAGTGAACTTTTCCCGAAAAGCCAAGTATGCTTTCAAAGCCGATTTTTAAGTATAAGATAAAAGTTTTAAAGTTGTTTTAAAAGAATGTTATTTGAGAAATTATTTATTTAAGTTGTTTAAAATTTTAAAGGTAAATATTTTATTAAATTAGTTATAATAGTAATTATTTCAAAAGGCCAATTGGTATTATGATTTAAAAAAGATAATTATTAATATCTAGATTTTATAAAATAGTTATATTTTAAATATAGTTTAGCTAAAGTTTTTATTTGGAAAACTTGTACAGAATTCAATAACTTTATTTTTAAATTTGTTTGGCTTAGTTTTTCATAAAAAAATATTGTTAAATTCAATAAATGGTATTTTAAATAAAGTATTTTAAATAAAGTATTTTAAATAAAGTATTTTAAATAGTTTTTATTTTAAGTATTTTAAAGTATATATTTTTAGATAAAGTAATTTAAATTATTTTAAAATCCAAAGCATTTAGTTTTGGCCAATTTTTAGTGGAAATAAACAATGTTTGGAAATTTATTCCGCGAGAGAAAAGTAGTTTGAAAATTGTTTTTCAAAGGATTGAAGTGTGGAAATATATCTTGCGAAGATATTTATAAATAAATAGATAATCTGAGGAAATTATTAATGTCTGATGGAACTTATTCTGCGAGAGAAAGGTGATTATAAAACTGTTTTCAAAAGGGGTTAAAGTGGAGAAAAATTTATATCTTGCGAAGATATTTTGAAATAAATAATTTGGAAAATAATTTAAATTTGGATGGTTGTTTATGGATGTTATTTGATAGTTAAATAACGGACTATCAGTATTGGCCTTTAAGACGACATTTGAATTTCGATGAGACTGGGGGTCGTATTCCAAATTGTTATCCCAAAACCATATCGAATCTTAAAGGTGTATCGTTTTTTTAAAAGATCAAAGATGGAAATTTGTTGTGACTTAATTTAGATCTGAATGTATCCACTTGTTTTCTTAAAAAAAATAAGCGCTCATTATTCGATAAGCCGGGACAGGACATTAAGTCATAAAACTCATTCTGAATAATGATACGATGAAATGGAATTGCACTTGAAGACGATGTTGAAGACTAGGTATTTTCGAGAACGAAAAGATTACCTGTTGATTGTCTCTGCATCGAGTTGCTCCGGTATAGAGATTACCATATGTAATAGGGAATCCGGACGTGATTATGGGATATCCGGATTTGCAAGGACTTCTTTCCTTAATTGGAAGAAGTTCCTTCGGTTCCATTCAGACCCAGAATGGACTTGTATGGATATATGTCTGACAGTACACTTTGAGATATAAAGCTGGTTTCTAACAAATACATTTCGATTTGGTGGTGGAGAATTTATTCTCTTAGATTAACTCCCGTCTCTGAGACGTACGAGCTAAGAGGTTATGTAGTTGATATTTACTAGTGATATATTCCTACTTTGGCAGTGTGACATGCTGAGTGCTGGGCGTTGGTTGATCGAAGCATGCTTTTGTGAAAAGCGTAGCTTTGTGCGACGAGACTTCATCGGATCTCACACCTCGGAAATGGTCGAAATAGGAAGAATGCAGCAAGGTTATAGGGGTCGCGCCCCTCTAGGTATGTGCATTTCCTTCTGGATAAAAAGTGGTATTCTGGTATGGATCCCAAATATTTAACTTGTGTGGATAAAAAGTAGTATTCTGGTATGAAGCCCAGATATTTACTTATATGGTTGTTGGAATTGAGGCGCCTCGGTAAAGGTCGGTTACGACCGGGGGATGGCATACTAATGATAGTTAGTTACCTAGTTACAGAGGTAACCTGGCTTGTGTTGGCAGAGATCCGGTTAGGTTTTTGGGGTGTCCCTCTAGAGGCATACCCTTTCTGAAAAAGAAGTTCCTTAGCCTTGACATTTGTTGGAAATCCAATCACCAATACGAGCCCTGTACGGTTTTTAGTTGTATAACCTACCATTTTTAAAAGGTAGCTATAGTAGGCATACTATAATGGTATGTATGCTGGCTAAGATTTATATTATACTTTCGAAATGTTTTCCACACTATGCACTAATAATAATATCAAAAGGATTTTCGCGTATCAAGCATGTTTGACTACTATAAGGGAAACCTTCCCCAAGTGTGCGATTGCATTGTGTGTGTATGCTGGGAGAGTTTATGGTAGTTTCATTTTCCAAAAAGCATAACGGATTTCTTTTTATTTCTTTTTGTACAAATAACTATTTTTAGATCTCACACCAGTCGCATGACTCTGAGCTTATTGTTCCCTTTTCTAAAGTTAGGGTGCCCTTAATTTTCCACACGGGTAGCCTAGAGTCAGGTTATCAGTAGTTCTGGAGCTAAGTCAGGAAAGTATGCTGTGGAGATCAAGAGACAAGCTGGATGGCGAGACGTTTCACGTATATGATATATTTTCCGCTGCGTATGGTTTACTGCAAATTCAGTTTCCATGTGAACAAGTTATCATAACTGCTTAGTATTGTGTTTTTTTGATGTTGCTGTTGATGTATATATAAAACAATTACAGTTTTCTTTTGTATAAGATAAGTCATTTATCTATTATATATCGTTCCGCTGTGATTGTGAGATTCTTGTTTCTATTTCTTATTCTATCTTCTTCTTCTTTAAAACCCTAACGATTTAGTTTTCCAGCATTCGATTGTTCGGCATTTGATACAATGGACGTATTGATGTCGTTTTTCGAGCATCGAAAAAACGGATCGTTACAGTTTGGTACCAGAGCTTAGGTTGGCGATATACCTAGGCTTTGGTGGGGGAATTACTCTTTAGAAATAGATTCAGTAGTACTCCAGAATGATTTTAAGTGTATTAATAGATATGAGCGCATATTTGTTAGTGAATATAAAAATTGGTTTTATATTGTGTCGACTTATCGGCTGAGTGTTTATGAATTCTGGTCGATAAATGGAACCCCATTTTATCGATAGGGGTTTCTAAACTCTTAAACAAGATAAACCGTGTAACGAAATGTAAATTTTTGCCGTTTATATATTTAATTAATTGAATTTTCATGAAATTTAAAAAAAATAAAATTTTGAAATAAAAATTTGATATTTGAAATGCATCTAGTTACAACTGGTAAATTTTCGTCCGAAAATATGAAGTTTATTTTCGTGCGTAAATTTATTTCAATTTAGTCAGTTAGGAATTGATGAAAATAAAATGTTTTCGAAACCTAAATATTTCTATATAGAAAAATTGTAAATCATCTTCTGAGCAAGGCGTCATTTGTCGTTTTTCAAAATTCGGACTTCTTTAGCTCCGTCGATTTTAATTTTCTTCATTTTTGCAGCATTTTCCGCTAGTAGAAAATTCGAATTTCAAATCGTACCACTGATATTTGTATACCGTTTTGACCATCTCGTCATGCTAAACTCTATGGTATATTCAATGGTGCGTTTCGGTGTCCGATACGCGGTGGAAAAATCGGTACGCGATTCCGTATCGGTACCGGTTTTGGTGCCTTTTGGTTTTTGTAGTTTTCAATATTCCACTATGAAAACAAATAGCCATTTACATTTCATATTCCCAAAGTTTAAAGCGTACCTGACTTTTCGTTTCGAAATTGTTCATGTCTTTTGGTTCCAACTCATTCTGTTCAGTTATGCTATGAAAAAAGAAAAAAAGAAAATTATATATAAAAGAAAAAATTGTATGCCGACACTTTCTTTTTCATTCCTCCACCCTTACCTTCAAACTTGCATCTCTTCCTCTCCCATTCTATTATTCATTAAAAAGGGAAGTGAAATATATCTCAGGTTATTCATGGATAATAGCATAATACATCTTTTTATGCAGGTCAGGACTATACAAAACATGAACAATATAAAGTCGGAGTTGGTATCATTGTAATAACTAATATGTATCTAACTGCTATGGGATCAACTCCTGGGCATGATTCACTTGAGCTTCTTATTTCAAAGGAAAAGCTGCTTATTATAAATATCACTCTCATGTCCTTGAACAGTGATGAGCCTTGTGCAGTAATTTCTTTTTTCCCGAAATATCAATGAACGGAAAAGAAAAATAGTGGCCTGAAGCTCACATCTTTGTTCAACCTAGCTTTCCTCTCCACCACTTCACGTTGCAACCTACTATGGCCTTACACCACCATTCTCTCACTAGCCGCACCACTCTCCAGCCTACACCCAGTCGCCACCCTCGCCTGCGCCTCCGCGCAATCCAACCTCCGCCATCTCATCGTGTCTCCCACCAGCCCAACCTCTCCATCATGGTGCAGGCAGCACGCGTGGCCGACCTCACCGGAGCCAGCGCCACGTTCCACCATCGGCTAATCCCCTCTCTACGTGCATGCGCGCAACCAGGCCCTCCCTTCCTCCATGTGAACCATCTCCCCACCGAGACAAGCATGCATCCATTCTTCCCTTACTCCTCTCTCCAGCCATTCACCGAGTAAGCTTCTCTGTTATATATAAAGTTATATATATCATATGTTAAAAGATATATTTTTATAAGCTATGTTGTATTTTGTGAAAATAGTTTTTATAAATATATATAGGTTAGCCTATGTACTTTGTTGCATAAGTGCTGTAGCTTGAGTCATGCCTTAGTACATTTGCTGTATAACTATTTGCTATATGCATTGATTTCAAGATAATTTTTACGTAATATATATAAATGTTAGGGTAATGCATGCTTTATCTTTTGACATGCTTTCTTTTTTTTCGCCCAGCTGTACTATCTTCATTTGAATTGTAAGTTATGTATATATACAAGTTATATCTTACTAACATAAGTTCATTTGCAAAGTACTAAAAAAAGAAAAAAAACGTGTCAGGTTATAAGCACAGTGAATATTAAGTTATAATATATATTGTACCAAAGCTTGCAACATGTGTCAGGTATTTTATTTATACATTATAAAGCTATGATGGTTTTATATAGATTTACAGTTGAATTGTTTAAGTATTATATTATATACGTTTATATTTTATTTTTGTACATTCTGTTCTGTTGACTTTATACGTATAAGTAATATATATGATGTTCGCATAAAATAGATTTGAGTTATATGTGTTTAGTTTAGTGTGTATATATATATATTGTATAAAGTTGCATAATATTTTCATATAGCCTTTGTTATAAAGGTTTATATTAATTTAAAATGCGAGTTTTACTTAGTCTATTTGAGTTTCCGCATGGTTATAGTTATATTCATAATTCGCTTGTATATGAAACTAAGCTAAGTTATATGAGTTAAGTTATATATATGTTAAACATAGATTTTAAACCTTCTACTGTTAAGTTATGTATATTATAATAAATAGTTTATCAATTGTACAGTTTTGTATGGATATTATATATATAATCTGATTTTTTTTTTTTTTTTAGATTTGTTTTATTTTAAAGCACATATTTGAAATGTTGGAATTTTATATCTATTTATATCTTATTTATGTGTGTTTTTAACCATATACAGGGCTTTGAGAAAATGTATAATAGTATATTTGACATTCCATTTTAATATATTCTAATCGTTCATCGATTTTTGTCTATCAGTTTGTCCGTCAAGTTCGTATCTATCTAGCTTTGATTGTGCTTGAATTCGGAACTCAACTTCATTGTCTATTCATCATCTCTAGCCTCGAAAGGTGAGCAATCACTCACGATTAATGTTATTTTATTTATTAAATTTTATTTCAATTGAAACGACAATTGAAATATGCTGCTGTTAGCTATTTACACTGTTATATATGTTATTACCTGTATTAGTTCACCTGTGACATCTGACACCATTATCTGTTATTTTATGTGATGATAATCCAGTTTGGCTGATAAATGATTGATTGTTTGAAGTTGATATTGGATGTTAAATTGTTAATGTATGAAGTGATAAATGATTTACAATTGAAATTGACGTAGGAGTTAACGAATTTAAATTGATAAATGTGATGAATTGGATTAGTTAAATTTGTATAATATGACCCCTTTGAATGTTAAATAAATTGACATGTAGAAATATGGTTAATTACACCTTGAACCATTTAAAGGTATGTTATTTAAATTGATGTAGTATGGAATTGAATAATAGATATCAAGTGAAGAACCGTATACACATTAGTGTAATAATCTTTAATCTACATGAAATGGTAGTGTAGTTTCTAGAAATAATTATATTGATTTGCAAAAATAACAATGTGAATTAATACGATTATTTCAAGATTATCGGAACAAATTATTGGATTGGTATTGATGGTTGCTATTGCTTGTTTATTTACTTTGACACCATCCCAGTTATCACACGGCAAGTTCCCTTTGCTATGCTTTGATTTTTGAATTGAAATGGAATCAGGTTGAAATGATAAATACCCAAATTAAACTTTGACTTAGCATAGAGAATTAAATAAACCCGAATGGTCAATAATTTGATTTTAAAAATAAAATAAAGTTTTAGTTGAATAATTAATAAGTATTTGAAATAAAGATGGAATCTGAATATTTATGAAAGAAAAAATGTTGATATTAAATAATCTGAAGCAAAATATTAACATAATAGTTGATAAAAGAACATTGTTTTAAAATTAATTATTTAATAATTAAGTTTGGAATTATTTAATAATTAAGATTTGAATTATGTAATAATTAGGTTTTGGAATTATATAATAATCAAAATTTGAAATTATTAATTAAGTTTTGAAATTATTTAATCATTAAATAAGGCTGAATTATTTAATAATTAAATAAAATTAGATTCTTTAATAAGTCAAATTGAACTTCTTGAATAAGTGAAATTGAGTTTCTTTATTTGAGTTTGAAATTTGTAACTAAGTAAATAAATAAGTGAAATTTAATTTCTTGAACAAGAAATAAAAATGTGATTTATTGGAATTAATGTAAGACTTGAAATTTAAAGAATTTGATTTGTCGAATTTAATTTAATTCAATTTTTAGGTTTGAGATAATGGAATTGAACTTAAGTAATTGATTTAATGAATTGGTAATTAAATGGAAATTGTTTGAATGATAAATTAATTTAACGAATATTGAATGAAATCGATAAGTGAGTTTAAATTGATTTGAACGTTAAATTGAGTTTATTTTAAAAGATTACGGAATGAAATTTATATATGAATTTGAATCAATATTTGAATTGTTTAAATTAAATTTTTAAATTGAATTATAGAAATTTGGAATGGAAATTTGGAGGTTTTGAAATGTAAGTTATGAAAATTATTTTAGAAAGACAAATGGAATGTTGATTTATAAACTCTAATTGAAATTGAATTTGATTTGGTTTTGAAATTTATTAAACGGCCAATCGGTGTAATAATTACTAAAGGTATCAAAGAAACCGGAATCGGTTATGGACATACTCTCTGTCTAAACCAAAAACCACTTTAATAAATATACGCGGAGTGTGATCCAGAATGAAGTGATTAGAATGATGTACGTGATGACTGAAGAAAGAGAACGATAATGGATAGCCTTGACATTTGTGTCAAATTGGAAATGACTAAAACAGGAGCGGTGCTGGGCCAAATGAGGTTAGCCACCTCGAGCGAACACATTTCTTCGTAAACTACTCATTACTTGTTATTGATTGGTGCACCCTCGAATTTTGGGATTGTTGTTTCGCGGTGTTGCGATCGTTGCGGCGATGCGTTCTCACCAGTCCGGATCAGGCAAACGGTAGTTTCATTACCTTGGGTATAGCCTCATGTGCCTTGTCATACTTGTATCCCTATATACGCAACCACTACGAATTTGTTTTGTGTTATACCTATGGAGTACTTCCTGATATCCCACTAGTTTACGGTGGAGTTTACAGTACTGTATAGACTATAACGTTTATGTAAATTGTGTTAAGGGGGATAATGGTAATGCCTTAACACTATTTTGATACTTTATATTACTGATAAGCATTATCTATTTAGCGTATATTACTACATAGTAGATAGTTTAACGGATCCTTAGAGGATGGTTACTCCAACGTCCTTTGAGTTACTTGTATTTCAGTTGTCATTTCACTTGAGTTGGATTTATTGATATAAGAATATTAATCCTTACTTGAGTGTTTTGTGTTTTGCTTTAGGTCGGGTCAGACTGAGTGGTTCAGCTTTTGAGACTCACCTTTGGAGTTGGAGCTTCACCTGGAGATCCAACTTTCAGATATTCAGTAGATTCCAGTGATATATTCTGACTCTTGTATTTGACTATTGTATTCGAGACTTCTGTTGTAACTTATTTAACTCTGTTATATATATATATATATATATATATATATATATATATATATATATAGTAGCTTCATGAACTACTATCTTTTGCTTCTGCTACATATTTATTACTCTGTGTCTGTGATCTGTGATTATTTATTTACGGTATATCTGAGTTTTTCCAAATTTAAATTAACAATTCGGTATTTTGAATTATTCAAGTCCGACATGTGCGGATGTTAATAGTCCAAAATAGCGGGTCGTTACAAACCGACACAGTATTGCTTTAAAATAGGGTAAATGAAATAATTTTTCCCAAAATATTTTTGTATATAAAAGAAATAATTTTCCGTAAATTATTATAGTATATATATGGTTGCTTGGCTGCTAGGGAATGATAATATTAAACTATTGTCATTGTTATAAAGAAATTTAAAATAGGGATTGAAACCATAACCAAAGGTTAAGGAATAAATTAAGATAACAAAATGGAATTTGAATTGTAAATGTGATTTATAAAATTAAAATAAGATGCGAAAGTAATTTTTGATAGGGATTAAAAGATTTAGGATTGAAATTTCAAAAGATTAAATTCCTTTGATTTGAAAATGGTTTTCAAAAGGTTTGGAAAATAATGGTGAAATTTTTGGGGAAAAATATTTTTGAATTGGATATGAAATCTGGTGGGATTTGGAATTTAAAATATTAGAAAAAATATTTTTGAAGGGATAAAAGCACTAAACTCTTTTCGGCATTTGGAAGATAATTCCGATGAAGATCGCGACATCATCGGTGTTCATTTTTGAGTTTCCAAGGAAGGAATTGCTACCAAAATGTTTTGAATTGGGAATATTTGCGAAAGTGAGTTTGATTTTGAAATAGCTTGATTTTGGATACAATTGATTTCAAAAATTATTTGGAAATACTTAAGTGATTATTTAAACTCTGGAATCTTATTTAAAAATGGTTATGAAATATTTTTAAGTTTAAAAACTTATAAGGATTTGCAAAAGATTAATTGGAATGGGCAAGCAAATAAATTGAAAATGAATATTGGGCTGATATTTAATTTAAAATTGTGTAAGTAAAGTGAATTTGTGGAACTAAGTCAAAGTAGACTAAAAATAAAATTAAGTTTGGAAATAGAAACCATTGAGATTTAAAAATAAATTAGTATGTGGAACTAATTAAAGAAATGGGTTTGAGAAAAGTTGAATAGAATTCAATATTTAATTTGATTTGGAAATAAATTTTGAATTGAAGATAAAAATTGAATTCGGAATGGGATTAAAGATTTGACTCAAATAAAATGATGATATGGATTAGATATGAATGAAGATAGTTGATAAAAATTCAGAATTTTAAGATAAATTGGATTCAAATGCAATTGAAAAGCAAGTGAATATAAGTGGATATAAAACCAAAGTGATGAAGTAGAAAATAAATATAAGAAGTGTATATAATGCTTATATTGAACTTAAGTAATAAATGGTGAAATTCTTAAATAAATTTATATGGGAGAAATATTCCAAGTTAATAATGTGTGAAGGTTTAATAAAGATGTATGAAATGATAATTGTGAATAAGTGAATAGAGATCAAAATAAATGTGAATAAAAGAAAAGGGAATTCATATAGCTTATAATCAATTAGAATAAATACGTAGGGTGTGTGTATATTATTTTATTCGCATAATGATTTGATCAGATTCGAGCACAGAATTTTGAGATAATTATATAGATCCGAGTTAGGATTTTTCACTCGATTTTTGACAGCGAACCCTAGATATGGATTTTTGGTTGATTATGGAAATTCTCTATCATAGTTTACGGCTACACAAGGAGAATGATGGTTTCTAATCAAAAAACCAGATCTGAGTCCGCACTAGGAAGTCGGATGGATGATGCTCGTTCGGAAGTGAAATTGTGGGGTCGAGTGAGCGATCAGATTTGGTATTGCATACGAAAGATATATGGACATCGTACGGGTTTGAATGAAATAACTATTTTTTTTAGCAAAGCCAGCCTGTTTTTATAGTGGACAGTCCACTTAAATTATAACAGAGTCAAATTACAATGAAGAATGAAAATGATAAATCACGATACAATCTAAGAAGAAAATAACTGATCAGCATAACCACCCATAAACCAATAAAAAAAAACGCGATAGCTACAGGGGAATTTTCAAAAGAAGTTGAGAAAGAGAGGAAGAAGACCGCGCAAATCTTCTCATGTTCCTTTCGTCCCATATCACAGCTATCGTAAGCTTGAGGTAGGTGAGAATTCGTTTGGTCGATATCGTTTTCCACCTAGTTATATTGAAAATCCTAATCCATTCCAGCTTAAAATCTCGATGCGGAGGTCTCTCGTGAATTCTATGAAGAACTTCCTTCCATAACTGAAAAGAAAAGTGGCAATTGAAGAATAAATGCCCTACATTTTCCGCAGCTCTGTTGCAAAGAATGCAGAGCGAGTGATCGATTAATTGCCTTCTAACAAGATTGTCTTGAGTGTGTATTGCATTCATCAGGCATTTCCAAAGCAGCAGATTGTGCTTTTGTTTAGATCCAAACTTCCATATTCGAGCGTGCCAAGGAAAAGAGGAATCATAATGCATTTGGATTATAGTTCTGTAAACAATGGATATGCTGTGATGAATACCATTCCAGCTGATCCCACCTTGATCCACATGCTTATAAGCATCAGTAATAGAGGACCATAGGTTATTTAGCTCAGGCGAACTAACATGAGGTAATTGCAGCACACCATCTATAAAAAAATCATTAGCATTAGCATTGATGGGTATTCCAGAGTTAAGTAAAAGGATATAGTCTATATGTTGAGATAGAATCATTCCTGGAGCACACCAAGGGGAGTACCAAAAAGAGTTCACAGTATTGCACTGCACCATAGGCAAATAATAACTTCTATTAGCCAAAAGTTTTTTCCATAAAAAGCTATCAGAATTTTTAGCTTCCATAGTCCAATAATTTCCACCCTTAAGATTGTATTGCCTATTCCATTTTTCCCACATCCCCATACTACTACTGAGCAATTTGTTAACAAGCTGAGAAGTAGTTGCAATGTTCCAAAGTTTTAGATTAATAATACCCAGGCCACCCTTGTTTAAAGGTACAATTATTTTCTTGTAGGCAATAGGAATGAGTTTAGTGGAAAAAATATTTCCATGCCATAGGAAATGATTAAAGGCTCTATTCAGCATATTAATAAGTTTATAAGGAATTATGAAAAGTTTAAAATAATAAGCACACATAGCTGAGGCAACACTCTGGATGATGACAAGTCTACCAGCTTGCGAGATTTTAGTACCATTATAATTATTAAGCTTATTAGTTATTTTTTCATATAAAGGAAGACATTGAGCATTGGAAATTCTTGCCTTACACATAGGAGCACCAAGGTGCATTGCATTTTGATCAATAGCTTGCAGCCCAGAAACATGAAGTATATTCTGGAAAATGACATTTGAAACCCCTGCAATACTTATTTGAGACTTACTTTTATTTATTTTTAGGCCTGTCATTTGATTAAAAATATGTAAGGTAGTAAAAACATTTGTTACAGATTTAATGTTTGGTTTAGTGAAAAGAAGGAGATCATCAGCAAACATTAAAGTAGATATTTGAAATTTTTGACACTTTGGGTGATAATCAATATTTTTTTTATGGCATTCCACACCAATTAATTGGGTAAGAACCTCCATAACTAAAATAAAAAGAGAAGAGGATATAGGATCCCCTTGCCTAATTCCTTTATGCATTTTAAAATAACCAAATGATTCACCACTTATAGATAAGGAGACATTAACAGTAGATATGCATGTATATATCCAAGCTAAGAAAGGCAAAGGAAAGTTCATCTTGGACATAATGGATATGATAGCCTCCCAACTAATTGAATCATAAGCTTTATGGATATCCAACTTCATAAAACATCTAGGAGAAATATTTTTCCTATTGTAGCCTTTAATTAGTTCCTGGGAAAGTAATATATTATCTATAATTGATCTTCCAGCAACAAAACCATTTTGATTAGGGGATATTATTCCAGCAAGGCAATTTTTCATTCTAGCAGATAATATTTTAGCAATACATTTATATATTACATTACAACAGGCAATGGGCCTGAACTCAGATACAGATTGAGGCATGTTAACTTTTGGAATAAGGGCTAGCTTGGTATGGTTTATGCCTTTCAGCAGTGTATTAGTTTTAAAGAAATGTTGGATAGCTTTACAAAAGTCATGTTTTATAATATGCCAACATTTTTGAAAAAACAAAGCAGAAAAACCATCCGGACCAGGAGAGCTAGTAGTTTTCATATTGAAGATGGAATCATGAATTTCTTCTGGGGTGATGAGCTTAATTAAAATATTAGCTTGATCATTAGAAATATTACCAATAGGTAATTCATTAATGACATGAATATTAGTAACTTCGTCAGTTTTAGAAAAAAGAAAATGGTAATAATCAAGGAAAGATTGCTTTATACTTGAATGGGTGTTAACTTCAAAACCATGTCTATCTTTAATCCTATGGATTAAAGCAGCAGCTTTCTTAATTTTCAGAGAGTTGTGGAATATTTTAGTGTTCCTATCTCCCCCTTTATCCCAATTAATTTTGTTTTTTTCCCGGAGCATTTTAAGTTCAGTTTTGATAGCTATTTTCAGATTTTTTGTAAGTTCACTGACTTTATTAGATATAGCTATATTACTAGGATCAGTTTGCAATTGGATATGAGTATCACTAAGAACAGTGCTTATTTTGGTGGAGAGAAGACTACCAGACCCATATTTATTTAAAGACCATCTTTTAATGGAGACTTTACAATCTTTAAGCTTCGATTGTAGAATGTACATAGGATTTCCAAATTTTGGTGTGTCCCATGCCTGTTCAATTAGAGGAAAAAATTCAGGGTCATCAATCCAACTATTAAAAAAGTTAAAGGAAGAATGACCTTTATTACTTCTGTTTCCCCAGTCCAAAATGATAGGACTATGATCAGATAAGGAAGAAGAAGGGAAAATAGAAATTAAAGAAGGCCAAGCATTGAAAGCAGCTATGTTAAAATAAGAACGATCTAATTTGCAAAAAGTTCTAATACCTGATCTGCTACAATTATTCCAAGTGTAAAACATACCAGATTTAGGAATCTCATGAAGGTGAGCAAGAATAATAGCATTATTAAGAGGAGCAACATCCACCAGAGTCAATGGTAATCCTCCCATCTTATCCTCTGAATGTTGCATACAATTAAAATCTCCAAGGCACAACCAGGGTAATACAGTGTGCAAGGAAGGAAGGATATCAAGAAAGCACTGCCTATTAGCTTTTATGTTATCTGCATAGATAAAAGTAGAGTTAAAATTAAAGTTAGTAGGAATGTGATTTATATTGCAGTGTATGAATTGTCTGTGAGTTTCAGTAACATCAATTGTGTATAACTGAGGATTCCATAAGATCAACAGTCTCCCAAAAGGAGCAACTGAATGATTGTGTATAATATCCCATCCAGGAGCAATTCTTTTAGCAAAGAAGGTAGATTCTGCCTCAGAATATTTGGTTTCACTAATGCATATCATTCCTAGATTGTTGCCTTTAATAAGCATTTTAATTTCATAAACTTTGGCTTCATCATGTCCTCCTCTTATATTCCAGTATCCAATGTTGTCTAGCATCATAATTATTTATATTTGTTGGCAGATTGCCGAGTGAATCTTTGTGGCCCTTTTAGCATAGCAGAGGAATTTTTATTTTTATTTTTTTTTGAATTTTTTGCAGTGAGCCTAGCCATAATTTGTTCTTGATTGTATTCATATCCTTCATTCATGTCATCTTCTGAGCAAAAGTCAGCATCTGATGATGAACTCATGTTGCCTTCAAAATTGTCATCCTTTGAAGGAGTGAATAGAGGAATATTTTGTGGAGGCTTTAATTTTGCATATGGGCTAACAGACTTGTTAGCAATAGAGTTTAAATCAGCTGTAGCTTCTGCACTAGTAATTCTATTCTGAGACACTGGAATGGAATTAAGAGATGTTGCCTCCGTTTCCTTATGCTTGCCTTTATTAGTGTCTTGCTGATGTTTACTTAATTCAGTTTCTTTTTGAAATTGGGTCTTTTGAGATATGTTGTTAATTTCAGTGGTATCTCTCTGTTGATAAACCAATTTATCAGGATCTACCCTCAAATTGCTTGATGTTCCCGCTTCCTTTTCTATTAATTCTCCTTCTTCTATTTCTGAAAGAATTGCAAAAGCATTACATGTTTCAATCTGAGTAACATTTTGTAACTGTGATTCTATGTCTGAACTAATAGTGTTCATAACATTATTCTTTTTTGTTATGTCTGATTCCACTCCTTTGTTGTTCACTTGAGTAGTCTTAGGCTTCCATTTTTGTTGTCTATTCTTCACATTATCACCAATAATATTTCTTTGCCATGAAGCTTTATTTTTATTAGTTGGTTCTGACTCATTTACCTGGACACCTTTTTTACTGCTAACTTTCTCTTCACTAATACTTTTGTCCATATCACAATTATTGGTAGAGTGACCAAAAACTTTACAAGCAGTGCATATCAAAGGCCTCCAATTATACTCAATGTATACTTTTTGACTTGTCTCTACTCCATCTCCTATTAATAAAAATTCTGGCAACTCTTTTTCCGGTGATATTTCAACCAAACACTTTGCATATTCCATTCTTTCCCTCTTTTCAGTAGCTTCATTGAAACAGATAAGCTTCCCCAAATGACAGGCTATCCAATTAATTCCAATTAGTGTCCAAGCTATATGGGGAATGTTATATAGTTGTATCCATATAGGAACAGATTTTACTTGAGATTGCACTGAACCAAAAGCAGGTTTCCACGTAGTTATTACAAACATTTGACCTCTAATAAAAGAAGGATCTGCACGAAGAACAGTTTGTTTGTCCTCAAGACAAGAAAACTTAATGAAATAATTTGCACCGTCTGATTTGATGTCATATGAACCTTTCAGTTTCCATGTTTTTTTAAAATGTGATACCACTGCCATATAATTGACTGGCACACCCAAAAAAAACCCCACTAGGTATCCCTCCCAAAAATTCATACCTTCAGACATCAATACATCAGGTGGAGGAAGCGGCGAACCACGATAATCAATATTGAATTCTAATGGAGTATATGTTCCCGCATTCCTAGGCTTCGAAGCAAACAGAGAAGACCATGACTTCATCAGAGAATCAGAATGAGCAATTGATAGATCTGCCTGATGAGAAGAACCTGGGTCAGGAGGAATAGGAGGAGGAGGGTCAAGAGCAGGAGATAAAGAGGCGGAATTAGTCGGGAGGAGCGAGGGGGAAGAAGAAGAAGGTAACGGAATGTCAGATATAGCCGTTACAGTAGAAGCCATTGTTTTGATGTTTGAGTTTGAAATTCTTAAGTTGAATGAAAACTTTGGGGACAGGGAGACTATGTCGCCCTGACCTTTGGTTAAGCCGGTTTTATAAGTGGCCGTGCACTATGCCTCATACTTGTGGCCGCTGGGATTCGATCCGGTGCCACTACAACTACATGCAGCAACTCCACTATGTCTTAACCACTGGACCACTATGTGCAAAATGATTTTGAATGCTGTAATTGGACACTATTGCCAGTAGAATATACTGGTGTGTTAAAGGCAAAGGATAAATTAGGATTTTTGATTTCAAAGATAAATTTGATTAGCTTGACAAAAAGGTATGCATTTAAATTTCTGCATGAAATTTGATGATTTTCTGGGCTAGCCACTTGGCTTTTTGGTTTTCTTTTGAAATCTGGGGGCTCGTTGTGGCGTTTTGTAGTCGTACTGCGCTAGCCGTGCAAAGGAGACACTGGCAAAAAAATTCGAAGATTTAGGGAGTTAGAAATTTTTTGAGAAATTTGGATAATTTAAAATTTGAATTTAATTTAAAATTTGAATTATTGAGAAAATAATATTGTTTGGAACTTATGGTTGAGTTTGGAAAGTTAGTAAGGATGATGGGTCTTTAATAATAAGAATTGTTTTGGAAAGTTGAAACTAAAGGGTTTTGGGGTGTTGTGAAAACTATTTGGTTGTGGGAAAAATAGTTAACGGGTTATGGATCATTCATCTTCACTAGTAATTTCGAGGTCGAAATTCTTTTAAGGGGGGAAGAATGTGATGACCCGGAATTTTGGAGATTTGAAATTGGAACATTTAATTGATTTTAAATATTTGAAAGTTGGTTTAACTTGAATTCAAATATCACTATCTATTTGGCAATTAAATTATTGAATTTAATTATTGAGAATTGGGTAAATTATTGAATCTTCAGTTTTATTCTTGTTAAAAATATTTTAAAGGCTTAGAAAATTCATATTGATGATACTGAAGATAATAGAAGTTTTAAATTTGAATTTGGAAGTGTTTTGTTAAGTTTTGAAAATATATTGTTTAAATCGATATTTAAAAATAGCCTTGCGGGGCACAGTCTCGGAATTCGACGAAACCAATTTCATTGGATCCGTAATGGTGTATAATTATCGAATTTCAATTTTCGTATTGTTTGAAGTGATCATGTGACCATACGGATTGTAAATGCGCTGAAATTTGTATCGAAAATTCAGTTCAATAACTAGTCTAGAAAGCTATATTCTCCATACGATCGAATTAGGGCTCGAAACCTTTTCCATTACGTTCGAATATGGGTTTAACATTATATACGCCTAGCGGCACTCCTCGAATGGATATCGAGATTTTGAGTTGCGTTAATCGAGACGATTTAAATTTGAATTTTGAATATAAATAATATAATAAAAATACTGTAGCAAACAGACACGTTGAGAAAATTTAACACGTGTCCTTTGTAGTACAACATGCATCTGCTTCCTTTAATTTTCTAGCCGTACATTATAAAAGAAAAATCGAATTCCTTTGCAAACGAAGAAACTATTTTTCGTTCAAAATCAAGTTCATTGGCAAACAAAAATCATTTTCGTTCAATTCAAAAATAATGGCCAAAACCTTTTGAAATTGAAAATCGTGAACAATATTTCTCTTCTTCTTTTCACCTTCATTAATTCACGAATTCAAAATCCCCAAATTTTAAAACCAATTCAAAGAAAGAAAAAAAAATCGAAAGCTTGATTATTCCTCTGCGGTTCGAGGATGACTGGAAGGCCGTGGCATTGATTAATGGATCCCAAACGGCGAGCTACGACACTGGGCTTGTGGAGGCTCGCGAGGAAGGTTTGGGTTGTGGCATTGGTTTGGATTGTCGACGCGCGCAAAGCAGTCAGCTAGGTGGGCGAGACATCGATCGGTCAAAGTTGCAATGGTTGCAGTTTACTTCCGTTGTTGACTAAATTAACTGGGTCTGGCGAGAACTCGGGTGTTTATGGTTCTATGAGTAGGCATCTGAAGTTTGGGTAAGTTAGATTTGCCATCCTCAAGTGTACTTGAAAAACACAGCTTTTAGGTTTTTTGGTACTCAAACTTCACATTTTAGTCGACTAAAATACATAATTCATGTCTAATGCTTTTGCAAATTTGGAATTTGTGTATTCATTCATTGAAAAAAAAATTCCTTATCCGGTAAAAAGGAAAAAAACCAGTAGAGAAGAAAATCAATTGATTTATCAGTTTGATGACTCTAATAGGACTAGCGAATTATGTTCTGGTGATAGCAGAATTTGCTCTTTTTTTCAAGTGTTGAGTTAAGCAATTACACATGATTCTGTTTTTTTAATTTAACAAACATATATGTATATATATACACATTTTAAATTTACTAGTTTATTTTAAAAACAATGTATTAAGGTAATCGACTTGTTTAACTGGTCATTTAATAATTTTAGTTACTAAAAGATTTTTAAAGAAAGGGAAATTGTTTAAAACTAAATTTATTAGTTTAGAACCAAAGTGTTAGTTAAGTTAAATAAGTAATTAATTGTTCGATCAATTTAAATAGTAATAAATCTTGAATTGTTTATACAACATCAAAAAAAATCGTGAATACAAGCTGGGATGAAAATGGATTGCAAACAAAAGCAAAAGTGAGATCTTCTCACTCACATCTGGATACGGTCGATTTAAATACTTAAAATTTAAAATATTGGTTGATTGCTTGTATAGATGTGTATATATAGTAGTATAAATATATATATATTGGAGTGATTGATTTCCCACATTATATAGCGGATGGGACCCTATACGTCCCGCATAATAGCGGATGACCCTATATACCGTGATATTACACCCCGAAGTGGAATAGGTATTTTACATTGTGCTAACATCTGTAGATGCAGGGAAACAAGTTGGAGGGATCCAACTAGATTCCTCAAATCTTTTACTTTATTTCATATGCTGTGATATGATTTATTTATAATTTGTGATTTATTATATTGGTAATTAAAGTTGTTGAAGGCTATGGTTTGGCCGAATATATTTTGGTATTTTTAAGATACCAGAAATATAAAAATTGAATTTTTGGAAGGAAATTAAAGTAGAGAATTTTTAAGTAAAATAATTTTAGAAAATTGATAAATTAAAAGAAGGAATTTGGAACAGATTTTAAATGGTTTAGGGGAAATAAAGGGAGAATTTTGAAATCAAGCATGAAATTAGTTTTTCTGTTTTGAATGGAATTTAAATCATAAATATAGGTGTGAATATTGGATTAATGGGTTTTGAAATAAATTTGTATAAGTAAAGGAGGAAATTTTAAATGGAGTCAATTTTGGAAATCGATTTGGAAATTGTTTTAGTGTTTGAAAGTAAATTTTGATAATTGATTTAGTGTTTGAAACCGTGTTTTGAAAAGAAAGATGAGACTATGGAATTTAAAAACTGGATTTATAAAGTGGAATAAGATATTAGTGGATATTTGGAAAATATAAATTCACGATGGAATTTATAAAGGAATGGGTAGTTTGTTTTAAAATTAAATATTGGTTTATTTTGAAACTGTGGAAAGAAAATTTACAAAATTTGGGACGTAAATTGAGATAAATCGAGAAGTATTTATTAATTGATTAAAATGGACTATTTTGGAATGGAAAGTGAATTTTCCCTAAAAAGCCAAGTACGTTTTCATACCAGATTTTTAAGTATAAGATAAAAGTTTTAAAGTTGTTTTAAAAGAATGTTATTTGAGAAATTATTTATTTAAGTTGTTTAAAAATTTTTAAAGGTAAATATTTTATTAAATTAGTTATAGCAGTAATTATTTCAAAAGGCTAATTGGTATTATGATTTAAAAAAGATAATTATTAATATTTAGATTTTATAAAATAGTTTTATTTTAAATATAGTTGGGCTAAAGTTTTTATTTGGAAAACTTGCACAGAATTCAATAACTTTTATTTTTAAATTTGTTTGGCTTAAGTTTTCATGAAAAATTATAATTAAATCTCATAACTAGTATTTTAAATAAAGTGTTTTAAATAGTTTTTATTCTAAGTATTTTAAAGTATATATCTTTAGGTAAAGTGATTTAAATTATTTTAAAATCCAAAGCATTTAGTCTTGGCAAATTTTCAGTGGAAATAAACAATGTTTGGAAATTTATTCCACGAGAGAAAAGTAGTTTGAAATTTTTTTTTCAAAGGATTGAAGTATGGAAATATATCTTGCAAAGATATTTATAAATAAATAGATAATTTAAGGAAATTATTATTTCTGATGGAACTTATTCTACGAGAGAAAGGTGATTAGAAAACTGTTTTCAAAAAGGGTTGAAGTGTTGAAAAATTTATATCTTGCGAAGATATTTTGAAATAAATAATTTAGGAAATTATTTAAATTTAATAGTTGTTTATGGATGTTATTTGATAGTTAAATAACCGACTATCTATGACATTTGAATTTCGATGAGACCGGGGGCCGGATTCTAAATGGTTATCCGAAAACCACACCGAATCTTAAAGGTGGATCTTTTGTTTAAAAGATTAAAGATGGGAATTTGTTGTGGCTTAATTTAGATCTGAATGTATGTGCTTTTTTTTTTAAATAAGTGCTCATTATTCGGATAAGCCAGGAGAGGACATTAAGTCATAAAACCCATTACGAATAATGTTACAATGAAATGGAATCGCATTTAAAGATGGAGTTGAAGACCGGGTATTTTCGAAAACGAAAGGATTACCTGTTGATTGTCTCTGCACCGAGTTGCTCCGGTATAGAGATTACCTTATGTGATAGGGATTCCGGATGTGATTATGGGATATCCGGATTTGCAAGGACCTCTTTCCTTAATTGGAAGAAGTGCCTTCGGTTCCATTCAGAAGTGTCGTCGGTACCATTCTTTCCTTAATCCGGATTTGAGATATAAAGCTGGTTTCTATCAAATACATTTCTGTTTGGTGGCGGAGAATTTATTCTCTTAGCTTAACACCCTTCTCTGAGACGTACGAGCTCAGAGGTTATGTAGTTTATATTTACTAGTGATATATTCCCAATTTGGTGATGTGGCATGCTAAGTGCTGAACATTGGTTGATCGAAGCATGGCTTTTGTGAAAAGCGTAGCTTTGTGGGATGAGACTTCATCGGACCTCACCCCGAAAATGGTCGAAATAGGAAGGATGCAGCAAGGTTATGGGGGTCGCGCCGCTCAGGGTATGTGCATTTCCTTCTAGATAAAAAGCAGTATTCTGGTATGGAGCTTAGATATTTAACTTATGTGGATAAAAAGTGGTATTCTGGTATGGAGCCCAGATATTTACTTATGTGGTTGTTGGAACCGAGGCGCCTTGGTAAAGGTCGGTTACAACCGAGGGATGGTATACTCGTGACAGTTAGTTACCTAGTTATAGAGGTAACCTGGCCATGTGTTGGCAGAGATTCGGTTAGGTTCTCGGACGTCCCTCTAGAGGCGTACCCTTTTCAGAAAGGAAGTTCCTTAGTCATGACCATTTGTTGGAAATCCAATCACCCAATACCATCCCTGCACGGTTTTTAGTTGTATAACCTGCCATTTTTAAATGGTAGCTATAGTAGGCATACTATAATTGTACGTATGCTGGCTAAGAGTTATATTATACTTTTGAAATGTTTTCCACACTATGCACCAATAATAATACCAAAAGAATTTTCATGTATCAAGCATGTTTGACTACTATAAGGAGAAACCTTCACCAAGTGTGCGATTGCATTGTGCGTTTGTCAGGAGAGCTTATGGTAGTTTCATTTTCCAAAAAGCATAACAGATTTCTTTTTATTTCTTTTTATACAAATAACTGTTTTTAGATCTCACACCAGTCCTATGACTGACTCGAAGTTTATTGTTCCCTTTTCTAAACTCTGGGTGCCCTTAATTTTCCACACGGGCAGCCTAGAGTCAGGTTATCAGCAGTTTTGGAGCTAAGTCAGGAAAGTATGCTGTGGAGATCAGGAGATAAACTGGATGGCGAGACATATCACATATATGATGTATTATCCGCTGCGTATGGTTTGCTGCAAATTCAGTTTCCATGTGAACAAGTTATCATAACTACTCAGTCTTGTATTTTGTTGATGTTGTACTCTGTTGATGTATATATAAAACAATTACAGTTTTCTTTTGTATAAGATAAGTCATTTATCTATTATATATTGTTCCACTGCGATTGTGAGATTCTGATATTGTTTCTATTTCTTCTTCTATCTTCTTCTTCTTTAAAACCCTAACGATTTTATTTTTTCGGCATTCGACTATTCGGCATTTGATACAGTGGACGTACCGATGTCGATTTTCGGGCATCGAAAAAAATGATTCGTTATAGATTTCACAGATATAATATTTATGAAAATATTAATTTCATTCTAGGTATAATATTTATGAAAATATTAATTTTATTTTATAAAGGATATGAAGTTATTTGTTTATAAAAGATAAATGTTTTTAGAAATATATATAGTAATTTCATTTATGAAAGTTAAATAATTTCTATAAATATGTTATATGTAAGTATGGTCTAAACATGGTTTGTAAAACAAATATGAAGAAATAATATTTATTTGATATTAAGTCTACGTAATTTGATAGTATCTTTGAAAGATTTTTAAGTAAATGATAACTAATGGTAATAATTTAGAAATTGATAACATTAAGAGAATTAGGGATAATATTGATTTGGGTATTAATTAATGATGTTAGAATTGAATATAAATTAATTAAGAATGTTGATTTAAACATTAATTTATAATGATAGCTTAAGTAATTAATTTTCACCTTTATGTTGCTTATAAATATCTATGGTGGCCGTGCCTTGGTGTTTACATGATTGTTTGAATTACATGTAAATTATAATTATACTTATAAAGTAAGCAAATAAAGAGTCGCTATTTGTTCACTTTCATTGTTGCATGTGTTTAAGTCTTTTAAAGAGTGATAATTACATTTACATATTTGAATTCTTTGCATGCAAATGTGGTAGGCTTAAGATAAAGTCTTTGATGGAAATTGATGTGTACATAAATGCGCATATTTTTACTTACATATTTAATCTACTTTAATTTTAAATAAATGTCATAACTAGTTGATTTTACCTATTTAAAACCAAATTTCAAAAATGCTATCAAGTCATCATTCATGCATCTACATGGGGTAAAATAGTAATTTTGTGTATGATTTAATTTGTTAAAATTCATTTGCACATTTTATTTGTACAAATTTGGATGGAAAATGAAAGAGGTTCATGTATGTATGCATGCATAAAGGTTGGAAGACAAAGGAATGAAGAAATAAAAGAATTCATGAAATCATGGAGGACCCTACCCACCCACTAACCATAAACAACAATTAAGAGACAATGCACATGTTAATGGGATTAAAGTTATATACACATTTAATGGAGGATTAATTTTATGCTAATAATTATTTGAAGGTTACATTTCCTAAAGGGCAATTTGGATAGCTCAATAAAATATGGATTAGGGTTTTAGACATGTATAGATAACCCTCTTATGTTCATATAATGGAGTTTTAATCTTATTACTTCTTATGCAATGTGTAGCCACAAATTAAATGAGAAATAAAATGGATTCCTAAGCCTCTTCTTCTTCTTTTTCTATTTGCTTTTATTTCATGCTTACTTTTATTTACACGCTTTCTTCTATTTCATGTTTACAGATTAGCTTTCCTTTCATTGCAATTAGTGTTATTTTTATAGTAGTTTAGTTCTCTTTTTATTTTAATTAGCTTTTACTTTACTTGCTTTTCTATGTTGAAATTTACATGTGTTGAAATGATAACACAAATGAGAAGCTAAACCTCTTCAATTTAGGGGTAATGAAACTCTCGTAAATTATATAAATTCAACATATTCTATTGTTTATGATCTCTTTTCATGCTTCATGAAAAGTTAGATTATAATGTAAGTTTATTAGCAAATTTGACAGTCTATGTTGTGTTTCTGATTACAAATGGGCCGTGCTTAATCCAACATAAACACAGTTTACGTCATCTTCATACTAATTGTTGACCTATGTTACTAAACAAAATAGTAAATAGATCATGCTTAAAAGTGCTTTTTCTTCGACTTCATGTTCATTTTCATGACAATTAATAAGGGGATTTAGTTGTTGTATTAAAGTTTGATGGTTTAAGTTATGTTAATTAATAACATAAATAGACCATACTTATGATAAATACATCACTAATTCTACTTAGATTAAAATGAGAGATCATTTATAAAATTTTGTGTTGATTTATGTGAAAGTATGACAGTGGATTTACCTCTAAATTGTCTTTCAATCTCATATTTTTCATCATTTTTGTACAGTTTGATTTTAAAAAAACTTAAACACTTGGATTAATTTGATTGCGTAGAATTTGAGATCAATTCATTTCCCCGTGGATCGACCCGTACTCTCTACGTATTAAAATCGTATGTCGTGCGCTTGTGGTTATTTTATTACAATTTTTAATGGCGATTTTCTAACCGACGGGAAACACCGCCGTTAAACAACAAGTTTTTGGCACTGTTGCCGGGGAATAGATTCGATTTTAGTTTTACATTTCGAATATTTTTATATTATTTTATTGTGTGTTAATTTTGTGTATTGAATTTCATATTAAAAGAAGAATATTTTGTGTGTTGTGTGTTTGTTGTACGATTTGTGTTAGCATTTGATTTGTTTGCTTTTTTTTATTTACATTTGCAATTCTATTAGAAAAAGGAAAAAATTTCAAAATAAAAATATTTATTATTTGTATTACATTTACATTTTCGATTTTTATTTTACAAGTTTACATTTTCATTTTTTTTACAAAACAACTCTCTTCTCCAATGCATCTGTCCCCTCTACCTCTTCACCACTTCAAACTACTACCATAACATCCCCCTGTCCTCTTCATTCACCTGCTCCTCTGTCACCTTCCTACACAACTACAAAGTAACATAAACCACTGCTCGATCACCTATCTTCTCTGACCCACTGCCTTCACTCCATCTTCAACAACCTTCTATCTACTCGTTGCACTTCATTGTGCATAACTATGCATATAAACTTGCATAACAGTGCATATATACTTGCTTCTGTGTGTTTGCGCCAAAATTGGTCACAAACCCCAAATACCGTGAAAGCACCAGTGTATGAACACAAACCAATGATATTCAAGCACAAATATCAGATCTCAGCAAATATCAAACAGCAATTCAGAAATAATGAACAAAGACACAAGATTTATAGTGGTTCGGCTATCTCCGGCCTACGTCCACTTCAAAGTTTTATCCTTTTATTGATGGTCCTTGCTGATTACAGATGATTACAGTAGTTGTAATGAAAAATTTCGAATACAATAATTGTATTGAAGGGTAGAAATGAGTCCGGCAGAGTCTCGACATCCAATGGCAAAACGATCCTTTTTCTGTAGGCTTTTGGGTGCTATTTATAGGCGTAGGAGGCTTAGATCTCGCTCAAACTCCGGGAGACTTTTTCTGGCACATGAGTGGGCCCACGCAACCGACCCCACCAAGTTTCGACTCAGTCTGTGATCGATATGAAGTGACTTCGTATCCATCAAAAAATGATCCAATCGAGCTGAAACTTGGCAGGAGCATTCCTTACCTTGTATGCAAGCTGCTGTGAAAATTTCGTTGCATTTGGATCAGTGGATCTTGAGTTATGATCGATTCGAAATTGGGTTTTCCGTTGGTTGTCGTATTCGAATCCATCTGTTTGACTCCATTACTTTCGACTCCATCAGAAGCACGCACGCGCAATGACGTGGCGTTATCTTCTCGGATCGATTCGAATATCATGGCGTGTTGACTCCACGTGATGCGCCGAGTTGAACGCTTCCTTCCTAGAGACGCGCACGTATCCACGCTTGCACGTGTCCATCACTCCTTCATGTACTTCAACTGTTTGCTCTCATATCGATCGCAGCGGAGTATTTCGTATCGATCCGATCGATACGAAAATGTTGAATGCTATCGATACGAATGAAAGGCCAACAGATGGGTACGAAACCATACTCGATGATGGATACGAACGAAGCCTTACCTGATGGATACGAGCGAGATTTTAGCTGATGGATACGAAAATGCCAAAGTCTATCTGCTATCGATACGAGAGTATCAATTCGAAGCATGCCACCTCTTCCCATCCTAACTGATACGAAACCATTGAGCCGTGTCCATGATGATCGATACGAACAGTATCGATTCGAAGTCCTTCACCCTGCTTTGCCTTTGATCGATACGAACACTATCGAGTCGAACCAACACTTGATCGATGCGAACTTCATTGAGCCGAACCCATGCCGATCGATACGAACCGTATCGATACGAAACCCTTATCTCTGGTCGATACGAAGTGCATCGATTCGAACCACCATCTTCCTGATCAATGCGAAATGCATCGATACGAACCAATCCTATACACCGATGGATACGAACTACATGTCCTTCCTACCTTGTGTCGATCATTTCTCCTTCATACGAACTCCGATTAACCTAAAATTTGAAACATAGCCTCTCCTAGTCCTCATCATCATCTCCAGTCGATTCTGTCCCGATCGGAGCCAAAACAAATTTTGACGATATCAATTGCGGCCTCGATTCCAATCGATCCCCAATCCTAGTATCCATCATTCCTTGCCAATTTGTTGATATTCCAGCCTTGACAAAAAGGTGGGATAACATTTGCCTCCCAAAACATGCTTTGTCGTAAGAAGGCGTGTTTTGAATAGTTCCAAATCCGATATCCAAAGGTCATATCCAAAGTATGTCATCGTGGACTTCTCCGAGTCGATGCCCAATTCCAAATCCAATAACCAAAGGCTTAGCCGATTCCATATCCATCCGAACACGACAACCGAGTCGTAATCCATCCTTATCCGATAGCCAATAACCGAATCTGGGACCTCTCTAGGTCGATATCCAAATCCATAAACTCTTCGGGCTCTTGCCGAGCGCAATCCACACTTGACGACCGCGGTCTAGTGTCCCTAGACGTTGAGCTAACCTCTTCGGGTTCTTGCCAAACGCAATCCACACCTGATGACCATGGTCCAGTGTCCCTGGACGTTGAGCTAACCTCTCTGGGTTCTTGCCAAGCGTAATCCATACTTGACGACCGCGGTCCAGTGCCCCTGGATGTTGTATAATACCATGGCTTAAGTCCTAAGCCGAATCCTAGTCTCTCCAGACCCTTGTTGAGCATAGTCCATACTCAACGACCTGAAACAATAATCGATAATATGGGGCCTAAGTCCTAGGCCGAATCCTGGTCTCTCTGGACCCTTGTTGAGCATAGTCCATACTCAACGACCTGAAATAATAATCGATAATATGGGGCCTAAGTCCTAGACGAATCTTGGTCTCTCCGGAACTTGTTGAGCATAGTCCATACTCAACGACCTGAATGAGTCAATTTACCACGTTCGGGCAAAGCGACTCACCCCTTGCCAGGCATAATCCATGCCCGACGACCTTTTATCAAAAACCAGATAAAAATCCAATCAAAATACAATCCAAAATCCAAATCAAGACCAGAAAATCGGAAATCCAAACCAGCATCCAAAACAGAAACCAACCGTCCAAAGGAAAATCCAAATCAGAAAGAAAACAAAATCAGGAGTTCAATCCAAACTCCAAAATCAAACCAGAAAAGGCAGTGTCCAAACCGAAAGCAAACGAAAACCAGGAGTTCTATCCAAACTCCAAAACCAAATCCAAAAAGAAAAACAGTGTCCAGTCCAAAAGCAAAAGATAAATTTCACAAACCATAGCATCACAGTTTATCATCATTCAGAGCATGCCTAGGGGCTATCTCTGTCCGCATACATGTGTAAATGACTTGGTTGCTTGCCAGTAGTTCGCTACTTATTTCATATTATCCTGGTCAGTGGATAATCAATCGACCATCATTCTTGGGCCTCCCACAATCATGGCTTGAGGTAGGCGGCGGTTGCTCCTGCTCCTCCATTGCATTCCGAGTTCCGACATATTGTGGCAACAGTCCCTTCCTGACATGCTCCTCGATTATATCCTTTAAATGCCTGCAGCTGTTGGTGTTGTGTCCATTCAAATCATGGAAGAGACAGTGCCTTCCTGATGTCCTCTCCCGTTTTGATGGTTCTCTCCTAGCCGGCCTTCGGTAGGGAAGGCGATTCCGAGTATCCAGGTATATCCGCTCCAGCTTCTCGTTCAATCCTGTGTATATAGAAAACTTTGGATCCTTCCATCGCATCCTATTTTTTCAAGAATCATCGTCCAACTTTCCTTTTCCTTTGTCTTTATCCGAACCTTTGCTGGATGGTCCTCCACCCTCAGTTGCGTTTATCTCCTTCAACTTTAAATCCATACTCGCATCTTCTTGCCGAAGGAACCTCTCCGCCTCGTGAAAGAATTCCTCGAGATCCTGTGGGGGGATCTCGTATCAGAGATACCTTGAAATCTGAATCCTCCCTGACTCCTGATACTGCCGCCATTAAAACCATCGATGGATCAGGCCGATCCACCGAAGCAACCGCCGCATTGAATCGAGTTAGAAAATCTCTAAGCGATTCATCCATCCTTTGCTTTACCGATGTCAATGTCATCACATTCTTCGGCCTCTTGATGTGAACCCGAAACTGTCCCAAAAACCTATCTACCAATTCCTTCCAAGTCCTGATAGATCCTTCTCCCAGCTGCCTAAACCACAGTGCAGTTAAGTCCGTCAAGTACAAAGGGAAGCATCGGTCCATCACTTCCTCTGATGCCCCCAGCACCTCTATGTGTCTGGTATGCCTCATCAAGTGATCAGTCGGGTCTGCCTTGCCATCATATACCTCTACGCTAGGTAACTTAAACTTAGGTGGATTCTGAGCCATCCTTATTTCCCGAGCGAACGGACTCCTGTTCACTCCATCCAAGTCTCTGTTGGTCAAACCACCTCGCACAGTTTTCCTGATTATCTCTACTAATCCAGTATTGTCTGTCAGGGGTTGCCCCCCTACCCCCGAGGGAACTCTGGCACATATTCCTCGTGTGGCTTAGCAACGTTGGCCCTAGCCTGTTGAACTCCTTCCAAAGGTCCTCCTGTGTTGGACCCTGTGGGCCTGCCCCCAAGCCCTTGTTGATTGCCCTCTGGGTCTGTATCCTGTCCTCCATTGGGTTCCACAACCCTAGTCCCCTGTCCTACATCCATAGACGCTGTAGCTATTCCTAAGTTCTGCATCCCTGCAGCTCTCATTTGCTCAAGGAAAGTCTGCATCATTTCCTTTTGGCTCTTCAACAATCTCTCTTGCAAAGAATTTGCCATAGCTTCCATTTCATCCCTGGTGATGTAGATGGATGCATGTCCTTCTCCTGCTCCAGAGGATGCCTCATGGCTTCCTCCTTGTTGGCTTCTCTCAGCCCTTTGCCTTCTGCTATTTTTCCTAGTCATTGTCCTCAAATCAAAACTCCTCAAACTCTTCAAATCTGAACTTCAAATCCCATGTAGCGGGTGCTAGTCCCTCTCAATGAAAGCACCAAATTGTTTGCGCCAAAATTGGTCACAAACCCCAAATACTGTGAAAGCACCAGCGTATGAACACAAACCAATGATGTTCAAGCACAAATATTAGATCTCAGCAAATATCAAACAGCAATTCAGAAATAATGAACAAAGACACAAGATTTATAATGGTTCGGCTATCTCCGGCCTACGTCCACTTCAAAGTTTTATCCTTTTATTGATGGTCCTTGCTGATTACAGATGATTACAGCAGTTGTAATGAAGAATTTTGAATACAATAATTATACTGAAGGGTAGAAATGAGTCCGGCAGAGTCTGGACGTCCAATGGCAAAAAGAACCTTTTTCTGTAGGCTTCTGGGTGCTATTTATAGGCGTAAGAGGCTTAGATCTTGCTCAAACTCCGGAAGACTTTTTTTGGCATGTGAGTGGCCCCACGCTACCGACCCCACCAAGTTTCGACTCGATCTGTGATCGATACGAAGTGACTTCGTATCCATCAAAAAATGATCCAATCGAGCTGAAACTTGGCAGGAACATTCCTTACCTTGTATGCAAGCTGCTGTGAAAATTTCGTTGCATTTGGATCAGTGGATCTTGAGTTATGATCGATTCGAAATTGGGTTTTCCGTTGGCTGTCGTATTCGAATCCATCTGTTCGACTCCATTACTTTCGACTCCATCAGAAGCACGCGCGTGCAATGACATGGCGCTATCTTCCCGGATCGATTCAAATATCACGGCGCGTTGACTCCACGTGATGCGCCGAGTTGAACGCTTCCTTCCTAGAGACGCGCACGTATCCACGCGTCAGGCTTGCACGTGTCCATCACTCCTTCATGTACTTCAACTGTTTGCTCTCGTATCGATCACAGGGGAGTATTTCGCATCGATCCGATCGATACAAAAATGTTGAATGCTATCGATACGAATGAAAGGCCAACAATGGGTACGAAACCATACTCGGTAATGGATACGAACGAAGCTGTAACAACCCGCATTTTTAAAATAATAAAATAAGATATTTTATTGTAAATTTACCAATGTAAACTTGGTTAAAAATCTTAATTATGTTATTAGAGTGATTCATAAATTTCGTTATGAAGAAATTATAAGTTGGAGAGCTAAAATCTATTTTAAACATGTTTTACATTTTTGTACAAACCTGAAAAGGTCCATTTTCAATAAATTATTTGAAGTGACTAACGACCATAAAAATGATTGATTTTAGTTTCATTGCAAAGATTAAGTCTTGTACTTAATTTTTGAAAATAAGTTTGCATTTTTATGAGCTTTGGTTTAGGAGATATTATTTTTCAAAGATAGACTTAAAAGGTGTTTTGTGTGTGTTTAAAATAGTGAAAAATTGATTTATTAATAGATTTGGGCTCAAATCTCCAACTTAAGCCCATCTACAAGTGAAGATCAGACAACTCTTCTCTTCTTTGCTCTGTACGTTCATTACATTTCTCAAAAACTTAAAACCAGAAAAATTAAACTCCTCTTTCTACAACTCTTTTCACCAAACCCTACCTGTTCCAAAAATCATAATAAATCAAGTAAATTCTCAAAAATTCTAAAATTTGGACATATTATTGCTGATATGTTCCAGCACCTCTGCTCCAAATTTTGTGGCAATTGGTTTAGTTTTGATGGGTCAAAGATCTTGTTTTCTCTAGTGGTTTTCGGGTTAGATCTAGGCTGAAAACGAAGGTCAGTATAAAATTCATAACTAATTGTAGAAAAATCATAAAAATATGAAATTTTGGTATGTTGTTCTAACCTCATGAATACACCTTCTACAAAATTTCGTAGGAAAACACTTAGTTTTGGTATGCTAAACCCATGCTGCACTGAGGAGGAAAACTCAGATTTTTTTCAGTGATTCGTTTGTTTGTTGATGCATGCGATTTGGAAGATGATAAGGTGAGTTTTGAACACTCACATCTATCTCTAATGATTAGGCTATGAAATGATTGTTTTTTTCTACATGCTAATTTATTGTATGATGGTTGTTATGATGTAAGAGTTAAATTGGTTGATTTGGTTGCTTAACATTATGTCAATTTAGATTCATTAAATTGAGTTGAAAATGATGGTTAAAGAATATGAAATCTGTACCAATTGGTCTTGTTTTTGGCTTTGAAATTCTATACATATAATCTAGACTAATATTAAAAGCTGCTGTAAAAAGTTTGAGTGAAAAAGATTAAATTTCGAATTTATATGATTTTTGCAAAGTGGGTATATGTAAACTGAAATTTACAAATCTGAGTTGAAAATGATGGTTAAAGAATATGAAATCTGTACCAATTGGTCTTGTTTTTGGCTTTGAAATTCCATACGTATAATCTAGACTAATATTAAAAGCTACTGTAAAAAGTTTGATGAAAAAGATTAAATTTCGAATTTATATGATTTTTGAAAAGTGGGTATACGTAAACTGAAATTTACAAATCTGAGTTGAAAATGATGGTTAAAGAATATGAAATCTGTACCAATTGGTCATGTTTTTGGATTTGAAGTTCAACACATATAATCCAGACTAATATTCAAAGCTAGTGTAAAAAGATTGAGCGAAAAAGATTAAATTTCGAATTTATATGATTTTTGTAAAGTGGGTATATGTAAACTGAAATTTACAAATCTGAGTTGAAAATGGTGATTAAAGAAGATGAAATCCGTACCAATTGGTTAGGTTTTTGGCTCTGAAATTCTATACATATAATCTATACTAATATTCAAAGCTACTTGAAAAATTTTGAGTGAAAAAGATTAAATTTTGAATTTATATGATTTTTACAAAGTGAGTATATGTAAACTGAGATTTACAAATCTGAGTTTAAAATGGTTGTTAAAGAATATGAAATCTGCACCACTTGGTTAGGAATTTAACTTTGAAATTTTCTATAAATAAAATAAACTGACATTCAAAGTTACTATAAAAAGTTTGAGTCACTTGCCTAAGTGTGTTTAAATGTGTGTTATCCTTACCTTTATTCTGTTGTTTTGCACAGTTTCTTCTGTATTTTCAGAGATGAATTATGATGTTTTCAAAAGAATGTTTATACATTAGAAAGCCGACATTCTATGATGATTTTAATTTGCAATGTTTTTGATTTATTCGAGTTTTATTTGAGAAAACTCAGTTGAATTTGAATTGATTTCGATGATTTCGTGCACGGATTTTATAATCGATTTCAAGATGATATTTGAATTACACGTTTTTGCACATTTCGAGCGAATGAGAAGGAGAATTAAACGGTTTGGTAAAACACATGGTATGGGACACGTGCGTTTATCTTATCGGTTAATTCCCGACTTGTCCGTTTAATCGTTTTGGCCTACGGGTCTAGTTTACCGATGATATGAGGTGAACCTTTTACTGCTTTGAGTGTGAAATTTACTAGCGGTTAGTAAACCGTTTAGTGCGAACGGGTGGTATGGGACACACGTTAACACTTTTCGGGTTTCTTTCCGAGAGTTTGTGACACATTTTCCCGTTGGCGTGCCAGTACTGGACCTTCAGGTCATTTCCCATTGCGGCGTATTTGTCTTCGGATGTTTGCCATTGCGGTGTATTTGTCTTCGGACGTTTGCCATTGCGGCGTATTTGCTATTGCGGCGTATTTGTCTTTAGACGTTTGCCTTTGGGCGAGGTACCAATCATGTGAAACAGTACTCGGCAAAAATAGCACGTGCAAAACCTTTTTGAGATGATTTTTACCCTTGTGTGTCGTCATTTTGGAATCGGTCCTTTGAACCATTCGGTGGCGATTGCTTTGGGATTTTTGGACTCTTGGGAGTTCTTTTGAGATTTTCGTTGCCTACACTGGCGTGTTGAGATTTGCCTTTTGGCGTATATATACACATATATACATACATACATACATATATATATATATATATATATATATATATTGAGATTGCCTATTGGCGCTATTTTTGAGATTTGCTTTTTGGCGTTGTATGAGATTTTTATCTCTTTGTCGACATTTGCCTTATGGCTTATGTCGAGATGGCTTTTGCTTATGTTTTCTTGGAGTTGCCGATATGGCGGGTTTGGGAATTACTCTTTTAGGAGTTTACATTTTGCTATTCCCTAAACCATTCTTATTGATTTATGATTGCCGATGATACGAGGCATGCTACATTTTAGCGATTCATGAGATTTTGTGTTTTATGCTTATTGAAGCAATAGAGTTTTATCACCTAGTATAACCATATATATCATACATGTTCTGTATCCTCCATATGACTATAGTCTGCTTTCTTATGGTTTCTTCTTATTTAAGAAGAATATCACTATGCCCTTATGCTCTATTATTCTATATCACCTTTTACTGATTCATTTAGCTAGACTGACCCGTGTATTTTATACTCGGGTCAGACCGAGGTGTTTTAGGTTAGGAACTTTTGGACTTAGCATATTCTGCTTCTGCATGGACTATTCGGCTAGCTTTTTTTTATAGCTTTTTGTGTAGTCCTTTTTGGTTTGCTACTCTAATATGAATATTCTTTTGACTCGTGTTTGTACTGTGGTCGTCATACCACATATGTGATGTATCATTTTGTATACTTTGTGATGTATCTGTGTATGTGTGTATCTATGGAATTAACTACTGTTCTGTGATGTGTTTTACATTTGAGTTATTGTATTTTGTTCTGATAGATCCTATAGCCACCTATGGCTTTGTATTAAGTATTTATTGGATATGTCGATCCACTTGAATCAGGAAAAAATGGCATTGTCGACGTATTCAATAGATATTTAAGACAAGGCTATAAATGGTCGCTCCTATCCAGCCCTATTCTCTACATTAGCAGACAGTATTACCCAGTAATGCTCTTTGTTAATGTGGGTCTCGGGGTGGGGCGTTACAGCTTGGTATCAGAGCTGAGCTCGGAACAAAATATGATAAACACAGAATAGAAACACATATTACAGTACATCCAAATATAATACAAGTGATAACATAGTTTCCCACTATCGTATTCCTCAATCGTGCCTTTAGTCTTTTCATTTTCTTAGAATGGATAATAAGTTTGAAAACATTATAAGGGTTTTAAATATCACTATTTTTAAAATAGTAAAAATTAGACCTCAGATGGCTTAGATTTAAATTATATGTTTTGATCCTTAGTGATTAGAGTTGCGCGGCGGAAATAGCGTGACTGTTTTTGCTGGGCAAATTTAATGCTTTGTTTTTAATAAATGCTTGTTTGGCTGATAATTTCATGAATGTGTGTTAGCATAGTAATTGTTGAAATAATATTGAGTAGATGATATAATTGAGAGTTAGAACCTACTCGATGCAAATGATAAGAACTTGCGGTGTGTTCAAGTTGTAGCTACCGCAATAATTATTAGAAAGATTAAATTTTGAAAATGAAATTTAATCCATAAGTGGTATTTAACCAAAGGTTAAAATGAAATAAAAATATAATGTTTAAGAATTTCATGGATGCATTTTAAAGAAGTAAAATTAATAAAAGAATTTTTTTTTGGAAAGAAAGCATCCATGTGAATGGAAAATCTTTCTAACAAGAGATATACTTAAGTATATGCTTGATTGTTTTATGAATTGATTGTATGGTTTTATAATTAGAAAACGTTTTATGTTTTGAAAATAAACATTGTTATAACCAAGTTTAAGGTTCCTTAAGAAATCAAAACAGGTTTTATAATTTCTTGTGTCAATTGGCTAATAAGTATTTTAAGAATTCTGGTCGATGCGTCTGATCAGCGTTATCGATGGGGATTCCTAAACGCTTATGAGGCGATGTGATACATGCTTTTGAAATGGCAATAAATAATATTTACTAGTATGGATGTTGAACGCAAAATATATAGATATTGCAATGATTTTGAAAATTCTAAATTTCCATTTGAGATAAGTATTTTATATATATACTTAAGGACTTATGGAAATAGTGTGACATAGAGGGCAATGGAGAGGCAATGTTGATCTTGGTCAACTTTGCAGTCCTTGAAATGTCATTCACTACAAATGAATTAGTTAGATGTTACCATTTTATAAACTGATAATTGGAAAATTTGAATATGGTTTCATTTAAATAAATTGTATTCATTATTGGTTATAGTAAATGTTTGTGAAATTTTACATACATGGAAAATTTAGAATGCTTAAGTAAGCTTTTGGGTAAAGCATTTTGGAAAATATTACCTTGTGCTAATTCATTTATATGGCAAATAATTTTAATTAAGGAAATTCTTTAATCGGATGAAAATATCATGTGATAGTGATTAATAAAACAAAGTATTCAAATTAGGAAAATGAATTGTTTAGAAAACCAAAATATTGATTGGAATGAGGTTTAGAAAAAAGTTTTCTTTGTAAACCATGTTGAAAGTTTGTTGTATAAATTATAGTGTAATTCTAGATGTCTTAGCATTTCGAAGAAAAGGATCATATAATAAATGTTTTAGAGAAAAAAAATTTGATCTAGAATTATGTAGTGTGGATTTAATTATGGTTTGAAAATTTTGACAATAAAAGGGTCTTGTGTCGAAAATTTTTGATTAAAATGTGCTGTTAAAAACAGCGATAACTTATGATTTACATATCAAAATGAGTCCATACTTTTTGCAAAAGAGACTAATTTCAGTAAGCTAGAAATCATATTTGTATCATTTTTGAAAATTTTGCAATTTGGTTATTCAAAAATGAGTTTGAAAACTGATGGACATTTCTGTCCTCTTTTATAATTTCTGAGTTTAAAGTTGAAAGTAAATTGGTCATAACTTTTAACCATAAATCTAATTATGTTGATTCTTTTTGCAGTAGAAAGAAAATTCTCTAAGAAAAAACTTTCGTTTTAATCAGTTTTTCAGGTTTTGAAGTTTTCTGGGTTGAAATCAGGTTTTAAACAGAGACATAATCGCTGCCCTGAAAAATATTTTCTGTGCTAAAACAGTGTTTGTAATTTGGGCACAACTTATTCATTTCTTATCGGATTTTGAAAATCTTTGATGTTTTGGAAATCTCAGCCAGTATTCTTCAAGTCTCATTTATTATGTATTGAAATTTTTTTAAATTAAGATGGTCGAAAATGCACATCTCTTTCGCTGTCCCGAGATAAAGCGACAAAGATATTGAAATTTTGAAACTGAGAATTGATTTGGACATAACTTTTTATTGGTTTATCCAAATTCAACGGTATTACCCTTTTTGGAAAGCTAGAAACATAATGAATATTTTTCATTTGAAGTAAATTGCAAGATTTTAAAATTTGCTAGGCCTAAAACGTAGTTTTCTATCGCTGTCCTACATCGCTTACATACATTTTTGAAAGATCTAAACCAAATAAAATTATAATAACTCATACCACATATTATATATATGATCCGAAAGTTGCTTGGAAAGTCAATTCAATATGTAATACATCATTTTATGAAACTCGTCATTATACTTTCGTTGTGAGTGAGTTTTTATGTTATGGTTAGAAACTTGTTTGATGTCAATAATAATTGAGAACTATTATATCATTATATACATATTGTGAATTTTCGAAACGTTAATCGCGCAAAGGAGACTTTGGTGAATTTATTTATTTATTTATTTTATTTTCTTCAAAAATATAAAGGTGTTAGAATTTTTTTAGAACTTGGTAAATTTTTGCTAATTAAAATTTGATAAGAAAACTTTATATTGTTTTCATAAGATTACCATAAGTAATGTACAAAGTGGATTTACAAAGAGGATTATAGACTTTTCTCTTAATTGGAATTGCGAGGACGCAATTTCTTTAAGGGGGGAAGTCTATAACAACCCGCATTTTTAAAATAATAAAATAAGATATTTTATTGTAAATTTACCAATGTAAACTTGGTTAAAAATCTTAATTATGTTATTAGAGTGATTCATAAATTTCGTTATGAAGAAATTATAAGTTGGAGAGCTAAAATCTATTTTAAACATGTTTTACATTTTTTAACAAACCTGAAAATGTCCATTTTCAATAAATTATTTGAAGTGACTAACGACCATAAAAATGATTGATTTTAGTTTCATTGCAAAGATTAAGTCTTGTACTTAATTTTTGAAAATAAGTTTGCATTTTTATGAGCTTTGGTTTAGGAGATATTATTTTTCAAAGATAGACTTAAAAGGTGTTTTGTGTGTGTTTAAAATAGTGAAAAATTGATTTATTAATAGATTTGGGCTCAAATCTCCAACCTAAGCCCATCTACAAGTGAAGATCAGACAACTCTTCTCTTCTTTGCTCTGTACGTTCATTACATTTCTCAAAAACTTAAAACCAGAAAAATTAAACTCCTCTTTCTACAACTCTTTTCACCAAACCCTACCTGTTCCAAAAATCATAATAAATCAAGTAAATTCTCAAAAATTCTAAAATTTGGATATATTATTGCTGATATGTTCCAGCACCTCTGCTCCAAATTTTGTGGCAATTGGTTTAGTTTTGATGGGTCAAAGATCTTGTTTTCTCTAGTGGTTTTCGGGTTAGATCTAGGCTGAAAACGAAGGTCAGTATAAAATTCATAACTAATTGTAGAAAAATCATAAAAATATGAAATTTTGGTATGTTGTTCTAACCTCATGAATACACCTTCTACAAAATTTCGTAGGAAAACACTTAGTTTTGGTATGCTAAACCCATGCTGCACTGAGGAGGAAAACTCAGATTTTTTTCAGTGATTCGTTTGTTTGTTGATGCATGCGATTTGGAAGATGATAAGGTGAGTTTTGAACACTCACATCTATCTCTAATGATTAGGCTATGAAATGATTGTTTTTTTCTACATGCTAATTTATTGTATGATGGTTGTTATGATGTAAGAGTTAAATTGGTTGATTTGGTTGCTTAACATTATGTCAATTTAGATTCATTAAATTGAGTTGAAAATGATGGTTAAAGAATATGAAATCTGTACCAATTGGTCTTGTTTTTGGCTTTGAAATTCTATACATATAATCTAGACTAATATTAAAAGCTGCTATAAAAAGTTTGAGTGAAAAAGATTAAATTTCGAATTTATATGATTTTTGCAAAGTGGGTATATGTAAACTGAAATTTACAAATCTGAGTTGAAAATGATGGTTAAAGAATATGAAATCTGTACCAATTGGTCTTGTTTTTGGCTTTGAAATTCCATACGTATAATCTAGACTAATATTAAAAGCTACTGTAAAAAGTTTGAGTGAAAAAGATTAAATTTCGAATTTATATGATTTTTGAAAAGTGGGTATATGTAAACTGAAATTTACAAATCTGAGTTGAAAATGATGGTTAAAGAATATGAAATCTGTACCAATTGGTCATGTTTTTGGATTTGAAATTCAACACATATAATCCAGACTAATATTCAAAGCTACTATAAAAAGATTGAGCGAAAAAGATTAAATTTCGAATTTATATGATTTTTGTAAAGTGGGTATATGTAAAGTGAAATTTACAAATCTGAGTTGAAAATGGTGATTAAAGAAGATGAAATCCGTACCAATTGGTTAGGTTTTTGGCTCTGAAATTCTATATATATAATCTAGACTAATATTCAAAGCTACTTGAAAAAGTTTGAGTGAAAAAGATTAAATTTCGAATTTATATGAATTTTACAAAGTGAGTATATGTTAACTGAGATTTACAAATCTGAGTTTAAAATGGTTGTTAAAGAATATGAAATCTGCACCACTTGGTTAGGAATTTAACTTTGAAATTTTCTATAAATAAAATAAACTGACATTCAAAGTTACTATAAAAAGTTTGAGTCACTTGCCTAAGTGTGTTTAAATGTGTGTTATCCTTAGCTTTATTCTGTTGTTTTGCACTGTTTCTTCTGTATTTTCAGAGATGAATTATGATGTTTTCAGAAGAATGTCTATACATTAGAAAGCCGACATTCTATGATGATTTTAATTTGCAATGTTTTTGATTTATTTGAGTTCTATTTGAGAAAACTCAGTTGAATTTGAATTGATTTCGATAATTTCGTGCACGGATTTTATAATCGATTTCAAGATGATATTTGAATTACACGTTTTTGCACATTTCGAGCGAATGAGAAGGAGAATTAAACGGTTTGGTAAAACACGTGGTATGGGACACGTGCGTTTATCTTATCGGTTAATTCCCGACTTGTCCGTTTGATCGTTTTGGCCTACGGGTCTAGTTTACCGATGATATGAGGTGAACCTTTTACTGCTTTGAGTGTGAAATTTACTAGCGGTTAGTAAACCGTTTAGTGCGAACGGGTGGTATGGGACACATGTTAACACATTTCGGGTTTCTTTCCGAGAGTTTGTGACACATTTGCCTGTTGGCGTGCCAGTACTGGACCTTCGGGTCATTTGCCATTGCGGCGTATTTGTCTTCGGAAGTTTGCCATTGCGGCGTATTTGTCTTCGGACGTTTGCCATTGCGGCGTATTTGCCATTGCGGCGTATTTGTCTTTTGACGTTTGCCTTTGGGCGAGGTACCTATCATGTGAAACAGTACTCGGCAAAAATAGCACGTGCAAAACTTTTTTGAGATGATTTTTACCCTTGTGTGTCGTCATTTTGGAATCGGTCCTATGAACCATTCGTTGGCGATTGCTTTGGGATTTTTTGACTCTTGGGAGTTCTTTTGAGATTTTCATTGCCTACACTGGCGTGTTGAGATTTGCCTTTTGGCGTGTGTGTGTGTGTGTGTGTGTATTGAGATTGCCTATTGGCGCTATTTTTCAGATTTGCTTTTTGGCGTTGTATGAGATTTTTATCTCTTTGTCGACATTTGCCTTATGGCTTATGTCGAGATGACTTTTGCTTATGTTTTCTTGGAGTTGCCGATATGGCGGGTTTGGGAATTACTCTTTTAGGAGTTTACATTTTGCTATTCCCTAAACCATTCTTATTGATTTATGATTGCTGATGATATGAGGCATGCTACATTTTAGCGATTCATGAGATTTTGTGTTTTATGCTTATTGAAGCAATAGAGTTTTATCACCTAGTATAACCATATATGTCATACATGTTCTGTATCCTCCATATGACTATAGTCTGCTTTCTTATGGTTTCTTCTTATTTAAGAAGAATATCACTATGCCTTTATGCTCTATTATTCTACTATCACCTTTTACTGATTCATTTAGCTAGACTGACCCGTGTATTTTATACTCGGGTCAGACCGAGGTGTTTTAGGTTAGGAACTTTTGGACTTAGCATATTCTGCTTCTGCATGGACTATTCGGCTAGCTTTTTTTTGTTATAGCTTTTTGTGTAGTCCTTTTTGGTTTGCTACTCTAATATGAATATTCTTTTGACTCGTGTTTGTACTGTGGTCGTCATACCACATATGTGATGTATCATTTTGTATACTTTATGATGTATCTGTGTATGTGTGTATCTATGGAATTAACTACTGTTCTGTGATGTATTTTACATTTGAGTTATTGTATTTTGTTCTGATAGATCCTATAGCCACCTATGGCTTTGTATTAAGTATTTATTGGATATGTCGATCCACTTGAATCAGGAAAAAATGGCATTGTCGACGTATTCAATAGATATTTAAGACAAGGCTATAGATGGTCGCTCCTATCCAGCCCTATTCTCTACATTAGCAGATAGTATTACCCAGTAATGCTCTTTGTTAATGTGGGTCTCGGGGTGGGGCGTTACAGAAGCCTTACCTGATGGATACGAGCGAGATTTTACCTGATGGATACGAAAATGCCAAAGTCCATCTGCTATCGATACGAGAGTATCGATTCGAAGCATGCCACCTCTTCCCATCCTGACTGATACGAAACCAATGAGCCGTGTCCATGACGATCGATACGAACAGTATCGATTCGAAGTCCTTCACCCTACTTTGCCTTTGATCGATACGAACACTATCGAGTTGAACAAACACCTGATCGATGCGAACTTCATTGAGCCGAACCCATGCCGATCGATACGAACCGTATCGAAACGAAACCCTTATCTCTGATCGATACGAAGTGCATCGATTCGAACCACCAACTTCCTAATCAATGCGAAACGCATCGATACGAACCAATCCTATACACCAATGGATACGAACTTCATGTCCTTCCTACCTTGCATCGATCATATCTCCTTCATACGAACTCCGATTAACCTGAAATTTGAAACATAGCCTCTCCTAGTCCTCATCATCATCTCCAGTCGATTCCGTCCCGATCGAAGCGGAACCAAATTTTGACGATATCAATTGCGGCCTTGATTCCAATCGATCTCCAATCCCAGTATCCATCATTCCTTTCCAATTTGTTGATATTCCAACCTTCACCAAAAGGTGGGATAACACTGTGCATCTTCTTCCATCACTAAATTGCCATAACACTGCAACTTTCCTCAACTTCATCACAAACATCACAATAATGCCATCACTTCAACATCAACACATCCTTACTGCACATCCTTACTACTGCACCTACCGCCAACACTGCTCCTCCCATCACCTCATCAACCATTCACATCACTATTGCATATAACTTCAATCATCACATAAAACTTCACTCATCCAACATACAATTTACAACTTTTCTTCACAGCTACCAAACAACATACATCAAATACCCAGTGCTATCATCCACGATACTGCCATCATCCTACATTTCCCTTCCTTGATTCACAAACCATTCTTTAACACCTTCTTGTACACCCTGCAAACTTTTGCACAACTACCATCATCAGTACAACCCTGCCTACTTCCTCTCTCTGCCAAAACTTCACTGCCCTGCACAGAAACAAAAGCTGCATACAAACTGCCATACTCTGTGAAAACTTCTTGCAAACTGCTCGCTGCCCATTAACACACTCCTTGTAACAACCAAACTGTGCCATCCATTTCTACTTGTATCTTGCCTTCAACATACCAACCAACCCATAACAACTTGCCATTCATACAACAGTACAACCTCTAGAACCCCATCATTTATGCATATTCCTTTGCACTGCCTCCTTCCACCATAGTGCAACCTGCTGTGCCTCCCCTTCTCCCCTTCATCACAGTGAACATACTCCATTACTGCACACTTCACCACCTCCTCTGACTAATACTACTTCACCACTTCACCATCTAACATCCTTTAACAACCTACAATCCCCTACCACAGCAAACCACTTCTCCATCTCAGCAACCCAACCTGCAATCGTGAACTCCCAATACTCCCTACTATACTGACTTTACCCAATTCACCTGAACTTACCATCCACCTACCACACTGCGACCATAACCAGAAACTACGAACAGCCACCATCAACTCGAAGTCATTACCGATTCCACAACCCACATAGCCAATCACCGAATCAACCAACTCGATTCGCCAATTCACAAACAGAAACCCTCCCTCATTCCATAGCTTGCTAACACCCTTACCCTACCCATAAACGAATTCAACTCCACGTGAAATTCATCCGCGACCAAATTGATCCAAGTCGCCATTTTTTTAGTTTTTTGTTATTTTCCGGTTAATAGTGGAAAATGGATAAAAAAGAAAAAAAATTAAATCAGGGCAAAGCGGTTTGGTAAAGTAAAATAATTAGGTTTTTTGGTATTGTTGGGATGATTTTAATTTTTATTAAGGAGATTTATTTTATTTTATTTTTTGGGGAAGAAAAACCAAAATGTTTGTTAAAAAATAAAAATAATCATTTTTTTCGTTGTATCATTATAAACAAAAACCTTTTTCGAATTTTCAGGTTGCAAATTACAGGTTGCAAAAGTATTACTTGCGGAAAGTTGCTCTACTTGCTAAAATAAAATTGATTGCTAAAAAATTCCCGCTTTAAAATAAATTGCTAATAATTATGCACGCTCCGGTATCGTGCTCTAATCACTTGTTTTCATTTTCATTGCATTATTTGTTGCTTGCATTTTTAAAATAATAATTCAAAAACAAAAACAAGAACAAAATCCATTCGTAGTTGATTGTTAATTCACATTTAATTTCTATTTTGCATTGATACCATCTTATTTTATTTTATAAGGGAAATACCCAAATCCACATAAGGTGGGGGATTTCATCCCCCCTTTTTTAGCCCATAAATTGCATATCATCCTAGAATTTGCTAATAATACGGTTAGACTTTGGACTTAAGGGTGTCATGAGCTCACCTAGGGCTTAATTGTACCATGACAAGTTGTCTTCTTTGAATAATTTATTTTCTTGGTGTCTAGGCTACGGTAGAGCAATAATCATTTATAAATATTAGGGTGATTCGTAAATATTATAGTAATTGTTTCTCCAAAGGTACTTAAACCTTCAGTTGCATTGCTACGGTGATTCGTGGTGCACTGATAACTCGTATCCATTACCTGGATAAGAAATATTTTGTTGAATTAAGATAAAGCGTGATTATACAATTTTGGGTAAGTAGCTACTAAGGATAGAAAATTTGTAATTAAGTCCTTGCGTTCATTTAGTTGCATTAGTTCATGCATATTAAAAAAACAAAAAAATCCAAAAAAAAGTTGTATATTTTACTTAACTTAGTTCTTATTTAATCCAAAATCAAAAGAAAAAAAATATGTTTAAGTCATTTCCTTTGAAAATTTTCAATCAAAATCAAAAAAATTCAAAACAACAAAAAACAAGAATTTTAATTTCGAAAATCCAAAAAAAATTAAGTAAATTTTTTTAGAAAAATAAAAATCAAAGAAAAATATATAAAATCTTTTAAAAAAACTTAAAAAAAGGAAAACCGTATAAAAAAGATTTTTTTTTTCAAAAGTTGGTAAATATTTTTCCTTATAAAAAAGACAAAATTTCACTTCATTTTCCAAACCTTACTTCTTTCTCTTAACACGATTCAAACTCCTTTCTCTTCCCTTATTCTTCTCGCTAGTGCATGAGTATTTGGACTCATGATGCTTCTACGAATTGTCGAACTCGGGACCCTTCTACAAATCGTTTAACTCAAATAAACAATCCTCCTGCAATGGAAAACGGGAACGTCCCTCGAACTCTCATAGACAGAATCCCAATAGAGTTTCTATTCCTTCTTGCATCACGCTACTTGCCCCAATGGGCAACCATTATGTAATTCATTCAAACCATATTGCCACCTTTTCAAAATTTGGCAATTTTGAACATGATGACCCATACATTTTCCTAACAAAATTCGAACAAGTTTGTGCAACCATTAAACTTCAATAACTTTGTGATAATGAAATCAAACGTTGATTAATTACATTTGATCTTACTGATTATGCTAAAAAATAGTTGTATAGCTTACCATCTATTTTAATCAAAACTTGGGAAAAATTCATTAAAGAATTCTTAAAAAAATTCTATCCCTTGGAATAAATAACTAAAATCCGAAACGAAATTGTTAATTTTCATCAATTTAAGGGTGAACCATTCGGAAAATATTTTGAAAGATTTAAAAAGCTTTTGATAAATTATCCACACCATAATTTTTAAAAATGGACTCATTGCCAAAACTTATACGGTGGACTTGAAAACATGAACCATGCTTGAATCGATGTGCCAAGGCAATTTTCTCTCCCAGCATCACGATGATGCTTGGCAATTTCTTGAAAACCTATCCGAAAAGTCATCCAAATGGGATCGTTCTAACGAAAAATCAATTTACTCATGATCAAGCGCACACTAGATAGGATCATCTTGGCTTTGGATGCTGAGATTGACACATTGATTAATAAATTTGATAGCATTTTCCCATCGAACCAATTGAACCAAGCCCCAACCAATGTGTTATGAATGTAACGATCTAAATCACATAGCCGATTAGTGTCCTAATTCGATAGAACAAGTCAGTGTTTCCAATAAAGTTAAGAATGTCCTGTTTTCTCCAATGTACAATCCTGGTTGGAGAAATCATCCGAATTTTCTTTGAAACCAAAAAAATTACAACACGAATTTGTTTCATCCCATTTTTCAAGCATTTTTGAATAATGCTTCAAATCCTCCCTTTCAACCCAATCATTTTCAACAAAATTTTGAGGGTCCGTCACAAAAACAACCGCAATAATCTTTTGTTCCCTAAGACAATAAACGTTTGTCTTCACTTGAGAAAACTCTTGAAACTTTGGCTAAGACAACCACTCAAAGCCTCTAATCAAATAACAATTTGCAAAAAAATTTAACCTCATACATGCAGAATACGAGCCAGTCGATCGATATACTTGAAATGCAAATGAGTAAATTATCTACTTTTGTAAGCGAATGTGAATGAGGCACATTCCCAAGTCAGCCAATTCTGAATGCCAAAAATAAAAACATGAATTCGAATCAAGCCTATGTTGTTCAAGATAGCAACGCCACTCAAATGAATTCTATCACGACTTTGCATTTTGGTAAACAAATTGATAATCAAGTCGTTAATCCAAACGATTTACCGAAAACCCCTCTCGACACTTTTAAAACAACAAACTGCAAAACATTAAGCCAAACATTGAATCAATCTCCAATCCAAATTCTTCTTCTACTCAAGTAGATACACCAACTGAGTATCATGATCTATTCCACACTGTCTTCGACCCAAGAAACACTCTAATCAAGAAAAGATGTTGGAAATTTTGAAACAAAGTTAACATTCCGATTCTTGATATTTTTCGGCAAGTCCCAAATCACGCTAAGTTTCTCAAAGACTTGTGTACCCAGAAACGACAGACTCGTGAACCCAAGAAAGTTTTCTTAGCCATCAGACTTAGCGAAGTCTTGTCCCAATCAATTCTCGTCAAATATAAAGATCCTGGATGTCTAACGATTCGTCCACGATAGGAGACAAAACGATTAACAAATGCTTACTCGATTTTGGTACGAGAGTCAATTTGATTCCTTACTCCATTTACAAGCAACTTGACTTCGGTGAACTAAAACCAAGAAAAGTAACACATTAATTTGCCGATCGTTCGATAAAGTAACCAGTGGGAGAAATCATGGATGTACTCATCGAAATCGGTCAATTCATATTCCCCGTCGATTTCAATGCCTTGGAGACTCAATCCATGAATAATCCAATGAGTCAAATTCCATTGATTTTAGGCCGCCTTTCTTGGCTACTTCAAATGCTCTAATCAATTTTCAAAGCGATTCGATGAAAATTTCTTTTGGAACATGACTTTGGGTCTTAATATTTTCAATCTTGAAAATCAACCGAACGAGCCACATGACCAAACACTAGAAGTTAGCTTCATTCAAGAAATTTTTTACAATGAAATGTTGAAATTATGCTTCCTTTTGAACCCCTCACCGTTATATCAGAACTTCAATCGAATTCGTTGATTGAGCAACCCTTAAGGTTGGACCTTAAACCCCTTCCTGATCACCTTAAGTATGCATTGCTGACAAAGAAACATTTCCCGTCATAATCTCCTTATCTCTCTTTTGATCAAGAAGCTTCCTTACTTTCAATTCTATTGAAAACAAAGAAGCAATTGGATGGTCTATCGTCGATATAAAGGGAATTAGTCCCGCTCTCTATCAACATCGTATCCATTTAATTGACAATGCCAAGCCTGCTCATGTCGCGCAACGAAGGCTTAACCCAAAAATGAAGGGTGCAGTTCGTAACAAAATTTTTAAACTTTTCGAAAATGGAATTATACACTCAATCTCTGATAGCTCGTGGGTTAGCCCAATTCATGTCGTGCCTAAAAAGTCTAGACTTACCGTTATCAAGAATGACTCTAACGAACTCAACTCATACTCAAATGGATTGGCATGTTTGCATTGATTATCAAAAACTAAATGCTGTAACAAGTAAGGATCACTTCCTTCTTCCTTTCATTGACCAAATGCTTGAACGTTTAGTCAGCCATGAATTCTATTGCTTTCTTGATTGTTATTCCGGTTATAACCAAATTCCAATCGCTCTTGAAGATCAATAGAAAATGACTCATGTGTCCATTTTGGCACTTTTGCGTATCGACATATGCCATTTGGCCTTTGCAATGCTCCTGCTACGTTACAAAGGTGCATGGTCAGCATCTTTTCCGATATTATCAAATGGTTTCTTGAAGTGTTTATGAATGATTTTTCTACCTTTGGAAACACTTTTTCCAAGTGCTTACACCATCTTGAATTGGTTATTAAATGATTCAAGGACAAACACTTAATGTTAAATTGGGAAAAACGACATTTTATGGTCAAATATGGCATTTTCCTCAGGTTTATCATTTCAAACGAACGCATTGAGGTAGATAAAGCGAAAGTTGACGTAATTGCGAATCTATCATTTCCAAATCCGTCAAAGACATTCGTTCATTTCATGGACATGTTGGTTTCTATCAACGCTTTTTGAAGGGCGTCAGTAAAATTGCTCGATCTATGACGACTCTTCTTGGAAAAGTCTTTCCGTTCGACTTTAATTCTGATTTTGTTTCTGCTTCCGAACGTCTAAAAAACAAACTCATTTCTGCTTCTGTAATTTGCTCACCAAATTAGGATCTTCCATTTAAAATAATGTATGACGCTTCTAACTTTGCAGTCGGTGCTGTCTTAGGACAACGCATCAACAAAATTCTTCATGTTATCTACTATGCTAGTATGATTCTTGACGATGCTCAACTCAATTACACGACCACTGAAAAAAAGATTCTAGTGGTAGTCTTTACGCTCAAAAAAATCCGACCATATTTGAGTGGCTCACACATTACGGCATACACTGACCATTCGCTCTTAGGTAACTTTTCACTAAAAAGGATGCTGAGTCTCGTTTGATTCGTTAGATCCTATTACTCCAAGAATTTGACCTTTCGATCAAAGATAAAAAAAGGATCCGACAATGTCATTGCTGAACATTTGTCACGTCTTTCGAACGCACCGCCTTCTTTACCGATCAACGGGAACTTTCTCGATGAACAACCCCTTTTCGTTTCTGTTAATCCATGGTATGCAGACATAGTGAGCTATCTAGTTACTAAGGAAACTTCTTCACTTTAGTCGAAAAAAGATATATATAAATTTCTTTCCTAAGTCAAATACTTCGATTGGGATGATCCTTTAATGACCTGTAAATTTTAACAATTTTACAACGTAATTTAACTGAAATTTTGCTCGAAATTAAATAATTGAATTTGGAAATAAAAATTTGATATTTAATATGTGTTTATTTAAACATAGCAAATGGTGAATTTTCATTGGTAAATATGAAAGTTTATTCTATTGTGTAATTTTCAATTATAATTTAAATCAGTTAATATTTGACGGTTGTAAACTATTTCCCAAACCTGAATATTTCTGTATATAAAAATGTAAACTATTTTCTAAGCAAGACGACATAATTCATTTCGTCAAATTTGGACTTCTCAAGCCCTGTTTATCTTATTTTTGGCGTTTTAGCAGCATTTTCAGAACCGAATATCGACTTTTGATATAATGACCATATCGCTGATATCTGTGTACCATTCTATTCGTATCATCATGTTGATCTCCGTAGTATATTAATTCGTGTATTTTGGAGTTTGGTACGTGGTGAAGTCCGTAGAAACGGTAACCATATCGGTACTCGTTTCGTGTCTTTTGGGTTCTTGTTTCCATTCCATTTCCACCATTTTTTAACCCAACAGCAACTTGCTATAAATTATTCCCTGAATTCATCAGCGGTCTTTTACCATTCCATCATTCGTTTTGCATTCTCTGGTTCTTTTGAAAAAGGGTTTATATATGTATGTATGTATGTATGTATGTATGTATGTATAATTAAAGTATATAATGTATGGATCGTTTGCATTCCCATCTTCCCATCTGTAGCTTGCTTTCACCTCAAACCATGCTTAGAACTTTCATGGTCGAACTAAAAAATTTATTAAAATGAAAATGTTGCAGGAGTTTGCCTCACCTCTTCTCCCCTCACCTAAACTCACCTCCCATGTAGTCTGCCATCCACTGCCCTCAAAACTTTGGCCAAACCCATCTCCCAGTACCCTTCACCCAGCAAACAGCCGAAAGAGCCTTTCTTGACCATCCTCCCATGAATGTCCATTGCTGCCACTAAATCTATGTCCTCCACTCTCCGATCTTCGACTGCATCGCTAACCTCCTCAAGAACACGGCCCCGACCTCTTCCTTCCTTCATTTTCGTAGTCTATCCACATGGTCATTCTTGCGAAGAAATATATATATATATATATATATACATGAAACGTTTGTATACTTTTTGCTTGGAACCACTTGTCCCCTTCCTTCCCACTACCATGCATCTCCAACTCGCCTCCCCTCCCGCGTCAGTCAGCCCGGCCACTCTCTGCCACTGAAACCCTGATTCACCTCTACCCATGTCCTGGCCCCATGTCCCCACCTTCAGGTGTGTAGCCGCAGCCTCCTCCCCTTTTCTTGAAGCTTATGTATGTTTTACTATACGTTATATTATACGTGATATTATATAGGCAGTAAGTTATATATGTGTTTATAAATATGTTAGTTGCGTCAATTATATCATAAGTTGGATATATGTTAGTTTGTGTAGGGTTATAAGCTTGTTTATATATTAGTTGTTATGATGTACAAGTTATATATATATATATATATATATATAAAACTGTTTGTCTGAAAATAAAAATAAAATAAACAAACAAATAAATAATAATATTTAGTTATATTCAAAGTTTACATATATTAGAGGTGCATATGCAAAGCTCGCATATGTGCCGTTGTACATATTGGGAAAAGGAGGTTGCATATTGCATATAATTCTTTATAAGTATAATTGCATATAATTGTTTGTTTAAGCCTGGATGTTATCGTATATGGTTTTAGTACCAATTTCTTTGTAATATTGATACATTGATATATATGTTAATAAATATGATACTTTGAAATGTATACGTATATAATATGTTAGGTTTAAAGAAGTGTGTGTATATATATATATAGAGTTTTTGTAAGAGTTGCATCTATTTAAATTTATATTATTATTTTCAAAATAGATTTTGCAACGAATTTCATATAAATAGTATGTTTACATATTTATTTGAAGTCATTATATAAATTTTGTAATAATTCTTTATATATGGCGTGTGTAGAATATATATACTTGATCTACCAAATCTGAATCCACCTTACCGTGTCTCTCCACTGTCTAAATTTATAGCAGTAGTTCTAGCTTTATCACTGTGTCGCTTGCGTATCTATGTCCGTATCCGCGTCCATTGCTTCTCATTTTTCATTTTTCTCTAGCCTCGAAAGGTAAGCAATCACTCACGATTAACATTCTTATAGTTAGTAAATTTGATTTCACTTGAAATGACAATTGAAATATGCTGTAAAATTTGAATTGCTAGTTATATAATTGTTAAATATGATATGCCTTTATCTATAATTCTTCACCTGTGATATATGATACCATATCATGTTATATATCTTTTATTTAGTTTATCACTGTTGATACATGCCTGTTATTGATGTGTTATTATAATTGTTCTCACTCTGCAAGTTCCTTATTAATTTAGAATTCCTTATGGGTTGAAATGATACATACCTAAATGATTTTATAGAATAAGGGAAAATCATTATAGATTGAAATGATAAACCCAAGCGATTTTCACTAAGTTTAAATTTTCGGAATTGCAAGTTGAAATGATATATACCTGTAGATATTTAAATTGCAGATTGAAATGATAGATGTCCGTATCACTTGACCATATGATAGAAAATTATATACGAACACCATTGGTAAATATTTTGTAAAATGGTTTCCAAAGTTTTGAAAGGAAATATATGGTTTTAATAAATATTTTTTGAGAAAAATGTGTGATCCTCTATAAATAGAGGAGAGCACACATGCAACTATATATATCACAAAATAAGGCACTGCCAACATGCCTCGCAGGTAGAAAAACTAGTTACAAGAGTTAAATAAAGCTCAGGTACACCTAAGATGAGTTCCGGCAAGGCCACCACCCATCACACAACAATATCGAGTTCTAGCATGGCCATCGCCCGATATTAAGGTGTTAGAAGTACCTAACAAATAAAAGAAAAGCCAGTAGTACTGGATGTCGTCACAAACTAGGAAGCTCCATGCTTCTGGTACAGAAGGAATGGAAAGCAACTACTCTGAAGTGGAACTGAAAAAGATGCTCTGAATCTGAGGTGGCCCTGTTAGTGATCCTAGGAGGAAAACTCTGCTCTGATTTCTTCTCTGCAATATGAAATCCTGCAATCTGAAAATATGAGTACCTACAAAGTGAACCTGACACCCTATCACCCATACTTATGTCTGAAGGATGACTAAGAAAAAAATTAGAATGATACATATATATATGTATATTTATATAATTTACATACATACATACATATATATATATATTAATTAGGTAGGAAAAATAAAAAACCTAAATAAGACGAACTAGACAAATACTAAAGAATTAAAAGACTTATAAACTAATACCAACAATGACTAGTACAATAATTGAAACAAATTTTAAAAAATTCTTGTGAACCTTTAATCATAAGCAAGTTATGATTAACAGTGAGATCATCATATAAGTTTGAAAAAAATATTAATACTACTATTATTAATGTTAAATATATTATTATTTTGTTTAAATAGGTTAATATTTTAACTCACCTTTTTAAGATACCCTTTAAATATGTTATTTTTAGCTAATTTATATTTGTGATTGGAAATCCAAATTAAAAAAATAAAGAATTTAGGTTTTAATTGGTTTTTAATAAATATTAATTTTAAAATATATTATATATATGCTATTATTATATATGTATAAAAATTTAGATTTTAAAATAATATGTTTTCGAAATTTTAATTTATAAGTTAGTTTTGAAAATATAATTTTTAAGATTTTCTTATAATTTTATTATTTTAAAAATATATAAAATAAAATTTAATTAAATAAAATTTAACTTAATTGGTTTATAATATGTTTGAATATTTATTTAAATTTATATTAATATTTAAAAATAGATTTTTATAATTTTAAAAATAAAGGTTACGAAGATAAATAAATGTTGACTTGGAATTTAAATTGGTTATTAATTAAATTTGAACAAGAATTAATTTGAACTTATTGATTTTTTAAATTTTGGAAGATATGATTTATAACTTTATTTGATAAAAAGCGATTAAATGAATAGTCTCAATTTTAAATAAAATTGAGATTGAATATTTAATATTAATTTAAATTTATAAATTAGGATTTTAGTAAATTGTTTTTAAAATGATTAAGTGGATACTTTCCAATTTGAACAAAACTAAAAGTTAAATGTTGAAGTATAAATGAAATTTATATTGTAAAGGTTTGAATATTTAAACTTGAATCTTATTGGAATTAAATTGATAGTTCAGACTTGGATTTATAATTGATACAACTTTAAATAGTTTATTGAGAATTTGAATTGAATCTTTGACATTTATATTGAAATGGTTAACTGGAATTGATTTAAATTGAATTTTGGAATTTAAGATGATTTGAATTGACTTGCGAAATTAGAGGAAACTAGTTTTATTATATTAAGTATTTTTGATGTATATATACTATTTTAATTTATAACTATTTTAATATATATACTATTTTCAATATCTACACAGTCTAAGTTCAAAAGTGCTATGATTTCAAAAGTGTTATGATTTCAAAAGTGTTATGACTTCGAAAGTGCTACGATTGTTAAAAGTGTTATAATTTCTAAGAAATGAATATTATTTAAAGTTAATAACGATATCAAATTGACATGGTTTTGAAATGAATAGGATATTTTGATATAAAGCATGAACTATTTGGAATGAAATGACCACGCTGTTAAATAAGTGTTTGGTTGTTAAGGACACCGGGATCAGATATTATCATACTGTCTACCAATACCGAAAACAACTTTAACATCTGTTTACATGGTAGAGATTCCAGAATGAAGTAGGATGGTTTGATGACGGTTCTATATGGTATTTACGTAGCCCTGACTCCCGTGAGTCAGCTTGTTGTGGCTAAAACAGGAGCTATACCAGGCCAAGTGGGGTCATTCCCCCTATCGGACAAATTTCATAGATAACATTATATTGCTTTTGTGATTTTATTGGGTGCACCTTTGATTTGGGAGTGTGTCACGAGGTGGGCGATAGTAGCTGCTATGCGTTATCACCAGTCCGGGAGTGCAAACGGTATATCTATCCTGGCATTGCCTCGAGTGCCTTGTCGCATGCCTTATCGCGCCTTCTACGAGTTTGTTTTGTTCCGTACCTATGTGGTGTTCTCTTGGTAAACCTCTAGTTTACGGAGGAGCGTACGACATTGTATAGACTATGCGAATATATAAAATGTGTTAAGGGGGATATGGGTGCCTTAACGCTATTTTAAATTTTTTACTTTACTATAGACATATTATAATAGCATATATTACTACATAGTAGATAGTTCCATGGATCCTTAGAGGATGGAAATCCCAAACATCCTTTAAGTTACTTGTATTTCAGTTGACATTTCACTTGAGTTGAATTTACTATATAAGAATGCTAATCCTGACTCGAGTGTTTTGTATTTTGCTTTATGCTCGGGTCAAACTGAGTGTCACAACATTTGAGACTCACCTTTGGAGTTTTGCTTGAAGGTCCATCTATATCTATTTAGCTATCTAGTTGCTTTGTTCATACTTGTCATCTGTTTGTATTCGAGACTACATTGTATTGGAGATATTATGATGTATTTTATTTCAAACTCTGTTGTTTTTATATATAGTAGTTTCATGAACTACTATTTATCTATTTTGCTGCTTATTATTGTAATACTCTGTGCCTGTTATTCTATGTTTGATTTATTTATTGTATATGCTGAGTTTTGCCAATATAAATTAACAATCTACTATTTTGAGCAATTCAAGTCCGACATGTATGGATGCGAATGGTTCGAAATACTGGGTCGTTACAGATTCATACTTGTTTAAATACCATTACGATTAAATTGGTTGACATTGCATTCCGGGTTGTGAAATCAAAAGTGTTCTTTCATTTTATCATGACCATGCCTGTAGAGGTCATTTTGGTACTAAGAAAACTGCGAAAAAGGTGCTTCAATGTGGTTTTTACTGGGCTACACTTTTTAATGATGCATTCGAGTTTTACAAAACTTGCGTTCGTTGCCAAATGTTAGGAAGAATCTCTTGACGAAACATGACGCCTTTGAAACACATTCTTACGATTGAAATCTTTGATGTTTTGGATATTGACTTTATAGGACCGTCCCTAATTCTTTGGGAATTTTATGCATTCTCTTTGCTGTCAATTATGTATCCAAATGGGTTGTAGCCATTCCATGTAAAATAAATGACCATAAAGTTGTTGTGAAATTCATAAAAGAAAATACCTTTTTGAGATTTGGACTATCACGCACAATAATTAGCGATAATGGAACTCATTTCTGTAATCGATCATTTGAAACTCTAATGAAAATATACTCAATAACCCATAAGTTATCCATTTCGTATCATCCTTAAACTTGTGGTCAAGTTGAAGTCTCAAATTGACAAATAAAACAAATTTTAGAGAAAACTATTTGTCAAAATCGAAAAGATTGGTCTTAGAAATTGACTGACGCGCTTAGGGCTTACCACACAGCTTTTAAACTAATCTTGGGATGCCCACATTTCGTTTAGATTATGGGAAAGCATGCCATTTACCAGTTGAAATTGAACATAAAGCATTGTGGGCAATTATGAACTTAAACTTTGATCTTGAAAAAGCTGGTGAAAACAGAAAATTGCAATCAACGAATTAGAAGAGATTAGAAATGACGCGTATGAAAATGAAAAAATTTACGAAGAAAGAACAACTTTTTTTCATGAAAAGTCTATCCTAATAAAAACATTTTCGCCAAACCAAAAAGTTCTTTTATATCACTCTAGATTTCACTTATTCCCTGGGAAATTAAAATCAAGATGGACCAGACCATATATTGTATGTACTATTTTTCCACACGGTGCCATTGAAATACAAAACCCAGGGATGGAACAATTTTCAAAGTAAATGGTCATCTCTTGAAACCATACTTGGAATTTCAAGGTAATCAAGAGGAGGAGCTCATGATTCTTTATGAAACATACTACATCTAGTCAGAAATGTTAACCCACTTTTGTAAATTTGTACATATTTTTCCCTGTTACACCCATTATATCATGCATTGACTGTAGGGACACAATCAAAATTATGTGTGGGGGTGGGGGAGTCACATCTTCATTTTTGTTTTTTCATGGTCTTTTTTTGCATTTTCTTTCCAAAACTCAAAATTTACAAAAAAACAAAAAATCTCTCAGAACAAAGTTTCTTTTTATCATTTCGATTTATTTTTGAAGAAACACTATAGGATAAGTATAGTATCTTGGTTATTAAATTTGAAATTCTTGAAAATTTATTTATCTCAACAAAAATAAAAGTAAATTTTGATTACAAGTAATAATGGTTAATTAGTATATAGGAAGGTTCATAGGTGATAATTATGAAGTATATCCTAATTATTGTCTTTGTTTAAAAGAGTGATTGATTTAAAGTAAAGGCGATGTAACGACCTGGCATTCCGAACCATTCAAATCAACAATCATTTACACATATCGGACTTGAATTGCTCAAAACAATAGATTGTTAATTTATATTTGGCAAAACTTGGCATATACAGCGTAACGACCCACTATTTTGGACCATTCAAATCGACAATAAATCCATACATGTCTTACTTGAATATTTCAAAATAGTAGATTGTAATATAATTTGGAGCAAATAAAACCAATCACTGAATCACAGACACAGATAAAATCAGAATAACTCACAGCGGAATTAAAAATAACTATAGTGGTTCATGAAGCCACCACAAGCTTAAACTCAAACACAGTCTCAAAATAGTTACAAAATACATAGTTTGGAAAACAAATACAGTTCTGAAACAAATATAGTAGGAATCCCAAACACATAAGTCACTCATACATAAGCTGAAATAGAATTGCTTGAACTGAAATAGACAACAACTTGATAAGTAGATAACTCCAGAAATCTCTAGCTTCCAGAAGATCGATCCAAGCTGTGGTATTCAGGCTGATCCGAGCGTAAGAAAATAACACAAACACTCGAGTCAGGACATACGTACTTATAAAATGTAAACCAACTCAAGTAAACTGTAATATAAAGGTACAAGTAACTTAAAGGATGCTTGGGACCGCCCATCCTCAAGGATCCGTTAAACTATTTACTATGTAATAACATACGCTATTATAATAATGTCTATTAGTAAAATAAACTTACTTTTAAATATCGTTAAGGCTTTACATTTTCCACCTTAACACATAAATAGTGCCAGTAGTCTATACAGTACCGTAATACCTCCTGATCGGGAGGCTACCAGAGGATACTCCATAGGTACGACACAAATCAAACTCGTACAAGGCGCGCTAGGGTAGGTGACACGGCACAACTAGGAAATGCCAGGGTAGATATGCCAGTTGCATTTTCGGACCTTTGGTAACCACATAGAAGCTACTACCGCCCACCTTGAACCACACACCCAAATCAAAGGTGCGCACCAAACAATCACAAAGTAATAGAATGGCATACGAAGTAGTGGGTCCGATCAAAGGAGTGACCTCATTAGCCCGTCGATTGCTCCTGTTTTAGCCACCTTATGCCAACTCACGAGAGTCGGGTCCACGTAAATACCTCAATAGAACGTCGCCACCATCCTACTTCATTTTGGAATCTCCACCGCGTACACGGTTGTTAAAGTGGTTTTCGGCATCGATAGAGACTATGCCCATATCTGATCCCGGTCTTTTTAAAAACCAACGTTATTATTACCCGTGGTTATAAATTTCAAAAATGGTTTATATTCCAAATCAAAATAATTGATTTAAACCATTTAAGTATGAAGTAGTTATCCTTTTAAACCAATCATTCAATTTCCAAAATTTCAGCAACTTCTAAGTTAAATAGTTCAATATTTCAAAGCATTGAAATTTTCAAAACTGCAGCACTTATAAAGTGCTGCGATAGGCATATTCAGTATATATCAAAACATAGTTCAAATTCAAAAACCGCAACACTTTAAGAGTGTTGTTATAGGTTCATTTAGAAATTTCAGCACCTAGTCCAAATTTTCAGCAACTGCAGCACTTCAGAAATGCTATTGTAGGTTCATTAAGTAATTTCAACACATACTTCATATGTTCAGAGTTTACAGCACTTCTAAAATGCTGTTTAGGTCTTCTAGTATATTTCCAACCATAGTTCAAATTTCTAGAATTACAGCACCTCTGAAATGCTGTTATAGGTCGTTTTTAGTATATTTCAAGCCATAGTTCAAATTTTCAGAATTACAGCACTTCTGAAATGCTGTTATAGTTCCTTTTTAGTATAATTCAAGCCATAGTTTATATTTTTCATAGCATTTCTGAACCGCCATAATTTCTGTTATACCCTTCAAAACAATATATCTTCAATTTTCTCTTTTTAACTTATCAAAACTTATTCCACTTTTCAAAAAAATTTATTTGGATATTATTTAACTAATTTTTTTAATAAAATAACATTTTTATTAATAAATATCCAATTTAGAATAAATTCATTTGTTCAGTCAATACTTTATAAATTGCTTAACTTTTATTTTAACCAATAACTTAACATTTTATTTAACATACCCATCTCCTAAATAAAACAAAATAAAATTTCCATTTATTTACCTAACTTAAATTTCCATTTAAACCAAATTTCCAAATTCCAAGTTTAGTCGTATTAAAAATACACTTTTTCTATTTATTTATTTATACACTTAACTTATAGAAAATAACTATACAATTTATTTAAATCATTTAATCTAATTTTTTTGCTAAAATTTCGTATTTTAATATTTCAAAATAGTTAATACCTAAAAATAATACTTTAAAAATAACCATGGGTCTGTATAATATTTTCTAACCCAAGTCAAGTGATACGGATAATATATCATTTCAATCCATAATTTAAAAAGAAAGATACGGGTTCTATCTTTTCAAACCCGAAATCCCAAGAAAATAAATACAAATAAAAATCACTCGAGCCCATCATTTCAGCCCATAATGATTTTTCCTTATTATAAAGTTCGTTCGGGTATGTATCACTTCAACCCATAGTGATAAGGGAACTTGCAGTGTGAGAAGCAGAAATAAAATGAACAGTTAAATATAAAATGTCATATTAGATGGTGCAACAATCTTATAACAGGATTTAACATTATATAATCACATCATAGGAAAATATGAATAACATATCAATTTATATAGATCCACTTGTCATCATTTCACAATAATATAAGTACGTAATGTCTAGAGTGAATAACTCACATTTTTGAAGCTAGAGATCAATTAAAACAAAAAGGTCCACACACCACAAAGCACGAGAAGGCACGACAAGATTTGGGAAGAAGTAACAATCAAATTCAGATCTTGTAATCAAATGAATAAAACAAATATAAATATATGACTTTACACAAAGTAAATTAAAACAATATAAAACGTAAATAAATTTGAAACAATTATGGATTCAATTCACAAATAGGCTTGGCCACATCACCTATAGACTCAACCACACCCTATCTTTGCTCAGCTATGAAGTCTAGAGGCAGACTAGGCTCGATCATGGATCAATTACTCATGTCTATGGCTTGGGGAAGAGGAAAAGTGGTGAATATATAGGTTTGTGATGAAAAATTCTTTTGTTTTTGGTAATGGATCTTCATCTATGGTCACGACATGGTCATGGGATGATGAGTAGGAGTTGTTGGTCGTGGAAGGTAGTGGTAAGGGAGAGTTGTGGTCGGCAATACATGGTGGATGAACATTTTAATGGAGAAGACAAGAGAAATAAAGGAAAAACGAAAGAAGAAAAATGGAAAAACAATTAGGAAAAGAAGCCGTTACTTACAGGAAAATCTCTCACGTGAAGATGCAGATGAAATGAGATGTGGGAAAGTGTTTTGTACGTGAATTAGTAATTACTAGAGGAGTTTTTCATGGCTTAATCAAGTGGAAAGAAACGACAAGTAATTAATGTTTTAAACGGTTAGAGATTTGAAGGGATTTATTACCTATTTAGTAAAAAGGAACAAATGGAAAATGAGATGAGATACTTCCTTTTTCACGTGGATTGATAGGTAATAGGCGGTTAGGGTTTTTTTGAGGAATACAAGGCTAGAATTAAGGGACGGCTATGGTAGGAAATCAAGAGGGTGGGCAATATAAAGGCAGGAAATAAATAATGAAACATATGCCCACTATAAAACAAAGTAACGTATCTAATTGATTTGTTTCCTATCCATTAAATAAAGATATATACAAAAGATACATTCAATAAATAAATTAAGTTTATACAAACCCCATAGAAAGTAAATAAGGAGATGGATATAGAAACATATAAAATAAAATGTAGAAATTTACTGCTTTTTAAAACGTTGTATGTTACCCAATTCACAAAGTATAGATCAGAATTAAATGAAACGAAAAGCATAACAGGTATTATAAATATATACAGTTTTAAATAAAAGATTAGAATTTAAAATTTAAAATTTTAAAATTTCAAATAAAGTCAAAGTTTGCCCTTAAATGTAAAATTCTAGAAATTGTTTATTTCATTGAATTTAGGAAAATAATTTATAGCCAATTCCAACATTATACATGAAAACTTTCCAAAATTCAAATTTTAAGTAACTAAACACCAAAGTTTTGAATAAAATGAACTAAAATATCTATTAAAAATTTTGGGTTGTTACATACAGTTAATAAAGTAATCACAGTATCACAAACACTGAGTAATATAATATTAAGCAGTGGAAATAGATAAATAGTAGTTTATGAAGCTACTACAACATCAGAGTTTAAAACAAGATACAACAGAAATCCTAAATACATATGAATCTCAATACATGAGTAAATGACAAGTCTGAACATAAAACTGGGAATAACTGAAATAACAAGAAGTTGAATATATATAAGATAGATTTTCAAGCAAAACTCCAAGCTCGAAAGGTGAGTCTCAAATGCTGTGACACTCAGTCTGACCTGAGCATAAAGCAAAACACTAAACACTCGAGTCAGGATTAACATTCTTATACCAGCAAATCAACTCAAGTGAAATGTCATGTGAAATACAAAATAACTTATAGGATGCTTGGGATTCCCATGCTCTTAGGATCCATTAAACTATCAACATGCATAGTACAATACACTACATATATAATGTCTAGAGTAAAGTAAACTATTAAAATAGCATGAACGCGTTGCCCATATCCCCCTTAACACATTTTTATATATTCTCATAGTCTATACAGATACTGTAAGCTCCACCAAACCAGTAGTTTACTCAGGAAGCACTTCATAGGTACAGTATAAACCAAAGTCGTAGAGGGCACGATGAGGCATGTGACAAGGCACATGAGGCAATGCCCGGGGTAGGATACTACCATTTTGCGGATTTGTACTGATGGCAACAAATAGCAGCTAACCTCCCACCTCGAGACACACTCCCAAATCAAAGGTCATCCATCAAATCACAAAGTAATAGAATGGTATCGAAGAAGCATGCTCGATCGGAGGTGCGACCTCGCTTGGTCCGGCGTGGCTCCTGTTTAGTCACATCAAGCTGACTCGTGGGAATTAGGGCTATGTTCATACCTCATATGGACGTCACTAAACCATCCAACTTCGTTTTGGATTCTTCACCACGTGCATAGTTGTTAAAGTGGTTTTCAGTATAGATAGAGAGTATGACAATATCCGATCCCGGTCTCTTTAACAACCAAATCTTATTTCACACCATGGTCATTTTATATTTCAAACAGTTTATACTTCATATCAAGATTTCATATTCTTTTAATAAACATATCACTTTCGAAATCATATTCACTTTTGAAATCAAAACCACAAAATAGTTTAAACCATCTTATCAAATATTTTCATTTAAATCCATTAAATCTAAATTGTAACAATTCCCACTTAAACAATTTAAACATTGAAAATAGTTTATATATTGAAATAGTTATAAATTAAAAATATTTTATAGTTAAAATAGGTTATAGATTAAATAGTTTATAAAAAAATATTTTATATATTAAAAGAGTTCATATCGAAAATAGTTTCAAATTAGAACTGTTTCTTCCAATTTCACAAATCAATTCAAATTATCATTAAACAGTTTTTAATTTATATCTGTTTCAAATCGAGGTTTGCACTATAAATTTAAACTACTTCCAATTCAATAAGTTTCAAAGTTTAGATATTCGGACATTTCATAATAACTCAATTTGATAAATTTCATTTATATTTTCAAAAATTCAATCTTAAATTTATTTAAACTGACAAATATTTACTTAATCATTTCTAGTAACATTTAAATAAATCTCAAATTACCAATTTAAATAAAATCGAAAATTAAATATCTAACTTCTATTATATTTAATTCTAAAATATTCACCGAATCACTTTTATAAACATTTAAATAAAATCTCAGTTTAAACAATTAAATCAAATTTAAATATCAATTTCAATTTATTTAAATTTGAAAATATTCATTTAATCATCTTTAATCAAAATCGCTTTATCAAATTATAAAATCATATCATTAAAATCTCATAATCAATAAGTTCAAATCAATCCTTATTTAAATTTAATTATTAATCGATTTATATTTCAAGTCAATTTTAGTTTATCTTCCAACCTCTATTTATTAAAGTTATTACAAAATAAATTTTAAAATATTAATATAAATTTAAATAAATACTTAAACGTTTTATATACTAATTAAATTAAATTTTATTAAATTAAGTCTAATTATTATTAAATCTATTTTAAATCTTATTTTATATATTTTAAAAAAATAATAAATTTATGAGTGAAATTTTATAATTTTCATTTTAAAACTTAACTTATAATTTTAAAATATCCAAAACATACAATTTAAAAGATCTATCTTTTACACATATTTTAAAATTAAAATCTTGATATTATATTTAAAAATCAATATCTATTAAAACCCATATATTTCCTTTCAAACTTTGGAAATCATTTTCAAAAATAGACCAACGGTGTCCATATAAAATTTCCTATCCTATGGCCAAGTGATATGAATACTTATCATTTCAATCCACCATTTAAATTTAATATTTATAAGTATATATCATTTCAACCCGCAATCCTAAAAATTCAAAATTTATAAAATCGCTTGGGTTTATCATTTCAACCCATAACAATTTTCCCCTAATCTATAATATCGTTTGGGTATGTATCATTTTAACCCATAGAGAATTCCTAACTAACGGTAAAACTTGCAATGTGAGAATATAAATAGCATAAAAGGACATACATATCAATAGCATGCATATATAATCATTAACAATTTAAATATAATATATACAGCAGGTTATGGTGTCATATGTCACAGGTAAACAATTGCAAATAACGACATATCATATTTGACCATTATATAAAAAACAATTCAAATTTTACAACATATTCCAATCATCATTTCATGTGAATTTAATTTACTAAATATAAGAATATTAATCGTGGGTGATTTCTCACCTTTCGAGGCTAGAGAAATTAGAAAACATGACAGGCTATGAATTTTTGAATCATGAACTATACGACAAATTCAAAGCAAAGCAAAGCAAAGCGAAGCTGGCACGATCTTGAACTCGATGGATCCGATGAAACAAATATATATAGCTATATATTTTAAAATCTAAAATTCAGAAAACGTATTTAAAAATAAAATCTTTATAATATATATATTTGGAAATCAAAACACGTATAAAAGAAATCAAAATGTCTAAAAAAATTTGTTTCAAAATCAATAAAATAAAATCATTATCCTTTTTTTCTCACAAACAAAACATATATTTTAAAAATCAATATCAAAACACGTATTTCAATGCCATTATATAGATATATATATATATAACTACATGCCAAATATGTAACATGTATGTGTGTGTGTGTGTGTATACATACTGCTGCATGAGAAAAGATGGAAGGTGGTGGCTTTTGGAGTGGGATGAGTGGAGTAGTCAAGTGGCGGATGCAGCCACCGAGATGCTAGCAGTGAAGTTAGTGGGTTGAGGAGGTGATGTGGACATGGGCATGGGGTTTTGTTATAGGCGAGGTGGGGTTCTGGAAGGCCAGGTGCGGTGATAGGTTGGTGCAGCGGTCGAAGCAATAGGCAGTCGATCTGGATTGGAGCTTATCAGGCGAGGAATGTTGGGGTTGACATGGTTGATGGGAGGCGGGCTGTAGCACATGGTTTCGATCAGGTTACTCAGGTGTGGATCTGGGTTAGGCGGCTGTATATCAGTTAAGAGGCCATGGAAAATGCGGACGGGTCAGTGCTTATGAGTCGCTGTCAGGTAGATAGCATCGAATGTGGAGAGGCTCTCGGATGGGTGTTCGAGTGGTTGAACCGCAGCTGTGTCGTGGAAATGTTTACGGAGGATCGGCTGTTGGGCAAGGTGGTGGAGATGTGGCGAATCTGTTTTCGACGGAGAAAGTGATCAATTGCGTGTGGATCTGGAGCTTGGGTGGTTTCGGTGGCGGATTTCAATGTGGTGGAGATCGGCTACTACTGGAGGAGGGTCGGAAAGCAAAAGTGGGTATGAGAAAAGTTGAGGAAATGGGAGGATAACAGGCTTCAGAAAGTAAGGGACGGATGCACAGGCCTACAGGAAGCAACATATATAATATATATTATTATATTTTTTTCGTAAGAATGGCCAGAACAAGAAGAAAGGTAGATAAAGCGAACGAATATAAATATGTAAACAATGGGAATGGCAATAGTCTAAGCTGAATTCAAAAATCATTAATAGCTAATTGCTATTGGATATATAAGGTGGTAATGGAAAGATACACTGGAACACAAAGGGTCAAACACGGAACTGATACGACTAACCGTTTCACTGATTTCGCCGCGTACTAGACACCAAAATGCACAAATGAAGGTACTGTGGAGATCAGCGTGACGGGACGAACAGAATGGTACGCAGATATCAACAATATGATTATCCTATCAAAAGTTGATATTCGCTGCCAAAATACTGCTAAACCACCAAAAATAAGAAAAGCAGGCCTAGAGCAGTCCAAATTTGGCGAAACAAAATATGACGTCTCACTCGAAAATGATTTACATTTTTATTTATATAAAAATATTTTGATTTTGATTTTTTTTTATTTTCATCAAATTTAACTGATTTTAAATTTAAAAATAGAAATTTCATAGCTGAATAAGCATCCATATTTTCTGATGAAAATCTGATATTTTCTATATTTAAATAGATGCATACCAAATATCAAATTTTCATTGCAAAATTTAATTGTTTAATTTCATGAATTTTTTTAGTTAATTACGTTATGTAAAATCGTTAAAATTTATTGGTCGTTACACTCTCTCCCATTCAAAATTTTTCGTCCTCGAAAAGGAACGAGATAGGAGAATAGAAACAACAGAAGGAAAGATAAATTGTGACGCCCCACCTCTATGCCCACGCTAGCCAAGAACACTACGGTGTAATGCTGTCAACTAGCACGGAGAATAAGGCTGTTGAGGAGCGACCATCCGTGTAATTGCTTTGCGCGAGCACCGATATGTCAGATAGTATAACATGCATTTTATTTCAAGAGGAAAATCTGACATACCGATACAAACACAAAGCTACTACACAGTGGCTATAATAATCTTCGGAAACAAATATAGAAATAAACATAACATAAATCAGTCACAGACAATTCATATCACAAAGGCGAAAATAGATATGAATATATATAACACATAAAAGCGTTCATCAGAGTAGTGGTCTAACAAGATCCACAATATCAAAAAGATTAGATACAAGTGCTAGACAAAAGAGTAAGTATACATCATAGAGTCTGTATCTCAAATGTATACAACAAAAACTACTAATCTAAGTAGTTAGCCAAAAGTCAGATTAATGATCCAGGATGAGAAGTCAAGCAGAAGCACCTGTAACATCTCGGTCTGACCCGAGTATTATTTAATAAGAAAATAATAAACGGATCAGTCTAGCTATAAATATTAGATGAAAGGATATAGAATAAGAAATATGACTAAACGTATAATAATCACAATGCCAAGCTGTGATAAATAAGTAATTGAAAAATCAATAAGAGATTAATCAATATCGCAAAGATCTACTCAAGATAAAAGGAATGTCATACTCCTAATTTCATTCACCAAGCCACAATAATTGATAAATCAAATCAATAGAAATCACGAAAATAGGTGAAGCATAAATTCCAGAATTCAACACACGAAATCCAGAAATCACAAGAAAAAGGATGGCCAATCCCAGAAAAATGAGCCGGAGCTCCTCCAGACAGGGTATAGTCCCCCATTGCGGACTTTGAGCCGTAGCTCCTCCTGGTGAGTCAAAACTCCTCCTGACAGGGTATAGTCCCCCATTGCGGACTTTGAGCCGAAGCTCCTCCTGGTGAGTCAAAACTCCTCCTGACAGGGTATGGTCCCCCATTACGGACTTTGAGCCGAAGCTCCTCCTGGTGAGTCAAAACTCCTCTTGACAGGGTATCGTCCCCCATGGCGGACTTTGAGCCGAAGCTCCTCCTGGTGAGTCAAAACTCCTCCTGACAGGGTATAGTCCCTCATTGCAGACTTTGAGCCGAAGCTCCTCCTGGTGAGTCAAAACTCCTCCTGACAGGGTATGGTCCCCCATTGCGGACTTTGAGCCGAAGCTCCTCCTGGTGAACCGAAGTTCCTCATGACAGGGTATAGTCCCCCATTGCGGACATTGAGCCGAAGCTCCTCCTGGTGAGCCGAAGCTCAATAAAAACGACGTACAGTCCTCCACGTGGACAAAGAGACATCGCACAATGCTAGTCTAAACCATAAAATGATCGTCATGATCAAAGAGAAGTGTCGATTACAGTAAGCTAGTAAATATATGAGCTTAGCTTCATGTCCCATAACCACTAGCTTAACTTAAATATTTACGAACAAATTGTAGATCTCCACTAGAAAATTGTCACAAGAGATTCAATCGAACAAGTCCAAGAATTAACCAACGAAGTAAACACAAGCGTTTCATACCACTTGTTTCACTAAGTCGTTTAATTAGATTTCTCATACGAGTGAGGTAAAGGCTTGTATATACTAATAGATTGGAAAACGGTTTAGGAAAACGAGCTTTGTAATAAAATAGTATTGAAATCATTTGAAGAAAGAGTTTTGATATTTACTACTAGTATAGAAAACCTTTATATTTTTAAAGTGACAAATCACAAAGAAGATTGTAGGAACAATCAATCACTAAGATTCACATTCGAAAACGTGAACAAAATCCAAAGAAATCGATACCGAATCCATCGAAATGGATACTTCCAAAAATCCAAAAAATAGGAGTCATTAAAGTCGTAGCAACAACAAGTGGGAAATAACACGAATCGATTAAATTTGGAAACACAAGATAAATAGACCAAAATAGGCATAATAGGCATTTTAGAGCAGGTCAGTCGACTGACTCAAAGGTCCAGTCGAATGAACCAGAAGCAGGGAAAAATAATTTCCTACAGTCAGTCGACTGACCTAAAAATTCAGTCGACTGAATGCAGGGAAACAAAGGACCCGAGCCTCTGTTAGTTGCCTTCGGAATGCCTATGTGCTACAGCCAGTCGACTGACCTAAAGGTCCAATCGACTGACTGGCACCAAGGCTGTTTTCCAGCCTATGAAATGAAGATGCAATCTTCTTCAAAATGCAATCGAGCAAGCACAGTCACTAGGGGTTTATGCCAATCGACTACCCGGCCCTATAAGCTCTTCGATGCATCACCAAAAACAAGTTCAAACATCCATAAAAGGATTTTCATAGATTTTGATTTCGAAACACTAAAAATTAGAATATACACCAAATCAATTCAAACCAAAATCAAATGCACATGAATATGTGTTAGGAATTCATACCTAACAATCGAAGATAATCATAGACCTAGATGTGAGATTAAAATCTCACCTTTGAACCCAAATTAATGAAGGAGAAGCTTTTAAAACAAGCTAAGATCAATTCCTCTTCAATAACAACTCAAGAAGCTTCAATCTAAGCTTAAAAGAGAAACATTTCCTAAATTAGGTTTAGGAAATTTCTGAAATTAAAGAGAGAATGAGTTGGAGAAGAAGAAGGAGATGCTTACTAATGGGTTCTCTTTGATTTTGGAGCAAGAACTTGAGCTAGCAAGAGGAACTAGGGCTTGGAGTTTCTAATTCCCATTCTCTTCCACCATTTTTGCTTGAGCTTGAGTGTTAGGAATATGAAATGAAGTAATGAAGAGTTGGAGTGGGTTGGGACTGAGTTAGTAAGTGGGGTTATTGGGCTCAGCCCAAACCAAAGCCCTAGGTGAAAAAGGTCAAAATTCGGCTATCTCCAAACATATCGAAGTTTATACTCAAAAAGGTCGCAAACGTCATTTTGAACTCAATGGGGGTGGTCTCGAGTCCCAATTCGACTGTTTGCAAAAAGTAGCTTTTCGGACCAAAATCCGACGAACGATAAAATATTTAAATATAGAATCGATAAATATGCGGGTTGTTACATAAATTCAAAACACATGGTACTAGATACAATAATTAATTTAAAACCATATAAATTTCATTTTTGGATAATTTATTTCCTATATTCTATATTGTATACTATTCAATTACATATTTACATTACATTCAAACCTATCAAGGTAAGTTTTATTAATGTTTCTATATATAATTGAGAAGTATAAAAGTTTATCTTTTATTTATAACATTTCAATTAAGAAAAATTTAGTTTGAATATTTTTACTTAAGTTACTTCTGTATAACCTTCAATTACATATTAACATTAACATTTTAATTTTTTGAATATTTCAGGTAAGTTATATATGTGTGTGTGTGTGTGTGTGTGTGTGTATTAGAATGCAATTAAACATTATAAAAATTAATTTTCTCCTAGTTCAACTGTTTTAAGTTGTTTCAATTTCATTTCTCATTTTAGACACTCCAATTATTAATTTTTTTGCTTCATTTCACTAATTGAAACCTATCACTTAACATAAAATATAAGAGTCAAATTCTCGATTTCACCTCAAACCGTTTGAAATAAACACACACACACACACACACACACACACACACACACACATATATATATATATATTGTACATCAAATCAAACTCAAGTAAGTGGTCTCCCAACTTTAAGACTCGAAAATGAATGTTGATGCTGCTGCAGTCATCACCGATATTATTTTCCAGTGGCACAAGAAGAGAGTAGGGGCTTACTTCTTATAAAGTTATTTGGAAACTATTTCCATTTGGAAATACTTTCAAATAATATATCTTTTCATGACATTTAAAACCAAATTTTTGATAAGCACAAAGAAATTAAATTCTCAAATTCTTAATTTAAATTCATTTCATTTGCAAATCAGATTTATAAACCATGCTTAAAATTTCATCTTCTTATAACATATAACAATAGTTAATGGTTTAGGAATGCTTACAAAGCAACAAATGATAATCTAGCATTATCATTTCTTACAACCAATTCATTTTACTTCTAATTTTAGAAAATTGTACCTTTTCTTATAAAATATACGAAATTGTTTCATTTACCAATTTCAAAAACAATATTGTATCAATTTGCTCTGCTCAAGTGTTTTGAAATTCCTATCGATAGCGTTGGCTAGATGGAACGATCGAAACCCAAAATCAAACTTAACAACTAAAACAACACGATATAAAACATTTTTAATCAATTACAAATATGTTCTCTCATTGGATGATTCAAGAACGGATGTTATAATAAGGATAGAGATTCAAATTTAGAGGGACCCTAATCAAAGAGAATTCTAACTACGAAGATAGGCTCGAAATGTGTGATATCCCGGAAATTTTTGGCAATAAATTTAATAATCTTACTTGAATAAATAACTATATAGTTTTAAAATTGTTAAGATAAATGGTTTAAATTGATTTTAGCATAATTTTAAATTTAAATAATATTAATAACAAGATTTGTTTTTATCTCTTTTTAAATATTGATAAATAAATGGAAATCTAAAAAATATCTGGATGTGTATATATATGAATTTGAATCTATAAATTTACATATTTGGAAATGATAATCTTGTATGAAATTAATATATATATATATATATATATATATATATAGGGAAACTTTGTAATGTTAAAAATTCAAATGTATACATACAAGTATACAAGTATATATAGATATATGTATGTATATGTACAGTAATTAGGAGGCATTATTTTGAATTTAATAATTTTCAGAAGGTAATTTAGAAATCATGATTAAATTTAAAAATAAAACTTTTCAATGCTATCTTGATTTCAAGAGAATTTTAAAAAGAAAACATTTCAAACCTTTTTATAAATCTTATTTAAATTTAAACTAAAGCTAAGATATACTTTAAACACTTAAACATTTACCTTAAATATTTTAAAACTATATAACATAACATATGATTTATTTAAAAAAAAAATATAATAAGTAATTAATGCAATAATGAATTTAAACATTTGTAATATAGGATAGCGTGCATGGCAACAAGTGGCATTTGTGTTATTTATTTTTGAAAACATTTTTATTCAAAATATGTTAAATAGAAAACTTAGCAATTTATTTTAGTTCAATACATTATATTCAAAAGAGAAAAAAACTGAAATCAGATTTAGGAGAAATTCAAAACCAGATTTAAAAGAAAGTTTCAAGCCAAGTTCAAAATCAAAATCTGCTCAAATCTGCAGAACAAATTCTATTGCAAATCTGAGTTCAAAAATCTATGAAACAAGGCCTGTAATCGTCATCTCTGCAAGGATCTCTGGGTCTACAACAAGTGATTTCAACTACAGGATTTAAATCCAACAACAGTAAATTCAACAGAGGACCCAATTCAAAACTGAAAGATCAAATTTAGCTGTTCCCAGATGAAACAACCCTCTCTGCTTCAATATGGTGAGTAAACAAAAACCTTTAGAACTTCAAACAAGGTTGTAAGTTTAGATGCATAATTATAGCAGCAAGGATTACATAAGTACTCGAATATGAATGCATGAATGTACTTATGATAGTTTGAATAATGCCTGTGCATGTTTAAGTATATTCCTGTTCTGTAAATTTCAGGCACAAAACCCTTAAAATGTATTTTTTTTTCTTTTTTCCAAACATTAAAATTTAAGCTATGATTTTTATAAAGAGTATGATTGTTTCAGAACAATGTAAATTCTAAAACAGTTTAGGGTGTTTTAACTTAGAAGTTAGCTCTAGAATAAGAAATATCAGTGAAAATCGATTATAATTTAAAAACCAACATTTATAATTCTATAATTTGTTCCCATAAGCAGATTAGCATTATGAAATGTTGGTTGTTAATACAAATTTCATGATTTTTAAATTTGAATCTGTTGAGAATTTTGGAATATGTCGATTTCGCAAATTTCGTCAATTACTGATGATCGGTATGATGAAGATGGTCGGGTCTTGGACTGGAGATGACTCGTATGTCATACATGTTAGGAAAATTAGCGAGGGAAATTCTAGATGAACGAGGTGGAGTGACGAGGCACATTTAGGGTTTGGAATCGTGTACTGGTCGAACCTGTTTCATTGGGAACAGTGACATCAATAGGAAACTGTTCTAGACCGGACATTGGGGTATTGAAGTGAGGAGTCGAGACGAAGGATTGGCCGGAGTTTTGTGGCCAATGGTGGACTTCGGTGGCAGTACGAGTGGATTTCGTGGTTCTGGTTTTTTTCTGATGGATGCGAGACACTCGATTTGAATTTCAGAGTCGATCGAAGGTTTTTGGTAGTGGGACACTTGGAGTAGGTCTTAAGCGACTTACGTGTACACTCGGCAATGACCAGAGACGGTCGGCACGGTTGTGCATGTGCACGGTGCACATACACTTTTGTGGTCATTCGTTTAAGTAGGAAGAAGCAGGAAGATGAATTTCGTTTCGCAGGGTTAATTCAGGGTTTTGAGTTTTCGATCGGAGTATTGATCATTGGTGAGTGAAGCTTTAATTGATACTTGAAATAGTTCGAGGATGGTGGATTGAATGGATTTGGGAAGTACGCATGGAAGAAGGGAGGGAAGAAGACGGAGCATTATGTTTTGTTTCTTGTTTGATGTTTGGGATTTCGGGTTTGTTCCGATATGTTTTCGAGTGGTGCTTCGGTCCATATTGTTGCGTTTGGCCTGAGCATAGTTATGTGCTGCTAGTTGTTTTGTTAGGTCGTGGGGTTCGGCCCAATAAGCTTTGTTCAATTGAAAGCTAGATTTTGTTAATATAAGAAATTTTGATTTGAAGTATAAAATAAATAAATACATAAAAAAAAAGAATTAACGAGCATATTGTTTTTTTATATGATTTGTTTATTCAAGAATACTATATATGGTCAAAGAAATTTGAGGGAAAAGAATAAAACTTGATTTATTAATATGACTAATTAACTAAGGTAATTAACTTAGAAGAGACTAAATTGATGAAGGTTAATTACTTAGAGATTATAATAAAGTAATTACTTAACGTCATTAATTCAAAAGGGTAAATTAACGGGTAATTACCTGATGTGATTTAATCAATATGAATAATTATAAGATAATTATTTATGGACAAACGTAATAAATGTGAATGAGTGATAGTTAAATTAATTTGTGGAATTAACTAAAGGCTAATTACTTATTGTACTTAAAGTGATAACTAAGGATTGATTAATCAAGGTAAATCAATTAAGGAATAATTAAGTGATAAGTAATTAAGAGGTTATCACTTAATATAAAGGAATTTTTATGAATAATTACTTAATGAAGTAATAAAAGGAATTAATTTCTCAGTATAACTAAGTTAATGTGGTTAATTTTAGTTAATTAATTTAGTTTAATTAATTAAAAGTAATCGATTGATGTTGAGTTAAGTATAATTACTTAGGTAATTAATGAGGTATAATTATTTAGTGAAGTAATTAGTGGATAATTACCGGATGTAATTAATTTAAGGAAATTACTTGTTGGGTAGTAATTAAAGGATAATTACTTAATGGGAGAAATTAAGTAATGATTACTCAGTGTAATTGAAGGATTAATTTATATAATAAATCAAGGAGTTGGTTTAATCGATGAAGTAATTAAGGAAAGTAAATTTCTGATTAGGATTAATCAAGATTGATTAATAAATATAATTAAGTTAAAGGTTAGTTATTATATGAAATTTAAGAATAATTAACTAGTGGAAGTATTTAGAGGATCATTAATTAATGTGATTAATGGAAGTGATCAATCTTGCTTATTAATGATAAAATGATGATGGGTGCTTTGAATTGGTTGATATCTCTGATATGAATTGCTTTGTGATATGATATGTTGGATGAATGATAATAATGTGATTATCAATCAATCATGAATTTATGTGTAAAAATGTTATTCGACAATTAAAGTTGAATTGTATTTAATTTGATAACTTGGGTTTAGATGACATTGGATTCGAAGAGACCATAGTCGGGTATTAGAAAATTTTCGAAACCACTTCGATTCTTTATAAATTGATATGTGAAATGAATAGGCTGAAATGGAATGATTTAAGTGAATTGGACCATTTATTCTAAGTTTTGGAGCTTAGAAATTGATATGTGAAATAGGTGATGTCTATAACAACTTGTGGAGTTGTAAATTGATATAAGTTACCCCGGGTTTATATTAGTTGTATACTTTTGTATTCCATGTTAGATGGGTTTACTCACGCTGGTTTCCAGACTGACCCAGGTGTTACTTTGATGTAATACTCGGGTCAGACCGAGTATTACAGATTTTCAGGTAAGGACGTTCTGGAGCTCAGGAGGCGAGCTGGATGGCAGGGACGTCTGAAGAGTTTCCACTATGATATTGTATATATCTGAGACATGTTAAATTGTATCTGTCCAATGTTGTATAAAATTGTTGTAACTCTAATACGTCGATGTAAATTGATAGATACAGTTTTCTTTGGTATAACTATTATTATTAATATTATATTTCATCCGCTGCGAATGTGAGATTGTGTGTTTCTTTTCTGTTCTTCTTCTTCTGTCTCCTTTTCTTTTCTTTAACTATTTGGAATTTTCGGAATCGAAAATTTCGGGTCGTTACAAAAGGAAGATAAGAAAGTTAAATTCCAAAGGAGGAAAGATGGATAGTGTAACAACACTAGTTTTAGCGATTATCCGAGAATATTAAATTATAACGGCAGTTATAATTTAATAGTGTAAATTAATATTTAATGTGTAATTTAAATTGTTTATTGGGAATAAACAATATATTTGAGGATAAAATGAGAAAATAGAATTTTGGAAACTTTATTAAGATGGTTTGGATTGATAAATAAATGAGGAAAACATGTTTATTTAGAGTTAATGCAATAATTTTGTTAACTTTTGCTATTTATTTTTTTTAATAATTTTTAAAAGAAGTAATTAATTTTTAAATTGGGATATATTTAATAAAATGATGGAATTGAGTTTGAAAATATAATTTGGAGCATAAAATTATATTTGAAATGAGTTATAGAATTTTATTACACAAAAATATGATTTTTGTGTAATTTATAATGTTAATTATAATGAGTTTTGTAATTAAAGATGTAAATTTGCTATTTTATTTAAAATAGAGAAATATGATAACTAAATATTTTAAATATATAAATAATCTTTTATTTTGAGTGTAAAACATTTTATTCATCAAGATTATAAAGTTTCATAACTTTTAAAGAAGAAAAACTTGTATTATTGTGATTACATTTGTTAACATTCATTGTTAATATATAAAAAGTGTTTAAGTTATAATATTAGCTAGATTTCTTTTAATTTGGGACCTTAGCCCATTAACCTAATTAATTTTAGCCTATTGACCTAAGAACAAAGAAATGAGAAAGGAAAAAAAAATACCTGTACGTTCTGTTCTTTCTCTCTTCTCTCTGTAAGTTTCCAGAAACCCAATAACGGCTGAGAACTCCATCCTCTTCAATTTTAAGCTAGAAATTAGCAAATTAAAAGAAAATTTGATGATTTAAAAAGTTAAAGCAAGAGCTAAACTCAGGTAATCGATTTCTAAAACCCTTCTCTTCATCAAAATCTGTTTTTACAGTTATAATTGTTGATTTGCTTCTCTCCTTGTTTGCATGTACCTGTTCTTAGTTTTACAGGTTTGGATGCTCTGTTCTTGGTTAAAAGCTTCAATTTTTGGCATCTAAATCATAGTTTAATCTTTATGAAGGCAAGGTGTGTGTTAAACTCACAAACTCTAGCTCCTGTATGATCAAAATGTGATAATTTGTGAATTTTTGATGCCTGTACGAATTATTTTGCTCTCTGTTATTATCTTGTTTTTCTGATTTCAAGTGCCCTGTTGGAATTGCCATAACTTTGGAATCGTATGTCCAAATTAGGTGATTCTATTTCATCATTCTAGCTATGGCAATGATTTACAACTTCCATATATTGAGTTTTGTGTAATTTTGAGGTTATCTATGTCAAAATCGAATTTTCTTTCTACTGCTATCTGGAGAGAAAAACCAATATTTGCTCTAGGTTTGAAACTGAAATGAAATTCACCATAACTTCTTCGTTTCTTAACCGAATTTGATAGTCTTGGAAAGCTTATTATATAGTACAACTTTAAAATATTGATTTTTTGTAGTTTTAAGGTTAACTATGTAAAAGTCGAATTTTTCTACTGCCACCCCGAAAGCAAAACCAATATTTGCTCTGTGTTTGAAAATGAAACAAAATTGGCCATAACTTCTTCGTCTCTTATCCAAATTTGATAATTTTAAATATTCCAAAAAGCACAAATCATATAATGCAAGTTTTAGTTTTGAGTTTTCTTAAACTTTGATGTTAGTTTGGTCAAAAATGTGTTTGATTGTTGCTATCCCGAAACCAAAATGACAGAGGTATTACAATTCAGACCCCTGAACTATTTTTATCATAACCTTTCCATTTATTATCCAAATTCAATAATCTTAGATGTTTCGGAAAGCTTAAATTTTTACGAACAGTTTCATGTTTTCTAAAATTTTGATGTTTGCTTGGTCATGTTTATTTGTCGCGGTTTCGAGAGCAAAACGACAGCAATAACTATTATTGACCTAGGGAGTGTATTAGCTTATTTTTCCTCTCATTCTTACTCGATTTTAACGATTTTTTTAGATGTTTTGAGAGTTATGATGCCTATCAATAGGCTAGCTATATTTGGAGAATTTTAAATTCAAATTTGAATAGAATTTGAATTGATTTGGGTTAAATTTGAATTGAATTCGTATTGAACTCAAGTTATCGGTCTTGAGTTATCTTTCTTGTTTTTCGTTGTTTTCGAGCACGGTTTTCACTAAACCATTTTTGAAGTGATTTTTGAAATAAATGGACATTTCAAATTATTATTATACAGTATTTTAAAATTATTATTTTCCTGATATAAAAATCTATTTATTTCCTATAATTAAGGAATTTCAAATATTGGTTTTATTAATCTTTTCGGAAAAAAGGTTTTAAAAGCTTGTTTTTTCTAGTAAACTAATTTGTATATAAAACATATACTTTTACACTATTCAAACGTATGATAAAGAGAATTAAATGATTTAGTCAAACACATGGTATGTGACATGTGCGTTTACTACTTAGGTTAATTCCGGACTTGTACGATCGAAACTATTTGAGATTAATGATTCTGAGATGTTTTGCCATTTTATGGCATATTTTTAGTTTTATAATTTCTATTTATTGGAATTATTTATGATGGCCAAGATTTGGCAAGTAATATGGTTTGAGATCTCCTGTGTAGGAGTATGGTCAATGAGAACCATTACGATATTTTATTTATTTGCCAATGATATAAGGCAAGTCTTGAGTAAATGATTTCATATTTTGAAATTTATGTTTATGAGGAACCATCATGATGTTTTCACTTGTCGATAAGATGAGACAAGTTACGATGCCATTTAATATTTGTCTATGAGATGAGAGGAGTATGTTATCTCTTTATCACTCGCCAATGAGACAAGGCGAGATATGATTTTCTGAGTTTTATGATGTTCCTAGTGTGTCATCGACTAGCGGTTAGTAAACCGCTAAGTGCGAATGTTTGGTATGAGACACACTTTAACACTTTTCGGGTTCCTGTTCGTGAGTTTGTGACACAATCATGATGTTTACCTAACAGAACCGCTTTGAGAGGTGTTAGCGACCTTGTCATGAGGATGAACTGCTTTAGGAGGTGTTAGCGCCCTTGTTAAGGCTAACAAAATGGCTTGGAAAGGTGTCAACGACCTTGTCATGAGGACAAACTGCTTTGGGAGGTGTTAGCGACCTTGTCTGAGGCTTCGGCCGCCTGAATTTAGCATGTGCAACATTGCTTTGGCATTACAATCGGAGATTTCGCCAATCTAGGTTTTATGAGTTTCTGTTTTATTGTGATTTCAACACTTCAAGATGTTTTATTACATCGATAACCTAGTGTTATATAAGATGTTATGTACATGGTGATTTCATTTATGATGTTTCGAACTCTTATCGAGTTCCTTGAGTTACAAATTTGAATGATTTCATGACTTTATAGGATACTCTGGGTTTGCCATTTTGTGAGTTGAGATTAGATTTGTATACATTCATACCGAGGAGATGAGGTATAATTGAATTTGGAGATTCTTCTATATTTGAGTTTTGAATCATCCTATTTGAGAATGTTTTATGTATGACATTTGGCGAGAGCTTGTATTGATGTTTCTCCATTTTGAGGATATATGGTTCATGGAAACCATGTAGAAATTTTGGGATGTCGCTGATGTTATGAGGCGAATGTTTGTATTATTTGAGTATTATTATTGAGTTTACCTCTTTTGAGGTCTTTGTATACTTAAGTGACATTAGTTCACTTAAGTCATGGGTTGTATTCTTTCTGCTGCCTCTTCTCATTTGAAAAAAATTATCACCTTATATCTTATGCTTCATATTATTGTCTATCCTTATTAACTGATTGTTTTAGCTAGACTGACCCGTATATTTTGTGCTCTGGTCAGACCGAGTTGTTTCAGGTTAGCTATCAGTTACGGGACTTTTCTTTGATGCATCTGCTTTGATATCAGCCTAGCACTTTTGTGTAGTACATATTTCTTTTCGCTTGACTCTGATGTATTTACAATTGATTCGATGTATATGGCGTGGTCGTTTATCACCTTTAACGTATTCATATTGTATTGTACTAAACATGTATCAGTGTATATGTATATAAATGATGTTGGTTACTGTTCTGTGATGTGATTTACATTCGGTTATTGTATTTTGTTTTGATAGATCCGTTAGCTACCTATAGTTTTAGATTAAGCATTTACTAGGTATGTTGATCCACTTGAGTAGAAAAGAAAAATTATATTGCATTTATCGACGTATTAAGTAGATGTTTAAGACAAAATTATAGATGGCCGCCTTTAACCAGCCCTATTCTCTTCTTTAGTAGATGGAATTACTTGCTAATTCTCTTTACTAAAGTGGGTCTAGGGTTGTGGTGTTACAGATACACTTACATTAATCGCAGCGATCTTAACCGGGTCAATCGAGACTTAGAAAAGACGAGAATATTATCAACGAAAATGGAAACAAACTTGTTGAGAATATCATGGAAAACACGATTCATGAGATCGATGAAGAAGGTAGGAATATTGGTTAATCCAAAGGACATGACTAATCATTCATAGAAACCATTCATTTGGGAGGAGGGACAACACGTCGAGCTCTAAGAATAAGATCGATACGGAATTCAGTTTCCCACTTGGAAGGTAAAGAAGTGACTTCACCAAAGACATTCAGATAATCACTGACTGTCGGGTGGAGTTAAGATCTCTAGGGTGAGAATCAAGTAAAAAGATAAACTGCATGTATAGTCCTGGGGCAATCGGCATATGACCACATGGGAATTTCCCCCGTCGTCTACAAGAGAAACGGTTTATGTAACGACCATAAATTTTAATGATTTTTATATAGTAATTAACTAAAAAAATTTCATGAAAAATGAACAACAAAATTTTAAAATGAAAATTTTATATTTGTTATGCGTCTATTGAAACATAGCAAGTGGCAGATTTTCATCAGAAAATATGTAAGATTGTTTTGTTGTGTAAATTTATTTAAATTTAAATCAGTTAAAAACTGATGAAAATAAAATATTTGGAAACCTGAACATTTTTATGTAATAAAAATTTAAACTTTTTCTAAGTAAGACGTCATAATTTGTTTCGCCAAATTTGGACTGCTCTAGCTTCGTTTATATTATTTTCGATGGTTTAGCAGCATTTTGGCAACAAATATCAACTTTTGATAGGATGATCATATCATTTATATTTTTGTACCATTCTGTTCGCCTTGTCGTGCTGATCACCGCAGTATGTTCATTTTTCAATTTCGGCATCCGGTACATGGCAAAATCTATGAAACAGTTAGCCGTATCGGCTCCGTAGTCAAGTCGTTATGGTTTCTTGTCCCTTCATTGTCCACCGTGAAACAAATTGTAACGACCCACTATTTGGGACCATTCAAATCAAAAATAAAACCACACATGTCGAACTTGAATAATTCAAAACAACAGATTGTTAATATATTTGGAGCAAAGAAAACCAATCACAGACATAGAATATCAGAATAACCCACAACGGAAATAAAATAACCATAGTAGTTCATGAAGCAACTACATACATAGTCTCAAAACAAATACATAATACTAGAGTATGAACACAAATACAAAAGTCCACTAATACATAAGCAAAGGCTAAAATGAAATAACTGAAATAGAAATAGATAGACAACTAGATAGATAGATAAATCTCTAGCAAATCCCTAGCTCTAAAAGACGAATCCAAAGCTGTGATACTCAGGCTGACCCGAGCATAAAGAAAAACACAAAACCCTCGAGTTAGGACATACATACTTATAAATATAAATCAACTCAAGTGAAATGTAATTGAGATGCACAAGTAACCTAAAGGATGCTCTGGATCTCCCATCCTTTATGGACCTGTTAGGCTATCTACTATGTAGTAATATACGCTATTATAATAATGTCTAAAGTAAAGCAAACTATTAAAATAGCTTTAAGGCTTTACATTTTCCACCTTAACACATTTTTTTATTCCCATAGTCTATATAGTACCGTAATCTCCCACGTACTGGGCAACATCAGAGGGCACTCCATAGGTATGGTACAAAACAAACTCGTACAAGGCACGCTAGGGTAAGTGACACGGCACAACTAGGCAATGCCAGGGTAGATATACCAATTACACTTCCGGGATGGTGGTAACGCATAGTAGTCACTACCGCCCACCTCGAGCCATACTCTCAAAAAAATCAAAGGTGCGCACCAAATCAATCACAAAGTAATAGAAAGGCATACAAAGGAGTGTGTCCGACCGAGGAGCTACCTTACTTGGCCCGTCGATTGCTCCTGTTTTTGCCACCTTATTCCAACTCATAGGAGTTGGGTCCACGTATATACCTCATAAATGATCGTCGCCACCATCCTACTTCATTATGGAATCTGCACCACGTACACGGTTGCTAAAGGGGTTTTGGTATTGGCAAAGAGTATGACAATATCCGTTCCCGGTCTCTTTAATAACCAACCGTTATCAGTTATTTATTTCAAATGGTTTAAATTTCAAATCAAAACATATTCTTAAGAAAAAAACGATATCCATTTTCCAAAGTCGTAACACTTCCAAATCTATACGCTTAGTTACAACACTTTTGAAAAAAATGAAATACTCGAAAATCATAACACTTTAAAAATGAAATCCTTATATAGTAGCATTTCGAAAATATTATATTTTTAGAAATAGTAGCATTTTAAAAACATATACTAAAGTAGCATAGCATTTTAGAAATGCTACAAATTCTACTATAACACGTCAAAACATAGTATCTTCTATTTTTATCATAGTTATTATATGAAATCTATTTGATTATACAAAATTATTTATTTGGATATATTTTAAACTAGGATTTTATTTAAATAAAATTTATTACTAAAATATCCAATTAAAACTATATTTTCTCATATTAGGTTAAAGGTACATTATTAACCTAAATTCAAAATTTTGAAATAAAGAAATTATTATTATTATTTAAATATCCATTTCATAAATAAAATATTATATTATTAGGTTAGATTTAGAATTCCATGTTATCAAATCAAATTAATTTATTAAGTTAGATTAAATTTATATATCATACATAAATCTTAAATTACAATTTAAAACCATTTATTAACTTATTAAATTTTAACTTATAGAACTAATATATATATATATATAGTTTTTAAATCGTTTAAACCAAGTTAATTAAAATTTCATATATAAAAATACTTAATAATTTTTAGAAAACTATTTAAAATCAACCATGGGTCTGTATAATATTTTCTAACCTAGGTGGATATATATCATTTCAATCCGTAATTTATAAAATTTCTGGTTTTATCATTTCAAACCCACAAAATCCCAAGTCAAATAAAAATCACTTGAGCCTATCATTTCAGATCATAACGATTTTTCCCTATTCTAAAGTCCGTTCGGGTATGTATCTTTTCAACCCATAGTGAGGGAACTTGTAGTGTGAGAAACATAATATAAAATGAACAAAATAACATAGCATATCATGTCAAGTGATAAAATAGGTATAACATAAGGTGATAACATCATATAATATCATGTCACAGGCATATATGAGATAACTAACATCATATACTTATCACTACAGTTTCATATGTCATCGATTCACTAGAATACAAGTACGTAGTCCAGAGTGATGAACTCACCTTCTTTGGCTAGAGATGACAATTCAAACAACAAGACAACTCCGAAAAGGAATGACAAACAAGAATCAAGCTTGAGTGGAAGCAGAATCCAATTCCAAATATTAGAAGAAACAAAATAAAATATACATATATAAGTAAATAAATATACATTAAAAAATAAATAAACACAAAGAAAATAGGCTAATCAAAACATAAGTAGGCTCGGCCATCATAGGAATAGGCTCGGCCACATCAACTTGTGCTCGGCCATGATGGGTTCAAGGGCTAAACCACTAAGGAATTGGCACAGCTAGGTTTGGTTTATGGCTAGATAGGCTCGACTATATTCAAAACATTGGAAGGAAAAGCATGGGAAGGAAAAAAGACAAAGGCAAATGCAATTTTGGGCTCGGCCATAGGACTTGGATTCGACCGCTATGGAGTTTGGTTCGGCCATTACAAATCTGGTCAGGGCAACTATGGTCACGGCTATAGGCTGATGAAGGTTACGACTAGGCAATGGAAAGAGGAAGGAAAGGCAATGAAAAGTCACAACCATGGCAAGGTTTAGGCTAGTGGAAAATCAAGAAGTGGTACGGCCTTGTGCTTGTTTGGAAGAAGAGTGGTTTCGGCCTAGGGTTTTAGCAAGGGGAGGAGGTGGTTTGGCCTATGCTAGGTCACGGCCATAGGGAGGGTTAGGTGAGGGTTTGGCCTATGGAGATGATGGCCGATCAACTTGGTGGTGGAGGCAAGGAGAAGGGAAGGTGATGGTAAGTGTTGTGGCCGAAAATAGATAAGAGGAAGGAGGAAAATTTTGAGAAGATGGAGAACTTATTGGTAAAATTTTTAAGCAGGAGGAAGAAAGTGAGAAGTCAGAAGTCAGGAAGAAAGTTTTGTTCGTAGATTTCTTTCCCAAGAGACATCTTTTCAAATGAACAGACAACCTAATGACATGGATAGCCTAGCTCATTAGCCATAGCCCAACAACAAACAACAAGCCAAATCATAAACCAAATCTAGCCCAAAACCCAAATAAAAATACGAGAAATAAAATACAGAAAATAATTGTGTGTAAAACGTTGAAACTTTGCATATTTGAAAAGTATAAATCAGAATTTAACGAAACGAAAAGCATAGAGAATGTTAGAATCAAATCCAGCTTTAAAAAAAGAATAAAAAATTTAAAATTCAAATTTAAAATTTAAAATTTAAAATTTTCAACCGAAAGTCAAACTTTTACCAAAGTTGACCAAAAATTTAAATTTCAGAAAAATCGTTATTTTATTATATTTGGAAAAATAATTCTCAACAAATCCCAAAAATATATTATAAAATTTCAATTTTTCAAGTTTTAAATGATTTAAAATCAAAGTTTTCAAATGAATTTTATTTAAAATATTTGTTAAAATTACGGGTTTATACACTCTCCTCCACTCAAAACTTTTCATCCTTGAAAAGGAACAAGACACGGAAAATAGAGAAAGATAAGATAGAATAACGAATAATACCTGGAACAAACAATTCCGGATTCGAAGCGTGCATGCTCTCCTCCGTTTCCCAAGTACAATCCCGATCATCAATACTCCACTGCACATTTACCAGGTTGATAGATTTCCTTCTCAGCTGCTTCATACCTCTATCGATAATACGAAGTGGCTTTCTCTCGACAGTAAGGTTTGGCTCAATATCCAAACTCTCGAGAGCAGAAGGCTGGACAGTCAAAGTGGATCATGAAGATACCGATGAAGATGCGGAACGTGGAATACATTATGCACTCCAGAAAACATCTCTAGCAAATCCAGGCGATAAGCTAAAGAACCAACCCTCTCTAAGATGCAAAAAGGACCAATGAACCTATGAGCAAGCTTCCGCCTTCGACCAAACTGAATCACATTCCTTAAGGGAGATACCTTAAGGAAAACTTGATCACCAATAGAAAACTTCAAAATACTCCTACGTTGATCAGTATACTTCTTCTTCCTATCATGAGCGCTTCTCATCTTCCTTTTAATCTCCTCAACTCTCTTAGAAATCTCTAAATCATATCAGGACCAAGAACCAAACGACTACCGGATTCAATCCAATAAAATGGAGATCTACAAGGTCGTCCGTAAAGAGAAGCAAAAGGAGACATTGCAACACTAGGCTGGATTCAAAGATGGAATGAGATAGATAAAGGATTAAGACAGGATTAAAATTGAAGATTTGAGATTTACCTGATAACTGTTGTTATAGGTGAATTCAGCGAGATGGAGATCATCTTCCCAAGATCCTTCATAATCAAGGACATAGGCATGAAGAAGATCCTCTGGAATCTAATTCACCCTTTCCGTTTGACCGTCGGTCTATGGATTGTAAGCAGTGCTCAATTTCAGTTAAGTACCTAAAGATTCCTGAAAAGATCTCCAAAACTGGCTGGTAAAGATGGGATCTCTATCACAAACAATACTGATAGGAACACCATGAAGACGAACAATCTCTGTCATATAAACCTCAGTCAAACTAGAAGCAGAACAGGTAGACTTGACCGGAATGAAATGAGCTGACTTAGTCAATCTATCCATAATAACCCAAATACTCTCATTAGCCCTCCTAGTCCTCGGTAATCCATCAATAAAATCCATAGAAACCTGTTCCTATTTCCAATTGGGAACCTTAAGAGGCTGCAGTAAACTAGGGATCTTCTGATGATTGGCATTGACTTGCTGACAAGTTGCACACCTACTAATAAAGATGGATATATCACGCTTCATACCCCTCCACCAATACAGCTTCTTCATATGCTGATACATCTTCACCACACTTGGATGAATAGAAAGTCTGGATCGATGATTTTCCCGAAGTAACTCTTGCCTGAAACCATCGACATTCGGGACACAAATCCGATTATTAATCATTAAAATCCCTCTATCATCGAGTTGAGCTCCACTACCATCTTGACTCCTACCACCAATCCTGTTACGAACATTCTCCTTAATCAACCTAATAATCCTATTTTCATCCTGCTTAGCAATAATACGATCCAAAAGAGGAGAAGAAGAAACAACAAGCAGACACAACATCGCCTTCTTCTGACTCAAAGCATCAGCCCCAACATTAGCTTTCCCAGGGGTGTAGTTGATGTCGAGGTCATAAGAAGCAAGGAACTCAAGCCACCTAACCTGCTCTGATTCAAATCCTTCTGGGTAAAGATAGATCTCAACGACTGATATCCGTAAAAAGTTCAAACTTAGTTCCCAAAAGGTGATGCCTCCAAAGATTCAAAGCAAAAACCACGGCAAGCAATTCCAAATCATGGGCTACATAATTGGCTTCATGGGTCTTCAATTGACGACTAGCATAAGTAATGACCTTCCGATCTTGCATCAGAACAGCTCCCAAACCCTCACGACTAACATCAGTGTATATCGTTAATCCTTCATTTCCATTTGGAACGGTAAGAAATGGTGCAGAAGTAAGCTTGCTCTTTAACTCATTGAATGCAGCTTCACACTTATCATTCCAAATAAACTTAGCATTCTTACGAGTGAAAACAGTGAGAGGTGCAGCAATCCGAGCAAAATTCTCAATGAATCTCCACTAATAACTGGCAAGGCCCAGAAAACTATGGATATCAGATGGAGTCCTTGGAGTTTCCCAATCCTGCCATAGAATGGGGAGAAATAAGGACAATAGGAAAGATAGAATGATAAAATTGCAATGAGAGAAGAGAAGAAAGACTTACATTGATCGTAGCAATCTTAACTGGATCAACAGAAACTCCATTACCAAAAACAATACACCTGAGAAATCGGACTTCATCCTTCTAGAAATGGCATTTAGAGAATATAGCTTTCAAATGATGACTCCTAAGAGTTCCCAGAACAAAGATCAAATGGGATTCATGCTCCTCCTCAGACTTAGAGAAGACTAGAATATCATCGACAAAGACTAGAACAAATTTGTTAAGAACATCACAAAAAACCCGATTCGTAAGATCAACAAAGAAAGCTAGGGCACTATTCAAACCAAAAAGCATAACTAACCATTCATAAAAACCATTCTCAGTATGAAAAGCAGTCTTGGGAATACTTTCCTTGGCAACTCTGAGCTGATGGAAACCTATGGCAAGATCAAGCTGAGAGAAAACAGTAGCTCGATAGAGATGATCAAACATATCATTGACACGAGGCATAGGATATCTGTTTTTCATAATGAACTTGTTCAACTCCCTATAATCAACACATATCCTCAAAGAACCATCAAACTTAGTGACGAAAACCATAGCCGCCCCCATTCGGAATGGCTAGGTCTGATCAGACCCTTGGAGGACAAGTCCTCAATTTGCTTCCTTAACTCAACCTTCTCACTGGTTGTCATTCATCTGGGAGGAAGAACTACAGGTCCAGCTCCGGGAATAAGATCAATACAGAATTCGATTTCTCACTTAGGAGGTAAAGAAGTGACTTCACCATATACATTTGGATAGAGTTTAACCACGGGAGTTGAGTCAAGATTGTCAAGAGAAGAATCAAGAGAATAAGTAGAGCTGCCAGCATAATCCTAAGGCATGCGACACTGAATAACCAAAGAATCACCCTTTATCACCAGCAAGAGAAATAGTTCGGGTTTTACAGGAGATAACGGCTTCATGATTCTTCAGCCAATCTCCTCCAAGCGATATATCAAAACATCAAAACCCTAAATATAAAAATAACCAGAAAAACGATAACCAGAATAGAAGAGTTTCACCCTCCTACAAATCCTACTAAGGTTCGCAGGACCCCCAATAGGATTAAAAACACACAAAAGTACAGAATCGTACTCAGGAGAAAGGAGATACTCAAACTTATCACAAAGATCCACAGAAATAAAACTATGGGAATCTCCAGTGTCAAATAAAACACGAACATGAAAATTAAATAGAGAAAAAGTGCCCTGGAGAGTACCTGGGGTATCACTTGGAGCATGTGGAGTGGCAGAGGTAACAACAAAGATACTAGATGGCTTGCCCTTCTACTGAGTAGGATAATCGTTCTTGAAGTGGACAGTCCGCAAGAAAATATGACAAAGATCACGCCTAGTCAACTGAGCTGGAGGAACAGCAGCACCAACTGAAGTAGGGCAACTATTGGCATAGTGTCCCTCTTATCACACTTGAAGCAAGTGATGGAAGATAGGTCGATAGGCTGCCTCTGAGAAGAAGAAGATCCCAAACCTGGAGTCTTATTCCAATTCTTCTTCTACTAATGAAAGTCAGGCTTCCTCTTCTTAGGGTTTCCAGAGGAAGGCTGAGATGAAGGAGCACGAGCAACAGAAGGATCTTCAGAAGTAGGATTCTAATATCTAATGTCCATATCCATCAATCCAGTGAAGGGGCTATGCACATGAGAAATGAGACGATCATAATACTCAAAGAGAGTTCCAGCTATAAACTTCTCATTCTTCTTAAGAGGGGTGTCAATTAGGCTAGGACCAAATTTGGAAAGTTCATTGAACTTCCGCTCATACTCAGTAAATGACACGTCTCCCTGCTTAAGATCCATAAACTCTCTGTATAGCCGAGACTTCCTCACTTCGGTCGTCCACTTAGCCACAAAAGCATCCCTGAAGCATGATATCGAAACGTAAGAAAGATTCCAAAAAAAAAAAAAAAACTAAACCAAACTCAAGAACCAACACAAGATGATACCTAAACTGCTCCCAAGAAATATCAGCCTCGATAGTGTGAGCCGTAATAGACTCCACCAATCCAGGGCTGCCTCCTTCAACTGCCAAGCTACTAACTGGCACTTTTGAGCATCTGTGATCTCAAGACCGGAGAAAATCCTCTCCAAACCCTTCAACCACTGCTGAGCCTCTATGATGCTCTCTGATCCAGTAAACTTGGTACCACCAAGCTGAGTGACTTCCTTACAGAGAGTGGTGAACCTAATGGGTGCGACAGGCTTTGGAACTGGGGCAACACCACGACCCCGACCTCTAGCATTCCTACTGCTCATCTTGGAAAAATCAAGAATGATTTTTACGACAAAGGTAAGGAGAAACAAAGACAAGATTCAACTAGAATGGGAATCCTACTCAAATAACTTAATTAACAAGCTGGATAAGGATAGGAAGGAAGTTTAGGAAAAATTAGATTTTAAAACAAGAAAAGTTAGTATCCAAAATAATCTTTAAAAATCCATTTGAAATCATTTGAAAAATCATTTATACTTAATAATACGTTCTCTCACAAAGAAATGATTCTAAGATTGATTTAACTCATTCTAGGGTAGTTCTACCCTATCTCTAATGAGTTTTTGCTCCGTAGGCTAAGGTTTGCCTAAAACCAAAGCTTCAATACCAAATGTAATAGACCACCTGTCAGTGGGGTAAAGTCCACCGTAGCATACATTGGTACTTGTGTTCTACCTTTACGGCCAGCCTCTCGACTGCACCAACCCCCGCAAGGACAAGTAGGAGCAAGAGTTATCTGCTCGCTACTAAACCAGAAGGGAAAACCCCCTATCATGCTGCACCCGCCAAGTGCATAGGCAGACACACATGTCTGACTTGAATAATTCAAAACAACAGATTGTTAATATATTTGCAGCAAATAAAACCAATCACAGAATCATAGACACAGAATATCAGAATAACTCAAAGCGGAAATAAAATAAGCATAGTAGTTCATGAAGCTACTACATACATAGTCTTAAATCAAATACATAACACTAGAGTCTAAACACAAATACATAATTCCACTAATACATAAGTAAAGGCTGAAATGAAATAATTGAAATAGAAATAGATAGACAACTAGATAGATAGATAAATCTCTACCAAATCTCTAGCTCCAAAAGATGAATCCAAAGCTGTGATACTCAGGCTGACCCGGGAGTAAAGCAAAATACAAAACACTCGAGTCAGGACATACATACATATAAAATGTAAATCAACTCAAGTGAACTGTAATTAAAATGCACAAGTAACCTAACTTGGGATCGCCCTTCCTTTAAGGATCCGTTAAACTATCTAATATGTAGTAATATACGCTATTATAATAATATCTAAAGTAAAGTAAACAATTAAAATAACATTAAGTCTTTACATTTTCCACCTTAACACATTTTGTATATTCCCATAGTCTATACAGTATCTTAACCTTCCCCTTCTGGGGGTCGTCAGAGGGTACTCCATAGGTATGGTACAAAACAAACTCGTATAAGGCACGCAAAGTTAGGTGACACGGCACATCTAGGCAATGCCAAGGTAGATATACCAATTACACTTCCGGGCTGGTGGTGAAAGTGGCTATGCTCTGATACTAAATGAAAGTGTGTAGGACCGTGTAATATGGAATAGTGCAAATAATAAACTTGATAACAAATAAAAGTAGTAAAGTAAATGAAATAATAAATGAGCACACCATAGATTTTTATACTAATTCAAACTTCCCGCTCTATGTCCAGTTCCAAACTCCCTTCTGGAATTTAACTAATAACAATACCCTTGCTTAACCTGTAGGAATAGGTATACACAGCCTGAGCAGCAGAATAGACACTTGAGCACCAAAATAGGATTTTTGCCTCAACAGCAGAAGAGGACTTCACTAATACAAAAGAATATCTAACACCGTATGTTTTTGATAATACTGATTTGTCTCTGATAGTACAAACCTCCTATAATCAAATCCTCAAGTGTATGAAGTGTATGTGAAGATATGAAAAGAAGGTGTTGCTAAGAATCGAAGATTATGAAAGTTAGTTTGGAGATTCAAAGCAATAATAATTCTTGTATTCTGTTTGAATGCATGCATGAGAGCATAAGACAAATATAAGATAGTTAGAAAGTTTTTTCGTAAGTATGAAGTGTTTGGGAACATATATTAATAATTGACAGAGGGTTGCCACCATTGGTGAAGAGTTCTGACCAAAAGAAGCAATCATTCCCGTTCAGAGAAGGATCATAACCTTTCACAGAATGGAAATGTCTTTTCAAAATATGGCAGTTGGGTTCAGGTCAGTTGACTGGTCGATTTGGGTCAGTCGACTGATCATTCAACAATTTAAAAGAAAAGCAGTGCTCAATTGTGCATGTACACCAGTTAGTCGACTGGTTGTTTATAGGCAGTCGACTGGCTATAGTGTATTTGCACTGGTAGCTTTGTTTTTGAAAAAAATCAGAACGATGAAGTGCGGACTACTTGAAGATTGATTTTAACAATTTCTAAGACTCAAAAACAAGTATTTAAACAGTAAAAACATAGATTCAAAGTCTCGATATCACCATAGTCCTTTGATTGTCTTGTTGAATATGCGCTTATATGATTTTTGTTTGATGATAATAAGCATATATACATTCGTTTAAATGTATTTGTTACTATTTTATTTTTCATAGATTAAATAAATATTTGCTAAATAAAATTAAGTACACAGAAATTGAATTCAAGCAGAAATTTTATTCAAACAAATATTTATTACATTTTTGAATAGTACAAATTCAAGTTCTCGCTATACATATACAATTTTGATTACAATACATCACAATTTCATATTTACATAAATTTTTTGAAAAAGCAAGAGCAACAGCTCATTTTATTAACTAATGTTCCATTACAAAAAATTACAACTCACACAGCACCAATACATGACAAAGAAAATCAACTCATTACAGGCAATTAACAAGCAATTACTACTCAAGTGAGTATAATACAACCATACAAAACAGAGATATTACAAATATAAACACAGCATGAATCATAAGAAACTGCCATACTCATGTAGACAGCAAAGAAAGAAAATTCAATCCATGCTGCAAGATGACAATATTCATTGTTATTCGATCATACAGTGAAATATGGAGACATTTCTGAATAATCTACAATCTTCAAACATTGTCAGACCTTAAATCTCTCAAGATACTGCCATGAATCATAGAGTAGAGCTGAGATGCATTCCTTACTCCAATACCAAAAACCCTATTATTCCTCTCTGTCCATACAGCATGAATCATTTTTTTAAGTAGCTTAAGCACAAGCCTAGTTGTACGAGTCTTCCATCTAGTTGCTTTGAATACATTAAACCATTCAATTGTACTGACAGTTGATGGCTTGTAAAAACCACCATTAGATAAAAGCCTATACCATATTTGATAGACAAAAGGACATTCAAAGAATAGATGAGTATTAGTTTCTGATTCTGAATTACAGAGTACACATAAATCTTCTGAGATAATACCCATTCTACAGGGCTAATCCCTAGTATTCAAAGCATTAGCCATTACCTTTCACAACAACAAGTTGTACTTTGTTGAACAACCATTATTCCAAATTCTAGTATACCATGGAAAGACAGTATCACTCTTACAAAAGAATTGATATACAAGCTTTATAGAGTGAAACTTCTGCTTACTGGACCAAATTAAGGCACTATCACTGTTAGTAAGTTGATAATTGGTAATAGTATTCCACAGGCTTCTTAATTGAAATGAACTGGAATATGGTAATACAATAGCACCATCATGTATAAATTCTTCAACCATTGCATCCTCAGGAATTCCAGAGCTCCTTCTTAAATTGTAGTCCACTATAGTACTTAAAATCAAACCTGGCTTAGCCCATGGAGAATACCAAAATGATAATCCCTTAATCACTGCATAATTACATTGTATATAAGGTAAAAATGTTTCCCTGAGTTTAAGTATACATCTCCAACTCCAACTACAATTTTGAGGTATTCTCATATTCCAGAAATACTTCTTACCAATGATATTCTGATTAACCCACTGTGACCATAAATCTTTATCAGGTGTGAAAATTTTATTGAAGTAAACAGAGATAGCTGCCTTATTGTAGAGAAAAATATTTGTAATACCAAGTCCACCATACTTTTTAGGCTTAAACAGTTTATAGAATGAAATAGTTATAAGCTTCCTCGAGAAAGGATCACCATGCCAGAGAAATTTATTTAAAGCACTTGTTATCATATTAATGAGTTTAATTGGAAGAATGTAGTGTCTGGTCCAATATGTAGTCATAGCCACAGCAATAGAATTAATAATAGTGAGCCTACCAGCCTGTGATAATTTGTTACATGGCCATATCCTTAATCATTCAATAATTTTTTCAAAGAGAGGCAAACAATTATGACTTGTTATTCTAGAACTTATAAGGGGTAAACCCAAATAAAATGAATTTGTAGGCAATTCCTGAAGTCCCAAGCAATTAATAATATCAATCTTCTTAGGGAGAGGCAAACCACCAACAAAAATATTAGATTTTGAAAGATTAATTTGAAGTCCTGTGATGGAATAAAAAAACTACAGGGATGACAAAATATTCTGGATATTTTTGTGAGTGGGCTTTGTAAAAATAATGAGATCATCAGCAAAAAGAAGATGAGTAATTAAGGGATGTTTACATTTAGGATGTAAATCAAGTGTTTTCCTTAAGACTAGATCCATCAAAATAGAATTGAGTAATTCCATGACAATAATGAACAAGTAGGCAGAAATAGGATCACCTTGCCTAACACCATGTGTACCTCTAAAATATCCATGGAGACCACCCTCTCTCGAAATTGAATACATAGGTGATGAAATACATGTGAAAATCCAAGCTAAGAAAGGTTTTGGAAAGTTCATCCTAGACATTATAGCTAAAATAGAACTCCATGCAGTAGAGTCAAAAGCTTTCTTTATATCCAATTTAATCATGCACCTAGGAGATATGTTTTTCCTTTCATACCCAAACAATAGTTCCTGAGTTAGTAGGATGTTATCACTAATGGATCCACCCCTAATAAAAGCAGCCTGATTATTAGAGATAATGAATGGTAAGACTGACTGCAGCCTATGAGCCAATACTTTTGAATTGATTTTATAGATGATGTTACAACAAGATATTGGTCTAAATTCAGCAACTGAGGTAGGGTTATCAATCTTAGGAATTAAGGCAATGGAAGTGGCAGAGAGACCAGTAGGTAATTTATTGTTGAGAAAAAAGAATTGTGTAGCTTTAACAATATCATCACCAATTATGTTCCAACTATGTTGCAAAAAATGAGCATTGAACCCATCTGGACCTCCACAGCTATTAGTATATAAACTAAACACTACAGATCTAATCTCCTTATCAATAATAGCGTATATCAAAGAAGCAGATTGAGAGAAAGATAAAACTGGAAGATTTATGTCAAAAAGAGGCTTTATATAAGGAATAAAGGAATTGGGAGGAGCTAGTATGGAAGAGAAGTATTGTACAAAAGCATCATTTATACCATCAGAGGATTTGATCACATTACCATTCATATCTTTAATCTGAGATATACATTCTCTTGCTCTCTTTGCTCTTAGAAAATTATGAAAATACTTTGTATTTCTATCAGCTTCCTTCTCAAATTTCGAGTGAACTTTCTGTTTAATGGATAACAATTCCCTATCAATAACATGTTCAAGATTCTTCCTTAGTTCTAATTCAGTGTGCAGTAATATTGCATCATTTGGTTTAGCACTCAATTCTTCCTGAATTTTAGTGAGCTCATTCCTAATGTGAGAAGAGAGCTTAGAATCTTTACCAAAATTAGCTGCAGACCAGATCCTTAATTGAAATTTGAGAGCCTTCATCTTGAATAAAACATTAGCCAATGGGTTCCTGCCAAATTGCATCTTCCAAACCTGTTTAAGAATATTAGAGTAATCCACATGCTTAGTCCAAAAATTAAAAAATTTAAATGAAAAATTACCACCACGATTATCATCAATTCCCCAATGAAAAATTAAGGGACAGTGATCAGATAAAGAAGGTTGAAGTGTATCATAAAATGGTTTGGGCCAGATTTTAAGGAAAGGTAAGTTAACAAAAATATGATCCAATTTACAAAACGTTAAATTTCCATTCCTACTACTATTGGACCCGGTAAAGACCGAGCCAAGAGATTTGACTGGGATCAGGTTAGATTGGTTTATGGCATTATTAAGAGGTGCAATATCTTTTAGAGACAGCGGACAACCACCATATTTTTGATTACTAGCAAGCATACAATTGAAATCACCACCTATCAACCAAGGAACAGAGGAAAGATTTAGAGTAGGAAGTTGATCCAAAAAAGATTGTCTCAATGATAAGGAGTTTTGAGCATAAACTGAGGTGAAATGGAAATTCAAATTAGAAGGTAAATGAACACAGTGATAGTGAATGAATTGATCGGTAGCAATGATCCTGGAAAGTTTGAAGATAGATGGATTCCATAAAGTTAACAGTCTGCCATAATTTGATTCATCAAAATTATGATCAAATAGCCAAGAAGGGGATATCAATTTAACAGCCTTAAGAGTAGACTGTATATCTAACTTTGTTTCAGAAACACACATCAGATGAATATCACTAACTTTGATCAAATTTCTAATCTCAACTTGTTTAGAGGGCAAGTTAGCACCCCTTATATTCCAAAATGCAATATTATTCATTTCAATTGAAGAGGGGGAAGCAAAGAGGATGGATTTTTCCTTGTATGTCTTGGATGAGATTTATTTTTTGTGGTTGTTATAGGAAGTACTTCCTGAGGCTTAAAATCCTTACCATTATTCAAATCACCAGGATCAACTGATTTAGAGGAAGGAGGAAGAATAATATATCAGGAGGAGATAAATGTAGATAGGGTGATGAAAAGTTTGAGGTCAACAAAGAAGATGACTGAAAGCTAAATTGAGAACTGCATGATGAAGAAACAGAATTGGAAGAAGTGGAATTCACAACTTTAACTGCTGCATCTGAAGGTAATGAATCAAACGATGAGGTTAGTGAGTTTAAATCAGGAGAAGGATCTGATAAAACTGAAAAAGGATGTGTACTTCCTTCACTACCCTTTCCAACTTCCACACTTATCTTAGGATCAACACTCAATTGCACTTTATCTTTAGAAAATAACTCCTTTTTCTTCCAAACTCCTTTATTTCTTTTGTCTATGTTCTTCCATCTCTGGTCTGTGCTGTTATTATTAAAAAATCCATAATCATCTTGATTCTTATCACTATCTCCAACTTGATTGATTTTCTTCTGTGAATGATACTCCTTTATGTTATTCACTAGTTCACATCTAAAAGTATCATGACCAAAAATCTTGCAATTTGTACAAATTTTTTGGCCTCCAATCGTATGACAGTCTAAACTCTGGACAATTTTCACCTAACCCAGGAATGGAAATAGACTCCGGTAGTTCAAAATCAGGTGATATCTACCCTAAAGCATTGGCATATTTAAATCTTTGTAGCTTCTCAGTACTGTTATCAAAACAAATAAGCCTTCCAACATGACAAGCTAACCAATTAATCCCTACAAGCGTCCAAAGAATAAGAGGAATTCTATGAAAATGAATCCACACTAGAACTTTCTTGATTTGTGCTTGTGAAATACCAATAGATGGTTCCCATTTAGTAATTATGAACATTCTGCCTCTTATAAAAATCGGATCAGCATTAAGAACCTGTTCTTTGTCTTCTTGATTAGAGAAATTAAAGTAAAAATTGAATCCATCTTATTTAAAATCAACTTCGCCCTTAATCTTCCAATACCTTTTCAAAAAATTAACCACTGTTAAGAAAGAAAGCGTACCATCCAAAAAGAAACCAACTAAGTGATTATTCCAGTATTTGACACCTTCCTCTTTGACAAGATCTGGTAAAACTATATGAGATTGATCCCTTGGAATATCAAAATGAATCGGCTTATACGACCCAGCATTACGAGGCAAAGATTTAAAAAGAGAGGACCAATTAACATTCGACGATGCATTATTGAGACAAGAAGCTACATAACCAGGTTGGCAAGAAACAGAAGAAATTGGAAGAGATTTGGAAGCAGATAGAGCAGATGAAGAAGAAACCGAACTTGATGGAACAGCAGATTTTGAAGATAAAGATGGAGAGGAAGAAAGAGGAGGAAAAGAAGCAGAGTCCAAAGAGAAAGAAGGCAAAGAAGGGGAAGAAGAGGAAGTCGCCATTAAAATTAAAAGGGAGCTGAAGACCATCGAGGCGGCAATTTATTTACATAAATTCCTCACTACATATCACTTACACTCGTAGTTCATCTTCAACTTCATTCCAGTTAGAATCCAGCATCTGCGCAATCTATAAAAATATTCACTAACGCAGTAAAATTGAAAAAAAAATATTTTTGCGGTATAAAATAAAAAGTGAATTTTGAAAATAATATTTGCCTCGGTTATTTGGGTTATTCGTCATGATTTATTTTTGAATCCATTATACACGAACAACTTGCGACATACAAAGTGTATCACTGTATATGCCACAAGGCTGTGCACACCAATATACACTTGATAATGCTACAGGACAGGTGAGCACAAGGTCAAACCCAAATAAAAAGATGGGTTCAACTCAGGTGCAACATAAATAAAATCTCGACATCAGCACAAGGTCAAACCCGGGTTGTGAAACTGGATTCAACACAGGTGCACTTAAAAATGTGCAAGTATGGAAAATCGGTCTCGACAACTAAAACAAGTCTCGACCAAAAATCAGTGACATAAGTCAAAGCCCGAATCCAAACTATTCAAGTACCAATGAAACCAACACAATGAAACTGACTCGAAGCAAACTCAGTGCATAACAATCAAATGAACACAGCAAACACTTTAGGACAAGGTGCAGACGATCAATATACTACAAGTATGCAGTTCAATGTGGAATGCAACCAGAGTCGAGAAGACCGCAAGTGTACAACCATTGCAGACTAGTTCAGCAAACAACAATGCACCAAACAACATGAAGAACATCAATCCAACAGTGGTGATGTAATGCAAACAGTCGAAGTCATGGAGCTGCAGTCAATACGCAATGATGAACAAAGCCATAAGATACCCAGTAACCAAATGAAACAATGAACTAGTGGCCATAAACATGTGTGGTCAACAAACACAAAGCTAACAACACTCAGATGAACACATGGACGAGGTCAATGAAGCCAAAGCAAACAGAAGGATGACTGAAGTGCGGCCACAAATGTCCACTGACTGGAAGGATGAATCAGAATACAAATGCAAGTGAAGCTACACAACTATATACATGTACAAAAAGCCAAAATGCAAAGACCAGTGATGCAACTCAATGCATAAATCAGTGAATCAAACAAATGCATCAATCAAAAACCAAAACAGTGCATCAAAACATACTACAAGATGTGTGAGGCAATGCACAAACAAATGTATAGAGTGTCAACAGTCAGTAGTGCAAACAAATGTATAGAGTGTCAACAGTCAGCAGTGCAAACAAATGTATAGAGTGTCAACAGTCAGCGATGATGCAATAATAATGCAACATGAATGGCTAGTGTCACATGGCAGTAAAAATATAATGGCCGTAAACAGCAAGTACAATGTCATAGAACAAATGGTACAGTTTGAATGTGGTCATCAGTTCCTTAAGAAATCAAAAATGTTCGAAGATGTGAATTTGCATGCACATGACAGTCAATGCCGAAGACAAAATGAAATCAGAGAGTAAAGTCAAAGAATCAGAGAATTCGAAGTCATGGAATAGCATATACAAAGTCAAAGCCAAGGTCAGATGAATATTAAACCAAGTCAGAATTCAACGCAAGAAAAGAATTGAAAAAGTCAAAAATAAAATAGGAAAGTAGCTGCCGTAACGATCAAGGAAGGATCGAACGATCTGAAGCTAAAGCCGTAACAGTAAAGTAAGAGAAATATTTGAATTGAATTCGCCAGTAAAATCTCAAACGTTCAAGCAGTATCAAGTGGCAGAGAAAATGTTTTGATGAACTCAAATAAGAAATATATGATGTAAATTTAGGAATTCGACTCCTATAAATTACAATCGACATCATCGGCAATCATCATCAAATTCAAGCATCAATCCAGAAAGCGAAAGGAACAAATAACATACCAGAAGAAAAGTCGAATTCAATCATCTCGAAGCAACCAAGCCAACTTCATCAAAACCCTAATTTCACAGAACAATCAAGAGAAGTAGCCGAGCGTGACTCAAAGAGACATCGATCAACTTGAGGCAAGCAGCTGATCAATAGAGAAGGAAATCGATTTTAATCGACAAGAGCAATGAAATCGATCGGCATCGTCAAAGCTCTCTGAAGCCCTAATTTTGATCCAACAAGGAAAAGAAATGAAGAGCCGCCATTCTTACAAAATAAAATGAACGGGCTAGAATAAAGATAGAAGGGGCTGGCCTTTGTTACTAAGGATAAGGCTTTAGATTTTTAATTACATAGGGCTTTATTTTAAATTTTGTTTCAAATTTGTCTTTAATTTTAAAACTCTTTTCAAACCGTTGTATTTACTAGTCGTGTGACTAGGAGACAAGCTACGTGGCGTAGTTTGGGAATTCGCAACTCAGTGGCTGAGTTGTGGTAGGGTTTTGAGCATAGAGGTAGGTTTAGTCGATAGAGTGTGTCGCGAGTTTACGTGTGTAAGCGTCTGACTATCTAATTTCTAGTAGAAACCTTGGGGGCAGCACGTAGGCAGGGTTTTGCCGAAGCTGGGTAAATTCTGTATCGTTCTATTTCTGCATTTTATTATTCTGCTATTTTTCTGTGCTGCTATTATTCTGTGTTTTGTGTTGAAATTATTTTATAAGCTTCTGCAATTAATTTTTATAATTAATACCATCACCCTATTCACCCCCTCTAGGCTGAAATCGATCATACAAGTGATATCAGAGCTAGGAATAGAAGTCAATTTTTGTTATAAAAATTCATTTTTCAAAAATCAGTTTTTGTTTAAAAGTTTGAATTTTTAAAATGGCTTCTTTTAATAATGATTTTGCTAAGGGTCAGTCCCATAGTTAGACCACCAATGTTCAATGGTGAATATGCTTATTGGAAAAATAGAATGAAAATTTTTCTGAAAACCATTGACGCTTGGAACATTGTTGAGACAGGTTATAGAGCAACAACTATAATTACAGATAATCTGGAAATAGATAAACCGATGGATCAATGGACAGAACTAGAAAATAAATTACAAAATGCTAATGCTAGAGCTATGAATTCTATTATCTGTTCATTGGATCAATTTGAATTTAATCGTGTCTCATATTGTCTAACTGCGCAGGAAATATGGCACACACTAGAAGTGACTCACGAAGGAACATCTCAAGTCAAAGAATCTCGCCTTGCCATGCTAAGCAGCGAATACGAAAATTTCACAATGGCAAAGGACGAAAATGTTAAAGAGATGCATGGGCGACTTTCCAATATCGTATACAAATCAAAAGCTCTTGGAAAATCATACACAGAGTTGGAGATAGTTCGAAAAATCCTCAGAGTCCTTCCACGAAGTTTTGAAGCCAAAGTAACCGCCATTCAAGAATCAAAAGATTTGAAACAAATGAAAGTCTAAGAACTCATCGGAAATCTCACTACGTATGAGCTAGAAATGAAATTTAAGGAAGAGCGTGAAGAAGGAGATACTCGAAAGAAATCTATAGCTCTCAATGGAACAACTGAAAGTGATGATGATGACGATGATGATGGAGCAACAGAGTTGGAGCTGATAATAAAGAAAGTCAAAAGGTGGAATTAAAATATGGAAATCCAGCTCTAAATCGAAGATTGAAAAGCAGAATAAATAAAATATTAGACAATCCAGAAGAACCAAAGATCATCTGTCATAAGTGCAACCAACCCGGACACATCAAGCCCAATTGTCCTCAAAATCGACGTGAATTTGAAAAGAAATCAAAAAGTAAAAGTTTTGCAGCCACGTGGAATACAAGTGACGAAGATAATCAAAGTACTAACAGTGAGAATGAAAAAGCAGACTTGTGTCTTCATGGTGAAATAACTGACAGTGATGATGACGAGCCAAGTGAGGTATCAAAACTTTCTCATTCAGAATTACTTATCTATTTCCAAGAAGTGAATGGATGTCTTGAACGACTTAGGGAGAAGTGCGCCAAACTTGAATCACAAAAAGATACTTTGATAGATTTAAATAAACAACTTGACCAATTAGTTAAACCTATCAAAGCAGAATCCCTAAGTGTGATAAGTGTCCAACATTCGAAGAAGAAATAAAAAAATCAGAAATTAATATAAAATCACTTGAAAATGAAATTCTGATTTTGAAAGAAAATGAAAATACTAGGAGAGAGAATTCTATTAAAAAGTGCACACAATTGTTAAACGAAAATGAATCTCTCAAAACACAAGTCCAACAATTGTCAACGACTTTAGACAAATTTTGTAAAAGTGAAAAATCGTTGAATATGCTATTAGAAAAGCAAACTGTTAATACGATTAGACAAGGACTTGGATATAATCAATCTGAAAATGTTGAAAGCAATATTAATCAAGAAAATTCTATGTGCACACTTTGTAGAAAATATGGACACAGACACAATAATTGTTGGTATAGACCCAAACATGTGAAAACTATACCGATTTGGGTTCCAAAAGGCACAAATATAAAAACTCTCAAAGTTAAACAAATTTGGGTGCCGAACGGAACAATTATAAATAGTTTTGGGTCTCCACAAAATTATTTTTCTAAATCTTCTGCCACTAACAACCATGGACCTATAAAAACAAATAGGTCACAAAAAATTTTCATCGTGTAGGTGTGGTGGCAGGCTAAGGAACAACAATAGTGTTTACTTGGATTCTGGCTGTTCCAAGAGCACACCGAGTGACAAAGCAAAGTTCCTTAGCCTAGTGTAAAGGTAAAACAGGTATTAGTATATCTGTTTGAACGACATATTATATGTGATAATATGCACCGTAATCTGAGTTAAATCAGCCAATATTGAGATGATGAAATGATGATACATTTGGCTAACTCTATATTCATGGTTTTTGATTATTTACATGGCTTCATTTCAAATTCAAGAGAATGTCATTTGAAAAGATGTTAAAATTGATTTTGAGAAATTTTGTTGCACACTTCATGGTCTTGTCTACTAAATTCAATTAGTGATATTTTGGAGTGAAAGAAAAATTCAGATGCAGATCATAGTGGTAATTTAGTTGAAAGAAAACTTACTAGTTGAACGTGAATTTTAGTAACTGCATCGTTAATTTTTGGGAAATGTCTGCATATTTTTAAAACAATAGCAGGAATGTTTCTCATATAACCCCCTCGAGAAAATCATTTTTGACCATATTCTCAGATTAGTCATTTTGAAAAATTGATTTCATAATTATTATTGAATTTGATTTTAAATGACAATTTTGACTAGTTTAACTCCCTAATAATTATCGAAAAGATAAATAGTGATTGAAAAAGTGACGAGTGTTGATATTTATCATACGTTACTCAAGACAGTATATTTAGAAAAATTTCTTTAGAAATTCAAACAAGAGTTATAAAAACTTTTTGTTGGGTACAGATTCCATGACTATTTCTATTTCTATCATATTTCTATCGACCATCGCTCATCAAAGATTCAATATAGTTTGTTGATATGTGGTACATTAAACAGGAATCATTCGTTTTTCATTTTATAGAATAAAATAAAATCCAAAGTATTCACTCTCATTTAAAAGTCCTCACGGTTATGCATGGGTGAATTACTTGGAATTTGTTATGTGCTTCCATGCTCATTTAAAATTCCTTACGGTTATACATGTATGGAACGCATATCAAAATTTATTTATTAAATAAACAAGTTGATTCTAATCCCATTTAAAAGTCTCCACGGTCATGCGTGGTTAGAAGATACTTGAATTCATTTTTAAAAATTAAATTGGAATACTACTAATCTCATTTAAAAATCCTAAGGGTTATGCATGATTAGTAGTTATTCAAATTCCTGATATAAATGTACCACAAATAGATACAAACTGTATGGTTTTATATGATGACACCATTTCCATTATTTCTAAAAGTGGAATATGCGTCTAACAAGGGTAGTTATGATTCTTTGTTTGATGTTTTATTGAAGTCTAATATTTATATTCAATTGAGTTTTTAATGTTGGATTAATATCAATCACTTTATCTCTATTTTCTCTAACACTATTACTCTTTTGCTGATAACAAAAGGGGGAGAGAAAAGTTAAGATTTTGTCAAATAAAATCAAGCAAAGGTCAAATATTTTCCAAATATTTTCCATTTGAATCTAGGCTCATTGGCATATTATTTAATTGTATGCATATTTGTAGGGGGAGCTTTGTGTAGAGAGGAAGCATTTAAATAGGAGGAGTAATTAGGATATATTTATAGAGCAAATACATTTAACACATTCAAAATATTAAATATATGTTTGTTATCATCAAAAGAGGGAGATTGTTGAATATGCGCTTATATGATTTTTGTTTGATGATAATAAACATATATACATTCGTTTAAATATATTTGTTAAATTACTATTTTATTTTTCATAGATTAAATAAATATTTGCTGAATAAAATTAAATACACAGAATTTGAATTCAAACGGAAATTTTATTCAAACAAATATTTATTGCATTTTTGAATAGTACAAATTCAAGCTCTCACTATACATATACAATTTTGATTACAATACATCACAATTTCATATTTACATAAATTCCTCACTACATATCACTCACACTCGTAGTTCATCTTCAACTTCATTCCAGTTAGAATCCAGCATCTGAGCAATCTGCAAAAATATTCACTAACGTAGTAAAATTGAAAAAGAAATATTTTTGCGGTATAAAATAAAAAGTGAATTTTGAAAATAATATTTGCCTCAGTTATTTGCGTTGTTCGTCATGATTTATTTTTGAATCCATTATACACGAACAACTTGCGACATACACAGTGTATCACTGTATATGCCACAAGGCCGTGCACACCAATATACACTTGATAATGCTACAAGACAGGTGAGCACAAGGTCAAACCCAAATAAAAAGACGGGTTCACCTCAAGTGCAACATAGATAAAATCTCGACTTCAGCACAAGGTCAAACCCGAGTTGTGAAAGTGGATTCAACACAGGTGCACTTGAAAATGTGCAAGTATGGAAAAATGGTCTCGATAACTAAAACAAGTCTCGACCAAAAATCAGTGACATAAGTCAAAGCCCGAATCCAAACTATTCAAGTACCAATGAAACCAACACAATGAAACTGACTCGAAGCAAACTCAGTGCACAACAATCAAATGAACACAGCAAACACTTCAGGACAAGGTGCAGACGATCAATATACTACAAGTATGCAGTTCAATGTGGAATGCAACCAGAGTCGAGAAGACCGCAAGTGTACAACCATTGCAGACTAGTTCAGCAAACAACAATGCACCAAACAACATGAAGAACATCAATCCAACAATGGTGATGTAATGCAAACAGTCGAAGTCATGGAGGTGAAGTCAATACACAATAATGAACAAAGCCACAAGACACCCAGTAACCAAATGAAACAATGAACTAGTGGCCATAAACATGTGTGGTCAACAAACACAAAGCTAACAACACTCAGATGAACACATAGCCGAGGTCAATGAAGCCAAAGCAAACAGAAGGGATGACTGAAGTGCAGCCACAAATGTTCACTGACTCGAAGGATGAATCAGAATACAAATGCAAGTGAAGCTACACAACTATGTACATGTACACAAAGCCAAAATGCAAAGACCAGTGATGCAACTCAATGCATAAATCAATGACTCAAACAAATGCATCAATCAAAAACCAAAACAGTGCATCAAAATAAACTACAAGATGTGTGAGGCAATGCACAAACAAATGTATAGAGTGTCAACAGTCAGCAGTGCAAACAAATGTATAGAGTGTCAACAGTCAGCGGTGATGCAATAATAATGCAACATGAACGGCTAGTGTCACATAGCAGTAAAAATATAATGGTCGTGAACAACAAGTACAATGTCATAGAACAAATGGTACAGTTCGAATGTGGTCATCAGTTTCTTAAGAAATCAAAAATGGTCGAAGATGTGAATTTGCATGCACATGACAGACAATGCTGAAGACAATGAAATCAGAGAGTAAAGTCAAAGAATCAGAGAATTCGAAGTCATGGAATAGCATATACAAAGTCAAAGCCAAGGTCAGATGAATATTAGACCAAGTCAGAATTCAACGCAAGAAAAGAATTGAAAAAGTCAAAAATAAAATAGGAAAGTAGTTGCCGTAACGATCAAGGAAGGATCGAACGATCTGAAGCTAAAGCCGTAACAGTAAAGTCAGAGAAATATTCGAATTGAATTCGTCAGTAAAATGTCAAACGTTCAAGCAGTATAAAGTGGCAGAGAAAATGTTTTGACGAATTCAAATAAGAAATATACGATGCAAATTTAGGAATTCGACTCCTATAAATTACAATCGACATCATCGGCAATCATCATCGAATTCAAGCAATCAATCCAGAAAGCGAACGGAGCAAATAACATACCAGAAGAAAAGTCTAATTCGATCATCTCGAAGCAACCAAGCCAACTTCATCAAAACCCTAATTTCACAGAACAATCAAGAGAAGTAGCCGAGCGCGACTCAAAGAGACATCGATCAACTTGTGGCAAGCAGCTGATCAATAGAGAAGGAAATCGATTTTAATCGACAAGAGCAACGAAATCGATTGGCATCGTCAAAGCTCTCCGAAGCCCTAATTTTGATCCAACAAGGAAAAGAAATGAAGAGCCGCCATTCTTACAAAATAAAATGAACGGGCTAGAATAAAGATAGAAGGGGCCGGCCTTTGTTAGTAAGGATAAGGCTTTAGCTTTTTGATTAAATAAGGGCTTTATTTTAAATTTTGTTTTAAATTTGTCTTTAATTTTAAAACTCTTTTCAAACCGTTGTATTTACTAGTCGTGTGACTAGGGGATAAGCTACGTGGCGTAGTTTGAGAATTCGCAACTCAGTGGCTAAGTTGTGGCAGGGTTTTGAGCGTAGAGTTAGGTTTAGTCGATAGCGAGTGTCGCGAGTTTACGTGTGTAAGCGTGTGACTATCTAATTTCTAGTAGAAACCTTGGGGGCATCACGTAGGCAGGGTTTTGCCAGAGCTGGGTAAATTTTGTGTCGTTCTATTTCTGCATTTTATTATTCTGCTATTTTTCTGTGCTGCTATTATTCTGTGTTCTGTGTTGAAATTATTTTATAAGCTACCGCAATTAATTTTTATAATTAATACCATCACCATATTCACCCCTCTAGGGTGAAATCGATCTTGCATGTCTCTTTTGGTTGTGATTGATCATGCATTATTTTTTTCTTCTAAATTGCTTTGTCATAAATCAGAATTAATGATTCAACATTCTCCCCCTTTTTAATTGATGACAACCTGTATATATAATTAACCTAGAGAACATATAAAAACTCCCCCTGAATATATGACACTTCTTGTGCCTGCATCAAAATGGTTATTACATATACTTTTTCTCCCCCTTTGTCATCGACATAAGGAGATATGTCATAGCAATAATTACAATACAAAGTGTAGAAACAAATATAGATAGTGAGATTAATTAGTACAAATTTTAGAAATGTCCATAGCTTCAAACTAATGGAAAAGAGTACCAATAAGAAAATAACAAGAGCACCTACCAAACTTACCATCCAACCAACAGACGCTCATTCGTCAAGATCCCAATTATACTCTTCTTCCAGTGCAGTCTCCTTCCCGGGTCTAGAAGTGCCTTAAGCACCACTACCTGCTCCACTAGTGTCGCTACTAGTATGCTCCTCTGTTGTATACCATGTAAAATGAGGTGTTGGATGCTTGCCTTGAGCGACAGAGGTGGCAGCGGTGGAGGAAGAACAAGATATGGCATCCCATAAAGTAGAGAAGCAGCCTACGATATTATCGAGCTTTTTATCCACTTTTTTGAGTCTTGAATCTAGGATAAGTTGATTTCGGGAAAGGATTTCAATGGATTCGCGGGTGTTGGAGGAGGTAGCTAAACGGATAACTTCTTCTTGATGTGTTCCATGCTCTAATTACAGGACCTCCAGTTAGTTGTTGGGCCTATTGACACTTCCAATCTTCGTATGCGGTAATAGGTGGAGGTCTTACCGGTAACTTCATAAGGCTTATGGTACGGATATTGATCATTCCGACAGTAGTGAATTCTGAATCGGGTTGACGAACACTAACATCTAGAAGAAGTCGCATTATATACCCGCCAAAGTAAATAACGTGCATATTCCCATGGGGGAAGGTAAGAAATTCATCCAAAATACATCGTAACCAATCTACGTGTATATTTTCCCATACCACATAGAGAGCTTTGAAATTCTCCGGATATATCAATTCATACGATCCAGTTCATGGAAGAATAGAACGCATAAGAGTCTTATGCAAGATTCGTTCTTTAGGCCTTAGAAGCTTGGATCGCAATTCAGTCATATCGTCACCTATGAACATGTGGCTAACTCTATCTCTACGTCTTATATTACACTCAACATCATCCAAATCAATAACTTCATTTGGAAAATGAAGGATATGTGCCATTCGATCAAGCGAAAAGAAAACTGGTTGTCCACAGACCAAACTCCATACACAACTATTCAGATTAGACGGTTGTTGGTGGCCAAGATTAAGATTAGCATAAAAGAGTTTTACCATAAGATGGTTAATTTTGTGGTGATTGGAAATGTAGTCGAGTAGTGATTCTAATCCGCATCTCCGCATTAATTCTTGAAGTGCATAAGCTCCGAAATCAGAGTACACCATAAAAGAACCTTTAAAAATCCTCGAATTTTTCATCTTTTCCCATCTTCAATTGCGGTGGCGTTGTATAGCCAATGGGCGACATGAATATCGACAGAAGATGAAGAGGCTTGCTTTGGTCGTTTTGATCTAAGAGGAGCCATCAATTTTATGTTTTTGAGAGAGATTTGGGGGGAAATGGGATTAAGGTTTCAAGAGATCGAAAGAAAGGAAAAAATATGAAGATGGTAAAGTAAAAAGTAAGGGGTAAATGGGTTAAAAAGGGAAGGCTAGAGTTAATTCGTACAGCCAGTCGATTGGTCGGGGTAGGTCAGTCGATTGGTTGCAAACCCGAGAGCAATTGTTCTCTGCGAATAGTCAACTGAACTATTTATTTCAGTGGACTGGTTGTAGCTAAAATTTCCATTGAATTCTAAAACTGTTTCTTTTAATCTTTATTCAAAGATTTATGGAACAAAAACATACATGAATAAGGAAAACACAAAAATACACAAGAAAATCGATTATTTTGGAGTCGAAGGAGAGCATTCATCTGGTTCAATCTTGGTGACTTCAATGTGAGATTGTAGAGGTGACCAATAATTTTGGCGTTCCCAAGACTTGCGAGATACCGAGGTTGCTGTGGAATTTTCTCCCATGGATTCCAGCCAGATGTATGTGGTTGATGAGATGATGAAGGTTCAATAACGTCTTTCTTTGGTAATTTGCCACAAAAGGTTAAGCCAATCGATTTTATTAAGCTAAGATGTCAGGAATTTATTTGTTGTTCATAGTGCATCTTTCTTTGCAAGTTGATTTGCTCCCTTTGATAGTGGTGGATGTCATCTTTTTTCTCTTTAGTTTTTGGAGAAATAAAAAGTGATCACCTTGACTTCTTGCTATTTGGTGTATATCCAGTGTGATATTGTCCCCAATCATGAGCTGCCACTTTCAGGAGTAGGAGTGGCCAAAGAAGGAGTTAAGCTATTTAAAGATGGTGGTGTGGCATATTACAGCTTAAAGTTGGAGGAATCATATGAATCATGAGAAGCCATTGAAACAATGTTGAAGAGTTTGAGAATGAAATGGTAATGGTGATTGCTATAGTATGAAAGAAATGTATATATATAGAGGAGGTGGAGCAGAATTTGATGGCCAGAGATGGGAATGAACAAGAGCCAGAGGAAATAATGTATGGAAGGAACGGATGAGAGACAAATTCAAAAATAGATGGTTACGAGCTGATGTGATATAAGTTAAACCAAAGTATGTAGATCAGCAAGTAATACAACATAGCATAAGTGGTAAAGCATACACTTACCAGCCATAAGGCCAGAGTTCAAACACCAATAGCTACATTATTTTTGTGACCCGAAATTTTGAAGAATATTTATAACCAAACTTCTAGTTGAGACAAGAAACACATATAGCTCAAATGGCAAGAAACAATTGCAAGTCTATAACTAAGAGATCATGATTTCAAGTCCTTCTAGTGTCATGAAAACATTAAAAAAATTAATTTTGCCAAAATTTTTGCATGAAAACTTTCTTTTGCATATCAATATTTTATCAAATTGTGCTATGAATTTTGCACATAAAAAAACTACATATAAAAACGTTATATTTTAAAAAAAATCATGAAAATTTATAAATCTTTAAAGGAGACGATTCCAAGTTCTCGTCTTAATTTGATGAAAGTATTTTCATGTAAAGGTTTTGTAAAGATATCTGCCAATTGTATGTCAAAGGAAACAAATTCTAGATTTATCAAATCCTTTTCAATATTATCACGAAGAAAATGATGACGAATGTCAATATGTTTTATCCGTGAGTGATTGACAGTATTTTTAAATAAATTTATAGCACTAGAATTATCACAATAAGTAGTTGATTTGGATAAGTTAAAACCAAAATCTTGTAGTATTTTTTGCATATAGATAACTTGAGCACATGCCAAAGCTGCAAAAATATATTCTGCTTCACACATTGATAGTGAAACACAGTTTTGTTTCTCACTAAACCAACATATAAGAGACCGTCCAATAAAGTGACAAGTCCCACTTGCACTCATTCTATCTGTCCGGCTTCCTCCAAAATCAGCGTCACTATATGACACTAATTCAAAAGGACATTCATTTGGATAGAATAGTCCAAAGTCCTTGGTTTTATTAAGATACTGTAATATGCATTTCACTGCTCGCAAATGTGATTCTTTGGGATCTGCTTGAAATCGTGCACACAAACAAACACTCATCATTATGTCAGGTCTACTAGCTGTTAAATATAGTAGTGCTCCAATCATACTTCTATATGATTTTTTGTCAACACTTTTTCCACTTTCATCTTTATCCAGATGTATAGTTGTAATCATAGGAGTTGGTTTGGTAGAAGTATTTTTCATACCAAAGCATTTAATTAGATTGTCAAAATATTTTTCTTGATTTATAAAAATACCATTTTCAATTTGTTTTATTTGTAAGCCAAGAAAATAATTTAATTCACCCATATGCGACATTTCAAATTCTTTGGTCATTATTTTAGAAAATGCCTAACATAATTTTTCATTTGAGGACCCAAAAATGATATCATCAACATAAATTTGAATAATTAAAATATCTTACTTGTTTCTTTTAACAAAAAGAGTTTGATCAACCTTCCCAATTTCGAAACCAGAATATATTAAATACCTTTTAAGATGATCGTACCAAGCACAAGGTGCTTGTTTTAAATCGTATAAGGCCTTTTTTGGTTTCTAACATGGTCTGGAAATTGTTCGTGTACGAATAAAGGAGGTTGTTCAACATAAACATTTTCCTTTATAAAACCATTTAGAAAAGCACTTTTAACATCCATTTGATATAATTTAAAGTTATGAAAACATGCATAGGCAAGTAAGATTCGTAGTGCTTCTAGTCTAGCGATTGGATCAAACATTTCTTCGTAGTCAATCCCTTCTTCTTGATTATATCCCTGTGCAACTAATCTAGCTTTATTCCTAATAATATTTCCTTTTTCATATACTTTATCTTTGAAGACCCACTTTGTACCAATAGCTGATTGATCACTAGGCCTCGGAACTAAATCCCAAACACCATTTCTTTCGAATTGGTTTAGCTCTTCTTGCATAGCGATTAACCAGTTTTCATCAATGAATGCTTCTTTAATATTTTTAGGTTCAATATGAGAAAGGAAAGCTACATGGCCCATTTGATTTTATTGACTTCTTGTTCTAACAGATGAATTGAGTTCTCCAATGACATTAATGGGAGGATGATCCCTTAATAATCTCGGTGGAGATCTTAATTCATTATTATTGTGAACAATGTTTTCATTATTTTCAAAATTGGAATTTTTCGTATTCGTGATGTTATTAGGGAATTCTTCATCATCTCTTACACTTGGCATTTGATTAAAATTTTCATCGAAGGATACATGAAGTGCTTCTTCGATGAAATTGGTTGTTTTATTAAAAATTCAATAAGTTTTGCTTCAGTTTGAATATCCTACAAAGATTCCTTCATCGGATTTTGGATCGAATTTGCCAAGCTGATCCTTTGTGTTTAAAATGAAACATTTGTAACCGAAAACTTTGAAATAAAAAATATTTGGTTTTCGACCATTAAAAATTTCACAAGGAGTATCCTTAGTCAATTGTCAAATAGAAACACGATTCAAAACATAATAGGCTGTTGCAACTGCTTCAGCCCAGAAATGTTTTGGTAAAGTATTTCCATATAACAAAGTCCTAACACATTCTTGTAAGGTTCTATTTTTACGTTCTACATCTCCATGTTGTTGTGGAGTTCTAGGAAACGAAAAATTATGGAATATTCCCTTCTTCTTATAAAAATGTTCAAAGGCTTCATTTTCGAATTCACCTCTACGATCACTCCTAATGTTTTTGACTTTCAATCCCTTAAAATTTTGAATTCTTTTGACAAAAGTTTTGAAATTATCAAAAGTATCACTTTTATTTTCCATAAAAATAGTCTAAGTATATCAGGAAAAATCATCAACAATTAAAAAAATATCTCTACTGTGATTAATGGATTGTACTTGTGTTGGTCCAGATAAATCCATATGCAGTAATTCAAGTGGTTGTAAAGTTGAAATAACTTTTTTAGATTTAAAAGATGACTTAGTTAATTTCACTAAATAACATGCATCACAAATATGGTCAATTTTAAAGTTCATTTTTGGTAGTCCTTTTACTAAATCATTTTTAGAAAGCTTATTTATATCTTTGAAGCTAACACGACAGAATCGTTTGTGCCATAACCAAGGATCATTTTGTTTGGCTATTAAACACATATCTGAATTATAGTTTATTTTCATATTCAGAACATAGATATTTCCGTCTCTATTTCCTTCAAAGATAAGATTTTGATTTTGATCAAAAATACTACATTTATTTTCATAAAATGTGATTTTGAATCCTTTGTCACATAATTGGCTGATACTGAGTAAATTATGTTTAAAATTTTTTACTAGTAAAACATTTGAAATAAGAGGTAAGTTTGAAATATCGTTGTTGCTCACATTGCCTTTGCCGATAATATAGGAATTGTCTCCAAATGTAACAGAGCCTCCATCTGAGTAAGTAATGTTTGATATCATATCTTTGTCTCCTCATATGTTTTGAGCAACCACTATCAAGTATCCATTTTCCTCTCTTTTTAAGTGGGACCTAAAAAAATAAGGAATTATATTGGTACCCACCTTTTGTTAGGGTCCTAAGATTTAGATCTTAGGAAACAAACCCAAGAGGGTTCAGTATTACTTTTGAAAATATAATCTTTATTCTTATGAACTATCTCTAAAAAGGTGTTAACATATTTCTTCCTAATCAAACTGTTGTGTTTTTTAGGAGCCCAAATTTTTATGTTTTTAGGGTATGTATTACCTCTTGACTGTTTTGTAGTTGGCTTAATATTTCTCCTAATTTCCTTTTTAGGTGGAGCTTTTGATATCTTAGCATATCCTAATCCTTTCCTACTTGAAACAGATTGAGAGCTATCAATAATTTTAGATAGAATTTCTCTTCCTTTATTAAAGTTTGAGACATTTTTGGTTACACTTTCTAACTTAGTTTTGAGACCAGTATTATCTAATTCTATCAATTTTACTCTTGTCTTCAATTCATGATTTTCAGAAACAAGAGCGTCATTCTTCTCTTTTTGAGTTTCAATTTCTTGACTCAATAGAGTGAGTTGAGAATTAATATTAGAGAAAGATTCATGTAATTTTTCAAGTTCTTCCTCTAGTATTTTCTTTTCATCTTTAAGCATATCTCTTTCGAATTCTGCTTTGTTCTGATGTTCACGCGTTTCCTAATATTTTCTTTTGAGATTTTTGAGAGTGTCAACTAGTTCGGAATTTATCTCTGTCATATCATCAAAGGTAAAATCACTAACCTTGTTTTCAGTAGTCATGAAGCAAACATTAGCATGCTCGTTTTTGCTGTCACTGCCACTATCGGATGAAGAGGCATCTGAATCATCCCATGTCACAGAAAATGCTTTCGTTTTCTTATCTTTTCTGCCCTTGTTGAAGTATTTTTTCTTTAGTTCTGGAGAGTCTTTCCAGATATGACCTTTCTTATAGCAATTAAAACATTCTAGTACTGAAGATGATGGTTTGCTTGGTAAGTTCCTTTTTCCATTGTTTCTGTTGCTTTTCCAAATTTTCAAGAACTTTTTGAAATTTTTGGCAATATATGCTAGATCTTCTTCATATGAATCTTCATCCTCTCCTTCTTCAGCATGGAAAACTTTGTTCTTTTTGTCCTGCGCTTGTACTTATTTTGCTGGCAAATTCACTTCATAGGGCATTAGATTTTCTATTAACTCTTCTGGTTTTATGGTAGAGAGGTCATTAGCTTCTTCAATAGCCAAGACTTTTCTTTCTCATTCATCCGTTAAAGAGTTTAGGATTTTCGATACAATATCAAAATCTGTGAACTTTTCTCCTAATCCTAATAGTGAATGATAGATATCTTGAAATCTGGAGTACATATCATTGATGGATTCATCTTGCTTCATTCTAAAATTTAGAAACTAATTTTTGAGCATGGAGATTTTGCTTTGTTTGACTTTGCTAGTTCCTTCATGTGTGATTTTAAGTGTTCGCCATATTTCATAAGCAGTTTGACACATGCTAACTCGATTAAATTCATTTCTATCTAGTGCACAAAATAACATGTTCATAGCTTTAGCATTGGCAGAAGCGTCTAGTTTTTGTGCATTTGTCCATGTAGAGTATTCTCCTATAGGAAGAGTGTGTTCATTTTGTGTGATATTCCATGATTCAAAACTATTTGATTGCATATAGATTCTCATACGAGTAGCCCAATAATTATAGTTCAAACCATTGAAAAATGGAGGTCGTTCAGTGGATTGACCTTTTACAATACTAGTGTTAGTGCTTATAGTGGTAGTGCTAGTGTTACTGTCCATATTAGCAAAGAATCAAATAACTATGTTACGGTTAGATGAAGCCTTGCTCTGATACCAATTGAAAGTGGCTATGCTCTAATACCAAATGAAAGTGTGTAGGACCGTGTAATATGGAATAGTGCAAATAATAAACTTGATAACGGATAAAAGTAGTAAAGTAAATGTAATAATAAATGAGCACACCAGAGAATTTTATACTGGTTCGAAATTTCCGTGCTAGATCCAGTCTCAGACTCCCTTCTGGAATTTAACTAACAACAGTACCTTGCTTAACTTGGAGGAATTGGTATACACAGCCTAAGCAGCAGAACAGACACCTGAGCACCAGAACAAGATTTTTGCATCAACAGCAGAAGAGGACTTCACTAATACAAAAGAATATCTGACACTGTGTGTTCTTGATAACACTGATTTGTCTCTGATAGTGCAAACTTCCTATAATCAGATCCTTAAGTGTATGTGAAGATATGAAAAGAAGGTGTTGCTAAGAATCGAAGATTATGAAAGTTAATTTGGAGATTCAAAGCAATAATAATGCTTGTATGTTGTTTGAATTCGAGTATGAGATAATAAGAAGAATATAAGATAGTCAGAAAGATTTTCGGTAAGTATGAAGTGTTTGGGAAATTATATATATAGTAGACAGAGGGTTGCTACCATTAGTGAAGAGTTCTGACCAACAGAAGCAACCATTCCTGTTCAGAGAAGGATCGCAACCTTTCATAGAATGGAAATGTCTTTTCAAAATATGACAGTTGGGTTCAGATTAGTCGATTGGTCGATTTGGATCAGTCGACTGATCATTCAAGAATTTAAAAGAAAAGCAGTGCTCAATTGTGCATGTACACCATTCAGTCGACTGGTTGTTTATAGCCAGTCGACTAGCTGTAGTGTATTTGCACTGGTAGCTCTATTTTTGTAAAAAATGAGAACGATGAAGTGCGTACTACTTGAGAATAGATTTTAACAATTTCTAAGACTCAAACACAAGTATTTATGCAGTAAAAACATAGATTCAAAGTCTCCATATCATAATAGTCCTTTGATTTTCTCTTTTTGTTGTGATTGATCGTGCATTCGCTTTTTCTTCTAAATTGCTTTGTCATGAATCAAAACTTGTGATTCAACAAGTGGTAACGCATAGCAGCCACTACCGCCCAACTTGAGCCACACTCCTAAAAAAAAATCAAAGGTGCGCACCAAATCAATCACAAAGTAATAGAATGGCATACGAAGGAGTGTGTCCGATCGGAAGAGCTACCTCACTTGGCTCGTCGATTGCTCCTATTTTAGCCACCTTATGCCAACTCACGGGAGTTGGGTCCACGTTTATACCTCATGTAGGAACGTCGCCACCATCCTACTTCATTGTGGAATCTCCACCGCGTATATGGTTATTAAAGTGGTTTTCGGCATTGGCAGAGAGTATGACAATATCCAATCCCGGTCTCTTTAACAACCAACCTTATTATAACCTGTGGTTATTTATTTCAAAAGGCTTACATTAGAAATCAAAACATATTCATAAGAAAAAAATGATGTCCATTTTCCAAAGTTGTAACACTTCTAAATCTATACACTTAGTTATCACACTTTTGAAAAAAATGAAATATTCAGAAACCATAGCACTTTAAAAATGAATATATAGAAGCGTTTTGAAAATGTTATATTTTTAGAAATAGTAGCATTTTATAAACATAACCTAAAATAGCATAGCATTTTAGAAATGCTGCAAATTCTACTATAACACAATAAAACATAATATCTTCAATTTTTGTCATAATTATTATGTGAAACCTATTTTATTATACAAAATTATTTATTTGGATATAATTTAATCTTTGATTTTATTTAAATAAAATTTATTACTAAAATATCCAATTAAGACTGTATTTTCTTATATTACGTTAAAAGCACATTATTACCCTAAATTCAAAATTTTGAAATAAAGAAACTATTGTTTGTTTATTTATTTAAATATCCATTTCATAAATAAAATATTATATTACTAGGTTAGATTTAAAATTCCATATTATCAAATCAACTTAAATTATTCAGTTAGATTAAATTTATATATCATAGATAAAATCTTAAATTACAATTTAAAACCATTTATTAACTTATAAAATTTTAACTTATAGAACTTATATATATATATATATAGTTTTTAAATCATTTAAACCAAGTTAAGTTAAAATTTCATATATAAAAATACTTAATAATTTTTAGAAAACTATTTAAAATCAACCACGGGTCTGTATAATATTTTCTATCCTAGGTCAAGTGATACGGACGTATCATTTCCATCCGTAATTTATAAAATTCCGGATTTTATCATTTCAAACCCGCAATCCCAAGTCAAATAAAAATCACTTGAGCCTATTATTTCAGCTCATAACGATTTTCCCTATTCTAAAGTCCGTTCGGGTATGTATCATTTCAACCCATTGTGAGGGAACTTGAAGTATGAGAAACAGAATATAAAATGAACAAAATAACATAGCATATCATGTCAGGTGATAAAATAGGTATAACATAAGGTGATAACATCATATAATATCATATCACAGGCATATATAAGATAATTAACATCATATACATATCACTACAGTTTCATATGTCGTCGATTCACTAGAATACAAGTACGTGGTCGAGAGTGATGAACTCACCTTCTTTGGCTAGAGATGACAATTCAAACAACAAGACAATTCCAAAAAGGCACGACAAACGCGAAACAAGCTTGAATGGAAGTAGAACCCAAATCCAAATGTTAGAAGCAACAAAATAAAAAAAATATAAGTAAATAAATATACGTGAAAAATAAATAAACACAAAGCAAATAAGCTAATCAAAACACGAGTAGGCTCGGCCATAATAGGAATAGGCTCGGCCATCATAGGAATAGGCTCGGTCATATCAACTTGTGCTCGGCCATGATGAGTTTAAGGGCTAAACCACTAAGGAATTTGCACGGCTAGGCTTGGTTTACTTTACTAAAGCATTATATATGTAGCGTATTGTACTATGTATGTAATAGTTTAGCGGACCCTTAAAGGATGGGAATCCCAAACATCTTTTAAGTTATTTGCATTTCACCTGGACATTTCACTTGAGTTGATTTACTTGCACAAAATGTTAATCCTGACTCGAGTGTTTTGCTTAATGCTTGGATCAGACTAAATGTCAAAGCATTTGAGACTCACCTTTGGATATTGGAGCTTTGTTTGAAGATCTATCTATCCAGTTTTCAGTTATTTCAGTTTATTCCAGTCATTTATGTTTAGACTCGTCAGTTGCTTATGTATTGGAGATTCATTTGTATTTGAGGTTCTGTTGTATTTTGGTTCAGACTCTGATGTTTATATAATAGCTTCATGAACTACAATTTATCTATTCTGCTGCTTATTGTTGTAATACTCTGTGTCTGTGATTCTGTGATTGATTTATTTGCTGTATATGCTAAGTTTTGCCAAATATAAATTAACAATATGTTGTTTTGAGCAATTCAAGTATGGCATGTCTGAATGCAAATGGTTCAAAATGCCAGGTCATTATAGTTTGGACATTACAAGAAATAATAGCATCAAAACCGAGTATGTAGAAATCTCCAATTAATCGATGCTTGTTGTAAAGGAGTTTAACACCTTTATGAATCATACTAAGGTTGGCGGGACTGCCAATGGGATTAGTCACACATAAGGATGAAGTTGCCAATTGAGGTTGCAAGATATGCTAAAATTTATAGCAGGGATGAACAGAAATAGAGCAATGAGATGCTCCAGTATCAAGAAGAATACGAACAAGAAAAGACACAAATGGATTTCTGAACAAAGGGATAATTCCAAAATTCAAAAGAAATCCTAATTAAAGAGGATTCTAACAAAGAATTTCAAGATCGAATGAAAATGATTATGTAAATAATTCAACTCATTATAGGGTATTGCTGCCCTATCTCAAACGAGTTTTCACTCCATACGTTAAGTTTTGCCTAAACCATAGGTGTGATACCAACTGTAACGATCTAGCATTTCAAACCATTCAAATCGACAATCATCCATACATATTGGACTTGAATTGCTCAAAACAACAGAATGTTAATTTATATTTGGAAAAAATTAGCATATACAGTAAACAAATCAATCACAGTATCACAAACACGGAGTAGTATAACATTAAGTAGCGGAAATAGATAAATAGTAGTTCATGAAGCTACTACAACATCAGAGATTGAAAAAAGATACAACAGAAATGCTGAATACATATAAGTCTCAATACATGAGTAAATGACAAGTTTGTACATAAAAATGGGAATAAATGAAATAACTGAAAGCTGAATATATATAAGACAGATCTTCAAGCAAAAATCCAAGCTCCAAAGGCGAGTCTCAAATGCTGTGACACTCAATCTGACCCGAGCATAAAGCAAAATACAAGAAACTCGAGTCAGGATTAACATTCTTATATCAGTAATGAACTCAAGTGAAATGTCAAGTGAAATACAAATTAAATTAAAGGATGTTTGGGATTCCCATCCTTCTAGGATTCGTAAAACTATCTATATACATACAATATGCTACATATATAATGTCTATAGTAAAGCAAACTATTAAAATAACATTAAGGCGATACCTATATCCCCCTTAATGCATTTTTATATATTCCCATAGTCTATACAGATACTATAAGCTCCACCAAACCGGTGGTTTACTTAGGAAGCAATTTAAATTTAATATTTACAGGTATATATCATTTCAACCCGTAATCCCAAAAATTCAAAATCAATAAAATCACTTGGGTTTATTATTTCAACCCATACGATTTTCCCCGAATCTATAATATCGTTCGGGTATGTATTATTTCAATCCATAGGGAATTCCTAGCTAACAGTGAACTTGTAGTGTGAGAATATAAATAGCATAAAATGACACACATATCAATAGCATGCATATATAATCATTAACAATTTAAATATATTATATACAACAGGTTATGGTGTCATATGTCATAGGTAAACAATTGTAGATAATGACATATCATATTTAACAATTAAATAACCAACAATTCAAATTTTATGACATATTCCAATTGTCATTTCATGTGAATTTAATTCACTAAATATAAGAATGTTAACTGTGAGTGAGTGGTCACCTTTCGAGGCAAGAGAAATTAGACAACGCGACAGGTTATGAATTTTTGAATCACGAACTCTACGAAAAATCCAAAGCAAAGCAAAGCGAAGCTAGCATGATCTTAAACTCGATGGGCACAATGAAACAAATATATATAGTTATATACTTTAAAGTCTAAAATTTAAAACACGTATTTTGGAAATAATATATATATATATATATATATATATATATATTTGAAAATCAAAACACATATAAAAAATCAAAATCTCTCAATTTTTTGTTTTAAAATCAATATCCTTTTTTCTCACAAACAAAAAACATATTTTAAAAATCAATATCAAAACACATACTTCAATGCCATTATATATATATATATATATAACTTCATGCTAAATATGTAACCTATATATATATATTACTGTTGCGTGAGAAAAGGTGGATGGTGGCGGTTTTTGGAGTGAGAGAATGGCGCAGTCGGGTGGCGGATGCGGTCCGCTGAGATGCCAGAGGCGAAGTCGGTGGGTTGAGGAGGAGACGTGGACGTAGGCATGGGGTTTTGTTGGAGGTGAGGCGGGTTATGGAAGGCCAGGTTCGGAAATAGGTTGCTACAATGGTCGAAGCAATGGGGAGTCGATCTGGAATGGAGCTTGCAAGCAAGGAATGTTGGTGCTGACGTGGTTGATGGGAGGTGGGCTATAGCACTTGGTTTCGATCAGGGTGCTCGGGTGTGGATTTAGGTTAGGCGGCTTGCATGTCAGTTGAGAGGCTGTGGAGAATATGGGTGGGTCAGTGCTTGTGAGTCGCTATCAGGTGGATGGCATGGAATGTGGAGAGGCTCTCAGATGGGTGCTCGAGTGGTTGTGTGGCGGCTGTGCTGTGGAGATGTTTGCGGAGGATCAGCTATTGGGCTAGGTGGTGGAGATGGGGTAAATCTGTTTTGGTGGAAGAAGGTGATCAGTTGCGTGTGGAACTAGGGCTTGGGTGGTCTCGGGTGGCGGATTTCAATGGGGTGGAGATCGGCTGCTACTGAAGGAGGGTTGGCAAGCAAAAATGGGTATAAGAAAAGTTGAGGAAATGGGAAGATAATAGGCTTCAGAAAGTAAGCGACGGATGCTCAAGGCTACAGGAAGCAACGTATATAATATATTATAATTATTATTATTATTTTCGTAAGAATGGCCGAACAAGAAGAAAGGTAGATAAAATGGACCAATATAAATATGTAAACAATGGGAATGGAAATAGTCCAAGCTAAATTCAGAAATCATTAACAGCTAATGGCTATTGGAAATATGCGGTGGATAACAGAAAGACAAACTGGAACCCAAAGGGCCAAACACGGAACCGGTACGGCTAACCGTCTCATTGATTTCACCGCGTATCGGACACCGAAATGTACAAATGAATATACTATGGAGATCAGAACAATAAGACGGATAGAATGGTACATAGATATCAGCGATATGATCATCTAATCAAAAGTCAACATTCGCTATCAAAATGCCGCTAAACCTCCGAAAATAAGATAAACGGGGCTAGACCAAATTTGGAGAAACGAAATATGACGTCTCACTCAGAAATTTATTTACATTTTTATTTATATAAAAATATTTAAATTTTGAAAACATTTTATTTTCATCAAATTTAACTGATTTTAAATTTAAAAATAGAAATTTCACAATTGACTAAACATCCATATTTTCTGATTTAAATTTGACATTTACATTGTTTAAATAGATGCACACCAAATATCAAATTTTCGTTGTAAAATTTATTTGTTTATTTTCGTGAAAAATTTCAATTAATTACGTCGTATAAAATCGTTAAAATTTCTTGGCCGTTACAGGCGATAACATTTTCAGTCTTCTAAGTTAAGTAGTGCTAAGATGATTTTGTAAAACTCTCTCTTCGTAACAAAAGAAAAGTAAAAAAATAAAAAATAAAAAAATAAAAAATAAAAAAAGCTTTTATTGAAATAAAAAACCTAGAGTCGTTATATCTGGCATTAGTTTATCCGAGTTAGGTGTATGTAAATAGATTTAATTAAAATAACCACCTAGAGTCATGTGTTCATACGCAAGTGTGTACACTCGCCACGTTCTATACTCTTCTCACATAAGTCTGAAAGACAGTGCATGATAGTTACATTTAGCCTCAGTTTATATGAGTTAGGTGTGTTAATAATAATGTTAATACTTTTTAAAAATAAAAAGAGAGCAAACAAACAAATTCCAAGCACTATTTTCACTTTATTGATTTGACTTGTTATCCAAAAGAAATAAAAATACCACTTTGAAAAACTTTGACAATCAACTAAGAATCTGTTGCATAGTTACTCTATATTATCAACCGAAACAACTAGCCAAACTAGAGTCTAATTGGGATGATAACTTAATTTTTGTTGGAAGTTTTGATAAATAAAAGGACTAAAATTTATTGATAATGACAAAAACCTATATTTAACTTATTCATGTCAATCTAAAAGTAATTCTTAATTTGTAAATATTTTCAAAAACTTGCATTCATATCTTTGTAAATAAATTTTACATTTAGGAATTTTTCATATTGCATTTGGATTTTGTGGGTAGCATCTGGTGAAAACCCTCACGAGACAACACTCATCCTACTAAGGACATCCAGAGGTTTAACGGCTTGTTGCATATGCTCAATGCAATCGTGTTTCCTACAAAAAAAATTTATCTTAGTTTTAGTTTATTCAAGGGCGAATAAAAAAATAAGTGTGGAAGTATTTGATATGCACGTAAATGTGCATATTTTTACTTTCATATTTAATCCACTTTTATTTTAAATAAATGTCACAATTGGGTATTTTTACATGTTTAAACCAAATTTCAAAAATGATTTCAAGTCATCATTCATGCATCTACGTGAGGGTAAAATGGTAATTTTGTGTATGCTTTAATTTGAGAAAATTCACTTACACATTTTATTTATAGGAATTTGGATGGAAAATGGAAGAGGCTTCATGTATGTGTAACGACCCAGAAATTTTAGTAATTAAAATTTGAATATTTAATTAATTTTATATATTAATAAGTGAATTTATAAGTCGAATAAATTTTATTTCGAATAATTGGATTTAATTGAATAATTAAATCGATAATTTAATATGTTAAATTATGGAAATAATTGAAAATTGGGTAAAATATGATTGATAATGATTTGTAAAATTTTATTTTATCATATTGGAGTTAGAATGATATTTTAGAACTTTTAAAATCGAATTAAAAGTTAATTTGTGAAAATTGAATATTTTAATATTAAAATCGACTAGTGAAAATAGTCAATTTTTGAACAGTCTCAGAATTGGATGACACTAGTTCCATTGGATCCATAATAGTTAGTTATTACTGAATTTCAAATTTCGTAGCAATCGGAGTTATCGTTTGATCGTGGCAGCTCGAAACGCATCGAATTGTTTTTAATATTAATTTGGCGAGTTAAAATAGCCATTTTTCAAACAGTCTCGGATTTCGACGAAACTAGTTTCATCGGATCCATAATGTGATATTATTGTATGGTTTCAAATTTCGTGTCAATTGGATTTACCGTTTGTCCGGTACAAATTAAAACGCCTAGAAAATCGTTTAATCGGTTTAATTTTAAATCGATCGTTTATTGCCATAACTCGCACAGATGTCCGAATTAGCTTCCGAAACCTATTCCATTATGTCCGGAACGCGGGGTAAACCCCAGAAACGCTGGTCACGGCGCGTAAATCGGAGTTTGGAAAACCCGGATGAATAGTGTCGTTCGTTTTCCTATAAATAGGGCCTAAATTCACAAAAAAAAAATAAAAAAAAATAAACCCTAATTCCTAATGGCCGGCCGCCACCCTAATATTCAAAGGCCGAAATTTTTCCATCTTCATCTCTTATAAACTTCCAATCCACAAACTTTCACACAAAGTTGTCAACTGCAACATGGAAGAGCGTGAGGAGAGCTTCAATTCTATACGGGTGTGATCGCTTTTAGTGGCACGAATCGATGGCAATTCGAGCTTGAAGGCCATGCGTTCGGCCTCGACGTGCGTGCAACATAGGGGACCGAGTTTCAAGCCCCTGGAGCCGAGCATAGAGGGGATGGAGGCGCACGACATGATGGTCCCTGATCGAATTATCATCAAGCGTGGAGGTCGATAAATTTAACCCTAGTTTCGTGCAAAATGGGTTGCGTGCGTTTTGTTTCCTGAAGCAAGAATCGCGTGTGCGCGTGGGAAGAAATATGGGGACGGCTATGATTGCAGAGGGGTGAGATCTCACGGCCATGATTAGTTAGGGTTTAAAATTTTAATTTAAGTTGTAAATTTTATATTTAAAATTCGAGTAAACTTCATAAATGCATATCTTTTTCATACGAGGTCGAAAACGCGCGAAACAAGTTGCGTTGGAATCGTATGGACGAGCACTACGCGATGGAATTTGATTGGAGTCGTTTGGAGTTAGTGAGAATTTCGGGTAAAATTAAACGTCCGTTTAATTTTATTCGAAATAAATCGCTAAAAAATAAATAAAATCAAGGTGAGAACTTCTCACTCAATCGAATCGGTTTCGATTTTTTTTTAAATAATTAGATTTAAAATATTTGAATGCATGTTTGAATGATGATTGTTATCTATTGATTATTAAAATAGACATTATGCGCTGTTAGTAAGCGGATGTTATTTAGTAAAAACATATACCGCGAATATTTCATAAACAGTGAAATTGGTATTATATATAATAGCAATATATATATATATTGGCATATGTATATATTGCAGTTATTGATTTCCCGCATTGTATAGCGGATGAGACCCTATTGCGCCGTCTATTAAGCGGATAATATTTTAAATCCCATATACCGCGATAATTCCGTACTGGAGCGGAATTGGTATTGTGCTAATGTTTTTGGATGCAGGAAACAGGTTGGGGGGATCCAACTGGATTCCTCAACAGTATTTATTTGATTTCAGATATTTTGATATTTGATGGATTATCATATCGATATATGATGTCGTTGTTGTCGTGATTGACTATTTGGTATGTAGCATCATTGGACCAAATTTGGAATTTTAAAATGATTTTTAAAGTGATTTTTGAAAGAAAACGTTTATAAAATATGTTTGGAATTGATTCATTTTAAATAAATAAACGTTATAATTTTAATGTTATAAAAATTATGATTTTTGAGAAATATAGTTAAAAGTTGACTTTTGAAAATATGGGGTTAATGATTTTATAAAATAGTTAAATTGGGATTTTTGAATTTATTATAAAAAGTTGAAAATATAGGATTTATAAAATTTAATTATTTTATAAATCAAAATGATGAAATTATAAAGGAGTTTAAAGATGTTTTAAAATAATAGTATAAATTGATTTATATAAGAGATTTATAAATTGGTATTTATAAATTAAAATATTTGGAATTATAAAACGAGTTTTATAAGTGTTAGAATGAATTATGAATGAAATTCGGAAATGAATGAAATTTATAGAATTATAAACGGTGAAGTTATAAATGGAATTTTATAAGCAGTAGGTTTATAAAATTTGTAAAGTTATTAAAATAATGGTTTTGGATAAATAAATGAATCTTATAAGTTATAAGATTTATAATTGTGAAGTTTAAAGGAACGATTTTGTAAACAAATAAATTATAAGTATTTGACTTATAATATGAACCTCTAGTTTATAATTGAGTTATAAATCGAATAGGTTAATAAAGGAATTTATAAAAGGAAGTTGTTATAAAATAAATAGAAATGGAATTTATAAACGTTGTTTTATAAATTCGCAAACGACTTATTTTGATAAGTTAATTTTTATAACTTATTTATGAAGTTATATTCACGTTTTAGACAGTGAATAATCCTTTAAAATGAAATGTATAGAAATGATGAAATTGGTTAACGTAGTATATTCACGTTTTTGAATAGTGAATAATATGTTAAAGAAAATGTTTAGATTTGATTTTTTAAATAGAATTAAAACGATCTAACGATGTTTTAAAATGTGTTAAGATTCAAAACCATAGATTTCAACATTTATTGTTGAAATAGACGTTTTCGAGAAATAGAAGGAAATGGTGGACTATAACACTGTTGTTATAGTAAATGATTTCCGAAAGGAAATGTTTTGTATAGTATTGGGATTTATATATCTATTTTAATTTCGAATCCCTATACTAGTGATTTTGGGTTGTCGTAACGATGTTTTATGCAACATTCGTTTTGGCCCAAATAAATATGGTTAAGAGAATGATTTCCTTAAAGAATGAAATATATACTTAATCTCGATTTAAGTATATTGAATATTTTCCAAAGGTTGAAAATAAATAAAATTTGTGAATTACTTATGAATAAATAATTATGGAAATGTCTTCCAATATAAAGTGAATATTTTGAGAATTTATCTTTTTGAAGATAAATTGAAATGAATAATTGAAATCGTATATGCATGGATATTTTGGAATGAAAATTCACTATGGAATTTATGAATAAAAAGGGAAGTTGTTTAAAGATAAATATTGATTTATTTTTGAGGTATTGAAATTTTATATCTTGTAAAGATATTTTGGAAAATAAATAATTTGGAAAATTATTTGGAATCTGGTGATGCTGTGCATATCCATTGATAGTTCAATAACCGACTATCAATATTTCCCTTTGAATGGGTAATTGATGTGATTTGTTTGAATTTGAATGCCACACTTATTTTTGAATAAGCGCTCACTATTCGGGTTAACCGGAAAAGGACCATGGGGTCGTATAACCCATTCCGAATATGTGATACGTCGTTATGAATTGCATTTGAAGACCGGTGTTGAAGACCGGATCTTTTTGAAAGCGAAAGGACAACTCGTCGATTGTCTTTGCACCGAGTAGCTACGGTATAGAGACTCCCTATGTGATGGGAAGTCTGGACGTGATTAGAGATTATCCGGATTGCAAGGACTTCTTTGTAAGTGCCTTCGGTTCTGTTCGAGCCCAGAACAGACTTGTATGGATTGTATGTCTGACATTACAAATTGAGATATAAAGCAGATTTCTTTCAAATATATTTCTGTTGGTGGCGGAGAATTTATTCTTTTAGCTTAACACCCTTCTCTGAGACGTACGAGCTCAAAGGTTATGTAGTTGAAGGTTATCAGCGATATATTCCCAATTTGGTAATGTGACATGCTGAGTGTTGCTGTGAAATGATCATTGTGTTGATTATTTGTGATAGGATCATTTATTTGATCTTTTATCTTTATGATCATCTCTATGATCATTTGTTGACCCAAAGTATGGCTTTTGTATAAAGTATGTTTTTGTGGACGTGACTTCGTCGAGCCTCACACCCCGGAATGGTCAAAACAGGAAAGATGCAGCAAGGTTATGAGGGGTAGCGCCCTTTAGGGTATGTGCATTTCCTTCTGGAAAAGGATGGTATCATGGTATGGAGCCCAGATACTTACTCATGTTGAAAACACTTTATGATTGTGTGAATTGATTACGAGCGCTCGGTTAAAGGTCCCAAAGGACCGGGGGATGGCATACTCGGTCAGTTGTTACTCAGTTAGGGGTAACCCGGTCTTGTGTTGGTAGAGATCCGGTTTGGTTCTCGGGGATGTCCTTCCAGAGGCATTCTCATGTGGCAATGGGAAGTTCCTTGGCCTGACCATTTGTTGGAAATCCAAAGAAATAATACGTGACTTGTACGGTTTTAGTTGTAGAACCTGCCATTTAATATGGTAGCTATAGTAAGCATACTATAATGGTACCTATGCTGGCTAAGATTTATACTCTACTTTCGAAATGTCTTCTACACTATGCACTAGCAATAATATCAAATGTTTCTTTTTAATACGTATCAAGCATCTTTGACTATCATAAGAAGAAATCTCCTCCAAGTCTGCGTTTGCATTGTGTGTGTGGCGGGAGGTCTTATGGTAGTCTCATTTTTAAAAGCATTGCGAATTGACCTTAAAAATATTCTTCTATTTTGTTTTCAAAGATAAATAAACTGTTTTGAGTTCCCACACCAGTCACATGACTGACTCGGAGTTTATTGTTTTTGTTAGTCGCTATGCACTGGATCGATGATGGCCAAATATATAGATACAGAGTTGACGTGCAGTAATCACAGTAGCAGCAATATAAATATAATAGCAGCGCGAATAAAAAGTAAAGCAAGAAGCAATCACAGCAAAAAATTTATACTGGTTTGGACCTCCAGTCCTACTTCCAGTCCCAGACTCCTTTTGGAATTTCAACTAACTATCACCCTCTCTTCGCCCGGAGGAATAGGCACCTGAGCAGCAGAACAGGATTTCAGTACACTTGCCCGAGCGGCCGAACGAGACTTCAATATTTTCTTTTACAAAGAAATAACTTGACTATATATTGTGTCTTCAATACACTGAGTAGTCGAACTTGAGTACAACTTCTATAACCTGTAAAAATGATGTAGAATGAGCGTGCAGAGGTTAGGAAGTGGATTAGAACCAGATTTATATGTTGTGGAGTGAAATAGCACTGGTCTAAATTTGCTTTTAGAATGAATATGGAAGTTGGAGCGTTTGAAATCAATATGAGAATGATTTAAGAGAATATAATTGTTATCTTTGATTTGGGGATGATAGAAGACTTATATATGAGTGATAAGATGCCTTTGAACAGCAACAATCCTTCAGCATTTCAGTTTGGAAGAGATGCATCCGTTGGAAGTTGGCAATTGGTTGAAAAGGCACTTGAATAGCCACTTGACTATTCGCTTTGGTATGCTAATGTAAAGTAGCCGTTAGTATTTTTCTCAAAATGATGTGCAGCTCATTTGGTAAGGCGTGCGCCTGGCTTCCATGCGTCCTGAGTTCGATCCCTGTTGTAGCTTATTTTAAATTTTTGTTTCTGTAATGGTTATTTCCAACCGTTAGTATACAACCTTTCAAGCGCACACGTGGTGCACTGGTAAGTGCGTATGCTAGTCTCTAGGGTGGGCAGGGTTCGAGTCCCAGTATGTATAGATTTTTACCTAATTTAATTTTTCGTCCTTTTCTGATTAGAAAGCAATATGCCCTTGTATCCAATATCTGTTGTGGTGTGGTGGTAGATCACGTGCATTTCTACCTTAGTATGCTAGGTTCGATTCCCACTTTCCCTATGTTCAAATTCTTTATTTTGTTTTCCTGCAATTCAATGTTTATACACTTGTGGCTATAGCATGGATGGTAAGCAGTCTTCATTTCTTTTTACTGGTCATGGTTCAAATTCCACTATCTTCATTTTATTTTCTTCTTCTTTTTTTTCGTCGTTGTCGTGTCCGTGTATCTCATATAAATTTTATAATCCATCCATCATATACCTACTTCGCCTACAATCACTCAATAAACATATTAGTAGTATTGTCATATAGTTGTTATCATCAAAAGCACTAAAACTACGTTTTCAACATTCTCCCCCTTTTTGATGATGACAACTATATGTCTTTCTAAAAAAATATTACTCCCCCTTAATATTTGCTCCCCCTTAATATTTGATCAATGACAATATATAAAGGAAGAAATATATGCAAGATAGAGGAAGATCAATGAAATATAAACTTGAGTATGATTTTTATATATAGGTTTATTTGTTAAAATCTATCCTCGAGAGTTGCACAAACACAAGAACACATTCATTATACTTCAATTTTCCACTACGCATACTTCAATTCTTCATAATGCATAAATTCATATGTCAGTCGACTGAACTAAATTTACCAGTCGACTGAACTGGCAAACATGTACAAATATGCACAGTTTCAGTCGACTAAATTTTCTGCACAGTCGACTGAAAATTTTCCAGAAATATTCCTACTATAATTTCAGTCGACTGAAATTCCTGCACAGTCGACTGAATTTGAACCTGTGAATTTTGCATGAAAGGACACCTTCTTCTTCCCAAGAGTTGCGACCATTCCTCAATAGAAATGGAAGCTTCTCTTATCTACAACCCTTGGCAATACATGCATCCTTTTTACAACTATAAATACATGATTCAAACATCATTCAAATCATCGAATTATCTTACTCTAATCTATCTATTTCTTGATCATATTTTCTAAACATTATCAAAGCAATCACTACTCTCTTTGCTTGAATCACTGTTTATATTTAATATATTTGATTCATAGCAAATTCATAATTCCTTAATCTTCACAAACATATTTCATATTCTTGAGGATAAGATTATAGGAACAATTGTACTACAATAGACTCATTCGTGTTATAAAGAACAAAACTAGTCAAAACTTGTTTAGCATTGAGGTTTGAAGTCCTCATAGGTAGTTTGAGGCAAAGAAATCCCGTTTGGTTGTTCGGGTAAATTGTAAACCTATTCCTCCGGGTGAAGTGAGGGTTTTGTAGATAGTGAAATACCTAAGTGAAGCTTAGGGACTGGACGTAGGACAAGTGATCCGAACGAGTATAAAATCTTGGTGCGATTTTTACTTACCATATATACATTAACCATATAGCTATTCCATATTACACGATCCTATCAATTACCCCCGACTTTCAATTGGTATCAGAGCCTGGTCGTCCTATAACCATAACACCGTTATTAGACATATTGATAATATGGAAAATAACGCAAGTACAAGTACAACTTCTGCCTATAACTCTACATTTGCCGAAGGACAATCTACTCAAAGACCCCCTCTTTTCAATGGACTTAACTATAACTATTGGGCTACAAGGATGAGGATTTATATGCAAGCAACTAGCTTTGAAGCATGGAACGCCACTCAAGTAGAGTTCGTTGTACCCACTACCGACTATCCTACATGGACACAAACTCAGAAGAATGAAGCTAGTGCAAATGCCAAAGCAATGAATATGTTATTTTGCGCCTTGGATAGAAATGAATTCAACCGAGTTAGCATATGTACTACTGCACATCAGATATGGGAGACACTTAGAACCATACACGAAAGCACTAACAAGGTCAAACAAACAAAGATCTCCATGCTAAAGAATCAATTCCAAAACTTTAGAATGCGACAAAATGAATCCATCAATGACATGTATTCAAGATTTCAAGACATTCATCATGCCTTAATCGGATTGGGAGAAAAGTTTACGGATTTCGATATTGTATCTAAAGTTCTAAATTCACTCACTGATGAATGGGAAAGAAAGGTGCTAGCAATCGAGGAAGCAAACGATCTATCTTCAATGAAACCAGAAGAATTAATTGGAAATCTCATGTCATATGAAGTTAATATGCAAGCTAAGAAAGATCAAGCTCAAGAAAGAAAGAATGTTGCTTTTCACGCGGAAAAAGAAGATTCAGAATCGGAAGATGAGGATTTAGCATTCATAGCCAAGAATTTCAAAAAATTCTTAAAATTTAGAAAAGGGAACAAAAACGGATTCAAAAAGAATTTCATGAGTAAACCTCCTTCCTCAAATATAGAATGCTTTAATTGTCACAAGAAAGGACACATGCAAAAGGATTGCCAAGAACAAAAGAAGGAAAATCAGAAAAGTTTCAACAACAAAAACAAAAATGATAAATTCAAAAAGAAGGCATTCTCTGTAACATGGGACGATTCAGATTCATCTTCATCTGAAAGTGATAGTGATAGCGACAATGAACAAGCAAATGTATGCTTCATGGCTCAAGAGTCTGAGGTAAGCAATTTAACTTTCGATGATTTAATTGAAGTAAACACTGAACTTTTAAGCACAATAAAAAGTCTTAAAAAGAAAATTAAGGAAATTCGTGAAAATCAAAACAAAGCTGAGTTTGAAAGAGATATGTTACATGATGAAAAGAAAATTCTTGAAGAAGAACTTGAAAAAGTTCAAGAATCTTATTCAAACTCAGAAACTCAATTATCACTTTTAAGTCAAGAAATTGAAACTCAAAAGACTAAGAATGATATAATTGCTTCTGAAAATCATGAGTTAAAAACAAAAATTAGACAAGTTGAGTTAGAAAACAATGGTCTTCAAGCTAGATTAGATAACATTACTAAAAATGTTTCTAACTTTAATAAAGGAAGAGAAAATTTATCTAAAATTTTAGAAAATTCTCAATCTTCTTCAAACAAACATGGATTAGGATATAAAAAGGAAGTAAAAATTTCTAAAAATAAAAATTTTAAAAATTCAAAACAACAAATATTACTTCAAGAATCTATTCAAACAAAAGTAGAAACCAAGATAGTCAAAATTTGGATTCCAAAGACTAACAATATTTTAATTAGGAATAAATATATTAAAACATTTATAGATAATGTTCACCATAATAAAAACTATATCTATAAAAAGGATACTAAACCAAATTGGGTTTGGTTTCCTAAACTCTAATTTTTCTTTAGGACCCTATTAAAAGGTGGGTACCAATAATTTCATATCTATTTTCAGGTCCCACTCAAAAAGAAAAAATGGATATTAGATAGCGGTTGTTCAAAACACATGACCGGAGACAAAGATATGCTTACAAACATAACATACTTTGATGGTGGCTCGGTTACCTTCGGAGACAATTCAAAAGGCTATATCATTGGCAAAGGAGATGTGAACAATTACGGTACATCAAAATTACCTTTTATAACAAATGTTTCATTAGTTAAAAATTTAAAACATAACCTACTTAGCATAAGTCAACTATGTGACAAAGGCTTTAAAATAATTTTTTCGGATAATAAATGTAGTATTTTTGATCAAAACCAAAATCTTGTTTTTCAAGGAAATAGAGATAGAAATATTTACATTTTAAATATGAATATTAATCATAATACAAGTATGTGTCTACTTGCCAAAGACAATGATCCTTGGTTATGGCACAAAAGATTTTGTCATATAAATTTTAAAACTATTAGAAAACTTTCTAAAAATGATTTAGTAAGAGGTCTACCCAAGATAAACTTTAAAATAAATAATCTTTGTGATGATTGCCAAAAAGGTAAATTAACAAAATCATCTTTCAAATCTAAGAAAATTATTTCGACTACACAACCATTAGAATTACTTCATATGGATTTATTTGGACCAACACAAGTTCAATCCATTAATCATAATCGATACGTATTTGTAATAGTTGATGATTTCTCAAGATATACATGGACTATTTTTATGAAAAATAAAAGTGATACTTTTGAAAATTTTAAAACATTTGTCAGAAGAATTCAAAATGCTAAAGACTTAAAGATTAAAAATATTCGAAGCGATCATGGATGAGAATTCGAAAACGAGGATTTTGAAACTTTTTGTAAAAAGAAAGGAATAAATCATAAATTTTCATTTCCTAGAACTCCTCAACAAAATGGAGTTGTAGAAAGAAAGAATAGAACATTATAAGAATGCGCAAGAACATTATTAAATGGATGTTCCTTACCAAAACATTTTTGGGCAGAAGCCGTTGCTACTGCATGTTACGTATTAAATAGAATATCAATTAGACCACTAACTAAAAATACTTCTTATGAACTATTTAATAACAAAAAGCCAAATATATCGTATTTTAAAGTATTTGGATCAAAATGTTTCATTTTAAATACAAAAGATCAATTAGGAAAATTCGATCCAAAAGCTAACGAAGGAGTTTTCGTAGGATACTCAGAACGAAGTAAAGCATATCGAGTATTTAATAAACATACAAACATAAGTGAAGAAACCTTACATATATCTTTTGATGAAAATTTTAATAGAAATTTAAGTATAAAAGATGATGAAGAATTAATAAATATAGAAGAAACAAATCTTGAAAATAATAATTTAAGATCCCCTCCTAGAATATTACGAGATCATCCAACTCAAAATATTATAGGAGAAATAAATTCTCAAGTTAGAACAAGAAATCAACTAAATCAAATGGGTCATGTAGCGTTCATTTCATCAACAGAACCTAAAAATCCTAAAGAAGCATCAACAGATGATTATTGGATTATTGCTATGCAAGAAGAATTAAATCAATTTGAACGTAACGACGTTTGGAAATTAGTTCCCCGTCCTAATAATCAATCAGTAATAGGAACAAAATGGATTTACAAAAATAAAGTAGATGAATTAGGTAATATAACAAGAAATAAAGCTAGACTAGTAGCACAAGGATATAATCAAGAGGAAGGTATTGATTTTGAAGAAACATTTTCTCCCGTCGCAAGACTTGAAGCAATTCGTATACTTTTAGCTTTTGCGTGTTTTCACAACTTCAAACTCTATCAGATGGATGTGAAAAGTGCATTTTTAAATGGTTTTATCAAAGAAAATGTATATGTAGAACAACCTCCTTTATTTATACACGAAAAATATCCAGATCATGTCTATAAATTAAAGAAAGCACTATATGGTCTTAAACAAGCACCTCGTGCTTGGTATGAAAGACTTAAAAGTTATTTATTAAATTCGGGATTTAAAATTGGAAAAGTCGATCAAACACTCTTTATTAAAGATACTTCAAAAGACATTTTAATAATTCAAATATATGTAGATGATATTATATTTGGATCAACAAATGAAAATTTATGCAAAGAATTTTCAAATATAATGACTAAAGAGTTTGAGATGTCTCATATGGGAGAATTATCATACTTTCTTGGACTTCAAATAAAACAATTATCAAATGGAATTTTTATAAACCAAGAGAAATATTGTACAAACTTAATTAAACGTTTTGGAATGGAAAACACTTCAGCTAAACCTACTCCTATGAGTACTACTACTCATCTCGATCGAGATGACAATGGCAAAAGTGTAGATCAAAAATTATATAGAAGTATGATAGGCTCCTTACTTTACTTAACCGCAAGTAGACCAGACATAATGATGAGTGTATGCTTATGTGCACGTTTTCAATCTAATCCTAAAGAATCACATTTAAGAGCAGTTAAACGAATTATACGATATCTTAACTACACTAAAGAATTTGGACTTTTTTATCCAAAAGAGTGTACATTTGAATTAGTATCATTCAGTGATGCTGATTTTGGTGGATCTCGAACAGATAGAAAAAGTACAAGTGGTACATGCCATTTTATTGGAAAATCACTTGTATCATGGTTTAGTAAGAAACAAAATTGCGTCTCTCTTTCCACTTGCGAAGCAGAATATATATCAGCCGCATTAGCTTGTACTCAAGTTATATACATGCAACAAACACTCAAAGATTTTAATATAAATTTAACAAATTCTACAATATATTGTGATAACACCAGTACAATAAACTTATCTAAAAATCCAGTTAATCACTCTTGTACAAAACATATAGATATTCGTCACCATTTTTTACGTGACAATATCGAAAAAGGTATAATTAATCTAGAACATATTTCTACCGAAAATCAAATTGCCGATATATTTACTAAACCCTTATTAGAAAATTCCTTCATAAAACTTCGACGAGAATTAGGGATAATATCCTTTAAAGATATCAATTAAAATAGATATATACATATTTCAGTCGACTAATTTTTTTTTTCCAGTCGACTGAACATAAATCAAGAGCTATTTTCAGCTATATTATAATCCTCACATTTTTTAACTGATTTATTAATAACATCCTTACATTTTTAACAAAGTTTTCCTTAATCATTGAATTTTTATGTGGTTAAAAATCTTAGCTAAACAATAACCATTAATTGTTTAAAAATCTTAGCTAAACAATAACCATTAATTGTTTAGTCAAATTCTATTATAAATTCTTAAACAAATTTAGTTTTTAAAACATCTAATTTTTACAATTAAAATTCTAACAAACTCAAAATGTCGTCTAACAACTCCTACTCTCCAATCAACATCACATCGTCAAGCAAAAACTCTCCAGCATCACCAAAATTTCCCACACCAACACCACCACATGAGCCGATGTATAATTGGAAAAATTATCATACTGGTTACACTCCAGAAACCAAGAAGGCTAAGCGTGGACTTTTTATTTCTCCGGACACGAAAAGAAAGATTGATGAGATTCATCACTTTCAACAACAACAGATTGACCTTCAACGAGAACTATACTTCGAGCAAAAGATTACAGCTAGACGTTTGAACTTTCTAGAGCAAATTGGCTTACGTTTCTGTGGATCAAAGAAGAATGAAGTGGCTGAGCCCCTACCTCGACCCGTCAGTTCATTTGATCCATCTTCATCTTATCGTACACCAAACGATCCCGTCAATCCATGGATGCCTCCTAAGACACCATAATATAGTCCGAATTCATGCGATAGAAATTACATGAAGAATGAAGGAAAGAAGAATCCAAGTCCTTCTCAAAAGAAATAATTCAATTTGAAATATATTATTTGTAACTATTTTTCTTAAAATAAAATTGTTTAAATTCAAAAAGAACCTGAAACAACAAAAGTACATGACTCGGTCGACTGAACTTATAAGCCCAGTCGACTGAATGTAAACAGAAAACATTTTTTCCATATTTTCAGTCGATTAAATATTTCTGCACAGTCGACTGAAACTTAACAGAAACTCTCGGGAAAATATTCAGTCGACTAAAATCTCTGTTCAGTCGACTGAATTCAAACCTACAAACTTTCGGTCTACAATTCAGTCGACTGAACAGACATTTTCAGTCGACTGAACGGCCTTTTTCAGGTAAAATTCCCTTTATTTACATCAGTTTTTCACTTCCAAAATCACTTTTTACATCTTCTTCCCCAAATTTCCCCAAAACCCTAGATCTCAAATACTTCCAATCTCCCTCAAATCAAAAGCAAATGGCACCAAAACGATCTAGAGCTTCATCCTCTTCATCCTCCGAGCCCATTGATGCTCAAATTGCTCAATGGCTATATGATGAAGTCGCGATCACCCGATGGAACAAGATGAAGAACTCAAGAATATTCGAGCATTCATTTGTAGATTTCCAAAGTCTTCACACCTACAATTTCCAAGAGCTCACTGATCGAGCAGGCTTAACTCCTCTTCTTGATTTGAAACGGAATGACATTGCCATAAATCATATTATGGTCAAATTGTTCTACGCAAATCTCAATCTTGGACACCAAACTCCAAGGAATCCAAACGACAGTGTTTGGAGCATGGTCTGCGGAAAGAAGGTTTGGTTTTCTTTGGATCGAATAGCTCACATTTTAGGGTCAACTAATATCGGAAGGAAACTAGAAGAAATAGAGTTCAATCCACAAATTCGTGATAACATAAATCACCAATTTTTGGATGATAATATAAATTTCCGAGATTTCAAATCTACTTCTCTGCGACCTCGAGCAAGAATTCTACATAAAATTCTAATGAGAACGATCACTCCACGCACGGGCTCATATGAAATTGTTTACCCAACTAACTACCGAGCTTTATATGCCATCTTTGGCAATATTAAAGTCAATTGGGTACAACTAATCCTTGATGAGTTTCTCTCGTTTCATAATGGTAAAATGCGCACAATTTACTTTGGAGAATATATCATGCGACTTCTCCTCAATGTTGATACACCATTACCAGATTCAGAAAACACAATGGTCCATCAAATAAACCATCGGACCATAAGCCTTATGCAACTCCCTACTAGACCTCCTCGATTTATATCACTTGCCGAATGGGAAGCTAGGCATCAAGAGCAACAACAACAAACTCCGCCACCTCAACACGAAGAACATTTCGAACAAGAAGATGAAATTCGTCTTGTTGACCCGACCTACTCTACCAACCAATCCTTACAAATATTATCAAGAAATCAACAAATTCTTGATAATCGTCTTAAAAAGGTGGATAATAAGCTTGATAAAATCAAAGGATTTTTTAATAAGCTTTGGGACGCTATCTCGTGCTCAAGCACTACTACCGCTTCAACATCTCTTGGCAAGCGTCCTGCACCAACATTTACATGGACGTCATCCGAGGAGCATACCAGTAGCAGCACAAGCGGAGCTAGTGGTGGACAAGGAGGAAGACAATATTGACCATCAACAGGAGGACCAGTCATTAGAGAACCAGGAGAAAGAGAAGGTTCTTACGATTGGGATAAGGATCAGTAATTTATTTGAGTTATTATTCTATTATGTTTCTTGCAACTATGACATATGAACTATTATATTTGATGCATTTTTTTATGCAATTCTAAGATTCATTCTTGGTTAAAGTGATTGTTTTAATTCCATGCAACTACGGTTACTACTTCCTTTTTGTCGATGACAAAGGGGGAGAAAATCTATGGCACTAACTTTGTTTTTGTAGGAAAGATAGATGTACACATTCAGGGGGAGAAAGTTTAGATATCTTTAGAAAATCAAGTATTGTCATCAATCCAAAAGGGGGAGAATGTTGATACACGAAGATTTTTGATCAATGACAATATATAAAGGAAGAAATATATGCAAGATAGAGGAAGATCAATGAAATATAAACTTGAGTATGATTTTTATATATAGGTTTATTTGTTAAAATCTATCCTCAAGAGTTGCACAAACACAAGAACACATTCATTATACTTCAATTTTCCACTACGCATACTTCAATTCTTCATAATGCATAAATTCATATGTCAGTCGACTGAACTAAATTTACCAGTCGACTGAACTGGCAAACATGTACAAATATGCACAGTTTCAGTCGACTAAATTTTCTGCACAGTCGACTGAAAATTTTCCAGAAAGATTCCTACTATAATTTCAGTCGACTGAAATTCCTGCACAGTCGACTGAATTTGAACCTGCGAATTTTGCATGAAAGGACACCTTCTTCTTCCCAAGAGTTGCGACCATTCCTCAATAGAAATGGAAGCTTCTCTTATCTACAACCCTTGGCAATACATGCATCCTTTTTACAACTATAAATACATGATTCAAACATCATTCAAATCATCGAATTATCTTACTCTAATCTATCTATTTCTTGATCATATTTTCTAAACATTATCAAAGCAATCACTACTCTCTTTGCTTGAATCACTGTTTATATTTAATATATTTGATTCATAGCAAATTCATAATTCCTTAATCTTCACAAACATATTTCATATTCTTGAGGATAAGATTATAGGAACAATTGTACTACAATAGACTCATTCGTGTTATAAAGAACACAACTAGTCAAAACTTGTTTAGCATTGAGGTTTGAAGTCCTCTTTGGTAGTTTGAGGCAAAGAAATCCCGTTCGGTTGTTCGGGTAAATTGTAAACCTATTCCTCCGGGTGAAGTGAGGGTTTTGTAGATAGTGAAATACCTAAGTGAAGCTTAGGGACTGGACGTAGGACAAGTGATCCGAACCAGTATAAAATCTTGGTGCGATTTTTACTTACCATATATACATTAACCATATAGCTATTCCATATTACACGATCCTATCAATTACCCCCGACTTTCAGTTTTCCTTCCTAAACTCTGGGTGCCCACCAATTTCCACACGGGCAGTCAAGAGTTAGGTTTATCAGGATATTATGGATATTCTGGAGTTGCTGGAGGCAAGCTGGATGACATGGCGTATTATTAGTATATAGTATTTTTTTTCCGCTGTTAGATGTTGTTTGTTGTTGTACACTCTGATGATATGATGTAATGAAATGTGATGTAATGTAATAACTGATATAGTTCTTTGTTTAAAGATTATTCATTTATTTATTATATGTTGTTCCGCTGCGAATTGTGAGATTCTGTTGTTTTTCTGTTCTTTTCTTTTTGTCCATTCTATTTTCTTTGCTCTCTATTTCCTACCTTCTTCTCTCTTCTTCTACCTCTCTTTCTTCTCCTTAAACCCTAACATTTCGGTTTTTCGGCAACGAAAAATCGCTATCGTTACAGTATGTATGCATGCACAAAGGTTGGAAGACAAAGGAATGAAAAAATAAAAGTATTCATGAAATCATGGAGGACCCCAACTATCCACTAACCTCGAACTACAATTAAGAGGTAATGTACATATTAGTGGGGACTAAAGTCACATGAACATTTAATGGAGATTAATTTCATGCTAATGATTACTTGGAGGTTACATTTCCTAAAGAGAAATTTGGTAGCTCCCTAAAATATCAATTAGGGTTTTAGAATCATGTATAAATAACCCGCTTATGTTCATGTAATGGAGTTTTAATCTTATTATTTCTTATGCAAATTGTAGCCACAAATTGAATGAGAAATAAAATGGCTTCCTAAGCCTCTTCTTCTTCTTTTTCTACTTGCTTTTGTTTCATGCTTATTTTTATTTACATGCTTTCTTCTATTTCATGATAGTAGATTAGCTTTCTTTTCATTGTAACTAGTGTTATTTTTACAGTAGTTTACTTCTCTTTTTATTTTAATTAGCTCTTATCTTGCTTGCTTTTCTATGTTGAAATTTACATATGTTTAAATGATAACACAAATGAGAAGCTAAATCCATTTAATTTAGGGGTAATGAAGTTTTCTTAAATTATGTAAACTCAACATGTTCTATTGTTTATGATCTCCTTTTATGCTTCATGAAAAGTTGGATTATAATGTAAGTTTATACAAAATTTGATAGTCTATGTTGTGTTTCTAATCACAAATGGGCTATGCTTAATCCAACATAAACAAAATTTACATCATCATCTTACTAATTGATTTTGATAATGAAATTAAAGTAGAATAAAAATTTGATGATCTATGTTACTAAATAAAATAGTAAATATATCATTATTAAAATAGCTTTTGCTTTGACTTCATGTTCATTTTCATGATAATTAATAAGTGGTTTTAGTTGTTGTATTAAAGTTTGATGGTTTATTTTATGTTAATTTATAACATAAATAGACCATACTTATGATAAATACATCACAAATTCTACTTAGATTAAAATGAGAGATCGTGGATACAATTTTGTGTTGATTTATGTGAAAGTATGAGAGTGGATTTGCTTCTAAATTGGCGATTTTCTAACTAATGGGTAACTCCGCCGTTAAACAACAGAAATGGTATGTTGCATGAAAAAGTAAAATTAGTTTTTCTTTTAAAAATCTCAAGCAATAAAAGTCGATGTATACGCACTTTTGAATTATAGTGTTTAAACACTTTGAAATGGTTTTTAAACTTCTAATTTATATAAAATTGAACGTATTTTTATATTAAAGTAAAATATTTTGTATAAGTTTTGATGGCAAGCAAAGTTTGGATTTAAATTTTAAAGTTAAAAGAGTAAAAGATAAGTCGCTAAAACCGCATTTTGAATTTGATATGTTTTAAATTTTCTGAAAATGGTTTAAATCTGTTTGCTCCTTAAGTTCGTTGTTTTCTTTTATCTGTTCCTTTCCATTTCGAGGACGACAAATATTGAGTAGAAGAGATTGTTACCACCCGTATTCTTTAACCATTTATATTATTAAATAATTAAATGATTTTAAATAAAAGCATTTAAAAATTAAAATATGATGATTAAAAATATGTTTTAATAAGTTTAATTTGAAAAGAAGAAGAAAAAAATAGTTTAGTTTTTTTTATTTCGGAAATACACTCTGTTTTCAATTTTAATTCAAAAGCGCTTGATATTTTAGTGAAAAATATTATTTTTCGAAATGTAAATATTTTATATAAAAGTAAAGTTAAAGTAAATTTCAAATGCATTTTGAATGACGACCTCTGTTCAAAGCATTCCTTCTTCATCGTTCTTGTTTGATCAATCTCGTGTCTCAAATCTTTCAAGTGATCTTTCCGCTTTAAATTTGATTCTTTTCCCTCTCATACATATGCCCTAGTGGTCAAGAACACATCTTTTGCACCTCCACAGCATTTTGACCAGAATCCCAAAGCAAAGAGATGGATCAAATCTAGAAAGGGGAAGACTATTTGCGTTAGATGCGTTGATTTTCAGCATCTAGCGAGAGATTGTAGAGAACCTGTAAGGTGTTTTGGTTATGGTGTGTTTGGTCACAAATTGAGCAACTATTCGATGAAATTGAAACCTTTATCTAGCGATTATAGAAACTCCTCGAACACTGGTCATGGTTTCCAATTTGTATTGAAATATATGAAATTGAAAAGGATCCTGTTAGATCACCTCTGGTTTCGAAGAAAAGAAGGCATTGATTTCTTGGAAGAACTGTTCTATCACTTCGATGCAATTAATTATGTTAATATTTGTAGGAATTATACCAAAAAGTTTGGAGATCCAAAAGATTATTTTGGGGATTATGCTTCTTCATTATTCAGTTGTAATTTGAAAGCGAGTATTGATGTTGAGATGCCAGAGTTCAATAGCAATATTAGGGTTACGATTCCCGACTTCAATGATTATACGGGTTTTTTGTTGCTGATAATAGAAAGGTTGATTCCATGCTTCTGGACCCAGTCATCCCGCAAATCAATACGACTTCTTTTACACAAGGATCCATGGAAAGAATGTTTGATAATGGTTTTGAAGTAGGCTCAGTATCCTCTGATGTGAATAATGAGTTTGCTTATACTTAAAATAAAAACTTAAAGCCAGAATCAATCGCTTGGAGAATTTTGACATTGTTAACTCGAATAGCTTTGACTATCTTCGAACACTTGAGGATGAAGAATCGGATTTCAACCAAAATGTTGCTCTAATAGTTGCTTGATGGATAACAGTTCTAAGGTTGATAATGTTGCTGCTGTTCACTCTTTGATAGATACAGTTACGTTTTTTAAGGATTCTGATGATGCCTTTATATCCTCTTCATCTTTGGCTGTTGATTCTTGCTTGTCTGACAAAACCCATGAGGGTCTTTCTTCTTCTTCAATAAGTTGTCATGATCTGTTATATGTAAGTAAGGTTGGTAAAGATATTTCTAATATTGCTGTATCTGATATTGTGGTTGTGAGAGAGGTCAGATTGAAGAATCCTGATGTTTTATTGTTTAGGATAGAAGCGAATGACCTTAATTTGGGAACTAAGGTGGTAATGAAGGAATTTTTCAACCTAGTTAGCTCAAAGTAGGATGTGCAGTTTGTTGAATACAATTTAAACTCAATGATAGATTCAAAAACAAATTCTGCTGAATCTTTAGCTTATAACTGGATAGCAGATGATATGGAGGATTCCTATGTGAATATCAGTGATAAAAGTGATGACTCAGAGAGGATACATATCAGGTTGTGCATGAAGTCTGATTCATATGTGAATGCCAATGTGAAGAGTGATGATACAATGATGGGTAATGAAGTTTCCTCGAGAACTTATATGTCAAGGCAATTGATCGGGGAAGGAATTGAGAAGATCACCGATGAATAACAGTTTTGACATATATATCAGTGTGCACAATCTAGTGTGCAATAATAGGTGAATCATGTCTACTATTGATATTTCTAGTGAAATTAATGCGGTTGAGGTTAGTTGTTTAGGTTCTATTGATTCATTAAGACAGCCAGAGGCGAGTGACAATTTAAACAAGTATATTGTTGACGTGGTTCAGCATGATGCAAGTGGTTCAGTGAATAATATTTTGGTAAGCAATATGAGTGGAGATATGTTATGGCGCTCTTGTCTCACAACAGATGTTCATAGTAGTGATATTGGTATCAAATCTCCAACATGTTCTACATCATCGAGGAGAGGTAGGCGTAGGAGGTCTGTGACTGTTAGTGGATCTATACGTCATAGCGCCAGGATCCTTTGTAGTCGGTCTTTGGGTGATTTACTTGATTCGAGTGCCACGAGTGGTGCTATGAATTCAGGTTCAGGTATGATTTTTGATTTGGATAGTATGTATTCATCATATGCTTTAGGTAGTTTGTCTTCTTCTGAGTTTTGTCAGTTAGCTAGAGATATCGCTTTTGTGTGTTTTGATGTTATGGTGGATTTAGCGTATATTAGAAGTAGGGAATTTGATATGGATAAATTTATTGCTATATGAGGATATTAGTTGGAATATTAGATGTTTGCACAATTTAAGTAAGTGTGATAAAATAAGGGCTATTTTAAAGATTATTCTATTGGAATCGCAGTTTTACAGGAAACTAAAATTTAATGTCCTGATATACGTTTTTATAGAAGATTAGGTGGTTATCATGTTAGAAAATTGGCTTATTTACCTTCAGGTAGTGCTTCTGAGGGTTTACTTATTGGGTGGCGGGATAATTCATTTAAATTCCTCCAATATGTTCCAAAGCAACACTCACTGCATATTATTCTCATTAATCTTAGTGATAATTATTTTTAAATATTTCTAATATTTATGGGACAAACTCAAAAATTTGTTGTCGGATTTTTTGGAATGAATGTCTTGAATTTAGATTTTTAGCTCCTGGTTTTTGAATTTTGGAGGGTGATTCAACATTACGCATTTTCTAGGAGAGCTATCACCCTAGGAAGGTGATTTCTCTACCATGGAGGAATTTGACCAATTTATTATTAATTCTAATTTGATTGAAATTCTTCTTTCCAGTAGAGAATTTACTTGGAGTAATACTAGAGAGTCTCCTTCTATGGCTCTTCTAGATAGGTTTTTCGTTAGTGATGAAATTAAGAATAGATTTCCTATTTTTGAGTTTCTAGTTTGCCTTACACTAATTCTGATCACTGTCCTATCATTCTTACGTGTGATCAACATAGAGTTATTAATAGATCTTTTAATTCGAAAATATGTGGTTATTAGAATCCAATTTTTCAAATTCAATTAAAAATAAATGGATTTCTATGTGCTTTTATTATTTTAGAAATATGGATAATTCTGCAAAAAATAATGATTTAAAACTTTGGGGTTTTAGGAACTTTCTTAAAAAATGGAGTAAGAATGTTTTTGATAGTATTAAAATTAAAAACGAAAACATTCTTTTTGAAAATGCTCAACATAAACAAGATAGAAGGAACTAGCCAACTAAATCTACGTGAGCATAATGTTCTTGCTAATCTAAAAGAAGAGTTTAATTCAATTTTATAAAAAGAGGAGATTATATGAAAACAGAGAGCTAAAATTCAATGGATTAATGAAGGTGATAATAATACCAATTTTTTTTCATAATATGGCTGATGGTGGAAAATGTAGTAATACGATTAATTCCATTTTTGTGAATAACGAGGAATTGGTCGATCAAATAGATCTTAACAAGGCTTTTACCGACTATTATAGATATATTTTCGGTAGTAAAAATAAGCATAGAATAATGTTAGAGGGAAAGATCTTTGCCCTTCTGATTCTAGCATTGACCTTTCTGAGTTTGATAATCCTTTTTCTAAAGAGGAAATTTTAAAAGCTATTAATGACATGCATGGTGATAAATCCCTTGGTCCAGCTGGGTTCCCTATTTTTTCCTACAATTTTTTTTGGGATTTTTTAAAATTAGATTTAATTAGCATTTTTAATGAATTCTATAATGGAAAATTTTAATTAGGTAGATTTAACTATGCCAACGTTATTTTATTGCACAAAAAAATCGGTGCACATAAATTGAAAGATTTTAGGTATATTTCCATAATTAATTGTTCGGTTAAAATTATTTCAAAAGTTTTAGCTAATAGACTTAGTAAAAGAATCAATGATCTGATTGATTGTTTACAAACTGCTGTCATTAAGAGGAGAAATATCACTCTAGTATAATGGTTATGGTATTTTATGTAATAAAATTCAATCTAAACGAGGTTTAAGCAAGTGATCCTTTATCACCTTTTTTGTTTAACTTAGCCGTAGTTGTTTTCACTTAAATAATTAAAAAAGCGGTTGATTATAGATCTTTGGGGGGTGTTGGTAGTGAAATCTCACAAAATGGTCTATTTATCCTTCAATTTGCGGATGATACATTGCTATTTACCTCTCATTTGCCTAATTATGTTATTACACTTAAATTTATTTTATATAGTTTTGAACTTCTATCAAGTTAAAAAAAATTTGATAAAATATTGGTTTTAGTTTTAAATGATTTTGAAAATGTTGAAAATTTATTTGCTAATACGCTTAATTGTAAAACTATGAATTTTCCATTTGACTATCTTGTTTTTTTTATTAGCCAACTAAACTTAAACATGATGCTTGGTTTTATATCATTGATAAAATTAAAAGTAGAATTTCTAATTAAAATGGGAGATTTTTATTGCGAGCGGGTAGAATAGTTCTTATAAACTCTGTTTTATCAGCTCTCTCAATCTATTGGATGTCTGTGCATCTTTTTCCAGAATGAGCGATTAATAAAATTGATAAAATAAGAAGGGACTTTTATGGAGTGGGGAAAACGCTAATAGTTTTATTAAGTTTTTATTAAATTGGGAAACTGTTTGTAAATCCAAAAAGGAAGGTGGTTTATGAGTCGTTAATTTGCGAAAAATGAATTTATCTTTAGTATGTAAATGGTTATGAAAATTTAAGGATATAAATGATAATTCTATTTGGAAGGAAATCATTTCTATGTATTACTATAATGGTAGCAATAATTTACATCAAATTACTCCTACGGTTATATGTAAATTGTCTACTTTTTGAAAATCGGTTTTAAAATGTCATGAGATTTTTAATCTAGGTACCAATACAACAGTTCATTCAGGAAATAGTTCTTCTTTTTGGCATGACCGTTGGATTTCATCTACCCCTCTTAGGATAGAATTTAAGGAGCTTTTCAAAATTTGTAACTTTAAGAATTCTTTAATTATAGATGTTTTTGCTCCCAAAAATGACCCCTTAGAATTTTAATTTTCATAGAATTTTAGTAGGTACTACTCTTAGGGAAGTTTCTTTGCTTTATGCCAGATTGAATCTATACAATATTGATAATGAGAATGATAATATTTTTTGGGAATGGGATAAGAGTAAGAAATATACTTCTAATTCTTATCATAGATTTCTTAACTTCTCGGGTATAGCTAATAACTCTTTTAAATTTATTTGGAAAACAAATGCTCCTCCTAAATCTAAAATTCATATTTGGTTAATCTTGCATAAAAAATTAAATACTACAGAATGTTTAAAAAGGAAAAATATGCAAATTGATAATAAATGTTATTTTTGTAATTTGCATTTAGAAGATATTAAACATGTATACTATGATTGCATAGATACTTATTTCATTCTAAATAATACTCTCAAAATCTTTAACTTTAGTCTTACAACTAAAATTTCTGATTGTGATTACTAAAGGAATAATTTTAGGTTTAAGTTAAAATGGAAAAAAGTTTTTTACTAGACACTTTATTCATTATAATTTGTTGATATATTTTGTTTAAGAGAAATCAAAGAATTTTTAATGATAACCATAGTCTTTTTCATAAATTGATTTTTATAATTTCTTTGTTTTGTTTTAATTTAATATCAAATCCTAAATATAAATTAGCTAAAAATATTCATTTTAAAGAATATCTTAATAAGGTTGATAATAATAATATAAAGATATTTAAACATAAAAACAATATTTTTGACATTAATAATTGTAGTATTAACATTTATTCAAACTAAAATGAGGATTTTACTGTTTATCATAATTTCCTTTTGATTAAAGGAACATAAGGATAGGCTTTTTTGTTTTAGTTTTAGTTTGTTTTTTTATTTTAGTTTATAGATCTTTAACTTCTTTTGATTATGGATTCCTTTAGTTTTTTTCTCTAATTTTTATTGTATTCTATCCTATTATCTTAACTTTTGAATCTTATATTTTATTTTATTAATACATATATATGTATATAAATATAATTTATATACATATATGTGTATTATTTTTAATATTTTCTTAAGCTTTTTGTCAGATACAGGTTTGGGTCAGAAATGGTGTTAAATTCTTTATGCAGACTTACAGGATTGCCGATGGCAAGATTGCTGTTTGCAACGAGGATTTCTTCACGGTTCTTCTACATCTTCATTGTGGCGGTCTACGTTCTAGATGATTCACTCTTCAACTAGGCGCTTCCTCCAGTTCCACCAAGTCTACAGAGTGGCGCTTTCCTTTCTATATCTTTTGCATTTCCTTTTCTTCTAAGTCTGTAGCATGGTGCTTCCTTCTCAAATGAAGCAGGCTTCTAGTATCATTGGGTCTGAGATGCTCCATAGTTTTTAGGTACTTCTAACACCTCAATACCGGGAGGTGGCCTTGCCAGAGCTCGATATTGAGGTGTAATGGGCGGTGGCCTTGTCGGAGCTCATTTTAGTGGTATCTGAGTCATTCTCTTTGTTATTTGTACTTTGATTAGCTACCTGTCAAGCATGTTGGTAGCACCTTGTCTTTTGTGATATATACATATTTACGTGTGTGCTCTCCTCTATTCTAGAGGATCACACATTTTTCTCAAAAAAAATTATACATAAAAGTATTCCAAGTAAAATATTCGTTTCATCAAATCAAGCTCCGTTCATTGAGATTTAAATTTATTTTTATGTTTTGGGTAGTGTATTTGGTGGCAACAGTAAATTCTTAATGCCTTCATTGTAGCACAAATTTAAGCTTGTCATATTATTTGTCTTTCCTCATTGATCACAATGATATTTTTATTTCTGTTTTTAGACCCAGTTGGAGAATATAAAGATTTGGAACCTTAGCTAATTGGGTACCCTATAATTTCTTTTGAAAATATGGTTACACGATTTGCTGAGTAGAATTTTTCAAAGTTGGATCCTTATATTTTGGTATGTCCGCTTCTTCCTTCTCTCTACGCAAATTATTTAATTTTTCCCTCTCTCCTCATGTTAATGCTCAAATTTCTTTTCTCTCTTTTCTATATATGTACATACATACATACATACATACATACATACATACATACATACATACATACATACATACATACATACATACATACATACATACATACATATATATATATATATATATGTAGACATATATATTTCTTCTCTACTTTCACTTTGTAATTCTTCACGTAATTTCCTACACTTCAATACTACATGTGCAGCTTTCCTCTACAACCACTTAATCTCCTCCCATCCAGCCTCCTCTAGCAGCCCTTACACATAGCTCCACTTTACCAACCCACCCAACAGCAACCCACACCACTCTCCGCCTCCAATGCAGCCATAAAAACCTCTGAATACCATGGCATTTCATTTTCGACGAACTGAAAGCTTTTCATGTGTGCCATCTTTTCTCTCTCTTTGCGTGCACCCGCTTTGCCACAATGTTTGCATCGAGTTCATCTTCGTTTGTTCAAGTCCACTCGTATTCGTAGTGGTGTTGGACCTGTAGTTTCCATGGCGCATCGTTTGGTATTTAAATTCGCATAAGAATGTGAGTATTTTATAACTCTCACAAATTAAAATTTTGATTGCAAACCACTAATATGTTGATGTTTGACAATACTTGTATAGTTAGTTAAATAAATAGCATTGCAAGTTGAACCCATAATTATGTGGATAATTGTAACATATATTTGCTGATATATGTAGTTAGTTGAATAAAATATAATTGCAAGTTTAATCTGTTGATGTTTGATGCATTGTTGCTTATTTAATAGAATAATTTATTGTATTGTCGATTATGTTATATACTCCATTACATCCATGTTGAATTGTCGAAATTATATTAGTTTCCATGTGGATATTGTGGATATCGAATAACGTAAAAAATCCCTTTGGACACATAACATTGATGTGTGAAAATTTAGAGTATATAAATTTAACGCTTTGGCCGAAAACTAATTTTTGAAAAATTGCCATTTTTTCTTTATCTGAATTTTTTTCACAAATGATTATGTTTAATTATAAAATTTTAATCTGTCATAATAAACGATATTGTTAATAGGATGGTCAAAAATCGAATTTGAAGTTTACCTGTTGATTTTTCAGAATAAAATGTTTAATTAAATATAAATAAATAGCCGATTTTTTAAAGTATCATTTTAACTTAATTTTTTTATGTAACTCCATTATCTAAAATGAAAAATATTTTGTACCGAAACTTATATCAAATTCGGCCATCTATATATTTTTATAATTTATTTTTGGAAAATAGCTTTTATTACAACATGTATTTTTATTAAAAAAATTACTAGACCTGAATTTTGTTGGTAGCTTATTCATAATAAAAGAAATATTTTTAATAAAATGACCTATTTTTTCGGTAGCTAAAGTATTTTTATGATTTATTCTTTAAAGATAATTCTTACGTAACTTATGGAAATTAGTATAAATTACTAAAATACGTGGGAAAATTTTGAAAATCTGCTGAAAAATGCAGAAAATTATTTTAAGAACTTTGGTTTTTGAAAAATAAAATTTTCCTTATTTTTAATGAATTAAATTCAAGGTAAATATATATATTTTAATTTTTGAAGATAATAAATGGTTTTGGAGAATCAAATTTTTTTACTCTAATTTTCTGGCACATAATAAAGGACTTTAGTTTTGGAAATAGAATTTTGTTTTTTATTTTATTATTTTGAATTAATTAATTTGGACGTAAAGTGACATATTTTAATATTTATGAATAATAAATCTTCTTTGGAAACTCTGAAATTTTTACTGTAGTTCCTTAATGTAAATTAAAGAACTTTTTATATTGAACACATTCTTAAGTTCTTTATATATTTTCATTATAAAATTAAAATGGACAAAACGATATACTTTTATAAAATGAAAGATTGGTTATTAAAGAGATCTAGGACGGATAATCGCATAAGCTCTATTATTTACTATAACCACTTTAACAAATGTGTACATGGAGGATGTCTCCAGAATGTTGAGGTTGAATTGGCAAACGTTTGCTGCAATGAAGTAAGAGAATGATAATGGATGACCCCGACACTTGTGTTAATTTGAAATGACTAGCTATACCTGGCCGATGAGGTTAACACTTCTAGCGGACATCTTTCCCTCGTATTACTATCTTGATTCTGAACTTGATTGGTGCATCTTTATCTTGGATTGATGTACGCGGTCAGCCGTTAGGGGTTACGACCAGTTAGGGAAGGAAAAACGGTAGTATCCTAACTTGGGCATTGCGTCACGTGCCTTGTCATATAATTATTCCCTATGCCAGACCACTACCATTTTGTTGTAGTATTGTACCTATAGAGGACTCACTACCTACCAACGTTATTGATTGTGTTATAGGACCTGCGTAGACTACATGCTTAAAAATGTGTTAAAGAGGGATTTGTGTAAAGCATTAACGCTATTTTAATATTTAATTTACTGATAGACATTACATATGTATCGTATCTACTACATATGAATAAATTAACAGATCCTTAAGAAACGGAAAATTCCGTAACATCTCTTAAGTTATTGTAACCATTGTACACATATTTTAAGTTAACTTACATAAGGATTTGTAGTTCTAACTCGAGTATGTGTTTTTCATTATGCTTGGGTTAGCCTGAGTTTTTCAATATTTCGAAGACTTTTGTTTCTTGGATACGAAGACGGAATTTGGTAGGCCGTACTTACTAGTGTTAGTCCACTGCATTATTTTGTTATATCTTCCAAATGTATAACTCTGATTATAATATAAAGGGATATCAAACGTATATTATAAAACAGCTTCATGAATTGTTTATATAATTAATATATTTTGTCATTCCACTGTAAGATTCTATGTAGTATTCTCTTCTCTTCCTTTACTTTTAAACAACCACCAATGGTAATCTGTCTTTTGAACTGTTTGAGTTATTTAAAATGGCAGGTCATCTGAATTGAAAATAAATTATAAAATTTCTTAAACAACCAAATTAAATATAGGTTCTTTTATGAAATATTTTTCATTATTATCATAAAACAATAGAAAATTTTCCATGTCCAAATAATATCTTTTCATAAATTACACATTTTTTCATATGTAACTTCAAAAAATCATAGGGAAAAATCTAAAAGTAAACTTTTGCAAAAAAAATCGATTAACAGGTTCAAATCTTTACGTTACATAACGTATAAAAAATTTAGACAGAAACACATTCATTAGTGCAAACTTTTCAAATAAGGACAAAAACGACAATTATATGGAATTTCATATTTTATAGCTAAAACAATAAATTTTCATACTTCAAATTTTTCATACACTAGTCATAATTTCAAGTGTATTCTAATACGTTATCACTTTATTCGATATATATAAAATCAACATATCAATTTACAAATACCAGACAATTCACAAATGGTATAAATATGGCATATACCATCACATATAAAATCGAACATATAATCAAACATATAATCCCATTATCAAAACATCATCTAATTAATCACTCATACAACCAAACATCGCATGCTAATGAGCTAAACTTACCATTGATTTTTACTTACATTCACTACACATATATTAACAATTATTAGCATATTATGGTGAAAGCTTGCAAATTAAATTTATTAACTATTTACACATATCATAGAAATTAATAAATATACATAAGTCGCACTACAAACACAAGTACTACTTATGTGGGATTCCCTATAGAGAGATTGAACGTCCTTATTGTTGAGTGAAGGACGTGTCATCAAACAAGGAATGTCACTGTGAACTCCATTTTTGGAGTCAAAGAAGGAGCTGGCTTAGGAGTTGCTTATCCCTATTTGTAGACTATGTTCAATACCATGATATGGAACGCGTGTCGCAAATGCTTCGAATGTTGTTGTTGATGGTGGCGCTCGAATGCAGGCACACAAAGCCGGTTTCGCTAAGCTAAACAAGGACCTTGCTAGTCTTGATGGCTATCCTTTTCAAGGAACGAAGTCGGCGATGAAAATGCAAGATTGGCTTGATACCTAAGAAAGGATATTCGACGACTTAGAGCTGAATAATGCTATAAATAGGCAATTAGCTTCTTGAAAGCTTCAAAAGTAAGCCATGTACTAATGAAATGCCGTAAAGGTCACTATTCCCGAGGACGAGTTCATGTGGGACCAGTTCAAAGCCACATTCTAAAAGAAGTTAATACCGATAGCTCAGAAGTCGTACTTGTTCCGTATGTTCGCAAATTTAAGGTAAGGATATATGACTGCCTCTGAGCACGTTGCTGAGTTTGATGCCCTGTCATAATATAGGATATCCTCTGTCGACACCCATTAAAGAAGAACTAGAAGTTCTTCATCGGCTTGGATGATTACTTAGGAAAGAAGCTCATGGAACTCATTGATGAGATTTTCGAGATGTTAGTCAAAAATGCCTTGAAGCATGATAGTCTATTTCTTAAGTCGAGGGCTATTGTTCCCAAAGACGAGCCAATTCTATAATTGGGCAGGGAAGGTAAGAAGTGGAACAATAAGAGGAAGCAATTTCAGAACAAAGGTCGCCAAAAGAAGAGCAAGCCAACTCTGACTTGCTATAACTGCTTAGAGAAGGGTCATTATAGTAGAGAGCGCGAAGCTGAGGGGAAGAAATGCTACAACTACAACTAGCTTAGCACATTCAAAAGGATTGTCCTGGGCCAATGAAGCAGAAATAGATGGTGAAAGCATATACTATCAATGTCATTTCGACTTCATCGAATGCTCCATTGGTGAAAGAGAAGGGAATAGGCATTGCCATCCAAGGTATTATTTCCATTCATGATGTTCATGTTCGTGTTTGATACTAGGGCTTTACATTCCTTCATATCTAGCGATTTGGTAGATAGATTGGATTAGAGATCGGAAATCGTTAATTGAATTTTGATTGTCACGAACCAAATTAAAGGCTCCATGAGCCTATGTATGGTTTGCCATGGTTTGGTCTAATCGAGTCATGGATGTTCTTTTAATTATGATTTCTTTGTTTTGGGTTTCGTTTGGTTTGGTATTAATCTGAGAATGAACCGGCTTCATAAATACAGAGTGATGTGGATTGTGAGAAGCAATTGGTGGCGATATGGGTAGACAATGGGCAGACTGTAGTGTTGGGGAGCCTGCTGAACAATGACGTGATGGTTAGTTTTCTATATTTGCTTGATGTTCCACACGACGAGTTAATCTGTGCCTATTACTATGGAGTATCTGGATGTATTTAAAGAGGTGACCGGACTTCTTCCACATAGAGAGATCGAGTTCCATATTGGTTTAGTTAAAGATTCCACACTGATAGTGATGCCATTGAGGAGGATGGCACCTAGAGAGCTCGAGGTGTAGGTGAATGACCTATTGCGACAAGGGTTCATTCATAGGAGTATTTCCGAGTAGGGAGCGCCCGTTGTATTTTCCACAAAGGCAGATGGATTCCTTAGATTATGTGTTGATTACCTTGAGTTGAATGAAGTGACAAAGAAGAACGAGTATCCACTCCTACGTACTAATGACTTCTTTGATTAGCTTCATGGTGCTAAGTATTTTCTTAATTAGATCTTGCGATGGGATTTCACCAATTGAGAGTAGTAAAGGAGAGTGTGCTTTTTACAGTGGTTCTGTATGTCATATGGTTTTTATGAGTGGTTGGTTATGCCGTTTGGCTAACCAATACGCTGACATACGTTGTTGATCTCATGAATTGTGTCTTCAAGGTTCAACTAAATAAGTTTTTGCTTGTATTCATGGATGATATTCTTCTCTACTCATGGACAGATGAAGAAATTAAGAAACATTTGAGGATCGTGCTTGAGGTGTTGAAAGAGAACCGACTGAAAGCAAAGTTTTCGAAGTGTCACTCCTGGAGTAGAGAAGTGAGATTCTTAGGTCTTGTTGTTTCTAAGTAGGGCATTGTCATGGATCCTGCAAAAGTCACAGTAGCATAAGATTGGATTAGACCAAAAAAGGCTATGTATGTGAGAAATTTCTTGGGGTAGTTAGATATTACAGGCGAATCATCCAAGATTTCTCCAAAGTAGCCAAAATGTTGACTTGACAAAAAAAATCAAACTTTTATTTGGAATGTGAGTTGTGAGCAAACATTCATGAGTCTAAAGGAAAATTAATTGGTGCACTTGTATTGACCATTCCGAGTGGGAATAAAGAGATGACGGTATACACTAATGATTGTGGTATCAGAATTGGCGCGATATTGATGTAGAGAAGAAAAGTTGTTACACATGCTAGTGGAGAACTGAAGCCACATGAGAAGAAATGCCTGGCCCATGATTTTGATTTAGTCGCGATCGTGTTTGTGCTGAAGATTGGAGGCACGATCTTATAAGAGAGAGGTTCGAGCTATTCACCAACCATAAATCATTAAAGTACACCTTTTCGAAGAAGGATCATAATCTTTGCTGGTAGCGATGGTTAGAGCTCCTAGCCTCCTATGACTGTTATATTACATATACCCCAAGGAAAGGTAATGGAGTTTCTAATGCATTGAGTACGAGACATGCCAGCTTAGAAGCTATGTTCCAAGAGTGGACGCAGTTAGAGTATATTGCTTGCTATAATTTCCGACCTAAATGCGAGCTAGAACCAGAGATATTGGTGAGCTTGACTATCAGACCTGCTCTGATTGAGCGAATCAGTATTAACTAAAGACATGATGCTAGATTAGCTGAGATCATTTCTAAGATTGAAGCTAGAGTAGAGTCTAAAGTGATGAGACAGTACGGTATCAATCGTGACGGTTGGCTCCATAAGGATGGAAGATTGTTTATTTCTGATATCAATAGGTTAAGGGATGAGGTGCTACGAGAGTGCCATCATTCGAGATTGACTATTCATACAAGCGGTAATAAGATGTACCATGATATGAGGCAGACCTTATGTTTAGGAAGGGATTAAGAAAGACATTGGGACGTTCATCCCAAAATGCATAAACTGCTAGTTGGTTATGGCAGAGAAGAAGAAGCCTAGTGGTTTGATGCACCCGCTAAAAGTTCCCGAGTGGAAGTGGAAGCAAGTATTGATGGATTTCATTGATGGATTGCCAAGGACTTGAGTAGGATACAATATATGGATCATGGTCGATCGATTGACCAAGAGTGCTATATTTATACGCATCAAGTCAAGTAGAACGATAGCCAAACTGGCCAAATTGTACGTGAAGTGGATTATAGGATTCCATGTTGCGTCAAAGAATAGTGTAAGTGATCAATACCCATTGTTTACTAGTGGGTTTTGGAAGAGCTTATAGGAGGCATTAGGGATAGAGCTACACGTTAGTATAGCTTGTTACCCTTAAACTAATAGCTAAATCGAGAGAGTGAATCGTATCGTAGAGGATCTCTTATGGGCTTGTATACTTGACTTTGGAGTCTCGTGGGATGATCACTTACATCTCACTGAATTCCCATGTAACAATAGTTATCAGTCCAACATCGGTATGGCACCATTTGAGGTGTTGCATGGCCAACCGTCAATGCTCCTTCTTATTGATGGGAGGCGAGCACAATGTCTTCCACATTTTGTGGAAATTTCTGCATAACTCAGGTTCAACTATTGTAGTGAATCAACTGATGATATCGAGATTGAACCAGAAGCTTTAAGACCTTGTAGGCTTATTCGTCTCATTGTATGTGATAAGAAGACAGTGAAGTTGGTAAAGGTTCAATGGAGCAAAAGTGAATGCGGTTGTAGTTGGGAGACTAAGGAAAGCATGAGGATGGCTAATCCTGAGCTTTTTACTTGGTGAGACTTTCAATTTTTCATTTTTACTTTCACTTGTGATATCATGAAGTATATACCTTATTATAATATCCAACATTGTGGGATAGCTTGAATGTTACCTTTTACCGTTGTGTATGCATGTTTGATGTGTGAAGATTATCTATGCTTGTATATGGTTGTTAGGCATGCGGGATGACATATTGATTTTGTTTTAGGATTTTAGGGACAAAATTCCTAAAAGGGGTGAATGTAATGACCTGTATTTTATTTATCGAAGGATCATAAAATATATATCTCATATTGGTTGCATGATTATATAACTTTAGGGAATGACTACTAGGGCCATTTCCTTTCTTTAGAATTTTCGTCGAATTTTTCTATGACCGTTTCGACCTTGAAAATTCTTGGATGGCCTATAACTTTTGATAGGAGCCAAATTGAGTTCTGAAACCACATCCATTAGATGAGGATGATGGTTTCTCTTTTTGTAGAATGGTCGTAATAGGGAAACAAACTTACCATTAGGAAAATATGGTTGTTTGAAGTTTCACTTGATTTTAAACAACTTAATAGGTAACTGGTAGGTTAACGGTTAGGCTCAAACCCCATTTCGAGATTAGCATGGGGTTAGGGCTTTAATCCTCCTAACAATAGAGAGAACCCCCTAATAACTATCTTCTTAGCCAAAATATTATCTAAATCCCTACTTTAATTAGTCAAACATGTCATTAGAGGCAGATTAGCCAGATTAGCACCTTGGATTGGGGATTTTCTATTGGAGATCATCTTAGAGCTGCTGTAGATCCTTGGAATTCATGTCCATTAGGGTTGCTTAGAATTTCTTTGGGTTTTAGGAGAGTGGTTTTAAGACTCTATTCACTAATTAGCCATTATTAGACGTTTAATGATTTTTTAAATGATTTTTGAACTCTAAAACATGTTTTAAATTCTTTTAACTACATATACAAATTTCAAACGATTTGGAAAAGTTTTATAAAATTTGTGTTCTTATGGATTTCCTTGTTCTTATGGATACCGCACTTAGATTAAGGATTCACATTGACATGTTTGGTTGTATGCTTGTTAGTGTAAATTGTATGTAATGATTGGTTATATGTGTGATATTCGTTTGGTTGAAAACACCGAACGAATAGCAACTTTTTTTTAGGAACGTTAGGGATTGACACGGATTGATTGGTAGGAGTTCAAATTTGGTGCGATCATTCTGGAGTAACCAAGAAGGCCCTATAAGACTACTTTCCAAGTTTCAAGTCGTGTGGGGTTCGTATGCTCAAGATATTGATGGTCAATGACTTTGGGGAGTAATCGATATTATGGTACTTCAAGTAGTGCTTTGGGCTTTATGGGTGCTTGCTTTAACCGCTTGCATAGGTGGATGGATCACTTGCATGGATGGGTTGCTAGCATTGATGGATCGCTATAAGTGATGGGTGGCTCGAAGTAATGGATCGGTAGATGTTTGCTCCGAGACGTTCTTTGAGCCAAGAGATGGCTTGTTTCGAGCTACAAACGACCGCTTGGAGGTATGAACTAGTGAAGTGAAGGAAGCTGGATTTGGCTAAGTTAGAGATCGGTGCTTATGGGTCAATACCGATCCATGAACATTGATTAGTAATGATGTGTGATTGATGTAGAGGCACGAAGGAGCATGGCCTAGTGTGTGGGTGAAGTGTAGGATCAGGGTTGGCATGGATCGATTGCGATTGGCATAAGGAAGTCGGATTTCAAATCTTCATGTGCCTACTTCGAGTTCCTTACATATGCTTCAGGGTGTGATGAGGTTTGGCATGAACCTTGGGTGTGTAGTCACTCAAGCTCATGGAAGAAAAATACTTAGCCAAATATGGCTAAGTATGGGATTAGTACGGAGCTATAAGGTTCGGTGGCAATTTCTGACGATGATGATGATTTCATGATGGGAAGAGACTACTTTGATGATGGATAGCTGTATTATGAGGCATAGAGTTGAGGACTATGAGATGTATTAAGGGAAAAATTAGATGATGACTATGGGACATATGATGGTATTCTACGATTGATGACTATTGTAGAGAATCATCCCTACCGTGGTGACTTCATGACGGAATTCGTATCATTAGTACCAGGTTGGGCTCTACTATAGATGACATTCATGATTCAAATTGGATTTTGGTTTCAGATTTAAACTTATGTTTAAATCTTCTACTTTAAATTTAAAGCTTTATCTTTATTTTCAGACTTATTTAAACCCTTTTTTAGTTGTTTAAAACATTTTAACTTAAAATTTTAAATTAATTTTTCAAACCTGGAATTCAAACTCAGATTGAAAACCATACTTTAAATTTAGTTTCAAATTCTTGTTTAAAAACCCTGCTCCAGATTTTTAAATCAAATCTCTTTGAATTGAAATGTACAGGTTTCTAAAACCTGTTAACTACAGAAAATAAAATACCTGAGTGCAAATCTTCCGCAAAACCCAGACAAATCCCTGACGCCATCTTCACCGTGCATACGCACGGTGGTCTTGGCCACCTCCGGGATAACCAGCAAGTCAACGCTTGCCCACAGATCATCAACGAACATCCAAAACCCCACAAACATCAATAAATCGAATTTTGGTTTCCAAATCAAAACCTGAAACAAACAGGCAACCCTTCACCATCAAACTCACAAACCTGGAAAACCCCCATTCCTCCTCCTCCGGCCATCGGAGGCTTTGCAACGCCGTCCAATGCCTCTTCGACACCCAGGCAGCCATCACCCCAAAAATTAAGGCACTCGGTCCCCTGTAGCCTCCATACCGATCAAATTCTACTCTACCCCAAAACTAGGTTTAGGGATAAATTTTGACCATCACCTTCACCACAGTGAATTCCCACCACAACCACCATTTTTTCCTACATCACCGACCCCTAATCCATCACCAGAAGCAACCATGACCACCCTGACCCTTGAGAGAATCAGCAAAAACCCCAAAACCAATTTCCAGTAAAAACGAAACTGCTCCTTCAATCTACCTTTAAAATTTTTAATTTGATTTTTAAAAATCATGATTTGGACTAAGCATTCATAATTTAATCCTGAATTCATGATTTCAAGAGTTTGAATTTTCCCAAAATTTTAAACTTCACTGCTTATTTTAGTTTCCAGAACAATACTCAGTTTAATTTGATTAAAATAAATTTTTAATTCTTGATTTAAGATTAAACATACAAGTTTTGTTTATAACATAAATTCTAACGGTGACTAAATCCATAGATAAAGAAATTTAAAACAAAGCTTGGACCTTTTTCTTAAAAACTGTAAAACAGAGAAGTTTTACTGACATTCATCCACATGCATATAAATCTATCAATACACATTCACATAAACATATTTTAATTCAGTGGAAATCATGCAACAGATCATACTGAAGTTTTAAATAAGAAGTGTTACTCACCTGTAAGTAGAGATGAATCAGAGCATAAATTTTTTGAAAAGCTTTTACTTTTATGCTTTAAGAAACTGAGTTGCCTGCTGATTGAATTTTGCATGCATGCTAGCTTCCATTTGCATTAAATCTCTTGAATTTGAATGCTTTAAATTTGAAAAAAAAAACTTGCTTCAGACCTCTGGTTTAAAGAATGCAGGCAAGCTTTGCTTTTGATTTCCAGATGCAGGCTTTTCATTTTGTTTTTTTTTGAAATGAATTTCAGGTGGAAGAGAAAGTGCTTGCATGCTTTAGTTTTTTTTTCAGATTTGAAAAAGGATGCAGAATGTTCAGGAATAAAGTTTGCAGGCCTGAACATCTTGAAAATGATTTGCAAAAATGAATTCTAGGTAATTGATTTGAAAATAAGGGAAGATTTAAATATTTTAAATGTTTAAACAACTTTTGATATGATTTGTATCTTAAAAATGAAATTGGATTAAATATCCTTTAAACTTCTTTAAAATATAAGAAATTATTTAGTGGAAGTTTTAAAAATGTTTTAAATGTTTTTAAAACTTTGTTAAAGTTAAAGTTTGGTTTTCATTTTAAATTTAAATTTTAAAATGAAATTTGGAAACAAATTTTAAGGTAAGTGTTTTGAATTTGTCTGTTGATGATAATGAAATCATTAAATAGAAATGTTTATATTTTTTAAAATAAATCAAAGATTTAATGTTTTTTGTTTATTAAATTAATAAGGTAATTAGATGAATAATTAATTAATTTATTTAATTAATTAAGTAAGGATTTTGAAATTAATTAATTAAGGTTGAGGTTAATTAATTAAGATTAATTAATTTGGGAATAAGATCATTAATTAATTTAGTTATGATTTTAATTTATGATTGGAAATTAATTAATCAAGAGATTAAGATTAATTAAGTTAAAACTTAATTAATTAAATAATTAGTGATTAATTAAATGATCATTAAGGATTAATAAATTTGTGATTTATAAATGATTAAATTAAATTAATTACTTAAGTAAGGTAATTAAGGAAATTTTGGTAAGTTAATGAAGGTCATCAACTTTGAATTATTTATTAACTAATTTAAATAATTAATTTTGATAATTAATTAGATTAATTAAATTTGATAATCAGTATAGAATTTGGTTAAGTATGATTACTTTGTGAAGTAATTAAAGTTATTAATTACTCATGTAATTAATTTATTTATTTGATTAGTTTAAATTAATTAATTAAGTTTAATTAATTAGAATAATCATTTGATGGGTTGATAAGAGATTAATAATTACTTAGGGAAGTAATTAAGATGAGTAATTACTAGAATGTAATTTATTTTAAGTATGAAGAGTTGGGGTTAATTACTTGTAGTTATTATGAAGGATAATTTCTTTGTGAAAGTAATTAATAATTAGTTACTTGGTGTAATTAATTTAAGCAATTATTGATTAAGTCATTTGGGAAATAATTAAGTAATTAATTAAGGGTAATTAATTACTAATAAAATTGATCAAGGATGATCAATAATTAATTAATTACTAAATATAATTTAGGGGTAATCAATTTACTCAATGCAGTAATTAAGAATAGTTAATTACTGAAGTTAATTAATCAAGGTGATTGATAATTTAGGGTTAATTACTTAATAAAGTAATTAATTTAAATGTAATTAGGAATCATTAATTAATATAATTAATGATGTGATTAAGGATGAATTAATTGAGATTAATTAATTAATGATAAGAGATTAAAGTAATTAATTAATATAATTAATTAAGGATTAATGTAATTAATTATAATTAATTAATTAATGAAGTAATTAGAGGTTAAATTACTATATTTGATTAAGAATAATTAATTTGTGAAATTAATTATTTGAATATAATTAAAGTATGATTAATCAAGAATGATTAATTAGTGGTTAATTGATTAGTTGATTAGTTTGTAATCAATGGTTATAATAGCAGGATTTATAGATTGAGGTAATTAATTTAATTTACTTTAAATTAATTAGAGATGATGCAATTAATTTAATTCATTTTAAATTAATTATATGTGGCGTGATTATTAATCCTTGTTTATATATGGATGATATAGTTTTCCTTGAATGGTTTGAATCTCAGATATGAGATTAGTAATGATGTGTGATATTGTAAAGACCCGTAAATCCGTACTCCTTGAATAGACACTAATCTCCATTGATTAATTCAAGATGAACGAAAATACGAACCCTTAGGGGTTTAAGAAAAATTTAGGAAAAGAAAAAGGCAGAAGAAGAGAGGAGAAGAGAGAACAGAAAATAAAGAAAACATAGAACGGAATAGAAAAACAACAGAATAATATCAGAATCTCACAATTCGCAGCGGAACAACATATAATAAATAAATGAATAATCTTTAAACAAAGAACTATATCAGTTTTTACATTACATCACATCATCATTACATCAGAGTGTACAAAAATAACAACATCAAATAGTGCAGCGGAAAAAGAAATACTATATAAACTAGTAATACGCCATGCCATCCAGCTTGCCTCCAGCAATTCCAGAATATCCAGAATATCCTGATAAACCTAACTCTTAACTGCCCGTGTGGAAATTGGTGGGCATCCAGAGTTTAGGAAGGAAAACAATAAACTCCAAGTCAGTCATGTGACTGGTGTGAGAACTAAAAACAGTTTATTTATCTTTAAAATCAAAAATAGAGGAATATTTTTAAAGTCAATTCGCAATGCTTTTAAAAATGAGACTACCATAAGGCCTCCCGCACACACACACACATGCAAACGCAGAATCGGAGGAGATTTCTCCTTATGATAGTCAAAGATGCTTGATACGCATTTAAAAGAACATTTGATATTATTACTAGTGTATAGTGTAGGAAAAATTCACTTCGAAAGTAGAATATAAATCTTAGCCAGCATAGACATTTCGAACTATGCCTACTATAGCTAACTATGTTCAATAGCAGGTTACCGCCACATTCCATAGCAGGTTATACAACTAAAACCGTACAAGTCACGTATTGTTTCTTTGGATTTCCAACGAATGATCAGGCCAAGGAACTTCCCATTGCCACATGAGAATGCCTCTGGATGGACATCCCCGAGAACCAAACCGGATCTCTACCAACACAAGGCCGGGTTACCCCTAACTGAGTAACAACTGACCGAATATGCCATCCCCCGGTCCTTTGGGACCTTTTCACCGAGCGCTCGTAATCAATTCACACAATCATAACAAAGTGTTTTCAACATGAGTAAGTATCTGGGCTCCATACCATGATACCACCCTTTTCCAGAAGGAAATGCACACATCCTAAAGGGCGCTACCCCTCATAACCTTGCCGCATCTTTCCTGTTTTGACCATTCACGGGGTGTGAGGCTCGACGAAGTCACGTCCACAAAAACATACTTTATACAAAAGCCATGCTTTGGGTCAACAAATGATCATAGAAATGATCACCAGGATAGACGATCAAATAAACGATCCTATCACAAATAATCAACACAATGATCATTTCAGCATCACTCAGCATATCACATTACCAAATTGGGAATATATCGCTGATAAGTTCAACTATATAACCTCTGAGCTCGTACATCTCAGAGAAGGGTGTTAAGCTAAAAGAATAAATTCTCCGCCACCAACAGAAATATATTTGAAAGAAATCGGCTTTATATCTCAACTTGTAATGTCAGACATACAATCCATACAAGTCTGTTCCGGGCTCGAACAAAACCGAAGGCACTTACAAAGAAGTCCTTGCAATCCGGATATTCACAATCCTGATCGGATTTCCCATCACTTAGGGAGAACTCAATACCGGAGCAACTCGGTGCAGAGTCAATCGACAGGTCATCCTATCGCTCTCGCAAATACCGGGTCTTCAACACCGATCTTCAATGCGATTCATAACGACGTATCACATATTCGGAATGGGTTATACGACCCTATGGTCCTTTCCCGGTTAACCCGAATAGTGAGCGCTTATTCAAAAATAAGTGTGGCATTCAAATTCAAACAAATCACATCAATTACCCATTCAAAGGGAAATATTGATAGTCGGTTATTGAACTATCAATGGATATGCACACATCACCAGATTCCAAATAATTTTCCAAATTATTTATTTTCCAAAATAAAATATCTTTACAAGATATATAATTTCCAATTCTTTAAAAATAAATCAACATTTATTTTTAAACAAATTCCACTTTCTTTTATAAATTCCATAGTGAATTTATATTCCAAAATATCCATGCATATACGATTTCAACTATCCATTTCAATTTATCTTCAAAAAGATAAATTCTCAAAATATTCACTTTATATTGGAAAACATTTCCATACTTATTTATTCATAAGTAATTCACAAATTTTATTTATTTTCAACACTTAGAAAATATTCAATATACTTCAATCGAAATTAAGTATATATTTCATTCTTTAAGGAAATCATTCTCTTAAACATATTTATTTGGGCCAAAACGAATGTTGCGTAAAACATCGTTACGACAACCCAAAATCACTAGTATAGGGATTCGAAATTAAAATAGATATATAAATCCCAATACTATTCAAAACATTTCCATTCGGAAATCATTTACTATAACAACAGTGTTATAGTCCATCATTTCCTTTTATTTCTCGAAAACGTCTATTTCAACAATCAAGGTTGAAATCTATGGTTTCGAATCTCAACACATTTTAAAACATCGTTAGATCGTTTTAATTCAGTTTAAAATATCACATTCTGAACATTTTCTTTAACATATTATTCACTATTCAAAAACGTGAATATACTACGTTAATAAATTTCATTCTTTTATTCATTTTATTTCAAAGGATTATTCACAGTCAAAACGTGAACATAACTCCATAAATAGGTTTCAACAATTTACTTATCAAAATAAGTCATTTGCGAATTTATAAAACAACGTTTATAAATTCCATTTCTAATTATTTTATAACAACTTCCTTTTATAAATTTTCTTTATTAACCTATTCGATTTATAACTCAATTATAAAACAAAAGTTCACATTATAAGTTAAATACTTATAATTTATTCGTTTACAAAAATCGTTCCCTTGAACTTCATAATTATAAATCTTATAACTTATAAGATTCAATGATTTATTCAACTATTCTTTTAATAACTTAATAAAATTTATAAATCTTACTATTTATAAATTTCATTTATAACTTCACCATTTAAATTCTATAAATTTCATTCTTATAATTTCACCATTTAAATTCTATAAATTTCATTCTTTAATGAAATTCATTTTCACTTCATTCAAACACTTATAAAAACTCGTTTTATAATGTCTATATTTCAATTTATAAATATCCATTTATAAATCTCTTAATATAAATCAATTTATATTATTCTTTTAAAACGACTTTAATCTCCTTTATTATTTCACCAATTTGATTCATAAAATAATTAAATTTTATAAATCCTATATTTAACTTTTTTACAATAAATTCTAAAATCCCGATTTTATTATTTTATAAAATCATTAGCATCATATTCTCAAAAATCACTTTAAAAATCATTTTAAAATCCCAAAATTTGGTCCAATGATGCTACACACCAAATAGTCAATCACGACAACAACGATATCATATATCGATATGATAATCCATCAAATATCAAAATATCTGAATTCAAATAAATAATGTTGAGGAATCCAGTTGGATCCCTCCAACCTGTTTTCCTGCATCCAAAAACATTAGCACAATACCAATTTCGCTCCAGTACGAAATTATCGCGGTATATGGGATTTAAAATATTATCCGCTTAATAACGGCGCAATAGGGTCTCATCCGCTAAACAAAAAATGCGGGAAATCAATAACTCCAATATATACATATGCCAATATATATATATTGCTATTATATATAATATCAATTTCACTGTTTATGAAATATTCGCGGTATATGTTTTTAATAAATAACATCCGCTTACTAACGGCGTATAATGTCTATTTTAACAATCAATAGATATCAATCATCATTCAAACATGCATTCAAATATTTTAAATCTAACTATTTAAAATAAAATCGAACTAATTCGATTGAGTGAGAAGTTCTCACCTTGATTTTAATTCCGTTTTTAGCGATTTATTTCGAATAAAATTAAACGGACGTTTAATTTTACCCAAAATTTTCACTGATTCCAATCGTCTCCAATCCAGCTCCATCGCGAAGAGCTCGACAAAACGAAGCCAACGCTTTTCGTTTCGTCGAAATCCGACCTCGCATCACAAAGTTATAACATTTTAAAGATTTATACAATTTTGATATAAATAATTTACAACTTTATATTCAAATTTCTAACCCTAATCCACATCCACCGTTCGTTCCTATGCAACTAGATCTGGACCGTTTGAAGCTTTCTTCCATCTTCAGTGAAAACGCAACCCTCCCAGATAAAACGAACCCACTCGCCGTCGTCTAGCCCTAACTTCAATATGATAAAATAAAATTTTACAAATCATTTTCAATCATATTTAACTCAATTTACAATTATTTCCATAATTTAACATATTAAATTATCGATTTAATTATCCAATTAAATCCAATAAATCGAAATAAAATTTATTTGACTTATAATTTCACTTATTAATATTTAAAATTAATTAAATATTCAAATTTAAATTACTAAAAATTCTGGGTCGTTACAATCTTCCCCACTTAAAAGAATTTCGTCCTCGAAATTATCAAGTAAGAAAAGTTATAGAATTTATTAATTTTCCATAAATCCATAGTTAAACTTCTTACAATACTTTACTAAGTTTTCAAATCATACTTAGCTATCTTTTCAAAAACAACTACTATTGTTTAGTTTTCAATTCCAAAATCAAAGTTTATAGTTTTCAAAATTTTCCAGATTTTTCTCAAAATTTTCTAACGCCTTAAATTTTCGGAAAAATTCGCCATAGTCTCCTTTGCGCGGCTCGATCCGAAAAAAAAAATGACAGTATATATATCACAAATATACATCTCATCAAGTAATGAGGCATCCCGAAGGGAAAAAAGTATAAAAGTACGGTATGTAATCTGAGATATGTGCCTTATATTTTATTAGCGAGCATATACGGCTAATATAGCGCGAAAGCGAGCTCCAAATGCGAAGCAAACGCGATCCGCACCTACTAAACACTCAACAAACAACATGAGAATCATGCATGTAGAAAATAGTATCGATATACAACATATAGCAACATAATAACTATATATGTCAACATAGCATATGCAATAAAAGCAATATATTCAACCATCAACCAACTATCATCCATAACCAAATCAATATTCTCATTAATATTTCATGAATTGGTTTTCAATTTAATTCATATTTGATTCATATACAGTGGATGTTCTTACTAACATTCATTTTCTATTAGTTTATATTCACTAATTCATATTCAAGTTGGTACACTTCCAATCAAATTCAATTTTATTTAAGATTCACTTAACTTCCAATTGAGTTTCAATTACTTTAACTTTCAATTTCATTAATTCAATTTCACTAACACTTAATGAATTATATACTATCAATCAACTAACAACCATATAACAATCAATGTATATTAATTACAACCAAATTTCCTTTGCTTACAATTGGTTTAATTAAATTGATTTTTATTCAATTATTCAACTTTCAACAACATTAGATTTTAATGAATTAACACCTATATTCATTATTTCATATCAATTTAATTCACATTTAATTGATTAATATTCAATCCATTAATTCAATTCAATTTCTACAGTTGAATTCCATTTCATAACTCAAGTTCATATCCATCACTTAACTTTATTAATTTAGTTTGATACCAATATCAACTTCATTCAACATTTCTTAAGTTATATTCCATTTAACTTTAAATTCATTTTTACCTACAGCTCATATTTCCAAATATATATTCATATAGTTTCACTTCTTATATATATATATAAGTTTATTTCACAATTGTAAATCACTTTAATTAAAATTCAATTCTTATAAAACTTTTGCTTATACAATTATTCCCTTATTTAGATTATTCAAATAACCAAACAATCAACTTATATACACTTTAATAATTCTGAAAAATTATTCTTTTATATATAAAATATAATCAAGGCAAAAATTATTTCATTTACCCAATTTAAAAATCAATATTGTGCCGAATTGTTCTATTTAAGTGTTTAGAAACCCCTTCGGCATAGTCTTGCGGACCACGCTGATGAAATTTCATATGCCACTCAATAAACCAATCATCACAATATAAAACAATTTATATTCACTAACAAATACGCTCTCATAGCTATTATTACACTCAAACTCATTCTAGAGTACTACTGACTCTATCTCTAATGAGTAATACCCAACAGAACCATGGTTGTCGCTTAACCATAAGCTCTGATACCAAATGTAAAGCCCCGAAAGTAGCGGTCACAACCGGTAGGCTTTTCAACCATCCCAGCCCCACCGTGGCTTACACCGGTACCCCAGACCTTGCTTTTACGGCCAGCCTCTCGACTGTCTCAGGTTACACCTAACCAACCCCCTAAAAGAGGATGTGTGGGAGTAAGAGTCTTCCGTTCGCCACCTAACCGCGAAGCGAGAACCCCCCATCACATAGCCCAAAAAGCTTAACAAGACTGGTGTGAGAACTCAAAACAGTTTATTTATCTTTAAAATCAAAAATAGAGGAATATTTTTAAAGTCAATTCGCAATGCTTTTAAAAATGAGACTACCATAAGGCCTCCCGCACACACACACATGCAAACGCAGAATCGGAGGAGATTTCTCCTTATGATAGTCAAAGATGCTTGATACGCATTTAAAAGAACATTTGATATTATTACTAGTGTATAGTGTAGGAAAAATTCACTTCGAAAGTAGAATATAAATCTTAGCCAGCATAGACATTTCGAACTATGCCTACTATAGCTAACTATGTTCAATAGCAGGTTACCGCCACTGTAACAGCCCGCAAATCCGTACCCCTTGAGTTAACACTATTCTACAACAATCAACTCAAGTTGCACAGAAATACGAACCATTTGGGTTTAAGAAGAAGAGGTAGAAGAAGAGAAAACAAAATCAATATCAGAATCTAACCATCGCAGCGGAATAAAATATAATAGATAATAAATAATCTTTACTCAAAATCAAATATATCTGTTTACATACATCACATCATCAGAGTACATCAGTCACAGCTCACATCAAACAATACAATGGATACACAACAACTCAAGGTACACAACAACTCAAACAGCGGAATATATATATATAACAAGTACGACTATACGTATCGTCATCCAACTCGTCTCCTGAGCTCCACAGCATCATATCCTGTATTCTATAATACTCGGTCTGACCCGAGCATTACAGTTAAATAATACCCGAGTCAGTCTGGAATACCAGAGTGAGAAAATCACACCCAATTGATTATTAAAGTTTCAAAAATCCTTTGAAAACCAAAAGCATCTCGTAAGACCACGCCACAAATAAACATGTCGGGTTTTTACCTTACGATAGCTAAACCAATTTTTATAGAAATCCTCTGATATTATAATAGGGTCTATATACAAATACTTATAAAATAGCCGAAATTGTTACATCTATTAAATTCCAGCTACTAGCCACAAAAGTGGGTAATACAAACAAAACTCGTACAAGGCTCGTAGGGAGAATGGATTTCCAACAATGACTAGGCACTGGGGTACCACCTGTCACAGTACGGGGCCTAGATCACCGTACCGAGGACTACTCCCTTTATCCCCTGCAACACAAGGCCGGAACCATTCCTTACTGAACAGTCTCGAACAAGATAAACCCCGTGGTTGGCGCGACCAACCACCCACTAAGCCGAAATATATAAAAAGGGACATCTAGACAGGGGAATTATCTTGTCCTGCTTGGGCATGACCCACCTAACCTTGCTGCATATCCCCTGATTTTCAGTCATTCCCATTTGATGAGGCTTGAGGCTAAGCGTTACCTTTTAGAACGTTTTCACTTAGAATGCCCATCGTCCACCTGACGATGTTTCGCAAGCATTCGTCCATACAAGTCCGTCCCGGGTTCGAACGGAACCGAAGGCACTATTCCTACTACATCCATTTTGGAAATATCCTCAGGATTAGTAGCGACTGGCCCTTGCACTTCACTGCTCCATCTTCGACTCCGAACACGTTTTTCGAACGAAACGTACAAACCGGATCGAAGTGGTTTTCGAGAAATAAATCTCGATCCCGGTCTCTTCGAAACGATCAACGCAGTTGGCCAATATTGATAGTCGGTGATTTAACTATCAATTTATATTCACAAACATCCATCAAACAATAAATAATTTCCCAAATTATTTATTAACCTCAAAATATCTTCACAAGATACATTTCTATTTTTAATCTTTTGGAAACAGTTTCAAACCATCTTTCTTTTCAGAATCAACTTTCCCAAATATTTTCTATCTCCTCTGAAATCACCAAGCTCAAAACTAGATTTTTAAAATAAATTTTAAAACACTTTACTTTGAAATATATACCTTCAAAACATTTAAATTAAAACTATTTCAATAATTTGTTAAAAACACATATTAAATGAATATTTGAAAATAAGGTTACTTAATAAATATACAACTAGATTTATACTTTTAAAAACATAATATTAAGGCATTCTTTGAATAATTACTACTATAATAGATAAAGAGAAAATACTTACTTAAGAACTTAAATATTAGAAATAAGAAATTTTCAACACTTGCTTTTAAACAACTTTTAATCTTTTAACTTATATTTAAAAATTTACTTTAAAAACGTACTTGGTTATCCAGGGAGAATTTCAACTTCAATCACTTAAATCAATTTCCCAAATTGATTTCCAATTTATTTCCTTTTAATTCGGAATCTATTAATTTCAGATTTCATCTCTTGATTATAATTTTAAAATACTTTAACTAAAAATTCCAATTTTTAGATTTCTCAATTACTTCTTTATTCTTTTAAATAAATTTAAACTTTGAATTCTAAAATAATTCTTTATTTCTTTAATTGATATAACTTAAGTTTACAATTCATCAATTTCATTTATTAAAAATTTCATTTCTCTTCATACTCGAAATTATTTATTATTATTTTCATATTACTTCTATTTCTTTTCAATTCATTCTTAATTTATTCAAACTTTCTATAATTATTTCGCTTACAAATTTACTTCCTTTTAATTTCCTTCAACAATCCAATTCATATATTTTGGTAATTCATTATACCCGAATATCCAATCAAACCATACATTCAATATTCCAATATAGCTCATCATAGGATATCAAATAATCAAACAGAGAATATTGAATAATTTAAATAAATGTGAGGGGTCCAGTTGGATCCCTCCAACCTGTTTTCCTGCATCCACAGATGTTAGCACAATATAATATGCCAATCCCAAAATACCATATTATACCACATCAATCAATTCAGTCATTCAAACAATTATTTAAATTTAATCATTTAAATTTAAATTTAAACTAAGTGAGATTAACTCACCTTTGACCTAAGATTTGCAGTCTATTTCCATTCATCTCCATTCCAGCTTGTTTTCTCGATTTTTAGACCTTGTATAACATTTTATAATTTATTAATATTTGAAACAATTGAACAATTTATTATTATTTCTTCATTTAATTTAAACCAACAAATGTTCCTTTAAACTAATAGTTAAATTTTTAACTAACTTTCCTTTTACTAAAATATTTTGGGGTTAAAATAATTAAACAGGTTATTAAATAAATTAATCTTCATAATGCATTATTTTAAACTAACCAGTACATGGAAATATATATATTTATATAGATAATTACCTTTATACATATATCCTGAAATCACTAATTATAAAAGCACTTTATATGTATACCAAACATTCTATTAAGATACGACACTTCATCATATAAACCAAAATCTATATATATTTATTTTTATTACACTTTCTGTATATACTCACTTAACTAACAAACTGCTTTACTGTCAATACCTATAAACATATATATTTTACTAAATCAAAACATAAATTTATACCTATACACATTTCAAATCAAATCTAAACGGACTCGATAACATTTTCAAATTCTTATATATATATTATTTTTTTCTATCAAAAAGAGATTTTTTTTCTGTATATATAAAAACTGTATATATATATATTTATTAAATTAAATTAAATACATCATACCTTACTGTCGACTTCCCCACAACCTCGATGCTAGCACACGAGCACCACCACTACCGCCCCACTGAATTTCTCCACTGCCTCTAGAACTCCTACAGTGTCGTGACTTCCAGTCACGACTCTAACATCAAACTCGCGGTCGCCACCATCACGCATCTCCGCTTCACCGAGAATCGAACGCAACTACACAGCCCCGGTCGCGACACCCACTGACAACTCGTCGTTGCCGCCTCCCTTTGTACTCGTAATTGGCAATCAAATCTATCGCAAATCCCAAAAATTAAAACCCTAACTGCAAGTCTCTCGCCTGAAGCTCCCATCGGCCCGCCGCCGAGCGCGAGTTTCCCCTTCCCAATTCGATGAAGACGACGCGAATGAAGTTAAAAAGAGGGGAAAGGAGGGGGTCGGCCACTAGTTTGATTCGATTTGAGATAGAAGGGCAAGCGGCCATTTTTTCTGAATTTTGTTTTATTTTCTTTTGAAGGAAGCAAACTCGGTTCCATTATTAAAGAGAAAGGGTTTGCGTGATGTTATAAAAAGAAGAAACATTGATACGGAAAGAAGTCGGCTTCAACAGAGATAACAGAGATATGTTGGCTGCTGATTAAAAATTTATATTTTTATATTCAAAAATATCTCGTTTAGGTACCTAGTTATTTAAATTGAATTCGATATAGATTCCAGCGCGTTTATATAACGTACGCTCACACAACAACTTTGATCGCTACGAAATTTGAAATCCGACAATAATTCAATATTACGGATCCAATGGCACTGGTTTCGTCGAATTCCGAGACTGTGCCTCGGAAGGCTATTTTTTATTTCAATTCAAACTATAAAATTTTTAAAACTGAACAAACCAATTTTACAACCTCTATTATGCTCAGCGTTATCAATATAAATTCTACAAGCCTTTAAATTATTTTAAATCGAATTAAAATTCCAGATTCAACGTTTTATTCAAATTCAAGTTATTTAATTCTAAATTATAATTACCAAATAATTGGTAATATTTGAATTCGAGTAAAAAAATTTAACATTTAAATATTCAAAATCAATTGAATATTCCAATTTCAACGGCTCAAAAATTTCGGGTCGTCACATTCCTCCCCCCTTAAAAGAATTTCGTCCCTGAAATTACTATTTAGGAAGAATGGTCCAATACCCGTTTACTTATTTCCAAAACCAAACAATTCAACATCTAACTAACTATTTTTCATAAAAGGCTCATTATCCTTCTTATTAATTTCTCAACTCTCCCATAGTTTCAAACTATACTATTTGTTTAACCATTCAAGTTTCAACTTTAAACCAATTTTAAATTTTCAAAATTTTCCCAAATTTTTTTCTAACTCCCTAAATTCCCGAAAAATTTCGCCAGCGTTTCCTTTGCGCGGCTGACTCGGTACAACTACAAAATGGCTCTACGGCCTCCCAAATCCAAAAAGAAAACAAAAGGCCAAGTGGCTCAATCCAAATCCAAATCCCAATCAATTTTCATACCAAATTTAAATACATACCTTTTGTCGGGCAATTCAAATTTATCTTCTGAATCAAAAACCAATTCTCTTTTCCCCTTTTACAATACCTGCATAACCTGCTTGGTACTAATATCCAATCACAATATTCCAAAACATTTTATCGATTTTCTCACAAAACGCCAATATCTATTCATTCTAATATTATCTTAGGATACATTTGTAGCATCGATTTCCAATTAAGAATTCACCATTCCCTTCTTAAATTAATATAAACATTTTATATGTTTCTTATCTCTATTTCTCTTTACCTCTTTTAGTTTATACTTACTTCTATTCAAATCGATTTCCACATTTCATATGTATTTCATTTATTTTCAACTTTGAACTTTTAAATTTTATCCTTCATTTATAACTACTTTAAGTCATCACTTTAATTAGTATCATTTGCTAACTTATTTTAGTTTCCAATTCTAAATAGTTTTGTCGTTAACAAATTTTTTTTCAAAATTTTCAAAAATTTTCTAACTCCCAAAATTTCTGAAAATTTTTGGCAGAGTCCCCTTTGTACGGAGGAGCTTTTGCAATTTGACAAAAGAGATAAATATATATACATCGACCCACACGGTCGGAAAAACCAAAAGCAGTTCATATTTCCTATTTTAATTGCGTAGGCGTACCTTATTTAGCATTTTAAGCAAGCGTCTTATTATTTTTAGCAAGTAGCACTACCAAATCCAGCCTCACGGCTTCCAGGTACCTGTACTTACTCAGTTTAAACTTGTAAGTGCCAAATATATGCAGTTTAACTACATTTCACTTAGTTGCAATAGTTAAAACATATGAATTCTAAAATAAATTCACACTAAACATTTTTCTATAAGCAACTTATACAGTTTTCATACTAATCTACCTGTTTCAATTAATTTATAAACCATTTTCATTCAATTTGAACGGTTTTCGATCCACTCGTATACAATTTCACCAATTTAAAATGGTTTTAATCCCAATCACTTACATTTAATTTATTTTTAAGCAAACTGAGCTCATATTTAATTCAATTACTTTCAAAATCAATTTATTTTACTACTATCACTCATAGAATGTTTAATTACCCCATTTACAACAAACAACAATTTATTCCATGCAATTTGACGAGATTTAGGTGAATAAATAAGTATTTATGTTTTATAACCAATTTAAATTGATTTCAACTCAATTTATACTTAGTTCAATTCCATTTCGGATTTATTCACAATCCACATATTCTCAGTTTTATTGCATTTAAATTTTATTGACCAAACTAGTCCATTCAAAACCATTAACAATCTAGGCTTCATCTCCATTACCAATTAAGCTTCCCCTTTATTTTAATCCATTCACAATCATTTATTTAGCTCGACACATTCCATTTAAATTTTATTTACAATTCATTTATTTACATTTCATTCCATATTTGTTTATTCCGAACTACTTTATTTACCTCAAAAATAATCCAAGCTATTTCATTTAATAACCATTTCTCAACTTATTTAAATCACATTTCATTTGATACTTATTTATTCCATCCATTTATATTTATTCAATAATATTAATTTATCCACATTCACTTAAACCATTCTAATAAACTTGAAACATCCTATTTTCCCTATTGTCTCCAGTTATTTCAATTCCTTAATAATTTTTTTAAATGGTTTACAATTATTTATTCTGGAATTTCATTCCATTAATATTAGTTAATACTCATCGAATTTTATTTCGATTAACAATTTATTTTCACTTGATTCAAAACCAATCCAATACTATTAAACTTAATTTTAAGTTGAATTCAGTTCACTCCTTTCCATCTTTTAGTTTAAGTTTATTCACTCTAATTTATACTTAAGCTCATTCTCATCTTGCAAACCAAGCTCTCTTTTCAATTAACTTGATTCTATTTCAATCCAATCTCCTTTCAACTACAAATTTATTTGATTTATTATTATAGATTTCAAATTTTTCAAGTTCGGTCCATTCTCAGTTCACTTATATAAATTTACAAGGCCATTTCAATTTATTTCTATATATTTGGATTTCATTCACAATACAAACCATTATTATTTTAATCCACTTCATTTTATTTTATACATCTCAAATTATATTTACTTTGTTAAGCCTTCCAGTCTAATTTTAATTAATAACTCAAGTTCTGATTCTATTATTCACTTTTAATTTACCATGCAATTTATTAACTCACAATTCAACTTCATTAACTAATTTATTATCTAATTAGTTCTCCCATTATTTATAATCCAACACTTGAATTTATTTTTTTTTATTTTTTTTTCATTCCAAATATCACTTTTATTTATTTTCCTTAGTTCAATATATTTTACAATTCAAGTTTGGATTTTCCTCTCATTTCCCTATTCATCTAAATATTTATTTGGATTTGTATTCCATTTTCAATTTTATAAGTCGCAACTTATCTCATCAGAATTTTATACACCCGGCTTTTGCCTTCAAATCATTTTGAAATCTCCAATTTCCCAAATCACATTTCTCAAATTTTTAAACCAATCCTGCTTTTATTCCCAACAAATTTCCTTTGAAATTTCAAAAACAACTTGCTTTTCTAAACAAAATCAATTTGGTAGCATTACTTCACTTAGAAATTCGAAAACGAATACTGATGATGCGGCCGTCATCATCAGAATTATTTTTCAATAATCCAAGTGATTTCAATGCTATATTACTTTCAAAATCCATTTAAAACAGATTTCCATTCAGAAATATCTTCAAAACAATGCTATCATTTATCTTCAAAACACTTCCAAAATCTCCGGGATTTTAAACTTTCAAATCCTGCTTAAAACAAATTTAAGTATAATTCATTTGCATGGTTTATGTTCATACAAATTCTCATTTGGTTTTTATTTCAATTTATAAATTACCTGTATAATTCATATTTATAAATTTCATTTATTACTTGAATTTATTTTCTTAATCTTTGGTTATAATTTCAATTTCTAATTGAAATTTCATTTTTTTATTATCTTATCTGTTCAAAATATTATCATCCAAACACCCAAATAATGTATAATTTAAGAAAATATTTCTTTTATATCAAAATATATTTTTGGGTAAAATTATTTCATTTACCCACATTTAAAACAATATTGTGTCAATTGTTCTATTAAAGTGTTTAGAAACCCCTTCGATACAGTTTTCGAGGCTGTGCCGACGAAGGTTCATATACCACTCAATAAACCAATCAACACAATATAAAACCATTTTATATTCACTAACAAATACGCGCACATATCTATTAATATGCTCAAACTCATTATAGAGTACTACGGACTCTAATTTATGAGTAATTCCTACCAGAGCCAAGGTTATCACCAACCTAAGCTCTGATACCAACTGTAACAGCCCGCAAATCCGTACCCCTTGAGTTAACACTATTCTACAACAATCAACTCAAGTTGCACAGAAATATGAACCATTTGGGTTTAAGAAGAAGAGGTAGAAGAAGAGAAAACAAAATCAATATCAGAATCTAACCATCGCAGCGGAATAAAATATAATAGATAATAAATAATCTTTACTCAAAATCAAATATATCTGTTTACATACATCACATCATCAGAGTACATCAGTCACAGCTCACATCAAACAATACAATGGATACACAACAACTCAAGGTACACAACAACTCAAACAGCGGAATATATATATATATAACAAGTACGACTATACGTATCGTCATCCAACTCGTCTCCTGAGCTCCACAGCATCATATCCTGTATTCTATAATACTCGGTCTGACCCGAGCATTACAGTTAAATAATACCCGAGTCAGTCTGGAATACCAGAGTGAGAAAATCACACCCAATTGATTATTAAAGTTTCAAAAATCCTTTGAAAACCAAAAGCATCTCGTAAGACCACGCCACAAATAAACATGTCGGGTTTTTACCTTACGATAGTAAACCAATTTTTATAGAAATCCTCTGATATTATAATAGGGTCTATATACAAATACTTATAAAATAGCCGAAATTGTTACATCTATTAAATTCCAGCTACTAGCCACAAAAGTGGGTAATACAAACAAAACTCGTACAAGGCTCGTAGGGAGAATGGATTTCCAACAATGACTAGGCACTGGGGTACCACCTGTCACAGTACGGGGTCTAGATCACCGTACCGAGTACTACTCCCTTCATCCCCTGCAACACAAGGCCGGAACCATTCCTTACTGAACAGTCCCGAACAAGATAAACCCCGTGGTTGGCGCGACCAACCACCCACTAAGCCGAAATATATAAAAAGGGACACCTAGACAGGGGAATTATCTTGTCCTGCTTGGGCATGACCCACCTAACCTTGCTGCATATCCCCTGATTTTCAGTCATTCCCATTTGATGAGGCTTGAGGCTAAGCGTTACCTTTTAGAACGTTTTCACTTAGAATGCCCATCGTCCACCTGACGATGTTTCGCAAGCATTCGTCCATACAAGTCCGTCCCGGGTTCGAACGGAACCGAAGGCACTATTCCAACTACATCCATTTTGGAAATATCCTCAGGATTAGTAGCGACTGGCCCTTGCACTTCACTGCTCCATCTTCGACTCCGAACACGTTTTTCGAACGAAACGTACAAACCGGATCGAAGTGGTTTTCGAGAAATAAATCTCGATCCCGGTCTCTTCGAAACGATCAACGCAGTTGGCCAATATTGATAGTCGGTGATTTAACTATCAATTTATATTCACAAACATCCATCAAACAATAAATAATTTCCCAAATTATTTATTAACCTCAAAATATCTTCACAAGATACATTTCTATTTTTAATCTTTTGGAAACAGTTTCAAACCATCTTTCTTTTCAGAATCAACTTTCCCAAATATTTTCTATCTCCTCTGAAATCACCAAGCTCAAAACTAGATTTTTAAAATAAATTTTAAAACACTTTACTTTGAAATATATACCTTCAAAACATTTAAATTAAAACTATTTCAATAATTTGTTAAAAACACATATTAAATGAATATTTGAAAATAAGGTTACTTAATAAATATACAACTAGATTTATACTTTTAAAAACATAATATTAAGGCATTCTTTGAATAATTACTACTATAATAGATAAAGAGAAAATACTTACTTAAGAACTTAAATATTAGAAATAAGAAATTTTCAACACTTGCTTTTAAACAACTTTTAATCTTTTAACTTATATTTAAAAATTTACTTTAAAAACGTACTTGGTTATCCAGGGAGAATTTCAACTTCAATCACTTAAATCAATTTCCCAAATTGATTTCCAATTTATTTCCTTTTAATTCGGAATCTATTAATTTCAGATTTCATCTCTTGATTATAATTTTAAAATACTTTAACTAAAAATTCCAATTTTTGATTTCTCAATTACTTCTTTATTCTTTTAAATAAATTTAAACTTTGAATTCTAAAATAATTCTTTATTTCTTTAATTGATATAACTTAAGTTTACAATTCATCAATTTCATTTATTAAAAATTTCATTTCTCTTCATACTCGAAATTATTTATTATTATTTTCATATTACTTCTATTTCTTTTCAATTCATTCTTAATTTATTCAAACTTTCTATAATTATTTCGCTTACAAATTTACTTCCTTTTAATTTCCTTCAACAATCCAATTCATATATTTTGGTAATTCATTATACCCGAATATCCAATCAAACCATACATTCAATATTCCAATATAGCTCATCATAGGATATCAAATAATCAAACAGAGAATATTGAATAATTTAAATAAATGTGAGGGGTCCAGTTGGATCCCTCCAACCTGTTTTCCTGCATCCACAGATGTTAGCACAATATAATATGCCAATCCCAAAATACCATATTATACCACATCAATCAATTCAGTCATTCAAACAATTATTTAAATTTAATCATTTAAATTTAAATTTAAACTGAGTGAGATTAACTCACCTTTGACCTAAGATTTGCAGTCTATTTCCATTCATCTCCATTCCAGCTTGTTTTCTCGATTTTTAGACCTTGTATAACATTTTATAATTTATTAATATTTGAAACAATTGAACAATTTATTATTATTTCTTCATTTAATTTAAACCAACAAATGTTCCTTTAAACTAATAGTTAAATTTTTAACTAACTTTCCTTTTACTAAAATATTTTGGGGTTAAAATAATTAAACAGGTTATTAAATAAATTAATCTTCATAATGCATTATTTTAAACTAACCAGTACATGGAAATATATATATTTATATAGATAATTACATTTATACATATGTCCTGAAATCACTAATTATAAAAGCAATTTATATGTATACCAAACATTCTATTAAGATACGACTCTTCATCAATAAACCAAAATCTATATATATTTTTTTTATTACACTTTCTGTATATACTCACTTAACTAACAAAGTGCTTTACTGTCAATACCTATAAACATATATATTTTACTAAATCAAAACATAAATTTATACCTATACACATTTCAAATCAAATCTAAACGGACTCGATAACATTTTCAAATTCTTATATATATATATTTTTTTTCTATCAAAAAGAGATTTTTTTTTCTGTATATATAAAAACTGTATATATATATTTTTATTAAATTAAATTAAATACATCATACCTTACTGTCGACTTCCCCACAACCTCGATGCTAGCACACGAGCACCACCACTACCGCCCCACTCAATTTCTCCACTGCCTCTAGAACTCCTACAGTGTCGTGACTTCCAGTCACGACTCTAACATCAAACTCGCGGTCGCCACCATCACGCATCTCCGCTTCACCGAGAATCGAACGCAACTACTCAGCCCCGGTCGCGACACCCACTGACAACTCGTCGTTGCCGCCTCCCTTTGTACTCGTAATTGGCAATCAAATCTATCGCAAATCCCAAAAATTAAAACCCTAACTGCAAGTCTCTCGCCTGAAGCTCCCATCGGCCCGCCGCCGAGCGCGAGTTTCCCCTTCCCAATTCGATGAAGACGACGCGAATGAAATTAAAAAGAGGGGAAAGGAGGGGGTCGGCCACTAGTTTGATTCGATTTGAGATAGAAGGGCAAGCGGCCATTTTTTCTGAATTTTGTTTTATTTTCTTTTGAAGGAAGCAAACTCGGTTCCATTATTAAAGAGAAAGGGTTTGCGTGATGTTATAAAAAGAAGAAACATTGATACGGAAAGAAGTCGGCTTCAACAGAGATAACAGAGATATGTTGGCTGCTGATTAAAAATTTATATTTTTATATTCAAAAATATCTCGTTTAGGTACCTAGTAATTTAAATTGAATTCGATATAGATTCCAACGCGTTTATATAACGTACGCTCACACAACAACTTTGATCGCTACGAAATTTGAAATCCGATAATAATTCAATATTACGGATCCAATGGCACTGGTTTCGTCGAATTCCGAGACTGTGCCTCGGAAGGCTATTTTTAATTTCAATTCAAACTATAAAAATTTTAAAACTGAACAAACCAATTTTACAACCTCTATTATGCTCAGCGTTATCAATATAAATTCTACAAGCCATCAAATTATTTTAAATCGAATTAAAATTCCAGATTCAACGTTTTATTCAAATTCAAGTTATTTAATTCTAAATTATAATTACCAAATAATTGGTAATATTTGAATTCGAGTAAAAAAATTTAACATTTAAATATTCAAAATCAATTGAATATTCCAATTTCAACGGCTCAAAAATTTCGGGTCGTCACAGCCACATTCCATAGCAGGTTATACAACTAAAACCGTACAAGTCACGTATTGTTTCTTTGGATTTCCAACGAATGATCAGGCCAAGGAACTTCCCATTGCCACATGAGAATGCCTCTGGATGGACATCCCCGAGAACCAAACCGGATCTCTACCAACACAAGGCCGGGTTACCCCTAACTGAGTAACAACTGACCGAATATGCCATCCCCCGGTCCTTTGGGACCTTTTCACCGAGCGCTCGTAATCAATTCACACAATCATAACAAAGTGTTTTCAACATGAGTAAGTATCTGGGCTTCATACCATGATACCACCCTTTTCCAGAAGGAAATGCACACATCCTAAAGGGTGCTACCCCTCATAACCTTGCCGCATCTTTCCTGTTTTGACCATTCACGGGGTGTGAGGCTCGACGAAGTCACGTCCACAAAAACATACTTTATACAAAAGCCATGCTTTGGGTCAACAAATGATCATAGAAATGATCACCAGGATAGATGATCAAATAAACGATCCTATCACAAATAATCAACACAATGATCATTTCAGCATCACTCAGCATATCACATTACCAAATTGGGAATATATCGCTGATAACTTCAACTATATAACCTCTGAGCTCGTACGTCTCAGAGAAGGGTGTTAAGCTAAAAGAATAAATTCTCCGCCACCAACAGAAATATATTTGAAAGAAATCGGCTTTATATCTCAACTTGTAATGTCAGACATACAATCCATACAAGTCTGTTCCGGGCTCGAACAAAACCGAAGGCACTTACAAAGAAGTCCTTGCAATCCGGATATTCACAATCCTGATCGGATTTCCCATCACTTAGGGAGAACTCAATACCGGAGCAACTCGGTGCAGAGTCAATGGATAGGTCATCCTATCGCTCTCGCAAATACCGGGTCTTCAACACCGATCTTCAATGCGATTCATAACGACGTATCACATATTCGGAATGGGTTATACGACCCCATGGTCCTTTCCCGGTTAACCCGAATAGTGAGCGCTTATTCAAAAATAAGTGTGGCATTCAAATTCAAACAAATCACATCAATTACCCATTCAAAGGGAAATATTGATAGTCGGTTATTGAACTATCAATGGATATGCACACATCACCAGATTCCAAATAATTTTCCAAATTATTTATTTTCCAAAATAAAATATCTTTACAAGATATATAATTTCCAATTCTTTAAAAATAAATCAACATTTATTTTTAAACAAATTCCACTTTCTTTTATAAATTCCATAGTGAATTTATATTCCAAAATATCCATGCATATACGATTTCAACTATCCATTTCAATTTATCTTCAAAAAGATAAATTCTCAAAATATTCACTTTATATTGGAAAACATTTCCATACTTATTTATTCATAAGTAATTCACAAATTTTATTTATTTTCAACACTTAGAAAATATTCAATATACTTCAATCGAAATTAAGTATATATTTCATTCTTTAAGGAAATCATTCTCTTAAACATATTTATTTGGGCCAAAACGAATGTTGCGTAAAACATCGTTACGACAACCCAAAATCACTAGTATAGGGATTCGAAATTAAAGTAGATATATAAATCCCAATACTATTCAAAACATTTCCATTCGGAAATCATTTACTATAACAACAGTGTTATAGTCCATCATTTCCTTTTATTTCTCGAAAACGTCTATTTCAACAATCAAGGTTGAAATCTATGGTTTCGAATCTCAACACATTTTAAAACATCGTTAGATCGTTTTAATTCAGTTTAAAATATCACATTCTGAACATTTTCTTTAACATATTATTCACTATTCAAAAACGTGAATATACTACGTTAATAAATTTCATTCTTTTATTCATTTTATTTCAAAGGATTATTCACAGTCAAAACGTGAACATAACTCCATAAATAGGTTTCAACAATTTACTTATCAAAATAAGTCATTTGCGAATTTATAAAACAACGTTTATAAATTCCATTTCTAATTATTTTATAACAACTTCCTTTTATAAATTTTCTTTATTAACCTATTCGATTTATAACTCAATTATAAAACAAAAGTTCACATTATAAGTTAAATACTTATAATTTATTCGTTTACAAAAATCGTTCCCTTGAACTTCATAATTATAAATCTTATAACTTATAAGATTCAATGATTTATTCAACTATTCTTTTAATAACTTTATAAAATTTATAAATCTTACTATTTATAAATTTCATTTATAACTTCACCATTTAAATTCTATAAATTTCATTCTTATAATTTCACCATTTAAATTCTATAAATTTCATTCTTTAATGAAATTCATTTTCACTTCATTCAAACACTTATAAAAACTCGTTTTATAATGTCTATATTTCAATTTATAAATATCCATTTATAAATCTCTTAATATAAATCAATTTATATTATTCTTTTAAAACGACTTTAATCTCCTTTATTATTTCACCAATTTGATTCATAAAATAATTAAATTTTATAAATCCTATATTTAACTTTTTTACAATAAATTCTAAAATCCCGATTTTATTATTTTATAAAATCATTAGCATCATATTCTCAAAAATCACTTTAAAAATCATTTTAAAATCCCAAAATTTGGTCCAATGATGCTACACACCAAATAGTCAATCACGACAACAACGATATCATATATCGATATGATAATCCATCAAATATCAAAATATCTGAATTCAAATAAATACTGTTGAGGAATCCAGTTGGATCCCTCCAACCTGTTTTCCTGCATCCAAAAACATTAGCACAATACCAATTTCGCTCCAGTACGAAATTATCGCGGTATATGGGATTTAAAATATTATCCGCTTAATAACGGCGCAATAGGGTCTCATCCGCTAAACAAAAAATGCGGGAAATCAATAACTCCAATATATACATATGCCAATATATATATATTGCTATTATATATAATACCAATTTCACTGTTTATGAAATATTCGCGGTATATGTTTTTAATAAATAACATCCGCTTACTAACGGCGTATAATGTCTATTTTAACAATCAATAGATATCAATCATCATTCAAACATGCATTCAAATATTTTAAATCTAACTATTTAAAATAAAATCGAACTAATTCGATTGAGTGAGAAGTTCTCACCTTGATTTTAATTCCGTTTTTAGCGATTTATTTCGAATAAAATTAAACGGACGTTTAATTTTACCCAAAATTTTCACTGATTCCAATCGTCTCCAATCCAGCTCCATCGCGAAGAGCTCGACAAAACGAAGCCAACACTTTTCGTTTCGTCGAAATCTGACCTCGCATCACAAAGTTATAACATTTTAAAGATTTATACAATTTTAATATAAATAATTTACAACTTTATATTCAAATTTCTAACCCTAATCCACATCCACCGTTCGTTCCTATGCAACTAGATCTGGACCGTTTGAAGCTTTCTTCCATCTTCAGTGAAAACGCAACCCTCCCAGATAAAACGAACCCACTCGCCGTCGTCTAGCCCTAACTTCAATATGATAAAATAAAATTTTACAAATCATTTTCAATCATATTTAACTCAATTTACAATTATTTCCATAATTTAACATATTAAATTATCGATTTAATTATCCAATTAAATCCAATAAATCGAAATAAAATTTATTTGACTTATAATTTCACTTATTAATATTTAAAATTAATTAAATATTCAAATTTAAATTACTAAAAATTCTGGGTCGTTACAGATATGGATGCATTGGTTGCACTGTGATGATGATTTGGATTATCTTCTAATAATGATAATATGGATTATCTGTGGTGATGATTATCTGTTGTGATGATGTGAATTATCTATCTGTGTGTATATAGATAATTAAATTGAATTGTTTTAAACTTAAAACAACTTGGACCTAAATGACACGCTTTGGATTTTGATGAGACCGGGATCGGGTTTTCATATTTGGATATCCGAAAACCACATCGATCCAAATCAACAATAGGTCATGAATCTCAAGTGAAGGTGAAGATTCAGAGTGCAAGGGTTATCGTCGTTAACTCTGAGGGTGATACCAAAATGAGTGTAACGAGATAATGCCTTCGGTTTCGTTCGAACCCGGAACGAACTTGTATGGATCGAATGCTTTCAGAACATCGTCAGGTGGACGATGAGCATTCTAAGAGATGTGTTCTCTAAAGGTAATCGCAGCCTCAAGCCTCATCAACCGTGAATGGCTAAAATAGGGGAGGTGTAGCAAGGCTTCGTGGGTAGCTCCCACTGGATAGCGAGATTTACCCCTGTCTAGAAGTCTCTTTTTATTCGGCTATGTGGGCGGTTGATTCGCGACAACTGCCGGGGTTGTGTTGTTCGGGGCTGTCCAGTAAGGGATGATTTCGGCCTTGTATTGCAGGGGAGCGGGCGTACTCCTCGGTACGATGATCTAGGCCACGTACTGTGACGGACGGTACCCTAGTAGCCCTTCCATTGTATGGAATCCAAAATCCAATAAGTGTCGTACATATTAGTTGTGTCCAACTATGTTGGAACGTGAGATGTAAGCATCCCAGCTATTTCTATATTTTACTTGAAAACCCTAGGCACTATTATAATATCACCGGATTTCCTATCAAATGTTTTGGTTAGCGTAAGGTAAAAACTTTTCCATGTTTATGTATGGGAAGTCTTACGTGATACCTTTCTTTTTAAAGGTTTTCAAAAGTTAAGCAACTTTAACTTGTTACTCACACCAGACCCATGTCTGACCCGGAGTTTATTTCTGTTTTCTTGAACTCTTGGGTACTCAAATTTTTACGAGTAGCCAAGGGATTCAGGTTAGCTTTGACGAATTACGGAGGAGCAAATGGAGCAGGAGGCTTCTGCGTTATAGTTATCTAGTTTTCCGCTGTGTTGGTATCTCTGAGTCGTTTGTTGAGTTGTTTGTACTGTGTTTTAATAACTAGACAGATGTTTATAACTGTCGAGTATGTGATGTATAATTTGTATAACTCTGAGAGTTGTTGTATATCTATGTAATACCTTTGATTATTAATATAATTTATTCATTCCGTTGTTGAGATTCTGTTGTTGTTTCTTCTTTCTTCTCTTTCTTTCTCTTTCTATCCCTTTCTTTCTTAATTCATGATACGTCTTTCTGGTTAGTGGAAGACGGGTTGTGACAACATGTGCAAAGAGATCATTGATACTCGGAGGTTCGAAGAGTACTCGTAAAATAGGAGTGGTATGAAGTACCTATTCAGACAATGATAAGTCCTGATCTTCATGATGGGTGATCTGATCTTCATGGCTGGCGTTCTTTACCCCGGATCAACCGTGATGTGCGATATATTTTATGGCCTATTGAGTGGCATGGATTCGTTTAACATCCCTTGTCTAGAGGACAAAAGTTAAGCACTACAGGTGTTGCAGTCATCTATAGTAATAACTTCCGGTGACTAAATACGACTATGTTAATGGTAACTATAATATCAGAAGCACTTGAATATGAAACAAACCATGGATTTCAAAACAACATTTTCCATTACATTTCAAAACACATGTTCCATATTCAAATTACACAATCCCAAAACATTTCTTAACCAAAAATGAAATATAATTGTTACAAAATACACCAAGAGCGACATATGGAGATACCCTCTAGGTTGATCAGAGTCATAACTAACTTAATACACATCGTAAATAACAACAAAACAAAGAACAACTCCTAATTAGTTATCCATCACCCTCCTGCTCACCTTCGGTAGCTTATTCATCATCCTACTAAAACCTAAAAAGCCTCAACCCTCAGCCTACTCAAATCAATTTCAAGCACCCGAGGGTTTAAGGGGATAAGCATAAACTTTGAGTCAGTCATAAAACCTGGTGTGAATAATACTATACATCAAGATTATTAATGTTAAGTGAGACCACGCCGCTTAGCGGAACGGGTTTTACCTTACTAACATCCTGTTAAAACTTATCTTTTGCAAATCTTTTCTTACATCCAAAGCTGTTTAAATACTATAAAACATCATTATGTAAACATACATATCAGGTAATAAAAGAACCATTTGTTCAAACACTTTAGTTTTGTTTGGCTGACTATTAAACTTTCGTTAACTCAGGCCTACCAGACAATATAACAAAATAATCTAACATCTGTTAGACACCTCTTCTCTTAAATTCTTGCTTTTATCTTCTTCCTTTTGTTTATGATGGCCGGCCTTAAAATGTTTTTTCTTGAGAAAATATGAAATGAACATGTATTTTTGTTTTCTAAGGGTTTACGGTATAAGTTTATTATATTCCCCATTTTGTCCTACCTTATTTCCTAACACTTATTTCCATCTTAGTTCCCTAGTTCACTGTACATATCGGCACGGCTACCCCATATTAATCACACCTCAATCCACTAATCACCTTACATTATTTTATTTAATTTAGCTAATTAAATTTCCTAAATAATGTCACTAAAAAATATGGGGTGTTATAAACTCCCTTCCTTAAAGAAACTTGTCCTCAAAATTACTATAAGGTACACATAAAAACAATGAAAGGTAAAACATACCATCAGATAAATCAGGATAAGCGACTTTAGTCCTTCTCTCAGTCTTCCAAGTACAGTCTCTAGCATTATTACTCTATTAGACCTTTACTAATCTGACTATCTTGTTCCTCAACTTCTTCTCATCTCTCACGATTATCTGGATAGGCTTCCTAACTATAGTCATGTCTGGTTCCACCACTAAATCTTCTAATACATTCGTTACTATAGTAGTGTCTTGATCCCTAACATACTTCCTCAGATGAGATACATGGAAAACATCGTGGACTCTTGCCAAACTACTCGGTAACTCTACTCTATATGCGAGTTTTCCAATCCTTTCTAAAATAGGAAATGGTCATACGAACCTCAGTGCAAACTTTCCAGTCTTCCCAAACTTGGTAACGCCTTTCATCGGGATATTTTGATGAAAACATGATCTCCAACAGAGAATTTCAAATCTTTTCATCTTCTATCTGCATAGATTTCTATCGAGATTGAGCTTCCCTTATTCTCGCCCTTATCAGCTCAATCTTTTTTGTTGCTTCTTTTACCAAATCAGGGCCAAGAACTAATATTTCTCCGGTCTCTAACCAAAATGCAGGGGATTTTCATGATCTTCCATACAAAGCCTCAAACGATGCCATTCCTATACTAGTATGATAAGTACTATTATATGAAAACTCGACTAGGTATACTTGCTCTTCCTATGATCCCCCGAAGTCTATTACACAATCCCATAACAAGTCCTCTAAGATCTTGTTCACCCTTTCCGTTTGCCTATCCATCTAGGGATGTTAAGCAACACTCATTTTGAGGTTGGTTCCTAAACTTTCCAGTCGACTTTTCTAGAACTCGCTAGTGAACAAGAAATCTCTATCACTAACAATACCACTAGGATTCCATGCAGCCTAACCACATTCTTCATAAACAGCTTAGCCAATATGGGTGTCGTCCTATTTGACTTAACTGGAATGAAATGCACACTCTTGGTCAATCTTCCCACTATGACCCATATACTTTCAGTTCTTCTATTAGATCTCGGCAATCCGTCTATGAAATCGATAGAAATAGAATCCCACTTCCATACCGGAATATCTAATGGCTAAAGCAAACAACTTGGCTTCTAATGCTCGGCTTTCACCTGCTGACAGTCCAAACTCTATTTCACCTATAAGCCAACATCCCTCTTCATGCTTTCCCAGAAGAAAATTTTCTTCATATCCTGATACATCGTCGTTCCTTCTGGATGAACAGTGAACTTCGAACGATGGCATTCCTCCAAAACTTTCTTCCTTATGTTTCCCACATCTGGAACACATAATCAGTTACCATTTCTGGTCTCTTCCAATTATTAACGTCTTCGATCTTTTTTGGATCGACCGACAATCCTTTCTTTCAAACCACGTGACCAAGAAACTTTACTTCCTTCTTCCAAAAATGGCAGTTCGAAAACTTTGCCTTTAGCTGATGCTACCTCAACGTCTCAAGCAAAACTATAAGACGAACTTCATGCTCCTTCTCATCCTTAGAGCATATTAGAATATCATCTATAGAAACCAACACGAACCTATCCAAGTGCTATCATAAAATCTGGTTCGTCAAATCCACAAAGAATGCCGACGCATTAGTGAGTTTGAATGGCATAACTCCATTCGTACAACCCATACCTTATCCTAAACCCCGTCAAAGATATACTATCATATGCTACTCTGAGCTGATGGAAACCCGTGGCCAATTCTAACTTGGAAAATATCTGGGCTCCACTTAACTGATCAAACAAATCGTCAATCCTCGGCAGTGGATATCGATTCTTTATCGTCCTCCTATTCAACTTATGATAATCGATGCATAGCCTTAACGATCCATCTGTCTTCTTATCAAAGACTGCGGCTACTCCCCAAGGCAAACTACTTGGTCAGATAAAACTATTGCCTTCCAAATCTATCAACTGAGCTTTCAACTCCTTTATCTCTGTAGGTGTCATCCTGCTTGGGAGCCTACTCACCGGTTCTTCTCTAGGAACCAAACCTATCCGAAACTCTACGGCTCGTTTCGATTGTAACCCAACTACTAGCTTAAAAACATATGCGAATTCTCTAACTATGAAAGCGCGATTCAAGTCATCTTCTAACTCCATAACACCCAACAAAGCATTCACCTCACAATTAGGGTTTTCTACGGTGTAAACTACACAATTGGTGCAGTCTGGGTGTCTAAGTGATATTTTCCTATCATGGCAAAATATCCTAGTGTCATATTTACTTAACCAATCCATACCCAATATATTTCGGAACCCTACAAAGTCAAATACATGCAAATTGCAAACAAAAGTGTAACCTAGCAAGTCGAACTCTAAGTGGTCACACTTCATCCCAAGTGTTGCAGACCCTCCTATCGAATTTGCAAATCTTAAGGAAGTAACTAAATATATGGGTTCTAGGTTAAGCTTATCCACCAAACATCAAGATATAAAAGAGTGCGGTACACCGGTATCAAATAAAATGCTAATAGATATATCATGGATTTGATGCGTACCTCCCAATACCGCTTTTCTTTTATCCTGCACTGTCAGCTTCAAAGTAGCATGCTCCAATGAAAACACTTGGCCTTATATCTTTTAGCTGGCTCTTTACACTGGTTCTTGTAAAGTCCAACTTGATTACAGTTGAAACACATGATATTCTTCTTTCCAATCACTTCCTTTCCTTTTCCTTTTCTAGTACGATACTTATGAACATAATGTCCTCTCTTGTCGCACTTATAGCATACCACCTCAGACTTTCCTTTCTTCGCTACTCCTCCTTTCTAAGAATTCTTCTTATGGAGAAACTTCCACTTTTTTTCTTGCCCAACCTGGATCTCCTTTTCCTTCTTCTTCTCCAAATAAGCTAACATCTCTTCGTGTCTCAGTGCCATCTCCAATATTATATCACATGGATCTCTAATGTGTGGTAAAGTAGCCCTAGCCAATTCAGGCTTCAAACCTCTAATGAAATCTCATTCCTTTTCATTATTGTATCAATAGTGGCATACCCATATCTAGCCAACTCTTCAAACCTCCCAACATATTCTAGAAATGACATCTCTCCTTGTTCTAGCTCAGCAAACTTTCTGATCAGAACCGACTACGCCATTACTAACATGAACCTCTCCTAGAAACTTCTCCCAAACTCAGCCCAAGTCATCTCCTCTTCGTTTACTCTAGTTGTCACACTATTCCACCAAAATAAAGCTGCTATTTGAAGCTGTCTCGAGGAAAGTCTCCTCTTCTGCTCGTCACTGAGCCCTAAATCAACAAATATCCTTTCAAAGTGCAACAACAAATTCTCCACTTCTGTAGCATCTTCTGTTTCGATAAACGGCTTCCCTCCAAGCCTAGCATATTCTCCACTTAAGTTAGCAGAGTGGTTAACTACTGGAGCTTCTTGAACTCCTTCCGCAGTGTTTCCTCCGATAACTCCAATTACGATCCTGGCTTGCATCATGTTTACGAAAAACTGATACATAGCCCCCATATCTACTTGTTGGACTCCAACACCTACATTCTCAGCTTGAGCCTGACCTTGAGTCCTCCTTGTATCCGGTCGGGCATTTCCATTTATGGTGGTGCTGTCTCCTCCTAAATTAACTCTGCCTCTTCTTATGTCCATATATGTATTCAAGCCTAGTGAGATACGAAAGAATAGCCTAACAAAGATAGGGGTCTAGAAATAAAGCATATACTTGTATATAGCAAATACAAGTAAGTTACTATAGCGCTATCCCATACCCCAATCTTAACTCTAATTCCTAAGAATTATGTTTTCAAAAATCAATTTTAGTTAAAGTATTTCACGAACCTATGCTCTGATACCAAATTGTAATATCCCCTATCTAGAGGCCCAAAGCTAAGTGGTATAAATGCTGCAGTCATCTATTGTATTATCTTCCGACGACTAAATACGATGATGTTAATGGCATCTATAATACCAGAAGCACTTGAATATGAAACAAACCATAGATTTCAAAACAACATTTTCTATTACATTTCAAAACACATGTTCCATATTCAAAATGCACAATCCCAAAATGTTTCCCAGGAAAAGATTAAATATAATTATTACAAAATGCGCCAAAAGCGATATAGGAAGATTCCCTGTTGGTTGATCAGAGTCAAAACTATCTTAATACACATCGGAATAACAACAAAAAAAAGGCCAACAACACCTAATTAACTATCCGTCAGCCTCCTACTTGCCTTCGATATATTATTCGTCATCCTATTAAAACCTAAAAAGCCTCAACCCCCAGCCTACTCAAATCAATTTTGAGCACCCGAGAGTTTAAGGGGAAAAACATAAACTTCAAGTCAGACATAAAGTCTGGCGTGAATAATACTATATGTTATCCCGCCTTTTTCAACAAGGCCGTGATGTCAAAAGATCGACCGAGAAAACCAAAGATAGCTCGTCTTAAAGATTGGTCAACTCAGCATCTCAATAAGGCAAGTTCTATTGAAAGATTTATCATCTAAGATCCCCTGCGGAGGGGGGTCCAGGGGGGTGCCAACCCCCCAAGGTGGGGGTGCGGGGGCAACGCCACCGCTACGGTGTTCGACCTGACCGGTCAGGTCACAGGGGTCCAGGGAGTTAACGGGTTAGAGCTTCCAACGACCTAACTGCTTAAAGGCATGAGCGACCTACCCACTCAGAAACTCATGCGACCTAACCTGTTCACGACCTAACTAGTTCCCGACCTAACACTTCTGTCGACCTAAAGGTTGCAACCTAACGACTTAGCGACCTAAGACCTAACGACTTAGCGACCTAAGACCTAACGACTTAGCAACTTAAGACCTAACGACTTAGCGACTTAAGACCTAACGACCTACTACTTACTCACTCCCTTAGATCGCCATTTCTATAAGTCGTGAACCATACTTCCTTAGGTCGTTTATGACCTACCAACTCCTTAGGTCGCTCCTGGTACCTCAACATGTTAAGCTGCTTACCAATCTCCTTAGGTCGTCCCTACCGACCTACGACCTAACCCTTAGGTCGTCCCTACCGACCTAACTACGAACTCTCCTATAAATACTCCACTTACTCCAACTAGAAGGGGACTTTTCCGGATTCCAAAGCACCGAGACTCTGCTGATTTCTCGACTCTCCAAACACTTCAAACACCGAAGAATCTTCATCAAGTAATCTACTTCATTCAACATGAATCCAAGGAGAAATCCATCATCAAAATTCTAATTTCCTTTCTCTAATCGTGTTGTAATCAAGAGATCGTGTTGTAAAAGTGTTGTAATCAAGAGATCGTGTTGTAAAAGTGTTGTAATCTTGTAAAGTGTGCTCGAAAAAAATAATGGAAGATGTAAAGTGGACGTAGGCTTATTAGAAGCTGAACCACTATAAAAATCTCTCTCTTTTACTTTTCGGCAATTTTCTTTTTTACTTTGATTCCCGTGCAAACGGGTGGAGCTTTCACTTCATCACGAGCTACACCGGGTGTTAGCGTTGAAGCCATTTTTATCGTTAACATTTTGGTGCTTTCACTGAGAAACGAACTCAGGAATCCTATTAATCAAGACTTGAATCCGGGAGATTGAGACTGAAATCTAAAGAATCATGGTAAGGCGATCCAGTAGATTGCAAAGACCGGAGAATAGTGAGCACGAAGGAAGTCAAGAGGCTTCTTCGAGAGCGACCCACACTTCAGCCTTCGTTACAAGAGATGAGATGGAGGCAATGATGAAGAGGCAAGAAGATTTGATCCAGAGTTTGTTTAGTCAGATTGGGCAACTTAGAGCGCAGAATCAAAGAGGAACAGAAGTTCAACCGGAAGAACAGATTCCACCATCCCCTCGTGAACTCGGGGGGCAAGATGAAAGCGTTGGACGAGGACAATCACTTGGCGACAACAACAGATTAGTGGAGATGGTCAAAAAGGCTATGAGAGGTGGTTTGGTAAACAAGGACTTGGAGGACGTGAATAGGAGTCCTTTTACCACAGCAATCAGGCGAGCTAAGAACCCACCAGACTTTAAGCTACCATCGCTGGATATGTATAGCGGAAGGACGGACCCTACAGTCCCTCTGACAAAATATATGAGGCATATGGAAGTGCTGGGGGCACCAGAGGAAGTGATGGCCCGGTGTTTTCCATTATATTTGACGGATATTGCATCACTATGGTTCAGACAACTGAAGAATGGATCGATCAAGACTTGGAATGATTTGATCGAAAAATTTATGAGACAATTCAGGGTCCACATCTCAAGGCCGAAGAATGTCATGAGTTTGACAACACTAAAGCAAAGAACTGGAGAATCTTTGAGAAGCTTTTTAACGCAATTCAATGCAGCTGCGGCATCGGTGGACCGGCCAGATCCATCCATGGTCCTAATGGCAGCCGTGTCAGGCATAGCTAACGGCACAGAGTTTAAGAATTCATTGACCAAAGGTCCTCCTATGGATTTAGGAGAATTTTTCCATGAGGCCGAAGGGTTCTTGTGATTAGAGGACGCAAAGGCTGAAACAGAGGAAGGAGAAGGAATCGATGTTTTTGCAGTCAAAGGTGGGAATCCTTCTGAGAAAGGTGTAGAAACTAACAAAGGTAAACGAAAAGCTGAAGATAACAACGAAAAATCAGCACGCCAACAACGGGGATCAAGATTCACTTCATACTCAAAGTTGAATGAGACCTTGGAACGAATCTATCAAGACACCAAAGGACAAATTCCTTATCGAAATCCAATTAAGAGAGATCCGACTAACAACGAGAAAAAGTAGGACAAGTACTGTTTGTTCCATGAGCTAAACGGTCATAGCACGAATGACTGCAGCCACTTGAAAGATGAAATTGAGGGGCATATCCGGGATGGTTTGCTTTCTCAATATGTGAAAATGAAGACTGCAACGGTGGAACAAGAACGACCACCTGCACCAACTGGAGACACCTTAGGATCAAAGCGCCGGCCGGTTATCGAATAATTGAGGTTATGACGAATGAGTGGAAAAATCTACATCAACACAATTAAGTTGTTCACACATGTATGGGACCACGATCGATCCACAGGCATGCTCTGATACAACTATAAATCATACCGCTGTAGATGTTTGCACTCGGACGTCAATTCTTTTCTTTTGAATTTTATTTCTGATGGTTGACAACTTTACTTTTGTATTTTAATTCTGATGACTGGTTGCTTTGCCTTCTGTGTTTGGACTAGGCTTGACATTGCTTTCATGATTTGTCTCTGATGATTGAGATTGACTCTGCGTTGCTTTCATGATTTGTTTCTGATGATTGAGTTTGACTCTACATGGCTTTCATGTTTTTCTTCTGATGTTTGAGTTAGACTCTACTTTGCTTTCATGTTTTGCCTCTGATGTTTGGATTTAATTCCACTGTGCTTTCAAGATTTTCTTTCGATGTTTGGATTTGATTCCACACTGCTTTCGCGATTTGCTTCGAATGTTTGGGTTTGACTTTCCAGGCATTTCTACTTGACAACTTTTCAGTTGAATATTTGATTTATTATGATTTTGAAATGTGTAAGCCCTACGAATAGGCATCATTAAGCCCTACGAATAGGCACCCGACTTCGAACAGTCTCAATGATTAAGTCCTATGAACAGGCACCCGACTTTGAACAGTCAAAAACTCATGGATTTAAGTGCTTGACCGCCAACAGTCGCTTGACTGTGGTCGGTCACGCTTTAATTCATAACTCGATCCTAAGCAATCATCGCATAGATTTAAGTGCTTGACCGCGCAGGGCCGCACTTGACTTCAAATGACTTGATCACGAATGGTCGTCTTTTGAAGTTAAGCGCTTGACCATGAACGGTCGTGCTTCACACCGCCAACGGTCGCACTTTCACCTCAAATGGCTCGATCCCGAACGATCGTCACTTGAAGTAAAGCGCTTGACTATTTACGGTTGCATTTCAACTCACTTCACCTGATTCTGATCATCATACAAAGTTGAGTGCTTGACCACGGACGGCCGTGCTTCACCTCGAATGGCTCGATCCCGGACGATCGTCATTTGAAGTTAAGCGCTTGACCGCGAGCGGCCGTGCTTTACCACTTGATCGCTCAGGGCCGCACTTTACTACAAATGGCTCGACCTCGAGTGGTTGCCATTTGAAGTAAGGCGCTTGACCATGAACGGTTGAGCTCTACTATTAGGCCGCATAGGGCCGCACTTTACCACAAATGGCTCGACCCCAAATGGTCGTCATTTGAAGTAAAGCGCTTGACCATGAATGGTTGTCATTTTGATCGCACAGGGCTGCACTTTACCACGAGTGGCTCGACCCCGAATGGTCGTCATTCGAAGTAAAGCGCTTGACCATGAATGATCGCATTTCGCCACAAATGACCTGATCCTGAACAATCATCGCATGGATTTAGACGCTTGACCGCACAGGGCCGCACTTCACCTCAAATGACTCGACCATGAAAAGTCATCATTTGAAGTAAAGCGCTTGACCATGAACGGCCGCGCTTCATCCCAAATAGATCAATCCCGAACGGTCATCATTTGGGGCCATATGAAACTGTCAATTCCTTTACAAGTTATCAACATGATATGAACGTCCAGATTCTTGCATTACAAAACACACCTTCCTACCACAAGGCATGTTTTGGGGGGAAAGTGTTATCCCGCCTTTTTCAGCAAGGCCGTGATATCAAAAGATCGACCGAGAAAACCAAAGATAGCTCGTCTCAAAGATTGGTCAACTCAGCATCTCAGTAAGGCAAGTTCTGTTGAAATATTTCTCATCTAAGATCCCTTACGGAGGGGGGGTCCGGGGGGGTGCCAACCCCCCAAGGTGGGGGTGCGGGGGCAACACCACCGCTACGGTGTTCGACCTGACTGGTCAGGTCGCAGGGGTCTAGGGGGCAGCGCCCCCGGCGAGGTGCGGGCCAACGCCACGTCCAAAACGGTATGCGACCTGGGGGATGGAGTATCCAACGAGCTAAAACTTCCAGCGAATTAACGGGTTAGAGCTTCCAGCGAGTTAACGGGTTAGAGCTTCCAGCGACCTAACTGCTTAAAGGCATGAGCGACCTACCCACTCAGAAACTCATGCGGCCTAACCAGTTCCCGACCTAACACTTCTGCCGACCTAAAGGTTGCAACCTAACGACTTAGCGACCTAAGACCTAACGACTTAGCGACCTAAGACCTAACGACCTACTACTTACTCACTCCCTTAGATCGCCATTTCTTTAAGTCGTGAACCATACTTCCTTAGGTCATTTACGACCTACCAACTCCTTAGGTCGCTCCTGGTACCTCAACATGTTAAGCTGCTTACCAATCTCCTTAGGTCGTCCCTACCAACCTACGACCTAACCCTTAGGTCGTCCCTACCGACCTACGACCTAACCCTTAGGTCGTCCCTGCCGACCTAACTCCTAACTCTCCTATAAATACTCCACTTACTCCAACTAGAAGGGGACTTTTCCGGATTCCAAAACACCGAGACTCTGCTGATTACTCGACTCTCCAAACACTTCAAACACCGAAGAATCTTCATCAAGTAGTCTACTTCATTCAACATGAATCCAAGGAGCAATCCATCATCAAAATTCTAATTTCCTTTCTCTAATCGTGTTGTAATCAAGAGATCATGTTGTAAAAGTGTTGTAATCAAGAGATCGTGTTGTAAAAGTGTTGTAATCTTGTAAAGTGTGCTCGAAAAACATAATGGAAGATGTAAAGTGGACGTAGGCTTATTAGAAGCCGAACCACTATAAAAATCTCTGTCTCTTTTACTGTTCGGCAATTTTCTTTTTAGTTTGATTCCCGTGCAAACGGGTGGAGCTTTCACTTCATCACGAGCCGCACCGGGTGTTAGTGTTGAAGCCATTTTTATCGTTAACACTATACATTCCAGTTATTAATGTTAAGTGAGACCATGCCGCTTAGCGGAATGAGTTTCCCCTTACTAACACCTTTTAAAACATACCGTTTACAAATCTTTTCCTATAACCAAAGCTGATTAAATACTGTAAAAAATCATTATGTAAACATACATATCAGGTAATAAAAGAACTATCTGTTCAAACACTTTAGTTTTGTTTGGCTGACTACCAACCTTTAGCTAACTCGGGCTACCAGACAATATAACAAAATAATTTAACATCTGTTAGAAACCTCTTCTGGACAGTGTGTCCTTAACCATCTTATAATTGCTTCTCCTTTGGACGGTCTATCCCTATCTTAACATCTCCCAGGGTCACCTGATCCTAATGGTTTTGCGAGCTCACCAATAACCTATATGTATACAAACATATATTCCCTTCTGTGTGTAATCATAATTTTAGTCTTACCTGTAACAAAGACCTACACATTGGAATTCTGGACCGAATTAGCTATAGCCAATAGCTAATGTATAAGGCACGACCCTATAGCGGTCCCATATGGTATTCTAATATCTGAGTCATTTTACTTAGGGATCCATTTCCATAATTTTCTTGAAAACCTTTTCAAAATGATTTAAAATCTTTAAATCAAACTTACAAAAGTAAAAGCATATGCTTTATGCTTTACTCAAGATCACGTTGCCATGTTATATACATACTTACTCAAACTTTAGTTGATGAAACCATTTACACACTTGAAAGTACCCATTTCAATTCTATTGAAAGTGCCACTTTGAAAATCGATTGAAAGCATCTCTTTCGAAACAAAGTAAAACCCTTCATTTATCTTAGGTCGAGTGGCTAAAACCATCCTTTCGAAACCATTCTCGAAACCCTTTCGAAACCATTCTCGAAACCCTTTCGAAACCTTTGAAAACCATCCTTTCGAAAGCTTAAAAACTTTAGACGTCATATCAGAAAACACATCAAAACACTTCCTTTAGGAACTCTTTGAAAAACATCCCATTTCAACCCCTTCGAAACCATCAGAAAACATTACCTTTCGACTCCTTCAAAACCCTTGGGGAACCACCCCTTTGAAACAATTTTTAAAACCTTTTAAAAGCATTAAACCTTTAGAGACTCAAACCTTTCAAAAGCACTTGGGTTCAATTTAAAACATGTGGAAAAAAACACCTTTCAAAACCACTTAAATCATCTCTTTGAAATCATTAGGTTATACTTCAATTATAACAAAAGGGTCAATGAAATCATTGAAGTCGAAAGCCTACCTTTCGAAAGCTATCCTGGTAGAAAGAAGTGATGGTGTTAAAACTATCTCTTCGAAAGCATTGGAGAAGTGGCTAATTTTAAAGGCTAAATATACCATTCGAAACCATTGACTTCGAAAGGTAGAAAGGCGGCAGCTAGGGGTTTTGACCACATTGAAAGCATTACTTAAAATATAAGAGTGCAACCCATCAAGGCGGCTACTTACATTTAAAACAAGGTGCACTCCAACCCCATCGGAACCCAGCATTTCAACTATGTACCTCCCACCTCTATCCAATACGGTATATACCAAGCAACTTGATATCATGCACAATGGTTTTCAAAGCATTGCGACGAAACATCTTGGTCGGAACCCTTGATGTCGAAAGTAGCAGAACATGCTAAAAACATGTTATTTTTGTTTTTAACTTAAAGAGAAAACCTTTTAACTAACATCATATTGTTTGTCAAATTTTCATTGGTTCCTAAATATCTTTTTCAAAAGTGCTGCCAATAATTTCAGAAATAAACAATGATTTTATTTTACATAATACCCCTTCTCCTTATTTACATATCTAAAACATTTAAGTCTCATACCTTAAATAATTTTATATATTCATCAAAACGCTTATGAAAAATCTATAAGAATTCCAAAAAATCATTTTCAATATGTTTTCCAACATATACAAATTTCAAACCCAAATAATTAATTATTCAGCCGTAAATAATTTATAACCCAATAAATTATTTCCTTCACTAGAAAATTAATATAAAATCCACAATAATTCAGAAAATTATGAAAATTGAAACCTACCTCTAAAATATTAATTCTGTCATACATTTAAATTCTCAAGGCAATTAAAATTAATAGGTTTTTCATGTCAAACATATCATAAAAATCAATATGAACATTCATAAATCATCAATAAGCATATATAAACATTTAATCATTCAAAACATGGAATTATCATGCAAAAACACTTCAGATTATCCTTAAAACCGAAAACCATAAGAACATGAGATGTAGTAATTATTCACCTTAGCTTGAGATTACGGATTTGAGATTTGATCTTGATTAAGTTGATTTAATTCTTCTCTTAAATCCTGGCTTTTATCCTCTTCCTCTTGTTTATTGTGGCTAGTCTTAAAATGTTTTTTTCTTGAGAAAATATGGAATGAACGTATGTTTTTGTTTCCTAAGGGTTTAGGGTATAAGTTTTTTATATTCCTCATTTTGCTCACCCTTATTTCCTAACACTTATTTCCGTCTTAGTTCCCTAGTTCATTGTGCATATAGGCACAACTACCCTTTATTAATAAGAAACCTCAATCCACTAATCACCTTACATCATTTTATTTTATTTAACTAATTAAATTTCCTAAATATTGTCACTAAAATATTGGGTATTACAATTCGAGTATCAAGGAACCTAGATGTTGAGTTGTCCTTGACCACGGCAGATGTTTCAGTTATCACCTATCCAACACGTTAAGTGAGTGATTGTGAGGACGGATGATGGAGGATATGTTTGTTCGATTATTTATTGCCCTAGGGGATGTCACCTAAAGCCGATATTATTTATGGATATATTCGAAAACCCATAACATTTTGATGTACAGTACACCCATGATGACTATGATATATAGTAGCGTATTTATGTATATGTGCTAAATTTGTGGATGTGGAGATTTACTTCTACTTACACTAAACTATTATCTGACTTGGGAGTTTGTTCTTTGCTTCTTATTACACGGGATACTCTTAAATTAGTAGATTAGGGATATAAGATCTAGTGAGCACGTGAAGCTGGACAAGTAGTGAGAAAGAGGCTATACTCATGTATTACTATGTTTACTTATTTACTATTCCACTGCATAGCACTACAAAGCTTGCTAGTGCCTTTATTATTTAGAGATAGTTATCTATGATTTATTATCTGATGTATAACTCTATTTTTTATGCTATATATTGTATGGATCTATGAACTCAGATTCTGCGATTCATTTAATTATTTCCCGTCTCGCCTGTTTTATATCTGAGGTGTTTGCTATTCTATTTTATTCAATGCACTGAGATATAAATGATATGTTCTATGTTGTTTTATTTATTTCACAAACCCTCGACGGTCGTTCTGCATCGGCCAAGCACAGCTACAACACATGTTATATTATTAGATACCGTTAGAAGGTTGGTCATCATAGACGGTAATGTGGGCGAATTAGATTGTATGATGATTGGAATGAATAAGAGAAAGGTGGAGAGCTAGAACGACATCTTAGAGAGAATGGAGAAAAGACTTGCAATGATGTCCCAGCTTCCTTAAAGGCATGGAATGAGCCACAAGTGTTCATCATCTTCAAACTCCAAGGATGAAAGTTCATCTTCATCAGATCAGAATAAAAAAGATGGCAAACAAAAGATGAAGTTGAAGGATGCAGTGGTGCCAAGGTAGGAAGCTGCCAATACTAGAATTAGAGTCTATGAGCCATAACAATCTATATCGACAACTCGGTACTGATTGATCGGATAGAGTGGCTTTAAGTGATTTTGAAGGTGAGCTGCCAGAGGATGTTGATGTTACTGAAGGGCAAGCTACTGGTGTAGAGACAACAGGTATTCAGACGAACATCGGTGAAATAGCTAATATAGAATGTAGTCCAACAAGGCATCGACAGAGGGATTCAGAATGAACGACTTCCTCAGATACAGGGTAGCCAAGACGTCATGTGTAACATCCCAAAAAATAAAAACACTTTATATTCACATATAAGAATTTCAATTAAAATTTTGAATTATGAATTTTGTATTAATTAGATGGATTTAATAGCATTATTTAACTCCTTTAAGTAATAAATAATAGTAGAAAATTATTTGTCAGTAAAATGACTTGATTTTTAATCATTTATTTTTAATTGAATTTATAGATTTTTCTAAAAAAATTAATTGAAAAATATGAAATGATCTTTTGACGTATTTTAGAGAAAAAGATGGTATTTTTGGAATTTTACACAATAAAATAATCTGTGTATTTTAGTGTTGATTTACGAATGTGTCGCATTTTGGTGCATGATCTTATTTTTATTTATGTCGTTTATGACAAGTACGCAAATGGAATGTTGTGTAACAAAATGCCGCAAAACCTTCTTTTCGAAACTTTTTAAATCAAATCAAATTTCAAAATACTCAACACGACTTGATGGTGATGTGATGATTGCTTGAAATTTTTGGCTAACTTGAGTTTGAAATAAAGTATTTGGTTTTGTTTCTCAGATCAAATAAACTAACACTTAATCCATTTTCAATTTTAATTTTCCATACTTTCCCTTTTTCTTCTTTTATTTTTTCCCCTTGCCTGTAAATGTTTTAAAACAAAGCCTCAAAATTCAAAAACTAAAATCAATTCGTCAACTCAATGAAAATTGCAAAGTTATTTCCTTTGAGTTCATCTGAGGGAGATCTTAATTTTCGTGTGTTTGGTTTAGGGTGCTGTGACGTTGTGCATTTTCGTCTTTTTGGCCACTGCTTAGGGTTTAGGATTTGTTAGTAATATAGGTGGAGATAGGCTTCGACATTGGTTTCATGGTGTTTCTCTTGCAGAGGGGCACATTTTGGCATTGGCGAGGGGAACTGCGGTAAAGGGCAGCAAAACGCAACATGGTGAGGTCATCTTCTGTAACAGCAGTTGCAAGGAGGAAGAAGGTTCCTGGGATGGAACTAAGGCCATGGTTGACCTTGGGGTCCGCAGAGATAAATATTTAGGTAGTAATTGGTGCTCCGATGAACTATAGTGAAGTGTGACTTTTGTGTAGCAGAATGATGGTAGGTGGTCATGATTTTTTTAGGGCATCCAAGCCTGAAATTGACGGGTCCAGCCAATTGAGTTTTCTATGAAGAGTTCATTGATACTACTTGTTAGTGATTTCATGGAGCGATGATCCATATCACTATGTTTGATACACGGGAGTGGATCGGGCATATCTAGTACAGGCGGAGATAATTAGGAGTTAAGGGAGATGAAGATTAGTGGGTAATTGTAATTCAACTAACGGATTAGTCAATTTAAATGTTTAATTTAATTCGAAATCTTATATAAATATCTTGCCCATACGAGGTGGATTTCGGACGTAGTCAGTTGCTTTGGACTCATATCGTCCTTATATAGACGATGAAATTGAATTCGTTGAATTTGGAGAAAGGGAAATTTGGAGCTAAACTTGAATGTGTTTCGATTTTAGATCAAACTGGAACGTGAAAGCGACAACTGGAATTTTCGTGGGTTTACTCACCTCTAAATAAACTATATGATATCTGTATTGCTATAGATTATTGCTAAATCCTTGGATGATAGGTAATAGTTTTCAATGGAGTATAAATTAGTGATAAAATTATAGTGATTTAATTTAATTATGTTTAACGTAGTTAAATTAGTTATATTTTGATGTGATATCTATTTAGCAGAATATAATATTGTTTTTATAATTAAATTAAATAGACTATTTTAAACATCTGTCGAGCATAATAAATCACCATTTTGTCCTTGTAAAGTAACAAGGTTATTTTTGAAGTTAATGAATATATGGATTAATTAATAAATGTTGTGTTAGCTATTGATTTCTAATTGTTGTTAATAGTATGTTCATTATTATTGTTTGATTATTTTTCTGGATTTGAATTCCTGCTTGTTGGCAGATGGCATAAATATCCATTTTGTTGTAGGGGACAAAAAGATGAAGCCGGAGTATATTCTTAGCAAATACGTAGCTACGGGACACTTTGAAGTACATATATATGAGATTTTCAAGGGACCGTTATAGAGAGACCCTAAAGGATTTCTTGCCAATATCGATTTATTTATATTCTTATATTGATGTTTAGTCGAAATATTTGTGACATACAGTTTGGATTATGTAAGTGCCGTTATAGCAATTTTTGCTATATAGTCGCTTATGAAATATCATCTCTTTAAACCCTTGTGCATGTTGAACTTATACTTATGTTTTTACAAAATAAACGTTTGGTCACATTTTCACACTTTGAAAGTTGTTTAACTATATTTTCAAATAATTTGAAAATTTTGAAAATATAGGATAAGTATTGATTAAAATTTATAAATGATTATAAATTTGATTAATTACCTTTTAGGATATTTAACGTAGTTTTAATTTTATAAATGGTAATAAATTTGATAATTATCTTTTGGGATAATTAATGTTGTTTAAAATATATAAAAAGATTATAATCTGATTTATGGTCTTTTGAGATAATTAATGGGGTTTTAGAAATTTATAAATTGACTTATGGTCTTTTGGGATAATTAATGTGGTTTTATCGATTTATAAAAGAATTATATCGATTATCTTCTAGGATGATTTACATTGTTTAAAACTAATAATAGTATTTAAATTTATTTATTGTCTTCTAGGATAGTAAGTGATTGTTTATAAATGGAAATCTTTAAAAAGGAATATTTAAAAATAGTGCTAAGTGTAAATTGTTTTTGGATTTATAGTAAACAATGTTTTCAATGACATTCGTTTTTTATCATTCTTTTAATGCACTTAGAAATATAATTTGCTCTTTAACATAATATTTTTAAAGAGTTTTTTAAACTTTTTTACGAATATTTATAATGTGAAAATTAAGCATAAGTGAGAATCAAATGTTTTAATTGTTGATTCATTTATTTGGTGGAAAGTGTATGCGATTAAATTCCTATATACAATCACTCGTTTATTTCGATAGTTGATTTCTTGACTATCGATTCCAATATCCTTTTTTGTATTTGTCAATTCAAAATGAATTTTCCAGCTTCATTTGTTTTGTCCAAGGGTTGTATTAGTTTGTCCTAACTTGTCCGACTTCATTGCTTTCCCCGGGGTAGTATTAGGTTTTTCTAATAGTTGATTCATCGATTATCGTTTTTGATACCCTTCTCTATTCTTCTTTAATCTAAGATGATTTGTTTATCATTTTGAGCATTGGTGTTCAACATCATGAATAACTAAAACCAAAGAGCAAGTGGGACCCAAGCAATTTGGGTCATACCTATTAGGGTATATTCACATTTATTTAGTGATTTGTTGGTAGCATGCATGCGGCGATGTGAAATATTCAGATGCTCATGTGAAGCGGGGTCCAACTTGGAAGTTCTCGAGAGTGATGCATGTTTGGCATGGGCTCTCAAGTATATTTTATCTAGATGTATACTTTCAGTGTAGGGGGTGAACACTCCTAGTCATGTTGGTCAAAGTCATTCTCCTTGTTTGATTCGAACCTTGGAGTTAATATTTTCTTAATTGCATTGAGAATTGTCTTGAGCCCTTCTCTACATTTAATTATTATTGTCTGTTCTTTAAGTTTGGATTTTAATCTTGTATGTCTTTCTTGCTTGGATTGTCGTTCTGATTTTTCTCCATTTCTTCATGTATGAATGGTATTCTTGTAAGGTAAAAACTCATTCCGTGTTTAGTGGCATGGTCTTACAAAATTATTTTATGTTTACTATACCCCTTGAGTTTTCTCATGCTGGTTTTCCAGATTGACCGGAAAGTTCTTTTATTATAATGCTCAGGTCAGGCTAAGTATTTTCTAGGTTGGCACTGGTATTATGGAGCTCTTGAGAAGAGTGTGTTATCCGACATTTTAACCCAGCTATATTGAACTGATTACATAGGTCAGATTCGACTGCCATTAAGGTCAATAATTCCAGAGTGGTGATTATTGGGCCCAAAAGCCAAGTACAGATGGTAACATAAAGTCAATTTTGAATGGACTTGGTGTATATGCAAGGCAGAATGCTCAAAGTATGAAATATGGTCCAACACATAAGAGGGATCGACATAAGCTAGCTTCAACAAGAGGGAACGACATGCTTCAAGGGATGAAAGCATTCTTGTAGAAAACAATCCATATCAAGGTCTACATGTCCAAATGCCTATGAAACTTGGAAAGTAATACTTAGGGACCCTAAGGAACCTACCATAGGGATCGCACCTCAAAAGGACAAAGTTAGAGGGATCGTTGTACATCCATTGGAAGGGATCGATAGAAAGCAGCATGCTAGCCTTGTTGAATCAAAGATCAAGCAATAACTCGAGCTCCATTGATCCAAATGACTTGAAATTTGGATGCTAAACATATCTTTGCATGAGCAAGCCACCATAGGGATTGCTCCCAAAAATTTGACGAAAGAAGGGATCAGTATCAATTCCTCCTCTCTGAGAATTAGGCCCAACGATCCCTCTAGTAGGCCCATATGGTTTCAAGGGTCTTTCAACCAAGTTTCCAAAGAGATGATTAGTGAACTTCATCTATAAATACCATCTTGGTTGTTCATTTTGAGGACTTTTACTATGATGTTTACTTTATAATCTTGGTAAATAAGGATTTTGATCCTGTCCCTTTTGTATTCAAATTATAAAGGAATTAATAAAGCAATCTATTCAAAGTGGACGTAGGCAAACAACGCCGAATTACTTTAAACCATGTGCGCGTGGTTTTTATTTATGTTAATTGTTGTTTCTTTGTTAACTATTTCTAATTTATTCTTTATATAATTCTCTTCAAAAAATTTCGATTGGGTGTTTGTGCTAATTTTTGATGCAAATATTTTGGTACTTTCACTGAGAACTTGATTCTCAGCTTATATGGATCGCTTTGTTGCTATTGTATTATGTAGATCCCCTGAAGGAGACCCATAGTCATTTTCAAGAAATTTGCTTTTTCTACTCAGATTTTCAAAAATCTAAGGGAAGCTGTTGACAATGATGAGGAATACTAGATCTACATCTCAGAACGTGGATGGAAATGAGAACGCTAGCATCCAGCGAGAAGGCCAAGCAATCAACCAATGGATGTGAATGCGGGACCAGTTGAAATCCAGAATCCTACGGATTCTATTACAAGAGCTGAATTTTAGATTCTAATGAGAGGGCTAATGGAGAGCCGTTAACAATCAAATCAGCAAATTCAAACCAATATCAACTTAATGAACCAACTCAATCAGCAGCAGCGAGAAAAAGCTAGGAGGGACCCGACCTCTTACTCGGCATCGAAGAGTTCTAGCTCATCAGATGTGTATCACATGCATAGGCATCGAAGAACAGACGAATATCACGTAGAAACTTCGAGGTATCAACCGAAAGACCATCATGGTCTGCTAGGATCGATCGGTGTCAATCCCTCTATATGGATCAATACCGATCTCTCCTCTAGAGGATAGAACCTACCCATGCATAGCAGGAATCAAGCTGGGCTGCTTCAGTTAGTCTAGATGATGGAAATCAATTAAAAGTTGACCAAATGCTTCCCTAAAATGACGATGAAGTGAATTTATGAGATACATGTTGGGAAGAGGGTGAACCAAGAAGGCATAGAACAGCCTGTAGACATCGACCAGACCATTCACATGAGGTGGAGCATGACCAATTCCTTGAACTAACTATCCAAATGCCAGACTTATCGGCTAAGGTCAGATAGTTAATTAGAGAGAGAGCCACGTCTTGACCAACGATGACCGGGGAATCTCAAAAAGCCATAACCTATTCATTAATAATGTTCCACATGTAAAGTATCCAAGGAGGATCAACATGCCGTCGATGCCTGCCTACGAGGGAAAAACTTACCCTAGGTAGCATATCATGACGTATGAATAGCTGATGGATTTCGTGCGAACGGATGATACAACCAAGTTTAGATGCTTACCTATAACTCTCTTTAAAATAACAATGATGTTGTTCACAAGGTTACCCCGATGATCGATTTTTAGATCCGTTGATTTGGCAACAAGTTTTGTGGAGCAGTTACGTATGCACGCAACTTTCCCTAAAGATGCGATGTCCTCGTCGAGCGTGATCAAGGCTCATGGAGAATTGGTGAAAGATAGAATTGGTGAAAGTATTTAAGAAAGGAGGAAGCCAAGTCCTCTAGGAAGAAGAATGTTGCGGGACCGAGTGGAGAGGGAGTATAGAGTAATATTGTAGTAAAGCAGTTTGATGATAGCTTTGGAAAAGTTTAAGTAAATATCCAGAACAAGCCAAATTAACAAAAAAAGTGGAGATAGGGGCCAAGAATGAAAGAGGGATTCTGGAAGAGGGAAGCCTAGGATTCTGATGTACGATACTTACACACTGCTGAATACGTCCTTGGAGAATACCTATTTGTCTACCTGCAATACCATGCAATATATGAAGCTGCCTCCAAAAGAATCAATAGAGAAGAATAAGGAAACCGAGAAATACTGTCGGTTTCAAGAATGCTATAGGCATAATACAGATGAATGCAAGCATCTTTAAGTTAGAGGACATCTGACCCCAACCGAGGACAAGCATTATATTAGGCTGAGGAACCTGCATGGATTTGTGGAAGACTGGTGATCAATACAATAGTCGGAGGACTGCATCTGGTTGATAAAAGTTGGCGTGAGTTGGAGCGCTACGTTAGCACGATTAAGCATATGGATTTTGAGTCCTGTTCAAATACAAAAGATGGAGCTCTAGCAAAACAACAACATACAATGGTGGATGATATTATGTTTAGAAACTGAGATGCGGACAAGGTGGAGGCTCCAATGATCGACTCAATGGTCACTTCACCCATGATCGACTTCGCTCTTATGAGAAGGATATTGGTTGACCGTGGAAGTTTTGTAAATACAATTTTCAAAAAAGCTTATGATCAAATGAGGATGGAAGCTAATGATTTCAATACGTCTAAAGCTCGCATTCATGGCTTTAATGGTGCTGAAACTAAAGCTATTGGATATGTTGAATTACTTGTAGAGTTAGGAGAAGGTAACTATAGGAGAATACATATTCTACTATTGTTGTTTTAGATGTTAATTCTCCATACAATGCTTTCTAGACCGATCGGCCATAGCTGAGTTCCAAGAAGCTCTTGCGTCTTGGTGTTTAACTTTGAATTTCCTAACAGATAATGGTGTAGGGTTTGTTTATGGTGATCAGGTGACTGGGTGTGCCTGTTATGTTGTTGAGTTGAGGGATGCTCAATGGAAGGATAAATGTAAGAGTGTGGACAAGTCGGTCCGCATCCAAGCCACTAAAGATTGACAACTAGCGCCTGAGCCATGGCTCAAATGCTATAATTGATTCTATGACATAAATTTGAGAGATGATGAGGAGGAGCCCAAAGAGACCAAGGTTTCACCGGCTAAGCTAACGATTGACATCACAGTTAGCCATGACAACCCAACACGTAAAGATCGGATTATAGCTCAGCCCTCGATGACAAAAGAAATTGCTGGATTTCTCCAAGCGAATCTTGATGTATTTGATTGGACTCGTTTTAATATATATGGGATCTTGCCTGCCTTTGCGAGCCATGCATTTTATATCGTCTCGAGGCATGTCCCGGTGAAATGAAAAGGACATGGCATGGATCCGGAGAGATCTACCTCTCTTAAAGAGGAGATGGACAGACTCAAAGATAATGGGCTTATTCGCGATGCCCTCTTCCCTAAGTGGGTATCGAATACCGTACTTGTGAAAAAGGCAAATGAGAAGTGACAGACATGCGTTGATTACTCAGACTTGAACAAGGCATTCCCAAATGATAGTTTTACCCTTTTGAGAATTGGCTAGCTGGTAGACTCGACCATGGGACATGAATTGTCATCTTTCATAAATGCATACTCGGGATATAATTAAATCCCGATGCACATCCCCGATCAAGAGCACACCAGCTTCATTACCGATGATGGATTGTATATCTATGTGGTGATGCCGTGTTGACTAAAGAATGTAGGAGTGACTTACCAGCACTAAGTCCATAGGATGTTTGAACATCAAATTGAAAAAATGATGGAAGTATATGTGAATGAAATGCTCGTAAAGTCACAACTGTCAGCCGACCACATTAGAGTTCTGGAAAATGTTCGGAATCCTCCAATATTATAGGATGAAAATTATTAATTTGAAAGGTTCTTTTGGCCTAGCATCAGGGAAGTTTTTTGATTTTATTGTTAATGCCCTCGAAATTAAAGCTAATCCGAAGAAGATTGAAGTTATCCATGATATCCAAGCACCAAAGACTATCAAACAACCATAGAGTATGAATGGAAGGTTGCTGCCTTAAACGGATTCATTTCCAGAGCTACTGATAAATGTAATCCTTTCCTTGACTTAATTAGGAGAGGAAAAATGAACTTTAAATGGACACAAGATTGTAAAGACGCATTTCAATCCTTGATCGTCCACTTAGAGAGACTTCTTTTCTTATCGAAGCCAGTGGATTATGAAGATTTATATATCTACTTGTTGTGTCTGTTCACGCTATAATTGCCATGTTGCTTCGCGAAGAGAATCGGATCCAGAGACCGATTTATTATGTCAGTAGGAGATCAATTGGAGCTAAAAGGAACTATCTAAAAATAGAGAAACTGGCATACCACTTGTTTATTGCATCATGAAAGCTCTGCCCATATTTCCAAGCACACCGGATCAATATCTACACCGACTAGTCCTTACAACAGTTCAACAGCGACTTGAGACTTCTGGAAAGGTTACTCAAGTGGAATATCAAGCTTGGTCAACTCGATATTACTTATCTCCTACAGAGGGTTATCAAGGGTCAGGCACCTGTAGACTTTATAGCAGAATTTACTGCATGGGATGATTTCAAGGCGAGCAGCAAAATGCATACTACAATGGAAATTGTATACTGATGGAGCATCCAATGATCATTGTTCTGGAATGAATTATGCTTGTAACTCCTGAAGATTGGTCGATCTTCTATGCTTTAAAGATTGATTTCCCTGTGAAAAACAATGAATCCAAGTATGAGGCTCTGATTGCTGGAATTAAACTCGCCAGAGAACTGGCAATAAAGTCTCTTGAAATCTTCTACGACTCACAATGGTAGTATACCAAGTCAGGGGAGATTACCATGCTAAGGGATAACGGCTTGCTCTATATCTTACCCAAGTCCAAGAGTTATTGATCGACTTTGAGTAATATTACATTATGCACATTCCCCAAGGTCAAAATAGAGAGGCTGATTCATCGGCAAAGTTTGCTAGCACCGTGGACACACAAAAAGGGGTTTATTTCTAGTCGACGTATTAAATGCCCCGAGTATAAACCTGAAATAAATCTATCGGGTACTAGAGATGGAGCCCAAGAGGGAATCGTGGATGACTGCGACAAAACTATTTTTTACAGGGAGTCCTACCTAAACAAAAAAATGAAAAGCATCAAGTCCTTCATAAAGCTTTTCATGATATATCATACAGGAAGGATTTATTACAAAAGGATTTCTCTGTTCCCCTACTCTGGTGTATCGCTCATAACTAGAAAAACAGGTTCTAAAGGAAGTTCATCAAGGGGAATGTGGCGATCACACCGAGGGCATACTCTAGCAAAGAAAATACTCCAATACATGTATTATTGGCCGACCGTCAATTGAGATGATGTTGACTATGTAAGGTGATGCAACAAGATCCAGATATATGCAAAAGTTCCAAGAGCTCCACTTATAGAAATCACGAAAATGGTCAGCCCATAGCCATTTACCATATGGGATATAGATATTATTGGTTCCTTATCGATCTCTAAAGGTGGTGCAAAGTACGCTACCTTCGCAGTTGATTACTTCGCCAAATAGGCCAAAGAAGAACCTTTGGCCATGATGACAACTAAGAAAGTAATTAATCTCTGGAACATCATCAATCTTTTGGACTTCCACGAACTATGTAACAAATAATGAGACTCAATTCGCTGGTGCTGAATTCAAAGACTTCTACCGGAGGTATCACATTGAAAGGTGATTTGCAGTAGTCACTCGCCCTCAAGCAAATGGGCAAGTTGAAGTTGTGAACAAAATCATAAAGTCCATTCTAAAGAAGCATTTGGAAAAGGCTAGAGGCAAGTGGGTGGATGAACTCTCGACGGCACTATGGATTTATAGGACCATCTACAAGTTCGCGACAGGCGATACTCCAATCGCCCTTGCATACGGTTCCTAAGCAGTTATTCCCATTAAGCTCGAAGTTCCATCTCATTGAGTGACCTACTATGATCCTAGAATGAAGTAAGATCTTCTTTTGGAATCTCTAGACTTTGAAGATGAGAGGCACGAAGAAGCTGATTTGAGGGTAGTTGTGCACTAATACTAAGTCGCCTGATACTAAAACATCAAAGTTTGACTTTGAACCTTTGAAATCGGCAATCTCACTTTGAAATAGGTTTTTCCTGCCCTGTCACATATGGACCCTACTTGGGAAGGACCATACGTCATTGAATAGAGGCTTCAAGAGGAAACTTTCAAGCTAGCGACTGTTGATGGCATCACACTCCCAAGAGCATGGAATAACGAGCATTTACGATGCTATTTTACTTAGTTAAATTCTTTCTTCATTTAGTTGTGTCTACTTTCATAATTTGCTTTAGTATTTGATTTTTTGGATATGCACTAAGAAAAATATGTCATTTCCTTTTGTTTAACAAATAAAGTTTTGAACTTGCTTTATATATGTTTTCTATAGCATTATGTATTAGTTACGTTACGAAACCGATTGATGTCGATATGTTCGAATAGGTTCCCAGAGTTTGGAACTGAACAATTACGCTAGTTTACAATGGAACTAGACAGGACTAGCGTGATTCGATCGTTCATTGATAATCTCATTTATAACCCAATGGACAAGATACATAATGAGGAATGGATTTGACTCAACCATCCGATGACCAAATAAATCCCACGGAATGATGGGACTAAAATAAATCAAGAGCGATTGTGACACGACCAATCTCTCGTTAAATCAAACCTTGGACATTAGGGGCAAATCAATCAATTGAGGAAAGTACGATTCGACTATTTTTCGAAATAACTCTATGGCCCCAGAGTGCAAACTAGGGTACAAACATGAATCGGGTGTGAATCAACCATCTGCGAACTAACTCTAAGTCCCCAGAGTGCGAAATGGAGTATAAGCATAAATTGGGCGTGAATCGACCACCCACTAACCAACTCTTATCCCCAGAGAATGGATATGAGTATAAACAAATAGATGAGCATAGCTCGACCATTCGCTGTTCTATGAACTCCGATCTGAAACTGACAGGAGGGGTATAATCTAACTGAGGATGGAGTTCGACCATCCATTGGTTAACTCTACTAACCCAAGACTGGGTGCAGGAGTTTAATCACTCAAACCGCTGAATCAGACAGCGTAACACTTAGGATTAAGCCCGGTTTTTGGTATGAATCAGGGCCACGACCACATGGAAGCCTTAGGATTGAATTAACGGATTATCATTTGGATCGATGAGCAAAGAATTTCAAGTACATTGAATGGAAAGGTAATAGCTGAACTACTTAAATAACAATTCACACAAGAGTTCAAAAGAAAACAAATTTTTTTTATTGGCATTATAAGATAAAAACTTTTGATACGTGTTTTTTCCTAAAATGGCGACTGCACCCGCACACTAGCAGCCAACAAAAGAGAAAACAATTGTACAAGTTATACACAAATAGGGCCAAATGGACAGCTATTTCTTTTGTCTTCTTTCCGTTTTGGATTTCTTGAGAGTGGTGCCACTCGAGCTCCCACTTGTCTGCTTCCTCGATCCCTTACTGCCTTTCGTAGGAGAGACTTCAAAAGTAGGAGGGTTTTTTTAGGAATTAACCCACTATTTGGGATAACTTGTAATGGGATGAGACTGATCATCAATATCCAATCACCGAGTTCGGCGTTAGCTTTCATCTTCAATGATTCCTCCTTTTTGATATGCTCTTTTAAGCTGATATTGTTGCCGTGCTTAAAGGCGTCGGTAATCACAACTTCATCGGGTTCATCCAGCGGTAGTGCATCCTCAGCCTTATCATCATCGAGTGCTCCAATGAGTCAAATATCGAGCCCAGGAACATCAGTGGCCATCAGAATCTCTGTTGATCTCACTAGTTTCTCTATAGCACCGTCATTTTTAGGTGTTTGGCCGAAACCAGAAAGACCTGTGGATTTGTCAAAACAAGGAGATAAGGCTTAGACTATTGGGCATAAAGGATAAAACTTCTTGAAAAGTGAAGAGCAACGTGGAATACTTGCATCTGACTGATTCTCGGTTGTCGCCAGAGTGCCACCTTCCAGAATAGAAGTCAGCACTTTGGATTGGTAACAGGGTTTGTTTGGATTATAGCTCAAATATTGCCCCGGGCCAAAAAGAAACCGACGTTCCAACCGCTTTGAAAGAAGAGGTGCCATTTGGATCAGACTTTGAAGATTCAAAAATATTCTTCTCTTTAACAGAAGGCGCTAGGATGTCAAAATATTAAAGTCTCATGGCAGCAAGGCCTAGGGGTTCATTTTCGAAAGGATCACCCGTACTAACTTCTTTTCGTCGAAATTAGCTTTGCCGAGGTATCATTTTTTCATCTCAACAATATACTCCCAGGCCTCAGCAAGCGACTCAAGATACCCCTTGCCATAGATGTTATAGTCACGGTGGATAAGGACTTTGTCTTATATTTGATGATAAAGGGATCAAACATGTCCTAGATTTCATTCTTATTGGACTCTTTAGCATCGTCCACCATGAATTCAATCTGTTCTATCATCTCCTTGCAGCCTGCCTCTCTCGCTACTTCTTTGCACAGCTTCAATTCTAGCAAGTTGCAGGTTAATTTTGATTTTCAGATTCCTTTCTTCAACAAACTCTTTGTAATACCTTTATGATTCTTATAAAGCCTCAATCTTCTCTTCCTTTATTTCTCAAGAAGCTCTTCAAGCTCGTCAATGCAGCGGGCCAAGATATCTTTCTCCTTTTGCAAGGAATTCTTTTCTAAAGCGAGCGATCCACTGTGACCGAGGGTAGCATCAAGTTCCTACTTATGGGAAGCTTCCAAACAAGTCACTGTCATAGACATTCCTTGGCACTCTTTCGTGCCTCAATAAGTTTTGTTGTCAACATCGAGATATCATTATCTTGGTATTTAATTATATCTTTATCATGGATCGCCTAAAGATTGAGATGATTTATTTCATGTTGTCGTTCGATTGACACCTCAGTGATCTTTTCCGCTAAGTGAGGGAATGATTCATGCTGCATGAAAACATCATTGACACACGCAAGAGAGCTTGCTTTGGTGCTTCCCCGGATTATGTGAATTGAGGGAAGGAACTTAAGCCTATCAAAATAGTTTTTTAGGAAAGTGGCCTTGAGTTCAGCCAATTTCTCTATTATGGAAGCGTCTAGAGTAGCGGTCGGTAAAGATGGATCAAAAGTGTCAATTGGACTTGCTTGATCTACGGTTGTGAGATTTCCTAGAGCTAGAAGAACTAGAGTATTGCTCATATGGTATGGCAACTTGTGGTCCCTAAAAGGAATTTTGATCTCCATTGTAAATAGGAAGACTGGACAGACCTTCCTGGTGAGAAGATTTAGGGTGGGACTTGCACCTGGAATAAGATGACTCCCTTAAGCAATGACTTCTTACTCGATTGTCGCCCCTCCGTCTACGTTTACCCGATTCTAAATCACATATAGATTCATATTACGTCGAAGAGCCCCTTAGGCGACCGAAAGCTCGTATTTGAGACGTCGAACATGCAAAAAACAAAATACCAGAATATAAGTATCTGTTGCACAAAAAGTAGGCGAAAAGCATGTAGTTAGGTGCACATGATTGTGGGTGTCCTAATGTTCCCCTCGACTGATAGGTTGCTGTAACCTTGCTAATAGGCTTTTTTCTCTTTGACTAGTGGGAAGAGCGCCATCACTGCTTCTGTGAGGAGAATCGAGTCCCCCCATTACCGATATTGGGAAAATCATAAGTCAGGATGTTGTCGAGGATTCGAAGATTCGAAAACCCTTTCATCGAGCTTTCTAGATGTTAGGAAGATGACTCTTCATCGATAGAAGTGATAACGAACTCCGGAACCTTAGCGGTCTTTCTCCTACGAAGTTTATATGCCAGCTTCTTTCTTCTTTTAACAGGTGTGTGGGGATGTGCACCCTGTGATGGTTCGACCATAGGCGCATTGCCTGGGTTTGCACCGGCATCGCCAGGCTCATTGATTTGGGTACCCCTAATTTCTTCCTCTTCGACGTTGTCTGGAGTGCCCTCAACTAGGGACATGAGAGGATCATTGATAACCCCTTTGTAATCTATATCCTTTCTTGGCAATGCAGCGCTTCCAGGAAGCTCAATGTTACTGCCTTCTTCTAATAGCCCAAATAGAGATTACAACTAATCGGTTACGAGAAGTCTGATGCTCCTATCTTCAATAAAGGTAACACAAATTGCAAAGATTGCTCTTCAAAAACTATCGTCCTATAGATGTGGGTAGGAACCTATAGATATTCAGAATGTTATTTGTTCCAAAATATGACTTGGATTAGAGAATTTGAAAATAAATTGAAGATGACACTTACATCCTTCCAACCATCGCCTTGCAAAGCCAGGTAGAGATCGAATGTAGAACCATTCATGTTAGAAAAGGGTAAGTTTGTTCACAATGCCAGTTAAGACGTGGCAGTTAGTTGAAGGCTTAAGAAAGACATAGGAAGGGCTCCCTAATCATCGTTTAAAGTTATAAATGAATCTTATGTCCTCAAGAGTTGGCGGCCAAAATAGAATGCTCATGAATAGTACTAATTCCATGAAAAAAGGCGTAGCTATTCGGGTGAAGTTGAGTGGGGGCTATTCCAAGATATCTTAACATTTCTCGAATAAAAGAATTGAAGGGTGACACACATCCGGCCCAGCACATGAATTTGGTGCATGTTGTGTACCCATCCCGGGGCAAGCAAGCCTTAACGCTTATCGAAGGAGCCAGGATGTCTTCTAATGGAATTCCCTGTCTGGAACATAATCTACGAAGGGAGGCCTCGCCAATTCTGGAAGTTTGAGAATCTATTAGGTTATCGAAGAGAATGGCGCCTTCTATAGCGTCGGACATAGGACTAACATCTTCCACTGGGAGGACATGAACATTAGAAAATAGGTTGGATGATGGGCCAAAAAATTCCGTTTGTTTAGCTTGATGACCAGGAGAAAGCCCGCCAGATATAGTCGCAAGATTCGACTCTTCTTCAGGATTGCTTTAGGATCGACTATCGGCATATCAACGTGTGAAATCTATTATTCAGGCCATATGTTAATTTTAATTCATGTTGAAAGTTCCAAGGATTTGATTATTCAATCTCAAGTTAAATATTGAATATGCAAGTCCTATTTTTCATCATCGTCGTATATTCATGTTCATTAAGGTGGATTAGTAGTAATTGCTCAAACAAGTAAGTTTGGATTAGGTTTTAAGTTTAAAGAACATGTATGCTGATCCCTATATGCCAACCCTTCTATGCTGATCCCCATACGCCGATCCCTACCTTGGATCATTACGACTGATCCCTCTCTACAAACATAGGACATTGATCCTGTTCCTTCTATAACTATGCTGATCCCACTATGTCGGCCTCTTACACCGACCCTTTAGTTAAAAAATGCTTGCCAACCCCTATTCTACTGATCCCTACTTTTCTTCCACAAATATTACCAATCCCTCTACTTCACCATCTTCTACCAAACTTCTAACACCGGTCCTCCCACATAAGTTTTAGCAATCCTCTCATCAAGCCTCCATGTCGATCCTCTTCCCAAGTCATCAAACGAGGGACCGGTGTTCAACTCTACCGATACCTCCTCTATTCTCGCTTCTTGTTCCTCCTTGCTTATTCTATTGAGCCCTATTGCACCCCAAAACTCACCTCCTCCAGACCACATCAGACATATTTCATCATTCCATCAAACGCCATCGTGATCGCCGATGGCATATAATATGTTATCCCATCATAAAATCGGAAAGTATAAATTAAAAACATACCTATGTGAGTATATGTGTTAGAGTGTCGACGAGTATTTGGAGATATTCGAAGTGGAAGGCAAAATGAGACGAGTTTGTGGGACATGTTGGATTGCAGAAGGATTTCAAGCTAAAGGTTAGAGAGTTCGGTTTTGTGAATGGAGCAAGAGGGTTCAGTGCAAAGGAGGATGTTTGGAAAATAAGGCAAGTGAAGTTAGAAAGGTAGAATGATAGCTTATATAAGGAAAGAGGGTTCGGCATGCAAAACAAGGGAAGATGATCGGCAGTTAATATGGAGGGATCTGTAGGATCGATTTCACCCTAGAGGGGGGTGAATAGGGTGATAGTGTTAATTACAAAAATTATTGCGGAAGTGTATATTAATTTTAACACAGATCACAGCAGAATAAACACAGCACATATAATATCAGAATAATAAAAGCAGAAGAGAACAACACAGAATTTACCCAGCTTCGGCAAAACCCTGCCTACGTGATGCCCCTAAGGTTTCTACTAGAAATTAGATAGTCCCTCGCTTACACATGTAAACTCGCTATACCCGCTATTGACTATCCTAACTCTACGCTCAAAACCCTGCCCCAACTCAGCCACTGAGTTGCGAATTCTCAAACTGCGCCACGTAGTTTGTCCCCTAGTCACACGACTAGTAATTACAACGTTTAAAAAGAGTTTAAATTTAAAAACAAATTTAAAAACAATATTAAAATTTAAAGCCCTTTTTTAATAAAACTAAGTTCTTAATCAATCAAGGCCGGTCCCTTTCATTTCTTCTGCCCGTTCCTTTTTCTTTTTGCTTCGGTAAAATGGCGGCCTCGCTTTTGTTCCTCTTTGCGCTTTGAAATTAGGGCTTGTAAAGAATCGAAGATGCCGACTTTATATTGATCGATCGAATTTGTGATTTTCGTCCTTTGACCTGTCGATCGACTATCTCCTTGTACCTTGCTTCGGCTACTTCGATTGATCGAGTTCTTTCCTTGCTTCGGTACGTAATTTATGCTTTTGTGCTTTAGTGTTTTCGTACTTGAACTCGATGGTTATGCCGATGATGATCTTAGGGTTTTTATATGGGTTCGTAACCCTTGATTTTCGTTCTAACAAGTATATTTGAATTCGTCAATTTTGTGTGATCGGCCGCTTGATTATGCTTCGATGTTTGAGATGATTTCTGACCATTTCACATGCGTATATTTTCGTTGCTTGCTTCTCACAGCTTTGATGTTTAACTTGGTCAATTTTGACTTATTCATCATATCCACGGCTTGTTGATTGTTTGATCTCCTTGGTCATTACAGTTTGATTTTCATTTGACTTCGGTCATGACACTGAGTGTGTTACTTCAGCCATTTTGAATTTTTTAAACTAAACTTCTGGATATTGATCAAAACTGTACACTTGCTTGCTTCGGCTGCTTCGTTGACATTGACTTGTTTACCTCGGCTTTGATTTTGTGTCCCTCATATATGTGTATGCATACATTCTTGGTCACATTCTTGTTTGAAGCTGGTCAGTCATGTTGTATTTTGCATTGTCCAGTTTGTAGCTTTGAGTACATTTACCTCGGCTTGCTTTTGGTGCATTTTGTTGCGGCCATTTGTGTTTATCCCTGTAGTATACTCGAATTGTAGTTGTTAATTTCTTCTGGCTTCACTGTGAACTTTGGCTCTGGCCATCTTTGTTTCAGTGCTCCCATGCCTTGTGTACATGTCTTGTTCATGCTGTACATATGCTTGTTGAGTATGTGGTCATTCTGCTTTGCCTGGATTGTGTACATTTGTGCACTTGTTTGCTCATGAAGAGATTGAACCTGTAGGCATCATGCATACAAGTACAACGTGGCTTTCTGTTTATAATATGTATGGAGACCAGACTCTAAAATAAGTTAATTCATCCCTGAGCATTACTGTTGTTTTTATTGCATCTCCACTGTTGGATTGATGTTCTTCATGTTGTTTGGTTGATGTGCATGTGTGTTGGTTTGTTAGTTGTGCATGTCACTGTTGCATTACTGACTTCAGATTTGGTTATCTACTTTGGCTTTGATCTGTAGGAGTTGTAGTATTGTTTTGCTGCTCTTGTTGTCATTGATGCATCCTTTATTGTTACTTTGAGACTTTATACATCATTTTGAAAAACTGGATGCTTTGTCCTGCAGTGACATTTGTTCTGGTTTGAGCTTCTGTTTCACTAGTATTAGTGTGTTGCAACTGGTTTGGGCCTGATTTTGTTTTAGCATACTTGGTGGTCATTTTGTACTTCTGGTCTTTGTTTGGTTCTTGATCATTTCATGTTGATTTTTGAAATTTCACTTGAGTTGAATCCAGTTTCAAAACTCGGGTTTGACCTTGTGCTCGTGTTGTGATTTTATTTATATTGCACCTGAGTTGAACCCGTCTTTTTATTTTGGTTTGACCTTGTGCTCTCCTGTCCCTGTAGCATTATCAAGTGTATATCGGTGTGCACGACCTTGTGGCATGTACAGTGATACACTTTGCATGTCACATTGTTCGTGTGATGAATTCAAATATAAGTGATGACGAACAACCCAAATAACTGAGGCAAATAATATTTTCAAAATCTGTATTTTATTTTATATTGCAAAAATATTTCTTTTTCAATTTTACTGCGTTAGTGAATATTTTTGCAGATTGCTCATATGTTGGATTCATATTGGAATGAAGTTAAGATAAATTATGAGTGTGAGTGATATGTAGCGAGGTCAACTGTAAATATAAAATTGTGACGTAATTGAATTTGTATCAAAGTTGTATAGTGTATAGTGAGAGCTTGAATTTGTACTATTCAAAATTGTAATAAATATTTGTTTGAATAAAATTTCTGTTTGAATTCAAATTCTGTGTTAATTATTTTTATTCAGCAAATATTTATTTAGTCTATGAAAAATAAAATAGTACGTTAACAGATACATTTGCACGAATATATATATATATATATATATATATATATATATATATATATATATATATGTTTATTATCACCAAGCAAAAATCATATAAGCGCATATTCAACAATCTCCCCCTTTTGATGATAACAACATATATTTTAGATTTTGAATATTTTAAATGTATTTGATCATAGATATACTCTAATTGCTCCCCCTATTTAAATGCTTCCTCTCTACACAAAGCTCCCCCTACATATATGCAACATATAAAAATTTGCAAATGAGCCTAGATGCAAATGGAAAATTATTTGACCTTTGCTTGATTTTATTTGACAAAATCTTAACTTTTCTCTCCCCCTTTTGTTATCAGCAAAAGAGTAATAGTGTTAGAGAAAATAGAGATAAAGTGATCGATATTAATCCAACATTAAAACTCAATTGAATATAAATATTAAATTTCAATAAAAAATCAAACAAAAATCATAAATATTTTGTTAGGCGCATATTCCACTTTTAGAATGATGGGAATGATGTCATCATATAAAACCATATAGTTGTGTCTATTTGTGGTATATTTATATCAGGAATTTGAATATCTACTAACCATGCATAACCGTTAGGAATTTTAAATGAGATTAGTAGTATTCCAATTTTATTTTTAAAAAAATGAATTCAAGTTCTTCTAACCACGCATAACCGTGAGGACTTTTAAATGGGATTAGAATCAACTTGTTTATTTAAAAATCAACTTTTGATGTGCGTTCCATACATGCATAACCATGAGGACTTTTAAATGAGCATGGAAGCACATAACAAATTCCAAGTAATTCACCCATGCATAACCCTGAGGACTTTTAAATGAGAGTGAATACTTTGGTATTTATTTATTATTATTATTATTATTATTATTTACCATATAAATTTTTTCTATTATTTTTTAAAAAAATGTAAAAATGAAAAAACGAACGATTCCTGTTTAAAGTACCACATATCGACAAACTATATAGAATTTTGATGAGTGATGGTCGTTAGAAATATGATAGATATAGAGATGGTTATGGAATTTTTACCAACAAAAAGTTTTATAACTCTTGTTTAAATTTCTAAAGAAATTTTCTAATTATACTTTCTCGAGTTATAATTTATGATCAATATCAACACTCATCACTTTTTCAATCACTATTTATCTTTTCGATAATCATTAGGGAGTCAGATTAGTCAATGTAATCATTTAAAATCAAATTCAAAAATAATTATAAATCATTTTTTTTCTAAAAATGACCAATCTGAAAACAAGGTCAAAAATGATTTTCTAGAAGGAGTTTTATAAGAAAATTTTCTGCTATTTGAAAAATTATTTGTTTTGAAAATATATGCAGATATTTTCTTTGAATGAATGATGCAGTTACTAAATGTTTCAACAAAAATCACGTTCCACTAGTAATTTTTCTATCAACTAGATTACCAGTGTAATCTGCATCTGAATTTTACTTTCACTTAATTATCACTCGTTGAATTTGATTGACCAAACCATGAAGTGTGCACCAAAAATTTTAAACTCAATTTTAATAGTATTTTAAATGAAATTCTCTTGAATTTGAAATGAAGCCGTGTAAACACGTGAATATAGAGTCATCCATATTATAAGCAATTGTATTATCATCCAACAAAACACTATTATTAATCCAAATTAAGATAGATGAAGTAATTCAAAGAATCTAGAGAATTTTAGTGTTTTGGCATAAGAAAATAATTTGGCCAACTATGTTGAATAAGTCAAAATCATCATCTTTCCATCATCTCTTTATTGGCTGATTCAATTCAGAATATGGTGCAGATTATCACATTTATTATATCGTTTAAATAAATATACCTTTACCTATTTTACCTTTACGGTATTTTTCGTTATTGTCCGTTGTGATTCTATCACCTTTAAACTAGGCTAAGGAACTTTGCTTTGTCACCCGTTGTGTTTCTGGAACAGTCAAAAATCCAGAGAACACTGTTGTTGTTCCTTAGCCTGCCACCGCACCTACACGGGAAAAGATTTATGTGACCTATTTGTTTTTATAGGTCCATGGTTGTTAGTGGCAGAAAATTTTGAAAAACAATTTTGTAAAGACCCAAAACTATTTATAATTGTTCCTTTCGGCGCCCAAATTTGTTTAACTTTGAGAGATTTTATATTTGTGCCTTTTGGAACCCAGATCGGTATAGTTTTCACATGTTTGGGTCTGTACCAACAATTATTGTGATTGCGTCCATATTTTCTGCAAATTGTGCACATAGAGTTGACTTGATTAATATTGCTTTCAACAATTTTCGTTTAACTATATCCAAGTCCTCGTCTAACTGTATTAACAGTTTTCTTTCCTAATAGCATATTCAACGATTTTTCACTATATGAAAATTTATCTAAAGTCGTTGACAATTGTTGGACTTGTGTTTTGAGAGTCTCATTTTCGTTTAACAATTGTGTGCACTTTTTAATAGAATTCTCTCTTCTAGTATTTACATTCTCTTTTAAAATCAGAATTTCATTTTCAAGAGATTTCATTTTAGTTTTTGATTTTTTAATTCTCCTTCAAATGCTGGACACTTATCACACTTAGGGATCCTACTTTGATAGGTTTTAACTAATTGGTCAAGTTGTTCATTTAATTCTGTCAAAGTAACTTTTTGTTATTCAAGTTTAGCATATTTCTCCCTAAGTCGTTCAAAATAACCATTTACTTTGTGGAAATAAATAAGTAATTCAGAGTGAGTAAGTTTTGATACCTTGCTTCGCTCGTCATCATCGCTATCGGTTATATTCCCATGAAGGCACATATCTTCTTTCTCACTTTCACTACTATCACTTTTATTCCACGTGGCTGCAAAACATCTTCTTTTTTATTTCTTTTCAAAATCGCGTTGAAATCGGGGATAATTGGGCTTGATATCACAGGGTTTGTTGCAAATGATCCTGTGTTCTTCCGAGTTGTCTAGTGCTTTGATTATTCTGCTTTTTGATTCTTGATTTAGAGCTGGATTTCCATATTTGTGGTTCCATCTTTTGAATTTCTTCATTATTAACGCCAGCTCAGCTGCTCCATCATCATCATCCTCATCACAACTGCTTTTTACAAATCCTGTTAAGCACATTTTTTCAACTGAGTTGGTTGTGGAGGATTTCTCATTGCTGTTGACTTTTGCACCATATACTGCATCGAAAGTATTCCAGATTTCCGGTGCATTTGTACAATGAGATATGAAATTAAAATTATCTTGATTAATATGAGAATATAATATATGCATAGCAAGAGCGCTAATCGAGATAAGTTTTTTATCTGTTATATCACACCCATTTTCAATAATATCCCAACATTTAACATTAACAGATTTTAAATAAAATTCCATTTTCAATTTTCAATTTCCAATTCAAAAAATCTGTTCCATCAAAAATAGAATTAATAATATTGGAACGACCCTCAATAAAAATATTATTAAAAGAATCCATTTTAAAAATTCAAAATTTTTAAAACAAAAACCGATTTTTGAAACACGAATTTTTAAAACAAAAATTGACTTCTATTCCTAGCTCTGATACCACTTGTAGGATCGATTTCACCCTAGAGGGGGGGGGGGGGTGAATAGGGTGATAGTGTTAATTACAAAAATTATAGCGGAAGTGTTTATTAATTTTAACACAGATCACAGTAGAATAAACACAACACATATAATATCAGAATAATAAAAGCAGAAGAGAACAACACAGAATTTACCCAGCTTCGGCAAACCCTGCCTACGTGCTGCCCCCAAGGTTTCTACTAGAAATTAGATAGTCCCTCGCTTACACACGTAAACTCGCTATACCCGCTATTGACTATCCTAACTCTACGCTCAAAACCCTGCCACAACTCAGCCACTGAGTTGCGAATTCTCAAACTGCGCCACGTAGTTTGTCCCCTAGTCACACGACTAGTAATTACAACGATTTAAAAAGAGTTTAAATTTAAAAACAATATTAAAATTTAAAGCCCTTTTTTAATAAAACTAAGTCCTTAATTAATCAAGGCTAGCCCCTTTCATTTCTTCTGCCCATTCCTTTTTCTTTTTGCTTCATATAAATGGCGGCCTCACTTTCGTTCCTCTTTGCGCTTTGAAATTAGGGCTTGTAAAGAATCGAAGACGCCGACTTTATATTGATCGATCGAATTTGTGATTTTCGTCCTTTGGCCTGTCGATCGACTGTCTCCTTGTACCTTGCTTCGGCTACTTCGATTGATCGAGTTCTTTCCTTGCTTAGGTATGTAATTTATGCTTATGTGCTTTAGTGTTTTCGTACTTGAACTCGATGATTATGCGGATGATGATCTTAGGGTTTTTATATGGGTTCGTAACCCTTGATTTTCGTTCTAACAAGTATATTTGAATTCGTCAATTTTGTGTGATCGGCCGCTTGATTATGCTTCGATGTTTGAGATGATTTCTGACCTTTTCATATGCGTATATTTTCGTTGCTTGCTTCTCAGGGCTTTGATGTTTAACTTGGTCAATTTTGACTTGTTCATCATATCCACGGCTTGTTGATTGTTTGATCTCCTTGGTCATTACAGTTTGATTTTCATTTGACTTCGGTCATGACACTAAGTGTTTTACTTCAGCCATTTTGAATTTTTTAAACTAAACTTCTGGATATTGATCGAAACTGTACACTTGCTTGCTTCGGCTGCTTCGTTGACATTGACTTGTTTACCTCGGCTTTGATTTTGTGGCCCTCATATATGTGTATGCATACATTCTTGGTTACAATCCTGTTTTGAAGCTGGTCAGTCATGTTGTATTTTGCATTGTCCAGTTTGTAGCTTTGAGTACATTTACCTCGGCTTGCTTTTGGTGCATTTTGTTTCGGCCATTTGTGTTTATCCCTGTAGTATACTCGAATTGTAGTTGTTAATTTCTTCTAGCTTCACTGTGAACTTTGGCTCTGGCCATCTTTGTTTCAGTGCTCCCATGCCTTGTGTACATGTCTTGTTCATGCTATACATATGCTTGTTGAGTTTGTGGTCATCCTGCTTTGCCTGGATTGTGTACATTTGTGCACTTGTTTGCTCATGAAGAGATTGAACCTGTAGGCATCATGCATACAAGTACAACTTGGCTTCCTATTTATAATATATATGGAGACCAGACTCTAAAATAAGTTAATTCATCCCTGAGCATTACTGTTGTTTTCATTGCATCTCCACTGCTGGATTGATGTTCTTCATGTTGTTTGGTTGATGTGCATGTGTGTTGGTTTGGTAGTTGTGCATACCACTGTTGCATTATTGACTTCAGATTTGGTTATCTACTTTGGCTTTGATATGTTGGAGTTGCAATATTGTTTTGCTGCTCTTATTGTCATTGATGCATCCTTTATTGTTACTTTGAGACTTTATACATCATTTTGAAAAACTGGATGCTTTGTCCTGCAATGACATTTGTTCTGGTTTGAGCTTCTGTTTCACTAGTATTAGTGATGTTGCAACTGGTTTGGGCCTGATTTTGTTTTAGCATACTTGGGGGTCATTTTGTACTTCTGGTCTTTGTTTGGTTCTTGATCATTTCATGTTGATTTTTGAAATTTCACTTGAGTTGAATCCAGTTTCAAACCTCGGGTTTGACCTTATGCTCGTGTCGTGATTTTATTTATATTGCACCTGAGTTGAACCCGTCTTTTTATTTGGGTTTTGGGTTTGACCTTGTGCTCACCTATCCCTGTAGCATTATCAAGTGTATATCGGTGTGCACGGCCTTGTGGCATGTATAGTGATACACTGTGCATGTCACATTGTTCGTGTGTGATGAACTCAAATATAAATGATGACGAACAACCCAAATAACTGAGGTAAATAATATTTTCAAAATCTATATTTTATTTTATATTGTAAAAATATTTCTTTTTCAATTTTACTGCGTTAGTGAATATTTTTGCAGATTGCTCAGATGCTGGATTCATATTGGAATGAAGTTGAAGATAAATTATGAGTGTGAATGATATGTAGCGAGGTCAACTGTAAATATAAAATTGTGACGTAATTGAATTTGTATCAAAGTTGTATAGTGTATAGTGAGAGCTTGAATTTTTACTATTCAAAATTGTAATAAATATTTGTTTGAATAAAATTTCTATTTGAATTCAAATTCTATGTTAATTATTTTTATTCAGCAAATATTTATTTTGTCTATGAAAAATAAAATAGTACGTTAACAAATACATTTACACGAATATATATATGTTTATTATCATCAAACAAAAATCATATAAGCGCATATTCAACAGGATCCACATGGAATAAATATAAGGGGGTCCGGTCCGAATTTTCTAATTGAAGCAAAAGGAAATGGTTCGGCATAGAACATGCTGACCCCTACAAGCATGAGGAAAAGGAAGAAAGGGTTTGGCTAAGCATATGCCAGTCCCTAAAAAATAAAATAAAAAATAAAATAACATAGAATAATACTAAAAAAATAGAGAGTGAGGGATCGACCATGAGTATGTTCTCAAATGCATATTATATTTTATTTTCTACTATATTATATTGTATACCTATCAATAATTGTAGGGTCAGGAAATTATAGCTGTTCAACTGATGAGATTCGTTTTTAACTCTGATGGACCTTGTATCTTGGAATGATAGTTTATATTGTCTTTATTATATATTGTCGTGTCTAATGTAAGATTCAATTTCCCCTATTGTGCCTTTTATTTTACCCTAACAATCTGCCTTTTCGATGATTAGATGTTCAGCATTTGAATAACGTGGATATAATGAGAGCCAACTTTCGATGGTCGAAAAGGCTGTTCCTTACGTCATATAACTGATCATGAGTGTTTTAGAGTCAAACATTCGAGGTTGTTCCCGACGATCGCCATCCGGCCTCCTAAATTGGTGAAAAGTATACCGTCTATATGGTGAAGAGATTGTTGAATAAAAGCCATCATGGGCATTAAAATGATGAGGTTCATCGCCAAATCAGAACCATTCATTGAAAATACCATAGAAGAGAAGTATTTGAAGAAGTTTATGATGCTGATTATGTCATCCTATAACAAGAAGACCGACCTAAGACAACATCTATTGAATTATGTGTGGTGTATTATAGCATCCTCCACCTCTATACCTATACTATCCAAGAGTACTACAGAGTAATATAATATGGAGAATGAGGTGATATGGGGCATACACATGAATATTCCCTTAGGCTAACATCGGTCCGTATTTAAACATCGAACAAATAACTCACCTATATGTACACATTATCGGCACAAAGCAATAAATAAGTATGCATCCAGGATGGAACAATACACAATACACAATGAATATCAAAGAACACAGAGTTAGAATCGCAATGATAATATATAATACAAAAATACAAAGTATGTTTAATATATATCACTTGAATATTCATATAAGAAACAATACAATACAATACAATGCAAGATGATGATTACTATATTGAATATTAGCCTTCTTTATGCCTAAAACACAAGCCGGTCTCACTATACCTAAACCTGTAATGTTTCGAACTGATCAAGTATTTCATAAATGAAAAACGCATCAAATTATATCAAATTAAATATCTATAATATATATAACTCAATATATGCAAGGTATGATATCATTATCGGAATAACACCAGACAAACATCCACAATATTGGTATATAAATATCAATGTATGCATGGTGTACAATTATAAAATCATGAACAATTCCCACAGTATCACATTACATCAAATATCCCAAAACCATGCATAAAAATGTCATCACCCATATAAATACACACCAATCAAAAATCTTAGAACCGACATCAAGTGGGTGAATCATCCATATCTTGAAATCAATAAAAAGGTTTGTGCTACACATGGGAATACTTAAGTGAAATCAATAATGAATAAACCATCTATCGATCATATATGATAAGATATAGGGATTTACTATATCTTGGACATAGTCTTTGGTAGGAATATAAATAGTATATGTCTACATACTATACACACCGAAACCAAAAAGGAGAGTGATAGTGCGTCTACCTACTCTAGAAGCCTTACATTTGTCCATCTAACACTACTCCTACAGTCATCGGTTACCTTCCCCTTAGCATCGTGAAAATGTCCACCGCATGTCATAAACATGCTGTAGGACTACGCTTTGCATTAATCATGACCCGTTACATATGGGTAACTAACCACTGGCCTGGGTGACGTTGGGGGAAATGCACATAACAAAGGCATACATCAACATGGGTATCACAGATCTGAGGTGCGACCACGGTGATTACGCCGCCCAGGTTAATACTGGCCAATATGGCTCACTCCTAAAACATATAGGGAGTTGGACAAGATAAATAGACATATAATATCTACACTCGATAGTTAACACATAGCTCTCTATATTGCTGCCACACAGCTTAATAATATTATCGACACATGGCTATACACAATTGCTGATACATTGCAATACGTGATATGTCCACCACACAGCTTGATGCTATTGTCGACACATGGAAATATACATGACTCACTGCAGTGAGCCTAACTATAAATCCAAATTATGCGAGTGTCATCTATTTACAATGAATAACCGGATACATATCACAACGGCGTCCTATACCACCATGTCACACTCAAATGTTTATTCACTACTTATAAACTCTACTCAATCTCCATATTATTCTATATAACGAGTCCAAAGAATGACCGGAGAAATATTACCGAATGTTATATCCTAAACAGTATTACAACTCCGTTTATTCAGATTCTTGCCAAAAGGAATTAAAATCATCAGTAAATCATATAGAAGGATGTCATCACCTTATCATATCAAACCACTAAACAAAAATCAACATCAACAGTGAATCATTTATATTAGCTAATTCAATATAAAAGGAAATAAAATCAGAAAGAAAGATAAACTGGGTTAACCAATATACATATACATACATACATACATACATATACTATAGAAAAAAACATGTCAATATTCTATAATAATCGCAACATGTAACCTTATATAACAAAATAATTACATAGAAATTATAACATCCCACAAACCATACAGACACACGTTCGAATTATATTCCACCTTTTGGACGCTTTAAGCAGACACATGTGCCAAATCAAACCATACAGAAGGGTGGATTGTTATTGGGGTAAATAAGAAAAACAGAGAAAGAAGAAAAAAAAACAGAATCTCGCAGCGGAATAATAAAATATAATAATCAAATAACAGTTCATGAAGTTGTTTACAAAACATTTGATTATACTTATACAACACAGAATCAGAGTTACACATATCAGAGATAAATAAATAACAATGCAGCGGAACAATGTGATGTAGTGGAATATAATTCGATATAGGTTTGAGAGTTTGAAATTCAATTTGATTTTTTGATTTGGATTTGAAATTTGGAAATTAGGTTTTGTCTGCCATTGGAATGAGGAGGAGCAAATAGAATTGTATGTACAGAAATAAGGAATAAGAAATGACCTAAGGTTTATAGCAAATTATATATAGGCAGAACCAAAAGAAATGAATGGGCTAAATTGGTTTGGAAAATTGAACGATAAACGACCTTAAAAGCCCGTTTCGACTTCGGAACGAAAAATGGGTCAACCCATATATCAAAATATACGTTTTCAGTTATTTTAAACTCAATGGAACAGGTTTTAAGTCCTAATTCCATTGTATGAAGAAGTTATGATTAAGTCAGCTTATTTCAAATTGGTTTCAATTGATTTCAATTAAATTAATTTCTAGGCGTTTCGAGTCCGTACGATCAAACGACAAGTCCGATCGTTATGAAACTTGAAATCCTAAAATAATTCACCGTAACGGATCCGATGAAACTGGTTTCATCGAAACCCAAGTCAATAGCTAAAATGGCTATATTTCAGTTAATTAAATAAATTAATATTATATTAATTAAATCAAATTTTCAATTTCTATTCCATAATTAACAAATTTTATCATTTTCGATTTCTTAAACAATTATAATACTTTAAAAAATTTAGATGTCAATTTAGTTAATTAGTTTACCAATTACACTATTAAATTTCAATTTTCAGTAAATTCATATCTTAAATAAGAATTCAAAATTTTCATTTATTTGATTTTCAATCCTGTTATCAAATCAATTATCATCTTATAGATATAATTTCCATTGGTATGTATCATAGTGCATTAATAATTTCCAATTTTATCTTAATTTCAATTACGTAGTATTTAATTACATTTACCATAATAAATCCATTTATTAATTGAATTCCAATTATTTATAATTAATTTCATTCCCATCCATTATACATTATTTTATTAATAAGTCAACTTTTAAATTATTTATTTTTGATATCCCACAATAAATCAATGCATACATTAACACAACAAATATTATAATTCCTTACATAATACTGATCTTACCCAATTTACCATTAATCATATATTACCTTATTAATGAATTCAAATTTACATTCATTTCCTTATATTCAATTTATAACCAGGTTATAACATTTACATTATTTCATTTATTAGAATTTCGTTCAAACTGTTAATAATTAGCTTTAATATCATTAGTTACTACATTTCAGTATTCACTACATTATTAAATTATAGATTTTTACTTCCTTCAAATTTAATTAACAAAATCTTATTAAATTAACAAATTTAATTATCGAAATTTACGGGTCGCTACACTCTCCCCTACTCAAAACTTTTCGTCCCCGAAAAGGAAAAGAAGGGAAAAGAAGGAATTAGGTAATCAAAATATCTTATTCAAAATATTGAATTTATAAACAATTAATTTACATACTCAAATAGTTTAAATAAAATATATCAATTTATAACAATTAAATCCTTTTTATATTCAAGTAAATAAAAGTTCAGAAAACATTTCATAAAATTTTCTATGTCCAAAATTTTCGAAAAATTTCAGTGGAGTATCCTTTATACAGAGAGGTCTGGGAGAAATAGTAATATTAATAATAATCATATATATCAACTATTTTCCCAAATAATATATCCCAACACGAGAAAAAATAATATAATATCGCTAGGTCCAACAAGAACGACTAGGTCGTATAAATCCTTTCTCTAGTAAATCTTGGGTTTTCTTAACTAGCTCTACTCTTTCCCTTGGTACCATCCTACGACTTGCATGCATAACTGGACGGGCATTGGGAACCAAGTCGATTCTAAATTCGATTTCCCTATGCGGAGGTAAAGACTTAACTTCTTCAAATACATCAGGAAATTCTCGAACAATAGGTATGGATTCCAAACTCGGGCCTGGATACCCTAAAGTATACATTAGCTTATCCCTCTTCGGATTCAGATCCACATAAGAAATTACAACAAAATTCCCAAATTTTCTTTTAACCGAAATCGTTCGATTGGTACAATCTAATTTAGCTTCATATTTTGTTAACCAATTCATTTCAAGTAAAATCTCAAATTCATTAAAGTCAAGAACAAAAAGGCTGATAGGAAACTGATGATGAGAATATGAGATAGGAACTTTTCTACAATGTAAACAAAGATTCGCAGGGCCTTCTACCAGGTTCTTCACCCAAAAAGGTTCGTCCACGAATTCGGTTTCAAGTTTTAACTCTCCTATGGTTTACTGGCAAATAAAACTATGCGTGGCTCCAATGTCAAATAGAACACTAACAATTTTATCATAAATAAAAAGGTTACCTTCCAAAACACCTTTCCCTTTCTCAGCTCCTGAGGTTGAAGGTTGATCCTTGATTGCATACACCTTTGCTATTTGAGCCTGCTTCATTGCCGGGCATTCTTTAACTATGTGACCTGGCTTATAGCAATAGTAGCATTCCATGGCTTCTTGTCCTGCCTTCTTAGGTTGATCCCTCTTCCCTTGCTTCTTGTGCTTCTTGCAATTACTTGAATAATGGCCTTTCTCCAAACAGTTGAAACATGTAACATTCTTCACCTTATTCTCCTGAGTATTCTTCTTTTCTTTACCTTGCCAAGGCTTCCTTCCTCCAACTTCCTCTTCTTCCAATTCGAATTACTTCTGCTACCTTTCTTTTTTGGAATCTCTTGTTTATCTAAGGTGGCATATCTGTATCCCATATCTACCAAATCAGCAAAAGACTCCTTAACATGGCATGTCATCCTTTCATGAAACTTCTTGTTCATCCCTTTAATAAATCTCACATTCTTCTTAACAGGGGTATTCACCAATTCAGGACCAAATCAGGATAACTCGTTAAACTTATTTAAGTATTCTTCAAAAGATAGATTTCCTTGCTTCAAATTTGTAAAGTCCCGATACATCCTGGAAATACCAGCGGACGACATATAACGCTGCTCAAATATTTGCTTGAATCTTTCCCAAGTAAACTCATCTTTCGATTTGGCCAATGTAATGGTCTCCAACCATGCCAAAGCTTCTTCCTTGAGCTGCCAGGAAACCATCAACCTCTTTTGATCATCCTCCAACTTCAATCCTTTGAAATCCTTTCACAAGATCGAATCCAAGCTTGCGCTTCTAGCCTCCCAACTTGTGAATGATTTCCCTATAAGACTTGAGAAACTCCGATATAATTCTGCCAGATTCGGCTGGGGTTGGATGTGAAGAACAACTCCTTCCATTGCTGTTGTTGCAGGGTCTCGACCATTTGTAGTGATACTCCCCTGTCCTATACCTTGTCATTTTCTTGCACTCATTCTCACTATCTGTAAATAGCAAGAAAATTGATTTAGGCATACGGACGAGATATCTTAGGGAATATACTAATTCTAGAGCATTTCTAACCCTATCTCTAATGAGTCACCTAATGAGTTATACTCTAAAGATAAAGTTCTTACTCAACCTTTAGCTCTGATACCAAATGTGACGACCTGGAATCGGACGCTCGAAAATCGACATCCAATACATCACTCGTATTCGAATGCCGGATATTCAAACTTTGGAGTCCACTTCGCTGGAGCTTATAACACATTAGATGATAACAACATAGCGGAAACAAAAAGATTTCTTGATACACCAAATGGATTGCAATATTGATACAACAAAGGACCGCTATCATCAGAGCACAATACATACAACACAACAACAGAACAATAACATAAAAACGAAACAACAACAGGGTCTTCAAAAGAATCCAACATACTGCGACTTCATTCCAAAGCTCCAACGCTCCAAACCAAAAAGCTCAAAATCCAAAAGCTTCCAAAATGTTCCAGATCCATAACTACTATCCAAGCTAGCTCTAGAACCTACTGATATCCTGATTCTAGACTGCCCGTGTGGAAAATTATGGCACTCAGAGTTTAGAAAAGGGAACAATAAACTCCGGGTCAGTCATGGGACTGGTGTGAGCAAACATAAAATTTTTTTTACAAAAACAAATTACTAAAAGAAATCCGTTCATGCTTTTTGAAAATGAAACTACCATAAGGTCTCCCGGTGCACACTCAATGCAATCGCATACATGGGGAAGGTTTCTCCTTATGGCAGTCAAACATGCTTAATACGCGAAAATCCTTTTGATATTATTATTAGTGCATAGTGCGAAAAACATTTCGAAAGTATAATATTAATCTTAGCCAGCATACGTACCATTATAGAATGCCTACTATAGGTACCATTTTAAATGGCCGGTTCTACAACTAAAACTGTACATGGCTCGTATTGAGTGATTGGATTTCCAACAAATAGCCAAGGCTAAGGAATTTCCTTTATCCGAATGGGTACGCCTCTGGAGGGATGCCCCGAGAACCTAACCAGATCTCTGCCAACACAAGGCCGGGTTAGCTCTGTAACTAGGTAACTAACTATCACGAGTATGCCATCCTCCGGTCATAACCGACCTTTATCCGGGGCCCCACAAACACCAACAACCACATAAGTAAAATACCTGAGCTCCATACCAGAATACCAATTTTTATCCAGAAGGAAATGTACATAACTTGAGGGGCACGGCCCACATAACCTTGCCGCATCCTTCCTGTTTTGACCATTTTTGGAGTGTGAGGTATGATGAAATCTCGTCCCACAAAGCTATGCTTTTCACAAAAGCCATGCTTCGATCAACCAATGATCAGCACTTAGCATGCCACATTACCAAATTGGAAGTATATCACTAGTAACAATAAAATACATAACCTCTGAGCTCGTACGTCTCAGAGAAGGGTGTTAATCAAAGAGAATAAATTCTCCGCCACCAAACAGAAATGTATTTGACAGAAACCAGCTTTACATCTCAAAGTGTAATGTCAGACATACATCCATACAAGTCCATCCTTGGTCTAAATGGAATCTAAGGCACTTCATCCAATTAAGGAAAAAGTCCTTGCAAATCTGGATTTCCCCAATTCCGACCAGACTCCCCATCACAATTAATAGGCAATCCTTTCGTTATCGAAAATATCCGGTCTTCAACCACCGTCTTCAAATGTCATCCCATTTCGTCGTATCATTATTCGGAATTGGCTTTATGACTTAATGTCCTCCTCCGACTTATCTGAATAATGAGCGCTTATTTTAAAACATGTGGATAGCAATTTCCGTTTTTAAACAAAAATCCACCTTTAAGGTTCGATGTGGTTTCGGATAACCCTTTGGAATCTGACCCCTGGTCTTATCGAAATTCAAATGCCATTTTAAAGGCCAAGTTTTTTAAGTAAACAATTTTAATTCAATTCAGAAGTTCACATTCACACAACAATATATCACATATATCACAAGTCAATCCAAAGCAATTCATATTACAGAATATTACATATCAGAGATATCAAACAATCCAAGGCATTCAATATAATCCAATCATTCATAAGCAAGATTAATTAGTCCCATAATTATAATTAATTTGATTAACTCAAAATAAATTAATTCATTATCTAACCCTGCTTAATTAGCATTAAGTAATTACAAACCATTTTAATTAATTAGTTAATTAATTAAACACATAATTACTTTCATTAATTATCCTTTAATTACTGTTTAATTATCCTTAATTATTAATTAATTAACCTTTAATCATTATTTAACTAACCTTTAATCATTTATTAATTAACCTTAATTATTAACTAATAAATTATTCTTTAATTACTTATGTTAAGTAATTATTCTTTAATTACTTTCATTAATTAATTAATCTTTAATTACTTAAGACCTTAATTAATTAAAAGATAAACCATTTATCTTTATTAATCACTTAATTACATTTAAGTTTTATTTAATAAACCTTTGAAATCAATTATCATTAACACATGAATTAACTTAAGACCTTAAGTAAAAAACACTTACCTTCTTTAATTATTTTCTTAATTACACTATTAAATTTTGTTTAAATAACTTAAAGGATTAATTATAAATAATGGTCACATAAATAAATAATTTAAACTAAGTTAATTTAAAATAATTTACTTTAAAACTTTTAACTAATCCCATACTTAAATAAAAACAATTATTTAAAAGAATTAATTAAGGAATGTTCAAACTTGATTTTGTTTTAAAGTTTTAAAACTACCGCTTCATATACCCGAGACAAAACCCGAGCTAACTCATCATCCTCCCGAAACCAAACCTAAGAAAACTCCCAACTTCTTTTTTTCTGTTATGTTTTAAATTTTAAAAAAATATTATCAACGGCTATGCGAACGACTTGATCACAAACCCAAGCCATCACTTGATTTCCCCGAGACTAACCCAAGACCACTTCTCTTCTTCCTTCTACAGCAACAAACCAAATACACACAGATACATGTGCATATGCATGATCAATCGGCATCCCTCGGACCAACTCGTTATCACCAGCAAGTCATTGTCGACCTACTCGACCCAAGCAACCACCTAGAACCCATGGCTATCACCAGAATCGAAATCGAGAAAAATGAAACCCACTGGGACGAACATGATCATCAAAAAATCGCCTTGTATTGCCACCTCCGATCACCAAAGATCATGTGATCACGTCCAGAGCTTCGTCGACGACCCACGCTTCGATTCCCCTACCTGCGATCAAGACCGATGCATTGACGATGATGTAGCAACCCAAAATCCGCCATCGAGCAAAACTTGGGTTTGAACCCTAAATCGACACCGTGCAGTCGCCTCGATGATCGAAAAATCGTCCAATCATTTTTACCGAGGTCCCTGACATCCGATCATGCTCCAGCAACAATCCCGAGACCTATCACCTCGCCGATCACCGGAAAATGCCCGAAATCCTCTTCTTGTTCAACTCGCAAATGCTCATGATTTTAAAACTTAAAATCCTGAATTTATTTTTAAAATTCATGTTTTTCAAACACGAACAAGATGATATAAGTGAAACAAGAAATCTTGCTGGTCGAAATTTTGATAAGTTTTGAATTTTACTGTGTTTTCTTCATTCCAGTAAATCCTCTTGTTATTTATACTTTAAAGTATTTTTAAAATTAAGATATAGTAACTTTAAGCACATTTTGTTTGAACATTACAAGCTATAGGAGATTTAGGGGAGAGGAATTGAATTTTGAATAGGTTTTAAAAACCTGTAAACAAGAGTAGAGGCAATTATGCCTGCTCCCAAACATGCATGCCCATATCTGCATATATATACATACTTGTATACATGCAAACATATTTACAACTACACTTCAAGTATGATCACAAACATCAAGTTATAAATCAGATTAAGGTAAGTTTACTCACCTGTATATTTTGAAATAGAGAAAATCTTGGAACTTGAAAACTGGAAAATGTTTTGGTTTTGATCTTCAACTTGATTTTGATCTTGACTTGAAACCTGGGTTGAATCTTCTTTATGTTGAGATGATCTTGGTTTAAGCATTGATTCAGGTTTGAATTTTGTGAAAGAGTTTGTTTATTTTGATAAATTTTTGAAAATGAAAGTTAGAAGAAAAATGAGAGAGAGAGAGAGTAATGTTGTATATATAATCTTATTTTCTATTTATTTATTATTTTTAAAAATGAAAATAAAATTGACACTTGTTCAATTGCATGATAAAATTATTACACTTGTTTAATATATAAATTATAATTTTAGCACCTGTAAAATTTCATGTTATCTCACTTACATTTGTAAATTTTCATATTAATAATATTTTTATATAATTTACAAATTATATAATATTTAGTTTTATATTTATATATATGTTTTTATATAATTTTTATTTCTTTATTAAATACATTTCCTTATATTAATATTTATATAATTTTAAAGAATATGATTTAAAACTAATTATACACTTAATAAAAATCATATATACATATATACACTAGTTTTTAAAATATAGAGTTTTTTAAATCCAATTAATTTTAAGATATTTAATTTTTGAATTTCAAATTCAAAATTCTAATTACAACATATATATATAAGTGTGTGTGTGTTATTTGTTTTTGAATAATTTAAATTGATTCACAAATTAATTCCAAAATTTATATTAATTACTGAATTAAATTTGATTTAATAATGGGATCGTTACAATGCCATTTCCATATGAAACCAAAATAGGTGAACTACCATTGACTTTTTGGTTGGTATAGGATCCCTACCTTAGACATAATGCACTAATACTAGCACAAAAGTAGGTTCCATTCATATGTCAATAAATGATAATGATATGTCGGAGTATACCTAATGACATAGTAGAATACATATCACACACTTTACTATGTTTAGCTATAGTTTGCCATATTTTACTATTGTATGAACTTGTTAGTTGCAGGCAAGATAGCTTGAGGTATGGTACATTTAACCACAGTTTATTACCCTATATTTTTCAAATATTATATATATATATATATATATATATATATATATATATATCTGTGTTAATATATATGATATTTTAGGCTAGCATTCTCTTCACGCCAAGCTTTATGTTTTTCCTTTGATTTTTGTTCTTTAACATCTCTCATGTACTCTCAAGGGTAGGCTTAGATTATAGTGTTTGGAGCTCTATCTATCGGTCTAAAGAAACTTCTAGCGTTTGGAGACAGTTGTTTTCCATTTTTAGTTTATTCCTTTTAGTAATTGGCGGCTTATTATGTATATGTATATGTGTATGTATATGTATATGTATATGTGTATGTATGTAACAACCTTGATTTTTGAATTACCAACAAAATAAAATTAAAAATAGAAATTTTAAATGAAATTTGAAAAAAAAAGTGAAATCCATTGCAAAGTCAGTTGAACACTTAAGTGGTAGCTGTTGTAATGAATTGCAAATGGCCATGTTGTGTTGAATATAATAAAGTTAAGTTATACTTTCATTTGGCCTTCACGTGTTAGTAAGGTTAGGACAATTAAAAGCAATGTTTGAACACTTTGCTGTCACTAAAACATTTAAAGCAAATATTTGAACACTTTTTCAGCCATTATCATTTTTATGCAAGCTTGTCCTTTCTTCCACTGATGCACGTTTCTTACATAAATGCATTTGTACAAAAGTTTGCCAGCTCATTTTCCTTTGACTTGTACACATTTGGAAAAAAGAAAAGTATGCCTGCATCTTTCATTTTGTTTCATTTTTTTAGTAGCTGTGAAAAAGCATTAATGGCGTTTTCAAAATTCTAGCTCATTTGGATCTCGGTTGCTAGTTGTTTCTGAAACCAAATTAGAGGAGAGTACAAACTCACGCTTCTAATTAAAATTATGGATGCCTATTTTTTTATATGTTGTTTTGGTGCTTATTTTGGTTTGAAACTTTTTGTCGTTAAGCTGTTTATATATTTTTATCCGTGCACTTGCAACACACTGGATATAAGAGTAGTAGCATGCATAAAACACTGATGCACCAATGATTGAAATGCTATCAGATCATTTTATACACGCGTGCAAAAAGATGTGCAGCACGAAAACCAGGTTTCAGGCCTTTTTATTGTGTTACGTGAGTAGGTAAGTTTGTATTTCACAGAAATAATTCCGTGCGTACCAACTATGTTACCCAGATACTTTTTGCTTATTTCATTTTTGTGCAAAGTTTTAGCATTGAAGCCAAGTTCAAGTTATTATTTTTATTAACTTCATACTTGCGTGCATATATTTTGTTGTAGTGCAAGGTCATTTTTTTCCTTTTGCATTTTTGCCGTGCGTGCATGTTAGTATGGTGCAACAATAGGTCATGCGTACATTTAGCTTTGCCTGGCCATCATCTATTTTTTTTAACTTCATTTTTGGCGTGCAAGTAATGTATGAGCGAAAAATTGTGTCCACGTCATTAGTATTACGCGTGTTCATGTATAGTTTTGCCCAGGTGTTTTGTTTCATATATGCGTGTACCAGGCGAGCGTCTTACGTGACTGAATTGAAAAAACAATATCTTTTTGTACACAAAGTTTAGAACATTTTATTTTATTTACCTCATTCTTGCATGCAAAGTACATATAGTGCCAGGTCACCTTCTTTTACATTTATATTTTACCTCAGTTCGTGCATGCACATATGCGTGCACAAAATATGGCCTGAGTCATTATTTTTATCAACTGTGCATGTAGTGTGTAAGTGCATTTCAAAGAAGAAGAAAAATGAATACAGTTTTTAATTACTTCATTACTTGCATGGTTGTAGGCTTGCACTTTACTATGTCTCGATCACTTTGTACAAGTGTGCAAGTAGGTGAAGCACGAAAAAATGGTCCAGGTCATTTACAACTTTGCTTATTTGTATGTGTATACAAGTTAAAGTAGACGAAACTATACCAGGTCAAATTATTTTGTCCATTTGTTACGTGTGTACATGAAGTATATTTTCCAGGCTATCCAATTTTATGAATATATGTGTAGTGTAGACCAATGTTTAATTGATTTCTAAACTGGTGTGTTGTTTCGAAACGTATTTTATTGCCGTTATTTTTATACCGGGTTTTTAACCTAGTGTTTATATTTGAAGCGTGCTTTTTTGATGAGATTTTTGACGAATAAAAATTATTGTTGTTTTGACTTCAGTAACCGTCTCAATTTAAAGTGAATTTTCAAGCGGCTATCTTGCAACCAAGAAAATCCGTAATGCTGATTTTTATATCCGTTTTTACAGTGTTTTGTGAAGCGCAATTTCCTTATCGAAATTGCTATAGATGTTGTTGTTTTAATCACGTGTTTTTAAATCGTTTTAAAATATAATTGTTTCCAAAAATTTACAGTTTACGCTTTCAAAAGAATGAGGAATCAATTTAAACGCTTTAGCAAAATTAAGGACTATGTACCCTTACATTTACCGATTCGATTAATTCCGGACCTGTCCATTTGAGAACGTAAAAATTATTAATATAAAATACACTATTTTGCACTTTCAAGGAAACGATGATGAGATTTAAATGACTTGGCAAAATTGCAAAATATGGAACCACGCTTTTACTAATTCGGTTAATTCTGGACTCGTTAATTGAAATATTTTCTATGGAATTGCTGTTTGAAAATTTTAATGATTTTGTTGGGCTTTCGAGCCACTATGCTGGACCTTCGGGACAATTACCAGTACTAGGCCTTCGGGTCATTTGTTGGACCTTCGGGTCATTCGTTGGGCGTCAAATATTATGCTGACAGTACTTGGTAGCTTCGGCCATTTGAGATGCATGTGCGGCGTAGCTTAGACTCCCCATATGCTGGGATCGATCCATTTTATGCTGATTTTTCTAGTTATCTTATTTTGATTACTAGATTTTTGTGTATTGCTGTTTTGAATTCAATTTTGAATTTGGGAGATGATTTTGATGGTGTTTAATGAAATTTCTTCATTTAAACTATATGCTGAATAGTCTCATTCGAGATTATGATTAATTTGCTTTAGTGTTGTTTATCATGCGCTTATTTCTGAGTTTAAAATAGACTGATTCGTTTTATTATTTTCCTTTAAATAATACTCGGGTCAGACCGGATTATTTCAGGATAATCGCTATCTCTGATTAAGTTGCTGCTTCAGTTTTTGGGATTTCACCTCATCTTTTGTTTAGGCTTCAAGGCGTTACTTTTGGTGTATTGACTCTCATCTCATGTATGTTATGATGACTGTGTATATGTACATTTGGTTCATGTGAACCATCGAGTGTTGTAGCATGTATCCAGACTTACCTTCCACAATGTATGATATTTCTGTTCTGATGTGATTATACTTATCTGTGTTATTTCTATTATGAGTTGTTTTGAATTTTTCATAAACCACCGTGGTTTCGTTTTAGATTTGGATTGAATGTATGTCGTTGGGAGTAATTTACACAACTCCTATCGATGTAATCAATACTCGTTTAAGGCATAACTTATGGATGGTCGCTTCTAACAAGCCTTATTCTTCGCAATAGCAGATGTTATTACCTTATAATAACCTTTGTTATTATGAGCATAGAGGTGAGGCATCATAGCTTGGTATTAAAAATGAGGTTCAGAACAAATTATAAAAACACAGAACAGAAGCAGAATGGAACATGTGTTACAACTATTCGAGGGTTTTATTCGTGCCTTTCTAATCTATTCCTTCGTTGTTTTTAAACTTTTATCCACCCTAACATGTTGGAATATGTCTAGGAATGAATCTCATATTTCTGTAGAATTCCATTTGTTAAATTCCTTTCCAATCTTGTATTGTTTCAACTAATCCTTATCTTCTCTTGGTCTCTCAGCCTATCGCTGGAAGAGATAGAGGGAAGCGTTCTACTGCTGGTCCGTCAAGTGGTTCTCATCCGGACGGAGTCTATATGTCAGTCGATCAGTTATGGAGCTATTTCAAGGTACTCAGCCTTCCATTGCTACTCCCGCAGCTCCTACTCACAAGTCTGCCTTCGCTTGCATGTGTAGTGACTATTCCCACCTTAGAGGCAAGCCTTTCAAGGGTTCGGAAAGTGTATTGGAGGTTCAGACTTGGTTGCACGCTAGTGAGCGCATATTTTCTCGGATGGATCATTCAGATCATCATCGCGTTCTCGTGGCATCTAGCATGTTGCAAGAATGTGCGCTTGATTGGTATGAGATTTTGATTACGGAAGTTGATGAGTCCTCTCTCTTGTGGAATTAGTTTAAGGAACGATTCGAACTTAAGTTCGTTCCTGAATCAGAAAAGGCCAGTCTTGCTCGTAGTTTCCTTGAGTTAAAACAAGGAAAGTCCTCTGTTTCTGATTATGTTGCATCTTTCGAGGCCTTATCCAAATACAGATTTGAGTTCATTAACACTCCGTGTAAGAAGAATCTTAGATTTGTCGAAGGTTTGAAGAAGTATTTGAAGAAAGTCCTTTTGCTTCAGCTTAAGCTTCCTTTTGAGGAAGTTATGGATTCGGCTCTTTTCCTTGAAGCTGTCGAAAAGGAACGTGATAGTAGTGATGGGGTTGAGGTTTCTAAGAACCCCAACAAGAAGAGGTTTCCATTTCATAAGCCTAATCCTTCTTCCAACAAGAAGAAGAAGAAGCAAGCTACCTCTAGTTATCAGCCTAGTAGTGCACCTTCTAATCAGAGGGCGTGCTATGATTGTGGTTCTTTAGATCATCTTCTTCGTAGTTGCCCTAAGCCTTGCATCTGCCGCTAGTGCAAGAAAGAAGGTCATTGGGTTTCTGATTGTCCTACTGCTCCTAAGGTTTTCCAATCTGGGAAGCTTAATGCTGCTAAAGCTTCTGGTGATTCTTCTCAGCCCAAAGGTATTCCTCCTTTTGTTTGGAAGGTTTTATTTTATTTCATGGTCGTTCTATTAGAGTTCTTTTCGATACGGGTGCATCACATTCATCGGGCCAAAGGAGCTAGTTGATGTTATTCCTTTGGATGTTGTTAGTCTTTGCGACATTTTGAGGATTGTGAATCCTATTGGTGGATCCGCTACTCTTGGTTTGTTATGTGTTGATGTTGAGATTATTCTATGTCGTTTTTCCTTTCATGTGAATCTGCATGTTATGGATCATCTTGGTTTTGATATGATTTTGAGGATGGATTGGCTCATCCGTTATGAAGTTCAAATCATATGTCCCAAAAGAACTTCATATCTCAAGCATCCCAATGCTATCGAGCAGTTATCTATTGTATTTCGAGACATGGACCATGCTTCGAATGCTCTCATTTCTTCCTTCGAACCGGAGGATGTCATAGCTAATATTCGGGTTGTTTAGGATTTTTCTGATGTCTTCGAGCCTATTTCGAGTTTGCCGCCGAAGAGGGCAATTGAGTTCCGTATTGATCTTATCTCTGGTGGTCATCCTGTCAGTCGTCCTCCCTCGAGGATGTCTGCTAAGGAAAATGAGAAACTCAAGCAACAATTATCTGAATTGGAAGCCAAGCAATTTATTCATTCTAGCTCATCTCCTTAGGGCGCCACCGTTGTCTTCGTTAAGAAGCTAGATGGTACTCTTAGGCTTTGCATTGATTGTCGCAAGCTTAACGAGCTCACTATCAAAAATTGGCATCCCTTACCTAGGATCGACGACATGTTTGATCAATTAAGTGGCACTAAGATTTTCTCCCAACTCGATCTTGCTATCGGTTTTCATCAGTTACGAGTTGCGGAAGATAACATCCCTCTTACTGCATTCCGCACTCGTTATGCTTCTTATGAATGGCTTATTATGCCGTTAGGTTTGACGAACGCTCCAGCGTATTTTGTTGATCTTATGAATCGAATATTTCGGGAATATCTCGATAAGTTCGTCTTGGTTTTCATAGATGATATTCTTATTTATTCCAAATTTGAAGCCGATCAAATTCAGCATTTGGAGATTTTTTTGAGCACTCTTCGTCTCAGCTTTATGCCAAATTCTCCAAGTGTCACTTCTGGGAGAATAAGGTAAAGTTTCTCGGTCATATTGTTTCTTCTGATGGTATCTCTGTCGATCCTTCCAAGATCGAATCTATTCAAAATTGGAAGAGGCCCGAAACCGTTACTGAGATTCGTAGTTTCCTCAGATTGGTGGGATATTATCGCCGGTTCATTTAGGACTTTTCTCGTATTGCCTTGCCACTTACCACTCTCACGAGAAAAGATGTTTCTTTTATTTGGTCTGATAAGTGTGAGTTTTCCTTCATGAAGTTAAAAGATCTCCTTACTCATGCTCCTATCTTAGTGGTTTCCAAAGGGAATCATGATCTTGTTGTTTATACCGATGTCAGTGGTTATGGGCTCGGTGCTGTTCTCATGCAAAAGGATAGAGCAGTTGCCTATGCTTCTAGACAACTAAAGCCTAAGGAGATTCGTTATGCTACCCATAATTTGGAGTTAGCCGCTATAGTCTTTGCTCTATAGATTTGGCGACATTATTTATTGGGCGAGCATTTTGTTCCCTTCATTGACCACAAATCCTTGAAATACCTCTTCACTCAGAAGGAACTTAATATGAAGAAACAACGTTGGCTCGAATTTCTTGCTTCATATGATTTCGAGATTCAGTATACCCTTGGTAAGGGTAATCGAGTTGCTGATGCGCTTAATCACAAGTAGCAAGTTGTTGTTTCCATGATGCTAGCATAGTGCAATATATTGGAAGCTTGATCTCATTGTGATATTAGAGACCATCCTTCAGTTTCCGATTCCCCCGTGATTTTATTTAGCATGGAAGCTCATCCTAGTTTGTTGGATCATATTGCCGATGCCCAGAAACAAGATCCAGGTCTCTCTTATCTTATTCAGAGTTGTAAATTGGAACCTCGAAGTAATAATCTAAAGGATTTTGATATTGATATTCATGGTTGTATTCGGAAGAAGGGAAGGTTGATTGTGCCTAATGTTCCTAATCTTAGAAATGACATTCTTGAGGACTGTCATCGTTCTAAGTATACTATTCATTCGGACAGTAGTAAGATGTATGCTGACATGAAACACATACACTTTTGGGAGGGTATGAAGCGTGATGTTGCAAGTTATGTGAGTCATTACATGACTTTTCAACTTATTTAAGGGAACACAAATGTCCTAGTGGTCTTTTGCAGCCTCTTGAGATTCCATTATGGAAATGGGATCAAATTTCCATGGACTTCATTGATGGTCTACCTCGTTCGAGGTCGGGCCATACTAGTGTTTGGGTGATTATTGACCGATTGACCAAATCAGCCCATTTTATTCCTATCAAGTCCAATCAGACTGCTCCTTTGTTGGCTAAGCTTTTTATTAAAGAAATCGTTCGACTTCAAGGAGTTCCTAGTTCCATTGTTAGTGATAGAGATTCGCTTATTACTAGTGGTTTCTGGCAAAGCCTTCAGAAAGCTTTGGGCACTAAGCTCAATCTCAGTACAGCTTATCATCCACAATCTGATGGTCAGACTGAAAGGGTGAATCAAGTCCTAGAAGATCTCCTTCGCGCTTATATTATTGACTTTGGGGGTAGTTGGGAAGACCACTTATCTCTTGTTGAGTTTTCTTATAACAACAGTTTCCAATCCAGTATCGGTATGGCTCCTTTCGAAGCCCTTTACGAAAGGCCGTGTCGATCACCATCTTGTTGGTTGGAATCTGGGGAAAAGTTAGTTCTCAGCCCCGATTATATTCGTGAATCTTCTGGAAGGATTGATATTATTAGACAGAGAATGAAAGAGGCTCAGAATAGGCAGAAATCTTATGTAGATCATCGCAGGAAGCCTTTGGAATTTTCTGTAGGAGATCACGTGTTCATTCTTGTTTCTACGATGAAGGGTGTGGTGCGTTTTAGTTTCTCCGGGAAATTGGCTCCTCGATATATTGGACCATTTCCTATTACGGAACGCACTGGCCATGTTGCTTGTCGTGTATCGCTACCTATTCAGTTTTTAGGAATTCACGACGTATTTCATGTATCCCAACTTCGTCGATGCCTTTGAGATTCGGATTCTATTATTGATCCTCATGTGTTACAAGATCTTGAGATCTCACCTGACTTGTCTATGGTGCAAAATCCTATTCGTCTGCTAGCTTCGGAGGTTAAACGCCTTCGGAATGAAGAAGTCCCGTTTGTAAAAATTCAATGGTCCGCAAACTCCAAAGATTGCACTTGGGAAACCAAAGAATTCATCGAGCATTCTTATCCCGGTTTTATCTCCTCTTCGGGTGGGGGTGAGCATTCTTAATTCATCTTTTCTATTTAAATCTTTGTTGTGATGATTTATTTGTGTTATAAAAAACTTCTAGTATGAAAATTGTGAGGACGTAATTTTTATAAGGGGGAGTTTGTAACAACCTTGATTTTTGAATTACCGATGAAATAAAAATTTAAAATTGAAATTTAAAAAAAAAAGAAGTGAAATCCATTGCAAAGTCAGTTGAACACTTAAGTGGTAGCTGTTGAAATAAATAGCAAATGGCCATGTTGTGTTGAATATAACGAAGTTAAGTTATACTTTCATTTGGCCTTCACGTGTTAGTAAGGTTAGGCCAATTAAAAGCAATGTTTGAACACTTTGCTATCACTATAACATTTAAAGCAAATATTTGAACACTTTTTCAGCCATCATCATTTTTATGCAAACTTGTCCTTTCTTCCACTGATTCACGTTTCTCACATAAATGCATTTGTACATGAGTTTGCCCGCTCATTTTCTTTCGACTTGTACACATTTGGAAAAAAGAAAAGTATGCCTGCATCTTTCATTTTGTTTCATTTTTTCAGTAGCTGTGAAAAAGCATTAATGGCGTTTTCAAAATTCTTGCTCATTTGGATCTCGGTTGCTAGTTGTTTCTGAAACCAAATTAGAGGTTAGTACAAACTCACGCTTCTAATTAAAACTATGGATGCTGTTTTTTTATATGCTGTTTTGGGATTTATTTTAGTTTGAAACCTTTTGTTGTTAAGCTGTTTATATATTTTTATGCGTGCACTTGCAATGCACTGGATATAAGAGTAGTAGCATGCACAAAACACTGATGCACCAATGATTGAAATGTTATCGGATCATTTTATACACGCATGCAAAAAGATATGTAGCATGAAAACCAGGTTTCAAGCCTTTTTATTGTGTTACGTGAGTATGTATGTTTGTATTTCACAGAAATAATTCTGTGCGTACAAACTATGTTACCCAGATACTTTTTGTTTATTTCATTTTTGTACAAATTTTTAGCATTGAAACCAAGTTCAAGCTATTATTTTTATCAACTTCATACTTGCGTGCATACATATTGTTGTAGTGCCAGGTCATTTTTTTCCCTTTGCATTTTTGCCGTGCGTACATGTTAGTATGGTGCAACACTAGGTCATGCGTACATTTAGCTTTTCCTGGCCATCATCTATTTTCTTTTAACTTCATTTTTGGCGTGCAAGTAATGAATGAGCGAAAAAATGTGTCCAGGTCATTAGTATTACGCGTGTTCATGTATAGTTTTGCCCAGGTGTTTTGTTTCATATATGCATGTACCAGGCGAGCGCCTTACGTAACTGAATTGAAAAAAACAATATCTTTTCGTATACAAAGTTCAGACCATTTTATTTTATTTACCTCATTCTTGCGTGCAAATTATATATAGTGCCAGGTCACCTTCTTTTACATTTATATTTTTACCTCAGTTCGTGCATGCACATATGCATGCACCAAATATGGCCCGAGTCATTATTTTTATCAACTGTGCATGTAATGTGTAAGTGCATTTCAAAGAAAAAAATGAATACAGTTTTTAATTACTTCATTACTTGCATGGTTGTAGGCTCGCACGTTACTATGTCTAGATCACTTTGTACAAGTGTGCAAATAGGTGAAGCATGGAAATATGGTCCAGGTCATTTACAACTTTGCTTATTTGTATGTGTATACAAGTTAAAGTAGACGAAACTATACCGGGTCAAATTATTTTGTCCATTCGTTACGTGTGTACATGAAGTATATTGTCCAGGCTATCCAATTTTATGAATATATGAGTAGTGTAGACCAATGTTTAATTGATTTCTGAACCGATGTTTTGTTTTAAAACATATTTTGTTGCCGTTATTTTTATAACGGGTTTTTACCCCGGTGTTTATATTTGAAGTGTGTTATTTTGATGAGATTTTTGACGAATAAAAATTACTGTTGTTTTGAATTCAATAACCGTCAATTTAAAGTGAATTTTCAAGCGGCTATCTTGCAACCAAGAAAACCCGCAACGCTGATTTTTATATTTGTTTTTACGGTGTTTTGTGAAGTGCAATTTCCTTGTCAAAATTGCTATAGAAGTTGCTGTTTTAATCACATGTTTTTAAATCGTTTTAAAATATAATTGTTTCCAAATTTTTTTACAGTTTACGCTTTCAAAAGAATGAGGAATCGATTTAAACACTTCAGCAAAATTAAGGACTATGAACCCTTACTTATACTGATTCGATTATTTCCGGACTTGTCTATTTGAGAACGTAAAAATTATTTGTATAAATACACAATTTTGCACTTTCAAGGAAACGATGATGAGATTTAAATGACTTAGCAAAAGTGTGGAATATGGAACCACGCTATTACTAATTCGGTTAATTTCAGAATCGTTAATTGAAATATTTTCCGTGGAATTGCTGTTTGAAAATTTTGAGGATTTTGTTGGGCTTTCGAGCCACTATGCTGGAACTTCGGGTGAATTACCAGTACTAGGCCTTCGGGTCATTCGTTGGGTGTTAAATATGATGCTGACAGTGCTTGGTAGGCTTCGGCCATTTGAGATGCACGTCTGGCCTAGCTTAGACTCGCCATATGCTGGGAGCGATCCATTTTATGCTAATTTTTCAAGTTATCTTATTTTGATGTCTAGATTTTTGTGTATTGCTGTTTTGAATTCAATTTTGAATTTGGGAGATGATTTTGATGGTGTTTAATGAAATTTCTTCATTTAAACTATGTTGATTATTTATGATGAATAGTCTCATTCGAGATTATGATTAATTTGCTTTAGTGTTGTTTATCCTGCACTTATTTTTGAGTTTAAATTAGACTGATCCATTTATTATTTTCCTTTAAATAATACTCGGGTCAAACCGAGTTATTTCAGGATAATTGCTATCTCTGATTCAGTTGCTGCTTCAGCTTTTGGGATTTCACCTCATCTTTTATTTAGGCTTTTAGGTGTTACTTTTGATGTATTGACTCTCATCTCATGTATGTTATGATGACTGTGTATATGTACATTTGATTCATGTGAACCATCGAGTGTTGTAGCATGTATCCAGACTTACCTTCCGCTATGTATGATATTTCTTTTCTTATGTAATTATACTTATCTGTGTTATTGCTATTATGAGTTGTTCTGAATTTTTCATAAGCCACCGTGGTTTCGTTTCAGATTTGGATTGAATGTATATCGTTGGGAGTAATTTACACAACTCCTATCAATGTAATCAATACTCGTCTAAGGCATAACTTACGGATGGTCGAATCTAACAAGCCTTATTCTTCGCAGTAGCAGACGTTATTACCTTATAATAACCTTTGTTATTGTGAGCATAGAGGTGGGGCGTCACAATGTATATGTATATGTGTATATGTTTTTTTGTGTGTAAGTATGGGATCCACTGTTTTGTTTAATTTTTGGCACTTAAATGTACAGGAAATTTTAACTCTGAATTTACTTCCTCAAGTATTGTAACATCCTGATATTTCCAACCACTCGCATCCGCACATGTCGGACTTAATTGCTCAAAATATTATATTGTTAATTTATATTTGGCAAAACTCAGCATATATAGTAAATAAATAATCACAGAATCACACACACAGAATAATAGAACAATAAGCAGCGGAAACAAAAGAATAGTAGTTCATGAAACTACTATATATATAATAGAGTTAAACAAGATACAACAAAAGTCTTGAATACATAGAAGTCTCAATACAATGGTCAAATACAAATCTGAATACATCACTGGAATCAACTGAATAACTGAAAGCTAAATCGATAGTTGGATCTCCTAGCGAAGCTCCAACTCCGAAGGTGAGTCTCGAATGCTGTGACACTCAGACTGACCCGAGCGTAAAGCAAAACACAAAACACTCGAGTCGGGATTAACATTCATATATCAATTAATCCAAGAAAGTGAAATATCAACTGAAATGCAAGTAACGTAAAGGATGTTTGGGATAACCATCCTCTAAGGATCCGTTAAACTATCTGCTATGCAGTACTATGCGCTACTATAATAATATCTATAGTTAAATAAACTATTAAAATAGCGTTAAGGCGTTACCCATTTCCCCCTTAACACATTTTATAGTGCCAATAGTCTATACAGTACCGTAATACCTCCTGATTAAGAGGCTACTAGAGGATACTCCATAGGTGCGACACAAAACAAACTCGTAGTGGTCTCGATGGGGTAGGTGACACGACACAACTAGGCAATGCCAAGGTAGATGTACCAATTATACTTTCGGGCTGGTGGTAACGCATAGCCGCAGCTACCGCCCACCTCGAGCCACACTCCCAAATCAAAGGTGCGCACCAAATAAATCACAAAGTAATAGAATGGCATACGAAGAAGTGTGTCCGATTGGAGGAGCCACCACACTTGGCCCGTTGATTGCTCCTGTTTTAGCCACCTTATGCCAACTCATGGGAGTCGGGTCCACGTATATACCTCAACAGGATCGTCGCCCCCATCCTATTTCATTTTGGAATCTCCACCGCGTACACGGTTGTTAAAGTGGTTTTTGACATTGGCAGAGAATATGAAAATAACCGATCCCGGTCTCTTTAACAACCAAACGTTATTATAACACCGCGGTCATTTCAAAATAGTTTATGCTTCAAAACCAAAATATCATTGCCATTTCAAAACCATATCAATACGATATCATTTCCATTTCAAAACCAAATACAATATCATTTCCATTTCAAATATATCCACTATCAAAAATCATAGCACTTCAAAGTTATAACTCTTTTGAAATTATAAAGCTTCTAAAACCATAACACTTTAGAAATCATAACATAGAAATCATAATACTTTGGAAATCATAACACTTTGGAAACTATAATTTGAAAATCATAGTACTTTGGAAATCAAAACACTTTGGAAATCGTAATTTAGAATCATAATACTTCGGAAGCCATAATACTTTGGAAATCATAATTTAGAAATCATAATATTTTGGAAGTCATAATACTTGGGAATTCATAATACTTTGGAAAACCAAAACACTTCCCACTTAACCGGTTTAGACATTAAAATAGTGTATAAAATAAAATAGTTTGTAAAATAAAATAGTTTATATAAAGTAGTTATAGGTTAAAATAGTTTAAAATAAAATAGTTAGTACATTAAATAGTTAATATTAAAAATAATTCATATTAAAAATGATTTATATTAAAATAGTTTATATTAAAAATGATTTAAATTAAAATGTACAAACAGTTTTAAGTATAGTTTTCAAAAATACTATATATAATAAAATAGTTTCCTCAAATTTCACAAATCGATACAAATCAATTCGAATTCCAAAATTCAAATTTACTTCAATCTCAATTCATCAATTTCAAATCAACTCAGTTTCTTAATAAACCATTTCAAATTATATCGATTTCAAATACATATTTTTAACCAGAAAATAAACCATTTCAGTTTCAATATTTTCAAAGCTTTGAATATTCAACATTTCAAAAATATAGTTGACAATTTCATATATATATATATATATATATATATATATCAAATTCACTTTACTATTATTTATTTGAAATTTTTACTTAATCATTCAAATAACATTTAAATAAAACTTCAAATTTCAAATTTAAATAAAACTAAATATACTATTTCAATTTATGTAAACTTGAAATATTCATTTAAATCACTTTTAATCAAAATCAAGTTATAAAATCATATCTTTAAAATCCCAAATTTAATAAATTTTAAATCAAACTTATTTGAGCATAATTCTTAAAAAAAATTCAATTTCAAACCAACTTCTATTTCTCTTTCCAACCTGAAATTTATTAAAATCATTATAAACTCTATATTTGAAAATATAAATTTTATATAAATACTTAAACATATTCAATATTAATTAAACAACTTTATTAAATCAACTTTGATAACTCAAATCTTATTATTAAACTTATTTTATATATAATTTAAAATAGAAAAATTGTAAGTAAAGTCTTAAAATTTATAATTCTAAAACTAACTTATAATTTTAAAATTTTCAAAATATATGATTTAAAAATCAAATTTTAAACCTTTTATAAAAATAACATATATATATATATATATATATATATATATATATATATATATCTTAAAACCAATATTTATTAAAACCAAAATATTCATTTCAAAACCTTGGAAATCATTTCAAAATATATATATTGACCAACGGTGTCTGTATATAATTTTCTATCCTATGGTCAAGTGATACCAATACTTATCATTTCAATCTGCAATTTAAATATATATACGGGTATATATCATTTCAACCCACAATCCTAAATTCAATTCAATGAAAATCGCTTGGGTTTATCATTTCAACCCATAACGATTTTCTCCTATTCTACAGATCGTTCGGTTATGTATCATTTGAACCCACAGGAAATTCTAAACTAACAGGGAACTTGCAGAGTGATAATAGATATAATAATAATATAACAGGCATATACCATCAATATAAATAACAGATAATGGTGTCTGATGTCACAGGTGAACAGCTACAGACAATAGCATACATATAGCAATGTAAATAACTAACATCAACATATTTCAATTGTCGTTTCAATTGAAATCAAATTTAACAAATATAAGAACATTAATCGTGGGTGATTGCTCACATTTTGAAGCTAGATAGATTTGACAAATAAAGGAGCTACGAATTCCAAAGAAATGCTAGATGAACATGATTCTATGAAGTAAACAGGCATGACGGACAAAGCTGATAAATTGGAAACTGATGAGAACTAATCAGACTCGGTTTTGATGTAAACTGAAAATAGGTACATTATTATTTATATTCAATATTTTAATTTAAGACAAAGATTAAAATATTATAAAAATTTCTAAATCATTATTCTTAAACTCAATCATTAAAATCAAAGATTTCTATTATACTTAAAACCATTACCCAAAAAAATTCTTAAACACATCTGAATAACTATTTTAAAACCGAATAATATATATTTATATACCATATGTAATTTAAGATAAAATATATATATGGCTCATATAAATTTATGTATATAAAATCAAACATTTATATAAATTCAGATTTGAGCCGACATTACCTTTACAACAACAAAAATGTAGCATCAGAACATAAATACTCTATATAACATGTATATATTATATTTAAGTCAGTATTGACTATAAAACAACACATATATATTAAAACATACATATTTTTATACTTTCCAAACTATTGATATTAATGTAAGTATAACATATTATATAAATATATATTTGGAAGTCAAGCTCACGTAATTGTTTATCAACTAATATATATGCTTATATTGACGGGTATATAACCAATATAGAAACTTTCATACATATTATATTTTTAAGATCGATATTTATTATCAATATAAACTTATGTTATTATAACATATGCGTAAACTCGAGCATGCTATATAAACTTGTGTAGACTAATAAATAAGAACAACCATATTAAATATAAAATAATATATCACATAACTTATATAATACATGCCATAACATGGATGTAACTCAGTAAACATATATACTTATACGGTTGTAAATATATACTTCCTTATATATAATATAATATACATATCAAACACCTATATACAACAACCTTTAATAATATATATACTATTATATTGAAAACTTTTAAAAGCCCCGTTGCTTCAAAATCCTATGTATAAACCATATCTTCAAACGTTATAGTTTTCCAATATTTATAGTTTATAAACTAAACTTATATATATACATAATGTCATTTACTGAAATATATATACTGTCAAACTTTATATATAACTAACATTTTATATTGGAATACTGACATATATTATTTATACCAAAATCTATTTTTAACACAACATTACATATTTTAAAACAATATAAACTAATATAAGTTGTTATATCATACCAAAGAAGCAAAGGTGAGGACACGTACAAAGAAGCTTGCGAGGAGGTGGAGGGCAGACGACGGTCGAAAGTCGCTCAGCCAAGGAGGAGAGCTCGAGTGATGGTGTTGGAACCGTGGCGGAGGGACGGCGAAGCATTGACATAAGATGAAAAGGGGAGATGGGTGATTGCATGGTGCAACGGCCGATGCTGTTGAGAGGCGAGCCATTAAATGGAGGGCGGTGAAGCTTGTAGGCAAGGTGCTTGCCGATGTGGAGCATAAGGCAGTGGGTAAAGGAAGAACAACGTAAAGAAAGGAAAGCAGGCGTTGAGTAGTAGGCAACAAAAATGTATAAGCTAATTTTTTTTCTTTATGTATAGTATAAAATATGAGTTGGCTTTAGGTGGCAATAGGAAGGCAAAACGAACAAGAAATAAATGTATTGAAGTAGAGAAAAGAAAAGGCAATGAATTACAGATCTGGGAATAATAAATGTTACGGCTGTTTGCTAACCAATAGTTAGATGGATGAAAAGAAAAGAAACCCAAGATATTTTAAAATGGGTACCGATACAGTCCAATATTTTACATATTTCACAGTGTATTGGACGTCGAAACACACAAACGAATATACTATGGAGATCAGTATGACGATACGATAAAAACGGTATACAGATATCAGTGGTACGATCATCGTATCAAAAGTCGATAATCGGTACCGAAAATCATGCTAATTTTCCAGAAATAAGATATGCGGGGCAATAGCAATCTAAATTTGAAGAAATGAAATATGACGTCTCACTCAAAAGATGATTTACAAATTTATTGTATAAAAATATTCATGTTTGGAAAACATTTTATTATCATCAATTTTTAACCGATTTGAATTGAAATAACATTACACAATAAAATAAACTTCCATATTTATGATCAAAATTTACCATTTGCTATGTTTAATTAGACGTATTCCAAATATTAAATTCTTATTTAAAAATTTTATTATTTAAAATTTCACAAATATTTAGTTAATCACATTACTAAAACCATTAAAATTTACGGGTCATTACACGTATATATCTCATATCTATCACGATGTACAATGTTGCGTTGATGTTATATGTTTTTCCTAATGTTATATGACTCTTACCTAGAGGTTAATATTTGATTTTAATTATTTCTAACACTAGGAGGTTCGTCATTTTTGGTGCTTGTACGTCACATAGCTCTAAATGGAATTATTTTTGGGTGTCAGGAATGTTGGGTCTTCACTCATCAATAGCTCAAGATATAAATCGATTAAGAGCAATTACCGTTACATTGAGACTCTACATTTCCTTCAAGCTCTTGGATATTTGCATGTTCTATGTCAAGTAAATCTTATCATAATATGATCAAATTCCTTTGGTGTTCATTACATAACCAAAAAAATTACCTGATTGAATGGAAAACAAACCTTTCTTAGGACTAAGCTTCATATTGATCCTTCGAAGGATGTCAAATGTCACCTAAATCTTGCATGTTCTCCTCTTCCTCTTAAATACTTAGCGACATGTCATTCACATAGACTTCCATGGACCTTTTAATTTTCTTTGTGAACATTCTACTTACTAATTTTTAATAAGTCGCCCTCTCATTTCTTAAGCCAAAGGGCTTCATCTTATAACAAACAAACCCATCTTGTTGATGAAAGACATGTGCTTCTAATCCGACCCATATACAGCTGTCTAATTATACCTTGAGTAAGCATCCATAAAAAACAAGGGCTTGTGCCCACTGGTTGTGTAATGCTCTACCTTTATGCCCATATTACCAAGAATATTACAAGAAATATTATCGAGTAATATGGCAAATAAAGCTGATTAGGAGCGGCCATCCGTACTATTGCTTTAGGCAAGTATTGATACGTCGAATTATGTGATTTTTTTTCTTTTCCTTGTGAGAAAGGATTCAACATATACAATCCAGGTGCAAACCAATAATATAGTGACTTACTATAATTCAGAACAATATCTCACATAATATACAACACAAAATCATAAATTGCAATAGAAATATAATACAACAATTTTCTCTTTATAGTTTAAGTCTACAAAATGAAATACAAGAATTTCATATACAAATACGTACATGCATACACTATGAAAGATCTAAACATATACAAGACTACTCAAGTCCACACTATTACCAAATTGACAACAAATATAAATATAGGACTAGCATCTCTAAATTGACTCTATCATGAAGATAATACTTCATATATCTACATTAGCTGGCCCAAATCCAAAGTCACCGAGTCCCTATACATGTCAAGTCTCGGTCTGACCCGAGTATTATAATAATAATAAATGGTTCATACCATCTCTAAATATCCCAAAGGGTGGGGAATATATAATAAGCATGCATAAACATCAAAGATACAAAATCCATATAGAGTTAAACACTAAATATCATAAGGTCTCGCCATAAAATCATCCATTAACAAACTAACATAAAACACAAGGCATGATGATAATAACTACATAATATGCCATATGTAAATAAAAGACAACAATATCAAATCACCATGTCATTAGAGCCTCTCATGCCTATCAACAACAATTATCTCAAATATGGTGATAAGGAATTCTCTAAAATCACAAATACACAAAAGATTGAATAAAAGCAAGTAAAACTCTGGTAAGTATAAGACGGCTTGGAAGTAAGTCAAAACCCAAAATACTAGCATAAAAGCAAGTCACAAGTCATAAAATCATAAAGAAAAGCACATCACAAGTCATATAAAAAACAAGCATTTTGCAAGCTATAATAATAGACACGCTCTTCGCGCGCTAACATAGATGACATGCACATCATAATTTGGATAAGACAAGCAATTCACAAGTCAAATCAATAAGCTAGCATAATAGACAAGCACTTCGAAAGTCAACACAAGAGACATGCACTTCACATGCCAACACAAGAGATAAGCACTTCATAAGTTATAACTCGCTTATAAACGAGTATCCTAAGATGGGCATGAAAACCCATTTAATCCACTTGTAAATTCATCATACAAAAACGAGCATGAAAACTCACTAGAGTAAGTGTTCTATACTTATGAATAGTAATCATTCGAGTAGCGACCGTATGTCCCATACCACATGGGTTTACTCAAACATTTACTAAATTTTAGTAAACTCTTCTCGATAAATGTAATATATTCTCGATTAGTAACTAACTAAGTATCATCCAATGTCCAAAACAACTTTGCGATACACAAATATTTACTAATGATTATATATTCTACTTAATAAAAATATTCAATCGAATAACCAATAAAGTAATACAAATGTTCCATACCACTTGTATTGCTAAATCATATAATTAAATTTCTCATTAAACGAAGGTAGAAATTGCAAGAAAGCCATAATTCCCAAACATCAAACAAGAATGCCCAAATAGCATATAAATAGCCAAAGGCTAAGCACCACAGAAGTCAATATGAGTCTCTAGTTTTGGAAAGCAAATAATAAAATTTTATCTTATAGAAAAATGATTTCTAAAATACTTTATATATAAAAATACTTACTTTCAAACTTCTCACTTTAAAATCCATAAATTTATTTATTATTCAACTATTCATCATTTGATAAAACATACTATAAATCTGAGTAGATGTAAAAATATATTTATATATATAGTTGTTCCAAAATCCCATTAAAAGATATATATTTCAACAAACTATATTACAAAAGCCATATGGATATACAACTATTTGTTTAAAAATAGCATAGGTTAATATTTCAAAGCCATACTTTTAAATCATAAACTATTTCCACAAACCATACTTAATATATAAAATTACTTATTATAACCATTTATAAAAAGGAATTAAACTAATTTGAAACAAGTTTGAAATTGTAAATAATAATAAATAATTTAGAAGACACTTTTTTGAAATATGCTTGAAACCAAATCAGCAAGACTATAAGTTTAAAACAATAATTTTCAAAACTATTTTCTTGAATCGTTGAAAATAACTATAAATTTATTCTAGCCATAAGCAAGAATTTTAACCTATAATTCTTCACAAAAAAATCAAACAGGAGAATCAAAATTATAAGCAATGGATAGCATTTACAAATGTTACGAACACCAAAACAATACAAGAAAACCTAGAGAAAGAAATGCAAACAAAATGGAAACTCAAAAGGGTAAAAAAGAAATGCCTGAAGCACATAGTGCTCCTGTATCAGGTCAGTTAACTGAATCCGTGAATTCAGTCAACTGGACGTATGTCCTGGAGCTAAAAGCTTCAGGTCATCTCTTTCAGTCAATTGAACCCATGATTTAGTAGAATGAACACAAATTCCTAGAGCAGATCGCTCTAAATTTTCGTTTATAATCGAATATCATGGAAAACTCAAACGATGCACTCATTTTCAGCAATATTATAAGGTATATAACAATCAAATACTTGGATGCAACACCAAAACAAACATATAAAAGTAAAGTATAACAATTTAGGGGTGATTTCATTCAAGAACAACAAGCGTGTAAGTTGACAGTAAGTAGCAGTTTATAGCAATGCAAAGAACACACAAATAAATCACTAATTTCACAACAATCACCATCCAAGAATTGATTTCAGATTATTATGCAATTAGAATTTTATAGATGGATTATGTGAGGTTTAACTCACCTTTCTTCCTCAATTAGATTTTCCAAACTTTTCATTTTCGGCAAATCCTAGAAATACTTCAAACCCAAACCAAATTAAATACTACAATTGAATAATCAAAAATCTAGAATAGGTTACAAATTCATTACCTTAATTAAATTGGATTTTCTAGCAATTGATTTCTGTTTTTATTTTTTGATTTTCTTCTAGGTTTAAAGGAGAACTCGTCTTTCTTCATTCTTTTAGGTTTTGGTTTACTAGTTTTTGAGAATGAATGTATAGTTGGAAAAGAGGAGAATTCCTCCTTAGTAAAAATTGTTATTAGGCGTAGATTTTAAATTAAACCCAATAACAAAATAAAACTTATTTCTGTTATTTCTTAACACTCACTTTTTTTTTAATTTACTAATAATAGGCCTCCTAAAACAAAATGCTTAAGAGCACAAAACACTACCCGACATTCATATAGAGAATTCTTATGTAAAATTTAAAAATGATCACTTATTATATTTTTATATATCCATGTTTAAATAAAATCTTGATAATTTTTTCCAATGATTTCTAACACTTTGAAAATACTAATATTTCTCAATTACACACTTATTTTGAATTAACCATTCTAAAAATATATCTCCATCTTAATAAATTCATATTTTAAATTATTATTTATTTTATTTAAATGACTCAAAAAATAGATTTGTTATAGACATCCCCTCTTAAAGAAATTGCGTCCTCGCAATCCAATTCGAAGAGAAGTCTATAATATATATATATCTTCAAATTTTTATTTTTCTAATTCTTCTTCAATCTTTATATTTTAACCAAACATCACTAGTATAAAAACATTAACTTAACTTAACAATCAAATTTGCCAAAATCTCAACATATCATTCTTCCTTATTTTCCAGATTGAAAATAAGTTCACACCAATATTTCACATTCATTTAATAAAATTATAACACCTTTTTTATAATTTAAAACGCTAGATATTTAGGGTGTTTAAATGATATTCAACCTATTTAAATCTGCTAGAATAAGAATGTGAAATAATTTAAAGACTTCCTTAAATTTATTTCTTATAATCTCATAATTCAATTTCATTTTATTGAAAAAAAAAATTCTTCAAGAATTAATTTTCCATAACATGAAAAATCACAAAGATTCAACCAAACTCAACTTTTAAATCTTTCTAACTCAAAATTCTATAATTGAATTCGATAATTAGGAAAACCATTTTAATAAAAAGTTACATACGTAATCAAACCAAAAGAATTTTTTTCACTAAAATAAAATATTTATTTTATCTAACTTCATTTTGGAAGAATTATTTTCATGATTATAAAATTTAGATTAGTATCAGTCATATCCTTACACAAAAATTCAAATTCATTCAAAAAAAATACCTCTTATCTAGCTTCACAAAAGAACTTCAATATATCTTATTGTTATTTGTAAAGCTATTTTAATTTAAAATATTCTCATTAATTTGTCATACCAAATTCAACATCCATCTCAATCAAAATGACAATTAAATCAAAATCGCAACAATTATCAAGTGTACAAGAGATGTAAGAACAGTTCTTCACATGTCCAATAGTAAAGGCAAGGACTTCACCTGTCTGTACAAATGACTGCTCTTATCAAGTCTAACTAAGGCAAGCACTTCGTTGTCAACACAAAAGACGTCTATTTAATTATTCACGAAGAATAAGAATGGGAAATAATTTGAAGATTTCCTTTTATTCGAAATCATCATAGTGTAAGATTCTAGTTTCTTTTCAAATTAATTTCCTCTTTTAAACTTCGAAATTTTACTTGCGCAAATTCGTACATCTTTTATTCTAACTTTTTATAAGTTGGCTCATATATAAAAATTAACATCCATTTAAATCATAGAATGAGATACACAACAAATCAATGCATCATGCAAAACTCATCTTAGCGTATGTATTAAAAATAAACATACACAATTTACATATATCCAATAATTTAATGACGTTGCCTTGTCATCTATTTGTAGTGAACCACTTTTTCAAATGGCTATGATGTTTATCACGAAATCAACATTTCCTTGCCATTGATCTCTGCTATTGCTAATGTTCGGTGGCAACACACGACATCTAAATCAATACTTATAATGCATTTCATTGTTTTGTTTTAATTTTCTATGCCACCAAAAATTTAAACACACAATACTTGTAGATAAAATTTTCCTTCTTAATTTATTTTCCAAAAATATCTTCTTTCAAAATAACCATATAGCTCATAATATTTCTTTTTAAAATATTATTTACATTCAAGAGACATTCTTTTAAAATTATCACATTTGTATATAAATATATTTTCCAAATATTTATCCCATTTTACAATAATATTTAACTCACTTAAAACTTTATTTCTTTCTTAAATATTATTTACAACTCATTCATAGTTATTTATACTTTATATATTATAACTCAAAATTACTGTATCTGACTGTCTCGTCAAAGCGTTTAAGAATCCCTCTCGACACCGTGGTGTCCCAAGTCTCGACCAATATTCATAGATCATTTAACGGGCAATTGAGCATAGAACTAATTCAAAAATTTATAAATTTCTATACTCTCATACAAATGAAAATCCACCAATCGCAATTCAATAATGCAACCATTCATCTAGGAGTACCTCACGCAATCAAACATATATAAACATATAATTACTATGCTCAACCGAAAAAGTCTATCAGTTTCTGGTGCGAAATTCTGATCACGAATAGATCAGGATACTACTACACAACACTAATCTTTTTAAAATCATTTTATAATATTAATTTTGAAAAGTATTCAAAAAATTTACAAATACGTCCCAATGATTATTCCTAATAATCATTTATACTTATATTCTAAATAAGAAATAAATCCTAACTTCTACCCGGCACACCTAAGGGGCGAAAATCTAAGTTTGTCTATGCCAAGATTCGTGTTTCTTACATTCTATATAATTCTAAACCTTATCTCTGATACCAATTGTAATTCTCCATCTTTATGCCCATATTTCCCAAGAATATTATAGGAAATATTGTTGAGTAATATGGAGAATAAGACTACTTAGTAGCGACCATCCATACTATTGCTTTGGGCGAGTATTGATTCATCGAATTATGTGATTTTTTTTTTTTACTTTTTCTTTAGAGAAAGGATTCGACGTATACAATCCAGGAACAAACCAAAAATACAGTGGCTTACTATAATTTAGAAAAATATTTCATATAATATGCAACATAAAATCAAAAATCGCAATGGAAATATAATACATCAATCATCTCTTTAAATGGTAATTCTACAAAATGAAATACTAGACTTACATATACAAATATGTACATGACTATGAAAGATCTAAACAAATACATGACTACACAAGTCAACACTACAACAAGATATGCAACAAATATGCATATAGGACTAGCATCTCTAAATGGACTCTATCACAAAGACAATACTTCATATATGTATATACTCCAACTAGCCCAAATGCAAAGTCGCCGAGTCCTTGTACCTGTTAAGTCTCGCTCTGACCCAAGTATTATAAAAATAATAAATGGGTCAGTCTATCTCTAAATATCCCAAAAGATGAGAACATATAATCATTATGCATAAACATCAAAGACATAAAATCCATATACTATAAAACACTAAACGTCCTAAGGTCTCATCATAAAATCATGTATTAATGAACTTGCATAAAACACAAGGCATGATGATAATAACTACATAGTATGCCATATTAAAATTCAAAAATACCAAAACACTATTTAACCAAAACCCCTCATGCTTGTCAATGGTAATCATCTCAGATATGGTGATAAGGAATCCAATCATTGAATATATAACTACACAAAAGACTGTATAAAAGCAAGTCAAACTTTAGAAAATATATGATCGTTTGGAAGTATGTCAAAACCCAAAAAACTAGCATAAAAGCAATGCACAAGTCATAAAATCATAAAGACAAGCATATCCCAAGTCAAAGAAAAAGCAAGCACTTTGCAAGCGATAATAATAGACACACATTACGTACGCCAACACAGATGGCATGCACTTTACAAGTCAGATAAGACAAGCAATTCACAAGTCAAATCAATAAGCTAGCTAATAGACAAGCACTTCACAAGTCCACACAAGAGACATGCACTTCGTGCACAAACACAACAGATGAGCACTTCGCAAGTCATAATTCGCTTTTAAACAAGTATCCCAAGATGGGCCTAAAAACCCATTTAATTCGCTTGTAAATGGATCACACACAAATAAGCATGAAAACTCACCAACATAAGTGTTATATACATCCGAATAGTAATCATTCGAGTAATGGTTGTATATCCCAACCATACGGGTTTACTCGATTATTTACTAAATGGCAGTAAACTCCACCCGATAAGTGTAATGTACTCTCTTTAGTAACTAAGTGATTATCTGCAATGTCCTATAACCACTTTGCGATAATTAAATATTTACTAAACAATCATAAATTCCACTTGATCAAAATATTCAATCGAACAGTCCAATAATTAACTGATAAAGTAATACAAATGTTCTATACCAATAGTATTACTAAATCGTTTAACTAGATTTCTCATTCGAATAAAGGTAGAAATTGCAAGAAAGCGATAATTCCCAAAAGTCACAGAAGAATGCTGAAATAGCATACAAATAGCCAAAGGCTAAGCATCATAAAAGTCAATATGAGTTTCTAGTTCTAGAAAGCAAGTAATATAATTTTGTCTTATAGAAAAACGATTTCTAAAATACTTTATATATATAAATACTTAATTTCAAGCTTCTCATTTTAAAATCAATAAATTAATTTATTATTCAACTATATATATTTATTCATCATTTGATAAAATATACTATAATTCCGAATAGATGTAAAAATGTATTTATATATAATTGTTCCAAATTGCCACTAAAATGATATATAGTTCTACAAACTATATTCCAAAAGCCATATAGATAAACAACTAATTGTTTAGTAATAGCATAGGTTTATATTTCAAGGCCATTTTTTAAAATCATAAACTATTTCTACCAACCATACTTAATATAAAAAATTACATATTATAACCATTTATAAAAGGAATTAAATTAATTAAAAAAACTAGTTCGAAATTGGTAAATAATAATAAATAATTTAGAAGGCACTTTCTTGAAAATGCTTGAAACCAAATGAACCGGACCATGAGAATTGAAAATAATAATTATCAAAACTAGTTTCATGAATCATTGAAAACAACTACAAATATATTCAAGCCATAAGCAAGAATTTAACCCATAATTCTTTACAAAACAAAACCCAAAAGTAAAATCGAAGCATATGCAATGGATAGCATTTAGAAATGCACGAACACCAAAAAAAGTACTAGAAAACCATAGTGCTCCAGATACATATGTGTTCAATCAATAGGCAGAAAAACATATAGTTAGAGCACATAGTGCTCCAGGTATTAGGTCAGTCGACTGAGCCCATGGTTTCAGTCTGGATCCATGGGTCCAGTCAACTGGATGTATGTGCTGGAGCTATAAGATCCATCCCATCTTGTTTAATACTAAATCTATGGTTCCATCGATCGAGCACATAGTAGTTCACTCTAGGTTTTCATTTCCAGTCGAACATCAAGGTAAACTCTAGCGATGGACTCATTTCCGTAATATTATATGTATATAACAATCAACTACTTGTATGCAACACCAAAAAACATATAGAAGCAAATTATAAAAATTTAGCGGTGTTCATTCTATAACAACAAGCATTAAGCTGATAGTGAGTAGCAGTTCATAGCAACGCAAACAGCATATAAATAGACCAAAAATTTCACAGTCAATCACCATTCAAGAACTGATTTTAGATTAGCATGCAATAAGAAGTTTAGAGATAGATTTTGTGAGGTTTAACTCACCTTTCTTCCTTAATTAGATTTTCCAAACCCTTCATTTTCAGCAAACCCTAAAAATAACTCAAATAAAATAGAAATCAATTTAAATACGGCAAACTGAAATTGAATAATAAAAATGCTAGAGTAGGTTACAAAATCATTACCTCAATTAAACTGGATTTTCTAGCAATTGATTCTTGTTTTTGTTTGTTAATTTGCTTCTAGGTTTTGAGGAGAACTTGGCTTTCCTCTTCTTTTATCTTTTGGTTTATTGGTTTTAGAGAATGAAAATATAGTTCAGAAAAGAGGAGATCTATGCTTTATTGACTTTGTTGGGCAGTTCAAGTATCGACCTGTCTTGAATTACACATTAGAAAATTCGAGAAGGGGAACTAAATTCTCAAAATTGAATTTCTTTCTCTATTTTCTTTTTCAATAAAGTCCTCCTTACTAAAATTTTATTGGGCTTCGGTTTTAAATTAAACCCAATAAGAAAATAAACCATATTTCTTTAATTTTTTAACACACACTTCTTAATTTCTTTTAATTTACTAATAATAGGCATCCTAAAAAAAGCTCAAGAGCACAAAACACTAGCCCGAATATTCATATAGAGAATTCCTTAAGTAAAATTTAATAATGTTCACTTATTGTATTTTTAAATTTCCATAACTAAATAAAATCACAATAATATTTTTTAATGATTTCTAAAACTTTGAAAATACTAATATTTCTAAATTTCACAATTATTTAGAATTAACCATTGTAAAACAAATATCTCCTTCTTTATAAATTCAAAAATCTGTATTTTGAATTATTTTTTATTTTATTTAAATGATTTTAAAAAAACTGGGTTGTTACGATTGCATTAACGAGACGATCAATTCTTGGCAATCGTGTAACAACCTGTAACGACCCACTATTTCGAACCATTCGGATCCACACATGTCAGACTTGAATTGCTTAAAATATTAGATTGTTAATTTATATTTGGCAAAACTTAGCATATATAGTAAATAAATCAATCATAGAATCATAGACATAGAGTAATATAAACATAAGCAGCAGAAAAGATAAATTGTAGTTCATGAAGCTACTATATAAATAGCAGAGTTTGAAATAAAATACAACTGAATATCTCAAATATAATGTAGTCTCGAATTTAACAGATGACAAGTCTGAACAAGGCAATTGGAAAAGTTGAATAGATAAGACAGATCTTCAAGCGAAGCTCCAATCTCCAAAGGTGAGTCTAAAATGTTATGTCGCTCAGTCTGACCTGAGCATAAAGCAAAGCACAAAATACTCGATTGGAGAATAACATTCTTATATAGTAAATTCAACTCAAGTGAAATGTCAACTGAAATACAAGTAACTTAAAGGATGTTTGGGACAGCCATCCTCCAATGATCCGTGGAACTATCTACTATATAGTAATATACGCTATTATAATATGCCTATAGTAAAGTAAAGTATTAAAATAGCGTTAAGGCGTTACCCTTATCCCCCCTTAACACATTTTATATAATGCCACAGTCTATACAGATACAATAAACTCCACTTGCAAGTGGGCTATCAGGGGGGCACTCCATAGGTAGGACACAAGAAAAACTCGTAGAAGGCGCGATAGGGTATGTGACAAGGCATGCGAGGCAATGCTAGAGTAGATATACCGTTTTGCATATCCAGACTGGTGGTAACGCATAGCAGCTACTACCGCCAACCTCGTGACACACTTCCAACAAAAGCAATAGAATGGTATCGAAGAAATGTGTCTGATTGGAGCAATGACCTCACTTGGCCCGGCGTGGCTCCTGTTCTAGCCACATCAAGCTGACCCACGGGAGTTAGGGATATGTAAATACCATACAGAATCGTCACCAACAATCCTACTTCATTCTGGATTCTCCACCACATACATAATTGTTAAAGTAGTCTTAGGTATTGGCAGAGAGTATGATAATATTCGATCCAGGTCTCTTTAACAACCGAACGCTTATTTGACACCGTGGTCTTTCATTACAAATAGTTCACACTTTATATCAAAATATTATATTCGTTTCAAAACCATATCAAATTTGATATCGTTATTCACTTTAAATAGTATTCATTTTCAGAATCGTAACAATTTCAAATATTATAACACTTTCAAAATCATAACACTTTTGAAATCACAACACTTATGAAATCATAATACTTCCTTAATCATAATAGTTTTGAAATCATAACACATCCGTAATCATAACAGTTTTGAAATCATAACACTTTTTTTTAAATCCATTACAGTTCCAACTTAAACTGTTTAGACATTGAAAACAGTATATATATTAAAATAGTTATTAATGAAATTAGTTTATATATATTAAAAACACTTTATATAATAAAATTGGTTTCCTCCAATTTCGCAAGTCAATTCAAATCACCTTAAATTTCAAAATTCAATTTAAATCAATTCTAGTTTAACCATTTCAATTTTAAAGTTAAAGGATTCAATTCAAATTCTCAATAAACTATTTCAATTTTTATCGATTTCAAATCCAGGTTTGAACTATCACTTCAATTTTAATAAGATTCAAGTTTAAATATTCAACATTTAAAATATAAATTTCATTTATATTTCAACATTTTAACTTAAATTTTATTCAAATTGGAAAGTATTTACTAAATCATTTTTAATAACAATTAAATAAAATCTCAATTTATAAATTTAAAAACAATGTTAAATATTTAGTCTCAAATTTATTTAAAGTTGAGAATATTCATTTAATCACTTTTTATCAAATCAAGTTATAAATCATATCTTTTGAAACCTCCACAAATCAATAAGTTTAAATCAATTCTTAATTAAATTTAATCATTAACCAATTTAAATTTCAAGTAAGCATTAATTTATCTTCCCAACCTTATTATTAAAGTTATAAAACATCCGTTTTTACAATAATAATATAAATTTAAATACATACTTAAACATATATCAATTAGATTAATTTTTTATTAAACTAAATTCTTATTATTAAATGTATTTTGTATTGTATCTTATTTTATATATTTTTAGAATAATAAAATTATACGAAAAAAAATCTTAAAAATTATATTTTCAAAACTAACTTATAAATTTAAATTCCTAAAACATTAATTTTAAAAATCTAGATTTTATACATATATAAAAATAGCCTGTATAATATTCTATTTTAAAATCGATATTTATGAAAACCATATATTTCCTTTCAAAACTTTGGAATTTTTCAAAATATAGACCAACGGTGTTCGTATATATTTTTCTATACAATGGTCAAGTGATACGGATATTTATCATTTTATTCCGTAAATTAAATATCTACGAGTATATATCATTTCAACCCGCAATCCCAAAATTTAAAATCAATGAAAATTGCTTGGATTTACCATTTCAACCCATAACGATTTTCCCCTATTCTACAAGATCGTTCAGGTATATATCATTTCAACCCATAGGGATTTCTAAATTAACAGGGAATTTGCAGAGTGAGAATATATGATAATAATATAACACATCAACAACAGACATATATCATCTGTAACAAATTAATAAAATAAATACAATAGGATATAGTGTCATGTATCATAGTTGAACTATTGCAGATATTGGCATTTCTTATTTAACAATCAAATAACTAGCAATTTAGATTTAAGAGCATATTTCAACTGTCGTTCCAAGTGAAATCAAATTCACTAAATATAATAATTTTAATTGTGAGTGGTTGCTCACCTTTCGAGGTTAGAGAAACAAGAAGATAACACGAAATGCACACGGACATAGACATGACTAGTGGGACAACGACAAGCTAGGAATTTGCTGCGACAAATTCGATATTGAAAATGGTAAATCAAGATGGAATAGAGATCGTTGAAACAAATATATGTATACACACACACAACTATAGTTTTAAAAAATCTTAAAATTTTAAAACACGTATTAAAAATAAAATCTTTACAATATATATATATATATATATATATATATTTATATATTTGTAAATCGGTATATAACATATATGAATATGTCAAAATCAACATCTATATATGTTCCAAGATCATTATTAAATTTAACACATATACTTCTATAATATATATATATATATATATATATATATATATATATATATATATATATATCTTATATTTAAAATCAATACTCACATATTAAAATCAACCTACTAATATTTATCCACAATCTACACTGTCAATATGTCTACTATATATATATATATATATATATATATATATATATGAAGTAAAAAAATTAAATATAAAATAAACAGATCATACAACTTTTAGATATAGCTTATACGTATATAACAAGATGGCGTAGACAATACAATATACTAACTTATATATACATACATACAATAGACTTATGTATATATACATATAAATAAACTGATTTTATACGTAAAACTATATATCTTCCAAAATCAAAATATCCATATATTTAAAAAAATCAAACACATTTCAATATCAGAATATAAATATATAAATATATAATATATTTTCAATGCCTAAACAGAAATCAAATATCAAGTGCAACTTATAATATATAGTTAATTTATATTTATGTATGTACGTGTGTGTGTGTGTGTGTGCGCAAACCTATACCTGCAAGCTTGAAAGAGCAGCAACAAACATGCTATAGGTTCGGGTTTTTGAAGGAATGTGAGGTGGAGCACTAGCACTTGGGTCTGTAGTGCAGTGCCATCAGGATGGTGATGGTCGGATCTAAGGTGGAGGATCGGCTAATTCAGGCATTTGGGTTGGCACTTGATCACGCTAGTTGTTGTGCTTGGTCGGCGACTTCTGCTAGGGGAATGAATGGGGTCTTTGTCGTTTGCGGTGGGTAATAGCGAAGTAATAGCGAAAGGCTATTGCAGTGGAGAGGTGGAGCGGTTGTAGGTGTAGGCTAGTGGTTCGGTGGTAGGTAGCGTGGCTCGGTTGATGGTCGGACATGGGTTGAAGGTGGGGTTCGCAGTGGCCGAAATGGTGAGGTTGGTGGGGAAAAAGTGTTAGCTATGGTGAATATCATGCTTAAGTGAGATTCATGGGAGGAATGGAAGAGAAGTTGCACGTTGCGGAGGCAAATACAAGGCCGAGCACGGTGGGAAGGTTCATGCGGAGGAGCGACTACAAGATTGCTAGGTCTCGGCAATAAAAAGGGGAGCAAGGACGAGCAATTTTTTTTTCAAAATGGTACTGCTGAGGCTTGAAGGAGAGGCGGCAAGGACAAATATTACTTTATACATATATAATATATTATATCTTCACAACTGGAAAGGGCAGACAAAAATATGAATACGAGCAAGCAAAAGTGGAACAGACAAAAAAGAGAAGGGAACGTGAGCAATGGAGATGAGCAGGTGGGTAAAGCAAAATGAACCAGCTAAATCTTTATAAATGAATATTATATAATTTGTTATATTCTCACATGAAGCACAAAAGAACATAAGTCACCAGCCATGAGTTGTTGAATATGGCAGAATATTAAAAGTCAAAATAAATTTCTGAGAAAAAAAGGAAACTATTAATACATAGTGGATATGTGAAAAAGAAAAAGTCATGACAGCTGAATTCACTAATTATCAATAGCTAAAGGCCAATTAATTTACATGGTACAAAATGAAGGGACGGGGAAATCAAAAGTTTAAAACGGTTACCGATACAGGTACCATTTTCATAGATTTCACCGCGTACCGGACTCCGAAACACACAAATAAATATGCCGCGAAGATCAGCACGAAGAGATGAACAGAACGATACACAGATATCAGCGATATGACCAATCCTATTAAATGTCGATATTCGCTGCTGGAAATGCTGCTAATATGACGAAAATAAGATAAACGAAGGTTGAGAAATCCAAATTTGACGAAACGAAAGATGACGTTTCACTTAGTAAATTATAAACATTTTTATTATGTAAAAATATTAAGATTTAGAAAACATTTTATTTTCATTAAATTAACTGATATTAAATTGAAATTGAAATTTACACAACAGAATTAACATTCATATTTTCTGATGAAAATTTACCATTTGCTAGGTTTAAATAGTCGTATTCCAAATATCAAATTTTTATTGCTAAATTTTATAATTTAATTTCAAGCAAAATTTTAGTTAATTACATTATAAAAAACGTTAAAATTTACAGCTGGTTACACTCTCCCCCACTCAAAACTTTTAGTCCCCGTAAAGGAAGGAGGTAGGAGAACAGAAACAACCAGAAGAAATGATAGATTTGAAGTACACAGTATTAGATATAATAGTTAATTTTAAAGACATGATTTTTTTTATTTTTTCATATTTTTAAATTGATTAATTTTCAGCTAATTTGGTTTCAATCCATTTTATTTAAATCAATATTTGTTCATTATAATCATATTCTGTTGATTCATTTTGATTTATTTCAATCAACAGATTTGATTTCAAGTTTCAGTTTATTAATATTTATTTCATAAATTTCTTCCAAAATAAAATTTATTTGATTTAACTCATTTATTAAATCTATTTATCTTCAGTTGAGTTAATTCCACTAAAAATTCAATTTCAACTATTCTTAAGTCCATATTTATTTACTTAAATAGTATTTTTCTGTTATTGTCTAATTTATTTCACTCACATTATTTGTAACATCAATTGAATGTATAAAAATCATTATAGCAATCAAATTTTATTTATAAATTTCCCTTAACAAAATCTTATTTTTGAGCATATTATTTAAAAATTGCATATTATTCAATTACATTCAAAGCCTTTCCGGGCAAGTTTTATAAATGATTCTAATGTAATTAAATATTATGCAAATTTTTCTTCAATTTCAACATTTTTATTAAGCAAGATTTTATTTTGAACCATTTTTTCTTTAGTTTTCTCTTGTACAACCTTCAATTTTATACATCCACCTTAACATTTTCAAATTTTAAATATTTTAGGTAAGTTATATATATTAGAATGAAATTTAGTATTATATACATATATATTTTATAAATCAAATCGTACACAAGAAATTTTGATCAACACTATTTTTCCAAAACAAAAGTGTAGCAAAGCTACTAAGTGGTCTCTCCACTCCGAAACTCGAAAATGAATGTCAATGATGCTGCAGTCATCATGAAAATTATTTTCCAGTGACAAAGTAGGAGAGTTCTGACTTATTTCTTTTAAAATTCTTTGAATACAATTTTCATTCAAAATATATTTCAAAACTTTGAAAACCAAATACTGAAAAGCACCGAAAATTTAATTCTCAAATCCCGAATTTAAATTTATTTCATTTGCAAATTAGATTTGTAAACCACGTCTATAAATTTCACCTCTTATAACATACAATAATAATTAATGGGTTAAGGGTTTTTAAAAAAACACTAAATGATAATCTAGTATTATCATTTCTAATTCTAGAAAATTACACCTTTATATATAAAATATAATTATACAAAAAATGTCATTTATCAATTTCGAAAACAATATTGGGTCAGTTTGCCCTGTTCCAGTGTTTTGGAATTCCTACAGATAGCGTTAACTAGATGAATTGATCGAAACCCAAAATTCAAACTTACCAACTCAAACAATCACAATATAAAACATTTTATATAAATTACAAAATACACTTCCTCATAGGATGATTCAAGAATGGGTTTCAAAACAATAGTAGAGATTTTAAATTTAGATGAACCCTAGTCAAAGAGAATTCTAACTAAGTAGATAGGCTCGAAAGGAAGATAAAGTAACTAAATTACCGAAGGAATGATGAGTAGACTTACATCGCGGCGATCTTAACCGGGTCGATCTAGATTTCAGGAATAAGATTGATGCGGAAATTGTAACGACCCGTAAATTTTCGATAATAAAATTTGTTATTTTAACAAGATTTTGTAATTTAATTTGGAAAGAAATAAAAACTTTAGAATTTAATATTGAAATGAACGCTAAAATGAAATATAGCAATGGCAATTTAAAATTTATTATTAACAATTTGAATAAAATTCTAATAACTGAAGTAGTGAAAGTGGTATATCTGGTTGTAAATTGAACATGAGAAAATAAAAGTAAGTATTGAATTAATTAATGAGATAGCACATTGTTAATAGTAATTGAAGGTGAATTTAGGTAATAATGTTAATGCAAGTTAATAAATAATTAATTTAGGGCGATCCCAATTAATTGAAACCAATTGTAAGGTTATAATTGATTGTAATTAGTAAATTGGGAAATAAATTCAAAGTTATATCAACTGATGAAATATTAAGTAATAAATTGTAATTTGATAGAATCAATGTAGATAAGTAATTGTAATATTTGTTATTTGATAATAGAGTATGAATGGGATTAAATTAGGCAAATGGTGATAATCATTAATCGTTTACCCGTTTATTTAATCTATTGAATTAGATCCAAATCCATTGCAATTAAACGTAATTAAGTACTAAGTTAATATGAATTTAGTTGATGACTATAAACCATTAGGGCAATTAGATATATAGTAATGTTAAATTTATCCATAAGATGATGATTGATTGAATAAAGAGATTGAATGCAAACTGTATGAATTTAATTGACATTAAAAATAATTTATTTGAATTTACTTAAATTGAAGGTAAACACTATAAATTTTGCAATAAATCCTTATTCGATGGATATGGAAACTTGGGTTAATGAATCGGGAGTTTATTTGTAATCAGAAATGATAGAAATGGTAATTATTTAAATTTGGATTGGAGAAGTGATTAATTAATTTAATATTAATTATTTAATTAACTGGAAAATAGCCATTTTGGCCACTGACTTGGATTTTGGCAAAACCAGTTTCATTGGATCCGTAACGGTGAATTATTGTAGGATTTTAAGTTTCATAGCCATCGGACTTGTCGTTTGATCGTACGGGCTCAAACACCTAGAAATCGATTTAATTGAATTTGAAATAACTTGATTTTTAGTATAACTTCTTCATACGATGGAATTTTGACTTGAAACCTGTACCATTGCGTTTAAAATATTCAAAAACATATTTTTCGATATATGGGTTGACCCATTTCAGCTCCGAATCGAAACGGGCTTTCCGGGTCAATTATCGTTCAAAACCCAAACCAATCGGGCCCATTACTTTCTATTTTGTTCTACCTACATATATCGTTATAAACCCTAGCAGCCTTTCTATTTCTCATTTATGTACATATAGAAACTTCTGTTGCTCCTCTTCCTCAATGGCTGTAAACCGTAAATTTTCCAATTCGATTTTAATTCAAAATCCAACAGCAAAATTTCAAACTCCTCAATTAAGATCAAATTTTATATCAATTTGAAGATCTCGGCGAGCGTAACTCAGATCTGCAATTCGTTTTTCATTTTGGGTTATCGTTTGATCAGTAAATATCAGAAAAGTCTGGGTCGTTCATTGCACGTTGATGAACTTCGGTTGATCGTCAATTCGTTGACACAGTATGGTGGAGTGGACTGCACCAACTGTAACAGCCCACTATTTCGTACCATTCAAATTCGACAATAAATTTAAAACAAGTTAAGCTTGAATAGTTCAAAACAATAGATTGTAAATAAATTAGGAGCAAATGAAATCAAACCACAGAATCACAGACACAGATATCAGAAAACTCGCAGCGGAATTTAAAATACTTAATGGTTCATGAAGCTGCTAAAAATAGTCTCACACAAATAAACATTACATAGTCTTTAATCTCAAATATAGTTTAAAACATAAATAGAAAATCCAAATATCCCATAGTCTTGATTACATAAATAAGATAACGGACTGAAAGTTTGCCGGCAGCTTGAAAGATCTATAGAAGTCCTAGCTCCGGGATGAAAGCTGAACTGCAACTCAGACTGACCCGAGCATAAAATAAAACATAAACACTCGAGTCAGGACATACATACTTAGATAGTGTAAGCTAATTCAAGTGTACTGTAATATAGAGCAAGTAACTTAAAGGATGCTTGGGACCGCCCATCCTCTAAGGATCCGTTAAACTATTTACTATGCAGTAATATTCGCTATTATAATAATGTCTATTAGTAAAATAAACTTACTTTAAAATAGCATTAAGGGGTTACCCATATATCCCTTAACACACATAATGCCAATAGTCTATACAGTACCTGCATATCTCCTGATCGGGAGACTACGAGAAGATACTCCATAGGTACGACACAAATCAAACTCGTACAGGGCTCGCTATGGTAGGTGACACGGCACAACTAGGCAATGCCAGGGTAGATATACCAATTACGCTTTCGGACCGGTGGAAACGCACAGCGCGCAGCTAACGCCCACCTCGAACAACACTCTCAAATCAAAGGTGCGCACCAAACAATCACAAAAGCAATAGAATGGCATATGAAGAAGTGCGTCCGATCAGAGGTGCTACCTCATTAATCCGTCAATCGCTCCTGTTTTAGCCACCTTATGCCAACTCACGGGAGTCGGGTCCACGTATTTACCTCAAAGAAAACGTCACCACCATCCTACTTCATTATGGAATCTCCATCGCGTACACGGTTGTCAAAGTGGTTTTTGGTATCGACAGAGAGTAAGCCCATATCTGATCCCGATCTCTTTAACAACCAAATGTTATTATAACCCGTGGTTACAACTTTTAAAAATGGTATTGATACTAAAAAATCAAAATAAATTTCAAATACCTTTCAATATCATAGTATCATTTCAAACATCATTTATTTAAACATCAGTCATTTTATAAAATACCATTTAAATCTATTTAATTTATTTAGGGATTAATTGCCTTTCAACTTACATTTAAAAGTTAAATTCTTCCATTCAAAACCATTTAAAGTCAATTCCTTATTTTATTAATTAGATATTAAATTCCAAAATTTAATGCTTTTCCCAAAGATTATTTCTATTAAATTTTATTAAAACAATCAAAATTCAGTTTCCGTAGCACTTATAAAAATGCTACCTAAAGTCATAGGTTAAAACAGTTCATTTACAAAAGACAGCATTTTAGTGCTGTAATAAATTATTAACTTAACAATTAAATTTTTAAATTCCCAAATATAACTTATTATCAATTATTTTACTTAACTAAAATCTCACTTTTAACAAAAATTTAGAATTTCCCAAAATAAGTTATATTTTAAAATTTTACTTAGACTTTAATTTATTTAACATTTTGACTCATTCAAAAATCATTATAAATTTTATAAAATCCTTTAAATACATTTTAAACCAGAATATTATAAACTTTCCATTTAAAAATATTTTTAAAACATTTCAGAAAAATATTATATAAACCACGGGTCTGTATATAGTTTTCTAGCCTAGGTCAAGTGATACGGATATATATCATTTCAATCCGCAATTTACAAGGAAAACCCGGGTTCTATCATTTCAAACCGCAATCCCAAGTTAAATAATAAATAATTAAATAATTAAATAATTAAATGGATAAATAATTATCGTTCAGGCCTATCATTTCAGTCTATAACGATCTCAAATTTACAGGGAACTTGCAGTGATTAACAGTAAATAAGCATTAAATAGTATAACTGCAATAATATCAAAATAAAAAAACAACTGATGATGTGTCAATTAATAATGGGGTTTAACATCATACGTTTATATCACAAGAAGATAAAATTTAATAAAATAAATTTACAGTTACACTTGTGATAAATTCACAGATATATAGGTATGTTTGTATGAAATACTCACCTGAATGCTGTAGAAAAATTGATTCCCAAACGATGGTAATACTCGAAAAAAAAAACAAAACGTACAGAAGCACGATCAAACTGATGCGGAGGCTGCAACCAGATTTTATTTTTGAAAAGGAAACGAATTAATTTAAACGTCAAGCTAAGTAAAATCTTAATATGAAACAAAAAGGGACGAACAGACAATTTGACCCGTAAGCTCGACCACTCCACCACCCGGCTCATTCCAAAACAAACTCAGCCCGCCCATTATTTTAAATTTATAAATATATAAAATATTTTTTTAAGGCACGTCACGTAACATCTAGTCTAGGTCACCTATCTGAAACATGCACGCATATTCCACTCAGTGGCTAAAACGTTTCAAAGGTGGTGAACGTACTATCTAACTTAAGTACAGGAGGAACAACTTATTGAAAAGGAAAGTGTTCAAGGCAGTAAGGATTTTATGAAGTCACTGCTAAAACCTATCCAAATTAAATGCATGCACGTTACTTTCTTTCCCTTTTTTTTCAAATATTACTTGGAATAATTTTTGCCTTCCTATTCACTTGTACTTATCAAGATTCACTTGCTATTGCTGCTACAAGAGGGCATGGCCCTGCCTATCAAAAAGCATGCACGCATGCATTTTGTATCATGAATTGATATTATATTATTAGCATCAGAAATAAAGATGTTTTTTTTTCTTTTATTCTCTACTTCTCTCCTTTGCTAGTCTATTTTCTCTCTTGTTTTCTATCACTCGGCCAAAGCAACAAAATAAATAAATATGACAACCTAATTCATTCATGCTACACTTGTTTTCAAACATGAAGTGCACGTATGCAGTGATAACCTAGTATAGGTGGGCTCGAATGGAAAAACATGGGATAGGCTCGACAGTAGTGACGGCTAGATCGTAAAGGAGGGGAAGGTAGTGGGGTTGCAGTCCAAGGTGGTGGCAGGCGAGTGAAACAAAAAGAAGACAAAGGAAAGAAAAATAAAAGGAAGAAGGAAAAAGATGTAACTGTCATTACCTGAAGCTCCACAAACACAAGCTAGGAGATGAAGTCCAAGGATGAGGTAAAGAAATATGTTTGTGACAGGTATTTATAAATGAGCTATGCATGTTTTATTTTATGGCAAGAAATCTCATTTGCCTGTAAACGACAAATCTAGGGACGTGTATAGTTTTTATAGGAGCTATATTTTCATTGCTTTGTATGCAAGGAAATAATAAGATGCGCAATCAAAGCATGCAAGTTTTATGGTCAAGGAATTTCGTTTGTTTGCAAATCAATATGCAGAGAAAACGACAGGTCACATTTTGAAATAAATGATTTCAATGCAATAAAAAGGGTGCATGGGTTTTTGTTACTTGGATTATGGGGAAAAACGGTAGAAAATGATTGAACATTCCGAACGTGTTATAAAATAGGAAGCTGCATGATTTTTTCTTTTGAGATTTAGTAATTTCGTTCACACAGGTAGGGATAAGTTGCTTCCATTTAATGTTTATTAATAGAGCTAAAAATGAGGTGAAGTAATAATGCAACGTTTTCAGTATTTAGGTGAAGCTTGCGAAAATTTTGAGTGACCAAAACAGGCATGCAAGCACTTGATTTGTTGATTGGATTTTAAAGGCGGCAAGCAATTATTTTATCCTTGAACGGAATAGAATTTTGGACAAATTTATTGCAATGTGTTTAAATGAGAGAATTGGCCTTTGATAGCTGAGGAAACGGAATGATATTTGATTTCGAACGTTACCTTAACTTATAATAACTTGCGTGAATTTAGAGTAGCGAAGTGGCAATAAATTTCGCATGTGAGTGCGTTGGTTCAGGGAAAGAAAAAGGCAAGCACTAAATATTTAGATGGCGTTGATTTAAGTGGAAGAAAACGTCACTAATTTATGGTTTGGACGTTTTTGAACAAATCTGTTTTATTTATATTAGATAAAAGGAGGTAACGGAGAGGGAAAATTTATTTCTTTCCCTCTTAAAAGAATGCACGCCTACTTATATATTTTTTTATGTAGTTAAGGTAAAATTTTATTTCCTTTCGTAATATTTATCTTTTTCTTTAAAAAGTATACAACAAATATCAGTAGAACAACCGCAAAATAAGTATTGTTCATATATATATTGCGGTGTGAATTTTAAAAATGTGTAGAACCTATGCAAAATATACACCCAAAATTAATGCAAAAGTAACGCTTTTTAATTAACACAATTTTCTATTTTATACGTTATTTATTAAATATCGTACCCTTTAAATGCGTAATTTAACAGTTTCCTTGTACACTATAAATCTTGTTCAAATTTATTACTTGAATAAAAGATAGAATTATGGTTACCTTCTTCTCTGATTACTATTACCATTTACAAAGCGATTTATTATTCAAATGGACAAAATATTACCAATTTTTTAAAGCAAGTAGATAATCCAATCCTTTTATTAAAATTCCAATTAGAGTTATCCTTTAAACAAAGTTAAAAAATTTCACAACTTCCATTTTATACTTAAAATTTTGGGAAAAGATTTAATCAAATTAAAATATATATTAATACAAATTTCAAGGTTTTATAAATAAAAGAATAAAGTGCTAGAAAACTAGGGCTGTTACACTCTCCCCCACTCAGAACTTTTCGTCCTCGAAAAGGAACGAAAGAAGGAAAACAAAGAAAGATAAGATAGTAAAGCAAAGTACCTTAAACGAATAATTCCGGATTCGAAGCACGAATGCTCTCCTCCGTCTCCCAGGTGCAATCTCGTTCATCAGTGCTCCATTGCACCTTGACCAGTTGGATAGATTTTCTTCCTAGCTGTTTCGTACCTTGATAAACGGTACGAAGCAGCTTCCTTTCAATAGTTAAGTCAGGCTTGATGTCCAAACCATCAAGAGCAGTAGGCTGGATGATAAGAGATGGATCGTGAAGACAGCAACGAAGGTGGGATACATGGAACACATTGTGTATTCCAGCAAATTTCTCAGGCAAATCTAGTCGATAAGCAAGAGATCCAATCCTTTCCAAGATGCAGAAAGGACCGATGAACCTAGGAGCCAGCTTCCCTCTGCGCCTAAATCGAACCACATTTCTTAAAGGGGCGACCTTAAGAAAAACCAAATCACCAACAGCAAACTCCAAACTTCTTCTACGACGATCCGTGTACTTCTTCTGTCTATCCTGAGCAATATTTAACCTTCTCTTAATCTCCTCCACTTTCTCCGAAGCTTCCAAAATCATTTCGGGCCCAAGAACTAAGCGATTACCGGATTCAATCCAGCAAGAAGGAGATCTACAAGGTCGCCCGTAGAGAGCAGCAAATGGGGACATCTTAAGACTAGCCTGACAAAAGATAAAATGAGTTAGATAGGGAATTTAGATACGATAAGAACAGAGGATTGGAATTTATACCTGATAACTATTGTTATAGGTGAATTCCACAAGATGGAGATGGTCTTCCCAAGATCCTCCATAATCCAAAATGCATGCACGAAGGAGATCCTCTAGAATCTGATTTACCCTTTCAGTTTGACCGTCGGTTTGGGGGTGGTAAGCAGTGCTCAGATTCAAACGAGTACCGAAGGATTCTTGGAATGCTTTCCAGAACTGACTAGTGAAAATAGGGTCTCGATCACAAACTATGCTAAGGGGAACGCCATGGAGGCGAACGATCTCCCTCATATAAATCTCAGATAATCCTAAAGCCGTCCGAGTAGCCTTGACTGGAATAAAATGAGCGGACTTGGTCAGTCTATCCACGATAACCCATATGCTCTCATTTCCCCTCCTAGATCTCGGTAAACCATCGATGAAATCCATAGAAATTTGCTCCCACTTCCAATTGGGAATCTCCAGAGGCTGTAACAAACCCTGTGTCTTCTGATGATCAACCTTGACTTGCTGACAAGTCGCACACCTACTCACAAAGATAGAGACATCGCGCTTCATACCCTTCCACCAGTAAAGTTTCTTTAAATCCTGATACATCTTTGCTACACTAGGATGTATGGAAAGTCTGGATTGATGATGTTCCCGAAGTAACTCCTGCCTTAAACCATCAACACTCGGGACACAAATCCGATTATTAATCCTTAAAATCCCTTTATCATCAATCTGGGCTCCACTACCATCAATACTACTATTTCCACCATCTCTGCTACGGACACTTCCATTCATACGCCTAAGCATCTTGTCCTCATCCTGCTTAGCCTTAATACGATCCATAAGAGGAGAAGAAACAAAAAACTGGCACAACAAAGACTTCTTCCTACTCAACGCATCCGCCACTACATTTGCTTTCCCCGGGGTATAGTTGATGTCAAGATCGTAAGAAGCTAGAAACTCGAGCCACCGAACTTGTCTCTGATTCAAATCCTGCTGGGTGAAGATATATTTCAAAGACTGATGATCGGTGAAGAGGTCAAACTTAGCCCCCAAGAGATGATGTCTCCATAGCTTCAGAGCAAAGACAACCACTAGCAATTCTAAATCATGAGCAGCATAATTAGCCTCATGGGTCTTCAACGGGCGACTAGCATATGCAATTACCTTCCCATCTTGCATTAATACTGCTCCCAAACCCTCTCAACAAGCATCGGTAAATACCATTCATCTCTCGCTTCCATTCGGTACAGTAAGCACTGGTGTGGAGGTGAGCTTATCTTTTAACTCTTGGAATGCAGCTTTACACTTATTGCTCCATATAAACTTAGCATTCTTTCGAGTCAGAGCAGTCAGAGGGGTAGAAATCCGAGCAAAGTTCTCAATGAACCTCCGATAGTAACCGGCAAGGCCTAGGAAACTGCGAATATCAGTTGGAGTCTTTGGTTCTTCCCAATCTTGGATCGCAGCGATTTTGACTGGATCAACAGAAACTCCTTCACTAGAGGCAATATGACCGAGGAATCGGACTTCTTCTTCCCACAAATGGCATTTATAAAACTTAGCTTTTAATTGGTGATTTCGGAGAGTCTCTAAAACATAATTCAAATATGACTCTTGCTCTTTCTTTGTCTTGGAGAAAACAAGGATATCATCAATAAAGACAAGAATGAATTTATTTAGCACGTCACGAAAAACCCGATTCATCAAGTCGACAAAAAAGGCGGGAGAGTTAGTCAAACCAAAAGGCATAACTAGCCATTCAAAGAAACCGTTCTCCGTACGAAAAGCAGTTTTAGAAATGCTCTCCTCAGCAACTCTGAGTTGGTGGAAACCCGTGGCTAGATCGAGCTAGGAGAAAACAGTCGCTCCATAGAGTTGATCGAACATATCATTGATGCGGGGCATAGGATATCTGTTTTTCGTAGTGAGCTTTTTCAGCTCCCTATAATCAACACACATCCGTAGAGAACCATCAGATTTGGTGACGAATACTACGGCTGCTCCCCATTCTGAAAAACTAGGCCTAGTCAGACCTTTAGAGGACAAATCCTGAATTTGCTTCCTTAATTCGATCTTCTCCCGTGGAGCCATTCTTTTGGGTGGAAGGACTACAGGTCGTGCTCCAGGAATGAGATCGATACGGAAATCAATTTCCCTTTTCGGAGGTAGAGAAATGACTTCACCAAATACATGAGGAAATAGTTTGACTACTCGGGTCGAATGGATATCATCAGCAAAAGTATCAAGGGAATAAATGAAACTCCCAGCGAACTCCTGAGGAAATTTACACTGGATCTCTAATGGATTTCCACAATCATCTTTGAGGGCCACAGTTCGAGAACTTCACGAGATATGGGCATCGTGACTATCTAACCAATCACCTCCAAGCAGTATGTCGAAAGCGTCGAACCCCAAAACATAGAAGTCACCAGTGAATCGATAACTACCATGAAAGAGTTTCACATTTCTACAAACCTTATCAAGGTTTGCCGGACCACCGATATGGTTTGAAACACATAAGGGTATAGAGGAAAATTCGGGAGACATAAGATTTTCAAATTTATTTCAGAGATCCAACGAGATGAAGCTACGGGAAGCTCTAGTATCGAATAGAACTCTTACAGGAAAATAATGCAAGGCAAAAGAACTCTGGAGTGTACCTTGAGAATCGCTAGGAGCTGGGGCAGGTGCAGGCTGTGGGACTGGGAAGGATGCAGAAGTAACAACGAAAATTCCTGATGTCGTACCCTTCTTCTGGGTAGGGCAGTCTCTCTTGAAGGGTCCCGGCTGAAGACAGATGTGGAAGAGGTCTCGTCTAGCCAACTGAAAAGGAGGTGGAATCGCAGCACCCAAGGTAGGACAGTTATTCGCGTAGTGTCCCTTTTGGTCGCATCGGTAACAAGTAATGGTAGATAGATCCACAGGCTGCCTCAGGGATGACGAAGACGATGATCCAAGCCCTGGAGTCCTATTCCTCTTATGCCGGTAGAAGTTGGACTTCCTTTTCTTAGAATTTCAAGAAGACTGAGCCGATGCAGACTGGGCAGCTGGAGTGGCCCTAGAAGTAGGGTTCTCATACCGGAGAGCCATGTCCATCAAAGCGGTGAACGTCCCATGCACGTGGGTAATAAGTCGATCGTAAAACCCGGGTCGTGCTCCAGCAATAAATTTCTCGTTCTTCTTCAGCGGGGTGTCTATCAAATTCAGTCCGTATTGCGAGAGTTCATTAAATTTTCTCTTGTCTTCCGTAAAGGACATAACGCCCTGCTTCAGATCCATAAAGTCTCGATAGAGCTGAGACTTGCCCGCCTCGGGCATCCATTTGACCAAAAAGACCTCCCTAAAGCACGATAAGAGGGATAAGAAAAATTTCAAAAAATGGAGGAATTGAATCCTAAGTTGGACAACCGAAGAAGATACCTAAATTGCTCCCAGGTGACGTCAGCCTCATTAGTGTGAGAAGTAACTGATAGTCACCAATTTAATGCGGCTCCCTTCATCTACCAGGCTGCCAATTGTCTCTGTTGGGAATTTGTGATTTCGAGACAGGAGAAGATTCTCTCCAAGTCTCTCAACCATTGTTGAGCTTCTATTATGGATTCAGAACCCATGAACTTAGTGCCACCAAGCTCAGTATAATCTTTGCATATCTTAGTAAATCTAACAGGGGCAGCGGGTGGAGGAGCTGGGGCAGCAGCTCGTCCCCTACCTCTGATATTTCCTCGATTCATTCTGAAAAAAGTCAAGAATGAATTTAAGGACAGAGGAAATTTTTTGATGCCAAGATAAAGTTTAACTAGAACAATCATTTAACAAAGTTCTAATTATATAGGATGGAGAAAAGGAAAGGAGTAGTTGGAAAATCTTACTTAAAACAATGAAGTTTTATATCAAAATACTTCTTTGAAAAACCCTTCGAAATCATTTTATACTTTAAAATATGTTCTCTCACAAGGAAGGGATTCTAGGATTTGACTTCACTCATTCTAGGGTATTGTTACCCTATCTCTAATGAGTTTTTGCTCCTTAGGCTATGGTTAAACCGAAGCTCTGATACAAACTGTAACAGCCCACTATTTTTTACCATTCAAATTCGACAATAAATTTAAAACATGTCAAGCTTGAATAGTTCAAAAATATTTATAGTAAATAAATTAGGAGCAAATGAAATCAAACCACAGAAGCACAGACACAGATATCAAAAAACTCGCAGCGGAATTTAAAATACTTAGTGGTTCATGAAGTCACTAAAAATAGTCTCACACATATAAACATTACATAGTCTTTAATCTCAAATATAATTTAAAACATAAATAGAAAATCCAAATATCCCATAGTCTTGATTACATAAATAAGATAACGGACTGAAAGTTTGCCGGCAGCTTGAAAGATCTACATAAGTCCTAGCTCCGGGATGAAAGCTGAACTGCAACTCAGGCTGACCCGAGCGTAAAATAAAACATAAATACTCGAGTCAGGACATACATACTTATATAGTGTAAGCTAATTCAAGTGTACTGTAATATAGAGCAAGTAACTTAAAGGATGCTTGGGACCGCCTATCCTCTAAGGATCCGTTAAACTATTTACTATGTAGTAATATTCGCTATTATAATGATGTCTATTAGTAAAATAAACTTATTTTAAAATAGCGTTAAGGGGTTACCCATATAGCCCTTAACACACATAATGCCAATAGTCTATACAGTACCTGCATATCTCCTGATCGGGAGACTACGAGAAGATACTCCATAGGTACGACACAAATCAAACTCGTACAGGGCTCGCTATGGTAGGTGACACGGCACAACTAGGCAATGCCAGGGTAGATATACCAATTACGCTTCCGGACTGGTGGAAACGCGCAGCGTGCAGCTACCACCCACCTCGAACAACACTCCCAAATCAAAGGTGCGCACCAAACAATCACGAAAGCAATAGAATTGCATATGAAGAAGTGCGTCCGATCAGAGGTGCTACCTCATTAATCCGTCAATCGCTCCTGTTTTAGCCACCTTATGCCAACTCACGGGAGTCGGGTCCATGTATTTACCTCAAAGAAAACATCCCCACCATCCTACTTCATTCTGGAATCTCCACTGCATACACGGTTGTTAAAGTGGTTTTCGGTATCGACAGAGAGTATGCCCATATCCGATCCCGGTCTCTTTAAAAACCAAACGTTATTATAACCCGTGGTTACAACTTTTAAAAATGGTATTGATACTAAAAAAATCAAAATAAATTTCAAATACCTTTCAATATCATAGTATCATTTCAAACATCATTTAGTTAAACATCAGTCATTTTATAAAATACCATTTAAATCTATTTAATTTATTTAGGGATTAATTACCTTTCAACTTACATTTAAAAGTTAAATTCTTCCATTCAAAACCATTTAATGTCAATTCCTTATTTTTATTAATTACATATTAAATTCCAAAATGTAAACCTTTTCCCAAAGATTATTTCTATTAAATTTTATTAATACAATCAAAATTCAGTTTCCGTAGCACTTATAAAAGTGCTACCTAAAGTCATAGGTTAAAATAGTTCATTTACAAAAGACAGCATTTTAGTGCTGTAATAAATTATTAACTTAACAATTAAATTTTTAAATCCCCAAATATAACTTATTATCAATTATTTTACTTAACTAAAATCTCACTTTTAACAAAAATTCAGAACTTCCCAAAATAAGTTATATTCCAAAATTTTACTTAGACTTTCATTTATTTAACATTTTGACTCATTCAAAAATCATTATAAATTTTATAAAATCCTTTAAATACATTTTAAACCAGAATATTATAAACTTTCCATTTAAAAATATTTTTAAAACATTTCAGAAAAATATTATATAAACCACGGGTTTGTATATAGTTTTCTAGCCTAGGTCAAGTGATACGGATATATATCATTTCAATCCGCAATTTACAAGGAAAACCCGGGTTCTATCATTTCAAATCGCAATCCCAAGTTAAATAATAAATAATTAAATAATTAAATAAATAAATGGATAAATAATTATCGTTCAAGCCTATCATTTCAGCCTATAACGATCTCAAATTTACAGGGAACTTGCAGTGATTAACAGTAAATAAGCATTAAATAGTATAACTGCAATAATATCACAATAAATAAACAACTGATGATGTGTCAATTAATAATGGGGTTTAACATCATACGTTTATGTCACAGGCAGATAAAATTTAATAAAATAAATTTACAATTACCCATGTGATAAATTCACGGTTATATAGGTATGTTTGTCTGGTGAGAAATACTCACCTGAATGCTGTAGAAAATTTGATTCCCAAACGATGGTAATACTTGAAAAAAAAAACAAAACGTACAGAAGCACGTTCAAACTGATGCGGAGGTTGCGACCAGATTTTATTTTTGAAAAGGAAACGAATTAATTTAAACGTCAAGCCAGGTAAAATTTTAATATGAAACAAAAAGGGACGAATAGACAATTTGACCCGTAAGCTCGACCACTCCACCACCCGGCTCAATCCAAAAAAAACCCAGCCCGCCCATTATTTTAAATTTATAAATATATAAAAAAAATTCTTTTTTTCTTTTTATTAAGGCACATCACGTAACATCTAGTCTTGGTCACCTATCTGAAACATGCACGCATATTCCACTCAGTGGCTAAAACATTTCAAAGGTGGTGAACATACTAACTAACTTAAGTACAGGAGGCACAACTTATTGAAAAGGAAAGTGTTCAAGGCAGTAAGGATTTTATGACGTCACTGCTAAAACGTATCTAAATTAAATGCATGCACGTTACTTTCTTTCCCTTTTTTTTTCAAATATTACTTGGAGTAATCTTTGCCTTCCTATTCACTTGTACTTATCAAGATTCACTTGCTATTGCTGCTACAAGAGGGCACGACCCTGCCTATCAAAAAGCATGCACGCATGCATTTTGTATCATGAATTGATATTATATTATTAGCATCAGAAATAAAGATGTTTTTTTTCTTTTTTTCTCTACTTCTCTCCTTTGCTAGTCTATTTTCTCTCTTGTTTTCTATCACTCGGCCAAAGCAACAAAATAAATAAATATGACAACCTAATTCATGCAAGCTACACTTGTTTTCAAACATGAAGTGCACGTATGCAGTGATAACCTATTATAGGTGGTCTCCAATGGAAAAATATGGGATAGGCTCGGCAGTAGTGACGGCTAGATCGTAAAGGAGGGGAAGGTAGTGGGGTTGCAGTCCAAGGTGGTGGCGGCCGAGTGAAACAAAAAGAAGACAAAGGAAAGAAAAATAAAAGGAAGAAGGAAAAAGTTGTAACTGTCATTACCTGAAGCTCCACAAACGCTAGCTAGGAGATGAAGTCCAAGGATGAGGTAAAGAAATATGTTTGTGACAGGTATTTATAAATGAGCTATGCGTGTTTTATTTTATGGCAAGAAATCTCATTTGCCTATAAACGACAAATCTAGGGACGTGTATAGTTTTTATAGGAGCTATATTTTCGTTGCTTTGTATGCAAGGAAATAATAAGATGCGCAATCAAAGCATGCGAGTTTTATAGTCAGGGAATTTCGTTTGTTTGCAAATCAATATGTAGGGAAAACGGCAAGTCACATTTTGAAATAAATGATTTCAATGCAATTAAAAGGGTGTGTGGGTTTTTATTACTTGGATTATGGGGAAAAACGGTAGAAAATAATTGAACATTCCGAACGTGTTATAAAATAGGAAGCTGCATGATTTTTTCTTTTGAGATTTAGTAATTTCGTTTACACGGGTAAGGGATAATTTGCTTCCATTTAATGTTTATTAACAGAGCTAAAAATGAGGTGAAGTAATAATGCAATGTTTCCAGTATTTAGGTGAAGCTTGCGAAAATTTTGAGTAACCAAAACAGGCATGCAAACACTTGATTTGTTGATTGGATTTTAAAGGCGGCAAGCAATTATTTTATCCTTGAACGGAACAGAATTTTGGACAAATTTATTGCAATGTGTTTAAATGAGAGAATTGGCCTTTGATAGCTGAGGAAACAGAATGATATTTGATTTCGAACGTTACCTTAACTTATAATAACTTGCGTGAATTTAGAGTAGCGAAGTGGCAATAAATTTCGCATGTGAGTGCGTTGGTTCAGGGAAAGAAAAAGGCAAGCACTAAATATTTAGATGGCGTTGATTTAAGTGGAAGGAAACGTCACTAATTTATGGTTTGAACGTTTTTAAACAAATGCGTTTTATTTATATTAGATAAAAGGAAAGGGAAAATTTATTTCTTTCCCTCTTAAAAGAATGCACGCCTACTTGTATATTTATTTATGTAGTTAAGGTAAAATTTTATTTCCTTTCGTAATATTTATCTTTTTCTTTAAAAAGTATACAACAAATATCAGTAGAACAACCGCAAAATAAGTATTGTTCATATATATATATTGCGGTGTGAATTTGAAAAATGCATAGAACCTACGCAAAATATACACCCAAAATTAATGCAAAAGTAACGCTTTTTAATTAATACGATTTTCTATTTTATACGTTATTTATTAAATATCGTACCCTTAAATGCGTAATTTAACAGTTTCCTTGTACACTATAAATCTTCTTCAAATTTATTACCTGAGTAAAAGAAAGAATTATGGTTACCTTCTTCTCTGATTACTATTACCATTTACAAAGCGATTTATTATTCAAATGGACAAAATATTACCAATTTTTTAAAGCAAGTAGATAATCCAATCCTTTGATTAAAATTCCAATTAGAGTTATCCTTTAAACAAAGTTAAAAAAATTCAGAACTTCCATTTTATACTTAAAATTTTAGAAAAAGATTTAATCAAATTAAAAATATATATTAAAACAAATTTCAAGGTTTTATAAATAAAAGAATAAAGTGCTAGAAAACTATGGTTGTTACATGTTCGTCCATGGTTCTCATTCGTGAAGTAAATGGTTGGATGTGGCATTTAATTCGATTAGGGTTTCGGTTTGAAGGTGGCGGCTGTTCCTTTGGTGCAAGCAGATCGAGACGCTGCATCGCTTGGAAAGTCGTGAGGCTTGGGAGGACGACGCCGATCAATGACAAGGTGTACGATGGCCGCGATGGCCAGCATCGGTGAGGTGTCGAGGAAATTGCAATGGCGACTTCCTGTTCGTGCACGTTTCCGCTAGCTAGGGTTTCTGTAGGCTTCAGTGGCGTGGCTGAAAGTAGATGATTTCTTTATTTTATTTTATTTTATTTTAATTTAATTTTGAAATTCAAATGTTCTAATCGACATAACTTTTACATACTAGGTCCATTTCACACGCAGTTTTTTCCGCTAGGATTGTATCAAAATTCCGGACTTTTTGACACTAGTTTAGATGAATTCTGAGGCTGTTCAAATTTTGGCTTTAAATTGGATTTAAATTCAATTTAAATTTAAAAGGTGACTGTTTTAACCCACACACAATTTCTAAAATTTCTTATGTTTGTTATATTAATTTATGATGTAATTAGAAATTTATTTATGTTTGTTTGGCATATTTTAATTCACCGTCTCAATTTATTTGAAATAAATTGTTATTTAATTTATTATTGCATATAAACTGCCAGTAAATACCTGTTATTTATTTTCTGTTCTATATTGATGTTATTGACTGAACTGGATGATAATTGTGATAAATGTTTGATGATTGATATTGGACAAATGGATGTTGTATTTTATATTATTATAAACTGCAAGTTGTTATGGATTTTATTTCATTCGGGATTGCGGTTTGAAATGATATATAACCGTCTTTATATTTTAAATTACGCATTGAAATGATAAATATCCATATCACTTGACCATAGGATAGAAAATTATATACAGACACCGTGGTCTATATATAAAAATATTTGAAATGATTTCTATGGTTTTGTATAGAAATATATGGGTTTAGATAAATATTGATTTTAGATATAATATAAATATTATTTTATCCTTGATTTTAAGCTACGTATAAATTGTTGTAATATAGAACAAGATTAATAATAAGTTGATTTTTATTGAAGATAATATGGTTAAGTATTTAAATTATGTTTTTATATAGAGTTTATAATGATTTGAATAAATTAAGGTTGGGAGATAAATTTGAAATTGAATTTATTTACGAATTAAACTCAAATAAGTAGATGTGAGATTTAATAAATTTGAAATTTTAAAAGATATGATTTTTATAATTTGATTTTGGTTTAAGCTGGATTAAATGAATATTTCGAGTATAAATAAATTGAAAGAAATATATAGTTATTTGTAATTTGAGTTTATTTAAATGATAATGGATTTATTATGTAAATTATTTCAAAACTAAATAATAGAAAATTGAATTGTTGAATCGACATTACCAAACTTAGTTTTGAAAGTGTTTAATACTTAAAATTTATTTTATGGATCAAATCTGTTTTGAAATCAATAAATTTGAAATATTTATTAGAAACTGAATTGAATTGACATTTATGATTTGGTATTTGGTTAAATACAAAATCTAGAAATTCTAGTTGTTTTGGAATTGATTATGAAATTGAAGAAGCTATTTATTATGTAAAGTATTTTAAATATTTAAACCATTTAAGTGGTGGAAGTTATGTTTCAAAGTTATGAGTTTCAAGGTATTATAATTTGAAAGTGTTATGATTTGAGAAAAGGGATATATTTAAAATGAATATGATATCGTATTGATTTGGTTTTGAAAGGCAATGATATTTTGGTTTTAAAGTATAAACTATTTTTAAAATGACCGCGGTGTTATAATAACGGTTGGTTGTTGAAGTGACCAGGACCGAAAGTTGTCATACTCTCTGCCAACTCCGAAAACTACTTTAACAAATGTGTACGTGGTGGAGATTCCAGAATGAAGTAGGATGGTGGCGGCATTTCCTTTGTGGTATATACGTGGACCCAACTCCCGTGAGTTGGCATAAGATGGCTAAAACAGAAGCGATTCCGGGCCAGTGAGGTAGCTCCTCTTATCGGACACACACCTTTGATACCATTCCATTATATTCTGACATTGAGATTAATTCGGTGGCCACTTTTGATTTTTGATTTTGGGGGTGTGGCTTGAGGTAGGCGGTAGCCGCATGCTATGCATCACCACCAGTCTGGATAGTAATTGGTATATCTACCCTGGCATTATCTTGTGTGCCGTGTCACCTACCCTATCGTGCCTCGTGCGAGTTTGGTTTTCTCCTATAGCCCGTGTGGTATCCTCTAATAGCTTCCCGATCAGGAGGAACCATGATACTGGATGGGTTACTTGGACTATTACGTGGTAAGGGCTACATGGGTAACCCTTTAACGCTATTTAAAAGTATGTTTATTTTACTATAGACATTATTATAATAGCGAAATATTGCTAGATAGTAAATAGTTTGATGGATCCTTAGGAGATGGGAATCCCGAGCATCTCTTAAGTTACCGCACTCACGTTTGACACTAGATAGGTGATGTCGAATCCCATAAACATCTCTGACACCATTCCACTCATATTCTTTATCATTGATTTAACTTACATAAGATCTTTTAGTTCTGACTCGAGTGTTTTGTCTTTTCAATTCGCTCGGGTCAGCCTGAGCATTTCAGTATTTGAAGACTTTATTTCTAGAGGACGAAGATGAAGATCGTATTACTATTATTTATTATATTATTCCACTACATTCATACTATTCCGCTGCATTGTAATTATTATTCTCTGGTGTGTGTAACTTTGATCTTATATTGTATTAATATAATCAAATGTTTGTAAACAGCTTCATGAACTGTATTTGATTATTATATTTTGTCATTCCACTGCAAATTTTTTTTCGGTTTTCTTTCTTTCTCCCTTTTTCTCGTTCATCCCAATAATAATTCGCCCTTTTGTATGGTTTGAGTCTGACGTGTGTGTCTGCCTATGCACTTGGCTGGTGCAGCATGATAGGGGTTCTCGCTTCTGGGTTTAGTAGCAAACGGTTGACTCTTACTCCTACATGTCCCTACGAGGTTGGTACAGTCGAGAGGCTGGCTATAAAGGCAGAACACAGGTGCCAATGTATGCTACAGTGGGTGTTACCCCCACTGGAAGGTGGTCCGTTACATCTGCTATTAGAGCTTTAGTTTAGCGATAAACTTTAGCTTTGTGGGGTCTGACTCTTTATTTATAGGGTAGTAATACCCTATGATGAGTCGTTGAGTGTATATATATGAGACAGTGTATTTGTTAGTGTTATACAAGGTTTTGATATTGTGTTAATTTGTTCCATTTTGTATTTATAAATTCTGGTTGGTGCAAAGGACGCTATGACACCAATAGGGATTTCTAAACGCTCAATATGACAGACCGACACAATATTTGTTTTAAAATATAGGTAAATGAAATAATTTTGCCTATTGTATGTTTTTATATATAAAATAATAATTTATAAATGATATATTTGGTCGTAATATTTATTTGTTGGTAGGTAGTGAAACTTATAAATATTGGTTGTAAAATAAAATGTACAAATAAAAATAAAGTAAAATTGGAAATTTAGAACTTAAGTTCTGGGGTTTTGAAACTTTCTTTCGAATAATTTTGGGATATAATGATATTATTAGAAGTATTTTTCGATATAAATATTTCAATATAATTTGAAAGAATTGTTTTAAAGAAATTTTGGAAAGAAATAAGTTCTGTACTCCCCTCTCTGTCGCTGGAAAATAATTCCGGTGATGAGTGCATGCATCATCGACATTCATTTTCGAGTTTCAAAGTGGGAAGGCCACTGTAGCAGTTTTGCTGCTGATTTATTTTGATAAACAAATATAAAATTTCAAATTGTTTAAATACAATTGGATATTTAAGTTGTAAGTATATGCATTTATCTATTATTTTAAAATGATTTTGGATAAAACCCGGTATTTAATTCTTAAGTTTCCGTTAATTAATAGTTTAAATTATTGTAGTGAAATGGAATGTAACTAATTAATAATTGGAACCTTTAATTAAAATAAGAGATTAAATGCTAGGTTATAAATGAAATTAAAAGAAATTGGGAATTCGTAACTTATAAAACAAAAGACATAATTATTGAACATTAAATTAATCTAAAGAAATGAGAAAAACTTGTATAACTTTCAATTACATTCTTAAAACATATATATAACTTACCAAATATTAAAACTTGTAATGTTTAATAAGAAAATGTAATGGAAATTGTACGAGTAAATTTATGTTATGAAAGTGTTCAATAAATTGCTTTTATTAATAAGAATTAATGTTATAATTGTTATATACTTAAGTTGTAATTTGGAAGGTCATTGTAATTAAATGTGATAGAAAAGGGATCATTGTAAGTAAAAGATTATAATCTTAAGTGAATGAAATTGTTATGCTAGTAATCGAATGGAACATGAATATTATTAATAAATGAATGAAATAAATGAAGATAAGTATTAATTGAATGGAAAGGAAATCAAACAACAAATGTTATGAAATGAAATTGATAAGAATGAACTTGATCTATTATTTGAAATTGGTATTTGTTTCGTTTATGATTGTTTGGGCAGGGATACTTTAAAATTGTTTGGATGAATGAATAATCTATTTAGTTTCATCTAAGACTGTTGAGTAAATGTTGCACTCAGTAGTTTATTTATCATTCTATGCAATTTAAGGTTTTGAACCCGAACAACTATTTGTTTTGTTTGATATGTATGGATGATTGATTTGTGTTGATTTTATACGATGATTGTATGTTGGTTGCAAGTGATGTTTTATACTGATTTGTTTGTTAATGGATGAAACCACTTTAATATTTCATTTTGTATCATTATTAACTCTTTCTAGATTATATAAGTGAAATACAGGTTATGGAAGCGATTGCTACTACTTTTGGTTTAATAAATAAGCGTTAATTGCCTGACAATTAGGTATGTTTTTGGATTATGGTTTTATAGCGCTATTATATTATTTTTTCCCGTGTTAGGATATATTATTTGGAAGATATATGTTATATATTGTTATATTTGATACAAAGGAGACTCTGCCAAAAAATTTTGTGGATTTTTGGACTTAGAAAATTTTATAAAGTATTTTCCAAAAATTTTGTTACTTGAATATAAAAGGGTGTAATGGTTATAAGTTGATATGCTTTATTTAAATTTATTAATTTTGTAAATTTATTTGTTTATAAAATTAATATTTTTGAATAAGATGTATTGTTTACTCAATTCTTTCTTTTCCCTCCTTTTTCCTTTTCGGGGATGAAAGTTTTGAGTGGTGGAGAGTGTAACGACCCGTAAATTTCTGATTATAAAATTTGTTATTTTAAAAAGATTTTGTAATTTAATTTAGAAAGAAATAAAAAATTTTGAATTTAATATTGAAATGAACGCGATAATGAAATATAGCAATGGAAATTTAAAATTTGTTATTAATAATTTGAATAAAATTCTAATAAATGAAGTAGTGAAAGTGGTATGTCTGGTTATAAATTGAACATGAGAAAATAAAAGTAAGTATTGAATTAATTAATGAGATAGCACATTGTTAATAGTAATTGAAGGTAAATTTAGGTAATAATGTTAATGCAAGTTAATAAATAGTTAATTTGGGGCAATCCTAATTAAATGAAACCAATTGTAAGGTTATAATTAATTGTAATTAGTAAATTGGGAAATAAATTCAAAGTTATATTAATTGATGAAATATTAAGTAATAAATTGTAATTTGATAGAATCAATGTAGATAAGTAATTATAATATTTGTTATTTGATAACAGAGTATGCATGGGATTAAATTAGGCAATTTGTGATAATCATTAATTGTTTACCCATTTATTTAATCTATTGAATTAGATCCAAATCCATTGCAATTAAACGTATTTAAATACTTAGTTAATATGAATTTAGTTGATGAATATAAACCATTTGGGCAATTGGATATATAGTAATGTTAAATTTATCCATAAGATGATGATAGATTGAATAAAGAGATTGAATGCAAACTGTATTAATTTAATTGAAATTTAAAATAATTTATTTGAATTTACTTAAATTAAAGGTAAACACTATAAATTTTGAAATAAATCCTTACTCGATAGATATGGAAACTTGGGTTAATGAATCAGGAGTTTATTTGTAATCAGAAATGATAGAAATGGTAATTATTTAAATTTGAATTGGAGAAGTGATTAATTAATTTAATGCTAAATTATTTAATTAACTGGAAAATAGCCATTTTGGCCACTGACTCGGGTTTCAACGAAACTAGTTCCATCGGATCTGTAACAGTGAATTATTGTAGGATTTCAAGTTTCATAGCGATCAGACTTATTGTTTGATCGTACGCGCTCGGAACGCTTAGAAATCAATTTAATTAAAATAAATTGAAATCAATTTGAAATAACTTGATTTTTAGCGTAACTTCTTCATACGATGGAATTTGGACTTGAAGCCTGTTCTATTGTGTTTAAGATATTAAAAAACATATATTTTGATATATAGGTTGACCCATTTCCGCTTCGAATCGAAACGGGCTCTTCGGGTCAATTATCGTTCAAACCCCAAACCAATCGGGCCCATTCCTTTCTATTTTGTTCTACCTATATATATACATATCATTATAAACCCTAGCAGCCTTTCTATTTCTCATTTCTGTACGTACAGAAACTTCTATTGCTCCTCTTCCTCAATGGCTGTAAACCCTAAATTTTCCAATTTGATTCTAATTCAAAATCCAACAACAAAATTTGAAACTCCTCAATTAACATCAAATTTTATATCAATTTGAAGCTCTCGACGAGTGCAACTCAGATCTGTAATTCGTTTTTCATTTTGATTCATCGTTTGATAGTAAACAGAGAAGTCTGGGTCGTTCATAGCGCGTTGATGAACTTCGGTTGATCGTCGATTCGTTGACAAAGTATGTTAAAGAGGACTGCACGTTGTTCATCCGTGGTGCTCGTTCGTGAAGTTAACGGTTGGATGTGGCATTTAATTCGATTAGAGTTCCAGATTAAAGGTGGTAGATGCTCCTTTGGTGCACGCAGATCGAGACGCTACGTCACCTGGAAAGTCGCGAGGTTTGGGAGGACGACGCCGATCAACGGCGAGGTGTACGATGGCCGCGATGGCCGGCATCGGTGAGGTGTCGAGGAAATTGTGATGGCGACTTCGCGTTTCTTCTAGTTAAGGTTTCCTATAGGCTTCAGTAACGTGGCTGAAAGTAGGTGATTTCTTTATTTTATTTTATTTTAATTTTGAAATTCAAATGTTCTAATCGACATAACTTTTACATACGAGGTCCGTTTCACGCGCGGTTTTCACCGTTAGGATCGTATCGAAATTCCAGACTTTTTGGTTTGGATGAATTATAAGGCTGTTCAAATTTTAAGTCTAAATTGGATTTAAATTCAATTTAAATTCAAAAGATGAGTGTTTAAAATCACCCCCAATTTCTAAAATTCGTTATGTTTGTTAAATTGATTTATGATGTGATTAGAAATTTATTTATGTCTGCTTGGCATATTTTAAATCACCATCTTAATATATTTCAATTTATTTGAATTAAATTGTTATTTAATTTATTATTGCATATAAACTGCCAGTAAATACCTGTTATTTATTTTCTGTTCTATATTGATGTTATTGGCTGAATTGGATGATGATTGTGATAAATGTTTGATAATTGATATTGGACGAATGGATGTTTTATTTTATATTGTTATAAACTGCAAGTTGTTATGGATTTTATTTCATTCGGGATTGCGGTTGAAATGATATATAACCGTATTTTTATTTTAAATTACTGATTGAAATGATAAGTATCCGTATCACTTGACCATAGGATAGAAAATTATATACAAACACCGTGGTCTATATATAAAAATATTTGAAATGATTTCTTTGGTTTTGTAAAGATATATATGGGTTTAGATAAATATTAATTTTAGATATTATATAAATGTTATTTTATCCTTAAGTTTAAGTTACGTATAAATTATTTTAGTATAGAACAAGCTTAATAATAATTTGATTTTTATTGAAGATAATATGGTTAAGTATTTAAATTATATTTTTATATAGAGTTTATAATGATTTGAATAAATTAAGGTTGGGAGGTAAATTTGAGATTTATTTGAAATTGAATTTATTTAGGAATTAAACTTAAATAAGTAGATGTGAGATTTAGTAAATTTGAAATTTTAAAAGATATGATTTTTATAATTTTATTTTGGTTTAAGGTGGATTAAATGAATATTTCGAGTATAAATAAATTGAAGGAAATATTTAGTTATTTGTAATTTGAGTTTATTTAAATGATAATGGATTTATTATGTAAATTATTTCAAAACAAAAGAATAGAAACTTGAATTGTTGAATCGAAATTACCGAACTTAGTTCTGAAATTGTTGAATACTTAAAGTTGAAATATATTGAATTTGAAATTGTTTATTCTGTGGATCAAATCTGTTTTGAAATCGATAAATTTGGAATAGTTGTTGGAAACTGAATTGAATTGAAATTTATGATTTGGTATTTGGTTAAATATAAAATCTAGAAATTCTAGTTGTTTTGGAATTGATTGTGAAATTGAAGAACCTATTTATTATATAAAGTATTTTAAATATTTAAACCATTTAAGTGGTGGAAGTTATGTTTCAAAGTTATGAGTTTCAAGATATTATTATTTGAAAGATTTATGATTTGAGAAAAGGGATATATTTAAAATGAAAATGATATCGTATTGATTTGGTTTTGAAAGGCAATGATATTTTGGTTTTAAAGTATAAACTATTTTGAAAATGACCGCGGTGTTATAATAACGGTTGGTTGTTGGAGAGACCGGGATCGGAAGTTGTCATACTCTCTGCCAACTTCGAAAACCACTTTAACAACTATGTACGTGGTGGAGATACCAGAATGAAGTAGGATGGTGGCGGCGTTTCCTTTGAGGTATATACGTGGTCCTAACTCCCGTGAGTTGGCATAAGGTGGCTAAAACAGGAGCCATTCCGGGCAAGTGAGGTAGCTCCTCTTATCGCGCCTTGTGTGCAGTATCACCTACCCTATCGTGCCTTGTACGAGTTTGGTTTTCTCCTGTAGCCCGTGTGGTATCCTCTGGTGCTTCCTGATCAGGAGGAATCGTGATACTGGATGGACTGTTGGGACTATTACGTGGTAAGGGCTATATGGGTAACCCCTTAACGCAATTTAAAAGTAAGTTTATTTTACTATAGACATTATTATAACAGCGAAATATTGCTACATAGTAAATAGTTTAACGGATCCTTAGGAGATGCGAATCCCGTGCATCTCTTAAGTTACTGCACTCATGTTTGACACTGGATAGAGATGTCAAATCCTGTAAACATCTCTGATGTCGTTCCACTCATATTATTTACTGTTGATTTAACTTACATAAGATCATTTAGTTCTGACTCGCGTGTTTTGTCTTTTCAATTCGCTCGGGTCAGCATGAGCATTTGGGGATTTGAAGACTTTATTTTTGGAGGACGAAGACGAAGACTGTATTACTATTATTTATTATACTATTCCACTACATTCATACTATTCCGCTGCATTGTAATTATTATTCTCTGGTATATGTAACTCTGATTTTATATTGTATTAGTATAATCAAATGTTTGTAAACAGTTTCACGAACTGTATTTGATTGTTATATTTTGTCATTCCTCTGCAAGATTCTGTTTGTTTTCTTTTTTTCTCTCTTTTTCTCATTCACCCCAATAATTATTCGCCCTTTTGTATGGTTTGAGTCTAACGTATGTGGTTTATCGTGGATTTAAAGCATACAACAAGGCGGGATGTTACAGAAATTCAATTTCCCCTTGAAGCAAAGAGAATCGACTTTACCAAAACATCAAGATAATCCTTGACTATCGGGGATGTCAAGATCACCAAGCTGAGTATCAAACGGAAGGTAGAACTGCCTGCATAACCCAAGGCATTCGACATTCGATCGTAAAAGTTTTTTTTCCGGGTCGTCTACTAGAGAACGGTTCGAGCTTTGCAAGAAGTAACAGCATCGTAAACCGAGGATGTAGAAATCTCCGGTGAATGAACGCCTATTATAAAAGAATTTCACCCCTTTACAAATCATACTTAGGTTGGCGGGACCACCGATGTGATTAATCACACAAAGGATGAAGTTGACTGTTGAGGTTGGAGCTATGGGATGCTCCAGTATTAATAAGAACATGAATAGGGAGAGACAAGAATGGATTTCAGAAAAAGGTGAAAGTTCCAAAAATTCAAAGGAAACCGAGTCAAAGAGGAAGGAACGCAAGTCGAGCGAAGGTGATTTTGAAATTAATTTCGTTACTCCATATGCTAAGTTTTTCCTAAACCAGAGCTCTGATACCAACTATAACGACCTACTATTTCGAACCATTCACATTCACACATGTCGGACTTGAATTGCTCAAAATATCAGATTGTTAATTATATTTGGCAAAACTCAACAAATCCAGTAAATAAATCAATCACAAAATCACAAATATAGAGTAAGATAAACATAGGTAGCGAAAAATGTAAATAGTAGTTCATGAAGCTACTATTTAAACAGCAGAGTTTGAAATAAAATGCAACAGAATATCTTAAATACAATGTAGTCTCGAATACAACTGATGACAAGTCTTGTAACAACCCGCATATTTAACGATTGTATATTTAAATGTTTTATTTAAATATAGCGTCGTTAGTCGGATCTAGGTCCAAAATGTTACTTTTTGCAAATGGCCGAATTGGGACTCGAAACCACCTCCATTGAGTCCAAAATGGCGTTTGTGATCTTTTTAAGTATAAGCTTTGATATGTTTGGAGTAAGTTGAATTTTGCAACTTTTTCTAGTTGGGTTTGGGTTTGGGTTCAGCCCACTAACTAACTAATTAACCCTAACTCAGTCCCTCTCCTCTCCATTCACTTATTTCACTTCATAAAACTTAAGCTAAAAACTGAAAATGGGGGAAGAGAATGGGAATTAGAAATTCCAAGCCCAGGTTTTCATGCAAACTTGAATTCTTGCTCCAAAATCAAAGAGAAGGTGTTGGTAAGCTTCTTCTTCATCTTCTCCAACTCTTCTCCTCTTCAATTTCAGAAAGTTTCCTAAACCTAATTCGGGAAATATGTGTTTTATTCTTAGATTGAAGCTTGTAGAGTTGAAGTGAAGAATAGTTAGTCTCCTTCTTGTGTTTGTGCTTCTTCTTATTTGTTTCGAGATAAAAGGTGAGTTTTGAACTCACATCTACTTCTCTTGATTTCATTGATGTTGGGTATGAATTCCTAACACTTGTTCATGTGCGCTTGCTTTTGGTTTGGATTGAATTGGTGAATATCCAAATTTTTAGTGTTTGGGTTCAATTCTTAAAGATCCTAACTTTGATGTTTGAACATGTTTTGGTGGCGAATCGGAGAGCTAATGGAGCTGGGGTATCAATTGGCTAAGGCTTCTTAGGTCCATTGCTCGACTGATTGCATTTTGGAAGAGTTTGTGCTTGGATGAAATAGGGAAGGAACTGTAGAAAATTGCAGTTCGACCGACCGAACCCCCTGGGCCGGTCGACCGACCTGCCACCCCGAGCACTTCTCTGCCTTTGGATCAGGTCAGCTGACCGACTCAGGAAGTCCAGTCGACCGACCTACTCCTATTTTTCTGTTTTGCCTATTTTTGCTCATTTTGATTGGTTTTCCAAATTTTATCGATTCAAGTTGGTTCTTTGTGGTTGTCATTGCATCTTTGGCTTTGATAACTTATTTTTGACTTCATTCACGAGTTTTCATAAATAATCCCTCTAAATCGTATTAAAAGTTTCGTTCTCCAATTCATGAATTCTATTTAACACGCACATACACAATTTCGCACTTCGAGCGGAGTAGAAGGGAGATTAAATGGTTAGGTAAAACACGGACCATGAATCCATGCGTTTATCTTTCCGATTAATCCCCGACCAATTCGATTGATTGTTTTGGCCTTTTGGTCTGGTTTACCGATGAGATGAGGTGAACTTTGTACTGCTTTGAGTGTGAAATTAACTAACGGATAGTAAACCGTTTAGTGCGAACGAGTGGTTATGGGACTCACGTTACCACTTTTCGGATTCCTTTTTGAGAGTTATGACACATTCTGCCAGTTAGTGGTGTCCAGTACTGGGCCTCCGGACCTTCACCGCTACGGTTTGATGCCTTCGGGTGTGTTGCCTTCGGGTTTGCACCTTCAGGTTTGTTGCCTTCGGGTATATTACCTTCGGGTTTATGCCTTCGGGTTTGTTGCCCTATTGTATCGCTTTCGGAGTTAGGTCTTTATGAGCCGCTCGAGTGATATTTGGGTTTGGAGTCTTCGGGCTCATGGATCCTTGTTTATACAGTACTGAGCACGTGCAAATTTTATGATGTTTCATTGAAATGTATATTCCCTAGGTATCGCCCTTCGGTGTTGGTCTTTTTGAGCCACATGATATTTACCGATTACCTTGTGGAACTTGTGTTACCTTCATTGGTATTTGTTATTTGCCTTTATGGCATGTTTTGGATATTCCTATCATTTGTTTCTCTAAGTTGCCGATGATATGAGGCTTGTCTTGTTATGATATGATTCATCTTTTGTTAGATGATTGTGTTATCCCTTTTAGAGATATTTGTTATACATTATGACCATGCAGGTTATTATTGTTCAGTTTATCTAATTGATTTGTTTAGCTAGACTGACCTGTGTATTTTATACTCGGGTCAGACCGAGATGTTTCAGGTTAGGTGCTTTTGGACTTAGCCTATTTTGCTTCCGCATGGACTATTCAGCATGTTCCTTTTTGTTAAAGCTTTTTGTGTAGTCCTTTTTATTGTAACTCCGATATATGTATTCTTTTGACTCGTCTGTATATTGTGGTTTGCTATACCACTTGACATGTATTAGTTTATATACTCTTTATGTAACAATATATGTGTATATGATGATCTACTGTTCTGTGATGTATATTACATTTGAGTTGTTATATTCTATTCTGATAGATCCTCCAACCACCTATGGTTTTGTTTTAAGTATTCATTGGGTATGTCGACCTGCTTGGTATGTCTGTTGTCGATGTATTCAATAGATAGTTAAAGCAAGGCTATAGATGGTCGCTCCTAACCAGCCTTATTCTCCGTGTTAGTTGACGGCATTACCCTGTAGTGTCCTTGGCTAGCGTGGGTATAGAGGTGGGGCGTCACAAGTCTGAACAAGACAATTGGAAAAGCTGGATAGATAAGACAGATCTTCAAGCGAAGCTTCAATCTTTAAAGGTTAGTCTCAAATGCTGTGTTACTCAGTTTGACCTGAGCATATAGCAAAACACAAAACTCTCGATTCAGGATTAACATTCTTATATAGTAAATTCAACTCAAGTGAAATGTTAACTAAAATACAAGTAACTTAAAGGATATTTGGGATAGCCATCCTCCAAGGATCTATGGAACTATCTACTTGTAGTAATACACGCTATTATAATATATGTCTATACTAAAATAAAGTATTAAAATAGCGTTAAGGCGTTACCCATATCCCCCTTAACACATTTTATATAATGTCGTAGTCTATACCGATACCGTAAAATCCACCCGTGAGTTGGCTATTAGAGAGCACTCCATAGGTAGGACACAAAACAAACTCGTAGAAGGCACGACAGGCATGTGACAATGCACGCGAGGCAATGCTAGGGTAGAGATACCGTTTGCGTATCCAGACTTGTGGTAATGCATAACAGCTACTACCGCCCAACTCGTGATACACTCCCAAATCAAAGGTGCACCCAATCAAATACAAAAGCAATAGAATGGTAACGAAGAAATGTGTCCCATTGGAGGAATGACCTCATTCGGCCTGGCATGGCTCCTTTTTTAGCCATATCAAGCTGACTCGCAATAGTCAGGGATACGTAAATACCGTACAGATTCGTCACCAAACCATCCTACTTCATTCTGGAATCTCCACCACATACACAGTTGTTAAAGTTGTTTTTGGTATTGGCAGAGAGTGTGACAATATTCGAACCCGGTCTCTTTAACAACCAAACGCTTATTTCACACCATGGTCTTTCATTTCAAATAGTTCATACTTTATATCCAAATATCATATTCATTTCAAAACCATATCAAATTCGATACTAATATTCACTTTAAATAGTATTAGTTTTCATAATCGTAACATTTTCAAAGATTGTAGCACTTTCAAATCATAACACTTTGAAAATCACAACACTTTTGAAATAATAACACTTCCGTAATCATAATAGTTTTGACATCATAACACTTCTGTAGTCATGATAGTTTTTAAAATCATAATACTTTTTTTTGAAATCCATAATGGTTCCAACTTAAACTGTTTAGACATTGAAAACAATATATATATATATATATATAGTAAAATAGTTATAAATGAAAATAGTTTATATATATTACAAATACTTTACATAATAAAATTAATTTCCTCCAATTTCATAAATCAATTCAAATCACCTTAAATTCCAAAATTCAATTTAAATCAATTCTAGTTTAACTATTTCAATTTTAAAGGTCAAAGATTCAATTCAAATTCTCAATAAACTATTTTAATTTTTATCGATTTCAAATCTAGGTTTGAACTATCACTTCAATTATAATAAGATTCAAGTTTCAATATTCAAAATTTAGAATATAAATTTCATTTATATTTCGACGTTTTAACTTAAATTTTATTCAAATTTGAAATATTCACTTAATCCTTTTTAACAACAATTAAATAAAATCCCAATTTATAAATTTAAAGTCGATATTAAATATTCAGTCTCAATTTTATTTAAAGTTGAGAATATTTAATTAATCACTTTTTATAAAATCAAATTAAAGTCATATCTTTTGAATCATCCACAAATCAATAAATTTAAATCAATTCTTAATTAAATTTAATTATTAGCCAATTTAAATATCAAGTCAGCATTAATTTATCTTTCCAACCTTATTATTAAAGTTATAAAACATCCATTTTTATAATGTCAATATAAATTTAAATAAATACTTAAGCATACTATAAAAAAATTAAATTATATCTTTATTAAATTATATTCTTATTATTAAATGTATTTTGTATTAAATCTTAATTTATATATTTTTAAAATAATAAAATTGTAAGAAAAAATCTTAAAAATTATATTTTCAAAACTAACTTATAAATTAAAATTCCCAAAACATATTATTTTAAAAATCTAGATTATATATATATATATATATAGCCTATGTGATATTCTATTTTAAAGTCGATATTTATTAAAACAATATATTTCCTTTCAAAACTTTGGAAATCAGTTTTCAAAATATAGACCAATGGTGTCTATATATATTTTTCTATCCTATGGTTAAGTGAGACAGATATTTATTTCAATCCGCAGTTTAAATATCTACGGGTATATATCATTTCAACCCGCAATCGCAAAATTTAAAATCACTGAAAGTTGCTTGGGTTGATCATTTCAACCCATAACGATTTTCCCTTATTCTATAAGATTGTTTGGGTATGTGTCTTTTCAACCCATAGGGGTTTCTAAATTAATAGGAAACTTGCAGAGTGAGAATAAATATGAAAATAATATAACATATCAACTACATGCATATATCATGAGTAATAAATTAAATAAAATATATATAACAGGATATGGTGTTATCACAAGTGAACAATTGCAGATAATGGCATATCATATTTGACAATCAAATACCTAGAAATTCAAACTTAAAAGCATATTTCAATGGTCGTTTCAAGTGAAATCAAATTCACTAAATATAAAAATGTTAATCATGAGCGATTGCTCACCTTTCGAGGTTAGAGAAATAAGAAGATAACATGGAATGCGCACGGACACGGACGCAAAAATGACCAGCAGGACAACGACAAGCTGGGAATTCACTACGACAAATTCGATATTGAAAAAGTTAAATCAAGATGGAACAGAGATCGATGAAACAAATATATATATAGCTATAATTTTAAAAATCTTAAAATTTTAAAACACGTATTTAAAATAAAATCTTTGTAATTATATATATATATATATATATATATATATATCTGTAAATCAATATAACATATATACATATGTCAAAATCAACATCTATATATATTTCAGATCATTATTAAATTTAACATATATACTTTTAATATATATATATATATATATATATATCATATATTTAAGATCAATACTCACATATTTATTAAAATCATCTATTATATCAATATGTCTACTGCCATATATATATATATATATATATATATGAAGTAAAAAAAATTAAATTCAAAACAAACAGATCATACTGCTTTTACATATAACTTACATGTATATAACAAGATGGCTTAGACAATATAACATACTGACTTATATATATACATACAATAGACTTATGTATATATACAAATAAACAAACTGATTTTATATGTAAAATTTATATATCTTCCAAAATCAAAATATCCATATATTTAAAAAAATATCAAACATATTTTAGTATCAGCATCTATATATATATATATAAAACATTTTTTCAATACCTAAACAGAAATCAAATATCAAGTGCAAGTTATAATATATATATAGGTAATATATATATATATATATATATATATATGCAAACCTATACCAGCAAGCTTCAAAGAGCAGCAACGAACATGCTATTGGTTTGGGATTTTGAACAAATGTAAGGCGGAGCACTAGCGCATGGGTCTGCAGTGCAGTGCCATCAAGATGGTGATGGTCGGATCTAAGGTGGAGGCTCGGCGAATTCAGGCGTTCGGGTTGGCACTTGATCACGTGAGTTGCTATGCTTGGTCGGCGAGTGGAATGAATGGGGTCTTGGTCGTTTGCGGTGGCTAAAGGCCAATGCAGTGGAGAGGTGGAGCGGTTGTAGGTGTAGGCTAGTGGTACGGTGGTGGGTAGCAGGGCACGGGTGATGGTCGGACATGGGTGGAATGTAGGGTTTGAAGTGGCTGAAGTAGTGAGGTTGGTGGGGAAAAAGTGTTAGCTATGGTGAATATCTTGCTCAGGTGAGATGCAAGGGAGGATGGAAGAGAAGTTGCACGTTGTGGAGGCAGATACAAGGCCGAGCATGGCGGGAAGGTTAATGCGGAGGAGCGACTGCAAGATTGTTGGGTCTCGGCAATAAAGCGGGGAACAAGGCCGAGCCAGATTTTTTTTCTTTTCACAATGTTACGGCCGAAGCTTGAAGGAGAGGAGGCAAGGAAAAATATAACTTTATACATATATAATATATTATATCCTCACAATTGAAAAGGGCAGACAAAAATATGAATACGAGCAGGCAAAAGTGGAACAGACAGAAAAGAGAAGGGAACTTGAGCAATGGAGATGAGCAGGTGGGTAAAGAAAAACGAACCGACTAAATCTTTATAAATTAATATTATATAATTTATTACATTCTTACGTGAAGAACAAAAGAATATAAGACACCAGCCAAGAAATGTTGAATTTGGCGGAATATTAAAAGTCAGAATAAATTTCTGAGAAAAATAACGAAGCTATTAATACACAGCGGGTATGTGAAAAAGAAAAAGTCATGACAGTTGAATTCAATAATTATTAATGGTTAAAGGCTAATTAATTTACACGGTAGAAAATGAAGGGACCGGGAAATTAAAAGTTTAAAACGGGAACCGATACAGTTACAATTTTCATAGATTTCACCGCGTACCGGGCTCCGAAACGCACAAATAAATATACCGGAAAGATCAACACGATGAGACGAATAGAACGGTACATAGACATCAGCGACACGACCAACCAATCAAAGGTTGATATTCGCTGCCGAAAATGCTGCTAATATGACAAAAATAAGATAAACGAAGGTAGAGAAATCCAAATTTAACAAACGAAAGATGACGTCTCATTAAGAAAATAATAAAAAAATTATTATGTAAAAATATTCAGATTTAGAAAACATTTTATTTTCATTAAATTAACCGATATTAAATTAAAATTAAAATTTACACAACAGAATTAACATTCATATTTTCTGATGAAATTTTACCATTTGCTATGTTTAGATGGACGTATTCCAAATATCAAATTTTTACTGCTAAATTTTATAATTTAATTTCGAGAAAAATTTCAGTTAATTACTTTATAAAAACAGTTAAAATTTATGGGTCGTTACACAACCTGAATTCTAGTGGGTCCGGATTTTTCACAAAAATGCTAAAATCCAAGCCCACTAAAGCCGGAATTGGGTATCTGGTATCCTGCAAATAGGCAAAGAAAAATATTTTAGAGCTCAAATAAATATCTCATAGCGGAACTAACTAAAATATAATGGTAAGTAAATACTTACCAATATAATAACACTTTCTAAACCAGTGTGTCAAAGTTGGAAAGTCTCTGCCATCTACCTAACATGCAGGATGTTACGAGGAGGGAGTCAAAACTAAAGTTCTGGTGATTGGAAAAATTATACACTTCTTGGCTTAATTCTACATATACCGTTTTATTTCCATTTTTTGTTGTATTAGGTTTATACTACTCTTGCCTCCGTGCGTGTATCGTACCCATCTACTCCCTAGTAGATTAAAACCTTATAACTAATATATGTTTAGCTATATGCCCAATAATTGCATCGGTCCTAGGTAGTACCCATAGTAAATTTCGCATCCTCCTCGAAAAGCACTCCATCGCCTTACTCCTAGAGTGTTCTACGACTACACCTGTAAAAGACAGCTTCGTTAGGCCTACAATGTAGATGTTTTATCGTCTGCTATGAAAAGGTAAATCTGCGTCCGCACTAGCCTGACATCCATAATGTACCACCCAGTACGCACCTTGAGGACTATACGTAATCGTTTTGTCTACTCCCTGAATGCTGCTTAACAAGTTCTACTTTGTATGGAACTCAATCGAGGATTTTCTATATTTGTAAAGGACTTCTTTGTTTGGCCTATGACACAGATATTCAATTTGGTCATCTCTTTTCTCATTGTGGCTATGGCCCCATGCAGCCACCCCTTAACTAATTGAAAGATCTTTAAAGAGCTAAGTGGCTGTGTCCTACTGCAAACAATCTAAACATCCAATTGGTTGTGTCCCTCATCCATTGTCTCGATAGTGAAAGAATCATTAGCCTTTTGGTTTAACTCTAGCCTTTCCCGAACTCGGCTTCTTTGTTTGACGCGGACCTAATATGTGCATGCTACTTTCCTTTTGGGTCCTGCCTACTAAAACCTACTCGCGAGTTAGAGTAGGGTGTCATACGAATATCCTACTCCAAACATCAACCCTTTTTGGCTGCCTACAATAGTCCTGCCATGCAAAAGCAGTAAAGGCATACTCTTTTGATGGAACACCTATAGACCTGCCTCCAGGGGACGGCTTCTTAAGGCCTACTCTAGATAGCAATCCTATTGTTACCTCATGTCATGTTAAAGTCTCGTACTTCCTCTAGTCCAAAATATCTAAGTTGGACGTGCTTCTTCTATGCAAAAAATATGCGACGAACTTCTTTGTTAGGCTCTTAATCCTTTGGGTTGCTTCAAACGCATCTTACTCTTTTATTAGACCCTAAATCTAATATTTTATTTTGCGTTTAGTTTACTTTTCTTATTCTATTGGCTACTTATTTACCCTAATCATTTTAAGCTTGTCTTAGCCTCACCTAACTATTGTGAGACCATCAGTTCTCGACTGAAAGGGAATGCTTTTGGTATGGGCCATGTTTCTATGTTTGCTTATTAACTTAGTGTAAGTTTTAAAATAAGTTTCTTTTGTAACTTCTGCTCTATTTTCTTATTAACTTAATATAGTTCTTAAAATACGCCTTTTATAATCTTTCTGTTTGATTAGAACTATGTTATAATTCTACTTGCAATTGTCACTTCTATATTCTTTTATAATCTATATATTATAAATATAATTACAAGTGTCTCTTTTCTATTCTAGTCTATTTTCTCTTATTATGAAATTGAATTCTCATTAGTCCAATTATGTTATACGATAATCTTGTCCTGGGCCTACATCCGAGTGTCACAAGTTAACTTATCGTAATAACTGCTTTGCTTTCATTCTACTATTTGCGTAGTAAATGCAGATCTAGTTACATTACTTCTAATCTTGTCTAATAATTAACTTGATTTCTTCTTTACTTCCATTAATTCTTCGCTTTATTTTCTTATATTCTAAGAAGTAGTTCTATTGTATTTGGTTGCTTATAAAAATTGTGCTAAAAATCCATTTCCATGCTATAAACAATAATCCGTAACTGCAAAATATTTCTTTTATTATTTCTTTACTTTTTGGATAGTGCAAAATACGGCAGTGTCTCTATTTTACACTAATTCCCCTTTTTCTCCTTTATTATCGCAATTATGTTTATCGTTATCCTTTAAATATTATATTACGGAAATGTATTCTCTTTTCTAAACTAACCAACTAATATATCACTAACTTCCCAATCAAGTTATTAAATTTTTCCCTTTTTTATTTATTTTTCCTATTTTGGCACAATTTACTGTAAATTTCTATTTTTCTCTTTTTATTTCAGTTTTTCTTATTTTACATCTAATTTCTATAAATCTAATGTTTTTCTATTTTAGTCCATGTTTGCGAATCCTTCTTTTTAGCTATTTTAATCGCGTAAAAAGGAATAAAACAGTTATCATTTACAGGCTAAATTTCAACTTTAAACTAGATGTAAATAACTGTAAATTTCTTACTTTTGAACGTATGCCTTTCTCTAACTGTCAAGCCTAATATTATTCATATTTAATGGGATATTATCTTCCTTTTCTATATAAATAATAATTAAATATAAGTTCTCTTATACAATTTATAGTTTGCAACGGAACTAATTATTGAAATAAATGCCTAATTAAAATATTAAATGGAATCTAACGATAATATATCATAAACGTAAAAGATATATAATTTAACCCCACTCACTAGTTGTCCTTAGCTTCGCTCCATGGTCTTCCTGGATCCCCTTCTAAGGTGTCTAATATTTTTATTAAGAAGATTCTCCCCATAAATATTTTCTATTTAGGGTTCAGCCTCAGGCAATGTACCCAATTGGAAGAAAATTAGATTGTGAGAGAATAGCTAGGCCTAAGGTTCTATTTATAGAGGAGTTTAGGGATTTTAGACCATTGGATTCTTGGATTGAATCTAAAGTCACCACGTCACATGGTCATTTGGAGCCATCAGATGCATCAACGTATGGCTCAGATTGAATAAAATCAATTTTATTTGTTTCGGCACGTACCTGGACGAGATTGCTTCCAGATAATAATGTGGGTTGACCCTAAGGTCGAACTGTGTTCACTTCGGGTCGACCTGGCGGTCGACCTGTGGTGTTGTGGGCCGGCCTATGGGTCGACTTATATGTATTGTGTTCTTTTTCTTTTTGTAACTTCTTCGTTTTGACTCGGATTTTGACATGTTGTATATGAAAATTGATCAGAAAATCTCCACGGACACAATGGTATAAGTTTTGAGGCCATATTCTGAAAATTATAACAATGTTTATTTTCACTATTCATCATAATTTGATTATTTAATTATCGAAAAATGCGGGGCGTTACATTCTCCTACCTTTTAGAAAATTTCGTCCTCGAAATTCGACAAGGGTAAAATTATGCAATTCCTCGTATCGATTACATCAATTTTGTGTACATCCAATTTTGCGACCAACCGTGTACTTGTGCAAATTGCATTCAACATGAAATATATGCATGTACATGAATCTCTAAGCGGTACCTCCTATATGAGTTCTTCTCTTCTTTAAAAATTTATTTTAAAACATGATGCACACATCCTAAATATACTTGCAATTTCTATACGAGTGCAATCTTTTTGAAAACTGAAAATGTTTTTCACCCAAATTTTCCCACGCTCCTATTGAATAAGGGAGTAGTTCAACGAGTTTTTCATCCAAATCCCACCATGCAACTTTTAATATTTGAATTCTTGAAAAATCTAATTTTCCAAATTATTTTTCTTATGTTATAAAGAAGGTGGAAAACAGAAAACCTCACATTTTCCTTTTTACTTTTGTGCACCTTTTTCCCTATACTTGGGACTTATGCCATTATTCTACAAAAATTCCTATTTTCTTTCCAAGCACAGTTACATAAGAAAATTTTCTTTTTTTGGGACTTAATTTTGAAAAATTCATTTTTTTTCTTCTTTTACAGTTCTCATTTCTTTTAGTTGTCGTCTTTGGTTGCTTTCTTTATGTTTGTTGTTTTCCTTTTAGTTACACTCTCTTCTTTTATTTTCTTATTTTATGTTGCATTACTCATGATGAATAATGTATATTCATCGCTTCAATTCCATTCTTAACCATGGAACAACAAAATCTCCAATATTGCAAGGGACAAGAATTCCAATATAAGGAATCTTCATATCAAATGACAACTAATGCTCAAAAATATCCTCAACATGTGTTATACTCTCTCAATGCCATTAATTGCAACCTTTTCAGATCCACACACATATACTCAAGCAACATTCCAAGGCTCTACACTGCTTTACACACTCTATGGGAGTTCCCTATTACTCTCTAAAAATAATTCTTGCTATCTTCTTCATAGCCTCAAACATTTCCTATCTTAACTAGGTACTTATCTTTACCTACTCTATATTTTAAAACTTGATTTGGTTTTTTTTTTAAATTCAAAGTTTCAAAAGTTTGCTTATCTATTTATTTAACTTGATACTTTGAAATGCCAATTCCTAAGATTCTAACCTTCAAAATATGTTACATAGAATTTTCAAGAAATGTCTAGTTCCATAATTATTTCTACTTCAAAAACCTATATTTTATAGTTTTTTAATTTAGTCTATCCCCTTAAATCTAGTGGGGAATATGCAATAATTCTAAGTTTAAAATTTAGTCTTCTCTTCCTTTTTAAAGCACATTTTTTCAATAAATTCTTAGGATCCTTAATTTACGTTTTTCCCCATTAAAACTTTTTTTTCACCAAACCATTTCTGAAAAAATGCCACTTCATTATTTTAAAACAATTTTTTTTTTCATAATTTCAAATCACAAAAACTAGAGTAAATAAGAACAACTTGTGACGACCCGCAAATCCGTACCCCTTGAGTCAACACTATTCTACATCAATCAACTCAAGATGAATGGAAATACGAACCATTTGGGTTAAAGAAGAATAGGTAGAACAAGAAAGTAGAAAAACAACATCAGAATCTAACCATCGCAGTGGAATAAAATATAATAGATAATAACAGATCTTTACACAAAAACAAATACTATATCTGTTTATACATACATCATCAGAGTACATCAATCACATAACACAATTGGACAATAATCATAACCTTTCCTCACACAACCGAATACACAGTGGAATATAAATCAATTACGGAAGTACGTCTCGCCATCCAGCTCGTCTCCTAAGCTCCGCAGCATCCTTTCCTGTATTTTATAATACTCGGTCTGACCCGAGCATTATAGTTAAATAACACCCGAGTCAGTCTGGAATACTAGCGTGAGAAATCACACTAAATTGATTATTAAAGTTTCAAAATCCTTTTGAAAACAAAAGCATCTCGTAAGACCACGCCACAAATAAACATGTCGGGTTTTTAACTTACGATAGCTAAAACACTTTTTATTAAAATCCACTGATATTATAAAAGGGTCTATTTACAAATACTTATTAAAATAGCCGAAATTGTTACATGATTATATTCCAGCTACTAGCCACAAAGTGGGTAATACAAACAAAACTCGTAAAGGCACGTAGGGAGAATGGATTTCCAACTAATGACTAGGTACTGGGGTACCACTGTCACGGTACCTGGTCTAATCAGCATACCGAGGATCACTCCCGACCCCCTGCAACACAAGACCGGGACTACCCCTTACTGGGTAATCCCGAGTAAGATCATCCCACGGTTGTGATCAGCAACCGCACCACTAAGCCGAAATAAAAGGGACATCTAGACAGGGATGACCTCACCCGGAAATGGGTGCTACCCACCTAGCCTTGGTGCATAACCCCTGATTTTCAGTCATTACCGTTTGATGAGGCTTGATACTAAGCGTTACCTTTTTAGAACGTTTCACTTAGAATGCCCATCGTCCACCTGACGATGTTCCTAAAGCATTCGTCCATACAAGTCCGTCCCGGGTTCGAACGGAACCGAAGGCACTATTCCTACTACATCTATTTTGGAAACATCCTCGGGATTAGTAGCGACTAGCACTTCACTGCTCCATCTTCGACTCTGAACTCGTTTTCCATAAAAACGTACAAACCAGATTGAAGTGGTTTTCGAGAAATTATTCGCTATCCCGGTCTCTTCGAAACGATCAGCGCATTGGCCAATATTGATAGTCGGTTATTTAACTATCAATTAACATTCACAACAACCATCAAACAATAAATAATTTCTCCAAATTATTTATTAATCTCAAAATATCTTCACAATATATATTTCTATTTTCAATTCTTTGAAAACAGTTTCAAACCATATTCTTTTAAGGAATAAAGTTCCTAATATTTTCTATTTCCACTGAAATCAACAAGTACAACACTTAGATTTTAGAACAATTTAAAAACACTTTATTTTAAAATATACTTTAAAATATTTAAATTAAAAACTAATTTAATACTTTATTAAAAATATATATACTTTATGAATATTTAAATAAAGCTACTTTATAGAATATAAAACTAAATTTTTCTTTTAAAACAAAATACCAAGTCACCTTAAATAATTACTACTATAAATAGATTTGAAAAGACTTACTTTAAAATTTGAACATTTAGAAAGAATAAATTTCTAAGACATGTTTTTTAAAACAACATAACTTATACTTAAAAATTTATGTTGAAAATGTAATTGGATATAAAGGGTAATGTATTTCTCTTCACATCCTAAAAAAAATAATCACTGTTTATTTTTAAACAAAATTTCTCATTCCTTTAATATATTCCTATCGTGAATTTATTTTTTCAAATATTAACTGATATATTACTTCACCTTTATAAACTCAGTTTATAAATTTCAAGTATCACTTCTCTTTTAAAAATCCCGATTTTACACCCTTAAATCAATTTCCAAACTGATTTCCAATTTACTTCACTTTAAATAACTTTCCTTACTTTACTCCATTTGTTTCAAATCTATTAACTTTAAATTTCATTTCTTTATTATGATTTAAAAATCCCCCTTTTAACTGGAAATACCAATTTCAGATTTCCCAAATTCCTTCTTTATTCTTTTAAATAAATTTAAACCTTGGATTTAACAGTAAATTCTTTATTTGTTCAAATAACATCACTTAAGTTTTATAATTCATATTTTTTTGTTTATTCAAAATCCCCTTTTTCCATACTCGGAATTTATATATTAAAAATTTAAAACCACTTTTACTTTTCAAATTCATCGTTAAATTTATTCAAATTCTCTATAATTATTTACTTAAAAATTTCACTCTTTTATTTTCTTTTAAAAATCAACTTTTATATATTTTGATAACTCAGTGTACCGAAATATATTCATGCAAACCATAACATTCAATATTCCAATTATCAATAATATTCATCACAAAATATCGATTATTCATAACAGAGAATATTAAACAATATAAATCATTTTAAGGAATCCAGTTGGATCCCTCCAACTTGTTTCTCTGCATCCACCGATGTTAGCACAATACCAATTCCACTTCGAGGTGGAATATCGTGGTATATGGGATTCAAATATAATATCATCCGCTATTATGCGGCGCATAGGGTCTCATCTGCTATGTAATGTGGGAAATCATCATTCCAAGATATATTATATACTACTATATATAATATTGCACATCAAAACAATTCAATCATTCAAATTTAACTATTTAAATTTAAACAACTCAGATGAGTGAGATTAACTCACCTTTGGTTTTACAGTTTGCAATCCATTCCAAACTGGCTTGTTCCCTTGATTTTATACCTTGTATAAACATTTACAGTTTAAAATAGTTGAAACTATTAAATTATCAATTACCATTTAATAAAATCTGATTTACCAATTATTTTATCCAAACCAATTTTCCAAAAATAAATAATACTTATTTTCTTTTGAAACCCATATACTAATAATTATAGATTTCTACCAATCTAATTAATTTTTTTAATAAATATTCAACATTTTAAAATTTCCTTTTTCCCAAGCTCTTATCTACATAAAACTTCCATTTACCTAAGTATACTATAGCATGCAAGTGTATATATATTTTTCATACTTGTATATAAATTCCACGTGCTGGTATTTTATTTATTTATTTTATCATATTATTATGCATTCTTATCTCATATTATATATAGTTAAACGAAACAATCAATAAGGAATACCTTACTGCTCTCGATACTTCGTAGGAGCCACCAAACTCCATCGAGCTCGAAATTCGACCGATACTCAAGCCCAAAATCGCGAATGCCCTAGCTGCCAACTCCACAACATCATGCCCCAAACCAACCGTCGATGAACCCATCTTTGACCAATTGCGACTCGAGCTACCTGCACCAGACCAACAACGGCCCTTTAACCCACGAGCATCACTTTGTCGATCGCCACCACAATGTCACCGAAGCACTCGCATCCAGGCCTCAAGATTCGAGAAGTTCGACTTCGATGCCACCACAATCGAGTCCTCGCCATCACTCATCACTCGCGAGCTTCCCATTACCACGCGAATCTCAATCGCCATTCGTTTGGTCGAGCTCCTCGATTTCGATAAATTTTGAATTTGAGGGAAGAGGCATTAAAAGTAACCGCCATTAATTTAGGTTTTCCCCTTAATTTTCATTAAGCCTGAGACGATTGATTTTAGGGGTCATTATTTTGATTTAAAAAAAAGATTTCGCTTTGGGAAATTGAAATTGAAGAAGATGGGTTAGGGAGACTGTCGCCCTTTTTTTTAACAGTCGATCGAGATTTGATTCTCGAATGAATTTGAGAGAGGGAAAGAAGAGAGAACGAACGTGATTGATTTTTTTTTTCTTTCTTTTCTGTTTCGGCCTTTGAAAGGAAAGAGGGGCAGACAAACATAAAAGAACGGGAAGCGTGTTGGAGAATAAATGAGAAAGATCAGCCTATTACAGTGATGGAGAAATGAAAAGGTCTGATGGGAAAGAATTTCAACTAAAGAAAATTGACTGGTCAACTAATATATTTGAATTTAAATTTAAATTGTCCCGATATCGATGCTCAAAATCTCAACCTCCTATCGAGGTGTACCGCAAGGAGTTTATAATGTTATGCCCCTATTCCGAACACAATGGAAAAGGTTTCAAGTCCTATCTCGATCGTATGGAGAAGATAGCATTTTGAACTCAGTTATAATATTAATTTTCGATATATATTTCAGCGCGTTCATATTTCGTACGCTCACAAAAAAAATCCAAATGCTATGAAAATTGAAATACGATAATAATACATTATTACGGATTCAACGGAACTGGTTTCGTCGAAATCCGAGACTGTGCCTCGAAAGGCTATTTTTAAACATCGATTTAAACGATAAATTTCAAAACTTAACAAAACACTTCCAAATTCAATTCTAAAGCTTCCATTATCTTCAGTACTATTAATATAAATTTTATAAGCCTTTAGAATATTTCTAACAGACATAACTGGAGATTAAATATTTTACCCAACTTCAATAATTAAAATAAAAATCGAATTGCCAAATTCATAGTGATATTTGAATTTAAGTTAAAAATTAAATTTTAAATATTTAAAATCAATTAAATATCTCGATTTCAAACATCTAAAAATTCTCGGTCGTCGCACAACTATTCCTCTATTATCTTCATAAAAGCTCATTCTCTTCGTTCAAGGTGGTTTTCTAAAGACACGCAATTAATTGCACATAACAAGTGAAAACGTTTATTTTCTCTTGCTTAGCCTCTCTAATTATAGTCTCTTTAGTATAACTATTATTACCCAACAATACGGTCTCTTATTACTGCACTTTCTACCTAGAGATTTCACACTTTAATGCATTGGAACTATTTCTCTTAAGAGAAGACGTCAACGATAAAATTTTCTATGAATACTATAAAGGAGGATGTGTGTTTTGTGTGAAATAACAAGGAGTTTTTGTTTTATTTCTGTGTTGAAATAGACAGTACAAAATACAGTGTTTTCCATATTTTGTACATCTCTTTCGCTATGTTTACTTTCCTTATTATTTCAACATAAAGTCTTCATTTATGATGTGGCTAATTCACAGAAACCAATATCATTACTCCTTCATTCTAATGAATTAAAGCATGTCAAATTTATATTTTATCTTTAATGATTCTTATCTCTATTTAATTTATTTGAGTTCTTACTATGCTAGTTCAGTTACCTACTATTAGATGTCAATTACTAAACTTCCTCCAAACATCTACTATATTTCCAAAATTTTAATAACTGACATGTCCAACCACAAAAATATTTATATCAAAAATAATTTCGAGTTATTTTTCTCTTTTTTTCAAAAGGATAGAGTTAATCAAAATTTTCCTTACTGAAATTTTTTAATTGCTTACAAAAATTTAATCTTCATTGGGTTTTCATATTTAATTCTTTCCTACTTTGCAACCCTAAAACTAGCAAGCTATACAAGCTCTATAATTTTTCTAAAAGAATATTTTTTTAAAAACCAAATATGTACTTTTCAAATATGTTACTTGCATGTTTTATTTTCTATTGAAAATTGTTTTCACACAATTTTCCATGTTTAAACTAGTACATGTTTAAAACTGTAAAATTTTAAGTTTAAAACTTGAAAAACTCTCCAAATATCTTATTTTCAAACACTTAAAAGTTTAATTATTGGGCTAGACTCAAAGTGGGTAACTTCCTTATACTTTCCCAAATATTCCCAAGAATTCATTCTTCTCAATCCAATTATATATGTTGCTAATCATTTCCTCTCTTATGCTTTTATTTATTCTAAGGCATTATGCCCCACCCACTAATCTCAAACAATTATCAATTTCCAAATATTAACATATGGACTTCTATATTTATACTGAAACTATTATACATCTCATACTTTGCCACTCTAGGGCGTATAACTCTTGGATTCCCATAATTCTAATATTGATGTACAAAACTATTACTCAAAATTTTCCCATATGCCATTTCCCTTAAAAGTGGGGTTTTCTATGTATCTAGGTATACATAATATAATATATTTATATTAAAAAAATACAAATACGTTCCCTCTCCATTTATTTAGGAAACCTAAACCTAGGCTCTGATACCAATTGTAAAATCCCGAATTCCAGTGGGTCCGAATTTTTTGCAAAAATGCTAAAATCCAAGCCACTGAAGCTCGAGTTTGGTATTTGGTATCCTGCAAATAGGCAAAGACAAAAATATAAAATCTCAAATATATATCTCACAGCGGAGCTGACTAAAATATAATAGTAAGTAAATACTCTCCAATATAATGACACTTTCTAAACCAGTGTCCCCAAGCTAGAAAGTCTCTGCCATCTACCTAACCTGCAGGATTTTATGAGGAGGGGGTAAGAATTAAAGTTCTGGTGAATGGACAAATTATACACTTTTAGGCTAAATTCTACATATACCATTTTATTTCCATTTTCTGTTATATTAGGTCTATTGGGTTTATATATTCTTGCCTCCATGCGTGAATTGTACCCATCTACTCCCGAGTAGATTAAAACCTAATAACTAATATATATAGCTTCGTGACTACATCTATAAAAGATAGTTTCGTGAGGCCTACAATATAGTTGTTTTTTCATCTGCTATGAAAATGTAAAACTGCGTCCGCACTAGCCTATACTAATGCTTGGACATCCATAATGTACCACCCAATGCGTACCTTGAGGACTATACGTAATCGTTCTATCTACTCTTTGAATCCCGCTTAACAAGTTCTACATTGTATGGAACTCAGTCAGGGATTTTCTATATCTGTAAATGACTTCTTTGTTGGGCCTACAATACAGATATACTACTTGGTCTGTCTTTTTTCTCATCGTGGCTATGGCCCCATGCAGCCACACCTCAACTAATCGAAAGACCTTTAAAGAGCTAAGTGGTACAATATAATATAAGAGCGTTCTGTGACTACATCTGTAAAAGACAGTTTCGTAAGGCCTATAATACAGTTGTTTTGTCATCTGCTATGAAAATGTAAAACTACATCCACACTAGCCTATAGTAATGCTTGGACAACCACAATGTACCACCCAATGTGTACCTTGAGGACTATATGTTATCGTTCTATCTACTCTTTGAATCCCGCTTAACAAGTTCTACCTTGTATGGAACTCAGTCGAGGATTTTCTATATCTATAAAGGACTTCTTTGTTGGGCCCACAATACTGATATTCTACTTGGTCTGTCTCTTTTCTCATCATGGCTATGGCCCCATGCAGCCATCCCTCAACTAATCGGAAGACCATTAAAGGTCTAAGTGGTTGTGCCCGACTGTAAACAATCTAAAAATCCAATTGGCTGTGCCCCTCATCTAATGTCTCGATAGTGAAAGGAACATTGGCCTTTTGGTTTAAATGTAGTCTTTCCTGAACTCGCTTCTTGGCTTGATGCTGGCCTGATATCTGCATGCGACTAATCTTTTGGGTCATTCCCACTAAAACCTACTCACAAGTTAGAGTATGGTGTCATACGAATATCCTACTCCAAACATCAACCTTTTTGATCACCTTCGGGGGACTGCTTCATTAGGCCTACCCTATAGGGCCATCCTAGATAACCCTCACGTCTAATTGAAGTCTCATACTTTATCTAGCCTAAAATATCTAAGTTTGATGTGCTTTTTTTGTGCTAAAAATCTGTGATGAACTGCATCGTTAGGCTCTTCATCATTTGGGCTGCTCCAAACGCATCTTACAGTTTTATTAAACCCTAAGTATAATATTTTATTTTGCATTTAGTTTACTTTTCTTATTATGTTGGCTACTTATTTACCCTAATCAGCATAAGCTTGTCCCAACCTCACCTAGATGTTGTGAGACCATTAGTTCTTGACTGAAAGGGAATGCTGTTGGTATGGGCCCTATTTCTATGTTTGCTTATTAACTTATTGTAAGTTTTAAAATAAGCTTCTTCTTTTACTTCTGCTCTATTTTCTTGATAACATAATCTAAGTCTTGAAATAAGCCTTTTCTGTTCTTTTTATTTGACTATAGCCTATGTTATAATTCTACTTGCAATTGTCACTTCTATATTCTTTTATAATCTATATATTATAAATATAATTGCAAGTGTCTCTTTTCTATTCTAGTCTGTTTTCTTTTATTATGATATTGAATTCTCTTTAGTTCACTTATGTTATACGACAATCTTGTCTTGGGTCTATATCCGACTTTCACAAATTAACTTATCATAATAACTGCTTTGCTTTTATTCTACTATCTACGTATTAAATGTAAGTACATTACATATAGTCTTGTCTAATAATTAACTTGATTTCTTCTTTACCTCCTTTAATTCTTCATTTTATTTTCTTATATTCTAGGAAGTAGTTCTAGTCTATTTGGTTGGTACAAAAACAGTGCTAAAGATCCATTTCCATGCTATAAACAATAATCCATAACTGCAAGACATTTCTTTTATTATTTCTTTACTTTTTGGGCAGTGAAAAATACAATAGTGTCTCTATTTTATGCTAATTCCCTTTTTCTTTCGTTTATTCTTGCAATTAAGTTTATCGTTATCCTTCAAATATTAAACTTGTAATGGACCACCTTTTTGTATGCTTTAAATCGACGATGAACCACACACGTCAGACTTAAACCATATAGAAGGGCGGATTGTAATAGGGTAAATAAGATAAAGCCGAGAAAGAAAAAACAAAATAGAATCTTGTAGCGGAACGATAAAATATAATCATCACATAAATAGTTCATGAAGCTGTTTAAAAAACATTTGATTATACTTATACAATACATATCAGAGTTACACATACCAGAGAATAATAAAATGCAGCGGAGTACATGATGCAGTGAATAATATAATAGATAATAGTAATAAAATCTTCGTCTTCGTCCTCCAAAATAAGTCTTCGAATCCTGAAATGCTCAGACTGACCCAAGCGAATTGAAAAGACAAAATAGTCAAATCAGAACTAAAAAGATCTTATGTGAGTTAAATCAACAGAAATAAATATGAGTGGAACGACGTCAAAGATGTTTACGGGATTTGACATCTCCTATCCAGTGCCAACATGAGTGCAGTAACTTAAGAGATGCTCGGGATTCACATCTCCTAAGGATCCAATAAACTATTTACTATGTAGTAATATTTCGCTATTACAATAACGTCTAATAGTAAAATAAACTTACTTTTAAATAGCGTTAAGGGGTTACCCATATAGCCCCTACAACGTAATAGTCCCAATAGTCCATCCAGTATTAGCGCATCTCCAGATGGAGAGACTACCCTAAATAGTCCATGGGCTACGGGAGAAAACCAAACTCGTACAAGGTGCGCTAGGGTAGGTGACATGGCACAACTAGGCAATGTCAGGGTAGATATACCAATTACGCTTCCGGGCCGGTGGTAATGCACAGTAGCTACTACCGCCCACCTCGAGCGACGCCCCTAAAATCAAAAGGGCCCAAATCAATCACAAAGTAATAGAATGGTATCGAAGGAGTGTGTCCAATAAAAGGTGCTACCTTCTTAGCCCGTCGATCGCTCCTGTTTTAGCCACCTTATGCCAACTCACGGGAGTCGAGTTTGCGTATATACCTCAGAGGAAACGCCGCCACCATCCTACTTCATTCTGGAATCTCCACTGCATACACGGTTGTTAAAGTGGTTTTCAGAGTTGGCAGAGAGTATGACAACTTTCGATCCCCGTCTCTTTAACAACCAAACGTTATTATAACACTGTGGTCATTTCAAAATAATTTTACTTCAAAATCAAAATATAATATCCATTTCAAAACCATTTAAATATGATATCGTTTCCATTTCAAAAAAGCAAATCAATATGATACCATTGTTATAAAACCCAAATCAATATAATATCATTTTTATTTCAAATATATCCTTTTTCCAAAATCATAGCACTTTCTACACTTCGAAACCAAACCTTTGAAATTATAGCACTTTTCAAACATAATACTTTGAAATTCATAACTTCGAAACACTTAAATTTCGATATATTTCCAGGCTTTAAATATTCCAAAATTTCAAAACTAAATTTGATAATTCCATATATATCAAATTCAATTACTATTATTTAGATTTGAAATGTTTACTCTATAAATCCAATATCATTTAAGTAAAACTTTTCAACTTCAAATAACTGGATATTCCTTTAATTTTTTTAACTTGATATATTCATTTAAATAACCTTGATATTCATTTAAATCACTCTAAACCAAAATCAAGTTATAAAATCATACCCTTTGAAATTTCAATTTTATTTAAGTTTCAAATCAATTTATTCGAGTATAATTCTTAAATAATTTAATTCAAATCAATTTCTTATTTCTCTTCCAACCATAATTTTATTTTAGTGATTATAAACTCTATATACAATGTAATTTAAACAGATACTTAACTATGTTATATAAAACAATCAAACTTTATCATTCAACTTATTTTATATTTCAAAATAAATTTATACATAGCTAAAAATCAATAATAAAAAAACATTTATATAGTATCTAAATCAATATTGATATAAGACCATGTATTTCTTTACATAACCATAGAAATTCATTTCAAAATATTTTTATGCATAGACCACGGTGCATGTATATAATTTTCTATCCTATGGTCAAGTGATATGGATATTTATCATTTCAATCCGTAATTTAAAATATAAATACGGTTATGTATTATTTCAAATCGCAATCCCCAATAAAATAAAAGTCAATAACAACTTGCAGTTAATAACAATAAAGTACAACATCCATTCATCCAATATCAATCATCAAACATTTATGACAGTCATCATCCAATTCAATCAATAACATCAACATAGGACAGATAATAAACAACAGGTACTTACTGGTAGTTTGTATTCAATAATAAATTAAATAACTATTTAACCAGTAGCTTATATGTAATAATAATTTAAATAACAATTTAACTGGTAGATTTATATGCAATAATGAATTCAATAACAGTTTAATTGGCGGTTTATATGCAATAATAAATTCAATGACAATTTAATTCAAATAAATTCGATTTAACGATGATTAAAAATGTGCCAACCAGACATAAATAAATTTCTAATCACATCATAAATCAATTTAACAAACGTAAGAAATATTAGAAGTTGTGAATGGGTTAAAACACTCACCTTTTGAATTTAAATTAAATTTAAATCCAATTTAAACCCAAAATTTGAACAATCTCAGAATCCAACAAAACTAGCGTCAACAAGTCTGGAATTTCAGTACGATCCCAACTCAAGAAATCGCGCGTGGATTGGACTTCGTATGCAATAGTTACGCATATTAGAACGATTGAAATTAAAAAAAAAAAGGAAAAGAAACACACCTCTGCCACATCACAAATCTACACCATCTTCTTCACGTGATCGAGTTTCCCTCTAGGCGTACAAACCCTAGCCACCTCGCCTAACGACACCCGCTGCCTCTACGACGCCGCTAAGGACAGCCGCGATTTCACTAGAACATCTCTCCATTGAGCGTTGACCTCTACCACGCGGTACGTCCCCTTCATGCGATCAACCGACCTCAAAGATAGCCAGCCTCCGCCTAAACAAGCTAACCCTAGTGAATTTTCTCGCTCGATCCAACCTCATACCTCCAGGCGAATACCACTGATGCGCTCCCCTCGACGATCTCTACACAACCCATCAGTCGATTTGATGATCCGTCGCAGTTGACCACGATGCAACGGGCGGCCGAGGATAAACGAGCCAATTCCAGCAACACAAAAACCTAGATCTAGAAACGAATAGTGGATTTGACTTGCGCTCATCAAGAGCTTCAAATCTATATATAATTCGATATATATTGAGGAATTTGAATTTTGAAGTAGAAATTTTTAATTTGTAATTGACTATGAAATTTAGAGTTTGTCTACCATTGAGGAGCAATTGGAATTGTACGTACAGAAAAATGAAATAAAAAATAGGCTAGGGTTTATAACGAGGTATATATATGCGAAGATGAAATTAGAATGGACCTGATTGATATGGATCGAAAGTTGAACGATAAATGGCCCGAAAAGCCAGTTCTGATTTGAAACGAAAATGAGTCAACCCATATATCAAAATAGATGTTTTTGAGTATTTTAAAATCAATGAAACAGGTTTTAAGTCCAAATTCTATCGTATGAAGAAGTTATGCTAAAATCAAGTTATTTCAAATTGATTTCAATTGATTTAAATTTCATTGATTTCTAGGCGTTTCAAGCCCGCACGATTAAACGACAAGTCCGATCGCTACGAAATTTGAAATCCTACAGTAATTCCCCACTACGGATCCATGAAACTGGTTTCGTCGAAATCCTAATTAGTGGCCAAAATGGCTATTTTTCGGTTAATTAAATAAACTAATAATTAAATAGTTAAATCACTTTTTCAAATTTCAATTCCATAGTTAACAAATCGTATCATTTTTTATTTCTTAAACAATTACAATACTTTAAACAATTTAGATAACAATTCAAAGTTAAACTAATTTTCTAATTACTGTACTAAATTTCAATTTTTATAGATTCATTAATTATCAATTGAAATTCCAATAAATCATTTATTTGATTTTAAATACTGTATTCAATAAATTATTATCAAATGGATGAAATCTCCAATTGGTTCATGATCCATTACATTAATATTCTCAGATTTCATCTAAATTCCTATTAACGTAATAATTAAATATTAAAATTTTAATTTAATTATACTTTATCTATTTATTAAGTTTTAAATTAATAAATCTTTATTTCCATTCCTTTAATTCAACAAATTGTCCTATTATGAATAACATTAACGTAATATTTTATTTAGATTTATTGCAAGTGATTCCAATTCAATTTCTATTTCTTTCAAAATTTAATTACCAGAACCCTATTAAGTTAACAAATTTAATTATCAAAATTTACGGGTCGTTACACTCTCCCCCACTCAAAACTTTTCGTCCTCGAAAAGGAAAAAGGATGGGAAAAGAAGGAATTAAGTAGTCGACATATCTTATTCAAAATATTAACTTTATAAACAAATAATTTTACAAGATAAAATAATTTAAATAAAATATACGATTTTATAATCATTAAATCTTTTTATACTTAAATTAATAAAATTTTGAAACATTTTCAAAAAAAAATTCTAAGTCCAAAATTTACGAAAAATTTCGGTAGAGTCTCCTTTGTACGGAGAGACCCGGGAGAAATTATGATATCAAATATAACAATATATATCACAATATTTCAAAATAACATATCCCAACAACGGGGAAAATAATACAATAACGCTATAAAACTGTAATCCGAGAACTTACCTATTTGTCGGACAATTATCTCTTATTTTATGAAACCAAAAGCAGTAGCAATTGCTTCTATAACCTGTATTTCACTTATATAATCTAGAAAGAGTTAATAATTATATAAAATGGAATATTTAAAGTTGTTTCAACCACCAACAAACAAATCAATGATAATCACTTGCAATCACAACATACAACCATCATATGAAGTAAATAAAATCAACCATCCATATATCCATAGCAAGCAAAACAAATAGTTGTTTGGGTTTAAAACTTTAAATTGTACAGAATGAAAAATAAACTATTAAGTGCACCATTTACTCAACAATCTTAGATGAAACTAAATAGATAATTCATACATCTAAACAGTTTTAAAGTATCGTTGCCCAATCAACCGTAAACCAAACAACCCACAATTTCAAACAATAGATCAAGTTCATTCTTATTAATTGCATTTCATACATTTGTTGTTTGATTCCCTTTTCATTCATGTAATGATTTATCTGTTTAGTTTACATTTATTTCTTACAAATTTTCATTTCCATCCACCCATTCAGCATTTAACTCATTTACTTTCGTTTAATACTTGCAATTATTCATTTTCATTTTCATTTATTCAGGTCATGTCAATTTTTTTATTGCATTATATTTATTTATTCATTCATTATTACATAATTCCATTTATTAACATTTTTTTATTTATAGTATTCACGTTTAATTCCATTTTTTTGCATATTAATTCATTTACTTAAGTTTATAATCTTATACTTGCAATACTTACTTCATATTACCTTTATTATAGTAACATTTCAACTTTTAAATCTTTTGGTAAGTTATATATATGCTTTTTAAGAATGCCATTGAAATTTATACAAGTTTATGCCATTTTTTTTAGTTAATTTAATGTTCAATAATTATATCTTTTGTTTTTTTATAGATTATAAATTTCAACTTTCTTGTTATTTCATTTTAACCTATCATTTTGTCTCTTATTTTACTTATAGGTTCCAATCATTTATTAGTTACATTCCATTTCACTATGCTAATTGAAACTATTAATCAATGGGAACTTAAGAACTAAATACTGGGTTAAATCTCAAATCATCTAAAATAATAGATAAATGTGTACACTTACAACTTATATATCCAATTATATTTAAAACAATTAAAATTTATATTTTTTTATCAAAATAAATCTGCAGTAAAACTACTACAGTGGCCTTCCCACTTAGAAACTCGAAAATGAATGTCGATAATGCGTGCACCCATCACAGAAATTATTTTCCAATGACAAAGAGGGGATTACAGAACTTATTTCTTCCAAAATTTATTTAAAACAATTCTTTCAAAACATATTGAAATATTTATATTAGAAAATACTTAGAAACAATATTATTATATTCCAAAAATCCTCTGAAAGTAATTTTTTTCAAAATCTCGGAACTAAGTTCTAAAATTTCCAATTTTATTTGTTTTAATTTGAATCTTATTTCCATCCAATATCTATAAATTTCACTACCTAACAACCAATATATTACAATCAAATGTATATCATATATAAAGTTATTACTTTATATACATAAAATATAATAGGCAAAATTATTTCATTCACCTATATTCAAAACAAATATTGTGTCGGTCTGTCCTATTAAGTGTTTAGAAATCCCTATTGATGTCATAGCGTCCCATGCACCAACCAGAATTTATAAATCAAAACGAACAAATTAACACAATATCAAAACCTTTTTATAACACTAACAAATACGCTCTCATATATATATACACACACACACACACTCAGCGACTCATCACAGGGTATTACCACCTTATTGATAAAGAGCCAGACCCCACAAAGCTGAGGTTTATCGCTAAACCAAAGCTCTGATACCAGATGTAACGGACCACCTTTTTGTATGCTTTAAATCGACGATGAACCACACACGTTAGACTTAAACTATATAGAAGGGCGAATTGTTATGGGGTAATTAAGAAAAAGCCGTGAAAGAAAAAACAAAATAGAATCTTGAAGTGGAACGATAAAATATAATCATCAAATAAACAGTTCATGAAGCTATTTACAATACTTTTGATTATACTTATACAATACATATCAGAGTTACACATACCAGAGAATAATAAAATGCAGCGGAGGACATGATGCAGTGAATAATATAATAGATAATAGTAATAAAATCTTCGTCTTCGTCCTCCAAAATAAGTCTTCGAATCCTGAACTGCTCAGACTGACCCGAGCGAATTGAAAAGACAAAATAATCGAATCAGAACTAAAAGATCTTATGTAAGTTAAATCAACAAAAATAAATATGAGTGGAACGACGTCAGAGATGTTTACGAGATTTGACATCTCATATCCAGTGCCAACATGAGTGCAGTAACTTAAGATATGCTCGGGATTCACATCTCCTAAGGATCCATTAAACTATTTACTATGTAGTAATATTTCGCTATTACAATAATGTCTAATAGTAAAACAAACTTACTTTTAAATAGCGTTAAGGGGTTACCCATATAGCCCTTACCACGTAATTGTTCCAGTAGTCCATCCAGTATCAGTGCATCTCTAGATCTAGAGACTACCCTAAATACTCCACGGGCTATGCAAGAAAACCAAACTCGTACAAGGCACGCTAGAGTAGGTGACATGGCACAACTAGGCAATGCCAGGGTAGATATACCAATTACGCTTCCGGACCGATGGTAATGCGTAGCAGCTACTACCGCCCACCTCGAGCCACACCCCTAAAATCAAATGGGCCCAAATCAATCACAAAGTAATAGAATGGTATCGAAGGAGTGCGTCTGATAAAAGATGCTACCTTATTAGCCCGTCGATAGCTCCTGTTTTAGCCACCTTTTGCCAACTCACGGGAGTCGGGTCCACGTATATACCTCAAAGGAAACGCTGCCACGATCCTACTTCATTCTGGAATCTCCACCGCATACACGGTTGTTAAAGTGGTTTTTGGAGTTGGCAGAGAGTATGACAACTTCCGATCCCAATCTCTTTAAAAACCAAACGTTATTATAACACCGCGGTCATTTCAAATTAATTTTACTTCAAAACCAGAATATAATATCCATTTCAAAACCATTCAAATACGATATCATTTCCATTTCAAAAACCCAAAACAATATGATATCATTATTATAAAACCCAAATCAATATAATATCATTTTTATTTCAAATATATCCCTTTTCCAAAATCATAGCACTTTCAAATTTATACACTTCAAAACCAAACCTTTGAAATAATAACATTTTTAAAACATAATACTTTGAAATTCATAACTTCGAAACACTTAAATTTCGATAAAACATTTCAATTTCGATATATTTCCAGGCTTTAAATATTCCAAAATTTCAAAACTAAATTTGATAATTCCGTATATATATCAAATTCAATTACTATTATTTAGATTTGAAACGTTTACTCTATAAATCCAATATCATTTAAGTAAAACTTTTCAACTTCAAATAATTGGATATTCCTTCAATTTTTTAAACTTGATATATCCATTTAAATCAACTTGATATTCATTTAAATCACTCTAAACCAAAATCAAGTTATAAAATCATACCCTTTGAAATCTCAATTTTATTTAAATTTCAAATCAATTAATTCGAGTATAATTATTAAATGATTTAATTCAAAAAAATTTAATATTTCTCTTTCAATCTAAATTTTATGTAAGTGATTATAAACTCTATATACAATGTAATTTAAACAGATACTTAACCAATTATATAAAACAATCAAACTTTATTATTCAGCTTTTTTTATATTTCAAAACAACTTTATACATAGCTAAAAATCAATAATAAAATAACATTTATATAGTATCTAAATCAATATTGATATAAGACCATATATTTCTTACAAAACCATAGAAATTCATTTCAAAATATTTTTATATATAGACCATGTGTCTGTATATAATTTTCTATCCTATTGTCAAGTGATACAGATATTTATCATTTCAATCTACAATTTAAAATATAAATGCGGTTGTGTATCATTTCAAATCGCAATCTCGAATGAAATAAAAGTCAATAACAACATGAAGTTAATAACAATAAAATACAACATCTATTCATCCAATATCAATCATCAAACATTTATCACAATCATCATCCAATTCAATCAATAACATCAACATAGGACATATAATAAACAACAGGTATTTACTAGCAGTTTATATTCAATAATAAATTAAATAACTATTTAACCAGCACCTTATATGCAATAATAATTTAAATATCAATTTAACTAGCAGTTTATGTGCAATAATAAATTCAATAAAAATTTAATTGGCAGTTTATATGCAATAATAAATTCAGTGACAATTTAATTCAAATAAATTCGATTTAACTGAGATGATGATTTAAAATATGCCAACCAGTCATAAATAAATTTCTAATTACATCATAAATCAATTTAACAAACGTAAGAAATTTTAGAAGTTGTGAGTGGGTTAAACACTCACGTTTTGAATTTAAACTGAATTTAAATCCAATTTAAACCCAAAATTTTAACAGACTCCGAATCCAACGAAACCAGCTTCAAAAAGTCTGGAATTTCAATACGATCCTAGCACAAGAAATCGTATGTGGATTGGACCTCGTATGCAAAACTTACACATATTAGAATGATTGAAATCGAAAGAAAAAAAACACACCTCAGCCATGTCACAAATCTACACCATCTTCTTCACGTGATCGAGTTTCCCTCTAGGCGTACAAACCCTAGCCGCCTCGCCTAACAAAACCATGCCGCCTCTACGCTGCCGCTAAGGACAGTTGTGACCTCACCGGACCCTCTCTCTATCGAGCCGACCTCCACTATGCGATAACCCCCTTCATGCGATTGACCGACTTCAAACATACCCAGCCGCCGCCTAAAAAAGCTAACCCTAGTGAATTTTCTCGCTCGATTCAACCTTCATACCTCCAGGCGAACACCACTGATGCGCTTCCCTCGGCGATCTCTACACAACCCATTATTCGATTTGATGATCCGTCGTAGTTGATCACGATGCAACGGACAGCCGAGAATAAATGACCCAATTCCGGCTACATAGAAACCCAGATCTAGAAACGAATAGTGGATTTGACTTGCGCTCGTCAAGAGCTTCAAATCCATATATGATTCGATATATATTGAGGAACTTGAATTTTGAAGTAGAAATTTTTGATTTGCAATTGACTGTGAAATTTAGAGTTTGTCTGCCATTGAGGAGCAATTGGAATTATACGTATAGAAAAATGAACATAAAAAATAGGCTAGGGTTTATAACGAGGTGCGTGCGTGTGTGTGTGTGTGTGTATGCAAAGCTGAAATTAGAATGGACCGGATTGATTTGGATCGAAAGTTGAACGATAAATGGGCCGAAAAGCCCGTTCTGACTTCGGAACGAAAATGAGTCGACCCATATATCAAAATAGATGTTTTTGAGTATTTTAAAATCAATGGAATAGGTTTCAAGTCCAAATTCTATCGTATGAAGAAGTTATGCTAAAATCAAGTTATTTCAAATTGATTTCAATTCCATTGATTTCTAGGCGTTTCGAGCCCGCACGATCAAACGACAAGCCCGATCGCTACAAAATTTGAAATCCTACAATAATTCACCATTACGGATCATATGAAACTGGTTTCGTCGGAATCCAAATTAGTGGCCAAAATTGCTATTTTCGGTTTTAAATAAATTAATAATTAATTAGTTAAATCACTTTTTCAAATTTCAATTCCTTATTTAACAAATCTTATCATTTTTTATTTCTTAAACAATTACAATAATTTAAACAATTTAGATATCAATTCAAAGTTAAACTAATTTACCAATTACTGTATCAAATTTCAATTTTTATAGATTCATTAATTATCAATTGAAATTCCAATAAATCATTTATTTGATTTTAAATTCTGTATTCAATAAATTATTATAATATGGATGAAATGTCCAATTGGTTCACAATCCATTACATTAATCTTCTCAGATTCCATCTAAATTCTTACTAACGTAATAATTAAATATTAAATTTCATTTAATTATAATTTATCCATTTATTAAGTTTTAAATTAATAAATCTTTAGTTCCATTCCTTTAATTCAACAAATTGTCCTATTATGAATAACATTAACATTATTTCCAAATATTACATTAATTAACATTAACGTAATATTTTATTTAGATTTATTGCAATTGACTCCAATTCAATTTCTATTTCATTCAATATTTAATTACCAAAACCTTATTAAGCTAACAAATTTAATTATCAAAATTTACGGGTCGTTACCAAACTATTGAAATGTATTCTCTCTTCTAAACCAACTAACTAATCTATCGCTAACTTCCCAATCAAGTTATTAAAACTTCCCCTTTTTATTTATTTTTTCCATTTTAGCAAAATTACTGTGAATTTCTATTTTTCTCTTTTTATTTCATTTTTTCTTACTTTGCATCTAACTTCTGTAAACCTAGTGTTTTTCTTTTTTAGTCCATATTTGCAGATTCTTCTCTTCAACTATTTTATTCACGTAAAAAGGAATAAAAAGAAGCTATCATTTACAGGCTAAATTTCAACTTTAAAATAGGTATAAATAACTGTAAATTTTTACTTTTAGACTTATTCATTTTTCTAACTGTCAAGCCTAATGTTATTCATATTTAATTGGATCACTAGCTTTCTTATATAAATAATAATTAAATATAAGCTCTCTTATACAATTTACAGTTTTCTACAGAACTAATTACTGAAATAAATGATGAATTAAAATACTAAAGGGAATCTAACGATAATGTATCATAAATGTAAAATATATATAATTTAACCCCACTTGCCGGTCGTCCTTAGCTTTGCTCCATGGCCTTCTTAGATCCCCTTTTAGGGTGTCTAATATTTTTATTAAGAAGATCTTCTCCCTTGAAATATTTTCTAATCAGGGCTCAGCCTCAAGTATTGTACCCAATTGTGAGAAAATCTGATTATGAGAGAATAGCTAGGCCTTGGGTTCTAATTATAGGGGAGTTTGAGGATCTCAGACCGTTGGATTCTTAGATTGAATATGAAGCCACCACGTCACAGGGTCGTTAGGAGCCATCGGATGCATCAATGTATGGCTCAAGTTGAATTAAAATCAGTTTTATTTGGTTTGACATGTACCAGGCCGAGATTGCGTCAAAGTAATAACACGGGTCGACCCTAAGGATGATCTGTGTTCACTTCGGGTCGACCTGGTAGTCAACCTGTGGTGTTGTGGGTCGACCCATATATATTTATTTATTATTATTATTTTCCGTTTTCTTGTTCTTTTTGTAACTTCTTTGTCTTAACTCGGATTTTGAAAAGTTATATAAGGAAACTGATCGAAAATCGCCACGGCCATAATGGTATAAGTTTTGAAGACATATTCTGACAATTTCAAAAAAGTTTATTTTCACCATTAATCGCTATTTGATTAATTTTTTATCGAAAAATGCGGGCGTTACAAATAAAAACAATCTTGGGCATGCTTTTTTAAGTTTGGAATAATTAATGTATATTCTTCATGTAACATTTGATTTGCAAACAAGCACTTGGTTTGCATCACATTGGAGGTACTTGGATTGCCTTCTGAAGCTGTTGTTAAAGAAGTTTTTAAACCTCTTTTTTAAGGTGGGATATCTTTTAGTGTTTGATAATCTTTATTTTTGGTACACTTGGCTCAACATTGTGTTGGTATTTAAGGCATGATAGATAACAGTAGGATCTATTCCAATGTCTACATAGCGCTATGCGAACTCATCTTGATTCCTCCTCAAAAAAATATCAATCCTAATGTGCTTCTTAATTGAGTTCCACACCAACTTGAACTATTTTATTATGACCTTCTTCATTCACATAATCACTCCAATTTAGCACTCGAACCTGACTTGGGGCTGTCAATCCCCTATTTGAGGATCTAGTGGATCATCACTTTTAATGCCTTGGTCCAATGCATACACCAACAATCTACCAGGTCCTTTCTTTCTGCTTTAGTATGGACGCTTATGCTCGAACCTTAAAAGATTGACCTTTCATGGTACTTATAAGTGACTCTGATGGTGCTATAGGTCAGAGCCATGTAGTGCTGCTATCAACAAGCAACCACAATCGACTTTCATTTCACTCTCCACTACAATACTCTCACAAGTTCATGCAACATCTGCTGGGTAAATTAGAGACGTGTTGTCCAACATTACTCACTCTTTGATGCTTTCATGTATCTATCATTCACAAATGAGAGCATTATCTTGCTCTCATATCCTCTTGGGTGTCCTCTAAGCTATTAAGTTTCCAATAAAAGTATGAAAATTTGGGAGGTTTCATGCTCTCATAGAAATATATGAGGTGGTAGTCTTGTATCCAACATGGACAAGTGTAAATATAGACCAATGTGTCCTCTCGAAAAACCATTCTTCTGGGATTATTGTCACTTTTTATCGGAGCATCGAAATCCCTATCCCTACTTATTGCAATGAAATGTTGTAACAATTTCAGGCTACTTATTGATCATTTCAAAAAAAACCAAAGCCATTCTTTTGGAAACTTCATCACAAATCATTCGTATGCGATAGTTGCATCTAGGAAACCAAGGGAGAATGCTATAGTAATAAGTTATAAGCCGATTGATATCAATTATCATGAAAATGACCACGATCTTAGTCGTGTATGAATACTTCTCAAAGGTAACTGTATGTGGTTTGAACCTCGCAGGATATTTTGGGTCCGACCCATTTGACAGTGGGTGAAATGGGGTTATTTAAAAAAATTCCCTAAGTTGATCTTAGTGGGCCTATGTAAATTGTTATATAGCATTTTTGATCCACTTTTCAATTTAAAATAATACCATATTTTATATTAGAATGTTTATTACTTATATGTTTGATGTATATTTATATATAAAATATAAACATAAGGTAACATAATAGCATAAATGATAATTATAAAGCATGTGTATATATATATAAACTCGCGCATACATGCAGACATACATACGTACATGCACACAAATATTGGGATTTATATACATTGTATATACATATATCTTATACCCACATACATATATATGATAATTTCATATACATAGCAAGGAAATATATATTCCTAAGTATATACATATGTTTAAATATACTAAGATATATGTATATGGTTTGTATATATATATATTCCTAGTACTACATATATATAAATAGACATACATAGGTACACACACACACACAAATATATATATAAATTAAAATTTTAGTCCCATATAATTAACCAAGTTAAAGATATTGATTTGAAACAAAATACTGATATATAAATTATCTTATTCAACTCTAATTTGATTAGGTCAAAATATCTCATATTCTAGTTTAAAATAAATATCACTATTTCAAACTAATATAAAAGTTTTAGATTTAAAATATATTAAATTTAAATTATATTATGACTAATTTAATACGTTAATGTTACAAAATAGTTTTAGTTATACATGTCGGCCAAAATAATTTATCAATATACAAAACTAAAACACTAAATATTAATTTTAGTTAAAATATTTTAATATTAAGAATAAATTAAAATATTAATTCAACCAATATTTTATAAATAATTAAAATTCTCAGTTCAAAAAAAATAATTTTATAAAATGTGAGATAATATATTAGTACAATTTTTTAATTTTATTTACACATACAGATATATATAACAGGTATGCTAATTTATTGAAAAATACTAATAAATTTAAAACTATATTTAATACTTTAAATAAAATATATGTGTGTGCGCGTATGTTTGTGTGTGTCTAAATCTTCATTTAATAAAAGTAGTAGTAATAAAATAGATTAAAAATGGACAAAAATATATAATGTTACACCAACGAATTACAATTTTGAAATACGTGTTATTTATAATAAAAAATTATTTCACTTTTAAAACTGTTGAATATGTATATGGCAAGGATATTATGTGACGGGTTAAGTGACAAGCCTGTATATAGGTCTACAATGTAAAATTACCTTAAGGTTCTTGTGCTTGTTACATGTCGATCTAATTCTATCTCCTAGGACCTTTAATCTACCACATAAACTTGCAAGTGCACAAGAGTTACCACCTTTGTAACACCCTGTAATTTGGCATTGGTTATTTAATAGTTAATTAGTTAATTAATATTGCCCCAAAAATGGAATTTGTGCGAACAACGGAATTTTACCATGAAATTTGCACCATTGTGTTCGTAGTGAAATTCTGATAAACTTTCATGTTTGGAGTTTTGTGATCGGAGTCTAAACGAAAAAATTATGAATAAAAAATGAATTCGAAATGAAAATAAATAAATAAGAAAAATTAACTAAATTAACCCAGGCCAATAGGTCGACCCACCATCATGGGCATTCGACCAGGGTTGGTTGAACACTAGGTAAGGACGGTCGACTGTTCCCTATGTGGCTAGGGTTAACCAAGGCCCAACAGGCCCGATTTAATATATTTTGATCTAACTGTTAAGGTTGATTCTTACGCCTATAAATTCAGGCCAAACTCTCTCTTCTATTGTCATATTCTTTTCGAGACAGTAGCACAATTCTGGCATTTTTTCTACTTCACTTTCTTTCCAAATTATAAAAATAAAATATCTTTATTTATATTTATACAAATTGGAGGAGAATAGGAATCTAATAATGAGGAGAAGAGAAAAGAATCAACTATATGCATACTTGAGGTAATTTATACAATTGTATCTATTTTCTCTCCTAATCCCAAATCTCTTCTCAGATCTGCAATTCTAATATATGCATATACTCTTTTATACATATTTCTTGGATTAAAGAGGATTTCGAGATGAATTTAAGGTTCTACTTTAGATCTGGAGATTTGGATTGCTTTGAAAAGATGAGTGGAAATTTTTGTAGATTTTATACTATGAAAATTATTCCCTTGATATTTATTTGATTATTATGCCTAAATGGATAATTGTATATGAGTTGTAGGCAACAAATTCAATATAATCTTAATATAATAAGTATCGTCTACATATTCTTGTTTAGGAATTGATTTAGAATTGTTCACAACCTGATCCAGTCCCAAATGTATGAATTTATAATATTGATTTAAATGAAATTTATTCCAGCTCTGAAATAAGTTGTATAATAATGTTATGAATTTGGATTATTACCCTAATCCTGTTGGAATGTAAACTTTTCTATGTTTGGATTTGTTGGAATTCAGATCCGTTCAATATTTATAAATCAGTTCGATTTCTTTTCCTTTATGGAAAAAATACAGTGTTTGATCTTATAAGGAATATATGCAAATAAAAAGAGAAAGAGATGTGTAAAGTATGAATTCATTGTAGTTTACACTGTATGTAACATCTCGAAATTTAACCCATAATAATTATTTTGTTAATTAATTAAATTATAAAATAAATTTGTGAAATTATCAAAATTAAGCAACGGAAGTTGCACCATTGTGTTTGTGGTAATTTTTTGGTCAATTTTCATATATAGTACGTCAAAAACGGGGTTAATGTGACCAAGTTATAAAATAAACAAAATAACCAGAAATATAACGAAAAAAATATATATATGTTCACATCGACCAACCGATTGTAAGGACCCATAATTTTCGACAACTAAAAATAGTAAATTTAATAAGATTTTTGTAATTAAATGATGGAAGAAATCAAAATTTAAGATTTATAACTGGAATAATACTAAAATTAAATCCAACAATGTTAATTAAAGCTAATTATTAACAATTTGAATGGAATTCCAATTAATTAGATTAGTGTAAGGTTATACTTGGTTATAAAGTGAACATAGGAAAAAGAATGTAAATATTGAATTCATTAATGAAATAATATATTGTTAATGCATATTGAATAAAATTAGTGTTATAAAAGAGATGGTAACATTTATTTGTAAGTAATAAACTTATAAATGTAACTAAAGGCTAATAGTGACAATTATTATGTATACTACCAATTTATTTGGTCTATTAAATTTAATTGGAAATAAATGGCAATTAATTCCCTTAATTAGTGCGGTTAATGTAGGTTTAATTGATGATGGTAAAAAGACTGATTCTATACAATGTAACCAATGTACATTTTTATCATAGTATGACCTTTGATTTGAATAAAAGGATGGAAATCAGTTTACTCAAATTTATTAGAATTGGAAATTTTATTAAGTGAATTTGTTACAATCAATGAAAAGGTTACATAAATGAAAGGTAAGATGAAATGGTAAAATATTGATGTAATAGAAGATATAATAATGTTGACTATGTTTGTAAGGTAATAATTGATTTAATAAGAGAATGAAACCAAGGTAAGTAAATTAATTGAGACTTTAATTATAATTAATGTGTGAAATTGACCAAAATTCAATAAAATGGAAATATAGCAGTTAATACAAATATAGGATGGAAATTGGAGTATATTAACGTAATGAAATGTAAAACAAATGTTAACTATATTATTAGATCATAAGTTTGGACCATAAATAAAATTCTAAAACAACAAACTACAATGAAGCAATGAAGTGGAAGGTTCTAACATGTATTAGAATATAATTTAATAACAGGAATTGGAATAATAAATGTCAGTTTTAATGACGAGTTAAGTGAATATTATTGATAGAGAAAAACATTTATTTAGTATGTAATTTAATTCTTGTTGGATACTGTAATTTTATAAACGTGTTTGCATGACTACAAATAAGGATTACAAAGTTTACGTATTTATTTAATTGATTTCATCAATTAGGGTCAGTTTTGAAGTGGAAGATTAAAATTAATTAGAAATAAATTTATTGAAATCTTTCAATTGAAAAAGGAAAAAGAAACAAAGTGCAATTAATAAATTTAATGTAAGAAAGTTGAATTTTTAAAAAAACATTTTGCGGTAGTTAAATAGCAGGCATAGGTTGCACGGAAGTTATTTTATTACTAACCTTGAAATTTAAAAAATATTAAATATTTGAGTTCATAACTAAGTGTCGAGAAAAATTTTGTTTTTAAATTTGAATTTTTAAATCATGGTTCATATTATATTTTAAGTAGCGGTGGTACCCGTTAGGTAAATTGGAGTGTTCAAATTTAGTTATGTTGTGGTTAGTAAATCTTAAATGAATGTCAAATTTTGTGTGTTTGGGGTTAACAAAATTAATTGAGCGAACAAATATTTTGAAATTTGAATTCCAAAAGTTTGTTTATAGAGTAGAGTTGGTCCATTCATTCCCTTTCTAATTAATAATTATCATACTTTTTTTCATTGTTTCCTCATTCGTTCCATTACTCATTTCCATTACATTGTCTAATGCCTTTTCACTTCATGAACGTTACCTACTTTTCATGTTTTTAATTCTTTTCTTCACCTCCTTTAATACCTACCCTTTTTTAGGGCTGTTCATATTTTTACTTTATTTCAATTCCTACTTTGTTTGTATTTAGCTTTATTAGCTTTTCCCTAGTTTCAATCTTCATTCTTGTAGCTTCATTTCAATTTTTTTAAATCTCATCTTCTATAGCTTCATTTTTTGTCTCTCTACACCTTCCTCCTTCCTTTTTTTCATGTTTCTTCTTCAAATCTCCTTTCTCTTCTTTTTTCCAAAGCTTTTTTTCCTCTTTCTTCTTCTTATTCTTTGAATCTTTTTCTTTTTCAAAGCTTCCTTTTCTTTTTTTGAAATCTTCTTCTTCTTTAATTTTTTTTCTTTTTCAAACCTTCTCTTCTTTCCATGTCTTTTTCTTCAATCCATATCTATATAATCTTCTCTCCAAAACTTTCTATAAGATAACGAATAAGATAGCATGGAAACAAAAAGAAATGAGAAAGTAGTTGCAGATCCAAATATAGCTAGAAAAGGGAAAGCAAAAAAGTGAGTGATTTTACCCACTCAAGCAATGCTAAAAATTTCATTGCAAGTTAAATATAATATATGATATGATATATTATTATTTTATTGTTGTTTGTTGATTTAAGTTGACATTTGAATTGATATTGAATCCAAATTGACATTTAATTCTGTATTGGAATTTAATTGATAGTTAAACCATGATATTGATAACTATTATGTGTTGAAATATATTGGTTGATTTGGGTGTTGTTTGCATTGGATGCTTATTGATTGATATGTTAGATGTATGGTTGTTTATTTATTTTAATATGTCCCTGTTATCACCTTCTATATTATTGACATCATTTAAGTGGTCCTCTGAATCATTTTAGAATTGGATAATTAAGACATTTAAATTATGGGTTGAAATGATATATACCGTACAATTTCTTGAATTTGGATTATTTATTGAAAATGAATTATTTAAAAAGTTTAAGTTTTTAATTTAAACTTCGAATTTATTTTAAATAAAATGGTTAAAATTCGTATTTCGAATTAATTGAAATCTCGTAAATTGCTGCACTCACGTTGTACACTTGATAGGAGATGAAAAATCCCATAACATCTCTAAAGCCATTGCACTCATCTTTTTATTTGAGATTGATTTGACTTACATAGGAATTTTTAGTTCTGACTCAAGTGTATTGTTTTTCATTATGCTTGGGTCAGACTGAGCTTTTTCAGTGTATTGAAGACCATTTTATTTTCTAGAGGACGAAGATGAAGGTTCATGATATTATTTCTATTTAGTATTATTATTCCACTGCTTATTGTGTTCTGCTGCATTATTTTTTTTATTTTCTGATGTATGTATAACTCTGATTTGAATTGTAAAATTATAATCAAATATCATTTGTAAAATAGCTTCATGAACTGTTTATTTGATTATTATATTTTGTCATTTCGTTGCGATATTCTGTGTTTTGTTTTTCTTTCTTTTCTATTATTTTCTTATTTACCCCATTAACAATACCCCCTTTTGAATGGTTTGAATCAGACATGTGTGGTTTATTGTCGATTTAAATTGTCCAAAAAGGTGGGGCGTTACACTTGGTATCAAAGCTTTGGTTTAGACATACCTTAGCATGTTGGGGTTAACTCGTTAGAGATAGGGTAGTAATACCCTAGAATGATTTGTCTGATTGTGTATATATATACGAGAGCACGTATTTGTTCGTGTTAAAAAATGTTCTATATAAGTTTTGAAATGAAATTATTTTTCCTAATATTATATGTTATATATAAATGAATAAATTTCTATAACTAATACAGTTATTTGTAATGTGTTTGTTTTATGAAATGATAATATCTATTTATTACCATTGTTGACTAGTTGTATTTAATCAAATTATAAACATTAGCTAATTATTGTTGATTGAATTAATAGACTAAACACTAGTTCAATAATGGTGTATTAAAGAGAATAAAATGAATAATTTGGATATTTGTTTATGGAATTGAAACGTTTTGTTGTGTAACTTATGGTTTGTTGATTGGTAGTTTCAACTATTGAAATAAAATTGGATATTTGGATAGTCAAACTTCTGAATTAATAAAACTTAATAATTGTGTTGAATTTGATAACCTTAATTTGAAAGCCGGTAAAACAAGGTTTAATTTGTTATTGTTGAGTAGAATTATTGTATACAATACTGGCATGTAATGTAACAATATACAAGTGTGAACTTTAAGCCTTGAGATGTTTAAATTGAAATTGTGATTAAGGAAATGTTGTAAATAATATTAAATTGAGGAAAAATCTGTTTATAAAGTAAATTAACATTTATGAAATGGATCATAAATAAATTGAAAGGTAAAGGTGAAACTAAATGGGATAAGGAAAGAGGAATTAAAAGTGAAATAATTTAAATAAAGCAATGACTTATAAATTGTTATGAAATAAATGGATATGCAGTAAATGGTTACAAATAAAGTTGTGATAACTTTAAACTCGAACAATGTCTTATAAAAAAGAATTAAACTTTTATAAATTGGTTATAAACTTAAGAAAATTCCTTATGAAACGATTTGCAAATAAATGCAGTATTAATTGAGAAATATTACATGTGAAATGAATGTAATTTAAACTGAAGAGAAATATAAGCACTATTATGAGAATGAATATATTAATATTTCATATTAAATGGAGAAATTCTGTGAAACAAATTGTAACAACCCGCATATTTAACGATCTTATATTTAAATGTTTGATTTAAATATAGCGTCGTTATTCGGATTTTGGGGTCCGAAATGTTACTTTCTGCAAATGGCCGAATTGGAACTCGAAACCACCTCCATTGGTTCCAAAATGGCGTTTGCGATCTTTTTGAGTATAATCTTCGATATGTTTGGAGTTTGTAAAATTTTGGCTACTTTTTCTATTGGGTTGTGGTTGGATTCAGCCCACTAGCTCACTTAACCCTCTAGCTCAACCCTTCTCTTCGTTTCATCTTCATTTCATTTTATTTCTCAAGCTCAAAACTGAAATGGGGGAAAGGAAAGAGAAATAGAAATTAGTAAGCCCTAGTTTCTCCTTTGTAGCTTGATTCTTGCTCCAAAATCAAAGAGAACCCTTTGGTAAGTTCATCTCCATCTTCTCCATCTCTTCTCCTCTTCAATTTCAGTAATTTCCTAACCCTAACTTAGGAAATACTTGTTTTGATGCTAGATTGAAGCTTGTAGTTTGAAGTGGAGTGTAGTTGGTTGATCCCTTGCAATTGTGCTTCTTCATCTTCTTTGTTTTGTGTGCAAAAGTGAGTTTTGAACTCACATCTACTTCTCTTGATTTCATTGATGTTAGGTATGAATTCCTAACACCGTGTTCATATGCACTTGTAATTGGTTTGGGTTGAATTGGAGAGTATACCAATTTTTAGTGTTTTGGGTTCAAAACTTTGAAATCCTAACTTTGATGTTTTAATCATGTTTTGGTGATGCATCGAGGAACATATAGGCCCGGGTTGTCGATTGGCATAAGCCCTTAGAGCCAATGTTCGTCCGATTGCATTTTGGGAGAGTTTGCTCTTCATTTGAATAAGGCTGAAAAACAGCCCAGGCATGATTCAGTCGACTGAAAACTCTGTTCAGTCGACTGAACCTGAAACCCGAGAGTTTCCAGGCATGATTCAGTCGACTGAAAAACTCTGCACAGTCGACTGAACCTGGAAACAGAAAGTTTCCTGAACCTGGAAAATTTCCAGGTACAGGGTCAGTCGACTGAAAAACTCTGTTCAGTCGACTGAACCTGCTGTTTCAGCCCACTTTGCCTTTTTTGATGGAATTTCCAATTTGAATTGATTCATGATGATCCCATGTATGATTATCAATTGTTTTGACTTTGATGGTTCCTTTCTAATTTTAATCCACGGGTTTTTATAAAATAATCTCTCGAATCGCATTTAAAAGTCCGTTTCTCTAATTTATAAATTCTATTTAAAACACACACACTTTCGCACTTCGAGCGAAGTGGAAGGGTGATTAAATGGTTGGGAAAAATACGGACCATGAATCTGTGCGTTTATCCTTCCGATTAATCCTTGACCTATTCGATTGATTGTTTTGACCTTCGGGTTTGGTTTATCGATGATATGAGGTAAACTTTGTACTGCTTTGAGTGTGAAAGGGACTGACGGATAGTAAACCGTTTAGTGCGAACGAGTGGTTATGGGACATACGTTAACACTTTTCGGATTCCTTTTCGAGAGTTGTGACACATTCTGCCAGTTAGTGGTGTCCAGTACTGGGTCTTCGACCTTCACCACTACGGTTTGTTGCCTCTGGGATAGTGTCTTCGGACTGTCTCCCTAGGTTTGTTGCCTTCGGGTATGTTGCCTTCGGGTGTGTGCCTTCGAGTTTGTTGCCCTATATAGTTTCGCTCTGATGTTGGCCTTATGTGCCGCATGGGTGATACTTGGGTTTGGAGTCTTCGGGCTCATGGATCCTTGTTTGTACAGTACTGAGCTCGAGCAAATTTTATGATGTTTCATTGATATGTATATTTCCTTGGTATCGCCCTTCGGTGTTGGTCTTTGTGAGCCGCATGGAGTATAGCGATTACCTTGTGGAACTTGTATACCTTATGGGTATTTGTTGTTTGCCTATTGGCTTGTTTTGGGATATTTGTATCCTTTGTTTCTGTATGTTGCCGATGATATGAGGCTTGTTCTATATGATTCATCTCTTGTTGATGATTGTGTTATCTCTCCTAGAGATATTTATCATACTGTATGACCTTGCAGGTTTATTATTATTCAGTTTATCTAACTGATTTGTTATCTAGACTGATCCTTGTATTTTATACTCGGGTCAGACCGAGATGTTTCAGGTTAGGTGCTTTTGGACTTAGCCTATTTTGCTTCCGCATGGACTATTCGCTAGCTTCATTTTGTTATAGCGTCTTTTGTAGTCCTTATCTGTTGTAACTCTGATTTATACTCTTTCGTCTCGTCTGTGTATTGTGGTCTCCTGTACCACTTGACATGTATTATTTTGTATACTCTGTGGTGTATCTGTGTATGTGTATATTATGATCGACTGTTCTGTGATGTATATTACATTTGAGTTGTTATATTTTCTTCTGATAGATCCTATAGTCATTGTAGTTTTGCTTTAAATATTTATTGAATAGGTCGAATTTTAATGTGTTTCTACTTTTCGACATATTTAGTGAATAGTTAAGGTAAGATTGCACATGGTCGCTTCCATTATACTCTATTGTCCGCGTTAGCCGACAGTATTATCTATATAATACTCTTTGTTAACGAGGCTCTCGGAGTGGGGCGTCACAGCGTGGTATCAGAGTGAGGTTCAGAACAAAATATGATAAACACAGAATAGATGCACATATTATGGTACATCAAAGTGTACAAGTGATACAGATCCTTGAATCATTGTGTTTCTTTATTCCGTCAAGGTTAGATAGATATTGGAAATACATCTAGGAATGTATTTTATTCCGTAGTATTCCATATTGTAATATCTACCTTGTGAATAATCTTGTTCTTATCTTGCTTTCAGCTTATGTCTGGGAGAGGCTGAGGTCGACGTTCGGATGCTGGGCAATCTAGTGGCTCGCATCCGGATGGCGTATATATGTCTGCCGATCAATTTTTGGAATTGTTTAGGAGCACTCAGCCTCCCGTTCCTCCTCGAGTGTCTCCACCTCGCAAGTCGGCTTTTGCACGTCAGTGCAGTGATTTTGCTCATCTTGGAGGAAGGCCGTTTAAGGCCTCCGAGTCTGTTCTTGAAGTCCAAGCTTGGCTTCGCACGTGCGAGCGTATTTTCTCTCGCATGGATCTTTCTGACCATGATAGAGTTCTTGTAACTTCTAGCTTATTACAAGAGCGTGCTCTTGACTGGTATGAGCTTCTTGTAGCTGAAATTGATGAGTCTACTCTTTCTTGGACTCAGTTTCGGGGATGATTTGAACTCAAGTTCGTTCCTGAATCTGAAAAAGTTTTATTGACCCGTCGCTTCCTTGAGTTGAAGCAAGGGAAATCTTCTGTTTCTGAGTATGTCGCATCGTTCGAGGCTTTATCTCAGTATGGTCTGGAATTCATCAGCACTTCTTATAAGAAGAATTTAAAGTTTGTTTCTGGCCTTAAGAAATGTCTTAAGAAGTCCTTGTTGCTCCAGCTTAAACTTTCTTTCGAGGAATTGGTGGATTCGGCACTTCATCTCGAGACCGTCGAGAAGGAGTGTGATAGTGATGTAGATGTTGAGGTTTCTAAGAACCCCAACAAAAAGCAGTTTCCAATTCAGAAGAAGCCTTTTCCTTATAAGAAGAAGAAGACCGGTGGTCCTAGCTCTTAGCCTCAATCTTCCGGAACACCTTTCGTTCGAAAGTGTTTTAATTGTGGTTCTCCGGATCATATTATTCGAGCTTGTCCTACTGCTCCTGCTAATGCAAAATTTGGCAAGCTCAATATGGCTATTGCTTCTGGAGGTCCTTCTCAATCCAAAGGTATGACTCCATCTATTTTGGAGGGTTCAATTCTATTTCATGATCATAGTATACGAGTTCTTTTCGATACGGGTGCTTCACATTCTTTCGTATCGAAGAGGCTTGTAGATGATTTATCTTTGGATGTTTCTTGTATGGTTACTTCTTTAAGGATTGCGAATCCTATTGGGGGACCCACGACCCTTAGTTTGCTTTGTGATGATATTGAGATTGTTTTATGTGGCTTTTCTTTCCGTGCGAATCTGCACGTTGTTTCTCATTTGGATTTTGATATGATTTTTTGTATGGACTGGCTAGTGAGGTACGATGCCAGGATTATTTGTTCTGAAAGAATTTTATATCTTTGTCATCCTGATTCACCTTCTCAGTTATCTCTTGTTCTTCGGGATGTGGATAATTCCGAGATGGCTTTGTATTCTCTTGATTCGCGAGATGGTGATGATGTATCTCGTATTCCTATTGCTTGTAACTTTTCTGATGTTTTTGAACCGGTTTCGGGTTTGCCACCCAAACGGGCAATTGAGTTCCGCATTGATCTCATTCCAGGCGCGCAGCCAGTTAGTCGTCCTCCCACGAGGATGTCTACAAAGGAAAATGAGGAACTCAAAAAGCAGCTTTTAGAGCTTGAGTCCAAGCAGTTGATTCAATCCAGTTTTTCTCCGTGGGGATCCGCGGTCGTTTTTGTGAAGAAGTCTGATGGAACTCTTAGGCTTTGCATTGACTATCGCAAGCTTAACGAGTTGACCATTAGAAATAGGTATCCATTGCCTAGGATCGATGATATGTTCGATCTATTGAGTGGTGCTAAGGTCTTTTCTCAGCTTGACCTTGCCACAGGTTTTCATCAGTTACGAGTCGCGGAGGATAGCATACCTCTTACCGCCTTCTGCACTCGTTATAGTTCTTTTGAGTGGCTCGTTATGCCGTTCGGTTTGACGAACGCTCCTGGTTTCTTTGTTGACCTCATGAATCGGGTATTCCGGGAATATCTCGATAAGTTTGTTCTTGTCTTCATTAATGATATCCTTATTTATTCTAAGTCTGAAGCTGAGCATGCTAATCACTTGAGAATTGTCTTGAGTACTCTTCGTCGTCATCTGCTTAAAGCCAAATTCTCCAAATGCTGCTTTTGGGAGAATAAGGTTAAGTTCTTAGGCAATGTTGTATCTTCCGATGGCATTTCTGTCGATCCCTCAAAGATCGAAGCCATCCAGAATTGGAAGAGGCCTGAGAATGTGCATGAGATTCGTAGTTTCCTTGGATTGGCGGGTTATTACCGGCGGTTCATTAAGAACTTTTCCCGTGTTGTGCTTCCTCTCACTTGCCTTACTCGGAAAGTCATTCGTTTTATTTGGTCCGACAAGTGTGAAGCTTCCTTTCGGACATTGAAAGAACTTCTCACTAATGCTCCTATTCTTGTGGTTCCCGAAGGGAATCATGATCTTGTTGTCTACACCGATGCGTGTGGTAGTGGTCTTGGCGCTGTGCTTATGCAGAGAGATCGGGTAGTTGCTTATGATTCTAGGCAACTGCGTCCGAATGAAGTTCGCTATGCCACTCATGATCTTGAGTTAGCCGCCATTGTCTTTGCCTTGAAGATTTGGCGACATTATTTGTTGGGCGAGCACTTCATTCTCTATACCGATCATAAATCTTTGAAGTATTTGTTTACTCAGAAGGAACTCAATATGAGACAACAGCGTTGGCTCGAGTTTCTTGCTTCCTATGACTTTGATATCCAGTTTACCCCTGGTAAGGGTAATCGTGTTGCAGATGCGCTTAGTCGCAAACATTCGGCTGTTATTTCTATGATGCTTGCCGAATGGAATGTTCTTGAGACTCTATCTTTTTGTGAAATTCGTGATCGAGGTTCATCTTCTGATTCTCCTATTCTATTATTTAGTTTGGGAGCTCGACCTATTTTATTGGATCGTATTGCCGATGCTCAGCGGCGTGATCCTGATTTGTTGCATTTTATTCAGCTTTGTGAGTCTGGATCTTGTGATGAGGCGTTGCAAGATTTTAGCATTGATTCTCATAGGTGTCTTCGTAAGAAGAACCGTCTTTTTGTGCCTTCTGATTTCGCACTTAGGCATGACATTCTTGATGATTGCCATCATTCTAAGTATACCATTCATCCCGGTAGTAGTAAGATGTATGCCGATATGCGTCGTCTTTATTATTGGGAAGGCATGAAGCGCGATGTGGCGAGTTATGTGAGCAATTGCATAACTTGTCAGCGTTTTAAAGCCGAGCATCAGCGTCCTTCTGGACTTCTTCAACCTCTTGAGATTCCATTGTGGAAGTGGGATCAAATTTCTATGGATTTTATTGACGGCCTACCTCGTTCGAGATCAGGTCATTCTAGTATTTGGGTTATTGTTGATCGCCTCACCAAGTCTGCTCATTTTGTCCCTATTAAGTCTAATAGAACAGCTTCGCATTTGGCCAAGTTGTATGTCAAGGAAATCGTGAGACTTCACGGTGTTCCTAGTTCTATTGTGAGTGATCGTGATCCTTTATTCACGAGTCATTTTTGGAAGAGTCTTCAGCAAGCTTTGGGAACAAAGCTTAATTTTTCTACAGCTTATCATCCGCAGTCTGACGGACAGACTGAACGGGTGAATCGTATTTTGGAAGATCTTCTCCGTATTTGTATCTTTGATTTCGGTGGTAGTTGGGAGGATCACCTACCTTTTGTAGAGTTCTCCTACAACAATAGTTTTCAGTCTAGTATCGGTATGGCTCCTTTCGAAGCCTTATACGGAAGGCCATGTCGATCACCTTCTTGTTGGTTGGAATCTGGGGAGAAGCTTATCCTTGGCCTGGACTTTGTTCGTCATTCTTCTGAGAAGATTGATCTTATTCGATTGAGGATGAAAGAGGCACAGAGTCGCCAGAAATCCTACGCGGACAACCGTAGGAAGCCTCTCGAGTTCTCGATCGGCGATCTTGTTTTTATTCGTGTTTCTCCTTTGAAAGGGGTTATGCGTTTCAGTGCGACTGGAAAATTGGCTCCTCGTTATATAGGACCGTTTTCTATTACTGAACGTATTGGCCCGGTGGCTTATAGAGTTTCACTTCCAGCTCATTTATCTGGCATTCATGACGTGTTTCACGTCTCGCAACTTCGGAAGTGTCTTCGGGAATCGGATTCTGTTATTGATTCTCCTGATTTGCAAGAGCTTGAGATCTCTCCGGACTTATCTTTTGTACAGCAACCTATTCGCGTGCTTGACACGGAGGTGCGACACCTTCGGAACAAGGACGTGTCGCTCGTTAAAGTTCAATGGTCCGCTAATCCCAATGACTGTACTTGGGAAACCAGAGAGTATATCGAGCGATCTTATCCAGGTTTTCTATCCTTGCTTCGTAATGGTAAGTCTATTTCGGTGTCTAAAGTTTATTCTTTCTGTCGTTTATATGTAGTGTTACAAATATCGTCTCTAGGAATTGCGGGGACGCAATTTTGTAAGGAGGGGAGATCTGTAACAACCCGCATATTTAACGATCTTATATTTAAATGTTTGATTTAAATATAGCGTCGTTATTCGGATTTTGGGGTCCGAAATGTTACTTTCTGCAAATGGCCGAATTGGAACTCGAAACCACCTCCATTGGTTCCAAAATGGCGTTTGCGATCTTTTTGAGTATAATCTTTGATATGTTTGGAGTTCGTGAAATTTTGGCTACTTTTTCTATTGGGTTGGGGTTGGATTCAGCCCACTAGCTCACTTAACCCTCTAGCTCAACCCTTCTCTTCGTTTCATCTTCATTTCATTTTATTTCTCAAGCTCAAAACTGAAATGGGGGAAAGGAAAGAGAAATAGAAATTAGTAAGCCCTAGTTTCTCCTTTGTAGCTTGATTCTTGCTCCAAAATCAAAGAGAACCCTTTGGTAAGTTCATCTCCATCTTCTCCATCTCTTCTCCTCTTCAATTTCAGTAATTTCCTAACCCTAACTTAGGAAATACTTGCTTTGATGCTAGATTGAAGCTTGTAGTTTGAAGTGGAGTGTAGTTGGTTGATCCCTTGCAATTGTGCTTCTTCATCTTCTTTGTTTTGTGTGCAAAAGTGAGTTTTGAACTCACATCTACTTCTCTTGATTTCATTGATGTTAGGTATGAATTCCTAACACCGTGTTCATATGCACTTGTAATTGGTTTGGGTTGAATTGGAGAGTATACCAATTTTTAGTGTTTTGGGTTCAAATCTTTGAAATCCTAACTTTTATGTTTTAATCATGTTTTGGTGATGTATCGAGGAACATATAGGGTCGGGTTGTCGATTGGCATAAGCCCTTAGAGCCAATGTTCGTCCGATTACATTTTGGGAGAGTTTGCTCTTCATTTGAATAAGGCTGAAAAACAGCCCAGGCATGATTCAGTCGACTGAAAACTCTGTTCAGTCGACTGAACCTGAAACCCGAGAGTTTCCAGGCATGATTTAGTTGACTGAAAAACTCTGCACAGTCGACTGAACCTGGAAACAGAAAGTTTCCTGAACCTGGAAAATTTCCAGGTACAGGGTCAGTCGACTGAAAAACTCTGTTCAGTCGACTGAACCTGCTGTTTCAGCCCACTTTGCCTTTTTTGATGGAATTTCCAATTTGAATTGATTCATGATGATCCCATGTATGATTATCAATTGTTTTGACTTTGATGGTTCCTTTCTAATTTTAATCCACGGGTTTTTATAAAATAATCTCTCGAATCGCATTTAAAAGTCCGTTTCTCTAATTTATAAATTCTATTTAAAACACACACACTTTCGCACTTCGAGCGAAGTGGAAGGGTGATTAAATGGTTGGGAAAAACACGGACCATGAATCTGTGCGTTTATCCTTCCGATTAATCCTTGACCTATTCGATTGATTGTTTTGACCTTCGGGTTTGGTTTATCGATGATATGAGGTAAACTTTGTACTGCTTTGAGTGTGAAAGGGACTGACGGATAGTAAACCGTTTAGTGCGAACGAGTGGTTATGGGACATACGTTAACACTTTTCGGATTCCTTTTCGAGAGTTGTGACACATTCCGCCAGTTAGTGGTGTCCAGTACTGGGTCTTCGACCTTCACCACTACGGTTTGTTGCCTCTGGGATAGTGTCTTCAGACTGTCTCCCTAGGTTTGTTGCCTTCGGGTATGTTGCCTTCGGTTGTGTGCCTTCGGGTTTGTTGCCCTATATAGTTTCGCTCTGATGTTGGCCTTATGTGCCGCATGGGTGATACTTGGGTTTGGAGTCTTCGGGCTTATGGATCCTTGTTTGTACAGTACTGAGCTCGAGCAAATTTTATGATGTTTCATTGATATGTATATTTCCTTGGTATCGCCCTTCGGTGTTGGTCTTTGTGAGCCGCATGGAGTATAGCAATTACCTTGTGGAACTTGTATACCTTATGGGTATTTGTTGTTTGCCTACTGGCTTGTTTTGGGATATTTGTATCCTTTGTTTCTATATGTTGCCGATGATATGAGGCTTGTTCTATATGATTCATCTCTTGTTGATGATTGTGTTATCTCTCCTAGAGATATTTATCATACTGTATGACCTTGCAGGTTTATTATTGTTCAGTTTATCTAACTGATTTGTTATCTAGACTGATCCGTGTATTTTATACTCGGGTCAGACCGAGATGTTTCAGGTTAGGTGCTTTTGGACTTAGCCTATTTTGCTTCCGCATGGACTATTCGCTAGCTTCATTTTGTTATAGCGTCTTTTGTAGTCCTTATCTGTTGTAACTCTGATTTATACTCTTTCGTCTCGTCTGTGTATTGTGGTCTCCTGTACCACTTGACATGTATTATTTTGTATACTCTGTGGTGTATCTGTGTATGTGTATACTATGATCGACTGTTCTGTGATGTATATTACATTTGAGTTGTTATATTTTCTTCTGATAGATCCTATAGCCATTGTAGTTTTGCTTTAAATATTTATTGAATAGGTCGAATTTTAATGTGTTTCTACTTTTCGACATATTTAGTGAATAGTTAAGGTAAGATTGCACATGGTCGCTTCCATTATACTCTATTGTCCGCGTTAGCCGACAGTATTATCTATATAATACTCTTTGTTAACGAGGCTCTCGGAGTGGGGCGTCACACAAATATTAAAGTATGAAGTGATATTTATGTTAATCAATGAGATTAAAAAAATGAATTTGATTGAAATGTAATTGTGATGGATCAAATTCGAATGAATATGTAGTTGTGCGCATGTTATTTTATTCGCATAATTAATTTGATCCGGAATTGAGTACATAAGTTTGAGGTGAATTACACCATTTCGTATTAGGATTTTTCATTCGATTCTTGATAGCGAATATTTGATATGGATTTTTCGTTTGATTCTTGGATTTTCTATCATAGTATATGGCTATGCAAGGAGAATGATGGTTTCTAGTCAAGAAACCATATCGAAGTCCGCATTAAGGAAGTTGAATGGGAAATACCGGTTCGAAAGCAAACTTGTGTGATCGAGCGAGTGATCGAATGTGATTTTGCGAAATGATGACATATGTACATCTTATGTCCTAATATCATTGATATGCTTTGACGATGAAATTGAAAGTTGTTGGGTTGGATATCTTTGTAATTTAAATTGGAATTTTCTTCTATGCAAAACTATTTTACAAATTATCTTATTTACAAAAACTATCCTACAAAATATTTTATTTGCAAACTATTTTACAAACTATTTTATTTACAAACTATTTTACACAACCATTTTATATACAAAACTATTTCACAAAACGATTTTATATACAAAACCATTCTAAATTCAAAACCTTTTATAAAGCAAAGATGTTCAATCCCATATGGCTTTTCATATAGCGGAGTTGAATTTGGAAAATTTTTATTCTTTTATAAGAGTGGACTTTACACAAGTACAGGTGATTTTGAAACTGTTGATTTTGGAAGGTATTCGATCTGAAGAGATAAATCTTATATATAATGAAATTTATATAAGAATGATTTGTTAGATTTGAGATTATTGATTTTGGAAAGTACTTTATTTGAAAATAAAATCTCATATATAATGGAATTTATATAAATGCGATATTTGAAGCTACGGTTTTGAAGTGGTACTACATATGATATGCTATATTTTGAAGTAAGAGGTATGGGGAAGTACCCTCCGTGAAGAAGTATAGTATGATATGCTTCGACTTAGATGGACTTGGGGAATCCAGGAATGGATTCGACCGATAAAACCTAATGGACTTAGGTGAATTAAGAAATGGATTCGAATTGATATGGTTGTCCGAACTTAAACTCATGAGTTCCTCAATTTTTTAGGGTAGATGGTTCTTTAGTTTACCCAATGGTGGCGCTTTCGATCCTGGGATCTGTTGTTTATGGATCTCCCAGGAAGGAAGTGCACCCATTGCGTAAATCATTGAATCAGCAGCATACCACTGTAGTAGGGGCCAATGGTCCCTAGTTTACGAATTGGCAACAATATTTTTCTGTAATCCGGAAGGTAGAAGGATCTTATGGAAAGTTTTGTGTCCTTTGCGTAAATACTAGATCAACAGTGGGCCACTGCTATCTTATTATCACCATTTGACATTAGATTTTGAGCGGTACTTTTTATACCTATTTTTTATGTATTTTTGCTGGGTGTTGAAATAGGCCTACTATGTACTTGGAGAAGTCTAGCCTTGTGCCTGATCCACTGATGGCCAGAGCCTGTAAGAACGAGGATAAACCTGTTAAAACATCGAGTCATAAAATTATTTTGATAAAGTACTGTATAAAGGATATTTTGATCATTTTTTCAATTCTAAATACTTTAAAATGTTTAAAATATTTTTTATTCATGTACAAAATGGTTTAATAGTAAATTATTTGTGTTGTAAATATTTGAGAAGTTATTTATTAAATAAAACACATTTAAACTAAATGATTATTGATTTCTTACTAATGTTTGAAAAGTATCTTGAGATAAAACTTATAAAATTATTAATCATGGATTTAAGGTTTTCAATGATTTCTTTGTATATATAAGTAATGATGTAAATAATTATTTTCAAATAGTTTGCATATATTTATAAAGATGTTATTTAAATATTTAAATGGTATTTATACATGAAGCAAGGAATTTTACAATGAATTTTTTTGAAAAGTATTAAAGTATTAAAGATGGTCGATTTGCAAATGAAGCTTTCAAATGAACATTTCAAGTAAAATTTATATAAGATACTTTGAATATATAATTTAAAGATATTATATAAATGGAGAAAAAATTTGATTTGTGAAGTTTATTTATAGTAATATACTTGACAAATAAATGTGAATCTATATTTTGGAAGTATATTTTGGAATATTTACTTGATTTCAAAGTATTAATAGAAAATTTATTGATTTATTTACTTTTTGAATTTTTATATTAAAACATAATAAATGTTTTTTCATGATTTGAATATTCATTTTTAAAACAAGTGTGTAAAATTAATTACGAAGATATGAAATTTTATACTTTGATTTAGAAATTTAATGTAAGATTTGAGTATACTATTAGTGTAATAACCCATAAATTTTGTAAATATTTTTAATTCAATTTATTTGAAAACTTTGATTTATAATCATTTAAAATTGAAATTTTGGAATTTTGATTTTTTTTATAATTTATTTTTCAAATAGAATAAAATAAAGATTTTCTGAAAATTTTATATTTTGGTCAACTATGGTCAAACTATGACTTTCAGTTGAAATTTTTAAATTTGAATTTGAATTTTCTATTCTTTTTATTTGAAGCTGAAATTGATTCTGATACTGGTTCTTCTTTTCGTTTTATAAAATTTTGTTTTATACTTTTAGCATTTGATAAATTTCAGCATTTTACACGCGATTATTTTCTATATTTTATTTGCTATTTTATATTTCTATTCTCTATTTTTCTATGTTATTTTCTATTTTTATTTTGGTTTGGACTTTGATTTTTATTTTATTTTCTATTGGGCTTAGGAAGTTCTAAAAGACACAAGTTTCTTCTCCTTAATGTGCTGCCTTTTCCTTTTCTAGCCGTTTAATCTTTCATCTTTCTTAGCCGTGCAAACCACTTCTTATTCACATACAAGAAAAACTTCTCATCGCCCTTCTCATTTTTTTTTCATGTAGAAGATTTTACAGTAAGTTTTCATGCCTACTTCTCCTTCTTTTTCATTTTCCTTTCTCTTTTCTTCTCAACCATATGCTCGGCCATCACTTGCACCATCTCCTATTGTCGATCGTCTCCTCCTCACCACCACTACCTGACTGGCCTCCACCACATCATCACCATCTCCAGCCAGGCCTTGGCCACCATGATCCAAAAACCCATCACCAAAACATACTTCAAACCTTAGCCGAGAACCACAAGGCCAAACCCCCCCTTTCTTGCCTCAGGCACCCCTTATTCCTCTACCACTTTGCCATGATGTGACCAAGAGCACCCATAGCCGTGCCATTTCAGATGATGATCTGACCCAATCCATGCCTTAGCACCATGGCAGAGCCATGTTAGCATAGGCCGAACCCAAAGATCAACATACTATGCCTTTTGCCTTCCTATTGATTTTGCCTTGCCATCACATCACACACACCGTAGCCTTGCCTCATTTCAAGCCATGGCCGAACCTATTTGCCTCAGATCTAACCATGGCCGATCATGTTTGTGATGATGATCTAGCCATTTGCGTAGTGGCCGAGCCCACTTGAATGGGTTAAGCAATTTTTACCTCACTTTGATCTATATTTGTGCATTGTTTTGATGTATAATCTTTTGTATATATTATACAAAAGATTATACATCAAATTGTTTGTCTACAAGATTTGAATCTTGGCACTCCATCCACTCGTATCCAGTTCGTGCTTTTCGAAGTTTGTTCATGTGTTTTGAATTGTTATCTCCAGCTTTAGAAGGTGATCTATCACTCTCGACATTCGTACTTATTTAATTGTGGAACAATGAATTGTGAGTTGTAGTTGATAATATGCTGTATTGATAGTAATTTATACATGCCTGTGATATAATATTTCATGATGTTATAACCTGATTATATGCCTGCAACATCACTTGATATGATATGCCATGTTATACTATTATTTTATTGTTCTGCTTCTCACACTGCAAGTTCCCTGTTAGTATAGAATCACTATGGGTTGAAATGGTACATACCCGAACGGACTTTAGAATAGGGAAAAATCATTATGAACTGAAATGATAGGCTCAATCGATTTTTAATTTATTTTATTTGACTTGAGATTGCGGGTTTGAAATGATAGAACCTGGATTTTATTTTAAATTACGGATTAAAATGAAATATATCCGTATCACTTGACCTAGGTTAGAAAATATTATACAGACCCATGGTTAATGTCAAATAATAGTTTTCTAAAAATTATTAAGTATTTTGAATCTATAAATATATGAAATTTTAATTTAAAATTTTGATTTAATGATTCTTAATATAATGATATATTGCAATTTTATAAGTAAATATTTGGTTTAAAACTAAATTGAAGAATTTATCTATGATAAATAACTTAATAATTTAAATTTGATTCAATATGGAATTTTGATTCTAACCTAATAATAATAGATTTTAATTATGAAATAGATATGTTTTTTATAAATAAAACTATGTAAAAAAATTGAAAGAGCATGTTTAAACATGTTATAGTAGTATTCGTAGCATTCTTTAAATGCTATGGTATTTTAGTTATGTTTTCCTTAAAATGCTATGGTATTTTAGTTATGTTTTCAAAATGCTGTAGTTATAAAAAGAGAACATTTTTAAATGCTATGTTACATTAAGGTTATGTTTTAAAGGTGCTACTATTTCCAAATTGTAACATTTTCTAAAGTACTATTATATAAGGGTAACATTTTAAAAGTGTATAGTTTCTAACTTATTACATTTATGAAGTGCTATAATAAATGGATGGTTTTGGAAGTGGTATGATTTCTAAAAGTTAACATTTTTAAAGTGCTATAACTAAGTATATAGATTTGGAAATATTACCAATTTTTGAAAATGGAAATTATTTTGGAAAGTAATAGCATTAGTTTTAAATGGTTTTGGAATAGATATGTTTTGAAATAAATACCATGGGTTATAATAACGTTTGGTTGTTAAAGAGACCGAAATCGGAAGTTGTCACACTCTCTGCCAACTGAAAAAACCACTTTAACAACCGTGTATGCGGTGGAGATTCCAGAATGAAGTAGGATGGTGACGACATTCTATCGAGGTATATACGTGGACCGACTCCGGTGAGTTGGCATAAGGTGGCTAAAACAGGCGCAATTGACGGGCTAATGAGGTAGCTCCTCTTATCGGACACACTTCTTCGTATGCCATCCTATTACTTTGTGATTGATTGGTGCGCACCTTTGATTTTCCGAGTGTGGCTCGAGGTGGGCGGTAGCTGCGGCGTTACCAATGGTCCGGATGTGCAATTGGTATATCTACCCTGGCATTGCCTAGTTATGCCGTGTCACCTACCTTAGCGTGCCTTATACGATTTTGTTTTGTACTATACCTATGGAGTGCCCTCTAACGACGCCCATTACGGGGGAGATTACAGTATTGTATTGTAACATTCCTGAAAATTAACTACGATTAATTTGGCAATTAAATTAATTTTGAAAATAAATGGTGAATTTATTCATGGATCAATTAGAAAATTTCTAGGATAAATGAAAATTTTAGATTTTATGTAGAATCTGGTTTAAATTTAGGAATAAGTAATTTTACAAATAAAATTGGATTTAAAAAAATAAATAAATATTGATTTAAGGATAAATAGAAAATTTGATTTGAGATTTAAGAATAGATATTTTATAAACAAATATTGAATAAATAAATAAAAAAATGGGTTAAAAATAAAATATAAATTTAAAGGCTTTGAGACTAGTAAAAAGGTTAATGATAATTTGTTTCTAAGATATTAAATATAACGAAGATGCAATAAAAAGAAAGAAATTAATGTACTCATTTTTAAAAATATTATTTTTAAGTTAAATTCAGTTGTATAGATAAAAGTAATCGATTGTTAATATGTAATCAAAAATTTTAAATCACTCTTTTCTTTTTTAAAAGTTGTACAAAAATAGAAATAAAAATAGATAAATAATAAAAGAAATGCATGAATAAGAAAGGTATAAATTAGTTGTATATAAAAGTAGTGAACTAGATAAAAATTTGAATGTGAAAGAAAAACAATGGAGATTTTATTTGTGTAAATATAAATATAAAATGAAAGACATAAACAACTTTTAAAACCAAGGCATATGTATATATATGAAAATATAACTACATGGAGGATTAAACAAAAGTTTACAAAATAAATTGAGTCAAAGGATTTAAACATAATTTTTTATACCAACTACAAGTGTACAACATGCATAGAAATAAAGGGGACAAATGGCAATAATTTTTGAACAAAAATATAAAATAAATCAAAAAGAAAGAATTAGACAGGCCATTCATATTCTTGTGCCCGAAATAAGAAACCAGGGAAAGAAAGAAAAAAAAAATCAAAGCAAGGATCAAAGATTATAGAAATCAAAAATCAAATCTGGAAGAAATCAAGCAACTAGCAACTTCAGGTCGGGGAGATTCAAAAGCAAGGCAACAAGATAAACAGAAGAACGGGCTTCAAATCCAAAAAAAAAATTCAAGGCAACTTAGGAGATAGCAGATTTAGGAAGAATCAAAAGAAAACATCAAAGATTTAGCAAACAACTAAGAACAACAACTGTTCTTTCTATGTTCTTCATATACTGTGAGCAAATCTCTTAACCTTAAATTTTTGTTTTGTTTTCTTGATGTTGGATTGGTATATGATATGAATTATGTTGGGATAATAGTGTGAATATGTTGCATTCATTTATAAAAATGAATGGCTGTGTATGTAAGTGTACAGGCAAAAAAAAGAAAACATGGCTCTGTATATATGATAGGGTTAATCCCAATTGTTTGAAAATAATTTTTATCACCCAAACAAATCAAATTTAGGTTCTGATTCCTAAAAGAAAAATGTTTGTAACAAGTTAACATTGTTTTTAGAAATGAATTCAAAGGGGTTCATAAAGCAGTTAATTCAAAAAAATTAAAATTACAGTAAAAAATCTGATATGAGTCAAATTTCAAATAAATGATTTTCAAAATCTAATGTTAGGAGCAGATTAGTAATTGGGAATGATGAATTTTAATAAAGGTTTCATGATTTTTAATTTTGAGAATGTTGCAAATTCTCGAGTTGAACAAATTTGGGCATTTTGTAAATCACTGGCGTTCTCGAGTGAATTGAGGCTTGGAATTTGTTTTTAGGGATGCAGGAACAAGGTTGAATTCGAGAAAAATGCTATATAATTTTATAATTCATCATGAGTGGATAATTGGATCGATTTAGAGTTTAACTTTGTACTTTGTAAATTTAATTCGCGAGGCATTCTCGTGTTCGTCGCAGCGTTCTAGGTCATCGGACCTTAGAGGTTGGTTGCGTTACTGAATGATGAAGTGGCGGTCGAAATGGCGAAGCCTCTAGTGAATGTGGTCGGCGAGGCGAGTTGATTTTTTTGTGATCGAAGTAGTTCCAGTTGAGCTAGAAAGCTCAATTTCGAGTTCACGCTTGCATCGATGAATTGGTGGTCGGAATGGGGTGCGAGGATGGTTGTCGACTTGTCGACGCTAGTGGTGATGATGGGAAGTCATCGGAGCTCGTGTGCATATGCACACGTATCAAGAGTATCAGGTGAATTACATGTTTGGGAAGAAGAAGAAATACTCGAGAAATTGCTCGGGTAGATGATGGTTCGACTCGGGTTGATGCTCGGGTTCGTTTTATTGGTTACCAGTATGACAGTTTTTAGAAATTCTAAGTTTTAAAACAAAGGAAGAAAAGAAAAAAAACACAGGATAACTCGAAGTAAGTAATGATTTTTCTCGGGATTTTGTGGTTCCTCCTTGGGTCCTGGAATCGATATAAAAACAGTTTTAAACTTTAAAAACAAAACCAAGTTTTACTTAATACAATTTTGTTTAAACTACTTCTTTTGTAAATAATGAAGGTTTACCCAAGTTTTAAATTTGTTAAAGGTTTTCAAATAAAAATTATTTCAAATTGATTAAGTTTAAAGTGTTTAATCTATATCACTTTTATTTTAAAAGTTTATTTTTAAATGAACTTAATGTTATAATAAATTAGAGATGAAATGCTTTTGTTATATAAAACATTAATTTAATTAATGTAAGTAATTAAAGTAAATAATTAATAATTTAAGTTAATTGATCAAGTGATCAATGAACGATTTAATAAAATAGTTATTACTTAATAAGAGAAATTAAGAATAATTAATTAAAGGTTAATTAACTTAAAACGATTAAGAAAACATTATTTATTAAGGCGTAATTAATTATTGTAATCAATTAAGGTTAATCAATTATGATTAAGATTTAATTAATAATTAGGATTTGATTAATCAAAGTAATTAATTAAGGAATAAATTAATTGATAAAAAGTAATTGAGATTTAATTAATTACAATTAAGGGTTAATTAATTTAGATAATTAATTAAGAAAAGATTAATTAATGAAGGTAATTAAAACTTAATCAATTGAAATTAATGATAATAATCGTTGATAAAAAATTACTAATGAAAGTAATTATGTGGTTGGTAAATTTAAAAATCACCCCATTTATTCATCTTAATTGTAGATGTTTGATTGTTGTTGAATACTGTGTGATGGATTGATATTTGATATGTGATGTGATGCTATGTAATGCTTTGTGCTAAGCTGTTATATCTGTAATGAATATATGGTTATATGAATATGCAAACCCCTTAACTCGTAAATGACATTTGAATTTCGATGCGAAAGGGAGTTGGATTCCAGTTAGTTATCCGAAACCCACATCGAATCATATTAGTGAATTTTTGTGATTGATAAATTTACTTTATCTATGAATCTGTGAATGAAGATGAGTGTTATGGGTTATACCACTTATCGATATATCTGTGATGATTGATGTGCGCACTATTGTGTAAAACCCCTTGGACTACACTATACACACACAAATATGGATTGCACGTGGGAATTGGTTAAGTCACAGATTTTTGAAATAAATTGTAAAATTGAACTTTTAAAATCTAAATGAATCGATTGGGTTTTAAAATGAAAGGCTTTTGGAAAAGGATTTCTAAAATAAAAGTTATTTTGAATAACTTAATAAAGTTTTGAATCTTAATAATTCAGTTTAAATTTGGATTTAGATTTTGAAATTAAATTCTATTTTGAGACCATTTTTAAACCATTTTTAAAGTGTTGTATTGGAATTAAATTTAACCCAAGTTTGAAAAACTTTAACTTGTATAATTGAAATCGTATTTTTCCAAAATGAAACTATTTGTTTTCAAATGATAAAAGCTTTCATATAAGAAATGAATTTCCAATTTGTATTATAGGAATTTCAAGTTTGAATTGAAAAATGGTATTCCAAGTTGTGGATGAATCTTAGGAAATGGTTTTGAAAGCTATAAGTTAAATCTTTGATTTAAAGATTAAATGAGTTAATCCAATTAAAGTGGAAATTGTTTGGAATCCGTGAGTGGATCTTTGTGAAATTGGGTAAACTTTGTGAAATAAATCTTTTTGTTTAAAAGACTTGAAATAGTAATTAGGTTAAACCATCTGAAAGAAAGTTTTGAATTTTAAGTTGTGACTTAACTGAAATCCCATATCCATATGTTTTTAAATATTGCGCTCATTATTCGGTTTAGCCGGGAGAGGACCTTTGTGTCATATAACCCATTACGAATAATGATATGACGTTATGGATAGCATTTGAAGACCGGTGGGGAAGACCGGGTTTTTGCGAGAACGATAGGATAACCTATCGATTGTCTCTACACTAAGTAGCTACGGTATAGTGATTCCCTATGTGATGGGAAGTCCGATCGGGATTGTGGATACCCGGATTGCAAGGGCTTCTCGAACGTGCCTTCGGTTCTGTTCAAACCCATAACAGACTTGTATGGATGTATGTTTGACACTACACTTTGAGATAAAAAGCTGATTTCTTTCAAATACATATCTGTTGGTGGCGGAGAATTTATTCTCTTAGCTTAACACCCTTCTCTGAGACATACGAGCTCAGAGGTTATGTAGTTGAAGTTTATCAGCAATATACTCCCAATTTGGTAGTGTGGCATGCTAAGTGCTGCTGTGTTGATGATCATTTGTTGATCATTTGTGATCAAAGCATGGCTTTCGTGTAAAGCGTAGATTTGTGGACGAAACCTCATCGAGCCTCACAAACCGGTAATGGTCGAAACAGGAAAGATGCGGCAAGGTTTCAGGGGTAGCTCCCCTAGGGTATGACCATTCCTTCTGGAAAAGGGTAGTATCTATGGAGCCCAGATACTTACTCATGTGGGCACTGTAGTATATATTTATTACCGTGTGATGTTGTTGGTGTAGAGGATCCTCGGTTAAAGGTCCTAAAGGACCGGGGGTGGCATATCTTAGGTTTTATTCCTCGGGAAGGGGGCAGCCGGCCTTGTTTGGAAGAGAGCCGAGTAGGTTCTCGGGGCGTCCCGCCAGAGGCGTTCGCATGTGGCAATAGGAAGTTCCTTAGCCTGACCATTTGTTGGAAATCCATTCATCCAATATGCGCCTTGTACGGTTTTAGTTGTATTACCTGCTATCTACTTATGGTGGCGCCCCAATGTTTGGATGGTAGCTATAGAAGGCATGGTTCGGAATGTCTATGCTGGCTAGGATTAATATTATATTTTCTAAATTTTTTTTCACACTTTGCACTTATAGTAATAATATCAAAGGATTTTCCTCGTATCAAGCATATTTCACTATCATAAGGAGAAATCTCCTCCAATTCTGCATTTGCATTGTGTGTGTGGCGGGAGGCCTTATGGTAGTTTCATTTTCAAAAAGCATTACGGATTTCAAAATCTAAATTATTTTGATTGTTTAAAGACCAAACCGTTTTTGTTTGCTCACACCAGTCCCATAACTGACTCGGAGTTTATTGTTCCCTTCCTAAACTCTGGGTGCCCACCATTTTCCACACGGGCAGTCTAGAGTTTTGTTTTCAGATAGTCTGGTAGTAGATATCGTTTTGGTAGCCTTCAGCTTTTCTTTGATACATTTTGGAATCTTTGGAGTCCACGGCTGGACTTGCTTATCTTTGTGCAACTTGATGGTGGATCGAGCTTGGAGTTTTGGAGCTTTGTCTTTGGAGCTTTTGGAACAGAGTTGCAGTATTGGATTCTGTGAAGAATTATCTCATATTGTATCGTGTTCAACTGTATTTTGTGTTGTATTCTCTGATGATGATGATTATCATTGTATCAAATCAATGTATTGGATATTGTATTCATGTTGCATCAGTGATATCATCTTTTATTTCCGCTGTGTTATTTATCATCTAATGTTGTTGCAAGCTCCGGCGATACGAATTTGATGTTGTTTGTCGGACATCGAGCTCGGGTCGTCACATGTATAGACTATTGGAATATATAAAATGCGTTAAGCGGGATATGGGTAACGCCTTAACTCTATTTTTAAATATATTATACTTTACTTTAGATATTATTAAAATAGAGTATATTACTACATAGTAGATAGTTTAACGGATCCTTAAAGGATGGACGGTCCCAAGCATCCTTTAGTTTACTTGTGCATTTTATTACAGCTCACTTGACTTGGTTTACATTGTATAAGTATGTATGTCCTGACTCAAGTGTTTTGTGTTTTGATCGGGTTAACCTGAGTATCAGCTTTAAATTTCATCTTCTGGAGCTAGAGAGTTTGTTGGAGATTATCTATCTATCTAATTGTCATCTATTTCTATTCAGTATTTTCTGTTCAGCATATGTATTAGTGGACATTTATGTATTGGGATTTATGTAGTATTTATTTCAGACTCTGGTATTTTGTAATTGTTTTGTGACTCTGTGTTGTAGTAGCTTCATGAACTACTATGCTTATTTTTATTTCCGCTGCGAGTTATTCTGATTTATCTGTGTCTGTGATTTTGTGTTTGGTTTTATTTGCTCCAAATTATATTACAATCTGCTGTTTTGAATTATTCAAGTCCGACATGTGTGGTTTTATTGTCGATTTGAATGGTCCAAAATAGTGGGTCGTTACATTTGATATCAGATCTTTCGTTTTTGGCAAACCTTAGCCCACGGAGTAAAAACTCATTAGAGATAGGGTAGAAATATCCTAGAATGAGTGAAATCAGTCTTAGAATCATTTCTTTGTGAGAGAATGCATTTTAAAGCACAAAATGGTTTTCAAAGGATTTTCAAAGATTATTTTGATATAAACTTTTCTTGGTTTGAAAGTCAGATTTTTCTTAACTTCTTCTGTTTTCTTATCCACCTTGTTAGTAATTTCTTGGTTTGGGATATTCGATTCAACTTGAATCTAATCTTATCTTATCTAATCTTGTCTTTGTTTCTCAATTACCTCTATTCAAAAATTCATTCTTGATTTTTTCAGGATGAGTCGTAGGAATGCTAGAGGAAGGGGTCGTGGTGTTTCCCTAGTTCCTGAGCCTGCTGCACCAATCAGTTTCACTACTCTCTGTAAGGAGTACACTGAGCTTGGTGGAACTAAGTTTACTGGATCAGAGAGCATTATCGAGGCTCAACAGTGGTTGAAGGGATTGGAGAGGATCTTCTCCGGTCTTGAGATCACTATTGCTCAGAAGCGTCAATTGGAAGCTTGGCAGTTGAAGGGAGCAGCCTTGGATTGGTGGGAGACTGTTACAGCTCACACTGTCGAGGCTGATATTTATTGGGAGCAGTTTAGGTACCATCTTCTATTTGTTTTGAATTCGGTTCAGTTTTCTCTTTTTGAAATCTGTCTTATGTTTCTTTATCATGCTTTAGGGATGCTTTTGTTGTGAAATGGATGACCGAGGAAGGGAAGTCTCAGCTTTATCAGGAATTCATGGATCTCAAGCAGGGTGATATGTCATTTGCTGAGTGTGAGAGGAAGTTCAATGAACTTTCTAAGTTTGGACCTAACCTGATTGACACTCCTCTCAAGATGAATGAGAAGTTCGTAGCTGGTGCTCGTCCGGAGTATTGTGATCGTCTCATCGCTCATGTGCATAGCCCTTTCACTAGTTTGATGGATATGGCCATTAGATATGAGAATCCTACTTCTAAGGATCCTCCAGTTGCTTGTTCTGCTTCATCTGAGTATTTCTTTGGTAATCCTAAGAAGAGAAAGCCTAACTTTCATCGGTAGAAGAAAAATTGGAACAAGTCTCTAGGTTTGGGATCTTCTTCTTCTCAGAGGCAGGTTGTCGACCTATCTGCCATCACTTGCTTCAGATATGGTCAGAAGGGATGCTATGCTAATAGTTGTCCTACTTTAGTTGGGGCTGCTGTTCCTCCTTCCGCTCAGTTGAACAGGTGTGATCTCTGTCATATTTGTCTTCAGCCCGGTCACTTTAGGAAGAATTGTCCTACTTAGCAGAAGGGCAAGCCTTCGGGTATCTTTGCTGTTACCTCTTCATCTTCACCAGCTCCACCTGCTCCTGCTCCTAATGATGCTCAAGGCACTCTTTAGGGCACTTTTTCTCTGTTTAATTTTCCTGTTCATGTTCTATTTGATACTGGATATTCCCATAGCTTTATTTCTGTGGATCTTTGTGATAAATTTGAGCATCTTCTTTTGCCCGAGTTCGCTCCTGTGCCTTTGTGTGTTTCAAATCCTATTGGTGGTCCTACGAACCTTAGTAGGATTTGTAGAATGGTGAAACTCTCCTACTCTAGTTATTGGTTTTCTAGTGATTTCTATATTCTGGGTTTTGATGTTTTTGATCTATTGCTTGGAGGTGATTAGCTGAAGAGGCATGAAGCCATTATCTCTTGTAAAACCCAAACTGCTACTCTTGTTGGTGACAAGGGTGATTCTTTGGTGATTCAATTTCGTTTACCCCAGGATTTTATTGGCAGTTTTATTTATTCTCTGGATTCTTCTCCTAGTGATCTTGACTCGACTCATGTGGTCAAACTATATCCTAATGTATTTGGTGAAGTAACTTCTTTACCTCCTAAGTGGAAAATTGATTTCTGTATTAATGTTATTCCTGGAGCTCGACCTGTAGTTCTTCCTCCTAGAAGAATGGCACCCCATGAGAAGGTTAAGTTGAGGAAGCAAATTGAAGACTTGTTCTCCAATGGTATGATCAGACCTAGCCATTCCCAATGGGGAGCAGCGGTGGTTTTCGTCACTAAGTCCCATGGTTCTTTAAGGAAGTTTGTTGATTATAGGGAGCTGAACAAGCTCACTATGAGGAACTGATATCCTATGCCTCGCAACAATGATATGTTTGATCAGCTCCATGGAGCTACTGTTTTCTCTTAGCTAGCTTGATCTTGCCATAGGTTTTCACCAGCTCAGAGTTGCTAAGGAAAGTATTCCTAAGACTGCTTTCCATACTGAGAATGGTTTCTATGAATGGCTAGTTATGCCTTTTGATTTGACTAATGCTCTGGCTTTCTTTGTTGATTTGATGTATCGTGTTTTTCGTGATGTGCTTAACAAGTTTGTTCTAGTCTTTGTTGATGATATCCTTGTCTTATCCAAGTCAAGGGAAGAGGATTAGTCGCATTTGAAATTTGTTCTGGAGACTCTTAGAAACCATCAGTTGAAGGCTAAATTTTCAAAATGCCATTTTTGAAAGAATGAAGTCCGATTTCTCAGGCATATTGTTTCTAGTAATGGAGTTTCTGTTGATCCAGTCAAGATCGTTGCGATCAATGTTAGTCTTTCCTTTCTTTCTTTTTTGTAATTTATCATTCTATCTTTTCTATGGTCCTTTTTTTCTCCCTATTCCGTTGCAGGATTGGGAAACTACTAGGACTCCAACTGATATCCGTAGTTTTCTTGGCCTTGCCGGTTATTATTGGAGATTCATCGAGAATTTTGCTCGGATTGCTGCACGTGTCACTGCTTTGACTCGTAAGAATGCTAAGTTTATATGGAATGATAAGTGTAAAGCTACACTCAATGAGTTAAAGCATAAGCTTACTTCCGCACCAGTGCTTATCGTTCCAAATGGAAATAAAGGATTAACGGTATATACTGATGCTAGTCGTGAGGGTTTGCGAGCTGTTTTGATGCAAGATGGGAAGATCATTGCTTATTCTAGTCGCCAGTTGAAGACCTATGAGGCCAATTATGGAACTCATGATTTGGAAATGCTTGCTGTGGTTTTTGCTTTGAAGCTTTGGAGGCATCATCTTTTGGGTGCTAAATTTGAGCTCTTTACTGATTATCAGTCTTTGAGATATATCTTCACTCCGAAGGATTTGAATCAGCTCATGTTAGATGGCTTGAGATTCTTGCTTCTTATGATCTCGACATTAGCTATACCGCTAGAAAGGCTAATGTTGTAGTCGATGCTTTGAGTCGGAAGAAGGCTATGTTGTGTCATCTTGTTGTTTCTTCTTCTCCTCTTTTGAATTGTATCATAGCTAGGCAGAATGAGGACGAGATGCTTAGGCTTATGAAGGAGAGTGTTCGTAGTAGGGTTGGTGGTAGTAGTCCTAATGGCATTGGAGCTCAGATCGATAATTAAGGGATTTTCAGGATTAATAATCGGATTTGTGTCCCGAATGTCGATGGACTGAGGCAAGAGCTACTTCGAGAAAATCTTCGATCTAGACTTTCTATTCATCCTGGTGTGACGAAGATGTATCAGGATATGAAGAAGCTTTATTGGTGGAGAGGTATGAGGCGATATGTCTCTATCATTGTTAGTAGGTGTGCGACTTGTCAGCAAGTCAAGGCCGATCATCAGAAGACCACTGGTTTATTGCAGCCCCTTGAGGTTCCCAATTGGAAGTGGGAACAGGTTTTTATGGATTTTATTGATGGATTACCGAGGACTCGGAGGGGTAATGAGAGTATTTGGGTTATTGTGGATAGATTGACCAAATCAGCTCATTTCATTCCAGTTAAGTCTACCCATTCTACTTCTAGTTTGTCTGAGATCTATATGAGAGAGATTGTTCATCTCCATGGTGTTCCTATCAGTATTGTTTGTGATCGAGATCCTATCTTTACTAATCAGTTTTGGAAAGCTTTTCAGGAATCTTTGAGTACTCATATGAATTTTAGCACTACTTACTATCCACAGACCGACGGTCAAATGGAAAGAGTGAATCAGATTCTTGAGGATCTTCTTTGTGCTTGTGTTCTTGATTATGGAGGATCTTGGGAAGATCATCTCCATCTTGTTGAATTCACCTATAACAACAGTTATCAGGTATATTTTCACTCTTCTATTTTAATCTTATCTTAATCATTTATCTATCTTATTCCGTCTTTGAATTCAGGCTAGTGTTGAAATGTATCCATTTGCTGCTCTTTACGGACGACCTTGAAGATCTCCATCTTGTTGGATTGAATCCGGTAATCGTTTGGTTCTTGGTCCTGATGTGATTTTGGAGGCTTCTGAGAAAGTTAAAGAGATTAAGAGGAAGATGAGGAGTGCTTAGGATAGGCAGAAGAAGTGTGCTGATCATCGTAGAAGGAGTTTAGAGTTTTCTATTGGTCATCTGGTTTTTCTTAAGGTCTCTTCCTCAAGGAGTGTTATTCGGTTAGGTCGGAGAGGGAAGCTTGCTCCTAGATTTGTTGGTCCTTTCCGTATCTCAGAGAGGATTGGTTCTTTAGCTTGTTGTCTTGATTTGCCTGAGAAGTTTTCTAGAGTGCATAATGTATTCCATGTTTCGCATCTTCGTCATTATCTACATGATCCATCTTTGATTGTTCAGCCTTCTGCTCTCGAGATTTGGATAGTGAGCCTAATCTTACTGTTGAGAGGAAGCCATTTCATATTATCGATAGAGGTATGAAGCAGCTAAGATGGAAATCTGTCAACCTGGTCAAAGTGCAGTGGAGTACGGATGATCGGGATTGTACCTGGGAGACGGAGGAGAGCAAGCACGCTTTGAATCCGGAATTGTTTGTTTCAGGTACTACTTGCTTGTCTTGCTTATCTTTCCTTGTTTTCATGTCTCGTTCCTTTTCGAGGATGAAAATTTTTGAGTGGGGGAGAGTGTAACAACACATAAATTATGTAAATATTTTTAATTCAATTTATTTGAAAATTTTGATTTTAAATCATTTAAAATTGAAATTTTGGAATTTTCCAATGTAATTTTGGATTTTGTTTATAATTTATTTTCCAAATAGAATAAAAAAGATTTTCTGAAAATTTTATATTTTGGTCAACTATGGTCAAACTTTGACTTTCAGTTGAAATATTTAAATTTGAATTTTAAATTTCTAATCTTTTTCTTTAAAGCTGAATTTGATTATGATATTGGTTCTGCTTTTCATTTTATAAAATTCTGTTTCATACTTTTAAAATTTGATAAATTCCAGCGTTTTACACGCGATTATTTTCAGTATTTTGTTTGCTATTTTCTATTTCTGTTTTCTATTTTTCTATGTTATTTTCTATTTTTATTCTGGTTTGGACTTTGTTTTTTATTTTATTTTCTATTAGGCTTAGGAAATTCTAAAAGACACAAGTTTTTTTCCTTAACGTGCTACCTTTTCCTTTTCTAGTCGTTCAATCTTTCCACTTTCTTAGCCATGCAAACCACTTCTTATTCAAATACGAAAAAAATCTTCTCATCTCTCTTCTCATTTTTATTTCCCGTAGAAGATTTTATAGTAATTTTTCATGCCTACTTCTCCTTCTTTTTATTTTTCCTTTCTCTTTTATTCTCAAGCATATGCTCGACCATCACTTGCATCATCTCCTATTGTCGATCATCTCCTCCTCACGACCACCACCTGACCGGCCTCCACTATATCATTGCCATCTCCAGCCATGCCGTGACCACCATGATCCAAAAACCCATCACCAAAACATACTTCAAACCCTAGCCGAGCACCACAAGGCCAAACCCCCCCTTTGCGTGCCTCGGCCACCCCTTATTCCTCCACCACCTTGCCATTACCAAAAGCACCTATAGCCATGCCATTTCAAAGGATGATCTGACCTGATCCATTCCTAAGCACCATGGCCGAGCCATGTTAGCATACGCCGAACCCAAAGATCAACATACTATGCCTTTTGCCTTCCTATTAATTTTTCCTTGCCATCACTTCACATACACCATAGCTTTGCCTCATTTCAGACCATGGCCGAACCTATTTGCCTCAGACCTAAACACAGCCGAGCATGTTTGTGATGATGATCTAGCCATTTGCGTAGTGGCCGAGCCCAATTGAATGGGTTAAGCAATTTTTACCTCACTTTGATCTATATTTGTGCATTGTTTTGATGTATAATCTTTTGTATAATATATATGCTTATGTATGTTCATATTTGTTTGTCTACAAGATTTGAATCCTGGCTCTCCATCCACTCGTATCTAGTTCGTGCTTTTCGAAGTTTTTTCGTGTGTCTTGAATTGTTATCTCCAGCTTTAGAAGGTGAGTTATCACACTCGACATTCGTACTTAAATAATTGTGAAACAATGACATGTGAATTTTAGTTGATAATATGTTGTATTGATTTTAATTTATGCATGCCTGTGACATGATATTTCATGATGTTATAACCTGATTATATGCCTGTTGCTTCACCTGATATGATATGCCATGTTATACTATTATTTTATTTTTCTACTTCTCACACGGCAAGTTCCCTGTTAGTATAGAATCACTATGGATTGAAATGATACATACCCGAACGGACTTTAGAATATGTAAAAATCGTTATGAGATGAAATGATAGGCTCAAGCAATGTTTATTTTATTTTATTTGACTTTGGATTGTGGGTTTGAAATGATAGAACCCTGATTTTATTTTAAATTACGGATGGAAATGATATATATTTGTATCACTTGATCTAGGTTAGAAAATATTATACAGACCCAGGGTTAATGTTAAATAATAGTTTTCTAAAAATTATTAAGTATTTTGAATGTTTAAATATATGAAATTTTAATTTAAAATTTTGATTTAATGATTCTTAATATAATGATATATTGGAATTTTATAAGTAAATATTTGGTTTAAAACTAAATTAAAGAATTTATCTATGATAAATAACTTAATAATTTAAATTTGATTTAATATGGAATTTTGATTCTAACCTAATAATAATAATAGATTTTACTTATGAAATAGTTATGTTTTATATAAATAAAACTATGTAAAAAATTGAACGAGTATGTTTAAACATGTTATAGTAGTATTTGTAGCATTCTTAAAATACTATGGTATTTTAGTTATGTTTATAAAATGTTGTAGTTATAAAAAGAGAACATTTTTAAATGATATGTTACTTTAAGGTTATGTTTTAAAGGTGCTACTATTTCCAAATTGTAACATTTTCTAAAGTACTATTATATAAGGGTAACGTTTTAAAAGTGTTATAGTTTTTAACTTATTACATTATTAAAATGCTATAATAAGTAGATGGTTTTGGAAGTCGTATGATTTCTAAAAGATAACATTTTTAAAGTGCTACAACTAAGTATATAGATTTGGAAATATTACCAATTTTTGAAAATGGATATGATTTTGGAAAGTAATAGCATTAGTTTTAAATGGTTTTGGAATAGAAATGTTTTGTAATAAATACCATTGGTTATAATAACATTTGTTGTTAAAGAGACCGGGATTAGAAGTTGTCATACTCTCTGCCAACTCCGAAAAACACTTTAACAACCGTGTATGTGGTGGAGATTCCAGAATGAAGTAGGATGGTGACAGCGTTCTATTGAGATATATAGGTGGACCCGACTACCGTGAGTTGGCATTAGGCGGCTAAAACTGGAGCAATCGACGGGCTAAGGAGGTTATCAAATGTAAATTTGTAATTGGCTTTTGACTGATAAGATATTCCAAATTCCTTCACGATAAAACTAACTATTAGGCAATCATCATTAACCATATAACAACTTTTATTAATTGTTTTATCACAAAACTGCTTCTTTTTTACCATATACTAACCAACTGAGAATGTTGAAAAGGTCAGAACAACATTAAAATATGGCTCATCAAACAGATGCAGGTCCAACTGGACATGCATGTATACTTGATTTGTAAAACTTCAGTAATCCACCGATACTGATTTTTATTTTTATTTTTATTCTAGGTTGTATAATTATATTTGGTTGGAATGACTGTGACTCAACTTCTTCCATGGCGAACTCCATCATCCTTAACCCACTGATCGATTCCCCTAGGTACTTCTTTCTTCACTTCTTTTAAATAATTTACTTCGGATTTTTCATGTTAATAATGCATACTCGACCTGCCTTACATTCTCCCTAAGAGGGAGTTAATTTCCAGTTTTCGGCTTTGGGCCTTGCTTCTACCTGACCTGCTTAGTCCATTACTATCTACTAGGATAAGATGCGCATAGTAAGCTGATTGCTCTATACGAGATGGTAAATCGGTTCAAACTAGGATAAGTTGACAGTAGCTTGGTGTTTTGACTGGTAAGTGTTGGAGCAGTGGTGATGACTGTATGGTATGTATGTGGGCGGCATGGAATGTTTATGGGAGAGGAATGAAGTAGGGTGTGTACTGGTATGTAAGCAGATGTAAGAAGATGGAAGTGTGGTATGAAGTATATTGTATGTATGGAAGATGTAAGAAGATGTCTGTGATGGAGATGATAGTAGTTCTGTTGTATGGGCTGTAGGTAGGGGGAAGTTGGAGATTATGTTGACAGCGGTTAAAGGTGATTGTGATGAAGTTGTTGAATGATTGCTGTCAGGTTGAAGTGGATGTATTTGGGTTGAAGAGGTTTGGCAATGGCACAGTTTTGTTTTGCTGATGAGTGTGATAACCAGTGTAGCAGTGGGGAAGTAAGCAGGGAGGGTGGTTGAAGAGTGATTGTGGATTGTAGGTGACAGGGAAGGCAATGCAGCAGAAAATGATGGAATGAAGGCAGTAAGTTGTAGAAGTTGGTTGGGTGTGTAGTGTAGTGAAGGCAGAGCAGTTTTATTGAGACAATGATGGGGCAGTGGGTAATGGAAAGAAGTGGGTAGATGTATGGTCGGTGAGATGAGGGTCTATGTAGATCAGGTTAGGTACAGTAATATGGAATAGTGCAAAGGGATGGTTTGGGTGTTATGTGCAGTATGGGCAGAAGTGCAGGCAGAAGTGATGATTGGTGAAGTTGAACTGAAGGTTGGAGAAGACAAAGAGCAGTGGCAAGGTTGTGTAACAAGGATGTAAGGGTGTATGTGCACAGTGAACAATGCACAAAGAAGTATAGTTGTTTGTACACTGTTTTTTGAAAATGCAAATGTAAATGAAAATGCATATGATCAAAACTGAAAATGCAAATAATAAAATACTTTTTTGTTGTGAAATTGTATATTTTTTTTATACAGAAATGTGCAAATGAAACTAGAAAACAAACACATAAACACAATTAAACAAAAATCACACACAACAAAATATTCTTTTTTTAAAATGCAAATTAACACACAAAACAATTCTTTGTATTTGCAGGTAGGCTGTCCAAGATATTGTATTCGCACCCTTTATTTTTTCTGATGATGTCAAGTTGCTGCCATAATCCATTCAAGTTTATGGATACTTGAGCACTTTAACATGTGCTTCTTTGTTGGGTTGAGGCTGGCTATGATAAGTTTTGAAATTTGCTATTCATAAGGTTTGAAATATGAAATATTTGCTATATAATTCTGGGGAACACAAACCTTACACCCAACCATATAAAAATAAATGACACATTAAAAGATAACATGACCAAGAGAAGAAACCTCTCTGTCATTCTATCCATGTATAGATATGTATGTTTTGTCAGTCACTAATGTACGACTCAAGTTACCAAACATACATTAATACCATAATAATGAACAAAAAGTATATATAGGTTATTCTAAGTTACTTATAAGTAGGAAAGAACCTAATTTTGTCACCCATAAAGTAGAAGCAGATCTATCACAATAAAATTGAAGAGACATATCCTTCTCTTATACTATTACACCAAACCTACCTTTCATTCTCATCTCCAACTATCAAAATAAAAGCAAAATTTCCACTGCTTGCCACTTTAAGGACAAACAAACACACCAACACTTCTATAAACAGACATATTCTTTCTTCCTTTCAGCAACAAATATTTCTTTTTCTTATTACTTTTTTATGGATTTTGAACAATGGAAAAATTGTCAACAGATGGAGTTTCTTCAACCTTCAGCTAAAATACCAAAGGTTAGCAATTTTTCAGCATTACCAGGTTCGTTTTCATTTCATCCTTGCAGTATTATATGTATTGTATAATGGAAAAGATTGATTTATTCATAAATATCATCCGTGTTGTGTTCTTGATTTATTGAAGGTATGGGGAGTTTGTTCAGTTGGGCTCAAATGCAAGAGCTGGAGCTGCAGACTTTAATCTACCAGTACATGATGACTTAAGCTTCTGTCCCTTTAGAGTTGATTCTACAGTTAGCTTTTTTAGTTCTCCTTCTTGCTATCATTAGCCATAAATATATTTTACAATGTACAGTTCCTAAACTTATACCCCTAATTCACTAATTTTTTAAATTGTGCGACTAATAATGTCATAATTTATGAGTGTGCCTGGTAAATAATGTATGGATTTGGTTAATTGTCTGATTATAGGATCAAAGATACATCACTTAATGAATTCTGGTTTTAATCACCTACAAATATATATAGTTTTGATGCAGTTAGTTACTTTAGTGATGGTTCCTGTTATGAATGAAGAACTTTTGCTTTTGTCGAGGTAGTTTAATATGTGTAATTGGATTACATTGTCGAAAAACTGTAAATTTCATTTTGAAATAAACTGATATTTTGAATACTTCTGTTTTAGTTTGAAATAAACTGATATTCCATTCAAAATATACTTCTGTTTGTTTATATTTACTAATTTGAAACCTGTATATTCGACAGTCACTTTACTTGCACTATTTTAGTGCAGTAGGTCCTGATTTTGAAGTCACCTTTTCTTGCATCATAACCTTGCCCGTTAAAACTTATGAGCTAGATTTTACAAATCAATTTTTAGTCATCATTTTATTTGCATATTTTAATTTAGTGACGATAATATTATTGTTTTGAATGATATATGAGTTATTTCGTTGCTACCTACAATAATATATGAGGTATTTCCATTCATTCAATTTAAATTTCAGTTTCTAACAGATGCTTTAAGTGTTGGGTCACTGAAATGGATCAGCTCACCACCTACAAATGAATTTATGCTATAAGTTAAAGTAGTTCATTCTGTCTTTTTTTCCTTTCTCCTCCCGTTTTCTTTCTTTTTTATTCATGGAAAATTTGTAGCACTGACATCTTCTCTTTCCATCTTTCATAGGTTATAATAAATAGCAGCGGCAACTTCACATTCTCAACAAGTTTCACATGAGTTTATTGTCACATATTTTACTCAACTTGGTTTGTATGCCATGTAAACAAATATATCTCTGTTGATATCTATGCTGAGTCTATTATGCGTTTGATTGGAAATTTACATGTTTTAAATCCTCCAATGTCAAGTGTATTGAATTGAATGATGATGTATATTGTTAAAAGAAGTTATGAATAACAAGTTCTCATTATTGCCTGAAGTAAATTACTATATCATAGAACATTATATACTATTATTGTTGTGTATTGTCATAACTTTTCAACTATTGCTTACGCGGATTGTGGTTGATAAAGGTAAAACTTAATGCATATTTTTTCATTCTACCGTTGGGACTGAAATTCAGAACAATACTTCAAATGTAATTATTCAATTGTTAAATAATTATAATATTTTATAATTAGCAATTAACAATATGGTTCGATCAAATGCAGGTCCACCTGGACATGCGTATATACTCCAGTGACTTCTAATTAAAAAACTCAATATGCTGCATGCCCGTAAGTTACAGTGTATTCTAATTGTTCTTCCTCTATTGCAGGCTGTAAGCACCATCATTAAACAATATATATATGGTGCATTCTCTCATCATTTAATTGAAGTTTCAGGTAATCCCTTCATTTCCTTCAGTGACTTCTAATTAACAAATTGTGTAAATTTCTGTGTATGTTGTATCTCATATTTATTGAACAAGATGAGATCTTATTATCTATTATGCACGTCATTGGAAGTGTTATAGAAAATTTATACAAGTGCATAAGAAAAATGTTGGCAAATAAATTTAATGCATGAATTTTAAATGATATTTTGATCAGAAGTTATAATTGCATTAGGTGAAGTAAACGTAAATTTATGTACATTTGAGATGATGAATTATGAAATTGTTTATTTGAATTAGTGGTTTTAATCATCACAGCCTAGTAAGTTGTAGACTATGCATTAAGATGTAGAATTGTTAGCTATGCTATAAGCAAACTGTCTGATTCTACCAACAATGCAAATAGTCAGGGGTAAATCGTTTTTGTAGTACACTGCCGAACTTTTTATGTACAATTTTATAAATTTTGAACAAATCATACATACATACATACTCTCCTTTAATTTGTGATTTTTTTATGTACTAAATTTTTTTTGTCAACTAACTATAATATTCATTTATGTGGCTTCCCATTATTCATGTAAATATATTTTAAAGGCAAACGACTTTTGAACATTCACATAAATAAAACAATATACTCACTCTCATAATTTTTTAATAATGCATCCCAATATTTTAGTACTATAAACCATGCATGCTTAAAAGTTTCATGAGATTGGAAGAAATATATTTTTAGCTATTAGTAAATAATAAAATGTAAAATTCCTTTAAAAAGAATATTAAAATGAAGAGTTGATTGATTCAAAAAATTAGGAAAGTAGGATCATGATCTGTAGGATAAAAGGTATGTATTTTTTTCTTTTGTTGTTTCAATATCACTATAAAACATAAAACAGATCACATTAGTGTAGTGGTTATTAACGTTTGGACAATAGTTATTTCTAAATTGAGCTCATATTGTTAGGGATGTACTAGGAAGTTCTGACGATCCTGATGAATTTGTGCATAATAATAATCATTATGTGGTTGATCATTATTTAGTCAAACCATCCATTATATCTTGGTTTATTACCTGCTCAAGTTAATTATTCTGTAAGGTTCTATGCTTTCCACACCTTATTGAAGTACGATATATGGAAGTGAGCACACAACTTTTAAAATTAAGATGTCGGCTTGGAATTTGCTTGCATATTTTGTATTTGATTTCTTAGTTGGTTATGGTAATCTTTATGAGATAAATTCATTTCAGTTTATGCTTTCCTTCTATGATATTATATTTGATATAAAATATTTAAAATATAAATTTTAATTGCATCTTATAATCTCATTAGTTAGTAAAACTTTCTATCATTTTTAAGAAACAAGTGACCCAATGCTTATTTTAGCATTGTTCTATGGCTTGGTATTTAAGCTTTTATTAATTGTATTTTGTTTCACTTTTTGACAAATGGCTATTTATGTAGAAATTTTTAATCATGTAAACCATGTTTAGTTATGGTTGAATCCCAGATGTAGAGCTTATTAAGGGGAAAAAAAGCAATTTCACTTAATCAACATTATTCTCATATCAGCACACACAGGCAATTGCTCCAAAATCACAAGTGTTTATGAATTAATTTTTTAATGCTCTTTAGGTTTTGATTCAATAGATATGGGAGCATGCTGGTATTGATCCATACCATGGAGCTATTAAACCACTTGCTCTGGGATTAAGTTAATGGAAACTCTTTAGTTGGTGTGTCTCGGGTATATGTTATGTTATTGATCATTATGTCAAATGCAGAGTGCACTAAACCCATTAATAGCTTTGCATATGGGCGATTCATTAAATTATTTGGTGAAAACATTTATCTTGAAATTAAGGAACAGCGGTGTTGAACCAGAAGAATATAGTTTACTTCATGAACAAAAAATTCATCATTTATTTGCCAAACTTCAGTTTCGAGCACTAAATTATTCTCTCTAGAGGAGGTAACAAATCTAACTAAATTTATCACCTTGGCCTTGCCCACTAATTAGGTTGAAAACATTTTCTGTTTTGCTTCTATATAGTAATTCCATCAATTTTTTAAGTTAGCTCTAACAATATGTTTACTGTAGGAGCATTGTGTACTTGCACGGCATTTAATGGTTGTAAGGTTATCACACTATCAACTGTTGAAATTCTGATTTTAGAGGCATTTAAACATGGTTGTTAACTACCGTATATCCATAAATTCCTACAGCCAAAGACTACCTATGTTCAGTTTCATTGCAAAGCTAAAAAAATCAAGGCGGAGCTAAAGTAATGGAACCATAACAAAATCAACATCAGAAGACAACAACAAGAATTAAGAGAAAGTAGCAATGAAGTTTACCTGCAGTTGTCATTCGAGCTTGATGATCAAAATCTAATTTAGTGGTATGAAGCAAGCTTAAACCAATTACAGAACATACTATAATTAGAAGTAAAACAGAACCAACATCCATTAGAAGTGATGCCTTTTTCCACTATTTTCAACCTAGATAATTTAAAGTAATTAGGTTTTCAAACATCTATTTGATAATTTTAGTGCTTGAAGGTAGGCGAAAGGAAATGAAAGCGATTGTGTCTAGCTAAATTAGCCAAAACTCTTAACAATAACGGTGATGGTAGAATTTTGAGTGAAAAAGTAATTTAAGTGGCTGAAGTTGCTCAAGCATTTCGGGGGCTAAATACTAAATTCATGTTTTAAAGTTAATGCTGCACTATTTTTACAGTGCTTTTTTTAGAATGTCAGCATTTAGTTTTAAACAACATTGAGTTTTATTATTGTGCACGCTTTGTATTAATCTGTTTTAAAGCATTCTTTTTTGCAATTATTTATATGAGTTCTTATTCTTAAAGTCCTTCTTGAGAAGTTCCAATTAATCTGTTCTAATAAGCATAAGAAATACATGGATTCCACTTTAGATGAGCTCATTTGCATTATTAGCGGTTCATTAGCCTTTTATTCAGTTTACTTCATAATGCTATGTCTAATATTGTGTACATGATTGTATGAAGGAATTAGGGGCTAAAGAGAACGCTTGGAGGTACTAAATAAACAGAGGAGTTGGTATGAGTATGCTTGAGAGAATGCATGTTTTGTCTTCATGGTTGACTGATTGCCTAAAAAAAGTCATTCTGGATTTTCAAGCATATTATTTACAGCATGCCATGGATTTTGGAATAATATGGAACAGTTAATGTTTATTCATCAAATCATTAAAGTATTCATTTTTAGAGAAAAGTGTACCTTTATAGTGAAAAAAAATTGACGACTAAGTTAACTATTTTTTATCCTAAATTGTACTAAAATTCATGGACTGTGTAAAAAACAACAGAATTTATTATCGAGGTTCCATTTATGTTGTTCGGGTAAGCCTATTGGATTATTTAAATTGAAATTGTAAAACTAGACTAAAGTAACTACTGCAATTGGTTCAAAGTTATATTTCATATTTTAGTGGATGATGCAACACCAATTTGTTTTTCAGCATAAATGAAGCAAAGGTTTGGAGAAACATACAAAAGTGACATGATACTACTTAGCCTCATATTCATCGAAAACTGTTATGCCTTATGATAAGTTCAATTGATTATATGCGTGAAATAGATTTCTCTGTGATATACAATTTTCTGTAATTACTATTCAACTCTACCACCGTACTTTACCTTTTTAAGAACTATATTTAAATGAAAACTACCCTTCGTTATTTGAAAGCAGACACTATCACAAATTCTTCCGAGTTAAATATGACAGTAGTGGATTTAGACATGGTTTTGTTTCTCCTTTTTGTTTAATTTAAATGAAAACTAAGCATCTAACTCATAAATATATTGATTGTCTACTTATAGTTCTTCTAATTGTTTACCTTTTATGTGACAACAACCATTTATACTTGCTCTACACCTCATACAAATATGTTGTTGAATTAATGCATGACATTGTGATTAGAGCAGGCCCATCTGGGCATGCATACACACTCGTATATATTATATTTCCTTTAACTATAAATCTAATCTTCGTTTTAAATCCATAAGTTAAGTTCGGTGATATTTTACAAATTAATGAAAATTATTATTTTATTATTATTATTATTGTAATAGCATTTTATAATATTTATTATTTAATAAAGTGTTTAATTTAAAATTAATTGGGTTAAATATAAATGAATGTGGTTAATCAAAGTGAATTTAAATCAAGTGTAAATCATTGGGACATGGGTAATCGATCTTTAATTGGGATAATGATCTATATCTTTGCTTAATTCCGTGGGATATTGGTTTTCAAAATTTAAATAATGAGATAAAAACAATGATACGTTTATTTGAAATAAGAATCTATAATAAATTCCCATATTTGAATATTGTCACCCTGAATGATAATTCGTCTATTTTAAACAATTAACCTTTTTAAATCCATTAATGGTATTTGATGAGACGGGGATCGGATATCATCGATGTCCGAGACCACTTCGATTCAATAATCACTGCAAATCTTTACGGGTTTGATCATGGAATCACATAGGTGGGTTTGAATAAAATGGGTGATCTGGGTCATTTTAAGTAAGTAGCTGTATCCGTACAGTATCAGAATATTGATGAATTTTCTGCAAAGGTGTTGGTTTTAAATCTGATAGAAACTCGTCGGATACGAGTTACCTTGGGTTCAAAAAAGTTTGATAACTTTAATATTTCAAGTTATATGGGTTTACGCACACTGGTTTCCATCCTGACTCGGGTGTTACTTTATTGTAATGCTCGAATCAGACCGAGTATTACAGATTTTCAGGTTAGGACAATTTAGAGCTTAAGAGTCAAGCTGGATGGCAGGGCCGTATTATTATTTCCACTGCGAAGTAAAGATTGTCTAGGCTGGATTTAGGGACAGGTTATTATAACTGTCCAGTTTATTTGTGAATGATTGTATTCTGAGATATTGTATATAAATTGACATTCACAGCTTTCTTTGTGTAAATGTTGTTATTTGTATATTACATTTTAATCTGCTGCGATTGTGAGATTCTGTGCTATTGTTTTTTGTTTCTTCTTCTACCTCTTTTTCTTCTTAACCCTAACAGTTTAGTGTTCTCGACACTCGATTGCTCAGCACTCTATATAGTGAACGTATTAGTGTCGAATTTTCGGGGTCGAAAATTCTGGGCCATTATATTTGGTATCAGAGCTGAAGGTTAAGTGAGAACCTTGGCTCTAGTGGGTTACTCATTAGAAATAGGGTCAGTAGTACCCTAGGATGAGTTGAGTGTATTATATATGAGGGTGTACTTGTTATTTTCTTATATAAAGATTTTAAAACGGTTTTCAAAATGAATGATTTTTATATACGCTTATATTTTGATATATAAAATAATAATTTTTTGAATTATTATATATATTAAGCTAAGTCGTTGTTGATTATTTAAATTAAATATAATAAAAAGAATTAAGTGGTAATATATATACAACCAAATAGAAATTTAGATAAGGATTAACTATGCAAATAAGTTGAGTTAAAAATGGATTCAAAAATGAATTTAAATCCTAGAAAATTCAAAAGAATTTTCAAAGTATTGAAATAAGTTATCTTGATTATATTTTCCAGCAAATGATTATGTAATATATGGTGTGTATGATTTCTAGATATGATAATTATCATAAATTAGTTGTTGTATCTTTATGAAGGATGGTTATTACAGAATGTACAACAATGAAACAAGAGTGAAATGTTTTAAGGAAGTAACAATTTAGATAAGTATGACTTATAAATTGAAAAGGATTTAAATCCTGAAGTTTTAAAATCTAATTGCAGAAAATTTGAAATTGTTCAAAGTGTTAAAAGATATAATAAATAATATTATTCAGAATACTTTTGAATGTAGGAATTTTTTTTTAAAGAGTTGTTTTAAATTTTTTAAAGGAATTTGTTTTGGAAACCAAGAATGGTTTAAAATTTGAAATATGACTTGGTGTGCAAAAGAAATAAATATGTATATATATGGGATATACATAATATCAAAGTTGATTTGAAATAAATACTCAGTGTTGAATTCTAAATTCCCTAGAATGAGATGTATAACCCAAAGTAAAATAAGTTTTGAACTTATAAATGGGAAGGCATATTGATGGGAAAATTTAAATTTGAAATGGAAAATTTAAATTAAGGAGTCTAAATGGATCAATGAATTGGAATTTAACTCTGGACAAGTTAAATAAGTTAAGGACTTATAATCTGAAATGGGAGATTTCAATATAAAATTGAGATTTAACTTAGGGGAAGTTAAATAAGTTTAGAACAAACAACCTGAATTGCAAATTTCATGGTGAAATTGAGGCAAGTTAAATGGGTTGAATTGAAAAAGAAGTTATGTGTGATCTCAAATCGGGTTTGAGTTCTAGAAAAGTGGTAATGGATGCTATTGATAGATGTTTTAGATAATTTGGATGTTTATTTACTTTGACTTAACCTGATACCATCCTATTGTTATTAATAATCTATGAAACTGTGAATTGAATTATTTTGAATGAATTTAGAAGTGGGTTGAAATGATTTACATCCATTGCTAGAATTAAATGGAAATAAAACTTTAATTTGAATTATTTAAATGATCTTGATTTTTAGAGATAAAGATTGAACTTACGAAAATGAAATCACTTTGGACTTAGGATTTAAATGTTAAAAATAAACATGTCAACTGAAATTGTTTAAGAATTGGGTTTTAAAAATTTGAAGTATAATCGAGTAATCAATTGAATTTCAAAATTGATTTGTTTAAAAAGATTAACTCTCACTTGAACCTAGAAATAAGTTTATTTAGAAGTAAAGGTAATTTAAAATGAAATTTTGAAAGTTGGACTCAGAATTAATTGTTTAAAGACTTGGGTTGTGAATAAAAGGTTAAGGGTTAATTTGATTTAAGGGATTAAATCAACATTTGAAAATTTGACTCGAATTCGTATAGATTGAGATGATTAAAAATTGAAAATGGAATTGGAATTAATTTAAAGGTGGAATTGAAATAATTAATTGTGAGTGTAATCAAAGTTGAATAAGTTTAAATTCAAATGGGAATTGATTTGAATTTGGAATAGAAATCGAGGTTAATTCAAATTGAATTGGAATTGTGTAATGACCCGATTTTTCGACGCCCAAAAATCGACGTCAATACGTCCACTGTATCAAACAATCGAATGCCGGAAAACCGAACCATTAGGGTTAAAGAAGAAGGAGGGAGAAGAAGAAATAGAAACAATAGCAGAATCTCACAATCGCAGCGGAACAACGTTTGCAAGTATTATTATTAGTGCATAGTGTGTAAAAACGTTTGCAAGTATAATATTAATCATAGCCAGCATACGTACCATTATAGTATGCCTATTATAGCTACCATGTTAAATGGCAGGTTCTACAACTAAAACCATAATGGGCTCATATTGATTGTTTGGATTTTCAACAAATGGTCAAGGCTAAGGAACTTCCTTTATCCGAATGGGTACGCCTCTAGAAGGACGTCCCGAGAACCTAACCGAATCTTTGTAACATAAAGCCGGGTTACCTCTATAGCTAGGTAACTAACTGTCATGAGTATGTCATCCCCCGGTCGTAACTGACCTTTACCAAGGTGTCTCAAATTCCAACAACCACATAAGTAAAATATCTGGGCTCCATACCAGAATACCACTTTTTATCCATATATAAAATATCTTGACTTCATACCAGAATACCACTTTTTTATCCAGAAGGAAATGTACATACCTGAGGGGCATGACCCCCATAACCTTGCTGCATCCTTTCCTGTTTCGACCATTTCCGGGGTGTGAGGTTCGATGAAGTCTCGTCCCAAAAAGCAACGCTTTTCACAAAAGCCATGCTTCGGCAACCCACGCTCAGCACTTAGCATGCAACATTACCAAATTGGGAATATATCACCAGTAACCATCAACTACATAACCTTTGAGCTCGTGCGTCTCAGAGAAGGGTGTTAAGCTAAGAGAATAAATTTTCCGCCACCAAACAGAAATGTATTTGATAGAAACCAGCTTTATATCTCAAATTGTAATGTCAGACATACATCCATACAATCCATCCTGGGTCTGAATGGAACCGAAGGAAATTCATCCAATTAAGGAAAAAGTCCTTGCAAATTCGGATATCCTCTAATCACGTCTGGACTTCCCATCGCATATGGTAATCTCTATATCGGAGAAACTCGATGCAGAGACAATCAATATGAAATCCTTTCATTTTTGAAAATAGCTGGTCTTCAACCACCATCTTCAAATGCAATTCCATTCCGTCGTATCATTATTCGGAATGGGTTTTATGACTTAATGTCCTCCCCTGGCTTATCCGAATAATGAACGCTTATTTTAAAACATGTGGATCCAAATTTCCATTTTTAATCTTTTTAACAAAAGATCCACCGTTAAGATTCGATGTGGTTTTCGGATAACTATTCGGAATCCGACCCCCAGTCTCATCGAAATTCTAATGCCGTCTTAAAGGCCAATATTGATAGTCGGTTATTTAATTATCAAATAACATCCACAAACAACCATCAGATTTAAATAATTTCCTAAATTATTTATTTCAAAATATATACGCAAAATATAAATTTTTCTACACTTCAACCCCTTTGAAAAAAGTTTTCAAATCACTTACCTATCGTGGAATAAATTCCAAATATTGTTTATTTCCACTGAAAATCACCAAGACTAAATGCTTTAGCTTTTAAAATAATTTAAATCACTTTATCTAAAAATATATATGCTTTAAAATACTTAGAATATAAACTATTTAAAACAGTTCATTAAAAATACCAGTTACGAAACTTAATAAGAATTTTTCATGTAAAACTTAAGCCAAAACAAATTTAAAAATAAAAGGTTATTGAATTCTATACAAGTTTTCCAAATAAAAACTTTAGCCAAACCATATTTAAAATAAAACTACTTTATAAAATGTGACGGCATAGAATTTTTGGACATTTGAAATTAGAATATTTAATGGATTTTAAATATTTGAAAGTTGGCTTCACTTGAATTTCAAATATCACTATTTATCTGGCAATTAAATTTTTGAATTTAATTATTGAAATTTGGGTAAATGGTTGAATCTGAAATTTTAGGCTTGTTAAAAATAATTTAATGACTTAGAAAATCTGTATTAACAATACTGAAGATAATAAAACTTTTAAAATTGAATTCTAAAGTGATTTGTTCAGTTTTGAATTTATATCGCTTAAATCGATATTTAAAAATTTCCTTTCGAGGCACAGTCTCGGAATTTGACGAAACTAGTTCCATTGGATCTGTAATATTGTATTATTACCGGATCAATTTTCGTAGCATTTGGAGTTGTCGTGTGACCGTACGGTTGGTAAATGCGCTGAAATTTAAATCTAAAATTCAATTTAATAACTGGTCCAAAAAGCTATCTTCTCCATACGATCGAATTTAGATGTGAAACCTTTTCGATTGCATTCGGGATAGGGGTTAAACATTATAAACGCCTAGCGACACGCCTCGGTTGGAGATCGAGATTGTGAGTTACAAAAAAAATTTATACGATTTAAATTTAAATTCAATTTTAAATATAAGTAATATTATTGCAAGCCCTTACATACACATATCAAATTTTTTAGCATGTGTCCTTCCGATTTTAACACTGATCTCCTTCCATCTTCAAAAATAATAGTCGTGCAATTTAAAAATAAAAAATTCATTACAAACGAAAACCTTTTTTTCGATTCAAAAATGAAATGATGGCCGCAACCTCCCAGTTTCAAAAAAAAAAATTCGTTCTTCTCTAAAGAAAAAAATGGCGACTGAACTAATCGCGAATTATTCTCAATCGAGAGAAAAATATCCTCTTCTCTGTTGCTCGTCAAATATCCCGGCTAACACGGAAACACACGAAAAAGGTTAACGCCCTTGATTTTTATGAAATTATAAGGAGTGACGGGGAATTCATTAAGAAGAAACTCGAATTCATCGGGAAGAGCACGCGGCCTATAAGGAATAGGATTTCCAGGTCCGTCGGTGATTTCTTCTGGCTTCGTCATTTGGTAGATCCTACAGTTGTTGATGAGCCGTGTGGATCTTTGGTCTTGTCTCAGGCTTTTCGAACGGGGTTGAGCACGAATCGTCGAAGGAGGTGGAGGAGTCTCGGCATCGGAGAGCTGAATCGCGAACGCATGGAGGAGGGAGTCGATTCGATGGATGCAGTTAGGTATTTTATCTTTTATTTTTTATTATTTTATTTAAGTGAAAGTGTAAATGTTTTTATATAAATATATATATATAGTGGGGTATATAAATGCATGTTTTAATTTTTGTGAAAACAGAAAAATATTTTTTTAAGTAGGATATAAATGTATAAAAACACATATATATTTTATTTTAAATTATATACATAAGGAGGAAAATAAATATATATATATATGTAGAGGTTGGGTTTTGAAAATGGAAATTTTAAAACTTGAGAGTTCTGTATAAAACTAGATTTAGAAAATCTATATAGATTATTTTTATATGTAGTTCGAAAATGAAAATTAAATATATATATATATATATATATATATATATATATATATACACACACACATTAATTTACTAAGTTTGTTTCGAAAATAATTTATTAAGGCGATTAACTTGTTTAATAAACTTATTTAAAATTATTTAGTTAAAATCAAATTGTTATTTAATTAAATTTATTAAAAGGAAATTAATTGTTCGATCATTTCGAATATTAATAAATTGTATAAATATTTATACAAGGTCAAAAATCTTGAAACCCAGTTGGAAGGGAAATGGATTGCAAAACAAAAGAAAGGGTGAGATCTTCTCACTCAATTGAAATAGTTAGAAATTAAATTATTGATTGATTAATTAAATATGATATTATATATATATATATATTATGTTGGAGTGATTGATTTCCCACATTATATAGAGGATGAGACCTTATGCGCCCCGCATAATAGCGGATGACTCCATATACCGCGTTATCCTGCCTTGAAACAGGATTGGTATTTAATTATTGTGCTAACATCTGTGGATGCAGGGAAACAGGTTGGAGGGATCCAACTGGATTCCTCAAATGTTTCAATTTATTTCATATGTTGTGATAATTTATTGATGATCTATGGTTGATTACATTAGTGATTGAAATTATTGAAGGCTATAGTTTGGCGGAATATATTCTGGTATTTTTAAAATACCAGAAATATGAAAATTGGATTTTTGAAAGGATATTAAAGGAGAGAATTTTTAAGTAAAATAACTTTAGAGAATCAGATAAATTAAAAGAAGGAATTTGGAACGGATTTTAAATGGTTTGGGAGAAATAAGGGGAGAATATTGAAATCAAATATGAAATTGGTTTTTCTAATTTAAATGGAATTTAAATCATAAATATAAGTGTGAATATTGGATTAATGGGTTTTGAAATAAATTTGGATAAGTAAAGGAATAATTTTTAAATGGAGTAAATTTTGGAAATCGATTTGAAAATTGATATAGCGTTTGAAAGTAAATTTTGGTAATCAATTTGGATATTGATTTAGTGTTTGAAAATGTGTTTTGAAAGAAGGATGAAATTTTGGAATTTATAAACTGGATTTATAATGTGGAATAAGATATCAGTGGATATTTGGAAAAATAAATTCACATGGGAATTTATAAAGGAATGGGTAATTTGTTTAAAAATAAATATTGGTTTATTTTTAAAAGTGTGGAAAGAAAAATTACGAATTTGGGATATAAATTGAGATAAATCAAGAAGGATTTATTAATTAATTTAAATGGACTATTTTGCAATGGAAAGTGCATTTTACCTGGAAAGCCGAGTATGTTTTCAAATTAGCTTTTAAATATAAACTAAAAATTCTAAAGTTGGTTTTAAAAAATAGAATGTTTTTGGAGAAATTATTTTCTTAAGTTGTTTCTAAATTTTAAAGTAAATATTTATTGAGTTAATTATAGAAGTGATTATTTTAAATATTTAAATAGTATTTGATTTAGAAGATGGTTATTTAAATAATGATACTCTATCTAATAATTTTATTTTAAAAAAAAATTAGTTTGGGCTTAAGTTTTGTATGGAATATTAGTATAAAAATTTCATAACTAATATTTAAATAAAGTGTTTTAAAAGTAGTTTTTATTTTAAGTGTTTCCATGTATATATTTTTGGATAAGTGATTTAAACTATTTTAAAAATCTAAAGTTATTGGACTAGGCAAAATTTTCAGTGGAAATAAACAATATTTAAGTAATTTATTCCACGGGAGAAAAGTAATTTGAAAATTGTTTTTCAAACGGTTGAAGTGTGAGAATATATCTTACGAAGATATTTTGAAATAAATAAATTGGGGAAATTATTTAAAATTGATGGTTGTTGTGAATGTTGTTTGATAGTTAAATAACCGACTATCAGTATAAACAATTTGAGAAATTATTGAGGCTTTATGGTTGTTGTTAATTTTGTTTGAGAGTTAAATAACCGACTATCAATATTGGCCTTTAAGACGGCACTTGAATTTGTTTTTAAAATAAGCGCTCATTATTTGGTTAAGCCGGGGGAGGACACTAAGTCATAAAACCCATTCTGAATAATGATACGACGAAATGGGATTGCATTTGAAGACGGTGTTGAAGACCGGGTATTTTCGAAAACGAAAGGATTACCTATCGATTGTCTCTACACTTAGTTGCTCTGGTATAGAGATTACCCTATGTAATGGGGAGTCCGGACGTGGATGATATCTGAATTTGCAAGGACTTCTTTCCTTAATTAGACGAAATGGCTTCGGCTCCATTCAAACCCAGGATGGACTTGTATGGATGTACGTCTGACATTATACTTTGAGATATAAGGCTGGTTTCTATCGAATACATTTTGTTTGGTGGCGGAGAATTTATTCTCTTAGCTTAACTCCCTTCTCTGAGACGTACGATCTCAAAGGTTATGTAGTTGATGATTACTAGTGATATATTCCCAATTTGGTGATGTGGCATGCAAAGTTTTTATCATTGGTTGATCGAAGCATGGCTTTTGTGAAAAGCGTAGCTTTGTGGGATGAGACTTCGTCGGACCTCGCACCCTTGAAATGGTCGAAACAGGAAAGGATGCAGCAAGGTTATGGGGGTCGTTCCCCTCAGGGTATGTGCATTTCCTTTTGGATAAAAAGTGGTATCTGGTATGGAGCCCAGATATTCAACTTATGTGGATAAAAAAGTGGTATTCTGGTATGGAGCCCAGATTATTTTACTTATGTGTTGTTGGTTGTTGAGGCGCCTCGGTAAAGGCCGGTCTTGACTGGGGAATAGCGTACTCATGACAGTTAGTTACCTAGTTACAGAGGTAACCCGGCCTTGTGTTGGCAGAGATCCGGTTAGGTTCTCGGAGCATCCCTCCAGAGGTGTGCCCATTCGGAAAGGAAGTTCCTTAGCCTTGACCATTTGTTGGAAATCCAATCAAAACAATACGAGCCCTTTACGATTGCTGTTGTATAACCTGCCACCTCAAGTGGTAGCTATAGTAGGCAAATATAATGGTAACTATGCTGGCTAAGATTAATATTATACTTTCGAATGTTTTCCACACTAGGCACTAATAATAATATCAAAAGGATTTTCGTGTATCAAGTATGTTTGACTGCTATAAGGAAAAATCTCCCCAAGTATGCGATTGCATTGTGTGTGTGGCGGGAGGCCTTATGGTAGTTTCATTTTCCAAAAGCATGAACGGATTTCTTTTCCTTTTCTTTTGTGCAAATAACTGTTTTAAGATCTCATACCAGTCCCATGACTGACCTGGAGTTTATTGCTCCCTTCCTAAACTCTGGGTGCCCATAATTTTCCACACGGACAGCCTAGAGTTAGGTTATCAATCATTCTGGAGCGAAATCTGGAAAGTATGCTGTGGAGATCAAGAGACAAGCTGGATGGCAAGACGTATCACTTATATTATGTATTATTCGCTGCGTATGGTTTGTTGCAAATTCAGTTTCCATAACAGCTTAGTGTTATGTTTTGTTGATGTTGTGTAACGACTCGCTATTTTCAACCATTCGCATCCTCACATGTCGGACTTGAATTGTTCAAAATACCAAATTGTAATTTAAATTTGGCAAAACACAGCATAAACAATAAATAAATAAATAGTCATAGATCACAGACATAGAGTAATAAAATGCAGCGGAAGTAAAGAAATAGTAGTTCATGAAGCTACTATATAAATATACATCATAGTTAAGCAAGATACAATAGAAGTCTCAATATGATATCAAGTACAAACAGAATCCATCACTGGACTCAACTGAATAACCGGAATCAACTGGATAACTGAAAGCGAAATAGATAGCTGGGTTTCCAAGTGAAGCTCCAACTCTAGCGGTGAGTCTCTAATGTTGTATCACTCAGTCTGACCCAAGCGTAAAGCAAAACACAAAACACTCGAGTCAGGACATACATACTTATACAATGTAAACCAACTCAAGTGAACTGTAATATAAAGGTACAAGTAACTTAAAGGATGCTTGGGACCGCCCATCCTCTAAGGATCCATTAAACTATTTGCTATGTAGTAATATACGCTACTATAATAGTGTCTAAAGTAAATTATAATATACTTGAAAATAGCATTAAGGCTTTATATTTTCCACCTTAACACGCTTTTATATTCCCATAGTCCATACAGTACCGTAATCTCCACCGTACTGGGCGTCGTCAGAGGGCACTCCATAGGTATGGTACAAAACAAAATCGTATAAGGCGCGCTAGGGTAAGTGACACGGCACAACTAGGAAATGCCAGGGTAGACATACCAATTACGCTTCCGGACCGGTGGTAACGCGTAGTAGCTGCTACCGCCCTCCTCGAGCCACACCCGCCTAAAATCAAAAGGGCCCCAATCAATCACAAAGTAATAGAATGGTATGGAAGGAATGTGTCCGATAAAAGGTGCTACCTTCTTAGCCTGTTGATCGCTCCTGTTTTAGCCACCTTATGCCAACTCACGGAAGTTAGGTCCACGTATATACCTTATAGGAACGCCGCCGCCGTCCTACTTCATTTTGGAATCTCCACCGCATACACGGTTGTTAAAGTGGTTTTCGGTATCGGTAGAGAGTATGCCCATATCCGATCTCGGTCTCTTTAACAACCAACTGTTATTATAACCCACGGATATTTCTTTCAAAATAATTTATACTTCAAAACCAAAGTATCATATCCACTTCAAAACTAAGTACTATATTATTTCCTTTCAAAATCAAATCAATATATCATTTCCCATTTCAAAAACCAAAGTAATAATATATCCTTTAAATTCCAAAGACCAAATCAATATCTCATTTAAATAAACCCAAGTTCCAAATCATTGAATATTCCTTCAATTTATTAAACTCGAAATATTGTTTTAAATCATCTTAAACCACAACACTTTATAAAGTCATATTCTTAAATCCTAAATTTCAATAAGTTCAAATTTATATATTTAAAGATAATTCTTAATTAAATACAATTTCTAATAATTTCATTTCCAAATCCATATTACTTAAGTTATAACGACTCTGAAACCAAACACTTTGAAACCATAATACTTTGAAATCCTAACAATTTAGAAATGTTATCATTTGGAATTCATACTGCTTAAAATCACAATACTTAGGAATCATAGCATTTTTGGAATGTAATACTTTCCACTTTAACATTTTATATAACCAAAGTATTTATATACTTGCAAATTTTAACATGGTCATTTTTGTAGGATCGATTTCACCCTAGAGGGGGGGTGAATAGGGTGATAGTGTAAATTATAAAAATTAATCGCGGAAGCTTATTAATTAATTTCACTTCAGATCACAGAATAGCAGCACAGATATCGCAGAATATAAATAACAGAATAAAACAGAACAACACAGAATTTACCCAGCTTCGGCAAAACCCTGCCTACGTGCTGCCCCCAAGGTTTCTACTAGAAATTAGATAATCCCTCGCTTACACACGTAAACTCGCTATACCCGCTATTGACTAATCTAACTCTACGCTCAAAACCCTGACCACAACTCAACCACCGAGTTGCGAATTCCCAAACTACACACCGTAGTTTGTCCCCTAGTCACACGACTAGAAAATTAAAAACGGTTTAAAAGAAAATACAATTTAAAAAACAATTTAAAACACAATAACCCTTATTTAAATTTAAACCCTTAAAATAAAAAATAAGCCCTAATTAATAAACACAGGCCGGCCCCTTATTCATTTCTTCAACCCGTTCCTTTTGCTTTGTGAAAGATGGCGGCCGTTCTTCTCTTTCGTTCCTCTCAGTTCTGAATTTAGGGCTTTGTCCCTGATTTCCAAATTAGGGTTTGTTCAAATTGAAGTCGCCGCTTTCGTTGATCGTTCAGGTGGTTATTGTCGTGATTGCTTTGACGATCCTTTATTTCTTCGATTTGCACGAGGCTCCTTCTCGAGTTCACTTGACTTGGTATGTGATTTCCCTTTTTGCTTTTTCTGATTGATTTGTTTTGAACTCGATTTGATTCGAGTTATTGATTTGATTCCTTGCTGGCGGTTATTGCTTAAACTCGAATTTCACCTTTTTGCCGATGATGATATAGGGTTTTATATAGGATTCGAAATCCTATTTTTGCGTTCGTATATGTTGATTTGAATTTGTCATATGACGTTCGATCTGGTATTGATGCTTGAGATTTGTTCTGACTTTGTCACTATCGTATTCTTGGTATTACTTGGTTGACACGGTGTTGATTCATTGCTTGGTCAATACGGTTTTGAATTGTGATGATCACGGCTTGATTTTAAACTTGGTCAATTACCTTTGCTACCTCGATTTTGGACTTGTTCATTATATGACTTCGACTTCGGTCATTTTTAATTTTTTTTTAAACTGCACTTCATGATATTGATTGAACCTGTACACATGCTTGCTTCACTTGATTCTGTTGTATTTGTGCATTGCCTTACTGTTGCTGTGCACTTCTGTTTGCTGTCATGTTCTTGTGCTCGAGCTTGCATACTGTTTTCATTTGTTATGTTGTTTGCAACTGTGTTTCATTTGCATAGCTGAACTTCACTGTTGCACTTGAGTTTTTGCTTCTGGCCTGCATGTAGCTGTTGTTCCCAGTGTTGCTTTGTCATTGTGTACTTGATGGTCTAGTTGTGCTTAGTTCATGTGTATGCTGTACACTAAGCATTTCTTAGTTTGCATATCAACTTGTTGTAGTTGGATATCAACTTGTTGCGGTTAATGGTCTGACTTGCTTGAGTTTTACTGCCATAAGTCGTGCATGTGTGTTTATTTGTGTCCACTGATGCTTCGAGTCTGCAACTTGATTGATGCTGTACATATTGCTGTTATGCAGTAATCGAGTTTCACTTGCATCTGTCTCATTTCAGTTGTGTCTGCATTTGTCACTGTTGCCTTGAATTTGATTTTCTGATGTTGTTTATTACTGCAATACTTGTTGCACTTTTGTGGTCTGCACTGCTTGTTTTAAGTCACTTCTAAATGGTGCATTGTCTTCTGGTCATTTGCACTTGCAGTTGGTTCATTTGCTTTGGTTTCTCTGTACATTATGCTTGGCTTTGGTTCTGCACCATGTTGTAGCAGTATTGTCTCGAGCTCGACAGTGTTGTTTTCTTGCTTTGATGCATTCACATGCTGTGGTCTTGCTGCAGTTTGGTCTCATATTCAATCTTTGATCATGTTGGCTATTTGGTCGAGTTTGCAGAAGTTGTGATAATTGCTTCATGCCGCTGGACTTGTTTTTGTACATTATTTGAATTTGCATTGATGCATTGTCTTTGCATTCCATGTTGCATGCATGAGTCTGGTTCTCGGCCTATTGCATTTGATCACTGAACTTGACTGTTTAGTTTCATGTGTACTTTTGATTTGCGCTTGAGTTGAATCCAGTTACAAAAACTCGGGTTTGACCTTGTGCTCGTGTCCTAGTGTATTGCATGTGAGTTGAACCCGGTTTTTTATTTGGGTTTGACCTGTGCTCACCTGTCCCTGTAAATCAATCAAGTGTATATATCAACGTGCACATCCTTGTGGCATATACAGTAATACACTGTGTATGTCACAAGTTGTTCGTGTATGATGAATTCAAATATAAATGATGACGAACAACCCAAATAACTGAGGCAAAAATTATTTTCAAAAAATATTTTATTTTATTATTGCAAAAATATTTCTTTTTCAATTTTACTGCGTTAGTGAATATTTTTGCAGATTTCTCAGATGTTGGATTCAAACTGGAATGAAGTTGAAGATAAATATGAGTGTGAGTGATATGTAGTGAGGTGATGATATGTAAAATAGTGATGTAATTGAATTTGTATCAAAGTTGTATAGTGAATAGTGAGAGCTTGAATTTGTATACTATTCAAAATTGTAATAAATATTTGTTTGAATAAAATATTCGTTTGAATTCAAATTCCGTGTTATTTATTTTATTCAGCAAATATTTATTTAATCTGTGAAAAATAAAATAGTATATTATCAAATACATTTAAACGAATGTATATATGTTTATTATCATCAAACAAAAATCATATAAGCGCATATTCAACAATCTCCCCCTTTTGATGATAACAAACATATATTTAAGATTTTGAATATGTTAAATGTATTTGATCATTGATATATTCTAATTGCTCCCCCTATTTAAATGCTTCCTCTCTACATGATGCTCCCCCTACATATATGCATATAGATAAAATATGTAAATGAGCCTATATGCAAATGGAAAATTATTTGACCTTTGCTTGATTCTATTTGACAAAATCTTAACTTTTCTCTCCCCCTTTTGTTATCAGCAAAAGAATAATAGTGTTAGAGAAAATAGAGAAAAAGTAATCGATATCAATTCAACATTAAAACTCAATTGAATATAAATATTAAATTTCAATAAAAAATCAAACAAAAATCATAAATATTTTGTTAGGCGCATATTCCACTTTTAGAATGATGGAAATGATGTCATCATATAAAACCATACAGTTGTGTCTATTTGTGGTATATTATATCAGGAATTTGAATAACTACTAACCATGCATAACCGTTAGGACTTTTAAATGAGATTAGTAGTATTCCAATTTTATTTAAAAAAAAATGAATTCAAGTATCTTCTAACCACGCATAACCGTGAGGACTTTTAAATGGGATTAGAATCAACTTATTTATTTTACAAAACAACTTTTGATATGCGTTCCATACATGCATAACCGCGAGGACTTTTAAATGAGCATGGAAGCACATAACAAATTCCAAGTAATTCACCCATGCATAACCGTGAGGATTTTTAAATGAGAGTGAATACTTTGGTATTTATTTATTTATTTAATTTTTTTATTTTAAAAAATGTAAAAATGAAAAACGAACGATTCCTGCTTAAAGTACCACATATTGACAAACTATATAGAATTTTGATGAGTGATGGTTGATAGAAAACATGATAGACATAGAGATGGTCATGGAATTTTTTACCAACAAAATTTTTTATAACTCTTGTTTAAATTTCTAAAGAAATTTATTAGTTATACCGTCTCGAGTCATAATATTTGATCAATATTAACACTCATCACTTTTTCAATCACTATTTTTCTTTTTGATAAACAATAGGATGTCAGATTAGTCAAAATAGTCATTTAAAATCAATTCAAAAATAATTATGAAATTAATTTTTCAAAATGACTAATCTGAAAATATGGTCAAAAATGATTTTCTCCAGGGGGTTTTAAAAGAAAATTTTCTGCTATTTGAAAATTATTTTAAATAAAGAATATGCAGATATTTTCTTTGAAAAACGATGCAGTTACTAAGTGTCTCAAAAATCACGTTCAACTAGTAATTTTTCTATCAACTAGATTACCAGTGTAATCTGCATCTGAATTTCTTTTTCACTCAAAATTCTCATCAATTGAATTTTATTGACCAAAATATGAAGTGTGCACCAAAACTTTCAAATTCAATTTTAACAACAATTTAAATGACATTCTTTTGCATTTGAAATGAAGCCGTGTAAATAATCAGAAAACCGTGAATATAGAGTTAGCCGAATTATAACCAATTGTATAATTATCCAACAAAACACTATTTTTAATCCAAACTGACATATATGAAGTAATTCAAAGAATCTAGAGAATTTTATAGTGATTTTGGCATAAGAATATAATCGGCCAACTATTTTGAATAAGTCAGAATCAAAATCATCATCTTTTCATCAATTCAATATTGGCTGATTTTAATTCAGAATATGGTGCAGATTATCTCATTTAATATATCGTTTAAAACATACCATACCTGTTTTACCTTTACGATATTTTTCGTTGTTGTCCGTTGTGATTCTGTCACCTTTATACTAGGCTAAGGAACTTTGTTTTGTCGCCCGTTGTGTTTCTGGAACAGCCAAAAAATCCAGAGAACACTATTGTTGTTCCTTAGCCTGCCACCACACCTACACGGGAAAAGATTTATGTGACCTATTTGTTTTTATAGGTCCATGGTTGTTAGTGGCAGAAAATTTTGAAAATAATTTTGTGTAGACCCAAAACTGTTTATAATTGTTCCCTTCGGCACCCAAATTTGTTTAACTTTGAGAGATTTTATATTTGTGCCTTTTGGAACCCAAATCGGTATAGTTTTCACATGTTTGGGTCTATACCAACAATTATTGTGACTGTGTCCATATTTTCTACAAATCGTGCACATGGAATTAATTTGACTAATATTGCTTTCAACATTTTTCGAACTGTTATATCCAAATCCTTGTCTAACCGAATTAACAGTTTGCTTTCCTAATAGCATATTCAACGATTTTTCACTTTTTGAAAATTTATCTAAAGTCGTTGACAATTGTTGGACTTGTGTTTTGAGAGATTCATTTTCGTTTACCAACTGTGTGCACTTTTTAATAGAATTCTCTCTCCTAGTGTTTTCATTCTCTTTTAAAATCAGAATTTCATTTTCAAGTGATTTTATATTGATTTCTGATTTTTTAATTTCTTCTTCGAATGTTGGACACTTATCACACTTAGGGATTCTACGTTGATAGTTCTTAACTAATTGATCAAGTTGTTTATTGCATTCTATCAAAGTATCTTTTTGAGATTCAAGTTTGGCGCATTTTTCCCAATGTAACGTCAGGCTTTTCAACCGTCGACAGCAGTCACAACCGGTAGGCTTTTCAACCATCCCAGCCCCACCGTGGCTTACACTGGTATCCCAAACTTGCTTTTACGGCCAGCCTCTCGACTGTCACAGCTTACGCCTAACCAACCCCCTAAAAGAGGATGTGTGGGAGTAAGAGTCTCCCGTTCGCCACCAAACCGCGAAGCGAGAACCCCCCATCACATAGCCCAATAGCTTAACAAGACTGGTGTGAGAACTCAAAACAGTTTATTTAACTTTAAAATCAAAATAGAGGAATATTTTTAAATTCAATTCGCAATGCTTTTTAAAAATGAGACTACCATAAGGCCTCCCGCACACACACACATGCAAACGCAGAATCGGAGGAGATTTCTCCTTATGATAGCCAAATATGCTTGATACGCATTTAAAATAACATTTTATATTATTACTAGTGCATAGTGTAGGAAAAATTCATTTCGAAAGTAGAATATAAATCTTAGCCAGCATAGACATTTCGAACTATGCCTACTATAGCTACCATCCAAACAGTGGTGACCACCATAAGTGAATAGCAGGTTCTACAACTAATACCGTACAAGTTTCGTATTGGGAATTGGATTTCCAACAAATGGTCAGGCCAAGGAACTTCCCATTGCCACTGAGAATGCCTCTGGAAAGACACCCCCGAGAACCAAACCGGAACTCTGCCAACACAAGGCCGGGTTACCCCTTAACTGGGTAACTACTGACACGAGCACGCCATTCCCCGGTCCTTTAGGACCTTTTCAACCGAGCGCTCGATATCCAACATCACACCATAATAAATAGAGTGTTTTCAACATGAGTAAGTATCTGGGCTCCATACCATGATACCACCCCTTTCCAGAAGGAAATGCACATACCCTAAGGGGAGCTACAGCAACCCCTAATAACCTTGCTGCATCTTTCCTGTTTTGACCATTTCCGGGATGTGAGGCTCGACGAAGTCACGTCCACAAAAACACACTTTGTACAAAAAGCCGTGCTTTGGGTCAACAAATGATCAACACAATGATCACTAAGATAGACGATCAAATAAATGATCCTATCACAAATAATCACCACAATGATCATTTCAGCATCACTCAGCGTGTCACATTACCAAAATGGGAATATATCGCTGATAACTTCAACTATATAACCTTTGAGCTCGTACGTCTCAAAGAAGGGTGTTAAGCTAAAAGAATAAATTCTCCGCCACCACAGAAATATATTTGAAAGAAATCGGCTTTATATCTCAACTTGTAATGTCAGACACACAATCCATACAAGTCTGTTCCGGGCTCGAACAGAACCGAAGGCACTTACAAAGAAGTCCTTGCAATCCGAATAATTTCTAATCACGTTCGGATTTCCCATCACTTATGGAGATCTCTATACCGGGGATCAGCCAGTGCAGAGACAATCAACAAGAAACCCTCTCGTTTTCGAAAATATCCGGTCTTCAACACCGGTCTTCGAATGCAATTCATATCGACGTATCACATATTCGGAATGGGTTATACGACCCCATGGTCCTTTCCCGGTTAACCCGAATAGTGAGCGCTTATTTTAAAAATAAGTGTGGCATCCAATTCAAGCAATCACAGCAATTACTCATTCAAGGGTAAATATTGATAGTCGGTTATTTAACTATCAATAAAGATGCGCCACATCATCAGATTCCAAATAATTTTCCAAATTATTTATTTTTCCAAAAATATCTATACTAGATATAAAATCTCAATACTTCAAAAATAAACCAATGTTTATTTTGAAACCAATTTCCCTTTTTCATTTATAAATTCTATAGTGAATTTATATTTCATATTTTCTATTGATTTACAGTTTCAATAGATTTTTATTTTTAAATTCCAATTTATCTTCAAAAAGATAAATTCTTAAAAATATTCCATTTCATATTGGAAAAGTAATTCCATACTTATTCTAAAAATAAGTATTCACAAATCTTATTTATTTTCAACAATTTGAAAAATATTCAATATACTTAAACCATAGTCAAGTATACATTTCATTCTTTAAGGAAATCATTCTTTTATTATAATTTATTTGGGTCAAAACGAATGTTGCGTAAAACATCGTTACGACAACCCAAAATCACTAGTATAGGGATTCGAAATTAAAATAGATATATAAATCCCAATACTATATAAAACATTTCCTTTCGGAAATCATTTACTATAACAACAGTGTTATAGTCCACCATTTCCTTCTATTTCTCGAAAACGTCTATTTCAACAATAATGTTGAAATCTATGTTCTCATTCCCTTCTATTTCTTGAAAACGTCTATTTCAACAATAAATGTTGAAATCTATGTTCTCAATACTCAATGCATTTTAAAATATCTTTAAACCGTTTTAATTTCTTTTTTAACACTTTCTTTCCTCAAAAGATATCCATTTTGTTCAATAATATATTTACCGTTTAAAAACGTGAATATAACTTCTTTATAAACTTCTATATTCAATTCCTCAAATTCAATTGGTTTCGGTTATAAATTCCATTTCTATTTAAAAGCTTCGATTTTGTAAATCTCGTTTATTAACCCCATTCAATTGATACAACTCAATTTTAATACCAAAGGTTTATATTATAAGTCAAGTACTTATAATTTATTTATTTACAAATCGTTCCTTTGAACTTCACCAATTATAAATCTTATTACTTATAAGTTTTCTTTATAAATTTCCTATTTCCAACTTATCAAATTCGATTTGATTTCGGATTTATAAAACAACGTTTATAAATCCCATTTATAATTTCATAAACTTCTATTTACCAAAAGTCAATTTATTAGCAAATTCCATTTATCTTCCACATAAATGACAAGGTCCAATTCATAAGAAATTTACTTATAGACTTTTGTTTTACAAATCTATACATTTTCCAACTTCACACTTTATAAATTTATAAATTTTCATTTACTTATAAAAACAATTTATACTTCATTTATAACATTTATAAAAACTCGATTTATAATTCCAATCATTTTAAATTTATAAAAATCAATTTAAAAATCTTTTATATACATTGTTTTTAATAATTCAAAAATTCCAATTTAAACCAATTTCAATTTACTTAACTATTTATTTCCAAAAATCTCAATTTGATTTTATTTTATAAAAATCTTAAATTCTATAACTTCAAAAATTAAATTTTTAAATTTGGTTTAAAATGAATCAATTCAAAATTTTACTAAAAACATATATTTGGAAAATCGATTTAAAAATCCCTTTAAAATCAAAAATCATTATTTTTAACTTTAAAAACGAATCCGATGATGCCACAGCATCAATTGGTCAATCACTACACAAATATCATATATCGACATGATATTCACAATCAAACATCACAATATTTAAAATCAATAAATATTTGCGAGGAATCCAGTTGGATCCCTCCAACCTGTTTCCCTGCATCCACAGACATTAGCACAATACCATTCCGTTTCAAGACGGAATATCGCGGTATATGGGATTTTATAAATATATATCCGCTTACTAACGGCGCATAGGGTCTCATCCGCTAAAAAGAAATGCGGGAAATCAATCAACTGCAATATATACATATGCCAATATATATATATTGCTATATATATAATATAATACCAATTCCACTTCGAGGTGGAATATCGCGGTATATGTGTGTAATAAATAACCTCCGCTTACTAACGGCGTATAGGGTCTATTCATATATATATATATATATATAACATCATCATTCAAGCATTCAATCAACACATTCAATCAATTTTAAATCTAACTATTTAAAATTTAAATAAACAATCAAAATTCCGAGTGAGAAGTTCTCACCTTAGCTTTTATTAGCAATCCAATTCCATTTCAGCTAGTTTTCTTCACAGATTATACCTTGTATGAATAATTATACAATTCATTAATATTCGAATTAAATCGAACACTTAAATTATCGTTCAATTTATTTACTTAACCAAAATTTTTATTTTAACTAATTTTCCAATTTATTAATATTCGAAATAAATTGAATAACCAATTTTTGTTTGGTAATTTTAATTATCCAATGATTTTGTTTTAAGCTGACAGCTTAAATTTTAAACCGATTTCCTTTTGAATGAATTTATTTAACTAATTATTAAATTTAAAACCAAACTTCCTTTAATAATTTAATGAACTATTAATTCAATTTTAACTAAAATTTTAAAATAACCTCTTTAAGTGGCTAAGAACAAATTAATTTTTTCCATAGTTCATTATTTAAAAATTCCACTCTAAGCTAACATTTTAAATTTTTAAACAAACTTCTATTCGATACTTTAAATTAGCCAATATTCAATTTTGTCGAACAAATTTAATTACTATTTAAATAAATTTTATTAACTAACTATTTAATTTTAAACAAATTTTTCTTTTACTGTATAAAACTATTTATTCTCTAAACTATTTTAAATCAGACTGTTATATTTATATTTTTTTTCTTTACTGTCTATATATATACATAACTGATTAAATCTTAAAACAAAAACTGCTATATATCTATATTCTCTGTCTATAGACTTTTTTTTTTAGTTCTAAATAAAGAATTTAAACTAAACAACTGATACCTCACTGCAAATTAACCCCACTGCTCCATATCTTCATCTCCAGTACGCGACCTTGCCTCGACGTCGCCCTCTTCAACGTCGCCGCACCACGAAATTGAATACCAAACCCACGAATTCGAGCGCGCCTCCTTCCATCACGTCGCCCTGCTATCGCGACCCACTGCATCGCCACCCTAGCCGCCGACTCGAACGCGAACACCCCACTTGATCTCCCCCAAGACAGCGAGTTCGCCATCGCAATTTGTCCTAGCCTCCACTGCCTACTCGCGCACGAATCCCATCGCAAAACCCTAGCCTAATCGCCTCCTTCGCGAGCCCCCACTAGTGCTCGACCGCGCGCGAATGATTTAGGGCTCGAACTGATTTGAATTTTTTTTTTTTTTCACTGAGAGGCTTCGGCCATTTTTTTTTGTTTTGATTTGTCTCGATTTTTTTTAAATTGTCGTGTAAAAGAAAAGAGGGACAAGAGAGGACGTTTGCGTGATACTAGGCATATCTTCAGGCATGATGTTAGGCACAAATTTAGGGAAGATGATGTTGACAAATTAAAATTTTAAATTTAAATTGAACACGATTAATTTCAACGCGTTTATTTACCGTGTGCTCACATACCAACTCCGAAAAATACGAAATTTGATATCCGACAATAATTCGATATTCCGGACCCAATGGAACTGGTTTCGTCGAATTCCGAGACTGTATGAAAAATGACAATTTTTAAATATCGATTTAAACGATATAAATTCAAAACTGAACAATTCACTATTAATTTCAAATCTGAAGCTTCTATTATCTTCAACATTATCAATATGAATTTTACAAGCCATTGAAATATTTTTCTTCAGCTAAAAATTGAAGATTCAAATTTTTATTCAACTCTCAATAGATTAAACTTTATAATTTAATCGCTAAATTTATTCTGAAAATTTGAAATTCAATTCAAACCATCATTCAAATATTTAAAATAAATTAAATATTCTCAAATTGAATTGTTAAAAATTCTGGGTCGTTACAATCTTTCCCCCTTAAAAGAATTACGTCCCGAAATTACAAGTTAAGAAGAATGCTCTTATCCCGTCTATCATTTTTCACAATCCAAATAGTTTTATCAACTCACTAGCCTAAATCTTTTTACTAGAGATTTACTATCATTTCAACTAGTTTTTCAACTTCAATTATAGGTTTCAAACAACATTGTTTTACTAACCATTCAAGTTTAAATTCAAATTCAAATTCAAACTTTCCAATTTTTTCTCAAAAATTTTCTAACACCCTAAATTTTCGAAAAATTTCGCCAGCGTTTCCTTTGCGCGGATCGATCGGTACAACTACAAAATGGCACCACGGCCCCTCAGAATCAAAAAGAAAAGAGAAAAGCCAAGTGGCTAGAGAAGAAAGTCATCAAATCTCATACTGAAATTGAAATACGTACCTTTTTTGTCGAGCAATTCAATTTTAACTTTGAAATCAAAATCCAATTCCTTTATACACCTGTATATCCTGCTAGTAGTAGTAGCATACAAATCCAAATACAATATTCAAACCAATTTGCCAATTCTATTACAAAATTTTCAACATATACTTCTTATACGTTTTTACTTCACTATTGAAGTTACATATCCATTTCATTCAATCCGCAATTTCAATTTAATTCACAATCTCAAATTCATTCGAATTCAATTCTCAATTTAAATTCTATTTGAATTAAATTCTAAATTCTAAATATTGAATTCTATCAATTACTTTTATTTAGTAATTCATATTACTACCTTAAATTAGTTTCTTTTACTAATTTATTTCAAATTTCAATTCATCTCGAATTTACTTAATTACTAACAAAGGGAATTTCAATTTATTTCTTTTAATTACTTGAACTTATATACAAATTCAAATTTATCTTCAAATTTAGCTCACGACTAAATTTTAATTTAACCAATTCAAATTCCAATTCATTAGTCCATGAATTAATAATTTATCAAGTTAGTTTACTTGAATTCAATTTATTTTATTCAATTCCATATACTAATGATAATAATTCTATATTATCACTTCTTAACAATCATGCAAACATATACTATAATAATTTATAGAAAATCATTTCTTTTCTATTCAAAAATAGTTTTGGACAAAATTATTTCATTATATAAATCAATTTTATATTCACTAACAAATACGCGCTCATATCTATTATTACACTCAAACTCATTCTAGAGTACTGCTGACTCTATCTCTAACGAGTAATACCCTACAGAACCATGGTTGTCGCTTAACCATCAGAGCTCTGATACCAAATGTAACGTCAGGCTTTTCAACCGTCGACAGCAGTCACAACCGGTAGGCTTTTCAACCATCCCAGCCCCACCGTGGCTTACACTGGTATCCCAAACTTGCTTTTACGGCCAGCCTCTCGACTGTCACAGCTTACGCCTAACCAACCCCCTAAAAGAGGATGTGTGGGAGTAAGAGTCTCCCGTTCGCCACCAAACTGCGAAGCGAGAACCCCCCATCACATAGCCCAATAGCTTAACAAGACTGGTGTGAGAACTCAAAACAGTTTATTTAACTTTAAAATCAAAATAGAGGAATATTTTTAAATTCAATTCGCAATGCTTTTTAAAAATGAGACTACCATAAGGCCTCCCGCACACACACACATGCAAACGCAGAATCGGAGGAGATTTCTCCTTATGATAGCCAAAGATGCTTGATACGCATTTAAAATAACATTTTATATTATTACTAGTGCATAGTGTAGGAAAAATTCATTTCGAAAGTAGAATATAAATCTTAGCCAGCATAGACATTTCGAACTATGCCTACTATAGCTACCATCCAAACAGTGGTGACCACCATAAGTGAATAGCAGGTTCTACAACTAATACCGTACAAGTTTCGTATTGGGAATTGGATTTCCAACAAATGGTCAGGCCAAGGAACTTCCCATTGCCACTGAGAATGCCTCTGGAAAGACACCCCCGAGAACCAAACCGGAACTCTGCCAACACAAGGCCGGGTTACCCCTTAACTGGGTAACTACTGACACGAGCACGCCATTCCCCCGTCCTTTAGGACCTTTTCAACCGAGCGCTCGATATCCAACATCACACCATAATAAATAGAGTGTTTTCAACATGAGTAAGTATCTGGGCTCCATACCATGATACCACCCCTTTCCAGAAGGAAATGCACATACCCTAAGGGGAGCTACAGCAACCCCTAATAACCTTGCTGCATCTTTCCTGTTTTGACCATTTCCGGGATGTGAGGCTCGACGAAGTCACGTCCACAAAAACACACTTTGTAAAAAAAGCCGTGCTTTGGGTCAACAAATGATCAACACAATGATCACTAAGATAGACGATCAAATAAATGATCATATCACAAATAATCACCACAATGATCATTTCAGCATCACTCAGCGTGTCACATTACCAAAATGGGAATATATCGCTGATAACTTCAACTATATAACCTTTGAGCTCGTACGTCTCAAAGAAGGGTGTTAAGCTAAAAGAATAAATTCTCCGCCACCACAGAAATATATTTGAAAGAAATCGGCTTTATATCTCAACTTGTAATGTCAGACACACAATCCATACAAGTCTGTTCCGGGCTCGAACAGAACCGAAGGCACTTACAAAGTAGTCCTTGCAATCCGAATAATTTCTAATCACGTTCGGATTTCCCATCACTTATGGAGATCTCTATACCGGGGATCAGCCAGTGCAGAGACAATCAACAAGAAACCCTCTCGTTTTCGAAAATATCCGGTCTTCAACACCGGTCTTCGAATGCAATTCATATCGACGTATCACATATTCGGAATGGGTTATACGACCCCATGGTCCTTTCCCGGTTAACCCGAATAGTGAGCGCTTATTTTAAAAATAAGTGTGGCATCCAATTCAAGCAATCACAGCAATTACTCATTCAAGGGTAAATATTGATAGTCGGTTATTTAACTATTAATAAAGATGCGCCACATCATCAGATTCCAAATAATTTTCCAAATTATTTATTTTTCCAAAAATATCTATACTAGATATAAAATCTCAATACTTCAAAAATAAACCAATGTTTATTTTGAAACCAATTTCCCTTTTTCATTTATAAATTCTATAGTGAATTTATATTTCATATTTTCTATTGATTTACAGTTTCAATAGATTTTTATTTTTAAATTCCAATTTATCTTCAAAAAGATAAATTCTTAAAAATATTCCATTTCATATTGGAAAAGTAATTCCATACTTATTCTAAAAATAAGTATTCACAAATCTTATTTATTTTCAACAATTTGAAAAATATTCAATATACTTAAACCATAGTCAAGTATACATTTCATTCTTTAAGGAAATCATTCTTTTATTATAATTTATTTGGGTCAAAACGAATGTTGCGTAAAACATCGTTACGACAACCCAAAATCACTAGTATAGGGATTCGAAATTAAAATAGATATATAAATCCCAATACTATATAAAACATTTCCTTTCGGAAATCATTTACTATAACAACAGTGTTATAGCCCACCATTTCCTTCTATTTCTCGAAAACGTCTATTTCAACAATAATGTTGAAATCTATGTTCTCATTCCCTTCTATTTCTTGAAAACGTCTATTTCAACAATAAATGTTGAAATCTATGTTCTCAATACTCAATGCATTTTAAAATATCTTTAAACCGTTTTAATTTCTTTTTTAACACTTTCTTTCCTCAAAAGATATCCATTTTGTTCAATAATATATTTACCGTTTAAAAACGTGAATATAACTTCTTTATAAACTTCTATATTCAATTCCTCAAATTCAATTGGTTTCGGTTATAAATTCCATTTCTATTTAAAAGCTTCGATTTTGTAAATCTCGTTTATTAACCCCATTCAATTGATACAACTCAATTTTAATACCAAAGGTTTATATTATAAGTCAAGTACTTATAATTTATTTATTTACAAATCGTTCCTTTGAACTTCACCAATTATAAATCTTATTACTTATAAGTTTTCTTTATAAATTTCCTATTTCCAACTTATCAAATTCGATTTGATTTCGGATTTATAAAACAACGTTTATAAATCCCATTTATAATTTCATAAACTTCTATTTACCAAAAGTCAATTTATTAGCAAATTCCATTTATCTTCCACATAAATGACAAGGTCCAATTCATAAGAAATTTACTTATAGACTTTTGTTTTACAAATCTATACATTTTCCAACTTCACACTTTATAAATTTATAAATTTTCATTTACTTATAAAAACAATTTATACTTCATTTATAACATTTATAAAAACTCGATTTATAATTCCAATCATTTTAAATTTATAAAAATCAATTTAAAAATCTTTTATATACATTGTTTTTAATAATTCAAAAATTCCAATTTAAACCAATTTCAATTTACTTAACTATTTATTTCCAAAAATCTCAATTTGATTTTATTTTATAAAAATCTTAAATTCTATAACTTCAAAAATTAAATTTTTAAATTTGGTTTAAAATGAATCAATTCAAAATTTTACTAAAAACATATATTTGGAAAATCGATTTAAAAATCCCTTTAAAATCAAAAATCATTATTTTTAACTTTAAAAACGAATCCGATGATGCCACAGCATCAATTGGTCAATCACTACACAAATATCATATATCGACATGATATTCACAATCAAACATCACAATATTTAAAATCAATAAATATTTGCGAGGAATCCAGTTGGATCCCTCCAACCTGTTTCCCTGCATCCACAGACATTAGCACAATACCATTCCGTTTCAAGACGGAATATCGCGGTATATGGGATTTTATAAATATATATCCGCTTACTAACGGCGCATAGGGTCTCATCCGCTAAAAAGAAATGCGGGAAATCAATCAACTGCAATATATACATATGCCAATATATATATATTGCTATATATATAATATAATACCAATTCCACTTCGAGGTGGAATATCGCGGTATATGTGTGTAATAAATAACCTCCGCTTACTAACGGCGTATAGGGTCTATTCATATATATATATATATAACATCATCATTCAAGCATTCAATCAACACATTCAATCAATTTTAAATCTAACTATTTAAAATTTAAATAAACAATCAAAATTCCGAGTGAGAAGTTCTCACCTTAGCTTTTATTAGCAATCCAATTCCATTTCAGCTAGTTTTCTTCACAGATTATACCTTGTATGAATAATTATACAATTCATTAATATTCGAATTAAATCGAACACTTAAATTATCGTTCAATTTATTTACTTAACCAAAATTTTTATTTTAACTAATTTTCCAATTTATTAATATTCGAAATAAATTGAATAACCAATTTTTGTTTGGTAATTTTAATTATCCAATGATTTTGTTTTAAGCTGACAGCTTAAATTTTAAACCGATTTCCTTTTGAATGAATTTATTTAACTAATTATTAAATTTAAAACCAAACTTCCTTTAATAATTTAATGAACTATTAATTCAATTTTAACTAAAATTTTAAAATAACCTCTTTAAGTGGCTAAGAACAAATTAATTTTTTCCATAGTTCATTATTTAAAAATTCCACTCTAAGCTAACATTTTAAATTTTTAAACAAACTTCTATTCGATACTTTAAATTAGCCAATATTCAATTTTGTCGAACAAATTTAATTACTATTTAAATAAATTTTATTAACTAACTATTTAATTTTAAACAAATTTTTCTTTTACTGTATAAAACTATTTATTCTCTAAACTATTTTAAATTAGACTGTTATATTTATATTTTTTTTCTTTACTGTCTATATATATACATAACTGATTAAATCTTAAAACAAAAACTGCTATATATCTATATTCTCTGTCTATAGACTTTTTTTTTTTAGTTCTAAATAAAGAATTTAAACTAAACAACTGATACCTCACTGCAAATTAACCCCACTGCTCCATATCTTCATCTCCAGTACGCGACCTTGCCTCGACGTCGCCCTCTTCAACGTCGCCGCACCACGAAATTGAATACCAAACCCACGAATTCGAGCGCGCCTCCTTCCATCACGTCGCCCTGCTATCGCGACCCACTACATCGCCACCCTAGCCGCCGACTCGAACGCGAACACCCCACTTGATCTCCCCCAAGACAGCGAGTTCGCCATCGCAATTTGTCCTAGCCTCCACTGCCTACTCGCGCACGAATCCCATCGCAAAACCCTAGCCTAATCGCCTCCTTCGCGAGCCCCCACTAGTGCTCGACCGCGCGCGAATGATTTAGGGCTCGAACTGATTTGAATTTTTTTTTTTTTTTCACTGAGAGGCTTCGGCCATTTTTTTTTGTTTTGATTTGTCTCGATTTTTTTTAAATTGTCGTGTAAAAGAAAAGAGGGACAAGAGAGGACGTTTGCGTGATACTAGGCATATCTTCAGGCATGATGTTAGGCACAAATTTAGGGAAGATGATGTTGACAAATTAAAATTTTAAATTTAAATTGAACACGATTAATTTCAACGCGTTTATTTACCGTGTGCTCACATACCAACTCCGAAAAATACGAAATTTGATATCCGACAATAATTCGATATTCCGGACCCAATGGAACTGGTTTCGTCGAATTCCGAGACTGTATGAAAAATGACAATTTTTAAATATCGATTTAAACGATATAAATTCAAAACTGAACAATTCACTATTAATTTCAAATCTGAAGCTTCTATTATCTTCAACATTATCAATATGAATTTTACAAGCCATTGAAATATTTTTCTTCAGCTAAAAATTGAAGATTCAAATTTTTATTCAACTCTCAACAGATTAAACTTTATAATTTAATCGCTAAATTTATTCTGAAAATTTGAAATTCAATTCAAACCATCATTCAAATATTTAAAATAAATTAAATATTCTCAAATTGAATTGTTAAAAATTCTGGGTCGTTACACCCTAAGTCGTTCAAAACAACCGTTTACTTCATGAAAATATATAAGCAACTCAGAATGGGTAAGTTTTGATACCTCACTTGGCTCGTCATCGTCACTGTCAGTTGTATCACCTCGAAGACACAATTCTGCCTTTTTTCTTTCACTGCCAGTGCTTTGATCATTCTCGTCTATTTCATCCCAAGTGGCTGCAAAACTTTTCTTTTTCTGTTTCTTTCCATGGCTGGATTTAATTTGTGGACAATCGGGCTTGATATGGCCGGGTTTGTTGCAATTATAACAAATAAACTTTTGTTCTTCTGAGTAGTCTAGTGCTTTGGCTATTCTGCTTTTTGCTTTTTGATTTCGAGCTGAATTTCCATGTTTTTGATTCCATTTTTTGAATTTCCTTATTAACAGCTCCAATTCTGCTGCTCCATCATCTTCATCGTTATCATCATCACTTTCGGTTGTTCCTTTGAGAGCTATTGATTTCTTTTGAGTGTCACCTCCTTCACGCTCTTCTTTGAATTTCATTTCAAGCTCATATGTGGTGAGATTTCCGATGAGTTCCTCAACTTTAAGTTGTTTTAAATCTTTCGATTCTTGTATGGCAGTTACTTTTGCTTCAAAGCTTCGATGGAAGGACTCTGAGGATTTTCCGGACTATTTCTAATTCGGTGTATGTTTTTCCGAGAGCTTTTGATTTGTATACGATATTGGAGAGTCGTCCGTACATCTCTTTGACATTTTCTTCCTTCGCCATTTTGAAGTTCTCGTATTCGCTGCTTAGCATTGCAAGGCGAGATTCTTTGACTTGAGATGTTCCTTCGTGAGTCACTTCTAGTATGTGCCATATTTCCTGCGCAGTTAGACAATGTGAGACACGATTAAATTCAAATTGATCCAATGAACAAATAATAGGATTCATAGCTTTGGCATTAGTATTTTGTAATTTATTTTCTAGTTCTGTCCATTGTTCCTTTGGTTTCTCTATTTCCTGATTATCTACAGTTATAGTTGGTATTCTATAACCTGTCTCAACAATATTCCAAGCGTCAATGGTTTTCAGAAAAATTTGCATTCTATTTTTCCAATAAGCATATTCACCATTGAACATTGGTAGTCTAACTATGGATTGACCTTCTGCAAAAGCATTATTAAAAGAAGCCATTTTAAAATTTCAAATTTTTAAAACAAAAACCGATTTTTTGAAACACGAATTTTTAAAACAAAAATTGATTTTTGAAACACGAATTTTTAAACGAAAATTGGTTTTTGTAAAATCAAAATTTTAAAACAAAAATGGCTTTTGTTCCTAGCTCTGATACCACTTGTAGGATCGATTTCACCCTAGAGGGGGGGTGAATAGGGTGATAGTGTAAATTATAAAAATTAATCGCGGAAGCTTATTAATTAATTTCACTTCAGATCACAGAATAGCAGCACAGATATCGCAGAATATAAATAACAGAATAAAACAGAACAACACAGAATTTACCCAGCTTCGGCAAAACCCTGCCTACGTGCTGCCCCCAAGGTTTCCACTAGAAATTAGATAGTCCCTCGCTTACACACGTAAACTCGCTATACCCGCTATTGACTAATCTAACTCTACGCTCAAAACCCTGACCACAACTCAACCACCGAGTTGCGAATTCCCAAACTACACACCGTAGTTTGTCCCCTAGTCACACGACTAGAAAATTAAAAACGGTTTAAAAGAAAAATACAATTTAAAAAACAATTTAAAACACAATAACCCTTATTTAAATTTAAACCCTTAAAATAAAAAATAAGCCCTAATTAATAAACACAGGCCGGCCCCTTATTCATTTCTTCAACCCGTTCCTTTTGCTTTGTGAAAGATGGCGGCCGTTCTTCTCTTTCGTTCCTCTCAGTTCTGAATTTAGGGCTTTGTCCCTGATTTCCAAATTAGGGTTTGTTCAAATTGAAGTCGCCGCTTTCGTTGATCGTTCAGGTGGTTATTGTCGTGATTGCTTTGACGATCCTTTATTTCTTCGATTTGCACGAGGCTCCTTCTCGAGTTCACTTGACTTGGTATGTGATTTCCCTTTTTGCTTTTTCTGATTGATTTGTTTTGAACTCGATTTGATTCGAGTTATTGATTTGATTCCTTGCTGGCGGTTATTGCTTAAATTCGAATTTCACCTTTTTGCCGATGATGATATAGGGTTTTATATAGGATTCGAAATCCTATTTTTGCGTTCGTATATGTTGATTTGAATTTGTCATATGACGTTCGATCTGGTATCGATGCTTGAGATTTGTTCTGACTTTGTCACTATCGTATTCTTGGTATTACTTGGTTGACACGGTGTTGATTCATTGCTTGGTCAATACGGTTTTGAATTGTGATGATCACGGCTTGATTTTAAACTTGGTCAATTACCTTTGCTACCTCGATTTTGGACTTGTTCATTATATGACTTCGACTTCGGTCATTTTTAATTTTTTTTTAAACTGCACTTCATGATATTGATTGAACCTGTACACATGCTTGCTTCACTTGATTCTGTTGTATTTGTGCATTGCCTTACTGTTGCTGTGCACTTCTGTTTGCTGTCATGTTCTTGTGCTCGATCTTGCATACTGTTTTCATTTGTTATGTTGTTTGCAACTGTGTTTCATTTGCATAGCTGAACTTCACTGTTGCACTTGAGTTTTTGCTTCTGGCCTGCATGTAGCTGTTGTTCCCAGTGTTGCTTTGTCATTGTGTACTTGATGGTCTAGTTGTGCTTAGTTCATGTGTATGCTGTACACTAAGCATTTCTTAGTTTGCATATCAACTTGTTGTAGTTGGATATCAACTTGTTGCAGTTAATGGTCTGACTTGCTTGAGTTTTACTGCCATAAGTCGTGCATGTGTGTTTATTTGTGTCCACTGATGCTTCGAGTCTGCAACTTGATTGATGCTGTACATATTGCTGTTATGCAGTAATCGAGTTTCACTTGCATCTGTCTCATTTCAGTTGTGTCTGCATTTGTCACTGTTGCCTTGAATTTGATTTTCTGATGTTGTTTATTACTGCAATACTTGTTGCACTTTTGTGGTCTGCACTGCTTGTTTTAAGTCACTTCTAAATGGTGCATTGTCTTCTGGTCATTTGCACTTGCAGTTGGTTCATTTGCTTTGGTTTCTCTGTACATTATGCTTGGCTTTGGTTCTGCACCATGTTGTAGCAGTATTGTCTCGAGCTCGACAGTGTTGTTTTCTTGCTTTGATGCATTCACATGCTGTGGTCTTGCTGCAGTTTGGTCTCATATTCAATCTTTGATCATGTTGGCTATTTGGTCGAGTTTGCAGAAGTTGTGATAATTGCTTCATGCCGCTGGACTTGTTTTTGTACATTATTTGAATTTGCATTGATGCATTGTCTTTGCATTCCATGTTGCATGCATGAGTCTGGTTCTCGGCCTATTGCATTTGATCACTGAACTTGACTGTTTAGTTTCATGTGTACTTTTGATTTGCGCTTGAGTTGAATCCAGTTACAAAAACTCGGGTTTGACCTTGTGCTCGTGTCCTAGTGTATTGCATGTGAGTTGAACCCGGTTTTTTATTTGGGTTTGACCTGTGCTCACCTGTCCCTGTAAATCAATCAAGTGTATATATCGGCGTGCACATCCTTGTGGCATATACAGTAATACACTGTGTATGTCACAAGTTGTTCGTGTATGATGAATTCAAATATAAATGATGACGAACAACCCAAATAACTGAGGCAAAAATTATTTTCAAAAAATATTTTATTTTATTATTGCAAAAATATTTCTATTTCAATTTTACTGCGTTAGTGAATATTTTTGCAGATTTCTCAGATGTTGGATTCAAACTGGAATGAAGTTGAAGATAAATATGAGTGTGAGTGATATGTAGTGAGGTGATGATATGTAAAATAGTGATGTAATTGAATTTGTATCAAAGTTGTATAGTGAATAGTGAGAGCTTGAATTTGTATACTATTCAAAATTGTAATAAATATTTGTTTGAATTCAAATTCCGTGTTATTTATTTTATTCAGCAAATATTTATTTAATCTGTGAAAAATAAAATAGTATATTATCAAATACATTTAAACGAATGTATATATGTTTATTATCATCAAACAAAAATCATATAAGCGCATATTCAACAATTTTATCATAGTCTTATAGTTAAATAAATTTTGTTACTGTAATATACAATTAAATGTAAAGAACCGTAAATCCGTACTCCTTTGAGCTGGCAACATTCCACAACAACCCAGCCAAAGAGGAACAAATTTACGAGTCTTTAGGGTTAAAGAAGAAGAAAAAGGTAGAAGAAGAGAGAAAGAAAAAGGAAACAACAGAACAATATCAGAATCTCACAATCGCAGCGGAACAACATATAATAGATAAATAAATAATCTTTAAACAATGAACTATATCAGTTATTACATTACATCATATTACATTACATTACATCATCAGAGTGTACAACAACAAACAACAATAAACAGCGGAAAAGAAATACTATATACAAGTGAATACGCCATGCCATCCAGCTTGCCTCCAGCAACTCCTGAATTCCAGAATATTCTGATAAACCTACTCTTGACTGCTCGTGTGGAAATTGGTGGGCACCCAGAGTTTAGGAAGGGAAACAATAAACTCCGAATCAGTCATGTGACTGGTGTGAGAACTTAAAACAGTTTATCTTCAAAACAAAGAACAGGATAATTTTAAAATAGATTCGCAATGCTTTTTAGAAAATGAGACTACCATAAGGCCTCCCGCACACACACATAATGCAAACGCAGAATCGGAGGAGATTTCTCCTTATGATAGTCAAAGATGCTTGATACGCATTAAAAAGAAACATTTGATATTATTACTAGTGCATAGTGTAGGAGAAATCATTTCGAAAATAAAGATATAAATCTTAGCCAGAATAGACATTTCGCACTTATGCCTACTATAGCTACCATGTTCAACAGTAGGTTACGGCCACATTCCATGGCAGGTTATACAACTAAAACCGTACAAGATCATATTGTTTTTTTGGATTTTCAACAAATGGTCAGGCCAAGGAACTTCCCATTTCCACATAGGTACGCCTCTAGAAAGACGACCCGAGAACCAAACCGGATCTCTGCCAATACAAGGCCGGGTTACCCCTAACTGGGTAACTACTGACACGAATATGTCATCCCTTGATCGTAACCGATCTATCCAAGGATCCTCGATTTCCAACAACCACAAAGCAATAAATTTGCAGCAACAACATAGGTTAATTATCTGGGCTCCATACCATGATACCACCTCTATCCAGAAGGAATGGCATACACTAAAGGGGCGATACCCCCTAATAACCTTGATGCATCCTTCCTGTTTTGACCATTTCCGGGGTGTGAGGTCCGACAAAGTCTCGTCCACAAAGCCACGCTTTGGTACAAAGCCATGCTTTGGGTCAACAAATGATCAAAGTAATGATCACAAAGATAAATGATCAAACAAATGATCATATCACAAATGATTAAAAAATGATCATTTCACAGCAACACTCAGCATGTTACATTACCAAATTGGGAATATATCGCTGATAACCATCAACTACATAACCTCTGAGCTCGTACGTCTCAGAGAAGGGTGTTAAGCTAAGAGAATAAATTCTCGGCCACCAACAGAAATATATTTGAAAGAAATCAGCTTTATATCTCAATTTGTAATGTCAGACATACAATCCATACAAGTCTTTTCTGGGCTCGAACAGAACTGGAGGCACTTACAAAGAAGTCCTTGCATTCCGGATAATTTCTAATCACGTCCGGACTTTCCGTCATTAAGGGTGATAAAACCTCTATATCGGAGATTAGCCGATGCAGAGCAACTCAACGGTAATCCTTCCATTTTCAAAAATATCTGGTCTTCAAACCGGTCATCAAATGCAATCCATTACGATGTATCACATATTCGGAATGGGTTATACGACCCCAAGGTCCTTTCCCGGCTAACCCGAATAGTGAGCGCTTATTCAAAAATAAGTGTGGCATTCAAATTCAAGCAATCACAACAAATACCTATTTAAAGGTAAATATTGATAGTCGGATTATTTAACTATTCATAGGCGTGTTTAACATCACCAAATTCCAAATAATTTTCCAAATAATTTATTTTCCAAAATATCTTTACAAGATATATATATATTTTCCACACTTCAACATTTGAAAACAATTTTCAAATCACTTTTCACCTTTACCACTTTTGAAAACAAATTTCAAATCATTTCCCTATACGGGATTACTTTCATTTCAACATGGTTCATTTAAACCAATTAAATAAATCCTTAATGATTTACTTTATATTTACGTTCCAAATCCGTAAATTAATTCCCACACTTCAAAAATAAATCAACGTTTATTTTTAAACAAATTCCCCATTTCATTTATAAATTCCATAGTGAATTTACATTCCAAAATACTTATGAATATATGATTCCCAAATCGATTTCTAATATTCATTTTCAATTTGTCTTCAAAAAGATAATTTATCAAAACGTTTCATTTCACATTGGAAAAACATTTCCGTACTTATTTATTAATAAGTAATTCACAAATATATTTATTTTCAACATTTGAAAAATATTCACTATACTTAAATCGAAATTAAGTATATATTTCATTCTTTAAGGAAAACATTCACTTAAACACATTTATTTGAGTCAAAACGAATGTTGCGTAAAACACCGTTACGACGACCCAAAATCACTAGTATAGGGATTCAAAATTAAAATAGATATATAAATCCCAATACTATACAAAATATTTCCTTTCGGAAACCATTTACTATAACAACAGTGTTATAGTCCACCATTTCCTTATTTCTCGAAAACATCTATTTCAACAATGAATGTTGAGATCTATGTACGGTTTATAATACATATTAAAACATCGTTAAAACGATTAACTTCATTTTACAATATTCATTTTCCCAAGCATATCCATTTTATTTGATAATATATTCACTGTCCAAAATCGTGAATATACTTCCTTAACCAATTTCAACTTTCAATTTATCAAATTCCATTGATTTCGAATTTATAAACAATGTCTATAAATTCCATTTCTATTTGTAAGCTTCGATTTATAAATCTCCTTCACTAATCCAATTTAATTTATATAACTCAATTATATACCAAAAGTCCATACTATAAGTTAATGCTTATAATCCATTTATTTACAAAATCGTTCTTCTAAAACTTCACAAATTATAAATCTTATTACTTATAAGATTTCATTTATAACCCTATTTTCAACATTAATAGAACTCCTTTTAAAATTCTATTATTTCGATTTATAAAATATATATTTTATAAATCTCAACTATAAACCATTTTTACTTCATCAAAGATTTCAATTTAAATGCAAAAAAAAATCTGATTTATAAGTTAATTCCTTAAAATCTTTTGTCTTACAACATCTATTCATTTTATAACTTCACAATTCATAAATCTATAAATTTTCATTCACTTATGAATCCATTTATACTTCATTTTTAACACTTATAAAAACTCGTTTTATAATCCCAATATTTTTAATTTTAAAATATCAAATTTATACATCTTTCATATAACCCGTTTTAAAATAATTCAAAAATCCCAATTTAACTATTTTATAAATTTATTAACTACTTATCTCAAAAATCACCTTTTGGTTATATTTCACAGAAATCTTAATTTTTATAACATAAAAATTTATAACGTTTAATTATTTAAAATGAATCAATTCAAAAATTTAATAAAACGTATACTTTCAAAAATTACTTTAAAAAAATCCTTTTAAAATCAAAATCATTATTTTAAAACTTCAAAAGTGGATCCGATGATGCAACAGCACCAAATAGTCAATCACGACATCCAAATATCATATATTGATATGATAATCAACAAATATCAAAATATCTGTAAATAAATCAATACAGTTAAGGAATCCAGTTGGATCCCTCCAACCTGTTTCCCTGCATCCCAGATGTTAGCACAATACCAATTCCGTTTCAGTACGGAATTATCGTGGTATATGGGATTTATAAAAATATTTTCCGCTTAATAGGCGGCGCAATAGGGTCTCATCCGCTATATAATGCGGGAAATCAACTCCAAGTACATAAATAATACCAATTTCACTGTACTGTGAAATATTCGCGGTATATTTTTTTAATAAATAACATCCGCTTACTAACGGCGCATAATGTCTATTTTAACATCAATAGATAATAATTTATCATCCATGTATACAATCAACAATTTTAAATCTAACTATTTAAAATTATAAATCGAAACTATTCGATTGAGTGAGAAGTTCTCACCTTGATTTTAATTCTGTTTTCAGCTTTTATTTCGAATAAAATTAAACGAGCGTTTAATTTTACGCGAAATTCTCACTAACTCCAAACGACTCCAAACTTGCGCTGCAGCGTAGAGCGCATCGCTGCGATTCCGGCGCTACAAATTTCGTCAAATTCTGATAAGGTATGCAACAGTTATTGTATTACAAAGATTACACAGTTAATATAATTTCAATTTCTTTAATTATTTTCAACCTTCAAATCTGGCTGTTGATTTCAAGTCTACAGATCAAGACCGCACGAGCTTCCTTCCTCACGCATGCGTGAAAACTCCCAGGCCCGTCCGAAATAACCCATGCCGCCATAATCAATCCAATTTTCGCACCTAATTTCGATGAACTTCGACCCGATCAAACACCACCACGACATGCGCCCTCCTCCACCACGCCCCCGTGCCAAATGCGATCAAACTCGGTCCACCCTATGCCACGCAGCAACCCCTTGAACGCGCACCACTCACGAGCCAATTCTGGCGAATCTACCATTCCAAAATCGATCACGACCGTTGAAAAGATAGATCTCATCGCGATCTACAAATCTCTAGTTGAAGTCTTGGCCTAAAAGTTGATGGACGGAGAGATAATGGAGGAGGAAGTTGAGAAATTTCTAGCCAATAAAATTTAGGGCCGGCTCAAGGAGGAAGGAGGATTTCTTTTGCAAATTAAAAAGAGAGGGGTTCCTTTTATAGAAAATAACGAAAAACACTATTCATTTCGGATTTTTCAAACTCCGATTTATGCACGGTTACTGGCGTTTCTAGGGTTTATCCCGCGTTTCGAACACAATGGAATAGGTTTCGAAGGCTAATTCGATCATCTGTGTGAGTTACGGCAATAAACATTCGGATTTAAATTAAATCGATTTAAACTAATTTCTATGCGTTTTGGCTTGCCCCGGACAAACGGTAAATCCGATTGACTTGAAATTTAAAACCATACAATAATATCACATTACGGATCCGATGAAACTGGTTTCGTCGAAATCCGAGACTGTTCGAAAAATGTCTATTTTAACTCGCCTAATTAATTTTTTTTTTTTGAGAGAACGGGTGTGTAGCGTGAAACTACACAGCCGATTAGCATAATATCATATAAATAAAGGTCGACCAATAAGCCTGGTCGGTGGCCAAAAAAAGTTAATCAGTGCATATAGTTGCAGTTCGCTGATTGATAACCAAAAGTAATAATTCAGCATTAGTACATTAAACATAACTTCACACAAAACCTAAAATGGGACACACCATCTAACTGCCTTCGTGTGTTGCTGAGGAAGCACTGCCCACAGACTCATCAGAAAGAGATCGAGCCGCAGGTAGACGAAATCTGAATGGAGCAGAAGAAGACGCCCCTGTCCAATATGCAAAAATATAAGAAATTTTATTACATAAACCGATGGAAGAACTGGGTGGTTTGTCGAAAATGATGGCATTCCTTTCCTTCCAAATAACCCAGCTGAAGATAGCCAGGAGCGAATCCAGAAGACAATTTCGAAATCCATATTGCCAGTATTCAAAAAAATCATTTATCAAGAGAATTTGACCGAGATTGTGAGTACAAACCGAAACCCAAATATGGAAGGAGATGTCGCATTCAAAGAAAAGATGGTGAATAGATTCCGATTCTGATTTACATAGGACACAGATCTGATCAGACGTGATATTCAAACGCATAAGCCGGTCTTTAGTGTTAATGCGCCCATGAATGAGGCACCATTGAAAAAATCTGATACGTGGAGGGACGTGACATTTCCAGACCCGAGCGAAGGTGAATAGGCGACCAGGATGATTAAGGAATGAGTAAAACTGAGAGACAGAGAAACCATGAATGGGCGAAAAAGACCAAGTGTGACAATCATTTGACAGAGGATCAAGCGTGATAGGTTGAAGCAATCGTAGGACAGAAAGAAGTTCTTCAAGGATATCAAGGTAAAATAGAGATGATGGGCAAAGATACGAGAAGCCGTGGGAAACTGCGTCCGCCACAGTCAAAAGGGGAAGGCTAGAATGGGTGAAAAGGGGGGGGGGAAGATCTGTAAAGAGGAGAAAGACTGTGCCAGGCGTCGAACCAGAAGAGACAGTTAGCGCCGTTGCCGATATCCACCCGGATAAAGGTTTTGAAGCTGTCGGAAGAATCTAAGACACCAGACCAAAAGGGAGGCGGTTTACGGAGAGGAGCGAAATGAGGGACAAGGAAGGGGTCAGCATTATAGTGCGAGGCTAGGATCCATTTCTTCCAGATGAATTGTTCCGGCGAGAGGAGTCGCCAGAACCACTTTACTAACAGTGCTTGATTGAGAGAGATCAGATTGGGGACACCAAGGCCCCCATGAGTTTCGTGCAAGCAGACGATCTTCCAACTAACACGACATTTGATTTTTCCACCATTCCAGAGGAACGTCCGTCTAATGGAGTCGATTTTTTTAGCTACCCAGATGGGAAGTTTGTGAAATGAGAGCCAATAGGTGGGGAGAGCTGAAAGAACTGCTTTAACCAAAACAAGTCTTCCAGCTGATGATAGTGAGTAGGCCTTCCAACCAGCAAGTCTGGTTTCGAGTTTGGCTATAAGAGGATTCCAATCTGATCGGTGTAACTTAGTGGGACGCAAAGTGATACCAAGATATGATAAGGGGAATGAGTCAAGACGACAGTTGAGAGTAGAGGCAATAGATGGGCCAAGGTGGTTAGCATTGCCGAGCATAATAATAGAGCTTTTACTGAAATTGATAGATAAGCCGGAGATGAGTTCGAAAGAATAGAGAAGGACCTTGAGGCAGTGAATATGATCAGGTGATGGTGAAACAAATAGGATGGTATCATCTGCATATTGAATATTAGTGATCATAGGGATGGGACCGGAATTATGAGCGGAGCTAGGAGGATGCATACCAGTTAGATTGTTGTTAGCAATAGCCAAGTTGATCATACGATTGAAGACATCAGCCACCAAGACAAAGAAGAGGGGCGAGAGAGGATCTCCCTGTCTAAGCCCCCGAGCTGATTTAATGTGTCCACCAGATATGCCTCCAACCTGAATGATTGAGAGGCCCGAAAAGAGGATACTCTGGATCCAATTACACCACATGGGAGGAAAGCCTCTATGCTTGAGGAGATCTAAGATGAAATTCCAATTTACTGAGTCGAACGCCTTGGAGAAGTCAAGTTTAAGCAGAACACCCGGAATGTTATTCGAATGGCACGATGAGATAACTTCTTGTGTTGCAGCTACACAGTCAAGGATATTCCTACCTTGAATGAAGGCCGACTGCTCTGATCCGACCAGCACTTCCATTTAAGGTTGAAGACGGTTAGCTAGAACTTTAGTGATGATTTTAAAAGTGGTGTTAAGCAGGCTAATAGGACGGAAAGCTGAAAGGGAATTAGCCCCAGCAACTTTAGGGAGGAGAATAATATTAACATAGTTAAGCCGGGCTATGGACTGGGGATTGGAACAAAACTCTGCACACATATCTAGGATATCTTCTTTAACCACACTCCAGAAGTGCTTGAAAAAGAATGGGCCAAAACCATCCGGTCCAGGGGATTTATTATCATCCATGTCTTTGAGAGCCGCCAAAATCTCGTCTTCGGAAAAAGGATAGTCAATAGGGATAGACGATGAGTTGGGATATAAGAGATTCCAATCAATGGGTGGGAGGGGAGCGGAGGGCGTGCCAAGGATGGATCGATAGTAGTTGGTAAAAGGATTCGAGATGTCTGCAGGGTTGGTGAATGGGACAATATCGCGGATAATTTCCGGGATAAAGAGGGATCTAAGTCTACCATTGGCACATTTGTGAAAATAGGATGAGTTCTTGTCACCTTCTTTTAACCATTTGGCTTTAGATCTTTGTTTCTAGCCTATCTCTTCCTGCTTCAGTAATCTCTCAAGCTCCACCTCAAGTTCCAAGAGCTTAACTTTGTCTATATTGCTGAGGGAGACCGCTTCCTCCTGAATATTAAGGGCAAGGACGTCATTTTGAATGTCGGCTATACGTTTACGAAGGGAACCCCAGACAGACTTTGCCCAGGGCTTGAGTAGTTTTCTCAGTGATCTTAGTTTGCTAACTACACGCTCCGTTGCTGAGGTAGATCTGATAGGATAATCCCAGACCCTTTTGATATAATCTTCAAAGGATGGTTCCAGCAGCTAGAGCCTTTCGAATCTAAATGGACGTCTGGGTAAAGGGAGGGAGCTAGTATCAAGAACAATTGGACAGTGATCAGATAGAATCGTGGCAAGACCCGAACAAATAGAAAGTGGATGGATGTCCTCCCAAGAAGGGTTGAACAGAAAACGGTCTAATTTAGAAAAAGAAGGTGAAAGACGTTTATTGGTCCAGGTGAAGTGTCGATTGTTGATTGGAGGCTCAATAAGAGAACATGAGTTGATGAAGGCATTGAAGTCATCTGAATCAGCAGAGAGGTTTCCTGAGCTTCTTTCCTCCGGAAACCTGGTTGTGTTGAAATCACCACCAATAATCCAAGGGCCATTCAAAAAAGATGCGAATTCCGAGCAGCTATTCCAGAGATTTAACCTATCTTGAAGCACGAGAGGACCATAAAGATTCGAAATAAAATAAATTGTGTCGGATTGCATGTGTTTTAAAGCTACATGAAGGACGGAGGGATACGAAATGATTTGACAGAGGGACCAAATGGATTCATTCCACATGGTAATTAGGCCACCTTTAGAACCAATAGAGTTGGAGTGGGCAAAGCCTGTCAGATTGGGGCCACCTAATTGTTTGATTTGAAAAGGACAAGGATCAGATAGCTTGGATTCTTGAATTAAAAGAATATCTAAATTAAGGGGAGACAGAGACTGATATATAGAGTGTCTCTTGGAGGGGTCACCAAGCCCACAAACATTCCATGATACGATTTTCATTGGGATAAGGAGATTCTCTCCTTTTCTAGGGTTTGCATGGCCTCGTGTTGTTCATCAGTTATGGTTACTCCCATGCAACATGCAAGTTTTCTGTTTAGATTAGAGTTAGCAGAAGAAAAAACTACAGTTTTATAAAAACAACCTGTGTGGCCTGGCAAGGATCTGGAGTTTCTGGCACTCCTTCTGACCTGCGCCGGAGTAAGGTCAGATCTATTTGGATGTACGGGCAGCGGGGAGGAAAGTGGAGTCCAATTGGGGTTGAGAGATGTGTTGGAGCCCAAGATGGGAGAAGGCGGGGGTAGAAGGTGGTGGTGTTGCGCAGGGTTGGGGGCAGCGGGGGAGGCCACAGGATGGACGGGCTCCTGATCTTCAATTTCCGGGTTGGACAGTGCTGGGGATTGGTACGGCGACGAGGTAGGTTCGTAGTTCATGGCATCAAAGCGTTCGTCTGAGGAGAGATCCTCTGAAGGAATACCAAGGGGGTCATTGAAACACTTCATATCTCTCTCATAATCCAGCCCCAAACGATAGTTCTCAGGTCTGTTACTTGGGTGGCTGTGATCCCATCTCGAAACTTTGATGAGGTATTCATCATTGTTAAGACGAACTCTATAGGATGAAGAGGAGGGGACACCTTCGAGGAATTGCATTTTGATATAGATCAGTCTACGGTCAAACTCCGACCAGTCACATCGATCATACTCCGTGAATCTGGCTACTGGGTTGATAGCCGAACGCACAGCGTCTGTGTTATATCTAAGAGTCTCTGGAATTCCTCTAACAGATGCCCAGGAGGGGGGTTCAAGGGTAATCTAAGCCGGACGTTCATATTCTGGCCAAGCTTCCAGAAAAATAGTTCCACCAGCCTTGGAAATGATCTTTCTAGTAAGCGCCATATTTCTGACAGAGAAGGAGGGGCAAGCTACCAGGAACCGGTTGTTGTCCAGGAACCAGATCGGCCATTCTTCGTGATTAAAGGCTGTTTGCAGCACCCTGTTCAGCGTCTCAACTGACCAAGCGCCGTCAATAATGGTCGCTGTGATGTAGAGCGACATGTCAGATGTAGCGAAGTTTCGAGGAGGAAGAGAATGGGGAGTGGGAAATGTAGAAGAGTCTCGGTATGAGTGTGTGATGGGAGAGGGAGAGAAACGATTGGGTCTGGGGACTTTATCGATGGGCCCAGACTGAGAGGGAATAAATCGAGTAGGTGGCTTATCACGTGATGTTTCAATATCATAATCAATTGAAAGCGGATGAAAGTTATCACTACAAGGGGAATGATTATTTGGAGAATTCGAAGAGTTTTTGGTAGGTCCCGATGCAGCAAATCTGGAAGGACAGTGGGAGAAATTATGACCAAAAAACCACAACAGAAGCAAATCTTCGGGTCCCTACATTTGGACACCACGTGTCCCGCGCCAGCACATCGGAAACATCTTCTTTTATTTTTTAAAAATTCTACCGTTTGACGGCATGAAACGAACTCCGGGAGAGGGCTCCTACGGTTGAAAAGCTGGGGAGTCGGAAGTATCGGCCTAGGGCTGGGAGTAGCAGCCACCTGCGCGTACGTGCGGGCCTTGCCAGAGCTGGCAAGACCAGGCGATCTGGCTGTAGAGGATTGAAGAGGAAAAGAGAAGCTAGCAGATTTGGATAAAGGGGCCAAACTGGGCCGTGTCTCTTGTGAATGTTTCAAGGACTGACGACGATACCTTGGAGGCACGAAAGCGAAGTCGGAGAAAGAGAGAGAATGGGGACTGGACAAAGAAGCTTGAGAAGGTTTCGGGGATTGACGACGATACTTGGGAGGCACGAAAGCGATGTCAGAGAACGAGAGAGAAGGGGAGAAGAGAGTTGAGGAACGAAGGGGATTGTCAGGCGCCAAATTAATATTAAAACAATTTTGATGCGTTTCGAGCTGCCACGGTCAAATGAAGACTCCAATTGCTACGAAAATTGAAATCTGATAATAACAAACTATTATGGATCCAATGGAACTAGTTTCGTCCAATTCTGAGACTGTTCGAAAATCGGCTAATTTCACTAGTCGATAATTAAATATTAAAATATTCAATTTTCATAAATAAACTTTTAATTCAATTTTAAAAGTTCTATAACATCACTCTAACTCCAACATGATTAGATAAAATTTTACAAATCATTTTTAATCATATTTAACCCAATTTTCAATTATTTCTGTAATTTCAACTATTAAATTATCGATTTAATTATCCAATTAAATCCAATATTCGAAAATAAATTATTCGACTTATAAATTTCACTTATTAATATTTAAATTCAATTAAATATACAAATTTTAATTAACAAAAATTCTGGGTCGTTACAGACTTCCCCCCTTAAAAGGATTTCGTCCTCGAAATTACCAAGTAAGAAAAAATTACAGAATTCATTAACTTTCCAAAACAAACCATTCAATTTAGATTTTTCAAATCTCTTAAGTGTTTAACTTTCCCAAAATTCATAGTTAAACTTCTTACAAAATCTTTACTAAGTTTCCAAATCCAAACTTAGTTTTCAAAAAAATTCCAATTTTCCCAAAAATATTCTAACGCCTTAAATTTTCAAAAAAATTCGCCATAGTCTCCTTTGCGCGGCTCGATCCGAAAAAAAAATGACAGTATATATATCACAAATATACATCTCATCAAGTGATGAGGCATTCCGCAGGGAAAAAAGTGTAAAAGTACGGTATGTAATCCGAGATATGTACCTTATTTATTATTAGCGAGCGTATAACGGTTAATATAGCACGAAAGCGAGCTCCAAATGCGAAGCAAGCACAATCCGCACCTACTAAACACTCAACAAACCATGAGAAACATGCATATATGAAAATAATATCAATATACATCATATAGCAACATAAAAACTACATAATATAGCAAATGCAACTAAAGCAACAAATGCAACCACCAAATCAATATAAATTCACTTCTCATTAATATACATTGAATTGGTTTTCCAATTGATTCATTAACATTGGAATTTTACTAACATTTATTCATATCCAGTTTCAATTAGTTTGCATTTACTAATTTATATTGAAGTTGGTTCATTTCCAAATCAAATTCAATTCTATTCAAATTTATTCACTTCCAATTTGGATTCAATCACATAGCTTTTAATTTCGCCCATTCAATTTCATTAACGCTTAATGAATTATACACAATCAACTAACATTCACATGACAACCAATGTATATTCAACATAACCAAATTATTTAATTTACATTCAATTTGGTCCAATGCTTTTAATTCCAATTGGTTGATATTAAATTGATTCTCGTTCAATTATTCAACTTCCAATAACATTAGCTTTTAATGAATTTACACTTTCATCCATTATCCCATATCAATTTTATTTACATTCAATTGATTAGTTCAATTCATTAGTTCAATTCATCAGTTCAATTGTTAATTCCTTTAACAATATAAAGTTGAATTTCATTTATATAACTCAAGTTCAAATTCTTAATGACTTCACTTCATTGATTCACTTATTAATTTACTTCGACACCAAAATCAACTCCATTCAACTTTACTTAATTTATATTCTCTTTCAAACATTATTTATTTAACTTAACTTAAGTTTCCACTTATAAATTCAATTCAGGTTTCAATTCTAAAGTAAATTCCATTTAACTTCCAATTTTATCAATTCAACTTTGTTTAAATACAACTGAATTCATTTTTTTTCTTAAAGTCGTTAATTAAATTTCATATTTTTATCTTAATCCAAGTTAAATTTCATTTTTTACTCCTCGCTTTAAATTTTAATTTCAAAAATTTCAAATCTAATGACTTCCTTGGTTATATATGCTATTTCAGATTTTATAATCTTATTTGACTATAATGTTATCATTCAAAACATCCAAGTTATATAATAATTTCAGAAAATATTCCTTTTCCCCTCTTTTTTTTATATCAAAATATAATTTGGATGAAATTATTTCATTCATCCCTTCCGAAAACAATATTGTATCGAATTGTGCTATTCAAGTGTTTAGAAACCCCTTCGGCATAGTTGTGCAGACCGTGCTGACGAAGGTTCATATGCCACTCAATAAATCAATCAACATAATATAAAATCATTTTATATTCACTAACAAATACGCGCTCATATCTATTATTATACTCACACTCATTCTAGAGTACTGCTGACTCTATCTCTAATGAGTAATTCCCAACAGAGCTAAGGTTGTCGCTTAACCATAAGCTCTGATACCAAATGTAAAGAACCGTAAATCCGTACTCCTTTGAGCTGGCAACATTCCACAACAACCCAGCCAAAGAGGAACAAATTTACGAGTCTTTAGGGTTAAAGAAGAAGAAAAAGGTAGAAGAAGAGAGAAAGAAAAAGAAAATAACAGAACAATATCAGAATCTCACAATCGCAGCGGAACAACATATAATAGATAAATAAATAATCTTTAAACAAAGAACTATATCAGTTATTACATTACATCATATTACATTACATTACATCATCAGAGTGTACAACAACAAACAACAACAAACAGCGGAAAAGAAATACTATATACTAGTGAATACGCCATGCCATCCAGCTTGCCTCCAGCAACTCCTGAATTCCAGAATATCCTGATAAACCTATTCTTGACTGCCCGTGTGGAAATTGGTGGGCACCCAGAGTTTAGGAAGGGAAACAATAAACTCCGAGTCAGTCATGTGACTGGTGTGAGAACTTAAAACAGTTTATCTTTAAAACAAAGAACAGGATAATTTTAAAATAAATTCGCAATGCTTTTTAGAAAATGAGACTACCATAAGGCCTCCCGCACACGCACACACAATGCAAACACAGAATCAGAGAAGATTTCTCCTTATGATAGTCAAAGATGCTTGATACGCATTATAAAGAAACATTTGATATTACTACTAGTGCATAGTGTAGGAGAAATCATTTCGAAAATAAAGATATAAATCTTAGCCAGCATAGACATTTCGCACTTATACATAGTCATAAATAAATTGTCATAGATCACAGACACAGAGTAATAAAATGCAGCAGAAGTAAATAAATAGTAGGTCATGAAGCTTCTATATAAATATACATCAGTGCTAAGCAAGATAAAAAAGAAGTCTCAATATGATATCAAGTACAAACAGAATCCATCATTGGACTTAACTGAATAACCGGAATCAACTGGATAACTAAAAGCGAAATAGATAGCTTGGTTTTCACATGAAGCTCCAACTCCAGAGGTGACTCTCTAATGCTGTATCACTCAGTCTGACCTGAGCATAAAGCAAAATACAAAACACTCGAGTCAGGACATTCATACTTATACAATGTAAACCAACTCAAGTGAACTGTAATAGAAAGGTACAAGTAACTTAAAGTATGCTTGGGACCGCCCATCCTCTAAGGATCCGTTAAACTATTTACTACGTAGTAATATACGCTATAATAATAGTGTCTAAAGTAAAGTATACTATACTTGAAAATAGCATTAAGGCTTTACATTTTCCACCTTAACACACTTTTATATTCCCATAGTCTATACAATACCATAATCTCCCATGTACTGGGCGTCGTCAGAGGGCGCTCCATAGGTATGGTACAAAACAAAATCGTATAAGGCGCGCTAGGGTATGTGACATGGCACAACTAGGCAATGCCAGGGTAGATATACCAATTACGCTTCCGGACCGGTGGTAACACGTAGCAGCTACTACCGCCCACCTCAAGCCACACCCCCAAAATCAAAAGGGCCCCAATCAATCACAAAGTAACAGAATGGTACCGAAGGAGTGTGTCCGAAAAATGGTGCTACCTTCTTAGCCCGTCGATCGTTCCTGCTTTAACCACCTTATGCCAACTCATGGGAGTTGGGTCCACGTGTATACCTCAAAGGAACGCTGCCACCAACCTACTTCATTCTGGAATCTCCACCATGTACACGGTTGTTAAAGTAGCTATCGGTATGGACAGAGAGTATGCCTATATCTGATCTCGGTCTCTTTAACAACCAACCGTTATTATAACCCATGGATATTTCTTTCAAAATCATTTACACTTTAATACCAAAATATCATATCCATTTCAAAACTAAATACTATATTATTTCCTTTCAAAATCAAATCAAAATATCATTTTTCATTTCAAAAACCAAAGTAATAATATATCCTTTAAATTCCAAAGACCAAATCAATATCTCATTTAAATAAAACCTAAGTTTTCGAATCATTGAATATTCCTTCAATCAATTAAACTCGAAATATTGTTTTAAATCATCTTAAACCAAACGACTTTATAAAGTCATATTCTTAAATCTTCAATTTCAATAAGTTCAAATTTATATATTAAAGACAATTCTTAATTAAATACAATTTCCAATAATTTCATTTCCAAAACCATATTACTTTCAAGTTATTACAACTCTGAAACCAAACACTTTGAAAACATAACACCTTGAAATCCTAACAATTTAGAAATGTTATCATTTGGAATTCATACTGCTTAAAATCACAATATTTAGGAATCATAGCATTTTTGGAATGTAATACTTTCCACTTTGACATTTTATATAACCAAAGTATTTATATACTTACAAATTTTAACATGGTCATTTTATCATAGCGTTATAGTTAAATAAAATTTATTACTGTAATATAAAATTTAAAGCTGAAATACGTATGCTAAGTTAAAAGTACCTTATTAACTTATATTATTATTACAATAAAGAAACTTTATTATTTAATCTTTTAAAATATGCCATTTAGATTAATTACAACTTACATATCAAATGTACGTTTTAACTTACATTTATTAAAATAAAGAGCATTTAACATTTTAATCAATATTACACTAATTAAAACTTACAGTATCAAATGTACGTTTTAATTTGCATTCCTATTACAGTAAAGAGCATTTATTAATTTAATCAATACCACACTAATTAAAAATTTACATGTTTCTTTCATTAATTAGGACTTTACACGTTCCTTTCATTAATTAAAACTTCACATGTTTCTTGCATAAATTAAAAACTTTACATGTTCTCTCATTAATTAGGACTTTACATGTTTCTTGCATTAATTAAAATTTTACATGTTTCTTGCATTAATTAAAAACTTTACATGTTCTTTCATTAATTAGGACTTTACATGTTTCTTGCATTAATTAAAAACTGTATTTCATTTTCTCAATTCAAAATACATCATTTATTATACAACCATACTCATTTCAAAACTAAAGATTGATTGCAATTATCAGGATAGATTTTAAAATTTCATATTAATCAACTTTAATTATTAAATTATTTATCACAAATAAAAATCTTTAAATTGCTATTTAAAACCAAATAAAGATTTTTAAATTACATTTTAAACCAATTATTAGCTTATAACATTTTAACTTATAAAAACCGATATCTCTATATATTTCAGATCTTTAAATCAAATTTTAAGTTAAAATTCCATATAATCCAAAATTTAGAATACTTAATAAATTTTTAGGAAAATATTACGTTAAAAATATTAACCATTGGCATGTATAATATTTTCGAACCTAGGTCAAGTGATACGGATATGTATCATTTCAATCCATAATTTAAAAAGAAAAATCCGGGTTCTATCATTTCAAACCCGCAATCCCAAGAAAAATAAATACAACAAAAATCAATAAAAATCACTCGAGCCTATCATTTCAGCCCATAGTGGTTTTCCTTGCCTAAAGTCCGTTTGGGTATGTATCATTTCAACCCATAGTAATAGGAAACGTGCAGTGTGATAAACAGGAAATAAATATAACAATATAACATATAATATCATAAAAGATGATGTAACAAATATATAAACAGCATTTAACATCATATAATCAATCACAGGCATGTATGAACATAGCACAAAAATTTCTACAATTCACTTGTCATCATTTCACAATTATAAAAGTACGTTGTCTAGAGTGAAAAATCTCACCTTTTTGAAAGCTAGAATCAAAATCAAACACACATCCAAACTCCGCAAAGCACGAAAAGGCACGACAAAGCACAACTATATTTTTTTGAGTGGATGAAGAGTCGGATCCGAACTTGTAAACAACATAATACATAACATATATAAGCAATGATTCAATACAAAAGAATATAGATAAAAATAATGAAAAGATTGAAAATAAAATGACCTATCCTTGATAAATCAAAGCAAGGTGATCAATACATGACTTGGTTAAGATTTATTATCAACTTTGGTGATGTATGATTCCATGATGGTCACGGCTAGGCTTTAGTGGTGAGGAGGAGGTGGTGTGGTCGGCAATAGGTGGAGACCAAACCATGCTTGAAGAAGAACAAAAGAAAGGAGAAATGAAAATAGAAAAAGAAGAAGAGGAAGCCATGGAATAATTAGAGCTTGCTGTATTTTTTTTCTTCACGCAAATTATAATGAGGAGTTTTGAGAATTGTTTGTGTGTGAGTTATCGAAAGAAATACACGGCTAAAGATGGAAGAAAAAAAAGAAACGGCTAAGGAGGATTAAATGATAGGAAATAAAAAGGCATAAGCTAAGGAGAAAATAAACTTGCATATATTTTATTCTAAAATGAAAATGAATATGAGAAGTGGAAAATAAATTTTTGTACGTGAATTGATAAAGTTTCTCACGGCTAGTAGATGGAGTGGTTTGGAAGGCAAGCAAAGAAGTAAATGCTAGGAAATGGAAAAAGCATAATTAAGGAGAAAGGAACGTATATATTTATTCTTAATTGCAAATGAAAATGAGGAGTTTGAAATGAGAAATAAATCTTCTTGTATGTGATTTGTGGAATGATTTCTCACAGCCAAAAAAAATTATACACGGCTATGGTAGGTAATTAAATAGATAGGTAAACAAAAGGCAAGAAATAAAGCAAATGTAACTTATGCCTAATTAAACAAAGTAACGTACGTCTAATTAATTTTTTTCCAAGCCATTAAATAAAAGAATATACACAAATAAGCTCCAATAAATACAATAAAAGCCTAGAGAAATAAAAATAGAAAGATAAAATAGAGGTGGATATAGGAAAAATATAAAATATGTATATAATAAAAGTATAGAAATTTATTGCGTGTAAAACAATGTAATTTATCCAGTTCAAAAAGTATAAGTTTTAAATTCCTAATAAATCCATATTCTTAACTCCATCCAGTTATTCAATCCATTTCATTATACGGTATAATTATCATGGCTTATACCATAGTGCATTAATATTCCTATTTTATCTTAGTTTCAAATAATGTAATACTTAATTCCATTTACTACAATAGATCCAATTATTAGAGATTGAATTTCAATACATAAATTTGATTCAGTTCCAAATCTTTTTATTAAATCCATTACTACTCTACAAACCTAGTTAACCGTTCATACCTTAATATACTCCAATTTAACAACTTCTAAACATTGTATTACATTTCACATTAATGTAACTATTGTGTATATTTATTAAAAATTGACTTCTCATTTCAATTTAAAAGACTAAATAACATGTAACACGTAATAGTTGTCACTATTTACTTTTAACTACATTTATAAGTTTATCGTCTGCAGACCAAAGTTACAATTACTTACAGGACCATGGTCTTACTCAATTTCCCTTCATTATATTATACCTCATTCATAAATTCAACATTTACATTGTTTCAATTTATTGTAATCTCCTTCAATCTATCAATAATTTAGCTTAAATTACATTCTTTACCATTCAAATTAGTTATTACATCCACGTTAAATAACCAATTTCTATTTCTTTTAACATTTTAATTACAAAAATCTTATTAAATCAACTATTTTTAATTACCAAAATTTACAGATTGTTACATGTTGTATTGTGATAATGTAATGTATAAACAGATATAAATCTTTTATTTAAAGATAAGTCGTTTATTTATTATATATTGTTCCGCTGCGATTATGAGATTCTGATATTGTTTCTATCTTCTTCTTCTTCAACCCTAACGATTTGGTATTCCGGCATTCGATTGTTTGGCATTTTATACAGTGGACGTATTGATGTCGGCTTTCGGGCGTCGAAAAAGCGGGTAACCCTAACGATTTGGTTTTCCGGCATTCGATTGTTCGGCATTTAATATAGTGGACGTATTGATGTCGACTATCGGACGTCGAAAAATCCGGTTGTTACATAAAATATAAATATTAATAATTATCTTTTTAAATCATAATACCATTTAACCCTTTAAAACTATTACTACTATAACTAATTTAATAAAATATTTACCTTTAAAATTTTGAATAAATTAAATAATAATTCTCAAAATCATTTTTTTAAAACAGCTTTAAAAACTTCCAATTTACACTTAAAATTCTGCTTTGAAAACGTACGTGGCTTTTCAGGGAAACACGTTATTCTTTCACACCTTTAAAAATAAACCACTATTTATTTTTAAAACAAATTACCCATTCCATTATAAATTTCTACCGTAAATTTATACTTCCAAATATCCACTGATGTCTTATTTCACTTTATAAACCCAGTTTATAAATTCCATAGTTTCATTCCTTTTAAAAAAACACAGTTTCAACACTAAATCAATTTCCAAATTGAATTCCAAAATTAACTCCCTTTTAAAATAAATTCCTTTACTTATCCAAATTTAGTTCAAAACCCATTAATTCCATATTCACTCCTTTATTCAGATTTAAAATCTTATTTAAAATCTAAAATATTAATTTCAAACTAAATTTTAGAATTCTCCCTTTATTTCTCACAAAGCGTTTAAAATTCGAATTTTAAATAAATTCTTCAACTTTTAAACCATACTACTTAAGTTCTCAAAAATCCATTTATTTCCATTTATTGAAAAAAATCTTTTTCCCTATAGGATTTCAAAAATCAACCTTTATCCTTTCCAAATTCCTTCTTTTAATTCATCTGGTTCTCTAAAATTATTTTACTTAAAATTCTCTATTTTAATTTCCTTTCAAAAATCCAATTTTTATATTTCTAGTAACTTAAAATACCAAAATATATTCGGCCAAACCATAGCCTTCCATAATTTCAATTACCAATATAATCATTCACAGATTATCAATAAAACATATCACAACATATGAAATAAATTCAAACATTTGAGGAATCTAGTTGGATCCCTCCAACCTGTTTCTCTGCATCCATAGATGTTCGCACAATATAAAATAGCAATTCCACTTCGAGGTGGAATATCGCAGTATATGGGGTCATCGGCTATTATGCGGGGCGCATAGGGTCTCATCCGCTATATAATGCACGAAATTAATCACCCCAATATATATATATATATGTATGTATGTATGTATATGTATATATATATCACTACTATATAAAGTATCACCAACAGATAAATTATTAAATTCATCCAAGCACATCCAATAATTTAAATTTATTCATTTAAATTAACTAGGCAAACCAAGTGAGTGATAAGATCTCACCATTGCTTTTATTTTGGAATCCATTCCCATCTCGACTCGGTCTCTTCACGATTTAAGACCTTGTATAAATATTTATACAATTTATTAATATTCTTAATAAAATGAACAATTAATTATCCTTTCTAATAAATTTAATTAACTAAGAATTCAATTAGAACATCTTCCCTATAAAATCTTTTAGTGACTATAATAAATTAAATAGGTTAATCACCAAAATATATATCTATCTTTAGTAACTAAATAGCTAAATAAATTAATCACCCTAAATACACATCTTTAAAATAACAAGTAAATTTGAATTGTGCATATGTATATTTTTTTTTGAAACATATATATATATATATATATATATATATATATATATGAAGTAATCTATGTTGATAAAATCTAATTTTTGTATAATTCCTAATTTTTTCCAAAATCCATAAAATTCCTGTCTAAACATTTTTTTACTACATAAATATCTTACTATTAATTTATACATACATGCATATATATATATATATATATATATATATATATTTCTTCTTGAGTCAAAACTTTTTAAAGTTCCTATTTAAACCTATATATATATTTATTTATTTCCTTTCTCTGCCTACAACTAAATTAAAATCAATTACAAAATTATACCTTACTGCCCTCCTGTGAGTATCGCCTCGAACTTGAAAACGACAATCCAGATCACGACGAATGCATCACTATAGGCTTCCTCTATTGTTGCCAGCACTCGACTTCCTCCCATCAATGTCGCCTTTCCTCCAAATTACCCACCATGGTCGCGAGCCCATTACCAACCCTAAATCAATCACGAGCTTCCAGCTTCATTTGAAAAGATCGATCCTCCCAACGCGACCAGAACTGAGAAGCTCGACCACATCCTTGCAAGCCCCCAAACACGCGCCCCTGCGTGACTCGATTCATAATCGAAGCTTACATATCGGCTTCGATTTATTATTTTTTTAAATCAATCGAGACAACAATTACATTCTTATCTCGTCGCCATTTTTTTTCTAAAGAGGAATTTTAACTGAATTTGAATTTTCGAAATTTTGTTTTCTTTTGAAGAGAAGCTCGACCGCTTACTAATTTTTTTTTATGAATATGATCAGGAATTAATCCCTTCCATGTTTTATAAAAATCCTATTTTATTAACGCGAGGACGTGTGTTTCACGACGAAAGACATATGCTGTTAAAGATGGAAATGTGTTTAATTTGTCCGTTGTGCATGAATATATATATATATATATATATAATTTTAAATTCAAATTCAAATCGTCTCGATTTTCGCAACTCACAATCTCCATCTCCAATCGAGACGTGCCGCTAGGCGCTCATAAGAATGCGATGGAAAAGGTTCCGGGGCCTAATTCGAAAGTATGGAGAAGATATCTTTTTGGACCTTATTATTATACTGAATTTTTGATTTAATTTTAGTGCATTTACTTACCGTACTGCAAAACGACAACTCCAAACACTACAAAAATTTAAATTCAATAATAATACAATATTATGGATCCGATGGAACCGGTTTCCTCGATTTCTGAGACTGTGCCTCGAAAGGCTATTTTTAAATATCGATTTAAACAATATATTTTCGAAACTTAATAAAACACTTCCAAGTTCAATTCTGAAGCTTCCATTATCTTCAGTACTATTAATATAAATTTTATAAGCCCTTGAAATTATTTTTAACAGACTCGAAATCTCAAAATTCATATTTTACCTGATTTCCAATAGTTTAATTCAATAGTTTGTTTGTCAAACAATTAGTGATATTTGAAATTCAAGTTAAAGTAAATTTCAAATATTTAAAATCAATTAAATATTTCAATTTCAAATATCTAGAATTATGGATTGCCACATTCATCCCCCCATAAAATAATTTCGTCCTCGAAATTACTAGTTAAGAAGAATGGTCCACGACCCGTTACTATTTTCCTAATCCAAATAGTTTTTAACATATTCCCAAAACCCAATAGTTTCAACTTTCTAAAACAATTTTTATTAAAGACATTATCATTCTTACTAACTTCCCAATCTCAACCCTAAGTTCGAAACAATATTGTTTTCTTAACAATTCAAATTTAAATTTAAATCCAAATTTCTCAAAAAAATTCTAACTCGCTAACTTTTCGAAAAATTTCGCCAGCGTCTCCTTTGCGCGGCTAGCTCGTTACAACTACAAAATGCCTATACGGGGCCCCAAATTTCAAAAGAAAACAAAATGCCAAGTGGATAGATAAGAAAATCATCAAATTTCATACAGAAATTTAAATACATACCTCTATGTTGAAAAATTCAAATTTATCTTCAGAAATCAAAAACATCCATTTATCCTTTGCCTTTAGATACCTGTACTTATTTACCCATAATGTTTACTAGTACAGTCAAATTTATTTTACTCATCTCTTTTAAAAAATTCAATATTCATTTTATTAAAGCCCGTACGATGTTTGTATATCATCCTTACGCAAATACCAAATTCGATCGTTCAGTCGATCACACAATTTCACTTCCGAACTAGTATCGTCCACCCGACTTCCTAGTGCGGACTCAGATCTGGTTTCTTGATCAGAAACCGTCATTCTCTTTGCATAGCCAAAAACTATGTTAGAGAATTCCCAAAATCAACCAAAAATCCATATCCAGGGTTCGCCATCGAAAATCGAGTGAAAAATCCCAACTCGGATTAATATGACTATCTCGAAATTCTATGCTCGAAATTGGATCAAATTGCTATGCGAATAAAGTAATATACGTATGTCCCACATATTTATTTCTAATTGATTATTAGCTATATCAATTCTCTTTTATTCACATTTATATTGATTTCTATCCAAAATTTTCATTTCCTACACTTTTATTTACTCCATTCAAATACTTACTTAGTATATTTTCCCAATTCTAGATTTTACTTTAGAATTTCACCATTTATTTCTTAAGTTCAATATAAGTATTTTATACACTTCTTATATTTATATTCTACTTCATCACTTTGGTTTTATGTTCATTTATATTCACTTGCATTTCAGTTTCATTTGAATCCAGTTTATCTTAAAATTTTGAATACTGAAATCAACTATCCTTCATTCATATCTAATCATATCATCATTTTATTTGACTCAAATTTTCAATCCCAATCTGAATTCAATTTTTTACCTTTAATTCTTAATTTATTTCCAAATCAAATTAAATATTCAATTTTATTCACCCTTCCTCAAACCCATTTCTTTAATTAGTTCCACTTACTAATTTATTTTTAAATCTTAATGGTTTTTAATTCCAAATTTAATTTATTTTTAGTCTACTTTGACTTAATTCCATAACTTTACTTTACTTACACAATTTTAAATTAAATATCAGCACAATATTCATTTTCAATTTATTTTCTTGTCCACTTAAATCAATTAGTTTGCTCATAAATTTTATTTCAGTCCTTTGTATTATTTAGTCCAACCCAAATTAATTCTTCTACTCCACCTTATTCAACACAATTCAAATTTAATTCCAATATTTAGCTTGAATTCCGTTTACTTTATTTAACTCGATTCAATTACATTCCATTTCCATTTAACCTGTTAGGCTTAAATTTCTCGTTCCAATTAATCTTTCCAAACCTTTATAATTTTTTTAAACATATAAATATTCCATAACCATTTTTAAATAAGATTCTAGAGTTTAAATAATCACTTAAGTATTTCAAAATCATTTTTTTTTGAAATCAATTATATCAAAAATCAAACTATTTCAAAATTAAACTCAATTTTGCAAATATTCCCAATTCAAAACATTCGGGTAGCAATTCTTCCCTTGGAAACTCAAAAATGAACACTGATGATGTCGCGATCATCATCGGAATTATTTTCTAGTGACCAAAAAGTGTTTAGTGCTTTCATCCCTTTAAAAACATTTTCCAAATATTTTTAAATTCCAAATCTCACCAGATTTCATATCCAATTCAAAAATATTTTCCCCAAATAATATCACCATTATTTTTCCAAAACCTTTGAAAATCATTTTCAACTCGAAGGAATTTGATTTCCAAAATTTCAATACCAAATCCATTTAGTTCTTATTCCAAAAATTACTCTGGCATCTTACTTTAATTTATAAAACTCATTTATAAACTCACATTACAAATTTCATTCTATTAATGAATTTATTTTCTTATCCTTTGGTTATTACCTTAATTTCTTATTCAATTTCCATACAACAATGATAATAATTTAATATTATCATTTTTTAACAACCAAGCAACCATATATAACTATAATAATTTACGGAAAATCATTTATTTTATACACGAAAATAATTTAGGTAAAATTATTTCATTTGCCCTATTTGAAAACAATACCGTGTTAGTTTATCTCATTTAAGAGTTGAGAAACCCCTATCAATAACATGGCGTTCCATACATCGACCAGAATTCATAAACACTCAACCGATAAGTCAACACTATATAATAACAATTTTTATATTCGCTAATAAATACGCGCTCATATCTATTAATACACTCAAACTCATTCTAGAGTACTACCGACTTTATCTCTAATTAGTAATTTCCCCACCAAAGCCTACGTATATCGCCAACCTAAGCTCTGATACCAAATTGTAATGACCCGATTTTTCGACAACTGAAAATTGACATCAATACGTCCACTGTATCAAATGCTGAATGATCAAATGCCGAAAAACCGAACCGTTAGGGTTAAAGAAGAAGGACATAGAAGAAGAAATAGAAACAATATCAGAATCTTACAATCTAGGGGAACAATATATAATAGATAAACGAATAATCTTTAAACAAAAGAACTATATCTGTTTTTACATTACATCATCAGAGTACAACATCAACAAAGCACAACACTAGGCAGTTATGATAACTTGTCCACATGGAAACTGAATTAGCCGCAAACCATGCACAGCGGATAATACATCATATACGTGTGATACGTCTCGTCATCCAGCTTGTCCCCTGATCTCCAAAGCATACTTTCTTGACTTAGTTCCAAATCCTACTGATAACCAAACTCTAGGCTGCCCGTATGGAAAATTAGGGGCACCCAGAGTTTAGAAAAGGGAACAATAAACTCCGAGCTAGTCATAGGACTGGTGTGAGATTTAAAAACAGTTATTTGTACAAAAAGAAATCCGTTCATGCTTTTGGAAAATGAAGCTACCATAAGGTCTCTCGGCACACACTCAAATGGAATTGCACACATGGGGAAGGTTTCTCCTTATAGTAGTCAAACATGCTTGATACGCGAAAATCCTTTTGATATTATTATTAGTGCATAGTGTGGAAAAACATTTGCAAGTAAAATATTAATCTTAGCTAGCATACGTACCATTATAATATACCTACTATAGCTACCATGTTAAGTAGCAGGTTCTACAACAAAACCTAAAGGGCTCGTATTGATTGTTTGGATTTCCAACAAACGGTCAAGGCTAAGGAACTTCTTTTATCTGAATGGGTACACCTCTCGAAGGATGTCCCGAGAACCTAACCGGATCTCTACAACACGAGGTCGGGTTACTTCTTTAACTAGTTAACTAACTGTCACGAGTATGCCATCCCTCGGTCATAACCGACTTCAACTGAGGCGCCTCAAATACCAACAACCACATAAGTAAAATATCTAGGCTTCATACCAGAATACCACTTTTTATCCACATAAGTAAAATATATGGACTCCATACCAGAATACCACTTTTTATCCAGAAGGAAATGTACATACCATAAAGGGCGCGATCCCCATAACCTTGCTGCATCCTTTCCTATTTCGACCATTTTCCAGGTGTGAGGTTCGATGAAGTCTCGCCCCACAAAACTACGCTTTTCACAAAATCCATGCTTCGATCAACCAATGCTCAGCACTTAGCATACCACATTACCAAATTGGGAATATATCACTAGTAACCATCAACTACATAACCTCAAAGAAGGGTGTTAAGCTAAGAGAATAAATTCTCCGCCACCAAACAGAAATGTATTTGATAGAAACCAGCTTTATATCTCAAAGCGTAATGTCAGACATACATCCATACAAGTCCATTCTGGGTCTGAATGGAATCAAAGACACTTCGTCCAATTAAGGAAAAAGTCCTTGCAAATCCGGATATCCCCTAATCACGTCCGAATTACCCATCACATAGGGTAATCTCTATACCGGTCGGTGCAGAGACAATCAACAGGCAATCCTCTCATTTTCGAAAATAACCGGTCTTCAACCACCGTCTTTAAATGCAATTCCATTCCATCGTATCATTATTCGGAATGGGTTTTATGACTTAATGTCCTCCCCCGGCTTATCCGAATAATGAGAGCTTATTATAAAATATGTGGATACAAATTTCCATTTTTAATCTTTTTAACAAAAGATCCACCTTTAAGATTCGATGTGGTTTTCGGATAACCATTTGGAATCCGACCCCCAGTCTCATTGAAATTCAAATGTCATCTTAAAGGCCAATATTGATAGTCGGTTATTTGACTATCAAATCACATCCATAAACAACCATCAGATTTAAATAATTTCCTAAATTATTTATTTCAAAATATCCTCGCAAGATATAAATTTTTCTACACTTTAACCCTTTTGAAAATAGTTTTCAAATCACTTTCCTCTCACGGAATAAATTCCAAATATTTTTTATTTCCACGAAAATCACCAAGACAAAGTGCTTTAGATTTAAAATAATTTAAATCACTTTATCTAAAACTATATATGCTTTAAAATACTTCGAATAAAAACTATTTAAAAAAATTTATTTAAAATACCAATTATGAAATTTAATAATAATTTTTCATGTAAAACTTAAGCCAAAAAAAATTTAAAAATAAAGGTTATTGAATTCTATACAAGTTTTCCAAATAAAAACTTTAGCCAAACTATATTTAAAATAAAACTACTTTATAAAATATAAATATTAATAATTATCTTTTTAAATCATAATACCATTTTACCCTTTAAAATTATCACTACTACAACTAATTTAATAAGATATTTACCTTCAAAGTTTTAAATAAATTAAATAATAATTCTCAAAAACATTTTTTTAAACAACTTTAAAAACTTCCAACTTATACTTAAAAATTTGCTTTGAAAACGTACTAGGCTTTTCCGGGAAATACACTTTTCTTTCACACCTTTAAAAATAAACCACTACTTTTTTTTTTTAAATTACCCATTCCATTATAAATTTCCACCGTGAATTTATACTTCCAAATATCCACTGATATCTTATTTCACTTTATAAACCCAGTTTATAAATTTCATAGTCCCGTTCCTTTTAAAAAACACAGTTTCAACACTAAATCAATTTCCAAATTGAATTCCAAAATTAACTCGCTTTTAAAATAAATTCCTTTACTTATCCAAATTTATTTCGAAACCTATTAATTCCATGTTTACTCCTTTATTTAGATTTAAAATCTGAAATATTAATTTCATACCAAATTTTAAAATTCTCCCTTTATTTCTCACAAATCATTTAAAATCCGAATTTTAAACAAATTCTTCAAATTTTAAACAATACTACTTAAGTTCTCAAAATCCATTTATTTCCATTTATTAAAAAAATCTTTTCCCCATAGGATTTCAAAAATCAACCTTTATCCTTTCCAAATTCCATCTTTTAATTTATCCGGTTCTCTAAAATTATTTTACTTAAAATTCTCTATTTTAATTTCCTTCCAAAAATCCAATTTTTATATTTCTGATATCTTAAAATACCAAAATATATTTGGCCAAACCATAGCCTTCCATAATTTCAATTACCAATATAATCAATCATAGATTATCAATAAATCATATCACAGCATATGAAATAAATTCAAATATTTGAGGAATCCAGTTGGATCCTTCCAACCTGTTTCCCTGCATCTACAGATGTTAGCACAATATAAAATACCAATTCCACTTCTAGGTGGAATATCGCGATATATGGGGCCATCTGCTATTATGCACGGCGCATAGGGTCTCATCCGCTATATAATGCGGGAAATCACTCACTCTAATATATACATATATATATATACACACACACACACTACTATATAAATATCACCCAATAGATAAATTATTAAATTCATCCAAACACATCCAATAATTTAAATTTATTTATTTAAATTAACTAGGCAAACCAAGTGAGTGAGAAGATCTCACCTTTGCTTTTGTTTTGCAATCCATTCCCATCTCGACTCCGTCTCTTCACGATTTAAGACCTTGTATAAATATTTATACAATTTATTAATATTCTAAATAAATTGAACAATTAATTTCCTTTCTAGTAAAATTAATTAACTAAGGATTCAATTAGAACATCTTCCCCTTAAAATCTTTTAGTGACTATAATAAATTAAATAGGTTAATCACCAAAATATATATATCTTTAGTAACTAAATAGCTAAATAAATTTATTAAATACATTAATCACCCTAAATACACATTTTTAAAATAACAAGTAAATTTGAATTGTGTATATGTATATTTATTTATTTATTTGAAACTTATATATATATATATATATATATATATCCATAAGAAATAATCTACGTAAATAAAATCTAATTTTTGTACAACTCCTAATTTTTTCCAAAATTCATAAAATTCCTATCTAAACATTTTTTTACTGCATAAATATCTTACTGTCAATTTATATATATATATATATATATATATATATATATATATATATATATATATTCTTCTTGAGTCAAAACTTTTTAAAGCTCCTGTTTAAACCACATACATATATATTTATTTATTTCCTTTCTCTTCCTACAAAAAAAATTCCCAAATTGAAAATAAATTAAAATCAATTAAAAAATTATACCTTACTTCCCTCTTGTGTGTATCGTCTCGAACTCGTGAACGATAATCCAGATCGTGACAAATGCATCACTATCGGCCTCCTCTGTCGTTGCCAGCATGCGACTTTCTCCCATCAATGTTCGCCTTTCCCCAAAATTACCCATCACGGTCGCGAGCCCCATTACCAACTATAATCAATCATGAGCTTCCAGCTCCATCTGAAAAGCTTAAGCCTCCCAACATGGCCAGAACTGAGAAGCTCGACCACATCCTTGCAAGCCCACCGGCACACGCGCCTGCGCGACTCGATTCGTACTCGAAGCTTGCCTATCGGCTTCGATTTATTATTTCTTTAAATCGATCGAGACAATGATTACGTTCTTATCTCGTCGCCATTTTTTTAAAGAGGAATTTTAACTGAATTTGATTTTTCGATTCGTTTTCTTTTGAAGAGAAGCTCGGCCGCTTACTTGTTTATTTATTTTTATTTTTTGATGAATACGATCTGGAATTACTCCCTTCCGTGTTTTATAAAAATTGTTTTTTATTAATGAGAGGACGCATGTTTCACGACGAAAGACTCGTGCTATTAAAGATGGAAATGTGTTTAATTTGTCTATTGTGTATGAATATATATATATATATATTTAATTTTGAATTCAAATTCAAATCGTCTCGATTTTCGCAACTCACGATCTCGATCTCCAATCGAGACGTGCCGCTAGGCATTTATAAGGTTATACCCCTATTCCGAACGCGATGGAAAAGGTTCCGAGGCCTAATTCAAACATATGGAGAAGATAGTTTTTTGGACCTTATTGTTATACTGAATTTTCGATTTAATTTCAGCGCGTTTACTTACCATACGACCAAACGACAATTCCAAACACTATAAAATTTAAAATCCGATAACAATACAATATTACGGATCCAATGGAACTAGTTTTGTCGAAATTTGAGACTGTGCCTCGGATGACTATTTTTGAATATTGACTTAAACAATATATTTCAAAACTTAACAAAACACTTCCAAATTCAATTCTGAAGCTTCTATTATCTTCAATAATATTAATATAAATTTTATAAGCCCTTGAAATTATTTTTAAAAGACTTGAAATCTCAGAATTCATATTTTACCTGATTTCCAATTGTTTAATTCAATAGTTTATTTGTCAAACAATTAGTGATATTTGACTTCATGTTAAACTAACTTTCAAATATTTAAAATCAATTAAATATTTCAATTTCAAATATCTAGAAATTCTGGGTCGCCGCAAATTGAATCAATTTAATGGGAATGAAAATTGAGATGGGTTGAAATGGGAGATTGAACAGTTTGGCTCTGAACTATTTTCAAACAAATTATTTTAATATAAATCATTTTGAATCTATTCCCTTAAATATTTAGACTATTATGATTACTATACAAACCTTCCTTTTTTAAAACTCAAACAATCTTATATTAACTAATCACTATTTTACAACTACTTTACAACTAATTGCTATTTTACAACTATTTTGCAACTATCCAACTATTCTACAACTATTTAACTATTTTACCACTATTTTACAACTACTTAACTATTCTATAGCTATTTTACAGTTAATAACTATTTTACAACCACTTAACTGTCTTAAACTTTTCAAAGCTATTTTCTAAATTTGAGCTGGCCAGAGCGCAAATTGTTTATAATTAAATACCAATTGAGATAAGAATTGAAGTGACAACCCAAATGGAAATTGAAGCAATTGTGAATAAGTGAATATAAATCAAAATGATTGTGATTAAAAAAATTGATTTATCTGATAATCAATGAAGATAAATACGTAGGATGTACGTATATTATTCTATTCGCATAACGATTTGATTCAGATTCGAGCACAAAATTTCGAGATGGTATATCGATCTGAGTTGAGATTTTTCACTCTATTTTCAGTGGCGAACCCTGGATAAGGATTTTTGATTGATTCTAGAAATTCTCTATCATAGTTATGGCTATGCAACGAGAATGATGGTTTCTGATCAAGAAACTAGATCTGAGTCTGCACTAGGAAGTCGGGTGGACGATACTAGTTCGGAAGTGAAATTGTGTGATCGAGTGAGCGATCGGATTTGACATTACGTACGGATGATATATGTACATTGTACGTGCTTGAATGAAATAGATATTGAAAATTTATAAAAGAAAAGTAAAAATGATTTTGAAACGGAAAAGTATATTTTGAGAAATATATGATGAATAAGAGTGGAAGTTGGATATCACTATAACTGAAACTCATTTTATAAAAAGTAAGTAATGTGGCAAATAACTTTTTAAAGAAAATCAAATTTGAATGTTGATTTGGCAAAGATAAAGTTATATATATTTTTTATATATGATAAACTCCGCTTGTTGGATCTATAACCAGAATAAAAGATCTTTGAAAAATATTTGAAGTATTAAAAGGAATTTATATAAGTGGGAAGTGATCCAAAAATATTTTTTTCTAGTTAAAACAATAAATTTATATATATATATATATATATATATATAAATGATTTTATGAAATTGGGATTTGTATGTGATACGTATAAGAGTATGATTTGAAAGATACTATATGTGTATAGTATAAAATGTTTTAAGAATGTTGTGGGGAAAAAGGCGCTCCCATTGAGAGTTGAAACTTGTAGTAGGAGATCCACGGGGTGGTTCTGCCTTGAACCCTAATGGGGGTTCTAAATTTTGATCCCAAAGGATGTCTGGACTAAACTGTAGTTCCTGAGGATTGTGATTGGGGTAGCGAAAGTCGAGGGTGCTGATGCCTGCAGAGACATTGGAGTTATGTTGTGATGGTAGTGTAACTCGGTGTTAATACCATCTACTGCCTTCCATAGTGGAAGTCGAGGGGCAATGATTGCCTAAAGTCTACATATGATTTTGCAGGGAGAGCGACATAACATCGATAGACTGCAATCTACGAGGACATAGCGAAAGTCGTGTGGCAGTGAGTGCCTACAGACTACATTGGGACTCGACTGATGTAGTCTGCGATCTATGTGGTGAAGTTTCATTTGGCAACGAAATTCGAAGGCGTTGATGCCTACAGTTACATAATTTTTTCCGTGATGGAAACGTAACCCTGGGTGTAGCCCGATCTGTGGTGGTTCCATGGTGAAATCGTGGGGTGAGGATGCCTACAGTTTTCTATGGTTTCGTCGGGATGGCGACGTAATCATCGGGCTAACTGCGACCATGGAGGGGGTGATTATTTCCAAAGCATTATCACAAAAATGTTTTCTACATTTTCACAAATGTTTTTCTAAGTATTTTCACTGGTGTTGAAAACGGGTACTTATAGGTTTTCAGTCCTACACCTGATTAATATATGACCGAATTTCTTTGAGAACAAGGATGGACTTGTTGAGACATCGAGTTATAAAAAGTATTTTTATATAAAAGCTATTTTGGTAATATTATGAAATTTTTTTAAAGTATTTTAAGTGTTTGAAATTTTGAAATAAAAGGGTAAAAGAGTTAAAAACGTTTAAAGAATAATTTAACTGATAATAAACATTATAATTTAAGCTCTTGCTTCGTTCCTTTTCAAGGACGAAAAGTTATAAAGGGGAGGGATGTGATGTCCCGGATTTTTTAACGTCTATTAATTGGGTAATTAACTGGTTTAAATCATTGAAACGTTAATTTTATTAGTCAAACAAATAAATTTTTGATAATGGAAATATCTGAACAAATATAAATTGATTTGAAAACTATAACAAATGTTGAATTATAAATCTTTGGAAACGATAAATCTTATAATTAATAAATAGATAATATATTTCACCAGTTAAATTCAAGAATATGATATCCATAATTATATAAGTAGATATATACAAGCTATATAGTATATATAAGTATATAATTGTGCATGTATGTATTTATGCCCATATGAAATAAAATACAAGAGAATATTGTATAAAATGTATAAGTAAATGTGTGTGTGTGTGTGTATAGATGTAAATATATGTATACATACACCCTCGTCTACATACTTCTAATATAATTTTTAAATTTAAACTCTACATTTTAAAACATTTGAGATAAGTATATATATATATAATTAGTAATTAAATGTTAATAACTTAAGTTTAAAATTAAAATAGGAATAAATAAAAAGAAAATATGAAACTTAAAAATATAAATTTATGCATATGGACATTTGTGGGCTTAAGAAGACATATGCATACAAGTGTCAAAATGGATTTCTTCATATATAAAAAATGATTTAAAGAGAGAACCAAGACTATGTACATGCAGCTTACTTTTACACATATCTCAACTTCTTTCTTCTTTCATTTTTAAAACAATAAAACAAAAACCAGAGAAGAAAAGAGAAGCTAAATAACATCACCATTTTCTCAACTGAACAAGTATAGCAAAGCAGAATTCAACTTAAACAAAGTAGATTAGAGTAGATCAAGAAATCAAGTGCAGTTTTTCAAACACAAATCTGGGTTGCTCTGTTCAAAATTTTACAGTGAGTAGATTTAACTTTTCATACTGTAAGCTATAATTATATGCTTGATCATGGAATGGGAGTGTTGTTCGTCATGTATGCTTGATGCAGAAACACAGATGCACTTATATATGTGTGCATACCCAGTGTTATAACCACGGAAACTCACAATGACATGCACATCATCTTTTCTGTCATGTAATTTTTGAATAAAACTGTCAAGTCTAACTTCCAAATTTCTTGTCTCTCACTCTAGTTTGTTTTAAGCGGTGATGTAAAAAGAGAAATTATTTGTTTTCTTGTGTTCTTTGTTTGAAAAATGGTTCTAGTGGATATTAACAAATATAGAACATAAAAGGAGTGATATACAGAGGGTAACCCAGTATAGCAGGAAATTCAAACATCATAATTTGTGTTTTTATTCGTATAAATGAGTTCAGCATTGAAAATGATAAATTTTGGTGGTTGTATTATGATTTTTTGTGATGTAAATAACAAGATAATGGAAGATAAACGTTTTTGGGTCATGGATCAAATTCCGGCAAATGCGTTAATGTTGGGGGTCGAGGTTTGTTCGAAAGGAAGCGGTGGAGATGGGGAATAAGGGAAAACATTTGAGATAAGTATATATATATAATTAGTAATTAAATGTTAATAACTTAAGTTTAAAATTAAAATAGGAATAAATAAAAAGAAAATATGAAACTTAAAAATATAAATTTATGCATATGGACATTTGTGGGCTTAAGAAGACATATGCATACAAGTGTCAAAATGGATTTCTTCATATATAAAAAATGATTTAAAGAGAGAACCAAGACTATGTACATGCAGCTTACTTTTACACATATCTCAACTTCTTTCTTCTTTCATTTTTAAAACAATAAAACAAAAACCAGAGAAGAAAAGAGAAGCTAAATAACATCACCATTTTCTCAACTGAACAAGTATAGCAAAGCAGAATTCAACTTAAACAAAGTAGATTAGAGTAGATCAAGAAATCAAGTGCAGTTTTTCAAACACAAATCTGGGTTGCTCTGTTCAAAATTTTACAGTGAGTAGATTTAACTTTTCATACTGTAAGCTATAATTATATGCTTGATCATGGAATGGGAGTGTTGTTCGTCATGTATGCTTGATGCAGAAACACAGATGCACTTATATATGTGTGCATACCCAGTGTTATAACCATGGAAACTCACAATGACATGCACATCATCTTTTCTGTCATGTAATTTTTGAATAAAACTGTCAAGTCTAACTTCCAAATTTCTTGTCTCTCACTCTAGTTTGTTTTAAGCGGTGATGTAAAAAGAGAAATTATTTGTTTTCTTGTGTTCTTTGTTTGAAAAATGGTTCTAGTGGATATTAACAAATATAGAACATAAAAGGAGTGATATACAGAGGGTAACCCAATATAGCAGGAAATTCAAACATCATAATTTGTGTTTTTATTCGTATAAATGAGTTCAGCATTGAAAATGATAAATTTTGGTGGTTGTATTATGATTTTTTGTGATGTAAATAACAAGATAATGGAAGATAAACGTTTTTGGGTCATGGATCAAATTCCGGCAAATGCGTTAATGTTGGGGGTCGAGGTTTGTTCGAAAGGAAGCGGTGGAGATGGGGAATAAGGGAAAAATGGTGCATGGCTCTCTAGCGAAGTAGGGTGTCGAGACAAGGTGGAAGTAGGGTTTTGCGTTGTCTCGGTTACAAGGCAATGGCGGCATAGGGGAAACAAATGCGATGTGCACATGTAGAGGAGGAGGTGGAGGCAAGGTTGGCGAACCTCTTAGCAAAGACTGGTGGTGAACGATGGGCATAGGTGGCGTGGGTGAGGTGTCCATTTTCATGCTGTTTTGGGTCAAAGGGGTAAATTGTGAAGCAGGGATGAAACTGGAGTTCTGGGTAGTCAGGTGGACGGAGGGGGTTGTCGTCGATCGATCGGAGGTGTCGATGTTGGTCGGAGCGAAGTCGTTGCGGCGTGTATGTGCACGCGTATCAAGTGTGTCGGCCTTGTTCTGCTGTAGAATAGGTTAGAGATAGAAGAGGAAAGAAATAAGGGGTAGGGTGGAAGTAAGATGGGCCGGAAGATGGGCTAGGGAACTAGGAAAGAAAAAAATTAAAGAAAACAAAAAAGAAAGATAAAGGAAAATAAAAGAGAAGAAAAAGGAAAAAGGAAAAGGAAAAAGTAAAGGAAAAGAATGGAAATTATAATAAATAGAAGTGGAAAGAGAAAGGCATGGAATTCATTTATATATATATATATATATATATATATATATATATATATATATACTGGCTTATATTTCCTTTAACCATAAATCTAATCTTCGTTTTAAATCCGTAAGTTAAGTTCGGTGATATTTTACAAATTAATGAATTTTTTTTTATTGTAATAGCATTTTATAATATTTATTATTCAATAAAGTGTTTAATTTGAAATTAATTGGGTTAAATATAAATGAATATGGTTAATCAAAGTGAATTTAAATCAAGTGTAAATCGTTGGGATATGGTTTATAGATCGTTAATTGGGATAGCGATCTATATCTTTGCTTAATTCCGTGGGATATTGGTTTTCAAAATTAAAATAATGAGATAAAACAACGATACATTTATTTGAAATAAGAATCTATAATAAATTCCCGTATTTGAATATTGTCACCCTGAATGATAATTTGTTTATTTTAAACAAGTAACCTTTTTAAATCCGTTAATGGTATTCGAAGAGACCGGGATCGGATATCAGCGATATTTGGGACCAATTCGATTCAATAATCACTATCAATATTTACGGGTTTGATCATGGAATCACAAAGGCTAGTTTGAATAAAATGGGTGATCTGGGTCATTTTAAGTAAGTAGTTATATCCATATATTATCAGAATATTGATGAATTTTCTGTAAAGGTGTTGGTTTTAAATCTGATAAAAACTAGTCAGATACGAGTTACCTTGGGTTCAAAGAAGTTTGATAACTTTAGTATTTCAAGTTATATGTGTTTACTCACACTGGTTTCTAGCCTGACTCGGGTGTTACTTTATTGTAATGCTTAGGTCAGACCGAGTATTACAGATTTTTAGGTTAGGACGTTCTGGAGCTTAGGAGTCGAGCTGGATGGCAGGGACGTATTGATTATTTCCGCTGCGAAGTAAAGATTGTCTAGACTGGATTTAGGGACAGGTTATTATAACTGTCCAGTTTATTTGTGAATGATTATTCTCTGAGAAATTGTATATAAGTTGACATTTACAGCTTTCTTCGTGTAAATGCTGTTATTTGTATATTATATTTTGATCCGCTGCGATTGTGAGATTCTATGATGTTGTTTTCTATTTCTTCTTCTACCTCTTTTGCTTCTTAACCCTAACAGTCTGGTGTTTCCAGCACTCGATTGCTTGACACTCTATATAGTGAACATATTGGTGTTGAATTTTCGAGGTCAAAAATTCCAGGGTGCTACAAAATCCTTAATATGAGCACTCTATCGAAAGAGAAACCATTATCTTAATCCAATGAAAGTGGTTTCAAACTTTAATTCGGCTCCTATTAATAGTTATAGGCCTTACAAAATTTTCAAGGTCAAAACTATCCAACAAAAATTATAAAGACAAGAAATGTCACTAGTTGACACTTCTATAGTTGTAAAGTCGTACGACCTCACCTAAATTTAAAAATAATATTTTACGATCCATTGATACGTAATATATAGCTCGTGATACATGCGTTGCTCTAGTCGAGGAGCAAGATCTTCATGTGTCAAAATCACCTGATCTGGATTGGTGGCCCTACCTCTTGTTGGATCAGTTAATGTTTTGATCTCTGGACCTAGATTGGGTAGCATATTCTTCAATCGGTCGTAAAATATAGCTCCTTATACATGTGTTGCTCTAGTCGAGGAGCAAGATCTTCATGCGTCCAAATCACCAAATTTGGATTGGTGGCCCTACCTCTTGTTGGAGCAGTTAATGTTTTGATCTTTGGACATAGATTAGGTAGCGTGTTCTTCATGGTTGTAAGCTCATCCATATACACCTCCACTTAAGTGTTCAAACCATAAGTCGCGGTCCCCAAATATGACACTAAGATGAGTGAAATCAGACGATTTGGTAGGAGCAAGAGAATGGAGAGATGATGGGGCTCTACTGTTATGCATATTCTCTAAATCCTTTCTTAGACCATATAATTCATTACCTTTTTATATCCACTATATTAACCATGTATGGTATCGCTGGCACGGGTCTGACTTGATCTGGTATGTTAGGTCTTTAGTCTTGATCAGCACCTTCCTAGATGTATACACGATTTAACTACTTGGTGACATCTCTGGCTATTTTCTCTATCCTTGAAATGCCAAGGATGAAGTTATCATTGCTCATGCTAAGGATCGAGGTGACATTGCTTATGCTAGTCTTACCATTGGAGGATCATTAAGGTCATAAGGTTGAAAACTTCCTTCTTCATTCATAGTCGCTTGACTTTGTGATATGGTCTGATGTTAGTGCTTTCCTTCTAGCCTCAAACTGTTGACCAAATAATTCCACTAAACTTGAGTTACTTGGATTTGAAAATCCTCGGCTACTAGGCATAGGTCGAGAATCTTATTTAGTAATGAGAGCAACTTTTAGTGCAAAAAAAGTAAATAAGATTGATTTTTACTGTTTCGATCGATAGGTCAATGTCCATTATGGTTTTCTTGTTTCACTACTTTATATAATATGATTACGATGCATAAAAAGAGAATAATGAAGTTAATAGTTAATAGCTTAGTTATGTTCTTTAAACAGTCGTTTGGAATTGAACTAGATAGTCCAGATGTGTGCCTTGTGTTTTATGTGTTTCCTAAGTCATTGATGTTGGTCTGAACATTTTTTTTTGAGCTCTTTACTGCCAATATGTCATTTATAGAGGCATTGATATGGATTATTGTCCTTAGGAGAATGCTTTGGTCAGATAGTCACTTTCCAAGCATGCTATTACAAGGGGAACTATCATTGTTGTAGCCATTTTAGAGATCTTGAGTCCCAAGCATTGCTTGGCCCAAGTAACAACCCGTTTTTCAACCCTTGGTTTTAACGCTCGAAACGACATTAACAATTCAAAGTCGAAAAGGATGAGTCATTAGACATGTTAACAACACAATCTAACTAATAACTTTAAGAATTTCACAGCATTAGGAAATAAAATATAATATAAATTAACCATCATCTATTCAATAATCAAACTTTGTTAGTTTACAACACACTATGTGTCTATACATATCTGATCTACTATCAACACATATTATACAAGTCATACTATATCGTCTATTTACAATGTCTATATATGGCAAGGTCCTTGCATGCTCATTGCATCCCCAAAGCTTGATCAACCTAGTGATATAATTAGGAGGAAAAATAGGAATGGTTAGAAATAAGTCTGAGTTAGTAAATCCTACCTATGCCAAATATACTACAAAGGCAATACTAGAACGTGGTAAGTACCTAACTCGTCCTGAATCTACCTCCCATCTTACTAATCGCTTTATACTTACATCCAGTCCCTCCGCTTACAGTACTGGATTGTATAGTTTCAAAATCAATTTGAAATCACTTACCAGGACACGCCTCATGCGCTATAGGGTTGCTTATAATCCACACCATGAATACAAAACCAGACTTACATCTTGGACATGCCTCATGCACTGCAGGATCGCTTAACATCCACTCCTTCATGATGGACCGACAAAACACTATAGGAAAACATCGCAACATTTAAATAACCTACTTACATCATAGGTCCATGTCCTGGGTCGCTAAATTTTTCCATAGGTTCATACACATTCACGTTAACATCAAATCAGTTCCAACATAAAAATTTAACTCAATTTCTCTATTAACTTTAACGTATTCTTTCTTGACCCTGTAGTACCGATATGACATTGAAATCAAGTCTGAAACGCCTCCCTTAATCAATCACAGAAAGTCCCCCTAGTTCTTCCCTGGCCCGATTGGGTCTTGGTTCAAGCAGACCCAACCAGGGTCCACCGGCCATCAGGATCAATTCACCGGTGCCATCAGTCGACAGATAATGCGCTGGGTTGCATTCCTGCTTGCGATTTCTTATGTTCTTGTCCGTCATTTTACCTTCGGTCAAGTTCTTTCTACCTCCAAATGATGCATATTCTATTCAAACCTTAATATTTTATAATTTGTAAATTTGAGGGTCAGTTCATAAAGTTTGGTGTTAAAATCATCAAATTACTGCAAATCAATGTACTATAGTTTTCTATCTTATATTAATTCTTATTTTCCCTTAACCCATTGATTTTGTTGTTCAAATCGGTAATTACAAAAATTAAATTTTTTTTTTCGGATAGCATATCATCATTAAAGCATTAACTTTGCACTATATTGTGTTTGGAAATGAAATCACTCCCTGAATCACCAAAAAGATGAAGAAATCAATGTTGTCTCGTTCAACTGTTCATTTTGCACTTAGAGACATCCATTGTTTCCCCAACTCCTTTAATAGATTGTTGTCCTCATCCATACGGTCATGCCAATTTAAAGTTTATTATTCATGGTAGGAAGTAATTACGGGATTCCGCCATCATCTCTTATTGGTCGGGACTTCTGTGCTGCCATCCCTCCAAATTCTGCATCCAAACTCATATGTTTGCACAGCACTCTCCACAAGCTTCAATTTGCACGTGTTGGGTATAAATCCACTGAGAGATGAGGAAGTTAAGGTGAGTGGAAGTTTTGAAAGGAAAAGGGAAGAGAAGAAGAGAATTTTGAAACGATGGAAATTTTGAAAGAAAGGAACGAGCTATATATATAAGAGGAGGGAAAGCAATGGCTACTTTTTCAATTTGAAGTTCCAAATTCAATCATTTGGCGACCAATTAGCTGATTACATAATCGTCTATATCTTTCTCCTGTAACCTCCAAACCGAATAAATTAATATACTACACTAATCGAAAAAATAAGCTGGTCGCAATGGCATAGGTTTGGTTGACAAATTCCAAAGTTGGAAAAATGACCATTCTTCCCCTCTAATATTTTAATTAATTACTTTATCACTTTTAAATATCAAATATTATTATATTATTAAATCTTTTGAGATATTACATTCTCCTCTCCTAAAGGAATTTTATTCCTAAAGTTTCCAAGGGACAAAGAATGGACCGCACTTTCTTGTATCACATGTTATATACCAGACAACACACACAAACACATAAGCATACAAAGTCAATCATCCAACCATTCATCAAAAAAATCATCCAAATAAAGTATAGATCATAAATTACCTAATGATAAAAACATTTACGTAGGTGATGCAAACATAGTAATACATAGGATATAGAAAAATAGGTAGGCATATGTGATGATCATGGCATATGACATACCGAATGGATGCGAAAATCTATCTTGCGTGCCTTCTCATATTAATGATATGTCATGACATAGCAAACATTATGCCAACACCCTAGTGTGTACATATAAGTTCTATATGCATGCAATAATAATCATCTATTTCACCATATCAAATATGTGTGTATTATCAACTAACCATCAAGCCATACAGAACATATCAATATCAAGAAAACGAAAATTCACAAAAAAAAATAAACAAGTCAAGCAACAAAATTAGTCAGTAACACCCTAACTAAGAAATAGATATATGTCTATAAAAAAAATTTAATCAATCCTAATCAAATTATTACCCAAATAAATAAATGAATGGAATAGTATTCCAAAAAAGAGTCGAAATGAAAAGCTCAGAATGGTTCATCGACTTCCCAAGTTTTCTTAACTAGATCACTCTTTCTTTCTACCTAAATGAATTCCACTAGCAATACACACACACACATACACACACTCTCTCTCTTATTCCAAATACTAAACACAAATGTACATACATAACGATGATTTATGTAGTCTATCTTACTAATCCAAATAATCTGATGTTGAACCATATAACAATCAATAACCTTGGCATAAGAATGCCCCAGTTGAACAGCAACCTCACATAACTCCTAAATACACATATACAACACTCAAACAATACCCAGTAGCAAAATTATTACTTTATTATGGATGCTAGGCTAAGACAACTCAAAAGTGGATGGTGTCTCACCTAAGCGACCAATAACTTGGACAATTGTACAATCCCTCCTTTCACCTAAGAGCATCAAAGTCGGCTAGTTTCTTAAACTAGTGAATGCGACACACTAATTCTCTATTCTTAATTCATCTTAAGTGGTATCACTTCATTTACAATATCGCTTTTGCATACATCCATTATTCATGGTATTGGAGTACCATTCTCTTTATCTATGAGGGATTTACAAATCCTATCCTAAGTTCTATGCTATACAAATGAACAAACGTTGAATCAAAGTAACATATTCTATTCAACCATTCAAACATAACAAATAAAATCCTAATTCTAAGTGAAATCGTAACTAAGTGAAATCATAACCTAAGAACCTGATAGTGATCGACTATATGGTACTTCATTCATGTGCACCTAATATGTAACATAAACTAAGTACCTATAAGTCACTTCCATAAAATAACTTCCTTGAATAGATAGCCTTCCTTTAATCCGAGTGATGATTGAAAAGAATTGATCTATCCCCATCTCAAAATCACATCTAGATCTTTAAATCTCATATTTCCATAAAAACCACCTTCACATTTTAATGTGTACTAACCAAAACATATTTTCCTTAAAATTGACTTTGATCGAAATACTTCATATGTACACATAAATTGAACTCCAATACTCCTTCATCACAACACATAAATGGTGCATCCTTTTTTTCAAAATTTCTTAATCATCGGAACTCTTCTTATAAAACTATGTCACCAACTTAATCTGAAGTATCTTTTACAACCAAAAATCCAATTTCAATCATCCTTTATATAAACGCACTAATGATATCCTTCCCAAATGTAATTTTTCCTAATAATCCAAATTCCCTTTTTACCATGCTATGATTAAGACATCTCAATATAGGATGGCATCTCGCCATATCAATCCAAGAAAACACTATTAATATTTTAAATAGCATCGTACCCCCATTATATTAAATCCATTTCCCATCCAAATAATAAGTTATTTTCTAATCCAGTAAACTCTATTTTACTTAATTCAAATCCAAAACAATTTATTTATAGTTGCAATGAAAACTCAATTACCAACTCTTTATAGTTATCATCGCAAAACAAATATAATATGACGATTACCAACTATGCTTTCAACCCAAAGAAAATTGTACAATAAAAAGTTACTTGCAATATCTGATCAACAACACTCATTCACAAACCAACTAAATTATCTACACCCTTGCAAGCAATATCAAACAAAAAATAAACTAAATGTCACTCACCTCCATATCCTATCATCACTGCAACGATATGAGATGAAAGAATGCTAACACCTACAATCTCAAAATTTAAACTATGGACCGATCACCAATTTGGATATCATAGAAATACTCTTTAGTCATCGGGATCCTATCCTAAATATAATAGACACTAAGCCCTTTAATTACTTTTTCAAGCACATGTTAAAATACTTTTCAATCGATTCGTTAATGGGATTCAATCGGTTAAAATTCTAATACCACTTACACATCAGACACTAACTTTTTGAATGAAACTCTACTTCAAATATATCTTCAAAATTTTCCAATATCAAATAAGTATAACTTTGGCCTAAATTTCCTTAATACAAATCTTAGTCATTCATTTTACTACTAGGTAAGTTTCTCTTCTCTTTGTTGCTTTAACACAATAATTGAAATTTACTTTTCTCTTTCTAACCATAACTACAATATTTCTTTTATTAACTTAAAAGTTCTTTTATCTATCTTTTGACTCTCTTTTAGCATCATGGGCTTAAGTGTCATATCCATAAATCTTATGAATTTTATTTACTTTAGGAGGAAGTTTAGTATATTCTTCGAAGCCATATATGATTATTATTTTCTCGATCTAATTTAATGCAACTATCAGGATCACGGAATATGACAAAATCATTCCCAGTCCGCTAACCTTTATCCAAGCCATATTTCTATCTACATCCAAAATCATCCTATTGACTGTATTTTTCATCAACCTCAGAATTGCACTATGAAAAGCAAAGGATAGATGTTAATCGTCTTGTTTAAGAGCTAAAATGAGAATTCAATGGGTAAATGGCACAAGATATAGTGTGGTTTGGCAAAGCTGCCTACATCTACTATGAATTCCTCTTATTACGCGGCTCTCTTGCTGTTATAGGAAATTACAATAGATACACCAAGATAAAAGGGGTGGCTAAAGGCTAATGCTACTACTAATCTTGAGCGCTTCTTGAGTTTAGAAATGTAGACAGTGGGTTTCTATGAAAATCTGCTGCTTGATGCTAAGCTGAGGACCCGGGATTATGAGTGGCTAATGGATCCTTTGAATAAGTTGCCCTTAGCAGGTGGCGACTAACAATCGAATAATCAATCCATGGTGGGTGGTGACCAACAACCAAATAGTCGACCCTTGGCGGATAGTAACCAACAACCGAATAGTCGACCTATAGTGAGTGGAGACCAACCACTAAATAGTCAACCCCTCGTAGGAGGCGACCAACCACCCCTTAGAAGTTTTTGTGCGTGTTGTATTTATCATGGTTAAAACTGATGTTGGGATAGCTGAGTTGATACCATAATACCGGCTGGAAAGGCACTGCGTCATAGATCTAATTAATAAGGGACTACTGGCAAAGTGAAGGGATTCCACAATGGAGGTCAACATCAGTAAGGAGAACCATGCTCTGATTTTACTATTCAGGTAAAGTTCATGCACATTGCAGCATGTTGCACAAGATGCTTTATGTCAGAAAAGGACACACTTAGTTGTACTTCTTTGTTGGCCCAACTCGCATGCTGATATGGCAAGGTAAACCGAGCAGGCAAGCCTTTTCCCAAGGATGGAGAAAAAGGTAAGAAACTGCCATGGGTAGTGCTGAACATGTAACGACCCCACCGCTATACTAAGTTTAGCAAAGAACATTACAAGTAATGTTGTCTATTAATCCGGAGAATGCAGCTTGTTAAGGGCGATCGAACGTGAATATATCTTTATACTAACACTAACACGTCATTTATACCTTTTTACTTAATATCGTAACTGAAATTTGATGTGTACATTGTTAATACAAAGTAATAGACACATCGATTTCTCAAAATCAAAACAAAATATAATACAATAATAGTCACAGACCACAGTGGAAAAATATCTCAACTTATATATGTACGAATTTTGAGTTTACGAAATGAAATACTAGACTCACTAATGTAACATCCCGCCTTTTCACACGATTTAAACGGACACACGTGCCAATTCAAACCATACGTAAGGGCGGATTGTTATGGGATAAATAAGAAAAACAGAGAAAGAACAAAAAAAAACTAAACAGAATCTCACAGCGGAAGGATAAAATATAATAATAAAATATACAGTTCATGAAGCTGTTTTACAAAACCCTTGATTTTATTTATACAATACATATCAGAGTACACATACCATACGACAAAGCAGCGGAACAATATGAGTGTAGTGAAATATAATTAATATTAATAATAGAAATCTCCGTCTTTGTCCTCTAGAGCTAAAGTCTTCGATCCTGAAACGCTCGGACTGACCCGAGCGAATTTGACAAGACAAAACACTCGAGTCAGAACTAAAAGATCTTATGTGAGTTAAGTTAACAGAAATAAATATGAGTACAGTAACTCAAGAGATGCTCGGGATTCACATCTCCTAAGGATCCATTAAACTATTTACTATGTAGTATATTGCGCTATTATAATAGTGTCTAATTGTAAAATAAACTTACTTTTAAATAGCGTTAAGGCTTTACATTTTCCATCTTAACACATTTATATATTTCCATAGTCTATACAGTACCGTAATCTCCCCCGTTCTGGGCGTCGTCAGAGGGCACTCCATAGGTATGGTACAAAACAAAATCGTATAAGGCGCGCTAGGGTAGGTGACACGGCACAACTAGGCAATGCCAGGGTAGATATACCAATTACGCTTCCGGGCCGATGGAAACGTGCAGCGCGCAGCTGCCGCCCACCTCGAACAAACTCCCCACATCAAAGAAATCAAAAGTGAAGGTGGCCACCGAAAAATCCAAAGTCGGAGTATAGTATCGAAGGGAAGTGTCCGATCAGAGGTGCTACCTCATTAACCCGTCAATCGCTCCTGTTTTAGCCACCTTATGCCAACTCACGGGAGTTGGGTCCACGTATTTACCTTACAGGAAACGCCTCCACCAACCTACTTCATTCTGCAATCTCCACCGCGTACACGGTTAGTCAAAGTGGTTTTCGGTATCGACAGAGAGTATGTCCATATCCGATCCCGGTCTCTTTGCCAACCAATCGTTATTATAACACCGTGGTCATTTAAAATAATTATACTTTAAAACCAGAATAAAATATCCATTTCAAAACCATATAAATATGATATCATTTCCTTTTAAAACCCGAATTAATACGATATCATTTTATTCCAATATATATACTTTCCAAAATCATAGGGTTTTCAAAGTAAATATTTAGAGGTCAAAACTCTTGAATATAAAATTTCAAATTATACTACCTTGAAAATCATAACTTTGAAACAAGTTTCCATCTCTTAAATGGTCAAATATTAGATTACTTTTATAAAACAAAATAGCTTCTTTACATTTCACAAATCAATTCCAAATATCGATTTAAACTTCCAAATACCATTTTAATTCTTATGTTTCAAAGCTTTAAATATTTCACCATTTCAAAAACAACTCATTTGACAAACCCATATATATCAAATTCAATTACTTATTATTTAGACTTGAAATGTTTACTTAATGAATTCAATATAATCTAAGTAAAACCTTTATCTTCACATAACTGGATATTCTTTCAATTTATTATATATTCATTTAAATCAACCTGATATTCATTTAAATCACTCTACACAAAATCAAGTTGTAAATCATATCCTTTAAAAATTCTAACTTTTTATTAAATTCCAATTTAACTTAATATTCATCTTCAACCTTATTCTCTTTTAAGTCATTAAAACTCTAGAATTTAAATTTCAAATAAATGCTTGATCTCAAAAAATCAAACTTTATTTTATACTTCAAATCCATTTTATACAAAGTTTAAAATCCGGAATTTACTATATATAAATAACCTTTATTAATAACCAAATCAAAATCCATAAACCATATATATATAGCTTTGCAAAAACCATAGAAAAACATTTCAAAAATAATTTTATATATTTACCGCGGTGCCTGTATATAATTTTCTATCCTATGGTCAAGTGATACGGATGTTTATCATTTCAATCCGCAATTTAAAATGAAAAAATGCGGTTATATATCATTTCAAACCGCAATCCCGAATGAATGAAATGCATAGCAACTTGCAATTAATAAAATTAATCATCCATTCATCCATCAAATCATACATCCATTTATCACAGTCATCATCCAATTTCAAACAATCATCAATACATAACAGGTGATAAATAATGGTATCAATTATCAGTTTATACTCAAAATAAATTTAATAACTGTTAGTTGGCAGTTTATATGCAAAAATAAACGTAAATTTAACTGGCAGTTAGTATGAAATAAAAATTTAACATAACTATGACTGGCAGTTTATATGCAATTAAATAAATTCTAACTGTCAAATTTATGCAATAAATAAAATTAATTAACAGTTATATTAAATGAATGCGATTTATCAGAGATAATAAATAAAACATGCCAAACAGTCATAAATAAATTTATACTCATATCTAAAATTAATTTAACAAACACAAGAAATTTTAGAAATTGTGAGTGGGTTAAAACACTCACCTTTTGAATTTAAATCGAATTTAAATCCGATTTAAACCCAAAAATTCAACGGTCTCCAAATTCATCCAAACCAGTGTCAACGCGTCTGGAATTTTATTACAATCCTAACAAAAAAATCTCGCGTGAAAACGAGGTCATATGAGAAAGTTATAGCGAAAATTGTATTTGAAATCGAAATTAAATTATAAAACAAAACAATACTTGCCACAATCTCTCTGGCCGCGTCACCTTCTTCTCAATCCCAGACCCGTGAAACATGGCCCCAAGCCCTAACGCACACATGCACGCACGTTTCCCAGGCCGCTGCCTTTTCTCGCTCGCGAACGCCACTTTCCCCCCACCGCGGACCACCTTAGCACTCCACAACTCCGGCCGCCCCTGATGCTTCACGTTCGATCACCCAAAGCTACCTCCGCTCGAGACCCAGAGTCGGCCGTTGCCATAGGGTTTTAACCCTAATCGAATAAAACTGGTCGATCCAACCGTTGTTATGCCAAACGAACTGCACCGATCGAATCCCCTGGGCGATCTCCATCCCCCGGTACAATCAATTTAATGATCCATCCACGTTCATCGAAACGTGATGAACGGCTGTAACAAATCCATAGATTTCTGGACAAACCACCCCCAAAATCGAAAAACGAATTTCGGATCTGTGACGTATACAACGACAGCTTCAACATATATTATTTTGGAATTTTTTTGAGATGTTTGAATTTCACTTGAAATTTGAATAGAATTGGATCTTGAAATTTTGCATCCATTGAGGAAGAGAAAGAGTTGAAGAATTGAACGTACAGCAATTGAGCATAGAAGGAGCATAGAAGGGAGGCTAGGGTTTATCACAGCCTATTTATAGACAAACTGCAATAGAATAAGTGGGCACGAATTTATAAACGTGCTATACGGTAGTTGGCCCAAAAAGCCCGTTCTGACCCCGAAACGAAATTGGTTAAACCCATATATCCAAATAGGTATTTTAAAATATTCTGAACGCGATGGAAAAAGTTTCACGTCCAAATTCGATCGTATGAAGAAGTTATGCTGAAAACAATATTTCCAAATTGATTTCAAATTGATTTTAATTAAATCGATTTCAAGGCGTTTCACGTTCGTACAATCAAATGACAAGTCCGATCAATACGAAACTTGAAACCCTACAATAATTCACTATTACAGATCCGATGAAACTGGTTTCGTCGAAATCCGAGTTCGTTACCAAAATGGCTATTTTTATAAAAATTAAATAAATTAAAATTAGTAAATAAATCCAATTTTTTTATAATTCATTTTTAGAATTGGAAATCTTTATCACTTAAAATTCTCAAACATTTAAAATGACTTAATCAAATTTTTAAATGTCAATTTATTCTAGATTAAATCAATATAAATATTCAATTCCATCAAATCCAAAATTGTTGATAAATTTCCAAAACTTCCCTTTTTATTGAATCAACCTATATTTATTCCTTTCATTAATCTCAAATATTAAATGTAAATCATTCTACTAATTATAGTACTTAATATTTTCTAAAAAAAGAAATCTTTCTATTACGCTTGAATCCAATTTATTAAATAAGTTTCCAATTAGATCCAATTTCAACCTTGCACATAAGTTTAGGTTATAATTAACTTATAATGTATACTTCCCTAGTTATTTCTTTATATACTTCCCATATTAATTTCACAATTTATCCTAATTATTAAAGTAACGCTAAATAATAAATACGATCATATAATTTCTCAACCCTTAATTCTTTCCTTTACATTAGTGTAACATTCCTTTATCTTATTATTACTTATTACCCATTCTAATTCCATTAACAAGTAATCAGGTAATTGATGATATATGTTACAGATTTTCAATTTATTACTATTCATTATTATTATCAACCTAAATTTTGCATCACCTACATTGCATTAACATTGCTACTTAACATCTCTATCCAATTATAATTAATACTCTAAATAATCTCATTTATTCCTTCCGTTATTTTCTTAATTAAAATTAAGGCACATCAAATTATCTATATTGGTAAATGACTGAATTTACTAGTAATCCCACTATTTTAACCTTAATTATACTTGTATATGATTATTTTACCCTTTTATATTCCATTATATATATGCACCCATACCAATTAAGATTCTAGATCTAATTAATTATTCCATCAAATCCATTAATTACTAACTTTAATTATTGAAATTTGATTGTCTAACATACAATTTGAACCTATCCCCAAATTTTCATAATTAATTAACCCTTACAATAGTTTACAAATAAAAGGGATTGTATTAAATAAATTATTTATTATCCTGCATTTCTTTATTTCCCCCATCTACATTCAAAACCCATAATCAATATTTTATTTCATTGTTAAATCCAATACTTGCATTACTTTACTTATTCTAACTTTATATCCAAAGCAACAATTTCCACTATTACTATTAATTACAATATATAGTTAAATTTGTAAATTCTAATTTCCCTTGGTACATCAAATTTCACATTCTGTTTCATATAAATAAATAAGATTTTTATTCCTTTCTAAATTTAAATTAAAATCTTATTAATTAAATCCATTTTAAACATCGAATTTACACGGGTCGTTACAACTAATATACAAGTTTACAGCTTTAATCTTAATTATGCATTTAATATAAAAAGTCAAAATTTCCTATATGGGATAAACTGAAAGTCCAAATGTTTATCTCCTTGCTAGCCTAACCATCCAAAGGTCAACATATCCTGTAACCTGAAAAGTCTCGGCCTGACCTGAACAAAATAACATTCGGGATAGACTATCTCTAAATATCCAATACCGTGAGAACAAGTATAACATAAGAACAAATAATACATAGGCAATACAAATGTCCAAGAAATAACATGTCACGAGATTTACTTAACTTATAATTCATCACAAGACATGGCTTTATTCACTTAGGTCACGAACACAAATTAGTCACTAAACATTGAATTCACAAAAGAAAGCACAACATTTATAAGCACAGGAATATCAATAATTTAATTTAAAATCCATCACAAGACACAAGAGTATATATATTTATTTCACTAATGCAGAATAGTCACATAATCCTAATTTCCAGAATCTAAGAGATCTTAATCCAAACCGATCATAATAGTCATCCAAAATAATCGCAATGCTTGTACTCAAACCCGTGGCAAACACATTGGTATCAATCGAACCAATCCGATACTAAGGATCATACTCAGACCGGGAACACAAAATCATAGAATGATCTTAAGGATAATCCATTCCAATGAAGATAATCGTAGAAACCATGGCTCGATAAATCTACATTTATTTAATATTATTATATTATTATGTTCAAAAAGAAATCCAGGACTTCTTAAGTATCTAGAAACCACTTGCCGCACACCAAAAGAGAGTAAACTCTAAAGTGCCAAATACTATCACTTTCAGTAATCACTAGAACTTAATCAATACGTCCCATATTGTATAGTGAAATCCTAATATTTACTAGAAGCGAGTGAATCTAACTTGTTGCGGATACCATCGAAAAACCTGAACTACATTCTTTTCAGGATTTAGCAACCACTTGTCGCACACCCAAAGAGAACACAACTCTAAAGTATTGATCACTTTGATCACAAGAACATAACCCAAGCATCCCATACTACCCTATGAAATTCATGTATTCGCTAATGGATTAGTAAATTCCACTCAAACGTTCTATTCAATGAGTTATACCATATTCAACGAAGCGTTAATCAAAAGCATTTAAAGAAATGATAACATTAAGTCGAATAATAGTACTTCCCAATTTATAGAATTAAGGTTCCCAAAACAAATTTTCTCTTTAAGTTTTATTGTTTAAAAACACTTGTTATAAATTTCCATAAGTCCATAAATTATTAAGATTAAAATAAATTTCACTTCTTTGATAAAATATTCCATAAACCCGAAGTTTTCCAAGATTTCACTTATATACACAAGGTTGTCTCAAATTTCCATATGGTTGTATTATTCACAAAACTATATTTTAAAATCATATTTAATTACACTTCTAAATCCAATTGAAATATAACCATTTTATTTAGAAATAAATTAAGTGTATACTTTTCAAAACTTCATTTCCAAATTCCATGAATCATATATTATTTAATTATTAAAACCATAATACTTATATTCCAAATCCATAATCACTTTTATGTAAAAATAGATTAGATTTATATTTCCATAGTCATATTTCCAAATCCATAAATATTTTACTAACCATGCTTAATATTAAAATAACTTGCTAAAAATCATTTTTATATCTATTAACTTAATTTTGATCCAATTCCAAGATTTGTAAATATAAATAATTCTCTTTCGTAAAATTACTTGTATACGAAGCTTTTTTATTTTTTTCATTTAACTCAAAATTAAGGTTTGAAGATCTGTAGTTACAACCATTTAAATCTCATGATTTTACAAAACTTAAAGATGAAAATTCAATATAAAAGTCTATTCTTTTCAAAACATCAAGAATTATCGAATTCCAATAAGAAACGAAAGAGTTATGACTCAAACAATTCTTAGATTTGAACTTCATTATCGCTGTCGTTTATTCTCGAGACAGTGACACCAAAACATATTTTTGACCATGTAAGCCAAGAATATTACAAAACCAAAAACAATAAAGTTGTATCAGGTAGTCTAAGCTTTCCATAATATTAAGAATCATCGAATTCTGATGAGTAATAAAAATATTATGGCCATTTTAATTGTAGGTTTTAACTTAGCAAATACACACTTGCCAAAGCAACACTATCAGGTTCAATCTCGATTTCCACCCATTAAACAATAGAATTTTGAAAAGTGCATAAAATAAAAGTTGTCGATAATTGAAAGGGTTTACTAGCACAAAAGATTTGAGTCATATTGGATAATTTTACACCATGATATCGCCATTATAAAGAAGTGATTTTCACATTTTATTTTCAGCAAAAAATCTAATAATCACTTAAACTCAAGCAAACAATTCACAATAAAATTGAAAGCAATTCAATCAATAAACCATCCAATTCAATTCAAATAGCAACTAAAAATTATTCTCATGGATTAGAGGCGGTAGTGTGAGTGATTAAATCATCTTTTAAATTCCTATAGCTTGCTAGATCCCTAAAATGTCCTTGCTAAACCCCTAGCTTCTGTAAAATAACTTAAAACTCAAGAACAAAATCCAACCAGCAAGCAATTCTAATTAAAATAAGATCAAAAACACTCTTTTATGGTTCTAAAAGACAGAGATAGGGTTTAAAACACTTACCTTATCATTATTGAATAAAAGCCATGTGTTTGCAACTTGATTTGGGGATGACTTTGATTCTAGTGTTTAGAGAACAATAGGGTTTTGGTTTCCAGATTTTTGAGTAGAAGAACGAAGGAAGAAAGAAGTATATGTACTTCTTATTTCTCTTCTACATGGGACGGGTAAGTATCCAGTAAAAGAAGTGTTTAAAAATCTTTAAGAGAAGTAAAGTGTTACTAATTTCTAATTTATTTTATCACTTAACAAAACACCACTTTTATACTAACAATGTTTTACAAAATAATAAATTAATTTCTCCATTTATCAAAACCCATCAACAAATTAAAATCCTCATTTAAATAGTAACACAACACTAACATCTAATAAATTTTACACTATTTGCCAAAAATTACTCTTATATTTTCTAATATAAGAGTTAAGGTCATAAAAGATATTTATTGAATTTACAATTTATTAAATCCAAAATCTAATTAAGTTTGAAAATTATAACTAATTAATTTTCCAATTTTTTATCTTAAGATTATTAAGATAAATCAAATAAACTACTCATAAAAAATGGATTTAATTTCACCATTAAATAAAACACAATTTAAAATTAATTATCAATAACTAAACTTAATTAATTAGGTAATTAACAACAGGGTTGTTACAGAACAAGCGAGCCGAACTAGTTAGGTTTGGTTGCACTGCTCAAGATGATATGGAGGACTAACTGTATGATTGGTTGTGGGGGTTGCATCGAAGCCAGGTAGGCAATAGGCTGCGTCAGAGGTAATCTAAAGATGCGTTGATCGGTGGATGGACCGAGAGAGACGCTCAAGTAGATGGGTTGTTTGGGAGCCAACCGCTCATTAGAGAGGCCTGATGATGGGGATCGGGCTGAGATTACGGGTGCCTTTCTTTGCCTAATGAGATGGATGTTTGATGTTGCTTTAGGGTGCACTAGTCAAGGGGCCAATCTAGAGTGTCATGAAGAGGATGGGCTGAGAGGGATCGGACTTGAATGATAGCTGATAGAGACTTGCTAGCCCATTTTTGATCTTGGGTAGCCTTTGATAGGTTGGCTTGGCCAAAGCTGGCCCAGACCGAAATGGATTATGCTAAGAAAATTTGATTAGCTTATCTTCTTATTTACAAAAAATTTGAATAACACATCTCATAACTAGTTATTCAATCTACTCCAAAATCAATCCATCTCAAATCATAAATAGATGGATCTCCCCTTTGACGAATTCAACACCACCATAAATTCATGCACCATGTGAGATTTACTCTTAAGCTACTAACCATCACATTCCTTACTCAAAACCATAACTCACTTCTAACTCACAGTATGCTTTACGTTCTTTATAGTAGATGGTGGCATATTTGCACTTGAGTCACTTCCAATGCATAGCCCTTCTCTTCCTTATTTACTTTCTAATCCATTAAATGATTCTTAATTTGAAAATTTTGAAATTCCTTTTCATGAATTTTTTAAAAATGTAAGAAAACAAAAAAAATTATAGATTGAAAAATTGATCATTATATCAAAATTTAAAATTTCATGTGATCTTTGGAATATATCATCACTTCTCAAAATACTGTTTCATCAAATCATCTCATTTACTTAAAAGCCATAAAATACAATACTTTCAACAAACATTACATTTATTCTATACTTCAACACTGATTATTTTCCTTTTAATTTCAATAAATCTACACCAGTTATCAAAATACACTCCAATCCAAAAATAAACTATGGGGCTATTCTGAAAGACTCATACTCCATTTAAAAACAAAGTTTCATTGAATTCTTTAAAAAAAATCATGTATATTAGTATACTTTATTTCATTTAATTTCCAATACTTTTAAATAATACATTATAAATATATGAATATATATTTTAAAATTCAATTTATCTATTAATTTTATGTATATCAAACTTAGAAATCTTTTTCACACTTTAATTTAATATACATATATTGTCCTCTATAAAATCCATTGAAATAAAATTTTAAATCTTTTTTGTAGAAGTCTTTCGAATACTTTTAATCTTATATAAATACAATACCAATTCATACATTCTCTTATAAACAAAATTTATAGTTCCAACTTTCAAAACTAATTCCCTTTTCAACAATTTCTTGAAAGTTTTCACTCTTAAAAATAACTTGCTTTGAAAAATCAATTTTCTATCACCCTTATTTACTCGCTATATGGTGCATCTATCAATCAAATCTGATTTTTTGCGTATATTCTTACAAGAGCTTAGTCAAGCCTTACATCACAAAATATGGTTTAGCTCCAACATAAGAACAAGAACACCTCCTCATTCATTAGGTGCATGTACTGTGGGGTTCATGTTTGGTCTGGCTCATTGCTTGTAGATGTCGACGGAACCAAATGTGTATGTTTACACCATAATATCCCTAAATCGATTCTAATACCATTTTCAGTTTTGGTTTTATCACACCAACATTTATATATTTTTTCCAGTTTCCATCTTGACTAATTTAATCATTCTCGGCATTCTTTAATTAGGATTCACTATCAACTCCCCAACAGACAGTTAACTCAACTTGAATATAACATACATACTAACTTATATAATATATGTAAATATTAAAAATACAAACACGCTCTCTAAGTATGCCCTAGTCCTTAATTTAGGGAAACTTTTGCTTAGATGCCAAATGTAACTACCCGCCTTTTCCAACCCTCGGGTGCCCAAACTAACATTAAAACCTCAAAGATGGAAAAGATGAGTCGTTAGGGTATAATAACAGGAAACAAATATAGTTCTAACTAATAAATTTTATAATTTCAAAGTGAAAGGAAATCAATTTTATATCAATTAACCATCATTTGTTTAATAATCAAACTCTATCAGTCTACATCGCACTATGTGTTCGTACATGTCTAATCTAATACCAACACATACTATATAAGTCACATTATATCATCTATGTACGATGTATATATATAACAAGGTCCCAGTCTCATGCTCCATCACGTCTCTAAGGCTCCATCAACGTAGTGATATATACAAGAGGAAAAATTAGGAGTGAGTCATACGTATGTCCAAGTGAGTAAATCCTACCCACTCCACATACATTATAAAGGTAATACTATGATGTGTAAGATCTAACTCGTCCCTGATCCACCTCGCGCTTACTAGTTGTGCCATAGTTAACCTATCGTATACTTCTAGTTTCATTGTACACCCTACAGGATCATATCGCATCAAAATCATGTGGGACTCGTTTCCCTAGGCTCGCCTCGCGCTCTACAGGGGCCTAATGTCCACATCTTGAATACAAAATTGGACTCACATCCTGGACTTACCTCATACATTACAGGATCGCTTAACATCCACTCCTTCATGATGGACGACCAAAGCACTATAAAGGTGCATCAAAACACCCGGATTACTTACTCAGGTTTGTATCCTAGGTTGCCTATTTGCGCCATTAGTTCGTACATGTTCATGTTGACATCGAATCTGTTCCAACACCAAAGAAACATAGACATTCAACTCCTTGACTCCGCAGTATTGAAATCACATTCAATCAAGTCCGAAACACCTATTTTAATCAATCATACGAAGTCTCCCTCTTACCGCCCTTGGCTGGTTGGGTCTAGGTTTAACTAGACCTAACCAGGGTTCACCGATCCATCGGTGCTTCCAGGATCGGTCTATCGGTGTGAGCGGTCGACTAACAGGTTGACCAATCACACGTTAGGTCGCATTCCTACTCATAATTTCCTACATTTTATCCCACCATTTCGACCTCTATTTAGTTCGCTTTGCCCCATGGTGATGCTTATTGTATTTAGGCCTTAACGCTTTACTCGTATATAAATTTTGAGGGATAATTCATAAGGTTTGTTGTTACGACCATTAATTAGTGCAAATCGGTGTACTATGGTTTTCTATCTTACTTTACTTCTTAGTTTTCCAAAATCCACTAATTTTGTCATTCAAATAAGTAATTACTTAATTTAAATTTCATTTTCTAAATAGCATGTCAACAAATCATTAACTTTGCATAATATAGTGTTTCGAAGGGGAATCGCTTATCGAATCACCAAAAAGATGAAGGAAACCCAATATTTTCTAGTTGTACTATTCATTTTTCACTGAGGTACCTCCTTTTTCTTCCAAACCTCCTTTTTCAAAATTGTAGCACCCATGATATAGTCATTTTTATGGGTAGATTGCTAAATTTCATCAAGAAACATAGAAGATATACCAATTTGAAGTTTTCTATTCATGTAAGTAAATAATTATGAGATTTCACCATCATCTCTTTCCATCAGGACCCGATGTGATGTCGTCCCTTCAAATTCCACCTCCAAACTCATATGTATTCATGGTGCCCTCTGGATTCTTTGAACTACTATCGTGTTTGTGTAAATCCATCAAACGATAACTAAGTTGTAGTGGTTGGAAGTTTTGAAAGGAAGAGAGAAGAGAAGAAGAGAATTCTAAAATGGTGGAAAGTTTGAAAAGAAAGAGATGTACGTTTTAGGCCATATTTATAAGAGGAGTGAAAGCAATGGCTACTTTAAAATTTGAAATTCAAATATAAACGTATGGCTCCCAACCAAATCATCACTAAATAGTCTGTATCTTTCTCATACAATACCCAATCAAAGAAATATGCTTCTACTTATTTTGTTGATTCACTCTATGGCATAGTAGATTATGACATTTTAGTACTAAACGCATGCATGATATGATCTCAATAAACATGATGAAAACTTTGATAACAAACGTAGGATAATTTCTTTGACAATAATAAAACCACTTCTATCAAAGACCGTTAGTAGCTCTAATAATCCATAGTGATGTTTGTGATATCAAAGTACTCCTTCAAGAGAGTGGAAGTTAATATTGTTTCATATTTTTAGATGATTATGCTAAGTAAGGTTATGTTTATGTTATGCACGCTAATGATGAAATATTAAATTCATTTATAATTTATAAAAGAAAAGTAGAAAATTAACATAATTTTAAAATAAAAACCCTTTGATTTGATAGAGGCGGTGAATACCACTTTCATGCCTTTTGTGAATCCTTTGGAATAATTCATGAGACTTCCATTCCCTACACACCACTACGGAATGGAGTAGCTGAAAGGAAAAATCGAACACTCATTGAAATAGTCGATGTAATGTTGTGTAACTCTGGACTTAGCACTAATTTTTAGGGCGAAGCAATGTTAGGTGCATATTATATTTCAAAAGAGTACCTCATAAGAAACCCAAAGTCTTTATATAAACTTTGGAAAGGAAGAAAGCCAAACCCGAACTACTATAAAGTCTATGGTTGAAGGCGATTGTTAGATTACTTGAACCTAAAATCAAGAAACTAGGATAAAAAGGTGTTGATTTATCTTCATAAGATATGCTTAGCATAGCAATGGATATTGGTTTCTGGTTATAGAAGCTAGTAACTCAGTTGAGGTAAATATTGTAATAGAATAAAGAGACGTAGTGCTCTATGAAAATAGATTCACATATATTCCATCTATGATGAAACGGTTGAGGTAAATACACCTATTCATGGAACAATAGAGGTCAATCTATGTAGCGACCTGACTTTCTAACACCAGAAAGTCGTATCACTATTTAAGAAAGAAAGAGATAGAAGAAGAAAAGAAAGAGAAGAAAGAACAACAACACATCAGAATCTCACAGCGAAATGAATGAAATATAATATATAACATATATTTAGTATCATATACATCAGAGTACACAACTATACATCTCAATTTAGATAGTTATAACATTTCTGTCTACTATACAATACAAGGACAGCTATACAGAATAACATACAGCGGAAACTCTATCTATATCTACACGCTGAAGCCTCTTGCTCCAAGCTCCTCCAGAATTCGTCAAAGATAACCTGAATCACTTGACTACTCATACATAGTATGAGTACCCAAGAGTTTAATAAAAACAGAAGATAAACACTCGGGTCAGACAGGGGTCTGGTGTGAGTAAATGGTTTAAAATTGCTTAACTTTAGAAAATCCATTGAAAAGAAAAGGTATCACGTAAGACTTCCCACACATAAACATGGAAAAGTTTTTACCTTACGCTAACCAAAACATTTGATAGGAAATCCAGTGATATTATAATAGTGTCTAGGGTTTTCAAATAAATATGAAATAGCCGAAATTGTTACATGATTAAATTCCATCTATTAGCCACAAAAGTGGGTAATACAAACAAAACCGTAGAGTCTCGTAGGAAGAATGGGTTTCCATCAATGGCAGGGCTACTGGGGTACCGCCCGTCACAGTACGTGGTCTAGATCACCGTACCGAGGAGTACGCCTACTCTCCTGCAACACAAGGCCAGGACCATTCCTTACTGAACAGTCCCGAACAAGACCACCCCGCAGTTGGCTACAGATCCAACTGCCCACACAGCCGAAATAAAAAGGGACATCTAGACAAGGGTAAATCTCGTCCTACTTGTGCATGACCCACTTAACCTTGCTGCACCTCCCCTGTTTTAGCCATTCCTGGTTGATGAGGATTGAGGCTGCGATTACCTTTGTAGGACACATCTTCCTTAGAATGCTCATCGTCCACCTGACGATGTTCTGAAAGCATTCAATCCATACAAGTCCATTTCGGGTTCGAACGGAACCGAAGGCACTATCTCGTTGCACTCATTTTGGAATCACCCTCAGAGTCAACGACCATAACCCTTGCACTCTGAATCACCATCTCAAACCTGTAAGTACTATCTTCGTCAAACTCATCACGGAATCACCCCCAAAGTTATACTGACGAATAGTCCTTACACCTCGAGTCTTCACTTGCACTCCACTTGGATTTATGACCTAACATTTAATTTGGATAGGTGTGGTTTTCGGATATCCAAATATGGAAACCCGATCCCGGTCTCACCGAATCCAAACACCATTTTAATGTTCAAGTTGTACTTAAGGGTTTTAAACAGTAGATATTTAGAATATCACTTAACATAAATGGATGATTCATAACACTGATAGATAAATCCACTATTATTACATTCATCCATACAAATCACAAAGCAGCATATATATATATATCATATCTCAGATATATCACATTCATATCATTACATATCAACCAATGACATACAATATCATCCAATATCATTAACTCATCCAATGATACTTATCAACCAATCATTAATCAACTATAACAAGTTTGATCCAAACTTAATTAATTTAATTAATCCTTAATTGAATTAATCCTTACTTAATTACTTGGATTATCATCAATCCAGTTTACTTATTCATTAATTAATTACAAATTAATTAACTAAACATCACTTATTTATCCACTTTAATTAATCTCCCTTGATTAATTATCTCTTAATTACTTTAAGCAATTATTTCTTGGTTACAAATTTAATTAATCATCCTGATTAATTACTTCTTACTTATCCAAGTTATTATCTCTTAATTACTCTTTAAAATTAATCACACTTGATTAATTATCCCATTAATTAATCATTAATCATACTTGATTAATTGCTTTTGATTAAACACTCTTGATTAATTACTTTTAATTAATCACATTTAATTAATTACTTTTAATTAAACATATTTGATTAATTTCTTTTTAATTACATTTGGTAATTAAAATTTAATTATAAAAATTAATTATCCTTTAATTATTAATTAACAATTAATTAATTATTTCCATTAATTAATGATTACCTCCATTAATTAAATTTCTTCTTAATTAATTACTTAACAAGTAATTAATCACATTATTAAATACTCTTAATCCTTTTATTAATTAACCATTAATTAAATAATTTAGATCTTTAATTAATTATACTAATTAATTCATTAATTAGTAACACAAGTGATTAACCCTTAATCACATCCACTCAATTACTTTCACAAAGTAATTATCCTTTCTTAATTATCTCTAGTAATTAATCACTTAATTACTTCACCAAGTAATTATACTTAATTAACTCGAAAGTGATTATCTTTAATTAATCACTAATTAATTTCTTAATTAATTATTTAATTAATCATTTAAATTAATTAAATGATTCTTTAATTTACTATATTAAAAAGATTCTTAATTAAGAAACCTATTATTTTAATTAAATCATTATATTAACTAATAACTTTATCTTAATTATCTTCATATATTTGCTAACCAAACTCTTAATTACTCAAGATAATTCTTAATTATAATTGATTACTAAATCTTAATCATTAAACCTTATTTAAAATATAACATTTTAAAAATCAAATATAATTAGAACAATTTAAACATTCAAATTCAAACTTTTAAATCTTTGAACTTTACAAAGTTATTTAATAAAATTTAATACAATCATATTATTAAAAATCCACTTATTTCATTTTTAAAAACTTTTATATTTCAAAATATAAAACTTGTTTAAAACTTAACTTTTGAAAAAAATTAATTTTATAAGTAAAAACTTGTTCTATTTTGTTTTAAAAACTTGAATTATTTATAAAATCAAATCTCTTTGTATTAACAACTTAAGCATCCTGTTCTAATGCCCGACCATCTTAAAACCCGAGCAAAACCTTACTAATTCCCAGACTTCCCCGAGTAACACCAACCCTACACCTGCTTCGAGACAAAATAACATATACACGATGAAGGCTTCGAGCTCCCTTCATCTCTCCCAAAACCCATATCTGATGCACGCCACCATGCACATCAACGTGCACCACTATGCCGGTCGACGGCGAACTCCACGCCGGCCTCCACCAAGTCGCACACGACCCTAACAGCCATAATCGAAACCCAGAAAACCTAATACGATCAAGAATCGAAACATGACCAACGAACCCATACTGTTCGAACCACCATCACTAGAAAAACCACCTTCCACGGCAACCAAAGCTTCGAGACAACCCACCATCTCCACCGCAGCTACATCACTACCTCCAGATCCCACGGCAACCCCTGCGATCACCTCCGGTAGCCCCTAGTCACCGCGAAAACAAGATGAACACGACGCCAAACTACAGGGAGTTAAACCCTACTTCGAACAATTCTGGCTAACACTCTCCAAAATAAAATTCCAGGACATTTTTCCCATGATCTCCATCGCCCCCTCTGCCTTCGAGCTCAACCACGTCCCCATCTTCGCCGTTGTTCGCCGTAAATCGGCCAGAAAGCCCCAAACACTCATCACCAAATTTCACAACCAATTCCAATCTAAAAATCATGATACATACTTTAAAAATAATGATTTCCAATATATAATCCCAATATGAAATCAAAACTTAAAATTGATTTAATAAATTTTTGACCCAATTTACCATTTAACTGTAAACTTGAAAATTTTAAGCCAATTATTCAATTTAAAAACTTAAAATTATTTTTAGATAAAAAGTTACATGATTACAAACAACTTTTGTTTACAAATCATAAGCAAATACGAATTCAACATTGTGTTGTTGAAATTATTATGAAATTGAAAACCTGTTTATAAGCATACTGAACATATATTTATGTATACAGGCAACTCACAATCATCAAACACCCGTTCATCTACATGCATTAGTTTAAATCCAATAATCCAGACAAATCATAATAATTACACAAGAACAAGATAAATTTCAAGATTCAAAATTGTATTAAAAATTGCATTTACTCACCTTTTATATGCAGAAGACAGAAAATTGATTTGCTTTCCAGGCTTTGAATTTATTTGCATGTTGATTTTATTCTACAGTTGTTGTTGACTCTGAATTGCTTGTTGATGTTTAATCTCCAGCCTTTTGATGATTTTAAATTCCAGATTATTGAATAAATTTTGCATATTGAATAAATTTCCAGAACGTCTTCCTTGTTTCAGATTTTCCAGATTAAAACTTCCAGGTTCTACAGATTTTCATTTTTCTAATTTTCTTTGATTTTGTGTTTGTATTCATTTTTTTGAAGAGAAGAAAGAATTTTAGCTGAAAGTTTAAAAGTAATTTCTTCTTCTTATTATTTACAATTTAATTTTAAATTTAGCTATTAAAGAGAATGACATGTGTCTCTTTAATGCCTTAATTTGCTTACACATAAATACAATGACTTACATTTGTCTTTAACACATATTAAAAAGTTTACAAGTGTTTTAATGTTTAATTAATATTTACAAAAGTTATTTTCTAATTTTTTATTAATGCTTTAAATGTTATTTTCGTTTTAATAATTTATTTAAGTTATATATATAAGTAATTATGAAATATTTATATGATTATAAAATGTGTACTTATCTTTTTAAATATTCATGTGAATTCAAATAACTTATATTTTGATCAAATCACATAACATATGTTTATAAATTTGAGAAATTAATTTTAACTCTTTATATAAAAAATTAAAACAATCTTATCCTATGTTAAAATTAAAATGAAAGAATAATAAAACAAATGAACCTTCATTTTAAATCTTATTTAAAACTCAAGCTAAAATATATGTTAAAATAAATAAGAAATTATTCTTGTTATTTAAATCTCAAATATCATTTTTTTAAAGTATTAAGACAAATTTAAATTTCAAATTACAAATTATATATATAATAAAGTTTGAAAATACTTATTAAATTCACATTAATATTATTTCTATTTCTAATATATATAAATATATATACATTTATATTATAAATAGAAAACATTTTTAATCATTAGATTTGATAATTACTATATTATATTTTAAAACAAATCTCAAATCGCAATATATACATTCATATATATTACAATTTGAATATTTTTTTTTATTACTTAAAGACTTCCTATTTACAAGATATATCAATATATATATATATATATATATATATATTATAAACAGAAAATATTTTGATTAACTTTCGGAAAAATAAATATTACCAATTTTAAATTGCTAAAATAAATATTTCCAAGTTAAAATATTTTAAATTTTCAAATTAATTAAACTTGCCTATTTATGTATTGTTAAGAAAAATGTTGATAGATATTAACAAATTATTATTATTTAACTTTTAAAAGAATTTTAACTTATCAATTTATAATGTAAAATGATCAAATAAATTTAATTATTATCAAATATTATTAAATTGATATTTCTTAAAATTCCAGGTCGTCACATTCCTCCCCCCTTAAAAGAATTTCGTCCTCGAAATTTAAAAGCAGAGATAATTTAATAACCCAGCAAAAGAATTTAAATTTCAATCAGCAATCACACAATCAATCATAGCAACCAATTCAAACAAACAATTTTATCTATCCAGACAAAATTCTGGATAGAACTTCCTAATACTATCTAGAGTTTTCCAGGTACCTATACTGGAATACTCGCTCTATAGAATCTTAATTAACTATACTACTAAAACCAAGAACTCCCTCATCTGATCCTACAAATCTGAGCAAGATATCATACTAAACTCAAAACCTGCCCAACTGCCAAATCCTTCTGAACTGCTGATTCTATCACTCAATGAATCACATACATATTCCTCAGAGATACATGAAATACAATGAATTCCAGCTATCCGAACTGGCAATTCAATCCTGTAGATCAAAATCTAATCTCTAGAGAACACAGGAAAACCTCAAAATACTTCCGGAGCTAGCTCTCCAGTTTTACCTAGTCTTATATATCTCCTTTGATCGGATAAAACTAAAACAATATCCAAATTCCAATTTCATATTTCAAATCTCCTCAATTCTTAACTGCATAACTCTTCTGATGCTTCTAAGTCACCTTCATCTTTCCTGATCAGCTTAACCCTTGCTGATTGCTTCTTAAACAATCTGGACCAAAATCATACCAAATCTCCAGGTCCTACTCAACAAAATGATTCTAAAAAAATTTGCCAAAATCCAAAGCACAACTCTATTCCCCAAGCATTAGTGGACTTCAAACCTACATCTCTTATCTGGAATAGCCAAACAGTTGCACCTGACAACCTTACCTTCCAAATCCAGAAAATTTCTTCATACTTGAATTTCCTGTAGAAATCCTCTAATCTAAGAAAACTGCAACTCCTGATTGCTCTCATTCTAGAATAACTGCTATCTCACTTTCCGCTGCACAACTCTGATCTGGAGTAGATAAGAATGCTATCGAAGAACTCGAGCACAATCTTTCTCCATACACAGTTCATCCGACTCATAAAATCTTAGTGACCCATTCCACTTAGTCAAAACATTCCAACAGAATCTTAACTAGAAACTAGATGATCAATCCCTCTCCAAAGAATTCTGAGCTGCCTCACCAACTCTTCTCGCTCTAAGAGTCATTCCTCTACTAGGTTGAACCATCAATATTTCTCCTAGAATCCAAGTCGACAAGAAAACTCACTCTTCGATTCGGGTAGGCTTTTGATTTCCTCCAAAAACATCTGGAAAATCTCTGACTACTTAAATAGCTTTTACCTCCACTTGAGATGCCTCAATTCCTAAACCAAAGAATACTCAAAGATTCCCAAACTAATCGCAAGTCGCTTTTGCAAATCTTACTCAGTTCAGATTCCAAAGAACTATCTTCACCAACTAGAACAACTTTTCCTAATCGAGATCAATCTTCAAGAATGGATTATCTACCAGAAAAACTGATAGATCACTTCCAACAAATATCCTGCTCTGTTGAGCCTTCCTAAGAAATGGATAAACCTTCACCATCTGCCTGGTCTGCTGATAGTAGAATCCCAAAGATTTCTGAATCCTCGAAGAAACGAATCCACGCTGCTGCTTCCAAATTTCACTTCAATGATACTACTAAGCCAAAAGATTATTCTTAACCACAAGCTTCTTGAAACTCAATAACTATCACCCAATTCCACTAAAAAGATACTTGAGATGGATAGACATTTTCTCAAGAAACTCGGCTCCAAACCAAACACCAATCACTTGTTCTTCTTAAGGAAAACAAATGAGACCATGTCCGAAATGAGGTAACTCATCGACCTTAGCCTCATACTTCAATATAGATAAGACACCCTTACTGGAGATCTAGAAAATCTCTAAATATCCGAATCTTCCCTGCAGTAGGCATCACTGTTCCTCCAACTCCCTCTAAATCTTGTTCCAAAAGAACATCCTCAGAACCATCTATGGATACTGCATCCCATCACACGGCTATTCTTTCCTAAAGTCACCAAGATACCATCACCTGCTAATTCTACACAGCTGACAGATTCAACTATAGGAAATCCCGCTCACTTGAGAGCAAATCAACCCCATACTTCAAAAATATACTCCCATTCTTGAAAATACTATCTCTAGGATCAATGAAATCCTTTCACCAATCTATAAAGCTTATTCGAGATGGTATTAGGTCTACAATCTTGACAAACACACTTCCAACCACAATATATAAGCCTCTACCATTAGTGGCAGTCGTGTCCCACACACTCCTACCTTATCTACCTTTATAACCTGTGTTGGAAAATCCAAACAGATAACCCAACAGATTAGGTAGATATATAAATATATATATATATATATATATATAAATTACAAGTACGCTCCCTCAAGATAAACACCATTCCAAAGCTTAGGTATTCACTCAACCTAATGCTCTGATAACAACTGTAGCGACCCGACTTTCTAACACAAGAAAGTCGTATCACTATTTAAGAAAGAAAGAGATAGAAGAAGAAAAGAAAGAGAAGAAAGAACAACAACACATCAGAATCTCACAGCGGAATGAATGAAATATAATATATAACATATATTTAGTATCATATACATCAGAGTACACAACTATACATCTCAATTTAGATAGTTATAACATTTCTGTCTACTGTACAATACAAGGACAGCTATACAGAATAACATACAGCGGAAACTCTATCTATATCTACACGCTGAAGCCTCTTGCTCCAAGCTCCTCCAGAATTCTTCAAAGATAACCTGAATCACTTGACTACTCATACATAATATGAGTACCCAAGAGTTTAATAAAAATAGAAAATATACACTTGGGTCAGACAGGGGTCTGGTGTGAGTAAATGGTTTAAAATTGCTTAACTTTAGAAAATCCTTTGAAAAGAAAAGGTATCACGTAAGATTTCCCACACATAAACATGGAAAAGTTTTTACCTTACGCTGACCAAAACATTTGATAGAAAATCCAATGATATTATAATAGTGTCTAGGATTTTCAAATAAATATGAAATAGCCGAAATTGTTACATGATTAAATTCCAAATACTAGCCACAAAAGTGGGTAATAAAAACAAAACCGTAGAGTCTCGTAGGAAGAATGGGTTTCCATCAATGGAAGGGCAACTAGGGACCGCCGGTCACAGTACGTGGTCTAGATCACCGTACCAAGGAGTACGCCCGTTCCCTTGCATCACAAGGCCGGGACCATTCCTTACTGAACAGTCTCGAACAAGACCACCCCGCATTTGGCTGCAGATCCAACTGCCCACACAGCCGAAATAAAAAGGGACATCTAGACAGGGGTAAATCTCGTCCTACTTGGGCATGACCCACTTAACCTTGCTGCACCTCCCCTGTTTTAGCCATTCCCGATTGATGAGGCTTGAGGCTACGATTACCTTTGTAGGACACATCTATCTTAGAATGCTCACCGTCCACCTGAAGATGTTCTGAAAGCATTCAATCCATACAAGTCCGTTCCGGGTTCGAACGGAACCGAAGGCACTATCTCGTTGCACTCATTTTGGAATCACCCTTATAGTCAACGATCATAGCCCTTGCACTCTGAATCACCATCTCGAACCTGTAAGTACTATCTTTGTCAAACTCATCACGGAATCACCCCTAGAGTTATACTGACGAATAGTCCTTACACCTCGAGTCTTCACTTGCACTCCACTTGGATTTACGACCTAACGTTTAATTTGGATCGGTGTGGTTTTTGGATATCCAAATATGGAAACCCGATCTCGGTCTCACCGAATCCAAACGCCATTTTAATGTCCAAGTTGTACTTAAGGGTTTTAAACAGTAGATATTTAGAATATCACTTAACATAAATGGATGATTCATAACACGGATAGATAATTCCACTATTATCACATTCATCTATACATATCACAAAGCAGCATATGTATATCATATCTCAGATATATAACATTCATATCATTACATATCAACCAATGACATACGATATCATCCAATATCATTAACTCATCCAATGATACTTATCAACCAATCATTAATCACCCATAACAAGTTTGATCCAATCTTAATTAATTTAATTAATCCTTAATTGAATTAATCCTTACTTAATTACTTGGATTATCATCAATCCAATTTACTTATTCATTAATTAATTACAAATAAATTAACTAAACATCACTTATTTATCCACTTTAATTAATCTCCCTTGATTAATTATCTCTTAATTACTTTAAGCAATTATTTCTTGATTACAAATTTAATTAATCATCCTGATTAATTACTTCTTAATTATCCAAGTAATTATATCTTAATTACTCTTTAAAATTAATCACACTTGATTATCCCATTAATTAATCATTAATCATAGTTGATTAATTTCTTTTAATTAAACACTCTTGATTAATTACTTTTAAATTAATCACATTTAATTAATTACTTTTAATTAAACATATTTGATTAATTTCTTTTTAATTACATTTGATTAATTTCTTTTTAATTACATTTGATAATTAAACTTAATTATAAAAATTAATTATCCTTTAATTATTAATTAACAATTAATTAATTATTTCCATTAATTAATGATTACCTCCATTAATTAAATTTCTTCTTAATTAATTACTTAACAAGTAATTAATCACATTATTAAATACTCTTAATCCTTTTATTAATTAACCATTAATTAAATAATTTAGACCTTTAATTAATTATATTAATTAATTCTTTAATTAGTAACACAAATGATTAATCCTTAATCACATCCACTTAATTACTTTCACAAAGTAATTATCCTTTCTTAATTACCTCTAGTAATTAATCACTTAATTACTTCACCAAGTAATTATACTTAATTAACTCCAAAGTGATTATCTTCAATTAATCACTAATTAATTTCGTAATTAATTATTTAATTAATCATTTAAATTAATTAAATTATTCCTGAATTTACTATATTAAAAAGATTCTTAATTAAGAAACCTATTATCTTAATTAAATCATTATATTAACCAATAACTTTATCTTAATTATCTTCATATATTTGCTAACCAAACTCTTAATTACTCAAGATAATTCTTAATTATAATTGATTACTAAACCTTAATCATTAAACCTTATTTAAAATATAACATTTTAAAAATCAAATATAATTAGAACAATTTAAACATTCAAATTCAAACTTTTAAATCTTTAAACTTCACAAAGTTATTTAATAAAATTTAATACAATCCATATTATTAAAAATCCAGTTATTTCATTTTTAAAAACTTTTATATTTCAAAATATAAAACTTGTTTAAAAATTAACTTTTGAAACAAATTAATTTTATAACTAAAAGCTTGTTCTATTTTGTTTTAAAAACTTGAATTATTTATAAAATCAAATCTCTTTGTATTAACAACTTAAGCATCCTGTTCTAAAGCCCGACCATCTTAAAACCCAAGCAAAACCTTAATAATTCCCGAGACTTCCCCGAGTAACCCCAACCCTACACCTACTTCGAGACAAAATAACATATACACGATGAAGACTTCGAGCTCCCCTCATCTCTCCCAAATCCCATATCTGATGCACGCCACCATGCACATCAATGTGCACCACTATGCCGGTCGACGGCGAACTCCACACCGGCCTCCACCAAGTCGCTCACGACCCCAACAGCCATAATCGAAACCCAGAAAACCCAATACGGTCGAGAATCGAAACATGACCAACGAACCCATACTATTCGAACCACTATCACCAGAAAAACCACCTTCCACGGCAACCAAGGCTTCGAGACAACCCACCATCTCCACCTCAGCTACATCACTACCTCCAGATCCTACAGCAACCCCTGCGATCACCTCCGGTAGCCCCTAGTCACCGCGAACACAAGATGAACACAACGCCAAACTTCAGGGAGTTAAACCCTACTTCAAACAATTCTGGCTAACACTCTCCAAAATAAAATTCCAGGACATTTTTCCTATGATCTCCATTGCCCCCTCCACCTTCGAGCTCAACCACATCCCTATCTTCGTTGTTGTTCGCCGTAAATCGGCCAAAAAGCCCCAAACACTCATCACCAATTTTCACAACCAATTCCAATCTAAAAATCATGATACATACTTTAAAAATCATGATTTCCAGTATGTAATCCCAATATGAAATCAAAACTTCAAATTGGTTTAATAAATTTTTGACCCAATTTACCATTTAACTGTAAATTTGAAAATTTTAAGCCAATTATTCAATTTAAAAACTTACAATTACTTTTAGATAAAAAGTTACATGATTACAAACAACTTTTGTTTACAAATCATAAGCAAATACAAGTTCAACATTGTGTTGATGAAATTATTATGAAAGTGAAAACCTGTTTATAAGCATACCGAGCATATTTTATGTATACAGGCAACTCACAATCATCAAACACCCATACATCTACATGCATTAGTTTAAATTCAATAATCCAGACAAATCATCATAATTACACAAGAACAAGATAAATTTTAAGAATCAAAACTGTTTTTAAAATTGCATTTACTCGCCTTTTATATGCAGAGGACAGAAAATTGATTTGCTTTCCAGGCTTTGAATTTATTTGCATGTTGATTTTATTCTGCAGTTGTTGTTGATTCTGAATTGCTCGTTGATGTTTAATCTCCAGCCTTTTGAAGATTTTAAATTCTAGATTTTTGAATTAAAATTTGCATGTTGAATAAATTTCCAGATCATCTTCCTTGTTTCAGATTTTCCAGATTGAAACTTCCAGATTCTACAGATTTTCATTTTTCTGATTTTCTTTGATTTTGTGTTTGTATTCATTTTTTTTTTTGAAGAGAAGAAATAATTTTAGCTGAAAATTTAAAAGTAATGTCTTCTTCTTATTATTTACAATTTAATTTTAAATTTAATTATTAAAGAGAATGACATGTGTCTCTTTAATGCCTTAATTTGCTTACACATAAATATAATGACTTACATTTGTCTCTAACACATATTAAAAAGTTTACAAGTGTTTTAATGTTTAATTAATATTTACAAAAGTTATTTTCTAATGTTTTATTAATGTTTTAAATTTTATTTTCTTTTTAATAATTTATTTAAGTTATATATAAGTAATTATAAAATATTTATATGATTATAAAATGTGTGCTTATCTTTTTAAATATTCATGTGAATTCAAATAACTTATATTTTGATCAAATCATATAACATATGTTTATAAATTTGAGAAATTAATTTTAGCTCTTTATATAAAAAATTTAAAACAACCTTATCCTATGTTAAAATTAAAATGAAAGAATATTAAAACAAATGAACCTTCATTTTAAATCTTATTTAAAACTCAAGCTAAAATACATGTTAAAATAAATAAGAAATTATTCTTGTTATTTCAATCTCAAATATCATTTTTTTAAAGTACTAAGACAAATTTAAATTTCAAATTACAAATTATATATATAATAAAGTTTGAAAATACTTATTAAATTCACATCAATATTATTTCTATTTCTAATATATATAATATATATACATTTATATTATAAATAGAAAACATTTTTAATCATTAGATTTGGTAATTACTGTATTATATTTCAAAACAAATCTCAAATCACAATATATACATTCATATATATTACAATTTGAATATATTGTTTTTATTACTTAAAGACTTCCTATTTACAAGATATATCAATATATATATATATACACACACTATAAATAGAAAATATTTTGATTTACTTTTGTAAAAATAAATATTACCAATTTTAAATTGCTAAAATAAATATTTCTAAGTTAAAATATTATAAATTTTCAAATTAATTAAACTTGCCTATTTATGTATTGTTAAGAAAAATGTTGATAGATATTAACAAATTATTATTATTTAACTTTTAAAAGAATTTTAACTTGTCAATTTATAATGTAAAATGATCAAATAAATTTAATTATTATCAAAGATTATTAAATTGATATTGCTTAAAATTCCGGGTCGTCACAGTCTACCAAACTATGAATTATTGGAGAATGCTGAAATAGAAAATGAAGAAATTGGTGAATATCTTAAGAGAAACAAAAGAATGCATAGAGAAATAAAATTTGGACTGTATTTTGTCACTTTAAGAATCTAGGGATGGTACTAAGCATTATGTGATGATTTCTACAAGCATTGAATCTGATTCTTTAACATACAATGAGGCAAAAAGGTCTTAATTAATGAATTAATTCAAATATAATTCTAAGAGAGAATATGAAAATGTCCCTTTAGATGATTATTATCTTAACTACTCATGGTTATAGTACTTGGAATTACATACACTCATTAGTAAATTAGATGCTTATTCATCTACATAGGAAATACCCTACTATCGGCAAACCCATTCAAATTGAGTACTCAAGAGTTTAGGGGAAATAAAAAACTTTAGGTTAAATAAAAAGTCTGGTGTGAATAATACTAGTTCATCTCAAATCAAAAATAGATGTTTAGTGAGACCACGCCGCTTAGTGGAATATGTTTTCCCTTTACTAGCATCTTTGCAGTCAATATGTCAAACATAACATATACGTGTAACCACCATGATTAGCACATTATAACACTAATATTATTGTCATTATCATCGATTAAAATGGGTCAAAATGAATAGTACGTTATTCACTAGGGTCAAAGGGTTACACATTCTTATGCTTACACAATCCCACAAAATAGTGCATGGCATTGTTTTCCACTGTCACTGTGAACCCATCCTAGTTTCAAAGGCTAAATTAAACCTTATCAGGCTGACTCGGGCCAAATATATAAATAGATAATCCAAAATCTCTTGTCCAACCAGGGTAACTAACCTCGACTTCTGTCAACAAAAGAAAAAAAATGGTGAATGTCTCTGCTACGAGTTCCTTTCTATGCGTAACTTCAAAAATCTACCCTCAATATCGGTAAAGTCGTTCGCATTGGAATTGCAAACCTGACCAATCGAAGGCTTAATGGATGGAGCATAGGGCGTGACCCTTACCTCAGTCACCACCTAAAATCTAGTTTTGAAATATCCATGACTCGTGCCTTTTGATCAATTCAAGGCATATTCATAACACAATTCAGTCTTCTCGATCTCTTGGATGTAATTCTACTTACTCAAGAGTTTAACTCTAACCAAACCACTACTGGAACAACCATAATCAATCGTCAGTTGCTGAATTCCCAAGGCTACCAATGTTGGGTGATAACATGTAACATATCAGTTAGCATGTCAAATTTTTTTCATTTGCAATAATAAATTATCAAAATACAAAATTGAACGTAACATATCATCATCCATCATAAATATACATTCATATGATAGCCATGTTATACAAAAAATTACTTGTAATAAATTAATACTTCTCTTCGAAAAATTCTTTAAAAATGGGCTAAACACCTTCTTTTTTCTTTGAAGACTTATCAAATTACTTAACAAGAACCTCATATTTTATTTAAGGAAAACATTGCCCAACCTTGAGTTAAATACTATTAGGTGTCATACAATAAGCTATCTTTCTTTTTAAAAACTTGTACCATCGCACATTGAAAATCTTAATCCATCACATGCCAACATAATAGGCCATCACTTGTCAAGAAATTCATGGTCAGTGCATGTTTACACTACGTGAAGCTATCACATATTAACAAATATAGTCATCACAAGTAGATAAACAGAGATCATATATTGATAAAAGCTTAGCTATGGCGAGCTGATAAAATGCTGCCATTGTAAGTTAAAATAATACTAATCATTGAAAATTGACAAAAACGATGCTATCGCAAGTGACAAATAAATGCTATCCCACGTTGATAAAAATAGCCACTGCAAGTTGACAAATACATGCTATTTCTTGATGACAAAAATAGCTATCGCATGTTCACAGATACATGTTATTGCATGCTGATAAAAATAGTCATTGTAGGTTGATAAAACATAGCTCTCGCATATGGATAAATATGAGTTGTTTGCAAGTTAACATTGTCATTTTTGTAAATATATGCAAAACTAATTTATTTCCTTTAAAGGCAGCAATTTTTTTCCAAATCAATTTCTTTGCCAAATTTTCATTGATTAATCAAAATCTTTTTAGAAAATTTGCCATAAAATAAGGAGAGAAAATTTCTCTTCTTTCCAAAATATTATTTTTTTGACAATTATGCCATCAATTACCTTTTCGCAATCAAAAACCATTTCCTAAAACAATTCATATTTAATTCAAATTACTTGGGAAAATCCATAAAATTTCCCAAAAATAATAATTTGCCTCTTTAACATTATATAAAAATTTCAAAGAAAAATAATTATTTTGCATATTTTCAATAATTGAACCTGAAATTATATATTTATCAACTTAAAAAATTCATATTAGTTTCATAATAATTTCAAAACTAATGAATTAAAACTCATCTCCAAAATATTTTTTCAAACATCATATCAAAAATTAAAGCAGTAGGAGTTCAAAAACATAGTTTTTACACCAAATCCTTTAAGGAATTTCACAAAATATCCAATGATAATCATAACACATTCAAATGATTATCTAACCCATATGCATAAAAAACATCAACAAATCAATCTGGGTTTCAACACAAATCCGAATTTAAAATATTATTCAGTAGAAATGGAGATATGTTGTTCACCTTAACTTGCTCTCATGTGAAGATAATTGCATTTGTTTCTTCCTTTAAATTTTACTCTTTTTCTTCTTCTTTGTTGAATTAACTTTAACGGATTTTTGTGTGGTTTGGTTTTTCTAAGGTTTAAGAATAGTGGCCAAATATATATGAGAGTGAGGCGAAGCATGTCAGTGGAAATAATTTACGTGTCTTATCTTTCTTTCCTTACATCCCTCCTTAATAGAAGCAAGGTCCTTTTTATTTCTTTCACCATAAACCAATTATAGATTAAAATTTTAATTTCAAATCATATTTATACGATAATTATCCACACTATTTATACATTATTATTCATCATGTTATTTATTTCATTATTTCCTAATTAAATATCCAGAATAATATGCAATCAAAATTAAGGATGTTATAAAGTAGGCAAGGCAAGCAGATATACTAGTAATCCTAGTTATAGCCATTATACTACTATACAAAGGACCATAGACTACGATATCTCGCACAGTGGATATCTAAATGTAATAGAATGATATACAGACGCTAGTTGAAACAACAATAGTGAAGATCATAAATCAACTAGTGAATGGATATTCACTCATGGTAGGAGAGTAATATTACAACAGCTGCTGAATTTATAGCGTTGGCTACTTGTAGCAATGAAGCAAAATTGGTTAAGAAATTTACTACTAGAAATTCATGTATGGGAAAAATGTATGTCACCGATATCTATGCACTGTGATAGTCTGTAACACCCCAGAATTTTAACGATAATTAATTAAAAATAAATTAACGAACAATTGCTAATGCTGAAAACATAATTTTTATAAAATCAAATTTGGCTACGAATCTTACGCCTTTTAGTTCATGGCTATTTTCTGATCAATTTTCAAATACAAAATTTTCTAATCATAGTTTCAATGAAAAATTATAAACGTCTAACTAATTCAAGTCAGTAATAAATAAATATATGTATGTATAATTAACGAAACAAAAGGTAATTAATAGAAATTAATTAATGTTAACAATTTCCTAGGGTTAAAAAAAGTTAACATGGAAATAAATTACTCTGTTGAAAGTAATGGAATCAAATTTACCAAATATAACACGGCAAACTTGTAGCCACTAATATGTAAGATCGGTCAACCTCTGAATTATGTTGGTCGACTTCTAGTGGTCAATCGGTCGAGCTGTCAATGGTAGAATTTCCATATGGTCAAACGGTGCGGATTTAAAATAATATAATCCAACGGTTGACATTGATTCGAACCCCTATAAATACGGACCTAACTTCTCAGTTTTATTCTTATATTTTCGGAGCGACGCCGGAGATCTGCCACTTTCTCTTCTCCATAAAATTCTTATCCATAAAAATAGTTATAGTTTATACATATATACAACTAGAAAATAGTATAGGATGATTGAGAAGAAGAACAGGGTCAAACCAAATTATCAAAGCCAAGGTAAATTATAAATCTGGATCTAAAATGTAAATTAAATCCAAATCTCTTTTATAATCCAAATTTCTGAGAAATATGTGTACGCTTATGGTGCATGTATTCAAGTAGGGAAAAAGAGGGAGTCAGACTGGAGAAACATGGATTAGAACTGATTTAGAAAGATAAAAAGGTGAGTGGAAAATTATATATTTTTGTATAATATTGGATTTATATCGTTGTAAATCTATTCATGTATGCCTGGAATGTAAATTGGAGTTTTATGCTAAAATTTGTATATGTGCAAAGAAATTATAAACCTTGCCTACATATTCTTGATTAATAACCTGAATTATATATTACATGTATGTAAATCTAGGAAATGTTAGGTAATAGTTGTCTCTAATATTTGTATTGGGTAGTAGTAGTCCTCGCAACTGATAAATTATGTGATAATTCCAAATTTGTAGATTTGAATGGCTGTTGCAAGTAAGAATGTAAATTAACCTATCACAATAATTTATGGGAGTTCAAGTAGTATTTAAAAAATAAAAGTTTATAGTTTAAATAACAAGGAACACAACTAAAAGGAAAGAGATGTATAAAATAGGGATATTTACCGTATTTTGTCTATCTATTTGAAAGACTATTGAAAAATAATTTCTTATAATTCCAAACATAACAAAAATTCTCCTTTTGGATAAAATATAGAAATATACAATGTTATTCTTTCCATTTGTGAAGAGATTTAATTCCAATGTATTAAAATATCGAAATCCCTTAGGATTAATTGAAAAATTATAAATGTTATAAAAATGGTCTATGGAAAGGATTAATATATACATATGTGTAATATAAGAAAGACAAAAATTGAATAAAATAAACAAAAGGTAGGCAAGTAATAATTTAAAATAAAGTAGGGTAGATGTAGAAAATGTAATAGTAAGGAAAAGGGAAATAAATAAGAAAATACATTTAGATCCTTTAAAAGAAAGCGGTAAATGACATTAAATTAAATAAGATGTAAACGCATAAGGAAATAAAGAAATGCTATTAATAGTAAATAGTGGAGACGCAATAATTAAACAAGTATGAATGAATATGTATGTGTGTGTATGCACACACATACAAATATATGTGTAACTTCAAGTACGCATTTATAACGGGTGTCGATTATTAAAATTAGTAAATAAATTAAGTGGATAGAAATGACATAGTCATTAGAATAGAATAGAATGCGAGGTCAATAATGTTACATAATAGAAGCCTCCCACCACAAGGGGCTATCCAGAAGTTATGTATATGTTATACTGATATAGGACATATCTAATTGTAGGATCTATGGAATTATATATGTTTGCATATAGATGAAGGAATACGCTAGTAAGCTCTGCTTCAATCTTTTAGTACGGGCACTGCCTTGATTACGTTGGGAAATTTGAATGGGACGGTGAGGAAGGATCGGTATAATGTCATTGTGTTGGCATCATATTAGGGAGTATGGGCTGTACATTAGCCGTGAATGTCAACGATCCTAAGCGGTCAATGGGAAAGATGAGGGTTACACTTAACGGACTACATGTCCTATTAGGGTAGGTCACGTTTGGGTCAAGCACTACCATAATTGTTTATTAGTTTGTTTGATAGGAGGCAAGGTTAGATAACCCTTAATAAAGGTCATTTAAAATGAATGGAGTGGTCCGTAGAATCCACAATATCCATGGAGCTGATTCCATAATAGTTCGAGGAGCCGAGTCCTTCGTAGTCTATGAAATTGAGTCCATAATAGTCCTAGGAGCCGAGTCCTCCATAGTTTTTGGAGTTGAGTCCAAAACAAGCAACGAATAAGCAGAAAATCCCCAAAACGATATAGAACATGGCTAAACTATATGAAACCATTATTATGCACTACATAATATTCTTTGGTATGCACGACGACGAGGGCTGTGTTGATGATGGACCTTGACGAGGGGTTGGGTTAGGGATACTAGCGGAGATTGTATCTTGGTCCAAAGAAGGACTATGGTACTTATATATTTATATATACGTATGTAGTTATAATCTACTTCGGTAGATAGGGCTTATCGTGCGTGTCCGTTGAGTCATGGTGACTAAATAAGATAAAACGACATAACATGTGATGAAAGGCAATCACCATAAACTATTGTTATGCATAAGTGTATATTTTATCAATCACTAGAACGTTATTCTGACCCCCTTCTCATTACAACCTACAAAATGGCTTTAGAGGGGTAGGTACTAGTACAAGGTCGGAATGGTAGAATGATAGCTTTCTTTATGCATGCTCAACATTGACAAGGACACTTGACTTCAGAAATGTCAGCCTTGGTTAGTAACAATATGTTTTATTATACTTTATTATTCTATTGCGAGTTTTTATCGATAGTGCTCTGATATGCATTTATTTGTTTACCGGGTACCAAACCAATGATCCGCACTTTGGTGGACCTGGGTTTTCGGTATAGAGAAATTCGAGCCCATTGGGGTGTGGGTTGTCACATTTTGTTTCATAGTCAGGTTAGCCGATCTTGAGAAATTAGGAAACATTGAGTGGACGTATTTGTATTTTCCTATAAATATATTATACATCAAATCGAATGAATTCTGACTATATAGTAGTTGTTCCATATTCTTAAATGATGGATAAGTCAATTATGAGTCGGAAAAATGGACAAAGTTGGAGATGTACACCTACCTTATTACCCCATGGAAAATAGGTCGTATGGAAAGGCGTTGACTTAAGAAGAGCACGAGTGCAACATATGGAAGGTCTTTGAAGCTGGATAGTATGTGACTCCCTGGTTGGGACTCCGATAGCCTAATAGTTGTATATCCCTATACAATTACCAATTAGCGATATACATTAAGTTCAGATAAGGAGAAGTAAGAGTTTATATGTTGTACATATGAAGAAGAAATCCCCAAAAGAAGGTGTGAGTAATCACTCCAAGATGATAGCCAAATTTTTAACATTTTGGAAGAAGATAAGTTAGTAAGTAGGAAAGAGGAAAAGTCCAAAAGAAGGGACAAGTAAAAATACACTCTAAGTCCGAACCCATATGAAAAAATTTAATGTAAAGTTAAAATGATTTAATATAAAGGTTTGAAGAAAAATATATATATAAATAATATATTTGAAATAAATTTTTAAAAGAATTATTTGAAAGTAGAAAAAACCTATTTTTGAAAAGTAAGTAAATAGTAAATTTTAGTGGAAAATAAATAAAAAATTATTTTATTTAAACAAAAAGCTTTAGTAGAGATTAAAAACCAGTTAAATTGGAAATTTCAGTAAATGGGTTTTTATAAAGAAGAAAATTTATTTGGTTTGAAAACCAAAAAAGTATAGAGTGTATGTGTTTGCGCAAAAAATGGCCACAAACACCCAAAGTCGTGTGAACTAGTCGATTTTATGTTGTTTTTAGTGATTTAGGTGATTTATGCAAATATATAAAAAGCAGGGACTAAACCGTAAAAGACACACAGATTTATAGTGGTTCGGCTAGAACGTGCCTACGTCCACTTTATATGTTATTCTCCTTTTCTCTTCAGATTACAAGTACAAAGCTTTGATTACAAGTATCTAAAGTTGTTTGAAAGTTCCTTCCAGGCTTGAGCTCTCAAACTTTTCTGCCATTGTTGTGCCCCTGCCCCTCTATTTATAGAGTGAGGCTGGGGGCAGGGGCCTTGGATGTTTATAGCTGCTGATGGGCCTGGGCTGATGCAATCTGGACTGGCACATCTGGTTCGGCGGAGCTTGGTTCGGCTGGGCTTGGAGAGAGGGATGGAGAAGCCTTGGTTTGGTGGTACTGGCAGTGAGGTGGTTCGGTGGTAGGAGTGTGGATGTGGGTTCTGGTCCGGCTATGCAGGGTGTGGTGTTGGACCGGTGGAGTTTGGACCGGCGATGGATGGTTCGGTGGAGGTGATTCGATGGAGGTGAGGTTGGTTCGGGTATATGGGGAAAGATGTTGTGGACCGGCAATACTTGGAGATGGTGTGGTTCGGTGTGGGTACTACCAAATGAGCCTTCATGAATGCCGAATGCTGAATGAGCCTTCATGAATGCCGAATGCCGAATGAGCCTTAATATCTGAGAATGCCGAATGAACCATGGGGAGTTCGAATACCGAACGAACTCATACGCTTGAACTCCCAGATGAAACCGAGGTGTTTTAAGTATCGGATGACACTTATTACTGGATGAACTCGGGGAGTGTAGTGTCGAACGAACTCTTGCCTTGCTTTACTGAATGAACCTTTGGACTTGAATCATGAGTGAAATCCCAGACTTATATATGCTTGCTTGCTTCTTCTTGTTCCGGTCGTGACGGAAACGCACACAACATTGATATTCCAGTTTTGTCCAAAAAATGGGATAACACTTTGCCCCCCAAAATATGCCTTGCGGTAGGAAGGCGTGTTTTGTAATGCCATGAGCTGGATGTTCATATCCTATTGACAACCTGTAAAGAGCTTGATGTTTTATATGGCCCCAAATGACGATCGTTCGGGATCGAGCTATTTGGGATGAAGCGCGGCCGTTCATGGTCAAGCGCCTAACTTCAAATGACGACCGTTCGCGATCGAGTCATTTGAGGTGAAGTGCGACCGTGCGCGGTCAAGCGCGTAAATCCATGCGTCGATCGTTCGGGATCGAGTCATCTTCGGTGAAATGTGACCGTTCAAGGTCAAGCGCTCAACTTCAAATGACGACCGTTTGGGATCGAGTCATTCGAGGTAAAGTGCGACAGTGCGCGGTCAAGTGTGTAAATCCATGTATCGATCGTTCGGGATCGAGTCATCTGTGGTGAAATGTGACCGTTCAAGGTCAAGCGCTCAACTTCAAATGACGACCGTTCGGGATCGAGTCACTCGAGGTAAAGTGCGACAGTGCGCGGTCAAGTGGTGGGCCCCAAATGACGACCGTTCGCAATCGAGCCATTTGAAGTAAGAGGAGTTGTGCCGCTCGGGGCGAGTTGTGACCGTTCGCGATCATCTGCCGTTCGAGGCGATTTGTGACCGTTCGCGATCGGGTGCCGCTCGAGGTGAATTGTGACTGTTCGTAGTCGGGTGCCGTTCGAGGCGAATTGTGACTGTTCGTAGTCGGGTGCCGTTCGAGGCGAATTGTGACTGTTCGTAGTCGGGTGTCGTTCGAGGCGAATTGTGACTGTTCGTAGTCGGGTGCCGTTCGAGGCGAATTGTGACCGTTCGAGGTCGGGTGCCATTCGAGGCGAATGAGTGTGCCCGGGGGGGACTTAATAATATTAGTGCCGGAGTTATTGTTTGGGGGAGTTTTCGAATCAAAGACTTCGGCAGTTCACTGCCATGCAAGAGGTGCTCGTGGACCGTTCGCGATCCACGGGCATACAAGTAATTTTTCCATAGAATTGTAAATGTTAAAGCAATAATCATATGAATCTTATGGAAGAAATGTCCAAACAGGAAGAATTTAAATGTTCAAATCAAAATCAAAGCAAAAAACAGAATGAAGATGTCAAAGCGTAAACTCTTACTATAACGCGGCTGGTAGTCATTCAAAGCATGCCTATGGATCGTGCGCGATCGCTCACATGTGTAAATGATTTAACCGTGTTAGCGAGAGGTTTACAACTTGTTCATCGTTATTTTAATCAAGCAATCAATGGATAATCAAACGGTGCCCCGATCCAGGGTCACCTCTAGCCGATGTAGACGGTGGTCGCTCTGGCTCCACTACTGGAGTTCGCCTCCTCACATACTGAAGGAGCATACCGTTCCTGATATGCCCTTCCACCTCGTCCTTCAAATGCCTACAATCATTAGTGTTATGACCGTATAATTCATGAAATACACAAAACTTATCTGATTTTCTTTCGTCAGAGGTTGGATCCCTTCGCATTGGTCTACGATACGGAACATGCCCCTTGGTATCCTGATAAATTCGTTCCAGACTCTCATTCAGCTCAGTGTGAGTGATGAATCGCGGCTCCCTCCATTGCCGCTTTGACCTGTCATCATTATCCTCAGCCTTTCTCTTTCCTTTGCTAGTCTCCGCACCCTTTCCAGGTGGGTTTCCGCTCTTGATTGCGTAAACGTCATCTTCTTCCTCTCTTTCTGCGCTAGCATCTTCCAAACGCAGAAACTTTTCAGCCTCATGATAGAACTCTCCCGGATTCATAGGCGGGTCCTTGGTTAATGAATTCTTGAACTCTGTACTATGAGCTATTCCAGATACAACCGCCATCATGACCATAGATGGATCTGGTCGATCCACTGATGCTGCCGCCGCATTAAATCGCGTTAGAAAGCTCCTCAAAGTCTCTCCAGTTTTCTGCTTCAAGGTTGCCAAAGTCATCACATTCTTGGGTCTCGCAATATGAACCCTGAATTGCCTCATGAATCTCTAAGTTAAATTTGCCCACGTTCCTATGGAGCCGCTCTCCAGTTGCCTAAACCATAACGCTGCAATGTCCGTCAAATACAGTGGAAAGCATCGGGCCATGATCTCCTGTGATGCCCCCAGTACTTCCATGTGCCTCATATACTTAGTAAGATGGACCGCAGGGTCTGTCCTCCCATCGTACATCTCTACTGATGGTAGCTTGAATTCTGGTGGGTTCCTAGCCATCCTAATCGCAGAAGAAAAAGGACTCATGTTTACATCTTCCAAGTCTCTGTTTACTAAACCGCCTCTCATAGCTCTTCTAACCATCTCTGCTAATCTGTCATTGTCTCCAAGCTGTAGTCCTCGTTCACTGCCTTCGACCTGCCCCCCGAGTCCGCGGGAGTTTTCATGTGTATGCCTCCCTGGCTGAACGTTCATTCCTCTATTGCTACCAGGTGGCTCGGATGCCCCCATCTCTCTTCCCGGGGTCGGATCAACATGCTCTGCGTGAGTGCCCCCTAGCTCTGGTGCTACGCCAGATGGTCCTGCTCCGTTCTGAACTCCAGTTGCTCCTTGGTTTTGTGCTCCAAGTTGCCCAATTTGCTGAAGCAAGTTCTGGATCATCTCTTCTTGTCTTCTCATCATAGCCTCCATCTCATCCCTGGTGATGAAGGCTGAAGCTTGGTTTGCTCCTGAGGAAGCTTCCTGACTCCCTTCCTGTTGACTCTGCTCTGGCCTTGGCCTTCTGCTTGATTGTCTCGCCATGACTCTTCCAATCTGAATCTCTAAACTCTCAAGTTCGAATTCCAAGCGGTAGGTCCTTGAGTTCAATTCTCAGTGAAAGCACCAAAATGTTTGCGCAAAAAATAGCCACAAACACCCAAAGTCGTGTGAACTAGTCGATTTTATGTTGTTTTTAGTGATTTAGGTGATTTATGCAAATATATAAAAAGAAGGGACTAAACCGTAAAAGACACACAGATTTATAGTGGTTCGGCCAGAACGTGCCTACGTCCACTTTATATGTTATTCTCCTTTTCTCTTCAGATTATAAGTACAAAGCTTTGATTACAAGTATCTAAAGTTGTTTGAAAGTTCCTTCCAGGCTTGAGCTCTCAAACTTTTATGCCATTGTTGTGCCCCTGCCCCTCTATTTATAGAGTGAGGCTGGGGGCAGGGGTCTTGGATGTTTATAGCTGCTGATGGGCCTGGGCTGATGCAATCTGGACTGGCACATCTGGTTCGGCGGAGCTTGGTTCGGCTGGGCTTGGAGAGAGGGATGGAGAAGCCTTGGTTTGGTGGTACTGGCAGTGAGGTGGTTCGGTGGTAGGAGTGTGGATGTGGGTTCTGGTCCGGCTATGCAGGGTGTGGTGTTGGACTGGTGGAGTTTGGACCGGCGATGGATGGTTTGGTGGAGGTGATTCGATGGAGGTGAGGTTGGTTCGGCTATATGGGGAAAGATGTTGTGGACCGGCATTACTTGGAGATGGTGTGGTTCGGTGTGGGTACTACCGAATGAGCCTTCATGAATGCCGAATGCCGAATGAGCCTTAATATCTGAGAATGCCGAATGAACCATGGGGAGTTCGAATACCGAACGAACTCATACGCTTGAACTCCCAGATGAAACCGAGGTGTTTTAAGTACCGGATGACACTTATTACTGGATGAACTCGGGCAGTGTAGTGTCGAACGAACTCTTGCCTTGCTTTACTGAATGAACCTTTGCACTTGAATCATGAGTGAAATCCCAGACTTATATATGCTTGCTTGCTTCTTCTTGTTCCGGTTTTGACGGAAACGCACACAACATTGATATTCCAGTTTTGTCCAAAAAATGGGATAACAGTATGTATAGCTCATTGATTTTCCTAAAAGAAAAAAATTTAAGTTGTAAAATTCCTTTTAGGAGTAGACAATAGGAAGTTGCACTAATCTTAAATAGGGTAAATAGTACTAGAAAGAAGGCTAGATCTCGAAAATAAAAGTAGTAGATGAACGCACTGCAATGGTTTAATAAGAAGACAGTTAGTTGAGAGGAAAGGTGTATAAGAAGAGTAATTTAAATAAGACCGGTTTAGATAGAAGAAAGTTAAATGGTAGTAATATTATTGGAAATTTATATAAAATAATGTTTTTAATTAGAAATAACGTTAGTTGATTATATTAAAAATAATGCTAGTAATCTAATTATAAGAAAAATAGAAAATTAAGGACAAAACAAAGGAAAATGGATATTTTACGTGGTAGTGTGCATTAATTGCAAGTGTATTTCAAAAAGTCTCCCTCACATAATATTAGAGATTTGGTCAAGGATTGTAAATGTAGATAAAATTATATATAGGAGAATAATAGGCTGAAAGTGTCCTTGTCTAATATAGTTATTTTATTTAAAATTGTAAAAGATGTTTCGGAAACATTGTAAAGTGTATTTTTAAAGAAATGGTTTAGCATAAGAATTGAGTTAAAAGCAAAACTTGATAAATGGTTTGAGTTAAAAATCCCAATTTTAAGAAGTAGAAATCCTTTTTGAAAAAGGCTTTAAAAGAAAAGGTTGATTTAAAGAAAAAGGAAAAGGACTTTTAAAATTTAATTGCAGCTTTAAAAGTTATGGCACCAAGTTATTTTTGAATTTAGTAAAAAGTTTCCAAGTTTGTGCTTGTAAAGATAAAAGTTTTGGGATTAAGTACTTCAAAATTCTAAAGTTTTATTTTTTTGAAAACAAGAAGTAGCGAAAACCAAGCCAAAATTTTATATGGAGTAGATAGGGATGACTGCTTAGTTAAGATGGGTAAAACAAATGGCTGGAAAGAAGAAACCGATGACTGCTTATGGAGTAACGCTAAGAAATTCTATAGAGTGTAAGAAATATTGGTGAGAACCTAGGAATGTTTTATTAGACATATGTGAAAGTCGTAAGAAGAACCCGCGAAGGAATGATGAATGGTATCAAAGTACTCTTCTATGAATTCTAGTGCAAGCCAAGAAAGGTCAAGGATAAAGAAAGTAGATACCAAAAATTTGAGAGTACTATCAAGAGATTTGGATAAAAAGAAGAGAGTAACAGAGCATAATAAGATGGCAAACATACATAGAGGACATTGGTAGACTTAAAGTTAAGAAAGGCAAGATAGATGGTTGAAAAGTTATTCTGTCAAGCTAAGTTATTTGTATTCCTTAGCCGACTACAGTGTGGAAATGCATAGTTCGGTCTATAGTTAGTGGTATTAATTAAAAGTAATGAGTGGAACTTACGTAGTAGAAGCTAGGAAGGTGGATTAAGATATGTTATTTACGGTAAAATGACATGTTAGAAAGATCCATTTAATTTTAGTAAGATAGGGCCATAACATCATTGATCAGTTGATGTTGAAGGGCTGCTTTCAGCAACTTTTCCTTTTAGGTTTCGGTTGTAAATATTATTTATTTCTATTGTATAAAACGCGTATGATATCATGAGAAATGGTCCGTTTGAAAATAGGTTTTTGGATGGACCGCTATATTAATTGGAAAACTATGTTAGTAAGAAAATCTCATATAGACAATTAACTAATGCAAAAATAAATAAATAAAAGGCTAAGAGCTTTTTTTGGACATGATTCATCAATGCCAACAAATGTCGATCTCGAGGATCGAACCTGTGACCTTTAATCTTGTACTATAAACTACCAATCAATTGAACCAACCCTTTTGGCTTAAAAAAAGCTGGAAGTTTATAAAATAAATTAGGGAATTTATTAAATTGCCTACTAAAAGAAAAGTAAAGTTATGTCCTAAAAGGTAATAAAATGTTGGAAGATAAATTTTGATGGTCGAAGGATAGGTCACTATCCCTATGCCTTAAAAGCCAAAAAAAATTAAATGAACTTATGTGCTGTTGTTATTTAAAATTAAAAAAAATGAAATTGACATTTACCATGTAATGGAATAGAGTCCATTATGGATGCTAAACTATTGATGAAATCTAGACCGCATAGGATGTGACATAACTTTTTTTGGAAAAAAATACTTTTGAAACTTTTTTAAAAAAAATTCTTCAATTTTAGAAATAAAATACTTTTATGAAAAAAAGTTTGAGAAAAAAAATGAATCCTTGAATTTAATAGCTTTTCCACCATTTGAAGAAAAGTAATTTAAAAAGATTTTGAACATAAAAGAGGGAAATTTCTAATTTTTAAAAGCCAATGCTTAGCATAGGAAAAAAGTTAACGATTAATGAGTATGAATTTTATTGTACAATTGAAGGGATAATAAAATAAAAGGTAGTTAGTGACAAGGGAAAAAGATATTTTAATTATGAGATCCTTTTTCCATACATTGTCGATAAGTGAAAAAAACTTATTTTAAAATAACTCTGTTTTAAAAATTAAAAAGTAAATTATCTTATGCAGACTATACTTGGAAAAGATGAAAAAGAATTGGGGGCAAAAGAGAAAGTTTCAAGACACAGTGGGATGGGTACACAAGAGAAGGTTGAAAATATGGAATTCTCTATCTAAACACTTTTCCGATATAAGAATATAAGTATAGAAAATCAAATTTTTAAAATTTTGGATGTTATAAATTATAAGCTAAGTATTGGATGGTAGAGATTGAATGAAAAATTGGTTGAACTATGCTTCTATTCGTAGAAGTGTGGGAATATTTAGATGCAAAAAAAAAAAGATTTTGATTTTTAAAACTTGCATACATATATAACTTCCAATATATATATATATATATATATATATATATATATATATATATATATATATTGGTTGTTTGCATCATATTTTCAAAATTGATTTAAAGAATGCATTCATATAGGAGGTGCCAATTTAGAATCATTCAACACACATGTCTGTATTGTGATACACCATGCACTTGTACACTATTGGTTGCAAAATTTCTTATAGACGAATTGGTTAGTTAATTTAGAATAGTTGCGCATTATGTTACACGGTTTACCCTTGAGAAATTTCGGGAATAAAATTCTTTTAAGGCAGGAGAATGTAACACATCGTAATTTTAACGATAAGTAATTAAAAAGAAATTAACTAATAATTAGTAATGTTGAAAATAATTTTTTGTAAACGTCAGAATTTAGCTATAAAACTTACACCGTTGGGTTCGTGGTGATTTTCTGATCAATTTTCATATATAAAGTTTTCCGATCAGAGTTCGAACGAAAAAGTTATCATTATTTCAATAATTTAGGTTAGAAATAAAGCTATATGTAATTAAGGAAACAAAATGTAATTACAGAAATTAACTAATGTTAACAGTTGCTTAGGATTAAAGAAAAGCTAACATGGAAATAAATTATCTCAGTTGAAAGAAAATGGAAAGAAATTAACCATAGATAACACGACAAATTAATTGCCATTAATATATACGACCCATACGAGCAAAGGTTGACCTGCTGAGCTGTCAATATGAGAATTGTCAATGGCTGTACGACTCAAATTTAAAATAATTAATCCAACTGCTGAGATTGATTCAAACCCCTGTAAATACAGACCTAACTCCTCACTTCTTTCTCATATTTTCGGAGCGACGGGAGCTATGCCATTTTCACTTCTTCACAAAATTCTTAGTTCTTAAAATAATTATAGTTTACACGTATATTTCAAGTGTATAATACTAGAGGATGATTGAAAAAAAAATGTCGAATCAAATTGTCAAAGCCAAGATAAATTATAAATCTGGATCTAAAATGTAAATTAAACCCAAACCTCTTTCCAAATCTGGATTTCTGATAAATTGTGCATGCCTGCGGTGTATTTCTTCAAGTAGGGAAAAAAAGGAGTCAAACCAGAATAACAGAGATTAGATCTAAAAATCTGAAAAGCTAAAACAGTGAGTGGGAAATTATATATTTTTTATATAATTTTGTATTTATATCATTGTAAATCTATTCTTGTATGCCTGAAATGTAAATTGGGGTTGTAGGCTAAAATTTGTATACTTGTAATGAAATTATTAACCCTACCTACATATTCCTGATTGATAACTTGAATTATATATTTATGAATGTAAATCTGGAAAATGTTGGGTATATGTAGTCCTTGAATTTAGTATCGAACAGTAGGAGTCCTTGAAACTTATAAATTATGTGATAATCCCAGATTTGTAGATTTGAATGGTTGTTTCAAGTAAGAATGTAAATTAAGTTATCACAATAAATTATGAGAGTTTAAGTAGTATTCTAATTCATTAGAATATAGGATGTTGCAATGTGAATTTCTATAAATTATCAAGTTTGACTTATAAATAAAAGTGTATCGTTTGAAATAACAAGGAATACACCTAAAAGAAAAGAGATGTATAAAATAGGGATATTTACCGTTGTACTATCTATCTTAATAGCTATGGAAAAGATAATTTTTTTTGATTCTAAACATAACACAAATTCTCCTTTTGAATAAGATATAGAAATTTACAGATTAACCTTTCCATTTATGGAGAGAGGTAATTCCACTACATTAAAATATAGAAATTCCTATGGATTAAATGAAGGGTTATAAATGTGAAAAACGGTCTAAGAAAAGGATTAATATATACATATTCGCAATATAAGCAAGACAAAAATAAACTAAAATAAAAGGTAGGCAAGTAATAATCTAAAATAAATAGGAGTAAAAATAGAAAATATAAAGGTGAGGTAAATGATCTTAAATTAAATAACAGTAAAACGCATAAAGAAGTAAAGAAATATTATTAAAAACAAACAGTGGAGGTGCAATAATTAAACAAGTGTGGATGAATGTACATACATACATATATACATGCGTAGCCTCAAGTATGTGTTTATAACGGATGTGGATTATTAAAATTAGTAAATAACTTAAGTGGATAAAAATGACATAGTCATTAGAATGGATTGGAATGCGATGTCAGTAATGCTACACAATAGAAGTCTACCCACCGCAAGGGGCTACCATCAGTTGTGTATACATTATGCTGATGTGGGACATAGCAAACTATAGGACTCATGAAATTATATACGCTTGTGTATAGGTAAAGAATATCCCAATAGGCTCTGTTTCAATATTTTAGTGGGGTATTGCCTTGATTGCGTTAATAAATTTAAATGGGACGGTAAGCAAAGATCGGCATTTTGTTAGTGTGTTGGTACTATGTTAGGGAGTAGGCGCTGTACAAAGGTTGTGAACGACATCGGTTTTGAGCGGTCAATGGGAAAAACAAGGGTTACAGCTAACAAAATATACCTCTTATTAGTGTAGGTCATGTTTGGGTCATGCACCGCCATTGTTGTTTGTTAGGAGTAAAGGCTAGGTAACTCTTAAGAGTGGTCTTTTAAAACGAATGGGGTAGTCTATGGAGCTGAGTCCACAATAGTATGTGTTGCTAAGTCCACGATAGTCTGAGGAGCCGAGTCCTCTATAGTCCATGGAGCCGAGTCCATAACAATCCGAGGAGCCGAGTCCTCTATAGTCTATGAGGCTAAGTCCACAATAGAAAGCGGACAAGTAGAAAATCCTTAAGGCGAGATAGAATACGGCTAAACTATATGACACCGTTGTTAGGTACTATGAGGATTTCCTTTATATACACGATGACGAGGACGTGATACTACGTTGTTGATGGATCCTGACGAGTTGTCGGTTATGGATACTAGCGGGGATAGTATCTTAGTCCAAAGGGGGTCTATGGTAGTTATATATTTATATATATATACACACATATGTAGTTACAATCTACTTTGGTATTTAGGATGTATCGCATGCGTACATAGAGTCGAGATGACTAGGTAAGATAAAAGAACATAACATGTGATGGAAGGCAATCGACATAAACTAGTGTTATATATAAAGTATAAAATTCATCGGTCACCAGAACATTATTCTGACCACCTCCTTGTTACAACCCATATGATAGCTTTAGAGGGATACTTACTAGTATAAGGAGGGAACAGTGGAAGGACAGATTTCTTTATGCATGCATGACACTGACAAGGACACTTGACCTCAGAAGTGTAACCTTTGTGTAATGACCCGAAATTTCACCACTTTGATTTACGAATATTTGATTAATTTTAAATATTCAAATAATGAATTTATAATTAGAAAAAAATATCTTTTAAATAAAAAATAATGATGGTAAAAATTTTTTTTAAATTTGTTTACAAAAATAATTAGTTCTAAGAAAAACAAAAAATGTGACCGGAATTTGTTTTTAGAATTTTCATCTTTTCGTCGACTAAAAGTTGTCGAAACATCATAAACTCTATTATATAATATAACACATACATTTATAAATAAGTTTGGATACATATATGTATACTAGTATATATATGTATGTATTTATACTTAGGCGTATAAGATTTAAAATATAAACTTAGTAAAAAGAATGTGTCACATCATAGACAAACATAAGTACATTTAGTACTAAAAACAAGTTTAAACATGTTGGATCTTGGAAAAGGAGAGGGGACATAGTGTGGGCTGAGGTGCATGAAGGTGAGGTGACATGGTGATGTGGCAAGATGAGGTGGAGGTTAAAGAACTAAGAGTGTTTAGGTAATTTACTTTGTTCTTGCTTATAAATACTCCTTTCATTTCTTCAATTTTTCCTTCTCTTTCTTCTGCCATATCTTTCTCATTTCTTAACAAACAGTAGTTTTCATTTTTCCAAATCATGTATAATTTCAGTGGTTACAACTTTTATTTGTATCACTTTTTCAGATTTTGAGCATAACCATGTCTAAATCTCATTTCTTTGAAGAGCATTTTTCGGACCCATATTTTTAAGCCCAAAAATACCTCTTTTTATTTTAACCATATCTTCCTCAAAATTGATCCAAATTGAGTGAAATTTTTTCAGTATTGAAGAAAAAATAATTTCCAAGACCTTTTATTGTTAAAACATTGCCAAATTCCATGAGTTACTAGTCTAAAAATTAGTTAGAAAAAGACCAATTTTTGGATTGGAATTTTTATGAATTTGATGATAATCTGAACCCCCTCCACCTTTCAAGGTCAAGCTCCACCACCTTTGGACCGTGTGCATCATACTTTGGTCGAACCATAAAGCCACCACATGGCCACCAAATCTTGTTCTTACCAAAGTTATAGCATGGATCTATAAGCTCGGTTCAAAAGTTAGGGAAGTTCGAGTCATTTTGGTAGCTTTTGGGTGAGTATAACTCATGAATTCATTTAAAAGTTATAACTTTAAATATGATTCTTACATTGATAATAAATATTTCTATTTGGTTGTCAAGTATGATGGATGTTTGGTTTGGACAATATTGTAAGTTGTTGTATGTGATTGGAAGTTAGACTTGAAATGAAATCTAATGTTGAAGTCAGTTGGAAAGTTATGATTTTGGTTTTTAATTGTTTCTTATGTATGTTTTTATGGCATGAGTTTGGATGTATAAGCTTATGTATGTGATGTATGTGCTAAGAAAGTTAGCATTTTGACTTTTTAAAATGACATCGAGATCCTTTGGTTTAAACTTGTTTTCTAACTTTACTTTTAGAAATGTTTTATAAAAGTTTTAGAAACCTTACCTTTTTTTAAAACTTTATTCAAAGTTTATAAAGTAGTTTAAATATAAAATAAAGAGTTTTAAAAGTGATTTAGAGTATAAAATGAATTTTTGAAATTCAGGTAGTATAGCGATAGTCGCTATAAATGCAGTTCGTGAAAAACGAACTCTTTTGGATTTAAAATGTATTAACTGAAGTATCTTTTTGAAATGTGTTTTTCAAACATATTTTAACTATTTGAAAGCAATTATAAATTAACTAAGTAATTATTTATTTATTAATGATATTTAATTAATAAATTAAGTACTGTAATTAGTACTTAATCATTAATTAAGTTAGGGTAATTAGTACTTAATTATTTTTAAGCAAGTTAATTATAAATTGTTAACTAATAAAGATTTAATTATTAAGAGAGTAATCATTATTTATATAATATTAATTAAATTATTTACTTGAGAAGGGTTTAATTATTAATTAATTACTCATCAAGTTAAATTTAAGTTAAGATGTAATTAAAACTTAATTATGATTTAATTATTTTCAATAAAGATTTAATTTATTTATTTTAGTTTTAATTAAGGAATAATTAATTAATTGAGATTAATTAATAATAAGGGTTTAACTTATTCTTTAATAACTAATTAAAGATTAATTGTGGTGTAATTATTTATTTTTAAAAGGACAATTATTATTCAATTATTTATTTAATAGTTAATTATTATTTAATTATTAATTAATGGTTTAATTATTATTAAGTGAAGAGTTTAATTGTCATTTAATTTTTATATGAAAGTTTTAAAGTATTAAACTACTTTAATTCTGAAGATCGGTTTTGTTTTAAAGTAACTTTCTTTTAAAAGAATAGTTTTAATCCAAAGGATTTCTTTGTCGATTACCCTTAAGTAATCCCAATTGAATATGAAACTGAATTACATCTATTTAGCAGAATAAAACACCGTTCTGCTAAATAAGTGGTATTGGACATTTGTTTGGTAGTATAAATCACAGTTCTTCCATAATTTCCCAAGTAGATTAGTTGACATTTATTTAAGCAAAATAAAAACTCATTCTGTTATTATATTAACTTGGACATGTGTGTTTAGCAAAACAAATCTCCGTTTGCTATTATAGTAACTTGGACATCTTACCTATACGTTGATTTGTCTATTGTTGGCTGATTCCCTTATACATATCTGCTTATTTTGTAAATACCTATACTTTGACATCTTACCTATATGTTGATTTGTTTGTTGTTAGCAGATTCTCTTATACATATCTGTTTGTTATGTAAATACCCATGCTATAACTTGATTAATTAAAAGAGAACCATTGCGGTCACTAAACTTCTTTCTTATTTCTAAGGTCAATCATACATTTAATAATGGTTTCAAGTTAAGTAATGATTTTAGAAAAGATGTTTTAAATAATCATTTTGTTTATCAAAAGGACTTTATTAAATGATTTTATTTATGGAGTTTTGTTTGAAATAAGGAATCTTTATAAAAGAGTTTTATAAATGATTTTGGATATTTATATTTATGAAGGAAGTTTATAAATAATTTTAAGATTTATAAAGAGATATATAAATGGTTTTGATATTTATAAAAGAGTGTTTAACTTGGTGAACTATAAAGAGTTTTGTAAATGTGTTTGGAATTTAAGTAAAGAAGTTTTATAAATAAAAAAGATTTATTATAAGGATTTATAGAAGGAAATTTATAAAACGATTTGAGATTGGATTTCCTTTATCCGACCTTCTTAATTATGGTGGTATGCACATTCATTCCACATTTAACACCGAAGGAATATTGTTCAAGGTTATTTTTATCTTTAATTTAGATAGCATTTTGTTTTGATCGTTTGATATGACTTGGAAATGAGAAATCTTTCACAAGTTCTTTGTGAGTATACTTATGTCAATAAGATAAGTATATGAATGTTTTTTATCGATACTTTTGAAAAAAGTTTTAATAAATGAATTATTTAGTTTGAGACTTAGTGGTTGCTATGGATAATTAAATCTCTGAATTTGTTGTTGTTTTTTATTTGATAGTTAAATAACCGATTATCAAATCTTGCCAAAATATAACTCCGGAAATATCTAAGAGAAACACGCGAGTTATATGGCACAGTCATATTTGATGATGTTATACTGTGTGTATAAATCTTATTTTGTTCTTCTAGGACAAATGATAGGGAGATCCGTCCAGTTAAATGGTTAGGGGGTGATCCCTGCTTCTATATATTGTCTAATTATTTCCAAAATAACTGGGGTTGAGTTTACCGAAACTATCGAAAGTTATTTCAAAGAGGCTGAGATCAGATAAGTATAAATTATCCAGGACCACTTCGATCCAACTCAAGTGTTTCGAACTGAAGATATATTGAAAATGATTGAAGACGAAGCTTTGGAAATTCAAATGCTACTTGCTACTAATCCCGAGGATGATTCCAAAAAGGATGTAGTAGAGGTAGTGCCTTCGATTTTGTTCAGACCAATAACGAACTTGCATGAATAAATGCTAGCACTGTATTGCTGTTTGGAGGGTGGTGTTAGAATTCAGTGTTAGCATTCCCAAATGGTTTGCTACATAAAAGATAATCGTAACCTCAAGCCTCATCACTCTGGAAATGACTAAAATTAGGGGATATGCTTCAAGGAAATATGTTACGCTACCATTAGGGTATAGTCATCATCCAATCTAGGTCAATATTTTAGGTCATGTATGATTAGGGCCCATTTAGGTGTTGATCCCACCAAGGTGATAACATATTCGGTCCTATCCAGTAAGGGGTAAGGTCGGTGTAACGACCCGTAATTTCGCTACTTCGAAAATAAGAGATTTCGTTTGTTTTAAATTTAAAAAGGAGTTTAAATCTTAAAATAAATATGTTATATACAATAAATAATTATCTATTCTTATAGTTAATAAATTAAAAGGTATAAATTTGGATTTTAGAACAAATCGACAAAAGTTAAGTTTTGTTAATAATAAATAAAGGCTTAAATAAATGAATTTAAGTATTTATTTAAAAAGGTAAATTTATTTAAAACGTCTAATAAAGATAATAAAAGTATATTTATATATTTAAAAGTATGTTAATAATCGTTTTACAAAAATAACCAAAAATATGTCGCATTTTGTCAGTTTTACATACACTGTAAAAAATAGAGATTTTGATATTAATTAAATATGATTTTAAAATATAAAGAGACATGTTTTTATTTATTTAAAGAAGTAAAAATTTCATTTTAAAGTTTGGTTTACTTCAATATATAGCTTAATAAAAACATCAAATTTTGACTGTAAAATTTGTCGTCAAAACGCCATTTTTAACCAAAACAAGTCGTCGACAAGTTGTTGCAACTTGATACATTTTCTAACTTATAAATACATGTTTACAAACTATTTAAACACTTTACATTTAAGACTAAAAGACAAAAGGAGTTTACTTTTGAAAATATTTGCATAAATGATAAAAATAATGTTAATACATGATTTGACAAAAGAGTGTAAAAGTAAACAAATAAAACAACATCATTACTAACTTTCTTTTCTCTTACACATGATATAACTTATACACCTACAATTGAAGCAAATGGAAAGTGAAAAGATAACTAACTAAAGGAATTAATGACACATATGCTCACCATTAATACATACTTACTAATCCATTTAATGCAAGTCAAATCAAGCAAAAGTCTTCTTTTAAAAATTTAAGAAAATAAGACAAACATCATTTCATAAGTATAAATTCAAATCAAGCCATTTCTTCTCCATTAAGCAAAGGTCCAATCAAGGGTAAAAAGGTAAATGAAAAGTCAAAAAAGTAGAGAATGGTATTTTAGTCATTTGTCATCCAAATATCAAATATAAATATGCATTCATACATTTCATTTTTCACACTTCACTCAATACCTTCTTCTTTACTTTCTCCTTCTTCTTCACCTCCATTTCCATGGCTTCCCACCTCTTCATTTCACTTCTACCTTCAAGCTACCACCTCCATACTTCAAACCATCACCTTACACCACCAAAACCAAGCCAAACTACCACTTACCCACCTCCTCCTCACCCTAAAACCCACGGCCAAGCTCCTACACCTACCTACACCTCCAAAAGCTTTCGACCAAAATAAAAAAATATAAAAAAAGAGAAGAAAAGAAAAAGGAAAACAAAAGCGTTCGGAAAGGAAACGGCAAAAAGGCATGACATTGGAAATAGCACGTTAGCGAGAGACAGAATTCTTACGTTAAAGTTTGACGGAGTGGATATGAAGGTGAGAAATTCTCACTGCTTTTTGAATTATATTGATTATCATGTTTAATTGTTATGTTAGATAATCACCATTTGATGATATGGATGTTTGATTGATAGTTTGAATATGTTAGATAACCCGTAGTAATGTTACGACATTTACCGTATTGGATATGTTAATGTTATATGACTGTTGTATGGTCGTGATGATAATTTAGACATCAAATTTCTATTAATTTAGTAATCCCTTTGTTTAAAAAGACCATATTTTAGTAATATGAGATATTGTGGAAAAATAAGTCTCTTTTCATTTAGAAGTTTTAAAGTTAAAATGAAAGAGAATTTGAAATTTGAAGTGAAATGGATTTGAAAAGGAAAGTTATTTAGAAAAATTGAAATTAAGATGAATTGTGAAACTAAAATTGAAATCGATTTTGAAAAAGTAAAGTTTAGTTTGAGGTTGAATGGAAGTTTAAATTGAATTAGATATAAATCTAAGTTTTATATGTGTTTAATTTGAAGTTAGAATTGAAATTGAATTGAAATTTGAATTTAAAATTTAATATTAAAATAATGGGAATATAATAATATTATAATGTGGTAATAGTGAAAATATATTTTAAATACTTTAAAAAGTGAAATTAATGATTTGTAATGATTTTATAGGTGTTGAAATCCAATTTGAATAGATTATTTTAAATATTGAAAAATAAGTTAAAACTAGACGCGTCGCGCCACGGTAGTTCGCGATTTCACGCCAAAAAGTTCAAATGAATGTATAGAGTGAAATATGGCTCGGAATTCTTCGAGACAAGAAAATTCCAGACTATTATATCCATATCTTCTAAACGAAGAAAGATAATCAAAGTTTCGATAAGTAGATTTTGAAATAAGTCCAAATCAATTTTTCAGAAAAATCGCGCTAGTGTGATTAAGTGATCGTAACAGGAAATCTGTTTAAATAGATGTTTTTATTGCGGAAAAATATGGAATAAATTTGATAAATCTATTTAAATGATTTAAAAGATATTTGGATTATAAAATATGAATTATCGAATGTTTAAAAGTTGTTTAATTCAAGTAAGCTTATTTAGCACTTTCCGCAGCACTTTTCTACTGTGAATTCTATAACTTTTGGAATATGAGTTTAAATGTAACGACGTTTCCTAGAATAAATTGTGAATATTTTAAAAAAGGATAATTAAGCGTTTTGAAAGATAATTTGGAATACTTATAAGCAATTCCAAAATAAGTTGAAAAATCTGAGTATGAGGAAACGACTAGTACATTTGTCCCGCCTTTGAGATCTGGGAAGATAAAACAAGGTCTTTAACTACGGTTAGGGATGAAGCAACCAATGCTCTAAACTTACCTGGCCTATGTTTTCTTTTCATAGGCGAGGGGTGGAACAGATCGAAAGGAAAGGCCGGATGCTCTTAAATAAAAAGATTCTGTTAAGTTTTCCAAAATAAAGGAGGATTGGTATTATCCAAAAGTTAAGCAATCTCCCAAAATGAAAAATTTCTATGATCCTATTTACTTCAAAATGTTTGTTAAGATTGATTTAGGGTTTATCGTAAACGATGTCTTAAATAATATTGTTTTTGATCCGCCTAAAAGTTAAAGAATTTGATCGAGAATTGAGTAAGGAAATTTAAGATATTTTCCAAAGAAAAAGAATGAATTTCTTAGAAATTATCCTAAGTCAAAAGAAACAGTTTCGAAATCATCCGAAAAGAATTAAAGTAAAAAGAGACTTAATAAATCATGTATACTCATATTCACTTTTTATCGATAATTGAATGTCAAAGAAACCGGGGTCGGATTTGGGTAAATCTCATTCGAAAAGCACTTCGAACCAATCTATATGTTCGAACGTGAAGACATGTTGAAGATGATGATTATTGAAGACCGTGGATCTTTATAGCGTGAGGACTTCATGTTGACTTGCTCTGGGTAGCTCCCAAGTTATATATAGCAGTGGTCTCCTTGTTGTGGAGATTTTGCGGATTGCAAGGGCTTCTTGCCTAGTAATGGCCGTGGAAAGCGCCTTCGGTTTGTCTTGTTCCTGGATAACTTGTATGGAAGTTTGTCTGACATTGCATTTCTAACGATTACGTACATTGTTTTTTACAAACATACATCAGTGGTGGCGGAGAAGGCAACTTCTCTTAGCTTAACACGCTCCTTGAGACATACGAGCTTAAGGGTCGTATTTTGATGGAAGGCATTAGTAGTTAAACGGAAATGGCAATATGGCATTCAAAGATGTGTTATGTGCTGTGAGAAAAGGTAATCGTTTGCTTCAAGCCTCGTCAAACCGGAAATGACCGAAACAGGATTAGATGCAGCAAGGCTAAGTGGATCATTCCCAATTAGGATATGGTCATCCTCTTCTAGATATATTTTTTCCCGCTATGACGTCGGGGTGTAAATTAATGTGGTCTATGCTAGAGGGCCCTCGATAAAGGTCGGTAACGACTGAAGGATGTCATATTCGGTACCATCTAGTTATAAAGGTGGATCGGTCTTGTGTTGGAAGAGGATCCTTTGTGATGGTCCTCAGAACATCCATCTAAAGGTGTACCCCTTCGGAAGGTAGATCCTGCTCCTGGTCATTTGTATGGAAATCCATTATTCAGTAAGAACCTACGGACTTGATTGTAAAACTATTATGCTGGAATTTAATCAATGTAACAATTTCGGCTAAGATTAATAAGTTTATTTGCAAACATTTTCAAAGAATGTCATTAGAAATAATATCAAACATTTTTGATATAAAAGTGTTTTAGTTACATAAGGTAAAAACCCGTCCGTGTTTATGTGTGGACGTGGTCTTATGAGATACTCTTTGTTTTCAAAGGATTTTATTCAAAGGCTGATATATGACACTGTCATTAATTATTGAGTTTTTCTCACGTTGGTTTATCAAGCCTGATCCGAGTATTTTCAATACTCGGGTCAGATCCGAGTAGTTTCAGGTTAGTCGAAGACGGTTGGAGTTTCCAGAGGAGAGCTGGGGATATTCATCGACGTATGAACATATTCTATTATCCGCTGGACTTAGTGTATTTTGTTTGATGTTTGTCAGCATTTGTAAGGGCAGGTTTTATAACTGTCCAAGCTGAATTTAGGTTAGACTCTAATATATGTATTTAAAAGTTTTCCGTTGTAAAAATATTTGTTCAATATTATATGTTATCCCATTCGAGTGAGATACTGTTCAGTCTATTTTTTTATTACCCTTAAAGATCCGTCTTTTCGTGAAATTTGAGTTGGACATGTGCGGTTTATTGTCCATTCAAAGAGTACGGAAAAACGGGACTTTACATTTAGTATCAGAGCTGAAGGTTAAGTGAGAACCTTGGCTCTGTTATGGGTATCAGAGATAGGATTAGTAATATCCTAGGATGAGTAACTCATTAAAGATAGGGTTAGTAACACCCTAGAATGAGTTATGAGAGTATTATATATATGAGAGCGTATTTGTTAATTTTATAAAAATGGTTTTGTTTTTAAAAAGAAATTGGTAAATGAAATAATTTTCCTTGGGTTTATATTATAAATATTAAAGGAGATATCATTATTTTTGGGTTAGAAATTAAGGATTGATTGTAATTTGCTTAGTAAAACTAAAATATGAATATCTTGTGATTAGAATTGCACAATTTGACTATAAGATATTCCATATAGAATCAATTAATTGAAAGCTAGAATTTAGAATTTTGATCATATACCCCTAGACCTTTGGTTATAAGGAAATAATAATGATTAAGTGATTATCGTAATGGATGGATTTAAAAGCTAAGTACAAATAACTTGTGATGTAAAATTCATAATTTGACTATAAGATATTTGATGATAATATTGAAGCTACAAGTTGTAACTAGAGAAAGTAAAGAGAAAATGTACACATAGAAAAAATTGTTATCAATAAAATAGAAAAAGATAAGCCAAAATTGAAATTTTGGGTAAATATAATATAAAAGGGTAAGTTCTATAACTTATAAAGGAGTTAAGTTAATTTGAAATTTAGACACTTTGACTAGGTTAAAATCAAAGTGAAATTTAGAAATAAGAGGTATAAGAAATATCATCCTAATATAAAAATTTGAATTAGTGATACATTTAGGGTAACATTTGTAATCCAAAATGAAGTAAGAATAGAAGTGGATATTTTTGAATAATATGGTTAGTAGGGTGATTGTTGGACAAAAAATGTTAATAACAAATACCATGAGAATTAAGTTTCACAAATTTGACTATAAGATATTTGATGGATTGAAGATTAGGAAATTTGATTTAGAAAATGGATAGGTAATAAGTTAAATAGTTAATCATAGAATCAGTGAGAAAATGTTGTACACTTAGTAAAGTTGCCTTATTAATATATGGATTGGATAAATAATATTAGCTAAATGAAAACCTTAGGTAAAGAAAACTTAGGGTTGCATTTTATAACTTATTAATTCGAGATAATGGTAGAGTTTCATATTAGTTAAACACCTTAGTTGAAGTAATAACAATTTAAAGTTTGGGAATATGTATATACACTCTTAGGAAGTAAAGATATATTATACAAGTTTAAGTCATACTTGTATGCTTAAGTAATAATATATTTAGAAGAAAGCAATGGTTGTGAAATAAACTTGGATTAACAGAAGTTTTGAAGAAATGTATTAGGTAAAGATGAATGTGAATAAGTACATAAGTTAAACGTTGATCATTTTGGCACATAAATTTTGATCTATGATTTGAGTAGAGAACTTTGAGGTGTTTACACCAATCCAAAAAAAGATTTACCACTCGATTTTTGACAGCGAGCATTGATGGCAGTTTATGATTATGTACACGAGTTTTCTATCATAGTTGAGAGCTATGCAAGGAAAGTAAGGGTTTATGATCAAGAAGTCTGATCAAAGTACGCACTAGAAAATCGAGGGATCAATACTAGTTCAAAAGAAAAATTGTGGATTCAAATAATAGATCGAATCAAATATCACATATAGTATGATGTGTTGGATCTGTCAACTTAGTAGTTGGATAGTTATCTCAAACAGTAGGCACTAAGATATAGTGGTTGGACTGATGTTGTGGTATGTATATATAGACGTCAGGTAAAATACATGCAGATAATGAGTTATGTGGTGGTATTCGTTTATCTTGATATAGTATCAGTGTGGTTGTTTTGAATGCATAGTCTTGTTTGGTTGTTGTATATATTATCTTAAGTGTACAGTATGCACTAGGATGGGTAGGATAGAAGTTTGAGTTGATGTATGTATATATAACCGTGTACGTGATAGATACTCAGGTTAATGTGGGGAATCTTTATATGTATATTTGGCATCATTTGTTTTAGTGTTGTTATGATATCGACCTTCTTCTTTTCTATCATTAGTAGAAATAAGTTAAATTATTTAAGGATATGAGTATGAGATGGATTCTTTTGTCTAACTTTCATTTCAAGGACGAAGTGCTTTTAAGTAGGGGAGAATGTAACGACCCGTAATTTCGATACTTCGAAAATAAGAGATTTCGTTCGTTTTAAATTTAAAAAGGAGTTTAAATCTTAAAATAAATATGTTATATATAATAAATAATTATCTATTCTTATAGTTAATAAATTAAAAAGTATAAATTTGGATTTTAGAACAAATCGACAAAAGTTAGAGTTGTTAATAATAAATAAAGGCTTAAATAAACGAATTTAAATATTTATTTAAAAAGGTAAATTTATTTAAAACATCTAATAAAGATAATAAAAGTAAATTTATATATTTAAAAGTATGTTAGTAATGGTTTTACAAAAATAACCAAAAATATGTCGCATTTAGTCAGTTTTACATACACTGTAAAAATAGAGATTTTGATATTAATTTAATATAATTTTAAAATATAAAGAGACGTGTTTTTATTTATTTAAAGAAGTGAAATGTTCATTTTAAAGTTTGGTTTACTTCAATATATAGCTTAATAAAAACGTCAAATTTTGACTGTAAAATTTATCGTCAAAAACGCCGTTTTTAACCAAAACAAGTTGTCGACAAGTTGTTGCAACTTGATACATTTTTTAACTTATAAATACAAGTTTACAAACTATTTAAACACTTTACATTTAGCATTCAAAGACAAAAGGAGTTTACTTTTGAAAATATTTGCATAAATGATAAAAATAATGTTAATACATGATTTGACAAAAGAGTGTAAAAGTAAACAAATAAAACAACATCATTACATAACTTTCTTTTCTCCTATACATGATATAAGTTATACACCTAGAATTCAAGCAAATGGAAACTGAAAAGATAACTAACTAAAGGAACTAATGACGCATATGCTCACCATTAATGCATACTTACTAATCCATTTAATGCAAGTCAAATCAAGCAAAAGTTTTCTTTTTAAAATTTAAGAAAATAAGGCAAACATCATTTCATAAGTACAAATTCAAATCAAACCATTTCTTCTCCATTAAGCAAAGGTCCAATCAAGGATAAAAAAGTAGAGAAGGGTATTTTAGTTTTGTCATCCAAAGCTCAAATATAAATATGCATCCATACCTTTCATTTTTCACACTTCATTCACTACCTTCTTCTTTACTTTCTCCTTCTTCTTCACCTCCATTTCCATGGCTTCCCACCTCTTCATTTCTCTTCTACCTTCAAGCTACCACCTCCATACTCCAAACCATCATCTTACACCACCAAAACCAAGCCAAACTACCACCTACCCACCTCCTCCTCACCCTAAAACCCACGGCCAAGCTCCTACACCCACATACCCCCTCCAAAAGCGTTCAACCAAAATAAAAAAATAAAAAAAAGAGAGAAGAAAAGAAAAAGGAAAGGAAAGGAAAGGAAAACAAAAGCATTCGGAAAGGAAACAGCAAAAAGGCGAGACGTTGGAAATAACACGTTAGCGAGAGATAGAATTCTTACGTTAAAGTTTAACGAAGTGGATATGAAGGTGAGAAATTCTCACTGCTTTTTGAATTATATTGATTACCATGTTTAATTGTTATGCTAGATAATCACCATTTGATGATATGGATGTTTGATTGATTGTTTGAATATGTTAGATAATCCGTAATAATGTTATGACATTTACCGTATTGGATATGTTAATGTTATATGATGGTTGTATGGTTGTGATGATAATTTGGACATTAAATTTCTATTAATTTAGTAATCCCTTTGTTTAAAAAGACAATATTTTAGTAATATGAGATATTGTGGAAAAATAAGTCTCTTTTCATTTAGAAGTGAAATTAAAGTTAAAATGAAAGAGAATTTGAAATTTGAAGTGAAATGGATTTGAAAAGGATAGTTATTTAGAAATTAAAATTAAGATGAATAGTGAAACTGAAATTGAAATCGATTTTGAAAAAGTGAAGTTTAGTTTGGGGTTGAATGGAAGTTTAAAGAAATTAGATTTAAATATAAGTTTTAAATGTATTTAATTTGAAGTTAGAATTGAAATTGAATTGAAATTTGAATTTAAAATTTAATATTAAAATAATGGGAATATAATAATATTATAATGTGGTAATAGTGAAAATATATTTTAAATACTTTAAAAAGTGAAATTAATGATTTGTAATGATTTTATAGGTGTTGAAATCTAATTTGAATAGATTATTTCAAATATTGAAAAATAAGTTAAAACTAGACGCGTCGCGCCACGGTAGTTCGCGATTTCACGCTAAAAAGTTCAAATGAATGTATAGAGTGAAATATGGCTCGAAATTCTTCGAGACAAGAAAATTCCGGACTATTATATCCATATCTTCTAAACGAAGAAAGATAATCAAAGTTTCGATAAGTAGATTTTGAAATAAGTCCAAATCAATTTTTCAGAAAAATCGCGCTAGTGCAGTTAAGGGATCGTAATAGGAAATCTGTTTAAATAGATGTTTTTATTATGGAAAAATATGGAATAAATTTGATAAATCTATTTAAATGATTTAAAAGATATTTGGATCGTAAAATATGAATTATCGATTGTTTAAAAATTGTTTAATTCAAATAAGCTTATTTAGCACTTTCCGCAGCACTTTTCTGCTGTGAATTCTATAACTTTTGGAATATGAGTTTACATGTAACGACATTTTCCATAATAAATTGTGAATATTTTAAAAAGGATAATTAAGCGTTTTGAAAGATAATTTGGAATATTTATAAGCAATTCCAAAATAAGTTGAAAAACCTGAGTATGAGGAAACGACTAGTACATTTGTCCCGCCTGTGAGATCTGGGAAGATAAAACAAGGTGTTTAACTAAGGTTAGGGATGGAGCAACCAGTGCCCTGAACTTACCTGGCCTATGTTTTCTTTTCTTAGACGAGGGGTGGAATAGATCGAAAGGAAAGCCCGGATGCTCTTAAATAAAAAAGATTCTATTAAGTTTTCCAAAATAAAAGAGGATTGGTGTTATCCAAAAGTTAAGCAATCTCCAAAAATGAATGATTTCTATGATCCTATTTACTTCAAAATGTTTGTTAAGATTGATTTAGGATTTATCGTAAACGATGTCTTAAATAACATTGTTTTTGACCCGCCTAAAAGTTAAAGAATTTGATTAAGAACTGAGAATGGAAATTTGAGATATTTTCCAAAGAAAAAGAATAAATTTCTTAAAAATTATCCTAAGTCAAAAGAAAGAGATTTCGAAATCATCCGAAAAGAATTAAAGTGAAAAGAGACTTAATAAATCCTGTATACCCATATTCACTTTTTATCGATAATTGAATTTCGAATGAACCGGGGTCGGATTTGGGTAAGTCTCATTGAAAACCACTTCGAACCAATCTATACGTTCGAACGTGAAGACATGTTGAAGATGATGATTATTGAAGATCGTGGATCTTTATAGCGTGAGGACTGCTTGTTGACTTGCTCTGGGTAGCTCCCGAGTTATATATAGCAGTGGTCTCCTTGTTGTGGAGATTTTATGGATTTTAAGGGCATCTCGTCTAGTAATGGCCGAGGAAAGCGCCTTCGGTTTGTCTTGTTTCTGGACAACTTGTATGGATGTTTGTCTGACATTGCATTTCTAACGATTACGTACATTGGTTTTTACAAACGTACATCAGTGGTGGTGGAGAAGACAACTTCTCTTAGCTTAACACCCTCCTTGAGACATACAATCTCAAGGGTTGTATTTTTATGGAAGGCAATTAGTTGTTAAACGGAAATGGCAATGTGACATTCAAAGATGTGATATGTGCTGTGAGAAAAGGTAATCATTTGCCTCAAGCCTCATCAAACCGGAAATGACCGAAACAGGGTTAGATGTAGCAAGGCTAAGTGGGTCATTCCCAATTAGGATATGGTCATCCTCTTCTAGATATATTTCTTCCCGCTATGACGTCGGGGTGTAAATTAATGTTGTGTATGCTAGTGGGCCCTCGATAAAGGTCGCTAACGACCAGAGGATGTCATATTCGGTACCATCTAGTCATAGAGGTGGGTCGGTCTTGTGTTGGTAGAGGATCCTTTGTGATGGTCCTCAGGACACCCATCTAGAGGTGTACCCCTTCGGAAGGTAGATCCTGCGCCTGGTCATTTGTATGGAAATCCATTCTGCAATAAGAACCTACGGACTTGATTGTAAACCTATTATGCTGGAATTTATTCAATGTAACAATTTCAGCTAAGATTAATAAGTTTATTTGCAAATGTTTTCAAAGAATGTCATTAGAAATAATATCAAACATTTTGATATAAAAGTGTTTTAGTTATCATAAGGTGAAAACCCGTCTGTGTTTATGTGTGGGCGTGGTCTTATGAGATACTCTTTGTTTTCAAAGGATTTTATTCAAAGGCTGATATATGACACTATCATTAATTATTGAGTTTTTCTCTCGCTGGTTTATCAAGCCTAATCCGGGTATTTTCAATACTCGAGTCAGATCCGAGTAGTTTCAAGATAGTCGAAGACGGTTGGAGTTTTCAGAGGAGAGCTGGAGATATTCATCGACGTATGAACGTATTCTATTATCCGCTGTACTTAGTGTATTTTGTTTGATGTTTGTCAGCATTTCTAAGGGCAGGTTTTATAACTGTTCAAGCTGAATTTAGGTTAGACTCTGATATATGTATTTAGAAGTTTTCCGCTGTAAAAATATTTGTTCAATGTTATATGTTATCTCATTCGAGTGAGATACTGTTCTATCTATTTTTCTTTATTACCCTTAAAGATCCGTCTTTTCGTGCAATTTGAGTTGGACATGTGCGGTTTATTGTCAATTCAAAGAGTACGGAAAAAGGGACTTTACAGTCGGTCTTGACTCGCAGGGAGTCCATGTGAGGCTCTCGGTGCGTTTTATCTAGAGGTGCACTGTGATAGATGGTAGCCCAGTGCCTTGTCATGGTATGTAATCCAATCTCCTATACGACCATTACGATTTTGATTGTGCCTAACTATGTTATGTGAGATACAAACATTTCAAATATTTTATGTATTTACTTTGAACCCTTAGACATTACTATAATATCACTGGATTTTATATAAAAGTGTTTTGGTTATCGTAAGGTAAAATCTTATTTGTGTTTATGTGCGGCATGGTCTTACAAGATATCTTTGATTTTAAAAGATTTTACAATTTATAATAAATTAATTTCTTGTGATTTGAGTTTTTCACGCTGGTTTTACTAGACTCACCTTGGCGCTATTTTTTAAAATGCTCGGGTCAGCTCGAGCATATTTCTAGATTTAGCTGGATCCTTTGTAGCTTTCAGCTGACCAGCTGGATTCTCCAAGATGTATTAGTGTACCTTATATTCTTTCGCTATTTTCATTTTTTTTGTTTTTGTCTATATCTACTAGCAATTGTAAGGACAAGCTGTTATAACTTTCCAAGCTGATAATAGGTTAATATACTCTGATGATGTATATAATAAAGATAATTTCTTTTTGTAAAGACTTGTTTATATCATATATTACTAGTCACGTTTTGTGAGTTCTTTCTTTTTCTTCCATTCACTTCTAATGACCTATCATTCAAACATTTAAATGATCGATACACGAATACCGAGGATGTATTAAGTGTCTTCTTTAAGTGTAAGAAAGGTAGATCATTACACTTGGTCAGTAACTATATGTTTTATTATATTTTATTATTCTAATGTGAGTTTATATCGATAGTGCTCTGATATGCATTTATTTATTTATAGGATACCACACTAATGATCCGTACTTTTGTGGACTTGGTTTTTTAACGAAAATTTGGATCCACTGGGTGCAGGTTATTACATAGTCAGGAAACACTATCACGAGCATATACCAGGTATTTAATGGCAAACCCAGGCACAATAGCCTAAGGCATAATGCATTTGGGTAAATGCTCATAGATTGGGTATTTAACATAGATTTTGTGAGATCTAGCCAAAACTTGATAGATCCGTTTACGAAAGAACTTGCAAGGGAGTTAGTGTTGAAGACATCAAGGGGAATGGGTTTAGAGCTAGCAGGTAACGATCGGCAGCGACAAAAAGTCAACTCAACATAATGATTTACATAATCTTGAGTTCAATAAGCAAAAGTATATCTTATAGAGTTATTGGAAGCGCTACAATATTAGTCTAAACAGCTAATTTGGTGTTCCCTTACAAAATAAAATATGCGTGAAACCTATAATGAAATGGTGGAGACTATTGGGTGCTTGATACTTTTACAACATAGATAATATGGAAATGTATAGTATAGGGAATTTCTGATAAACATATCTATATGAATACATGAAGGTGGTACTACCTACTATGAGACTGTGATTTAGTCTTTAAAGTTATTTCATTAAATCGAGATACAAATACAAGGTCATACATGTGTCGGCATAGTCATACTATTTGAATATTTTTGAAAACCCATGTGTGATATGCATCCGGTACATCATATTAAATCGATGGTTGCTAAGTCAACCACTCCATCTGAGAAACTTTGGTGGGTTATCACTATGAATAGACTCAAATCCGTATGAATAGACTCAAGTCCATTAGACATCTATTCTATAAACAAGTTTTCCTACAATGGATGACAAGAGAAATTTATAAAATTATTGGGAATGATTGCTAAGAATTTTTTTATAAAGTTTAAATATAGTTTTAAGAGGAAGAAATGAGAAGAAGACGAGAAAATTACAAGTCACACATCATAGAATTTTATAAACAATATTTGTTTAAATATAGGATTTACAGAAGAAATATTGGACCTTTCGGACATTCAAATATTTTCTTGTATGCTGAAGTGGGATGCCATGCATGCTAACTCATACGAGCGCGATGGCCCCACTGTTTGTCCGTCCGATTGGTCGGATTTAGATCTACTTTTGGATATTATTTTTATTCAAGAAAAACTAGTATAAACCCGTTTACAATGCCAAAATAATTCAAAAATTCAAATAGAAACGCATGGATAGGATATTTGAAACAGTGCGACGGTTGGAACCAGCGGTAACAGACGCATCTGTTCGGCTCGTGACTATTGGACGTGTCCATTGACTGTCTAATGTAAAAGAGACCGTCGTTCGTTTTCAAACAACAAGGAAATTCCGAATTCTTCTTCTTTGTTTTCTCTGCTCACCGCCCCCAAACCCACACCCCCCCACATTACCACTTAAATCAAGTACCGCAATTTTTTAGATTGGAACATCAGCACTTTTGTCGCTGCAGTATACTTTAGACGGTTTTTGGATCAGTATTTTGTCAAAACTCGAAGCACTAATTCGTTTTGTCAAACGACCTGATGGAAAATCTTATCTCAAGGACAGCTCTATCTACGTAGGGCTGTAAACGAATACTTTCGGATACGGATAGTGTCATATTGTATCCGTATCCGAAATCATTTTCGGATATCAGATATCTGTATCCGTTTAATTTTCGGATACGGACGAATATCAGATATTTATCCGTTCCGCCCATAATCAATAAATTTAAAAGTATAAATGAAAAGGTTTGGATCAATATAAAACAGTTTTTGTACTAATGTTCATAAAAAACCAAGGAATAAAAAATGTGATGATAAAACATTGTTTTATAACAATATCCGTATGTGTATCCAAAAATATACGAAAATTAAATACTAAAATTGTTTGTTTTACTAAAAATGAGCAAAAAAAACATATCATAATAACATCCAATGGTTAGGAAATAGTTGGAAAATCATATATTAATTAAATATAATTTTAATAATATATATATATATATATATATATATATATATATATATAGTTAATCGGACGGATATCTTTGGATACGGATACCACAATAACCATACCCGTATCCGGAAAGTTTTTCGAATATCGGATATCCGTATCCGCTTTTCGGATAACGGATATTTTTCATATTTTCGGATACTGATTCGGACAGCTACCAGAATTTTCGGGTAAACGTTGAGATTCCTAATCTAATCTGCGTGTCATGCAGCAAACTCAGAAGACGACGATCATCTCTTTGGCAGCCACTGTGCGATTTCCACCACTTACAGTTGCCACAAAACGAAAGATACGCAGTTCTGTCTAACATCATATTTGAATCATACGGCACGTGTACTGTAGTCCTTTTACTACAGCAAGGATATGCAATAAAACTCACATGTCTAAATATTAGAATATATGCATAATTCAACTTACAAACAAGAAAACGCGAGGGGTTAACTGATAAATACAAACAAATCAGACTACTTAATGAACACCTCTGGGATCGGTTTAGTACGAATATTTTAATATTATTTAATTTTCGTGGAGAAAAGGGAGCATAAAAGGTAAGCATGCAAGGTTAATGGCGGTGTAGCAGAAGGTGTTATTCTAAAATTATAGGGGTGACTTCGAAAGAGTATAAACCATGGAAAGGGATTTCATGGGAATTCACGGAAAAGATTCAGAGGAAAGCGCAAACCGTGATAAAAAGGATTTGGGTATGAATTTTACTCTTTTATAAATGATGTATCTTTTGAATTTGTTGATTTATTTCGGTTGGATATTTGAGATTAAGGATTGTTTTTGTGGAATTTTTTGTAATTTAATACAATAGCAGACCAGTGAGGTTGATTATGGATAAGTGGTATCTTTTAAGCGTTGGTAATTCTTAAGGTATGAAATGAACCTGTTGTACATATTTCAGTTGGTTTATAAGTCAAAATCCACGATTCTACCTAATCTTCTTCTTCTTCCTCCTTTTTTTCTTATATATATGTGTTTTTTTTAATTTTATTTTTATGTATACTTTCATGTAGATGCTATTTTAAAAGTAGTTAATAATTGCTGTTTCCGTAATTATGTACCTAAACTATGTTAGTAATATTTAGTTGTATATCTACTAAATTTAGAGATTTAATCACTCTTGAATACATCAGTAAATCTGAGCTAATTTCTTTTAAAAAATATTTCTATCATAGAAATTGATGCTTTAGGTATTTCTAATGATTATGTCCTTGGTGCAAATAAGCTACTAAAAGTCATTATTAAGTTTGGATATTCACTATAAATCAGTGACACCAGTTTAAGCAACGTTTCAAAATTCACTGCCGTTCCTCTCAAAAAATAAAGTTTCACGTGTCATCCCGTCAAAATTTTCAGCGGAAATACGCAGTTTAAACCGCATATATTTGTAGTCTGGTACACTGAAGATATTTGTAGTTTTAACAACATATTTTTGTAAAATAAAAAATTGGTAGTACACACTGCAAATTTTCATTTTATAAAAATATGCAATTACAAATAATTATATTTTAAACTGCAAACATTGCAGTTCTAACTGCGAATATATGCTGTTTAGAATCCATATTTTGCTGAAAATTTCGACTGAGTATTTTCATGAAACTTGTTTTGAGAAGAGTTTTTCAGCTATCAAGTTTAAAAATATGGGACTGATCCTAGTTTTCATTATTTTTCTAAAATAGAATATGCAAAGTAACTTGCATTTTTTTTATGTAAAATGCACGGTCAATTTGCATTTTTCGTCAAAAATTAAAAACATTAATTTATTATTTGTATGCAAGTATAATTGTTAGTTAGGTATATTTTTATTATATAACGACACTTTTTCACAATTACCAATTTTTATGGAATTTTCAATTTTTTTCCCAGAGTGTGTATGTCAACTTGCTTTTTCTATTAAAAAAAAGGCAAATTACCTTACAATTTATCTTCTGCAAAGAAGGAAAAACAGAAAAAAGAAAAAAAGAAATTACATATTCATTGATTTACAACACAAAAAGCAGGATTTTGTAACTTTTTACCACTTTGTTAATAAACCTTGTGTTGAGTTTTATACCTGGGACTCGGTTATGTAACGCAGATGTAACCAAATACCATTTGGGGTCTAGGTATATCAGTAGTTTAGCAAGAGTAAATCCATGCGTTTCATGTACCTCAAAGAAAAAACGAAATAGATTTTTTTTTTCCCCTCCTTTTGTATTCAACCTTTTCTTTTCCAGCTACAATTTATGTTGTAAATACATTGGTTTGCAAATACTCAGCTGTCACAGGAGCTTCCACTCTGCAATGGCCATTTTCAAATAAAATCACTTCACTTCAGAATCTTATGTCGTTTAAGACTTCACAAGATGAGAGGCCAAGAAAATCTACAACTGACCATTATTGCTCATTGGGGTTTCAGCCTATAGCCACTAAAAATAATTCTGAATCATTCTACCAATTATCGAAGGTTCTACCAACTAAACATTCTGAATCAGTGATAATAATGCTTAATTTTTGGTACTGTACTTTAATATGTTTACTACTGACATTTTAGAGAAGTACTGCTCTCGATAAGCCAAATGCTCATCAATTCTCTTTATATGATCATCGGACTCAAATCACAGATGAACATGCGCCAACGAACTGTCCTTCTTCTGAGGTTCCTGGTTCTTCTAATGTTATGGGTACGGATACAAGAGCTTTAGTTCCAAGGTGAAACTTATTTCTTATTAGAACTATGAGCAAATGATACGTTCAAGTAAATGCAGTAGTGTACTCCACCCATAATGAACTACCATAAACTACATGACCTTATTTTTAAATGTTTTTATGTAGTATAATTTGTTATTATATATATATATATATATATATATATATATATATATATCATTTTATGAATGTATCATGCATTGTGTTTACCGAAGTATGATATGAATCTGCTGGGAACACTGCTCTTTAGTAGCTAACAAACATCTTTTTTTGTTACGTAGTCTCCATGTATGTTATTAACTCATATGCTCTCTCTATACATTATTCTGATTCTGTTTGTGTAATTAAATCTAGAACTTTTCTGAAGCCTATTACCTCATCACAGCTAACAATCTTCTATGCGGGTTCAGTTTGTGTGTTTGATAACGTCCCACTAGAGAAGGTATTAAAGATGCGACCATATATACAAATAAGCTTAGCATTTTGAAATGATAATGTGGCCGATCTTTTCTTTTGTTCTATAGGTGCAAGAAATAATGTCAATGGCGAGCAAAGCATCCAATGTGACATCAAACGATCTGAAACAGAGACCTGAAACCGCAATCCCTAAAGTATCAGTGACTAATTGTTTTGATGAAGTCAAAAACACGACTCAAAGTCATAGATACAACTGCAGTATTGTTCCTAGCCCAATAACTATTACTTCTCATTTAGGAGTACAGTCGAGTAGCCCCACTACCAATGAAGTTACAAAGAATGCAAGGAAAGTTAAATCACCACTTTCCACCCTACCATCGAGTACTTCAAATGCGTCTGCTCCTATTATTCAAAGAGGTGAGTTATTGCTGGTTTACTTTTTTAGAAGCATTTTAGTACTTAGGAAGCAGAACCTTCTATGAGTCCAACATTTCTCATCTACAACCGAGCTTCAGCAGTTCTTGCTTGGAACTTGGCAAGAGTAGACGTGAACATGTTTTTCTTTGGATTGTTCATTTCAAATGACATGTTTAGAAGATGATCTTTTGCAATGGAAAGTCAAAAGGTTTTTTGCTTTGTTTGTTTATTTATTTATTTTATTTTTTGTTCAAAAGTGAAGTTGGAAGAGATAGAATCATCATATTGTTTTGCTTCTGAAAGATTTTATATTTTATTTTTGTAAGTTGTTTTCAAGTAATTCTGGTTTTTAATTTAGTAAAATATGTATATTGAAATGAGTATAATATTATCGAATTTTATATTTAAGCAACCACACTATTTAAAATATCAATGACCCATTTCTCTGATAAAATATGTTTGCTACTTGTTTCCTATTTTGTAAAAATGATTTCAGTTTCCCATTCATGGCATTGGGCTTCTAAGGTTGAGTATTGCACCGTCAAGGGAAGTGGCCATTAACCAAATCAGTCTGCTAGCAAATAAAGAAAAAGACTATAGTTCATATTATCACTTGGTAACTTATGTTGAGGGTTTACACAGCACTATCTATTTAAATTTAAATCAAGCAAATTTACTTTTCTCTTTAAGGCTTTGATGTGCATCTAAGTTGTGCAGATGATGTGTTATCTGTAATAAAGAACTGTTCACTTATTCAGGTGTACCAATGGCTAGAAAGGCATCACTTGCTCGGTTCCTGGAAAAACGAAAAGAAAGGTACAACCTCTCAATGAACAAGTCTAGTTAGACATAACTAAATTGTTAAATAAATTAGTAAAAAAAAAACCAATTTACCCCATCTGATTGAATTTACAATACTATTCCCATGTACCTTGGGTAGGAAATGTAGTTAATCAAACCTTTTGTGCAGTATGGGCATATTTTAACATCAATTATTTCATATGTATACAAAATGGTAGGGAAATATTTCAATTGTGGAGGAGTAGTGAGAATTTTCTTCTCACTTATTGTATATATATTTCATAATAAGTCAATAGTTCCCCTTTCATTTTCGCCAACCAAACAAGAAAACTTTGTAGATTTATTCCTTTGAAGAAAGGAACTAAATGACATGTGATGCTACTTTTCTTTGCTTCCTTTTCGAATTTCTTTGGAAGCAAGTTCAACCAATTAAATTTTATGGTTAAGCGATCTAGTTGATTGCTGACAGCGATAACAGGAAGGTTTGTCTGAGACTCTGAAATGCTAAGCATCTCTCACCATGACTTTCATTTTCACTCAGATAAGGCACAACTATTCTCCACTGATTTCAAAACAACCACCTCCAGTAAATTGTACCAATCGCAAACAAATTGCAACAAATATGGAACTATGTCATGACTAAAAGGGCTCATTAGAACACGTATATGAAATAAATATACTTTGCTTATGATGGTTAATTGGTTTTTTTCCATATTTATTTACAGAGTAACCAATGTTGTTGTGCCTTATCCTTGCCCTAAAAAGTCACCTGATAATAACATATTAAGCAAATGCTCGTCGGAAGATCTTGCCATTTCAAGCAATACTCATGAGGAAAGTTGGTGTTCAATTGAGCCCAAGAAAAACAACAATACAGATATCAAAGATTCTCCAAGTACCGTACTAGAGATGTAAACTCATCCTTATATATAGTGCACTGCTGCAGTATTTATTTCTATTCGTTTTAGAGCCCTCTTAAAGGGGAGGTTAAATAGTATAGCATATGTTATATTGCATCGATTTATTTGCTGTAAGAATGAAAGTGCACGTTGTTCAGCAACTTTTCTATATTATTGTAATGGTAAAATATAATGTTGTCTTCGTGTAGTAGTTGAAAAATTGTTCCGTTGCTTGTCCTGTGTAATGATCTTTTTATAATGCATGATTGACATTAATTGAGAATCTAATGGAAATCATGTAGCATTATTTAATTAATGTTTGCTTTGACTGTTTTATATATGATGGTAGGTGGCATGTTTCTTTCTCGACTTTATACGAGAATATTTTTGCACTAATGAAAGCTTGAAATAGAAAGATATTATGTTGAAAATGTACAAACTGAAACTGTGTTAATTCCTGGGTTGTCGAGAATCCAAGCATTTGGATCAACATGTAAATGGCGGTCGGTCGTCTTCCAATGTTTGTTTTCGCGTATTATACTGCTGGAAAGGTACTCTGATAGACATCAAATTTTAGATATTTCACAGAAATCTGAGAATATGAACTTTTTTAAATGTTTATTTGAGTTTGATATGCTTATGATAATGGATGCAAGATTAAAAAGTAGGAAGTAACTCTATTATCCGCAGAAAAGTATGTGCAGAGATTTAAGAGGTCCTCAGAAATTAGAATAATGAAAGGAAAAAAAGGAACCAAGAGTGGAAGCTAATAGAAAGCATGAGTGAAAAGCAAATCCTCTACACATCAGATTGTCGGTAGGTAAATAAAGAGAAGTAAATAAAATAAAATACATCCTTCAATTCCCATACAATGAGTCGTGCCCTACTTATACAGGTGAAGTCCCAATGTAAATGAGAAGTTCACCAATAAAACTAGATAGGAAAAATTATCTAAATAATACTACAAACGTCTTCTTAAAGTTATATGTTAATTCAAAAGTGCTTATGGATAAAACTAATTTAAACAGTAAAAAGTCAGAATTAATAATATTTATAAATATAACATTATCATCGGTTTTGATGTTTTTTCACCGTTGTATTTAGAGTTAACAATGATAAATCTACTGGTATTATACCGATAACATTGGTATATCGAAGCAACTTAATATTGATTATCAATTATTTAGTATTGGAACGATAATGGTGTGCCATTAACATAACAATTGTGCGTTCATCTGATTTATTTGTATAGGAAAATTAATCGTTCGTGGCCATTAGTGTGGACTAAGGAAGTCGCACTGTGGTGGTCAGGCTCATAATGGTCCTAATGGATAGTAGAGAGGCTATCATGGTAATATGCTCATGAAATAAGCTACAGAGTTAAGCTATGATTCCTATCAACTCATACAACATGGACTAATCATTTTATAATTGTAGCTATCAACTTTCAAGAGTACTTCCTTTCATAACTTTGGTTCGACTCAAATAAGCTGCTTTTGGCCTTTTAAAAGCCAAAATGAATAAATTTTGGCTTTCTAAAAACAAAAAAACAAATTATCACTACAACAAAACAATCATTTTACAACAGGCAATGTCCGTTGTAATATGGTTTTCGCAATGGGCATGTGCCTGTTGTAATAGGTCTCGTTGTAATAGATCCACCACATTTTACAACAAGCAAAGCACGTTGTAAAAACCGTTGCAGTATACCTTTTTACAACTGGTTATGACCGTTGAAATAGACTATAATACAACGGTCATAATCCGTTGCAATAGACTAATCATACTAGTTGCATAGCCTTTTTCACAACATGCATTGACCGTTGTAAAAAATATATTTAACAACTTGTTTTGCCCGTTGCAATATACTATAATACAACGGTTATAACCCGTTGCAGTAGACTAACAATACTAATTGCATAGCCTATTTCACAACATGTATTGACCGTTGTAAAATACCCATTTAACAACATTTTTTGACCATTGTAAAAATCGTATATAACAACGTGTAGTGACCGTTGTAATAAGTTCATATAACAACGCACATTGCCCGTTGCGAAATAAATGCAAATTTTAAAAAAAAAATTACAGCAACATCCATGCAATACATCCATACTAGTACTAAATATTGTCGTAAAATAATTAAAATCACATACGAAAAGACTAAAAGTTATAGTCATAGAATTCTAACACTCTAAAAAGTTAGATAAGTTTACATGCCAAATACATAAAGCATTAACACATAACAGTCCGCTACAAATATCATGTTCTAAGTACAATCATACTATACCATAGAGATGAAGTATTTATGTCACGCGACGGTTGATCCAACGGCCTCTTTGATAGCATGCGTCTCTAAATTTGGCCTAAATAAAAATGCTTCTGGTTTCACTGCTACATTAACCCATACTTTCCAAGCATTGCTCCAACCTTTACAAAATGTACTGAAGCATCAGGATCAGTGCTTGCTATCATCTCCTCTGCAACTACGTTCTTCTGCCAACCCAATAGCTTGCACTTTTTTTTTACCAAACCATCCATGGTAAGCTGATCTTGAACCTGCATATTGTTACTCTCACGGTGTGACTGCAAGCAAAAAACCATGAAACAAGGTTATATAAAAATACTTAGATTCAAAAGGTAAGTATGGAACAAGGTTTGTATTACAGTATTCATCATACTTGACATACTCTAGTGGTTTTAACGTTTTGAAATGTATGGTAAATAAATATGAACTGAACAAACTAAATAACATCAATAAGCCTTACTGATAGCTCTACAAATAAAAACCATACAAATGCAACAAAAGACTCATAGCCATAAAACTGACTCTCAATTTCATAAAACACCCACTTCAACTATATTGGTCAGAATGACCTCTACGGTGCACTTGCTTCAAATTTCACTAATCGAACTAATTTACTTGTTTCAGAAATCAAAATTATCGTCCGGGCAAGTCTTTTATGTCCCTAGTAAAATATTTATTTATCAGACTGCTTGCTCAAACCGCACTCGCACCAGCATACACATATCCATCAAGCACATCAGTGCACAGCCACCCACCAGTCAAGCATACATTACAACTTCAAAACTTCACCAGTTCAAAACTTCACAAAACATCATCAGTTCAACACTTTGATTCACTTCACTTCACTTCATTGATACTAAATTGGTCCAGCAACAATACAAATACAAAACGCAGACTATCGTTGCTTCATACAACACATATCAATTGCCACTGCATTCCTCTAACACACCTTCATCCACCAATTCACCACACCTCCACCAGTCATACAAACATTTTCATACTCACTGTGCACACACTTCACTGTGCAATCCTATACACCCTACATGGACCATATATCCTCCTTTGTGCATACATAAACTCTGTGCACATTTCAACTGTTTGCTTGCTTCAACACTTCTTTCAACAACTTCATTAAAACTCCTATACCATCACAGTGCAGTCCCATTGCATTCATACCATCCCCACCATCAAACCACAACAATACAAAACCATACAACCTTATTGCTTACTGCTTCAAGTATCACTTGCAATACCTCCTCTGGCAATACCATTTCATCCACCTTACTACTCTAGTCATCTCTTCATCTTACTGCCACTGTCGACTACCGCTCTTACATCACAACTCCACAACTCCACAACCATACATCACTCTGTTATACCATACAAACTACACAACCATACAACTCCAAACTCCATACTACTCCACAACAGCAACACAGCAAACCCCTCTGCCATACATAACATTCATTCCACTTCCCTACATCTCACAAACTGCTGCTCCATCCCTCTACTGATACATTTCAACTTCATATACATTTCAACTGCCACACTCTCTTCATATACATCAACTTCACCCATCAATGGCCATCATACTTGTCTTCATTAGCAAAATCAACAGCAGCTCCTTGACATCAAACCACCCTTATCACTTCACCATAACCTCCAGACCCCCTTCAACGTCACACAGCATATAACACTTCATCCAACTGCTTGAAAACAACAGCCAGTCACTGCCTTCTTCCTCCACATATCAACATTGTCACTTGCCCTGTACAACTTCACAGCAAACACTTCTGCCTGTAACCTTCAATCGAACAAGCTCAAGACAATCACCACAGCTACCACCCCCATACTTCCTCCAGTTGCTCCACAAACTACCATTTACATTACTGCCTTCAATCTCTGATTAACTCACAAACCTACATCAATCTCTTCTCTGTCCCAATCACCGCTCTTCACTCACCACACATCAGCAAACAATAACATTTAATTCTCCTCTACCTGCTACCGTGAGCACCCACTACAACCATCAGAATAACCGCCTGCAGCACTCGACCAAAAGGTTGGAGTAGCGTTATGGATTTAGGAATAATGACTATTGCTTTCTGTACCGGTCCTCATCTGAATCCTTTAATCCATCATCAGCTTTTTTGACATAAAACATAACCACATATTTCCACTGAATCCTCGAAGTCTACATGGGTTAAAGGAAACCTTCCTTTTGATCACCTCAAACACTGCTTGGACCCTCTGGATTGTTTTGCAAGTTTTTCCTTTTGATCATCTAAAGCTGTAAAGGTATTTGACTTTTTTTTGCTAAATCGAAAATACTTGCTTGTTGAGGAAGGGGGTGTGGTGTTGGGTTTAACATGTTTTCGATGGCTCATGTTAACTTATGTATTGAAAGAGTTAAATGTTTTAGAATAATCTATAATTTGGTGAGCATGATTCATATGATAAGAATATCACATTTACAAAAATTCAAGGTTCGAAAAAACTACATTCTTGCTATTTAAAAGCAAAAAAATTCAAAAAGTCAATTTTGAAATGGAAAAATAAATAACTTTCAATATTATTTTCGCACTTAATCTGAAAACATATTTCAGTTAAACAAAGGAGCACACTGACATATATTTTATTCCCTTCATTTATTATCCTAAATCAAAAGATACTTTGGATAAATAAAAAGTGCTTTTACTTTTGAACCACCAACAAGATTGAGACAAAGATATGAGAATTTTGGAAAAAAAGTATCTGTTATATACAAACATGTGTGTGTGTGTGTGTCTATATATATATATATATATATATATATATATATATATAGAGAGAGAGAGAGAGAGAGAGGAGTATGTTGACTCAAAAACATATTTATATATGAAAAAGAAAAATATAGCATAAAAAGGAAGAACCCTCGTAACAAACTTTGGAAGATTTTATTTCTAAAATGCAAGCTTTAGAAGAAAGATTATATTTTTCAGTCACAGGCTTATCGACTGAAAAACGAAAGTCACTACTACATATGAAAAAGAGGAATTATTTAATATAACTATTTACTTGATGGAGTCTTTAATGACTATGTCTTGTCAAACGGCATATAATATACGAGAATCAAGAACAATGCTAATATGAAAGAATATGTGAAATGCTGATTAGACAAGTATATATGTAGGTATATGGAAGAAAGGGAGAGGGAAAAAAGTGAGGATGTTGGCTTAAAATATATTTACAAGTAACAAAATTTATAAAAATAGCATAACTTCAAATGGGAGGAGATCCATCCAAACTTTGGAAGAAAGAATTTATTTCTGAAACGTAGGCTTATCTTATGAAAAAAAAAACTTCTACACAGGGAAAAGATGAATTTATTTAACATATTCACTTATAGTCTTTATAGAAATATATATCATCAAATGGCAAGATAAAATATAAGGAATCAAGGAAAATATTAAAATAATGGAATATGTGAAATGCTACTAAGAATATTGATTTTCTTGGTAACTGCAATGATTTCATGACGTGTTACCATACTGATTTACCATGTGAATCTCAAATGATTTTACACCACACTAAACGGTTGCAAATCATCTCTTAGTTAACTAAGTTTTGGACCATTAAATGAACAAGTATAAATAACTGACATCAAATTTTTAGTACTGAAATTTTCAACTAGGTTTACAGGTGTTGTACATATTTTACCACATTTATATTCAAAAATGAAAATAGTATGGGATATATTCTGTGTTGGATGATAATCTAGCCGATACACCATCAACAAGCAAGTATTTCCGATTTAGCAAAAAAAAAAAAGTCAAATACCTTTACAGTTTTTCATGAATTCCTACATGAACCCAAAGGTCGCATTCTACCTGAAGCAACTGCACTTTACCAAAATGTGGCCTTCGACGCTCCTCCACACCATGAACACAATGCCAGCCTCTTATTTGCTAATCAATGCCAAAAACTTTCCAAATCCGAAACCCTAAGCTATCGCCCATTACGCCCAAAACTGTCAACTTGTTCAAATCGACATCACACGCTAGAGTATGGATATGGAATGGTAGATCTCAGTGATGCAAACACAAAGAAATTATCTTAGCGATTTTTCGTTAAGTAGATTTCTTGGTTTTGATTTTAGGAGTTGGGACCATTAACATTGTCTACTGGAAATGAAAATGAACCAAGAAAAAATTGAAGAAACGTGATTTTCTTTTTTCACCGTTAAGTATTGACATGTTCCAAAATGATGGTACTTTAGACATACTGAAGAAACATTATTTCACAAAGAATGCTGCTACGGTGACCGAAACTGTAAGTAAGATTGTGCGGATCAAAAGATAAAGGGCGGAAATCAAGGGGCCTCTGCAAATCTAAAGGTTGATATGGCTTCCGCATAAAATAACAAACAAAAACTCGTCATACTAGCATTTTGGTTTCACATTTCAATTTTTTTTTAGCTACTCATGTTTTTGTGATGGTAATTTAGACATTATTTCACAAATATTGAAGAAACATTATTTCACAAATTTCATATACTAATTTAGGGTTATTAATATATTTTAACCTGAGATGCATAAGCCTATATCCGCCACATTATCATTTCTTCTCTGTAAAAGTACGAGAGATGACTTGGTAATTCATAAGCACATATCACATATTTATTATCAATAGCTAATTAAATATAAACTTACTGTCGTTACCAAATTAGTCAACTCTTCTATTCTAGCCGCCAAATGAGTTACTTGATTTTCCAATGCAATCACCTTTTTTTGAATTAGTTGAATAAACACCCATTTGAGATGGCACTATACCAAAATCTAGTCCTCTCACCCTTCCCCTATGTTCATTTCCAAAAACACGTGACACCCCATCTCCACTTACCGATGTTGTTCCATGAGAGCTCTGAGCACTACTGTGCTCTTTTATCTTAGCCTACAAATCAAAATAGACCATTTCAAGAAAAATGAACTATGAATAAACTATCATCCCTTAATGTTCAGTTCAATGTATTTAATATTTTTAGTGAAATATTGATCGCAGAAAATATATATGAGATGATATATGAGTGGATCGCAGAAATATTGATCCCTCAATGTCAAGTACATATGAGTTTTGAATAAATATCTACAGTCATATCTCAAAAGAATAAAAAAAACTTACGATGCAATCGGCAACAACGGAATTCGGTGAGTATCCATATTTCTTTGTATGGGCTTTGCACCATAGCTCGTCTCTGCTAATATTTGATATTCCAATTTCCTTTTTCTGCAAATCATAATAGTAAGAAGACGAACCAAAGGAAAAAATATTATTGATGTAAATGTACATGCATTTCTTACCATATCTTCAGCTAATCTCGCATAACCCTTTCTGCTCATTGTATGTGGAAGTTTATTTTTATCTCTCAGCGCTTTGAATTTTTTGCTAGTTTCCTACATAGGAGAAATTCATTAATAAACTATTATTTACCTTTTAATTTATACTGAATAAAATACAACTTATTACCTCAAATTTCTCCGACAACTTTTCCTTAACAAAGTCGTTCCACTCTTGAACATTTTCTATAGTATCCGGTTTTAGCATCGCTAATCTAGAGGAAGCGTCGGGGCAAGTAGAAGCTACTTTAATAGCCGAAACTAATCTTGACTTTGCCTCTCTCCATCGTACTCCCAACATCGTAAGCAATAAACCCTTGTATGCTTCATCCACCATGAATCTTGACTGCACAACAAAAATCAAAAAACTAAATTGAACGTGCATTATAGTAAACTGAATTAAAAATTTTGTTATTTATTCATGTTTAGAGGTATAGATAGTATGTGTATGGTTTGCTCTTTTGTGTAATACCAATTAGGAGCATTTTTTTATGCTACAGTTTTTCGATATCTAATGCAATTTATATGCACACGGACCAAAAACAGCAAATTTTAGAAAATAATGTCAAGGATGTTTGTACCCTACTGATTTCCAGCAAAGTTTACATATAGATAAAGGATGTCCAAAAATTGTATTCGAGTTTACAACTAATTTTGATTATTTGAACAGATACTACAAAATTGTCAAAGCATCTTAAGCTTTGCAAAGATTTTATTTTGCATTGATTTTGCACATAACAGTCTATAGTGCAAGATTATAGAAACTTCTCTAACTATTCATGATCATTTGCAATAAGTTGCTTATAGGGATTTTCTTGACTCAATGTTATAATTGTCATTTACTAGAAAAATGATAACAATGTAAGAGGATTATGACTCATCTAAATGTTCTCATAAAATAGTTCTCGGCTTATTTCATACCTAAATACAAGTCCATAAATCTTTCTTTAAATTTGCATCGACTTTTTTCCACTCTGAAATGGTCAAAGGTACCATCTCCCTTGCTAAGGTACTGAGATAGGATGATAAGTGCTTAGAGTTGGAGCCTATTAGTTGACCTCGATCGTTGAATTCAATTTCGGCCTTTTCATTCGGCATACAAGAAAACATTTTCATCATCGTCTTCCCTCTTTTTTTCTTGATGTCTCTTGTTGAATACCATCATTATAATCTGGATTGTTCAAGGCATCCATGGCGTTGAGTGGGTATGTGTTTATGGGAGTGATATTTGGAGATTCAGTTGAATTAGGGCCAAAATTGAGATTTGAAGACTGGAGTTGAACGGGCTGCATTTCTGTACGCTTCCGAGGGGATCTTCTAGCATTGCTGTTTAAACTTTAAAGAGGATGAACTACATCAACATGTCTTGTTTCATTGGTTTTTACACCAGCAGTCTTATCTTTTGCATGTAAAGCTGCAACTACAGCTAGAGATTGCCTCTTTGAATATCTTGTTGCTACCTTTGACATCTGAAATTAGCATACACAGTCAGAATAAATTCTAATACAGTCTGAAATATCACTACTAGATCAGAATTCAAGTCAAGTGGACATAGTCAGGCATTGATCCTGAATCAAGTAGCAATAATGTATCATACATGCTCGTTAGCTACAATTAGAAAAGAAAAGTATGTTGATGAGTTATGCTCATTTTTCTGAACATTTGGCCAAAAAAATTCAGAAAAGAAAAGTATGTTGATAAGCTATGCTCATTTTTCATAAAAAATACGATTAGAAAATATGGGTTTTAATTTACAAAAAATGAACATAGTGCCTAATGAATTTTTCCTATTTACGTAACATACATATTATGTGTCTAATTAAGCTTTTTAATATGAATGTATGAGATTATGAAGACCGAAAGAAAGTAGAGTAGAGGGCGAAGGAAGATGTCAAATAATATTTTATAAACAATATTTTTTTACTCAAATATATAGCTCACATGGCAAAATCATCACGTACTTTTTGTTGTTAGATGGTTAAGATGTTTTGAACAAATCGTGGTTGATCTAGTGTACACCACAGTTTGTGTAACAGGGGTAGAAACATTAAAAGTGGTCTTTTTGAATCTAATGAACTGGGTTCCATCTAATGAAATTCATAAATCAAGTCTGATACGCATTTAAGTTTCATTTATTATTGCATGTGGGTCGCAACAATTATTTCATATTCAAACGGGGGCTGGTGACAGCCTGACTTGCGTATGCAGCGCCTTTGTGGTTCATCCTTGATATAATTAAAGTTTTTTTAAAAAAAATATGCATATGCAGAAAAATATGTGTGGAAATAAAAAATTTATGTCATGATATAAGAAATGTCAGTTTAAAAAAAAAAGTGCATATTAAAATTTTAATATTTTACCTCTCATTGACCTTGCTCCATTTTACCCATTGATGCTTCAAGTTCAACTATCTTCCGTTAAGGGAGGAACCTAGAAAAAAAGATAATATATATATATATAAATAATTAGAACATCATACTAATTAATCACTGTTGTAAAGTAGGAAAATCCTAATATACAATAGCAATACTTTGCAAAAGAAAGATTTTTTTTCCAAGTTTACAAATCAAAATTTATTGTTAATAATTCATGATTAATTAATATTACTATGCATAAAACTATGTATAATTACAGCCTTTACGAATATAACTACGTGTAACACAAATATCAATAAAAGATGCTTATATCATACCAAAATACGGTGACAATCCTTCCTTATATAACTTTCATCCCCATCATCGACATCTCTATCATCAAGTAGCGACTCGTCTACCGGTTTGCTAGTTGACTCATCCTCCTCATCATAGCTTTCCAACTCATGAAAACCTCTAGGGAGTGCTCCTAGCACAACATACCAAAAAACTACTTTCTCTACAAAAAAAAACACTTGTATGGCTTGCGTTGCCAAGATAAAAGGGTCGCTTGCAAATTGATTTAGGAATTGATGTAAATTGACTAACGTAAATCCATCTTCGACCTTAACTCCATGATCAATATTTGCCCAATCACACTTAAACAATGCAGTTTGAAACTGGCGGTAGTCAAATAACAAAATCTCACGCAAAACACCATAATATATTACTTTCTCAACGGATCCACCTATGCGAATAATACTTGCCTCAATGGAAACACCACTATTTTGTGTAGATTTATCATTGTCTTTAGTATGAAAACGGCGACCATTAATTATATAACCAATATAAGAAACTATCTGTTAGCGAGGTCCATATGAAAGCCAATTTATTAGTTCACTAACGTCGTATGTATTTCTTTCATCTTTAACCTAGAAAAGCATAATGTTATATATAAAGACTAATCACAATAACATATACTTCTATGTCGAACTTATCCATCATAAAAGATATAACACTGTTAACCATTTTTTAAACCAAGGACTAAAAGTCTTTGAATGCAGCTTTGAAAGTTCCAAATCATCTCGTGAAAGCTGAGGATGCAAACGTTTTAATTCCTCATTGTGCATCCTGTATACGTAAAAAAAACAAGTCAAAATCTAATGTATTTCACACAAAATAATTGAACTGAACTTATGCTTACTTTATATAAGGCTCCACGTCCTCGGTATTAAACAACACATATCGATGAGCGGCATCAATCTGCTCCTTAGTGACTACCATAGGTTTTCCTTTGAAAATAGGATGCCCCTCGAGTATGGAATCACTCTGTTCCACTTCATTTCTATTTTTTCTTTGTCCAATTTCTAATGGCCCATTAATATATCCAACACAATACTTCATGCATACATCAGCAGAATAGCGCTCAACTATGCACCATTCAGGCCGTGCTTGATTTTTGACATACCCCTTCAGTGTTCTCATATATCTATAATCAAGATGCACAAGTAAAATATTTTCATAAGCACATGTATTATTAACTACTATAAGTACTAATGCCGAATTTTACCTCTCAAATGGATATATCCACTAATATTGTACTGGCCCGCAAATTCTTGCTTCCCTTGCTAAATGTATTGTCAAATGAATCATAATGTCAAAAAAAGAAGAAGGAAAAAAATCTCTCAAGATCGCATAGTGTTAATGCGACCTGATTCTCGATGGATTCGAATTTATCTTTATCAAGCACTCTTTGGCAAATTTGGTTGTAAAAAGAACATAGTCGTAGTAATGCATTCCTTGTCCCTTTAGGTAGAAGTCCTCTCAGTGATACAGAAAATAGTTGTTGCGTCAAAACATGATAATCATGGGACTTCAGACTTGAAATTGTGTTTTGTTTTGCAAAACATTTTTCAATATTTGATCTATACCCATCGGGTACTTTCAAATTGCTCATTCTATTGTAAAAGATCTCCTTTTCTGGATCAGTTAAGGTGCATGGGGTGGTTGGAAGTAATGCTTTACTTCCCATGTCTATAGGATGTAACTTTTTCCTAATACCCGGTACTTCTAGATCTTTACATGAATTAGTGCCATCGTTTTATTTTCCTTTAATATCAAGTAACGTACCAAGAATTCTTTCACCAATATTTTTTTCAACGTGCATTACATCTAGATTGTGACGCAAAGGAAGTACCTAAGAAAATCAAAAATAGACTATAACTAATTAGTAATAAAGTATTGATTACGTAGATAGAAAAGAAGAAGCAATTTTGTTTCTGATTAAACTTTACCTGCCAATAAGGCAAATTAAAGAAAATAGACTTCTTCTGCCACATTTGACTTCCTTTTTTCTTCTTATCTCCCCTTTTTCTTTTCCTTTTTTCTTTCTCTTTATCTTTATCTTCCTCCTTTGATTTTTTCCCCAATCATTGCAAATATTTTTGACAATATCAAAGACTTGAGCATCGGTTTGTATTGGAGGTCTTTGCCTAGTCTCTTTGGTTCCATCAAACAAGCTTTTTCGTTGGCGATAGTCATGATTAGGATCAAGGAATTGCCTACGGCCTAAATATTCACACTTCTTACTAAACGGTAACCATATTGAACATGTATTAACGCCACAAACAGGACATGCCCTCTTCCCTTTACGGTACAACCTGCTAAATTTCCATAAGCTGGAAAATCATTTATCGTCCATATTAAAACTGCATTTAATCTAAATTCATTGCGAGTGTATGCATCATACGCCTTCACCCCTTTATCCTATAATTTTTTCAAATCTTCAACAAGTGGTTGTAGATACACATCAATATCATTCCCGGGTTGTCTTGGTCAAGAATTAATAATGATAACATCATATTATCTTTGTGCATACAAAGCCACGGAGCAAAGTTATACGCAACAAGAAATACTGGCCAACAACTATAGGCAGAGTTCCACTCCCCAAAGGGATTAAAGCCATCACTTGCAAGACCAAGCCTTAAATTTCATGGATCGGATGCAAAAGAAGGATACATCCTATCAATTGTAGCCCATTGAGAAGAATCTACTGGATGACGTAATTTACCATCTTCCCTCTTATGATTGCTATGCCATCTTAATTGCTCTGATGTTTCTACGGACATAAACATTCTTTTCCAGTCTTGGTATTATTGGAAAGTATCTCATGACCTGTGCAGGTACTTTGGTTTGTTTTCCATCTTCCTTCGTATTGTTTTTTTTCCAACGAGATTTTACACATTTTGGACAAAAATCACTATGTGCAAGCTCTTTCCTAAAAAGGCAAAAATCATTTACACATGCATGTATTTGTCTATAGCCTAAACCAAATGATTTAAGCAGTTTTTTGTTGCATACGTCGAATCAGGAAGCGTGTTTTCCATAGGCAGCATATCTTTGAGAAGTTTAAGAAGTTCCGTAAATGCTGTGTCAGATACACCATTTCAAGCCTTGTGCTTACAAACAAGTATTGTAGTTGACAACTTTGTCTGGCTCGCGCGAACAGGGTACAAAGGAATTTCAGAATTTTCTATCATCTCCTTAATCTCTACCCCATGTACCTCATGTCTTGCATTAGAATGATCTTCCACCTCGTCATTACGTATTTGTGTGTCTAAGTACATTCTATCTGTATTTGTCACTTCATCGCCTTCATTTTTTGAAGGGCGTGCTTCCCCGTGAAAAATCCATACATCATACGTTGGATCAATTCCAAAACAAACCAAGTGTGATACAACTTCCCTTAATGGACGACGGATAAGATTCCTACATTTTGAACAAGGGCAAATGATTTTTTCTGGATTTCCCTTCCTTTCTGCATGCTCATATACCTAATGGAAAGACGTTATGCCAACAAAAATATGAGTTTTTCTCATGACGAAATTGCGCAATTACCTCCCATTGAAAACTATATAGTAACGTGACCCTTCAAACTAAGCCTAAAAAGAAATAAAACTTGTGCGTCATGTAGAACCTTATCCTAAATAGGACTAATCGGTACATATGCACATATTAATTTAACATGTCACTTGCTTTCACAGTTTTATAGTAAGATCAATCATGCCACCTTGCTTGTAATTAAACTCAGTTGTAACTTGACATTTAGAAATGCTTGTTTCCTACACTTCAAAATTGACACCACTGGCACTATAACTAGGTAGTCTTTAATATAGAGTTGTTAAACGTTTCATAGTCCAAATGCCGCTAAGCCACATATTTTTATAAAGAACTATCTTGTTGTATGTGTTGTATATGTTAATATTTTATAGTTTGAATGTTATTAATACTGTAACGAAGACGAATTTTGCCCGCTCGAAAATCGACAGCCATACTTCACATCGTACTCGAATGCCGTAGATTCGATCGTTCAAATCCGGCCCGCTGGAGCTTATAACAACATTTAGTAAATAACACAGCGGAATAAAAGAATAATACATTGATATACAGCTTTGATACAATATCTGATACAACAGATGATCCAATAGATATCAATATACATCAGAGATATGATACAATAAATAGCAGCGGAAAAGAAAATAGATGACATCTAGCAGCGGAACAATATAACTCTAAGATAGTATTCAAAAGAGAACTCCGAGAACTGCAACTCCATCTCCAAGAACCAATCCAGCAATAGCTCGAACTCCCAATAACGATGCACAAAGATAAGCAAGTGTGGTGTGGTCCAGAGACTGAACTAACTCCAGATAATCTACTACATCTGACTATCTGAAAAAAACCCAACTCTAGACTGCTCGTGTAGAAAATAATGAGCACCCAGAGTTTAGGAAAGAAACAATAAACTCCGGATCAGTCGTGAGACTGGTGTGAGCAACAAAAATAGTTTATCCTTTAAAACATTCAACAAAAGATTTTCAAAGTCAATTCGCAATGCTTTTTAAAAATGAGACTACCATAAGACCTCCCGCCACACACACAATGCAAACGCAGACTTGGAGGAGATTCCTTCTTATGTTAGTCAAAGATGCTTGATACGCATTAAAAAGAAACATTTGATATTATTACTAGTGCATAGTGTAGGAAAAATTCATTTCGAAAGTAGAATATAAATCTTAGCCAGCATATGTACCATTATATTATGCTTACTATAGCTACCATATTAGATGGAAGGTTCTACAACTAATACCGTACAAGACTCGTATTGTTTCTTTGGATTTCCAACAAATGGTCAGGCCAAGGAACTTCCCATTGCCACATGAGAACGCCTTTGGAAGGACGTCCCCGAGAACCAAACCGGATCTCTGCCAACACAAGGCCGGGTTACCCCTAACTGGGTAACAACTGACACGAGTATGCCATCCCCCGGTCCTTTGGTACCTTTAACCGAGAGCTCTCTAATCAACATCACACCATAATAATAAGTGTTTCAACATGAGTAAGTATCTGGGCTCCATACCATGATACCACCCTTTTCCAGAAGGAAATGCACATACCCTAAAGGGAGCTACCCCTCATAACCTTGCTGCATCTTTCCTGTTTTGACCATTCCGAGGTGTGAGGCTCGACGAAGTCACGTCCACAAAGCCACGCTTTATACAAAAGCTGTGCTTTGGGTCAACAAATGATCATAGAAATGATCACAAAGATAAATGATCAAACAAATGATCATATCACAAATGATCAACACAATGATCATTTCACAGCAACACTCAGCATGTCACATTACCAAATTGGGAATATATCGCTGATAACCTTCAACTACATAACCTCTGAGCTCGTACGTCTCAGAGAAGGGTGTTAAGCTAAGAGAATAAATTCTCCGCCACCAACAGAAATATATTTGAAAGAAATCAGCTTTATATCTCAATTTGTAATGTCAGAAATACTATCCATACAAGTCTGTTCCGGGCTCGAACAGAACCGAAGGCACTTACAAAGAAGTCCTTGCAATCCGGATATTCACTAATCACGTTCGGACTTCCCATCACATATGGAGTCTCTATACCGGGGACCATTCGATGCAAAGACATTCGACGAGTTATCCTTACGTTTTCGAAAATATCCGGTCTTCACCACCGGTCTTCAAATGCTATCCATAACGACATATCACATATTCGGAATGGGATATATGACACAAAGGTCCTCTCCCGGCTAAACCGAATAGTGAGCGCAGTATTTACAAGAAATATATGGATATTGGGATTTCAATTAAGTCACAACTTATTACCCAAAACTTTCCTTTTCAAATGGTTTAAACCAATTACCATTTCAAATCTTTATATTACAAAAAAGGATTTATTTCACAAAGATCGATTTATAGACTTTAAAACAATTTCCATTCCAATTGGATTAACTTATTAAATCTTTAAACCAAAGATTTAACTTATAACTTTCAAAATTCAATTAACTTGTTGAATCTTTGAATCAAAGATTCAACTTATAGCTTTCATAAAAATCATTTTCATAACTTGGAAATTATCTTCATTCTCAAACTTGAAATTCTTTTTAACCCAAATTGGACATTCATTTCTTATGTGAAAGCTGTTATTATTTGAAAACAAACAGTTTTCGTTTCAGAAAAATCCAATTATATTTACACGAGTTAAAGTTCTTAATTTATATTCATATTCCCAAATAAATTCATTTTAAAATAGTTTAACCCATATATAACTGGTATAACATCTTTAATCCCTAGCTTTGAATCATAGAATTCAATTTCAAATCTTGAATTTAAGTTCAAATCAAATTATTCAACTTCATATTTTATCGAGTTATTCAAAATAAATTTCATCTATGAAATTCCATTTCAAAAGCTTTTCACTTTAAACCCAATCCATTTCCAAAACATTTGAATTCAAATATTCAAATTTAAAACTATTTCAAAAATCTGTGACTTAACCGATTTCCTCGTGAAATCCATATTGGTGTGTGTATGGTGTGGTCCAGGGGTTTAACACAATGGTGCAATATCATAAATCATCACAGATTTTCAATCACATGATATCGATAAGCGGTATATCACAATAGAGCTTATCTATATACATAGATTCACAGATAGAAAATACGAATGCATTATAAATAAATACATTCATTACAAATCACATAGAAACAATTCATAGCACATAGCATAACATATCAGAAATATCAACCAGTTTAAAAATCAATGAAATTCAAAACATTAATAAGTAAACTCAATTAATTATTTGATTAATTTAAATCAGAGGGATCATAAATCATGGTTAATTTACTTTAATTAATTTCAAATCATTTGATGAATGGTCCTTTAAATCATTTATTAATTAAATTAATCAACTTTCAAATTATTTAAATTATCCTTAAAGTTATCATCTTTGTAATTAATTTTCATTAAAATTCTTAATTACAAATAAATTAGACATTTAATTATTAATTCACCAATTAATTAATCATAAATTATCAATTAATTAATTATTCCATTTGGATTAATCAATTTCTTAATTAGTTAACTACTAATTCTTACATTAATTAACTTAAGTAGTTAATTTCAAATTTATTTATCAATTAATCATTTATTAACCAATCTCTAATTACAATTATGATTTGATTATTCTTAATAACTTCCCAAAATAATTAATTAACTATTCATCTTAATATTTAAAAAGAAATCTTCTTTCAACTAAAAAAAAAATCTAGTTATTATTAACTACAAACCTTTAATGTTAATAAATTTATTACTTAACTTAAATTAATGACTTAATTAAAATAATTAATTAAGAGTTTAAAAACATTGTAAAGTTCTAACTAAAATAATTATAACTTGTATTTAAGTTCGACAATGTTTAGAACTTGTTGGAAAAACAATTTACTTTACTTTTCTTTTTATAAAGTATTGTAGATAAAAGAAAACCCAACCTGATAACTTCCTCTGTTTTACTCAGTAACACTCAAACTTCTCACCCACTTCCGTTCTTCACACAACCCTTCTTCTTCTTCCCTTTTTTTTATTTCCAGTTATTCTAAACTTAAGTTATAGTATAAATTAAAGGATCAGAAAATCATACTCACGCGCGCTCAGGCTACTCAAGGCACAACATTTCACTCGAGTAAATTTTGCAAACAACCCCAGTTTCATCCCCAAACTACATAACGTGTCCAGATCCCTGATACTAGTGCACGGTGCACGTGCACCAGGATTTGAACGCCGCTGCCACACTGCCGACGACGCCTCCAAGTCGGCAATCACCTCGACGTCACGTACGAACCCCCAGATCGAAGCAAAAAGCTCAGATTCAAAATATGCTCGTTCGTTCGAAAAGCGACGCGAATGCGTCAAGAGAAAATTGCCATGACCATCCAACGTTGACCACCGTTGATGACGAGGCTCTGGCCTCACCATCTTCAAACATCCTCGAACCCATCCCCAAAATTTCCTCAAACTCGATGCATTAGTGAAGTAGCAGTGATCAAATTTCTAGTTCGAACAAACTAGGTTTAAAATCCTAAACCCCATCCTCCACGTTGCCTCGATGATCAGAATCACCTCCTGGAAATTTTCCTAAGCACTTCGCGACTACAACCATCTCCAAAAGAAACCCCGAGGCTTCACAACTCCAAGATAGCCAGAGAAAGCCTCCATATCAAATTCCAGTCAAAACCCAATTTCATACTCAAAACAATTTTAAAATTCGTGATTTTAGTTTCAAAAATCATATCTTTCTGAATGGATTCGAGTTATAGTTTTTAAACATCAAATTATGATGTTAGGATTTTAACTTCTTCTGAATCTTGACTGTAAATTCCCAAATTTCTAGAGAAACTTTGATTTGTTTATCTTTAAACTATTTTTAAAATTTGAATCTCGTTTAAACTAACATCTTTTGTTTAGAAATTATTTTCTAAAATAAATCATAGAATGGAAAATGATTTATGTACATATCTGATGCAAACTTGGGAAGTTTTTTTTGTTTGTCTGATATTCAGGCTCAATCAATACTCTACACCTTCCTATATGTAAATATGTTCTAAAATCTTAAAATCACCGTGCAAGCATATTTTCAAACTCACATCACAGATTTACTTCAACCATATGTCAATTCATCAAATTTAAAGTGGTTTATGATTACAGATTTAAGAACAGAGGCTTGAAATATAGGAACAGGAATGCTTCAAAATCAACAGACAAGCACACACAGAAGCTCACATATAAACATTCATGTGTGTACACATCATACTTCGCAATACATATTCTTTTCAAAAACATTAGCATGCAACTAAATTTATACTTAAACTTTTAAAAATAAAGTTACTCACTTTGGTCAGTTTTGGAAATAAACAGAGCTTGCACTTTTTTTTTTTTTTGTTGATACAGCTTGATGATGTTGAATATTTTACTTAAGTTTTAAATGAAGCTCCCTCACTACAGACCTGAACTTGCATGCTTGATCTAGATGATTTGGATTTTAAATCATTGCATTTTTTTTTTCTTTAGGCTTGCTGAGTAAATAAACGATCTGGTATAGAGGATGTATATATATAAAAGAGAAACAGTATTGAATAGGGAATGTTATCTTTGCATTAATTGCTTACAACTTTATGCAGGCTGATAGTCTTGTTTTGATGTTACCATAGCATGTGGCATTTAATGAAAGCATGCTATGTATTGTTCATGCTCCCCTTTGTATGTTATAGCATCTTATTTGATTTTGTGCAAGTACTTTTTATTTTATTTTTCCTCTTGTTTTGCCTTGCCTGCATATTTATTTTACAGGCAACATGCTATACGCGGCTGTGATGATATATTTGGTTTTGTTTTGTACTTTATTTATTCCTTTACTAGCTTCTGTTTGTTTATATACTTGAGTATACCTCTTTCTTTTGCTTTAACATGCTATTGTACATTGCTTTATTACTTAAATACATTTTTATGTTGATATTTTGCAGATTTTTGTCTTGTTCATATTCCTACATACTTATACTTATATTCTTTCTTTTCCTTCCTCATTTGAGTGTATTACTTTGTCTTGCAAATAATTTTCCATTTTAATTATGTTTGTATGCATACATTTGTTTTGTCATTGCTTTTGTTCCATTGTCTTATTTTTATTCCTCTTTTATTTTAACTTAAATTGTTTATTTTACTTTAATATTTATTGTTTTATATTAAATTTATAAATTCAAATTATCATTAACCATCAATTGTAATACTTATTATTATCAATTATTATTAAACCATTCATTTACAATTCATATCTAATGTATACACATATATATCTCTATATTTATTTTTAAAATCATTTATTTAAAATTTTATTTCAAATCCAATTTAAATATATATTCACATATATACAAATTGTCAAATCCATATGACTTTATATATTTTCTAGTCGAATTCGGGGAAACTCGCTTCCATTTAAATCAATTTATCTTACAATTTTATTCAAAAATTCATTTAATTATCAATTTAAATTAAATTAAAATCTAGGGTCGTTACAAACTTCCCCCCTTAAAAGAATTTCGTCCTCGAAATTCGCAGGCACGAAAACAACACAGAGATAGACAGATTCGATCTCCTATAATTCCTCAAACTTAAGATATGAATTCCAAACTCAAGTCGGAATATCTCAAAATATATACCAATTTGTCCCTCTTTGGACTTTGGTATTCACGAGAAATTTCAATAGAATTTCAAATTTAGTTTTAAACGAAATCGTTTTATCGGTACAATTCATATTTATCCTCATATTCCATTAATCAATTTAACTCAATTCAAAACTTCCAATTTATTCAAAATTTTAATTCTAAATTTTAAATTCATTAAAGTTTAAAACGAAAACTGATAAGAAATTGATGAAGATACGAAATAAGGATTTTCTACAACGATTCGTAGGGCCACCGTCACACCGAAATTTCTTTCTGGAGCTATCACGAAGCAAATCAAAAGAATTTGGAAACGAATCAAAAAGAGATTGAGAAGAAAGTTGTTTCCACTGTTGTTACAGAGTATTGACCAATTATAGTCGTATTTCCTGTCCCCTATCTCGTCCTCTTCTCGCACTCATACTCACTATCAGTGGATAGTAAGAGAATTTACTGAGGCGTTCAAACGGATATCTTAGGGATTATACTCATTCTAGGGATACTTCACCCTATCTCTAATGAACTACTTAATGTGTTATACTCCTGAGCTAAAGTTTCACCTTAGCTCTGATACCAAATGTAACGAAGACGAATTTTGCCCGCTCGAAAATCGACAGCCATACTTCACATCGTACTCGAATGCCGTAGATTCGACCGTTCAAATCCGGCCCGCCGGAGCTTATAACAACATTTAGTAAATAACACAGCGGAATAAAAGAATAATACATTGATATACAGCTTTGATACAATATCTGATACAACAGATGATCCAATAGATATCAATATACATCAGAGATATGATACAATAAATAGCAGCGGAAAAGAAAATAGATGACATCTAGCAGCGGAACAATATAACTCTAAGATAGTATTCAAAAGAGAACTCCGAGAACTGCAACTCCATCTCCAAGAACCAATCCAGCAATAGCTCGAACTCCCAATAACGATGCACAAAGATAAGCAAGTGTGGTGTGGTCCAGAGACTGAACTAACTCCAGATAATCTACTACATCTGACTATCCGAAAAAAACCCAACTCTAGACTGCTCGTGTAGAAAATAATGAGCACCTAGAGTTTAGGAAAGAAACAATAAACTCCGGATCAGTCGTGAGACTGGTGTGAGCAACAAAAACAGTTTATCCTTTAAAACATTCAACAAAAGATTTTCAAAGTCAATTCGCAATGGTTTTTAAAAATGAGACTACCATAAGACCTCCCGCCACACACACAATGCAAACGCAGACTTGGAGGAGATTTCTTCTTATGTTAGTCAAAGATGCTTGATACGCATTAAAAAGAAACATTTGATATTATTACTAGTGCATAGTGTAGGAAAAATTCATTTCGAAAGTAGAATATAAATCTTAGCCAGCATAGGTACCATTATATTATGCTTACTATAGCTACCATATTAGATGGTAGGTTCTACAACTAATACCGTACAAGGCTCGTATTGTTTCTTTGGATTTCCAACAAATGGTCAGGCCAAGGAACTTCCCATTGCCACATGAGAACGCCTCTGGAAGGACGTCCCCGAGAACCAAACCGGATCTCTGCCAACACAAGGCCGGGTTACCCCTAACTGGGTAACAACTGACACGAGTATGCCATCCCCCGGTCCTTTGGGACCTTTAACCGAGAGCTCTCTAATCAACATCACACCATAATAATAAGTGTTTCAACATGAGTAAGTATCTGGGCTCCATACCATGATACCACCCTTTTCCAGAAGGAAATGCACATACCCTAAAGGGAGCTACCCCTCATAACCTTGCTGCATCTTTCCTGTTTTGACCATTCCGAGGTGTGAGGCTCGACGAAGTCACGTCCACAAAGCCACGCTTTATACAAAAGCTGTGCTTTGGGTCAACAAATGATCATAGAAATGATCACAAAGATAAATGATCAAACAAATGATCATATCACAAATGATCAACACAATGATCATTTCACAGCAACACTCAGCATGTCACATTACCAAATTGGGAATATATCGCTGATAACCTTCAACTACATAACCTCTGAGCTCGTACGTCTCAGAGAAGGGTGTTAAGCTAAGAGAATAAATTCTCCGCCACCAACAGAAATATATTTGAAAGAAATCAGCTTTATATCTCAATTTGTAATGTCAGAAATACTATCCATACAAGTCTGTTCCGGGCTCGAACGGAACCGAAGGCACTTACAAAGAAGTCCTTGCAATCCGGATATTCACTAATCACGTTCGGACTTTCCATCACATATGGAGTCTCTATACCGGGGACCATTCGATGCAAAGACATTCGACGAGTTGTCCTTACGTTTTCGAAAATATCCGGTCTTCACCACCGGTCTTCAAATGCTATCCATAACGACATATCACATATTCGGAATGGGATATATGACACAAAGGTCCTCTCCCGGCTAAACTGAACAGTGAGCGCAGTATTTACAAGAAATATATGGATATTGGGATTTCAATTAAGTCACAACTTATTACCCAAAACTTTCCTTTTCAAATGGTTTAAACCAATTACCATTTCAAATCTTTATATTACAAAAAAGGGTTTATTTCACAAAGATCGATTTATAGACTTTAAAACAATTTCCATTCCAATTGGATTAACTCATTAAATCTTTAAACCAAAGATTTAACTTATAACTTTCAAAATTCAATTAGCCTGTTGAATCTTTAAATCAAAGATTCAACTTATAGCTTTCATAAAAATCATTTTCATAACTTGGAAATTATCTTCATTCTCAAACTTGAAATTCTTTTTAACCCAAATTGGACATTCATTTCTTATGTGAAAGCTGTTATTATTTGAAAACAAACAGTTTTCGTTTCAGAAAAATCCAATTATATTTACACGAGTTAAAGTTCTTAATTTATATTCATATTCCTAAATAAATTCATTTTAAAATAGTTTAACCCATATATAACTGGTATAACATCTTTAATCCCTAGTTTTGAATCATAGAATTCAATTTCAAATCTTGAATTTAAGTTCAAATCAAATTATTCAACTTCATATTTTATCGAGTTATTCAAAATAAATTTCATCTATGAAATTCCATTTCAAAAGCTTTTCACTTTAAACCCAATCCATTTCCAAAACATTTGAATTCAAATATTCAAATTTAAAACTATTTCAAAAATCTGTGATTAAATCGATTTCCTCGTGAAATCCATATTGGTGTGTGTATGGTGTGGTCCAGGGGTTTAACACAATGGTGCAATATCATAAATCATCACAGATTTTCAATCACATGATATCGATAAGCGGTATATCACAATAGAGCTTATCTATATACATAGATTCACAGATAGAAAATACGAATGCATTATAAATAAATACATTCATTACAAATCACATAGAAACAATTCATAGCACATAGCATAACATATCAGAAATATCAACCAGTTTAAAAATCAATGAAATTCAAAACATTAATAAGTAAACTCAATTAATTATTTGATTAATTTAAATCAGAGGGATCATAAATCATGGTTAATTTACTTTAATTAATTTCAAATCATTTGATGAATGGTCCTTTAAATCATTTATTAATTAAATTAATCAACTTTCAAATTATTTAAATTATCCTTAAAGTTATCATCTTTGTAATTAATTTTCATTAAAATTCTTAATTACAAATAAATTAGACATTTAATTATTAATTCACCAATGAATTAATCATAAATTATCAATTAATTAATTATTCCATTTGGATTAATCAATTTCTTAATTAGTTAACTACTAATTCTTACATTAATTAACTTAAGTAGTTAATTTCAAATTTATTTATCAATTAATCATTTATTAACCAATCTCTAATTACAATTATGATTTGATTATTCTTAATAACTTCCCAAAATAATTAATAAATTATTCATCTTAATATTTAAAAAGAAATCTTCTTTCAACTAAAAAAAATCTAGTTATTATTAACTACAAACCTTTAATGTTAACAAATTTATTACTTAACTTAAATTAATGACTTAATTAAAATAATTAATTAAGAGTTTAAAAACATTGTAAAGTTCTAACTAAAATAATTATAACTTGTATTTAAGTTCGACAATGTTTAGAACTTGTTGGAAAAACAATTTACTTTACTTTTCTTTTTGTAAAGTATTGCAGATAAAAGAAAACCCAACCTGGTAACTTCCTCTGTTTTACTCAGTAACACTCAAACTTCTCACCCACTTCCGTTCTTCACACAACCCTTCTTCTTCTTCCCTTTTTTTTTATTTCCAGTTATTCTAAACTTAAGTTATAGTATAAATTAAAGGATCAGAAAATCATACTCACGCGCGCTCAGGCTACTCAAGGCACAACATTTCACTCGAGTAAATTTTGCAAAGAACCCCAGTTTCATCCCCAAACTACATAACGTTTCCAGATCCCTGATACTAGTGCACGGTGCACGTGCACCAGGATTTGAACGCCGCTGCCACACTGCCGACGACGCCTCCAAGTCGGCAATCACCTCGACGTCACGTACGAACCCCCAGATCGAAGCAAAAAGCTCAGATTCAAAATATGCTCGTTCGTTCGAACAGCGACTCGAATGCGTCAAGAGAAAATCGCCATGACCATCCAACGTTGACCACCGTTGATGACGCGGCTCTGGCCTCACCATCTTCAAACATCCTCGAACCCATTCCCAAAATTTCCTCAAACTCGATGCATTAGTGAAGTAGCAGTGATCAAATTTCTAGTTCGAACAAACTAGGTTTAAAATCCTAAACCCCATCCTCCACGTTGCCTCGATGATCAGAATCACCTCCTGGAAATTTTCCTAAGCACTTCGCAATACTTATTATTATCAATTATTATTAACCATCAATTGTAATACTTATTATTATCAATTATTATTAAACCATTCATTTACAATTCATATCTAATGTATACACATATATATCTCTATATTTATTTTTAAAATCATTTATTTAAAATTTTATTTCAAATCCAATTTAAATATATATTCACATATATACAAATTGTCAAATCCATATGACTTTATATATTTTCTAGTCGAGTTCGGGAAAACTCGCTTCCATTTAAATCAATTTATCTTACAATTTTATTCAAAAATTCATTTAATTATCAATTTAAATTAAATTAAAATCTAGGGTCGTTACAAATACCCATTAGATTAAGTGGGTTGATATGTTACAGTCCCAAGTAGTAAAAATATCTGCTTAATTCAAAATATTCTGCTAGAAACTTTGATAAAAAATGCATTATTTTTCTATGGTTTTCTAAATATTATAAAAAAGTCTTCCTCAGAATTATAATTATTTTATGCGTTTACTACTGATTCATCTTTTAAAGTATTTTTCTAAGGATTTTTAGATGAATGTGAAGCATATAGGCTTAAGAAAGTCCTTTTTCACTTAGGATTTTAAATTCAATCCCATCTTGAATATAAATACATAACCTAACTATTTTTTTAATTCAAAAAATTTAAATTGAAAACATCAGCTAATTGCACTATATCATTACCTATATGCATCCAGTATATAAATTTCATAGATTCTAATTATTGTATTTCGAAACTATTAGTAAAAGCATATTATATTCTGCTTTTAACAATAGTGAACTCCATTAAATATGTGTATGTTTTTATTTTTTTGAAGCAACTTTTGTATGAATATGCGCTTATATGATTTTTGTTTGATGATAATAAACATATATACATTCGTTTAAATGTATTTGTTAATGTACTATTTTATTTTTCATAGATTAAATAAATATTTGTTGAATAAAATAAATTACACAGAATTTGAATGGAATTTGAATTCAAACAGAAATTTTATTCAAACAAATATTTATTACAATCTTGAATAGTACAAATTCAAGCTCTCACTATACATATACATTTTTGAATACATCACAATTCAATTTACATTAATAACCTCACTTCATATCACTCACACTCGTATTTTGTCTTCAACTGCATTCTAGTTTGAATCCAGCATCTGAGCAATCTGCAAAAATATTCACTAACGCAGTAAAATTGAAAAAGAAATATTTTTGCAATATAAAATGAAATATGATTTTTGAAAATATTATTTGCCTCAGTTATTTGGGTTGTTCGTCATCATTCACATTTGAATTCATCAAACACGAACAGTGTGACATGCACAGTGTATCAATGTATATGCCACAAGGCCGTGCACATCGATATACACTTGATACTGCTACAGGGACAAGTGAGCACAGGTCAAACCCAAATGTAAAGCCGGGTTCAACTCACGTGCAATATACTCAAAATCACGACACGAGCACAAGGTCAAACCCGAGTTTTTGAAACTGGATTCAACTCAAGTGAAATTTCAGAAATCAACATGAATTGATGCAAAGACCAGTGATGCAAGCAATGACCAGATCAAAGAGTAAAATGATACAAGGCATAGCAACCGCACAGCCCAATGAACAAGACAACAAAGTTCACAAGTGCAGACACAAGGGCAGTGGACAGTACAGGCAAACTGGCAACAACAAGTATGGCAGTGAAACTCAAGGCAACAGTGCAGTACAACTACACAATGCACCAAGTAAGTAACAACAAGCAACATGGTCAACACACTTCAACAGTGCAGACCAACCAGAAATTCAAGACCACAGTGAAGATACACAGTGAAAATGCTCAATGCACCAAGTACAGGTAACAGCATGGTACAATGCAAATACATGGAACAATACCAAAGTATGGAGTGTGCAAGTACAAATGACTAGAGCTCATGCAAACATGAAGTGAATGCAATAACAGCAAATACCACAATATCAAGTTCAAGTCAGAGCAACAACAGAAGCACAATGACAATTTGGAGTATGATATGCAAAACTCTAGTGCAAAGTGCAGACTTGATGAAAAAAATTTCAAGTGAAGCAAGTACAGGTTAAACCAAAGCAGAGACTACAATATCAAGTGAAAGTGCAGACTAAACCCAAAGTGCATTTCGAATTGACAAAACAGTTTCAAGCTACAACAAGCAGTTGCAACATGGTGAACAAGACACAGTGCAGAGCACAAGCAAACTGAAACATCTCAAGTTCAATATCCAAGCAACAATGAAAAGTAAGGAACCAAATACTCAAGTCAACAGTGAAGTGAACATCAGTAACCAATATTAAGTGACAAGTTGAATGTAAGACCCGTATTTTTACGGATTGAAAGATTGTAAAACTGTCGACATTAAGTCGTTGATGTTGTTAAGTCGTATAGAGTCTGAGTCGACCAAAGCTTAAGTCGTGTGAAGTTAACCCGTGTGGTGCTTAAGTCGTGAGTAGCTTCGGTCGCATGGAAGTTAGGTTGGGTGGAGCAACTTATAGAAGTAATGACCTAAGCATTTTGACGAGTTAAGGAATGAAGCGACCTATAAGTTTGGACGAGTTAGTGTGTTAGTGTTAGAACGAGTTAACGGTTTAGTGGATAGAGCGACTTAAGGTGGTTAGCGGGTTAGTGGATTGAACGACTCATAGAATTGGATGACCTAAGAGAGTGACCGACCTAATGGGATAAGTGGGTTAGTGGTGGTTGACGACTTAAGGATTCGAGCGACCTAATAGAAGTTAGCGACTTAGTGGTGAGCGACCTATATTAGACAGCAGTGTATAGATAGGTCGCGAGCGACTTAGTGATTAGGTCGCATAAGTGTTAGGTCGTGTGACCCTGTGTTTAGTTAAGTCGTGTGGTCTGGGTTTGGTTAGGTCGCGGCATTTGCTAAGTCGCATACCAGTTAGGTCGTAGGTCGTGTATATTAGTTAGGTCGTTGAGGCGGCTATGTTGCTAAGCCGTTAGGTCGGCTTTGTAGTTGAGTCGCTAAGCCGTGTAAGTGTTAAGGGGTTAGGTCATTGAGTCGTGAGGGGGCATAAGTCGTAAGTCGTTGGGCTTTTAGGTCGTGGACGACTCATAGGGGCGGACGACTTAAGGTACGTTTCAGCCTATAAATACACGTCCATGTCTCACTATTTGGCACCGGATTTTGAAGCGACGAAGTGCTGTCATTTTGAGAGCTCGACTACAACACTTCTTCACTTCCTTTCTCCACTTTAATCTTGTGCTTCCATCCATCTAGATTGAAGATCAAATCGAAGATCCAAGAGCCAAAGTTAGAGATCTCCATCCATCAAAGAGAGATTTCATCATTTTAAAAGGAGCTTTGGGGGATCAAGCTAGATCCTTTGCTGTCCAGATCTGGAGTTAGTTGATTTTGAGGTGTTTAGGTGATTCGGTGAGTGGTAGTTATCTCTCACACGGACCCAAAGGAGTATATTGGATCGGTGGCTTATTTATGTGTTAAAGATAGAGATTTCTTGCATTTTCCTTAAGTATGCACGTAGATCCATGGTCTATGAAGTTTTGGATACCCATTTTGCTACATGTTAACTTATATAAGTTATTCATCAATTTGTAGAGATATTTGCTTATAATTCATACTTGTTAGATTTGGACATTTTAATTACGAAATTGCCATTCTTGTATAATTGCTTATTAGATCTTGTTTGAATGTTTGATTGCTTGGATTAATGATTGATTTGATTGATAGATTGTTGCAAATTAGCTAATAGTTGATTTGGACAAGTTGGTCGAAGATGATTCAAAAGCTAAGTGGAGAGGCTCTTGAATGGTGAAAGCTGCTTGTGGCATATGAAGCGGATGTTAAAGCTCATATGAATAGATTCGATGATGATGGACTTTGCTATGATGCGATAGAGTAAAGTGTGATGTTGGGATGAGACTTTGCTATGATGAGAGGAAGCAAGCATGATGTTGAGACGGGACTTTGCTATGATGTGATGAAGCAAAGCATGATGTGAGAAAGCCTTGGTTTAACCCAGACGGGATCATCCCAAGCACGTTGATAACTCGATGATGTGGTTCGAGTTTGTGGATAATGGTTGGCTTGAGAGGCGCTTGAGCTACTATGAAAATAGTCGTCAAGGAGGATGACTAGAGGGCTGAGATCTCATCGTTATTGAAGGTTCTAGCATGCTCAAAGCAAGAGTACGTTGGGACGGGCTGCGACGGCGTTCCAAGCACGGGCTGCGACGACGTGCTAGTACTCTGGGCAGATTCGATAGTCCTAGGCATGGGCTGCGACGACGTGCGGAGTTATGTCTAGAACCGGGGTTAGCATTAGCCCTTGGCGGATGGATGAGATAATGTGATGGTCATTCAATTAACGATGAAATCAAGACAATGATAACAGTGATAGCCAGAGTCATGGATGTTTAGATGTTTGGTTGTATCGTCGCTTGGGCCAAGAGCGATGTTTTCAGAGTGCTTATCTGATCTTGGTTTAGGCCTTGGGGGTTTGTACTTGGAAAACATCGACCTTGACTCGAGTGATAATTGCTTTGCTTTGAATGTCTGAATTGCTATGTTTGCTTCTGCTTAGTGTGTCTGGGGGCTATCACTGTAGAAAGAGGTGGAGTGGGATGGTTGGGTTCCTATTCCTTTTACCCTTTATGCTCTTTTGGTATGTTTGATAGTTGATTTACTGCTCACTAAGACTTTTGTCTGACTCAAGGTTTTATGTTTAACTCTTATTACCTTGGGCTGTTCATCCATGTTGGGATGGGCAGACTAGGTAGCAGGTGACAGGTGCTGTTCTTAGTAATCAACGATGTTGGTGACGAAGACGAGCTGGAGGCTTTTACATATTGTTTTCTTACTATATGTACTGGATGTTTCGCTGTTTGTTTGATACTCTGAATGTTATGTAGTGAGGCTTGATGTATTGACTATTCAGATGTTTGTAATAAACTACTATGAGTTTATATGATGAGATTCTATTCAATAAGCTTCACTATGTATACTTTTCTATTGTATTTTATCCCTGCGCTGTGAGTAATACGATAGATTATTCTGTGTTTTACCCTACCTTGACGGTCGTCCATGGCGGCCTGGCACACTTTTTCAGCGCTCCATTTCCTTGTTTAGTGCAGGAGTCATGGGCGGTCGTCACATTGAAGCAATAGTGTCACAATATCAAAGCACAGAACAACCATGTATCAATAACAATGCAACACAGTGACCCAAGTTGTGATGATCAGAGCTACAGACCGATAACAACATACAGGTGAATAGAAATGATTCATGCAAGCCACAGATATATGGCAATGCACAAACAAGTATGCTAAAACAAAGTCAACCAAGCTACTAATGAATGGAACTCGAGCTCCAAACCACATACAAGTCCAGAACTCAATGACTGAAACAACTCAACAAAACACAAAACAAAATCAAATAGTGATAACATGTCAATGTCAATGCCAGATACGAAGCTCGCAAGGATGAAAACAGTGATGGTCGACGTAATGCAGAGTCGTGGAGTGGATATGATTCACGAAATCAAAACAGTGCTGTGATGATCAAGACGCAAAATCAAAGTCAGAAATCAAGTGTTCGTATCTTTGAAAAAGTCACAAAGTAAAAGAGGAAAGTTTTTTGCCGTATCAATCAAGTAAATATCGAACGCATCAAAGTCGTGAGCATCAAGTCAAAATTATATCAGGCAATAAAAATTAGGAAAGTGATGACACTACAAGAAAAACTACTTTTAGTGGCATATATTAGTAGCGTTTTTGAGCAAAGTGCAACTAATGGTATTTGGCTCTTTTTATTTTCACTGTTTTATTTGATTAAAACGCTACTAGTACCTCTCTTACTTGTATTCGGTGGGAAAAAATTCCAATTTTTTCGATCTATTTTCGTTTCCCTCCATATCACATTTCTCCATTTCCTTCTCCACCTGCAAAACCCAAAATCAATTTTCATTTCCCTCCCTATCGTGTTTCCCCACTTACTTCTCCTCCCGCAAAACCCTAAATCCATTTTCGTTTCCTTCCATATCGCGTATCTCCATTTACTTCAGAATAAAATACACGACTTTTAATTTCTCAATCCCATCTTTCTTTCATCTACGCAAATAAAATAGACGATTATAGAAAAGGAAAAAAAGTAGTAGAAGAAGAAATGACTGGAAATCGCGACTAGACTTATAGGTCGTTGCTCAGGCGATTGAAGAGTTTTGGGTAGATTGTGGATGAGGTTGGTTGCGACTGGTTTGGTAGGAATAGGAAACCGATTTGAGTAGTTCGATTTGGGGATTTGGTCATAGTTGGTAACGTATGTCGAAGCAGTTTGTGTCGATTGTGGGGAGGGGGGGAGACGTGATGTTAGGTGATGGCTCAAGGTTGCTGGTGAAGGATATTCATAGTTTGTAGGCTGTTTGTGGGTAGTGGAGATGTATGTCTGACTGGTGGAAAACTAGCAGTGCAGACTATGGTATAGGTTGATGGTATGTGGTTTTGGTAGTGAACTTGCAGTAGTGGGGAGGAGACTGTAGTATGAAAATGACTGCGGTCAGAGTGGTTTTGTGTTGTGGCTGCTTGTTGTATGGGGATTGTCAGATGTCAGTTTGTGATAGCTGGTGAGATGCAGTAGTATGGTGATTGGAGATGGTGATTTGGGTTCCGTGAGGTTGCTGAGGTGATATGCAGTTTGATTTCGGGTTGTAGGAGGTGGCGTTGATGATCGAAGGCTGGATGTCGAAGGCGGTTGGAGGTCGAGTGTCTACAGAAAGTAGCAGTTTTTTTTATCCTTTTTAAAGAGATGGTCTCTGGTTGGTTGTGGACTGCAGTGTTTCAAGGAAGGGGGAAGAGGATGTTTGGAGTAGTTACTGGTTGGTCTGTGGAAGTGATAGGGTAGTGTTATGGTATGTGAAGTGGTTATGTGATCAAGTTGTGATATGTTGACAGTTTTGTGAGCAGCAAGGAACTTGATGTTGTTAAGCGGCAATTAGCAGTTTGAAAGAGTGGCAGATTGGAAGTTGGACGGAGTATGGTAGTAGGCTAGCAGCAGTAATAGTGAATGGATGATATAAGAGGAGGTTAGGGATTTGGAGTCGCGGTGGTTGGTGGAATGCAGTGAAGTCACGGTCGAGGCTGTGGGGGTCGCGACGACTTGGTTGTGGTAGTGATCGAAATACAAGAGGAGGTTATTCGAAGATGTGATGATGGTTCCGTGAGTTCGGACTGGAGTAGCGGTTGTGGAAGCGAGCAATTGATTTTGCGTGTTGGTGACGGATTGGAGGCGTGTATTTTTAGGTGATTGGAGTGGTTGGTGAACTAGAGATTTGGTTGTGAGGTGGTCGATGGGGTTGCGGTGACGGTTCGAGGCGTTTGACTTGTTTGATTGGGTTTCGATGAAGGAGTTTGTTTTTATTCGAAAGTTTGTTATGGTCTGGTGGTTGGGCTGGAACATCAGCTTCGGTGGTAGCGATTGGGTGAGGCAGTGTGACTGTAGTATGTAATGGAGTTTGAGTTGATGGCAGTTGGATGTCAAGAGGGGGGAAATTGAACTGTTAGGTGAGGAGGTATTTGATGTTCAGTGAATTATGTAGTTTAGCTATAAGTTAGTAAGGCAAGTGATGGTGCACATGGGGAGGTTTGTTATGTTAATAGGCTATCAAATAAATGGACTTAGATAAGATACTTGCATGTTCAACATTCCTTAAATTCTCTAATGCATTACCTTAGATTCATCATTTCCATGCATCAGTGAAAATTGATGCAGCATGGTAACCATATATCTGAAGGTTTCCTTATTGACATTCCTATTGGAATATTACTGTTTTTTTTTGCTTATCCACTCTTTTCTTTTTGAATCTCAGCCTTGTGCTCCATGGAACTGCTTTCTATGCACTTGTAGATTTACGTATGATATGCAATAACATATCATGCTTTTTGTTTTTGTTGTTTGATGTAATTGCATAAACTGCGATTTTTCCTGTTCAGATAGTTGTAGAATCATATGTGCATTTTTTTTCTTTTCAATTTTATTTTATTTTATAACTGCATTTAACTCATATAACATTCTTTTGGTATTACATGGTGCACTTGTTGCAAATTACCCTTGGGATGGTTCTGGAGACTCAAGGTACCACTTTTCTATGTCTAAGTTATTTCTAGTTGTAATCCACTATAATTTAGCCTCAAATTAGTATCTATGCTATTTAGCACATCATTTCTGTGGATCAAACTCAACCTTTTTTATACTTATACAGTGTAGTTTTTGCTTGTTAAGTTTTCACTCCATGATCTCTACCCAGTTAGATTGAAAAGGAACGATTAAATCAATGTGAGAATGAACAAATTATCAATCACATTTTTTAAATTCCATTTACCAAAATCGCTTCATAAAATTTCTCTAGAATCACAATGCTTTATTCTCTCGATCAGTATGAGTGTTTGAGTGGCTGTTATAAGATGTTGTAGTGTTGAATAAGTAGCAGCAGTAAGGTGATGTGGTTGTATGGTTACTGTTGGAAGATGGTAGTGTGCAACGATATGAGGAGGAGCAATGTGGATGACAATAACTTTTGTCTCACAGTTTAGTACCATATATAAGCATCCTTGTAAGATAGTACTAGTTAACTATAGCTGTAGTATGTCTAATATTTGGATAAAGTGCACCTAGATATGTAAACCAAAATCTTCGCTGAGGTTGACAGCTAATCCTTGTGTTGTTGGTTCATAGATATATTTAAACAGTAGTGTACAAGGGTGTGGAAATCTACACTTATTTAGCTTATGGACATTCTTATATTATTCTAAATCACTTTGTAGGTATTAGTGACAATACTTAGGCTTGGTCTGAATGAAAGTGTTTAAATGGTACAGGAGGAAAAATCCAACCAGTTTGTGGCATTAGCATTTATGCTGGTAGCTCATTGAGGTGGTGGAAAGATGTAAAGGCATAACCGACAAGGAAGGTTTGATGAAATTGATGACAAGGTGTATGAATTCAAGCTTACTTATACTATTAGTGAATTGATGTAATGTTTTGAATGTGTTCTATCACCATTGTTAGAGAAGTTTTACATAATTTGATCCTGTATATTGACATTGTACTTACCGATGCAGATCTTTATTCGCACAATCTATGGATATGTGAATATTAATGGATCAACATCAATCATGTAAGCATCATCCAATCCAAGTTTTTATAAATTTTCTTCTTCCATAATAGTTCAAAATACAACAAAGTTATGTTGTTTGGATCTTTAAAGATATTAATGGAACAGTTAAAATCTAAGATATTTTAGGGAAAAAAATTACATTAGATGTTTACATTCAGATCATTTTATCTCATAATTTTGTTAACCTGAATGTTTTTAATTTGTTTAATGGTCGAACTAACACAATAGACAATCTTATAAAACATTGTGCGTGTATAAAAAAATTTTGGGTTTTATTTTTTGTAATTTGGTACAGAACATCACTTTCTGGTTTCATTTTAGATAAGCATTCATTTTCCTCCCACTTATTGATAAGATTGCTAAAGTAAATATTACCCTTCATTGCCTTAAATTTGTACAAAGTCTAATCATTGCCTTAAATTTGTTTGGGTTTGAAGTGGCTGCCGATGTTGGGTACATGGTAGCGATGTGGGTGGTTGAGACTGAAGGTGACGTCGCCGATCTTTTTAACTATATGATCCAAACATTTACTTCTTACTTGATCATCAGTTCGTTGGCCAGATTTCTTGCAAGTGGGTACAGCAGTTTGTATTTATTCAATAGCTGTCTCTTTTTCCCCTTATTTTTCATTCATGGGAGAAAATTGATACTGTATTGCATTTGCTATATTGACTACTTCGCTCAACATGGACTGGGCATATTTTTAACTTATAATTGAATAACTAAAGCATTATATTTTAATTACTTCCATAACAGGCTCAAATATTTCAATGTGTCATAAAGTCCTAAATACATTAAAATTGTCTCAGTTGATAACAGTGATGGTAAGCATGTACATTTGTGGGCAACACAAAATTTTAGTTATAAGTATAACATGATCTGCATTAGATATGTAGTTACAGGGATCAATGGGTATGATTTTGTGCATATACAATGAGAACATAATTCTCACCCACTATTAGCGAGTGCTAAAACTACTAGGGCCCTTTTTTTTATCCCCCAATGTAAGCTGTATGTTATGCTCGCAAAATTTTAGAGAGTGCACAAGTACATCATGTAAGCAACACTTGTTAAAATAATCATTTCTCCCAGTTTGAGTGTTAATAAGTTTTCGAATATGGAAATATAAGTTAGATCTGCCTATGACTCTATGTAACGATGATCATGTAATATTTGATAGATTAGAGTTGCTATGGGTGCTTATAATTCTATTATATCCATTGGAATGGTGATTTATAGATCTTTATCCATACTTCTAAAAGTAATATACAAGTGAAATATAGTCAATTAAAGGACCTTAAATTTATGACATCATGTATTTATAAGATCAAAAATTACAAAAAATCCACACTTTGACATTTTGATTTCGTTTACCTGGTGATGCAGGAGCCAAAACTACGATACAAGTAGCATTGCAAGTTCGACATCTGCATCCTTTCTTCCAAATACCTTTGCCTGCCCACCCTTGGTGAAGACTTTCACATTAGTTAAGCTTGACAAGGCCACATACGATTTGAATGCTAGTAAAAAAATGGGTGAATGTGGTTTTGTTTTTGTTTTTCATGGTATGTTGGAAGATGGAAGTGATGTTGCTGTGAAATTGCTTAAAAGTGTAGATCAAGATAGGGATAGAGAGCCTGAGTTTATATCAGAAGTAGAAATCCTAAGCAGATTGCATCATTAGAATCTTGTAAAGTTGATTGGTGTTTGCATTGAAAAAGATAGGCATTGCTTGGCTTATGAACTTGTTCGGAATGGAAGTGTTGAATCTCGTCTTTATGGTATGCACTTATATTTCTTGTCGTAATTTTGATTCTTTCTTTGATTTACTTTGATCTCCCTCAGATTATCTAACACACGCTCTGTTAAGTCTGTTATGTTCGCTACAAGAAAATCTTTTATTGGTAGCATATTTTACCAGCGTTTGGATATTAAATGCAACAATTTGCCATTTTTTACAGTAAAAGTAAAGAATGAAATGCTGGCTAACGATCCCACTAAGAATTCATAAAAAATTTGTTGAAATTTTTTCTAGGTCGTTCATATCCTCTCTTTTTTCATCTTTTCATATCCTCTCTTTTTTCATCTTTTCATATCCTCTGCTTTCTTATCTCATCACCTAATAATTTTTGTTAAACTCCGCCCAAAAAAGAAAAGCCTAACCAAATTCTTCTTTGATCTTCTCCCCTCTCATACAATCCTTGTCTTGATTGACCAGCCCGATCTGGCTATGCACCAGCCCCTGGATGGAGGTAACCAGATGGGTGGCCAGGCCGACGGCCTGGCTCCTATCGACAGCAGTGTGCAGCAGAGGCTGCTACCACCACAACGGTGGCTGGGCCGCTAATGGCGTAGCCCATCACCTCTTCTACCCTCCAGTTTCCTATTCGCTTTCATCTCCTTCTCTTATCCTTTTTTTAACATGTATTAAATTCTTATTTACTAACTTTCTGTTAATTCCAAAACCGTAACATTACAATGTAAAGAGAAATAATGTGATAGAGAAAGAGCTTTGAATTTTCTATTTTATGTCCTAGTTTCTTGAGCCAGTTCAATAAAAGTGAGGAACTATCTAAAAGAATAATATTACTCTTTGTTTTATTTATTACTATTTTCATAATGCAAGAATGAAATTACAAATGGATTTAAAAAAATGGATGTTGTTGCTAATACATACAAGTGCATGTAGTTACATTTCCTTAGTACTATATTAATGCTACCAGGATAACACTGTTCTAATCTATTTCAAGTTTATGAATTCTCTTCTGCGTGCTTTCATTAACTTTGCCATGTACTTGAAATGTTATACGCAGCTTAGTATACATAATAACCTAGTTCTAATATGATACTCATGTATTGAAATAAAGTAACTTCTTGCCTATTTACTGCTAGGCGTCTATGAAAAAAATTTGCGAATGCCTTTGCAAAAGCTGTTGAAAGTTTGAAAGTTGGCAATGGTCTTACTGAGGGCACAGTTCAGGTAAATATTATACAACCTTCTTCAATGATGGAACTTGTTTATGAATTCTATTTTCTTAATTATGGTTGTATGATGTTGGAGGAGCAGTAGTTGTAACAAGGGATGTTGATGGTGGAGGATGTGTGCAGGTGATGGCAGAAAGTTGAAGTTGTACTGGGGTGATGTAGGTAATATGCAGCGATCAGGGATGGTTGATATGCATGAGGCAGTGGAAAGGGGTAGGGAATGTTTGTGCAGGCAATTTGACGGTTTGAGGTAGAGATGATTATGATAGTTTGATGAAATTGCAAAGTCAGTTGAAGTCAGGCTTAAAGGCAGTGATGAAGTGAGTAGCAGTAGGGATATAGCAGTTTGTATGTTTGAGGAGCTAGCTTGTATGTGAATGTTGATGGGGTTTTGTTGTGTTATGATGATGGTTGGAGATTGAAGATGGATCAGGTGTGTAGGAACTGTTGGCAGGCAGTAAGCTATGCTAAGAAATGCAGAGTTGATGTTTAAGTTCTATTGCTAGGTTGTGAGCAGTAAGGTAAGTGAATTTTGATGGTTGGAGTGTTGTGTTGTGAATGTGATATGGTAAATGGCAGTGATGAAGCAGTAGAAATGTTGATGGTAGAGTTTTTGATGGTGGTTGTTGTTCAGGCAGTTTAGGCAGAGGGAGGACGGTCAGTATGTCGTGGGGGTTATTGGAGTGTGAGAAGTAAGACAGAGGTCAGAGGTAGTAAGGTGGATGTGGAGTGATTGTGATGGCAGTATGTTGAAAGAGGTGGAGTTGTATATGGATTGTATGATTTATTCAGGCAAGTTGTTGTTCAGAGATGAAAGAAGTGGTATGTTGAATCTGCACTTAGACAGGGAGGGTGTTTGACAATGATTTTTTTAAGCAGTGTTGTATTCAGGTGTATGTGAAGGCATGGTTGTTTATGAAGGTGATACCAGAAACTGTGTGAAGAGGGAAAATGATGTATTGCACTTATTATGGGATGGTGTGGATGGCTGGAAAACGTGCAGCAATTTTGTTGATATTTTGTTGAGCAGTGGGAAGGCTGTGTAACGGGGAGGTGTATGCGAAGAGGTGGCAGTTTAGATTATGATGATTGGTGGTATGGTAGTGATTGTGTGCAGGGAGGTGTGTGTGAAGTGGCACGGCAGTGATTATGATGAAGCAGTTAGGTTGGATATGTGTGCACAGTTCATGTACTACTACAAGCAGCTAGGTTGGATATGAAGCACTGAGTATGGTCGTGAGCATGATGAAGCAGAATGGAATGAAGTTCAAGTAATACAACAGCAGCAGTCAATATATATTGTTGATTTTTAAACTCATTTGCAGGTAATTAGCTATTTCGAAGCGAAAACTGTCGACAACAAAGAACTATTGGTAATCAAGCAACGAACATGAATTTAATTGTTATATATGTTGTCGTATTTTGTTAGTACAATTTGTGGAAACTTGTCTGTGAATGCTTGTAGTATGTGACTTATTTTGTTAAAAATTACTATCTAATTGATTATGGATATTATATTTGATTGTGAGATTAGCATGTTTTTGCAATTATTTGAATATGATGATAATATGATTGATTGTTTGTATATGCTAATTATGTGATTTAATTGTTTGTTTGAATATATGAAAATTATGCGATTGATCGTTCGTTTTAATATGAATAGTATATAAGCGATTGCTGGAAATGGTATAAACCATCAACCGTAAATAGTAGCATTTAAAATATGCTACCAAACAACCAATAACTTTTGGTAGCGTTTCAGAAATGCTACAGAAACAAATGTAAACTAATATAAAAATTATACAGTTGCATTTTAAAAACGCTACTGAAAATCAAAAAAGCATATAAACAAAAAATACAACCAAAAAATGGAGACTTATGGTAGCGTTTTTTTAACCCTACAGAAAAAACCTATAGCTGCATTTAAAAGTGACTTTTGGTTGCGTTTTTTAAACCCTACAGAAAAAACCTATAGTTGCATTTAAAAGTGACTTTTGGTAGCGTTTACTACAACGCAACAAAAAGTTTTAGACTTTTAGTTGCATGTCGTATAGCAGCGTTCACTAAAACGCTACCATAAGTTATGGTAGCGTTTTTTCAACGCTACCAAAAGTCTTTTCTGGTGTAGTGTGAAGTCGCGTAAATGAATACGAACGAATTATAGGGTCTCGTAATTCATATAAATACCACAACCAAAATTCATCATTGGCATTCGAGTTAAAAAGCAAACAATCAAACCAGAAAAAGCACATATTACATACCGAAGCAACAACGAAATCAATCAACAGAGAAGCAACGCAACCAGAGAATCAATCATAAGCGAAGCAGCGAGCCAGAGCAACACAAGTCAGATCAAACCAAGAATCAAAGCACAAAGCCCCAATTTTCACAAGGGAACGCAGCCCTAATTTAGTGGCAAAGGGGATCGGTCGTCATTATTCTCACAAGCCAAAAGAAGTGGATCGGGTTAAAGAATAAAAGGGCCGACTTTATTATTATAAAGGGGATTTAGTTAGGGTTTATGTTAAAAGGGTTTTTTGTTTAATTTGTTTTGAGTTTTATTTGAGCAAAAATTATGGAGTCAAGTTTGTATTTTAATTTTTGCTCCTGCTTTTATTTTTGAAACCTGTTTTTTCTTTTCGAGTCAAAGTATTGGTAAATCACCACCTAGGTTGTAGGTAGTGTCAGATTGTCTAGTTAGAATTAGTTCAGTGAGCAGGGTGTGCGAGTTTGCAAAACTCTATAGGCGGGAGCAAGGGTTTGCGAGTTTGCAAAACTCTATAGGCGGGAGCAGGGGGTGCGAGTCAATTAGAGTGTTTGTGAGCGGGAGCAGGGTTTGCGAGTCTGTTAGAGTGTTTGTAAGCGGGATACTGTTTAATTCTAATAGAAATCTGGGAATGCAGCAGTAGGCAGGGGTTGCCGAAGCTGGATATATTTTGTGTGTGATTTACTTTTCAGCATATTTATTTCTGCAGTTTGTTTCTGTGTTTAAATCGAGAAAATTTGCTATAACCCTATTCACACCCCTCTAGGGTTAATCTAGATCCTACAACTTTTTATATCTATCTTTAATGAGTTGATTGGATAATAAAATAGTATTATAAGTGCATGATAGTAGCCTAAAACTGCATTTTTGACCATGAAAACTTCAAAATTTCACAAAACAGTTCAAATGTAAGTTATAACTTATGTTTTAGGTTTTCCCGAATGTGCAAGATCATTGAAATCAGATAAAAGAATCAAAAGTTATGTACAAATCAAGTTCAGCCTTGAAATAAACAAGTTGCGTGACCAAAGCAACACTAAATTTCGAATATAATGAAAGCAAATATGTTGGGGTAGCAGGTACAAGTCAATAGTAGGGGAAAACTTTAAGTAGTTCAATTTTTCCAAAACCCACAAACCGTATGTAGACTCTGGCTAAGATAAAGTAGATATAAACGCATAACGTTTATTTCACTCAATTATTAGATGTCATATTATAAATTAATCAGCTTAAGCATTAGGCAGTGTATGTCAACACTTTTTTTTAGTTGCTATATCAAATGCAGTTCATTGTATACTTAAAACTATTTTTAGTTACATTGCTTCACCCAATATGCTGCTTGTGTATGCCCATATTTGAAGGCATGAAGCACAGACCAGGTACAAAAATACTTGCATTAATTATAAACTCTTATTCTTCATCTTTTTTGTTTTGTTTTTAGTGCTAACATTTTAGATCTTCCAAGTAACAAAAAAAATAAATCAAGTTAATTCATTAAAAAGACAAGCAGTCAAGTTATCCTTAATTGCCAAGAAGAGATGAATTTTATTTTATTTGATATGAAAAGGAGAGGCAAAGTTATCATGCAGACAAGAGGAAAGGTGCAACACTTGTTCATTTTGCAATTTTTTTCCTATAAATTTATAGTAATGAGTCTATCTAGAAAAACATATTGCATGTAGATAATTTTAAAACAATTGGATTATAGAACATAAAGATCCAAATTGAAAAATCAAATATGAAATAAATACGAACATAATTTACTTAATCAATTAGAATCATATAAGAGAAAAAATAGCAACTTCCTCAAGCATAATTATTGAGGTTGACAGTGATACAATGGAGGAGTAATTAATACAGATTATAGATGAATTAACTAAACATTGACACCTAATTAGATGTACATCACACATTGAAATTGAAATCCAACATAAAAGCAATGAGTTAGATAGATGAATATGGTCATAATATAATTACCTAAGCACTACCGTGAACAAAAATAATACAACCAAGGAAAGTGGGTTGCTGTAAATGACTGTTAATAGACAAATAACCAATTGTTATAAAATTATTGATATCTACTTGATTGATTAACTGTCAAATGCATGAACCAAACATAGTCCAAAAGAGTTTAATTTCAGTGTGGACATAAGCACATAAAAATTGGCAATACGAATACACCTTAGGAATTCTACAATTAATCATTTAAGCACATGAAGGGTTGAATTGGTTTGCATTTTTGGCTCAGAACTAGAATGTATATATACTATGGTGAATATTTAAGAACATTATTTTTGTTTCTAAGTGGGTTGCTTAATTTATCTAATTGCGGTGAAATTAGATTTTGTTATGAATGTTCATTTAAGTCATATAAGTAGCAATTAGCTGCTTCCACAAAAATGGAAATCCCTTTAATTATCAACATCTTAAGCAGACAATCGCAATTGAAACCTCACAAAGATGCGTAAAATATTCAACAATCTATAATTTGCACAGTATCAAGTAACAATAACTATAAAAAACAAAACAGTACGTGGTTTTATCTTTAGTATCTCCAATGAATCAAATCCGACAACTATTGAATAATAATATCACCACAGATTTGCTCAAAGTGAAAGCAACTTTTGTCGAACTCTAGTACGACATATTCCTAAATGCATATAAAAAATAAGTAAATAAAACAACAGAAAATACCTTTTGGAACCGAGGAGTTGCGATTTTATGTAATAGGTTAAGGTATGATCACCACCATGTTGAATCCAATGAGAAGCTCGCGCATACAATTCCCTCACTCCGACCTCACATGTACAACTCCCTCAGATCTTAGCGATTTTTGCAATCGGGTTGGGTCTACACAACGGGATAGAGATGGATATTTGAGTGGACTTGGTGATAGAATTTTGAGAAGGTTGGATGCGACGCTCGAGGGTAGAAATTTGGAAGTTGCGATCTGGATTGGGGAACCGAAATTCAGAGATATGAAGGGGTTTTTCTTAAAATCATGTGGATAGATAAATTTTATTTGGGATCGAGAAAATAGGGTCGCTCGAGATCTAATTTCGTAGTGATAAACCACGTGATAACTAGGAAGAGAAGTTTCGTAGTCGATCTATTACAACGGGCAATTGCTGAATGTTGTCAAATCTACTTCCATTGCAACGGGCTGAAGTTGACCGTTGTAATATCTCTATTACAACGGACAAATAATGCAAGTTTTAAGAAGGGCATTGCACAGAGCATCTATTACAACAGTCCTAAAATGACCGTTGTAATAGCCATCTATTACAATGGACGGAGTATGCTCTTTGTAAAAAGGACGTTGTAACAGGGTTTTTTTGTTGTAGTGTATTTAAGTCCATCTAAACGGACAATTAGCTTTGTGACTATCATAATTGATGAATGCTAGCACTTACATCAAAATTTCATTAAGTATATCTTTGACAAAACATTCCTATCATTTTAGTAATAAGGACAAAACACATCTAGTGATAGTTACATTTCATATTCAGGTGATAAGGACACATAAGATAAGGATACAAGAGATAAAAATACAGTTGAAGTCTATAAATACGTATAAGATTGATTTATTACCTCCGTCATTGACTTAATTTTACATCTTGCATCTTCTGATTTGTCATTTTCAAAATTATAACTGTAAACCCTGACTGGTTCTGTAATTATGTAATGATCCACCCTTTACGACACTCATAATGCATGCCAGTTTTGTACATACCGGGATGTCAATTCGTAAGGTGGTATTTAAAAACAAATAGAGCATATCCATCACAATATATTCTAATCATCTCACAACGGTTGGAATAAGTATAATATCAATATAAAAGTGTATAAGACAATATGGATACAATTGAGACATAAGATTCAACAACATTACATATCGCACTCCAAATGCAAATAAAAAGTACATCAAATACATATGGGTTATGGTGTAATGGATTTTAATGGGGCTGTCAATTTTCAATACGACCCAAAAATTACACGAAAATTAGCGGATTAACCCAACCCGGTTAAGTTGGCGGGTCATTTTTGGGTCAAGCCAAATTTGACCCGTTTATAAACGGGTCGATTTCGAGTTGACCTGTGAACTCGAATTTGACCCGTTCATACTTATATAGGTTGACCCAACCCCATTATGACCCATGAAACCTAATTTGACTCATTTATAACATGTTTATATTTATATGGGTTGACCCGACCCGACCCAATTATGGCCATGAATCCGAATTTGACCCGTTTATAACTCGTTTACGATCCTTTTGTGACTGACCTGGTCATAATCGGGTTACAGGAGTCAGGTCAGGATAACCTGTTTATAATCGAGTCATGTTCGGGTTGAGCTATTTCTAACCTGTTTAATAAACGGATTGACCCGACCTATTTAAAACCAATGCGAACCCGACCCGACCCAAACCATTGACAACCCTAGATCTTAAGTTTGATTTAACACTAGAGGTCGAGTGGCTAATAGTGTTTTATAATATTTATAAATCTTTTTAACTTTTCAAGTTTTGAATCAAATCACATATTATCAACACACTTCTATATTGATTAAGCAGTCACAGACTCAATCACATATAAATATAAAAGCAATAGCAAAAGTTAAGAGAGGTGACACCAGGAATATTGTACAGATTCATATTAGTCAATCCTACAACCAGTCTCATATAATACTGTACAATTTTCTTTTCAATCGCTTACTTTAATCAAGTTGCAAGCAAACTAGATTACAGTCTCGGTTCCAAGGTTACGAGCTACGCGCTCCTGTCTCATGAGTCCGGGGCAAACTCTCTTAATTTATTGGCCAATAAGATCACCCAATAGATTTAGATAGGCTCCAATTGATTTGAACGGACAAAAGCATGCCCAAACAAATAAGAGTAGAGTTGATGATTTTCAAATACAAACAGTTGTGCTTTGGATACAAGATATCCTATAGCACTTCTGATAGTGGTTTGATCTTTGAGTTTATAGAGAGTATACTTCCAAAATAGTAAAAAAAATGTAGAGAATGAATTTAAATGAATTCGAAGAGTATAGAAAATGGATTTTATGAAATATGGGGTGAGATGGAGTAAGAAGAAAGTAGAGAAAGTAGTTAAAAAAATTGTTTTCCAGACCTTATTATATAGCATATGAAGGGATGCGTCTATTCAAAAAGAGATGCAGTTAGAAATCATAACTATTTTAAATCCAAAAGACATCTCTTCAATGGTCTATATGACGACATACATAGGGGGCCTATGTCGACATATCTAAAGTTTATTTTGAAACACAATAATTCTTTTAAATTGTATTCAAACTTTTAATTCTTTAGTAAAATAGTTTAAATATAGTTTTTAAATACTTTAACACATAAAAACTTTATAAAATATTTGTAAAAGTATATTTTGAATTTTAAATAATTTATTTTTATATAATATCAAATATTAGAATTTCATGATAAAGATTAGAATCTGTTACCAAAGATTTCAAAATTTATTCTAATGACTCATAATTATACACTAGAGTCTCGAGCTCTTCAAATCATTGTCTTTAACTCATGAATTTTGATTATCTCTGACTCTTGAACTTTAGTCTTTATACTAATCAATCTCAAGTTTAGTCTGTCTGTGCTTGTGTAATATTATGCAATATATACTATACAATTTGGCAAACCATTAGTATCTATGTTTATGTGGTTGTTGCCATAAAAATCAATATCTTAGGTATTAACACTACATTTACAACTTATCTCATAATACAAATAGTCACACATGTATACCCAAAAATATTTTATAGATATGATAGTAGTGATAGTGCCTACAGCTTTAAACTCACCTTCACCTAGTAGAATCCCTACTCTAAGTCAACATACTTAAAGAACAAATAATAAAAAATCAACAACATAGAAGGTCATACATAAAGTTTGGTGAAAAGGAAGTATAACTATCTCCATGATTACCAATACGCTAATATATCACGTACAGTGCCAAATGGCATAATATTAGGTAATGAAACCATTCCTCAACCTGTATCCCACAAGCTAGCACATTTCTACTATAGTGTTATGTAATACGTGTTAATTCCAATAACTACTAATCATCATAGCAACCAAGCATGGATGAACTGCCACATACTAGGGAAGTAGGCCTTGGGTCTCCTAATAGGTCAAGATCCATTAAGTATGGTCATCAATGTTGTACTAAAACCACAATACTTTATTGCATCATTAACCACCAAAAATCATATTGAACTCAAATCGATATACATATGTCGAACCACTAATAAGTTCATAACTATCATTCTTTACTTATCGTCATTATAAAACTTAGCTATTGTGCCAATAGTTATCAGACTTATAGAAATTTGGCAATCGTATGTATGGAATAACACGCAATCAAAATTGTAGCTTACCATGTTATAGTGTGTATGTGATAACAAGCTATCGAAACTTTAGCTTACTTTGTTATCATATATATGCGATAGCATGCTATTGTATGCATGTGATATGTATGTGATTTAAGCTATCAAAGCTAAAATAGTAAATTTGCAATTAACTTAAAGCAATTAATTCTGACCAGATCATTACATATGTTTAATTCAATCATTCCTTTATCGATTTCTTTCCATAAAATTTTCATTGAAATATTTCTCGTTTGGCTCAAACAATAATTAGTTAGTTAAGTGCCCTTTTTTTACTCATTTCCCTTTCTTTAAATAATTCTAAATTACATGGCAAAATCCTAAAAAATTTCAAAAATTTAAATTCTTCGTTTTCTACCATTTATAAAGAAATAATAATAATTTTTCATCTTTAAAACATTTGAAACCCAAAATTACACTATTTTCGAACTTTGAAAAACTCATTATAAATTCAAATTAATTTGAAATTTTCTAAAATCAAAACTCATCCCTAGAATATTATCATTAACGACATATCCAAATTTCAAATTAGTTAGACGTTACTAGTTATGGTTTTCTATTGAAAACCCCTCCTTTTGCAAAACCAATAAACCGAAAAAAGATGGATTGTTTTAAAGTCCCAAATAAAACTCATAGAAGCACTTAAATGATCTTATATTGCAAATTCACATTTTCTATCAAATCAAAAAATGAAATGCATGAAACAAGAGGGATGATAGTATTATTGTTATCTAATAAATTAGCCAACCTTAGAATTAGACTAATGTAATTTTTAAAATAATGGTTGCTTGCTAACACTAGGCTTAAAAATGTAAAATGAGGGTGTTCGGCCAAGCTTGCCTGCATCCACTATGAATATCTATTACTATTTCTCTCTCTCACAATTACAAGGAACTACAGGAGATTAATAAGGATATAACACTTAAAACTAAAAAGTTGTTAATCTTGAGAGCTTAGAGCTTTAAGTTGTTATTTTTGCTATATGAGAATAACAAGTGAATCAACCCTCTTGATGAATTAAGATATGGGGTATTTGTAATAGCTAAAATGGATAATGGAAGGATGAAATTGCATAGTAAAACAAGCGGGAAGCATGCCTTACCGTTGATCTAGTTGTAGGGATGGTGTAATACAACAGTAAAGGTGGTGTGGAATATGTGGCTGGGAAACATGCCAATTGTCGCTCCGTATCGGAAGCATGTATTGCATTTAATGCACATTCAATGATGGTGGTGTGCTACATAAGGACGTATGCTTTTGGCAAATCTGCTACAGTACCTAGTACAATTCGTTATATGATTTGTGATTTAGTTTTGCACGTCTATATGGCACAACATGCTAGTAGCTTCTTCCTGGCTATGCTAGTTAGTTGATTGCTGCTGGTGCTTGTTGAGGAAAGCTGAATGTTGCTAAGAACCGAGTTGCAAGGAATGTGCTGGGAAACAGTGGGATGGCAAGGTAGGCTGGTTGGGTCTATCGAAGGCAAGATGTGATAAATTCAGGCCAACAACTGATCCCACTTGTTCCGGGCCTTGTTTGTTGAGTTGGTTATTGAAGCTTACTTGAGTTGAAACAAGAGGAAATAGATCCGGATCGGTACTAAGTAGATGGGCTAGCTAGGGACCAGACTGGGTGTGGGTTGACATGGACCGACCGAGCTTAGATGTGCTAAGCTGGCATGGATGGGGTCGGTATATGCTTAATCGGTTTGCTAATTATACTTCCAAAAATTTTAAGCAAAATTTTTCTCCCCAAGCCCGTTTTGTTGATCGGTTCATAGGGCCGTGCTTGTCAAATCATAAAGGTCTTACTGATCAGTTCTTCTGCTATACGTTTAATTCATGTCAAATGTGGTGCTTTGTCATTGGCTGAGATGGTTCATCTTTTTTAAAGCCGAACGGTTGCTCATATTTCCAATGGGTATGAACTGACAATGGCATTAATTACACCCAGGCGACCGAAATGTGATGGCCCTTTGAATCCAATGGCTGAGATTTAAGGGTTAGGTATTTAAAAAGCCTGCATCTTCCCCTTTCCATTCTTTATCAAAGTAAAATAAAAGTTTTCGACCGTTATATCTTTTCTTAAAACCTATAAAAACACTCGAATTTCCAAGCATTCGTTGAGAAACATTAAGTCTCCCTCCTCATCCTTCTTCAGTGTGAAAGCCATGGCCATTGCAAAGTTTTAGGTCTTATGGTTTTTATTTTTTGCAATTTTTCATTGTGTTTTGCTAATGTTTCTTGTGCTTGATAATGCTATTGCTTTGTTGTTATACTTTTGTTAGGATCCATAATTGTGTGGCCAATTTTTGGATGTTTATCGACCATTGCTGCCATATTAGTAGTGGTCGATAGACATTGGCAAACTCTACACCGTGCCTACAATTTTTGATAATAATATTAGTAATAATTTTGGAAATGGGTTGTTGAGTAGGCCCAAATTTATGGCTATGGGATTTTATTAGAAAAACAAAGTAATATGTAGGACCTTAACATTAGTTACTTAGCTTAGGAGTTTGAGTTATGAACTGGCCTTCATAGGGGTGCTTGGCTTGGGATAGTCATGGAGGCGGTAGTCGAACTTCCATCTTGGGATGTTACCAAGCAAAGATGTCATGGTTTTGTCTAACTTACATTGCATATGTTTAAAATGACCACTTTGTTATCAACTTAGGCTGACAAATCAACCTCTATTGCCAGTGCTAGCCTTAAGGACTTTTAGCTAGTAGAGGAAGTATTAATTTGGCTAATATTTTGGCTAGCCATGGACGCGACATTAGGATGGTTACATATTATATAGTTGTTGAGCATCATGACCTGTGCAGTCAAAGCATTTAGCGGTTCTGTAGTGGTGGAGATGCAAAAAGCTATAGCGGGGTAACGCAGAGATATAGCGGAAAATAGTGGGGGTTCAAACAAGCTTCATTTGTTATAAAACTAAATATTTAAACTTAATTTATTCTCTTTCTAACATCATTTTCGTTGGAAAAAGAAATATAGTTTAATCTTGTATAAAAAAATTGAAGAATAACACTACTTATGCAGACTAGATTTGGTTACTGCAATAGATTTCTACCTTATATTGAGCACATATTCCATAAAATTGTCCTTACCCTAACTTTGTTGATTCAATTTAAAGGAGAACTAATCAAATCCACATTTGTATATTAATGTTGCTAAAGTGAGCGGTTAAAAGCCTTGATTTAGCAAGTGCAGCGGAAAATAGCTGGGCTTAAACAGGATCTACTATTTAATAGGGCTAAATTGAAATAGCATGGTAATCGGAAAACTCTATGCACTATAGCAGGGGTATTGCGGGGCCTTAGCGGGGCTTTAACTACACAGGTCCTGATCAACCCCCCTTGGGCTACTTTGAATTTTTCTTAGGCTATTTCAAGGTGGGAGTTATGCTGCCTCTCCATCCAAACTTTGTATCTATCCTTAATGCTTTCAGACTTGCCCTCCATTGGCTAATTCCAAACAATTATCTGTTCCTCTAGGGTCTTTATGTTTCTTATACTGAACTCAAACTTCCTAAGTTGTCCGCTCCTTTAGTCAATTTCATTTTATGAATGTAGAAGAAAGCCAGGAACCCGATTGGCACATAATTTCGCTTCTAGGTTAACATCAAGCCTGGTTTTCTTTACGGGGGTCCTTAGCAAAGCAGCCCTAGTATGGATGGGAAGATACTTCTTTGTACCTCATTGGTTCAACCCGGAGCTTTAGAACCTTCTGTTCCAAACCTCTAGTAAATCTTTGCTTCTTTATTTCGCTTTCTCATTTTCCATTCTTTCCGTTGCTTAGCTTACCCAATGACAAGAGCTTTCATTAATTCTATCGACATTGATTATGGGATGTTGAGTGACTTTGTTCATCGACTAAAGTCAAATGGTAACCATATTTGGTTCTAAAGGTCCTAGTGACTGACACCAACCTTCATTGGGTTGGGCTAATGAAGGATCACCCTAGATGTTGATAGAGTTGGACGTATGCCTTGTGGGAAATTATGTAATTTGTTACATAAATCTAATTTGATAACCAATCTTATTCAAAATAGAAAGTGTTTCCTATCTGTTATATACTTGTTATAAAATATTATAAATAATTAATTAGTTAATTTAAGTATATATGTCAAGAAGTCCATAAATAAGGTGTTTGTGATAGTGGTTACAAATAGTTGCCATGAGTATTATATCATAATATGATAAGCACATCATTTTAAATATTCCTACTCAAGATGTATCGAGACTGAACATCGATGCATCCATCGAGACTAGAGTATGTACCACTCTTCAAATGTTAGGTAGTGTATTACTTATGGTTTCTATGGGCACCAAAGTGTTACGTACTAATAGTTATTGGATAACTATAGAATGACTCACTTAATAGTTTTTTGTTGGTTAATACAAGTAAGATCAAACGGGAAATATCATAGTGACTAATTTACACAGTTCCCTTAACTTGAGAATACTGTTGATCTTCAATATGAAAGCTCCACTTTGATTATAGTTAAATCTTTGCACGGTGTCCATCAAATGGCTATAGTTGGGTTGAGTGGAAATATTGAAAGTGAAAAACTATTCAAGAGAGGATTTGTATCCTCGGTTATATGGGGTTAGTGTCACCGTCAACTGAAAGTCAAAATCTATTGCCATAGTAGTTTGGTTAATAATAATTGTTATTACTAAACTGAGAACTTTGTGTTTGGACTATAAAGTTGAATATGGAAGATATTGTAATTTTGGCCATTACCAATTTCCATAAGTCCGAAGTGATACAGTTTTAATGAAGGAAATAGAGTTACGTAATTATTGCTGCGGGTATTGCTTATAATAATAAAATTGGATTTTATGGAGAAGACGTATGAGCGATAAATTCGGCCAAAATGTCTCACCGCTAACTAAAGTGCGTGCAAATGTTAATATTTGAATTGTTTGTTATTAATTGCTGATTGAATTTACACCTTTGAGTTAAACAACTGTAATGATGAATGCTCCAAAATACCACTTGATTTAATTAATTTGTAATCGTTGTAAATTAATTAAATTAGCTGATATTTATGAAATATTAATTATTTTATTTTTATTTTATTTTGATTTGTTTGAATGCCTTTAGTGTTTGATAAAGTGCATTTATAAAAGTTACATATGTACGTATCGTTATATGAGATTTATAAAACATTTAAATTTTATTTAAATAGATTATTTATCAAATAGATTTGGGAATAATTTGAGTCCCATCTAGCTGAAAAAAAGACGCTTGAAATTTGATGGTTGGATCTAGAAAATGAAGATAGGAGGTTAAGGAAGGTTCCTTCTATAAATACCTTAGCTTTCGTTCACTTGCCTTTCTTAATCACTCTCCATGTAAGCCCTAGCCTCCATCTTCAATTTTTAGCATTTTTGGTTGAAAATTCATAGCCTCCAAGCCATAAAAATTTCCCAAAACAAAATCAAATCATATCAAATTAAAAAATACAAAAGTGGTACTTTAAATTATTATAGTTCTAGAGGTGATTCAATCAGATCTAGAAGCTTTCCACATTCAAACTGAAAGTCAAAAGGAAACATCTACAAGGTAAGTTCTATTAGTTTATACCTATATATTATATGATATTTTAGATCTAGTGGTTGATTAATTCTAACGGATTTATATATGCGTTTGTTGTCCCTTATAAATATATAAGTGCAGATCTTTAAGTATTGCAACATGTAATCATTTAAATTGGTTTTGATTTGATGTTGATTACTTCTATTAATAGTTTTCATTGATAATTTCTATTGAATTTGAACTAAATATAGATCTGGTAATTAACATGTTGTTTTGTATTTTTATTTGTTCAATTGTCAATGTTAGTTTTTGTTAATTCAAAATTGGTTTTCTATTCAAAGATACATACATACATATATAAATATACATAAGTCGGTGTATATATGTATATGTATGTTAAATAATTTTGAAATATTTTACAGTAAAAGGTTTCATAAAAAATTACATATTTTATATCTATACATATTAATAATAAACAAAAATGTACAGACATATAAGTCAACATAATTATTGAATATGCGATTATATGATTTTTGTTTGATGATAATAAACATAAATATATTCGTGTAAATGTATTTGTTAATGTACTATTTTATTTTTCATAGATTAAATAAATATTTACTGAATAAAAATAAATAACACAGAATTTGAATTCAAACAGAATTTTTATCCAAACAAATATTTATTACAATTTTGAATAGTACAAATTTGAGCTCTCACTATATATACAAATTAAATAATACAATTTCTAATTTACAAATGTCCTCACTACATATCGCTCATTCACTCGTATTTTATCTTCAACTTCACTTCAAATTGAATCCAACATCTGAGCAATCTGCAAAAATAAATATATACGCAGTAAAATTGAAAAGGAAATATTTTTTCAGTATAAAACAAAATGTGAATTTTGAAAATAATATTTGCCTCGGTTATTTGTGTTGTTCATCACCATTAAATTTTCAATTTATCATGCACGAATAGCTTGTGACATACACAGTGTATCACTATGTATGCCACAAGGCCGTGCACACCGATATATACACTTGATAAATTTACAGGGACAGGTGAGCACAAGTCAAACCCAAAACACCGGGTCAACTCAAGTAAGATAAAATAATGTCACAACTTTCAGCATAAGGTCAAATCCGAGCTACAAGCTGGATTCAACTCAAGTGTAATGCACAGTCCAACTAAAAGTCAACATGCTCACAAAAGACTGCACAATTCAAGAAGGCACCAAACCACAAACAAAATGCAAAGGTCAAGTCACTGCTACCATGACTCAACTCAAGTGCAAGACTGAACCAATCATGCACAGCAACTAGTAGAGACGGCTCGAATTACCAAGTGCACCAAAGATAAGGCAACACAGCAAGGCACAACAAATAACAGTGCACAAGGGCTGTTGTACCAAAACAAGTCGATGCAATATGATCAAACTTACTGCCACAAGACCACCAAGGCAAACCAACTCAATGCAACTACATGACGACTGGAAACAAGAGCATAACATCAATCGACAACAATCATACCAACAGGTATATGAAGAAGTTTTGGGTTAAGCTTGCAGCAATTACAGATGAATTTGAGGTCTCTGAATGCAGTAATAAACATGGGTCAAAATAATGAATAAAAGCATACCAAATGAAACAACAATGAAGCATATATATGTATGTATATAAATGATGCTCGACAAATTACAAACTGCACATTAAACAGCAGCTCGAATAAACAATGCAAGATCAAATCGAAGCATGTACAAGTTGCAGCAATATGCATATGGTCAAGCTATTATTCAACACAGTGTTGCATGTACACAATGAAAACCAAACAGTAGTTAACAAGCACAATGAAAATTCAGTTTCAAGTCAAGTATAGCAACAATGCACAAAGGACATAGGTCGGCAACGAAAAGTATTCGAGTTCAAGCTTAACAGAGCATAATCATCCAACTCGTATCATTAATTCGAGTATACAATGAAGACTACAAGTTCATGTCCATATATACTACAACACAAATGCAACAACCAAAACAATAGTGCATCATGGACCATACTGTACTCGGTTCAAGACGAAACCAAACACAAATGCACAAAATGCAAACTGCAAATACAAGGGCAGTGACAACATAAAATGATGACCAGGCAGCACGCATATATACAACAAAGATGAACATAAAAATTGCACCAGTACAGTGTCAATGAACAAACAAGCCCAAGTGCAAAACCAAATAATAAACACAGTAGTATATTGAAGCAACTCGAGCTCTAGAAGATAATGGAACAATCCAGTGAAATACAAGATGAACCAGACTAGAGCAATCAAGCTAAAGCATGGCATGACCAAGTTGAATCAGAGACCTCAAAACTACGACCATGCTACTGTGTGGACAAATATACACAGTGAAGTAAAACATCAAGCTCAATGAAACAGATTACACAAAAACATAAGGCCCGAAGTAAGTCATAAAGAAAATAGTCTCAGCAAAAATATGCAGCGCACAAATACCATGAACCAGACTTCGAATCATGACAATGCACACTCGAGTACACTGACTCAAAGTAATGCTTAGTGCACAGCATACATATGAACCAAGTTCATATGTACAACAAACACAAAGCTAACAGCATTCAGATGTCCAAATTTTTACAAGTATATACGAGTATATACAGTACAGTATTGTCATGCAATATATGCTACAGGTATGAATAAAGATTACTTGCAACAATGGTGATGCAGTGCAATACAACATGAATTATATCAGTGGACATATACAAGCACTGAAACAAAGGAGCATCCCATTTTCCAAAAGAAGCAACAGAGTAACCACGATCAAAGTCAAGGCTCAATGTTACAAATAATACAACTTGATTATCAAAGTGTATACATGATGAAGCAACCAAGTGAAGTGGCCGAGATCAACAAATGACAAAGATTCAACTGCAACAGATTATTTTTTGTAAAACATCATCAAACACATCACGTAAGCAAAGCAGTAACAATATCAAGTCGAAGTCAAGTGATAACAAACAAATCAAATTCAAAGTAGCAGTCAAGGCCGATACGCAAAATCATATGACCGAAGTCAAATGAAGCCGTGGTGGCCACGAAACAAGCAGTGCTGTGATAACCAAGCAATCAAGGAATCGAACCAAGTCACAGTTTAAAACCGCGTGAATTTAAAAAGTCAGAGAAATCTCAAGCATCAAAACGAAATCAAATGGCCGAAGCAAATTGTTGAACAAATCATACGAACGCAAACAAAGGAGATCGAATCCATATATAAACCCAGAGAATCATCATCGGCATTGTGCAATCGAGTTCAAGCATTCAATCAGAAAGTAAAAAGGGCAAAAATTACATACCGAAGCCATCTCGAACTCAATCTAATTCGAAGCAGTCGAAGCAAAAAGGGAACCATCGATTGACAGAAAAGGAACGCCGAATCAATTATTCAATCGAGCATTTAAAGACGCTTCTTCGAATTACATGAAAACCCTAATTTTTGAAGGAAGAGGAACGAATAATAGAGAGCCGCCATTATCACAAAGGAACGGGCCAAAGAATATAAAAGAAAGAAAAAGGGGCCGGCCTTTATTTTAACTTTTGGGTTTAAAGTTATTAATAAGGATATAGTTGAATTAGGATTTAGGTTTGTTTCTTAAATTGTTTTAAAATTGTATTTTTCCTTTTAAACTTGTATAATTTCTAGTCGTGTGACTAGGGGACAAACTACGTGGCATAGTTTGAGAATTCGCAACTCAGTGGCTGAGCTGTGGCAGGGTTTTGAGCATAGAGTCAGGTTAGTCAGTAGAGGGTGTCGTGAGTTTACGTGTGTAAGCGTGTGACTACTTAATTTCTAGTAGAAACCTTAGGGGCAGAAGGCAGGGTTTTGCCGAAGCTGGATAAATTCTGTGTCATTCTATTTCTGCATTTATTATTTTGCTATTATCTGTGCTGCTATTATTCTGTGATCTGTGTTGAAATTATTTTATAAGCTTCCGCAATTAACTTTTATAATTAATAGCATCACCTTATTCACCTCCCTCTATGGTGAAATCGATCGTACAAGTGGTATCAGAGCTAGGAATAGAAGTCAATTTTTGTTTTAAAAATTCGTGTTTCAAAAATTGGTTTTTGTTTTAAAAATTTGAATTTTTAAAATGGCTTCTTTTAATAATACTTTTGTTGAGGATCGTTCCAACATTATTCCTTCTATTTTCGATGGAACAGATTTTTTGAATTGGAAATTGAAAATGGAATTTTATTTAAAATCTGTTGATATTAAATGTTGGGATATTGTTGAAAATGGGTGTGATATAACAGATAAGAAAATTATCTCGATTAACGCTCTGGCTATGCATTTATTATATTCTCATATTAATCAAAGATAATTTTAGTTTCATCTCTCATTGTGAAAATGCATAGGAAACCTGGAATACTTTAAACGCAATATGTGGTTCAAAAGTCAACATCAATGAGAAATCCTCCACAACCAACTCAGTTAAAGAAATGTGCTTAACAGGATTTGTAAAAAGCAGTTTTGATGAGGATGATGATGATGGAGAGCTGAGCTGGCGTTAATAATGAAGAAATTCAAAAGGTGGAACCGCAAATATGGAAATCCAGCTCTAAATCAAAAATTAAAAAGCAGAATAATCAAAGCACTAGACAACTCGGAAGAACACGGGATCGTTTGCAACAAACCCGGTGATATCAAGCCCAATTATCCCCGATTGCAACTCGACAAAGAAAAGAAATCAAAAAGAAGGTGTTTTGTAGCCACGTGGAATAAAAGCGATAGCAGTGAAAGTGAGAAAGCAGATATGTGCCTTTAGGGAAATATAACTGATAGCGATGATGGCGAGCCAAGCGAGGTATCAAAACTCACTCACTCTGAATTACTTATATATTTTCACGAAGTGAATGGCTGTTTTGAATGACTTAGGGAGAAGTATGCCAAACTTGAATCACAAAAAGATACTTTGATAGAATTAAATGAACAACTTGACCAATTAGTTAAAAACTATCAACGTAGGATCCCTAAGTGTTATAAGTGTCCAACATTCAAAGAAGAAATTAAAAAATCAGTAATCAATATAAAATCGCTTGAAAATGAAATTCTGATTTTGAAAGAAAGTGAAAATACTAGGAAAGAGAATTCTATTAAAAAGTGCACATAATTATTAAACGAAAATGAATCTCTCAAAACACAAGTCCAACAATTGTCAACGACTTTAGATAAATTTTCCAAAAGTAAAAAATCATTGAATATGCTATTAGTGAAGCAAACTGTTAATACAGTTAGACAAGGACTTGAATCTAATCAATCTGAAAATGTTAAATGCAAAATCAATCAAGTCAATTCTATGTGCACAATTTGTAGAAAATATGGACACAATCACAATAATTGTTGGTATAGACCCAAACACGTGAAAACTATAGCAATTTTGGTTCCAAAAGGCACAAATATAAAATCTCTCAAAGTTAAACAAATCTGGGTGCCAAAAGGAACATATATAAATAGTTTTGGGTCTTCACAAAATTATTTTTCAAAATATTCTTCCACTAACAACCATGGGCCAATAAAAACAAATAGGTCACAAAAATCTTTTCTCGTGTAGGTGTGGTGGCAGGCTAAGGAACAACAATAGTGTTATCTGGATTCTGGCTGTTCCAGAAACACAACGGGCGACAAAGCAAAGTTCCTTAGCCTAGTATAAAGGTGACAGAACCACAATGGACAACAACGAAAAATATCGTAAAGGTAAAATAGGTAATGGTATATTTTGAACGATATATTAAATGTGATAATCTGCACCGTATTCTGAATTAAATCAACCAATAATGTGATAATGATGATTTTGATTCAGACTTATTCAAAATAGTTGGCCAATTGTATTCTTATGCCAAAAACACTATAAAATTCTCTAGATTCTTTGAATTACTTCATATATATTAGTTTGGATTAAAAATAGTGTTTTGTTGGATGATAGTACATTTGGTTATAATACGACTAACCTTATATTCACGGTTTCTGATTATTTACACGACTTCAATTCAAATTCAAGAGAATGTCATTTAAATTGCCGTTAAAATTGAGTTTGAAATTTTTGGTGCACACTTCATGGTCTATCAAATTCAATTAATGATAATTTGGAGTGAAAGAGAAATTCAGATGCAGATTACACTGGTAATCTAGTTGATAGAAAAATTACTAGAGGAATGTGATTTTTGTTGAGACATTTAGTAACTACATCGTTTTTCAAAGAAAATATCTGCATATTTTTCATTTCAAATAATTTTCAAATAGAATTTTTTTTTCTCATATAACCTCTTCTAGAAAATCATTTTGACCATGTTTTCAGATCAGTCATTTTGAAAAATTAATTTTATAATTATTTTTGAATTTGATTTTAAATGTTTTTTTACACTAATCTGACTCCCTAATAATTATCAAAAAGATAAATAGTGATTGAAAAAGTGATGAGTGTTGATATTTATCATATATTATGACTCGAGACGCTATAATTAGTAAATTTCTTTAGAAATTTAAACAGGAGTTATAAAACTTTTTGTTGGTAAAAATTCCATGATCATCTCTGTTTCTATCATATATCTAACGACCAACACTCTTCAAAATTCAATATAGTTTCTCGATATGTGGTGCTTTAAATAGGAATAATTCGTTTTTCATTTTATATTTCTTTTAAAAAAATCAATAAAAATAAATAAATAAATAAATAAATGCCAAAGTATTCAGTCTCATTTAAAAGTCCTCATGGTTATGCATGGGTGAATTACTTGGAATTTGTTATGTGCTTCCATGCTCATTTAAAAGTCCTCACGGTTATGCATGTATGGAATGCATATCAAAATTGATTTTTAAAAAATAAACAAGTTGATTCTAATCCCATTTAAAAGTCCTCACGGTTATGCGTGGTTAGAAGATACTTGAAATCATTTTTTTTAAAATAAAATTGGAATACTACTAATCTCATTTAAAAGTCCTAACGGTTATGCATGGTTACTAGATATTCAAATTCCTGATATAAATATACCAAAAATAGACATAACTATATGGCTTTATATGATGACATCATTCCCATCACTCTAAAAGTGGAATATGCGCCTAACAAAGTATTTATGATTTTTGTTTGATTTTTTATTGAAATTTAATATTTATATTCAATTGAGTTTTAATGTTGGATTAATATCGATCACTTTATCTCTATTTTCTCTAACACTATTACTCTTTTGCTGATAACAAAAGGGGGAGAGAAAAGTTAAGATTTTGTCAAATAAAATCAAGGAAATGTCAAATATTTTCCATTTGCATTTAGGCTCATTTGCATATTTTTAATTGTATGCATATATGTAGGGGGAGCGTTGTGTAGAGAGGAAGCATATAAATAGGGGAAGCAATTAGAATATATCTATGATCAAATACATTTAACATATTCAAAATGTTAAATATATGTTTGTTATTATCAAAAGGGGAAGATTGTTTAATATGCGATTATATGATTTTTGTTCGATGATAACAAACATATATATATATATATATATATATATATATATATTCGTGTAAATGTATTTGTTAATGTACTATTTTATTTTTCATAGATCAAATAAATATTTGCTGAATAAAAATAAATAACATAGAATTTGAATTCAAACAGAATTTTTATTCAAACAAATATTCATTACAATTTTGAATAGTACAAATTTGAGCTCTCACTATATATATACAAATTAAGTAATACAATTTCTAATTTAAAAATGTCCTCACTACATATCGCTCATTCACTCGTATTTTATCTTCAACTTCACTTCAAATTGAATCCAGCATCTGAGCTGTGACGACCCAGAATTTTGAACAATTTAAATTGGAATTATTAATTGATTTTAAATATTTAAAAGTAAATTTTAAACTTGAATTTCAAATATTAATATTTACTTGATAATTTAAATATTGAATTTAATAATTGAAATGGGGTAAATTGTTGAATCTGAATTTTCTAAGGCTGTTTAAAATAACTTGAAGGCTTATAAAATTTATAACTTTGATATTGAAGAAAATAGAATGGTTGAAATTTAATTTAAAGGTGATTTGTTCAGTTTTGAAATCATATCGTTTAAATTGAATTTAAAAATAGCCTTTCGAGGCACAGTCTTGGAATTCGACGAAACCAGTTCCATTGGATCCGTAATAGTTAGTTATTATCGGATTTCGATTTTCGTAGCAATCGGAGTTGTCATTTGACCATGACAACTCAAAACACTTAGAACTATTTTAATCAATTTAATTTAAAATTGATCGTTTTCTTCTGTAACTTGCGCATACGATCAAATTAACCTTCGAAACACGTTCCATCATGTCCGAAACAGAAGTAAAACTTTTTAATCACCTAGCGGCATTCCTTAAGAGGAGTTTAAATTTTTAATTCGCGATTAACGAGATGTTGAAGTTTTTAAGTATAATAAAAAAAATTGAAAAAAGTAGTTGTATTCAAGAAGCTATCCCAAACCCTTATCTATCCCCGTTCCTTTCTCTAATCTAAAAAAAATGCAGAAGATCGAACGTAAATTAAAAAAATGGCCGAAGCCTTCGGAAAAATATAATTAAAGTATGGCGATCGAAGGGGGGAAGGGCCGCAACGTCGTACGTGTGATTAAAGGGGCTTCGGCATCTCGTTTTCGCTCGAAGCAGGTTGCGACTCACTCAATTGAGGGGGGGAATCGTTCGATTAGGGGTGGTCGGCGTCTGCTGCTAGGTGGCGATTGGGATGTTGTTTTGGTTTGTCATCGAAGTCGCGATCTGGATCGCGCGTGAGCTAGGGCATGGTCGCGATAGGGTTTCGGTCAGGCGCTCGTGCGAAGCAACAATGGTCGGCTAGGGCTGGGGGACAGGGTGGACGTCTCGTTCGGGTTAGTCTTGAAGGTGGTGGCTGCATGATGAAGTCTGGGTGCGTGGATGGCTCGAACTCGAGCTTGGTAAGAGGGGATCTCTGCTGTGAGGTATTCGAGTTTTTTTTCTCGCTGATTATTTTTGATTTAATGAGTATATCTTATCAGAGGGAAAATAACAATCATATCAATAAAATAAAGACAGATTGTTTTGATTTTAAGAACACAGTAAGGTTTGTAAAAAAAAATGTTATCTGAGAGTTTATCTATATATGTGTAGAAAGATGTGGGAAATTATAAATAGAAAATGTTAAAATAGTTGACAGTTATATACAGTATGATTTTGGATGTTATATAGATTTTTAGAAAAATATTTGTAGTTTCAAAAGAAAAATATAATAAATATAAACATGTACATTTTAAAATTTTAGAATTATCTTAAAATAATGGAATATAGCGATTTATGTGTTTAATTAACTTATCATTTTAGTTACTAAAAGATTTTCAAAGGAATTTAGTTTGAAATTTAATTATTCATTTAAAATTTAAATCATTAGTTAAATTAAATTATTAAATGATGATTGATTGTTCGGATGTTAATAAAATCATCTAATTATTTATACAAGGTCAAAAATCAAGGAAACCAAGGCAATTTTGAAGTGGATTGCAAATAAAAGCAAAGGTGAGTAAATCTCACTCTGTTGGATTTTTTATATTTAGATTTAAATGGTTAAATTTAAATAATGGATTGATTGATTGAGTAGATTTAATGTGTGCTGATGATCTGTGACTTTGGTTTTGTTTGATTCTCAAGTTAATAAGGGTTTAATGATTGGTGATTCATTAAATAGGTAGAATAATTTGAATGGATAATGAATTAATTCAATTAATTAATGATTGTGCTAATTAATTTAGTAATTAAGGGTTTGAATTAGTTAAGGATTAAGTTAAATTAATTTAAAACAATAAATTGATGGTTGATATGTAATTACTTAATGTAATTAATAAAATATAATTACTTTGTGAAATTAATCAAGAGATTAATTAAAATAGTTAATTGAGGAATAATTTATGTATTTAATGAAGTAAATAAAAAGGTAGAAAATTACAGATTAATATTGTGGTGGAATTAAGTAATTGATTAGAATTAGAATAAATTAAAATATAATTGGAAATTATTAATTTATATAATAATCGATGTAATTTAAAAAAAAATTGATTACTTAAGATTAAATCAATTCAATAAATAATGACTTATGAGAAATTAATTACTATAAGTAATTAAGAATTAATGTAATACAATAAATAATTAATTTATGAAGTAATTGATTAATTTATAAAGTAATTAAGATTACTTATTGAATTTGGTTAAGAATAATTAATATCATGAAATTATTAAAGATAATTACTTGAATGTAATTGAAAGATAATTAATCCAGGGTGATTAATTAAGATGAATGGATATGGAAGAGTTGATTAATTAAGAAACTTGGAATTAATTAATGAAGAAATCTAAGAAATTGAGGTTTGAAATTCAGTTAGAATCAACTGAATTAATTTGGAAGCGATAAAATCTGCTTATAAATGATTGAATAGTATTGGATGCTTTGAATGAGTTGATATCTCTGATATGAAATGTTATGTATATTTCATTTGGATAAATTGGGTTAAAATGACACGAGATTCGAAGAGGCCGGTGTCGGGTATTGGGAAATACCCGAAACCACTTCGAATTTTTATAAATTGATTTGTGAAATCAATAGGCAGGAATGAAATGATTAGGTGAATTGGATTATTTTATCTAAGTTTGGTACTTAGAAATTTATATGTGAAATAAGTGTTGTCTATAGGAAATTGTGAATTGGTTAAACTGATATAAGTTACCCCGGGTTTTATATAAATTGTTGGCTTGATATTCCATGTTAGTTGTGTTTTCTCACGCTGGTTTCTAGCCTGACCCGGGTGTTACTTTGGTGTAATGCTCGGGTCAGACCGAGAATTACAGATTTTCAGGTTGGGACGTTGTGGAGCTCAGGCGGCGAGCTGGATGGCAAGAACGTATGGAGTGCTTCCGCTATATTATATTATTGTAAATCTATGACATGGTAATTGTGTATATCCCAGTGTTTGTAAAAATGTGAAACTCTGATGTATTAAAATGTAATCGACAGATATAATATTCTTTGTAAACTATTATTATTTACTATTATATTTTATGCGCTGCGAATGTGAGATGTTGATGTTTCTGTTCTTCTTCTTCTTCTATCTCTTCCTTCTTTTTCATAACTAGCTGGAATTTTCGGCTTCGAAAATTTCGGGTCGTTACATGAGCAATCTGCAAAAATAAATATTGGCGCAGTAAAATTGAAAAAGAAATATTTTTGCAGTATAAAACAATATGTGAATTTTGAAAATAATATTTACCTCAGTTATTTAGGTTGTTCGTCATCATTTAATTTTCAATTCGTCATACACAAACAGCTTGTGACATACACAGTGTATCACTGTATATGCCACAAGGCCGTGCACACCGATATATACACTTGATAAATTTACAGGGACAGGTGAGCACAGGTCAAACCCAAAACGCCGGGTTCAACTCAAGTGCGATAAAATAATGTCATAACTTTCACCATAAGGTCAAATCCGAGCTACAAGCTGGATTCAACTCAAGTGTAATGCACAGTCCAACTAAAAGTCAACATGCTCACAAAAGACTGCACAATTCAAGAAGGCACCAAACCACAAATAAAATGCAAAGGTCAAGTCACTGCTACCATGACTCAACTCAAGTGCAAGACTGAACCAATCATGCACAGCAACTAGTAGAGCAGGCTCGAATGACCAAGTGCACCAAAGGTAAGGCAACACAGCAAGGCACAACAAATAACAGTGCACAAGGGCAGTTGTACCAAAACAAGTCGATGCAACATGATCAAACTTAATGCCACAAGACCACCAAGGCAAACCAACTCAATGCAACTAAATGATGACCGGAAACAAGAGCATAACATCAATCAACAACAATCATATCAACAGGTATATGAAGAAGTTTTGGGTTAAGCTTGCAGCAATTACAGATGAATTTGAGGTCTCTGAATGAAGTAATAAACATGGAACAAAATCATGAATAAAAGCATACCAAATGAAACAGCAATGAAGCATATATATGTATGTATATAAATGATGCTCGACAAATTACAAACTGCACATTAAACAGCAGCTCGAATAAACAATGCAAGATCAAATCGAAGCATGTACAAGTTGCAGCAATATGCATATGGTCAAGCTATTATTCAACACAGTGTTGCATGTACACAATGAAAACCAAACAGTAGTTAACAAGCACAATGAAAATTCAGTTTCAAGTCAAGTATAGCAACAATGCACAAAGGACATAGGTCGGCAACGAAAAGTATTCGAGTTCAAGCTTAACAGAGCATAATCATCCAACTCGTATCATCAATTCGAGTATACAATGAAGACTACAAGTTCATGTCCATATATACTACAACACAAATGCAGCAACCAAAACAATATTGCATCATGGACCATACTGTACTCGGTTCAAGACAAAACCAAACACAAATGCACAAAATGCAAACTGCAAATAAAAGGGCAGCGACAACATAAAATGATGACCAGGCAGCAAGCATATATACAACAAAGATGAACATCAAAATTGCACCGGTACAGTGTCGATGAACAAACAAGCCCAAGTGCAAAACCAAATAATAAACACAGCAGTACGTTGAATCAACTCGAGCTCCAGAAGATAATGGAACAATCCAGTGAAATACAAGATGAACCAGACTAGAGCAATCAAGCTAAAGCATGGCATGACCAAGTTGAATCAGAGACCTCAAAACCACGACCAAGCAATAGTGCAGACAAATATACACAGTGAAGTACAACATCAAGCTCAATGAAACAGATTACACAAAAACATAAGGGCCGAAGTAAGTCATAAAGAAAATAGTCTCAGCAAAAATATGCAGCGCACAGATATCATGAACCAGACTTCGAATCATGACAACGCACACTAGAGTACACTGACTCGAAGCAATGCTTAGTGCACAGCATACATATGAACCAAGTTCATATGTACAACAAACACAAAGCTAACATCATTCAGATGTCTAAATTTTTACAAGTATATATGAGTATATACAATACAATATTATCATGCAATATATGCTACAGGTATGAACAGAGATTACTTGCAACAGTGGTGATGCAGTGCAATACAACATGAATTATATCAGTGGACATATATAAGCACTGAAACAAAGGAGCAACCCATTTTCCAAAAGAAGCAACAAAGTAACCACGATCAAAGTCAAGGCTCAATGTCACAAATAATACAACTTGATTATCAAAGTGTATACATGATGAAGCAACCAAGTGAAGTGGCCGAGATCGAATAATGACAAAGATTCAACTGTAACAGTTTATTTTTCTTAAAACATCATCAAAAACTACCACGTAAGCAAAGCAGTAACAATATCAAGTCGAAGTCAAGTGATAACAAACAAATCAAATTCAAGATAGCAGTCAAGGCCGATACATAAAATCATATGACCGAAGTCAAATGAAGCCGTGGTGGCCACGAAACAAGCAGTGCCGTGATAACCAAGCAATCAAGGAATTGAACCAAGTCACAGTTCAAAACCGCGTGAATTGAAAAAGTCAGAGAAATCTCAAGCATCAAAACGAAATCAATGGGCAGAAGCAAATTGTTGAACAAATCGGACGAACGCAAACAAAGGAGATCGAATGCATATATAAACCCACAGAATCATCATCGGCATTGTGGAATCGAGTTCAAGCATTCAATCAGAAAGTAAAAAGAGCAAAATTTACATACCGAAGCCATCTCGAACTCGATCTAATTCGAAGCAATCGAAGCAAAAGGGAACCATCGATTGATAGAAAAGGAACGCCGAATCAATTATTCAATCGAGCATTTAAAGATGCTTCTTCGAATTACATGAAAACCCTAATTTTTGGAGGAAGAGGAATGAATAACAGAGAGCCGCCATTATCACAAAGGAACGGGCCAAAGAATATAAAAGAAAGAAAAAGAGGCCAGCCTTTATTTTAATTTTTGGGTTTAAAATTATTAATAAGGCTCTAGTTGAATTAGGGTTTAGTTTTGTTTTTAAAATTGTTTTAAAATTGTGTTTTTCCGTTTAAACTTGTATAATTTCTGGTCATGTGACTATGGGACAAACTACGTGGCGTAGTTTGAGAATTCGCAACTCAGTGGCTGAGTTATGGCAGGGTTTTGAGCGTAGAGTTAGGTTAGTCAGTAGCGGGTGTCGCGAGTTTACGTGTGCAAGCGTGTGACTACTTAATTTATAGTAGAACCCTTGGGGGCAACATGTAGTCAGGGTTCTACCGAAGCTGGGTAAATTCCGTGTCGTTCTATTTCTGCATTTATTATTCTGCTATTATCTGTGCTGCTATTATTCTATGATCTGTGTTGAAATTATTTTATAAGCTTCCGCAATTAACTTTTATAATTAATAGCATCGCCCTATTCACCCCCCCATCTAGGGTGAAATCGATCCTACAATAATATTGCTATTAAACAAAGTATATTTTAGCATATTATTAATACTTTTGAAATATCTATATTTTATCTTACTTCAAATTATTAACATATACATGTAGGTTATATTTTGGTTTATATAGTAAGATATGTTTTCAAATTATTGTACTAAATCGAATCATTGCATATTTGTAATAAATATGGAATTCGTAATAATTGATTTGGTTGAATTAATTTGGATTATTTAATGGATTCATTAACTATATATATATATATATCTAAAATATATTTAAACATTTATATATACACACATACATACATATATGTAATTTTAAATGATGTTTTGGATAGCCGATGCATATATAAATTAGAAATGTGTCTATTGTGGTGTAAGTCCCATCATCCAACTACATACACATTAACTATGTACATAATATGATGGGTTGAGCACTTACAAAATTAACACTAGAGTATATTTAGATATAACATATGCTAAATACATTTTTGATTACTAATGTTATTTAATAAATTATTCAATTTAGCTAAAGGGAAAGAAATAAATAGTTTTCCCTCTCTAGTTAAAAACATACATCCCCTCATTAATTGAATAAGTTGAGAGAAAAAAAATGTAAGATTTCTTTCTTTAAATTAAATTAAGAGTAAGGATCACACACAAATACATATATAATAGTATAATTGATATACTCTAATTTATGTAAATTCATACAAATCTTAAAAAGAGGATTTTATTTAAAAATATTCTAGATTGGATCTAAAATACCCTTTAGGCTTCATAAACCCAATAGATCCAAAATAGCAAAATTTTGAAATCTACATGTTTCACCTGCTTTCAACTGACCTGATTCTTTCATTGGTATCAGAGACCAATAATCTATACGGTCAAAATTAGTCATGTTAGGGCTAACTAATCAAACCTCCCCACTTAGTATGGTGTCAAAAAAGGTAATGTCTAGGATTGGGAGTGGGACTGGGCAATCAAGTACCATTTGCTATTTAGTTACCGACCTGGCCTGAAAAGTGAAGTGAGCTCAAAGGTTGCTCCTAATAGAAATGACCAAATTTGAATTGGGCCTTGGGCTAATTTTCAAATTTTTTTTGAAAATTGAAGTTAAGATTTTAAATTTAAAATGAAATATGTTTATTATGAAAGTTATAATATAACATAAATTTTCAGAATGTTTGAAAAGATAATAAAAATTTCAAAGTAATTGTAAATTTAAAATTTAAAATCACAAATTTAAACATTAATTTCAAAAACTTACTTATTAATAAGACTGATTAAATAATTTAATTAAATAATTTAACTAATTATATATATTTATATATGCATATATATATATATATATATATATATATATATATAATGATATATGTTATGATACCTTAAAATGTTTAAGATATTAAAAATATACATGTATTGATATATAAAATTACTTTCAAACATAATGTAATTCAATTAAAAGTGTTTAATTAGATTAATTGATTAAAGGTTAATTAATTGAATTAAAGATACATACATACATACATACATACATATACTACATACGTACATATAAATACACACACACACACACACACTCACGTGCGCGTGCGTGCGTGCATGCGTGTGTATTTGACATATATTTTACTATAAAGGTTATTTTATATACTATAAGTTTATAATATACATGTCCAAATAAAAGTTATATTGGAATAATAATATAAAATTAATTAAATAGTTAACTATTTAAAGTTAATTAAATGATATTTTTTTAATATTATGGTATACATAAAATTATTTTATAAGTTAATGAAATATAATAGATATGCAATAGTTAAACCTATATAATATATGAATGTATAAAATGAAGGTGGAACATTAAAGAAACCCAAGTAGATTTAAAGAACAGATACATATGTAAATGTATATATACCATGATTTCTGATGTGTTTGACACTTGAATCATGAGTTTATTTCATAATAAATACATTATTCCATAAGTCGACACCACTCAATTAAACATATTGATGATTATGACTCTTTAATATATGTGATGTTCTCTACCATTTATATTAATAAATTACTACCATATTCTTTATTTGTCGACCAAACTCAAGCTAGAGATGTTTATGTAGTATTATTAACATATTGACTAGAGGAGGAAAGTTGACTATATGTATTTATTGAACAAACTCATGGTACATATACTATACTTAGGCCGTCATGAAATCATAAGTACATACAAAAATTCTTTATATTTATTGAGCAAACTCAAGGTCGAAATGAGATTAGGATAAGGAACTATAAGTTAGGAGTTGTATATGACTCAATTGATCAGTGTCCATCGTTTGTGGCCCTATGACTTGTTGAGCAAATTCAAGGTCAGAATCCTAAGATAGATAAGTGCTAACACCAATTAGTGAAGTCAAAAAATTTCTATGTTTCATCTTAAGGTTTGGAGAAACATATAAGACTACTGGGAGTATTATTAGAAAAATGAAATGGTAACATTTAACCTTTCTAACGTTATAAGAACATATGATATATACTGTTATAATAATCTACATTGATAAATTTGTGCATTTAATAGATAAATTTGTGCATTTAATATGATTGATAAAAATTTATCAATTAAAATATACAATAAACTTAATTGAATATAGAAATATAGAAATATAGTATATATTTAATATTAAATATTTCTTGCATGTTAATGATTTATACCCATGCAAGTTCCTAATTTTACAAATACTAAAATATTCGTAATTTGATCGCTTACATGTCTATTTGCCTGAGATCGTGTAACTCTTTCTACGTGTTTCAAACTCTAAAAGTGTTTGAACCAAAAATGACATAAACACCCAATAGGTTGAGTGGAGAATAAAAAGTGAATAAAATGAATGAAAAACGAGTAAGGATGTACACAAAAAATTTGTAGTGGTTCGATTAGTCTTAGCCTACATCCACTTAATGTGTATTCATTGCCTATATTCTAACTTAGAGGCAGAAGTTAGTATGGGTCGGTACAACTTCAACGGATATTACAAGAAATTAGAATAAGGAGAGCAAGAGCCAAAGAGATCCTGAAAAAGAAGCCATACCTTCCTATTTATAGAGGTAGAGAGTCTAAAATCTCACCCAGAAGATCTCCACCTCGTTTTCCATGCCTTAGGCATTTCTCCATCAATGTAGGACACTACCTTGTCAACTTATATGGGTCGGTATGACTCTAAGGGCTTGGGTTAGTACGACTCTGAAAGATGGCCAATCTGGTCATCTTGAACTCTTTGCTTTTGGTTCATCCTACGATTAACTTCGTGATTTCATAGTTGTTTTTACCAATATTAACTTATTTTTGGGTCCAAATGACGGGCATCATTGGATCGTGGAGATCGATGAAGAATTGTATTTGATCAACAAAACAACACCTAGTATAGGCTTTTAGCATCGTGTAGCGCATGTAGGCAGAAGATGGGCGAATATGGGGGTGAAAACATGGATCGATTCCGACACAGGGTCTGGGGTCGGTACCAACTCACGACTTAGATGGATTCCTATTTCCTTTGGCTTGAGTTGGCTATGCTTTTGTCCTATGGCTCTCTTGGTTCTTGGTTTCTGGACTTTGGGGCTATCTATTCGGCTTTCTTCCTTGATAACTCCAATTTTTACTCATCCAATCTGTGCTAATTTTGTTTGTTCAAAAGGTTGGATAACAAAGTACATCTCATTTCAAACGTGATGTGCTTTGAACCGAGACAAGTTAGAACTGCTACGAAGGACTCCACTCCATGTTCCCAATGGTCGTTATCCTTCCCATGGATCGATCTTATGAAAATTTATGTCCATAGTCATCCGTCGTGACGCTCTACCAACATCTAGGATTATGAATCTAGATTATATCCTCATGATTTATCATTCCAAGCTTAATAGTTTCAAACTGACTCGTTCCATGGATAATTTAGGTTTGAATCTGATTCCCCTTGATTCTTGTCCTTCAAGGTTTCAGATACATACACACAGATGCATATGTGCGTATTTTTAAACAAGTTTTGGCATGCACCTAGATATGCATACATATGTATTTTTTATAAAAAAATAAGTCCCTGTCCGATTCCTTTCTTGGGTCGGTACTGACTTAAAAGTTGGAGAAATTTCCAACTCCAACTTCATAGCCTAAACATGAAAGTCTAAGGGTTGTATAACCCAATCGTCTTGATTTATCTTCTCACTAGTTCCATACCATTCCAAAATCGAGTTCCTACCACTAAAATTCGTTGCTTGTGACCCAAACCTCCTCCTTTCCCCATCATCAACAGCCACCATCTCCGCCTTTAGGACCCTTGTCGATGCCATCGAAATCTTATCAAACCACCATCATGCCTTGATTTGAAGCTCGCCGACGCTAAACCCCCAAGCCTTGAATCTTTGTATCAAGCCGTTAATCATTTCTATGTAGGTAATGGGTTTGGATATGGATGGGCGGCTGTGGATGAACTTGGACGTGGATGAGATTATTGTGGTTGTCCATGATATGGAGTTGTTAACTAGAAGGAGGAAGAGGGTAAAATTATCCCTTGAAATTGGCTCGGTATGATTCCAATGCTTGGGAAATTTTTGCAAAACCCAAGTTTGCAAATGAGCTTTGTCTTATGGACTTATGCTGAGTCCCTCCTTGATTTTAAAGCATTTCCAAAACAGGGCCAATAATATAAATATTGTCAAGATGGTAGCGATGATGGTCACTTCGAGTAATATCCAAAACTTAAACATGAACTGTTAAATAATATTGGAAACCTAAACTACATAACACTGCATTAGATTCCACTTTACATTAGGGGCTACAACTTGTAATTAATCTAAGGTTGATTATCTATCAATTTTTTTAATACAAATTGATCAGAGACGTTCCAAACATCTTACCGCTCAAGCCATAAGTGCATCCACTTCCAAATAGACGTTAAACCTTGTTCAACTACAATTCTACTTGCACAACAAACTCCAGTAGAGCATGCACATCAAAAAGATAATCCTCAGGCTGAACAATAGGTTCCTAAAAACCTAGCAAATCCCATAGAAAAGCCAACGGTAGGTCCTGCACTTGATACTCTCGAAGATTTCATTCTTTTAGATGATCCTGTCGATTCCGTTGCTTGTAGAATCGATGAAGGATCACTTCGTACATTCCGTAAAAAGCACGGGATTCGATTTGAAGATGTTCTAGTTCCTTCCCACTATCAAAGAGCTTATAATCCTTCAGAAGGATATACGCTTGCAACAGGTACATGTGTTCGATGGGTTCATCCTATCGTTCAATCGGTTCATCCCCCAAGTCTTGAATTTCATTAGATTAGCTCCAACACAAATGCATCCGAATAGCCATGCCTTCCTACTTAGCATATACTTGTCTTTACTGAACACTTACACCGAGTGCCCATCAACAAGGATATTCAATATATATATATATATATATATATATATATATATATATATATATATAGCTTTAAGAGCCAAAGAGAAAGTCGATCTTTAACCTACCTAGAACCGGCCAAGGGTTGTAGAGTAGTCTCCAAAACATGGAGCAAGTTGAGCTATTTCAAAAAGAGTGGTCCTACGTTCGCGAGTTTGCATGAATATGGCTGTTTGGATGTAAGTCCCACTCCATGTGCATTGTATGAAATCATCTTATAATCTGCAGGCCTAACTCATATCATGTTCTAATATTGAAATGTTTCGACAAGACCCAGTAGCATGGCACTTTCAGATGCCATTAAAACTCCTATGGCGATTCCGATAGAAGATCAAGATATCAAAATCCTTATATTAGATGAATATCCTCTTGCTAATGGTTTAGTGGAAGCGGGCCGTAGTGCTGGTATAGTCCAAGTGGTTGTCAGTGATGATGACGATAAAAATGACGATGATAATCACATCTCACTAGGAAGAGGCAACATTGATCCAGATGTGCCCCTAGTCCCAAGTCCAAGGGCTAGGGTTGGAGAGAATGTCAAAGCAAGGGAAGAACACCTCGTGGAAGGGGAGATAGTGGGTGAAACTAGTGGAGTTGCCCATGACAATATTAGTATGGGCCATGAGTCTCAGACTGAAAAACCCAAAAATGACCAACGGTATGCTCCAAAAAGAGACTAGTTATGAAGATTTCCAAGATGCAAACTCCTAAATAGCCTCTACCAGTCACAATTGTAGAAAAAACACCCAATATTCCATTAACAAGCACATTTGCTGGCTCAAGGCCGATTCCTACCGAGTTTGGCTCCTTCGATGTTGGTAACATCGGTCTTGAGGGCATCGATTCTTAATCTATGAGTAAACTCTTGTACACGGTCACACTAGGACACTCACGCCCATATGCAGTTCACATCACTACATAGCGCTTGACTTGCATCCTTACTCATTGAATCTAACTTGTTCTCATTTCTTTTGGAGGATCCTTAGAGAAAAGAAAATATATACACCAATCTATGAAGGATATACAACTCGACAGCACTACCCAAATGCTACCAATAAGGTAGCTGCCAGGATGCAAAATCCAGCCGTCTATTCGATCGTGATAGAGGTAGTCGCGAAAGAGATGACCAGGACCGAGATAGCCATAGCAGAGACTATCCGTCATGGTTCTCCGACTCCAAGTATCTCCCTAGGTCTATGTCGCCTCCTCCAAAGGATTTGGATAAGCATTTGAATCGTTATGATGACATCCTACCAATCACCACATCTCGTGCTCCACCTTCAGCTTCTATTCCTACTTAGCTGTTGATCTAAAACCAATCTTAGTCGATCTTCTAACCATGGGTACCAAAAGAGTGATTCTAAGACTTCTCATCATAAAACTAGCAAAGAAACTGCTAAAGCTCTGGTCGTCCCTATGGAGCAACAATTTGTCGCTGAAGCTCGAAAGGCTAAGCTAAAGGATCAATTCCCAAATATTTGCTTTAATGGATTCAAGTTTGTGCCCAACTTAAAGAGATTTCCATCTGATGTCCAAGAGATGACCATTATTTGCATGATTGATGTTTATAATCAATACAATAAGTGGTCATGAAAAGATGAAAAAATCTCTAAGGCCTTGAGGGAAAGGCAGGTCAAAATCGAAAATCAAAAAATCATCGAGGCTGATAATAAAAGAATTATAGTTTATCTTGATGTTGAGGTTAAAAAACTATGGAAGACTTAAGTTAAAGCTGAGAAGAAAGTCAAGGATGCCATGAAGGCACTCAAAGATGAGAGGACCAAGCATCAAGATGAGATGGAGAAAACATTCCATCGAAACCAACATTTGGTGTTAGAGAGAGATGCCGTGAACAGGAGCGTGACTGAACTTAAGACCAAGCTTCATTACAAAATAAAGGAAAAGGATGAGGTGCTCAAACAAGCTCAGGATTACTGCGATGAGCTACTCAAAGCTAAGGAAGAGAGCGACTAGGCGATCAAATATGATAGGGAAGTAGACGCACTTGTCAAGAGGGAGGTTGAGGCCCTAGAGCAGTGGACGATGAGGAGGTTTGAATCAGGGCTCATCAAATATAGTTCTAATGTTCTCAAGTTCCACAAACAGGATTGGCCTGGTGATGATTATCCCAGTGTTTTGGGCCTGGCTTGGGGGAAAATTTTTCTCAAAGGAGAAAGAATCCTTGAAAGGCGGCGAGATATACCTTGCTTAGCTGGAGAAGGAGGTATTTATAGATGATGAGCCAAGTGTGCTGAGAAAGGGTGAGCTTATTCTTCATCCAGAGTGAGCCGCCACTATACAAAAAGACTTAGGTAAAGGCTCAAGATCGACGCCACACGATGCCATTTCCAGCCAAACACATAGGTGCAATGCTGCTCCAGATTTATCCTTTGATTCTAGGTATGATCCAGAGAATCCCCAAATGCATAAGCCTACTATACTTTCCCCATCCTAGAGGGAAATTCTAGTGGTACTCTGGCTCATTCAGAACACCAAATAGAAAATGGTATCTCATTGACTTCCCTTATATTTCAAAGGGTTGATGTGTCACCGATCGATGTCACTAATCTACCTTTTTATATCTCTCAAGTTTCAGGTCGGCCCAAATCGCCTCGCTTCCCGATGAGGACTCTCAACCAGGACAAGTGCCTGTAACATAATTAGTAACTGTTACAACTTCAACAACGGTCAAACCAACCGAGTTGAAGAGACTCCCAGCCTTGATGAGAATATGATTGATGCTTTACTTAATAAGAGGACTAGTGGAACCCTGGGTACTCAAACCCATAATGACGTTATTATCAATGGGTATTTTCCAATCCCTGTCGAGTCACACCATGAGTTCGATTGAGCAGGAGCTGGTCTTGGCCACAAGGTCAAGTTAGAAAAAATAGAGACCTTTCCTCCTTCTCTATCTATAGCCCTGCCAAGTCATCCTATCTATGTTCCAGTTTCTATTCCTCCAGCAGAGAACATTCAAAGCATGCACGTTGGATCATCGTAGAGCACTCCATACCAAGGCAAAGGAAGTGGGGAAAGAGTAAGAAAATAATCGGTTCCATTGCACCTTCTTATGTGGAAGAAAAGGTGAAAAAAGAAAGAAAGAAGAGGCCTAAACAGTGATTATCCATCTTCTTTTCGCCTTTTAATTGTATAGCATTACTTATGCAGTTTCCCGCTTTTGCTTTGTTTTGTCGGCGTAGCGCGACTTTAGCCTCTGCTTTTTTTTTGTGTGTAAATGAACTTGTACTTATCTTTCCAAGTTCCATTTTGAATGTTAATAACAAAGACTTTTTGTTTCGTCAAATCTTTGCATGAATTAGCCTATGTTGTTTTAGAAATGCACTTTCCATTCAATATTCTTGTGATCCATTCCTTTTAGTGATTATTATCGGACTAAATCCTTAGCGCATTTTGTAATTTATCGGCCTTTTGTCATTCTCATGAACGTAAAGTAATTACTGAAGTGCGAAACTCTAGGCATTATTTGAAGTTTACCACTTAGAACAACAGTTCAGATATCCTTTTCCATAATAATGGTATTTTATTGTGCCAAACTCCGGGTGCTAGTTTAAATTAACTGCTTAAGATTGTAGTTCGTAAATCCTCTTATAGGATGTTTATTTTCAGTCACATTTAACTCCGAATGTCAATTCAAAGTTCATAGGTTAGATCCCATCTTACATCGAGTATGGACCTCTCGTTTTGCCTACTCCGGGCAAAATGTTAAGAATTGGATGATCTTATCACGTCCATTTTGGTTTATACACCTGCCCCCATATCAAGGATGAGAGTTGGTGAATGAACGGTCATGTAACATTCATTTTAGGTTTATACTCCTACCTTGCATCTAGGAAGAGTTAATATGTGGACGGTCATGTCATATCCATTTGGGTCTATACTCCTGCTCCCACATCAAGGGCAAGAGTTAGTCGATGGACGGTCGGGTCATGTCTGTTTAGTTTATACTCTTGCCCCAGTTTAGGGATAATAGTTGGCTAATATCAGCCTTTAGATATCGAGAAGAACTTTAAGGGTCCAATCATGAACCACAAAAGTTTTGTTGCTTCTATCTCCATGTACCCGCACACCTGCATTATTCTATGCAGATTCATTCAAGTCAGTCATGTCATAACTCTTAAGAAATGTTAAGATAGATCAAGGAAGGCATTTATTAGAAACGAAAAATGATAGATTCTATCTTATTACATGACTTCATTCAATTATGTACGAATTTATTTGTAAGTGAAATAGCATCGTAAAGCTCACTATTCCACGCCTTCGGGAGTGAGATCCAGTTCTCTACTTTAAGTGTAGTAGATCTCTCCAGACCTAGGGCACTTTATTTTCATAGGAACGCATATGGGATATCGTTGGATGCACCACTTGCTATTTTTGGCGAGATCCCACACATATTAGAGTGCGTCCAGGCAAATACATCCAGGTTCTCTCTGAATAGACTAATCAACTCCTTCATCATCCTGCCAATAAGCTGTGATCCGACTTTCAGGATCTGTGTTGGGTCATCTCGAGTTATCAGGATATTAATTGTTAGCTCGGATGGAGCTGCTCTTCCATGCAGTGGCTCTTTTTATGTGTCCGTGTCCTTATGGAACCGACTATTCTTCCCAAGCCAGGGCTTAGGTATTGGTTGATGTGCATCTAAATCCTTGATGTAGAGAGTCTCCTCCATGCCTTTCCCTTTCTCTCTTCTCCTTGCCTCTCTTAGCTCGACGACATAACATTCGCGGCCATTTACTTGATCTACCTAGACAATCCCTACGCCATTTACTATAGAAAACTTCATTATCAAGCACCAAGGAGCTATAGCCGCTATGAATTCAGCCAGGGTTAGCCGGCCCAAAAATGCATTTTGAGTTGATTAAATATTTGACACCAAAAATGGCATAACCCACACTCACTTGCAGTTGCCCTCACCAAGTACCACCAGTAATTCTACATATCCAATCGGCTCAGTAGCCTTCCCATTGAACCCCTGTATTCAAGATTTACAAGGTTTAAATCTTACGCCTCAATAGCATTTGATTATATCATTTTTTGAACAGGATGTTAACCAAACTCTCATAGTCAACTAACAACATTCATACTATCACATGACCAATTATGGCTGTAATCACGAGTGGGTTAATCATTGGCGCCTCCACTCCATCAGCATCTCTCTTTACGAAAACAATGTCGTCAGTCATCATTTTACAATTTTTCACCGGAGTTTCATCCTCAACTATAAGGCAGCTCTCATCTGCATCAGGCTTTATAGCACCAACATATATGTCCATTTCAGCTAGATTTTTATCGGCTGGGTGCGGTCTGTCGATGATCGTGGTAATCACAAAGCTTTTTTCAAGCCGCCTAATCTTCTTACTACTATGTCCGATTTTCCTTTGTTGTGAAGATGACCTAGGGGGGTTTGAATTTCCTCGCCTGCCATTTTGCACGACTTTCACATATTGTTGCGGTTTCTTTTTTTTATATCAACTCCTTAATCATATGGTGCAAGTGCCTGCATTCATTGGTGTTATGACCATTTGTCTCATGAAACCTGCAGAACATGCTGGATCCCTTTTCCTTCTAATTCGACTCTCTCAAAGTCGGCCCTCTATATGGCTCAATGCCTTGAGTTGCAAGATAGATATTCTCTATCGAGTTGTTTAGTTTTGTATAGTTGTCTACTTAGGGTCCTTGTGCGAATCTGGCTTTGCTTCTTATCACCATCAGCATTCTGCTTTTGACTATTATTCTTATTTCCAATATTCACATTAACATTTCTAGAACTTCCTCTAGATTGCTTTACAGCGACATTGCTCTGCATTACTCTAACTGAACTCCTAGCCTTAGCTCTTCATGGATGTTTATATGCTTCTTCCAATCATAAGTACTCATCGTCCTTTCTATAGAAAGCATCCATCATCAGTGGAGGGTTTCTTTTCCAACCATTCCTCTGAAATCCGTATAAGCATCAATCCCCCTGATTAGCACCATTAACACTATGTCATCCTTGGGATCTGTAAATTCTGTCACGACAATGTAATACCGATACAAGAAATCCTTCAACGACTCTCCATCAGCTTGGAAGAAGTTTGATAGAGATATCACATGTTTCAGACCCGAAGTTTGTAAGCAGAATTGCTCTATAAACTTTAGTGACAACTCAACGAAAGATGATATGGACCTCGACGGAAGTCTAGTAAACCACATCGTAGCTACTCCTTCTAGAAAAGTTGGAAAATAGCTGCATTTCATGGCATTGAAAGCTCTGGCGAAATCCATATGCCACTCATATCTTATCATATGCTACCTAGGATCCGTTGTTCCTCCGTACAACGACATAGTCGGCATTGCAAACCTTCAAAGACATTTCTCGCGTAGGATGTTCTTAGTAAATGGATTTCGACTAGGAGAGATACCCCACTCATCATTGATTTTGAACCGATTTTCACTTACAATTCTCCTAATTATATCTTTTAGGTACTATGGGTCCATAGGTTCGACTGAATGGCAGAAATCGAGATCTGCCTTAAGTGTTTGGTCAGGCTAATGATCTCAGTTCGGCTCTTAATACTTAGGTTCCCATCCTTCAGAGGATCCATTTATCCACCAATCCTCCTGTTTGATTCCTATAAGATGTATCATCAACAACAACATGATTTCCCAGATTCTGATCATCCACAATGCAACCAGAAGTCAGATCCACGCCGCCATCCAAAGGGTGAGTACCGGGTCCATCATTGGTTTGGTCGGTCCCAACCCATCCTCCTAGGTCCGTACCAATCCATGAACCCGAGCCATAGTCTTGCCTTCTTCCTTGATATGGTGCTCCAGTAGTGTTTTAAGTCCTCTTTAGCTTTCTGTCTCTCCATCTCTGCTCGAATGATGAAGAACTTTCAGACTCTAAGTTGGGATCTCTCCTGCTCCTTCTATGGCTATCTAAGTTAACTCGTTCAGGAACCTGGAGCTCTGCTACTTCATTTGATTCATCACATTATGACTAGCCTGGAGTGTATCTTCCAACTGCTTCAACATCCTATCCATCTCCATGCCGCTCATGACTTCAGTTGGATTCTAGATCTTCTATTGCTATAATTGAGCAGCATCATCCATATGCTAAGCATTCTTGTTCTCAGCTTCAGTAGTAGCTCTAGAATTGGTAGAATGGTCTCTTCTTGATGGGACCATTGCAAATAGCTTCTCTTAGATTATAGAAACTTTAAATAGTAGAAAATAAGGTAGGAAAATTGGATCTATCACTTGAAAAATCCAATAGTAGATGATGGATCCAAGTAGCCCGAGTTCAACTCTCAGTGAAAACACCAAAATGTTTGAAACAAAAATAGCACAAACACCTAATGGATTAAGTAGGGAATAAAATCGAAGAAATGAAAACAAGTAAGAAGTACACATAGAATTTATAATGGTTTGGCTAATCTTGGCCTATGCCCACTTAATGATTTTCATTGCTTATATTCTGATTTAGAGGTAGAAGTTCATACGGGTCTATTCAAATCTGATAGAGATTACAAGAAATTGAAGTAAGAAGAGCAAGAGCCTAAAAGATTAAAAAACAATGAGCCCTCTTCCAGAAGATCTCCACTTTGTTTTCCATGCCTTAGACTATTTCTCCACCAAATAAGATGCACCTCATCAACTTATATGGGTCGGTGTGACTCCAAGGGCTTGGGTCGATACGACTCCAAAAGACGGACAATCTAGTCATCTTAAACTCTTCATTTTGGTTCATCCTATGATTAGCTTTGTGATTCCGCAGTTGTTTGCACCAATATTAATTTGTTTCTGACTCTGAGTGATGGATCTATGAAAGAACAAAGTTGCCGACTCAAGTGTTCATGGAGATCAATGGAGAATTGCATTGGATTAGTAAAACAACAAGTGGTATAGGCTTCTTGCATCATGTAGGGTTTGTAGGAAAAAGATGGGAGAATACGTAGGTAAAAACATGGATCAATACCGACCCAGGGAGTGGGGTCGTACGGACTCACGATTTAGATAGATACAAATTTCATTTGGCTTGAGTTGGTTATACTTTTGTCCTGTAGCTCTGTTTGTGCTTAGTTTCTAGACTCTAGGGCTTTCTCTTTAGGCTTCTTACCTTGGTAACTCCAAGTTTGACTCATCCAATCTGTCCTAATTTTACCTAATCAAAAGGTTGGATAACAAAAGGCAATACAAGACTATAGGTATTTGATCCATATACTCTCTCATATAATTACATAGGGAATGGTCATAGTTTGTATTATGTGATACTTTAACGAAATTAGTTCATTCGAAGCAAGCGAATAAACCAAACTATGAGATTGAGTATTCAACTTGATTGATTGCTATGAAGATTGTATTTTGTTAAATGTAACACTAGACCAAGACTACAAGATAGATCTAAGAACTCGATCGCTGAAATGTCAAATTTACTAGTTTATGTAAGCCACAACATTTTTGATTTCCTATAATGTTAAGGACAATCAAGTGCGCTTTTGTAAAGAGTTCATTATGATATTATCGTAAGGTTTTTCTTTCGAATGGTTCAACCATTTAAAAAGGAAAACGAATGTAAAAAGGTATACATGATTTCAAGTACAGTTGGGATGAAGAGAGTGAACGATCATCTCTGCTTCATAAAGAAACATCAAAAATGAGAATTATAAAATAATAATTGATACTTAACATTGGAATAAGAAATATGATTTCTATATCGAAATGTATTTTCATATAAAAAATTGTTTTCAATGAGACTTATTTCTTTGAGTTTAAGATAATTGGTCAAAGAACTCCCTACTATAAATTAGTTACAGTATATGAAACAAATAGTCTATATTAAGTGGATGATGGACCTACTTATTTAATATGCTATTATAGTAATGGTAGAAAGAGTACGAGCATGCCACATAGCACTTATGATTACTTTAAGTTACAAAATTGTTTTCGTAAATGTACCGCACAATATCTACTAAATGATATATGTTCTTCGGTAATGACTAAAGAATAAACATAGTTTTATTTTAATGAGAATATTATGAATATTTTTTAAGAAACAAAACTATAATGTGATGTTTGTTTTCGTAATAAAAGTGATGCATTGGAAAATACCAAAGTGTCTAAAATTATTCATAATTATTTGGAATTATTGTTACAGCAAAATACCCTTTCACAACTGCCAAAAACAGTTGTAATAGGTTTATTATAACGGACAACCATCCATCGTTATATCCGGATTTGTAATAAATCTAATTTTTTATGATGATCTTCGATAGTTGTATAATAATTTTTTACAATTGCCTATTCCAGTTGTAAAAAACTCTTTTACAACTGCTTTTGGCATTTGTAAAAGACTTTTTGACAACTGCAATTGACAGTTGTGGTAAAAAAATATAAAATAAAAAAATTAATTTCTAAACACATTTCGCAAGTGCGGCAAGAAACAGATAAGCAATAGAGAAAAATTAATATAAATTCAAAGGCATCATAATCCATTCATAGAAAAGACATCACAACTTTATATTCAAAAAAAAAAAAAAATTAAATCATACACCATCATAGTTTCTCTATAACTTCCTAAGGTTAACTGATGACTTCACCTCATCTATAACCTACTCGTCCTCCTCCTTTTCAGTTAACCTCCGTCTGTTATCATTGCCCCACTCTTCATAAACAACAACGGTTTTAGATGCGTCCCATATCCTTATAGATGACCATCAGACCATTGAAAAGGAACAACATTCTTCAGATCCTAACCACCTAACGATGGATCATCTCCAATCAGCATTATTTTCTCCCCAAACAAAATGCCTTCTTCATAATTTTTTTTAACATGCATCATTTTTTTTCCGTTCATCTGAAAAAAACCATATATAATAAAAAAGTTTTAAACTTTTAAGACCAAAACAGCCATTTTATGTAGAAGAGGGTTGGGTACTTGCTCACTTTCAGGTTGAATTTCAAGTGTTACTAATCCATCTCTTTTTTACATAAACGTAAAATACACAACAAACTATGTAAAGTTTATGTATCTCCACTGTAGAATATAGTTAGTTATTCCAAGAAAGAAAAGAATGAGTACCAGATCTGATTCAATTATTGTATCTGAGTACTCAGACTACATTGCCTCGCCTTCATAATCATATTTTTTAAGCAACAAGAAAATTAAAATTTATCTAAAAAAAGTTACACATATGCTATATACGTACAGGCATCCTTGCAACTGCTAATAACAAATCTTTAGACTACTCGAGCAGAAGTCCCTCATGTGCAATTGCCTTAGCAACTTCAAACATCAGACTGTCCATTCTTTCCATCTGCAATTCTTATGTAAACCATGTAAACAATTGCTTATAATTTTTATATATTACAGGTTTTGGAATTTTCATCAAAGTACCCTTGGCAGTAAAGGAGACACTAAAGCTCCAGTTGTTTGCATAACATCTACTGCTGATCAAATAGCATTTCTTAAATCGTGGACATTTATTTGTTAATAGCAATTCAACCTTAGTTAATACAATAAAATAATAATATTTTATAAATAATGGCACTTAATTCACAAACCATTGCTCCATTAACAATTCGAAGACAAAGCATGCTATCCTTTAATGCTTTACTCAAGCTTGATAAAAGGTTCCATTCATCTCTATCAATATTCAACCATTCTTCTAAGTACTCGATCTACATTTTGCATTATTGACAAATTATAATAATTGTTACATAAAGCATTGACTGTTACCGAGAATTATCAATTATACATTTCTTAATTTAGTATTTTATAAGTAATGTTATAATGGATCGAGTTGCTTTAAAATCAATGCGAGTTTACGGTACAGCCTCATCCAAATCCAACCCAGCAACCAAACCTGAATCCCCTTCAACAACCCACCCATAACCTTCGACAACCAAATATACAATTCGAATCAACCACTTTCCTCAAAAACCAAACCCGACTCCACCGCAACAAATTCCGATAACCAAAACTCCCGCTCCAGCCTGAAACCCACACTGTCTAAAATCAAACCAACCACCTCCATAACCTGCAGCACCTCCTTACGTCAAACCTCAGCAACTCACCTCAAATCTGATGTTCAAACCTGCACCAGTTTCTAGTTGCAATATTGCATTTGAATTTGGTATTGAGATTTGCAGATTTGCTTGGTTTGAGACCACGACCAGACTTTTGAAATTTTGATTTCAAAATTTTGATTGAGAATAGGAATTGGAATTTTGATTTCGAATTTGATTTGGGAGCATAATTATTTTGGAGCCAATTTTTCGCAATTCCAGCTTAAATTTCGTGTTTTTGCGCGAACATTTCATCGCTTGCCGCTGATTTTGCATGGATCATAGTCAAAATACCATCAAAATTTATAAAAATAAATATTATAAGTTAGAATTAACAAGCGAAAATTTATATTAAACATGATTTGAATTTCTTGAAAATTAATTTTTATTAAAGTATTAAATATGTTCTTAGTTATTATTAATTATTACTTGTTACTTCCTTGTTATAATTGAATATTAATTATTAAAAATTAATTATTATGTATATGTGGCCAATTATTAATTATTAAATATTTAATAGTAATTATTAAAAATTAATTACTATTCATTAATTATTAATTATTGACTATTAATTATTTAATAGTAATTATTAATTATTATTAATTTTTAAGGTAATTATTAAATATTAATTATTGATTATTATTAAATATTAATATTATTAATAATTAATTATCAATATCAATTATAAAATATTATTTATTATTAATATTTAACAGGCCTATTACGACTGGTAAACAAAAGAGCTATTGAAAATAAGTTAATACAGCTTTTTGATAATAATGTTATAATTATCAATTATCAAAAATTAACTAATAATGTTAAATATTACTTCTTAACTATTAATATTAAATGTTACTTCTTAATTATTAATTACCAATATTAATTATTAAAAATAATCTTTATTTATTATTTATTTATTTATTAGTTATTAATTATTATATTAACTATTAATTATACTTCTTAATAATTAATAATTAATATTAATTATTTAAAATGAATTATTATTCATTAATTATTTAATATTAATTATTAATTATTATTTACTAATTATTGTATTAATTATTAATTATACTTCTTAATTATTAATTATAACTTACTTCTTATTTATTAATTATTAGTTATTTATTAATTATTAAGAACAATTATAATTAATTATTATATTAATTATTAAGTATCGAATAGCAATTGTTAATATTAATTATTCCATATTTCAAATTAATTATTATTATTTAATAGTGATTATTTTTTATTATTAATTTTTGTATTAATTATTTAATTATTAATTATTATTTAATCATAATTATTAATTAATTATTACAATGGCCAGATGAAAATGTTGTAATAGGAATCTATTACAACTGACAGAAAAGAAGAGTTGTTAAAAATAGGAATATATTATAACTGACAAAAAAAAAAGATTGCAATAGGCGTCTATTACAACTGTCAAAAAAAGAGTTTTTAATAATAGACATCTATTGCAACTGGCCAAAAAAAGGTTGTAATATGCATGTACTGCTACTGGCAAAATAAAAGAGTTGCTAAAAATAAGTTTATTACAACTTTTTTGAAAAAAACATTGTAAAAAATCTTTATTACAATTGGCATTTGTTGACAATTGTAAAATTACAGTTGTGATACGGTGTTTTTGTTGTACTGTATAAACTAAGCCATGGTTCTGAGAAGTAATTCTTCGATCATATGATTATAAATCATATAGCACTAGTGAATTATACCTCAGATAATTAAATACAAAGTGCCCATTTACTGGAGCATCAAAAGAGTTAATGATCTCATTAGGTTGATACATGTAGTATATGCAATCACAAGTTTGATAACACCAAAATGATTCCACATACTTCTTTATATTCTCTAATGAATTTTCGCAAGCATGCATATGTATTTGATACACGTAGGGCATATCTATGATTAGTTCATAGAATGCAAATTGAAAATAAAATAAAATAACATGCAAAAGAAGTGATCTGATCTAATCGAATGGGTGAATATATTTGAAAGAATTCCGAATGTACCTAAAATGAATTAAGATTCAGTCCCAAGAGTCACTCCTCCTTATAATACAAATGATGTGTTATTAAGGAGCAATTGAACTTTGTTGGAGTAAAGACGATTGAATGATGTGCGAAGTTAACTTAAATTCTTTCTATGAGGTTTGTTAGTACAAAAGTTTAAGATTGATATCATCCGAAAAATAGTTTATAAATTCATTCATGGTTATAAGAAATCCCATCTTGTCCCATGCCAAGGAGTTGGTGGGTTATGTGAGTTGAAGGAAGGTTTATGCATAAGAAATCTTGTATGAATCCCCCCAAAGGGGTTCGGGGATGATAGTCATTGGATGATTGATTTATAGTATGAACATAAATATTATGAATTTATACCAATTTTGTTTTATGTATGGCAATTTATAAAATGTTAATGAATATTCGTTCTGTTCCAATAAAAAATAATCATTGCTTTATGGATAACCAGCTTTATAGCAAAGGAATTTCTTTAAGAAATTATTGGTAGTAAAATGGATTTGGACACAATCCAGGGATAGAACTGATTATAAGAGATGAAATGAATTAACCCAACATAAATGAATGCATAACATTAGAATGTCTAACAAGTATTCTTGCATGTTAAGGAGAAATTATGAGTTTCTTATCACTGTCAAGAATAAGTAATCCTTGGTTGTTTAATTAAACCATTGAGAGTATTGACTTTATGACATGATATGATGCATAAATCTAAAACAAATTCAAGTACATTACCAAAATATGATTTTGATAGTTGTACTCGAAGAAATATGATCTATTAACTGTAAAGATCATTTAAGAATGAAGGTATTACAGAAGGCTTACGTAAGTGTTATAAAAGCTTCGCAAGAATTGAAAAATGGTTTCGCCATGGTTCAAGGTAGCGTTTCGAAGGCATTGGGGTAGCTTTTGAATAGGTCAAATTGAGGCCACAAGGGCCTGATTCTCCTGTAAGTATTAAGTGAAATAAGGGCTTTCGAAGGAGTCAAAAGGGGAGGGGGCAAAGCTACCCTTTCGACTCAGTTGTTCCTTTCGAAATAGTTGAGTTCATATGCATAAACAAGTTTTGAATGTGTTAAGAATGCCTTTCAAAGGTATCAAGTAACGAGCTTCCATACTATATTAGACCTTTTTAGATGGTTTGAGAAGATTTTGCTAAAAGAACCCTTTCGAAAGCAAACACTAGCCTTTCAAAACGGATGATTCCTTCCATAATTATTAGGGAGGTGTAACCAATATTGCCTCCGCAAACAACAAAGGGTGAGCTTTCAAACTAACCAGGGAGATGCTTTTGAAAATCACCTTCTGCGACTATCATTTGACCACCAAAAATCTTCCACCATCATAATTAACCTTTCGCACAGGTCCTTTCGTCACCATTAAATCCATTCAAAACCATCTAAATACCCTGCCGCACTTATTTAAGCAGCAATTTGTCATGATATACCTAATCTTGACAACAATGGAAAGGTTTCGAAGGGGATGAAAAAGTTAAAAGTGCTTCCACTGACATTCAAAAATCATAATGATGAACTATGACTTGTTCGCCACTAATAAAAGTGTACCTTTCGATAATGGCAAAAGGCTCTAGAAGTACCCGCAAGCAATATTGGAAAACAACATATCAATATTTTCCAATAACATACTTTCAACGAAGATAGGAGAATGAAGGCAAAAGGATGGATGCAAAAGGTGAGAAAAAAGACCTTTAGATAGCTTCGAAAGGACGAAGATGGAAGGGTCCAACCTGCATCTATAAAAACGACCCTAGAGGTCCAAGTCCGTGGCCAGTTTTTGGATTTTAGAATTTCCTTCTCACTTCTTAGTAAAACCAAATTATTGTAACCCTAGATCAATTTGTGGAAAATTCTCTTAATTGTAATCTGATTTGGGAAATAAAAATGAGAGGATGCGTGGATCTAATATCGATTTCGAATATGAGGAAGAACATTTCAGCCATTAGCTTGTCTAATGACCAATTGCACATGATACTCACTTATCTTCCTAACCTTTATTTGGCATATTCAATACTACGAGTTTTATTGGATATTTTGATTTTGAAACATATTATCATCACATCTAAAGCCCATGTAATACCAAACTGACGTGATGATGATAATCCAAAATTGTTAAGTCACTTGGACTTGCATCATTTATCCAAAATGGGATTCCATAACATATAAAGTCTACTTCATATTTGTTATGCATGTTATGTTCCAAGTCCCTTCGAAGATATAAAGACCCTCTTAACTCACTCGAAGGGGGTTTCAAAGAGATTCACTATGTAATCATTAAAGTCATGTCCTTTGGGAAGAATCCTTCGAAAGATATTTGAATACTTCGGATTATATAATTCCTTTCAAAGGAACATTCCCTATGGTAGTAGAATCTATGCCTTCAAAAGGGTTCCCCTTTTTAGGTATATAGACCCTTTTTACTCACTCGAAAGAAGTTCTGAAGATATTGATTCCTTCTTAAGCTTTGCTTTGAGGCATCGACTAGATTTCTTATCAAAATTTTTGGCACTAAAAGGAGGGATTGAACCTCCAACCTTGTTATTTCCTTGTAGACCAATTATAAAACGTTGGACTTGTTGTAGGAAAATGAAATAAAAAAGACTTAGTCAAATGGATGAGGAGGTAATACACACAACAGTTTTAGAAGAAAATATTACTTTAACTTTCAACTTGGAAGGGGTGGTACCAGGGCAACCATCAACTCCAGCGCAACCAGATGATAATGCAGTCAAGATAATGAATTTAGAGCAATAACTACTAGAAATGTAAGAGCTCCTGAAAACAGCCCTATATGCGAATTCTTCCAAAACTGCTAAATCAACAAAGGAAGATTAGTTCGTCTGCCCATGGAGAAACATGAAAGCTCATACATTCAAAGGTAAGAGCAAGGTCGACTTAACATCGTCAAAGAAGAAAGAAAGCAACTAAAGTCGATCAACAAGGTAGAATATAAGATAAATCTCTGGAGCAATCTGGATGCTCAACTTCAAAAAAATACAACCCAAATCAAAAAATCTATCATTATGCTAAAGCTTATTTGAAAGATGTGGTAGAGAAGGCTGTCAAAGACATGTTAAATGCTAAAGGGAAAAGAACTATAGATACGCGATTAAATGACAACGAACGAGTAGCTCCGTTTATTGATAAAACCATGTCGTAGTAATTCCATCTCATGTAAAGATTCCAACCATGAAATATCATGGCACTACCAATCTCGATGACCACTTGTTAGGTTTCAACAGCCAAATGGATCTATATAATGCTTTTAGGGCAGCACGGTGCAGGCTATTCCCAGTAACCCTTCAAGGGGCTGCCGCAAAATGGTGCCGCCGGTATCGAGAGAAGACTATTTACTAGCGGAAATTTTTTTCGTATGAATTCTCCACTTAATTCTACATATTCTAAGATCCAACAGTTGATTGTACTATTTTAGCAAACATCAAACAAAGGCAGGGAGAATTGTTAGGTAACTACCTCAGAAGATTCAATACGGAGGCATTGAGGGCCAAAGACATGAACGATAGGGATAAGTTGGTTGCAGTGCATTCGGGACCGATAGAAAATACACTATTTTTGAAAGAGCTCTTTGTACATGGGAGTAAAGATTTACAAGATTCTCACTTTCAAGCTGATAAATTCATTCAAAAGGATGAATTATACTATACCAAGAAGAAAGCTTACCTTAAGAAGTAGAGTGGAAGTTATGGGTTTGGTCGGGACCCAAAAGGCCAAGGTGGGAGGATTCTAATACTAATTCAATCGCTTTGAACAAACCATTGTCGTACATCTATACCACAACAAAAGAAAAAGTAAACTTCCCAACTTCATTCAAGGCCAAAAACTACCTTGAGCAAAGAAAGGGGGATGATTAGTTTGCTTATCATAAAGCATATGGTCAGAAAACTGATGAGTGTCGAGTGCTGGCTAGAATTATTCAAAAGCTAATTCGTGAAGGACATGTGAAAGAATCCATCCAAAACCTACATAAAGCACCGTGATCTCGCGATGGACCACGGAATTTCCCTAATAATACCGTAAATAACTTAGAAGATGAAGATCCATTATACTTGAGTCCACCCTTGATAGGATAAATGTGATTCACTGGGGATCGCATCTAGCAGGAACTAGTAAAGGAGCTAGAAATAGATATATCAAGGAAGATATGGAAAGAGTATTTTCTATCCAAGAAGGGTTCCCGTTTAGAAATCCGAGGCTTATTATACAGATGCCAAATTTTTTCATCACTCCATAAGAGCTCAAAAAAGGATTTCGTCATCCCATAATGAACCCCTTATAATCACTACTCAAATCGGGCTTTCTATAGTGTGCAAGATTATGGTAGACACTGGAAGTGCAGTCAATGTTATCTTCAAGCATGCCTTTTATCAGATGGGCATTCCTAAAGATAAGCTAGAGCCTAGTCTTGAACCTATTTTTGGGTTCAATAACAAAGGGTCAACTCTGGTAGGGCAAGTAAGTTGCTAGTACAAATGGGAGAACCACCATGCTGCAAAATATTTGAGACTCGTTTTGTGATCATCAATCAACCATCATATTTCAGTGCATTCTTTGGTTGCCTTGCGTTGGATGAGGTGGATGCATTTGTCTCACTGAAATATCTGATGGTGAAATTCTTAACTAAAATAGGTTAGGGTACTATTCGAGGAGAACAATTTAGCTCCTATGAAATGTATTTTTCCACTCTTGATAAGTATAAAAAGGAGTATTCTTATGATTCCTATACTATTTTTTAGCCTTTAGATGTTGGATTTTTACATCCGACATTTGAAGCAAAAATAAGGTCTAATAAAATAAATAAACGTGTGTTTGAAAGGTACATCTCATCTGGGAGTAGGAGGAAGAGGACCGATACTAATTCTATATTAGAAAGCTAGATCATTAAAGAATTAGATTGCCGAGGAGAAATGGAGAGGATAAAGCCTACAGAGGATCTTGAGGAGATATGTATAGGTCCAACTTATTAGGCCAGGATAGTTAGAGTGGAAAGAAGTTCAAGGACAACTTGATAGCAGAGTTAATTCAATTTCTTAAAGCTGATAGGGACATATTTGCGTCGATTTATTCAGATATGATTGGGATCAATCCATCAGTTATATGCCATGCACTAAATATTGATCCAAAAGTGACCCCCATCCGACAAAAAAGATGCAATTCGATAAGGTTCGATACGATGCCTTGAAAGAAGAAGTTAAAACGCTGCTTGAAAATGGATTCATAGTTTTATTGTATCCAAAATGGCTAGCAAACCTAATGTTGGTAAAAAAGGCAAATGGCAAATGGAGAATATGTGTCGATTACACTGATACGTACAAAGCATGCATGAAAGATTATTATCCATTACCTAGAATAGACCGATTAGTCGATGCAACTAGAGGTCATAAGCTATTGTCTCTCATGGATGCTTATTCAAGGTATGATCAAATACCCATGTTCAAAACAGACGAAGAGCATACAAGCTTCATTACCGATTAGGTAACTTTCTGTTATAAAGCAATGCCTTTTGGATTGAAGAATGCTAGAGCTACTTATTAGAGATTGGTCAATAGAATGTTGAAAGAGCAGTTTGGATGAAATATGAAGTTTATATGGATGATATGCTAGTAAGGTCTCATGAAACTGAGAATCACCTTAAGGATCTTAAAGAAATGTTTGAAGTATTATGAAGATATCAAATGAGACTGAATCTTCAGAAATGTTCTTTTGTAGTTCATTGCGGAAATCCTTAGGTAATATCGTTAGTGCACAAGGAAGCGAAGCCAGTCCTAGACCAGATCCAAGCTATCAAAGACAAGGTAGAGCCTAAAACCAGCAAAAATGTAACGAGTTTGAATGGTATACTTGCAGCCCTAAGCAAATTCATCTCCAAAGCAACCGATAAATGCATCCCTTCTTCAATGTGATTAAGAAAAGAAAGAACTTTGAGTGAGAGAAGATTGGAAGAAATCTTTCCAAGAATTAAAAAATTATTTAGAAAGGCCACCAATATTATCCAGCCCCGAGGATGGAGAAAGCCTATATTTATATATGGAAGTTTTAGAACATGCAGTTAGTTCGGTGCTGATTAGAGAAGAAAATGAAACTCAATTTCCCATTTATTATGTAAGCATACGATTGAAGGATGTCGAGGTTCGATATCCAGTCATAGAAAAGCTAGCTTACGGTTTGATACTTACAGCGCAGAAACTCAGAGCGTACTTTCAAGCGCACTCAATCAGAGTATTGACTAACTTTCCACTCAAATAGGTTTTTAGTAAACCCAAGACTTCAGGAAGGCTAGTAAAATGGGGAATTGAATTTAGCTAACATGATATTAAATTTCAGTCATGAAAGCAATTAAAGGGAAGGCGTTAGCAAACTTTATCAACGAATCCACAAACTTTGTTAAGCAACTGCCAGAGAAAGAAAGAGATCAAAGCCCATATGACAACTATTTATGGATGGGGCATAAAATTAGTAGGAAACCGGAGCAAGGTATGTCATAATCACACCCGATGCGCATCGCTTACACTATGCAAGGAAGTTAGGGTTCATAGCAATAAATAAAGTAGCTGAATATGAATCAATGGTGACAGGATTAACTCCGGACTTACAACTTAAAATCCAATGAATTCAAATATTTAGTAACTCTCAACTGATGGTGAATCGGATAAAGCAGATATATCAGAATAAAGATGCCAAACTAGCCATATATGTTAAGAAGGTGTGTAACATCCCGCATTTTTATGTAATTAAACAAAATCAATTTAATTAACATAATTGAAAAATAGAATATAATGTCAAATATATGTATTTAAGAATTAAGGGGTTACTTAGATTTATACAAGCAATGAGTGTGACTAATTGACGCATCAATCAATTAAAAGGGGAATTAATTAAGAGACATAGATGCGTCAATTAGTCAGAGAATATGTCACTTTTATAACATTAATTAATCAAGGAATCTTCTGATAAAGTGAAATGTATGTGGGGAATGAATTAAAGGAAAACATACATATATTAATTTATAATCGACGCAATCAATTAATTAAGAAATTAATTAAAGATATTAAGTAAGCGTCAATTAATAAAAGAGGAAAACTTATATGTCAATTAATTAGGTAATAAATTGGCAGTTTAAATAATACGGCTAATAAATGTGTGATTGAGTGACGCATAGGAATTAATTTGGATATCGTAAAATGGAAAAATGTATCAATTAATTAATTGGCAATCAGTTGAGGGTTTTAAAAGGGGTGTCAGCTAATCAAAGAATATGCCCTTGTTACAATAGCTAATAATGTAAATTAATTAGCTAGAAGAAAACGCCAGTTGTAGGATTATTTGTTTCCAAGTTAAAAAGAAAAAAAAAGAATTGGAATGCGTACAAAAATCAAATGGAGTAATTATGTTTATGACGAAGGTAAGTTAATAAAAAAAAATTAAAACGTATAAGTTTTTTATACAATCAATTAATAGAGGTATTAATTGACGTGTTCAAATAGGTAAGAAATTATAACGTATAAGAATTAATTAATATTGGATATACATATAAATACACACACACGTATATATGTAGTATGTATGTATGTATGTATGATCTAATTAATTGGATAATTAATGACAGAATCTTATTTAGAAGGAAACGTGAATTAATAGGGTCCTATAACAAAGGAATAAATGAATAACATTGGATAATTATATGTTATAAGATAACATAAACAAATCAATAAATGATGACGATGATTGTTTTTAGGGTTAATCGGATGGTTCATGGTTGTTCACTACACCGATAAATTGAACGTAACTTAACCCTTGCCCATAATATTTTCTCTGAATCAGCTGCCATTATTTAAAGAAAACACTTCTACTCTTCTCCCTCTTCCTTTCTCCTCTACCAGTCAAATCTTTCGCCAAACAAAAAATAAAATTAAGCAAGGATATACCTACAAGCAAATCAGAGAATTGTGCAAACAAATCAAGGAATTTACAGTGAATTAAAATGGAGGAAAAGCAGAGAAAAGCATAGCAAATTAAAAGGGATAGAGATTGAAACTAAGGACGACATGTGAGTGGATTTATTTAAATATCTTTTATGTCTAAGATATATTATCGTTAAATTCTCGCTTAGAAAATTTTATTCAATAATTTATCCTATTAGTTAAGTTTTGAACTATAAGGAATCTACAGTTTATTTATAGTATTTGTATTTATTTACATCTATTTCTACATTTTGGATTTCTATACAAGCGTCATTCTTCTTCTATTTTCTCCTTTTTCTTTGTATATGGATTAGAATAGATTAAACGTGAACATGGATTGAATAATTAAGAATACGAAATGAAGGAAATAAGATGTAAAGCAATAAAAGTTTGAGGAATGGAATTACCGTAATAAATTATGTTTAAATAAGAAAAGTTAATTAATCTAATAGCTTGATTTGGGAGTAACTAAAAGGTTAATTGGTTGGTTTAGAAAATAGGATACATTTCTATAATTTAATATTGAAAAGACAACAATGAACGTAATTTCTAGAATAAGAAAAGAAAAAGAGAAATAGTGTAAAATAGATAAAACAATGTATTATACACAATTCTAAAATAGTAAAAGAAATATCCATCAGTTATGGATTATTGTTTATAATATTATTTTATATTAAAATACGAAAATTGATTTCTAAATATATTTTTCATAACCAACCAAATAAAATAGAATTACTTCCTTAAATAGAAGATAATAAAGCAAAGTATGACATGAATAGAGTAAATTATTAGATAAGAACTTGAAGCTGTAAATGATAATGAACCTAGGTCTACATTCACTGTGCAGATTACTTAAGAAAATAGTTATTATGATAAGTGAATTATATAATACAAGAGAATAAAAGAATTTTCTATATCATAATAAAAGAAAGAATATTAGAATAGAAAAGAAATGTTGGATTTATGTATGGACTATAAAAGAAGAGAAAATGGAAATTACAGGTAGAATTATAACATAGTTTATAATTAAGTAATATGGAGAAGCATGTGCAACTTAGTATTTTTGGGCTTCAAGGAAGTATGAGACTTAAAGGGGACGTGAGGATACTCTACGATGGCCCTCTGGGTAAGTCTAACGAAGTTGCACCCCCGGAGGCAGATCTGTAGGTGTTCCATCAAGAGAGTATGTCTTGACTACATTTGCATTGTAGTCCTAACTGTAACATTCCCGAATTTGGAATAAGTTTAATTTGACAATTAATTTAATTTTTGGAATCAAATTGAGAATAAATGTGAATTTTTCCAAATTTAATCAGATATTTGTATATAAAATTATACTTTAAATTGAATTGTGAGATTTAAAATTCGAAAAATAAATATTTTTAATAATATATTAATTATAAATCTAATTGTGAACTAATTTGAAAATTTCCTAAACAAATAAGAATGTATTTTTGTATATGTAAGTAGATGTAACTGAATGTGATATTTCAAAATTAAATAGGGTATGTATTGTAAATAGAAATTTTAATTTGGAAATTTAATAATTAGATTGGAAATAAAATTTGTTTTCTAATTTTAACATGTGTATATAAATATATGATATAATAAATAAATTAGATTTAAATTTTTTTATTAATTAAGAATTATATATGTATGATTATTTATAAATTGTTTTCAATTCATTTTCCTTTATAAATTATATAATTTCAAATGAAGGCTTTAAAACTTACATAGGTATATATCTTTTGAAAATTAATACATGAATTAGAATTGGGTTGTAAAATATAAACAAGATTTAATAGTTAGTTTTATATGTACATAAATATTCAAGTTTTGATATGAAAATATTTTTTTTTAAAGTATAAGATTTAAAACTATATAACATATATTTGTAAATATAACATAGATAAATATGTTTGATAAATTGAAATCAAATAAGGGATAAAAACATGATTTGTAAATAAATTAAAAAGAAGGTCTAAACATAAATTTAAAATTTCTATATATTTGAAACTAATCTTAGTTCTTAATTTTTGTAAATGTGCATTTTGATGTGAAAGACATATAAGTAATTGAAATTATCTTTTGAAAATAAATAAGAAAAAATACATACTTAAAATTGGCTTGTAAATTTATAAATAAAGATTAAGTAAGGTTTAAATTATAAAATTATAAATTTACTTAAGTTAAGGGTTTAAACACAATCTTAAATAACATTGGACATTTGTAAAATAAGGAGACAAGTAGCATTACAAGTGTTAGATTAATATAACTTAGTATTAACAAGTGTTAATATATGATACAAGTGGCAATTTATTTTTATAAAATTTAATAAAAGTTTATTAGAAGAAAACAATGCATGTTTTCTCAGATTTCAAATCTGGAAAACATAAGCCAGGAAATCAAACACAAAACTAAGAAACAAATCAGAATAAAAAAAAAATCAAAACTTGAAGCTATGCAAAAGAAAGGCCAAAACCAGAAAGACTAAACTCAGTAAAGCAAAGATTCAACATATTCAATCAAGTAGCAGATTCAAAGTCTTCAATCTGGGAAAGGAGAATTAAAACTATTTTTTTTTTCAAAAGCATTAGTTTTAGAAACAACAGATCTTTCAACTGAAGCTAAGTAGTTGCTGTTCATGGATCAAAACCAATTTCCAGTTCCAGATTTAAATTCTGCTTCTCCGCTCTGTGCAAACAGGGGAGCAAACTTACTTATCTTTGTTCTTGTTTTTCTTTGTTTTGATGTTTGTGATTTATGATGATATGGAATGTTGCCTAGCTGTTGAATTCACTTGCATACTGTATACATATATATAGGAGAGCTAAATCATGTGTATACAGGCATATATGTCTGTTCTCATGGTTACAAGCTAGAAATTTATTTCAAGAATAGACATCTCACAATCTATACGAATTTGATTTATAGCTATTAAACAAAAGATGATTTAAATAGGACAATATCCATGTTAAAAACAAATCCAAGCTTTTATATTGTGAATTCACTTCAAGAATGAGGAAAATAGTGACATTTTAAACTTCATCGAAAATCTTGACTTGAAAAATTCATGTTTTCAAGTATACAAATTGGTTTGTTGGCAAAATCTATGAATTTTAAAATTAAAATCATGATTTTTAAGCTCGAATTTCAAGTGAAATTTCATGATGAACGGTAACTACATTTTGATCAGTTTCCGGTGAACCGCGTCGTAGTGGGTGATGAAATTCAGGGTGAAGGAAGCTGGCACGTATGGGATCGTGGGAAAAATGCAAGAATTTTTTTATGCAGTACGGTTGGAGTTATGAATCGATTTAGGGTTTAACGACCTTATTTAGTCGACGTTGGGTTTGAGAAGTTTGCATCGTCAACAAGAAATTCTGGGCGATCGCGATGGGGGGAGGTGGATCGTCGAAGTGTGGCGAAGCTTCGGCTAGGTTCGCGACGGTTCTGGGGTCATGGTTGGCGAATACGAGTGGTTTACTGGCGACTGGTTTTGTTTCAGTGTGAGTCAAAATTGCCAAATTTCGAACGACGGCGAAATCAGGTAAATTGGGTGGTCGGAGTTGTTGCTAGGGTCGTAGGTGACCTGTTGGGGGACTCGGCGACAACCAGTGATGGTCGAAGTGAAGGTGCACGTGCACGGTTCATATTGGTGCACCCGGGTTTGAAGCAGTATTTGAAGGAAGACGAAGACAAAGGGGACCTCAAGGGTGGCGACTCGGGGAATTCGTGGATTTGCTCGAAGCATACTGGGTCGCGCATGGGTCGAAGTCGTACTCGAAGGAATGTCAATTGTGGCTCGGGTTTTTTATATTGGGTTTATTATGATAAGGTTTCCAGGTTTTCAAATTGCAAGAGAAACATGTTTTTCCAGGTTTGGAATTGTAGTAAAATGAATTTTAAATCCTTTCTTTGTCAATGATAATAAAAGTTTTATACTAAATATAGAATAATTTAAGGTCTTTTATAAATTAAGCTAAAATGTTTAATGCTTGATTGTTTAAAATAAATTCATAAGTTTATTTAATTAAAAGATGATAGTTTTAAATCAACTTAAAGGATTTTAAGTTAGTTCATATGATAACTTAATTTTCAAGGTTTATTTAAATAAAACTTTAAAGGGATAAATGGTTTATTTTAAAACGATGTTTTGATTATAGGGGAACTTAAAGGTTTGAAATTGAATTATTTGATTAATTTATGAAGAGGATTAAGAAATGATGATAAATTGTAGAGTAGTTAATCAATATAATAAATTAAGCACAATTAATAAAAGGATAATCATTTAATGATTTAACAATGATTAATTGAGGGGTTAATTAATTAATTAATTAAAGATAATTAATTAAAGGATAATTGAATAATTAAAGGTTAATTATTTAAAATAAAGAGTTAATTATCTAATGATTAAATATTGATTAATTTGTTAATCAAATTTGATTTAAAATTAATTAGTAAAGGTTAATTAATTCATTAATTAATGTTGATTAATTAATAGTTAATGGATTAATTAATTTATAAATTGAGGTTAATTAACAAATAATTAAAGGGTAATTAATCAACATAAACTGTAATTAATTAATGTTAATCAACCAGAATTAGTGGTTAATCTAGTTTTTAATTAATCAAACGATCAATTAACCTTATTATGGATGATTATCTTCTATTGAATGCTGTGATTTGCTTTGATGTGTAATGCTTTGTGATTTTAATTGTTTAAATTCATGCTGTGATAGATGTAAATTATTTATTCATAATGCATTCATATTTTTCTATTTGTGATCCTATGAATATAGATAAGCGTTATAGGATATACTGCTTATCGATATTGTTATGATTGAATCTATGGTGTGATTGATGTTGTTGCACCATTGTGTAAAACCCCTGGACCACACTATACACACACAAATATGGATTGCACGTGGAAATCGGTTAAGTCACAGATTTTTAAAATGGTTTTGAATTTGAATTTTATATCCAAATGATTTTGGAAATGGATTGGGTTTAAAGTGAAAAACCTTTGAGAAAGTGTTTTAAAAATGAAAGTTATTTTGAATAACTTAATATGGATTTGAAATTTGAATAATTTGATTCAAATTGGAATTCAATGTCTGAAATTAAATTCTATGTTTGGTATTATGACGTAAAAAGGTTATACAAGCTATAAATGTGTTTATATGGGTTTTTAAAACCGTTTTTAAAAGTATGGTTTTGAGAATTTGAATTTAACCCAATTTTATATTTGAAAGGCCTTAACCCATGCAAATATAATCAGGTTTTTCGAAACGGGAACAAGTGATTTCAAAAAAAAATGTAATAATAACTTTATATAAGGAAAGGATTTCCGAATTATGATGAAAAGATTTCAAGTTTGAAATCGAATGGCTTTGAAAGTAATGAATGAACCTTTGGGAATGATTTTTGAAATCTATGAATTAAATCTTTAATTGGATGAGTTAATCCAATTTGAAAAGAGAAATCGTTTTGAAAAGCTATAAATGAATCTTTGTTAAAGATTGGTGAAGTTTATTTTCAAATTGAAAAAGGATCTGAAAAACGTATCTTTTGTATAAAGGATTTGAATTTGAAAGATATTAATGAATCTTTGCGAAAGATTGGTAAACTTTGTGAAGTGAATCTTTTGTTCAAAAGATTTGTAAATGGTAATTTGTTTAACCATTTGAAAGAAAAGTTTTGGGTAATAAGTTGTGACTTAAATGAGATCCCATATCCATATGTTTTTAAATATTGCGCTCATTATTCGGTTTAGCCGGGAGAGGAACTTGTGTCATATAACACATTCCGAATAGTGATACGACGTTATGGATAGCAATTGAAGACCGGTGGTGAAGATCGGATATTTTCGAAAACGAAAGGATTTTTTGTCGAATGTCTCTGCATCGGCTGATCCCCGGTATAGAGATTTGAGCACCCATTGTGATGGGGAGTCCGGACGTGATTAGGAATTATCCGGATTTGCAAGGACTTCTTCGGAAGTGCCTTCGGTTCTGTTCGAACCCGGAACAGACTTGTATGGATGTGTGTCTGACGTTACACTTTGAGATGTGAAGCTGGTTTCTATCAAATACATTTCTGTTTGGTAGCGGAGATTTATTCTCTTAGCTTAACACCCTTCTCTGAGACGTACGAGCTCAGAGGTTATGTAGTTGATGGTTATTAGTGATACATTCCCAATTTGGTAATGTGGCATACGAAGTGTTGCCGATCATTTGTTAATCAAAGCAAGGCTTTGTGAAAAGCGTAGCTTTGTGGACGAGACTGCATCAGGACCTCACACCCAGGAAATGGTCGAAACAGGAAAGATGCAGCAAGGTTTTAGGGGTCATGCCCCTAGGGTATGTCCATTTCTTCTGGATGGAGGTGATATCATGGTATGGAGCCCAGATATTTAACCTATGTGGTTACTGCAAATACATTACTTTGTGATTGTTGGTATCGAGCGCTCGGATAAAGGTTGGTTGCGACCGAGAATGGAATATCTTAGGTGATACTCCCGGGTCGGGGGTACGCCGTCCTTGTGTTGGCAGAGAACTGAGGGATGGTTCTTGGGGCATCCCTCTAGAGGCATACCCATGTGGCAATGGGAAGTTCCTTGGCCTGACCATTTGTTGGAAAACCCAAAGAAACAATACGCTCCCTGTACGGTTTGAGTTGTATAACCTGCCATGGAATGTGGCGGTAACCTGCTATCGAACATGGTAGCTATAGTAGACATACGACGAAATGTTGTATGCTGACTAAGATTAATATTATACTTTCGAAATGTTTTCCACTATGCGCTAATAATAATATCAAAATGGTTTTCGCGTATCAAGCATGTTTGACTATCATCAGGAGAAATCTCCTCCAATTCTACGTTTGCATGGTGTGTGTGGCGAGAGGCTTTATGGTAGGTTCAATTTCTAAAAAAGCATTGCGGATTTCAAATTTAAATTCTTTTGTTTGTTTTTAAAGATGAACTGCTTTTCATTTGCTCATACCAGTCCCATGACTGACCCAGAGTTTATTGTGTCCTTCCTAAACTCTGGGTGCCCATTATTTTCCACACGGGTAGTCTAGAGTTGGGTTTTCAGATAATCAAGTAATAGGTGTATATTGATAGCCTTCGAAGTGTTTGGATTGGAAGCTTTCAGTCTTTGGGATCTTCTTCAGTCTTGGACGACTGACCTTGCTCATCTGGGTGAAACGAGATGGTGGTTTGAGCTAATTCTGGATTGGTGCTTTGGAGTTAGAGTTGCTATTTGGAGTTCTTTTGGTTCCGCTGCTATATCATATTGTTATTCCGCTGTAGCATTGTTATCTTGTATCTATGATATTGATTCATATTGTATCATTGTTGTATCGAATGTTGTATATCAATGATATTCATTTCTTTTTCTTCCGCCGTGTTGTTATACTTAATGTGTTATAAGCTTCGGCGAACTAGATTCGACGTTTGGATCTGCGGTATTGGAATACGAGTGTCGTATTCGGTGTCGATTTTCGAAGGTCGAGTCAGGGTCGTCACACTAACGATGTAGACCTTTATAGGCATCCATAAGGGCTTGGTGTTCGGATTAGGGTATTCATATGTCCAGTACTTGCAAGTAAGTTTAAGGATAGTCGCATGCGGATATCGGCCAGCATCAAGACCAAGAGAACTTTCAGGAAAGACTAGAGTTAAACCAATAGCCAATGATTCTTTCACTATCGAGACATTGGATGAAGGGCACCGCCATTTGGATGTTAGATTGTTTATAGTAGGGCACGACCACTTAACTCTTTAGAAGTCTTTCGGTTTGTTGAAGGGTGGCTGCGTAGGGCCATAGCCACGATGAAAAAGAGATAGACCAACTAGAATATCTGTATTGTAGGCCTAACGAAGCAGTCCTTTACAGATATAGAAAATCCTCGACTGAATTTCATACAAGATACAACTTGTTGGCGGAATTTATATAGTAGACATAACGATTACATAGTCCTCAATGTACGCACTGGGTGATACATTGTAGATGTCCAAGCATTGGCATAGACTAGTGTGGATACGATTTACATTTTCATAGTAAGTAGTAGAACGTCTGTATTGTAGGCCTTATGAAGCAGTCCTTTACATGTGTAGCTACAGAACGCTCGCGGAGCAAGATGATGGAGTATCTATATTGTAGGCCTTACGAAGCAGTCCTTTACAGATATAACTACGGAGCAAGACGATAGAGCCCTTTTCGAGGGGGATACGGAATGTACCATGGGTGGTACCTAGGACCAATATGGTCATTGTGCATATAACTACATATATGTATATATTAGTTATTAGGTTTTAATCTACTATGGAGTAGATGGGCACACTTCACGAACAAAGGCCAGAGTATTGTAACCTAATGAATCTAATATAAGATTAAATGGAAATAAAATGATATACGTAGAATTAAGACTAGAAGTATATAATTTATTCATTCAACAGAACTTCTATTCTGACCCCTCCTCATAACATCATACAGGTTAGGTAGATGACAAAGACATCTCAGCTTTATGACACTCGTTTAGAAAGTGTTATTATTTGGGTGAGTATTTACTTACTATTATATTTTAGTCAATCCCGCTGTAAGATAAAGATATTGAGCTCTGATATATTTGTCTTTGCCTATTCGCAGGATACCAGGTACCCAACTCGAGCTTCAATGGTCTTGGGTTTTAGCATTTTTGCGGAAAATCCGGACTACTGGAATTCAGGTTGTTACATTTGGTATCAGAGCCTAGGTTTAGGATTCCTACGTAGATAGTGAGCGAACATATTTGTATTTTTGAATAAAATATAAATATATTATGTACTAAAATCCAAATAGTCCTCAACCATAGATTTCACATATGGAAAGTTTTTAGAAGTATGTTTATGCATTGTTTGCCAGTTGGGTTTGGATGACCCAAGTATTTAGAGCCCTATGTTAATACCGATTTATAGCATACAAATAAGTCATGTTTTTAGATAAAATTTGTATCCGTATGTTTTAGGAAGTGGGGAAGTTCCTTAGGGATAGTAGGGAGAGTGTTTTTATTTTGAAAGAATAAGAGGTTTTAGTATGAAGAAAATCCACTTTATGTCTAACCCAATAAAAATGAAACTATTGAAAAAGTTGAAAATATAGTTTTTAATATATTTAAGGAATTAAATACTGGGATTGTGAAAAAAATAAGTGGCATGAAATTTGAATTGGCTTTTATAGGATGGTGCTAAAAGCAAAATTCTTTTTGAAGAATTATAGAGCATGTATAGCTCGCTATTTTTTTATAGGTAAACAAAGGTTTTAAATATAAAAACCTAGAGTTTGTTAAGTATCGAAAGCGTAGGTTAAACATTTATTATTGTAATAAATGTTTTCAGTAAATATAAAGGAATCATAGACCATGACACTATTGTTATAATAGGTGACTCCCAAAGTAAATGTTTTTACATAGCATACGGGATATTAATATTTATTTTTATCGAATCCGCATATTAGTATTTTTGGGTTGTAGTAACGGTGTTTTACGCAACAACTTTTTTGACCCAAATGAGTTTTGAAGATAATTTCTAAAGTGGTTTATGTACACTTATTATTTAAATAAGCACATGAAAATATTTTCTAGTTATAAAGATGTTTTAAAAATGAGTTATTTTGAAAAATAACATACGATAAATTAATGAATTTAGTAGGAAATATCTTATTTAAGTAAATATAGACTAAACATACCTTAATCTATTGGAATGAAATGAAGAATGATATAATTATCTACGAATCACAAATAAAGATGTTTAGTGCAAGCTATAAGGAATACGTGAAAGAGACATACAAGGTATGGAAAACACCATTTTTGTATAGGCTATTTCGATAAAATATAAAATAAATTCCTTATAATTTCACATAAACATAAAATCCTCCTTTAAAGGATTCATAGATGGTTTTAGCTTAATGATTTCTCATAAGAGAAAATAATTCTAATACATTAAGGTATAAAACCATTAAGTTTAGTAAGTTAGTAACATCTTCAAGGTTAAGTAACTGGGAGAGTAGGAAAGTTAAGAGATTTTTGATAAAATAATTGTTCTTAGTTACTTAAGTTTAAGTAAATTTGAAAATCTATGAAAAAAAGAAGGATATTTTGAAAAATGTGAGGACATTTTTTTTTTGAAATCATTAAAAATGAAAAATGTTTTAAGAACAAGCAAGACATGTTTTAAAGAAAGAAGGTTTGGTGGAAAAGAGAATAATGTTTTCTGGAAAGATAAAATTTTGAGTAACCCAGTACCTTTAAATTTAACAAAAAACTTCAAAACAACACTTTCAAAGGCAAGAATTTTAGGATTTGACGTTTCAAAAATTTAGAAGCTTTAATTTTTGAAGTAAAATGATGGATAAACTGAACCAGACTTCTAAATATAGAGTAGATAGAAATAATTTCCTAGGTATAACGGGAAAATTACAAGGCTATAGTAGTAATTACTCCTAGTAGTAAAAAAAAGGTCCCGTAAGGTGTATAAGGCACTAGCGAAAACCTAAAAATATTGCTTCATTTGTGTCGACTATAGAAGAATAGTGAAGTGATATTAGTAAGATAGTTAGACACACGTGGTTGGAAAGTAGACCTTAGTTGGGAAAAAATGAAGGGTAAAGAGAAAATTTCTCCAAGCTTAGTTGCATTTTTAGATAGAGACTGCATAGATTGAGACCCCTATCTATTGCAGTAAATGAGGCTTAGTTATTCCTTTTTGAGCATGAAGTAGAAGAAATGATTAGATCTGGTTCTTCATGAGTAATACAACGTATGTTGGTAACAAGTAATAGACCGTAGGAGGATCATATGAGTTACTTGGATTCCTATAGTAGGGCCATTCTTTGTCAATATGGACATGGTTCTAAACCTCCCTGCCCTAGATGATAGCCGCGCTTAGTTGCTGTATAAAAAAGGGTAATAGCATAATAATGTAACTAGAAGGAAAATAACAAATTTAAAGAAAGTGATAGAAACGTCAACATAAAATTTTTAAAAGAGATATTTTCTTATGTAAACTATGCTTCGGGAAGTAAATAATTTTTTCTAGAATAGTAGCCTAAATCCCAAGTGCGGAGGAAGATGTGTGCAAAAGAAAATCGAAGAAATATGAATTTTTTCGTTTTCTACCTGCTTTCTAACATTTGAGATCGAATTGAGAAAATTAGATCTTTCTAAAATTCGAATATTTAAAGTTATATGGTAGGGTTTGGATGCAAAATTCATTGAACTACACCCCAATTCAATAGGAGTGTGGGAAAAATTGGATGAATAGTGTTTTAAATTTTCAAAAGATTGCATTCATATAGAAATTGCAAGTATATTTTGGATGTGTGTATCATGTTTTAAAATAAATTTTTAAAGAAGCAAAGCATTCATATAGGAGGTACCGTTTAGAAATTCATGTTCATGCACATATTTTGTATTGAATAACACTTTTGCACAAGAGCACGTGTGGTCGAAAAATTGGATGTACAAAAAATGGATGTGATTGATGCGAGGAATCACATAATTTTACCCGTGTCGAGTTTCTTGGACGAAATTTCCTAATGGGTGGGAGAATGTAACACCCCTCATAAAGGGTGTGAATTAGTCAAAGAGTATGCCCTTGTTACAATAGCTAATAATGTAAATTAATTAGCTAGAAGAAAATATCTGTTATATGATTATTTGTTTCCAAGTTAAAAAGGAAAAAAAGAATCGGAATACGTACAAAAATCAAACAGATTAATTAAGTTTATGATGAAGGTAAGTTAGTAAGAACAAATTAAATAGTATAACTTCTATATACAATCAATTAATAGAGGTATTAATTGACATGTACAAATAGGTAAGAAATTATAACGTATAAGAATCAATTAATATTGGATATACATATACATATACATATACATATACATATACATATACATATACATATACATATATGATCTAATTAATCTGATAATTAACGAGAGATTCTTATTTAGAAGGAAATGTGAATTAATAGGGTCCTATAATAAAGGAATAAATGAATAACATTAGAGAATTAACGTTATAAGCTAACGTAAACAAATCAATAAATGATGGTGAGGTTGTTTTTAGGGTTAATCGGATGGTTCATAGCTGTTCACTACACCTCTAAGTTGAACGTAACTTAACCCTTGCCCAAAATATTTTCTCAGAATCAGCTGCTGCCATTTAAAGAAAACTCCTCTTCTCTTCTCCCTCTTCCTTTCTCCTCTATAAATCAACTCTTTCGCAAAACAGAAAATAAAATTAAGCAAGGATATACATACAAGTAAATCAGATAATTGCGCAAACAAATCAGGGAATTTACAGCGAATTAAAAAGTAGAAAAGCGGAGAAAAGCGTAGCAAATTAAAAAGGATAGAGATTGAAGCTAAGGACGACATGAGTGGATTTATTCATATGTCTTTTAATTTTAAGATATATTATTGTTAAATTCCCGTTTAGATAATTTTATTCAATAATTAATTCTATTAATTAAGTTATGCTGAACTATAAGAATTTACAGTTTATTTGCAGTACTAATATTTATTTACATTTGTTTCTACATTTAGGATTTCTATGCAAGCGTCATTCTTTTTCTATATTCTCCTCTTTCTTCGCATATGGATTAGAATAGATTAAACGTGAATATGGATTAAATAATTAAGAATACTGAAATGAAGGAAATAAGATGTAAAGTGATAAAAGTTTGAGAAATGGAATTACTATAATAAATTACGTTAAAATGAGAAAAGTTATTTAATCTAATAATTGGATTTGGGAGTAACCAAAGGTTAATTGGTTGGTTTAAAAAATATGATACATTTCTATAATTTAATATTGAAAAGACAACAATGAACGTAATTGCTAGAATAAAAAAGAAAGAAAAAGAGAATTAGTGTGAAAAAGAGAAACCATTGTATTTTACATTCCAAAATAGTAAAAGAAATATCTAGCAGTTATGGATTATTGTTTATAGTATTATTTTATATTAAAATATGGAAATGGATTTTTAAATATAGTTTTCATAACCAACCAAATAAAATAGAATTACTTCCTAAAATAGAAGATAATAAAGCAAAGTATGACATGAATAGAGTAAATTATTAGATAAGAACTTGAAGCTGTAAACGATAATGAACCTAGGTTTGCTTTCACGATGTAGACTATTTAAGAAGATAGTTATTATGATAAGTGAATAAAATAATATTCTACATCATAATAACAAAAGGCAGATTAGAATAGAAAAGAAACGCTGGAATTACGTACGGACTATAAAAGAAGAGAAAATGACAATTGCAGATAGAATTATAACATAGGTTATAATTAAGTAATAAGAACGGAAAAGCTTATTTTGAGACTTTGAATAAATTAGTGAGCAATAATAATGGTAGAAGCTTATTTAAATAATTTATATTAAGTCAATAAGCAAATAAAGAAGGAATGATAAAAGAGACTTATTTTAATAAACTTAAGATTTATATTACGTTAAATAAGCAAGATAATGAATGTGGCTCATGCCAACAGCATTCCCTATTAAATAAATGGAAATCTCACAATAGATAGAGGTGAGACGAGGGCAGAATATGCTAATTAGGGTATATAAGTAGCCAACATAATAAGAAAGTAAACTAAATGCAAATTAAAAGATTAGACTTAGGGTCTAATAAAAGAATTAAGATGCGTTTGGAGTAGTCCAAAGGATGAAGCGTCTAACGAAGCAGTTAATCAAGTATTTCAGAAATGAAGAAGCATTTCCAACTTAGTATTTTTATGCTTCAAGGAAGTACAAGACTTCAATGGGATATGATCATACTCTAGGATGGCCCTTTGGGTAGGCTTAACGAAGCTGCACCCCCAAAGGCAGCTCTGTAAGTATTCCATCAAGAGAGTATGCCTTAACTACATTGGCATTGTTGGCCCAACGAAGCAGACCTTTGTAGGCAGTCAGAAGGCCTTGGTGTTCGGAGTAGGGTATTTGTATATCCAGTACTTGCAAGTAAGTTTAAGGATAGTCGCATGCGGATATCGGCCAACATCAAGACCAAGAGCAATTTCGGGAAAGACTAGAGTTAAACCCATAGCCAATGATTCTTTCACTATCGGAACATTGGATGAGGGGCACGACCATTTGGATGTTAGATTGTTTGCAACAGGGCATGACCACTTAACTCTTTAGACGTCTTTTGGCTAGTTGATGGGTGGCTGCGTAGGGCCATAGCCACAATGAAAAAGAGACAAACCAACTAGAATATCTATATTGTAAGCCTAACGAAGCAGTCCTTTACAGATATAGAAAATTCCCGACTGAATTCTGTACAAGATACACCTTATTGTCAAGATTTAGATAGTAGACAGAATGATTACGTAGTCCTCAATATACACACTAGGTGGTACATTGTGGATGTCCAAGCATTGGCATAGACTAGTGTGGACGCGATTTGCGTTTTCATAGTATGTAGAGGAACATCTGTATTGTATCTTATGAAGAAGTCCTTTACAGATGTAGCTACAGAATGCTCGCGGAGTAAGACGATGGAGAATTTGTATTGTAGGCCTTACGAAACCGTCCTTTACAGATATAACTATGGAGTAAGACGATGGAGCCCTTTTCGAGGAGGATACGAAAGGTACCATGGGTAATACCTAGGACCAATATGGTCATTGGGCATATAGGTGTATATATATATATATATATATATATATATATATATATATTAGTTATTAGGTTGTAATCTACTATGTAGAAGATGGGCACGGTTCATGAACTGAGGCTAGAGTTTTGTAACCTAATGAACCTAATATAAGAGTAAATGGAAATAAAACGATATACGTAGAATTAAGCCTAGAAGTATATAATTTATTCATTCACCAGAACTTTTGTTCTGACCCCTCCTCGTAACATCCTACAAGTTAGATAGATGGCAAGACTTCTCAGCTTTATGACACTTTCTTAGAAAGTGTTATTATTTGGGTGAGTATTTACTATTATATTTTAGTCAATCCCACAGCGAGATAAATTGTTGAGCTGTAACATGTTTGTATTTGCCTATTTGCAGGATACTAGGTATCCAACTCGGGCTTCAGTGGTCTTGGGTTTTAGCATTTTTGCGAAAAATCCGGACCACTGGAATCCTGGCTATTACATTTGGTATCAAAGCCTAGGTTTAGGATTCCTACGTAGATAGTTTGTGAACGTATTTGTGTTTTTGAATAAAATATAAATATATTACGTACTAAAATCCAAATAGTCCCCAACCATAGATTTTAACATATGGAAAGTGTTTAGAAGTATGTTTATGCATAACTGGTTTGTGATGACCTAAGTATGTAGAGCCCTATAGTATTACCGCTTTATAGCATACAAATAAGCCATGTTTTGAGAGAAAATTTGTATCCATATGTTTAAGGAAGTAGGGAAGTTCCTTAGGGATAGTAGGGAGAGTGTTTTTATTCGGGAAGAATAAGAGGTTTTAGTATAAAGAAAATCCACTTTATGTCTAACCCAATAAAAAGGAAACTTTTGAATTAAGAAAATTGAAAAATATAACTGTTAATATATTTGAGGAAGTAAATATTAGGTTTTTGAAAAAAAATAAGTGGTATGAAATTTAAATTGGTTTTTGTAGGATGTAAATTCTGTTAAAAGTACGATTCTTTTTGACGAATTATAGAGCATGTATAGCTCGCTAGTTTCTTTGTAGATAAACAAAGATTTTAAATATAAAAACCTTGGGTGCTAAGTATCAAAGGCGTAGGTTAGACATTTATTGTTGTAATAAATGTTTTCAGTAAAAATAGAGGAAGCATAGACTATGACACTATTGTTATAGTAGGTGACCCCCAAAGTAAATCTTTTTACATAGCATACGAGACTTATTAATATTTATTTTAGTTAAATCCGTATATTAGTATTTTTGGGTTGTAGTAACGATGTTTTACACAACATCTGTTTTGACCCAAATGAGTTTTGAAGATAATTTCTAAAGTGGTTTGTAGGTACACTTATTATTTAAATAAGCACACGAAAATATTTTCTAGTTATAAAGAAGTTTTAAAAATGAGCTGTTTTGAAAAATAATATACGATAAATTTATGAATTTAGTAGGAAATATCTTATGTAAGTAAATATAGAGTGAACATACCTTTATCTATTGGAATGAAATGTATAATGATATGATTTTCTTTGAATCACAAATAAAGATGTTTAGTGCAAGCTATAAGGAATACGTGAAAGAAACATACAAGGTATAGAAAGCACCATATTTTGTATAGCCTATTTCGATAAAATATAAAATAAATTCTTTATAATTTCACGTAAATATGAAATTCTCCTTTAAAGGGTTCACAGAAGATTTTAGCGTTAATGGTTTCTCATGAGAGAAAGTAATTCCAATACATTAAGGTACAAAACCATTAAGTGTAGTAAGTTAGTAACTCCTTCAAGGTTAAATAATTGGAAAAGTAGGAAAATTAAGAGATTTTGCATAAAATAATTGTTCTTATTTACTCTAGTTTTAGCAAATTTGAAAATCTATAAAAAATAAGAAGGATATTTTGAAAAATATGAAGGCCTTTTTTTATTTAAGTCAAGAAAAAAGAAAAATGTTTTAAGAACAATCAAGGCATATTTTAAAGAAAGATGGTTTGGCAGAAAATTAAATAATTTTGTTTGGAAAGATAAAAGTTTAAGTAACCCAGTACCTTTGAATTTAACAAAAAACTTCAAAATAACACTTTCAAAGGCAAGAATTTTAGGATTTGATGTTTCAAAATTTTAGAAGCTTTAATTTTGAAGTAAAATGATAGATACCAAACTGAACCTTTCTTTTTAATATGGAGTAGATAGAAATCATTTCCTAGGTGTAACGGGAAAAGTACATGGCTATAGTAGTAATTACTTCAGTAGTAAAAAAAAGTTTACGTAAGGTGTATAGGGCACTAGTGAAAACCTAGTAATGTTGCTTAATGTGTGTAGACTATACAAGAATAGTGAAGTTATATTAGTAAGATAGTAAGACACATGTGGTTGAAAAAGTTGACCTTAGTTGGGGAAAAATGTAGGGTAAAGAGAAAATTTCCCCAAGCTTTGTTGCCTTTTCAGATAGAGACAACATAGATTGAAACCCTTATCCATTGCAGTAAATGAGACTTAGTTATTCCTTTTTGAGCATGGAATAGAAGAAATGAATAGATCTTATTCTTCATGAGTAATACAACGTATGTTGGTAACAAGTAATAGGCCGTAGGAGGTTCATATGAGTTACTTGGATTCCTAGACTAGGACCTTTCTATGTCAAAGTGGACATGGTCCTAGACCTCCTTGCCCTAGATGATAGCCGTGTTTAGTTGCTGTATATAAAAAAAGAGTAAAAGCATAATAAGATCACTAAAAGGAAAATAACAAAATTTAAAGAAAGCGACAGAAACGTCAATAGAAAAATATAAAAGAGATATTTTCTTATGTAAACTGTGCTTGGGGAAGTAAATAACTTTTTTTAGAATAGTAGCCTAAATCCCAAGTACGGAGAAAGATGTGCGCAAAAGAAAATTCAGAGAAATATGAAGTTTTTCTACTTTCTACCTTCTTTCTGACATAAGAGATCGAATTTAGAAAATTAGATCTTTCTGAAATTCGAATATTTAAAGTTGTATGGTAGGGTTTGGATGCAAAATTTATCGAACTACACCCCTATTTTATAGGAGTACGGGAAAAATTAGATGAAAAGTGTTTGAAATTTTCAAAAGATTGCATTCATATAGAAATTGCAAGTATATTTAGATGTGTGCATCATGTATTAAAAATAAATTTCTAAAGAAGCAAAGCATTCATATAGGAGGTACCACTTAGAAATTCATGTACGTGCATATATTCTGTATTGAATAAAATTTTTGCACAAGAGCACGGGTGGTCGAAAAATTGAACGTCCACAAAATGGATGTGCTTGATGCGAGGAATTACATAATTTTACCCTTGTCGAATTTCGAGGTCAAAATTTCCTAAAGGGTGAGCGAACTTAACACCCCGCATTTTTATGTAATTAAATAAAATCAATTAAAGTAACATAATTGCAAAATGGAATATAAATGTCAAATATATGCATTTATGAATTAAGAGGTTACATAGATTTATGCAAGCAATGAGTGCGTGATTAATTAAGGTATCAATCAATTAAAATGTGAATTAATTAAATGACATAGAGGCGTCAATTAGTCAAAGAATATGTCACTTTCGTAACACTAATTAATTAAGGGATCTTCTAATAAAGGATATGTATGTGGGGAGTAAATTAAACGATAACATACATATATTAATTTTTAATTGGCACAATCAATTAATTAACAAATTAATTAATGGCGTTAAGTGAGCAATAATTAATAAAGGAGGGAAAATTATACGTCAATTAATTGGGTAATGAATTGGTGGTTTAAATATATACAGCTAATAAATGTGTGATTGAGTGACGCATAGGAATTAATCTGGATATCGATTAAAATGGAAAAATGTGTTAGTTAATTAATTGGCAATCGGTTGATCGTTTTAAAAAAGTTGACAATTAATCAAAGGATACGCCCTTGTTATAATAGCTAATAATCTAAATTACTTAGCTAGAAAAAAATGTCGGTTATAGGATTATTTTTTCCAAGTTAAAAAAAGAATTGGAATGCGCACAAAAAACCAATGGAGTAATTAAGTTTATGATGAAGGTAAGTTAATAAGAATAAATTAAAAGTATAACTTTTATATACAATCAAATTAATAGAGGTATTAATTGACATGTTCAAATATGTAAGAAATTATAATGTATACGAATCAAATTAATATTGGATATACATATATACACATATATATGTATGTATGATAAATTTAATTGGATAATTAATGGGAAAATCTTATTTAGAAGGAAACATGAATTAACAGGATCGTATAACAAAGGAATAAAAGAATATTATTGGATAATTATACATTATAAGCTAATGTAAACGAATCAATAAATGATGGTGAGGATTGTTTTTAGGGTTGATCGTATGGTTCATAGTTGTTCACTGCACTTATAAATTGAACATATCTTAAACCTAGCCCGCACTATTTCTCTGAATCAGCTGCTGTCATTTAAAGCAAACTCTTCTTCTCTTCTCCCTATTTCTTTCTCCTTTATCAACCAAATCTTTCCCCAAACAAAAAATAAAATTAAGCAAGGATATACATACAAGAAAATTTGAGAATTGCGCAAACAAATCAGGGAAATTACAGCGAATTAAAAAGGGGGTAAAGCGGAGAAAAGGATAGCAAATTAAAAGGGATAGATATTGAAGCTGAGGACGGCATGTGAGTGAATTTATTTATATGTCTTTTAAGTTTAAAATATATTATCGTTAAATTCCCGTTTAGATAATTTTACTCAGTAATAAATCCTATCAATTAAGTTATCCTGAACTATAAAGAATTTACAATTTATTTACAGTATTAGTATTAATTTACATCTGTTTCTACGTTTTGGAGTTCTATGCAAGCGTCATCTTCTTCTATTTTCTCCTCTTTCTTCGCGTATGGATTAGAGTAGATTAAACGCGAATATTGAATAAATAATTAAGAATACTAAAATAAAGGAAATAAGATGTAAAGTAATAAAACTTTGAGGAATGGAATTATAATAATAAATTACGTTAAAATGAGAAAAGTTAATTAACCTAATAACTGGATTTGGGAGTAACTAAAAGGTTAATTGGTTGGTTTAGAAAATAGGACATATTTCTATAATTTAATATTGAAAAGACAATAATGAACATAATTTCTAGAATAAAAGAAAGAAAAAGAGAATTATTGTAAAATAGAGAAACCATAATATTTTACACAATTCCAAAATAGTAAAAGAAATATCTAGTAGTTACGAATTATTGTTTATAGTATTATTTAATATTAAAATATAAAAAAGGATTTTAAATATAGTTTTCATAAACAATCAAATAAAATAGAATTAATTCCTAGAATAGAAGATAATAAAGCAAAGTATGACACGAACAAGTGAATAATTAGATAAGAACTTGAAGGTGTAACCAATAATGAACCTAGTCTACATTCACCGCGTAGACTATTTAAAAAGATAGTAATTATGATAAGTGAATCATATAATATAAGAGAGTAAAAGAATATTCTATATTATAACAAAAGAAGGCAGATTAGAACAGAAAAGAAATAAGGGAATTATGTACGGACAACAAAAGAAGAGAAAATGCAATTACAGGTAGAATTATGACATAGGTTATAATTAAGTAATTAGAACGGAAAATCTTATTTTGAGAGTTTGAATAAATTAATGAGCAATAATAATGATATAAGCTTATTTAAATAATTTATATTAATTCAATAAGCAAATAAAGCAGGAACGATAAAAGAGGCTTATTTTAATGAAATTAAGATTTATGTTAAGTTAAATAAGCAATAATGAATGTGGCTCATATCAACAACATTCCCTATTAAATAAATGGAAATCTCACAATAGATAGAGGTGAGACAAGGCCAAGTATACGCTAATTAAGGTAAATAAGTAGCCAACAGAATAAGAAAGTAAACTAGATGCAAATTAAAAGATTAGACTTAGGGTCTAATAAAATAATTGAGATGCGTTTGGAGAAGCCTAAATGATGAAGCGTCTAGCGAAGCAGTTCATCACGGATTTCAAAAATGGAGAAGCATGTCCAACTTAGTATTTTTGGCTTCACGGAAGTAGGAGACTTCAACAGGACATGAGGATACTCTAGGATGGCTCTCTGGGTACGCCTAACGAAGCAGCACCCTCGGAGGCAAGTTTATATGTGTTCCATCAAGAGAGCATGCCTTGACTACATTTGCATTGTAGGCCTAACGAAGCAGATCTTTATAGGTAGTCAGAAGAGCTTGGTGTTCAGAGTAGGGTATTCGTATTTCCAGTACTTACAGTAAGTTTAAGGATAGTCGCATGCGGATATCGGCCATTATCAAGACCCAGAGAAATTTCACGAAAGACTAGAGTAAACCAATAGGCCAATGATTTTTTCGCTATCGAGACATTGGATGAGGGGCACCGCCATTTAGATGTTAGATTATTTGTAGTAGGCCACGACCACTTAACTTTTTAGAAGGCTTTCGGTTAGTTGAGGGTGGCTTCGTAGGGCCATAACCACGATGAAAAAGAGATAGACCAACTAGAATATTTTTTTTGTAGGCCTGACGAAGCAGTCCATTATAGATATAGAATATCTCCGACTGAATTTCGTACACCTTGTTAGCAGGATTCTGATAGTAGGCAAAACGATTACATAGTTCTCAATGTACGCACTGGATGGTACATTATGGATGTCCAAGCATTGGCATAGACTAGTGTGGACGCGATTTACATTTTCATAATAAGTAGTGGAGCATCTATATTGTAGGCCTTATGAAGCAGTCCTTTACAGATATAACTACAGAGTAAGACGATGGAGCCCTTTTCGAGGAGGATATGGAGGTCCCATGGGTGGTACTAAGGACCAATTTGGTCATTGGGCATATAGCTACATATCTGTGTGTCTATATATATATATATATTAGTTATTAGGTTTTAATCTATTATGGAGTAGATGGGCATGGTACACGAACAGAGGCCGGAGTTTTGTAGCCTGATGAACCTAATATAAGCATAAATGGAAATAAACGTTATACATAGAATTAAGCCTAGAAGTATATAATTTATTCATTCACTAGAACTTTTGTTTTGATCCCTCCTCATAACATTCTATAGGTTAGGTAGATGGCAATGACTTCTCAGCTTTATGTCACTTGCTTATAAAGTGTTATTATTTGGATGAGTATTTACGTGCTATTATATTTTAGTCAATCCTATTGTGAGATAAATTATTGAGCTCTGATATGTTTGTCTTTGCCTATTTGCAGGATACCAGGTACCCAACTCGGGCTTCATTGGTCTTGGGTTTTAGCATTTTAGCGAAAAATCCAGACCATTGGAATTCGGGTTGTTACAAGGTTCTAAAAATGCTTGCTTTGTTTCAAGATTTTCCTATATACCAAGTTTCAAGGGAAGATAACTCTCAAGAAGATTCATTAGAAAAATTGGCTAGCTCAAAAGGAGCTCCAAAAACCCATATCGTACCAGTAGGATATCTAGAAAATCCTAGTATGGAAGAGGAAATGCCTGAACTAAGGAAGGAACTATCTATTTTAATTAGATCCCAAGCCATGATGCATGTAACGACTTGTAATTTTCGATAAATAAATTTATAAATTAAATAAGTTTTGAAAATTAATGTTGTGAAAAACTAGAAATTTAAGACTTAATAATAATAAAAATAACTAGAACGTAATTTTAATAATGTTAATCTAAGGCAATAGCTGACTATTTGAATGTAATCTCAAGTAATTGAAATTATTGGAAAGTTATAATTGGCTATAAATTGTAAATGAGGAAATAAACTAAATGTTACATTAATTGGTGAAATAATAGGTAATTAGTTGTTATTAGATAAAACAAGTGTTGTGTAAGTAGTTATAACATTTGTTTGTAAATAATAAACTTACAAATGATATTAAATGTAGAAATGGTGACAATTGTTATTTGTTACTAGTTTAATTAATCAATAACAAATAAATGTAATAAATGTTACATTAATGTGAGTTAAGACAATAACTGCAAATGGAGAGTGTAATAAAATGGATAGAAATGTCAATTACATTCATAAGAAATAAATTGATTTAATAATAAAAATGAAACCAAGGTAAATAAAGTTATTAGGACTTTAAATTATAATTAATATCAAAATAAACATAGATTCCATATAATTGAAATATTGCAACTAATATGGTAAAAGATGATATTTTTAGAATATTAATGCAATAAGATGTAAACCAATGTTAACTATGTCCATAAAGTAACGATTGATTGAATAAGAAGATTAAAATCTATTTAAGTCAATTTATTGAAATTAGAATATAATTAATTGGAATTAAATGTAATTAAATATTGTGTTAATGTAAGAAAAGTCGTCAATCGTAGAAAATGAGGATAATAAGATAGAACCTATGTTAATAATTCCACAAGGTGTTGTTTGATTTAATAGTAGGAGTGTAAATCAAAATAAAAGAATAAAAATGAATAAGTTTAGTAAAGGAGTAAACATATGTTTATTTATTTGGAATGTTTGACAGCTGAACGATTGACTGTAGAGATAAGAAACTGTTATTTAGTAAGAAATGTATAATTATTGTTTGTATCCAATAGTATATAAATATGTTTAAATTACTATTAGATAGGAAATAATTGTTCTACTTCTCATTACATTCGTTTAGTCTATTTTGAAACTTAATCAACTGAAAATTATGTAATTGAAAATTTTCAATTAATAGAAGAGAGAATACTAAATTGTAAATTAATAGGTGCAAAATAGCTTATGTTCTGTGAAAATATAAGAAAAGTTTGATTTAATAAAGAAGAACATTTATATCAAATAAAATGAATGTTTCATTCGTGAATGTAGATTTGATTAAATTAAAATAAAGAATAGAATGACTAATTTTAAGGGAAGAAATATATGTTTATTTGAACTGTGTTTTAACTTACAGATTGATTACAAGAATAGGAAAATATTCTATTTTCGTAAATTATTTATTACTCTTGTGTATAAACAACAAATTTATAAACGTATTTACATAAACAAATGTTCTATTTTTCTTCCATTTTAGTTGTCTGTTTTAAAATTTAACTTTTTGTAAGTAGTTGCAATTAATGTAATTGAAATATTTTAATTAAAAGGGAAAGAAAATGTTGATTGCAATTAATAGATTTAATAAAAGAAACACACATTTTGTGTTAAACAAAAAGGGCAATAAAAGATCATTTTGGGAAAAACAAATTGAACGTTTTCATTTTAAGGTAAGTATAATTTTTTTATTATGCGTAGATAAAAACCTAAATGCATACAAATTGTAATATTATTTGAGTTAGTGAAGTTAATTTAGTTACGTTTCAAAAAAATTGAATTTCAAAAGGTTGTGCGACGTACATGGTCCATTCATTTCTTTTGTTATTAATTGTTGCATGAACGTTTTAAAATAGTTACCTTATTATTAATAATTGATCCATTCATTTCTCCTTCTATTTAATACCTGAGCCTAGTCTTTTAGGTTGTATTTAATTCTTGCCACCTCATTTCCACGTATATTTTTTTTTACTTTTCTTTGGTTTCCAAACTTTTCCATTCCTACGTACATTTTCTTGTGCATTATTAATGCCTGAAGCTTTCAAAATAAAACGTGACATTTATTTTTGTCCCTCCACCTTTATTTTCCAATTATAAATAACCTGTTGTTTATTTCTTCATTTGCGTTTTGTTTCTCCTGACACCTCATATTCAAAAGCTCTTATTCTTGCAAATCCAAAAGCTTTCTTTTCTAAAACATGATATTTTTTTTCATTTTCGTACACGTGTTGTCCTCATCTTAAGTGTTCTTCAATATTTTCCTTTAGCCTCATCTTGAGAAAAATTTAAGTATTAAAATTTGTTTTTTAGGCATACTAATTATTATTTTAATAATATTCCTTATAACATGAATATCTTTTGCATATAAAATTTGATTCACGTGTGATTTCTTCTATTGGATTCACATTGAAATTCCAAATAACATGAAATGGATTTAGTTGATTTTGAATATTGTTCAGTTTTTGCGCTTTTTTTGGATTTTATGGGCTAAAATCAAAGGTGAGTGTTTTAGCCCACTCACAACTATTAGATTATCTTATGCTACTTAAATTGAATTTGAGATTTGATTAGAAATGGACTGGTTGATGTTTGGTATATTTAAATGCTCATTCTAGCTAAATCTGATTTTTATTGAATTCAATTTCTGTTTAATTTGACATGAATTTTTAAATTTCCTGTTAATACATGTTATTTATGATCAGTTAATTGTTATTATTTACTTGTTGATCTAAATGATGATTGCGATGGATGTTTTGTGACGACCGAGAATTTTTGGATATTTGAAATTGGAATATTTAATTGATTTTACATATTTAAAGTTAATTTTTAAGTTGAATTTCAAATGTCACTATTTGTTTGGTAGTTAAATTATTGAATTAAAACAACTGAAAATTGGGTAAATTATTGAATCTGAAATTCTAAGCCTGTAAAAAAATAATTGAAGACATGTAAAATTTATAATGATAATACTGAAGGTAATAGAAGTTTTAAAATTAAATTTATAAGTGGTTTGTTTAGTTTTAAAAATATATCGTTTAAAACGATATTTAAAAATAGCTTTCTGGGGCACAGTCTCTGTTTCGACGAAATAAGTTTCATTGGATCCGCAATATTGTATTATTATCGAATTTCAAATTTCATAGCATTTGGAGTTAACGCATGGTCATATGGTTTGTAAACGCACTGAAATCTATGTAGAAATTCAATAATTTGACGGGTCTAAATAATTCACATCCACTTCCCTTCTTTCTTTTCTCCAGCCACCCTACCCAACAGTGTCTTCTGAAACGTGTCACCTACTTTTCTAATCGCGTACAGATGTTCCTGTTCTCCTTTTTATTCTATCGAGAAAGGAAATAAAAGCTTTAAGGAGAAACGATCTCGTTCACAAAGATGAAATGGCCGAACAAAAGTTTAAAAAAGAATATAATAAATTTAAGTCGCGTCCCTCTTATCCTTATGTCATTCAATCGCGTGCTCTTTTCTTTCTGTTCTTCAAATCGAATCTTAATAGTTCGATTCAATGTCTATAAAAAAATGGAAATCGAATCACGTTTCGATCGATTTGTTCGATTATGGGAAACCAGATCGCGAACTTCGTTCCAAGAGACGTAAGCGGGGGGAGAGTCGCAAATCTAGGAGGCTTGAGTGGTGGCAACGCGCGAAGTCAATTGAATGTAGGCAGCGAGTGTCGAACGAAGTTCGAAGGGAAAGGGCCGCAATGGATCTCGTTCGTGGTGGGGAAGGCGTGCCACGTGGAAGTAGTTGGGTCTGCTCCAGTGCGGCATTCAATTTGGGTGACTAGGCTACGATGGAGGAGAGGCGCACGCACCTGGGTTGTGGGGTGGCATGCAAGGGAGAACTCGAGCAGGGTAGGCATGGTGATGGTTTAGTGATGTATTGGTCGATCGATTAGTGAGGTGCATGCGTTTTTATTTCAATTTTAATTGGTAATATCTACAGAAATAGATTAATAATAGTAGTATAATAGGTTTTATAATGTGTAAAACCCGATATTTTCAGCCATTCACATCCACACATGCCGAACTTGAATTGCTCAAAATATCGCATTGTAAATAAATTTGGAGCAAATGAAATACAATCACAGAATCACAGACACAGAAATATCAAAATAACTCGCAGCGGAATATAAAATATATAGTAGTTCATGAAGCTACTATGGCAGAGTCTCAAACCAAATACATAATACAGTCTGAAAACAACATAATAGAAATCCCAAATACATAGAATTTCACTAATGCATGAGATAAACTAGAACAGCTGAAACAGAAAGTAGATATAAATGTATATAAGCAGAAACTCCAGCAAAGACCAGCTCCAGAAAGAGAATCCAAAGCTGTGAATACTCAGGCCGACCCGAGCGTAAAGTAAAACACAAAATACTCGAGTCAGGACAATATATACTTATATAATGTAAACCAACTCATATGAACTGCAGTAGAAATGCACAATAACTTAAAGGACGCTTGGGATCGCCCATCCATTAAGAATCAGTTAAGCTATAAATTAAATACATCCCGTGGTTAAAATTTCAAAATGGTATTTTATACTTCAAAATCAAATATCATTTCAAAATTCAATATTATTCAAAATCCATTTCAAAATATCATATCTTCCAAACCACATTCATTTTTATTTAATTTAAATACTATTACAAAACACATTTCAAAATAGTTTATATTTCAAAACAAATTACTTCATTTTAAATCATAAAATGAAGTTATTATATTTAATAATTAAATTATTAAATTTCCAAAATTTTAGTCTTCTAAAATTCGTTTATGCACTTAATTTATTAAAACAGATGAAAATTCAACTTTTGCAACATTTAGAAATTGCTACAGAAAGTTACATTCAAAACAGTTCAATTTAACAAAAGATAGCATTTAAAAATGCTGTAATATGGTTACGTTAGTTTCAAATAAAACTTAGTTAAATTCAACAAGTATAACATTTACAAAAATGCTATAATAGCCTTTAATTAAACTTAGCCATTTGGTTCATTATTATCAACTACAGCATTTACAAATGCTATATTATATTTACATTAGAATTAATAGCATTTCAGAAATGCAGTTAATTAACTTCAAATATTCAGTATAATTTCACAAAAATTATATTTTTATTTAAATCATTTTTAACTTATAAAATCATATAATTTCACTTTTAAACAATCGTTCAAATACCCTTATATTCATGATTTTATAAAGTTAAATCTCCATTCAAAAATCAAAATTTAATAATAATTCAATTATTAAATTCCAACATTAAATTTTAAATTCATTAAATTAAATTTAACTTAACACTTAAGTTTAAAATTTTCAAATATAACTTAATTTCATTTTTATTTACTTAACTTAAAATTCACTTGTAAGCCAAATTCACAAATTTCCAATTTTAGTTATATTTCAAAATTTCAACTTAAATATTCATTCATTTCACATTTTAACTTTATTCAAAAATCATTAATATATTATAAAATAATTTTAAATTCATTTAATTCAAAATATCATAAATTTATCATATTTTCATATTTAATTTAAATTCCATTTATCACCAAATTGTAATTTCCAAAATAACTTACATTTCAGATTTTCTAACTTTACCATTTATTTATTTCACTTATAAATTTTCAGAAAATCAATAATGCTTAAAAAAATCATTTTTCTTAAGTTTAAATCAAAATATTATAATATTTACATTTCTAAATTACTCTAAATTTTTTAGAAAGATATATATTAACCACAGGTCTGTATATCATTTTCTAGCCTAGGTAAAGTGATACGGATAATATATCATTTCAATCCGTAATTTATAATGAAAATCTGGGTTTGATCATTTCAAACCCGCAATCCCAAGTAAGAATGAAATAAATAAAAATTGTTCAGGCCTATCATTTCAGCCCATAACGATTTTTCCTTATTCTAAAGTCCACTCGGGTATGTATCATTTCAACCCATAGTGATTCTAACCTACATGGAACTGGCAATGGTGATAACTAATGTAAATAACAGATAGCATAATATAACAGTAATATGTGATATAATAGGTGTAATAACAGGTGTGAACATCATATGAGTATAATATAAGCAGATATAGCATGATGATATACATTTACAGATTCAAATGCTGTCGGTTTATCAGTTATATAAGTACATATTAGTCTGGTGAGATTCACTCACTTTTCAAAAGCTATAGATAGACACTAAAGCACACACTACTGACATTGAGAAGGCACGACAATATGGAAAGGACTTGAGAGTGGAGAGCCAAAGCTATTTGCCTTAATGACATATCCACAAAACAATACAATTATATGTAAGTTTCAACACAAATTTAACATCAAATAATAATAGAAATCTATACCCAAAACAACAACAAATGACTTGAAATTGCTCTCTACCACATGTACTTCAGTTATGTGGGTGTTTAGCTCATCCTAGGGTGCTATAGGTCTGGTTTGGGTGTACAAGTGGTCGGCCAACATTATTCTTTGAAGGTGAATAGGTCTAGGTGCAACACAACTACACTACAAGGCAATAACATCATCACAAGGCTATAGTTTGGCTCGGCCATAGGCTAGGTGGCCTGGCCAGTGGGTCCAGGTGGTGGTGGGTGATGTGGCATAGGGTGGAGGTCAGGTCAGAGCTGTTGGTGGTGGAGGAAGTGGCGGCTAGAGGTGGTTGTGGGTGATGGTACCAAGGTTGGCTCGATTTGCAATGTTAGGTGATGTATTTGTGGAATTTTGTGGTGATGCTTACTATGGAGGGGTTCGGCCTGGGCTATAGATGGACTGGAGTGGTGGTTGATCAGGCTAGGAGGCTGTGGAGGTCGGCCAAGGGCCGTAGGGGAGGTAGCCGATCCAAACAAGGTGAAGAACAAGTGCAATTTCAAGGTAGAAAACAAGGAAAAAGAAGAAGAGATCTCACCAAAACTTTGATCGAAATTGGTGTGGCCGTGATTTTTTTTGTTTGAGGAAGTTGTTCACGTGAAAAATGAAGATGAGGGTGAAGAGAAAAAGAAGTATACGGCCAAAATAAATGAGATGTAGGTTGGAAAATGAAGAGGCGGAATGTAAAAGGACTTTGGAAGATTAAGAGTTTAAACATTTCAAATTTCCATCAATTTATTTAAATCTATAAATACATAAAAGGCTGAAAATAAAGAGTAAATAAAATTAGAAATAAATTAAAGAAATAAATAAAATAAGTAAATTGTAAATTAATTAAATTAAATGAAGAAAATAGCAATAAATATACAAACTAGGCTTAATAAATTGAAATAAATTTCAATAGACTTTAGAAAAATATATATTATCACTTTAAAAATATTAAAAGAAAAAAATACAATTAAAATAATATATTAAAACATATTAAAATAAAATATGATAAAGAAAGTATAATTTATAAAATTTAAAATAGACAAAATTGCAAAATAAAACAAATTATACTCAAAATTGAAATGTACATAACTTTCACCGTTTAAGTCCGTTTTCAACGAAACGAGAAGCAGTATTCAAGTTATTAAATCTATTTCCATAATAAAAGATAAAATTTAGGAGTTTAAATATTTAAATTTGAAATTTAGAAGTCAAAGTTTGACCTGTTTGAACAGAAATTCATCTTTCAGTAAAATATCCAATTTATACCGGTTTGAAATTATAATTCAAATAATAATCAACACTTATATTTAAAAATGAAATGTTTGAAATAAAAAAAGTTTAAAATAATTTCAAAATAAAATAAAGTCAAATATTAAAATATATGAAAAATCTAGGGTTGTTACATAATGCAATCTATTTTCTTTAAATTTATGAATTATATATATGTGTGTGTGTGTGTGTAATTATATGCGCAATAAGTAAATTACTGTTGTTGTTTTACAGAAAGAAAAAAAAGGAAAAAAGAAGATTTTTAGATCTATACAGGTTATATTTTTTTAGTATACGTAGTTTCAAAAATGAGATAAGAAGATGAAAAGATATACATATGTACATTTTGAACTTACTAGCTTATTTATTTAAAAAAGTATTTTGGTGGTTAATTTGTTTTCTTAACTTATTTAACTATTTTGGTTACTAAAAGATTATTAAAAGGGAAACTTTTTTTTGGTTTTAAATAAATTATTAGTTAGTTAACACCGTTCAATCATTTCAAATGTTAATAAAACATACAATGTGGTTACAAGGTCTAAAGTCATGGAGAAACAAGCAGGGATGGATCAGATTGCAAATTTAAAGGTCAAAGGTGAGTTAATCTCACTCATTTGCATTACCGTTTAAATTTAAATAATTAAGTTTAAATTATTGGTCAAATGATTGAATTGACTGGATGTGATTTTATATAATAGCACACACACACACACACACACACACACACACACATATATATATTGGAGTGATTGATCCCCGCATTATATAGCGGATGAAACCCTATGCGCCTCGCATAATAGCGAACGACCCTTTATACCGCGATATCCCCCTCGAAGTGGGATTGGTATTTTTATTTTGTGCTAACATCTATGGATGCAGGGAAACAGGTTGGAGAGATCCAATTGGATTCCTCAAAATGTTGAAATTTATTTCCATATTCGGTGAAATGTTTTATTTGATAATTTGTGATAGATTACATTGATTATATGGGGAATTGAAAATATTGAATGCTATGGTTTGATTGTGGATGTATTGAGATATCAAAAATATTAAGATTGGATTTAAAGAAAAAATAGATGTGGAAATTCTAAGTAAAATAAATATAGTGAAATTGAATAAATTAAAGAATGAATTTGGTAAAGATATAAAGTTTATTTTTAAATTCCAATGAATGAATTTCGAGTATAGGAAAAAGGTTTTTGAATAAATAAGGATAAATGAATTTGAAGACTTAAGTTATATTGTTAAGAATTTAAGAAATTATTTTAAATTCAAGATCTAAAACATTGGGAAGAAATATAAGAAGAATTTTGAAGTAAAGTATGAAATTTATATTTACAGTTTTAAATAAGGTTTTTAAATCATAATTAAGAAGTGAATCTAAAATTAATAGATTTTTGAAATAAAATTTGAATAAATCGAGAAATAAATTCTACAGGGAATTAAATTTAGAGAATCAATTTTTAAATCGATTAAGTGATTGAAACAATATTTCAAAGACAATGAGATTATGCAATTTATAAATGGGGTTTTTTAAATAAAGTGAATATTCATCAATGGATAAATTTGAAGTATAAATTCACGGTGCGAATTTATAAAGGAATGAGAAATTTGTTTTAAAAATAAATAGTGATTTATTTTTAAGGGTGTGGAAAAGAAATTTACAAGTTGAGACGTAAAATTAAATTGGGATAAATCGAGGAGGATTTATTAACTGATTAAATGGACTATTTTTGAATGGGAAGTGTATTTTTTCTGAAAAGCCAAGTATGTTTTCAAAACAGATTTTTAAGTATAAGCTAAGAGTTTTAAAGTTGTTTTAAAAGGAGGTTTTTGAGAATTTATTATTTAAGTTAGTTAAAACTCTAAAAGTAAATATTTATTAAGTTTGTTATAGTAGTAATTATTTTAAAGGTTAAATTGGTATTAAGATTTAAAAGATAATTATTAATATTTATATTTTATAAGTAGCTTTTAAAAAAAAAGTAGTTTGGCTAAGTTTTTATTTGGGAAATTAGTATATAATTTCATAACTTTTATTTTGAATAAATTCTTTTAAATAGTTTTATTTGAAAATGTTTTAGGTATATTTTTTTTGGATAAAGTGATTTAAATTATTTAAAAACCTAAAGTATCAAGACTTGGTGATTTTCAGTGAAAATGAAACAATTGGGAGGAAATTTATTCCCTGAAAGAAATAGTGATTTGAAACTATTTTCAAAGGGTTAAAGTGTAGAAAAATATCTTGCACAGATATTTTGAAATAAATAATTTGGAAAATTATTAAGGCATGGTGGTTGTTTGTAGATGTTATTTGATAGTTAAATAACTGACTATCAATATTGGCCAATGCGTTAATCGTTTCGACGAGGCCGGGATCGGGAATAATTTCCCGAAAACCACTTCGATCCGGTTTGAACGTTTTCATGAGGAAGACAAGAGCTTAGAGTCAAAGATGGAGCAGCGAAGTGCAAGGGCTAATACTAATCCTGAGGATGATTCCAAATTGATGTAGTAGGAGTAGTGCCTTCTTTTCCATTCGGACCCGGAATGGACTTGTATGGATGAATGTGTAACAACCCGCATATTTATCGGTTGTATATTTAAATATTTTATTTAAATATAACGTCGTTTGTCGGATTATAGTCCAAAAAGCTACTTTCTGCAAACGGTCTAATTGGGACTCAAGACCACCTCCATTGAGTCCAAAATGACGTTTGCGATCTTTTTGAGTATAAGCTTTGATATGTTTGGAGTAAGTTGAATTTTGCTACTTTTTTTGGTTGGGTTTTGGCTTTGGGTTCAGCCCACTAGCTAACTTAAAAGCCTAACTCAGCCCTCTCCTCTCCATTCACTCATTCCCACTCCTCAAACTCAAGCTCCAACTGAAAATGGTGGAAAGGAAAGGGAATTAGAAACTCCAAGCCCTAGTTTCTCTTGCTAGCTCAAATTCTCGCTCCAAAATCAAAGAGAAGCTATTGGTAAGCCTTCTCTTCATCTTCTCCAACTCTTCTCCTCTTCAATTTCAGAAAGTTTCCTAAACCTAATTTGGGAAATATGTGTTTTATTCTTAGATTGAAGCTTGTAGAGTTGAAGTGAAGAGAAGTTAGTCTCCTTCTTGTGTTTGAGCTTCTTCTTCTTTGTTTTTGAGATAAAAGGTGAGATTTTTATCTCACATCTATGCTTATATATATATATATATATATATATATATATCTTTGTTTGGGTGTAGGAAGGTGAGTTTTGAACTCACATCTACTTCTCTTGATATTATTGATGTAAGGTGAGATTTTTATTTCTCATCTATGCTTATATCTATCTTTGATTGTGGGATATGAATTCCTAACACTTGTTCATGTGCACTTGCTTTTGATTTGGATTGAATTGGTGAATATCCAAGTTTTTAGTGTTTTGGGTTCAAATCTTTAAAGATCCTAACTTTGATGTTTGAGCATGTTTTTGGTGGCGAATCGGAGAGCTAATGGAGCTAGGGTATCTATTGGCTAAGGCTCCTTAGGTTCATTGCTCGACCGATTGCGTTTTGGAAGAGTTGGCAATTTGATGAGAAAGGGCAGGAACTACAGAAATTTGCAGTTCCGCGGACCGAGCCCTGTAGCCGGTCGACCGACCTGCTACTCCGAGCAATTTTTCTGCTTCTGGCCAGCCGACCGAGCCCTGTAGTTCGGTCAACCGACCTGCTCCTATTTTTCTATTTTGCCTAATTTTTCTCATTTAGATTTATTTTCTAAATTTTATCGATTCAAGTTGGTTTTTAGTGGTTGTTAATGCATCTTTGGCTTTGATAACTTAATTTAACTTCATTCACTGGTTTTTATAAAATAATCCCTTTAAAATTGCATTAAAAGTTCGTTTCTCCAATTTATAAATTCTATTTAAAACACACTCGGTTTCGCACTCCGAGCGAAGTGGGAGGAGAATCAAATGATTAGTTAAAACGCGTGCAATGAACACGTGCGTTCATCTTCTCAGTTAATTCCCAATCTATTCGTTTGAACGTTTTGACATTTGTGTCTGGTTTACAGATGAGATGAGGTAAACTTTGTACTGGTTTGAGTGTGAAATTAACTAACGGATAGTAAACCGTTTAGTGCGAATGGGTGGTTATGGGACTCACGTTACCACTTTTCGGATTCCTTTCTAGGAGTTTGTGACACATGTTGCCTTTGGGATAGTGTCTTCGGACCGTCTCCTTCTGGCTTGTTGCCTTTAATATCGCTTTTGGAGTTGGTCCTTTTCCCCGACTCGAGAGATATTTGGGGTTGTTGGTTACCTTTAGTAATGCTTTCGGAGTGGTTTTTCCTCACCACTGCTCGAGAGATATCAGAGTGGTTTCTTCACTACCGCTCGAGAGATATTGGAGTGGTTTCTTTACCACCGCTCATGAGATATTTAGGTTTGTTGCAATTAGGTTTTTCTGATGTTTCATTGATATGTATATTCCCTAAGTATTGCCCTTTGGTGTTGGTCTTTTTGAGCCGCACGATATGTAAGGATTGCCTTGTGGAACTTGTGTTACCTTCATTGGTATTTGTTAATTGCCTTTATGGCTTGTTTTGGGATATTCCTATCCTTTATTTCTCTGAGTTGCCGATGATACAAGGCTTGTAATGATATGATTCATCTTTTGTTAGATGATTGTGTTATCTCTTTTAGAGATATTTGTTATACATTGTGACCTTGCAGGTTATTGTTGTTCAGTTTATCTAACTGATTTGTTTAGCTAGACTGTCCGTGTATTTTATACTCGGGTCAGACCGAGATGTTTCAGGTTAGGTGCTTCTGGACTTAGCCTATTTCGCTTCCGCATGGACTATTCAGCTTGTTCCTTTTTGTTAATGCTTTTTGTGTAGTCCTCTTTGTTGTAACTCTGATATATGTATTCTTTTGGATCTGCCTGTTTATTGTGGTTTGCTATACCACTTGACATGTATTAGTTTGTATACTCGGTTATGTATCTGTATATGTGTATATGATGATCTACTGTTCTGTGATGTATATTACATTTGAGTTGTTATATTCTGTTCTGATAGATCCTCCAACCACCTATGGTTTTGTTTTAAGTATTCATTGGGTATGTCGACCTGCTTGGTATGTCTATTGTCGATGTATTCAATAGATAGTTAGAGCAAGGCTATAGATGGTCGCTCCTAACCAACCTTATTCTCCGTGTTAGTTGACGACATTACCCTGTAGTGTCCTTGGCTAGCGTGGGTATAAAGGTGGGGCGTCACAGAATGCTTTTAGAATATCGTCAAGAGGATGATGAGCATTCTAAATTAGATGTGTTTTAAAAGGTAACGCATAGCCTTGAGCTTCATCAACCGGGAGTGGCTAAAACAAGGGAGGTGTAGCAAGGCTAAGTGGCTAGCAACCAATTAGGGTAAGGTCATCCCTGTCTAGATGTCCCTTTTTATTCAGCTGTGTGGGTGGTGGCCGATCCCAACCGTGGGGTGATCTTATTCGGACTATCCAGTAGGCGTAGCTCTGGTTATGTGTTGCAGGGGATTAGGGTGGATCCTCGGTACTCTAATCTAGACCAGCTGCTGTGACGGGCGGTACCCCAGTAGACCTGCCATTGAGGAAACCCAATCTCCAATAAGTGGCTACAGACTTGTTTGTATAACTATTATGCTGGAATTTAATGAATGTAACAATTTCGGCTATTTGAATAAGTACTTGTATATAGACACTACTATAATATCAAAGGAGTTGATAAGAAATGTTTTTGTTATCGTAAGGTAAAAACCCGACATGTTTATTTGTGGCGTGGTCTTATGAGATACCTTTGATTTTTAAAGGATTTTGGAAACTTTAATAACCCAATTGAGTGCGTTTTCTCATGCTAATTTTTCAAATTGATTCGGGTGTTATTTCACTATAATGCTGGGGTCAGACCGAGTATTATAGAATACAGAAAAGGATGTTGTGGAGCTCTGGAGACAAGCTTGATGGCGAGACGTATCTCACGTATTTGATGTATATTCCGCTGTGTATGGTTAACTGCATAGTCAGCTTTGTGAGAACAGGTTATGATAACTGTCCAGTTGTGTGCTATGAATTTTGTTGTACTATGATGATGTAATGTATAAAACAAATATAGTTCTTTTTGTTTAAAGGTCAGTTATTTATCTATTATATATTGTTCCGCTGCGATTGTGAGATTCCAATATTGTTTTCTATTTCTTTTTCTACCTCCTACTTCTTTCTCTCATCAATCTGTCTTTTCCGACACTCGATCATCAGCATATTATACAATGGCATATTTGTGTCGATTTTCGAGGATCAAGAAGGGTAGGTCGTCACAGTGGTATCAAAGCTGAAGGTTAAGCGAGAACCTTGGCTCTATGGGGATTACTCATTGGAAATAGAGTCCGTAGTACTCTAAGAATGAGTTTAAGTGTATTAATAGATATGAGCACGTATTTGTTAGTGAATGTAAATTGTTTTATATTGTGTCAACTTATCGGTTGAGTGTTTATAAATTCTGATCGGTGTAGTCGGGACAACTGTATCGATAGGGATTTCTAAACTCTTAAACTAGGCAAATTGACACAGTATTGTTTTTAAAAGTTGGTAAATGAAATAATTTTGCTCAAATTATTTTTGTATATAAAAGAAATAATTTTTGTAAATTATTATTGTATATGGTTACTTGGTTGTTAGGGAATGATAATATTAAACAATTATCATTGTTGTGTAGAAATTTAAAGTAGGAATTGAAATCATAACCAAAGGATAAGGAATAAATTTATATAACAAAATGGGATTTGTAAATGTGAATTAAAAATGTGATTTATAATAGAATAAAATTCTAGAGTGATATTTGAATAGGGAGTTGAAAAGATTTGGAATTCGAAACTTTTGAAATTAAACTCCTTTGATTTGAAAATGATTTTTCAAAGGTTTGAAAAAATAATAGTGATATTATTCGAAAATGTTTTTGAATTGGATATGAAACCTAGTGAGATTTGGAATTAGAAATATTTGGAAATGTTTTTAAAGGGGTAAAAGCTCTGAACTCACTTTAGTCGCTGGAAAATAATTTCGGTGATGACTGCAGCTTCATCGATGTTCATTTTCGAGCAGAGGAATTGCTACCAAAATGTTTTGAATTGGACTTATTTGCAAAACTGGGTTTGGTTTTAAAATTCAAAAGATTATTTGATATGCAAATGAATTATGTATATAATTGATTTCAAAAATGATTTTGAAAGATTGAATAATTGTTTAAAGGACTCTGGAATCTTATTTAAAATATTTATGGAACGTAATATGTTGGAAAACTTGTAGAAGTTTAAAATTTGGATTGAAGTGGAATGTAACTGAATCAAGATAGATAAAAGTGAATTTGAGAAGTAAGTTTAAGTAGAATAAATGAAATGGCCATTGAAATAAAAATTTATTAAGTTGGAAATAAATTTTTGAACAAAATAATGAATTTATATTTGTAAGTAAATGGAATTAAAACCGATTATTGGGAATTAATTTGAACTGTGTGAAATGGGAGTTAGTCAAGATTGGACTAAATAAAACAAAGGATTGAAAATAAAATTAGTAAGTAAATTAATTGATTTAAACGAGTAAGAAAATGAATTATAAATTAAATATTGGAATGATATTTAATTTAAATTATGCAAGGTAAAGTGAAGTTATAGAATAATACGAAGTGGACTAAAAATAATAAAAGTTTGGAATATAAAAAAAGATGGTTTGAGATAAGATGAATAGAATTCAATATTTAAAAATGAAAGGTAAACTGAATTCAAATGGAAATTGAATAATATGGGTATAAAGCTTAATTGGTGAAATGAAAATAAATATTAGAAGTGTAACAAATACTTATACTGAACTTAAAGGAATAAATGGTGAATTCTTAAGTAAATTTGGAGTTGAAAAATATATTCTAAGTGAATATTTGAATGAAGATTAAACTAGAAGTTATGAAATGGAAAAATTGTGAATACTTGAATAGAAATCGAAATAAATTTTTATAAAAGAGAATTGATATAGCTAATAATCAATTGGAATAAATACGTAGGATGTAATATTATTTTATTCGCATAATGATTTGATCTAGATTCGAGCATAGAATTTCGGCTATTTATACCGATCCGAGTTGGGATTTTTCATTCGATTTTCGACAGCAAACCATGGATATAGATTTTTGCTTGATACTGAAAATTCTCTATCATAGTTTGTGGCTACGCAAGGAGAAGGACAGTTTCTTATCAAGAAACCAGATCTAAGTCCGCACTAGGAAGTCAGTGAACAATACTAGTTCGGAAGTGAAATTGTGTGATCGAGTAAGTGATCAAATTTGCTATTGCGTAAAAATGGTATATGTACATCGTACGCACATGAATGAAATAGATATTGAAAAATTTGGAAAGAAAGTGAATAAAATGATTTTGAATTCAGTGATTGGATATTATTGTTTAGTAGGATATACAGGTATATAAAAGCAAAAGGGAAATTAATGATTTTGATTTTAGAAGATAAAATTGTATTTAAAAACATCATTACTAGATTCTGGGGAAATTGCTTATATTTGTTATTGAAAACATCATTACTAGATTCAGGATCCCTTACAAGATTCTATCTGACAAAGGAACACAATTCAAAAGTGAAGAATTTTACTGATTTTGCCATAAGAATGGAATTATCAAAAATTTCCTTCCGTGGCACATCCAATGGCAAATGGAGACATTGAAGCAGCAAACAAGACCATTAAGACTATCCTTAAAAAATTGAATAAAGCCAAAGGAAATTGGGTAGAAGAATTGCCACTTATACTCTGGGCTTATCGTACATTCACTAAAACAGCAACGTTTCTTACCCCCCACTCTCTAACATATAGGTGTGAAACAATATTACCAATTGAAATTGAGGTTCCCTTATATTGAAGGATTTCATATACATTTGATTCGAGCCAAGAATTGAAGAAAGTGTCGTGAATTTAATACATAAGCTAAGAGATGAAATGGCTATTCGGACTGCCGAATATCAAAGAAGAATCTCAAAATACTACAATTCAAATGTAAAGAAAAGACCATATCAAGAGGAGATTAAGTGCTCCGAAAAATGATAGAAAATACAAGAAATCCTATAGATGGACCACTAGGACCAAACTGAGAGGGCCCTTGATCGTGTGTGAAGTAATTCCTTTTGAAGCTTGTAAACTATATCGACCAAATGACAATATAGTTCCTAGAGCGTGCAATGTAGAACATTTGCAACCTTATTTTCCCATAATGAATGAACAAAGCACCTCTTTTCTAAGAAAACTCTACACGGCTAGAAGTAGAATTCTCCTTAAACCGTCATAAGCCTTTGTCCAAGCCAAGATGGCTAGGTTAAAGCACCTTCTAGAGAGAGGATAGAGTAATCATTGATCCACATTATGCTATAACTAGGGTAAAGTATCTGCAAGCCCTTGATCGTGCCACGCTATGGCCAGATCAAGGTGTACTTTGGAAGGGCAACGGAGTAAGCACTTGATCCCGCCATGTTATGGCCTGGTCAAGGCACCAAACAAGCCTCCAGTCTTGCCTATAAGGCCTGGCTGGAGCACCTTCTGGAGGGAGGAAGGAGTAAGACCTTTATCTCGCCACGTTATGGCCTGGTCAAGACATCAAACAAGCCTTCAGTCCTACCTATAAGGCCTGGCTAGAGCGCCTTTTAGAGGGAGGTCAGGTAAGTCCTTTGTTCCTGCTTATGGATAAGCTAACCAAGCACACCAGACTATAATGGACTAAGATATCCAATCTTGAGAAGTGGCACACCAAATAACAACAACATACAAAGCCTTAAAGGTGGCACATGTCAAAAGAATCGAGAACCAAAAGTGGCAATTTGAAGTAAAACATTTGGACAATTGAAGCCCAAAAGGTGGTGCAGAACAAAAGACATAGAATAGAATTTACAACTATTGATTAATTTCCAAAGGATGGTTTCTGAGCTCTACTAATTAATACCCGAATCTGGGATTCAGATCTTCCACTATTAATTTCTAGTCTTCACTTATTATTACTCGATTCTGGGTTTCGAGTCTTTAACTATTAATTTTTGGACTTCACTCATTAATGCCCAAATTTGGGTTCCGTGACTGCCGTTGCTGAGACCTCTATTATGGACTTCTAGTCTTCTATTAACTTCTTGATCTGTCTTACTAATACCTGAATCAAGGTCTCTAATCTTATACCACTAACTTTTGAACAACACTTATCAACACCCGAATTTGGGTTTCAAGACTACTGATATTTATAGACAAGGATTTCAAAATTCTTATTATTTATTCTCAAAATGAGGATTCTTGGTTTTCAATAACTTATTTCCATATGATAATTTTTGCACTTTTATTATCAGACAATTGTTATAACCAAAAGAAGATTTCTAAGCTCCTATTATTAACGCCTGATCTAAATGTCTGGTCCTCTATTATTAGATGCCTGGTCCTCTATTAATATAACCATAGTTCAATATTTGGACTTCTCTCATTGTCACCAAAGTTGGAAGTTGAGACTTCTATTGTTATTGCCAGACAAGAATTTTTTGGTCTTCAATCATTATCAACTGTGCTCATCACTTATGAAATTCAAATGATGGTCTATTAATTTTCGTTGTTTCTAGATTTAGAATTCTGGATTTCTGTTGTTAAAATTTTTAATATTGTCTCCGACAGTATCATGAGAAAGCTACTGAACATATTCTTACATAAGTTTTGAACTAACAATAAGGAATGTTGCCTATTTTGTACTTTACATGAAAATAAGGTCATTAAGGATGAAATGGTGCAAAAGGAAAATTATTAGATTTTTGTCCAAAAGAACAAAAGCTTCTTTCACACAACCTAGGAGGGGGCAAAAAGTTAACTATAATGCTCACCTACGAACGAAGGTATGAAAGAAGGCTTATGAAAGTGTTATAAAAGCTTTATAAGAATTGAAAAAGGGTTTTGCCATGGTTCAAAAGCGGCGTTTCAAAGTCATTGGTGTAGCTTTCAAAGAGGTTGAATTAAGGCTTTAGGCACCTGATGCTCCTATAAGTGTTAAATGAAATAAGGGATTTTGAAGGAGTCAAAGAGAGTGGGGGCAAAGCTACCTTTTCCACTCAGTTGATCCTTTCGAAACGGTTGAGTTTGTATGCATAAAGAAGTTTTGAATGTATTAAAAATGCCTTTCAAAGGTATCAAGTAAAGAGCTTCCGCACCTATATTAGACCCTTCGAAACGGTTGGGGAAGATCTACGAAAACAACCCTTTAAAAAGAAGACACTAGTTTTTTGAAATGGATGTTTCCTTCCACAAGTATTAGGGAGGTTTCTCACATAACCAATATTGTCTCTGCAAATAATAAAGGGTGAACTTTCACACTGAACAGGGAGATGCCTTGAAAGCCTCCTTATGCAACTATCATTTAACCACTAAAAATCTTTCTCCATCATAAAAAAACCTTTCAAACAGATCCTTTCATCACCATTAAATCCATTCGAAACCATTCAAATACCCTGTCTTACTCATTTAAGTGATAGTTTATTATGATACCTAATCTTGACATCAATGGATAGGTTTTGAAGGTGATGAACAAGTTAAAAGTGCTTGCGCTTACATTCAAATAGCATAATGATGAACCATGACTCATTTTCCACTAATGAAAGTGCACCTTTCGATGATAGCGAAAGGCTCTAGAAGTACCCACAAGCAATATTGGAAAACAACAGATCAATATTTTCCAGTAGCATACTTTTGACAAAGACGGGAGAATAAAAGTGAAAGGATATATGCGAAAGGTGAGAAAAGAGACCTTTCGATAGCTTTGAAAGGACAAAAGCGGATGGGTCCAACCTGCATCTATAAAATATGACCCCAGGGGTCCATATTCGTGGCCAGTTTTTAGATTCTGGAACTTCTTTCTCACTTCTTAGTAAAACCAAATTCTTGTAACCCTGATCAATTTAGGGAAAATTCTCTTACTTGCAATCCAATTTTGAGAAATAAAAATGAGAGGATGCGTGGACCTAATATCAATTTCAAATATGAGGAAGATCATTTCGGCTATTAGCTTGTCTAATGACCAATTGCACATGATACTCACTTATCTTCCAAACCCTTATTTGGCATATGCAGTGCTATGGAGTTCTCTTGGATAATTTGATTTTGAAACATATTATCATGACGTCCAAAGCCATGTAATACCAAATTGACGTGATGATGATAACCTAATATTGTCAAGTAACTTGTACTTGCATCATTTATCCAAAATGAGATTCCATAACATATAGAGTCTACTTCTTATTTATTATTTATGTTATGTTCCAAGTCCCTTCGAAGATATAAAGACCCTCACGACTCATTGCAAAAGGGTTTCGAAGAGATTCACCGTGTAATCATTAAAGTCATATCCTTTGGGATGACTCCTTTGAAAGTTATTTGAATACTTTGACTTATATAATTATTTTTGAAGGAACCTTCTCCATGGCAGCAAAATCTTTGCCCTCGAAGGGGTTTCCTTGTTTAGGTATAAAGGCCCTTTTGACTCACTTGAAAGGGGTTCCGAAGGGATTGATTCCTTCTTAAACTTTGCTTTGAGTTGTTGACTAGATTCTTGTCAACATGATCCATCATTCACAAATGTGTATTTAAGAGAAAGACAAATGCAGTTATAATATAGTGGGCTGCATTGATAAGAATAACATCTTGAATTTCAGTTGTTGAAATTAGCATAACAAATTTTCCATTCGACGTGCTTAAGTTGATTCAGATTTACTCACAAAATTGTCACCTAATACGACTTTGTGTTTATATGTGTATTGAAATTGGAAATTCTAAATAAAAATATAGACTAGATTGTTTGCACATAAAACCAAAGTGTCTCGAAGTCATTGGGAGTGATATTGAGTTTAGGGGTTTGGATACGATCTAAGAACTGATAAGAAAGTATCGTTTGAAAATAATAAAAATTGAAAAAGTAATTTGATAGAAATATCAAATAAACAGTCAAAACGCATAGGAAGTGTATCTCCATAACAAAGAACGTTGGACATACATTGATATTTCTAAACATAAAAGAACAACACGCTCTTGATTATTAATGATGTACTTTAATTAAAAATCATCCTTTTGTTATTTTAATACCAGAAGTTGGATTTGCAAATGATATCTTTTCTAATGAGTATGAAAAACATTGGTAATGTCCTAGACATTATGTAGAAATATTTTATTAAAACGTTTAGTTAGAAACAGGTAAGATGAGTTCCTTATGCATTGGCAATAGGAATTATAATACATGTTATGTTGTCTACAATATAGTGATTTGTTTATGTATTTAATACATGAATTAATTATCAAATCCATATTATGGTCACTAAATGGCAGTTTAGAGTGTTCTTGTGTATTTACTAATGCAGAAGAATTATATATAGAAACAACGAACTCTGTATGAAGGAGTATTCGAACTTAGACTTCATATGTAATATTGAGTATAATATATCAATATAAAATTCATTTTCAAAACTTGGTTGAGAACCTTTAATTTAGAAATGTTCCAAGTGAGAGATTGTGGATGACTGAATAAAAGGCCAAGTACATCTCCTTGAATAGCGCTATTATAAAGCAATGTATGCATAATAACTAAACAAATTTATAACAGAGTTGAAGGGTGATTCTAAATGTTGAGAATCCCATAACATTGTCATATGATAACAATGTCATGATATTATTTGTAATAGATCATAGAGCTCACTAGAGGTCAAGAGACCTACTCTAAATCATTCCGCATGATAAAGCAACTTTATCGGCATCGAAGAGAGTTGATTGACATGGTACGTAATTAAAACATAATAGCATACCCATTCACTGAGTGACTGGCCTAATTGATTTTGAAGAATTCTATTGAAGAAGTTGGAATTAGATTCCATTATTGATCCCAAGTGCAATAGGAGATTGATATAACCTAGGGATAATTATGTAATTTGTTACATAAATCTAACTCGATAGCCAATCTTTTTCAAAATAAAAGTTGTTCCCTTTCAGTTAACATGCTAGAAAATGTTATAAATAATCAATTAGTCAATTTGAGCATATATATCAAAAAGTCAACAAATGAGGTGTTTATGATAACACTTACAAATAGTTGTAACCATGAGTATTATATCATAATATGATAAGCACATCATTTTAAGTATTCTTAGTCAAGTTGTATCGAGACTAGACATTGATGCACCCGTTGACACTAGATTACGTAATTCTCACCAAATGTTGATTAGTGTATCATTCCTAGTTGCTGGAGGCACCAAGAGGTTACATACTGATAGTTATTGGGTAACTATGGAATGACTCACTAGATAGTTCTTGTTTGGTAATATAATTAAGATCAAATATAAAATATAGAAGTGACTATTTTACATAGTTCTCTTAATTTGAGAATAATGTTGAACTTCGGTATGAAATCTCCACTTTGATTATAGATAAATCATGACATGGCATCCATCGATAACTATATCTTGGTCAAGCGAAATAATTAGAAGTGAAACATTATTCAAGAAAGGATTCGTTTCTTTAATTATATGGGATTAGTGTCAAGGTCAACCGAAGTCAGCTCTAAATCAAAATCTTTAGCCATAGTAGTTTGGCTGATAATGACTGTTATTAGAAAGCCAAGAACTTTGTGTTTTAACTATAAAGTTGAATATGGAAGATATTATAATTTTGACCATTGCCAAATTTCATATGTCCAAAGTGATACAGTTTTGACGAAGAGAATTGATATAAATAATCGTTTCTATGGGTATCGCTTATAATAGTAAAATTAGATTTTACGGAGAAGATGCACAAGCAATAAATTCATACAAAACATCTCACCACTAGCTAAAGAGACATATGAATGTTAATATTCGAATTTTTGTTATTAATCGCTAACTGAATTTACGCCTTTGAATCACAAAATGTAATGATGACTGCTCTGAAAAATTGGATGATTTAATTAATTTATAATCATTGTAAATGAATTAAATTAACTAATATTTATGAAACAATAATTTATTTTATTTTTATCTTATTTTAATTTGATTTGTTTGAATGCCATTAGTATTTGATAATGTGCGTATATTAAAGTTTGTATGTACCTATTGACATATGATATTGATAAAACATTTAAATTGGATTTAAATATATAAATTACTAAATGGATTTAGGAATATTTTGAGTCCCATCTATCCTTACTCATAGATAGCTACAAGAAAAAAATGAGTCTTGAAATCCAATAGTTGGATGTATAAAATAACGGGAGGAAGTTAAGGAAGGTGCCCTCTATCAATGCCTTACTTTTCATTCACTCGCCTCTTTTAATCAATCTCCTTCTAGACAATAGCATCCATCTTCAATTTTTAACATTCTTGGTCCAAAATTCATTACCTCCATGCTATAAAAAATTCCCAAAACAAAATCAAATCAAATCAAATTAAAAAATACAAAATGTGGTGCTTCAGATTGCTGCAATTTCTAGAGGTAATTTAATCGGATCTAGGAGCTTTCTTCATTTAGGGTATCAAATAGCAACATCGACAAGGTAAATTCAATTAGTTTTTTCTATATATTCCATGATATTGTAGATCGAGTGGTTGATTTATTCTGATGGATTTATATACGCATATGTTGTCCCCTATAAATATACAAGTGTAGATCTTAAAGTTTTACAACATGTTATCATTTAAATTGGTTTCGATTTAATGTCGATAGTTTTTATCAATGAATTTCATCAACAATTTCTATTGGTTTTGATCTAAATGTAGGTCTGGTAATTGATATGTTGTTTTGTATTTTTATTTTTTCAATTGTCATTGATAGTTCCTATTGATTCGAAATTGGTTTTTTTATTCTAAGATACATACATATATATATAATATGTGTGTTTGTGTGTATATGTATGTTAAAATAATTTCAAATTATTTTACAATAAATGGTTCCATAAAAAATATTAATAAAATTACTTATTTTATACCTATACATACCAATAATAAAGGAGAATTGTATTGACGTTTAAATGACATAAATCAATATAATATTATTATTAAATAAAAAATATTTTGGAAAATTATTATTACTTAAAAATATCAATTTTTATCTTACTTGAGATTAATAACATATACATATAGCTTATATTCGGATTTACAGAAGATTTGTTTTCAAATTGTTTTACTAAATCAAATCATTGCATGTTTGGTAAGTAATCTTAAATTCATAATAGTTGACTTAGTTGAATTAATTTAGGTTTTTTAAATGATTTTTTAACTATATATATATATATATATATATATATATATATATATATTTAAACACACATACACATATACGTACATATAATTTTAAACGATGTTTAGACGACCAATGTGTATATAAATGGCAAATGTGTTAGTTGTGGCGTAAATTCCAGCACCCAAATGCATACATATCAACTATGTACCTAATATGATGAGTTGCACTTACGTAATTTATGCTGGAGTATATTTGGATATACTTATAACATATGCCAAGTATAATTTTGGTCACCAATGTCATTTAGTAAATTATTCAAATCAATTAAACGAAAAGAATGAAATTTTTTCTCTCTTTAATTAAAACCATAAATCCCCTCGTTAATTGAATAAGTTAAGAGAACGAAACTAAAGGTTTCCTTCTCTAAATTAAATTTAACAAGTAACAATCACACACACACACATACATATATAAGAGTATATTAGATATACCCTAATTTATGTGAACTTTAAATTCATATAAATCATAAAAAAGGATTTTATTTAAAAATATTTTAGATTGTATCTAAGATCCCCTTTGAACTCATAGGCCCAATAGATCCAAAGTAGGATTTGTTTGAAATTTACTTATTTCACTCGTTTCCAATTGACCTGGTTCCTTCAGTTGTTTCTTTCGATATTGGGTGAGCCCTGAGGAAAGTGGTGTAGGGGGAGAGTCAACTGAGCCAGGCATTTGTAGGGACGTAGGTCCCTCCTTTAGGCCAAATCCTGCATACGACTCATTGTATCCCTAGTACGATGCTGTGCCGCAAAGCTGGCTCCAGTTGAGACTGATCATGGCAATGTAGGAAGTTTGGTCTTCTCATGCTTTCCCAATGCTATAAGGAAAGGCCTGGCTTTTACAGGTGGTGGCTTTTGTAATTGTATTTAATTTTCTTTACACTTTGAGTAACTCTTGTTTCTTCTTTTTATTACAGTGGCTAAAATGCCAGATTTGGTGCTTTTGATGACGGTGGAGGGCCCATCTAAAATGCAATGAATTAAGCGCTAATTACCTCCACCACGCCTGCTATGCTTGCCGCAACCAAGGTACCTACAACACTCGGAGCATGCCAAAAAATCATTGACATGCCTTCCAGCCCTAAACGGCTAATCCAAAAATCAACCGATAGAAAAAAAAGGAAAAGAGACATAGTTGTCCCATCTTTAGTAGTTGAGGTAACCATCCCTTTCTCTAAGTTCTTTCACATTTATGACATAGAGGAGCTAGCCATAGAGAAGGAGGCAGTGACATTAGGGAAAGTATCTTTGGACGTCTCCACTGTGAGGATACCAAGGACCTAGATCGCCTATTGTCAGCATTCCATCTCATATCCATGTAGACCCTTTTCATATCATATCAGGCTTAGACTAGCCAGAACAAACACTCCTTGGAGAATGTGATGAATGCCAGGGCTCATAATGCCTTGCTAGTAAGTCACTAACCTTGACTTCTCCTGCTTTTACTTTTTAAATATTCCGACATTGGTTTTATTGTCAAGTTAGCTCTGTCTCTACATTCAGGGTGAGGTGGAGAAAATTCAAAAGGACCAGAAGGCCAAGGGAATGGTCTAAGTAGTGGTAGAGGCTGAGGCTATAACATCCTCCACTTGGAGGCCTAAAACTAATGCGGCGGATGCTGTAGTCATCCATGGTTATTAATCCTCATGACCAAATACGATAATGTGAGATACATTGATAAAACTGAAACACATGGATATGGAAAAAAATTAAAATTATTAAACAACTTTCACATTCCATTTCAAAACATTGTAAATTCATTACAAAATCCCATATTCGAGAAACAAGTTCAGAGAAAATATAATTATTACAACATACGCCTAGGTGACATATAAAAATGCCCCCTTGGATGATCGGAGTATATATAACTAGGAAGTTAAACAACTTTGCCTTTACAACAAAACATAACGGAATAGAAAAGAACTTCTACTAGCTAACTTGCCTCATGCACGTCCTTGAAAGCTTATCCGTCTAAAGAGATACCTAAAAACCTCAAGTCTCAATCTATTCAAAATCAATTGGGCACTCGAGAATTTAAGCAGAAAACATAAACTTTGAATCTGACATAAAGCCTGGTATGAATAATAACCTACCATCTCAAACCATTTAGATATCTAGTGTGACCACACCACTTAGCAGAACGTGTTTTCCCCTCACTAGTGTCTTATCTAAAACATTATAAAACCATATATTGTGCTCCTCCATCCATAATGGTTATAACATAACAATTCAAAATATTACGATGATATGCAAACAAGTAAATCAATTTTGGATTACCCATCTCCATTCATTTTAACTATCTGTCTCAATTAAAGTTTCTAGTGTCACTACTAACCTATTAGTTTACATAGGATTACTAATAAGATGTTTAAAGCTTATGGACTCTGTGTCCGGTTTCATGAATGCACCCCTTTCTTTGTGGATTTGATGAATCGAGTCTTGCGAGAGTATTTGGACAGATTCATGTTGGTGTTCATAGATGACATCTCGGTATACTCTAAGGATGAAAGGGATCGTGAAAATCCTCTTAGAGATGTGCTTGAGACGCTGAGGCAGAATCAACTAAAAACAAAGTTTTCTAAGTGTCATTTTTGGAGGAAAGAGGTTAGTTTCTTGGTCATGTTGTTTTAGAGAAAGGATTTTCAGTCGATCCAGATAGGATCGAAGCTGTGAACAATTGAAAGAGACCAGAAACGATAACTGAGATTAGAAGTTTTCTTGGACTTGCTAGCTATTACAAAAGATTCAATAAGGATTTCTCATGGATAGCAGCACCTCTGACTAAGTTGACCTTGAAAGATGTGAAGTTTGTTTGGTCTGACAAATGTGAGGAAGGATTCCTTAAGTTAAAGCATTTGTTAACCAATGCTCCAATGCTAGTAGTTCCCGATGGAAACCAAGGGTTGGAAGTATACACCGACGCTTGTGGAACTAGATTGGGAGTGGTACTGATGCAGAAGGGTAAAGTTATCGCCTACGCATCCAGACAACTTAGACCACACAAAGTAAGATATCCTACTCATGACTTAAAGTTGGCTGCGGTGAGTTTTGCCTTAAAGATTTGGAGACATTATCTCTTAGGGGAGAGATTTAAGTTGTATACCGATCATAAGTCTTTAAATTATTTATTATTCCAAAAGGAGTTGAATATGAGGAAGCAAAGATGGCTTTAGCCTTTGGCTGCTTATTATTTCGGTATAAAGTATACTCCTGGGAAAGGAAATAATGTAGCAGATGCTCTTAGTAGAAAACATGAGAATGTGGTGTTAGCAATGTTGTTTCAAAGGAGATATGCATGGTTTTAGGGTAAAACCGAGGATAAATGACTTTTAAATGCTATGGAAAAATTATGTATTATTAGAAACATGATTTTGGAGTTGGGTTTCAATTTTTATATTTTTCCAAGCCATGGGGAATTAGTTATGAATTTTCAAAGGAAAATGTGATTATTTGAGTTTTTAAATTATTTCAAAAATTATATTAAGGTTTGGGCCTGAAATTTTAATATGTTAGGCAACATTATTAAAGTGAATTTCTTGAATTTTTGAGAATTTTTCTAAGTTATTTAGTATGGAAAATAAATTATTTTGAAAGGAGGACCAAAATGATTTAATTGTTTTGTTAATAGGAAGGGCTTATTTGTTAAATGTTGTTTAGTTTTAGATCTGAGAAAATGTGGCAAATTTTAGTAAAGTAATTTGAAAGTACCAATTATATGTTTACAAGTGGGAAAGTTAGTTACAAAATGTTTACTTTATTTAGTAAAATCAGCCTTTAGCTCAGAAAAGTGGGTTCTGCCTTCTTTAGAAGGACCTTTCAACCCAGAGCTTGCGCCTCCAACCTAGTCGAAACCTTCTAGGTCGAACCAGTAAACCAATACACATGGTATCAGTTAGCTGTTACGTAGTGGATTGGAGAAAGGCGGAAGGTAGGGTGTCGAAACGTGGCTCTCGAAGGGGTTGGTTCCTTTGCTTTGTTTTCCTTTAAAAGAAAAGCACTTGCTTGTTTATTAATGGGTTTTGCAATTGTCGAAACCAATAGTTCGAAAGGGTATTTCAAAAGAAGTCTTCGACGGAGAGCTACCACTTTTATTTTAAAGTAGTAGCTTCCAAAGGAGTTACTTAAATCTTTATTGAAGCTTTCGGAAGGGGTAGTTTCAACCAAGTCGAAAAACATTTGTGATATGATGCCTTTTGATGGTATTGAAGGAATCAATGCTGTCGAAAGTTACCATTTGGTTTTTAAAATAATAGCCAATTCCTACTACTTTAGAAGGGGGTTAGGGTATTTGAAGGCAATGGTTTCGGAAGGAGTTTCGAAGCCAACCTTTTATGTTTTTACCCAGATGTTTTAATGCTTCCGAAAGGAGGGTTTCGACACCATCAATTTTCCCCAATACTTTAATAAAATGAGAAATGGTTTCGAAAGAGATGCTTTGACTTACGTTAACTTTGACTCAAAAATGTCATTTTAAATATAAACCTAATGGCTTCAAAAATGTTATGTTTTAATGCTTTCAAGGACTTGAAACCCACAGGAGCGGTATTGTAAGTGATAATGTTTGCTTCTTCAAATATGAAAATATTCACATTATAAAGGACCCATAAATGCATTTTGGGGATAAAGGGGTAAAAGATTCAGTAGATTATCCTAGTACTGGATATAAATTGATTAAACTTCTGAATGAGTAGAATTGTATTCAAGGAGTCAGGGGGACCCAAATATAGGATGTCTAAACCTTGAAGTTGTTTGGTAGATAGGTTCATAGCAAACCCATGAAAACTATGATTATGAAATTATTGGGGATAACCAACCGGTTCACAGTAAACTATAAGCACTATGTATTAAGGATAGTTGGCTGGGGCTGATGTGCATGTAAATGTGCATATTTTTACCACCATATTTATTCTATTTAAATTAAATAAATGATCATATTGGGTATTTTAACTTGTTTTAACCAAAATTCATATTAATTCCAAATTTTTACATATTCATCTTCATATAGGGGCAAAACGATCATTTAAGTGCATATATTTCTTTGAGAAAAATTGATTGGAAATTTATATATATTTTTGTAGGAAAATGGTCTCAAATAGGAGTGGTTTCATGAAGGAATATGCATGCACAAAGAATATAAAGGAATGAAGATGGAAATAATTCAAAGTGAATATCATGGAGGATCCCACCTACCCACCTACCTTAATGTATAAATTAAAGCCTAATGCACATGCTTATGGAGTTAATGGTTTCATGTGCACTTAATGGGGGTTAAGACATGTTAATAGTTACTTGGCCTCCACACTTCCTAAGGGGCATTTTGGGCATTCCCCAAAAATATGAATTAGGGTTTCATACATGTATAAATACCCCTTATGTTTCATGTAGCCTCATCTCCTCTTAGTCTTTCTTAGGCCTCCTTCTCTTTAGTTTAGTTTAGATCAAAAATAAAAAAGAAAGCTCTCTTTCTCTTTTCATGGCTACTTAGCCATTTTTATTTTCATGTAATTTTTCTTTTTTTTTTATGTTATTAATACATGCTCTTTCCTTTTACATGCCTCTTTTTTATGTTGTAGTGTAGATCTCTTTTCTTTTATGCAAGTTAATTAGCTTATCTTTTCATTTTGCTCTCTTTTTCCTCTTCATTTTCCTTTCATGTTGTTAGCTACATTTGTTAATAAAATGACAAATATGAGAATCTAAACCCCTTCAATTTAGGGGTAATGAAGCTCTCTAATTAATGTAGCTTCAACATTTTGTTAATTCATGCTCTCTTTTTGTGCTTAATGATGATGATAGAAGTGGTTTTATTTGTTGTTTTTGCCTTGAATTTGATAGTCTATATTGTTGACACAAAATAGGCTATACTTAAACAATCACTAACACAAATCCCTCTTCATCAATATATGATTATAGCATAAGAAAGTGATTTGAAATTAAAATTTGATGGTCTATGTTTCTAATCAATAGTTAACGGGCCATACTTAAAATAGATTTCATTTTCATTTTCTTTGTCAAGTTTCATGAAAGTTAGTAAGTGTTTTAAGGGGTGTGTTATAGTTTGATGACTTATGTTGGCTAATTAATAGCTCAAATATGTCATACTTATGATAAACACATCAATTAAAACACTAATGACCATAAAAGAGAGATCATGATTTCATGTGTTGAACTACATGATCTAGAGAGCGGATTTATTCTCTAAATTGACATTTAACTCTCATATTTGCATTTCTTTTCTTTTTGTTAGTTAGTTCATTTTCTCATTTTCTAGCTTAAATACACTCTCGACTTTGGTATAATTTGATTGAGTAGGAAATTTAAATCATCTATTCCCTGCGGATCGACCCGTATTCGCCACGTGCTACATTCGTACACCGTGCGCTTGCGGTTATTTTTAATTTAATTTCGTTCGACGGTTTTCTAAACCGATAGAAATTCCGTCGACGAACAGGGGCCAATTGGTTTGTAGTGAACTCCTGAAAACTATATTCGGATTAAGTATTGACATCAGCTAATTGGTTCCTAGTCAACCATGAAAACTAGGCTAAGATGGGAGTTACTGGAGTAATCCATAGTTTCCTTGTAAACCTATGAAAACTAGGATATAAGATGATTTATTGAAATGACCAATAGGTTCAGGGGAACCCACGAATTAATTAACTTAATTGGCAGGGGCTTATGGTTCTTATTGATCCCATGAAAACTCTGAAATAGGGCAGGGCGTTCATGAATTACAAAAAGATTATTAGTAAACCCATGACATCTAATAGGATGATATTGACCCTAGAAACTATAAATATGACAGGGAGTCAATTAAACTGAGGATGAGATACCAAAATGGTTATATATGTATATCATCATTATATTATGAAATGTTATGTTTTTACCATTGTGGATGCAGGATCATAGTATATGGTTTTGAAAAGGTTTTAGGATACTAGTAAAGAGAAAGCCCATTCCGCTAAGCAGCGTGGTCTCACTAGATATCTAAATGGATTAAGATGTTAGATTGTTATTCATACCAAGCTCTATGTCTAACTTGAAGTTTTTATTTCTCCCTTAAACTCTCGGGTACTCAGTTGATTTTGAGTGGTTCGAGGTTTAAGGTTTTTAGGTTCTTTTTTAGACGAATAAAGCTTCCGAAGGCGTGCAGGATGCAGTTTGTTGTTTAGAGTTATCTTTTCCCGCTGTATATTTTGGATGTAAAGGCAGACTAATTAGCCTTACTATATACTTTGATCAACCAAGGAGAATCTTCATATGTCGCTCTTGGCGTATATGTAATAATTATATTTTTCCAACCGCGATTAACATTTGTGGGATTATGCAATGAACATGAAATGTTTTGAATGGAATGTGGAAACGTATTTTTAATTTGTTAAGTTTTTTCCATATTCTTGTGATCTGTGCATCAACATATCTGACATAGCCGTATTTAGTAGCCGATGATTAATGACCATGGATGTCTGCACCATCCGTAGCTATTAGTTTTAGGCTGCCAAGTTGGGGGATGCTACAGTTGGAATCAGAGCATGTAACGTCCCGCCTTTTCTCACGCTTTAAATCGACACACGTGCCAATTCAAACCATACGGAAGGGCGAATTTTTATGGGGTAATTAAGGAAAAAAAAGGAAAAGAAAAACAAAATAGAATCTCGCAGCAGAAGGATAAAATATAATAATAAATGTAAAGTTCATAAACTTTTTACAAACTTTTGATTCTTCTTTATACAATAAATATCAGAGTTCACATACCAATCATAATCAATGCAGCGGAATTAAATAGTGTAGTGGAATATAATTAATAATAATAGTAGAAATCTCCGTCTTCGTCCTCGAGATCTAAAGTCTTCGATTTTGAAACGCTCGGACTGACCCGAGCGAATTTGAAAAGACAAAACACTCGAGTCAGAACTAAAAGATCTTATGTAAGTTAAATCAACAGAAATAAATATGAGTACAATAACTCAAGAGATGCTCGGGATTTACATCTCCTAAGGATCCGTTAAACTATTTACTATGTAGTATATTGCGCTATTATAATAGTGTCTAATTGTAAAATAAACTTACTTTTTTCTTAGCATTAAGGGGTTACCCATATAGCCCTTAACACGTAATAGTCCCAATAGTCCATCCAATATCATAGTCCCTCCTGATCGGGAAGCCACCAGAGGATACCACACGGGCTACGGGAGAAATCCAAACTCGTACAAGGCACGATAGGGTAGGTGACACGGCACAACTAGGCAATGCCAGGGTAGATATACCAATTGCGATCCAGGCTGGTGGAAACGCGCAGCGCGCAGCTACCGCCCACCTCGAACAACACCCCTAAATCAAAAATCAAAAGTGGCCACCGAATCAATCCAAAAGTCAGAGTATAATATAGAAGGAGTGCGTTCGATCAGAGGAATGACCTCATTGGCCCGAGAATCGCTCCTGTTTTAGCCAACTTATGCCAACTCACGAGAGTTGGGTCCACGTATTTACCTTACAGGAAACGCCGCCCCCAACCTACTTCATTCCGGAATCTCCACCGCATACATGGTTATTAAAGTGGTTTTCGGAGTTGGCAGAGAGTATGACAACTTCCGTTCCCGGTCTCTTTAACAACCAAATGTTATTATAACACCGCGGTCTTTAAAAAAATAGTTTATACTTTAAAGCCAGAATATAATTATCCATTTCAAACCCATAAATACGATATCATTCCCATTTCCAAAACAATTCATTTTGATATTATTTTTATAAAACCAAAATCAATAATATCATTTTATTTCAAATATAATTTTATCCAAAATCATACTACTTTAAAAAAAATATCTGGAAACTGGACATTTTTGAATTATAATACTTCAAAATTCATAGCTTTAAAACCATAACTTCTAAAACTTGAATGGTTTGGATATTGAAATGGTATATAAAATAAAATAGTTGAGTTTAAATTTACTTTATAAAATAAAATAATTTCCACAACTTTACAATCTTATTAATTTAAAATTTAGTCTAAATCCATAAATTTTAAATTCACCTTCAGTTAAATAAACTACTTCAATTTCAATATATTCCTAACTTTGGGTATTTAACAATTTCAAAACTTAAGGTTGGAAATGCTAGTCAAAAATTTATTGTCCTATTTTTTAGTTTTGAAATATTCATAAAATAAATCCATAAAATAAAACTCAAAATTTCTAACAATTAAACGTTTCCTTCAATTTATTTATACTAGAAATATTCATTTAATTTATCTTGAATAAAAATCCAGTTATAAATATCATACCTTTAAAATTTCCAAGTTTAAATAAGTTACATCACTTATAGAGTTTAATTCTTAAATACGCTCAATTCCAATTTAATTTTTAATTTACCTTCCAATCTAGATTGATTTAAATCATTAAACTCCATTATTCAACTTATTTAGTTCATTTAACAAATTATACATATCTTAAATTTAATAATTTAACTATATATGTATATATAAAATAAGATTTTTAAAATATTAAAATTAAATATTTAGTAAACCGTATCTTATCCAAACCATAGAAAATTTAATAATTTAACTATATATGTATATATAAAATAAGATTTTTAAAATATTAAAATTAAATATTTAGTAAACCGTATCTTATCCAAACCATAGAAAATCATTTCAAAAATATTTATATATATATATACCGCGGTGTTTGTATATCATTTTCTATCGTATGGTCAAGTGATACGGATATTTATCATTTCAATCCGCAATTTAAAAATAAAAATGCGGTTGTATATCATTTCAAACCGCAATCTCGAATGAAATGAAAATGCATAATAACTTGCAGTTTATACAATATAAAATATAGCATCCATTCATCCAAATATCAATCATCAACCATTTATTACAATCATCATCCAATTTAAACAAACATCAATATATAACATAGAAAATATAACAGGAAATAAATAACAGTTATTAACTAACAGTTTATATTCAATAATAAATTTATTAACTGTTCAACTATCAGTTTATTTGCAAATAAATAAATTTTAACTGTCAATTTATATGCAATAATAAAATTAATTAATAGTTAAATTAAATAAATGCGATTTAGCACAGATGATGAATAAAACATGCCAAATAGTCATAAATAAATTTCTACTCATATCTTAAGTAAATTTAACAGACAAAGGAAATTTTAGAAGTTGTGAGTATGTTAAAACACTCACCTTTTGAATTTAAATTGAATTTAAACCCAATTTAAACCTAAAAATTTGACGGTCTCAGAATTTGTCCAAACCGGCGTCATCAAGTCCGGAATTTCAATACGATCCTAACAAAAAAAATTCGCGTAAAACGGATACCGTATGTAGAAGTTATACGGATTAAACGAGTTGAAAATCAAAATTTAAATTAAAAACAAGAATAAAACAACTCACCTTCACTATCGCCACGTCAGCGTAATTATGTTTCTCTTCCAACCCGTATCAGTAAAACGCACGCATCTGAAAACAAACCCTAGCCGCCACCTTCACGCTAGATTACCGTGCCACCTCGTTAACCTTTGCCATGATCGGATGACATCGCCGACCACTACCCCCCAAGCCGCCTCCAACGCCATAGTGGCGTCACCTCCGGTCGTTCCTAGAGCAGGCCGCCGTCGCTTGCCATAGACGCCGAAACCAAACAATTCTGACCACCTGAGTACAGCCGAGTCACACCGATGGGTGCTGCTCGTCGTCACCCTCCAATTGCCGCCTCCCGATCGTCATCTCGTCGCAAATCAGCCATTAAATCGTAAACCCTAGAATTGGACGGTCCAGGTTCAACCTCGATTTCTGGACAAACAACGATTCGATTTCAAAAACGAACAGCACCAGGCGATTATGCTCGTTCAGAGCTTCGATATAATTTTTTTTCGGAATTTTCTGAGAACTTTGAATTTTGGCTTTGATTTTAGATTGTAATTGGATCTGCAATTATGTTGTTTGCCATTGATGAGGTGAGTGTTGAGATATACGTACAACCAAATGAAATTAGATGGAGGCCAGGGTTTATAATTGGGTTTATATAGGTAGGATAGAAATAAAGTAGATGGATCCGATAAACAACGTGCTGAACGATAATTGGCCCAAAAAGCCCGTTCTGACCCCGGAACGAAATTGGGTAAACTCATATATCGAAATAGGTATTTTAAAATATTCTGAACGCGATGGAAAAAGTTTCACGTCCAAATTTCATCGTATGAAGAAGTTATGCTGAAATCAATAATTTCAAATTGATTTCAAGGCGTTTCGCGTTCGTACGATCAAACGACTAGTCCGACTGCTACGAAACTTGAAACCCTATAATAATTCACTGATACGGATCCGATAAAACTAGTTTCGTCGGAATCCGAGTCCATGACCAAAATAGCTATTTTTATATTAATTAAATAAATTAAGAATTAGTAAATGAATCCAATTTTTTTATATTTCAGTTTCAGAATTTGAAAATTTTATCACTTGTGATTCCTCAATCATCTACAATGATTTTAAACAAATTTAAAAATGTAAATTTAGATGACTCATTTATAAATTTCAATATTTATTCTCAATTTCGTTAAATTCAAAATTAAAATTTAACTTTCAAATAATTCTATTAAATTAATGAATTAATGATTATTCCATTCATATTTCACTTAGGAGGGTTTACCATTGGATTTAAGATTATTACATAAATATTTCCCAATTTTCAACTTAATTTTTAATTTACGTAATAATAAAAATTTGATTTCATTTATTTCAATAAGTCCAACTATTATAAATTAACAAATTAACTCACTATTAAAGATTCAAATTCAATAATTCATAAATTCCATCATCTTGATTTACTTATTAATTTATAATTCTAAAAGTCAATTCCCGTTTCAATTTAAAGTAACTAAATTTGCCAATTATATATTTATTTCAATTTCTTAAAATAACCCCTTTACTATAAGTTGAATCCAATTTATTTTAACTAGTTTCCAATTAAACGGATTAGATTCAATTTCAAACTTACACATAAGTTTAGGTTATAATCAATTTATTACGTATTACTTTCATAGTTATTTACATACTTCTCGTATTAATTTCTCAGTTAATCATAATTATTAAAATAACGCTTATAATCAATAACGACATTGTAATTACTCACATTCAAATGATCGTTATTTCAAATAAATTTATCGACCAATTAATTAGGGAATTTATAATAGTTGTTATCTACCCTTATATTTACTTCCTGATAACATACTACCTACTCTCTTTTAATTTTGATTTGAATTCCAACCTTTATTTATCGTACTAAATAAAATAAACAACATATAGATTGTTACCCATTTCCTTACATGCCCTTATATGTTTATTACTTAACAATCACCGTTTAAAATCCCGTGTATACACAAAATATTACTTAACATAAATCTGTTCTTTATTTACTTTACGTTCACACTTCCGTTACTATATAATTAATCACCAAGTACCGTTATCATCAAACCAACATTAATTAATATATTAAATGCTTACATTTATTTCTCTACATCCAATTCGTTCCAACATAATTTATATTAATGCTATTCCCTTATATGGTTATTATTTATTCACTTGTGCTAACTTTTATTACCTAAATTTTCCGTTATTGTAAGCCGTTAATATTTCCATTTAAATTAAATATAAATTTCAATATTTGTTTATAAAGTTTTTATTTATACTAAATTAAATTACAAAACTCATTAATTCAACCAAATTAAATATACGAAATTTACGGGTCGTTACACTCTCCACCACTCAAAACTTTTCGTCCCCGAAAAGGAAAAAAGGGAAACAAAGAACTAAGAAATCAATATACCTTTTTCAAACATTAACTTTATAAACAATTAAATTTATAAAATTAATTAATTTAGATAAATATATTAATTTATAACCATGAAATCTTTTGCACTTAAATTACTAAAGTTTGGAAAAACATTTTTTCAAAATATTTCTAAGTTCAAAATTTACGGAAAATTTTGGCAGAGTCTCCTTTGTACGGAGAGGCTCGGGAGAAAATATAATATTAAATATAACAATTATATACATATATTATCCAAAATATTATATCCCAACCCGGGTAAAATATATAAAATAGCGCTATAAACCGAAATCCGAAACGAACCTATTTGTTGGGCAATTTATGCTTTATTTATGGAACCAAAAGCAGTAGCAGTTGCTTCCATAACCTGCATTTCACTTATAAAATCCAAAGGGTTAACAATTTATATAAAGTGAAATATTTAAGCGGTTTCAATCACTAACAACAAATTAATATGACAACCATCAACAACAAATACAAAACAACAATTCAATCAACCATACAAATAGTTGTTCGGGTTCAAAACCTTTAAATTGTACGAAATAAAGAATAAACCATCAAGTGTATCATTTACTTAACAGTCTTAGATTAAACACAATGGAATATTCATCCATCCCGACAGAATTAAAGTTTCCTTACCCAACAACCACAAACCACGACCAACTTTGAACAACAACTTTTTTTTGTTTATCCTTATTAATTTCATTCATACATTTGTTGTTTAATTTCTTTTTTTTTTCATACCACGTAAATTTTCCTTTTATAATTTACATTTATTTATAACAAACTTTTAATTTCATTTACTCATTCAATGTTTGTTTCATTTAATTTCACTTATTACTTACAATTATTCATTTCCATTAACTCAGGTCATGCTAGTTCTTTTTATTTCATTATAATTATTCATTCATTTATTGCATGCCCTCATTTATTTACATTTGTTTATTAATAGTATTCATGTCTCATTTAATTCCTTAGTATTTCCATTTTATTTACATAAGTTGAAAATCATCTATTTGAATTACTTACCTTTAATTATATTTACTTATAGTAAAATTTCAATTATAACTTAAGTTTATAACATTAAATTCTCATTTATAATAGCAAATTCATTGAATACTTCATTACCTACTTTTACTTGTATAATTTCCATTACATTTCTTATTAAACATTTCAACTTTTAATATTTGGAATGTTTTATATGTTTTTAAAGAATGTACTTGAAAATTATACAAGTTTTCTCATTACCTATGATTAATTTAAGTTCAATAATAATATTCTTTATTTCGTAGGTTATAATTTCAACTTTCATTTAATACCATTTATAACCTATCATTAAATCTCTTATTTCCTTTAGAGGTTTTAATTTATTAATTACCTACGTTTCAATTAACTACAATAATTGAAACAATTAATTAATGAAAATTTAAGAATTTAATACCAGGTTAAATTTCAAATTATTTTAAAATAATAGATAAATATATTCTTACAACTTATATATCTTTAATTATATTTAAAACAATTCAAAATTTATATATTTTCAAAAAAAGAATCTGCAGTAAAACTACTACAGTGGCCTTCCCTCTTCGAAACTCGAAAATGAAAGTCGATGATGCGGCCGCCATCATCGAAATTATTTTCCAGAGACAGAGAGGAAATTACAAAACTTATTTTCTCCAAAATCTTCTTTAAAACAATTTTTTTTAAATTATATTAAATGTTTATATCAGAAAATACTTATAAACAATTTTATCATATTCCAAAATTTATTTGAAAGAAATTTCAAAACCCCGGAACTTAAGTTCTAAATTTCCAATTTCATTTATTTTATTTTTAAATCTTATTTCTATTATTATTTACACTTTATTACCTAACAATCAATCTATTGCAGCTAAATATAGATATCATTTGAGAAATTTTATTTTATATATAGAATATATAATAGGCAAAATTATTTCATTCGCCTATATTAAAAACAAATACTATGTCGGTCTGTCCTATTAAATGTTTAGAAATCCCTATTGATGTCATAACATCCCATGCATCAATCAGAATTTATAAATACAAAACGGAACATATTAACACAATATTAAAACTTTTTTATAACACTAACAAATACGCTCTCTCATGTATATACTCTCAGTGACTCCCATAGGGTATTATTACCCTATTAGTAAAGAATTAAACCCCATAAAGCTAAGGTTTATCGCTAAACCAAAGCTCTGATACAAAATGTAACGTCCCACCATTTCGCACGCATTAAATCGACACACGTGCCAATTCAAACCATATGGAAGGGCAGATTGTTATGGGGTAATTAAGGAAAAACAGAAAAGAAAAACAAAATAGAATCTCGCAGCGGAAGGATAAAATATAATAATAAATGTAAAGTTCATAAACTATTTACAAACTTTTGATTCTTCTTTATACAATAAATATCAGAGTTCACATACCAATCATAATCAATGCAGCGGAATTAAATAGTGTAGTGGAATATAATTAATAATAATAGTAGAAATCTCCGTCTTCATCCTCCAGATCTAAAGTCTTCGATCCTGAAACGCTCGGACTGACCCGAGCGAATTTGAAAAGACAAAATACTCGAGTCAGAACTAAAAGATCTTATGTAAGTTAAATCAACAGAAATAAATATGAGTACAGTAACTATAGAGATTCTCGGGATTTACATCTCCTAAGGATCCGTTAAACTATTTACTATGTAGTATATTGCGCTATTATAATAGTGTCTAATTGTAAAATAAACTTACTTTATTCTTAGCATTAAGGGGTTACCCATATAGCCCTTAACACGTAATAGTCCCAGTAGTCCATCCAATATCATAGTCCCTCCTGATCGAGAAGCCACCAGAGGATACCACACGGGCTACGGGAGAAATCCAAACTCGTACAAGGCGCGATTGGGTAGGTGACACGGCACAACTAGGCAATGCCAGGGTAGATATACCAATTACTATCCGGGCTGGTGGAAACGCGCAGTGCGCAGCTACCGCCCACCTCGAAAAACACCCCCAAATAAAAAAAAAATCAAAAGTGGCCTCCGAATCAATCCAAAAGTCAGAGTATAATATCGAAGGAGTGTGTTCGATCAGAGGAATTACCTCATTGGCCCGAGAATCGCTCCTGTTTTAGTCACCTTATGCCAACTCACGGGATGGGTCCACATATTTACCTTACAGGAAACGCCGCCACCAACCTACTTCATTCTAGAATCTCCACCGCGTACACGGTTATTAAAGTGGTTTTTGGAGTTGGCAGAGAGTATGACAACTTCCGATCCCGGTCTCTTTAACAACCTAACGTTATTATAACACCGCGGTCTTTAAAAAAATAGTTTATACTCTATAGCCAGAATATAATTATCCATTTCAAACCCATAAATACGATATCATTCCCATTTCCAAAACAATTCATTTTGATATTATTTTTATAAAACCCAAATCAATAATATTATTTTATTTCAAATATATTTTTTTTCCAAAATACTGCTTCAAAAAAAAATTAATATCTGGAAACTGGACATTTGAATTATAACTTTCAAAACATAATACTTCAAAATTCATAGCTTTAAAACCATAACTTCTAAAACTTGAATGGTTTGGATATTGAAATGATATATAAAATAAAATAGTTGAGTTTAAATTTACTTTATAAAATAAAATAATTTCCACGACTTTGCAATCTTATTCATTTAAAATTTAGTCTAAATCCATAAATTTTAAATTCACCTTCAGTTAAATAAACCACTCCAATTTCAATATATTCCTAACTTTGGGTATTTAACAATTTCAAAACTTAAGGTTGGAAATTCTATTCAAAAATTTATTGTCCTATTATTTAGTTTTGAAATATTCATAAAATAAATCCATAAAATAAAACTCAAAATTTCTAACAATTAAACATTTCCTTCTTTTTATTTATACTAGAAATATTCATTTAATTTATCTTGAATAAAAATCCAGTTATAAATATCATACCTTTAAATTTCCAAGTTTAAATAAGTTACATCACTTATAGAGTTTAATCCTTAAATACGCTCAATTCCAATTTAATTTTTAATTTACCTTCCAATCTATATTGATTTAAATCATTAAACTCCATTATTCAACTTATTTAGTTTATTTAACAAATTATACATATCTTAAATTTAATAATTTAACTATATATGTGTATATAAAATAAGATTTTTAAAATATTAAAATTAAATATTTATTAAACCGTATCTTATCCAAACCATAGAAAATCATTTCAAAAATATTTTTATATATACACCGCAGTGCCTGTATATCATTTTCTATCCTATGGTCAAGTGATACAGATATTTATCATTTCAATCTGCAATTTAAAAATAAAAATGCTGTTGTATATCACTTCAAACCGCAATCCCGAATGAAATGAAAATGCATAATAACTTGCAGTTTATACAATACAAAATATAGCATCCATTCATCCAAATATCAATCATCAACCATTTATTACAATCATCATCCAATTTAAACAAACATCAATATATAACATATAAAATATAACAGGAAATAAATAACAGTTATTAACTAACAGTTTTTATTCAATAATAAATTTATTAACTATTCAACTATCAGTTTATATGCAAATAAATAAATTTTAACTGTCAATTTATATGCAATAATAAAATTAATTAACAGTTAAATTAAATAAATGCGATTTAGCAGAGATGATGAATAAAACATGCCAAACAGTCATAAATAAATTTCTACTCATATCTCAAGTAAATTTAACAGACATAGGAAATTTTAGAAGTTGTGAGTGGGTTAAAACACTCACCTTTTGAATTTAAATTGAATTTAAACCCAATTTAAACCCAAAAATTTGACGGTCTCAGAATTTTTCCAAACAAGCGTCATCAAGTCCGGAATTTCAATACGATCCTAACAAAAAAAATTCGCATAAAACGGATACCATACGTAGAAGTTATACAGATTAAACGAGTTGAAAATCAAAATTTAAATTAAAAACAAGAATAAAACTACTCACCTTCACTATAGCCACGTCAGCGTAATTATGTTTCTCTTCCAACCCATATCAGTAAAACGCATGCATCTGAAAACAAACCCTAGCCGCCACCTTCAAGCTAGATTACAGCGCCACCTCGTTAACCTTTGCCACGATCTGATGACATCGCCGACCACTACCCCCAGAGCCGCCTCCAACGCCATAGTGGCGTCACCTCAGGTCGTTCCTAGAGCAGGCCGCCGCCGCTTGCCATAGATGCCTAAACCAAACGATTCTGACCACCTGAGTACGGCCGAGTCACACCGATGGGTGCTGCTCGTCGTCACCCTCCAATTGCCGCCTTCCGATCGTCATCTCGTCGCAAATCAGCCGTTAAATCATAAACCCTAGAATTGGACGGTCCAGGTTCAACCTCGATTTCTGGACAAACAACGATTCAATTTCAAAAATAAACAGCACTAGGCGATTATGCTCGTTCAGAGCTTCAATATAAATTTTTTTCGGAATTTTCTGAGAACTTTTAATTTTGACTTTGATTTTGGATTATAATTGGATCTGCAATTATGTTGTTTGCCATTGATGAGGAGAGTGTTGAGCTTACGTACAGCCAAATGAAATTAGATGGAAGCTAGGGTTTATATAGGTAGGTTAGAAATAGAGTAGATGGATCCGATAAACAACGTGTTAAACGATAATTGGCCCAAAAAGCCCATTCTGACCCCGTAACGAAATTGGGTAAACTCATATATCGAAATAGGTATTTTAAAATATTCTGAACGCGATGGAAAAAGTTTCACGTCCAAATTTCATCGTATGAAGAAGTTATGCTGAAATCAATAATTTCAAATTGATTTCAAATTAATTTCAAGGCGTTTCGCGTTCGTACGATCAAACGACAAGTCCGATTGCTACGAAACTTGAAACCCTACAATACTTCACTGATACGGATCTGATGAAACTGGTTTCGTCGGAATCCGAGTCCGTGACCAAAATAGCTATTTTTATATTAATTAAATAAATTAAGAATTAGTAAATGAATCCAATTTTTTATATTTCAGTTTCAGAATTTGAAAATTTTATCACTTATGATTCCTCAATCATCTACAATGATTTTAAACAAATTTAAAAATGTAAATTTATTCATTTATAAATTTCAATATTTATTCTCAATTTCATTAAATTCAAAATTAAAATTTAACTTTCAAATAATTCTATTAAATTAATGAATTAATGATTATTCCATTCATATTTCAATTAGGAGGGTTTTCCATTGGATTTAAGATTATTACATTAATATTTCCTAATTTTCAACTTAATTTTTAATTTACGTAGTAAAAAAAAATTGATTTCATTTATTTCAATAAGTCCAACTATTATAAATTAACAAATTAACTCACTATTAAAGATTCAAATTCAATAATTGATAAACTCCATCATCTTGATTTACTTATTAATTTATAATTCTAAAAGTCAACTCCTGCTTCAATTTAAAGTAACTAAATTTGCCAATTATATTATTTATTTCAATTTCTTAAAATAACCCCTTTACTATAAATTGAATCCAATTTATTTTAATTAGTTTCCAATTAAACGGATTAGATTCAATTTCAAACTTACACATAAGTTTAGGTTATAATCAATTTATGACGTATTACTTTCATAGTTATTTACATACTTCTCGTATTAATTCCTCAGTTAATCATAATTATTAAAATAACGCTTATAATCTATAACGACATTGTAATTACTCACATTCAAATGATCGTTATTTCAAATAAATTTATCGACCAATTAATTAGGGAATTTATAATAGTTGTTATCTACCCTTATATTTACTTCCTGATAACGTACTACCTACTCTCTTTAATTTTAATTTGAATTTCAACCTTTATTTATCGTACTAAATAAAATAAACAACATATAGATTGTTACCCATTTCCTTACATGCCCTTATAGGTTTATTACTTAACAATCACCGTTTAAAATCCCGTGTATACACAAATTATTACTTAACATAAATATGTTCTTTATTTACTTTACGTTCACACTTCCATTACTATATAATTAATCACCAAGTAACGTTATCATCAAACCAACATTAATTAATATATTAAATGCTTACATTTATTTCTCAACATCCAATTTGTTCCAACATAATTTATATTAATGCTATTCCCTTTTATGGTTATTATTTATTCACTTGTGCTAACTTTTATTACCTAAATTTTCCGTTATTGTAAGCCTTTAATATTTCCATTTAAATTAAGTATAAATTTCAATATTTGTTTATAAAGTTTTTATTTATACTAAATTAAATTACAAAACTCATTAATTCAACCAAATTAAATCTACGAAATTTACGGGTCGTTACAGAGCATATGTTTATAAAATTTTAAAAGAAAAATAAAGCCTTAAATATTTTTTAAACATAATCCAATGAATTTTAAAATATGATCGGGATTTGGGTTAAGACTATAGTAACGTACTAGTATTTGATATATATGTATGTTACTAAGTATGTATTCTCCTCTCTCTTAGATTGTTCTTCTATGTCTTACTAAGGCTTGTATGCAGATTTACGAGAAAGAGGATATGGAAGCAGGAAACGGAAGAGGAAATCTAGGTGGAGAAGTACCACAACTAACGGAAATGCTCAACCTAATACCAGGAGAAACCAATGTCGAAGGACTAATGCTAATCCAAATGCTGAGGCCAATGTAGGTGCAGGAAATCTACCGATGGAAGGATGGTGTATCAGTTGTTAGCTAATCTTTTTCCAGTAGGATCTGCTGGTAATGTTGGAGGTGCTAATCTTGTAGCTCCAGCAGTATATAATTATGCTAGGCTGAGCAAGGATTACACCAGTCTGGGCGGAAAGTTATTTATGGGTACGGAGGATGATGTTGAGGTTGAGAATTGGCTGTTCAGCTATGAGAGGATTTTTACTAATTTAGGCTTGGATGACAGGGAAAAGAGGAGGCAGGCCTCTTGACAGTTGTAAGGGGCAATCCTCTATTGGTGGAATGGTGTTACAGTCGGAGTTTCGGAGGAAGAACTAACTTGGGCTGATTTCAGAATGAGATTTGAGCAGACGTTTCTATCCGAGGTAGCTAACTCGACGTTGATGAGGAAATTTATGGACTTTATATAGGAAGATATGTCAGTAATTGAGTATGCTGCTAAGTCTGATGAGCTATCTCGATATCGATATGTTACTATAGACACTGACATTAGAAGGAATGAAAGATTCTTTCGAGGACTAAGGCTAGAGCTAGCTAGAAGGACCATGGCACATGTCCGAGAACCCTGTAATGTGGTGGTGGAGATAGCTATTCGCCATGAAGAGATGCTCGCCGTTTCAGCTAGGAAGAAGCACGTTAAATCCCAGGGTCCTCAAGGAAAGAAGAGGAAATTCTTTAAGAGCAAGGAAGCCCACAAAAGGGAGGCTACCAAGAAGGAAAAAGCTGATTTGGTGTGCTTCTAGTGTGATAACAAGGGTCATTATGCTCACGAGTGCCGGACATGCAAAGGAAAGAAACCTGCAGAGAAGAAGAATGTGAAATGCTTCAACTGCGACCAAGTTGGGTGTTATAAGAACCAGTGTCTAGAGCTAGGCAGAGCGGGCAGTGGGTAGGTTTTTGCTATTGGATGACCATCTTATTCTAGGCCTACTGTAGCAGAGAAAGGGAAAACGGTGATGGAAGGTATGCTTTTGATTCAGAGTATACCAGTTTGGGTAATATTTGATACCAGTGCATCACATTCATTTGTATTACATTATTTAGTTGATCGGTTATGCATAGAACCAACATACCTTGTTACTTCCGTAAGGGTTGCGAATCCAATAGGAGGGTATGAAACTCTAGGGATAAGATGTGACCGGTTAGAAATTGATTTGTTAGGTTATAAGTTTGCATGTAATTTGTATGTTTACGATTTCGTAGATTTCAAAATCATTTTTTATATGGATTGGTTGAGAAGGTATGAGGCCAAGATATTTTGCCAGGATGGGGAGATATCTTCGAGACACCCTAATACTCATAACCGAATTATATTCTCAATAGAGAATTCTGATTAGCATAGCTATATTTTGTTAAGTGCAATGGAAGTGGGAGAAAAGTTAAGTCAGGTTCGAATCGCAAGTGAGTTTTCAAATGGGTTTGAGCCAGTCACAGGACTACCACTGAAACAAGCTGTTGAGTTTCTGATAGATCCTCTGCCGGGAGCTGTACCTGTGAGTAGATCACCTAGCAGGATTACACCGACAGAGATGAAATAATTGAAGGCTTAGCTAGTGGATCTTAAAGGAAGGAATTTTACAAGACCAATCAGTTTTTCTTCAGGAGCGGCCATGGTATTCATGAAGAAACCATATGGGTCATTGAGGATGTATCGACTGTTGTAAGTTGAAAGAAAGGACGATAAAGAATGAGTATCCTTTTTCGAGAATTGATGATCTGTTAATCAGTTGAGTGGAGCTAGAGTGTTTTCCCAGTTGGATTTGGTGATAGTGTTACATCGGTTGAGAGTGGCAGAGGATAGTATTCCTCTGATAGCATTTCGAACTGGATATGGATTATATGAGTGTTAGTGATGCCATTCGGATTGACGATTGTTCCCGATTTCTTTGTGGACTTAATGAATCGAGTCTTCCATGAGTATTTGGATAGATTCATGTTGGTGTTTATAGATGACATTTTGTTATACTCTAAGGATGAAAGGGAGCATGAAGATCCTCTTAGAGTAGTGCTTGAGACGTTGAGGCAGAATCGGCTAAAAACGAAGTTTTCTAAGTGTCATTTTTGAAGGAAAGAGGTTAAGTTTCTTAGTCATGTGGTTTCAGAGAAAGTATTGTCATTCGATCCAGATAAGATCGAAGCTGCAAACAATTGGAAGAGACCGGAGATGATAACCGAGATCAGAAGTTTTCTTGGACTTGCTAGTTATGACTGAAGATTCTTAAGGCTTTCTCGCGGATAGCAGCACCTCTGACTAAGTTGACCTAGAAAGATGTTAAGTTTGTGAGGAAGGGTTCCCTAAGTTAAAGCATTTGTTGACCAAATCTCTAGTGATAGTAGTTCCAGATGGAAACTTAGGGTTGGTAGTATACATAGACGCATGTGGAACTAGATTGTGAGCGGTATTGATGCAGAAGGGTAAGGTTATCGGCTACGCATCCTAACAGTTTAGACCACACAAAGTAAGATATCTTACTCATGACTTAAAGTTGGCTGCGCTGAGTTTTTCCTTAAAGATTTGGAGACATTATCTCTTAAGGGAGAGATTTGAGTTGTATACCGATCATAAATCTTTACGTTATTTATTCTTTCAGAAGGAGTTGAATATGAGGCAGCAAAGATGGCTGGAGTTTTTGGCTACTTATGATTTCAGTATAGAGTATACTCTTAGGAAAGGAAATAATATTGCAGATGCTCTTAGTAGAAAACATCAGAATGTGGTGTTAGCAATGTCGGCTGAATGGAAGGATCTAGAAGCTTTAGCCCGTTGCGGTGTGTAGTTAAGATCTATTGCTAGTTCTAGCCTGGATACTGCCATGTTATCCTGTTTAGAGGTTCGACTAGTATTGATCAAAAGGATAGCTTCTATGCAGAGAGAAGATTCATATTTAGTTGAGTGGATTAGAAGGCTTGAGGTAGGGTCAAAGATCGATGATCTAAAGGACTATAGTCTTGACCAAAGAGGATGGTTGAGAAAGAAGGGTCGATTATGTGTTCCGAATGTAGAGACCTTAAGGAGAGAAGCTCTGGAAGAATGCCATCGATCAAGTTTACTAGTCATCCTTGAGGGACCAAGAAGTATCAAGATATGAAGAGGAGCATCTACTGGGGAGACATGAAGAGGGATGTTGGCTTGTGGGTTAGGCAGTGTGTGAACTGTCAACAACTGAAAGCCGAACATCAGAAGCCGAGTGGGTTACTTCAGCCTTTAGAGATTCCGATAAGGAATTAGGATTCGATATCCATGAATTTTATAGATGGGTTGCCAAGGCCTAGGAGAGGAAATGAGAGTATGTGGGTTATTATGGACAGGTTGACCAAGAGTGCCCATTTCATTTCAGTAAACTCGACTAGAAGGTCACCTGTTTTGGCAAAGTTGTTCGTGAACAACTTTGTTAGACTCCTTGGTATTCTTAATAGCATAGTCAACAACAGAGATGCATTATTCACTAGAGAATTTTGAAAGAGTCTACAAGAGGTATTGGATATTAAGCTCAAGATGAGTACAGCTTATCACCCACAGATGGATGGGCAGACAAAGAGAGTCAACAAAGTACCCGAGGATTTATTGAGGGCTTGTGTATTGGACTTTGGTGGACCTTAGGAGGATCACCTACATCTGACAAAGTTTTACAATAATAATAGTTACCAGACTAGCATAGGAATGGCACCTTTTGAAGCTTTGTATGGAGGCCATGCAAATCGCCTTCATCTTGGTTAGAGACCAGGGATAGATTGGTCTTAGGTTTGGATTTGGTTAGAGAGGCACCATAAAAGATTGAGTTAATCCGAGGACGAATGAAGGAAGCTCAATCCAGACAGAAGAATTACACACATAAGAGGCGTAAAAACTTAGAGTTCTTGGTGGGAGACTGGTTTTCATTAAGGTATCACCAATGTAGGGTACGATATGGTTTGATAAATCAAAAAAGTTGGCCCCGAGATATGTTGGACCATTCCAGATTTTAGAAAGGATCGGAAAGTTGGCGTACAGAGTAGAGTTGCGTGCAGTTTGGCAGGTGTCCATAATGTATTTCATGTGTCTCATCTTCGCAAGTATGTGCATGATCTAGAGGCTACTATTCCTCAGATAGAGTTAGAGGACTTGGTAGTAGATCCTGAATTGACTTTTGTTAGAAAACCAGTTCGAGTTGTAGCAAGAGATGAGAAGACATTGAGGAACAAGACAGTCAAGTTGATGAAAGTTCAGTGGAGCAACAATGAGAAGGACTGCACTTGGAAGATAGAGGACATGATTCAAGATGCTTATCCTAACCAGCTTTGATGGTATGTTTGTATTAGATTTATATAGATTAATTGCTAGTTGGGTGGCTAGTATGGATGTTTTGAATTGTTACAGATGATTGCAATGTTTGCTATTTAATACTTACTAAATTTCGAGCACGAAATTCTTTAAGGAAGGGGTGTCTGTAACACCCCTAATTTTTAATAACATTACTAAGGAGACATAATGAGAATAAATTAAATATAATAATGTAGAGTGTTAAGGGGATTGAGATTGATAAATGAATATAGGTGGATGTGCTTAATTAAATTGAATGAATTTGTAAGTAGTTAAGTGCTAACTAATTAAACATAAGGGCTTAGGGTAAATATACAGCCATATTTTCCCAACCTTATACTATCTTTTCTTAGCCATACATGCCATTTTTATCATAAGCAAAAATGTAAGAAAGAGCATGGTAGGCCATTAAGAAGGTAGAAAAGAAGAGAAAATCAAGTAAAGCTTAAGATTCAATCTAGAAGAAATCAATCTCAATCAATCTCTCTCTAATTTCCCTATCCATGCTAAGGTGAATAATAATCATACATCCTATTTTTGGTTTTATAATCATATGATTTTGAATTTAAGGGTAAATTCATTTTTATGATACATTGGATGTGATATGCTTGATTTAGAATTTGTTTAGATCGAACAATATTGTTTCAAAGGAGATATGAATGGTTTTAGGGTAAAACCGAGGTAAATGACTTTTAAATGCCATGGAAAAATTATATCTTATGAGAAACATGATTTTGGAGTTGGGTTTCAATTTTTATAATTTTCCAAGCCGTGGGGAATTAGTTATGAATTTTCAAAGGAAAATGTGCTTATTTGGGTTTATAAATTGTTTCAGAAATTATATTAAGGATTTAGGTCTGAAATTTTAATATGTTAGGTAACATTATTAAAGTGAATTTCTTGAATTTTTGGGGATTTTACTAAGTGATTTAGCATGAAACATAATTATTTTAAAAGGAGGATCTAAATGATTTAATTGTTTTGTTAATAGGAAGGGCTTACTTGTTAAATGTTGTTTAGTTTTAGATTTGAGAAAAATGCGGCAAATTTTAGTAAAATAATTTGAAAGTTTAATGTAACCAATCATATGTTTACAAGTGGGCAAGTTAGTTACAGAAAGTTTACTTTATTTAGTAAAATGAGCCTTTAGCTCAGAAAAGTGGGTTCCGCCTTCTTTAGAAGGACCTTTCGACCCAGAGCTTTCGCTTCCAACCTAGTCGGAACCTTCTAGGTCGAAACCAATAAACCAACACACATGGTATCTGTTAGCTGGTATGTAGTGGATCGAAGATAGGTGAAAGGTAGGGTATCGAAACGTGGCTTCAAAAGGGGTTGCTTCCTTTCTTTGTTTTGTTTAAAAAGAAAAGCGCTTGCCTGTTTATAAAAGGTTTTCATAGTTGTCGAAGCTAATGATTTCGAAAGGGTATTTCAAAAGAAGCTTTCGAAGGAGGGCTGCTGCATTTATTTTAAAGTAGTAGCTTCCGAAAGAGTTACTTAGATCTTTATTGAATCCGTCGAAAGGGGTAATTTCAACCAAATCGAAACCCTTCTATGATTTGATGCCTTTCAGTGGTATTGAAGGCATCAATGCTGTTGAAAGGTACCGTTTGTTTTATAAAATAATAGCCACTTCCTACTGCTTTCGAAAGGGGTTAGGGGTTTCAAAAGGGTTTCGAAGCCAGTCTTTAATGTTTTTACCTAGATGTTTTAATGCTTTCGAAAGGATGGTTTCAACCCCATCAAGTTTCCCCAATACTTTTATAAATTAAAGAATGGTTGAAAGAGATCCTTTCACTTATGTTCACTTTGACCCAAAAATGTTATTTTAAACATAAACCCAACGACTTTGAAAGGTATTGGTTTTGATGGGTAACCTTCAATGATTTCGAAAAGGGGACTGTCAATGGTTCCGAACGGTAAACCTATAATGATTTCGAAAGGTGGACTTTTAATGGTTTCGAAGGGTAACCTTCAATGGTTTGGAAAGAGATGTTTTAAAGTATTCGAAAGGCAGGAACCTAATGTTTTAAAGATAGAGTTTAATTCTTTCGAAGGAGGTTGTCCATAGAAGTCGAAAGCAAGGTTTTCAAGGTTTCGAAAGGATTTTTATTAAACCCAAACTTGTTTTTAAAGGAAAAACCCATGGCTAAATAAAGGAGTTTTGAAATGACTTTAAGTTTATAAATTTGAAGAAGTATTAGCTTAATAAATATAGGTTAATTATGTTTCATATGAAAAGTATTTCAAGGACTTTAAATCCAAAGAAGTGGTACTATAAGTTGTAATGTTTGCTTATCCAAATATGAATATATTCAAATGATAAAGGACCAATAACAGCATTTTTTGGATAAAGGGGTCGAAGAACAAGTAGATTAACCCAGTAGTGATTATAAATTGATTAAACTCCCGAATGAGTAGAATTGCATCCAAGGAGTCAAGAAAACCAAAATATTGGATGCCTAAACCTTGAAGTTGCCCGAGAGATAGGTTCATAGTAAACCCATGAAAACTATGATTAGGAAGTTATTAGGGATAACCAATAGGTTCATAGTAAACCCATGAAAATTATGTATTAAGGATGGTTGGTCGGGGCCAATTGGTTTGTAGTGAACCCATGAAAACTATATCCGGATTAAATATTGACATCAGTCAATTGGTTCCTAGTCAACCCATGAAATCTAGGCTAGAAAGGGAGTTATTGGAGTAATCCGTAGGTTCCTAGTCAACCCATGAAAACTAGGATATAAGATGAGTTATTAAAATGACCAATAGCTCTCATGAATTAATTAAGTTAATTGGCAAGGGCCAATAGACTCTTAGTGATCCCATGGAGACTCTGAAATAGGAAAGGGTGTCCATGAATTATAAAAATACAATAAGTAAACCCATGACATCTAATAGGTTGACATCGATCCTAGAAACTATATATATGTAGGGAGTCAAATAAACCGGGGATGGGATATCCAAAATGTTTATATATGTATATCATCATTATATTTTGAAATGTTATGTTATAACCATTGTGGATGCAGGAGCACAATATATGGTTTTGAAAAGGTTTTAGGATACTAGTGAGGGGAAACCCGTTCTGCTAAGCGGCGTGGTCTCACTAGATATCTAAATGGAATGAGATGTTAGATTATTATTTATACCAGGCTTTATGTTTGACTTGAACTTATTGTTTTCCCCTTAAACACTCGGATACTCAATTGATTTTGAGTAGTTTGAGCTTTAGGGTTTTAAGGTACTTTTCTTAGACGAATAAAGCTTTTGGAGGCATGTAGGAGGCAGTTAGTTATTTAGAGTTATCTTTTTCCGCTGTGTATTTTAGATGTAAAGGCAGACTTATTAGCCTTATTACATACTTTGACCAACCAAGGGGGCATCTTCATATGTCTGTCTTGGTGTATGTGTAATAATTTTTTTTGAATGTGGTTAACATTTGTGGGATTACGTAATGAACATGAAATGTTTTGAATGAAATGTGGAAATGTGTTTTTAATTTGTTAAATTTTTTCCATATTCTTGTGATCTGTGTATCAATGTATCTAATACCACTGTATTTGGTCATCAAGGATTAGTGACTGTGGATGGCTGCAATATCCATAGGTATTAGTTTTGGGCCTCCAAGTAGGGGGATGCTACATAATTCCAATGTATTAAGGTATAAAAATACTTAAGTGTAACTAAAGCAACGCAAGTAGGAATAATAACAACAATTTAAATGGGAAAACTAATGATATATTTTAAGATGGTGTAAAATACAAATGGTGAACAAAGAGAATACAGTTAAATGAATAGGGAAGTAATAAGTGTAAATAGGCAATTAAAGAGGGATATTAGTTAAAAAGGAAATAAAAGATTTCATCCAATAAAGGTAAACAAAAGGGTAATAAAAATAATACTTAAGTCAATAAATTAAAAATGGATAACAAATTATAGCATACAATAAGAATAAATCAAAAGTAAGTTACGTAAAATTTATTAAACATCAATGATTGAAAGTAAAGAAAAATAATAATTAAGTGAATGTATACAAATTAAAATATACGTTATGACGGGTGTGAATTAGGGATATATCCCAATTACCTAAATTAAGTAAAAGACCATATAGTCATTAAAACGAGTTGTAATGCAAGGTCAGTACCGTTACATGATAGAAGCCTGCCTACCGAAGGGGCTACCAGCTGCTATGTATATATTATACTGATGTGGGGGCATATTCAGCTACAGGACCCGTGAGATATGTACATTTGCATATGAGTGATGAAATGCACTTAGTAGACTCTACTTTAAAAAATGAAGTGAGGGTATTGCCTTGATTGCATTAGGAAATATAAACAGGATAGTGAATATCTCAAATCCATGCCAGCAGGTGTTGGTACCAAATCAAGAGTAGGAGCTACATAAGTTGAGTGCATCATCGGTCAAGAGCAGTCAAAATGGGAAAGAGAGGATTACACCTAACGAGCTATGCTACCTAGTAGGGTTGTTCACATTATGTAATGCACTGCCACAATTGTTTGCTGGAGCAAGACTAGTTAACCCATAGAAGAGTTTTTCCAAAAATGGCTGGGGTAGTCCAAAGAGCTAAGTCCGCTATTGTTCATGGAGCTAAGTCCATAATAGGAAGTAAAGAAGTTATTGAATTCCCAAGGTGAGATAAAATAAAGCTAAACTTTTGTGACACCGTTAGTAGGCACTAACGGGAGGTTTTACTTTGTAAGCGGGTAATTTGGCCTAGAAATTGATGATGATGCCCTACTATGTAGAATTATAGATAATAGCGGGGATAGTATCTTGGTCCCAAGGGGGACTGTGGTACTTATACATCTACATATAAACACACACATAAGTAGTTATAGTCTACTTTACGTAGATGAGGAGTACCATACGCGAACGTGGACTCGAGACGACTAAGTAAAAACTAAAAGACATAACATATAATGAAAGACAATCGACATAAATTTGTGTTATGTATAAAGTGTGTAATTCAGCCATCACCAAAACATTGTTCTGACCCCCTTCTTATTACAACCCATATGATAGCTTTAAAACGAAAAGTACTGATGCAAGGTAGGAACGGCGAAAGGACAAGTTTCCTAATACATGCTTGGCATTGACAAGGATACTTGACATTGGAAGTACCAACCTTGGTCAGTAATTATATGTTCTATTGTACTTTACTATTCTGCTATGAGTTATATCGATAGTGCTTTGATATACATTTATTTAATTATTATAAGATACGAAACCAACATCTGTACTTTGGTGGACTTGGGTTTTCGATTTAGCAAAAATTCAGGCCTGTTAGAGTGCGAGTTGTTACATTTAGTATTAGAGCTGGGTTAGTCAATTTTGAAAAATTAGGAAACGAGGAGTGAAAGTATTTGTATTTTGCCTATAAATATAGATATATTATACGTCAAATCCTATAAATTCCAACTGTATAGTAGTTGGAACTATACACTGAAATATAGATAAATTGATAATCAATCGGAATAATGGAAAAAGTTAAAGATATACACCTACCCCGATTACCCCATGGAAAACAGGTCATGCGGAAAGGCCTTGGCTTAGAAAGAGCATGAGTGCGGTATATGAAAGATCCCTGAATCTGGATAGTAGGAGACTCCCTAGTTGAGCTTTCGATAGACTAATGAATGTAGATCCTCTTATGATGCCGACTGATGATGTACAACAGGTCCACATAAGGGGAAAATAAGAATCTATATTGTAGATATCTGGAAGCAATTGAATTCTGAAAGAACGTGTGAAGTTGTCACTCTAAGATAATAGCCATATCTTTAATAATTCGAAAAAGAGATAAGACAGCACGTTGAAGAAGGAAAAGTCCAAAAGAAAGAACAATAAGAAATCCACTTTGAGTCCGACCCAATAAAAAAAAATTTACAAGTTGAGAAAAATATATAAGTAATATATTTGGAAAAAATAGAAAATAATAAGTAAATATTTGGCTCTTTAAAAAAATTTATATAATAAAAGTTTCATTTGAAATGCATACATACATACATACATACATACTTACATACATATACTAAGTTAAATTGAAAATTTTCCACAAATGATTTTAGCTTATTTGTTTGAAAATACATAGAGTGTTTATAACTCGCTAGTTTCTTTGCGAAGAAAGAAAAATTTTAAAAATGTAAAATTATGTTAGGAGTGGACAATAGAAAGTGGTACTATTTTTTAGTGGGTTACGTAACAAGGGGATAGGAAACTCAAAACCCAATGGTTGGATTTATGGGTCAAGCGATGGCGAATGCACCGTAATAGATAGACCAAAGTTCCTTAGAGTAGCTAGAGCCAAGGTAGAGAAGAAGGTGGCAGAACAAAGAATGGTAGCTAATAGATTTTAAATAAATGTTTGATTGGGCCCAAATTTTGTCTAGGTTCAACCCTCCCCAAATTAATAGTAAGCAGTCGACCTGGTGTGGTGTTCCTCACGGTCGGCTGGTAGCGCCGACCGCTGAACCCTAGGCGTCGATTATTGTTGAGGAAAAATGATGTATACTATCATTTAACTACATCTCTTCATTTAGCCCCTCCTATCTAATTTAGGTCGAGGCGATTCCGGACCATTTCCTGTCTATCAGCCCTTCCTATCTAATTTCGACTAATAATCAATTTATCCATATTTCAGTGTATGGTTGCAACTACTCTATATTTGGAATTTATAGAATTTGACATATAATATATCTATATTTATAGGCAAAATAGAAATACGTTCACTTCTTGTTTTCATAAATCCAACCATCGCCTCGGTAACCATCAACCATAGAGCGAGCGATGTTGATTGGCTAGCTCCCGAGCAACAACAGTGTAACACCCGTAATTTTAGTTTAACATTACTCAAGAATAGACAAATTAAATAGAATATTATAGAGGATAAGAAGAATGCGATTTGATAATTTAATTAGGCCGTGCCTTAATGAAACAAGCAATAAGATTGTTTGAAACTATAAAAGAAAAGAATGAATGGGAAGGGAAAACTGGGAAAAAAGCTTATTTCATCCCTAAACCCATCCTCCCTCTCACCTATTCTCACAAAATACACTAAGTAAAAACAACAATCAAGGTTGACCATTACTAAGGAGGAAATTAGAGGAAATCAAGGGATTCAAAAGGGAAATAGCCTATAGAAACTAAATTCCATCAAATCTCAACTCCATCGTCCAATTTAAGGTGAATAACAGTTAACTATCTCTATTACTTGTGTTTGAATTCAGTTATGGATAACTTGTGAATTGGTTATGATGAAATTATCATGTTATGATTGTTTATGGCATTATTTGTATAAAATAATGCATTATGGAATATTTATGAAATTATTTAGATGGGTTTTAAGGGAAAAATATAAGTATTTGATCTTCAATTGATTTGATTATCTAATATGTATTGTAAAACATTATTTTTGAGATGTGATTTTAATTTCATAATTTTTCAAGCTAAGATGAGTATTTTATGAATTTCTTAAGAAGCAAATAGTGTTATTTCACGTTTTAATTACTAAAAATAATTAATTAATTATTTTGGCCCAAAATTTATATTTGAAAGATCTTGTTAATTCTTATTTTTGGTGAATTTTAGGGATTTTCCTAGATGGTTATGATTTTCTATGAATTTATTTTGCAAGAAAAGCATTTAAATTGATATTAATTAAGGATATTAATTAATTTGGTTTGTAAATTTTTTTGGAAGGTAAAACTAATTTGCGGCTGTTTTTCTGAAAAGATATAAGTAAAGTGTATTATTATCCAATACGTATTTCACAAGGAATAGGAGTTGGTAAAAAGAATGCTTCCAATGGAAAATGGTTTTTATAATAATTACAATAATGCCACCGACATGCGGCATCCCCATGAAGTTTGGCACTAACAATAGGCAACATCAATTTACCATTGTTTGAGATATTGGAATAGGCAGCATCGACATGAAGTAATGAATGTGATATTTATAAGGTAAGTATGTGATGCATTGGGTCATACATCCGACATCGTCATTATAGGAATACTACATCTCATGGGTATATAAGATATTAATGTCATGAGTTTTCAATGAGGATGTCATATGTTTATGGCATAATAGCCGAAGTGCCATGTTTTCGGCATCCTTAAACTGAAGCTGCAAGTGATCATTTTCGGTATCAAACTATTTTGCGGTAATGATGCCGCTAATTTCCTATGTATGCGGCATAATAGCCGCAGTACAATAATTTCGACATACTTATAATGATGCCGTAAGTAATCAATTTTGGCTTAAGGTGTTGATGCCATGGTATATCAATGACATTCTTTGTTTAATTATTTTCAGCAAATATACCATGCGCCGTTGATGCCACAACTCTTTATTTCGATGCCAATAAGCCCTTGTTTTACGCAAATTAAAAGTATATTTTAAAAGGCGAGATAGACTATGTTTTAGGAAAGTTGACTACCTTATGATTTCGGCAGTTAACCTTATGATGTATAAAATCAGATTTTTTTTTAAAATCTCGGATAGAGGTTCGTTATTTTATTTAAAGGTGCAAATGCTGTAAGTCTTCTATTTTGTTGTACTAATAGCGATAAGCCATATGCTTCATGATTTCGATATTATTCATTGAGGATACAGATAATTTATAATTTTATGTGCCGTAAGTTTATGAATTTAACATTATTCATTGGGGACACCAATGTATATTATATTTGACTTTCTTTTTATTTTATAATTCTGACATTACATATATTGGGGAACATCGTGTATTATTACGACATGTTATAAGTTTTAGCGATTATCAACCTAATTGGAGATACCAATAAACATAGGTTGGGAACTTAGGTGAATAAGAATAATTATGAATAAAATTGATAAGTGAGGGGTTCATAGTCATCCTAGGAAAACTATGGAATGTGTGATGCATAGTCCAGATTATGCCGAAGATGGATAGTCTCTATATGGTTCATGAGGGGTTTATAGTTATCCTGGAATACTATGACATGTGTGATGAACCATTCATACAATTTTAGAGATGTGTGTGATGGATAGTCCATATGATTTTAATTAGATAAACCATGTGTGATAGGTAGCCATATGGCTTGGAATAGATAATCCATATAATGTATATATATAAGATAGGTAATCCATATAAATATAAGACCAATTGTCAGATTAAATTAGGATAGTCATTTGAATTTAGATGGACTGTCCATTAAAGTGGGATAAGTAATCTATTATATGATTTTTGGTAGGTTACGGAAGTGGATAATACTTTAACGACAGATAATCAGACTTGCCTATGTTGCATGATTTCACATGTTTTATTTTACTATGTTCTCACTGTTATGGATGCAGGAGCACAATATTTGGTTGATATGTTTCTTTTAAGATACTAGTGAGCGGAAAACTCGGCATGGTCTCACTTGGTATCATTTTTGGTTTGAAATTATTGGTTATTATTCATGCCGGACTATTTGTCTTACCCAAAGTTTTTTTCCCCTTAAACTCTCGGATGCTTATTTGAGTAGGCTAGAGGTAAGGGTTTCTGGTTTTCCAGTTAAACGAATAAGCTTCCATGACATGCAGGAGGCAAGCTAGCTATTAACAGAAGATTTTACTTTCAGCTGTATTTTTTTTATCTCCTTGAACGTATATAACGGAAAATTGTATAATTGCCAAGTATTAGACTCTGATGAACTAATGAGGCATCTTCGTACGTCTCTTGTGAAGTATTTTGTGATAATTATATTGTCTTTTAAAGTGGGATCAAATGAGATTATGTAATGAATATAAAATCTTATTTATGAAATGAAATATGAATGTTTATTATTAAGTTGTGTTTGAAAGGTTTCATATTCTTGTGCTTATGATATTATTGATATGATTAACAAAGCCTCATTCTTTCATCATAAATTAATAGCATGGATGACTGTAGCTTGGTAGCACTTAGTTTCGGACCTCAATAGGGTATTTTACAAGTTGGTATTAGAGCACAGATATGTAAAATTCAAAAAATTAAAAGAGTGTTAAAAATATAATCCAATTGAATTAGAGAATAAGATTGGGGTATGGGATAAAGCTATTGTAATGTACTTATATTTGCTATATATAAGTATGTATTCTCCCCTCTCTCCTAGACAATTCTTCTACATCTTATTAACGCTCATATGCAGATTATAAGAAAGCAACATGTGGAAGCATGAAAAAGAAGAGTGAATCTAGGTGAGGAAGCACTACAATCAATAGAAATGTTCAACCCAATACTAAAAGGAACCGGAGTCGATAGGCAAATGCTAACCAAAATGCATATGCCAATATAGGTATTGAAACCCTTTAATAGATCTTGGTACTATGTATCCATTCTTATCAACATGATGCAAGATGGAGCAGTTGCTAGTTTGGCTGGAAGTAATGCTATTAATATGGGAGGAGCTAATCTTATGCCAGTTGGCAATAGCTATGCTTACAAGTCTTGGTGGAAAGCATTTTCTCTGAACCAAGGTAGTTATTGAAGTTGAGAATTGGCTATTACACTATGAGATGATTTTTACCGATCTAAAGTGGAACAATGATCAGAAATTGAAATTGGCTTCTAGGAAGTTGTGAGGAGTGGCACTGTATTAATAGAACGGGGTGACCATAGGTGTAGCAAAAAAGGAATTGACTTGGGTAAAATTTCACAGGAGATTTGAGAAGAGATTCTTATCTAAAGTAGCCAAGTCAACTTTTCTAAGGAATTTGCTGATTTGGTGTAGGGAGAGATGTTCGTACAGAAGTATGCTTACTAAGTTTGATAAGCTGTCCAGATATGGATATGCCACCATTAATACTATGATCAAGAAGAATGAGAAGTTTTTATGGGGTTTGAGGCCAGAGATTACTAGGGTGACTTTGTCGCATCTTCGAGATCTATGTGGTAATGGAGATGGCGACAAGGAGTAAGGAAATGCTTTCAATTTTTTGGAAAAGAAAAGTCAAGGGAAACCTAGAGTTCTCAAAGTAAGAAGAGAATGTTCTTCAAGGGGAAGGGAGCTCAGAAGGGTGGAGATGCGAAGAATGGGAAAGGCGATACTATCTATTAAAAGTATGATAAAAGGAGCACTATGCTAATGAGTGTTGATCTAGTGATAGTAAAATAGTTGTAGGGAAGAAGAACATAAAGTGTTTCAATTGCAACTAGGTGATGCGTTATAAGAATAAATGTCTAAATGTAGCTGTAACAATACACATATTTAGCAATTGTATATTTAAATATTTTATTTAAATATATCATCGTTAGTCGGATTATAGTACGGAAAGCTACTTTTTGCAAACAGTTGAATTTGAACTCGAGACCACTTCCATTGAGTTTAAAATTGCGTTTGCGACCTTTTTGAGTATAAACATCGTTATGTTTTGAGTTGAGTGAATTTTGCTATTTTTCACTTAGGGCTTTGGGTTTGGGTTTGGGTTCGGCTTATATCATTACTCCACCCTCCTCTCCTCCTCATTACTTCACATTCATCTCCTAACCCTCACGCTTCATCAAAAATGGAGGAAGAGATTGGAAACTAAAATTATAAGCCCTATCTCCTTTGCAAATTCAAGTTCTAGCTCCAAACTTAAAAGAGAAGCTTAGGTATGCAAATCCTTCTTCTCCAACTCATTCTCCCTTCAATTTCAAAAATTCCTAAACCCTAACTTAGGAAATGTTTTTCTTTGAAGCTTAGATTCAAGCTTCTTGGGTTAGAATTGAAGAGTGATTGTTCTTGCCTTACTCTATAGCTTCTTCCTCCTAGTTTTTGTGTAAAAGGTGAGATTTTTATCTCACATCTTTGTCTATATCTATCTTTGTTGTTAGTTATGAATTCAGAACTTCTATTCCGTGTTCATTTGCTTTGGACTGAATTGGTTTTATGAATTTCAAATTTTTGGTGTTTTAAAGTCAAATATTTAACAATCCTAGCTTCATTGTTTGAACATATTTTTGGTGATGCATCGAAGAGCCTATAGGGCTGGGTTGTCGATTGGCATAAAACCCTAGCACCCATTGCTCGTCCGGTCGCGAATTGGCTAGAGTTTGCTCTTCATTTAGATAGGCTGGAAATGCTGAAAAACAGGCACCAGTCAACTGACCCCCTGAGTCCAGTCAACTGAGCTGGAACCCGAAAGTTTTTCCAGGCATTGGCCAGTCGACTGTTCTTAGAGTGCCAATCGACTAACCTGCTTGTATTCAGTCAATTATGCCTATTTAGCCTATTTCGCTTGAGATTCCAATTTTTATTGATTCATGATTATCCGATTTCTTGTTATCTTTTATTATTGACTTTGATGACTTCTTTTCAGAATTTTTGAGAATATCCATTTGATGGATTTGATATCGATTTCTATGGATTTGATTCACGTCTTCGTATGTGAATTTTTGATGATTAACTGTTTCTGCAATCATTTCTCTGATTTTCACTTTAAAATACAAAGGTTTTCTAACTAGTAGTAAATATCAAAACTCTTCCATCAAAACGATTTCAACTCTATTTTATTACAAAGCTCGTTTATTAAACAGTTTTCCAATCTACTAGTATATACAAATCTTTACCCCATTCATTCGAGGAATCCAATTAAATGACTTTGCAAAACAAGTTGTATGAAACACTTGCGTTTACTTCGTCGGTTAATTCTTGGACTTGTTCGATTGAATCTCTTGTGACTATTTTAGAGTGGAAATCTACAATTTGTTCGTAAATATTTAAGTTAAGCTAGTGGTTATGGGACTATGAAGCTAAACTTATATATTTACTAGCTTAGTGTAATTGACACTTATTCTCGAGTGGAAGTCTACAATTTGTTCGTAAATAATTAAGATAAGCTGGTGGTTATGGGACATGAAGCTAAACTCATTTATTTACTAGCTTAGTGTAATTTACACTTATCGATCAATGATGATCATTTTGTGATTTAGACTAGCAATGTGCGATGTCTCTTTGTCTGCGAGGGAGACTAAACCCTTTTTTTGTGGAGCTTCGGCTTGGTAGGGTAACGACCCATGGTCTTCAGACCGTTTTTATGGAGCTTCGGCTCAAAGGTCTTCGGGCCGTTTTTGTGGAGCTTCGGCTCAAAGGTCTTCGGGCCGTTTTTGTGGAGCTTCGGCTCAAACTTTATGGTTAGCGACCATGGAATAGCATTCCATTTTATGATACACGCGTTGGTGAGTTTTAATGCGCCGTTTTGTGATAGGCCTCTTTCCCCCTTTTGTGATTTCTGGATTTCTATCGATGATTTCTAGACTTTGTGTTTCACCAATTTTCGTGATTTGCATTGATAAGCTTTATCAACTTTTGTACATTGGTGAATTTGTATTTCACTAACTTTTCCAATTGGCATTGATATGATTGTCAATATTTGTGGTTTGGTGAATAAAGTAAAGAATATGACATTCTTTTTAGTGCTTTGAATATTCTTGTGATATTATATGATTCTTCTCGTTAGTTAATGTATACTTTTTATAGTATGACATTTTTGGTATCATAGGTTTTAATCGTATCTATTACCCTATCTCATTTTATCTGATATTTATAGCTAGACTGATCCGTTTATTATTTTCTTCTTAAATAATACTCGGGTCAGACCAAGATATTATAGGTGCTTCTGCTTGACTCCTTATTTGCGATCATCATTATCTGTCTTTTGTCTAACTACATTAGATTGGTAGTTTTTGTTGTTACACATCCGAGATAGAGACTCCTTGATGTATACATATTCTTTGATGTTGCATTTGTATCTATTCTTTTGTGATATCATGGATCTTATTTGACCACTACTCTGATGTAAACTTAGATGTGTTATGTTCATATCTGTTTCCGCCTTTTTGTTATGAATATATGTGACTGATTTATGTTATGTTTATTTCTATATTTGTTTTCGAAGACCACATAGCCACTGTGTAGTAGCTTTGAGTTTGTATCAGCATGTCGGATTTCCTTTTGAAATGAAATGCATGTTATATTATCTGACATATCGGTGCTCGCACAAAGAAATTACATGAATGGTCGCTCCTCAATAGCCTTATTCTTCACGCTAGTTGATGGCATTACTCCGTAGTGTCCTTGGCTAGCGTGAGTATAGAGGTGGGGTGTCACAGCTTGGTATCAGAGCGAAACTTCGAAACTATATGAAATATTGTAGCAAGGATCATCGTCCTAAGTTCTTCTTAGGAGTCGTGCCCTAGGATTTTATTCAAGTCATTGGACACATCCTATCCTATTTTCTTTGTGATGCCTTGTTTTATCTATCATGATTGTTTGATATTCATTCAGAGAATAACCTTTTCCTCTTCTTTCTTTATTTCTTAAAGAAGAAGAGATGGTTAGTTCTGGTAGTCCTAGCGCTGGTCAATCCGATAGTCCTTCTTTGGATGGCGTATTCATATGTGCCCAACAAATTTTGGATCTTGTAAAGAATCAAAGGTTTATCTGTGCTTTGGGTAAGAACCCCGAAATGATTTTACCTCTGAAACTTGAAGTTCCTTTCTATCAGCTTGTGGATATCACTCTTCGACATGAAGAGGCCGATAAATGAATTGACGGTGATATAGGGATTTTCAAGAAGAGGCATATTAAGTTCAAAAGCCCTAATCCCAATAAGAAACTAAAGTAAACTATTTTGGTGGCAAAGACTCCAATCCCTAATCATGGATGATGCTATAAATGTAATTCTAAGGAACACTATGTAATTAAGTGTCCGAAACCCCTTACTTGCCACTATTGCAAAATTTCGGGCCATCATTTATCTTCTTGCCCCAACTTCAAAGTAGGAGAGAGAGAAAGTTGAAAGTTTTGCAAGCCCCTTGTGACACTTCTCTTAGTCAAGATATTTCTCATTCTGTAACGACCCGACTTTCTATCACTAGAAAATCACATCACTAATTAAGAAAGAAAGAGATAGAAGAGGGAAAGAAAGAGAAGAAAGAACAACAACACATCAGAATCTCAAGCGGAACAATTTAAATATATTATAAAACATATACATAGTATCATATACATCAGAGTACACAACTAAACATCTCAATTTAGACAGTTATAACATTTCTATCTAATAGAATACAAGAACAACTATACAGAATGGCAACACAACGGAAACTCTAACTATATATCTACACGTTGAAGCCTCCTGCTCCAAAGCTCCTCCAGAATTCGTCAAGGATAACCTGAATCACTTGACTACTCATACATAATATGAGTACCCAAGAGTTTAATAAGAAGGAAAATAAACACTTGGGTCAGACAGGGGACTGGTGTGAGTAAATGGTTTAAGATTGCTTAACTTTAGAAAATCCTTTGAAAAGAAAAGGTATCACGTAAGACTTCCCACACATAAACATGGAAAAGTTTTTACCTTACGCTAACCAAAACATTTGATAGGAAATCCAGTGATATTATAATAGTGTCTAGGGTTTTCAAGTAAATATGAAATAGCCGAAATTGTTACATTCATTAAATTCCAGCTACTAGCCACAAAAGTGGGTAATACAAACAAAACCGTAGGGTCTCGTCGGGAAAATGGGTTTCCATCAATGGCAGGGCTATTGGGGTACCGCCCGTCACAGTAGGTGGCATAGATCACCGTACCGAGGAGTACACCTGCTCCCCCGCAACACAAGGCCGGGACCATTCCTTACCGAACAGTCCCGAACAAGGCCACCCCGCAGTTGGCTGCTGATCCAACTGCCCACAAAGCCGAAATAAAAAGGGACATCTAGACATGGATGTATCTCACTCTCCAATGGGAGCTACCCACGAAGCCTTGTTGCACCTCCCCTGTTTTAGCCATTCACGGTTGATGAGGCTTGAGGCTGCTATTACCTTTATAGGACACATCTATCTTAGAATGCTCATCGTCCACCTGACGATGTTCTGAAAGCTTTCAATCCATACAAGTTCGTTCTGGGTTCGAACGAAACCGAAGGCACTATCTCGTTGCACTCATTTTGGAATCACCCTCAGTGTCAACGACCATAGCCCTTGCACTCTGAATCACCATCTCGAATCTATAAGTACTATTCTGTCAAACTCATTACGGAATCACCCACAGAGTTGTGCTGACGTATAGTTCTCACACCTCGAGTCTTCAGTTGCTCTACTTGGATTCACGATCTATCGTTTAATTGGAATCGATGTTGTTTTCAGATATCCAAATATGGAAACCCGATCCCGGTCTCACCGAATCCAAACGCCATTTTAATGTCCAAGTTGTACTTAAGGGATTTAAACAGTAGATATTCAGAAATATCACTTAACATAAATGGATGATTCACAACATAGATAGATAATCATCTATTATCACCCTCATCCATATATATCACAAAGTAGCATATATCACATCTCAGATATAACATATTCATATCATCACATATCAACCAAAGACATATAATATCAACCAATATCATTAACTCATCCAATAATGCTTATCAACCAATCAATAAACACCCATATACAAGGTTGATCCAACTTAAATAGTTTAATTAATCCTTAATTAAATTGATTCTTACTTAATCACTTTGAATATCACCAATCCATCTTACTATTCATTGATTAATTACAAACTAATTAATAAACATCACTTAATTATTCTCTTGAATTAATCATCTTTGATTAATTAATTACTTAATTACTATAAGTAATTATTCATTAATCACAAATTGAATCAATCATCTTGATTAATAACTTCTTAATTATCCAAGTAATTATCACTCAATTACTTTTTAAATTAATCATACTTGATTAATTATTATTTTATTACCTTGATAATTATTTAAATTAATCATACCTGATTATTCATCTTTAATCAATCATACTTGATTAATTACTCTTGATTAATTGCCTTTAATTAATCACATTTGATTAATATTTATAATTAATCATATTTAATTAATTACTTTTTAATTAATCACATTTGATTAATTACTCTTAATTATATTCAATAATTAACACCTAATTATCCTTAAATTACTAGTTAACAATTTATTAACTATTTCTGTTAATTAATGATTACTTCATTAATTAAATTTCTTTCTTAATTAATTACTTTTAATCCTTTTATTAATTAACCATTAATTAAATAATTTAAACCTTTAATTAATTATTAATTAATTCTTTAATTAATAACCAAAGTGATTAACCCTTAATCACATCTACTTAATTACTTTCATAAAGTAATTATCTCTTATTTAATTACCTCTTGTAATTAATCATTTAATTACCTAATTACCTCACCAAGTAATTATATTGGATTAACCCATCAGTGATTATCTTAATTAACCACAAATTAATTATTTAATTAATTATTTAACTTAATCATTTATATTAATTAAATGATTCTTAACTTACTATATTAAAAAGATCCCAAATTAAGAAAAATCATTTTTCTAAATTAAATCATTTATATTAACCAAAATTCTTTGATTATTAACGAAAATTTAATTATCTTAATTATTTTCCCAAAACTTATTTGTCTTTAATTAAATCAAAATTCTAATTTCACATAAGGTAAATCTTTATTAAACTGATTTCCAACTTCTGATCATTTCACTTATTTTGAAATAAAATGTAACATTTTAGAAATCAATTTATAGTTAAACACATTCAAAATTACCTTTAAATCCTTAAAACCTTGCCAAAGTTCTTTAATAAAAATTTAATCACAAAATCCACTTATTTATTTTAAAACTTTCATAATTATTTATATATAAACTTGTTTAAACTTAAACTTGAAAACAAATTTAGTTTTTAAAACAAAACTTGTTTAACATTTGTTTTGAAATTTTGATTATCTATACAATCACATTATCATTGCTTTAAAACTTTTGGACTTTACTGAAGAAAAAAATTTAAAGCTTCAAACTCCCAGCACCCAACTAGAAACATGCTCGACAACCTCGAACAAACACTCAGAAAACATGCGACAAGACCGAGCAACCCAAACTCTAAACCTGCTTCGAGCTCAACCCATACGAACCAAAGATCGTCTTCGAGTTCCCTCCCCTCTTCTCCCACGAACCCAACACTGAAGCACATATCTGTGCACGTTATCGTGCACACCGCCTTTGGTCGACGGCGATCTTCTCTCCGGCTTCCACCAAGTCACAAACGCCCTCGACAACAACACGCAAGTCCCAGCGAACCCAATTCAATCAAGTTTCGAAAAATGATAGTCGAACCCAAAAATTTTGAGACGCCATCATCAGTGAATCCAATATCCACGGCAACTCACCCCTCAAGAAGTTCCACCATTACTTCCGAAGCTTCATCGCAAACCCCCAACCCGTCGGCAACGTTCACGACCACCTTCGGTTACGCTACGACGCCGCAAAAGCCCAAAGAACCTCGTCGACCACATGTACGTAAACCCTATTCGAACGAATATCGGCTACCAAAATCATCAATAAATTCCAAATTTATTTTTATGGTGAACATCAACACTCCCTCTACCTCCATGTTCAACATCATCGACAAACTCGCCGTGGTTCGCCGTTAATTGACCGTAATGCCAAAAACATAAAATTCAGAAATTCTCTTTAATTACTGGTCTAAAAATCGTGATACAAGTTTTAAAAGTCATGATCTTCTACTTAGAATTCAACTATGAAGTCAAAATTAAAAATTGAAATTATAAAATTTTGATCCAATTTAGAATTTACTGAAAATTCAAATATTTATAACAAATTATTCAAGTTTAAATCTTGTAATTACTGTTAGATGATAGCTTACTTGTTTTCAAACAACTTTCATCAACAAATCAAAGTCAAATTCGAATTAAAAATCAAGTTATTGAATTTGGTAAAAATAAATTTGAAGTTGCTTATGATCATACAGTTTCTATTTAATAATTACAGGCTGCAACATCTTTATTCAAACATGCATCAACTTAATTTCAGAAAAAATCAATCAAATCATCATTGTTTGATGCACATGAACACGATAGAATTTAAGATATAAAACTGTTTTTAAATTTGCATTTACTCACTTGATTAAGCAGAAGACAGAACTGCATTTTCCAGGTTTGAAATTTCTGCATGTTGAATTTCCAGATTTGCATGTTAATAAATTTTATTGAATTGCTTGATGTAGTTGCTTGCCCCTGATTCTATTTCAGGTTTAACAGAGTTTCCCTTTTTTTTTCTTTGATTTTTTTTACATTAAGTTTGAGTTCAAGAAAAAGTTTTAAGCTGAAAAATAAAACCCATCTATTATTTACAATTAGATTTTAAATTTTATTATTAAAGAAAAAGAAATTTGTCACTTTAATGTTATAAGGATCTTACACTTGTCTTTAATCCACTCTAAAATGTTTACAAGTGTGGTTATGTGTTATTTAATATTTACAAATGTTTATTCTCCAATGTTTATAAATGTTTAAAATGTTATTTTCTTTCAAATAATCCATTTAAGCTATATACATTGTATTTATGTAATATTATGAAATGTTTTTATCATATAAAAATAAACTTTAGACTTTAATAAATATCTTAAAAATAAACTCATATAGGCATTTATAAATAACTTATATTTTAGATCAATTTAATTTTATCACTTATTTATAAATTGAAAAACTTAGTTTATCTCTCTATATAAAAATTCTTAAACAATTTTATCTTATGATAAAATTAAGATGAAGAAAAATAAAAGCAAATGAACCTTTTAAATTTAAATCTTATTTAAAACAAAAGCTACAATATATGTTTATAAAATAAGAAACTAACTTTGTTATTAAAATTTGAATCTCAATTATCATTTCAAAAGTATTAAATCAAATTAACCTTTCAAATTACAAAACTATATATATATAATAAAGTTTGGAAATACTTATTAAATTCAAATTAATAAAATTCCTATTTCAAACATATATATAAATATATATATACATATTTCAAATAGAAAAAATTTCAACATTATATTTGATAGTTACTATATTAAAATTTGAAACACAAACCAAATCATAATATATATATATATATATTCATATACATTACAATTTGAATATATATTAGCTTTTTAAACTTCCTATTTACAAGATATATCAATATATATATATTATAAATAGAAAATATGTTTTATTAGCTTCTGGAAAATAGATCTTACCAATTTTAAGTTGCCAAAATAAATATTCCAAATTAAAATATTATAAATTTTCAAAAGAATTAAATTTGTCAATTCATATTGTTAAGAAAAATGTTTATAGATATTAACAAATTATTATCATAAATCTTTAAAAAAAATTAACTTGTTAATTTATAATATAAAATGATCAAATCAATTTAATTATTATCAAAGATTATTAAATTGATATTGCTCAAAATTCCGGGTCGTTACATTCCTCCCCATTTAAAAGAATTTCGTCACCGAAATTTAAAAGCAAAGATAATTTAATAACCCAGCTAAAGAATTTCAATTTCTATCAGCAATCATACATTATCAATTATAGTAACCAAGGCAACCAATTCAAATAAACAATTTATCTATCCAGAAAATTCTGAATAGAATTTCCTAATATTATCTAGAGTTTTCCAGGTACCTATACTGGAATACTCGCTCTACAGAATCTTAAGTAACTACACTACTAAAACCAAGAACTCCATCATCTGATCTTGAACAAAATATCAGACTAAACTCAAAACCAGTCCACCTATCAGATCCTTCTGATCTGCTGATTCTATCACTCGAATAATCATACACATACTCCTCAGATATATGTGAAATATAATGAATTCCAGTTATCCGAACTGGCAGTTCTATTCTGTTGATCAAAAATCTAATCTTCAGAGAACACCGGAAAAACTCAAAATACTTCCGGAGCTAGCTCTCTAGTTTTACCCAGTCTTATAATTCCTTTGGTTGGATAGAACTAAAGTAATATCCAAATTCTAACTGCACATTCCAAATCTCCTCAATTCTTAACTGCATAACTCTTCTGATGCTCCCAGTCACTTTCAATATTCCTGATCAGCCTAACCCTTGCTAATTGCTTCATGAAACAACAGGACCAACTCAAACCAAATCTCCAGGTCCTACTCAACAAAATAGCTCTTCCAAAAATAATTTGCTGAAATCCAAAATACAACTCTATGCCACAAGCATCAATGGACTTCAAACCTACCTCTCCTATCTAGAACAGCCAAACAGTTGCACTTGACCATCTTACCTACCAAATCCAGAAAATTCCTTCATACTTGAATTTCCTGTAGAAATTCCTTTAATCCAAGAAAACTGCAACTCCCGGTTGCTCCCACTCTAGAACAACCGCTATCTCGCTTCCGCTGCACAACTCTGATCTAGAGCAGATAAGAATGCTATCGAAGAATTCAAGCACAATCTTTCTCCATACACTGTTCATCCGACTCATAAAATCTTAGTGACCATTCTTCTTGATCAAAACATCTTAACAGAATCTTAACTTAGAATAAGATGATCAATCCTTCTCCAAAGAATCCTGAGCTGCCTCACCAAACTCTTCTTGCTCTAAGAGCTATCCCACTATATGGTTGAATCATCAATATTGCTCTTAGAATCCAAGTCGATAAGAAACTCAATCTTCGATCCAGGTAAACTTCTGAATTCATCCAAAAACATCTGAAAAATCTCTGACTACTCTAATGGCTTTTACCTCCATATGAGATGCCTCAAACTCAAAGAATACTCAAAGATTCCCAATCTAATCGCAAGTCACTTTTGCGATCCCTCTCAGTTCAGACCCCAAAGAACTGTCTTCCCAACTAAAACAGCTTTTCCTATTCAAGATAAATCTTTCCAGAATGGCTTATCTACCAGAAACTGATAGATCACTTCCAACAGATATCCCGCTCTGCTGAGCCTCCCAAAGAAAAGGATAAGCCTTCACTATCTGTCTGGTCTGCCGATAATAGAATCCCAAAGATTTCTGAATCATCGAAGAAATAGATCCATGCTGCTGCTTCCAAACTTCACTTCAATGCTACTGCTATGCCAAAAATCATCCTTAACCACAAACTCCTTGAAACACAAAACTATCATCCAATTTCACCAAAAGATCCTTGAGACGAGTAGACATCTTCTTAAGAAACTCGACTCAAACCCAATACCAACTACTAGTTCTCTTAAGGAAAACAAATGAGACCATGTCCGAAATGAGGTAACTTATCGACCTTAGTCTCAAACTTCAATATAGATAAGACACCCTTACTTGAGATCTAGAAAATTCCCAAACATCCGAATCTTCGTTGCAGTAGACATCACCGTTCCTTCAACACCATCTTAATCTTCCTCCAAAAGAACATCCTCAAAACCATCTATTTATGGATACTGCATCCCATCACACAGCTATTCTTTCCTAAAGTCACCAAGATACCCTTACCTTCTTCTGCTCAGCTGACAACTAAACTCTTGGAAATCCCTGCTCATTCGAGAGCAAATAAACCTCACACTTCAAGAATATACACCAATTCTTGCAAATACTTCCTCTGGACTCAAAGAAATCCTTTCACCAATCTACAAAACTTATTCGAGACGGTATTAGATCTACAATCTCGACAGACACATCTCCAACCACAACATATAAGCCTCTTCCATTAGTGGTAGTTGTGTTCCACACACTCCTACCTTATCTACCTTTATAACCTATGTTGGAAAATCCGAACAGATAATCCAACATATTAGGTAGTTATATATAAGTATATATATAAATTACAAGTACGCTCTCTCAAGATAGACACCACTCCAGAGCCTAGGTATTCACTCAACCTAATGCTCTGATACCAACTGTAACGACCCGACTTTCTATCACCAGAAAATCGCATCACTAATTAAGAAAGAAAGAGATAGAAGAAGAAAAGAAAGAGAAGAAAGAACAACAACACATCAGAATCTCACAGCGGAACGATTTACATATAATATAAAACATACACATAGTATCATATACATCAGAGTACACAACTAAACATCTCAATTTAGACAGTTATAACATTTCTGTCTAATACAATACAAGAACAACTATACAGAATGACAACACAGCGGAAACTCTAACTATATATCTACACGCTGAAGCCTCCTGATCCAAAGCTCCTCCAGAATTCGTCAAGGATAACCTGAATCACTTGACTACTCATACATAATATGAGTACCTAAGAGTTTAATAAAACAGAAAATAAACACTCAGGTCAGACAGGGGACTGGTGTGAGTAAACGGTTTAAGATTGCTTAACTTTAGAAATTCCTTTGAAAAGAAAAGGTATCACGTAAGACTTCCCACACATAAGCATGGAAAAGTTTTTACCTTACGCTAACTAAAAGATTTGATAGGAAATCCAGTGATATTATAATAGTGTCTAGGGTTTTCAAGTAAATATGAAATAGCCGAAATTGTTACATTCATTAAATTCCAACTACTAGCCACAAAAGTGGGTAATACAATCAAAACCGTAGGGTCTCGTAGGGAAAATGGGTTTCCATCAATGGCAGGGCTACTGGGGTACCGCCCGTCACAGTACGTGGCCTAGATCACCATACCGAGGAGTACGCCCGCTCCCTTGCAACACAAGGCGGAGACCATTCCTTACTGAACAGTCCCGAACAAGGCCACCCCGTAGTTGGCTGCTGATCCAACTGCCCACAAAGCCGAAATAAAAAGGGACGTCTAGACAGGGATGTATCTCGCTCTCCAGTGGAAGCTACCCACGAAGCCTTGCTGCACCTCCCCTGTTTTAGCCATTCCCGGTTGATGAGGCTTGAGGCTGCGATTACCTTTATAGGACACATCTATCTTAGAATGCTCATCGTCCACCTGACGATGTTCTGAAAGTATTCGATCCATACAAGTTCGTTACGGGTTCGAACGAAACCGAAGGCACTATCTCGTTGCACTCATTTTGGAATCACCCTCAATGTCAACGACCATAGCCCTTGCACTCTGAATCACCATCTCGAATCTATAAGTACTATTCTGTCAAACTCATTACGGAATCACCCACAGAGTTGTACTGACGTATAGTTCTTACACCTCGAGTCTTCACTTGCTCCACTTGGATTCACGATCTATCGTTTAATTGGAATCGATGTGGTTTTCGGATATCCAAATATGGAAAACCGATCCCGGTCTCACCGAATCCAAACGCCATTTTAATGTCCAAGTTGTACTTAAGGGATTTAAACAGTAGATAATCAAAAATACCACTTAACATAAATGGATGATTCACAACACAGATAGATAATCATCTATTATCACCTTCATTCATATATATCACAAAGTCGCATATATCACATCTCAGATATAACATATTCATATCATCACATATCAACCAAAGACAAATAATATCAACCAATATCATTAACTCATCCAATGATGCTTATCAGCCAATCAATAAACACCCATACACAAGGTTGATCCAACTTAAATAATTTAATTAATCCTTAATTAAATTGATTCTTACTTAATCACTTTGAATATCATCAATCCATCTTACTATTCATTGATTAATTACAAATTAATTAATAAACATCACTTAATTATTCTCTAATTAATCATCTTTGATTAATTAATTACTTAATTACTATAAGTAATTATTCATTAATCACAAATTGAATCAATCATCTTGATTAATAACTTCTTAATTATCCAAGTAATTATCACTCAATTACTTTTTAAATTAATCATACTTGATTAATTATTATTTTATTACCTTGATAATTATTTAAATTAATCATACCCGATTATTCATCTTTAATTAATCATACTTGATTAATTACTCTTGATTAATTGCCTTTAATTAATCACATTTGATTAATCATTTATAATTAATCATATTTAATTAATTACTTTTTAATTAATCACATTTGATTAATTAATTTTAATTATATTTATTAATTAACACTTAATTATCCTTAAATTATTAATTAACAATTTATTAACTATTTCCATTAATTAATGATTACTTCATTAATTAAATTTCTTTCTTAATTAATTACTTTTAATCCTTTTATTAATTAACCATTAATTAAATAATTTAATCCTTTAATTAATTATTAATTAATTCTTTAATTAATAACCAAAGTGATTAATCCTTAATCACATCTACTTAATTACTTTCATAAAGTAATTATCTCTTATTTAATTACCTCTTGTAATTAATCATTTAATTACCTAATTACCTCACCAAGTAATTATATTGGATTAACCCATCAGTGATTATCTTAATTAACCATAAATTAATTATTTAATTAATTATTTAACTTAATCATTTAAATTAATTAAATGATTCTTAACTTACTATACTAAAAAGATCCCAAATTAAGAAAAATCATTTTTCTAAATTAAATCATTTATATTAACCAAAATTCTTTGATTATTAATGAAAATTTAATTATCTTAATTATTTTCCCAAAATTTATTTGTCTTTAATTAAATTAAAATTCTAATTTCACATAAGGTAAATCTTTATTAAACTGATTTCCAACTTCTGATCATTTCACTTATTTTGAAATAAAATGTAACAATTTAGAAATCAATTTATAGTTAAACACATTCTAAATTACCTTTAGATTCTTAAAAACTTTCCAAAGTTCTTTAATAAAAATTTAATACGAACTTAATCACGAAATCCACTTATTCATTTTAAAACTTTCATAATTATTTATATATAAACTTGTTTAAACTTAAACTTGAAAACAAATTTAGTTTCTAAAACAAAACTTGTTTAACATTTGTTTTAAAATTTTGATTATCTACACAATCACATTATCATTTCTTTAAAACTTTTGGACTTTACTGGAAAAAAAATTTAAAGCTTCAAACTCCCAGCACCCAGCAAGAAACATGCTCGACAACCTCGAGCAAACACTCAGAAAACACGCGACAAGACCGAGCAACCCAAACTCTAAACCTGCTTCGAGCTCAACCCATACGAACCCGAGATCGTCTTCGAGTTCCCTCCCCTCTTCTCCCCAGAACCCAACACTGAAGCACATATATATGCACGTTATCGTGCACACCGCCATTGGTCGATGGCGATCTTATCTCCGGCTTCCACCAAGTCACAAACGCCCTCGACAACAATACGCAAGTCCCACCAAACCCAATTCAATCAAGTTCCGAAAAATGACCGTCGAACCCAAAAATTTCAAGACGCCATCATCAGTGAATCCAATATCCACGGCAACACACCCCTCGAGAAGTTCCTCCATTACTTCCGAAGCTTCATCGCAAACCCCCAACCCCTCGGCAACGTTCGCGACCACCTCCGGTTATGCTACGACGCCGCAAAAGCCCAAAGAACCTCGTCGACCAAAAACAGGTACGTAAACCCTATTCGAACGAATATCGGCCACCAAAATCATCAACAAATTCCAAATTTATTTTTCTGGTGAACATCAACACTCCCTCTACCTCCATGTTCAACATCATCGACAAACTCGCCGTGGTTCGCCGTTAATTGACCGAAATGCCCAAAACATAAAATTCAGAAATTCTCTTTAATTACTGGTCTAAAAATCATGATACAAGTTTTAAAAATCATGATCTTCTACTTACAATTCAACTATGAAGTCAAAATTAAAAATTGAAATTATAAAATTTTGATCCAATTTAGAATTTACTGAAAATTCAAATATTTATAACTAATTATTCAAGTTTAAATCTTGTAATTACTGTTAGATGATAGCTTACTTGTTTTCAAACAACTTTCATCAACAAATCAAAGTCAGATTCGAATTAAAAATCAAGTTATTGAATTTGGTAAAAATAAATTTGAAGTTGCTTATGATCATACAGTTTCTATTTAATAATTACAGGCTGCAACATCTTTATTCAAACATGCATCAACTTAATTTCAAAAAAAATCAATCAAATCATCATCGTTTCATGCACATGAACAAGATAGAATTTAAGATATAAAGCTGTTTTTAAATTGCATTTACTCACTTGATTAAGCAGAAGACAGAACTGCATTTTCCAGGTTTGAAATTTCTACATGTTGAATTTCCAGATTTGCATGTTAATAAATTTTATTGAATTGCTTGATGTAGTTGCTTGCCCCTGATTCTATTTCAGGTTTAACAGAGTTTCCCTTTTTTTTCTTTGATTTTTTTTATATTAAGTTTGAGTTCAAGAAAAAGTTTTAAGCTGAAAAATAAAACCCATCTTTTATTTACAATTAGATTTTAAATTTTATTATTAAAGAAAAAGAAATTTGTCACTTTAATGTTATAAGGATCTTACACTTGTCTTTAACCCACTCTAAAATGTTTACAAGTGTGGTTATGTGTTATTTAATATTTACAAATGTTTATTCTCCAATGTTTATAAATGTTTAAAATGTTATTTTCTTTCAAATAATCCATTTAAGCTATATACATTGTATTTATGTAATATTATGAAATGTTTTTATCATATAAAAATAAAATTTAGACTTTAATAAATATCTTAAAAATAAACTCATATAGGCATTTATAAATAACTTATATTTTAGATCAATTTAATTTTATCACTTATTTATAAATTGAAAAACTTAGTTTATCTCTTTATATAAAAATTCTTAAACAATTTTATCTTATGATAAAATTAAGATGAAGAAAAATAAAAGCAAATGAACCTTTTAAATTTAAATCTTATTTAAAACAAAAGCTACAATATATGTTTATAAAATAAGAAATTAACTTTGTTATTAAAATTTAAATCTCAATTATCATTTCAAAAGTATTAAATCAAATTAACCTTTCAAATTACAAAACTATATATATATATATAATAAAGTTTGGAAATACTTATTAAATTCAAATTAATAAAATTCCTATTTCAAACATATATATAAATATATATATATATACATATTTCAAATAGAAAACATTTCAACATTATATTTGATAGTTACTGTATTAAAATTTGAAACACAAACCAAATCATAATATATATATATTCATATACATTACAATTTGAATATATATTAGCTTTTTAAACTTCCTATTTACAAGATATATCAATATATATATATTATAAATAGAAAATATGTTTTATTAGCTTCTGGAAAATAGATCTTGCCAATTTTAAGTTGCCAAAATAAATATTCGAAATTAAAATATTATAAATTTTCAAAAGAATTAAATTTGTCAATTCATATTGTTAAGAAAAATGTTTATAGATATTAACGAATTATTATCATAAATCTTTAAAAAAAAATTAACTTGTTAATTTATAATATAAAATGATCAAATCAATTTAATTATTATCAAAGATTATTAAATTGATATTGCTCAAAATTCCGGGTCGTTACATTCCTCCCCCTTTAAAAGAATTTCGTCCCCGAAATTTAAAAGCAAAGATAATTTAATAACCCAGCTAAAGAATTTCAATTTCTATCAGCAATCATACATTATCAATTATAGTAACCAAGGCAACCAATTCAAATACACAATTTATCTATCCAGAAAATTCTGAATAGAACTTCCTAATATTATCTAGAGTTTTCCAGGTACCTATACTGGAATACTCGCTCTACAGAATCTTAAGTAACTACACTACTAAAACCAAGAACTCCCTCATCTGATCTTGAACAAAATATCAGACTAAACTCAAAACCAGCCCAACTATCAGATCCTTCTGATCTGCTGATTCTATCACTCGAATAATCATACACATACTCCTCAGAGATATGTGAAATATAATGAATTCCAGTTATTCGAACTGGCAGTTCTATTCTGTTGATCAAAAATCTAATCTTCAGAGAACACCGGAAAAACTCAAAATACTTCCGGAGCTAGCTCTCTAGTTTTACCCAGTCTTATAATTCCTTTGGTTGGATAGAACTAAAGTAATATCCAAATCTAACTGCACATTCCAAATCTCCTCAATTCTTAACTGCATAACTCTTCTGATGCTCCCAGTCACTTTCAATATTCCTGATCAGCCTAACCCTTGCTAATTGCTTCATGAAACAACAGGACCAACTCAAACCAAATATCCAGGTCCTACTCAACAAAATAGCTCTTCCAAAAATAATTTGCTGAAATCCAAAATACAACTCTATACCACAAGCATCAATGGACTTCAAACCTACCTCTCCTATCTAGAACAGCCAAACAGTTGCACTTGACCATCTTACCTACCAAATCCAGAAAATTCCTTCATACTTGAATTTCCTGTAGAAATTCCTTTAATCCAAGAAAACTGCAACTCCCGGTTGCTCCCACTCTAGAACAACCGCTATCTCGCTTCCGCTGCACAACTCTGATCTAGAGCAGATAAGAATGCTATCGAAGAATTCAAGCACAATCTTTCTCCATACACTGTTCATCCGACTCATAAAATCTTAGTGACCATTCTTCTTGATCAAAACATCTTAACAGAATCTTAACTTAGAATAAGATGATCAATCCTTCTCCAAAGAATCCTGAGCTGCCTCACCAAACTCTTCTTGCTCTAAGAGCTATCCCACTATATGGTTGAATCATCAATATTGCTCTTAGAATCCAAGTCGATAAGAAACTCAATCTTCGATCCAGGTAAACTTCTGAATTCATCCAAAAACATCTGAAAAATCTCTGACTACTCTAATGGCTTTTACCTCCATATGAGATGCCTCAAACTCAGAGAATACTCAAAGATTCCCAATCTAATCGCAAGTCACTTTTGCGATCCCTCTCAGTTCAGACCCCAAAGAACTGTCTTCCCAACTAAAACAGCTTTTCCTATTCAAGATAAATATTTCCATAATGGCTTATCTACCAAAAACTGATAGATCACTTCCAACAAATATCCCGCTCTGCTGAGCCTCCCAAAGAAAAGGATAAGCCTTCACTATCTGTCTGGTCTGCCGATAATAGAATCCCAAAGATTTCTGAATCATCGAAGAAATAGATCCATGCTGCTGCTTCCAAACATCACTTCAATGCTACTGCTATGCCAAAAATCATCCTTAACCACAAACTCCTTGAAACACAAAACTATCATCCAATTTCACCAAAAGATCCTTGAGACGAGTAGACATCTTCTTAAGAAACTCGACTCAAACCCAATACCAACTACTAGTTCTCTTAAGGAAAACAAATGAGACCATGTCCGAAATGAGGTAACTTATCGACCTTAGTCTCAAACTTCAATATAGATAAGACACCCTTACTTGAGATCTAGAAAATTCCCAAACATCCGAATCTTCGTTGCAGTAGACATCACCGTTCCTTCAACACCATCTTAATCTTCCTCCAAAAGAACATCCTCAAAACCATCTATTTATGGATACTGCATCCCATCACACAGCTATTCTTTCCTAAATTCACCAAGATACCCTTACCTTCTTCTGCTCAGCTGACAACTAAACTCTTGGAAATCCCTACTCATTCGAGAGCAAATCAACCTCACACTTCAAGAATATACACCAATTCTTGCAAATACTTCCTCTGGACTCAAAGAAATCCTTTCACCAATCTACAAAACTTATTCGAGACGGTATTAGATCTACAATCTCGACAGATACATCTCCAACCACAACATATAAGCCTCTTCCATTAGTGGTAGTTGTGTTCCACACACTCCTACCTTATCTACCTTTATAACCTATGTTGGAAAATCCGAACAGATAACCCAACAGATTAGGTAGTTATATATAAGTATATATATAAATTACAAGTACGCTCTCTCAAGATAGACACCACTCCAGAGCCTAGGTATTCACTCAACCTAATGCTCTGATACCAACTGTAACGACCCGACTTTCTATCACCAGAAAATCGCATCACTAATTAAGAAAGAAAGAGATAGAAGAAGAAAAGAAAGAGAAGAAAGAACAACAACACATCAGAATCTCACAGCGGAATGATTTAAATATAATATAAAACATACACATAGTATCATATACATCAGAGTACACAACTAAACATCTCAATTTAGACAGTTATAACATTTCTGTCTAATACAATACAAGAACAACTATACAGAATGACAACACAGCGGAAACTCTAACTATATATCTACACGCTGAAGCCTCCTGCTCCAAAGCTCCTCCAGAATTCGTCAAGGATAACCTGAATCACTTGACTACTCATACATAATATGAGTACCTAAGAGTTTAATAAAACAGAAAATAAACACTCAGGTCAGACAGGGGACTGGTGTGAGTAAACGGTTTAAGATTGCTTAACTTTAGAAATTCCTTTGAAAAGAAAAGGTATCACGTAAGACTTCCCACACATAAGCATGGAAAAGTTTTTACCTTACGCTAACTAAAAGATTTGATAGGAAATCCAGTGATATTATAATAGTGTCTAGGGTTTTCAAGTAAATATGAAATAGCCGAAATTGTTACATTCATTAAATTCCAACTACTAGCCACAAAATTGGGTAATACAATCAAAACCGTAGGGTCTCGTAGGGAAAATGGGTTTCCATCAATGGCAGGGCTACTGGGGTACCGCCCGTCACAGTACGTGGCCTAGATCACCATACCGAGGAGTACGCCCGCTCCCTTGCAACACAAGGCGGAGACCATTCCTTACTGAACAGTCCCGAACAAGGCCACCCCGTATTTGGCTGCTGATCCAACTGCCCACAAAGCCGAAATAAAAAGGGACGTCTAGACAGGGATGTATCTCGCTCTCCAGTGGAAGCTACCCACGAAGCCTTGCTGCACCTCCCCTGTTTTAGCCATTCCCGGTTGATGAGGCTTGAGGCTGCGATTACCTTTATAGGACACATCTATCTTAGAATGCTCATCGTCCACCTGACGATGTTCTGAAAGTATTCGATCCATACAAGTTCGTTACGGGTTCGAACGAAACCGAAGGCACTATCTCGTTGCACTCATTTTGGAATCACCCTCAATGTCAACGACCATAGCCCTTGCACTCTGAATCACCATCTCGAATCTATAAGTACTATTCTGTCAAACTCATTACGGAATCACCCACAGAGTTGTACTGACGTATAGTTCTTACACCTCGAGTCTTCACTTGCTCCACTTGGATTCACGATCTATCGTTTAATTGGAATCGATGTGGTTTTCGGATATCCAAATATGGAAACCCGATCCCGGTCTCACCGAATCCAAACGCCATTTTAATGTCCAAGTTGTACTTAAGGGATTTAAACAGTAGATAATCAAAAATACCACTTAACATAAATGGATGATTCACAACACAGATAGATAATCATCTATTATCACCTTCATTCATATATATCACAAAGTCGCATATATCACATCTCAGATATAACATATTCATATCATCACATATCAACCAAAGACAAATAATATCAACCAATATCATTAACTCATCCAATGATGCTTATCAGCCAATCAATAAACACCCATACACAAGGTTGATCCAACTTAAATAATTTAATTAATCCTTAATTAAATTGATTCTTACTTAATCACTTTGAATATCATCAATCCATCTTACTATTCATTGATTAATTACAAATTAATTAATAAACATCACTTAATTATTCTCTAATTAATCATCTTTGATTAATTAATTACTTAATTACTATAAGTAATTATTCATTAATCACAAATTGAATCAATCATCTTGATTAATAACTTCTTAATTATCCAAGTAATTATCACTCAATTACTTTTTAAATTAATCATACTTGATTAATTATTATTTTATTACCTTGATAATTATTTAAATTAATCATACCCGATTATTCATCTTTAATTAATCATACTTGATTAATTACTCTTGATTAATTGCCTTTAATTAATCACATTTGATTAATCATTTATAATTAATCATATTTAATTAATTACTTTTTAATTAATCACATTTGATTAATTAATTTTAATTATATTTATTAATTAACACTTAATTATCCTTAAATTATTAATTAACAATTTATTAACTATTTCCATTAATTAATGATTACTTCATTAATTAAATTTCTTTCTTAATTAATTACTTTTAATCCTTTTATTAATTAACCATTAATTAAATAATTTAATCCTTTAATTAATTATTAATTAATTCTTTAATTAATAACCAAAGTGATTAATCCTTAATCACATCTACTTAATTACTTTCATAAAGTAATTATCTCTTATTTAATTACCTCTTGTAATTAATCATTTAATTACCTAATTACCTCACCAAGTAATTATATTGGATTAACCCATCAGTGATTATCTTAATTAACCATAAATTAATTATTTAATTAATTATTTAACTTAATCATTTAAATTAATTAAATGATTCTTAACTTACTATACTAAAAAGATCCCAAATTAAGAAAAATCATTTTTCTAAATTAAATCATTTATATTAACCAAAATTCTTTGATTATTAATGAAAATTTAATTATCTTAATTATTTTCCCAAAATTTATTTGTCTTTAATTAAATTAAAATTCTAATTTCACATAAGGTAAATCTTTATTAAACTGATTTCCAACTTCTGATCATTTCACTTATTTTGAAATAAAATGTAACAATTTAGAAATCAATTTATAGTTAAACACATTCTAAATTACCTTTAGATTCTTAAAACCTTTCCAAAGTTCTTTAATAAAAATTTAATACGAACTTAATCACGAAATCCACTTATTCATTTTAAAACTTTCATAATTATTTATATATAAACTTGTTTAAACTTAAACTTGAAAACAAATTTAGTTTCTAAAACAAAACTTGTTTAACATTTGTTTTAAAATTTTGATTATCTACACAATCACATTATCATTTCTTTAAAACTTTTGGACTTTACTGGAAAAAAAATTTAAAGCTTCAAACTCCCAGCACCCAGCAAGAAACATGCTCGACAACCTCGAGCAAACACTCAGAAAACACGCGACAAGACCGAGCAACCCAAACTCTAAACCTGCTTCGAGCTCAACCCATACGAACCCGAGATCGTCTTCGAGTTCCCTCCCCTCTTCTCCCCAGAACCCAACACTGAAGCACATATATATGCACGTTATCGTGCACACCGCCATTGGTCGATGGCGATCTTATCTCCGGCTTCCACCAAGTCACAAACGCCCTCGACAACAATACGCAAGTCCCACCAAACCCAATTCAATCAAGTTCCGAAAAATGACCGTCGAACCCAAAAATTTCAAGACGCCATCATCAGTGAATCCAATATCCACGGCAACACACCCCTCGAGAAGTTCCGCCATTACTTCCGAAGCTTCATCGCAAACCCCCAACCCCTCGGCAACGTTCGCGACCACCTCCGGTTATGCTACGACGCCGCAAAAGCCCAAAGAACCTCGTCGACCAAAAACAGGTACGTAAACCCTATTCGAACGAATATCGGCCACCAAAATCATCAACAAATTCCAAATTTATTTTTCTGGTGAACATCAACACTCCCTCTACCTCCATGTTCAACATCATCGACAAACTCGCCGTGGTTCGCCGTTAATTGACCGAAATGCCCAAAACATAAAATTCAGAAATTCTCTTTAATTACTGGTCTAAAAATCATGATACAAGTTTTAAAAATCATGATCTTCTACTTACAATTCAACTATGAAGTCAAAATTAAAAATTGAAATTATAAAATTTTGATCCAATTTAGAATTTACTGAAAATTCAAATATTTATAACTAATTATTCAAGTTTAAATCTTGTAATTACTGTTAGATGATAGCTTACTTGTTTTCAAACAACTTTCATCAACAAATCAAAGTCAGATTCGAATTAAAAATCAAGTTATTGAATTTGGTAAAAATAAATTTGAAGTTGCTTATGATCATACAGTTTCTATTTAATAATTACAGGCTGCAACATCTTTATTCAAACATGCATCAACTTAATTTCAAAAAAAATCAATCAAATCATCATCGTTTCATGCACATGAACAAGATAGAATTTAAGATATAAAGCTGTTTTTAAATTGCATTTACTCACTTGATTAAGCAGAAGACAGAACTGCATTTTCCAGGTTTGAAATTTCTACATGTTGAATTTCCAGATTTGCATGTTAATAAATTTTATTGAATTGCTTGATGTAGTTGCTTGCCCCTGATTCTATTTCAGGTTTAACAGAGTTTCCCTTTTTTTTCTTTGATTTTTTTTATATTAAGTTTGAGTTCAAGAAAAAGTTTTAAGCTGAAAAATAAAACCCATCTTTTATTTACAATTAGATTTTAAATTTTATTATTAAAGAAAAAGAAATTTGTCACTTTAATGTTATAAGGATCTTACACTTGTCTTTAACCCACTCTAAAATGTTTACAAGTGTGGTTATGTGTTATTTAATATTTACAAATGTTTATTCTCCAATGTTTATAAATGTTTAAAATGTTATTTTCTTTCAAATAATCCATTTAAGCTATATACATTGTATTTATGTAATATTATGAAATGTTTTTATCATATAAAAATAAAATTTAGACTTTAATAAATATCTTAAAAATAAACTCATATAGGCATTTATAAATAACTTATATTTTAGATCAATTTAATTTTATCACTTATTTATAAATTGAAAAACTTAGTTTATCTCTTTATATAAAAATTCTTAAACAATTTTATCTTATGATAAAATTAAGATGAAGAAAAATAAAAGCAAATGAACCTTTTAAATTTAAATCTTATTTAAAACAAAAGCTACAATATATGTTTATAAAATAAGAAATTAACTTTGTTATTAAAATTTAAATCTCAATTATCATTTCAAAAGTATTAAATCAAATTAACCTTTCAAATTACAAAACTATATATATATATATATATATAATAAAGTTTGGAAATACTTATTAAATTCAAATTAATAAAATTCCTATTTCAAACATATATATAAATATATATATATACATATTTCAAATAGAAAACATTTCAACATTATATTTGATAGTTACTGTATTAAAATTTGAAACACAAACCAAATCATAATATATATATATTCATATACATTACAATTTGAATATATATTAGCTTTTTAAACTTCCTATTTACAAGATATATCAATATATATATATTATAAATAGAAAATATGTTTTATTAGCTTCTGGAAAATAGATCTTGCCAATTTTAAGTTGCCAAAATAAATATTCGAAATTAAAATATTATAAATTTTCAAAAGAATTAAATTTGTCAATTCATATTGTTAAGAAAAATGTTTATAGATATTAACGAATTATTATCATAAATCTTTAAAAAAAAATTAACTTGTTAATTTATAATATAAAATGATCAAATCAATTTAATTATTATCAAAGATTATTAAATTGATATTGCTCAAAATTCCGGGTCGTTACATTCCTCCCCCTTTAAAAGAATTTCGTCCCCGAAATTTAAAAGCAAAGATAATTTAATAACCCAGCTAAAGAATTTCAATTTCTATCAGCAATCATACATTATCAATTATAGTAACCAAGGCAACCAATTCAAATACACAATTTATCTATCCAGAAAATTCTGAATAGAACTTCCTAATATTATCTAGAGTTTTCCAGGTACCTATACTGGAATACTCGCTCTACAGAATCTTAAGTAACTACACTACTAAAACCAAGAACTCCCTCATCTGATCTTGAACAAAATATCAGACTAAACTCAAAACCAGCCCAACTATCAGATCCTTCTGATCTGCTGATTCTATCACTCGAATAATCATACACATACTCCTCAGAGATATGTGAAATATAATGAATTCCAGTTATTCGAACTGGCAGTTCTATTCTGTTGATCAAAAATCTAATCTTCAGAGAACACCGGAAAAACTCAAAATACTTCCGGAGCTAGCTCTCTAGTTTTACCCAGTCTTATAATTCCTTTGGTTGGATAGAACTAAAGTAATATCCAAATCTAACTGCATATTCCAAATCTCCTCAATTCTTAACTGCATAACTCTTCTGATGCTCCCAGTCACTTTCAATATTCCTGATCAGCCTAACCCTTGCTAATTGCTTCATGAAACAACAGGACCAACTCAAACCAAATATCCAGGTCCTACTCAACAAAATAGCTCTTCCAAAAATAATTTGCTGAAATCCAAAATACAACTCTATACCACAAGCATCAATGGACTTCAAACCTACCTCTCCTATCTAGAACAGCCAAACAGTTGCACTTGACCATCTTACCTACCAAATCCAGAAAATTCCTTCATACTTGAATTTCCTGTAGAAATTCCTTTAATCCAAGAAAACTGCAACTCCCGGTTGCTCCCACTCTAGAACAACCGCTATCTCGCTTCCGCTGCACAACTCTGATCTAGAGCAGATAAGAATGCTATCGAAGAATTCAAGCACAATCTTTCTCCATACACTGTTCATCCGACTCATAAAATCTTAGCGACCATTCTTCTTGATCAAAACATCTTAACAGAATCTTAACTTAGAATAAGATGATCAATCCTTCTCCAAAGAATCCTGAGCTGCCTCACCAAACTCTTCTTGCTCTAAGAGCTATCCCACTATATGGTTGAATCATCAATATTGCTCTTAGAATCCAAGTCGATAAGAAACTCAATCTTCGATCCAGGTAAACTTCTGAATTCATCCAAAAACATCTGAAAAATCTCTGACTACTCTAATGGCTTTTACCTCCATATGAGATGCCTCAAACTCAGAGAATACTCAAAGATTCCCAATCTAATCGCAAGTCACTTTTGCGATCCCTCTCAGTTCAGACCCCAAAGAACTGTCTTCCCAACTAAAACAGCTTTTCCTATTCAAGATAAATATTTCCATAATGGCTTATCTACCAAAAACTGATAGATCACTTCCAACAAATATCCCGCTCTGCTGAGCCTCCCAAAGAAAAGGATAAGCCTTCACTATCTGTCTGGTCTGCCGATAATAGAATCCCAAAGATTTCTGAATCATCGAAGAAATAGATCCATGCTGCTGCTTCCAAACATCACTTCAATGCTACTGCTATGCCAAAAATCATCCTTAACCACAAACTCCTTGAAACACAAAACTATCATCCAATTTCACCAAAAGATCCTTGAGATGAGTAGACATCTTCTTAAGAAACTCGACTCAAACCCAATACCAACTACTAGTTCTCTTAAGGAAAACAAATGAGACCATGTCCGAAATGAGGTAACTTATCGACCTTAGTCTCAAACTTCAATATAGATAAGACACCCTTACTTGAGATCTAGAAAATTCCCAAACATCCGAATCTTCGTTGCAGTAGACATCACCGTTCCTTCAACACCATCTTAATCTTCCTCCAAAAGAACATCCTCAAAACCATCTATTTATGGATACTGCATCCCATCACACAGCTATTCTTTCCTAAATTCACCAAGATACCCTTACCTTCTTCTGCTCAGCTGACAACTAAACTCTTGGAAATCCCTACTCATTCGAGAGCAAATCAACCTCACACTTCAAGAATATACACCAATTCTTGCAAATACTTCCTCTGGACTCAAAGAAATCCTTTCACCAATCTACAAAACTTATTCGAGACGGTATTAGATCTACAATCTCGACAGATACATCTCCAACCACAACATATAAGCCTCTTCCATTAGTGGTAGTTGTGTTCCACACACTCCTACCTTATCTACCTTTATAACCTATGTTGGAAAATCCGAACAGATAACCCAACAGATTAGGTAGTTATATATAAGTATATATATAAATTACAAGTACGCTCTCTCAAGATAGACACCACTCCAGAGCCTAGGTATTCACTCAACCTAATGCTCTGATACCAACTGTAACGACCCGACTTTCTATCACCAGAAAATCGCATCACTAATTAAGAAAGAAAGAGATAGAAGAAGAAAAGAAAGAGAAGAAAGAACAACAACACATCAGAATCTCACAGCGGAATGATTTAAATATAATATAAAACATACACATAGTATCATATACATCAGAGTACACAACTAAACATCTCAATTTAGACAGTTATAACATTTCTGTCTAATACAATACAAGAACAACTATACAGAATGACAACACAGCGGAAACTCTAACTATATATCTACACGCTGAAGCCTCCTGCTCCAAAGCTCCTCCAGAATTCGTCAAGGATAACCTGAATCACTTGACTACTCATACATAATATGAGTACCTAAGAGTTTAATAAAACAGAAAATAAACACTCAGGTCAGACAGGGGACTGGTGTGAGTAAACGGTTTAAGATTGCTTAACTTTAGAAATTCCTTTGAAAAGAAAAGGTATCACGTAAGACTTCCCACACATAAGCATGGAAAAGTTTTTACCTTACGCTAACTAAAAGATTTGATAGGAAATCCAGTGATATTATAATAGTGTCTAGGGTTTTCAAGTAAATATGAAATAGCCGAAATTGTTACATTCATTAAATTCCAACTACTAGCCACAAAAGTGGGTAATACAATCAAAACCGTAGGGTCTCGTAGGGAAAATGGGTTTCCATCAATGGCAGGGCTACTGGGGTACCGCCCGTCACAGTACGTGGCCTAGATCACCATACCGAGGAGTACGCCCGCTCCCTTGCAACACAAGGCGGAGACCATTCCTTACTGAACAGTCCCGAACAAGGCCACCCCGTAGTTGGCTGCTGATCCAACTGCCCACAAAGCCGAAATAAAAAGGGACGTCTAGACAGGGATGTATCTCGCTCTCCAGTGGGAGCTACCCACGAAGCCTTGCTGCACCTCCCCTGTTTTAGCCATTCCCGGTTGATGAGGCTTGAGGCTGCGATTACCTTTATAGGACACATCTATCTTAGAATGCTCATCGTCCACCTGACGATGTTCTGAAAGCATTCGATCCATACAAGTTCGTTACGGGTTCGAACGAAACCGAAGGCACTATCTCGTTGCACTCATTTTGGAATCACCCTCAATGTCAACGACCATAGCCCTTGCACTCTGAATCACCATCTCGAATCTATAAGTACTATTCTGTCAAACTCATTACGGAATCACCCACAGAGTTGTACTGACGTAAAGTTCTTACACCTCGAGTCTTCACTTGCTCCACTTGGATTCACGATCTATCGTTTAATTGGAATCGATGTGGTTTTCGGATATCCAAATATGGAAACCCGATCCCGGTCTCACCGAATCCAAACGCCATTTTAATGTCCAAGTTGTACTTAAGGGATTTAAACAGTAGATAATCAAAAATACCACTTAACATAAATGGATGATTCACAACACAGATAGATAATCATCTATTATCACCTTCATTCATATATATCACAAAGTCGCATATATCACATCTCAGATATAACATATTCATATCATCACATATCAACCAAAGACAAATAATATCAACCAATATCATTAACTCATCCAATGATGCTTATCAGCCAATCAATAAACACCCATACACAAGGTTGATCCAACTTAAATAATTTAATTAATCCTTAATTAAATTGATTCTTACTTAATCACTTTGAATATCATCAATCCATCTTACTATTCATTGATTAATTACAAATTAATTAATAAACATCACTTAATTATTCTCTAATTAATCATCTTTGATTAATTAATTACTTAATTACTATAAGTAATTATTCATTAATCACAAATTGAATCAATCATCTTGATTAATAACTTCTTAATTATCCAAGTAATTATCACTCAATTACTTTTTAAATTAATCATACTTGATTAATTATTATTTTATTACCTTGATAATTATTTAAATTAATCATACCCGATTATTCATCTTTAATTAATCATACTTGATTAATTACTCTTGATTAATTGCCTTTAATTAATCACATTTGATTAATCATTTATAATTAATCATATTTAATTAATTACTTTTTAATTAATCACATTTGATTAATTAATTTTAATTATATTTATCAATTAACACTTAATTATCCTTAAATTATTAATTAACAATTTATTAACTATTTCCATTAATTAATGATTACTTCATTAATTAAATTTCTTTCTTAATTAATTACTTTTAATCCTTTTATTAATTAACCATTAATTAAATAATTTAATCCTTTAATTAATTATTAATTAATTCTTTAATTAATAACCAAAGTGATTAATCCTTAATCACATCTACTTAATTACTTTCATAAAGTAATTATCTCTTATTTAATTACCTCTTGTAATTAATCATTTAATTACCTAATTACCTCACCAAGTAATTATATTGGATTAACCCATCAGTGATTATCTTAATTAACCATAAATTAATTATTTAATTAATTATTTAACTTAATCATTTAAATTAATTAAATGATTCTTAACTTACTATACTAAAAAGATCCCAAATTAAGAAAAATCATTTTTCTAAATTAAATCATTTATATTAACCAAAATTCTTTGATTATTAATGAAAATTTAATTATCTTAATTATTTTCCCAAAACTTATTTATCTTTAATTAAATTAAAATTCTAATTTCACATAAGGTAAATCTTTATTAAACTGATTTCCAACTTCTGATCATTTCACTTATTTTGAAATAAAATGTAACATTTTAGAAATCAATTTATAGTTAAACACATTCTAAATTACCTTTAGATTCTTAAAACCTTTCCAAAGTTCTTTAATAAAAATTTAATACGAACTTAATCACGAAATCCACTTATTCATTTTAAAACTTTCATAATTATTTATATATAAACTTGTTTAAACTTAAACTTGAAAACAAATTTAGTTTCTAAAACAAAACTTGTTTAACATTTGTTTTAAAATTTTGATTATCTACACAATCACATTATCATTTCTTTAAAACTTTTGGACTTTACTGGAAAAAAAATTTAAAGCTTCAAACTCCCAGCACCCAGCTAGAAACATGCTCGACAACCTCGAGCAAACACTCAGAAAACACGCGACAAGACCGAGCAACCCAAACTCTAAACCTGCTTCGAGCTCAACCCATACGAACCCGAGATCGTCTTCGAGTTCCCTCCCCTCTTCTCCCCAGAACCCAACACTGAAGCACATACATATGCACGTTATCGTGCACACCGCCATTGGTCGATGGCGATCTTATCTCCGGCTTCCACCAAGTCACAAACGCCCTCGACAACAATACGCAAGTCCCAGCAAACCCAATTCAATCAAGTTCCGAAAAATGACCGTCGAACCCAAAAATTTCAAGACGCCATCACCAGTGAATCCAATATCCATGGCAACACACCCCTCGAGAAGTTCCGCCATTACTTCCGAAGCTTCATCGCAAACCCCCAACCCCTCGGCAACGTTCGCGACCACCTCCGGTTACGCTACGACGCCGCAAAAGCCCAAAGAACCTCGTCGACCAAAAACAGGTACGTAAACCCTATTCGAACGAATATCGGCCACCAAAATCATCAACAAATTCCAAATTTATTTTTCTGGTGAACATCAACACTCCCTCTACCTCCATGTTCAACATCATCGACAAACTCGCCGTGGTTCGCCGTTAATTGACCGAAATGCCCAAAACATAAAATTCAGAAATTCTCTTTAATTACTGGTCTAAAAATCATGATACAAGTTTTAAAAATCATGATCTTCTACTTACAATTCAGCTATGAAGTCAAAATTAAAAATTGAAATTATAAAATTTTGATCCAATTTAGAATTTACTGAAAATTCAAATATTTATAACAAATTATTCAAGTTTAAATCTTGTAATTACTGTTAGATGATAGCTTACTTGTTTTCAAACAACTTTCATCAACAAATCAAAGTCAGATTCGAATTAAAAATCAAGTTATTGAATTTGGTAAAAATAAATTTGAAGTTGCTTATGATCATACAGTTTTTATTTAATAATTACAGGCTGCAACATCTTTATTCAAACATGCATCAACTTAATTTCAAAAAAACTCAATCAAATCATCATCGTTTCATGCACATGAACAAGATAGAATTTAAGATATAAAGCTGTTTTTAAAGTGCATTTACTCACTTGATTAAGTAGAGGACATAACTGCATTTTCCAGGTTTGAAATTTCTGCATGTTGAATTTCCAGATTTGCATGTTAATATATTTTCTTGAATTGCTTGATGTAGTTGCTTGCCTCTGATTCTATTTCAGGTTTAATAGAGTTTCCCTTTTTTTTCTTTGATTTGTTTTATATTAAGTTTGAGTTCAAGAAAAAGTTTTCAACTGAAAAATAAAACCCATCTTTTATTTACAATTAGATTTTAAATTTTATTATTAAAGAAAAAGACATTTGTCACTTTAATGTTATAAGGATCGTACACTTGTCTTTAACCCACTCTAAAATGTTTACAAGTGTGGTTATGTGTTATTTAATTTTTACAAATGTTTATTCTCCAATGTTTATAAATGTTTAAAATGTTATTTTCTTTTAAATAATCCATTTAAGCTATATACATTGTATTTATGTAATATTATGAAATGTTTTTATCATATAAAAATAAAATTTAGACTTTAATAAATATCTTAAAAATAAACTCATATAGGCATTTATAAATAACTTATATTTTAGATCAATTTAATTTTATCACTTATTTATAAATTGAAAAACTTAGTTTATCTCTTTATATAAAAATTCTTAAACAATTTTATCTTATGATAAAATTAAGATGAAGAAAAATAAAAGCAAATGAACCTTTTAAATTTAAATCTTATTTAAAACAAATGCTACAATATATGTTTATAAAATAAGAAATTAACTTTGTTATTAAAATTTAAATCTCAATTATCATTTCAAAAGCATTAAATCAAATTAACCTTTCAAATTACAAAACTATATATATATATATGTATATCTATAATAAAGTTTGGAAATACTTATTAAATTCAAATTAATAAAATTCCTATTTCAAACATATATATACAAATATATATACACATTTCAAATAGAAAACATTTCAACATTATATTTGATAGTTACTGTAGAAAAATTTGAAACACAAACCAAATCATAATATATATATATATTCATATACATTACAATTTGAATATATATATTAGCTTTTTAAACTTCCTATTTACAAGATATATCGATATATATATATATATATATATATATTATAAATAGAAAATATTTTTGATTAGCTTCTGGAAAATAAATCTTACCAATTTTAAGTTGCCAAAATAAATATTCCAAATTAAAATATTATAAATTTTCAAAAGAATTAAATTTATCAATTCATATTGTTAAGAAAAATGTTTATAGATATTAACAAATTATTATCATAAATCTTTAAAAAAAAAATTAACTTGTTAATTTATAATATAAAATGATCAAATCAATTTAATTATTATCAAATATTACCAAATTGATATTGCTCAAAATTCCGGGTCGTTACACATTCAATCCTTGATTACATTTGGTTTGTGATTATTTTTTTCGAGTTCTTGTTGAAATGGGTTCATCTCATTGTTTTATATCGAAAGAACTTGTCGATTCTTTTTCTTTAAAACATTTTAGGCTTGGTGACTTCTTTGAGAATTACAAATCCGGTTGGTGGATCCGCAACACTCACTTTGTTTCTTTGTGTTGATGTTGAGATTATTTTATGTGATTTTTCTTTCCAAGCCGATTTGCATGTTATGTGCTACTTAGGTTTCGGAAATCGATTTTTGTGAAAGGATCGGCTTGATATTTATGAAGCCATATTCCATGTCCCGAGTGGACTATTATCTTCGACACTTTCAATCTGTTAAGCAGATTTCTATTTTTCTAAATGATTTCAATTCCAATTTGGTGGTGCCATTTTATTCTCTAGACCCACTTGATGAGGAAAGTGTTATTTCTCTCATTCATGTAGTTTGTGAATTTTCCAGTATTCTTGAACTTGTTTTTGGATTATCCCCTAAGCAATCTTTTGAGTGGTGTTAAGGTCCTTTCAGCTTGATCTTGCCAGCAATTTTCATTTGGCTACGAATTGCGGGAGTTAGCATTCCGCTTATCGCATTCTGCACTCGTTATGATTCTTATGAATGACTTGTTATGTCAGTCAGTTTGTCCAGCTTATTTCATTCATTTTATGTATCGAGTATTCTACGAATATCTCGATGACTCCATTCTTGTATTTATTGATTTTGGATGAAAACAAAATTTAAAATTTTGCAAATCTTTTTCATAAGATTTATTTATAATTATAATTAGATTTTGTCTTAAAATGTACAAAGAATATTCGTAAAGTTTTTAAGAGATATTTTTATCGTATAGAAGATGATTTTGGGTTGTTTTGCCCATTAACTGCTTTAAGAATTCTGGTCGATGCGCTTGATCAATGGTATCGATAGGAGTTTCCTAAATGCTTTGATGAGACAATCAAACACAATAAGTTGACTTGTAAAAAGTAATTTTTTCTAAAAAGATGATTACATAAAGATAATTGTAATTTTGAAAGTTTTGGCATTTCGGGAAAGAGGATCAATTAAAAGAATTTTTTTTCGATACTCTTATTCTTGTGATTCCCAAGGGGAACCAAGACTTTGTTGTTTATACCGATGCTAGCCGTGTTGGTTTGGGTGCCATTCTCTTGCAATGAGAACATGTTATTGCTTATGCTTCTGGACAATTGAAGCCAGTCGAGACTAGATATGCCACTCACGATTTAGAGCTCGCGGCTATTGTTTTCGCTCTTCGAATTTGGCGTCATTATCTTTTGGGAGAAAAATTTATTCTTACACCGATCATAAATCTTTGAAGTATTTATTTTCTCAAAAGGAACTTAATTTGCGTCAACAACGGTAACTCGAATTTCTTGCATCTTATGATCTTGATATTCTTTATACTCCCAAAGGGGAAATCGTATTGCCGATGCGTTTAGCCGTAAGCAACAAGCGGTTGTCTCAATGATGATGTCCAAATGGAATGATCTCAAGACTTTGTTCACTTGTAAGGTTCGGGATCGCGAATCCGATTTATGTGCATCCCTTATTTTATGTAGCCTTGAGACTTATCCTTCCCTTCTTGACTGCATCCTTGAAGCTCAAAAGCTAGATCCCGAATTGTCTCTTCTTAGCCAAAGTGATAGGGTAAAATTGATATTGAAGGTTTAAAAGACTTTGATATTGATTTTCGTGGCGGCGTTCGAAAATTTGGTAGACTTATTGTGCCAAATATTAGTGATCTTCGTAAAGACATTTCAAAAGATTCTCATCATTCTAAATTTACCGTTCATCCCGGTAGTAGTAAAATGTACGCGGATATGAAGAGAATATTATTGGGATGGAATGAAATCTGATATTGCTAACTTTATTAAGCATTGCATGACTTGCCAACTTGTCAAGGCCGAGCATCAAAGGCCCAGTGGGTTATTGCAATCTTTGGACATTCCAATTTGGAAGTGGGACCAAATTTCCATGGATTTTATTGACGGTCTTCCCCGTTCTCATGCGGGTCATGATAGCCTATGGGTGATAGTGGATAGACTTATAAAATCCGTCCATCTTATTCCCGTTCGGTCCAATCAGACAGTGCCTCTTTTGGCCAAACTCTTTATTAAAGAAATTGTTAAATTGCATGGAGTCCTTACTTCTATTGTTAGCGATCGTGATCCATTGTTTACCAGTGGATTTTTGAAGAGTCTTCAAAAACTTCGGGAACGAAGCTTAATTTTAGCATCGCTTATCACCCTCAGTCCAATGGACAAACCTAGCGTATGAATCAAACTCTTGAAGATCTTCTTTGTGCTTGTGCTCTTGTTTTTGATGGAAGTTGGGAAGATCATATTTCTCTTGTTGAGTTTCCAATAATAATAGCTTTCAATCTAGTATTGGTATGGCGCCTTTTGAGGCACTCTATGGAAGGCCGTGCCGATCTCCTTCTTGTTGGCTTGAGGCCGGTGAGAGGCTAGTTTTAGGTCTAGATTTTATTCGTGATTCCACAGAAAAGAACCGAAGAAGGAAATTAGACTTTTTTTGTGCGGTAGATTTTGTGTTTCTTCGTGTTTCACCTATGAAGGGTGTTGTGCATTTCAATGGATGGGGAAACTAGCACCTCGATATATTGGTCCATTTCCCATCACCGAACGTATTGGTTCCGTGGCTTATAGCCTTTTATTACCGGCTCAGTTTTCTGCTATTCATGACGTGTTTCACATTTCTTAACTATGGAAATGCCTTCAAGATTCCAATTCTATTCTTGAGTCCGGTGTTATTGAAGAAATTGAAGTTTCACCTATTTGACTTATGAGCAACATCCTATTCACACCATTGCTTCGGAGGTTGAGCGCCTTCGAAATAAAAATGTTCTTCTTGTGAAAGTTCAATGGTTCTCAAATCCTAAGGATTGCTCTTGGGAATCTAGAGGATTCATCGAGCGAACACGTTCAGACTTACTCTTTCGTACTCTTTATGGTGAACTTCTTATTTCAAATTTCCTTTTGTGTTGTGCTTTTATGGTTCTTACTCTTTATTTTCTTCTTAAGTATTGCGAGGACACAATTTCTTTAAGGAGGAGAGTCTGTAACAACCCGCATATTTATCAATTGTATATTTAAATATTTTATTTAAATATAGCATCGTTAGTCGGATTATAGTCCGAAAAGCTACTTTTTGCAAACAGTCGAATTTGAACTCGAGACCACTTCTATTGAGTTTAAAATGGCGTTTGCGACCTTTTTGAGTATAAACATCGTTATGTTTTGAGTTGAGTGGATTTTTCTATTTTTCACTTAGGGCTTTGGACTTGGGTTTGGGTTCAGCCCACTAACCCAACTCATCTTATATCATTACTCCATCCTCTTCTCTTCCTCGTTACTTCACTCTCATTTCCTAACCCTCAAGCTTCATCAAAAATGGAGGAAGTGATTGGAAACTAAAATCATAAGCCTACTCCTTTGCAAATTCAAGTTCTAGCTCCAAACTTAAATGAGAACCTTAGGTAAGCAACTCCTTCTTCTTCTCCAACTCATTCTCCCTTTAATTTCAGAAATTCCTAAACCCTAACTTAGGAAAAGTTTTTCTTTTAAGCTTAGATTCAAGCTTCTTGAGTTAGAATTGAAGAGTGATTATTCTTGCCTTGCTCTATAGCTTCTTCTTCCTTGTTTTTATGTAAAAGGTGAGATTTTTATCTCACATCTTTGTCTATATCTATCTTTGTTGTTAGTTATGAATTCCTAACATCTATTCCGTGTTCATTTGCTTTGGATTGAATTGGTTTTATGAATGTTCCAATTTTTGGTGTTTTGAAGTCAAATCTTTAACAATCCTAGCTTCGTTGTTTGAACATGTTCTTGGTGATGCATCAAAGAGCCTATAGGGCTGGGTTGTCGATTAGCATAAACCCCTAGCACCCATTGCTCGTCCGGTCATGAATTGGCTAGAGTTTGCTCTTCATTTAGATAGGCTGAAAATGCTGGAAAACAGGCACCAGTCGATTGACCTTCTGAGTCCAGTCGACTGACCTGGAAACGGAGAGTTTTTCCAAGCATTGGCCAGTCGACTATTCTCAGAGTGACAGTCGACTGACCTGCTGGTGTTCAGTCAATTTTGCCTATTTAGCCTATTTCGCTTGAGATTCCAATTTTTATGGATTCGTGATTATCCGATTTCTTGTTATCATTTATTATTGTCTTTGATGACTTCTTTTTGGAATTTTTGAGAATATCCATTTGATGGATTTGATATCGATTTCTATGGATTTGATTCACGTCTTCGTATGTGAATTTTTGATGATTAACTATTTCTACAATCATTTCTGTGATTTTCACTTTAAAATACAAAGGTTTTCTATACTAGTAGTAAATATCAAAACTCTTCCATCAAAACGATTTCAACGCTATTTTATTACAAAGTTCGTTTCTTAAACCGTTTTCCAATCTATTAATATATACAAACCTTTACCCCATTCGTTCGAGAAATCCAATTAAAAGACTTTGCAAAACAAGTGGTATGAAACACTTGCGTTTACTTCATTGGTTAATTCTTGGACTTGTTCGATTGAATCTCTTGTGACTATTTTCGAGTGGAAATCTACAATTTGTTCGTAAATATTTAAGCTAGTGGTTATGGGACATGAAGCTAAACTCATATATTTACTAGCTTAGTGTAATTGACACTTATTCTCGAGTGGAAGTCTACAATTTGTTCGTAAATAATTAAGTTAAGCTGGTGGTTATGGGACATGAAGCTAAACTCATTTATTTACTAGCTTAGTGTAATTTACACTTATCGATCTATGATGATCATTTTGTGATTTAGACTAGCAATGTGCGATGTCTCTTTGTCTGCGAGGGAGACTAAACCCTTTTTTTGTGGAGCTTCGGCTTGGTGGGGTAACGACCCATGGTCTTCAGACCATTTTTATGGAGCTTCGGCTCAAAGGTCTTCGGGCCGTTTTTGTGGAGCTTCGCTCAAACTTGATGGTAACGACCATGGAATAGCGTTCCGTTTTGTGATACACGTGTTGGTGAGTTTTAGTGCTCCCGTTTTGTGATAGGCCACTTTTCCCCTTTTTGTGATTTCTGGATTTCTATTGATGATTTCTAGACTTTGTGTTTCACCAATTTTCGTGATTTGCATTGATAAGCTTTATCAATTTTTGTGCATTGGTGAATTTGTATTTCACTAACTTTTCCGATTGGCATTGATATGATTATCAATATTTGTGGTTTGTTGAATAAAGTAAAGAATATGACATTCTTTTTAGTGTTTTGAGATTTCTTGTGATATTATATGATCTTTGTTGTTAGTTAATGTATACTTTTTATACTATGACATTTTTGTTATCATACGTTTTAGTCGCATCTATTACCCTGTCTCATTTTATCTGATATTTATAGCTTGACTGATCCGTTTATTATTTTCTTCTTAAATAATACTTGGGTTAGACCGAGATGTTACAGGTGCTTTTGCTTGACTCCTTATCTGGGATCATCATTATCTGACTTTTGTCTAACTACATTAGATTGGTAGTTTTTGTTGTTATACATCCGAGATAGAGACTCCTTGATGTATACATACTCTTTTATGTTGCACTTGTATCTATTCTTTTGTGATATCGTGGATCTTATTTGACCACTACTCTGATGTACACTTATATGTGTTATATTCATACCTGTTTCCGCCTTTGTGATATGAATATCTGTGACTGGTTTATGTTATGTTTATTTTTATATTTGTTTTCGAAGACCACACAGCCATTATGTAGTAGCTTTGAGTTTGTATCGGCATGTCGGATTTCCTCTTGAAATGTAATGCATGTTATATTATCTGACATATCGGTGCTCTCACAAAGCAATTACATGGATGGTCGCTCCTCAACAGCCTTATTCTTCGTGCTAATTGACGACATTACTCCGTACTGTCCTTGGCTAGCGTGAGTATAGAGGTGGGGTGTCACAGTAGCCAAGGAGGAAAAAGGGCAGGGCTTTTCTTTAAAGCCATCATCTTCTACCCCAACATTAGAGGAGAAGGAAAAGACTGTGATATGAGGTATGCTTTTGATTCATGACATACCTGTTAGAGTATTATTTGATAATGGTGCATCAAATTCTTTTATCTCTCATTGTTTGGTAGATAAGTTAAATTTAGAGCCATCACACCTTGTTACTTCCTTAAGGATCACGAATCCAATATAAGGGTATGCAACTTTTGAGAAGAGATGTGACCGTCTAGAATTTGAGTTGTTAAGTCGTATTTTTTCCTGTAGTTTGTTTGTGTTTTATTTTGTAGGCTTTTGGACTATTTTAGGTATGGATTGGTTGAGCAAATATGATGCTAGGATATTTTACCAGGATAGGAAAATATCATTAAGACGCCATAAGCAGTGACCAAATTATATAATTAGTTGAGAATTCAAGTTCAGAAGTTTGTACTTTATTAAGTGCAACAGAGGTGGAAGATGAGGTAAGTCGGGTTTTAGTTGTAAGAGATATTACATACATTTTTGAGCTAGTGAAAGGAATACTACCAAAAAGAGCTATTGAGTCTCAAATAAATTTTATACCTAGAGCATAATATCCCCTTACTTTGAGGCCTAAAACTAGCGGCTATGGATGTTGCAGTCATCCATAGTTACTAATCCTCGGCGACCAAATACGGCGGTGTTAGATAAATTGATACACAGATTATAAGAATATGGAAAAAATTTAACAAATTAAAAACACATTTCCACATTCCATTCAAAACACTTCATGTTCATTACATAATCATACAAACATTAACCACGTTCAAAAAAATATAATTATTACATATACACCAAGAGCGACATATGAAGATGCCTCATTGGTTGATCAGAGTATATTGTAAGGCTAATAGGTTTGCCTTTACTTCCAAAATACACAACGGAAAAGATAACTCTAAATAACTAACTGCCTCCTACTAGCCCTCAAAAGCTTTATTCGTCTAAGAAGAGGACCTATAAACCCTAAACCTCAAACTACTCAAAATTTATTGAGTACCCAAGACTTTAAGGGGAAAACAAAAACTTCGTGTCAAACATAAAGACTAGTATGAATAATAATCTAACATCTCAATCCTTTTAGATATCTAGTGAGAACACACCGCTTAACGGAAGTGGTTTTCCACTCACTAGTATCATAAAACCTTTATAAAACCATATACTATGCTCCTGCATCCACAATGGTTAAAACACACATTTCAAAATGATGATATGTATACACGTAAACATTTTGGATTTCCCATCCCCAGTTTAATTTGACATCATGCCATAATTATAGTTTCTTGGGTCACTATTAACCTGTTAGTTTTCGTAGGTTTACGAATAACCCTTTTTGTAATTCATGGACATCCTGTCCTATTCATAGTTTTTATAGGATCACTAAGAACCTATAGGCTCCTTCTAATTGATTTAATTAATTCATGGGTCCTCCTAAACCTATTGGTCATTCCATTTACTAATCCTCTTATCCTAGTTTTCGTAGGTTGACTTGCAACCTATGGATTTATCCAGTAACTCACTTCTTATCCTAGTTTTCATAAGTTGAGCAGGAACCTATTGACTGATTTCAATTCTTAATCCGGATAGAGTTTTTAGAGGTTCACTACAAACCAATTACTCCTCCCAACCTACCTTAATACATAGTTTTCATTGGCTTACTATGAACCTGTTGGTTACCTCCAATAACTACATAGTCATAGTTTTCCTGGGTTTACTATGAACCTATCTCCCAGACAACTTCTAGGTTTACGCATCCTATATTTTGGTCTCCTTGACTCGCTGAATGAAATTCTACTCATATAGAAGTTTAATCAATTTATATTCAATACTAGGTTAGCCTAGCTGGTTCTCCTACCCCTTTATCCCTAAAATACAGTTATGGGTTCTTTATCATGTGAATATATTAATATTTGAAGAAGCAAACATAACAATTTAACAATACCACTCCCGTGGGTTTAAGGTCTTTGAAATAATTTTCACATAAAACATAGTTTATCCCTTTAACTATATTTTTGTCAAGGCAATACTTCTTCAAATTTACATACTTAAAGTCATTACAAAACTCTTTATTTAACAACGGTTTTTTCTTTTAAAAATGAGTTTCGATATAAAAGCCTTTCGACACCTTTGAAACCATGATTTCGACTTCGTTGGAAAATCTTGGTCGAAGGCATTAAATTTTGTCCTTAAATAGGCTCATGCCTTTCGAATACTTTAAAACATCACTTTCAAAACCATTCGACCATGTTAAAATATTATCATGTAAGTATAGAAGCATAACTTCAAAACCATTCAAAGTACGCTTTCGAACCAAAGAATTTTATCCTTCGAAACCATTAAAAGTCCACCCTTTCGAAAGCATTGAGTTTATACATAAAACATTGTTTTTTGGTCTAGTGAACATAGGAGAAAGTATCTCTTTTGAAACCATTATTCAATTCAAAAAGTATCTAGGAAGCTTGATGGTGTCGAAACCATCCTTTCGAAAGCATTAAAATATCTGGGTAAAACAATTGAAGGTTGGCTTTGAATCCCCTTCCGAAACCATTAACATTGAAACGCCTAACCCCTTTCGAAAGCAGTAGGAAGTGCTATCATTTTATAAAACAAACGATACCTTTTGGCTGTATTGATGTCTCCAATACCATCGAAAGGCATCAAATCATAGAAGGTTTCGACTTGGTCGAAACTACCCCATCCTACAGCTTCAATAAAAATCTAAGTAACTCCTACGAAAGCTACTATATTAAAACAAAGGCAGTAGCTCTCCTTTGAAAGCGTCTTTTGAAATACCCTTTCGAAACCATTGGTCTTGACTACTTCGAAACCTTTTTATAAATAGGTAAGCGCTTTTCTTTTAAAACAAAACAAAACAAAGGAACCAACCCCTTCGGAAGCTACGTTACCACACCCTACCTTCTGCCATTCTCCAATCCACTATATACTAGCTAACTAATACCATGTATATTAATTTACTGGTTTCCACCTAGAAGATTTCGACTAGGTTGGAGGTGGATGCTCTGGGTCGAAAGGTCCTTCTAAAAAAGGCGGAACCCACTTTTTTTAGCTAAAGACTGATTTTATTAAATAAAGTATTTTATTAAATAAAGTAAACTTTTTGTAACTAACTTGCTTACTTGTAAACACCTAATTGGTTACATTAAACATTCAAATTATTTTAATAAATTTTGCCGCATTTTCTCAGATAAAAAACAAAACAAAATTTTACAAGTAAGCCATTCCTATTAACAAAATAATTAAATCATCTAGATCCTCCTTTGAAAATAATTTCCATAATATATTACTTAGTAAAAGTCCCCAAAAATTCCAAAGATTCACTTTAATCATGTTATCTAACATATCAAAATTTCAGACCCAAATTTTTAATATGTTTTTCAAAATAAATTTATAAACCCAAATAACCATATTTTCCTCCGAAAATTTAAGACCAATTCTCCATGTCTTGGAAAAATATAAAAATTGAAACCCAACTCCAAAATCATATTTCTCATAACATTTAATTTTTCCATGGCGTTTAAAAATCATTTAACCTCGGTTTTACCCTAAAACCGTGAATATCTCTTTGAAAAATATATTGTTTAATCTAAATAAATTATAAATCAAGCATATCATCATCCAGTACATCATAAAAATGAATTTACCCTTACATCAAAAATCATATAATTAATAAGTAAACTAGAGATTGATTCAGATTGATTTCTTTTGACTTGAACATAAGTTTTAAACTTGATTTTCCCTCCTTCTCTTCTTCCTAATGGTCAGCTTTCCTTCTTCTTACTTTTAATTTTTTTCTTAAGATAAAATGAACGTGTATGGCTAAGGAATAATAGTATATGGGTGAGAAATATGGGCGCTATTTACCCTAATGCCCTTGTGTTTAATTAACTTGTGCTTAACCATTTTTAGGATCATTCAATTTGATTTAAGTACGACCACCTATACTTTTTTACCAATCTCAATACCCTTGTCTCTCTACAATATTCCATTTAATTTATTTTAACCAAATCTTCTGAATAGTGTTATTAAAAATTAGGGGTGTTACCTGAGCTGAACCCGTAAGTAGATCACCTAGCAGAATGACACCTACTGAGATGAAAGAGATAAAGTTGCAGTTGGTAGACTTAGAAGGAAAGAATTTTATTAGACATAATAGTTCACCTTAAGGAGCAGCTACGGTGTTCGTAAAGAAACCAGATGGGTCGTTCAGATTGTGTATTAACTATTGTAAGCTGAATGAGAAAACAATAAAGAATAGACATCCTTTGCCGAGAATTGATGATTTGTTTGATCAGTTGAGTGGAGACAAAGAATTTTATCATTTTGATTTAGCGACAGGGTTCCATCAATTGAGGGTGAAGGAGAACAGTATTCCTTTGATGGCATTTCGAATAATTAGTAATGCCATTCGGGCTGACTAATACCCCCGCATATCGACCCGATGAACTAAATTTTTTGAGAGCATTTGGATACGTTCATGTTAGTATTCACTGATGATGTTTTTATGTATTCTAAGGATGAAAGAGATCATGAGGTTCATCTTCTAATTGTGCTCGAGACGTTGAGGCAGCATTAACTAAAAGTGAACAAAGTGTCATTTTTGGAAGGGAGAAGTGAAGTTTCTTAGTCATATAGTTCCACCGGAAGGGTTGCCAGTTGATCCAGCTAAGATTGAAGTAGTAAAAAATGGAAAAGACTAGAGACGATGACCGAGATAAAGATTTTTCTTGGATTAGCTTGCTATTACCGAAGAGTCACCAAGGATTTCTCTTGGAAAGCAGCACCCTTGACTAAACTAATCAAAAAGGATGTAATGCTTGTTCGGTCCGATAAATGTGATGAAGCATTCCAGAATCTAAAACATTTATTAACCAATGCGCTCATGTTAGCTGTGCCAGATGGTAATCAGGGCTTGGTGGTGTACATAGGTGCATGTGGAACAAGATTATGAGCCGTGTTAATGCAAAAAGGTAAAATGATTGCCTATGCCTCTTGAATGCTTAGACCATATGAAGTAAGGTATCTGACTCATGATTTGGAGTTGGCGAGGATCTTTGCTTTGAAGGTTTAGGGACACTGCCTCTTAGGAGAAAGATTTGAGTTATTTACAAATCATAGGTCATTGAGGTATTTATTTTTTTCAAAAAGAGTTGAATATGAGATAGCATAGATGTTTGGAGTTTTTAGCAACGTATGATTGCAGTATTGAGTATATACTAGGTAAAGGAAATATAGTTGTTGATGCACTTAGTAGAAAACATCGAAATGTGATGTTAGCTATGTTGGTAGAATGGAAGGATTTAAAGGCATTGACTACTTGTGGTGTGCAGTTAAGATTGACTGCTAGCTCTAGTTAGAATACGGCTATGTTGTCTTACTTTGAAGTTCAACCAGTATTAATAAAAAAGATTGCTTCTAAGCAAAGATATGATTCATTACAAGACGAAAGGATTAGAAGATTGGAAGGTGGAACTGAGGTTGATGATTTGAAAGATTTTAATTTTGACCAGAATGGATGGTTAAGAAAGAAGGGACGATTGTGTGTTCCAAATGTTGGTGACCTAAGGAAGGAAACTCTTAGGGAGTTTCATCGATCAAAGTTTACTATTCATCCTAGAGGTTCTAAGATATATCAAGATATGAAGATGAGTTTCTTCTAGGAATGTATAAAAAGAGATGTAGGCTTATGGATAAAGAAATGTTTGAACTGCCAGCAAGTAAAATCTAAGCTCAAAAGCCAAATGGTTTGCTTCATTTTTTAGATATACTAGTTTGGAAATGGAATTCTGTATACATGAATTTTATTGATAAGCTACTAAAGTCGAATAGGGGAAATGAGAGAATTTGGGTTATAGTGGATAGAATGACCAAGAGCGCACACTTCATTCCCAGTAAGTCTAAAAGGATAATACCTATATTGGTAAAGTTGTCTAAGAAGAATATTGTTAGACTGCATAGGATTTCTAGTAGTATAGTCAGTGATAGAGATACTTTGTTTACTAGTGAGTTCCAGAAGAATCTATAGGAAGTGTGAGGTACTAAGCTTAAGATAAGTACCGCTTACACCCACATATGGATGAGTAGACAAAGAGAGACAATAAGATACTTAAAGATTTGTTGAGAGCTTGCGTACTATATTTTGGTGGGTCATGGGAAGACCATTTGCACTTAATTCTTTTTTCCTATAATAATAGTTACCGGAATAGCATAGGAATGGCACCTTTCAAAGCTTTATATAGAAGGCCATGAATATCGCCAGCATGTTGGTTGGAGACTGGAGACATATTGATTCTTGGTCCAGATACGGCGAAAGAAGCCATGGAAAATATCGAGTTGTTCCAGGAACAGATGAAGGAGGCTCAATCTAGGCAGAAAAGTTACAAGGGCAAGAGTTGTAAAGATTTTGAGTTCTCGGTTGGAGATAACGTTTTTATTAAGGTATCACCAACGAAAGGTTTGGTACGAGTTGAAAAGTCAAGGAAGCTGGCACTTAGACATGTTAGACTGTAACCCTGTTATAGATAGGATTGAAAAGTTCTTGTACCGAGTGGAGTTACGAGTAATTTGGCGGGAGTCCATAATGTTTTCATGTTTCTCATCTTAGAAATTATATGCATGATCCAGAGACTACTATTGCTCTGAATGTATTAGAAGATTTAATAGTTGAACCAGATCTTATTTTTATTAAGCAACTTGTTCGTGTTGTAGCGAGAGATGAGAAGAAGCTAAGGAACAAAATAGTTAAATTGGTAAAAGTCCAATGGACTGACAATAACAAAGATTGTACTTAGAAGACAAAGGACAAGATTAAGGATACTTATCTAGAGTTGTTAAGATGGTATGTACTTAATATACACTTTGTAGCTGGTAGGATATATTAGCATTGTTTGTTATAGTTTTTTGCATGTTTGATGTGCTTATTGTGTAGTCCTTACTGAATTTCGAGGACAAAATTCTTTAAGGAGGGGAGCCTGTAACACCCTTAATTTTAGTTTAACATTATTCAGGAAATTTAATTGGATATATTAAATAGAATAATGTAGAAGGATAATAAGAATGAGATTTGATAATTTAATTTAGTCGCGCCTTAATGAATCAAGTAATAAGATTGTTCTATACTTGTAAAAGAAAAGAATGAATGAGAAGGGTAAATTAAAATAAGTGCTTATTTCATCCCTAAACCCTTTCTCCCTCTCATTCGTTCTCATTTTCGAAATACACTAAGTAAAAACAACAATCAAGGTCGGCCATTACTAAGGAAGAAAGAAGGGGAATTAAAAGATTCAAAAGGAGGAAAGCTTGGGGAAATAAATTCCATCAGATCTCTACTCCATCATCCAATTTAAGATTAATAGTTAACCATCTCTGTTACTTGTATTTGGTTTCGGTTATGGATAATTTCCAAATTATTATGATATTATCATGTTATGATTGTTTATGCAATTATTTGGATAGAATAATAATCTATGCAACTTTTATAAAATTATTTAGATGGGTTTTAAGTGTAAAACTTAGGTTTTTGATCTTTAATTGATTTTATTTTCTGGTATGTTATGTAATACATTATTTTGGAGATGATTTTTTAATTTCATAATTTTCCAAGCTAAGATGGACATTTTATGAATTTCCTAAAGAGGAAATAGTATCATCTTGGGGTTTAAATATTAAAAATAATTAAACATATATTTTTGCCTCAAAATTTTTATATTTGAAGTTAATTCTGGTTTTTGATGTTGAGGACTTTCCCAAGTGGTTACAATTCTTTATGAATTTATTTGTTATAATAACATTTAAATTGATATTAATTAATTAATTTTGTAAATGATTTTGGGAAGGTAAAACTTATTTGTGGTAGTTTTTCTAAAAAGGTATGTAAAGTACATTATTATCCAAAAGGAATTTGACAAGGAATAAGAGTTGGTCAAAAAGCAAATGCTTTTTATAGAAATAAAACAATTTTTATAACAGTTACAATAATGTCATCGATATATGGCATCCCTATGACGTTCAACACTAACAATTGGTGATATCACTTTACAGGTGTATGATATATCAAAATAAGCGATATTGACATGAAGCAATGCATGTGATATTTATACCGTAACTATGTGATGCATTCTGTCATAAATCCAACATCGTTGTTGTTGGAATGTTGTATCTCGTGGGTATATGAGATATTAATGTCGTGAGTTTTTATTGCCAGCATCATATTTTTTACAGTTTTACAGCATAATAATCGAAGTGCCATGTTTTCGGCATCCTTAAATTAATGCCGCAAGTCATCAATTTCGGTATCAATCTATTTTGCAGCAATGATTTCGCTAATTTTTCTATGTATGTAGCATAATGGCCGAAGTGTAATAATTTTGACATACTTATAGTGATGCCGTGAGTAATCAATTTCGGCTCAAGGTATTGATGCCGTGGTATATCAATGTTGGAATCTTTGTTTAATTATTTTCAGCAACTATGTCATGTGTTATTGATGCCGCAACTCCTTATTTCGATGCCAATAAGGCCTTGTTTTATGCAAAGTAAAAGTATTTTTTAAAAGATGAGAAAACCTACGTTTTAAGAAACTCGACAACCTTATGATTTCAGTAGTTAGCCTTATGATCTATAAAATTAGAAATTTGTATTTAAATCTCGGATAAAGGTTCTGTATTATTTTTAAAGGCATGAATGCTGTAAGTCTTCTATTTTGCCATATTAATGGCAGTAAGCCATATGCTCCATGACTTCAACATTATTCATCTGGGATGCCAATGTTTTATACTACTTTTTGCCGTAAGTTTACGAATTTGACATTATTCATTAGGGACACTAATATGTATTATTTTTGAATTGCCTTTTACTTTATGATTCGTACATCACATATATTTAGGATACCAATGTGTATGTAACGACCCATAATTTCGATAATTTAAATAGTTAATTTAGTAAGATATTGCGATTTAATGTTGGAAGATGCGATAACCCGAATTTTTGGGCATCTGTTAATTGGAAATCAACATGATTAAATTTATTAAAATACTTATTTGTAAATTAAACAAATGGAATTCTGAGATATATCTGAATATGTATATATAAGAATCTGAATTATAACAATGTTGGGTTTTAAATATTTGGATAGATATGTATTTGATAATCTCCTTTATAATCATTTAAAATTAGTAAAAAATTTGTTGTCAAAACAATAATAATAATGTGTTATTGTTATATATATAAATGGATTTTAAATAGAATTATTATTTATAAATTGAATTTGTGTTTGTTTAAATGTGTGTGTGTATATATATGAGTTGATTTTAAATTAAATTTGAAAAATATATATAAATAGGATTTATGGTTTATAGATTGTGATTTGGAAGTTGGATTTGGAATTTAAATAGATATATTAAAAATATTATATGTAACAAATAGTTGTATATTTAAAGAACCTCATTTAATAAAAACATAATAGATAATTATATATGAACATTTATTAACCTAACACATAATTTACAAAGTATAATACATATGTTAAAATAAGAAATATGGTTTATGACATTTGTAAAAAAATATAAACACATGAAAAGATGCAAATGTTGGATTAATATAGCATGAATTCACACATGGCAATTTGTTCTCTTAAGAATTTAAATAAAATATAAAACATAAGAAATATTTCATTTATTGATTCAAAATACTTGTAAGCTTGAAATACATGCATTTAAACATGTGTAGGCTTAGAAAAAAATACATTTTACAAATGGAAATTCTTTTTTTCGAAATAGGGATATCATTTATTGGAAAGAGGAACCAGATTTCATTTTTTTCATTTCAAAACCTGAGAATAAAAAAAAATTGTAAAACAATGCTCAAAACAGAGATTGATCTTGCAACAACTTCTCTACTTGAAATCACCAAAGCAGATCAAGCTAGCAATTCAATCAAACATCAAAAACAAGTTGCAAGCTTCAGTTTTAAAGGATTTCCAGATCTTAAGTAACCAAGTTTTCAATTTTCAAAAGAGCAGTAGCTTCCAATTTTTAGGCTTTTGTGTTCAAAGCTCTGTCCTTCAAACAGTGAGTAAACTTAAACTTAAACGGTTTTAAATAGATGTATGTGGAAATGTTGGATGGAAATTTTTTGATGCATGTTTAAATATATGTATGCATGCTTTTTTAAAATATTAATACATGTATGTATGAAATGAATATACTGGTATGTTGACTGTGATCATCTCTATTTATGTTTCGCAGTTAAAATTTAGATAAAAAATGCCAACCCTCCTCATTTAATCTCTGTTAAGCTTAGGAATTCAAACAAATTTTGTTAGTTTAATCATAATCAAGGTTTTAAAATTTTATTTATATGAGGTAATTTGTAAATTTTCTGGAAAACAAAAAGAGTAGTGGAACTTGATTTTATCAAAATTCCAACATGATTAAATTATAGATTCAAGTTTATAATCTAATGTACCTGTAAAAACTAGGATTTTTAGAATGAAAATCTTTATTTTTGATTGAGGATCCTATGAGAAATTGTAAGTTAACCAGAAAATGGGTCATGAGTGTTTTCTGGTGATCGGCTGTAGTTGGGTGGTCGGGGCCTTGGCTGGAGCAAGCCTGGGGTTCGTCGAAGTCGTAAAAAATTATCAGGAGGGGATAATGTTCGTCGTGGTGTTTTCATTTTGGCGAACTAGGGTTTATGAACCCAAAGTGGTCGAGCCTGGAACTTGATCGTCAAGGCGTGTAGGGTTGTTCGAGTTGCACTGGACCAGGGGGATGGCAGCGTGGAAGATCGGTGAGTGTGTGGCCAGGTTGTTTGACCTCTGATGGTCGGAGTCGCCTATACGAGGCAAGTTTGGATGGAGTTCCTGTTCTAGGTTCTTCCGCATTGTTCAATTTTGATCGTGGGTTTGTTTTGGAGTTTAGGTGATTGGGATTTGATAGTAAGGTGATCGTCGACATGTTTGAAGCCGCGGCAGTGGTCGGAGCTCTGGTGATTGATGGTGCATGTGCACGGCATGTCTGTTGTGATGGGTTTTTGTGTAGTAGCGTGACTCGAAGGGAAGCTCGAGAAAATGGGTTGGAGGCTCGGGCCCGTCTTCGTGTAGTTCGAGAGTGCAAACTTGTTTTCAAATTTAAAATTTTAGCAAAGTTTTATTTTGAAAAAAAATGAAGAAGTTGAAGAATCTCGAGTATGTACTCGAGCAATTCTCGGGTAGTACCTGAAGCAGGATTAAATGCAGATTTTTAAAGTTTTTATAAAACAAGTTTTTTTTTTCAATTTTAAATTAAATCTACTTTTAAACCATTATGTAAAATAAGTGTTTCTTTAAACAGTTGATTAAGAACTTTGTATATTGTTAACTTAAAGTTTGTTAGTTAAATTTGTAAATTATCTTTAAATCTTAAATTAGAGATGGATTCAAAGATTAATTTGAAAGTGGAATGTTTGAAATGTATTATGTTAATAATAAGTAAGTCATTATAAAAAATAAAGATTTGTCTTAAAGGTTAATTAAGATTTTGATAATTAATGACTAATTAATTAAATAAAGTAAATGAAAGTAACTGAGAGAAATTAATTAATTTAATTAATGATTAAAGGGGTAGTTAATTAATTTAATTAGTAATTTAAAGTTGAATTAATTAATATTTAAAATTTAATTAATTAAGGATAATTAACAAATGAGATAACTACTTGATAAAAGTAATTTATTGAAGGGAAATTACCTAATGGAGGTAATTAGAGAATTAATTATATAGAATAATTAGTTAAGGGTTGATTAATTAAGGAAACTAATCAAGGGATTAGTTAATTTAATGAGTGTGATTAATTAAAGGATAATTAATCAATGTAGGAGATTATAAGATAATTAATTTGAGTAATTAATTAAGGATCAATGTAATTTATGTGTATGGGTGAAGAATAATTAATTTGTATTATTAATTAAAGCCTAATTACTTAAGGTACTTAAAAGTGATAATTGAGGATTGCTTAGTCAAGATTAATCAATTAAGAAATAATTAAGTAATAAGTAATTAAGAGGTTAATTACTTAATGTAAAAGAATTATTATGAATAGTTACTTAATGAAGTAGTTAAAGGAATTAATTACTAAGTGTAATTAATTAAGTTGATGTGGTTAAATTTAGTTAATTAATTAAGTTTAATTAATTAAAGGTAATCATTTGATGTTGGGTTAAGTATAATTACTTAAGGCAATTAATGAGGTGCAATTATTTAGTGAAGTAATTAATGGATAATTACTGGATGTAATTGATTAAAAGGAAATTACTTGATGGGAAGTAATTAAAGGATAATTACTTGGTGGAAGAAATTAAGTGATAATTACTCAGTGTAATTAAAGGATTAATTAATATAATTAATCAAGGAGTTGATTTAATTGATGGAGTAATTAAGGAAAGTGAATTTCTGATTGTGATTAATGAAGGTTGATTAATGAATGTAATTAAGTTAAAGGTTAATTATAAATGAAATTTAAGAATAATTAACTAATGAAAGTAATTAGAGGATCATTAATTAATGTAATTAAAGGAAGTGATCAATCTTGCTTATGAATGATTGAATGATGATAAGTGCTTTGGATTGGTCAATATCTCTGATATGAATTGCTTTATGATATGATATGTTGGATGGATAGTGGTTATGTGATTATCTATCAATTATGAATTGCTGTGTAAAAATGTTATCCGTTAATTAAAGTTGAATTGTATTTAATTGAATAACTTGGGTTTAGACGACATTGGATTTGAAGAGACCGGAGTCGGGTATTAGTAAATACCCGAAACCACTTCGATTCTTTATAGATTGATATGTGAAATCAGTAAACTGGAATGAAATGATTTAAGTGAATTGGACCATTTAATCTAAGTTTTGGTACTTAGAATTTTGTGAGTGAAATAAGTAAAGTCTATAAAAAATTGTGAATTTTTATTTGATACAAGTTACAAGTTGTATGCTTTGGTCATTCATGTTAGATGGGTTTACTCATGCTAGTTTCCAGCCTGACCCGGGTGTTACTTTGATGTAATGGTCGGGTCAGACCGAATATTACAGATTTTTAGGTAAGGACTGTTATCCCATTTTTGGTCAAAACTAGAATATCAACAAATTGGCAAGGAATGATGGATATCAGGATTGGAGATCAGTTGGAATCAAGGCTACGATCGATATCGTCAAAATTTGATTGAACTCCGATCGGGACGAAATTAATTAGAGATGATGATAAGGATTAGGAAAGGCTATGTTTCAAATTTCAGGTTAATCGGAGTTCGTATAGAGGAGTTATGATCGATTCAAGGTAGGATGGTCATGTTGTTCGAAACCATCGGCATGCATGGATGGTTCGAACCGATCAGGAGTAACGCTCACTTCGAATCGATGCACTTCGTATCGATCGGCCTGGGTTCGACTCGGCAACTTCGCATCGATCGAAGGCAAGGCACAGCGATGGCTCGAACCGATACACTTCGTATCGATTGGTATGGATTCGGCTCTGAGAAGTTCGCGCTAGATGTTGGTTCGACTCGATAGGCTCGTGTAGGAGAGGTAGATGGATCTTGGTTCGATGGCAGCAAACCCAGAATGGTAGCAAGCATGTGGAGGTTCTTCGATGTGCTTCGAATCGATCAGGATGGGTGTAGATGGCTTATTTCGACTCCAGCCTCGTTCGAATCCATCAGGTGAGAGCTTCGTTCGAACCCATATTTCACGACCACTTCGTATCGATATTAATGGATACGAACATGACCGTTGTGAAGTTATGGATAAGGGCGAAGCGTGGAAAATGGATACAAACGCGTCTTCAGGAAGGGAAGCATTCAACACGGCGAAAAAGGGGGATCGACCCAGAGAAACATCGCCACGTCACCGGTACGCACGCGCCTTGGATGGATTCGAAGCATGGAGTCGAAGCATGGGTTCGGAGCATGGATTCGAAGGCGACAGGCAACGGACAACCCCAGATTCGAATCCATCATATCTTCCAAACCGTTGATCCAAATGCAATAAAATTTTTACAGGAGCTTGCATACATGTCGAAGAATGTTCTCACCAAATTTCAGCTCAATTTGATGATTTCTCGATCGATTCGAATGGAGTTCGAATCGATCCCAAAGTGGGCCCAATTTCCTGAGGCCGGCGTGTGGGCCCCCCCACGTGCCAGAAGCGGTCTACTGGATTTTTAGGAGAAATATCAGCCTCCTACGCCTATAAATAGAGCCCCTGGTCATTCAGAAAAGGGGTCGGAGAATTTGGAGAAAGAAAGCACGCCCGGACGCTGCCAGGATCACTCTATATCATCATCACTACTACTTATTTCGAATTTGGACTTTGTAACTGCTGTAATCACTTATAACCAACAAGGATAATCAATAAAAGGATAAAAACTTTAGAGTAGACGTAGGCCGGAGATAGCCGAACCACTATAAAACTTGTGTCTCTATTGTTTACTTTTGGACTGCTATTTAATATTTGCTGAGATCTGAGATTTGTGTTTGAATATTATTGATTTGTATTCATACACTGGTGCTTTCACGGTATTCGGGGTTTGTGACCAATTTTGGCACAAACACTTTGGTGCTTTCACTGAGAAGGACTAGCACCCGCTACGTCGGATTCGAAATTTGGATTTAAAGATTTTAAAGAGCTTGGATTTAAGGACAATGACCAGGCAAAATAGTAGAAGGCAGAGGGCTGAGAGAAGCCAACAGGAAGGAAGTCAACAAGCATCCTCCGGAGCTGGGGAAGGACAGGCTTCAATCTACATAACTCGGGATGAAATGGAGGCTATGGCAAATTCTTTGCAAGAGAGATTGTTGAAGAGCCAACAGGAAATGATTCAGGCTTTCTTTGAGCAAATAAGAGCTACAGGGATGCAGAACCTAGGGACAACTACAGCCGCGGTGGATGCAGGACAAGGAACTAGGGTTGTGGAACCCAGTGGTGGACGGGATGCGGAGCCAGAGGGCAATCAACAAGGGCTTGGTGGCAGGCCCACAGGATCCAACACAGGAGGACCTTTGGAAGGAGTTCAACAGGCTAGAGCTAACGTTGCTACTAGTGAACCACACGAGGAATATGTGCCAGAGTTCCCTCGGGGGCATGGAGGGAAACCCCCAACAGACAATACCGGATTAGTGGAAATCATCAGAAGAACCGTGCGAGGTGGTTTGTCCAACGGAGACTTGGAAGGAGTGAATAGGAGTCCATTTTCTCGGGAAATAAGGATGGCTCAGAATCCACCTAAGTTTAAGCTACCTAGCGTGGAGGTTTATGATGGCAAGGCAGATCCAACAGATCACTTGATGAGGTACACCAGACACATGGAGGTGCTGGGGGCATCGGAGGAAGTGATGGCTCGATGCTTCCCTTTATATTTGACGGACTTAGCTGCAATGTGGTTTAGGCAGCTGGGAGAAGGATCTATAAGGACTTGGAGGGAGTTGGTAGAAAAGTTTTTGGGACAATTTCGGGTTCACGTCAAAAGGCTGAAGAATGTGATGACATTAACATCGGTGAAGCAAAGGATGGATGAATCGCTTAGAGCTTTTCTAACTCGATTCAGTGCGGCAGTCGCTTCGGTGGATCGGCCTGATCCATCGATGGTTTTAATGGCAGCGGTATCAGGAGTCAGGGAGGACTCGGATTTCAAAGTATCTCTGATACGAGATCCCCCACAGGATCTCGACGAATTCTTTCACGAGGCAGAAAGGTTCCTTCGGCAAGAAGATGCAAGTACGGATTTAAAGGTGAAAAAGGTTAGTGCAATCGAGGTTGGAGCAATATCCAGCGGTGGTTCGGATAAAGACAAAGGAAAAAGGAAATTGGATAATGATTCTGGAAACGCTAGGAAGCGATGGAAGGATCCAAAGTTTTCCACATACACAGGATTGAACGAGACGCTGGAGCGGATATACATGGATACTCGGAATCGCCTTCCCTATCGGAGGCCAGCCAGGAGAGAGCCTTCTGAACGAGAGAAGGCATCAGGGAGGCATTGTCTCTTCCATGACTTAGACGGACATGGCACCAACAGCTGCAGGCACTTGAAGGATATAATCAAGGAGCATGTAAGGAATGGACAGTTACAGCAGTATGTCGGAGCTCGGAATGCAACGGTGGAGCAGGAGCAACCACCGACAACCTCTCGCCGTGATGATGGGAGACCCAGGGATGGTGGTCGATTGATCATCCACTAATCAGGATAATATGGAATAAGTAGCGAACTATTAGCAAGCAACCAAGTCATTTACACATGTACGGGGATGGAGATAGCCCCTAGGCATGCTCTGAATGATGATAAACTGCAACGCTATGGTTTGTGAAATCTATCTTTTGCTTTCGGATTGGACACTACTTTTCTTTTCGGATTTTGGTTTTGGAGTTTGGATCGAGCTCCTGGTTTTGCTTTCTTTTGATTTAGAATTTTCTTTGGATGATTGCTTCCGGTTTTGAATGCTGGTTTGGTTTTCTGGTTTTCTGGTTTTGGATTTGGATTTTTGGGTTTGGATGTTGGATTGGATTTTGATTGGATTTTCATCTGGTTTTTGATAAATGGTCGTCGGGTATGGATTATGCCTGGCAAGGGGTGAGTCACTTTGCCCGAACGTGGTAGATTGACTCATTCAGGTCGTCGAGTATGGACTATGCTCGACAAGGGTTCGGAGTGACCATGATTCGGCCTAGGACTTAGGCCCAGTATTATCAATTTTTATTTTCAGGTCGTTGAGTATGGACTATGCTCAACAAGGGTCCGGAGAGACCAGGATTCGGCTTAGGACTTAAGCCATAGCATTGTACAGCGTCCAGGGACACTGGACCAAGGTCGTCAAGTGTGGATTACGCTTGGCAAGAACTCGGAGAGGTTGGCTCAACGTCCAAGGACACTGGACCAAGGCCATCAAGTGTGGATTACGCTCAACAAGAACACGATGAGGCTAGCTTAACATCCAGGGACACTGGATCACGGCTGTCAGGTGTAGATTGCGCTTGGCAAGAGCCCGGAGAGGCTATTCATTTGGATATCGACCCGGAGAGGTCCTGGATTCGGTTATTGGCTATTGGATAAGGATGGTTTGGAACTCGGTTGTCGAGTTCGGACGGACATGGAATTGACTCAAGCTTTGGTTATTGGATTTGGAATTGGATATCGACTCGGAGCAGTCAAGGATGATATACTCTGGCAATATGGTTATGGACTTCGGATATTGGATTCAAAACTATTCAAAACAAGCCTTGTTATTACAAGGCATGTTTTGGGGGGCGAAGTGTTATCACATTTTTGGTCAAAACTAGAATATCAACAAATTGGCAAGGAATGATGGATATCAGGATTGGAGATCAGTTGGAATCAAGGCTACGATCGATATCGTCAAAATTTGATTGAACTCCGATCGGGATGAAATTAATTGGAGATGATGATAATGATTAGGAAAGGCTATGTTTCAAATTTCAGGTTAATCGGAGTTCGTATGGAGGAGTTATGATCGATTCAAGGTAGGATGGTCATGCTGTTCGAAACCATCGGCATGCATGGATGGTTCGAACCGATCAGGAGTAACGCTCACTTCGAATCGATGCACTTCGTATCGATCGGCCTGGGTTCTACTCGGCAACTTCGCATCGATCGAAGGCAAGGCACAGTGATGGTTCGAACCGATACACTTCGTATCGATTGGTATGGATTCGGCTTTGAGAAGTTCGTGCTAGATGTTGGTTCGACTCGATAGGCTTGTGTAGGAGAGGTAGATGGATCTCGGTTCGATGGCAGCAAACCCAGAATGGTAGCAAGCATGTGGAGGTTCTTCGAATCGACGTGCTTCAAATCGATCAGGATGGGTGCAGATGGCTTATTTCGACTCCAGCCTCGTTCGAATCCATCAGGTGAGAGCTTCGTTCGAACCCATATTTCACGACCATTTCGTATCGATATTAATGCATATGAACATGACCGTTGTGAAGTTATGGATAAGGGCAAAGCGTGGAAAATGGATACGAACGCGTCTTCAGGAAGGGAAACATTCAACACGGCGACATAGGGGGATCGACCCAGAGAAACAGCGCCACGTCACCGGTACGCACGCGCCTTGGATGGATTCGAAGCATGGAGTCGAAGCATGGGTTCGGAGCATGGATTCGAAGGCGACAGGCAACGGACAACCCCAGATTCGAATCCATCATATCTTCCAAACCGTTGATCCAAATGCAATGAAATTTTACAGGAGCTTGCATACATGTCGAAGAATGTTCTCACCAAATTTCAGCTCAATTGGATGATTTCTCGATCGATTCGAATGGAGTTCGAATCGATCCCAAAGTGGGCCCAATTTCCTGAGGCCGGGCGCGTGGGCCCCCCTCACGTGCCAGAAGCGGTCTACCGTATTTTTAGGAGAAATATCAGCCTCCTACGCCTATAAATAGAGCCCCTGGTCATTCAGAAAAGGGGTCGGAGAATTTAGAGAAAGAAAGCACGCCCGGACGCTGCCAGGATCACTCTATATCATCATCACTACTACTTATTTCGAATTTGGACTTTGTAACTGCTGTAATCACTTGTAACCAACAAGGATAATCAATAAAAGGATATAAACTTTGGAGTGGACGTAGGCCGGAGATAGCCGAACCACTATAAAACTTGTGTCTCTATTCTTTACTTTTGGACTGCTATTTAATATTTGCTGAGATCTGAGATTTGTGTTTGAATATTATTGATTTGTATTCATACACTGGAGCTTTCACGGTATTCGGGGTTTGTGACCAATTTTGGCACAAACAAGGACGTTCCAGAGCTCAGGAGACGAGCTGGATGGCGGGAACGTATGGAGTCTTTCCGCTGTATTATATTGTTGTATATATCTGAGACATGTTGATTGTATATGTCTAGTGTTTGTATATATGTTGTAACTCTGATATATTAAAGTGACATTTGACAAGTACAGTTTCCTTTGAATAACTGTTATTATTTGCTATAATATTTTATCCGCTGCGAATGTGAGATGTTGGTGTTTCTGCTCTTCCTTTTCTTCTATCCCTTTCTTCTTTTCTCTAACTATTTGGAATTTTCGGGATCGAAAATTCCGGGTCGTTACATTTGGTATCATAGCTAGAGGTTAAGCGAGAACCTTGGCTCTGGTGGGATTCCTCATTAAGGATAGGGTCAATGGTACCCTAGAATGAGTTGAGTGTGTTTGAGTGTGCGCGCGTATATATGAGAGCGTACTTGTTATTTTCTTATATAAAGATTTTAAATGATTTTAAAGGTAAATGATTTTATATAAGATTATATTTTGATATATAAAGCAATATTTCTTTCTAATAAATATTAAGGTAATTGGTTGTTAAATCATTGGAATTAAATTAAGTGTTAATAGAAATACAACCAAATTTAAATCGAGTAAAGATAAGTTTTGAAATAGATTCAAACTGAAATTAAATTTGGAGAAGAATTTTCAGAATAAGATAATAGTGAATTGATTTCCAGTTGTAATAACCTTGTTTATTATCCGAAAATGATGAAATGTTTTAGAGAAGTAAAACATTTAGGCAAGTATGACATATAAATTGGAACTGAAGATGATCTAAATTGTAAAGTTTTGAATCTAGGTCTAGAAATTTGAAAATTGTTTCAAAGTGATAATGAGATAATAAATAATATTATTTAATGTATTTAAAGGAAAGGGTCCTATTTCAAACAAGAGTTGTTTGAAAATTTAAAGAAATTTGTTTTGAATTAAAAACCAAAGGTGGTCTAAAATTTAAGGATAATTTGGTGTGTAAAAGAAATAATATGTATATAAGGAATATACATAATATCAAAAATGGTTTAAAATAAACTCTAAATGTTGAGTTTTAAATTTGGAATGAGATGTGATACCCAAAGTGATAAGTTTTGTTTGAACTTATAAGTGGGAAGATTTTTAATGTGAAGTTTAAAATTTGAAATGGTTAATTTGAATTGGGAGTTTGTGTGATCTCAAAATAGGTTTGAGATCTGAAAATTAGAAATGGATGGATGTTTTAAAATAATTTGAATGATACCATCCCGTTGTTATTAATAATCTGTAAGCTGAAATTGGATTTTTTTTTAAATGAATGAAGAAATGGGGTGTGGTATTATGTCCATTATTAAGATAAAATGGAATCATTTTGGACTTAAGATTTGAACGTTTAAGTTAAACTTCAAAGGGTTGGCTTCAAAATTGAAATTTGATGATAAATTGAATTTCAAAGATTTAGTTGTTTAAAAAGGGATTTGAATTATTATTTGAGGTATGAAATATGTTAAAAATGGAATTTGGATTCAGAATTAAATGGTTTAAAGATATAAGTTGATTTGATTTAAAGGATTAGATCAACATTTAAAAAAAATATTAACTCGAATTCATATAATTTGGGATGGTTTAAATTTGAAATTTAAATTAAATTAGTTCAAATTGGATTTGATTTGAATTAATTGGAATTATTACGGAAGATGGATAAGTTTAAAAATTCAAATGGAAATTTGAATTGGATAATTTGAAATGAAATTAAAGTTGTATGAGTTCAAATTCAAATAGGAAGTTGATTTGAATTTGGGATGAGAATGGAAGTTACCTTAATTTGAATTGAAAAAGAAAGTTAATGGAAAATTGGCAATTGATTAGAAATGGGATAAATTCAAATTGAAATTGAATCAATTTAAATAGAAATGGAAATTTAAATTGAATTGATGGGAATAAAGATTGGGAATTAAAAAGTTTGGCTATGGACTATTTTCAAAATAAATTGTTTTAATATAGACTTATTTTTCCAAGTTATTTATTTATACAACCTTTCTTTTTTAACCCCAAACTATTTTATACATATTTTACAATTATTTTTTAAACTATTTAACCATTTTGCAACTGTTTTATAAACTATTTTTGTTTTTCAACTATTTTATAACTATTTTACAATTATTTAACTATTTTATAACTATTTTATCATTAATTAACTATTTTACAGATATTTTACAAAATAGTAATTATTTTCAACTACTTATCTATTTTTCAACTTTTCAAGCTATTTTCTAAAATTAAGCTGGACAGATTTCAAACTGTTTATGATTAAATATCCATTTGAGATAAGAATTGAAGTGATAATCCAAATAAGGATTTAAGAAATTGTGAGTTAGTGAATGCAAATCCAAGTGAATATGAATAGAAAGAGAATTGATTTGGCTAATAACCAGTAAAGATAAATACGTAGGGCGTACATATGTTATTCTATTCGCATAGTGATTTGATCCAGATTCGAGCACAGAAATTCGAGATAGTATGTCGATCCGAGATGGGATTTTTCACTCGATTTTCGACGGTGAACCTGGATATGGATTATTGATTGGTTCTGGATATTCTCTACAATAGTTATGACTATGCAAGGAGAATGACGGTTTCTGATCAAGAAACCAGATCCGAGTCCACACTAGGAAGTCTGGTGGATAATATTAGTTCGGAAGCGAAATTGTGTGATCGAGTAGGCGATCAGATTGGTTTAGCATACGAATGATATGTGTACATCGTATGGATTTGAATGAAATTGATATTGAAAATTTATGGATAAGAATTGTAAAATGGTTTTTGAAATGGAAGTAATATGGTTAATATCTTTATAAAAGAGTAATCAAATTCGAATATGTGATTTGGAATAAACAAAGTTATGTATCTTTGTTATATATATGATTAAACTTTCCTTGTTGAATCTTTTGCCAGAAGAAAAGGTTTTTGAAAGTTTTTAAAGTATAAAAAGGGAATTTATACAAGTTTGAAATGATCCAAGGATTTTTTCAAGATTATATATATCTATATATATATAAAGGATTTCATAAGGATGATTTTGGGAAAGATTTTTGGAACCTATGGATTATGAAAAGGCTTTTTGATTTTTTGGTAAAATTAATATTGGAATTTGGAAATCCTAGTTTGAGAATTATCGATTTTGGGAATCGATTTTGTGTAAAGGAGATTTGGATGAAAACCATAAAGGGTATGATTTGAAAGATACTACAAGAGTATAGTATAAAGTGTTTTGAGATTGGCTCTGGGAAAAAAGACGCTCTCCTGGCATGAACTTCTTAGGAGTGCCACAGGGTGGTACTGCCTTGAACCCTAAAGGGGGTTCTAAAGTTGATCCTATGAGGAGTCCGGACAAAACTAGTTCCTGAGGATTATGAGTAGTGTGTAGCGAAAGTTGATGGCGCTAATGCCTATAGAGACATTTGAGTTATGTTGTGACGACAGTTTAACTCTATGTCACTGCGATCTACTGCGGACCATAGCAAATGTCGTGTGTGCCGCTGAGAGCCAACAGTCTATGTTTGATTTTATATCGGTAGACTGCGACCTATGGTGACATAGCGAAAGTCGTGTGTGCCGCTGAGAGCCAACAGTCTACATTTGATTTTACATCGGTAGAGTGTGACCTATGTGGAAGTGGAGAAGTTTCATTCTTTAGCAGCGAAAATCGAGGGAGCCGATGCCTACAGTTACATGGACTTTAGCTATGATGGCAACGCAACCTTGGAATGTAACTACGATCTGTGGCCGGTTCCATGGCGTAATCGAGGGGCGCGGAGTGCCTACAGTTACATGGACTTTTGCTGCGATTGCAACATAACCCAGGATGTAACTGCAACCATGGATGGGGGTGATAATTTCCAGAGCATTCTCACCAAAGATATTTCCTCTATTTTCAAAAAGGTTTTCTATATTTTCAGTAAAATTATTTTCCAAGTATTTTCACTAGTTATTGAAAATGGGTTTACAAAGTGCTTATAGACTATCAATCCTACGCCAGATCAACGTATGACCGGATTTCTATGAGAACGAGGACGGACTTGTTGAAACATCGAGTTATAAAAAGTATTTTATAAAAACTAATTTAGCAATATTATATGGATTTTAAAAGTGTTCTAAAAATAATCAAAAAGTGATTCATCCGATTTTAAGTAATGAATAAATTTTAGCTTCGTTCCTTTTCGAGGAAGAAAAGTTTCAAAGGGGGGAGGAATGTAATAACCCTAATTTTTGGGCATTTGTTAATTAGACATCAACAGGATTGAATTTATTAAAATACTTTTTTGTAAATTAAACAAATGGAATTCTGAGATATATCTGAATATGTATATATAAGAATCTGAATTATAATAATGCTGGGTCTTAAATATTTGGATAGATATGTATTTGATAATCTCCTTTATAATCATTTAAAATTGGTAAAAGTTTTGTTTTCAAAACAATAATAATAATGTGTTATATTTTATGTATATAAATGGATTTTAAATACAATTATTATTTATAAATTGAATTTGTGTTTGTTTAAATGTGTGTGTGTGTGTATATATATATATATATATATATATATATATATATGAGTTGATTTTAAATTAAATTTGAAAAAATATATATAAATAGGATTTATGGTTTATAAATAGATTGTGATTTGAAATTTGGATTTGGAATTCAAGTAGGTACATTAAAAATATTATTTGTAACAAATAGTTGTATATTTAAAGAACCCAATTTGATAAAAACATAATAGATAATTATATATAAACATTTATTAACCTAATACATAATTTACAAAGTATAATACATATGTTAAAATAAGAAATATGGTTTATGACATTTGTAAAAAAAAAATAAACACATGAAAAGATGCAAGTGTTGGATTAATATAGCATGAATTCACATATGGCAATTTGTTCTCTTAAAAATTTAAATAAAATATAAAACATAAGAAATATTTGATTTATTGATTCAAAACACTTGTAAGCTTGTAATGCATGCATTTAAACATGTGTAGGCTTAGAAAAAAATGCATTTTACAGATGGCATTTCTTTTTTTCAAATTATGGATATCATGTATTGGAAAGACGAACCAGGTTTCATTTTTTTCATTTCAAAACCCGAGAATAAAAAAAACTGTAAAACAATGCTTAAAACAGAGATTGATCTGGCAACAACTTCTCTACTTGAAATCACCAAAGCAGATCAAGCTAGAAATTCAATCAAACATCAAAAATAAGTTGCAAGCTTTAGTTTTAAAGGATTTCCAGATCTTAAGTAAAAAGTTTTCAATTTTCAAAAGAGCAGTAGCTTCCAGCTTTCAGGCTTCTGTTTCAAAGCTTTGTCCTTCAAACAGTGAGTAAACTTAAACTTAAACAGTTTTAAATTGATGTATGTGGAAATGTTGGATAGAAATTTTGTGATGCATGTTTAAATATATGTATGCATGTTTGTTTAAAATATGAATACATGTATGTATGAAATGAATATACTGGTATGTTGACTGTGATCATCTTTGATTATGTTTCACGGTTAAAATTTAGATAAAAAAGGCCAATCCTCCTCATTTAATCTTTGTTAAGTTTAGGAATTGAAACAAATTTTGTCAAATTAATCATAATCAAGGTTTTTAAATTTTATCATATGAAGTAAGTTTGTAAATTTTCTGGAAAATAAAACGAACAGTGTAAACTTGATTTTATCGAAATTCCAACATGACTAAATTGTAGATTCAAGTTTATAATCTGATGTACCTATAAAAACTAGGATTTTTAGAATGAAAATCTTGATTTTTTAATTGAGGATCCCGTGAGAAATTGTAAGTTAACCAGAAAATGGGTTGTGAGTGTTTTCTGGTGATCGGCTGTAGCTGGGGGGTCAGGGCCTTGGCTGGAGAAAGCCTGGGGTTCGTCGAAGTCGGAAAATTTATTAGGAGGAGGTAATGTTCGTCGTGGTGTTTGCATTTGGGTGAACTAGGGTTTATGAACCCAAAGTGGTCGAGTCTGGAACTTGATCGTGGAGGCATCTAGGTTTGTTCGAGTTGCATCGGACCAGGGGGATGACAGCGTGGACGATCGGTGAGTGCGTGGTCGGTGTTGTTTGACCTCCGATGTTCGGACTCGCTTGCACGAGGCAAGTTTGGATGGAGTTTCTGTTCTAGGTTCTTCTGCGTTGTTCAATTTTGATCGTGGGTTTGTTCTGGAGTTTGGGTGATCAGGATTTGATAGTAAGGTGATCGTCGACTTGTTTGAAGCTGCGGCGGTGGTGGGAGCTCAGGTGATTGATGGTGCATGTGCACGGCATGTCTGTTGTGATGGGTTTTTGTGTAGTAGCGTGACTGGAAGGGAAGCTCGAGAAAATGGGTTAGAGGCTCGAGCCCATCCTCGTGTAGTTCGAGAGTGCAACCTTGTTTCCAAGTTTAAAATTTTATTAGAGTTTTTTTTTGAAAAAACAATGAAGAAGTTGAAGAATCTCGAGTGTGTACTCGGGCAATTCTCGGGTAGAACCCGAAGCAGGATTAAATGCAGATTTTTAAAGTTTTTATAAAACCAGTTTTTTTAAATTAAATCTAATTTTAAACCATTGTGTAAAGTCTTTCTTTAAACATTTGATTAAGAACTTCGTATATTATTAACTTAAAGTTTGTTAAGTTAAATTTGTAAGTTATCTTTAAATCTTAAATTAGAGATGGATTCAAAGATTAATTTAAAAGTGGAATGTTTGAAATGTATTATGTTAATAATAAGTAAGTCATTATAAAAAAATAAAGATTTATCTTAAAGGTTAATTAAGATTTTGATCATTAATGACTAATTAATTAAATAAAGTAATTAAAAGTAATTGAGAGAAATTAATTAATTTAATTAATGATTAAAGGGGTAGTTAATTAATTTAATTAGTAATTTAAGGTTGAATTAATTAATGTTTAAAAGTTAATTAATTAAGGATAATTAACAAATGAGATAATTACTTGATAAAGTAATCTATTGAAGGGAAATTACCTAATGGAAGTAATTAGAGAATTACTTATATAGAATAATTAGTTAAGGGTTGATAAATTAAGGAAACTAATCAAGGGATTAGTTAATTTAATGAGTGTGATTAATTGAAGGATAATTCATCAATGTAGGAGATTATGAGATAATTAATTTGAGTAATTAATTAAGGATCAATGTAATTTATTTGGATGGGTGAAGAATAATTAATTTGTATTATAATTAAAGGCTAATTACTTAATGTACTTAAAAGTGATAATTGAGGATTGATTAATCAATTGAGAAATAATTAAGTAATAAGTAATTAAGAGGTTAATCACTTAATGTAAAAGAATTATTATGAATAGTTACTTAATGAAGTAATTAAAGGAATTAATTACTCGGTGTAATTAATTAAGTTGATGTGGTTAATTTTAGTTAATTAATTAAGTTTAATTAACTAAATGTAATCATTTGATGTTGGGTTAAGTATAATTACTTAAGGCAATTAATGAGGTGCAATTACTCAGTTAAGTAATTAATGGATAATTAATGGATGTAACTAATTAAAAGGAAATTACTTGATGGAAAGTAATTAAAGGACAGTAATTGGTGGAAGAAATTAAGTGATAATTACTCAGTGTAATTAAAGGATTAATTAATATAATTAATCAAGGAGTTGATTTAATTGATGGAGTAATTAAGGAAAGTGAATTTCTTATTATGATTAATCAAGGTTGATTAATGAATGTAATTAAGTTAAAGGTTAATTATAAATGAAATTTAAGAATAATTAACTAATGGAAGTAATTAGAGGATCATTAATTAATGTAATTAATGGAAGTGATCAATCTTGCTCACGAATGATTGAATGACGATAAGTGCTTTGGATTGGTCTATATCTCTTGTAACAACCCACATATTTATCGATTTTTATATTTAAATATTTTATTTAAATATTTTGTCGATACTCGGAATTTAGTCCGAAAAGCTACTTTTTGCATACGGTCGAATTAGGACTCAGGACCACTCCCATTGAGTTTAAAATGCCGTTTGCGACCTTTTTGAGTATAAGCTTCGTTATGTTTGGAGTAAGTTGATTTTTGCTACTTTTTCACTTTGGGTTTGGGTTTGGGATCAGCCCTATGCTTAACTTATACTCAAATCTGAGCCACTCCTCCCCATTCACCCTCACTTTCTCCTCTTTTCAGTTCTAAAGCATCAATGGTGGGAGAGATGGGAAATTAAAACTCCAAAACCCTAGTTTCCTTTTGCAAATCAAGCTCTAGCTCCAAACTAATAGAAGAACCCATTAGTAAGCTTCTCTTCTTCTTCTCCAACTCTTTCTCTCTTTGATTTCAGAAAATTCCTAAACCTAATTTGGGAAATGTTTCTCTTTTTAGCTTAGAATCAAGCTTCTTGAGTTGGATTTGAAGAGTGATTGATTCCCCTTTTGCTTTCAAGCTTCTTCTTCAATTGCTTGGGTTCAAAGGTGAGATTTTTATCTCACATCTATGCTTATATTTATCTTCGATTGTTAGGTATGAATTCCTAACACTTATTATTGTGCAATTGATATGGATTTGGATTGGTTTTGTGAATATTCCAATTTTTGGTGTTTTGGGTTCAATTCTTTAAAAATCATAACTTTGATGTTTGAACATGTTTTTGGTGATGCATCGAGGAGCATATAGGGCCGGGTAGTCCATTGGCATAAATCCTTAGTGTCGATGCTCGTACGGTTGCAATTTGGTAGTGATTGGCCATTGTATTCAATGGGCTTTGAAGGGACTGGGAACAGGTACGGCCGACCGAGCCCTGTGGCCGGTCGACCGACCTGCTACTATGGTGCATAGGCACCTTTCTGTCTCTTGTTCGGTCGACTGGCTATAGGGCTCAGCCGACCGACCTGTTTCCCGAGAATTTTTGTGGAACAGGGTCCGGTCGACCGAGCTCTGTAGCCGGCCGACCGACCTGGTGCATTTTTGCCCATTTCGCCTAGTTGTTTGAATTTCCAACTTTAATCGATTCGTGTTGTTTCCTATGTGTTGTTATCATTTGTTATGACTTTGATGACTCGTTTTTAGGGATTTTTGAATATCCATTTCGATGGATTCTTTATCGATTTCGTTGGATTTTTATTCACATCTTCGTATGTGAATTTTAGTGATTGATTGTCCCTACAATCTTCTTTGTGATTTGTCACTTTAAAAATATAAAGGTTTCTATACTAGTAGTAAATATCAAAACTCTTTCTTCAAATGGTTTCAACACTATTTTATAACAAAGCTCGTTTTCTCAAACCGATTTCCAATCTATTAGTATATACAAACCTTTACCTCACTGGTATGAGAAATCTAATTAAACGACTTAGTAAAACGAGTGGTATGAAATGCTTGCGTTTACTTCGTCAGTTAATTCTTGGACTTGTTCGATTGAATCTCTTGTGACAATTTTCTAGTGGAAATCTACAATTTGTTCGTAAATATTTAAGTTAAGCTAGTGGTTATGGGACATGAAGCTAAGCTCATATATTTACTAGCTTACTGTAATTGACACTTCTTGATGATCATGACGAACATTTTTATGATTTAGACTAGCAATGTGCGATGTCTCTTTGTCTGCGAGGGAGACTAAACCCCGTTTTGTGGAGTTTCGACTCAAATTGGTGGGGTAGCAACCCATGGTCTTCGGGCCGTTTGTGGAGCTTCGGCTCAATTTGTGATGGTTAGCAACCATGGAATTAGCATTCCGTTTGTGATACACGTGTTGGTGAGCCTTGTGCTCCCGTTTGTGATAGGCCTTCCCCCCTCTGTGATTTCTGGATTTCTTGAGATGATTTCTAGAATTTGTGCTTCACCAATTTTCGTGATTTCCATTGATAAGCATTATCGATATTTGTGCATTGGTGAATTTGTGCGTCATTGACTTTTGTGATTTTTGGATTTCGTGTGTTGAATTCTGGAATTTGTATGTCATTGACTTTTGTGATTGACCTTGATATTATCGTCAATATTTATGGTTTGGTGAACGAAATAAGGAGTATGACATTCTCTTTGATTCTTGTGTCGATTTGGTGATATTGATTAATCTCTTGTTGATTTTCAATTACTTATATATATCACAGCTTGGCATTGTGATTATTATGTGTTTAGTCATATCTCTTATTCTATATCGTTTGATCTGATATTTATAGTTAGACTGATCCGTTTATTATTTTCTTATTAAATAATACTCGGGTCAGACCGAGATGTTACAGGTGCTTCAGCTTGACTTCTCACTTGGGATTGATTTCTCTGACTTTTGGCAAACTACTTAGATTAGTAGTTTATTTTGTTGTATACACTTGAGATATAGACTCATAGTTGTATTCTTTTGTATAGCACGTGTTGCTATTCTTTCGTATTATTGTGGATCTTTTTGACCACTACTCTGATATACACTTCCATGTGTTTATTATATATTCATATCTTTTTCCGCCTTTGTGGTATGAATTATCTGTGACTGATTTATGTTATGTTTATTTCTGTATTTGTTTCCGAAGATATTATAGCCACTGTGTAGTAGCTTTGAGTTTTTGTCGGTATGTCGGATTTTCTCTTGATAAAGTATTGCATGTTATACTATCTGACATATTGATGCTCGCACAAAGCAATTACACGGATGGTCGCTCCTCAACAGTCTTATTCTCCGTGCTAGTTGACAGCATTCACCGTAGTGTTCTTGGCTAGCGTGGGTATAGAGGTGGGGCGTCACAGCTTGGTATCAGAGCCAAACTTCGGAACAATATGGAATATTATAACAAGGATCATCGTCCTAAGTCCATCTTAGGAGTCGTGCTTTAGGATTTAATTCGAGTCTTCGTACCGATTCATCCTATTTTCCTTATGATTCCTCGTTTATCTATCAAGATTGCTTGATATTTAATTTGGTGAATAACCTTTTTCTTCTTCTTTATTTCTTTATAAAGGAAGAGAAATGGTTAGACCTGGCCGTCCCAGCGCCGGTCAATCTAGTGCTACTCCCCAAGATGGAGTTTTTATGACTACCCAGCAACTTCTAGACCATGTTACGAATGCTCAAGCAGCTGGTTCTAACCCGGAACCTACTCACCCAAAGTTGGGATTTGCACGCTTGTGCAGCGATTACACTAATTTGGGTGGGAAGCCATTCAAAGGTTCCGAAACAGTTATTTAAGTCAAGGCTTGGCTAAGGTCATGCGATCGAATCTTTTCTCGCATGAATCTTATTGACCTTCACCGAGTTCAAGTGGCTTCTAGTTGCTCCAAGAAAGAGCATTAGACTGGTACGAGCTTCTTATTTCTGAGATTGATGAAGCGGATCTCACCTGGTGTGACAGCCCGCAAATCCGTACCCCTTGGAATCAACACTATTCTATACAAGTAGACTCAAGCGGCACAGAAATACGAACCATTAGGGTTAAAGAAGAAGAGATAGAAGAAGAGGAAACTAAACAATATCAGAATCTCACAGTCGCAGCGGAATAAAATATAATAGTAAATATATAACTTTACACAAAATGGAATCTATAACTGTTTTATACAATCATATCATCAGAGTGTCTCATACAACAACAATCACAAATCAGACATACCATGTAATCATAGCAGCGGATATATATATAGGTACATATAATACGTCTCGGACTCCAGCTCCTCTCCTGCTCCATAGCATCATGTCCTGAACAAATAATACTCGGTCTGACCCGAGCATTATAATGAAATAACACCCGAGTCAGTCTGGAATACCAGCTGATAATAATGCATCCAAGTTGATTATTAAAGTTTCAAAAATCCTTTGAAAAACAAAAGCATCTCGTCAGACCACGCCACAAATAAACACGTCGGGTTTTTACCCTACGATAGCCAAAACATTTTTTTATAGAAATCCTCTAATATTATAATAGGGTCTATTTACAAATACTTATAAAATAGCCGAAATTGTTACATTCATTAAATTCCAGCTACTAGCCACCGAAGTGGGTAATACAAACAAAACTCGTAAAAGGCTCGTAGGGAGAATGGATTCCAACTAATGACTAGGCACTGGGGTACCACCTGTCACAGTACGTGGTCTAGATCACAGTACCGAGGACTACTCCCTTCGTCCCCTGCAACACAAGGGCGGGCCCATCCCTTACTGGACAGTTCCGAATAAGATCACCCCACGGTTGGGATCAGCAACCGCACCACTAAGCCGAATAAAAAGGGACATCTAGACAGGGATGAACTTACTCTCAAGTGGGGGCTACCCACGAAGCCTTGCTGCATATCCCCTGATTTTCAGTCATTCCCGGTTGATGAGGCTTGAGGCTAAACGTTACCTTTATAACGATATCCCTTAGAATGCCCATCGTCCGCCTGACGATGTTTCGCAAGCATTCATCCATACAAGTCCGTCCCGGGTTCGAACGGAACTGAAGGCACTACTCCTACTACATCCATTTTGGAAATATCCTCAGGATTAGTAGCGACTAGCCCTTACACTTCACTTCTCCATCTTCGACTCTGAACACGTTTTTCGCACGAAACGTACAAATCGGATCGAAGTGGTTTTCGAGAAATAAATCTCGATCCCGGTCTATTCGAAACGATCAACGCATTTGTCCAATATTGATAGTCGGTGATTTAACTATCAATTTATATTCATAAACATCCATAAGCATCCATCACACAACAAATAATTTCCATATTATTTATTTGCCTCAAATATCTTTAAAGATATATTTTTCCAAATTTCCAAAACTCATTTGAAAACAATTTCCCAAATTTCTTCCTTTACAAGGTAAATCCTTTGCCATATATTCCCATTGGAAATAACAAGGTTAAAAACAATTTATTTAGAATTAAATCACTTTAAATGTTTTATTCTTAAATATACTTTCAAATATATAAACTTACTACTAGTTACTTACTCAAAATATAATTTCAAAATATTCAAAGTAAAACTATTTTATAAGATATAACTTGATTTAAAATAGGGTTTTAGTTAAACTAAATTTTAAAAATAGAGTTGAAAAACGATTAATACTAATTTCTATATAACTTAGGTCAAAACTAGTCTTTTAAACAAATCCATTTCTAAAAATAATTACTAGGGTATTCATAAAAACTTACTATTGCTAATTTATTAAAAGTTACTTAAAAATAATAAAATTTCAAAAACACTCTTTTAAAACAAGTTTGAACTTTAAACTTTTATTTAAACAAATCTGTTTAAAACTCGAACTTGGTTTTCCCAAGGAACTCAATTCCACTTAAACATCCCAGAAAGTTTCTTATAATTTTAGTCGATTTATTCAATTTAGGTTTATATTTTAATAACCTAAATTTACTTTCAATTTATTAACTAATAACTTCTCTCTTTGTTTATTATTCCAAATTTTACCAATTTCCAATCTTATTCCAAACAGATTTAAATTTTTATCCTTTTAAATTCATTATTTAACCATATCCTTTATTTATCAATTTCTTGATTTCTTTTTAAAACCCAATTTATTTCTTTATAATTAACCTTCTGAGTTTATAGGTTATCCAACAACATCACAATATAATTAAATTCCAAATTTATCAATCACAATATATAAACAGGCATTACCATCAATTATATATATATAAAAAATACTACATTGTGAGGAATCCAGTTGGATCCCTCCAACCTATTTCCCTGCATCCACAAATATTCGCACATCATAGATATAAATATCAATCCAGGCTGATATAAATAACATTTCAACCAATCACACAATTATTTAAATATTAACTACTAAAATCAGCTAACATTCCAGATGTGAGTGAAAATAACTCACCTTGAGTTTCGGCGAGCGTTCGAAATTCAAATTAAACCGAATGATGTCCGATTTAACCCAAATTTCTACTTGCCTGGAATGGATCCGGAAATGTTCCACTTCGTAGTGTTCGTCTCTGCGATTCCAACGTCGCCAGTTTCGTCTGAATCTGACCACGTATGAATTTGTTATTCAAAGTTAAAGATTTGAATTTAAACTTTAAAACAATTTCCCTTTTTTATAATTTAATTATCTATATACCATCACAGAGAAAAACCAGGCCGTCCAAACGAATACGAGGCCGCTTCTCTTCTTCTACTTCCCACGCATTCGAAACAAGGTATCAAAACCCATCAGACACGAATTAGGGCACGAGTCGCCTCCATCTTCAATCATCTCTACGTTCATCCAAATACTCCACTGCAAAGCCCTTCATGCGCCACGCCTAAGCTCCAAACGACGACGAGCTCGGTGCTTAGTTTGCCTCGATCTCTGCGCACAACCGAGCCACAAACGCTGCCACAAAACTCCCTCCACACAGCTTTAAATACGATCACCACCGATCAACACGTAGGGCCCGCCAATCTCTACATATTTCGTGTTGAACGTTTACGATGATATTGAGTGGAGATCGAAGGAAGGAAACGGGAAGGTTTCGGCCATTGAAAAATAATAGGGCCGGCGGCTCCCATATGAGCTAGGGTTTGAGATTTTTAATGAGTATATAATATGATTTAATATTATTTTATTAATAAAATTCTCAGTTTAACAACTTATGCAAACGAACTCCAATTCTCACGTTCCGATAGACGATTCTAAGGTTTTTCCCCGATCCGGACACAATGGAACAGGTTTCGTAAGCTAATTTGATCGTACGCATGAGTTACGGAATTAAACGATCAATTTAAAATTTAATCAGTTTAAACTATTTCGATGCGTTTCGAGCTGCCACGGTCAAACGACAACTCCGATTGCTACGAAAATTGAAATCCGGTAATAACTAACTATTACGGATCCAATGGAACTGGGTTCGTTGAATTCCGAGACTGTGCCCAGGAAGGCTATTTTAACTCGTCTATTAAATCGAGCAATTCTCAAAGTTGACGAAAACGCTTAAATTTTCACCTTTAAAATTTTATTAACTTAATAATAAATCATATAAAATTTATAAGTACATTAAAAATCATTCTGACTCATTCCGGAGTAAAATCGGGTTAATTGCATTTTATAATATTAAATTCCATTATTAAATTAATGTACAATTCCAAATTCAATCTATTGCCAATTAATGCCATTCAATCGCCCAGTATTATAATTCAAATACAATTAGATTCAAAATAACCTTTAGAATCAAATTTTATATCTATATACACTCAAATTTACCAATTATCCCAATTCTAATGTCAAAATTATTATTATTGAATTTCCAATTTAATTCCCGTATTTGAATTTTGACTAATTCTATTAACTCAAACGAAGTCTTTTATTTCATAATTCATATTATAATCCATATTCAACATTTAAAATGAATTAAATGTTCAAATTTAATAGCTTAAAAAAAGGGGATGTTACATTCCTCCCCCCTTATAAAAATTTCGTCCTCGAAATTTGCTAAGGTAGAAAATATACTTCAACCCATTTACTTACCCAATTTGCTTAGTTAAAAGCTTATATACACTTCCCACAATCCTTTGGCTCAAATCCAACTCATTTGCTTAATTTATATTCTAAAGCTTTAATTTTAACTTATAACTTTCCAAGTTAATTACAAATTTTCAAGATTCCTAAAAATTTTCTAACTCCCAAAATTTCCGAAAATTTTTGGCAGAGTCTCCCCTGCACGGAGGAGCTTTCGCGATATCGTGATACAAACAAATATATATAAATCGACCCACACGGTCGAAAACCAAAATATATCACACAATATATATCATTTCCCAATTATATTTGCGTAGGCGTACCTTTTTAGCACATTTAAAAAGCAAGCGGCTAATATAACGCATATACGCGCTCCAACTTTCTCGAACGCCTTCTATACCTGTACTTACTCAACAAACATATCAGTTTTCAAAGATATGAACATTTTACAACATTTCCAATATAAGTATAAGCCAAAACATATCCATTTCATATCCTAACAACACTTTGCAAAATTTCATAAGCAAACCATACTTTATAACATGGACAAAGTTCCTTTTCTAATGCCAAATTCCATTTTATTTCACACAAAAGATTTACAAACTAGTTTCACCATTCCAATTCATAATTACTATCACCAATTCATATTCACTTCTATATTATGAATATATGCTTTCGATTCATTTACCTTTCTTTTTAATTAACCTGCATTTACATACAAACCCATTAAATAGATTCTAATCCATTTTCTATTATTCAAATGTCAATTTCATTTACCTCTTTTAATTCATTCACTTACATTTGTACTCACATCCATTTACCAAGATTTTTAGCTCATTCTACTTTCATCCAAACTAACTTTACTTTATTTCACTTAAATGATTTACATTCAAGTTACTATATACAATCCATATTTATCTCTACCAATTCATATGCAAACATTGCTTATTAAAATGTTAATTCATTCCAATTGATCCAAATCAATTCCATTTGCTACGTGAAACCAATTCACTTGCATTCATTTACAAACTCTTTGAATTAGATTCCAATTTAGTTCAATTTATTTAAGACTCAATTTCAAATGCTTCTTCAAGCACAATAATCACCACGTAAGCTTAGAACCATTTAAGATTAATTCTAGTTTTAATTTATATTAATTTTACTCCATTCTAAAACATCCATTTCACTTTTTAAATCACATTCTTATTCACACTTTTCAAGTTTATTATTCCTCTTAAGTTTATTTTTATTATATCATTACTCTTATTGTTTTATTATATATATAATATTATTATATATATTTTTTATATAGTTGTATATCATTCCATACTTATTTACAACTCGTACATTCTTTTTTCATCACAATAACTATCTTAAAAGTCATTTGCTTGCATTCAAATTTTATTTTCCAAACAAATTGCATTTAAAGCTATTCCATAAGCTTAAAAATAACCACCTCATCATCTTTCTTAAATGATTTCAATTCCATAATATCTCAATTTGTTTCCACTTTAATTGATTCTTACCAAATCAAACCATTTACAAATTTTAATCTAACTAGCTTATACATTCAGCTTAAGTTTAAATCAATAACATCTCATTCTATATTATTTACAACTCTTTTTATTCATATCACTTCTCGATAATCAATTAAAATTCATTTCACTTTCATTTCACTTTTATTTTTTTAAACCAGCTTCATTCAAGATTACTTAATAAAGCTTATCCATGATTTAGTTTTGTCTTTCTTACAATTTGATTCCATTTCCATTAAATTTTCATTCAATCAAGTTCCAATTCCATTAAACTTGATTAGTATATTCCTCCAATTCTAATTCTTATTTACAAATTTATTTTCGAATTTATTTTACTAATATCAGGGCCCCTTCACATTATTTCACCCACTTGAATTTATTTACAATTCAAACCATCACTATTATAATTTAATTCCATTTTTCATTCACACTTCATTATTTGTTACCACAAATTTAAATCCCATACTACAGTTGGATTTCTATTTACTTTCCAAATTTTGACTAAACTATCAAAATTCTCCATTACAATATAAATTCCATTTAATTATAATTCAATATAGTCTCTAACCTAATCCATATTATGTAACAACCCGCATATTTGTCGATTTTATATTTAAATATTTTATTTAAATATTTTATCGGTAGTCGGATTTTAGTCCGAAAAGCTACTTTTTGTATACGGTCGAATTAGGGCTCGGGACCACTCCCATTGAGTTTAAAATGCCGTTTGCGACCTTTTTGAGTATAAGCTTCGATATGTTTGGAGAAAGTTGATTTCTGCTACTTTTTACTTTGGGTTTGGTTTTTGGGCTCAACCCTATGTTAACTTATGCTCAAATCTGAGCCACTCTTCCCCCACTCACCCTCATTCTCTTCTCATTTCAGTTTTTAGAGTGTTAATGGTGGGAGAGATTGGAGATTAAAATTCCAAAACCCTAGTTTCTCTTGCAAATCAAATTCCTTGCTCCAAACTCAAGAAGAACCCCTTGGTAAGCATCTCCTTCTTCTTCTCCAACTCTTTCTCCATTCAATTTCAGAAATTTCCTAAACCTAATTTCGGGAATGTTCTTGTTTTGAGCTTAGATTCAAGCTCATTTGGGTTGGGTTGAAGAGAGGTTGATTCTCCAATTGCTTTCAAGCTTCTTCTTGTTCGATTTTGTGAAAAGGTGAGATTTTTATCTCACATCTATGACTATAATTATCTTTGGTTGTTGGGTATGAATTCCTAACACTTCTTCATGTGCATTTGCTCTTGATTTGGATTGATTTTGCGAATATTCCAAGTTTTGGGTTTTTAAGACAAATTTGTGTAAAATCCTTTTATGGATGTTTGAACATGCTTTTGGTGATGCATCGAGGAGCATATAGGGCCGGGTTGCCATTTGGCATAAACCCTTAGAGCCAATGTTCGTCCGATTGCATTTTGGAAGAGTTTGCTCTTCATTTGTATAAGGCTGAAAAACAGCCCAGGCATGATTCAGTCGACTGAAATCTCTGTTCAGTCGACTGAACCTGAAACCCGAGAGTTTCCAGGCATGATTCAGTCGACTGAAAAACTCTGCACAGTCGACTGAAACTGGAAACAGAAAGTTTCCTGAACCTGGAAAATTTCCATGTACAGGGTCAGTCGACTGAAATTCTCTGTTCAGTCGACTGAACCTGCTGTTTGAGTCCAATTTGCCTTTTTGGATTGGAATTCCAATTTAAATCGATTCGTGATAATCCTATTTGTTGTTATCATCTATTATGATTTTGATGACTCTTTTTAGGGATTTTTGAATATCCATTTCGATGGATTCTTTATCGATTTCTTTGGATTTTATTCACGTCTTCGTATGTGAATTTTTGTGATTGGTTGTTCTTACAATCCTCTTCGTGATTTGTCACTTTAAAAATATAAAGGTTTCCTATACTAGTAGTAAATATCAAAACTCTTTACTCAAACGATTTCAATACTCTTTTAATACAAAATTCGTTTATAAAACCGTTTTCCAATCTATTAGTATATACAAACCTTTACCTCACTCGTATGAGAAATCTAATTAAACGGCTTAGTAAAACAAGTGGTATGAAACGCTTGCATTTACTTTATCGATTAATTCTTGGACTTGTTCGATTGAACCTCTTGTGACAATTTTCTAGTGGAGACTTACAGTTTGTTCGTAAATATTTAAGTTAAGCAAGTGGTTATGGGACATGAGGCTAAACTCATATATTTACTAGCTTAGTGTAATCGACACTTCTCGTTGATCATGACGATCATCTTTGTGATTTAGACTAGCAATGTGCGATGTCTCTTTGTCTGCGAGGGAGACTAAACCCCGTTTTGTGGAGTTTCGACTCAATTTGTGATGGTGTAGCAACCCATGGTCTTCGGGCCGTTTGTGGACCTTCGGCTCAATTTGTGATGGTTAGCGACCATGGAATTAGCGTTCCGTTTGTGATACACGTGTTGGTGAGCTTTATGCTCCCGTTTGTGATAGGCCTCCCCCCCTCTATTTTTGTGATTTCTGGATTTCTTGTGTAGATTTCTAGAATTTGTGTTTCACCAATTTTCGTGATTTCCATTGATAAGTTTTATCAATATTTGTGCATTGGTGAATTTGTGTGTCATTGACTTTTGTGATTTCTGGATTTCTTGTGTAGTCTTCTGGAATTTGTGCGTCTTTGACTTTGGTGATTGACATTGATATTATCGTCAATATTTGTGGTTTGATGAACGAAATAATGAGTATGACACTTCTTTGATTCTTGTGTAGATTTGGTGACATTGATTAATCTCTTGATGATTATCAACTAAGTATATATATATATATATCACAGCTTGGCATTGTGATTATTACGTGTTTTGTCATATCTCTTATTCTATATCGTTTCATCTGATATTTATAGTTAGACTGATCCGTTTATTATTTTCTTATTAAATAATACTCGGGTCAGACCGAGATGTTACAGGTGCTTCTGCTTGACTTCTCATCCGGGATTAACTCCTTGACTTTTGGGTTAACTACTTAGATTAGTAGTTATTTTGTTGTATACATTTGAGATATAGACTCCATAATGTATACTTATTCTTTTGTGTAGTTCATGTAACTATTCTTTTGTGATATTGTGGAACTTTTGAGACCACTACTCTGATGTACACTTTCTAGTGTAATATTCATATCTTATTCCGCCTTTGTGATATGAATTGTCTGTGACTGATTTGTGTTATGTTTATTTCTATATTTGTTTCCGAAGGATTTTATAGCCACTGTGTAGTAGCTTTGAGTTTGTGTTGGTATGTCGGATTTCCTCTTGAAATAGAATGCATGTTATATTATCTGACATATCGGTGCTCGCGCAAAGAAATTACACGGATGGTCGCTCCTCAACAGCCTTATTCTCCATGCTAGTCGACAGCATTCACCGTAATGTTCTTGGCTAGCGTGGGTATAGAGGTGGGCCGTCACAGCTTGGTATCAGAGCCAAACTTCAGAACAATATGGAATATTATAACAAGGATCATCGTCCTAAGTCTTTCTTAGGAGTTGTGCTTTAGGATTTTATTCGGGTCTTCGTACCGTTCCATCCTATTTTTCTTATGATTCCTTGTTTATCTATCAAGATTTCTTGATATTCAATTTGGTGAATAACCTTTTTCTTCTTCTTCCTTCTTTCTTAAGGAAGAGAAATGTCTAGACCAGGCCGCCCCAGAGCCGTGCCATCTAGCACTCCGCCCCAGGATGGAGTTTTTATGACTGCTCAACAGCTTCTTGATTTGGTAACAAATGCTCAAGCGGCTGGAGCTAACCCGGAACCTACTCACCCAAAGTCGGGATTTGCACGCTTGTGTAGCGATTACACTAATTTGGGTGGGGAGTCATTCAGAGGTTCCGAAACTGTTATTGAAGTACAGGCTTGGCTAAGAACATGCGATCGAATCTTTTCTCGCATGAACCTTATTGACCTTCACCGAGTTCAGGTGGCCTCTAGTATGCTCCGAGAAAGAGCATTGGACTGGTACGAGCTCCTTATTTCTGAAACTAATGAAGCGGATCTCACTTGGGAGAAATTCCAAGAACGCTTCGAGTTGAAATTCGTACCGAAAGCTGAAAAAGTGACATTGGCTCGACGATTTATAGACCTTGTTCAAGGTGAGTCCTCCGTGACTGATTACGTCGCCTCCTTCGAGTCGCTTTCCAAATATGGGGTTGAATACATCAACACCTCTCTTAAGAAGAACCAGAGATTCGTTTATGGCTTAAACAAAAGCCTCAAGAAGCCATTACTTTTAAAGTTAGAAGTTTCTTTCGACCAACTCGTTGATATCGCTCTTCGTCTTGAAGAGGCGGATAGAGAGAATGATGTTGAAGTGGTGGGTTCCAAACCAAACTTCAACAACAGAAAGAGGTCAAACAAATTTAAAGGCCCTTATCCCAATAAGAAAGGGAAGCAAGCAACCTCCGTGGCAAAGACTTCTTCCTTTGGTCGTGGGGAATGCTATAATTGTGGTTCGAAGGACAATTATGCGAACAAGTGCCCAAAGTCTCTTTCTTGTCGCTACTGCAAAGTTCCCGGTCATGTTATATCTTCATGCCCCAAGCTTCAGGGCAAGAAGGAGGGAAAGTTAAATGTTGCTCAAGCCCCTGGCAACACATCTCGTGGCCAAGGTATTTCTCATTCTATTCTCGATGGAATTATTTTGTTTCGTGATCATCCTATTCGAGTTCTTTTTGATACGGGTGCGTCCCATTCTTTTATATCAAAAGAACTTGTTGATACTTTTTCCTTGGATGTTTTGTGTTTAATGACTTCTTTGAGAATTGCGAATCCGGTTGGTGGATCCGCAACAATCAGTTTATTGTGTAAAGATGTCGAGATTATTTTGTGTGATTTTTCTTTTCGAGCCGATTTGCATGTCATGCGTTATTTAGGCTTTGGAATGATTTTGGGAATGGATTGGCTTAACCGTTATGAAGCTCATATCCTATGTCCTGAGCGGACTATTCATCTTCGACATCCTCAATCTGTTAATCAGGTTTCTGTTATTCTTAAAGATTCAGATTCTGCTTTGGTTGCATCTTTATATTCTTTAAATCCTCGTGATGATGATGATGATGATGAGGGTGATATTATTTCTCTTATTCACGTCGTTTGTGAATTTTCCGACATATTCGAGCCCGTTTTAGGATTACCACCTAAACGAGCAATTGAGTTCAGAATTAATCTTACTCCGGGAGCTCAACCTATCACTCGTCCTCCTTATCGTATGTCCAATAAAGAAAACGAGGAGATGCGTAAACAATTATCTGAATTGGAAACGAAGCAATTTATTCGCTCTAGTTCCTCGCCTTGGGGAGCTTCAGCTATTTTTGTGAAGAAATCTGATGGTACACTTAGGCTTTGCGTTGACTATCGCAAGCTTAATGATCTTACTATCAAAAATAAATATCCTTTACCTCGGATTGATGATCTATTCGATCAACTTAGTGGTGCTAGAGTCTTTTCACGATTGGACTTGGCTACCGGTTTTCATCAGCTTCGTATTGCAGAGGATAGCATTCCTTTAACGTCGTTCCGTACTCGGTATGGATCTTATGAATGGCTTGTTATGCCATTTGGGTTAACTAATGCCCCGGCTTATTTCGTTGACTTAATGAATCGAGTTTTTAAAGACTTTCTCGACCGGTTTGTTCTCATCTTTATCGATGATATTCTTGTTTATTCTAAAACCGAGGAGGAGCATGAAAAACATCTTCGGATTGTGTTGGAAACTCTTAGGAGTAATCAATTAAAGGAAAAATTTTCTAAATGCCATTTTTGGCAATCTCGTATGAAGTTTCTCGGTCACATTATTTCCGAATCCGGAATTTCCGTGGATCCTTCAAAGATTGAAGCGATTCAAGATTGGAAGAGACCGGAGAATGTGACAGAGATTCGTAGTTTTCTTGGATTGGCGGGCTATTACCGTCGTTTTATTAAAGACTTTTCTAAAATTGCCGTGCCTCTCACTAGCTTGACGAAAAAAGGTGTTAAATACATTTGGTCGGACAAATGTGAAGCTTCTTTTCAGAAATTAAAAGAACTTCTTTCTGATGCTCCTATTCTTGTTATTCCCGAAGGGAATCAAGATTTCGTTGTTTATACCGATGCTAGTCGCATTGGTTTGGGTGCCGTTCTTATGCAAAAGGAACGCGTTATTGCTTATGCTTCTAGGCAATTAAAGCCTGCTGAGACTAGATATGCCACTCATGATTTAGAGCTCGCGGCTATTGTTTTTGCTCTTCGGATTTGGCGTCATTATCTCTTAGGAGAGAAATTTGTTCTTTACACAGATCATAAGTCTTTGAAATATTTATTCTCTCAAAAGGAACTTAATTTGCGTCAACAGCGTTGGCTCGAATTTCTTGCACCATATGATCTTGATATTCTTTATACTCCCGGTAAGGGTAATCTTGTCGCCGATGCTCTTAGCCGTAAACAACAAGCTGTTGTTTCTACGATGATATCCGAATGGAACGATCTCGAGATTTTATCCACTTGGGAAATTCGAGACCGTGTTTCCGATTTATGCTCATCGTTTGTTTTATGTAGCCTTGTGGCTCATCCATCTCTTTTAGACCGCATTCTTGAAGCTCAAGGGCTAGATCCCAACTTGGCTCTTCTTGGCCAAAATATTAGGGATAAAATGGATATTGAAGGTTTGAAAGACTTTGATATCGATTCTCGTGGCGGCATTCGGAAATTTGGTAGACTTGTCGTGCCAAATATTGGTGATCTTCGTAAAGATATTTTAGAAGATTCACATCGTTCTAAATTTACCATTCATCCCGGTAGTAGTAAAATGTACGCGGATATGAAGAGACTTTATTATTGGGAGGGAATGAAACTTGACATCGCTAACTTCGTTAAACGTTGCATGACTTGCCAACTCGTTAAGGCCGAACATCAAAGGCCCGGAGGGTTATTGCAACCTTTAGAAATTCCAGTTTGGAAGTGGGATCAAATTTCCATGGATTTTATAGATGGCCTTCCCCGTTCTCGATCGGGTTATGATAGCTTATGGGTAATTGTTGATAGACTTACTAAATCCGCCCATTTTATTCCCGTTCGGTCTAACCGAACTGTTCCTCTTTTGGCCAAGATATTTATCAAAGAAATTGTTAAATTTCATGGTGTTCCTACTTCTATTGTTAGTGATCGTGATCCATTATTTACTAGTGGATTTTGGAAGAGTCTTCAAAAAGCTTTGGGAACGAAGCTTAATTTTAGCACCGCTTATCATCCCCAGTCCGATGGACAAACCGAGCGTGTGAATCAAACTCTTGAAGACCTTCTTCGTGCTTGTGTTCTTGATTTTGGTGGAGGTTGGGAAGATCATATTCCACTTGTTGAATTTTCCTATAATAATAGCTTCCAATCTAGTATTGGTATGGCACCTTTCGAGGCACTCTATGGTAGGCCATGCCGATCTCCTTCTTGTTGGCTTGAGGCCGGTGAGAGGCTGGCTTTAGGTCCAGATTTTATTCGTGATTCCACAGAAAAGATTGATCTTATTCGTCATAGGATGAAAGAAGCCCAAAGTAGACAAAAATCCTATGCCGATAACCGGAGAAGGAAGTTAGAATTTTCCGTGGGAGATCTTGTGTTCATTCCTGTTTCACCTATGAAAGGTGTTGTACGTTTCAGTCGATCGGGAAAGTTAGCGCCTCGATATATTGGGCCATTTCCTATCACCGAACGTATTGGTTCCATGGCTTATCGCCTTTTATTACCGGCTCAATTTTCTGCTATGCATGACGTGTTTCACGTTTCTCAACTTCGGAAATGTCTTCGAGATTCCGATTCTATTCTTGAGCCCGGTGTTGTGGAAGAGATTGAAGTTTCGCCTAATTTAACTTATGAGCAACATCCTATTCGTATCATTGCTTCGGAAGTCAAACGACTTCGAAATAAAGATGTTCCGCTTGTTAAAGTTCAATGGTCTTCAAATCCTAAGGATTGTTCTTGGGAATCTAGAGAGTACATCGAGCGTACACATCCGGACTTACTTTCTCGTGCTCTTTGAGGTGAACTTCTTATTTCAAACTTCTTTTGTGTTGAATATGCTTCTATGGTTGTTACTATATATCTTCTTCTTGTAATATTGCGAGGACGCAATTTCTTTAAGGAGGGGAGTCTGTAACAACCCGCATATTTGTCGATTTTATATTTAAATATTTTATCGGTAGTCGGATTTTAGTCCGAAAAGCTACTTTTTGTATACGGTCGAATTAGGGCTCGGGACCACTCCCATTGAGTTTAAAATGCCGTTTGCGACCTTTTTGAGTATAAGCTTCGATATGTTTGGAGAAAGTTGATTTCTGCTACTTTTTACTTTGGGTTTGGTTTTTGGGCTCAACCCTATGTTAACTTATGCTCAAATCTGAGCCACTCTTCCCCCACTCACCCTCATTCTCTTCTCATTTCAGTTTTTAGAGTGTTAATGGTGGGAGAGATTGGAGATTAAAATTCCAAAACCCTAGTTTCTCTTGCAAATCAAATTCCTTGCTCCAAACTCAAGAAGAACCCCTTGGTAAGCATCTCCTTCTTCTTCTCCAACTCTTTCTCCATTCAATTTCAGAAATTTCCTAAACCTAATTTCGGGAATGTTCTTGTTTTGAGCTTAGATTCAAGCTCATTTGGGTTGGGTTGAAGAGAGGTTGATTCTCCAATTGCTTTCAAGCTTCTTCTTGTTCGATTTTGTGAAAAGGTGAGATTTTTATCTCACATCTATGACTATAATTATCTTTGGTTGTTGGGTATGAATTCCTAACACTTCTTCATGTGCATTTGCTCTTGATTTGGATTGGTTTTGCGAATATTCCAAGTTTTGGGTTTTTAAGACAAATTTGTGTAAAATCCTTTTATGGATGTTTGAACATGCTTTTGGTGATGCATCGAGGAGCATATAGGGCCGGGTTGCCGTTTGGCATAAACCCTTAGAGCCAATGTTCGTCCGATTGCATTTTGGAAGAGTTTGCTCTTCATTTGTATAAGGCTGAAAAACAGCCCAGGCATGATTCAGTCGACTGAAATCTCTGTTCAGTCGACTGAACCTGAAACCCGAGAGTTTCCAGGCATGATTCAGTCGACTGAAACTGGAAACAGAAAGTTTCCTGAACCTGAAAAATTTCCATGTACAGGGTCAGTCGACTGAAATTCTCTGTTCAGTCGACTGAACCTGCTGTTTGAGTCCAATTTGCCTTTTTGGATTGGAATTCCAATTTAAATCGATTCGTGATAATCTTATTTGTTGTTATCATCTATTATGATTTTGATGACTCTTTTTAGGGATTTTTGAATATCCATTTCGATGGATTCTTTATCGATTTCTTTGGATTTTATTCACGTCTTCGTATGTGAATTTTTGTGATTGGTTGTTCTTACAATCCTCTTCGTGATTTGTCACTTTAAAAATATAAAGGTTTCCTATACTAGTAGTAAATATCAAAACTCTTTACTCAAACGATTTCAATACTCTTTTAATACCAAATTCGTTTATAAAACCGTTTTCCAATCTATTAGTATATACAAACCTTTACCTCACTCGTATGAGAAATCTAATTAAACGGCTTAGTAAAACAAGTGGTATGAAACGCTTGCGTTTACTTTATCGATTAATTCTTGGACTTGTTCGATTGAACCTCTTGTGACAATTTTCTAGTGGAGACTTACAGTTTGTTCGTAAATATTTAAGTTAAGCAAGTGGTTATGGGACATGAGGCTAAACTCATATATTTACTAGCTTAGTGTAATCGACACTTCTCGTTGATCATGACGATCATCTTTGTGATTTAGACTAGCAATGTGCGATGTCTCTTTGTCTGCGAGGGAGACTAAACCCCGTTTTGTGGAGTTTCGACTCAATTTGTGATGGTGTAGCAACCCATGGTCTTCGGGCCGTTTGTGGACCTTCGGCTCAATTTGTGATGGTTAGCGACCATGGAATTAGCGTTCCGTTTGTGATACACGTGTTGGTGAGCTTTATGCTCCCGTTTGTGATAGGCCTCCCCCCCTCTATTTTTGTGATTTCTGGATTTCTTGTGTAGATTTCTAGAATTTGTGTTTCACCAATTTTCGTGATTTCCATTGATAAGTTTTATCAATATTTGTGCATTGGTGAATTTGTGTGTCATTGACTTTTGTGATTTCTGGATTTCTTGTGTAGTCTTCTGGAATTTGTGCGTCTTTGACTTTGGTGATTGACATTGATATTATCGTCAATATTTGTGGTTTGATGAACGAAATAATGAGTATGACACTTCTTTGATTCTTGTGTAGATTTGGTGACATTGATTAATCTCTTGATGATTATCAACTAAGTATATATATATATATATATCACAGCTTGGCATTGTGATTATTACGTGTTTAGTCATATCTCTTATTCTATATCGTTTCATCTGATATTTATAGTTAGACTGATCCGTTTATTATTTTCTTATTAAATAATACTCGGGTCAGACCGAGATGTTACAGGTGCTTCTGCTTGACTTCTCATCCGGGATTAACTCCTTGACTTTTGGGTTAACTACTTAGATTAGTAGTTATTTTGTTGTATACATTTGAGATATAGACTCCATAATGTATACTTATTCTTTTGTGTAGTTCATGTAACTATTCTTTTGTGATATTGTGGAACTTTTGAGACCACTACTCTGATGTACACTTTCTAGTGTAATATTCATATCTTATTCCGCCTTTGTGATATGAATTGTCTGTGACTGATTTGTGTTATGTTTATTTCTATATTTGTTTCCGAAGGATTTTATAGCCACTGTGTAGTAGCTTTGAGTTTGTGTTGGTATGTCGGATTTCCTCTTGAAATAGAATGCATGTTATATTATCTGACATATCGGTGCTCGCGCAAAGAAATTACACGGATGGTCGCTCCTCAACAGCCTTATTCTCCATGCTAGTCGACAGCATTCACCGTAATGTTCTTGGCTAGCGTGGGTATAGAGGTGGGGCGTCACATATTAGGTTTTAATTCATTTTCCCCAATTCATAAGTTCAAGACTTATTTGCTAACTTAAGAACATCCACCTTTATATCCTCACCTTGCTTCGTTACACTTTACATTTCATTTATGATTAAGTTTTGAATTTGTCTCACCATTCAACACTTTCCATTAATGAATTACAATATCACTTCCATTCAAGAGTTTAGATTGCTTACTTAAGTCCACTTGCATTTTATAAATCACAAAGTCAAATTATAACACTTAATAAATTAAGAATATGAATTTCTTTATGCGATTATAAGCAATTTTACATTTCACCTTTATATCCAATTTAATTTAATTCCAATTTCTCAATTGTAATTCTCCACATACAAGTTCAAAACTTAGTTACTAACTTGAGTTCACTTACTTCTTTTATATCTCACTTTATCTTATCCCATTTCACATTTCATTTAAGTTTAGTTTGGGCTCACCATACCATTAAATTATTTCTCATTTGTGATTATAACTCCATTACTCTATTTATATGTTCACCAACTTATTTATTTTAAAGCTCATATTGCTCATTTCAATCCATCTACATCTTATAATCACAATTTCAAATTATATATATGTGTATCACTGAATTTTGAAGGATACAAACCATCTTTCACCTTAATCCTTTACAAATTTTAAATTCATAACCCCAGCTAAAGCATACACTTACCGGCTTATGGGTATAGTCCATTACACATGACCCACAATCTCAAAGTCAACTTACATTTTAATTTAATCCAAATCAACTTTATTTTAAGTCTAATTTATTTTACTTATCCAAGTTAAATTCAAATTTTCTACTCACTTCAACATATTTTATTTACTTTCAATTACTCAAATTAAATTTTAATTCCAAGGCTAAATTTTTTATTTCTTACTTCTTATTAATATCTACTTCACTTAATAGTTCAATAGTTAATTCATTTCAACTTTACACATTATTTAATTAGAATTTTCCCAGAATTCATTTTACCCGGTTTTATTCCAAAACCATTTTGAAATAATAATCAACATCTATCCATTAGGTATATCAAATCAAATCCCAGATTTCTCAAAACAATTTGTTTATACCCAAAACAAATTTCTCATTTGAAATGTCCAAAACAACTGTTATACCCAACCAGTCCAAACAATATCATAACCAAGTAGAAGCAATCCATCACTTTAGAAACTCGAAAATGAATTCTAATGATGTGGCCAGCATCATCAGGATTATTTTCCAGCGACTGAAGTGAGTTCAATGCTTCTTTACTTTCCCAAATTCATTTTTAAACAATTTCCATTCAAAAATGCTTTCCAAAACAATATTCCATTATTGCCTTCAAATACATTGGAAAACATTTCAAACATTACAAAGATTTTAAATTTCCAAATCTTTATTTTCAATCTATTTAAAATCTTTTCAAAACTTCTGGGATTTAATTTCTGGTTTAATTTAAATTTAGTTATTCTCTTTTGTATAATTTATACTCACAGAATTTATTTCGTTATAACCATTTCGAATTTTAGATTCTTATATTTGATTATAGTATTAACAACCAATCATCCAAATATATACATAATTTCAGAATATTATTTCTTTTTATATCAAAATAGTTTTGGGTAAAATTATTTCATTTACCCGCTTTAAAACAATACTATGTCGGTTTATCTTGTTTAAGAGTTTAGAAACCCCTATCGATACGGTTGTACTTCCCGCACCGACCAGAATTCATAAACACTCAACCGATAAGTCAACACAGTATAAAAACAATTTTATATTCACTAACAAGTACGCTCTCATATCTATTATTACACTCAACTCATTATAGAGTACTATTGACTCTATTTAATGAGAAATTACCCCACCAAAGCTTAGGTTGTCGCCAACCTACGCTCTGATACCAAGTGTGACAGCCCGCAAATCCGTACCCCTTGAAATCAACACTATTCTATACAATTTGACTCAAGCGGCACAGAAATACGAACCATTAGGGTTAAAGAAGAAGAGATAGAAGAAGAAGAAACTAAACAATATCAGAATCTCAGAGTCGCAGCGGAATAAAATATAATAGTAAATATATAACTTTACACAAAATGGAATCTATAACTGTTTTATACAATCATATCATCAGAGTGTCTCATACAACAACAATCACAAATCAGACATACCATGTAATCATAGCAGCGGATATATATAGGTACATATAATACGTCTCGGACTCCAGCTCCTCTCCTGCTCCATAGCATCCTGTCCTGAACAAATAATACTCGGTCTGACCCGAGCATTATAATGAAATAACACCCGAGTCAGTCTGGAATACCAGCTGATAATAATGCATCCAAGTTGATTATTAAAGTTTCAAAAATCCTTTGAAAAACAAAAGCATCTCGTAAGACCACGCCACAAATAAACATGTCGGGTTTTTACCTTACGATAGCTAAAACATTTTTTATAGAAATCCTCTGATATTATAATAGGGTCTATTTACAAATACTTATAAAATAGCCGAAATTGTTACATTCATTAAATTCCAGCTACTAGCCACCGAAGTGGGTAATACAAACAAAACTCGTAAAAGGCTCGTAGGGAGAATGGATTCCAACTAATGACTAGGCACTACCACCTGTCACAGTACGTGGTCTAGATCACAGTACCGAGGACTACTCCCTTCGTCCCCTGCAACACAAGGCCGGACCCATCCCTTACTGGACAGTTCCGAATAAGATCACCCCACGGTCGGGATCAGCAACCGCACCACTAAGCCGAATAAAAAGGGACATCTAGACAGGGATGACCTTACTCTCAAGTGGGAGCTACCCACGAATCCTTGCTGCATATCCCCTGATTTTCAGTCATTCTCGGTTGATGAGGCTTGAGGCTAAACGTTACCTTTAGAACGATATCCCTTAGAATGCCCATCGTCCGCCTGACGATGTTTCGCAAGCATTCGTCCATACAAGTCCGTCCCGGGTTCGAACGGAACCGAAGGCACTACTCCTACTACATCCATTTTGGAAATATCCTCAGGATTAGTAGCGACTAGCCCTTGCACTTCACTGCTCCATCTTCGACTCTGAACACGTTTTTCGCACGAAACGTACAAATCAGATCGAAGTGGTTTTCGAGAAATAAATCTCGATCCCGGCCTCTTCGAAACGATCAACGCATTTGTCCAATATTGATAGTCGGTGATTTAACTATCAATTTATATTCATAAACATCCATAAGCATCCATCACACAATAAATAATTTCCATATTATTTATTTGCCTCAAATATCTTCACAGATATATTTTTCCAAATTTCCAAAACTCATTTGAAAACAATTTCCCAAATTTCTTCCTTTACAAAGTAAATCCTTTGCCATATATTCCCATTGGAAATATATTTATTTAGAATTAAATCACTTTAAATGTTTTATTCTTAAATATACTTTCAAATATATAAACTTACTACTAGTTACTTACTCAAAATATAATTTCAAAATATTCAAAGTAAAACTATTTTATAAGATATAACTTGATTTAAAATAGGGTTTTAGTTAAACTAAATTTTAAAAATAGAGTTGAAAAAGGATTAATACTAATTTCTATATAACTTAGGTCAAAACTAGTCTTTTAAACAAATTCATTTCTAAAAATAATTACTAGGGTATTCATAAAAACTTACTATTGCTAATTTATTAAAAGTTACTTAAAAATAATAAATTTTCAAAAACACTCTTTTAAAACAAGTTTGAACTTTAAACTTTTATTTAAACAAATCTGTTTAAAACTCGAACTTGGTTTTCCCAGGGAACTCAATTCCACTTAAACATCCCAGAAAGTTTCTTATAATTTTAGTCGATTTATTCAATTTAGGTTTATATTTTAATAACCTAAATTTACTTTCAATTTATTAACTAATAACTTCTCTCTTTGTTTATTATTCCAAATTTTACCAATTTCCAATCTTATTCCAAACAGATTTACTTTTTTATCCTTCTAAATTCATTATTTAACCATATCCTTTATTTATCAATTTCTTAATTTCTTTTTAAAACCCAATTTATTTCTTTATAATTAACCTTCTGAGTTTATAGGTTATCCAACAACATCACAATATAATTAAATTCCAAATTTATCAATCACAATATATAAACAGGCATCACCATCAATTATATAAAAAAAAACTACATTGTGTGGAATCCAGTTGGATCCCTCTAACCTGTTTCCCTGCATCTACAAATATTAGCACATCACAGATATAAATATCAATCCAGGCTGATATAAATAACATTTCAACCAATCACACAATTATTTAAATATTAACTACTAAAATCAGCTAACATTCCAGATGTGAGTGAGAATAACTCACCTTGAGTTTCGGCGAGCGTTCGAAATTCAAATTAAACCGAATGATGTCCGATTTAACCCAAAATTCTACTTGCCCGGAATAGATCCGGAACTGTTCCACTTCGTAGTGTTCGTCTCTGCAATTCCAACGTCTCCAGTTTCGTCTGAATCTGACCACGTATGAATTTGTTATTCAAAGTTAAAGATTTGAATTTAAACTTTAAAACAATTTCCCTTTTTTATAATTTAATTATCTATATACCATCACAGAGAAAAACCAGGCCGTCCAAACGAATACGAGGCCGCTTCTCTTCTTCTACTTCGCACGCGTTCGAAACAGGGTATCAAAACCCATCAGACACGAATTAGGGCACGAGTCGCCTCCATCTTCAATCATCTCTACGTTCATCCTAATACTCCACTGCAAAGCCCTTCATGCGCCGCGCCTAAGCTCCAAACGACGACGAGCTCGGTGCTTAGTTTGCCTCGATCTCTGCGCACAACCGAGCCACAAACGCTGCCACAAAACTCCCTCCACACAGCTTTAAATACGATCACCACCGATCAACACGTAGGGCCCGCCAATCCCTACATATTTCGTGTTGAACGTTTACGATGATATTGAGTGTATGAGTGGAGATCGAAGGAAGGAAACGGGAAGGTTTCGGCCATTGAAAAATAATAGGGCCGGCGGCTCCCATATGAGCTAGGGTTTGAGATTTTTAATGAGTATATAATATGATTTAATATTATTTTATTAATAAAATTCTCAGTTTAACAACTTATGCAAACGAACTCCAATTCTCACGTTCCGATAGATGATTCTAAGGTTTTTCCCCGATCCGGACACAATGGAACAGGTTTCGTAAGCTAATTTGATCGTATGCGCGAGTTACGGAATTAAACGATCAATTTAAAATTTAATCGGTTCAAACTATTTCGATGCGTTTCGAGCTGCCACGGTCAAACGACAACTCCGATTGCTACGAAAATTGAAATCCGATAATAACTAACTATTACGGATCCAATGGAACAAGTTTCGTCGAATTCCGAGACTGTGCCCTGGAAGGCTATATTAACTCGTCTATTAAATCGAGCAATTCTCAAAGTTGACGAAAACGCTTAAATTTTCACCTTTAAAATTTTATTAACTTAATAATAAATCATATAAAATTTATAAGTACATTAAAAATCATTCTGGCTCATTCCGGACTAAAATCGGGTTAATTGCATTTTATAATATTAAATTCCATTATTAAATTAATATACAATTCCAAATTCAATCTATTGCCAATTAATGCCATTCAATCGCCCAGTATTATAATTCAAATCCAATTAGACTCAAAATAATATTTAGAATCAAATTTTATATCTATATACACTCAAATTTACCAATTATCCCAATTCTAATGTCGAAATTATTATTATTGAATTTCCAATTTAATTCCCGTATTTGAATTTTGACTAATTCTATTAACTCAACCGAAGTCTTTTATTTCATAATTCATATTATAATCCATATTCAACATTTAAAATGAATTAAATGTTCAAATTTAATGGCTTAAAAAAAGGGGATATTACACCTGGGAGCAATTCCGGGAACGCTTCGAGTTGAAATTTGTACCAGAAGCATAGAAAGTGACATTGGCTCGACGATTTATAGACCTTGTTCAAGGTGAGTCCTCCGTTACTGATTACGTCGCCTCCTTCAAGTCGCTTTCTAAATACGGGGTTGAATACATCAACACCCCTTTAAAGAAGAACTAGAGGTTCGTCTATGGCTTAAATAGAAATCTCAAGAAGCCATTACTTCTAAAATTAGAAGTTTCTTTCGACCAACTCATTGATATCGCTCTTCGTCTTGAAGAGGCGGATAGGGAGAATGATGTTGAAGTGGTGGGTTCCAAACCAAACTTCAACAACAAGAAGAGGCCAAACAAATTCAAAGGTCCTTATCCCAATAAGAAAGGGAAACAAGCAACCTCTGTGGCAAAGACTTCTTCCTTTGATCATGGGGAATGCTATAATTGTGGTTCGAAGGACCATTACGCGAACAAGTGCCCAAAGTCTCTCTCTTGTCGCTACTGCAAAGGTCCCGGTCATGTTATATCTTCATGTCCCAAGCTTCAGGGCAAGAAGGAGGGAAATTTGAATGTTGCTCAAGCCCCTGGCAACACATCTCGAAATCAAGGTATTTCTCGTTCTATCCTTGATGGAATTATTTTATTTCGTGATCATCCTATTCGAGTTCTTTTCGATACGGGTGCGTCCCATTCTTTTATATCAAAAGAACTTGTTGATACTTTTTCTTTGGATGTTTTGTGTTTAATGACTTCTTTGAGAATTGCGAATCCGGTTGGTGGATCCGCGACAATCAGTTTATTGTGTAAAGATGTCGAGATTATTTTGTGTGATTTTTCTTTCCTAGCCGATTTGCATGTCATGCGTTATTTAGGCTTTGGAATGACTTTGGGAATGGATTGGCTTAATCGTTATGAAGCTCATATCCTATGTCCTGAGCGGACTATTCATCTTCGACATCCTCAATCTGTTAAGTAGATTTCTATTAATCTTAAAGATTCAGATTCCAGCTTGGTTGCATCTTTATATTCTTTAAACCCTCGTGATGACGATGATGATGATGAGGGTGATATTATTTCTCTTATTCACATTGTTCGTGAATTTTCTGACATATTCAAGCCCGTTTTAGGATTACCACCTAAGAGAGCAATTGAGTTCAGAATTAATCTTATTCCTGGAGCTCAACCTATCACTCGTCCTCCTTATCGTTTGTCCAATAAAGAAAATGAGGAGATGCGCATACAATTATCCGATTTGGAAACGAAGCAATTTATTCGCTCTATTTCCTCGCCTTGGGGAGCTTCGGCTATTTTCGTGAAGAAATCCGATGGTACACTTAGGCTTTGCATTGACTACCGCAAGCTTAATGATCTTACTATCAAAAATAAATATCCTTTACCTCGAATTGATGATCTATTCGATCAGCTTAGTGGTGCTAGAGTCTTTTCACAATTAGACTTACCTATTGGATTTCATCAGCTTCGTATTGCAGAGGATAGCATTCCTTTGACATCGTTCCGTACTCGTTATGGATCTTATGAATGGCTTGTTATGCCATTTGGTCTAACGAATGCTCCGGCTTATTTCGTTGACCTTATGAATCGAGTTTTCAAAGATTTTCTCGACCAGTTTGTTCTCATCTTTATTGATGATATTCTTGTGTATTCTAAAACCGAGGAGGAGCATGAAAAACATCTTCGGATTGTGTTGGAAACTCTTAGGAGTAATCAATTGAAAGCAAAATTTTATAAATGCCATTTTTGGCAATCTCGTGTGAAGTTTCTCGGTCATATTATTTCCGAATCCGGAATTTCCGTGGATCCTTCAAAGATTGAAGCGATTCAAAGTTGGAAGAAACATGAGAGTGTGACTGAAATCCGCAGCTTTCTCGGATTGGCGGGCTATTACCGTCGTTTTATTAAAGACTTTTCTAAGATTGTTGTGCCTCTCACTAGCTTAACGAAGAAAGGTATTAAATACATTTGGTCGGACAAATGTGAAACTTCTTTTCAGAAACTAAAAGAACTCCTTTCAGATGCTCCTATTCTTGTTATTCCCGAGGGGAATCAAGATTTCATTGTTTATACCGATGCTAGTCGCATTGGTTTGGGTGTCGTTCTTATGCAAAGATAACGTGTTATTGCTTATGCTTCTAGGCAATTGAAGCCTGCTGAGACTAGATATGCCACTCATGATTTAGAGCTCGCGGCTATTGTTTTTGCTCTTCGGATTTGGCGTCATTATCTTTTAGGAGAGAAATTTGTTCTTTATACCGATCATAAATCCTTGAAGTATTTATTCTCTCAAAAGGAACTTAATTTGCGTCAACAGCGTTGGCTCGAATTTCTTGCACCATATGATCTTGATATTCTTTATACTCCCGGTAAGGGTAATCGTGTCGCCGATGCCCTTAGCCTTAAATAACAAGTTGTTATTTCTATGATGATATCCGAATGGAACGATCTCGAGATTTTATCCACTTGCGAAATTCGAGACCGTGTTTTCGATTTATGTTCATCTCTTGTTTTATGTAGCCTTGAGGCTCATCCTTCTCTTTTAGACCGCATTCTTGAAGCTCAAAGGCTAGATCCCGAATTGGCTCTTCTTGGCCAAAATATTAAGGGTAAGATTGATATCGAAAGTTTGAAAGACTTTGATATTGATTCTCGTGGCGGCATTCGAAAATTTGGTAGACTTATCGTACCAAATATTGGTGATCTTCGTAAAGATATTTTACAAGATTCCCATCGTTCTAAATTTACCATTCATCCCGGTAATAGCAAAATGTACGCGGATATGAGGCGACTTTATTATTGGGAGGTAATGAAATCTGATATTGCTAACTTTGTTAAGCGTTGCATGACTTGCCAACTCGTTAAGGCCGAGCATCAAAGGCCCGGTGGGTTATTACAACCTTTAAAAATTCCAATTTGAAAGTGGGACCAAATTTCCATGGATTTTATAGATGGCCTTCCCCGTTCTCGTTTGGGTCATGATAGCTTATGGGTGATTGTTGATAGGCTTACTAAATCTGCCCATTTTATTCCCGTTCGGTCTAACCGAACCGTTCCTATTTTGGCCAAGCTCTTTGTTAAAGAGGTTGTTAATTGCATGGAGTTCCTACTTCTATTGTTAGCGACCGTGATCCATTGTTTACTAGTGGATTTTGGAAGAGTCTTCAAAAAGCTTTAGGAATGAAGCTTAATTTTAGCATCGCTTATCATCCCCAGTCCGATGGACAAACTGAGCGTGTGAATCAAACTCTTGAAGATCTTCTTCGTTCTTGTGTGCTTGATTTTGGTGGAAGTTGGGAAGATCATATTTCACTTGTTGAATTTTCCTATAATAATAGCTTCCAATCTAGTATTGGTATGGCATCTTTCGAGGCACTCTATGGAAGGCCATGCCGATCTCCTTCTTGTTGGCTTGAGGCTGGTGAGAAGCTGGTTTTAGGTCCAGATTTTATTCGTGATTCCACAGAAAAGATTGAACTTATTCGACATAGGATGAAAGAAGCCCAGAGTAGACAAAAATCCTATGCCGATAACCGAAGAAGGAAGTTAGAATTTTCTGTGGGAGATCTTGTGTTCATTCGTGTTTCACCTATGAAGGGTGTTGTACGTTTCAGTCGATCGGGAAAGTTAGCGCCTCGATATATTGGGCCATTTCCTATCACCGAACGTATTGGTTCCGTGGCTTATCGCCTTTTATTACCGGCTCAATTTTCTGCTATCCATGACGTGTTTCACATTTCTCAACTTCGGAAGTGTCTTCGAGATTCCAATTCTATTCTTGAGCCCGGTGTTGTGGAAGAGATTGAAGTTTCACCGAACTTAACTTTCGAGCAGCATCCTGTTCGTATCATTGCTTCGGAAGTCAAACGTCTTCGAAATAAAGATGTTTCGCTTGTTAAAGTTCAATGTCTTCAAATCCTAAGGATTGTTCTTGGGAATCTAGAGAGTTCATCGAGCGAACACATCCGGACTTACTTTCTCGTGCTCTTTGAGGTGAACTTCTTATTTCAAATTTCTTTTGTGTTGAATATGCTTTTATGGTTGTTACTTTATATTCTCTTCTTAAATATATTGCGAGGACGCAATTTCTTTAAGGAGGGGAGTCTGTAACAACCCGCATATTTATCGATTTTTATATTTAAATATTTTATTTAAATATTTTGTCGATACTCGGAATTTAGTCCGAAAAGCTACTTTTTGCATACGGTCGAATTAGGACTCGGGACCACTCCCATTGAGTTTAAAATGCTGTTTGCGACCTTTTTGAGTATAAGCTTCGTTATGTTTGGAGTAAGTTGATTTTTGCCACTTTTTCACTTTGGGTTTGGGTTTGGGTTCAGCCCTATGTTTAACTTATACTCAAATCTGAGCCACTCCTCCCCATTCACCCTCACTTTCTCCTCTTTTCAGTTCTAAAGCATCAATGGTGGGAGAGATGGGAAATTAAAACTCCAAAACCCTAGTTTCCTTTTGCAAATCAAGCTCTAGCTCCAAACTAATAGAAGAAGCCATTAGTAAGCTTCTCTTCTTCTTCTCCAACTCTTTCTCTCTTTGATTTCAGAAAATTCCTAAACCTAATTTGGGAAATGTTTCTCTTTTTAGCTTAGAATCAAGCTTCTTGAGTTGGATTTGAAGAGTGATTGATTCCCCTTTTGCTTTCAAGCTTCTTCTTCAATTGCTTGGGTTCAAAGGTGAGATTTTTATCTCACATCTATGCTTATATTTATCTTCGATTGTTAGGTATGAATTCCTAACACTTATTCTTGTGCAATTGATATGGATTTGGATTGGTTTTGTGAATATTCCAATTTTTGGTGTTTTGGGTTCAATTCTTTAAAAATTATAACTTTGATGTTTGAACATGTTTTTGGTGATGCATCGAGGAGCATATAGGGACGGGTAGTCGATTGGCATAAATCCTTAGTGCTGATGCTCGTACGGTTGCAATTTGGTAGTGATTGACCATTGTATTCAATGGGCTTTGAAGGGACTGGGAACAGGTTCGGCCGACCGAGCCCTGTGGCCGGTCGACCGACCTGCTTCTATGGTGCATAGGCACCTTTCTATCTCTGGTCCGGTCGACTGGCTATAGGGCTCAGCCGACCGACCTGCTTCCCGAGAATTTTTGTGGAACAGGGTCCGGTCGACCGAGCTCTGTAGCCGGCCGACCGACCTGGTGCATTTTTGCCCATTTCGCCTAGTCGTTTGAATTTCCAACTTTAATCGATTCGTGTTGTTTCCTATGTGTTGTTATTATTTGTTATGACTTTGATGACTCCTTTTTAGGGATTTTTGAATATCCATTTCGATGGATTCTTTATCGATTTCGTTGGATTTTTATTCACATCTTCGTATGTGAATTTTAGTGATTGATTATCCCAACAATCTTCTTTGTGATTTGTCACTTTAAAAATATAAAGGTTTCTATACTAGTAGTAAATATCAAAACTCTTTCTTCAAATGGTTTCAACACTATTTTATAACAAAGCTCGTTTTCTCAAACCGATTTCCAATCTATTAGTATATACAAACCTTTACCTCACTCATATGAGAAATCTAATTAAACAACTTAGTAAAACGAGTGGTATGAAACGCTTGCGTTTACTTCGTTGGTTAATTCTTGGACTTGTTCGATTGAATCTCGTGTGACAATTTTCTAGTGGAAATCTACAATTTGTTCGTAAATATTTAAGTTAAGCTAGTGGTTATGGTACATGAAGCTAAGCTCATATATTTACTAGCTTACTGTAATTGACACTTCTTGATGATCATGACGATCATTTTTATGATTTAGACTAGCAATGTGCGATGTCTCTTTGTCTGCGAGGGAGACTAAACCCCGTTTTGTGGAGTTTCGACTCAAATTGGTGGTGTAGCAACCCATGGTCTTCGGGCCGTTTGTGGAGCTTCGGCTCAATTTGTGATGGTTAGCAACCATGGAATTAGCATTCCGTTTGTGATACACGTGTTGGTGAGCCTTGTGCTCCCGTTTGTGATAGGCCTTCCCCCTCTGTGATTTCTGCATTTCTTGAGATGATTTCTAGAATTTGTGCTTCACCAATTTTCGTGATTTCCATTGATAAGCTTTATCGATATTTGTGCATTGGTGAATTTGTGCGTCATTGACTTTTGTGATTTCTGGATTTCGTGTGTTGAATTCTGGAATTTGTGTGTCATTGACTTTTGTGATTGACCTTGATATTATCGTCATATTTATGGTTTGGTGAACGAAATAAGGAGTATGACATTCTCTTTGATTCTTGTGTAGATTTGGTGATATTGATTAATCTCTTGTTGATTTTCAATTACTTATATATATCACAGCTTGGCATTGTGATTATTATGTGTTTAGTCATATCTCTTATTCTATATCGTTTCATCTGATATTTGTAGTTAGACTGATCCGTTTATTATTTTCTTATTAAATAATACTCGGGTCAGACCGAGATGTTACAGGTGCTTCAGCTTGACTTCTCACTTGGGATTGATTTCTCTGACTTTTGGCAAACTACTTAGATTAGTAGTTTATTTTGTTGTATACACTTGAGATATAGACTCATAGTTGTATTCTTTTGTATAGCACGTGTTGCTATTCTTTCGTATTATTGTGGATCTTTTGGACCACTACTCTGATATACACTTCCATGTGTTTATTATATATTCATATCTTTTTCCGCCTTTTTGGTATGAATTATCTGTGACTGATTCATCTTATGTTTATTTCTGTATTTGTTTCCGAAGATATTATAGCCACTGTGTAGTAGCTTTGAGTTTGTGTCGGTATGTCGGATTTTCTCTTGATAAAGTATTGCATGTTATACTATCTGACATATTGATGCTCGCACAAAGCAATTACACGGATGGTCGCTCATCAACATGCTTATTCTCCGTGCTAGTTGACAGCATTCACCGTAGTGTTCTTGGCTAGCGTGGGTATAGAGGTGGGGCGTCACAGCTCTGATATGAATTGCTTTGTGATATGATATGTTGGATGGACAGTGATTATGTGATTATCTATAATTATGTATTGCTGTGTAAAAGTGTTATCTGGTAATTAAAGTTGAATTATATTTAATTGAATAACTTAGGTTTAGATGACATTGGATTCGAAGAGACCGGAGTCGGGTATTAGTAAATACCCGAAACCACTTTGATTCCTTATAGATTGATATGTGAAATCAATAAACTGGAATGAAATGATTTAACTGAATTGGACCATTTAATCTAAGTTTTGGTACTTAGAATTTTGTGAGTGAAATAAGTAATGTCTATAAAAAATTGTGAATTTGTATTATATAAGTTGTATGCTTTGGTCATTCATGTTAGATGGGTTTACTCACGCTGGTTTCTAGCCTGACCCGGGTGCTACTTTGACGTAATGCTCAGGTCAGACCGAGTATTAGATTTTCAAGTAAGGACATTCTAGAGCGCAGGAGATGAGCTGGATGGCAGGAACGTATGAAGTGTTTCCGCTGTATTTTATCGTTCTATATATCTGAGACATGTTGATTGTATCTATCCAGTGTTTGTATATATGTTGTAACTCTGATATATTAAAGTAAAATCTGACACTTACAGTTTCCTTTGAATAACTGATATTATTTGTTATTATATTTTATCCGCTGCGAATATGAGATGTTGGTGTTTCTGTTCTTCTTTTTCTTCTATTTCTTTCATCTTTTCCCTAATTATCTGGAATTTGTGGGATCGAAAATTTTGGGTCATTACAGAAGAAATTAAAATTTATGATTTCTTAATGAAACTAATAACTAGAATGAAATGTGTAACCATATTAGTTTAAGTTAATTATTAATAACTATAATGAAAACCCAATTAATTGAAATAAGTTAAATGTTATACTTGATTATAAATTGAACATAAGAGAACTAATATAAATATTGAACGAATTATTGAAATAGTTTGTAATGAATGGTAATTGAATAAAACCAGTGTTATGAAAGTAATTATAATACATGTTTTTTTTTGAGAAAAATGTGTGGTCCTCTACCAGAGAGGTGAGCACACATGCGCATATATATATATATATATATATATATATATATATATATATCAATAAAAGTGTAGGAGCTGCTTACAAGCCTGGCAGGTAGCAAAAGAACCCCCCGTACATAATAAAAATCAAACCCACCCAAGCTCTTAAAAAACTACAAACCAACCCTAAAGAGACAACACCAACCCGAAAATCCAGTCAAGAGCAACATCGAAAGAGCAGCAGCCTGCTGAAAAACTTCCACAACCGCAACCTCAACAACCAAGCTGAAACATCACAATATACAACTTCTACACAAACCACAAAAAACTCCAAATCAACAAAAAAAACACAATAAAACTCCCAGAACATCGACAATCCTCAATCAAGGGACTTAAAAGCTTTACGATTTGCACGAGGACTTCTCCTAATATTACTAACTGAATAGCTCTTACATTTTCTTCTCCCTAATTTGTCTTCGCACATTAATTTGGCTTCTTGAATTAATTCATTAGCATGAGAAGGAGAACAAGGAAATTTACCTAAAGCCGCTAGAAAACAATACATTATAAATCTTAATCCTCTGGTCCAATAATAGACAGCTTGATAAGTATGCAGTAATTTGGAACTCTCCAAATCTCTGCTCACAACAATATCATTGCTGTCCAAACCACTTGCTACTTGATCTACCAACAAAACACCTTCTGGTCTGTTCACTTGCTTAAAGATAACAGACATAATCAGTTCAACACCAATAATATCCAATTGAACATACTTCTCCAACGAAGATTCCATACCACTGACACACGTCGAATTGCCAATCTTAAATCTAATAACATCAAAAGGAGAATCAATTTGAGGCCACAAAATACCAAAAAGATCAAGACAAAAACTCCTCACATCTACAATCATCATGAAACCAACCATATACGAAACAAAATCACTTATCTTCGTCCCTGTTAAAGAAAAACCATTGGCAGTGGAAACAAAAACCCCTCTAAAATCTGTCAATGACCCATCATCTAGCGAACCATCATTCAATTTACTATCTATGGGTGACAGCATCTTTTGTGAACAATGCAAATAATGTACCATAGTAGACTTGTGTATATATATATATATATATATATATATATATATATATATATATATAGAACTGATAAAAAATTTCATTTCAAATGAACTAACCAACTTCATAACTTCATTAACACTAGATGAATTTCTAAGAGAATCACTATCTTTATTCACAGCATAAACCCTGTCTTTCGAATTTACTTCATCAATGATGGATCCACTATCCACTTTATTCCTAGAAACATTAAACAACTCAGACGAACGTAAACCATCTGAACAAGAATCAACACAGAAGAAATCATCTAACCTAAACAATTGGCTTTAGAGACACCCTCAGCACTATTAGATAAATGAAATTCGCCATCAGTTACAAGATTACATTACTGTAATCGAACATCAACTTCATTAGCCTGATCATCGGAATACTTAGAAAGATCCACACCAGCCTCGACACAAGAAATGACCAGTGGAACACTAACTTCAAACACATCACAATCCATTAAATGAAAACTATCAATTGAATCAGAGTTTGTTGAAACCCTATTAATATCAAAAACAGATGAAACCGAAACAACTGATTCATAAAATACATCTAAAAATCTATCCACAAATTCAGTATTATGAAGACACAAATCACTGACCACAGGATTAAGTAGAAAAATGTCAGCATGAAAATTCTTATTCGTGTCATTCACGAATGTTTGTTCCATATTCATCCATAAAAAATCCTCAAAATCATGAACAACTTTATTACTATTCGATAAGTCTTTAAAATGAAAACCATTCCAGTTAGTTAGATTCAAATACTCACCAATATTATCGGCAGTTAAGCAGTCGAAGTGCCAAAATACTTTTTTAAAGAGATAACTGCATTTTTCTTTTATCCCTACGCAATAATCCAAAAACAGTCCTCTTAATCTTAGGAATTCAAGAACAAAATAGTAATGATGATCTTTAAGACTCAGGGACTTCGAGTAAATGGGATCAAATAAGGGAAAATAGGATCTGAGTCAAGGAAAGAGTTGAATAACCACAGGCACGACAATCTCTTATGACCAACCACTCCACAATCAAAACATCGAATAGGGTACGAACAGTCTTTAACTTTATGATTTTTGCCACCACACCGAAAACAACAAGAACCCCTTTTCCAAATACGAGGTTTTTTAAATTGATTTTTAGCATAGGAAGATCTGTCTACTCCATTAACCGAACGAGATTGAATGCTGGATTCTCAAAACGATTTGCGGAGAAAGGGAATCTTAAATCTGAATGAGAACCAAAAGGCGATGAGTTTAATCGATCGCCATTTTCTTGAGCATGAGAATTCCTCTAATTTATGCCATTTTTTCTTAAGCACGATATTATGTAATTATAATATATGTTTGTAAATAATAAACTTATAAATGTGATAAAAGGTTAATGGTGACAATTATTATATGTTACCTATTATTTAGTTTGTTAAATTTAATTTGAAATCAGTTGCAATTAATTCACTTAATTATTGCAGTTAATGTAGATTAAATTGGTAAGTGAAGAATGTTGATGCAATAAGATGTAACCAATGTAAATTCTATTCATAATATGATCATTGATGTAATAAAAAGAATGAAACTAAGATAAAATAGTTAATTGGGATTTTAAATTGTAAGTAATGTGCAAAATTGACAAAATTTATATATAATTGAATTATAGTAGTTAATACAAATAAATGATGGAAATGTAGCCCATTAGTGAAATAAGGCATCGACAAATATTAACTATGTTATTTGAGTAATAATTGATTGAATATAAAGTCTGAAATCAAATTTAAACAATTTATTGAAATTAAATTAAAATTGACTGGATTTAATTACAATTGGAACTGAACACTATGATTCGTATATTTTTAAACACTGAATTGATGTGTAATCTTGTTTTGAATCATTATGAACGTCTAAGTAATCAAAAATGCTGAAATTTATTAGCTAATAAATATTGAATTAAAAAGTGAATTACTTAATTTAATATTTATTTAATTAATGTGAATGTAGCCATTTTGGCCACTATCTCGGATTTCGATGAAATTAGTTTCATCGGATCCTTAATGGTGAATTATTGTAAGGTTTCAAGTTTTGTAGCGATCAGACTTGTCATTTGATCATATGGACACGAAACGCCTAGAAATCAATTTAATTGAAATCAATTTGAAATAAGCTGATTTTGGCATAACTTCTTCATACGATGGAATTATAAATTGAAATCTATTCCATTGAATTTAAATTTATCGAAAACATCTATTTTGATATATGGGATGACTCACTTTTGCTTTGGGAACGAATCAGGCTTTGCGGGTCGTTTATCGTTCAAGCCAAATCAAATGTGATCCATTCATTTCTATTTCTAATCCGCCTATAAATAGTCCGTTATGAATCCTTGCTACCTCTTATTTTCATTTGTTTGTTCGTACATTTCCTTCTCAACTCTTCTTTCAAATGGCAGACAAACCAAAACCAAATTTCCAATTCAATTGCAAATCAAAACCAAATCAAAAAAATTCAAACACCTCAAAATATATCATATTATATATCAATTTGAAGCTCTCGACAAGCACATGTCAAATCTGTAGTTTGTTTTTCAATGTGGGCTGCCGTGTGGCCGAAATTGGATGATTTATTCTTGGCCGTATATAGTGTCGCGATCAACTTTGTCCGATCGACGAATCGAAGGTACAGGGTCGTGAAGGTCATCGCACGCAGTGCATTGGTGTGGTTGTTCGTCGAATCAATGGTCGAATTACCTAGAATGATTCGATTAGGTCAATTATCACATGGCGGTGGCTGGAGCTTACGCGGCTATCTTGGAGGTCGCGTAGCCTCCGCGAGGTCGTGGCAGATGAAGGAGGGTGGCGCACTTGGCCTCGAATGGCGGTGGTAGTGATGAGTGACAAGGGATCATGGCGGTTTCTTTAGGTCGAGCGAGTGCGTCCTGTGCGTGCTAGGTTTCTCGGGAGAAGGGTAGTGACGTAGCCGAAAATAATTGGTAACTTCTTTTTTATTTAAATTCCTAATCCAATTGTTCCAACCTTAATAACGTTTACATACGAGGTCTGATTAGTGCATAGTTTGTTTCGATGGAATTATATCGTAATTTCAAACATTTCGACGCTGGTTTAGTCGAATATGGAGATCGTTTGAATTTTGGGCTTAAATTGAATTTTAATTCGATTTAAATTCAAAGGTGAGTGATTTGACCCACTCACAACTTCTAAAATTTCTTATGTTAGTTAAATTAAATTTATGATGTGATTAAAAATTTATTGATTGCGGTTTGGTTTGTTAAATTATCATTTCTGGTTAAATTTTACTTTTAACGCATTTAATTATCGCTTAATTTAATATTGAATTATATTAATTACCTGTTATCTATTGATGCTTATTGATTGAATTGGATGATGATTGTGATGCATGTTTGGTCGTTTATATTGGATGAATGCATGCTGTAATTTATATTGTTATAATACTGCACGTTCACCATGGGTTGAAATGATACATACCCGAACGATCTATAGATTAGTGAAAAATCGTTATGGGTTGGAATGATAGACTCTAGCGATTTTATGGATTTTAATATTAATTCGAGATTGCGGTTTGAAATGATATATAACCATAAAATTTTAAATTGCAGGTTGAAATGATAAATATCCGTGTCACTTGACCGTAGGATAGAGAATTATATATGGACACATGAATGGTTAAATTAAATGATTTTAAGATCTTTAAATTTTTGTATTCAGTTAAATGATATTTTGAAATAAGAATTTGATTTATATAAATTGAATTATTATTGAAAATCAAATTTATGTTGAAATTTGAATTGGTATAAAGGAATTGTTTAAAGAAATTAAATTGAAATTTTAAAGTTGAATTTGGAGTATAAGTAAAGTTTGTCGAAATTGATTTATTAAAATTGTTCGAATATAAATTTGAAATATATTGAAATTGGAGTAATTTAAATTGATATTTCAAATATGAAATTGGAAGCGATATAGAATTAAAGAATTTGAATTGAAAGATATAAAATTGGGTTTTTGGAAATTGAAAATAATCCAAATGTATTGAAAGGAAATGATTAGTTAAATTGATATTAAATTCAAGTTCACATTTTTAATATAAACTATTTTAAAAATATATTATTGTAAAGATCTTAAATTTTAAGATTTTCAAATTATTAATCTATTTTAACCTATATTAATTATATTAAATCAATTTAACCTATTTTAAAACATTTAATTTATTTTGAAACTAGTTAACCTATTATAATTTATTTTAAATCCAATTCATCTATTTTAAAGTTATTAAATTGTTGGGCGAATTCTCACCCAGAAGATCTCAAGGCCGAGAAGTCACAGTTTCGCCCGGGCTCGCAACCTCCACTTTGTTCGCCAGCCAAGGAGCTCAATGCTGACCTAGAAGTCCATCCAACATTCTCCCTGAAGAGGCTCATTCGGCCCCAAGCTTCCACTCGGCACCAAACTTCCATAGCCGAACCAACATTCGTTCAAGCTCCTACCGGACCAACTCCTACTGGCAACCACCGAACTAACCTATACCGAACCACACATCCTCCACTCGACCACCGAACCAACCCATGGTAGCATCTGCCGAATACACATTTCTCCCTACTGCCGAACCAGAGGTAGGTTGCACATGCCGAACCAACCCAGCAAAGCCACCACCGGACCAAACAAGCACCGAACCACCTCACTGCCACCGGTCCATACCTACCACTGGTCCAAGCTCAACGCCGAACGAAGCTCCGCCGAACCAAATGATTGTCGGTCCAGATTGCTTCAGCCCGGGCCCACCAGCAGCTATATACTTCCAAGACCCCTGCCCCTACCTCATTCTATAAATAGAGGGGCAGGGGTACAACAATGGCAGACAAGTTTGAGAGCTCAAGCACGGAAGGAACTTTCAAACTACTTTCATACACTTGTACACCAAGCATTGTACTTGTAATCTGAAAAAAAGAAGATAATAACATATAAAGTGGACGTAGGCACGTTCTGGCCGAACCACTATAAATCTGCGTGTCTTTTACATTTCAGCCCCTGCCTTTTTCATATTTACATAACTCATCTAAATCATTAAGAATCACATAAAATCAACTAAATCACACGACTTGGAGGTGTTTGCCCATTTTTTGTGCAAACATTTTTGGTGCTTTCACTGAGAAATTCGAACTCGAAGCTTCAGCTTCCCTCATTCAACCTTCTTTCCCAATAGCACCTTTCATTGCATAGGAAACATGACTTCCAGGCCAAGAAAAGACGCCAACAAGGGAAAGAACGCCGCAACTAGCAGCGCTCCAAATCCGGTAGATCCAAATCAAGAGAACCATCCCACTAAAGCAGCAGTGCCACATGTAGATCAGGCAATTCCAACAGCCCCTGCCGCGGAACAACCGGCAGTAATCACTAGAGCAGACCTAGACGGAGTTGTGGTGGAAGTGACTAACCGCTTCGCATCCCAACAAGAAGCTTTGGTGAACCTACTCATGTCACGCTTGAGGGATGTCGAAGAATCCAACCGCAACACTGAATCATGGGATGAATCTCAGTCTGGAGGATCTCGGAGACAACAAAGGTCTTCCCTCTTCGAGGAAGCCATCAACAGGAACAACAATGATAGGGGCCGCGCCCGGACTCAGCCCGAACTCCGACTCGATGAAGCACTTGGAACCGAACCCACTGGGGGAGGCGCCAGGCGAGGGTCGGATGTGGCTGAGCCAGTCATGCCACCTAATCATAGAAACCCCGCTGAACGGAGCCGAGCTAGAACCCAGCCCGAAGTTGACCCCATGGAAATGCTCGAAACAGAACCCCGCAGGGGAAGATCAAGGCAGGGGGCAACTGTAGCTGGTCCTAGCATGCATCCGAGCAACCAGAGACAACCACTGGATCACGTCAGAAGTGATAGACTATACCATCCCTACAGGTCATCTGGACGAGACCGATCTCGCAGGGAAGAACCAAGTTCATTTCTATCCGCTCCAAATTCTGATGAAAGAATGGCACGACTATTCAGAGAATGCGTCCAACGGGAGCAAAGGGACCGAGGAATAGGCGCTAGGGTCACCAGCCCCTTTACCCGCAATATCGAAACTGCCATCACCCCCCGGGAGTGGAAAATGCCAACCATGGAACCTTATAAGGGAACTTCCGACCCCATCGTACACTTACAAAGATACACCCAGCATATGCTCATGAGCGGAGCAACAGAAGGGGTGCTGTGTAAATGCTTTCCGCTATTCCTAGCAGATCTAGCTACCTCCTGGTTCTGCCATCTACCCCAAGGATCTATCAGCTCATGGGAGATGTTGAAAGAAAGGTTCATTAGCCAGTTCCGCATCCATGTAGAACAACCCAAGGATGCTTATTCTCTATCCAATGTTAAACAGAAATCCGGAGAGACGCTGCAACAATATCTAACTCGGTTCAACGCAGCAGCGGCCGCAGTCCAAGATGCCGATGAGAAACTCACCCTAATGGCCCTCTGTAGCGGTGTACATCCAGATACCAAGTTCGCAAGAAGACTAACTAAGGAAAAACCAGCTACTTTACCTGATTTCTTCCATGAAGCTGGAAAGTATATGAGACTTGAAGACGCCGCCACTGAGAGGCAGTCAGGGCAACAAGGTAAGACAACTTCGGACAAGATTCCCGCTGCAACCAAGGACATTCGAAGAAATGAATCTAGAGACAATGCTGGAGGCAAGAAAGTTGAAAAACGCCAATATCGACCAGGACCGAGATTTGACTCCTACACTCCTTTGAATGAAACCATCGAAAACATCTATCTAGCCACTCAGGGTGAACTCGGATACAAGCGCCCCCCGCACAAGAAAGAATCTGATAACGCCCTCAAGTCTGGAACGTTCTGCCGCTTCCACGAATCCCACGGACATGACACCAATGAATGCCACCATCTCCGGGACTTGATCGAAGAACACATCAGGAGAAGAAGGCTGGAACGCTATGTGAAAGGTCAGAACAGGACTCCAACTCCTGCCAATGAGAGCTCAAAGCGACCCCTCCCAGAAGTAAGCGGAGGGAATCGCAACACCAGTGGCTCTAGTCAAGAGAAGATAGTGGTCCATACCATCTCGGGAGGACCACACATCGCCGACAGAAGCTGGGCAGAGATGGAAAGATACGGCAAGTCACTTAGAAATGCTGAAGGCTACGTTAACTCCATTATGGAAGAACGCCACCCGAAACGGAAAGAGAGTGAGGACATCGTGTTCAGTAAGCGTGATTTAGAAGGAAGACAGTATCCGCATATGGATCCCATGGTCATCTCTGCCTGGTTCGGTCCAGCTAAAGTTTTCCGAATTCTAATAGACACAGGAAGCTCCGTAAATATCCTGTTCAAGCATGCTTTCGACAAAATGAAGCTGTCAATGAAGGATGTGTCTCCCTGCAACGAACCCCTGCACGGTTTCACTGGAGATGCGAAAATGCCCCTCGGGCAACTTGACCTCTTCGTCGAAATAGGAAGTCATCCCCGCTCCGTTGTACGAAAACAAACGTTCGTACTAATAGAAAACCACTCGGCCTACAACGCCTTCTTGGGAAGACCAGCCTTGTCTGACTTCCAAATTGTCCTAGCCCCGTGGTGCCTAAAGATGAAATTCCCAACAGATGACGGAATAGGAGAAGTTGAAGGAGATCAAGACGCCGCTCGAGATTGCTATGTAACTGAACTTCGCAATAACCATAGAAAGAATAAAGGGAAAGATGCAGAGACTACTCTCTGCATGAAAAGCTTGGAAGCATAGCAACTAAAGAAAGCCCCTCCTCTTCGATACACCAGCGATCCTTTCAATGAACTAGACCCCAGGGATAAGGAGGAGGAGGCTACCGCTGAGCCTGCAGAGGCCATGGAATTCGTATCTGTAGACAAACATGATTCAAACAGACTATTAAAAATAGGATCTCAGCTAAAAACAGAATTGAAGGATCAACTCGTCGACTTTCTCCGCCATAACTTAGATGTATTTGCGTGGACACATGCCGATATGACAGGAATCTCCCCAGACATAGCATGCCACATGCTGAACATCGATCCCACCAGGACACCAATAAAGCAGAAAAAGAGAAGCATAGGAGCAGAACGATCAGCAGCCCTCGACGAGGAAGTAAAGAACCTACTTGCTAATGACTTCATACGAGAAGCCACCTACCCCGAGTGGATAGCTAACCCGGTACTAGTAAAGAAAGCTAATGGGAAGTGGCGAACATGCATTGATTTCTCCAACTTAAATGACGCTTGCCCGAAGGACTGCTTCCCGCTCCCCCGAATCGATCAACTTGTGGACAGCACTGCCGGGCACGAACTTTTATCTTTTATGGACGCATACTCCGGATATAACTAGATTCCCATGCACGTTCCCGATCAAGACCACACTAGCTTCATCACTGACCGGGGATTATATTGTTACAAAGTCATGCCTTTTGGACTCAAAAATGCCGGAGCCACCTATCAGCGCCTCGTCAACAAGATGTTCGCGGAATTAATAGGACGAACTATGGAAGTATATGTGGATGACATGTTGGTAAAGTCCAGGAAAGCCGACGATCATGTAAGCCACCTGAGCGAGATGTTTCAGGTACTTCGCCGATATGGAATGAAGCTGAATCCTCTAAAGTGCTCCTTCGGAGTGTCATCGGGAAAATTCTTAGGGTTCATTGTCCATTCCAGAGGAATTGAAGCAAACCCTGAACAAATCCGGGCTCTAAAAGAAATAAGGATACCTTCCACCCGAAAAGAAATGCAGAGCTTAAACGGAAAGGTAGCCGCCCTAAGCAGATTCATTTCCAAAGCAACTGACAAGTGCGTCCCTTTTTTCGAAGCTCTCAAGAAAGACAAAGGAAAGTTCGAGTGGACCGATGAATGCCTAAAAGCCTTCCTTAACCTGATCGAACACCTTCAGAAACCACCAGTACTCTCGACTCCAAACGAAGGCGAAGAGCTATACCTATACCTCGCCGTATCATCTCATGCTCTAAGCGCTGCCCTGGTAAGAGAAGAAGACCGCACACAACGCCCGGTGTACTTTATAAGTAAGAGATTTACAGGGGCAGAAGCCAGATATCCTAAACTTGAGAAATTGGCATATTGTTTATTGATCGCGTCACGAAAACTACGACACTACTTCCAATCTCACTCCATCAGAGTTCTGACCGATCAGCCACTAAGACAGGTGCTCCATCGTCCCGACACTTCTGGACGACTCCTCAAATGGTGCATTGAACTAAGTCAGTATGACGTCACCTACCTCGCACTGCTATCAAGGGGCAAGCCCTGGCCGATTTCATTGCCGAATTCACCACCAACGAAGGCAAGGATCAGTTTGAAATAGCAAAAAACATCAAATGGAACCTCTTTGTAGATGGAGCATCAAACGAATAAGGCTCGGGGGCAGGTATTGTGATAATCACCCCCAGGGGAAGAAAGCTGTACTATGCATTAAGGTTGGAATTCGCGGCCACTAACAACGATGCGGAGTACGAGGCAGTAATAGCGGGATTGGAGCTTGCCTTAGAGATTGGAGTCAATTCGTTATGTCTTCATAGTGATTCTCAACTTATCGTAAACCAAGTACTAGGAGAATTCCAGACACGAGGAGAACGACTCACAGCATATCTAAAGAAAACCAAACTGCTGCTCGACCAATTGGACCATTATCTAATCAAACACATTCCTCGAGAAGATAACCAAGAGGCCGATGAACTAGCAAAGCAAGCTAGTATGATGAATAGCACCATTTCTGGAGCACTAGCCATCTTAAGGCAGCTAGCCCCAAGTTTTGAACAAGTGAATCTGATAACTGCAATTGAAGAAGCAACTTGGATGACTCCTATCCGGAAATATCTACAGGACGGCACACTACCAGACAAACGTGATGAAGTCAGGAGAATTTTGAGGAAAGCTCCCCACTACACGATACAAGAAGGCATCCTATATCGGCGTGGCTTCTCTAGCCCCTTATTCAGATGCGTCGCTGGAAGGGAAGCCAAGGAAATCTTATTCAACATCCATCAAGGTAGTTGCGGAGATCACACTGGAGGGCAGACTCTGGCAAAGAAGATACTCCGATATGGATATTACTGGCCCACACTAAACAAAGACGCCCTAGACTTCGTCAAGAGATGCGATAGATGTCAGAAATTTGCCAAGATTCCTCGACTACCCACAAATGAGATTACTCAAATGACCAGCCCTTGGCCTTTTGCTGTATGGGGAATTGATTTAATTTGTGAACTGCCAACGGGCCGAGGCGGAGCCAAATATGCTATAGTGGCAGTCGATTATTTCACCAAATGGGTGGAAGCGGAACCCCTAAATAAAATATCTTCAGCAAAAGTTATCAACTTCTTGATCAAAAATATTCTGTGCAGGTACAGAGTACCACTCAAGATCATATCAGACAACGGACTCCAATTTGACAGCGAAGAATTCGCCGACTGGTGCCAGGAGCATGGAATTCACAAAAGCTTCTCATCAGTAGCTTATCCTCAGGCAAACGGACAAGTCGAAGCTGTCAACAAAATTCTCAAAACCCTAATCAAGAAGAAACTCGAAAAGTCAAAAGGCGCTTGGGTGGACGAACTTCCTACGGCACTTTGGGCCTACCGCACATCTTTCAGAACATCAACGGGACATACTCCTTTCTCTTTGGCATACGGATCGGAGGCAATGCTCCCTGTCGAGGTTATTGTTCCTTCCCACCGTAGGATCCACTACAATCCAGAAGAAAACGAAGAACTCCTCCTCATGTCTTTGGATCTGATTGAGGAAAGGAGAAATGATGCAGCACTTAAAGCAGCGGCTCACAAACAAAAAGTAGCAGCGCTATACAACTCCAAAGTCAAGCATCACACTTTACAAGAAGGAGATCTTGTCCTCAGGCGAATCTTTCCGTGCCCCGGGGCACTGGACCCCATCTGGGACGGACCATATGTAATTCATAAAGATCTCCACAACGGAGCTTATATTTTGTCAACAGTGGACGGAGAGGTGTTCCAGAGGGCATGGAACATCCGACATCTCCGTCGATACTTTTCTTAACTTGTACTGCCCATATGAAGTGAATTAACAAAGTGAATCAGTGGACGTAGGCGTTTTCATGCCGAACCACTTTAAAAATCTTGTCTCTTTTTAACTTGTTCCTTTATATCTTGGCTGCTTGTTAAGCTTTATCCTTTTCTGTTGAACAAAATCTTATGGCATCTCCACTCAAGACGCACCACGGCCTCATCTGGACAAGGCCTAACAGGTACGCTACGATTCTATGCACTCGCCAATGAGACTCTTTTGCTCCAGCATCCCTCTGCTGCGGGTTAACTCATTGCTCGCGCCTGCCCTCAAAGCCAACTGTAATGAGCCGATTATAAGTCATCATAAAGGCCGATTATAGCCGATGGCAGCTCATTACGGCGTTCGGCTCGCCGGTAACTGTGAACCTACTTTAAGCCCCAACATAAGGTGTGGCCAGCCAGGGGTAGTTCACGGCCAACGGCACCCACGCTAGCCGGCCACGGTAAATCGAATAATACCCACGATTACGGACCATAATGGTTCGGGTAGTTAGCGTGCGCGATCTCGGCTCCGATGTGTCTTAAGTGCGGCTGTGGTAAAAAAGAAAACTCCCCGCGGAGGCGTAAGATGGGTGACAAATGTCTCCAAGACCCACAGCTAGGGAAAGTGACTACAAAACCCGTTTGCCACGAACTTAAGCACATCGACGGCCTTCCGTGACTGGAAGTTTTACTTTCTCTATATTTCCATTTCATTTAAATACTTTTCTCCTACCCTGTATAACAAACTCTAAAGTACAGGAAACCGAACAGGGAGCGTTCACTCATGAGAATCTAAGCCCGCGTACTGGGTGGCAAGGTACTCAAATACATTCATGATCAGTTACACAAGATGCTTAAAACTACCGCCTGCAAATAAAACATGAAGGGCGGTACTCTCTTCTCTTGTACATAGATGTATAACTATAGCTTATTCATATGTCACACCAACATTGCAAAACATGAAATTATATTTCAAGCAAAGGCTTAACATCGAACACAACTAAAATCACAGGCATATACATGGTTATACTTCCCACGCAGCACATCAAAATGACAACAACGTTTAAACGTAACAAAATCAGATTATATTATGAAATCACACCAAGTTATTCTCTGCAAATAATATTATTACAACCATATCAATGTTTCGGACTAACGTAAACAACAGTAAGAAAGAAATAAAAAGCGGCCGAATCCGGACGAGTAACCAGCTGCGTCCACACTCCATCACCGACTTCCCAAGCCTATTTGGCCGCAGGGCCGGAACCCCCAGCATGTTGATCGAAAGTTCCACTTGTCCAATTCAGAAGAGGAATCCATTAAACAAACGATAAACAATCAAGTCATGGAAACCCAGAAAGAAAAGGAAAAGAGAAGAATAACTCACCAGCGTCCGCCGCTTGATCCTCATCCTCCAGTTGCACACCCGCTTCCTCCGCAGCGAGCAACCGCATCCCCTCCTTCACCGCCACTTGCTCCTCTTTCGAGAACTGAGCAGTGACCACATCCAGGCTAAAACCCGCTCCACCTTCCTTACCCGCGTCGACCCTGGCCTCCTCTAAAGCCCGAAGATATATCTTAGCCATGACCCGGGGATAGTCATCCATCCAAGACAAGCTGCCCTCCTTCCAAGTGCGGAAGTACATGTCCTGCAGCATCTCGTCCATCATCCCCTCATTCTCCTCGAACTCCCTCACCCTGGCCTCGGAAGCCCGCAACTTGGCGACCCAGCAAAGCCACCACCGGACCAAACAAGCACCGAACCACCTCACTGCCACCGGTCCATACCTACCACCGGTCCAAGCTCAATGCCGAACGAAGCTCCGCCGAACCAAATGATTGCCGGTCCAGATTGCTTCAACCCGGGCCCACCAGCAGCTATATACTTCCAAGACCCCTGCCCCCTACCTCATTCTATAAATAGAGGGGCAGGGGTACAACAATGGCAGACAAGTTTGAGAGCTCAAGCACGGAAGGAACTTTCAAACTACTTTCATACACTTGTACACCAAGCATTGTACTTGTAATCTGAAAAAAAGAAGATAATAACATATAAAGTGGACGTAGGCACGTTCTGGCCGAACCACTATAAATCTGCGTGTCTTTTACATTTCAGCCCCTGCCTTTTTCATATTTACATAACTCATCTAAATCATTAAGAATCACATAAAATCAACTAAATCACACGACTTGGAGGCGTTTGCCCATTTTTTGTGCAAACATAAATATTTTAATTATATTTAATCTATTTTAAATCAAATTAACTATCTTCAATCAATTTAACCGTATGCTTAATCTATAATTAAACCACTTTAGAGTATTTAACTATTTATAACTATTTTAACCGTTTTCTAAATTTCCAGACTAAGTAAAGTTGAAGTATTTATATCCAATTCATTGGTTTAAAAGAGAACACGGTTGAATGATGTTATAACCTAAGTTGGGATTTAAATGTTATAATTAATTGAATATGATGACTTTGTAGTAAGGATTTAACCTATTTTGGAAATATGATTTTTTTTGAAGAAATTATGATTTTGGAAACGATATGACTTGGAGGTGGACATGGTTTGAAGTGAATATGATTTCGATAGAGATATGATTTGAAATTGAATATGATATTTTGATATAAATTGTGAAATTGATTTTGGAAACGTAGAAGAACTATCCGGTGTGTAATAAGCATTTGGTTGTTAAAGAGACCGGGATCGAATATTGTCATACTCTTTGCCAATATCGAAAACCACTTTAACCACTGTGTACATGGTGGAGATTTCAGGAATGAAGTTGGATGATTTTGTTGAATATGCAAGTATATGGTTTTTGTTTGATGATAATAAACATATATATATATATATATATATATTCATTTAAATATATTTGTTAATGTAATATTTTATGTTTCATATATTTAAATAAATATTTGCTGAATAAAATGAATAACACAGAATTTAAATTCAAACGTATATTTTATTCAAACAAATATTTATTACAATTTTGAATAGTACAAATTTGTGCTCTCACTACATACATAAAATTTCAACTACAATACATTTCATTTTATACAACTATCCTCACTACATATCGCACATTCACTTGTACTTTATCTTCAGCTCTATTCCAGATTGAATCCAACATCTGAGCAATCTGCAAAATTATACACTAACATAGTAAAATTGAAAATAAAATATTTTTGCAGTTTAAAATAAAATGTAATTTTAAAATATTATTTGCCTCAGTTATTTGGGTTGTTCGTCATCATTTAAATTTGAATTCATCATGCACGAACAGCTTGTGACATGCATAGTGTATCACTGTACATGTCACAAGGCCGTGCACACCGATATACACTTGATAAAATTACAGGGATAGTGAGCACAGGTCAAAACCAAATGAAAAGCTGGGTTCAACTCAAGTGCAATACAAACAAAGTCATAACACGAGCACAATTCGATGAGACTGGGATCGGGTTTCCATATTTGGAATCCGAAAACCACATCGATTCCAAATAACGTTAATTCGTTAACCCAAGTGAAGCGAGTGAAGACTCGAGGTGTAAGGGCTATACGTCAGTATACCTCTGTGGGTGATTCCGTAATGAGTTTGACGGAATAGTACTTATAGATTCGAGATGGTGATTCAGAGTGCAAGGGTTATTGTCGTTAACTCTGAGGGTGATTCCAATATGAGTGTAACGAGATAATGCCTTCGGTTTCGTTCGAACCCGGAACGAACTTGTATGGATTGAATGCTTTCAGAACATCGTCAGGTAGACGATGAGCATTCTAAGTGATATGTCCTATAAAGGTAATCGTAGCCTCAAGCCTCATCAATCGGGAATGGCTAAAATAGGGGAGGTGCAGCAAAGCTTCGTGGGTAGCACCCACTTGAGAGCAAGATTTATCCCTGTCTAGAGGTCCCTTTATTTCGGCTTTGTCGTGCGGTTGCTGATCACAACTGCGGGGTTGTCTTGTTTGGAACTGTTCAGTAAGGAACGGGTCCGGCTTTGTGTTGCAGGGGATTGGGAGTAACCCTCGGTACGGTGATCTAGGCCACGTACTGTGACGGGCGGTACCCCAGTAGTCCAGCCATTGATGGAATCCAAAATCCAATAAGTGCCAATGGTTTTGATTGTATTACCCACTTTTGTGGCTAGTAGCTGGAATTTAATAGATGTAACAATTTCGGCTATTTCTTATTTACTTGAAAACCCTAGACACTATTATAATATCATCGGATTTCCTATCAAATGTTTTGGTTAGCGTAAGGTAAAAACTTTTCCATGTTTATGTGTGGGAAGTCTTACGTGATACTTTTTCTTTCAAAGGTTTTTCAAAGTTAAGCAACTTTAACCTGTTACTCACACCAGACCCATGTCTGACCCGGAGTTATTTCTGTTTTCTTTAACTCTTGGGTACTCAAATTTTTATGAGCAGTCAAGGGAATTCAGGTTAGGATTCAGGTTAGCTTTGACGTATTGAGGAGGAGCAAATGGAGCAGGAGGCTTCTGCGTATAGTTATATAGTTTTCCGCTGTGTTGGTATCTCTGAGTGTTTCTGTATTGTATTGAGTTGTAATAACTAGACAGGTGTTTATAACTGTCTAGTATGTGATGTATTGTCTGTGTAACTCTGATAATTGTTGTATACTATGTAATACTTATGTTATTAATATAATTTATTCGTTCCGCTGTTGAGATTCTTGTGTTGTTCCTTCTTTCTCTTCTTTCTTTTCTCTTTTCTATCCCTTTCTTTCTTAAGGATGATACGACTTTTCGGTGGAGAAAAAGCCGGGTCGTCACATTTGGTATCAGAGCATTAGGTTGAGTGAATACCTAGGCTCTGGAGTGGTGTCTATCTTGAGAGAGCGTATTTGTATTTTTAATATATATATATATATATATATATATTTATGGTTCTACCTATTTGTTGGATTACCAGTTCGGGTTTTTCCAATGTAAGTTATAAAGGTAGATGAGGTAGAAGTGTGTGTGACACGACTACCATTGGTTGGAGTTTGATGGATGATGTTGGAAATGTATTTGACGAGACTGTAGACCTAATACCGTCTCGAGTGAGTTCTGTTGTGATGAAGTACTTCATCGATCTCTGAAGGTAACCTGCTAAGGTTCGGAGTTCAGCTTTGAAGTGCAAAATTGAGTTGGATCTGTCATTTGGGCAGAAGCCAGTGAGTGATGATATCTTGATATCTCAGGAAGTTATAGCTACGTGATGAGATGAAGTGACTATGGATATTTTCAAAGATGTTTCTTTCGAATAAGAGTAAGAAGTGAGTCTGCTCAGTGATGTGGCTGAGTTTAGCAGAGTATTCTGAGTTGGTAAGAAGTCTTCTGGCAGAGTAGTTTTCCTGAGGTGGAGTTCAGAAGCAGCAGGGTGGATCGTTTTCTCTAGTAAGTTGGCTAAGCTAGCATAAGCTGTTCTGTTTGGTTGAGAGAGAGCAGTTTCTTTGAGGCTGAGCTGATCGCAAAAGTGACTTGCGATAGCATGTTCTTTTGGATTGTTGGAGATTGTCTGGATGTCTTCTGGAAGTCAGAGTTTGTCCACATCTGGAGGTCGAGTTTTCTTTCCAGAAATGGAACGGGTGGTTCAGTTGGTAGATGGATGGTTCCTTGAGATAGAAGTTGGTGAGTAGCTCGGGTTTGGGAGGAACATCTGAATTTTCTATATGGATATATGTAACCATATTCCTGTGCTGGGTTGTCTAGTCTGTGCACATGTTCATCAGCATTTTCTTCTGTTCCGAATCAGAGTTGAGCAGCGGAAGCAGTTTGGGGGTGTTTCTGTTTTGTCTTTTCCGGATAAGAAGAAGTTTGTTCTGTCTTCTGTTGTTGAGAAGCAGGGTTTGTGTTTTTGGAATTTTGAGTGATCTTGAGGAGATCATTGGATTGTTTTGATTCAGTCTGTTTCTAGAGGAATCAGCAAGAGTTGAGCTGATCAGGATAGATGTTGATAGCCCAGGATCGTCCGAAAAGTTTTTATGGATATGAGATGGAGAAATTTGGGTTCTGAAATCAGAGATTTGATTTGGGATAAGTTCTTCTCTGATTCAAGAAGCTATAAGTTTGGGAAGCTAGCTCCGAGGTGTTTTGGGTTTCTTCTGTGTTTTGGGTTAGATAAGTGTTTTGTTTTCTAGAGTTGAATTGCCAGTTTGGATAACTGGGATTCAGTGTGTTTCACGTATCTCTGAGGGAGTACGTGTTTGATATTTCTGGTTGTAGAACCAGCAGTTTAGGATTGTTTGTTGAGTCAGACTCGTCTGTAGTCTGATATTCTGTATAGAATTGTGTTAGGAGCTCAATAGCTTAGTAGTATTGATTGTTTGCATTCTATGGAGCGAGTATCCCGATATATATATATATATATATATATATATATATATATATATATATATATAGGGGAAACTCGTGGAGTTTTATCCAAAATTCTTTTGGATAGTTAGATTTGTTCTGATTGTGTGAATTGGTTGTTATGGTTGTTAGCATATGATTATCATATGTTGTGTTTTTAAAATAAAATCTGTAAATAGATTATTAAATTACCTTTGTTTTAAATTTCGGGGATGAAATTCTTTTAAGGGGGAAGGATTGTAATATCCTGGAATTTTGGACAATTTAAATTTAATAATCTTTGTTTAAATTTAAATTGAATTGATAATTTTTGTCAATAAATTTGATTTAATTTAATAATTTTCTTTATTTAAATATTTAATTTGTGAAATTATTTTTAATGAGTTAATAAATTGTTTTCTATTTAATAAAGTATATGTATTTGTATATATTTTAAATATATAAGTTATTAAATTAGTATAGCATAATTTTAATGTTTTAAAATTAGGAATTTTGATTTTATTTTTAATTTAAGCTTTTCAAAATATTTAATAAAATACTATATGATTTTTAAATATAAGAAAAATGTTTTAATTGGTTTAAAAATTCATTTTTGACTTAAAGTTTGAATATTAAAATAAGTTACAAAATGTTTGTGTTAATTCTTTTTAAATATTGCATGATAATTTTGATTTGTAAATTTAATTTGAAATTTAAAATACAATTTGAAATATGAAACATGTATTCATTAAGTTACAAACTCTTTCATAAATTTATTTTAATTGTTTAAAGGTATAAGAACTAGTTAACTAAGTTTAAACATTTATTAACACTTAATTAAATAACAAATTACTTAAAGATACATGTGTACGTAATTTAGGAGATAAGTTAAACATGTGTTAAGTATTTAAGATAGGTAGTTAACATGTGTCCATTTCTTTTACATGTGTCATTGTTTAATTTTGTTTTCCTTTAATTTTAATTTAAATCAATTATTATATAAAATTTGCATTTTCTTTCCTTTCTTTTTATTCATTTTTCATTCTAAAAAAAATCTGAAATTTTGTTCAAATGCATTTCTCAAATCTGTAAACATGCATTGCATTCAATTCCTCTTTTACAAACATTCAAAAACCTGCAAAATCAAAACCTGTAACTCCTCAAACCCAAAATACAAACCTGCATGCAACCATGAAAAAGCAAAACAAAACCTGCAAGCAACAAACTACAACCTGCATTTGATCTAGAACATGCACATGAGTCTGGAAATTTGTCACTGCAACTTCAAATTGTTCTGCAACTATGTTCAAGCAAGAGTCTGCATTCATCCATCTCATTAAAATCTGGGCTCTGCTTAATAATCAAGTGGGTAACTCATTTAAGTTTATTAAATAGGAAAGGCTGTGCATGTTTTATAAATTACAAATAGACTCATATGAGATTGCTATGAATATCTTACCTATAAATATTTGCCTGTGTTCAAGTTGATGACTGTGCATGTGTGTTTCTGCAAATTTTCAAACTCATGTTGATCCCTGAGCTCTTCCTTTAGCTTGTTGCTATTATGATTTAAACAATTGAACAAAGTTTTCTTATTTTAGAATAGAATAAGTTTTAAAATTTCATAAATTAAACAGAATTGTCTGTAACCTGGAAATCAGGTTACACAGAGCAACAATTAATGTAGGGTAAAATTCAAATGTTATAATTTAATGTTTCAGGTTTACTAATAGAAACAATAAGTGAATTAAAGAATTTTAAAACAAAAATTTCAATTTATAGTGTTGTGTATATAGTGCAGTTTCAAACATACTGTATTTTTCATATTGGTCAAGTTCAGTTGATATATGCTTTTAATTTGGGTGAAATTGTTTCTGGAGATTGTGTAGCTATCAATGATTATAGGAAAAATACTAAGATGGATTACAATTACATATTGATGTTGAATTTGGGATTTTTAGTTAAGAACCCTAGTTTTTACTGGGTTCTTGAATTTGAATACTGCGGGTTCATAACTGGATCGAGTCCAATGATCTTTTGGGTATTGTTAGATGCTGTAATGATGGAGTCTTTGCCGGAGTTTCAAGATTTATAGTGGCCGGAGTTGGGTGAGCTTGCCGTTGACAGGTTAGGCACTGAAAGGGGAGTGTTATTTCCAGGTTTGGTTATAAAACTTGGATTCAAATTCAAGTTGAAGTATGGGTATTTGAAGGTTGAAGGTTGTTGTGGGGTTGCTGGTGGATGGGGGATTGTCGTTGATAAGGACCGGAGATGGCCGGAGTTGGTGGTTGGGTGCACGGTACAGAAGTGTGCATGTTGATGGTGTATTGGGTTGCAGGGTTTTTGTACTCGGAATTGTCTCGGGTAAATGGGAAGGGAGACTTGAAGTAAAGGTGGAATAGACTCGAAGTAAATAGGTGGTAGCTCGGGTTGTTTAAATGCTTCAGGTTTTAGGATCTTGCAGAGTATTATTTCAAGATTTTAAAAATTTTAAAAGTAAGTTTTAAAAATATAAATTTAAAACCTGAACTAAGCATAAAATTTAAACTGGATTTAAATATGAATTCAAAATTATGAATTCTGTTTATTTTGTAATAATTTGAGTTTTTAAAATATAAATATTGCAGTTTTTTTAAAGTTGATCAAAACCTGTTTTCCAGGTTTATTAAAAATTGCAGTGAGGGTAAGATGCAATCAAAAATCTGAAATAAGCCTTGAATCTGAAATTGAATTTGTATTCAGTAAGTTTTAAATTTTAGATCTTTGAATTAAATTTGAAATGTTTTAAATCCAAGTTTGGTTTTAAACCTAAAACAGAAACTGTCTTTCTGTTTTGAAAATTTAAAAGTAGAGTTTAAAACTTAAAGATGAAGTTCAATCTGAAAATGTTTAAACCTGAAACTTAAATATGAAATCAATAATTTAAATCTTGGATTTTTAATCATTTTTGAATTCAAACTTAAGATGTTAAACTAAAACAGTAAACTGTTTTTCTGTTTCTGTTTTAAAGTTAAAAGCAAATTTTAAAAATGCAATTGGAAACTTAAAAACAAGTTTAAAATCTGGAAAACAGAAATATGGAACCTGTGTTTGAATTCAATTTAAATCTGGAATTTAAATTTACATTTTTAAACTTTTTAAAGTATAAAGGAACATTGGTTTGAATTTGTAAACCATGAGTTTTAAATTATGAAATAAGAATTTAAAATAAGTTTAAATTCAGTTTTGAAAATATGGAATTTGACTTTAATGTCAGTTTTTAAAATTTAATAAGTTTTTTTTTGTTTTAACCATTTTTTTTAGAAAAGGTTAAATAACTTGCATTTAAAAATGAAGATGGAGATGTAAGTAAAGTTTTAAATTTTTAAGTTTGAATCTAGAATGAAAATTTGAATTGTGTTCCAGTTTGAAATTTAAAAAGAAATTTTTAAATTTGAATTTTTGTTGAAACAAAGTGTTTAAAATACTTTGTATAAAGAAGAATGTTTCTTAATTTTGGACTTAAGAAATTGGTTTCATTTAAATTATTAAATTAATTTAAATTGAATATTGATTATTTAATTAATTAATAATGTGAATGATTAATTAAGTAATGAATAATTTTTAAGTTAATTAATTAGATTTATGATTAATTAATTAAGGTTAATTAATCTATAATTAAGGATGGTTAATTAAATTTTAATTAATGATTAAGATTTATTTAATCAAGTGATTAATGATAATTAAGATTTTAATTAACACTTAATTAATTAATAATTAGAGATTAATTAAATTGTAATTAAGTATTAATTAATTGATAATTAATAATGATTTAAATAAGTTAATTTCTTAATTTAGTAATTAAGAAATGTTAATGAATGTCATTAACTTAAGATTATTTTAACAATTAATTAATGTGATTAATTTTAATAATTAATTAGATTAATTAATTAATAATAATCAATTGTTTTATTACTTAATGAAAGTAGTTAATGAATTAATTACTTGGTGTAATTAATTTGATTAATGTGATTAGTTTAGATTAATTAAGTTAAATTAATTTAAACATTTGTTGATTTATGATAATTACTTATGTAATTAATAGGTTTATAATTATTTAAGGAAGTAATAAATTAATAATTACCTTATGTAATTAGGGATATTTATTATAGAAGTAATTTGATTTAAATTACTTTAGAATTAATCAAGGATTAATTGAGATAATTAATTGAGAATAATTAATTATGGGATGAGTAATTAAAGCAGTTAATTACTAAATGGTTATTAATCAAAGGTGATTAATATATATAAGGTTTAAATTGAAGATTAATTACTTATGTAATTAATTTATTTTCAGAAATTGATTAAATATAATTCTTAATTAATTAATTAATGATGAATTTGGAATTGATTAATTAAGGTATAATTAATAATGAATAACTGATTAATGTAATTAATTAATTACGTAATTACAAGTTAATTATTCGCTAGGGGTTAAGTAATTAACTTGTGTAATTAGATATGGTTAATCAGTAATGATTAAGTGAAATAAATTATGAGATGATGATTTATAAATTGATTTGTAATCAATTGATGGTTAAGTTACGCAGGATTTTAAGGATGAAGTAATTAGTTTAATTCATATTAAATTAATTAGAGTGTTAGGTAATTAATTTAATTCATTTTAAATTAATTATAAATGGTGTGATCATTAGATAGTTGCTTATGTCCTGATGATTGGTATTGGTTGTCTAGTATGGTTTGTAATCTCAGTGATGAGATGAGTAATGTTATGTGATATGGATGCATTGGTTGCTTTTGGATGATAGTATGGATTATCTGATTTTGATATGAATTATCTGTTGATAATGATAAGGCTGATTATCTATTGTGATGTGAATTATCTATCAGTGTATATTTAGATAATGAATTGATTTGTTTTAAAATTTCAAACAACTTGGACCTTAAAAGACACGCTTTGGATTTCGATGAGACCGGGATCGGGTTTCCATATTTGGAATCCGAAAACCACATCGATTCCAAATAACGTTAGGTCGTTAACCCAAGTGAAGCGAGTGAAGACTCGAGGTGTAAGGGCTATACGTCAGTATAACTCTGTGGGTGATTCCGTAATGAGTTTGACGGAATAGTACTTATAGATTCGAGATGGTGATTCAGAGTGCAAGGGTTATTGTCGTTAACTCTGAGGGTGATTCCAATATGAGTGTAACGAGATAATGCCTTCGGTTTCGTTCGAACCCGGAACGAACTTGTATGGATTGAATGCTTTCAGAACATCGTCAGGTGGACGATGAGCATTCTAAGTGATATGTCCTATAAAGGTAATCGTAGCCTCAAGCCTCATCAACCGGGAATGGCTAAAACATGGGAGGTGCAGCAAAGCTTCGTGGGTAGCACCCACTTGAGAGCAAGATTTATCTCTGTCTAGAGGTCCCTTTATTTCGGCTTTGTGGTGAGGTTGCTGATCACAACTGCGGGGTTGTCTTGTTTGGAACTGTTCAGTAAGGAACGGGTCCGGCTTTGTGTTGCAGGGGATTGGGAGTAATCCTCGATACGGTGATCTAGGCCACGTACTGTGACGGGCGGTACCCCAGTAGCCCAGCCATTGATGGAATCCAAAATCCAATAAGTGCCAACGGTTTTGATTGTATTACCCACTTTTGTGGCTAGTAGCTGGAATTTAATAGATGTAAAAATTTCGGCTATTTCTTATTTACTTGAAAACCCTAGACACTATTATAATATCATCGGATTTCCTATCAACTGTTTTGGTTAGCGTAAGGTAAAAAAATTTCCATGTTTATGTGTGGGAAGTCTTACGTGATACTTTTTCTTTCAAAGGTTTTTCAAAGTTAAGCAACTTTAACCTGTTACTCACACCAGACCCATGTCTGACCCGGAGTTATTTCTGTTTTCTTTAACTCTTGGGTACTCAAATTTTTATGAGAAGTCAAGGGAATTCAGGTTAGGATTCAGGTCAGCTTTGACATATTGAGGAGGAGCAAATGGAGCAGGAGGCTTCTGCGTATAGTTATATAGTTTTCCGCTGTGTTGGTATCTCTGAGTGTTTCTGTATTGTATTGAGTTGTAATAACTAGACAGGTGTTTATAACTGTCTAGTATGTGATGTATTGTCTGTGTAACTCTGATAATTGTTGTATACTATGTAATACTTATGTTATTAATATAATTTATTCGTTCCGCTGTTGAGATTCTTGTGTTGTTTCTTCTTTCTCTTCTTTCTTTTCTCTTTTCTATCCCTTTCTTTCTTAAGGATGATATGACTTTTCGGTGGAGAAAAAGTCGGGTCGTTACATTTGGTATCAGAGCATTAGGTTGAGTGAATACCTAGGCTCTGGAGTGGTGTCTATCTTGAGAGAGCGTATTTGTATTTTTAATATATATATATATATATATATATATATATATTTATGGTTCTACCTATTTGTTGGATTACCTGTTTGGGTTCTTCCAATGTAAGTTATAAAGGTAGATGAGGTAGAAGTGTGTGTAACACGACTACCATTGGTTGGAGTTTGATGGATGATGTTGGAAGTGTATTTGACGAGACTGTAGACCTAATACCGTCTCGAGTGAGTTCTGTTGTGATGAAGTACTTCATCGATCTCTGAAGGTAACCTGTTAAGGTTCGGAGTTCAGCTTTGAAGTGCAGAATTGAGTTGGATCTGTCATTTGGGAAGAAGCCAGTGAGTGATGATATCTTGATATCTCAGGAAGTTATAGCTACGTGATGAGATGAAGTGACTATGGATATTTTCAAAGATGTTTCTTTGGAATAAGAGTAAGAAGTGAGTCTGCTCAGTGATGTGGCTGAGTTTAGCAGAGTATTCTGAGTTGGTAAGAAGTCTTCTGGCTGAGTATTTTTTCTGAGGTGGAGTTCAGAAGCAATAGGGTGGATCTTTTTCTCTAGTAAGTTGGCTAAGCCATCATAAGCTGTTCTGTTTGGTTGAGAGAGAGCAGTTTCTTTGAGGCTGAGCTGATCACAAAAGTGACTTGCGATAGCATGTTCTTTTGGATTGTTGGAGATTGTCTGGATGTCTTCTGGAAGTCAGAGTTTGTCCACATCTGGAGATCGAGTTTTCTTTCCAGAAATGGAATAGGTGGTTCAGTTGGTAGATGGATGGTTCCTTGAGATAGAAGTTGGTGAGTAGCTCGGGTTTGGGAGGAACATCTGAATTTTCTATATGGATATATGGAACCATATTCCTATGCTGGGTTGTCTAGTCTGTGCACATGCTCATCAGCATTTTCTTCTGTTTCGAATCAGAGTTGCGCAGCGGAAGCAGTTTGGGGGTGTTTCTGTTTTGTCTTTTTCGGATAAGAAGAAGTTTGTTCTGTCTTCTATTGTTGAGAAGTAGGGTTTGTGTTTTTGGAATTTTGAGTGATCTTGAGGAGATCATTGGATTGTTTTGATTCAGTCTGTTTCTAGATGAATCAGCAAGAGTTGAGCTGATCAAGATAGATGTTGGTAGCCCAGGATCGTCCAGAAAGTTTTTATGGATATAAGATGGAGAAATTTGGGTTCTGAAATCAGAGATTTGATTTGGGATAAGTTCTTCTCTGATTCAAGTAGCTATAAGTTTGGGAAGCTAGCTCCGAGGTGTTTTGGGTTTCTTTTGTGTTTTGGGTTAGATAAGTGTTTTGTTTTCTAGAGTTGAATTGCCAGTTTGGATAACTAGGATTCAGTGTGTTTCATGTATCTCTGAGGGAGTACGTGTTTGATATTCCTGGTTGTAGAACCAGCAGTTTAGGATTGTTTGTTGAGTCAGACTCGTCTGTAGTCTGATATTCTGTATAGAATTGTGTTAGGAGCTCTATAGCTTAGTAGTATTGATTGTTTGCATTCTATGGAGCGAGTATCCCTATATATATATATATATATATATATATATATATATACCAGGGGAAACTCGTGGAGTTTTATCCAAAATTCTTTTGGATAGTTAGATTTGTTCTGATTGTGTGAATTGGTTGTTATGGTTGTTAGCATATGATTATCATATGCTATGTTTTTAAAATAAATTCTGTAAATAGATTATTAATTACCTTTGTTTTAAATTTCGGGGACGAAATTCTTTTAAAGGGAAGGATTGTAATATCCCGAAATTTTGGACAATTTAAATTTAATAATCTGTGTTTAAATTTAAATTGAATTGATAATTTTTGTTAATAAATTTGATTTAATTTAATAATTTTCTTTATTTAAATATTTAATTTGTGAAATTATTTTTAATGAGTTAATAAATTGTTTTCTATTTAATCATGTATATGTATTTGTATATATTTTAAATAGATAAGTTATTAAATTAGTATAGCATAATTTTAATGTTTTAAAATTAGGAATTTTGATTTTATTTTTAATTTAAGCTTTTCAAAAATATTTAAAAAATTACTATATGATTTTTAAATATAAGAAAAATGTTTTAATTGGTTTAAAAATTCATTTTTGACTTAAAGTTTGAATATTAAAATAAGTTACAAAATGTTTGTGTTAATTCTTTTTAAATATTGATTGATAATTTTGATTTGTAAATTTAATTTGAAATTTAAATTACAATTTGAAATATGAAACATGTATTCATTAAGTTACAAACTCTTTCATAAATTTATTTTAATTGTTTAAAGGTATAAGAACTAGTTAACTAAGTTTAAACATTTATTAACACTTAATTAAATAACAAATTACATAAAGATACATGTGTATGTAATTCAGGAGATAAGTTAAACATGTGTTAAGTATTTAAGATAGGTAGTTAACATGTGTCCATTTCTTTTACATGTGTCATTGTTTAATTTTGTTTTCCTTTAATTTTAATTTAAATCAATTATTGTTATATAAAACTTGCATTTTCTTTCCTTTCTTTTTATTCATTTTTCATTCTAAAAAAAATCTGAAATTTTGTTCAAATGCATTTCTCAAATCTGTAAACATGCATTGCATTCAATTCCTCTTTTTCAAACATTCAAAAACCTGCAAAATCAAAAATCATAACCTGTAACTCCTCAAACCCAAAATACCAATCTGCATGCAACCATGAAAAAGCAAAACAAAACCTGCAAGCAACAAACTACAACCTGCATTTGATCTGGAACATGCACATGAGTCTGGAAATTTGTCACTGCAACTTCAAATTGTTCTGCAACTATGTTCAAGCAAGAGTCTGCATTCATCCATCTCATTAAAATCTGGGCTCTGCTTAATAATGAAGTGAGTAACTCATTTAAGTTTATTAAATAGGAAAGGTTGTGCATGTTTTATAAATTACAAATAGACTCATATGAGATTGCTATGAATATCTTACCTATAAATATTTGCCTGTGTTCAAGTTGATGACCGTGCATGTGTGTTTCTGCAAATTTTCAAACTCATGTTGATCCCTGAGCTCTTCCTTTAGCTTGTTGCTATTATGATTTAAACAATTGAACAAAGTTTGCTTATTTTAGAATAAAATAAGTTTTAAAATTTCATAAATTAAACAGAATTGTCTGTAACCTGGAAATCAGGTTACACAGAGCAACAATTAATATAGAGTAAAATTCAAATGTTATAATTTAATGTTTTAGGTTTACTAATAGAAACAATAAGTGAATTAAAGAATTTTAAAACAAAAATTTCAATTTATAGTGCTGTGTATATAGTGCAGTTTCAAACATACTGTATTTTTCATATTGGTCAAGTTCAGTTGATACATGCTTTTAATTTGGGTGAAATTGTCTCTGGAGATTGTGTAGCTATCAATGATTATAGGAAAAATACTAAGATGGATTACAATTACATATTGATGTTGAATTTGGGGATTTTAGTTAAGAACCCTAGTTTTTACTGGGTTCATGAATTTGAATACTGCGGGTTCATAACTGGATCGAGTTCAATGATCTTTTGGGTATTGTTAGATGCTGTAATGATGGAGTCTTTTCCGGAGTTTCAAGATTTATAGTGGCCGGAGTTGGGTGAGCTTGCCGTTGACAGGTTAGGCACTGAAAGGGGAGTGTTATTTCCAGGTTTGGCTATAAAACTTGGATTCAAATTCAAGTTGAAGTATGGGTATTTGAAGGTTGAAGGTTGTTGTGGGGTTGCTGGTGGATGGGGGATGGTCATTGATAAGGACCGGAGATGGCCGGAGTTGGTGGTTGGGTGCACGGTACAGAAGTGTGCATGTTGATGGTGTTTTGGGTTGCAGGGTTTTTGTACTCGGAATTGTCTCGGGTAAATGGGAAGGGAGACTCGAAGTAAAGGTGGAATAGACTCGAAGTAAATAGGTGGTAGCTCGGGTGTTTTAAATGCTTCAGGTTTTAGGATCTTGCAGAGTTTTATTTCAAGATTTTAAAAATTTTAAAAGTAAGTTTTAAAAATATAAATTTAAAACCTGAACGAAGCATAAAATTTAAACTGGATTTAAATATGAATTCAAAATTTTGAATTCTGTTTATTTTGTAATAATTTGAGTTTTTAAAATATAAATATTGCAGTTTTTTTAAAGTTGATCAAAACCTGTTTTCCAGGTTTATTAAAAATTACAGTGAGGGTAAGATGCAATCAAAAATCTGAAATAAGCCTTGAATCTGAAATTGAATTTGTATTCAGTAAGTTTTAACTTTTAGATCTTTGAATTAAATTTGAAATGTTTTAAATCCAAGTTTGGTTTTAAACTTAAAACAGAAACTGTCTTTCTGTTTTGAAAATTTAAAAGTAGAGTTTAAAACTTAAAGATGAAGTTTAATCTGAAAATGTTTAAACCTGAAACTTAAATATGAAATCAATAATTTAAATCATGGATTTTTTATCATTTTTGAATTCAAACTTAAGATGTTAAACTAAAACAGTAAACTGTTTTTCTGTTTTCTGTTTTAAAGTTAAAAGCAAATTTTAAAAATGCAATTGGAAACTTAAAAACAAGTTTAAAATCTGGAAAACAGAAATATGGAACCTGTGTTTGAATTCAATTTAAATCTGGAATTTAAATTTACATTTTTAAACTTTTTAAAGTATAAAGGAACATTGGTTTGAATTTGTAAACCATGAGTTTTAAATTATGAAATAAGAATTTAAAGTAAGTTTAAATTCAGTTTTGAAAATATGGAATTTGACTTTAATGTCAGTTTTTAAAATTTAATAAGTTTTTTTTTGTTTTAACCATTTTTTTTAGAAAAGCTTAAATAACTTGCATTTAAAAATGAAGATGGAGATGTAAGTAAATTTTAAATTTTTAAGTTTGAATCTAGAATGAAAATTTGAATTGTGTTCTAGTTTGAAATTTAAAAAGAAATTTTTAAATTTGAATTTTTGTTGAAACAAAGTGTTTAAAATACTTTGTATAAAGAAGAATGTTTCTTAATTTTGAACTTAAGAAATTGGTTTCATTTAAATTATTAAATTAATTTAAATGGAATATTGATTATTTAATTAATTAATAATGTGAATGATTAATTAAGTAATGAATAATTTTTAAGTTAATTAATTAGATTTATGATTAATTAATTAAGGTTAATTAATCTTTAATTAAGGATGGTTAATTAAATTTTAATTAATGATTAAGATTTATTTAATCAAGTGATTAATGATAATTAAGATTTTAATTAACACTTAATTAATTGATAATTAAAGATTAATTAAATTGTAATTAAGTATTAATTAATTGATAATTAATAATGTTTTAAATAAGTTAATTTCTTAATTTAGTAATTAAGAAATGTTAATGAATGTCATTAACTTAAGATTATTTTAACAATTAATTAATGTGATTAATTTTAATAATTAATTAGATTAATTAATTAATAATAATCAATTGTTTTATTACTTGATGAAAGTAGTTAATGAATTAATTACTTGGTGTAATTAATTTGATTAACGTGATTAGTTTAGATTAATTAAGTTAAATTAATTTAAACATTTGTTGATTTATGATAATTAATTATGTAATTAATGGGTTTATAATTATTTAAGGAAGTAATAAATTAATGATTACCTTATGTAATTCGGGATATTTATTATAGAAGTAATTTGATTTAAATTACTTTAGAATTAATCAAGGATTAATTGAGATAATTAATTGAGAATAATTAATTATGGGATGAGTAATTAAAGCAGTTAATTACTAAATGGTTATTAATCAAAGGTGATTAATATATATAAGGTTTAAATTGAAGATTAATTACTTATGTAATTAATTTATTTTGAGAAATTGATTAAATATAATCCTTAATTAAATAATTAATGATGAATTTGGAATTGATTAATTAAGGTATAATTAATAATGAATAACTGATTAATGTAATTAATTAATTAAGTAATTACAAGTTAATTATTTGCTAGGGGTTAAGTAATTAACTTGTGTAATTAGATATGGTTAATCAGTAATGATTAAGTGAAATAAATTATGAGACGATGATTTATAAATTGATTTGTAATCAATTGATGGTTAAGTTAAGCAGGATTTGAAGGATGAAGTAATTAGTTTAATTCATATTAAATTAATTAGAGTGTTAGGTAATTAATTTAATTCATTTTAAATTAATTATAAATGGTGTGATCATTAGATAGTGGCTTATGTTTTGATGATTGGTATTGGTTGTCTAGTATGGTTTGTAATCTCAGTTATGAGATGAGTAATGTTATGTTATATGGATGCATTGGTTGCTTTTGGATGATAGTATGGATTATCTGATTTTGATATGAATTATCTGTTGATAATGATAAGGCTGATTATCTATTGTGATGTGAATCATCTATCTGTGTATATTTAGATAATGAATTGATTTGTTTTAAAACTTCAAACAACTTGGACCTTAAAAGACACGCTTTGGATTTCGATGAGACCGGGATCGGGTTTCCATATTTGGAATCCGAAAACCACATCGATTCCAAATAATGTTAGGTCGTTAACCCAAGTGAAGCGAGTGAAGACTCGAGGTGTAAGGGCTATACGTCAGTATAACTCTGTGGGTGATTCCGTAATGAGTTTGACGGAATAGTACTTATAGATTCGAGATGGTGATTCAGAGTGCAAGGGTTATTGTCGTTAACTCTGAGGGTGATTCCAATATGAGTGTAACGAGATAATGCCTTCGGTTTCGTTCTAACCCAGAACGAACTTGTATGGATTGAATGCTTTCAGAACATCGTCAGGTGGATGATGAGCATTCTAAGCGATATGTCCTATAAAGGTAATCGTAGCCTCAAGCCTCATCAACTGGGAATGGCTAAAACAGGGGAGGTGCAGCAAAGCTTCGTGGGTAGCACCCACTTGAGAGCAAGATTTATCTCTGTCTAGATGTCCCTTTATTTCAGCTTTGTGGTGCGGTTGCTGATCACAACTGCGGGGTTGTCTTGTTTGGAACTGTTCAGTAAGGAACGGGTCCGGCTTTGGGTTGTAGGGGATTGGGAGTAATCCTCGATACAGTGATCTAGGCCACGTACTATGACGGGCGGTACCCCAGTAGCCCAGCCATTGATGGAATCCAAAATCCAATAAGTGCCAACGGTTTTGATTGTATTACCCACTTTTGTGGCTAGTAGCTGGAATTTAATAGATGTAACAATTTCGGCTATTTCTTATTTACTTGAAAACCGTAGACACTATTATAATATCATCGGATTTCCTATCAACTGTTTTGGTTAGCGTAAGGTAAAAAAATTTCCATGTTTATGTGTGGGAAGTCTTACGTGATACTTTTTCTTTCAAAGGTTTTTCAAAGTTAAGCAACTTTAACCTGTTACTCACACCAGACCCATGTCTGACCCAGAGTTATTTCTGTTTTCTTTAACTCTTGGGTACTCAAATTTTTATAAGAAGTCAAGGGAATTCAGGTTAGGATTCAGGTTAGCTTTGACATATTGAGGAGGAGCAAATGGAGCAGGAGGCTTCTGCGCATAGTTATATAGTTTTCCGCTGTGTTGGTATCTCTGAGTGTTTCTGTATTGTATTGAGTTGTGATAACTAGACAGGTGTTTATAACTCTCTAGTATGTGATGTATTGTCTGTGTAACTCTGATAATTGTTGTATACTATGTAATACTTAAGTTATTAATATAATTTATTCGTTCCGCTGTTGAGATTCTTGTGTTGTTTCTTCTTTCTCTTCTTTCTTTTCTCTTTTCTATCCCTTTCTTTCTTAAGGATGATACGACTTTTCGGTGGAGAAAAAGTCGGGTCGTCACATTTGGTACAGAGCATTAGGTTGAGTGAATACCTAGGCTCTGGAGTGGTGTCTATCTTGAGAGAGCGTATTTGTATTTTTAATATATATATATATATATATATTTATGGTTCTACCTATTTGTTGGATTACCTGTTCGGGTTTTTTCAATGTAAGTTATAAAGGTAGATGAGGTAGAAGTGTGTGTAACACGACTACCATTGGTTGGAGTTTGATGGATGATGTTGGAAGTGTATTTGACGAGACTGTAGACCTAATACCGTCTCGAGTGAGTTCTGTTGTGATGAAGTACTTCATCGATCTCTGAAGGTAACCTGTTAAGGTTCGGAGTTCATCTTTGAAGTGCAGAATTGAGTTGGATCTGTCATTTGGGAAGAAGCCAGTGAGTGATGATATCTTGATATCTCAGGAAGTTATAGCTACGTGATGAGATGCAGTGACTATGGATATTTTCAAAGATGTTTCTTTGGAATAAGAGTAAGAAGTGAGTCTGCTCAGTGATGTGGCTGAGTTTAGCAGAGTATTCTGAGTTGGTAAGAAGTCTTCTGGCTGAGTATTTTTTTCTGAGGTGGAGTTCAGAAGCAGTAGGGTGGATCTCTTTCTCTAGTAAGTTGGCTAAGCCATCATAAGCTGTTCTGTTTGGTTGAGAGAGAGCAGTTTCTATGAGGCTGAGCTGATCACAAAAGTGACTTGCAATAGCATGTTCTTTTGGATTGTTGGAGATTGTCTGGATGTCTTTTGGAAGTCAGAGTTTGTCCACATCTGGAGATCGAGTTTTCTTTCCAGAAATGGAATAGGTGGTTCAGTTGGTAGATGGATGGTTCCTTGAGATAGAAGTTGGTGAGTAGCTCAGGTTTGGGAGGAACATCTGAATTTTCTATATGGATATATGGAACCATATTCCTGTGCTGGGTTGTCTAGTCTATGCACATGTTCATCAGCATTTTCTTCTGTTTCGAATCAGAGTTGCGCAGCGGAAGTAGTTTGGGGGTGTTTCTGTTTTGTCTTTTTCGGATAAGAAGAAGTTTGTTCTGTCTTCTGTTGTTGCGAAGCAGGGTTTGTGTTTTTGGAATTTTGAGTGATCTTGAGGAGATCATTGGATTGTTTTGATTCAGTCTGTTTCTAGAGGAATCAGCAAGAGTTGAGCTGATCAGGATAGATGTTGGTAGCCCAGGATCGTCCGGAAAGTTTTTATGGATATGAGATGGAGAAATTTGGGTTCTGAAATTAGAGATTTGATTTGGGATAAGTTCTTCTCTGATTCAAGTAGCTATAAGTTTGGGAAGCTAGCTCCGAGGTGTTTTGGGTTTCTTCTGTGTTTTGGGTTAGATAAGTGTTTTGTTTTCTAGAGTTGAATTGCCAGTTTGGATAACTGGGATTCAGTGTGTTTCACGTATCTCTAAGGGAGTACGTGTTTGATATTTCTGGTTGTAGATCCAGCAGTTTAGGATTGTTTGTTGAGTCAGACTCGTCTGTAGTCTGATATTCTGTATAGAATTGTGTTAGGAGCTCTATAGCTTAGTAGTATTGATTGTTTGCATTCTATGGAGTGAGTATCCCGATATATATATATATATATATATATATATATATATATATATATATATATATATATACGGGGGAAACTCGTGGAGTTTTATCCAAAATTCTTTTGGATAGTTAGATTTGTTCTGATTGAGTGAATTGGTTGTTATGGTTGTTAGCATATGATTATCATATGCTATGTTTTTAAAATAAAATCTGTAAATAGATTATTAATTACCTTTGTTTTAAATTTCGGGGACGAAATTCTTTTAAGGGGGAAGGATTGTAATATCCCAGAATTTTGGACAATTTTGATTTAATAATCTGTGTTTAAATTTAAATTGAATTGATAATTTTTATTAATAAATTTGATTTAATTTAATAATTTTCTTTATTTAAATATTTAATTTGTGAAATTATTTTTAATGAGTTAATAAATTGTTTTCTATTTAATAATGTATATGTATTTGTATATATTTTAAATAGATAAGTTATTAAATTAGTATAGCATAATTTTAATGTTTTAAAATTAGGAATTTTGATTTTATTTTTAATTTAAGCTTTTCAAAAATATTTAAAAGATTACTATATGATTTTTAAATATAAGAAAAATGTTTTAATTGGTTTAAAAATTCATTTTTGACTTAAAGTTTGAATATTAAAATAAGTTACAAAATGTTTGTGTTAATTCTTTTTAAATATTGATTGATAATTTTAATTTGTAAATTTAATTTGAAATTTAAATTACAATTTGAAATATGAAACATGTATTCATTAAGTTACAAACTCTTTCATAAATTTATTTTAATTGTTTAAAGGTATAAGAACTAGTTAACTAAGTTTAAACATTTATTAACACTTAATTAAATAACAAATTACATAAAGATACATGTGTATGTAATTTAGGAGATAAGTTAAACATGTGTTAAGTATTTAAGATAGGTAGTTAACATGTGTCCATTTCTTTTACATGTGTCATTGTTTAATTTTGTTTTCCTTTAATTTTAATTTAAATCAACTATTGTTATATAAAACTTGCATTTTCTTTCCTTTCTTTTTATTCATTTTTCATTCTAAAAAAAAATCTGAAATTTTGTTCAAATGCATTTTTCAAATCTGTAAACATGCATTGCATTCAATTCCTCTTTTTCAAACATTCAAAAACCTGCAAAATCAAAAATCATAACCTGTAACTCCTCAAACCCAAAATACAAACCTGCATGCAACCATGAAAAAGCAAAAAAAACCTGCAAGCAACAAACTACAACCTGCATTTGATCTGGAACATGCACATGAGTCTGGAAATTTGTCACTGCGACTTCAAATTGTTCTGCAACTATGTTCAAGCAAGAGTCTGCATTCATCCATCTCATTAAAATCTGGGCTCTGCTTAATAATCAAGTGAGTAACTCATTTAAGTTTATTAAATAGGAAAGGCTGTGCATGTTTTATAAATTATAAATAGACTCATATGAGATTGCTATGAATATCTTACCTATAAATATTTGCCTGTGTTCAAGTTGATGACTGTGCATGTGTGTTTCTGCAAATTTTCAAACTCATGTTGATCCCTGAGCTCTTCCTTTAGCTTGTTGCTATTATGATTTAAACAATTGAACAAAGTTTGCTTATTTTAGAATAGAATAAGTTTTAAAATTTCATAAATTAAACAGAATTGTCTGTAACCTGGAAATCAGGTTACACAGAGCAACAATTAATGTAGAGTAAAATTCAAATGTTATAATTTAATGTTTCAGGTTTACTAATAGAAACAATAAGTGAATTAAAGAATTTTAAAACAAAAATTTCAATTTATAGTGCTGTGTATATAGTGCAGTTTCAAACATACTGTATTTTTCATATTGGTCAAGTTCAGTTGATATATGCTTTTAATTTGGGTGAAATTGTTTCTGGAGATTGTGTAGCTATCAATGATTATAGGAAAAATACTAAGATGGATTACAATTACATACTGATGTTGAATTTGGGATTTTTATAAGAACCCTAGTTTTACTGGGTTCATGAATTTGAATACTGCGGGTTCATAACTGGATCGAGTTCAATGATCTTTTGGGTATTGTTAGATGCTGTAATGATGGAGTCTTTGCCGGAGTTTCAAGATTTATAGTGGCCGGAGTTGGGTGAGCTTGCCGTTGACAGGTTAGGCACTGAAAGGGGAGTGTTATTTCCAGGTTTGGCTATAAAACTTGGATTCAAATTCAAGTTGAAGTATGGGTATTTGAAGGTTGAAGGTTGTTGTGGGGTTGCTGGTGGATGGGGGATGGTCATTGATAAGGACCGGAGATGGCCGGAGTTGGTGGTTGGGTGCACGGTACAGAAGTGTGCATGTTGATGGTGTTTTGGGTTGCAGGGTTTTTGTACTCGGAATTGTCTCGGGTAAATGGGAAGGGAGACTCGAAGTAAAGGTGGAATAGACTCGAAGTAAATAGGTGGTAGCTCGGGTGTTTTAAATGCTTCAGGTTTTAGGATCTTGCAGAGTTTTATTTCAAGATTTTAAAAAATTTTAAAAGTAAGTTTTAAAAATATAAATTTAAAACCTGAACGAAGCATAAAATTTAAAATGGATTTAAATATGAATTCAAAATTTTGAATTCTGTTTATTTTGTAATAATTTGAGTTTTTAAAATATAAATATTGCAGTTTTTTTAAAGTTGATCAAAACCTGTTTTCCAGGTTTGTTAAAAATTGCAGTGAGGGTAAGATGCAATCAAAAATCTGAAATAAGCCTTGAATCTGAAATTGAATTTGTATTCAGTAAGTTTTAAATTTTAGATCTTTGAATTAAATTTGAAATGTTTTAAATCCAAGTTTGGTTTTAAACTTAAAACAGAAACTGTCTTTCTGTTTTGAAAATTTAAAAGTAGAGTTTAAAACTTAAAGATGAAGTTCAATCTGAAAATGTTTAAACCTGAAACTTAAATATGAAATCAATAATTTAAATCATGGACTTTTTATCATTTTTGAATTCAAACTTAAGATGTTAAACTAAAACAGTAAACTGTTTTTCTGTTTTCTTTTTCATAGTTAAAAGCAAATTTTAAAAATGCAATTGGAAACTTAAAAACAAGTTTAAAATCTGGAAAACAGAAATATGGAACCTGTGTTTGAATTCAATTTAAATTTGGAATTTAAATTTATATTTTTAAACTTTTTAAAGTATAAAGGAACATTGGTTTGAATTTGTAAACCATGAGTTTTAAATTATGAAATAAGAATTTAAAATAAGTTTAAATTCAGTTTTGAAAATCTGGAATTTGACTTTAATGTCAGTTTTTAAAATTTAATAAGTTTTTTTTGTTTTAACCATTTTTTTTAGAAAAGGTTAAATAACTTGCATTTAGAAATGAAGATGGAGATGTAAGTAAATTTTTAAATTTTTAAGTTTGAATCTAGAATGAAAATTTGAATTGTGTTCCAGTTTGAAATTTAAAAAGAAATTTTTAAATTTGAATTTTTGTTGAAACAAAGTGTTTAAAATACTTTGTATAAAGAAGAATGTTTCTTAATTTTGAGCTTAAGAAATTGGTTTCATTTAAATTATTAAATTAATTTTAATGGAATATTGATTATTTAATTAATTAATAATGTGAATGATTAATTAAGTAATGAATAATTTTTAAGTTAATTAATTAGATTTATGATTAATTAATTAAGGTTAATTAATCTATAATTAAGGATGGTTAATTAAATTTTAATTAATGATTAAGATTTATTTAATCAAGTGATTAATGATAATTAAGATTTTAATTAACACTTAATTAATTAATAATTAGAGATTAATTAAATTGTAATTAAATATTAATTAATTGATAATTAATAATGATTTAAATAAGTTAATTTCTTAATTTAGTAATTAAGAAATGTTAATGAATGTCATTAACTTAAGATTATTTTAACAATTAATTAATATGATTAATTTTAATAATTAATTAGATTAATTAATTAATTATAATCAATTGTTTAATTACTTAATGAAAGTAGTTAATGAATTAAGTACTTGGTGTAATTAATTTGATTAATGTGATTAGTTTAGATTAATTAAGTTAAATTAATTTAAACATTTGTTGATTTATGATAATTACTTATGTAATTAATGGGTTTATAATTACTTAAGGAAGTAATTAATTAATAATTACCTTATGTAATTAGGGATATTTATTATAGAAGTAATTTGATTTAGATTACTTTAGAATTAATCAAGGATTAATTGAGATAATTAATTGAGAATAATTAATTATGGGATGAGTAATTAAAGCAGTTAATTACTAAATGGTTATTAATCAAAGGTGATTAATATATATAAGGTTTAAATTGAAGATTAATTACTTATGTAATTAATTTATTTTGAGAAATTGATTAAATATAATCATTAATTAATTAATTAATTGATGATGAATTTGGAATTGATTAATTAAGGTATAATTAATAATGAATAACTGATTAATGTAATTAATTAATTAAGTAATTACAAGTTAATTATTTGCTAGGGGTTAAGTAATTAACTTGTGTAATTAATATTAAATGCTAATTACTTATTGTAATTAGATATGGTTAATCAGTAATGATTAAGTGAAATAAATTATGAGATGATGATTTATAAATTGATTTGTAATCAATTGATGGTTAAGTTAAGCAGGATTTTAATGATGAAGTAATTAATTTAATTCATATTAAATTAATTAGAGTGTTAGGTAATTAATTTAATTCATTTTAAATTAATTACAAATGGTGTGATCATTAGATAGTTGCTTATGTTTTGATGATTGGTATTGGTTGTCTAGTATGGTTTGTAATCTCAGTTATGAGACGAGTAATGTTATGTAATATGGATGCATTGGTTGCTTTTGGATGATAGTATGGATTATCTGATTTTGATATGAATTATTTGTTGATAATGATAAGGCCGATTATCTATTGTGATGTGAATTATCTATCTGTGTATATTTAGATAATGAATTGATTTGTTTTAAAACTTAAAACAACTTGGACCTTAAAAGACACGCTTTGGAATTCGATGAGTCCGGGATCGGGTTTCCATATTTGGAATCCAAAAACCATATCGATTCCAAATAACGTTAGGTCGTTAACCCAAGTGAATCGAGTGAGGACTCGAGGTGTAAGGGCTATACGTCAGTATAACTCTGTGGGTGATTCCGTAATGAGTTTGACGGAATAGTACTTATAGATTCGAGACGGTGATTCAGAGTGCAAGGGTTATTGTCGTTAACTCTGAGGGTGATTCCAATATGAGTGTAACGAGATAATGCCTTCGGTTTCGTTCGAACCCGGAACGAACTTATATGGATTGAATGCTTTCAGAACATCGTCAGGTGGACGATGAGCATTCTAAGTGATATGTCCTATAAAGGTAATCGTAGCCTCAAGCCTCATCAACCGGGAATGTCTAAAACAGGGGAGGTGCAGCAAAGCTTCGTGGGTAGCACCCACTTGAGAGCAAGATTCGTCCCTGTCTAGAGGTCCCTTTATTTCAGCTTTGTGGTGCGGTTGCTGATCACAACTGCGGGGTTGTCTTGTTTGGAACTGTTCAGTATGGAACGGGTCCGGCTTTGTGTTGCAGGGGATTGGGAGTAATCCTCAGTACGGTGATCTAGGCCACGTACTGTGACGAGCGGTACCACAGTAGCCCAGCCATTGATGGAATCCAAAATCCAATAAGTGCCAACGGTTTTGATTGTATTACCCACATTTGTGGCTAGTAGCTGGAATTTAATAGATGTAACAATTTCGGCTATTTCTTATTTACTTGAAAACCGTAGACACTATTATAATATCATCGGATTTCCTATCAAATGTTTTGATTAGAGTAAGGTAAAAACTTTTCCATGTTTATGTGTGGGAAGTCTTACGTGATACTTTTTCTTTCAAAGGTTTTTCAAAGTTAAGAAACTTTAACCTGTTACTCACACCAGACACATGTCTGACCCGTAGTCATTTCTGTTTTCTTTAACTCTTGGGTACTCAAATTTTTATGAGTAGTCAAGGGAATTCAGGTTAGGATTCAGGTTAGCTTTGACGTATTGAGGAGGAGCAAATGGAGCAGGAGGCTTCTGCATATAGTTATATAGTTTTCCGCTGTGTTGGTATCTCTGAGTGTTTCTGTATTGTATTGAGTTGTAATAACTAGACAGGTGTTTATAACTGTCTAGTATGTGATGTATTGTCTGTGTAACTCTGATAATTGTTGTATACTATGTCATACTTATGTTATTAATATAATTTATTCGTTCCGCTGTTGAGATTCTTGTGTTGTTTCTTCTTTCTCTTCTTTCTTTTCTCTTTTCTATCCCTTTCTTTCTTAAGGATGATACAACTTTTCGGTGGAGAAAAAGTCGGGTCGTCACACTCCTTTGATTCATCTTTCCAATTTCTTTGATTTCCTTCGTAGCGGCTACAAGAAGAAGTTTCGGTGTGATGATGGCCATACGAAGCATTGTAGAAAATCCTTACTTCGTATCTTCATTGGTTTCCTATCAGTTTTTCGATCTAAACTTTAATGAATTTGAAATTTGGAATTGAAATTTTTAAATAAATTGGAAATTTTAAATTGAGTTAAATTGATTAATAGAATATGAAGCCTAATTTGAATTGTATCAATAAAACGATTTCGTTTAAAACCAAATTTGAAATTCTATTGTAATTTCTTGTGCAGACCAAAGTCCAAAGAGGGACAGGTTGGTGTATACTTTGGGATGTTCCGACCTAAGTTGGAATCCATATCTAGTGTTTATGAAATTGTAGAAGATTGAATCTATCTATCTATTCTCTGGGGTTCGATATATTCTACGAATGGTTAGTTTCCTATTGAACTAACCAATGCCTTGCATATTCATAGATCTGGATGACCCGAGTATCTTGCGAGAAATTGTATGAGTTTGTTCTCATATTGTCGATATTCTGATTTGGTAAGCCAAATGCAGAATTGATATCTGGTTTGATTTGGAAAGATATTTCTCTATCTTTGTTATCTCCCTGGCAAATTTCGGGGACGAAATTTCTTAAGAGGGAAGTCTGTAACGATCTCGGATTTTTACTAAGTTTAAATTGATAATTAATTTAATTTTTGAATAAAAATTGTGAAATAAATTGGTAAATAGGATTGAGTTTCTCCAAATTTGAATAAAAATATGTGTTTTATAAATTAATTGAGAAATGTATTTGAACTGTATTTGAATTGGGATTTATAAATAATGTAAAGAAATTTGAATTTAATCTTATGAAATGAATTTTAAAAGTTGTGTAAAAATGAATGCAAAATGTAAAATAAGAAAATAAGTATTAAAGTTAAGAATACATATTTAAATTAGAAATAGAAATAGATATATATAAGATAAATTAAAATATAAAATGATTACATTAGAAAAATTATAACAACATATTAACTATAGAAATTCATTTATATTATAAAGCCATAGGACAAGAAAAATTTATACATTCAACTACATTCAAACATATATATGAAAGTATTGCAAAAGAAGGAATCTAAAATTCTATGAACAACAAAATAACTGTAGGATTTCAATTAGAATACAAAGCAATAGGACTTGAGAAAATAAAGACAGCAACAATTAATACAAGTATGTAGACATAAGAAGAACATATAAATATGCAGGTATGAACAAGATAATTAAGATAAATATTAAAAAAATGATAAGTAAACTTGTAAAACAAGACAATTCTCATTAATGCAAGCCACCACAATATCATCTCAGTCGAAATCTTGCTTGGTCAAAGAAAGGAAAAGAAAAAAAATCTCTGCTTAATCAAATGAAGAAAAATATCTCTAATCTTATATTGTACAAAAACAAAAAAATAATGTCACCCTATTGTACAAACAAATAATAATCACCTGCAAACTCATCTCCTTTATATCAACTTCTCATTCTAGTTCGTTCCTTCAAAGCTAAGAAAATCTGAAGAAAGTCTTATTTAAAACTTAAACATCATTATAGTTTAAACAACAAGAAGATTAAAGAAAGGATTTTGTTTGCTAGCAGTTGAAAGCCTGTTTCAACATACAAGCTCTGTTCTTTCTTCTAAAACAAGGCGAGTAACATTGCTTTAAACAATTTAAAAATATAAATCTGTAGTAAGTTATATCTGTGAATAGGTATGTTTGTATACATATATGGATTCTCTGAGTATTTGAAATATGGGAATATTTTGGTATAGGCTGTTGTTTATATATATATCCTCTGTCTTAGATGCTAACCAAGACTTTTGATTCAAAAATCATTTCTTCTTAATCTACTTTCTCTTTGGGTTTAGTGTTAAAACAAAAATGGTTTGTTATGGCAGATACTCAAGTTTAAAAATCTATTAAAGTTTAAACAACCTGTTAATGACCATGGAAACCAGGATAACTGAGCAAAACTTTAAAATAGTTAAAATTTAAGTTTCTTAATTTACAAATTCAGGTAGGCAACTTGGATTCGTGGACTTAAACATGAATTTTAAAGCCAAAATCATTATTTTTAGAGCTAGGACTTAAGAGCAGTTTGGGTTTGTTCGAATTGTGCACTTCAAGTTGTCTCTGGTGATCCTGATGGTCGGAGGGGTCAAGCTTCCTCTTGGAGGTGGAGGATTGATCAGGGGTTGCAGGAAAAATACTGTGGTGGTGAGCAGTTGGACGTGGAAGCGGCGGTGACGAGTTTTAGCTCGTAAACCTAGTTTTTACATGGGTTTGTATTTCGATTCGTTCGTCGTCTGCGATCGATCGAGTTCAACATGCTTTTGGGGATTGGTAGAGGGGTGGTAGTCGAAGCTATGGCCAGTAGTGATGGCTCTCAGGTGGTCAGAATTTGGAGTACGATGTGTTTCTAGGTTTTGGATGTGGTGTTCCAGGTTTTGTTCCAGGTCTGTTTGAAGATCGAATTTGATTTCGATTTTTGTTGTAACGATCTGATGATCGTATTTAGGTGTGAGGGTGATCGAAGACTTGAGGGAATCATCGGTGATGATCGAAGTGGAACACCGCCACCATGCATGTGCACGGTGCGCTGTTTGATTCTGGTGAAGTTTTGGTTTGTGGAGTTTAATAAACTCGAGTTTTTCTCGAAGTAAATAGATGATTTGCCCGAAGCTATGTATATTTGTGCTCGAAGCATTTGAGGATGGGCTCGGGTAGAATATTTGGTTACTGTTTTTTTTACCTGTTCTGTTTTAAAAATATAAAATGAGGTTCAAAATTTAAATCAAATTTTTAAGCCTAAGTTTAAATCTTCATTTAAGTTAGTTTGGATCTTAGTTTTGAAATGATTTAATTTTTTGAAATCTAAATGGTTTTAACAACTTTTAAGTGTTTAAAGTGTATTTGGCTTAATTTAAAAAAATGAAATTTTAAATTGTAAAGTAAACTACAAATCAAAGTTTAAAATTAAGTTTAGATCAAAGTTTTACTATGAATTCAAGTTTAGTCGGGAAACTTAGTTTGTGAATAGATAAATTTTTTTCTTCAAATTGTTTTAATAACTAAAGATGTTTAAACAATTAAATAAATAATTTGGGATTAAAATGAATTTAAAAGTGAATTGAATTTAAATGTTTCAACATATTTATAAGTGATAATAAAATCATTAATAAGAATGAGATTTGTGTTGAGTTAATGAAGATATAATGACGATTTGCAGTTCATAAATTATTAAGTTAACTAGAATGGTTAATTAATGTTTGTATTAATTTCTTAGTAAATATAAGTTTTAAATTTATTAATTAAGGTTTAAGTTAATTAATGATTAGAAATTAATTAAATTGTAATTAAGAACTAATTAAGTTACAATTAACACTTAATGAATTAACTAATTAGGATTAACTAATGAGTTATTAATGGTTAATCAATTTTAATTAATGATGATTAATATAATTAATTTCGTTAACAAAGTAATTAAAGAATTGTCATTAGTTAATGAAGGTCATTAACTAAGATTATTTAAATAATTAATTAATGTGATTAATTTTAATAATTAATTAGATTAATTAATTAATGATAATCATTTATGAAATTGTGTAAGTGTAATTACTTTATGAAAGTAATTAAGAAATTAATTGCTCATTTGTAATTAATTGAGTTTAATTTGATTAATTTAAGTTAATTTTCAAATATTGTGTACCGGATTGATATTTCTGATATGTGATTGTGATGCTATGTAATGTGAATTTCTTTGTGCTAAACTGTGATTTGTGATTTGTTTCTATGTATATGTGAAAACCCTTTTGCCCGTAAACGGCATTTAAATTTCGATGCGATAGGGAGTCGGATTCCAGTTGGTTATCCGAAACCCACATCAAATCGTAATGGTAAATCTTTGTGATTGATTAATTTACTTTATCTATGAATCTGTGATGATTGATGATGTTGCACTATTGTGTGAAACCCCTGGACTACACCATACACACACAAATATGGATTGCATGTGGAAATTGGTTAAGTCGCAGATTTTTGAAATAGTTTGAAGTTGAATTTTTAAATCCAAATAGTTTTGGGAATGGATTAGGATTAAAATAATTTTTTTTTTGAAAAGGAGTGTCAAAGATAAAATTTATTTTTGAATAACTTGACTATGCCTTGAAGTTTAAAATAATTTGATTTAAATTTAAATTCAAAGCTTGAAACTGAATTCTATGATTTGAAACAAGGGATTAAAGTTATACATTGGTTAAACCATTTTAAATGTATTGATTTGGGAATTTGAATTTAAATTCAAAGACTTTTACTCATGCAAATATAATCGGATTCTTCCAAAACGAAAACTATTTGTTTTCAAATAATAAAGCTTTCACATAAGAAATGAACCTCCAATTTGTGTAAAGGGATTTCAAGTCTAAAATGAATTTTTTTTCCAACCTATGTAATCGGGTTTGAAAGCTATAAGTTAAATCTTTAATTTAAAGATTTAATGAGTTAATCCAATCGAAATGGAAATTGTTTTGGAAATCTATGAATGGATCTTTGTGAAACCGGGTGAACTTTGTGAAATAAATCTTTTTATTTAAAAAGATTTGAAATGGTAATTTGTTTAACCATTTGAAGAAAAGTTTTGGATTTTATAAAGTTGCGACTTAACTGAAATTCCATATCCATATATTTTAAATATTGCGCTCATTATTCAGTTTAGCCAGGAGAGGACCTTGTGTCATATAACCCATTCCGAATAGTGATACGACGTTATGGATTACATTTGAAGAATGAGTGTCTTCATGAACGATAGGATAACCTATCGATTGACTCTGTACTGAGTTGCTCCGGTATAGGGTTCTCCATATGTGATGGGAAGTCCGATCGGGATTGTGGATACCCGGATTGCAAGGGCTTCTTCGGAAGTGCCTTCGGTTCTGTTCGAACCCGGGATAGACTTGTATGGTTGTATGTCTGACACTACTCTTTGAGATGTAAAGCAGATTTCTTTCAAATACATATATGTTGGTGGCGGAAAATTCATTCTCTTAGCTTAGCACCCTTCTCTGAGACGTACGAGCTCAGAGGTTATGTAGTTGAAGGTTATCAGTGATATACTCCCAATTTGGTAGTGTGGCATGCTAAGTGCTGCTATGTTGATAATCATTTGTTGATCATTTGTGATCAAAGCATGGCTTTAGTGTAAAGCATAGCTTTGTGGACGAGACTGCATCAGGACCTCACACCCCGGAAATCGTCGAAACAGGAAAGATGCGGCAAGGTTATGAGGGTCGCGCCCTTTAGGGTGTGTCATTCCCTTCTGGTAAAGGGTGGTATCATGGTATGGAGCCCAGATATTTACCTATGTGGTGGCTGCAATCTCATTTACTATGTGGTTGTTGCTTTGTGGTTTAGAGGCGCCTCGGATAAAGGTCCCAAAGGACCGGGGGATGGCATGCTCGAGTAGTAGTTACCTAGTTATAGAGGTAACCCAGCCTTGTGTTGGCAGAGAGCTGGTTAAGTTCTCGCGACGTCCCGCCAGAGGCGTACCCATGGACAGTGGGAAGTTCCTTAGCCCGACCATTTGTTGGAAATCCAATCAAAACAATCGCGCCCTATATGGTTTTAGTTGTATAACCTACCATGGAATGTGGCGGTAACCTGCTATTGAATATGGTAGCTATAGCAGGCATACAATAATGGTTGTATGCTGGCTAAGATTAATGTTATACTTTCGAAATGGTTTTTATGCACTATGCACTAATAATAATAATATCGAAAGAATTTGCGTATCAAGCATGTTTGACTATCATAAGGAGAAATCTCCTCCAATTCTGCGTTTGCATTGTGTGTGTGGCGGGAGGCCTTATGGTAGTTTCATTTTCCAAAAAGCATTGCGGATTTATTTTAAATTCTTATGTTGTATGTTTTAAAGATAAATTGTTTTTGTTAGTCATACCAGTCCCATGACTGACCTGGAGTTTATTATTCCTTTCCTAAATTGTGGGTGCCCAAAATTTTCCACACGGGCAGTCTAGAGTTAGGTTTTTCAGATAGTCAGGTTTAGTTGATTATCTGGAGCTAGTTCAGTCTTTGGATCACGACTGCACTTGCTTATCTTTGTGCATCGTGATGGGGGGGTTGAGCTAGCTTTGGATTGGAGCATTGGATTTGGGGATGCATTCTATTGAAGATATTCTTTCCGCTGTGTCTTGTATCTCTGATGTATATTGACATCTATTGTATCATTCTGTTATATCATATTACACCAGATATTGTATCTGTCATTGTATCAAATGTTGTATATGATATTATTCATTTTCTTCCACTGTGTTGTACTTAATTGTGTTATAAGCTCGGGCGAACCAGATTCGACATTTGGATCTGTGGCATTTGGATACGAGTGTCGTATTTGGTGTCGATTTTCGAAGGTCGATTCAGGGCCGCTACACATGTCGGGTCAAGTGAGGTCATTCCTCCTATCACACATTTTTCTTTGATATCATATGATGAAATTTGTGATGATTTGATGGCTACCCATTGATTTTGATTTGGGAGTGTGTTTCGAGGTGGGATATAGTAGCTGCTATGCATTACCACCAGTCCGAATCCATAATTGGTATATCTACCCTGGTATTGCCTTGAGTGTTGTGTTCACATGCCCTAACGGGCCTTTTACGAGTTTGTTTTGTACCATACCTATGGAGTGCCCTTTGGTAGCCCTCCGGTTTATGGAGGAATTACGGTACTATATAGACTATGGGAATATATAAAAATGTGTTAAGGGGGATATGAGTAACGCCCTTAATGCTATTTTAATTCTTTTACTACACTGTAGGTATATTATAATAGCGTATTATACTACATAGTAGATAGTTTAACGGATCCTTAGGAGATGTGAATCCCAAACATCTCTTAAGTTACTGCACTCATGATAGACATTGGATAAAGATCTCAAAACCTGTAATCATCTATGAGCCTTGATTTAACTTACATAAGATCTTTTAGTTCTGACTCGAGTGTTTTATCTTTTCAGTTTGCTCGGGTCAGCCTGAGCATTTCAGGATTTGAAGACCTTATTTCTAGAGGACGAAGACAAAGATTTATGCTACTAGTATTTACTATATTTATTCCACTTCATTCATAATTTCTGCTACATTATTTATTTATCTCTAATATGTGTAACTCTAACTCTGTGTTGTATAAGTATAATCAAATGTTTTGTAAACAGCTTCATGAACTGTTATTTGATTATCATATTTTATCATTCCGCTACGAGATTCTGATTTTTTTTCCTTCTATGATTTTTCTAATTTACCCCATAACAATCTGCCCTTTTGAATGGTTTGAGTTTGACATGTGTGTCTGCTTAAATGTCCAAAAAGGCTGGTCGTTACAGAGTATTATTAGGACATGCTATAATTATAAGGGGTTGTCAACTTAATTGAGGATACCAATAACATAGGTTAAGCACTTGGGTGAATAACATTAATTATGAATTAAATTGAAAAGTGAGTGGTTCATACTCATCCTAGGAAAACTATACAGTATATGATTGATAGTCCACACAATGTCAAAGATGGATATTCTCTATATGGTTCATGAGGAGTTCATAGTCATTCTAGGTAAACTATGACATGTGTGGTAAATATTCCACATAATTTTAGATAAATGAGACATGTGTGGTAGATAATCCGCATGATTGTAATTAAATAAACTATGTGTGATGGGCAGTCCTTATGGCCTAGGATAGATATAAGTATAATGTTTATATATGAGATAAGTAGTCCATATAAATATAAGATGGATAGTCGGATTCAACTGAGGTGGATAGTCATTTAAATTTGGATGGATTGTCAATTTAAAGTGAGATGGGTAATCCATTATATGATTTTGGGTAGGGTAAGGAAGTGGATAACACTACGAAGACAGTTTAGTCAGATTTACTTTTGTTGCATGACTGTAAATGTTTATTTACTATGTTCCATTGTGGATGTAGGAGCATGGTATATGGTTGATATGTTTTGGTTAAGAAACTAGTGAGAGGAAAATCTATTCTGCTTAGCAGCATGGTCCCATTAGATATCTTTTTTGGGTTCAAGATGGTAGGTTATTGTTCACAACAGACTGTTTGTCTGAGCTAAAGGTTTTTCCATTGAACTTTCGGGTGATCATTTGAGTGGGCCGACGGTAAGGGTTTCAAGTTTTGCAATGAGACTAATAAGCTTCTGAAGACATGCAAGAGGCTAGCTATTTATTAATAGGAGCTTTTACTTTCTGCTCTGTTGTTTTATTTGCTTGAATGGATGTAATGGCAAATTGTTTAATTGCCAAGTGTTAGTCTTTAATCAACCAAAGGGCAATTTTCATATGTCGCTCTTGGTCATAACTATATTTTCACTGATGTGGGATTGAATGTGAATTTGTAATGAATTTGGAATCTTCTTTGTGAAATGAAATATGAAAGTTTATTATTAAATTGTATTTAAAAAGTTTCATATTCATGTGCTTCTTTATTAATAATATGATTAACGTAGCCACATTTTGTCACTGGAAATTAATACTGCAACATCTGTAGCAATTAATTTGGGGGCTCAAAATGGGGAATGTTATAAGCAGCTTTTCCTTCTCTCTTAAAAATTCCCAAGCCCGAATCTACCTCAAATCCAAAATCTATGGCATCTTATCACAACACCCACGCCAGCCAACATCCAAGGCTGGCCCCACAAGAGGTAGCATGGTGTCATAACAGTGAAAACATTGTTAATAGTTACGAGGAATCAAGTTGTTTCAGGTTTATACAAAGGCAAGCGGTGAACTTTCAAGATCTCTCTACTTTTGAATTATAGGATCTGTTCTTACTACTGGATTGTTGCAGACTCTATGCTATAACATGTTTTAGGATGTACGCTATCTGAGGTGCGTGTGTCTATTCGATGCTAATTTGGTGTCTGATTTTGAAGAGTATGAGGTCACCTTTTCATCCGAAGTGAAGAGTACAAAGCTTCGGATGATAAATATACAGTTTGATGGAATCCTACATATCAAAGCTGTAGGAAATGATTTAAAGGATATAGATATGATTGAGAAGCCCTACATGAGTAGGTCTTTCTACTTGGGTCGAGCATCTAGCACCCAAATCATTTACGAGCCCAAGCCTATCTTATCATATGCATTAGTAAGCATAACATCATCCCTAAGATAGGGAGTTACGATTAGATTTATCCCCTCGTCCAGAAAGCCACATATTCCATTATAGATGGTATTCAGTTGAACTAGGCCAGGGTGATTATGGCTCATTTTGCGGGGATAGGAGGAGCGGGGACTTGTTGGAGCTCCATCCCCTATAGTATCTTTCCACTACCATTTTTAGATAGTATGGGTTGAACCTCTGAGTAGAGCCGACGTACCCCGCCTTTGGAAAAGACCACTCTTTAGAGGATGAGGGTTGATGCGTCGCCTTTAATTTTTGGAGTGCAACAAGAGGAGGCAAACCCAGTTCACATGGAGTAGGACCTTTAGCCCGACTAACAGGCCGTAGGTGTCAACATTAGGCTCACGACTAAGGAGAGATCCGAGAATCTCATCCCCAACTTAGGGTTGAGATTCTAATGATGCAACTGCAACAACAAGAAATGCAAGAGAGGTGGGGGTGATTTAGTTGGAGTAGCAATGCCAGGGGCATGAGTTAGGGTGCATAACCGCCATGAACTGATCACTCGGATGTGATCGTGGCTTTAGCTCTCGAGAAGGACCATCTTCTAATCCTTAGATAGTAGTAGTTAGTATTGGTTGTACTTTCTTTCTGCAGTTGTTTTTTTATTTTGGGTTACAAGCATTAGTTGTTTCTGTTATGTAAAAATGCGTATGATGCTATGGAAATGTTCCTTTTTATGTGTTTTCTATGTGGACCGTAATATTATGGGTAAACAACAAGACAAGGAAATTTCAAGAAAGTCACTTAACTAATGAAAAAGAAAAGAAAATATTAAAAGAGGAGAAGTATAAAATGAATTAAGAAAATATATTTAATTAGCTACTAAAAGAAAAATAAAGTTAATCCCTAAAAGCCATAATGTTTTGGTAAAATAATTTTTCAGTAGAAAAGGAAAGGAGAAGTTTGTTGTGAAACCATGGGCAATTGTCCCTATACCTTAAGAGCAAAAATTACAAATGAACTTATGTGTTGGTTTTGACCATAACTAAAGGAAAATGTTTTGAAATTTAGAAATTTACCACATAAATAGATGAAGTCTATTATGGATGTTAGACTGTTAATTAAACCCCAATTCCATGAGATGTGGCATAATTTGTTTTGAAGAATATATGTATGTATACTTTTGAAAAAAACATTTGTAATTTTTTTTGAAAAGGTTTACGACGAAAAATTCGTAAAGTCTAAATTATTTACAGATATTTTAAAAAGAAATATAAAAGTACTTTTGGGTAGAAAAGGGAGAAATTTTCAAAATTTTGAATGCTACTTACTTGACATGGGGTAATACTTGACAGGGTCGCTAGTATAGATTTTATTATGTTGCAGAAGTGACATTAAAATAATATACGGTTAGAAACGAGGAAGCTCTTTTAGAAATGGAATCTTTTCCTATATACTTTGCCAATAGGTGAACAAAAAGTTCATTTTGAAATAAACTCTATTTTAAAACTTAAAGATAATTAATTATAAGGAATGTACATGGAAAATTTGAAAGAAGATATCTGGGAAAAGAGAAGGTTCCAAATTACAATAGAAAGTTGAGTACCAGAAGAAAAATATGGAAACATGGAATTTTCCATCTAAAACCCTTTTCATGGCATAAAGAAAAATAGGTTTAGAAAATTTGATTTTTTTCAAACTTAGATGTTAGCAATGTGTGTTGGGACTTTGAATGGTAGAGATTGGATGCAAAATTGGTTGAACTATACTTCATATTCATAGAAGTGAATGAAAATTTAGATGTAAAAACAAGTTTGTGGTTTCCAAAAGTTGCATACATGTTGAACTGTCAATATATTTTGGATGTTTGCATCATATTTTCGAAATTGATTTAAAATAATGCATTTATACAGGAGGTGCCAAATAGAATTATTCCACATCCATATCATATATATTTTGGTATACCATGCATTCGTACACGATTGGTGAAACGACCCGCAAATCCATACTCCTTGAGTCAACACTATTCTACAACAATCAACTCAAGTTGCACAGAAATACGAACCATTTGGGTTTAAGAAGAAGAGATAGAAGAAGAGAAAACAAAATCAACATCAGAATCTAACCACCGCAGCGGAATAAAATATAATAGAGAATAAATAATCTTTACTCAAAATCAAATATATCAGTTTACATATATTACATCATCAGAGTACATCAGTCACAGCTCACATCAATGACATACAATGGGTACACAACAACTCAACACAGCGGATATATATACATACAAGTACGAGAATACGTATCGTCATCCAGCTCGTCTCCTGAGCTCCACAACATCATATCCTGTATCCTATAATACTCGGTCTGACCCGAGCATTACAGTTAAATAATACCCGAGTCAGTCCGGAATACCAGCGTGACAAAATCACACACAATTGATTATTAACGTTTCAAAATCCTTTGAAAAACAAAAGCATCTCGTAAGACCACGCCACAAATAAACATGTCGGGTTTTTACCTTACGATAGCTAAAATAATTTTTATAGAAATCCTCTGATATTATAATAGGGTCTATATACAAATACTTAGAAAATAGCCGAAATTGTTACATTCATTAAATTCCAGCTACTAGCCACAAAGTGGGTAATACAAACAAAACTCGTATAAGGCTCGTAGGGAGAATGGATTTCCAACTAAGTACTAGGCACTGGGGTACCACCTGTCACAGTACGGCGACTAGATCACCGTACCGAGAATTACTCCCTTCATCCCCTGCAACACAAGGCCGGAACCATTCCTTACTGAACATCCCCGAACAAGATAAACCCTGTGGTTGGCGCGACCAACCACCCACTGAGCCGAAATATATAAGGGACATCTAGACAGGGGAATTATCTTGTCCTGCTTGGGCGTGACCCACCTAACCTTGCTGCATATCCCCTGATTTTCAGTCATTCCCGGTTGATGAGGCTTGAGGCTAAGTGTTACCGTTATAACGTTTTCACTTAGAATGCCCATCGTCCACCCGACGATGTTTCGCAAGCATTCATCCATACAAGTCCGTCCCGGGTTCGAACGGAACCGAAGGCACTATTCCTACTACATCCATTTTGGAAATATCCTCAGGATTAGTAGCGACTAGCCCTTGCACTTCACTGCTCCATCTTCGTATCCAAAACCGTTTACACGAAACGTACAAACCGGATCGAAGTGGTTTTCGAGAAATAAATCTCGATCCCGGTCTCTTCGAAACGATCAACGCATTGTCCAATATTGATAGTCGGTTATTTAACTATCAATTAATATTCACAACACCCATCACACAATAAATAATTTTTTTTTCCAAATTATTTATTAACCTCAAAAATATCTTCACAAGATATATTTCTATTTTCAATCCTTTTTAAAAAAAAACAGTTTCTAAACCATTTCTTTCCAGAATCAACTTTCCCAAATATTTTCTATCTCCCCTGAAATCACCAAGCACAAAACTAGATTTCTAAAAAAATTTAAAACACTTGACTTTGAAAAATACTTTAAAACATTTAAGTTAAAACTACATCAATATTTTATTTGAAATACCATACTATATGAATATTTAAAAATAAGGTTACTTAATAAATATAAAACTAGATTTATACTTTTAAAGACATAATATTAAGTCATTCTTTAAACAATTACTAATATAATAAATTAAGAGAAAATACTTACTTTAGAATTTAAATATTAGAAGTAGGAAATTTTCCAAAACTTGCTTTTTTTAAATCAATTTTAAAACTTTTAACTTATATTTAAAAACTTACTTTGAAAACGTACTTGGTTATCCAGGAAGAAGATCCAACTTAAATCACTTAAATCAATTTTTCCAAATTGATTTCAAATTTATCCCATTTGAAATAATTCTTTACTTAATTCATTTCAAAATTCATTAAGTATGGACTTAATTTTTGTTATATTATTATTCTTCATTTGATTCTAAAATTTTTAATTGAAATATACAAATTCCAGATTTCCCCCAATTTCTTCTTATCCTTCACTAGTTTAAATCTTAACTATTAAATAAATGTTTTGTTCTTTTAAATAATAACACTGAATTTTAAAATTTCATTAACTTCCTGTTTATTCAAATTTTCCTTTCTATACTCACAGTTTATTTATATAAATTTAAATCAGATTATTTCTTTCCAATTCATTCTTAAATTTATTCAACTTCCCCTATATTTATTTTACTTGAAATTTTACTTCCCTTATTTTTCTTTCCAACACCCAAGTTATATATTTTCCTGGAAATTCATTCTACCCAACTATCCAATCAAACCATAGCATTCCATATTTCACATAATCCATCATAAAATATCAAATCATCGTAACAGGGTAATTTAAATATTTTAAATAAATGTTGAGGGATCCAGTTGGATCCCTCCAACCTGTTTTTCCCTGCATCCACAGACGTTAGCAAAATATAAATATTTTCACTTTAAAATGAGGGGAATCAATCATTTCAAGGTGTAGTATATACTACTATATAACACAACAACCAATTCAACCATTCAAACCATTATTTAAATTTAATCATTTAAATTTAAATTTCAACTGAGTGAGATTAACTTACCTTTGGCCTAAGATTTGTAGTCTATTTCCCAACTGGCTTGCTTCCGTGATTTAAAACCTTGTATAACAGTTATACGATTCATTAATATTTTTAAATAATCAAACTAATTAATTACCATTATTAATTTGGGTTAACTAATAATTTAATCTCAAACTAATTTTCCTATAACAAATATTTTTGGTAACTTAAATTAATTAATCATCCTAAATATATTATTTTCTCTTTAATGATTAATTTTAGTAACCAAAATTTATTATCGAACTCTATCTGCTAAATTAATTTCTTTCCGGTAAAACAAAATGATAATTATTATTACAAATCAAAATTAATTTTACTGTAAATCTCTCCTTTTTTTTTCCCTGTACTGAGTACATACAAATATATACATATAAATCAATTTTGATTAAAACAAAAAATTTAAATTATACCTCACAGCTTTGCGAATCCACGCGCCACCATCTCGAGCTCGCCACCTTCACTCGACACCCTGCCGCTTTCAGCCAAAGATTCCAGCCTTGACGTGAATCGAATCGCCGCCTCATTCGGCTTCCTCCATGCTGTCGCGATTTTCATCATCGCTCGCCACACACCAGGTCACGAACGCAACCATTCCAAATGCAGCAAATCGCGCTTCCGCCCCCCCCCCCCCCCCAAATTCTCTCCACCTCCAAGTCGCGAAACACCACGAGCTTCACGAAACTTCCCACCCTCGTGCGCGAATCCACTCACGCACACAATCGCGACCTCGTTCATCTTTTTTTTTTTTGAATGGTTTCGATTTAGATCTGGAAGAAGAAAAGGAACGTGCGAACGAAAGAAGAAAAACAAAATGAGGGTAGCGTGATTTGCTTTCAATTACTTCGGCCATTAATTTATAAACTAACTGTCTTGGTTTTTTTTCTTTTTTTTTTCAAGACGAAGGAGCTTTTGATAAAAAGTGATGAACGATGGTGTAAACTGGAAGATAAAAGAAGCGTGCTGAGGAATGGATAAGGATGGCGTATAGAAGAAGCTTAATTAATTAAATTTCATTAGTTTATTATAAATTAAATTTTCGGCACGTTTATATATCGCACACTCGCATACTAATTCCAATCAATACGAAGTTTGAAATCTGATAACAGTTCTAAATTACGGACTCAATGGAACTGGTTTCGTCAAATTCCAAGACTGTGCCTCGGAAGGCTATTTTTAAATTCAATTTAAACGATCAAATTTCAAAACTAAACAAACCACTGCTAATTTCAGTTTTACATCTTCTATTATCTTCAGTGTTATCAATATAAATTTACAAGTCTTCAAATTATATTCAACAGGTTTAAAACTTCAGATTCAGCATTTTGCCTAACTTCACTTATTTAATTTAATAATTCAATTATCAAATAAATTGTGATATTCGAAATCGAAATGCAAGATAAAATTAGTATACTGAATATTTAAAATCAATTAAACATTCCGATTTTAAATGCTCGAAAATTCCGGGTCGTCACATTCCTCCCACCTTAAATGAATTTCGTCCCCGAAATTACCAGTTAGGAAGAATGATCTATATCCCGTTAACTATTCCCTCAACCCAAATAGGTTTTAACAACTTACCAAACAAATCTTTTTATCAAAAGTCTCAGTAACCCTCTTCCTAACCTTTCCAACTTACCCATAAGCCTCAATAAAATTTCTTACTTATCAATTCAATTTTTTAGTTTAAACCAAATTTGATTATCAAAATTTTCTCAAAATTTATCTAACACCCTAAATTCCTGAAAAAATTCGCCAGCGTTTCCTTTGCGCGGCTAGCTCGGTACAACTACAAAATGGCTCTACGGCCTCCCAAATCCAAAAAGAAAACAGAAAGGCCAAGTGGCTCAATCCAAATCCCAATCAAACTTCATACCAAATTTAAATACATACCTTTTTGTCGAGCATTTCAAATTTATCTCTTGAAATCAAAAACAAATTCTCTTTTCCCTTTTATAATACCTGCATAACCTGCTTAATACTAATATCCCATCACAATATCCCAAAACATTTTATCGACTCACTTACAGATGTCAATATCCATTAACTCAAATACTTACTTAGATTATATTTGACATATCAATTTTCAATTGAGAATGTCTCATTCCTTACTTAAGCTAGTATAAGCATTTATGTGTTTCTTATATTTATTTTCATCCTATTACTTAGTTTATACCCATTCTTATTCACATTGATTTTTTCATTTCCATACGAATTCAATTTATTTTCAACTCAAATCTTTAAATTTTATTTTTCATTTAAATAATTCATGTCATTATTTTAATTAGTTTCATTCACTAACTTATTTCAATTCCTAGTTTGAAATTGGTTTGTCGTTAACAATTTTTTTTTTAAATTTCAAAATTTTTCTTACTCGCAAAATTTCCGAAAATTTTTGGCAGAGTCTCCTTTGTTTGGAGGAGCTTTTACAATTTGACAAAAGAGATAAATATATATACATCGACCCACACGGTCGGAAAAATCAAAAACAGTTCATATTTCCTATTTTTATTGTGTAGGCGTACCTTATTTAGCATTTTAAGCAAGCGGCTTATTATTTTTAGCAAATAGCACAACCAAATCCGGCCACATGGCTTCCAGGTACCTGTACTTATTCAATTTAAACCTGTAAGTACTATATATATAAGGTTTATAGCATTACACTTAAATTTAAATTGCTAAAACATCGATTATGAAACAATGCATGTGATATACGGGCATAAACATATAAATTTCACATAAAATGCACGTTAATCAATTTCCATAAACATATAAAAGGTTCCAACACTTATTACAATTGCGTATAATCAATTCTCAAACCATTCCATTTAGTTGAAGTGATTTACAACTTATACACTCATATTTAATTCATTTTAAGCAAAACAACCTCACATTCATTCCAATTGATTCCCAAATCAATTTATTTCACTTCTAATAATTCATAGAATTTTATCCAATCTCGTTTGCATCAACGATCCATTTCCTTATGTAATTCGACAATATTAGTGTGAATAAATAATTACTTAAGCTTTATAACCATTTAAATTGATTCCCACTCAATTTACACTTGATTCCATCCCATTTTTAATTTAGTCACAAACCATATATTCTCAGTTTCATTGCATTTCAATTTTATTAACCAAACTAGTCCATTCAAAACCATTAACAACTTAGGTTCCATCTCCATTACCAATTAAATTTCCTTTTTATTTTAATCTATTCACAACCATTTATTTAGCTCGACACATTCCATTTAAATTTTATTCACAATCCATTCATTTACATTCCATTCCATATTTGTTTAATCCAAACTATTTTATTTAGCTCGAAAACAAACCAAGCTACATCATTCAATAACCATTTCTCAACTTATTTAAACCACATTTCTTTATTCCATCCATTTATTTATTCAATATAGTTAGTTTATCCACATTTACTTAAACCATTCTAATAAACTCGAAACATTCTATTTTCCTTATTGTCTTAAGTTATTTCAATTCCTTAATGATTTCCAATGGTTTACAATTATTTATTCTAGAATTTCATTCCATTAATATTATTTATAACTCATCGAATTTTATTTCGATTAAAAATTTATTTTCACTTGATTTAAAACCAATCCAATATTATTTAACTTTGTTTAAGTTGAATTCAATTCAACTCTCCTTCATTTATTTAGTTTAAGTCAATTTCCTTCAATTTATTCAAATTTTATACTTAAGCTCATTTTCATTTTGCAAACAATTTCTCCTTTCAATTTAACTTGATTCTATTTTAATCCAATCTCATTTTAAATTTGCAATTTCATTTGATTGGTTATCATAGAATTTAACTTCCCAGATTCAACTCATTCAATTTATCATAAAGCCATTTCCAACTTATTTCCACTGATTTAGATTTTAATTGCAATTCATACCATTACTATTTTAAATCCATTTCCATTTTTTTCTTTTAATACATTCCCAATTATATTTAATTTGATAACACTTCAAGTTAAATTTTAATTAATAACTCAAGTTCTGATTTCACCATTCACATTTTAATTTACTATCCAATTTATTAACTTACATTGCAATTTGGTTCACAAATAAATTAATTAATTGCAAGGCCACTTTCAATTATATTTTCTTCATCGACAATGTAAGTTGAATTTAATTATAACTTGAGTTTTATTTTCAAACCTCATCATATACTCACAATTCAATTTCATTAACTAATTTATTAACAAATTTGTTCTTCCTTTATTTATAATCCAATACTAGAATTTTAACTCCAAATATCACTCCATTAAATTTTCTTAGTTCAATTTAGTTTATAATTCAAGTTTGGATTTTCTTTTCATTTTCCAATTCATCAAAATATTAAATTTGGGCTTTGTATTCCATTTTAAATTTTATAAGTTACCACTTATTGTTTTATACAATTCCATTCATCATAAGCTTGAATATATTCACCTTTTATTTTTAACTCAAGCCTTCTATTTGTTTATTACCCAAGCATATTTTATTTCCATGTATCTTTAATTCTTTTATAAGTTATTCTGATTTATTGATTTCAATTCTCATTTCTTATTCAATTTACTTTCCATTTGATTATCACAGTTGGTATCAGAGCTTAGGTTGGTGATAACCTTGGCTCTGGTGGGAATTACTCATTTAAATTAGAGTCTGTAGTACTCTATAATGAGTTTGAGTGTATTAATAGATATGAGTGCGTATTTGTTAGTGAATAAAAATTGTTTTAATATTGTGTTGATTGGTTTATTGAGTGACATATGAACCTTCGTCGACACAGTCTGCGCAACTGTATTGAAGGGGTTTCTAAACACTTGAATAGAACAATTGACACGGTATTGTTTTAAATATGGGTAAATGAAATAATTTTACCCAAAAACATATTTTGATATAAAGAAAGTTTTTAAAAACTATTTAGCTACGATATGGTTGCTTGGATGTTAATTGAATATTAGGGATGATAATATTGAAGTATTATCATTATTAAGTGAAAATTTTACTAGAAATTAAAATATAATTAAAAGTTTAAGGGATAAATTTATTATAGAATGAAATTTATAAATATGAATTATAGATGTAAATTATATTTAAAAATATAATTAATTGGGAATTTGTATAAGCATAAACTATACAAATGCATTTTAGTTAAAATTTGAATAAAAATGAGAATGGATTAAAATAGTAATGGTTTGAATATGTAAATGAAATCCAATAAGGGAAATAAAGTGGATATGTCTTTGGAATCAATTGAGTTAAGTTGAGTATAATAGAGTAAAATTGGCTGGTGAAATGAAAATGAGCTTAAGTATAAAATTGAATTGGAATAAACATTCAGCTGAATTATTGAATGAAATTAAATTTTTACCTGAATAACTGGGAAATAAGTTGGATAAGAATTAGATTGAGTTAAATAAATCAGAATAACTTGTAAAAGAATTAGAAATCCATGAAATAAAAATATGCTTGGGTTATAAATAAGCATAAGGCTTGAGTTAAAATAAAATAAAAAAAGAATATATTTGAGCCTATAATGAATGGAGTTGTGAAAAAAATAATTGGTGACTTCTAAAATTTGAAAAGTGAGATACAAATTCCAAAATGAATATAGTTGATGTTTGGGGAATAAAACAAAAATTCCAAACTTGAATTATAAACTAAATAGAACTAAGAAAATTAAATGGAGTGTTATTTGGAATTAAAAGTCAAGTGTTGGATTAGAAATAAAGGAAGAACTAATTAGATAATAAAATTAGTTAATGAAATTAAAATTGTGAGTTTATGATGGAGTTGGAAATAAACTCATGTTATAAATAAAAAATTTGATTCAAATTGTTGATGAAGTGAAAGTAATTGAGAATGAACCTGGATTGTGAGTTAATAAATTTGATGGTAAATTAAAGGTGAATAATAGAATCAGAACTTGAATTATTAATTAAAATTAGACTTGAAGTGTTAACAAAATAAATATAATTGAAATGGATGGAATAAAAATGAGAATGGATTAAAATAGTAATGGTTTGAATATGTAAATGAAATCCAATAAGGGAAATAAAGTTGATATGTCTTTGGAATCAATTGAGTTAAGTTGAGTATAATAGAGTAAAATTGGCTGGTGAAATGAAAATGAGCTTAAGTATAAAATTTGAATAAATTAAAGTAAATCGACTTAAGCTGAATAGATGTAAGAGAGTTGAATTTAAATCAACTTGAACTAAGTTTAATGATATTGGGTTGGATTTAAATCAAGTGAAAATAAATTCAAATCGAAATAAAATTCGGTGGGTTGCCGATAATATTTAATGAAATGAAATTCTTAAATAAATAATAGTAAACCATTTAAATTGTTACAGAATTGAAATAAGTAGGGACAATAAGGAAATGGAATGTTTTAATTAATAGAATGGGTTTAAATGAAGGCGGATAAGGAATGAAACCCTATTGAATATATCTAACATTGAAATAGTTATTGGATGAAATAGCTTGGATTATCTTTGAGCTAAATAAAATAGTTGGTATAAATAAATATGGAATAAAATGTTAATAAATGGATTGTAAATGAAATTTAAGTGGAATGTATCAAGCTAAATTAATGATTGCGAATGAATTAAAATAAAAGGGGAAATTAAATTGGTAATGAAAAAGAACCTAAATTGTTAATGGTTTTGAATAAATTAGTTTGGTTAATAAAATGAAATGCAATGAGAATGAGAATATATAGATTGTGAATAAAATTGAAAATGGAATAGAATGAAGTATGAATTGAGTTGAAATCAATTTAAATTGGTTATAGGACATAAATACTTTTTATTCACCTAAATCTCGTCAAATTGCATGGAATAAATTGTTGTTTGTTGTAAATGGGGTAATTAAACATTCTATGAGTGAGAGTAGTAAAATAAATTGATTTTGAAAGCAATTGAATTAAATATGAGCTCAGTTTGCTTAAAAATAAATTAAATGTAAATGATTGAGCTTAAAACCATTTTAAATTGATGAGGTTGTATACGAATGGATTGAAAACCATTCAAATTGCATAAAAATGGTTTATAAATAAATTGGAACAGTTGAATTAACAGGGAAATTGTGGAAGTTGCTTATGGAAAAATGTTTGGTGTGAATTTCTTTTAGAATTCATATGTTATAACTATTGCAAGTAAGTGAAATGTGTTAAACTTCTTATATTTGGCACTTACAAGTTTAAACTGAGTAAGTACAGGTACCTGCAAGCAGTGAGGCTGGATTGGGTTGTGCCATATGCTAAAAATAATAAGCCGCTTGCTTAAAATGCTAAATAAGGTACGCCTACGCAATTAAAATAGGAAATATGAACTGTTTTGGTTTTTCCGACCGTGTGGGTCGATGTATATATATTTATCTCTTTTGTCAAATTACAAAAGCTCTTCCGTACAAAGGGGACTCTGCCAAAAATTTTCAGAAATTTTGGGAGTTAGAAAATTTTTGAAAATTTATGGAAAATTTTGTTAACAACTAAACGGTTTAAAACTGAAAATTTAAAATAAGTTAGTAAAATGAGACTAACTAAATTAATGATATGAATTAGTAATAAATGACCAATAAAATTTATATATTCAGAGTTAAAAATAAATTGAATTCATATGAAATAAAAGAATCGTATTGAATAGAATTAGATATAAACTGAAGTAGTAAGATGGAAATAAATATCAGAAGCGTATAAAATTCTCGTACTAACTTAAGTACGAAATGATGCATTCTCAATTGGAAATGGAATATTGCAAATACATTCTAAGTTGATATATGAATTAATAAATATTGACATTGGTACGAAAGTCAATAAAATGTTTTTGGAATGTTGTGATTGGATATTAGTACTAAGCAGGATATGCAGGTATTATCTAAAAGGAAAAGAGAGTTGGTTTTGATCTCAAAGATAAATTTGAATTGCCCGACAAAAAGGTATGTGTTTAAAATTGATATGAAATTTGATTGGGATTTGGATTTGGATTGAGCCACTTGGCTTTTTGTTTTGAATTTGGGAGGCCGTAGAGCCATTTTGTAGTTGTACCGAGCTAGCCGCGCAAAGGAGACGCTGACGAAATTTTTCGGAAATTTAGAGAGTTAGAAAATTTTTGAGAAAATTTGAAAGTTTAAAACTTGGTTTTGAATTATAATTTGAATTGTTAAGTACGTAATATGGTTTGGGACTTATGATTAAGTTGAAAGGTTAAGAAAGGGATTAGTGTATCATTGATAAAAAGATTTATTGGTAAATTGATAAAAACTATTTGGAGTTGAGAAGATAGTTAATGGGATATAGATCATTCTTCCTAACTAGTAATTTCGAGGACGAAATTCTTTTAAGGGGGGAGGAATGTGACGATCCGGAATTTTCAAGCATTTAAAATTGGAACATTTAATTGATTTTAAATATTCAATAGAATAATTTTTAATTTGAATTACGTATATCATAATTTATTTGATAATTGAATTATTAAATTAAATAAGTGAAGTTGGGTAAATTGTTGAATCTGGAGTTTTAAGCCTGTTAAAAACTAATTTAATGACTGATAAAATTTATATCGATAATATGGAAAATAGTAAAGTGTTAAAATTGATTTTGGAAGTGTTTTGTTCGGTTTCGAAATTTAAATCGTTTAAATTGAATTTGAAAATAGCCTTCTGAGGCACAGTCACGGATTTCAACGAAACTAGTTCCATTGGGTCCGTAATATTGGATTATTGCCGGATTTCAAGTTTCATAATTTTTGGAATTATAGTGTGATCGTATGAGGTAAAAACACTTCGTAAATAATTTATCGTTCTAGTATAAAATATCCTACATCTTATCATCGGTCAAAATCTTTCCTATCAGCCGACCTGTACTGCCTATACCTTCTCTAGCACGCTCTCCTCTTTTTATTCTTGCTCTCTTCCTTTTCGCAGAAGCTCGTTCAAAATTATAAAAGAAAGAAATTTTTGTAATTGCAGAACACAGAAAAAATAGCTACAAAATCTTTCCTCCTTCATGTCACAGTTCGTAATTCACGAGCCCCTTTCCCCTTCGTTTTAGAAAAAAAAAACAAATTTGATGAATAATGGCCGCCCCTCCATTTTAAGAAAACCGAAATCAAAGCTAAATAAATGAACCAACAAGGTTCGTTCGAATCAGTAAGAAAAAAAATCAAGCAAGGTTCTTGTTCAATCATCAGCGATCGCATCGAGTTCGATGAGGCCAGAGCATTCGAAATCACTCGAATTCAACGAGCTTGTGAACCTAGGGCGAAGATTGGCGATTGAGGCGTCGTTCGTTTTGATGGGGTTAACGCAGTTCGATTGCTCAAAGCCGATGTCATAGTAGGCAGCATGGGTTTCGATCTCGTCGCAGAGGCGGTTGGGGGCGATGATGGTTGGATGGCAGCTCGAGTTATTTTTGCGGCGGCGATTTGAGGTTAGGTTCGTGGCAGGTAGACGTCGCGATCAAAAGGGGAACGCGAAGGCGACTTGAGTCAATCCAACTGAGGTAAACGTTGCAATTTATTCTTGAGTCAATCCAGCTGAATAGATCTATTAAATTGATTACTTTAACCCTATAATTTCTGTAATCGAATTAAGTATAAATTTCCGTAATCGTATAAATATATAGATCACTACCCTAGAACATTAACTCAAGGGTATCTGATCGCTTCAGGAATATTGGATTTATAGTTAATTTATCAACGGTTCCACCATCAGAGCGGTATCATAACCCTTTAAAATATATATACCCAAATTTAAGTTCCTTTTCCAACCATTACCCAGTCGCCACCTTCACATATTAATTTGATAGTCAAGTGTATACGAATTTGAATATGTATATATATTTGTATGGTTGTGTGATTAAGATCTTGCAATGGAAAGTGGGAAATTTTAAAGGGTAAAAGAATTTAGATAAAATAATATTTTTATGAAATTTTTAGTGTAAAACAAAAATCACTGGTTAATTAAATTATCAATGAAATTTAATTGTTCAATCTGTTCAAATATTAATAAATTGTATAAATTACTTATACAAGGTCTATAAATCGAGAAAACAAGAGAGATGGATCGGATTGCAGAGTAAAGGTCAAAGGTGAGTTAATCTCACTCAGTTAAATTTAAATTTGAATGATTACATTTAAATAATTGTTTGAAATGGTTGAATTGATTCATGTGCTGTGGCGTGGTATTTATTTGGAATTTGTATTTTTATATTATGCTAACATCTGTGGATGCAGGAAAAACAGGTTGGAGGGATCCAACTGGACCCCTCAACTTTTATTTAAATTATTTAATATTCTCTGCTCTGGTTATTGAATATTCTATGATGCATTAAGTGGAAGTATTGAATGCTATGGTTTGGATGATATAATTGAGAATAATGAATTACCAAAAATATAAATGTGATTTTTGAATGAAAATGAAAGAAGTGAAATTGCAAGCGAAATAATTATAGAATAAATTTAAGAATGACTTGGAAAAGAAATAAAATAACTTTAAAATTTTTAATAAGTGAATCCTGAGGATGAAAGGGGAAAATTTGAATAAACAGTTGATGAATTTTAAAATTCAGTGTTATTATTTAAAAGAACAAAACATTTATCTAAAAGCTAATATTTGAATTATTGGAAGAATAAAGGAAAAAGTTGGAAAAATCTGGAATTTTTATATTTCAGTTAAAAGTTTTAAAATCAAATGAAAATAATAATAACAACAATAATTAAGTCCCTACTTAATAAATTTTGAAATGAATTAAGTAATTGTAGAAATTTATTTTAAATGGGATAAACTTGAAATCAATTTGGGAAAGTTGATTTAAGTGGTTGAATTTGGATATTCTCCCTGGATAACCAAGTACGTTTTCATAGTAAATTTTTAAATATAAATTACTAGTTTTAAATTTGTTTTAAAAGGTATGTTTTGAATATTTTTTTATATCTATAGTCTAAAGTAAGAATTTTCTCAAATCTATTATAACAGGAATTACTTAAAAGTGACTTAATATTTTGTTTTTAGAAGTATAAATCTAGTTTTATATTTATTAAATAATCTTATTTTCAAATGTTCATATAGTATGGTATTTTAAATAAATTATTGATGTAGTTTTAACTTACATGTTATAAAGTATATTTCAAAGTAAAAGGTTTAAATTATTTTAAAAATCTAATTTGTGCTTGGTGATTTCGGAGGAGATAGAAAATATTTGGGAAAGTTTATTCTGAAAGGAAAGGTGGTTTGAAACTGTTTTCAAAGGATTGAAAATAGATATATATCTCATGAAGATATTTTTGAAGTTAATAAATAATTTGGAAAATTATTTATTGTGTGATGGATGTTGTGAATCTTAATTGATAGTTAAATAACCGACTATCAATATTAGCCAAATGCGTTGATCGTTTCGAAGAGACCGGGATCGAGATTTATTTCTCGAAAACCACTTCGATCCGGTTTGTACGTTTCGTGTAAACGATTTGGATTCGAAGATGGAGCAGTGAAGTGCAAGGGCTAATCGCTACTAATCCCGAGGATATTTCCAAAATGGATGTAGTAGGAATAGTGCCTTCGGTTCCGTTCGAACCCGGAACGGACTTGTATGGATGAATGCTTGCGAAACATCGTCAGGTGGGCGATGGGCATTCCAAGTGAAACGTTCTAAAAGGTAACGCTTAGCCTCAAGCCTCATCAAATGGGAATGACTGAAAATCAGGGGATATACAGCAAGGTTAGGTGGGTCATGCCTAAGCAGGACAAGATAATTCCCCTGTCTAGATGTCCCTTATATATTTCGGCTTAGTGGGTGGTTGGTCGCGCCAACCACGGGGTTTATCTTGTTCGGGACTGTTCAGTAAGGAATGGTTCCGGCCTTGTGTTGCAGGGGATGAAGGAAGTAATCCTCGGTACGGTGATCTAGGCCCCGTACTGCGACAGGTGGTACCCCAGTGCCTAGTCATTGTTGGAAATCCATTCTCCCTACGAGCCTTGTACGAGTTTTGTTTGTATCACCCACTTTTGTGGCTTGTAGCTGGAATTTAATGAATGTAACAATTTCGGCTATTTTATAAGTATTTGTATATAGACCCTATTATAATATCAGAGGATTTCTATAAAAATTGTTTTAGCTATCGTAAGGTAAAAACCCGACATGTTTATTTGTGGCGTGGTCTTACGAGATGCTTTTGTTTTAGCTCTGATACCAGCTGTGACGACCCGACTTCCTACGCCTAGAAAGTCGTGTCATCAATAAGAAAGAAAGGGGTAGAAATAGAAAAGAAAAGAAAGAAAGAAAGAAAGAAAGAATAACAACATCAGAATCTCACAGCGGAATGGAATAAAATATAATATATCAACATAAATATTACATAGCTATATATACATCAGAGTTAAACAATATCATACAACATGACTATCGTATACATATCTGTCAGAACATACATCTCAAATACATCATAAACTAACTAACACAGCGGAACTATATAGATATATATGTCTACAACGCTGAAGCCTCCTGCTTCATTGCTCCTCCAGAAGTCGTCAAAGCTAACCTGAATCCCTTGGCTACCCATAAAAATTTGGGTACCCGAAAGTTTATGAAAACACTGTGACGTCCTAGGCTTTTCAACCACCAGCAACGGCTCACGACCGGTAGGCTTTTCAACCATCCCAGCCCCGCTGTGGCTCACAGTGATACCTCGAATTTGCTTTTACGGCCACCCTCTCGAGTCGCAACCAACCCCGCAAGACCTTATACTATCCCCGGGGGCATGTAGGGGTAAGAGTCTCCCGTTCGCCACCTAACGCAAAGCGAGAACCCCCTATCACGTTGTAATGTAGCAAATTCGATCCCGGTCTCTTCGAAACGATCAACGCATTATCCAATATTGATAGTCGGTTATTTAACTATCAATTAATATTCACAACATCCATCACACAATAAATAATTTTTTTTTTCCAAATTATTTATTAACCTTAAAAATATCTTCACAAGATATATTTCTATTTTCAATCCTTTTAAAAAAAACAGTTTCTAAACCATTTCTTTCCAGAATCAACTTTCCCAAATATTTTCTATCTCCCCTGAAATCACCGAGCACAAAACTAGATTTCTAAAATAATTTAAAACACTTGACTTTGAAAAATACTTTAAAACATTTAAGTTAAAACTACATCAATATTTTATTTGAAATACCATACTATATGAATATTTAAAAATAAGGTTACTTAATAAATATAAAACTAGATTTATACTTTTAAAGACATAATATTAAGTCATTCTTTAAACAATTACTAATATAATAAATTAAGAGAAAATACTTACTTTAGAATTTAAATATTAAAAGTAGGAAATTTTCCAAAACTTGCTTTTTTAAATCAATTTTAAAACTTTTAACTTATATTTAAAAACTTACTTTGAAAACGTACTTGGTTATCCAGGAAGAAGATCCAACTTAAATCACCTAAATCAATTTTTCCAAATTGATTTCAAATTTATCCCATTTGAAATAATTCTTTACTTAATTCATTTCAAAATTCATTAAGTATGGACTTAATTTTTGTTATTATTATTATTCTTCATTTGATTCTAAAATTTTTAACTGAAATATACAAATTCCAGATTTCCCCCAATTTCTTCTTATCCTTCACTAGTTTAAATATTAACTTTTAAATAAATGTTTTGTTCTTTTAAATAATAACACTGAATTTTAAAATTTCATTAACTTCCTGTTTATTCAAATTTTCCTTTCTATACTCACAGTTTATTTATATAAAATTAAATCAGATTATTTCTTTCCAATTCATTCTTAAATTTATTCAACTTTCCCTATATTTATTTTACTTGAAATTTTACTTCCTTTATTTTTCTTTCCAACACCCAAGTTATATATTTTCCTGGAAATTCATTCTACCCAATTATCCAATCAAACCATAACATTCCATATTTCACATAATCCATCATAAAATATCAAATCATCGTAACAGGGTAATTTAAATATTTTAAATAAATGTTGAGGGATCCAGTTGGATCCCTCCAACCTTCTTTTCCCTACATCCATAGACGTTAGCAAAATATAAATATTTTCACTTTAAAATGAGGGGAATCAATCATTTCAAGGTGTAGTATATACTACTATATAACACAACAACCAATTCAACCATTCAAACCATTATTTAAATTTAATTATTTAAATTTAAATTTCAACTGAGTGAGATTAACTCACCTTTGGCCTAAGATTTGCAGTCTATTTCCCAACTGGCTTGCTTCTGTGATTTAAAACCTTGTATAACAGTTATACGATTCATTAATATTTTTAAATAATCAAACTAATTAATTACCATTATTAATTTGGGTTAACTAATAATTTAATATCAAACTAATTTTCCTATAACAAATATTTTTGGTAACTTAAATTAATTAATCATCCTAAAATTATTATTTTCTCTTTAATGATTAATTTTAGTAACCAAAATTTATTATCGAACTCTATCTGCTAAATTAATTTCTTTCCGGTAAAACAAAATGATAATTATTATTACAAATCAAAATTAATTTTACTGTAAATCTCTCCTTTTTTTTCTCTGTACTGAGTACATACAAATATATACATATAAATCAATTTTGATTAAAACAAAAAATTTAAATTATACCTCACAGCGTTGCGAATCCACGTGCCACCATCTCGAGCTCGCCACCTTCACTCAACACCCTACCGCTTTCAGTCGAAGATTCCAGCCTTGACGTGAATCGAATCGCCGCCTCATTCGGCTTCCTCCATGCTGTCGCGATTTTCATCATCGCTTGCCACACACCAGGTCGCGAACGCAACCATTCCAAATGCAGCAAATCGCGCTTCCCGCCCCCCAAATTCTCTCCACCTCCAAGTCGCGAAACACCACGAGCTTCATGAAACTTCCCACCCTCATGCGTGAATCCACTCACGCACACAATCGCGACCTCATTCATCTTTTTTTTTGAATGGTTTCGATTTAGATCTGGAAGAAGAAAAGGAACGTGCGAACGGAAGAAAAGAAAACAAAAGGAGGGTAGCATGATTTGCTTTCAATTACTTCGTCCATTAATTTATAAACTAACTGTCTTGGGTTTTTTTTTTCAAGACGAAGGAGCTTTTGATAAAAAGTGACGAACGATGGTGTAAACTGGAAGATAAAAGAAGCGTGCTGAGGAATGGATAAGGTTGGCGTATAGAAGAAGCTTAATTAATTAAATTTCATTAGTTTATTATAAATTAAATTTTCGGCACGTTTATATATCGCACACTCACATACTAATTCCAATCAATACGAAATTTGAAATCTGATAACAGTTCTAAATTACGGACTCAATGGAACTGGTTTCGTCAAATTCCGAGACTGTGCCTCGGAAGGCTATTTTTAAATTCAATTTAAACGATCAAATTTCAAAACTAAACAAACCACTGCTAATTTCAGTTTTACATCTTCTATTATCTTCAGTGTTATCAATATAAATTTTACAAGTCTTCAAATTATATTCAACAGGTTTAAAACTTCAGATTCAGCATTTTGCCCAACTTCACTTATTTAATTTAATAATTCAATTATCAAATAAATTGTGATATTCGAAATCGAAATGCAAGATAAAATTAGTATACTGAATATTTAAAATCAATTAAATATTCCAATTTTAAATGCTCGAAAATTCCGGGTCGTCACAATTGGTTGAAAAAAGTTTGCAGTCTAATTGATTTATTAGTTTAGAATGGTTGTACGTTATATTACATCGTTCAGTCCTTGAGGAATTTCGAGGATGAAATTCTTTCAAGGGAGAAGATGTTACACCCTATAGTTTTAACGATAATTAATTAAAAAGAAATCAATTAATAATTAGTACGATCGAAAATTAGAAATTTTTATAAATATTAGAGTTTGGCTACTAAACGTGCATCATTGGATTCGTGGTGATTTTGATCAATTTTCATATATAAAGTTTTTCGGTTGAATTTAAATAAAGACGATATTAACATTTGAAGCTTTGGAATCAGAAATAATTATATAATTAAGGAAACTAAAGTAATAAAATAACATTAATAACCGTCAGTTAGATTTTACAGACAGTTAACATTAGCTTAAATGTTAAGAAATATGTGAACGGAAATAAATATGAATGATTGGTTAGACAAGTATCAAATAAACAAAATAAACCAACACACCTAATTCATAGTTTAAAAGGCACACGTTCGACCAACAATGCATCATGGACGACTGGTGCGTTCGACTTGTCGGGCTAGTGGTCGACCGTGGGTTGTTTGAAATCGACAACAAACAGAGGTTAGAACGGCCCGGATTTACATCGGTTTAATCAAATGGCTAGCATTGATTTGAACCCTTATAAATATAGGCCTAGACCCTCTTTTCTAAAATCGTATTTTTGGAGCAATGTCGCAACCCTACCATTTTCTCTTCTCCTCTTCAAAGTTCTAAATTTTTAAAAATAGTTCTAGTTTGTACATATACACAATTGGAGATTTATAAAAGATGATAGAGAATAGGACCGCAGTCAAATCAAATCATCAAACGGAGGTAAAATGTAAATTCGGTTCTAAACAATAAATCAAATTCCAAATCTCTTTTCTAATCTGGATCTCTGACAAATCTATATATCCTTGCGATGTATAGATCCAGATAGGGAAGAGAGTCAAAGTGGAATAATAGGGATTAGATCTAAAGATTTAGAAAGCCAAAAAGGTTAGTGGAAAATTACATATTTTTTAATAATATTGGATTTATATAGTTATAAATATATTTAATTAATGCCTAGATATAAATCACGAATTGGATATTTAATTTTATGCACATAATGATAATTGAAAATATGCCTATATGCTATGGAAAACCCTAAACTTGGTGGATATTATGTACGCATGGATTTGGAAAGTTAGGGGCATAAATAGTCCCTGGATCTATAAATAACTTGTTAATGTAATCGTATTGGGATTCCAGATTTGGTTAGATTACATTAATTATTGAACATAAATTAGAATTGATTATAAATTAAATTAGGATTAGGAATTACTTTAGTACATTGGAGTGAATTGAGTAACAATATGAATTTCTATAAATTGTCTTGAATTACAAATAAAAGTGTATTCACTGAAATAAAAAGGAGTGTAAGCAAAAAGGAAGAGCGTACAAAATGAGGAAATCGCCCTATTTTGTACCGCCTATTCCAATAGAAAAATAAAAGATAATTCCTTGTTATTTCACATACAACACAAGTCCTCTATTAAGTAATTTATAGAGAATTGTAGTGTTAAAAATTTCCATGGGGGAAAGAAGTAATTCCAATTTATTGGTATAAAATTCCTTAAGTTTAACTAAAACAATGTGAGTATGCATAACATCAACAATTTAAATGGAAAACTAAAGTATATAATTTAATATGGTGTGGAAAACAAACGGTAAATAAAGAGGATACAATTAAACAAATAGGGAAGTAATAAGCCTAAAAAGACAACCAAAGAGAGATAGCAATCAAAAAGGAAACAAGAGATTTCATCCAATAATGGGAAATGAAAGTGAAATAATAAATAACTCTTATGTCAATAAATTAGAAATGGATAGCAAATGATAGTAAACAAGAATAAATCAGAAGTAAGTTATGTAAGACTTATTCAACATCAATGATTGAAAGTAAAGAAAATAATAATTAAATGAATGTTTACAAATTGAAATATATGTTATGACAAGCGTGAATTATGGGATATGACCCAAATACCTAAATTAAGTAAAAGACCATACAGTCATTAGAATGGGCTATAATGCGACGTTAGTGGTGCTAAGTATGTTCTATTATACTTTAATATTTCACTATGAGTTATACTGATAGTGCTATAATATACATTTAATTCATTATTTATAGGATACCAAACCAACGATCCATACTTTGGCGGAGTTGGGTTTTCGATTTAGTGAAAATTCAATCCTACTAGGGTGTGGGCTGGTACATTTGGTATCAAAGCTTAGATTAGTTAATTTTGAAAAATTAGGGAATGAGGAAAGTACATATTTGTATTTTTTCTATAAATATAGATATATTACACGCCAAATCCTATAAATTTCGACTGTAGAGTAGTTGCAACCACATACCAAAATAAGGATAAACTGATTATGAGTCTGAATAATGGAATAAGTTGAAGATATACACCTATCCCAATTACTTCATGGAAAATAAGTCTTATGGAAAGGCTTTGACATAAAAAGAGTATGGGCCAGCATATGGAAGGTCCTTAATCCAGGCAGTACGAGACTCCCAAGTTGGGCTCCGATGGTCCAATGATTGCAAATCCCCTTATGATTCCAATAGGTCTAGATAATGGGAAAATAAGAATCCATATATTATAGAATCTAGAAACAATTTAATTCCGAAAGAAAGTGTGAAATAGTCACTCCAAGGTAATAGGCTGATTTTTAGTAATTGGGAAAAAGAGATAAGTCAATATGTTGAAGAAGAAGTCCAAAAGAAAGGATAATTAGAAATCCACTCTAAATGCAACCCAACAGAAAATTGTTTTACAAGTTGAGAAAAATATATCGGCAATATATTTAGAAAGAAGACGATAATAACAGGTAAGTAAATATTTGGTTTTGAAAGAAAAAATATTTATATAATAAAGGTTCTAGTGGATATATATATATATATATTTATTTATATCTAACGTTAAATCAAAAAATTTCCACAAATGGTTTTATGAAAGCTATTTGTTTGAAAATATATGGAGTATTTATAGCTCACTAGTTTCTCTGTGAAGAAAGAAAATGTTAAAAATCTTAAATTATTTTAGGGGTGAACAATGGGAAGTGGTACTAGTTTTAAATGGGGTAAATAATGATGGAATAGGAGACTTAAAACCTGATGGTAGGATTTAAGGAAAAAGCGGTGGGAGAATGCATCATAATAGGTAAACCGATGAGCAGCACAAAGAAACCGTAGCTAAGAGATTTTAAATAAACGTTCAGTTCGGCCCGAATTAGGTCCAAGTTTAATCTAGCCCAAATTAGTCGTAAGCGGTCGACCTGGTTTTCCCCATGGTCGACCGCCGTACCCTAGAGGTAGACCATTGGTGTGTAAAATCAATATATATCATCGTTTAGCCGCATCACTTCATTCGGCCACCCAAACTATTAGCCGCGGCCAAGACTCCAACCATCACATCAGCCACCATCGACCATAGAGCGACTGGCCTTAATTGTCTAGCTCTCAAGCAGCGCCAATTTTTCCCTCTCTTTTAGAACCCGGATCTACCTCAAGTCCATAATCTATAGCATCTCATCATAGCAGTCTCATCGACCGACATCCATGGCTGACTCAACAAAAGATGCGTTGTGTCGTATTAGTGAAAAAATTGTTAAAAGTTATGAGGAATCCGGGCATTTCAAGTTTCTACAAGGACAACCGGTGGACTTTCGAGATCTCATTGCTTTCGGATTGGAGAATCAATTCTCTACTACTGCATTGTTAATTTCTATGCCCTGACATGTTTTGGTATATATGCTATTCGAGGAGCGTGCATCTATTTGGTGTTAATTTAGAATCAATTTTGAAGAGTACAAGGTCACCTTTTCTTTTAAAGTGAGTGGTGCGAAGATTAGGATGACAGACATGCAGTTTGGTGGAATCCTATATACCAGAGCTATAAGAAATGATTTTGAGGACATTGAGATTATCAAGGCTGCCATACTTGACCAAATCTCTCTACTTGGGTCAAGGATCTGGCATTTAGATCGTTTATGGGACTTAGTTCGTCTTACCGTACACATTATTCAATATAACGCCATCCCTAAGATGGGGAGTTATGATCAGATTTGTCCCTCATCCAGAAAGCTACCTATGCTATTATAGATGGCATCCAGGTGAAATTGGCCAGAGTGATTATTGCTCATTTTGCCGGGATAGGAGAAGTAGGGACTAGGAGGAGCTCCATCCCATATCGTCGTCTTTTCACCGCCTTCTTCAGTTAGTATGGGTTAAACCTCAAAGGTGAACCAACGTAGAGTGATGTACCCTAGTTTGTGGACAAGAACTCTCTTTAGAGGACAAGGACCGAGGAGCTTTAAATATACCAGAATAACTAATCTTTACAATGCCATGAAAACACAAACTAGTCTAATCATCCCTGAACCTGAAATATCTCAGATTGACTCAAGTATTTTATAAATAACACACTGCTAATACTATATCTAAAAGGTAAATGAGAAATATTTCTCATAATTATATGCACGGTATAATAGTACTATCATAAGCAACACCAAAAATCTCAAGAATAGCATCAACCAAAAACCACGCATAGGAAAAATTGTCATCATCCATATAAATCAAGTCAAGCAGTAAAACCAAGAAATGATTTCTAATATATGAATCATCCATACATAAAATCATCCTCAATATATAAAAATAATCAAGTAAAATAAGGCAAACACAACAATGCTTCAAAATATATTAAATAGACATTCTCGAGTTTGTCAAACTCATACAAATGACATAGTTGGCAACATGCGCCTGTGTAATTATAATTGGTGACACATGCCTAAGAAGGATATAAGGATTGATCATACTTTGGACATAGTCTTTGGTATAATCAAAGGTCATCATCTCAAGTAGAAATATAAATAGTATATGTATATCTACCACAAAGAGGAACCGAACGAGACACTGATATCACGTCTGCTTGTTCTAGGAGACACACATGTGTTTTTCTGACATGACTCCTACACTCTTCAGTTACCTCCCTTTAGTGTCGTGACTAAATTCACGTTTGTGCTCGTCAATGCGAGGACTCTACATGGTCACGACTCGATAGATGCCCTAATCGTAACTGACTATTAGCCTACGTGACACAGGGACAAATGCATACAGTGATATCATACAGCTATAAATATACAATATCATCATTTTGGGGTATGGCCCCCCAATCAAGCCACCATGCCTAATCCTTTTCAGTCATGAATCATAAAGGACGTTGGACAAAGATAGACAGAACATAGTATCTATACTCAATAGCTAATACATAACTCTAAATATATGTTGACACACGACTCTATATATTGGCTGACACATAGCCATATAAAATTGCTAAAACACAACCATATAAGTGGCACACCATAGCGAACCACATTACACATAAAAAATCCCCTTTGTGTAACACAAAATCTATTCTCACCATATGAGTGCCATCTACTTATAATGAATAATCAAAAAAATATCACAATGGCATCCTATACCACCGTGTGATACATAAATGTTTATTCACTGCTTAGAAATTACATCCAATCTCCACAATATTCAACATAACAAGTACAAAGAATAACTCAAGAAATATTAACAAAAGTCTCACATAAAATGGTGTTATAACCGTTTATTCAGATCCTCATCGATAAAGTGAAAACAATCAAAATATTCAAATATAAATTAAGAAAGATGTTATATCTATAAAAATGTAATAAAACTTCTTAAATCAATTTTGTATTCTGAAATAATAAGAACCTTCAAAAAATATCTCATATATTGAATAATACATTGACTTTATTTATATAATCCCCAAATCAAGATTTAAATACCAAAAAATCACTTCCAAACCTTTACTTACATATTTTAAAACGCTCGAGATCACTTTACAAATCAAATATCCTTTATAGTTTTTCCTCAATTTGTTAATAGAAATTCACTTTGCCTAATTTCATGTAAAAAGAAGTTGAATTGAGCGTAAAAGTATTTAAATCGTAAGTTTGTAATATTTATTTATTCCGTTGTTTTAGTATAAAATAAATTGGGTTTGGATTCTATTTTATACAATATGTTAAATGAATTATGAATATTGGATTGTACATTTGTTAATATGGAAACGAGACTATGTAATCTTTGAAGATTTGACATTTAAGTGCTAGCCTAGGGATATTCTTTGTATGCTTAGAAATTTCCTAGGTGCGTATATATATATATATATATATGTGTGTGTGTGTGTGTGTGTGTGTATAAGCGTAACTAACGTATTAATTACGTGGTTAATAGGATATTAATTATCATTGAGTCCCCCTCAGGCAAGCAATTAATTGTAGAGGCGAAATAACAACTTTCTCAAAAGGCTTTAAAAATGGATATAGTGAGATGTGTGATAATATGTTAAGAGAGAGTTATAAATTATGACTAAGTTATAGGAATGCGATGTTAGTCAAAATCACACAGAAGTCTGCCCAACTAATATGGCTACCAATAGTGTGACTTTGGGGCTAATGTGAGACATCGCCTATAATAAGTAGCTACGGATGATGCTAGGTTTTTCCCAAATTCTGTGAGAAAAATCCGACTAACTAATCTGGCGACCAGTACTTACAAATAGTCAGACTAATGTGAGACATTATTATGGGGTATAAGTCATAATATGAAGGGGTTGAAGGTATTAAGTTTGTGTGAGGGCTCGCCTCTTCCTTATATAGGAAGTAGTAAATAGTCGGGGTTAAAAGTTAGTCATGGTGGTGGATATCTTAGGAAGGGTCTGCTTCGATATGAAGTATTAAGTGATCGAAGAGATTCCATGCAATGTCAACTTGATAAGTACCGGTGAGGATTCCTCCTTGGGATATGTGTTAGATGATGGGGACCTGCCTTAAATAGGGTATTAAATGGTCGGAGTCTGCCTAGTTCTTATTAAAAAGGTATTAAGTAGCTTGGATATTATCTCTTACACTGATAGGACAATACTGACGATATATATGGCTTATTGGGTTGTAAAAGTAGCAGTTATGGAAATGGAATTTAGAAAGCCTTAGGGTTTAAAGTTGGAAAGATTTAGAATAAAGCCAATTTTCAAAAGACATATCCCTATTTTAATTATACTGCCCAAACACTATTATAGTAAGGCTCGAGATTTTTATTCACCGAACGTATGTTGTTCAGACTCCCTCCTCATTACAACACAGGATAGGAAAGGTGATGTTGAAGGCAACGATGAGAATGAAATCTTTGGCAGTGTACCTATTTATTTACTTATGTTTTTTTCTGATGCACCCATTAAATAATAATGATGTATTTTTAAAATGTTGTACTACGAATATATGACGGTTGTTATTGGTATTGTTGTGGGTTTTATAACATTTGGATTATAAATGAAATAGGTACTGTTTTTGTTATTATATTTTATCTTCTGCTAAGAGTTTTTGAATGTGTAGATAAATAGCTTATTGTATCATTATGTGTACCAATTAAAAGCTAGCTTTGGAATAGGTTTAAGTTTCGATGGGATTTTTCTAGATTGGAATTTTGGCGTGTTTCGAGATGGGTTGTTACATTTGGTGTTAGAGCTTAAGTTACTCGATCAATGAGGATATACATATGAAGGACGTACTAGTTATTTTTAAAAGTATTTTTCAAAAATCCTACTATATATAAATATGTATACTTATTTTAAACATACACAAACAAACTAGGCTAGTCTTTACTTCAACATATAATACTATCTTAGGAAATGAAGATGGAAAAGATCGCAAATCCAAAATTAATAGGGCAGTAAATGTGCAATAAATAGGGAGTTACAAAAGTTTAGAAAGGATAAAAGTGAATTAATAGGATTGATTAAAGAGATTATTAGAGTAATAATGGAAAGATAAGGAAGGCATAATAGGTAAAATCAGAATGAATACATATATGTATTTAAAAATTATCTGTTAGAGTAATAATCATTTGTTACGGACAATTGAAATTTATAGAAATAGCAAATAAACTTATTAGGTAGTAAGTATGATCGTAATTATGGTAAATTATATAGCCTTAATTATACAGACATATATTAGTGGGCCCATCTTAATACATAAAAGTAATGGGATACAAGAACCTATGTGCTGTAAACAGCTGAAAGTAAGGAATGATGGAGTAAAGGAAGAAGTGAAGAAGGAGCGGAGCAAGTTCCTGTAAGAAGGTGTACATTAATCACCACAAAAAGATAACCAAATTTTTGTAAAGATTGAGTATGGAAGAAGAAAGTTCAAATAAAAGGACAATTAAAGTCGATTTCTAAATCCAACCACGTGGGAAAGAATTTGATAAAATATTTATGGAAAATTCCTTAAAATGTTTTGAATAAGTATTTCAAAGGACATATTAGAAAGATATTGTTTGAAAAAGTAAGGGAAATTGAAATTTTTTTTTTTATAGGGAAACTGTTGTGCAGCTTGGGACTACACAGCCGACAATAAATAACGAAATGACATAGCTATGTTTCGATCAACAGGCTAGACCGGTAGTTAGAAACATAGTAGGAGATATAAAAATAACAGGTACATAGGAACAAAATAGCAAAAGAACCTAAACTGGTATAACGAAAACTAAAATACAAGGCTGGAAGACACCACTATCTAGTGTATAGGTCAAAAAGCAGCCACAACTAAAAAAACAACATCAGAATGGCAGGAAAAATCAACGATCATGCTTTGGATGAGAGACATCAGCATAAAGGCAAGAAGAAGGACCAACTCTCCCTGCAAGAGGAGCTTCGAAACTTCCCACAGATTCGATGTCAGAGAAAGCAGCACCAATCCTCATGCGAAGGGGAGGAGTACCTGCACCTGTCCAAAGTGAGAAAAAGTAAGCAATCTTCTTACAAATGTGTAATAGAGAGTGGGAAACATTCTTAAAACAATGGGATTTTCTCTCAAACCAGATCACTTAGCTGAAACTGAGAAGGTGAAGGTAAATGGAACTGCCAATAGTTGAAGAAGGAAGAGATGGAAGGAATGAAACTAAGCAAATACGCAATTGAGTTAGCCTAAAGTAGCATGAGAAGTCAGACTCAATGAACAAGTGGGAGATACTTTCAAGATCATCAGAGCATAGAACACAAGATAGATCAAGATTGATACCTTTGCAAATAAGCCTATCTATAGAGTTGATTTTTTCAAAAACAAGGAGGCACATGAAGAATTGGACACGGGAGGTGTGCTACATTTCTAGAGGCGCAAGAAGGAATAGTTTCCAACGGAGTCAGAGAAAAAGAGTACAGTGAGCGAACAGAGGATGAGTCATTAGATGCTAGACCCCAAGAGTGGTGGTCATTATCAGCTAAATAAACAATATCATGAAGCAGTCCTTGGATCGGGAGGAGCCGAGGAAGGGCTGGGCCTGTGATCGCATGGACTGGATGGAAGCACAAGGAACCCAGGTTGATGGAATCGAGGGCCGAGAGAGAACTATTTGAGACGATAGCGAATAGAGCAGGGAATGTTTGACTAATAGGCAAAGCATTATGCCAGGAGTCATACCAAAAGGAACAGGAAGCACCATTACCAATATGCACAGAGAATGAATAATTTATTTAGGGAACAAAGTGGAGGACGGTAGACCAAAAAGAGGAGGGGTCAGAGTGAAGGATACGGAAGGGGTTGGAGTTGTTTAAAAAATTTCTTAAGTCAAAAGTTTTCGACTAAAATGTTTTTGGTAAAAAAATTAGTTTTTTAAATTTAAAAATCTTTGTTTAAAATAAATTTGCTTGAGTCGAAAAGTTTTTGATTTAAAATACTTTGATAAAGGGATTTTGGTTTTCGAAATAAATGTTAAATAAAGCGTAGGTTGGACTTGATGCTTCATCATACTTCATAAATTGGAAGTTCTGTTTTTCTAAAAGGGAACAAGTGGAAATGGTACTTGATTAAAATAAGGTAAAGGGAATAGAAGGGTAGGAATGCTCGATAATGTAGGTAGGAGGAACATTCTTGCATAAGGGAATGCAGAGAATAATAATCGAAATAGGATAAGTAATCTGTTAGAAATTAATAGAATAAAAGTTTTCCTTGTATATTCCCCTTTACCTTGATTACAGTTCGAGAATATGTTTTTGGATTTTTTTAACAATTGGATGAAATTAAATGAAGATAATTAATATATGAATTGGGATAATTTTGTGAATGTTGTAGAGGATGAGAATTTTATATATACATTTTTCTATTTTGAATTTATTTGAATAAGAATAAAATATTATTGAATTTACAATGGTAATGAAAGGGAAATAAATTGGGATTGATAAGAAAAGGATTATGAAATATTATAGGAGTTTACATAAGACTTAAACAAAGTTACATTTTGAGTAATAAAGCAATACATGTTGATGTATATCTTTGGCATAATATAACATCTTGAAGTTAGAAATTTGGCATGTATGTGAATAGATTATGGTTTGAAGTCTATTAAAATAACTTTCATGTAACTAAAATACCTTTGAAATAATGAATGTCTGATAAAGGTAAATTTATTATTTAAAATGTTAATGAAGTTATAATCTTTGTAATAGGTTTAAAAGGATTTAAATTTGGAAAATAATAATAATAATAGTAATATATCACTAAAATGATAGTCAGTGAACTCTTTATAAGCATAGGCATGATTTCATAAATTAATGAAGTAATAAATGCTAATTTCGAATTTAATGCAATAAGTTTATTTGTATGAATACAATTTATTGGAAATATTTAGCATGTTGTTGAAATTTTAGTTTTATAGAGAATGGTGAAAACCAAATAGAACTTCATGGAGTGGGTAGGTGTCGGGTATCTAGGTAAGACATGCTAAAGGTTTTAGGATATGAATAAAATAGGAATAGCATGTAAAACCTGATCTGGAAATTTGAAATCAGCCTCAAATATTTAATTTTAGAATACTGGTAAAGTTGTGAAGATATTGCAGATCTATAATTGGTTGTAAATTTGGTTGCCCTAATTGACTTGGAAAGTGAATTTCTATTTTTTGATTCATTTGGTGCAAGTTCTGTGTAATTTTCATAAATTATCCAATTCCAAAATATGTATAAAAGCACATTATTTGAATTAACAAGGGATATGCCTAAAAGGAAAGAGATTTGTAAAATATGGTTATTCTTTACGATAGTCTACGCTGTCTATTTCGATAAAATAAAAGAAATAATTCTTTGTAATTTCCAACAAAGTAAAGATATCACTTTTGGTTAATTCATGGAAAATTATAACAGCAATCCTTTTTGGAAGGATAGATGTGATAAATTAAAATGTGGAAAGGAATGTTCTAGTTTAGAAATTAGTAATTAGAAATAAGATATACATACATACATGTATAATCATGCTTAATGTACAAAAATAAAAATATATAAATTGTTAGTTTACAACAGTATTCGTATCAATTATTACAAGACTAGTGTTTATGGATGCTAACTACAGATTTAATGGGTAATGAATTTCTAATTAATAAAGAATTTAAGGAATTAAATGGGGACTTATTAAAGAACTTAATATGGCATTGATGGAGGAATTGATTCGGCATAATTAGATGGATATTGAAATAAGTAAAATGGTTAAAGGTATTTAAATGAAGATTGATTAGAGAGGGTCAAATTTAAACCTTAATAAACAATTATTACAGGAATATTAACTAAAGTAATGGATGTACCACATTTATTGGAAACCTAGAAGGAGAATTAAGGAAGGTGGGTGATAGTGGAATGACATACTAGGAATGCCCATCTTATCTTAGTAAGGAGTGTTTGGACCATAGCATCATTAATGCCAATTAGTGATGAATGGCAGTTTCCAGCAAAATTTTCTTTTATGGTTTTTTAGGCTGCAATCGCTAGTTGTCTCCCTTAGGTTATAGGGAAGCATACGATATGGTATGAGGTATTTTCTTGTTTTATCATTGTGTTGATTTTTTGTAACGAACCGTAAATTTTTTAACAATTTTATTTGTTTTACTAGTTTAATTAATTGATTTTTTATGGAATTTTAAACAATAAAATTTTGAAATAAAAATTTAATATTTGGAATACGTTTGTTTTAGCACAACAACTAGTAAATTTTCATTATATAATTTGGAAGTTTATTTTTATGTTATTCTATTTCATTTTATATTAGTAAAAAATTGATGGTAATAAAATATTTTTCGAAATCTAAAATTGTCAACATGAAAAAATTTATTTAGAAAACTATGAATAAGACCGCGATATTCGTTTCACGAAATTCGAACGTTTCTAGCTCTATTTGGATTTTTCCATACGGAATAGCAGCGTTTATCGGTACCGATTATCGACTTCTGATCGGATGATCGTACCACTGATATCTATATACCGTTTTGATCGTCTTGTCATACTGATCTCTGCGGTATATTTATTTCTGTATTTTGAGATCCGATACGCGACGGAAGTAATAAACTGTTCGTTGTAACGATATCGTAAATCGTGACTTTATTCCTTCCTTCAGTTTCAAGATTTAAACGTGCTGCACAAAATAAAAATTAATTGCTCAGCTCGGTCCAAGGACTTGACTGTTGCAGTTACTTTTATTTTTATATTCATTTCAATTTATTGGTCCATTCATATTTGACTGTTTGTTTATTTCTCTGCTTCATGTCATTCAACTTAATAAAAATAAAAATAGGATGAAAGCTTTGCCACTGTTCATTTTCTCTTCATCCTACCTGAAGCCTGCACACCTTCATTATTTATCTCCATCACCACCCGAAGCCAACCAATCCGCCACTTGCCTCCTCAAACCCAGCCACCTCATCTCGGCCATAAACCATCGCCCGCTCTTCCCTCTCTCCATGCCACCGCTCTTTCACATTTCCCCACTCATGCAGTCAACCACCTCATCCTAAACCCGTACCTTCCTTCCTCCCTTCTGCTCACCAAGTCGATCCACCCTTGCACCGAGCACACAGCCACCTCCGACAATAATGAGCCACGTCGGCTTCTACAGCTACTCGAGTACCACCGCCAACCGAGCTCAGACTGCCTTCAGGTCCTCCATCTCGTATGCTTGATCAAGTAACCTTATTCATTCTCTTTATATACAGTTTGTATATAATGGCTTTCGTGTTTTGAACCTTGTTGTTTTGATTTCATTTATATATATATATATATATATATATATATATATATATATATATATATTAGTATATGGATATTATATATATCTTGTATGTTGTAGTCTGCATGTTTTACATACTAGGTCGATGCATGTGTATGTGTTAGAATATAAAGATTTTATATATATTAGTTTATTTATCAGTTTATATATGTATGAGTTTATAAAATATCGATTCTTAAATTTTATATACATAAATCTATAAAGCTGTTTAAAATGAATGGGTTATGTTGGCCTACTGATCTGTTAGACTATATACATATAGTTATATAAGACTGTTATATGAATTCGTTATGTATAAAGCTGTTTATAACATATTTTACAATGCATATAATATTTATAAAGTAGGATATATATATGTTATTGTGTCTGCATTTTTTAGCAACTATTAGTAGGTAAAGTATATAGTTATAGAAGTTGTAAATATTCTGTTGGTTTAGCTTTATGGCTAATATATATGTTGTATATATTATATGAGAGTTTTATATATTATATACAATTTGAAGTTCTATTATGTGAACCAGATTTTCTAAATATTTTACTTTTATGATTATATCAGCTTATATATTTAAACTACTGCATATAAGTTCTATTTGAACTGTTTGGATAGTGTACAAGTTATATTTACATAAAGTTTACATATTCTAGTATACATATGTTAGTCAGTTTCGTACGGTTGTTGAGGTTACTTTATTTATATTCTGGATTTAATATTAAAATTTTAAGGTGCCTATATATTAATAGTGAAGTAAGTCCATATTGGAAAATCTTATCTAGTGCCCATATATACATGTGGTGTAAATATATATTGAGTTTACATATTAATGTGTATGAATCTGTTAGTTTTCGAATTTATATATATATATATATATATCATGTTTTATGCGTTTGAATTTAATTATAAACTTTGAAATATATGTTTGAATTGATTATTTAATATATATGGATATATATATATATATAAGTATTTATCTCAAATATATTATATGTAAATATGTTTGACTTTAATATTAAGTTTAATTTGAAACAATGGATTTTTGAAATGAAGATATATATTTAATTTAATACATGTTGGAAGTTAAAATATGATTTTTACATATATAGTGGTATATCAGTTCAGCTATTCCAATTTACCTTCATCGATTCCATTCTGATTTGATTTCGTGTATCCCTTGTTATCAGCTCTGATCATCAAAATCGTGATAGGATTCGTAACTCAATTTTAATATTTGTTTCTCTGTGCGTATTCGTGTCATCTTCTTGTCTCTTTAGCCTCAAAAGGTGAGCAATCACTCACGATTAACGTTCTTATATTTATTAAATTTGATTTAAATTAAAATGACAATTGAAATATGCTGCTATTAGTTATTTATATTTGCTATAGATATACACTATCATCTATAGCTGTTCACTTGTGAAATCTGACACCATTATCTGTTATTTATATTGATGTTATATGCCTATTATATTATTTTCGTATCTGTTATCACTCTGCAAGTTCCCTGTTAGTATAGAATTTCACTATGGGTTGAAATGATACATACCCGAACGGACTTTAGAATAGGAAAAATCGTTATGTGTTGAACTGATAAACCCAAGCGATTTTCAGTTGAATTGATTTTGGGATTGTGGGTTGAAACGATATATACCCGTATATATTTAAATTGCGTATTGAAATGATAAATATCCATATCACTTGACCACATGATAGAAAATTATATATAGACACCGTAGTCTATATATAAAAATATTTTGAAATGATTTCTATGGTTTTGGAAAGAAATAAAGGGTTTTATATAAATATTGATTTCAGATATTATATAAAAGCTATTATATATATATGTATAGTCAAATTCTTGATTCAAGCTACGTATAAATTTGTTTGATATAAATAAGTTTAATAATAAAGTTGACTTTATAAAAATATGATGTGGATAAGTATTTATTTAAATTATATTTTAATATAGAGGTTATAATGACTTAAATAAATTAAGGTCGAGAAGATAGTTTTGAAATTGATTTGAAATTTTAAATTATACTCGAATATAGAAGTTATATTGATTAAAGTTGGAAGATAAATTTGAAATTGATTTGAAATTTGAATAAGAATTGAACTCAAATAAGTTTGATCTAAAATTTATTAAATTTGAGATTTTAAAGGATATGATTTTATAACTTGATCTTGGGTTAAGATGATTTAAATGAATATATCAAGTTTAAATAAATTGAAGGAGTATTCAGTTATTTGAAGTTTAAAGTTTTATTTAAAGGGTATTGGATTTATTAAGTAAATATTTCAAGTTTAAATAATAGTAAATTGGATTTGATATACATAAGAAACTATCAAACTTAGCTTTTAAATTATAGAATATTTAAAGCTTGGAGATATATATATTTTGAAAGGATTATTTGTGGTTCAAATCTGTATTTGTAATCGATATAAATTTTGAATGGTTTATTTAAGAACTAAATTGGAATTAATGATTCGAAAATTTAATAAATTTGAATTTTTTTTGAAATCGAGTTGGTGTGGAATTAATTTGTGAAATCTGAGGATTTTTTTTTATTATATATACTATTTTAATATTTAAATCAATTAAGTGAGAAGTATTATGATTTCAAAGTATTATGCTTCGAAAGTGTTTTAATTTCACGTGTTTAGTTCGAAGGGTGCTATAACTTTGAAAATACTACGATTTTAAAAAAGGATATATATATTTGAAATAGAAATGATATTGTATTTGGTTTTGAAATGGAAAAAGATATCGTATTTATATGGTTTTTGAAATGGCAATGATAATTTGGGTTTCGAACTATAAATTATTTTGAAATGACCACGTTGTTATAATAGCATTTTGTTGTTATAGACACCGAGATCCGATATGGGCATACTCTCCATCGGTACTGAAAACCACTTTAACAACCGTGTACGGGGTGGAGATTCCAGAATGAAATAGGATGGTGGAGGCATTCCTTTGAGGTATATACGTGGACTCGACTCCCGTGAGATGGCATAAGGTGGCTAAAACAGGAGCGATTGATTTGGGGCCCTTTTGATTTTGGGGGTGTAGCTCAAGGTGGGAGGTAGTAGCTGCTACGCGTTACCACCGGTCCCGAAGTGTAATTGGAATATCTACCCTAGCATTGCCTTGTTGTGCCTTGTCACCTACCCTAGCGCGCCTTGTACGAGTTTGATTTGTGTCGTACCTATGGAGTATCCTCTGGTAGCCTCCCGCTCAGGAGGTATTACGGTACTGTACAGACTATTGGCACTATTTATGTGTTAAGGGAAATATTGGGTCACTCCTTAAAGCTATTTTAAAGTAAGTTTACTTTACTTCTAGACATTATCATAATAGCGTATATTACTACATAGTAAATAGTTTAACGGATCCTTAGAGGATGGTTATCCCAAACATCCTTTAAGTTACTTGTATTTTAGTTGTTATTTCACTTGAGTTGGATTTATTGATATAAGAATGTTAATCCTGACTCGAGTGTTTTGTGTTTTGCTTTACGCTCAGGTCAGACTAAGAAATACAGCTTTTGAGACTCACATTTGGAGTTGGAGTTTCGCTTGGAGATCCAGCTATCTATCCAGCTTTCAGATATTCAGTTGATTCTAGTGATGTATTATGATCTTTTATTTGACTATTGTATTTGAGACTTCTATTGTATCCTATTTAACTCTGATGTGTATATAGTAGCTTCATGAACTACTATCTTTTATTTCCGCTGCATTTATTACTCTATGTCTGTGATTAATTTATTTACTGTATGTTTTGAGTTTTGCCAAATTTAAATTACAATTCGGTATTTTGAACAATTCAAGTCCGACATGTGTGGACGCGAATGGACCATAATAGCGGGTCGTTTCATTTTTACGAATGGATTAAACTGCTTGATAAAAAAAAAATATTGAGAGGCAATGTAAATAAGAAATTTTTATAATGACACTTAACTAGCGATAAACTATAGGTAAGACTCGAGTTAATGAGGAAATTAGGCCAGCAATCAGAAATAAAAGAATACTTCATTTCCAAAAAAAATGAAGGATTTTGGGAAAAATAAATTTTTTAAGTAATAGAGGTTAGGCCAACATTAATAGGACAACAGACTAATGGTCAAACCAAAAAGGTGAATAAGATCTTGTAGGATTTGTTGAGGGCCTACGTCATGGACTTTGGAGGACATTAGGAGCGGCGCTTACCTTCAGTTGAATTCGCTTATAATATTCAGCATGCGACGATTAGTATGGCACCCAATGAAGAATTTTGTGGGAGGCCATGCAAATCGTACAATTGTTGGTGGTAAACCACCGACAAAATCCTACTACGACCAGATTTAATCCACGAGACTTCGAAAAAGATATATTTGATTATGCAGTGTATGAAAGCTATGCAAGACTAATAGCAATCCTAAGTGGACAAGTGAAGAAAGGATTTGGAATCTAAGGTAGGGGATGTGGTGTCTATTATAGTTCCCCTCTTAAGAAGGTTATGAGATGTGGAAAATAGGGAAAGTTGGCACCAAGATTTGTTGGGCCTTTCTAAATTTTAGAAAGAATTGGAAAACTTGCTTACCACGTTGAGCTAGCGGATAAGTTGGCACGAGTCTATGATGTTTTTCACGTTTCACACTAAAAGAAATGCCTTCATAGCATAGCTATTGTGGTAGAGCCTAACCAATTAGAAGATACTGCGAAAGAGCCAATAATATCATGTGCCACTGCATGCAATGTGGAACTTGATACTAGGAAGCTCCACAACAAAAAAATTAGGTTGGTTCGAGAACAACAAAGGGAAAATCTCGCGGAAAGCTTAAGGACATCTCATCTTAATCTTTTCGTGCGCAAATTTTCTCCCCAAAATTAGGTTTTGGTTGCATCATGGATTGGTAGATTGGATGGTTGGATATGGTTGATGTAGTTTACTATCACTTTTGCACTTATATAGTACACTTTTTACATATTTAGGATGTTTGCATACAAGCCTATATGTCACGACAGTTGCATTCACAATATGGTTGAGCCCACTTATAGTATATCTACACATATAATTACATCACACTTTTGGTTGAGTAGATGGTTGTGTAGATAAATAACATAAATGTTTATTGCACATTACGACGTCCGCCTCTTGGAATGATTTGGAAATGAAATCCTTTTAAGGGGAGAGAATGTAACATCCCATAAAAATGAACAAAAAATAAATAAAATCGATAAATTAATTAAATAATATAAGGCTAAAAATGGAAATTTTACAAAAGTTTGAATTTGACCACAAAAGTTATGCTTTTGCGTTCATGGCAATATTCTGATCAATTTTCATATGCAATGTTCTATCTAAAAACAAAGCTCAAACCAAAAATTTATGGAAGTTTGAAGTTTCTAGATTTAAAATAAGTTAAATAGAACTAAAATTCAAATAAATAAATACTTCTCAAATTTGAAATTTGAAATTTGAAAATAATAGTAATTGGACTTGGGGGTTAAATAATCATTGAAATTGATGTTAACATTAAAGGAGTAGTTAAGGAAAAAATATATAAATCAACATCAATTAAAACATTCCAAAAATAGGACCACGAGTCATTTAGTAGAGTTGGGGTGGTCGATAGGTCCCTATATGTGGCCACTAGGGTTTTATGCAAACAAATGTACTAGGTTTTATTATTTTTAACCGACTTTAATCCGACGGTTTTGATGCATTCCAACCACTATATATAAGAGCCTAGCCCTCACATTTTCATTCACAAATTATTTTTAGAACCAAGCGAAGCTCTGTCAGTCTTTCTCTTCAATGATTCGAAACAATTCTTTAGGGTTTCAAGTAACAGATTCTATTGTCTTCTTCTCCAATCCCAAAGTTTTTGAACCCAATCTATAAACTAATCTCTTGTGTATATATCAAAAAGGAGAGATATGAAAGAGACTACTGAAGGCATGACAAATCCAAAAAGAGGAAGGATAAGGACCTAGTGTGAGTGGAAATCTTAGTCTTTCTTATTTTAGTAATTGAATAATATAGTTTGGATTTGGTGTATGGCTTGAGGAATTTTGGTTTACAAAAATATCAGACTAAAACCTCCAAAGTGAAATGTCAATTCTTAGGTTGAAATCTCAATTGTTTTTATATACTAAAATAATGGAGTTAGCGTAGAATTTACAATTTCAACATTTTACCTTCTATTCCAATTCTTATATTTTTCATTGGATCTAATTAATGTTTTTTATTAGGAAATGGCGTGCAAGGTATGTATTCTTTTTCGTAGTTTGCATCGCCTATTTCCACAATTTGAATAGAAATTTCCTTCGCTAATTTCATGTAAAAAGAAGTTGAATAGAGCATAGAAGTATTAAAATTTTAAGTTTTTAATATTGATTTTTTCCATTGTTTTAGTATAAAATATATTAAATATGGATACTATTTTATACAAATCCATTGATTGAATTATGAATATTGAATGGTATATTTGTTAATATGGAAATGGAACTTGAATAATTTTTGAATATTTGACATCTAAACGCCAGTTTAGATCATAATCTCCGCATGCTTAGAAATTGACTAGGTTCGTATTTATATATGTAAATTTGCATAAATAACGAATTAATTATAGAGTTAATAAGTTACTAATTATTATTGAACCCCACCTAAGCAAGTAATTAATTATAGAGGCCAAATAAGAAGTTCCCTTATAAGGCTAAATAATGGATGGGGCGCCATGTGTGATAATATGTTAAGAGAGTGTTATAAATTATGACTAAGTTGTAGGGTTGTGTAGTTAGTCAAAAGCTCACAAAAGTCTATCCACCTAATCTGGTTGCCAATAATGTGACTTTGGGCTAATGTTAGAAATCGCCTATAATAAGTAACTACTAATGATGCAAGGTTAGTCCAAAATTCTATCGGTTAAATCTTTAGCTAATATGGCTATTAGTACCTATGAATAATCGAACTAATATGAGACGCCAATGTGCGGTATGTGTCATAATATTAAGGACCTGCTTTAAAGATTGAAGATACTATGTTATTGTGTGAGTTCCCGCCTCTTCTCTATGTAGGAAGTAGTAAATGGTCGGGGTTAATGGTTAGGCACTTTATTGGATACCTTGGGAAGGGTCTGCTTATATGAAGTATTAAGTAACCAAAGAGATTCCGTGCAATGTCAAATAGATATGTATCGGTGAGGAGTCCTCCCCATCCAGTGGATATGTATTAAATGACAAAGACCTGCCTTAAATAGGGATTGAATGGTAGGAGTTTGCCTAGTTCCAATTAAAAAGGTATTAAGTAGTTGGGTATTATCTCTTATATTGGTATGACAATAGTGACGATAGATATGTTTTATTGGGTTGTAAAAGAAACAGATATAGAATTGGAATTTAGAAAGCCTTAGAGCTTAAAGTTGGAAGCACTTATAATAAAGCTAACATATGAAAGACGTATTCCTATTTAAATTATACTGCCCAAGTACTATTATAGTAAGGCTCGATATTTTTATTCACCAGACATATGTTGTTCCGACTCACTCCTTATTACAATACATGTTAGGAAAGACGATGCTAAAGGCAAAGGCAAGGAGGAAACTTGTGGCAGTTTACCTATTTATCAACTTATGCTAGTTTTTGATGTACCATTAAAGAATAATGATGTATTTTGGAAGGCCACAATCGATATGTGATGGTTGTTATTGATTTTGTGTTATGGGTCTTATAACATTTGGACTTTAAATAAAATGGATACTGTTCCTATTATTATAATTTATCCCGCACTATAAGTTTTTGAATGTGTAGAAAAATAGCTCAGTGTATTTCTCTTTATTACAATCAACAACCAGCTTTGGAATGGGTCTATGTTTTGATAGGCTTTTTTTGGCCGGAGTTTAGGCTCGTTTCAAGGTGGGTTCGACCGTGAGCCTTGGGAAATCAAACATTTTGGATTTTCAATGACATGTTTGTACGGTTTGGATGGATTTCTTTGCATGCAAGTTATTAATGAGCAAACCTGATTTTGGAAAATATTCACTAACCTAAATCTAACAGCCCAGACTACTTGAACCAGAAAATACTTGCTTAATTAAACCCTAATTCTCACTAAACTATTTACAATAACCAAACTCTGCCAAAATTTTCTCTCTTCCTTCACTCTAAAAATTTCTTAAAAATCAAATAAAAGAAACCTAGCAGAGCGTTTAAATCAAGGCAGAGCAAGCGAAGCTAGCGAATAAATGGGCGATTCTGTGGCAAGAGAAATAGGAAGAGCTTAGGCTTGAGGTGAGTGGGAACGAATTTGATAAGATGATTATAATACAAAAATTTAGACTAATTTGATTGATTTAGGATGTTACAAAGCCAACTTGAATATTTAAAACCCTTACATGAAATCTATAATCTTAGAATAAGAATTACATGACGTATACACCTCGTTTTACACTTGAATCAACACATAGTAAATCAACAGACCCTGAATTTAACTGAAAAATAATAATTAGATCGATCATCTAGTATTAGGGTTCACCAATAACTTCCAACGAAATCGATTTACCACTAACTAACCATTAATTAAAAGTCGGCAATGAACGAATGCAGAAAACCCTTAGTTTACTATGTGACCGATTGACCCTGGTACCCTAGTTGTCAACCGGTAGGTATTGATTGGTAGGGGTCGACAGAAGAGGTCAAGCGGTCAATCATTCGTAAAGAAAACTACAATTTTTGAACATTGGCTTAAGGCCTAAAATTGAAAATAAAAGTGTATAATTTTAGCTAAAAATTATACAAATGAAAATTGTTTGTTTGAGCCTATTTTGGGCCAAGTACATGTGCTAGGGATAGCAGGGAAGTCAGTTACCGTTTTTTTGAGAAAAATGTGTGATCCTCTTTAGGAGAGGAGCATACATGTACACATATATAACAACATCAGTAAAGGAGCTGCCAACATGCCTGACAGGTAGTAAAAAAAACCCCGTACAAAAGAAAAATCAAACCCTCCCAAACGCTTATGGAACTAAAGACTAAACCTAAACTGACAACTCCATCCAGAATCCAAGGCCAGAGGCGACACCAAAAGATAAGCTGCCATCTGAACAATATTCGCAATCACTATGTCAACAACCAAGCTGAACAACTACAATATACTGCCTCTACACAAACCATGAACAAACTCCAAAACATCAAATATCACAAAAAGTTCTCCAAAATATCAACAACCCTCAAGCAAAAGACTTAAAAGCTTTATGAATTAAACGAGGACTTCTCCTAACATTACCAGTTGAATGGCCCCTACTTTTCCTTCTACTAACTTTGGAGCGAATGTAGGGAAGTCATTTACCTATTTGAGGATAGTAGGACATCGCAGTATTGGGCAACAGTCAAATACCATATTAAGAACCGAGAGTCAACTAGGGCGAAGTATTTCACAGAATGAGAGTTGGGAGTCGACCAAGGCGATGTACCACGTAGGCACTTAGGGATATTTTCCTAATGGATGCGTACTACTGATGGTGATACTAGCTGAGTGAGCCCAGTACTAACGGGGGATTATGTGTGGGCAGTCAAGCTCGATGCAGCACGATAACTGGCTATATAGTAGAAAGGGAGTTCGGTACTAATGGGAGTTCTTGGATGTAAGGTTCTGACACGACATGTTACAAGTGGATGTCGGTGTAGTACAATAAGAGGCATTTAGCACTACGATCGAGCGATAGACACATGTGCATACGATGAGTCATATAAAGAGTTTGCATTTCAGTGTTCTCCCTCTTTAGGCATAATGATGGTATAGGAATTTATGGAAGAGTAGTCCCCACAGTCGCCTACATGCGCTGTTTTCTTATTCGGTGACTCTAGTGAGGTTGGCCAATCATTATTGTGAGGTTTGATTAGTAGTTCGACCAAGTGTTAGATAAGAACCCTTAGGTATTGGACTTTAGGGATTCACAGACACTTGTAGCACACCCTATTTCATTTATATTAGTACTATATCCATCTGCACATGATCGTCATATATTAAACTTGTACTCATTTATCAAACCTTTTGTCCGACCTATTCTTTTTCCATCTTTTCTCCATCATAGGTAGACAGAGCAGCTGTTAATTGGCCCATTCTTAATACTTGGAGAGCCATGCTTATCTTTGGGACTATTTTATCATATTTATTATTAATGTATTAATTTATTATATCAGTACATTTTTTCTTCATATCAGACTTTGAGAGATATTTTTCTATGTACCCTATATGGGGCCACATACCGATTTTTCTGAGATCGTGCTTTGGGTATTTTCTAAGATGGACATTTTCGTTTGTTATATTTTTTTTTCTTTCTACCGTGAGTCCTGACATGTTAGTATATCTTGAATTATAGCTATTATCACTATAATTTTCATTAAAGAGGATCGAAGAGCCATGACTTCGAAGGTTATTACCATTATCGAATTGGTGATAATATCCTAGTCACTTCGTATTCTATAACCCTTATGGAAGAATTATGAACAACTACTTGCTTATAACTCCAGTGGCCAACATCGGAGTCAAAGAGAAAGGAAAGAATAAAATATCACATCTACAATCATCATCGAAGACATGGAGTCGATGAAGCACTTACCGAGGGATAAGACACCGCTCTCCAGCAATGACAAATGAAGTACAAAATTACATCTGGTTTCCCTATTGGAGGATAGTAAGACGTCGTAGTATAAGGTAAGAGTCAAATACCCATTTGGGAATCGAGAGACAACTAGGGCGATGTATTTTGTAGGTTGAGAGTTGGGATTCGACCAAGGTAATGTATCTCTTAGACACACAGTAAAGTTTCCTTGGTGGATGCTCACCACTGATGAAGATGCTAGTTAAGTGAGCCCGGTGCTAACAGGGGATTATATATGGGTAGTCAAGGTAGACGCAGCATGATAAGAGGCTATAGAGTAGTAAAGGAGTCTGGTACTAACGGTCTATACGGAAGGATATGAAATGACATAGTACAAGTTGATGTCGGCGCATTACAATAAGAGGCATTTAGCACTGCGTCGAGAAATGGACAACGGTGCATATGATAAGTCATACAACGAGTTGTATTTCAGTGTTCTCCCTCTTTAGGCATAGTGATGGTATAACTATTTATGGAATAGTAGTTCCCATAGTCACCTACATGTGCGGTTTTCTTATTTGATGACTATATTGGGGTTGGCCAATCATTAGTGTGAGGTTCGATTCGTAGTTTGACCATTTGTGTTAGATAAGAACCCTTTGGTATTGGACTTTGGGGATTCGGACACCTGTAGCACACCCTGTGTCATTTAGAGTAATATATCTATCTGCACATGATCATCACATACTAAACTTGTACTCATTTATCAAACTTTTTGTCCGACTCGTTCTTTTTCCATCTTTTCTCCACCATAGGTGGACAAAACATCAGGTGATTGTCCCATTCTTGATACCTGTAAAGTCATGCTTATCTTTGTAGAACACTTTTATCATATTTACTCTCAAAGTATTAATCTATTATATCATTACATTTTTTCCTAGTACAGACTTTCTATGTACTATATTGGACCACATACTGATTTTTCTAAAACTATGATTTGGATATTTTCTAAATTGGACATTTTTCTTTGTTATATATGTTTTATTCTTTCTGTTCCATGTCATGAAAATTTATAGTATCATAGATTATATCTATTATTACTATAGTTTTCATTGAAGAGAATCGGAGAGCCATGACTTCGAAGGTTATTACCATTAGTGAATCGGTGACAATATCCTAGTCACTTCGTATTCCGTAACCCTTGTCGAACATATGCAAAACAGCTTGCTTATAACTCCAGTGGCTAATATCGAAGTCGAAGAGAAAGGAAATAATAGTAATCACATCTACAATAATCATCGAATATTTGGAGTCGATGAGGCACTCATCGAGGGATGAGACACCGCTCTCCGGCGATGACAAATGAAGCACAAAAGCACATATGGTTAAAGAGGCAAGGAAAATATACCTCTCCGCAAGAACACGAAGTAGCCATAACTCAATGCAAGCACTCTGAGGAAGCCACATACTTACATGAAGTGGTATTAACAAGGGGCATTATCAATATCCATGAAGTTATCATTACCATAACTGATCGACTTTGCACATGTCGTTCTATCGACTTCAAAGTTTAATGCTAAAAGAATGGAGTAACCCATTTTGACTCTGGCATCATGCAAATATCCCTTCACCATGTTGATTACTATTATATGAAGAGACTCGTAATTAGGGTCCATCGAAATCAATACCGCCAAAGACATACCAGCGAAGAAGTTAATGCTAAAGGATATCGAAGACATTCCAATATCTCGAAGATGCTCCAATATGACGACTACTACATACCGCCACTGATAATGACTCTACATTTAACCGATTTTAGTGCCCTCAAAGTCGACATGCTCAAAAACATGTGAAGTAGAGTGGTGGCTGTGTACCCCTACAAAAACGACCCTAGTGGCCATTTTAGGGGCCGAAAATTCTCTTCTCCCATTTCTTACATGTAAACCCTAAATCAGTTTGGGGATTTTAGAGCATATTGTATCTTGAGAACATTACACACATAGGATCTTAAATGTTAAACGAGGGCATAGCATAACATATGTATAACCGATCCAAACTAATGAATTGAATATACTTATTACTTCGTGTATATGAATCATTGTGAATACGTGATTGGCATAGCTACCCAACATCGACTTGGGGGCTTCAAACTTGAATTTTCTTTGCACAAACGACTTCGAACTAAAGCTTGCCTTTAATATATGACTTCGAACTATGTGACTTCGAATATGACAATAACACGAATGAAAACCAATGCCCTTGCCGCTTCAACAAACGTCTTTAGCGCCTCTTCGTGAACAACCAAGTTTGATAAAGTACTTTTGGGTTAGTAAATTTATTTGCTAACATTTTGGCACTAGAAGGAGGGCCTGAACTTCCGACTTCTTTAAAACCTTAAGTGTTACTACCTTTACCTACATATCTAAGGCATAAAGAACTTTCCTTTCCAGCATATCTCGATTTCAATTGATTGATCATAATTCCTAACACCATGTAGCTTAACCATGTTAAGCAGTCCAAACAAGGATCTCCTAAAACTTTGATAATTAGATCCACTTATCAAATCACTAGCGATCTGCAACTCCACGAAGAACAATTTTTGAGAGTGAAGGCCTTACGCATTAGAAATAAAAAGAAATAGGCGACCCTTTATGATCCGGATAGTTGGAGAACCAATCCATTCCTTATATGGCCTAATACAATTTTCGCTTTGGGGAGGAGAGCCCTAAGATAGATAGTACGTTCTTAAAGATAAGAAGGGCCATTCAGTTTCATGCCAACGGACAATATTCGAGAAAGGGATCACGAGTGATTTTTACACATTTGCTCAGAAGTGGCATAGAGTGATAGGTCAATCATTGGCCCCAAGTAAGATCCAAAGGACCTTGAATAGAAAATTGATTATTGAAAGTGAAATTCCTACACCAAGCACCAAAAGAGGTAGACATCAGGTAAAAAGGCTAGCTTTCGAATCGAGACTACCAAAGGATAGCAACTTCACCACTTCTCTTGAGAACATTTACTTCTTGACCAAAGATAAGCTTGATTATTTACCTCCACAAAAGAAAAGATCCAAGTACGAAAGGAACCTTATGGGACCATATTGCCACTACCATCTTAAAAATGGGCATGAGACTAATCAATACAAAAGCCTAGAAGGAATGGTTACCAATTTTCTAAGACAAGGTAAGCTTGACGACTTTGTAAGAAAATATTAGACAAGTTCAGTAATGAAAGAAATTCCTTGAATAAGTGATTCCACACGGTTGAGGAATCTTCTCTTATAATGGAAAGCTAAGTCACTGCCTAAATGGTAGTAAGGAGCTAAACCCTTTGTCTCCAGCAAACACGAGCCTAGACAAAGCACCTCTTAGAGGGAGGACAGAGTAAACTTTTGGTCCCGTATGGAAAGGGCTTGGGCCAAAAAAATGATTAAGCCTTCGGTCTTTCCTATATGTCCTAGCCAGAGCATAAGCCCTTAACCCCGCCAATCAAATGCCTAGTTATGGCGCCTCCTAGGGAGGCTAGGGTAGTCCTTAAGATTCGTCCGAAAGTGTCTGTCCAAAGTTTCAACAAGCCTTCAACCCGTCCATACGAGCCTGATAAGTGCGCCTCCTAGAGGGAGGATGGAGTAAGCCTTTAGTATCATCATCAAAGGCCTCACTAAAGCACCGAACCATCCTTTAGCACCTGCCATCAAAGGCCACACTGAAGCGCCTCCTAGAAGGAGATCAGGTAAGTCTTTGATCCTGCTTAAGATGGACAGTGGACCAAAACCATCACCAAATATAATGATAAGGGGTCTGATCCAAAGTAGTGCTCCTAAATCATTCAAAATCAGTTCCAAGTAGTGCTCCTAATTCTATCAAGATTAGAGCCAAGAAGTGCTCCTAGTTTTATCAAATCAGAGCTAAAATAGTGCTCCTAATTATATGAAATCTGAGCCATGTAACTCTCCATGTCGATCTAAGCTACGGTGAGAAAAACATCTCTAGGGATTCGATAAACATGGGTTTCTATTCTTCTATTTTTAAAAGATATGGGTTTCTGGTCTTCTATTATTACCACAATATAGGTTCTTAGACCTATGTTACTGTCACATATAGATTTTTTGTTTTCTTCTTTATGTCCAAAGCAAAGTTTTTGGTCATTTTTATTGCTGAATATGGATTCTTGGATCTTTTTTATATTATACATCAATTAAATGGAAATCCCCATAATTAAGTATACACGTTGAAATTATAAAAGGGTCAGTCAGCAACAATCTCAGTAAACAAGCAGAAGGTGAATTTAAAAAAATTAAAGTATGGGAACATGGAGTGTTAAGCATCATATAATTTCAAGTCAAAACTAGAATTCAATTCATAGTCATATATCTGAGGTGACATTTATTTAATTATAGATTATTTATAATTTGACACACTGCTTACACAGTTCCAGGCACAAAAGGCAGATAAAAGAAAGAAAGTATATTCAAAACAGGTTACCATGATAGTCCGAGATTCTTTGCTGATTTGTCCAGATCCTTAGCAATTAAAGATTCAGTAATATGATGAATGGATACATCCACAAGTTCCTTAGGCTTCTTTTCCTTTTTGCGGATAGCATCTGCATCATCAATCGAATTGATCTTCTCTTTTAGGGTATGATGAAGAGTCCTATTAGCTCCTCACAAAATCTGAATCAAACTCGTCAGCCTCTTTATTTCTTGATTGAGATCATACTTCTTGTGTTTAACTTTTTAACCTTAATTTCATATTCATTGATGCATTGGGAAATCTTTTCCTCCCACTTTTGTTATTGAACTACTAAATCATTTAAAATTTGACTTGATTACCCCACCTAAAGAATGATGCATTATTCAAACCTGGAGAAGAATTTACTACAGTAGAAAACTCATGATTAGTCGAAGATGTGGATCTTGTTGTTCATCTCGAAGTAGGAGTGGAAAGGCTAGAATCACCCCTACTTACAATTAGCTCCAAAGGTTGAAATCATAATTGGCTTTTTGTTAGCTCTATTTAATATCACTTATTTTTTGATGAAGCTTAGCTATCTTAATGTCAGCTTCGATAGAGAAGTTAGGTCCATGAGCTGTGTCCTTTCTCTTTTTTAGCAACAAAAGCTCATGCTTTATTTCTTTGAGTTTTGCCTCCATGATAGCGGTTATTTCCTTGTAAGCATTAAAAGCTTATTTTAATAGGAAATAATTCCTATGCCACTCTCATGCTTCGGGGTTACTTAGGAATCGTAAAGCCAAGTCATCTGGAGATGATTGTTTCTCTTTCATATATGAAAATGGCTGATCTTTAACTTCAATAATTTATGAGGTTCTAAGGAATCAGATTTACGTGCTAGCTGAGCGTCCGAATTAAGAAAAAAACAAAAAAAAATACACAAAGGACATACTCTTCCATTAATAACAAATGAAGTTTACAGATAATAGCAAGAGTCAAGATTACATTACAATTTCATCTCAATAATGTTTAATTAATGTTCAATGTTTTGAAATCGCAACCTTAGCCTTTTCAAACGATTTGGTAGACAAAGTAAGTGTAGAATCAAAAAAATTCTTGATTCCATCCGTTTGGAGGTAAATGATGATAATCCCATTCCCTTATAGAGGAATATCATGAGCACGTGTTAATTTTATGCGAAAGGATCGTATTTTGCCTCGTAATTTCTCCTTCTCATCACCCTAAAAGTCAAAACAGAAATGAGGGTAAGCATGTAAATTTCTTGCAAATCTCTAAGGAAATTATGTCTTACCAATTATGACGTTTTAATAATCAAGGATTTCTTTGAAAAGCCTTTCTTTAATTTGAGGAATTTACTTAAGAGATCCTTGGGAATCGGGCTGCTTGAAAGACCTTCATTCTATGCAATATGTCGAGAATAAGCTATGAATAGGATAATTGAAATGATAAAGCTCACAAGAATGCTTAGTAGCAATAAAAATTATACAATTCATTCTGGTTCATACAAAGTAGATTTCTTATACATTTTGGAAATTAATCTCGTCTTATTATATTTATGTTTTACAAGGGGGGAAGAGAGTGTAAGGAAAGAGGAATGGAGCAACACAGGGAAGGTTCTAGCATGCCCCGAGACAAGGATCATTTTTATATTCATCCAAATATCTACAGTGAAGGTGCCTAAGAAACCACCACTACTACCGCTTAAATATGAGAAATCAATGATCAGTCCCCCGCAATAAACCCTGTACAAGAACTTCACCATGGTGTCTTTGTCGTAAATTAGTACCCAGAAGAGGGTCCTCAATTCGTAATTCTCTTTCGTAAGTATTGTTCGATCATGATGCGCTTTCTTCATTCGAGGAGCAATCTCTTTTTCTTCGAAATGCCTAAGTATGGACGCACCTAAGTAAGCTTCTTGTATTTCTTGGATAACTCGTTATAATCTTTCATTTTCTTGTTGAGCTCTCTATTTAGCCGATAGATTTTTGCTTATTTCTTTTCAAGTGTAATGTTGTAACAAATATTTCAATTTTCTCCACTACACCAAATAGCCTATTTTGTAACACTTTTCTGCTTTCAATTTATCATGGTAATAACCTTTATAAATTTATAACAGATATTTCCGTTACAAACATTTGTCACGGTTATTACCGTTACAACATTTGGTAATTTTTTAAATAGTTAAAAAGTAAAATGGATAGGATTGTAATTTTATTTTTATTATTACTTATTCCATTTCTCATGGACAACAGTTCATCATTCATTTTAATTGCTCTTTCGTGCCTCCGATCTATTCTTCCACCACCTACGCCGTATCGACCGCCACCTAAGCCGTTCTACCACTACCATTTGCCACTATCTCCATCATTCAACCACTGCCTTCATTTGATTATTTTTCACCGGTTTGACGAAGACAAGGGAAGATTAGGGTTTGTATTTAATTTTGACGAAGACAAGCCGATTTGACGAAGATAACGAATTTTTTTTGCCGATTTGATAAAGACAAGCCGATTTTTCGCCGATTTGACGAAGACAACAAATTTTTTTGGGTCAAGGTATGCTGGTGATTTTATTTATTTAATTAACATAATAGAACTATACTGAAATACAACTGGTATATGTAGTGTTTTAGGAAAATCACTACAGTTACACAATAAAAAATTTCCCAGACATTGTTTTAGGAAAATCATTGCTTTCATTGCCTTGGTGTTTACTTACTATTATTTCTAGATATTCAGTGGTGTTGGCAGAACTTGGTATGCTGTAGTGAGATAATTTGTTTTACTTGCTGCCATATTTGTGATGAGTATTCACGCAAGAAAAATAAGTGAGATGAGCTTTCCACTTCTTTGTTACACAGTATGCACATAGTTGTAGTATCAATTCCCCGGTTCATCATTATGTCCATCATTTTTAATCTGTTTATGTGCACTAGAAATATAGTCGTAGACATTTTTGATGCAATATCTAACTTCCATATGTGATGATAGCATGAATGAGCACTATTTTTGAATCTGGAATTGTCCCAGGAAGACTTTCTGAATTGTAGCTAGGGCTCCACCACTAGAAATCTTTGTATTTACTGTTATCTATGCTTATATGCCCAATAGTTTTGATTACATTCAGAGGTAGGTTGGAGGTGTTGAGGTTCCATTCTGAATCTAGAACAAGAGCAGACACTTTCTTATCATCTTCACTTATACAACTCAATGATTAGCACCCTAGTATATTTATGAGAGATCTGCCATCAATCCACGGATCAAAGAACATATTTGCACTTGTGTTATCAGCAATTTTCTTTTTAATGAGACAATAACATAATGTCCTTGATTGTAGTACTTTCCATGTGACTTGCACCTCTGCATGGTTGTTGCGTTTGAATTACAGCAGTTCTTGTGCAATTCCACCAATTTATTTCTGTACCATTTCAACATATCAATTTCGCGTACTTATTCCTCTATCGCTTTAGTTTTCCTCTGTTTATGCCATTAGACCAGTAATTTATATTGACATAGGCCTAGCATTTAAAAATATTAGCATGACGTTGAACTCTTATGGTTCCTTCATAAGCTATAGCTTAATCCCACTAGAATATATGCAAATCAAATATCATTGTTTATCTTTGTGTTATTTTTATGTATGGTACCTACAGTAGCATGTTTCAATTCCAAATTTTTTCTACATGCTTATATTTACATTGTGATTGGTAGCTAGTTTTGAATAATATTTAATACTTGTTATATTTTAACTTCTAGAAATGAAGTAGTCACTTCTTGATGCTATCAAATGTGAGTAGAGTTTTAGCCTATTGTGCGTTGCCTTAAACTACAAATGTTACTCTATTTTCTCTATTCTTGACTCTATTTTGATTTTCATTTGTTTGGCATAGGAATTATAATGAGTTGGAAAAAGCAAAAAGTTTAAAAACTTGTAAATAAGAAAAGAGAAACTTCTTTTAATATTTTGAATACAGTTTTAATATTACCACCATTTTAGCTTTCTTTGTTACACTTAGTTTACCTTCTTTAGCTAAAACTAATAACTGATCACAAGAAACTAAAAAAAATGCATCATAGCTCTTTGTTTAAGTTTTCCTTTTGATGACTTAGGTTGATTCATTCGATGGCAAAGGACAAAATAATATAAATAGTATTTACATGAATATAAAAGCTAGAGTTGTATGTACTGCACATAGAAATTTTCTTTCAACTTGAGGAATGAAAGAACCATATATCATAAAAATATGAATAAAATATTGCCATGTTGTGTTAAATAGATTGCGAGACATTGGTACATGAATACAAATATGCCTTTTTTATAGGGTGGAAGTGAAGTTATCAAATGAAAGCTGTTTGATTGGATGGGAAGTGAAGAATAAACAAGAGAGCACCCTAGTTGGTAAATGCTCTAAGCATATGATGCAATTTTACCACCTTTATTCCTATGCAGAGTAGGGCAGTAGTTACAAGAATAATAGTTGCTACAACAACATAGATTAAATGACGTGATAGGAAAATTGGTACACTGTCTGGACCACCGAATGCTAATTCGTGGACAGATCGTTATAGAAAAAAATATTAATCTATGTAACATAAAATAAGTATATTAGATTACTGCATCTTTGATCAAAAATTTGATATTTCAGGAAAATATATAAGTAGGCTACTAAGGGACGAGTGCTAGTGGAGAATGACAAGAATAGATTGCATTATGGTGAATAACTACTACTCAATATTTTATTTTATTCATAAATGAGACTTGCGTTCGCCGTTGCTCATTGTAGTATTATCATGCATGAAAAAACCATAGTTTTTTGAACTGTTTATTTTATTTTATTTTATTGAGACATCACATATATCACTTAATTTGTTGAAATGTGCAGATTAAATAACTCTCGAATTTCATAATTATTTTAAAATCTGAGTGCATAATATAATCTCAAATGTTTTGAATACAACAAGTGTTTTTACAATGTGCACATGCATAAGAACTGGTATTTCAAACATGGAAAATGCTAGTTTTTCCTACTTTCAATTATAAAATGAATGTGCATGAATTTGTTTATAAACATGCATGAATTTTTTTTGGATCACTGAATCAAGTCAGGTCGTGGATATAAAATTGAATTGGCTTAGTCTGGGCAACTGGTTTTATAGCTTGATATATTATCCGTTGAAAATGGATTGGATAATACTAATTTGAATTTCAGTAAGTATAAACACTGTTTGACTCTTGGGTTGATTGACTGTCCATGGGCCTGATTAACACATAGGCCCTGATCATGTCCACTACTAACCGACAGATAATGGATCGGATCAAATCGACTACTGACCCAACCCACTTGTGAGACCTAATCTATAAATACCTCAATTAGTTTCCTTAATAAGGCTATCAGGATACCTCAATTACTTTTGAGCCTATATTTTTTGAGGAGTTGGTCTATTGAAGCATCAGAAGCAACGGTGATAAAGGAAAATACTAAAATGTGGGTGATACTCATCTTTACCAGTGCACAATAAGGTACCTCAGTTAGTATGATATGTTCAGTTAGCAAAAATGTGGTAGTGGTATAAATTCAAAATGCATGCTCATATATACCACTTAACCATTAACTAATCTTTGCTACACCAATTGCTTATCACAACGATGAATTATCAGATGCAACAATTATCTATTAAATTTGGCTTTGTAGAGCATATATTGAACTATCAGTCGGTCCACATGTTTGCACCCGTCAAAATGCTGTTTGTAGGCAGACTATTTGGTAAAACTGTTTAGCCATCATTTACACTTTACATGCTTTACCATTTTATGTTTATAAGATTTCATTTTCTAGTGGTATAGTCTGTGGTATATAGTAACGTGCCGATGCATTTTTAATTTTCACTCCCATTTCTACACTTGAGTTCTGATATGGTTATGGCTGATGTGAATTATATTAGTTCATATTTATTTAAATTACGTGCTCGTTCCTTTCTGACACGGCATAGTAATGTTTCAAGATAGTGTCGTTATTCATTCCATGATGTACATAATTTGTACAGTTGTACTCATGTTGCTTGCATACCATTATTATACAGTGTTGTTGATCAGTTTAAGCAACATTTGGCTCATCTTGAGGAGAATGGCGGTAAAAATGTTACCGTAGTACCAATAGATAGGAAGCATGCTTCTCTGCCTAGGTACTTATGCCACATGTAGCTATACTCAATTTATTATGTGATCTTCATCAGCATGTTCATAATATATGCAGCTCTTTAGCTTTAAATGAATGAATTTTTAAATGGAAGCATTAAAAGATATACGTTCGTAAGTATCAATATCAATATTGAAAGTGTAGTTATAGTACCACAACCAGCCATCTTGTGCATAATCGATTGAAGTTTATTTTAGTGATATAAAGGATTATAAGGTTCAGTTGACAACCCTGTTTACAATGCATTCTATCCCTGCACAACTAAATAGGATTCTGTAATAATACCAATAAATCATAATCAGCATACCATTTTTTTGACATGGCTAAACATCTTAAAATGTCGCAAGTAGAACAAAATCGACGGGGTGGTTATATTTTAATTGCATCTATACTTTTCTCTTGGAACTTTAGATGAGTACTACTATTAATTAATTAATTAATTTACCAAGTAGATGATCGTAAGAACGGTGGCGTGCTTCATGTGAGTTCCTGTTCAATGTTTAGGGAGTTAAAACCTTTTAAGCTTACTTTGAATTTGGTGACCCTACGAATACTGATTGGTAGGGCAATATGCACCCATTTTTATAACAAAAATCAAACTAGAGCAATTTGTGCTTTTAAACATACATTATGAAAAGCTCAAAGTTATTTGTACTTCTAGGAAAATGCAAGTTATACTGATTTTATTTGAGAAAATGAAATTGATTCCCTAAAAAATAAGCATGCATGGAAAACACAAACCGATTTGCCTTTTCTTCTTCTAAGGTTTACATAACTTAATCACATTAAATCTCTAAAAGTTCAATGTTGAATTAAATAATATACTCTTTTTAAGTTACGTATATACATTCATGTCTATATTCATGTATGAAAAACACATACTGATTTGCACTGTTGAAAAATGCATGTTAAAACAATCATCTTCCTGGAGAAATTTTCAAGTTTGATGAGTCAAAACAACATTGGATTCATCAAATATAATAATTAACATATTTGTTTTTCAGAATTTCGGCGATGAACCAGTAAATATGGCACCCATCACAACAACATCACATAGCAATCGACATGAGAGGTGGTGATGGTAGTTTTCCTTTCTTTTAACATCTTTCAGCAGCAACGGGTATTTCTGAAGCGAGTAAGAAGAGTAAACTTAACCAAATAATAACTGATGAAGTGAGCATGTTGCAGTCAAGGAAACCGCCTGCTTTTAGGCACGGTATTGCTGCTGCCACGGCGGTTGCTGCTGCTAATCCTCACCATAGAAAGGTTGGCGTTGTTTAGTTTGGCATGACGGGGACGTATTAGTTTTGGTTCAAATATATATACTATGCTTGTATGCTATAATTTGTGGTGTTGGTATGAAGTATCCTTTGTGGTGTTTGTATGAAACATAAATGTTTGGAGTTGTTTTAATTATTGATCATATGTTTTCTTAATGTTAATACTATATATTTTTTGTATAGATTATTTGTAGCTGTAATAAAATATTGGTGCTATATAGTTTGTTTGATATTATTTTAGTTATCACGGTTATAAGTGTTAGAAAATAATCTTTCGTAATGGTTATAACTGTGATATAATTTGCATTTGTCACGATTATAAGTGTTAGAGTTTCCTTTTTGGTAATGGTTATAAATGTTAGAAACAATTGTTCTGTCACGGTTATAAGTGTGATACTATCTAAATTTCCCATGGTTATAAGCGTTAGTAATAACCATTTTGTCACGATTATAACCGTGAGTAAATGCTGTTCTGTCACGGTTATAAGTGTGATAAAATCTAAATTTTCAATGGTTATAAGCATGAGAAATTACTATTTTTATCACGGTTATAACCGTGAGCAAAAGTGTGCCTGAATTTGCCCATGGTACCTATTTTCACGGTTATAACTGTAACAAATTAGTTTTGTCACACTTATAACCGTGAGGAAATTGCCTTTCTTGTGTTGTGCTCCTTAGCTAAAAAAAATTAACATATTGACTAAGAAATCACTTTGTAAACCTAAGACATTTATATAAACATATCCATACCTAAGAAATTAGGACAGAAGGTAATGAGATTTTTCCCTTATTAGTAGGTTTCTGACTTCGGGAAGTGCTATCTTTCTTGAAGAACCTTTCTTTGAGGATTGAGTAGCATCAGCGGCTGTTGCATCTTAATTAGGCATGTTTGGGTTAGCGCTGCCAGACTCGTCATGATTATCCGATTGATCAGATGAACCTATTTCATCATCTTCACCACCACCACCATTGTCATAATTATGACCATCATTATCATCTTTACATTATTATCATCATGGTTAACTTTTCATCGTCATCATCAGGGTCATTATAGTCATTATCTCCTTTTCCATTAGGCTTTGGCACTTCGTCAAAGGCAACGCCATTAAATGATAGCAATTCCACGACATCAATTTCTTCCTTGATGGGGAATTCTTCCTCGAGAACCTTTATATCCTTTTTCAATCCCAAAATAAAATTCATTTTGCACCTTTCGTTCAAGGCTTGATGAGATGACCCGACTTCCTATCTCCAGGAAATCGCATCATCTAAGAAGAAAGAAAGGGATAGAAAAAGAAAAGAAAGAGAAAGAAAGAAACAACAACATCAGAGAACTCACAGCGGAACGAATAAAATATAATATATCAAATCAAATATTACATAGTATCCTATCACATCAGAGTACACAACTTAAACAATACATATTAGATAGTTATAAACTTCTGTCTAACTATACAACTCAAGTACAACAGAAACAGATACCAAACAAACACAGCGGAACCATAATATATCTACACGTCGAAGCCTCCTGCTTCATATCTCCTTCAAAATTTGTCAAGCAAACCTGAATCACTTGGCTACTCATACATAATATGAGTACACAAGAGTTTAATAAAACAGAAAACAAACACTCGGGTCAGCCAGGGGTCTGGTGTGAGTAAACGGTTAAAATTTGTTTAACTTTAGAAAAACCTTTGAAAAGAAAAGGTATCATGTAAGACTTCCCACACATAAACATGGAAAAAAAATTACCTTACGCTAACCAAAACATTTGATAGTAAATCCAGTGATATTATAATAGTGTCTAGGGTTTTCAAGTAAATATGAAATAGCCGAAATTGTTACATTCGTTAAATTCCAGCTACTAGCCACAAAAGTGGGTAATACAATCAAAACCGTAGGGTCTCGTAGGGCGAATGGGTTTCCATCAATGGCAGGCCTACTGGGTACCGCCCGTCACAGTACGTGGCCTAAATCAACATACCGAGGAGTACGCCCGCTCCCCTGCAACACAAGGCCGGAACCATCCCTTACTGGACAGTCTTGAACAAGACAATCCCGCAGTTGGCCGCGACCCAACTGCCCACACAGCCGAATAAAAAGTGACTTGTAGACAGGGGAAAATCTTGCTCTCCAGTGGGAGCTACCCACGAACCTTGCTGCACCTCCCCTGTTTTATCCATTCTCGGTTAATGAGGCTTGAGGCTGCGATTAACTTTATAGAACACATCTATCTTAGAATGCTCATCGTCCACCTGACGATGTTCTGAAAGCATTCAATCCATACAAGTTTGTTCCGGGTTCGAACGAAACCTAAGGCACTATCTCGTTGCACTCATTATTGGAATCACCCTCAGAGTCAACGACCATAGCCCTTGCACTCTAAATCACCATCTCGAATCTATAGCTCTATTCCATCAACTCATTACGGAATCACCCACAGAGTTATACTGATGTATAGCCCTTACACCTCGAGTCTTCACTTGCTCCACTTGGATTCACGACCTAACGTTTAATTGGAATCGATGTGGTTTTCGGATATCCAAATATGGAAACCCAATCCCGGTCTCACCGAAACCAAACGCCATTTTAAATGTCCAAGTTGTACTTAGGGGTTTAAACAAATTAAACTCATATTCGGGATGATATATAACAGATAGATGAATCACATTATCACAATAGATAATTCATATCAACTATTCATCTCACAAAGCATCATATCACATAACAGAGATATCCAGTATCAACCAATATCAATTTTCCAATATCAATCACCAAATATTGATCATCCAATATCAATCAATTAACCAATATTACTCAATCAATCCATATTAGTCAAACATCCAAAACAGAATTGATTATCTCTTAATCAATTGGATTATCATAATCCTTCTTCATAAATTATTTCAAACAAATAGATTAATCATCTCTAATGATCTGCTTTAATTAATCTTCCTTGATTTACTATACTTTAATTACAATCAAGTAATTAACCTTAACTATATACAGTAATTAACCTTAAATTACTATCATTAATTACAATAACTAATGATCATTCATTTACTTCTATTAATTAACTAAAATTAATTGCATTAAACCTCAATTAATTACACTAGTTAATCACCCTTAAATTAATCACCTATATTAATCAACCTTGATTAATATCATTAATCACATTGATTAATGATCCTTATTAATTAATAATTACTTTAATTAATTAAATAATTAACTTATAATTAATCATTCTATTAATCATAATCGGTAATTAATAAATTGTAACTACTTAACTTAATTAATTAACTTCTTATTTAATTAACTTCTAAATTAATTATATTAATCCTTAATTAATAAATTCAATTAATTAATCCTTAATTACATCATTAAGTAATTAATAAACAATTAAATTAATAAATAAATCCTTAATTAATTAATTTATTAATTAATTTCAATTTTAATTAATTACATTTAGTAATTAATCTTAAGTTAAATTCATTAATTAATTAATTAATTAGTCACATTAATTGACTATCTAAAATAATTAAGTAATTAACCCTTAATCATTTACATAAGTAATTATCTCTAATTACTTCTATTAATCAATCTTGATAACTTCTTAATTAATTACCTTAATAAGTAATTAATTCCATTATTAAATATTCCTTAATCCTTTAATCAATTAATTACTTCATAATTAATTAATTTCTACAATTATATTAATCAATTCTTAAATTGATATCATCAAGTGATTATCCAATAATCACTTCCATTAAAATACTCATGAGTAACTCCCATTAATTACTTCCATAAGTAATTAACTTCCTTAATTACATTCAACGATTAACCATTAATTACTTTATTAAGTAATTACACTTAATTAATCCATAATTAAGTGATTATATAAATTTAAATAAACAATTAACTAATTATTTAAAATTAATTAAACAATTAATTAATTACCTTATTTTATCTAAAATCCTTAATTAATTAAGAAAACATTATTCTTAATTAAACTAATCATCATATTAAACAAGTATTCTTATGTTAATTACCTAAATAATTTAACCTTATTTATTTCCATAAATAAATTATTTGAATAATTTAAATCTTATTTATTCAAAGGCAAGTTATTGCACTTGGTTTACAAAATCATAATAATAATCTTACTTGAATAAAAAGCATTTATAATTCATTTCCAAATTTAAAACACTTTAAATTATCAAATTTTAAACTTATTTAATTTAATATAAATTGAAAATTCTGTTATTAAAACATTGCTTCAAAACTTTAACTTAAATCTTTGATTTAATAATTAAATTCAAATTCTCTTTTAAATTTGAATTTTAAACTTAATTAAGATAATTATTTTTAAAATCAAACATCTTAAAACATTTTTAAATTTAAATATAAATTAAATTTTTACTTCTAAATGTTTTATTTACTTTCGTTTTTAAAATAACAAGTTTAACTTTATATTTCATTACCTTCATAAACTTGTTTTTATAGTTTTAACTTGATTTATACTAATTTACATAACCAATCTAATTTGCATATACCAAACACAGAGTAAAGCAACAAACTCGAGTAACAACCCGGGAAAACCTCGTGCCTTCCCCGAAGCCAACCCAACCCCATCTCCTTCGAGTCGCCCCCAAGACACACGCGAGCACCCACCCGAGTTCCATTTGTCTTTCCCAACACGAAACTTCCCAGTGCACAACCCAATCACGGTGCACATGCAGCTTCACCGCCGGCCTCCATCGTCCATCGCGACGACCTACTTCGGTCACAACATCACTCACGTGCACGATCCCAAACTCAAAATAATCACAGCATCATCGAATCGAATTTCGATCGTTCGAACCAAAACTGTGAAAACAACTGCAGAAAACATCTTCCACAAATTCCATCACCGTCGGCCAACCCTACACCGATGGGCCTCGCCGTTCCCTCCATAGCACCGCCACGACTCGAGCTCCACTTTCCCCCATGTGCGAACAACCCCGATCCTTCATTCGCGTCGCAATCACTTCAACAGTAAAGCCCAGTTGAAAAACAAACTTAAACCCTACTTTCTTCAATCCCCAACAAATTACTCAATTGAAAAATTCTTTTGCATTTTTCCTAAAATCTATAACTTAAGATCAAGCTACAGTCCAAGGATCGACTCAAATTATTGAGTGTACAATCCGTAGTTCATAAAAATTCCCAAAATGTTCAAACCAAAAATTCAACTTAAATACACAATTAAAAATTATGATACCAGCTCTAAAAATCATAAATTTTCTATTGTAATCCAGATATACATTCAAAACTAAAGTTTGAAATCATAAATTTTTTGTCCAAGTTTTTATTTTTACTGTAAATTTAAAAAAAATGAATAATTAATTCATTTAAAATCCTACAACTATTTTTAGATGATAAATCACTTGATTACAAACAATTTTCATTCACAAATCACAGTCCAATTTGTAATCAAAATCAAGTTATTGATTTTAAAAAGGAAAAAAACAACCTGTATAATCAACAGTATACATATACAGGCATTCACCACATATTTTTTTATTTCTATTTAACAACATACATCCAGGTAGACTAAATACATCATCAAACTCAAATCTATTTGCATGCAACATTCAATCAAAAATTAAATCAAAACTGTCTTTAAAATATAATTTACTTACCTTATTTTGCAGTGAACAGAGCAGTTTTTATTCTTTCCAGGCTTTGAACAACTGCAGATCAATTTTGCTGATGAAAATGGATGCATGCATGCTTCAATTGATTTTAGAAGTTGAAACTGTTGATTTGCAGTTTGAAGTTTGCAGACACAAGTTGATGTTGCAGGTTTACTTTCAACTTGATTTTGCAGATTTTAAATTGTTGAGAAGAACTTACTGTGCAGATTTAAATCTCAGATTTACTTTTGCTTTTGATTAAATTCAGATTTGAGAAAAGTTTATGGTAGCCATTAATTTGAGAGAAGGAAGAAAATATGTTCTATGAACTAGATTATGAAAATTAAAGGAAATAAAAATTAGTAGATGACACTTGTTTACATAAACTTACATTTGTCATTAAATTTATTTGCATGATTAACAAGTGTTATAAAGATATGTTTACATGTTTACACATGTCTTAAACAAATTTTTAATAAATTTCTTGTCATTTAATTGAAATGTATTATAAACTTATTTATCAAATTTACTTTATAAATAAATATAAGTTTACTTTTAAAAGAAATATTCTAACACTAATAGAAATGCAAATAATTCTATTACATGTTATTTATTTATATTTTATCATTTATAACCATTTTATAGTAAGCATTTTTAAAAGAAACAAAACAAATCTTGTTTAAATTCTTTTTAAACTATCATATTTTAAATACAAACTGTTTATCTTATAATTTAAAACAAATGAATAAATCTTTAAATTAACTTTTGAAAACATTGATTCTAAAACAAAGCTTCAATCTACAATATACATACATTATAAATTATCAATTGATTAAATTAAATTTCAAAATAACTCAAATTATAACATATACAAACATATATATTACAATTTGAAAATTCTTCTTTAATTTCAAACAAAAGTGTAACGACTCGGATTTTGCCCGCTCAAAAATCGACATCCATACTTCAAATCGTACTCGAATGTCATAGATTCGACCGTTCAAATCCGATTCGCCGGAGCTTATAACAATCATTAAGTAAACAACACAGCGGAATAAAAGAACAATACATTGATATACAGTTTTGATACAATATCTGATACAACAGATAATCCAATAGATATCAATATACATCAGAGATATGATACAATAAAATAGCAGCGGAAAAGAAAATAGATAACATCTAACATACGGAACAATATAACTCTAAATTAGTCTTCAAGGAAGAACTCCAGAAATAACTACAACTCCATTTCCAAGAACTAATCCAGCAATAGCTCGAACTCCCAATAACAATGCACCAAGCTAGGCAAGACTGGTGCGATCCAAAGACTGAACTAACTCCAGATAATCCACTATATCTAACTATCTGAAAAAAAACCAACTCTAGACTGCTCATGTAGAAAATAATGAGCACCCAGAGTTTAGGAAAGAAAACAATAAACTCCGGATCAGTCGTGGGACTGGTGTGAGCAACAAAAACAGTTTATCTTTTAAAACATTCAAAGAAATATTTCTAAATTCCATTCGCAATGCTTTTAAAAGATGAGACTACCATAAGACCTCCTGCCACACACACAATGCAAACGCAGACTTGGAGAAGATTTCTCCTTATGATAGTCAAACATGCTTGATACGCATTTAAAAAGAACATTTGATATTATTACTAGTGCATAGTGTAGAAAATTCATTTCGAAAGTAGAATATAAATCTTAGCCAGCATAGGTACCATTATATTATGCCTACTATAGCTACTTCCTGAGGAAGCAGGTTCTACAACTAAAACCGTACAAGTTTCGTATTGTTTCTTTGGATTTCCAACAAATGGTCAGGCCAAGGAACTTCCCATTGCCACATGAGAATGCCTCTGGAAAGACATTCCCGAGAACCAAACCGGAACTCTGCCAACACAAGGCCGGGTTACCCCTAACTGGGTTACTACTGACACGAGCACGCCATTCCCCGATCGTAAACGACCTTTCTCACGGGATCCCGAACACCAACAACCACAAAGTAATAAATTCGTAGTAACCACATAGGTTAAATATCTGGGCTCCATACCATGATACCACCTCTATCCAGAAGGAAATGTACATACCCTAAAGGGTGCTACCCCTCATAACATTGCCGCATCTTTCCTGTTTTGACCATTTCCGGGGTGTGAGGTTCGACGAAGTCACGTCCACAAAAACATACTTTATACAAAAGCCATGCTTTGGGTCAACAAATGATCAACACAATGATTACCAAGATAGACGATCAAATAAATGATCCTATCACAATAATCAACACAATGATCATTTCAGCAACACTCAGCATGTCACATTACCAAATTGGGAATATATCGCTGATAACTTCAACTATATAACCTCTGAGCTCGTACGTCTCAGAGAAGGGTGTTTAGCTAAAAGAATAAATTCTTCGCCACCAACAGAAATGTCTTTGAAAGAAATCGGCTTTATATCTCAACTTGTAATGTCAGACATACAATCCATACAAGTCTGTTCCGGGATCGAACAGAACCGAAGGCACTTACAAAGAAGTCCTTGCAACCCGGATATTCACAATCCCGATCGGATTTCCCATCACTTAGGGAATCTCTATACCAGGAGCTACCCAGTGCAGAGATAATCGATAGGTCATCCTATCGCTTTCGCAAATACCCGGTCTTCATCACCGGTCTTTAAATGCTATCCATAACGTCGAATCACTTATTCGGAATGGGTTATACGACATAAAGGTCCTTTCCCGGTTAAACCGAATAGTGAGCGAAAATATTTTCAAAACATATGGATATGGGATTTCAATTAAGTCACAACTTAATAATTCAAACTTTCTTTCAAATGGTTTAACAAATTACCATTTTCAATCTTTAAACAAAAAGATTCATTTTCACAACCTTTAACGGTTTAAACAATTTTCACATTTTAATCTTTTAAACAAAAGATTCATTCACAGACTTTCCAAATCAATTTTCATTTCAATTTGATTAACTCGTTAAATCTTTAAATCAAAGATTTAACTTATAGCCTTCAAAACAAATTTCATTTCAATTTGATTTAAACAAATCATCAATTTAAATCTGTTAAAAATAAACAGATTTAATCCTTAGCTTTCAAAAAGAATTCATTCATAACTTAGGAAAATCATTTCTCTATTCAATCTTGAAATTCCCCTAATTAACTGGAATCTCAGTTCTTATCTAAAAGTGTTTATCATTTGAAAACAACAGTTTTCATTTTGAAAATCTGATTCATTTATACGAGATGAAATCCTTGGGTTAAATTCAAATTCCCAAAAATAATACTTTAAAAATGGTTTAACTCATAATGACTAGTATAATATCATTAATCCCTAGTTTCCAATTACAGGATTAAATTTGAATATTGAATTCAAATTTAAATTAAAGTATTTAAATTCCAACACTTAATCCAGTTATTCAAAATAAATTTCCATCTTTGAAATTCCATTTCAAAAGCTTTTCACTTCTATTCCAATTCCATTTCCAAAACATTTGAATTTAAAAATTCAAATTTTAAACTATTTCAAAAATCTGCGACTTAATCGATTTCCTCGTGAAATCCATAATTGTGTGTGTATGAGTGTGGTCCAGGGTTTTAACACAATAGTGCGCATCATCATCATCACAGATTAAAAACATATCAGTATCGATAAGCGATATAACCCACAGCGCTTATCTTCATTCACAGAGTCGCAGATAAAATAAATTTATCAATTACAAAGATTCATCATTACGATTCGATGTGGGTTTCGGACAACTAATTGGAATCCGACTCCCTGTCGCATCGAATTTCAAAATGCCGTTTTACAGGCAAAGGGGTTTTTTACATATATACAGAAACAAATCGAAATTCACAGTACAGCATAAGGCAGTTCACATAGCATCACAATCACAAACAGGTAATTAATTTAAAAATTAATAAAACTTAATTACTCATTTAATTATCACTAATTATTTAATTAATCATTAATTTCCAATTAATAAATCATTAATCTTTAATTAGTCACTTAATTAGCTAACTACAAATTATTTAATTATTTAACTTTAAGCAGTTAATTAAATTTCAAATTGACTAAACACAAGATTATAAATCTCAATCTTAAATTTCAAATTTTGCTTAATCTTAAATTACTTACTAAATTTCAAGTATAGATTAATTTACATTCTTAATTACTGACACTTTAAATTCGTTAATCATCTTTACATTAGCAAATCTTTTTAATTGATTTTTAAATCAAATCTTAGTTTAAGACTTGTCAACAATGTTTACTTAATAAATACTAGACTTTGTTTAACAAAAATGTCTTAAAACTTTATTAAGTTAATCCACTACAAAAAAATGAATCCTTCACTCTCTGTTACTTGAGTATCACCTCTACTTCACCCATTTTCTCGTGACCCTCCTTCTTCTTCCTCTCTCTCTTTTGTTTCTTTTTTTGTTTATTTTGTTATTTAAGTTTCAGCATTAGGTGAACTTAATAACTTCACGATTTAAATCCCCCAGGCAAACACACGCGACCCCCCCCCTTAGTTTCGAGTAAACCAGTTGCTTCGAGTAAATCTACAAAAATCTCGAGCACGTCTCGAGTTTCCCCCCCTTTCTTCGAGTTCCTCACGTCTTTCACCTTCCTTCTTCCCCAGTGCACACACGTGCACCGTGCACCTACCCACGCTCCTCCGGCCACCGATGAGCACCGCGTCCATCCCACACACACACAAACACGCGAGACCCCAAAGCATCAACCAGATCGAAGAAATTTCGATCAGATCAAAATTGACCATTCGAACCCACTGACCCAAAAACTCGACCACACAAAAACCCATCGTGCCATCACCCACGACCACCGGCCACCTCGAAACTTGGTCCGAAGCTTCGCCACCACCCAACGCCTCTAACACGCCTAGTCCGATCGCCTCTAATTCCCTGATGCCCTCGCATTGCCTCGACAACCGAGCCAAACCCATTACCCCTCTTAAACCCTAGTTCCCCTCACCGCGACGTCATCAATGATCGGAAAAATATCAACTTATTTTTCTCGATAGCGTCGGCCTACCACCCTCATCTACCCACAACCCCAACTCCTCCAACGCTCTAGATCATCGGGAAAGTCCCCGAACCCATTCTCTGATGAAACACGAACTGCAACCCATCCCGTCCACTAAAAATCCTCATTTTAGTTTTAAAATTCATAGTTTACTATCAGGATCAATTGTATATTCCTGGAATTTAAAATTAGCATATTCGAATTTTCCTAAAATTTTTACAGTTACGGTTAAAAATTTTCTTCCAGAGATATATTTACATTTATTTACTTGAATGAGTTACCAAACTAAAACTTGTAGTTTAAACAACGAATTTTATTTTAAACCTAAGTTTAAACAGAGAATGAAACAAAGAGATTTGAATTTCTTTTGCAAACCCAGCCAGAAAGTTAAATGCAGAGGGTATACTATTAGTACCTGTATTGCCATCATTCATTCATATATACTAAATAGACTTGAATTCATATTATCACACTTCAGGCTTACTAGAAGATGATTATCAACAACCTATATATATATATATATATATATATATATATATATATATATACACACACACACACTAAACTATTAAAAAAGGTGAGGTTACTCACATGTGTTGTTTGAAACAGAGAGCATGAGCAGCTGGAAGTGCTCTGAGAACTGGAAACTAGATTTGCTTTTGTTTGAGCAGCCTTGTGTAATTTCAAACTGAAGCCTTCATCTTGATTATCAGGTTGTAGTTGCTTTTGTTACTGACTATTGTTTCTTCTTTTTTTTTTCTTTCTCTCTGGTTTTGCTTAACTTTTTAGTGAATGAATGAAATAGGATAGAGGTATACATGTAGAGAAAAATGTTTGTACAGGGATTATTAATTTTTGTTTGTACAATAGTTATGGGCTGAGATGATTTTGCTTTGCATTCTTACAGGCAACATTCTTTTGCCTTACTTTTCTTTATTACGGCTGATATCATGCTTTTGCTTATGTAGTTGATATGTTTTTATTTGTTTGTTATTTGCTTTTACTTTATGTTTATATACTTAAACATATACTTGCTGTCCTGCTTCCTATTTTCTAGTTTACAGCCTACATACTTTTGCTTTTACCTGTTTATACTTTAGTTTTGTTTTTAAGTGTACAAACTTATTTATTTTGTTTTGTTTCTGTGATCCTACTTTTGTTTTGATGCCCATGAATCTTACATCCAGGCCTTGATTCTGGTTTTAGTTGTAACTGAAGCTTTACAGTATTTTTTTTTTGTTTACTTGTTCTTTTTAGTTTAGTTTTATACTTATTGTTTTTGTTTTATAATTTATCTTCAAATCATATTTCTAACATACGTATTAAATTTACAACGTATATTTTATTTTATTTCTTTCTTTTGTTTTATATTTTACATAATTTTATAAATATGTGGTTTCTACTTTGTATGTTATTTCTTTTGTTTGAATACTTCATTTATATTAAATTTTATAAATTTTTATTCAAAATTTCATTTAATTATTAAATTAAATTAAATTAAAATTCAGGATCGTTACAAACTTCCCCACTTAAAAGAATTTCGTCCTCGAAATTCGCAGGCACGAAAACAACACAGATAGATGAAAGATAGAGAAATATCTTTTCAGATCAAACTGGATATCAATTCTGCATTTGGCTCACCAAATCAGAATATCAATAATAGATACAAGAAATTATAATAAAATTTCAAATTTTGGTTTTAAACAAAATCATTTTATCGATACAATTCTAATCATTCTTCATATTCTATTAATCAATTTAATTCAATTAAAATTTCCAATTTCTAATTCATTTATTAGAGTTTAAATCGAAAAGCCGATAAGAAATCGATGAAGATACGAAGTAAAATTTCCTACAATGATTCGTAGAGCATCACCGCACTGAAACTTCTTCTTGTAGTTGGTACGAAGAAATCAAAAGAATTTGGAAACGAATTAAAGAAAATTGATAGAGAAAGATTGTTTCCACTGTTGTTACAGAGTATTGACCAATTATAGTCGTATTTACCTGTCCTCTATCTCGTTCTCTTCTTGCACTCATACTTACTATCAGTGGATAGTAAAAGAATTTACTGAGGCATTCAAACGGATATCTTAAGGATTACTCATTCTAGGATTTACTTCATCCTATCTCTAATGAGTTACTTAATGTGTTACACTCCTGAGCTAAAGTTCAACCCTTAGCTCTGATACCAAATGTAACGACTCGGATTTTGCCCGCTCAAAAATCGACATCCATACTTCAAATCGTACTCGAATGTCATAGATTCGACCGTTCAAATCCGATTCGCCGGAGCTTATAATAATCATTAAGTAAACAACACAGCGGAATAAAAGAACAATACATTGATATACAGTTTTGATACAATATCTGATACAACAGATAATCCAATAGATATCAATATACATCAGAGATATGATACAATAAAATAGCAGCGGAAAAGAAAATATATAACATCTAACATACGGAACAATATAACTCTAAATTAGTCTTCAAGGAAGAACTCCAGAAATAACTACAACTCCATTTCCAAGAACTAATCCAGCAATAGCTCGAACTCCCAATAACAATGCACCAAGCTAGGAAAGACTGGTGCGATCCAAAGACTGAACTAACTCCAGATAATCCACTATATCTAACTATCTGAAAAAAAACCAACTCTAGACTGCTCGTGTAGAAAATAATGAGCACCCAGAGTTTAGGAAAGAAAACAATAAACTCCGGATCAGTCGTGGGACTGGTGTGAGCAACAAAAACAGTTTATCTTTTAAAACATTCGAAGAAATATTTCTAAATTCCATTCGCAATGCTTTTAAAAGATGAGACTACCATAAGACCTCCTGCCACACACACAATGCAAACGCAGACTTGGAGAAGATTTCTCCTTATGATAGTCAAACATGCTTGATACGCATTTAAAAAGAACATTTGATATTATTACTAGTGCATAGTGTAGAAAATTCATTTCGAAAGTAGAATATAAATCTTAGCCAGCATAGGTACCATTATATTATGCCTACTATAGCTACTTCCTGAGGAAGCAGGTTCTACAACTAAAACCGTACAAGTTTCGTATTGTTTCTTTGGATTTCCAACAAATGGTCAGGCCAAGGAACTTCCCATTGCCACATGAGAATGCCTCTGGAAAGACATTCCCGAGAACCAAACCGGAACTCTGCCAACACAAGGCCGGGTTACCCCTAACTGGGTAACTACTGACACGAGCACGCCATTCCCCGATCGTAAACGACCTTTCTCACGGGATCCCGAACACCAACAACCACAAAGTAATAAATTCGTAGTAACCACATAGGTTAAATATCTGGGCTCCATACCATGATACCACCTCTATCCAGAAGGAAATGTACATACCCTAAAGGGTGCTACCCCTCATAACCTTGCCGCATCTTTCCTGTTTTGACCATTTCCGGGGTGTGAGGTTCGACGAAGTCACGTCCACAAAAACATACTTTATACAAAAGCCATGCTTTGGGTCAACAAATGATCAACACAATGATCACCAAGATAGATGATCAAATAAACGATCCTATCACAATAATCAACACAATGATCATTTCAGCAACACTCAGCATGTCACATTACCAAATTGGGAATATATCGCCGATAACTTCAACTATATAACCTCTGAGCTCGTACGTCTCAGAGAAGGGTGTTTAGCTAAAAGAATAAATTCTTCGCCACCAACAGAAATATCTTTGAAAGAAATCGGCTTTATATCTCAACTTGTAATGTCAGACATACAATCCATACAAGTCTGTTCCGGGATCGAACAGAACCGAAGGCACTTACAAAGAAGTCCTTGCAACCCGGATATTCACAATCCCGATCGGATTTCCCATCACTTAGGGAATCTCTATACCAGGAGCTACCCAGTGCAGAGATAATCGATAGGTCATCCTATCGCTTTCGCAAATACCCGATCTTCATCACCGGTCTTTAAATGCTATCCATAACGTCGAATCACTTATTCGGAATGGGTTATACGACATAAAGGTCCTTTCCCGGTTAAACCGAATAGTGAGCGAAAATATTTTCAAAACATATGGATATGGGATTTCAATTAAGTCACAACTTAATAATTCAAACTTTCTTTCAAATGGTTTAACAAATTACCATTTTCAATCTTTAAACAAAAAGATTCATTTTCACAACCTTTAACGGTTTAAACAATTTTCACATTTTAATCTTTTAAACAAAAGATTCATTCACAGACTTTCCAAATCAATTTTCATTTCAATTTGATTAACTCGTTAAATCTTTAAATCAAAGATTTAACTTATAGCCTTCAAAACAAATTTCATTTCAATTTGATTTAAACAAATCATCAATTTAAATCTGTTAAAAATAAACAGATTTAATCCTTAGCTTTCAAAAAGAATTCATTCATAACTTAGGAAAATCATTTCTCTATTCAATCTTGAAATTCCCCTAATTAACTGGAATCTCAGTTCTTATCTAAAAGTGTTTATCATTTGAAAACAACAGTTTTCATTTTGAAAATCTGATTCATTTATACGAGTTGAAATCCTTGGGTTAAATTCAAATTCCCAAAAATAATACTTTAAAAATGGTTTAACTCATAATGACTAGTATAATATCATTAATCCCTAGTTTCCAATTACAGGATTAAATTTGAATATTGAATTCAAAATTTAAATTAAAGTATTTAAATTCCAACACTTAATCCAGTTATTCAAAATAAATTTCCATCTTTGAAATTCCATTTCAAAAGCTTTTCACTTCTATTCCAATTCCATTTCCAAAACATTTGAATTTAAAAATTCAAATTTTAAACTATTTCAAAAATCTGCGACTTAATCGATTTCCTCGTGAAATCCATAATTGTGTGTGTATGAGTGTGGTCCAGGGTTTTAACACAATAGTGCGCATCATCATCATCACAGATTAAAAACATATCAGTATCGATAAGCGATATAACCCACAGCGCTTATCTTCATTCACAGAGTCGCAGATAAAATAAATTTATCAATTACAAAGATTCATCATTACGATTCGATGTGGGTTTCGGACAACTAATTGGAATCCGACTCCCTGTCGCATCGAATTTCAAAATGCCGTTTTACAGGCAAAGGGGTTTTTTACATATATACAGAAACAAATCGAAATTCACAGTACAGCATAAGGCAGTTCACATAGCATCACAATCACAAACAGGTAATTAATTTAAAAATTAATAAAACTTAATTACTCATTTAATTATCACTAATTATTTAATTAATCATTAATTTCCAATTAATAAATCATTAATCTTTAATTAGTCACTTAATTAGCTAACTACAAATTATTTAATTATTTAACTTTAAGCAGTTAATTAAATTTCAAATTGACTAAACACAAGATTATAAATCTCAATCTTAAATTTCAAATTTTGCTTAATCTTAAATTACTTACTAAATTTCAAGTATAGATTAATTTACATTCTTAATTACTGACACTTTAAATTCGTTAATCATCTTTACATTAGCAAATCTTTTTAATTGATTTTTAAATCAAATCTTAGTTTAAGACTTGTCAACAATGTTTACTTAATAAATACTAGACTTTGTTTAACAAAAATGTCTTAAAACTTTATTAAGTTAATCCACTACAAAAAAATGAATCCTTCACTCTCTGTTACTTGAGTATCACCTCTACTTCACCCATTTTCTCGTGACCCTCCTTCTTCTTCCTCTCTCTCTTTTGTTTCCTTTTTTTTTTTTTTTATTTTGTTATTTAAGTTTCAGCATTAGGTGAACTTAATAACTTCACGATTTAAATCCCCCAGGCAAACACACGCGACCCCCCCTTAGTTTCGAGTAAACCAGTTGCTTCGAGTAAATCTGCAAAAATCTCGAGCACGTCTCGAGTTTCCCCCCCTTTCTTCGAGTTCCTCACGTCTTTCACCTTCCTTCTTCCCCAGTGCACACACGTGCACCGTGCACCTACCCACGCTCCTCCGGCCACCGATGAGCACCGCGTCCATCCCACACACACACACAAACACGCGAGACCCCAAAGCATCAACCAGATCGAAGAAATTTCGATCAGATCAAAATTGACCATTCGAACCCACTGACCCAAAAACTCGACCACACAAAAACCCATCGTACCATCACCCACGACCACCGGCCACCTCGAAACTTGGTCCGAAGCTTCGCCACCACCCAACGCCTCTAACCCACCTAGTCCGATCGCCTCTAATTCCCGGATGCCCTCGCATTGCCTCGACAACCGAGCCAAACCCATTACCCCTCTTAAACCCTAGTTCCCCTAGCCGCGACGTCATCAATGATCGGAAAAATATCAACTTATTTTTCTCGATAGCGTCGGCCTACCACCCTCATCTACCCACAACCCCAACTCCTCCAACGCTCTAGATCATCGGGAAAGTCCCCGAACCCATTCTCTGATGAAACACGAACTGCAACCCATCCCGTCCACTAAAAATCCTCATTTTAGTTTTAAAATTCATAGTTTACTATCAGGATCAATTGTATATTCCTGGAATTTAAAATTAGCATATTCGAATTTTCCCAAAATTTTTACAGTTACGGTTAAAAATTTTCTTCCAGAGATATATTTACATTTATTTACTTGAATGAGTTACCAAACTAAAACTTGTAATTTAAACAACGAATTTTATTTTAAACCTAAGTTTAAACAGAGAATGAAACAAAGAGATTTGAATTTCTTTTGCAAACCCAGCCAGAAAGTTAAATGCAGAGGGTATACTATTAGTACCTGTATTGCCATCATTCATTTATATATACTAAATAGACTTGAATTCATATTATCACACTTCAGGCTTACTAGAAGATGATTATCAACAACCTATATATATATATATATATATATATATATACACACACTAAACTATTAAAAAAGGTGAGGTTACTCACATGTGTTGTTTGAAACAGAGAGCATGAGCAGCTGGAAGTGCTCTGAGAACTGGAAACTAGATTTGCTTTTGTTTGAGCAGCCTTGTGTAATTTCAAACTGAAGCCTTCATCTTGATTATCAGGTTGTAGTTGCTTTTGTTACTGACTATTGTTTCTTATTTTTTTTTCTTTCTCTCTGGTTTTGCTTAACTTTTTAGTGAATGAATGAAATAGGATAGAGGTATACATGTAGAGAAAAATGTTTGTACAGGGATTATTAATGTTTGTTTGTACAATAGTTATGGGCTGAGATGATTTTGCTTTGCATTCTTACAGGCAACATTCTTTTGCCTTACTTTTCTTTATTACGGCTGATATCATGCTTTTGCTTATGTACTTGATATGTTTTTATTTGTTTGTTATTTGCTTTTACTTTATGTTTATATACTTAAACATATACTTGCTGTCCTGCTTCCTATTTTCTAGTTTACAGCCTACATACTTTTGCTTTTACCTGTTTATACTTTAGTTTTGTTTTTAAGTGTACAAACTTATTTATTTTGTTTTGTTTCTGTGATCCTACTTTTGTTTTGATGCCCATGAATCTTACATCCAGGCCTTGATTCTGGTTTTAGTTGTAACTGAAGCTTTACAGTATTTTTTTTTGTTTACTTGTTCTTTTTAGTTTAGTTTTATACTTATTGTTTTTGTTTTATAATTTATCTTCAAATCATATTTCTAACATACGTATTAAATTTACAACGTATATTTTATTTTATTTCTTTCTTTTGTTTTATATTTTACATAATTTTATAAATATGTGGTTTCTACTTTGTATGTTATTTCTTTTGTTTGAATACTTCATTTATATTAAATTTTATAAATTTTTATTCAAAATTTCATTTAATTATTAATTTAAATTAAATTAAAATTCAGGATCGTTACAAAAAGATTTTCTATTCACAATATATATATTATAAACAGAATAAAATTTATTAGCTTTGAAAAATAAATCTTATTCATTTTAAATCGTTAAAAAGATATTGATCACAATTATCAGATTAAATATTTATTAACCTTAAAAGGAATAAATTTATCAGCTTGATTAAAATTATAAAGAAAATTATCAAACCAATTAAATTATTAATGCAGATTATTAAATTTATATTGCCCAAAATTCCGGGTCGTTACAATCTTTCCCTCTTAAAAGAATTTCGTCCCTGAAATTTAAAAGCAAACGTAACTTAATAACCCAGCAAAGATTTTAATTTAAATTAGCAAAGAAAACCTAACATCCAGTAGAGATTTTAAATTTCAAACAGCAAAGCATTTCTATCAACCCGTTACTAACAATCATAGCAATCAATCAAATAAAAAATCCTAACTAATTATCCTGACGCAAATCAGAACAAATCACTAATACTATCTCGTGTTTTCCAAGTATAAATCGCCGGGAGACTCGCTCTACAAAAGCCAACAAACTAACTACACTACTAAAATCCAGAGCTCCTCTCGTCTCTAGATCCATCAATCTGAACAGAACATCATACTATACTCAAATCCAGCTCAACTTCCAAATCCAACTAAACTACAGATTCAACAACCAATCGATGAATCATACACGTACTCTCTCGGAGATACGTGTAATACAATTAATTCCAGCTATCCAAACTGGCAATTCAATCTTATCCTATCAGAACACAGATAGAAAATCCCAAATGCCACAGCACTAACCAACCAATCTAACCCAATTACTGCTCTCTTAACCAGAGAAATCTTAACAACAATAAAGTCTCCAACTTCGAATTCCAAACTCCTTATCTCATATCTGCATAACTCAATAGATAATCCTGGACTGCCAATCTCTTCCTGATCAGCTCAACCTATGCTGATACTTCCAAAAACAACTAGACCAAAGCAAACAAGCTTCTGGTTTCTATTCAACAAAAAAGTCTTCCAAAAATCCATTGAACTCCAGAACACATGCTCTACTCCAAAGCTATAGCAAACTGAACTTACTTCCTTGCTTGCACAGCTGCTACCTCGCTTCCGCTGCACAACTCTGATTCTGAAATAGATAAGAATATTTGTTGATGAACACGAGTACAAACTTATTCACTATACCCAGAAAACTTTGTTCATCAAATCCATAAAAATCTGAGTGACCCATCTGACTCAGTCACACATCCTTATAGCAGAAATCCAAACTCAAAAATTAGATCTTACCAAATCTACATTACAAAAATTCTGAGCTGCCACACCAACTCTTCTTCTCCAGGAACCATCCTACAACCAGGCTAACTACCAAAATCACTTCTAGAACCAAATCAATATCGTACTCAATTCCAGATGCAGACAACCTATGATTACATCAGTAGCTCCTACTACACATGAGAATTCTCAGCCTCAAACAAAAGATTGCTCAAAGAAAAATTCCCAAATTAATCACAAGTCACTTTTGCGATCTTACCTAATTCGGATTCCAAAGAAACTGTCCTCTCTTTACCAATTAGAACAGCTTTAAGCTTACCAACAAGGTTAACTCTTCAATAAAACTTTCACCATCTGCCTGGACTGTTGAAAGAAGAACCACAAAGATTTCTGAACCATCGGAGAAACAAGCCACACAGCTGCTTCCAAACTCTACCTCAATGATATTGCGAAGCTATAAGACCTCCTCGTCAGCACACCGAACACTTTGAGCTGAAACTGCTACCACAACTAACCAAAGACTTCTAACCCTTCTCGAAAACCAAGACCATCAACAAACCACACAACGGCCCTCCGAGATGGCGGACAACCTCTCAAGAAATCGGACTCCAAACCAAGCATCAACATCTCGCTTTCCTTAAGGAGTACATATGAGACCATGTCGAAGCGGAACAACTTATAGACCTTAGTCTCATATTCCAAATCAGCCAACCTCCATGTCAAAGATCCAGACAACTTATATACAGACGAGTCTTCCCTGTGGCAGGTAAAGACTGCTCCTCAACTACTACTAAAACTGCTTCAAGAGGAAACATCTTCAGAAAAATATCCAAAGATACTGCATCTCATCATGCAGTTATCAAGATATCCTTACTTACTTCTATACTTCCGACAGATCCAAACTCTAGAAAAATTCGCTCACCCGAGCGAAATCCAAGCTTACTTTTCAAAGATAAACTCCGAATCTTTAAAAGATTTCCTTCGGATATCAGAGAAATCCTTACTCCAAACTACAAATCTCACTCGAGTCAGTAATAGATCTACGGTCTCGACAAAAACTTCCAACCTTAAACATATGGACCTCTTCCATTAGTGGTAGTCGTGTTACACACCACTACTCTATCTACCTCTAAAACTTACGTTGGAAATCCGAACAGATAACCCAACAGATTAGGGGTGTGTGTGTATATATATATATAATTATATATAGTCATATATAAAAATCACAAATACGCTCTCTCAAGAAAGAAACAACTCCAGAGCCTAGGTATTCACTCAACCTAACGCTCTGATACCAAATGAGACGACCCGACTTCCTATCTCCAGGAAATCGCATCATCCAAGAAGAAAGAGAGGGATAGAAAAAGAAAAGAAAGAGAAAGAAAGAAACAACAACATCAGAGAACTCTCAGCGGAACAAATATAATATAATATATCAAATAAAATATTACATAGTATCCTATTACATCAGAGTACACAACTTAAACAATACATATTAGACAGTTATAAACTTCTGTCTAACTATACAACTCAAGTACAAAATAAACAGATACCAAACAAACACAGCGGAACCATAATATATCTACATGTTGAAGCCTCCTGCTCCATATCTCCTCCAAAATTCGTCAAGCAAACCTGAATCACTTGGCTACTCATACATAATATGAGTATCCAAGAGTTTAATAAAACAAAAAATAAACACTCGGATCAGACAGGGGTCTAGTGTGAGTAAACGGTTAAAATCTGTTTAACTTTAGAAAAACCTTTGAAAAGAAAAGGTATCACGTAAGACTTCCCACACATTAACATGGAAAAGTTTTTTCCTTAATCTAATCAAAACTTTTGATAGGAAATCCAGTGATATTATAGTAGTGTCTAGGGTTTTCAAGTAAATATGAAATAGCCGAAATTGTTACATTCATTAAATTCCTGCTACTAGCTACAAAAGTGGGTAATACAATCAAAACCGTAGGGTCTCGCAGGGAGAATGGGTTTCCATCAATGGCAAGGCTACTGGGTACCGCCCGTCACAGTACGTGGCCTAGATCAACGTACCGAGGAGTACGCCCGCTCCCCTGCAACACAAGGCCGGAACCATCCCTTACTGGACAGTCTCGAACAAGACAACCCCGCAGTTAGCCGCGACCCAACTGCCCACACAGCCGAATAAAAAGGGACTTCTAGACAGGGGAAAATCTTGCTCTCCAGTGGGAGCTACCCATGAAGCCTTGCTGCACCTCCCCTGTTTTAGCCATTCCCGGTTGATGAGGCTTGAGGCTGCGATTACCTTTATAGAACACATCTATCTTAGAATGATCATCGTCCACCTGACGATGTTCTAAAAGCATTCAATCCATACAAGTTCGTTCCGGGTTCGAATGAAACCAAAGGCACTATCTCGTTGCACTCATTATTGGAATCACCCTCAGAGTCAACAACCATAGCCCTTGCACTCTAAATCACCATCTCGAATCTATAAGCACTATTCCGTCAACTCATTACGCAATCACCCATAGAGTTATACTGACGTATAGACCTTATACCTCGAGTCTTCACTTGCTCCACTTGGATTCACGACCTAACGGTTAATTGGAATCGATGTGGTTTTCGGATATCCAAATATCGAAACCCGATCTCGGTCTCACCGAAACCAAACGCCATTTTAAATGTCCAAGTTGTACTTAGGGGTTTAAACAAATTAAACTCATATTCGGGATGATATGTAACAGATAGATGAATCGCATTATCACAATAGATAATTCATATCAACTATTCATCTCACAAAGCATCATATCACATAATAGAGATATCCAGTATCAACCAATATCAATTTTCCAATATCAATCACCAAATATTGATCATCCAATATCAATCAATTAACCAATATTACTCAATCAATCCATATTAGTCAAACATCCAAAACAGAATTGATTATCTCTTAATCAATTGGATTATCATAATCCTTCTTCATAAATTATTTCAAATAAATAGATTAATCATCACTAATGATCTTATTTAATTAATCTTCCTTGATTTAGTATACTTTAATTACAATCAAGTAATTAACCTTAACCATATACAGTAATTAACCTTAAAATTACTATCATTAATTACAATAATTAATGATCATTCATTTATTTCTATTAATTAACTATAATTAATTGCATTAAACCTCAATTAATTAAAATAGTTTTTTTTTTGGCAAGGCCAACGAGGTTAGATGGACCCCGACCATATATTGCTACACTGGACAGAACGTCACACATACAACAAAAGGAAGATAGAAAAACAGGGGGCACTTGGCGCAGCAAGCATAGGGGGAAAAAACAAAAAACAACAGAAAGAGAAGAAGACAACAACTAAAAGCTAAGAAGAAAGGAAGCACGTATCCCAGGATCAATTGTAAACGTCAGCTGGCCCAAGGATTCTCTAATTTCACTCATAATCCACCTTTTGAAATTAACATCTGTTTTTGCATTTGCTACATCAAATAGCCTGGCATTTCTCTCCCTCCAAACCGAGCTTATAAAGCTTTTCAGCACTACATTGAAGGTACGTTCACTTTCATTTTTAAATCCAGCCTGAACATAAATTCTGCTCCATTCAATTTGATTATCATGGGAAACATCATGCCTAAGAAGCTTCGCCATAACAATAATCCAGATTTTCTTAATAAAGGAACACTCAAAATACAAGTGTTCAACTGTTTCAGGCATGTCACTGCAAAACTTACATAAGAGATTGATGCCCATACCCATGCATGCAAGCTTCGCACCAGTTAACATCGCACGATTCAGAACTTTCCAAAGCATAAAGTCATGTCTCATACTACTATCTCTTCCCCACGTACACTTCCACCATTTCCATTTTGGTCGAGTTCTGTTCTTCATCATGAATTCATACGTATTTTCGATTTTGAAGGTTGCTTTTTTGTCCCCCCACACCATACACATAGCATCATTGGAAACCGGAGTATAACAATAAATTTTGCTCCAGAAATGTTGAATCCTCGGGTTGGACGAAGAAGCACGTGTAGTTTGAAGGTTGTACAGAATGTCTCTAACTTTGGCTGCCTTATGTATACCAGACTGATGCATCTCACAGTGCGTAAGCTGTCGACTAAGGATGAGACCCTCTTCCAACCAAGGGTCATCCCAAAAGTTCACACTATACATTGGGTTCGTATTCATTTGGATGAGAGGAAGAACCTTTTCTTTGAGCTAAAATAAGCACTGCCACGTCCAACTCAGATTATGAGGCTTGGTCATGCTCCACATACTCCTCCCCTTGATTACATTCTTATCAGACCAAATAGCCCAAAGGCTATCAGTGCTATTATAAAATGTGTCAATGTGCTTAGCAAAGGCAGCCATGTTCCAGTGCATTAAGTTGAGAATGCCCAACCCCCCTTGTCCATAGGCCTTTCAACAAAACTAAATTTGAGCGGGGCAATATATCTACCTGTCATTCTGCCTTTCCATAGGTATCTCATGAAAGCACCCCTGATCATTTTGATCAATTTAAAGGGGAGAATATAGGTCTTTGCCCAGTACACTTGCATCGAGAAGATCACAGATTTAATAAGTGTCAATCTTCCAGCTTGACTAAGCATCTTGGAAGTCCAACAGCTTAACCTGGCTGTAATCCTGTCGAATAGAGGAAGACATTGGTTTATAGTGATTCTTGATGTTGTCAGTGGGAGACCAAAGTAAGTAATTGTGTTGTGATTTAGAGTCAACCCAGTGGTTTGAGAGATAAGATTACATTGTTCGTTACTAACACCAGCAATGGTGATGTCAGATTTTCGTAGATTCACTTTCAACCCCGTCATTTCACAGAATTCATCAAGAGTGTGCATTATATTAGTAAGAGTGTAGGTCTCAGGAGTACAAAACACAACAAGATCATCTGCAAACATCAGTGCAGAGATCCTTGGTTCAGAGCATGCTGGATGAAGCTTGAATTTACCTTGTGTTATTATCCTATCGATCATTCTCGTTAAAAGCTCCATGACAAGTATAAAAATGTAAGCTGAAAGGGGGTCCCCCTGCCTAATCCCTTGGTTACTAACAAAAAATCCCTCATTCTTGCCTTTTTACTAACTGAAAATGTTGGTGAAGAGATACATTCGTAAATCCATGCAATGAAATGAGGAGGGAAGTTCATGTACCCCATGACTCTGACAATACTATTCCATTGCAGCATATCGAAAGCCTTCATAATGTCCAGTTTGATCATAGCTCTTGGAGTCACATTCCTGCGCTTATAACCCTTAATGAGTTCATGGGATAACAGAACATGATCCAAGATGTTCCTACCAGGTAAATAAGCTGCCTGATTTTTGGATACTATGGTAGGGAGCATGTACTTGAGTCTGATAGCTATGACCTTGGCGATGCATTTGTATATGGTGTTACAACAGGAGATGGGACGGTATTCATTAACACAGTGAGCATTCTTGATCTTGGGGATTAGAGCTATGTTAGTGTAGTTAAATGATCTGTAGAGTTTACCTTTATTGAAAAAGAGGAGAATAGCATTAGTAACGTCATCAGAGACTATAGTCCAACAAGTAGTATAGAATAAAGCATTTAGTCCATCCGGTCCACCACAAGATTCAGTGTTTAAAGAAAACATAGCATGCTTTATTTCTTCAGGGGTAACTTCATTGCAGAGATAAGCATAATCAGCTGGGTTTAATCTTGGTAGTATGTCACCGGGTATTCGATCAATGTTCGGCAAGAAGTCGTTCACATTGCCATACAAGTCAGAGAAATGATTGACAACAGTTTCCTTGACCTCATCAGGTGAAGTGTGTAGATTCCCATACGTGTCATAAATAGTTGTAAAATTTTGTCTTGTTTGCTTATTCTTTAGGCTTGCGTGGAAGTAAGCACGTTTCTATCTCCTTTTTCTCGCCATTTGATTCTCGACTTCTGCCTAATCATATCACTTTCTTTACATAAAGCTTGATAGTATTGCAAAGAGAGAATACTCTCCTCTTCAGATGGGTTAGCATTGTTAACAGAGGCCATCATAACTGTCTGGACATCATTTAGTCTTCCCTTAATCATAGTGCTCAGCTTGTCGCCTTGACCATACTTATTGTGCGCCCATTGTTTCAAGACTTTCTTCGTCTCCTTGATCTTTTCCTGCAAAACAAACATATGATTTCCATTTTTAGGCATTTTCCATGCAGATAACACAGTATTTTTAAAGTCTGGTTCAGAGGCCCAGGTGTTAAAAAATTTAAAATTTGATTTCCCTCTCAAGTCCGCTTCACGAAGGTGGATTATTTGGGGTGAGTGGTCAGATAGGAGAGGGGGGAAGGTGGTTGAAGAGGAGAGGCCATTTAGTTAATGCATAAAGGTTCGTGAATGAGTGGTCAATGGTAGAGAAAGTTCTGCATCCTAGCCTCCTTTTGTTATTCCACGTATATTGCATGCCCACTGACCTAACTTTAACAAGGTCAGCGTCAGAGAGAGCATCAGCAAAGGGTTTGATTTCACTAAGAGAGAGGGGGTTTCCTCCAATTCTGTCAGAGAGAGAGCAGCAGCAGTTAAAGTCTCCAAGAATTAACCATAGGTGAGTGGATTGTCTGAGAGAAGGGATAACCGAAAGCAAAGGATCTCTAGAGTTGACTGAGTTAAAAGCGTACACAAAGGAGACATAGAAGGATGTTTGATCAGAGAGGTCAATGGCATGACAATGAATCAGTTGGGAAGTGGTTAGAATGGGGGTGAGTTGGATCTGATTGGGATTGAATAGAATCAAAATTCTACCATACGATGCTTCATTCAGGTTGTGTATATGTTTCCACCTAGGATTAATGTACTCTGCAGCCTTAATGGACAAGGCAAGATTCAACTTAGTTTCGAGAATTGCTATGAGTGATAGCTGATGAGTTGTGATTAATTGCTTGCATTGGTCCTGCTTGATCACATGATGTGCACCATGAATATTCCATGCTCCAATGCGTAACATCATTGGACAACACGTGCGTTAAGTAACTCAATCTTCATACTCCTAGTCACAGCTTGCTTCAAGGACAAGTAGTTAGGAATGGTGGCTGATAGTGGAGTTACTGCTTGCTTAGTTGATTCCTCATGTAATAGGGGGCTGGTCTGAGGTGGAGATTGTGGGATGGTTAGAAGAGGGAGGATTACAGCAGAAGTTGGGGCTTTGAATGCCTGGGGAGGTTTGATCTTGGAATAAATGTGTTGAGGAGGGGAAATAGGGGATGTGTCTTTGCCTTGGGGAGATATTTTATTTCATTGCATTGTGTGATACGTTGTGCATGAATAGTGCACATCCTCTTTTTCTTGTGTTTTAGTACTGGGGTTTATATGCTTGTTGATATTCTTTTTATTTTTCCTACCTTCCAGTTGTTTGCTTTTACTTATTTCACCGTCACAACCCTGTCGCTCTCCGTTGTCTACATCTATAACCGCTTCCTGACTGTATGTATTGTTCAATGTTTGCTCAACCATGTCCCTCCCTTTTTTTACTTTGTTACTGCCTGCTTTGTGAAATTTTTGAATATTGGTTTCCTTTTGCTCTTCAACTGCTTTACATTGAGCAACTTGACATTTATCACTAACGTTGATACTTTCTTCATGCATGCCATACACATTTTCCTCATCATCCAAAGAAAGAAGCACTGAAAACTTGTTGAAGGTAAGCGGGTTGCCTTCAGTCTCACTATCACTTAATTCTACTTCTTTTTCCTTTCCATTCACAATGTTCACCGAGTCATCTTGTAGTATATTTTTATTTATGTCTACGTCTCTTGTGTGTTGATTATTTTCTTCCTTGTCTCCTCCGTGCCCGTGTTCACTGTTAGTCTTAATTTCACTTTCACTTTTTTCCATTTCTTTAATGCTTCCTCGTATCTCCTCCTCCTTTTATCCTTTGTCCACTAATTCCACTTTCTTTCTACTTATACGTTGCCATACTTTAAAATTTCGTTTTTGAGTTGGCCTTACATTTCTTTTCTCATGGATTGGGTTGGCAGCTACCACTACTTTATCTCTTTTGACTTTACTGTTGGTTTCCTCTTTGTTCTCAATCAGCTTTTCTTTCTTGTTATCACAACACTCGGTTTTGTGTCCAAATCCTTTGCATATCACGCATACATCAGGCTTCCACAAGTACTGCACGTATATTTTTTGATGCCCTCCTTCAACCAACTTCACCGTAAACTCATCAGGAAGTTCCTTATATGGTTTTATTTCCACCAAGCATTTTGCATAGCTCAGTCATTCCTGCTTTTCTGTCATTTCATCCATACACAACATCTTCCCCAAATGGCTACAGAGCCAGTTAATTCCAAGTGGAGACCAGGCGTAAATTGGTAGGTTATACAAATGAACCCAAACTGGAACCGTTGTTATCGTGCCAGTAACGTTACTGATAGCTGAATCGTATGGCTTAACAATAAACAACTTATTGTTCATGATTATAGGATCACACTGTAGGATCTTGTTTCTGTCTTCAGAACAAGTAAAGTTAAATAAGAATAAAATACCATCTGACTTAACTCTCACCGATCCTTTTAGTCTCCATATCTTCTTAAGTTTGGAGATCACCGCTGTATAAGACAAAGGTTTGTCAAGAAAGAAACCCACTAAAGTATCCTTCCAAATCGTCGCTCCTGCATCAATAACTTCAGAAGAAGGAACCAAAACGTCATCTTCATATACTGGAGACAGGTGAACGGGGATGTACTTCCCAGCATTCTTGGGTATGTGCTTGAACAACGAAGTCCATGACCGTTCACTGGGAGGGGGAGCAGGTGGATCGGGACTAAAGGGTAGAGTTGGTGACGTGGTGGGATCAGGGGGAACATGGGGTGGGTTAACTATGTGAGTAAGGGTGGAGGAGGTTTTGGTTGGGGCATGACTAGGAGGGGACGCTGAAGTGGCAGTGGAAAGGACCAGGGTGTTAGAGAGGGACAGGGTAGGATCAACAGAGTTGTCAGTGGGGATTGGGGGGGTACTACTGAGGTGACAAGGGAAGGATGGATGGGAGCTCCATGCGCAGACATGAGAGGGGAGAGAGAAGAGATTTGAAGTTTAATTACAATAGTTAATCACCCTTAAATTAATCACCTATATTAATCAACCTTGATTAATATCATTAATCACATTGATTAATGATCCATATTAATTAATAATTACTTTAATTAATTAAATAATTAACTTATAATTAATCATTCTATTAATCATAATCAGTAACTAACAAATTGTAATTACTTAACTTAATTAATTAACTTCTTATTTAATTAACTTCTAAATTAATTTTATTAATCCTCAATTAATAAATTCAATTAATTAATCCTTAATTACATCACTAAGTAATTAATAAACAATTAAATTAATAAATAAATCCTTAATTAATTACTTTATTAACTAATTTCAATTTTAATTAATTACATTTAGTAATTAATCTTAAGATAAATTAATTAATTAATTAATTAATTAATTAATCACATTAATTGATTATCTAAAATAATTAAGTAATTAACCCTTAATTACTTACATAGGTAATTATCTCTAATTACTTCGATTAATCAATCTTGATTACTTCCTTAATTAATTACCTTAATAAGTAATTAATTCCATTATTAAATATTCCTTAATCCTTTAATTAATTAATTACTTCATAATTAATTAATTTTTACAATTATTTCAATCGATTCTTAAATTGATATCATCAAGTGATTATCCAATAATCACTTCCATTAAAATACTCATGAGTAACTACCATTAATTACTTCCATACGTAATTAACTTCCTTAATTACATTCAATAATTAACCATTAATTACTTTATTAAGTAATTAATTAATCCATAATTAAGTGATTATATAAATTTAAATAAACAATTAACTAATTATTTAAAAATTAATTAAACAATGAATTAATTAGCTTATTTTATCTAAAATCCTTAATTAATTAAGAAAACATTATTCTTAATTAAACAAATCAAATCATATTAGACAAGTATTCTTAAGTTAATTACCTAAATAATTTAACCTTATTTATTTCCATAAATAAATTATTTGAATAATTCAAATCTTATTTATTCAAAGGCAAGTTATTGCACTTGGTTTACGAAATCATAATAATAAACTTACTTGAATAAAAAGCATTTATAAATCATTTCCAAATTTAAAACACTTTAAATTATCAAATTTTAAACTTATTTAATTCAATATAAATTGAAAATTCTATTATTAAAACATTGCTTCAAAACTTTAACTTAAATCTTTGATGTAATAATTAAATTCAAATTCTCTTTTAAATTTGAATTTTAAACTTAATTAAGATAATTATGTTTAAAATCAAACATCTTAAAACATTTTTAAATTTAGATATAAATTAAATTTTTACTTTTAAACGTTTTATTTACTTTCTTTTTTAAAATAACAAGTTTAACTTTATATTTCATTACCTTCATAAACTTGTTCTTATAGTTTTAACTTGATTTATACTAGTTTACATAACCAATCTAATATGCATATACCAAACACAGAGTAAAGCAATAAACTTGAGTAACAACCCGGGAAAACCTCGTGCTTTCCCCGAAGCCAACCCAACCCCATCTCCTTCGAGTCTCCCCCGAGACACACGCGAGCACCCACCCGAGTTCCATTCGTCTTTCCCAACACGAAACTTCCCAATGCACAACCCAATCACGTTGCACATGCACCTTCACCGCCGGCCTCCATCGTCCATCGCGACGACCTACTTCGGTCACAACATCACTCGCGAGCACGATCCCTAACTCAGATCAATCACAGCATCATCGAATCGAATTTCGATCGTTCGAACCAAAACTGCGAAAACAACTGCAAAAAACATCTCCCACAAATTCCATCACCGCCGGCCAACCCTACACCGATGGGCCTCGCCGTTCCCTCCATAGCACCGCCACGACTCGAGCTCCACTTTCCCCCATGTGCGAACACCCCCGATCCTTCATTCGCGTCGCAATCACTTCAACGGTAAAGCCCAGTAAAAAAAAACTTAAACCCTACTTTCTTCAATCCCCAACAAATTACTCAATTGAAAAATTCTTTTGCATTTTTCCTAAAATCTGTAACTTAAGATCAAGCTACAGTCCAAGAATTGACTCAAATTATTAAGTATACAATCCGTAGTTCATAAAAATTCCCAAAATATTCAAACCAAAAATTCAACTTAAATACACAATTAAAAATTATGATACCAGCTCTAAAAATCATAACTTTCCTATTGTAATCCAGATATACATTCAAAACTAAAGTTTGAAATCATAAATTTTTTGTCCAAGTTTTGATTTTTACTGTAAATTTAAAAAAAATGAATAACTAATTCATTTAAAATCCTACAACTATTTTTAGATGATAAATCACTTGATTACAAACAATTTTCATTCACAAATCACAGTCCAATTTGTAATCATAATCAAGTTATTGATTTTAAAAAGGAAAAAAAAACAACCTATATAATCAACAGTATACATATACAGGCATTCACCATATATTTTTTTATTTTTATTTAACAACATACATCCAGGGAGGCTAAATACATAATCAAACTCAAATCTATTTGCATGCAACATTCAATCAAAAATTAAATCAAAACTGTCTTTAAAATATAATTTACTCACCTTATTTTGCAGTGAACAGTGCAATTTTTATTCTTTCCAGGCTTTGAACAACTGCAGATCAATTTTGCTGATGAAAATGGATGCATGCATGCTTCAATTGATTTTATAAGTTGAAACTGTTGATCTTGAACTTGCAGGTTGAAACAAATGCTGATTTGCAGTTTGAAGTTTGCAGATACAAGTTGATGTTGCAGGTTTTACTTTCAACTTGATTTTGCAGATTTTAAATTGTTGAGAAGAACTTACTGTGCAGATTTAAATCTCAGATTTACTTTTGCTTCTGATTAAATTCAGATTTGAGAAAAGTTTATGGTAGCCATTAATTTGAGAGAAGGAAGAAAATATGTTTTATGAACTAGATTATGAAAATTAAAGGAAATAAAAATTTGTAGATGACACTTGTTTACATAAACTTACATTTATCATTAAATTTATTTGCATGATTAACAAGTGTTATAAAGATATGTTTACATGTTTACACATGTCTTAAACAAATTTTTAATAAATTTCTTTTCATTTAATTTAAATGTATTATAAACTTATTTATCAAATTTACTTTATAAATAAATATAAGTTTACTTTTAAAAGAAATATTCTAACACTAATAGAAATGCAAATAATTCTTATGCATGTTATTTAAAAATCTAACATATATATTTTATCATTTATAACCATTTTATAATAAGCATTTTTAAAAGAAACAAAATAAAGCTTGTTTAAATTCTTTTTAAACTATCATATTTTAAATACAAACTGTTTATCTTATAATTTAAAACAAATGAATAAATCTTTAAATTAACTTTTGAAAACATTGATTCTAATACAAAGCATCAATCTATAATATACATACATTATAAATTATCAATTGATTAAATTAAATGTCAAAATAACTCAAATTACAACATATATATTACAATTAGAAAATTCATCTTTAATTTCAAACAAAAGATTTTCTATTCACAATATATATATTATAAACAGAATAAAATTTATTAGCTTTGAAAAATAAATCTTATTCATTTTAAATCGTTAAAAAGATATTGATCACAATTATAAAATTAAATATTTATTAACCTTAAAAGGAATAAATTTATCAGTTTGAATTAAAATTATAAAGAAAATTATCAAACCAATTAAATTATTAATGCAGATTATTAAATTTATATTGCCCAAAATTCCGGGTCGTTACACTTGACGAGACGGGAAATATAAGTCTGGATATTTGCAAATATTTTTGACGTAGGCTACATACAGTGCCTCTTCATAGCACTTCTCGTTGATTTTATGAAGAGCAACATTGAGGAAGGAGGGGACTTTTTTCATAGCATCCTTGATGATGTTTTTCGAACAATCTAGAAGCTCATATTTTCTTTCCAATTGATCTTCAAGTAATTTGTTTCTTTCAATTAGTTCAAAGATTGCCTTTGACAACTTATAGTATTTTTAGCTTCCAAGTCTTCCACTTTCCCCTCCGATAACAATTTGGATTTCTTTTCCTCCTTTAGAGAAGAAGCCAGTTTATCCTTTTCAGCAACAGCTTCATCTCTTTTTGCAACAATATCAATCATCTCTTTTTAAAGGAAAGCAATCTTTTCCTTAAGCTCAACCACTTCGGTAGATGGCCTTAAGAAGCATTACTAATAAGGAACATGTTTTTTCCAATCGAAAATTTTAAAACTCTATTAAGTTAAGAATGAAATTCAAGAAGTTGAAATTGGACAATCGAATTAAGAAAACATATTGATATGAGATATTTAAGAATAAGGAAAAGGTTGTCATCTGAGTAGGCCAGAGGTTATGATGATCCAAGGGAAGCAACAAAAGGGGGTTGAATGGCCAATCGAGTCAATTCCTTAAAATTCATCATTTAAGGCTGAGGTTGAGCCACTGAGGGAGGAGGATCACTCGAAGAACAGATCAAACTAAGTTCAATGCATATGCTATCAATAGATGTTGGAGTGAGAGGAGAAGAAACATTGAGAAAGGGATCAGAAGTTTGAACTTCTTGGAATGTCTCAACTTGAGTTTCTTTCAGCTTTTCTGGAGCTTTATTCGGAGAAAATGCTCTGGGACTTGAGTTAATATTAACTTGCTTTATCTCCTCAACGATGGTAGAGGTTAATTCACCCATAAATTTTGGTCTTTTGTCTTGAATAGGAGGAGAAGCATTGTTAAGAACATCATCATCTGTCCTTTCTATTTCAAATGCTTCAGTGGGCATGAAAATATAATTCTTAAGGAAACAAGTTTGGTTGGCTGAGGCACAACTACTGATGCATCATTTCCTTTTCTCTTTTTGGATAAAGTAGTTCTGATTCTTGATTCTTCTGGGATGGTAACAAGAGAAGTTGAGCCTAAAACAAAGAATAGAAATCAATAAACTGATAATTTCGATAATCTTCTTTTATCTGTATTGGATATTACCATTAGCATCTGGCTGCATCGGGGAAGTATTAACGAAAACCCCGGAATCTCCTATCAATAATGAGCCGATTCTTTGAGAGTTGAGTTTAACCATGGGTGGCTCCCCTGAGATCTTGTGGTGGTTTAGGATAATAGAATGATAAAGGAGCTTCACCGAAGTTAGGAGTGTAATCCTATTTCTCTTATTCTTACCAAAAAGATTTAAGGAGTTTATGGTCTTTTGATCTTCAGAGCTTAGATATTTAGGAGCAGGATCTGGGAAAGGAAAACTATCAACAAATAATAATAAACACAAAATGATGCTCAAGGAAAATAACCATACTATAAATAGTAAATTTTCCTCCGATCTTAGAGAAGTGTTTGACGAAGTAAAATTGAGTTTCCCACACTCCTGCTTTACTGAAGGATTTTGGGAATAAGCTTTTCAGTTGAGGATGAAATTGATACATTTGGTGGCCTGGCTAATCACCTACTTTATTAGGATTAGTTAGGTAGTAAAGAATATTAGGCTTATGAGATGGAAGCTGTAACATCCCCAAAAAAATTTATCAATTAAAATTAATAATGTATTTTAAATTTTTGAAATTTAATTTGAAAATAAATTGAAAAAAATCTCAAACAAATAAAATAAGTGATAATCATATATAAATAAATCCCAATTTCTTTTGAGTTTCAAATTTTGAAATAATGAATGTTTTAAAAAGTCATTTGAATTTAAAATTATATACATATATGTATATTGCATATATGAGTAGAATTGAATATATATTGAAATTGAATTTAAATTGTTCAAGATATGTGGAATATATAAATGAACATAAATGGTTATATTTCAAGTTTGAATTGAAATTTGAATTGAAATTTAAAATAAATGCTTTTAAAAAAATAAATTACTTTTAAAATCATTAAGGTGTAATGTATATAATGTAAATATTGGTTAAAGCAATTCATCTTTTAACGTTTTGTGTATATATATATATACACACACACAAATGAACAAGGGGTACATTTATTTATAAAGTGAATATGATATAAAAATTTATTAAAATTTCTTTTGTCTTGTAAAATTACAAATGCTAAACATACACAAAGGAGATGGAGTAAAGAAATTAACATGCATTGAGATCTCATGATTATTTTTTTACAAATGGCATTCAATATCAATGCTTGAATAAAATAATAGAATTAAAAATCATAGAGAACTTTTCAGCTTCCATTTTCAAATTATTTAGCCTCCCAAATCTCTGAAAGTACGGTAACAAAAGATTGAGCATTTCAAACTTCAACACCCAAAAAAAAACTGCCAACTTTCTTTCAATTCAAAGTTGAAAAAAAATATGAGAACTTTTTAAACATCAAGCTGTAGCATTACACTCCATCTCTCAGGTAAATTTTAAAACTTTATAGTTCAATGGATTGGTAGTTTTAAAATCAAGTTTTAACACCAATTCAAAACTGCAGATTAATTAAACGAAGCTTCAGTTTTTGGCCAGGAAACAGTGCAAGATTTCTGAAATAATTTAAGGCAAGTAAATTTCTTTTTAAAATTTGAATTTTAAGTTGTAATCAGTATCGAAGAAAGAATTTAAACCATGGTATTAATCAGTTGCAGGAAGAAATCAAGATCAAAGATTATACCCATTTCTGGACTTCAAGTAGCAGGAAAAAAAAAAGAAAAGCTTTCTCTGTTGTATTAAAAAGATTCAAACTATAAGTAAATTAAGCATTGTTTGTTATTGATGAATTAGTTGAACAAATGCAACAAAGAGTAAGAAAAGATTTTTTTTTTACAACTTGCAGATCTAAACTTCAAGATTAAAGTAGGAAAAGAAGAAAAAATTTACATGCTCTTATCCTTATTTTTTTTAAACTATCAGAAGCTCTCTGTTTTTAGGCAAAGGTGAGTAAACCTTCATTTAAAACCAGATTCATTTTTTATCTGTTGTTTTGGAAGTCATGCCTGATATGAATTGCAAACTGCTTGCATGTCAAATCTGTGTATGTATATAGAGATGTGCTTGTGCCTTTCTGTATATTTAAGAATATGCATTGTTACAAGTTTCAAAACCTGTAAAGATTAAACGCTCCCTCTCCAATCCCTTATAGGCTTTAGAATCCATATGAAACATGTTTGCATAATCATGTTTGAGGTTAAAAAAAGATTTTTTTAGCATAATTAGTTTAAATTTTTTTTGGGAAATTGAGAAAGACGGTAAAGATCTTTAAAATTGATAAAAATCAAACATTTTATTTTGTAAATTCAAGCATGCTACTTGAATCAACTTAGGGAAATACAACTTTTAAAACAAAAATCATAATTTTTAGTTGGAGAATTAATGTGGAATTTGGGGTTAACTAGAAAAAGGTTTTCAAGGGATTTTCGGCGATCAACGGCTCTGGGGATATCGAGGCTTCAACTGGAGATGTAGGGATGGTCGGAGGGGCTGGGAAAAATGGCTGGAAGATGATCAAAGTTTTATGGTGATGGAGGTGATCATTTTTTGTTGGTAACCCTAGTTTTGATTGGGTTGAATATTTTGATCGGCGAGATGTCCTTGGTTGATCGAGTCCAACAATATTCAGGGGGATGCTAGCTTGGAGGTTGTCGAAGGCGTGGTCGGAAAAGTACGTGCGAGGTGGTTACAGGGTTGGGTTACAGTTCCAGGAAGTCAATTTTGGCTCGATTTTGATTCAACAATCATTTCGTGATTTGGGTTGCTCGAATCGACTCTGATGATCGTGGGTGATGCTCCGGTGGCCTCGTCGTCGATCGACAAGGATCGACGTGCTTGTGCACGTATACGTGCACCTTTTTGTTTTCAGCGTGTTGAGTTGTTGGAGAAGAGGGTGGAGACTCGGGGTATAGCGCCCGTAATTGAAGGGATTTTTCGAGTAAATGTAGATTGCGTGTGGCCCGAAGTTTTGCTCGGGGAAACCTACGATTTGCTTGGGTTTTTGAGAGCTTCGTGTAAACCAGTTTTCAAGTTGAAAATTTTTATCAAGTTTTTCTAAAGATTTAATTAAGTTTTAATGAATTTTGTAAACAAATTCTTTTATACGATTCTTGGTTATTTTGGTATCAAATAAAGACTAGTTAATTAATATAAAGGTTGTTTAAAATTGTTAATTAACTTTTCAAGGCTAAGTTAAATTTTATTTGTTAAAGAAAATTTATTACTTAAAGTTAATTACTTAATAAAAGTAATTAAGGCAAATGAATTGATAATCCAAGTAAATTAATAAGTAATTAATGAATGATCAATTAAAAATAATTACTTAAATGGAAGTACTAAAAAAGGGTAATTAATGATTAAAGTTTGATTAATCAGATATTAAGGGTTAATTAATTTAAAGAATAATCCATTGATGTGATTAATTAATTAATATTAATTAATTAAGATTAATTAATTTGTAATTAATTTTATTTATTTATTAAGAAATAATTAATTAATAAAAGTAATTAAGATTTAATTAATTAACGGTTAAGAATTTATAATTTAAGATAATTAATTAAAGAATAATTAATTAATAAAGCCAATTAAGATTTAATTAATTCATAATTAAGTAAAATTAATCATTGATTTAAAATAAGTAATAAAAATAAGGATGTGGTTAATTCACTTAAATCACATTCACCTTAATTGAAGATGATTGACTATCATCAAATGTTGTGTACTGAATTGATATTTCTGTTGTGATACTGTGATTGCTTTGTGCTGAACTGTGATTTGTGATTTGTTTCTATATGTATGTGGAACCCTTTTAGCCCATAAAACGGAATTTAAACTTCGATGCGACAGGGAGTCGGATTTTAGTTAGTTATCCCAAACCCACATCGAACCCTGAATGTGAATCCTTGTAACTGATACACCCATGTGTTTTTAAAATTAAGCGCCCACTATTCGAATTAGCCGGGAGAGGACCTTTGTGTCATATAACCCATTACGGATAGTGATACGACGAAATTAATAGCATTTGAAGACGGTGGTGAAGACCGGGTGTCTTCGAAAACGATAAGGTAACCTATCGATTATCTCTGCACTGAGTTGCTCCGGTATAGAGATCTCCACATGAGATGGGGAGTCCGATCGGGATTGGGGATACCCGGGTTTGCAAGGACTTCTTCCTTATTGGACGAAGTGCCTTCGGTTCTGTTCGAACACGGAACAGACTTGTATGGTTGTTTGTCTGACACTACACTTTGAGATATGAAGCAGATTTCTTTCAATTACATATCTGTTGGTGGCAGAGAATTTATTCTCTTAGCTTAACACCCTTCTCTGAGACGTACGAGCTCAGAGGTTATGTAGTTGAAGGTTATCCACGATATACTTCCAATTTGGTAGTGTGGCATGCTAAATGCTGCTATATGTTGATGATCATTTGTTGATCATTTGTGATCAAAGCATGGCTTTCATGTAAAGCGTAGCTTTGCAGACAAGACCTCATCGGACCTCACACCTCGGAAATGGTCGAAATAGGAAAGATGTGGCAAGGTTATGAGGGTCGCACCCTTTAAGGTATGTCATTTCCTTCTGGAAAAAGGTGGTATCATGGTATGGAGCCCAGATACTTCACCTATATGGTTGCTGCAATCTCATTTACTGTGTGGTTGTTGCTTTGTTATAGAGGGCCCTTGGATAAAGGTCGCAAACAACCAGGGAATGACATAGTCGTGTAGTAGTTACCTAGTTACAGAGGTAACCCGGCCTTGTGTTGGCAGAGAATTGGTTAAGTTCTCGGGACGTCCCTCTAGAGGCGTACCCATGTGGCAGTAAGAAGTTCCTAAGCCTGACCATTTGTTGGAAATCCAATTCCCAATACGAACCCAGTACGGTTTTAGTTGTATAACCTACCATTTACTTATGGTGGTCACCACTGTTTAGATGGTAGCTATAGTAGGCATAGTACGGAATGTCTATGCTGGCTAAGATTAATATTATACTTTCAAAATAGCTTTCTATAATATGCACTAGGAATAATATCAAAGAATTTTTCCCATATCAAGCATATTTGACTATCATAAGAAGAAATCTCCTCTAAATCTACGATTGCGTTGTGTGTGTGGCGGGAGGTCTTATGGTAGTTTCATTTTCCAAAAGCATGAACGATTTTCTTTTATAAATCTTGTTTTATTTAAAAGCAACTGTTTTTTTACTCATACCAGTCCCATGATTGACCCGGAGTTTATTGTTTCCTTTCTAAACTCTACGTGCCCATCATTTCCACACGGGCAGCCTAGTAGCAGGTTTTTCGTATTTTAGTATTAGCTGTATTTTAGAGACTTTTGGTTAGGAGATCATCGGTTTTCGGAGGCTTTTACCTTGGAGATATTTTGAAAGCTTTTGGATCTCAAAGTGCTTAGTTTTGGGAGTTCACTCTCACTCTATTTCCTTGAAGACTTTTGGCATACGATCACTTGTTGTTCTATTATGATGTTCTATTTGGAGTTGTGATATATGTATTATAATACTCTGATGTTGTAACGGATATTATGATGATGTTGTATTTATGATGTAATGCATGATATTCATTTTGTTTCCGCTGTTTTATATTCATCTAATGTTGTTATAAGCTCCATCCGACTGGAGTCCGATGTTTGAATCTTTGGCAGTCAAATACAAGTGAGGTATTTGATGTCGGTTTTCGAACATTGGATTTCGGGTCATGACAGAAGCATAGGTTCCCAAGCAAAGACCTCTGGGGAAGTTAAATATATATAAGCATTTGGTAGAAGCTGGATCAATGTGATGTCCAGGTGCTCCAGATATCTTATAAGGAAGTTTGGGAAGGGTAAGTAGCATATATGCCAAATATGAGTAGGAGTGAAAGCGAAATATCCTTCTGGAGGATTATAGATATTGTCCAAAGAACTAGCTAGCATGGTCTCAATCCCAATAATCTGAAATTGATCGAGAATAGAGTCAATTTCGGCTTGAGAAGTAATGTATGATGGGTTAGTAACATAATTTTCTTTTTAACAGTTGGACATGAAGGATTGATTGTTGCACCAGCTTTCTTGATAGACTTCTTAGTAGGTTGCTTGCTCTCTATTATCCTACCAAGGTGATATTATTATTTACTTAGAAGTTAATTATGGTAATATAGTTCGAACATGTAAAGTTAAGAGTTAGGTTATTTAAATAATCCTTTCACCCTTAAAAGAAGACAAATAATAATTTTTAAACAAAAACTTAAAGAATCCCATGACTATAACCAATGTCGAAAGGTATGGACTCCGACCTCAATAGACAGTGATGACCTAAGGCAAAAACATGGTAGCTAACTAAGGAATTTTATTGCATGATAAAAAATAATGTTCAAAGGTGTCGAATTAATATAAAGCCTTATCCACAGAGTTGAAAGTAAGTTTAAATGGTAAGGGGCATCGTTATTAAACCATAAAAGAAAAATCCTAATTGAATCGAATATGTTATCGGTATGATTAAACAAAATAGGCACCATCTATGACTAAAAGTCCCATAGCTAAGAATAACCTCTCTTCGATTTAGTTGAAGAGGTATGAAATGACTTTAACTCCATCAGTTAAACAATGAATCCCTTAGTAGCGATGACTGCCACGATAAGGCTCTTCGCACCTAACTAAAAATAAAATTCAATGTTGTAGAAGACGTAGAAATTCTATTAACTTCCAATTTTATTATTGTCGCATTCATTTATTCTTATAATACTAGAAATTTTAGCAATCAGAATAGTAGTTTGTAAAGGTGTCCAATCTAGTTTGAGGGTCATAACTATGTCAATAAGGGTCGGAGTCGATAATATAAAGAACATAATCGAAGTCGTGGTATTTTATTAACTAGTAAGCATGCAATATCCTAAATCGACACTAAACTAAATTAAAATCTAGTTGAGTAGCATAGAAACATTATGCAAATGGGTCATTAATTGATTGGATTATACAATCTACTTTAAATTTGCAAATGATATTGGAAATTGAAACACTAAAGCCGATTAAAGTAGAAGCAGGTATGGTTCCAATACGCAACTAAAATCAGCATCAAAGACATGTAGTCGATGAGGCACTCACCAAGGGTTGATACACCGCTCTCCGACGATGACAAATGAAGTACAAAATTACATATGGTCGAAGAGGCAAGGAAAATATACCTCTCCGCAAGAATGTTGAAGTGACAATAACTCAATGCAAGCACTCCGAGGAAGCCACATAGTTATAGGAAGCAGTATTGACAAGGGGTATTGTCACTACCTGCGAATTATCATTGCCACACCTGATCAAATTCGAATTTTAATGCTAAAATAATGGAGTAATCTACTCTGGCATCATGCAAATATACTTTTACCATGCTGATCACCACTATCGGAAGAGACTCATGTTTAGGGTCAATCGAAATTAATACAGTTAAAGACATACTAGTGAAGAGGTTAATGGTAAAGGATATCGAAGATACTCCAACATCTTAATGACTCTCGCATATGACAAAGACATCACTACATACTACCGCTAGATAATGAATCCATACCTGACCCATTTTAGTATTGCCGAAGTCGACGTGCTCCATGATGCGTGAAGCAAAGTGACATCTGTGCACCCCTATAAATACAACCATAGGGCGCCATTTTGGGGGGTCGAAAATTCTCTACTCTATTTTCTTATATTGTATACCCTAAATCAATTTGGGGAATTTAGAGCATACTGTAACTTGAGAATACTATACATATAAAATCTTGAATATTAAACAAGGACATAGCGTAGAATACGTATAATCGATTCAAACCAATGAATTGAATATACTTATGACTTTGTATATTTGAATCATTGTGACTACATGATGGTATATGTGATAACCCGAATTTTTGGGCAAATATTGATTTGATAATTTTCTTATATAATCATTTAAAATTGCAAACTTACTCTTTTCAAACAATAATAGTGTTTCTAATTTATATTGTGTATATATTTGTAGATGATAAATAAAACTATGATTTGAAATTCTACAAATATATATATCTTTAAAATAAATTGGATTTGAAAACTTTTCATTCAAAAAATAAGAGTGTATATATATATTAATTAATAAATAAATAGGTTTTATATCATTTGCTTTAAAAGCTACATAATTTAATAAAAAGAAAATTGTATTAATAAAAATAGAAAGTATAATATAAAAGCATATAAAAACATAATGTATGCAATTTAACAAGTGTAAGCTAAGTGAAACATGCAAATATGCAAGTGTCAAATTATTGTTTTTTTCATTTTAGAAACAATAATAAATAAAAGGATGTACATTCCTATATATTCATCTCTACTCCTTCTCTTTTCATTTTTCTTTCATCTTTTAAAAACCAAACTAAAACCCGAGAATAAGAAAACAACTAATCAAACTCTTGCAAATTTCAAACTGAAGCTAAGCAATTCAAGCAAAGTTCAACTCAACTTAATACAAAGAAGATCAAAATCAAGAATCAAGTTTCCAGTTTTCAAACAATTTCCAGATTTTCAAAGGGCTTCTCTGTTCCAAAATACAGTGAGTAAACAAATTTTTAAAAGCAAAATCTATTTATATCTTGATGCATGTTATTAATACCTGAAGTAATGTTGTGAAAAATGTTTGCATGAATGTATAAATATACTTTCATGTATGTATGTATGAAGTTATTTGTATGCATTCGGTGTACAGGTAACCAAGCCTCTATTTTAGTTTTACAGATCCAAAACAAGTTCAAAAATCAAATTCTCTTCACCTAATTTCTTTTAGGTTATGATGTATAAACAAAATATGTTTGAATTAACAAGATCTAAATTTAAAAATATTTTAAGTATAATTAGAAAGTAGTTTTAACTAGAAGAAAGAAATACAGTGAAATTCAAAGCAAGTCAAAATTTCAATTACTATGATTTCAAGTTTCACTTATATAATCTAATTAGAGTTTGAAAACAATGAATTTTAATGATAAAATCAAGATTTTTAAGTTTGGAAATCACGAGATCTTGTGAGTTGAAAAGAATCGAGAGTTTGCTCGATTTCTAGCGATCGGCGAATGGTGGAGTCTTGTAATCATTGATGGAGGTAATTGATGGGTCGATGATCACGGGAAAAATAGTCGTTGAATTTTATGATCATCGAGATGGCAGAACGATGTTGAAGTAGGGTTTTAGACCTCGGTTTGGTCGCTGTCAAATTCGAGGCCAGTTTGTAGTCGTTGATGCATCAGACTCGATCGGAGTAAGGGGAATAAGAGCGTGGGTCTACAGCGAAGCTTTGGACGGGGTGTCGAACCATCTTATGACCGGAGGTGGCAACACGAGGTGGTTGTTAGTGATCAGGTTCGTTCCAGTGGGTCTTCATGTAGCTCGTTTTTGATTTCATGTTCGATTCTAGGTTCTGGTGGTCGAAATCGAGGGAGAGGCTGTCGTTGACTTACCGACGATGGCAATGATGACTGAAGTAGTGGCGTTTGTGTGTGCATGTGCGCGAGTGTATGTTGCATCTGTAGGTTTCGGTTGGGTTACTGTAGGATTAGGAAGAAGAGATGGAGCTCGGGTTGGAACTCGGGGAAGTGTCGGGTTAGGCTCGAGTGTGTCTAAGTAACAGGTTTTAAAAAAATTAAAAAAAAACAAGTTTTTTTTTTAAAAAGATTGCTCGGGTTTGGGCTCGGGTTGGTATAGGGAGTGATTCTGGTCTATGCTTTAGTGTATTAACAATTTCAAAATTTTAAAAAACAAAAAAGTTTTACTTATAACAATTTTTTTAACCCACTTCTTTTAAATATTAAATGTTTTATTTAAGTGTTAAATTAGTTAAAGGTAATATAAAAATATTTTTAACTTAAATTAGTTAAGTTTAAAGTACTTTACTAGGTGTCCATTATTTTAAATTAATTTTTAAGTTTATTAAAGTGTACTTAAATTGTGTAATTAAGTAGTTGATTTATGAGGGTGAAATGTTTTTAACTGTTAATTAACTTAAAAGTCTTAAGTTAATTCATATGTTAATAATAAATTAATTCCAAAGGTTTATCAAATAAAAACTTAAATGATAATTAAGTAAAATGATTAAGATACGTGGGTTTATACTTTTCATTAATTAAAGTCTTAAGTAATTATATATGATAATTAATTAATTCCAATAATTAATTAAAATAAAATAAATGGTTTGTAATTATTTAATAACAATTAATAAGAGTTAAGTAATTAATTTATTTTGTGATTTGAATTAAATTAATTATAAATTGTGTGATTAATTAATCTTGCTTATGGATGATTAATTATACTGAATGTTTGGATTGATTAATATCTCTACTCTATTAACTTGTAATGTTCTGTGATATGCAATGCCTGAGTTGAACTATGATAAATGTGAGTTATTTATCTATGATGAAATTGCTGTGTGAATATGATTCTGAATTTGAATTAAATTATTTTACTTAAACAACTTGGCCTTAAAAGACGACGTTTGGATTTCGATGAGACCGGGATCAGATGTCAAATTGTTTTCCAAAAACCACATCGATCCAAATTAAACGATAGGTCGTGAAATCTCAAGTGAAGAATGAAGATTCAGAATGCATGGGCTATTTATCGTTAACACTGAGGGTGATTCCAAAACGGGTGTAATGGAGATAGTGCCTTCGGTTCCGTTCGGACCTGAAACCAACTTGTATGGACGAATGCTATCAGACCATCGTCAATGGAGGACGATGAGCATTCCAAGATATGTGTTCTAAAAAGGTAAAAAAGCCTCAAGCCTCATCAACCGGGAATGGCTAAAACAGGGGAGGTGCAGCAAGGCTAAGTGGATAGCACACAAGTAGGATAATATTTTCCCCTGTCTAGAGGTCTCTTTTATTCGGTTATGTGGACGGTTGTTGGCCACAACCGTGGAGTTGTATTATTCGGACTATCCAGTAAGGGGTAGCTCTGGTCTTGTGTTGCACGGGATCAGGATGGATCCTCGGTACTCTGATCTAGACCAGGTACTGTGACGGGTGGTACCCCAGTAGCCCTGCCATTGTATGGAATCCAATCTCCAATAAGTGCCCGTACGGTTATGATTGTGCCCAACTATGTTGGAACATGAGATGTAAGCATTCTAGCTATTTCCTATTTTATATTGAAAACCCTATACACTATTATAATGTAATCGGATTTTCTATCAAATGTTTTGGTTATCGTAAGGGAAAAACTTGTTCATGTTTGTTTGCGGAGAGTCTTACGAGATACCTTTGATTTCCAAAGATTTTCAAGTTAAACAACTTAACCATTTACTCACACCAGACCCATGTCTGACCCGGAGTTTATTTTCTGTTTTTCTTAAACTCTTAGGTACTCAAATTTTTATGAGTATCCAAGTGATTAGGTTGGCTTGATGTATTTTGGAAAAGTCTTGTAGCAAGAAACTTGGCCTATCTATATATCTATTCCGTTGTGTTGATATCATCTATTTTGCATTTTGGGTTGTAAGTGTGGACTGATTTTCACAACTGTGTAATGTGATGTTGTAACTAAATGACTCTGATGTATGACGAATATTGTGTAATATCTATGTGATGTAACTTTTTTTTCATTCCGCAGTGAGATTCTGATATTGTTTAGTTCTTTCTTTCTTTCTATTTCTTTTCTACCTATTTCTTTCTAATTACGATATGCCTTTTTATGGAATGAAAGGCGGGTCGTCACAGTTGGTATCAGAGCTCTAGGTTGAGATAGTACCTAGGCTTTTGGGTTAATACTTGTCATGAGAGAGCATATATGTAATTTACATATACACACACACACCCCCTACTTTATTGTTGAGTTACCTGTCTAGGTTGCCAACATGAGTTCTAGAGGGAGAAGAGGTAGAGGTGTGAGTAGCACGACGACCATGAATGGAAGAGGTCTGAATGCTGAAGGAGGAAGGGTAACTGGCGAGGATGTAAACCCAATACCTCCTCGAGTGAGTTTTGCAGCATCGTGTAAGGACTTTACCAATCTTGGAGGAAAGCTTTTTAAGGGTACGGAGTCCATCATTGAAGTTCAAGCTTGGTTACGCTCATGTGAGCGGATTTTCAAGAGTTTGGACCTGTCGGATGAGCAAAAGCGTTTTATAGCATCATGGCAACTTCAGGAAGGAGCAGCTGCATGGTGGGATGCAGTTACCATGAATATTTTCGAGGATGATATCTCCTGGAGCAATTTTAAGGAAGTGTTTGAAGCACAGTTTATGCCTACCTTTGGGAAGACTCGTCTGGATCTTAAGCAAGGAAGTTTGTCTGCATCAGAGTATGAAACCAAGTTCAACAAGTTATCCCGTTATGGACCTGTCTTATTGACACACCTCTTAAGAAAAATGAGATGTTTGTGCTTGGATTGAGGCCCGAGTTTCATGAGAAGATGGCTGCACATCTCAAAGGATCATTCATGGAATTGGTAGATATGGATGAAGAGCTGATGGAAAAGAAACCCTTAGCAATGGTGGCAGCACTGAGTGGGAATTCTACTAATCCAAACAAAAGGAAATTCAACCTGAATTAGAAAAAGCAGGGTAAAGGGAAACCTGGAGGCAACAATGCGGTTCGGAAGTGTTATTTGTGCCAGCAGGAAGGTCATTTGGCTAAGCAGTGTCCTAAAGGTGGAGCACAGAAGCAGCATCAGAGTGGACCCATTTCCATGATGGTTCAGAAGTCTTTATGTTTCAATTATCAACCGCAGCCAGAGCATATGGTGAAAACTTGCCCACTTCTCTAGAGAGATCAACCGACCAAAATGTTTGCTATTCAAGGTGGATCGTTAACTTCTTCTGATGGGAAGGGCAAGGGCGTTCTTGTAGGTACATAGAATAAGTCTTGAATGCAGTAGAGTCTCCCTAGTGTTCTCGAAAAAAGGTCCCTTTCACTGTGCCTCTGCCCTTCTATTTGACGAAGATGGGTTAACTTCCCTCATGGGCCTAGGAGCAAGATATCTCGGCCCGTGGTAAGTGACTTCTGCGTGCCGAGCCATAAATGCCAAAGGCAATTGCCGAACCACATATCCAGGACAAATGACATTCGTATGCTGATCGAGGAAAGCATGCCGAACGGTACTTGTATGCCGAACAAGGCAGTGCGCTGAGTGAAGAGTGTAGGCCGAACAAGACCTATGCCGACCGAGACTTGATGTTGGTCGAGGGGAGATGCTGAACGAGGCTTCATGTCGAACGAGGCTTCATGCCGAGCAAGGAGGCTTCATGCCGACCGAGGAGGCTTCATGCCGAACAATGCTTCAGGCCAAACGACCCCTCAATGCCGAGCGAGACTTGATGCCGAGCGAGGGGAGGTGTGCCGAATGATGTTTATGTCGAACGGTGTACTTGTTCGATAATCCTCACATTACTGGGTCAATTAACCGGGTAACACTTGCCTCCCAAAGTATGTCATGTGAGGCAAACGGCATGCTTTGAGCTAGTATCCAATTCCCTCTTCTCCTTTGTGACATCCATATGAAAGCATTCCATATGGATGCCGAGCGAGTGGTTCGGAAAGTCATATGCTGCTCGGCATAAGTATGCCGAACCATGGTGACATCTTGACCGAGTCCACCGGTCAATGCCTGTTCAACTTCCGCTTGCTCTATATAAGCCACTACTCCTTCTTCTTCTCCCTTTTACTTTTACCTCCACTCTATAGAACTTACGAACTTGCCTTCCACCAGACTTCTGCGAACAATTCAACCTTTCCTTTCCTTCTCAAACCCGATACGTTGCCCCATCTCTTTCCCCAACAACGGACCTGACCAGAATCGCACTTCCTATTCCAAATTCTTCCTAAGTTTCGAGCCATCCCTTAGGTACTGAAGTAGTGAAGTTACGTGGTGTAAGTTAAGTATGGTGTACGAGTCGGAAGAGAATGTATGGTTGTGGCTCGGCATGACCTTCGTGTGCCGAACGACGAAGAGAGATGGGGGAAGAGGAACATGAATCATGCCGAACAAGGAAGAGAGAGATCGCAGAAGAGAGATGAGTGTTGGGCTTAGGAGGTCGACATTTGGCTCGGTATTATCACGGCTCGGCATGACTCGTCGAATGATCCATCTGTGCCGAGCGGAAGAGAGGGAGCGTAGGAAGGAAGTTGGGGTTGGCTGATCATGCCGAGCAATGCGAATCGGCATGGCCGTAGCATGCATGACTTGCAGAATGAAGAACGGGGGAGTGGGTGAGTAGGAGAGCGGAGCACAACAAGAATAGTTGTGTCTCTACAACGCCGTTCGGCATTAAGTTTGACAGTAGATTACAACAGGCAGAACCATCCTAACTCGAACATGTACGTCGACTTAAATTTCTTTTTATGCCCGAACATATGATAGTGAACAAGCACAGGGAGTTAAGTAATTAAGCATATCGGACATCCGAGAGTGATAACTCTCCTGTCTTGACAACATAAACCTGAATTTAATTTGATTAAAACAGATAATAACCTTCTACATACAGTGTCGATGTTGAGTTCAAACTCGAAACCATCATACGACAAGCTCTCGGAGACGGTTAGCGATGATGGTCTTAAGATGAAAGTCCAGAGCTTATCTTTATTTCATCAACTTTACGACTTGTAACTCTTTGATTCTTATACTTGAACGGTTGCACTAGTCCACATATCACACGGGGGAGTAATTTGTTGTTAAGTCTAATGTCGATTGTTTTTCAAATTTAGTTCAAACGGGTATTTCGTCCGATCCAACATTTACTAGAGATGTCCAAAAAGTCTAGTTCTGCCACGGTCTCGGACGGACATGAGTTAACTTCTCAACAAGAAGTAATTGGAACTTCAAATCCATCAACCATCCCTGTTCAATATATTCCGAGTCCCGCGATCGCATCCGTCGACTTGGCTCCCAATGCCTTAGATGCAGCGATCTTTCTAGATGACCCAATCGATTCTCAGGCCTCGAGAATTAACGAAAGCGCACTTCGTCACATATGCTCAGTACACGGGATTCCTTTTGATGATGTGTTGGTTCCATCAGGATAAGATCGTCCTCACCTGCCCCCAATCGCCCCGCCTACAACAGATTTATGTGTTGGGTTGGTAGCGTGCCGCCATTCAACTTCTTCCTCTGTGATCTGTTATAGTATATTGAGATTGCTCCATCGCAATTACATCCAAACTGTCATGCATTCTATAGGGCATGTGCATTCTCTTTATGAGCATCCTCTTTAGGCTCCCGACTCCTGGCGATATCCGTTATATTTATCATTTCAAGAGACGATCGGACAGCCCTTCTTTTGTATTTCTTGAACCACACAACAAGTGTCAAATCCTGACCGTTGCATAGAGCAAATTCGCCCAGTATAAGCAGGAGTGGTTCTACGTGCACTGTCCCCCTGGATTCGCAAGGAGATGGTAGAAGGAAGTAAGTTTCTTTTCTGGATTAATACTTGCATTCGGCGATAATTCCTCATTTTCCAACTCTTTATCTACTTTTACAGGTATCAGCCCACGTCCCTAAGGCTTCGGGTATTCTGAAGCTGTTGAGGCTATTTGAGCTATCCCCGCAGTAGACCGGGACATTAGATCTCTTATTTCGAACGAATTGCTCTCGAAGTTTGGGCTGCTGGCGGCAGGCCACCGGATAAACGTTCCTCCAGGTGTCACTATAACCGGGTCTGCTTTGGGCAAAGGAAAAAAGCAAGCTGGGCATTCAGCACGTGATTCCCCTGACACATCCGAGGCGGGGGAGATTAAAGAAGCTGAAACTCCCAAAGTACATGGCGAGAATGTTAGGCCCGTTCGGGAGTCGATAGTCGAGGTGCACGATATCGAAGTAACGCCTCCCCCTGCGAAGGAAAAGAAAAAATTGACTTACAAACTGAGGAAGAAGACGACGGGCGGAACTTCTAAAATCACAATCACCCCAGTGGAGAGAGAGCCTTCTCCTCAGCGCTTAGAGAGTTCATTGAAAGACCTGTTGAACCTTACTATTCCCGACAATTTGCTTAACTACAGCTTCAATGATCCAAAAGCGCTTAAACATCATTCACCCGCAAGAGGCGATGCAGACGCTCAAGCCCATGTCTAGGGAGAAAAAACTCCCCTAAGTAGTGATAAAGAAAATAGTCCGTTGGGGGGAACACTTGGACACACATGGACATGTGCACTTCACTTTGCACTTCAATTTTAATTATCACTCTATTCTTTGTTAACTTGTCGTTATTCACATTCCACGCAGGCGACATGGGACGCACTCATAGACTTGACCGTCTTCATGGGTCATCTTATTTTCACCACTCTGGCCGGGATTCGGGTTTTGGCAAACGTCGAGACAGAGATGATATCCGCGATCGAGACTACCGCCACCGAGAATCATCCTACCGAAGAAAAACCTATAGCCAGTCCTCCTACCCTTGCAATCCTCCTTCTCAATCAGAGCAAAGCAAAGAGAAGTCCATGCATAAGGGGTCCCAGCCTAAGGCCCATCGAGATCAGCACTTCGATTCGTCCAGTACCACGCAATCCCGGGATCCCAACAAAACACCTATAGTCTCCAGGCAGACTCCTCCCGCTCCTGTATCTGATCCATCATTGCAGAACGACTTGCTGAGCTTAAAGCCACATTTCCAAAGATATGCTTTAATAGCTTGAAATTTCTCCCGGTGATTCATCACATTCCGGACATGTCTAACAAAGCACTATTTCTTGTACTAACGACGTCTACGTTCAGCATGACGCGTTTATCCACTTAGCTGAAAAAGTCTCAGAAATCTCTATTGAGTGTGAACATGAAATTGATCGCCTAAAGCTCGAGGCTATTCATGATAAAGACATTATCAAAGCTCAGGACGAAGATCTCTCTTCACACAAGTCTCAGCTTGAAGCTACTCAAAAAAGCGATGAAGACACAGCGGAGGCCGTTAATCGCCTAGAGTCATCACATAAGAAAGAAATCGACGAGGCTGTCCAACGTTGTGGGGCTTTGGCTTTAGAGAAGGATTCTGTTCAAAAGGAGAGGGATTCATTCGCCCTGCAAGTCAAAGAGTTGGAAGATCTACTCCGCAAAGAGAGAGAGAGAGGAAAAAACTGCTGCCCAGGAAGAGTCACAACGATTTTGCGATGAAATTGTTGCTACGCGACTCCAAAAGGCAAAGCTCGATGACGAGCTCTCTAAGGTTGGGATGCTGAAGGATGAAGCCCGTGAAGAGGGCAAAAGAATAGCATTCGTGGAGATTTACTCTCACCTCGAGGCAGCTACGGAGGCTGTAGGGAGGAGATCAAGTGCTTGTTCGACCCGCTTATAGCAGAATACAATTCTCGTGTCCTTATGCGTCGGGACTTAACTTTTGTTGGTGAGGGCTACTCGAATCTCTGGCCGAGGCATGGGAAACTTTAATAAAGATTAGAAAAGTAGAGCTGGGCACCGAGGAGGTTGATGAGGAGGCTTTGATAAAAGAATTTCTCAGGCGGAATAAGCCTTCGGACTTATTTGCAGTGAAGGCCCTCTACAACAAAGGTTCCTCCTCATCAAAAGGAAAAGATGAGATCGTCGGTCCGCCTGGCACCGAGTCTCCAGCTCCTCCCCTTACTCAATCAACCGGTCGGCCGGTACTTGACCTGTTCGAATAAGATGTCGGCTATGATTCAGAAGCCTCTGGCCTTGATATCCACGTTTATCTCCCATTCCAGAGGGTGAGACTCCGAGGACGGTTGAGAGCCAGCAAGAAACAGGTAATAGCTCTTCTTCTTAAAGTTCAAAGAGCCATTGTTTTTGGCATGAGTTCATTATATTCTAACATTTGTCTCTTGTGGTCTTTCGTAGGCCGCTCTGACCCCGAGCCCACTCCGAGGAGAGGTGACGCCAAGGAGAAGAACGGGAAAGTGAGCGAGGCAATTCAAGCGGGAGAGACTCCTGGCCCTGATGCTCAAGTGATTGAGGCGCTTGACGAGGACAATTCCGAGGCTTCGTCTCCCATCGAAGAAAATTATAAAGTTGAGATTACGGACGCCTCTAAAAACACTTCAAAAATGAGCATGAAGGAGCAACTCGCGGAGGAGAAGAAAAAGAAAGCGGAAATCAAGGTTGAGACCCGAGTTGTGGATCTTCACGATCCTTTGAATAGGCCTTTGGAGGTCATCCTTCTTGGTGGGTCCAGGCCACTTGAAGTTCCTCGTCCCTCCTCGGACGTTACTTCCCAATCAAGCAAAAAGTCCAAAGGAAAACGCGTGGGGAAAGAGTCATCTGAGAAAATAAAGGAGGAAAAGAACCCTAGAAATCAAAGAAGTAGCTGTTACACTCGTTCAACGAGAGTTATCCTAGATTATGTAATTATTTTTATTTATTTTCGTAGTCAATGTAAATAGACTTTTGACTCGGAGTTTTGGAGGGTTGTAGTAGAACCTTATTTTGGATGAATAAATAAAACTTAGTTCTTTTGTCTTTCAAATGACTTTTACCGTTCAGCTTTCTGTATTATTGTGGTTGAAACCCGAGCTATTATGAGTTACGTAAACTCCTAATTCGTCTTCATACAACTCGAAAATTCTTTGAAATTGTACATCCTTTATTCCACGCATCGGATACTTAGAATATTTTTCAGTCAGTACACTGGGGACTTGATGACTTCAAGTTAGTTATACTCTAGTCTGAACTCCGGGAACTTAAAGATTTTTATGTCGTTTATACTCTAGTCCGCACTCAGGGGACTCAGAGTAGTCCAGTCCACACTCAGGGGACTTGGAGATTTTAAGTCATTTATACTCTACTCTTCACTCTAGGGATTCAGAGTACTCTAGTCCACACTCTAGGGACTTGGGGTTTTAAGTCGTTTATACTCCAGTCCGCACTCAAGGGACTTGGAGATTTTAAGTCATTTATACTCTATTCCGCACTCTGGGGACTCAGAGTAATCCAGTCTGCACTCTGGGGACTTAGAGATTTTAAATCGTTTATACTCTAGTCCGCACTCTGGGGACTTAGAGTATCCCAATCCGCACTCAGGGGACTTGGAGATTTTAAATCGTTTAAACTCTAGGCTGCACTCTAGGGACTTAGAGTACTCCAGTCCACACTCTAGGGACTTGGAGATTTTAAATCGTTTAAAATCTAGTCCGCACTCTGGGGATTTATAGTACTCCAGTCCGCACTCTGGGGACTTGGAGATTTTAAATCATGTAAACTCTAGTCCGCACTCTGGGGACTCAGAGTACTCTAGTGCGCACTCTGGAGACTTGGAGATTTTAAGTCGTTTATACTCTAGTCTGCACTCTAGGGACTCAGAGTACTCAAGTTTGCACTCTGGGGACTTGGAGATTTTAAATCATTTATGCGCATGCGTACATCAGACAGGATAATGTAACTCTATTTTTTCGCCGTAGAATTAACATAAACGGAAACATCAATAATTCATGGAAAAATGGCTTCAAGCCTTTATTAATGAAAACAAGTGAAATTGTCTTATTACATAATGAAAACTAAGAATCAACGAAATAAAGACATACTGAAAATAATTGCAACAAAGATAGAAAATGAATAGACTAAGTATAGTAATGTCGTAGATGCTCGCTATTTCATGCTCGAGGGAGTGTCGCGCCATCAATGGTCGTTAGCTTGAAAGTTCCTTCTCCAAACCTCCGTTCAATGAGTATGGACCTTCCCATGTGGGATTCAGATGCGACGGGACCGGAAAAACTCGTTTCAAAACGAGGTCGCCCACGTCGAAGACTCTTGGCCGGACTTTTTCTTTATCATATTGAGCGACTCAGTGTCTATATGCGGCCGCTCTTAAATCAGCTTCTTCACGTTTTTCATCAATGAAGTCCAGCGATTCTAGCAAAAGTTCCCAATTCGTCTTGGGGTTGTAATGAGTTACCCGATGTGATTGAACTTCAAGTTCTATGGGTATAACAACTTCCATGCCATATGCCAATGTGAATGGAGTGTGGCCAGTCGTGGACTTATGGGTGGTTCTGTAATCCCAAAGTGTTGTTGGAAGTTCATCCACCCACTTGCCTCTAGCCTTTTCCAAATGCTTTTTTAATATGGACTTGATTATTTTGTTCATGGCTTCCACTTGTCTATTGGCTTTTGGATGAGAAACTTCCGCAAACCTTTTTTCGATGCCATGCTTTTGACAAAATTCTTTGAACTATTTGCTTTCGAATTGAGTCCCGTTGTTTGTAATGATAGTTCGTGGGAGGCCAAAACGACATATAATATTTCGTACAACGAAATTAATGGCCTTCTTGGTGGTGATCGTGGCTAAGGGCTCTGCTTATACCCACTTGGTAAAATAATCTACCGCAACTATCGCGTATTTCACACCACCTTTAGATATAGGCGAGGAACCGACTATATCGATCACCCATATTGCAAATGGCCAGGGACTAACCATTTGCGTGAGTTCCGTTGGCGTAGCTCTCGAAATTTTTGCATACTTATGGCATTTGTCACATCTCCTTACCTAGTTTCGGCATCCTGATTTACAGTTGGCTAATAGTATCCATAGCGGAGGATTTTCTCTGCTAATGTTTTCCCTCCAGTATGGTCACCACATTCTCCTTCATGGACTTCCTTCATGACTCGTTTTATCTCACGTGGGAAATGCACCAGAGTAGGGGGGTCGAGAATCCTTTCCTATACATTATCCCATCCTGCATTACATATCGTGAAGCCTTACGAATGACTTGTCGTCTTTCGCTCTTTCTTTCAGGAAAGATCCTGTGTAACAAGTATTGTTTGAATGGGGTCATCCATGACTCCTTCTCATCTCCGTTTCTGACACGAGATCTATCTCCATTACATCTATACTCGGAGCATTTAAGGTTTCGACAAGAACCAATCTCATTTGCTGTGCATCGCCGATGCTCGCAAATTTTACCAATGAATCAGCTTCTTTGCTTTGTTCACGCAGGACATGCGAAATATCATAATATTCCATATTTGCATACCCGTGCCGGGTATGGGGCAAGTCTATGTCCCTTCGCTTGATAGTCCCCCCGCACCTGATATACCACCAATTATGAGTCATAAAAGATCTCAACCGATCTTACTCCCAGCTCTCTGATAAGTTTCAAGCCAGCGATCACTGCTTCATACTCGGCCTCGTTATTTGTTGCTGGGAATTTGAGCTTCAAAGCGTAACAAACTGATCGGTTTTTAGGAGTTACAAGAACTATGCGAGCTCCCGAGCAATGGTTGTTAGATTCCCCGTCGGTGCACATCTTCCATCGAATGGTAGGTATGACATTGTGATCGCTTGATTCATCTAGTGAATTCAGCAATGAATTCTGCTGGCGCTTGCCCTTGTATGGCCCTTCGTGGCAGGTAGGTAATATCGAATTGACTCAATTCAATATTCCATTTTAACATCCTTCCAGAGGTTTCCTGTCGTTGGAGTACCTATCGCAAGGGTTGGTCGGTATAAACACTGATTGAGTGTGCTTAGAAGTATGGCAGAGCTTGCATGATGCAATCACCAAGCAATAGGCTAATTTCTCAATCTTAAGGTCGTTTCTTTCTGCGTTCGTTAAACGTTTATGACTAGTACACCAGCTTTTGAACTCGGTCCTCCTCGGGAACCAAAGTTGTACTGATAGCATGCTGGGATACAGCCAAGTACACGTACAACATCTCATAGTCTACCGGTTTCGATAGTACCATGGGATTTTCTAAATGCCTTATCAGAGCTCGTCACGCTTCCTCGCAGTCGGATGTCCACTTGAAATTCCTCTTTCCTTTCTTTATTACGTCGAAGAAAGGAATACACTTATTCGTGGCTATGGATATGCCAACTCAGCGCGGCCACCTTTCCATTCAAGCTTTGTACCTGATTTATAGTTTTAGGCACTTATATGTCTCGAATAGCTTGAATTGTGACGACCTGGAATTTTTGAGCATTTGAAATTGGATATTTAATTGATTTTAAATATTCAAAAGTTAATTTTTTTTTAACTTGAATATCAAATATCACTATTTGTTTGATAATTAAATAATTGAATTTAATAATTTGAAGTTGGATATATTGTTGAATCTGGAATTTTAAGCCTGTTAAAAATAATTTGAAGGTTTATAAAATTTATATTAATAATACTGAAGGTGATAAAACAATTAAAATTGAATTTGAAAGCGTTTTGTTCAATTTAAAAATATATCGTTGAAATTTATATTTAAAAATAGCCTTTCGAGGCATAGTCTCGGAATTTGACGAAACCAGTTCCATTGGAACCGTAATATCGTATTATTATCGGATTTCAAATTTCGTAGCTTTCAGGGCTATCGTGTGATCGTACGAGATATAAACGTCTAAACAAAAATTAATCGATTTAATTTAATTTTTGTTTTTATACCCTAGTCAACTTCAGCCTACTTCCTTTCAACATTACCCCTTTTTCTTTCTCTGCATCTTTTTTTTATTTTCAGAACACTGCAACAAACATTTATCACGCAACATCAGATTTTGTTCCCCTATTTCTAGTGAATCCAATCGTTTAGACGAAGCCACACTTTCTCTACTTAAAAAAATGAAAAATGATGAGAACACGACTGTTTCAGTTTCAACTTAAATCGAAACTCGAAGAAATTATAGTAATGGCGGACGAAAAAAATAAAAAAATAAGAACCCTCTTCGTTCCAATTGAATCGCGAATCCCACTACAACCGTGAGCCTCGAATGTCGAGCTCCGATGGCGGCCCTTCACCCTTTCTTCAGTTAACGAGTGTGGCATCAAACAAACGCGACCCTCCCCTCTTCTCTCTTTCTCAAGCCCTAATTCCAAAATCATATCACCTAAATCTCGAAGCAAAAAGGGGGAACGGCATTGCGACGTTGGATCGATGTGGGTACCGTGTTGCGGTAGGTCGCGATGACGATCACGATGAGATCGAGGCGCGCGTGGCTGTAGGGTTTCGCGAGTACGATTGATGGATGCTCGTGCTCGAGTTCAGAAAGGAAAGAGGGAAGTTAGGTCTTCGCTGGGCGCAGTCCTTGAAGTCGACAGTAAGGTATGCTAACAACCTATTGTCGAATTAATTCTAATTTAATTTATATGTATATAGGTAAGAAAGAGATTTATATTTTATTAGGATTTTAAAAGAAAAACATATGCAGAAAACAGAAGAATGTATTACAGTAAGTTATGGGCTGCTCAACCTTAATTCGATGTTATAAAATTATGTTAAGTAAAAGTTTAATTTGACTTATCGTTTATTTAGGTTACTAGAAGTTACGGTAAAGGGAGGTTTATAAGAAGAAGGAAAGGAAAAAAAATATAATAATAATACAATTTACTAATTTATTTTAGTAATTAATTTGTTTAGTTAACTTATGTAAATTATTTCAGTAATTAGAAAATATTTATTTTAAAGGGAGTTAACTTAAAACTAATTATTTGTTAAATGAAAGGGAGAAATTGTGGGTTGATTCAAGTATTAATAAAACATATAAATTGTTTATTCAAGGTCAAAATCATGAAGAACCGAGCCGTTTGGAATGGATTGCAAATATAATGCAAAGGTGAGTTAAACTCACTCAGTTCATTTAAATTTAAGTTTAAATGATTAAATATAAATAATTATTTAAATGGTTGAAATTCATTGAAGTGCTGTAGTATGGTAATTTTGGAATAGGCTTATTATTGTGCTAACGTCTGTGGATGCAGGGAAAACAGGTTGGAGGGATCCAACTGGACCCATCAACATTTATTGTTTAATATTTGCTGTTATGAATATTTGGTATTCTGTGATGAATATTTGGTATTCTGTGATGAATATTATTGATATTTGGAATATTGCGTGCTATGGATTGATTGAATTTATTTGGGTATAACGAGTTACCAAAAATTTATAAATTTGGAGTTTGAAAAGACAAATAAAGAATGGATTTTGAAGTAAAATAATTATAGCAAATAAATTATAAATGAATTAAAAAAGAATGGAAGTGGTATTAAAATACTAATACATTATTCCGAGTATGGAAAAAAAAAGAATTTTGAGTAAAATAGAAATAAATGAATTGTAAACTCGAATGGTATCAATTAAAGGAATTAAGAATTATCTAAAATTTAAAGTTTAAATCTATTTAAAGGAATAAGAAGTAAATTGAGAAAATCTAAATTGATATTCCAATTAAAAGTACTTTAAATCATAATTAAGGAATAAAATATGAAATTAAAAGATTTTTGAATAAATGAAGTAAATTGGAAATCAATTTGGAAATTGATTTAAGTGTTTGAAATTGAATATTTGGAAGAATAAATTCAAGGTGGAAATTTATTAAAGGAAGGAGAAAATTGTCTAAAAAATAAATAGTGATTTATTTTTAAAGGTTGTGGAGAGAAGTATATTTCTCCGGATAGCCAAGTACATTTTCAAAGTAAGTTTTCAAAATAAAATAAAGGTTTAAATGTTGCTTTACACAGTATGTTCTTGGAAATTTATTATTTCTAAATGCGTAAATTCTAAAGTAAATATTTATTCAAATCTATTACCGTAGTAATAATTTATAAGAGTGACTTAGTAATTCCGTTTAAAGGTGAAATTCTAGTTTATATTTATAAAGTGACCTTATTTTCAAATATTCATATAGTATATATTTTTAATCAATTATTGAAGTAGTTTTAATTTAAATATTTTAAAGTAAATTCTAAAGTAAGTAATTTGTTAATCTATTGTCGTGATAATTATTTAAAGAATGATTTGGAATTTTGTTTAAAGAAGAAATCTAATGTATAGATATAGGGTAATCTTATTTTAGATATCTCTAGAGTACTATTTCGAATTAAGTACTAAAGTAATTTTTCTGTATTAAATGTTAATTATATTTTACAATAAAGTGTTTTAAATTATTTTTAAACCTAAAGTCTTGTGCTTGGTAATTCCAGTGGAAATAGAAATACTTGGAATTTATTCTGAGGAAGGCGGATAGTTTTGGAAACTGTTTTCAAAGGAATTTGAAAGGTGAAAATATATCTTGTGAAGATATTTTTGAGATAAATAAATAATTTGGAAAAAATTATTTATTGTGTGATGGATGTTGTGAATATTAATTGATAGTTAAATCACCGACTATAAATATTGGCCAAATGCGCTGATCGTTTCGAAGAGACCGGGATCGAGATTTATTTCTCGAAAACCACTTCGATCCGGTTTGTACGTTTCGGAAAAACGAGTTTGGATTCGAAGAGGGAGCAGTGAAATGCAAGGGTTAGTCGCTACTAGTCCTGAGGATATATCCAAAATGGATGTAGTAGGAATAGTGCATTCGGTTCCGTTCGAACCTGGGACGGACTTGTATGGATGAATGCTTGCGAAACATCGTCAGGTGGACGATGGGCATTCTAAGGGATAGGTTCTAAAAAGGTAACTCTTAGCCTCAAGCCTCATCAAACGGGAGTGGCTGAAAATCAGGGGTTATGCAGCAAGGCTTCATGGGTAGCCCCCACTGGATGGTGAGGTCATCCCTGTCTAGATGTCCATTTTATTTCGGCTTAGTGGACGGTTGCTGATCCCAACCGTGGGGTGATCTTGCTCGGGACTGTCCAATAAGGGATGGTTTCGGTCTAGTGTTGCAGGGGAGTTAGGGTGGCTCCTCGGTACGCTGATCTAGACCAGGTACTGTGACAGGTGGTACCCCAGTGCCTAGCCATTAGTTGGAATCCATTTTCCCTACGCGCCCGTACGGTTTTGATTGTGCCCAACTATTGCTGAAACGTGAGATGCAAGCATTTTAGCTAGATTCTATTTTACTTTCTATAGACACTATTATAATATCAAAGGATTTTAATAAAAATGTTTTAGCTATCGTAAGCTAAAAACCCGACATGTTTATTTGTGGCGTGGTCTTACGAGATGCTTTTTTTTCAAAGGATTTTTTAAAACTTTAATAATCAATTGGGTGTGATTTTCTCACGCTGGTATTCCAGACTGACTCGGGTATTATTTAACTGTAATGCTCGGGTCAGACCGAGTATTATAGGATACAGGAGATGTTGTGGAGTTCAGGAGACGAGCTGGATGACAATACGTACTTCCGTATTTGGTTATATATATATATATATATATATATATATATATATATATATTCCGCTGTGTTGAGTTGTTGTGTATCCATTTGTATGATATTGATGTTGAGCTGGGATTGATGTACTCTGATAATGTAATATATAAACAGATATATTTGATCTTGAGTAAAGATTATTTATTATCTATTATATTTTATTTCGCTGCGATGGTTAGATTCTGTTGTTGTTTTGTATTCTCCTCATCTACCTCTTCTTCTTTAACCCGAATGGTTCGTATTTCTGTGCAACTTGAGTTGATTGTTGTAGAATTGTGTTGACTCAAGGGGTACGGATTTGCGGGTTGTTACACTTGGTATCAGAGCCAGGTTGGAGATAACCTTGGCTCTAGAGGGAAATTACTCATTTAAAATAGAGTCTATGGCACTCTAGAATGAGTTTGAGTGTATTAATAGTTATGAGCGCGTATTTGTTAGTGAATATAAAATGGTTTTATATCGTGTTGATTGGTTTATTGAGTAGTTTATGGATTCTGGTCAATAGAGTAATCAACGTTATTGATAGGGATCTCTAAACACTTGAATAGAACAATTCGACACAGTATTGTTTTAAAGTAGGGTAAATGGAATAATTTTACCCAAATTATTTTGTATATAAGAAGATAAAATTTTTATAAAGTATATTATAGTATTTGGATGCTTGATTTGTTAAGGAATGATAATATTAAATAAAATTGAATAAGAAATTGAAACTATAACCAAAGTTGAAGAATAAATTTATATAACAAAATGGAATGTGAAATATAGATTATAAATGAAATTTATAAATTGAAATAAACTTCATATACAAATGAGATTTGTAAATGTAAACTGTAAAGGTGATTATAATTTTGAAAATAGAATTCCAGAGAAACATGTGAAATTAAAAATGAGATGAAATTCCAGAGAATGTTTGAATATAGATTTAAAGGAATTGCAATTTGGAATTTTTGGGAAAAATTTAAATTCCTTGGATTTGAAAGGGGTTTTCAAAGGTTTGGGAAATAATAGTGGTGTTATTTCGAGAATATTTTTGAATTGGAATTGAATATGGAGAGATTTGAAAATTTAAAAAAAAAAGAAAAAAATAAATATTTGAAATGTTTTTGAAGAGATAAAAGCATTTAATTCTCTTTCGATCGCTGGAAAATAATTTCGGTGATGACTGCAGCATCATCGAAGTTCATTTTCGAGTTTCTAGAAGAGAAATTGCTACCAAGTTGTTTTAAATTGGAATTCTTTGCGAATTGGGTTTGGTTTTGAAATTCAAAGGGATAATTGAATGTGCAAAAGGATTTTGGATATAGTTGAATTCTAACGTGATATTGAAATTTTGGAAAATTGTTTAACTCTGGAATTTGGTTTAAATGTTTATGGAATAATAAAAATATATTGGCTAAACAAAGGGTATAAGTCCGAGTTAAAAAGTAAAATGTGAATGAGATTGATTGTAAATAGATGAAATCTGAATATAAATAAATGTGTGACTTATAAAAGTTAGACGTGGAATAAATAAGCCTAAATGAAATTGTTTTGTATTTTGGGAAATGAATAGAATCCAAAATTTAAAATATAAAATAGACTGAGCTCAAGTAAAACGGTTAGAGTGATTTTTGAAATAAAATCAAATATTGGGTAAAATTTTAATTAGACTACTTGATTAATTAATGGAATATGGAAATGGAATTCAAATTGGTTAATAAAAATTTGAGTTGTGAATAAATGATAAAATTTGAAAGTGAAGCTTGAGTTATTAATAGAAATTCAACTTGAAATTGCAAATGAATTAAATTTGAATTGAAGTTGAATGGAGTTGAATTAACATAAAAATGATTTATATTGCTGATAAAAATCTAAGTAGAGATAATTTGGAAACGGTCTTGTCATAAAATAATAGGAATTCAGAAATAAATTATTGATTGTGAATTAGAATTCATATTGATTCAATGAAATATACTAATTTAATTTAAACGAATGGAGCTGGCAATGAACTTAAATTAAACAAAATAGAGTTGAAATAGAGATAGTTTGAGTGGTAAATAAAATTCAAGTAAATAAAAACAAAAATAAAATGATTTCAAATGAATATAGAATGCAAAATAGATTGAACGGAATCAGTTAAAATGAAATCAAATAAAGTATAGATTGAATTGATATTAATTTAAAATAGTTATAAACCGGAATGAATATTCTTTTAAGTAAATATCACTGAACTTGCATAAAAATAATTGTCGTTTGACGTAAAATAGATTATGCAAATTCTATGGGTTAACAGAAGCCAATGAAGTTGGTTTTTGATTCAATTGTAATAAATATGGGTTTGTTTGGATGAAAAATAAATTGAATTGTAAACCATTGGGATTGAATGAAATGACATCAAAATTGATTGGTAATTAAAATCAATTAAGGATTTAAATTGGAGAGTGCTTATAAAATATATATAACTTGAGTTTTAAAGTTGAAATAACTTGACGAAAAAAATAAATAAAATAAAATAACTTAAGTAATATTTGAATAAAAGCTTGATTTAAGTAATTTGAGATATGGTTGTGTCGATTTTTATGAAATGATTTTAAATAAAACTTGTTTGGTAAATGAAATTAGTAATTGAGTTAATTGACTTAAGTTATATTAATTAGAACTTGACTTCGAATAAAAATGGGAGTTAGATTGCTTTTGGGAATCAATTCAATTTAAATGAGTTTGCTTGGACTTAAAATGAATTTAAGTTAAGTAAGAGAGTTGTGAAATCATTTGAATTGAATAGGATGATTTGTATATTGTTTGGAAGCATTATAAATAAGTGTCGAAATATTTCATATGTGCTTATGGAAGTATATAAGATGCACTATTTATAGAATCCATGTTTTAATTGTTTATAATAGAGTGAAATGTTAATAAACTTTGTATATTCGACACTGACATGTTTAAATTGAGTAAGTACAGGTTTTTGGAAGCCGTTTGACCAGTTTTGATTGCGCTAATTGCTTAAATAAATAGTTGATTGCTTTAAAATGCTAAATAAGGTACGCCTACGCAATATAAATAGGAAATATGAACTTTTTTTCTGTTTTCCGACCGTGTGGGTCGATGTATATATATTTATATCTCTTGTCAAATTGCAAAAGCTCCTCCGTACAAAGGAGACTCTGCCAAAAAAATTCGGAAATTTTGGGAGTTAGAAATTTTTTGAAATTTTTGGAAATTTTCACTAACGACAAGCAATTTAAATTAGTAAGCAATTAGAATTGAAAATGAATATTGAAATATGATTTAAAGTTGTGTATGTAGAGTAAGATGAAGTCGAAGGAATTGTTTGAAGAAAATTAAAGATAGGAAAGTTTGCAAATAAACTTTTATTTGAGATTTTAATTAGTTAATGAACTAATAAAAGGTAATGGTTAATTAAATATTGGCTGAGGTAAAGTGGATAAAAATTCAATATTCAAAGTTTAAAAATAAATTGAATTCAAGGAGAATTGGAAATGAAAATTTTGGATCTAAGATGGCGATAAAAGCATTGAAGTTTTAAAATAATTAATAAAGGGAAGCAAATTGAAATTTTAATGGAATTGGAATTCAATTTGAATATAAACTTCAATAGTAAGGTGAAAGCAAACATAAGAAGTATGTAAAATATTTATATTGAGCTTAAGAAATGAATAGTGAATTATTAAGTAAATTTGGTATTGAAAGTATGTTAAGTGAATAATTGAATGAAGGTTGAAACTGATAGTAGTGACAAGGGATTGTGTGAATGAGTGAATAACGATCAAAATAAATGTGAATAAAAAAAAAAGAAATTCTTAGGGTTGATAATCAATTGGGCTAATTACGTAAGATGTACGTATATTATTTATTCGCATAGCTATATCGATGCAGAATTCGAAAACAGAATTTCGAGATAGTTATATCGATCCGAGTTAGGATTTTTCACTCGATTTTCAACGGCGAACCCTGGATATGGATTTTTATTGATTCTGGCAATTCTCTATCATAGCTATGACTATGCAAGGAGAATGACGGTTTCTGATCAAGGAATCAGATCTGAGTCCGCACTAGGAAGTCGGGTGGACGATACTAATTCGGAAGTGGAATTGTGTGATCGAGTAAGCGATCGATTTGATATTGCGTACGGATGGTATATGTACATCGTACGGGCTTGAAATGAATAGATATTGACATTTTGTAAGAAAGTCGATAAAATGTTTTTGAAAGTTATGATTGGATATTAGTGCTAAGCAGGATATGCAGGTAATATAAAGGGAAAAGAGAATTGATTTTTGATTTCATAAGATAAATATGAATTGCCTGACAAAAGGGTATGTAATTAAATTTTGGTATGAAATTGGATTGGGTTTTTGGATCTATCCACTTGGCTTTTTGTTTTCTTTTTGGATTTGGGAGGCCGTAGAGCCATTTTGTAGTTGTACCGAACTAGCCGCGCAAAGCAGACGCTGGCAAAAAATTTCGGAAATTTAGAGAGTTAGAAAATTTTTGAGAAAATTTTGGATAATTTAAAATTTGGATCGAATTTAAAACTGAATGATTTGTATGATTGAGCAAGTAATAATATTTGGAAACTATAGGAGAGTTGAGAAGTTAATAAGAATAATAATGGGTCTTTTATAAAAAGATAAGTGGCTGGATGTTGGATTGGGGAAAAGGGTAAACGGGTATTGCACCATTACTCTTAACTAGTAATTTCGGGGACGAAATTCTTTTTAGGGGGAAGGAATGTGACGACCCGGAATTTTTGAGCATTTGAAATTGGATATTTGATTGATTTTAAATATTCAAAAGTTAATTTTTTTTAACTTGAATATCAAATATCACTATTTATTTAATAATTAAATAATTGAATTTAATAATTTGAAGTTGGATATATTGTTGAATCTGGAATTTTAAGCCTGTTAAAAATAATTTGAAGGTTTATAAAATTTATATTAATAATACTGAAGGTGATAAAACTTTTAAAATTGAATTTGAAAGCGTTTTTTTCAATTTAAAAATATATCGTTGAAATTTACATTTAAAAATAGCCTTCCGAGGCATAGTCTCGGAATTTGACGAAACCAGTTCCATTGGAACCGTAATATCGTATTATTATCGGAATTCAAATTTCGCAGCTTTCAGGGCTATCGTGTGATCGTACGAGATATAAACGTCTAAACAAAAATTAATCGATTTAATTTAATTTTTGTTTTTATACCCTAGTCAACTTCAGCCTACTTCCTTTCAACATCACCCCTTTTTCTTTCTCTGCAACTTTTGTTTATTTTCAGAACACTGCAACAAACATTTATCACGCAACATCATATTTTGTTCCCCTATTTCTAGTGAATCCAATCGTTTAGACGAAGCCAGCCCTTTCTCTTCTTAAAAAAAATGAAAAATGATGAGAACACGATTGTTTCAGTTTCAACTTAAATCCAAACTCGAAGAAATTATAGTAATGGAGGACGAAAAAAATAAATAAATAAGAACCCTCTTTGTTCCAACTGAATCGCTAATCCCACTACAGCCGTGAGCCTCGAATGTCGAGCTCTGATGGCGGCCCTTCATCCCTTTCTTCAGTTAACGAGTGTGGCATCGAACAAACGTGACCCTCCCCTCTTCTCTCTCTCTCAGGCCCTAATTCCAAAATCGGATCACCTAAATCTCGAAGCAGAAAGGGGGAACAGCATCGCGACGTTGGATTGATGTGGGTACCGTGTTGCGGTAGGTCGCGATGACGATCGCGATGAGATCGAGGCGCGCGTGGCTGTAGGATTTCGCGAGTACGATTGATGAATGCTCGTGCTCGAGTTCAGAAAGGAAAGAGGGAAGTGTGACGCCCCACCTCTATACCCACGCTAGCCAAGAACACTACGATGTAATGCTGTCAACTAGCACGGAGAATAAGGCTGTTGAGGAGCGACCATCCATGTAATTGCTTTGAGCGAGCACCGATATGTCAGATAGTACAACATGCATTTTATTTCAAGAGAGGAAATCCGCATACCGATACAAACTCAAAACTACTACACAGTGGCTATATAAATCCTTCGGAAACAAATATAGAAATACGCATAACATAAATCAGTCACAGATAATTCATATCAGAAAGGCAGAAAAAGATATGAATATATATCTAACACATGAAAGTGTATATCAGAGTAGTGGTCAAAAAGATCCACAATAATGCAAAAGAATAGCAACACGTGCTATACAAAAGAATACAACTATGAGTCCATATCTCAAGTGTATACAACAAAATAAACTACTAATCTAAGTAGTTAGCCAAAAGTCGGAGAGATCAATCCCAAGTGAGAAGTCAAGCTGAAGCACCTGTAACATCTCGGTCTGACCCGAGTATTATTTAATAAGAAAATAATAAACGGATCAGTCTAACTATAAATATCAGATGAAACGATATAGAATCAGAGATATGACTAAACACATAATAATCACAATACCAAGCTGTGATATATATATAAGTAATTGAAAATCAACAAGAGATTAATCAATATCACCAAATCTACACAAGAATCAAAGGAAATGTCATACTCCTTATTTCGTTCACCAAACCATAAATATTGACGATTACATCAATGTCAATCACAAAAGTCAATGACACACGAATTCACCAATGCACACATATTGATAAAACTTATCAATGGAAATCACGAAAATTGGTGAAGCATAAATTCTAGAAATCATCTCAAGAAATCCAGTCAATGACACACGAATTCACCTATGCACAAAAATTGATAAATCATATCAATAGAAATCACAAAAATAGGTGAAGAGGAAAATTCCAGAATTCGACACACGAAATCCAGAAATCACACAAAATAGGGGGGAGGCCTATCACACGAACGGGAGCATGAAAACTCACCAACATATGTATCACACGAACGAGACGCTATCTCATGGTAGCTAGCCATTAATTTTTTACACACGAACGGCCCGAAGACCATGGGGTTCTACCCCATCAATTGGAGTCGAAACTCCACAAAACGGGGTTTAGTCTCCCTCGCAGACAAAGAGACATCGCACATTGCTAGTCTAAATTACAAAAATGATCGTCATGATCATCAAGAAGTGTATTACAGTAAGCTAGTAAATATATAAGCTTGGCTTCATGTCCCATAACCACTAGCTTAACTTAAATATTTACGAACAAATTGTAGATCTCCACTAGAAAATTGTCACAAGAGATTCAATCGAACAAGTCCAAGAATTAACCGACGAAGTAAACGCAAGCGTTTCATACCACTCGTTTTACTAAGTCGTTTAATTAGATTTCTCATACGAGTGAGGTAAAGGTTTGTATATACTAATAGATTGGAAATTGGTTTAAGAAAACGAGCTTTGTTATAAAATAGTGTTGAAATCATTTGAAAGAAGAGTTTTGATATTTACTACTAGTATAGAAACCTTTATATTTTTAAAGTGACAAATCACGAAGAAGATTGTAGGAACAATCAATCACTAAAATTCACATATGAAGATGTGAATAAAAATCCAACGAAACCGATAAAGAATCCATCAAAATGGATATTCAAAAATCCCTAAAATGGAGTCATCAAAGTCATAACAAATGATAACAACACATAGGAAACAACACGAATCGATTAAAGTTGGAAATTCAAACAACTAGGCGAAATAGGCAAAAATGCACCAGGTCGGTCGGCCGGCTACAGAGCTCGGTCGACCGGACCCTGTTCTCAAAATCCTCGGGAAGCAGGTCGGTCGGCCGAACCCTGTACTCGGTCGACCGAACCTTAAACGGAGAAGTGCTTATGCACTTGGCAGCAGGTCGGTCGGCCGGCAGCAGGGCTCGGTCGACCGGACCTGTTGCCAGTCCCCTCCCAGTCCATCCAATTGAGGTCCAACCTCGACCAAATTGCATTCTCTCGAGCAACGGCACTAAGGGATTATGCCAATCAACTACCCGGCCCTATATGCTCCTCGATGCATCACCAAACACATGTTCAAACATCAAAGTTAGGATTTATAACGAATTGAACTCAAAACACCAAAAATTGGAATATTCTCCAAATCAATCCAAACCAAAAGCAAATGCACACGAATAAGTGTTAGGAATTCATACCTAACATTCGAAGATAAATATAAGCATAGATGTGAGATAAAAATCTCACCTTTGAACCCAAACGATTGAAGAAGAAGCTTAAAAGCAAAGGAGAATCAACCACTCTTCAAATCCAACTCAAGAAGCTTGATTCTAAGCTAAAAAGAGAAACATTTTCCAAACTAGGTTTTAGGAATTTCTGAAATCAAAGAGAGAAGGAGTTGGAGAAGAAGAAGAAAAAGCTTACCAATGGGTTCACTTGAGTTTGGAGCAAGAAGATGGATTTGCTAATGGAAACTAGGGCTTAGGATTTCCTAATTCTTTTTCTCTTCCCCCATTTTTGATGAAGCTAGAATGTATTAGGAAATTATGAAGTAATGAAGAGGAGAGGAGATTGGAACTGAGCTAGTAAGTGGGGTTATTGGGCTCAGCCCAAACCAAAGCCCTAAGCAAAAAGTAGCAAAATTCAACTTTCTCCAAACATATCAAGGCTTATACTCAAACAGGTCGCAAACGGTATTTTAAACTCAATGGGAGTAGTCCCGAGTCCTAATTCGACCGTATGCAAAAAGTAGCTTTTCGGACTAAATTCAGAGTATCAATAAAATATTTAAATAAAATATTTAAATATAAAATCAACAAATATGTGGGTTGTTACAGACTCCCCTCCTTAAAGAAATTGCGTCCTCGCAATATTTAAGAAGAAGATATATAGTAACAACCATAAAAGCATATTCAACACAAAAGAAGTTTGAAATAAGAAGTTCACCTCAAAGAGCACGAGAAAGTAAGTCCGGATGTGATCGCTCGATGAACTCTCTAGACTCCCAAGAACAATCCTTAGGATTTGAAGACCATTGAACTTTCACAAGCGAAACATTCTTATTTCGAAGTCGTTTGACCTCCGAAGCAATAATACGAAAAGGATGCTGCTCATAAGTTAAATTCGGTGAAACTTCAATCTCTCTCACAACACCGGGCTCAAGAATAGAATCGAAATCTCGAAGACACTTCCGAAGTTGAGAAACGTGAAACACGTCATGGATAGCAGAAAATTGAGCCGGTAATAAAAGGCGATAAGCCATGGAACCAATACGTTCAGCGATAGGAAATGGTCCAATGTATCGAGGCGCTAACTTTCCCGATCGACTGAAACGTACAACACCCTTCATAGGTGAAACACGAATAAAAACAAGATCTCCAACAGGAAATTCTAATTTCCTTCTTCGGTTATCGGCATAGGATTTTTTTCTACTCTGGGCTTCTTTCATTCTATGTCGAATAAGTTCAATCTTCCCTGTGGAATCCCGAATAAAATCTGGACCTAAAACCAGCTTCTCACCGGCCTCAAGCCAACAAGAAGGAGATCGGCATGGCCTTACATAGAGTGCCTCAAAAGGTGCCATACCAATACTAGATTGGAAGCTATTATTATAGGAAAATTCGACAAGAGAAATATGACCTTCCCAACTTCCACCGAAATCAAGCACACAAGCACGAAGAAGATCTTCAAGAGTTTGATTCACACGCTCGGTTTGTCCATCGGACTGGGGGTGATAAGCGGTACTAAAATTATGCTTCGTTCCCAAAGCTTTTTGAAGACTCTTCCAAAATCCACTAGTAAACAATGGATCACGATCACTAACTATAGAAGTAGGAACTCCATGTAATTTAACAATCTCTTTAACAAAGAGTTTGGCCAAAAGTGGAACGGTTCGATTGGACCGAACGCGAATAAAATGGGCGGATTTAGTAAGCCTATCAACGATCACCCATAAACTATCATGACCCGAACGATAACGGGGAAGGCCATCTATAAAATCCATGGAAATTTGGTCCCACTTCCAAATTAGAATTTCTAAAGGTTGCAATAACCCACCGGGCCTTTGATGCTCAGCCTTAACGAGTTGGCAAGTCATGCAACGCTTAACGAAGTTAGCGATGTCAAGTTTCATTCCCTCCCAATAATAAAGTCGCTTCATATCCGCGTACATTTTACTACTACCGGGATGAATGGTAAATTTAGAACGATGAGAATCTTCTAAAATATCTTTACGAAGATCACTAATATTTGGTACGATAAGTTTACCAAATTTTCGAATGCCGCCACGAGAATCGATATCAAAGTCTTTCAAACTTTCAATATCAATCTTACCCTTAATATTTTGGCCAAGAAGAGCCAATTCGGGATCTAGCCTTTGAGCTTCAAGAATGCGGTCTAAAAGAGAAGGATGAGCCTCAAGGCTACATAAAACAAGAGATGAACATAAATCGGAAATACGGTCTCGAATTTCACAAGTGGATAAAATCTCGAGATCGTTCCATTCGGATATCATCATAGAAACAACAGCTTGTTGTTTACGGCTAAGGGCATCAGCGACACGATTACCCTTACCGGGAGTATAAAGAATATCAAAATCATATGGTGCAAGAAATTCGAGCCAACGCTGTTGACGCAAATTAAGTTCCTTTTGAGAGAATAAATACTTCAAGGATTTATGATCGGTATAAAGAACAAATTTCTCTCCTAAAAGATAATGACACCAAATCCGAAGAGCAAAAACAATAGCCGCGAGCTCTAAATCATGAGTGGCATATCTAGTCTCAGCAGGCTTCAATTGCCTAGAAGCATAAGCAATAACATGTTCTCTTTGCATAAGAACGGCACCCAAACCAACGCGACTAGCATTGGTATAAACAACGAAATCTTGATTCCCCTCGGGAATAACAAGAATATGAGCATTAGAAAGAAGTTCTTTTAATTTTTGAAAAGAAGCTTCACATTTGTCCGACCAAATGTATTTAATACCTTTCTTCGTTAAGCTAGTGAGAGGGACGGCAATTTTAGAAAAGTCTTTAATGAACCGACGGTAATAACCCGCCAATCCGAGAAAACTACGAATCTCCGTCACATTCTCCGGTCTCTTCCAATCTTGAATCGCTTCAATCTTTGAAGGATCTACTGAAATTCCGGATTCGGATATAATATGACCAAGAAACTTCACACTAGATTGCCAAAAATGGCATTTAGAAAATTTTGCTTTTAATTGATTACTCATAAGAGTTTCCAACACAATCCGAAGATGTTTTTCATGCTCCTCCTCGGTTTTAGAATACACAAGAATATCATCAATAAAGATGAGAACAAACCGGTCGAGAAAATCTTTGAAAACTCGGTTCATAAGGTCAACGAAATAAGCTGGAGCATTCGTCAACCCAAATGGCATAACAAGCCATTCATAAGATCCATAACGAGTACGGAACAATGTCAAAGGAATGCTATCCTCTGCAATACGAAGCTGATGAAATCCAGTAGCTAAGTCTAATTGTGAAAAGACTCTAGCACCACTAAGTTGATCGAATAGATCATCAATCCGAGGTAAAGGATATTTATTCTTGATAGTAAGATCATTAAGCTTGCGGTAGTCAACGCAAAGCCTAAGTGTACCATCGGATTTCTTCACAAAAATAGCTGAAGCTCCCCAATTAGAGGAACTAGAGCGAATAAATTGCTTCGTTTTCAAATCGGATAATTTTATGCGCATCTCCTCATTTTCTTTATTGGACAAACGATAAGGAGGACGAGTGATAGGTTGAGCTCCAGGAATAAGATTAATTCTGAACTCAATTGCTCGCTTAGGTGGTAATCCTAAAACGGGCTCGAATATGTCGGAAAATTCACGAACGACGTGAATAAGAGAAATAATATCACCCTCATCATCATCGTCGTCATCACGAGGATTTAAAGAATATAAAGATGCAACCAAAGCAGAATCCGAATCTTTAAGAATAACAGAAACCTGATTAACAGATTGAGGGTGTCGAAGATGAATAGTCCGCTCAGGACATAGGATATGAGCTTCATAACGGTTAAGCCAATCCATTCCCAAAATCATTCCAAAGCCTAAATAACGCATGACATGCAAATCGGCTAGGAAAGGAAAATCACACAAAATAATCTCGACATCTTTACACAATAAACTGATTGTTGCGGATCCACCGACCGGATTCGCAATTCTCAAAGAAGTCATTAAACACAAAACATCCAAAGAAAAAGTATCAACAAGTTCTTTTGATATAAAAGAATGGGACGCACCCGTATCGAAAAGAACTCGAATAGGATGATCACGAAATAAAATAATTCCATCAAGGATAGAATGAGAAATACCTTGATTTCGAGATGTGTTGCCAGGGGCTTGAGCAACATTCAACTTTCCCTCCTTCCTGCCCTGAAGCTTGGGGCATGAAGATATAACATGACCGGTAACCTTGCAGTAGCGACAAGAGAGAGACTTTGGGCACTTGTTCGCATAATGGTCCTTTGACCCACAATTATAGCATTCCCCCCGACCAAAGGAAGAAGTCTTTGCCACAGGGGTTGCTTGTTTCCCTTTCTTATTGGGATAAGGACCTTTGAATTTATTAATCCTTTTCTTGTTGTTGTTGAAGCTCGGTTTGGAACCCACCACTTCAACATCATTCTCCCTATCCGCCTCTTCAAGGCGAAGAGCGATATCAATGAGTTGGTCGAAAGAAACTTCTAACTTTAGAAGTAATGGCTTCTTGAGATTTCTGTTTAAGCCATAGACGAACCTCTGGTTCTTCTTTAAAGGGGTGTTGATGTATTCAACCCCATATTTGGAAAGCGACTCGAAGGAGGCGACGTAATCAGTCACGGAGGACTCACCTTGAACAAGATCTATAAATCGTCGAGCCAATGTCACTTTCTCTGCTTCTGGTACAAATTTCAACTTGAAGCGTTCCCGGAATTGCTCCCAGGTGAGATCCGCTTCATTAATTTCAGAAATAAGAAGTTCGTACGAGTCCAATGCTCTTTCTCGGAGCATACTAGAGGCCACCAGAACTCGGTGAAGGTCAATAAGATTCATGCGAGAAAAGATTCGATCGCATGACCTTAGCCAAGCCTGTACTTCAATAATAGTTTCGGAACCTTTGAATGGCTTCCCACCCAAATTAGTGTAATCGCTGCACAAGCGTGCAAATCCCAACTTTGGGTGAGTAGGTTCCGGGTTTGCTCCAGCTGCTTGAGCATTTGTCACTAAATCAAGAAGCTGTTGAGCAGTCATAAAAACTCCATCTTGGGGAGTAGCACTAGATTGACCGGCGCTGGGATGGCCTGGTCTAACCATTTCTCTTCTTTAAGAAAGAAAGAAAGAAGAGGAAAAAGTTATTCTCAAAATAAATATCAAGCAATCTTGATAGATAAAATAAGGAATCATAAGGAAAATAGGATGAATCGGTACGAAGACTCGAATTAAATCCTAAAGCACGACTCCTAAGATGGACTTAGGACGATGATCCTTGTTATAATATTCCATATTGTTCCGAAGTTTGGCTCTGATACCAAGCTGTGACGCCCCACCTCTATACCCACACTAGCCAAGAACACTACGATGTAATGCTGTCAACTAGCACGGAGAATAAGGCTGTTGAGGAGCGACCATCCATGTAATTGCTTTAAGCGAGCACCGATATGTCAGATAGTACAACATGCATTTTATTTCAAGAGAGGAAATCCGACATACCGATACAAACTCAAAACTACTACACAGTGGCTATATAAATCCTTCGGAAACAAATATAGAAATACGCATAACATAAATCAGTCATAGATAATTCATATCACAAAGGCGGAAGAAGATATGAATATATATCTAACACATGAAAGTGTATATCAGAGTAGTGGTCAAAAAGATCCACAATAATACAAAAGAATAGCTACACGTGTTATACAAAAGAGTACAACTATGAGTCCATATCTCAAGTGTATACAACAAAATAAACTACTAATCTAAGTAGTTAGCCAAAAGTCAGAGAGATCAATCCCAAGTGAGAAGTCAAGCTGAAGCACCTGTAACATCTCGGTCTGACCCGAGTATTATTTAATAAGAAAATAATAAACGGATCAGTCTAACTATAAATATCAGATGAAACGATATAGAATCAGAGATATGACTAAACACATAATAATCACAATACCAAGCTGTGATATATATATATAAGTAATTGAAAATCAACAAGAGATTAATCAATATCACCAAATCTACACAAGAATCAAAGGAAATGTCATACTCCTTATTTCGTTCACCAAACAATAAATATTGACGATTACATCAATGTCAATCACAAAAGTCAATGACACACGAATTCACCAATGCACACATATTGATAAAACTTATCAATGGAAATCACGAAAATTGGTGAAGCATAAATTCTAGAAATCATCTCAAGAAATCCAGTCAATGACACACGAATTCACCTATACACAAAAATTGATAAATCATATCAATAGAAATCATAAAAATAGGTGAAGAGGAAAATTCCAGAATTCGACACACGAAATCTAGAAATCACACAAAATAGGGAGGAGGCCTATCACACGAACGGGAGCATGAAAACTCACCAACATATGTATCACACGAACGAGACGCTATCTCATGGTAGCTAGCCATTAATTTTTGACACACGAACGGCCCGAAGACCATGGGGCACTACCTCATCAATTGGAGTCGAAACTCCACAAAACGGGGTTTAGTCTCCCTCGCAGACAAAGAGACATCGCACATTGCTAGTCTAAATCACAAAAATGATCGTCATGATCATCAAGAAGTGTCAATTACAGTAAGCTAGTAAATATATGAGCTTAGCTTCATGTCCCATAACCACTAGCTTAACTTAAATATTTACGAACAAATTGTAGATCTCCACTAGAAAATTGTCACAAGAGATTCAATCGAACAAGTCCAAGAATTAACCGATGAAGTAAACGCAAGCGTTTCATACCACTCGTTTTACTAAGTCGTTTAATTAGATTTCTCATACGAGTGAGGTAAAGGTTTGTATATACTAATAGATTGGAAATTGGTTTAAGAAAACGAGCTTTGTTATAAAATAGTGTTGAAATCATTTGAAAGAAGAGTTTTGATATTTACTACTAGTATAGAAACCTTTATATTTTTAAAGTGACAAATCACGAAGAAGATTGTAGGAACAATCAATCACTAAAATTCACATACGAAGATGTGAATAAAAATCCAACGAAACCGATAAAGAATCCATCAAAATGCATATTCAAAAATCCCTAAAAAGGAGTCATCAAAGTCATAACAAATGATAACAACACATAGGAAACAACACGAATCGATTAAAGTTGGAAATTCAAACAACTTGGCGAAATAGGCAAAAATGCACCAGGTCGGTCGGCCGGCTACAGAGCTCGGTCGACCGGACCCTGTTCTCAAAATTCCTCGGGAAGCAGGTCGGTCGGCCGAACCCTGTACTCGGTCGACCAAACCTTAAACAGAGAAGTGCTTATGCACTTGGCAGCAGGTCGGTCGGCGGCAGCAGGGCTCGGTCGACCGGACCTGTTGCCAGTCCCCTTCCAGTCCATCCAATTGAGGTCCAACCTCGACCAAATTGCATTCTCTCGAGCAACGGCACTAAGGGATTATGCCAATCAACTACCCGGCCCTATATGCTCCTCGATGCATCACCAAACACATGTTCAAACATCAAAGTTAGGATTTTTAACGAATTTAACTCAAAACACCAAAAATTGGAATATTCTCCAAATCAATCCAAACCAAAAGCAAATGCACACGAATAAGTGTTAGGAATTCATACCTAACATTCGAAGATAAATATAAGCATAGATGTGAGATAAAAATCTCACCTTTGAACCCAAACGATTGAAGAAGAAGCTTAAAAGCAAAGGAGAATCAACCACTCTTCAAATCCAACTCAAGAAGCTTGATTCTAAGCTAAAAAGAGAAACATTTTCCAAACTAGGTTTTAGGAATTTCTGAAATCAAAGAGAGAAGGAGTTGGAGAAGAAGAAGAAAAAGCTTACCAATGGGTTCACTTGAGTTTGGAGCAAGAAGATGGATTTGCTAATGGAAACTAGGGCTTAGGATTTCCTAATTCTTTTTCTCTTCCCCCATTTTTGATGAAGCTAGAATGTATTAGGAAATTATGAAGTAATGAAGAGGAGAGGAGATTGGAACTGAGCTAGTAAGTGGGGTTATTAGGCTCAGCCCAAACTAAAGCCCTAAGCAAAAACTAGCAAAATTCAACTTTCTCCAAACATATCGAAGCTTATACTCAAAAAGGTCGCAAACGGTATTTTAAACTCAATGGGAGTGGTCCCGAGTCCTAATTCGACCGTATGCAAAAAGTAGCTTTTCGGACTAAATTCCGAGTATCAATAAAATATTTAAATATAAAATCAACAAATATGCGGGTTGTTACAGGAAGTTAGGTCTTCGCTGGGCGCAGTCCTTGAAGTCGACAGTAAGGTATGCTAACAACCTATTGTCGAATTTAAATCTAATTTAATTTATATGTATATTGGTAAGAAACAGATTTATATTTTATTAGGATTTTAAAAGAAAAACATATGCAGAAAACAGAAGAATATATTACAATAAGTTATGGACTGTTCAACCTTAATTCGATGTTTTAAAATTATGTTAAGTAAAAGTTTAATTTGACTTATCGTTTATTTAGGTTATTAGAAGTTACGGTAAAGGGAGGTGTAGAGGAAGAAGGAAAGAAAAAAAATACAATTTACTAAATTATTTTAGTAATTAATTTGTTTAGTTAATTTATGTAAATTATTTTAGTAATTAGAAAATATTTTATTTTAAAGGGAGTTAACTTAAAACTAATTATTAGTTAAATGAAAGGGAGAAATTGTGGGTTAATTCAAGTATTTATAAAACATATAAATTGTTTATTCAAGATCAAAATCATGAAGAACCGAGCCGTTTAGTATGGATTGCAAATATAATGTAAAGGTGAGTTATTCTCACTCAGTTCATTTAAATTTAAGTTTAAATGATTAAATATAAATAATTATTTAAATGGTTGAAATTCATTGAAGTGCTGTAGTATGGTAATTTTGGAATTGGCTTATTATTGTGCTAACGTCTGTGGATGCAGGGAAAACAGGTTGGAGGTATCCAACTGGACCCTCAACATTTATTGTTTAATATTTGCTGTTATGAATATTTGGTATTCTGTGATGAATATTATTGATATTTGGAATATTGCGTGCTATGGATTGATTGAATTTATTTGGGTATAACGAGTTACCAAAAATTTATAAATTTGGAGTTTGAAAAGACAAATAAAGAGTGGAGTTTGAAGTAAAATAATTATAGCAAATAAATTATAAATTAATTAAAAAGGAATGGAAGTGGTATTAAAATACTAATACATTATTCCGAGTATGGAAAAAAAGAACTTTGAGTAAAATAGAAATAAATGAATTGTAAACTCGAATGATATCAATTAAAGGAATTAAGAATTATCTAAAATTTAAAGTTTAAATCTATTTAAAGGAATAAGAAGTAAATTGAGAAAATCTAAATTGATATTCCAATTAAAAGTATTTTCATCATAATTAAGGAACAAAATATGAAATTAAAAGATTTTTGAATAAATGAAGTAAATTGGAAATCAATTTGGAAATTGATTTAAGTGTTTGAAATTGCATATTTGGAAGAATAAATTCAAGGTGGGAATTTATTAAAGGAACGAGAAAATTGTCTAAAAAATAAATAGTGATTTATTTTTAAAGGTTGTGGAGAGAAGTATATTTCTCCGGATAGCCAAGTACATTTTCAAAGTAAGTTTTCAAAATAAAAATAAAGGTTTAAATGTTGCTTTACACAGTATGTTCTTGGAAATTTATTACTTCTAAATGTGTAAATTCTAAATATTTATTCAAATCTATTAGCGTAGTAATAATTTATAAGAGTGACTTAGTAATTCTGTTTTAAAGGTGAAAATCTAGTTTATATTTATAAAGTAACCTTATTTTCAAATATTCATATAGTATATATTTTTAATCAATTATTGAAGTAGTTTTAATTTAAATATTTTAAAGTAAATGCTAAAGTAAGTAATTTGTTAATCTATTATCGTGATAATTATTTAAAGAATGATTTGGAATTTTGTTTAAAGAAGTAATCTAATGTATAGATATAGGGTAATCTTATTTTAGATATCTCTAGAGTACTATTTCAAATTAAGTACTAAAGTAATTTTTCTGTATTAAATGTTAATTATATTTTATAATAAAGTGTTTTAAATTATTTTTAAACCTAAAGTCTTGTGCTTGGTAATTCCAGTGGAAATAGAAATACTTGGAATTTATTCTGAGGAAGGCGAATAGTTTTGGAAACTGTTTTCAAAGGAATTTAAAAGGTGAAAATATATCTTGTGAAAATATTTTTGAGATAAATAAATAATTTGGAAAAAATTATTTATTGTGTGATGGATGTTGTGAATATTAATTGATAGTTAAATCACCGACTATCAATATTGGCCAAATGCGCTGATCGTTTCGAAGAGACCGGGATCGAGATTTATTTCTCGAAAACCACTTCGATCCGGTTTGTACGTTTCGGAAAAACGAATTTGGATTCGAAGATGGAGAAGTGAAGTGCAAGGGCTAGTCGCTACTAATCCTGAGGATATTTCCAAAATGGATGTAGTAGGAACAGTGCCTTCGGTTCTGTTCGAACCCGGGACGGACTTGTATGGATGAATGCTTGCGAAACATCGTCAGGTGGACGATGGGCATTCTAAGAGATAGGTTCTAAAAAGGTAACGCTTAGCCTCAAGCCTCATCAAATGGGAATGCCTGAAAATCAGGGGTTATGCAGCAAGGCTTTGTGGATAGCCCCCACTGGAGGGTGAGGTCATCCCTGTCTAGATGTCCCTTTTATTTCGGCTTAGTGTGCGGTTGTTGATCCTAACCGCGGGGTGATCTTGCTCGGGACTGTCCAGTAAGGGATGGTTCCGATCTTGTGTTGCAGGGGAGTTAGGGTGTCTCCTAGGTACGTTGATCTAGACCAGGTACTGTGACAGGTGGTACTCCAGTGCCTAGCCATTAATTGGAATCCATTTTCCCTACGCGCCCGTACGGTTTTGATTGTGCCCAACTATTGCTGAAACGTGAGATGCAAGCATTTCAGCTAGATTCTATTTTACTTTCTATAGACACTATTATAATATCAGAGGATTTTAATAAAAATGTTTTAGCTATCGTAAGGTAAAAACCCGACATGTTTATTTGTGACGTGGTCTTACGAGATGCTTTTGTTTTCAAAGGATTTTTTTTTGAAACTTTAATAATCAATTGGGTGTTATTTTCTCACGCTGGTATTCCAGACTGACTCGGGTATTATTTAACTGTAATGCTCGGGTCAGACCGAGTATTATAGGATACAAGAGATGCTGTGGAGTTCAGGAGACGAGCTGGATGACAATACGTACTTCCGTATTTGTTTATATATATATATATTCCGCTGTGTTGATTGTTGTATATCCATTTGTATGATATTGATGTTGAGCTGTGATTGATGTACTCTGATGATGTAATATATAAACAGATATATTTGATCTTGAGTAAAGATTATTTATTATCTATTATATTTTATTTCGCTGCGATGGTTAGATTCTGTTGTTGTTTTGTATTCTCTTCGTCTACCTCTTCTTCTTTAACCCAAATGGTTCGTATTTCTGTGCAACTTGAGTTGATTGTTGTAGAATTGTGTTGACTCAAGGGGTACGGATTTGCGGGTTGTTACATGAATCTTCTCCGGGTTAGCTTCGATCCCCGTGCATTCACAATGAAACCCAAAAACTTTCCTGATGTAACGCCAAAGGAACGCTTCAAAGGATTGATTTTCATTCCATAATGTCTGAGTATATCAAACAACTCCGCTAAGTCTCGAATGTGGTCGCTTGACTGTCGTGACTTCACGAGCATGTCATCCACATAGACTTCCATCATTCTACCAATCTGGTCCTTAAACATTCGATTCACCAGACGCTGATAAGTTGCTCCTGCGTTTTTCAATCTGAAAGGCATCACTACATAGCAATATAACCCAACGTCAGTGACAAAACTAGTGTGTTCTTGGTCCGGAATGTGCATCGGGATCTGATAATACCTCGAGTACGCATCCATAAATGACAGTAATTCGTGTTCGGCCGTTGAGTCGACCAGCTGGTCGATTCTGGGTAAAGAGAAACTATCCTTCGGGCATGCTTTGTTCAAATCAAATTAATCAACGCAAGTTCTCCACTTCCCATTTTCTTTCCTTACTAGCACAGGGTTAGACACTCATTCAGGGTAGAGGGCGTCGCGGGCGAACCCATTGGCTTTGAGTTTGTCCACCTCCTCTCTGAGAGCAGCGGACCTCTTCGGGTCCATGCCTCTCCTTTTCTATTTTACAAGAACGTACTTCGGGTCTATGTTCAACATATGACTTGCGATAGCGGGAGAAATCCCGCACATATCAGAATGTGTCCAAGCGAAAACATCCAGGTTCGCTCGGAGGAAGTCAGTGAGATTCTTGGCCACTGACGGGTCGTGTTGTGATCCAATCTTAAGTACTCGTGATGGGTCATCTCGGCTTTCTGGAATGTCAATCGTCAATTCAGCCGGTGCTGCTTTGCTTCCCTGGGTTCCCCGTCATCATCTTTTGGATCTATGTCTCTATAGATCCGAGAATGTGGCCCGAGCCAGAGCTCAGGTACTACTTGTCAATTGTCAATATTCCCGATGCGGATGGAGTTGTCCCCAACCTTTCCTTTCTCTCTCCATTGGGCCTCTCTCAGCTCAGCCACATAACATGCGCGACCAGTCGCCTGATCGCCATGCACAGCGCCAACTCCTTTGTCTATCGGGAATTTCAAAGTCAAACACCATGGGGGCCAAAGTTGCCCTAACTCTGCCAGGGCCGGTCGACCAAGAAACACATTTTATAGAGAATCAACATCCAAAACTACGAAAGGAGGATTCGCACCTCCTACATTCACCTTGTCCCAGTTCAAATGGAAACTCAACATACCCCACCACATCTGTCGCTGCTCCATTAAAGACATGAATACGGGCTTTAGATGGCTTTAAATCCTTCATCTCCATCTTCATTTAGTCATATGCCTTTTTGAAGATGATGTTAACAAAACTTCAATAATCAATCAAAATTCTCTTCACAAATGCTGGCCCAATTGTCGCGGAAATGACTATCAGGTCAACGGTAGGGGACTTCACCGGTCAGAATCTCTGCTTCTGAAAATTATATCGTCCATCATTGTCCGTTGCTGCTTAGCTGGGGACCCATCCTCGGTATTTCAACAACACTCAAACTCTGCATGTCTTAGGGAGTTGGCATACCGCTCCATTTCCTGCCAATTCTTATTGCAGGGTGAGGTCCACCGACCATCGTGTTTATGACCAATCTACCTACGGTTCGGGTAGGTTCTTCTGGTTGGCATGCAGCCGGCCCATGTCTGGGGTCTAATGTTCCTTGCCTACCCTCCTGTGGGTTCTTGACAAACTTCTGCAACTTTTTCTGTCTAATCGGTTTTTCTATGGCATCATGGAGGTGTCTACACTCTTTTGTATTGTGTCCATAAGTCTCATGGAAGCGACAGTACTTCCCAGTCCGCTTCTTTTCCTCTGTTGACTCCTTTGGACGCGGCTTTCTATACTGGAAAGTGTTACAAGTTGATAGGTAAATATTCTCAAGAGATGCATTCAGTGGGGTGTATTCATTGTAGGTTGGAATCCTCGGCTTCCATTTCCTTGCTTCTCTTTTCTTTCCAGGATTTCCTCCTCCAGACCCTTTAGATTGCCCAAGCTTGTTTTGGACATTGACTTGAACCTTTCCTAAGTTGTCACTGGATTGTTTTACGGTGATGTTACTTTTCATAGTCTCCTGAACAGGCCCTGGAGCCTTATCTCGCCTTGTCCACCTAGCTTCTTCTCTTATTATGAATTGGCGAGCCTTTGAATAGAAACGCTCCAACGTAGTTGGAGGCTTTCCCGCCAACCAATCTCCAAACCCTAAATCCGGATCTACTCCTCGCATTACCGCCATTAGAATTGCGTGTTCGCTAGGGTTGCCAACCTCAGTAGCCGCAACATGAAATCTCTGTATGTACTCTTTCAATGACTCCCCGAGAGCCTTGATTACACTAGATAGGGACATCACATCCTTGGGAGGAGTGGCATGTATTCTGAACTGTTCCATAAATTTTGTTGCCAATTCGTCAAAGCTGGATATGGACCGTGGGGGAAGTTGGGTGAACCGCATGGTGGCGATTTCGGATAGAGTAATTGGAAAGTATCTACACTTGGTCGTGTTATTTGCTCTAGTCGAATCCATCATCCATTCATACCTCGTCACATGTTGTCTGGGATCAGTCTTTCCTTCATAGGCCGGGATAGTTGGCATGCTAGACTTCCTGGGGTACTCGGCCTGTAGAATAGTATCTGTGAATGGAGTGTGACTCTAGGATATACCCCCATCTTCATTGGTCAGATCCTGATTTTCTCTCATCAACTGTCTGACCATAGCCGTTAAGTCCAGAGTTTGTATGGAGGATGGAAGGTTGGGCTCTATTCTACGGGACCACTAAGGTTGGTGTCTTCTCCTCTTTTGGCGATCTGCCAAACATGTATCTTGGGGACCAGCTTCATTAGGGTCTTGGTGAGCCGGGCATCCAGTTTCCACTCGTGCTCCTGCTCCTGAATTTCCTGCTCCAGCCTGGATGTCGTCTCCAAGATGTAGGTGATCCATAGTTGATCGATCAACAGCACCTGCTTGTGTAGTTTCTGTTTTATGGCGTCTACGCCTGGGAGGTTCATCGAACGAGGTCGACCTATCAGATGAAGAATAAGGAATGGGGCTACCTCCAGCATTCTAATGTTGTTGCTGAGTAAGCTGAGTCATGAGGTTAGCATTAGGTTGAATCTGCTCAGCAAGTTGTCTTCTGCTTTCCATGAGTTCTCTCATCAGGTCGTTGAACTCTATCCTAGTAACGACTTCCATCTGGCTATAAGCTTCGACAGTCCATACGTCGGAATTAACTTGCTGATTGCTAGGTCTTATCTATTGTATGCTAGTAGTCTCATTAATGTTCGCGTTATGAGAGGCTGATCGGGTATGTGGTCCTACAGTAGAGTTGTTGATCGAAACTCTGAATAGATTCAACGGACGTCCTATGAATAAATTGGACCTCCTTCGGGGGATTAATCCAATCCAGTAGCTACAAAGAAGATCCTAGTAACCTGAGAATTCGATTCTCAATGAAAGCACCCAAATGTTAGCACCAGAATTGGTCACTAACACCTTTAAGAAATTTTACGTAGAGGGATAAATGAAGAAAGTAAATCAAAATAGAGAATTATAAGCTAAGTTAAATGCAAAAACAAGAACACTGGATTTATAGTGGTTCAGCATACTTGCCTACGTCCACTTTGAATCTTGATCTTTATTGCTTTCACAAATGATCGAACATAGATACAATCTATACTATAATGGCTTGAATACAAGTGCTAAGTAAAATAGAATAAGTCTTGAATGCAGCAGAGTCTCCCTAGTGTTTTAAAAAAAAACCCCTTTCACTGTACCCCTGCCCTTCTATTTATAGACGAAGATGGTTGGACTTCCCTTATGCGCCTAGGAGCAAGATACCTTGGCCCATAGTAAGTGACTTTTGCATGCCGAGCCATAAATGTCAAACGGCAATTGCCGAACCACATATCCAGGCCGAACGGCATTCGTGCCGATCGAGGAAGGCATGCCGAACTGTATCTGTATGCCAAACGAGGCAGTGTGCTGAGTGAAGAGTGTAGGCCGAACGAGACTTGTGTCGACCGAGACTTAATGTCAGTCGAGGGTAAATGCCGAACGAGGCTTCATGCCGAGCGAGGCTTTCATGCCGAGGGAGGCTTCATGCCGAGCGACGCTTCATGTCGAGCGACGCTTCATGCCGAGCGAGGCTTCATGTCGAACGAGGCTTCATGTCGAACGATGCTTCAGGCCGAATGACCCCTCAATGCCAAGCGAGGGGAGGTGTGCCAAACGATGTTTATGCCGAACGGTGTACTTGTCTGATGATCCTCACGTAACTGGGTCAATTACCCGAGTAACACCTTAGTTTTTTTTAAATCCTTTGAAATTTTTTTGACAAACAAAAATCCAAAAAAATTTACTTAGTCTTTTTTAGAAAACAAAAATCCAACAAAATCTAAATCTTTTCAAAAACAAAAAAAATTGAAAAATCAAAAAACAAAACAAAAATCAAATTTCCCTTCTGGAAATAAATTCATTTTGGTAAATTGTTTTCCTTTATAAAAATTTAATAAAAACACAAACAAAACGAAAAACAAAAAAAAACATTCTTGAAAATGTCCAAGTTTTCTTACTTGCTGGAGTTTTACAATAGTTGTAAAAATCAATATAATATATATAATTCCACAACAAGTTCTTATGGATATTTCAATGACAACTATTATACAAACAACTCCAATTTTGAACCGCAAAATTTTCAAAATAATGGTCAACCCTTAATCCTTGAAAAGTGCATTGAAACTATTGAATCTTTACTTGAACAACAAAATCGAATGAATGATTTGTGTAAATCATACTTGTGCAACAATTCAAGTAAAATTTTCAAAATAATCAAAATTTGAATTCACTTACAAATTCTAATGATTTTGATTATAACACATACTAATTCAACTTCGAACTCCAAAATGAATTTCAAAATCATAATGGAAATGTGAATCACTTTTCGAATGATTTTGGCAATGGGAATAGTATCAATTTTGGTGCAATTGGCAATTTTTATTCTCAACAAATTCAAATTGAAAATTCTCAAATTAATATTCATGAAATTGATTTAGTTGAGCAAATGGAAAAAGATTACGAGGATTTGTTACTTGAAACATACCAAAAAAAAATTGTGAGAAAAAAAATCAAATCACAACGTATGAAGAATTAAATGATAATCCACTTTTTATCGAAATTGATAATTTTTTTGTCAACAAGTTCAAACTTGAAATTCTCGCATTAATAATTATGAATTTGGCTTTTTTGAGGAAATTGAAGAAATACATAAAAATCGCATGGATTTGTTGCGTAAAACCTGAAAAAAAACTTGTGAGCAACAAAAGCAAATCTCAACTTGTTATAAGACAAATGATAATCCATCTTTTACCAAAATTGACGATTTTCAAATAACAACTTTTAAAACGGAAAACGACAATCTTAATGAAGTTGTTGAAAAAGTGGTAATTGATTTGGATTTCGGTTCGCTTGAGGGTGAGAAACTCGATTTAAAATCGATCTTTCTTTTTCTAACCATAATGAATTTCAAACAACAACTTTAGACTTTGAAAATGTTACATGTAATAAAGTTGTTGATAGTCTAACAAAGGAAGACGAATTTAATGAACACAAATTTTTTGGACTTTTCGAAGATGAATTGTCGAATTTTGAGGGGTTAGATTTAAATTACCACTTTAACTTTGAAATCAATAATTTCGAAGAATTTTTCAATGATGAGCTCCTGTTTGAAATTGGTAAAAATAAACTTGAACTTCAACCATTTATTTTATCTACCCTTAACACCATCTAAAATTAAACAACTCATACGATATTCAATAAAACAACATTTGTTTATCCAAATCAACGTTCAATTTTAAAATCTTTTTCAGTTTGGTTTTCTGAGCTTACGCTGTGTCTCTTGTACTTAAAAAGATGAATGAATTATTCTTTGGGAGACCGTTCCATTTACTTCTTATCAATATATTTTCTGATGTTGTGTAAATAACAATATTTTTTTCAACCTCATGTAAATATAGGTGATGTTTTTGTTTTATTTTATCTTCTCTCCTTTCACTTGGGTTGACTATAAGGATACATTCAAAATCAAGTGTGGCGGGGGGAGTCACGTCTTCATTTTTTATTTTTCATGGTTTATTTTTTTCATTTTTCCAAAACTCAAAATAAAATTTAAAAAATTCTCAAATAAAAATGAAATTTTTTAAAAAGCATTTTGATTTATTTTTAAAGAAATACTGTGGGATGATATTAGATTTTGATTATTAAATTGAAATTTTTGAAAATTTATATATCTCAATAAAAATAAAAATAAAATTTGATTACAAGTAACCGTGGTTTAACTTGTATATTGGAATATTCATAGTTGATAATTATGAAGTGTATCCTAATTAAAAATCATTATTTAAAAAGTGATGGGTTTAAATAAAGGCTATAACAATTTTGATCTTCTAAGTTAAATGGTGTTAAGATGATTTTGCAAAACTCTCTCTTTACAAAAAAAACAAAACAAAAAAACAAAAAATAATATTAAAAAATAAACAAAAAAAATTATCTATATATATGTAAAAAAAGCTATTCACACCCGGAGTCATGTGTTCACGCGTAAGTTAGTACACTCGCCATGCTCTGTACCCTTCTTACGTAAGCCTGAAAGGCAGTGCCTGATCGGTATATCTGGCCTCGGTTTATCTGATTTAGATGTATGTATATAAAAATTCTTTCATTAATAGCCTCCATCACTGTTAGAACCCTTAGTTTACGATTTCGACGATGACAACTATGCAATGGAAATCATATATATATATATATATATACATATATATATATATATACATATATATATATATATCATACAACTATACAGATACGAATTCAAAGCAAGACAAACCACTATTATGACAAGGCGATGACTAAAGCACTAAAGAGATTCATCTACAAAGTTGCACGAAGATCGAAGAGAGATACACTCAAGAATAAACGCAGGAGAACATCACTTAACTGGTTCAGACGTTTGAATGCAGAACTTCAGATGTCTGAACGTAGATGATGAACAAAAATAATAATAGGTTCTCAGACGTTTGAAAACACCATTCAGACGTCTGAAACTGGGCTTGGGCAGATAATTCAAATTACAACTGTCATCTTCGAAGAGCTCCATCTCTCCTCCACAACTCTTCACCAGTGAACAGTGATGACTCTAGACTGAAAGAGAAGAGATATAACTACTTGAAGCAACCTTCTACAACTATATAAACGAGAATCAAGAAGGATGAAAGGACTTTAACTAATTCACTCGACTCTCTATCTTGATCATCTCTTATTCTAATCAACTACTTGCTATCAAATCTGCAAATCTGAGATCATACACTTCCATACTCTATCGATCAATATTGTATCCAATCATTCAAGAGATATAGGAAGTTCAATTGTACTATAGTCAAAATCCGTGTAATATAGCACATTCTCGAAAAATAAACTCTGTTATTGTAAACATGTTCCTCCGGGTGAAGTGAGGGTTATTTGGTGAAAGGAAATTCCAAAGAGGAGATTTGGGACTGGACGTAGGACGGGAGGTCCGAACTAGTATAAAATCCCTGGTGTGATTATTCTTATTTACATACTTTACTATTGTTACACTATAGTTTAAATTAGTCATATACTCATCAGTTTTATAATCGATCCACCATACTATAGACTTTCAATTGGTATCAGAGCTTGGTTTGATCAAAAGCACTGTAACAAGTTTTTGAATCATTAATATGGCAAGTATCTTTCAATAAGGTCAATCTACCGCACGTCCCCCATTATTTAATGGCTCCAACTATGCATATTGGTCAACCCGTATGCGTATTTTTATGGAAGCCAATGGTCTGGAAATATGGTCTGCTACACAAAATAAATATGAAGCACCTCACACTGCTATGAGCACATGAACCGATGCATAAAAAACCTTAGCCTCAAACAAATTACACACAAAGGTGCAACAAAGGTCAAACAAACTAAGATTTCAATTTTTCAAAACCAATTCTCCTCATTCAAAATGAAACTATTATTGACATGTATTCTAGATTTCAAAAAATTCAACATGATCTTATGGCATTAGGATTTAAGTTTACTGATTTTGATTTAGTTTCTTGAATACTCAACTCTTTAACATCAGATTGGGATAGGAAGGTATTAGCTATTGAAGAAGCTAATTATCTTTCTACTCTCAAGGTTGAAGAGTTGATAGAAAATTTAATGTCCTATGAAGCTAACTTACAGGCAAGAAAAAAGAACAAAATGTTGAAAAGAAGAACATAGCATTTCAAGCAAAGAATGATGACTCAGATTTGGATGAAGAAGAGATAGTTTTTATTGCCAAGAATTACAACAAATTCAAGAAATTTATAAAGATGACCAAATTCCAAAAGGAAGGGAAGTCCAATACAACAAATCTATCTCAAATCAAGTGCTATGGATGTGATCAATACGGACACATAAAGAAGGATTGTCCTAAATGCAGCAATGAGAAAACGAAAAAAATTGAGAAATTTAAGAAGAAAAGAGCTTTTAAAGTCACTTAGGGCGATTCTGATTCATCATCATCTTCTGATAATGATAGTGATAGCGATGGAGAACAATCTAATGTATGTTTTATGGCTTTCCTTGATGAGGTTTGTCCTGAACTTAGCTATAACGAACTATTAGAATTAAGTATGGAACATGATGATAAGTTTAGACAAATCAAAAAATTGAGTAAAGAACACCTAGCCAAAATAAATCGATTAGAACTAGAAATTGGATTATTAAAGGATGAAAAAGTTATTTTAGAAGAAGAATTGAAGATTTCGCAAGAAAAGTGTAAAAAGTCTATCGAATATGATACACAAGTTAGTGAAATAGATAGGTAAAACTTGAGAAAAATAATTTGATTAAGGAAAATATTGAACTAAAAAGTAGTACAGAAATTTCAAAAACTAAAATTTATGAATTAAAGGATAAACTAGAAAAAATTACTAACAATGTTTCAAAGTTTAACAAAGGAAAACATGATAATCTAATTAAAATTTCGAAACCTTCCGGTAATCGAAATGGATTAGGATTTGAAAAGAATTCGCAAAAGAAAAAAGGTAATACAAAAAAGCAAAATATCTTGTATCAAAGTTTCAAAAAGACACCAAAGTTAAGTAAAGATGTAAAATATCAAAATATAAAAATATAATAATATAAAAATTTGGATACCAAAGTCTAATAATAAGTTAATTAGACAAAAACATATTGATAGTTTTTTATCAAGTGTAGTATTTAATAATAATTATGTTTCTAAAGGACCCAAACCGACTTGGGTATGGCTACCCTCCCTTCCTAACATTTAGGACCCTAATAAAAGAAGTGGGTACCAATTGAATAATTATTGTTTCGTAGGTACCCAAAAATAAAGGCAAGGAGAAATGGAAACTCGATAGTGGCTGCTCAAAACACATGACCGGGAATGCCAAGATGCTCTCAAATATAAAATATATCGATGGAGGCACCGTAACCTTTGGAGACAACTCGAATGGATATGTCATCGGAATTGGAGAAGTCATAAACATCGGTTTATCTAACTCTCCTATTATTTCTAATGTTTTATTAGTAGAAAATTTAAAACATAATTTAATTAGCATTGGTCAATTATGTGATAAAGGTTTTCAAATAAATTTTGAGAAAAACTGATGCAATATATTTGATAATAATAAAAATCTACTATTTGAAGGATTTCGAAATAAAATATTTATATTTTGAATATGAATATAAAAAAAAAATCCGATTTATGCTTGACCGCTAAACTTGATGATCCATGGCTATGGCATAAACGATTTTGTCGCATGAATTTCAAATTTATAAATAAATTATCAAAACATGAACTAGTTAGAGGTTTACCAAAAATAAATTATAAAATAGACAATTTATGTGATGCATGTCAAATTGGAAAATTAAAAAGGAGTTCTTTTAAATCGAAAAACAATATTTCAACAAAACAACCATTAGAATTGTTGCATTTAGATTTATTTGGTCCTACTGAAGTAAGATCAATAAATCATAACAAGTATGTTTTTGTAATTGCTGATGATTTTTCAAGATATACATGGACTTTGTTTTTAAAACATAAAAGTGACACTTTGACATATACATGAATTCAAGTCCAAACATCTGAAATCACTCTCTATCTCACATTAAAACTTTCCAAACGTCTGACTTTACTTTCTGTTTCTAATTTAGACATCTCTAGACGTCTGATCTAATTTTTCAGACGTCTGGAATGGAAACGACAGTTTTTCAAACCCTATACCCGATGGATCAACCACTATTTCACCACTTCAATTTATTTCCAAATTAAAAATTCTCTCTCAAAATCTCTAAAATCGAATTTCTCTTCAAATTAATGCCACCACGAACTAAAAAGACGGGAATTAAGGAAAGGAAGCATGGAGAAAGATCTTCCTCTCAACCATTAATGGTGACTGATACTCAAATCAACAATTAGGTATTTCAGAATCCAACAAATATACGACTGTTTAACGACTTGAAGATTAAGAAGATGCATCTAAGACCTTTCTATGGCCAAATCAAGTTTCCTTCATATGATATGGACGACATATATGAGCAAGGATAATTGAAAACCCTTATCTTTTTTAATGCTAACAAAGTTTCTATCAATCAACTAGCTATATATCTTTTTTACGCTAATCTGGATAGTCCATCGGTATGGACTACTGAGAATGATGAAGATTGGTTATGGACGAGTGTCTATGGAACAACAATCAAGTTAACTCCCGCTATAATTGGACGATTCTTAGAGTGCCCTTATACGGGTCAAAATTTATCTGAAATGAAGGACATTCGATACAAACCTCGTGATACTATCACTCATTAGTTATGGGAAAATCGAATTCCTCAACTTTCATCCAAATTTCTTAGGCTACGTGCTAGGCTCTTTACCCGAATGCTTATAAATACCATTATCCCTCGATTAGGTAGCCATGAACAAATTACTGATCTTGAACACAAAGCACTATATGCACTATTTGGTCGAACTAAGATCAATTGGGCTTAATTCATTTTCGATGAACTAAAAGGTTTTCGGAATAGATCTCGCCATACAATCGTTTACCCGGCTTATATTATGCGAATTCTCAAAGCATTAAACATCCCATTGTACATTTCTGCTTTTGAGGAGTTATCTATCAAATATAGTGGAAAAAGTTTTTTCAATCTTATGCATTTGGCGGCGGAACCACCATCTTCTATAACTTTTCTAGAATGGAAAAATGCACAAGATCAACCTCCTCCTCTTGAACAACAACAACAAGAAGAAGGTGATGTTGAACTACCAAGGCAACCATCTCCACCTCCTCCTTCCTCATTTGAATATCACCTCGATATGAAGATTTTGTAAGCACGAACTCAGCCTCATGCTAATGAGAATATTGCTCACTTATCAAGAAATCAAATTATCCTTGGTAAACAAATAGTGAAGCTTGATCTCACATTGTCCACAACGCTTTCCAAAGTTGAAGACTCTCTTGTTTCAGTGGTTTCCAAACTTAATCATGCACTTCAACAAGTCCGTCAACCTTCTTCTGACTGGTCTACACCTTCTCAATCTCCTCACATATCGTCAAAAACCGGCGATAAGGGGAAAGGGAAATTAGACTCCTCTCTTGATGAACTACCTTGACTTCATAAGGTAAATATTTTTGTGTAATTAACTCCCTTATCAAAGTTCTGGTAAGACAATATCAATATTCCTCTTTTTGATGTGCTTGATGATGTAATCATAACCTTTTTGTGAGTGATATAATTATGTATGTACATCATACTTGGTTCTGCATTATTTTTATAATTCTTCGATTATTTTTGATAATGACAAAGGGGGAGAAAAATAAATATGCACATCTATAGGGGAGATCATATTTAGGGGGAGAACCTTTGTGTAATTGTTATCTAAGTACATTATACAGTTGTCATCATCAAAAGGGGGGAGAATGTTAGAACCCTTAGTTTACGATTTCGACGATCACAACTATACAATGGAAATCATATATATATATATCTATGTATGTATGTATGTATGTATGTATGTATGTATGTATGTATGTATGTATGTATGTATGTATGTATATGTATGTATGTATCATACAACTATACAGATATAAATTCAAAGCAAGACAAACCACTACCGTGACAAGATGATGACTAAAGCACTGAAGAGATTCATCTACAAAGTTGCACAAAGATCAAAGTGAGATATACTCAAGAATAAACCCAGGAGAACATCATTTAACGAGTTCAGACGTCTGAATGTAGAACTTTAGACGTCTGAACGTAGAATATGAAAAAAAAAAGGTTCTCAGACATCTGAAAACACCATTCAGACGTCTAAAACTGGGCTCGGGGTAGATAATTCAAACTACAAATGTCATCTCCGAAGAGACACAACTCCATCTCTCCTCCACAACTCTTCACCAGTGAACGGTGACGACTTTTGACTGAAAGGGAAGAGATGTAACTACTAGAAGCAACCTTCTACAGCTATACAAACGAGAATCAAGAAGGATCAAAAGACTTTAACTAATTCACTCGACTCTCTATCTTGATCATCTTCTGTTCTAATCATCCACTTGCTATCAAATCTGCAAATCTGAGATCATACACTTCCATACTCTCTCGAACAATATTATATTCAATCATTCAAGAGATATACGAAGTTCAATCGTACTATATAGTCAAAATCCATGTAATAGAGAACACATTCTTGAAAAAGAAACTCTGCTATTGTAAACTTGTTCCTCCGAGTGAAGTGAGGGTTATTTGATGAAAGGAAATTCCGAAGAGGAGCTTTGGGATTGAACGTAGGACAGGAGGTCCGAACTAGTATAAAATCCCTGGTGTGATTGTTCTTATTTACATACTTTACTATTTGTTACACTATGGTTTAAATTAGTCATATACTTGTCATTTGTATAATCGATCCACCATACTATAGACATTCAATCGCTAGGTGTACACATTTGTGTGTTCACTTGCCATGCTCTGTATTCCTCCTCACGTAAGTTCAAAAGGCAGTGTATGGGTAATATATTTGGCCTCAGGTTTCCGAGTTAGGCATATGTAAATATTGTTAATTTCAATAAAATATTCAAATAAGAGAGATAAGCAATTGAAATCCAAGAACTATTTTGACTTCTTTGATTTGAATTATTATTGAAAAGAAATAAAAATACCACTTTGAAAAACTTTGACAATCAACTAAGGATCCATTTCATAATTGCACTATGTTATCAACCGAAACAATGAGTTAAACTATAGTCTATTTGTTATGATAACTTGATTTTTTCGAAAATTTTAACAAGTAGAAGGACTTAAATTTCTTGATCATAACCAAAACTTATACTTAACTTATTTGTGTCAATTTAAAAGTAAATCCTTCATTTGTAAATATTTCAAAAAACTTTCATTCAACTCTTTGTAAATAAATCTTGCATTTTGTAAATATTCTCATGTTGCATTTGGATTTTGTGGGTAGTGTAACGACCTGGAATTTTCGATCCTAAAGATTCCAGATAGTTAGGGAAAGGAAGAAAAGAGATAGAAGAAGAAGAAACAGAAGCACCAAAACATAGATTCTCACATTCACAGAGGATCGAAATAAAATATCAAATAAAATAGCAGTTATACAAAGGAAAACTGTATCAGTTAATTAACATTAATAGATCAGAGTTACAACATTTCACAACACTGAAAAGTTAAAATTAAATTGCCTTAGAGATACAACAATATATCACAGCGGAAACACTCCATACGTTCCTGCCATCCAGCTCGCCTCCTGACTCTAGAACGTCCTTACATAAAAATCTGTAATACTCGGTCTGACCCGAGCATTACAACAATGTAACGCCAGGGTCATGCTGGAAACCAGCATGAGTAAACCCATATAATATGAAATACCAAGCTATATAACTTTTTAATACCCCAGGTAACTCGTACCTTATTATGAGTTCTTAACTTGCCATAATCAAAACTTATTTCACACACAATCCTTCAAGTACCATTTCATAATTTAAATGGTACAGTTTACTTAAATTATTCCATTCCAGCCTATTGATTTCACAAATCAAATCTATAAAGAACTTTTGTAGATTCCAAATCGAAGTGGTTTTGAATATTTACTGATACCCAACCTTGGCCTCTTCGAATCCAAAATTATCTTAAAATAAAGCTGTTTAAGTTTAAATAATTCCATTTATATCCAGAATTACATATTTACATAGCCATTCATCATAGATAGACAAACCATATTATCATAGTTCAACCCAGACATATCATATCACATATCATCACTTATCAAAGATATCAAGTAATCCAAGGCATACAACATCATTCAGTTATTCATAAGCAAGATTAGTTAGTCACACTATTCCAATTAATTTAAATTAATTAAATTAATTTCTTTATTCACTTTTAATCCTATTTTCATAATATTAATTATTTCAAACCATTAATTAATCATCCCTTAATTCCTCTTAATTACATTAAGTAATTAACCTTTAATTAATAACACAAACTAATTAACCTTCACCTATTCACATAAATTAATTTCTCAAATTAATTATCCTATAAACACTTACATTGATTAATTATCCTTCATTTATTTGCCAACCCTTAATTAATTTCCTTAATTAATTACACTAAGTAATTAATCCTTAAATACTTCCCTTAAGTAATATACCTTTAATTACTTTCATCTAGTAATTATCCCATTGGTTAACTATCCTTAATTAATTAACATTGATCCTTAATTAATTTAACCTTCAATTTCTAATTCAATTAATTAATCCTCAACAGATTAATCCTTTAATTACCTACATTAAGTAATTAGCTTTTAAGTAATTAATTCCCAATTAATTAATCCTAAATTTCCAATTACTAAAAAAAAATTTAATTAATGATTCTTTAACTACCTCATTAATTTATCAAACCCCGATTAATGTTTAAGATAAAAAATTTCCTTTATTAATTACCCAATCACAAATTTTTAACATATTTATCAAACCTTAATTTATTTTTAAAAATTAAGTTCTAAAATAACTTTAACAAATTTAAGTTGATTAAAACCTATAATATCAAATACTTTGCTTTTCAAAACCATCAAAAACAAGATTTAAACTACTGCTTCGGGTTCAACCCGATTTTTATTGGAGTCTCACCTCGAGTTTCCTCTTCTCCTATATTTTTTTTACTTGGTTACAATTAAAACTGTTATAATACCACACTTGCCCACAAACTCGCATTCATCTTCGAGGAAAGTAAAAAAAAACAAATTCCTTTTAAGTAACAAATCAAGCTTAAATAAGCAAAGGCCCATACTTCACAGCCCAAATTCAACAACTAAACCATAACTATACACACGCACACAAACGGGCTGAAGCCCAATACGATGCAACCATCGTTCCAAACTTCTTCCCTTAACTTCTCAACTCCGGCTCCAGTTCGTTCATCAGGAACTCAACACAAAATCTCCGACACAAACACTACCCTGAGTTTGATCGATCGAGCGTCACTTCGAGGCCACACCGTCTCGACATCCCACTCGACCAACCACGAAAACAAACTGCTCTAGACCGGACCACTCGTGCACGGTGATACACATGGCATGCCCACTTCACCGACCATGTCGCCGCCATGACACCCCCGTCGAGTCGCTTATCACTTCCCAATACGAATCGCCGCAACGACGATGCAAATATCTCCTTCTGATCGAAAATTGATCTCAGCTCAAACCATCCCAACCCTGAAAACCAAACCACACCACAAATCGACCCACTGCATCGTCGGCCGACCACTACTGCACACACACTACCGACCTCCAACAGAAGCCCACACATGCAGCTATCATCGTGCCAAACCCCTCGACTTCCGATTGCCCCATCATCACCCAGTACTGTCACGTTTACCCGCCTCACAAAACTTCCCCAAAACCCTATAAACAACTCGCTCGCACAATCTAAGGCCAAAACAAAAATTACGCCATGGTCATTCTCTTACCTAGGACCACCTTCCCCTCCAAACGAAGCTGTGTTATCTCTCGACGATGAGATCGAAGAAAATAAATTTTTGAATGGAAAAAGTTCATCTCACAACACCTCATGAAATAAGTCACTAAAAATTATAACTTTTCCACTAAAATTCATATTTTCATACAACAATCAAAGCTGTATGTTTGAATTCCAAAATTAAGAACATCTATTTTCCACTAAAATTAGTTGTTCACTGCAAAATGAAACTCTGATGAACTACACAACAAAATTTGCTTCTTAACAAACTTTAACAAATACTATACTAGAAATTGAACATAATCCTAGTTCACATCAACATGCAAAACGATCTAGGTAGAGAGATATTGATTTTTGAATGCTAAAACAAACAAAAGCATTTACAGAAAACAGAGTTCCATATTTTAAAATTTAGTTTCTCACCTGTTGAAGAAGAACAGAGGCCTAAAATTTGGAAGTTGAATTTGATTTTGAAAGCTGGAAAACTGATCTGGTTTTGAAATTTGATGTTGATCTTTGCATTGATTACTAAGTTGAATCTGAAGCTTTGAGATGATCCAAAATAATTTTCCCAGCTTCAAATCAGGCTGAGGTTGTTTAGAGATTTAAATTTTCTGGTTTCTTATTTTTTTTGAAAGTGATAAAAGAAAATGAGAAAAGAGGAGAGTATAGAGATACATAGGCTGATATTTTTTTTATATTTTATTTTATTAATTAAAATTCAAAGGAAATATGTGAAGCTTGTCAAATTTATTAACATTTGTCATTTGCAATTGTTTATAAACTTTCACATGTTATTAACAAGATTTTATAATTTTACACTTGTAATTATGCATATGTTTATTGGTTTTTAAATGGTTATAAAGCTTTATATTTAAATTTCTTAATTAATAAGTACTTTTCTAAAAAAATCCTTTTAAAGAAAACAAACTATATTCTAAATAAAATCATATATAATATATTTCAAATCCAAAATATTTTTAAGATATATATTTATCCTTTGAATTTCAAATTCAAATTCCAGTACAATTTAAAATCCAATTTGAAATCAACTCACACAAATATATTTACTTAAACAAACACAACTTCAATTTGTTTGAAAATAAAAAAAATTCTATTTAAAATCTTCTTATATCCATATATATATAAACAACCATTATTATTTGTTTTTAAAAGAAGAATTTGTCAAGTTTTAAGTAATTATATTCGGAGATTGTAACATAAATATTTATCCAGATATGAATATTTATGATCGGATTTATTTGTTCAATCTATAAATTGGCATTTCTATTAATTGACCCAGTTAAATATCAATTTACAGATATTTCAAAAATTGGGTTATCACATTCCTCCTCCTTGAATCTTTTCGTCCTCGAAAAGGAACGAAGCCAGAGTTTATTCAATACTTAAAATCAGATAAATCATTCTATGATCACTTTTAAAACACTCTAAAATCTATGTAATATTACAAAAATAGTTTTATAAAAATACTATTATAACTTGATGTCTCAACAAGTCCATCCTTGTTTTCACAGAAATTTGGTTGTACATTGATTAGGCATAAGACTGAAAATCTATATGTACTTGGTAAACCCGTTTTCAACACCCAGTGAAAATACTTGAAAAATAATTTTATTGAAAATATAGAAACCATTTATTTTGAAAATAAAGGAAATATCTATGGTGAGAATGCTTTGGAAATCATCATCCCCGTCCATGGTCGCAGTTAACCCGATGGTTAAGTTGTCATCCCGGCAAAATCCATAGATAATTGTAGGCCTCCGCACCCCTCGATTACACCATGGAACCCGTTACAGATCGCAGCTACATCTGGGGTTACATTGCTATCACAGCAAAAACCCATATAACTATAGGCATCAGTGCCCTCGAATTCTGCTGCCAAAAAAATGAAACTTCTCCACTCCACTCGACCATAGATCGCAGTCTGCCAATGTTATGTTGCCTTTCCGGCAAAATCAAGTGTAGACCGTTGACACTCACCTCCACGCGATTTCTGCTATGGTCCACGGTAGATCGCAACGACATCAAGCTACGATGTCGTCACACATAACCCAAACGCCTATGTAGGCGTCAGCGCCCTCGACTTTCGCTACCCAATAATCCTCAGGAACTTCGGTTTGTCCGGACTTCCTCACAGGATCCACTTTAGAACCCCCCCCCCCCCCCTTAGGGCTCAAGGCAGTACCACCCTGTGGCACTCCTGGGAAGTTCATTTCAAGGGAACGCCTTTTTCTCCAGAGCCATTTTCAAAACACTTTATACTATACACATATAGTATATTCCAAATCGTACACCTAGTATGAATGCCATATAAATCTCCTTTCTCAAAATCGATTATCCCAAAATTGATAATTCTCAAACTAGGCTTTCCAAATTCCAATATTGATTTTTCCCAAAAGTCAAAAACCTTTCCAAAACCCATAGGTTCCAAAAACCTTTTCTCAAAATCATTCTCATAAGATCCTTTACATATATATATATATATATATATATATATAGATATATAACTCTAAAAATATTTGGATCACTGCAAACTTGTATAATTCCCTTTTTATACTTCAAATACTTTCAAAATTCTTTTCTTCTGGCTATAGATTCAACAAGGAGAGATTTATCTTATAAAACATATACATATATATATAACTTTACTATGCACCAAATCAAATATTCAAATTTGATTATTCTTTTATAAAGTTATTAACCATATTTCCTATCTACCATAGAAATATCCAATTTCCACTTTATTCCATCATATATTTCACAAAATATGTTTTTTCTTTTAAAAACCATTTTGCAGTTCTTATTCACAAATTTTTAATATCAATTTCATTCAAACCCTTATGATGTACTCATATCATCCGTACGCAATATCAATCTGATCACTCACCAGATCGCATAATTTCTCTTCCGAACTAGTATCGTCCACTCGACTTCCTAGCGCGGACTAAGATCTTGTTTCTTAATCAGAAACCGTCATTCTCCTTGCATAGTCAAAACTATGATACAGAATTTCCAGAACCAATCAAAAATTCATATCTAGGTTCGCCGTAGAAAATCGAGCGAAAAATCCCAACTCGAATCGATAATACTATCTCGAAATTCTATGCTCGAATCTGGATCGAATCACTATGCGAATAGAATAATATACGTACATCCTACGTATTTATCTCCATTGATTTATTAACCAAATCAATTCCTTTTTTCTATTCACATTAACTTTAGTTCTAATCACTTATTCACAGTTGCTTCAATCCCATTTGGATTATCACCTAAGTTCTTGTCTCAAATGGATATCTAATCATAAACAGTTTGTACTCTGACCAACTTATATTTAGAAAATAATTTGAAAAGTTTAAAATAGATAAGTAGTTGAAAAATAACTATTAGTTGTAAAATAGCTGTAAAATAGTTAAGTAATTGTAAAATAGTTATAAAATAGTCATATAATTGCAAATAGTTGTAAATAGTAATTAGTTATAAAACAATTGAAAAACAGTAATTAGTTATAAGTAGTTGAAAAATAATAATCAGTTTATAAAATAGTTGTAAATAGTTAAATAGTTCTAGAAATAATTATAAAATAGGTATAAAATAGTTTGGCTTTAAAAAGAAAGGTGGTACATAGTAAGTAGTTTGAAAAAAAATAGATTTAAGAAAGATTTATACTAAAAATAATTTGTTTGAAGATAGTTTCAGAGCCAAACTGTTCCACTACATAATCTTTATTCCAAACAATTCAATTTTAAATTTCCACTTCCTCTTAACATTGATTCAATCCCAAATCAATTTAAACAACTTCAATTCCCACTCCAAATTCAACTTCTATTCAATCTAAATTTTAAATTGAACCAGTTTCAATTTCAATTCATTTCAACTCCAGTTTGAATTAAATCTAATTAAGTAGAATTAGCCTTGATTTTTCCAAATTCGAATCAAATTCCATTTGAATTTAAAACTATTCAACTTTAATCACAAATCCAAATTACTAAATCAAATTTCAATTTAACTTTAAACCATCTTGCTTTATAAATTCAAGTTAAGTTCTCAAATGTTAGCTTAACCTCTTAAACCAAATTATCCTTTATTTTAAAAGTTTTTAAGCAATTTAATTCTGAATCCAAATTTCAGAATTCCATTTTGAATTTCCTTACTTAACTTATTCCAAAGTTCAAACAATAACTCAAATTTTTTTAATCAATTTAATCTTTCAAAAAAATTATCACCCAAAATTTAACCTTGAAACCAATTCTTACCAATTTAAATTTGTATGTTACTTTTTAAACATTTAAATCTTCGGTTCAAGGTAATTTCATTTTTCCATCACAATTCCTTAAATCAAAATTATGCAAATTAAAAATTCATTTCCATTTATATATGTAATGGATGTAAAATATCAACAATTCACTTCTTATTTCATTTTAAACAACTCAATTCACAGTTTGAAAATAACAGGATGATATTAGGATAAATAAACATCCAATTTATTGAAAACATCCATCATCCACTACCCATTCCCAGATCTCAACCCTTTTTGAGATCTCATATAACTCCCTACCAAATCAACCCATTTAACTTCCCTAAGTTAAATTTCAATTTCATCTTGAAATTTTCAATTCAGGTTGTTCATTCCAAATTTATTTACTTCCTTTAAGTTAAATTCAATTCATTCATTCAGTCAACCTTACTCAAATTTGAATTCTTGCTTGACATTTCAAAATTCTTTCCCACTTATAAGTTCAAAACTTACATTACACTTCAGGGAAAATCAAAACTCTTCACTTTAGAGTTTATTTAAATCACCCTTGATATTATGTATATCCACACACACACACACACACATATGGCCCACCAAGCCATATTTATTTTTTTATTTTTAAATTTAAACCTCCTTTGGTTTTAATTCAAAATAGTTTTCTTTACAGATTTCAAACAACTCTTATTTTAAAATAAGATCACATTCAAAATATTCTGAATAATACTATTTATTATTTCTCTCAACATTTTGAAAACAATTTCAAATGTTTCTAGACTTAAGATTCAACACTTCTTGATTCAAAATCCACTACAATTTACAAGTCACACTTCTCTAAAAGTTTACTTCCCTAAAACATTTCATCTTACTTTATCATTGTTTATTGGAAAACAATCATCCCATTATTAAACACATTAACCATTCTATATTCTGTTTTGAAACCAATTCAATTTTATCTTATTCAATTCTTATTTGGATATAGATATATATCACTTAGATTCTTATCCAATTTCAATAACCCACAACCAATTTCCTTAATAGGTAATAATTGGACAATTATTTTTCTTTATATCAAAATATAAGCCCCTTTTTTAAAAAAACATTCATTAAAACCATTTTTAAGCCTTTATATAAGAAAATAACAAGTACGCTCTCATACACACACACACACACACACACACACACACACTCAACTCATCTTAGGGTACCACTAATCCTATTCTTGATAAGTAAACCAGCAAGAGCCAAGGTTTCGCTTAACCTTCAGCTCTGATACCAAATGTAATGACCCGGAATTTTCGATCCTGAAGATTCCAGATAGTTAGGGAATGGAAGAAAAGAGATAGAAGAAGAAGAAGAAGAAGAAGAAACAGAAGCACCAAAACACAGATTCTCACATTCGCAGCGGATCAAAATATAATATCAAATAAAATAGCAGTTATACAAAGAAAAACATTATCAGTTAATTTACATTAATACATCAGAGTTACAAAATTTCACAACACTGGAAAGTTAAAAGTAACTTGCTCCAGAGATATAACAATATATCACAGTTGAGACACACCATACGTTCCTGCCATCCAGCTCGCCTTTTGAGCTCCAGAACATCCTTACCTAAAAATCTGTAATATTCGATCTTACCCGAGCATTACATCAAAGTAACACCCGGATCAGGGTAGAAACCAGCTTGAGTAAACCCATATAATATGAAATAACAAGCTATATAACTTTTTAAAACCCCGGATAACTCATACCTTATTATGAGTTCTTAACTTGCCATAATCAAAACTTATTTCATACACAATCCTTCAAGTACCATTTCATAATTTAAATGGTCAAGTTTACTTAACTTATTCCATTCCAACCTATTGATTTCACAAATCAAATCTATAAAAAAAATTGTAGATTCCAAATCGAAGTGGTTTTGGGTATTTACTGATACCCGACCCAGGTCTCTTCGAATCCAAAATTATCTTAAAACAAAGTTGTTTAATTTTAAACAATTCCATTTATATCCAGAATTACATATTTACATAGTCATTCATCATAGATAGACAAACCATATTATCATAGTTCAACCCAAACATATCATATCACATATCATCACTTATCAAAGATATCAAGTAATCCAAGGCATACAATATCATTCAGTTATTCATAAGCAAGATTAATTAGTCACACTATTCCAATTAATTTAAATAAATTAAAATAATTTCTTTAATCACTTTTAATCCTACTTTCATAATATTAATTTATTTCAAACCATTAATTAATCATCCCTTAATGTCCTCTTAATTACATTAAGTAATTAACCTTTAATTAATAAAACAAATTAATTAACCTTCACCCATTCACATTAATTAATTTCTCAAATTAACTATCCTATAATCACTTACATTGATTAATTATCCTTCATTTATTTACTAAACCTTAATTAATTTCCTTAATTAATCAATCCTTTAATTAATTACACTAAGTAATTAATCCTTAATTACTTCCCTTAAGTAATATACATTTAATTACTTTCATCAAGTAATTATCCCATTGGTTAACTATCCTTAATTAATTAACCTTGATCATTAATTAATTTAACCTTTAATTTCTAATTAAATTAATTAGCCCTCAACAAATTAATCCTTTAATTACCTACATTAAGTAATTAGCTTTTAAGTAATTAATTCTTAATTAATTAATCCTAAATTTCCAATTACTAATAAAATTAAATTAATAAATGATTCTTTAACTACCTCATTAATTTACCAAACCCTGATTAATGTTTAAGATAAAACATTTCCTTTATTAATTACCCAATCACATATTTTTAACATATTTATCAAACCTTAATTTATTTTTAAAAATTAAGTTCCAAAATAACTTTAGCAAATTTAAGTTCATTATGACCTATAATATCAAATACTTTGCTTTTCAAAACCTTCAAAAACAAGATTTAAACTACTACTTCGGGTTCAACCCGATATTTACTTGAGTCTCGCCTTGAGTTTCCTCTTCTCTTATATTTTTTTACTTTGTTAGAATTAAAACTATTATGATACCACACTTGCCCACAAACTCGCATCCATCTTCAAGGAAAAAAAAAATTCCTTTTAAATAGCAAATCTAGCTTAAATAAGCAAAGGCCCATCGGCCCATGCTTCACAGCCCAAATTCAACAACTAAACCATAACGATACACACGCACGCAAACGGGCCGAAGCCCAATACGATGCAACCATCATCCTAAACTCTTTCCCTTAACTTCTCAACTCCGGCTCTAGTTCCTTCATCAGAAACTCAACATAAAATCGCCGACACAAACACTACCCTGAGTTCGATCGATCGGGCGTCACTTCGAGGCCGTCGCGACATCCCACACGACTAACCACGAAAACAAACTGCTCCAGACCAGACCACTCAAGCACGGTGACACACGTGCACGTACACACGGACGTCACCGACCATTTCGCCGCCACAACACCCCCGTCCAGTCGCTTATCACTTCCCGACCCAAATTCGTCGCAACGACGATGCAAATATCTCCTTCTGATCTAAAATCGATCTCAACTCAACCCATCCCAACCCTGAAAACCAAACCATACCACAAACCGACCCACTGCATCGTCGGCCAACCACTACAGCACACACCTCTGACCGCTAGGAGAAGCCCACACATGCAGCTATCACGTGCCAAACCCCTCGACTTCCGGTTGCCCCATCGTCACGCAGTTCCGTCATGTTTACCCACCCCACAAAACTTCCCCAAAACCCTATAAACAACTCGATCGCACAATTTAAGGCCCAAAGAAAATTCTGCCACGGTCAATCTCTTACCTAAGACCACCTGCCCCTCCAGACGAAGCTGTGCCATCTCTCGTTGATGAGATCGGCGAAAATAAATTTTTTTTAACGGAAAAAGTTCATCTCACAACACCTCACGAAATAAGTCACTAAAAATTACAGCTTTTCCACTAAAATTCATATTTTCATACAACAATCAAAGCTGTATTTTTGAATTCCAGAATTAAGAACATATATTTTCCACTAAAATTAGTTGTTCACTGCAAAATGAAACTCTGATGAACTACACAACAAAATTTGCTTCCTAACTATTTTTAACAAATACTATACTAGAAATTGAACATATTCCTAGTTCACATCAACATGCAAAACGATCTAGGTGGAGAGATATTGATTTTTGAATGCTAAAACAAGCAAAAGCATCTACAGAAAACTGAGTTCCAGATTTTAAAATTTAGTTTCTCACCCGTTGAAGAAGAATAGAGGCCTAAAACCTGGAAGTTGAATTTGATTTTGAAAGCTGGTAAACTGATCTGGTTTTGAAATTTGATGTTGATCATTGCATTGATTACTGAGTTGAATCTGAAGCTTTGAGATGATCTAAAAAAAATTCCTAGCTTCGAATCAGGCTTAGGTTGTTTAGAGATTTAAATTTTCTAGTTTCTTTTTTTTTGAAAGTGATAAAAGAAAATGACAAAAGAGGAGAGTATAGAGATACATTGGCTGATATATATTTATTTTATTTTGTTAGTTAAAATTTAAAGGAAATATGTGACACTCGTTAAATTTATTGACATTTGTCATGTGCAATTGTTTATAAACTTACACATTTTATTAACAAGATTTTATAATTTTACACATGTGATTATGCATATGTTTATTAGTTTTTAAATGGTTATAAAGCTTTTATATTTAAATTTCTTAATTGATAAATACTTTTCTAAAAAAATCCTTTTAAAGAAAACAAACTATATTCTAACTAAAATCAAATATAATATATTTCAAATCCAAAATATTTTTAAGATATATATCTATCCTTTGAATTTCAAATTCAAATTCCAGTATAATTTAAAATCCAATTTGAAATCAACTCGCACAAATATATTTACTTAAACAAACACAACTTCGGTTTGTTTGAAAATATTTAAAATCTTCTTATATCCATGTATATATAAACAACCATTATTATTTGTTTTTAAAAGAAGAATTTGTCAAATTTTAAGTAATTATATTAGGAGATTATCACATAAATATTTATCCAGGTATAAATATTTATGATCAGATTTATTTGTTCAATCTATAAATCAGCATTTCTATTAATTGACCCAGTTAAATATCAATTTACAGATATTTCAAAAATCCGGGTTATCACAGGTAGTATCCGTTGAATATCCTCACGAGACAAAACTCATCCTACTAGGGACACCTAGAGGTTTAACGACTATTGCATACTCTCAATGCAATCATATTCCCTATAAAAACGGAATTATCTTAGTTTTTCCTTTATTTGAGGACGAATAAAATGGGGGTATTTGATGTGCATGTAAATGTGCTTATTTTTATTCAGTATTTTATCGAATTAAATTAAATAAATGATCATTAGGTATTTTAAAATGTTTAAACCAAAATTCAAATTATTTTCAAATCAACACATATGCATCTTCATATAGGGGCAAAATGGTCATTTTTGTGCATATATTAATTTGAGAAAAATTACTTGACATATTTATGATTTATTGTAGTAATTTGGATTCATATGCAAGTAGTATCATGAAGATATATGCATGCACAAGAGTAAAGACAAAGGAATGAAGATGGAAATAATTCAAACTCACGAACATGGAGGACCCCACCATCCCATCCACCTTAATGTACAAATTAGAGTTAATGCACATACTATTGGCCATTAAAGCTTCATGCACATTTAAATGGTGGATTATCTTATGCTAATGATAACTTGGTGGCCGTACTTTCTCAAGGGTAGTTTGGGTAGCTCTAAAATAATAGATTAGGATTTTAAAACATGTATAAATACTATGTTTCATGTAACTCTCTCTACTCTTAGCCTCTTTAGTTTAGTTTAGGCTCAAAAATAAATCAAAGCTCTTCTTTCTTTTCATGCCTACATAGCCATTTCTTTCAGGTAACTTTCTTTCTTTTATGCAGTGTTAATTTATGTTCTTTTATATTTACATGCTGTCTTTCTTATGTTGTAGTAGTGTAGTTTCATTTCTCATGCAAGTAGATTAGTTTTTATTGCTCTTTAATTAGCACTCTTTTCATTTATCTTTCATTTTTCTTTTGTTTTTGTTTCATGTTGCAATCTATATTTGTTGATATGATAACAAATATGAGAGGCTAAACCATTTCAATTTTGGGGTAATGAAGCTCTCTAATTATATAGATTCAACATAGCTTGCTCGTTTTTATCCCTTTTTATGCTTAATGGAAATAGTGGAATGAGTTAAATTTTATTGTTTAGCTTTGAATTTGATAGCCTATATTGTTGACACCAAATAGGCTATGCTTAAACAAACAAAACACAAATTACCTCTTCATTTACATATGATTATGGTAATGAAGTGAATGTTGAAATAAAAATTTGATGGTCTATATTTCTAATCAATTGTTAATAGGCCATGATTAAAATAGATTTTATTTTCAACTCCATTGTCGTTTTTCATAAGATAAGGGGCGTGTTATAGATTGATGGCTTATGTAGAGCTAACTAATAGCACAAATAGACCATACTCATGATAAACGCATCAAATAAATTCACTAATGACCAAAAAATAAAATCATAATTTCATGTTGTATTGATTTATGTGATCTAGAGAGCAGTACTTACCTCTAAATTGCCTTCAAACTCTCATATTTTTATTAATTTTCTTTTGCTACTTTTTTAACATTTCTAGCATAATACTCTCAAATTTTGGTTTAATTTGATTGAATATAAATTTTAAAATCTAGCAATTCTCTATGGATCAATCCATACTTGCCACGAACTAGAATTATACGCCGTGCGCCTACGGTTAATTTAATTTAATTTTTTTTGGCTATTTTCTAAAAACGATAGAAAAATAGTCGTAAAACAAATACACTTACACTTGCAGCATGTTTGTGAAAATGAAACATGTTTCTTATCAAAAGGAAGCACACCTAACTGTACCTCTTTTCGCTTTACCCCAATATGCTTAGGTGGTAGGATGGGCCAAGCTAGTCTGTAGAGTTCAAAAGGAGGATAAGAGCTGGCAAGAGCTGAGGGCACGTCGAGCTAGGTGAGATAAGATGAACTACAAGTCATAGATTGTGATATCGGAGCTAGATCAATGTTGGCCACCCTTGAGACAATCTCACGCAAAACTGGTCAAAAAATAGCTAGGGAGAAATGCTTGAGTAAATGAGCTGTCCTGGAGCTGGGTTATAAGAAGGCCGGAGAGAATCCGTCGTCTAATGAGAGATAGGTTAATGTAACTATAACGATCTGGATTTTTCGACGGTTAATTTGAAATATTTAAATGGTTTAAATATTTGATTTGGAGTTAAATTTAGTTAATGAGTTTTTAAAACTAAAAATTTCAAGCGGTTTTGGAACTTTCAAAATCGTAGATTTAATCGACAATTTAAAATAGTGATCGAGGGCACAGTCTCAGAATTCGACGAAACCAGTTCCCTTGGATGCATAATATTGTATTATTATTGGATTTCAAATTTTCTGGTGTTTGGAGTTACCATTTGATCATACAATATGAAAACACACTGAATTTAAGATCGAAAATTCATTATAATAATTGGGTCCAAAAAGCTATCTTCTCTATATGATCGAATTAGGACTCGAACCTTTTCCATTGTGCTTGGAATAGGGGTATAACATTATAAATGCCCAACGGCACGCCTCGATAGGAGATCGAAATTCTAAGTTGCTAAAATGAGATATTCTATAATTAAATAAAGATATATAGGATTGAATCGAAGTCGAATCAAAGCAGACAACATATGCACCCAAGCCCCTTTACGTTCAATCATGTCTTTCCTTTTCTTTTTAGATTTAAAATCACGTATGCCTCCTTCCCTTTTAAAATCACGTCTATCCTTTCTTTCACTCATTCAATCAGAAACGAAGAGGAAAAAAATCGCGAATTCAAAAAAATGGAAACGAATTCTAAAATTGGACAACACGGTTAACTGCATACCGGTAAATCTCCCGAACGAAATCATGAATTGCACAAAAAAGAGAGATAAGGGAAATAAATCTCGTTCGAATTCCTCAAGCTCATGAATGAGTTAAGCAACTCACGAATGGTTGGAGGTTATGGGACGAAGGAGATGGCAGAGAGCGAGTAAAGGCAGCGATCGAGCAAGGGAGCTAATGGGAATTTTTTTCTCGCGCTTGAAGTTGCATTCGCTTGTGGTATCGTAAAGCAAGCGGTGACATGAAGGATGGAGTCATGCGGTGGTCTAGGTCGGCCACGACGTGGCGGGTTTCGTGCGTAGGGGGTCGCGAGTCGTGTAGGATGGTCTCGAGTTGATCGAAATGGTGATGTGAGATGCTGTAGTTTTTATCTACGATGTTTTTGGAAGTTGTTAGTTTTGCAGTGCTTGGACTAGACGATGATGGAGGCGCAATGTTAGGGAAGGAGAGTATGGCAGTAAATGGTGGAAACTCGATTGGTGGCAAGCGGCTGTTCGATCAGAAGGAAGCAGCGACTGGTGTTGTTGATTGAGGTAGGTGAGGAATTTAATTTTGAATTTAAATTAAATAAGTTAATTTTAAAAATATTCATTTATCTCGATGTTAATAAATTCATAAATTTGCTTGTATGAGGTGCAAAATCATGAAATCGGTCACCTGTATTCATAGCTATGAAATATCAATCTGGAATATAGTTTGGGCTATTTTTGGAGTTAGCTAGGATTTTAGATAATTCAAAACCTAGATGTGGGCAATTTAAAAATCAAGGAGAGTTAATCTCACTCATTTGGATCATTGGAATTTATTTTAAACAGTTAAAATAAATTATTAGATGCTTGATTGAAGTGATAAATTATAATTATCTATTGGATGTTATATATATAGTAGTGTATATATATTAGTATTTGGGGTGAGATTCCTGCACTTTACTGCAGACCAGACCCTATGCGCCCCGCATAATAGCAAATGATCTTATATATCATGATATCCTCCTCGAAGTGGGATTGGTATTTTTATGTCGTATTAACATCGATGGATGTAGGGAAACAGATTAGAGGGATCCAGCTGGATTCCTCAAAAGTGTTAAATTTAATTTCATATTTTGTGATATATGGATTGTGTAGGATAACCTATATAGATTATAGTGGTGTTTGGAATTTATTGGATGCAAATGTAGCATTGGTCTGGATTTTAATTATTTAAATAATATATTTTTAAAATTTAAGGGATATTGGGGAATTTTTGATATAAAAATATTATATTGGAATTGGGGTTATTTTAAAGAAATTGAGTTAGAAAAATATATTGATTTTTGGTTAACACTTAACTACTGAGGATTATTAATGGATATTTTAAAATGAAGTATTTAAAAAGAATTTATAGCTGATATTCTGAAAATATAAAAAGGATTATAGTCGATATTAAAAATAGATTGGAAGTTATGTATGGGATTTTTAAAGGAATGTACTCATAAAAATGGAATTTTATAAATAAGATTGTCTTTATAAACAAGAAAAAAATTTAAAGAAGTTATAATAAAGGAGTTATAATTTTTTTATAAACAATTTTTGTAAACAGAGGAAATCAAAATCTAGATGATAAATTGGAAATATAAAATTCATAGGTGAAATTATATTAGAACATAGGGTAAGGAAAATAATGGATTACTATTCTTAAAAAGTGAAAACGGTAAGGAAATCAGAATGGAAGTGATGTGATAAAAATCGAGAGAAATTTATAAGTTGACCTAGTTATTTAGATTTTAAAAATATATTTTAATTTTTAAGAAGTGAGTTTGTTTTAAAGAGAAATTTATTATTTTAAAACTATGGAATTTTAAACTAGTTGAGATTGAAATACTTCGGTAAGTAGATTTTCAAATGTTAAGTATTTATTTAATAAATTCTAACTTTTAAATTCAGCTTTGGAAATTTATTTGTTCATCTAAAAATGAGTAATAGATGTTATAAAAGTGTTTTAATATTTTAAATAATAACTTAAACATATTTTAAATAAATTACTATTCTTTAAGGGAAATATTCGTTATATATAGATATAGCTTGAAATGATTGCAAATTTATTTATAAATTCTCTCGAGATGTGAAGAAGGGGTTTATTAAAGTGATATTTTATAAGAGAAATCTTATAAATGGAATGTTAGAGTGTTAAGAAAATTTCCGTGCTCTAGATGCGACAACTTTGGGAAGATTTTGAATTCATTTAAAGGAGTTATTAATGGTCGGTTGGGATTACAAATAGGTATAATCGGTTTTTAAATCATAGGAGAAATTTATTAAAATTTCAGAGACTTATGGGATAAGCTATGAAATACTGCCAAGTTTAATCTTAGAATGATTTTGGAAATTATACGGATAAATAATTTCGTAAGTATTGGAAGGAAAGTTATGAAAAATATATTTAGTGGGGGAAGATTTGGGGTAGAAATATTTTCTAAGTGTTATAAAAACAGAAGTTGGAAATATTTCTAAGTATTGAAAAATGGGGGAATGTCCTGTTGTGGACCAAGTGTTGAAAATCGTTTTCAAATATAGAAATATTGAAAGAAATTGAATATAAATCTTGGTGAAGATGTTTGAAATAAATATTTTGAAGATTATAAAATAAGTCCGAGTGTCTGCTTATGGATGTTTTATTGATAGTTAAATAACCGACTATCAAAATAGGAAAATTTTGTTAATTGTTTCGAAAAGAACGGGATCGAATTTAATTATCCCAAAACCACTTCAATCTAATTTGAACATTACGAATGCATACCGTGAAGATGATGAAGATGGTGATTCGATTTGTCCAGACCCAAGGAAACTTGTATTGGTGAATGCTATTAGAACATCGTCGTTAGAGGACGATGAGCATTCTAAGTAGAAATCGTTTCTTGAAAAGGTAACGCTTAGCCTCGAGCCTCATCAACTAGGAATGACTAAAACAGGGGAGAGGGAGCAAGACTAAGTGGGTCGCACCCAATTAGGGTATGTTACCACTTTTCTAGATGTCCTCGGAAAACGGTTTATTTATGGATATGGTTGTGCATGGAAGGAGCGCTCAATGGTAAGGGTGGGAACACCCGAGGTAATAACATATTCGGTCTATCCTGGTTAGGGGTAGGCTGGTCTTGTGTAGCAGGGAATACCGGTGTGGTCCACAGTACATTGTTCTAGAGGTGTACTTTGATGGGTTGTACCCCAGTGGCCCAGTCATTCGTTGGAATGCATTCTCCAACATGAGCTTACGGTTTTTTTTGTAGAGCCTAGTATGCTGGAATTTAATTAATGTAACAATTTCAGCGATTTGAATAAGTATTTGTATTTAGACACTATTATATATCACTGGATTTCTTTAAAATGTTTTGGTTATCGTAAGGGGAAAACCCATCATGTTTTTGTGTGACGCGGCCTTACGAGATACCTCTGTTTTTCAAATAATTGTGATAATTCAAATTGAATGTGTTTTATCACACCGGTTTTCCAGACTGACTCAGGTGTTATTTTATTATAATGCTTGGGTCAGACAGAGTATTACAGATTCATGATAGAATGGTACGGAGCTCAGGAGACGAGCTAGATGACATAGACGTATTTCCATATTTGAATTATATTTTTGCTGTATGGGGACAGGTTATTATAACTATCCAGATTGATGTATTGATTATTGTACTCTGATGATTGTAAGTATAAAACAGTTACATAATCTTTTGCATAAAAACCAGTTGTAATATATTATATTTTGGTCTGCTACGATTGTGAGGTTCAGTGTTGTTGTTTTTTGTTTCTTCTTCTATCTTTCTTCTTCACCCTAAAGATTCATATTTTCCATTCAATTTGAGTCGAAATGATGTGAATTATGGTCGGCTCTAGGGGTATGGAGATACGGGCCTTTACAGTAACCACCCATTTGAGGTTTATGTCAAATTAAGTTTTATAATTCTTTTATAAAATATTTACTTAGTACATATATATGAGTATAAGTATTTTATACTTATTTGAATTATGGTGTATTCTTCAAATGATAAATAAAAATATATAGTTGAATAATAAATGAATTTATAGATTTTAAAATAAGAAGTTTGAAAGTATATGTATATAAACAATTTAGAAACCAATTCCTATATGGTAAATTAATATTATTTACTTCCAGACTATGAACCCTTATTGAATTTTATTGTATTTAGCCTTCGGTTGATTATGTACCATTTGGGTATTTCTTTGATGATTTTTGGAACTATTACTTTTTAGCAATTTATGCTTTCATTTATATTCTTATGGAATTTCATGCTTTTCTATACGATAAAGAATTTTAATAAACGATTAAACTATCAAAGTGGTATGAGACATTTTGTATAATTCCTTCGTTTATTACTATAATTTGTTAAATAGAGTCTTAGTGGAAATCACTAGCTTTTAGTAAATACTTGAATTCACTTTCTTGTATAGGATAGTTAGCAAAATTCTTGTAATTACTGGAATGACGTAGTTAACATTAGAGTTGTATTTTCTCGGGCTGTTCGGATTTCAGACCGATAGATCCCCAAGAAAATATAAATCATTTTTCATCGATCTGAGAGTCGATACATTTTTAGATGTGGGTAGGCAGATCTCCTTCGAAAGATCTGTTATGGTGTAAATATGGCTGTGTCTTTCGGAAGGCAAATTTTCACATGCATCGTAGTCTATAGATACTACAACCTATCAGTTTATTTTGTTTTATATAGTTAGACAATGTTTACCTCTTTCAAAAGGTAAATTTGCATAGGAAATATTAGTTACAGGGCTGCTCTTTTCTTTGAGCGGTATCCCTTATCTACAGTCTCTTTCGGAAGACTTCCTTTCTGTGTAGTGGGTCTCTTTCGGGAAACTTCGTGTCACTGTATTAAAATGACAGATGGCTACCATCATTATTTCATATTGATGATTATTTTTTCATAGATTTTTGCATGGACATTTAGTATCCTTTTGTTTTAGCTCTAAAGAATATTTAATTGATAACCATATATTAGAGAATAGTCCATTGGAGACTTGATATGAATTTGTGAAATGGTGATTTGTCTTATATGCCTTATTTCGATGATTATTTATTTGGGCATATTTTTGTTATGACTTATTTGGACGGTTAAGTCATATTTTGATTCCTATATATATTGATTTAATATGCCTTACCATTGTTAAACTGAATTTGGCATATATATGGTGCTTGGGCAAGTTTATTCGATATGGCTTATGACTAAGTCGTAAATTTTGTTAACATGCATAGATATATGTATTATTTGAGCATACTTAATTGATATGACTTATTCTTATGTGGTTAAGTCATATATTATTGTTATTAGTATCTCAACCTTTTTATATTTAGAGATAGTATGACCCGAGTGTTATTTTGCTCGGGTCAGGGCGAGACTTTTCAAGTTATACGTAGACTCTTGGATGATTGGGCGGTATACTATTTGGACTTATAGTTTATGTCAATTAGCCATTTGGACTTTGTATAGTTGAGATTATAGAATTGTCATCGGTATATTATTTGAGTCAAGTATTCTATGTTGTAGACTCGAAATTTGTTTAAGTTATGAAAATAATTATTCCGCTGTGATCTGTGAATCTCTGATATTTGTTTCATATTTTATTCTGTTTTGAATACTACTAAATTTTAATACTTTGTATTAATACCGTATACGTCAAATTAAAATTTAGATATTGCATAAAAAGGTTAAATGACGTGTCTGTGTTAATATAAAGACATATTCACGTTCGGTGGCCCTTAACATGCCGTATTCTTTGGATTAGCAGATGACATTACTTGTAATGTTCTTTGCTAAAGTGGGCATAGCGGTGGGTCGTTACAGTTAGTACCAGAGGTGTGTTTAGAACAATATAGAATATAAATTGATTTAGAGTTTAGATCTTGACCTAGATGATCTAGAAATCATGTCCCTGTTGTGTGTAGTATTTAGTAATTTTTATTAACCATTAAGGATATGGGTATATATAGATTACTGGGTAATCAATTGGGTCATATTTTAAGATTTCTGAAGTATGGAAATAATATTTTCTAATATATGGAGTTGGTTTTAATTTAGAATTTAGAGATTTATTTTGAAATTTTTGGAAAAAATAAATAAATGAGTTTAAAAACCTACTCGATATTAATTATAAGACTTTGTGATATCTTCCTTAGTGTACCTACCGCAAAGGAAATTGAAAACTTTTTTTCATATAAAATAAAATATTAAACTATTGGTGCCACCAATCAAATGTTAAGATGTATTATGGAAGCATTATCTATTCAAAATTATTTTGTTTAAAATCTTGAGATAAATATAAAGGATTCTAAAAACGTAAGCATCTGTTTAGATTAAAATTGTGATAAAAGATATACTTATGAATAATAATTGATTATGTTTATTTTAAGCAAGCAATAAATTGATAAAAGTGTAAAGTGCTAAAAGACATATGTATTTCATATAGAAATTTTTTTTTTGTGTTAAATTGCTTGTCGAGTGCTTTAAGAATTCTGATCGATGCGCCTGATCAACGTTATCAATAAGAATTTCCTAAACACTAAAACGAGACAGTCAGACATAGTAAATTGAGTTTTAATAAAAAAAGGTTTGAATGTAAATTATTATGGAATTGAATATTAATTTCATTTTAGATGAAAAATACAGCTATCGAACCTTAGTGATTGTTGAGATAAGTGGCGAGGCAGTTTTGATTATTTAATCAACTCTGCAGCCAATTGATGAAGTTATTCACTACAAACAAATGGCGAGGCAATGGCATTATATTATTTGATATTGTGAAGTTCAATATGGTTACATTTAAATAAACTGTATGCATTGCTTTTAATTGGTTATATAAAATATAAATTATAGGATACTGTAAATGAAGATTTAATATAGATTTATGGGTTCTAAATCAAAAGTGGATTTGAAATAAAACCATAAGACTATTATATTGGAAGTTATTAAAGTTGGTTGATTTAACCTTGAATAACAAATATTTTATGAAAATCAATTTTTGCAAATATATCAATTAGTTCAAGAAGTTTTACTATCTTATAATTCTTGAAATTTAAAATTTTGTTTTGATAAATAAGAAATATTTCAAGGAAATATAATTGTATAAATTTATATACAATCAAGAAATTAATATTTTATACTTCTTAAATTTGAAATGTGAAATTATGAAGTAAACAAATTTTGAAAAGTAGGATATAATAAATTATTGAAGTAATTGGAACTTTGTATTTAATGATAAACAAGATGGAAACTATAACACTAGGTATAAAATACAAAGTTGAAAATCTATTATGAGAAAGGAAGTTTATCAAGACTAAGATAATTATGATTCAAACATCATTTTTTAATTTTGTTGAAATTAATTAGTCAGCTTATAATTACCTTTTTGGTAAAATGGTGAACTATAATTTTTGTTTTAACTTTTCAAAAGAGAATTTATTTTAGGAATATATTAAAATATACTCAATGATTGTATAAATATTTAAATTAAGAAGTTTATGAAGAAGAATAATAATATTGTCATTATTTTGAATCATTTCTGAGATTGAAACATGTTTAAGTATTTAAAATGGGTATGAGCGTTATTTAGAAAACTAGAATATTATTTGAAAACATATTCTGGTAAGTATTTGAAACGAAAATCAAATGTGCATATTTTTTTAAAGAATGAATAATTTTGAGTATACTTGTTAAAATAAAAAATTTATGGAATGCTTTGTATTATTATACATAGCATATTATTGTAAAAAGGGTAATTTAAAATGTAATTTTTTTTATTGAGAATATAGTCATTTGAAACTTATATATATACACATGAGACTATTGTTTAAAATGAATGTTTCAAATAAATTGTTGAAAGTTGATACTTTAATTTTGTGAATAAATAATATCTTATTAAAATATACCTTTGAAAAATAAAGGTAGAGCATAAATTTTCTTTTATATAATTAAAGTAAATAAAATTTTGGTATAAATGTATTATGAAAAATATCTAATAACGATATTACGAAATAGAAAGGATTTTTTTTGAATAAAAAGAAGTTCTAAAAATTCATTTAAAATGATGTTTGGTAAAACAAAATAAATTGAGTAAAAAAATAAAACCCTTTTATTTATATATATACAACTTATCTTTAGAAGTTAGTCTTTCCAATTCATGAATAATTAAGAATGAGAAATTAATTTAAAAGAAATATAAAAGTTGGAAAAGGAATTGGATTTTGTGAATTTCTCATTTAGAGAGAAAATAATTCTTTGAGAAATAAATTTCAAGGTTATAATAATTTAAATTGAAAATTTTGCAGTGATTATATATAAAGAAAATTTCTTCTGTTATATGAATGTTATTGTAAACGTCATTCATGAATTATTATATTTCCAAGCTATTATAAACTAGATTAATCATCGCATGGTAGGAAATTCTCACATCATAATACTTTTTTTTTTGAAAACCCAGAAGAACCCGACAGGCCGGTAAACTCCTAAGGAAGACATAGTAAAGTCGTCCACTGATCCAAGCCCTTATATCCCCGAGTAAATTTATATAGGATAGGGAAGCACATGGTAGGAATCGAACCTGGGTCTTTTTACCAGAACTCAAGCCTCCTTTCCACTACGCCGCACCCGCGGACGCATCATAATACTTTGTTTAATATGTGAATGCATTTTTTTAAATTTCTATATGTAAGATCTTATATCGTTTGTTTGAGTTGGATATAGGTGCAAGGAACCTACTTAGATTGGAATGTTGCATTCATTTGCTTTTGCTTGCGTTAAATTTAGTAAACTGCTTTATAATGCTAAAACAAAGGTATGTTTTTGGATCAAATACAAAAATGTTATATATATTATATTTCTGCCCAAGCGATCGATGTATATTATATTTGTGAAATTGCAAATGGCTCTTCGTACAAAGGAGATGCTTTCAAAATTTTCCAAATATCCTAATATTTAGAAATTTTATTTATGGAAATTTATTGTTTGAGATTTGAAGTTAAGATAAAAGAATCTATTTAACTTGCCTATTAGAATTCATTTAAATTAGATGAATTTTTATAGATTTAGAATTTTAAGGAATAGATAAAGGAATTAAATTTTTGAGAAAATTTTGGATTTTATTTCTAAATGTCATAGGCTTTTGGAAAAGATTTTGTACTGATGTGCATGTAAATGTGCATATTTTTACCACCATATTTAATATATTTAAATTAAATAAATGATCATATTGGGTATTTTAACTTGTTTTAGCCAAAACCATATTAATTCCAAATTGTCACATATTCATCTTCATATAGGGGCACAACGGTCGTTTGTGTGCATATATATCTTTGAGAAAAATTAAGTGAAAATCTATACATATTTGTGTAGGAAATTGATCTAAAATAGAAGTGGGTTCATGAAGACACATGCATGCACAAAATGAATACAAAGGAATGAAGATGGAAATAATTCAAAGTGAAGAACATGGAGGACCCCACTTACCCACATACCCTAATGCACATGCTTATGGAATTAATGGCTTCATGTACACTTAAATGATGATTAGTAGAAGCTAATTATTACTTGGCCTCCATACTACCTCAATGGCATTTTGGGCATTCTCCAAATTATGAATTAGGATTTCATGCTTGTATAAATAACACATTATGTTCACGTAACCTCCTCTTCCTTAGTCTCTCTTCCTCTTCATTAGTTTAGGCTCAAAATAAAAAAAAGCTTCTCTTTTCTTTTCGTGACTACTTAGTCATTTTATTTCATGTAATTTCTTTTATGCAACTTTACATACATGATCTTTTCTTCTTTTCTTGTTTATTTCCTTTCGTGTTGTAGTGTAGATTTCTTTTATTTTTCATGCAAGTAGAATAGTAGTTATCTTTTACATTAGCTTTCATTTTCCTTTTCTTTTCTTTTTGCTTTCATGTTGCTAGCTACATTTGTTAATCAAATGGTAAATATGAGAGGCTAAACCCCTTCAATTTAGGTAATGAAGCTCTCTAATTATGTTGCTTCAACTATTTGTTAATTCATGCTCTCTTTTTGTGCTTAATGATGATCACTGAAGTGTTTTATTTGTGTTCTTGCTTTGGATTTGATAGCGTATATTGTTGACACTAATTAGGCTATGCTTAAACAATCACAACACAAATGCCTCTTCATCAAAATATAATTATGGCATAAGAAAGCGATTTAAAATTAAAATTTGGTGGTCTATGTTTCTAATTAATAGTTAATAGGTCATACTTAAAATAGATTTCATTTTCACACTACTAGAAAAGGCCTCATTACCGACAGCTAGGACCGATGGCTTCCGACGGCTAATTTCTGATGGCTTTCGAAGGGCCATCGGCGGCCGTCGGAAGCCGTCGGAAATTTGCGATTATATCTGCAGCCGAAAGCTCTTCTTCCTCCTCCTTTCATACGAAAATTATACCCAAAAAGCCCCAAATCCCTTCTCCAAGCTTCCAATCCCTAATTTCTAGCTTTCGGATCCTCCACGCCTGCCTAATCAAACTCCATTACTCTTAATCTCAGGTATAATATCTTATTTTTATGAAAAATTCAGTTTTTACCCTAATTGTAGATTTGCATAAATTGATAAATTAGGGTGAATTTGTGATTGCAATTGTTTCCAATAGTGTAATAACGGTTTATAGCATCACATGGTATACCTATTTCATCTTTTATCGTGAAATTGTGAAAAACATGTATAATTTGTGATTGTTCATGTATATGTAAATTGTTGTGTATGGCTTGATTCGGCTATTGTATACGTTATTTGGAATGAGATAAAATGATTGAATGAACTAGGAGTATTATATTGTACACGTATTTACTTATGAAACAAAAAATGCATTACTCTAAATTATAATTGTGTGTATTGAAAAATGACAAAAATGTTAAACCAACCTTAAGTTGATTTAATACGTCGAATAAATGTGTTAAATTAATATATATTTTTGTAAATATGAACAGCGAGTAAAACTGTATTTTTTCGTAAAATGCGCGCATGTAACTGACAAATGTCCCTTAGAGAGTTTTTGGCCCCGTCTGACGAGTGTTGTACATGATCGTTGTATAAATAGTCGTTTTTTCGAAAAACGACCATTTACATTCATCTGGTACAATGTTTATCGGATTTGTCCTGTATTGGACAAGATATGAACATAGTAAGCATTTACATTTTGTATACTACTTCGTCTCAAACGGTTCATAAAATTTCGGCCTAACTTTTCTTTTTTGTTTCCTGCGTACACGCATTTGTGTACAACGCAGGGAACAAAAGGGAAATGCTGTCGAAATTTTGTTGAATCGTTTGACATAAAGTAATATACGAAATGTAAATGCTTACTGTGTTTGTAATGGGAAGTAGGATGCCTGACCAATGAAAAAAATTATATATATTTTTAAATCGATACGTTAAAAAATAAAATGTGCCCTTTTGAAAATATTTTTAAATTTGTGAAGTTGTTCTTTAAATTCAAAATATTATACAACCATGAAAATAATCTTTTTCGAATTTTTATTATTCAAAATAAATATTAAATTTTGAACTTCTCATTTTGTCAAATAGGAAAAATGATTGATTATTTTGTTGATCGGAGGAGATAGATGTACCAAAGAAAAGGACTGAGGGGCTCAATAAAAGAAGATTTTTATGATGGTTTAAACGTGTTTGTTGAATTCACTTTAAGTAATAACGGAAACGATCCAGAAATTCATTGCCCGTGCAGTAGGTGTAGACATTTGAAGTATTTGTTACCAGATATTGTGAAAGTTCATTTGTGCCAACACGGTTTCGCACCCGAGTATTATGTTTGGGATCGGCATGGAGAAGTTGTAGCAAATACTTCTGTAGAGTCTAAAAGTGTCGTCAACGAAATAGTTTCAACGACCCGTATAGAAAATATGGTCGAAGATGCAGCACGATCAATGTTTCCTATGGCTGAAGTTGACGACGATGATGGAAATGTTGAAGAACCAAATATTGAAGCAAAAAAATTTTATGATTTACTAGATGCTGCTAAGAAACCTATTTGGGATGGTTGTAAAAGCGGCACTCAGCTGTCAGTAATCGCAGAATACATTGCGATGAAGTCAAAATACAACATCACTGAAGCTGGGTTTACGGCTGTTGTACAAGCTATAAAAAGACATATGTCGTCCGATAATTTAATGTGTGAAAATCACTACGAAGTTAAAAAAATTATGCCGGCTTTTGGTTTACCGTATCAGAAAATAGATACATGTTTAAAAGGCTGCATGTTGTTTTGGAAAGAAGACGCAAACCTTAGAAATTGTAAAATTTGTAACCAGGAGAGATACAAACCAAGAAAAAAGAAAGGAAAGGAAGTTCCGTACAAGCGTATGCACTACTTATCCATAACTCCAAGACTTCAAAGATTATATGCATCTTCTGTAACCGCATCTAATATGAGATGGCATAGCGTGAGAACGGAGGAAGAGGGTACGTTGACACATCCGGCCGATAGAGAAGCATGGAAGCATTTCGATAAAACGTATCCAAATTTTGCAGCGGAGAGTCGAAATGTTATATTAGGATTATGTACGCACAGTTTTTCTCCATTTTCTCAATTTGGTTCTAAATATTCATTCTGGTCCATTATCGTCACACCGTATAATTTACCTCCATGGATGTATATGAAAACGCAATATATGTTTCTTACTGTTGTCGTTCCTGGCCCCGACAATCCGACACAAGGAATCGATGTATATTTACAACCGTTGATTGAGGAGTTAAAAATACTGTGGAACGAAGGAGTAGAAACATACGATGTGTCCAAGAAGAAAATTTTTCGTATGTTTGCTTCTTTGTTGTGGACTATAAGGGATTTTCCTGCCTATGCAATGCTTTCGGGATGGAGTACTGCCGGTCGTCTAGCATGTCCATATTGCATGGATGAAACACGAGCGTTTTCTTTACCTCATGGTAAGAAAATTTCATGGTTTAACTGTCATCAATATTTTCTCCATGTAAATCATCCCTTCAGAGGAGACAAGAAAAACTTTTTAGCTAATAAAGTAAAAACCAGACAACCACTGACGATATGGTCAAACGAAGACATATATGAATTTGTTAAGGACTATCCAAAGATATATGAAACTGGCGAGCAAACAGAAATTGAAGGCAAATCATTTGTTCATAACTGGATCAAACAAACTATTTTTAGGAGTTGCCGTATTGGAAACATCTTCTGCTTCGCCATAACATAGATGTGATGCACAATGAGAAAAATGTATTTGATAATGTTTTTAACACAATTTTGAATGTGAAAGGGAAGACGAAGGATGCTTTGAAATCAAGATGTGATATAGAAGAATTATGCAAACGTCCTGAGCTTCATATGAAACCAAATGACAGTAAAAAACCCAAAGCATGTTACGAATTAGATAGTAATCAAGTTAAAGCTGTGTTAAAATGGGTGGAAGGGTTAAGATTTCCTGATGGGATATCATCAAATCTTCATAGATATGTTGACTTTAAAAATGGTAGATTGAGCGGAATGAAAAGTCACCACTGTCACATAATGATGGAAAATTTATTTCCTGTAATGTTCAAAGAACTACTGCCATTAAAAGTTTGGAAGGTAGTAATGGAGCTTAGTATGTTTTACAAAGAGCTTTGTTCGACTACTTTAAAAGTGCAACGTTTACGTAAACTTGAAGTGGACATTCCTATATTGCTTTGCAAATTAGAGAAAATATTCCGCCAGGTTTTTTTAATGTAATGGAACATTTACCAGTTCATCTCTCATCTGAAGCACGACTTCGAGGTCCTGTCCTATATGGATGGATGTATCCATTTGAGAGGTATGTAATATGTTATAACGTAATTTAATTGCATTTGAAAGATGAAGTTAATATAAATTGATTTTGCATAGATATTTGAATCATCTGGAAAAAAAAGTAAGGCAAAAAGCACGAGTTGAAGGTTCGATATGCAAATCTTACATCGAAGAAGAAGCTTCGTTCTTTTTCTCTCACTATTTCGGTGGCCATGTGAATATTTCATTTCAAAGTGTTCCTCGTAATGACGAAGGCGACGAACAAGAGTCCTCTCAAGCAATGTTATCTATTTTTAGACAACATGGTCGGCCTTCTGGAAAATGTGTAGAAATATGGCTAGACGATAGAGATCTTCATGCAGCACACACTTATATTCTTCTAAATTGTGTCGAGGTTGCACAGTTTGTTAGGTAATCTGAAATAATAATTTGTGTTTTATTCTTTTCTATAATGCATGCACGTGTATAACCTAATGTAATAATTTGTTTATATAAACAGTGTTTATGAACGTGAACATCCGAACGGAGATCTCAGTAAAGAATTTTCCGGTTGGTTTTCAATTACGTTTATGAGCCGAGAAATTGTGTTGTTGACGAAGGGTTGAAACATCTTGCGATGGGACCAAAAAGAGTGGTCAAGACATATCCAATATATTTCGTCAATGGATATAAATTTAACACCAAAGAATACGGTGCAGAAAAATTAACAAATAATACTGGTGTATTTGTTAAAGGTAGTGACGATCCAGAAAATCATTTAAATGATTTTTATGGCATTCTAACACAAATTTTGAAACTGACATATTTCTCACGACCCGCGGAGGAGGTGTTTCTATTTAGATGCAATTGGTTTAGCAATGTTCCAGGTTCTGGAATTAATGTGCACAAGGATTATAATCTTATCGATATAAAGAATACATCGCACTATCACAAGTATGATCCTTTTGTACTAACCAAACAAGCATTGCAAATTTATTACGCTCCTTATCTGTCTCTAAAAAGAGATAAAGCAGATTGGTCTACAGTTTTTAAAACAAAGTCCAGATTCACATTCGATGGGAAGAATATTCCGGACGAACAAGCTTATCAGGCAGATCTTGAGCAAAATAACGAAATAATAATTACAGACGATCATACAGATTTTGGTCCTTTGATCGATGAATCAAATGTTTTGATAGAAGCGTTTGACAGTGCAAAGGAAAATATCGTCGAAAACGAGACCGAATCTGAATCAGAAGACGATGATGACTGATATAAATCTGAATCTGTTTTTTTGCAATTGATGTAACTATAATGAATTCTTGATGTATTATAAAATTGATGTAACTATGAAACCAAATCCGTTTACTATTGTTTGCATGTTTTATGTATTTCCATTTGCCATTTATTTAGCAATTTTTATTAAAAATGCAATGAACTCTGTTTATTGTTGGAAGAGTACACCCATTATGAATCAGGTATAACACACTTCCATTTCTATTTCCATTTCAATCATTAATTAAGAAATTTATACCGTTGACGTCATTTTCATATGAAATATACTTCATTATCATGTTATTATTCTCTTATATAATGATGTGTATATGTCACAGGTTTATCATTATGTCATATAGAGGTAGGAGCTCTTCCCGATCGTCAGGAAGTGATGGCAGTGGCCCATCGCAAGAGCCACAGCATACAGTTGTATCGTTAGTCTCTAGAGCAGATGGGTGAGAATTAAATTTTATTCAGCATCTTATTTTTTTTATGATATACGTACATACTTATCTATATCGTACTTAAAAACAGGGGGTTCGACCTACTTCCCTCTAACGTTGTGCGGGACGTCTCTAGAGCTTCTTATCGCAGTAGGATGAGTGCTTGCTGGCCGAAGTGGGATAACATCCCTCCTCACATCATAGAGTGCATATGGCAGGATGTCCTAGTATGTATATTTTTCTGTTTTCCATTTTTAATTCGTTTTTGTCGTTTCTCTACTGTTTATCGTTTAAAGTGTAATCGTTTTTTTAACACAGGCTGAGATAGACATCCAGACAGACGATATAATGCTGGCACGAGCATACTGGATGAAGAAGATGCGCAAGAACTACAGGGACACGATATCTGAGATTAAGAAATCTGGTAAGAAACCACGGTGGATGGGATAGAGCGTGTGGCAAGGCTGGTTGAGATACTGGGAGACGGACGAGGCAAAGGCAAGTATACTAATTTTTTTGAATTATTAATTTGACGTGATCGAAAAATAATGTATCAAATTTTGAATGTACAGGCAGAGTCGGATAGAAACTCTGCAAATAGAAATAAGAATCCCGTCACTCATCGCGGAGGATCGAAGTCGTTTCAGCAGTATCGGCAGGTGTTGGTAAATTTACTGAATAATAAATGTAAATAGTTTATGCTATATGATTTTAAATGTATAATAATTGTATGTAACAATCAACTTCAGGAAGCCGAGGCACATGGTCCTGTCAGCTATATGGACGTGTTCACCTGTACGCATGCTGTCGAGCACGTTAATCCAGACAGGACTGTTTCGTATACATGGCAGTACGATAAATCCAGCAAAAGTCATGTAAGTATATTTCATTTTATTCAGTATTAGTAATTATTTTATTTGTTAAACTATGATGAAATAAAATATGATATTACTAATTTGTTAATGCATGAGATGTTTATGGAGCAGCGGCAGAAACTCCTTTCTGATACGGGTCGAGATCAGCTGACGACCGATGAGGAGGACGTTATTTTTGAGTCCGTTATGCATCCAACAGAGCATGGTCGACGATACGGATTTGGCAATCTAGCGGTCAATAATTTTTTTTTGAAATACTTCAAATATGATATTTTGACATTTTCAAAACAATAAACTTGGATTTTGTTCATTTTTCAATTATTGCAGGCCAGTAGTCAGAGTAGGGGACGGCGGAGTAGACCTCGGAGTGATCTAGCAGATATAGAAGAATTGCGGACTAGAGTGTCCCAATTGGAGGAGCAGAACCGTGAACAGGTCATGCAGACCGCACAGTTGTTAGAGTACATGCAGCAGTTTGGTGGCCGCTTCCCTTCCTCGGCTGACTCTGGATCTGGAGGAGATTGATTCATTGTTCGTTCGTTCGTTCAGCTATGTTTTGTTTTAGTTTAGAATGATTTGGTAGACGACGTAGTTAATTGTTGATTTATGTATAATTATGTTTGATACACTTGGTTCTGTAGTTGTATGAGGATGTGTATGAGAATATTGATGAATTTGTGTATTAACAACATGATAAAACAGTTATTGTTAGGATTATTGTTAATGTTCGAATGGTTATGTATATTTTGTATTTTATTTTGATGTAATTTTATTTATTTGTGTGTTTATTGAATATTTTGTAGTTTGGGTTTGGATATTTGATTGGATTATTGTATGTTTGATTGTGCAGTATTGATATCATAGTGTTTGGAAGAGAAATGTGGTTGGAAGGCTATATTTGCAGCAAATTTCAAAAAAAAAGCAGATTTCCGACGGCTCCCGACGGCTTATAGGTCAAATTTTCCGACGGCTCTCGGCGGCATGTAGCACACTATTTCCGACGGTTTCCGACGGATACCGACATTTGTCGGAATTCTGTTGGTATCCGTCGGAATCGCGTGCGACAGCTTCCGTCGGAAGCCGTCGAAAATACTATTACCCGACGCAGTCTTTTCCGACGGCTTTTTCCGACGGCTTCTGACAGCCGCCGACGGTTTTAGGCCGTCGGAAAACGTGATTCCCCTAGTAGTGTCATTGTCAAGTTTCATGAAAGTTGATAAGTGGTTTAAGAGGTGTGTTATAGTTTGATGGATTATGCTGGCTAATCAATAGCACAAATATGTCATACTTATGGTAAGAACATCAATTAAAACACTAATGACCATAAAAGAGAGATCATTATTTCATATGTGTTGAACTATATGATCTATAGAGTGGATTTATTCTCTAAATTGTCATTTAAATCTTATATTTGCATCTCTTTTCTTTTAGTTAGTTCATTCTCTAATTATCTAGCTTAACTTTCACTCGACTTTGGATTAATTTGATTGAATAGAAATTTAAAATTAAACAATTCCCTGTGGATCGACCCGTACTCGTTATGTACTTCAATAGTACGTCATGCGCTTGCGGTATAAATTTTATTATAAATTTTTCGATGATTTTCTAATTCGATAGACTTTTCGTCATTAAACAAGTTTTTGGCGCCGTTGCTGGAGAATTGTTTTGATTTTAGTTTTCTATTATTCGAACTATTTTTGTTTGATTTTTTGTGTGTGTCTGCATTTAAAAAAAATTATTGTGTGTATGTTTGTTGTAAAAATTTAGTTGTGTGCTTGTTTCCCTTTTTTATTTGCATTTGCATATTTTCTCTTTGAAAAATAAAACATACACACTTCAGTTTGAAAAAGAAAAAAAATTATTTCAAATTTTTTGTTTTGTTTTGCATTACAATTACAAGCAATTTTCCATTCTAATTACAAGCCATTTTACATTTTCCCTCTGGTGCATCCACCCCTCTGTGTGCACTGTAATTCCAATGTTGACAGCAACACACTCCATAGCAAAACTTCACAACTTCTTCAAACACTTCATCTCAACAAACTCAGTCATCAATCTTCTTGTTAGCCTGGTTGCCATTTCCAACTTCACCACAATCTATAACATCTCTTCTGTCAACTCTCATACTGTCTCGAACTGCTCAATCACCTACAGAGGCAACTACACTATCAAGTGTCAGTCATTACCACATAACTACTCAATCACACTCTGCCGTCTGCCCATTCAACTGATTTCAAGAGCATCACTGACAACATTGCACCGCCTTGACAACACTCCCCACTGGTCAATCTTCACCAACACAAACTCCAAATATAAACTTGCAACACAAGCTCTGTACACTGCTTCCAGTTCCTACCATCATCACTCTACTCGCCTGATGACCACTTTTCTCAACAACTGTTTCAGCTGTTCATCTTCAATCTTTAAATCACACTCTTGCATCACCAAATAGCATATCAACAAATCCCTGCACACTGATACCGAAAACTGCAACAGAGCCACACTGTCATCATCTACCACCTACTGCAATACATCCTCACCAAACACAGCAAACTGCTCCTCCTCCCGACTACTGCATATTCTCCTCACAGTCATCCAGCACCTATAACCATTACACCCCACGGCTCTACTTCATTACAATCTCTGCACAACCCCTTTGTTCAAAATAGTCACGACCCAACAACAAATACAACATATTTTGCAGTCATACTCCAATTCAAGCCATTGTTACTTATCAAATTTGATCAAACTACACTGCCACCATATACAACATATAATCTCTCTGTTCACCTACCATTCACCTCATTCCATTTCTCCCCACATCAGCAATACCCTTCCACTGCACTACTTTCACATACTAAACTCAAACTCAAACAAACATACCCCCAGTTCTCATATCGATAACTTGTGCTACATACCCACAAACCACATATTTGAAATCAAACAAGTCCAAACCAACTCACTACCAAACAAGAAATCATCCTCCTGCACTTCGCTGATATCTCAACTCTCGATTAAACAAAACAGTGCACCTGACATCATCTTGCACGCAACCAGTTTCAACTTACATCCACTAAACAAAGCAGTGCACTTTCCTGTTATCTAAACTACAACTGCTCCCAAACTACACTTCCAAGTCTCCAACTGTATCAACATCCACCAACTCTCCCTTTCTCATCCACAGTATCAATTTGAACGCCTGAAGCCAATCGCTCAAATCGACATCGATCCCCCAACGCGATCTCGCAACGAACTCCATCACAGCACCCCAAATCCCCACTAGCAAGCGAGAGCATCGGCGAACTCAACAATCAATCGCCCCTCTTCAAATCGCATGAGCGAACCCCAAATCGACATCACTGCGATTCCACAATCTCCCCAAACAAGCAACCAAATCGCCATCGCGAATAAAAAATATTCTGCTTTGCTTGACAAACTATTCGCCCTAGCAGAATCGAACAAAAAAAATCGCTTGAGATTTTTAAAAAATTGCTTCTATTTTTATTTCATTTGAAAAGGGGAAGTCGAATTTCAACGAATTGAGAAAGAAAAATGAACGGGAAGCAAGTTTTTTTTCTTAGTGGGTTGGAGTGAACTTCATTTATTTATCTTATTTTTATTTTTTCTTTTGTTTTGTTTTACTTTTGTTTTGTTAAATTGTTGTTTCATTTTGATTTGTTTTACTTCTTTGTAAAAAAAAAAAAGAACAAACAAACAAGTTAGATTTAATTTTGTTTTCATTTGTATAGCTTCATTCGTTTTGTTTTAGGTTCATTTCTGTTTTTTTTTTTTCATTTTTCTTAGTTTCTTCTTTGATATATATATATATATATATATATATATATATATATATATATATATATATATATATATATATATGCACTCTGTGTATATATCTTTGTTTTATCTTTCAGGTAAAGAGAAGGAGAAGGATTGCATTACCAAGCTTGCCCAAAAAAAAAAATAACTGCTCCGCTTGCTTATAATTTTTTTTGCTGCTTTTAACCTTTATTATTATTTTTATTTGTCTTGCATTGTTGTTTGCTTGCATTTAAAAAAAATCAAAAAAACACCAAAAAAACAAAAATCATTTGTATTTGCATTATTAATATACGTTTAATTTCTGTTTTGCATTGCATCGTAGATTTTGATTAATAATAACGGTTAGAAATCAATAACACTTAATTGTATATTAACAATTTGTCCTATTTCAACAATTTAATTTCTTTGTGTTTAGGCTACGGCAGAGTAATAACCATTTATAAATATTACGGTGATATGTAAATATTATAGTGGTTGTTCGTCTGAAGGTACTTAAACTTTTGGCTGCATTGCTACGGTGATTCGTGGTGCACCGATAAATCCTGCCCGTTACCTGGCTAAGAACTATCTTGTTGATTTAAGACAAGTGTAATTATACAATTTTGGGTTAACTTAGGATAAATGATTTGTAATTATAACCTTGCATTCATTTAGTTGCATTAGTTCATGCATATTTTAAAAAAAAAAACAAAAAATTTCAAAAATCCAAAACTAAGAAAAAATTGTAAATATTCCTTTACCTTTGAAATTTTAAAATTTATGAAATTTCAAAAATCCAAAAAAAATTAGAAAAACCAAAATCCAAAAAAATATTATAAAACCCTTTCAAAAACAAAGAAAAAATTTTAAAAACCAAAAAAACAAAACAAAAATCAATTTCTCTTTTGAAAAATAAACTCTATTTGTAAATATTTTTCCTTTATAAAAAAACAAAATAAAAAATTCTTGAAAATGTCCGAGTTTCCTTTTCCTTACTCAATTGAATTTTACAATAATTGTGAAAATCAATATAATCCGTATAGTTTCACATCAAACTCATATGGATATTTCAACAATAACTATTGTTTAAACAATTCGAGTTATGAACCACAAATTCTTCAAAAGGATGACCAACCCTCGATTCTCGAAAATAGCGTTTTATTTCTACTTGATATCTCTACACAAGGAAACCAAATGATAAATGATTTATGTAATTCTTATTTGTGTGATAAACCAAATCAAAGTTTTCAAAATAATCAAATTTGAATTCACTTCAAAATTCAAACGATTTCGAGTATAACCCATGCCTATTCAATTTTGAACTCCAAAATGAATTTCAAAATCAAAACGAAAATGTGATCCACTTTTCAAATAATTTTGGCAATAGGAATAATCTCGGCTACGATGCGATTGAAAACTTTTGCCTTCAACAATTTCAAAGTGAAAATCCTCATGCTAATAACTATAAATTGGATTTTGTTGAACAAATGAACGAAATTTACGATGATCACACGGATTCTTTGTTTGAAACTTACATGAAACAACGTGAACAACAAAACCAAATCCCAACGTGTGACGAGTTAAGTAATAATCCATCTTTTACCAAAATCGATGATTTTCAAACAATAACTTTTGAACTAAAAATGATGATCTTAATAAAGTTGTTGAAACATGGTAATTGGGTTGGATTTAATTCTTTTGAGGGTATGGAACCAAATTAAAAATTTGATCTTCCTTCTCTCGATTTAAAAAATTTGAATACAACAACTTTGAATTTTGAACTTAATATATATGATGAAATTATTGATAATACGAATAAGGAAGACAAATTTAACGAACATGATTTCTTTAGACTTTTTGAAAATGAGTTGTTTAATTCTCAAGGGGAGGATTTAAATCATCATTTCAATTTGGAAATTAATAATTTAGAAAAATTTGTTGATAATGAGCTTAACTTTCAATTTGGTAAATATAAACTTGAACTTCAATCAATTGTTTTATAGACCCCAAAAATCATCGAAAATAAAACAACTCATACGATTTTTAATAAAACGACATTCGTTTTTTCAAATCCACATTCGATTCCAAAATCTTTTACGATTTGGTTTTCTGCGCTTGAGCTGTGTCTCGCATAATTGATGAGACAAATGACTTGGTCGTTGGAAGACCATTTCATTTACTTTTTGACGATATACTTTCTGGACTCTTACAAATAATAATCCTTTTGTTTTCATGTAAATAATAATAAACATTCCTTTCACTTGGGTTGACTGTGGGGACATAGTCAAAATCAAGTGTGGGGGGAGATTCATCTTCGTTTTCGATTTTTCATGGTTTATTTTACTTTTTCTTTCCAAAATTTAAAAAAAAAAATCTCAAAAAAAATTAAGCATTTTTCATTTATTTTTAAAGAAACATTATAGGATAAATATATGGTTTTGGCTTATTAAATTGAAATTTTTGAAAGCTTATTTGTCTTAACAAAAATAAAAATGATGTTTGATTACAAATAAAAATGGTTTAACTAGTATATAGGAAGGTTCATACGTGATAATTACGAAATATATCCTACCTGAAAATCTTTGTTTTAAAAAGTGGTTGATTTAAAGTAAAGGATATAACTTTTTTTGTCTTCTAAGTTAAGTGGTTCTAAGATTATTTTGCAAAACTCTCTCTTTTATTTAAAAAAAATTGGAAAAAAAACAAAACATTTGTACATATGTAAATATTTTTTATTAACACCTACGATCCACAGGTGTACACACTTGTGTATACACTCACCATGCTATGTACCTTTCACACGTAAGCCCGAAAGGCAGTGCACGATCGGTATATCTGGCCTCAGTTTATCTGAGCTAGGTGTATATATAAAAATTCTTTTTAATAGCGCCTATAGTCAATAAGTGTTCACACTCGTGTGTTCACTCGCCATGCTCTACATTCCCCTTACATAAGTCCGCAAGGCAGCGCATGGGTAATAAATCTAGCCTCAGTTTATTTGAGTTAGGCATATGAAAATATTGTAAATATCAATGAAATTTTCAAAAAAAAGGAGAGAGTAAGCAAATGAAATCTAAGAACTATTGTAACTTAATTGATTTGACTTGTTATTGAAAAGAAATGGAAATACCACTTTGATAATCAACTAAGATCCATTTTATAATTACACTTTGCTATCAACCGAAAAACAAGTTAAAATATAGTCTATTTGTTATGGTAACTTAATTTTGGTTGGAAAGTTTGACGAGTAAATGACTTAAATTTTCAAGATAATGACCAAAACCTATATTTAACTTATTCGTGTCGATTTAAAAATAAATCCTTCATTTGTAAATATTTCAAAAACTCGCATTCATCTCTTTGTAAATAAATCTTGCGTCTTGTAAATATTTTCATCCTGCATTTGGATTTTGTGGGTAGTATCCGCTGAAAACCCTCACGAGATAGCACTATTCCTACTGAGGACAGAGGTTTAACGGCTTGTTGCATACGTTCAATGCAATCATGCTTCCTACAAAAACAGATTTATCTTAGTTTCTCTTTATTCGAAGACGAATAAAAAAATAAGTGTAGGGGTATTTGATGTGCACGTAAATGTGCATATTTTTACCACCATATTTAATCTATTAAAATTAAATAAATGATCATATTGGGTATTTTAACTTGTTTTAACCAGAATCCATATTAATTGCAAATTGTCACATATCCATCTTCATATATGGGAAAAACGGTCATTTGTGTGCATATATTTCTTTGAGATAAATTAATTGGAAATGAGTACAAAGGAATGAAGATGGAAATAATTCAAAGTAAAGAACATGGAAGACCCTACTTATCCACCTACCCTAATGCACATGCTTATGGAATTAATGGCTTAATGTACACTTAAATGATGATTAGTAGAAGCTAATGATTACTTAGCCTCCACACTACCTCAAGGACATTTTGGGCATTCCCTAAATTATGGATTAGGGTTTCATGCTTGTATAAATTACTCATTATGTTTATGTAACCTCCTCTTCCTTGGTCTCTCTTCCTCTTAATTAGTTTAGGCTCAAAATAAAAAAAGCTTCTATTTTCTTTTCATGACTACTTAGCCATTTTTATTTCATGTAATTTATTTTATGCAACTTTAAATACATGCTATTTTCTTCTTTTCTTGTCTATTTTCTTTCATGTTGTAGTGTATGTTGCTTTTATTTTTCATATTAGTAGATAGTAGTTCTCTTTATCATTAGCTTTCATTTTCCTTTTCTTTTCTTTTTTGCTTTCATGTTGCTAGCTACATTTGTTAATCAAATAACAAATATGAGAGGCTAAACCCCTTTAATTTAGGGGTAATGAAGCTCTCCAATTATGTAGCTTCAATTATTTGTTAATTCATGCTCTCTTTTTTACTTAATGATGAACAATGAAGTGTTTTATTTGTGTTCTTGCTTTGAATTTGATAGCCCATATTGTTGACACCAAATAGGCTATGCTTAAACAATCACTAACACAAATGCCTCTTCATCAAAAATATGATTATGGCATAAGAAAGTTATTTGAAATTAAAATTTGATGTTCTATATTTCTAATCAATAGTTAATAGGGCATACTTAAAATAGATTTCATTTTCATTGTCAAGTTTCATGAAAGTTAGTAAGTAGTTTAAGGGGTATGTTACAGTATGATGTCTTATGTTGGCTAATAAATAGCACAAATATGCCATACTTATGATAAGCACATCAATTAAGGCACTAATGACAATAAAAGAGAGATCATGATTTCATATGTGTTGAACTGCATGATCTAGAGAGTGGATTTATTCTCTAAATTATCATTTAACTCTTATATTTTCATTTCTTTTCTTTTAATTAGTTTATTCTCTAATTCTCTAGCTTAACTTTCACTCGACTTTGGTTTAATTTGAGTGAATAGAAACTTAAAATTAAACAATTCCCTATGGATCGACCCATACTTGCCACGTACTTCAATAGTACGCCATGCGCTTGTGGTATAAATTTTATTATAAATTTTTCGACGGTTTTCTAATTCGATAGAATTTTCGTCGTTAAACATGTACCATAAATATTATTTTGAAATTTCAGATAATTTGGTATTTAGAAACTAATTAAATTTTAATACATATGTTGCATCAATTAGATAAGTTGTATGAAACTCATAATCTCTGATAATAAGTCTTGAGCCAAGAAATAGTTCTACGCTCAAGAAGCCATCGATTAATGGGTATAATAAATGTTTGACTACTCTTTTTTAACTAACGGATTAATGTAAATCCCGATATAAGCTAAACTTAAAGGGTAATGCAGAGTTTGATTTGATTGTTTATAGTTTTGTTCGGAGATTGTTTTAATAAATATGTTACTATCAATAATATAGAATTTGTTATATAATTCTATCTAAGAGGAGAATTGCGAGGACACAATTTTCTTAAGGGGGTAGTCCTATTGTTAATGACCTAATTAATTACGATTAATTGGGAATTTGATTAAGTTTTGATCATGAGATTTTAATTCAATTATGAAATTTAATTTTATATTCAGTTGAATATTGATTTAAATTATGGATTTAAATTTAGTTGAAATATTGTTTAAATCAATCATTATATTTGATGATAAAATGAAATATTAATTTTTAAAGTTTAGATTTAGTGTTGAGTCAAATAAGATTTATATTATTATCAAATGAAAATGAGTTAGTGATTAACAAATAGATTGAAAAATCGTTTTAAACACTTAGTCTTTTATTTCTTAAAGACAAGTGTTAATGTAATAAAAGAAAAATTAGATTGGTTCATTTCTATTATTCTTAGATGGGCCTTAGTGATTACCAGCCCAATATCCTATTCCTTAGTCTAATTGATTAATAAGAGAAATGAATTATAAATTCCTTTATTTGACTTGGGCCTTAGTAATAGTCAAGCCCACTAGCCTAATACCTAATATCCTATTACCTAGCCCTTGAAAATCCTAAGTATACCATAACTCGTCTCCTAATCAATTCATTCACATTCATTCCTTTTAGCTAATTGAGAGCAAAAGAAACCAATTTGAGCCCCAGCCTAACTCAAATCCAACCAAGCATAAATCTATAGACATAATTTAAGGTGGTAAGTAATCTACTCTTCTTCCTCTATTCACATATACCATTAATTTGATGTTTTGATTGGATATTTATTTCTGTGAATTCCGATTTTTGGACCATTTATAGGGATTTAGAAGTTGAATTACAATAAGGATTCTAGCCTCGTTGGATTAGAATGATCTCATATGACGACCCGAAATCGACACCCTTTGAATCCGACAATTAACCACACATGTCTAATTCAGAGTGCACCGATTGAAGATAATCATGAGAAAGAAAAGAGAGGGTGAGAAGAAAGAGAGAAGAAAGAAGAAGAGAAGAGAAGACGAAGAGAGAAGAAAAACCAAAACAATATAGAATCTCACATCGCAGTGGAATAACATATAGTATAGATCAATAATCTTTACAAAGAGAAACTGTAATAAACATAAGACAATATCAGAGCACACAATGAGTAATCATCGACTTAGACAGTTATAATGACATGTCCTCGCAAATGCGAATAATTTACAACACAACAATGTAGAACAATGCAGCGGAAATAACAAACAGATACGTGTATACGACATGAAGATCTCCAACTCGTCAATTGAAGCTCCAAAAGCACCAAATCTGAACTTGTAAATATACTCGGTCTGACCCGAGCATTGAAAGAGAAGAATATCCAGACCAGTCTGGTAAATCAGCATGAGGAAACAAATCTCAACTAAATTTATAAAGTTACCAAAACTTTTCCTTTATCAAAACAAAAGGTATCTCGTAAGACCGAGTAGCAAATAAATATCGACAAGGTTTTAACCTTACAATAACCAAAGCATCTCATATCAAATTCTCTCATATTATAATAGTGTCTATTGCACATAAATAATATTAAAATAGCTGAAATTGTTACATTATTAAATTCCAGCATACACCTTGTAATACAAGGATTTCTACAATAAAAAATGGCAGGCACATATTAGATTTTGGATTTCCATACAAATGACTAGGTGAAGGGTCTTCCTTTCTGAAATTTGATACACCTCTAGAGGGATGTACCTAGGGTCCAGATACTGGGCGTCTAAACCAACATAAGACCGGCCAACCCCTTCCTGGATAGTACCGAATATGTCATCATTCCAGTCATTAACGACCTAAAATCCATGGCCACAAGCATACACAACAATAATTAGATACACAACGTCTGTAAATATATGTCTAGAAGAGTGATGACATCTCCTAATTGGGAGTGACCCACTTAGCCTTGCTACATCTATCCCTGTTTTAGTCATTTTTCGGGGAGTAGGCCAAAGAGGTTTTGATTACCTTTCACATAACACATATCACATATCATATCACTTTGAATGCCACATTGCCATTTCCGTTGATTACTAATTGCCTTCCACAAAAATACAACCCTTGAGCTCGTACGTCTCAAGGAGAGTGTTAAGTTAAGAGAAGTTGCATTCTCTGCCACCACATGATGTACGTTTGTAAAAACCAATGTACGTAATCGTGGAAATGCAATGTTAGTTACTAGTCCATACAAGTTGTCCAGGAACAGGACAAACCAAAGATACTTTCCTACTACGTCCTGTCGGGAAATCCCTAGATAAGTAGCAAATAGTCCTTGCATTAGATATTTCATAATGAAGAGACTATTGCTACTAATCTAAATTGGGATTTTAACCCCAAATGATCAACAAGTAGTCCTTCACTATGAAAATCCTAAATATCAATATCATCGACCAATCTTCACAATCATCGCATATATGTTGGTTCGAAGTGGTTTTCAGATAAATCTGACCCCGGTTTCTTCACACCAGCAACGCAAAAGCGTTTCTTAACTTCAGATAGAAACTAAGAGTCATAGACTTATCACGTCTCCAACTTTCAAATTGCTATCCTTCGGCCAAGAAGGAAGCTCAATAGATTGGAGTAATTACTCCACACTATACGAATCAACATTCTCAACACAAACGATAATCAAGCCTACGCAGTCAGCTACATACTAAGTGTACGACTAATTAGTTTCTACATTAAGTTGGGAAACTAAGATGACCAAATTTGATAGTCGGTTATTTGACTATTAAAGCAACAATCAAATTCTAGCGCTTAAGTAATCACTAGGCTTGATTTTATAAATCGTTTATAACTCAAAACACCTCCCAATTATTCACTTCAAAATATCTTTAAAAAGATGATATTCATAATCATTTCACTTATTGAATATTTTGAAAACATTTTCATATACTTATTTAATAATAAGTAAATTCACAACTTATTTTATTTTCAAACCATTTAAACTCCATTTTTATAATATCGCTTTCCAAAATATTCATTTTATTTAAAGGATTATTCACTGTCCAAAATCGTTAATATAATTCTCTTACCAAATTCACTACTTCTACTATTTAATTTAAAGGATTATTCACTGTCCAAAATCGTGAATATAACTCCCATACCCAATTCATTACCTCTACACATTTAACTTAAAGTATTATTCACTGTCCAAAATCTTGAATATAACTCCCATACCCAATTCATTACCTCTACACATTTAACTTAAAGTATTATTCACTGTTCAAAATCATGAATATAATTCATTTAAGAAACTTACATATTTAACTTATCAAATTAAATTGGTTTCTCATTTATAAAACATTGTTTGTGAATTCTATTTATAATTTATAAACACTCCCATATATATCTCATTTATATGTCCAAATATGATTATAAGTTAATTTATTTATATATCTCTTATTTAACAATTCATTCTTTTCAAATCTCTATATTTACAAAATCCATTATAAATTCATTTCTAAATTTCACTTGAAATCCATATATAAATTCGATTACAATTCCATTTCTAATATTTATAAAACCTTTTATAATCCCATTACTTTTATTTATAAAATATTAATTTTATAAATCTTATGTATAAACGTTTATAATAAATTCAAAGGATTTCTTTCTTTTCTTTTATCTTGGAAAAACTTAATTATGATCTTTTAGAGCATTTGGGCTTTCCTTTCGATCTGTTCCACCCCTCGTCTAAAAGATAAATTGAAGGCCAGCTAAGTTCAGGACACTGGTTGCTCCATTCCTAACCTTAGTTAAACAGCTTTTTTTTACCGTTTAGATCTCACAAGCGGGACAAATGTACTAGTCTTTTCTGCATACCCCTTTCACTTTTAGAAATGATCTATAACTTCCAAATCAATATTTACAACACTTATGCATTTATTTAACCATTCCATAAATCCTTCAAATCACCCTTATAATATTCTATTAATTATTTTAAAACATTTACAAGAGATTTGGGAAAGAACGGTTGTGCTAAAACTAAATTTCAAAGGTTATTGAAAAAGTGCTGCGAAAAAGTGCTACGGAAAGTGCTTTTTAAAGCTATGTTGATTAAAACGACTTTTTATTATTTTAAAATCTATTTTTCTTACATATATCACTTTTAAAACATTTTAAAGATTTATAAGATTTATTTCATATTTTTAAACAATTTCCAAACATTATTTTCAAAGAAATCCAGTTTTGGATTTCGAGCTGCAAAATCGAGATTTTTCTAAAAACTTGTTTTACTCATATCTTAAAATCTACTTATCGAAATCTCGATTTTCTTTCTTCGTTAGAAAACTATTGATATAATAGTTTATAAAATTCTTATCTCGAAGAATTCCAAGCTGTATTCCACTTTGCACACTCATTTAACTTTTATGGCACGAAATCGCAAACTACCGTTACACGATGCGCCTATTTTTGACTAAATTTTCAATTTCTTTTCAAACTTCCTGGAAACACTTTTAAATGTTTATAAAATGTTTTAAACTCATTTAAACAATATTTTTCATACATATATTTATACAGATATGAATTCTTATTAAATTAACTATGCTTACTAACCATTTTTCTTATCGTTTATCAAACCGAGTTATCATCCATATCACAAACATATAATCAACCGCAATATCAACCAAGTTATCATCCACATCACAAACATATAATCAACCAAAAGATCAACCAAGTTATCATCCATATCACAAACAAATAATCAACCATAATATCAACCAAATTATCATCCATTAAATCATCCAACATATACTAAAGTTTTCATGTTATTAACATGAAATATTTTTAGAAATTAGTAACTTTGAATATGTGTACTCACCTTTAACCAAATGGATTAACTTCCTACCAACATTCATTTATTTCAATGCTTCACTAAATTTTTTTTCAACTTCAACCAACATTGGAAAAATCGGTAAAGCTTCTACAACACCTTGAATTTGCTTCTAGCTCCTTGGAATGAAATTGACGGCACTTCCTTCTCTTTTTCTTTCTCCGAAGCTTCACGACTTACTCCTCCTCTTCCATAGGTTCGGCCCCCTCCTATTCCACTCCTTCCTCCATCATTTTTCATTTCTTATATGTTAAACCATGTTTTAATGATATTCCAAGGTTTTTGGCAAAGTTTGGTTGTGTTTGAAGTTTATTTGATATGATTTTGAAAAAGATAGCAAGGAAAAGAGAGAAGAAGAAGCCACTAAAGAGAGCTTCAAAGAGGAAGAAGGTAGAAATGGTGTGAAAAAAGTGAGAAAGTGTTTGGTATTTATAGAAAAAAAGAAAGTGGTAAGTTACCAAAATATCTCTTTGCCAAATTACCAAAATAACCTTACTTCTTAAGTAACCTTATTTTTTTTTCAACACCTAACATCACATTTCAAATCATTACTTTATATCATTTTCACTTAGATATTAAGTAAAAAAGTAATAATTATATTCCTTTGATTTGATGTTTTACTTTTTGACTTTTGTACTTTTTTATGCTTACTTTTTGTTAATTATATTCTAGAATTTTCTACGTATGTTTAGTAAATATAAACTTGATTAATGAATTAATTAATACTTATATGATTTGAATATATGTTTCTATATACGAAAATAAAGGTGCGACGACATTGCGACAACTTTTAATCAACAAAACATTGATTTCCGACAAAATATTATACGGTCATATTTTGACGTTTTAGTTAAACTATTTATTTAAAATAAAAATTGTATAATGTTATTTAAAAATATGAATATCCATAAATTAATTAAAATAATTTATTTAACTATTGAAACTTACTTTTCTGAAATCAAAATATTGTCACTTTTGTCGATATAGGCAAATGTTATAATTTTTATGTACACTTCTCTTTCCAAATCCAATCTAATATTGTTGAAATCACATAACATTACATATTTTATATTTAAAATCACTTTAAATAGTATATTTTAAAGTGGTCAAATTCAGGGTCGTTACATTCTCCCCTACTTAAAAGAATTTCGTCCTCAAAATTACTCAAAACAAAAGTTTTCCCAAAACATTTATCTTTAAACTTATTTCCATACAACATACAAAATCATCTATATGAAATATCTTATTCGATCTCCTATTCGAATACACAACTTTATTTCTAAACTAGTATCGATCCTCTGATCCTCTAATGCGGACTCTGATCAAGCTTGTAGATCAAAAACCTTTGCTTTCCTTGCATAGTTCTCAACTACGATAGAAAACTCAAGTACCTAATCACAAAACCTCATCAATATTCACCGCTGTAAACACCTTAAGTCCCAAACGTGAATCTTAGATCAAAATTTATGCGACGAAATAATCTACACATAATATATGTGTTTATTTAACTTTCAAAAATTTTCGTGAAACTTTTATCTTAAGTTCAAGCATTTTATAAAGGTGCTTGTTTACATAATCCCATCAATTATTTATTTCAAAATATTTTTATTAAAGGAAAATATTCCAAAGGAACAATTTTTCACTCAAAGGTTAATTTATCTTTAGTTTAAACAATTTTTTAAATATTACTTATCAATTAATGATTCACATTATCTCTTTAACCTAAGAAAATCATATAGATCGAGTCACTCTAAAATAATACCAGGGAATTGGGTGCTATGAATATTATCATATATCCTCTTAGCAAGAAGAGTAATACTTAAGAGAAGTGTTTACCATCCGAACACATCTCTTGTTCATTTTTAGTTTATTTTGGAGCCATTCGTATTAGTTATCATAAAAAACCCTTTTTTTATTTAGAATAATACCATTTTCAAAATCCTTTAGAGATTACTTTTGTTTATAAAACCTATTTATAAATTCTTTTTATAAAGTCATCTTATATTAATTAACTTCATTTAAATTTCCACAATTATTTTAATCGAATTTAAATTCTCATTCTATTTTAATTTATCTTTCACATAATTGTTTTCTATTTATTAAATAGATTTTTATCTTATATGTTTATTTTTTAAACAAATCTTATTCTCAAACACCTTATAGTCAAATTGTGAAACTTAATTCACAAGGTATTTGTACCTAAACTTTTAAATCAAACATGATCAATTTATGATATTAACTTAACATTATCATTTCTTTATTTGTTATTTTGGAATAAGTATTAAAGATCTTAATAACCTTGTCAAGTTTCTTACTTATCGATTATCTTTATGAAATATCTTATAGTCAAACTGTGAAATTCTAATCACAAGGTGTTCATATTTAAATTTCACTAACCTTGATCATTCATTTATAACTAAATAACCTTTCAAAATATATACTTTATATTCAAAATATATTCCTAGGTAAAATTATTTCATTTACCAATTTTTCAAAATCAGTATGTTGGTTCGCCTTGTTTAAATGTTTAGGAACCCTCATCGATAACGGTGATCAGGCGCATCGATCAGAATCCACAAACCACTCAACAAATAAATCAACACAAAATGATTTATTAGTCATTAAAAAATATGCACTCATATATAATACACTCAAACTCATTCTGGGGTGTTACTAACCCTATCTCTAATGAGTTACTCATCCTAGGGTATTACTAACCCTATATCTGATGAGTATTTACCCCCAACAAAGCTAAGGTTTTCGCTTAACCTTCAGCTCCGATACCACGCTATGACGACCCAAAATCGACATTCTCTGAATCCGACAATAAATCACACATGTCTGACCAAGAGTGAACCAATTGTTGATAATCATGAGAAAAAAAGAGAAGGTGAGAAGAAAGATAGAAGAAAAAAGAAGAGAAGAAGAAGAAAGAAGGGAGAAGCCAAACAAAAACAATATAGAATCTCACATTGCAGCGGAATAACGTATAATATAGATCAATAATCTTTACAAAGAGAAACTGTAATATATATAAGACAATATCAGACTACACAGTGAGTAATCATCAGCTTGGACAGTTATAATGACATGTCCTCAAAAATGCTGATAATTTACAACACAACAATGCAAGGCAATGCAGCGGAATAATAAACAAATATGTGTATGACATGAAGATCTCCAACCCGCCTGTTGAAGCTCCAAAAGCAACAAATCTGAACCGGTAGATATACTCGGTCTAACCCGAGCATTGAAACGGAAGAATGCCCAGATCAATCTTGTAAACAAGCGTGAGAAAGCACATCTCAACTGAAATTGTAAAGTTACCAAAACTTTTCCTTTATCAAAACAAAAAGTATCTCGTAAAACTGAGTCGCAAATAAATATCAACAAGGTTCTTACCATACAATAACCAAAACATATCATATCACATTCTCTTATATTATAATAGTGTCTATTGCACACAAATAATATTAAAATAGTTGAAATGGTTACATTATTAAATTCCAGCGTACACCTTGTAATAAAAGGCTTTCTACAATAGAAAATGGCATGCACGTATTGGATTTTGGATTTCCATACAAATGACTAGGTGAATGGACTACCTTTTCGAAATTCGGTACACCTCTAGAGGGATGTATCTAGGGCCAGATTCTGGGCACATAAACCAACACAAGATCGGCCTACCCCTTCTTGGATAGTACCGAATACGTCATCACTCTGGTCGTTACCGACCTAAAATCCATGGCCACAAGCATACACAACAATGATTAGATACACAACGTCATAGTGTGTAAAGATATATCTAGAAGAGTGATGACATCTCCTAATTGGGAGCGACCCATTTAGCCTTGCTACTTCTATCCCTGTTTTAGTCATTTTTCGGGGAGTGAGGCCAAAGAGGTATCGATTACCTTTTACATAACACATCACATATCACATCACTTTGAATGCCACATTGCCATTTCCATTGAATACTAATTTCCTTCCATGAAAATACAACTACGTCTTAGGAGGGTGTTAAGCTAAGAGAAGGTTTCTTCTCCGCCACTACATTATGTGCGTTTATAAAAAGCAATGTATGTAATCATTGAAATGCAATGTCAAACACTCGTCCATATAAGTTGTCCAGGAACAGGAAAAACCGAAGGTACTTCCCTACCACATCCTGTCGGGAAATACCTAGGATTAGTAGCGAATAGTCCCTACACTAGATATTTCATAACGAAGAGACTATTGCTACTATATGTATATTGGGATTTTAACCCTAAACGATCAACAAGCAGTCCTTCACTATGAAAATCCTAAATATAAATATCATCGACCAACCTACATAACCGTTGCATATATGTTGGTCCGAAGTGGTTTTCAGAAAAATCTGATCCTAGTCTCTTCGCACCAACAATGCAAAAGCGTATCTTAACTTCACACAGAAACTAAGTTTTATAGAGTTATCGCGTCTCCAACTTTCAAATTGATGTCCTTCGGCCAAGAAGGTAGCTCGATAGATTGGAATAATTACTTCGCACTATACGAATCAACATTCTCAACACAAACGATTATCAAGCCTACACAGTCAGCTATGTACTACGTGTATGACTAATTAGTTTCTACATCAAGTTGGAAAACTAAATTGGCCAAATCCGATAGTCGGTTATTTAACTATCAAAGCAACAAACAAATTCTAGCACTTAAGTAATCACTAGGCTTGATTTCGTTTATGATTCAAAACACTTCCCAATTATTCACTTCAAAATATCTTTAAAAAGATGATATTCACAACCATTTCACTTATTGGATATTTGGAAAATATTTTCACATACTTATTTTCATAATAAGTAAATTCACAACTTATTTTATTTTCAAACCATTTAAGCTCCATTTTTATAATATCACTTTCCAAAATATTCATCTTATTTAAAGGATTATTCACTGTCCAAAATCGTGAATATAATTCTCTTACCAAATTCATTACTTCTACAATTTAATTTAAAGGACTATTCAATGTCCAAAATCGTGAACATAACTCCCATACAAAATTCATTACTTCTACACATTTAATTTTAAGGATCTTCACTGTCCAAAATCATGAATATAATTACTTTAAGAAACTTACATATTTAACATATCAAATTAAATTGATTTCTCATTTATAAAATAGTGTTTATGAATTCTATTTATAATTTAAAAACACTCCCATATATATCTCATTTATATGTCCAAATCTGATTATAAGTTAATTTATTTATATATCTCTTACTTAATAATTCATTCTTTTCAAATCTCTTTATTTACAAAATCGATTATAAATTCGTTTCTAAATTTCACTTGTAAATCCATATATAAATTCACTTACAATTATATTTCTAATATTTATAAAACGCCTTTTATAATTCCGTTACTTTTATTTATAAAGTATCAATTTTATAAATCTTATGTATAAATCATTTATAATAAATTCAAAGGATTTCTTTCTTTTCTTTTATCTTGGAAAGACTTAATTACGATCTTTAGAGTTTCTGGACTTTCCTTTCGATCTGTTCCACCCATCGTCTAAAAGATAAAATGAAAGCCAGGTAGTTTAGGGCATTGGTTGCTCCATTCCTAACCTTAGTTATAAACCTTGTTTTACCATTTAGATCTCACAAGGGGGACAAATGTCTAGTCTTTTCCGCATACATCTTTCATTTTTAGAAATGATTTATAACTCCAAATCATTATTTATAACACTTATCCATTTATTTAACCATTCCCTAAATCCTTTAAATTACCCTAAGAATATTCTATTAATTATTTAAAAACCTTTACAACAGATATGAAAAAGAATGGTGGTGCTAAAACTATATTTCAAAGGTTATTGAAAACGTGCTGCAAAAAAGTACTACGGAAAGTGCTTTTTAAAGCTAATTGATTAAAACGACATTTTATTATTTGAAAATCTATTTTCTTATATATATCATTTTTAAAACATTTTAAAAGATTTATAAGATTTGTTTCATATTTTTAAACAATTTCAAAACATCATTTTCAAAGAAATCCAGTTTTGGATTCCGAACCAGAAAACCGCGATTTTTCCAAAAACTTGTTTTACTTATATCTTAAAATCTACTTATCGAAATCTCAATTTTCTTTGTTAGCTGGGAAATTTTTGGATATAATAGTTTTTAAAATTCTTATCTCTAAGAATTTCGAGCTATATTTCACTTTGTACACTCATTTAACTTTTATGGTGTGAAATCACGAACTACCATTACGTGATGCGCCTATTTTTGACTAAATTTTCAATTTCTTCTCAAACTTCATTGAAACACTTTTAAATGTTTATAAAACATTTCTAAATCATTTTAAATCATTTTAAAAAATATTTTTCATACACATGTTTATATGGATATGATTTTTTTTAAATTAACTATGCTTACTAACCATTTTTCTTACCATTTATCAAACCGAGTTATCATCCATATCACAAACATATAATCAACCGTAATATCAACCTAGTTATCATCCATATCACAAACATATAGTCAACCATAATATCCATCAAATTATCATCCAAATCACAAACATGTAATCAACCATAATATCAACCAAGTGATCATCCATTAAATCATCCAACATATATTGAAGTTTTCATGTTATTAACTAGAAATATTTTTAGAAATTAGTAACTTTTAATATGTGTACTCATCTTTAACCAGATTGATTAAATTCCTACCAACATTCATTTAATCCAACACTTCACTATTTTTTTCAACTTCAACAAACATCGGAAAAATTGACAGAGCTTCCACAGCACCTTGAATTTGCTCCTAGCTCCTTGAAATGAAATCGATGGCTTTTCCTTCTCTTTTTCTTGCTCTGGAGCTTCATGACCTACTCCTCTCGCCCCCTCTTATTCCACTCAATCCTCCATCATTTCTTCACTTCTTAGATGCTAAACCATGTTTTAGTACTATTCTAAGGTCTTTGGCAAAGTTTGGTTGTGTTTGGAGTTTATTTGATATGATTTTAAAAAAGTTAGTAAGGAAAAGAGAGAAGAAGAAGCCATTAAAGAGAGATTCAAGGAGGAGGAAGAAGAAGGTATAAATAGTGTGAAAAAAATAAGAAAGTGGTTGGTATTTATAGAAAAAAATGAAGTGGTATGTTACCAAAATATCCCTTTACCAAATTACCAAAATAAACTTACTTGTTTCTTAAGCGACCTTATTTTTTTTCAACACTTAACATCACATTTCAAATCATTACTTTATATCATTTACACTTAGATATTAAGTAAAGAAAATAATAATTATGTTTCATTGATTTGATGTTTTGCCTTTTGACTTTTGTACTTTTTTGTCTTTTTATGCTTACTTTTTGTTAATTATATTCTAGAATTTTCTAAGTATGTTTAGTAAAAGTAAACTTGATTAGTGAATTAATTTAATACTTGTACTATATGAATATATGTTTCTATATAAGAAAATAAAGGTGCGACAACTTTTAATCGAAAAATGTTGATTTCCAACAAAATGTTTTACGGTCATATTTTGACATTTTAGTTAAACTATTTATTTAAAATAAAAAAAATTATATAATGTTATTTAAAAATATAAACCACCATAAATTAATTAAAATAATTTATTTAAATATTGAAACTTGCTTTTTTGAAATCAACATTTTGTGACTTTTGTCGATATAGGTAAACGTAACTATTTTTATGTACACTTCTCTTTCCAAATCCAGTCTAATATTGTTTGAATCACATAACATTACATATTTTATATCTAAAATCACTTTAAATGGTATATTTTAAAGTGGTTAAATTTTGGATCGTTGCATTCTCCCCTACTTAAAAGAATTTCGTCCTCAAAATTACTCAAAACAAAAGTTTGCCCAAAACATTTACCTTTAAACTTGTTTCCATACAATATACAAAAATCATCTGTATGGAATATATTATTCGATTTCCTATTCGAATACTTTATATCCGAGCTAGTATCAATCCCAAGATCCTCTGGTTCGGACTCTGATCAGGCTTCTAGATCAAAAACCTTTGCTTTCCTTGCATAGTTCTCGACTATGATAGAAAACTCAAGTACCTAACCACAAACCCTCGTCGATGTACACCGTCAAGAATCAAGTGATAAATCCTATTTCGGACTAGTGTTAACACCTTAAAGTCCTAAACTTGAATCTTAAATCAAAATTTGTGAGACGAAATGATCTACACATAATATATGTATTTATTAACTTTCAAAAACTTTTCATAAAACTTTTATCTTAAGTTCAAACTTTTTATAAAGGTGCTTCTTTATATAATCCCATGAATTATTTATTTCCAAATATTTTTATTAAAGGAAAAATTCCAAAGTAACCATTTTTCACTCAAAAATTAATTTATCTTTAATTTAAACAATTTTATAAACATTACTTTTCAATATATCAATTAATGATTCACATTATCTCTTTAACTTAAGAAAATTATATAGATCGAGTAACTCCAAAATAATATCAGGGAACTGAGTGCTACCAATAGTATCATATATCCTATTAGCAAGAAGAGTAATACTTAAGAGATGTGTTTACCATCCGAACATCTCTCCTGCGCATTTTTAGTTTATTTTCTAGCCATTCATATTAGTTATCATTAAATACCTTTTTTTATTTAAAATAATACCATTTTTAAAATCCTTTAGAGATTTCTTTTGTTTGTAAAACCTATTTTATAAAATCATCTTATATGAACTATGATTAGAAACTGTGATTACTGTAACCATATTAGCAAGTATGTACATACATATATGTATGTATATATGTGTATGATTTTTATGCCTATCCACTTGGTCGGCTTGATGTCTCCACGGTGTCGAGTTTTGTGGTTTGATGCACTTCTCGTTGTGAGCCTGGCTTGTGATTATTCATGTAGTCTTGTCTGGTCTGGTCTTTTGATCAAGTTCACCATTTTGAGTCTTGTTCCACTAGCTTGTACATTGCTGGTGTGTTGCTTTCTGAACTAAATTGCTATGTCTTTTGTTTTATATGTTTGTCACTGTATATATGCTTGTATACATATATGAACATGCATGTGTATATGTATCTGTGATCAAAATTTTGCATTCATGTTAGTGTTGACCATTTCTTTGATTAGAGTTTTGTATTGCTGGTTCTGGTTCCATGTTTTCATGTACATTTTTGTTGAGCCTTCATGTGTGTGTATTTTACTTCGTACCTTGACTTGTGCCTTTGTACATTTGCATATGAACTTGGTTCTGTCTTGTGTGGTTCCACTTGAATAGCTTCGAGTTAAATCGTCCATTTGCATGACTTTGTTGTATATCTGGACTTGGAGTCCCTTGCATTTTCCTTGTACTAGTTGTCACATGCATGCATGCATGTCTAGTGGTTTAGTTATGAAGTCATGTTCTATTCTGGTTCATCTTTTGTGTGCCAGTATGTTATTGTAAACTGATTTACATGTTGCATGAATGTGACTTTGCTGTTGCATATTTCCAGCCTAGTTGCTTTATACATGGTCTCATTATCCATGTTTTGTTGCACTACATCAATCCATTTGAATTCTTGTTGCCCATATTGTCATGTGATCTGGTGGCTTGTTCCATTTGGTGGTCTGACTTGTTTTTAGGTGCTTGTTGCATTTTGAGTATTGTCTACTTGAGGCCAGACTTGTTGTATTGTTGACCTGATTGTTGCTTTTCTAATTTTGGTTTATTTTGATCTTGATGAGTCTGATTCCATTTGCTTCATGTCAAGTGTATTGAAATTGTGTATCACCATATATGTACATAGATACATATGTATGTGTGTGTATATGTATTATTGATCATGTTGTAGACATTGTGTTGTGTGACGATATCTATTTTGATCTGGCTGCTGTATGCTCTTTTTGCATATGATCTCCATTGAAGTCTTTGTATTGCTTCATGGTTATTGCTCTTTATACATTTGTAGTCTAGACTTGTTGTTTTGAATCTTTGAGCCTGTTCATGTTGTTATGTGTTTGTATATGAACTTGTTGTTGCATACGTACTGTCTGGTTTTGTGTTGCAATGTTGATTTGTGTGCACCTGAGTTGAATCCAGCTTCGTCTTGGGTTTGACCTTGTGCTCACCTATCCCTGCAGTTTTAACGCGCAAGTGCATATCGGTGTGCACAGCCTTGTGGCATGTACAGTGATACACTGTGCATGTCAAAAGCTGCTCTTGTAGATGAATTCAAAAGAAATAAATGACGAACAAACCAAATAATTGAGGCAAATAACATTTTCAAAACATACACTTCATTGTACACTGCAAAAATATTTCTTTTTTCAACTTTACCAGGTCAGTGTTTATTTTACAGATAATTCAGATGCTGGATACAAACTAGAATAGAGTTGAAAAACAAATACGAGTGAATGAGTGATATGTAGTGAGATGATAAATCGTAAAATGAAATTTGTGATGTAATCAAAATTGTAATGTAACTGAAAAATGTATATATGTAGTGAGGGCTCAGATTTGTACTATTTGGATTTGTAATAAAATATTTGTTTGAATATGAATTCTATGTTATTTATTTTATTCATCAAATATTTATTTAATTATGTGAAAAACAAAATGGTACAATTAAAAATACATTTAAATGAATATATATGTTTATTATCATCAAACAAAAATCATATACTGGCATATTCAACAATCACCCCTTTTGATGATAACAAACATATAATTTAGACATTGAACTTATTAAATGTATTTGGTCATTGGTGAACTCTATTTGCTCCTACTATTTGAATTCTCCCTCTCTACAACAAAGCTTCCCCTTCATGTATGCATGAAAATAAATAAAAATATGCAAATGAACCTAGATGGTAATATGTAAATAAAAAATAAAATATTTGACTTTTATTTGCCAAGATCTTAACTTTTCTCTCCCCTTTTTATTATCAACAAAAGAGTAATAGTGTTAGAAAAATAGATATAAAGTGATAGATGTTAATACAACATCAATACCCAATCGAGTATAAATATTAAATTACAATAAAAAATCATAAGTACTCTGTTTGGCGCATATTATACTTTAGAGTGATAGGGGTGCTGTCGGCATATAAAACCATATAGTTATGTATATTTGTGGTATATTTATATCAGGAATTTGAATACTAACTAACCATGCATAATCGTTAGGACTTTTAAATGAGGGTAGTATTCCCAATTTAAAAAAAACGAATTTCATGTATCTTCTAACCACGCATAACCTTGAGGATTTTAAATGGATTAGAATCAACTCGTCTATTTAATAATCAATTTTGATATGTATTCTATACATGCATAACCATAAGGACTTTTAAATGAGCATGAAAGCACATAAATAAATATTCCAAGTAATTCACCCTTGCATAACCGTGAGTACTTTTAAATGAGAGTGAATACTTTGGATGTTTTTATTGCTTATAAAAAAGTGAATAATTTCCCGTTTAAAATACCATATTTTGACATACTATATTGGATTTTAATGAGTGATGGTCGTTAGAAATATAATAGAAACAGAGATGGTCATTGAATTTTTACCAACAAAAGTTATTATAGATCCTGTTTAAATTATTAAAGAAATTTACTAAATATACTGCCTCAAGTCATAATATATGATTAATATCAACATTCATCACTTTTTCAATCGCAATTTATCTTTTCGATAATCAATAGGAAGTCATATTAGTTAATGTAGTCATTTTAGATCAAATCCAAAAATAAGTATAAAATCAAATTTTCTAAAATGCCTAATTTGAAATGAAGTCAACAAAAACTATTTTCTGGAAGGGTTTAAAAAAATGTCAGCTAATTGAATATCAATTGAAATGAAAAATATGCATATATTTTCTTTGAAAATGATGCAATTAATGAATGTCTCAACATAAAACCTCTTCCACTGGTACTTTTTCTATCAACTAGGCTACCAGTGTAATCTGCATTGAATTCCCCTTTGACTCAAGGTTATCATTAGATATCATAGACCAAATCGTGCAGTGTGCAACAAATACCTTCAAATCCTTTTTATAGCTTTTAAATGAAATTCTTTTGGATTTGAATTGATACGGTGCAAATAAATAAACGATGAACATAATGTCAAGTCTAGAGTCGATAAAGTAAACAAATATATCCACGTGTCTTGAGTAATCATCAATCAATACAAAACATCTCTTATCACCTAACTTTGCAATATAGTGAGTCCAAGCAAACAAATAGTTCAAGGATAAAAAGATGATTGGTTAACATTTTTGCACAAATTAGAATCAAAATCAGCATATATTTCCTTATCACATAACTGCCTGATTTATATCAGATTATGGTGCATATTTTCAACATTTAATATAACGTTCGAGATAAATGTACTGTTACCTATTTTACCTTTACGATAATTTTTCGTCACTACTGATTGTGATTCTGCCACCTTTATACTAAACTAAGGAACTTTGATTTGTCGCCCTTCGTGTGTCTAGAACAGCCAGAATCTAGATAACACTTTTATTGTTCCTTAGCTTGCTACCATACCTACACGAGGAAAGATTTTTGTAACCTATTTATTTTTATAGGTCCACGGTTGTTAGTGACAAAAGATTTTAAAAAATATGTTTGTGTAGACCCAAGACAATTTATTTTTGTTCCTTTCAGCACCCAGATTTGTTTGACTTTAAGGAATTTTACTTTTGCGCATTTGGAAACCCAAATTTGAATGGTTTTCACATGTTTGGGTCTATACCAGCAATTGTTGTGATTATGTCCAAATTTTCTACAAATCGTGCACTTGGAATTGACTTTATTAATTTCGCTTCTAACATGTTCAGATTGAGTATACTCAAGTCCTTGTCTAATAGTATTGATAGTTTGTTTCCCTAATAATATATTTAGCAACCTTTCACCTTTAGAAATTTTTTCTAAAGTTGTAAACAATTGTTGGACTTATGTTTTGATAGATTAATTTTCATTCAATAATAGAGTGCATTTTTAGTAGAATTTTCTTTCCTAGTATTTTCACTTTCTTTCAAAATCAAAATTTCATTTTCAAGCATTTTATTTTTTTTGATTTTTTATTTCTTCTTCAAATGATAGACACTTATCACACTTAGGGCTCTTGTTTTGATAGTTTTTAACCAAATGATTAAGATGTTTATTTAATTCTATCAAACTATCTCTTTATGATTCAGTTTTAGCATACTTCTCCCTAAATCTTTCAAAATAGCCATTTACTTCATGAAAATATATAAGTAATTCCGAATGTATAAGTTTTGATACCTCGCTTGGCTCGTCATCAGCACTGTCAGTTGTTTCTCCTTAAAGGAATAAATTTTCTTTTCCACTCTCACTGCCAGTGCTTTTATTAGCTTCATCAGTTTCATCCCAAATAGCTGCAAAACTTCTCCTTTTCAGTTTCTTTTCTTGGCTGAGCCGATTTCGAGGATAATTTGGCTTGATATGACCGGGTTTATTACAGTTGTGACAGATGATCTCCTGCTCTTCTAGGTTATCTAGAACTTTGACTTTCTACTTTTCAGTTATTGATTTGGTGCTGGATTTCCATACTTATGATTCCACCTTTTGAATGTCTTTATTATAAGCGCCTGTTCTGCTGCACCATCATCACCATCACTTTAAGTTGTTCCTTTGAGAGCTATTGATTTCATTCACGTATCACCTCCTTCGCGTTCTTCCTTGAATTTGATTTCTAGCTCATAAGTGGTGAGCTTTCCGATAAGTTCTTCAACTTTGATTTGTTTTAGATCTTTTGATTCTTGAACAGCAGTAACTTTCGCTTTAAAATTTCGTGGAAGGACTCTGATGATTTTTAGGACTATTTCCAATTCTATGTATGGTTTTCCAAGAGCTTTTGATTTGTATACAAGATTAGAAAGTCATCCATACATCTCTTTGACATTCACATCCTTGGCCATTCTAAAGTTTTCGTATTCGCTACTAAGCATGGCAAGGTGAGATTCTTTGACTTGAGAGGTTCCTTCATGAGTCACTTCTAGTGTATGTCAGATTTCCTATGCAGTTAGACAATGTGAGACATGATTAAATTCAATTTGATCTAATGAATAAATAATAGAATTCATAGCTTTATCATTAGCATTCTTTAATTTATTTTCAAGATCACTCCATCCATCCATCCATCAGTTTTTCAATTTCTTGATTATCTACCACAATAGTTGATGTCCTATATCCTGTCTCAACAATATTCCATGCATCTATGGTTTCTAGAAAAAAATTTATTTTATTTTTCCAGTAAGCATATTCTCCATTGAACATGGGTGGTCTAACTACTAACTGATCCTCGGCAAAAGCATTATTAAAAGAAGCCACTTAACTTTCAAAATAAAAATTGGTTTTATTCATAGCTCTGATGCCACTTGTAGGATAATTTTACCCCAGAGGGGGGTTAATAGAATATATAAAATAATTGCAGCACAGATAATAGCAGAACAATAAAAGAGAAATAGAACAACACAGATTTACCGAGCTTCGGCAAAACCCTGCCTACGTGCTGCCCTTAAGGTTTCTACTAGTAATTAAGTGTCAGACGCTTACACATGTAAACTTGCGACACCTACTAATGACTAATCTAACCCTATGCTCAAAACCGTGTCACAACTCAGCCATTGAGTTGCGAATTCTCGAACTACACCACCGTAGTTCATAACCTAGTCACACGATTAGAGAGTTACATAGTTTTAAAAAAGAAAATTACAAATGAAAATAAAACTTAAAACAAGAAAATAAAACCCCAAAGCCTATAAATAAAACTTAAGCTCAACATTAAAAATAAAATAGAGCTGGCCCACTAAAATACAAAGACGTCTTCTTTTCCCTTTCCGTGGAATATCCGGCCGATCCTTCTATGCTTTGTGAAATCAATGTCTACCTCCTTTGCTCGCGAATACTAGGGCTTTGTGATTGAATTGAAGCGCCACTTATTATCGATCGATCGGGGAATTAATATACTTCGATTGGCTTCGTCAATCGTCTCTTTAGCTGATTATTGCTTATGGTCGCTTCTCTGTTGAGTTTAAATACTGGTATGTGATTTTCCTTTTCGATTTATGATTATGCTTGACTCGATTTTGCTTTCGAACTCTATTTCGATTCGGGTTATTTATTTTTGATTTTCTTCGGTGAATTTCCCTTGTATTTGCTTGAACTTGAATCACATAATTGCCGATGATGATGTAGGAATTTATAGGGATTAAAAACCCTAAATTTATGTTCGTATATTTAAATTTGAATTGTTCATGATTTTTTCACTTGCATCGATTTACTATGCTCGGCCCTTGATTATTAGTTGAATGCTTGTGATAACTTCTAACTGGTTCATTTATTTACACATCGCCAATAAATTTTTACTTGCTTGAGTCGGTTCCTTCTTTTCTTTGATGCATTTGAATTTTGGGTTTCATAGTTTTCTGCTATGACTTTGGCATCGTGAATTTTTGAGATAAACTTGACTTCGACTTGTTCAATTCCTTTCTGCTATGACTTGTTCATTTTGAAATTCACTGCAACGTTATTTGAACTATGACTAGCAATTGTGATTACTGTAACCATATAAGCAAGTATATACATACATGTATGTATGTATATATGTGTATGATTTTTATGCCTATCCACTTGGTCGGCTTGATGTCTCTACTGTATTGAGTTTTATGGTTTGATGTACTTCTCGTTGTGAGCCTGGCCAGTGATTATTCATGTAGTCTTGTCTGGTCTGGTCTGGTCTGTCGATCAAGTTCACCACTTTAAGTCTTGTTCCACTGGCTTGTACATTACTGGTGTGTTGCTTTCCGAACTAAATTTCTGTGTCTTCTATTTCATATGTTTATCACTACATATATGCATGTATACATGTATGAACATGCATGTATATATGTATCTGTGATGAAAACTTTGCATTCATGTTAGTGTTGACCATTTCTTTTATCAGAGTCTTGTATTTCTGGTTCTGGTTCCATGTTTGCATGTACATTTTTGTTGAGCCTTCATGTGTACGTATTTTACTTCTTGCCTCGACTTGTGCCTTTGTACATTTGCATATGAACTTGGTTCTGTCTTGTGTGGTTCTACTTGAATAGCTTCGAGTTAAATCGTCCAGTTGCATGTCTCTATTATATATCTGGACTTGGAGTCTATTGCATTTGACATGTACTAGTTGCCACATGTATGCATACATGTCTATTGGTTCAGTTGTGAAGTCTTGTTTTGTTTTTGTCCCATTGTGTGTCTCTGGTCCAGTTCATTTTTGTGTGCTTGCATATCATTGTGAACTGGTTTACATGTTGTATGAATGTGACTTTGCTATTGCATATTTCCAGTCCGGTTGCTTATATATGGTTGCAATGTCAATGGTTTGTTGCACTACATCTATCAATTTGAAGTCTTGCTACCCATATTGTCATGTGATTTGGTGCCTTGTTCCATTTGGTGGTCCAACTTATTTTCAAGTGCTTGTTGCATTTTGAGTATTGTCTAGTTGAGGTTAGACTTGTTGTGTTGTTGACCTGGTTGTTGCTTTTCTGGTTTTGGTTTATTTTGATCTTGATGAGTCTGATTCTAGTTGCTTCATGTCTAGTGTATTGAACTTGTGTATCACCATATATGTACATACATACATATGTATGTGTGTGTATATGTGTTGTTGATCATGCCACAGACATTGTGTTGTGTGACCATATCTATTTTTATATGTCTACTGTGTGGTCTTGTTGCATATGATCTCCCTTAAAGTCTTCGTATCGCTTCATGGTTGTTGCTCTTTATCCATTTGCAGTCTGGACGTGTTGTTTTGATTCTTTGAGCTTATTCATGTTGTTATGTGGTTGTACATGAACTTGTTGTTGCATACATATTGTCTGGTTTTGTGTTGCAATGTTGATTTGCGTGCACCTGAGTTGAATCCAACTTTGGCTTGGGTTTGACCATATGATCACCTGTCCCTGTAGTTTCAACACGCAAGTGTACATCGATGCGCACAGCCTTGTAGCATGTGCAGTGATACACTTTGCATGTCATAAGCTGTTCGTGTAGATGAATTCAAAAGAAATAAATGATGAACAACCCAAATAACTGAGGCAAAATAACATTTTCAAAACACACACTTCATTGTACACTGCATAAATATTACTTTTTCAATTTTACCGCTTCAGTGTTTATTTTGTAGATAATTCAGATGCTAGATACAAACTGGAATAGAGTTGAAGAACAAATACGAGTGAATGAGTGATATGTAGTGAGCTGATAAATTGTAAAATGAAATTTGTGACGTAATCGAAATTGTAATGTAACTGAAAAATGTATATATGTAGTGAGAGCTCAGATTGGATTTGTAATAAAATATTTGTTCGAATAAAACATTTGTTTGAATATGAATTCTGTGTTATTTATTCTATTCATCAAATATTTATTTAATTATGTGAAAAATAAAATAGTACAATAACAAATACACTTAAATGAATATATATATATGACCATCAAACAAAAACCATATACTAGCATATTCAACATATATCAAATTGAGTTTTATCTATTTTCTATAAAATATTTACATAATATATATATATATATATGTGTGTGTGTGTGTGTGTGTGTGTGTGTAAGTATTTTATACTTATTCTAATTATGGTATATTCATCAAATGATGAATAAAAATATATAGTTGAATAATAAATGAATTTATAGAATTTAAACTAAGAAGTTTGAAAGTGTATACATATATATATATATTTTAGAAACCAATTCCTATATGGTAAATTAATATTATTTACTTCCAAACTATGGACCCTTACTGAATTTTATTGTGTTCAGCTTTTGGCTAATTATATATCGTTCCGGTATTTCTTTGATGATTATTGGAATTATTACTTTTGATCAATTTATGCTTTCATTTATATTCTTACGAAATTTCATGCTTTTCTATGCGACAAAGAATTTTAATAAACGATTGAACTATAAGATTGGTATGGGACATTTCGTCCAATTCCTTTATTTATTACTATAATTTGTTAATAGAGTTTTAGTGGAAATTACTAGCTTTTAGTAAATACTTGAATTTACTTTCTGTTATGGGACAGTTAGCTAAATTCTTGTAATTACTGGAGTGACAGTATTTAACACTTAGAGTTGTATTATCTTAGGATGTTCGGATTTCAGACCGATAGATCCTTGAGAAAAGATGACTCATTTTTCATTGATCTGAGAATCGATACATTTTTAGATTTGGGTAAGCAGATTTCTTTCGAAAGATCTATCATGGTGTAAATATAGCTATCTCTTTCAGAAGGCAGATTTTTACATGCATCGTAGTCTATAGATACTACAACCTATCGGTTTATTTTTTTTATATTTAGACAATGTTTACCACTTTCGGAAGGTAAATTTACGTAAGGCAAATTAGGTACACGGCTGCTCTTTTCTTTGAGTGGTCTCCCTAGTCTGTAGTCTTTTTTGGAAGACTTCCTTTCTATGTAGTGGGTCTCTTCCGGAGGACCATGTGTCACTGTATTAAAATGATATATGACTACCATTATTATTTCATTATTAATGATTATTTCTTTAGAGATTTTAGCAAGGATATTTAGTATCCTTTTGTTTTTCTATGAAGAATTTTGAATTGATTATCACCATATTTTACAGGATAGTCCATTGGAGACTTGATATGTATTTGTGAAATGGTGATTTGTCTTATATGCCTTATTTTGATGATTATTTTTTTTGACATATTTTTGTTATGACTTATTTGGATCGTTATGTCATATTTTAATTCCTGTATATATTGATTTAATACGCATTATTATTGTTTAATTGAATTTGGCATATATATAGTGCTTGGGCATGTTTATTCGATAGGACTTATGATTTAGTCATAAATTTTGTTAACATGCATATATATATATATATATATATATATATATTATTTGAGCATACTTAATCGATATGACTTATTTTTATATGGTTAATTCATATATTCCTGTTATTAGTATCCCACCCTTTTGATATTTAGAGATAGACTGACTCGAGTGTTATTTTGCTCGGTCGGGTCAGGCCGAGACCTTTCAGGTTATTGGTAGACTCTTGGACGATTGGGCTAGTTCGGGAGATATACTATTTGGACTTCTAGTTTATGTCATTTAGCCAATTGGAATTGGTATAGGTGGATTATAGAATTATCACCGGTATATTATTTGAGTCAGTATTCTATGTTGTAGACTCGAAATTTGTATAAGTTATGAAAATTATTATTCCACTGTGATCTGTATATCTCTGATATTTGTTTCATATTTTATTCTGTTCTAAATATTATTAAATCAGCGTGTTTATTACTTTGTATTAATATTGTACATGTCAAATTTAAATTCAGATATTAAATATAAAGGTATAAATGAGGTGTCAGTGTTAATATAAAGGTATATTCACATTCAATCGCCCTTAATAAGCCATATTCGCTGGATTAGCAAACGACGTTGTTTGTAATGTTCTTTGCTAAACTGGGCAGAGCGGTGGGGTCGTTACATTAAAGTAATATTATCATGCGGCGGGCTAAATCTGGGTCTTGACAAGATCCAAGTGCCGACCAGGTACTGGCGGGGCTCATTGGCATAGAGCGGGAGTGCATGCCAGCCCATGGGTTCTCCTGGGTGACAGCCAATCATGTATAGAGTACTAGATGGTCCTAGCTCGAACCAAAGCGCATAGGGCTTGAGGATTTTCCTAGGTGACACGTCGTCTGTCGTTGGATGAGTACAAGTCTTAGCTCGAGCCGAGCACATGGCAGGCTCAAGCACCCTTGTATGAAGATGTGATAGAGCGGTGAGACGAATGGCAAGCACTGCCATTCATAAGAATTTAGTAGATAGAAATTTTAAAAAGTTGACTTATTGGTGCGTTCGCTCTACTTTTGGGCAATCTTCGTATAAATCTAAGTGCCAAGGGACTTGAAGGTTCTTTATGATGATGCACTGCAATAAAGAATAATAGGCAATCCTAGCTTGAACCTAAGTGCTGATAGGCTTGAAGGTTCTTCAAGGTGACATGATGTAATAAGAAGTGACTGGCGGTCCTAGCTTCAACCTAGTCACTAAGTGTCTTGAAGATTCCCGAGGGTGACATGCTACAATAAGAAGTGATGGCGGTCCCCACTTGAACCTATGCACTGATAGGCGTGAAGATTCTCCCGGGTGACATGCTTCAACTATGGGTGGCTGGCGGTCCCAGCTCGAACCTGTATGTTGATGGTTAAGAAGATTCTCCCGGGTGACATACTGTAATAAGGAGCTAGTCCTAGCTTATTTTTATGCATACAGGCTATAATGTTAGACTTCGGCATTGCTCAGGTTAACAGCATCAGTCCTGACAATAGTATCCTATATGATGAATAAGCAACATCACAGGCAAGGAGTACACACCATTTTGGCCATGTATCCAATCATCGGTACACATACTAATCGGAGAGACATCTAATCCATACTCATGGGGAAGTGGGCAGTCCCCGAGCAAGGAATTGAATGCATGGTGATTCAATCTTGCTGAATAGTGTGGTAAACCCCGATATGGAAATGAATTCTCGATAATTCATTCTTACAGATAGACTGCCAGACAAGGTGAACGTGGAGGCTCATATAGTCCTAGGTAGCAATGGTCGGCAATCCCCAAACAAGATGATTGTCACATGATAACTCATACTCATTGGATAGCCTTGGTGAAGGTATTGAATGATGCAAGCCCTGTAGTTTTTGATTTCTTCTTCACAAAACATTATAGGCTCGGAAGTGAACTTGAGAAAGGCACTAGCATGGATGTCTTGGCTTCTTAAGACATGAAAGCGGTCATATAGCTACTTTTGGTTGTCGTTGATGGCAAAGAAGAATCAGAAAACTAATTGGAGACCCAAAAAGGGGTAGCTTTGGGCATAACGGGAGTGCTATGTCTCTAGAATTTTTATATGGGGGTGCTCGGTGGGTGGCCAAGATTGGGTACCCACCCCTGGGTTTTTCCATAAAGTAGGCTAATCGCAAAGTCTTTCTTGAGGTAGATCTCCGAGTGGTTTGGCATAGTCCTCACAAAGGATGCATGCATGGTTGTCATAATTTGGTCCAAAGTAGCAGCAATGTGAGGAGATGACCGAATGCACACAGTAACTAAACTTGATAAGAAACCAAATGAAGATAGTTAGGGAATCTTCTTGGTGACTAGAGGAGGCGATGGAATACTATCAACCATTACCATTATCGATGCTGGATAAGAGGTACCAAGCATAGAAGGAGCTTGCACAAAAGATTGCTAACCACAAGATCAGAAGTTCAGGCCCTCCTTAAAACACCAAAATGTTGATGATATTTTTTGTCAACCTCGAAGTTATGATGGTGCGTTATGAAGAGCAAAGATTACTTACAAATCATTAGGCTTAGTGATGAAAAAATGAGAGGAAAAGAGCATTTAAAGGTAAATAACATAAGAGGTATGGTGGTTCAGTAAAGCTGCCTACGTCCATTGTGAAGTTCACTTACTATATGACTCTATCACATAGGAAACCCAATCGAGTGGAGAAGTCGCCTACATCTACTGTGAAGCTTCCTATATCCACGTCAAAACACAAATGGTTTGACATGCAATTGAGCAGAGGAGCCAATGCGGGCCTAGGTTGGATTTAGGTTATCATCATATATGGGGAATCCAATTAACCTTTCCCATTCGTGACTAGCTTGCAAACAACCAGAACATCCTCGGCCTTGACAAGACTAAGCCAGGCTAAGATACCACGATTAATCTACCTTCTTACTTACGAAAAAATTGAGTAATGGTAGTGTTTCCTCAAGAACCATTTTATGTTAATTTAAAAAAATGGTGTTTTGAATTAAAAGGAAGTTTTGATTTGAAAAAATACAGAAGCTTTGATTTGAAATTGGAAATATTTTGGCAAATGTTTTGATTTGAAGATGTATTAGAACCCTCATCACTGGCAATAGCTGGAAGATTCCTCTTTTGTATTGTGAAGACCATCCTATACCTCTAGCATCCAATATACCTTTATAGGCGCTATAATGGTACCTAGTAGTAGTTGAGCGATAGTCACAATTAAGGTAGCTAAACAATCATGGAACCTATTACATATCTCATAGCAAATCTGATAAAACATAGTAATCGACATAGATAAAAACAGGTGATATAAGAATATAACCATATGAACCATCATAGATTCAGGTCTGATACATTCATACAAAGTGATAATATAGTTTATACAGTCAATAAAAAAACTTACTTATCCATCTTTGAATATAATGTAGCATTGATAAAGCTCCACAACGCTGTTCAGCGGAATAAGTGGATAAAACTCAAATAATAACATACTAGCCTCCTATTTATCCTCTAAATAGCTCCATACAATAATATCAGACCTGCTATCTAGTCTACTCACTTAAGAGTATCCAAGATAATAATAAGCAAAGTATAAAACCCTAAGTCAAAAAATGGATGTGCATAATAAATAATTTCAAGATACTATAAAAGCTAATATAGTATAAGGAACAATGGTCATGAGAAGGCATACATGTCATGTCCCTACATCCAACAAGTTAGCACATAACATACTAAATGTTATGTTATCATCATATAAGGGTATTATGCTAAGTACAATGTGGGTGTTGAAGTATCTATCACATGACATCCATCTCAGTCGCATAGAAATAAATGCAAACATATCATCCATAGCACACATTGAAATCAAAGCAATCAAGGTGATCCAAGAAACATCACAGGGTCTAACACTACCACCCTCCTGATAGATGACATCCCATACCGTAATTGGATTTAATACTTGATACATACATATCCCATAGATACGGCCCTCACTTAGGCAGGCTAGGCCATTCCATGAGGTTGGGTACAGAAGTGAACTTTTTCACATACCCTTGCCCTATAAAACAAGTCAATTAATAAGTTCCTAAGCACAAGACTCTATAGTAGGCCTGTAATAGTCGTTACTTTACATATTAAAGGATCGTGAAATATTATTATTTAAATAATATGCGGTAGTATAACTCTAAAATTTTGCAAAATGACTAAGGGGACATTTTCCACCTTTAAAATTTTTGTCCGGTAGTTTTGACCTAGAAATTATTGAATGTCCAATAACTTCCGATAGGTGTTGAATTAAGGTCTAAAACCACTTCCATTAAATCGAGATGATGGTTTCTCTTTATGAAGATTTGTCATAACTAGAAAAGGACTTACTATTTAGAAGAGATGGTCATTTTAATTTTAGACTGCTACTAGCTAGATTAGTGGGTAATTAGTTATGTCACACTGAAGCCCGCTAACCATGGTGTAATTTTATGTCTAATGTGGATGTAAGACAAATCTAAATCATTTTCCATTTCCTAAAAACAATTCTAAATATCCATTAACTTAGATTTCATCAAAAAGATCCTCATTTTTATGCAAACCTTAGCCTACAATGAAATTAGAAGGGTAATTAGCTGAAGAGGATTCCAGATCTTGTGAGAAATGCAGATTACGGATCTTAATGCTAGGATTAACACTACAGGGGGGCGAATAGTGTTTATAAAGAATTACTAAATCTTTTTGAGTTTATGTTAACTTAGACACAGATGTGTGCAATATACAGACACAGATATGATCACAGAAACAAACACAGATACAGAAATAAAATAAAAAGCAGTAAAGGAAAGAACACACCGGATTTTATACTGGTTCGGAGTTACCCTACATCAAGTCCGGCAACACAAGTATGGATTTTCTTTCAAAAGCAATCTTTACAATTACACCCTCGATTTCAAGGCTACGAGGTACACCCTCCAGAATCACAATCCTCTGGGTAGAGATACTTGATTTTCTGGGCAACAAGTTCACCCACTTGATTTTACGGGCAACAAGTTCACCCAGTTGATTTCCCAAGGCTACAATCACAATGTATCTCGCTTGATTGATTTTCAAGGCCATAATCACACCTTTTCTCGGTTAATAGATTACAAAGAAGTCTATAACTCTGAAATGCACTGAGAACCTTGTTGAGATAGAGATAGAGAATCAAACTAGAAGTAATCGAGTTTGATTCAATGTTGATTTCGGCAGAGTAATGGTAAGAATATGTATTAAGAAATATCGAAGAAGAAGAGGAGTGAAAAAGCAGAAAATCTAATATAAAATTCGTTGAAACTAACCCCTATTTATAGAAGAACAATAGCCATGTCCATTTGTGAAGAGTTATGGCGAATAAACCCTTCTTTTGAAATTTAAATTTTGAACTTAACTGACACTATGTCGACGTGGTCACCATAAGTATGTCGACATCCCAAGGCAATTTTTGATGATTCGATTTTCTTTGAAAATAACCTTTATCTTATATTAAAACTATTTTAAACTTTATAAATATACTTGACTATAGTTAAAATTCATAAGTAAATATAGAGAATAATATATATAGAATTTAACTATAATTTCATATTTAAATCTAAGTATAAATATTTAAAAGTTAAATATATTATATTAAAAGATAGTTTAAAATCAGGAGTAATTTGACTTTGAAATTAAAGATGATTTTGAGGCTAAAATTATTAAAAAGCATGATAGAGGTTTTTGAATCTTTTAAAAGGAAAGTTTTGAAATCATTTTGAAAAAAAGATAATTTTTGTAAAATCATTTGAATAAAAATTAGCCGATACAAAACAATGTTCCACTAGATTTTTCGTAGGTTCCATCCTACTTAGGGTTTCATCCCTTTAACAGGCTCGAAGTGGATTCCATTCCACGAATAAATTGGATTTTAAGATGCCAGTGCTTTTTTAGGAGTTTTAACAAAATTCCTAATTAAAATACTTATCCTTGAATTCTTGAACTCTTGTTAATCTTGATACTCATGAGTCTTCAATCTTGATATCTTGAATCTCTATACTGTACAGTCTTCATTCTTGGTACCTGCATGGTTAAATCCTGCATATACATATATATCTATACTTATAATATTAGAATTTATATTTTATAATCTATTCTAAGGTTGTTGTCATCAAAACCATCATCTCACGGACTAACAATCTCCCCCTTTTTGATGATGACAACCTTTGTTTATAAAATATTACTTCTATCCTAATAACTCCCTCTTAATTTATGCCTAACTACTATATTTTGTACTTCTCCCCCTTTGTCATCAACAAAAAAAACTAACACCAAACTATATAACTCCCCCTCATTCTTGGACTAAAATACTTTCATTAATAAACTATACAACGGAATGTATAATAGATAGATTAAGAAATAATTATACTTGTGATCATGGTAATTAATCAAAGACTATATGCATTTTAATGTATATATATGTTTTATACAGCAAACATCAAACCAATATTCAGAAATCAATCCACACCAATTATCAAATCAAACCAAATCAAATCAATTCAAAAAAATCAAACAAAGTAATAAAATCAAACGTTACGAGGAACTTCCACCCATCCTTCTTCTCCAAATATAGGGTCTGCTTTAATTGCATCCCAATTTTCATTGTCATTGGTGAGAGAGACAGGAGGATATGCTTCATTATCATCCTTGTGTAGTGAGGAGATCATCCATCATATCGCATCAAAATGCCTTTGTTGTTCCTTGATCATCTGCATTTGACTTAATTCTAAGTGATGCTGATTACGAAAATGAACGAGAGAATATTCTTGAACGAATTAAGAGTTTCTTCAAGATTTTCGAATAAGTTATGAATTGGATTAGCCATATTTGGATTTGTGAGAAGAATGAGAGATAGAGTAGATAAGAAATAGTTTTCAGTGATGATTCTGGAAGAAATAGGTATTTATAGGTGTAGAAATTCGTTTGCAATGAATAGACATATGGTGTATATTCAAATTTCAAATTCAAAATGAATTGTCATTTCGGACCAGTACATGTCGACATGGTCATAGGGGGTATGTCGACATGGTGTAGTGAAATTTGATGATATTTTGATTTTGTGAATAATTGTGTGTGTCCATATATATATATATATATATATATATATATAATATACTAACATTTATTGTGGAGATAAGATAAGCTAGATAACAGAAAGAAATTCCATTTCATTTCATACTAAGATGATACAACGATTAATCATAAAGAACTACACGAACATTCAAATCAAAATAAACTAAAACTAATACAACGAGATACGATAAGGTAGAACTAGTTAGAGGATGATGATGATGAAGAAAGTCCAAGTTTCTTGCTGACTTTGGAAATGAACTTGTTCAACTTGGATGAAATTTTGTCCAACTTCTTACTAACAGATCATTTAAGAATCTGTTGATTCTCAACAATGATCTTTTGGTTTTTGAGAAGGGTTTTGTTGGATGAATTGGAAGGATAGTCGATGCTTTCCAAAGAAGTTTCACCTTCTTCTTCTTCTTCAATTTCCATTTCATCCCCTTCTTCTTCTTCCACTTCCTCTTCTTCCATCTCCTCATGAGCCAAACGCTCTTCCTTTTCGGTAAGGGCCTCATAAGGTTGAAAAACAAATGGAATTTTCATAAGCGAAATGTTGGAATGATTGAAAACTTTTCTAGAAACAAATTCTTCGCCTTTGAAATCCACTCCAAAATAGTTAAAAATCCAAGTGAGATAAATTCCATGATATAAAGTATTCTCACCCATTTCAAGATTTTTGGGACGAAGTTCATCCAAAATAACTTGCGCCCAATTAACATCATAGTTTCCAAAGATAGCAAAGAGTGCTTTGCAAACTTTTGAAGTAGGATTATTAAATTTCCCAGATCTTGGGGTCAAAGTATGTTGCAAAAGAAGATTGACAATTCTTGCTTTTGGTCGAAAATTTTGATTTTTAAATTCAAAATCATCATCTCCTTCGAAAATGTGATGAAATGTCTCACGATCATTTTCATCGATTTTAAAACTAGAAAGATCCATTCCCGAATTCTTGCAATTGAGAATGGTACCCAAAAGATCACAATTCAAAACAATTCTAGTGCCTTTGACACTACTCCAAATTTCATCCTCATTTCCACTATAAAATCCACGGTTTAAATTAGCATAGAAAGTTTTGACAAGATTTGGATAGCAAACAAAATCATTTTGAGAAGCATCAATAAGACTAAGAACTCCATTGTTTGATAAAAGATAATCAAGTTCATAAGAAGAGAAATCTTGAAAAATAGCAAACTTTCCAGGATGGAATTTGGCATCGTTAGCATAATTGATGTACGCTTTTATTACCTTCGGATCATTGAAGAGTTGCTCTTTTATTTTTCTAGAAATTCTCATGGTGGAGGGGTTTCTTGAAGAAGCCATTAAAGTAGAGAGTAGAGAGCTTAAAGTTTTGAAGAAAGAGTTTGAATTTGAAAATGAGAGTGAAAAGATATGATAAAAGATGGTGAATAAATAGATTCTCAAAGGACATATTCTCTGGTCAAAAGGTAGCTTTTCAGAGAATTGAATGAAGTGAAAAGATGGAGGGAAATTCAAACAATTGAATTCAAATTTTGAAATTCAAATTCTGGTACCCATGTCGACATCATGGTAGGGACCATGTCGACATGTGCCTGTGAATTTTGATAATTTATTTTTCATAAGTTCTCTAAAATGTATATATATAAATATACTTATTATGTTTAATGTCTACATATATATATATATATATATATATATATATATCTGAAATATTATTAGATTTATAGTATATTTCATAAAACTATACTATTAAAAATAATAAAAATAATAATAAAATAATAATAAAAAATAGAAAATAAATTTTAAAATTCTAACAATACACCAATTCAAAATCAATCAATCAAGCAATCATGCATCTAATTCTAAGCAAGCAATTTCAACCAATTGTATTGTAAACGTGTACCTTTTTCTGAGTCCTTTTCTCTGAATTCGTCGGAGTTGTGAATTGCCGTGAAACACAAATTCGAATTATCTATCTTCTGATCGTCATCACTTGAGGACGAGTCTGAGTCATCTAGAGTAGCAGTGAACGCACGCTTCCGTTTCTTTGCTAGATCATTATTCATAGGAGGATTTTGCCTATCTGGATACGGACAGTCTCTTTTGATATGGCCTGGTACATCACAGTTGTAACATTTCACATTATTTGGCACTACATTCTGATTTCCAGAGTTCTTATAGTTGTTTCTCTTGAGATTGTTCATCTTTCTGTATTTCAGAAATTTTCTAAAATTTCTGGTCTCTAAGGCTATCTCTTCATCATTTATCGCTGTTTGAATCAGATCCATCAGTCAATGCATTGAATGCCATTGATTTCTTTTCAGATGCTTTGCTTTCTCTTCTTCCGATCATTTGAACTTCATACGACATTAGATTTCCAATTAATTCTTCTATCTTTAAAGTACTGATGTCATTTGCCTCTTCGATAGCAAGTGTCTTTTGATCTTATTCTGGAGTAAGAGAATTTAAAATCTTTCTGACTTGATCTTCTTCAGAAAATTCCTTTCCCAAAGATATTAGAGATGGCACAATATCCTGAAATCTACTATACATATCTGAAATAGACTCATTAGAATTCATTTTAAATAATTGAAACTGATTTGTGAGCACGGAAATTTTGGTCTATTTAACTTTGCTTGTTTCTTCGCGAGTAAATTGCAAAGTTTTCCATATTTCATATGCAGACTTACAAACTGACACTCTATTGAATTCATTTCTATCTAGTGAACAAAAAAATATATTCGTTGCCTTAGAATTATTTTGTGCAAGAGTCTTTTGCTCCGCAGTCCACTGTGCAAAATTAGTTGTAGGATCAGAATATTCAGTTTGTGTAATATTTCAAGTGTCTAGTCCTATAGATTGTAAATATATTTTCATCCTACATGCCCAATATGCATAGTTACTGCCATTAAAAAGTGGTGGTCTGACAGTAGACTAACCTTCTACAAATGAACTAGTGACAGGGATACTAGTGTTAGTATGTCGACATCCCAAAGCAATTTTTGATGATTTGATTTTCTTTGAAAATAACCTTTATCTTATATTAAAACTATTTTAAACTTTATAAATATACTTGACTATAGTTAAAATTCATAAGTAAGTATAGAGAATCACATATATAGAATTTAACTATAATTTTATATTTGAATCCAAGTATAAATATTTAAAAGTTAAATATATCATATTAAAAGATAGTTTAAAATCAGGAGTAATTTGACTTTGAAATTAAAGATGATTTTGAGGCTGAAATTATTTAAAATCAGGATAGAGGTTTTTGAATCTTCTAAAAGAAAAATTTTGAAATCATTTTGAAAACAAGATAATTTTCGTAAAATCATTCGAATAAAAATTAGCGGATACAAAACAATGTTCCATAAGATCTTTCGTAGGTTCCATCCTACTTAGGGTTCCATCCCTTTAACAGGCTCGAAGTGGATTCCATTCCACGAATAAATTGGATTTTAAGATGCCAGTTTTTTCTAGGAGTTTTAACAAAATTCCTAATTAAAATACTTATCCTTGAAGTCTTGAGCTCTTGATAATCTTGATACTCATGAGTCTTCAATCTGGATATCTTGAATCTCTATATTGTATTGTCTTCATTCTTGGTACCTACATGGTTAAATCCTGCATATACATATATATCTAAACTTATAATATTAGTATTTATATTTTATAATCTATTCTAAGGTTGTTATCATCAAAACCATCATCTCATGGACTAACAGATCTATCATTTTGGATGCTTTGGAATTTGTTTTCTTACTATCCATTTTAAATCTTAGTCTTGAAGTTGGTAATTTATGTATTATGTGAGTGAGTTATAATCTCTCACCATTCTATGCATGTCCATATAGTTAATATTGTTGTTTTTATTATGACTTATATGTTATACCATTTTAAACTTTAATTTAACTTCATATATGTTTATGGTCGAATTTAAGTAGATAGAAATGGATCTTAAATGGTTTATAACCCCTTATAAATGACATTTTCATTTTAATATGAAATGAGATCTAGGCATAATCCTTATGTTAATCAAGTTTGGATGGATTATATGTGTGACAACCCGGAATTTTTAAGCCTTTAAAATCAGAATATTTAATTGATTTAAATATTCAATGGAATAATTTTAACTTGAATTCAAATATCACTAATTAATTGTTAATTAAATTATTGAATTAAATAATTTAAAATCGGGTAAAATATGAAATCTGGGATTTTAAGCCTGTTAAAAATAATTTGAAGGCTTGTAAAATCTATATTGATAACACTGAAAATAATAGAAGTTGTAAAATTGAAATTAGCAGTGGTTTGTTCAGTTTTAAAATTTTATAGTTTAAATTAAATTTAAAAATAGCCTTCCGAGGCACAGTCTAGGAATTCGACGAAACTAGTCCCAATGGATCCGTAATATTGTTTTATTGTCGGATTTAAAATTTCATAGTGATTGGAGTTGTTGTGTGACCGTACGATATATAAATGCATAGAAATTTACTGAGACCAATTGAATTTAAATAAAGTATATTCACTTTCTTTTAAACCGACAATATGTACAACCCGCTACCCTTGCGTCTCCTTCGTACCCCCTTCTTTTCTCTTTTCCCTTCTCTAATCTCCGTTCGTACTCACGCTATAAAAAAAAGAAGAGTACAAAATTAAATAAATGGCCGCTCGTTCCTCTAGATTCCAATTCAAAGTCAAAATCAATTTCGCTCTGAACTTCGCATTGATATGCGAACTATTGAGTGCGGCTTCGAGTGTGATTGAGCAATAGGAGGTGTTGAACTGCAGTTAAGATTAGGGCATGGAAGTTCGTTTCCTATGTTGATCGATAGGTGTTTTCGTGGGCATATTGAGTTCGTCGTGGTTAGGCGAACCGAGGGAGAGGGTTTAGGGTGGCTCAGTCATGGATGGGGGTGTCGTGGCGTCGGCCGTAGCGCACGATTTTGGGCGGTACGCGATGGTCATGGAAGCCGCGACGCCAAGGCGAGTTAGCACCGATTTGGAGTTTGATTGGAGATGTTGATGGCGACGAGACTTGGTGGAGACGGTGGTTTGGGATTCTCGTCCGTAGGTCAGCGAGTTGAGGTTTGATTTTTCTTTGTTTCTGATTTTTGATTTAAACTCGGTTATTGCTATTTTGATTTATAGAAATAAAAATATACAACAGTGAAGTATATTTATATGCATATTTTTATATACAAACGCAAAGATCAGAAAGATATTTTAAAAATATAAAGAGAAGAAAAGATTTAACAGTAAACAGAAATATATGTAAATAGGTAAGATTTTGAAAATGTAAAATTAGAAATGGAAATTGTCTGGTTAGAAAAGAAAATGTAAATGAGGTTAGATATTGTTATTGTAATCAGGTATAAACTGGAATGGAAAGGAAAATTTTATACTTGTGCGCACGCTTAACTTACTTAATTATTTTAAGTAATTTATGAAAGGAAAATTGGTTTAAAATTTACTATTTTGGTTAAATTAAATCTAAGGTTAAAATTTAATCATTAGTTAATAAAATAAATAAATTGTGAATAATTGTTTGATTGGTTCAAATAATAATAAACCGTGAATTGTTATACAAGGTTTTAAAAATCAAGGAAACAAGTCAGTTTGGAATGGATTGCAAACAGCAAAGGAAAGGTGAGTTAATCTCACTAAGCTGAATTAAAATTTAAAATTTAAATGATTAAATTTAAATAATTTTTTGAATGGTAGAAATTGATTGATGTGCTAAAGTATGATATATTTTGGAATTGGCATATTATATTGTGCTAACATCTTTGGATGCAGGGGAAAACAGGTTGGAGGGATCCAACTGGCTCCCTCAACATTTATTATTTAATATTCTCTGTTGTGATTACTTAATATTCTATGATGAATATATTGGAATATTGAATGTTATGATTTGATTGGATATTGGGGTATAATGAATTACCAAAAAACATATAAATTGGGTTTTGGAAAGAAAATAAAGGAAGTAAATTTGTAAACGAAATAATCTTCGAAAATTTAATAAATTAAGAATGAATTGAAAAGGAAATGGAAGTATGTTAAATACTAATAAATGACTTCGAGTATGAAAAGAAAAGGGTTTGAATAAACAGTAATTAATGAATTGTAAACTTATGTGATATTAATTTAAAGGAATAAAGAATTATTTTAAAACTTAAAGCTTTAAATTTATTTAAAGGAACTAAGAAGTAAATTAAGAAATCTAAATTGGTATTTCAATTAAAAGTATTTTAATTCATAATTAAGGAATAAAATATGAAATTAAAAGATTTTTGAATAAATGAAGTAAATTGGAAATCAATTTGGAAATTGATTTAAGTGTTTGAATTGGATATTGGGAAGAATAAATTCAAGGTGGGAATTTATTAAAGGAATGAGAAAAATTGTTTAAAAATAAATAGTGATTTATTTTTAAAGGATGTGAAGAGAAATATTTTTCTCTAGATAGCAAAGTACGTTTTCAAAGTAAGTTTTTTTAAAATAAAATAAAATAAAGGTTTTAATGTTGTTTTACAAAGTATGTTCTTGGAAATTTATTATTTCTAAATATTTAAATTCTAAAGTAAATATTTATTCAAATCTATTACCGTAGTAATAATTTATAAAGAGTGACTTAGTAATTCTGTTTTAAAGGTGAAAACCTAGTTTATATTTATAAAGTAACGTTATTTCAAATATTCATATAGTATATATTTTTATTCAATTATTGAAGTAGTTTCAATTTAAATATTTTAAAGTAAATTCTAAAGTAAGTAATTTGTTAATCTATTATCGTAATAATTATTTAAAGAATGATTTGGTATTTTGTGTAAAGAAGAAATCTAATGTATAGTTATAAGGTAACCTTATTTTAGTAATTTCTAGAGTATTATTTTAAATTAAGTACTAAAGTAATTTTTCTATATTAAATGTTAAATATATTTTACAATAAAGTGTTTTTAAATTATTTTAAAAAACTAAAGTTTTGTGCTTGGTGATTCCAGTGGAAATAGAAATACATGGAATTTATTCTCAGAAAGGCAGACAGTTTTGAAAACAGTTTTCAAGAAGTTTGAAAAGTGAAAATATAACTTGTGAAGATATTTTTGAGATAAATAAATAATTTGGGAAATTATTTATTGTTGGATGGCTGTTTGTGAATATTAATTGATAGTTAAATAACCGACTATCAATATTGGCCAAATGCATTGATCGTTTCGAAGAGACCGGGATCGAGATTAATTTCTCGAAAACCACTTCGATCCGGTTTGTACGTTTCGTGGAAACGAGTTTGGATTCGAAGATGGAGCAGTGAAGTGCAAGGGCTAGTCGCTACTAATTCTGAGGATATTTCCAAAATGGATGTAGTAGGAATAGTGCCTTCGGTTCCGTTCGGACCCGGGACGGACTTGTATGGATGAATGCTTGCGAAACATCGTCAGGTGGACGATGGGCATTCTAAGGGATATGTTCTAAAAACGTAACGCTTAGCCTCAAGCCTCGTCAAAAGGGAATGACTGAAAATCAGGGGTTATGCAGCAAGGCTAGGTGGGTAGCACCCAAGTAGGGTGAGGTAATTCCTGTCTAGATGTCCCTTTTTATTTCGGCTTAGTGGGCAGTTGCTGATCCCAACCGCGGGGTGATCTCACTCGGGATTATCCAATAAGGGGTAGTCCCGGTCTTGTGTTGCAGGGGAGCGGGCGTACTCCTCGGTACTGTGATCTAAGCCACGTACTATGACAGGTGGTACCCCAGTGCCTAGTCATTAGTTGGAAATCCATTCTCCCTACGAGCCTTGTACGAGTTTTGTTTGTATTACCCACTTTGTGGCTAGTAGCTGGAATTTAATAATGTAACAATTTCGGCTATTTTATAAGTATTTGTATATAGACCCTATTATAATATCAAAGGATTTATATAAAAATGTTTTAGCTATGGTAAGGTAAAAACCCGACATGTTTATTTGTGGCGAGGTCTTACGAGATGTTTTTGTTTTCAAAAGGATTTTTGAAACTTTAATAATCAATTGAGTGTGATTTTCTCACGCTGGTATTCCAGACTGACTCGGGTGTTATTTAAGTGTAATGCTCGGGTCAGTGAGTATTATAGGGTACAGGATATGATGCTGTGGAGATCAGGAGACGAGAAGGTTGACGATACGTACTTCCGTATTTGTTTATATATATTCCGCTGTGTTGAGTTGTTGTGTATCCATTTGTATGATATTGATGTTGAGATGTGATTGGTGTACTTTGATGATGTAATATATAAACAGATATATTTGATTTTGAGTAAAGATCATTTATTATCTATTGTATTTTATTCCACTGCGATGGTTAGATTCTGATGTTGATTTCTATTTTCTTCTTCTATCTCTTCTTCTTTAACCAAATGGTTCGTATTTCTATGCAACTTGAGTTGATTGTTGTAGAATAGTGTTGACTCAAGGGTTACGGATTTGCGGGTCGTTACAGTATGTGTTGAATGTGTATATATGGATGATGGTTGCTATTTTATCTATTGCTTTAGTATGTTTGCTAATGATTTAGAGTAGACAGAAAGTTGTCAAATTTTGCAAACGGCGGCAAACATACTCCAAATCAAATGCGACTTAGAGGAGAGATTCTAGAGGAGGAGGGAAGCCTACACTTCAGGTCCTAGGTGGCTTGGAGGAGAATTAAGCTGTCAAATCAGGTTGATGTAGTTTTGAAAATTTATTCGGTAAAAGTGGTTATTTTGGGACTTAGGCTTTTAAACTTCGAAAAAAGACTTCGAGGAAGGCAAGGAAATGAAAGTGGGGACTGAATTCCAAAATTTAAGTAAGATTTACAAATCGGTACCGATCTCTTTTTGATCAGTATTGACCTCCTTTTGGGTTTACAGGAAGTGCTGAAGGACTAGTGGAGTGTGGCACTGAGGAAAGGATCACAAAACAAGCCAAGAGGGAAACGATCGGGGTGTGAAAGACTTAGCCAAATTTTTGGCAATGCAATTCATATTGGTAATGACTTGATCAATTCGATACTGACATGTATTGAGAAGGCCAATCTTGGCCAATCTTCTAGGGGGATGAAGGCTGTTTCTTATAGGTTGTATTAAAGGTGTTCGTTCGTTCGTTCAGCTTTCGATTGTGATGGGTTAGCATGATGAAGGATGATGACATCGGGACTTTGATGATGATAATTTGACATGGATGGAGTTATGCTCTAATGATGATGGCTTGATGTTGAATGGAGTCGAGAAGATGATTATCGACAAGAGCAGGTCCTAGGAAGGGAGATCCACGGATAAAATATTTAAAGGTTCTGTCAGGAAAAGAAAGGAATGTGGCATAGCATCCCCTATCTGAAGGCCCAAAGCTAAGCGCTACAGATACTGCAATCATCCATGGTATTAACTTTCGGTGACAAAATGCGGTAAAAAATGGTATCCATAATATCAGAAGCACATGAATAAGAAATAAAATCATAGATTTCACTAAAAAAGCTATCTGATTACATTTCATAAAACATGTTCCATATCCAAATTACATAATCTCAATCATTTCTCAGGTTCAGATCAAATATAATTATTATAAACTTCGCCAAGAGCGACATATGAAGATACCCCCTTGGATGAATAGAGTACTAAATATAGTCATAACTGACTTAATACAACACAGCTGAATAAACAAAAAATAAATAACAACTCCTAAATAGCTATCCATCAGCCACCTGCTTGTCTCCGGAAGCTTTATTCGCCAACATACCAAAAACCTATAAACCTTAACCCTCAGTTTACTCAAATCAATTTTGAGCAGCCGAGAGTTTAAGGGAAAAACATAAACTTCGAGTCAGACATAAAGCCTGGTGTGAATAATACTATACAGCTCGGTTATTTGATATTAAGTGAGACCACGCGCTTAGTGGAATGGGTTTCCCCTCACTAGTATCCTTTAAAAACATATCTTTTGCAAATCATTTTTTGCAGCCAAAATTGGTTAAAACTGTAAAGCATTATCATGTAAACATACATATCAGGTAAAACATGAACTATCTATTCTGACACTACAGTTTTGTTAGGCTAACTACTAACCTTTAGCTGAATCGTGCATACCGGACAATATAGATAAAATAATCTAACACCTGTTAGATACTCTTCTTCTGGACGTTCTATCCCTAACTTATCTATTAGATACCCCTCTTATGGATGGTCTATCCCTATCTTATCTTCTCCCAAGGTCACCTGATTCTAAGGGTTTTGTGGGCTCACCACTGGCCTATCTCTCTACAAATATATATATTCCATTCTGTGTGTAATCGTAATTTTAGTCTTACCTATGACAAACCCTGTAACGACCTGATATTTTCAACCATTCGCATCCACACATGTTGGACTTGAATTGCTCAAAATATCAGATTGTTAGTTGAAATTTGGCAAAACTTAACTCCTACAGTAAATAAATCAATCACAGAATCACAGATACAGAGTATTACAATGATACGCAGCGGAATAAACGAATAGTGGTTCATGAAGCTACTATACAAACAAACTTAGAAATAAAATACATCAGAAAATCCCAGATGCAGTGAAGTCTCCAGTACGGGAAGATGACTTCTCTGAACCAATCGACTGGATGACTGAAAGGATAGATAGCTGGATCTTCAAGCAAAGCTCCAACTTCAAAGGTGAGTCTCAAATGTTGTATCACTTAGTCTGACCCGAGCGTAACGCAAAACACAAAACACTCGAGTCAGGATTAACACGCCCGGCCCCTATACCCATGCCAACCAAGAGAAATACTAAGTATTACTATCGGAAAGCACGGAGAATGGGACTCGATAGGGCTAAATGTTGTACTCACTCCCTTGAACTAACACTGACACGAGAAATTTTTCGATTTTTTTTTTCTTCTACTTACCATTCGTGCGCAGTGTTGGTTCAAAACAATGGTACAAGATAAAAAAATTTCAGGTTACATAGTATAGAATATAATAGAATGTACAGTTCAGCACAACAACAGCATAATGCATAATACATGTCATAATAATAATGTCCACAATACATAGTCCATAGTACATATTTCCAAAATACATAATAACATACATATCATAATACATATATTAACCACTCCTAAGTCCCAGCTGTAAAGTCCAAAACCCCAAAACATGGAAAATAATATGAGTGCTGCTACAGTCCACGCAACGTAACCTGCAACCATAATCCTCAGACTGACCCGAGGATTATAAAACAAATCACACGGGTCAGACTATTTCTAGTGTGAGTGAAGCACGATCTATGAACAATAATTTTCTCAATCAACAAAAAGAAAAAGAAAGCGCCGCATGTATAAACCAACATGAGGCATATATGTGTGCGTGAACCAACATGCTAATTTGGTTTCATAAACAATTCCTTTAATCAAACAATGGTTTTAGGCCAAACCTATCGTATGTAATCCAATACGATACCAACCCAATTATCATTTGTAACACAAAGAATAAGTTCATACACACATTCTCCAAAGATACTGGGTTTTAAAAATAAACTTTAATACTTCCCAAAAATCATAAAGTAAAGAAAATTGCATTATGCGAATTATGGGATAAATATAACATGACTCATAAAATATACCAAATAAACAGACGCTAGTATTGTAAAATCACAGTGGTAGAGCTCGAGCGCGCGCGGAGACATCAACCCCGTAACCTACTCATAACGCCATAACGCACCTGGCGATCAACCCAGGATAACCAAGACGGTCTAAGGCAAAGGCCGTATGCTACCCGTTCACGGATCTACACGTGGGAACCCCACGCCTCCAACCATCATAGTCCGTGACCCGCCGATCGGAGATCCCGATCAAAAATAAGATTAGCCCTATGTAGCAGACCGTTGACCTTTGGTGGTAAAAGGGCATGTGATATACCACCGATTCAGGTAGCGATCCTGAATCAGGTCGGCAAAGGTGGAGTTTTGGCCCATTGGTACAACAGAGTCCAATCTATCCCGACCCAAAAATCAAAGTGTTTATAATTATGAAACACTTTTTAAAAATGAAACTCAACGATGAAAATCGTCTTCCAAAAATTCCATTAATAAACCCAGTATAATATTCAAAAAGAAAATAAAATTTAACAAAATCATTGTCTGTAGGAAAAAAAGGAAATAGGTACATCCCCGTTTCGCATTAATACACAAGTACCCCAAGAAACTTATGTATCAAGGCGAAACATAAAAACTTAATTTATTGAATTAAAGTTATTTAAGTTCGTTAAAAAACATTATAACAATTTATTTAATTTTAAAACAAAATAACACATGCTTTGATATGCAAAATGATATCAAAAGGTTTAAAATAAATTTTCTTTTTCTTGAAAACATTTATTTGTCGATTCTTATATAAAATCTTTCTCTTTTTTTTTTAATATTTTTTTTCCTCCGCTGAATGGTACGGCCCCGATTTGGGCTGTACCAGTGCAGACCTGGGCTGCACTCTTATATCTATAAATCCAACTCAAGCGAAACATCAACTGAAATATAATTAACTTATAGGATGTTAGGGATAACCATCCTCTAAGGATCCAAGGAACTATCTACAGGGTAGAAATATACAATATAACACCGTGGTCATTTCAGTTTTATTTATATTTCAAAACTAAAATATCATTTCCATTTCAAATATCTCTATTTTCCAAATTATTTTATATATATATCCAATAATTTATGAAGTAAAGTATTTTTATTTCCTCAAACTTCACAAATCGCTTCAAAATCAACTCGACCTTCCCGTTCAAATTTAATTAAATCAATATTTATCAATTTCCATACAATTTAGTTTCAGACTAAACTAATTCAAATTTTATCTATTTTAAATACGGATTTGAACCACAAAATAAACCATTTAAATTTCAATATAATTCGAAGTTAATATATTTTAGAGCTTTAAATATTCAACATTTCAAAGACTAAACTTTGATAGTTGCGTTTATCTCCCAACTTGACTTCACTATTATTTAGTTTTGAAATATTCACTTAATAAATTCAATATTATTTATATGACCTTAAATTTACATTTTCTATATATTACCTTCGATTTCTTTAGACATGAGTCATCCATTAAATTTCTTAAATAAAAATTCAAGTTATAGGATCATATGTTAAAGTTCCGAATTTAATAGTTTCAAATTGATTTAACTAAATAAAATCCTTAATTAATGACAAATTCAAATAAGTCCCAAATATATCTTCAAACCTTAGCTTATAAATTTTATTCCACAAATCTATTTCAAAAATACAAATTTAATAAATCCTTAAACATATTTCATATTAATAAGATCATTCTTAATTAAATTATCTTAATATTAAATCTATATATAAAATAACCTTTATATATAATACTTTAAATCAATATTCATTAAAGCCATATATTTCTTTTCAAGACCATAGAAATTATTTTCAAAACATTCATATAGACCATGGCGTCGATGTAAAATTTTATATTTTATGGACAAGGGATACGAATATTTATCATTTCAATCCGTAAGTTAAATATATATGGGTGGATATCATTTCAACCCGTAATCCTAAATTCAATCGAAATGAAAATCGCTTGGGTTTATCATTTCGATCCATAACCAAATTCTCATATTCTACAGTCCGTTCGGGTGTGTATCATTTCAACCAATAGTAATTTCTATACTAACAGGGAAGTTGCAGAGTGATAACAGATATGAAAATAATAATAACAACAGGCATATATCATCAAAAACAAATATAAACAATAGGATATGGTGTCATATCCCATGAGTGAACAGTTACAGATAATAGCATATATAGCAATTTAAATAACTACAGCATCATATTTCAATTGTCATTTCAATTTAATCAAATTTAACAAGTAAAAGAATGTTAATCGTGAGTGAGCTCACCTTTCGAGGCTAGAGAAAACAGAAGATGACATGGATACGCACACTGATACGGACACTGAAATTTGAATTATAAATCCGAGCACGAATTTCAAAGCAAAGTAAGATTGGCACGAATTGGACGAACGAGGCTGATAATCAAGAATTTATGAACTGAATCAGAATCAGTCTGATATATACAGAAATTTTTGCTATTTTAATAAAAATCAAATTGCATCCCTAAGAAAAATTTAAAGTCGAACCACACATATATATAATTTACCTTTTTTTCATACATAAACCAATAGTTTTAACATTTGAAATAAAACATATATGTTAAATAAAATCCTTATAATTTTTCCAAAACATTTTAATTTTTACACATAGATCAAAATTTCTATTTACAAATCTAAGACCCAAACCACCCCATACGACCTATGTATATAATATCATTAAGATTTATATTTTAAAATAAGATTAATATATAAAACTTCAACAAATTACACTGTTCAAATCTCATTTATAAACTACTATATACATATGGTACAAAATCCACTTCACAATACAATTATAAATTTTAACACTTTACCTATATATATAAACTAATATATAACTACCCATACATAAACAATAAAGCCTATACACAGACTTATATAAAATTTTAGACAACGGACGTACGAATTACTTATATAACTTATATTATAACTTATATTATAACTTATTCTATAAATATATATAATACTGTAACCTGTGCAGACCGAAAGTACAAGTTAGAATGCAAACTTTATACAATATGTATAAATAGCAACTAATATAACTTTAATTTTAATTTTTTTTCTTTTCGAAAGCAACTGGTCTACACTAAAACACATATACACCCTTAACTTTTATGCAAACATGCGTGCCAACTGAAATGAAAACTTATATATTAGAAAACTAACTCCATACATAAGTGTATGCAAAGTATATATATATATATATATATAAGGCCATAAAGATATATCTATAATTATATAACTTTTTATAAATATATGTCATATACGAACTTAGGAAAATAAACAACTTCAAAAATCCTATATAACTTCCATAATAATAAGATGTAAATTGACCTTCAAAAAAAGTTATAAACCTGTTTATTATAAAACTATATATATATATATATATATATATATATATATATATATATATATATAATAACGGATTTACAAAACTTATAAAATAAATCATACAATATGGTTTGTAAAATATACATATATGGACTCAATGTTAAAACAAAAATGAATATAAATCTACTTGCCAAATATGCAGACTCCATTTGCATATCCAACACAACTCACACATATTAAATATGCATACACTTCTAGAAACAAAACAAACTTTTCAAAAAAAATGGAAACCACGTTTAGTATATATGTGTATTCAAATCCAACAACTTTATATAAACCACTATATGTAGGCATCTTATATTTTTATACCACTATCAATATATCATAACTATACTCCATATAAACAAATATGTGTACCAACTTTGAATGCTAGAATATGCATCAACAGCACATACAGGGGACGTATATTGATAAAATCATCCATATCATAGATAAATATAAAACTATATATAATATATAATAAATAGCACTTGCAAATATAAACTTAACTTACCTATGCCTGGTTATGCGAACAGTAGAGGAAACAGGGGAGGGTCGCTGCGTCTTCGATGGATATTGCGCAAGGGGAAGAGTGGTTCGGTGGAGGAGCGTAGTTTGGAAAAGGTGAAGGAGAGGCCGAAATCTGTAGTGCCAGGAAAGTTTATATAGAAAAGGAAGAAACAATAGAGAGGGAAAGAAGAGAAATATGGAAAGAAGCAATAAAAAAAGAAAGAAAATACGAACAGAGGTAAACGGAAACGACTAAATAAAAGTAACCAAAGAAATAGCACAATCACGTGCTATGATTCAGTGGAGGATTTAAGGAAAAATATTCATGTTGATTCAGGAAAATAATCAAAGCAAATAAATGGTAGCATGTTTCAAATTTGAATGGAAGGAAAGAGAAAAGTCACAATTCCGGAAAAATATCAAAGTAACAGCTACACATTTATTCAAGAGCTATTAAAGCAATTTTTAAATTGTGAAGGCAACGAAACTCTGCGGTATATTTTTTAAATAAGAATGCTGAATGAAAATCAACAGTCAAATATGGTGCGGCGTAAATGGAAAGAGTCACGCTGATTACTGAATAAAATAAAACGAATAACCATTTATTTTTATTTTTAGATGGTGGAAAATTGAAGAAATTTAAGGTCAATGAAAGTAGGAATGAATATATTAGAAAAGTAACGATTTTAGTAGCAATAGTCATCTTGGATTAAGTTGAAAAATTTATAATAATTTATTATCGTGGCTATGGTTCAAAATTTTTTTGAAAGCAAGGAAACCAAAAGGTCATAATTAAAGGTAAACTTTAAATTTTTAATAAATACAAAACGTATCTAAGTTTATACGTTTATAACTTTCCAGCTGTAGTGTATATATATAATGAACGGTCATAATGAAAGAAGTGGAAACAGGGAGCGTAGGAAAGGAAAGGTTAGAAAAATAAAATTTTCAGCCTAAAATATACTTTCTTAATTTTTGATGAAAATTTATCATTTGCCACATTTAACTATACGTAATCCAAATGTAAGATTTTATTTCAAAATATTATTATTTAAAATTTCTCAAAAATCAAATTAAATACGCTAAATAAAACCATTAAAAATTTATAAAATTTTACGAGTCGTTACACTCTCCCCCACTCAAAACTTTTCGTCCCCGTAAAGGAAGAAGGTAGGTGAATAGAAACAACCAGAAAGATAAATAGATTGAAAGACAAGGATAAACAATTAATTTAAGACCATACAAATTTTACTTGAAATATTCATTTGAAAACTTCATTTGAAATTAATTTTTCTTTAATACTTAAAAAAATTTTCAAACCCATTTGTAAAATTTCTTTCTTCCTTTATAAATACCATTTATAAGTTTTAAGTAACACCTTTTTAAATATATATGATAACTATTTGGAAACAGTTATTCGCATCCTTGGTTATATTTTCAAGGAGGTTATTTGACAACATTAAATCCATAGTTTATAAATTTACTAATTTATCTTAAGACACTTTCAACATTATAGATAAATTAATACTCATTTCTTAAATATGTTATATTAAATTAATAACTTCTGCAATATTAATGACACTAATGATTTACTATTAAACCATGTAGCATATAAATAAAGAATATTTTAAAGATTATATTCAAAGAGGAAAGGAGGGTAGATTCGAAAAAACGGAATATAGGTGAATAAATAAGGCTGAGCAGATAAGGTAGGTTCAAAAGGATAGTATCAGGCTCGAATAATTAAATCAAACCATAAAATTTTAATCTCAAATATTAATACAAAATTTCTTTGTTGGAAATACATTTATAATAAAATACTTTTATATCAAAACGAATTTTTCCTTTCAAAAATACTTTTATAACTTGATGTTTCAACAAGTTTATCCTCGTTCTTGCAGACTCTGGCCATGCGTTGATCAGGCGCCAAGCTAGAATTCTTCAAGTACTTAGTAGACCTGTTTTGTGATGACCCGCCCTTCTACTCCCAGAAAGACATATCATCATTAAGAAAGAAAGAGGTAGAAATAGAAAAGAAAAGAAAGAAAGAACAACAATCTCGAAATCTCACAGCGGAATGAAATAAAATATAATACATCACATAACAATTACATAGTTTACATATATCAGAGTTATACAATATTATACACTTGACAATTTTATATACACCTGTCACTACATACATCTCAAAATACAACATATTCTAACTAATACAGCGGAACTATATAGATATCTAACATACGTCTGGGCTCCTGCTCCAAGCTGCTCCAGAACTCAACAATCCAAGAACCTATCACTTGGCTACTCGTAAAAATTTGAGTACCCAAGAGTTTATGAAAAACACAAAATATAAACTCCGGGTCAGACATGGGTCTGGTATGAGTAAACAGTTTAAGGTTGTTTAACTTTGAAAAACATTTGAAAATAAAGGTATCACGTAAGACTCCCCACACATAAATACTGGTAAGTTTTTACCTTACGCTAACCAAAACATTTCATAGGAAATTCAGTGATATTATAATAGTGTCTAGGGTTTTCAAGTAAATAGAAAATAGCCGAAATTGTTACATGATTAAATTCCAGCTACTAGCCACAAAAGTGGGTAATACAATTAAAACCGTTGGCACTTATTGGAAAATGGGTTCCATACAATGGCAGGGCTACTGGGGTACCGCCCGTCACAGTACGGGGCCTAGATCACCGTACTGAGGAGTACGCCCGCTCCCCTGCAACACAAGGCCGGAACCATTCCTTACTGAACGGTCCCGAACAAGATAACCCCGCAGTTGGCACGACCAACCGCTCACTAAGCCGAATAAAAAGGGACATCTAGACAGGGGAAAATCTTGTCCTGCTTGGGCATGACCCACCTAGCCTTGCTGCACCTCCCATGTTTTAACCATTCCCGGTTGATGAGACTTGAGGCTACGATTACCTTTACAGAACAAATTCCTTAGAAATGCTCATCGTCCGCCTGACGATGTGCTGAAAGCATTCAATCCATACAAGTTCGTTGCGGGTTCGAACGAAAACGAAGGCATTATCTCGTTACACTCATTTTGGAATCACCCTCAGAGTTAACGACGACAACCCTTGCATTCTGAATCTTCATCTTCACATCAGATTCATGACCTATCGTTAATTTGGATCGATGTGGTTTTTGGATGACCAAACATGGAAACCCGATCCCGGTCTCATCGAAATCCAAAACGTGTCTTTTAAGGCCAAGTTGTTTTAAAGTTTTAAAACAATTCAATTATCCATATACACACAGATAGATAATTCACAATATCACAATAGATAATCAACATTTTCATCACAACAGATAATCCATATTATCATCATACTTCAATCAAAGCATACATTACATAAAATATCATTTATCTCATACTAGAAATCTCAAACCATTCAAGGTAAACAATATCATCCATCCATACATAAGCAATCATATCAGCTATAATTAATTTAAAATGAATTAAATTAATTACATGCATCTCTAATTAATTTAAAGTGAATTAAATTAATTACCTCACCATTATAAATATTGCTTACATAACTATTAACCAATTATCAATCAATTAATAAATTCATTTCACTTAATCACACTTGATTAATTAATATTTAATTATATTCAAGTAATCATCTTTTAATTATTTTCACAAATTAATTATCTTATCCAAATATAGAAATTACCTTCAAGTACAAACATTACATTACTTCTTAATCACACCAATTAATTATTCTTTAATCTCTTATTACTAATTATATTTATTAACGATTACTAATTACATTTTAATTTCATTATTCTGTATTAAATTAATTACCTTAAGTAATTAATCTTCAATTAAACTATATTTATTAATCACTCCTGATTAATACTATTCAGTAATCAACCACCTTTAATTACTCTATCACACCACTTAATTACACCTCAATTAATTCCCTTTAAATTAATCCTTTGATTAATTTCACAAAGTAATTATACTCAAATTACTTCCATTATTAAATCATCCTCTGTCAATTTGCTTCCAATCATTGTCATTAATTACTTTTCCAAGTAATTTTACTTATCACATCATCAATAATTATTTAAATTAATTAAACTTAATTAATTAACTCAAATAATTCATATTAAACTTCATTAATTACAATAAGTAATTAATTCCCTTGATTTCTCAATTACTTAATCAATTTGTTTCACGCTACTTAATTTATTACTTCCTAATCAATTTGTTTTACCTTAATTAACTATTCTTTAATCATTAATTGATAAACTTAATAAAACTTAATTATCCATTGATTAATTACTAACTACTTAATTTATCACTTTATTAATTCTTAATTAAATTATTTAATCAATTAACCATTAATCATTAATTTACTTAAGTAGTTAATTTATTTATTACTTATAATCCATCTCTAATTAAAATAAAAAGTAATTATTTTTATCCACTTCCTGAAATCATCAATTGATATTAATTTTCAGCTTAACTAACATTTTTAAAAGCCTTCATTGATTCTGGAAATCAATTATGTTAACTAACAACAACTTAATTGTTAATTTACTTTATACTTAATTAAAATAATTATGGATTATATAATACTTAAACATTTTAAAAACTTCGTTAAGTATTAATCAAATATCATTATAACTTGAATCAAAATTTTAATTAAAACTTGTTAAACATTCATTATTTTCTCAGTACTTAAAAATTTGAGGAAAACAAATTTGTTTAACTCCAACGTTAAAATGCATTACTGCAGTTCCAAGGAAACTCGCGCCATTCTTGAACAAACTCGAGTATAACTCCAAGTACAACACGCTAATTCCCGAGCCTCACTCCCTGTACACAAACTTCTTCTTCTCCTCTTTTTTTTAGTTCCTGTAGTTTAAATTTGCTAAGTAAAAGAAAAATAGCATCAGCCTTAAACTACGCTCGCGATAACCCGAAGCGACCTACCCAAGCACTCGTGCACGACTCGAGAATCCCCACTGACACGACGCTGACTTCCTCCTCCACGCCGTGCACGTGCACGGCGCCTCGGCAACGCTGCAGCGAACTGCAACTCTCTCGGCAAGTCACAAATCGCCATCACACTCAAAAACCAAATTCGCAACGCCATAAAATAAATCAAAACGAAAACATAGCCGTTCGTTCGAACCCTGAAGCATAACCCATCACCCAAAACCACTTTGCCACCGCCGTACTTACCACCGGAAACACCCAAAATCCACCCACACCACAACAACATACTAAACCATCATTCTCCAAGAATTCGTGCAGCTCGATCGCTTATTGAGGTCAAACACCCTATGATACAGACGTGAAAAAAAAACTGTACCCAAGCCCTAAAACGATCTCGTGCTCGAAATTTACACAATAGAAAGTTTTAATGACATTTTTCTCAGGATCCCAGTAGTTAATACTACCCTCTAACCAAGTTTCAGCATTTTAATCAAATTAGATTTTCTGAATTTGGAAAAAATGCATTTCTTTTTCACAAACGAACCGCTCTTAGGATTCAAAGCTAAAAAGCTTCATTTTTGTTTTAAAAATCATAAATTGTAGTGATACATCACGATATAAGCTTGAACTAAAGTTTTACAACAATCGAACTTTATCCATTTATCACTTGGTTGCCTGTAAACAAAATTTACAGTGTATATTTTCTAACAAACAGGATTTGATCAGTTTTTAAATCTAGATTTAGGTGTACCATCTTGTTTTAGTTGAAAAACTTAAGCCTTACAGTAATCTGTTGAGTATAAATTTGAGTTTGAAGAAAAATTTCAACCCTATAACAAATCACAGAGAAGATCAAAGCAACACAGAGTTATATTCAACAATCACATATGCAAACAATAATATCAATAAATATTTAACTGTCTTTAATTGAACTTAAAATTTTATATTTAATGTTTACTCACAGGGAAAAAATACTATTGAACAGAGCATAATTGATGTCTGCAGTCCCATCTGTTCTTGCTTGAGTTAGATACATTTGAGTTGGAATTCAATTTGATTTCACTTCTTTTTTTTATGAATTACAGAATGAACTGGAAAATAAAAGATAGTTTCACATATATATAAAAGATAAGAAGTTATGTGTAAATGGAAAGAAGTTAACCAGGTTGGGTGTTATCTGTACTATTCATTTTGTTTTATCAGGCAAGCTTTTTTTCTTCCTTATGGGGCTGATATGATAAAACATTTAATGCTAATGTACTTATTGTTTACACTTAATCTTATTAGTACATAAATTTTCATCACTTGCCTACATAATCATTTACAGGCTACATATATACAAGCCTGTTTTATTTTTTTATACTTATCTCACTGTTATTTGATTATGTTGATCAGATTTTATTCTGCAAAGTAAAGATTTGTGCATACTTTAAACAGACAAAAATATGTGCTCGAACAGATGAGCAATAAATATTGTGTTGCTTAATCTGTTTACATAATTATGATTATGTTATACCATGTATAAAGACATTTATATGTATTTGGATGAGGCTATGTTCTTCAGCAAGAAGGCTAAAGGCTTGCATAGGAAGACATGTTATTTTATTTCTTTGCTATGAAATACTATGTTTATAAAAATTTGTCTTCTTGCTTGTATTTTAACATACCTGTGTTTGTCAGGTTCCTTCATGCTTACAGATACTTTATGAATGAGGATTATTTCCTTTGCAAACATTTGTTTTATTATTTTATACTTTATGTTTAGATTTATATGTGAAGATATTGTGTAAAAAAAATGTTTTATTAATTGCTTGCTTGAATAATGAATATGTTTGGGTCAGATTTATTTTTACTTTGGTTTGCTTTGAAAATAATTTGTTTCATTATTTCTAACTTGAATAATTTATATACATATAGTTGTTGTTAATTTGTGTATGAAAATATTTTGTTTTGTTAACTTCTAGTTTACATAATTTATACACAAAAGTTTGAGTTTGGTTTTACATTACATTTGATTTTGTTTTACTTTATACTTTGTATTTTTATACCTTGTTCTTATTTTAGCTTTGTTTACAAATTTTTAATTTTTGTTGTATGCAATCTTGACCAATTAATTCTTATGTTAAATTTTACATTTGTATTTTATATTTGACTATAAATGTTTAACTTAGATTCATAAGTTTACTTATTTATTTATTTTTACGTTTTGACTTACTAAAATATTTTATATTGAACATTATCAACTATTCATTTTATATTTTATGTCTTCACCAAATGTTAACAAGATAAAATATTTTAATTTCAATTATACAAGATAGATTTTATCTTAAATATTTTAAGAGATTTATTTTAAATTTTCAATCTATTTTCTTCCGAAATACAAATCCATTATAAACAAATGGCAATTATTTCCAAAATCATATTCATTTTAAAATAATCAGTTCACATTTTATTTAATCATATTAAATATTTATTAAAATAAACAGGGCCAAAATCCAGGGTCGTTACATGTTTCACCACCCAGTGAAAATACTTGAAAAACCTTAAAAAAACAGATATGGAAAGTAAAACTCAAACAAAACAATCAAACCAAAACCTTTGTCCAACCATGGTTCGCAAAACACAATGGTTACGCCTGGATCCCCCAGGAAACAATCTGTATCTGTAAGCTTTCTCAGCCCTGCTGTAACAACCCGCATATTTATCGATTTTATATTTAAATATTTTATTTAAATATTATATCGTTAGTCGGATTTTAGTCCGAAAAACTACTTTTTGCATATGGTTGAATTAGGACTCGGGTCCACTCCCATTGAGTTTAAAATGCCGTTTGCGACCTTTTTGAGTATAAGCTTCGATATGTTTGGAGAAAGTTGATTTTTGCTACTTTTCACTTTGGGTTTGGTTTTGGGCTCAGCCCTATGTTTAACTTGTGCTCAAATCTGAGCCACTCTTCCCCACTCACCCTCATTCTCTTCTCTTTTCAGTTCTAAGGCAATAATGGTGGGAGAGATTGGAAATTAAAACTCCAAAACCCTAGTTTTCTTTCGCAAATCAAATTCCTAGCTCCAAATTCAAGAGAACCTATTGGTAAGCATTCTCTTCTTCTTCTCCAACTTATTCTCTTACCAATTTCAGAAGTTCCTAAACCTAATTTTGGGAATGTTCTTATTTTGAGCATAGTTTCGAGCTCATTGGGGTTGTGTTGAAGGGAGGTTGATTCTCCATTTACTTTCAAGCTTCTTCTTGTTTGATTTTGTAAAAAGGTGAGATTTTTATCTCACATCTTAGTCTATAATTATCTTCGATTGTTAGGTATGAATTCCTAACGTTTATTCGTGTGCAATCGATTTTGGGTTGGATCGATTTCGTGTATATTCCAATTTTTGGTGTTTTGGTCTAATTTGTGAAAATCCTATTATGGATATTTGGACCTTGATATTTGAGGCGTATCGAAGAGCCGTTTAGGCTGGGTTGTCGTTCGACGTAATTCCTTAGTCATCGCCATTTGCTCGTTCGATCGTTTCCAATATTCGTTTGGCCATTTTTGGCCTAGGTTAAGGGAATGCCCTGAACCCTTCATTCAGACGTCTGAAATGTGATATTCAGATGTCTGAATATTGATATGGGAAGTTTTCTATTCCCAGATTCAGACGTCTGAATATATAGATTCAGACGTCTGAATTGGTTAATTTGGAACCAGAAAGGAAATAGGCTAAAATATGCCTATTTCAGACGTCTGAAACACTTGATTCAGACGTTTGAATTGTGTTCTGGAAATTTTTATATTTCCAGATTCAGACGTCTGAACCACTTGTTTCAGACGTCTGAATCAGCAGTGTTTTGCCTGCTTGCCTTTTCGCTTGAGAATTCCAATTTAAATCGATTCGTGATGATCCTATTTGTTGTTATCATTTATTATGCCTTTGATGACTCCTATTTAAGGATTTTTGAATATCCATTTCGATGGATTCTTTATCGGTTTCTTTGGATTTTATTCACGTCTTCGAAGGTGAATTTTAGTGATTGATTGTTCTTACAATCTTCTTTGTGATTTGTCACTTTAAAAATATAAAGGTTTTCTATACTAGTAGTAAATATCAAAACTCTTCCTTCAAATGATTTCAACACTATTTTATTACAAAGATCGTTTTCTCGAACCGATTTCTAATCTATTAGTATATACAAACCTTTACCTCACTCGTATGAGAAATCTAATTAAACAGCTTAGTAAAACAAGTGGTATGAAACGCTTGCGTTTACTTCGTCGGTTAATTCTTGGACTTGTTCGATTGAACCTCTTGTGACAATTTCCTAGTGGAGATCTACAGTTTGTTCGTAAATATTTGAGTTAAGCAAGTGGTTATGGGACATGAAGCTAAACTCATATATTTACTAGCTTAGTGTAATTGACACTTCTCGTCGATCATGATGATCATCTTTTGTGATTTAGACTAGCAATGTGCGATGTCTCTTTGTCTACGAGGGAGACTAAACCCCGTTTTGTGGAGTTTCGACTCAATTTGGTGGGGTAGCAACCCATGGTCTTCGGGCCGTTTGTGGAGCTTCGGCTCAATTTGTGATGGTTAGCAACCATGGAATTAGCATTCTGTTTGTGATACACGTGTTGGTGAGCTTTATGCTCCCGTTTGTGATAGGCCTCCCCCTTTTTGTGATTTCTGGATTTCTTGAGATGATTTCTAGAATTTGTGTTTCACCAATTTTCGTGATTTCGATTGATAAGTTTTATCAATATTTGTGCATTGGTGAATTTGTGTGTCATTGAGTTTTGTGATTTCTGGATTTCGTGTATTGAATTCTAGAATTTGTGTGTCATTGACTTTTGTGATTCACATTGATATTATCGTCAATATTTATGGTTTGGTGAACGAAATAAGGAGTATGACGTTTCTTTGATTCTTGTGTAGATTTGGTGACATTGATTAATCTCTTGATGATTTTCAACTAATTATATATATCACAGCTTGACATTGTGATTATTATGTGTTTAGTCATATCTCTTACTCTATATCGTTTCATCTGATATTTATAGTTAGACTGATCTGTTTATTATTTTCTTATTAAATAATACTCGGGTCAGACCGAGATGTTACAGGTGCTTCTGCTTGACTTCTCCCCAGGGATTCATTACTCTGACTTTTGGCAAACTACTTAGATTAGTAGTTTATTTTGTTGTATACACTTGAGATATAGACTCATAGTTGTATTCTTTTGTATAGCACGTGTTGCTATTCTTTTGTATTATTGTGGATCTTTTTGACCACTACTCTGATATACACTTCCATGTGTTAATTTTATATTCATATCTTCTTCGCCTTTGTGATATGAATTATCTGTGACTGATTTATGTTATGTTTATTTCTATATTTGTTTCTGAAGATATTACAGCCACTGTGTAGTAGCTTTGAGTTTGTGTCGGTATGTCGGATTTCCCTCTTGATAAAGAAATGTATGTTATACTATCTGACATATCGATGCTTGCGCAAAGAAATTACACGGATGGTCGCTCCTCAACAGCCTTATTCTCCATGCTAGTTGACAGCATTCACCGTAATGTTCTTGGCTAGCGTGGGTATAGAGGTGGGGCGTCACAGCTTGGTATCAGAGCCAAACTTCGAAACAATATAGAATAATTTAGCAAGGATCTTGTCCTAAGTCTTTCTTAGGAGTTGTGCTTTAGGATTTAATTCGAGTCTTCGAACCGATTCATCCTATTTTCTTTTATGATTCCTTGTCTTGTCTATCAAGATTGCTTGATATTCAATTTGCTGAATAACCTTTTTCTTCTTCTTCTTTCTTTCTAAGGAAGAGAAATGTCTAGACCAGGCCGTCCCAGAGCCGTACCATCTAGCACTCCGCCCCAGGATGGAGTTTTTATGACTGCTCAACAGCTTCTTGATTTAGTGACGAATGCTCAAGCAGCTGGAGCTAACCCGGAATCTACTCACCCAAAGTTGGGATTTGCACGCTTGTGCAGCGATTACGCTAATTTGGGTGGGGAGCCATTCAAAGGTTCCGAAACAATTATTGAAGTACGGGCTTGGCTAAGGTCATGCGATCTAATCTTTTCTCGCATGAATCTTATTGACCTTCACCGAGTTCAGGTGGCCTCTAGTATGCTCCGAGAAAGAGCATTGGACTGGTACGAGCTTCTTATTTCTGAGATTAATGAAGCGGATCTCACCTGGGAGCAATTCCGAGAACGCTTCGAGTTGAAATTTGTACCAGAAGCTGAGAAAGTGACATTGGCTCGACGATTTATAGACCTTGTTCAAGGTGAGTCCTCCGTGACTAATTACGTCGCCTCCTTCGAGTCGCTTTCCAAATATGGGGTTGAATACATCAACACCCCTTTAAAGAAGAACCAGAGGTTCGTCTATGGCTTAAACAAAAGTCTCAAGAAGCCATTACTTCTAAAATTAGAAGTTTCTTTCGACCAACTCGTTGATATCGCTCTTCGTCTTGAAGAGGCGGATAGGGAGAATGATGTTGAAGTGGTGGGTTCCAAATCAAGCTTCAACAACAACAAGAAGAGGCCAAACAAATTCAAAGGCCCCTATCCGAATAAGAAAGGGAAGCAAGCAACCTCCATGGCAAAGACTTCTTCCTTTGGTCGTGGGGAATGCTATAATTGTGGTTCGAAGGACCATTATGCGAACAAGTGTCCCAAGTCTATCTCTTGTCGCTACTGCAAAGGTCCCGGTCATGTTATATCTTCATGCCCCAAGCTTCAGGGCAGGAAAGAGGGAAATCTTAATGTTGCTCAAGCCCCTGGCAACACATCTCGTGGCCAAGGTATTTCTCATTCTATTCTGGATGGAATTATTTTATTTCGTGATCATCCTATTCGAGTTCTTTTTGATACGGGTGCGTCCCATTCTTTTATATCAAAAGAACTTGTTGATACCTTTTCTTTGGATGCTTTGTGCTTAATGACTTCTTTGAGAATTGCGAATCCGGTTGGTGGATCCGCAACAATCAGTTTATTGTGTAAAGATGTCGAGATTATTTTGTGTGATTTTTCTTTCCGAGCCGATTTGCATGTCATGCGTTATTTAGGCTTTGGAATGATTTTAGGAATGGATTGGCTTAACCGTTATGAAGCTCATATCCTATGTCCTGAGCGGACTATTCATCTTCGACATCCTCAATCTGTTAATCAGGTTTCTGTTATTCTTAAAGATTCGGATTCTGCTTTGGTTGCATCTTTATATTCTTTAAATCCTCGTGATGACGATGATGATGATGAGGGTGATATTATTTCTCTTATTCACGTCGTTCGTGAATTTTCCGACATATTTGAGCCCGTATTAGGATTACCACCTAAGCGAGCAATTGAGTTCAGAATTAATCTCATTCCTGGAGCTCAACCTATCACTCGCCCTCCTTATCTATGTCCAATAAAGAAAACGAGGAGATGCGTAAACAATTATCCGAATTGGAGATGAAGCAATTTATTCGCTCTAGTTCCTCGCCTTGGGGAGCTTCGGCTATTTTTGTGAAGAAATCCGATGGAACACTTAGGCTTTGCGTTGACTACCGCAAGCTTAATGATCTTACTATCAAAAATAAATATCCTTTACCTCGGATTGATGATCTATTCGATCAGCTTAGTGGTGCTAAAGTCTTTTCACAATTAGACTTAGCTACTGGATTTCATCAGCTTCGTATTGCAGAGGATAGCATTCCTTTGACATCGTTCCGTACTCGGTATGGATCTTATGAATGGCTAGTTATGCCATTTGGGTTAACGAATGCCCCGGCTTATTTCGTTGACTTAATGAATCGAGTTTTTAAAGACTTCCTCGATCGATTTGTTCTCATCTTTATTGATGATATTCTTGTGTATTCTAGAACCGAGGAGGAGCATGAAAAACATCTTCGGATTGTGTTGGAAACTCTTAGGAGTAACCGATTAAAGGCAAAGTTTTCTAAATGCCACTTTTGGCAATCTCGTGTGAAGTTTCTCGGTCATATTATTTCCGAATCCGGAATTTCCGTGGATCCTTCAAATATTGAAGCGATTCAAGATTGGAAGAGACCGGAGAGTGTGACAGAGATTCGTAGTTTTCTCGGATTGGCGGGCTATTACTGTCGTTTTATCAAAGATTTTTCTAAGATTGTCGTGCCTCTCACTAGCTTGACGAAGAAAGGTGTTAAATACATTTGGTCGGACAAATGTGAAACTTCTTTTCAGAAATTAAAAGAACTTCTTTCTGATGCTCCTATTATCGTTATTCCCGAGGGGAATCAAGATTTCGTTGTTTATACCGATGCTAGTCGCATTGGTTTGGGTGCCGTTCTTATGCAAAGAGAACATGTTATTGCTTATGCTTCTAGGCAATTGAAGCCAGCCGAGACTAGATATGCCACTCATGATTTAGAGCTCGCGGCTATTGTTTTCGCCCTTCGTATTTGGCGTCATTATCTTTTAGGAGAGAAATTTGTTCTTTACACCTATCATAAGTCCTTGAAGTATTTATTCTCTCAAAAGGAACTTAATTTGCGTCAACAGCGTTGGCTCGAATTTCTTGCACCATATGATCTTGATATTCTTTATACTCCCGGAAAGGGTAATCGTGTCGCCGATGCTCTTAGCCGTAAACAACAAGCTGTTGTTTCTATGATGATATCCGAATGGAACGATATCGAGATCTTATCCATTTGTGAGATTCGAGACCGCGTATCCGATTTATGCTCATCATTTGTTTTATGTAGCCTTGAGGCTCATCCTTCTCTTTTAGACCGCATTCTTGAAGCTCAAAGACTAGATCTCGACTTGGCTCTTCTTGGCAAAAATATTAAGGATAAAATTGATAGTGAAGGTTTGAAAGACTTTGATATTGATTCTCGTGGCGGCATTCGGAGATTTGGTAGACTTATCGTGCCAAATATAGTGATCTTCGATAAGATATTTTAGAAGATTCTCATCGTTTCAAATTCACCATTCATCCCGGTAGTAGTAAAATGTACGCGGATATGAAGCGACTTTATTATTGGGAGGGAATGAAACTTGACATCGCTAACTTCGTTAAGCGTTGCATGACTTGCCAACTCGTTAAGGCCGAACATCAAAGGCCCGATGGGCTATTGCAACCTTTAGAAATTCCAATTTGGAAGTGGGATCAAATTTCCATGGATTTTATAGATGGCCTTCCCTGTTCTCGATCGGGTCATGATAGCTTATGGGTGATTGTTGATAGACTTACTAAATCCGCCCATTTTATTCCCGTTCGGTCTAACCGAACCATTCCTCTTTTGGCCAAATTCTTTGTTAAAGAGATTGTTAAATTACATGGTGTTCCTACTTCTATTGTTAGTGATCGCGATCCATTGTTTACTAGTGGATTTTGGAAGAGTCTTCAAAAAGCTTTGGGAACGAAGCTTAATTTTAGCACCGCTTATCATCCTCAGTCCGATGGACAAATCGAGCGTGTGAATCAAACTCTTGAAGATCTTCTTCGTGCTTGTGTTCTTGATTTTGGTGGAAGTTGGGAAGATCATATTTCACTTGTTGAATTTTCCTATAATAATAGCTTCCAATCTAGTATTGGTATGGCACCTTTCGAGGCCCTCTATGGAAGGCCATGCCGATCTCCTTCTTGTTGGCTTGAGGCCGGTGAGAAGCTTGTTTTAGGTCCAGATTTTATTTGTGATTCCACAGAAAAGATTGAACTTATTCGACATAGGATGAAAGAAGCCCAGAGTAGACAAAAATCCTATGCCGATAACCAGAGAAGGAAGTTAGAATTTTCTGTGGGAGATCTTGTGTTCATTCGTGTTTCACCTATGAAAGGTGTTGTACGTTTCAGTCGATCGGGAAAATTGGCGCCTCGATATATTAGGCCATTTCCTATCACTGAACGTATTGGTTCCATGGCTTATCGCCTTTTATTGCCGGCTCAATTTTCTGCTATTCATGACGTGTTTCACGTTTCTCAATTACGGAAATGCCTTCGAGATTCCGATTCTATTCTTGAGCCTGGTGTTGTGGGAGAGATTGAAGTTTCGCCTAATTTTAACTTATGAGCAACATCCTATTCGTATCATTGCTTCGGAGGTCAAACGACTTCGAAATAAAGATGTTCCGCTTGTTAAAGTTCAATGGTCTTCAAATCCTAAGGATTGTTCTTGGGAATCAAGAGAGTACATCGAGCGAACACATCCGGACTTACTTTCTCGTGCTCTTTGAGGTGAACTTCTTATTTCAAATTTCTTTTGTGTTGAATATGCTTTTATGGTTGTTACTTTATGTTCTCTTCTTAAAATATTGCGAGGACGCAATTTCTTTAAGGAGGGGAGTCTGTAACAACCCGCATACTTATCGATTTTATATTTAAATATTTTAATTTAATATTATATCGTTAGTCGGATTTTAGTCCGAAAAGCTACTTTTTGCATACGGTTGAATTAGGACTCGGGACCACTCCCATTGAGTTTAAAATGCCGTTTGCGACCTTTTTGAGTATAAGCTTCGATATGTTTGGAGAAAGTTCATTTTTGCTACTTTTCACTTTGGGTTTGGTTTTAGGCTCAGCCCTATGTTTAATTTATGCTCAAATCTGAGCCACTCTTCCCCACTCACCCTCATTCTCTTCTCTTTTCAGTTCTAAGGCAATAATGGTGGGAGAGATTGGAAATTAAAACTCCAAAACCCTAGTTTTCTTTTGCAAATCAAATTCCTAGCTCCAAATTCAAGAGAACCCATTGGTAAGCATTCTCTTCTTCTTCTCCAACTTATTCTCTTACCAATTTCAGAAGTTCCTAAACCTAATTTTGGGAATGTTCTTGTTTTGAGCATAGATTCGAGCTCATTTGGGTTGTGTTGAAGAGAGGTTGATTCTCCATTTGCTTTCAAGCTTCTTCTTGTTTGATTTTGTAAAAAGGTAAGATTTTTATCTCACATCTTAGTCTATAATTATCTTCGATTGTTAGGTATGAATTCCTAACATTTATTCGTGTGCAATCGATTTTGGTTTGGATCGATTTCGTGTATATTCCAATTTTTGGTGTTTTGGTCTAATTTGTGAAAATCCTATTATGGATATTTGGACCTTGATATTTGAGGCGTATCGAAGAGCCGTTTAGGCTGGGTTGTCGTTCGACGTAATTCCTTAGTCATCGCCATTTGCTCGTTCGATCGTTTCCGATATTCGTTTGGCCATTTTTGGCCTAGGTTCAGGGAATGCCCTGAACCCTTCATTCAGACGTCTGAAACGTGATATTCAGACGTCTGAATATTGTTCTGGAAAGTTTTCTATTCCCAGATTCAGACGTCTGAATATATAGATTCAGACGTCTGAATTGGTTAATTTGGAACCAGAAAGGAAATAGGCTAAAATATGCCTATTTCAGACGTCTGAAACACTTGATTCAGACATCTGAATTGTGTTCTGGAAATTTTTATATTTCCAGATTCAGACGTCTGAACCACTTGTTTCAGACGTCTGAATCAGCAGTGTTTTGCCTGCTTGCCTTTTCGCTTGAGAATTCCAATTTAAATCGATTCGTGATGATCCTATTTGTTGTTATCATTTATTATGCCTTTGATGACTCCTATTTAGGGATTTTTGAATATCCATTTCGATGGATTCTTTATCGGTTTCTTTGGATTTTGTTCACGTCTTCGAAGGTGAATTTTAGTGATTGATTGTTCTTACAATCTTCTTTGTGATTTGTCACTTTAAAAATATAAAGGTTTTCTATACTAGTAGTAAATATCAAAACTCTTCCTTCAAATGATTTCAACACTATTTTATTACAAAGATCGTTTTCTCGAACCGATTTCTAATCTATTAGTATATACAAACCTTTACCTCACTCGTATGAGAAATCTAATTAAACGGCTTAGTAAAACAAGTGGTATGAAACGCTTGCGTTTACTTCGTCGGTTAATTCTTGGACTTGTTCGATTGAACCTCTTGTGACAATTTTCTAGTGGAGATCTACAGTTTGTTCGTAAATATTTGATTTAAGCAAGTGGTTATGGGACATGAAGCTAAACTCATATATTTACTAGCTTAGTGTAATTGACACTTCTCGTCGATCATGATGATCATCTTTTGTGATTTAGACTAGCAATGTGCGATGTCTCTTTGTCTACGAGGGAGACTAAACCCCGTTTTGTGGAGTTTCGACTCAATTTGGTGGGGTAGCAACCCATGGTCTTCGGGCCGTTTGTGGAGCTTCGGCTCAATTTGTGATGGTTAGCAACCATGGAATTAACATTCCGTTTGTGATACACGTGTTGGTGAGCTTTATGCTCCCGTTTGTGATAGGCCTCCCCCTTTTTGTGATTTCTGGATTTCTTGAGATGATTTCTAGAATTTGTGTTTCACCAATTTTCTTGATTTCCATTGATAAGTTTTATCAATATTTGTGCATTGGTGAATTTGTGTGTCATTGACTTTTGTGATTTCTGGATTTCGTGTATTGAATTCTGGAATTTGCGTGTCATTGACTTTTGTGATTGACATTGATATTATCGTCAATATTTATGGTTTGGTGAACGAAATAAGGAGTATGACGTTTCTTTGATTCTTGTGTAGATTTGGTGACATTGATTAATCTCTTGATGATTTTCAACTAATTATATATATCATAGCTTGGCATTGTGATTATTATGTGTTTAGTCATATCTCTTATTCTATATCGTTTCATCTGATATTTATAGTTAGACTGATCCGTTTATTATTTTCTTATTAAATAATACTCGGGTCAGACCGAGATGTTACAGGTACTTCTGCTTGACTTCTCCCCAAGGATTCATTACTCTGACTTTTGGCAAACTACTTAGATTAGTAGTTTATTTTGTTGTATACACTTGAGATATAGACTCATAGTTGTATTTTTTTGTATAGCACGTGTTGCTATTCTTTTGTATTATTGTGGATCTTTTTGACCACTACTCTGATATACACTTCCATGTGTTAATTTTATATTCATATCTTCTTCGCCTTTGTGATATGAATTATCTGTGACTGATTTATGTTATGTTTATTTCTATATTTGTTTCTGAAGATATTACAGCCACTGTGTAGTAGCTTTGAGTTTGTGTCGGTATGTCGGATTTCCCTCTTGATAAAGAAATGTATGTTATACTATCTGACATATCGATGCTCGCGCAAAGAAATTACACGGATGGTCGCTCCTCAACAGCCTTATTCTCCGTGCTAGTTGACAGCATTCACCATAATGTTCTTGGCTAGCGTGGGTATAGAGGTGGGGCGTCACACCTGCGAGTTATGCCATGATGACTAGTAGGGTGCAGGATACACAATGGTTACGTCTGGTTCCCCCAAGAAACAATCCGTACCCCTAGGCCGTCTCAGCCAGGCATTTTCTCTACTAATGCAACCTACACAGATTGCAGGATACACAATGGTTACGCCTGGTTCCCCCAGGAAACAATCCATACCCCTAGGCCAGACTCAGCCAGGCTGTTGCACTATGCAGTCGCGAGAGAAAAAAACCATGGGTTACACCACGGTGGGAACACTCGAGTATCACATCCGGAAAACCAAAAATCAAAGAGAATAATATCGATAGAATGAATCCACAATGTGGCCACAAAGCGGATATCAAGCAGAAGGCACTTTTCATATCTTTACTTCGAAAAATAATATATCATATAGTACCTTTTCAAATCACTTTCAAATATCATACTTATATAAAGTCCATTATATATAGGATTTCATTCTCAAATCGAATACTTTCCAAATCAATAGTATATCAAATCACACTTATAGACTTCGATTATATAAAATTCCCTTTCTAAATTGAGTACCTTTCAAATCAGTAGATTTCAAACCAACTTTATACTTATACAAATCCAGTATATAAGTTCGACCACTCCCAAATCAAGTACTTAATAATATAAGGTTATCAATTTCAAATTATTTCAACATCAATTCAGTTTCAAAATCATATATGGTTTCACCAAATTTTCTTCTAAATTAAATATCTCAATTTCAAAGTTCCCAAAATAATAGGTTTAGAAAAATAATCCCAATTTCCAAATTAACATAATTCAAGTCAAAATTCATTTCCAAAATCACCATATAAGTACTGGTTTTAACTCCAATCTAATTTCAAAACCAAATATTTTTCTCAAAATCAATTATACTCAAGATGGTTTCCAAATTTATAATTATCCCTTTAAAACCTTCAAACTATTTATTTCTATTTGAAATATCCAATTTACCTTTCTGAAAACCATTATTTAAAACTTAAATATTTTTTTCAAAACATTTCAAAACTAAATTCCATATTAGTATAATTCAAAATAGTCATATTCATTTACTTAACAAAAGTTTTCAAACTTAAACATACAAAAATAAACTTATATGCTTTATCAAATATTTTATCCTCTTCGAAATTTCTTAGCTTTGAAAATTTAACCTCGATTTGAAAGTGTTCGAACATTCAAAATTGTTAGGGAAATCAAATTTCCAATTCAAGACTTGAAAATCAACAATAAATCAATAAATCAATTTCAATAGATAGGATTATACCAAATCAAATCCGAAACTCGAGGACCGAATACCGGTCTCACTTTAAATTGTTCCAAATATATACATATATCTTTCGAAAATATCAAATTACTTCGGAATTTGAAATCAAAAACGGTTTTACAAAATCACTCGCATAGAGAAGCTATTAAAGTGACCTCTCCCCCACTTTGAAACTCGAAAATCAATGTCGATGATGCGTGCACTCATCACCGAAATTATTTTCCAGCGACATAAGTGAGTTCTGGACTTCTATTTTATTGAAAACTTCTTTGAAATTTCGTCAAAATTATTGGAATTCATTTGAACTCATTTGAAACATTTCTTATTCGGAAAATACTTTTAAATCGTATTACTTTTATATATTTTCCAAAATCTTAAAACCAATTTCAAAATACCGGAGTTCAATACTCGAATTTCAAATTTAACCCTTCAGTTATAAATCTTTTTTACATAAATCAGTTTCTTATAAATTTTTAAAATTCAAATCCTTTCAAAACTTTTATATATAGAATAAAATCATAGTTACCCAAATAAAATTTCGGTATATAAAATAATTTCAAACATAACCCGATTTTCAAAGGATGATTCAAGAATGGATTTCAAAGAAACGATAGAGATTTAAATTAGAGGAGCTCCAATCAATAGAATCCTGATTTGAAGATAGACTCGATCGAAGATGAGATAATTAAATTACAAAATAGAAGATGGATATACTTCTATAAATCGTGGCGACCTTAATCAGGTCAACCGTGACTTCAGGAATATAATCGATGCGGAATTCCAAAACAAATCGAGATTCGATCGCCAGAGATAGAATTCGCCATATCAAGATATAGCAGCATCGTAAACCGAAGATACAGAAATCTTCGGTGAATCAATGCCAATTGTAAAGGAGTTTTCACCCCCTTTACAAAACATTCAGTGGAATTATGGGATACTCCAGAATCAAACGAATATAAATAGAAAGAGACAAGGATGAATTTCGTAACCGAGGAACATTCCAAAATTCAAAGGAAATCGAGTCAAAAAGGAAGAGATTCAACTCGAACGAAAGAGATTCTGTAAATAAATTTACCATATATGCTAAGTTTTGCCTAGAGCCATAGCTCTGATACCAACTGTAACGACCTGATGTTTTCAACCATTCGCATCCGCACATGTCAGACTTGAATTGCTCAAAATATCAGATTGTTAGTTGAAATTTGGCAAAACTTAACACCTACAGTAAATAAATCAATCACAGATACAGAGTAGTACAATGATACGCAGCGGAAAAAATGAATAGTGGTTCATGAAGCTACTATATAAACAAAGTTAGAAATAAAATACATCAGAAAATCCCAGATGCAGTGAAGTCTCCAGTACGGGCAGATGACTTCTCTGAACCAATCGACTGGAAGATTGAAAGGATAGATAGCTGGATCTTCAAGCAAAGCTCCAACTTCGAAGGTGAGTCTCAAATGCTGTATCACTCAGTCAGACCCGAGCGTAACGCAAAACACAAAACACTCGAGTCAGGATTAACATTCTTATATCTATAAATCCAAATCAAGTGAAATATCAACTGAAATATAATTAACTTAGAGGATGTTTGGGATAACCATCCTCTAAGGATCGAAGGAACTATCTACAGGGTAGAAATATACACTATAACACCGTGGTCATTTCAGTTTTATTTATATTTCAAAACTAAAATATCATTTCCATTTCAAATATCTCTATTTTCCAAATTATTATATATATCCAATAATTTATGAAGTAAAGTATTTTTATTTCCTCAAACTTCACAAATCGCTTCAAAATCAACTCGACCTTCCCGTTCAAATTTAATTAAATCAAAATTTGTCAATTTCCATACAATTTAGTTTCTGACTAAACTAATTCAAATTTTATCTATTTTAAATATGGATTTATACCACAAAATAAACCATTTAAATTTCAATATAATTCGAAGTTAATATATTTTAGAGCTTTAAATATTCAACATTTCAAAGACTAAACTTTGATAGTTGCGTTTATCTCCCAACTTGACTTCACTATTATTTAGTTTTGAAATATTCACTTAATAAATTCAATATTATTTATATGACCTTAAATTTATATTTTCTATATATTACCTTCGATTTCTTTAGACATGAGTCATCCATTAAATTTCTTAAATAAAAATTCAAGTTATAGGATCATATGTTAAAGTTCCAAATTTAATAGTTTCAAATTGATTTAACTAAATAAAATCCTTAATTAATGACAAATTCAAATAAGTCCCAAATATATCTTCATACCTTAGCTTATAAAATTTATTCCACAAATCTATTTCAGAAATACAAATTTAATAAATCCTTAAACATATTTCATATTAATAAGATCAATCTTAATTAAATTATCTTAATATTAAATCTATATATAAAATAACCTTTGTATATAATAATTTAAATCAATATTCATTAAAACCATATATTTCTTTTCAAGACCATAGAAATTATTTTCAAAACATTCATATAGACCACAGCGTCGATGTAAAATTTTCTATTCTATGGGCAAGGGATACAGATATTTATCATTTCAATCCGTAAGTTAAATATATATGGGTGGATACCATTTCAACCCGTAATCCTAAATTCAATCGAAATGAAAATCGCTTGGGTTTATCATTTAAACCCATAACCAAATTCTCATATTCTAAAGTCCGTTCGGGTATGTATCATTTCAACCAATAGTGATTTCTGTACTAACAGGGAACTTGCAGAGTGATAACAGATATGAAAATAATAATAACAACAGGCATATATCATCAAAAACAAATATAAACTATAGGATATGGTGTCATATCCCATGAGTGAACAGTTACAGATAATAGCATACATAACAATTTAAATAACTACAGCATCATATTTCAATTGTCATTTCAATTTAATCAAATTTAACAAGTAAAAGAATGTTAATCGTGAGTGAGCTCACCTTTCGAGGCTAGAGAAAACAGAAGATGACATGGATACGCACACTGATACGGACACTGAAATTTTAATTATAAATCCGAGCATGAATTTCAAAGCAAAGTTGGATTGGCACGAATTGGACGAACGAGGCAGATAATCAAGAATTTATGGATTGAATCAGAATCAGTCTGATATATACAGAAATTTTTGCTATTTTAATAAAAATCAAATTGCATCCCTAAGAAAAATTTAAAGTCGAACCACATATATATATAATTTACCCTTTTTTCATACATAAACCAATAGTTTTAACATTTGAAATAAAACATATATGTTAAATAAAAATCCTTATAATTTTTCCAAAATATTTTAATTTTTACACATAGATCAAAATTTCTATTTACAAATCTAAGACCCAAACCACCCCATACGACCTATGTATATAATATCATTAAGATTTATATTTTAAAATAAGATTAATATATAAAACTTCAACAAATTACACTGTTCAAATCTCATTTATAAACTACTATATACATATGGTACAAAATCCACTTCACAATACAATTATAAATTTTAAACACTTTACCTATATATATAAACTAATATATAACTACCCATACATAAACAATAAAGCCTATACACATACTTATATAAAATTTTAGACAACGGACGTACGAATTACTTATATAACTTATATTATAACTTATTTTATAAATATATATAATACTGTAACCTGTGCAGACCGAAAGTATAAGTTAGAATGTAAACTTTATACAATATATATAAATAGCAACTAATATACCTTTAATTTTAGATTTTTTTTATGCGAAAGCAACTGGTCTACACTAAAACACATATACACCCTTAACTTTTATGCAAACATGCATGCCAACTGAAATGAAAACTTATATATTAGAAAACTAACTCCATACATAAGTGTATGCAAAGTATATAGATATATATATATAAGGCCATAAAGATATATTTATAATTATTATAAGTTTATATAAATATATGTCATATACGAACTTAGAAAAATAAACAACTTCAAAAATTCTATATAACTTCCATAATAATAAGATGTAAATTGACCTTCAATAAAAGTTATAAACCTGTTTATTATAAAACTATATATATAATAACGGATTTACAAAACTTATAAAATAAATCATACAATATGGTTTGTAAAATATACATATATGGACTCAATGTTAAAACAAAAATGAATATAAATCTACTTGCCAAATATGCAGACTCCATTTGCAGGTCCAACACAACTCACACATATTAAATATGCATACACTTCTAGAAACAAAACAAACTTTTCAAAAAAAAATGAAAACCACGTTTGGTATATATATATGTATTCAAATCCAACAACTTTATATAAACCACTATATGTAGGCATCTTATATTTTTATACCACTATCAATATATCATAACTATACTCCATATAAACAAATATGCGTACCAACTTTTAATGCTAGAATATGCATCAACAGCACGTACAGGGGACGTGTATTGATAAAGTCATCCATATCATAGCTAAATATAAAACTATATAGTATATATATATAACACTTGCAAATATAAACTTGACTTACATATGCCTGGTTATGCGAACGGTAGAGGAAACAAGGGAGGGTCGTTGCGTCTTCGATGGATATTGCGCAAGGGGAAGAGTGGGTTCGGTGGAGGAGCGGACTTTGGAAAAGGTGAAGGAGAGGCCGAAATTTGTAGTGCCAGGCAAGTTTATATAGAAAAGGAAGAAACAATAGAGAGGGAAAGAAGAGAAATCTGGAAAGAAGCAATAAAAAAGGGAAGAAAATACAAATAAAAGTAAATGGAAACGACTAAATAAAAGTAACCAAAGAAATAGCACAATCACGTGCTATGATTCAGTGGAGGATTTAAGGCAAAATATTCACATTAATTCAGGAAAATAATCAAAGCAAATAAATGGTGGCACGTTTCAAATTTGAACGGAAGGAAAGAGAAAAGTCACAATTCCGGAAAAATATCAAAGTAACAGCTACACATTTATTCAAGAGCTATTAAAGCAAATTTTAAATTGCGAAGGCAAGGTTACTCTACGGTATATTTTTAAAATAAGAATGCTGAACGAAAATCAACAGTCAAATATGGTGCGGTGTAAATGGCAAGAGTCACGCTGATTACTGAATAAAATTAAACGAATAACCATTTATTTATTTATTTATTTTAGATGGTGGAAAAATGAAGAAATAAAAGGTCAGTGAAAGTAGGAATGAATATATTAGAAAAGTAACGATTCTAGTAGCAATGGTCATCTTGGATTAAGTTGAAAAGTTTATAATAATTTATTACCGTGGCTATGGTTCAAATTTTTTTTGAAAGCTAGAAACCAAAAGGTCATAATTAAAGGTAAGCTTTAAATTTTTAGTAAATACAAAACGTATCTAAGTTTATACGTTTATAACTTTCCAGCTGTAATGTATATATAATGAACGGTCATAATGAAAGAAGTGGAAATAGGGAGAGTAGGAAAGGAAAGGTTAGAAAAATAAATTTTTCACCCTAAAATATACTTTCCTAATTTTTGATGAATATTTATCATTTGCCACATTTAACTATACGTAATCCAAATGTAAGATTTTATTTCAAAATATTATTATTTAAAATTTCTCAAAATCAAATTAAATACGCTAAATAAAACAATTAAAAATTAACAATATTTTACGGGTCGTTACACCCCAACACACTAGAATTGTGGACTAAATTAGCTAGGGCTAACAGCTAATGTATAGGGGCGCTACCTATACCAATCTCATATGGTATTCTAATATCTGATTCATTTTACTTAGCGAGGCATTTCCTTCAATTTTCCTTGAAAACCTTTTCATCTCAAATTTATTTAAAACCTTTAAATCAAACTTAAATAAGGAAAATACATATACTCTATGCTTTACTCAAAATCACCTTGCCGTGTTATATATACTTTTCTCAAATCTTTGTTAATGAAATCATTTAAACCTTTGAAAGTACCCCTTTTGAATCCATTGAAAGTATCCCTTGCGAAAACAAGTAACCCCTTTCTTTCACCTAGGTCGAAAGGCCAAAACATTCCTTTCGAAACCATTCCTGTAAACTTTCAAAAACACTTGAAAAACCTTTCCTTCGAAAGCTATGAAACCATTGTAAAACCTTTCCTTTTAGACCTTTCGAAACCATAGGGGAACCACCCTTCCAATCCATTCTTTAAACCATTCGAAAGCATCAAAACCTTTGTATACAACAAATCTTTCAAAAGCATTTGTGTTTAATTTGAAACATGTGGAAACACCTTTCAAAACCATTTAAAATTAACTCCATTAAGAACTTTAAGTTCTACCTTCATTAGAGCAAAAGGATCATAAAACATTTAATTTGAAAGCACTCTTTCGAAAGCATTTCCTAAGCAAAGAAGAGATGGTATTGAAACCAACCTTCTAAAAGCATTATAGAAGTGGCTAAGTTTTAAAACAAAGCATATCTTCCGAAACCATTAACTTCAAAAGGTAGTAAAGTGGCAGCTAGGGTTTTCGACTCCCTCAAAGGCTATTACATAAATTAAAAGGTGCAATCCATTCGAAACCGTTTCTTAAAAAAAATTGACTCAACCGAAAGCCAACCAAGTCAAAAGCACTCTTTCGGAAGCAAAGCAGGCGCATTTTCAATTTAAAAACAAAGTCATGATTCGACCCCATCGGAACCTATGTTCTCGAACCGGAACTTTCGCCTTAGTAAAATTCACTCTACACCAAGTTACTGATACTATGTGCATTGGTTTTAATGGCAATGGAGGCGACATCACTTGGTCGGAACCCCTGTGTCGAAAGCGGCGAAACATGCCAAAAGCATGTAAAAACTGATTTTTACTTTAAAAAGAATCTCCTTTCAACTAACCTACCTTGTTTGTCAAAATATTATTGGTTTCTAATTTTGTTTTCTAAAACTGTTGCTAATAGTTTAGAAATAAACAATTTATTTGATTTACAAAATACCCCTTCTCCTTTTATATAAATATATAAAACATTTAAGTCTCATACCTTAAATAATTTTATATATTTGTTAAACCAATTAGGAAAATTCTAAAAAAATTCCAAAAAATCATTTTTAATATGTTTTCCAACGTATAATAATTTCACACAAAAAACATAATTAATTTAGCCATAAATTATTTTAAACCTAAATAATCATTTTCCTTACTAGAAAATTAGTATAAAATCCACATTAATTTAGAAAATTATGAAAAATGAAATCCATCTCTAAAATAAAATTCTGATCTAAATCTATATTTGCAAGGCATTTGGATGTCATTTGATAGAGTTTTCACATTAAAACATATCATAAACCTATATAAATAAACAGAAATCATCAACAAGCATATATAAACATTTAATCATCCAAAAACATGGTATAATCATGCAAATACTTCGGATTCATCTTAACATAGAAAACAATTAGAAAAATGAGATGTAGTAATTATTCACCTTAGCTTTGAGATTATGGAGTTTCAGATTTAAATGGATTTGTTAGTCCGTGACATGATGGTTTTGATGACAGCAACCTTAGAATAGATTATAAAATATAAATACTAATATTATAAGTTTAGATAAATATGTATATGCAGGATTTAACCATGCAGGTACCAAGAATGAAGACTATACAGTATAGAGATTCAAGATATCAAGACTGAAGGCTTATGAGTATCAAGATTATCAAGTGTTCAAGAATTGAAGTAAGTTATTCTTCAATTAGAAATTTTGTTAAAACTCATAGAAAAGCATTGACATCTTAAAATCCAATTTATTCGTGGAATGGAATCCACTTCGAGTCTGTTAAAGGGATGGAACCCTAAGTAGGATGGAATGTAGTGGAACATTGTTTTGTATCCACTAATTTTAATTCAAATGATTTTACAAAATTATCTTGTTTTCAAAATGATTTCAAAACTTTCCTTTTAAAAGATTCAAAACCCTCTATCCTGATTTTAAATAATTTTACCCTCAAAATTATCTTTAATTTCAAAGTCAAATTACTTCTGATTTTAAACTATTGTTTAATATAATATATTTAACTTTTAAATATTTATACTTAAGATTTAAATATAAAATTATAGTTAAATTTTATATATATTATTCTCTATATTTACTTATGTATTTTAACTATAGTCAAGTATATTAGAAAAGTTTAAAATAGTTTTAATATAAGATAAAGGTTATTTTCAAAGAAAATCAAATCATCAAAAATTGCTTTGGGATGTCGACATGCCTACGGTGACCATGTCGACATGGTGTCGGTTGAGTTCAAAATTTAAATTTCAAAAGAAGTGTCTATTCGCCATTACACTTCATGAATGGACATGGCTGTTGTTCTTCTATAAATAGGGGTTAGTTTCAACGAAATATTAGATTTTCTATTTTTCACTCCTCTTCTTCTTCCACATTTCTTAATACATATTCTTACCATTACTCTACCGAAATCAACATTGAATCGAACTCAATCTTTTCTAGTTTGATTCTCTATCACTATCTCAACAAGGTTCTCAGTGCTATTCAGCGTTATAGGCTTCTTTGTAATCTATTAAGTGAGAAAAGGTGTGATTGTGGCCTTGAAAATCAATCAAGCAAGATAAGGTGTGATTGTAGCCTTGGTAAATCAATTGGGTAAACTTGTGGCCTGGAAATCAAGTATCTCTACCCAAAGGATTGTGATTCTGGAGGGTGTACCTCGTAGCCTTGAAATTGAGGGTGTAATTGTACAATTGCTTTTGAAAGGAAATCCGTACTTGTGTTGCGGGACTGGATGTAGGGTAACTCCGAACTAGTATAAAATCCGGTGTGTTCTTTCCTTTATTGCTTTTACTTTATTTCTGCATTTGTGTTTGTTTCTGTGATCATATCTGTGTCTGTATATTGCATACATCCGTGTTTAATTCAACATAAATTCAAAAAGATTTAGTAATTCTTTATAAACACTATTCACCCCCCCCTCTAGTTTTAATCCTAGCCTTAAGATCCATAATCCGCATTTCTTTCAGGATTAAGTTGATTAATCTTCTTCCTTTAACGCTTTCTTCCTCTTATTCTAGCTAATGTGGCCGACCTCTATTTGTTTTTAATTATTCAAATGAATGTGAAGGACATACATGGCTAAGGGTTTAGGGTATAAGAATGCTCTTTTCCTAACTTTTCCCTTGCCCATTAATCTTGTCTATTTTAATTCATGTTATCGCATTTTAATTTACTCAATAACATGGCACGACTACCCCTATTAATCACAAATCTCAATCTCCTAATCATCACATTATTTAATTTAATTTAGCCAATTAAATATCCTAAATAATGTTACTAAAAATATGGGGGGTTACAACCTCCCAGCGTTAAAGAATTTCATCCTCGAAATTACGATAAGGTACACAATAAATCAAACATAAAGGCAAAACATACCATCAAACAAATCAGGATAAGCATCTCTAATCCTGCTCTCAGTCTCCCAAGTACAGTCTCTCTCATCGTCACTCTGTTGGGATTTCATTAATATGACTGTCTTGTATCTTAACCTCTTCTCATCTCTCGCGGCTATATGAATCGGCTTTCTAACTATAATCAAGTCTGGTTCTACTACTAAGTCATCCAATACAGTCGATGCTATAGTAGACTCCGGATCTCTAGCACACTTCTTTAGATGAGAAACATGAAACACATCATGGACACCTGCTAAACTGCTCTGTAACTCTACTCTATATACGAGTTTCTCGATCCTCTCGACTATAGGAAATGGTCCTACGAATCTAATCACACCCATCATCGGTGGCACCTTAATGAAAACATGATCTCCAACATAAAACTTAAAATCTTTCCGTCTTCATAAATTTTTTGCCTAGACTGAGCATCCTTCATCGTATTTCGAATTAATTCAATCTTCTCTACAGCTTCTCTAACTAAAGTTGGACCAAGAACCAACCTATCACCGACCTCTAACCAAAAAAGGTTGATTCGCATGGCCTTCTATACAGATCTTCAAACGGTGCCATCCCTATACTAGTCTAATAATTGTTGTATACGAAAACTCGACTAAGTGTAGATAGTCTTTCCAAGATCCCCCAAAATCTAACGCACAAGCTAATAACAAAGCCTCCAAGACTTTGTTAACTCTTTCTGTTTGCCCATTGGTCTTTGGACGGTAAGCGGTACCCATCTTGAGCTTGATTTCCAAACATCATGTTGACTCCTCTAGAACTCACCTATAAACAAAGAATCTCGATCACTTACTATAAAACTATGAATTTCATGAAGTCTAACTATATTCTTCGTAAATAACTTAGCCAAACGGGAGCCGTCCTAGTTTACTTAACTATGATGAAATGGGCACTCTTAGTCAATCTGTCCACTACAACCCATATACTTTCATTTCCTCTATTACATCTTGGCATCCCGTTAATAAAATCCATAGAAATAGAATATCGCTTCCATCCTGGAATATCTATTAGCTAAAACAACCTACTTGGTTTCCGATGTTCAACTTTTACCTATTGGCAGTTCAAACACTGCTTTACCCATAAGCCTACATCCCTCTTCATGCCTTCCCAGAAGAAACATCGCTTCATGTCCTGATACATCTTAGTTCATCCTAGATGAATAGTGAATTTTGAACGATGGCATCTTGTTCGACGGTGGAAATTCTATCGAGTTAGAAAACCGCCGACAAATTATGAAATAAAAATAACCGCAAGCGCACGGTATACTATCGTAGTACATAGTGGGTAAGGATTGATCCGTAGGAAATTGTAGATTATAAATTTCTATTCAGTCAAATTAAACCAACGTTGAAAGTGATTAGCTAAAAAATGTAAGAAAATGACAAAAAGAAAGTGATAAAAAATATGATATTAAATGGCAATTCAGAGATAATTCCACACTCTAGATCATGTAGTTCAACAATTTATGAAATTATGATCTCTCTTTTTTGGTCATCAGTGAGTTTAAATGATGTATTTATTATAAGTATGGCTCATTTATGCTATTGAATAGCTCACATAAGTCATCAAACTATAACACAAACTTTAGATCACTTTTAATTCTCATGAAAAATAACAAGAAGTTCAAAATGAAGTCTATTTTAAGCAGGACCTATTAACTATTGATTAGAAATATAGACCATTAAATTTTTATTTAATTTCACTCCATTGCCATAATCATATGTAGATGAAGAGGCAATTTGTGATTCATATGACTAAGCGTAGCCTATTTGTTTTGAACAACATAGGCTATTAAACTCAATACCAAACACAAAACTACATAAACATCAACTTTCCATGAAGCACAAAAAGAGAGCAAAGATTATCAAATTGTTGAAGCTATATGATTAAAGGCTTCATTACCCCTAAATTGAAGGGATTAGTCTTTCATTTGTGTTATCATCAATACAAGTAGCATGAAACATGGAATAAACAAAAGAAAAAAGAGAGCAAAATGAAAAAAAAAAGCTAAGTAAAGAGAAGTAAACACTAATTTACTTGCATGAAAAATTAACTAACTACTAACAAAAAAGAAATTGAGCATGTAAATGTAAAAGAGCATTAACTACCATTGCATAAAAGAAAGGAAAATTACATGAGAAGAAATATGGCTAAGTAGCAATGAAAAGAGAAAGAGAGCTTTGTGTTTATTTTAAGCCTAAAACTAACTAAGAGGAAGGGGAGGGTTACAAGAAGATATGGGGTATTTATACAAGTTAGAAACCCTAATTTATTTTTTTGGAGAATGCCCAAAATACCTTTCTGGTAGTGTGGCCACCAAGTAATCATTAGCATGTCTTAATCCCCCACTTAAATATGCATGAAGCATTAATGACTTTTTAATATGTGCATTAGCTCCTAATTGAAAATCAAGGTAAGTGGGTAGGTGGGGTCCTCCATGTTCATGAGTTTGAATTATTTTCATCTTCATTTGCCTTGTTTCCTTTTGTGCATGCATATCTTCATGAAACCACTTGCAATTTCCATCCAATTTTCCTAAAAAATTATATAGAAATTTGCAACTAAATTTTCTTAAATTAGTATATGCACAAAAATGACCATTTTATCTCTGTGTGAAGATGAATGTGTAACATTTTGAAGATAATTTGAATTTTGGTTTAAACAAGTTAAAATACCCGATATGATCATTTATTTAATTTAAATAGACTAAATATGGTGGTAAAAATATGCATATTTACATGCATGTCAAATACCCCCACACTTATCTTTTTATTCGTCCTCGAATAAAGAAAAACTAAGATAAATCCATTTTCGTAGCGAGCACGATTGCATTGAGCGTATGCAACAAGCCGTTAAACCTCTGGGTGTCTCCAGCAAGACGAGTGTTGTCTCATGAGGGTTTTCAGCAGATACTACTAACAAAATCTAAGTGCAGGATAAAAAATATTTACAAAATGCAAGACTTATTTGCAAAGAGATGAATGCGAATTTTTGAAAATATTTACAAATAAAAGAATTACTTTTAAATAGACAAAAATAAGTTAAATATATGTTTGGTCATTATCTTGAAAATTTAAGTCATTTACTCGTCAAAATTTCCAACAAAAATAAAGTTATCATAACAAAAAGACAATAGTTTAACTCATTGTTTCAGTTGGTAACAAAATGTAATTATGAAATGGATCCTTAGTTGATTATAAAAGTTTATCAAAGTGGTATTTACATTTCGGTCAATAACAAGTCAAATCAAATAAGTTAAAATAATGCTTGGATTTCATTTTCTTACTCTCTCTCCATTTTTTTCTTTTGAAAATTATATTGATATTAACAATATTTACGTATGCCTAACTCAGATAAACTAAGGCCAAGTATATTACCCATGCACTGCCTTGCGGACTGATGTGAGGGGAATACAGAGTGTGGCGAGTGAACACACCAGTGTGAACATTTATTGACTATAGGCGTTATTAGTAAAATAATTTTTATATACATACGCCTTACTCGGATAAACTAAGGCTAGATATATCGATCGTGCACTGCCTCTCAGGCTTACGCGAGAAGGGTACAGAGCATGGTGAGTGAATATACGAGTGTGAACACATGACTCTAGGTGTCTGTAACGATCTGTAAATTTTCAATAATTAAAATTGTTAAATTAATAAGATTTTTGTAAATAAATATGGAAGAAACAAAAAATTTGTAATTTAATACTGAAATGAATGCTAAAATGAAATGCAACCATGGAAATTTAAGCTAAGTAGTAATAATTGAAATGAAATTTCGATTAATTGAGGTAATTAAAATTTTATAGGTAATGAAAATTTTATGCTAGGATATAAATTGAATATAAGAAAGCAAACGTAAATATTGAATTAATTAATTAATTAATAATAATAAATAGTAATTGAATAAAATAAATATCCTGTAAGTAATTATAATATCGTTTGAAAATGATAACTTATAAAAGTATGATTAAGAGTTAGTAGCGACAATTGTTATAAGTTACCAATATATCTTAATCCAGTAAACTGAATTGGAATCTATTGCAATAAATCAAAATAAAATATTTCTTTAACGTTAATTAAAGTAATATTTGAAAATAATGTTAATATTATCCATAATAAGATAGTTTGTTGAATTAAAAGATTGGGAATGAAGACTTATCAATTTAATGGGATTTGAACTATAATAATTGGATTTTATTGAAAATAAATGAAATTAAATATCTAAATATTACGTTAATTGAAATTAAGATGGAATGTGAGAATATTAATGTAAAAGATTATGAATCCAATGTTATTTCATCCATTGGACCATAATGAATTGAATAATAAGAATGAAAAGTAAATTCAATGGAATTATTGAGAATTTAATTTATAATTTCTTAATATAATGAAATTGAAAATTTAACGCCGAAATTGATGATTGAATCAACATCAAAGTGACATCTAAATTTGTTTAAATTAGTGTAAATGGTTAATAAAATTAAAAATGATAAAAACTGTCAATTATAGGATCGAAATTGAAATTGTGATTTAGTTAATTAATTATTAATTTATTTAGTTAATGTAAAAATAGCCATTTTAGCCACTAACTTGGATTTTGACGAAACTAGTTTCATCGGATCCGTATTGGTGAATTATTGTAGGATTTCAAGTTTCGTAGCGATCGGGCTTGTTGTTTGATCGTACAGGCTTGAAACGCCTTGAAATCGATTAAATTGAAATAACTTGATTTTAGCATAACTTCTTCATACGATGGAATTTGGACTTAAAACCTGTTTCATTGCATTTAGAATATTTTAATACATCTATTTTGATATATGGATTGACCCATTTTCGTTCCAGAGTCGAAACGGGCTTTTCGGGGCATTATTGTCATTTCAATCCAACCCGACATTCAGCAGTAACCTACGAAAATGAAAGAATAGAGCCTCGAAACTAGTTCCATTGTATTTAAAAGGCCTTTTTTCATTAAGAGCGTCAGGCGGCAAGCTTCGTTTAGAGTTCGGGCTGTTTTGGACCTCAGTTATGATTAGGCATGCAAAACGATAAAATAATAATATATTATCCTGAAACCCTAGTTACCGCTCCTCTCCTTTTTTTAATGGCCAAAACTTATCCATCTTCTCGTGTCAATTTCTTCCAATCCGTGCATCGGAATCGAAAACTTCCAAAAGCAAACTTGTAGAGCCCGGCGAGCACTTCGCATCCAACGGTTGATTTCGTAGCTTCTTGAAATCACCAAGACCTGGCCGTGTTGTTGCGTGCGTTTTTCATGGTTTGTGTGCGAATGGAGGAGGCTGAGGGGTCGGCGCCTAGGGCGGAGGCGTGTGGAGGGGAGGCGCACGTCATGCCGGAGGCCGGTCGACCTTCGGAGGTCAGAAGTCATGCGCGTCGATGAGATTTGGTCGCGTTTTGATTGATTCTCGTGCGTGTTCGAACGAAGAGGATGATGTACGTATCTTTCTTTTGTTAATTAATTAATTAATATATTTTAAAATTTCAACCGTTCTAATCTTAATAACTTCCACATACGAGGTCCGTTTCAAGCGCGGTTTTCTCCGCTAGGTCTGTATAAAAATTCCAGACATTTTTGTGCTGGTTTGGATGAATTCTGAGACTGTTCAAATTTTGAATTTAAATTGGATTTTAATTCAATTTAAATTCAAAAGGTGAGTGTTTTAACCCACTCACAACTTCTAAAATTTCTTATGTGCGTTAAATTAGTTTCTGATGCGATTAAAAATTTGTTTATGACTGTTTGGCATATTTTTAATCATCATCTTAGTTAAATTGAATTTATTGAATTAAATTGTTATTTAATTTATTATTGCATACAAACTGCCAGGTAAATTGTTATTTAATTTATTATTGCATATAAACTGCTAGTTAAATTGTTATTTAATTTATTATTGAATATAAACCGCCAGCCGATACCTGTTACTTATTATCTGTTACATATTGATGCTATTGATTGAATTGGATGATGATTGTGGTAAATGTTTGATGAATTGATATTGGACGAATGGATGTTGTATTTTATATTGTTATAAACTCCAAGTTATTATGGATTTTATTTCATTCGGGATTGCAGTATGAAATGATATATAACCGTATTTATATTTCAAATTACGGATTGAAATGATAAATATCCGTATCACTTGACCATAAGATAGAAAATTATATACTGACACCGCGGTCTATGTATATAAAAATATTCTAAAATGATTTCTATGGTTTTGTAAAGAAATATATGGGTTATATAAATTTTGATTTTAGACGTTATGTAAACATCTCTGACGCCGTTCCACTCATATTTATTTCTGTTGATTTAACTTACATAAGATCTTTTAGTTCTGACTCGAGTGTTTTGTCTTTTCAATTCGCTCGGGCCAGTCTGAGCATTACAGGATTGAAGGCCTTATTCTTGAAGGACCAAGACGAAAATTGTATTATTACTATTATTTATTATATTATTCCACTACATTCATACTGTTATGCTGAATTGTTTAATATTCTCTGGTATGTGTAACTCTGATATGTGTTGTATAAGTATAAACAAATGTTTTGTAAAACAGCTTCATGAACTGTTATTTGATTATTATATTTTGTCATTCCGCTGTGAGATTTTGTTTTGTTTTATTTCTTTCTCTGCTTTTCTTATTTACCCCATAACAATCTGCCCTTCTGTATGATTTAAGTCGGACGTGTGTGGTTCATCGTCGATTTAAAGCGTACAAAAAGGCAGGATGCTACATCTGGTATCAGAGCTTTGGTTTAGCCAAAAACCTTTGCTTTGTGGGGGTAGTAATACCCTATGATGAGTCGCTGAGCGTGTGTGTGTATGAGATAGAGTGTTTGTTAGTGTTATAAAAGGTTTTTGATATTGTGTTAATTTTTCCGTTTTGTATTTATAAATTCCGGTCGGTGCATAGGACGCTATGATATCGATAAGGATTTCTAAACACTTAATAGGACAGACCGACATAATATTTGTTTCGAAATATAGGTAAATGAAAAATTTTGCTTATTATATTTTTTGTATATAAAGTAATAAATTTCATAAAGATTATACTTGGTTATAGTATATTGGTTGTTAGGTAGTGAAATTTATAAATATTGGTTGGAAATAAGATTTAAAATAAAATAAATGAAAATTGGAAATTTAGAACTTAAGTTCCGGGGTTTTGAAAATTCCTTTCGAATAATTTTGGAATAAAATAATATTGTTTATAAGTATTTTCTAAAATAAATATTTCAATATAATTTGAAAGGATTGTTTTAAAGAAATTTTGGAAGAAATAAGTTTTATACTTCCCTCTCCGTCGCTGGAAAATAATTTCGGTGATGAGGGCACACATCATCGACATTCATTTTCGAGTTTCAAAGTGGGAAGGCCACTGTAGTTTTACTGCAGATTTATTTTGATAAACAAATATAAATTTTAAATTGTTTTAAACATAATTGGATATATAAATTGTAAATATATACATATATCTATTATTTTTACAATGATTTATTTAGTTTTTAAGTTTTCGTTAATTAATAGTTTCAATTACTATAGAGAAATGGAATATAACTAATTAATAATTGGAACCTTTAATTAAAATAAGAGATTAAATGCTAGGTTATAAATGAAATAACAAGAAATTTGAAATTTGTACATATAAAACAAAAGATATTATTATGGAACATCAAGTTAATTTAAAAGAAATAAAATAAACTTGTATAACTTTCAATTACATTTTTAAAGCATATATATAACTTACCAACTATAAAAAGTTAAAATGTTAAAAGAAAATGTAATGGGAAATTTTACAAGAAAAATTTGGGTAATGGAAAGTATTCAATGAAATTCTCTATAAATAAGGATTTGATGGGGTAGTTGTTATAAACCTATGTTATAATTGAAATATTACTATAATAAATTGTGATAGAAAGTAATTATTATAAGGAAATAATTAAAAACTTAAGTAGATGAATTGATATGCTAAGAAATTGAATTGAACACAAATACTATAAACAAATGTATGTAAATAAATGAAGTTATGCAATATGAAATGAATAAAAATGAATTTTATGTAAGTATAAGTACAAATAAGTGAAATAAACACTGAATTAATGGATGGAAATAAAAGTTTGTAAGAAATGAATGTAAATTAAAGGATGAATCATTGTATAAATGAAAAGGAAATCAAACAAAAAACCTTATGAAATGAAATTGATAATAAGTAAACTTGATTTATCGTTTGGAATTGTTGTTTATTTGGTTTATGGTTGTTTGGGCAAAGATACTTTAAATTAGTTTGGATGTATGAATAGTCTATTTAGTTTCACCTAAGACTGTTGAGTGAAGAGTACATTTAGTAGTTTATTTTTCATTCCGTACAATTTAAAGTTTTTGAACCCGAACAACTATTTGTTTTGTTTGATATGAATGGATATTGATTTGTGTTCATTTTATATGATGGTTGATATTGGGTGCAAGTGATTGTTGTTTGTATTGATTTGTTTGTCATTGATTGAAACAACGTTAAATATTTCATTTTATATAATTATTAACTCCTTTTGGATTATATAAGTGAAATTCAGGTTATGGAAGCACTTGCTATTGCATCTGGTTTCATAATACAAGCGTTTGCCTGACAAATAGGTACGTTTTTGGATTACGATTTTATAGCACTATTATATATATATATATACACATATTTCCCGTTGTTGGGATATATTATTTTGAAATATAGTTGTATATTGTTATATTTGATATTATATTTTCTCCCGAGCCTCTCCGCACAAAGGAGACTCTACCGAATTTTTCCGTAAATTTTGGACATAGAAATTTTTTGGAAATATTTTCCAAACTTTATTAATTTGAGTATAAAAGATTTAATAGTTATAAATTGATATATTTTATTTAAATTATTAAATTCTGTAAATTTATTTGTTTATAAATTTAAAATTTTGATTAAGATGTATCGTTTGCTCAATTCTTTCTTTTCACTTCTTTTTCCTTTTCGGGGATGAAAAGTTTTGAGTGGGGGAGAGTGTAACGATCTGTAAATTTTCAATAATTAGAATTGTTAATTTAATAAGATTTTTGTAAATAAATTTGGAAGAAACAAAAATTTTGTAATTTAATATTGAAATGAATGCTAAAATGAACTGCAACCATGGAAATTTAAGCTAAGTAGTAACAATTGAAATGAAATTTTGATTAATTGAGGTAATGAGAATTTTATGCTAGGATATAAATTGAATATAAGAAAGCAAACGTAAATATTGAATTAATTAATGAATTAATAATAATAAATAGTAATTGAATAAAATCATTGTCTTGTAAGTAAGTATAATATCGTTTGGAAATGATAGCTTATAAAAGTATGATTAAGAGTTAGTAGTGACAATTATGATAAGTTACCAATATATCTTAATCCATTAAACTGAACTGGAATCTATTGCAATAAATCTAAATAAAATATTTCTTTAATGTTAATTAATGTAATATTTGAAAATAATGTTAATATTATCCATAATAGGACAATTTGTTGAACTAAAAGATTGGGAATGAAGACTTATCAATTTAATGGGATTTGAACTATAATAATTGGATTTTATTGCAAATAAATGAAATTAAATATCTAAATACTACGTTAATTGAAATTAAAATGGAATGTGAGAATATTAATGTAAAAGATTATGCATCCATTGTTAATTTCATCCATTGGACCATAATGAATTGAACAATGAGAATGAAAAGTAAATTCAATGGAATTATTGAGAATTTAATTTATAATTTCTGAATATAATGAAATTGAAAATTTAACGCCAAAGTTGATGATATAATCAACATTAAAGTGACATCTAAATTTTTTTAAATTAGTGAAATGATTAAGAAATTTAAAAATGATAAAAACTGTCAATTATAGGATTGAAATTAAAAAATTTGATTTAGTTAATTAATTATTTATTCATTTAATTAATGTAAAAATAGACATTTTGGCCACTGACTCAGATTTCGACGAAACCAGTTTCATCGGATCCGTATCGGTGAATTATTGTAATATTTCATGCTTAGTAGCGATCGGGCTTGTCGTTTGATTGTACGGGCATGAAACGCCTTGATATCAATTAAATTGAAATCAATTGAAATCAATTTAAAATAACTTGATTTTAGCATAACTTCTTTATACGATGGAATTTGGACTTGAAACCTATTCCATTGCGTTTAGAATATTTTAAAACATCTATTTTGATACATGAATTGACCTATTTTTGTTCCGGAGTCGAAACGGGCTTTTCGGGGCATTATTGTCATTTCAATCCAACTCGACTTTTAGCAGTAACCTATGAAAATGATAGAATTGAGCCTCGAAACTAGTTCCATTGTATTCAAAATGCCTTTTTACATTAGGAACTCCATACGGCACGCTTCGTTTAGAGTTCGGGCTATTTTGGACCTCACGTTATGAATAGGCATGCAAAATGATAAAATAATAATATATTATCTTGAAACCCTAGCCGCCGCCGCTCTACTCTTTTCAATGGCCGAAACTTATCCATATTCTTGTGTCAATTTCTTCCAATCTGCGCATCTGAATCGAAAACTTCTAAAAGCAAACTTGTAGAGCTCGGCGAACTCTTCGCATCCTACGGTTGATTTGTGCCGTAGCTTCTTGAAATCACCAAGATCTGGCCGTGTTGTTGCATGTGTTTTTCGTGGTTTGCGTGTGAACGGAGGAGGCTGGGGGGTCGGCGCTTAGGGCGGAGGCATGTGGAGGGGAGGCGCACGTCATGCCGGAGGCCGATCGAACTCCGAAGGTCAGAGGGCATGCGCATTGATGAGATTTGGTCGCGTTTTAATGGGTTCTCGTGCGTGTTCGAACAAAGAGGGTGATGTACGTATCTTTCTTTTGTTTATTAATTAATTAATATATTTTGAAATTTCAACCGTTCTAATCTTAATAACTTTCACATACGAGGTTCGTTTCACGCGCGGTTTTCTCCACTAGGTTCGTATAAAAATTTCAGACATTTTGACGCCGGTTTGGATGAATTCTGAGACTGTTCAAATTTTAGGTTTAAATTGGATTTTAATTCGATTTAAATTCAAAAGGTGAGTGTTTTAGCCCACTCACAACTTCTAAAATTTCTTACGTGCGTTAAATTAATTTCTGATGTGATTAGAAATTTGTTTATAACCGTTTGGCATATTTTTAATCATCATCTCAGTTAAATTGAATTTATTGAATTAAATTGTTATTTAATTTATTATTGCATATAAACTGCCAATTAAATTTTTATTTAATTTATTATTGCATATGATCTGCCAGTTAAATTGTTATTTAATTTATTATTGCATATGAACTCCAGTTAAATTGTTATTTAATTTATTACTGAATATAAACCGCCATTCGATACCTGTTATTTATTATCTGTTACATATTGATGCTATTGATTGAATTGGATGATGATTGTGATAGATGTTTGATGAAATATACTGGATAAATGGATGTTGTATTTTATATTGTTATAAACTGCAAGTTATTATGGATTTTATTTCATCCGGGATTGTGGTTTGAGATGGTATATAGCCGTATTTATATTTTAAATTACGGATTGAAATGATAAATATCCGTATCACTTGACCATAAGATAGAAAATTATATACTGACACCGCGGTCTATATATATAAAAATATTTTAAAATGATTTCTATGGTTTTGTAAAGAAATATATGGGTTATACAAATATTGATTTTAGATGTTATGTAAATGCTATATTATTATTGATTTTAGCTATGTATAAATTTTCTTTGAAATATAAAATAAGTTAAATAATAAATTTTGATTGTTTTTATATAATACGGTTAAGTAGTTGTTTAAATTATATTGCATATATAGTTTATAATGGCTTAAATAAAACTGAGGTTGGAAGATAAATATGAAACTGATGTGAATTAAATTATTTAAGAATTATACTCGAATAAAATTGATTTGAAATTTTAAAAAAAATTGAGATTTAGAGGGTATGATTTTTTATAACTTGATTTTTTGTTTAGAGTGATTTAAATGAATATCAAGTTGATTTAAACGAATATATCAAGTTAATTAAATTGAAAGAATATCCAGTTATTTGAAGTTTAAAGGTTTTACTTAATTGATATTTGATTTATTAAGTAAACATTTCAAATCTAAATAATAGTAATTGAATTTGATATATATGAATTATCAAAGAATTAGTTTTGAAATGGTGGAATATTTAAACCTTTTAAATATATGGAAATTGAAATGGTTTATTTGGGGGTTCATACCGGTATTTGGAATTGATTTGTGAAATTGAAGAAGCTATTTTATTATATAAAGTATTTTAATATTAAACCATTTAAGCGGTGGAAGTTATGTGTAAAGGCCCGCAAATCCATACCCCTTTGAGCTGGGAAAACTCCACAACAAATCATCCCAAAGTGGCACAAAAGTACGAGTCTTTGGGTTTAAGAAGAAAGAGGTAGAAAAAGAAGAAAAGAAGACAACATCAGAATCTCACATCCCAGCGGAATAAAATACAATAGATAGAATATAGATTTAAGTACAAAGAATCTGTACTGCCATATATACATACATACCATATCAGAGTACATCAAACATCCATACAGAGACAACTCGTAATTGTCCATACACAGCGGAAATAATAGTCAAATACGGAAGTACGCTCTGTCATCAGCTCGTCTCCTGAACTCCTTAGCTTTTAACCTGAACCTGTTTAACTCGGTCTGACCCGAGCATCATATAAAACAACACCCGAGTCAGTCAGAAAAACCAGCATGAGGAAATCACACTCAATTGGATTATTATATTTTCAAAAGTCCTTTGAAAAACAAAAGCATATCATAAGACCACGCCACAAATAAACATGTCGGGTTTTTACCTTACGATAGCCAAAACATTTTTATCAAATTCGTCTGATATTATAATAGTGTCTATAGAAAGTAAAATAGAATCTAGCTGAAATGCTTGCATCTCACATTTCATCAATAGTTGGGCACAATCAAAACTGTACAGGCGCTTATTGGAGATTGGATTCCATACAATGGCAGGGCTACTGGGGTACCGCCCGTCACAGTACCGGTCTAGATCAGAGTACCGAGGAGCCACCCTAACTCCCTTGCAACACAAGACCGGAACCATCCCTTACTGGACAGTTCCAAGAAAGATCACCCCGTGGTTGGCGCGACCAACCACCTACTAAGATGAAATAAAAGGGACATCTAGACAGGGGAAACCTTACTCTCCAGTGGGGACTGCCCACGAAGTCTTGCCGCACCTCCCCTGTTTTAGTCATTCCCGGTTGATGAGGCTTGAGGCTAAGCGTTACCTTTCAAGAACGCGTCCCACTTAGAATGCTCATCGCCCACCCGACGATGTTCTGAAAGCATTCAATCCATACAAGTTGCCCTGGGTCTGGACAAACCGAATCACCGTCTTCAACTCTTCACGGTCTTCATTCGTTATCGTTCAAACCGTATCGAAGTGGTTTTCGGATAATTAAATCTGATCCCGGACACTTCGAAACGATCAGCGCATTGTCCAATATTGATAGTCGGTTATTTAACTATCAATTAATCATACACAAGCAACCATCAAATAATTTCCACAAATTACTTATCTCGAATATCTACTTAAGATACTATCTTCATATTTCAATGTCTTGAAATTAGATTCAATTCACTCTATTTTTCGTGGAACCATTTAAGTTTTTGCCAACCATTTATAATATATTCCCACTTCAATAGTTCTCAAAACTTGGAAAATATTTCTTTTTCTCTTATTTCTTTCCTCAAAAATCATTTACAATCTCATTTGTAAATTTTCCAAAGACATTTAGCTTATTAATATTTCAGGTTTCATTCCTGCACTTCTTGAGAATTTATCTCACCTTGAAATTCACTGATCTTAAACTTGGGATTTATTCAAGTACTCATATCCCTCTATAAAATCTTCCCAAAAGATCTTATTCAAATTAATTACACTTTCTTTACTTCTTAAGAGAATTTATAATTGGATTTTCAAAACATTTTTGAAAACATCTTGACTTATAAAGTAAGAATAATGGTTTTATTTCAAATTATGGTTTAAGGTAAAAATTTAATTCATATCCAGTTAATAATAAATTTTCAAAGCTGGTTTAGAAAACTATAATTTATTATAATAACTACTAAGCATTAAAATAACTTTTTCGAAATATTCTAAATCTAAATAATAGTTCTTTACAAATTATATAGTATAGTAACTATTTTTTTAAATATTCCTTTAAAACCAATTTATATTTTTAGAAAAAATCCAATATCCACTCATAAATTCCTCTTGTCCATATTCTCATTTCTTACTTCCGAAAATATTCAACTATTTCCTTCCAAAACCAATTTCATAACTCAAATTAAGTTCTTGCCATGACTTATCTCATTACGTATTCGCTGATACTTTCTATCTCACTTATAAACTCCGTTTATAAATTTATAACTCCCCTGAGTTTTCTTTTTATTTATAAAAACAATTTTTTTTTCAAAGATCCCATCTTTATAAATTTATTCTTCAATAAAATTCCATATTTGTTCTTTAACAAAATTTCATTTCTTAATAAGGTTCCTTTTATTTTATTTCCTAATAAAGTTCCTTTACTTTATTTCTTAATAAAGTTCCTTTTACTTTATTTTAATTCATCAATTACAATATTTCTTAGAGTCTTTGTATATAATTAATTTTTCCCAAACTCAACTTTAACAGATTTAAGTATAACCAAGTAATAAATATTCCTTTAATCTAACTTTAGTCTCAATAGAGGTAAATCCAAATCCTAAAGAAATATTCTTTTAATTTAAGTTTCATTTAACTTTCTTCAATTAAATTATTTATGTCATTTAAAAATGAGTAAATTTCAAATTCCATGTTATTTAACATTATATAATTCAATTCGCATGTAATTCCATATAAATTCATTCATCCTGTCATATGACAACATATAATAAATAAATATCTTTGAGGAATCCTGTTGGATCCCTCCAACCTATTTTCCTTGCATCCACAAATGTTAGCACAATAACATATTAATTCCACTTTCAAAGTGGGATATCATGCTATATGAGTTTATAATATCATTCAGTGGATAAATTATTATCAACCAAACACATCCAATGATTTAAATTTAACATTTGAATTAAATTTATGGTATCCAAATGAGTGAGAAAATCTCACATCTGCTTTAAGTTGCAATCCCTTCCAATCTTGACCCAATTCCCCGACTTTTGACCTTATATAAACAATTACATGGATTTTATTAATATTTGAACAGATCAACAAATTTCCATTTTAATTTTTAAAACGATTTATTTTAACTACTATCGTGAAAAATCTTTTAGTATATTAAACAAATTTTAATCACTAAATCCACTATTTAAAATAATTTTTAAAACATGTATATTTAATTTATTCTTGAAACAACATACATATATACTTATAAAAATAACTTATATTGCCATTCAAAATTCCTTTTTTCTTTCTAAATCTTATGTATGTATTATTTTCTGTTCTCTATAAATACTTATAATTATATTTTACCTTTCTGAAAATATCAAACAGAACTTTCTTTGCTGTGAACACTTTAAACTTCTATATATTTTTTCTAAAACTTGTATATGTATTAAATTAAAAACAGAAACATTTATACTTTACTGTAACATATTTTCCTTTCCTATATAAAACAATTTGTATATATATATATAAATTTTAAAAACTGTATTCTTTTGAAATCACATATATTAAAAATCAAATTTATAATTCTACCACAATTTAATATTCCTATTTCATATACAAATTTCAAACTTTTCCTGCATACATATATATTAAAATAAATCTGTAAATATACCTAACAGACGATTTCCAAAGCTGGACGACTACTGCTGCAACTCGCGATACCATCTAACTCAATCCTAGCTTCACTCGACACAGCTCGAGAGAGTGGAAGCAGCCGCGACTTCGAGTCGCCACCCTCCTTCTCGCGAACCAGGTACGAGTCCAGCACAAAGCCCCCAAGCTAAACTCCTTCGCCTTCATCGTTAATCCTTCGGCCGCGACCTGGCCTTCCCCTCGCGTGCGCGAGCTTCCTGAACCCAAACTCAAAATTGACAGTTCGACCTAGTACCTCCGATCGCCGCGAGAGTCTCCACCGCGTTCGCCTCCGAGTCATTGAGCTTCACATCGACGAACACAACCAGCCCCTACGCGAGCACGTCGATCCAAGTCGCACTGCACGCGTGCGATTCCTCATAGTTGAAGTCGAATCCATGACCGGCATCGATTTCATTTTTTTTCTTTTTTTTTAGAATAGGCTTCATAATGATTTGGGAAAAGAAAGATGCAGGTTTTGATTTTAAAGGAACGAAGGCAAAAGCTTGCTCCAGAAGGGTAGAACGACGTGATTTAATTTGAGGTGACGGGTTGCATATAGGAGAAGATGAAAAGAAATAATACGGCTGATGGAAAAGATTTCGGCGGGTGAAAAGATGTAAGATATTTAAATTATAAAACGATTAATTATTGTCTAGACGTTTCAATCTCGTATGGTCACACGGTAGCTCCGAAAATTACGAAATTTGAAATCCGACAATAATTCAATATTACGGATCCAACGGCACATGTTTCGTTGAAATCCGAGACTGTGCCTCGGATGGCTATATTTTAAATATTAATTTAAACGATGTAATTTTAAAATCGGACAAACCAATGTTAAATTCAAATTTTAACTCACCTATTATTTTCAGTATTATTAATATAAATTCTATAAGCCTTTAAAATATTTTAAACAAGCTTACTACCCCAGGTTTAATATTTTACCCGATGTTCAATTACTATTTTAATAATTAATTAATTCAACAGGTCGTTATATTTAAATTCTGAATCCTTTCTATCATATAAAACCAAACTGTTCATATTATAATCAAATCAAAGTTCAAATTAAATATTTAAATTCAATTTAAATATTGTAAATTAGCCGTTCAAAAATCTGGGTCGTTACATTCCTCCCCCCTTAAAAGAATTTCGTCCTCGAAATTACTAATTAGGAAGAATGGTCCAATACCCGTTACTATTTCTCCAAAATCAACAATTCAACATCCTACCAACTATCATTTTAATAAAAGATGCATTACCCTTCTTATTAACTTTCCAAACTTTTCCCTAGTTTCAAACTATGCTATTTGTTTAACCATTCAAGTTTCAATTTAAAACCAAAATTTTGAATTATCAAAATTTTCTCAAAAATTTTCTAACTCCCAAAATTCCCGAAAATTTTTGCCGGCGTCTCCTTTGCGCGGCTAGCTCGGTACAACTACAAAATGGCTCTACGGCCTCCCAAAACCCAAAAGAAAACAAAAAGCCAAGTGCTCGATCAAAATCCCAATCAATTTTCATATAGAAACTTAAACACATACCTTTTTGTCGAGCATTTCAAATTTATCTTCTGAAATCAAAATCAATTCTCTTTCCCTTTATATTACCTGCAAATCTTATATCGCAATATGTCCAATCACAATATTCAAAAACAATTTATCGACTTTCTTACAAATATAAATATTTATTCATTCAAATATTATTTTAGATTATATTTGAAATATCAATTCCCAATTGAGAATGCATCATTCCTTACTCAAGTTAGTAAGCATTTTATGTGTTTCTTATATTTATTTTCATCTTACCACTTTAGTTTATATCCATTCCTATTCAAATTGATTCTTCCATTTCCATATGAATTCAATTTATCTTTAACTCTGAATAATTAAATTCTATTTTTCATTTATAACAAATTCATGTCATTATTTTAAATTAGTTTCATTCACTAATTTATTTCAATTTCCAATTTGAAAACATTTGTCGTTAACAAAATTTTCAAAAACTTCAAAAAATTTCTAACTCTCAAAATTTCCGAAATTTTTTGGCAGAGTCCCCTCTGTACGGAGGAGCTTTTGCAATTTGACAATAGATATAAATATATATACATCGACCCACACGGTCGGAAAAATCAAAAACAGTTCATATTTCCTATTTTGTATTGCGTAGGCGTACCTTATTTAGCATTTTAAGCAAGCGGCTTATTTAATTTAGCATATGCGCGTCCAAAATCTCGCTAAACGGTCTTCCGGTATCTGTACTTACTCAATTTAAACACATAAGTAACATATTTATGAAATTTATAACATTTCATTCATTTAAGCAACTATAACACATCAATAACATAAGTACTGCATTCCAAATGACTTACGCATGCAATTGGTATGATTCCAACTCAAGTTATATGAAATTTCATTTGTAACGACCCAGGATTTTGAACAATTTAAATTGAGAATATTTAATTAATTTTAAATATTTGAATGATGGTTTAGATTTAAATTTCAATATAACTTTGAATTTGACGATTAAATTATAGAATTTAATCTATTGAAAGTTGAATAAAAATTTGAATCTTCAATTTTAAGCTGATTTAAAAATATTTCAAAGGCTTGTAAAATTCATATTGATAATACTAAAGATAATAGAAGCTTCAGAATTGAATTTGGAAGTGAATTGTTCAGTTTTGAAATTAAATCGTTTGAATCGATATTTAAAAATAGCCGTCCGAGGCACAGTCTCGGAATTCGACGAAACCAGTTCCATTGGGTCCGTAATATTGAGTTATTCTCGGGTTTCAAATTTCGTATTTTTCGGAGTTTATATGTGATCACACGACGCGTAAACGCATTGGAATTTAATCGAATTCAATTTGAATTTTAATTTTTAAAATTAGTCAACAACAGCATCCCTATATTCTAGCCTAAAATCGTGCCTAGTATCACTGATGAGATCGTGCAGAGCATACTCCTTCACGTTTAAAATATCCTCTCCCTCCTTCAGTTCAATTTGCAAAGCAACGAAAGAAAAAAAAAATCATGGCCGAAGCCAGAAATCAAAAGAAGAAAAAAAAACAGTAAAATTGGCCGAAGCCCTCTCCTTTATCATTCGAAATAAAAGAAAACACAGAAACAAAAAATGGGGACAGGGCTTTCGAATCAATCGCGATTGGGGGTCGTGAGTCGTTCGATTGAAGCTAGGTGATGATTTTGGGCGTCGCGGCCGCGTATGCGCGCATGATGGAAGCAGGGGGGGTCGACCTCAATTTGGAACCGATGGAAGTGAACGGCGGCGGCGTGGGGACGAGGGCGTCTCGCGTGTGGGGCTGCAGTGGGTTGTCGAAGTCGAGGGGCAACGGCGCGCACGCTCGCGCGAGGCCAAATTGCAGTGGGGGTGGCGTGCGATTCAAGGAGGCGAGGTCGTGGTCGCGATGGTGGTCGGGGCTGCTGTCGTTTGAGGTCAGTGGGGCTCGATTGATACAGTGAGGTATATATATTTTTTTTTCTAAATTTATTTTGATTTTTATCAATATATATATATATATATACAGAAGTTTATAGGAAAGAAGAAAAAAAAAAGAAAAAAAAATGTTACTGTGATAGATTTTGGTTATTAGGCAGAAGCATTTAAGGTAAATGAATATATACAGTAAAAGAAAAAAAAATAGTTTTACAGGAAGGTAATTTATGCAGAAAGTAAATTTTTACAGTAAAGAAAATATGTTTAAAATTTAATTATTTGTTTAAAACTAAATTATTAGTTAAATAGGTATCTTTGTGATTTATTTGACTTATAAAACTTATCTAATAATTTATTTAAAAGAAATTAATTTAAAGTAAAATTTTAGTTAAAATAAATTTATTAAACAAAGAAAAATAATTTTATTTAAGAAAAATTTATTGATTTAAAATTTATAAAAAGGAAATTAAGTTCAATGGGAAATTTCTAGTTAGGATTATTTTCAAAAGGAAAATTAATTTAAATAAATAGTTAGTTAAGAAAGTTTATTAAAAGAAATTTAAATTTTTAGTTAAACAAATTTAATTAAAGAAAATCAGTTTGAATCTTTAATTTTTAGTTTAAAATAAAAATCATTAACTTGAGATTGAAATAATTAGTTGGATAAATTTAATTTAAGGGTAAGTTAATTAAATCTATTTAAGGAGAAAATTTAGTTTTAAAATTAAATTGTAGGTGAATAAAATTATTAAAGGAATTGGTTTAGAAAAAAACCATTGAATAATTAAAACAATCAAAAATGAAAATTTATTATTCAATCTGTTTGAATATTAATAAATTGTGTAAATATTTATACAAGGTATAAATCAAGAGAAATCGAGTCAAGAGGGGAAATGGATTGCAAATAAAAGCTAAGGTGAGAACTTCTCACTCAAAAGGATTTATTTAAATTTTAAATAGTTAGATTTAAAATTTGTTGATTGAATGATTGAATGCTTGAATGATGATTGTTATATATATATATATATTGGATGTGAATAGACCCTATACGCCGTTAGTAAGCGGAGGTTATTTATTACACACATATACCGCGATATTTCACCTCGAAGTGGAATTGGTATTATATTATATATATAGCAATATATATATATTGGCATATGTATATATTGAAGTTGATTGATTTCCCGCATTTGTATAGCGGATGAGACCCTATTACGCCGTTAGTAAGCGGATATATTTTATAAAATCCCATATACCGCGATATTCCACCTCGAAGTGGAATGGTATTGTGCTAATGTCTGTGGATGCAGGGAAACAGGTTGGAGGGATCCAACTGGATTCCTCACAAATATTTATTGATTTTAGATATTGTGATGTTTGATTGTTTATCATATCGATATATGATATTGGAAAGTCGTGATTGACTATTTGATGTGTTGCATCATCGGATCCAATTTTGAAGTTTAAAAATAATGATTTTGATTTTTAAGGAATTTCTAAAGTGATTTTTGGAAATATACGTTTATAAAATATTTTTTGGAATTGATTCATTCTAAATAAATAAACGTTATAATTTTAATGTTATAAAAATTATATTTTTGAGAAATATAGTTAAAAGTTGATTTTTGAAAATATGGGATTAATGATTTTATAAAATAGTTTAAATCGGAATTTTTGAAGTTATTGTAAAGAGTTTAAATATAGGATTTATAAAATTTGATTATTTTATAAATCAAGAGAATGGTGAAATTATAAAGGAGATTAAAATGTTTAAAAAAAAATATAAATTGAATTATATAGAGGATTTATAAATTGATATTTATAAACTAAAACATCTGAATTATAAAACGAGTTTTATAAGTGTTAGAATGAATTGTGAATGAATTTCATAAATGAATGAAATTTATAGAATTATAACGATGAAGTTATAAATAGAATTATATAAACAGTAGGTTTATAAAACTTGTAAAGGAAAATAAAATAAAAATTCATAAAGTTATTAAAGGAATGGATTTGGATAACTGAATGAATCTTATAAGTTATCAGATTTATAAAATTTATGAAGTTTAAAGGAACGATTTTATAAACAAATAAATTATAAGTATTTGACTTATAATATGAATTTTTAATATATCATTGTGATATGAATTGAGATAAGTTAATAAAGGAAATTTATAAAAGGAAGTTGTTATAAAAGAAATAGAAATAGAATTTATAAACATTGTTTTATAAATCCACAACGACTTATTTTGATAAGTGAATTGTGTAATTTATTAATGGAGTTATATTCACGTTTTAAACAGTGAATAATCCTTTAAAATAAAATGAATAGAAGTGATGAAATTTATTAACAAGGTATATTCACATTTTTGAATAGTGAATAATAAGTTAAAGAAATTATTTTGGATGTGATGTTGGAATAGAATTAAAACGATCTAAAGATGTTTTAAAAGGTGTTGAGATTCGAAACCATAGATTTCAACATTTATTGTTGAAATAGATGTTTTCGAGAAATAGAAGGAAATGGTAGATTATAACACTGTTGTTATAATAAATGATTTCCGAAAGGAAATGTTTTGTATAGTATTGGGATTTATATATCTATTTTAATTTTGAATCCCTATACTAGTGATTTTGGGTTGTCGTAACGATGTTTTATGCGACATTCGTTTTGGCCCAAATAAATATGGTTAAGTGAATGATTTCCTTAAAGAATGAAATATATACTTAATTTCGATTAGAGTATATTGAATATTTTCTAAGCATAGAAAATAAAAAGACTTGTGAATTACTTATAAATAAATAAGCATGGAAATGTTTTTCCAATATTAAGTGAATATTTTGAATTTATCTTTTTGAAGATAAATTGAAAATGAATATTAGAAATCGAATGGAAATCGTATATTCATAAATATTTTGGAATGTAAATTCAATATAGAATTTATAAATGAAATTGGAAAATGAGTTTAAAAATAAATATTGAATTATTTTTGAAGAATGGAGAATATATATCTTGTAAAGATATTTTTGGAAAATAAATGATTTGGAAAATTATTTGGAATCTGGTGATGTTGGCATATCTATTGATAGTTCAATAACCGACTATCAATATTTACCTTTAAATAGGTATTTGTTGTGATTTGTTTGAAATTGAATGCCACACTTATTTTTTTTAAAATAAGCGCTCACTATTCGGGTTAACCGGGAAAGGACCTTGGGGTCGTATAACCCGTTCCGAATATGTGATACGTCGTTATGAATTGCATTCGAAGACCGGTGTTGAAGACCGGATATTTTCGAAAGCGAAAGGGTTTCTTGTTGATTGTCTCTGCACTGGCTGATCCCCGGTATTGAGATCTCCATATGTGATGGGAAATCCGAACGTGATTAGAGATTACTCGGATTGCAAGGACTTCTTTGTAAGTGCCTTCGGTTCTGTTCGAGCCCGGAACAGACTTGTATGGATTGTATGTCTGACATTACAAATTGAGATATAAAGCCGATTTCTTTCAAATATATTTCTGTTGGTGGCGGAGAATTTATTCTCTTAGCTTAACACCCTTCTCTGAGACGTACGAGCTCAGAGGTTATATAGTTGAAGTTATCAGCGATATATTCCCAATTTTGGTAATGTGACATACTGAGTGTTGCTGTAAATGATCATTGTGTTGATTATTTGTGATAGGATCATTTGTTTGATCGTCTATCTTGGTGATCATTTCTATGATCATTTGTTGACCCAAAGCATGGCTTTTGTATAAAGTATGTTTTTGTGGACGTGACTTCGTCGAGCCTCACAAACCGGAAATGGTCGAAACAGGAATTATGCGGCAAGGTTTTCAGGGATCGCTTCCCTAGGGTGTGGCCATTCCTTCTGGAAAAGGGTAGTATCATGGTATGGAGCCCAGATACTTACTCATGTTGAAAACACTTTATGATTATGTTAATTGATTGCGAGCGCTCGTTTAAAGGTTCCAAAGGACCGGGGGTGGCATATCTGAGGGTTTGTAATATTCCTTGGGAAAAGGGATTCCCGGCTTTGTTTAGCGGAGAACGGTGGTTCTCGGGGCGTCCTTCCAGAGGCGTTTCCATGTGGCAATGGGAAGTTCCTTGGCCTGACCATTCGTTGGAAAATCCATTCTTCAAATACGAGACTTGTACGGTTTTAGTTGTATAACCTGTCATGGAATATGGCGGTAACCCGCTATTGAACATGGTAGCTATAGTAGGCATAAGTGCGAAATGTCTATGCTGGCTAAGATTTATATCTTTATTTTCGAAATAATTTCTACACTATGCACTAATAATAATACCAAATGTTTCTTTTTAATGCGTATCAAGCATCTTTGACTATCATAAGGAGAAATCTCCTCCGATTCTGCGTTTGCATGTGTGTGTGTGCGGGAGGCCTTATGGTAGTCTCATTTTTAAAAGCATTGCGAATTGACTTTAAAAATATTCCTCTATTTTGATTTTGAAGAAAAATAAACTGTTTTAAGTTCTCGCACCAGTCACATGACTGACTCGGAGTTTATTGTTTTCCTTCCTAAACTCTGGGTGCCCACCAATTTCCACACGGGCAGTCAAGAGTAAAGGTTTATCAGGATATTCTGGATATTCTGGAGTTGTTGGAGGCAAGATGGATGGCATGGCGTATTACTAGTATATAGTACTTCTTTTTCCGCTGTTTGATGTTGTACACTCTGATGATATGATATAATGTGATGTAATGTAATGTAATAACTGATATAGTTGTTTGTTTAAAGATTATTCATTTATTATTATATGTTGTTCCGCTGCGAATTGTGAGATTCTGATATTGTTCTATTTTCTGTTTTCTGTTCCGTTCTGTTTTCTTTTCTCTCTATTTTCTCTCTTCTACCACTTTCTTTTTCTTTTCTTCTTTCTTAAGCCCATAACATTTTGGTTTTTCAGCAACGAAAAATCGCTATCGTTACATTTGGTATCAGAGCTTATGGTTAAGCGACAACCATGTCTCTGTTGGTGTTGGGTGTTACTCGTTAGAGATAGAGTCAGCAGTACTCTAGAATGAGTTTGAGTGTAATAATAGATATGAGCGCGTATATGTTAGTGAATATAAAATTGTTTTTGAATCGGGTAAACAAAATAATTTTGCCCAAAACTATTTTGTATAGAAAGGAAATGATTTTCTATGAATTATTATAGTATATGGTTGCATGATTGTTAGGAAGTAATAATATTAAATTATTATCATTAGTATATGGAATTAAATAAGAAATAAAATGGATTGAATCAAGTAAACTAACTTGATAAATTATTAATCTTGAACTAATAAATTGGAATTTGAATTGGTTAAATTAAAGTTTAGTTGTGAGCTAAATTTGAAGATAAATTTGAAATTGTGTGTAAATTCCAGTAAGTAAAAGAAATAAATTGAAATTCTCTTTGTTAGTAATTAAGTAAATTCGAGATGAATTGAATATGAAAATTGAAATTTAAAATGAATAAGTGAATGTACTAATTAAAATGAATTAGTGAATAAAAACTAATTTAAAGTAGTAATATGAATTAGTAAATGAAAGTTAATCGTTAGAACTCAATATTTAAAATTGAGAATTAAATTCAAATAGAATTGAAATTGTGAATTGAATTGAAATTGTAAATTGAATAAGAATGAATATGTAACTTCAATAGTGAAGTAAAAATGTATAAGAAGCATATATAGGAAATTTTGTAATGAATTGGCAAAATGGTTTGAATGTTGGAATTGGATGCTACTACTAGCAGGTTATACAGGTGTATAAAGGGATTGGATTTTGATTTCAAAGATAAAATTGAATTGCTCGACAAAAAGGTACGTATTTCAATTTCAGTATGAAATTTGATGATTTTCTTCTCCAGCCACTTGGCTTTCTCTTTTCTTTTTGATTCTGAGGGGCCGTGGTGCCATTTTGTAGTCGTACCGAGCTAGCCGCGCAAAGGAGACGCTGGCGAAATTTTTCGAAAATTTAGGGTATTAGAAAATTTTTGAGAAATTTTGAAAGTTTAAAATTTGAATTTGAATTTAAATTTGAATTGTTAGGTAAACAATGTTGTTTGGAACTTATAAAATTGAAATTAGAAAGCTAGTTGAAATGATAATGAGTCTTTAATAAAAAGATTTGTTTTAGAAAGTTGATAAAACTATTTGGATTGTGAAAAATAATAAACGGGATAAGGGCATTCTTCTTAACTTGTAATTTCGGGACGAAATTCTTTTAAGGAGGGAAGATTGTAACGACCCAGGATTTTGAACAATTTAAATTGAGAATATTTAATTAATTTTAAATATTTGAATGATGGTTTAGATTTAAATTTCAATATAACTTTGAATTTGACGATTAAATTATAGAATTTAATCTATTGAAAGTTGAATAAAAATTTGAATCTTCAATTTTAAGCTGATTTAAAAATATTTCAAAGGCTTGTAAAATTCATATTGATAATACTGAAGATAATAGAAGCTTCAGAATTGAATTTGGAAGTGAATTGTTCAGTTTTGAAATTAAATCGTTTGAATCGATTTTTAAAAATAGCCGTCCGAGGCACAGTCTCGGAATTCGACGAAACCAGTTCCATTGGGTCCGTAATATTGAGTTATTCTCGGTTTTCAAATTTCGTATTTTTCGGAGTTTATATGTGATCACACGACGCGTAAACGCATTGGAATTTAATCGAATTCAATTTGAATTTTAATTTTTAAAATTAGTCAACAACAGCATCCCTATATTCTAGCCTAAAATCGCGCCTAGTATCACTGATGAGATCGTGCAGAGCATACTCCTTCACGTTTAAAATATCCTCTCCCTCCTTCAGTTCAATTTGCAAAGCAACGAAAGAAGAAAAAAAAAATCATGGCCGAAGCCAGAAATCAGAAGAAGAAAAAAAAACAGTAAAATTGGCCGAAGTCCTCTCCTTTATCATTCGAAATAAAAGAAAACACAGAAACAAAAAATGGGGACAGGGCTTTCGAATCAATCGCGATTGGGGGTCGCGAGTCGTTCGATTGAAGCTAGGTGATGACTTTGGGCGTCGCGGCCGCGTGTGCGCGCGTGATGGAAGCAGGGGGGGTCGACCTCAATTTGGAACCGATGGAGGTGAACGGCGGCGGCGTGGGGACGAGGGCGTCTCGCGTGTGGGGCTGCAGTGGGTTGTCGAAGTCGAGGGGCAACGGCGCGCACGCTCGCGCGAGGCCAAATTGCAGTGGGGGTGGCGTGCGATTCAAGGAGGCGAGGTCGTGGTCGCGATGGTGGTCGGGGCTGCTGTCGTTTGAGGTCAGTGGGGCTCGATTGATACAATGAGGTATCTATATTTTTTTTTTCTAAATTTATTTTGATTTTTATCAATATATATATATATACAGAAGTTTATAGGAAAGAAGAAAAAAAAAAGTAAAAAAAAATGTTACTGTGATAGATTTTGGTTATTAGGCAGAAGCATTTAAGGTTAATGAATATATACAGTAAAAGAAAAAAAATAGTTTTACAGGAAGGTAATTTATGCAGAAAGTAAATTTTTACAGTAAAGAAAATATGTTTAAAATTTAATTATTTGTTTAAAACTAAATTATTAGTTAAATAGGTATCTTTGTGATTTATTTGACTTATAAAACTTATCTAATAATTTATTTAAAAGAAATTAATTTAAAGTAAAATTTTAGTTAAAATAAATTTATTAAACAAAGAAAAATAATTTTATTTAAGAAAAATTTATTGATTTAAAATTTATAAAAAGGAAATTAAGTTCAATGGGAAATTTCTAGTTAGGATTATTTTCAAAAGGAAAATTAATTTAAATAAATAGTTAGTTAAGAAAGTTTATTAAAAGAAATTTAAATTTTTAGTTAAACAAATTTAATTAAAGAAAATCAGTTTGAATCTTTAATTTTTAGTTTAAAATAAAAATCATTAACTTGAGATTGAAATAATTAGTTGGATAAATTTAATTTAAGGGTAAGTTAATTAAATCTATTAAAGGAGAAAATTTAGTTTTAAAATTAAATTGTAGGTGAATAAAATTATTAAAGGAATTGGTTTAGAAGAAAACCATTGAATAATTAAAACAATCAAAAATGAAAATTTATTATTCAATCTGTTTGAATATTAATAAATTGTGTAAATATTTATACAAGGTATAAATCAAGAGAAATCGAGTCAAGAGGGGAAATGGATTGCAAATAAAAGCTAAGGTGAGAAATTCTCACTCAAAAGGATTTATTTAAATTTTAAATAGTTAGATTTAAAATTTGTTGATTGAATGATTGAATGCTTGAATGATGATTGTTATATATATATTGGATGTGAATAGACCCTATACGCCGTTAGTAAGCGGAGGTTATTTATTACACACATATACCGCGATATTCCACCTCGAAGTGGAATTGGTATTATATTATATATATAGCAATATATATATATTGGCATATGTATATATTGCAGTTGATTGATTTCCCGCATTTGTATAGCGGATGAGACCCTATTGCGCCGTTAGTAAGCGGATATATTTTATAAAATCCCATATACCGCGATATTCCACCTCGAAGTGGAATGGTATTGTGCTAATGTCTGTGGATGCAGGGAAACAGGTTGGAGGGATCCAACTGGATTCCTCACAAATATTTATTGATTTTAGATATTGTGATGTTTGATTGTTTTTCATATCGATATATGATATTGGAAAGTCGTGATTGACTATTTGATGTGTTGCATCATCGGATCCAATTTTGAAGTTTAAAAATAATGATTTTGATTTTTAAGGAATTTCTAAAGTGATTTTTGGAAATATACGTTTATAAAATATTTTTTGGAATTGATTCATTCTAAATAAATAAACGTTATAATTTTAATGTTATAAAAATTATATTTTTGAGAAATATAGTTAAAAGTTGATTTTTGAAATTATGGGATTAATGATTTTATAAAATAGTTTAAATCGGAATTTTTGAAGTTATTGTAAAGAGTTTAAATATAGGATTTATAAAATTTGATTATTTTATAAATCAAGGGAATGGTGAAATTATAAAGGAGATTAAAATGTTTAAAAAAAATATAAATTGAATTATATAGAGGATTTATAAATTGATATTTATAAACTAAAACATCTGAATTATAAAACGAGTTTTATAAGTGTTAGAATGAATTGTGAATGAATTTCATAAATGAATGAAATTTATAGAATTATAACGATGAAGTTATAAATAGAATTATATAAACAGTAGGTTTATAAAATTTGTAAAGGAAAATAAAATAAAAATTCATAAAGTTATTAAAGGAATGGATTTGGATAAATGAATGAATCTTATAAGTTATAAGATTTATAAAATTTATGAAGTTTAAAGGAACGATTTTATAAACAAATAAATTATAAGTATTTGACTTATAATATGAATTTTTAATATATCATTGTGATATGAATTGAGATAAGTTAATAAAGGAAATTTATAAAAGGAAGTTGTTATAAAAGAAATAGAAATAGAATTTATAAACATTGTTTTATAAATCCGCAACGACTTATTTTGATAAGTGAATTGTGTAATTTATTAATGGAGTTATATTCACGTTTTAAACAGTGAATAATCCTTTAAAATAAAATGAATAGAAGTGATGAAATTTATTAACAAGGTATATTCACATTTTTGAATAGTGAATAATAAGTTAAAGAAATTATTTTGGATGTGATGTTGGAAATAGAATTAAAACGATCTAAAGATGTTTTAAAAGGTGTTGAGATTCGAAACCATAGATTTCAACATTTATTGTTGAAATAGATATTTTCGAGAAATAGAAGGAAATGGTAGATTATAACACTGTTGTTATAATAAATGATTTCCGAAAGGAAATGTTTTGTATAGTATTGGGATTTATATATCTATTTTAATTTCGAATCCCTATACTAGTGATTTTGGGTTGTCGTAACGATGTTTTACGCGACATTCGTTTTGGCCCAAATAAATATGGTTAAGTGAATGATTTCCTTAAAGAATGAAATATATACTTAATTTCGATTAGAGTATATTGAATATTTTCTAAGCGTAGAAAATAAAAAGGCTTGTGAATTACTTATAAATAAATAAGCATGGAAATGTTTTTCCAATATTAAGTGAATATTTTGAATTTATCTTTTTGAAGATAAATTGAAAATGAATATTAGAAATCGAATGGAAATCGTATATTCATAAATATTTTGGAATGTAAATTCAATATAGAATTTATAAATGAAATTGGAAAATGAGTTTAAAAATAAATATTGATTTATTTTTGAAGAATGGAGAATATATATCTTGTAAAGATATTTTTGGAAAATAAATGATTTGGAAAATTATTTGGAATCTGGTGATGTTGGCATATCTATTGATAGTTCAATAACCGACTATCAATATTTACCTTTAAATAGGTATTTGTTGTGATTTGTTTGAAATTGAATGCCACACTTATTTTTTTTAAAATAAGCGCTCACTATTCGGGTTAACCAGGAAAGGACCTTGGGGTCGTATAACCCGTTCCGAATATGTGATACGTCGTTATGAATTGCATTCGAAGACCGGTGTTGAAGACCGGATATTTTCGAAAGCGAAAGGGTTTCTTGTTGATTGTCTCTGCACTAGCTGATCCCCGGTATTGAGATCTCCATATGTGATGGGAAATCCGAACGTGATTAGAGATTATTCGGATTGCAAGGACTTCTTTGTAAGTGCCTTCGGTTCTGTTTGAGCCCGGAACAGACTTGTATGGATTGTATGTCTGACATTACAAATTGAGATATAAAGCCGATTTCTTTCAAATATATTTCTGTTGGTGGCGGAGAATTTATTCTCTTAGCTTAACACCCTTCTCTGAGACGTACGAGCTCAGAGGTTATATAGTTGAAGTTATCAGCGATATATTCCCAATTTTGGTAATGTGACATACTGAGTGTTGCTGTAAATGATCATTGTGTTGATTATTTGTGATAGGATCATTTGTTTGATCGTCTATCTTGGTGATCATTTCTATGATCATTTGTTGACCCAAAGCATGGCTTTTGTATAAAGTATGTTTTTGTGGACGTGACTTCGTCGAGCCTCACAAACCGGAAATGGTCGAAACAGGAATTATGCGGCAAGGTTTTCAGGGATCGCTTCCCTAGGGTGTGGCCATTCCTTCTGGAAAAGGGTAGTATCATGGTATGGAGCCCAGATACTTACTCATGTTGAAAACACTTTATGATTGTGTGAATTGATTGCGAGCGCTCGTTTAAAGGTTCCAAAGGACCGGGGGTGGCATATCTGAGGGTTTGTAATATTCCTTGGGAAAAGGGATTCCCGGCTTTGTTTAGCGGAGAACGGTGGTTCTCGGGGCGTCCTTCCAGAGGCGTTTCCATGTGGCAATGGGAAGTTCCTTGGCCTGACCATTCGTTGGAAAATCCATTCTTCAAATACGAGACTTGTACGGTTTTAGTTGTATAACCTGTCATGGAATATGGCGGTAACCCGCTATTGAACATGGTAGCTATAGTAGGCATAAGTGCGAAATGTCTATGCTGGCTAAGATTTATATCTTTATTTTCGAAATAATTTCTACACTATGCACTAATAATAATACCAAATGTTTCTTTTTAATGCGTATCAAGCATCTTTGACTATCATAAGGAGAAATCTCCTCCGATTCTGCGTTTGCATGTGTGTGTGTGCGGGAGGCCTTATGGTAGTCTCATTTTTAAAAGCATTGCGAATTGACTTTAAAAATATTCCTCTATTTTGATTTTGAAGAAAAATAAACTGTTTTAAGTTCTCGCACCAGTCACATGACTGACTCGGAGTTTATTGTTTTCCTTCCTAAACTCTGGGTGCCCACCAATTTCCACACGGGCAGTCAAGAGTAAAGGTTTATCAGGATATTCTGGATATTCTGGAGTTGCTGGAGGCAAGATGGATGGCATGGCGTATTACTAGTATATAGTACTTCTTTTTCCGCTGTTTGATGTTGTACACTCTGATGATATGATATAATGTGATGTAATGTAATGTAATAACTGATATAGTTGTTTGTTTAAAGATTATTCATTTATTATTATATGTTGTTCCGCTGCGAATTGTGAAATTCTGATATTGTTCTATTTTCTGTTTTCTGTTCCGTTCTGTTTTCTTTTCTCTCTATTTTCTCTCTTCTACCACTTTCTTTTTCTTTTCTTCTTTCTTAAGCCCATAACATTTCGGTTTTTCGGCAACGAAAAATCGCTATCGTTACATTTGGTATCAGAGCTTATGGTTAAGCGACAACCATGGCTCTGTTGGTGTTGGGTGTTACTCGTTAGAGATAGAGTCAGCAGTACTCTAGAATGAGTTTGAGTGTAATAATAGATATGAGCGCGTATATGTTAGTGAATATAAAATTGTTTTTGAATCGGGTAAATAAGATAATTTTGCCCAAAACTATTTTGTATAGAAAGGAAATGATTTTCTATGAATTATTATAGTATATGGTTGCATGATTGTTAGGAAGTAATAATATTAAATTATTATCATTAGTATATGGAATTAAATAAGAAATAAAATGGATTGAATCAAGTAAACTAACTTGATAAATTATTAATTCTTGAACTAATAAATTGGAATTTGAATTGGTTAAATTAAAGTTTAGTTGTGAGCTAAATTTGAAGATAAATTTGAAATTGTGTGTAAATTCCAGTAAGTAAAAGAAATAAATTGAAATTCTCTTTGTTAGTAATTAAGTAAATTCGAGATGAATTGAATATGAAAATTGAAATTTAAAATGAATAAGTGAATGTACTAATTAAAATGAATTAGTGAATAAAAACTAATTTAAAGTAGTAATATGAATTAGTAAATGAAAGTTAATCGTTAGAACTCAATATTTAAAATTGAGAATTAAATTCAAATAGAATTGAAATTGTGAATTGAATTGAAATTGTAAATTGAATAAGAATGAATATGTAACTTCAATAGTGAAGTAAAAATGTATAAGAAGCATATATAGGAAATTTTGTAATGAATTGGCAAAATGGTTTGAATGTTGGAATTGGATGCTACTACTAGCAGGTTATACAGGTGTATAAAGGGATTGGATTTTGATTTCAAAGATAAAATTGAATTGCTCGACAAAAAGGTACGTATTTCAATTTCAGTATGAAATTTGATGATTTTCTTCTCCAGCCACTTGGCTTTCTCCAGCCAAATTAGTTTACTCCCAATTTATAGTTCAATATTTGATTTTTAGCTTCAAAAATCTCTTCATTTAAATTTCTTTGGTTCAATTCTATTTTGTAATGCAGGTTTGGATTTCTATTCATTTCCCAAATTCAAACAATTCTATTTGACTTATTTATTCCACCTTAGTTTTATAAGTCTCACTTCTTATTTATCTTCACACTTCCATTCATTTACAGTTAACCACATTCCCATTTTTATTTTTATTTGGGTTTATACATTTTTACTTAGCCAAGTATATATTTTTATTTCAACGCTTCTCAATTCTTTTATAAGCTATCGAAGTCTTATTTATTCAAATTCAAACATTAACTTAGCTTAAGATAATTCCAGTTCAATCAAAGTTCTCAATCCAATTAAATTTGCTATTTACCATACAATCACATCCAAAGTTTAAGGTACTTTACCAATCTATTTTATTTAATGAACTTTCACTTTCTTCGAAATCACCTTTCCATAAATTTTAAATCTTAAGTTAATTTATTTATTGTAACTTCTTACTTAAATTCATTTCCAATTTATTTGATACTCATCTAGATCAAATCCCATGTGATTTAATTAGCCATTCTAAATTTGTTAAGATAATATCCAAGGCCAATTTATTCCATCCATACTTGATTTGGATTTTATTTGTAAATTCAAACTATCTTTACTTTAATCCAATTCATAATAATTGCGATTCATATTTAATTTTACTTACCATTTCAATGGAATTTCTATTTATAACTCGGGTTTCATCACCTAATCCCATTTTTAAATAAAATTTCAATTTAATTAAAATACAACTGAATTTTATATTCAGTTAATTCAATTTACTTCCATTCACATAAATTAAATTAATTTCAATCCACTTTAAGTTTTATTTCTCATTTCAACATCATTTAAAATCTACTAATTTATCTCTTCCAAATCATTAATTAAATTTCAAGTTTTAAATTTTAATCAAAGTTAAATTTCCATCTTTAACTTTTCGCTTTAAATTTTAATTCCAAAATTCAACATTTAATGTTTTCCTTGATTAGATAATTATTTTAAATTAATTATCTCATTTGTCAAAAGAATATTATCATCCAAACATCCAGGTTATAATAATTTCAGAAAATATTCCTTTTATATCAAAATATATTTTGGATGAAATTATTTCATTCACCCACTTTTGAAAATCAATATTGTGTCGAATTGCTCTATTTAAGTGTTTAGAAACCCCTTCGATACAGTTTTCGAGGCTGTGCCGACGAAGGTTCATATGCCACTCAATAAATCAATCAACACAATATAAAATCATTTATATTCACTAACAAATACGCGCTCATATCTATTAATACACTCAAGCTCATTCTAGAGTACTAATGACTCTATTTTCTAGTGAGTAATTCCCCACCAGAGCCAAGGTTCTGGCTTAACCTTTCAGCTCTGATACCAAGTGTAAAGGCCCGCAAATCCGTAACCCTTTGAGCTGGCAAAACTCCACAACAAATCATCCCAAAGTGGCATAAAAGTACGAGTCTTTGGGTTTAAGAAGAAAGAGGTAGAAAAAGAAGAAAAGAAGACAACATCTGAATCTCACATCGTAGCGGAATAAAATACAATAGATAGAATATAGATTTAAATACAAAGAATCTGTACTGCCATATATACATACATACCATATCAGAGTACATCAAACATCCATATAGAGACAACTAGTAATTGTCCATACACAGCGGAAATAATAGTCAAATACGGAAGTACGCTCTGTCATCAGCTCGTCTCCTGAGCTCCTTAGCTTTTAACCCGAACCTGTTTAACTCGGTCTGACCCGAGCATCATATAAAACAACACCCGAGTCAGTCTAGAAAACCGGCGTGAGGAAATCACACTCAATTGGATTATTATATTTTCAAAACTCTTTTGAAAAACAAAAGCATCTCGTAAGACCACGCCACAAATAAACATGTCAGGTCTTTACCTTACGATAGCCAAAACATTTTTATCAAATTCATCTGATATTATAATAGTGTCTATAGAAAGTAAAATAGAATCTAGCTGCAATGCTTGCATCTCACGTTTCAGCAATAGTTGGACACAATCAAAACCGTACAGGCGCTTATTGGAGATTGGATTCCATACAATGGCAGGGCTACTGGGGTACCGCCCGTCATAGTACCTGGTCTAGATCAGAGTACCGAGGAGCCACCCTAACTCCCCTGCAACACAAGACCGGAACCATCCCTTACTGGACAGTCCCAAGCAAGATCACCCCGTGGTTGGCGCGACCAACCACCCACTAAGCCGAAATAAAAGGGACATCTAGACAGGGGAAACCTTACTCTCCAGTGGGGGCTACCCACGAAGTCTTGCCGCACCTCCCATGTTTGAGCCATTCCCGGTTGATGAGGCTTGAGGTTAAGCGTTACCTTTCAAGAACGCGTCCCACTTAGAATGCTCATCGTCCACCTGATGATGTTCTGAAAGCATTCAATCCATACAAGTTGCCCTGGGTTTGGACAAACCGAATCACCGTCTTCAACTCTTCACGGTCTTCATTCGTTATCGTTCAAACCGTATCGAAGTGGTTTTCGGATAATTAAATCCGATCCCGGACTCTTCAAAACGATCAGAGCATTGTCCAGTATTGATAGTCGGTTATTTAACAATCAACTAATCATACACAAGCAACCATCAAATAATTTCCACAAATTATTTATCTCGAATATCTACTTAAGATATTGTCTTCATATTTCAATGTCTTGAAATTAGATTCAATTCACTCTATTTTTCGTGGAACCATTTAAGTTTTTGCCAACCATTTACAATATTTTCCCACTTCAATAGTTCTCAAAACTTGAAAAATATTTCTTTATCTCTTATTTCTTTCCTCAAAAATCATTTACAATCTCATTTGTAAATTTTCCAAAGACATTTAGCTTATTAATATTTCAGGTTTCATTCCTGCTCTTCTTGAGAATTTACCTCACCTCGAAATTCACTGATCTTAAACTTGGGATTTATTCAAGGTTCTCATATCGCTCTATAAAATCTTCCCTAAAGATCTTATTCAAATTAATTACACTTGCTTTACTTCTCAAGAGAATTTATAATTGGATTTTCAAAACACTTTTGAAAACATCTTGACTTATAAAGTAAGAATAATGGTTTTATTTCAAATTGTGGTTTAAGGTAAAAATTTAATTCATATCCAGTTAATAATAAATTTTCAAAGGTTGTTTAGAAAACTATAATTTATAATAAGTATAAGCATTAAAATAACTTTTTTGAAATATTCTAAATCTAAATAATAGTTCTTTACAAATTATATAGTATAGTAACTTTTTTTTTATTCCTTTAAAACCAACTTATATTATTAGAAAATCGAATATCCACTCATAAATTCCTCTTGTCCATATTCTTATTTCTTACTTCCGAAAATATTCAACTATTTCCTTCCAAAACCAATTTCATAACTCAAATTAAGTTCTTGCCATGACTTATCTCATTATGTATTCGTTGATACTTTCTATCTCACATATAAACACCGTTTATAAATTTATAACTCCCCTGAGTTTTCTTTTTATTTATAAAAACAATTTTTTTTTCAAAGATCCCATCTTTATAAATTTATTCTTCAATAAAATTCCATATTTGTTCTTTAACAAAATTTCATTTCTTAATAAGGTTCCTTTTATATATTTCCTAATAAAGTTCCTTTACTTTATTTCTTAATAAAGTTCCTTTGACTTTATTTCTATTCATCGATTAAGATATTTTGTAGAGTCTTTGTATATAATTTAATTTTTCCCAAACTCAACTTTAACTGATTTAAGTATAACCAAGTAATAAATATTCTTTTAATCTTACTTTAGTCTCAATAAAGGTAAATCCAAATCCTAAAAAAATATTCTTTTAATTTAAGTTTCATTTAACTTTCTTCAATTAAATTATTTATGGCATTTAAAAATTAGTAAATTCCAATTTCCATGTTATTTAACATTATATAATTCAATTCGCATGCAATTCCATATCAAGTCATTCATCCTGTCATATGACAACATATATATAATAAATAAATATCTTTGAGGAATCCTGTTGGATCCCTCCAACCTGTTTTCCCTGCATCCATAAATGTTAGCACAATAACATATCAATTCCACTTTCAAAGTGGGATATCACGGTATATGAGTTTATAATATCGTTCAGTGGATAAATTATTATCAACCAAACACATCCAATGATTTAAATTTAACATTTAAATTAAATTTATGGTATCCAAATGAGTGAGAAAATCTCACCTCTGCTTTAAGTTGCAATCCCTTCCAATCTTCAACCAATTCCCCGACTTTTGACCTTATATAAAATATTGCATGGATTTTATTAATATTTGAACAGATCAACAAATTTCCATTTTAATTTTTAACTAACGATTTATTTTAACTACTATCTTTAAAAATCTTTTAGTATATTAAAAAAAATTTAATCACTAAATCCACTATTTAAAATAATTTTTAAAACATGTATATTTATTTTATTCTTGAAACAACATACATATATACTTATAAAAATAACTTATATTACCATTCAAAATTCCTTTTTGCTTTCTAAATCTTATGTATGTATTATTTTCTGTTCTCTATAAATACTTATAATTATATTTTACCTTTTTAAAAATATCAAACAGAACTTTCTTTGCTGTGAACACTTTAAACTTCTATATATTTTTTCTAAAACTTGTATATGTGTTAAATTAAAAACAAAAACATTTATACTTTACTGTAACATATTTTCCTTTCCTATATAAAACAAATTGTATATATATACAAATTTTAAAAATTGTATTCTTTTGAAATCACATATATTAAAAATCAAATTTATAATTCTACCACAATTTAATATTCCTATTTCATATATAAATTTCAAACTTTTCCTGCATATATATACATATATTAAAATGAATTTGTAAATATACCTAACAGATGATTTCCAAAGCTGGACGACTACTGCTGTAACTCGCGATACCACCTAACTCAATCCTAGCTTCACTCGACACAGCTCGAGCAATTGGAAGCAGCCGCGACTTCGAGTCGCCACCCTCCTTCTCGCGAACCAGGTACGAGTCCAGCACACAGCCCCCAAGCTAAACTCCTTTGCCTTCATCGTTAATCCTTCGGCCGCGACCTGGCCTTCCCCTCGCATGCGCGAGCTTCCTGAACCCAAACCCAAAATCGACAGTTCGACCTAGTACCTCCGATCGCCGCGAGAGTCTCTACCGCATTCGCCTCCGAGTCATCGAGCTTCACATCGACGAACACAACCAGCCCTTACGCGAGCACGTCGATCCAAGTCGCGCTGCACGCGTGCAATTCCTCACAGTTGAAGTCGAATCCATGACCAACATCGATTTCGTTTTTTTTTCTTTTTTTTTAGAATAGGCTTCGGAATGATTTGGGAAAAGAAAGATGCAGGTTTTGATTTTAAAGGAACGAAGGCAAAAGCTTGCCCCAGAAGGGTAGAACGACGTGATTCAATTTGAGGTGACGGGTTGCGTATAGGAGAAGCTGAAAAGAAATAATACGGCTGATGGAAAAGATTTCTGCTGGTGAAAAGATGTAAGATATTTAAATTTTAAAACGATTAATCATTGTCTAGACGTTTCTATCTCGTACGGTCACACGGTAGCTCCGAAAATTACGAAATTTGAAATCCGACAATAATTCAATATTACGGATCCAACGGCACATGTTTCGTTGAAATCCGAGACTGTGCTTCGGATGGCTATGTTTTAAATATAAATTTAAACGATGTAATTTTAAAATCGAACAAACCAATGTTAAATTCAAATTTTAACTCATCTATTATTTTCAGTATTATTAATATAAATTCTATAAGCCTTTAAAATATTTTAAACAAGCTTACTACCCCAGATTTAATATTTTACCCGATGTTCAATTACTATTTTAATAATTAATTAATTCAATAGGTCGTTATATTTAAATTCTGAATCCTTTCTATCATATAAAACCAAACTGTTCATATTATAATCAAATTAAAGTTCAAATTAAATATTTAAATTCAATTTAAATATTGTAAATTTGCCGTTCAAAAATCCGGGTCGTTACATTATGTTTCAATGTTAGGAGTTTCAAGCTATTATGATTTGAAGGTATTATATTGCAAAAATTTTGATTTCGAAGTATTATAACGTTGAAAGTGCTATGATTTTTGGAAGGAATATATTTGAAATAAAAATGATATTATATTGATTTGGGTTTAATAAAAATGATATCATATTGGTTTAGTTTTTGAAATGGAAATGATATCGTATTTTTATATGGTTTTGAATCGATATTGTATTCTGGTTTTGAAGTATAATTATTTTGAAATGACCGCGGTGTTATAATATCGTTTGGCGGCTAAAGAGACCGGGATCGGAAGTTGTCATACTCTCTGCCAATTCGAAAAACCACTTTAACAACCGTGTACGCGGTGGAGATTCCAGAATGAAGTAGGATGGTGGCGGCGTTTCCTTTGAAGTATATACGTGGACCCGACTCCCGTGAGTTGGCATAAGGTGGCTAAAACAGGAGCGATTGACGGACTAAGAAGCTAGCATTTTTTGTCGGACACACTCCTTCGATACCATTCTATTACTTTGTGGTTGATTTGGGCCCTTTTGATTTTGGGGGTGTGGCTCGAGGTGGGCGGTAATAACTGCTATGCGTTACCACCGGTCTGAAAGCGTAATTGGTATATCTACTCTAGCATTGCCTAGTTGTGTCATGTCACCTACCCTAATGCGCCTTGTACGAGTTTGGTTTTCTCCCGCAGCCCGTGTGGTATCCTCTGGTGGCTTCCCGATTAGGAGGGACCATGATACTGGATGGACTACTGGGACTATTACGTGTTAAGTAGAATATTGGGTCACTCTTTAACGTTATTTAAAAGTAAGTTTGTTTTACTAATAGACATTATTATAATAGCAAAATATTACTCATAGTAAATAGTTTAACGGATCCTTAGGAGATGTGAATCTCGAGCATCTCTTAAGTTACTGCACTCACGTTAGACACTAGAAAGGAGATGTCAAATCCCGTAAACATCTCTGACGCCGTTCCACTCATATTTATTCTGTTGATTTAACTTACATAAGATCTTTTAGTTCTGGCTCGAGTGTTTTGTCTTTTCAATTCGCTCGGGTCAGTCTGAGCATTACAGGATTCGAAGACCTTATTCTTAGAGGACAAAGACGAAGATTGTATTATTACTATTATTTATTATATTATTCCACTGCATTCATACTGTTCCGCTGCATTATTTAATATTCTCTGGTATGTGTAACTCTGATATGTGTTGTAAAGGTATAGTCAAATGTTTTGTAAAACAACTTCATGAACTGTTATTTGATTATTATATTTTATCATTCCGCTGTGAGATTCTGTTTTGTTTTATTTCTTTCTCTGCTTTTCTTATTTACCCATAACAATCCTCTCTTCTATATGGTTTAAGTCGGACGTGTGTGGTTCATCGTCGATTTAAAGCGTACAAAACGGAGGGATGTTACAGTATCTGTTAAGAAAATATACATATATACCAGAAATATTTTTTTTTTTGTTTTTTTAGAAAAGATAGTTTCGCACTATCATATTAGCACCATTTAATTTAGAAGACAAAACACATGTTATATCCTTTACTTTAAATTTACCTCTTTTTAAAACAAAGATTTTCAATTATGATGTATTTTATAATTAACACATATGAACCTTCCTATATACTAGTTAAACCATTGTTATTTGTAATCAAACTTCATTTTTATTTTTGTTAAGATAAATAAATTTTCAAAAATTTCAATTTATTAACCAAAACTTATACTTATCCCATAGTGTTTCTTTAAAAATAAATCAAAACGCTTATAAAAAAAATTTGTTTTTGAAATTTGTTTTTTGAGTTTTGGAAGAAAAATGAAAAATTAATCATAAAAAATCAAAAAGAAGATGAGTCGACCCCACGCTTGATTTTGATGGTGTCCCCATAGTTAAACCAAGTGAAAGGAACGTTTATTATTATTTACGTGAAAATGAAATGTATTTACACGACATCAGAAAGTATATCGTTAAAAAGTAAATGAAACGGTCTTCCAAAGACCGATTCATTTGTCTCGTCAAGTATGCGAGACACAGCTCAAGCGTAGAAAACCAAACTGTAAAAGATTTCTAAGTTGAACGTTGATTTTAAAAAATGAATGTCATTTTATTGAAATTTGTATGAGTTATTTTATTTTCAATGAATTTTGGGGTTGATAAAACAATTGATTGAAATTCAAGTTTATTTCAACAAATTGAAATTTAAGCTCATCATCAACAAATTTTTCAAAATTATTGATTTCAAAATTGAAATGGTGATTCAAATATTCTCCTTCAGAATTTAACAACTCATTTTTGAAAAGTGCAAAGAAATCATGTTCATTAAATTCGTCTACCTTTATTGAATTATCAATAAATTTATTACATGTGTCATGTTCAAAATCCAAAGTTGTATTTAAATTTTTGCAATCGAGAAAAGGAATGTCGAATTTTAAATTTGGTTCCACTCCCTCAAAAAAATTGAAACCTAACTCAATTACCAATTTTCAACAACTTTGTTAAGACTTTCGGTTTTCAATTTCAAAAGTTGTTATTTGAAAATCGTCGATTTGGGTAAAAGGTGCATTATCACTTGACTCGTCACACATTGGGATTTGATTTTATTTCTCAAGTTGTTTCATATATGTTTTGAACAATAAATCCATGTGATCATTGTAGATTTCATCCATTTGTTCAACAAAATCCAATTTATAGTTATTAAATTGGGAATTTTCGATTTGGATTTGTTGAGAACAAAAAATTTCACTTATATCATAATCAAGCTTATTGCCAAAATTATTTGAAAAGTGGATCACATTTTCGTTTTTATTTTGAAATTCATTTTGGAGTTCAAAATTGAATTGGCATTGACGTTGGCTATACTCGAAGTCATTTGAATTTTGAAGTGAACTCAAATTTTGATTATTTTGAAAATTTTGACTTGAGTTATCACACAAATAAGAATTACACTAATCACTTATTATTTGATTTTGTTGTGTAGAGATTTGAAGTAAAGACGAAATCGTTTTGATGCTTTTTTCAAGAGTAGATGATTGGTCATCATTTTGAAAATTTTGTTGTTCAAAATTTGAATTTTTTATACAATGGTTGTCATTAAAATAGTCATATGAATTTGGAGTGAAATCATATGGATTATATTGATTTTCACAACTATTGTAAAATTCATGTAAGTGGGGAAACTCGGACATTTTCAAGAATGTTTTTTTTGTTTTTTTAATAAAAGAAAACTACTTACCAAAAGAAATTTATTTTTCAAAAGGAAAATTAGACTTTTTTGTTTTGTTTTCAAATTTTCAAATTTTTTTGGGGAAAGGTTTTATATTTTATATTTTGGATTTTTTACTTTCCTAAAAAAATAACTCAAAAGTGTTTAGGATTTTTTATTTTGATTGAAAATTTTCGAAAGAAAGGATTTAAAAACTAAGATAAGGAATATTTACTAATTTTTTTAGTTTTGGATTTTGAAATTTTATATATATATATATATATATATATATATATATATATATATATATGCATGAACTAATGCAACTAAATTAATGGAAGGTTATAATTATAAATTATTTATCCTATGTCAACCCAAAATTGTATAATCACACTTTGTAGTCTCAGCTAAGTAACGGGCAGGAGTTATCGGTGCACACAAATCACCGTAGCAAAGCAGCCAAAGGTCTAAGTACCTTCAGAGAAACAGTTCAGTATAATTTTTACGAATCATCGTAATATTTATAACTGATTATTGCTCTGCCGTAGCCTAAACCCCAAGAAATTAAATTGTTCAAAGAAGATAATTCGTTAATATACAATCAAGAGTTATCGATGTTTAACTGTTATCAAAATTCTAAGATGAAAGCAAAGCAGAAATTAAACGTGTATTAACAATGAATCTAAAACAATATTTGTTTTGGATTTTGAAATTTTTATATATAAATGCAAGTGCAAGCAACCAACAATGCGATTTAAATAAAAACAAGAGATGAAAGCACAATACCAGAGCGTGCAGATTATTTAGCAAATTTTTTCTTTCTTAAAGCAGCGATTTATTAAGTAAGCAAGCAAAACAAAACAAAGTGATTCTTCTTGATATTTTGCTTTGGCAACCTGAAAATTAAAAACACACACACAGATATATATATATATATATATATATATATATATATATATATAGGTTTTTTTAAAAATAAGGATGGAACTTAAAACAAAACAAATTTGAAACTTAATTATTACTATTATTCACAGGATAAAACAGAAATAAATTAAAAGAAAAAAACTCTTTTTTTTTAAGGATGGATTAAAAAAACTAAACAAAACAAATAAAAACAAAAGAAAGCAAATAGAAACTATATTTGTAGGCCTATAAACTAAATGATAGTCGGCCCACTAAAAAAATTCTCACCACTCATGCAATAATATTACCCAGTCGCTTCAAACACTTGCCCTAATACCATTTCAAACCAAACATTTCAATTATATTACCAAACAAAATTTCCAATCACTAATTCAAAAGGAAATGGAAATTAGACTTGAATTCAAGCCATATTTGTTCGATTGGGTGCAATTTGAGGTGAAGTCGCTGCTCTTCAGGCGTGCACGATTAACTATCGATGGTTGCGGACTTGATTCGGTTGTTCGATTTTGCTTGATTGGGTCTCGATTTGGTTCTGGTTTAGGTTTGTAGAGGTGCTGAGGTACGGTGGATGCTGAGGCTTGTTCGATGATTTGGGTTTCGAAGTGATTTAGTGTTTCGGGTTTGGAGTATTTCAGCAGGTGATGCTTTTGCGAGAAGCGATTCTCGAACTGGAGTGCGTGTTGAGGTTGAAGATGAAGGTCGCAGTGATGGGTATGTTGTAGTGCGCGAAAGACTACTCTGGTGGTAGGAGTGGTTGTAAAGGTGAGTACGAAAATTGGAAAGTACTGTGATCAGTTATGGTAAAAGGCAATGGTAGCGGCAGGAAATGGTTATGGTAGCTGCAGGTTATGGTAGTGATCAGGTGATGTGGTGAATTCAGGGGTGTTTGTGACAAAGTTGTGCAGATATGATGGTGGAGGTGGTTGGTGATAGTGATATGTTAATCAGGTGGAAATATTTTAGACGGGGGTATTTGATTGTGGTGAGAAATGATTAGTTGAAAATGAAGGTTGCAGTGGGAAGGATGTCAAATGTTTTTTTTTTTTTTTTTGGGTAGTGGGTTTGTATGCGAAAGGCAGCAGGCAGGGAAGAAGGAAGTGTGCAGTTGAGGAATTTGGGTTGTATGAAGTGGTCAGGTTGTCATTAGTCACTAAGGCTGGCAGTGGGATGGTAAAGAATTGTGGTAGTCTGAAGTGTTGAAGAAGCGTGATTTTTATATTGTTGTTGTAGGCAATGGTATGAGCAAGTGTTGTAAGGAATTTGATGGTCAGTGAGCAATATGCAGTAGAATGCAAGTTGATGTTTGAAGAAAGTTTGATGATGTTTGACAGGAGAGTTTTGGGGTTGCAGTTTTGAAGTTGCAGTTTGATGAAGTTTGAAGTTTGACGATAATGATCAGTGCAATGAAGTTTGAAGACAGTTTTGGGGTGGAAAATGAAATGACAGCAGTAGTGGTCAGAGGTTCAGGAGGAAGTGAATGTGGTGGGTGGTTGTATAGGGGATTGGGAAGTATGATGATGTGCACAAGCGATCATGGAGGTGTGCACAAGCACTGTAACAAAGAAATGTCAGTGCAAAATTAAAATTTTAATAGAAAAATGTCAGTGTAAATTAAATTGTAACAGAAAAATGCAAATTAAAGTTATATATGGAAATTGTAAGTGTAAAATGTGAAAACAAATGGCAATGGAATTTTTGTTTTTCTTTTCAATTGAAGTTGTCTCGTTCTATTTTAATATGAAAATGCAAATGAAAATGAAAATGAAAAGCTACACAAACAAAAGCAAAACAAAAATCACACAATAAACAAGCATACAACATTTTTTTTAAATGCAAGACACAAGTAAACAGGCAAAAATTAGATGAAAAATAATTTAAAGAATAGAAAATTGAAATCAAAGTAATTCCCCGACGACGACACCAAAATCTTGTTCGACGGCGGAAATTCTATCGAGTTAGAAAACCGCCGATAAATTTTGAAATAAAAATAACCATAAGCGTACGGCGTACAGTTTTAGTACGTGGCGAGTATGAGTCGATCCGCAAGGAATTATAGATTTTAAATTTCTATTTAATCAAATTAAACTAAAGTTGAAAGTGATTAGCTAGAAAATGTAAGAAAAATGACAAAAAGAAAGTGATAATAAATATGATATTAAATAAAAATTTAGAAATAATTTCACTCTCTAAATCATATAGTTCAACAATTTATGAAATTATGATCTTTCTTTTTTGGTCATAAATAAGTTTAAATGATGTGTTTGTCATAAGTATGGCTCATTTGTACTATTAATAAGCTCACATAAGCCATCAAACTATAACACAACCTTTAAATCACTTTTAATTCTCATGAAAAATAAAAAGAAGTTGAAAATAAAATCTATTTTAAGCATGGCCTATCAACTATTGATTAGAAATATAGACCATCAAATTTTGATTTAATTTCACTTCATTACCATAATCATATGTAGACGAAGAGACAATTTGTGATTCATATGACTAAGCATAGCCTATTTATTTTGAACAACATGGGCTATCAAACTCAATACCAAACACAAAATTGCATAAACATCAACTTTCCATGAAGCACAAAAAGAGAGTAAAGATTATCAAATTGTTGAAGCTACATGATTAGAGGCTTCATTACCCCTAAATTGAAAGAATTAGTCTCTCATTTATGTTATCATATCAACACAAGTAGCATGCAACATGGAGTAAACAAGAGGAAAAGGAGAGAAAAATGAAAAGAAAAGCTAGTAAAGAGAAGTAAACACTAATCTACTTGCATGAAAAATAAACTAACTACTAACAAAAAAGAAATAGGGCATGTAAATGTAAAAGATAATTAACCAATATTGAGCAAAAGAAAGGAAAATTACATGAGAAGAAATATGACTAAGTAGCCATGAAAAGAGAAAGAGAGCTTTATATTTTATTTTGAGCCTTAAACTAACTAAGAGGAAGAGGAGGGTTACATGAAGATATGAGGTATTTATACAAGTTAGAAACCCTAATTCATTTTTTGGAGAATGCCCAAAATACCCTTGAGGTATTGTAGCCACCGAGCAATCATTATCATGTCTTAATTTCTCACTTAAACGTACATGAAGATTTAATGACCTTTTAGCATGTGCATTAGCTCCTAATTGAAAATCAAGGTAAGTGCGTAGGTGGAGTCTTCCATGTTCACGAGTTTGAATTATTTTCATCTTCATTTGCTTTGTTTCCTTTTGTACATGCATATTTTCATGAAACCACTTGCAATTTCCATCCAATTTTCCTACAAAATAATATACAAATTTTCAATTAAATTTTCTCAAATTAATATATGCACAAAAATGACCATTTTTCCCTTATATGAAGACGAATGTGTGACATTTTGAAGATAATTTGAATTTTGGTTTAAACAAGTTAAAATACCCGATATGATCATTTATTTAATTTAAATAGATTAAATATGGTGGTAAAAATATGCACATTTACGTGCACATCACATTCCTCCAAAACTTTATTTCTTATGTATCCCACACTCAAAACACAACCTCCCTTACTTTCTTAACCATCCATTCTAGTCAAGACTAAAATCCTTCAAGTCATCGCTCTCCATTACATCCTTCAACTTCTTGATCCATTCAACCAATACTAAATCCTCCTCCCATTTAGAAGCAATCTTTTCGATCATTACCGGTCGAAATTCTAAACAAGATAACACAACAGATTCTCTATTAGACCTAGCCTAAGATATCCACTGCACTCTACAAGTTGATAATGCTTCCAAATCTTTCCACTCTGCTATCGTTACGAACATTGCATTCTGATGCTTTCTACTAAGTGTGTCTGCAACCTTATTACCTTTTCCTAGTGTGTACTCAATACCGAAGTCATAAACGGCTAAAAACTCTAACCACCTCTACTATCTTATGTTTAGCTCCTTCTGAAAGAACAAACACTTCAACGACTTATGATCTGTAGAAAGTTTAAACCACTATCCCAAAAGGTAATGTCTCTATGCCTTCAATGCAAAAATCACCGTAGCTAATTCCAAATCATTCGTTGGATATCTAACTTCATGGGTCTAAACTATTAAGAAGCATAGGAAATCACTTTACCTCTCTGTATTAACACAACTTCTTATCCAGTTCCACACGCATCGGTATAAACTACCAAATCCTGATTCCCCTTTGAATTAACTAATACATGTGCATAGGTCAATAAGTGTTTCAAGCCCTGAAAAGCTTCCTCACACTTATCGGTCCAAGCAATTTTCACATCCTTTCGCATTAGCTTGGTCATCGATGATGCTATCCGTGAAAAATCCTTAATGAACCTTCAATAATACCCAGCTAATCCAAGAAAACTATTTATCTCGGTCATTGTCTTAGGTCTCTTTCAATTATTCGCCGCTTCAATCTTAGTCGGATCTACAGAAAACCCTTTCTCTGAGACTATATGATCAAGAAACTACACTTCTTCTTCTAGAAATGACACTTCGAAAACTTTGCCTTCAAATGATGCGGTTTCAACGTCTCAAGCACCACTCTAAGATGAACTTCATGCTCCCTTTCATCCTTAGAGTATACCAAAATGTCATCTATGAAAACCAATACGTACCTATCCAAGTGTTCTTGGAAAATTCGGTTCGTCAAATCCACAAAGAATGCCGGCACATTAGTTAGTCCAAACGGCATCACTAACCATTCGTACGATCCATATCTAGTTCTTAATTCCATCAAAGGAACACTATCCTCTGCTACTCTAAGCTGATGGAAACCAACTGCAAAATCCAACTGAGAAGATACCTTGGCTCCACTCAACTGATCGAACAAATCGTTGATTCTAGGCAACGGATATCAATTCTTTATCGTCTTCTCATTCAACTTATGACAATCGATACATACCTTAAGATCTATCAGGCTTCTTGGCAAAGACTGCGGCTGCTCCCCAAGGTGAATTACTAGGTCTGATAAAACTCTTGTTTTCCGAATCAACCAACTACAATATTAGCTCTCTCATCTCGATAGGTGTCATCCTTCTTGGCATCCTACTCACTGGTTCTGCTTCAGGCACCAAATCTATCTGAAACTCAATGGCTTGTTTTGGTGGCAATCCTATTACAAGCTCAAAAACATCCACGAATTCCCTAACCACGAAAACGCAATTTAATCCATCTTCCAACTCCACAACGCCTAACAAAGCCTTCACCTCACAACTAGGGTTTTCTATAGTATATATAATCCAATCAATACAGTCAAGGTGTCTAAGCGATATTTTCCTATCATGGCAAAATATTCTAGCATCATTGTAACGACCCGTATTTTACGTGTCGATAAATCGTAGAATTTGCAGGTTGTTAGTGTTGTTTGTGATGTCTCTAGCTCGAGACGTTTAGAAGTTGACCCGGGTGAAGTAATGAGTCGTGACCGACTCATGGGCATGACCGAGTTAAGGCTTGAGTCGTGACCGACTCATTGTGGCCGACTCATGAGAGTTAACGACCTATAGTATTAGAGCGACTTAGTAGATTGACCGAGACATGGAGTTAACTAGTGACCGACTCATAATGGGTTGCGACTCATAGGAAACCAACTTAAGAAGTTAGGCGACTCATAGAAGATAGGGGGTTGCCGAGTTAAGAGGGGAACGACTCATGGTCTAGGCCGAGTCAGCGGGTTAAGGGTTGGCAAGATGAGTCGTGGCCGACTCATAGGGTTGATGGTCTAAGTCGTGACCGACTCATAAGCTTGTAAGTTTAGACGAGTCATAGGAATAGCCGACTCAAGGGGTGACCGGGTTATAGAGCGTTACGGCCTAGATAGTGACCGACTTATGTTGAGTCGGCTAGGACTTAGGTTGAGTCGGCAGGGTCTTGAGTCGCGTCTTAGTTGAGTCGTTGGGTCGGCCTTGGGTTGAGTCGGTGAGACAGTTGAGTCGTTAGCGACTTAAGGGTTAGTTTGGATAGGGGTTAGGTCGGCACTGATGAGTCGGTAGGGTGTTGAGTCGTGTAGTTGGGTTGTTTGAAGGATAGGTCGGCCTGTGTATGAGTCGCGTGTGTAGTGAGTCGGCAGCAGTTGAGTCGGCAAAGGGGATGAGTCGGGGGCGACTCAGGGGTTGGGTCGGCGACGACTTAAGAGCGACGACTCATGGACATTTCAGCCTATAAATAGAGGGCTTTGGCTCACTTTTTGGCACCGGTTTTTGAAGCGACGAAGTGCTGCCATTTTGAAGACTCGACTACAGTATTTTCTTCACTTCTTTTCTCCATTCCAATCTAATTCTAACATCCATCCAAGATTGAAGATCAAGATCAAAGATCAAGAGCCAAAGTTGAAGATTTTCATCCGAAGAGGCTAGATTTCACCGTTTCAAGTGAAATTTCTTCGGATCAAGTCCAAGTCCTTGCTGTCCAGATCTTAAGTTGATTCATTTTAGGTTGTTTTGGTGATTTGGTGAGTGGTAGTTATCTCTCACGCGGATCCAAAGGAGTATATGGGATTGGTGATATGTTTATGTGTTAAAGTTAGCGTTTTCTCGCATTTTCCTTAAGTCTGCATGTAGATCCATCATATTTGAAAATGTTTATCTATAGAAGCTATTTAACAAGTATTAGAGACAAAACCCATGTTTTAGATTTGATAGATCTATGCTAAAAACTATGATTTCACTTATGTTGGACTTTTGCTCACTTAATTACGAAATTGCCTTTATAGTTGATATTGCTTAATATATCTTGTTTGAATGCTTGAATGTTTGAATGTATGTTAGATTTGATTGCTCCAAGTTAGCTTGTAGTTGATTTGGAACAAGATGGTTGAAGATGATTCAAAAGCTAAGTGGAAAGGCTCTTGAATGGTGAAAGCTGCCGATGGTATATGAAGCGGATGTGGAAGCTCATATGGATGGATTCGATGATGGGACTTTGCCGTGATGCGAAGAGGCGAAGTATGAGATCGAGATGGGACTTTGTCAGGATGCGAAAAGGCAAAGTATGGTTGAGTTGAGACTTTGCTTTGGTACGATGAAGCGAAGTATGATGTGAGTCTTGGCTTAATCCAGGCAGGGATCATTCCAAGCATGTTGATAACTTGAAGGGTAGTTCAAGTTGGTTGATAATGGATTGCTCAAGAGGAAGCTTGGGCTAAGTTGATAGAAGTCGTCAAGAAGGATGACAAGGAGGCTTGGATCTCATCGTTATTGAAGGTTCTAGCAAACTTAAAGCAAGGGTACATAGGGACGCCTAAAAGACTACAGGAAGGTAGTCGAGTACTCTGGGCCAAGAAGATAAGTCCTAGGCACAAGGCAGTGTGCGGAGTTTTGTCTAGAACCGGGGTTACCATTAGCCCTTGACAGATGGCTCAGGAAGGAGTCGGTCATTCAATTAACGGTGATTTCGAAGCAAGGTTAACAGTGATAGCAGAGTCATGGATGTTTGGTTGTATCATCATTCGGCTTCAAGAGCGGTGTTTTCTGGGTGCTTATCTGATCTTGGTTTAGGCCTTGGGGGTTTGTATTTGGAAAACATCGTCCTTGACTCGAGTGATTATTGCTTTACCTTACTTATCTGCTATGTTATGCTTACGTCTCCTTAGTGTGTGTCTGGGGGCTATCACTGTAGAAAGAGGTGGAGTGGGATGGTTTGGTTCCTATTCCTTTATTTCCTTATGCTCTTTTGGTATGTTTGATAGTTAATTTACTGCTCACTAAGACTTTGTCTGACTCAAGGTTTTATGTCTCCTCTTATTACCTTGGGCTGTTCATCCATGTTGGGATGGGCAGACTAGGTAAGCAGGTGACAGGTGCTGTGCTTAGAGTTTCTACGTTGAAGATGACGAAGACGAGCAGGAGGCTATACATATTATTTTCTTATATGTACTGGGTATCCGCTGCTGTATTTGGTTGAGTGATTTGTAGTGAGGCTTCATGTATGGATTTGAGTAGATGATTGTATAAAACTACTATGATGCTTATATGATGATGTTCTGTTCTATGGAGCTTCACTATATTATATTTCTCTATTGTATTTTATCCATGCGCTGTGAGTTGTACGATAGAGATTCTTCTGTTTTGTTTTACCCTGACTATCGTCCATGGCTGCCTGGCACACCTTTTAGCGCATTGTTTCCTTGATTTGGTGCGGGAGTCATGGGCGGTCGTCACATTTGGTATCAGAGCTTTGGTTAATCGATTTCAGCCAACGCTCGCTGACGTAACTACGTATGAGAGACGTAATTGTATTTTGATGGATGATTACTATATATAATATAGTAGCCTAGAAGGATTTGAACTCCTTATGCGGTTGTTTCTTAAGGTGTTCTAATCATTCTTATTACAGATACTAAGGATGAGTCGAAGTGAGAGACAAGCTGCGAGGGGTAGCCGTGATGCTAGGGAAGCTGTTGATTATGCTCCTATGTTTGAGGCCATGATGACTTCAATCATGAGGAGAATACCAGCTTCAGGATCATCTGTGGATGTGGGAGTTCAAGTCCAAGCTCCGAGACCGGTGGATTTTGCTAAGCTTTGCAAGGATTATACTTCTCTTGGAGGAAAAGCTTTCTTGGGGACGGAGTCGACTATTGAGGTGCAGAGATGGATTGATGCATGTCGAAGGATCTTTGGTGACTTAGGGATTGAGGATGCAACTAAGAGAAAGCTTGCATCGAGACAGCTTCAGGGAAGAGCTGCTGATTGGTGGAATTCTATCACCATCGATACACCAGAAGAAGGGATTACTTGGGAGCAATTCCAAGTTAGATTTGAAGCTAAGTTCATCTCTACTTCCCAGAAATCTGTCTTGTTTAAGAGGTTTGTGGAGCTCAAGCAAGGGGGAAGGCCTGTTCTTGAGTACATCTCTGAGTTTGAAGCTTTGTCTAAGTATGCCAGATCATATATTGATTCTCCCTACCAGAAGAATGAAAAGTTTGTGACTGGTCTGGATGCTTATCTTGGGAGGCAGTTAGTGGATCATCTGGACGATCCATTTGAGAAGCTTGTGGAAAAAGCTCTTAGGCATGAGAGTTTGTTTCCTAGGGAAAGTTCTGTTATTGCTGTAACCAGGGAAGGATCTAAACCACAGCAGAGTGGCAATAAGAAGAGGAAACAACAGCAACAGAAGGGTAAGGATGGCCAGAAGAAGCCGAAGAGCGAAATGACTTGCTATAACTGCCAGCAGAAGGGCCATCTTTACAAAGATTGTAAGAATCCCAAAGTGCTGGGAAAGTGTTACAACTGTGATAAGCTGGGACATATCAAGAAGGATTGTCCAGAACCGAGGAAAGATAGGCAGGTTGTGCAAGCCTATGCTTTGGGGGCTGTTCCATCGTCTTCAAAAGCTCCGACTGCTGAAGAAAAGGGGAAGAGTGTGGTGGTTCAAGGTACTCTTTCTATTTGTGGTGTTCCAGTTAGAGTGTTGTTTGATACTGGAGCGTCGCATTCTTTTGTTTGTGATGATTTGGTAAGCCGGTTAGGTATGAAACCGGATATTGTTGATAGGCCATTGGTTGTGACTAATCCAGTGGGGGGTTCGTCATGTTTGTGTATGATATGCCGTGGTCTAGTTGTGTCGAGTCATGATTGCTCGTTTGTTTGTGATTGCTTTGTTCTGAACTTTGCGGGGTTCGGAATTATTTTGGGTATGGACTGGCTTAGGAAGTATGCGGCTAGGATTGATTGTGAGAGGCTTGAGGTGACAGTCGGGAATGTGGAAGGGCGAAAGGTTGTGATACGATGTAAGCATGAAGAAGGCGTCTTCATGAGCTTCATGTATTCGCTAGTTGTTCCACGGGATGGACTGTCATCGGTGCCTATTGTGAATGAGTTTGAGAATGTCTTTGAGGAAGTCAAAGGGTTGCCGCCGCATAGGGAGATCGAGTTTCGTATCGATCTAGTTGAGGGAGCCAGACCTGTTGTGATGCCTCTTAGGCGGATGGCACCGAGGGAGCAGCAAGAGCTGAAGGTGCAAGTTGATGACCTTTTGCAGAAAGGATTCATTCGGAGAAGTGTGTCCGAATGGGGTGCGCCAGTTGTGTTCGCAACCAAAGCGGATGGATCGTTGAGGTTGTGTGTGGATTATCGTGAGCTGAATAAGGTGACTAAGAAGAACAAGTATCCATTGCCGAGAATAGATGACTTGTTTGATCAGCTTCACGAGGCTAAGGTGTTTTCTCAGATGGATTTGGCAACGGGATTTCACCAGTTGAGAGTGGCAAAGGATAGTGTGCCGAAGACTGCTTTCAGGACACCATCCGGGTTTTATGAGTGGCTGGTAATGCCGTTTGGATTGACTAACGCGCCAGCATATTTTGTGGATCTTATGAATAGAGTGTTCAGAGATCAGTTGAATAAGTTCGTGCTTGTGTTCGTGGATGATATTCTGATTTATTCCAGAACTGAGGGAGAGCACAAGACGCACTTGAGGATTGTTTTGGGAATCTTACGGAAACATCAGCTGAAGGCTAAGTTTTCGAAGTGTCACTTCTGGAAGAATGAAGTGAGGTTCTTAGGTCATGTTATTTCTGGAAATGGAATAGCGGTTGATCCCGCTAAGGTGGCAGCGATCCAGGATTGGGTTAGGCCTAAGAATGCATCTGATGTGAGGAGTTTTCTTGGATTAGCAGGATATTATCGTCGGTTTATCAAAGACTTTTCCAAGATAGCTGCACCGTTGACAGGATTGACGAAAAAGAACCAAGTGTTCAAATGGGATGATAAATGTGAGCAAGCTTTCGTGATCCTGAAAGAGCGACTGACAAGTGCTCCTGTTTTGACTATTCCTAGTGAGAATGATGAGATGGTGGTCTACACCGATGCATGTGGCACTGGACTAGGAGCGGTGCTAATGCAGAAGGATAAAGTTGTTGCATATGCTAGTCGACAACTGAAGCCGCATGAAAGGAATTATCCGACTCATGATTTGGAGTTAGCGGCGATTGTGTTTGCTTTGAAGATATGGAGACATTACCTATTGGGAGTTAGATTCGAGTTGTTTACAGATCATAAGTCGTTAAAGTATCTGTTCTCCCAAAAGGATTTGAATCTTCGACAGCAACGGTGGCTAGAGTTCCTAGCATCATATGATTTTGGTATAGCCTATACTCCAGGGAAAGGTAACGCAGTGGCTGATGCGTTAAGTCGAAGACATGCAGGATTGGGAGCCATGTTTTCGGAATGGAAGAGTCTTGAGTATTTGGCTGGATTTGATTTCAGGCCTAGATGTGAATTGGAACCTGAGATGTTGGCAAACTTATCGATAAGGCCTACTCTTGTGGAAAGAATTGGTGAGAGGCAAAGGGGAGATGATAAGCTTGTCAAGATTATCTGTGATTTGGAATCTGGATTGGACCCGGAGAAGGATAAAGGATTTGAAGTCGATCGAGAGGGTTGGCTTCGAAAGCAAGGGCGACTAGTTGTTCCCGATGTAGATGGATTGAGAGATGAAGTTCTGAGGGAGAGTCACCACTCGAAGTTGACAATTCATCCAGGTGGAAATAAGATGTATCGGGATATGAAGAGGACCTACTACTGGGAAGGTATGAAGAAAGATGTTGGAAATTTTATTTCCAAATGTATGAATTGCCAGTTGGTAAAAGCTGAGCAGAAGAAGCCCAGTGGATTGCTTCAGCCATTGGAGGTTCCTGCATGGAAGTGGGAGCAAGTGTCGATGGACTTTATCGATGGTCTACCTAGGACAAGAGCAGGGAATGAAGGGATTTGGGTCATAGTAGATCGTTTGACCAAGAGTGCAAGGTTCATTCCTGTTCGATCGACTAGGACTGCATCGAAGTTGGCTGAGCTGTATGTGAAGTGGATTGTTCGATTCCATGGTGTTCCGAAGAGTATAGTGAGCGATCGAGATCCGTTGTTCACTAGTGGATTTTGGAAGAGCTTCCAGGAAGTTTTGGGAACCAAGTTGTGTTTGAGTACAGCTTATCACCCTCAAACAGATGGTCAGACTGAGAGAGTCAACCGAGTATTGGAAGATCTTCTTAGGGCATGTGTTTTGGACTTCGGAGGATCATGGGAAGATCACCTTCATTTGGTGGAGTTTGCTTATAATAACAGTTATCAGTCAAGCATTGGTATGGCACCATATGAGGCATTATATGGAAGACCGTGTAACTCTCCGGCATGTTGGTTGGAAACTGGAGAAAAGCTGATACTTGGGCCAGAGATGATTCGACAGACTTCGGATTGCATAGAGATCATTCGACAAAGAATGAAGGCAGCCCAGGATCGTCAGAAAAGTTATGCAGATAATCGTCGAAAGGATTTGGAATTCGACGTGGGTGATAGGGTTTTTGTGAAGATTTCTCCATTGAAGAATGTTATTAGATTCGGGAACAAAGGAAAGTTAACTCCGAGATTTGTTGGACCATTCCCGATTATCAAGCGAATTGGAAAACTCGCTTATAGATTGGAGTTACCGGAGAAGATGGTGGGTGTGCACAATGTTTTTCATGTATCCTATCTACGGAAGTATGTGCACGACCCAACTACGGTGGTTTTTGCTGATAGCTGTGAAGACTTAGAGGTTGATCCAGTTGTTTCGAGACCTCGTAAGCCGCTTCGTATTGTTGAAACCGATACGAAACAGCTTAGGAGGAAGACGATTACGTTGCTCAAGGTACAATGGAGTGACGATGTTAACGACTGTACGTGGGAGGAGGAAGAGAGGATGAAGGCAGCTCATCCAGGACTCTTCGAGGTATGGCCCTAAAGTGTCGTGACATCTCATGAATTTGTAGCTTGTTCTAAGTCTTAGAATTCTGCATGCTAGGATAGAATTAGATGCATGGTTTGTTGATTTCTATGGATGGTAGGCATGCGGAATATCTTTGATTGCTGTTGTTTACTTGGAATTTCGGGGGCGAAATTCCTAAGGGGGAGAGAATGTAACGACCCGTATTTTACGTGTCGATAAATCGTAGAATTTGCAGGTTGTTAGTGTTGTTTGTGATGTCTCTAGCTCGAGACGTTTAGAAGTTGACCCGGGTGAAGTAATGAGTCGTGACCGACTCATGGGCATGACCGAGTTAAGGCTTGAGTCGTGACCGACTCATTGTGGCCGACTCATGAGAGTTAACGACCTATAGTATTAGAGCGACTTAGTAGATTGACCGAGACATGGAGTTAACTAGTGACCGACTCATAATGGGTTGCGACTCATAGGAAACCAACTTAAGAAGTTAGGCGACTCATAGAAGATAGGGGGTTGCCGAGTTAAGAGGGGAACGACTCATGGTCTAGGCCGAGTCAGCGGGTTAAGGGTTGGCAAGATGAGTCGTGGCCGACTCATAGGGTTGATGGTCTAAGTCGTGACCGACTCATAAGCTTGTAAGTTTAGACGAGTCATAGGAATAGCCGACTCAAGGGGTGACCGGGTTATAGAGCGTTACGGCCTAGATAGTGACCGACTTATGTTGAGTCGGCTAGGACTTAGGTTGAGTCGGCAGGGTCTTGAGTCGCGTCTTAGTTGAGTCGTTGGGTCGGCCTTGGGTTGAGTCGGTGAGACAGTTGAGTCGTTAGCGACTTAAGGGTTAGTTTGGATAGGGGTTAGGTCGGCACTGATGAGTCGGTAGGGTGTTGAGTCGTGTAGTTGGGTTGTTTGAAGGATAGGTCGGCCTGTGTATGAGTCGCGTGTGTAGTGAGTCGGCAGCAGTTGAGTCGGCAAAGGGGATGAGTCGGGGGCGACTCAGGGGTTGGGTCGGCGACGACTTAAGAGCGACGACTCATGGACATTTCAGCCTATAAATAGAGGGCTTTGGCTCACTTTTTGGCACCGGTTTTTGAAGCGACGAAGTGCTGCCATTTTGAAGACTCGACTACAGTATTTTCTTCACTTCTTTTCTCCATTCCAATCTAATTCTAACATCCATCCAAGATTGAAGATCAAGATCAAAGATCAAGAGCCAAAGTTGAAGATTTTCATCCGAAGAGGCTAGATTTCACCGTTTCAAGTGAAATTTCTTCGGATCAAGTCCAAGTCCTTGCTGTCCAGATCTTAAGTTGATTCATTTTAGGTTGTTTTGGTGATTTGGTGAGTGGTAGTTATCTCTCACGCGGATCCAAAGGAGTATATGGGATTGGTGATATGTTTATGTGTTAAAGTTAGCGTTTTCTCGCATTTTCCTTAAGTCTGCATGTAGATCCATCATATTTGAAAATGTTTATCTATAGAAGCTATTTAACAAGTATTAGAGACAAAACCCATGTTTTAGATTTGATAGATCTATGCTAAAAACTATGATTTCACTTATGTTGGACTTTTGCTCACTTAATTACGAAATTGCCTTTATAGTTGATATTGCTTAATATATCTTGTTTGAATGCTTGAATGTTTGAATGTATGTTAGATTTGATTGCTCCAAGTTAGCTTGTAGTTGATTTGGAACAAGATGGTTGAAGATGATTCAAAAGCTAAGTGGAAAGGCTCTTGAATGGTGAAAGCTGCCGATGGTATATGAAGCGGATGTGGAAGCTCATATGGATGGATTCGATGATGGGACTTTGCCGTGATGCGAAGAGGCGAAGTATGAGATCGAGATGGGACTTTGTCAGGATGCGAAAAGGCAAAGTATGGTTGAGTTGAGACTTTGCTTTGGTACGATGAAGCGAAGTATGATGTGAGTCTTGGCTTAATCCAGGCAGGGATCATTCCAAGCATGTTGATAACTTGAAGGGTAGTTCAAGTTGGTTGATAATGGATTGCTCAAGAGGAAGCTTGGGCTAAGTTGATAGAAGTCGTCAAGAAGGATGACAAGGAGGCTTGGATCTCATCGTTATTGAAGGTTCTAGCAAACTTAAAGCAAGGGTACATAGGGACGCCTAAAAGACTACAGGAAGGTAGTCGAGTACTCTGGGCCAAGAAGATAAGTCCTAGGCACAAGGCAGTGTGCGGAGTTTTGTCTAGAACCGGGGTTACCATTAGCCCTTGACAGATGGCTCAGGAAGGAGTCGGTCATTCAATTAACGGTGATTTCGAAGCAAGGTTAACAGTGATAGCAGAGTCATGGATGTTTGGTTGTATCATCATTCGGCTTCAAGAGCGGTGTTTTCTGGGTGCTTATCTGATCTTGGTTTAGGCCTTGGGGGTTTGTATTTGGAAAACATCGTCCTTGACTCGAGTGATTATTGCTTTACCTTACTTATCTGCTATGTTATGCTTACGTCTCCTTAGTGTGTGTCTGGGGGCTATCACTGTAGAAAGAGGTGGAGTGGGATGGTTTGGTTCCTATTCCTTTATTTCCTTATGCTCTTTTGGTATGTTTGATAGTTAATTTACTGCTCACTAAGACTTTGTCTGACTCAAGGTTTTATGTCTCCTCTTATTACCTTGGGCTGTTCATCCATGTTGGGATGGGCAGACTAGGTAAGCAGGTGACAGGTGCTGTGCTTAGAGTTTCTACGTTGAAGATGACGAAGACGAGCAGGAGGCTATACATATTATTTTCTTATATGTACTGGGTATCCGCTGCTGTATTTGGTTGAGTGATTTGTAGTGAGGCTTCATGTATGGATTTGAGTAGATGATTGTATAAAACTACTATGATGCTTATATGATGATGTTCTGTTCTATGGAGCTTCACTATATTATATTTCTCTATTGTATTTTATCCATGCGCTGTGAGTTGTACGATAGAGATTCTTCTGTTTTGTTTTACCCTGACTATCGTCCATGGCTGCCTGGCACACCTTTTAGCGCATTGTTTCCTTGATTTGGTGCGGGAGTCATGGGCGGTCGTCACAATCATACTTACTTAACCAATCCATACCCAAAATAATTCTGAACCCTACGGAGTCAAACACATGCAAACTGCAAACAAAGATATGACCCAACAAATCAAACTCTAGGTGGTCACACTTCATCCCAAGTGTCGCATACCCTTAAGAAAGTAACTAAGTATGTGGATTCTAGGTTAAGCTTATCTACCAAAACATGAGATATAAAAGAATGTGATGCACCAGTATTCCACAAAATGCTAACAGACATACCATGAATCTGAAGCATACCTCCCAACACTGCCTTCCCTTTCTTCTGCACCGTTAGTCCTGATGTAGCAAGTTTCAATTCAAATACTTTTCCGCTTCCGTCCTTAGTAGGCTCTTTGCATTGATTCTTATAATGACTAATCGTATCGTAGTTGAAGCATCTAATATTCTTCTTCTCGATGACTTCCTTCGCCTTTCCAGTACGACATTCATTTGCAAAATACCCCTTCTTATCGCACTTGAAGCAAACAACCTAGAACTTTCCCTTCTTTGCTGCTCCACCCTTTTGAGCACCCTTCCTATGAAAGAACTTCCTTTTCTGACACTGCCCTACCTAGACCTCCTTCGCCTTATTCTTCTCTAGAGAAGCAAGTATCTACTTATGCCTCAACGCCATCTCCACCACAACATCACAAGGATCCCCAATATGAGGTATTGTAGCCCTTGCCAACTCAGGCTTCAATCCCCATATGAACTTCTCATTTCTCTTCATCACAGTATCCACAACGGCATGTCTATACCTAGCCAACTCCTCAAACCTTCTAACACACTCTAACAGAATCATCTCCCCTTGCTCCAACTTAGCAAAATTTCCGAGCAAAGCAGACTACGCCATCACAGACATGAACCTCTCTTGGAACCTTCTCCTAAACTCAGCCCATGTCATCTCCTCTTCATTATCTCCGACTATCACACTATTCCATGTAAATAAAGATGCTCCCTGAAGCTGTCTCGAAGCAAGCCTCCTCTTCTTCTCATTATTGAGCCCTAAGTCAACAAATATTCTCTTACAATGCAATAACCATGTGATGAGACGGATTTTTCCCGCTCGAAAATCGACATCCATACTTCATATCGTATTCGAATGTCATAAATTCGACAGTTCAAATCCGATTCGCCGGAGCTTATAACAACATTAAGTAAACAACACAGCGGAAAAAAAGAATAATACATTGATATACAGCTTTGATACAATATCTGATACAACAGATGATCCAATAGATATCAATATACATCAGAGATATGATACAATAAATAGCAGCGGAAAAGAAAATAGATGACATCTAGCAGCGGAACAATATAACTCTAAGATAGTCTTCAAAAGAGAACTCCGAGAACTGCAATTCCATTTCCAAGATCCAATCCAGCAATAACTCAAACTCCCAATAACGATGCACCAAACTGGGCAAGACTGGTGTGGTCCAAAGACTGAACTAACTCCAGATAATCTACTACATCTGACTATCTGAAAAACCCAACTCTAGACTGCTCGTGTAGAAAATAATGAGCACCCAGAGTTTAGGAAAGAAACAATAAACTCCGGATCAGTCGTGGGACTGGTGTGAGCAACAAAAACAGTTTATCCTTTAAAACATTCAACAAAAGATTTTCAAAGTCAATTCGCAATGCTTTTTAAAAATGAGACTACCATAAGACCTCCCGCCACACACACAATGCAAACGCAGACTTGGAGGAGATTTCTTCTTATGTTAGTCAAAGATGCTTGATACGCATTAAAAAGAAACATTTGATATTATTATTAGTGCATAGTGTAGGAAAACATTTCGAAAGTAGAATATAAATCTTAGCCAGCATAGGTACCATTATATTATGCCTGCTATAGCTACCTCCTGAGGAAGCAGGTTCTACAACTAAAACCGTACAAGATCGTATTGTTTCTTTGGATTTTCAACAAATGGTCAGGCCAAAGAACTTCCCATTGCCACATGAGAACGCCTCTGGAAGGACGTCCCTGAGAACCAAACCGGATCTCTGCCAACACAAGGCCGGGTTACCCCTAACTGGGTAACTACTGACACGAGCATGCCATCCCCCGGTCCTTTGGGACCTTTATCCGAGAGCTCTCTAATCAACATCACACCATAATAATAAGTGTTTCAACATGAGTAAGCATCTGGGTCCATACCATGATACCACCCTTTTCCAGAAGGAAATGCACATACCCTAAAGGGAGCTACCCCTCATAACCTTGCTGCATCTTTCCTGTTTTGACCATTCCGGGGTATGAGGCTCGACGAAGTCTCGTCCACAAGGTCACGCTTTATACAAAAGCTGTGCTTTGGGTCAACAAATGATCATAGAAATGATCACAAAGATAAACGATCAAACAAATGATCCTATCTCAAATGATCAACACAATGATCATTTCACAGCAACACTCAGCATGTCACATTACCAAATTGGGAATATATTACTGATAACCATCAACTACATAACCTTTGAGCTCGTACGTCTCAGAGAAGGGTGTTAAGCTAAGAGAATAAATTCTCCGCCACCAACAGATATATATTTGAAAGAAATCAGCTTTATATCTCAATTTGTAATGTCAGACATACTATCCATACAAGTCTGTTCCGGGATCGAACAGAACCGAAGGCACTTCCAAAGAAGCCCTTGCAATCCGGATATTCACTAATCACATTCGGACTTCCCATCACATATGGAGTCTCTATACCAGGGACCATTCGATGCAAAGACATTCGACTAGTTGTCCTTACGTTTTCAAAAATATCCGGTCTTCAACACCGGTCTTCAAATGCTATCCATAACGACATATCACATATTCTGAATGGGATATATGACACAAAGGTCCTCTCCCGGCTAAACCGAACAGTGAGCGCAGTATTTCAAAAACATATGGATATTGGGATTTCAATTAAGTCACAACTTAAAACCCAAAACTTTTCTTCAAATGGTTTAAACCAATTACCATTTCAAATCTTTATATTACAAAAAGATTTATTTCACAAAGATCAATTCATAGACTTCAAAACAATTTCCATTCCAATTGGATTAACTCATTAAATCTTTAAATCAAAGATTTAACTCATAGCTTTCAAAATTCGATTAACTTGTTGAATCTTTAAATCAACATTCAACTTATAGCTTTCAAATCGTTTTCATAACTTGGAAATTATCTTCATTATCAAACTTGAAATTCTTTTTAACACAAATTGGACGTTCATTTCTTATGTGAAAGCTTTTATTATTTGAAAACAAACAGTTTTCGTTTCAAAAAAATCCAATTATATTTACACGAGTTAAAGCCCTTGAATTCTATTCACATCCCCAAATCAATACTTTTAAAATAGTTTAACCCATATATAACTGGTATAACATTTTTTTATCCCTAGTTTTAAATCATAGAATTCAATTTCAAATCTTGAATTTAAGTTCAACTCAAATTATTCAACTTCATATTTTATCGAGTAATTCAAAATAAATTTCATCTATGAAATTCCATTTCAAAAGCTTTTCACTTTAAACCCAATCCATTTCCAAAACATTTGAATTCAAATATTCAAATTTAAAACTATTTTAAAAATCTGTGACTTAATCGATTTCCTCGTGAAATCCATATTGGTGTGTGTATAATGTGGTCCAAGGGTTTTACACAATAGTGCAACATCATTCAATCATCACAGATCAAATACAACGATATATTCGATAAGCGATATAAATTATAACGCTTGTCTTTCATACACAGATTCACACACACATATATATATATATATATCACAGATCACAACACAAATCAGAATATAACAGAAAGCATCACATATTAGGGATATCAAACAATTCAACATCCAATATATCCAAACATCCATAAATAGGGTCAATTTAATTATCTGATTAATTTAAATCAGATGTATCCATTATTAATCCGGGTTAATTATCATGATTTAATTACGAATTATTTGAAATAAATCTTCATTCAAATTTTATTAGTTAATCCTTAATTATTAACTAATCATTTCAATCAATGAATCAATTAATCTAAAATTATTAAATTATCTTAATTAATTGCCATTATTAGTTAATCCTTAAATTTATTCATTAACTCAAATTCTTAATCATCACTAATTAAATTACATTCAGTAATTATTAATTAATTACTTCTCTAAGTAATTATATTTTTCAAAATTACCAAATGATATTTCTGAATTAATTAACTTAAGAAATTTAATTGAACAGATTCGATTTACTCAATAAATTACATTGAATATTTAATTTCACAATCCCCGTCATTAAGTAATTATCTTAATAGTTTCACAGTTGATTATTATTAATTTAATCTATCAAATTTATTAATAAAATTTATCACATTGATTAATTGTTCAAATAATCTTAGTTAATGATTTTAATACTATTAAATTTATTTAATCACCCTTTTAAAGAAAATTTCTTACATTAACCATTATCAATTTATAAATCAATTCCCTATTAAAATTCATTCGTAATGAATTAGGAATCATCAATCTTCATTACTTAAAGTAACACATATTTTCCATAACATTTTAAACCTACATAATAAAATAACCATTGATTACAAAAGAAATTTTGAAGAGTAAAAAATCAATTCTTTTTCTTGTACTTTAGCATTTTGACTTATTGCAACACTAAGTAATAAAAATTAATTTTCCAAAATCTTCAGATCTGATTTGAAACTCATTTCAGGTTCTACTTTTAAATTTAACTTGTTTAAATTTTATTTCCGAATTCAATTCTATTTTGATTTCCAATTTTCTTCAATACCATTAATCACTTTAAATTTATTAAAACAAATGGAATTTTAAACTTTTATTTATCTTCAAACTAAATTTCAATTCAACTAGAAATTTTTTTTCTTCTATTTACATTTTAGATTAAACTCCATTTAAAACTTTGCTTGATGAATTTAAATTTAGTTTAAAAATTTCAAAACAGAGAAACATGTTTCCAGGTAAAAACTGGAACAAGAATTCGACCCGAATTTCCCTGCAGTTTACTTCGAGTCCTACACGACACTTCCACGAGAAACTCCCCTGCAACACATGACTTCTTCCCAAAACAACTTGCTTTCCCTGATATACAAGTGCACATGTGCACTTGCACCTCCACCCAAGCCACCTTCGGCCAACGTTGACCATCCTCCCATATCGGCTATCTTTCCTCAGACCCATTTCGATCATCAGATCAATGATCAAAGCATCTAAACAAGATCGAGCATTTAAGCTCGATACCAGTGCCAGGAACAAAACCTGGAAACGCGCAACCCCCTCGCCTCTCATACCTGTCAACGCTTAGTTCTCCGACCCTCGACCACTGGCCAGCCTACAACTCCGGTCATCGACGCGTCAACTCGACCCCCTACCATCCCCAGAACCCCGAGACACTCGGTGCTTTCACGAGATAGCGGTGCACAAGTTTCTTATGTGGTTAAAACTAGGTTTACAAAATAAAATCCCACGCCGCCATCGTCGCCGTTATTTTCGCCCCCTCCAACTATTTTTCCAGGCATTCCTGTAGCCTCCTCTATCTCCTCAAACAACCCCGATATCTCCGATCTACTTGATCACCAGAAACCCAAAATATTCCCATTTCCATTCAAACCCAAACCACACCTTCATTTTGAGTCTAAAAATCCTGTTTTTGGCGTTAAAAATCATATTTTAGTTTACTGATTTGATCTATATCACTGAATAAATGAATTACTAAGTTTGAATTTTTACTTATATATGTACACTTGCACAGTTGTTTTGGTTTACAGAGATATGTGCAAGTTATTTTAATTTAAATTGATTTTTAAAATTAAGTTCATAATCAAACAATCAACTTTTGTTTATAACTCAAATCCTAACTGAGATCAAATCAATTGGTAAAGTCTTCTTATCAAAATCTTAGTTTAAGATAAACACAGGCAAAACAGATTCATAGCAGCCCTTATGTATTTACATATACACACAGAGGAATCATCACAAACTAAGCATTTAAAGCATACTTACTTCTAGTTATCCACATGCAACTGATAGTTAACATTTATGTTTTAAAATGCAAAGTTACTCACCTGGAATATTGTGAAACAGAGAACAACTATGTGTTTATAAGCTGTAGTTTTGATTTTTTTTTCTTTTCTTGCTCAGTTTAAAATGAATGAAAACTGAGATGAAGAAAATGAGGTATATAACAAAAAGTTTACAAGTTGATAACATTTTGTACAGGTGATGTTATTTGTATAATAGGCATGGGTGAAGAGGCTTGCATTAAATGCTAGAGGCATGTTGCATTAATTACTTACAACTTTATGCAGGCTATATTTTATTTCTTCATTTGACAAGGGTACATGACTATGTGTTTTGTTTGCTTTGACTATGCTAATTTGATTTCGGCTGGAGATATTAGTGGCTTGCAGATTTGTTTATTAGCTTGTATTTATATTTTGAATTTATATTTCTTTTTGCTTTGTTTTATCACTTTATATTTAAACTTTATTTTGTCATTTCTTTTGTTCCATTGTCTTATTTTTATTCCTCTTTTATTTTAAATTAAATTGTTTATTTTACTTTTATATTTATTGTTTTATATTAAATTTATAAATTCAAATTATTATTAACCATCAATTGTAATACTTATTATTATCAATTATTATTAAACCATTCATTTACAATTCATATCTAATGTATATACATATATATCTCTATATTTATTTTTAAAACCATTTATTTAAGATTTTATTTCAAATCCAATTTAAATATATATTCACATATATACAAATTGTCAAATCCATATGACTTTATATATTTTCTAGTCGAATCGGGGAAACTCGCTGCCATTTAAAATCAATTTTACAATTTTTAATTCAAAAATTCATTTAAATTATCAATTTAAATTCATAAAAATCCTGGGTCGTTACAAACTTCCCCCCTTAAAAGAATTTCGTCCTCGAAATTCGCAGGCACGAAAACAACACAGACATAGACAGATTCGATCTCCTATAATTCCTCAAACTTAAGATATGAATTCCAAACTCAAATCGAAATACCTCAAAATATATACCAATTTGTCCCTCTTCGGACTTCGACCAACCCAAGAAATTACAACAGAATTTCAAAATTTGGTTTCAAACGAAATCGTTTTATCGATACAATTCAATTTATCCTTCATATTCTATTAATCAATTTTAACTCAATTTAAAATTTCCAATTTATTTAAAATTTCCAATTCATCCAATTTATTAAATTACGAATCAAAGGAGATTGAGAAGAAAGTTGTTTCCACCGTTGTTACAGAGTTTTGACTAATTATAGTCGTATTCCCATGTTCCCTATCTCGTTCTCTTCTTGCACTCATACTTACTATCAGTGAATAGTAAGAGAATTTACCGAGGCATTCAAACGGATATCTTAGGGATTACTCATTCTAGGGACACTTCACCCTATCTCTAATGAGCTACTTAATGTGTTACACTCCTGAGCTAAAGTTTCACCTTAGCTCTGATACCAAATGTAACGAGACGGATTTTTCCCGCTCGAAAATCGATATCCATACTTCATATCTTATTCGAATGTCATAGATTCGACCGTTCAAATCCAATTCGCCGGAGCTTATAACAACATTAAGTAAACAACACAGCGGAAAAAAAGAATAATACATTGACATACAGCTTTGATACAATATCTGATACAACAGATGATCCAATAGATATCAATATACATCAGAGATATGATATAATAAATAGCAGCGGAAAAGAAAATAGATGACATCTAGCAGCGGAACAACATAACTATAAGTTAGTATTCAAAAGAGAACTCCGAGAAATGAAATTCCATTTCCAAGAACCAATCCAGCAATAACTCAAACTCCCAATAACGATGCACCAAACTGGGCAAGACTGGTGTGGTCCAAAGACTGAACTAACTCCAGATAATCTACTACATCTGACTATCTGAAAAACCCAACTCTAGACTGCTCGTGTAGAAAATAATGAGCACCCAGAGTTTAGGAAAGAAACAATAAACTCCGGATCAGTCGTGGGACTGGTGTGAGCAACAAAAACAGTTTATCCTTTAAAACATTTAACAAAAGATTTTCAAAGTCAATTCGCAATGCTTTTTAAAAATGAGACTACCATAAGACCTCCCGCCACACACACAATGCAAACGCAGACTTGGAGGAGATTTCTTCTTATGTTAGTCAAAGATGCTTGATACGCATTAAAAAGAAACATTTGATATTATTATTAGTGCATAGTGTAGGAAAACATTTCGAAAGTAGAATATAAATCTTAGCCAGCATAGGTACCATTATATTATGCCTACTATAGCTACCTCCTGAGGAAGCAGGTTCTACAACTAAAACCGTACAAGATCGTATTGTTTCTTTGGATTTCCAACAAATGGTCAGGCCAAGGAACTTCCCATTGCCACATGAGAACGCCTCTGGAAGGATGTCCCCGAGAACCAAACCGGATCTCTGCCAACACAAGGCCGGGTTACCCCTAACTGGGTAACTACTGACACGAGCATGCCATCACCGGGTCCTTTGGGACCTTTATCAGAGAGCTCTCTAATCAACATCACACCATAATAATAAGTGTTTCAACATGAGTAAGCATCTGGGTCCATACCATGATACCTCCCTTTTCCAAAGGAAATGCACATACCCTAAAGGGAGCTACCCCTCATAACCTTGCTGCATCTTTCCTGTTTTGACCATTCCGGGGTGTGAGGCTCGACGAAGTCTCGTCCACAAGGTCACGCTTTATACAAAAGCTGTGCTTTGGGTCAACAAATGATCATAGAAATGATCACAAAGATAAACGATCAAACAAATGATCCTATCTCAAATGATCAACACAATGATCATTTCACAGCAACACTCAGCATGTCACATTACCAAATTGGGAATATATTGCTGATAACCATCAACTACATAACCTCTGAGCTCGTACGTCTCAGAGAAGGGTGTTAAGCTAAGAGAATAAATTCTCCGCCACCAACAGAAATATATTTGAAAGAAATCAGCTTTATATCTCAATTTGTAATGTCAGACATACTATCCATACAAGTCTGTTCTGGGATCGAACAGAACCGAAGGCACTTCCAAAGAAGCCCTTCCAATCCGGATATTCACTAATCACATTCGGACTTCCCATCACATATGGAGTCTCTATACCGGGGACCATTCGATGCAAAGACATTCGACGAATTGTCCTTACGTTTTCAAAAATATCCGGTCTTCAACACCGGTCTTCAAATGCTATCCATAACGACATATCACATATTCGGAATGGGGTATATGACACAAAGCTCCTCTCCCGGCTAAACCGAACAGTGAGCGCAGTATTTCAAAAACATATGGATATTGGGATTTCAATTAAGTCACAACTTAAAACCCAAAACTTTTCTTCAAATGGTTTAAACCAATTACCATTTCAAATCTTTATATTACAAAAAGATTTATTTCACAAAGATCAATTCATAGACTTCAAAAAAATTTCCATTCCAATTGGATTAACTCATTAAATCTTTAAATCAAAGATTTAACTCATAGCTTTCAAAATTCGATTAACTTGTTGAATCTTTAAATCAACATTCAACTTATAGCTTTCAAATCGTTTTCATAACTTGGAAATTATCTTCATTTTCAAACTTGAAATTCTTTTTAACACAAATTGGACGTTCATTTCTTATGTGAAAGCTTTTATTATTTGAAAACAAACAGTTTTCGTTTCAGAAAAATCCAATTATATTTACACGAGTTAAAGCCCTTGAATTCTATTCACATCCCCAAATCAATACTTTTAAAATAGTTTAACCCATATATAACTGGTATAACATTTTTTTATCCCTAGTTTTAAATCATAGAATTCAATTTCAAATCTTGAATTTAAGTTCAAATCAAATTATTCAACTTCATATTTTATCGAGTAATTCAAAATAAATTTCATCTATGAAATTCCATTTCAAAAGCTTTTCACTTTAAACCCAATCCATTTCCAAAACATTTGAATTCAAATATTCAAATTTAAAACTATTTCAAAAATCTGTGACTTAATCGATTTCCTCGTGAAATCCATATTGGTGTGTGTATAATGTGGTCCAGGGGTTTTACACAATAGTGCAACATCATTCAATCATCACAGATCAAATACAACAATAAATTCGATAAGCGATATAAATTATAACGCTTGTCTTTCATACACAGATTCACAGATATGTGTGTGTGTGTATATATATATATATATCACAGATCACAACACAAATCAGAATATAACAGAAAGCATCACATATTAGGGATATCAAACAATTCAACATCCAATATATCCAAACATCCATAAATAGGGTCAATTTAATTATCTGATTAATTTAAATCAGATGTATCCATTATTAATCCGGGTTAATTATCATGATTTAATTACGAATTATTTGAAATAAATCTTCATTCAAATTTTATTAGTTAATCCTTAATTATTAACTAATCATTTCAATCAATGAATCAATTAATCTATAATTATTAAATTATCTTAATTAATTGCCATTATTAGTTAATCCTTAAATTTATTCATTAACTCAAATTCTTAATCATCATTAATTAAATTACATTCAGTAATTATTAATTAATTACTTCTCTAAGTAATTATATTTTTCAAAATTACCAAATGATATTTCTGAATTAATTAACTTAAGAAATTTAATTGAACAGATTCGATTTACTCAATAAATTACATCGAGTATTTAATTTCACAATCCCCGTCATCAAGTAATTATCTTAATAGTTTCACAGTTGATTATTATTAATTTAATCAATCAAATTTATTAATAAAATTTATCACATTGATTAATTGTTCAAATAATCTTAGTTAATGATTTTAATACTATTAAATTTATTTAATCACCCTTTTAAAGAAAATTTCTTACATTAACCATTATCAATTTATAAATCAATTCCCTATTAAAATTCATTCGTAATGAATTAGGAATCATCAATCTTCATTACTTAAAGTAACACATATTTTCCATAACATTTTAAACCTACATAATAAAATAACCATTGATTACAAAAGAAATTTTTGAAGAGTAAAAAATCAATTATTTTTCTTGTACTTTAACATTTTGACTTATTGCAACACTAAGTAATAAAAATTAATTTTCCAAAATCTTAAGATCTGATTTGAAACTCATTTCAGGTTCTACTTTTAAATTTAACTTGTTTAAATTTTATTTCCGAATTCAATTCTATTTTGATTTCCAATTTTCTTCAATACCATTAATCACTTTAAATTTATTAAAACAAATGGAATTTTAAACTTTTATTTATCTTCAAACTAAATTTCAATTCAACTAGAAATTTTTTTTCTTCTATTTACATTTTAGATTAAACTCCGTTTAAAACATTGCTTGATGAATTTAAATTTAGTTTAAAATTTTCATAACAGAGAAACATGTTTCCAGGTAAAAACTGGAACAAGAATTCGACCCGAGTTTCGCTGCAGTTTACTTCGAGTCCTACACGACACTTCCACGAGAAACTCCCCTGCAACACATGACTTCTTCCCAAAACAACTTGCTTTCCCTGATATACAAGTGCACATGTGCACTTGCACCTCCACCCGAGCCACCTTCGGCCAACGTTGACCATCCTCCCACATCGGCTATCTTTCCTCAGACCCATTTCGATCATCAGATCGATGATCAAAGCATCTAAACAAGATCGAGCATTCAAGCTCGATACCAGTTCCAGGAACAAAACCTGGAAACGCGCAACCCCCTCGCCTCTCATACCTGTCAACGCTTGGTTCTCCGACCCTCGACCACTGGCCAGCCTACAACTCCGGCCATCGACGCGTCAACTCGACCCCCTACCATCCCCAGAACCCCGAGACACTCGGTGCTTTCATGAGACAGCGGTGCACAAGTTTCGTATGTGGTTAAAACTAGGTTTACAAAATAAAATCCGACGCCGCCGTCGTCGCCGTTATTTTCGCCCCCTCCAACTATTTTTCCAGGCATTCCTGTAGCCTCCTCTATCTCCTCAAACAACCCCGATATCTTCGATCTACTTGATCACCAGAAACCCAAAATATTCCCATTTCCATTCAAACCCAAACCACACCTTCATTTTGATTCTAAAAATCCTGTTTTTGGCGTTAAAAATCATATTTTAGTTTACTGATTTGATCTATATCACTGAATAAATGAATTACTAAGTTTGAATTTTCACTTATATATGTACACTTGCACAGTTGTTTTGGTTTACAGAGATATGTGCAAGTTATTTTAATTTAAATTGATTTTTAAAATTAAGTTCATAATCAAACAATCAACTTTTGTTTATAACTCAAATCCTAACTGAGATCAAATCAATTGGTAAAGACTTCTTATCAAAATCTTAGTTTAAGATAAACACAGGCAAAACAGATTCATAGCAGCCCTTATGTATTTACATATACACACAGAGGAATCATCACAAACTAAGCATTTAAAGCATACTTACTTCTAGTTATCCACATGCAACTGATAGTTAACATTTATGTTTTAAAATGCAAAGTTACTCACCTGGAATATTGTGAAACAGAGAACAACTCTGTGTTTATAAGCTGTAGTTTTGATTTTTTTTTTCTTTTCTTGCTCAGTTTAAAATGAATGAAAACTGAGATGAAGAAAGTGAGGTATATAACAAAAAGTTTACAAGTTGATAACATCTTGTACAGGTGATGTTATTTGTATAATAGGCATGGGTGAAGAGGCTTGCATTAAATGCTAGAGGCATGTTGCATTAATTACTTACAACTTTATGCATGCTATATTTTATTTCTTCATTCGACAAGGGTACATGACTATATGTTTTGTTTGCTTTGACTATGCTAATTTGATTTCGGCTGGAGATATTAGTGGCTTGCAGATTTGTTTATTAACTTGTATTTATATTTCTTTTTGCTTTGTTTTATCACTTTATATTTAAACTTTGTTTTGTCATTTCTTTTGTTCCATTGTCTTATTTTTATTCCTCTTTTATTTTAACTTGAATTGTTTATTTTACTTTAATATTTATTGTTTTATATTAAATTTATAAATTCAAATTATTATTGACCATCAATTGTAATACTTATTATTATCAATTATTATTAAACCATTCATTTACAATTCATATCTAAGTGTATACATATATATCTCTATATTTATTTTTAAAACCATTTATTTAAGATTTTATTTCAAATCCAATTTAAATATATATTCACATATATACAAATTGTCAAATCCATATGACTTTATATATTTTCTAGTCGAATCGGGGAAACTCGCTGCCATTTAAAATCAATTTTACAATTTTTAATTCAAAAATTCATTTAAATTATCAATTTAAATTCATAAAAATCCTGGGTCGTTACAAACCAGCTCTCTACTTCAATAGCATCTTCAGTTCCAATAAATTCCATTCCTCCAAGCCTAGCATAGTCGTTAGCCACCGGAGCTTTTAGAACTCCTACTCTAGCATTTCATCCAACCATTCCAGCAGCAACACCCGCCTGCATCATATTCACGAGAAATTGATACATAGCCCCCACATCCAACACCAACATTGCCCACTTGTGCCTGACCTTGGTTCCTTCTAGTATTCGACCTGGAATTACAATTTTTGGTGGTGCTTCCTCCAAGATTCACTCTTCCACTTCTTTCATATTTATCTGTATTCAAGCCTCGTGAGATACAGAAGAACAGCCTAAGAGAGATAGGAGAATAGAGATATAGCGTATGCTTATATATAACTAATACAAGTACGTTACTATAGCGTTATCCCATACCCCTAATTCCTTAGGATTATGTGTTCAAAAATCATTTTAGTTTAAAGTTTTTCATAAACCTATGCTCTAACACCAAGTTGCAACATCCCCTATCTAGAGGCCCGAAACTAAGTGCTACAGATGCTGCAGTCATCCATGATGTTAACTTCCGGTGACCAAATTCGGTAATGTTAATGATATCCATAATAGCAGAAGCACATGAATATGAAACAAAATCATAGATTTCACAAAAACGAATTTTCTGATTACATTCATAAAACATGTTTCATATCCAGGTTACGTAATCCCAATTGTTTTCCAGGTTCAGATCAAATATAATTACTACAAAATTGCCAAGAGCGACATATGAAAATGCCTTCTTGGATGACCAGAGTACTAAATAGTCATAACCGACTTAATACAACACAACGGAATAAAAAAAATAAAACAACAACTCCTAAATATCCATACATCTGCCACCTGCTCGTCTTCGAAAGCTTTATTCACCAACCTACTAAAAACCTGTAAACCTCAACCTTAGTCAAATCAAATCAATTTTGAGCACCCGAGAGTTTAAGTGGCGAGTCAGACATAAAGCCTGGTGTGAATAACACTATACATCTCGGTTATTTGATATTAAGTAAGACCAAGCCGCTTAGCGGAACGAGTTTCTCCTTACTAATATCCTTTTAAAACATATCATTTGTGAACTATTTCCTACAACCAAAAATGGTTAAAACTATAAAGCATTATCATGTAAATATACATATATGGTAACAAATGAACTATCTGTTCGAACACTATAGTTTTTTTCGCTAACTACTAACTTTTGGCTGACTCGGGCCTACTAGACAATATAAATAAAATAATCTAACACCTATTGGATACTCCTCTTTTAGACGGTTTGTTCCTAACTTATTTGTTAGAAACTCCTCTTCTGGACGATTTGTCCCTAACTTAGCTGTTAGATACTCCTCTTTTGGATGGTTTGTCCCTAACTTGTCTTCTACCAGGGTCTGATCCTAATGGTTTTGCAGGCTCACCAATAACCTACCTCGGTACAAATATATATTCCCTTTTGTGTGTAGTCATAATTTTAGTCTTACCTATGACAAAACCATACACGCTGGAATTTTAAACTAAATTAGCATGGGCTAATAGCTAATGTATAGGGCGTGACCCTATACCAGTCACATCAGGTATTCTAATATTTGAGTCATTTTACGGAGGAAGACCTTCCATTAAATTTTCTTTGAAAACTTTTTCATCTCAAATTGATTTAAAACCTTTAAATCAAACTTAAACAAGGAAAATACATATACTCTATGCTTTACTCAAAATCACATTGCCATGTTATATACACTTTTCTCAAATCTTTGTTGATGAAATCATTTAAACCTTTGAAAGTATCCCTTTCAAATCCATTAGAAGTACCCTTTTCGAAACCAAGCAAACCATTTCTATCACCTAGGCTGAATGACCAAAACATTTATTTTGAAACCACTCCTATAAACCTTTCGAAAACACTTGAAAAAAACCTTTCCTTCAAAAGCTATAAAACCTTAGACGTCCTATCTTTAAAACACTTAAACATTGCCTTTCGAAACCATTGGAAAACCTTTTCTTTTAGACCTTTCGAAACCATTGGGGAACCACCACTTCAACCATTCTTTAAACCACTCAAAAGCATCAAAACCTTTGTAAACAACAAACCTTTTGAAAGCATTTAGGTTCAATTTAAAACATGTGGAAACACCTTTCGAAACCATTTAAAATTAACTCCTTCAAAACCTTTGGGTTCTACCTTCAACAGAGAAAAAGAGTCATAAAATATTTAATTCGAAGCACTCATTCGAAAGCATTTCCTAAACAAAGAAGAGATGACATCGAATCCAACCTTCCAAAAGCATTGGAGAAGTGGCTAAGTTTTGAAACAAAGTTTACCATTCGAAACCATTGACTTCGAAAGGGAGTAAAGCGGCAGCTAGGGGTTTCGACCCCTTCGAAGGCTATTACTTAGAAAAAAAAGGCGCAATCCATTCGAAACCATTCTTTTAAAATAATTAACTCAGCCGAAAGCCAACCAAGTCGAAAGCACTCTTTAGAAAGCAAAGCAGGCACATTTTCAATTTAAAACAAAGACATGCTTCGACCCCATCAGAACCTATAGTCTCGACCCAGTACCTTTCGCCTTAGTCTAATTCACTATTTACCAAGTTATTGATACTATGTGCATTAGTTTTGGTGGTAATGGAGGCAGCAGTACTTCATCGAAAACCCTGTGCCGATAGTGGCGAAACATGCCAAAAGCATGTAAAAACTGATTTTTACTTTAAAAAGAATTTCTTTTCAATTAACGTGCCTTGTTTGTCAAAATATTATTGGTTGCTATTTCAATTTCTAAAAGTTGCTGCCAATACTTCAGAAATAAACAATTTTACTTAATTTCAAAATACCCCTTCTCCTTTTAAATAAATATATAAAATATTTAAGTCTCATACCTTAAATAATTTTATATATCTATTAAAACACGTAAGAAAATTCTACAAAAATTACAGAAAATAATTTTAGTATGTTTTCCAACATATAATAATTTCAGGCCCAAAACATAAATAATTTAGCGATAAATTATTTTAAACCCAAATAATTATTTTCCTCACTAAAAAATTAATATAAAATCCATATTAGTTCATAAAATTATGAAAATTGAAACCATCTCTAAAATATCAATTCTAATCTAAATCTAAATTAGCAAGGCATTTGGATGTCATTTTATAGGGTTTTTACATTAAAACATATCATAAAACCTATATGAATAAGCATAAATCTGCAACAAGCATATATAAACATTTAATCATTCAAAAACATAGCATAATCAAGCAAAATACTTTAGATTCATCTTAAAACCGAGACCAATTAGAAAAATGAGATGTAGTCATTATTCACTTTAGCTTTGAGACTATGGAGTTTGAGATTTGAATGGGTTAAGTTGATTAATCTTCTTCTGTTAGCTCTCTCTTCCTCTTATTCTTGCTAATATTGGCCGACCTTTGATTTTTAATTTTGCAAAGAAACATGTAGAACATACATGACTAAGGGTTTAGGGTATAAGAATGCCCTTTTCCCAACTTTGCCCTTGCATATTACCCTTGTCTATTTTAATTCACGTTAGCTCATTTTAATTTACTCATTAATATGGCACGGCTACCTCTATTAATCACAAATATCAATCCCTTAATCATCACATTGTTTTGTTTTATTTAGCTAATTAAATATCCTGAATAATATTACTAAAAATTTGGGCTGTTACATGTGGAATGGTTCCTTTAGGATGAATGAAAACTAGATGGAGCAAGGAAAAGGGCACGAATACTCGTGCTCAAGGACCTTTGATACTCGGAGTGTTTTCTGATGTGCTCATAAGCAGGGGTATTGTAAGGTTTCTTATTATGTACTTGAAAGGGCTGCTTTGGATCGGTGAAATGGATCTAGTGTCTGCTATGGGTTGGTGAGCAAGTACACTGAGAACTAGGATTTTTTTCATTAATCCCTTGCAGAGGAATGGTAATACGAGTTATCATACATTTAGGGTACGTTAGGTGACAATAAGGATTGTTTGATGGATGTTATGTTTGCTAGGTTGCTTTTCTAGTAGTTTGTCAGTCTAGGGATTTCATATAACGTAGTTATTGTGGATGTAGATAGATAGGCACCCCAACATTGTACTTAGGATGTAGCACACTTTTATAATGATAGTAGAGTAGCGTATTATAGTCATTATGTGCTAATTCTTGGTTGTAGGGACATATCAGATATGATTCTTATACCTTTGTTCCTTACTACATCAACTTGTATAGTATTTTGAGAATTCTTATCGCTTACACTAGACAATTGCCTGACTCGAGGTTTTATGTTTTGCTTCTTATTATCTCAGGTACTCTAAACTAAGTAGACTAGATTGCACGTTTAGTAGTACGCTTTGCTGTGCCGAGGACAAAAAGGATGGCGATTTCTCGTATTATATATGGACTTACTCATGCTTATTTCACTATGCGACATTGTGGAGTGTCAATTATAGTATGAGATAATTTTGTTTGAGTTTATTCCCACTTCAATAAACTCTATTACTATGTTGTATAACTCTGTGGATCCATGCATTGATATTCAGTTCACCTAGTTATTATTGTCTCTCCTATTACATATCTGTGACGACCATTATATTTTATTCCGTATGGTATTAGATATATGACAGGTTCTGTGATTGTTTCTCTTCTTTTCACACTCAACAACCATCCCACATCAGCCAAGCACTGCAACAGTGCACTCTTCCAGGTATATTGGGTAATGGAGGTGTAGGGCGATCTTCATAAGGTCGATTGTAACAACCCGCATATTTTACGATTGTATATTTAAATATTTTATTTAAGTATAGCATCGTTATTCGGATTTAAGTTCGAAAAGCTAATTTTTGAAAACAGTCGAATTAGGACTCGAGGCCACTTCCATTGAGTCCAAAATGCCATTTGCGACCTTTTTGAGTATAAACATCGATATGTTTGGAGTTAGCTAGAATTTCGACATTTTCATTTAGGGCTTTGGGTATTGGGTTTTAGCCCAATAACCTAACATATCAATCCTACTCCACTCCACTCCTCTTTATTCCTTCATAATATTTCCCAACACTCAAGCTTTAGCAAAAATGGGGGAAGAGATTGGAAACTAAAATCCTAAACCATGGTTTCCTTTGTAAATTCAAGTTTTAGCTCCAAAATCTAAGAGAAGCTTAGGTAAGCACCCTCTTCATCTTCTCTGCCTCAATTCCTCTTCAATTTCAGAAATTTTCTATAACCTAATTTAGGAAAATTATTGAGTATAAGCTTAGATTCAAGCTCCTTGAGTTGAGATTGAAGAGTGGTTGATCTTGCCTTGTTTTTAAAAGCTTCTCCTTCATTATTTCTAGGTTTAAAGGTGATTTTTTTTAACTCACATCTACGTCTATAACTTTCATTGTTGTTAGGTATGAATTTCTAACATCTATTCATGTTCATTTGCTTTTGATTTGAATTGATTTGGTGATTTTTCCAATTTTGGTGTTTTGAAGTCAAAATCTTTAAAGATCCTATCTTGGATGTTTGAACATGTTATTTATGGTGTATCGAAGAGTCTATAGTGCTGGATTGTCGATTGGCATAAATCCCTAGCATCCATCGCTCGTTCGATCGCATTTCAGTTTGGATTTGTCATTTTTGCTCTAGGCTGTTTTTTTTGCCTAGCAGAAAATTTCAGACGTCTGAAACCAAATCCAAATGTCTGGTTGAAAAATCCAAACGTTTGGAAAGGGGTCTGGAAAAGGCAGAAACAAAATCCAAACATCTAAAACAAAATCCAAATGTCTGAAACCAAATTCAAACGTCTGGTTGAAAATTTTAGACGTCTGAAATGGCCCAGGAAGTAAAAATAAAAGGTAAAAACACATAAACTTCCAGAACCTACGGCCAGACATCTGGAAACACCTACCAGATGTTAGGAACTGTCAATTTTGCCTATTTTTGAGTGGATTTCCAATTTTAATCGATTTTTGTTGATTCGATTAGTTGTTATCATTTGTTATTGACTTTGATGACTTCTTTTTTGGGATTTTTGGAAATATCCATTTGATGGATTTGATATCGATTTCTTCGGATTTAATTTCACGTCTTCGTAAGTGAATTTTTGGTGATTGATTATTTCTACTATCATTTCTGTAATTTTTCACTTTAAAATACAAAGGTTTCTATACTAGTAGTAAATATCAAAAATGTATTAGTATATACAAACCTTTACCTCGATCGTATGAGAAAATATAATTAAATGGCTTAGCAAAACAAGTGGTATGAAACGCTTGCGTTTACTTCGTCGGTTAATTCTTGGACTTGTTCGATTGAACTCTTGTGACAACTTTCGAGTGGAAATCTACAATTTGTTCGTAAATATTTAAGTTAAGCAGTGGTTATGGGACATGAAGCTAAACTCATATATTTACTAGCTTAGTGTAATTTACACTAATTTTTGAGTGAAAGTCTACAATTTGTTCATAAATAGTTAAGTTAAGCCAGGGGTTATGGGACATGAAGCCTAACTCATTTATTTGCTAGCTTAGCGTAATTTACACTTATGGATCTATGAAGATCCTTTGGTGGAGCTTCGGCTCAATTTTGTGGGGTAGCGACCCATGGTCTTCGGACCGTTTTGTGGAGCTTCGGCTCAAAGGTCTTCAGACCGTTTTGTGGAGCTTCGGCTTAAAGTTCTTTGGGCCGTTTTGTGGAGCTCCGGCTCAAATTTGATGGTTAGTGACCATGGAATAGCGTTCCATTTTGTGGGGATTTCTGTTATGTGAAATGAGATACCGAAGGTGGAGCTTGGCTGTTTGGGTAGGCGAATGGAGGGTGAGGGAAGCGGTTGGGTCGCGCGGAGGTTGGTTGACTGGGCTCGTCTGTGCTCGAGGTTGTGTGCATGGATGGACGATGAGGAGAGGTGAGGCATGGGTGCTCGGCTTTGGGTTTTTCCAGGGAAGGAATGCTTGCGTGTGTGTTATAGGGAGTCTAATGTTGGAGAGGAGAGAAAAGAAATAAAAGAGAAGAAAGGATACTGTTCTTAATTTATATTATCAACGTATATATTTATTTTCATTAAAATAAGCAACACAGAAAAATATATCAACTGACAGGAATAAGAAAAGTCACCGATTGAAATTTATGATAATATTTGAAACAATTAGCCAGTTGATTCCATATGAATAATGAAAGGACAAAAGAAACTGAAATTTTTTTAAATGGGTACCAATACGAAATCGTTTTATGGATTTTCCGATGCGTATCGGACACCGAAACAAAAATATGAATATTCTATGGAGATCAGCATGACGATACAATCAAAACAGTACATTGATATCAGTGATATGGCCATCCTATCAAAAGTCGATATTTGTTACCAAAAATGCTACCAAAACGTCGAAATAAGATAAACTGAGCAATAGCAGTCCAAATTTGACGAAACGAAATATGGCGTCTCACTCAGGAAATGATTTACAAATTTATTATATAAAAATATTCAGGTTTAAGAAATATTTTATTATCATCGAATGTTAACTGATTTAAATTTAAATAAAATTGCATAACAAAATAAACTTCCATATTATCTGATGAAAATTCACCATTTACTATGTTTAAATAGACGTATTACAAATAACTAATTTTTATTTTCAAATTTTATTATTTAAAGTTTCATAAAAATTCAGTTAATTACGTTACTAAAACAGTTAAAATTTATGGGTCGTTACATTCTCCCCCTTAGAAATTTCGCCGTCGAAATCCCAATAGTAAAACAAGATCAAAAACAATTTACCCCCGCGTGCCTACAAACTACAAGAACACACATGCAAGAATCAAATATGCTACTCAATCAAATAAATATAGCTTACGCCTACCCTAGCATGCAATGTACTAAAATACATTATGATATCGAATAGCAAAAGCAAATACGATAAACAATAGGTCTTACTAAGTAAAGAACTCTGAATAAGCAGTCCTTATGCTATTCTCGGTTTCCTAAGTGCAATCGTCCTCATTTTCACTCCAATGAACCTACACTAACTTCATCATCTTCCTCCAAAGCTACAACACCCTGACCTTTCTACCTATAATGTCCAAGAGTATCACTAAGTAATACTTTCAGATATTATAGAGAATAAGGTGATATGGGTACATACATAAATATTCCTTAGGCTAATACTAGTACATATCTAAACATTGGATAAATAAATTGCTTATATGCACATAGTATCAACAAAAATCTAAAACATGTGTGCCTCTAGGATAGAAGAATACACAATATATAGTAAATATCACAGAATACAGAGTCAAAATCATAGCGATAATATATAATACAAAATAAAAAATATGTCCAATACAAATCACATTGACATACACACAAAAGACTACAATAAAGGATGATAACTTACAATACCAAATATCTAGTCTCCTATATGCCCAGAAAACACATGCTGGTCTCATCGTCCTGAACCTAAAGTGCCTTGGACTAGCCTAAGTATTAGGTAAATAACATATAGATCTAACTATGTCTAAATCAAGGGTTAATAAATATAGGTGACCAAGTATACACTAGGAATAAAATTGTGATAATATTGGCATAGCAACACAAGTCAATAGCCACAATGTCAATACATGTATAAACAGTAACATAGACAAGGTATATAATTGTAATATCATATACAATCTTTGAAATATCACATAACACAAATATCACAAAGTCATGTATAAAGATGTCATCACTCATATGGTAATATATCAGACCAGATAACACAAAATTGATATCAATCGGGTGAATCATCCATATTTAGAAATCATCATCAAAACTAGAAACATCAAATACGAGATATCCCTAAGTATAGTTAGGCTAGCATATAGCATTGCCCAAATATAGATCTCAATCTCAATAATAAAATATCGACATCAATACAAAATATAGAAATATAGGCCACCTATCAAAGGATTATATTTAATAAAAGATATGAGAATCCATTATACTCTGGACATTGGCACCTATATAATCATATCTCCTCATATGAAATAACATAGAATGTATCGTGGTAGGTAAGTGACTGTACATAGGACACATAGTCCAGGGTAGAGTCAGTGACTGTACATAAGACAAATAGTATATATATGCCAATCTAACACACACACACACACACCAGAACCAAATGAGAGACTGATAACATGTCTGTTTTCTCCAGGAGTCTCACATGTGTTCGTATGACATTGCTCCCATAGTCATCTGTTACCTACCCCTCGACATCGTGACAAGATCCACCTTTATGCTTGTCTATGCAAGGACTTTACACGGTGACAATTCGGCATATGCCCCAATAGGTAACTGACACTGGCTTATGTGACATACGGGCAAACACAAATATGCTGACACACAGTAATAGGTTGACACATGACCATGTATATATAAATAGTGTCACGGATCCAGGGAACAACCATCGCGATCAGTCCGCCAAGATGGGTACTGGACAATCTGGTTCACTACTGAAACATAAAGGAAGGTATACAAGATAAATAAACACATGGTATCTATAATCAATAGCTAACACATAGCTCAACATAAATTCTGTCACATGGCCCCAAACATTGGCACTGCTATATAAGTGTCATTTACTTATAATGAATAGCCGAATAAATATCATAACAGCATCCCATACCATTATGTGATACTCAAATATGTATTCACTACTTATAAACTACACTCAAACTCCGCAACATTCTATACAATCAGTCCAAAGAATAACCAGATAAATATAATCGGAAGTCCCATACCAAACGATATTATAACCATGTTTATTCAGATTCCTCATCATACAGAATTAAAATCATCATAAACGATATTGCTATAAAAATAGCAATATCATGTATCCATATAGATAGATGTCCTTATCGTATCATATCAAAACACTAACAAAATCAATATACCCGTTACATCATTCATGTAGTCCAATTCAAATAAAGGGAAGTATAAATCAGAAAAGCAAGATAAAATAAATTAATTAAAAATACAATTATGTATAGAACAAACGAAATCAAAATTCAATAATAAATCAATCACAACTTATGACTTTGATATCACAAAATTTAGAACTTTAAAAGTTATACACACACACATCACAATTAAACCGAATAACCATTTAATACCAAACATAAAAAATTCTTTTCAATAAATTAATAATAATTCCTCCACTTTTTATAAATTTAAATTATAATTTAATATTCACTAATAACATTAGAAAACTAATTTCTTTCTTTTGAAAGCCCAAATATAATTTATAAATCTAAATATTATGCATAACAATTATTCCATAAGTTTCTATAATTAAATACCGTTTTTAAATAATTTAAAACATCCAATTCAATTTAATATGTTCATAATCAAATAAATACATTTTTTCTCAAAACTTAAAGAGTATATTAAAATTTATTAAATTATACTTTGAACTATAAACTATCAATTAAAAGCACCATTTCTTATTTTTCTAGAAGTTAGGATTTTAATAGATTTATTAAAAATCAAAAACGAAATTTTTATTAAATATATCTCTAAATTAAATAAATAAGAATTAGTACTAACTAAAAAATTTCTCTTATCAAATCCATATGTACAAAACATCTTTAATTTATGAACATTCTTATTTGTATAAAATATTAATATATAATTAATTATGTAAGTAAATAAAATATAAAAAACAGCAGCACATAGTAGAAAAACAACCCGATCGATTGCTACTACTAGTCAACCACAAGCAGTTGACCGCTTGCCTTTGGTGGTCGACCGATTGGTTGTGAATTTGTGAGTGTGGTCGCCGATTCAATTGATCTCCTCCTCCATCTTCGATGATTTCTCTTCTTATTCAATGCACAAGCAATATATACATACAAATAACAACATAAACATATCATATGCAAATAATAAAATGATTTAGGCATAGATTTGTGAGCGATCACTCACCTGAACCTCATCTTCCTCTTCCTCCTTGATCACACGCATCCAGAACCCAATGCAACTACCCCACTCTAAAACCCTTCCAGTACAAGTGCATATAAGCGTCAAGATGCATATATCCAAGTTTGGAAATTTATTATAATTTATTTAATTTGATTTTAATTTATAAAGGAAAGAGGGATTGGTTAGATTATGATTTTCTAAAGTTAAGAAAGCGAACGAGATAGGTCGTATTTATAAAATGGGGTGAAACGTCAAGAGAAGAGAAAAATCTAGAAATTAGAACCATTATGATTTAGGCAAGGTATGGGCTTTTAGGCTTTTGGGCATCGGGCTAGGCTTTAGATTAGAAAAAATAATTTTATTTTATTATTTAATTTCTTTTTATAAACTATTTTCTATTTTAAAACAGATTACAATAAAATTCCAAACTTAAAATATATTTACAATACTCAATTATTCACCCATCGCTATAAAATTTCTAGAATTTATTTTCCCATAATTTAACTTATGTAAATTTAAATATTTAACATTCTCATTTAAACCCAATATTAAACAACTTTCAATTAATTTATTTCACAATTCTCAAAACACACATTCATTCTCAAAATATTTAATTTCATTACTAATTAGCTTGTTATAAAATTCTATCATTCTAAAATAAATTTAAATTATTTATTTTAAATTCCAATAATCCATTTTTAATTAATTAAATACTTAATATTAATTACCTTTAAAATCGAGTTATTATAGACTCTCTCCCCTTAATAATATTGCATCCTCGTAATTTCCTGTTATCAAATATTATTTTTCAAGATTTTCATTTTATACATAATTCAAACTCTATTAAAAATTTGATTTTTATCAAATAAACTTTGAAATATTTAAAAATACCCAAAACCTTATCAGCGAATATTTCACTAAAACTCCAATTCATGGTTTATCTTAATTACTTTCAATTATTTCCTAAACTCAAAACATCTTAAAAAAATTCTTTACAATTACAATTTCATTCCAAAACTCTTATTATTATTATATTATTATTTTATATAATATAAATACTTTAATCAAATTATAAAATTCATTATTTCAAAAAGTAGGAACGATATTTCTTACTAAAATAATCCTTCGATTAATATTTTCAATAAATAGACAAATTTCGCAACCTTTTGAAATATTTTGAAACAATTTTTTTTTTACATTATTATATCCATAATATAATATCCACAAAACTAGAGCTAATTCATATATAATTTTCAAAATATTCAAACCATAACACATCTAACAATAATGAATCCACTACATGCACTCATGTTATAAACGACCATCTATAGCATGGTAAACAATAATCACATCCTCGCATATCAAACAATTTCAAAATTTTAATATATACTTAAATATACCAACAATGCCTCACCATGAATTTCTAGCAGCTTACTTCACCAACTGGCTGTAGTTTTCACCATTTGATCAACATTGCCTCGCCGTGACTTTAGTCTTCCACTAGTACTCAATGGCTGTAATCATCATATAAAAGTATATATGAATATATATAACTTTATTATCTCTAAATCACTAAATATAATCATCTTCGGCTCAAAAATTTGTTACCACCCTTATAAAATATTAATTTTCTTTTCATACTTTACTAAACATTTCAAAACATTGTGTCTATATGTCTGGTTTTGGTGTCTAGGAATCCTTGTCGAATAAGTGGTCACCTGCATTGACCTAAATTCTTATACCACCTAACAAACAAACTAACACGAACAATTATCGATAACCAAACAAATATAAGAAACAACGACCAATACACTCAGCGGAAAATAGGTAAATAGGTTCATGTTGTGTACTCTAATTAAAATCAAATCAAAATACAATAATTTAATATTAAGCCACTCAAGCCAATCATTTTAAATTTTCGTAAACAAAAATATCAAATACCACAAATACCTTATACATATAGAAAATTACAAATCCGTACCTAGATGATTACCCTAATATAATCAAATACTCCTACTATTCCTAGTTATAGGGTAACTACCCAACACATCCAAAGGGAACAAGGACTCCAAGTCTCATCCAAGGTCTTGATTCGTGTTTCTAATATATGACATATTGTTCTGAACCTTTCTCTGATACTAACTGTAACACCCCTACCTCTATATCCATACTATTCGAGAGTACTACAGAGTAATACTATTAGAAAATACGAAGAAAGAGGTGATAAGGGGTACATACATGAATACTCCCTTAGGCTCACAATGGTGCGCATTTAAACATCGAATAAATAAATCACCTAAATGTACATAATATCAGCACAAAGCAATAAACATGTGTGCTTCAAAGATGGAACAATACACAATATATAGTAAATACCAGAGAACACAAAGTCAAAATCATAGCGACAATATATTATATACAATATACAAAAATTTGTTCAATATACATCACAATGATATACACATAAGAGACTACATTACAGGATAATAACCTACAATACCAAATGTCCAGCCTCTTTTATGCCCAAAAAACATGCAGGTCTCATTGTCCCTGAATCTGGAGTGTCATAGACTGACCTGAGTATTACGTAAATAACACACGGGTCAAACTATATCAAAATCAAGGGTTAATAAATATATGTGACCAATTATATACTTGGAATAATAATGTGATAATGCTGGCATAGTAAAGAAATTCAATAGTCATAATGTCACTGTATGTATAAACAGTAACATAGACAAGGTATACAATTGTAATATCATTAACAACCATTGAAACATCACATAACACAAATATCATGAAGTCATCTATAAAGATGTCATCAACCGTAAGGAACATGATAGAAATCATAAAGTAAAAAGTAATCGGGTGAATCTTCCATATTTAGAACTCGTCATCAAAACCAAAAATCATCAAATACGAGATATCCCCAAGTGTAATTGTAACGACCATACTTCCTACGCCCTGGAAGAAGCATCGATAATAAGAAAGAAAGAGGTGAGAAAATAGAAAAGATAGAGAAGAAAGAACAACAACCTCAGAATCTCACAGCGGAACTAATAAAATATATTAATCACATAAGTATTTACATAATATATAACATCAATCAGAGTGATACATATAGTACATCACATACTAGACAGTTATAGACACCTGTCTAGTTAATACAACATAATACACAATACATCACAGAGATACCACACAGCGGAACTATGTATATATATATATATATATATATATATATATATATACACACACACAACGCTGAAGCCTCCTGCTCCATTGCTCCTCCAGAATTCGTCAAAGCTAAACCTGAATCCCTTGACTACCCGTAAAAATTTGGGTACCCGAGAGTTTATGAAAAACAAAAATAAACTTCGGGTCAGACATGGGTCTGGTATGAGTAACAGGTTAAAGTTGCTTAACTTTGAAAAATCCTTTGAAAACAAAAGGTATCACGTAAGACTTCCCACACATAAATATGGAAATTTTTTTACCTTACGCTAACCAAAACATTTTATAGGAAATCCAGTGATATTATAATAGTGTCTAGGGTTTTCAAGTAAAATACAGAAATAGCTGAAATGCTTACATCTCACATTTCAACATAGTTGGGCACAATCAAAACGTACGGCGCTTATTGGAAATTGGATCCCATACAATGGCAGGGCTACTGGGGTACCGCCCGTCACAGTACGTGGTCTAGATCACAGTACCGAGGAGCCATCCTAACTCCCCTGCAACACAAGGCTGGAACCATTCCTTACTGAACAGTCCCGAACAAAATAACCCCGTAGTTGGCTGCAGACCAACCGCCCACACAGCCGAATAAAGGGACATCTAGACAGGGGTATACCTCGTCCTGCTTGGGCATGACCCACCTAACCTTGCTGCACCTCCCCTGTTTTAGCCATTCCCGGTTGATGAGGCTTGAGGTTACGATTACCTTTATAGAACATATTTCTTAGAATGCTCATCGTCCGCCTGACGATGTGTTGAAAGCATTCAATCCATATAAGTTCGTTCCGGGTTCGAACAAAACCGAAGGCATCATCTCGTTACACTCATTTTGGAATCACCCTCAGAGTTAACGACGATAACCCTTGCATTCTGAATCTTCATCTTCACTTCAGATTCACGACCTATCGTTAATTTGGAAACGATGTGGTTTTCGGATATTCCTAATGTGGAAAACCGATCCTGGTCTCATCGAAATCCAAAACGTGTCTTTTAAGGCCAAGTTGTCTATTTAGTCTTAACAGTGAATTCAATATTATCAATATGCACAGATAAATAATTCACATCTCATAATAGATAAATACATCATCATCATAAACAGATAATTAATATCATCATCCAAACAGATAATTCAATATTATCATACCTAAACTATACATCCATATCACATAGACATTATCCATCTTATTTCTGAGATCACAATCAATCAATGAAATATCAATACCATCCATAAGCAATGATTTATGAATCACAAGCTATAGTTAATTTAAAATGAATTAAATTAATTACTTCCATCTTTAATTAATTTAAAATAAATTAAATTAATTACCCATTCCATAAATCTTGCTCTCACAATCATTAATCAAATTAATTAATCATTCTCTAATTACAAGAAGTAATTTAGTCTTTTAATTAATTCTCAAATGAATTATTCTAAATCATTTATAGCAATTAACATTTAATTACTTTCCTATTAATTATTTCTTAATTAACAATTTTTAATTACATCATTAATTATATTAATTAATGATCTTCAATTTATATTCAATTACTTATTTAAATTAATTAAGTGATTAATCATTACAATTATTAATCACCCCTTGATTAATAACAAACCAGTAATTAACTATCCTTAATTACTTATTAACAAATTAATCATTCCATGATTAATTATTTCCATAAATTAATCCTTTGATTAATTACATAGGAAATTACTCAAATTACTTCACTTACAAATTATCTTGTATTAACTTCATCAAGTAATGATCATCCAATTACTATTCTGAGTAATTATGCTCCATTAATTACACTAAGTAATTACACATACCAAATCATCAAATGATTTCTTAAATTAATAAATATTAATTTACTTAATTTAAATCTTATCATCAATTACTTATATATTCAAATTAATCATCTTTGATTTAAATATACTTGATTGCATTCCGGTAGTTTCCTTAATTTATTTACAGAAAATTAATCTTGAATAAATCCATTGATTACATTTATATAGATTTATTACCATTTAATTTTCTTGTTGTTTTATTATTCCCAAATAAATCAATTTCTCTAATTCCCATCATTAATTATATTAATTAATGATTTCTAATTACATTTTCATTTGTTAATTATATTAAGAATATAAATCTTCAGATTTCAAATATTAATCCTCTTAATTAATGATAACTAGTAATTAATCATTCATAATTAATTACTTCTCAATAATAAGCTTAATTAATCCCTTGATTAATTTGAAGTAATTATATTTTCAATTACTTCCATTAACAACATCATCCAGTTAATTACATCCCGTAATTATCCTTCAATTACTTTTCTAAGTAATTTAATTCCAAATATCAGTTAATTAAACTAAATTAATTAACTCAAATCAATTTACACAATTAATAAGTAATTAATTTCTTAATTACTTCTCAATAAATAATTTCATTTAAATTATTGAATTAATTAATTAATCTACAAAATCAATCATATTAATTAATTATAACATAATCTGGTTAATGAACTTCATTAATAATTATTTAATTATTTCCTTCTAACATAATCAACTTATATTAATTATTAATTATAAGTTAATTAACCATTATTAATTTAAAAATCTAATCTATAGTTCTAAATCACATATTAGTTAATTAATTTATTAATTAACCTTAATTACTACTTATAATTACCAATTTTATTAATATCCTCATTAAGTATTCTTGCTTAATAAATCTTAAAAGTTAATGCATATAAAATTCCAAGACTTCATGAATTAAAGTAAATTGTTCTTATAATTGATTTTAAATCCTTATTTCCAATATGTTTAAACATTTATTTCAATAAATTTCAATTTTTACCTTCATAAAATTTTTACACTAATTTATTTTCAAACCCCTTTTTAAACTTACATATTTAATTACACCTAAAATTTATTTGAATAAATAAATTTAAATTATAAAACTTTATTTTAGTTCCCAAATCTAGCTTTTCCTAACTGAGACCTGATTTCCTTGGAGTTAACTTGTCCAAATACTTTCTTTAGCCATTTATAATTTATTTTTGAATTTTACTCCTTTTTTGAATAAACTTAAACATTTAGCACTTTTAAATTATTTAAAATAAGTTAAATTATGGTCTTTATTATTCTCAGCTTTATCTTCAAAACTGATTTAAAGTCACTTTCTAAACTTTTTTTTAAAAAACTGGGTTTAACTTTAATTTAAATTTTAAGACAAGAATGTCAAATACTGTGAAAAAAACTGTTACAGTTTTAAAGCCTGTACAACTAAAATCACGAGCACCCACTACGCTCTCTCCGAGTTATACGCGAGTTTCCCCGAGAAAATAATCAAGCTGCTTCGAGTTCTTCCCAGGGCGCGCAAAACAAATAAAGGAACACAACACAAAACCTGGAAAACACCAACACCACTCCTTCCCAACCTGTCAACGGCACGCACACGGCGGTCCCACCACCGGAGGCCACCAAACTCCGGCTACTCCTTCGACAATCTCTCCCCTACCTCCCTGCAAAACCACGCAACACTCGAACCTCTGAACAACCCGCGGCGATCAAAACTTCCAAACATAGTGAAAATTAGGTTTAAACATTTGAAACCCATACCGATGCTTCCACCACCATTTTCTCATCCATCCTCTATTTTTACTAACTCCACGGCAACCTCCTCTGCCCACAGACCCAAGCTCGACTCCCCAGATCCATTTGATCGTCCACGGCAACCTAAAATGCCTAAAATAGAAGAACATGAACTGCACCTCATTCCTTTCACTAAAAATCCCCATATTCCTTTTAAAAATCATAATTTGGTTAAATGATTCGATCCATGTAATTGAATTCATAAATTAAGATATTTGAATTTTTAACATTATAGAGATGCTCAGTCTTGTTTCCCTTTTTTTTTCTTTGTTTCCTGAGTCATATATATATATATATATATATATATATATATATATATATATATATATATATATATATACATTACTTGTTTTAAGTAAATTCCTAACTAATGTTTTGAAATGAAACTACAGATTTCATTTAAATCCTAAGGCTAAACAAGAATTAATTCAAAAAAAATTTGAATTTAAATAGGCAATACTGGAACAGAGCAAATTGCAAGTTGAAATACCTGCACACAATCATACTTCAGGAATTCAGGATATAACACACAATCATACTCTATAATATAACCTTTATCATTGCAGTAAACTCAACTAACTTATACTTTTAATTCCTTATAAAAATGAGTTACTCACAGCAATTAGAAAACACAACAAGTGCTTAAGAAAAACAGTTTGATTTTGCAGGCTTTAGTTATGCAGAATTCCATCTCACCAATATCCAGAGAAAATGAAGATATAAATTGTTCACACAATTCATTTAAACATTCAAATACAGGCATGCATCAGGATTTAAAACTTAAGTAAATGTTAAAAGTGTTACTCACCTTGAATTTTACAGAGTAGATCAGAGAAACTTTATTGAAGCAGGCATGAAAACAGCTGAAACTCACTTTTGCTTTGCTTCTTGGATTTTGTTTAAGTATGGAATAGTTTCATTTTCATGTTTTAGTTTGTATGAAATTTAATTGTTCTTAGTTCGAACTGAATATGCAGATTTATATATGCAAGAAGCTTGATATTTATAAAATAAGTTACAGTATACATTATTATTATGTTTCATACTATTAAGACAATATTTGCATACAATCTTGTTTGTACAGTTTTGTTTCCTGAGATATTATTTTTATGGTGGCTGATATGAATACTATTATGTACTAAAAGATTTTTACATTAATTACTTTTTGTTTGTTAGCTTAAGATATTTAATGATGTCTTCCTAAGCAAGCTTCACATATATATGCAGTTGTATATTTATCTGGCCTGCACACAAAGATATTTTATATCTTTCATTTTGTTGCTGTCTTTGTTATCGTAAATTTGAAAAGTATCTATACTTAGCTTTAATCTATGAGTGTATCCTATATGTTTACTTTTATGTAACTTATACAGTATGTTAACTTCTAATTTTATAGCTTTATGTATATTTTTTTTTATGTCTATGTTTGAAAACTAATTTAACATTATAGTTATTATGCTATTATGATTTAACTTATGTACTTATATTTCTATATGCATATTTTAATTTTATTTATTTTATAACAACATATTTATCACTTTGAAATGATAGATAAAATAGATTATCTGTTTATTATAAACTACATATTTTATTATGTATGTTAATGTATTGATTTACAAAATTATATTTAAAACTCATATATCATTTTACATTCATATTTTAAATCAAACTATGCTAAAAAGAAAAGTAAACAAATCTTTTTGTTAGTAAATTAAATTTAAACTTAAATTAAAATAAGTTTTTAAACTATTTAAACATTTACTTATGTATTGAAAATCCTATATTTATTTATTTATTTAGCTTTGAAAAGTTTATATTAAATAAAACACAATTTCTAATTCACTAAAATATATGTTAGAATTTAAAACATATTTTATTAGTTAAATTTTAAAACAAATTCATCTATTTACAATGTATACAAATATATACATATATAAATAAAAAACAAACAATTAATTTCTAACAGATAAAATTTATCAATTGAATATTTATTAAAAGAAAAGTATCAATTCAGATTTAAATTATCAAAAATATATCACATCAATTTAATATTTAATGCAGATTATTAAATTGATATTGCTAGAAAATTCTGGGTCGTCACAGTAATTAGGCTAGCATATAGCATTTCCCACTCTCAATCTCAATAATAAAATATCAGTATCAATATAAAATATAGTCTCCTATCAAAGAATTATACGTAATAAAAGATATGAGAATCTAATATACTCTGGACACTGTCACATGTATAGTTTCATCTCCTCATATGGAATAACATAGAAAGTAATGTGATGGGTAAATGATTGTATGTAAAATACATAGTCCTAGGTAGAGTCATATCTCATAAGAATATAAACTGTATATGCCTATCTATCACACATGCCGGAACTAGGCGAGAGACTGATGGCATGTCTACCTGCTCCAGAAGCCTTATATCTGTCCGTCAATACTGATCCTACAATCATCGGTTATCACCCAATCGACATCGTGAAAAGATCCACCTTTGTGCTCGTCTGTAGGAGGACTTTACACAGTCATGATTCGACACATGCCCCAATAAGTAACCGACTACCGGTCTAAGTGATACAGGGCAAATGAACATATGCCGACATATGGCAGTAAGCCGATGCACAACAATAGGCTAACACACAACCACATATATATAAAATGACATCACAGATTCGGGGCATGACCAACACGATCAGGCCACCAGGGTGGATACTGGCCAATATGGTTCACTTTCGAAACATAAAATAAGCTGAATAAGATAGAAAGACACATAGTACCTATATTTAATAGCTAACACACGGCTCCATATATTGCTAACATACGACTTAATACAAATTGCTGACACATGGCTCGATACAATTGCTGACACATGGCTTGAATAATCGTCGACACATGACTATATATATAACTCACCATGCCCTGTGAGTATCATCTACTTACAACTAATAACCAAAGAAATATCACAACGGCGTCTTATACCACTACATGATACTTAAAATGTTTATTCACTATTTATAAACTACACTTAATCTCTATAAAATTCTATAAAATGTCCAAAGAATAACCAAATAAATATTACCGAAAATCCCATACTAGACGATATTATAACTCCAATTATTTAGATTCCTCACTATATAGAATTAAAATCGTCAAAAACGATAATGTTACAAAAATAGCAATATCAAGAATCCATATAAAAGGATGTCATTGTCGTATCATATCAAAACACTAACCAAATCAATATCAATAGTGAATCATTCATATGATCCAATTCAATTAAAAAGGAAGTAAAAATTAGAAAAGACAGATAAAATAGATAGACCAAAAATGTATGTATAGAAAAAAAATCAATATTCAATAATAAATCAATCGCAACATATTATAACTTCACAAAATTAAGAACTTTAGAAATGGAGAACACACACACTCACAAATATATATACATACACACACATACATTCATATACATACACACACACACACACACACACACACATATATATATATATACATTGTTAATCCAACTTTTGAAAAGGAAGTATATAGGCGGATTTAACCCAATGAACATCATGATTATAAAGGCGAGAAGCTCGAAGAAACGATTACCAAGCTCGAAGATCGGATATAAACAAGAGTACGGATGATGGTCAAACGGATTCAGATCAGATCCCTAATTTTTATCCCAATCAAGGTGAAATTGATATGTAGTGATTTGGATGGCCTCATCTTGGTCTCTCGAACCTTCTGTCAAAATTTTAGCTCGATCCGTTCACGTTTTCCGTTATAAATACAGCTGGTATGGCATCAGAAAAAGGATCTTTTTTCTGCTTCTCTTTATTTTGAACCTAGGCTAAACTTTGTCAGTTTGATTCTTGGATTTTGAATTGTAACTACGAAAAAATGCAATATAATAAAAAAGATTATTCTTGAATGGACGTATGCCGGAGTTAGCCGAACCATTATAAATCTTGTCTCTTTTTACTTGCTTTTTTTTTGAATTTGTTTGTTCTTCAAATTATATTCTCTATGTTAGTTACTTTCTGAGATCTATGACTTAATATTGGTGCTTTCACATAACTAGGTGTTGGTGCCAATATTGATGCCAACACTTGGTGCTTTTATTGAGAGGACTTGCACCCTCGGATTTGGAAGCTAGGAGCTTAGATTTTGAAGCTTGGATACTTGGATATAGGAAGCAATGGCTAGGAAATAAATAAGGAGCGCTACCAGAAAGGAGCCGCCATGGAGGGAGTCAAGGGGCTTCCGTAGGAGCTGGAGCTAATCTCACTACAAGAAAAGCTTGTTTTAACAGCAACGCACAACAGCGTTTTAGTGTTAACCGCTGTTTTTTTACTACTTTGTAAATATAAATAGACTACCAAACGCTGTATCAAGTCAGTTTTTTATTTAGCAGGCTTCTTTCCTTCTTTTCTTTTCCTTCCTAGTTTAGTCACGCACCTTTTTTTCCTCTTTATTTTTGCTAGTGGCCTAATACAAAAAACATGTCCCACTTCTCTGAAAACAATGATAAACCCTAATTACTTTTCCACTGTTATTCTAGATCTTATCTCTTTGTTGCAAATCTAGTTTTCCTCCTATGCCTCTCTCTTTGTCTCTTTGATTCGCACAAATCCTGATTTGTCGATCTCAACCCTACTAGCAATCGGAGCACTACCAGCAGTTACCATATAGTCACTGCAACTTTTGGGTCTTTCATAATAAGGTAATTTTGTTATACATTTTGTACCTTAGGGTTTTTTTTATTTTTTATGCAATTTATCTAGTAAGATGTTGTAGTGATCTATGTTTAAAAAGCCTGGTTTTTTAATATATTTTTGTATTTAGTAAACCGTAGCTGTTCATTTTGCTTTTTATTTTTTTAGAAGTCTGAAGATACTTTATTTTCCATAGAAATTAAATATAAAAACCTAGTAGACTATAATATTTCAATTCTTTTATATGAGGGCCATAATGTACCTTCAACAGTTAATGGTTGCCTATCACTTCAAGCATATAGGGTATATATGGTTTAATGGTTGCAAAAACCTAGTTTTTTATATCCTAACATTTTCATTCATAATTATTTATTGAAATCTAAGTTTGATTCTATAACTGACATCAATTCCTATATCTTCCTCGGTTTAAACTTTTTACAACTCGACATTAAAACATCTATATAATCTTTGAATATTGCAATATGTAAAAGGATAGGTAGGTAAGCTCTATTTTATATCATAATTTTTGATATGAAAAATAAATGGTATTGTTTATGTAAGCCTAAAAGTTGGATTTGAATGTTTAGTACTACTATACCATAGTTCTTTTAATTTACAAGGTTTTGCAGCATGATACCAACCGATTCTATAGAGATAAACCACTACTTAAAGTAATAAACATGCTAATGAGTAGTAGTATAATGCAATGATTCGCAGTAGATAAAAATTCTATAGAGTAACTACTTATTAAGTTATAAGCACATATCCATAATTAAAAATCTATTTAGAACACTATAGACCTACATAAAATATAATTCTTTATGGCCAAAGAATTCATAAACAACAAGCGAAAACATTAATCGTAGACCGTCCACAAAATAGTCGATATAATATGAGTCTATAGCATATAGAAAAAATTTCATGGAGTGCCACAAACTGACAACCTATACCACTATAGTTTTGAATGATGGAGATGTCTTTACTAAAATAGTAATAAGAGGACGGTAGGATGTTGAAATTCGAACTTTAAATATTGCTAAGTAAAAAGTGGTATAAAATGATATTTTGAAATTGCGCTCTGAATTGATTATATTTGAAAATTGGATTTTAAATTGAATATAGAAGGTAAATTCGATTAAGTGTTTTAAATCGATATTTTGAAAATCGAAATGGTTTGAAACTGAGAAGTGAATTGAAATGGTTTCAAATTAGAATTGAATTGAAATTAATTGGAATTGAAAGCGAAATTGAATTATTGGGAACAAAAGTTGAAATTGATTTGGATTGAAATTGAAACTGAATCGATTGAATTGAAATTGGAATTGACTTGAATGGGGAAGATGGAATTGAATTGGTTTGACTTTGAAACTATTTTCAAATAAATTATTCTAGTATCAGCTATTTAAAAATCTATATTCTTCAAATATTAAACTTATTTTGGTTTTCCAAATTATTTTACTATATAAACCATTTTAATATTTAATTTATTTTATATTAAACTATTTTAACAATTAAAATTATTTAAATTATTTAAACTAATATAAAAACTATTTAAAGTATTTCGAACATTCAAACCGGTCAATGTTGGAATGTTTATGTTTAAATCATGGATTCAAATACGAGTTGGGTTAAATTGAAGTTATAACCCAAATTGAAATTCGAAATAATTTTGGAATCGAAATCGAGATATTAAGACGAAAATGATTTTGAACTAAAATAGCATATTTTGAGTAAATATGATAATTTCAAAATGGAATTAATTTTGAAGCAAATATGACATTTTGGTATCAAGTATGAACCATTTCGAAATGTAAAAGTACCAACCGGCGTGTAAAATGACGTTTGGTTGTTAAGGAGACGGGCCAGATATAGGTATACTCTGTCGATACCGGAATCACTTTAGCAACTATGTACGAGAAGGAGACTCCTAAATGATGTTGTTGGATTTGGCATCGGTTTGTGGATTTGAAGAAAGAGAATGATGATGGATTAGTCTGGCACTTGTGCTAATTTAAAATAACTAAATAGGAGCCGTACCAGCCATGTGGGTTAGCTACCTCGAGCGGACGCACTTCTACATATTGCCATCATTTACATTGTGATTGATTGGTGCGCACCCTCCGATTTTATGGGAGTGTTGGACACGGTGGATGGTCATGGCTATGACGCGTTACCATCAACTGGGAAGGGTAAACTGGTAGTATCCTACCTTGGGCATTGCCTAACGTGCATTGTCATACTTTTATCCCCAAACGAGACCCATACGATAGTTTAGTGTTTTCGTATCAAGGTGCGTCCCTATACACCGATAGTTTAACTGGTGTGCAAATTATACGACAATGCTTAAAAACATGTTAAGGGGGATCGTTGTAAAGCCTTAATTCTTAGAAAACTATTTATTTTATTGATTAGACATTATATATATACCAAACTCTACTATATATAAATATTTTGACGGATCCTTAAGAGATGAAAATCCCTTAACATCTCTTGAGTTATTGCACTCACATTATACACTAGATAGGAGATGTGAAAATCCATAAGTATTTCTGGTGCTATTACACTCATGCTATATGCGATATCGATTTGACTCACATAAGAATATTCTACTCCCGACTTGAGTGTTTTGACTTTTCATTACGCTTGGGTCAGCCCTGAGTTTTTCAGCTTATTGAAGATTATTCTAGAGGGCGAAAACGAAGATTTGGTATATTATTACTATTATTAGTCCTGCATCATGTTTTCTGCTGTATTATTTATTTATCTCTGATGTATATATATATATATATATATATATATAACTCTGATGAATGTTGTATAGATTATAATCAAAAGTAAAATATAAACAGCTTCATGAACTGTTTATTTGAACATTATATTTTGTCATTCCGGTGCGAGATTCTATGTTTGTTTCTTCTTCTTTTCTTATTTTTCTTATTTTTCTTATTTAAACCCAATGATTATCTATGCTCCAGATTGTTTGGATTGGACATGTGCGGATTATTGTCAGTTTAAACCTTTTAAAATGTGGGTCATCACAGTTGGTATCAGAGCTTTGGTTTAGAGATAACCTTAGCTTTGTGGGGTAACTCGTTAGAGATAGGGTCAGTAGCACCCTAGAATGAGTTTGAGTGTATTAATAGATATGAGCGCGTATTTGTTAGTGAATATGAAATGTTTTATATTGCGTTGACTTATCGATTGAGTATTTATGGATTATGGTCGGTACAGGAAGTACAACCGTATCGATAGGTGTTTCTATACTCTTAAACAATGTCAACCGACACAGTATTGTTTTAAGGAGGGTAAATGAAATAATTCACCCAAACTATATTTTGATATAAAAAAATATTTTCACGAAATTATTATAGTATATTGGAATGTTTGACTGTTAATATTATAATCGATATAAGATTTTAAAAAATTAGAATGGGAATATAACCAAATAGAAATTGTATAACTATGATTTTTCATATGAGTTGTAACTAAAATTGGATTCAAACCAGAATTTAAATCTTAGAAGTTTTGGGGAATGTTTCAAATGGATTTGAACTGAGTATTTGGAAATTTTTAAATCTTAAGAGATTTTGGAAATGTTTATCAAAGTGTTTTGGAGCAAATAATAATGATAGTATTATTTTTGAAGTATTTTTGAATAAAAATATTTAAAAATGGTATTTAAAAGAAATAAAAGTACTGAATTCACTTCGTTCATTGGAAAATAATTCCGATGATCATCGCGACACCATCGGTGTTCATTTTCGAGTTTCTATGTGATGAATTTGTGTAGGAGCAGCTTGGGCAGTCAATAAGCAGTAAGGGGCAAACCACGTAATGCAATTTCTATTGAAGTTAGATCAGCCTGGATTGCACCATGAAGAGTTGCGGTCATGGAAGGGATATGAGCATCAACTTGATCGCCATATATTGAAACATGAGTTTGATGTTAATTAGACTACTGTACAGAAGATGCATAAATTTATGCATTGGAGAGAGGAAAAATAGTGACCTTTGAGGTGCAAAATTGGAGAATTTTTGGATTTATATATGAGTTGGTGCAAAATTGGACTATGAGGGATGTAGTAAAATGGATTTCCATAGGGGTACGCATCATTGGGAATTATCAGTAAATTCTATATAAAACAATATGATACTATTTAAATTATATTCAAGTGAATTACGTATAAATTAATATAAATAGCAATAACTGTAATATCTTGATAAGCTTATTAAATTATAGCATGAAAATGTATTATATATGATATATAATAAGTTATAATATATATAACAAGAAATAAGTATATAAATAAATACAAATTACACAGACACAAATAAAAACACATGCATATCATATAAACTATTGGTTTAATTTTTTTGTGTGTATATATATGTTATATAAATTATTTAGTGATAACAATAGCAGTAGTTGATAAAAAATCTTGATAAAGTTAACTAGAGCTTGCAAATATATTATGAAAATATGTATATCAATTAATATAAATATATATGAATTATTATATAACAAACTATATAATGTATGTGTATTATATATATATATATATATATATATATATATTAAAGTATAAGAATTAATAAAATTGTATATATAACAAATAAACATTCTATAAATGATACAGATAAATTATATCATAAATCTATACATATACTCATAATCATATAAATTATATATGTAAATTACACACACAAACATATGTGTGTGTGTGTGTATGTATGTATGTGTGTGTATTGCCATATACAAATAGTAATAGTAATTGTTGTAACTAGTAGTGGCAGGGGTAATGTATTGATAAACTTATTGAACTATGAAAGTAAATCAAAGAATTATATGTATGAAAATAATACAAAATTATATATGAATTTTTACATAATAAATTATATAATTCATATAATAGTTAAGCATATGAATTATTTTGTGTGCGTGTAATGTACTGTATAAACTATTATACACACACACACATGTAAATCTTTAAAATTTACTATTTTGATAAACTTATTAAGTAAACCTCTCATAGAATATATGTATGCAACTAGTACAAAGTTATATTTGAATTATTATATGATAAATTAAATAATATATATATATATATATATATATGTTTGTGTGTCATAAATAAGTATATGAATTAATATAAATTGTTAATTTATTTTTTATTTAAGTTCTAAAATAGCCCTCATCCATAATTTTTGTCCCTTTATAATCCTCTATTTTTGCATATACCGCTTTGTGGTAGTAACTATATAAAAATTATTATGCTTTATTGGTGATAGTGTCTTTATGTTGTTTTTATGAACATGTATTATGTCAACTATTTCAAAATCTGTTTATCATTCCCTCGGTAGTTTGTAGTAAGAGAACTAATAGCTAGCTTATGATACCATCTTAGGGTAAGCAACCAACAATGGTAGTACTTTATGTCAAGAAGAATAATGGTTTTTTTAAGTGGAACATTTTATTAGACCCTAGTTTCATATGGAAATGTTGCCTTGCACCCAGTTGGCCGAATAAACAAATTGCTAACTTATGGACCTCATTATTAGTAGTATATTTTGTGTAGTTTTAATGGACATATAGTTGTTCAATTGTTTTTAAATTTTGTATTATGTCCTCGATTGTAGCTTGTTAAAAAATGAAAAAAAAGGATGGTTTATGATACCATAGAACAAGTAGGCAATAGTGTAATAGTTTTTTATATTGAGAAGAATAGTGGTTTTGAGACAAAGAGTATTATACTAACCTTAGTTTCATATAGAAAATTTGTCTCGTATACTTTTTGTAAAATAATGATAAACTCATAATCTACTACTATATTTTGGCTTGATCTTATATGTTGAATACTCAACAGCAGAGCTAGCATATTATTTGAGCCAGAGTTACATTTCTAGAAGGGTATTACATTATAAAGACATTAACAGTTGTTAAGATATATGTCTTATCTATTGCAACGCTTGTTAGAATATTTTATAAACAAATTCATAATGGTAATTCAATCGGTATAATAAGATCTCTGCAGTAGCGATGGCAGCAAACATCAAGGTTGAGTCATATTGGCCTGCACACTTTGTCAAGATCTTTATAGTAGAAGCGCGTTGATGATCTCATTTCTAGAGCTGGAGTTGGTTCTTTATTATTGATCTGATATATTTATATACTTTTTGTTAGTGCATTTGAAAACTGAATTTAACCCATTTATTAGGAAATGATGGTGCTATTGCTGCACCTTCTGCAGTCTAGTTGTTATTGCCGCTACTGCAGCTCATATAGTTGAGGAGAAAAAGGTTCATTGTTTCTTTGTTTATTTAAGGATAGGTTACAAAACTACCTATAATTTTACCCCTACTATGCTTCACTTCATTCTAGGAACTTTTAGACTGAATAATTATCTTGTAGACATTTTTTGGTTGAATTAAGTTTCTATAAAAAAATTACTTTTCGTAAATCATAATAATTATAACGTTATTGGTTGGAACATTTATAAGCCTATAGACGGCAAACTAATATAAGTGTTGTCCTAAAGAAACCACAGAAAATGCCTAGGGCACTGAATTTAAAAAAATTTCGTTTTTATATTGTGGTTGGCAGCCAATTGCCGACCAAACGATATTCGGCCAATGGTTTACCGTCAGCCGCGATGCCTCTAGCATTTTGGCACCACTCTAATCTTGTAACAAGGCAGACGATTTAGCTGGAATAAACTTTGAATGCTACTGACTGAATGGGCTAAACTTGGGCACTATTGACTAAATGGGTTTGTGAATTTATTTGCTTTCAAGAGGAGCCCAAAGAAGAGAGCGACGATAACATGGGTTTCAGCCTTTTTGGTTAGATTTAAACAAGCTTGAAATTTCGGCTGTTTGTTAGGTGGCCAAGATGCAATAGGGTAGATACATATGATGTAAACTGAAGTTAATAAAAATACAACGTGGTTGGCTGACTGGGATCTAATATCAAATTAACACTATTACACTTTTACACCAGTTGGTTGATTTTTTAGTTTATGGTTGCGTATTGGAGTGATACTGGTTGAACGTTTATATAAAAGGGTGGCCTTATGTTACGCTATTACACTAATAGATTGGGTGGAATGTTTGATAACTATTAGAAAAAGAAAACAATTTCAAATAAAAATAATATGATTTCCACAATTGTGATTCGTCGGTCGTTTAGTCCATGTCAAATAGATAATACAATTTGGTACGTTTCCAATGCTTTGAATCTTAATATTGAGATTGACTTTTGCTAAAATGCCCAATAAATAGATGCTTATTAAATATGGACTTGAAGTCAGACGCTTATTAAATATGGACATGAAGTCGGACAATCAATAAATAAGTGTTTACTGCCGACCTGAATATTCTTCATGAATCTGTAACTATTAGAGATGCTCTAAGCTTGCATCTCCAATAACACTGTTATAAACTTATGATTACTTGGGATCTTCAGGTCAATTTTGCAGAACTAAATTGAATCCCTCATTGTATAGAGGTAAACCCATACTTGTTTTTGTTCTAGAACCTTTGGAAATGTGCAAGTTATGCAAGTTTTCATCCAACTATCAGTTTCACGACATCTATACATGCATGAGGACAATGGTGTAATACGTGCAATTTAAATTTTTAGTGAAACTGATGCATTAATAAGTATGAAGAATTCATGCATGTGTATAAATAATATCATGCAAGTATTACTACTAAAATGCACACTATTAATGCAATGTTCTATCATGTCCCTGCAATTTGGTTGCTTCTTTGAACTAAAAATTAATCTCTCCAGCAATTATATTAATATGATTTTCACTATTTTTGACAAATAAATTTTGATGTTGACTCCTTGACGCTAAAAGACCAAATGATACGATGTCTTCAATGCAATTGTTCACTTTACTACCTTTACATAAGTAGCAACAGTGTTGGCCTGCAATCATGCTGTACACATCATATTTTAAGTCCTAGCTACATTTTTTTTATTCCTTTAGGACCTTTTACTTTGTGAATATATGACATAACAATTACTAACACCTTGATCGTTTGTTTGACATTAACAGGACCAATATTGCTGATGTTATGGAGAAAATACCAAAAGTAGAGCTAGATTAAATCAACTGTTTAATTGCTTTGTAAGTAACTTGTTGATGCGAATATGTTGGACAATTATATATAGACACAGAAAACTTGATAAAACAATATGTATGAAATACTAAGTTTTGATATGTGAAAAGTTGTTTGAATGATATGTATGAAATACTAAGTTTGGATATGTAAAATTTTATTTGAATGAAATGTATGAAATATTAGGCTGTAATTTACATATTTGTTGTCTATGAAAATATATCATATTTATATGCAGATAAGAAATGGGCAAATGGATACTATATGTATGAAAAGCTTAAACGATGACAAATAAAATCTACAAATTAATATTACATGTGATAGCGTTTCATACACGCTGTTGATTACAAAATGCTACAGAAATTGGCCATGGGATGTATAAGAAATATGCGTATAAAATGCTATAATATAACTAAATAAACGCTATACAAATAGACTAACAAACGGTATAAAAATATCGCAACACACGATATAAAACATGAAAATAAAATGCTATAGAAATATGCAAAACAAACGCTATAGGAAGTAACTATATGATAATATCTCCTACAGCGTTTTTGTTTAATAGAAAATGCAAAAAGCTAGAGAAAATTTATCTTTCATTGCATTTTTGTTTCTGCTATTTAAAGTTGAAGGTCTAACATAGCATATCGTTCCACGGCATTATCTAAAATGCTATGATAGGTTATAATAGCTTTTTCTAAATGCTAAGAAAGCAGCATTTTGTTGTGTCTAGCATCTATATACATCACCAGGGATGAGATGGAAATGATGATGGATGCTATGTAAGAGAGGATGCTGAAATGACAGGAGGAGATGATGCAGAATTTTCTTCGACGGATTGGATAAGCTAGAGCACAGAATCAAAGGAATAGAGTAGTATAAGCTAATGACAACTTTGACCAAGGAGTTGAAGCAATAGGAATCATTGGAAACCAGATTCACAAACAAGGAAATGGAGTCAATGGATAAAGGAAGGGAACAGAGTAGCCGGGGTTAGTCCTCGGCCATCTTTGAGTGATCGATACCGATCGCTCCAGAGGGATCAACATCAATCTCCAAAGGCTAGGGGGCATGCCTTGGATCTGGTTGATCGCGATGCTGGAGGACCTGCGATCAATCCCCGGGAGCTTGGTGCAAATCGGAATTAGGATGCTCGACCGAAGGAGCACATTCCAGAATTCCCTCATAGATTCAGGGAGCAGCTTGGACATGATGATAGGAGACTACCATTGGAAGACAATGATAGGTCTGCAGTGATGACCAGGCGAGCTACGTATGGAGTATTAGTGAATAAGGATCTGGAGGATATAAATAGAAGTCCATTCACTCCTAATATCGGGAATGCTCAAAATCCACCTAAATACAAACTACAACACTAGAATCTTATGGCAAAAAGTCAGATCCAACTATGCATATGATGAGATATATACGGCACATGGAAGTACTAGGCGCATTGAAAGAAGCCTTGGCACAGTGCTTCCTTTTGTACTTAACGGATGTAGCTGCGCTATAGTTCAGACAGTTGGAAAGCAGTTCTATTAGCACATGGATGAAATTAGTCAAATGATTTATGAAACGGTTTCGGGTTCACATTACAAGACCCAAGAAGGTTCAATGCGGTAGTTGTTTTGGTGGATCGACTAGATCCATCGATTGTTTTGATGGCGGCAGTGTCAGGATTTGCCAATAATTTAGATTTTAAGATACCATTGATATGGGATCCATTGATGGATCTTGGGGAATTCTACTATGAAGCAAAAAAGGTTTATGCGGAAAGAAGATGCGAAAGCTGATAAAACGGAAGTTAATACTATACGAGGTGGAGAACAGCCCGGTGATAGCTCGAGAAAAACAGGGTAAGCCAAACATAGACAATAGCTTCAATGGATTGAAGTGATAGATTGGAGAACCCAAATTCTAGATACTCAAGGACGCCTTTCTTACGAAGGCCGGCAAGGAGGGAACCCTCCAAACGCGAATGGACATCAGGAAAACATTTCCTATTCCATGAGCTGGATGGGCACAATACAAATGATTGCATGCATTTGAAATATATCATTGAGAAAAATGTGTAGAATGGTCAATTACAACAACTGTGGTGATGGAACAGGAGCAACCACCATCCACCTCAAATGAAAATGGCACTAGATCAAGATATCATCATCAACTTGTCATCAATTAATTAGGATGGCATGGAATAAGTAGCAAACTCCAAAGTAGAATGGCTAAGTCACTTACATATGTACGGGATCAGGGATGGTCCCTTGGCATGCTCTGAGATGATGATAAACCGTAATGCTAGGGTTTGTGAAATTTGTTTTTTCTTCTTGTTTGATTCGAACTCTTGTTTTTCTAGTTTTATTTGAACGATGGTTTATTGGTTATACGGACTCTTATTTTATAAACTTAGAAATTCTTGAATTTGGATCAATGTAATGGATAACAAAGGTCGTCAGGTATGGATTATGCCTGGCAAGGGGTAGGTCACTTCGCTCGAACACGATGGAATGACCTACTCAAGTCGTCATATACGGATTGTCCTCGACAAGGATCCAAAGATATCAAGGCCGTTATGTTTGGATTATGCCAAGAAAAAGGGTAGATCACTTCGCTTAAACGAGATGGATTGACCTACACAAGTCGTGTATGGATTGTGCTCGACAAGGATCCGAAGAGATCAAGGTCGTATGTATGGACTATGCCCAGCAAGGGGTGAATCGCTTTGCTCGAACATGATGGATTGTCCTACTTAGATTATCGAGTATGGATTGTGCTCGGCAAGGATCTGGTGAGATCGAGGATTTGGATTAGGATAACAACCCAGAGTGGTTATCGATTTGTATATCAGCTACGGTTAAGGATTTTGATATGGGCCCGGAGCAGATTGGGATTTGACTAATGAACCGATGACGTCGGGGTTTAGATAAAAAGATCCGGAGAGATGACAGATTCGGAATGGGATACTGACTCAGAATGGTCATGGAATTCACTTACGATCTGGAAAGATCATGGAATTGGATTAGCAATGGATTGGAGAATATGGATATCGATGGATTATGGACTTCCGATTTTGGATTTATTGCAATCAAAACATGCCTTACTATCGCAGGGCATGTTTTAAGGGAAAAGTGTCAACACGCCTTTTGGCAAGGCAGTACGCATGCAGATTTAACCCAAGGGACGTCATGATCACTAAGGTGAGAAGCCCAGAGAAACGATTACCAAGCTCGAAGATCGACTATAAACGAGGCTATGGACGATGGCCAAGTGGATTAAGATGAGATCCCTAATTTTTGTCTGAATCAACGTGAAATTGGTATGAAGTGAGAAGGTAAGCCTCGCGAGGCTATATTTCAAATTTCAAGTCGATCAGAGTTCGTATGCTAGAGTTATGGGCAAAAGAAGAGGGATTGGATCATATTCAGCTCAGCAACACAACTCAACCTCCATAACTCAACAACCACAATGCGGATTGGAGTGAAACCTTAGGAACAATGCGAGGGGGCTTAGAGAGTCTACCTTAGGGATTGCATGACATTTGGACAAGTTGGAAAGATTGGCATCTATCCCTCAATATGGATCGGTACCCATCCCTCTTAGGGATCTGCTAAATCCAACTTCATAACAAAGATTGATCAGTATCTCAACATCTACACATCCAATTGACATGAAACTTAGAGGACTAACTAATTATAACATGTGGAACACCCCATAGGAAACGCATAAAATTTGAAGCAAGTTGGAGGGATCGGTACCTATCCCTCCATAGAATCGGCTATAATTAGCCTTAGCATCATATTACAAGAAAGATCGGTCAATAACTCAAGTTCTACTAATCCAATTGGCATGAAACTTGACGGCTAAACATATTAAAACATAGGGTAGCTCCCCATGGGATCGCATGTCATTTGGAGGAGAATGGAGGGATCAGTACCTATCCCTCTAGAGGGATCGGTAGAAAACAGAATTCAAGCAACACTACATCATAGAAAATGCAATATCTCATAAACCGTACATCGGAATTGCGCAAAATTTAAGGAGAAAGTAGCTACCATCATGGGACATCCCACATAGAGATTGCAGACCATTTGGACAGACTAATAGGGATCAGTAATGCTCCCTATTATGGTCTCCAATGGGCTTGGAAATTTTTCGATGGCCTCATCTTGGTCTCCTGAACCTTCTGTCAAAATTTTAGCTCGATCCGTACACGTCTTTCCCTATAAATATAGTAGACATGGCATGAGAAAAAGGATCTCCTTTTTGCTTCTCTTTATTTTGAACCTAGGCTACAGTCCATCAGTTTGATTCTTGGATTTCGAATTGTAACTGCAAACAAACTACAGTATAATAAAAGGATTATTCTATAGTGGACGTAGGCTCGAGTTAGCCACTGTGCAGTTAATACCCCGCTATAACCCTGCCATAACCCTGCTATATCTCATAGAGGATTCTACCACTATGATTTTTCCATATAGCCTAAAATATAGCCTTCCTGCTTTAAGCCCCACTATTGTCGCTATATCATATTATTTCCGCTATATTCTGCTATTTTCTCTATCTTCTTTAAAAGAAATGAATTGAAAAATGACATTTATACATTATAAAAATTATTAAATTAATTTATTTAATTGAATTTTTGATATATTTTTAGAAATGAAAATACTAAAATTCTATTAAATTCAATTATGTTATACAACATTTTTACGTTTATTTACAGTACATTAACATATGTTTTCATTTAAAAGTATTTATGTATTAAATATAATTCAATTGAATGTTATTTTTTTATTTAATTACCATTTATATATTTGTAAAAACATTAAGTACGAGTTTTACATGCTATTTTAGAGTTACCCGCTATATCCTCACTGTATTCCTACAATGACTTTTTGCACCTCCACCCATTGAATCTGCCAAGCGCTTTAACTACAAGGTTAGCCAAACCACTACAAATCTTTTCTCTTTTTACTTGCTTTCCTTTTGAACTTGTTTGTTGTTCATATCATATTTTCTACACCAGTTACTTTTTGAGATCTATGACTTGATATTGGTGCTTTCACATAACTTGGTGTTGGTGACCATTTTGATGCCAACTTATATATTTCATAATTAAACCAAATAACTATTTAATACAAAATATAAAACTTTCTTTTCAAAAAGTTGAAATTTTCTCCACTTTTTATAAGTTTAAATAATAATTTAATATTCACCAAACATTAGAAAACTCAACTCTTTCTTTTGAAATCCCAAAAATAATTTATGAAGCTAAAGATATTAAGCACAACAATTATTCCATAATTTTATATAACTAAATACTATTTATAAATAATTTTAAAACATCCAAATCAATTTAATATATTCATATTAGAATAAAGAATTTTTTTTCAAAAGTATAATTATATATTTAAATTTCATAAATTATACTTTGAAAACTATAAAATATCAATGAAGGACCATTTCATTTTTTTCTAGAAATTTATAAGATACTTATAGATTTATTAAAAATTCAAAATCAAATTTTTTATTAAATCTTCTATCTCTAAATTAAATAAATAAAAATTAATACTAAATAAAACTATCTCATATGAAATCTATATGTTAAAAACATCTTTATCTTTACAAACATTTTTATTTATATAAACTATTAATATATAATTAATTATATAAATAAATAAAATATACATAGCAGCACCACACAGAAAAACGAACCGATCGATCGCTTCTACCAGTTTATCGGTTGCCCTTTGTGGTTAACCAATCAGTCATAAATCTATGAATACGATTGCCAATTCAAGCGATCTCCTCCTCCACCCTCGATGATTTCTCCTCACATTCAATGCACAAGCAAAACATACACACAAATAATAACCCAAACATATCATATACAAATATTAAAATGATATAGCATAGATTTGTGAGTGTGATCACTTGCCTAAAGCTCGTCTTCCTCTTCCTCCTTGGTCGCATGCGCCCAAAACCGAATACAGCAGCCAAACTCTCGAATACTCCCACCATAAGTGCATATAAGCATCGAGATGCATATGTCCAAATTTGAGAATTTATTTTAATTTATTCAATTTTATTTTAATTTATAAAGGGAAGAGGGTTTGGTTAGATTTTGATTTTGTAAAGTTAAGAAATTGAACGAGATAGGTCGTACTTATAAAGTGGGGTAAAGCAATGAGAGAAGAGACAAATGTAGAAATTAGAAACATCGGGATTTGGGCATTGTGATGGCTTTTAGGCTAGGCTTTAGTTTAGGAAAAATAATTTTACTTTACTATTTAATTTCTTTTTATGAACTATTTTCTATTTTAAAACAAATTAGAATAAGATTTCGAACAAAATTTATATTCACAATACTCGATTATTTACTCGCAATTATAAAACTCTAGAATATTTTTTTATTTTAACTTATTTAAATTTAAATATCCAACATTCTCGTTTTAAACCTAGTATTAGACAACTTCCAAATTAATTTATTTCACATTTCTTAAAACGCCAATTTATTCTCAAAGCTATTTAATTTCATCACTACTTACCTTATTGCAAAATTGTGGTATTCTAAAATAAATAAAATTATTCATTTTAAATTCTAAAATCCATTATTAAGTAATTAAATATTTATTATTAATTACCCCTAAAAGTGGGTTGTTACATAAGCTGCTCCGTATAATCTCTAGCTGTACGAATATGCAAGTGTCGAAACTTCTCATTCAATCTCAGTATCATCCAACTAATATAGTGAAATAGTCATGCATGAGCCATGTACAAACTTTTTCAAATGAGAAATGTGGAATACATTATGCATCCTGGCCATTTTCTAAGGTAAGATGATTCGGTAGGCTTGGTTCCCAATCCTCTTGATTATCGAAAAAGGACATATGAACCTCGATACCAACTTTCCCTTAATACCGATAATAACCACATTCTTAATGGAGAGTTCTTGACAAATACCATATCGCTTACAGAGACCTCTAAACTACATCTGCTCTTATCAGCATAGCCCTTCTATCAATCCTAACTGCTTTCATTTGTTGTCGAATGATCTTAATCTTCTTTGAAATTTCTCTAATCATATCTGGCCCTAGTATCAGTCTCGTACCCTCTTGCCACCCACAAGAAGGAGTGTTACATAGTCAATCATATAATAGATCAAATGGGGTCACACCGACACTAGACTGATATCTATTATTTTATGCGAATTCTACTAAATGTAAGTGATCATCCCATGAGCATTGAAGTCGAGAATGCAAGCTCGTAAAAGATCCTCCAAGATCTAATTCACACTCTCGTTCCTCCTATCGATTTGTGGGTAATAAGCTATACTCAAATGTAGCTCCATCCCAAACGCCTATTATAGCTCTTCTAAAATCCACTATTGATCAATGGGTATTAGTTACTCAATGCTTTTTGGCACACTAGGGAATCGCATAATCCATTTCATATACAACTCATCCATTTTAGATGCCTTCCTATTTCATTTGGGTGTGAACTTCGCATTTTTCGTCAATTTATCGACTATAAACTAGATGCTATCATAACCCTTTCTAGTTCTTTATAATCTATCAATGAAGTCCATTGATATTTGTTTCCATTTCCACTCAAGAATCTCATGTGATTGCAGCACCCTACTTGGCATCTTTTATTCAACAACCATTGATCGATAGTTTATACATTTGGAGGTGAATTCCCCAACATCCGCCTTTATCCATTCCCAATAAAATTCTCACTTCATATCACCGTACATGTTATTTTCATCGAGATGTATAGCCAACTTCGAATGATGGTATTCTCGTTGCACATCATTTCTCAACCCATCGACGTTATGTATAAATGATCTCCCATCCTTCCATAGCCAACCATCACGGTCGAGTCCGTACTGTCTCATGTCTTCAAACACTACTCCGCTCTCAACCTTAGCAATGATCTCCACTGGTCTTGCATCGCATCTTTGATTAGTAGCGATCTACATAATCAGAGTAGATATGATAGTCTGGCCAACATCTCTAGCTCTAGCTCATATCGATGTCGAAAGTCATAGCCAGCAGTAAACATAAGCTAAGTCCATTCTAAGAACATTGCTGCCAAAATGGCACGTCTTCTACTTCATTCATCAGCACTTACATTTCCTATACTAAGAGTGTAGTAAATGTCAAAGTTCTATGAGGCTAGGAAGTCTACCCATCGATGCTAGCAAAGGTTAAGATCCTTCTATAAGGAGAGGCACTCCGACAGCTTTTCACCTCTGCATCAACACCACACCTAGCCCTATCCCAGGCGTCTTTGTGTACTATCAACTAAACATTTCCACTTGAGATGACCAACACCGGTGCACTCATCAACCTCTACTTCAGATTTACAAATGTATGCTCACCACCTTGCGTCCTAAAAAAGTCAAATTCTTCTTTGTTAAGTTGGGTAACGGTGTTGGCATCTTAGAGTAGTCCTTGATAAAGCATCTAGAATATCCTATCGTCCCAAGGGAACTTCTCACATCTCTAGCATTCTTGGGTTGACTCCAAACCTAAACTGCTGCTACCTTCGTGGGATCCACAACGATACCCAGCTCTGAAACAACATGACCTAAGAATCGCACTTCCCTCCTCAAAAAATGGCATTTGAAAAAATTTGCCTTTAGTTAGTGCTTTCTCAACGCCTCATACATAACCCTCAAATGTGTTTTTTGCTTTTCTACCATCAAATAAAAGTTGAGAATGTCATAAAAATTACAAGCACAAAATTATTTAGTTAATATCTAAAACATGCTTCATAAGGTAAACACAGTATGATGGTGCATTGGTTGGCTCAAACGATATAACCAACCCTTCGCAAAATGTAAATGGCTTTCAAAACGCAGTTATCAACACACTCGCTCTTGCTACTCTAAATTGGTAGAACCCTATTACTAAGTCAAGAAAACACTTTAGCACAGTGGAGTTGCTTGAACATGTGATCAATGCACGGAAGTGGGTACTTGTTCTTCCTTGTCACTTTATTTAACTCATGGTAATCAACACAAAGTCTAAGAGAGCCATTCGCCTTTATGTGAATACTATGGGTGCACTTTGATATACTACGTTTAGTGAACCCTTATCTTAATGGGTTATTCACTTGCACCTCGAGCTCACGTTGCTCCCTATATGCTATATGCCTCAGTGTCATTACTACTAGCCTCATATCCTTTACTAAGTCGATGAAAAACTCAATCTCACATTGTAGAGGCATTCTTGTGACCTCCTTAAGTACGTCTAGTTATTCACTTACTATGGGTACTAATGGCAATTCCTGACAAGGGATCTTGAGTGAGTATAGAAGCTAATTATCGTTGCATCATTGGGCATGCAACTCAAATCTAGCCTATGCTCGTCATCTGTCCTGATTGTAATGATCCACATATCATAGTCTACCGTAACATGTTATCTTATGAGCTAGTCCATTCTTAAATTGGTAACAAAAATTATGAAATTAAGAATAAAGAAATCGAAGGAAACCATGTAACCATGACTCGACAATGCAATGTCATGATAGACCATACCGAAGTTGGTCGAACCCCCATACGGTTCAATACATCCAAAGGTTTATCTACTAGGTAAGGACTTAACCCTAAACTATGTATTATGTTACTAGATGTAAAACATGTGATGCACTAATATCAAACGAAACCCGAAGAAGTATGCCATAGGCAAAAAAACATCTTGGCTATTAATGCCCTTCCTTTCTCCTTCATTGGTGGAGTACTCGATGAAGTAGGAATAGCATTAAGCACATAACCAGACATCATCTATAATGAACCGCACCTTAATGGGACCGAATTTCGACTAAATCGAAAATCAAATCAATTAGGGTATGGATCGTACGTGCTGGTAATTGGTAATAAACACAAGTATATCGGAGAGAGAACTCACACTAAAATAGTAAAATAAAATAAAACATATGTATCGATTAAGGCAACTACCATGAATCAATATTATTCCTTAGATATCTAGTTGCCTTGTCAGTGCCGAGCATGAATGAGAAGATCTCTCCATCTTCTGTTCCAATCTTGCACCATTAGCTCGTTCCTCTAAATCTACCCTATGAACTGTAATATGGAGAGGGTCAAAACAACATTCTAGTGACCGGTAAATTACATACTTTATCCATAACATTGGTTTATGCGAATTGATTTTCATTTAAGTGTTATGTCAACTATTCATGCAATTATACATTTAATTCCATTTTCACATAGGGTATATCCAACCTTTCTTTGAGGTACATGTGTAAATATATAAAAACATTATATAATGCCCCGTTTAAGGACTAAATATTTAAATGATTAATTTAAATAATTAATAGTTAAGTAACGAGATGCCTCTTGTCCTCGACTTTACAGATAAGTGAATTGAGATGTGAAATACTCGTAGTTGAGTTTGCTTTTTCGATGTGAATAAAATGAGTACAAACTTGACTATGTTTGTAGTCGACGAGCTTTTGCAGTGAATATTAACTTCTGGAGAAAGAAGTGGATTTAGGCCAATCCCGTAAGTTAGCTTATAAGTGGCTAGCCCCTTCCCACTTTCATTTCATTGTTCATTCACTTTCATTTTCATTCCCACTTTCTTTAATCTTCTCCTAATTACCCCTTAATCCTTTTTCCATAATTATCTAATTCATGCTTAAATAAAATTCTATAAATACTAATAAAATAACTACAATTCCTCCCTTCTCATTCTCTACAAAACCCATCAAGGAATTGGCATGAATCAGACATTATAGCACAATTTCAAAATTCAAGAGGAGGGAAATCATGGGTTTTGGTCATTTGGACCATGGTTTGGGAAAAAAAGGCGAGTGGGGTGATTCTCTTACTAATTTACATGTTATACTTCATATATTTTGTTATGTATGAATATGGAGCTATGTGTAATGATTTAAGGGATGCGATAATATGATCTAGGCTTATGTTCATATAGTAATCATGAGTATATGAGCTAGTTATTTGTTTGAATCCTTAATTACTATTTTTGAAGTAATTAGAAGCTTAGAATAGGTGTTTGGGATATTAAGTGATTATAGCTAATATTGTAATAAATTAGAGACTGGTTAGATTACATTAGTGTTTGTCATTTGTTAGCAATAATAAAACTAATTTTAATGGTTTTTGAAAAGCTACTAAGTAAAATAAGGAACTAATGAAGCTTAATTGATACTTATAAATATTATTTGAAGTAAATGAATGATTTTTCTAAGTGCATGATTTATTTATAAATATTATTTATGTAAAAAATAATTTTATAAATAAATTTGATATTTTATAAAGTAATTGATTTTATAAAATAGTACAGAAGTGATATTTTATAAAATAAATGATTTAACAAAATGATATACAAGTGATATTTTGTATAAAAAGTGATTTTATAAAATAGTATTGAAGTGACATTTTATAAAATATGACATTTTATAAAATAATAGGAAGAATATATTTTATAAGTAGCATTTCATAAAATAAGAGATTTTATAAAATAATAGGAAGAAAATATTTTATAAGATGGTTATAAGGTTTATAAAATATTTATGAATGTGTTTATAAGCAAGTTTTGTATTTTATAAAATAGTATGAGATTTTATGAAAATAATATAGAAGTTGTTTTATTTTTATTAAAAAGATTTAGTAAATAAAAGTAAGTTCAGACTCAGGTAATAATTGAATTACTTACTCAAATATGCATGTACGTATATGTGCAAGAGCAGGTATATGCATATGTGCATTTAAAGTTAAATATTAATCAATACAATTCAAGTATTGTAGTTAAAATCGCTGAATGGTTAGAATTGTTATAATCATTATTAGTTATGCAAATAGTTATATGTGCATATGGAAATATCCATACATGTATATAAACATGTTACAAGCAATCTTGTGTAGCCACAATTACTTTCGTGTGTACGAAGCTACGTGAGAGAATATCGGATTGGGTATTCGCTCTATTGAAGCCCGAAATGTGATTTGGGTTATGTAAGTGCATTTGCTTATGTGTGTGTATTGATGCCTACAAATTAGTGTATTGTCACACACATAGGAATAACATGAAGCAAGATTGGTTAATTGAGTTCAATTTGGCATGTTAGAGGAGGCTGGGTCAAAAGAATCACCTTCGGAACTCTACGCATAAAAAAGTGGATTTTGTATCGAAATCGGTTTTCGAACACATAAGGAACCGCTTCTAAATCATTAATTAATAATATTCCAGAAAAGTTCAATGGGATGAAGGCAGGCTTCGGATGTTAGGAGGGTCATCAGGCAAAGCAACAGAGAAGGCAAGGCTCGAACCAACGACTTGGAGGTTACCTAGCCAGGGCTTACTGCCTAGGCTTGGTGCCATTTCGTTGGGGATTTTTCCTCGGCTTCAAGTACGGGCTTGCATGATATCGGTCTCATATTAGTGGCAATACATATTGTTGGTCTTTTAGTAGTGACCATCCATATAGACAGACGATGGCGAGATACTGGTCATCATTTACGATAGGCACATTTTATTACATGACATTATATTTTGACATATATTTATGTGGTATTAGTGTTCCTTTGTAGTCCTGATGGTGTATTATACGGATGACTGTTGTTTTCTTTCATTGAGACATTATGCAAATTTTCTAAGAAATCCTTGATGTCCTAGAGGGGGATGATGACAATCATCTACTATGGGATCATAAAACAATTATGCTTGCTTGATTGGGTCGATGTGATCCACAATGGTCTTAGGTATATAAAGTAGACTTAAAATCACCAATACTTGCTTCAAATTGTATTGTGGCTCTAATTACTATTGGCACTAGGTTTCAAGTATATAAAGTAGGTCAGATATCACTTATGCTTACTTTAGAGGGTATGGTGAGACCTACATGAGACTTCTTGAAATCTAAAAAGGAACCATTGGATTACAATTGATATTCGTAGTTGGCTTCACCCATCAGTAATGATGGGTATTGATTTGTATTCCTTAATTATCTTCCATTGTTATGCTGTGCGTGTTATCAGTTGGCTATTTCTGTGGTAGCTACATTTATTACCATTATGTACTTCATGGCAGGCTTATATTATGATCCCTCTACTTTTGGATGTTGGGTTAACTTTATCACAGTATGCTGTTACGTTTCGGTCATATTATATTAGTTGTGCTGACTCGTTAATTATAGGAGAAAAGCATGTTATGTATGATTTCCTTTCTTTTAGATAGGTTTACTTTACTTATTTATGGACAGTTTAGATTACCGCTGAGCTATGATTATGGAGAGGACTGGCCATGCCTTATTATTTCCTGTTATTGTACATAGTTTTAATATATAGTATTTTCAGGTAGTTCCCCTTATGCCAAGCTTTATGTTTGATCTGTTTTTTTCTTCTTTGTCTGCTTATGTCATGACAACTCTTGGTACTTTATTGAGAATTTTGGGAGTCAGGTGCTTTTGGGGATATGCTTGAGGACAACTAGAGCATTTTGTGGAGACGAGGTCGATAATTCATATATGTACGTGATGTTGTAGTAGTACATGATAGATGTTATTTACATATGAGACTTATTGTATTAGATGTTCTATTCTGACTTTCTGTATTGATATTTACTTATAAGTTACTTTCGCTAGTGCAATCTTATATATATATAGTAATCATGTACTACTCATGTATATTCAATATATTATATATTATTATTCTGCTACGAGATTCCGTCGTTATGCCTTAGTATAATGTTTATTTTAAGCTCCTAATAATCTTTCTTTTATGTTATTTGGAAGTCAAACGTTTTCATTTAGTATTGGCTTTAGGATATTACAAAGAGTGTGTTGTTACAGTTGGTATTAGAGCCTAGGCTCAACATTTAAACCATTTATACCTATTTAAGTTAATCAATCTGGTAAAAGGAGATATGTAGAGAGAGTGTACTTACATTTTTCTACAATATTATACTATATAGCCAACTTGTCTTCTGGACTTGATTTGTTTCGATTGTTGGATGATTAGGTATCTTCATTAGGCTTCCAATTGGGACAAACAGAGTGCATAAGCGACTGTGGATGTAACACCCCCCTACTTAGAGGCCCAAAACTAATGGCTATGGATGTTGCAGTCATCCATAGTTATTAATCCTTGGCGACCAAATATGGTGGTGTTAGATTCATTGATACAAAAAAACACATGATTATGAAAAGATTTTAAACTTCAAACAAAATCATTTTTATTTCAAAATATTTTCAATTCATTATATAATCCCAAACTCGCAAATCACATCCATAGAAAATATATTTATTAAAACATACGCCAAGAGCGACATATGAAGCTTCCACCTAGGTTGATCAGAGTATATACATGCAATATAACAACTTTTCCATTACAAATAACACAGTGGAGTCAAAAAAAAGAGAACTCTAAATTGCTATCATGCCTCCTACACGTCTTTGGAAGCTTATTTGACTTAAGAGGTACCTGAAAACCTCAACTCTCAAACTACTCAAAATCGACTGAGCACCCAAGAGTTTAAGTGGAAAACATAAATTTTGAGTCAGACATAGTGCTTCTGCATAAGCGGACGAGTAAACCTTGTTTAGTTCTTCTTAAATTAAACTTTCCTCTAACTAAACTGCCACGTGTCAACACCTGATTGGTTGTCTTCACTTTTTCAAATTCTTTACCAAAGTAAATGCCGCTAATTTTAGATGTAAACCATGGTTAAGTTAATTGATTATGCCCTTCCATTAAGAAAATCCAATTTTGCGAAGAAGTCCCTCTTTTAAAATAATTTAATTTGCATAGCAAATCACTTTGGAAAAGTCCCTAAAATTTCAGAAATTCACCTTAACATTATATCTAACATATCAAAATCCCAAACCCAAATTCTCCATATATTTTCCCAAATAAATTTATAAACCCAAATAACCATATTTTCCTTTGAAAATTCATAATAATCTTTTCATAGTTTAAAAAATTATCAAAATTGAGACACAACTCTAAAATCATGTTTATCATAACATAAAATTTTCCCATGGTATTTAAACATCCTTAAATCTCGGTTTTGCCCTATAACCGTGCGTACCTCTTTTGAACAGTCTTGTTTAAACCATGTAAATTAAAAATCAAGATATCATCATCCAATATGTCACAAACATGAATTTACCTTTAAATTCGAAATTATATGATTCTAAACAAAGTACAGATGGAATTATTATTCATCTTGATCTAGACACGGAGATTAGATTGAGATTGATTTCTCTTAAGCTTGATTCTCTAACTTTTAATTTATACTCCTCTTGTTCTCTTAACGGTCGGCCTTCCTTCTTGCATTTAATTTTTAAAATGACGTGAATGGGTAGTGTATTGGTCGGAACAAAAATATATAAGGGTAGGGGTTATGGGCGGCAATCATAATATACCCTTATGTAATTTAATTAACCAAAAACTCATTCTTAACGCCATTAATTTTATATTAGGCTCGACCTTAATTAAATTATTTCAAGTCTCAATCCCCTTATCACTTAATGTTTATATTATTCTATTTAATTTATCTAATTAAATATCCTGAATAATGGTATCAAAAATTAGGGGTGTTATAGGCTCCCCTCCTTGATGAATTTCGTCTTTGAAATTCGGTAAGGACTAAATACTAAATATAGCAATCATCAGTAACGACTCCTAACAACCATACTAGTCTACCTAACTAGGAGTTATCTATATAAATATAATATAGACATAGCATCAAAGCAGATCAGGATAAGTATCACGAATCATGTCCTCTGTCTCCCAAGTACAGTCCTTCTCGTTGTCGCTCCACTGAACTTTCACCAACTTGACTGTCTTGTTCCTCAATCTTTTCTCATTTCTCTCTACAACTCGAACTGGTTGTCTAGCAAAATTCAAATGAGACACTACTATTAGATCTTCCAACCCTGTCGGAGGAATAGTGGATTATGGATTATGCACATACTTGCGAAGATGAGACACATGAAATACATTATGGACACCTGCCATATTGCTCAGCAACTCAACTCTGTATGCAAGCTTTCCAATCCTCTCTATAATCTAAAATGGACCAATATATCTCGGGGATGTCTTTTCAAATTTCCCAAATCGTACCACGCTCTTCATCGGTGATATCTTAATGAAAACCCTGTCTCCAACTGAGAACTTTAGGTCCTTACGCAATTTATCTGTGTAACTCTTCGGTCGGATTGAGCTACCTTCTTCCATTCTCGGATCAACTTAATTTTATCTGACTCCTCCCTTACCAAATCTATACCTAAGACTAATCTGTCTTCAGTCTCCAATCAACATGCAGGGGATTTGCATAGCCTTTCATACAAAGCTTCAAAAGGCGCCATTCCTATACTAGTCTGGTAACTATTATTATAGGAAAACTCAACTAAATGCAGGTGGTCCTTCCAAGATCTACCAAAGTCTAACACACAAGCTTTTAACAAATCCTCGAGCACCTTATTGACTCTCTCTGTCTGCCCATCTGTTTATGGGTGATATGCGGTACTCATCTTAAGCTTAGTTCCTAGCATCTCCTGTAGACTCTTCCAGAATTCACTAGTAAATAAAGCATCTCTGTAGCTTACTATGCTACTAGGAACTTCATGAAGTCTAACTATGTTCTTCATGAACAACTTCACCAAAACAAATGCCATCATGGTCAACTTTACTGGAATGAATGGGCACTCTTGGTCAATCTATCCACTATAACTTATATACTCTCATTTCCTCCGCTTGACCTTGACAACCCCTCAATAAAATCCATGGATAGCGAATCCCATTTCCACACTGGAATCTCTAAATGCTGAAACAACCCACTTGGCTTCTGATGTTTGGCTTTCACTTGTTGATAATTTACACATTTCCCAACCCACTAGCCAACATCCCTCTTCATTCCTTCCAAATAGAAGCTCCTCTTTATATCTTGATACATCTTGGTCCCTCCAGGATGAATCGTAAACTTGGATTGATGACATTCCTCAAGAATTCTTTCCTCATTATCTACATCTAGAACACATAACAGTCCCTTCTTTCTCAACCATCCTCTCTGATCAAGACAAAAATCTTTCAAATCATTGACCTCGGTTCCAACCTCAAGCCTTCCGATCCTCTCGGCTAACAATCGATCCTCCTTCTGTTTAGAAGCATTTCTCTCGATCAACACTGGTCGAACTTCTAAATAGGACAACATGGCAGTACTCTGACTAGAACTAGTAGTCGATCTTAACTGCACACCACAACTGGTCAAAACTTCTAGATCCTTCCATTCTACCAACATAGCCAACATCATATTCTGTTGTCTTCTGCTAAGAGCATCCGCTACCTTATTACCTTTCCTAGGAGTATACTCTATACCAAAACGATAAGCAGCCAAAAATTCCAGCCACCTCTATTGTCTCATATTGAACACTTTCTGAGAGAATAATTATTTTAAAGACTTATGATCGCTATATAACTATAATCTCTCCCCCAAGAGATAATGCCTCCAAATCTTCAAGGCAAAAATCATCGCGGCTAACTCCAAATCATGGGTAGGATATATTGCTTCGTGCGGTCTAAGCTGCCTAGATGCATAAGTAATGACTTTGCCTTTCTGCATCAACACTGCTCCCAATCCAGTCCCACATGCATCAGTATATACTACCAACCCTTGGTTTTCATGTGGAACTACTAAAATTGGAGCATTGGTCAACTAATGCTTTAACTTAAGGAATGCTTCCTCATATTTGTCGGACCAAACAAACTTCACTACCTTCCCGTAAGCTTAGTCAAAGGCGCTGCTATCCGTGAGAAATCCTTAATAAATATTCGATAATAGCCAGCAAGTCTAAGAAAACTTTTGATCTCGGTCGACATCTCTGGTCTCTTCCAATTGTTCACAGCTTCGATCTTATCTGGGTCAGCTGACAATCCTTTCTTTAAAGCTTCATAACTAAGAAACTTAACATCTTTCTTTCAAAAATGACACTTGAAATTTTTTGTCTTTAGCTGATTCCGCCTCAGCGTCTCTAGCACTACTCTAAAATGATCTTCATGCTCTCTTTCATTCTTAGAGTATACCAAAATATCTTCTATAAACACTAACACGAATCTATCTAAATACTCTCGTAAGACCCGGTTCATCAAATCCATAAAGAAAGTTGGTGCATTTGTCAATCTGAATGGCATTACTAACCATTCATACGAACCATATCTAGTCTAACCTGTTGTCTAAGGAATGCTATCCTCTACCACTCTCAACTGATGGAATCCTGTCACCAAGTCCAACCGGGAAAACGCTCTACCTCCACTCAACTGATCAAAACGATCATCTATCCTCGATAGAGGGTACTTATTCTTTATTGTCCTTTCATTCAACTTGCGATAGTCGATACACATTATTAATGATCTGTCTAGTTTCTTCATGAATATCGCAGCCGCTCCCCATGGCGAACTGCTTGGTTTAATAAAATTCCTTTCTTCTAGATCCACAAGCTTCACCTTCAATTCTTTCATCTCGGTCTGTGTCATCTTGCTTGGTGGTCTACTCATAGGTTCAACTTCTGGCACAAGATCTATCCAAAACTCAACAATTCATTTTGGTGGAAGTCCTGTGACTAGTTCAAAGGCATCTGCAAACTCTCTTGCTATTCGAACCTGACTTAACTATTCTCCCACTTCCATTGCGCTTAATAAAGCACAACTACTCTTGTCAAAATTTTCTACTGGGAATATAATTCGGTTATAACTATCAGGGTGTCTCAAAGATATCTCCCCAACTTGGAAAAATATCCTTGCCTCATACCTCCTCAACCAATCCATACCCAAAATAATTCTGAAATCACCGAAATCTTAAACATATAAACTGCATGCAAACTTACAACCTAACAAATCAAGTTCCAACTGGTTACATCTTATACCCAGGGTTGCATACCCTCATATTGGATTCGCAACCCTTAAGGAAGTAACAAGGTATGTGAGTTCTAAGCATAATTTTTTAACCAAACACTGGGATATAAGTGACTGTGATGCATCGGTATCAAAAGGTATCCTTAATGGTGTACTCTGAATCGAAAACGTACCTTCCATCACAATCTTTCCTTTATTAGCCGCAGTATGCTTAGCCGATGATCCAATAGCAAAAACTTTCCCCTTGTCCGCACTGACTGGCTCTGGACACTAGTTCTTGTAACATCCAACTTGATCACAATTAAATCATTTCACATTCTTCTTGTCTGCAACCTTCTTTCCTTTCCTCACCGGCATTCACTTGCATAATGGCCCTCCTTGTCGCATTTATAGCATACGAAATCAGCCTTTGCCTTCTTGGCAACATCCCTTTTTGGGTTCCCTTCTTTTTAAAGAACTTCCTCTTCTTTTCCAAAGGACCCTGGGATTCAACTGGCTTTTCTCTAGAAGAAACAAATAAGCATCTCTTCATGAAAAATGGCCTCCAATCCACCACACTACAAGATTCTCGGATATAGGTCGTGGTCATTCTAGCAAGCTCAGGTCTCAGCCCTTGAATGAACCTCTCATTCCTTCTGATGTTAGTGTCAACCATAGCATATCCATATCGAGACAGCTCATCAAACTTAGCTGTGTACTCCACCACTGACATCTCTCCTTGAACAAGATCCATCAACTTCCTCATCAATGCCGACTTAGCAACCTCAGACAGAAATCTCTGCTCAAACATCTTTCTAAAATTAGCCCATGTCAGCTCTTCCTTCAGAACTCTGGTAGTCACACTATTCCACCAGTAAAGCACTGCCCCTTGCAACTGGGCTGGCCTCCTCTTTTTCCCATCATCCAAGCCTAGATCAGTACATATCCTTTCACGGTGCAAAAGAAAATTCTCATCTTCAACAGCATCATCTGTTCCAACAAATGGCTTTCCATCCAAACTGGTGTAGTCTATGCTCAACTTAGCATAGTTCTTCCCAACTGGATCCACATGATTAGCTCCTCCAACATTACCAACAGCTCCAACTTGCAAAAGATTGGCTAACAACTGATACTCCATCTGTGCATCTACTGGTGGATTTCCAACACCTACATTGGCTTCAGCACTTGGATTAGCATTAGCCTTTCGACCTTGGTTCCTCCTGGTATTAGATCGAGTATTTCCATTGGTTCTGGTACTTCCCCCACCAAGATTTCCTCTTCCGTTTGCTTCCATATCCTCTTTCTCGTAAATCTGCATACTAGCCTTAGTAAGATACAAAAGAATGGTCTTAGAGAGAGGGAAACACGTACTTATATATACACATCAAATACAAGTACGTTGCTTTAGCGTTAACCCAAACCCAAAATCATATTTTCAAATTTATTGGATTATGTTTCAAAAAAATTTAGGTTTAACATTCTTTTAAAGTTTCATAAACCTATGGTATGATACCAACTTGTAAATCCCCCTACTTGGAGGCCCAAACTAGCGGCTGCGGATGCTGCAGTCATCTATAGTTATTAAACCTCAACGGCCAAATACGGGGGTGTTAGATTCATTGATACATAGAAACACATGATTACGGAAAGATTTTAAACTTCAAAAAAAATCACATTTCATTTCAAAATATTTTCAATTTATTACATAATCCCATATTTGCAAATCATGTTTAGAGAAAAAAAAAATATTACAACATACGCCAAGAACGACATATGAAGATGGCCCCTTGGATAATCAGAGTATATACAAGCAATATAACAATTTTTCCATTACAAACAACACAGTGGAATCGAAAGAAAGAGAACTCTAAATAATTGTCATGCCTCCTGCACGTCTCCGGAAGCCTATTCGTCTTAAGAGGTACCTGAAAACCTCAACTCTCAGACTACTCAAAATCAATTGAGTACCCGAGAGTTTAAAGGGAAAACATAAACTTCGAGTAAGACATAAAGCCAAGTATGAATAATGATATACCATCTCAAATCATTTAGATATCTAGTGAGACCATGCCGCTTAGCGGAATGAGTTTTCCCCTCACTAGTATCTCAAAACCTTTATAAAACCATATACCGTGCTCCTGCATCCACAATAGTTAAAACAATTCAAAACAGTAGGATATGATGATATGCAAAACAAATGAATCAATTCTAGATTACACATCCCCATTCATTTTAGACTATCTGTCTCAATTATAGTTTCTAGGATTACTATTAACCTATTAGTTTTCATGGGCTAACTAATAACCGGTTAAACATTTAAGGAATCCATGTCCAACTTCATAGTTTTAATGGGATCACCAAGAACCTACTGGAAACTCCAATATCGTATTCTTATCCTAGTTTTCATGGGTTGACTAGGAACCTATTGGTGACCCCAATATCCTTTTTTCTTACCCTAGTTTTCTTGCGCTGACTAGAAACCTTTTGACATCTGTCAATATTTCATCTGGATATAATTCTCATGGGCTAACTATACACCTACTGGCCCCTACCAGTATGAAATCATAGTTTTCATGGGCTTTCTATGAACCTGTGTTTTTGACATCTTCCTTTATACATAGTATTCATGAGCTAACTATGAACCTATTGGCCCTTGCCAATATTTTTTCCTATACACGGTTTTCATGGGCTTACTGAGAACTTATTGGCCCCTTCCAATATCTTTCTTTTATATTTTAGCATTATATAGTCTGGTCTTTCTGACCTTCGAGATGCAGTTCTACTCATTCACGAATTTAATCATTTTATATTCTCTACTGGGTTAACCTAATTGATTCTTCTACCCCTTATCCCCAAAATACAGTTTTGGTTCCATTTTAGAGTGAATATATTTATATTTGAAGAAGCAAACATAACAACATAGTAATACCACTCCTATGGGTTTAATATATAACATGGTTAATCCCTTTAACCTATTACTTTATTATCAAAGAAATTTTCTTCTTAAAAACATTACAAAACTCCTTCAATTTAGCCATGGGTTTTTTCTTTTTAAAAATAGAGTTTGGATTATAAAACCTTTCGATACCTTCGAAACCTAGCTTTGGACTTCATAAGATGACCTCCTTTGAAAGAATTCAAAATATTAAGCTCCTTCCTTTTTATACTTTAAAATCTACCTTTCAAAAACTTTCGATTATATTAAAGTATTAGCATTTAACTTTAGAAGCTTAGCTTCGAAATCAGTTGAAAGTACACCTTTTGACACCATTGGAAGAAAGCCTTCCAAAATCATTGAAAGTCTCCCTTTCAAAAGCATTGGGCTTATACTTAAAACATTATTTGGGTCAAAGTGAATATAGGCAAAAGCAATTCTTTCAAAACAATCCTTTTTCATACTTAAAAATATTTGAGAAACATGATGGTGTCTGCACCATCTCTTTCGAAAGCATAAAACATCTAGGTAAAATAAAGGAAGGTTCGCGTCGAAACCCCTTTTTAAACCATTTCCTTCAAAACCCTAACCCCTTTCGAAAGCTATTGGAAGTCGCTTGAGCTTATAAAACAAAGTACCCTTTCGACACCATTGATATATTCAACACCATCGAAATGCTAAACCACGACAGTATGGTTTCGACTAGGTCAGAACCCCTTCTTTCATAACATTCTTTCATAAGTAAAAGCAGCCCGATCGAAAGCAATCTTAAGTTAATGGTAACCCATTCGAAACCTTTTAAAACCTCTTTCGAAACCATATGCTTCGACCCCGTTTAAGGCTAAAATAAAAACAAAGGCGGGCGCTTTTCTTTTAAAAACAAACCAAGATTTCGACTCCTTAGGAAGCTATGCTTTCGACACCTTACCTTTTGCCTTCCTCCAATCCACTGCGTACCATCTTTGTGATACCTTGTTTATTGGTTTCATCTTAGTAGGTTCCGACAAGGATGAAGGCGAAAGCTTCTGTGTCGAAAGGTGCTTTCTAACGTAGGCGGAACCAATTTTCTGAGTAAACCTGGTTTAGTTCTTCTTAAAGTAAACTTTTCTCTAACTAACCTGCCATGTGTCAATACCAGATTGGTTGTCTTAACTTTTTCAAATTCTTTACCAAAGTAACTGCCACTAATTTTAGATCTAAACCTTGGTTAAGTTAATCAATTAAGCCCTTCCATTAAGCAAAACCTATTTTGCAACAAAGTCCTTCTTCTAAAATAATTTAATCTGCATATCAAATGACTTTGGAAAAATCTCCAAAAATTCAATAAATTCACTTTAATTATGTTATATAACATATCAAAATTATAGACCCAAATTCTCCATATATTTTCCAAAATAAATTTATAAACCCAAATAACCATATTTTCCTTTGAAAATCCATAATAATCTTTCCATAGCTTGAAAAAATTTCAAATTTGAAAGCCAACTCCAAATTCATGTTTCTCATAACATAAAATTTTCCCATGGCATTTCAACATTATTAATTCTCGGTTTTGCCCTAAAACCGTGCATTTTAAACAATCTTGTTTAAACCATGTTAATTAAAAATCAAGCATATCATCATCAAATATATCATAAAAATGAACTTACCTTTAAATCCAAAAATATATGATTCAAAACAAAATAGAGATGGAGTTATTATTCTTGATCTAGATAAGGAGATTGGATTGAGATTGATTTCCCTAAGCTTGATTCTCTAACTTTTAAATTGTTTTCCTCTTGTTCTCTTAATGGCCGGCTTTCCTTCTTGCGTTTAATTTTTAAAATGATGTGAATGGGTAGTGAATTGGTAGGAACGAAAATATCTAAGGGTAGGGGTTATGGGCAGCAATTCCTAATATACACTTATGTAATTTAATTAACCAAAAACTCATTCTTAAGCCCATTAATTTTATATCAGGCTCGGCCTTAATTAAATTATTTCAAGTCTTAATTCCCCTATCACTTAACACTTACACTATTCTATTTAATTTATCCAATTAAATCGCTTGAATAATGTTATCAAAAATTAGGTTGTTACAGTAGATGGGCCGTCTGTGATGCTTGATTAGTTTAAAGACTATTTAGCTACCATAAGGAATGTTCTATTACTCGTGATTATTTCCAGCAGATGCAGTTGGAATTATAAGAGGTATGACCTAAGGCATACCAGTATTTCGGGCTCAACCAGCTTTAGACTCTTTGGATCATTGTCATAATTTCCTTAGCCTTGGAATGAGTCCATATTCGAGTCTTATGGCTTTTTTTGAGACACGGCCTTGGACTCGTTCATGAGAGGGCTTCCAACGATATAAGTCTAGAGAATGTCCTGTTAATCGATGGAAATTTTGTCAAATTAGAAAACCGTCGAAAAATTTCAAAATTAAAACATACCGCAAGCGCACAGCGTACTATTGAACTACGTGGCGAGTAAGGGTCGACCTGTAGGGAATTGATGATTTTAAAATTTTCTATTCAATCAAATTATCCAAAATTGAAAGTGTGATTAGCTAGAAATGTAAGAAACTAACAAAAACCAGCAAAAGAAAAATAGATAAAAATATGAGAGTTAAATGATAATTTAGTGATAGATCCACTCTCTAGATCATATAATTCAACAAGAATGAAATTATGATCTCTTTTTTGGTCATAAGTGAGTTCAAATGATGTGTTTATCATATGGCTCATTTGTGCTATTAATTAGCTCTACATAAGCCATCAAACTATAACACAACATATACCAACTCTCATGAAAATGACAACATAGTTGAAAATGAAATCTATGTTAAGTATGGCCTATTAACTATTAATTAGAAATATAGACCATCAAATTTGCATTTCAAATCACTTTCTTATGCCATAATCATATTTTGAATGAGGCATTTATATTAGTGATTGTTTAAGCATAGCCTATTTGGTGTCAACAATATAGGATATCAAATTTCAAAACAAAAACAACAAATTAAACCACTTCAAACATTGTCATTAAGCACAAAAGAGAGCTATAATTATCAAAATGTTGAAGTTATATGATTAGAGGCTTCATTACCCCTAAATTGAAGGGATTGGCCTCTCATATTTGTTATCAGAACAAAAAATATAGCTTGCAACATGAAAGAAAAAGAAAAGAAAAGGAAAATGAAAGCTAATGTAAAAGAGAACTACTATTCTACTTGCATGAAAAATAAAAGAAATCTACACTACAACATGGAAGGAAATAAACAAGAAAAGAAGAAAAGAGCATGTGTTTAAAGTTGCATAAAAAGAAATCACATGAAATAAAAATGGCTAGTAGCCAGAAAAAGAAAAGAGAAACTTTCTTTTATTTTGAGCCTAAACAAATAAGAAGGAAGAGAACCTAAAGAAGAGACTAAGTTAGAGAGGTTATATTAAACATAAGGGGTATACACACATGTGTTAAACCCTAATTCATATTTTTGAGGAATGTCCAAAATGCCCTTGGGAAAGTGTAGAGGCCAAGTAATCATTAGCTTCTACTAATCATCATTTAGGTGTATATGAAGTCATTAATTCAATAAGCATGTACATTGGCCTCTAATTTGTAAATTAAAGTGGTGGGTAGGTGGGGTCCTCCATGTTCTTCGCTTTGAATTATTTCCATTTTCATTCCTTTGTATTCATTACATGGATGCATGTGTCTTCATGAAACACTCCTATTTGAGACCAAATTCCTACACAAATATATATAAATTTCCAATTAATTTTTCTCAAAGAAATATATGTACACAAATGACTGTTTTGCCCCTATATGATGATGAATATGTGACAATTTGAAAATAATTTGAATTTTTTTTAAACAAGTTAAAATACCCAATATGATCATTTATTCAATTTAAATAGTTTAAATATGGTGGTAAAAATATGCACATTTACATGCACATCAAATACCCCTACACTTATTTTTTAATTCGTCCTCGAATAAAGAAAACTAAGATAAATTCGTTTTCGTAGGGAGCACGATTGCATGAGCATATGCAACAAGCCGTTAAACCTCTGGGTGTCCCCAGTAGGATGAGTGTTGTCTCGTGAGATTTTTCAGCGGCTACTACCCACAAAATCCAAATACAGGATGAGAATATTTACAAAATGCAAGATTTATTTACAAAGAGATGAATGCGTGTTTTGAAAATATTTACAATGAAGGATTCACTTTTAAATCGACACACATAAGTTAAGTATAGGTTTCGGTCATTATCTTGAAATTTAAGTCATTTATTCGTCAAAGTTTCCAATAAAGACGAAGTTGTCATAACAAATAGGCTATAGTTTAACTCGTTATTTCGGTTGGTAACAAAGTGTAATTATGAAAAGGATCCTTAGTTGATTATCAAAATTTGTCAAAGTGGTATATTCATTTCTTTTCAATAACAAATCAAATCAACTAAGTAAAAATAGTGCTAGGATTTCAATTGCTTGCTCTCTCATTATTTGCAAGAAAAATTACACACTTAGCTCAGGTAAACTGAGGCCAGATGTACCACCCATACACTACCTTTCGGGCTTGTGTGAGGCGAGTACAGAGCATGGCGAGTGCACACACTTTCGTGCATACACCTATCAACCGTATGTGGTTTTTATTAAGTCTATTTGTTTTTTTTATTTTTTTATACGTGTTCCATCATGCATAACCATGACTTTTAAATGAGTATGAAACCACATAATCAAAGATTCCAAGTAATTCATCCATGCATAACCGTGAGGACTTTTAAATGAGAGCGAGTACTTTGGATGTTGTTATTATTATTTTTAAGAGAGAGAGAGAGTTTTGCAAAATCATCTTAGCACCATTTAACTTAGAAGACAAAAAATGTTATATCTTTACTTTAAATCAACCACTTTTTAAAACAAAGATTTTCAATTAGGATGTATTTCATAATTAACACGTATGAATCGTCCTATATACTAGTTACACCATTGTTATTTGTAATCAAACTTCATTTCTACTTTACTTTCAAAAATTTCAATTTAATAAGCCAAACCATATATTTATCCTATAATGTTTCTTTAAAAATAAATCAAAAGAAAATTTATTTTTGGGATTTCTTTTTAATTTTTTTTGAGATTTTAAAATAAAAAGCAAAATAAACCGTGAAAATTAAAACAAAAATGAAGATGAGTCACCCCCACACTTGATTTTGACTGTGTCCCCACAATCAACCCAAGTGGAAGGAGAAAAATAAAAACAAAAACTTTATTTAAATGAAAAGATGATTAATTACATGACACCAGAAAGTATGACGTTAAACAGTAAATGAACCGGTCTTTCAAAAACCAATTCATTTGTCTCGCCAAGTATGCGAAACACGGCTTAAGTGCAAAAAACCAAATCGTAAAAGATTTTGGAATCGAATGTGGATTTGGAAAAGTGAATGTCGTTTTATTAAAAATCATACGAGTTGTTTTATTTTCGATGATTTTTGGGGCTGATAAAATAATTAGTTAAAGTCAAGTTTATTTTCACCAAATTGAAATTCAAATTTGTCATTGAAAATTTCTTTAAAACTATTGATTTCAAAATCAAAATGGTGATCTACCCCTTTGGAATTTAACAAATCGTCTTCGGAAACTCCATAAAATTCGTGTTCATTAAAAGTTGTTATTTGAAAATCGTTGATTTGGGTAAAATATTGATTATTGTTTGACTCGTCACATTTTGGGATTTGGTTTTGTTTATCACGTTGTTTCATATATGTTTCAAACAACGAATTCGTGTGATCATCTTAAATTTCGTTCATTTGCTCAACAAAATCCACTTTATAGTTATTAGCATAAGGATTTTCACTTTGAAAATTGTTGAGAACAAAGATTTTCAATCGTGACGTGGTTAAAATTATTCTATTGCCAAATTCGTTTGAAAAGTTGTTTTAATTTTCGTTTTGATGTTGAAATTCATTTTGGAGTTTGAAATTGAATTGGCATGGGTTACCATCGAAATCGTTTGAATTTTGAATTGAATTCAAATTTTGAAATCCTTGAAAACTTTGACTCGAGTTATCGTAGAAATACGAATTACACAAATCATTTATCATTTGATTTTGTTGTGCAGAGATTTCAAGTAAAGACGAAATGCTATTTTCAAGATTCGAAGGTTGGTCATCATTTTGAAAACTTTGTTGTTCAAAATTCGAATAGTTTAAAGAATAGTTGTCGTTAAAATATCTATATGAACTTGGAGTGAAATCATATGGATTATATTGATTTTCACAACTATCGTAAAATTCAAGTGTGTGGGGAAACTCGGACATTTTCAAGAATGTTTTTGTTTTTTTTTCTATGAAGGAAAAATATTTACAGATAGAATTTATTTTTCAAGGCGAAAAATTGATTTTTTTTTTGATTTTTCAATTTTTTTTGAAAAGATTCTATATTTTTTTTTTTGGATTTTTGGAATTTTGATCTGAAAATTTTCAAAGGAAAAGGAATAATTACAATTTTTTTAGTTTTGGATTTTGATTTTTTTTTTGTTTTTTTAAATATGCATGAACTAACGCAACTAAACGAATGTAGGGGTTAATTACAAATGATTTATTCTAAGTTAACTCAAAATTGTATAATCACACTTTGTCTTATATAAACAAGATAGTTCTCAACCAGCTAAAGGACATGATTTATCGGTGCACCACGAATCACCGTAGCAATGCAGCCGAAGGTTTAAGTACCTTCATAGGAACAACCACTATAATATTTACGAATCACCGGAATATTTATAAATGGTTATTACTCTGCCGTAGCCTAGACACCAAGAAATTAAAATGTTCAAAGAAGACAACTTGTTAATATACAATTAAGAGTTGTCTAACCGTTATTATTAACAACTAATATGAAATGCATAACTGAAAATTAATAAGTGAATTAACGATGCAACTACGAATGAATTTTTTTTTGGTTTTTGAATTTTTTTATGCAAATGCGAGCAAACAACAATGCAAGCTAAATAAAAATAATAGATATGGCAAGCAAGCAATTTTATTATTTTTTTGGATAGTAGTTGAGTGAAGCAAGCAACTTTTTCAATCTTCTTTGGCAACCTGAAATTAAAAACAAGATATATATACAATTTTTTTTAAATGAAACTTAAACAAAACAAAAGGAAAATAAATACAAAGTTAAAGAGAAGGATGGAACTTTAAACAATAATAAAATAAAATAGAATAGAATGAGACTCAACTCAATATTATCCAAATCAAACTAAAGCAATCTTTTTATGTATTTTTTATGGTTTTTTTTAAAGGATGAAACTCAAATGGATTTAAAAGAAGATAACACAAAAACAAACTCACAATTCAAAATAATAATAAAAAATAAAGCCCCGCCCAATCGTTCAATACACACAGTAAACCAAGAAAAACACAAGGCAAAACAAATCAAAACTGCCAAACAAACTCAAATTGTCAAACTTATTCGTCCCCAAACAAGCTAAATTCTCAAAGAAAACGAATCGAAATTCCCACAGGCACTAAAATTGCTTGCTGATGCGACTTTGAAGTTCGAGTTTTTTGGTCAAGTGATTGGCGATTTGGACTTCGATTCTGGTTGCGTAGGGTGTTCTCGAGATTGGAGGAACGGAGTTCGATTGCTCACGTTTGGGGATTTTCAGTTCGTAGTTCGTGGATGAAGGTATTGGAAATAATTTTGGTTGCTGGTGGTAGGTCGAGTTATTCGAGGAGGTGGATTTGTTGTGGTCAAGGTGAGGCTGAAGTCGCAAGGCGAATTGGCGATCCGTGGTTAATGGTCGTTCAATTGAAACACGATGAAAAATTGATGCGTGAAAGAAGAAGTTGTTGAAGTACGGTTGTGGGATGGTGAAGAAAAGGAATCAGGTGATTCAGTAATGGGCAGGGTTTGTAGGGTGGTCAGAGATGGTATTTGATGGTGACGATGGACTGTAAGGTAACAGCAGTTGTATGGGTATGACCGTTTAGGTGACAGGAGGATGAGAGTGTTGAAATGTAGGGGAAGTTGTATGAGGAAGACAGTTGAAGTGTTTGGTATATGCAGTGAAATGGGAAGCTCCGTGTCAGTTTGTTTGGAACAATTGTGATGTGATGTCGGGGGGTAGCGAACTGTGTGCGGGCAAAAGCAAGTAGAAGGCACAGTGATGTAAACGTAGTGGTAAACACAGTGATGTCAGGTGCATGTCGGGGGATAGGTAACTTGTGCACTTGTAAAGAGGATGGTTTATATTTCTATTTTATTGAACTTGGATATGCTATGTTGACATCTCAAATAGGTATGCTTATTCCATTGTAAACATAAGCTATTTGTTCATTTGCTTAAGTGGTTTTGATAATGATAGTTAAGCTAGAATCAAAATTTGATGGTCTATGTTACTAATTAATAGTAAATATATCATACTCAAAATAGATTTTATTTTTAATTTCATGTCATGATCATGAGGGTTGATAAGTGGTTTGAATGATGTGTTAAATTTTGATCGTTTAAGTTGTGCTAATTAATAGCTCAAATAAACCATACTTATAATAAGCACATTAATCATTTCTACTTGATATTTTTTAAGAGAGGCTACAGATGAATTTTTTTGTTGATTTATGTGAATGATTGGAAGTAGATTTGCCTATAAATTGTTCTTATTATCATAGCTTATTCATCTTTGCTCTAATTTAATTTTTGAATTTTCATTTAGTTTAAAACAAACTTGAAAACTTGGGTTAATTTGTTGAGTATTATTAGAATTTAATTCATTCCCTATGGATCAACCTGTACTCGCATACGTGATACAATTGTACGCCGTGCACTTGTGATATTTAACGACAATATTTTTAATAGCGATTTCCTAATCGATAGAAAATCCGTCATTTTAACAAGTTTTAGGCGCCGTTGTCGAGCAATAGCGATTTAATTTTAGTTCTACTCTTTGAATTATTTTTGTTTTATTTTATTGTGTGTTTAATTTGTGTTTTGTTTTTCTTAAAAAAAAGAAATATGTATATGTATGTATGTATGTCTATATGTGTGTGTATTGTGTTTTATGTTTGTTGTGTGATTTTTGCTTTCATTTGAGTGGTGTGTTCTTTGTGGTCCTATTTGCATTTATAATTCTAGTAAAAAAATTTACATACGCATTTTCATTTCGAAACAAAAATAAATTATATATATTTTATTCCATCTACATTTGCATTGCAAATTAATTTTTACAATATTTTTATTTTTTTTATTTTTTACATTTTCCAGCGTAGTTCCCTCACTATCACCTTACAACGCTGCCTCTGCCTCCTCCCTGCTACCTTACAAAACAACCACCAACCTCAAACTTCACTGCTTTCCCTTCTACCATTCACTTTCCCTACACTGCCCACCACTTCCATCCATAAAATTCTTCACCAACACAGCAACTTCTTGGTTAACAACACTGCCAAACTCAAACTTCGCCATCTCCTTTCCTTTGTTAACTGCCATCTTCAAACTTCACCATCTTCAAATCACACTCCACTACCCTTTCTTCCTCCTGCTCCAATCCCGAACATCCTCACCATATCACACAAACTGTCATACTGCCTTACTTCAAACCCTTCTATAACCAATACAATAGTCTATAACTAAACATTTACAATCATTGCCGTCAACACTGCCTTCGCCAAACCATTTCAACAACCCCAAACTGCCTTCATCTCCATAAAAATTAGTTAATTACCACAACTTCACCTTCACAATCAAACCACTGCCTTCTTCATATAACAGCACCACCATCTTCAACTTCCATCAACAGCCCACTGCGTTCGGCATATCTAACCAACCACCCAACAATCAACTTCTTAAACACTTTGCCTTCTCCAATACAGTACAACCAACACTCAATTAACAACCACTTCTTTCTGCAACCAACATCCACCCTTCGACCGTGAAAACCCACCATCATCCTCTGCACTGCATTTCCTTTCTCCATCATCAAAACTTACACTATTCTCCTCCTTCAAATCACCAACATACATCCAAAAAAAAAACTACATCCCCACTTCACTGCTTTACCACGCTCCCTTCTGCATACATCCCTATGCAAGCATTTCTTACATCTACCACTTATATCCCTTGTATCACTTACTACCCAAACAACTCTTTGACAAAACTTGCCTCTGTAACCTGCTCATCCTCTACGGTTACCCTTCAAATAACAACCAGTAACCCAGTGCCATCTTCTTCCTGCACCTTCACCACCTCACTGCAACCACGAATTCCATCAGCTTATCTCCTCCCACTGACCATAACAAGGCTTCAACCACCCTCAAACCACTAATACATCATAGCTTTCTGCTGCCAACATTCATCTTCTCCCCTTGCATAATTCCTCCAACTCCATCCCCAAAATAATCATAGTGAATTACAACTGCATCCCAAACTCCTCACCCAAAACCGCATTGCCTCAATTCCAAACCTGGACCATCAATCCCAAGCCGCAACCTTTCACCGTAAATTCCACTCGACTCCAGCAATTCATCTCTACCAAATCGCCACTCAGGTCCACTGCCAAATTACTCCAAACACACCATCATATCTCAGCAACGTGCATATCATACAGTTTTCCATTTCGACTCCAAACATGTCATCGCCAGCACGACCAAACGACGCGCATCACCCACCTTCGTCTCCTGAAGGAAACCCTGCCGAATTGGAATTTCGATTTCAATTCTGAATTTGGAATTTTGTTTTAGGATCTTTATTTTGGAAATTCTACGAGATAGTTTTAACTGTTAATTTGGGTAATTGTTCGTTTGGTAATTTGCGTGAGTTTGGGATCTTAAATTTGATTGGTGAACTTTATAAATATTTTGGGCCTGTAGTGGGCTTGCGTGAGAAAGTGTTTTCTAATTTACCCTAATTTGTTTAAAAATTTTCTTTTGCTTAACTTTCTTTGTACAATAAAAAAAAAAAAAAAAAATTTTCTATTACTTTCTATCTATCCTTATATATAAAAGAAAAAATGCTCAAAATTTTTCAGGTTGCAAAAGGAGAAGAAAAAGGAATTGCTTGCTCAATAAAGGTGCTGCTCTGCTTGCTTGCTTAATAAAAAAAAATTACCGCTTTAAAATAAATTGCTAATAATTCTACATGCTCTAGTATCGTGCTCTTATCACTTGTTTTTAGTTTTCTTGCATTGTTGGTTGCTTGCATTTTTTAATTTTCAAAAAGAAAAACAAAAATAAATTTCATTCGTAGTTGTATTGTTAAATTTACGTTTATTTTCAGTTTTTCATTCGTACCATGTTATTTATTTTTCTAAAGGCAATACCCAAATTTATATAAGGTAGGGGATTTCATCACCCCTTCCTTGGTCCACAAATTGCATTTCATCATATAATTTGCTAATAATAATGATTAGATTTTGACTTAAGGGAGTCACGAGCTTACCAAGGGCCTAATTGTATCTTGACAAGCTGTATTCTTTGAGCAATTTAATTTCTTGTTATTTAGGCTACAGTAGAAAAATAATCATATATAAATACTATGGTAATTCGTAAATATTATAGCGACTGCTTATTTTACTTAACTAGTTCTTTTTTTAGAAAAAATCCAAAAAATTCTTTTAAAATCTTTTCATTCAAAAAAAGAAAGAAAAAAAATTCAATCAAATCAAAAAAATACAAGCATTTACTTGAGTTAGTTTTTTTAGAAAACCAAAAATCCAAAAACAAAATAATCTTTTCAAAAAAAATGCAAAAACATATAAAAAAAGAAGATTTTTTTTTTTGAAAATCCAAAACAAACAAAACAAAAAACAATCTCCCTTTTGAAAAATAAAACCTTTTAGGTAAATATTTTTCTTTCAAATACATACGCACACACACGCACACATACATAAAATAATTTTTCACTTCATTTTCCAAACCTTGTTTCATTCTCTTAACTCGATTCTCACTTCTTTCTCTCACTGAATTTTTCTTATGCACGAGTGCTTGGACTCATGACACAACAAAAAATCGTTTAACTCGAACAAACGACCCTCCAATGATGGCAAATGAAAATGCCTCTCCAACCCTCGTTGATATAATCTTTCCCGATAGAGTTTCTATTCCTTCTTGTATCACGTTACCTGCCCCAACAGGTAACCATTTTGAAATTCATTTCAATCATATTGCCCTGGTCCCAAAATTTGGTAACTTGAACATGATGACCCATACATTTTCTTTACGAAATTTGAACAAGTATGTGCAACCATTAAACTTCAACAACTTTGTAATGACAGAATCAAACTTCAGTTAATTACATTTGCCCTTACCGATTGCGTTGAAAAATAGTTGTACAGCTTACCATCAAATTCAATCAAAAAATGGGAAGAATTCGTTAAAGTTTCTTAAAAAATTTCTACCCCTTGGAAAAAAACTAAAATCCAAAATGAAATTGTAAATTTCCATCTATTCAAGGATGAACCTTTCGAAAAATATTTAAAAAAAATTAAAGAGCTTTTGATAAAATGCCCACATCATAATTTCAAAAAATGAACTCCTTGCTAAATCTTATATGAAGGACTTGAAAATAGCTCACAAGCCATGCTTGAATCGATGTGCCAAGGAAATTTTCTCGCCCAACATCATGACGATGTATGGCAATTTCTTGAAAACTTGGCCAAAAAGTCATCCTAATGGGAATGTTCCAACGAAAAATCCATTTACTCACGATCCTGTGCACACTCGATAGGATTATCTTTGGCTTTGGAAGCTAAAATCCAGGCAATGACTAATAAATTAAACAACGTTTTCTCATCCAACCAAATGAACCAAGCTTCCCAACCAATGTGTTATAATTGCAATGATCTGAATCACATAGCTAATCAGCGCCCAAATTCGATAGAACAACTCAATGTTTTCAATAAGGTTAAGAATGACCCGTTTTCTCCAACGTACAATTCTGCTTGAAGAAATCATCCTAACTTTCCATGGAACCAAAATAATTCCAACACGAATTTGGTTCGTCGCAATTTTCAATCATTTTCGAATAATGCTTCGAATGCTCACTTTCAACCCAATCATTTTTAACAAAATTTTGCACATGCGTCTCAAAATCAATCGCAACAATCTTTTATTCCCCAAGACGATAAACGGTTGACTTCACTAGAGAAGAGTCCTGAAACTTTGGCTAAAGCAACCACTCAAAGCCTCCAATCAAATAACAATTTTAAAATTTTGTTAACCTCGTACATGCAGAACATGTGTCAGTCGATTGCGAACTTGACATGCAAATGAGTCAATTAGCCACATCCATAAGTAAACGTGAATAGGTACATTCCAAGTTAGCCAGTTTTGAATCCCAGAAATCAAAACATAAATTCGAATCAAGCACATCTTGTTCAAGATAGAAACATAACCCAAACGAATGCTATCACAACTTTGCGTTCCGGTAAACAAATTGATAATCAAGTGGTTAATCCAAACGATTTAACAGAAACTCTTCCTGACACTTCCAAAATGACAAGCAAATCTGAACAAAACATTGAGCCAAACATCGAATCCAATTCCAATCCAATTCTTCTTCTACTCAAATTGGCTAACCTACTGAGTATCGTGTTCCATTTCCACATAGCTTCGACCTAAGAAACGTTCTGACCAAAAGGAAAAGATGTTGGAAATTTTTAAACAAGTGAAAGTTAACATCCTGCTCCTTGATATCGTTCAACAAGTCCCAACTTTCGCTAAGTTTCTTAAGGACTTATGTACCCAAAAACGACACACTCATGTACCCAAGAATGTTTTCTTAGCTGTCGGTCTTGGCGAAGTTTTGTCCCAACAATTCCTGTTAAATATAAAGATCCTGGATGTCCGACGATCTCGTGCACGATAGGAGACAAAATGATTAATAATTGTTTATTCGATTTGGGTACGAGTGTCAATTTGATTCCTTATTCCATTTGCCATCAACTTGGCTTAGGTGAACTAAAATCGACGAAAGTAGCTCTTTAATTTTTCGATCGTTTGATAAAGAAATCTGTGGGAGAGATCGAGGACATACTCATAAAATTTGTAAATTCATATTCCCCATCTATTTCATTGTTTTAGAAATGCAACCCTTGAACAATCCAATGAGTCAAATTCCATTGATTTTAGGGAGACCTTTCTTGGCTACTTTAATTGCTCTTATCAACTGTTGAAATGGTTTGATGAAAATTCTTTTGGAAACATGACTTTGGATCTTAACATTCTTGAAAATCAATCGAATGAACCAGTGACCAAACATTGGAAGTTAGCCCCATTCAAGAAAATTTTGCTAACGAAACAGTTAACCTTAACAACGAGTGCAAGATCGAATATGAACAACCATTTCAAGACTTCCTAACGAGATTGAAAATGCGCTTCCGTTTGAACCCCTCACAGTTGAGTCAGAACTTCAACCGAATTCTCTGATTGAGAAACCCCTTAGGTGGGACCTCAAACCCATTTCCAATCACCTTAAGCACACATACTTAGGTGATAACGAAACGTTTTCCATCATAATATCTTCAACTCTCTCTCTTAATTAAGAAACATCCTTACTTTCAATTCTGTCGAAAAAACAAAGAGGCTATTGGATGGCCGATCACCGATATAAAGGGAATTAGTCCCGCTCTTGTTCAACATCGTATCCATTTATTTAATGATGCCAAGCTTGTCCATGACGCGCAACAAAGGATTAACCCAAAAATGAAGGATGCGATTCGAGACGAAATTCTTAAACTACTTGATAATGGAATCATATACTTAATCTCCAATAGTTCATGGGTTAGCCCAATTCATGTGTGCCTAAAAAGTCTGGACTTACTATTATTAAGAATGACTTTAACAAAGTCATTCCAACTCATACTCAAATGGGTTGGCCTGATTGCGTTGATTATCAAAAATTAATTGCTGCAACACATGAGGATCTCTTCCCTCTTCCTTTCGTTGACCAGATGCTTGAACGATTTACCAGCCATGAATTCTATTACTTTCTTTATGGTTATTCCAGTTATAACCAAATTCCAGTTGCTCCCGAAGATAAAGAGAAACGACTTTCACGTATCCCAATAGCACTTTTGTGTATTGATGTATGCCATTTGGCCTTTGCTAAGCTCCTGCTACATTTCAAAGATGCATTGTCAGCATCCTTTCTAACATGATTGAACTCTTTCTTTAAGTGTTTATGGATGATTTTTCCACCTTTGGAAACTCTTTTTCCGAGTGCTTACACCATTTCGAGTTGGTTCAAAGGGAAAACATCTAATGTTAAATTAGGAAAAATGTCATTTCATGGTCAAACATGGCATTGTATTAAGCATGTCATTTTAAATAAAGGCATTGAGGTAGATAAAGTGAAAGTTGATGTAATTTCAAATCTACCCATTCCCAAATTAGTTAAGGACATTCATTTATTCCTTGGACACGTTGGCTTCTATCGACATTTTGTGAAGGACTTCAGTAAAATTGCTCGATCTCTGACGACTCTTCTTGGAAAAGACATTCCATTCGACTTTAATCTAACTGTATTTCTACTTTCGAATGTCTCAAAAACAAACTCATTTCGGCTCCCAACATTTGCTCACCTAATGGGATCTTCCTTTTGAAATAATATGTGACGTTTCTAACTTTATAATTGGTGTTGTCTTAGGAAAACACATCAATTTTTTTTTCTTCATGTCATCTACTATGCTAATATGACTCTAAACAATGCTCAACTCAATTACAAGATCACTTAAAAAAGCTTCTAGCGGTAGTCTTTGCGCTCGAATAATTTTGACCTTATTTTATTGGCTCACACATTACTGTTAAACTGACCACTCCGCTTTAATATACCTTTTTTCTAAAAATGATGCTAAGCCTCATTTAATCCATTGGATCCTTCTACTATAAGAATTTGACCTTACGATCAAAGGTAAAAATGGATCCGACAATGTCATTGCTGATCATCTGTCGCGTCTTCCAAACGCACCATCTTCTTTACCGATCAACGAGAACTTTCCTGATGAAAAACTCATTTCTTTTCTGTCAATTCTAACATCCCCCTACTTGGTGGTCCAAAACTAACGGCTACGGATGCTACAGTCATCCATAGTTATTAATACTCGGCGACTAAATACAGCGATATTAGTTACATTGCTACTTGGAAACACAAGAATATGAAAAAATTTAAATAGCAAATAAAATCCACATTCCATTTCAAGATATTTCAAATTGATTACATAATCCCAGTTCGCAAACCACGTTTAGATAACATATAATAACCAAAAAGGCCAAGAGCGGCATATAAACATGCCCCCTTGGTTGATCAGAGTATATAGTAAGGCATTAAAATAGTTTTTCCTTTATAACCAAACATATAGTGGAAATAAAATAACTTTAGATAACTATATACCTCCTACATGACTTTGGAAGCTTTATTCATCAAAATAGAAATCCTGAAAACCTTTGATCAAAATTAATTGAAGACCCAAGAGTTTAAGAGGAAAACAAAAAAACTTTGAGCTAGACATAAAGCCTGGTGTGAATAATAATCTACCATATCAAACTATTTTGATATCTGGTGAGACCATGCTGCTTAGCAGAATGGGTTTTCCCCTCACTAGTATCCCAAAACAGTTACAAAACCATATATTGTGCTTCCTGCATCCACAATGGTTATAAACATAGTATTTTAAAATATTATCATGATATGCAAAACAAGTAAATCAAGTCAGGATTACCCATCCTCCATTCGTTCTGACTATCTATCTCAATTATAGTTTCTAGGTTTACTATTAGCCTGTTATATGTTTATGGACTATCTGTCCAATTACTTAGTTTTCATGGGAACACTAAGAACCTATTTGTAACTCCAATATCATATTTCTTATCCTAGTTTTCAAGAGATAACTAGGAACTTATTAGCTGACAACCAATATCTTAATCAGGATATAGTTTTCATTGGCTTATATCAAACTTACTGGCCCCTGTCAGTATAAAATCATAGTTCTCGTGGGGTGACTATGTACCTATTAGCCCCTGCCAATATCATTAAATTAAGGGTTTAGTATCTGTTAAGTTATATTCACTATTGGGTTAAACTAACTGGTTATTCTTCCCTTTTTAAAAATACAGTTATGGGTTACTAACAATGTAAATAATATTTCCAAATCTTTATTTATTCATGCCATGGTTTTTCCTTGAAAATAAGAATGGGTTATTTGTTTTGAGGCTTTAAACATCACTTTCGAAACCCCTGGATGACATCCTTCGAAAGCATACGAATCCTCTTTCTCAAAACTCTTATATAACTTTCGAAACCAATAAGACGTTTCGTCAGTATCAAGAGAAACATTCTTTAAAACATAGGTTTCGAACAAATGAAATATCCTTTCGAAAGCTTTAGGTTTCACTCTTGAAACATCATTTTGGGTCAAGATGGTTGTATATGAAAATATCTCTTTGAAACCAACAAAAGATAGTATGGGGAAAAATTAATGGTGTTGGAGCCATCTAGTTCGAAAGCAAAAGACTTAAAAATCAAAACTTCGAAGGTCTGTGTAACGACCCAAAATTTTAATGGTTTTAATAAAGTAATTAACTGAAATTTTGTGAAATTTTAAATAATAAAATTTTGAATTGAAAATTTAATATTTGTAATACGTCTATTTAGACATGGAAAATGGTAAATTTTCATCAGATGATATGAAAGTTTATTTTATTGTGTAATTCTATTTCAATTTAAATCAGTTAATAACAGTTCAATTTAAAAGTATTCCGAAACCTAAATATATCAACATAAGGAAATTTATTTAGAACATTCTGAATCTGACTACGAAATTCATTTCACGAAATTCGGACGTTTCTAGCTTCGTTTGGATTTTTCCGTACGGAATAGCAACGTATATCGGTGTCTGTATGGGCTTTTGATAGGAATGTCCTGACACAGATATTTCTGTTTCCTCTTGTCCGTCCCATCGCGCTGATCACCATAATATATTTATTTCTATACGTTGAAGTCTGGTACACAGTGGAATTCGTGAAAACGATTCCGTATCGGTACCATACCACTTTTGATGGTCCATTCAAATTTCAAATGGCTGAAATAAATGGCCATTGGCATTTATTATCAGTTGTCACTAATCCGTCATTTCAATGCATTGATGGTTCGCTGCTTTCATTTCAATATATATTTTTATATTCATTTTACGTTCATATTTATTTATTTTGAATGGTTCCATTCCATCTGCTTTAATTAATTTGAAATCAATAGCCGGCTATTTCTATTCCCACATTTTAATACTGTTCATTCTCTTCCTTTATTTATGCCATTTAGAAAATAAAATGTATAAAGTTATAACTTCTACATTTATTAAAATTTTGAATGGTTCATTTGCCTTTTTTCTTATAACCTGTTCCTACGTGCCTAGCTCATTTATCTCCTCCCATCTCCCTTCATAATTTCATTCTGACACTCATCTCACCAACCAAAAGAATATTTTATATATATATATATATATATATATATATATATATATATATGACATGAATTCCACCATCCCTGCGCTAAATGTGCCTGCCACTCGTGCAGCCAACGCCACAACGCCCTCTGCTCCACAGCAGGCCGAGCACGCTTCGCCCGAGCTCCTCTTCTCACGTCGCCATCCAACTCCAATCACATGCACCCAGATCCTCATGCATGCCTTCCCATCCCGCATGCCGCCCTCTCTCTCTCCCATCCATGCGCCATAGCTCCGGCACCTACTTTTCTAGGAGCCTCTTTGTTAAGGTATTATATATAATCTTAGTTTATATAAATATATGCTAGTGATGTCACTTTTGGAATCCGCTGTATATAATATGTATATATATAAAATGTAAGTTATATAAATGTAGCTTATTAAGATTTATATACAAGTAAGATCAGTTTCGATTTTTTTTGTGCTGCTTGTTGCCTGTTGCCTACACTTATGCATTAGCTTGGAAAAATATAAGGTGTACATATATATAAGTTCGGTTCATACATATACATGCTCATGCTAGTTTATTTAGGTTTGTAATATTTCATTCTTTTATTTATATAGGTTATACTAAGTTGTTATAAAAGCAGATGATATACGTGTTTAAAAATATATATTACGTTAGTTTTAATAAAGAAAGTTTATAAAGTACGATATGTATATTGTTATATAAGTAAGTACAACATACGTTAATTTTAAATTTTAATAAAGTAAGTTTATAAAGTACAATGTGGATATTACAGTGTGTTACATTATAAAGGTATTATTATATACTATATATTAGGTCAGAGTGTGTGTATATATATGTGCTGCTAGTATCTTTAGCATTTCTCAGTGGATATATTTTAAGTAAAACAATGATATTGTATTTTGTTGTTTAAAAAGGTGTAAATTTTGTTTGTTATATATATATATATATATATATATATATATATATAATCCATAACATCGATTTTGCAAGTATATTTACCTAATGTCGATATCTCTTTTACATCGCTTGTGTGTGTATATATATTTATGACTGATATATTGTTTACATGATAATGAAATATGTTAATATAGATATTTTAATAACTTATATTTATTAAGGTGTATGTTTGATTCTTAATAAATGTAATGTGTAAATTTGTCGTTTTAGAAAAACATTTAATTGAGTATTTGTATAAGGAAATTTTTAATATAATATACATTTCATTTCAATGACATCAACTGATTCTGATTAGTTCTCATCGATCCCTATTATCAGCTTTGATCATCGAATTTGTGCCAATCTAGCTTTGTTTTGGAATTCTTGCCTGGATTCGTAACTCATCTCATTCTCATACATCTCTAGCCTCGAAAGGTGAGCAATCACTCACGATTAACGTTCTTGTATTTATTAAATTTGATTTCAATTGAAATGACAATTGAAATATGCTGCTGTTAGTTATTTAAATTGTTATATATATGCTATTATCTATAATTGTTCACCTGTGGGATATGACACCATATCATGTTGTTTATATTATACCTGCTATTATTATTGTCATATCTGTTGTCATTCTGCAAGTCCCTGTTAATATAGAATTCACTAAATGATACATACCAGAACGATCTGTAGAATAGGAGAAAATCATTATGGGTTGAAATGATAAACCCAAGCGATTTTCATTTGAATTGAATTTGGAAGTACGGGCTGAAATGATATATACCCGTATATATTTAAACTATGGATTGAAATGATAAATATCTGTATCACTTAACCATAGGATAGAAAGTTTTATACAGACACCGTTGGTCTACATATAAATACTTTGAAATAATTTATATGGTTTTGCAAAGAAATATATGGCTTTAATAGTATTGATTCTTAAAGTATTATATATAAATGTTATTTTATATATATTCAATTTAATTAAGATTGATTTAATTTACATATAATATGTTCAAGTATTTATTATAATTTATATTTCAAAAATAGATTTTTGAAATAATTTGAATAAGTTAAGGTTGAGAAGATAAATATGAATTTATTGAAATAGTATTTAATTAAGAATTTCATTTTAATAAATCGATTTGAAACTCATTGAATTTGAAATTTAAAGATATGATGTTATAACCTGATTTTGATTTAATTAATTTAATGAATATTTCACGTTTAAATAAACTGAAGGAATATTTAGAAAAATGTAATTTAAGGTTATTTAAATGATATTGAATTTATTAGGTGAATATTTTAAGTCTAAATAATAATGAAGTTAAATCAAGATCTATATGAAATTGTTAAATTTAGTTTTGAAAATGTTGAATACTTAAAGCTTTGAGATTTATTGAAATTTAAATGGTTTATTTTGTGGTTCAAATCTATTTGAAATCGATATAATTTGAAATTATTTATTTAGAAACCGAATTGAATTGAATTGATGAATTGAGATTGAATTAAGTTTGAATTTTGGAATTCGAGTTGATTCGAATCGATTTGTGAAATTTGAGGAAATTATAAATACGAACCTTATAAATTATTTAATGTATATACTATTTTAATATTAAACTATTTTAATATAAACTATTTTAACTTATGACTATTTTATATAAACTATTTATTTCATAAACTATTTTATTTCATATATTATTATTAAACTGTTCAAGTGATGGAAGTTATGATTTCAAAGTTATGGTTTTCCAAAGAATTATGATTTCAAAGTGTTTTTGGTTTCGAGAGAGCTGTAACTTTGAAAGTGTTATATTTTGGAAATAGATATATTTGAGATGGAAATGATATTTTGGTTTTGAAGTATAAATTACTTTGAAATGACCACGGTGTTATAATGACATTTAGTTGTTAATAGCGTATATTTCTACATTATATATTGTTCCACGGATCCTAAGAGGATGGTTATCCCAAACATCCTTTGAGTTATTTATATTTCAGTTGATATTTTACTTGAGTTGGATTTATTGATACAAGAATGTTAATCTTGACTCGAGTGTTTTGTGTTTTTCTTTACGCTCGAGTTAGACTGAGTAATACAACATTTGAGACTCACCTTTGGAGTTTGGAGCTTCGCTTGGAGATCCAACTATCGATTCAGCTTTCAGCTTTCTAGTCGATTTGTTCAAAGATGCCATCAGGTTGTATTGAGATATTCTGTTGTATTTTGTTCCAAACTTTGTTATTTATATAGTAGCTTCATGAACTACTATTTATCTATTCCGCTGCGTTATTGTTATATTACTCTGTGTCTGTGATTCTATGATTGATTTATTCACTGTATATGCTGAGTTTTGCCAAATATAAATTAACAATATGGTATTTTGAGAAATTCAAGTCCGATATGTGCGGATGCGAATGGTTGAAAATACCAGGTCGTTGCAGTTGGTATAAGAGTTTTGGGTTTAGGAAAAACTTGGCATATGTAGTAGATTTAATTACAGAATTACTTTCGTTCGTGCTTGAACCTCTTCCTCTTTGATTCAGTTTCCTTTGAATTTTGGAACACTCCTACTTGTTCTGAAATATATTCTTGACTCCCCTATTTGTATTCTTTTGATTCAGGAGCATCCTATAACTCCACTTCGAATGATCTCTATAAAAATCGGTGATCCCACCAATCTTTGAATGATTTGTAAACGGGTGAAACTCCTTTACAATTGGCATTAATTCACAGGAGATTTCTATATCCTCGGTTTAGATGCTGGTATCTCTTGCTATGCCGAAATTCTATCTCTGGCGATCGAATGTCGATTTAACTTAGAATTCCGCGTCGATCATATTCCTGAAGTCACGGTTGACTTGGTTAAAGTCGCCTGCAATTTATATAAGTATATTCATCTTCTATTTTGTAATTTAATTATCTCATCATCGTTCGAGCCTATCTTCGAATCAAAAATTCTGCTTGATTAGAGTTCCTTTAATTTGAATCTCTATCTCTGTTTGAAATCCATTCTTGAATCATCCTTTGAAAAAAACAGGGTTTGTATGTATTTTAGAAATTGTTTTATATACCGAAATTATTATTTTGATAAGTATGGTTATATTCTATATACAAAAGAGAAAATGTTTTCGATAAGGATTATATACCTTTTAAAAATGAGAATTTGAAGTTTCGAATGGATTTGAAATTTTGAAAATTATATAAGAAATTTGATTTACCTAAAAATGATTTATAACTGAAGGATTTTAAACTGGGAACTCGATGAGTTGAATTCCGGTGTTTTGAAATTGGTTTTAAGATTTTGTAAATATATAATAATAAGATTTGAAAAGTATTTTCCGAATAAAAAATGTTTCAAATGACTTTAAATGAGTTCCAATGATTTTGAAGAAATTTCAAAGAAGTTTTCAAGAAAATAGAAGTCCAGAACTCACTTATGTCGCTGGAGAATAATTTCGGTGATGAGTGCACGCATCATCGACATTGATTTTCGAGTTTCAGAGTGAGGGAGAGGCCACTTTAGTAGCTCTGCTATGCGATTGATTTTGCGAAGCCAATTTTGATTTCAAATTTCAAAGTATGATTTGATATTCGAAACATATATATGTATATATATATATATATATATATATATATATATATATATAATGATTTAAAGTAAGCCGGTGTTCAGTCCTCGAGATTCGGATTTGTTTTGGCATGACCCTATATATATTGAAATTAATTTACTGATTGGTTCCTGATTTCCAACTCTTGGATTTGAAATTTGATATCTTCGACAATTTTGAATGCTCGAACACTTCCAAATCGAGGTTTAATTTTCAAAACTAATCGAAAATTATAAATTATTTGATAAAGTATATAAGTTTAGTTTGTATGTTTGAAGCACGAAGTAATATGATTTAAATAAATTTGAGACTATTTTGTTAAGTAAAGGAATAAGACTATTTTGAATTGTACTAATATGAAATTTAGTTTTGAAATGCTTTGAATAAAATTTAGTTTAAATGTTTTTAACTTAGTCACATCTTTTATAGAACCATATATATATATATATATATATATATATATATATAAAATAATTTTCAAAGGGTAAATTGGATCTTTCAAATAGAATAAATAGTTTAAAGGTTTTAAAGGGATGGTTACAAAACTTGGTAATCATTTTGGGTATAATTAATTTTGAGAAAAATATTTGGTTTCGAAAATAGATTGGAATTTAAAACCCAGTATTTATATGATGTTTTTGAAAATGAATTTGTTTGACCTAAATTATGTTGATTTGGAAACTAGGATTATTTTCTAAACCTATTATTTTGGAAGCTTTGAAAATGAAGATATTTAATTTGGAAGAAATAAGTTGGTGAAGTCGTATATGGTTTTGAAACTGAACTGATATTGAAACAAATTGAAATTGAGAACCTTATTTTACTAAATATTTGATTTAGGAGTTATCGAACTTGTATAAAATAGATTTGTATAAGTATGAAGTTGATTCAAAAACTATTGATTTGGAAAGGTACTCAATTTGAAAAGCGAAATCTTATATAATCAAAGTCTATATAAGCATGATTTGATATACTATTGATTTTGGAAAGTATTTGATTTGAAAATGAAATCTTATATATAATGAACTTTATATAAGTATGATATTTGAAATTGATTTGAAGGGTACTATATGATATATATTTTCGAAGTAAAGATATGGAAAGTGCCTTCTGCTTGATATCTGCTTTGTAGCCACACTGCGGATTCATTCTATTGATATTATTCTCTCTGATTTGGGTTTTCCAGATATGATACTCGAGTGTCCTTCAAATTCCATGGCGTTACCCATGGTCGTTTTGGTAGCGTAATCCGCAAGGTAGGGATTTCTTAAAGGGTACAGATGTTTCCTGGAGGATCCAGTCGTAACCATTGTGTATCCGCGGTCTACTAGTTTTGTTGTCGTAGCATAATCCGCAAGGCAGAGATTGCTTAAAGGGTACGGATGTTTCCTGAGGGATCCAGGCATAACCGTTGTGTATCCACGGTCTACAAGTTTTGTTGTTGTAGCCACAAGGCAGAGATTGCTTAAAAGGTACAGATGTTTCCTGGGGGACCTAGGCGTAACCATTGTGTATCTGCGGTCTACGGTTTTGGTTATCATGGAGAAATTCGCAAGGCAGTGATTGCTTAAAAGAACGGATTTTTCCTGGGGGATCCAGGCGTAACCATTTTGTATCTGCGATCCATGATTCGGTTGATTTGTTTGGATTGTACTTTCCATATTAGTTTTTAAAGTTTTTCAGTATTTTCACTAGGTGTTGAAATAGATCTACTAAGTACTTAAACAATTCTAGCTTTGCGCCTGACCAACGCATGACTAGAGTTTGTAAGAACATAGATAAACCTATTAAGACATCAAGTTATAAAAGTATTTTCGAAAGAAAAATTTATTCCGATATAAAAGTATTTTGTTATAAAGGTATTTTATTATAAAAGTATTTCCAACAAAGAAGTTTTGTATTAATATTTGAAATTTAAATTCTTATGGTTCTACATTAATTTTTCATGCCCGATACTATTCTTTTGAATCTACCTTATCTACTCAGCTTTATTTATTCACATATATTATGTTTTCCCAATCTACCTTCTTTTCCTTTTCAATATATCCTTTTAAAATAATGTTTATTTATATACAACATGGTTTAATAGAAAATTATTAGTGTTATAAATATTTTAGAAGTTATTCATTAAATTTGTTTCGCGAAATTCGAACGTTTCTAGCTCCGTTTTGATTTTTCCGTGCGGAATAGCAACGTATATCGGTGTCCGTATGGACTTTTGATAGGGAGGTCCTGACACAGATATTTCTATTTCCTCTTATCCGTCTCATCATGCTGATCACCATGATATATTTATTTCTATATTTTGAAGTCCGTTACACAGTGGAATCTGTCAAAACGATTCCGTATCGGTACCACTTTTGATGTCCATTCAAATTTCAAATGGCCGAAATAAATGGCCATTGGCATTTACTATCAGTTGTTACTACTCTATCATTTCAGTGCATTGATGGTTCACTTTCATTTCAATATATAAATTTTACATTCATTATATGTTCACATTCATTTATTTTGAACGGTTCCATACCATCTGCTTTATTTAATTTGAAATCGATAGCCGGCTATTTCTATTCCCACATTTTAATATTGTTCATTCTCTTCCTTTATTTCTACCATTTAGAAAATAAAACGTATAAAGTTATAACTTCCACATTTATTAAAATTTTGATCGGTTCATTTGCCTTTTTTTTTCTTATAACCTGTTCCTTCGTGGCTAACTCATTTATCTCCTCCCATCTCCCGTCTTAATTTCATTCTGACACTCATCTCACCAACCAAAAGAATATATACAAATATATATGACATGAACTCCACCATCCCTGCACCAAACGTGCTCGCCTCTCGCGCAGCCTAGGGCACAACGTCCTCCTCTCCATAGTAGGCTGAGCTCGCTTCGCCCGAGCTTCTCTTCTCACGTCGCCACGCAACTCCAAGCACATGCACCCAAATCCTGATGCATGCCTTCCCATCCCCGTGTGCCGCCCTCTCTCTCTCCCCCATCCGCACGCCGTAGCTCCGGCACCTACTCATCCAGCCGAGCCTCTTGTTAAGGTATTATATATAATCCTTGTTTATATAAATATATGCTGGTGATGTCAGTTTTGGAACCCTCTTATATAATATATATATATATATATATATTATGTAAGTTATATAAATGTAGCTTATATAGATTTATATACAGGTAAGCTCAATTTCGATTTTTTTGTTACGTGTTGCCTACACTTATGCATTAGCTTGGAAAAATATAAGGCGTACATATATATAAGTTCGGTTCATACGTATATAGGCTTGTGCTAGTTTATTTAGGTTTAAAATATTTCATTTTTTATTTATATAGGTTATACTAAGTTGTTATAAAAGCAGATGATATATGTGTTTAAAAATATATATTGCGTTAGTTTTAATAAAGAAAGTTTACAAAGTACAATATGTATATTGTTATATAAGTAAGTACGACATACGTTAGTTTTAAATTTTAATAAAGTAAGTTTATAAAGTACAATGTGGATATTACAATGTGTTACATTATAAAGCTATTATTATATATTTTATACGTTGGAGTGTATGCATATACATATACATATATATATACATATATATATATATATATATATATATATATATGTCCTGCTAGTATCTCTAGTATTTCTCAATGGATATATCTTAAGTAAAATAATGATATTGTATTTTTTTATTTAAAATGGTGTAAATTTTGTCTATTATATATATATATATATATAATCCATAACATCAAATTTGCAAGTATATTTACCTAATGTCGATATCTCTTTTACATCGCCTGTGTGTGTGTATACATATATATTCATGACTGATATGCTATTTACAGGATAATGAAATATGTTAATATAGATATTTTAATTACTTACATTTATTAAGGTGTATTTTTGATTCTTAACAAATGTAATGTGTAAATTTGTCATTTTAAAAATACATTTAAATTGAGTATTTGTATAAGGAAAATTTTAATATAATATACATTTCATTTCAATGACATCAACTGATTCTGATTAGTTCTCATTGATCCCTATTATTAGCTTTGATCGTCGAATTCGTGCCAATCTAGCTTTGTTTTGGAATTCTTGTCTGGATTGGTAACTCATCTCGTTCTCGTACATCTCTATCCTCGAAAGTTGAGCAATCACTCACGATTAACGTTCTTGTATTTATTAAATTTGATTTCAATTAAAACGACAATTGAAATATGCTGCTTTTAGCTATTTAAATTGTTATATATATGCTATTATCTGTAATTGTTTACCTGTGGGATATGACACCATATCCTATTATTTATATTATATTGTTATTGATAATATATGCCTACTATTATTATTGTCATATCTGTTATCACTCTGCAAGTTCCCTATTAGTATAGAATTCACAATGGGTTGAAATGATACATACCCGGATGATCTGTAGAATAGGAGAAAATCGTTATGGGTTGAAATGATAAACCCAAGCGATTTTCATTTGAACTGAATTTGAGATTGCGGGTTGAAATGATATATACCCGTATACATTTAAACTACAAATTGAAATGATAAATATCCATATCACTTAATCATAGGATAGAAAATTTTATACAGACACCGTTGGTCTATATATAAATACTTTGAAAATAATTTCTTTGGTTTGTAAAGAAATATTATGTTTTAATAAGTATTGATTCTTAAAGTATTATATATAAATGTTATTTTATATGTATTCAATTTAATTAAGATTGACTTAATTAACATATAATATGTTTATGTATTTATTAAAATTTATATTTCAAAAACAGATTTTTGAAATAATTTGAATAAGTTAAGGTTAGGAAGTTAAATTTGAATATATCGAAATAGTATTTAATTACGAATTTAATTTACATAAATCGATTTGAAACTCATTGAATTTGAAATTTAAAGATATGATGTTATAACCTGATTTTGATTTAAATAATTTAATGAATATTTCACGTTAAAATAAATTGAAGGAATATTTAGAAAAATGTAATTCAAGGTTATTTAAATGATATTGAATTTATTAGGTGAATATTTCAAGACTAAATAATAAATCAAGATCTATATGAAATTGTTAAATTTAGTTTTGAAAATGTTGAACATTTAAAGCTTTGAGATTTATTGAAATTTAAATGGTTTATTTTGTAGTTCAAATCTGTATGAAATCGATATAATTTGAAACTGTTTATTTAGTAACTGAACTGAATTGAATTGATGAATTGAGATTGAATTAAGTTTGAATTTTGGAATTCGAGTTGATTCAAATCGATTTGTGAAATTTAAGGAAACTATAAATATTGAACCTTATAAATTATTTAATTTATATACTATTTTAATATAAAACTATTTTAATAAAATCTATTTTAACTTATGACTATTTTTTATAAACTATTTATTCCATTAACTATTTTATTTTATATACTATTATTAAATTGTTCAAGTGGTGGAAGTTATGATTTCAAAGTTATGGTTTTCCAAAGAATTATGATTTCAAAGTGTTTTTGGTTTTGAGAGGGTTGTAACTTTAAAAGCGTTATATTTTGGAAATAAATATATTTGATATGGAAATGATATTTTGGTTTTGAAGTATAAATTATTTAGAAATGACCATGATGTTATAATGACGTTTAGTTGTTAATAGCGTATATTTCTACACTGTAGATAGTTCCACGGATCCTTAGAGGATGGTTATCCCAAACATCCTTTGAGTTATTTATATTCCAGTCGAAATTTCACTTGAGTTGGATTTATTGATATAAGAATGTTAATCCTGACTCGAATGTTTAGTATTTTGCTTTAAGCTCGGGTCAGACTAAATGATTCAACATTTAAGACTCACCTTTGGAGTCTGGAGTTTCGCTTGGAGATCCAACTATCGATTCAGCTTTCAGCTTTCCAGTTCGATTTTTTTAGAGATACCTCAGTTTGTATTGAGATATTATGTTGTATTTTATTTCAAACTCTGTTGTTTATATAGTAGCTTCATGAAGTACTATTTATCTATTCGCTGCATTATTATTATATTACTCTGTATATGTGATTTTGTGATTGATTTATTTACTATATATACCGAGTTTTGCCAAATATAAATTCACAATATGATATTTTGAGCAACTTAAGTCTGACATGTACAGATGCGAATGGTTGAAAATACCAGGTCGTTAGAGTTTGGATCGAAACTCCCTTTCGAATCCATCTCCTTCGAAACCTCAAAACCTTTCGAATCTTTTTTAGAAAAAGGTCAGGTTCAAGGTAAAAACAAGTGCAATCCTTCAAAAACACTACCGGTCAACATAGTCAAAAGGTAGAGTAGCGGCTAGGCTTCGACTAGGTCATAACCAATTCCTTTCGAAAGCTTTTATTTAAAGAAAAGATCTCCTTTGAATGCTAGTTCTTTAAGTATGACATGTGATGTGCACGTAAATGTGCATATATTTACATCCATATTTTACCTATTTTTATTTAAAAAAATTTCATATTTGGGTATTTTAACATGTTTAAACCAAAATTCAATTATAATCGTATAATCTTCATTCAGGGCCAAAATGGTAATTTTTGTGCATGTGCCAATTTGAGAATTTTTACTTGAACATTTTTTATGATTTTTATAAGAATTTGGATGCATATGGAAGAGGCTGTCATGAAGATACATGCATGCACAAATGGATACAAAGGAATGGAGAGGGAAATAATTCTAGCTCATGATCATTGAGGACCCCACCTACCCACTTACCTAAATCTACAATTAGGACCTAGTGGGAAACTAAGTGGAGGTTAATGCTATGTGCATATTTTATGATGGATTAATTAGAGATTAATGGTTACTTTGTGGCCACACTTCTTACAAGGGCATTTTGGAAAGCACCTTAAAAATTTAATTAGGGTTTTATACATGTATAAATAGGCCTCTTATGTACATGTAAATACTTACTCTTTTAAAAATTAGTTAGGAAATTAAGATGCAAGTTGTAAGCTCTATGTTTCATGAAATAAAAATGTCTTCCTAGTCTCTTTCTCTTCTCTTTTCTACTTGTTTTTATTTAGTTTTATGTTAATGTTTATTTCTATGATTTTTTCATTTCATGTTTAAAGCTTAGATTTACATTAATGCAAGTAGTGTTGCTTCTTTTTATGCAAGTAGTTAGTAGTTAATCTCTTTTTCTTCCTTGTTTAGTTTCTAATTCTTTACTTTTTAATGTTGAAATTTACAAGTGTAGATTTGATAACACAAATGAGTTGCTAAATCCCTTTGATTTAGGGGTAATGAAGCTCTCTAACTTTATGTAATTCAACATTTATATGATTCATGGTCTCTTTTATTTGTGCTTTACAAAAGTGGATTTTGATATAAGTTTATACAAGTGGGTTTGATAGTTTATGTTGCATATGCAAATGAGCTATTCTTATTCAACATAAACACAATTTACATCATCATTTGCTAATTGATTTTCGATTTTGAAACGAAAGTAAAAACAAAATTTGATGATCTATATTACTAATTACAATAGTAGATAGATCATACTTAAAATAGCTTTTGTTTTGGCTTCATTTTCATTTTCAATAGTAGAACCATATCAATTCACATAATCTCCATCATATTAAAAGCCATATCACTGCTGTATGAGAATACTCCAACTGTTATCATACAAACAACTATCTGCCATACATTTTCCACCATATACCACCCCTTTTCTGCCTTTTAATCAACTGACTATGCAAGCTCTTGACTGTGCCATTTCCTAATCCTCATCATTTCATATCTCCTTCACATCTACCATCTCAACATCACTTCCACTTCCCAAAACCGTCTCTGCCTGAACCTGAACCATACACATCCCTATCATTTCAAACTGCCTCGTGACATCACCACACATCCACACTGCAGTTGACAAACCATCAAACTATTTTACACAATCCATTCACATACTCAACAAACTTCCTCACCACTTCAAGCACAACAACCACATTCATCAATCAAAGCCACTCCATTTACATAATCACTTCATCTCCAAATTCTTGCCTTCAAACATAATTCCACTCACCTTCCTAACACACTAACCAAAACTATCACAACATCATCCTCTCATAACACTTCCTTGCTTCTCATAACACTGTCAATTCACCACAGCAGTGACTACAAACTACCATACAAGCCCATACCATCGATCTCCTCCAACCATCGCCAAACCGAGACCACCGCCTTGAACCTAAAACTGACCACCACTGCCTTCGTTTTCATGCCACACAGCACCAAATCTCCGAACTCTGACCTCCAATCGGCTGCCAAAAAAATCCCCAATCCAAGCACCAAATTTCCCAAACCCAACTCGAAACACACAATCAACCAACAACGAGGAACCGAAACATCCACAGAAAATTCGCAATCGACCAACTGCTGCAATTCAACACACGTCTCTAATTGCCATCCAAGATGCAAACAAGTTGTAGCCGTGAACCAAAACGACCTTCAACCTGAACCCAAGCCTCCCCTCAATCCCCAAATCCACCAATTCCCTTACAATGAGCTTCTGGAATTCGAATTCGACCTTTATTTTCAATTTTGATTATTGGAAGTAAAAGCTTTTGTTCTTGTTGAAAAAAAGGAGAAGAGAGTGTTTTGAATTGTTTTAGTTGGACGGATTATAAGATTTGTGAGTATGGGCCTAACTGATTTTATTTTATTTCTGATTTTTAATTCTTTTGTTTTGCTTTATATTTTTTTGTCTAATTTTCTTTTAGCTCACTCTTTTTTTGAAAAAAACAACAAATTTCAATTTGTTTTGTTTTTCCCTTTTTTGTTTTCCTTTGAAAAATAACTTGTATGTACATACATACATACATATACATACATACATACATACATACATACATACATACATACATATATATATATATATATATTGTTTTTAAATTTTAGGTTGCCAAAGAAGAAAATCGCAAGGAAAAGAAATGCTTGCAAAAATAATCGCTATGCTTTACTTGCTTGCATAAAAAATCGTCGCCTAAAAATAAAATTGCTAATAATTCTGCACGCTCTGGTATCGTGCTTTCATCCCTTGCTTTTATTTGAATTGCACTGTTGGTTGCTTGCATTTGCATAAAAAAATTTCAAAATGCAAAAACAAAAACAAACTTCATTTTAGTTGCGTTGGAAATTCACGTTTAATTTTTGTTTTGCATTCATCTCATCTTTTTTTATTTTCTAAGGGCAACATCCCAATTCGCATAAGGTGAGGGATTTCATCACCTTTTCCTTAGCCCACAATCGCATTTCATCGTAGAATTTGACTAATAATAAAGGTTAGACCTTCGACTTATGGGTTTCGCAATCTCATTTAGGGCTTAATTGTATCTTGACAATTGTCTTCTTTGAAAATTTTTATTTCTTAGTGTTTAGGCTACGGCAGAGTAATAACCAGTTACAAAAACTGATTCATAAATATTATACTGGCTGTATCTCTGAAGGTACTTAAACCTTTGGTTGCATTGCTATCGTGATTCGTGGTGCACCGATAACCCCTGTCCATCATATGGCTAAAAAATATTTTCATTGATTAAAGACAAAGTGTAATTATACAATTTTGGGTTAGAAGCTACCAAGGACAATTTTTTTAATTAAGTCATTTGCATTCATTTAGTTGCATTAGTTCATGCATATTTTAAAAAAATCAAAAACAAAAAATACTATAAATTTTACTTAACTTAGTTCTTTTTATTCACAAAAAAATTCTTTTAAATCTTTTCCTTTAAAAATTTACAATCAAATATATGTATATATATATAACCTTTTCAAAAAAATTTGAAATTCTAAACAAAAACAAAAATCAAATTTCCATCTTCTAAAAACAAAAAATCCTTTTGGTAAATATTTGAAAATTTGAAGATTTAATGTGACGCCCCACCTCTATACCCACGCTAGCCAAGCACACTACAGGGTAATGCCGTCAACTAACACGGAGAATAAGGCTGGTTGGGAGCGACCATCCATAGCCTTGCTCTAACTATCAATTGAATACATCGACAATAAAAATACCAAGTAGGTCGACATACTCAATGAATACTAAAAACAAAACCATAGGTGGTTGAAGGATCTATCAGAACAGAATATAACAACTCAAATGTAATATACACCACAGAACAGTAGATCATCATACACACATATATTGATACATAACAGAGTATACAAAATAATACATGTCAAGTGGTATAGCAAACCACAATATACAGACGAATCCCAAAAGAATACATATAACAGAGTTACAATAAAAAGGACTATACAAAAAGCTTTAACAAAAAGGAACAAGCTGAATAGTCCATGCGGAAGCAAAATAGGCTAAGTCCAAAAGCACCTAACCTGAAATATCTCGGTCTGACCCGAGTATAAAATACATGGGTCAGTCTAGCTAAACAAATCAGTTAGATAAACTGAACAACTATTAACCTGCAAGGTTACAAGGTATAACAAATATCTCTAAAGGAGATAACACAATCATGTAACAAAAAATGAATCATATGATAACAAAACAAGCCTCATATCATCGACGACATAGAGAAACAAAGGATAAGAATATCCCAAACCAAGCCAAAAGGCAAATAACAAATACCCATAAGGTATACAAGTTCCACAAGGTAAACGCTACGCATCATGCGACTCAAAAAGACCAACACCGAAGGGCGATACCTAGGGAATATACATATGAATGAAACATTAGAAAATTTTGCTCGAGCTCAGTACTGTACAAACAAGGATCCATGAGCCCGAAGACTCCAAACCCAATATCACCCATGCGGCTCATAACGACCAACATCGGAAGCGATACTAAAGGGCAACCCAATATCACCCATGCGGCTCATAACGACCAACATCGGAAGCGATACTAAAGGGCAACAAACCCAAAGGCACATACCCGAAGGCAACAACCCGTAGTGGTGAAGGTCAGAGACCCAGTACTGGACACCACTAACTGGCAGAATGTGTCATAACTCTCAAAAAGGAATCCGAAAAGTGGTAACGCAAGTCCCATAACCACTCGTTTGCACTAAACGGTTTACTATCCGTTAGTTAATTTCACACTCAAAGCAGTACAAAGTTCACCTCATATCATCGGTAAACCAAACCCGAAGGTTAAAACGATCAATTGAATAGGTCGGGGATTAATCGAAAAGATAAACGCACAGATTCATGGTCCGTGTTTTGCCCAATTATTTAATCACCCTTCCACTTCGCTCGAAGTGCGAAATTGTGCGTGTGTTTTAAATAGAATTTATAAATTGGAGAAGCGAACTTTTAATACGATTTGAAGAAATCATTTATAAAATCCATGAATGAATTCAAAAGGGAATCATTAAGGTCAAATATGCATAAACAACTAATTGGAACCAATATACATCGATCAATTTTGGAAAATTAAACGAACAAGGCAATTTTGGCAAAAACAGCATATTCAGACGTCTGAAAGAAGGGATTCAGACGTCTGAAACTAAAAATAAATTTGTTTTTCAAAACAGAATTCAGACGTCTGAATCCAAACTCCCAGATGTCTGAAATAGGCAATATTCGGCCTATTTCCTTTCTGATTGAAAATTAGCCAATTCAAACGTCTGGAATATAAATTCAGACGTCTGAATCTGGGGATGAAAATGTTCCCCAGAACAATATTCAGACGTCTGAAATTATGGTTTCAGACGTCTGAAACATGATGATCAGGCATTTCCTGAACCTGGGCCAACTATGGCCAAACAAATCGAAAGCAATCGGATGCGTGTTGATTATGGGCTTACGTCAAATGACTACCCAACCTTAACGACACACCCAAACACTCCGAACAACATAAACATCATCCATATAAGGATTTTCAAAGATTTGGCTTCACAAATCATAATTTGGCAATTTCACCGAATCAACCCGAATCGAAAGCTAAAGAACATATGAACAATTGTTAGGAATTCATGCCTAACATCAATGATATCAAAAGAAGTAGATGTGAGTTCAAAACTCACCTTATATCACAAAACAAAGAAGAAGATGCTCAAACACAAGAAGGAGACTAACTACTCTTCACTTCAACTCTTACAAGCTTCAATCTAAGAATAAAACACATATTTTCCTAAGTTAGGTTTAGGAAACTTTCTGAAATTGAAGAGAGAAAGAGATAGAGAAGATGAAGAGGAGCTTACCAATGTCTTCTCTTTGATATTGGAGCAAGAATAAAGTTACAAAGAAGAACTAGGGTTTGCAATTTCTATTTCCTCCTCCCTTCCACCATTTTCAGTTTTCTTAAGCTAAGAAATGAAATGAGGGTGAATGGATGAAGCGAGGGCTGAGTTAGGGGTTTAAACTAACAAATGGGTTGAACCCAAACCCAAAACCCAATTAGAAAAAGTTGCAAAAATTCACAAACTCCAAACATATCGAAGCTTACACTTAAAAAGATCGCAAACGCCATTTTGGAACCAATGGAGGTGGTTTCGAGTTCCAATTCGGCCATTTGCGGAAAGTAACATTTCGGACCTAAATCCTACTAACGACACTATATTTAAATAAAACATTTAAATATAAAATCGTTAAATATGCGGGTTGTTACATTTAAAAACAAAAAAAAATTACAGAAACAAAAACATATAATAATTAGGAAAGCAAAAAAAAAAAATCAAATTTCTGTTTTGAAAATAAATTTAATTTGGTAAATATTTTTTTCCTTTAAAAAGAAAGAAAGAAAGAAAAACAATTTTTTACTTCATTTTTCAAATCTAGTTTCATTCTCTAGACTTGACTCTAACTTCCTTCTCTTCCTGACTTTCACTTTTGCATGAGTACTTGGACTCATGACACAACAACAAATTGTTGGACTCGCGACTCAACAACTAATCGTTTAACTCGAACAAATCACGTTCTCGAAATGGTGAACGAGAACGCCCCTCAAACTCTTACGGGTAGAATCTTTCCCGATAAAGTTTCTATTCCCTCTTGCATCACGTTACCCGACCCTATGAGTAACAATTTCGAAATTCATTTGAACCATATTGCCACACTTTTGAAATTTGGCAATTTCGTGCACAATGACCCATACATTTTCTTCACTAAATTCGAACAAGTTTGCACAACAACGAAACTCCAACAACTTCCCTATGAAGGAATCAAACTTCGATTAATCCCATTTTCTCATGCGGATTACGCTGAAAAATGATTGTGGGCTTACCATTGAACTCGATTAAAACATGGGAACAATTCGTAAAAGCTATCTTAAAAAAGTTCTACCCCTTGGAAAAAATGAGTAGAATCCAAAACGAAATTGTAAATTTTCATTAATTGACCGTTCAAAAAATATTTTGAAAAATTCAAAGAGCTTTTGATACAATGTCCACACCATAACTTCAAAAAATGGATGATTTGCCAAATCTTATACGACGGACTCAAAAATAGCGCACGAACCATCCTAAAATCAATGTGCCAAGGCAACTTTCTTGCCCAACATCACGACGATGTTGGGCAATTTCTTTAAAACCTCGTCGAAAATTCATCCTAATAGGTACGCTCGAATGAAAAATCAATTTACTCACAATCGAGCGCACACTTGATAGGATCTTCTTTGGCTTTAGTAGATATGATCGACGCAATGATTAAAAAATTCGATAACATTTTTTCATTGAATCAAATGAACCAAACTTCCCAACCGATGTGTTGTAAATGCAACGATCCTAATCATGTAGCCGATCAGTGTCCTAATTCTGTCGAACAAATCAATGCTTTTAATAAAGCCAAAACTGACCCATTTTTTCCAACGTACAACCCTGGTTCGAGAAATCATCCAAATTTTGCTTGGAACCAAAACAATCCTAACACGAATACAGTTTGTCCCAATTTTCAAGCATTCCCGAATAATTCTTTAAATCCACTGTAACGACGCGGATTTTTCGCGCTCGAAAATCGACATCCATACTTCAAATCGTATTCGAATGCCATAGATTCGATCGTTCAAATCCGATTCGCCGGAGCTTATAACAATCATTAAGTAATTAACACAGCGGAATAAAAGAATAATACATTGATATACAGCTTTGATACAATATCTGTAACAACAGATAATCCAATAGATATCAATATACATCAGAGATATGATACAATAAAACAGCAACGGAAAAGAAAAATAGACAACATCTAGCAGCGGAACCAATAATTCTAAAATAGTCTTCAAAAGAGTACTCCAAGGCATCAATCCAAAATAGCGAGAACCCCCAAAAGATAAGCAAGTGCAGTCCGTATCCAAAGGCTGAATTAGCTCCAGATAATCTACTAAACCTGACTATCTGAAAAACCCAACTCTAGACTGCTCGTGTAGAAAAATTTTGAGCACCCAGAGTTTAGGAAAGAAACAATAAACTCCGGATCAGTCGTGGGACTGGTGTGAGCAACAAAAACAGTTTATCTTTAAAAACAAACAATGAAATATTTTAAAATCAATTCGCAATGCTTTTTAGAAATGAGACTACCATAAGGCCTCCCGCACACACACACAATGCAAACGCAGAATCGGAGGAGATTTCTCCTTATGATAGTCAAAGATGCTTGATACGCATTAAAAAGAAACATTTGGTATTATTACTAGTGCATAGTGTAGTATAAATCATTTCGAAAGTAAAGATATAAATCTTAGCCAACATACGACCATTATCGTATGCCTACTATAGCTACCATGTTCAATAGCAGGTTACCGCTACATTCCATGGCAGGTTATACAACTAAAACCGTACAAGGTACGTATTTGAAGAATGGATTTCCAACAAATGGTCGGGCAAAGGAACTTCCCGAACCCCGAAATGGAATGCCTCTGGAAGGACATCCCTGAGCATCCCAAATGGATCTCTGCCAACACAAAGCCGGTGCACTCCCTGCCCGGGAGTATCAACCTCAGATATTCCATCCCCGGTCGTAACCAACCTTTATCCGAGCGCTCGGTACCAACAACACCACACAGTAATAGATATAGTGTATCACATGAGTAAGTATCTGGGCTCCATACCATGATACTACCCCTATCCAGAAGAAAAGGACATATCCTAGGGACGCGATCCCTGAAAACTTTGCCGCATCTTTTCCTGTTTCGACCATTTTTCGGGTTGTGAGGCTCGACGAAGTCTCGTCCACAAAAACACACTTTATACAAAAGCCGTGCTTTGGGTCAACAAATGATCAACACAATGATCACCAAGATAGACGATCAAACAAATGATCCTATCACAAATAATCAACACAATGATCATTTCAGCAACACTCAGTATGTCACATTACCAAATTGGGAATATATCGCTGATAACTTCAACTATATAACCTCTGAGCTCGTACGTCTCAGAGAAGGGTGTTAAGCTAAAGAATAAATTCTCCGCCACCAACAGAAATATGTTTGAAAGAAATCTGCTTTATATCTCAAATTGTAATGTCAGACATAAAAATCCATACAAGTCTGCTCTGGGTTCGAACAGAACCGAAGGCACTTACAAAGAAGTCCTTGCAATCCGGATATTCACAATCCTGATCGGATTTCCCATCACTTAGGGAGTCTCTATACCGTTGCAACTCAGTGCAGAGACAATCGATAGGTCATACTATCGTTCTTGCAAATACCCGGTCTTCACCACCGGTCTTCAAATGCTATCCATAACGACGTATCACATATTCGGAATGGGTTATATGACCCAAAGGTCCTTTCCCGGTTAACCCGAATAGTAAGCGCAACATTTAAAACATATGGATAAGGAATTTCAATTAAGTCACAACTTAATAATTCCAAAGTTTCTTTCAAATGGTTTAAACCAATTATCATTTCAAATCTTTTAAACAAAAAGATTTATTTCACAAAGTTCACTCAGTTTCACAAAGATTCATTTACCGATTTCAAAATAATTTCCGTTTCAATTGGATTAACTCATTTAAATCTTTAAATCAAAGATTTATCTCATAGCTTTCAAAACTTATTTCCGAAGATTCATTCATAACTTGGAAAATCATTTTCGATTCAAACTTGAAATCTCTTTAATATTAATTGGAAGTTCATTACTCATATGAAAGCTTTTTATCACTTAAAAACAATAGTTTTATTTTGGAAAAACCCCGATTCTATTTATACAAGTTAAAAATCTTTGAGTTAATTCAAATTTCCAAATCAACGCTTAAAAATGGTTTAAACCCGTATAACTTGTAAAAATCCTTTTCAAATCATAAATACTGAATATAGAATTCAATTTCAGATTTCTTTTGAATTTCAATCTAAATTCGATTATTTAAATTCCAAATCTTTATTAGTTATTCAAAAATAACTTTTATTCTTAAAACAGCTTTTCAAAAGCTTTTCCACATTAAAACTTAATTTATTTCCAAAAATATTTGAATTAAAAATTCAAATTCAAACTTATTTAAAAATCTGTGACTTAACCGATTTCCTCGTGAAATCCATATTTGTGTGTGTATAGTGTGGTCCAGGGGTTTTACACAATAGTGCAATATCATTCAATCATCACAGATTAAAACACAGAAATATAGTTGATAAGCGATATAAACTATAACGCTTATCGTCTATTCACAGATTCACAGATATACATATCACAGATAGTAAATTACAGATCACCACATAAATCAGGATGTATCACAAAGTATCATATATTAAGGATATCAAACAATCAAGTCATCCAATAGAATCCAAATATTCATAACTGAGATCAGTTAATGATCTAATTAATTCAAATCAGATAAATTGCTTAGGAATTACTAATCCTGATTAATTAACATAAATAAATTACAAATTATTTTGATTAATTATTCTTTAATAGTTCATTAATTAACTATTTATAATAAATTAATTAACCTTTAATTATTATTATCAACCGTTACTTATTAAATAATTAACCTTTAAACCAATTTCATAATTAATCATTCAAATTAACTTAATCATTTACGAATTACAATTCAATATGTTTCTTTAACTATAAAGATAATTTATTCCTATTAATGATTTTATTTATTACTTTCTTAAGTTTGAAAACATTCATTTTAAATTTACTTTTAAGATTTCATGTTAAAGTAATATTAATCATCTGAAAGAAATTCAAAGGAGTTTTAAACTCAATCATTTTTTTCCAAAACATTTTTATTTTTTTATTTTTTTTTATTTTAAAGTTTAAACAGAAACAGGTTGTGAAACCTGTACCACGTTATACCCGAGCCCCATCACGATTTGCTCGACAAGTGCTTCGAGTTACCCACTAAAATTACCCGAGCCCCTCCTGTACACTTCCTCTTCTCTCCTTTTTTTCTTCTACTCCAACCTGCTCTTTCATCTTTTTTTTTTTTCCAGTTTAGAGTTTAAATTTACTTCAGTTTTTTTTTTCTTTAAACTAAACTACAGGAAGTACACTCGAGAACGCGAGTTCCTCCACGAAGCCAATCTTGCATTTCTCGAGTTCAACTCGAGGCTTCCCATCTGCAACTCACTGATACCCTGACACGTGCACATGCACGCGAACCTCCGCCACCTCCGGTCGAGTCGCCAACCACCGCCAAGTCTCTGACCATCCCCACTTTCAATTTCAACCCCCAAAATCCCAAAACAATTTCGAAATCAAAATCGAGCTCCTCCGTTCCCACCAGAAACCCAATCATCTCCAGTAAATCACCTCGCATCCCCACGTCACGTCACCGGAACCTGAGCCCCTCTGGCCAAAAGAACTTCGATCCATCACACATCTATCGCCACCGGTGCGATGGCCTCCAATTTCCCCTAGCCTTCCCAATGGCCTCGCGAACGTAGTCGACAAATTCGAACTCTTAAACCCTAAAGTGCTCTCATCCCTTTGATTCTTGCAATAGAAATTTTTTCTAATATTTTTCCTATACTCGAGAATCATCAAACTAGCTATACCACAAGTTTCAACATTTAAAATTTGTTGGATCACTAGAAATTTACAAAAAAAACATTTCTTGTTTAGTTATAAAATACACCTTGTATACTTATCAAAAAATCATCATTTCTATTTTAAAAATCTTACTTTGGTATGTTAAATCAAGATATGAATTCGAATTAACAAAACAAATTATTTGAATTTTAACATGTGTTTCCATTTACTGTAAAAATGAATACCCAGTATTTATAACTCACTGTAAACCTTCAAACAAGGTTCCAAGCTCTGACATTAGTTCAAACCTACTTATTTAACTTAAATTCCTAGGTTTAAACTATTTATATGAAGGAGTTTTGTTTTAAATTTATTAGCTTTCATCTGCTCTGTAGCTTGAAATGTTGAAAACATAGCAAGATACAACTTCCAGTAAGCAGAATTCATCACAGAACTCATCTTTACAATAGACACTAGCTAAACCAAGATTTTCTACAAATCAATCATCAAGTTTTAAACTTCAAGATAATATATTCACTCACTTATTTTCCACTGAAGAACAGAGGGCTGCCTTTTTATGTTTGAAACTGCATATTTGATTTTGAAAACCTTTATCTTTGATCAGATACTTGATATTCACATTGAATTGAATCTTTGCATTTGATTTGTTACTGTAAATAGAAATTTTTTCCAGATAATATACATACTAAATTTTCTTATTTTATCTTTAAAATTTGTATCACATCATTATCATCAATTTCCTTATACACATCATATTTTATAATGATCTAGATGGGTAAATAAAAATCATTTTGAGAGATCACAAGCCTGTCAAACAGAGGTATGCAGATGCATACAGACCTGCATGCATACATTTAGTGTTTGAAAATTTGTATACCCAAACAAAACATAACTTTTCAAATTGTCCTGTTCATCCATCAGCATAGACTTAAAGAAGATCAAGTTTCAAAAAGTTTAAAGTTTGCTCACCTTATTTTCCAAAAGAAAGAACAAAGGTGCTTTTGCTTTGGAACCCTGTAGTTTTTTTTTTTCTGCCTTTAAATCCTGTTGCTTGTTTTTGTTGAATGAATTGTTGATGCTACTTATTTCTTTCTTCTGTTTTTTTTTCTCAGAAATGTTTGAACGAACTAGAATAAAGATTTGTGGATGTGTATATATATAAATGTAGATTGTGTCTAGGGGAAGGTATAAGCAAGTACACTTTTTCTTTTTACTCAGTATTTTTATATTTCTTTTTCTCTTGCTAAACCCATGCTTGAATTGGTGATGTGATCTTGTTTATGGCTGAAGAGTAAATGGCATTTAATGCCTCATGCTTCCTTGTACATCTACTCCTTGTACATCTACAGCATGTGCTGTTTGATTCCTTTTGCAAATACTAAGTCTTTTTTTTTTATTTTTTTTTTATTTTTTTCTTTTTATTATACTTTGTAACTAGTTTGTCTCTTTGTTATGTTTCACATTATACATTTTCAAATGTATTTTGTTTCTTGTGATATGAATAAAGTCCTATATTAAATATAGTAATATTTATGAATTGGTTTTATTTCTACTTTATTTATTTTGTAAGCCAAAGATATTTATATTTTATCTTTTCTTATTATTATCATATACTTATTATTTTTAAAAGAAAATACTATTAACAAAAATTATCTCGTATAACGATATTTTGTTTTAAAGTTTTAACTATCATCTTTTTGTAAGTCATTTATTTATTAAATACAAATTCAATATTCTAAGGTCAAATTTAAATCAATTCAAAATTTATTCCAAAATTTGTTCAAATTTTACATTAAATATTAATTCAAAATTGGGGTCGTTACATCCACCCTTTCAGCCAAACCATTTTCAACCAAACTTTGCAGGTCCGTCTCGTAATCAAGTGCAACAATCAAATTTTCGACAAAATTTTGCTCATCCTCCCCAAGACATTATACATTTAAGTTCACCTAAAAAAAATCTTGGAATGTTGGCTAAGCAACCACTCAAAGCCTTCAATCAAATAGTAATTTGCAAAATTTATCGACCTCATATATGCGAAACACAGACCAATCGATTGCAAAACTTGAAATGCAAATGTGTCAATTAGCTACGTTTGTAAGTGAAAGCGAACGAGGAACATTCCCATGCAAGCCCATTCCTAATCCCAGAAATCAAAAAGCAAATTCAAATCAAGCCCATGTTGTTCTAGATAGAAATGTCACCCAATTGAATACTATCACAACTTTACATTTCGATAAACAAATTGGTAATCAAGTCGTTAATCTAAACGATTTACGGAAAACCTCTCTCGAAACTTCTAAAACAACAAATGAATTAGAACATAATATGGAGCTAATCATTGAATTGAATGCCAATCAAAATTCTTCTTCTACTCGAATAGACCTGGCTACTGTGTATCGTCTCCCATTTCCACATCGTCTCTGACCCAAGAATTACTTGGACCAAATGGAAAAATGTTGGAAATTTTTAAATAAGTGAAAGTTAACATCCTGCTTCTTGACATCATTCATCAATCCCCAACGAATACAAAATTTCTGAAGGACTTATGGATCCAAAAGTGACACATTCAAGTGCCTAAAAAAAGTCTTCTTAGCCATTAGTTTGAGTGAAGTCTTGTCCCAATCCATGCTCGTTAAATTCAAAGATCCTGGCTGCCCTACAATTTCGTATACAATAGGAAAAAAGACGATTAACAAATGCTTGATCGACTTAGGTGCAAGTGTCAAATTTATTCCATGTTCCATGTACGAACAATTAGGCGTAGGTGAGCTCAAGCCCAAGAAGGTCACACTTTAATTCGCCAATCGTTCCATTAAGAAGCCCATGGAAGAAATCGAGGACGTGCTCATTCGAGTAGGGCAATTCATATTCCCCATTGATTTTATCATTCTCGAAACACAACCCATGAAATATCCCACGGGTCAAATTCCATTGATTTTAGGCCGGCCATTCTTAACCACCTCAAATGCCTTAATCAATTATCGCAATGGTTTGATGAAAATCTGTTTTGAAAAGATGACTTTAGATCTAAACATTTTCAGTCTTGGAAGCCAACCAAATGAACTTAACGACCAAACATTGGAAGTTAGTGCAACTCATGAAAAATTCAAAAACGAGATGATTGACCTTAACGATGAACGTAAAGCTGAGTACGAAAAATTGTTTCATGAAGTACCCAACGAGATTGAATACACTCTTCCCTTTGAATTGCTTCCAGTTGAGTCCGAATCTTAACCCAATTCTTTAATTGAGCAACTCCCGAAGTTGGACCTCAAACCACTTCCCGATCACCTTAAATATGCATACTCAGGTGATAACGAAACATTTCCCGTCATAATTTCCATAACTCTCTCTCTTAATCAAGAAACTTCTTTAATTTCAATCCTGTGCAAAATCAACGAACCGATTGGATGGTCGATCTCCGATGTAAAGGGAATTAGTCCTACTCTTGTTCAACATCGCATCCATTTAATCGACGATGCCAAGCCTGTTCGTGACGCGCAACGATGGCTTAATCCAAAAAATAAAAGATGCGGTGCATGATGAAATTCTTAAACTTCTCGACAATGGAATTATTTATCCAATCTCTGATAGTTCATAGGTTAGTCAAATTCACATTTTACTGAAAAAGTCTAGGTTAACCGTTGTCAAGAACGATTCAAACGAACTTATTCCAACTCATACTCAATTGGGGTTAGTGTATTTGCATTGACTATCCAAAACTAATTGCCGGAACACATAAGGATCACTTCACTCTTCCTTTTATCGGCCAAATGTGCGAAAGTTTAGTCGGCCATGAATTCCTCTACTTCCTTGATGGTTATTCCGGCTATAACCAAATTAAAATTGCTCTCGAAGATCAAGAGAAAATGACTTTCACGTGTGTCCATTTGGTACCTTTGCTTATCGACGTATGTCATTCGGACTTTGTAACGCTCCTACTACTTTCCAAGGATGCATGGTTGGCATCTTTTCTGACATGATGAACGCTTTCTAGAAGTTTTCATGGATGATTTCTCTAACTTTGGTGATTCCTTTTCCGATTGTTTACATCATCTCGAGTTGGTTATAAATCAATGTAAAGAAAAAAAATTTGACTTTGAAATGGGAAAGGTGCCACTTTATGGTTAAACAAGTCATAGTCCTTAGACATATCATCTCAAATAAAGGCATTGAGGTAGATGAAGGGAAAGTTGATGTAATTGCAAACCTACCTATTCCCAAATCAGTTAAGGACATTCAACCATTTTTAGGACACGTTGACTTTTACCGACGCTTTGTGAATGATTTTAGCAAAATCGCTCATCCCTTGATTAGTCTTCTTGGAAAAAAGGTTCCTTTCGATTTCAAATTCTGATTATCTCTCTTCTTTTGAATGTCTTAAAAATGAACTCATTTCTGCTCCAATCATTTGCGCACCCAATTGGGATCTTCCTTTCGAAATAATGTGTGACGCTTCTAACTTTGCGGTTGGTGTTGTCTTAGGACAACGCATCAACAAAATCCTTCATGTCATTTACTACACGAATATGACTTTGAACGACGCTCAACTTAACTACACAACAACTGAAAAAGAGCTTTTAGCTGTCAATTTCGCGCTCGAAATTTTTTGACCTTACTTGATAGGTTCACACATCACGGTCTACACTGACCATACTACTCTTCGATACCTTTTTGCCAAAAAAGATGCTAAATCTCATTTGATTCGTTGGATACTTTTACTTCAAGAATTCGACCTCACAATCAAAGACAAAAAAGGATCTGATAATGTCATAGCTGATCACTTGTCTCGTCTTTCAAACGCACCATCTTCCTTGCCAATCAATGAAAACTTCCTCGATGAACAATTTCTATCGATCCATGGTACGCTGATATAGTGAACTACTTAGTGATTAAAGGAACTCCCCCATCTTGCTCCAAACAGGACAAATTCAAATTCATGTCCTAAGTGAAATATTTCTATTGGGACGATCCATACTTGTTTAAATATTTCCCCGACCAAATCATCTGACATTGCATTTCGGATACTGAGATCAGGAATATTCTTTCGTTTTGCCACGATCAAGCATGCGGTGGTCATTTCGGGCCTTGAAAAACTGCGGAAAAGGTGCTTTATTGTGCTTTCTATTGGCCTTCTCTTTTCAAAGAGTCATTCAAATTTTGTAAAACTTGTGATCGATGCCAAATGCTTGGAAGAATTTCTTAACGAGATACGATGCCTCTAAACCCCATTCTTATGATTGAAATCTTTGATGTTTAGGTTATCGACTTTATGAGACATTTTCCTAGTTCTTTTGGAAATTTGTATATCCTTCTCGCTGTCGATTATGTCTCAAAATGGGTCGAAGCCGTTCCATGCAAAACCAATGACCATAGAATTGTTGTGAAATTTCTCAAAGAAAACATTTTTTCGAGGTCCAGCATACCATGCACAATAATCAATTATAACGGAACCCATTATTGCAACCGATCTTTTGAAACATTAATGAATAAATACTCGTTAACCCATAAGTTATCCACTCCATATCATCCTTAAACTTATGGGCAAGTTGAAGTTTCAAATCGTCAAATAAAAAAATCTTGCAGAAAACTGTCGAAAAAAATCTAAAAGATTGGTTTTAGAAATTGACCGATGCGCTTTAGGCATACCGTACCACTTTTAAAACTAACCTTGGGATGTCCCCATTTCGCTTAGTTTACGGGAAAGCTTGCCATTTACCTATTGAAATCGAACACAAAGTGTTGTAGGCAATGAAGTACTTAAACTTTGATATCGAGAAAGCTGGGGAAAACCGAAAACTACAACTCAACGAACTAGAAGAACTTAGGAATGGTGTTTATGAAAATGAAAAAATTTACAAAGAAAGAATTAAAGTTTTTCATCATAAGTCAACCCTAAGAAAAACGTTATCGCCTAACCAAAAAGTTCTTTTATACAACTCTAGACTTCTTTTATTCCCTGGGAAACTAAATCGAGATAGACCGCACCATTTGTGGTACGAACTATTTTCCACATGGTGCCATAGAAATACAAAACACTAGGGATGGATCGATTTTCAAAGTCAACGGTCATCATTTGAAACGTTTATTGGAATTGCCAAGTAACCAAGAGAAGGAGCTCATGATTCTACATGAGCCAAGCTACGTCTAGTAAGAATGTTAACCCTCTTTTGTAAATGTTAACCCTCTTTTGTAAACACATATTTTTTCCCATTACACTCATTGTATCATGCATTTACTGTGCGGACACGGTGAAAACTAAGTGTGGGGGGAGTCTCATTTTCATTTTTTTTTCAATTTTCATGGCTTTTTTGAATTTTCATTTTCTTTTAACTTAAAAAAAATCTCAAAATTTCTAAATCTCAAAAACATTTTCTTTTTATCATTTTGATTTATTTTTCAAGAAACACTATAGGATAAGTATAAGTTTTGGTTATTTAGTTGAAATTTTTGAAAATTTATTTATCTTAACAAAAATAAAAAATGAAGTTTGATTACAAATAAAAAGGTTTAACTAGTACATAGGAAGGTTCATATGTGTTAATTACGAAGTATATTCTAATTGAAAATCTTTGTTAAAAAAGTGGTAAATTTAAAAGTAAAGGACATAACATTTTTATCGTCTAAGTTAAATGGTGCTAAGATGATTTTGCAAAACTCTCTCTTTTAAAAAAAACAAAAAAAGAATATATATATATATATATATATATATATACAAGTAAAAAGAGATTTGTATATATGTATATTTTTAACACCTAGAGTCATGTGTTCACGCTTGTGTGTTCACCCGCCATGCTCTGTTCCCTTCTCAGGTAAGCCCGAAAGACACTACACAATCGGTATATATGGCCTTGGTTTATCCGAGTTAGGTGTATTATTTTTAATAACGTCTACAGTCGATAACTATTCACAATTGTGTGTTCACTCACCACACTCTGTATTCCCCTCACATAAGCCCAAAAGGCAGTGCACGTGTAATATATCTGGCCTCAGTTTACCTGAGTTATGCATACGTAAATATTGGTAAAATCAAAAAAAAAAATTAAATAAGAGAGAGTAAGCAACTGAAATCTAAGCACTATTTTAACTTATTTGATTTGACTTGTTATTGAAAAGAAATGAAATTACCACTGTAATAAACATTGATAACCAACTAAGGATCCATTTTGTAGTTACATTGTGTTATCAACCGAAACAACGAGTTAATCTATAGTCTATTTATTATGATAACTTGTTTTTCGTTGGAAATTTTGACGAGTAAATGACTTAAAATTCTTCATAATGAACAAAACTTATATTTAACTTATTTCGTGTCAATTTGAACGTAAATCCTTCATTTATAAGTATTTTAAAAAACTTGCATTCATTCCATTGTAAATAAATCTTGCACTTTGTAAATATATTCACTTTGCATTTGGATTTTGTGGGTAGTATCCGCTGAAAACCCTCATGAGACAACACTCGTCCTACTAGGGACACCCAAAGGTTTAACGGCTTATTGCATATGCTCAATGCAATCATGCTTCCCATGAAAACGGATTTATCTTAGTTTTCCTCTATTCAAGGACGAATAAAAAGATAAGTGTGGGGGTATTTGATGTGCATGTAAATGTGCATATATTTACATCCAAATTTTATCTATTTTTATTTAAATAAATGTCATATTTGGGAATTTTAACATGTTTAAACTAAAATTCAATTATTGTCAAATCATCTATATTCATCTTCATTCAAGAATAAAATGGTCATTTTTGTGCATGTGTCAATTTGAGAATTTGTAGTTGGACACTTTTTATGATTTTTATAGGAATTTGGATGCATATGAAAGTGGGTTTTATGAAGATACATGCATTCACAAATGAATACATAGGAATGAAAAGGGAAATAGTTCAAGCTCATGATCATGGAGGACCCCACCTACCCACTTACCTAAATCTACAATTAGGAGCTAGTGGACAACTAAGTGGAGGTTAAAGCTTCATGAATATTTGATGGATTAATTAGAGACTAACGGTTAGTTGGCGGCCACACATTCTACAATGGCATTTTAGGAAGCACCCTGAAAATTGAATTAGGGTTTTATGCATGTATAAATAGGTCTCTTATGTTCATGTAAATACTTGCTCTTTAAAAAAATTAGTTAGGAAATTAAAATAAAACTTGTAAGCTCTATGTTTCATGAAACAAAAATGGCTTTCTAGCCTCTTTCTCTTCTTTTTTCTACTTGTATTTACTTACTTTTATGTTAATGTTTATTTCTATGCTTTCTTCCATTTCATGTTTAAAGCTTAGATTTACATTCATGCCAGTAGTGTGGCTTTTTTTTATGCAAGTAGTTAGTAGTTAATCTCTCTTTCTTCCTTGTTTAGCTTATATTTCTTTACCTTTTAATATTGAAATCTACAAGTTTTGATTTGATAAAACAAATGAGTAGCTAAACCCCTTTGATTTAGGGGCAATGAAGCTCTCTTACTTTACGTAGATTATACATTTATATTATTTATGGTCTCTTTTATTTATGCTTCATGAAAGTGGTTTTTGATGTATGTTTATACAAGTGTGTTTGATAGCTTATGTTGCGTATGCAAATGAGCTATTCTTATTCAACATAAACACAATTTACATCATCATTTGATGATAGATTTTTGGTTTTGAAATGAAAATAAAAATAAAATTTGACGATCTATATTACTAATTAGAATAGTAAACAGATCATACTTAATATAGCTTTTGCTTTGGCTTCATTTTCATGAGAACTGATAAGTGGTTTATTTGTTGTATTAGAGTTTAATGGTTTAATTTATGTTAATTAATAACATAAATAAACCATACTTATCATAAATACAACAACTATTTCACTTAATATCAAAAAGTAGAGATCATAGATTGTTTATTTGTTAATTTACAAAAAACATATGAGTGGATTTGCTTCTAAATTGTTCTCTAATCTCATAGTTTTTATTATCACTTTTAATTTTTAGTTCACTTTGTTTCCAATTTGTTAACAATCTTCTCTCCACTTTGGTCTAATTTGATTGATTAGAAAATTTTAAAATCTTAAAAATTCCCAACGGATCGAATTTTTCTCGCCACATACTAAAATTGTATGCCTTACGATTGCGGTTATTTTTAATTCAAAATTTATCGACGATTTTCTAACTCGATAGAAAATTCATTGTTAAACAACATGGCAACCTTCTTCGAAAGCTAAATTCAAAACCTTTCAAAAACAATATGTTTCGAATAAGTCGAAGGCTTTAAGCAAAATAAGACAAGTATTTTAACTTATAAAAACAAAGTAGGGTTTCGACCCTATCGTAGGGTTTGCCTTTGACACCAAAGCTTCCGCCCATCATCCAATCCACTATGTATCTTCTATGAGATACTATGTGTATTGGTTCCGATTATGATGGTTTCGATAATGATGGTTTCAGTTACGATGGGGCAGAATCAAGAGAGTCGAAAGGTACTTCCCATCAAAGGCGAAACACCTTCTTTTGATTAAAGGCTGAATTATTGCAATTTTAAGTAATTTCTTTATAACAACTTGCCTTGTTGTAAATCACTGATTTGCTACTATAAAAATTTTCAATTACTTTATTTTTGAAACCGCCGCATTAATTCAGATCCTAAATTAAGGATTTAAGCGTTAAAACCCTTCCATATAACCTAAAACCGATATTTTCAAAAAAGCCTTTCTTTAAAATAGTTTATTTCCCTGAATAAATCAACCGGGAAAAATCCCCAAAAATCATAGAAATTCAAATTAATCATGTAATCAAACATATTAAAAATGTTAGACCCAATCTCTTCCTGAAATTCACAAATAAGTATTTAACCCAATTTTATCATATTTTCCATCAAAAATTCATAATTAAATTTCCTTAGCTTGGAAAATTATGAAAATTAAAAATCATCTCCATTATTATGTTTTATTTAACATAAAATTTTTCCATGGCATTTTAAGATAAATAAAATACTGCTTTGACCCTAAGACTATATGGATTTCATATAATTTAATGGTTTAAATCAACCAATCCATGAATTCGAGCATGTCGTTGTCCAATATATCATGAAAACAAAATAAACATTCAAATCTGAAGTCACATGATTATTAAACCAAAAAGAAATGATAAGAATTATTATTTACCTTAAACTTGATAAGGAACTTAAGATTTGATGTTGATTATCCTTCCTAGCTTGATACTTAGCTTTAAATTAAAATCTCTCATTGTCTTCCTTGGTAATGACCAGCTTTGGGTTTTAGATTTCTGTTTGTGATCATGAGAAAATGCCCATGTGCAAGTTAATTAACCAAAAAGCCAAATTAAAGTCCATTTATCTTATTAGTAAGCACGTCTGTATGTTAATTTAATCAAATCTCAATCTCTTTATCATCATTATTCTATTTAATTTGTCTAATTAAATCTTTTGAATAATGTTATTAAAAATTAGGGATGTTACATTGATCCATGGTATACCAACATGGTGGACTATCTATTCACTAAGGAAACTCCTTCATTTTGGTCGAAACAAGATAAATGTGAATTTCTTTCACAAGTCAATTACTTATATTGGATGATCCATACTTGTTTAAATACTATTCGAACCAAATCATTCGACATTTCACTCCAGACTGTGAAATTAAGAGGTCTTTTGTTTTGTCATAACCAAGGTGGTCACTTCGATTCGCAGAATACAATCGAAAAAGTGCTTCAATGCTATTTTTACTGGCCTGCGGTTTTTAATGATGTGTTTGAATTTTGTAAAACTTGCGATCACTACCAAATGTTAGGACGAATCTCTCGGCAAAACATGATGCCTTTGAACCCCATTCTTACGATCAAAATCTTTGACGTTTGGGGTACTGATTTATGGGACCGTTTCCCAATTCTTTTGGGAATTTGTACATTCTTCTTGATGTTGATTACATCTCCAAATGGGTTGAAGCAATTCCTTGTAAAACAAATGACCACAAATTTGTTATGAAATTCATAACAGAAAACATCCTTTCTAGGTTTGGAACATCTTACGCAATATAAGTGACAATCTAACCCATTTATGTAATCATTTATTTGAATTACTAATGAAGAAATAATTGATAAACCACAAGTTATCCACTCCTTTTCACCCTCAAACTTGTCATGTTCAAGTTTCAAATCACCAAATCAAACTAATTTTAGAGAAAATTGTGAATAAAAATTGAAAAGATTGGTCACAAATACTTACAAATGCGCTTTGGGCTTACAGAACTGCGTATCAAACCAATCTTGGGTGTCTCGTTTGCGTGCCATTTACCTTTTGAACTCGAACATAAAGCATTATGGGCGATTAAGAACATAAACTTTGATCTTGAAAAAGCTGACGAAAAACAAAAAATTGCAACTTAACAAGTTATAGGAGATTAGGAATGACACATATGAAAATAAAATTTTTTACAAAGAAAGAACAAAATTATTTCATGACAAGTCAATCCTAAGGAAAACAATTTCACCAAACCGAAAGATTCTGTTGTATGACTCTCGACTTCATTCGTTCCCTGGGAAGTTAAAATCAAGGTGGATAGGACCATACATTGTAAGTACTGTTTTTTCACACGGTGCCACTGAAATAGAAAACCATGGGGATGGTTCGAATTTTAAAGTCAATGGTCATTATTTAAAGCCATACTTGGAGTTTGCGAGTGACCAAGAGGAGGATCCTATGACACTTCATGAGCCATAATATGTCTAGTAAAAAATGTTAACCCTCTCTTGTAAATATGTATATATTTTTCCCTGTTTCACCCATTATATCTTGTATTGACTGTGGGAGTATCATATTTATTTTTTATTTTTCATGGTTTATTTTTTGCATTTTTTTCCAAAACCAAAAAAAATGTTCCTACGCAAATTTTCTGTTTTAGCATATTGATTTACTTTTGAAGAAACACTAGGTTTTTGGTTATTAAATTGAAATTTTTGAAAATATATTTGTCTCAACAAAAATAAAAATAAAGTTTGATTACAAGTAACTATGGTTTAGCTAGTATAAACGAAGGTTCATGCATGATAGTATGAAGTACATCCTAATTGTAATCTTTGTTTAAAAGAGTGGTTGATTTAAAGTAAAGGCGATAACATTTTCAATCTTCTAAGTTAAGTGGTGCTAAGATGATTTTGCGTAACTATCCCTCTTTATAAAACAAGAAACAAAAAAATTATTCTATGAAAATAAGAAGCACCTAGAGTCATGTGTTCACACACAAGTGTGTACACTCGCCATGCTCTGCACCCTTCTCACGTAAGCCCAAAAGGCAGTGCATGATCAATATATCTAGCCTCATTTTAACTAAATTAGGTGTATGTAAATAGATTTAATAAAAATAACCACTTATAGTCATGTGTTCATACGTAAGTGTGTACATCGCCATGCTCTGTACTCTTCTCACGTAAGCAGAAAAGGCAGTGCATGATTAGTATATATGGCCTCCATTTATCTGAGTTAGGTATGTAAATAATATTAATGTTAATAATTTTCAAATAATAGAGAGACCAAGCAATTGAAATCCGAGCATTATTTTCACTTATTTGATTCGAATTGTTATTCAAAAGAAATAAAAATACCACTTTGAAATTTTTTTGATAATCATCTAATGATCCATTTCATAGTTGCACTATGTTATCAACCGAAACAGCTAGCCAAACTAGAGTCTAATTATGATGGTAACTTAATTTTTGTTTGAAGTTTTGATGAGTAAAACGACTTAAATTTCATGATAATGACCAGAATTTATATTTAGCATATGCATGTCAGTTTAAAAGTAAATTCTTTAGTTGTAAATATTTTTGAAAACTTACGTCATATAGAATCTGCATATCGCATTCGGATTTTATGGGTAGTATCTGTTGAAAACCCTCATGTGGAAACGGTCCCACTAAGGATACCTAGAGGTTTAACAGCTTGTTGCATACGCTTAATGCAATCGTGTTTCCTACGAAACGGATTTATCATAATTTTAGTCTATTCAAGGACGAATAAAAAGATAAACTGGGTTTTGATGTGCATGAAAAAGTGCATATTTTAACTTTCATATTTTATCTACTTTTATTTAAATAAATGATCATATTAAGCTATTTTGCATGTTTAAACCAAAATTTAAATTGTTTTCAAATCATCATTTATTCATCTTCATTTAGGGGGTAAAATGGTAAAATTGTGTATTGAGAAAAATTATTTGCACATTTTTATTTTTAATTGTAGAAAATGGGGAGCAAATATAAAGAAGCTTTCATGGATAAATGCATGCACATATGTTGAAGGCAAATGAAGATTGAAAATAAATGAATTTATGCAACATGGAGGAGCCCACTAGCCCACTACCATATGGTCTATAATTAAAAGCACATGCATATGTGAATGGAGGTTTAAAGGCACGATAGTGGGGATTAATTAATTTCCTAATTAATACTTTGAGGTTACACTTCCTAAAGGGAATTTTAGGTAGCCCCTTAAAATATGAATTAAGTTTTTAAGCATGTATAAATACCCCTTATGTTTCATTTAATTATCTTCTTACATTTCATGCAAATTATAACCACAAAATCAAAGATAAGTAAAAGTTTCTTTCATAGCTTCTTAGCCTTATTTTTACTTTCATGCAATTTTTTTATGCTCTTTTATTCTATTATGCTCTCTTTTAATTCATGCAATTTATTCAGACTTATTTTACGTAAGTAGTTAGTTCATTCTTCTTTTAGTTAGCACTTCTCTTCATTTATTTTTATGTTGAAATCACTTTATGTTAAAATGTTTTCAAATATGAGTAGCTAAACCCTTTCAATTTAGGGGTGATAAAGCTCTCATGAAGCATATTAAATTAACATAATGATTTCATTTGTGATCTCTCTTATTTTGCTTAATGGAAAATATGAATGACGGTGGTTTATGTTTCTATTTTATTGAACTTCGATAACCTATGTTGACATCTCAAATAAGTTATGCTTATACCATTGTAACATAAGCCATTTATTCATTTACCTAAGTGGTTTTGATAAGAAAGTTAAGCTAGAATCAAAATTTAATTGTCTATGTTACTAGTAAATAGATCATATTTAAAATATATTTTATTTTTAATATCATGTCATGATCATGAGAATTGATAAGTGGTTTGAATGATGTGATAGAGTTTGATGGTTTAAGTTGTGCTAATTAATGGCTCAAATAAACCATACTTACAATAAGCACATTAATTATTTATACTTAATATTTTTAAAGAGAGGTTATATATGAATTTTTATTTTTATTTTTGTGAGTAACTGAAAGTGGATTTTCCTCTAAATTGTTCTTATTATCATAGTTTATTCAATTTCGTTGTAATTTAATTTTTGCAATTTTTCTTAGTTTCAAACAAACTTGAAATTTTGGGTTAATTTGATTGAGTATTATTGGAATTTAATTCATTCCTTGCAGATCGATGATGTGCACGTAAATATGCATATATTTACATCTATATTTTATCTCTTTTTATTTAAATAAATATCATATTTGGACATTTTAACATGTTTAAAATCAGAATTCAATTATTTGTAGGATCGATTTCACCATAGAGGGGGGGGTTGAATAGGGTGATGTTGTTAATTATAAAAATTATCGTGGAAGTTTATCAAATATTTTCAACATAGATATAGCAGAACTATAGCAGCATAAATAATAATAGAATAATAAATGTAGTAATAGGATGACACAGAATTTACCCAGCTTCGGCAAAACCCTGCCTACGTGCTGCCCCTAAGGTTTATACTAGAAATTAAGCAGTCAGACGCTTACACACGTAAACTCGCGACACCGCTATCGACTAGCCTTAACTCTATGCTCAAAACCCTGCCACAACTCAGCCACTGAGTTGCGAATTCTCGAACTACACCACCGTAGCTCGTTCCCTAGTCACACGACCAAACAATACACAAGTTTAAAAGGAAAATACAAATTTAAAAACAAATTAAACACAAAACCCTAATATATAAAACTAAAGCCCAACTAATAACATAAAGGAGTCAGTCCAAAATAAATATCCCTTCCTTTATTTTAATAAATCGGCCTGCTTTCTTCTTTGTTTAAAGAAAGAGTGGCAGCTTTGATCTAGTTCCTCTTTTGCTCTGAAATTAAGGCTTTGGGCTTGCGTTCGCTCCTGTGAAATTAGCTAGGGCTTCGTCCTTATCTTCACTCTTGTGAGATTGGCTAGGTCTTCAGCCTTGTCTAATTAGGGTTTTCGAAGACGCTGATTTATTGTTGATCAATTACAATTGATTTTCTTCCGATTGGCTTCGGCTATCGATTATCTCCTCGTTCAACCACAGCTCCTTCAATTTTTGATCGAGTTCCAACTTACTTCGATATGTAATTTTTTGTGTTTTGCTTTGCTATTTTCGTACTTGAACTCAATCGATGATTCAAGTTATTGATATAATGTTTTCTCTGTTGCTTCGAACTCGAATGCCAATTTAGCCGATGATGATTAGGTTATATAGGGTTCAATGCCCTACATTTTCGTTCGAATACATTTATTTGAATTCGTCTGTAATTCTCCTCGGCTATTTGATTAATTTTGAATGATGGTGATTCTTCTGACTTCTTCAATTTTGCTTGGTTAACCCGGCTTCAATTTTTTACTTGGTTGATTTCCTTCATCATCACGGTTTCTGTCTTTGGTTTGAAACTAGATTTTGTGAAAATAATTCGAGTTTGATATTTAACTTGACTTGATCGATCACCTCGCTGTTCCATGAATTTGGCCAGTTGAAACTGTGATGATTTTCTGGCATGACTTTAATTTGTTCATTTTCACCTGACTTCGATTTTGCATTTGCTTTGTGTATTGGCTTCAGCCATTATGTCTATGACTTTGGTTGAATTTATATATTTTTGTATCTGCATTTCACTCTGTCTTGATTTGATGTTGAAGTCACAATGGTGCATTGTGGTGAGTTACTCTGACCGGTTGACTGTTGCATACATGTTGCTTGATATGTGGTCAGTGATCATGTAGCTTGTCTGGTTCATATAAATGTATACAAGCGTGTCACACTATTTTCATTTGAATATGTAGTTATATCTCGAAGTCCGGTCTGCGCCTTTGTATGGAGCTTGACTGAGTTGTTGCTTTTAATTAGACCCATAGCTGCAGTATCATTGCATTCCTCTTTGAGTCTGTTGGGTTCAAGTTTAATTATGTTGTGGTCATTGCAATACAGTCTTCATTTGATCACTGTTTTCTCTGTATATAGACTGGTCGATATTGCATGTTGACATTGTTTCAACTCCACCGATAGCTTGATTCTTGTTTGCTGCCAGTTGTGGTATGTGCACTTGTGTGCATTGTCAACCGTTGTTTTCACTTGACCTTCATCTTGATTTTTGGAATTTGTTGTTTTCGGACTTGTATTCATAAGCTGGTCTGGTTCACCGTATTTTACTGGTGCACTTTGTTGTTTGAAACTGGCCTGGGTTCAAGTGTATATCGAATTTTTGGTGGAGGCTGTGTTGTATGTATCTTGAGCAACATTTTTGATTGCACCTGAGTTGAATCCAGCTTAAAGATCGGGTTTGACCATGTGTTCGTGTCGTGATTTTATTTGTATTTCACTTGAGTTGAACCCGACTTTTGATTTGGTTTTGACCTAGTGCTCACCTGTCCCTGTGGATTTATGAAGTGTATGTCGGTGTGCATGGCCTTGTGGCACGTACAGTGATGCACTGTGCATGTCATAAGTTGTTCATATATATTTAATTCAAATTTAAATGATGACCAACAACCCAAATAACTGACGCAAATATTATTTTCAAAATCCACATTTTATTTTATACTGCAATAATATTTTCTTTTCAATTTTACTGCGTCAGTATTTATTTTTGCAGATTGCTCAGATGTTGGATTCAAGTTGAAGATAAAATACGAGTGAATGAGTGAATTGTAGTGAGGTGCACTTGCAAATGATAAATTGTGATGTAATCGAATTTGTATTGTTATTGAATTTGTATATGTATAGTGAGAGCTCAAAATTGTACTATTCAAAATTGTAATAAATATTTTTTTGAATAAATATCTGTTTGAATTTAAATTCCGTGTTATTTATTTTTTTCATCAAATATTTATTTTATTATGTGAAAAATAAAATAGTACGTTAACAAATACATTTAAATGAATATATATATATATATATATATGTATATATTTATTATCATCAAACGAAAATCATACACTCGCATATTCAATAATCTCACCCTTTGATGATAACAAATATATATTTAAGATTTTGAATTTGTTAAATGTATTTGATCATTCAATTTGCTTCCCCATTTGAATGCTCCCTCTCCACACAAAGCTCCCCCTTCATATATGCATGTAAATAAAAATATGCAAATAAGTCTAGATGTAAATAGAAAATATTTAAACTTTATTTGTCAAAATCTTAACTTTTCTCTCCCCCTTTTGTTATCAGCAAAAGTGTAATAGTATTAGAAAAAAAGAGATAAAATGATTGACATTAATATAACATTAAAACTCAATCAAATATAAATATTAAATTTCAATAAAAAATCAAACAAAAATCATAAATACTTTATTTAACGCATATTCCACTTTAGAAGGACAGGGATGATGTCATCATATAAACCATATAGTTGTGTCTATTTGTGGTATATTTATATCAGAAATTTGAATATCCTCTAACCATGCATAACCGTTAGGACTTTTAAATGAGATAAGCAGTATTCTATTTTTTTATATAAAAAAAATGAATTCAAGTATCTTCTAACCACGCATAACCGTGAGGACTTTTAAATGAGATTAGAATCAACTTTTCTATTTAATAAATAAATTTTGATATGCGTTCCATACATGAATAACCGTGAGGACTTTTAAATGAGCATGGAAGCACGTAAAAAATTCCAAGAAATTCACCCATGCATAACCGTGAGGACTTTTAAATGAGATAGAATACTTTGGATTTTTTTTTTTAAAAATAGAAAAAATGTAAAATGAATGATTTCCTATTTAAAATACCGCATATTGACATACTATGTTGGATTTTGATGAGTGATAGTTGATAGAAATAAGATAGAAGTAGAGATGGTCATGGAATTTTTACCAACAAAAAGTTTTTATAACTCTTGTTCAAATTTCTAAAGAAATTTACTAATTATACCGTCTCAAGTTATAATATATGATTAATATCAACACACGTCACTTTTTCAATCTCTATTTATCTTTTCGATAATTAGTGGGGAGTCAGACTAGTCAATGTTGTTAATCAAATCCAAAAATAACTATAAAACCAAATTTTCAAAATGACTAATTTGAAACAAGGTCGAAAATGATTTTCTAATAAAAAATGTCTGCAATTTGAAAATTATTCGAAATGAAAAATAGGTAGATATTTTCATTGAAAAAAAACGATGCAGCTACAGAATGTCTCAAAAAAAATCACGTTTCACTAGTAATTTTTCTATTAACTAGATTATCAGTGTAATCTGCATCTGATTTTTTCTTTCGCTCGAGATTATCATTAGTTGGATGCTATAGACCATACGGTGATGTTACAATATATTCTTGAAGACCTTTTCAAATGGAATTCTTTTCAATTTTAATTGAAGCCATGCCAATAAACAAAAACCGAGAATATAGAGTCGGCATTAAAATAACTAAATGTATTGTCATCAACCAATACAACACTATCATTAATCCAAATTAATCTACATGAAGTAGTTCAAAGACTCTAGAATTTTTTATAGTGTTCTTGGTCATAAGTATATAATTGGCCAACAATTTTGAAAAAGTCAGAATCATTATCAACATTCATTTCATTATCACATTGCTGGCCGATTTAATTCAGCTTATGGTGCAGATTATCACATTTAATATATCGTTCAAAATATACCATTACCTATTTTACCTTTACGATAATTTTTCATTGTTGCCCATTGTGATTCTGTCACCTTTGTACTAGGCTAAGGAACTGTGGTTTGTCGCCCATTGTGTTCTTGGAACAGCCAGAATCCAAGTAACACAATTGTTGTTCCTTAGCCTGCCACCACACCTACACCATGAAATTTTTTTATGACCTATTTATTTTTATAGGTTCATGATTGTCAGTGACATATGATTTTTCAAAATAATTTTGTGGAGACCCAAAACTATTTATATATGTTCCTTTTGGCACCCAGATTTGTTTGACTTTCAAAGATTTTATATTTGTGCCTTTTGGAACCCAAATTGGTATAGTTTTCATGTGTTTGGGTCTATACCAACAATTATTTTGATTGTGTCCAAATTTTCTCCGAATTGTGCACATTGAATTGACTTGATTAATTTCATTTCTAACATTTTTAGGTTGATTATATCCAAGTCCTTATCTAACTGTATTAATAGTTTGTTTCCCAATAGCATATTCAATGATCTTTCACATTCGGATAATTTTCCTAAAGTCGTAGACAATTGTTGGACTTGTGTTTTGAGAGATTCATTTTCATTTGATAATCATGTGCTCCTTTTAATTGAATTTTCTCTTCTAGTATTTTCGCTCTCTTTCAAAATCAGAATTTCATTTTCAAGTGATTTTATTTTAATTTCTGATTTTTTAATCTCCTCTTCGAATGATGGACACTTATCACACTTAAGGATCCTACTTTGATAGTTTTTAACTAATTGGTCAAGTTGTTTATTTGATTCTATTAAAGTATATCTTTGTGATTCTATTTTAGCATATCTTTCCCAAAGTCATTCAAAACAGCCATTTACTTCGTGGAAATATATAAGCAATTCTGAGTGAGTAAGTTTAGATACCTCACTTGGTTCGTCATCGTCGCTGTCACTTATACCACCTCGTCGGCACGGATTTACTCTTTCTCTCTCACTGCTAGTGCTTTTACAATCATCCCTTTTATTCCATGTGGCTGCAAAACTTTTGCTTTTTGAATTCTTGTCTATGCCGTGTCGATTTCGAGGACATTGGGCTTGATGTGTCCGGGTTTGTTGCACTTGTGACAGATGACCTCCCGTTCTTCTGGGTTATCTAGAACTTTGATTATTCTGCTTTTTAATTTTTGATTTAGAGCTGGATTTCTGTATCTGCAGTTCTACTTTTTGAATCTCTTCATTAGTAATTCCAGCTCAGTTGCTCCATCTTCATCATCATTCTCATCACTACTGCTTTTTACCAATTCTATTAAGCTCATTTCTTTAATTGAGTTGATTGAGAAGGATTTCTCATTGCTTTTGGTTTTTGCACCATATATTGCATCAAAAGTATTTCAAATTTCCTGTGCATCTTCACAATGAGAGATAAAGTTAAAATTATCTTGATTAATATAAGAATATAATATATGCATAGCCAGAGCATTGATCGAGATAATTTTCTCATCTGTTATATCACACCCATTTTCATTAATATCCCAACATTTAAAATTAACAGATTTTAAATAAAATTCCATTTTTAATTTCCAATTCGAAAAATCTGTTCCGTCAAAGATAGGAGGGATAATACTAGACCGACCCTTAGCAAAAGTAGCCATTTTAAACATTTATTTTTAAAAAAAATGGTCGTTGAAAAATTAAATTTTTAAAACAAAAATTGCTTTTGTACCTAGCTCTGATACCACTTGTAGGATCGATTTCACCCAGAAGGGGGTGAATAGGGTGATGCTATTAATTATAAAAATTTAATGCGGAAGTTAATAAAATAATTGCAACAAAGATTTATCAGAATTATAGCAGCACAGATAATAACAGAATAATAAATGCAATAATAGAACGACACAGAATTTACCTAGTTTCAGCAAAACCCTGCCTACGTGCTTCCCCTAAGGTTTCTACTAGAAATTAAGTAGTCATACGCTTACACACGTAAACTCGCGACACCCGCTATCGACTAGCCTTAACTTTACGCTCAAAACTTTGATACAACTCAGCCACTGAGTTGCGAATTCTCGAACTACACCACCGTAGCTCGTCCCCTAGTCACACGACTAGACAACACACAAGTTTAAAAGGAAAATACAAATCTAAAAACAAATTAAACACAAAACCCTACTATATACAACTAAAGCCCAATTAATAATATAAAGGAGTCGGCTCAAAACAAAATCCCTTTCTTTATTTTAATAAGTCGGTCTGCTTTCTTCTTTGTTTGAAGAAAGAATGGTAGCTTTGATCTCGTTCCTCTTTTGCTCTGAAATTTGGGTTTGGCCTTGCGTTCGCTGCTATGAGATTAGCTAGGGCTTCGTCCTATCTTCGCTCTAGTGAGATTGGCTAGGGCTTCGGCCTTGTCTAATTAGGGTTTTCGAAGACGCTGATTTATTGTTGATCGATTACAATTGGTGTCCTTCTGATTTCCTTCGGCAATCGATCATCTCCTCGATTCAACCACAGCTCCTTCGATTTTTGATCGAGTTCCAACTTACTTCGGTATGTAATTTTTTGCTTTTTTCTTTACTATTTTTCGTACTTGAACTCAATCGATGAGTCGAGTTATTGATATAATGTTTTCTCTATTGCTTCGAACTCAAATGCCAATTTAGCCGATGATGATTGGTTTATATAGGGTTCAATGCCCTACATTTTTGTTCGAATACATTTATTTGAATTCGTCTGTAACTCTCCTCGACCATTTGATTAATATTGAATAATTGTGATTCTTCTGACTTCTTCAATTTTGCTTGGTTAACATGGCTTCGATTTTTGACTTGATTGATTTCCTTAGTCATCACTGTTTCTGACTTTGGTTTGAAACTAGATTTTGTGAAAATATTTCGAATTTGGCATTTAACTTGACTTGATCGATCACCTAGCTGTTCCATGACTTCGCCCAGTTGAAACTGTGATGATTTTCTGGCTTGACTTTAATTTGTTCATTTTCACCTGACTTCGACTTTGTGTTTGCTTTGTGTATTGGCTTCGGCCATTATGTCTCTGACTTTGATTGAATTCGTATATTTTTGTGTCTGCATTTCACTCTATCTTGATTTGATGTTGAAGTCACAGTGGTGCATTGTAGTGGGTTGCTCTTTAACGGTTGACTTTTGCATACATGTTGCTTGACATGCGGTCAGTGATCATGTAGCTTGTCTGGTTCATATAAATGTATACAAGTGTGTCACACTGTTTTCATTTGAATCTGTAGTTATATCTCGAAGTCTGGACTTGCCTTTGTGTGGAGCTTGACAGAGTTGTTGCTTTTAATTCGACCCGTAGCTGCAGTGTCATTGCATTCCTCTTTGAGTTTGTTGGTTCAAGTGTAATTAAGTTGTGGTCATTGCAATCCAGTCTTCATTTGATCACTGGTTGCTCTGTACCTAGAGTGGTCGATATTGCATGTTGACATTGTTTCAACTCCATTGATAGCTTGATTCTTATTTGCTGCCAGTTCTGGTATGTGCATTTGTGTGCATTGTCAACTGTTGTTTTCACTTGACCTTCATCTTGATTTTCAGAATTTGTTGTTTTCTGACTTGTATTCATAAGCTGGTCTGGTTCACTGTATTGTACTGGTGCACTTTGTTGTTTGAATCTGGCCATTCTGGTTCAAGTGTGTATTCGAATTTTCGGTCGAGGCTGTGTTGTATGTATCTTGACCCATAGTTTTGATTGCACCTGAGTTGAATCCAGCTTAAAGCTCGGGTTTGACCTTGTGTTCGTGTCGCGATTTTATTTGTATTTCACTTGAGTTGAACCTAGCTTTTGATTTGGGTTTGACCTTGTGCTCATCTGTCCTTGTAGATTTATCAAGTGTATTTCGGCGTGCACGGCCTTGTGTCATGTATAGTGATGCACTGTGCATGTCACAAGTTGTTCGTGTATAATGAATTCAAATTTAAATGATGACGAACAACCAAATAAATGAGGCAAATATTATTTTCAAAATCCACATTTTATTTTATACTGCAAAAATATTTCCTTTTCAATTTTACTACGTCAGTATTTATTTTTGCAGATTGCTTAGATGCTGGATTCAAGTTGAAGATAAAATACGAGTGAATGAGTGAATTATAGTGAGGTGCATTTATAAATGATAAATTGTGATGTAATCGAATTTGTATTGCCATTGAATTTGTATATATATAGTGAGAGCTCAAGTTTTGTACTATTCAAAATTGTAATAAATATTTGTTTGAATAAAATATCTGTTTGAATTTAAATTCCGTGTTATTTATTTTATTCACCAAATATTTATTTAATTATGTGAAAAATAAAATAGTAGATTAACAAATACATTTAAATATATATATATATATATATATATTATCATCAAACAAAAATCGTATACTTGCATATTCAACATTATTTTCAAATCATTATATATTCATCTTCATTCAGGGGCAAATAGTCATTTTTGTGCATGTGTCAATTTGAGAATTTTTATTTGGACATTTTTCTATGATTTTTATAGGAAATTTTGATGCATATGGAAGAGGGATTCATGAAAATATATGCATGCACAAATGAATACAAAGGAAAGAAGAAGGAAATAATTCAAGTCCAAGATCATGGAGGACCCTGCCAACTTGCCTAAACCTACAATTAGAAGCTAATGGATAGCTAATTGGAGGTTAAAGCTTCATGCACATTTAATAAGTGATTAATTAATGGCTAATGGTTACTTGGTGGCCTCACTTCCTAAATGGCATTTTGGGAAGCTCCCTAAATATTTAATTAGGGTTTTATGCATGTATAAATAGCCCTCTTATGTACATGCAAATATCTTCCACTCTTTGAAATTAGTTAGGAAATGAAAATGAAAGTTGTAAGCTCTATGTTGAATGAAATTAAAATGGCTACCTAGCCTCTTTCTCTTCTATTTTTTACTTATTTTTCTTTACTTTTATGCTCATTTTTATTCTTATGCTCACTTACATTTCATGTTCATAGTTTAGATTTACATTTATGCACTAGTTAATTCATTTCCTTCTAGTAGTTAATCTTCTTTTCTTTGTTTATTGTCCACTTTATTTCATTTTCAATGTTGAAATCTCTATGTGTTGAAATGATAACACAAATGAGAGGCTAAACCCCTACAATTTAGGGGTAATGAAGCTTTCTTTTATCATGTAGATTTTTAACATAAATTTTCTATGTATGATCTCTTTTATGCTTTATGATAAAACGGATGTTTATGTTTGTTTGTGTTTTATGTTGAATTTGAAAGCCTACTTTGTTCGTAACAAATTGGCTATGCTTATCTCATTAATAATAAATTGCCTCTTCATCTAAATATGATCATGGCAATGAAGTTAAGTTTGAATCAAAATTTGATGATCTATATTGCTAATTAATAGTAAATAGTTCATGCTTAAACTAGATTTTGGTTTCATTTTCTATGCTTTGTTTCATGAGATATGAAAAATAGGACTAGAGTTGTATTGTAGTTTGATGGTTTGATTTGTGTTAATTAATAACTCAAATAGGCCATACTTATGATAAATACATCACTAATCCTAATTAGATTAAAAAGAGATCATCATTTGATTTTATGTTGATTTATGTGAAAAATATGAGAAAGTGGATTTGTATCTAAATTGAATTTTACTCACATAGTTTTTAATCTCAACATTTTCTTAGCTTTTGAGTTTTCAAACAATCTCCACTTTTTGTTTAATTTGATTGATTAGAAAATTTTAAAATTCAGCACTTCCTTACGGATCGACCCGTGCTCGCCACGTACTAACTTTTGTATGCCATGCGCCTGCGGTTAAATTTTAATTTGAAATTTTTCGGCGAATTTCTAATCCAATAGAAAATCTGCGGTTAAAAAGTCGACCCGTACTCGCATACGTACTACAATTGTACGTCGTGCGCTTGGGATTTTTAACGATATTGTTTTAATGGTGATTTTCTAACCTATAGAAAATCCGTCTTTTTAACAGTTACGCCGTTGAATTCTTCATTTTTTGAGTAAGTGTATTTCTGCCCCTAATCTGAGGTTAATGGGGTCAGATGTTGGATATTCGAACCCAATCCTTGACTAGTTTATTCTCCTCCTCTTGGTTTCAGGCCGAAGTTCATGGAATAGTGAATGGTCAAACTCCATTCGTCTATTCACTTATGCTCGTATCCCCACTCAGGGGATAAGAGTTGGTTGATGGGTGGTTGAATCGCAGCCAATCTGAGTTTAAACTCTGGTCTGCACTGGGGACTTAGAGCTTTTTCACGGGTAGTTGAACACCTAATCTATGTTTATACTCCAGTCCGCACAGTTGAGACTTAGAGTTATTTCGTAAGTGGTCGATTCACACCCGATTTATGTTTATACTCCAGTCCACATTCTAGGGACTTAGAGTTATTTCAGAGAGCAGTCTGATCACACTCCCCTTAATTAATTGATTTACCCCCCAAGGTCAAAGGTTTGTTCTAGTGAGTAATCGCTCGTCATAGTCACTCTCATTTTGTCTCAGTCCCACAGTTTGACAGGATTTATTTGATCATCAGATGGTCGGCCACATTTATTCCTCGTTATGCATCCCGTCCATTGGACTATGAATGAAAGTTGTCAAACGAACAAGTGGACTAAACTCATTCTGTTTACTCCCATTGGGAATTAGCGTGAATTATTATTTTCAGACTCTAAGAGTATGTTCATACATATCGACACTAATTTGTTTCGCTATGTAATAAACATATAATGCTACAGCAAACATAGATATAAAGGAAGCCTGAAACATTATCCATTAAATGGGAAGGAAAAACCACAAAGTGTCTTATTACACTTTTGGAAAACCAATGATGAAACAAATTCTGAAAGAAAATACAACAAAAATGAAAAGAAATAAACTAAGTGAAATATCATTGTAGATATTCGCTATTCCATGCCCTTGGAAGTGTGATGCCGTCGATAGTTGCTAGCTTGAAAGTTTCTTCTCCAAGCCTCTGTTCGATGACATATGGTCTTCCCAGATTGGATTCATGTGCGATGGGGTAGGAAATACCTGTTTCAGGATGAGATCGCCAATTACAAAGGTTCTAGGTAAGGCTTTAATATTCTAATACCGGGCAACTTGGTGTCGATGTGCAGCTGTCCGCAAATCGGCTTCCTCACGCTTCTCATCTATAAAGTCAAGAGATTCCAAGAGGTGATCTTTATTCGTTTTGGGATCATAGTACGTAACTCAATAAGATGGAACTTCAAGCTCAACAAGACTTTTGGCTTCGGAACAATAAGTAAGGGCAAATGGAGTATGGCTAGTCCTGGACTTTTGACTGGCCCTGTAAGCCCACAATGCTGTGGGGAGTTCTTCCACGCACCTGCCTCTAGCCTTCTCCAAACGCTTCTTTATAATGGATTTTATAATTTTGTTTACAACTTTAACCTGTCCATTTGCCTATGTGTGAGTGACCACTACAAATCTCCTTTCAATACGATATCTCCAACAAAAGTCTTTGAATTCCACACTATCGAATTGAGTCCTATTATCTGTTGCAATGGTTTGCGGAAGATCGAACAACATATAATATTTCGAATAATAAAATTGATTACTTTCTTGGTTGTGATCGTGGCTAAAGGTTCTGCTTCGGCCCATTTGTGAAGCAATCAACTGCAACGATAGCATACTTTGTGCCACCTTAAGAAATCGGTAAGGAACCGATATTATCTACCACCCACATGGTGAATAGCCATGAGCTAACCATTTGCGTGATTTCCATTGGCGGAGCTCTTGGACTTTTGCACTTATCTGGCATCCATCACATCCTCTTATATAATCAGCGATGTCTTGATTTACAGTTGGCTAATAATACCCATAACAAAGTATTTTCTTTGCTATAGTTTGCCCCCCGGTGTGATCGCCACATTCCCGTTTATAAACTTCTCTTAGAACAAGTTTTATCTCCTTATGAGTGACACACTAGAGTAGGGGGACAAAGAAACCTTTCCTAAACATAATTCATTCTTTCTTAATATACCTTGAAACTTTGCAAAGGACTTGTCGCTTTTCATTTCTTTTATCTGGTAGGACTCCATGCAGTAAATAGTCTTTGATTGGAGTCATCCACAATTCCCTCTCATGTTCCACTTTCAGTGTCCGGTCGATTTCTATCATGTTTATACTTGGGTCATTTAATACTTCGACCGAAACCAAGCCAATCTGATGTGCATCGCGACACTAGCAAAGTTTACCTATGAATCAGCCTCTCTGTTTCGATCTCATGGAATATGCAAAATGTCATAGTACTCAAATTTTATCAATAACTCTTGGAATTGGGTAAGGTATGGGGCAAGATGTTGTCCCTTAGCTTGATAATCCCCTCTGACTTGATATGCTACCAACTACAAATCGCAAAAGATTTCAAGAGTTTTTATTCTAAGTTTTCTAGTGAGTTTACGTCCAGCAATCGAAACCTCATACTCAGCTTCATAGTTTGTCGCCTGGAAATCAAGCTTTAATGCATAACATATTGACCGATTTTTAGGAGTTACAAGAATAATTCTAGCTCTAGAACAATGATCATTAGACGTTCCATCGATATAAAATTTCAATCGTATTATAGGGATTTCGCTGCCTTTCGGATGATCGTCTTGTGCAGTAAACTCTACTGTAAAATTTGCCAAAACTTGACCCTAGATAGTCCTCTGAGAGAGATAAGTAATACTGAATTGACTGAGCTCAATAATCCACTTAAGTAACCTTCCAGACGTGTCAATTCGCTATAGGATCTGTCGTAATGGTTGGTCAGTGTAAACATTGATCGGATGTGCCTGTAAGTATGGACGAAACTTTCGTGATGCAATCAGAAAGAAGCATGCCAGCTTCTTTATTTTCGAATAGTTCCTTTCAGCTCCCATAATCGTTTGCAGACATTATACTCCGGCCTCTGTATACGATCCTCCTTACGAAGCAATGATATAATTATAACATGTGATGATACAGCCAAATAAATGTACAACTCCTTATGATCCACCGGCTTTGACAAGATAGGGGTCTCTCCAAATGATTCACCAAGCTTGAAATGCATCTTTGTAGTCCTACATCCATTCGAAGTTTATTTTCCCTTTCCGAATCAAAATGAAGAAAGGAATGCACTCGTCGGTAGCTCTGGGGATGAATCGGCCCAAGGCAACAACTTTCCCATTCATATTTTGCACTTGTTTAATAGTTCTTAGGCACTTGTATCACAGATAGCTTGAATCTTCTTGATATTAGGTTCTATTCCAAGGTCACTGACAATAAAGCCCACTAATTCCCTTGATGAACAAAAGAACATTTCAAAGGATTGATTTTCATCTTGTAATGTTGGGGGATATCAAACATTTCCACCAAGTCCGAAATGTGGTTGCTTGATTGTCATAACTTCATAAGCATATCATCCACATACACTTCCATCTTTTTTTCAATCTGATCTTTAAACATCATGTTGACCAAGCACTGATAAGTAGCTCCTTCATTCTTTAACCCAAATGATATTACTATATAGCAGTACAATCCAACATCGGTCATGAAACTGGTGTGCTCCTAATTGGGAATATGCGTCAGGATTTGGTTATGTCCCGAGCATGCATCCATGAAAGATAGCAATTCGTGTTTTGCGATTGAATTCACTAGCTGGTTGATCCTTGGAAGGTGAAAACTATCCTTTGGACATGCCTTTTTCAAGTCTCAATAATCAATGCACGTCCTCGATTTCCCATTCGCTTTCTTCATGAGTATAGGATTAGATACCTACTTAGTGTAGAGGGCAACGTGGATAAATACGTTGTCTTTTAGCCTATCTACCTCCTCTTTAAGAGCGGCAGATCTCTCTGGATCCAAGCTGCGTCTTTTTTGCTTCACCAGGACATACCTCAGGCTGATGCTCAGTGCATGGCTCGCAATGGCAAGCGAGATTCCACACATGTCAGAGTGAGTCCAAGAGAACACGTCTAGATTAATTTGGAGAAAACTAGAAAGTTCTTTCATCATCGAGGGTCTGAGCTGTAACCCAATCTTTAGGACTCGCGATGGGTCATCTTGGTTGATTGTAATATCAATTGTTAGCTTAGATGGTGCAGCCTTGGTCTCTTTAGGCTCCTCTTCATCATCTCTCGGACCTTGATCTATATCTCTATAGAATTGATCATGGAACCCGAGCCAAGGCTCAAGTGCTAGTTGTTAATCTTTGATAGCTGGGATGCAAACGGTCTTGTCCACACCTCTATCCTTTTCTTTAGGCTAAGCTTCCCTTAACTCAGCTAGATAACAGGCACATCCAGTTGCCTAATCACCATGAACAACTCCTACGCCATTGTTTGTCGGAAACTTCAAAGTCAAACACCATAGGCCAAGAGCTGCACCAGCTAAGGCCGGTTCGACCCAGAAAAATGTTGTATAGAGAGTCAACATCTAGAACAATGAATGGCAAGATCCGCACTCTCCTTCATTCACCTTCTCCTAACTCTACAGGTAATTCCAAATAACCAACAACTTAAACTGCAACACTGTTAAACCTGTGTATATGAGCTTTTGACTATTTTAAATCTTTGGCTTCCATCTTCATCTGATCATAAGCTATTTTGAAGATTATATTTACCGAACTTCCACAATCAATCAAAATCCTTCTCACTAAAGTAGGGCTAATCATGGCTGAAATGGTCATTGGGTCGATTGTCTGAGCCTCTACCCTATCTGCATCTCCGTTCCTAAATACAATATCATCTTCCATCGTACATTGCTGTTTTTCCGGAGCTCCATCTTTTGTATTCGAACAGAATTCAAACTCCACATGCTTTATCGCGCTAGCATAGAGATCCATCTCTTAATAACTTTTATCTGTTGGGTGCGGCCCTTCGACTATTGTATTTATCACCAGTCTTCCACCAGTCTACACAAGCTCGTTAGCCATACATGGGGCTTTTCCTCGGTTGGGATCAAAAGTCCCCTACTTGCCATCCTATGGGGCTTTCACAAACTATTATAGTTTCCATTCTCGAATCAGCTTTTCTATAACATCCTAGAGATGCCCGCATTTATTATTTTGTGCCCACAACACTCGTAAAACTGATAATATTTCTTGGTCTATTTCTGCTTCTCTATTGATTATGTTGGAGGCGGCTTCTTATACTACATGGTATTGCAAGTAGACAAACAGATATTCTACAAGGACGTATTCAATGGCGTATAATTATTATACATTAGAATCATAGGCTTCAGTCTTCCAGAATCCCTCTTTCGTTCTCGCATCCTATCTCTACCTATCTTTTGCTGATTTGTTTATTCTGAACATTCACTTGGACTTTTCCAGAGCTATCATCGGATTTTTTTATTGCAATGTTACTTTGTACTCCTTCTCCATTTGGTCCCGCAACATTCTTCTTACTGGAGGACCTGGCTTCCTCCATTCTCAAATATTGAGCCGCCTTTGCGTAAAAGCGCTCCAATGTTGCAAGTAGCTTACCGGCCAACCAATCGCCAAATTCAGAGTGTAGATCAATCCTTCTCATCAACGCCATGAGTATCACTTGGTAGTTTGAAATACTGACCTCTGTAACAGCTGTATGAAATCTTTCCAAATAATCTTTCAATGACTCTCCTGGAGCCTGAATCATACTGGAAAGGGACATCACTTCTAGGGGATTAGTCGCGTGCATCCAGAACCGCTCCATAAAAAAGGTTTCCAAATCATCAAATCAAGAAATCGATTATGGGGTTAGTCCTATGAACTACACCGTCTCTATTCTAGAAAGAGTTATAAGAAAGCGTCTACATTTAGTTGCATCATCTTTATGTGCAGAATCTATCAGCCATTCATATCTTATGATGTGCTGCCTGGGGTCGGTTTTTCCCTCGTAGGTAAGCATCGATGGCAAGTTGAACTTCCATGGATACCATGCATGCAATACACTATCAGTGAATGCGGTATGATTTTTTGAGATTCCCTAATCATTGTTGGTTAAGCCTTAGCACTCCCTCGCTAACTATGTGACCATTATCGATAATGTGACGACCCAGAATTTTTGAGCATTTAAAATTGGAATATTTAATTAATTTTAAGTATTCAATAGAGTAATTTTAACTTGAACAACGAATATTACAATTTATTTGATAATTAAATTATTAAATTAAATAAGTGAAGTTGGGTAAATTGTCGAATCTAGAATTTTTAGCCTATTAAAAATAATTTGAAGGCTTATGAAATTTATATTGATAACGTTGAAGATGATAGAAGTGTTAAAATTGAATCTAACAGTGAATTGTTCAGTTTTGAAATTTAATATCGTTTAAATTGAATTTAAAAATAGCCTTTCGAGGTACAGTCTCAGAATTCGACGAAACCAGTTCCATTGGATCCGTAATATGGAATTATTATCGGGTTTCAAATTTCGTAGCAATTGGAGTTGTTGTGTGAGCACACGATGTATAAACGCGCTGAAAATTTAATTGATAATCATCTAATGAAATTTAATCTAATTCTTGTCATCTAGTCACATACTTTCCCAATTCAAAATCGTTCAATCAACAATCAAATGCTCGAACTAAATATAATAATAATTTTAATAATATAATAAAAGAAGAAGCTTCAAGGAGAAGCTGTTAACCACGTTATAAAAAAAAATATAATAAAATAAATGACATTGGCTTCGTTCAGAAGGAATAAACGAAAAGAGGAATAAGGGGGGCTTGCTTCTCATCCTACTGCACAACAAAAATTCTCGGCTTAATAATAAAAAAAAAACAACTTCAGCACCAAGTCTCCCTTATCCAATTCATCACCTAATCGATTCAAATTAGGTTCATGACCGCTCGCGCGAGGAGGATTCGCGAGTATGTGGGGAAACGCGGTTTCAGGCAAGGCGATCAAAGGGCTAGGGCTTGTGAAGCTTATTGGTTTTGTTCGATTCGTCTTCGCGGCCACTCGAGGTGATGGAATAGAAGCGTGCGAGCTTGTACGCTCGCTCGCGAGATCCGAAGTTGTACGTTCACGTGGATGTGGGATGAGATAGGCGACGGTGGTGTCTAGATGATGGCTGGTGGTGTGCGTCAGTGATGGGAAGGAGCAGCTCATGGCAATGGTGGTTTGGGGGAAAATGAAGGTGCGATCTTGAGCCTGCAGTGAGGTATATTTGATTTAAGTTTAATTTATCTCTATAACTTTGTATGATATAAAAAAAAAATTCAGTAAGTGAAGGTTTTACAAATCAGATTTTCCTATATGTTTTAAAGAATGAAATTCGTACACTCACCAAAAATTTCATTTGTTTTTGCTGTTTACAGAAGAAATGTAAATATGAATAAATATATATAAATACACTTACATGTTTTAATATACCTAGATAAATAGAAAGTTAATTTTTATTCACTGAAAATAGGATTGAAACAGTAAATATACATAAACACCTATTTTCATTTCTAGTAAGTTTAAGAAATTAAGTGCAAATTTAAATTGTTAACCAATTGAATTATTAACTGGTGCATAATGGTTCAATTTTTATTTCAAATATTAATAAAACCATCTAATATTTATTCAAGGTTAAAATCTGAAAGGAAGCAAGTTGAGATTGGATTTTGATTGCAAAATCAAAGGTGAGTTAATCTCACTCAGTTTAAATTTAAATTTAAAATGATTAAATTTTAAATAATTGTTTGAATGGTTGAATGAATTTATGTGATATAGTATGATAGTTTGGAATTGATATATTATATTGTGCTAACATCTGTGGATGTAGGGAAAACAGGTTGGAGGGATCCAACTGGACCCCTCAATATTTATTTAAATTATTTAATACCCTCTGTTGTGATTTATTTGATATCCTATGATGATCTTTATTGGAATACTGAATGCTATGGTTCGATTGGATATAATTGGGTATGATGAATTACCAAAAATATATAAATTGGATTTTTGTAAGATAATAAAAGAAGTGAAGTTGTAAGTAAAATAATTATAGAGATTTGAATAAATTTTCAAATGAATTGGAAAGAAATAAAGTGACTTTACAATTCTAGAAAATAAATCATGAGTATAGAAAGGAAATTTGAATAAACAAAGAGTTAATGAATTTTAATCTCTAGTAATATTAATTAAAATAATAAAACATTTATTTAAAATTTAAGATTTAAATTATTGAATGAAATAAAAAAGAAGTTGGGAAAAACTGAAATTCGTATATTTCACTTAAAAAGGTTTAAAAACAAACGGGAAATAATAACATTAATAATAAGTCATAATTAATGAATTTTAAAATGAATTAAGAAAGTAAAGAAATTTATTTCAAATAAAATAAATTGGAAATCAAGATGGGAAAATTGATTTAAGTGATGGAATTTGGAATTTTCTCTGGATAGCCAAGTACATGTTTTTAAAAAGTAAATTTTTAAATATAAATTTAATGTTTTAAAATTGTTTTTAAAGAAAGCAAGTTTTGTAAATTTCATTTTTTTTCTAATATTTAAAATCTCAAGTAAGGTTTTCTTATAATCTATTTTAGTATTAATTATTAAGAAGTAACTTAGTATTTTGTTTTTTTTTTTTAAAAAAAAGAAGAAATCTAGTTTTATATTTACTAGGTAACTTTATTTCAAATATTCATATAGTATGTATTTTTAACAAATTATTAAAGTAGCTTAATTTAAATGTTTAAAGGTATATATTTTCAAAGTAAAGCGTGTTAAATTATTTTAAAAATCTATTTTTGTGCTAGTGATTTTAGAGGAAATATAAAATATATGGGAAAGTTGATTCTGAGAAGAAAAATGGTTTGAAACTGTTTTCAAAGGATTGAAAATAGAAATATATCTTATGAAGATATTTTTGAGACTAATAAATAATTTGGAAAATTATTTATTGGTTGATGGTTGTTTTGTGAATATTAATTGATAGTTAAATAACCGACTATCAATATTGGCCAACTGTGCTGATCGTTTCGAAGAGACCGGGATCGAGATTTATTTCTCGAAAACCACTTCGATCCGGTTTGTACGTTTCGTGAGAAAAACATGTTCGGAGTCGAAGATGGAGCAGTGAAGTGCAAGGGCTAGTCGCTACTAATCCTGAGGATATTTCCAAAATGGATGTAGTAGGAATAGTGCCTTCGGTTCCGTTCGAACCCGGGACGGACTTGTATGGATGAATGCTTGCGAAACATCGTTAGGTGGACGATGGGCATTCTAAGTGAAACGTTCTTAAAAGGTAACGCTTAGCCTCAAGCCTCATCAACCGGGAATGACTGAAAATCAGGGGATATGCAGCAAGGTTAGGTGGGTCATGCCCAAGCAGGACAAGATATTTCCCCTGTCTAGATGTCCCTTATATATTTCGGCTTAGTGGGTGGTTGGTCGCGCCAACCACGGGGTTAATCTTGTTCGGGACTGTTCAGTAAGGAATGGTTCCGGCCTTGTGTTGCAGGGGATAAAGGGAGTAGTCCTCGGTACGGTGATCTAGGCCCTGTACTATGACAGGTGGTACCCCAGTGCCTAGTCATTGTTGGAAATCCATTCTCCCTACGAGCCTTGTACGAGTTTTGTTTGTATTACCCACTTCGGTGGCTAGTAGCTGGAATTTAATGAATGTAACAATTTCGGCTATTTTATAAGTATTTGTATACAGACCCTATTATAATATCAGAGGATTTCTATAAAAATCGTTTTAGCTATCGTAAGGTAAAAACCCGACATGTTTATTTGTGGCGTGGTCTTAGGAGATGCTTTTGTTTTCAAAGGAATTTTGAAACTTTAATAATAAATTGGGTGTGATTTTCTCACGTTGGTATTCCAGACTGGCTCGGGTGTTATTTAACTGTAATGCTCGGGTCAGACCGAGTATTATAGGATACAGGATATGATGCTGTGGAGCTCAGGAGACGAGCTGGATGACGATACGTATTCTCATACTTGTATATATATATTTCCACTGTGTTGAGTTGTTATGTACCCATTGTATGTTATTGATGTGAGCTGTGACTGGTGCACTCTGATGATGTAATATATGTAAACTGATATATTTGATTTTGAGTAAAGATTATTTATTCTCTATTATATTTTATTCCGCTGCGATGGTTAGATTCTGATGTTGATTTTGTTTTCTCTTCTTCTACCTCTTCTTCTTAAACCCAAATGGTTCGTATTTCTGTACAACTTGAGTTGATTGTTGTAGAATAGTGTTGACTCAAGGGGTACGGATTTGCGGGCTGTTACAGTTGGTATCAGAGCTTAGGTTGGTGATAACCTTGGCTCTGGTGGGAATTACTCATTTAAAATAGAGTCTATGGTACTCTATAATGAGTTTGAGCGTATTAATAGATATGAGCGCGTATTTGTTAGTGAATATAAATTGTTTTAATATTGTGTTGATTGATTTATTGAGTGGCATATGAACCTTCGTCGACACAGTCTGCGCAACTGTATTGAAGGGGTTTCTAAACACTTGAATAGAGCAATTGACACGATATTGTTTTAAATATGGGCGAATGAAATAATTTTACCCAAAAACATATTTTGATATAAAGCATAGTTTTTGTAAACTGTTTGACTAATATATAGTTGCTTGGATGTTAGAAATGGTAATATTAAAGTATTATCATTGTTAAGTGAAAATTTAATTAGAAATTGGAAATATAACCAAAGTTTGAAGGAATAAATTCATTATAAAAAGAAATTCATAAATATGGATTATAAACGTAAATAGTAAATGGAAATATAATTAAATGGGAATTTGTATAAGCCTAAACTATACAAATGAATTTTAGTTAAAATTTGAATTAAAACAGAATTTGAAATTGTAAAACCCGGAAGTTTTGAAAGTATTTTGAAGATAAATAAGTTATTTCCGAAAGGAAATTTGTTTTAAAATGGATTTTGAAAGTGATATAGCATTGAATTCACTTCAGTAGCTGGAAAATAACTTCGGTGATGACTGCAGCATCATCGATGTTCATTTTCGAGTTTCTAAGTGATGGAGTGCTGCCAAATTGATTTGTTCAGAAAAGCTAGAAAAGCTAGTTGTTTTGAAATTTACAAAGGAAATGTGTGGGGAATAAAACCAGGATTGGTTTAATTTTTGAGAAATGTGATTTTGAGATGTTGGAGATTTCAAAATGATTTGGGACCAAAGTAGGTGTTTTTAAATTCCTGATGAGATAGCTGTAAGCTTATAAATTGTAAATTTATAAATTGAGATGACTTTTAAATCAGGAAGGAAATACAAGCTTTGAATGTCGGAAATTTAAATTTAGAGGGAAATGTTAAAAATGGAATTAACTTGGATTGGAGAATAAAATTTAACTGGATAGGATGGAAATAATATCCAGTTGTATTCGAATTAAGTTAAAATCGAATTGAGTCAAATAAATCTGAGTTTAAAATAGAATTGAACTGGAATAAAAATTCAATTGAATAAATTGAATTGGAATTGATTCTTACCTAGATAACTAGAAAATAAGTTGGATAAGAAATAAATTGGATAAGAATTAGATTGAAATAAATAAACCAGAATAACTTATAAAAGGATTAAAATGCATGAATAAAATATGCTTGGGTTATAAAGAAGCATAAGGCTTGGGTTAAGATATAAGAATAACATATTCAAGCCTATAATGGATGGAATTGTGTAAATAATAAGTTGTGGCTTATAAATTTTGAAAGTGAAATAGAAAATCCAAAATAAATATTGTTTGATGTTTTGGATAATGAAAGGAAAATCCAAATTTGTATTATTAAATAAATTGAACCAAGAAAATTAAATAAAGTGATGTTTGGAATTAAAAATCAAGTGTTGAATGAATTGTGAGATTATGATGAAGGTTGAAAATAAAACTCAAGTTATAAATTAAATTCGACTTAAATTGTCGATGAAGTAAATGTACATGAAGTGTGGGTTCATGAATTTTGAGGGTAAATTGAAAATGGATAATGGATTCAGAACTTGAGTTATTAATTAGAATTTATTGTGAAGTGTTAACAAATTAAATATAATTGGGAATATATCGAATAAAAATGTGATTTGATTATAATAGTAATGGGATGGTTTGTATTGTGAATAAAATCCAAATATGTGGAAATAAATTGGATATGGCTTTGTAATAAATTGAGTTAAGCTGAGTATAAAAGAGAAAATTTACTTGTAAAATGAAAATGAGCGTAAGTGTAAAATTTTGAATAAATTGAGGTTAATGGACTTAGGCTAAATGAATGAAGGAAAGTTGAATTGAATTCAACTTAAAACCAAGTTAAAGATATTGGATGGAATTTAAACCAAGAAAAATATATTTGGATCGGAATAAAATTTGGTGGGATGTAAATAAAATTTAAGAAAATGAAAATTTAAAATAAATTGAATGTGGATAAACTAATTATATTGAATAAATAAATGATGGAATAAATAAGTATCAAATGAAATGTGGTTTAATAAGTTGAGAAATGGTTATTGAATGAAATAGCTTGGATTGTCCTTGAGCTAAATAAAATAGTGTGGAATAAATAAATATGGAATGAAATGTAAATAAATGGATGGTAAATGAAATTTCAATGGAATGCGTCGAGCTAAATAAATGATTGTGAATGGGTTAAAATAAAAAGGAAATTTAATTGGCAATTAAGATGTACCTAGGTTGTAAATGGTTTTGAATAAACTAATTTGATTAATAAAATGAAATGCAAGTGAATGGATTAAAATTTAATTGCAATGAAACTGAGAATATACAATTTGTGAATAAATTTAAAAGTGGAATAAATTTAAGCATAAATTGAGTTGAAATCCATTTCAATTGATTATAAAACATAAGTACTTATTTATTCACCTAGATCTCGTCAAATTGCATAGAATAAATTGTCATTGGATGTAAATGGAAGTAATTAAAATTCTATAAATTGGTGGGAGTAAGTAAATTGATTTTTGAAAGCAATTGAATTAACTATGAGTTCAGTTTGCTTAAGAATAAATTAAATGTAAGCAATTGAGCTTTAAACCATTCGAATTGGTGAAGTTATATACGAATGGATTGGAAACCATTCAAATTGAATAAAAATGGTTTATAAATAAATTGAAAGCGGTTGAATCAGCATGGAAACTATATAAATTGCTTACGGAAAAATGTTTGGTGTGAATTGCTTTTAGAATTCATATGTTTTAACTATTGCTAATAAGTGAAATATAGTTAAACTGCATATATTTGGCACTTACATGTTTAAATTGAGTAAGTACAGGTACCTGGAAGCCGTATGGTTGGATTTGGGTTGGGCTATTTGCTAAAATTAATAAGCCACTTGCTTAAAATGCTAAATAAGGTACGCCTACGCAATAAAAATAGGAAATATGAACTGTTTTTGGTTTTTCCGACCGTGTGGGTCGATGTATATATATTTATCTCTTTTGTCAAATTGCAAAAGCTCCTCCGTACAAAGGGGACTCTGCCAAAAATTTTCAGAAATTTTGGGAGTTAGAAAATTTTGGAAAATTTTGTTAACGACAAAACTATTTAGAATTGGAAACTAAAATAAGTTAGTAAATGAAACTAATTAAAGTAATGACTTAAATTAGTTATAAATGAAGGATAAAATTTAAAAATTCAAATTTGAAAATAAATGAAATACATATGTAATGTGGAAATCGATTTGAATAGAAATAAGTATAAACTAAAAGAGATAAAGAGAAATTAAGATAAAAAAAACATATAAAATGTTTATACTAACTTAAGAAAGGAATGGTAAATTCTAGATTGGAAACTGATATTACAAATAAAATCTAAGATAATATTGAAATGAATAGATATTGACATTTTGTAAGAAAGTCGATAAAATATTTTGGTATATTGTGATTGGATATTAGTGCTAAGCAGGATATGCAGGTATTATAAAAGGGAAAAGGAAATTGGATTTGATTTCAAGAGATAAATTTGAATTGCCCGACAAAAGGTACGCATTTAAATTTGGTATGGAATTTGATTGGGATTTGGATTTGGATTTGGATTGAGCCACTTGGCTTTTTGTTTTCTTTTTGGATTTGGGAGGCCGTAGAGCCATTTTGTAGTTGTACCGAGCTAGCCGCGCAAAGGAGACGCTGGCGAATTTTTTCGGAAATTTAGGGAGTTAGAAAAATTTTGAGAAAATTTTGATAATTCAAAATTTGGTTTTAAATTAAAACTTGAATGGTTAAACAAATGGTATGGTTTGGAACTAGAGAAAGGTTTGGAAGTTAGTAAGAAAGATAATGAGTCTTTTATATAAAAGATAATTGGTAAGATGTTGAACTGTTAGAAAACTATTGGTTTAGGGAAATAATAAATGGGTATTGAATCATTCTTCCTAACTAGTAATTTCGGGGACGAAATTCTTTTAAGGGGGAAGGGATGTGACGACCCAGAATTTTTGAGCATTTAAAATTGGAATATTTAATTGATTTTAAGTATTCAATAGAGTAATTTTAACTTGAACAATGAATATTACAATTTATTTGATAATTAAATTATTAAATTAAATAAGTGAAGTTGGGTAAATTGTCGAATCTAGAATTTTTAGCCTATTAAAAATAATTTGACGGCTTATGAAATTTATATTGATAACGTTGAAGATGATAGAAGTGTTAAAATTGAATCTAACAGTGAATTGTTCAGTTTTGAAATTTAATATCGTTTAAATTGAATTTAAAAATAGCCTTTCGAGGTACAGTCTCGGAATTCGACGAAACCAGTTCCATTGGATCCGTAATATGGAATTATCGGGTTTCAAATTTCGTAGCAATTGGAGTTGTTGTGTGAGCACACGATGTATAAACGCGCTGAAAATTTAATTGATAATCATCTAATGAAATTTAATCTAATCTTGTCATCTAGTCACATACTTTCCCAATTCAAAATCGTTCAATCAACAATCAAATGCTCGAACTAAATATAATAATAATTTTAATAATATAATAAAAGAAGAAGCTTCAAGGAGAAGCTGTTAACCACGTTATAAAAAAAATATAATAAAATAAATGACATTGGCTTCGTTCAGAAGGAATGAACGAAAAGAGGAATAAGGGGGGGCTTGCTTCTCATCCTACTGCACAACAAAAATTCTCGGCTTAATAATAATAATAAAAAAAACAACTTCAGCACCGAGTCTCCCTTATCCAATTTATCACCTAATCGATTCAAATTAGGTTCATGACCGCTCGCGCGAGGAGGATTCGCGAGTATGTGGGGAAACGCGGTTTCAGGCAAGGCGATCGAAGGGCTAGGGCTTGTGAAGCTTATTGGTTTTGTTCGATTCGTCTTCGCGGCCACTCGAGGCAATGGAATAGAAGCGTGCGAGCTTGTACGCTCGCTCGCGAGATCCGGAGTTGTACGTTCACGTGGATGTGGGATGAGATAGGCGACGGTGGTGTCTAGATGATGGCTGGGGGCGTGCGTCAGTGAGGGGAAGGAGCAGCTCATGGCAATGGTGGTTTGGGGGAAAACGAAGGTGCGATCTTGAGCCTGCAGTGAGGTATATTTGATTTAAGTTTAATTTATCTCTATAACTTTGTATGATATAAAAAAAAAAAATTCAATAAGGGAATGTTTTACAAATCAGATTTTTCTATATGTATTAAAGAAGGAAATTCGTACACTCACCGAAAATTTCATTTGTTTTTGCTGTTTACAGAAGAAATGTAAATATGAATAAATATATATAAATACACTTACATGTTTTAATAAACCTAGATAAATAGAAAGTTAATTTTTATTCACTGAAAATAGGATTGAAACAGTAAATATACATAAACACCTATTTTCATTTCTAGTAAGTTTAAGAAATTAAGTGCAAATTTAAATTGTTAACCAACTGAATTATTAAGTGGTGCATAATGGTTCAATTTTTATTTCAAATATTAATAAAACCATCTAATATTTATTCAAGGTTAAAATCTGAAAGGAAGCAAGTTGAGATTGGATTTTGATTGCAAAATCAAAGGTGAGTTAATCTCACTCAGTTTAAATTTAAATTTAAAATGATTAAATTTTAAATAATTGTTTGAATGGTTGAATGAATTTATGTGATATAGTATGATAGTTTGGAATTGATATATTATATTGTGCTAACATCTGTGGATGCAGGGAAAACAGGTTGGAGGGATCCAACTGGACCCCTCAATATTTATTTAAATTATTTAATACCCTCTGTTGTGATTTATTTGATATCCTATGATGATATTTATTGGAATATTGAATGCTATGGTCCGATTGGATATAATTGGGTATGATGAATTACCAAAAATATATAAATTGGATTTTTGTAAGATAATAAAAGAAGTGAAGTTGTAAGTAAAATAATTATAGAGATTTGAATAAATTTTCAAATGAATTGGAAAGAAATAAAGTGACTTTACAATTCTAGTAAATAAATCGTTAGTATAGAAAGGAAATTTGAATAAACAAAGAGTTAATGAATTTTAATCTTCAGTAATATTAATTAAAAGAATAAAACATTTATTTAAAATTTAAGATTTAAATTATTGAAAGAAATAAAGAAGAAGTTGGGAAAAACTGAAATTCGTATATTTCACTTAAAAAGGTTTAAAAACAAATGGGAAATAATAACATTAATAATAAGTCATAATTAATGAATTTTAAAATGAATTAAGAAAGTAAAGAAATTTATTTCAAATAAAATAAATTGGAAATCAAGATGGGAAAATTGATTTAAGTGATGGAATTTGGAATTTTCTCTGGATAACCAAGTACATGTTTTTAAAAAGTAAATTTTTAAATATAAATTAAATGTTTTAAAATTGTTTTTAAAGAAAGCAAGTTTTGTAAATTTCATTTTTTTCTTAATATTTAAAATCTCAAGTAAGGTTTTCTTTTAATCTATTTTAGTAGTAATTATTAAGAAGTAACTTAGTATTTTGTTTAAAAAAAAAAAAGAAGAAATCTAGTTTTATATTTACTAGGTAACTTTATTTCAAATATTCATATAGTATGTATTTTTAACAAATTATTAAAGTAGCTTAATTTAAATGTTTAAAGGTATATATTTTCAAAGTAAAGTCTGTTAAATTATTTTAAAAATCTATTTTTGTGCTAGTGATTTCAGAGGAAATATAAAATATCCGGGAAAGTTGATTCTGAGAAGAAAAATGGTTTGAAACTGTTTTCAAAGGATTGAAAATAGAAATATATCTTATGAAGATATTTTTGAGATTAATAAATAATTTGGAAAATTATTTATTTGTTGATGGTTGTTTTGTGAATATTAATTGATAGTTAAATAACCGACTATCAATATTGGCCAACTGCGCTGATCGTTTCGAAGAGACCGGGATCGAGATTTATTTCTTGAAAACCACTTCGATCCGGTTTGTACGTTTCGTGCGAAAAACGTGTTCGGATTCGAAGATGGAGCAGTGAAGTGCAAGGGCTAGTCGCCACTAATCCTGAGGATATTTCCAAAATGGATGTAGTAGGAATAGTGCCTTCGGTTCCGTTCGAACCCGGGACGGACTTGTATGGATGAATGCTTGCGAAACATCGTCAGGTGGACGATGGGCATTCTAAGTGAAACGTTCTTAAAAGGTAACGCTTAGCCTCAAGCCTCATCAACCGGGAATGACTGAAAATCAGGGGATATGCAGCAAGGTTAGGTGGGTCATGCCCAAGCAGGACAAGATATTTCCCCTGTCTAGATGTCCCTTATATATTTCGGCTTAGTGGGTGGTTGGTTGCGCCAACCACGGGGTTTATCTTGTTCGGGACTGTTCAGTAAGGAATGGTTCCGGCCTTGTGTTGCAGGGGATGAAGGGAGTAGTCCTCGGTACGGTGATCTAGGCCCCGTACTGTGACAGGTGGTACCCCAGTGCCTAGTCATTGTTGGAAATCCATTCTCCCTACGAGCCTTGTACGAGTTTTGTTTGTATTACCCACTTCGGTGGCTAGTAGCTGGAATTTAATGAATGTAACAATTTCGGCTATTTTATAAGTATTTGTATATAGACCCTATTATAATATCAGAGGATTTCTATAAAAATCGTTTTAGCTATCGTAAGGTAAAAACCCGACATGTTTATTTGTGGCGTGGTCTTACGAGATGCTTTTGTTTTCAAAGGAATTTTGAAACTTTAATAATAAATTGGGTGTGATTTTCTCACGCTGGTATTCCAGACTGACTCGGGTGTTATTTAACTGTAATGCTCGGGTCAGACCGAGTATTATAGGATACAGGATATGATGCTGTGGAGCTCAGGAGACGAGCTGGATGACGATACGTATTCTCGTACTTGTATATATATATTTCCGCTGTGTTGAGTTGTTGTGTACCCATTGTATGTTATTGATGTGAGCTGTGACTGGTGTACTCTGATGATGTAATATATGTAAACTGATATATTTGATTTTGAGTAAAGATTATTTATTCTCTATTATATTTTATTCCGCTGCGATGGTTAGATTCTGATATTGATTTTGTTTTCTCTTCTTCTACCTCTTCTTCTTAAACCCAAATGGTTCGTATTTCTGTACAACTTGAGTTGATTGTTTTAGAATAGTGTTGACTCAAGGGGCACGGATTTGCGGGCTGTTACAGATAAGTTCGACATTTGGATGGTTGGTGCAAAGCGATGGTCATTCTCCACCTCACGTGAATGGCCCAGTCGATGACTGTGGGCCGTTTCACGCCTTCTTGGTTCACCATCTTCGAGGTGTCATCTTGTACATTCATTCCGTCTCCATTTCAGGGAAGACTTGGTCAGCATTTAATCGAAATCCATTATCAGGAACGTTTCTACCTTGACTCCAAAGATGCGTGGGAGGAATCCTTCCTCTGGAGGAGGGATCAGTACTGATCCTAAGGGAGGGATCGACACCGATCGATTCTTGCAGACCCCAATGGTCTGCCAGGTGATGCTTTGAAGTTTCTACGCGATTTTCTTCTATCCTACGGCACCTATGCCTATGATATTCATCCAATGAGCTAAAACTTTCTGATGCCGAGTAAGGAGTAGGATCCCACCTAGCTTTCCCACGCTTCTGTCGAGTGATTTGGTTCATCAAGTTGATATTAGTCTGAATTTGCTGATTTAGTAGTCGACGGCTCTCCATTAACTCTCTCTCATTAACTTATGAAATTTAGCTTTTGTAATAAAGTTAGTGAGATTCTGAACTTCAATTGGATCGGCATCCACATTTGTTAGTTTATTGCTTAGGTCTCCTTGCTAAATGCTAGCAGTCTCATTTCCTTCGACATTTTGAGAAGTAGATCGAGTATGTTTCACCATTATTAATTACTTTTCTTTAGAATCGGTATGAGTAACTTCTTGAAGATAACTACAGATCTCCTTTGGAGGATTTATCTGATCTAGAAGCAACAAATAGGATCCTAGCAAGCTGAGAATGGTTCTTAGTGAAAGCACCAAAATGTTTGCAACCAAATTGTTCACAAACATCCAAGAATAGATTTATGTATAGAAGTAAGTGAAGAAAATAAAATTAAACCGAGGAAAAGATTAAGAAAATAACAAATAAAAAGCAGTAATCAGAAACGCGAAGATTTATAGTGGTTCGACGTTGTATGCCTACGTCCACTTTGAAGATTATCTTTGTTGATCACTTATCCATCTATTTACAGTAGTAGGAAATAGAGAACACTTGAGTACAATAAAGTCTAGAGTAACCAGCAGCGTTCCTCAAAATGACCTATTAGGCCAATATTTATAGGTGAAGACGACCACTGATCTCTCTGAAACTTCAGCTAATGGACCTTCTATCAATATGGGCCCACCAAAGTGGTCGTTAGGCCTAACTCCCAATGAGGAGGGACCGGTACCGATACCTTCATTGGTCGATTTTTGGCAGCGATCCCTAAAATGGCTTCTGCTGGCTAAAATATTTTTTCCCTTCAAATCATTTGGACCACTAGAGCTCGAGTTATTGTTTAATCCTTTACTTGATTTCACTTGTGCACTATTGAAAGTCGAACCCTCTACAAGGTTGTGTATCAATCCCTCAAAGTTTATCAATATGACTTACAATCCAAAGGGTAGGTTTCGTAGGGTCCATATGCCTTACCTTCCAAATTTCATAGGCTTTAGAGTTGTAAATCCCGATATGTAGAGTGTTGTATGCATGAATACACTTGGAACTTGTTGGATGCCGATCCCTTCTAACTTGCCAAGCTATGCCGAACCCTTCCATTCATTGAGCCATATTGCATGCTTTGAGCATCCAACATCGTATATCTATCAAACCCATTTAATTCCGACTTCATATAATCATCTATATTCGACATCCGGGCCATACAATCATCATTTTGGAATTATCAACCGTGATGGCAATCAGATCTAACTCATGCAGCCAGTTTAAGATAGCCGAGCTAGAGTGCTGGGTAACAACTGTCCTTAGTTTCTGAACTCTAGGGCTATCTCTTCGGGCTACCTTCCATGATAACTCTCAAGTTCAACCTATCCATTTTATCCACATATTGCCTGGACAAAAGGCTAGATAGCAATATGTGACAAATAAAATCAACCATTAGTCATATATTACGTCCATTCAAAACATCGTATTTATGACCATAATTTTCTCTTAAGTATAAAATCATATTGTTGTTATATTTAGCTAGGCCAGTGGGTTGAGTGGACCACTCCATTCTATTAACCACTGAAAATAAAAGAAACTACGAAGACGTAAGGCTAGAACAAAAAAATACAAGAAATGGAAAATAACACGAAAAACAAAACACATGTAGGCCAGTGCTAATTATAGTCCAGAATTCCCAAGGCCCGGACATTGAAACTATCAAAAGATGTATGAATTAACAAGCTTGCTTTCCTATAAATTTTCTTGTAAATATGAACCATGCAAACATGCATAATAATAATTTATCTAGTTATACATTTCGCCATGAAGACCCAGTAATTCCTTTCTTTTCATATTTCATAAATCACTTTCTTCAAGGCAATCAATCTGCAACTCGAGAAAAAATTCCTCCATCTGGTAGATTAAAAAATATGAAACCATTCATCATAAAAGTCGCTCCTAACTGGCCAAGTATCAAATTCAGCAATCACCTTTCTCCAAATATAATACTTATAGTCACATTTAAAGAAAAGACGAGCATAAGTTTCATGGGCAACATGGCAGAAGGAACACATATAATCTGCTGTAATTCCTCTGTGGTATAAATCAAATTTTGTATGTATAGCATTTTTCAAGATTTTCTGTAGAAGGAAGTTATATTCTAGGGAAATATATCAGTATCAGCACTGATGAAGGACTAGATTGATCATATTCCAAGTTTGTATTGCAACTGCACTACTAGAGTAAGGAAGAGATACCTAACCATTGTGCAAATACCTACCCACAGAAGGGAAGAAGATAGAGGGATAGAAGTCTGATCCATAAGACTTGGAGGAAATAGTTTAGCGAAGATCAAACCTTGCTTAGCCCATCGGTCTTGCCAAAAACTAAGCACAGAATGAATAGCTAGAACAGTTTGCATTAAAGGCACTAGACCAGATCTAGACTTGAGTAAAGATCTAAACATGTCGCTATAATTCATAGGATAACCCATAGTCTAGAATTTTTGTCTTTTGATATAATGATTACGAATCCAAAAATAGCATATCTCATTCTTATTGTAATATAAGGCAGTAATAATAGATTACTCGGCTGCCTTATTCCATTGGAAGATGTCAATTGTCCCCATACCATCATATTTATTAGGAATCATAAGCTTCTTAAAAGCTATAAGAATCGGCTTCCTTGAGCGATGATCATCAGACCAAGAAATGATTCATAGCTCTATTAATCATATAAAGCAATTTCAAAGGGAGAATAAATATCCTGGACCAATAAGTGTGCATGGAAAAGATAACTGCATTTATAATTATGGCTCTACCAACTTGATTAAGTGATTTATTATACAAATAAGATAATTTAGCAATGATCTTTTCAAACATTGGAAGACGGTGAATTATTTTTGTCATCCGACCTTTTGACTCAACTATACTCAAACTGATTAGATAAGTTGGACTCAATTATAGACAAGGCCAGCAGCCGAGAAAGGTGATCACAGAGACCAAAGATCAAGCATAGACAATAATGTGAAGCATTGATCAAGCGAAGCCAAGAGATAGACTCTTTGGAATACTATAAGTATGGATTAGTGCTTCCCTTAGCTAGGAGATTGGATCGGATCATTGTAGTTGTGAACAACATGAATCAGTAATTCAACTCAATGGGAATCTATCGATATCTCTAAAATCATGAAGGCGCTATGCAAACGACTTTGGAAACATTAAGCTAGCATTGAGGGAGGCCTACCATGGTGACCTAATGCGCCACTCAACAGGGAAGACCGATCGAATCCGATCACTCCACATTGTGAATTGGGCCACGAAATTTTCTAGGTTACCTTGTCTACATCTAGAGGTAATGACGACGAATTTTCAGGAAAATATTCGGTTGTCTACCCCTATAAATATAGAGTTCATTGTTCATTTAAAGGATCTTTATGCTATTATTTTCTTTGTACTCCATTGTATTCATGGATTTCAATCTAATCCCTCTTGTACTTAGAAATTCAAGTGATTAATAAAGCTATTTCATCAAAGTGGACGTAGGCATTTAACACCAAACCACTATAAATCTGTTTGTCATTGTTTATATTACTTACTTCCTCTATTTTAATTTCGATTTCTTTATTTATTTCTTTACATATAATCTATTAGGTTTTTGTGCCAACTTTTGGTGTAAATATTTTGGTGCTTTCACTGAGAATTGAACTCAGGTTGATTAGATCTCATCATTTACTTATGGATTCCCATATTCATGGAATAGATCTAGATTTATGCTAAAAAGTTTATGTTTTTACTTAGATTTAAAGAAGATCTAAAAGGAAGCTATTAGCAATGGCCAGAAGAAAGTCTACTACTTCCCGTGATATTGAAGGTAATGACTATACAAGTTGATCAAAATGTACAATCGACGGTAGCTGATGTCCATAATCCATCTGAGTATATCACCAGAGCTAATTTTGAGGTCCTAATGAAGGAACTAATGGATACCGTCAGCAGCTCAACCAGCAAATCCAGGCTCACATCGTCCTAATAAACCAACTGAAAGATCAAAGTGAAAAGACAATGGGGGAGCCTACTCCATATTCAAGATCGAAAAACTCCTCCTCATTTGACGACTATCATAGAAACAGAAGCCGCAAAATGGATGCATGCACAGCTGGAACATCGAGAAAGGATCAGCCAGTTGGTTATGGCTGATCGACACTGATAGTTCCAAACCCACCAGTGGGATCGACACTAGACCCTCTAATCAAGGGGGGCGATTGACATGTAGATGGAAGAGCTTAGCCAGTTGGTTATGGATGATCGACACTGATAGTTCCAAACCCACCAGTGGGATCGACACTAGACCCTCTAATCAAGGGGCCGATGTACATGTAGATGGGAGAGCTTACTATGGAGGTGCTGTGATCGATCAAGTTGCTGGAGCTCGGGCGAATGTGGTTGAACCACAAAGTGGAGACGATAATTGAACTGCTGCTCAAGAAATGGATCGAGTAAGTGCAGCCAAGGTAATGTGGCATTGCCCGAAGGAATGGATCGAGTCGGTTACGTGAGGTGGAATATGACTATCGCCTAGCATCGCCTTTCTAAACACCAAACTTAACAACTACGGTAAGGTAGCTAGAGAAAGAACGTCAAGGCTCGACCAATGATGATTGGGGACTGTCCAAAAGTCATACTCCATTCACCAACAACATTCTACATATAGGCTATCCACAAAGGTTCCATTTGCCTTGGATGCCTCTGTATGCTTGATAAACCAACCCTAGGCAGCATCTCTTGAAGAATGAATAACATATAGAATCCGCCCAAGCCATTGATGTAGTCAAGTGTAGGTGTTTTCCCATTTTATGAAAGCTGTTGCGACCATGTGGTTCACCATGCTACCACCGTGGTCAATCTCTTTATTTTATGAGTTTGTAAAGAAGATCCTCGAGCAATTCCACATGAACATTGCTCGTTCTAAGGATGTAATGTCACTCTCCAGCTTGGTCAAGGCTGCAGAGGAGTCATTGAAAGAATTTTTGGAAAGGTATAATACAACAGTTAAGAAGTTAGTAATCCGAATGATAATGCAATACTCATGGAACTGACTAGGGGAGTCAACCTCGATTTTGAGTTTGGCAATTGGTTAGTAGGAAAGCCTCCTTCTACGTTGGACCATTTTCTTTGAAAAGGCAGCTCAGTTTCTAAGAAAGAAGAAAGCAAAGCGAACCAGGAAGAGAGATGTTGCAGGCCCAAGAGCCGAGGGTGTACAAAGTAATGAGGCAGTGAAGTAGTCTGGTGATTATTTTAGGAAATTTCAAATCAATATTCGGAACAAACCGTGTAGGATCGATTTCACCCTAGAGGGGGGGTGAATAGGGTGATAGTGTTAATTATAAAAATTAATCGCGGAAGCTTATAAAATTTCCAATTCAGATCACAGAATAGCAGCACAGATATCGCAGAATATAAATAACAGAAAAAAACAGAACAACACAGAATTTACCCAGCTTCGGCAAAACCCTGCCTACGTGCTGCCCCCAAGGTTTCTACTAGAAACGAGATAGTCCCTCTCTTACACACGTAAACTCGCTATACCCGCTATTGACTAATCTAACTCTACGCTCAAAACCCTGCCACAACTCAGCCACTGAGTTGCGAATTCTCAAGCTACGCCACGTAGCTTGTCCCCTAGTCACACGACTAAAAAATTAAATGGTTTAAAAAGAAAATAAAAATTAAAAACAATTTAAAATTAAAATAACCCTAATTTAAATAAAACCCTTATTATAATTTTTAAAACCCCCCATCTAAAACAAAAGGCCGGCCCACGCTTTCTTTTCCTTTATCTTCTATCGGCTCGTTCCTCTTTGAGATAATGGCGGCTTGTTCTTGTTTGTGCAAATTAGGGCTTCGTTTTCTTTGATCCAAACTAGGGTTATTCGAAGAGCCGACTTTATGTTGATCAATTCGGTGATTATTCGCGTTTAGCCTTGATCGATCGTACTCCTTGTTGCTCACTTCGAATGCTTCGTTGATCGAGTTCGTCCCTTACTTTGGTATGTAATTTTATGCTTTTATTTTGCTGGTTTTATGCTTGCTTGAACTCGATGATTTATGCCGATGATGAGCAGAAGTAAAGCAGTGATAGAAACCATGACTAAAGATGGGATTTTGGGAGAGGGAAGCGAGGATCCTATCATTTGATATATACATGTCGTTGAATGCGTTGCTAAAGAATGTTTATCTATCGACTTGTAACACCATGTAATATAGGAAACCACCTCCGAAGGAACCGACGGAGAAGCAGAGATATCCAAAAAGCACTGTAGAATTTATGAAAGTTATGGACATACCACGGACGAGTATCGCCACCTGTATGACGTTATTAAAATTTTAATTCAGGAAAGAAAGCTGCAGCAATTTATTAAGGCCCCACAGGATGGCGGACATGGGACTTCTGACCCCAATCAAGGACAAGCTCTGCCTAGTGCTAAGGAACCTCGATGGATAATAGGGATATTAGCTATTAATACCATAGTTGAAGGATCACATCAGGCTGACAAAAGCTGAAATGAAATGGAACGTTATGTGAATGCTATTAGACATATTGAAATTGAATGTTTCTCAAACATGGAGGATGGTGCTCCAGCGAAGTAGTAGTGTACTACGATAGATGATATCGTATTTCAGAGTAGAGATGTGGACAAGGTAAAGACCCATATGATCGACCAATGGTGATGTCGACCATGATCGACACTATTTTGGTGAGAAAGATTCTAACTGATTGTGGAAGTTTGTGAGTATCATTTTCAAGAAGGCATAGGACCAGATGCTGCTGGAAGCTAATTATCTAAAGCCATGCAAATTTCGTATTCATGGCTTTAACGGTATTACAAATAAAGTAGTATATCGAGCTATCGGTAGAGTTAGGAGATGGCAGCTGAAGGAGAGTGTGGGTGCTGCCATTTGTTGCGATGGATGTGAACTCTCGATATAATGCTTTTTTGGGCTTGCCGGCCCTTTTTGACTTCAGGGCAGCTATCACCCATAATGCTTGATACTCAAATTACTAACAGAGAATGACGTGGGAATTATTCATGGAGATCATGCAATTGGTCGAGCCTGTTATGTGGTTGAGTTAAGAGATGCTTAGCGAAAAGAAAATGGAAAGGATGTGGAGAAGCCTCTCTACCTCAAAACCAATGAAGCTTAGAAATCAACATCTAAGCCTAGGATTAGGCATCACAGTCGGTTCTATAAAGATATAGATCGGCGAGATGAAGATGGGGGCCCGAACTAAGGCTGCAACCACTGAGATAACGATCGACATTACGGTCAGCTATGACAACCCATTACGGGTTCTGAAGATTGGATCAAAATTTAGTGCAATGATGATAAAGGAATTAGCTGGTTTCCTCTAAGTGAATCTTGATGTATTCGTTTGGACCAGTTCTGACATGTGTGGGATCTTACAGACTATCACGATCCATGTATTGAATATCGACCTGAGGTATGTCCCGGTGAAACAAAAATGATGCGACATAGATTCAGAGAGATCTGCCGCACTTAAAGAGGAGGTGGATAAATTCAAGAATAATGGGTTTATCCACGACATGCTTTACTCGAAATGGGTATCCAATCAAGTTCAAATTAGAAAATATAACGGAAAGTGACGGATATGCATTGACTACTCAGACCTGAACAAGGCATGAACGAAACACAGCTTTTCATTTTCAAGGGTAGGCCAGCTAGTGGACTCAATCGTTGGACAAGAAGTACTTTCTTAGATGCATACTTTGGATATAATCAAATCTCGATGCACATCACAAACCAGGAACACACTAACTTCATTACCGAATTGCGATCATACTGCTACGTTGTGATGTCTTTTGGACTAAAGAACGCTGGAACTACTTATGAAATACTGGTCAATCGAATGTTCAAAGACCAGGTTGGGTGATCAATGGAAGTATATGTATATGATATGCTCATGAAGTCACAGCAATCAAATGACCACATCGATGACTTGGCGGAGATGTTCAGTGTTCTTCGGATATATGAGATGCAACATAATCCCTTGAAATACTCTTTTGACATCGCATTAGGGAAATTCTAGGGTTTTATCATCAACTCCCTTGGAGTTAAAGAAAATCGCAAGAAGATTCAAGAGATCAGAGATATTCAAGTACCGATGATAATTAAGCAGGTGTAGAGCCTAAATGGAAAGGTTACCGCCCAGAGTTGATTCATATTTAGGGCCACTGACAAGTGCATCCCTTTCTTTGACTTGATCTGGAGAGGGAAGAGTAACTTTGAATGGATGCATGATTGTGTTAATGCATTTCAAGCTCTAATGAGTCACTTAGAGAGGCACCCTACCTCGTCTAAGCCAATATATCATAAAGTTTGTTTACTTACTTGGCGGTGTCGATACATGCCATAAGTGTCGCGCTGCTATGCGAAGATGATTGGATCTAGAGGCTAGTGTATTATGTTAGAAAGCGGTTGATATGTGCTAAAAGAAATATCTAAAGTTAGAGAAACTCGCATACTACCTATTGATTGGATCAAGAAAGCTCCGCCTTAATTTTAGGCTCACTCTATGAATGTTTTCACTGACCAACCGTTAAGACAAGCCCTACAGCGACCTGAGATGTCTGGAAGGTTACTAAGATGGAACATTGAACTAAGCCTGTTCGATATCACTCATCTCCCTAGGAGAACCATCTAGTGACAATCACTAGCAGAATTCATAGTCGAATTCACTGCACAAGATGATCTTCGGAGAGTAGTGGAGAACCTACCATCTAATGGAAGATGTACACAGATGGAGCATCCAACGATCGGTGTTCTAGCGTTGGAGTCATACTAGTAACTCCTGAAGAATGCTTGATCTACTACGCCTTGAAACTTGATTTCCCTGCAACGAATAATGAAGTTGAATATGAAGCCTTGATTATTGGGCTTAAAGTAGGTAGAGAGCTAGGAGTAAAAGCATTGCAAATTTCATTTAAATCCCAGTTAGTAGTAAATGAAGTCATGGGAGAATATCAAGACAAAGGAGCGTGACTTGGTCTTTACCTCAATCGGGTCTAAGAGGTGCTAACCAATTTCAATCATTACACCGTTATGCGTATCTCCAAATAACTTAATAAGAAAGCTGACTCAATGTCTAAGTTGGCTTGTTCCATAGATGCATTGCAAATGGGCTTGGTCCTAATTGAAGTACTCAGCGCTCCAAGCATCAACTGATAGGAGATTAATTGGGTCTTAGAGATGGAGCATGAGAAGGAGTCATGAATAACTCCGATTAAAGAAAATTTGCAAAGGGGAATCCTCGCTGAACGGAGGAATCAAATACAATATATCCTTCGTAAAGCTTCACTATACATCCTTGAAGAAGGAGTCATGTATAGGAAGGGTTTCTTTGTTACCCTGATTCGGTGTATGTCCAACAATGAAATCAATAAAGTATTAAGAGAGTTCCATGAAGGAAAATGTGGTTATTACATCGGTGTAATCCTAGCGAAGAAGATACTCCCCTATGGTTATTTCTAGCCAACTGTCGATCCAGACATAGCTGATTACGCAAAGCGATGTGACAAGTGCTGGATGTTTGCAAAGATTTCGAAAGCCATGACGATGGAAATCACTTTGATGGACATTCCATGGCTGTTTGCTACTTAGGGTATTGACATCATTGGCTCCTTGACGATTTCCAAAGGTGGTGCAAAGTATGCCATCATAGCAGTTGATTACTTCATTGAATGGGTTAAAGTTGTACCTTTAGCCATGATCACTACGAAGAAAGTACTCAATTTTATTGTTCAAAACATCATCTATTGTTTTGGCCTCCCCTGGACAATCATATCCCACAATGGGACCCAATTCTATAGTGCTAAATTCAAAGATTTCTATCGTCAACATCATATCGAGAAAAGATCTACGGTAGTTACTCACCCTCAATCTAATGGACAGGTTGAAGCTGTCATCAAAATCATAAAGTCCATTCCGAAGAAGCGTTTGGAAAAGGCTAAAGGCAAGTGGGTTGATGAACTCCCATCAGCATTATGGGCATACAGAATTATCCACAAGTCTGCGAATGACCATACTCTATTCGCTCTTGCTTATGACCCTGAATCCGTGATTCCTGTAGAACTTATAGTCCCTTCTCATCGAATAACTTATTATGACCCCAAAACTAAAATATATCTCCATTTGGAATCTTCAGATATGGTCGATGAGAAGCATGAAGAAGTTGATTTGAAGGAGGATACTCACCGACATCGAGTTGCCTGATTCTATAATGTTAAAGTCTGAACCAAGACCTTTAAAATTGGTGATCTTATCCTAAAGTGGATCTTTCCTAGCCTCGCAAACATGGTTTTGAGATAGGAAGGGATGTATGTCATTAATCAAAAGCTTGGAGATGAAACTTTCAAGCTAGTGACTGTTGAAGGCATCATACACCAAAGAGTATGGATAGCGAGCATTTATGATGCTATTTCACTTATTTTTGTTTCATTTAGTTATATTCATTTTGAATTTTCTTTTGCAGTTGAATTCAAAGACACGTAATAAGACAGACTCTTTCACTACTTTTTCAGTTTGTAACGAAATATGAAGTTTGCTCTATATTTTTGAATTGTTTGTGCATAACATAATAGTTGTAATATACGACCAACATAAATCCACACATGCCTAATATAAACCAAAAAGTACCTAGAGCTTGGTACCAACCAAGTACTTGGTTCCATAATCGAATTAAACTGAATGAACATGACTTGACCGTTCATCCTTTAACTCTTACCTACAATCCGATGGGCTAAGTATGAAACATAGAACCATGTAACTTGACCATCCGTTAACTAACTCCATCTCCTGATTTGATGGGAAGAATGTAAAGTAAAAGTGGTCGTGATATGGCTAACCACTCATCGACTTATGCCCCAAATTTTAGGGCAACAGAATTAACCAAAGGAAATGTGATTCGTTCGTTTCCCAGAACAGCTTAAGTTCCTAAAGTGTGGGCGAGATTATGAACATCAAACAGTTGCGATTGACTGCTCATCGACTAACTCTGATCCCAGAGTGAGAATAAGAGTACAAATATATTGAATGAGTGTGGTTCAATCATTCATTCTCCAACGCTGGCCTGAACCTGATTGAAGTAGTATAAACCCACTATGGATAGGACTCAACCGTCCATGAACTAACTCCACTAACCAAAGACTGGGGGCAAGATTATAGATACTGAACCATTGAACACGACAGCATAACCTATGGCTCATACCAAGTGTTTGATACGACTTAAAGCCATGACTGAAAGGCGGCCTAAAGAGGGATTTTTCGGATCTACAGCCAAAGCAATGGGCAACAAAAGACATTGCAACTGAACGATGAGTGATGAATTACAAGTACGTCTAATGGAAAAAGTAAGGGCTCAAACATTTAAACAAGTCTCATACAAAAGCTGAACATAAACGAAAGAAGTTTTATTTACATACTGAAACTTAGAGAAACTAAGTACAAGTTTATTTCAGAAACTAAAAGCCAAAAACAAGGGTCGTACCCGCATAATTATGGCTAACAGAAAGAAACTAACTACTTAGCTATGCACCACCTAAGCTATTTCGATGGCTATTTCTCCCCTTTTTTGGACTCTTCACGGTGTTCTTTGGGGTGGATTCTCCAGAGCTACCGCCTCATCCTCTCATCATCGATCTTCTTTTGCCCTTGTGTAACGACCCGTATTTTACGTGTCGATTAATCGTAAGATAATTGTCTTTAGGTCGTTTGCATCGTTGAGTCAACCAGAGTTAGCTCGGGTGGGAGCTTAGGTCGTGTGAGAGTTAGCGTGTTAGTGCTAACGGGTTAAGGCTTAGTTTAGGCCGTGATGGAGTTAGGTCGGTAGGCGACCTAAGGTTGTTGGCAACTCATGAGTTAGCATGTGAACGTGTCAGTAGGAGCAGCGACCTAAGACTTAAGGGATTAGGCGACCTATTGATTACAAGTTAAGATAGGTCGTAAGCAACCTAAAAGTGCTAGGTCTAATAGTGGTTAGGTCGAGTGGAGCGACCTATAGGGGTAGCGACCTACTGGTGAGCGACCTAAGAGTTAACGAGTTAGTATATCCAACGAGTTAACGGGTTAGCAAGTGACACGAGTTAAGGGAAGCAGCGACCTACGAGTTAGCGAGTTAGGTGGAGCAGCGGCATTTGAGTTAGGTCGTTGGCGAGTTAGGGAGTTAGGTCGTTAAACGACCTAAGATAGCTCGCGTGGTTGTTGGGGGTTTAGTGATAAGTCGCATGAGCGACTTAGTGCTAAGTCGCGCGAGCGACTTAGTGTTAGCCCGTGTGTGTTGATAAGTCGCGAACGACTTACTTGTTAGTTTATGCTGGGTCGCGTGTGTGTTAAGCCGTTAGGTGTTAAGTCGCGTAGGTCTGGATGGTTTGTTAACTCGCGAGCGACTTAAGCTAGGTCGCAAAGTCGCGAACGAGTTAGTGTTAGGTCGCGAGGATCTGGGTGGTTTTGTTAAGCTGCGAGCGACTTAAGCTAGGTCGCTAGGTCGCGCACGAGTTAAGGGGCGAACCGAGTTAGTGTTTTTCAGCCTATAAATAGAGGGCTTTGGCTCACTTTTTGGCACCGGATTTCGAAGCGACGAAGTGCTGCCATTTTGAGAGCTCGACTACAACATTTCTTCACTTCTTTTCTCCACTTTGATCGAGTGCTAACATCCATCCAAGATCGAAGATCAAGATTGAAGATTGAAGAGCCAAAGTTGAAGATCTTCATCCAACAAAGCTAGATTTCATCATTTCAAGCGAGATTTCGACAAATCAAGCCTGAATCCTTACTGTCCAGATCTGAAGTGATTTGTTTTTGAAGTGTTTGGGTGATTCGGTGAGTGGTGGTTATCTCTCACGCGGACCCAAAGGAGTATATTGGTTTGGTGGTTTGTTGGAGTGTTGTAGATAGTTATTTCATGCATTTTTCCTTAGATTCGAGTGTAGATCCATTACTTATGAAGATGTTTACTTATGCAAGTTCATTCATCAAGTTGTAGAAACAAAACCCATGATTTATAATTGTTAGATCTATGCTAAAAACCTATGATCCATGCATGTTAGACTTATGCTCATTTATTTACGAAATTGCCATTATAGTTGATATTGCTTATTAGATCTTGTTCGAATGCTTGATTGTTTGGATGTGTGATTGATTTGATGGTTTCAAGTTAGCTAGTAGTTGATTTGGAACAAGATGGTTGAAGATGATTCAAAAGCTAAGTGGAAAGGCTCTTGAATGGTGAAAGCTGCTTGTGGCATACGAAGCGGATGATGAAGCTCATATGGATGGATTCGATGATGATGGACTTTGCTATGATTAGAGGAAGCAAAGCATGACGAGAGTTGGACTTTGCCATGATGTGTTGAGGCGAAGCATGATGTTGAGATGGACTTTGCTATGATGCGATGAAGCAAAGTATGATGCGAGATAGTCTTGGTTTAATCCAGGCGGGATCATCCCAAGCAAGTTGATGACTCGATGATGCGATGCGAGTTGGGTAATAATGGATGGCTCGAGAGGCGCTTGAGCTAGTATGGAAATAGTCGTCGAGGAGGATGACTAGGAGGCTGAGATCTCATCGTTGTTGAAGGTTCTAGCATGCTCAAAGCAAGAGTACGTTGGAACGGGCTGCGACGACGTTCCAAGCACGGGCTGCGACGACGTGTTAGTACTCTGGGTAGTTGCGAAAATTCCTAGGCACGGGCTGCGACGACGTGCGGAGTTATGTCTAGAACCGGGGTTACCATTAGCCCTTGATAGATGGGTAAAAGAATGAGTTGGTCATTCAATTAACGGTGAAATCAAGGCAATGATAACAGTGATAGCCAGAGTCATGGATGTTTGGCTGTACCATCATTCGGTCTCAAGAGCGGTGTTTTCTGGGTGCTTATCTGATCTTGGTTTAGGCCTTGGGGGTTTGTATTTGGAAAACATTGACCTTGACTCGAATGATTATTGCTTTACTTTAATTGTCTGCCATGTTATGCTTGCTTCTCCTTAGTGTGTGTCTGGGGGCTATCACTGTAGAAAGAGGCGGATTGGGATGGTTTGGTTCCTATTCCTTTTATCCTTTATGCTCTTTTGGTATGTTTGATAGTTGATTTACTACTCACTAAGACTTTGTCTAACTCAAGGTTTTATGTCTCCTCTTATTACCTTGGGCTGTTCATCCATGTTGGGATGGGCAGACTAGGTAGCAGGTGACAGGTGCTGTTCTTGGAGATCTACGTTGATGATGCGAAGACGAGCAGGAGGCTTTTGCATATTATTTCATATTATGTACTGGGTGTTCCGCTGTATATACTTTGAGTGCTTTGTAGTGAGGTTTTGATGTATTGACTGTTCTGATGATTGTATCAAACTTCTAAGATGCTTATTTGATGATATTCTGTTATGAAGCTTCACTATACATATATTTCTCTATTGTATTTTATCCATGCGCTGTGAGTTATGCGATAGATTCTGCGATGTTTATTCTACCCTTGACGGTCACCCATGGCTGTCTGGCACGCCTTTCAGCGCATTATTTCCTTGTTTTGTGCGGGAGTCATGGGCGGTCGTCACATTTGGTATCAAAGCTTTGGTTAATCGATTTTAGCCAACGCTCGCTGACGTAACTACGTATGAGAGATGTAATTGTATTTTGATGAATGATTACTATATATAATATAGTAGTTTAGAAGGACTTGAACTCCTTATGCAGTTGTTTCTCAAGGTGTTCTAAGTCATTCCTTTTTGTAGATATTAAGGATGAGTCGAAGGGGGAGACCAGCTGCTAGGGAAGGCCGTGCTGCTAGGGAAGCTGTTGATTATGCTCCTATGTTTGAGGCCATGATGACTTCGATCATGAGAAGGATACCAGCCTCGGGGCCATCAGTAGATGTTGGAGTTCAAGTTCAAGCTCCAAGACCAGTGGATTTTGCTAAGCTTTGCAAGGACTATACTTCTCTTGGAGGAAAGGTTTTCTTGGGAACGGAATCAACCATTGAAGTGCAAAGATGGATTGATGCTTGTAGAAGGATCTTTGGTGACTTGGGAATTGAGGATGCAACTAAGAGGAAGCTTGCATCAAGGCAACTTCAAGGGAGAGCTTCGGATTGGTGGAATTCTATCACCATTGATACTCCGGAGGAGGAGATTACTTGGGAGCAATTCCAAGCTAGATTTGAAGCTAAGTTCATCTCTACGGCTCAGAAATCTGTCTTGTTTAAAAAGTTTGTGGAGCTCAAGCAAGGTGGAAGACCCGTTCTTGAGTATGTTTCTGAGTTTGAAGCTTTGTCCAAGTATGCCAGATCGTATATTGATTCTCCCTATCAGAAGAATGAGAAGTTTGTGACCGGTTTGGATGCTTATCTTGGAAGACAGTTGGTGGATCATCTGGACGATCCGTTTGAGAAGCTTGTGGAGAAAGCTCTCAGGCATGAGAGTTTGTTTCCTAGGGAGAGTTCTGTTGTTGCTGTAACCAAGGAAGGGTTTAAGCCACAGAAAGGTGGAAACAAGAAGAGGAAGCAACAACAACAGAAGGGTAAGGATGGCCAGAAGAAGCCGAAGGGCGAAGTGACTTGCTATAATTGCCAGCAGAAGGGCCATCTTTCCAAGGATTGTAGGAATCCAAAGGCGCCGACGAAATGCCACAACTGTGACAAGCCAGGGCATTTCAGGAAAGATTGTCCAGAACCGAGGAAGGACAGGCAGATCGTGCAAGCTTATGCTTTGGGAGCTGTGCCGTCGTTTTCAAAAGCTTTTACTGCTGAAGAGAAAGGGAAGAGTGTGGTGGTTCAAGGTACTCTTTCCATTTGTGGTGTTCCAGTTAGAGTGTTGTTTGATACTGGAGCGTTGCATTCTTTTTTTTGTGATGATTTGGTAGGCCGGTTAGGTTTGAAACCGGATATTGTTGATAGGCCATTGGTTGTGACTAATCCAGTTGAGGGTTCGTCATGTTTGTGTATGATATGCCGTGGTCTAGTTGTGTCGAGTCATGATTGCTCGTTTGTTTGTGATTGCTTTGTTCTGAACTTTGCGGGGTTCGGAATTATTTTGGGTATGGACTGGCTTAGGAAGTATGCGGCAAGGATTGATTGTGAGAGGCTGGAGGTGACAGTCGGGAATGTGGAAGGGCGAAAGGTTATGATACGATGTAAGCATGAGGAAGGCGTCTTCATGAGCTTCATGTATTCGCTGGTTGTTCCACGGGATGGACTGTCATCGGTGCCTATTGTGAATGGATTTGGGGATGTCTTTGACGAAGTCAAAGGATTACCGCCGCATAGAGAGATCGAGTTTCGTATTGATCTAGTTGAGGGAGCCAGACCCGTTGTGATGCCTCTTAGGCGGATGGCGCCTAGGGAACAGCAAGAGTTGAAGGTGCAAGTTGATGACCTTTTACGGAAAGGATTCATTCGGCGTAGTGTGTCCGAATGGGGTGCACCAGTTGTGTTCGCAACCAAAGCGGATGGATCGTTGAGGTTGTGTGTGGATTATCGTGAGCTGAATAAGGTGACTAAGAAGAACAAGTATCCATTGCCGAGAATAGATGACTTGTTTGATCAGCTTCACGAGGCTAAGGTGTTTTCTCAGATGGATTTGGCAACGGGATTTCACCAGTTGAGAGTGGCTAAGGATAGTGTGCCGAAGACTGCTTTTAGGACACCATCCGGTTTTTATGAGTGGCTGGTAATGCCGTTTGGATTGACTAACGCACCAGCATACTTTGTGGATCTTATGAATAGAGTGTTCAGAAATCAGTTGAATAAGTTCGTGCTTGTGTTCGTGGATGATATTCTGATTTATTCCAGAACTGAGGAAGAGCACAAGACGCACTTACGTATTGTTTTGGAAATCTTACGGAAACATCAGCTGAAGGCTAAGTTTTCGAAGTGTCACTTCTGGAAGGGTGAAGTGAGGTTCTTAGGCCATGTTATCTCTGGAAATGGAATCGCGGTTGATCCCGCTAAGGTGGCAGCAATCCAGGATTGGGTTAGACCTAAAAATGCATCTGATGTGAGAAGTTTTCTTGGATTAGCAGGATATTATCGTCGGTTTATCAAAGACTTTTCCAAGATAGCTGCACCGTTAACAGGATTGACAAAAAAGAACCAAGTGTTCAGATGGGATGATAAGTGTGAGCAAGCTTTTGGAATCCTGAAAGAGCGACTGACGAGTGCTCCTGTTTTGACTATTCCAAGTGGGAATGATGAGATGGTGGTTTACACCGATGCATGTGGTACTGGACTTGGAGCAGTGCTAATGCAAAAGGATAGAGTTGTTGCATATGTGAGTCGACAACTGAAGCCGCATGAAAGGAATTATCCGACTCATGATTTGGAGCTAGCGGCGATTGTATTTGCTTTGAAGATGTGGAGACATTACCTGTTGGGAGTTAGATTTGAGTTGTTTACAGATCATAAGTCGTTGAAGTATTTGTTCTCCCAAAAGGATTTGAATCTTCGGCAGCAACGATGGCTAGAGTTTTTAGCATCGTATGATTTTGGTATAGCCTATACTCCGGGAAAAGGCAACGCAGTGGCAGATGCGTTAAGTCGAAGACATGCAGGATTGGGAGCCATGTTTTCGAAATGGAAGAGTCTAAAGTATTTGGCTGAATTTGACTTCAGGCCTAGATGTGAATTGGAACCTGAGATGTTGGCAAACTTATCGATAAGGCCTACTCTTGTGGAGAGAATTGGCGAGAGCCAAAAGCGAGACGATAAGCTTGTCAAGATTATCCGTGATTTGGAATCTGGGTTGGACCCAGAAAAGGATAAAGGATTCGAAGTTGATCAAGAAGGTTGGCTTCGGAAGCAAGGACGACTAGTTGTTCCCGATATCGATGAATTGAGAGATGAAGTTCTAAGGGAAAGTCATCACTCGAAGTTGACAATTCATCCAGGTGGAAATAAGATGTATCGGGATATGAAGAGAACCTATTACTGGGAAGGTATGAAGAAGGATGTTGGAAATTTTATTTCCAAGTATATGAATTGCCAGTTGGTTAAGGCAGAGCAGAAGAATCCAAGTGGATTGCTTCATCCATTAGAAGTTCCTACATGGAAGTGGGAGCAGATATCGATGGATTTTATCGATGGTCTACCTAGAACCAAGGCGGGAAATGAAGGGATTTGGGTCATCGTAGATCGGTTGACCAAGAGTGCAAGGTTCATTCCTGTTCGATCGATTAGGACTGCATCGAAGTTGGCTGAGCTTTATATTAAGTGGATAGTTCGATTCCATGGTGTTCCGAAGAATATAGTGAGCGATCGAGACCCATTGTTCACTAGTGGATTTTGGAAGAGCTTCCAGGAAGTTTTGGGAACCGAGTTGTGTTTGAGTACAGCTTATCATCCCCAAACAGATGGTCAGACTGAGAGAGTCAACCGAGTTTTGGAAGATCTCCTCAGGGCTTGTGTTTTGGATTTCGGAGGATCGTGGGAAGATCACCTTCATTTGGTGGAGTTTGCATATAACAACAGTTATCAATCTAGCATTGGTATGGCACCATATGAAGCACTGTATGGAAGACCGTGTAACTCTCCGACATGTTGGTTAGAAGCTGGAGAAAAGCTGATACTTGGGCCAGAGATGATTCGTCAGACTTCGGATTGCATAGAAATCATTCGGCAACGAATGAAGGCAGCCCAGGATCGTCAGAAAAGTTATGCGGATAAACGTCGAAAGAATTTGGAATTCGACGTAGGAGATATGGTTTTTGTGAAGATTTCTCCTCTGAAGAATGTTATTCGATTCGGGAAGAAAGGAAAATTGACTCCGAGATTTGTTGGACCATTCCCGATTATCGGGCGAATTGGAAAGCTCGCTTATAGGTTGGAGTTATCGGAAAAGATGGCGGGTGTGCACAATGTTTTTCATGTATCATATCTACGGAAGTATGTGCACGACTCGAGCACAGTGGTTTTTGCTGATAGCTATGAAGATTTAGAGGTTACGAGACCTCGTAAGCCGCTTCGTATTGTTGAAACCGACACGAAACAGCTTAGGAGGAAGACGATTACGTTGCTCAAGATACAATGGAGTGATGATGTTAACGACTGTACGTGGGAGGAGGAAGAGAGGATGAAGGCAGCTCATCCTGAACTCTTCAAGGTATGGCCCTAAGGTGTCGTGACATCTCATGAATTTGCATCTTGATCTAATCTTAGAATTCTGCATGCTAGGCTAGAATTGGATGCATGGATTTTTGGTTGCTATGGATGGTAGGCATGCAGGATAGTTTTGGTTGCTCTTGTTTGTTTGGAATTTCGGGGGCGAAATTCCTAAGGGGGAGAGAATGTAACGACCCGTATTTTACGTGTCGATTAATCGTAAGATAATTGTCTTTAGGTCGTTTGCATCGTTGAGTCAACCAGAGTTAGCTCGGGTGGGAGCTTAGGTCATGTGAGAGTTAGCGTGTTAGTGCTAACGGGTTAAGGCTTAGTTTAGGTCGTGATGGAGTTAGGTCGGTAGGCGACCTAAGGTTGTTGGCAACTCACGAGTTAGCATGTGAACGTGTCAGTAGGAGCAGCGACCTAAGACTTAAGGGATTAGGCGACCTAGTGATTACGAGTTAAGATAGGTCGTAAGTAACCTAAAAGTGCTAGTTCGAATAGTGGTTAGGTCGAGTGGAGCGACCTATAGGGGTAGCGACCTACTGGTGAGCGACCTAAGAGTTAACGAGTTAGTATATCCAATGAGTTAACGGGTTAGCAAGTGACACGAGTTAAGGGAAGCAGCGACCTACGAGTTAGCGAGTTAGGTGGAGCAGCGGCATTTGAGTTAGGTCGTTGGCGAGTTAGGGAGTTAGGTCGTTAAACGACCTAAGATAGCTCGCGTGGTTGTTGGGGGTTTAGTGATAAGTTGCATGAGCGACTTAGTGCTAAGTCGCGCGAGCGACTTAGTGTTAGCCCGTGTGTGTTGATAAGTCGCGAACGACTTACTTGTTAGTTTATGCTGGGTCGCGTGTGTGTTAAGCCGTTAGGTGTTAAGTCACGTAGGTCTGGATGGTTTGTTAACTCGCGAGCGACTTAAGCTAGGTCGCTAAGTCGCGAACGAGTTAGTATTAGGTCGCGAGGATCTGGGTGGTTTTGTTAAGTTGCGAGCGACTTAAGCTAGGTCGCTAGGTCGCGCACGAGTTAAGGGGCGAACCGAGTTAGTGTTTTTCAGCCTATAAATAGAGGGCTTTGGCTCACTTTTTGGCACCGGATTTCGAAGCGACGAAGTGCTGCCATTTTGAGAGCTCGACTACAACATTTCTTCACTTCTTTTCTCCACTTTGATCGAGTGCTAACATCCATCCAAGATCGAAGATCAAGATTGAAGATTGAAGTGCCAAAGTTGAAGATCTTCATCCAACAAAGCTAAATTTTATCATTTCAAGCGAGATTTCGACAAATCAAGCTTGAATCCTTGCTGTACAGATCTGAAGTGATTTGTTTTTGAAGTGTTTGGGTGATTCGGTGAGTGGTGGTTATCTCTCACGCGGACCCAAAGGAGTATATTGGTTTGGTGGTTTGTTGGAGTGTTGTAGATAGTTATTTCATGCATTTTTCCTTAGATTCGAGTGTAGATCCATTACTTATGAAGATGTTTACTTATGCAAGTTCATTCATCAAGTTGTAGAAACAAAACCCATGATTTATAATTGTTAGATCTATGCTAAAAACCTATGATCCATGCATGTTAGACTTATGCTCATTTATTTACGAAATTGCCATTATAGTTGATATTGCTTATTAGATCTTGTTCGAATGCTTGATTGTTTGGATGTGTGATTGATTTGATGGTTTCAAGTTAGCTAGTAGTTGATTTGGAACAAGATGGTTGAAGATGATTCAAAAGCTAAGTGGAAAGGCTCTTGAATGGTGAAAGCTGCTTGTGGCATACGAAGCGGATGATGAAGCTCATATGGATGGATTCGATGATGATGGACTTTGCTATGATTAGAGGAAGCAAAGCATGACGAGAGTTGGACTTTGCCATGATGTGTTGAGGCGAAGCATGATGTTGAGATGGACTTTGCTATGATGCGATGAAGCAAAGTATGATGCGAGATAGTCTTGGTTTAATCCAGGCGGGATCATCCCAAGCAAGTTGATGACTCGATGATGCGATGCGAGTTGGGTAATAATGGATGGCTCGAGAGGCGCTTGAGCTAGTATGGAAATAGTCGTCGAGGAGGATGACTAGGAGGCTGAGATCTCATCGTTGTTGAAGGTTCTAGCATGCTCAAAGCAAGAGTACGTTGGAACGGGCTGCGACGACGTTCCAAGCACGGGCTGCGACGACGTGTTAGTACTCTGGGTAGTTGCGAAAATTCCTAGGCACGAGCTACGACGACGTGCGGAGTTATGTCTAAAACCGGGGTTACCATTAGCCCTTGATAGATGGGTAAAAGAATGAGTTGGTCATTCAATTAACGGTGAAATCAAGGCAATGATAACAGTGATAGCCAGAGTCATGGATGTTTGGCTGTACCATCATTCGGTCTCAAGAGCGGTGTTTTCTGGGTGCTTATCTGATCTTGGTTTAGGCCTTGGGAGTTTGTATTTGGAAAACATTGACCTTGACTCGAATGATTATTGCTTTACTTTAATTGTCTGCCATGTTATGCTTGCTTCTCCTTAGTGTGTGTCTGGGGGCTATCACTGTAGAAAGAGGCGGATTGGGATGGTTTGGTTCCTATTCCTTTTATCCTTTATGCTCTTTTGGTATGTTTGATAGTTGATTTACTACTCACTAAGACTTTGTCTGACTCAAGGTTTTATGTCTCCTCTTATTACCTTGGGCTGTTCATCCATGTTGGGATGGGCAGACTAGGTAGCAGGTGACAGGTGCTGTTCTTGGAGATCTACGTTGATGATGACGAAGACGAGCAGGAGGCTTTTGCATATTATTTCATATTATGTACTGGGTGTTCCGCTGTATATACTTTGAGTGCTTTGTGGTGAGGTTTTGATGTATTGACTGTTCTGATGATTGTATCAAACTTCTAAGATGCTTATTTGATGATATTCTGTTATGAAGCTTCACTATACATATATTTCTCTATTGTATTTTATCCATGCGCTGTGAGTTATGCGATAGATTCTGCGATGTTTATTCTACCCTTGACGGTCACCCATGGCTGTCTGGCACGCCTTTCAGCGCATTATTTCCTTGTTTGGTGCGGGAGTCATGGGCGGTCGTCATACCTTGCCACCCTTAGGAGAAATGCATTCAAAGACCGAAGATGTCTCACTTCAACATACAGAAGGATCGACCTCAAAAGTGATGCCGCCTGGTAGTATAACTTGTAGCAGAGTAATTTCCACTTCAACACTCTCCTTTTTTGCTTGAAAATCCAGCTCCTACTTTTCAATGTGTTCCTTCTTGCTACGTCTATCAGTGTGTTCAGAGGCATGGGTCATTGTGACGTCTTCTGTTTTGTCCTGGCCCTGCCGGTCATCATTATTTTCTTTATTCAGAGCCCTTATGACTTGAACATCCGGGTTAGGAGTCTTAGGAGGTTGATTGGTAGGAGCCACCTATACAACAACGGCCGCAGTGGACCCTATGGTCTATGTCTGCTGTCCTAGGGTATCGTCATCATCAGAAGCATGGAAAGATATAGATAGACCTACAATTACATAAAGACAATGGGTATGCCTATGACTATTAGGCGCAAGATGTAAACCTTATCGAACATCGGAGAAGTAAGAGAATATCTTTACAAGGTTGGCCATCGGACGTAGTTGGAGTGCCGCCTCCCAGAATCCAAGACAGCCTAAAAGATTTCTACATGCCTGTATGATCTGGATTGTAGCCCGCATCCTTTTCTGGGGCATAAGAATTTGAAGCACCAGTTACTTGAGCAGCATGAGGGTTTGGAAACCAAATCCCGAGGCTTCGTCACCATCTTTTCCCTTCCCAGTGATCGTTGGATGACTACGTAAACTGAGTCGAGCAGCCCTGAGTTCATCGGGCTTTTCATTGCATAGGATTTCATGCATGAATTACTCTTCATCCACATCAGCACCACTAATGGACTTCTTTTTAAGATCTACAATATGATCACAAGCTTTAACGAAGGACTCAGGATACCCCTCTCCAAGGAAGTGGAGGTTGTGATTCATGGGGACGCAAGCAATGTAATATACCAGCAGCAGGTCGAACTCGTCCTTTATCTCTATAGGACCCGCCTCCGTAACCTCTTCCTTGAGGGACACTATTTGTCCAAGTTGTCTATCAACTTCTATTTTAGCTTCGTGAGCCTTGGTGATCTCCTTGCGCTATCGTTGAGACTCCGGCCGAGCCTTAAATTTCTCTTGTGTTTCCTTCCGAAGCTCGTCCTCAAACTGTTTAATAAGAAGGGCCAAAGCATCATTGTCTTTTTTAGCGTATCATTCTCCTTGTATAAAATGTCTTTTTCGAGGGGTAAAGTACCGCAACGACAAATGTCAGTGTCCCGTTCAGCTTGGTGCACATTCATTAAACGCTCGACGGCTTTAGATGACTCATTGGCTTTTTTCTCAGCTCGACTAGCTTTGTACCCAATAGCTTGACCTCATCGTCCAAGTCCTTATTGATGTCTTTGTCGTGGATCGCCTTAAGAGTTAAGCGATCAATTTTGTGTTTCCTTTCTACCGACACCTTAGAAATTCTCTCAGCCAAATGAAGAGTTGTATTATACTGGAAATAGACATCATTAATGTAAGAGAGCATTATGTCTTTAGTCTTTGGAGGAATACAATGCAAAGCAGGAAGAAATTTGAAATCCTCAAAGCACAACTTAGAAAATGTGACCTTGAGCTTAGCTTTCTTCTCAGCAGTAATGGCAACAAGAGTAGTCGGGGTTGAGAAGGCCCATTTGCCGTGCTTGCAAGATGATGTATCAAGACTGTCTATGCCAGACTGGCATTTCGAAGATCAAAAGACGCTAGAGTAACCCGAATGTTTCTCAGGCCCAATAGCTGAAGTAGGAGCACAAGATAGCGACTTACTACTATGTGTAGAGGGGTATTGACCGACACCCTTGTGGTGAGAAGACTGAGATTTTGACGTATGTTTGGATGGCCAATCTATGGATTGGTGGCTTCGGTCTCGGTCCTCTCTTCCTTCATGACCTTCTCTATCTCGACAAGGGTTCGGACCACGAATAGCCACAAAATAAGATAGTTGGGAGTACGCTGCTCTTTCCAAACGATCTAAGTTGCAGAGGCGTCCCATCGAGCCTGCATTTAATGAAGAGATAAAGGTGGATAGATGACATGCCGTGTAGTGCACGTGATCATGTGTGTCCTAGTATCTCCTCAGTAGACCAAATATTGGAGCTTTGCTCACTAGAATAATCTCTCCCATGTTAGTTGGAGGAATTTCAACATCAAATTGAAAAGGAGATTCTGACACCCTTGGGCTTAAATAGGCAAAATCATGATTTTTGACATCGTCTGGGAGCAGGATGTCCGATAGCCCAGCAAATAAATTTTCTAAAGGCACAGAGCTAAATTAATCTATCGCAGCAGGCGTTGACTTGGATTTCTTGAAGACCTGTCCTCTACGAAGCTTATAAATGAGCCTTTTTCTTCTTCACTTTTGTGAGGTAGGGAGTTGTGGGTCTTGGGAGGATCCGACCGCAGGCTCATGACTTAAGCTCACATCGTCACGACCGGGCTCATTTGCATCGCCCATCACTTTGCCTTCCCCGGTGACATTCTGAGCCCCTTCGACCGGGGGCACGACAATATCAACTACATCACATCCCTGCCCAATGATGCCTCTTCTTTCTACAACTTCTTCCTTGGTTTTTTTGGTAGTCCCATGCTACGACCTTCTTCTTGTAAGTCGAAGATAAAAAGGCGCTCGTCTATAAGAAGAGATATAATGTACCTAACCGCCACTGGTATATTTTTCAGCGTTGAAACCGTGTCCGAGTATATGTCATCGGTAGGACGTGGATGGCTACCTGCAATGTTCAACAAAAAAGTTAATAAGTTTACGATACAACTTGAATAAAGGCACTTAAATTTAGGTTTGAAAATAATATTTACATCCTTCCAACCACAGTCGTACAAAACCAGATGGGCATTACACATTTAACCACTCATTCTTAAAAGCATACAACTTGTTTTGAGCACAAGTTACGACCTGACAGTTAGTGACTGGCTCGAGGTAAGTGTACGAGAGGCTTCCCTTTCGCTGCTTGATATTATACTTGAATCTGATGTCTTTTAGAGTCAGCTTACAATATAAGAATTTGAGGAATATCATGTACGTGCAGTGTAGAGACGCGTAGCTTTCTAGATGCAGCTGAGCAGACACCAATCTCAAATAATGTAACATTTTCTTAATGAATGGATTGATAAGCAGAATACAACTAGCCTAACCCATAAAATTGTTGCATGCAGTGTAACGACCCTGAAATTTCGATCTCAAAAATTCCAGATAGTTAGTGAAAAGAAGAAAAAAGAAAGAAGAAGAATCAGAAAAAAAATTCAAATACAGAAACTCACATTCGCAGCGGATAAATTATAATATCACATAAATAGTAATTTTTCAAAGAAGAACTGTATCATTACACTTATATTTTTATACATCAGAGTTACAACCATCATACAACACTGGACGGTTTAAAACAACCTATCCTAGATAAACTATAATATTGCAGCAGAAATACCCCATACATTTTCTGCCATCCAGCTCGCCTCCTGAGCTCCAGAACGTCCTTACCTGAAAATCTGTAATACTCGGTCCGACCTGAGCATTACATCAAAGTAACACCCGGATCAGGCAGGAAACCAGCGTGAGTAAACCCATTTAGTATGAAATACACCAAAACAATAACCAATTTTTAACCCGGGGTAACTCATAACAATTTTACAAATCCATAGGTTTGGTATAGACAACACTTATTATACTCATCAATTTCTATGTGTCAGTACTTAGATTTTATGATCCAAATCACTTAAATCATTCCGTATCAGTTTATTGATTTCAAAAATCAGTTTATAAAGAATCAAAGTGGGTTTGGGTATTTACTAATACCCGACTCCGGTCTCTTTGCGTCCAATGTCACCTAAACCCAAGTTATCCAATTAAATACAAGACAACTTAATTGTCGGATAACGCTTTTACACAGCAATTCATAATTGATTTATAATCACATGATCATCATTCATCCAACATATCATATCACAAAGCAATTCATATCAGAGATATCAACTAATTCAAAGAATCCATCATCATTCAATCATTAATAAGCAAGATTGATCACCTCCATTAATTACATTAGTTAAGGTTCCTCTAACGACATTCATTAGTTAATTATTCTTAAATTTCATGAAATAATTAACCTTTAACTTAATTACAATCATTAATCAATCTTGATTAATCATAATTAGAAATTAACTTGCCTTAATTTCTTCATCAATTAATCCAACTCTTTGATTAATTATATAAATTAATCCTTCAATTATGCTGAATAATCATTTCTTAATTTCTTCCGTCAAGTAATTATCCTTTAGTTACTACCATCAAGTAATTTCCTTAAACTAATTACATCCGGTAGTTATCCACTAATTACTTCACTAAGTAATTATACCTCATTAATTACCTAAGTTATTATACTTAACTCTACATCAAAGGATTACCTTTATTTTATTAGACTTAATTATTCAACTTAAATTAACCGCATCAACTTAATTAATTACACAAAGTAATTAATTCCTTAATTAATTACCCTGATTAATCATTCTATAGTTATTTATTAATTATCCTTTCATTAATCACATTCATTAATTAACTCACTTTTTAATTAATGCCTAAATTAATAAATCCTTAAATTAATCAATCCTTTATTAATTATACTAAATAATAAATCCCTAATAAATTTATCTTTTAATTACTTACACTAAGTAATTCTATTTAAGTAATTATTCTTCAATTATTTTCCTTAATAATCTTTAATCAACACTTAATTTATTATTAATTTCTAATTAATTAATCTCTAATTAATTAATAATATTAAGCAATTATCTTTGACTGAAGTAATTATCATTAATCAATCACATTAAGTGATTATTCCTTGATTATTCATCTTTCAATCAATAGCTTAATTAATTAATCACATAAATAAATCAATCTTTAGATTTATTTCACAAATTAATTAATATTTAATCAATTAATCAATTAACCATCCTAATATATTAAATAATTTGTACTTTTACTTAATTACATCTTTAGTTTACCTTAAAACATATAGGGCTTGATCTGTTAATTAATTACTTTATACAAAAAATTTGAAAACATTAAACTTTGGAAATTTATAAAAAAAACTTGCAGTATCTTGTTTAACAATTCGATTTGCGTTTATTTGAAACTTACCCACTTAATATGCCCTTAAAAACATGATATCAGCTACAAAAATTTCGGCCTTCCCCATAATAATACCCGAGCTAATCCCGATCTTCTCATACCTCATCTTCGAGACAAACTCAACATTCCTGAGCAAACCCCAAAACACTTAAGCTTTAAAACGTGCAGAAAACTCCATTATCTTCTTCATTTTCCATGGGCTAACAATTTTCGGCCCACCCAATCTTCCTCTTCCTTTCATTCCCATTTCCCCTTTCTCTTTCAATCTACCAGGCAAACGTACACTGCCGTGCACGTATATGTGCACACGCGACCGGAACCACAACCACCCTCGCCTGCACCTCCTCCAAATTGCCGACAACAACTACAACACGAGCGACCCACCAGAATTTCCAATTAATTCGTGGATCAAGATTCAAACACAAGATGATCTTCCTAAAAACAACCTAGTCACAAAAATCACCCTCACTCTAACAATTAAGATCGCCTGAACCTACGCTACTCCTCCAAGGGACGCGACACACATCGACGCTGCAAATCCCCTTGGACCGTTTCAACTCTATCCATCCTCGACATCATAATCTTCTCAGAGAAACCCGCGATTAATATCGGGTATAAAACCCTAAAACCTCTTCGCACCGCCTTCACGATTATCAGAAAAATTTTCCCCCATTTTTCCTCCCATCCTTAAATCAATAACCACCTCTGACATGAACCCCGAGGCCACACTCCCTTGTGATTGCCCAAATTTGATGAAAATGCACATAATGATCATAATCGAAATTCTTCCCAACTATAAGCTTAAATTTGATGAAACAATTTCCTAAATTCTTTATTTCCTAAAACGAACATGATTATGAAATCAAAATACGAATTTGAAATCATCAAATTTTTATTTATATTTGTTTCCTGCTGTAATTTGTTATTTTTGAAAAGGATAGTCAATATAAATTTTTGAAACTATTTTTAAAACTGACATTATAATCTTATAATCAAGTTTCATTTAGAGATCGAACTCTAAAAAGAATTAGAGTAAATGTTTTGGATTTTAAAAACAAAAATTAAAACCCTGTAAGTAAATAGCAGAGCATATTTGCCTTCTCCCAGTCATTCACCAAAAATTTTCACAAACAATCATAATATACATATATACAGGCATCTTTCATTATTAAACTCCAAACTTTGATCACATGCATTCATCAGGTTCTTACAAAAAATCAAAGATTTAAAAAGGAATGGATACTCACCAACATGCAGAGGACAGAGAACAATGTTTGTTTCCATGCTCTTGAATTCCCAGTCATGCAGAAAACAGTTCTGTTGTTTTCCTGTAATTTTGCTTCTAGGTTTGTTAAATCTTCTATTGCTTGTTGAAATTTATTTAACTTGAAGAATTTTAACTGTTGTTGCTTTCTTGCTTAAGATTTTGTTTTCCAGATTTAAATTTCCAGCTTTTATGTTTTCTTTTGTTTTGAATAAATTTTAGTTAAAATGGAGAAAAGTGAATTGAACTGAAAAGTAAAACAGATTTCTCTTTTATATTTTAAAATTTATGAACCTTAATTATTAAGAAGAAATAAAATAATATAAAGCCACTTGTCCTCTTAGGTGTTAATTAGCTTACACATTGTCTTCAATCCATTTTAAATTGCTTATAAGCATTACTCTTGTCTCCTATTAATTCATTTAAATTTATATATATATATATATATGAAATATTTACATGTATATAAAATGTATTCATCTTATATAAATAAGCTTTTAGATTTTAATAAATATACAAAAGTGAACTCAAGTAAACATTTATTTATAAATAACTTATATTTTGATCAAATCAAATGCATCACATGTTTATATGTTTGGAAAATTATTTCAACTCTATATATTTTCAAATATATGTATCTATTAAGCAACACAAATTAAATTTGAAATCAATAAATTTTATTTAAAATCTATGTATATATACAACACAATTACAAATATAAATATTTATCTGATCAGATTCATTTGTTTAATCTAAAATTTAGTATTTTTATTAATTAACCCAATTGTTACAATGCCCAAAAATCCGGGTTATTACATTCCTCCCACCTTAGAATCTTTTCGTCCTCGAAAAGGAACAAAGCCAGAATTTATTAAAAATTATCGTTTAAATCCCTTTTAACTATAGACTCCTTTTTATTATTAAAAACTTGAATACAATTTAAAATCTATATAATATTACCAAAATAGTTTTTATAAAAATACTTTTATAACTCGATGTCTCAACAGGTTCATCCTTGTTCTCATAGAAATTCGGTCATACGTCGATCAGGCGTAAGACTGAAAATCTATAAGTACTTAGGAGACCCATTTTCAACACCTAGTGAAATCACTTGAAAACTAATTTTATTAAAAATATAGAAAATCATTTTTGAAAATGGAGGAATATCTTTGGTGGGAATGCTCTGGAAATCATCACCTCCGTCTATGGTCACAGTTACATTCCAGGGTTACGTTGCCATCACAGCAAAAGTCCATGTAACTGCAGGCTCTCCGCGGCCTCTTGATTACGCCATGGAACCCACAACAGATCACAGTTACATCCCAGGGTTACGTTGCCATCACAGCAAAAGTCCATGTAACTGCAGGCTCTCAGCGGCCTCTGATTTTCGCTGTCGAAATGAAACTTCTCCACTCCTACATAGGTCGCAGTCTACCGATATAAAATCAAACGCAGACTGTTGGCTCTCAACGGCACACACGACCTTCGCTATGTTATACCATAGGTCGCAGTCTACCGATATAAAATCAAACGCAGACTGTTGGCTCTCAGCGGCACACACGACTTTCTCTATGGTATACTCTACTCATAATCCCCAGGAACTAGTTTTGTCCGGACTCCTCATAGGATCAACATTAGAATCCCCCCTTAGGGCTCAAGGCAACACCACCCAGTGGTACTCCTGAGAAGTTCATTTCAAGGGAGCACCTTTTTCCCCAGAGCCATCATCAAAACATTTTTATACTATACACATATAGTATCTTCAAATCATACACCTAGTATGATCTCATACAAAGCTCCTTTACACAAAATCGATTATTCCAAAATCGATAATTCTCAAACTAGGCTTTCCAAATTCTCAATATTGATTTTACTCAAAAATCAAAAGCCTTTCCAAATCCAAAGGTTCCCAAAACCTTTTCTAAAATCCTCATAAGATCCTTTATACATATATACAGATATATATAATTTTTAAAACTTTGGATCATTTCAAACTTATATAAAACTCCTTTTATACTTCAAACACTTTTCAAAAACCCTTTTCTTCTGGCAAAAGGTTCAACAAGGGGAGTTTTATCTTATATAACAAAGATATGTAATTTTATTTATCCAAAATCAAATATTCAAATTTGATTACTTTTTTTCAACATCAATTTCATTCAAATCCGTACGATGTACAGATATCATCCGTACGCTATACCAATCGATCGCTCATTCTATCACACAATTTCATTTCCGAACTAGTATTGTCCACCGGACTTTCTAGTGCAGACTCAGATCTGGTTTCTTGATCAGAAACCGTCATTCTCCTTGCATAGTCATAACTATGATAGAGAAATCCAGAACCAGTCAACAATCAAAACCGCTCACTTCCCAATCTCCATTCTCATCAATTCAATTTAAATCTCCTCTACCATTTAAATTGACTCAATTCCAATTTTAAATAACTTTAATTTCCATTGAAATTGATTCAACCTCAATTCAAGTTGAATTAACCTCAGTTTCTTTCCAAATATAACTTTATTCAATCTTGATCTCAAATTCTACTAATTCAAATAAATTTCAAATGAACTAGTTCCAGTTTCAATTCATTTCAACTCCCTTTTGAATTAATTCCAATTTCAAACTCTATTTCCAAATCAAGTTGAATTATTCTTGTTTTCTTCCCAAATTCAATTTAAATTCCATTTGAATTTAAAACTATTCTACTATAATTACAATTCCAAATTATTCAAATCAATTTGGACTAATTTCAAATTGAATCCACTTCAATTTCAAATTTTTTCAAATTAATCCAATTCAAATTTTCCATTTGAATTTTATACCTATACATCTTCAATCACAATTTCAATTAATTCAAATCAAACTCAATTTGAACTAATTTCAATTCAAATTGCAAATTTAAACCATCTCGAATTATATAAATTCGAGTTGATACTTCAAATGTTGATTTAATCCCTTTAAATCAATTTACCTTTATAGTTTTTAAATAATTCAATTCACAGTTCAGACCTAACATATTATACCACAAATCAAATTAACCTTTAAACAATTAAATTTTGAGTCAAATTCCCAAAATTCCATTCTAAATTATCTTTACTTAACTTTTTCCAAAGTTCAAGTAAGAGTTCAAAACAATTTTATCCTAAAAATTTAATATATTACTAAATTTTATCCTCTAGTTTGAAACCTATCCTTAAACAATTTTAATTTACAAATTCAATTACTCAAAGTTTTAATTCAAGGTAATTCCATACCCTTAATTTCAAATTAAAGTTTAATTTTCCTTTTATCTCAACAATGGATTACCATACTTCATTTGTTATCCATTTAAACAAGTCCAATTTGCAATTTAAGTTTTTTAATAACAATAGGATGATATCATCCAATTTATTTAAAACATCCATTTTCAATTTCCAGATCTCAAACCCATTTTGAGATCACACAAACTCCAAATTCAAATTAACCATTTAACTTTCCAAGTTACATCCAAATTTCATCTTGAAATTTCCAGATCAGGTTGATCATTCCAACTTATTTAACCTTTTTCAAGTTAAACTCAATTCACTTAATTCAATCAACCTTACCCAGTTTTAACTTCTATTTCAAATTTTAAACTTCTCATAAATAATCTTCCCACTTAATTAAGTTCAAAGACTTATCACTTTGGGTATCACATCTTATTCCAAATTCAAAAATCAACATTTAGAGTTTATTTCAAACCATATTTGATATTATGTATATCCCCATATATACATATTAATTTCTTTTACATACCAAGTTATACTTTAAAATTTTAAACCACCTTTGGTTCGAAACAAATTTCTTTAAATTTTCAAACAACTCTTGTTTGAAATAGGACCATTTCATTCAAATGCATTAAACAATATTGTTTATTATTTCTTTAAATTAATTACGTCATTAATTAATTCCAAACACATTCGGTAATATACTTATTTCTTAATTACCTTCATTAAGTAATTGTCCCTTAAATTACTTACTTCTAGTTACTTCATTAAGTAACCCCTCTTTATTTATCATTTCCAATTATTATCCATTAATTAATCTCATTAAATAAAGTTTAATTGATTGCCTAAATTAATTGATTATCCTTACCCTGAAACCTTTCCCAAATTAAAGATTAATTTCAGTTTGGTTGTATTTCTATTACTTCTTAATTTAATTCAATAATTTAACAACCAATTCCCTTACTATTTGTCAGAAAGATATATTGCTTTATATATCAAAATATAATCTTATATAAAACCATTTAAAATCTTTATATAAGAAAATAACAAGTACGCTCTCTCATATATATACACTCAACTCATTCTAAGGTACCACTTACCCTATCCTTAATGAGTAATCCTAACAGAGCCAAGTTCTCGCTTAACCTTCTGCTCTGATACCAAATGTAACGACCCAGAAATTTCGATCCCGAAAATTCCAGATAGTTAGTGAAAAGAAGAAAAAAGAAGAAGAATCAGAAAAAAACTAAAATATAGAAACTCACATTCGCAGCAGATAAATTATAATATCACATAAATAGTAATTTTACAAAGAAGAACTGTATCATTACTCTTATATTTTTATACATCAGAGTTACAACCATTACACAACACTAGACAATTTAAAACAACCTGTCCTAGATAAACTATAATATCGCATCGGAAATACCCCATACGTTTTCTGCCATCCAGCTTGCCTCCTGAGCTCCAGAACATCCTTACCTGAAAATCTGTAATACTCGGTCTGACCCGAGCATTACATCAAAGTAACACCCGGATCAGGCTGGAAACCAGCGTGAGTAAACCCATTTAGTATGAAATACACCAAAACAATAACCAATTTTTAACCCGGGGTAACTCATAACAATTTTACAAATCCATAGGTTTGGTATAGACAACACTTATTATACTCATCAATTTCTAAGTGTCAGAACTTAGATTTTATGATCCAAATCACTTAAATCATTCCATATCAGTTTATTGATTTCACAAATCAGTTTATAAAGAATCGAAGTGGGTTCGGGTATTTACTAATACCCAACTCCGGTCTCTTCGCATCCAATGTCATCTAAACCCAAGTTATCCAATTAAATACAAGACAACTTAATTGTCGGATAACACTTTTACATAACAATTCATAATTGATTTATAATCACAATCATCATTCATCCAATATATCATATCACAAAGCAATTCATATCAGAGATATTAACCAATTCAAAGCATCCATCATCATTCAATCATTAATAATCAAGATTGATCACCTCCATTAATTACATCAATTAAGGTCCCTCTAACGACTTTCATTAGTTAATTATTCTTAAATTTCATACAATAATTAACCTTTAACTTAATTACAATCATTAATCAATCTTGATTAATCACAATTAGAAATTAACTTGCCTTAATTTCTTCATCAATTAATCCAACCCTTTGATTAATTATATAGATTAATCCTTCAATTACACTGAATAATCATTTCTTAATTTCTTCCATCAAGTAATTATCCTTTAATTACTACCATCAAGTAATTTCCTTAAATTAATTACATCCAGTAGTTATCCACTAATTACTTTACCAAGTAATTATACCTCATTAGTTACCTAAGTAATTATACTTGACTCAACATCAAAGGATTACCTTTATTTTATTAGATTTAATTATTCAACTAAAATTAACCACATCAACTTAATTAATTACACAACGTAATTAATTCCTTAATTAATTACCCTGATTAATTATTCTATAGTTATTTATTAATTATCCTTTCATTAATCACATTCATTAATTAACTCACTTTTTAATTAATGCCTAAATTACTAAATCCTTAAATTAATAAATCCTTAATTAATTATACTAAATAATAAATCCCTAATAAATTTATCTCTTAATTACTTACACTAAGTAATTCTATTTAAGTAATTATTCTTCAATTATTTTCCTTAATAATCTTTAATCAACACTTAATTTATTATTAATATCTAATTAATTAATCTCTAATTAATTAATGATATTTAGAAATTATCTTTGGCTGAAGTAATTATCATTAATCAATCACATTAAGTGATTATTCCTTGATTATTCATCTTTTAATCAATAGCTTAATTAGTTAATCACATAAACAAATCAATCTTTAGATTGCTTTCACAAATTAATTAGTATTTAATCAATTAATCAATTAACCATCCTAATATATTAAATAATTTGTACTTTTATTTAATTACATCTTTAGTTCACCTTAAAACATATATGGCTTAATCTGTTAATTAATTACTTAATACAACAAATTTGAAAACATTAAACTTTGGAAATTTATAAAAAAACTTGCAATATCTTGTTTAAAAATTTGGTTTGCGTTTATTTGAAACTTACCCACTTAATATGCCCTTAAGAACAATATATCAGCCACAAAAATTCCAGCCTTCCCCACAATAATACCCGAGCTAATCCCGATCTTCTCATACCTCATCGTCGAGACAAACTCAACATTCCTGAGCAAACCCCAAAACACTTAAGCTTTAAAACGTGCAGAAAACTCCATTATCTTCTTCATTTTCCATGAACCAATAATTTCCGACCCACCCAATCTTCCTCTTCCCTTCATTCCCATTTCCCCTTTCTCTTTCAATCTTCCAGGCAAACATACACTGCCGTGCACGTATATGTGCACATGCGACCGGAACCACAACCACCCTCTCCTGCACCTCCTCCAAGTCGCCGACAACAACCACAACACGAGCGACCCACCAGAATTTCCAATTAATTCGTGGATCAAAATTCGAACACAAGATAATCTTCCTGAAAACAACCCAGTCACAAAAATCACCCTCACTCCAACGATTAAGATCGCCTGAACCTACGCTACTCCTCCCAGAGACGCGACACACATCGACGCTACAAATCCCCTTGGACCGATTCAACTCGATCCATCCTCGATAGCATAATCTTCTCAGAGAAACCCACGACTAATATTGGGTATAAAACCCTAAAACCTCTTCGCACCGCCTTCACGATTATCAGAAAAATTTTCCCCCATTTTTCCTCCCATCCGTAAATCAATAACCACCTCTGACACGAACCCCGAGGCCTCACTCCCTCGTGATTGCCCAAATTTGACGAAAATGCACATAATGATCATCATCGAAATTCTTCCCAACTATAAGCTTAAATTTGACGAAACAATTTCCTAAATTCTTTATTTCCTAAAACGAACATGATTATGAAATCAAAATACGAATTTGAAATCATCAAATTTTTATTTATATTTTTTTCCTACTGTAATTTGTTATTTTTGAAAAGGATACTCAATATAAAATTTTGAAACTATTTTTAAAATTGACATTATAATCTTATAATCAAGTTCCATTTAGATATCGAACTCTAAAAAGAATTAGAGTAAATGTTTTGGATTTTAAAAACAAAAATTAAAACCCTATAAGTAAATAGCAGAGCATATTTGCCTGCTCCCAGTCATTCACCAAAATTTTTCACAAACAATCATAATATACATATATACAGGCATCTTCCATTATTAAACTCCAAACTTTGATCACATGCATTCATCAGGTTCTTACAACAAATCAAAGATTTAAAAAGAAATGGATACTCACCAACATGCAGAGGACAGAGAACAATGTTTGCTTCCATGCTCTTGAATTCCCAGTCATGCAGAAAACAGTTCTGTTGTTTTCCTGTAATTTTGCTTCCAGGTTTGTTAAATCTTCTATTGCTTGTTGAAATTTATTTAAGTTGAAGAATTTTAACTGTTGTTGCTTTTGCTTCAGATTTTGTTTACCAGATTTAAATTTCCAGCTTTTATGTTTTCTTTTGTTTTGAATAAATTTTAGTTAAAATGGAGAAAAGTGAATTGAACTGAAAAGTAAAACAGATTTCTCTTTTATATTTTAAAATTTATGAACTTTAATTATTAATAAAAAATAAAATAATATAAAGCCACTTGTCCTCTTATGTGTTAATTAGCTTACACATTGTCTTCAATCCATTTTAAATTGCTTATAAGCGTTACTCTTGTCTCCTATTAATTCATTTAAATTTATATATATATATATATATATGAAATATTTACATGTATATAAAATGTATTCATCTTATATAAATAAGCTTTTAGATTTTAATAAATATACAAAAGTGAATTCAAGTAAACATTAAATTATAAATAACTTATATTTTGATCAAATCAAATGCATCGTATGTTTGTATGTTTGGAAAATTATTTCAACTCTATATATTTTCAAATATATGTATGTATTAAGCAACACAAATTAAATTTGAAATCAATAAATTTTATTTAAAATCTATGTATTTATATACAACACAATTACAAATATAAATATTTATCTGATCAGATTCATTTGTTTAATCTAAAATTCAGTATTTTTATTAATTAACCCAATTATTACAATGCCCAGAAATCCGGGTTATTACATGCAGTATACCCCTTTGGGGGCAAGTGAGCCGTATCGTTACGAAATGGGACTCGCACATTATGGAATCCCGTGTTTAATGCACAGTCTATGGAGAGAGGCCTCATCAATCGTTTAAGCCACTGAATCCTCTGGATCATTTAAAAATATAGCCTCTTTAAACTATAAGGTGCTAGCTAGATTTCTACCTCTAAGTTTGATGTAATTTTTGGCACCTATTATGTACTTTTAAGCTGTTCAAATTGATGGCCTAGAGAGTTTCGAGCGGATATTGTTGCATAATTTGATTCGGTCTTGGGATTACTGTTAGAAGTAATTTTCTCAGTACCCATAACGGCTAAAAGCTCTGAGTGTCTGGAACCTATGCTATCAAACTTAGCAAATAATCATTATTAGAATAATAAACGTGTTCACCTCGTGTGAAGTATAAACTAGTGCGGTGTAGTGCAATGGTGTGCAGTGTAGTAATAAACAATCCAGAATTAAAAATGATGATTGTAATAAGACTCTATGATTCAACCAGAATAACCCACATCGATAACCATCCAATCGGCTTTCACATCGATCGGTTGTGGATTTTATCTATGCTTCGGGATCATTCATGGCATATTAGAGCGCGAACAAACACTTAAGTTCATTCGAGACCATATGTTATACTTGTTTGAGTTCAAGTCATATAAGTTCAAATACTAAGTCCAAACATTCGAGTATAAGTCATATGCATTTGTTCCAAAGTTCAAGTGCTTGAATTCGAGATCTTATATAAGTCTCTAGTTTAAGTTCAGGCTCAAGGAAAATATCCATGTTCAAATTCGAATTCTTGAGGCCTCATATGCAAATGTTCAATTTCGTTTCAATAAGCCAAAATCGCTTAAGTCCCCTTAGGTAAAGGGATTGTGTTAGATCCCGCACCTAGGCGGCTCTATGATTATGCGCTTTCAAACTCCAATACACCTAAGGCGGTCCCCAACCGATCCCCTAAATTCCATCATTCCACTTCCTTCCCTTCGATTCCTATCACCAACTGATCCCTTTATCACCGATCGCCTCCTACCACCTCATTTCATCTCCACTATACCGCAACCGATCCCCTAATAGCTGGTCCCCTTCGTCATCATTTCACCACCATCATCTACATATGACACTATAGTCAATCCCACGGTTGTAGAGGATAGGATTGATCAAATCATATACGAGATTGGATGGATGGATGGATTTCTTGAGCTTTGATTCATCAGTGGCAGCAGTAGAGGAAAGTAAGGGTTCGGTTTAGTGGCAAAGCAAATGAATAAATTAAAGAGAATAAGCTAAGTCCCTAGCTTATATGTCGTATACGGGCCGAACCCAAAAGCTTGAAATCGGATAAGTTCATATAAGTGAAGGGATCAGATCCGATCCCATGCCACAGGATTCGTATCGATCCCTTACTAATGCTAAAAAAGGAGAAAAATAGAAAATTGCCATGCCCTTTTACTTTAATTACATGATATCAGCAACGACCGATGAACGTAAAAGCGTGATCGGGAGCCAATGATAAAATTGTGAACATGAATGAACAAGCATGAGTGTGCATATCCAACATTCGATTTCTTGAACCGACAGGAGATTAATAATTACCTGGATTTCTTAGAAAAGAAGTCACTATAGATATTCGAGGCCTACTAACTTTATCGACAAACTTAATGGAACCAGGCATAAACAAAGGCTGGGGATTACACTTCATATTTATACTATCAGACATCGACAAACGTCACAACAAATGGAGAGAGAAACGACTCTTTGAAAAGGCAATTCAATGGAAGGATAACAACTGTTCAGGAAACTAAATGGAATCCTTCCCAACGACTCTAACTTGCTTTGACTGAAAGAACATCATGTTCGAAATAAGACAAGCTTTGTGAAACAAGTGATATTCGGCCTTTTGACCCAGCTGTATTCAGACTGATTAGACAAGATAGACTCGATGATGGGTAAGGCCAGTAGCATGGAGAGGTGACCATAGAGACCAAAGATCAAGCATAGATAATAGTGTAACAATCTGGGATTTTTAACTCTCAAAAATCGATACTAATACATTCACTATATCGCATGCCGAGCAATTGAATGCCCAAAAACCCAATTGTTAAGGGAAATAGAAAGAAGAGAGAAGGTAAGAGAAAACTAAACAATAATACAGAATCTTACAATCGCAGCGGAACAATATATAATAGATAAATACAGATTTTTATACACAAAAAAATTGCAACTGTTAATATACATACAATCCTCAAAGTACAACAATCAAAAAATCAATATGGACAGTTATTATAACTTATCCTCCCCAGTGCTGAATATACAACCTACAAACACAGCGGATTATAATCAAGTACGTGGAATACGCCTGAGAATCCTCCAGCTCGTCTCCTGAGCTCCATAGCATCCTAACATGAATCTATAATACTCGGTCTGACCCGAGCTTTATAATAAATTAATATCTATGTCAGTTTGGAAAACCAGCATGAGAAAAACATACTCAATTTTGAATTATTACAGTTATCAAAATCCTTTGAAAATAAAGGTTTCTCTTAAGACCATGCCATACATAAATACGACAAGTTTTTACCTTACGATAACCAAAACATTTTTTATATAAAAATGCAGTGATATTATAATAATGTCAAGGGTCAAAATAATAATCAAGTAGTTGTAATGCACGTGTTGTGTACATCAAAAAAATACTAGTATAAAATCAGAATTCAATATGGCTCGTTCACTAATGACCTTGGAATCACATATAGATTCCCATATCTCAAATTGATCTTGGAATCACACACGGATTCCCATACCCAATGGTCTCAGAACCACACGTGGATTTCAATATCTCAATATAACATGAAAACTCCTCCATAGGACCATATATGGTTTTGGAGTGGTAACGGTTTCGAGTCATCTCTTATGAGTACACTCTCCCTCTATGCGGGCGCTCCATAAACCAATCGTCGATTTTTGGAATGCACAATACTAGTTCTTTAGAAAATAATCTGACAATACATAAGAACGGGGATCACCCCCTAAGCATTTAAGTGGACGAATCTTCTTATCATCTATCCTAAAAGAACAACGTGTTTATATGTATAGTATAACACCTCGAATGTTAACTATACCATATGATTCACGTGTCTCCTAGCCCGAGTTAAAATCCCTTGGTGTTAAGTAGGAAATCATTTCCCTACCATCAAAACTAAGAAGGGTTACATATTGGTCCAAGATTTTGATAGTCAGTTATTTAACTATCAGATAAACAAACATTCAACAAAAAATGACATTTCTCACTGAAATCACTAAGCCTCATTTAATTTAAATTTGATAAATTTGAATTCCTCATTTAAAATAGGCATATACTTATTTCAAATGGATAAGTATATTCACAAATCCTTTCTTTTAATAATACTTGAAAACTCACTAAAATAGCCATCGAAGTGGTATCGACCATGATTCGCAGCTCGATGGTTGCGTCTCTATCCCAGAAAAATCAATCTTAACTTAGGCAATCTCTACCTTCTTGTTTTTGCCATGAAATCAATCATAGATCACAGTTTGCACAATGGTTATGTCGCTTTCCCAACGAAAACATCCCAAACTATAAGTATCTATGCCCTCGAATATTTCTATATCTATTTACAAAACTTCTTTATAAATTTCAAAGTTTAATTTAAAGGAATATTCCTTTAAAAAATTTAAACTATTTGTAATCTCCCTTTACAAATTTCAAAAATTATCAATTATACTTTTTTATAATCGAACTAACAATTTAAAACTCCTTTATTGCATTCAAATTCATTTTCAAATTTTTCGTATTTAAACAATTTGTAAATTAATTTTTCTCTAATTTTCTCAAGGTCTCGAATTCCATTATAAGATTTATTTTATAAAATCACATTCATTCAATACAATCCTATTTACAAATCTTCAAAGTATTTATAAGTGACTTCAATAAATTTCCAAAACTTAACCTTTTTTAAAATAAGTATTCTAAAGTAAAATAATAAGTTCTCGAACATATTTAAGTAGTTATTTAAAGTATCACCACCCCTTGTTAAATAATAATGATAGCAAATTTTCAATTCATTCATAAATAATAATAGATATCCAAAGATTATTATGAAAATTAGAATTTATTTCAATCAATATTAAATATTCAAGTAACTAATTTCCTGAAATCTTTTAGTCCAATTAATAGTTCAATAAATAAAAATCCTTTTCTAAAACAACTTCACATCCTTATAAAAAATATATTTTTAAAATACAGTATAACTATTTTTATACTTATAAATCTCCCTCGATTTATCACAATCTGATTTACATTTAAAAATTCGCAATGTTTCCAAATTCCAAAAAAGAATCCACTATTTCTTTCGAAACCTGTTTTTTTATCTCATTTTAAATTCAAACTGTGAATTTATATTTTCCATTTATCAAATGATAATCATTCGACTAATTTATAAACATCATTTATAAATTTTCATAACTCATTCCCAGTTTACACAGGTTTATATTACAAAAACCTATTAATAAATCAATTTTAATTGTAATTCCATTTATAAATCTATTTCTTAAATAATCCAAGCTATATTTCGAAACCATTAAAATCTCGATTCCGACTTCCATTTCATATTTCAGAAATCCTAATTAAAAATCCACTATCTAAAAGTACTCAAATTAGATTCTCAATTTGAAACCATTTTACGGAAGAGCTAAACAAATATCAAAAATCAAATCATTTATTTTATCCAAATCAATTTCCTTTTAAGTAATCCCAAAATTAATATAATTATTTTCATTTTCAAAATCGCGTTTGAATTTCCTTTTTAAATTCAAAAATATTATTTATGGTATTTGTAATACCAAAATCAAGGCCAGTGCTACTATAACATCCAATAAATTCAAATCACGTCATAATCTATCACAGACTATTCAAACACATCATATATTACTATATATGAAATTAAAAATCAACATTTTTGAGAAATCCAGTTGGATCCCTCCAACCTGTTATCCTATAATCACAGACGTTATATAACATAAAATACTGCTCCCGCTTCGAGGCGAGATATCGTGGTAATATAGGGCCATCCGCTATTATGTGGGCCGCATAGCGTCTCATCCGCTCCAATCGACGAGAATATATCCAACTACTAATATATATATATATACACAATAAAACATCCGACTGATAATAATTTATCAATGCATCCAACTAACCAATAAATAATTTTTAACTATTTAAAATAAAAGTAGTCATCCAACATGAGTGAGATTTACTCATATTGATTTTTGTTATCGCTTTCACGTTCTGGTTCCGACTAAATTTGAACGCATTTAAATTTAACTGAAAATTCTACAAGCTCCAAATTCAACCAATTTGATTCCATAGCAAAGATCTCATTAATACGAATCCAACGCGACTGACTGCATTGGATTTGGTACTAAAGCGAACGAGTTATGAAAATTAGAATTGGAATTTTATTAAACAATTTATATAACTTAATCCATTTTAAATTCATTACCCACTTAACTACTAAAGCCCGACCCACTATCATTTTCCTTCTTCTCTCGCATTCACTCTCCGTGTACACGCCATGTCCCAAACCCATACCAACCATGTACACGCATGGCCATTCTCGAGCTACAAACCTCAAAATCGAAATCTAATACCACTACCACACTTCTCTTGATGAACCACATATATCCATCACCTCCTCGTCACCTTCTCCTTGCCAAAAAAAAATCCAACATTACCATGCTTGCACCTTCAGCCTCCAGATCGCATGACCCCATCTTGCAACGCATATCACCAAATCATGGCTGAAGCACTCCTTTCCTTCAACAAACCCAAAACTATGCTCCAATCTAACTAAATCTCCACGAATCATGTGAAATCCCTTACCCTAGATGCTGCCTACAACGGCCCTCGGCTAAAACTTGATCACGAGCAAAAACATGGGTATGAGATGGATGCTTTTGTTGAAACAAGATTTTTAAAAAAAGTTTCGTATTTTTTATTAAGTGAATTTCGATATTTTTATTTTTGAAGTTTTTCATAAATTTTTCTTCCCTGATTCAAGCTGCTTGAATATATAAAGGAAGGACGAGGTGAAAGTCGTAGAGTGGCGTGGATGGCAGAGCTGGGTCGGCTGATGTGATGTTTAACGGTTGATGGTTTGACTTTTTTACATTTTAAAATATTATTTAATTCTAAAATATCTCGATTTTAGTGGCTTAAAATCCCGAACCCCTATCGAGCCATGTCGCCTAGCATTTCTAATGTTATAACCCTATTCTGAACATAATCGAACAGGCTTCGAGGCCTAATTCGATTGTATGGAGAAGATAGCTTTTTGAACCCAATTATAGTATTAAATTTTTGATATAAATTTCAATGTGTTTCTATCCCGTACGACCAAATGATAACTCTAAATGCTACGAAATTTGAAATTCGATAGTAATGCTCTATTACGGACCTAATGGAACTAGTTCATCGAATTACAAGACTGTGCCCTGAATGGCTATTTTTATATGTTAATTTCAAACAAGTAAATTTCAAAAGTTAAATCATTTTTAAAACCAATTTAAATGTTTCATTACCTTTAGTCTTATCAGTAGAATTAAATAAGCTTTGAAATTATTTTTATCTAACGTAAAACTCAAGATTTCCTTGTTTCACCAATTCTGATTATTAATTTAACAGCTAAATTATCCAATCAATCATTATTTTTGAAATTCAATTTATTAAATATATAAATTTAACTTTTAAATTATTTAAAATCAATTAAATTTTCCAATTTCAACACACTAAAATTCTAGGTCGTTACACTCTTCCCCCTTTAAAAGAATTTCGTCCTCGAAATTGCCAAGGTAGAAAAATGCTCCAAACCCAATAGCTTTTAGAAAAATCATCCATAGATTCCAAATAATTTAATTTATTCAATCATTTCAAGTTATATTCCAAAATCAAATTTTAGTTATTAAAAATTTCTTTAAAATGTCTAACTCCTTAAATTTTCGAAAAATTTCGCCAATGTCTTCTTTGCGTGGCTAGATTAAAACAACTACAAATCGCCACTACGGGACCAATCAGCAAAAAAAACAAAATCCAAGTGGCTCAATCATAAAACCTTCAATCAATCAATAATATAAAAATGAACCTTTTTGTTGGGCAACCTAGTTTTATTTATAAAATCAAATCCATCAAATTTACTCTTGCTTTTATGCACCTGCATCTTATCTACCAATGATATCCAAGCATATGATCCAAATCACATTATTCTTGAAATATTCAATTTTCAATATTTGCTTTACTTAAGCTCATATGTACATATATCATTCATACACAACATCTATCTGATTGCCTAATCGATCTCACAATTTCACTTCCGAGCTTGTATTGTTCACACGACCACTTTAGTACGAACTCAGATCTGCTTTCTTGATCAGAAACCGTTATTCTCTTCGCATAGCCATATACTATGATAGAGAATTCCATATCAACAAAAAATCCATATCCAGTGTTCGCCGTCGAAAATCAAGTGAAAAATCCTAACTTGGATCGATATAAATTATCTCGAAATTCTATGCTCGAATTTGGATCAAAGCGTCATGCGACTAATATAATATACGTACAACTTATGTATTTATTTCCATTAATTCTTAGCCACACCAAAATTTTCTATTCACATTCATTACATAGACATTCACTTATTTACAATCACTATTCACATTGCTTAATTCACGTTCCCTTATTTACTCACATTCACTTTTCTATATAGTATATTCAGTGATACTCACTTAAACATCATTCCACAGAATTGTTTGCTTAAGTTCAATTTAAAAACATTTTATACAACTTAAATCTATATCTATTTTAACTCAAATCCAATTTCAATTCCATTTGACTCAATCCATTCATTTTAATTTCAATATCCAATTCTATTGACCAACATTCCAATCAACTCACTAATTTATTTAATTAGTTCATCCAATAATTTATTACAAGTCTCAAACAAATTTATTCCAAATTTACTTTCCTTGCATTCATATTCAATTTTTTTAAAACATTGCTTTAACTAGCTAATCTTCAAATTTTATAAGTTATCAGACTTAGTTTCCCATATATTTCTAATAAAACGTTTTAAATGGAAATCCCTGAGTTTAACAACTTTGTTCTAAAATATGTCAAATTATTTTTGAAATCCTATATACACACAAAAAATCCCTTGGTATATAAAATTATTTTTTTTACATTTCAAATCAACCAGTTTTACCAAAACAAACTCCAATTGGTTGCAATTCCTCCCTTGGAAATTCGAAAATGAACGTCGATGATGCTGTAGTCATCATCAAAATTATTTTTCAGTGATCGAAGTGAGTTCAGTTCTTTTATTTCCTTTGAAACACATTAAAAATATTTTTATTCAAAAATAATTTGCAAATAATATCACTATTGTTTTCCAAACTTTGAAAAATCATTTTCAAAACCAACGGGATTTAGATTCCCAAATTTCCAGCCTTTAAATCCTTTATAAATCGTTATTATAATGTTGAATATGCAAGTATATGATTTTCGTCTGATGATAATAAACATATATATATATATATTCATTTAAACGTATTTGTTAATGTACTATTTCATTTTTCACATAATTAAATAAATATTTGCTAAATAAAATAAATAACACAAAATTTAAATTCAAATAGATATTTATTTAAACAAATATTTTATTACGATTATGAATAGTACAAATTTGTGCTCTCACTATAATAAACAATTTCAATTACATTACAATTTTGATTACATCTCAAATTTCACTTTACATTAGCACCTCACTACATATCACTCTTTCACTCGTATTTTATCTCCAGTCTGAATCCAGCATCCAAGTTATCTGCAAAATATACACTAACGCACTAGAATTGAAAAGGAAATATTTTTGTAGTGTAAAATAAAATGGGATTTGAAAATACTATTTTCCTCGATTATTTGGGTTGTTCTTCATCATTATTTTGAATTCATCATACACGGAACAACTTGCGACATGCACAGTATATCACTGTACATGCCACAAGGCCATGCACACCGATATACACTTGATAAAACTGCAGGGACAGGTAAGCACAAGGTCAAACCCGAGCTATAAGCTGGATTGAACTCAGGTGCAATACGAAAAACGAATCCAGACGAAAGTGTACAAAAAGCTTCAAACTGTAAACAACACGGGTATAAAGTGATGTACACATGAATGATAAACCTACCGTCAAGACCGGACCCAACTCAACCAGAATTCAACTCAGGTCTGGCAACAAATGAAACAAGTTCAGCTACCATATGAAAGCAAGCAGTCGAAGCAACAACAATGCAGTTCATATGTGTACAAAGAGAATGCAACCATATAACTCAATAGTCCAATGGAAATGGGTCAGGCAAAAAGAGCACATGTTCAACCAAGTGGCTCAACAGCTCAATATGCAAGCAAATGCAATGCATCACCAAGACATGAGTACATGATATATATGCAACATGAAGACTGCAAATATACGAAGATCAGTATACAACAAATCAGACCAGAGGCAATCAAGAGCATAAGCACACAAAATACACAGCGCATACATATGCAACCAGACCAGAAATATAAGCATGAATGAACAGTGATGACACAAGTGCGACATACCAGGAACCGGTGAACAGTGAAGTGAAACAAGCAAAGACCTAATAACAATGCGTATATAAGCTCAACTGATTCAAGTGCAGTGCAATTCAACAACATATAATACACACATACATATGCGTGTATGTGCATATATGATTACACTACAACTACCAATCAACCAAATTCCAGGCAATGGCGCCCAAAACTTGTTAATCAAAGGAAATTCTATGTAATTAGAAAACCGTCAAAAAATTTAGAAATAAAAATAACCGCAAGCGCACGGTGTACGAATGCAGCACATGGCGAATACAAGTCGATCCGCAGGGAATTGTTGATTTTAAAATTCTATTCAATCAAATTATACCGAAGTCGAGAGTGAATAGCTTGAAATGTAAGAAACTAACAAAAACTAGCAAAAACAATGATAAAAATATGAGAGTTAAATGACAATTTAGAGATAATTCCACTCTCTAGATCATATAGTTCAACAAATTATGAAATTATGATCTCTTTTTTTTGGTCATAAGTGAATTTAAATGATGCATTTATCATAAGCATGGCTCATTTGTGCTATAAATTAGCTCAACATAAGCCATCAAACTATAACACAACATTTAAATCGTTTACTAACTCTCAGGAAAATGAAAAATAAGTTGAAAATAAAATCTATTTTAAGTATGGCCTATTAACTATTAATTAGAAATGTAGACCATCAAATTTTAATTTCAAATCACTTTCTTATGCCATAATCATATTTTGATGAAGAGGCATTTGTGTTAGTGATAGTTTAAGCATAGCCTATTTGGTGTCAACAATATAGGATATCAAATTTAAAACAAAACAACAAATTAAACCACTTCAAGCATTGAGAGCTATAATTATCAAAATGTTGAAGCTACATGATTAGAGGCTTCATTACCCCTAAATTGAAGGGATTAGCCTCTCATATTTGTTATCAAAACAACAAATATAGCTTGCAACATGAAAGAAAAAGAAAAGAAAACGAGAGCAAAGTGAAATGAAAAACTATTCTAATTGCATAAAGGAAAATCTACACTACTTGCATAAAAGGAAATGAACATGTAATTAAAAAGAAACAGTAATTAACATTGCATTAAAAAGAAAAAAAGAATTACGTAAGAGAAGAAATGGCTAAGTAGCCATGCAAAGAAAGAGAGCTTTGATTTATTTTCTAAACTAAAACTAACTAACTAACTAAGAGGAACTAAGTAAGAGGAGATTACATGAAACATAAGGGGTTATTTATTCATGCATGAAACTCTAATCCATAAATTGGAGAACGACCAAAGTACCCTTGAGAAAGTGTGGAGGCCAAGTAATCATTAGCTTCTACTAATCATCATTTAAGTGTACATGAAGCCGTTAATTCCATAAGCATGTGCATTAGCCTCTAATTTGTACATTAAGGTGGTGGGTAGGTGGGGTCCTCCATGATCTTCACTTTGAATTATTTCCATCTTCATTCCTTTATATTCATGTTGTGCATGCATGTGTCTTCATGAAACCACTCATATTTGAGATCAAGTTCCTATACAAATATATATAAATTTCCAATTAATTTTTCTCAAAGAAATATATGCACACAAATGACCGTTTTGCCCCTATATGAAGATGGATATGTGACAATTTGGAATTAATATACATTTTGGTTAAAACATGTTAAACACCCAATATGATCATTTATTTAATTTAAATAGATTAAATATGGTGGTAAAAATATGCATATTTACGTGCACATCAAATGCCCCCACACTTATCTTTTTATTCGTCATCGAATATAGAAAAACTAAGATAAATCCGTTTTCGTAGGAAGCACGATTGCATTGAGCGAATGCAATAAGCCGTTAAACCTCTGGGTGCACCCAGTAGGACAAGTGTTGTCTCATGAGGGTTTTCAGCAGATATTACCCACAAAATCCAAATGCAGGATGAAAATATTTACAAAATGCAAGGTTTATTTACAAAGAGATAAATGCGAGTTTTTGAAGAATATTTGCAAATGAAGGATTTATTTTTAAATTGACACGAATAAGTTAAATATAGGTTTTGGTCATTATCTTGAAATTTAAGTTATTTACTCGTCAATATTTCCAACAAAAACAAAGTTATCATAACAAATAAACTATAGTTTAACTCGTTGTTTTGGTTAATAACATTGTGTAACTATGAAATGGATCCTTAGTTGATTATCAAAGTTTATCAAAGTCATATTTTCATTTCTTTTCAATAACAAATCAAATCAAATAAGTAAAAATAGTGCTAGGATTTCAATTTCTTACTCTTTCATTATTTGCAAGAAAAATTACACACCTAGCTCAGGTAAACTGAGGCCAGATATACCACCCATGCACTGCCTTTCGGCTTATGTGAGGCGAGTACAGGGCATGGAGAATGCACACACTTTCGTGCATACACCTATCGACCGTAGGTGGTTTTTATTAAGTCTGTTCTCTTTTTTTTACATGTGTTCCATACATGCATAACTGTAAGGACTTTTAAATGAGTATGAAAGCACATAATCAAAGATTCCAAGTTATTCACTCATGCATAACCGTGAGGGCTTTTAGATGAGAGTGAATACTTTGGATGATTTTTTTTCGTTTTTTTAGAGAGAGAGAGTTTTGCAAAATCATCTTAGCACCATTTAACTTAGAAGACAAAAGAAAGTTATATCCTTTACTTTAAATTCACCACTTTTAAAACAAAGATTTTCAATTAAGATGTGTTTCATAATTAACACGTATGAATCTTCCTAATACTAGTTAAACCATTGTTATTTATAATCAAACTTCATTTTTATTTTTGTTGAGACAAATAAATTTTCAAAAATTTCAATTTAGTAAACCAAAACCATATATTTATCCTATAGCATTTCTTTAAAAATAAATCAAAGTGCTTAAAAAAATTCTTTTGTTTTTGAATTTTTTTACTTTTTGAGTTTTTGGAAGAAAAATGAAAAACCAAAAGAAGATGAGTCCTCCCCCATACTTGATTTTGAATGTGTCCCCACAGTCAACCCAAGTGAAAGGAACGTTTATTGTTATTTACATGAAAATGAAATGTATTAACACGACATCAGAAAGTATATCATCGAAAAGTAAATGAAACGGTCTTCCAAAGACCGATTCATTTGTCTCGTCATGTATACGAGACACAACTTTAGCTTGAAAAAGCAAACCATAAAAGATAATAACAGATCTTTGCACATTTCCATACATTATAGGCTTGAATATATTTATCTTTTACTTTTAACTCAAGATTTACGTTTATTTATAACCCAAGTATATTTTTATTCCATGGATTTTTAATTCTTTTATAAGCTATTCTAATTCATTTATTCCAATCCAATTCTTATCCAACTTATTTCTTACCCAACTTACTTCCATTTACTTAAGTAAGGATCTAATTCCATTCAATATCACCTATAACTCAATTGAATTTATTTCAATTCAATTTTATTTAACTTAATTTCAGTTAAATCTAGCATCATACCATTCTCTTTAATCCACTCAATCTACTTGAATTTACATTAAGTAAGAACTTTCATTCGCTTAATATCATCTACATCTCAATTTATTCCTTTTCAATTCAATTTCAACTTAATTCAAATACAACTGGGTTTTATTTTCAGTTTAATTCAAATCCAACTCAATATTAAGCTTAGCTTAAGTTCACTCGTTTCATAATTTTATTTCTCCATCCAATTCAATTCCAATTTAATTTTGTTTCCCATTCAATCACAACCTATTTAAGTTTAAAATTTTAATTTCTTCACTTTATTCCAAGTTGAATTTTATTTTCACTTGATTAAACCCAACCCAATATCATTTAACTTAGTTTAAGTTGACTTCAATTCAACTCTCCTCCATCTATTTAGCTTAAGTCAATTAAATTTTATTTCTTTCAAATCACCATCAATTAAATTTTCAACAATTTAATTTCTCCAAATTGAATTTATTTAACTTTTTCACTTTAAATTTTAATTCCAACATTCACATCTCCTATTTTCCTTCCTTATTCAAAAATCATCTCAATTTATAAGTTTATAACTTATCTCACCAAGATTTCCAATTCAATTAAGGATTTAGGATTTTTAAACACCCAACTTTTGGTTTCAAATCATTTTGAAATCACCAAATCTCAAAATCACACTTTTCAAATTTTTAAACCAACTCTGGTTTTTATCCCCAACAAATTTCCTTTTAAATTTCAAAACAAACTAGTTCTTCTGAACAAATTGATTTGGCAGCAATCCGTCACTTAGAAACTCGAAAATAAATAAACATCGATGATGTTAAAGTCATCACCGAAATTATTTTCCAACGATTGAAGTGAGTTCAATGCAATATCCCTTCCTAAAATTTATTTAAAATAATTTCCTTTCAGAATTACTTCTAAAACAATATTGCTATTATTTGTCTTCAAAATACTTCAAAAAACCCTTCCAAAATCTATGGGTTTAAATTTTCAAATTTTGACTTAACACAAATTTTAACTGTAACTCGTTTGTATAATTTATGCTCATACAAATTTCTATTTGATTATCCAAATCATTCCAATTTTTATAATCTTATTTGTTTAAAATATTATCATCCAAACATCCAAGTTATATAAAAATTGAAGGAAAATATTTCTTTTATATCAAAATATATTTTTGGGTAAAATTATTTCATTTACTCGCTTTTGAAAACAATATTGTGTCGAATTGTTCTATTCAAGTGTTTAGAAACCCCTTCGATACAGTTGTCCAGACTGTGCCGATGAAGGTTCATATGCCACTCCATAAATCAATCAACACAATATAAAACCATTTTTATATCCACTAACAAATACGTGCTCATATCTATTAATACACTCAAACTCATTCTAGAGTACTACGGACTCTATTTGAGTAATTCCCACCAGAGCCAAGGTTCTCGCTTAGCCTTCTGCTCTGATACCAACTGTAACAACCCGCAAATCCGTACCCCTTGAGTCAACACTATTCTACATCAATCAACTCAAGATGAACAGAAATACGAACCATTTGGGTTAAAGAAGAAGATGTAGAAGAAGAAGATAGAAAATAACATCAGAATCTAACCATCACAGCGGAATAAAATATAATAGATAATAACAAATCTTTACACAAAAGAAAACTATATCTGTTTTATGTATATACCTCATCAGAATACATCATTAGAGCTCAACAACATCAATGACATACAACTGGACAGTCATATAAACTTTTCCTCAAAACTGAATACACAGCGGAACAATAATCAAGTATGGAAGTATGTATCACCATCCAGCTCGTCTCCTCAGCTCCACAACATCTTTTCCTATATTCTATAATACTCGGTCTGACCCGAGCATCATAGTTAAATAACACCCGAGTCAGTCTGGAATACCAGCGTGAGAAAACCACACTCAAATTGATTATTAAAGTTTTAAAATTCTTTTGAAAACAAAAGCAACTCGTAAGACCACGCCACAAATAAACATGCCAGGTTTTTACCTTATGATAGCTAAAACACTTTTTATCAAAATTCTCTGATATTATAATAGTGTTTATAGAAAGAAAAATAGAATCTAGCTGAAATGCTTGCATCTTATGTTTCAGCAATAGTTGGGCACAATCAAAACCGTACGAGTGCGTAGGGAGAATGGATTTCACTAATGAATAGGCATTGGGGTACCACCTATCACGATACCTGGTCTAGATCAGCATACCGAGGATCACTCCCGACCCCCTACAACACAAGATCGGGACTACCCCTTACTGGATAATCCCGAGTAAGATCACCCCACGGTTGGGAATAGCAACTGCACCACTAAGTCGAATAAAAAGGGACATCTAGACAGGGATGACCTCACCCTTATGGGCGCTACCCACCTAGCCTTGCTGCATAACCCTTGATTTCTGTCATTCCCGGTTGATGAGGCTTGAGGCTAAGCGTTACCTTTAGAGAACTCATCTCTTAGAATGCTCATCGTCCACCTGACGATCATCTGAAAGCATTTAATCCATACAAGTCCATCCCGGGTTCGAACGGAATCGAAGGCACTACTCCTACTACATCCATTTTGGAATTACCTCAGGATTAGTAGCGACAAGCCCTTGCACTTCACTGCTGCATCTTTGACTCTGAACTCTTGTTTTCCACACGAAAACATACAAACCGGATCGAAGTGTTTTTCGAGAAATTAAGCTCGATCCCGGTCTCTTCGAAACGATCAGTGCATTGTCCAATATTGATAATCGGTTCTTTAACCATCAATTAACATTCACAAACAACCATCAAACATAAATAATTTCTCCTGAATTATTTATTAACCTCAAAGTATCTTCGCAAGATATATTTCCATTTTCAATCCTTTTGAAAACAATTTTCAAACCACACTCTCCTTATGGAATGAATTCCCAAATATTTATTTCCACTGAAGACACCAAGTACAAAAACTTTAGATTTGAAAATAATTTAAAAACACTTTATTATAAAATATCCTTTAAAACATTTAAATTTAAAATTAGTTTAATACTTATTAAAATATATACTTTAAGAATATTTAAAATAAAACTACTTTGTACAATATAAAAATGAATTTCTAATCTTCAAAACAAAATACCAAGCCACCTTTAAATAATTACTGCTATAAATAGATTAAAAGAAAATACATACTTTAGAATTTAAATATTTAGAAATAATAAATCTTCTAAACATACTTTTTAAAACAACATTAAAGCCTTTAACTTATATTTAAAAATTTACTTTGAAAACGTACTTGGCTATCCATGGAAATATACTTCTCTTCACATCCTTTAAATCACTATTGATTTTTAAATAAATTCCATCGTGAATTTATTCTTCCAAATATTCACTGATATATTACTTCATTTTTATAAACCCAGTTTATAAATTCCAAAGTCTCAATTCTCTTTTAAAAATCCCGACTTTACACACTTAAATCATTCTCCAAATTGGTTTCCAATTTACTTCACTTTTAAATAAATTTCTTACTTACTCCATTTATTTCAAAATCCATTAACTTTAGATTTTGTTCCCTAATTATGATTTAAAATCTTTTTAACTGAAAACACCAATTTCAAATTCCCTAAATTCTTCTTTACCCTTTTAAATAAATTCAAAGCTTAAAATTTTAAAGTAAATTCTTTATTCCTTTAAATAATATCACTTAAGTTTTACAATTCATTATTTTCTGTTTATTCAAAATCCCCTTTTTCCATACTCGAAATCATTTATTAGGATTTTTAATACCACTTTTATTCTTATCCAGTTCATTCTTAAATTTATTCAAATTCTCAACGATTATTATACTTAAAAATTCACTCTTTTATTTTCTTTCAAAAATCCAATTTTTTATTTTTTGATAACTCAGTGTACCGAAATATATTCAAGCAAACTATAGCATTCAATATTCCAATTATCAATATAATTTATCATAGAATAGCAAATAATTATATCACAGAATATTTTAACAAATCTAAATAATTCGAGAAATCCAGTTGGATCCCTTCAATCTTTTTCCCTACATCCACAGACGTTAGCACAATAAAATACAATTCCACTTCGAGGTGGAATATCGCGGTATATGGGTTTTAAATATAATATCATCCGCTATTATGCGACGCATAGGGTCTCATCCTGTGAAGACCCGCAAATCCGTACTCCTTGAATATACACTAATCTCCATAGATTAACTCAAGATGAACAGAAATACGAATTCTCAATGTTTAAGAAAAAGAAAAAGACAGAAGAAGAGAGAAAAGATAGAAAATAGAACGGAACAGAACAGAAAACAACATAACAATATCAGAATCTCACAGTCGCAGCGGAACAACATATAATACATAAATGAATGATCTTTAAACAAAGAACTATAGCAGTTATTACATTTTAAACATTACATTACATCATCAGAGTGTACAACAACAAACAACAACAAAAAGCGGAAAAAGAAAATACTATATACAAGTAATATGCCATGCCATCCATCTTGCCTCCAGCAACTCCTGAATTCCAGAATATCCTGATAAACCTTAACTCTTGACTGCCCGTGTGGAAATTTGTGGGCACCCAGAGTTTAGGAAGGAAAATAATAAACTCCGAGTCAGTCATGAGACTGGTGTGAGAACTCAAAACAGTTTATTTATCTTTAAAACAAAATAGAGGAATATTTTTAAAGTCAATTCGCAATGCTTTTAAAAATGAGACTACCATAAGGCCTCCCGCACACACACATGCAAACGCAGAATCGAAGGAGATTTCTCCTTATGATAGTCAAAGATGCTTGATACGCATAAAAAAACATTTGATATTATTACTAGTGCATAGTGTAGGAAAAATTCATTTCGAAAATAAAGATATAAATCTTAGCCAACATACGACCATTATCGTATGCCTACTATAGCTACCATCCAAACAGTGGGGCGCCACCATAAGTGAATGGTAGGTTCTACAACTAATACCGTACAAGATCGTATTGTTTCTTTAGATTTCCAACAAATGGTCAGGCCAAGGAACTTTCCATTGCCACATGAGAACGCCTCTGGAAGGACGTCCCTGAGAACCAAACCAGATCTCTGCTAACACAAGGCCGGGTTACCCCTAACTGGGTAACTACTGACACGAGTATGCCATCCCCCGGTCCTTTGGGACCTTTATCCGAGCGCTCGTAATCAACATCACACCAAAATAATAAGTGTTTCAACATGAGTAAGCATCTGGGCTCCATACCATGATGCCACCCTTTTTCAGGAGGAAATGCACATACCCTAAAGGGAGCTACCCCTCATAACCTTGTCGTATCATTCCTGTTTTGACCATTCCGGGGTGTGAGGCTCGACGAAGTCTCGTCCACAAAGCCACGCTTTATACAAAAGATGTGCTTTGGGTCAACAAATGATCATAGAAATAATCACAAAGATAAACGATCAAACAAATGATCATATCACAAATGATCAAACAATGATCATTTCACAGCAACACTCAGCATGTCACATTACCAAATTGGGAATATATCGTTGATAACCATCAACTACATAACCTCTGAGATCGTACGTCTCAAAGAAGGGTGTTAAGCTAAGAGAATAAATTCTCCGCCACCAACAGAAATATATTTGAAAGAAATCAGCTTTATATCTCAATTTGTAATGTCAGACATACAATCCATACAAGTCTGTTCTGGGCTCGAACAGAACCGAAGGCACTTACAAAGAAGTCCTTGCAATCCGGATATCCACAATCCTGATCGGATTCCCCATCACATATGGAGAACTCTATACCGGAGCAACTCGGTGCAGAGTCAATCGACAGGTCATCCTATCGCTCTCGCAAATACCCGGTCTTCAACACCGGTCTTCAAATGCTATCCATAACGATGTATCACATACTAGGAATGGGTTATACGACCCCAAGGTCCTTTCCCGGCTAACCCGAATAGTGAGCGCTTATTCAAAAATAAGTGTGGCATTCAAATTCAAGCAAACCACAACAAATACCTTTCAAAGGTAAATATTGATAGTCGGTTATTGAACTATCAATGGATATGCACAACATCACCAGATTCCAAATAATTTTCCAAATTATTTATTTCCCAAAATTCATATCTTTACAAGATATATAATTTCAATACCTCAAAAATAAATCAATATTTATTTTTAAACAAATTCCCCTTTCTTTTATAAATTCCATATTGAATTTACATTCCAAAATATCTACGAATGTACGATTTCAATTACTCATTTTTTTCAATTTATCTTCAAAAAGATAAATTCTCAAAATATTCACTTTATATTGGAAAACATTTCCATACTTACTTATTAAGTAATTTCACAAATATTTTTATTTTCTACACTTGGAAAATATTCAATATACTTAAATCGAGATTAAGTATATATTTCATTCTTTAAGGAAATCATTCTCTTAAACATATTTATTTGGGCCAAAACGAATGTTGCGTAAAACATCGTTACGACATCCCAAAATCACCAGTATAGGGATTCGAAATTAAAATAGATATATAAATCCCAATACTATACAAAACATTTCCTTTCGGAAATCATTTACTATAACAACAGTGTTATAGTCCACCATTTCCTTCTATTTCTCGAAAACGTCTATTTCAACAATAAATGTTGAAATCTATGGTTTCGAATCTTAACACATTTAAAACATCGTTAGATCGTTTTAATTCTATTTAAAATATCACATCCAAAACATTTTCTTTAACATATTATTCACTATTCAAAAACGTGAATATACCTTGTTAACCAATTTCATCGTTTCTATACATTTTATTTTATAGGATTATTCACTGTCTAAAACGTGAATATAACTCCATTAATAAGTTATAACAATTTACTTATCAAAATAAGTCGTTGCGAATTTATAAAACGATGTTTATAAATTCCATTTCTACTTATTTTATAACTACTTCCTTTATAAATCCCCTTTATTAACCTATTCGATTTATAACTCAATTATATACCGAAAGTCCATATTATAAGTTAAATATTTATAATTTATTTGTTTACAAAAATCGTTCTTTTAACTTCCCAAATTATAAATCTTATAACTTATAAGATTCATTTATTTACCCAAAACTTATTCTTCAAATAGCTTTACAAATTTTATAAACCCACTGCTTATAAAATTTCATTTATAACTTTACCGTTTATAATTCTATAAATTTCATTCATTTATGAAATTCATTTACAATTCATTCTAACACTTAAAAAAATTCATTTTATAACTCAAATATTTTAATTTATAAATATCCATCTTATAAATCTTTTATATAAATCAATTTATATTATTCTTTTAAAACGTCTTTAATCTCCTTTAAAATTTCATCATTCTCTTTGATTTATAAAATAATCAATTTTATAAACCCTATATTTAAACTTTTTATAATAAATTCAAAAATCGCAATTTAAACTATTTTATAAAATCATTTACCTCATATTTTCAAAAATCAACTTTTAACTATATTTCTCAAAAAACAAAATTTTATAGCATTAAAATTATACGTTTATTTATTTAAAATGAATCAATTCCAAAAATATTTTATAAACGTATACTCTTCAAAAATCACTTTAAAAATCCTTTTAAAATTCCAAAATTTTGGCCTAGTGATGCTACACACCAAATAGTCAATCACGACAACAACGACATTATATATCGATATGATAATCCATCAAATATCAAAATATCTGAAATCAAATAAATACTGTTGAGGAATCTAGTTGGATCCCTCCAACCTGTTTTCCTGCATCCAAAGATGTTAGCACAATACCAATTCCGTTCCAGTACGAAATTATCGCTGTATATGGGATTTAAAATATTATCCTCTTAATAGGCGGCGCAATAGGGTCTCATCCGCTATATACTGCGGGAAATCAATTTCAAGTACATAAATAATACCAATTTCACTGTTTATGAAATATTCGCGGTATATGTTTTTAATAAATAACATCCGCTTACTAACGGCGCATAATGTCTATTTTAACAATCAATAAATAACAATCATCATTCAAACATACATTCAAGAATTTTAAATCTAACTATTTAAAATTAAAATCGAAACAGATTCGATTGAGTGAGAAGTTCTCACCTTGATTTCAATTTCGTTTCAGCGATTTATTTCGAATAAAATTAAACGGACGTTTAATTTTACCCAAAATTCTCACTAACTCCAAACGACTCCAATCCAATTCATAGCGTAGTGTTCGTCCATACGATTCCAACGCAACTGGTTTCGCGCGTTTTCAACCTCGTATGAAAAAGTTATAGTATTTTAAAGTTTCACGAATTTTATAATCATAAATTACAACATAATTTTTCAATTTTCAACCTCCAACAGATCGTGGCCGTTAGATCCATCATCTGCAAATCCAAGCCGTAACCTTCTTCTCCTCCATCTCACGTTTTCAACAGGCCGAACAACAAAACCCAACTTCATGAATTAGGGTTTAATTATGCTCCTACCACGAACGTTTTGAAGACGATCAGAAACTTGCATCTCGAAGCCCTTCTCCCCCTCCACTCTTGGCCTAAAGAGCATGAAGCTCGGCCACCTGTAGTTCCTCGATTTGCGTGCGCAACACGCGGCTGTCGGCCCCCCCTAGCTCCCCCTATGACGCTCCAAACACGATCATAGCCGTATAGAATTGAAGCTCTTGTTTAGATCTTCATCTTTGTAGTTGATAGTATTCGAGAATTGTTGATAGATTAAGAGAGATTGAGGGAAGAAAATTGGTGTTTTCTGGCCTTCCATTTTGAAGGTGGCGGCTGCTTCAGTTTAGGGTTAGGGTTTTAAGTTTTTGGCAAATGTGAGGATAGCAACTCCTTTTATAGAAAAAACGACGAATTACTATTCATCTCCAAATTTCCGAACTCCAAATCTCGCGCGGTGACCGGCGTTCCTAGGGTTTACCCCACGTTCCGAACACAATGGAATGTGTTTCGAGAGCTAATTCGATCATCTATGCGAGTTATGGCAATAAAGTTCGATTTAAAATTAAACCGATTAAACGATTTTCTAGGCGTTTTAGCTTGCACCGGACAAACGGTAAATCCGATTGACACGAAATTTGAAACCATACAATAATATCACATTATGGATCCGATGAAACTGGTTTTGTTGAAATCCGAGACTGTTTGAAAAATTGCTATTTTAACTCGCCAAATTAATATTAAAAACAATTTTGATGCGTTTCGAGCTGCCACGGTCAAATGACAACTTCGATTGCTACGAAAATTGAAATCCGGTAATAACAAACTATTACGGATCCAATGGAACTAGTTTCGTCCAATTCTGAGACTGTTCAAAAATTGGCTATTTTACAGTTGATAATTAAATATTAAAATATTCAATTTTCACAAATAAACTCTTAATTCGATTTTAAAAGTTCTAAAATATCTCCAATATAATAAAATAAAATTTTACAAATCATTTTCAATCATATTTAACTCAATTTTCAATTATTTCCGTATTTCCATATATTAAATTATCGATTTAATTATCCAATTAAATCCAATTATTCGAAATAAAATTTATTCGACTTATAAATTTCACTTATTAATATTTAAAATTAATTAAATATACAAATTTTAATTAATAAAAAATTCTGGGTCGTTACATACATCCCCCTTTAAAAGAATTTCGTTCTCGAAATTAACAAGTAAGAAAAATTACAGAATCTATTAACTTTCCCAAAATTCATAGTTAAATTTCTTACAATACTTTACTAAGTTTCCAAATCATACTTAGTTATCTTTTCAAAAACAACTACTATTGTTTAACTTTCAACTCCAAATCAAAATATAGTTTTCAAAAATTTTCCAATTTTTCTCAAAAATATTCTAACGCCTTAAATTTTCAGAAAAATTCGCCATAGTCTCCTTTGCACGGCTCGATCTGAAAAAAATGACGGTATATATATCACAAATATACATCTCATTAAGTGATGAGGCATCCCGCGGGGAAAAAAGTGTAAAAGTACGATATTTAATCCGAGATATGTACCTTATATTTTATTAGCGAGCATAAACGGCTAATATAGCGCGAAAGCGAGCTCCAAATGCGAAGCAAACGCGATCTGCACCTACTAAACACTCAACAAACAGATGAGAAACATGTATATAGACAATAGTATCGATATACAACATATAGCAACATAATAACTATATATGCCATCAGAGCAAATGCAGTAAAAGCAATAAATTCAACCATCAACCAACCATCATCCAACTAACATTCAACTAACATCCATAACCAATAAATATTCATTCATATTCTCATTAATATTCAATGAAATGAGTTTTCAATTTAAATCACATTTGATTTATTAACAGTGGATGTTTTTACTAACATTCATTTTCAATTAGTTTATATTCACTAATCCATATTCAAGTTGGTTCACTCCCAAATCAAATTCAATTCTATTTAAGATTCACTTAACTTCCAATGGAATTTCAATTACTTTAGTTTCCAATTTCATTAACTCTTAATGAATTATATACAATCAATTAACAACCATATAACAACCAATGTATATTAATTACAACCAAATTCCTTTGCTTTCAATTGGTTTAATTAAATTGATTTTCATTCAACTATTCAACTTTCAATAACATTAGATTTTAATGAATTAACACTTAAATTCATTATTTCATATCAATTATTTACATTTAATTGATTTACATTCAATCCATTAATCCAATTCAATTTCTAAAGTTGAATTTCATTACATAACTCAAGTTCATATCTATCACTTAACTTTATTAATTTACTTTGATACCAATATCAACTTCATTCAACATCTCTTAAGTTATTCTTCATTTTATAAACATCACTTGGTTTTACATAACTTAAATTCCCACTTATAAATCAATTCAGCCTCCAAATTCTAAAGTAAATTTCCATCTAACTTTAAATTCATTTTTTATTTACAACTCATATTGATAAACATATTCATATAGTTTCACTTCTTATATATATAAGTTTATTTCGCAATTGTAAATCACTTTAATTATAATTCAATTCTTATAATTCTTTAGCTTATACAATTATTCTTCAATTTAGATTATTCAAACAACTAAACAATCCACTCATATACACTTTAATAATTCTGAAAAATTATTCCTTTATATATAAAATAATCAAGGTAAAATTATTTCATGTACCCAACTTAAAACAATATTGTGCCGAATTGTTCTATTCAAGTGTTTATAAACCCCTTCGGCATAGTTGTGCATACCGTGCTGACGAAGGTTCATATGCCACTCAATAAACCAATCATCACAATATAAAACAATTTTATATTCACTAACAAATACGCTCTCATAGCTATTATTACACTCAAACTCATTCTAGAGTACTACTGACTCTATCTCTAATGAGTAATACCCAACAGAACCATGGTTGTCGCTTAACCATATGCTCTGATACCACCTGTGAAGACCCGCAAATCCGTACTCCATGAATATACACTAATCTCCATAGATTAACTCAAGATGAACAGAAATACGAATTCTCAATGTTTAAGAAAAAGAAAAAGACAGAAGAAGAGAGAAAAGATAGAAAATAGAACGGAACAGAACAGAAAACAACATAACAATATCAGAATCTCACAGTCGCAGCGGAACAACATATAATACATAAATGAATAATCTTTAAACAAAGAACTATATCAGTTATTACATTTTAAACATTATATTACATCATCAGAGTGTACAACAACAAAAAACAACAAACAACGGAAAAAGAAAATACTATATACAAGTAATATGCCATGCCATCCATCTTGCCTCCAGCAACTCATGAATTCCAGAATATCCTGATAAACCTTAACTCTTGACTGCCCGTGTGGAAATTTGTGGGCACCCAGAGTTTAGGAAGGAAAACAATAAACTCCGAGTCAGTCATGAGACTGGTGTGAGAACTCAAAACAGTTTATTTATCTTTAAAACAAAATAGAGGAATATTTTTAAAGTCAATTCGCAATGCTTTTAAAAATGAGACTACCATAAGGCCTCCCGCACACACACACATGCAAACGCAGAATCGGAGGAGATTTCTCCTTATGATAGTCAAAGATGCTTGATACGCATAAAAAAAACATTTGATATCATTACTAGCGCATAGTGTAGGAAAAATTCATTTCGAAAATAAAGATATAAATCTTAGCCAACATACGACCATTATCGTATGCCTACTATAGCTACCATCCAAACAGTGGGGCGCCACCATAAGTGAATGGTAGGTTCTACAACTAATACCGTACAAGATCGTATTGTTTCTTTGGATTTCCAATAAATGGTCAGGCCAAGGAACTTCCCATTGCCACATGAGAACGCCTCTGGAAGGACGTCCTCGAGAACCAAACCGGATCTCTGCCAACACAAGGCCGGGTTACCCCTAACTGGGTAACTACTGACACGAGTATGCCATCCCCCGGTCCTTTGGGACCTTTATCCGAGCGCTCGTAATCAACATCACACCAAAATAATAAGTGTTTCAACATGAGTAAGCATCTGGGCTCCATACCATGATACCACCCTTTTTCAGAAGGAAATTCACATACCCAAAAGGGAGCTACCCCTCATAACCTTGTCGCATCTTTCCTGTTTTGACCATTCCGGGGTGTGAGGCTCGACGAAGTCTCGTCCACAAAGCCACGCTTTATACAAAAGCCGTACTTTGGGTCAACAAATGATTATAAAAATGATCACAAAGATAAACGATCAAACAAATGATCGTATCACAAATGATCAAACAATGATCATTTCACAGCAACACTCTGCATGTCACATTACCAAATTGGGAATATATCGTTGATAACCATCAACTACATAACCTCTGAGCTCGTACGTCTCAGAGAAGGGTGTTAAGCTAAGAGAATAAATTCTCCGCCACCAACAGAAATATATTTGAAAGAAATCAGCTTTATATCTCAATTTGTAATGTCAGACATACAATCCATACAAGTCTGTTCCGGGCTCGAACAGAACCGAAGGCACTTACAAAGAAGTCCTTGCAATCCGGATATCCACAATCCTGATCGGATTCCCCATCGCATATGGAGATTTCTATACCGGAGCAACTCGGTGCAGAGTCAATCGACAGGTCATCCTATCGCTCTCGCAAATACCCGGTCTTCAACACCGGTCTTCAAATACTATCCATAACGATGTATCACATACTCGGAATGGGTTATACGACCCCAGGGTCCTTTCCCGGCTAACCCGAATAGTGAGCGCTTATTCAAAAATAAGTGTGGCATTCAAATTCAAGCAAACCACAACAAATACCTTTCAAAGGTAAATATTGATAGTCGGTTATTGAACTATCAATGGATATGCACAACATCACTAGATTCCAAATAATTTTCCAAATTATTTATTTCCCAAAATTCATATCTTTACAAGATATATAATTTCAATACCTCAAAAATAAATCAATATTTAATTTTAAACAAATTCCCCTTTCTTTTATAAATTCGATATTGAATTTACATTCCAAAATATCTACGAATGTACGATTTCAATTATTCATTTTTTTCAATTTATCTTCAAAAAGATAAATTCTCAAAATATTCACTTTATATTGGAAAACATTTCCATACTTACTTATTAAGTAATTTCACAAATATTTTTATTTTCTACACTTGGAAAATATTCAATATACTTAAATCGAGATTAAGTATATATTTCATTCTTTAAGGAAATCATTCTCTTAAACATATTTATTTGGGCCAAAATGAATGTTGCGTAAAACATCGTTACGACGTCCCAAAATCACTAGTATAGGGATTCGAAATTAAAATAGATATATAAATCCCAATACTATACAAAACATTTTCTTTCGGAAATCATTTACTATAACAACAGTGTTATAGTCCACCATTTCCTTCTATTTCTCGTAAACGTCTATTTCAACAATAAATGTTGAAATCTATGGTTTCGAATCTTAACACATTTAAAACATTGTTAGATCGTTTTAATTCTATTTAAAATATCACATCCAAAACATTTTCTTTAACATATTATTCACTATTCAAAAACGTGAATATACCTCGTTAACCAATTTCATCGTTTCTATACATTTTATTTTATAGGATTATTCACTGTCTAAAACGTGAATATAACTCCATTAATAAGTTATAACAATTTACTTATCAAAATAAGTCGTTGCGAATTTATAAAACGATGTTTATAAATTCCATTTCTATTTATTTTATAACTACTTCCTTTATAAATCTCCTTTATTAACCTATTCGATTTATAACTCAATTATATAGCGAAAGTCCATATTATAAGTTAAATACTTATAATTTATTTGTTTACAAAAATCGTTCTTTTAACTTCCCAAATTATAAATCTTATAACTTATAAGATTCATTTATTTACCCAAAACTTATTCTTCAAATAGCTTTACAAATTTTATAAACCCACTGCTTATAAAATTTCATTTATAACTTCACCGTTTATAATTCTATAAATTTCATTCATTTATGAAATTCATTTACAATTCATTCTAACACTTATAAAAATTCATTTTATAACTCAAATATTTTAATTTATAAATATCCATCTTATAAATCTTTTATATAAATCAATTTATATTATTCTTTTAAAACGTCTTTAATCTCCTTTAAAATTTCATCATTCTCTTTGATTTATAAAATAATCAATTTTATAAATCCTATATTTAAACTTTTTATAATAAATTCAAAAATCGCAATTTAAACTATTTTATAAAATCATTTACCTCATATTTTCAAAAATCAACTTTTAACTATATTTCTCAAAAAACAAAATTTTATAACATTAAAATTATACGTTTATTTATTTAAAATGAATCAATTCCAAAAATATTTTATAAACGTATACTGTTCAAAAATCACTTTAAAAATCCTTTTAAAATTCCAAAATTTTGGCCTAGTGATGCTACACACCAAATAGTCAATCACGACAACAACGACATCATATATCGATATGATAATCCATCAAATATCAAAATATCTGAAATTAAATAAATACTGTTGAGGAATCCAGTTGGATCCCTCCAACCTGTTTTCCTGCATCCAAAGATGTTAGCACAATACCAATTCCGTTCCAGTACGAAATTATCGTGGTATATGGGATTTAAAATATTATCCGCTTAATAGGCGGCGCAACAGGGTCTCATCCGCTATATACTACGGGAAATCAATTTCAAGTACATAAATAATACCAATTTCACTGTTTATGAAATATTCGCGGTATATGTTTTTAATAAATAACATCCGCTTACTAACGGCGCATAATGTCTATTTTAACAATCAATAGATAACAATCATCATTCAAACATACATTCAAGAATTTTAAATCTAACTATTTAAAATTAAAATCGAAACCGATTCGATTGAGTGAGAAGTTCTCACCTTGATTTCAATTTCGTTTCAGCGATTTATTTCGAACAAAATTAAACGGACGTTTAATTTTACCCAAAATTCTCACTAACTCCAAACGACTCCAATCCAATTCATAGCGTAGTGTTCGTCCATATGATTCCAACGTAACTGGTTTCGCGCGTTTTCAACCTCGTATGAAAAAGTTATAGTATTTTAAAGTTTCACGAATTTTATAATCATAAATTACAACATAATTTTTCAATTTTCAACCTCCAACAGATCGTGGCCGTTAGATCCATCATCTGCAAATCCAAGCCGTAACCTTCTTCTCCTCCATCTCACGTTTTCTACATGCCGAACAACAAAACCCAACTTCATGAATTAGGGTTTAATTATGCTCCTACCACGAACATTTTGAAGACGATCAGAAACTTGCATCTCGAAGCCCTTCTCCCCCTCCACTCTTGGCCTAAAGAGCATGAAGCTCGGCCACCTGTAGTTCCTCGATTTGTGTGCGCAACACGCGGCTGTCGGCCCCCCTAGCTTCCCCTATGACGCTCCAAACACGATCATAGCCGTATAGAATTGAAGCTCTTGTTTAGATCTTCAACTTTGTAGTTGATAGTATTCGAGGATTGTTGATAGATTAAGAGAGATTGAGGGAAGAAAATTGGTGTTTTCTGGCCTTCCATTTTGAAGGTGGCGGCTGCTTCAGTTTAGGGTTAGGGTTTTAAGTTTTTGGCAAATGTGAGGATAGCAACTCCTTTTATAGAAAAAACGACGAATTACTATTCATCTCCAAATTTCCGAACACCAAATCTCGCGCGATGACCGGCGTTTCTAGGGTTTACCCCACGTTCCGAACACAATGGAACGTGTTTCGGGAACTAATTCGGTCATCTGTGCGAGTTATGGCAATAAACGTTCGATTTAAAATTAAACCGATTAAACGATTTTCTAGGCGTTTTAGCTTGCACCGGACAAACGGTAAATCCGATTGACACGAAATTTGAAACCATACAATAATATCACATTACGGATCCGATGAAACTGGTTTCGTCGATTTCCAAGACTGTTTGAAAAATGGCTATTTTAACTCGTTAATTAATATTAAAAACAATTTCGATGCGTTTCGAGCTGCCACGGTCAAACGACAACTCCGATTGCTACGAAAACTGAAATCCGGTAATAACAAACTATTACGGATCCAATGGAACTAGTTTCGTCCAATTCTGAGACTGTTTGAAAATTGGCTATTTTACAGTTGATAATTAAATATTAAAATATTCAATTTTCACAAATAAACTCTTAATTCGATTTTAAAAGTTCTAAAATATCGTTCTAACTCCAATATGATAAAATAAAATTTTACAAATCATTTTCAATCATATTTAACTCAATTTTCAATTATTTCTGTATTTCCACATATTAAATTATCGATTTAATTATCCAATTAAATCCAATTATTCGAAATAAAATTTATTCGACTTATAAATTTCACTTATTAATATTTAAAATTAATTAAATATACAAATTTTTATTAATAAAAAATTCTGGGTCGTTACATATCCGCTGTATAATGCAGGAAATCAATCACTCCAATATAAACTATATACTACTATATAATATAGCACATCCAATCAAATCAATCAATCAACCAATTATTTAAATTTAACCATTTAAATTTAAATAGCAACCCAGAAGAGTGAGATTAACTCACCTATGCTTTATATTTGCAATCCACTTCAATATTGCCTTGGTTTTTCCCATTTTTGACCTTGAGTAAACAATTTATATGATTCTTATTAATATTCGAAATAATCGAACAATCGTTTATTATTAAATTATTTAATTGACTAACAACTTTATTTAAACTGATAACTTCCCTTTTAATAAAATTGAATTAGTTAACAGTTTAATTCTAACTAAATAATTTCCCATTTTAAAACCTTATAATAAGATTTTCGGATTTATTAACATTAGCCATGAGTTTAAACTACCATAAAAAAAAATCATTTAAAATTTAGATTCATAGCCTTACCAAAACTTTGAAAGTACTTTACAATTAAATGGAATAATAAATCAATAAATTTAAGTCCGAGTTTATAAAGTTAAGTAACATTGAATTTAGGTGTTTGAAATAATTAACTACTCGAACAGAAAACAATTCTACTTCCTAACAGTTTATAAACTAATTGTAAGTTTATATATATTTTTGAAAACCCTTAATCTGTTTTCTGTTTCTGTTTACATATGTTAAAAATTAAAAAGCAAGGAAAACATGAATTTCATCTCCTTCTTAAATTAAACAAAGGATGAAATGCTATATCTACGAACTAAAATAGATCTGTCCAATATTATAAATCCTATACCTTACAGGAAGATGCGAACCAGGCCTGGAGCCTTCCCCGTCGAACTGCACAGCCTATGCTCCCTCCCTTGAACCCGCGATGTGCTATTCCAAATCATCACGAAAAATCTCGGTCCGAACCACCACCTCGAAGCTATCGACGATGCCCAGAAACCATTCCTTCGTGCACAAGACCCCAATTGCCTACTAGATCGCGTCAAGATCATCACCGAACTCCACCGAATCGGCCTTGAGAGTGCGGCCCATGCGGGTGCAGCTCTCCTTCCTATCCACGCTCGACAGCGCTAGGGTTTGCAGAACCCAAAAACACGAGACATCGTCGACTTCCCACTATCTAGCCCTAACCTTTCCTACAAAACAAAAGCTATACCACGAGGCGCGAATGAGCTCGACGACCAGAATTCTGGCCTTTACCTTTGCGCGAGCACACGACCATCTAGTTTGCAATTTGAGGAATCGAACTGTCATGATTCGATATGTTTTTAAGAAAGAGGGGAACGCGAATTTGGCTTGGCCATTGATTGTATATTTATTTTTTTGAAGTTCTGAAACTAAAATGAAAGGCTCGACTGAAAATAAAGAGGGAGGGGACGTGATGTTTTGAAAAGAATGTGGCGTGTGATAGAAGGCTACAGTGCTTTGGAAAGGACTGGAAAAGGGTTGATGTGAGATAATTTCAACTACAGTTGACTAGTATAAATATTCAATTTAAATTTCAGATTCAAACCGCTTCGATAAATGCAACTTAAAAACTTGTCCTCTTATCAAGGCATACCGCTAGGCGTTTATAATGTTATACCCTTATTCCGAACGCAATGGAAAAGGTTTCGAGTCCTAATTCGATCATATGGAGAAGATAGCTTTTTGGATTCAGTTATTATATTGAATTTCGATATAGATTCAGCGCGTTTATATGTCGTACGGCCAAACAATCACTCCAAACACTTCAAAAATTGAAATCCGATAATAATACACTATTACAGATCTAATGGAACTAGTTTCGTCGATTTCCTAGACTGTGCCTCGGAAGGCTATTTTTAAATTCAATTTAAATGATATATTTTTAAAACTTCACAAAACATTTCTAAATTCAAGTTTAACGCTTTTACTATCTTCAATACTATCAATATAAATTTTACAAGCCTTCAAATTATTAACAGGCTTAAAACTCCAGTTTTCATATTTTACCCAACTTCAAATTATTTAATTCAATAATTTAATTATCAAATAAATAGTGATATTGGAATTCAAGTTAAAAATTAACTTTAAAATATTTAAAATCAATTAAATATTCCAATCTCAAACATCCAAAAATTTTGGGTCGTCACATATGTAGTCTGAAGTGGTTTGTGTTGCTGTTGTATTTGAGAGTTAGGGGCAAAGAGAAGAAGATGGTGATATGTGTTGTGGTGTAGTTGTTTGTTTGCTCTGGTTTAGTGGATGTTTGTAGTTCAAACAAGTGGTAGAGTGATGGTTGAAGGCATTGTTGTAGCTGCTGGGTTACGAAGACGGGCTAAATGAGGAGGATGTTGGTGGTTTGTTGATGGTAGTTTGATGTGGTTGTAATGTGTTGTTGTTTGTGGCATGGAAGGAGGAGACTGTGAAGTGGTATGTTGCAAGAAAATGGTGAACAGTATGATGTTGCAGAGAGGCTTGTGAATAGAGACGGTGGCTGCTGGGAATGTAGGGGAATGACTATGTTGTTCAGGGGATAGGCAGTAAGAAGGTAGGATGTTGAGCACTGTGCAGTGATTAGTTGGTGAATGGTACTGGAAGTGCAATAGTGCATAGTGATATGGTGAAGGAGTGGAAGCTTTGGAATATGTTTGAAATGTATATTTGCAGGGCTGGCTTGGGTGTTGTAGGAAGTGAAGGTTGACAGTGTTCAGTGCATCGATGGTATGGTATGGGGTGCACTGTGTATGTAGGCAGGGAGTATTGGAGATGGTTGAACAGTTTGGATGGAGGAGGAGTTCTGTCAGTGTGTGGGGGGGGGGGGGGGGATATTGCAGTGGGATGTTAGTGATGAAGTAGGTGGTTGGGTTTGACAGTAGTTACTGTCGGATGAACAGAGAGGTGGAACAATGGCTGTTGGCAAGGAAGATGAATAAGAGGAGGCAGCGGCAGTTGATATGAAGAGTGGTATGGCAGTGGGAGGTTGTAGATGAACTGCTGAATGTATTGCAAATGTATTGAAAATAAAACCGTAAACTGGTATGATATTGATGGAGTTATAGATGTGCGCACCGTGAACTATTTTATGTAACAGAAGAGTGAAAATGAAACAGTAAAGTGAACTATTTGCAAATGTGAAAATGTAAATGCAAATGGCAATAATGAAAATATTTTTGTTTTTTTTCCAGTAGAAATGCAAATGCAAAATAAATAAGAAAAACAAACTAAACGCACACAAAAACCAAACAAACACACAATATTTTTTTAACACAACACACACTAAAATCAAACACAAATAATTCGAAGAATAGAAAATTAAAATCAACTCAAATCTCCAGCAATGGTGCCAAAAACTTGTTAATCGACGGAAATTCTATGTAATTAGAAAACCGTCAAAAAATTTAGAAATAAAAATAACCGCAAGCGCACGTTGTACGACTGTAGCACGTGGCGAATACGGGTCGATCCGCAGGGAATTGATGATTTTAAAATTCTATTCAATCAAATTATACCGAAGTCGAGAGTGAATAGCTAGAAATGTAAGAAACTAACAAAAACTAGCAAAAAATGATAGAAATATGAGAGATAAATGACAATTTAGAGATAATTCCACTCTCTAGATCATATAGTTCAACAAATTATGAAATTATGATCTCTTTTTTTTGGTCGTAAGTGAATTTAAATGATGCGTTTATCATAAGTATGGCTCATTTGTGCTATTATTTAGCTCGACGTAAGCCATCAAACTATAACACAACATTTAAATCACTTACTAATTCTCATGAAAATGACAACAAATTTGAAAATGAAATCTATTTTAAGTATGGTATATTAACTATTAATTAGAAATATAGACCATCAAATTAGAATTTCAAATCACTTTCTTATGACATAATCATATTTTGATAAAGAGGCATTTGTGTTAGTGATTGTTTAAGCATAACCTATTTGGTGTCAACAATATAGGCTATCAAATTCAAAACAAAACAACAAATTAAACCACTTCAAAAGCATTGTCATTAAGCTTAAAAAGAAGGCTATAGTTATCGAAATGTTGAAGCTACATGATTAGAGGCTTCGTTACACCTAAGTTGAAGGGATTAGCCTCTCATATTTGTTATCAAAACAACAAATATAGCTTGCAACATTAAAGAAAAAGAAAAGAAAAAGAGAGCAAAGTGAAATGAAAAACTATTCTAATTGCATAAAGGAAAATCTACACTACTTGCATAAAAGGAAATGAACGTGTAATTAAAAAGAAACAATAATTAACAATGCATAAAAAAGAAAAAAAGAATTACATAAGAGAAGAAATGGCTAAGTTGCCATGGAAAGAAAGAGAGCTTTGATTTATTTTCTAAACTAAAACTAACTAACTAAGAGGAACTAAGTAAGAGGAGATTACATGAAACATAAGGGGTTATTTTTACATGCATGAAACCCTAATCCATAGTTTGGGTAATGACCAAACTACCCTTGAGAAAGTGTAGAGGCCAAGTAATCATTAGCTTCTACTAATCATCTTTTAAGTGTACATGAAGCCATTAATTCCATAAGCATGTGCATTAGCCTCTAATTTGTACATTAAGGTGGTGGGTAGGTGGGGTCCTCCATGATCTTCACTTTGAATTATTTCCATCTTGATTCCTTTATATTCATGTTGTGCATGCATGTCTTCGTGAAACCACTCATATTTGAGATCAGATTCCTATACAAATATATATAAATTTCCAATTAATTTTTCTTAAAGAAATATATGCACACAAATGACCGTTTTGCCCCTATATGAAGATGGATATGTGACAATCTAGAATTAATATAGATTTTGGTTAAAACATGTTAAAATAACCAATATGATCATTTATTTAATTTAAGTAGATTAAATATGGTGGTTAAAATATGCACATTTACGTGCACATCAAATGCCCCCACACTTATCTATTTATTCATCCTCGAATAAAGAAAAACTAAGATAAATCCGTTTTCGTAGGAAGTACGATTGCATTGAGCGTATGCAACAAGCCGTTAAACCTCTGGGTGTCCCCAGTAGGACGAGTGTTGTCTCATGAGGGTTTTCAGTGGATACTACCCACAAAATCCAAATGCAAGATGAAAATATTTACAAAATGCAAGATTTATTTACAATGAGATGAATGCGAGTTTTTGAAGAATATATACAAATGAAGGATTTATTTTTAAATTGACACGAATAAGTTAAATATAGGTTTTGGTCATTATCTTGAAATTTAAGTTATTTACTCATCAATATTTCCAATAAAAATGAAGTTATCATAACAAATAAACTATAGTTTAACTCATTATTTTGGTTAATAATACAAAGTAACTATGAAATGGATACTTAGTTGATTATCAAAGTTTATCAAAGAGGTATTTTCATTTCTTTTCAATAACAAATCAAATCAAATAAGTAAAAATAGTGCTAGGATTTCAATTGATTGCTCTCTCATTATTTGCAAGAAAAATTACACACTTAGCTCAGGTAAACTAAGACCAGATATACCACCCATGCACTGCGTTTCGGGCTTATATGAAGGGAGTACAGAGCATGGTGAGTGCACACACTTTCGTGCATACACCTATCGACCGTAGGTGGTTTTTATTAAGTTTGTTCTCTTTTTTTACATGTGTTCCATACATGCATAACCGTGAGGACTTTTAAATGAGTATGAAAGCACATAATCAAAGATTCCAAGTAATTCACTCATGCATAACCGTGAGGACTTTTAAATGAGAGTGAATACTTTGGATGTTTTTTTTTTCATTTTTTTATGAGAGAGAGAAAGAGTTTTGCAAAATCATCTTAGCACCATTTAACTTAGAAGAAAAAAAATGTTATATTCTTTACTTTAAATTCACCACTTTTAAAACAAAGATTTTCAATTAGGATGTATTTCATAATTAACACGTATGAATCTTCCAATATACTAGTTAAACCATTGTTATTTATAATCATGGTCGTGTACAAGTTCAAATAGTAAAATGCTTCGACCAGACTTATATACGAATGACCAGATATGTATACATTGAAACCAAACTGCTAAATTGAACAAGCCATTACTCAACATACATCAATACAGCAAGTACAACAGGCGTAGGTACACAACAACCAGGTGAAAACTTCAAGAAGAACAAGATGATTTGCCTCGAAGCACATGACTCAATGCAAACACAATGAAACCATAGGTAACAACAAATAAATGGTCAAACTATAGAACAATGCATATTGAAGCATACAGCAGTTCAAATGTCGCAGCTAATTCAAACTGAACATATCAAGTTTAAATGCTAAAGCCATATTAAAATTCAAGGAGTCAAACTAGAAATTCATGGAGCAAGTTCAATTATCACAAATCAAAGTGGTTGAAGTCAAAAGGAAAAAGAACGGAACCAAATCAAAAAACAAGCTTTGGTGACCAAGCAACCACATCAGGAAAATACACGAGTTAAACAAGTCAGTAAAAATCACCAGAATTCAATCAAAAATCAATGATCGAGAAAAATTAAATGAAGAATTCAAACAAATGTATACAAAAAAAATTAAAGGGTTCAAACCCTAGTTAAACCATCCACATCATCGACATTAAAATTATCGAGTTCGAGTAAATTAACCAGTAAAGCAAAGAGCATAAAACATATACCAAATTCAATTCGAACTCGATCAAACTGGATCGACCGAAATCATATCACAACTAGAGGATCAATTGTCTAAGTCAAACAGAAGGGATAATCACTGTGATTGATCAGATAAAAGTGGCGATTCCAATTTCCCAGGAACCCTAATTTATCAAACAGAATGAGGCAGCCATTTCTTGAGCAAAAGAAAAAGAAGTAGATATGAAAAAGAATATAGGTCGATAATTAAAAAGGAGAAGGGGATATTTTTATTATCACTTGCTTATTTTTGGGCCGGCATAATTCTTTTGGGCTTTAGATTTTTAAATTAGGCTTTTATTGTTTTAAGTTTTTTAATTTGTAATCTACTTTTAAACATTTGTAATTTCTAGTCGTGTGACTAGGGGACAAACTATGGTGGTGTAGTTCGAGAATTCGCAACTCAGTGGCTGAGTTGTTGTAGGGTTTTAAGCATAGAGTTAGGTTAGTCGATAGCGGGTGTCGCGAGTTTAGGTGTGTAAGCATCTGACTACTTAGTTTCTAGTAGAAACCTTGGGGGTAGCACGTGGGCAGGGTTTTGCCAAAGTTGGATAAATTTATGTGTTCTATTTTCTGCTTTTAATATTCTGTGATTATCTGTGCTGTTATTATTCTACTATTATTAGTGCTGCGATTATTTAATACTTTCACATTAAATTTTTATAACCATTAGTATCACCCTATTCACCCCCCACTCTAGGGTGAAATTGATCTTACAAGTAGTATCAGAGCTAGGAACAGAAGTCAAATTTTGATTTAAAAATTCAATTTTTCGAAACCAATTTTTATTTTAAAAAAAATGAATTTTTGAAATGGCTACTTTCAATAATGCTTTTGCTGAGGGTCAGTCCATAGTTAGACCACCGATCTTCAATGGTGTATATGCTTACTGGAAAAATAGAATGAAATTTTTCCTGAAAACCATTTATGCTTGGAATATTGTTGAGACGGGTTATAGGACACCAACTATAGTGGTAGATAATCAGGAAAGAGATAAACCGAAGGATCAAGGGACATATCTTGAATCTAGACTATAGAACGCTAATGCTAATGCTAAAGCTATGAATTCTATTATTTGTTCATTGTATCAAATCGAATTTAATCGTGTCTCACATTGTCTAATTCCGCAGGAAATATGGCACACACTTGAAGTGACTCACGAAGGAACATCTCAAGTCAAGAAATCTCACTGTGCCATGTTTAGTAGCGAATACGAGAATTTCAAAATCGCCAAGGAAGAAAATGTCAAAGAGATGTACAGACGACTTTCCAATATTGTATACAAATCAAAAGCTCTAGGAAAATTATACATACGGTTGGAGATAGTCCGAAAAATCCTTAGTGTCCTTCCTCGAAATTTTGAAGCCAAAGTCACTGCTATTCAAGAATCGAAGGATTTGAAAGAAATCAAAGTCGAAGAACTCATCGGAAATCTCACCAATTATGAGCTAGAAATGAAATTCAAGGAAGAGTGTGAAGGAGGAGATACTCGAAAGAAATCGATAGCTCTCAAAGGGACAATAGGAAGTGATGATGATGATGATGATGATGGAGAAGCTGAACTAGCACAGTTAATGAAGAAATTCAAAATGTGGAATCACAGATACAGAAATCCAGATCTAAATCAACAACTAAAAAGAAGAATTGTTAAAGTTCTAGACAAACCAAAAGAACGGAAGATTATCTATCAACAGTGCAATAAACCTGGTCACATCAAGCCCAATTATCCTAAAAATCGACTAAGCCAAGGAAAGAAACTGAACAGGAGAAGTTTTGCAGCCACTTGGGATGAAACTAATGAAGATGATAAAAGCACTAGCAGCGAGAGTGAAAAAGCAGATCCGTGCCTTCAAGATGATATAACTGACAATGATGATGACGAGCCAAGTGAGATATCAAAACTTACTCATTCAGAATTAATTATATATTTTCACGAAGTAAATGGTTTTTTAGAAAGACTTAGGGAGAAATACGCTAAAATTGAATCACAAAGAGATACTTTGATGGATTTAAGTAAACAACTTGATCAGTTGGTTAAAAACTATCAAAATAATCCCTAAGTGTGAAAGGTGTCCATCATTTGAAGAAGAGATTAAAAAATTAGAAAATAAAATTAAATCACTGGAAAATGAAATTCTGATTTGAAAAGAAAGTGAAAATACTAGAAGGGAAAACTCTATCAAAAAGTACACACAATTATTAAATGAAAATGAATCTCTCAAAACACAAGTCCAACAACTGTCTACGACATTAGGAAAATTTTCCAAAAGTAAAAGATCGTTAGATATACTATTAGAGAAACAAACAGTTAATACTGTTAGACATGTAGTTGGGTATAATCAATCAGAACGTGATAGAAATAACATTAAAAATGTCAATTCAAAGTGTACGATATGTGGAAAAACTGGACACAATCAGGATATTTGCTGGTATAGACCCAAACATGTGAAAACCATTCCAATTTGGGTTCCTAAAGGCACAAATATAAAATTCCTCAAAGTCAACAAATCTGGGTACCGAAAGGGACATATATAAATACTTTTGGGTCTACACAAACATATTTTTCAAAATCCGTTGCCAAAAACAACCATGGACCTATAAAAACAAATAGGTCACAAAAATCATTTACCGTGTAGGTGTGGTTGCAAGCTAAGGAACAACAACTATGTTACATGGATTCTGGCTGTTCTGCGGACACAACGGGCGACAAATCACAGTTCCTTAGCCTAATATAAAGGTGACAGAATCACAATTGTCAAAATGAAAAATTATCGTAAAGGTAAAATAGGTAATGGTACATCTATCTTGAACGATATATTAAATGGGATAATTTGCACCATAATCTGAATTTAAATCAGCCAGTTACGCTATAAAGAAATGAATGTTGATCTTGATTCTAACTTGTTCCAAATTCTTGGCCAATTAACTATTTATGCCGATAACTCTACATGTACATCTAGAGTCTTTGAACTACTTGATATATATTTGTTTGGATTAATGATAGTGTTTATTGATTACTGATTGCTCATGATACAAGTGGATATATTTGTTTATCTTATCTGACACTATGGCCACTGTTTGCAAATATGCACAAATTCAATTCAAATCCAAAAGAATTTCATTTAAAAGTTGTTAAAAAGATTATAAAGTATGTGTTGCAACTTCCCGGTCTGGTATATAACATCCAACTAATGATAATCTTGAGCTAAAGGGAAATTCGGATGCAGATTACACTGTAATCTAGTTGATAGAAAAATTACTAGTGGAACATGTTTTATGACATTCATTAACTGTATCACATTTTCAGAGAAAATATTTGCATATTTTACATTTCAAATGATTTTCAGTTAGCAGACATTTTCTTTCATAAAACCCCTTCCAGAAAATAGTTTATGTTGACCTTGTTTCATATTAGCTATTTTAGAAAATTTGATTTTATAATTATTTTTGGATTTGATCTTAAATGACTACACTAACTAATCTGACTCCCTACTGATTATCAAAAAGGTAAATAGTGATTGAAAAAGTGATGAGTGTTGATATTAATCATATACTATAACTTGAGACGGTATATTTAGTAAATTTCTTTAGAAATTTAAACAAAATTTATAATAACTTTTGTTTGTAAAAAATTCCATGACCATCTCTATATCTATCATATTTATATCGACCATCACTCATCAAAATCCAATATAGTATGTCAATATGTGGTATTTTAAACGGAAAATCATTTGTTTTTCATTTTATTATATTTTTAGCAATAAAAACATCCAAAGTATTCATTCTCATTTAAAAGTCCTCACGGTTGTGCATGGGTGAATTACTTGGAAATTTTGAGTATGTGCTTTCATACTCATTTAAAAGTCCTCACGGTTATGCATGTATGGAACACATATCAGAATTGATTGATTAAATAGACAAGTTGATTCTAATCCCATTTTAAAGTCCTCACGGGTATGGGTGGTTAGAAGATACTTGAATTTTTTTAATTTGGAATACCTAATCTCATTTAAAAGTCCCAATGGTTATGCATGTTTAGTAAATATTCAAATTCCTGATATAAATATACCACAAATAGGCATAGCTATATGGTTATACATCATCCCTATCATTCTAAAGTGGAATATGCGTCTATCAGAGTATTTATGATTTTTTTTTTCATTTTTTTTGATGTTTAATATTTATACTTGATTGGGTATTAATGTTGTATTAATGTCCAACACTTTATCTCTATTTTTCTAACACTACTACTCTTTTGCTGATAACAAAAGGAGGAGATAAAAATTAAGATTTTTGTAAATAAATGTCAAATATTTTATTTTGTATTTTCTATTTGCATCTAGGCTCATTTGCATATTTTTATTTGTTTTCATGCATATATGAAGGGGGAGCTTTGTCGTAGAGAGGAAGCATTCAAATAGGGGAAGCAAATTTAATGATCAAATACATTTAATAAATTGAAAATCTTAAATATATGTTTGTTATCATCAAAAGGGGGAGATTTTTGAATATGCAAGTATATGATTTTTGTTTGATGATAATAAACATATATATATATTCATTTAAATGTATATGTTAATGTACCATTTCATTTTTCACATAATTAAATAAATATTTGCTGAATAAAATAAATAAAACAGAATTTAAATTCAAACAGATTTTTTATTTAAACAAATATTTTATTGCAATTTTGAATAGTACAAATTTATGCTCTCACTATATATACAAAATTTCAATTACAATACAATTTTGATTACATCTCAAATTTCACTTTACATTAGCATGTCACTACATATCACTCATTCACTCGTATTTTATCTTAAGCTTGAATCTAGCATTTGAGTTATGTGTAAAATACACACTAATGCAGTAAAATTGAAAAAGAAATATTTTTGCAGTGTAAAATAAAATGTATTTTAAAAATATTATTTGCCTCGGTTTTTTGGGTTGCTCGTCATCATTATTTTGAATTCATCATACTCGAACCACTTGTGACATGCACAGTGTATCATCGTACATGCTACAAGGCCGTGCACACTGATATACACTTGATAAAACAACAGGGACAGGTGAGCATAAGGTCAAACCCAAGCTATAAGCTGGGTTCAACTCAGGTGCAATACGAAAAGCAAATCCAAATGAAAGTTTACATAAAACTTCAAACAGCAAACAACACGGGTATAAAGTGATGTACAGACGAATGCTATGATCAAAGACAACAACATCAACCAAGGTCAAGACCGGATCCAAGTCAACCAGAATTCAAATCAGGTCTGGCAATAAGTGAAACAAGTTCAGCTACCACATGAAAGCAAGTAGTCGAAGCAACAACAATGCAGTTCACATATGTATATAGAGAATGCAACCATATAACTCAACCGTCCAATGGAAATGGGTTAGGAAAAAAGGGCGCATGTTCAACCAAGTGGCTTAACAACTCAATATGCAAACAAATGCAATGCATCTCTGAGACACGAGTACAAGGTACAAATGCAACATGAAGACTGCAAATATATGAAGATCAGTATACAACAAATCAGACCAGAGGCAATCAAGAGCATAGCACACAAAATGCACAGTGCATAAATATGCAACCAGACCAGCATGGATGAACGGTGATGACACAAGTGCACCATACCAAGGACTAGTGAACAATGAAGTGAAACAAGCACAGACCCAACAACAGTGCGTTTATAAGCTCGACTGATTCAAGTGCAATGCAATTCAACAACACATACATAAACACATACATATGTATGTATCTGCATATATGATGAAATTGGAGATACCAATCAACCAAATGGTCGTGTACAAGTTCAAACAGTAAAATGCTTCGACCAGACTTATATATGAATGACCAGATATGTATACAATGAAACCAAACTGCCAAATTGAACAAGCCATTACTCAACATAGATCAATACAGCAAGTACAACAGGTGCAGGTACACAACAACCAGGTGAAGACTTCAAGAGGAACAAGATGATCTGCCTCGAAGCACACGACTCAATGCAAACACAGTGAAACTAGAGGCAACAACAAATAAAGGGTCAAACTATAGAACAATGCATATTGAAGCATACACCAGTTTAAATGTCGTTGGTAATTCATATTGTACATATCAAGTTTAAATGCCAAAGCCAAAGTAAAGTTCATGGAGTCAAACTAGAAATTCACGGAGCAAGTTCAATTATCACAAATCAAAGTGGCCGAAGTCAAAATGAAAAAGAATGGAACCAAATCAGAAAACCGGCCGTGGTGACCAAGCAATCTCATCAGAAAAAATACACGAATTGAACAAGTCAGTACAAATCACCAGCATTCAATCAAAAATCAATGGCCGAGAGAAATTATCTGAAGAATTCAAACAGAAGTATACGAATGGAAATTAATGGGTTCGAACCCTATTTAAGCCATCTACGTCATCAGTATTAAAATTACCGAGTTCAAGTAAATTAACCAGTAAAGAAAAGACCATAAAACACATACCAAATTTAGTTCAACTCGATCAAATTGAATCAGCCGAAATCATATCACAGCCAGAGGATCAATTGACCAATTCAAACAGAGGAGATAATCACTGCGATCGGATACAGGCGGAGATTCCAATTTCATAGGTACCCTAATTTATCGAAGAGGAACGAGGCAGCCATTTCTCGAGCAAAAGAAAATGAAGTAGGTATGAAAAAGAGTACAGGCCGATAACTAAAAAAGAGAAGGGGATATTTTTTAGCATTTTCTTATTTTTGGTCCGGCATAATTCGTTTGGGGTTTAGATTTTTAATTTAGGGTTTTTATTGTTTTTATTTTTTTATTTGTAATTTACTTTTAAACGTTTGTAATTTCTAGTCGTGTGACTAGAGGACGAACTACGGTGGAGTAGTTCGAGAATTCGCAACTCAGTGGCTGAGTTGTGACTGGGTTTTGAGCGTAGAGTTAGGTTAGTGGATAGCGGGTGTCGCTAATTTACGGTGTAAGTTTGTGACTACTTAATTTCTAGTAGAAACCTTAATGGCAGCACGTAGGCAGGGTTTTGCTGAAGCTGGGTAAATCTGCATGTTCTATTTTCTGCTTTTAATATTCTGTTATTATCTATGCTGCTATTATTCTGTTATTATCAATGTTGCGATTATTTATATACTTCCGCATTAAATTTTTATAATCATTAGTATCACCCTATTCACCCCCTCTCTAGGGTGAAATCAATCCTACATATAAACCATATTTATCTAATATGCTTTAGGAATTTCATTTAATTTCAATTTATAAATCACATTTATGGACTATAATTCCATTTTGTTACACAAAATCATTTCTTTGTTGTTGGTCTTGCTTACATTATAATACCAACCTTTATTCGATCACAAACAACAAGCAATAAATGATAATAGTCAAATATTATCATTCTCCAACATCCAAGAACACCATATAATAATAATTTCTGAAAAATTATTCCTTTATATATAAAATATAATCCAGGTAAAATTATTTCATTTACCTAATTTCCAAAACAACACCATGTCGAATTGCTCTGCTTAAGTGTTTAGAGATCCCGATCAATAAGTTAATTACTCGAATTGACCAGAATCCATAAGCCACTCAATAGATCAACCAACACAATATAAAACAATTTTTATATCGCTAACAAATACGCACTCATATAGACACATACACACTCACTCAAATTCATTCTAGGGTGCTAATGTCTCTATCTCTAATGAGTTACCAAACTAAAATCAAGGTTCTTGCTTAACCTTCAATTTTGATACCAACTGTAACAACCTAGGATTTTCGACCCTCGAAAATCAACACTGACACATTCACTATATCACATGCCGAGCAATCAAATGCCGGAAAACCTGATTGCTAGGGGAAAAAGAAAGAAGAGAGAAGGTAAGAGAAACTAAAAACTAAACAATAACAAAAAATCTCACAATAGCAGCAGAACAATATATAATAGATAAATACAGATCTTTATACATAGAGAAATTGTAACTGATAATGTACACACAATCATCAGAGTACAACAATTAACAAATCAGTATGAATAGCTATTATAACTTGTCCTCACTAGTGCTGAATATACAGCCTACAAACACAACGGATTATAAACCAAGTATGTGGAATATGCCTGAGAATCCTTCAATTTGTATTCTGAGCTCCATAGCATCCTAACCTTAATCTATAATACTCAGTTTGACCCGAGCAGTATAATAAAATAACACCCGATTCAGTCTGGAAAACCAGCCTGAGAAAAACACACTCAATTTTAAATTATTACAATTATCTAAATCATTTGAAAACAAATGTATCTCGCAAGACCACGCCACATATAAACACTACGTGTTTTTAACTTACGATAACCTAAACATTTTTATATAAAAAACAGTGATATTATAATAATGTCTAAGGGTCAAAATAATAATAATCAAGTGGCTGTGATACTCGTGCTTTGTACATCACAATAATACTAGTACAAAATCAAAACTCAATAAGGTTCGTTCGCTAATTGTGTAGGATTCCACGGAGGTGCCCTCAGTACTTCGAGAACGGTCCTCCTGCACAAGGATCAGAATTATCCTTCTAAAGCATCATACCCGTCTAGCCGGGGAATTATAGGAAAAACATAACTGGTCTTGCTAAGATCGAGTGCATCGCTCCGACATGCCAAAAACAAGTGAAGGTATCAGTATTGCTAGAAAAAGAGCCGATTACGCCCTATGGGTTTGCCAACCTACTAGCCATGCCTTCTATCTCTGGTTTTAGTAATTTCCTCTTATGAGGCTATGTCCGATGTTCCAGCTTATGCAATGCTCCAAAAATAGATCATGGAATCCCATACGGATTCCCACACCACAATGGCCTTGGAATCGCATATAGATTCCCACATCTCAAATAGATCTTGGAATCACACATGGATTCCCATACCCAATGGAGTCAGAACAACATATGGATTTCAACATCTCAATATAATATGAAAACTCCTCCATAGAACCGTATATGGTTTTGGAGTGGTAACGGTTCCAAGTCATCTCTTACGAGTACACTCTCTCGCTTCTTGGACACTCCAAAAACCAATCGTCGATTTCCAAATTGCTCAATATCGGTTCTTTAGGAAATAATCCGAAAATACATAAGAACAGGGACAACCACCTAACCATTTAAGTGGACGTTCCTTATCATTTATCCTATAAGTAAAATGAGTTTATACGTACAGCATAACACCTCGAAAGGTAACTGTATCATATAATTCCCTTGTTTCCCCTAGATATTTTTAGAACTAAAAACCCTCGGTGTTAAGAAGGAAATTGTTTCCCTACCACCAAAATAAAGAAGGATTACATATTAGGCCAAGATTTTGATAGTCGGTTATTTAACTATCAAATAAATAAACAGTCAACCAAGATTACATTTCCCACTGAAATCGCTGAGTCTCATTTAATTTAAATTTGATAAATCTGAATTTCTCATTTAAAACGGGCATATACTTATTTCATCTGGATAAGTATATTCACAAAGCTTTCTTTCAAAATACTAGAAAATTCATTAAAATAGATATAAAAGTACTATTCGGTATCGACCACGGATCGTTGCTGGATGGTTGCATCTCTATCCTAGAAAAACCAAACTTAACTTAGGTAATCTCTGCCTCCCGATTTGCACCATGCAATCAATCTTATATCGCAATTTGCGTAATGGTTATGTCGCTATCCCAGCAAAAACATCCCAAACTATACGCAATTTTTGCCCTCGAATTGCGCTATGAAAGTATGCCATTACTTCCCAAAAATTTCTTTATTTCATAAATATTTCCAAATTTGTTTATGAAACTTCTTTATAAATTTCAAAGTTTAATTTAGAGAAATATTCCTTTACAAATTTTAAACTATTTGCAATCTCCCTTTACAAGTTTAAAAATTATCGATTATACTTATTTATAATCAACCTAATAATTTAAAGCTCCTTCAATGAATTCAGATTATTTTTGAAGTTTTCGTATCTAAACAATTTGGAAATTTCTTTTTTTCGAATTTTCTTATGTTTCTGAATTCCATTATAAGATTTTTCTTATAAAATCACATCCGTTCAATACAATCCTATTTACAGATCTTGAGAGTATTTATAAGCAACTTCAATAAATTTCCAAAACTCTACCTTTTTTAAAATAAGCATTCTAAAGTAAAATAATCAATTTTCAAACACATTTAAGTAGTTTTTTAAAATATCACCACCCTTGTTAAATAACAATGATAGAAAATTTTTCAATTCATTCATAAATAATAATAGATTTCTAAAGCTTATTATGAAAATTAGAATTTATTTCAATCAATATTAAATATTTATGTAACTTACTACCCGGAATATTTTAGTCCAATTAATAGTTTAATAAATTAAAATCCTTTTCTAAAACAATTTCACATCCAGATTAAAAATATATTTTTGAAATGCGATATAACCATCTTTGTACTTATAAATCTCCCTCGATTTATGACAATTCGATTTACATTTCCATGTTCACAACTATTTCCAAATTCCAAAATAGGATCCACTATTTCTTTCTAAATAGATTTCCTTATCTTATTTTAAATTCACGCCGTGAATTTATATTTCCCATTTATCAAAAGGTAATCATTCCACTTATTTATAAACATCGTTTATAACTCTTCATAAACTCATTCCCAGATTGTATAGGTTTAAATTACAAAAACCTATTTATAAATCGATTTCTATTTGAAATTCCTTTTATAAATATATTTCTAAAATAATCCAAACTATATTCCAAAACCATTCAAATCTCGTTTTTGACTTTCATTTCGTATTCCAGAAATCCCAATTAAAAATCCACTATCTTAAAATACTAAAATTAGATTGTCAATTTGAAACCATTTTACGGAATAGCTAAACAAATATCAAAAATCAAACTGTTTATTTTATCTAAATCAATTTCCATTTAAATAATCCCAAAATACAATATAATTATTTTCATTTTCAAAATTGCCTTTGAACTTCCTTTTTAAGTTTAAAAATATTATTTATGGTATTTATAATACTAAAAACAAGGCAATGCTACTATAAGATCCAATAAATTCAAATCACATCATAATCTATCACAGACGAATCAAACATATCATATATTACTATATACGAAATTAAAAATCAACATTTTTGAGGAATCCAATTGGATCCCTCCAACCTGTTTTCCTGCAACCATAGATATTATACAATATAGAATACCAATCCCACTTCAAGGTGGGATATCGTGGTAATATAGGGTCATCCTCTGGTATGCGGGCGCGTAGTGTCTCATCCGCTCCAACCGGTAGAATTATATCCAACTACTAATATATATATATATATATATATATATATATATATATATATATATAGACACACACACACTCACTTTAACATCCAACCGATAATAATTTATCAATCCATCCAGCCAGCCAATAAATAATTTTTAACTATTTAAAATAAAACTAGTCATACAACATGAGTGAGATTTACTCATATTGTTTTTTGTTATTGCTTCCGAGTTTTGGTTCCAACTAAATTCGAACACATTTCGAATTCAACTGAAAATTCTACAATCTTTAAATTTAACCAATTTGATTCCATAGCAAAGATCTCATTAATACGAACCCAATGCGACTGACCGTGTTGGATTTAGACCTGAAATGAATGAGTCATGAAAATTATAAGAATTGGAATTTTATTAAACAATTTATATAACTTAATCCATTTTAAATTCATTACCTACTTAATTATTAAAGCCCGTCCCACTATCCTTATCCTTCTTCTCTTCTATTCACTCTCCTGTACATGCCATGTCCCGGACCCATACCAACAGCGCACACGCATGACCATTCTCGAGCTACAAATCTTGAAATCGAAATCTAATACTACCACCACACTTCCCTCGATGAACAACACCTATCCATCACCATCTCGTCACCTTCGCCTTGCCGAAACAAAATTCGAATTTACCACGCCTGCATGTTCACGCTCCAGGTTGCATGACCCTTTCTTGCAACGCACATCACCAAATCATGGTCGAAGCACTCCTTTCCTTCAACAAACCCAAAACTAAGCTCCAATACAACTAAATCTCCACAAATCATGCAAAATCCCTAACCTTAGATGCTGCCCTACAACTGGCCTGGCCAAAACTTGATCACGAGCAAAAACATGGGACTGAGATGGAAGCCTTTTCTAAAACATGATTTTTAAAACAACTTTCTTATTATTTTATTAAGTGAATTTCAATATTTTGTTTTTCAAAGTTTTTCATAATTTTTTCATCCCAAATTCAAGCCGTGTGAATATATATAAAGGAAGGACGAGCTGGAAATCATATAGTGGCATGGATGGTAGAGGCAGGTCGGCTGATGAGATGTTTAGCGATAGTGGGTTTGACTTTTTTAAATTTTAAATTATTATTTAGTTCTAAAATACCTCAATTTTAGTAGCTTAAAATCCAAACCCCTATCGAGGTGTGCCACCTGGTATTCCTAATATTATCACCCTATTCCGAACACTATTGAACAGGTTTTGAGGCCTAGTTCGATCGTATAAAGAAGATAGCCTTTTAAACCCAATTATAAAATTAAATTTTCGATATTAATTTGAACGTGTTTCTGTGCCGTACGACCAAACGATAATTCTAAATGCTACGAAATTTCAAATCCGATAATAATATACAATTACGGACCTTTCATCGAATTTCGAGATTGTGCCCCGAAAGCCTATTTTTATATGTTAATTTAAAACGAGTAAAGTTCAAAATTAGTTAAATCACTTTAAAAACCAATTTAAATGTTTCATTATCTTTTCTTATCAATAGAAATTTTAATAAGCTTTGAAATTATTTTTATCTAACTTAAAACTCAAGATTCCCTTATTTAACCAATTCTGGTTATTAAGTTTAACAATTAAATTATCCAATAAATCACTATTTTTGAAATTCAAGTTATTAAATCTATAAAATTAACTTTATATTTATTTAAAATCAAATAAATATTGCAATTTCAACCCACTAAAATTCTAGGTCGTTACAAATAGTTTGAAGCAACGATCATGCGAAGCCAAGGGGTAGACTCTCTGGAATATTCTAAGTATGGATTAGTGCTTCCCCTAGGCAGGCCGTGAACAACATGAATCAACAAATGAACTCAAAGTCAATTGATCGGTATCTCTAAAAACATGAAGGAAACTATGTGAATGTCTTTAGAAACATGAAGCTAGCATTGAGGGGGACTTATCATGGCGATCGCATGACGCCACTTGGCAGGGAAGACCGATTGGCCCCGAGCGCTCCCTATTAGGAAATGGACATCAAATATTTTTGGGCGACCTCGTCTACATCTGAAGATAACGTCGACGAATTTTCAAGAAGATATTCGGTCGTCTACCACTATAATATAGAATTCATAGTTCATTTGAAGGATCTTTGCGCTATTGTTTTCTTTACACTCCATTGTATTCAAGGATTCTGATCCCATCCCACTTGTACTCAGAAATTCCATTGATTAATAAAGCTATTTCATCAAAGTGGACATAGACATTCAACGCTGAACCACTATACAACTATTTATCTTTGCTTTTTACTTGTTTTCTACCTTTTTCCTCTATTTTAATCTTGATTTCTTCATTTATTTCTTTGCATATAATCTATTAGTTATTCATGTCAACTTTTGGTGTAAATATTTTTAAGCTCAGAGGAAATCAAAGGAATACTTAAGTATATAGTACCATCATAAAGCTTGTTTATGCCAACATGAGCAATCAACTCATCATCAATGCTCGAATCAACCCTAGCCACAACCAGTTAAGATTTATTAGGATTGATAGCAAGACCAGTACTATATTTTACTGTCTTTAAGTTCTCCAAAATGCAATCAATAGATGTTTGGATAGGTTTGGTAAATATAATTAGATCGTCTGCAAATAAAAGAGAAGTAATTATAGGTCTTTTACAATATAGATGTGGAATGAACTTCTTATTAATGACAGAAGCATTTAATAATTGCATTAGTACCTCTATTACTATAACAAAAAAGGAAGGAGGGACTGGTCCCCTTGCATAAGCCCTCTCTTGGTAGCAAGGTAAGCCAGTTCTGACCATTGATACAATACAGAAATATTAAGGAGATACACGTCATTATCCAATAGGACAATTTTGTAGGAAAATTATCCTTTGGAGAATACAGTGAATAGAATCCTAACTAACAAAGTCAAATGCCTTCATCAGATCGATCCGCATAAGACATCTATTTGAAATATTAGCTCTGGTATAGCCACTGAATAGCTCATGAGATAACATCGAGACTGCATGAGCTTAGTAATATCATCTTGCTGGATAAATAATATTCCATTCATAACACAAATATGAGTAATTTTTTTAAAAAGTTTTTACCCTTTAGAGACTTGTGAAAAATTGCCGAATTTTTGTCACCTAAATCATTCCACTTATCTCTAGATTTTTGTCTGATTGTATTTAATTCAACGGTGAGAGCCAGGGAAAATTGATTAATTAGATCATGTTCCTTTATTTACATATCTTGATCATCCTAAGAAATAAAAATTCTTTGTTAAATAGAGAAGAATTCTGATCTTGGGGAATCCGAAAGCAAAAAGCCAGATCTAATTTTACTTTTGCTTTAGAACTTCAGAACAAGTTTACAAACCTTGAGCTTTTGTTGAAGGACATAAATATGATTTCCTATTATGTGTTGATTCCAATAAGATTGAATAATAGGCAAGAATTCATCAAACTCTGCCCAAGCACCATAAAATTTAAATGAAAATTTGACATTTAGATCCATTAAACCCTAGTCAAGAACTAAATGGCAATGATCAGTGTAAAGGCCCGAAAATCCATACTCCTTTGAGCTGGCAACATTCCACAACAATCCAGCCAAAGAGGAACGAACTTCCGAATCTTTAGGGTTGAAAAAGAAGAAGAAAGATGTAGAAGAAGAGAGAAAAGAGAGAAGAAACAGAAACAAACAACAGAACAGGATAACAATATCAGAATCTCACAATCGCAGCGGAACAACATATAATAGATAGATGAATAATCATTAAAACAAAAGAACTATACATTTTATACATTTCATCACATTACATTACATCATCAGAGTGTACAACAACAAAACAGCGGAAAGAAATACTATATACAATAGATAATAGACTACGCCATCCTACTCGCCTCCAGATTGCTACAGCAACTCCTAAATCCAGAATAACCTGATAACCTAACTCTAGACTGCCCGTGTGGAAATTGGTGGGCACCCAAAGTTTAGGAAGGAAACAATAAACTCCAGGTCAGTCATGGGACTGGTGTGAGAACTCAAAACAGTTTATCTTTAAAAACAAACAAAGAAATATTTTTTTAAAGTAAATTCGCAATGCTTTTTGAAAATGAAACTACCATAAGGCCTCCCCCCACACACACAATGCAAACGCAGAATTGGAGGAGATTTCTCCTTATGATAGTCAAAGATGCTTACTACGCAAAATCAAATCTTTTTTTGATATTATTATTAGTGCATAGTGTAGAAAACAATTTCGAAAGTAGAATATAAATCCTAGCCAGCATAGACATTCCGAACTATGCCTACTATAGCTACCATCTAAACAGTGGTGACCACCATAAGTAAATGGCAGGTAATACAACTAAAACCGTACAAGGCACGTATTGGATGAATGGATTTCCAACAAATGGTCAGGCTAAGGAACTTCCTACTGCCACATGGGATCGCCTCTGGAGGGACGTCCCGAGAAACTGATGTTACGGTTAGATCTCTGCCAACACAAGGCCGGGTAACCTCTGTAACTAGGTAACTACTACACGAATATGTCATCCCCCGGTCCTTTGGGACCTTTATCCGAGCGCTCGATTCCAACAACACCACACAGTAATAGGTATAGTGTATCAACATGAGTAAGTATCTGGGCTCCATACCATGATACCACCCTTTTCCAGAAGGAAATGACATACCCTAAAGGGCGCGACCCTCATAACCTTGCCGCATATTCCTGTTTCGACCATTTCCGGGGAGTGAGGTCTGACGAAGTCTCATCCACAAAGCTACGCTTTGGCACAAAGCCATGCTTTGGGTCAACAGATGACCAAAGCAATGATCACAAAGATAAATGATCAAACAAACGATCATATCACAAATGATCAAACAATGATCATCACACAGCAACACTCAGCATGTCACATTACCAGATTGGGAATATATCACTGATAACCTTCAACTACATAACCTCTGAGCTCGTACGTCTCAGAGAAGGGTGTTAAGCTAAGAGAATAAATTCTCCTCCACCAACAGAAATGTATTTGAAAAGAAATCTGCTTTATATCTCAAAATGTAATGTCAGACACGTAACCATACAAGTCTGTTCCGGGTTCGAACAGAACCGAAGGCACTTCCAAAGAAGCCATTGCAATCCGGGTATTCACAATCCCGATAAAATTTCCCATCACAAAGGAAATCTCCATACCGTAGCTAACGGTGCGGAGACAATCGAAAGGTCATCCCATCGTTTTCACAAATACCCGGTCTTCAACACCGGTCTTCAAATGCTATCCATAACGACGTATCACATATTCAGAATGGGTTATACGACACAAAGGTCCTCTCCCGGCTAAACCGAATAGTGAGCGCTTATCTTAAAAATAAGTGTAGCATTCAATTTCAAACAATCACCACAAATACCATCCAAAGGTAAAATACTGATAGTCGGTTATTTAACTATCAATATAGATGCGCAACATCATCAAATTCCAAATAATTTTCCAAAATTATTTAATCCCAAAAATATCTTTACAAGATATATATACACCTTCCAAATAATTTCCCAAATTATTTGCTTTACCAAAATATCTTTACAAGATATAATTTCCACACTTCAACCATTTGAAAACCAATTTCAAATTACTTTTCATCTTTTATACCCTTTGAAAACAAATTTCAAATCATCAAATAAATCCTTTCCGATTTATTTTAAACTTACGTACCAAATTTGTAAATTCATTTCCATACTTCAAAATAAATCAATATTTATTTTTAAACAAATTCCCCTTTCCTTTACAAATTCCGTAGTGAATTTCAAATTTCCCAAATATCTACTGATTTACGATCCTCAAATCGATTTCAAATTATTCGCTTTCAATTTACCTTTAAAAGATAAATTCTCAAAAATGTTTCATTTCATATTGGAAAAGCATTTCCATACTTATTAAATAATAAGTAATTCACAAATTTTATTTATTTTCAACAATTTGAAAATATCCAATATACTTAAACCATAGTTAAGTATATATTTCATTCTTTAAGGAAAACATTCTTTTATTCACTTTTATTTGGGTCAAAACGAATGTTGCGTAAAACATCGTTACGACAACCCAAAATCACTAGTATAAGGATTCGAAATTAAAATAGATATATAAACCCCAATACTGTATAAAAATATTTCCTTTCAAAAATCATTTACTATAACAACAATGTTATAGTCCACCGTTTTCTTATTTTCTCGAAAACGTCTATTTCAACAATGAATGTTGAAATCTACGTATTCATTTCCTTCTATTTCTCGAAAACGTCTATTTCAACAATGAATGTTGAAATCTATGTATTCGATACTTAATGCATTTTAAAACGTCTTTAAATCGTTTTAAATTCTATTTAAAACATCCCTCTCCCAAAACATGACCATTTAATATAATAATATATTCACCGTTCAAAATAGTGAATGTAACTCCTTTAACAAATTTCCATACTCAATTTATCAAATTACATTTATTTTCGAATTTATAACAATGTTTATAAATTCCATTTCTATTAATAACTTCGGTTTAGAAATCTCTTTTATCCATCCAATTCAATTTTACACCCAATTTTTATACCAAAGGTTCGTATTATAAGTTAAGAGCTTATAATCCATTTATTTACTAAACCGTTCTTTTAAAACTTCACAATTATTTTATAATAGTTTTCAACTTATAAAAACCTCCTTTATTAACAATTTCCATAAATATCCCCTTTAAATGCCCAAAATCCATTTTATAACTTAATTACTTATAAAACTTTCATTTTCAACATCTATTCATTTTATAACTTTCACAATTTATAAATCTATAAATTTTAATGAAATTCATTTTATACATCAACTTAACACTTAATCAACTCGTTTCATAATTCCAATAAATTTAATTTATAAATATCCGTTTATAAAAATCTAATATAAACCGTTAATAATAACTATTCAAAATCCCAATTTAACTATTTTATAAAATCTATTTATTTTAGAAATTACCTTTTTGTTATTTTTCACAAAAATCATAATTTTTATAACTTAGTAATAATAAAAATTTTAATTTATTTAAAACGAATTAATTCAAAAATTTAATATAAACATATACTTTGAAAAATTACTTTAAAATCCTTTTTAAATTCAAAATCGTTATTTTTAACTTTAAAAATGAATCCGATGATGCAACAGCATCAAATAGTCAATCACGGGAACAAACATCATATATCGATATGATAGTCAACAATCATCACAATATTTATAATCAAATAAATATTTGAGAGGAATTCAGTTGGATCCCTCCAACCTGTTTCCCTGCATCCACAGACGTTAGCACAATACCAATTCCGCTTCAAGACAGAATATCGCGGTATATGGGATTTTATAAAATATTATCCGCTTAATAGGCGGCGCAATAGGGTCTCATCCGCTATACAAGGCGGGAAATCAATTCCAATATATACATATGCCAATATATATATATATTGCTATATATAGATATATCCTATTATATCTAATATCACAATCAAATAGCAATCATCATTCAACATTAACTATTTAAAATTTTAAACCGAACTGTTCGATCGAGTGAGGAGTTCTCACCTTGGTTTTATTTCTGATTTCGGCGTTTGTTTCGAATAAAATGAAACGGACGTTAAATTTTACTCGAAATTTTTGCTAGTTCCAATCAACTCCAAACTGGTTGCATCGCGTAGAGCTCGTCCACACGATTCCAACGCACTTTGTTTCAGCATTTTTCGACCTCGTATGCAAAAGTTACACCATTATAAAGTTTGTACACATTTATATATAATTTAATAAACAAATTCATTTCAATTTTTAAACCTCTCGGCATATGGACCATTGGATTTCGTTTAGCAGAATCAAGGCCGCGAATTGCTTCATCTTCTTCCATCGCGTGAGCATCCAGCTTTGTACGTATGTTCGAACTCATATTGCTCACAACTAGGGTTAAGAATTGCAGCCACCACACGCGAGTTGAAGGCGATCAGGATGCGCCATCGTGTAGCCCATCTCGTGCTCGACGGCTCGGCCATAGGGGCACAGAGCTCGGCCCCACCACCATCTCGAAAAATGTTCCTAGAACGAGCACGAACGCGGCGGCCTCACGCCCTCCCTAATCGACAAAAACTCATCTCTACCGTTGAACTTGTCAATCTCACTGCCCTCTTCAATTTGTTAGTTGAAAGTTTTGTGAATCGTTGCGTGGATTCGAAGAAATCTAGGGAGGAAGAAGGGTGTGTTTCGGCCACTGGAAGGTAGGGGTGGCAGCTGGTGATAATAGATTAGGGTTTAAAAGAAAAATGAATATATGTAATAGTTTTTATATTATTTAATTAACAAAATTCTCACTTAACAGTTTATGCATACGACCCCCAAACTACGCGTTCCGACCGGCAATCCTGAGGTTTTTCCGCGTTCCGGACACAATGGAACAGGTTTCGGAAGCCAATTCGATCATCTGTGCGAGATACGGCTATAAACGATCAATTTAAATTAAAACCGATTTAAACGATTTTCTAGGCGTTTTGGCTTGCACCGGACAAACGATAAATCTGATCGACTTGAAATTTGAAATCTTACAATAATATCACATTACGGATCCGATGAAACTAGTTTCGTCGAAATCCGAGACCTTTTGAAAAATGGCTATTTTAACTCGCCAAATTAATATTAAAACGATATCGATGCGTTTCGAGCTACCATGGTCAAAAGACAACTCCGATTACTACGAAAATTGAAATCCGATAATAACTAATTATTATGGATCCAATGGAACTCGTTTCGTCCAATTCTGAGACTGTTCAAAAATTGGCTATTTTTCAGTCGATAATTAAATATTAAAATATTCGATTTTCACAAATTAATTTCAAACTCGATTTTAAAAGTTCTATAACATTACTATAACTTCAATATGATAAAATAAAATTTTCCAAATCATTTCAATCATATTTAAACCTAATTTTCAATTATTTACTTATTTTTCACTATTCAATTATCGATTTAATTGTCCAATTAAATCCAAATAATTGATAAATAAATTTGTGACGACCCGGAATTTTTAGACATTTGAAATGGGAATATTTAATTAATTTTAAATATTCGAAAGTTAACTATTAACCTTAATTTCAAATATCAATATTTATTTGAGGTCTGACCCGAGCATTACAGTTAAATAACACCCGAGTCAGTCTGGAATACCAGCGTGAGAAAATCACACTCATTTGATGATTAAAGTTTTAAAATCCTTTTGAAAGCAAAAGCATCTCGTAAGACCTCGCCACAAATAAACATGTCGGGTTTTTACCTTACGATAGCTAAAACATTTCTTATAAAATCCTCTGATATTATAATAGGGTCTATTCCCAAATACTTATAAAATAGCCGAAATTGTTACATGATTAAATTCCAGCTACTAGCCACAAAAGTGGGTAATACAAACAAAACTCGTACAAGGCACGTAGGGAAAATGGATTTCCAACAATGACTAGGCACTGGGGTACCACCTATCACAGTACGGGGCCTAGATCACCGTACCGAGGACCACTCCCGATCCCCTGCAACACAAGACCGGGACTACCCCTTACTGGATAATCCCGAGTGAAATCACCCCGCGGTTGGGATCAGCAACCGCCCACTAAGCCGAAATAAAAAGGGATATCTAGACAGGGATGACCTCACCCTGCTTGGGTGCTACCCAACTAGCCTTGCTGCATAACCCCTGATTTTCAGTCATTCCCGGTTGATGAGGCTAGAGGCTAAATGATACCTTTATAGCACATATCCCTTAGAATGCCCATCGTCCGCTGACGATGGTTAGATTCTGATGTTGTTTCTATTTTCTCTTCTTCTATCTCTTCTTCTTTAATTAAAATGGTTCGTATTTCTGTGACACTTGAGTTGATTGTTGTAGAATAGCGTTGACTCAGGGGTACGGATTTGCGGGTCGTTACAAAATTATTCGACTTAAAAATTTCCACTTATTAATATTTAAAATAAATTAAATATTCAAATTCAAATTATCAAAAATCCTGGGTCGTTACAATCTTCCCCACTTAAAAGAATTTCGTCCTCGAAATTGTGAGTTAGGAAGAACGATCCTAATCCGTTTATTATTTTTCCAAAACCAATTAGTTTTATCAACTTTTTAACACAAATCTTTTTATTAAAGATTCACTATCATTTCAATTAGCTTTCCAACTTCAATTATAGGTTTCAAACAACATTGTTTACTTAACAATTCAAATTCAAATTTAAATTCAAATTCCAAACTTTCAAAATTTCTCAAAATTTTTCTAACACCCGAAATTTTCGAAAAATATCGCCAGCGTCTCCTTTGCGCGGCTAGCTCGGTACAACTACAAAATGGCACTACGGCCCCTCAGAATCAAAAAGAAAAGAGAAAGCCAAGTGGCTGGAGGAGGAAATCATCAAATCTCATACTGAAATTGAAATACATACCTTTTTGTTGAGCAATTCAATTTTTAACTTCAAAATCAAAATCCCAATTTAACTATTTTATCAAATCTGTTTATTTTAGAAATTACCTTTTTTTTAGTTTACTATTGAAGTTGCATATTCAATTTCATTCGTTTCGATTAGTTTACATTCACTAATTATATTCACATTAGTTTACTTCCAAATTGGATGAAATTCAGTTCATATTCAAATTCATTTACTTCACTTTCAATTTGAATTCAATTACATAACTTTCAATCGCGCTAATTCAATTTCATTACACTTAATGAATTTACATACAATCTACTAACAACAAATTAACAACCAATGTATATCCAATAAAACCAAATTATTAATTTTTCTCTCATTACATTCAATTTGGTTCAATAGTTTTAATTCCAATTGGTTTAACATTCAATTGTTTTTCATTCAATTATTCCACTAGCTTGAAATGAATTTACACTTACATACATCATTTCATATCAACTTATTTACATTCAATTGATTAACATTTAATCGATTCTTTAATTCAATTGCTAATTCTTTTTTTACATATAAAAATTGAATTTCATTTATATAACTCAAGTTCACATCATTTAATTCACTTTTTTTTTCTTTGATACAAAATCAATTTTTATTCAACTTCACTTAAGTTATACTCCATTAAACATCAATTGTTCAAATAAACTTAAGTTTTCACTTATCAATCCAATTCGGATTTCAATTCTAAAGTAAATTCTATTTAACTTTTACTTAAGTCAAATTCATATCAACATTCAAATTCATAGTTCACTTTACTTAACTTAACTGTTTAACCACTTCAATAATTGGTTTTACTTACATTTTCCCATTCTATAAGTTGTACAACTTCTTTATTAACCTCCAACTCATATTATAAGTTCAAAACTTATTTCACTTATATTTATCAACTTCGAGTTGGATTTTAATTTCAAATTTGTTTATTACAACAAAACTTCAATTTTTAAATTCATTATTGTAGCAATCCATCACATAGAAACTCGAAAATGATACTGATGATGCTGCAGTCATCATCCTTATTATTTTCCAGTGACAATAGTGAAATCAGTGCTAAATATTCTTTCAAAAAGTTTTCTTTTATTTATAAATTACATTAATAAATCTTACTTATAAAATTTCACTTCTTATATATAAGATCATTTTACAATTGTACATAATTCTAATTATAACTTCATACTTATAATTCATTGGCTTATACAATTATTCTTTTTTTTTACAATAATCGTTTTTATTTAACTTATCCAAACAACTTTGATTGTCTTATATATTTATATTATTTACAACAACCAAGCAATCAATTATATACACTTAATAATCCTTGAAAAATTATTTCCTTTATATACAAAATATAATCAAGGTAAAATTATTCCATTTACCCAATTTAAATCAATATCGTGTCGAATTGTTCTGTATAAGTGTTTAGAGATCCCTATCGATAGAGTTGTACAGACTATACCGAACAGAATCCATATGCCACTCAACAAACCAATCATCACAATATAAAACAATTTTTATATTCACTAACAAATACGCGCTCATATCTATTATTACACTCACACTCATTCTAGAGCACCGCTGACTCTATCTCTAATGAGTAATACCCAACAGAGCCATGGTTGTCGCTTAACCACATGCTCTGATACCAAATGTAAAGGCCCGAAAATCCGTACTCCTTTGAGCTGGCAACATTCCACAACAATCCAGCCAAAGAGGAACGAACTTCTGAATCTTTAGGTTTGAAAAAGAAGAAGAAAGAGGTAGAAGAAGAGAGAAAAGAGAGAAGAAACAGAAACAAACAATAGAACAGGACAACAATATCAGAATCTCACAATCGTAGCAGAACAACATATAATAGATAGATGAATAATCATTAAAACAAAAGAACTATACATTTTATACATTTCATCACATTACATTACATCATCAGAGTGTACAACAACAAAACAGCGGAAAGAAATACTATATACAATAGATAATAGACTACGCCATCCTACTCGCCTCCAGACTGCTACAGCAACTCCTGAATCCAGAATAACCTGATAACCTAACTCCAGACTGCCCGTGTGGAAATTGGTGGGCACCCAAAGTTTAGGAAGGAAACAATAAACTCCAGGTCAGTCATGGGACTGGTGTGAGAACTCAAAACAGTTTATCTTTAAAAACAAACAAAGAAATATATTTTTAAAGTAAATTCGCAATGCTTTTTGAAAATGAAACTACCATAAGGCCTCCCGCCACACACACAATGCAAACGCAGAATTGGAGGAGATTTCTCCTTATGATAGTCAAAGATGCTTACTGCGCAAAATCAAATCTTTTTTTGATATTATTATTAGTGCATAGTGTAGAAAACAATTTTGAAAGTAGAATATAAATCCTAGCCAGCATAGACATTCCGAACTATGCCTACTATAGCTACCATCTAAACAGTGGTGACCACCATAAGTAAATGGCAGGTAATACAACTAAAACCGTACAAGGCACGTATTGGATGAATGGATTTCCAACAAATGGTCAGGCTAAGGAACTTCCTACTGCCACATGGGATCGCCTCTGGCGGGACGTCCCGAGAAACTAATGTTACGGTTAGATCTCTGCCAACACAAGGCCGGGTTACCTCTGTAACTAGGTAACTACTACACGAATATGTCATCCCCCGGTCCTTTGGGACCTTTATCCGAGCGCTCGATTCCAACAACACCACACAGTAATAGATATAGTGTATCAACATGAGTAAGTATCTGGGCTCCATACCATGATACCACCCTTTTCCAGAAGGAAATGACATACCCTAAAGGGCGCGACCCTCATAACCTTGCCGCATATTCCTGTTTCGACCATTTCCGGGGAGTGAGGTCTGACGAAGTCTCGTCCACAAAGCTACGCTTTGGCACAAAGCCATGCTTTGGGTCAATAGATGACCAAAGCAATGATCACAAAGATAAATGATCAAACAAACGATCATATCACAAATGATCAAACAATGATCATCACACAGCAACACTCAGCATGTCACGTTACCAGATTAGGAATATATCGCTGATAACCTTCAACTACATAACCTCTGAGCTCGTACGTCTCAGAGAAGGGTGTTAAGCTAAGAGAATAAATCCTCCGCCACCAACAGAAATGTATTTGAAAAGAAATATGCTTTATATCTCAAAATGTAATGTCAGACACGTAACCATACAAGTCTGTTCCGGGTTCGAACAGAACCGAAGGCACTTCCAAAGAAGCCCTTGTAATCCGGGTATTCACAATCCCGATAAAATTTCCCATCACAAAGGAAATCTCCATACCGTAGCTAACGGTGCGGAGACAATCGACAGGTCATCCCATCGTTTTCACAAATACACGGTCTTCAACACCGGTCTTCAAATGCTATCCATAACGACGTATCACATATTCGGAATGGGTTATACGACACAAAGGTCCTCTCCTGGCTAAACCGAATAGCGAGCGCTTATCTTAAAAATAAGTGTAGCATTCAATTTCAAACAATCACCACAAATACCATCCAAGGGTAAATTACTGATAGTCTGTTATTTAACTATCAATATAGATGCACAACATCCTCAGATTCCAAATAATTTTCCAAAATTATTTAATACCAAAAATATCTTTACAAGATATATATACACCTTCCAAATAATTGCCCAAATTATTTGCTTTACCAAAATATCTTTACAAGATATAATTTCCACACTTCAACCATTTGAAAACCAATTTCAAATTACTTTTCATCTTTTATACCCTTTGAAAACAAATTTCAAATCATCAAATAAATCCTTTCCGATTTATTTTAAACTTACGTTCCAAATTCGTAAATTCATTTCCATACTTCAAAATAAATCAATATTTATTTTTAAACAAATTCCCCTTTCCTTTACAAATTCCATAGTGAATTTCAAATTTCCCAAATATCTACTGATTTACAATCATCAAATCGATTTCAAATTATTCGCTTTCAATTTACCTTTAAAAGATAAATTCTCAAAAATGTTTCATTTCATATTGGAAAAGCATTTCCATACTTATTAAATAATAAGTAATTCACAAATTTTATTTATTTTCAACAATTTGAAAATATCCAATATACTTAAACCATAGTTAAGTATATATTTCATTCTTTAAGAAAAACATTCTTTTATTCACTTTTATTTGGGTCAAAACGAATGTTGCGTAAAACATCGTTACGACAACCCAAAATCACTAGTATAAGGATTCGAAATTAAAATAGATATATAAACCCCAATACTGTATAAAAATATTTCCTTTCGAAAATCATTTACTATAACAACAATGTTATAGTCCACCGTTTTCTTATTTTCTCGGAAACGTCTATTTCAACAATGAATGTTGAAATCTACGTATTCATTTCCTTCTATTTCTCGAAAACGTCTATTTCAACAATGAATGTTGAAATCTATGTATTCGATACTTAATGCATTTTAAAACGTCTTTAAATCGTTTTAAATTCTATTTAAAACATCCCTCTCCCAAAACATGACCATTTAATATAATAATATATTCACCGTTCAAAATAGTGAATGTAACTCCTTTAACAAACTTCCATACTCAATTTATCAAATTCCATTTATTTTCGAATTTATAACAATGTTTATAAATTCCATTTCTATTAATAACTTCGGTTATCCAATTCAATTTTACACCCAATTTCTATACCAAAGGTTCGTATTATAAGTTAAGAGCTTATAATCCATTTATTTACTAAACCGTTCTTTTAAAATTTCACAATTATTTTATAATAGTTTTCAACTTATAAAACCTCCTTTATTAACAATTTCCATAAATATCCCCTTTAAATGCCCAAAATCCATTTTATAACTTAATTACTTATAAAACTTTCATTTTCAACATCTATTCATTTTATAACTTTCACAATTTATAAATCTATAAATTTTAATGAAATTCATTTTATACACCAACTTAACACTTAATCAACTCGTTTCATAATTCCAATAAATTTAATTTATAAATATCCGTTTATAAAAATCTTTTATATAAACCGTTAATAATAACTATTCAAAATCCCAATTTAACTATTTTATAAAATTTATTTATTTTAGAAATTACCTTTTTGTTATTTTCCACAAAAATCATAATTTTTATAACTTAGTAATAATAAAAAATTTAATTTATTTAAAACGAATTAATTCAAAAATTTAATATAAACATATACTTTGAAAAATTACTTTAAAATCCTTTTTAAATTCAAAATCATTATTTTTAACTTTAAAAATGAATCCGATGATGCAACAGCATCAAATAGTCAATCACGGGAACAAACATCATATATCGATGTGATAGTCAACAATCATCACAATATTTATAATCAAATAAATATTTGTGAGGAATCTAGTTGGATCCCTCCAACCTGTTTCCCTGCATCCACAGACGTTAGCACAATACCAATTCCGCTTCAAGACGGAATATCGCGGTATATGGGATTTTATAAAATATTATCCGCTTAATAGGCGGCGCAATAGGGTCTCATCCGCTATACAAGGCGGGAAATCAATTCCAATATATACATATGCCAATATATATATATATATATTGCTATATATAGATATATCCTATTATATCTAATATCACAATCAAATAGCAATCATCATTCAACATTAACTATTTAAAATTTTAAACCGAACTGTTCGATCGAGTGAGGAGTTCTCACCTTGGTTTTATTTCTAATTTCGGCGTTTGTTTCGAATAAAATTAAACGGATGTTTAATTTTACTCGAAATTTTTGCTAGTTCCAATCGACTCCAAACCGGTTGCATCGCGAAGAGCTCGTCCACACGATTCCAACGCACTTTGTTTCAGCATTTTTCGACCTCGTATGCAAAAGTTACACCATTATAAAGTTTGTACACATTTATATATAATTTAATAAACAAATTCATTTCAATTTTTAAACCTCTCAGCATATGGACCATTGGATTTCGTTTAGCAGAATCAAGGCCGCGAATTGCTTCATCTTCTTCCATCGCGTGAGCATCCAGCTTTGTACGTATGTTCGAACCCATATTGCTCACAACTAGGGTTAAGAATTGCAGCCACCACACGCGAGTTGAAGGCGACCAGGATGCGCCATCGTGTAGCCCATCTCGTGCTCGACGCTCGACCAGAGGGGCACAGAGCTCGGCCCCACCACCATCTTGAAAAATGTGCCTAGAACGAGCACGAATGCGGCGGCCTCACGCCCTCCCTAATCGACAAAAACTCATCTCTACCGTTGAACTTGTCAATCTCACTGCCCTCTTCAATTTGTTAGTTGAAAGTTTTGTGAATCGTTGCGTGGATTCGAAGAAATCGAGGGAGGAAGAAGGGTGTGTTTCGCCCATTGGAAGGTGGGGGTGGGGGCTGGTGATAACAGATTAGGGTTTAAAAGAAAAATGAATATATGTAATAGTTTTTATATTATTTAATTAACAAAATTCTCACTTAACAGTTTATGCATACGACCCCCAAACTACGCGTTCCGACCGGCAATCCTGAGGTTTTTCCGCGTTCCGGACACAATGGAATAGGTTTCGAAAGCCAATTCGATCATCTGTGCGAGATACGGCTATAAACGATCAATTTAAATTAAAACCGATTTAAACGATTTTCTAGGCGTTTTGGCTTGCACCGGACAAACGATAAATCCGATCGACTTGAAATTTGAAATCTTACAATAATATCACATTACGGATCCGATGAAACTGGTTTCGTCGAAATCCGAGACCTTTTGAAAAATGGCTATTTTAACTCGCCAAATTAATATTAAAACGATATCGATGCGTTTCGAGCTACCACGGTCAAACGACAACTCCGATTACTACGAAAATTGAAATCCGATAATAACTAACTATTACGGATCCAATGGAACTCGTTTCGTCCAATTCCGAGACTGTTCAAAAATTGGCTATTTTTCAGTCGATAATTAAATATTAAAATATTCGATTTTCACAAATTAATTTCAAACTCGATTTTAAAAGTTCTATAACATTACTATAACTTCAATATGATAAAATAAAATTTTCCAAATCATTTCAATCATATTTAAACCCAATTTTCAATTATTTACGTATTTTTCACTATTCAATTATCGATTTAATTGTCCAATTAAATCCAAATAATTGATAAATAAATTATTAGACTTAAAAATTTCCACTTATTAATATTTAAAATAAATTAAATATTCAAATTCAAATTATCAAAAATCCTGGGTCGTTACAATCAGAAACACCAGGTAACAAAACAATATATAATATGGTTCCACCCTTGGTCATAGCATCAAATAAAAATAAAAAACTCTATCCAATTTTGAGAGAGTGTGAACCCCAGTTCTATTGCAGTTAGACCAAGAAAAGTCTGGCCTTGAATAAGTAGAAACAGGTAATTGCTGGACATTTTCAAAATAGTTTGGGTTTGTTTTTGAAGAGGGAAGAAGTGAAAGTAGAAGGAAGAAGATGAGATAAATAGTCCCACATCTAGAAAATTAGGGAGAATGTATTGATTTATATATGCATTTCTCTAAGGATGGTTGGGCCGCTTAGGCACCTAAAGCTTTGCTTTGATGTGAGGATGGAAGCTATACATCAGCACCACACGCATGCCGCCGTCGCCGTCTGTCCGCCGACTGACCGAACCGGGTTCAAAAATGACGAATTAATTTTTGTTAGTAGGTCGGATCCAGAATTTGAGTTTGAATTGATATTTTTGGAAGGTTATTTGAACGAAGAAATGTGACTGTTTAGTAACAGTTTTAAACCGTTGCGAAAAGCTGCGACCGTTTGTAACGGTTTCAGACTATTGGAAAGAATGCGACGCTTGACGAATGAATACTTCCTCACTACTATAAATAGTGACGTCTAGGAACCATCGCAAAATAACAATCTCTTTTCTTGAAATCTCCTTCTTCTTCATCCAGATCTGTGATGCCTAGAGAGTGTTGCAGAACACTGCCTCAATACCACAGTTTGCGACGCCTGTATGGTTTTGCAAATGCAGAAACATTGCAGATCATTTTTCTTCTTCTTCTTCATTTTGTTCTCTAATAAATTGCATCATCAGAAATAAAATTTGAGCGTTCTTGGTCGGATCAAAATCGTACAAGTTTTGAATCCGATTACTTTGTTTCAAGGCTACATTGAATCCTGATGTCGATTATTCAATAATCCGTTTGTACCTGTTGGGTTGAACTGTTGCCTAAAAGAATGTACAAAGTAGATCCTTGAAGTTAAAGGTACAGAAGTTATGATCTTCATCTTTCTCGAATCATCGATACAAATATTCAACAATTTTTAGACAATATTCCAACTATGGATGGTTCGAGTTCAATCAATCTCAATGCTCTTCAAGTTATGAATCAGCATTTAACATGATTGGAGCGGTTTGATGGTGAAAACTTCACTCGTTGGCAAGAGACGATGAAATTCATTTTAATCACGGTCAAATGTTCTATATTCTTGAAGATAACTTGGAAGAAATACCAGAGGAAACTGGTAAAGATACAGACGTAATGAAAGCAAAACGTGCAAAAAGCAATGAGGATGATTTTCTATGTAGAGGGCACATTCTGAATGCATCGTCTACTCCTATCTACAACGCACATAGGACTTTGGAAACAGCAATGGCACTTTGGGCTCTAGAAAGAAAATATCGTATATCCGAGGCAAGTAACAGAAAATTCCTTGTTTGAAATTTTATGGATTTCAAAATGGATGTCAATAAGTCCATAATTGGACAAGTAAGCAAAATTCTACTATTAGTGAATCAACTCAAGGATGCTGGAATAAATCCCCCTAAATTTTTTTTGTTGGAGTTATAATTTCAAGACTTCCTAATTCTTGGAATAAATATAAGAAAAAAAATTAAAACATGCGGAAACGGATCGGTGTAAAACGTCATCCTTGTATTGAAGAGGACTCTCGTAAACATGAACTAGATGATAATCCGCAAACTGAGTCCTATTCAAAGGTAAATAATGTTCAAATTACTGACAAGCTGAAGCCTAAGAATGAGACACAGTTTAAGAAGAAAAATTCCAACAACAAAAAGGAGGGTGCTTGTTACTACTGTAACAAGCCTGGCCACTATGCCCATGACTGCCGTCAACGGAAGAAACAACAAAGGTAAATTTGGTTGAAGACTCGCTTGTGGCTATAGTGCAAGAGGCGAACTGCGTTAGCAAAACTGATAATGATTAGTGGTTTGATACTGGAGAAACCATTCACATTTGCAAAAACCGTAATCTGTTTAAGATTTACGAAGAAAATAATGGAGAAGCCGAGAAGGTTACTGGAGCAAATAAGGTTCCATGTAAAGTTTTGGGCAAAGGCACTATAGAACTTACATTTACTTCTGGATAAGTTCTTACAATAGTCAATATATTTTATATGCCTGATATGTGTAAGAATTTGGTCTCTGGATACCTTCTTAACAAAGGAGGATTCAAGATGGTGTATGAGTCTGATAAGTTAGTGTTGTCCAAGAACAAGCAAATTCATTGAACAAGGATACTCGTGTAACGACATGGTTAAGTTGAATCTAATGAAGAAATCTTCTATTTATATTGTTGATTCTATTAGTTTATGGCATGGTAGACAAGGACATGTCAGTTATAATTCCCTTAAAAATATGCATAAACTAGGATTAATTTTTGATCGTGATTTCGATACTATCTCTAAATGTGAAATATGCGATCAAGCAAAAATACACCAATATCCTTTAAATCTATAGAAAGGAAAACTAGCTTGCTTGATTTAGTATGTAGTGATGTGAGTGACTTTAAAATCATACCATATATGGTGGTAACCAATACTATATAACATTTATTGATGATTATACTAGATACGCCTATGTGTATCTCATGAAAACTAAAGATGAGGCCTTTGATAAATTTAAAATTTACAAAACACAAATTGAAACACAATTAGGAGTTAAAATAAAAGTATTACATTCAAATCGAGGTGGTGGATATTTCTTAAATGAATTCACCTTATTTTGTAAACAACATGGTTTAGTTCTCCAATGCACTGCCCTATATACACCACAACAAAATGGTGTTGCTGAAAGGAAAAATATAACTTTAATAGAAATGGTTAATGCCATGCTCATAAGTTCAAAATTACCTTATAACCTATAGGATGATGCTATGTTATCTGCATGTTATATCTTAAATAGAGTACCACTCATAAAGAATAATGTTTCACCTTATGAATTATGGTTTAATAGAAAACCTAATCTTACAAGACTTAAGGTTTGGGGTTGTTTAGCATATGTTAGAAAACCAGACTCTAAACGACCTAAGCTAGGAAATATGGCATTTAAATGTGTTTTCATAGGATATTCACTTAATAGTATAACTTATTGATTCCTAACTCTTGACACATTAGAAGTTATAGAATCCGTAGATGTAGAGTTCTTTGAAAATCAACTTTTGAGATTCCATTGAGATCATATAGTCCAGAACCTAATACGATTGATGATATCAATGACGATGACTATGCTTCTGCTCAAAACAGCAAGGAAGTAAGAATACCAGATAATAGTACTGAACAAAGGAGTAGTAAAAGAGCAAGAATAGAGAAGGACTATGGTCCCGACTTCATTACATATCTGATAAAAGGCAGTAAGGACGAAGTCCTTAATGTGAATAGATATGTCATGAACGTCGATGGTGACCCCAAAACTTATTCTAAGGCTATGAGTTCCAAAGATTCAATATTCTGGAAAGAAGCTATAATGATGAAAGGAATTCCATATTATTTAACCATAACTTGGGTTTTAACTGATTTACCTCTTGTAAATTTGATATGAAAGATCTAGGAGAAGCTGATGTAATTCTGGGAATTAAAATAATTAGGAAAGAGAGGGAGTTGTTGCTGACACAATCTCATTACATTGAGAAGTTCCTCCGAAAGTATGGTCATTATAATGACAAATCAGCACATACTCCTTTAGATCCTAGTATTAAATTAGAAAAGAATACTAGACATACCATTTCTCAACTTGAGTATTCCAGTATTATTGGGAGTCTTATGTATGTTATGCATTGCACTAGCCCAGACTCAGCACACGCTATAAGCATGTTATGTCGATTTACGAGTAATCCGGGTTTCAAACATTGGAAAGCTATTTCCAGAATTTCAGCTTATTTGAAAGGAATTGTTACCTATGGTTTATCTCATAAAGGATATCCTGCTGTAATAGAAGGATATAGTGATGCAACTTAGAACAATGTAGAATCAAAATCCAAGTCTACAACTAGATGGCTCTTCACATTAGGAGGCACTGTTGTGACTTGGGTTTCCAAAAATAGACCTGTATACCTGCCTCAACAATGCTGTCGGGGTTAATTGCATTAGCAGATGCTAGTAAGGAAGCGGAATGGCTTAGGATTTTATTAATAGAAATCCCATTATGGAAGAAGCCATCTCTAGCAATCTTGATTAACTGTGATAATCAGGCTTCAACATAAAATGTCTCTAATAAGACATGTAATGGGAAGTCTAGACATGTGAGTCTAAGATATCAAATGCTAAGATAGTTACTCAAAATTGGAGTAATAACTGTTGATTAGTAGAAACAAAGAAAAACTTGGCTGACCCACTCACAAAGATTCTTCCAAAGGCAATGGTTTCTATAAAATTAAATGAAACGGGACTAAGGTCTCTGAATGAATGTTGATCATCCTTAATAGGAACCCAACTTATATTTTGAAAGGGATGGACAAAGTTCAATGGGTACCAACAAGTTAAGAGAATGATTATGGAACACTAAATAAATAATCCCATAATATTTAGTGTTGGATTCTATAAGATCAAAGGATGGATAATATATCCTTAATAAGTCAAGTTACCTTAAAAAGGTGTATCGCAAAAACACCTTAAGAGACTTACCTATATGAGTATGGAAATCAAGCCGTTTCCTAAGAAAGTAAGACCGCTTTCTAAAGTAAACTCATGAACTCAGGATTTAAGCGCATGGCCATTAATGTGCCGAGCATACAGAACACTCTATATACGAAAATTGGTATGTGTGACTATTCTGGTACTATCGCTAGGGGTACTTGGTTCAAGATATGCTTACCATAGACCCGATAGAACTTTGAATGGTTTACGCTAAGTAAAGGTTCAAATCCAAAAGATACCTATCATTTATGTATTGGTTACCACGATGATGCAAAACTTTATCTTGGAACTACATTGCCTTGATCCCACTTGGATATGTAGGTAGTCACTCCAGTGATGCAGCCGTCTGTTATATTTATTTTATTTATTTTGAAAATGAGGGGAAATTATTGGAAATTTTCAAAACAGTTTTGGGTTTGGCTTTGTTTTTGAAGAGGGAAGAAGTGGAAGAAGAAGGAAGAAGAGGGGATAAATAGTCCCACATCTTGAAAATTAGAAGAATGTATTGATTTATATATGTACTTCTCTAAGGAAGTTTGGGCCTTTGGGTACCCAAAGCTTTGCTTTTATGTGAGAAGGGAAGTTATGTATCACCATCACGCGCGCGCCGTCGCCGCCGTCCATCTGACCGACCAACCGATCGGAGCGGGTTCGAAAATGATGAATTGACTTTTGTTAACAGGCAGGATCCAGAATTTGAGTTTGAATGTATGTTTTTGGCGAGTTATTTGAACGAAGGGACGCGGTCGTTTAGTAACAGATTTAAACCGTTGTGAAAAGGCGCGACCGTTTATAATGGTTACAGACTGTTGGAAAGGATGCGACGCTCGACGAATGGACACTTCCTCATTATTATAAACGGTGACGCCCATTAACCATCAGAAAATAGCAATCTCTTTTCTTGAAACCTCCCTCTTCTTCATCCAGATCTGCGATGCCCAAAAATTGTTGCAGAATACTACATACCACCATAGTTTGCGACCCCTGTAAGGTGTTGCAAATGTAGAAACTTTGCAGGTCGTTTTTCTTCTTCTTCTTCTTCATCATTCTATTCTCTACTCAACTACATCATCAGAAATCAAATTTGAGTGTTCTTGGTCGGATCAAAATCGTACAATTTTTGAATCCGATTACGCTGTTTCAAGGCTTTATTGAATCCTGAAGTCGATAGTTCAATAACCCATTTGTACATGTTGGGTTGAACTGTTGTCTAAAAGAATCTACAAAGTAGATCCTTGAAGTTAGAGGCACAATAGTTATAATCTTCATCTTTCTCGAATCATCGATACAAATATTCAATAATTTTTAGACAACATTTCAATCATGGTTGGTTCGAGTTCAATCTATCTCAATATTCTTCAAGTTACGAATTAGCATTTATCGCGATTGGAGCGGTTTAATGGTGAAAACTTCACTCGTTGGAAAGAGACGAGGAAATTTTTTCTGATCACGGTCAAATTGTTCTATATTCTTATAAATAACTTGGAGGAAAAACCATAGGAAACCGATAAAGATATAGACGAATTGAAAGCAAAATGTGCAAAGCAGAAAGATGATGATTTTCTACGTAGAGGGCGCATTCTGAATACATTGTCTACTCCTGTCTACAATGTACATAGGACTTTAGAAACTTCAAAGGCACTTTGGGCTGCCCTTGAAAGCAAATATTGCATGTCCAAGGTAAATAACAAAAAATTCCTTATTTGCAATTTCATGGATTTCAAAATTTATGCCAATAAGTCCATAATTGGACAAGTAAGCGAAATACTTCTATTAGTGAATCAACTTAAGGATGCTAGAATAAATCTCCATGAATCTTTGGTTGTTGGAGTTATAATTTCAAGACTTCCTAACTCTTGGAATGATTGTAAGAAAAAGTTAAAACATGCAGAAATGGATTATAATTTAGACGATTTACAACGTCATCTTCGTATTAAAGAGGACTTTCATAAACGCGAACTAGATGATAATCCTCAAAATGAGTCCCATTGTAAGGTAAATAATGTTCAAATTACTAACAAGGTGAAACCTAAAATTGAGAAGCATTTTAAGAAGAAAATTACAACAACAAAAAGAAAGGTGCTTGTTAGCACCGTAACAAGCCCGGCCACTATGCCCTGACTACCATCAACCGAAGAAACAACAAAGGTAAATGTGGTCGAAGGCTCGCTTGTGGCTAAAGTGCAAGAGGCAAACTCCATTAGGGAAACTGATAATGATTGGTGGTTTGATACTGGAGCAACCATTCACATTTGCAAAGACCGTAATCTTTTTAAGACATACGAAGAAAAGAATGGAGAAGCCGTAAAGGTTGCTGGAGCGAATATAGTTCCAAGCAAAGTTTTAGGAAAAGCCACTACAGATCTTACATTTACTTCTAGAAAAGTTCTTACATTAGTTAATGTATTTTATGTACCTGATATGTGTAAGAATTTGGTCTATGGATACCTTCTTAACAAAGGAGGATTCAAGATGGTGTATGAGTCTGATAAGTTAGTGTTGCCCAAGAACGACAAATTCATTGGACAGGGATACTCTTGTCACGGCATGGTTAAGATGAATCTAATAAAGAAATCTTCTATTTATATTGTTGATTCTGCTAGTTTATGGTATGGTAGACTAGGACATGTTAATTATAATTCCCCTAAAAATATGCATAAATTAGGATTAATTTCTTATTTTGATTTCGATACTATCTCTAAATGTGAAATATGTGTTCAAGCAAAAATACACTTAAAATCCTCTAAACCTGTAGAAAGGAAAACTAGCTTGCTTGATTTAGTATATAGTGATGTAGGTGACTCAAGAAATCATACCGTCTATGGTGGTAACTAATACTATATAACATTTATTAATGATTATACTAGATATGCATATGTGTATCTAATGAAAACTAGAGACGAGGCCTTTGATAAATTTAAAAAGCAGAGGTCGAAACACAATTAGGAGTTAAAATAAAAGAATTACATTCAGATTGAGGTTGTGAATATTTCTCGGATGAATTCACCTTATTTTGTAAACAACTCGGTTTAGTCCACCAATGCACTGGCCCATATACACCACAACAAAATGGTGTTGCTGAAAGGAAAAATAGAATTTTAGCAGAAATGGTTAATGCCATGTTCATGGGTTCAAAATTACCTTATAACCTATGGGGTGATGCTACCTTATCTGCATGTTATATCTTAAATAGAGTACCACTTTAAAAGAATAATGTTTCACCTTATGAATTATGGTTTAATAGGAAACCTTATCTTACAAGACTTAAAGTTTGGGGTTGTTTAGCATATGCTAGAAAACCAGACCCTAAACGACAAAAGTTAGGAAATAAGGCATTTAAATGCATTTTCATGGGAAATTCACTTAATAGTGTGACTTATAGATTCCTAATTCTTAACACATTAGAAGTTATGGAGTCCATAGATGTAGAATTCTTTGAAAATCAAACTGTTGAGATTCCATTGAGATAATATAGTCCAGATCTGATATGATTGATGATATCAATGACGATGACTATACTCTGGCTCAAAACAGCAAGGAAGTAACAGTACTAGATAATAGTACTGAACAAAGGAGAAGTAAAAGAGCAAGAATGGAGAAGGACTATGGTCATGACTTCATTACATATCTGATAGAATGCAGTAAGGACATGGTCCTTATGTGACTAGATATGTCATGAATGTCGGCGATGACCCCAAAACTTATTTTGAGGCTATGAGTTCCAAATATTCAATATTCTAGAAAGAAGCTACTAGTGATCAAATGATTTCCATATTATTAAACTAAACTTGGTTTTTAACAGATTTACCTCCTGGTGCTAAACCAATAGGATGTAAATGGATATTTAAGAAAAAGTTGAATACAACTGATCCATTGATAAGTTTAAAGCCATATTACTTGCTTAGGGATATAAGCAAAGACATGGAGTAGATTATTTTGATGTATATGCTCCAGTTGCTCGCATATCTTCTATATGCTGTTTAATAGCACTTGCATCAATTCATAAATTTGTCATACATCAAATGGATGTAAAGATTGTGTTTCTAAATGGAGATTTAGAAGAAGAGATATATGTGGAACAACCTGAAGGTTTCAAAACCCTAGGTCGAGAAAAGAAAGTTTGCAAATTAGTAAAGTCTCTTTATGGTCTGATGAAAGCTCCCATGCAATGGCATGAGAAGTTTGATAAAATAGCATTGTCATATGGATTCATTGCTAATGATGCTGATAAATGTATTTATAGAAAATCGGACAACAACGATTATGTTATAATATGTTTATACGTTGATGACATGCTAATATTTGGTTCTAATGTATCCTATGTGAATAAAACTAAGAATTTTCTATCTTATAAATTGGATATGAAAGGTCTAGGAGAAGCTGACATAATTCTAGGAATTAAAATTATTAGAGAAGAAGGGGAGTCGTTGCTAACACAGTCTCATTACATTGAGAAGTTCCTCCGAAAGTATGTCATTATAATGACAAACTAGCACCTACTCCTTTAGATCCTAGTAATAAATTAGAAAAGAATATTGGACGTACCATTTCTCAACTTGAGTATTCCAGTATTATTTGGTGTCTTATGTATGCTATGCATTGCACTAGACCAGACATAGCGCACGAGATAAGCATGTTATGTCGAACATTGGAAAGCTATTTCCAAAATTTTAGCTTATTTGAAAGGAACAATTACTTATGGTTTATCTTATGAAGGATATCTTGTTGTAATAGAAGGATATAGTGATGCAACTTGGAACAATGTAGAATCAAAATCCAAGTCTATTACTGGATGGATCTTTTCATTAGGAGGCGCTGTTATGTCCTGGGTTTCCAAGAAATAGACCCGTATATCTAACTCGACAATGTTGTCAGAGTTGATTGCATTAGTAGATGCTAGCAAGGAAGTGGAATGGCTTAGGAATTTATTAATAGAAATATCATTATGGAAGAAGCCATCTCCAACGGTCTTGATTAACTGTGGTAATCAGGCTATAACATACAATATCTCTAATAAGACATATAATGGGAAGTCTAGACATGTGAGTCTAAGACATCAAATGGTAAAATAGTTACTCAAAAGTGGAGTAATAATTGTTGATTACATAGAAACAAAGAAAAATATGGCTGATCCTCTCACAAAGATTCTCCCAGTGGCAATGGTTTCTATAAAATCAAAGGAAATAGGACTAAGGTCTGTGAATGAAGGATGGTCATCCTTAACAGAAACCAAACTTATGTTTAGAAAAGGATAGACAAAGTTCAATGGGTACCAACAAGTTAAGAGAATGATTATGGAACACTAAATCAATAATCCCATAATATTTAGTTTTGGATTCTACAAGAACTAAGGATGGATAATACATCCTTAATAAGACTAGTTACCTTAAAAAGGTGTCTCACAGAAACACCTTAAGAGACTTACTTATACGAGTATGGAAATTGGGCTGTTTCTTAAGAAAGTAAGACCGTTTTCTAAAGTAGATTCATGAACTCAGGATTTAAGCGCATGGCTATTAATGTGCTGAGCATACAGAACACTCTATATACGAAAATCAGTATGTGTGACTGTTCCAGTATTATCATTAGGGATACCTGGTTTAAGATATGTTCACCATAAGCCTCGATAGAACTTTGAATGGTTTACACTAAGTAAAGGTTCAAATCTAAAAGACGCCTATCATTTATGTATTGGTTACCACGACGACGCAAAACTTGATCTTGGCACTACATTAGCTTATTTCACTTGGGTATATAGGTAGTCACTCAAGTGATGTAGCAGTCTATTCTATTTATTTTACTTATCTTGAAAATGGGGGGAAATTGTTGGAAATTTTAAAATAGTTTGGGGTTTGGGTTTGTTTTTGAAGAGGGAAGAAGTGGAAGAAGAAGGAAGACGAGGGGATAAATAGTCCCACATCTAGAAAATTAGGAGAATGTATTGACTTATATTTGCATTTCTCTAAGGAAAGTTGGGCCCTTTGGGCATCCAAAGGTTTGCTTTGATGTGAGAAAGGAAGTCATGCATCACCACCACACGCGTGCGCCGCCGCCGCTGTTCGTCCGACCGAACCGAACCGAATTGGGGTCCAAAATGATGAATTAATTTTTGTTAACAGGCTGGATCCAAAATTTGAGTTTGAACGGATAATTTTGACGGGTTATTTGAATGATGATACACAACCATTTAGTAACAGTTTTAAACCGTTACGAAAAGGCGCGACGGTTTCGGACCGTTGGAAATGATGCGACACTTGACGAATGGACACTTCCTCACTATATAAATAGTGACACCTAGAAACCATCGAACAATAGAAATCTCTTTTCTTCAAAGCTCCTTCTTCTTCATCTAGATTTGCGAAGCCCATAAAGTGTTGCAGAACACGGCCTTACCACGACAGTTTGCAACGCCTATATGGTGTTGCAAATGCAGAAACGTTGTAGATTGTTTTTCTTCTTCTTCTTCATTCTATTCTCTACTAAGTTGCATCATCAGAAATCAAATTTTGGTGTTCTCAGTTGGATCAAAATCGTAAAAGTTTTGAATCCGATTACATTGTTACAAGGCTTCATTGAATCCTAAAGACGATAGTTCAATAACCCATTTGTACCTACTGGGTTGAACTATTGTCTAAAAGAATCGACACAGTAGATCTTTGAACTAAGAAATACAATAGTTATAATCTTCATCTTTCTTGAATCACCGATACAAATATTAAACAATTTTTAGACAATATTTCAACCAAGGATGGTTCGAGTTCAATCATCCTCAATGCTCTTCAAATTATGAATCGGCATTTAATGTGATTGGAGCGGTTTGATGGTGAAAACTTCAATTGTTGGCAAGAGGTGATGAAATTCTTTTTGATCACGGTCAAATTATTCTATTAAGATAACTTAGAGGAAATACCAAAGGAAACTGATAAAGACACAGACGAGTTGAAAGAAAAATGTGAAAAGCGCAAAGCGGATGAGTTTCTATGTAGAGGGAAAATTCTGAATGCATTGTCTACTCCTGTCTACAATGCACATAGGACTATGGAAACTGCAAAGGCATTTTGGGCTGCACTAGAAAGCAAATATCGCATATCCAAGGCAAGTAACAAAAAATTCCTTATTTGCAATGTTATGGATTTTAAAATGGATGCCAATAAGTCCATAATTGGACAAGTAAGCGAAATTCTACTATTAGTGAATCAACTTAAGGATGCTGAAATAAATCTCCCTGAATCTATTGTTTTTGGAGTTAAAATTTCAAGACTTCCTAAATCTTTGAATAATTATAAGAAAAAATTAAAACATGCGAAAATGGATTATAATTTAGACGGTTTACAGCGTTATCTTCGTATTGAAGAATACTCTCATAAACGCGAATTAGATGATAATTCGCAAAATCAGTCCCATTCTAAGGTAAATAATGTTCAAATTACTTACAAGCTGAAGCCTAAGAATGAGACACAGTTTAAGAAGAAAAATTCCTACAATGAAAAGAAAAGTGCTTGTTACTACTGTAACAAGCTCGGCCACTATGCCCGTGACTGCCGTCAATGGATGAAACAACAAAAGGTAAATGTGGTCGAGGACTCGCTTGTGGCTATAGTGCAAGAGGAGAACTCCATTAGCGAAACTGATAATGATCGGTGGTTTGATTCTAGAGCAACCATTCACATTTGCAAAGACCATAATCTGTTTAAGAATTATGAAGCAAATAATAGAAAAGCTGACAAGGTTACTGGCGCAAATAAGATTCCAACCAAAGTTTTGGGAAAAGGCACTATAGAACTTACATTTACTTCTGGAAAAGTTCTTACATTAGTTAGTATTTTATGTACCTGATATGTGTAAGAATTTGGTCTTTGGATACCTTCTTTACAAAGGAGGATTCAAGATGATGTATGGGTCTAAAAAGTTAGTGTTGTCCAAGAACGCAAAATTCATTGGACAGGGATGCTCTTGTAACAACATGGTTAAGTTGAATATAAAAAAGAAATCTTCTATTTATATTGTTGATTCTATTAGTTTATGGCATGATAGACTAGGACATGTTAATTGTAATTCCCTTAAAAATATGCATAAACTAGGATTTATTTCCGATTGTGATTTCGATACTATCTCCAAATGTGAAATATGTGTTCAAGCAAAAATACACCGAAATACTTTCAAATCCGTGGAAAGGAAAACAGGCTTGTTTGATTTAGTATATAGTGATGTGGGTGACTTAAAAAATCATACCATCTATGTGGTAACCAATAGTATATAACATTTATTGATGATTGTGCTAGATATGCATATGTGTATTTGATGAAAACTAAAGATGAGGCCTTTGGTAAATTTAAAATTTACAAAGCAGAGGTCGAAACACAATTAGGAGGTAAAATAAAAGTACTATATTCTGATCGAGGTGGTGAATATTTTTCAAATGAATTCACCTTACTTTGTAAACAATACGGTTTAGTTCACCAATGCACTGCCCTATGTACACCACAACAAAATGGTGTTGCTGAAAGGAAAAATAGAACTTTAGTAGAAATGGTTAATGCCATGCTCATAAGTTTAAAATTAACTTATAACCTATGGGGGTGATGCTATGTTATCTGCATGTTATATCTTAAATAGAGTACCACTTAAAAAGAATAATGTTTCACCTTATGAATTATGGTTTAATAGGAAAACTAATCTTACAAGACTTAAAGTTTGGGGTAGTTTAGCATATGTTAGAAAACCAGACCCTAAACGACCAAAGTTTGGAAATATGGCATTTAAATGCGTTTCCATAGGATATTCACTTAATAGTATAACTTATAGATTCCTAATTCTTGACACATTAAAAGTTATAAAATCCGTTGATTTAGAATTCTTTGAAAATCAAACTGTTGAGGTTCCATTGAGATCATATAGTCGAGAACCAAATATGATTGATGATATCAATAACGATGACTATGCTCCTGCTCAAAACAGCACGGAAGTAACAATACCAGATAATAGTACTGAACAAAGGAGAAGTAAAATAGCAAGAATAGAAAAGGACTGTGGTCCTGACTTCATTACATATCTTATAGAAGGCAGTAAGGACGAAGTCCTTAATGTGACTAGATATGTCATGAACGTCGATGATGACCCCAAAACTTATTTTGAGGCTATGTGTTCTAGAGATTCAATATTTCTAAAAAGAAGCTATTAATGATGAAATGAATTCCATATATTAAACCAAACTTTATTTTGAACTGATTTACCTCCTGGTGCTAAACCTATAGGAAGTAAATGGATATTTAAGAAAAAGTTGAGTACAAATGGATCCATTGCTAAATTTAAAGCTATATTAGTTGCTAAGGGGTGTAAGCAAAGACATGGAGTAGATTATTTTGATATATAGGCTCCAGTTGCTCGCATATCTTCTATACGCTGTTTAATAGCACATACATCAATTCATAAATTGGTCATACATCAAATGGACGTAAAGACTGCGTTTCTAAATGGAGATTTAGAAGAACAGATATATATATGGAACAACCTAAAGGTTTCAAAACCCTAGGTCAAGAAAATAAAGTTGCAAATTAGTAAAGTCTCTTTATGGTCTGAAGCAAGCTCCCATGCAATGGCATGAGAAGTTTGATAAAATAGCACTGTCATGTGGAATTATTGTTAATGATGCTGATAAATGTGTTTATAGCAAATTTTACAGCAACGATTATGATATAATATGTTTATATGTTGATGACATGCTAATATTTGGTTCCAATATATCCTATGTGAATGAAACTAAGAAATTTCTATCTTGTAAATTTGATATGAAAGATCTAGGAGAAGCTGATGTAATTCTGGGAATTAAAATAATTAGGAAAGAGAGGGAGTTGTTGCTGACACAATCTCATTACATTGAGAAGTTCCTCCGAAAGTATGGTCATTATAATGACAAACCAACACCTACTCCTTTAGATCCTAATATTAAATTAGAAAAGAATAATGGACGTTATCTTATAAAGGATATCCCATTGTAATAGAAGGATATAGTGATGCAATCTGGAACAATGTAGAATCAAAATCCATGTCTACGACTGGAAGGATCTTTACATTAGGAGGCGCTGCTGTGTCTTAGGTTTCCAAGAAACAGAACTGTATATCTAATTAGACAACGTTGTTAGAGTTGATTGCATTAGCAGATGCTAGTAAAGAAGCGGAATGGCTTAGGAATTTATTTATAGAAATCCCATTATGGAAGAAGCCATCTCCAGCAATCTTGATTAACTGTGATAATCAGGTTACAGTATACAATGTCTCTAATAAGAGATTTAATGGGAAGTCTAGTAAGTGAGTCTAAGATATCAAATGATAAGACATATACTCAAAAGTGAAGTAATAACCATTGATTACATAGAAATAAAGAAAAACTTGGCTGACCTATTCACAAAGAGTCTTCCAAAGGCAATGGTTTCTATAAAATCAAAGGAAATGAGACTAAGGTCTGTGAATGAAGGTTGATCATCCTTAATAGAAACCCAACTTATGTTTTAAAAAGGATAGACAAAGTTCAATGGCTACCAACAAGTTAAGAGAATGATTATGGAACACTAAATCAATAATCTCATAATATTTAGTGTTGGATTCTGCAAGAACAAAGGATGGATAATATTTCCTTAATAAGTCTAGTTACCTTAAAAAGGTGTATCGCAGAAACACCTTAAGAGACTTACCTATATGAGTATGGAAATTATGCCGTTTCCAAAGAAAGTAAGACCGCATTCTAAAGTAGACTCATGAACTCAGGATTTAAGAACATGGCCATTAATGTGCTGAGCAAACAGAGCATTCTATATATGGAAATAAGTGAATGTGATTGTTCTGGTACTATCACTAGGGTACTTGGTTCAAGATACGTTCACCATAGACCTCAATGGAACTTTGACTGGTTTATACGAAGTAAAGGATCAAATCCAAAAGATACCTATCATTTATGTATTGGTTACCACGATGATGCAAAATTTGATCTTGAAACGACATTGGCTTGATCCCACTTGGGTATGTAGGTAGTCACTCTAGTGATGCGGCCGTCTATTTTATTTATTTTACTTATTTTGAAAATGGGGGGAAATAGTTAGAAATTTTCAAAGAAGTTTTGGGTTTGGGTTTGTTTTGAAGAGGGAAGAAGTGGAAGAAGAAGGAAGAAGAGGGGATAAATAGTCTCACATCTAAAAAATTATGAGAATGTGCTGATTTATATATGCATTTCTCTAAGGAAGGCTGGACCATTTGGGCACCCAAAGCTTTGCTTTGATGTGAGGAGGGAAGTTATGTATTACCACCACACGCGCACGCCGTTGCTACCGTCTTTCCAACCGACCGACCGGACCGAGTTCGGGTCTAAAATGACGAATTAATTTTTGTTAACAAGCCGGATTAAAAATTTTAGTTTGAACGGATATTTTGGGAAGGTTATTTGAATGAAGAGACGCGACCGTTTAGTAACAGTTTTAAACCGTTGCGAAAAGGCGTGACCATTTGTAATGGTTTTGAACTGTTGGAAAGGATGCGACGCTTGACGAGTGGGCACTTCCTCACTACTATAAATAATGACGCCTAGGAACCATCACAAAATAGCAATTTCTTTTCATGAAACCTCCTCCTTCTTCAACCAGATCTGCGACGCCCAGAAAGTGTTGCAGAACATTGCCTTACCACCATAGTTTTCGGTGCCTGTAGGGTGTTGCAAACGCAGAAACTTTGCTGATCGATTTTCTTCTTCTTCTTGATTCTATTCTCTATTAAATTTCATCCGCAAAAATCAAATTTGAGTGTTTTTGGTTGGACCAAAATCATACATGTTTAGAATCCGATTACGCTGTTTCAAGGCTTCATTGAATTCTGAAGTCGATAGTTCAGTAACCCGTTTGTACCTGTTGGGTTGAACTGTTGTCTAAAAGAATCTACATAGTACATCCTTGAAGTCAGAGGTACATCAGCTATAATCTTCATCTTTCTTGAATCATCGATAGAAATATTCAACAATTTTTAGGCAATATTTCAAACATGGATGGATCGAGTTCAATCAATGTAACGACCCAGAATTTTAATTATTTAAAATTTGAATATTTAATTAATTTTAAATATTAATAAGTGAATTTATAAGTCGAATAAAATTTAATTTGAATAATTGGATTTAATTGGATAATTAAATCAATAATTTAATATGTTAAATTATGGAAATAATTGAAAATTGAGTTAAATATGATTGAAAATGATTTGTAAAATTTTATTTTATCATATTGGAGTTAGAACGATATTTTAGAACTTTTAAAATCGAATTAAAAGTTAATTTGTGAAAATTGAATATTTTAATATTTAATAATCGACTGTAAAATAGCCAATTTTTGAACAGTCTCAGAATTGAACGAAACCAGTTCCATTGGGTCCGTAATAGTTAGTTATTATCGGATTTCAAATTTCGTATCAATCGGAGCTATCGTTTGATCGTGGCAGCTCGAAACGCATCGAATTGTTTTTAATATTAATTTGGCGAGTTAAAATAGCCATTTCTCAAAAAGTCTCAGATTTCGACGAAACCAGTTTCATCGGATCCGTAATGTGATATTATTATATGGTTTCAAATTTCAAGTCAATTGGATTTACCGTTTGTCCGGTACAAATTAAAACGCCTAGAAAATCGTTTAATCGGTTTAAATTTAAATTGAACGTTTATTGCCATAACTCGCACAGATGATCGAATTAGCTTCCGAAACCTGTTCCATTGTGTCCGGAACGTGGGATAAACCCTAGGAAATTCAGTTTCGGCGCGTAAATCGGAGTTTGGAATTTCGAAATGAATAGTGTTCGATATTTCCTATAAATAGACCCACATTTCACAATTTTAAGAAAAATATAAACTAAACCCTAGTGTAGCCGCCAGTTATGAATCTATGGCCGAAATGCTCCACTCTTTCTCCTCCTTTATCTTTCAATCCGTAGACAATTATGCGAATTCTTCAACTAGGACATTGTAGAGCGCATTGAACTCTACAGATCCAACGGTCGAAATCATCTCAGGCGCTGCGAGGAGGAGGAGATTGGGCCGCGTTTGTGGCCGGTTCATGCACGCAAAACGATGGAAAGGGTGGGCTGAGCTTCGAGAGGTGGCAGGCAGTGGTGGCTCGCGTGACGCTCGTTCTATTGGAGGTAGTGGATCGATTCGAAAATGTTTGTGGGCGGAGCAAATTGAAACCCTAATATATGCTAATGGGTTTTGTTCGGCCTGTAGAGCAACGGGAAGGATGAAGAAGAAAGGGGTGGGGATGTGCGGCTGTGATGCATAGGAGCATGATCTCACGGCCTGGAATTTTTGTAGGTTAATAATATAATAAAATGTTGTAATATATATATATATAAATTTGTGTAAAACTTGTAAAAATCATAACTTTTTCATACGAGGTCGAAAACGCGCGAAACCAGTTGCGTTGGAATCGTACGGACGAGAACTACGCGATGGAGTTGGATTGGAGTCGTTTGGAGTTAGTGAGAATTTCGGGTAAAATTAAACGCGCGTTTAATTTTATTCGAAATAAATCGCTAAAACGAAATTAAAATCAAGGTGAGAACTTCTCACTCAATCGAATCAGTTTCGATTTTATTTTAAATAGTTATATTTAAAATATCTGAATGTATGTTTGAATGATGATTGATATCTATTGATTGTTAAAATAGACATTATACGCCGTTAGTAAGCGGATGTTATTTATTAAAAACATATACCGTGAATATTTCATAAACAGTGAAATTGGTATTATATATAATAGCAATATATATATATTGGCATATGTATATATTGGAGTTATTGATTTCCCGCATTTGTTTAGCGGATGAGACCCTATTGCGTCATCTATTAAGCGGATAATATTTTAAATCCCATATACCGCGATAATTTCGTACTGGAGCGAAATTGGTATTGTGCTAATGTTTGTGGATGCAGGAAAACAGGTTGGAGGGATCCAACTGGATTCCTCAACAGTATTTATTTGATTATGGATATTTTGATATTCATTGATTTTCATATCGATATATGATATCGTTGTAGTCGTGATTGACTATTTGGTGTGTAGCATCATTGGACCAAGTTTTGGAATTTTAAAATGTTTTTAAAGTGATTTTTGAAAGTATAAGTTATAAAATATTTTTTTGAATTGATCCATTATAAATAAATAAACGTTATACTTTTAAAAGTTATATAAAATTATGATTTTTGAGAAATACGGTTAAAGTTGATTTTTGAGAAATATGGATTAATGATTTTATAAAAGAGTTTAAATCGGGACTAATTGAATTTATTGTGAAAAGTTTAAATATAGGATTTATAAAATTTGATTATTTTATAAATCAAGAGAATGGTGAAATTATAAAGGAGATTAAGGATGTTTTAAAATAATAGTATAAATTGATTTTATAAAGGATTTATAAATTGATATTTATAAATTAAAACATTTGAATTATAAAACGAGTTTTTATAAGTGTTTGAATGAAGTGAAAATGAATTCCATAAATGAATGAAATTTATAGAATTATAAACGGTGAAGTTATAAATGGAATTTTATAAACAGTAGGTTTATAAAATTTGTAAGGATATTAAAAGAATAGATTTGGGTGAATAATTGAATCTTATAAGTTATGAGATTTATAATTATGAAGTTCAAAGGAACGATTTTGTAAAATAATCGTTTTATAAGCATTTAACTTATAATATGAATCTTTGGTTTATAATTGAGTTATAAATCGAATAGATTAATAAAGGAATTTATAAAAGGAAGGTGTTATAAAATAAATAGAAAAGGAATTTATAAACGTTGTTTTATAAATTCGCAAATGACTTATTTTGATAAGTAAATTGTTGAAACCTATTAATGGAGTTATATTCACGTTTTTAACTGTGAATAATCCTTTGAAATAAAATGAATAAAAGGATGAAATTTGTTAACGAAGTATATTCACGTTTTTGAATAGTGAATAATATGTTAAAGAAAATGTTTAGATTTGATGTTTTAAATAGAATTAAAATGATCTAACGATGTTTTAAAATGTGTTGAGATTCGAAACCATAGATTTCAACATCTATTGTTGAAATAGACGTTTTCGAGAAATAAAAGGAAATGGTGGACTATAACACTGTTGCTATAGTAAATGATTTCCGAAAGGAAATGTTTTGTATAGTATTGGGATTTATATATCTATTTTAATTTCGAATCCCTATACTAGTGATTTTGGGTTGTCGTAACGATGTTTTACGCAACATTCGTTTTGGCCCAAATAAATATGTTTATGAGACTGATTTCCTTAAAGAATGAAATATATACTTAATCTCGATTTAAGTATATTGAATATTTTCCAAAGGTTGAAAATAAATAAAATTTGTGAATTACTTATGAATAAATAAGTATGGAAATGTCTTCCAATATAAAGTGAATATCTTAAGAATTTATCTTTTTGAAGATAAATTGAAATGAATAATTGAAATCGTATATTCATAGATATTTTGAAATATAAATTCACTATGGAATTTATGAATAAAAAGGAAAATTTGTTTAAAAATAAATATTGATTTATTTTTGAAGTGTGAAAATTATATATCTTGTAAAGATATTTTTGGGAAATAAATAATTTGGAAAATTATTTGGAATCTGGTGATGTTGTGCATATCCATTGATAGTTCAATAACCGACTATCAATATTTCCCTTTGAATGGGTAATTGATGTGAATTGTTTGAATTTGAATGCCACACTTATTTTTGAATAAGCGCTCACTATTCGGGTTAACCGGGAAAGGACCATGGGGTCGTATAACCCATTCCGAATATGTGATACGTCGTTATGAATTGCATTTAATGACCGGTGTTGAAGACCGAGTATTTGCGAAAGCGATAGGATGACCTATCGATTGTCTCTGCACTGGGTAGCTCCTGGTATAGAGATTCCCTAAGTGATGGGAAATTCGATCGGGATTGTGAATACCCGGATTGCAAGGGCTTCATGAGAAGTGCCTTCGGTTCTGTTCGAACCCGGAACAGACTTGTATGGATTGTATGTCTGACATTACAAATTGAGATATAAAGCCGATTTCTTTCAAATATATTTCTGTTGGTGGCGGAGAATTTATTCTTTTAGCTTAACACCCTTCTCTGAGACGTACGAGCTCAGAGGTTATGTAGTTGAATGTTATCAGCGATATATTCCCAATTTGGTAATGTGACATGCTGAGTGTTGCTGTAAATGATCATTGTGTTGATTATTTGTGATAGGATCATTTGTTTGATCGTCTATCTTGGTGATCATTTCTATGATCATTTGTTGACCCAAAGCATGGCTTTTGTATAAAGTATGTTTTTGTGGACGTGACTTCGTCGAGCCTCACACCCCGTGAATGGTCAAAACAGGAAAGATGCGGCAAGGTTATGAGGGGTAGCGCCCTTTAAGATGTGTGCATTTCCTTCTGGAAAAGGGTAGTATCATGGTATGGAGCCCAGATACTTACTCATGTTGAAAACACTTTATGATTGTGTGAATTGATTACGAGCGCTCGGTTGAAAGGTCCCAAAGGACCGGGGGATGGCATATTCGGTCAGTTGTTACTCAGTTAGGGGTAACCCGGCCTTGTGTTGGTAGAGATCCGGTTTGGTTCTCGGGGATGTCCATCCAGAGGCATTCTCATGTGGCAATGGGAAGTTCCTTGGCCTGATCATTCGTTGGAAATCCAAAGAAACACTACGATCTTGTACGGTATTAGTTGTAGAACCTATCATTCACTTATGGTGGCGCCCCACTGTTTGGATGGTAGCTATAGTAGGCATAGTTCGGAATGTCTATGCTGGCTAAGATTTATATTCTACTTTCGAAATGAATTTTTCCTACACTATGCACTAGTAATAATATCAAATATTCTTTTTAATACGTATCAAGCATCTTTGACTATCATAAGGAGAAATCTCCTCCGATTCTGCGTTTGCATTGTGTGTGTGTGCGGGAGGCCTTATGGTAGTCTCATTTTTAAAAGCATTGCGAATTGACTTAAAAATATTCCTCTATTTTGATTTTAAAGATAAATAAACTGTTTGAGTTCTCACACCAGTCACATGACTGACTCGGAGTTTATTGTTTTCCTTCCTAAACTCTGGGTGCCCACCAATTTCTACACGGGCAGTCAAGAGTTAGGTTTATCAGGATATTCTGGAGTTGCTGGAGGCAAGCTGGATGGCATGGCGTATTACTAGTATATAGTATTTCTTTTTCCGCTGCACTGTTTGTTGTTGTATGTTGTTGTACACTCTGATGTAATGATATGATGTAATGTATAAAATGTAATAACTGATATAGTTCTTTGTTTAAAGATTATTCATTTATTTATTATATGTTGTTCCGCTGCGAATTGTGAGATTCTGATGTTGTTTTGTTGTTTTCTGTTCCGTTCTATTTTCTATTTTCTTCTCTCTATTTTCTATCTTCTGATCTCTTCTTCTATCCTTTTTCTTCTTCTTAAACCATCAGTGTTCGGTTTTCCGTCGTTCGATTGCTCGGCAGTCGATAAAGTGAGTATCGATGTTGATTTTTCGGAAGTCGAAGAATCGGGTCCTGACAATGTGGTATCGGAGCATATGGTTAAGCGACAACCATGGTTCTGTTGGGTATTACTCATTAGAGATAGAGTCAGCAGTACTCTAGAATGAGTTTGAGTGTAATAATAGCTATGAGAGCGTATTTGTTAGTGAATATAAAATTGTTTTATATTGTGATGATTGGTTTGTTGAGTGGTATATAGATTCTGGTTAATACGAGTAATTAACGTTGTTGATAGGGATCTCTAAACACTTGTACAGAACAATTCGACACGGTATTGTTTTTAAAATTGGGTAAATGAAATAATTTTACTTGATTATATTTTTATATATAAAGAAATAATTTTTCAAAATTATTAAAGTGTATGTAAGTTGATTGTTGAGTTGTTTGAATAATCTAAATTGAAGAAGAATTGTATAAGCAAAGGAATTATAAGAATTGAATTATAATTAAAGTGATTTATAATTGTGAAATAAACTTATATATATAAGAAGTGAAACTATATGAATATATTTATGAATATGAGTTGTAAATAATAAAAATGAATTTAACGTTAAATGGAGTATGACTTAAGAGTTGTTGAATGAAGTTGATATTAGTATCAAAGTAAAATAATAAAGTGAAGTGATAAATGTGAACTTGACTTATATAAATTAAATTGGAAGGTAAAGTAATTGAATTTCAATTGGAAGTTAAGTGAATCTTAAATAGAATTGAATTTGATTTGGAAGTGAACCAACTTGAATATGAATTAGTGAATATAAACTAATTGAAAATGAATGTTAGTAAAAACATCCACTGTTAATGAATCAAATGTGATTAAATTGAAAACCATTTCATTGAATATTAATGAGAATATAAATGAATATTTATTGGTTATGGATGTTAGTTGGATGATAGTTGGTTGATGTTTGCATTTGTTGCTTTTGTTTCATTTGCTATGTTAGCATATGGAGATATATGTTGTATATTGAGATTATTTTCATATATGCATGTTCTCATGTTGTTTATTGAGTGATTAGTAGGTGCGGATCGCGTTGCTTCGCATTTGGAGCTCGCTTTCGCGCTATATTAGCCGTATATGCTCGCTAATAAAATATAAGGTACATATCTCGGATTAAATATCGTACTTTTACACTTTTTCCCTTCGGGATGCCTCATTACTTGATGAGATGTATATTTGTGATATATATACTGTCATTTTTTTTCCGGATCGAGCCGCGCAAAGGAGACTATGGCGAATTTTTCCGAAAATTTAAGGCGTTAGAATATTTTTGAGAAAATTGGAAAAATTTTGAAAAATTAAATTTTGATTTGGAGTTGAAAGTTAAACAATAGTAATTGTTTTTGAAAAGATAACTAAGTATGATTTGAAAACTTAGTAAAGTTGTTATAAGAAGTTTAACTATGGAATTTGGAAAATTAATAGATTCTATAACTTTTCTTACTTAATAATTTCGAGGACGAAATTCTTGTAAGGGGGAAGATTGTAACGACCCAGAATTTTAATTATTTAAAATTTGAATATTTAATTAATTTTAAATATTAATAAGTGAATTTATAAGTCGAATAAAATTTAATTTGAATAATTGGATTTAATTGGATAATTAAATCAATAATTTAATATGTTAAATTATGGAAATAATTGAAAATTGAGTTAAATATGATTGAAAATGATTTGTAAAATTTTATTTTATCATATTGGAGTTAGAACGATATTTTAGAACTTTTAAAATCGAATTAAAAGTTAATTTGTGAAAATTGATATTTTAATATTTAATAATCGACTGTAAAATAGCCAATTTTTGAACAGTCTCAGAATTGAACGAAACTAGTTCCATTAGGTCCGTAATAGTTAGTTATTATCGGATTTCAAATTTCGTACCAATCGGAGCTATCGTTTGATCGTGGCAGCTCGAAACGCATCGAATTGTTTTTAATATTAATTTGGCGAGTTAAAATAGCCATTTTTCAAAAAGTCTCGGATTTCGACGAAACCAGTTTCATCGGATCCGTAATGTGATATTATTGTATGGTTCCAAATTTCAAGTCAATTGGATTTACCGTTTGTCCGGTACAAATTAAAACGCTTAGAAAATCGTTTAATCGGTTTAAGTTTAAATTGAACGTTTATTGCCATAACTCGCACAGATGATCGAATTAGCTTCCGAAACCTGTTCCATTGTGTCCGAAACGTGGGATAAACCCTAGGAACGTCAGTTTCGGCGCGTAAATCGGAGTTTGGAAAATCGAAATGAATAGTGTTCGATATTTCCTATAAATAGACCCACATTTCACAATTTTAAGAAAAATATAAACTAAACCCTAGTGTAGCCGCCAGTTATGAATCTATGGCCGAAATGCTCCTCTCTTTCTCCTCCTTTATCTTTCAATCCGTAGACAATTATGCGAATTCTTCAACTAGGACATTGTAGAGCGCATTGAACTCTACAGATCCAACGGTCGAAATCATCTCAGGCGCTGCGAGGAGGAGGAGATTGGGCCGCGTTTGTGGCCGGTTCATGCACGCAAAACGATGGAAAGGGTGGGCTGAGCTTCGAGTGGTGGCAGGCAGTGGTGGCTCGCGTGACGCTCGTTCTATTGGAGGTAGTGGATCGATTCGAAAATGTTTGTGGGCGGAGCAAATTGAAACCCTAATATATGCTAATGGGTTTTGTTCGGCCTGTAGAGCAACGGGAAGGATGAAGAAGAAAGGGGTGGGGATGTGCGGCTGTGATGCATAGGAGCATGATCTCACGGCCTGGAATTTTTGTAGGTTAATAATATAATAAAATGTTGTAATATATATATATATATAAATTTGTGTAAAACTTGTAAAAATCATAACTTTTTCATACGAGGTCGAAAACGCGCGAAACCAGTTGCGTTGGAATCGTACGGACGAGCACTACGCGATGGAGTTGGATTGGAGTCGTTTGGAGTTAGTGAGAATTTCGGGTAAAATTAAACGCGCGTTTAATTTTATTCGAAATAAATCGCTAAAACGAAATTAAAATCAAGGTGAGAACTTCTCACTCAATCGAATCAGTTTCGATTTTATTTTAAATAGTTATATTTAAAATATCTGAATGTATGTTTGAATGATGATTGATATCTATTGATTGTTAAAATAGACATTATACGCCGTTAGTAAGCGGATGTTATTTATTAAAAACATATACCGTGAATATTTCATAAACAGTGAAATTGGTATTATATATAATAGCAATATATATATATTGGCATATGTATATATTGGAGTTATTGATTTCCCGCATTTGTTTAGCGGATGAGACCCTATTGCGTCATCTATTAAGCGGATAATATTTTAAATCCCATATACCGCGATAATTTCGTACTGGAGCGAAATTGGTATTGTGCTAATGTTTGTGGATGCAGGAAAACAGGTTGGAGGGATCCAACTGGATTCCTCAACAGTATTTATTTGATTATGGATATTTTGATATTCATTGATTTTCATATCGATATATGATATCGTTGTAGTCGTGATTGACTATTTGGTGTGTAGCATCATTGGACCAAGTTTTGGAATTTTAAAATGTTTTTAAAGTGATTTTTGAAAGTATAAGTTATAAAATATTTTTTTGAATTGATCCATTATAAATAAATAAACGTTATACTTTTAAAAGTTATATAAAATTATGATTTTTGAGAAATACGGTTAAAGTTGATTTTTGAGAAATATGGATTAATGATTTTATAAAAGAGTTTAAATCGGGACTAATTGAATTTATTGTGAAAAGTTTAAATATAGGATTTATAAAATTTGATTATTTTATAAATCAAGAGAATGGTGAAATTATAAAGGAGATTAAAGATGTTTTAAAATAATAGTATAAATTGATTTTATAAAGGATTTATAAATTGATATTTATAAATTAAAACATTTGAATTATAAAACGAGTTTTTATAAGTGTTTGAATGAAGTGAAAATGAATTCCACAAAAGAATGAAATTTATAGAATTATAAACGGTGAAGTTATAAATGGAATTTTATAAACAGTAGGTTTATAAAATTTGTAAGGATATTAAAAGAATAGATTTGGGTGAATAATTGAATCTTATAAGTTATGAGATTTATAATTATGAAGTTCAAAGGAACGATTTTGTAAAATAATCGTTTTATAAGCATTTAACTTATAATATGAATCTTTGGTTTATAATTGAGTTATAAATCGAATAGATTAATAAACGAATTTATAAAAGGAAGGTGTTATAAAATAAATAGAAAAGGAATTTATAAACGTTGTTTTATAAATTCGCAAATGACTTATTTTGATAAGTAAATTGTTGAAACCTATTAATGGAGTTATATTCACGTTTTTAACTGTGAATAATCCTTTGAAATAAAATGAATAAAAGGATGAAATTTGTCAACGAAGTATATTCACGTTTTTGAATAGTGAATAATATGTTAAAGAAAATGTTTAGATTTGATGTTTTAAATAGAATTAAAATGATCTAACGATGTTTTAAAATGTGTTGAGATTCGAAACCATAGATTTCAACATCTATTGTTGAAATAGACGTTTTCGAGAAATAAAAGGAAATGGTGGACTATAACACTGTTGCTATAGTAAATGATTTCCGAAAGGAAATGTTTTGTATAGTATTGGGATTTATATATCTATTTTAATTTTGAATCCCTATACTAGTGATTTTGGGTTGTCGTAACAATGTTTTACGCAACATTCGTTTTGGCCCAAATAAATATGTTTATGAGAATGATTTCCTTAAAGAATGAAATATATACTTAATCTCGATTTAAGTATATTGAATATTTTCCAAAGGTTGAAAATAAATAAAATTTGTGAATTACTTATGAATAAATAAGTATGGAAATGTCTTCCAATATAAAGTGAATATCTTAAGAATTTATCTTTTTGAAGATAAATTGAAATGAATAATTGAAATCGTATATTCATAGATATTTTGAAATATAAATTCACTATGGAATTTATGAATGAAAAGGAAAATTTGTTTAAAAATAAATATTGATTTATTTTTGAAGTGTGAAAATTATATATCTTGTAAAGATATTTTTGGAAAATAAATAATTTGGAAAATTATTTGGAATCTGGTGATGTTGTGCATATCCATTGATAGTTCAATAACTGACTATCAATATTTCCCTTTGAATGGGTAATTGATGTGAATTGTTTGAATTTGAATGCCACACTTATTTTTGAATAAGCGCTCACTATTCGGGTTAACCGGGAAAGGACCATGGGGTCGTATAACCCATTCCGAATATGTGATACGTCGTTATGAATTGCATTTGATGACCGGTGTTGAAGACCGAGTATTTGCGAAAGCGATAGGATGACCTATCGATTGTCTCTGCACTGGGTAGCTCCTGCTATAGAGATTCCCTAAGTGATGGGAAATTCGACCGGGATTGTGAATACCCGGATTGCAAGGGCTTCGTGAGAAGTGCCTTCGGTTCTGTTCGAACCCGGAACAGACTTGTATGGATTGTATGTCTGACATTACAAATTGAGATATAAAGCCGATTTCTTTCAAATATATTTCTGTTGGTGGCGGAGAATTTATTCTTTTAGCTTAACACCCTTCTCTGAGACGTACGAGCTCAGAGGTTATGTAGTTGAATGTTATCAGCGATATATTCCCAATTTGGTAATGTGACATGCTGAGTGTTGCTGTAAATGATCATTGTGTTGATTATTTGTGATAGGATCATTTGTTTGATCGTCTATCTTGGTGATCATTTCTATGATCATTTGTTGACCCAAAGCATGGCTTTTGTATAAAGTATGTTTTTGTGGACGTGACTTCGTCGAGCCTCACACCCCGTGAATGGTCAAAACAGGAAAGATGCGGCAAGGTTATGACGGGCAGCGCCCTTTAGGATGTGTGCATTTCCTTCTGGAAAAGGGTAGTATCATGGTATGGAGCCCAGATACTTACTCATGTTGAAAACACTTTATGATTGTGTGAATTGATTACGAGCGCTCGGTTGAAAGGTCCCAAAGGACCGGGGGATGGCATATTCGGTCAGTTGTTACTCAGTTAGGGGTAACCCGGCCTTGTGTTGGTAGAGATCCGGTTTGGTTCTCGGGGATGTCCATCCAGAGGCATTCTCATGTGGCAATGGGAAGTTCCTTGGCCTGATCATTCGTTGGAAATCCAAAGAAACACTACGATCTTGTACGGTATTAGTTGTAGAACCTATCATTCACTTATGGTGGCGCCCCACTGTTTGGATGGTAGCTATAGTAGGCATAGTTCGGAATGTCTATGCTGGCTAAGATTTATATTCTACTTTCGAAATGAATTTTTCCTACACTATGCACTAGTAATAATATCAAATATTCTTTTTAATACGTATCAAGCATCTTTGACTATCATAAGGAGAAATCTCCTCCGATTCTGCGTTTGCATTGTGTGTGTGTGCGGGAGGACTTATGGTAGTCTCATTTTTAAAAGCATTGCGAATTGACTTAAAAATATTCCTCTATTTTGATTTTAGAGATAAATAAACTGTTTGAGTTCTCACACCAGTCACATGACTGACTCGGAGTTTATTGTTTTCCTTCCTAAACTCTGGGTGCCCACCAATTTCTACACGGGCAGTCAAGAGTTAGGTTTATCAGGATATTCTGGAGTTGCTGGAGGCAAGCTGGATGGCATGGCGTATTACTAGTATATAGTATTTCTTTTTCCGCTGCACTGTTTGTTGTTGTATGTTGTTGTACACTCTGATGTAATGATATGATGTAATGTATAAAATGTAATAACTGATATAGTTCTTTGTTTAAAGATTATTCATTTATTTATTATATGTTGTTCCGCTGCGAATTGTGAGATTCTGATGTTGTTCTGTTGTTTTCTGTTCCGTTCTATTTTCTATTTTCTTCTCTCTATTTTCTATCTTCTGATCTCTTCTTCTATCCTTTTTCTTCTTCTTAAACCCTCAGTGTTCGATTTTCCGTCGTTCGATTGCTCGGCAGTCGATAAAGTGAGTATCGATGTTGAATTTTCGGAAGTCGAAGAATCGGGTCCTGACAATCAATCTTAATGCTCTTCAAGTTATGAACCAACATTTAACGTGACTGGAGTGGTTTAATGGTGAAAACTTTGCTCGTTGGCAAGAGGCGATGAAATTCTTTTTGATCATAGTCAAATTGCTCTATATTCTTGAAGATAACTTGGAAGAAATACCAGAGGAAACTTATAAGGATACAGACGAATTGAAAGCAAAACGTGCAAAGTGCAAAGAGAATGATTTTCTATGTAGAGGGCACATTTTGAATGCATTGTCTACTCCTGTCTACAACGCACATAGGAGTTTGGAAATTGCAAAGGCACTTTAGGCTGCACTAGAAAGCAAATATCGCATATCCGAGGCAAGTAACAAAAATTACCTATTTGCAATTTTATGGATTTCAAAATGGATGCCAATATGTTCATAATTGGACAAGTAAGCGAAATTCTACTGCTAGTGAATCAACATAAGAATGCTGGAATAAATCTCCCTGAATCTTTTGTTGTTGGAGTTATAATTTAAAGACTTCCTAATTCTTTGAATGATTGTAAGAAAAAATTTAAAACATGCGAAAACAGATTATAATTTAGACGGTTTACAACATCATCTTCGTATTGAAGAGGAATCTCGTAAACGCGAACTAGATGGTAATCCACAAACCGAGTCCCATTTTAAGGTAAATAATGTTCAAATTACTTACAAGCCAAAGCCTAAGAATGCGACATAGTTTAAGATGAAAAATTCCAACAATAACAAGAAAGGTGCTTGTTATTACTGTAACAAGCCCGACCACTATGAATGTGACTTCCTTCAACGGAATAAACAACAAAAGGTAAATGTGGTCGAAGACTCGCTTGTGACTATAGTGCAAGAGACGAACTCCGTTAGCAAAACTGATAGTGATTGGTGGTTTGATATTGGAGCAACCATTCACATTTGCAAAGGTCGTAATCTGTTTAAGACTTACGAAGAAAATAATGGAGAAGCAGACAAGGTTACTGGAGCAAATAAGGTTACAAGCAAAGTTTTGGAAAAAGGCATTATAGAACTTACATTTACTTCTGGAAAAGTTCTTACATTAGTTAACGTATGTCATGTACCGGATATGTGTAAGAATTTGGTCTCTGGATGCCTTCTTAACAAAGGAGGATTCAAGATGCTATAAGAATCTAATAAGTTGGTGTTGTCCAAGTATGGCAAATTCATTGGACAAGGATTCTCCTGTAACGGCATGGTTAAGTTGAATCTGATAAAGAAATCTTCTATTTATATTGTTGATTTTGTTAGTTTATGGCATGGTTAATTAGGACATGTTAATTATAATTTCCTTAAAAATATGCATAAACTAGGATTAATTTCTGATTGTGATTACGATACTATCTCTAAATGTGAAATATGTGTTCGAGCAAGAATACACTGAAAATCCTTTAAATCTGTAGAAAGGAAAACTGGCATGCTTGATTTAATATATAGTGATGTGGGTGAATTAAAAAATCATACCATCTATGGCGGTAACCAATACTATATAACATTTATTGATGATTACTAGATATGCATGTCTATCTAATGAAAACTAAAGATGTGGCCTTTGATAAATCTAAAATTTACAAAGCAGAGGTCGAAACACAATTACAAATTAAAATAAAAGTATTACATTCAGATTGAGGTGGTGAATATTTCTCAAAAGAATTCAACTTATTTTGTAAACAAGACGGTTTGGTTCACCAATGCACTACCCCATATACACCACAACAAAGTGGTGTTGTTGAAAGGAAAAAATAGAACTTTAGTTGAAATGATTAACCATGCTCATGAGCTAAAAATACCTTACAACTTATGGGGGTGATGGTATACGATCTGCATGTTTTGCCTTAAATAGAGTACCACTTAAATAGAATAATGTTTCACCTTATGAATTATGGTTTAATAGGAAACCTAATCATACAAGACTTAAAATTTGGGGTTGTTTAGCATATGTTAGAAAACCAGAACCTAAATGACCAAAGTTAGGAAATAGGGCATTTAAATGTGTTTTCATAGGATATTCACTTAATAGTATAACTTATAGATTCCTAATTCTTGACAAATTAGAAGTTATAAAATCCATAGATGTAGAATTCTTTGGAAATCAAACTATTGATATTCCATTGAGATCATATAGTCTAGAACCTAATACAATTGATGACATCAATGACGATGACTATGCTTCTGCTCAAAACAGCGAGGAAGTAGCAGTACTAGATGATAGTACCGAACAAAGGAGGAGTAAAAGAGCAAGAATAGAGAAGGACTATGGTCGTGACTTCATTACATATCTAATAGAAAGCAGTAAGGGCAAAGTCCTTAATGTGACTAGATATGTCATGAACGTCGATGATGACCCTAAAACTTATTCTCAGGCTATGAGTTCCAGAGATTCAATATTCTGGAAAGAAGCTATTAATGATGAAATGAATTCCGTATTATTAAACCAAACTTCAGTTTTAACTGATTTACCTCCTGGTGATAAACCTATAGGATGTAAAAGGATATTTAAGAAAAAGTTTAATACAAATGGATCCATTGATAAGTTTAAAGCCAGATTAGTTTGTAATATCCCGGAATTTTTAACAATATCAATTTAATAATCTGTATTTAAAAATTAAATTGATATTGATATTTTGTTAATAATAATTCAAAATGGATTTAATAATCATCTTCAATAAATATTTAAATTGGTTATTTTATCTTTTGAAAATAATAAAATTGGTTTCTATTTACAATACAAATATATGGTTTATATTTTAAATAGATTAGCATTATTTTAATTTTAATAAGTAAAGCATATTTTTTAGTTTTAATAGTTGTAGTAATTTGAAAATTTGTTTTATTTAATATTTAAGCTTTTCAAAGTTAAATAAATAATCTTGGTTTAAATTTAATATTTGAATCATGTTTTAAAATTCCAATATTACATTTTAATTTGGAAATTTTGATTTAAATTAATATTGAGTTTTTAAAACTATTTAATAAATAAATATATGATTTTAAATTGATAAGAAAAATACTAAATGATTTAAAATGATTTGGCTTGAGTTCTAAATTTAGAATGAATTAACAAGAAGGTTTTATGGCATAATAAAATGGATAATTTATTTATAAAAATATAATTTCTTTTGAAATGATTCTTAATTTAATAATAAGATATTTATGAAAACAATATTAATAGTGTATTGTCTTTATAAATAGATTTTGAATTAAATTTGAAATTTGTTATTTCAAATTGAATTTATAAACATAACTTGATTTGAAAAATATTTGAATTTGAATTTAATTTGAATTTAAAATTCTAAGAATAAATCTCAATTGTTTTAATTTCTACATGTATAAGTTTTTTTTTATAAATATGGTTTGTTTTTATTTCATTTTATAAATTTATATACATATTCAGATATAAACTAACAAAATTAAATTAAGCTAATACACACATTAATTTGTAAATTTAATACTAATTACCTTTAAAAGAAATAAGTGTTGCATTTTTAAAACATTCATTTAACAAGTGTTCAAAAATTAACATAACAATTTGACAAGTGTTGAATAATTGTACAAGTGTAAATCATTGTTTTAATTTTTCTTTTATTTTATTAAATCTGAAAATTTCATTTATATAAACCTGCATTTTCTTTAATTCATGTTTTTTTCATTTCCTTAATCAAAAGAAAAGAAACTTCAAAATTCTAAAATCAAAAACACCTCTTCAAAATCTTACATCTTCAAATTCCTTCACATATACAAAATCAAATACCCTCTTCAAAAATTCTGAGGCCTGCAAACCAAATCATGTTTAATGCATAAATCAAAACATGCATACTCAAAAATCTGAACATCCTCAAAATCCAGAAGAAAATCTGCCATCAAATTCCTCTTTATTAAAAAAAAGACCCGCATTCTGTTTTTAAACCTGGAGATCTAATTAACTCTGCATGCATTTGGAAAATTAGCAATTGCATCTACTCTCTGCACAATTTCAGATGTGAAGCTTGTCAGAAGCATCTTCATGCAAGTAATTAGAGTCAGGGATCATGAGCATTCAAATTTCAACAGGGTTTGCAACTCAGATTTTAAAAACAAAGATCATGCCTGCATTTTCTTTTTTGCAAAATTCAAAAGCAAGTCAAACAGAGCTCCGCGTTTAATAAGGTGAGTAACTTTAAATCTTAAATTTTTAAAAAATAGGATTGCATGCTAGATTATTTGATATAAATAAGTATTGCTGTGTATAAATGAAAATGTAATGTGTATAGGCTGTTGTTTTTATTTACTTGTTCTGTTTTCTTGATTTTCAGGCCAGTTTTTATTAAAACCTTATCTTTTAATTTTAGTTTCTGATATGATTAGATTTAAAAAGTAAGGTTATTAACTATCTTAAGTTAACTTTTAAAGTTTTAAGTAAGTTTAAAAGAAAAAAAATATATAGTTTTTCTGGAAAAACAGGAAGTATCAGTGTAAGAAAAATTTTAACCCAAAATTAAACATGTTACTTTTGAAATTCAGTTTCATAAACTAAATGCATTAACAAAAACTTGATTTTTAAATCAAGTATTAGGATTTTTAGGTGTAAGATTTAGTTGCAGTTAGTACTTGAACTGAAAATGAAATTTGTGCAATTTCTTGTGATCTATGACTTGAGAAAACTCGGGATTCTTCTGAGTCGTAGAGGAAGGTTTATAGATTCTTGTAAAAATCATTAGTGATGTTGAAATTAAGTAAGGAAAGTGCAGTTTGAATTTATTTTTTTGAACCCTAGTTTTGAATGGGTTTAAGAATTGGGTCAGTTTGCGGAGAAAAATGGATCGAGTGCTTTTATCTATTGAGGATCGGTAGATGGTGTGTGGTTGAGTTCGAGGCCGGAATGGGAGAAACTCAGATGGTCGGAGTGCGAGCATTCACCGTTGACAGGTTTTGGGGGAAAACCTGTTTAATTTTTCCAGGTTTTGAATTTGGGGGAGGGGGGGTGTGGAATTTGATTTGTTGAATAATTGTTCGATCTGATGTTCGCATACGGGTGTAGGAGTGTCGCTGGGAGTATTACGATCATCTCTGATGATCAGAGTAGGCGGTGGTCGCTGTGCATATGCACGGCGATGAGTTACTGGTGATGTTTGGTTTAGCATAGAAGTGTATCGGGTAAATCATTGTTTGACTCGAAGTTGTTGAGCAATAGTCTCGGGGAAAAAGGGTTTTAACTCGAGGTGATATTTGGGTTTCTCGGGTTGCTCTGAAATTTCCAGTTTTTCCAGAAACTTGTAGTTTCTGTTTTAGATTTTCAAAATCTCTGAAGTTTATTGATTAGGAAAGTTTAAATTCAAGTTTAAATTCAAAATTTGAATTTTTGAATTTAAGTCAAATTTAAAATCTCAGATTTTAAATAAAAATAAAATTTTAAATTTGAACTTAAGTACTACTTTATTATGGTAAAGTAGTTTGGACTTTTAAAAATGAAGTTTTCAAAATATGAGTAAGATTTGAAGTTTTATTTAAATTTGAAAATTTTAAATTTGAAATTGAACTTCAGTTTTTAAATTTGAAGTTTTAAACTAAATGTAAATTGAAGTTATTAAAGTTTTGAAATGAATTTAACTTTAAAATTTTATAGCACTTGTTTACTTGTTTTGCAAATTAAAAAGTTCTAATTGTCTAAAACTTTGATAAGTTAAAATTGTTCTTATTTTAAAACTTGTATTTAAAATGAAAATTTAAAGGTAATTTCAAAAGTACATTGTTTCAAACAAATTTGTTTCAAACATAATTTAGAAATGGTTTTATCTTAAATTTAAGTTAAAGAGTAATGTTTTAGAATTGATTTAATTGATAAGGTAATTAAGATTAATTAACTAATTTAATTAATTAATTAAATTTGGAATAATTAAAATTGATTAATGGTTAATCAATTTATAATTAAAATAATTAATTAGATTTTTAAATTAATGACTAATGAATTATTAATTATGTAATTAAGTTTTAAATCAAGGTTTATTTATTAAATAATTAGACTTTAATTAATGGATAATTAAAGATAATTTAAATTGTAATTATCTATGTTAATTACTTAATAAAAATAATTAGAGAATGGTTAATGAAGTTCATTAACCAGGATTATTTAACAATTAATTAATATGGTTAATTTTAATAATTAATTAGATTAATTAATTTAATAATAATCATTGTGAATGGTTTGAGTGTAATTACTTTACGAAGTAATTTAGAAATTATTTAATTAATGTAATTAATTTAGTTAAATATGATTGTTTATTTTAATTTATTAAGTTTAATTAATTTTAAACACTTGGGTTTTATAAATATTTACTTTATGTAATTAATGATTTGGAAATTACTTAGTAAAGTAATTGATTAATAATTACAGGTTGTAATTAAGTGGAGATGTTTAAGAATGAGGTTATTTGGATTAGTTATTATCAATTAATCAAGGAATTAATTAAGAAATTAATTAAGGAATAATTAATTTGGTTTAATAAAATAATTAAGTTAGTTAATTACTGAATGTAATTAATCTGGAGATTAATAATTATGAGTTAATTACTCAGGGTAATTAATTTAGGAAGATAATTTATTTAAATATAATTAAGGATCATTAATTATTATAATTCATGATGTAATTAAGATAATTAATTATGATTAATAATCAAAGATAAATAATCAAAGGTAATTAATTAATGTAATTAATTAAGGATTAATGTAATTAATTATGATTAATTAATTAATTGAAGTAATTAAAGGTTAATTACCGTTGGTTGAGGATAATTAATTTGTGAAATTAATTAAGGATAATTACATGAATGTAATTAAGGGTAATTAATCAATGGTGATTAATTATGGTGATTAATAATGAATGATTAATTGATTGTAATCAGTTAAATGGTTGAGTAAGCAAGATATATTTTGATGAAGTTACTAATTTAATTTATTTTAAATTAATTAAAGATGGAATAATTAATTTAGTTCATTTTAAATTAATTAGAGATTGGGGATAGTTAATTTAATTCATTTTAAATTAATTATATTGAAATGAGTAAACCTTTGCTTACGTATGAATGTATCATTGATTGTCTTGGATGCTTTGTGATCTCAGTAATGAGATAAGTAAGGTTGTGTGATATGAATGCTTGGTTGCATTATGATGAAAACTTAGATTATCTATTGTGATGGTGATATATGGATTATCTATTTTGATATTGATAATGTGGATTACCTGTTATGTGACGCCCCACCTCTATACCCACGCTAGACAAGAACACTACGGAGTAATGCTATCGACTAGCACGGAGAATAAGGCTGTTGAGGAGCGACCATCTGTATAATTGCTTTGTGCGAGTACCGGTATGCCAGATAAAAAAATATAAATTTTCATCTCTAGAGGAAATCCGACATACAGATACAAACTCAAAGCTATCACACAGTGGGTATATAAAATCTTCGGAAACAAATATAGAAATAAACATAACATAAATCGGTCACAGATAATTCATATCACAAAGGCGGAAGAAGATATGAATATAAAATTAACACATGGCAGTGTATATCAGAGTTGTGGTCTAAAAAGATCCACAATATCACAAAAGAATAGTTACATGAACTACACAAAAGAATAAGTATACATTATGGAGTCTATATCTCAAATGTATACAACAAAAAAAACTACCAATCTAAGTAGTTAACCAAAAGCAAGAGAAATCAATCCCAAGAGAGAAGTCAAGCAGAAGCACCTGTAACATCTCGGTCTGACTCGAGTATTATTTAATAAGAAAATAATAAACGGATCAGTCTAACTATAAATATCAGATGAAACGATATAGAACCAGAGTTATGACTAAACACATAATAATCACAAGGCCAAGCTGTGATATATAAGTAGTTGATAATCAACAAGAGATTAATCAATATCACAAAATCTACACAAGAATCCAAGAAGTGTCATACTCTTTATTTTGTTCATCAAACCACAAATATTGACGATAATATCAATGTCAATTGCAAAAGTCAATGACGCACAAATTCCAGAAGACTACACAAGAAATCCAGAAATCACTAAAGTCAATGACACACAAATTCCAGAAGACTACACAAGAAATCCAGAAATCACTAAAGTCAATGACACACAAATTCCAGAAGACTACACAAGAAATCCAGAAATCACAAAATAAGGGGGGGAGGCCTATCACATGAATGGGAGCATGAAAACTCACCAACACCTGTAACACACGAACGAGAAGCTATCTCATGGTAGCTAGCCATTAATTTGACACACGAATGGTCCGAAGACCTGACACACGAATGGTCCGAAGACCGTGGGTTGCTACCCCACAAATATGACACACGAACGGGGTTTAGTCTCCCACGCAGACAAAGAGACATCGCACATTGCTAGTCTAAATCACAAAAATGATCGTCATGATCATAGAGAAGTGTTAATTACACTAAGCTAGTAAATATATGAGTTTAGCTTCATGTCCCATAACCACTTGCTTAACTTAAATATTTACGAACAAACTGTAAATCTCCACTAGAAAATTGTCACAAGAGGTTCAATCAAACAAGTCCAAGAATTAACCAACAAAGTAAACGCAAGCGTTTCATACCACTTGTTTTACTAAGCCATTTAATTAGATTTCTCATACGAGTGAGGTAAAGGTTTGTATATACTAATAGGTTGGAAAACAGTTTTATAAACGAATTTGGTATTAAAATAGTATTGAAATCGTTTGAGGAAAGAGTTTTGATATTTACTACTAGTATAGAAAACCTTTATATTTTTAAAGTGAAAAATCACGAAGAAGATTGTAAGAACAATCAATCACAAAAATTCACATACGAAGACGTGAATAAAATCCAAAGAAATCGATAAAGGATCCATCGGAATGGATATTCAAAAATCCCATCAAAATCATAATAGATGATAACAACAAATAGGATTATCACGAATCGATTTAAATTGGAATTTCAATCCAAAAAGGCAAATTGGACTCAAACAGCAGGTTCAGTCGACTGAACAGTGATTTTCAGTCGACTGATCCTGTACCTGGAAATTTTCCAAGTTCAGGAAACTTTCTGTTTCCAGTTTCAGTCGATTGTGCAGAAGTTTTCAGTCGACTGAATCATGCCTGGAAACTCTCGGGTTTCAGGTTCAGTCGACTGAACAGAGATATTCAGTCGACTGAATCATGCCTGGGCTGTTTTTCAGCCTTATACAAATGAAGAGCAAACTCCTCCAAAATGCAACCGGACGAACATTGGCTCCAAGGGTTTATGCCAATCGGCAACCCGGCCCTATATGCTCCTCGATGCATCACCAAAAGCATGATCAAACGTCCATAAAAGGATTTCACACAAATTTGACTTAAAAACTCAAAAATTGGAATATTCACAAAACCAATCCAAATCAAGAGCAAATGCACATGAAGAAGTGTTAGGAATTTATACCCAACAACCAAAGATAATTATAGTCATAGATGTGAGATAAAAATCTCACCTTTTCACAAAATCGAACAAGAAGAAGCTTGAGAGCAAATGGAGAATCAACCTCTCTTCAACACAACCCAAATGAGCTTGAATCTAAGCTCAAAAACAAGAACATTCCCAAGATTAGGTTTAGGAATTTCTGAAATTGGCAAGAGAATAAGTTGGAGAAGAAGAAGAGAAGCTTACCAATGGGTTCTTCTTGAGTTTGGAGCAAGGAATTTGATTTGCAAGGGAAACTAGGATTTTGGAATTTTAATTTCCAATCTCTCCCACCATTAATACTCTAAAAACTAAAATGAGAAGAGAATGAGGGTGAGTGGGGAAGAGTGGCTCAGATTTGAGCATAAGTTAACATAGGGCTGAGCCCAAACCAAACCCAAAGTGAAAAGTAGCAAAAATCAACTTTCTCCAAACATATCGAAGCTTATACTCAAAAAGGTCGCAAACGGCATTTTAAACTCAATGGGAGTGGTCCCGAGTCCTAATTCGACCGTATGCAAAAAGTAGCTTTTCGGACTAAAATCCGACTAACGATAAAATATTTAAATAAAATATTTAAATAAAAAAATCGACAAATATGCGGGTTGTTACAGACTCCCTTCCTTAAAGAAATTGCGTCCTCGCAATATTACAAGAACAAGATATATAGTAACAACCATAAAAGCATATTCAACATAAAAGAAAATTTTGAAATAGGAAGTTCACCATAAAGTGCACAAAAGAGTTAGCAAGAAATCTGGTGAAACTTCAATTTCCACAATAACACCGGGCTCAAGAATGAAAACCGGAATCCCTAAGGCATTCCCGTAGATAAAAGACGTGGGGAACGTCAAGAATAGCAGAAAATTGAGCCGGTGCAACGGCGTAGTACAAAAACGGTATGCCCGAAAAACTAGAAACTCAAACAATTTGGGACATCAGCGTAGTACAAAAATGGTACGCCCAATGAACCCAAGCAAAGACATCGATGTAGTACAAACGGTACATCCGATGAATCAAAAGCAAAGACATCGATGTAGTACAAACGGTACATCCGATGAATCAAATAGCAAAGATATCGATGTAGTACAAACGGTACCTCCGATGAATCAAAAGCAAAGACATCGATGTAGTTCAACGGTACATCCGATGAATCAAAAGCAAAGACATCGATGTAGTACAAACGGTACATCCGATGAATCAAAAGACAAAGACATCGATGTAGTACAAACGGTACATCCGATGAATCAAATAGCAAAGACATCGATGTAGTACAACGGTACATCCGATTAATCAAAAGCAAAGACATCGATGTAGTACAACGGTACATCCGATGAATCAAAAGCAAAGACATCGATGTAGTACAAACGGTACATCCGATGAATCAAATAGCAAAGACATCGATGTAGTACAACGGCACATCCGATGAATCAAGAGAAAAAACATCGATGTAGTACAAACAGTACATCCGATGAATCAAATGAAAAGACATCGATGTAGTACAACGGTACATCCGATGAATCAAAAGCAAAGACATCGATGTAGTACAAACGGTACATCCGATGAATCAAATAGCAAAGACATCGATGTAGTACAACGGTACATCCGATGAATCAAAAGCAAAGACATCGATGTAGTACAACGGTACATCCGATGAATCAAAAGCAAAGACATCGATGTAGTACAAACGGTACATCCGATGAATCAAATGAAAAGACATCGATGTAGTACAAACGGTACATCCAATGAATCAAAGCCCGAATGATTTTCGGAACACCGACGTAGTACAAAAACGGTACGTCCAATGAACCGAACACAATAAAAGGACATCGGACGCTAGTCCTTAAAAGGAATGAGATAAAGCTCAATAAAACGAAGTATACCAAAACGTCCGATGAACTTGATAGAAAAATAATTCCATTCAGACAACATCAAAGAATCAACCACCTGTTGCTTACGACAAAGCGCATTAGCAACACGATTTCCCTTCTCCGGAATAAAAGAATATCAAGATCATAAGATGCTAGGAACTTGAGTCAACATAAAGTTCCTAATGAGAAAATAATTATTCCAAAGATTTATGATCAAGGTAGAGAACAAATTTCTCATCCAAAAATGATGATGCCAAATTCCAAAAGTAAAAACAATAGCCGCGAACACTAGACCAGGAGTGGCATATCTAGTCTCGATAAGCTATAAAGATTTAGAAGCACAAGTGATAGCACGTTTTCCTTTGCAAGAGAATGGCATTCCAAACCAATAGGTACAAATAGCAAAGTCTTGGTTCCCCTTCAGGAATCACAAGAAGGAATAAGAGTATCGAAAAGAAAGAACTTCTTTTAAAATAATTCTCTTCTCCGAAAAGTTAAAACTTTCAAAATTACATTTTTACAAGTCAATATATCGTGTCTGATTGTCACATCAAAGCGTTTAGGAAATTCCTATCGATAACGTTGATCAAGCGCATCGACCAAAATTCTTAAAGCACTCGACGGGCAATACAATCACAAAATCATCTTTTATAGGATAAATAAATCTCGTATAAAGTTTTAAGAATATTCTTTGTTCGTTTCAAGAACAAAATCAAATTGCACTTATAATTAAATCTTATGAAAAAGATTTGCAAAATTTTAAATTTCTATTTTCATCCAAAATCAATAAATACAAGAATGGTCTCATCGAAATATTCATAAAATATTCGATTTATAAAATGGATGAAATAAGCTGGACAAATTGAATGACATAATAATTCATTCATAAGAATCATAACGAGTGCGGAATGCGGTAAGTGGAATGCTAATTTTCGCAACTCGTAGCAAACGAAAACCGGTGGTAAAGTCAAACTGAAAAGACCTTAACACCACACAAAAGATTTCTTAGGTGATAATCGTAAGACAAACTCAAAAATACTGGAAAATTTCTCAAACTACATGAATGAGAGAAATAACACTTTCCTTATAAGTGGGCTTAAGGAATAAAATGATGCCATCAAGTTGGAATCAAAATCATAAAGGAAAATAGAAATCTGCTTAACAGATTGAAAATGTCGAAGATGAATAGTCCACTCGAAAAATAGGATATGGGCTTCACAATGATTAAGCCGATCCTTACAGAAAGGTCAATTCCGAAGCCAAAGCAAATATATCGGCTCGGAAAGAAAAGTCACATAAAACAATCTCGACATCTAACAAAAGCAAATTGAGTGTTGCGGATCTACCATCCGGATTCACAATCCTCAAAGAAGTCATCAAGCCCAAAATATTCAAAGAAAAAGAATCGACAAGTTCTTTTGATATAAAAATAATAAGATGAAACCCATATCAAAAAGAACTCAAATAGAAAGTTCACGAATTAAAACAATGCCATCGAGGATTGAATGAAAATACCTTGACCAAAAGTTGCAGCTTTCCTTCTCACTTGCTTGGAAGCTTAGGACACGAAGATAAAAGATGACCCGAACCTTTGCAATAACGGCAAAAGAGGGGTTTCGGGCACTCCTTTACTTGGTGGTCTGTTGAACCACAATTGTAGCATTGTCCATTACTAGAGGTAGGAGTCTTTGCTACCGAAATTTCTTGCCTCCCTTTCTTGTTGGGAATGGGGCCTTTGAATTTGATTGGCCTCTTCGAGTTATTGTTGAAGTTCTGTTGGGCATGCACAACTTCAACATCACCTTCATTATCGGCCTCTTCAAGACGAAGAGCGATATCAATAAGCTGATCAAATGAAACCTCAAGTTTCAGAAGTAATGGCTTCTTAAGATTCTTATTCAAGCCATAAACAAATCTTTGATTTTTCTTCATCGGGGTATTAATATACTCAACCCCGTATTTGGACAGAGATTCGAAGGATGCGACATAGTCTGTCACAGAAGATTCACCTTGAACAAGGTCTATGAAACGCTGGGCTAAGGTTACTTTTTCAGCCTCCGGCACAAACTTCAATTCGAATCTTCCCCGGAATTGCTCCCAAGTAAGATCCGCCTCAACGATTTCAGAAATTAAAAGCTCATACCAATCCAATGCTCTTTCTTGGAGCATGCTAGAAGCTACTTGGACTTGATGAAGGTCAATAAGGTTCATGCGAGAAAAGATGCGATCGCATGATTTGAGCCAAGCTTGAATTTCTATAACACTCTCGGATCCCGTGAATGGCCTTCCACCCAAATCAGTGTAGTCTCTGCACAAGCGTGCAAAACCGGATCTAGGATGAGTAGGCTCCTGATTGGGACCCGCTGTTTGAGCGTTCTTGACAAGATCTAAAAGCTGTTGGGCAGACATAAAAACTCCATCCTGGGGAGTAGCACTAGATTGACCGACGCTGGGACGGCCAGGTCTAACCATTTCTCTTCTTTAAGAAAGATAGAAAGAAAGAAGAGGAAAAAGTTATTCTCAAAATAAATTTCAATCAAACTTGATTGATAAAACAAGGAATCATAAAAGAAAATAGGATGAATCGGTACGAAGACCCGAATAAAATCCTAAAGTACAAATCCTAAGAAAGACTTAGGACATGATCCTTGCTAAATTATTCTACATTGTTCCGAAGTTTGGCTCTGATACCAAGCTGTGACGCCCCACCTCTATACCCACGCTAGACAAGAACACTACGGAGTAATGCTGTCGACTAGCACGGAGAATAAGGCTGTTGAGGAGCGACCATCTGTATAATTGCTTTGTGCGAGTACCGGTATGCCAGATAAAAAAATATAAATTTTCATCTCTAGAGGAAATCCGACATACAGATACAAACTCAAAGCTATCACACAGTGGCTATATAAAATATTCGGAAACAAATATAGAAATAAACATAACATAAATCAGTCATAGATAATTCATATCACAAAGGCGGAAGAAGATATGAATATAAAATTAACACATGGCAGTGTATATCAGAGTTGTGGTCTAAAAAGATCCACAATATCACAAAAGAATAGTTACATGAACTACACAAAAGAATAAGTATACATTATGGAGTCTATATCTCAAATGTATACAACAAAAAAACTACTAATCTAAGTAGTTAACCAAAAGCAAGAGAAATCAATCCCAAGAGAGAAGTCAAGCAGAAGCACCTGTAACATCTCGGTCTGACCCGAGTATTATTTAATAAGAAAATAATAAACGGATCAGTCTAACTATAAATATCAGATGAAACGATATAGAACCAGAGTTATGACTAAACACATAATAATCACAAGGCCAAGCTGTGATATATAAGTAGTTGATAATCAACAAGAGATTAATCAATATCACAAAATCTACACAAGAATCCAAGAAGTGTCATACTCTTTATTTTGTTCATCAAACCACAAATATTGACGATAATATCAATGTCAATTGCAAAAGTCAATGACGCACAAATTCCAGAAGACTACACAAGAAATCCAGAAATCACTAAAGTCAATGACACACAAATTCCAGAAGACTACACAAGAAATCCAGAAATCACTAAAGTCAATGACACACAAATTCCAGAAGACTATACAAGAAATCCAGAAATCACAAAATAAGGGGGGGAGGCCTATCACATGAATGGGAGCATGAAAACTCACCAACAGCTGTAACACACGAACGAGAAGCTATCTCATGGTAGCTAGCCATTAATTTGACACACGAATGGTCCGAAGACCTGACACATGAATGGTCCGAAGACCGTGGGTTGCTATCCCACAAATATGACACACGAACGGGGTTTAGTCTCCCACGCAGACAAAGAGACATCGCACATTGCTAGTCTAAATCACAAAAATGATCGTCATGATCATAGAGAAGTGTTAATTACACTAAGCTAGTAAATATATGAGTTTAGCTTCATGTCCCATAACCACTTGCTTAACTTAAATATTTACGAACAAACTGTAAATCTCCACTAGAAAATTGTCACAAGAGGTTCAATCGAACAAGTCCAAGAATTAACCGACAAAGTAAACGCAAGCGTTTCATACCACTTGTTTTACTAAGCCGTTTAATTAGATTTCTCATACGAGTGAGGTAAAGGTTTGTATATACTAATAGATTGGAAAACGGTTTTATAAACGAATTTGGTATTAAAATAGTATTGAAATCGCTTAAGGAAAGAGTTTTGATATTTACTACTAGTATAGAAAACCTTTATATTTTTAAAGTGACAAATCACGAAGAAGATTGTAAGAACAATCAATCACAAAAATTCACATACGAAGACGTGAATAAAATCCAAAGAAATCGATAAAGGATCCATCGAAATGGATATTCAAAAATCCCATCAAAATCATAATAGATGATAACAACAAATAGGATTATCACGAATCGATTAAAATTGGAATTTCAATCCAAAAAGGCAAATTGGACTCAAACAGCAGGTTCAGTCGACTGAACAGAGATTTTCAGTCGACTGACCCTGTACCTGGAAATTTTCCAGGTTCAGGAAACTTTCTGTTTCCAGTTTCAGTCGACTGTGCAGAAGTTTTCAGTCGACTGAATCATGCCTGGAAACTCTCGGGTTTCAGGTTCAGTCGACTGAACAGAGATATTCAGTCGACTGAATCATGCCTAGGCTGTTTTTCAGCCTTATACAAATGAAGAGCAAACTCCTCCAAAATGCAACCGGACGAAGATTGGCTCTAAGGGTTTATGCCAATCGGCAACCCGTCCCTATATGCTCCTCGATGCATCACCAAAAGCATGATCAAACGTCCATAAAAGGATTTCACACAAATTTGACTTAAAAACTCAAAAATTGGAATATTCACAAAACCAATCCAAATCAAGAGCAAATGCGCATGAAGAAGTGTTAGGAATTTATACCCAACAACCAAAGATAATTATAGTCATAGATGTGAGATAAAAATCTCACCTTTTCACAAAATCGAACAAGAAGAAGCTTGAGAGCAAATGGAGAATCAACCTCTCTTCAACACAACCCAAATGAGCTTGAATCTAAGCTCAAAAACAAGAACATTCCCAAGATTAGGTTTAGGAATTTCTGAAATTAGCAAGAGAATAAGTTGGAGAAGAAGAAGAGAAGCTTACCAATGGGTTCTTCTTGAGTTTGGAGCAAGGAATTTGATTTGCAAGGGAAACTAGGGTTTTGGAATTTTAATTTCCAATCTCTCCCACCATTAATACTCTAAAAACTGAAATGAGAAGAGAATGAGGGTGAGTGGGGAAGAGTGGCTCAGATTTGAGCATAAGTTAACATAGGGCTGAGCCCAAACCAAACCCAAAGTGAAAAGTAGCAAAAATCAATTTTCTCCAAACATATCGAAGCTTATACTCAAAAAGGTCGCAAACGGCATTTTAAACTCAACGGGAGTGGTCTCGAGTCCTAATTTGACCGTATGCAAAAAGTAGCTTTTCGGACTAAAATCCGACTAAGGATAAAATATTTAAATAAAATATTTAAATAAAAAAATCGACAAATATGCGGGTTGTTACATGTTATGTGATAATGTTGATTATCAATTGTGATTTGTGAGTTATCGATCTGTGTGTATATAGATACTATATTGAATTGTTTTAAACTTTAAAAAAACTTGGACCTAAAAGACACGCTTTGGATTTCGATGAGACCACGATCGGGTTTCCATATTTGGATATCCAAAAACCACATCGATTCCAATTACGTTAGGTTGTGAATCAAAGTAGAGCTTTGTGAAGACTCGAGGTGTAAGGACTATACGTCAGTATAACTCTGTGGGTGATTCCGTAATGAGTTGACGGGATAGTACTTATAGGTTCGAGATGATTATTCAGAGTGCAAGGGTTATTGTCGTTAATTCTGAGGGTGATTTCAAAATGAGTGTAACGAGATAATGCCTTCGGTTTCGTTCGAACCCGGAACGAACTTGTATGGATTGATTGCTTTCAGAACATCGTCAGGTGGACGATGAGCATTCTAAGTAATGTGTTCACTAAAGGTAATCTCAGCCTCAAGCCTCATCAACGGGGAATGGGTAAAACAGGGGAGGTGCAGCAAGGCTTCGTGGGTAGCCCCCACTGGAGAGCAAGATTTACCCCTGTCTAGAGGTCCCTTTATATTCGGCTGTGTGGGTGGTTGCTAGCTACAACCACGGGGTTGTCTTGTTCGGAATTGTTCAGTAAGGAATGGGTACGGCCTTGTGTTGCAGGGGAGCGAGCGTACTCCTCGGTACGTTGATCTAGGCCACGTACTGTGACCCGCGGTACCCTAGTGGCCCTGCCATTGTATGGAATCCAAAATCCAATAAGTGCCAACGGTTTTGATTGTATTACCCACTTTTGTGGCTAGTAGATGGAATTTAATAGATGTAACAATTTCGGCTATTTCATATTTATTTGAAAACCCTAGACCTATTATAATATCATCGGATTTCTCAAATGTTTTGGTTAGCGTAAGATAAAAACTTTTCCATGTTTATGTGTGGGAAGTCTTACGTAATACCTTTCCTTTCAAAAGGTTTTTAAAAGTTAAGCAACTTTAACCTGTTACTCGCACCAGACCTATGTATGACTCGGAGTTATTTTTTGTTTTTCTTCAACTCTTGGGTACTCAAATTTTTACGAGTTTCCAAGGGATTCCGGTTAGCTTTGACGAATTATAGAGGAGCAATGGAGCAGGAGGTTTCTGCGTGTAGATATATATATATATATGTAGTTTTCCGCTGTGTAGTTTTTTCTGAGTTGTTTCCTGTACTGTATTAAGTTGTATAACTAGACAGGTGTTTATAACTGTCTTGTATGTGTTGTTTAGTTGTATATCTCTGATGTATATGATACTATGTAATGTATTATGTTATTAATATAATTTATTCGTTCCGCTGTTTAGATTCTGATGTTGTTTCTTTCTTCTCTTCTTTCTTTTCTCTTCTCTATCCCTTTCTTTCTTAAAAATGATGCGATTTTATGTGGTAAGAAAGTCGGGTCGTTCAGGTGGTATCAGAGCATTAGGTTGAGTGAATACCTAGGCTCTGTAGTGGTGTCTTTCTTGAGAAAGCGTACTTGTACTTTTAAATATATAAATATATTTATTTCTACCTATCTGTTGGGTTACCTATTCTGGTTTTCCAATATAGGTTATAAAGGTAGATGGGTGGTAGTGTGTGTAACACGACTATCATTGGTTGGGGTTTGAATGTTTGAGGTTGGAAGTGTTTTGCCGAGACTGTAGACCTAATACCGTCTCGAGTGAGTTCTGTAGTGATGAAGAACTTCATTGATCTTTGAAGGAAACCTGTTAAGGTTCGGAGTTCATTTCTAAAGTTGGATGAGTAGAGTTTGGATCTATCGGTTGGGCAGAAGCAAGCGATGGTATCTTGATACCTCAGGAAGTAGTAGCTACGTGATGAGATGCAGTGACTATGGATGTTCCCGAAGATGTTTTCTTTGGAATAAGTTAAGGAGGTGAGTCTGCTTCAGTGTTGTGGTTGTGTTCAACCGGTGTTTCTGTATGCTTTGAAGTCCGAGTTTCTCGTAGAGCTTTGGAATTCTTTAGCATCTATGGTAGAAATGCAGCTTGGAATGTTCTTGGGGTTGGCAAGAGATCTTCTGGCTTAGCAGTTTTTCTAGAGTGGAGTTCAGAAGCAGTTGAGTGGACCTGTTTCTTCGATGGGTTGGCTAGTTAAGTGTAAGCTGTTCTATTTGGTTAAGGGAGAACAGTTTTCCTTGGATTTGGTTTGGGTGATCGCAAAAGTGACTTGCGATTGTTTGAGTGATCTCTTGGGTTATCTGAGTTTTTTCTAGATGTCTTCAGAGAAGTCAGAGATTTTGTTCGCATCTGAAGATTGAGTTCTCTTATCTTCTAGGATTCCAGGAGTAGTACCGGTGGTTTAGCTTTATAGAAGAATGGTTCCAAAGAGATTGAGTTGGTGTAGCAGCTCAGAGTTGTGATGGAGCTTCTGAATTTTACTTATGGATTTGTTGAACCATATCTCTGGGCCGTGTTGTTGGGTTGTGCGCGTGTTCTTCTTTAGCATTTTCTTCTACTTCGGATCAGAGTTGAGCAACGGAAGAAGTTTGGGAGTGCATCTGCTTTTCTTTTCTGGACAGAAGAGGTTGTTGTCTTCTGATGTATGAAGAGTAGGGTTGATCTTGAGGAGGTCATTTTGTTGAGTTGATTGGTCTAGTTGTTTATAGAAGCATCAGTGAGAGATGAGCTGATCAGTAAGGTTGTAGACAGCCTAGGATCGTCTGGAAATTTCGTGGATTTGAGACGAAGGAATTTGGATTCTGAAGTCGGAGATTTGATTTTGGATAAATTTTCTCCGATCGTAAAGTGAGCAATAAGATTGGGTAAATCTGAGAAGTTAACTCTGAAGTGTTTTGGATCTTTTCTGTGATCTTGGAGAATAAGTGATTGATCTACATGATTGGATTGCCAGTTTGGATGACTGGGATTCGATGATTTTCACGTATCTCTGAGAGATTACATGTATGATCTATCTCTGATTGAGGAACCAACAGTTCTGGAGTTTTAGGTTGTTGAGTCAAACCCGTCTATAGTTTGATATCTTGTCTAGTGTTATAGATATAGTTGAATAGGAGTTTTGTAGCTTCATAGTATTGTTTCTTTGGATTCTCTAGAGCAAGTATCCCGGTATACACACACACACACACTTGGGGAAACTCGATGAAATTCTATCCAGAATTTGTCTGGATAATTAGATTTGTTTGATTGGTTGAATTGGTTGTTTTGGTTGTTAGCATATGTTTGATATATGCTTATGTTTTAAAATTATATCTTCAATGAGATTGTTAAATTGCCTTTGTTTTAAATTTCGGGGACGAAATTCTTTTAAGGGGGAAGCATTGTAATATCCCAGAATTTTTAACAATATAAATTTAATAGTCTGTATTTAAAAATTAAATTGATATTGATATTCAGTTAATAATAATTCAAAATGGATTTAATAATCATCTTCAATAAATATTTAAATTGGTTATTTTATCTTTTGAAAATAATAAAATGGGCTTCTATTTACAATACTAATATATGGTTTATATTTTAAATAGATTAGCATTATTTTAATTTTAATAAGTAAAGCATATTTTCTAGTTTTAATAGTTGTAGTAATTTGAAAATTTGTTTTATTTAATATTATTCTTTTCAAAGTAAAATAAATAATCTTGGTTTAAATTTAATAATTGAATCATGTTTTAAAACTCTAATATATACATTTTAATTTGGAAAATTTGATTTAAATTAATATTGAGTTTTTAAAACTATTTAATAAATAAATATATGATTTTAAATTGATAAGAAAAATACTAAATGTTTTAAAATGATTTGGCTTGAGTTCTAAATTTAGAATGAATTAACAAGAAGGTTTTATGGCTTAATAAAATGGATAATTTATTTATAAAAATATAATTTCTTTTAAAATGACTATTAATTTAATAATAAGATATTTATGAAAACAATATTAGTAGTGTATTGTCTTTATAAATAGATTTTGAATTAAACTTGCAATTTGTTATTTCAAATTGAATTTATAAACGTAACTTGATTTGAAAATATTTGAATTTGAATTTAATTTGAATTTAAAATTCCAAGTATAAATCTCAATTGTTTTAATTTCTACATGTATAAGTTTAATTTATAAATATGGTTTGTTTTTATTTCATTTCATAAATTTATATACATATTCAAATATAAACTAACAAAATTAAAATTAAGCTAATGCACACATTAATTTGTAAATTTAATAATAATTACCTTTAAAAGAAACAAGTGTTGCATTTTTAAAACATTCATTTAACAAGTGTTCAAAAATTAACATAACAATTTGACAAGTGTTGAATAATTGTACAAGTGTAAATCATTGTTTTAATTTTTCTTTTATTTTATTAAATCTGAAAATTTCATTTATATAAACCTGCATTTTATTTCATTCATGTTTTTTTCATTTCCTTAATTAAAAGAAAAGAAACTTCAAAATTCTAAAATCAAAAACACCTCTTCAAAATCTTGCATCTTCAAATTCCTGCACATATACAAAATCAAATACCCTCTTCAAAAATTCTGAGGCCTGCAAACCAAATCATGTTTAATGCATAAATCAGACCTTGCATACTCAAAAATCTGAACATCCTCAAAATCAAGAAGAAAATCTGCCATCAAATTCCTCTTTATTAAAAAAAAAGACCTACATTCTGTTTTTAAACCTGGAGATCAAATTAACTCTGCATGCATTTGGAAAATTAGCAACTGCATCTACCCTCTGCACAACTTCAGATGTGAAGCTTGTCAAAAGCATCTTCATGCAAGTAATTAGAGTCAGGGATCATGAGCATTCAGATTTCAACAGGGTTTGCAACTAAGATTTTAAAAACAAAGATCATGCCTACATTTTCTTTTCTGCAAAATTCAAAAGCAAGTCAAACAGAGCTCTGCATTTAATAAGGTGAGTAACTTTAAATCTTAATTTTTTTAAAAATAGGATTGCATGCTAGATTATTTGATATAAATAAGTATTGCTGTGTATAAATGAAAATGTAATGTGTATAGGCTGTTGTTTTTATTTACTTGTTCTATTTTCTTGATTTTCAGGCAAGTTTTTATTAACACCTTATCTTTTAATTTTAGTTTCTGATATGATTAGATTTAAAAAGTAAGGTTATTAACTAACTTAAGTTAACTTTTAAAGTTTTAAGTAAGTTTAAAAGAAAAAATATATATAGTTTTTCTGGAAATAAAGGAAGTATCAGTGCAAGAAAAATTTTAACCCAAAATTAAACATGTTACTTTTGAAATTCAGTTTCATAAACTAAATGCATTAACAAAAACTTGATTTTTAAATCAAGTATTAGGATTTTTAGGTGTAAGATTTAGTTGCAGTTAGTACTTGAACTGAAAATGAAATTTGTGCAATTTCTTGTGATCTGTGACTTGAGAAAACTCGGGATTCTTCTGAGTCGCAGAGGAAGGTTTATAGATTCTTGTAAAAATCATAAGTGATGTTGAAATTAAGTAAGGAAGGTGCAATTTGAAATATTTTTTTGAACCCTAGTTTTGAATGGGTTTAAGAATTGGGTAAGTTTGCGGAGAAGAATGGATCAAGTGCTTTGATCTTTTGAGGATCGGTAGATGGTGTGTGGTTGAGTTCGAGGCCTGAATGAGGGAAACTCAGATGGTCGGAGTGGCGAGCATTCGCCGTTGACAGGTTTTGGGGGAAAACCTGTTTAAATTTTCCAGGTTTTGAATTGGGGGGGGGGGGGAGTGGAATTTGATTTGTTGAATAATCGTTCGATCTGATGTTTGCATATGGGTGTAGGAGTGTTGCTGGGAGTATTACGATCATCTCTGATGATCAGAGTAGGCGGTGGTCGTCGTGCATATGCACGGCGATGAGTTACCGGTGATGTTTGGTTTAGCATAGAAGTGTCTCGGGTAAATCATTGTTTGACTCGAAGTTGTTGAGCAATAGTCTCAGGGAAAATGGGTTTTAACTCGAAGTGATATTTGGGTTTCTCGGGTTGCTCTGAAATTTCCAGTTTTTCCAGAAACATGTAGTTTCTGTTTTAAATTTTCAAAATCTCTGAAGTTTATTGAGTAGGAAAGTTTAAATTCAAGTTTAAATTCAAAGTTTGAATTTTTGAATTTAAGTCAAATTTAAAATCTCATATTTTAAATAAAAATAAAATTTTAAATTTGAACTTAAGTACTACTTTATTATGGTAAAGTAGTTTGGACTTTTAAAAATGAAGTTTTTAAAATATGAGTAAGATTTGAAGTTTTATTTAAATTTGAAAATTTTAAACTTCAGTTTTTAAATTTTCAAGAAGGTTTAAATTTGAAGTTTTAAACTAAATGTAAATTGAAGTTATTAAAATTTTGAAATGAATTTAACTTTAAAATTTTTATAGCACTTGTTTGTTTGTTTTGCAAATTAAAAAGTTTTAAATTGTCTAAAACTTTGACAAATTAAAATTGTTCTTATTTTAAAACTTGTTTTTAAAATGAAAATTTAAAGGTAATTTCAAAAGTACTTTGTTTCAAACAAATTTGTTTTAAACATAATTTAGAAATGATTTTATCATAAATTTAAGTTAAAGAGTAATGTTTTAGAATTAATTTAATTGATAAGGTAATTAAGATTAATTAATTAATTTAATTAATTAATTAAATTTGGAATAATTAAAATTAATTACTGATTAATCAATTTATAATTAAAATCATTAATTAGATTTTTAAATTAATGATTAATGAATTATTAATTATGTAATTAAGTTTTAAATCAAGGTTAATTTATTAAATAATTAGACTTTTATTGGTGGATAATTAAAGATAATATAAATTGTAATTATCTAAGTTAATTACTTAATATAAAAAATTAGAGAATGGTTAATGAAGGTCATTAACCGGATTATTTATTAATTAATTAATATGGTTAATTTTAATAATTAATTAGATTAATTAATTTAATAATAATCATTGTGAATGGTTGAGTGTAATTACTTTATGAAGTAATTTAGAAATTATTTAATTAATGTAATTAATTTAGTTAAATATGATTGTTTATTTTAATTAATTAAGTTTAATTAATTTTAAGCACTTGGGTTTTATAAATAATTACTTTGTGTAATTAATGATTTGGAAATTACTTAGTCAAGTAATTGATTAATAATTACAGGTTGTAATTAAGTGGAGATGTTTAAGAATGAGGTAATTTGGATTAGTTATTTAGTAATTAATCAAGGAATTAATTAAGAAATTAATTATGGAATAATTAATTTGGTTTAATAAAGTAATTAAGTTAGTTAATTACTGAATGTAATTAATTTGGAGATTAATAATTTTGAGTTAATTACTTAGGGTAATTAATTTAGGAAGATAATTTATTTAAATATAATTAAGGATCATTAATTATTATAATTAATGATGTAATTAAAGATGATTAATTAATCAAAGATAAATAATCAAAGATAATTAATTAATGTAATTAATTAAGGATTAATGTAATTAATTATGATTAAGTAATTAATTGAAGTAATTAAAGTTTAATTACTGTTGGTTGAGGATAATTAATTTGTGAAATTAATTAAGGATAATTACATGAATGTAATTAAGGGTAATTAATCAAGGGTGATTAATTAAGGTGATTAATAATGAATGATTAATTGATTGTAATCAATTAAATGGTTGAGTAAGCAAGATATATTTTGATGAAGTTATTAATTTAATTTATTTTAAATTAATTAAAGTTGGAATAATTAATTTAATTCATTTTAAATTAATTAGAGATTGGAGATAGTTAATTTAATTCATTTTAAATTAATTATATTGAAATGAGTAAATCTTTGCTTGCGTATGAATGTATGACATTGATTGTCTTGGATGCTTTGTGATCTCAGTAATGAGATAAGTAAGGTTGTGTGATATGAATGCTTGGTTGCATTATGATGATAACTTAGATTATCTATTGTGATGGTGATATATGGATTATCTATTTTGATATTGATAATGTGGATTACCTGTTATGTGATAATGTTGATTATCAATTGTGATTTGTGAGTTATCGATCTGTGTGTATATAGATACTATATTGAATTGTTTTAAACTTTAAAACAACTTGGACCTAAAAGACACGCTTTGGATTTCGATGAGACCGGGATCGGGTTTCCATATTTGGATATCCAAAAACCACATCGATTCCAATTAACGTTAGGTCACGAATCAAAGTAGAGCTTTGTGAAGACTCGAGGTGTAAGGACTATACGTTAGTACAACTCTGTGGGTGATTCCGTAATGAGTTGATGGGATAGTACTTATAGGTTCGAGATGATGATTTAGAGTGCAAGGGTTATTGTCGTTAACTCTGAGGGTGATTCCAAAATGAGTGTGACGAGATAATGCCTTCGGTTTCGTTCGAACCCGGAACGAACTTGTATGGATTGAATGCTTTCAGAACATCGTTAGGTGGACGCTGAGCATTTTAAGTAATGTGTTCACTAAAGGTAATCGCAACCTCAAGCCTCATCAACCGGGAATGGCTAAAACAGGGTAGGTGCAGCAAGGCTTCGTGGGTAGCCCCCACTGGAGAGCAAGATTTACCCCTGTCTAGAGGTCCCTTTATATTCGGGTGTGTGGATGGTTGCTAGCTACAACCATGGGGTTGTCTTGTTCGGAACTGCTCAGTAAGGAATGGGTCTGGCCTTGTGTTGCAGGGGAGCGGGCGTACTCCTCGGTACGTTGATCTAGGCCACGTACTGTGACGGGTGGTACCCCAGTAGCCCTGCCATTATATGGAATCCAAAATCCAATAAGTACCAACGGTTTTGATTGTATTACCCACTTTTATGGCTAGTAGCTGGAATTTAATAGATGTAACAATTTCGGCTATTTCATATTTATTTGAAAACCCTAGACCTATTATAATATCATCAGATTTCCTATCAAATGTTTTTGTTAGCGTGAGGTAAAAACTTTTCCATGTTTATGTGTGGGAAGTCTTACGTGATACCTTTCTTTTCAAAAGGTTTTTAAAAGTTAAGCAACTTTGACCTGTTACTCACACCAGACCCATGTCTGACCCGGAGTTATTTTCTGTTTTTCTTTAACTCTTGGGTACTCAAATTTTTATGAGTAGCCAAGGGATTCAGGTTAGCTTTGACGAATTATGGAGGAGCAATGGAGCAGGAGGTTTCTGCGTGTAGATATATATATATATAGTTTTCCGCTGTGTAGTTTTCTCAGTTTTTTTCTTGTACTATATTGAGTTGTATAACTAGACATGTGTTTATAAGTTTCTAGTATGTGTTGTTTAGTTGTGTATCTCTAATGTATATGATACTATGTAATGTATTATGTTATTGATATAATTTATTCGTTCCGCTGTTTAGATTCTGATGTTGTTTCTTTCTTCTCTTCTTTCTTTTCTCTTTTCTATCCCTTTCTTTGTTAAAAATGATGCGATTTTCTATGGTAAGAAAGTCGGGTTGTTTCATAGTTGCTAGGGATATAAGCAAAGACATCGAGTAGATTATTTTGATACATATGCTCCAGTTGCTCGCATATCTTCTATACGCTGCTTAATAACACTTGCATCAATTCATAAATTGGTCATACATCAAATGGATGTAAAGACTGTGTTTCTAAATGGATATTTAGAAGAAGAGATATATATGGAACAATCTGAAGGTTTCGAAACCCTAGGTCAAGAAAAGGTGCGCAATTCGTAAAGTCTCTTTATGGTCTGAAGCAAGCTCGCATGCAATGGCATGAGAAGTTTGATAAAATAGCATTGTCATATGGATTTATTGTTAATGATGCTGATGAATGTATTATAGCAAATCGAACAACAACGATTATGTTATAATATGTTTATACGTTGACGACATGCTAATATTTGGTTCCAATATATCCTATGTGAATGAAACTAAGAAGTTTCTATCTTCTAAATTGGATATGAAAGATCTAGGAGAAGCTGACGTAATTCTAGGAATTAAAATTATTAGGAAAGAGGGGGAGTTGTTGCTAACACAATCTCATTACATCAAGAAGTTCCTCCGAAAGTATGGTCATTATAAAGACAAACCAGCACCTACTCCTTTAGATCCTAGTATTAAATTAGAAAAGAATACTGGACGTACCATATCTCAACTTGAGTATTCCAGTATTATTGGAAGTCTTATGTATGCTATGCATTGCACTAGACTAGACATAGCACACGCTATAAGAATGTTATGTCGATTTACGAGTAATTTATGTTTCGAACATTGGAAAGCTATTTCCAAAGTTTTGGCTTATTTGAAAGGAATCGTTACCTATGGTTTATCTTATAAAGGATATCCTTCTATAGTTGAAGGATATAGTGATGCAACCAAGAAAAATGTAGAATCAAAATCAAAGTCAACGTATGAATGGTTCTTTACATTAGGAGGCGCTGCTGTGTCTTGGATTTCCAAGAAACAAACCTATATATATGACTACATCCCATTATGGAAGAAGCCATCTCCAGCAATCTTGATTAACTGGTATAATCAGGCTATAATATACATTGTCTCTAATAAGACATATAATGGGAAGTATTAGACATGTGAGTCCAAGGCGTCAAATGATAAGACAATTACTCAAAAGTGGAGTAATAACTATTGATTACATCGAAACAAAGAAAAACTTGGCTGACCTACTCACAAAAAGTCTTCCAAAGGCAATGGTTTCTATAAATCAAAGGAAATGGGACTAAGGTCTATGAACGAAGGTTTATCATCCTCAACAGAAACCTAACTTATGTTTTAAAAAGGATAGACAAAGTTCAGTGGGTACCAACAAGTTAAGAGAATGATTATGGAACACTAAATCAATAATCCCATAATATTTAGTGTTGGATTCTACAAGAACAAAGGATGGATAATATATCCTTAATATGTGTAGTTACCTTAAAAAGGTGTATCGTAGAAACACCTTAAGAGACTTACCTATATGAGTATGGAAATCGGGCCATTTCCTAAGAAAGTAAGACTGCTTTCTAAAGTAGACTCATGAACTCAGGATTTAAGCACATGGCCATTAATGTGCTGGGCATACAGATCACTCTATATATGGAAACATGTATGCGTGACTATTCCGGTACTATCACTAGGGTACTTGGTTTAAGATACGTTCACCATAGACCTTGAAAGAACTTTGAATAGTTTACACTAAGTAAAGGTTCAAATCCAAAAGATACCTATCATTTATGCATTGGTTACCACGATGATGCAAAACTTGATCTTGGAACTACATTGGCTTGATCCCACTTGTGTATGTAGGTAGTCACTCTAGTGAAGCAACCGTCTACTTTATTTATTTCAGTTATTTTGAAAATGGAGGGAAATTGTTGGAAATTTTCAAAATAGTTTTGGGATTGAGTTTGTTTTTGAAGAGGGATGAAGTGGAAGAAGGAAGAAGAGGGGACAAATAGTCCCACATTTAGAAAACTAGGAGTATGTATTGATTTATATATGCATTTCTCTAAGGAAGGTTGGGCCTTTTGGGCACCCAAAGCTTTGCTTTGATGTGAGGAGGGAAGTTCTGCATCACCACCACATGCGCGCGCCGCCGCCGCCGTCTGACCGACCAGACCGGGTTCGGGTCTAAAATGACGAACTAATTTTTGTTAGCAGGCCGGATCTAGAATTTGAGTTTGAACTAATATTTTTAGTGGGTTATCTGAATGAAGAGACGCGATCGTTTAGTAGCAGTTTTTAACCGTTGTGAAAAGGCGCGACCGTTTGTAACGGTTTTGGACTGTTGGAAAGGATGTGACGCTTGATGAATGGACAATTCCTCACTACTATAAATAGTGACGCCCAGGAACCATCATAAAATAGCAATCTCCTTTCTTGAAACCTCCTTCTTATTTATCCAGATCTGCGACGCCCAGAAAGTGTTGTAGAACACTGCCTTACCACCACAGTTTGCGACGCCTGTAAGGTGTTCAGGCGTCGCAAACGCAGAAATGTTGCAGGTCGTTTTTCTTCTTCTTCTTCGTTCTATTCTCTACTAAATTGCATCATCAAAAAATTTGAGTGTTCTTGGTCGGATCAAAATCGTACAAATTTTGAATCCGATTATGCTATTTCAAGGCTTCATTGAATCGTGAAGTCGATAGTTCAATAACCCGTTTGTGTCTATTGGGTTGAATTGTTGTCTAAAAGAATCTACACAGTAGATCCTTAAAGTCAGAGGTACAGCAGTTATAATCTTCATCTTGCTCGATTCATCGATATAAATATTCAACATTAATTCAGCAGCTTGAACAACATCCATCAATGGTTGCACATCTTTACTTGATAATTCTTTCCTTCCTTGCCTCTCCAAAGGCATCATCATACAATTAAAATCTCCATTAACTAACCGAGGCTCAGAAGTTTTTAAAGAAGGAAGATTGTCAACAAAAGATTTCCTATGAACTAAAATATTGCCATCATAGACAAAAGTGCAGTAAAAGGGGAAACGAATGAAGGTAGTCTTGCAGTGGATAAATTGTCTCTCATAAAGGATATTAGATAGAGAGCATATATTTGGGTTCGAAAGCACAATTGACCTACTATAAGTGACCATAGAAAGATTATGATCCTACGGAAGGAAGAAGCAATAAATTTATGAGCAAGAATAGTGAGGTTATAGTTTAGCTTAGTTTTATCTATGCACGTTGATTAAATATTTTCTCTATGGATAAGATTCTTAAACTCCACTTGCTTTAAAGAGAGGTGGGCTCCTCTTATATTCCAATAGCAGATTTTATCAGATTTTATCTACCATCAGGAACCTTTTCTTTAGATCTAAGTTTCTACAACCTAATTGATAATGGGGAGTAAGCCTTGGAAGGAATAATAATAAGACTTTTAGCCGGAACCAAATTGTCCATACTATATTGAACACTTTTGTCTAAATCAATATAAGTGTTCATATCATTTGAAGCTAGATATTCTTGAGAAGAGTTAATTTGCTTTGAAGGAATATTAAGTATCTCATTGGTCAATTCCATAGAATAATCAGAAACTTGCTTATCAGAAAAGAAAAATTCTAATGTATTAGGAGTTTGGGATCAATTTATATGAAGATCCCGATCAAGCCCCATCAAACCATGTAAGGGTGAAGTAATATGGATACACTGGTCTACTGCCATATCTAAGTCAACAGACTTCAATTCCTCATTAGATCCTTTGTCCTCAATAATTATATCACTGATACTAGGAGCATTATTGACTTCGAGTATATTATCATTGTCTTCATTTATGTGATCATTAAGCTCAACCAAGATGTCACTATCTTTAGATACCAGTACATCAAAGGCGTTCTTGCACACTGTATCATCTTCAACATCCTCTTCGTCCAGTTCCTCAATGACTAGAGATTTCTTGTTCTTATGTTTCACTTTCACCCATTTTCTGTTTGGCTTATTTGCTGGAACTTGCAATGGGGTGCCATGAAAAACACCTTGTACTTTCCTAATATTATGAGTAACAAGTTGAGTCACAACTGATTTATTAGTACTTTTACCTGCATTGGATTTGCATACAGCTTCCAAATGTCCAAACACATTACAAACAGTACATATATCTGGTTTCTAGGCATAGGAAACATACACTAACACACCTTTCTTAGTGACAAAATCTACAACAAATTCAAACTTGTTAGATAGAAATTTATCAAGGACTACTTCAACCAGAGCTCTTTCATACACAAACCTTTCTTTCCTTTCTATAGATTTATCAAATAAAATTAGTTTTCCAATCTCATTGCATATCTAGTTAATTCACCAATATATAGAGCTAATATTTGCCGACTGGACCCAAACTGGAACATATTGGATACTGGCTTGAGGAGTAATAATTCTAGCATCCCATTTTGTGTTAAAATTTAGAGACACTAGGGATCTGTAGAGGTCGAAGGTAGCTTCGTAACAGAGAAAACGGTTCGCAAATCGGAGTTTGGCTAAGGAAAATGGTGAAGTGGCTAGAATTGGCAGAGGTTAGACGTCTAACGAAAAGGGTCAGACGTCTAAGTCGGTGCAAATCGCATCCAGAGACCTTAGTCACACGTCTGACCAAATGGTCAGACGTCTGAGCTGAAGGTAAACTTTTCCCAGAAACTAAAGTCTAACCTTTTTGGTCGGATGTCTGAGACAACTACCGCCTATTTTTTCATGTGTGGACTTAGCATGAAGATTTGTGATATCTGCTGCGGTAATTTTGGAACATTGCCTAGGGTTTCTATTCTCCTATATAAGCTAGCTTTAGGATCTAGATCTATGTGTGCAAGCAACTACAAGAGATTAGCCCCCGCCAAATAGGGTTTATCAAAACCTAATTTTCTTCAATTCTCATCTCTACAAATCAATTTTTAATTAGAATTTTGATCATTATATTCAATCTCTTATGCACTTCTCATCAATATTAACAAAAGCTCTCTCTTAAAGTGGATGTACACTAACACAACGTTAGTGGAACCACCATAAATCACTGTGTGATTTATTTTTCATTATTGCTTTGATTTTTGAATTGCTTGTTTGGGATTGTGATTCATTTTGGATTGGTTGAGATCGAAATTGAGTCATTGATTGGTTTTTTTTACACTTCTTACCATGATCCCGTCTTCCGCTGTGCTTGTTGAATTTCGATAGTGGTCTCGAGTTGGAATCCCGCCCCAACATTTGGTATTAGAGCTTTAGTGTTGGTAGGTGGTTGTAGAAATGCCTGAATTAAGTAGTAACTCAAGTAGTTCCTCAATGGGTAATCTAAGTGGTGTTTCTCCTTATGTACATGATTCATACGCAACTTCAGGATCACAAGTGGTAATGACAAGTTGTATGGCGATAATGATTTTGAAAAATGGCAATGGAAGATGAAAGCGGTTCTAAGGAGGAATAGGGTGCACCGGGTAGTGCTTGACACACAATTGTTGCCAGCGGACATCTCGGACATTGAGAGAGAGGAGATGGAAAAGAGGGCAATCACTCCACTTCAACTTGCTATGGGAGAGAATGTTATCTCTAAAATTAGTGGTGAGACAACCACTAAGGGTATTTGTTACAAGTTGGAGGACTTGTATATGAAGAAGTCGTTGACAAATCATTTGATCTTATTGCAAACGTTCTTCACCTTTAAGATGAAGGAAGTTACTTCGCTAAAGGCACACTTGAACACTTTTGATGATTTTCTAATGAAGATGAAGGCAGTAGATTTAAAGATTGAGGAAGAGAAAAAGGCGATGATAATGTTGTGTTCGTTGCCAGATCGCTATACAGGTTTCTCAAATAGTTTGATATATAGCCGGGATACATTGAATCTTGATGATGTCAAGACGGGTCTTCTTAGCAAGAAGTTGCGAGATCAAATGAAGGAGTTAGGTGATGGAAGTAGTGGTGCTAGTAGTGACCATGGTTTATTTGTGGACAAAGAGAGGTATGTGAAGAAGGAGAACCGAAAGCGTTCTGAATCAAGGAACCCTGGTTGGAGAGGAAAGTCGAAGGAAAGAAAAAGCTAGTGCTATATATTTAGGAAGCCCAGTCATTGGAAGAATGAGTGTCCAGACAAGGAGAAGGCAAAGAAGGAAGTAGCATCTTCATTAGTAGTGGAGAGTGGAGTTGGTGAGAGAGATATAGATGTTTTGTCGACGGTAGCATAGGATGTTTCGGGTAGTAATTGGGTGCTCGATTCGGGGGCGTCTTATCATATGACGCCAAATAAGAATTTTTTTCTTCTTACATCGACAAAGAAGGAAATTCAATTGTTATGGGAAATGGTGCTATTTGTAAGTCGAAAGGCATTGGGTCCGTGCAAATTTGGATGTTTGATGGAGTGGTTCATAATCTCACTAATGTGTGCTATGTTACGGGACTTAGGAAGTCCATTATCTCTTTGGGGCAGCTGGATTCTTTAGGTTGTAAGATCACTATTGAGTGTGATAGCTTGTGGGTTTCGAAGGGGGTGCTTGTGTGATAAAGGGTGCAAGGACTCATGGTATTTGTTTGCTTCAAGGAGTGACTGTAGAAGGTGAAACTTGCATAGGAGTTTATAGTTCTCGTGGCTTGGATGCGACTAGGTTGTGGAATTTGAGGTTAGGTCATGTTTCAGAGATGAGTTTAGATGTTCTTTGAAAAAGAGAGGTGATCGATGGAGAAAGTTTCAACAAGTTAGAGTTATGCGAAGAATGCGTCATGGAGAAGCAAATTAAAGTTTCATTCGGTGAGGAAAAGCATAATTCGGGAAGGGTTCTTGAGTATGTTCACACGAATGTTTGGGACCTGCACCTGTAGCTTCTTTAGATAGAGCTCGCTATTATATTTCCTTTATAGATGACTTCTCACAGAAAGTTTGGATGTATGTAATGAAGGTCAAATCAGAGGCATTTGCAAAGTTCAAAGCATAGAAGGCTCTTGTTGAGAATGAAAGTCGCAAGTCATTGAAGGTTGTAAGGTTTAACAATGGCAGAGAGTATGTTTTCGGAGAATTTTTGGAGTTTTGCAAGCATCATGATATTCAGAGGCTTTTTACTACACCTAGAGATCCGTAGTCAAATGGTGTTGCAGAAAGGATGAATCGTATTCTGCTAGAGAAAGTTCGATGCTTGAGATTGACATCGGGTTTGGCGAAGGGATTTTGGGCTGAAGCTTTGTCAACCGCAGTGCATATTATTAATAGAATTCCATGCTCAGCTATTGGTAACCAAATTCCGGAGGAAGTGTGGAAGGGAAAGAGCATTGACTTGAGTTATCTTCATGTGTTTCGCAGTCCTATTTATATGCATGATCCGAGAAATAATAAGCTTAAACCTAGAGCTTTCAAGGGGATTTTACTTGGCTATACAGACGGAGTAAAAGGCTATCGAATTTGAAATCCAGAAACGAAGATGGTAATGAATTCTTGTCATGTTACTTTTGATGAGTCGCGATGTTCAAGGAGAATATGAGCACATCAGATGTTCTGGAATTGGTTCATGGTGAATCAAAGGAGAAGGAAATTATTTCCACATTTTGTCCAAGGAGTAGAGAGAGTAGAGTAGTTGGAGTTGCTTGCGAGGAAGTAGCGGTTGATGTTACATCACATAATCTACAGGTTTCCTCTAGTAGTGTTGGTGATGTACATGATTCTAGAGAAGACTCGATTCAAGATGGAGCCGAAGGGAGTTTAGGTGATGTATTTCTACTTGGGTTGGTCGTCATACTATAAGACCACCCGAAAGATATGGTGATTCGAACTATCTTAGCTTTTGTGATGATTTGGACTATGCTCTTCATGTAGTTCAAGATGAGCCGATGGACCTTGATGATGTCATAAAGTCGAGTGATAGCTCGAAATGGATTTATGCCATGGAGGAAGAGATGCAATCATTTTTGAAGAATCAAACTTGGGATTTGGTTCCACTTCCTAAAGGAAACCATGCTATTGGGTGCAAATGCATATACAAGGTGTAGGACGATGGGACATACAAAGCTAGGCTAGTGGCTAAGGGGCTTGCACAAAGGAAGGAAAGGAGTATGATGAGATATTTGCACCGATTGTGCGCCATACTTCGATCCGGATATTACTTGCTATAGTTGCTATTCGCAACTTGGAGTTGGAGAAACTTGATGTGAAAACCACCTTCTTGCATGGTGACTTGGATGAAGACATCTACATGGAGCAACCAAAATGTTTTTTTGTAGATGGTAAGTGAAATTGGGTTTGCAAATTGAAGAAATCACTATATGGTCTCAAGCAATCACCTAGACAATAGTACAAGAGCTTTGATCATTTTATGCTTGAAAATTATTTTGATAGAAGCATCATGGATGCTTGTGTTTATTTCAAGAAGTTGAAAAATGATTATTGGGTGTATTTACTCTTGTATGTGGATGACATGCTCATTTCTTCTAAGGATAAGAATGAAATCAACAAGCTAAAACTGAGTTTGAAATCGATGTTCGAAATGAAAGATCTTGGAGAAGCAAGAAGTATATTAGGCATGGAAATTGTAAGGGATTAAAAGCATTTTGAGTTGAAACTAACTCAAAAGATGTATATTGAGAAAGTGCTTTGCCGGTTTAGCATGGAGAATGCAAATGCATCAAATACACCTTTACCTTTGCATATGAAGCTTTCGAGTAAAGGATCACTTATCTTGGAGGAAGACAAGGCTTATATAGCAAAGCTGCCATATGTTAGTGCGGTTGGAAGTCTAATGTATGCTATGGTGTGTATAAGGCCCGATATTGCAAATGCCGTCGGGATGGTTAGTTGATATATGGCTAATCCTGGGAAATCGCATTGGGAAGCTGTGAAGCATATATTGAGATACCTTAGAGGCACATCATCTTATGGTATTGTATTTAGCAGAGTAAGGCGATGGATTGCAAGTTGGTTGGTTATTGTGATTCGGACTACACCGGTGATAGGATTGAAGAAAATCAACTTTCGGATATATCTTCACACATAGGGGTACAGCCATAAGTTGGAGATCTAGATTGCAGACCTTAGTTGCTTTATCCACAACGGAGGCGGAGTTGATAGCCGCGGTGGACGCAGCAAAGGAGACGCTCTATTTGAAGCGATTGTTGTGTGACTTGGGATTCGAGCATGATAGTACTGATGTTCGATGTGATAGCCAGAATGTTATTCACTTGGTAGAGAATTTGGTGTTTAGCTCGCGGACTAAGCACATTGTGGTGAGAGAGTCATTTCTAGTGGTCATGGATGAAGATAAGCTAGTATATCTTCGGAAAGTGCACATAAAGGATAATGCGGCAGACATGTTCACCAAGGCATCGCCGATTGGGAATTTCGAGCACTGCTTGGACTTAATTCGCTTGGAGAAGTGCTAGGTGCCATGGGGTGGCATGGTTAAGGGAGGAGCTTGGTGGTACACGAGGAAGAGTATCAGTGAGAGTTGAGGTCTATCTTCTTGGTAAGTGCTAGTCTTTGGTGCGATAGCGTAGGATTTGGATGTTTTCAACATTTCATTAGCAGGCGAGGGCATTTCCTGAGCTTGTTGGTGGAGTGCAATGGCGGTGGCTTTGCCGAAGCTCATTCGAAAAGCATTCATGTTTGGTTGAAGACAGAAGAAGTGATAGTTGGTGCTATCGGTTGTCATTGATGGTATGGTACCATTGGAGTTGGAGATGGATATAGTGTTGAGGTGGAATGTTAAATTTTGGTGACATTATATGATCTATAGAGGTCGGAAGTAGTTTCATAATGGAGAAAACGGTTCACAAATCGAAGTTCGGAAGTGGAAGTTATAAGGGAAATGGTAAAGTGGGCAGAATTGAAAGAGGTCAGAGTCTGACCAAAAGGGTCAGACGTCTGAGTCCGTGCAAATCACATCCAAAGACCTTAGTCAGACGTCTGAGCTAAAGTAAAATTTTTCCAGAGACTAACATCAGACGTCTGACCTTTTTGGTCAGACGTCTGAGATGACTACCGCCTGTTTTTTCACGTGTGGACTTGGCGTCAATATTTGTGATATCTACAGGGGTAATTTCAGAACATTGCCTAAGGTTTCTATTCTCCTATATAAGCTAGCTTCAGGATCCAGATCTGTGTGTGTAAGCAACTGCAAGAGATTAGCCTCCACCAATTAGGGTTTATCGAACCTAATTTTCTTCAATTCTCTTCTCCACAAATCAACTTCTAATTAGAATTTTGATCGTTGTATTCAATCTCTTGTACTCTTCTCATTAATATTAATAAAAGCTCTATCTTAAAGTGGATGTACGCTACTATAACGTTAGTGGAACCACTATAAATCGCTGTGTGATTTATTTTTCATTATTGCTTTGATTTTTGAATTGCTTATTTAGGATTGTGATTCCTTTTGGATTGGTTGAGATTGGAATTGAGTTGTTGATTGGTTGTTTTAAACTTCTTACCACGATTCCGTCTTCCACTGTGCATGTAGGGTTTCGATTTAAGTAGTCTCGAGTTGGAATCCCGCCCTAACATTTTGTAATTATGAAAACCTTCACTTTTATCACAACTGATCAGATTCCAACACCATATTCCTATCTTGTTCATTAGAAAATTCAAAGTAAAAAAGATGATTATAATATTTCATCTGATCACGTACTTTTATCTTCCTTCAAATAAGAAGCAACATTAGAGTAAGAGGGTTTTTTTTTTATCAAAAAAGAGACTGACCAGATGGTTTTGCCGGTATTAGGTATCTTCAGGGATAGCTTCTTTGGGAGGAAGAAGAGAATTTCCATGTCTTGTTAACAAAAAGAACCTAGGAACATAGTACCCAACATTCTTTGGCTTTGACTTAAATAGCAAAGTTTGGGTTAAGGTATCACGCTACAATGAAGCAGTAGAAGTATAAGTCGTAGGCATGCTTACAAATGAGAGATGAACATGAGAAGATGGAGGGAGCAGAGAAGGAGGCAATGGCAGTGTATTTGGGTGAGAAGAAGGAGAAGGTGAAGCGGATGGCGCCGATATGGTAGAAACATCAGGTGAAGTAATAAGTATGGTTCTGGAAGGAGAAGTGACCACGAGCATGACAGGAGGGGCGGCCATTTTTGAACATTTAAAAAGAGCTTAACGTGCTACTTTTTTTGAAATCATTTTGCTATTTTTTATGATGAAGCATCTTTTATTTTCCTTAAAAGCAATAATAATTCTCCCAAATTAATAATATACTTCAAAATATTTTATTATAATCTCATTACTTCAAATCTCTCCAAACATCGTATATTATCTCAAAAATTATAGTTTTCAAAAAAACTGTATAATTACTTGCAAAATCACATTTTTCTAATAAGAAAATAAGCTTTCCCATCTTAGTTTAAAAATATATTTTCCATTAATATTTATGAATTTCCCCATAAATTCATAAATAATAATTTTATCATAATTCTTCCATTAATTTCACTTAATTCATGAAATGACCATCATTTATAAACTAAAAAACGGTAGGTAATTACGTCTATCATTTATTTACCTAACCTTCTCGTATTAATCATTTTTTCAATTAATTATTTTCGAATTCAAATCAACAATTAATCATAAATAAACACCCAAAGATGCTACAATCAACAGTAAATGTAACAATCTAATGTTGAGAAGCAATTAAATAAAGTTAATAATAGTGATTTAATTAATTAAAATTAGGTTTTAAAGATTAAACAGGAATGAATTATTACGAAAGTTTAGTACTTTGAGTTTAACTTAGTAAATGAGGAATTTGATTGTTTTGAAGTATTATTGATGTTTTAAGTTTGGAATGATTTTAAAAATGAAATTAAAGATGGATTAGTATATTTATAAAGTTATGTAATGATTAATAAAAGAGTTTGGGAATTCATTATAGCAAAGAGTGAAGTTTTATTTAATTAATTACAATGGTTTTATTAAATGGGCCAAATATTGTACTTTAGGAATAATTATTTTTAAAATGAGTTAAATATATGGAAATATAATTTTGTAACAATAAAAAATGTAGGGGAGATAGTGTTATTGAGTAAATAATATTTTTAATTAGTTAATTTTTGGAGTTATTTTGATTTGGTAAAACAAATTATTTCATAGCATAATAAAAGTAGTTAAGTATATTTGCATCTTATTTCATTTTTGAGCCCATTAGAACCAAAACTCAATTAGGATATTTTTTCCATTCTCTTATTTTCTTGAAAAGCCTAGAACTTTCTTATTAGCATAAGAACTTCCTCCCCATATGTACTTTTCATTATCCTAAATCTCATTTTCCCCTTTAAAAAAATAATTAAAACTCTACCTTCTTCCAATGTAATAAAAGTAAATTGAATTAAATTCCTATAAATTTCTAAATTCAAATATAAGTATGTCAACACCATGTTACACCTTATGGTTTGAAGAAATCGAAGTTTTAATCAATATTTGGAGACTTGGATATGTACAGTAAAGGAAGAGTAGATGAAGAGGGAAAAGCAGGCTTACAAGTTAGTAGTTTTACTCATGAATCTATGTCTGATGCATGCAATTATGTGTAGATGTTTGATTGGATTGTTATATGTATGGAATGACCGTGTTTGCATTGAATTGAAGTACGAAATATAGGAAGAAGAAGATGTAGTGCCTGAAATCGATCAGTTTGATCTATTTAAGTCAACCAATTGCACGCACCGGTCGACAGCTTGTGGTACTCCTGGCACTCAACCGATGTGTGAAACCAGTTGTGTTTTAAAAAAAATTGCGTATATATATTTAAAATATAAAAATGTATATTTTTTATACTTTATGATAAAGGGGTTATTTTGAAGAATTTTTTTATATAAATATGATTTGAGTTATGTTATTATATATTTGTTAAAAGAAATGATATTTTTAATCTTAATAATTGTTTAAAATCCTATGAAATTCCAAAAAAATATGAAATAATATCTAATTAATATCTTATGGAATTTCAAAGAATATTTTATGAATATTTGAATATAATCAATAGTTTTGGAAAATATGTCTTATGGATTTGAAATTAAAAAATGGAGAAATTTATTATTATTATGTTATAATAAATGCTTTGGAATAAATTAATATAATTTTCCTATTAGTAGAACTTCTTTTCTACCTAAATTTTATGCTTGTGTGTCATAAAATCTATGTAAGGAGAAAATTAGAATAAACTGAGCTATAATACCATTTGAGATAGGGGAATTCGGTAATATTTCTCCGGTTACTTTTTGTACTTCGTATATAGAATAATATTATGTTAGTGTATTTACAAGTATTGAGTAAATGCTCAAGCAACTCAAGATTGTATAGGATGCCTGAGTTGATACTTGTTTGATTGCTCCCTGTAAGAAGATGTCACTCGACTGGGTCAAGTCTACGACATATTAAATTTATGGTGTTGTGCACTGAGAGTGAATAGGCTGTAGATATAAGTATGTCTATCTTTTGTGTGCACTTTATGATATGGGGTAAACCAGATTGGCCAGCTTCCATCCTAGCGTCCTGATTGTGGGGTCGCTTCCCGAATCCATGGCACACCTTTATGATGTATAAATGGTTGAGAACCACCGTCCTATGTCACTTAGGCCAGCAATCAGTTACCATTGGAGCACTTGTAGAGTCGTAACCATTGTATAGTGTTGTCTTACATTTTATGGATATTAGATCACGTTGGTTGCCGAGGTAACTGATGACCATAGAAGTAGTGCTGAGAGCGTGTGAGGAAAGCTCTTAGAGAAGGCTGAGAGCTATTTGTCTCCCATCTACTTATTATTAATATAAACACCACTCATTCACCTATGAGATCATTATAGAGACGATTATGAGTCGATTGGATAATTTGTTAAGACTGATGCCGATATAGTTATTTATAATGCTAAGAGCATATGAGATTATAAGTCCACATGGCTACCTACGACACTGAGAGTTGAGTAGGTTAGTAAAGGTTTGAGAGACCTTGTGATCACTCCATTGGCTGGGAGCCAAGTCGATAACTATAAGGTTTAATGTCAAGATGATCATTATGAGATTATAGCTCTCTTTGATTATTCTACTGTGTATGTTCATGTAGTTGTGTAACCCCATACACTTTGATTATGTTGCTATCGAGGATAGCTAGAGATGGTGAGAGCAAGGACTTGGACCCTGTACCTATTATTTATATGGCCATCTAAGAGATTACTATGGCTACCAAAGGCATGCCATATTTGTATGTCATGTATGTTTAATTTGTTTGTTTTTCATGTGCTTTCTTATACGTTGAGGATAACGGACCCTGGGTATGTCTACTTTACGATTATCTGAGGGATAATCTTAGGCATTAAGGAGAGCATGTCCTATATAGTTAGTTATCTTATACTTTATGATGTTTGGATACATGGATTGTTTAATCTATTTTACAATATACACTTAGTATTTAGTAAGATATGACTTTTATATGGTGATACTACTCGTCCATAATTCGGTGATGTGATGTCATATTTGTAATATATTGACTCTAGATAGTCTGACCCATATGTTATTCACATAACACTCCGGTCTATCCGAGAAATTTCAGGTTCATGGACATGTAACCAGTTTGTGGATGATGGGATTGATAAAGGATAGAGTAATATATTGTATCATTATATGTTGTTCGATTTAAGGTACGTATGAGTTATATATTGGATATGCATACATTGTATTTATTAAGAGACAGTGTGCCTTTAACTTATTTTGTCACACCCAAATTTTTCTTATTCTATATTGTATACTATCATTATTTTATCAACATTGTTTTCTTTATGATTTATGTCTTATATTGTGTTTTGTATTATCCTAGAATCACATATTTTTATTGCTTGTGGCGATACCATGTAGGAATAGCTGAGTTGATTGTTAGGTTTTGAAATTTATATCGGTGTTAGCCCAAGGGAATATTCGTGTATGTCAACCCAATATCACTTCATTCTCCGTATTACAGGATAATATTACCTAGTAATACTCTTTGATTGTTATAGAGGTAGGGCACACATTTGGTATCAGATCAGGTTTAGAACAATACGGAGTATAAGAGACACGAATCTTGGTCTCACATGAGACTTAGAGTCCCCTTTTCCATTGGCTATGTTGAGTAGTTTCCATGTAGAAAGGAATAATAGGAGTGTATGTGTGTGTGCATGTGTTACTTATATATGATGATTACTAGGGTAATCATCAAGGGTCATAATTGTATTTTATTATTATATTATATTTGTCTTTTCTATTATTCAACAATCATACTCTATATGAGATGCAGACCAAAACATGATGTTAGCTAAAATAGATGTAATTATCCGACTAATAGAGTTGGGCTTTGTTAATGAATATTAGATCAATGGTGTCTTAATATTGGAATGTTGTATTCTGAGCCTTTTAGTGATCAGAGTGCGCAGTGGAATGTGTAATGACCCGTAATTTTCGATAATTTAAATTTGTTAGTTTATTAAGATTTTGGTAAATAAATTTAGAAGGAACAAAAACTTTATAATTTAATATTAAAATGAACGCTAAAATGAAATATAGCAAGTGTAATTAAAACTAATTATTAACAATTCGAATAAATTCTAATAATGGAGTAGTGAAAGTGTTATACCTAGTTATAAATTGAACATAGGTAAATAAAAGTAAGTATTGAATTTACCAATGAAATAATATATTGATTCATAGTAATTGAATGTAAATTAAGGTAATAAAGTTAATGCAGGTCAATAAATAATTAATTTAGTGCAGTCCCAATTAATTGAAAACAATTGTAAGGTTATAATTGATTGGAATTAGTAAATAGGGAAATAAATTCAAAGTTATATTAATTAATGAAATAATACGTAAGGAATTGTAATTTGATATAATCAATGCTAGATAAGTAAGTTTAATAATTGTTGGTTGATAATAAAGTATGAATAGAATTAAATTTGGCAAATAGTGATAATTATAAATTGATTACCCATTTATTTAATTTATTGAATTAGATCTAAATCCATTGCAATTAAACGCAATTAAATACTAAGTTAATATGAACTTAGTTGATGACTATAAACCATTAGGGAAATTTGATATAATAATTTTAAATTTATCCATAAGATGATGATTGATTTAATAAAGGGATTGAGAACAAATTGAATTAATTTATTTGAAATTGAAAATATAATTTATTTGAATTCACTTAAATTAAAGGTAAACACTATAAATTTTGCAATAAATTCTTATGTGATTGATATGGGTATTTTGGTTAATGAATTAAAAGTTTATTTATAATCAGGAATGATAGAAGTAGTAAATAATTAAATTTGGATTGAAGAAGTGATTAATTAATTTAATACTATAATTGGTGACTAATTAACCTTCAATTGATATGGGAATTGGCTATAAAGGATTTTATATTTCTAAAGTAATCCAAGATGATAAAATTTGTAAATTATAGGATTTGAATTTAAGATTTGATTTTATTAATTCAATATTTATTTATTTAATTAATTTAAAAATAGCCGTTTTGGCCACTGACTCGGATTCCGGCGAAACCTGTTTCATCGGATCCGTAATGGTGAATTGTTGTAGGATTTCAAGTTTCGTAGCGATTGGACTTGCCTTTTGATCGTACGGGCTCGAAACGCCTAGAAATCAATGAATTTGAAATCAATTAAAATCAATTTGAAATAACTTGTTTTTAGCATAACTTCTTCATACGATAGAATTTGGACTTGAAACCTATTCCATTGCGTTTAAAATATTTAAAAATATCTATTTTTATATATGGATAACCCAATTTCGTTTCGAAGTCAGAACGGGCTTTTGGGCAGTATATCGTTCAATTTTCCAAATCAAATATGGTCTATCTATTCTATTTTCAGCCTTGTCTATATATACCTCGTTATAAACCCTAATTGTTCCTCATTGTCATTTGTCTATACGTACAATTCATTCTGTTCCTCCTCTTCTTCAATGGCAGAAAAAATTCTAAATTCCAAATCCAGTTGCAATTCAAAATCAATCCAAAATTTCAAACTCCACAAACTATATCATATTTTATATCATCGGAAAGCTCTCGATGAGCGCATCTCAGATCTGTGATTCGTTTTCCAATTTGAGTCATCGTTTGTTCAAAAATCAAGGACTTATTTTTGACCGTTTATTGGCGTTGGATGATCGTCATCCGATGGACGAATCAAGGGTACGGGGTTGAAGAGGGAGCTGAGCGTTGTCCATTGGTGCCTTTCGCTTGGTAGATCGACGGTCAGATGTGACGTAAGAATTCAATTAGGGGAACGATTGTTTCGGCGGCGGCCTGTGCCTCACGTCATGTTTTGGGGCGCCGGTGGTGGCTAACGATGGTCGGCATGGTAGGAGAGGCCGGTGCGATAGATGGTGTGCGTGGGCGAGGCGCCGATCGGCTGGAGTCAACGCGATTTGATGCGAGGGTTTCGTTCTATTTTGCGTGCGTTGATGTCGTCTGGGAAGAAGTTCGAGCACAGTGAAGATGACATGGCAGTGTGAGTTGTTTGTTTTTATTTTATTTTAACCTCAATTTTAATCATTCTAGTGCATGTAACTTTTACATAAGAGGTCCAATTCACGCGCAGTTTTCTCCGCTGCGATCCTATCGAAAATTTTGACATTTTGGCGTTTGTTAGGATGGATTCTGAAACTGTTCAAATTTGGGGTTTAAATTGGATTTAAATTCAATTTAAATTCAAAAGGTGAGTGTTTTAACCCACTGACAACTTCTAAAATTTCTTATGTTTGTTAAATTAATTTTTGGTGTGATTAGAAATTTATTTATGACTGTTGGGCATATTTTTAATCATCATCTCAGTTAAATTAGATTTATAGGATTAAATTGTTATTTGGTTTATTATTGCATATAACTGCCAGTTAAATTATTATTAAATTTATTATTGCATATGAACTTCCAGTTAAATTGTTAATTAATTTATTGTTGAATACAAACTGCCAGTAAATACCAATTGTTTATTGTCTGCTTATATTGATGTTATTGATTGAATTGGATGATGATTGTGATAAATGGTTGATGATTGATATTGGATGAATGGATGCTATATTTTATATTGTAATAAACTGTAAGTTGTTATGGATTTTATTTCATTCGGGATTGTGGTTTGAAATGATATATAACCGTAATTATATTTCAAATTACGGATTGAAATGATAAATATCCGTATCACTTGAACATAGGATAGAAAATTTTATACAGACACCGTGGTCTATATATAAAATATTTGAAATGATTTCTATGGTTTTGTAAATAAATATATGGTTTTATGAGATATTGATTTGGTTATTTTATAAATGTTACTTTATATATAGTTAAATTCTTGGTTTTAAGCTATGTATAAAATTGGTTTAAAGTATAAAATAAGTCAAATAATAAAGTTTGATTGCTTTATATAATATGATTAAGCATCTGTTAAATTATATTGTATATAGAGTTTATAATGACTTAAATTAAATTGAGGTTGGAAGATAAATATGAAATTAATTTGAATTGAATTATTTAAGAATTATGGTCGAAGAAAGTTTGATTTGAAATTTAAATAAAATTGAGAGTTTAAAGGGTATGAATTTTATATCTTGATTTTTGTTTAGAGTGATTTAATGAATATCAAGTTGATATAAATGAATATATCAAGTTAAATAAACTAAAAGAAGATCCAATTATTTGAAGTTAAATGATTTACTTAAATGATATTGGATTTATTAAGTAAACATTTCAAATCTAAATTATAGTAATTGAATTTGATATATATGGAATTATCAAATAATTAGTTTTGAAATGGTGGAATGTTAAAAGCTTTGAAATATAGGGAAATCGAAATGGTTTATTTGGGGGTTCAAATCTGTATTTGGAATTGATTTGTGAAATTGAAGAAGCTATTTTATTATATAAATTAATTTAATATTTAAGCCATTTAAGTGGTTTAGTATGTTTCAAAGTATGAGTTTCAAAGTATTATGATTTAAAAGTGTATACTTTAAGTGTTTTGGTATCGAAGTGTTATAACTTTGAAAGTGCTATGATTTTGGAAAAGGATATATTTGAAATAAAAATGATATTATATTGATTTGGGTTTTTATAAAAATGATATCGTATCTATTTGTTTTTAAAATGGAAATGATATCTTATTTATATAGTTTTGAAATGGATATTATCTTCCGTTTTTGAAGTATAAATTATTTTAAAATGACCACGGTGTTATAATAACATTTGTTTGTTAAAGAGACCGGGATTGGAAGTTGTAATATTCTCTGCTAACTCCGAAAACCACTTTAACAACCGTGTATGCGCTGGAGATCCCAAAATGAAGTAGGATGGCGGCGGTGTTTCCTTTGAGCTATATACGTGGACCCGACTCCCATGAGTTGGCATAAGGTGGCTGAACAGGAGCGATTCCAGGCCAGTGAGGTAACCCCTCTTATCGGACATACTCCTTCTATATTATATTCCGACTTGGAGATTCATTTGGTGACCACTTTTATTTTTGGTTTTAGGGATGTGGCTCTAGGTGGGCGGTAGCTGCACGCTATGCGTCACCAACAGTCCGGATAGCAATTGGTATATTTACCCTGGCATTGCCTAGTTGTGCCATGTCACCTACCCTATCGTGCCTTGTACGAGTTTGATTTTCTCCCGTAGCCCGTGTGATATCCTCTGGTGGCTTCCTGATCAGGAGGGACCTGTGAGAAATGTGGATTAAGGATCTTAAGGCTAAGGATAAACACTAGAGGGGGGTGAATAGTGTTTTAGAGAATTGTTAAATCTTTTTGAGTTTTTGTTAATTTAAACATAAATGTATGCAATATTCATACACAGATATGATCACAGAATCAAACACAAATGCAAATATAAAGTAAAAGCAGTAAAGGAAAGAACACACCAGATTTTATACTGGTTTGGAGTTACCCTACATCCAGTCCCACACACAAGTACGGATTTCCTTTCAAAAACAATCTTTACAATTACACCCTCGATTTCAAGGCTACGAGGTACACCCTCCAGAATCACAATCCTCTGGGCAGAGATACTTGACTTCCCAGGCAACAAGTTCACCCAATTGATTTTCCAAGGCTACAATCACACCTCATCTGCTTGATTGATTTTCAAGGCTACAATCATACCTTTTCTTGCTGTGTTGATTGCAAAAAGCATATAACTCTGAATAGCACTGTGGATCTTGTTGAGATAGTGATAGAGAATCAAACCAGAGATAATCTAGTTAGATTCAATGTTGATTTGGGCAGAGTAATGATAAGAATTTGGATATAGAAATGTGGAAGAAGAAAAGAAGTGAAAAACAAGAAAAACTTCATTAAAATTTGTTGAAACTAACCCCTATTTATAGAAAAACAACAGCTATGTCCATTCGTAAAGAGTTATGATGAATAGGCACTTCTTTTGAAATTTAAATTTGAACTCAATTGACACCATGTCGACATGGGGTACTTGAGTATGTCGACATCCTAAAGGGATTTTTGGTGTTTTGATTTTCTTTGAAAATAGCCTTTATTTTATATTAAAACTATTTTAAACTTTATAAATATACTTGACTATATTTAAAATACATAAGTAAGTATAAAGAATAATATATACAATGTTTTACAATAATTTTATATTTAAAATCTAAGTATAAATATTAAAAGTTAAATATATTATATTTAAAAGATAGTTTAAAAACAAGGATAATTTGATTTTGAAATTAAAGATTATTTTGAGGCTAAAAGTATTTGAAATCAGGATAGATGGTTTTTGATGCTTTTAAAAGGAAGGTTTTGAAATCATTTTGAAAACAAGATACAATTTTGAAAAAATAATTTTGAATAACAAGTTAGCGGATACAAAACAATGTTCCACTAGATTTTTCATAGGTTCCATCCTACATAGGGTTCCATCCCTTTAACGGGCTCGAAGTAGATTCCATTCCACGAATAAATTGGATTTTGAGATGGAAGTGCTTTTCTATGAGTTTTAACAAAATTTCTAATTAAAATAATAATAAATTACTTGAACTCTTGATAATCTTGATACTCATGAGTCTTCAATCTTGATATCTTGAATCTCCATACTGTACAGTCTTCATTCTTGTTACCTGCATGGTTAAATCCTGCATATACATATATATCTAAACTTATACTGTTAGTATTTATATTTTATAATCTATTCTAAGGTTGTTGTCATCAAAATCATCATCTTACGGACTAACAATCTCCCCCTTCTTGATGATGACAACCTTTTTTTATAAAATATTACTTCTATCCTAATAACTCCCCCTTAATCTATGCCTAACTATTCTATTTTGTACTTATCCCCCTTTGTCATCAACAAAAAAACTAACTCTAAACTATATAACTCCCCCTCATTCTTAGACTAAAATACCTTCATTAATAAACTTATACAATGGAATATTGAATTGATAGTCACAATAATGAATCAAAGATTATATACATGTTAATGTATAATTATACATGTTTTGTAAAACAAACATCAATCCACACTAAATATTAATCAAATTCAAACTAAGCCAAAGCAAATGAAATCAAATCAATCAAGGCAAACTATTCAAACAAAGAAACCAAATAAAATTAAACGTTATGTGGAACTTCCACCCATCATTCTTCTCCAAAGATAGGGTCTGCCTTAATAGCATCCCAATTTTCATTGTCGTTGGTGAGAGAGACTGGAGGATGTGCTTCGTTCTCATCCTTGTGTAGGGAGGATATCATCCATCGTATTGCATCGAAAAGCCCTTCTTGCTCCTTGATCATCTGCATTTGACTCAATTCTAAGTGTCGCTGGTTACGAAGAATGAACGAGAGAATATTCTTGAACGAATTAAGAGTTTCTTCAAGATTTTCAGACAAGTTATGAATTGGATTAGCCATATTTGGATTTGTGAGAAGAATGAGAGATAGAGCAGATAAGAAATAGTTTTCAGTGATGAATTCTAGAAGAAATAGGTATTTATAGGTGTAGAAATTCGTTTGAAATGAATAGAAATATGGTAAATATTCAAATTTCAAATTCAAAATGAATTGTCATTTCTGACCAGCACATGTCGACATGGTTATAGGGGGTATGTCGACATGGTGTAGTGAAATTTGATGATTTATTTTGATTTTGTGAATAATTGTGTATATATAGATATTTATATAATATACTAACATTTATTTTGGAGATAAGAGAACCTAGATAACAGAAAGAAATTTCATTTCATTTCATACTAAAACGATACAACGATTAATCTTAAAGAACTACACGAACATTCAAATCAAAATAAACTAAAACAAATACAACAAGATACGAAAAGGTAGAACTAGTTAGAGGATGATGATGATGATGATGAAGAAAGTCCGAATTTCTTGCCGACTTTGAAAATGAACTTGTTCATCTTGGATGAAATTTTGTCCAACTTCTTACTAACGGATCATTTAAGAATCCGTTGATTCTCAAAATCGTCTTTTGGTTTTTGAGAAGGGTTTTGTCGGATGGATTAGGAGGATAGTCGATGCTTTCCAAAGAGGTTTCACATTCATCTTCTTCTTCAATTTCCATTTCATCCCCTTCTTTTTTTTCTTCTTCCTCTTCCTCTTCTTCCATTTCCTCATGAGCCAAACGCTCTTCCTTTTCGGCAAGAGTCTCATAAGGTTGAAAAACAAATGGAATTTTCATAAGCGAAATGTTGGAATGATTGAAAACTTTTCTAGAAACAAATTCTTCGCCTTTGAAATCCACTCCAAAATAGTTAAAAATCCAAGTGAGATAAATTCCATGATACAAAGTATTCTTACCCATTTCAAGATTTTTGAGACGAAGTTCATCCAAAATAACTTGCGCCCAATTTATGTCATAATATCCAAAAATAGCAAAAAGTGCTTTGCAAACTTTTGAAGTAGGATTGTTAAAATTCCCCGATCTTGGGGTCAAAGTATGTTGCAAAAGAAGATTGACAATTCTTGCTTTCGGTCGAAAATTTCGATTTTTGAATTCAAAATTATCATTCCCTTCGAAAATGTGATGAAATGTCTCACGATCATTTTCATCGATTATAAAACTAGAGAGATCCATTCCCATACTCTTGCAATTGAGAATGGTACCCAAAAGATCACAATTTAAAACAATTCTAATACCTTTGACACTACTCCAAATTTCATCCTCATTTCCATCATAAATTCCACGGTTTAAATTAGCATAGAAAATTTTGACAAGATTTGGATAGCAAACAAAATCATTTTGAGAAGCGTCAACAAGACTAAGAATTTGATTGTTTGCAAAAAGAGAATCAATTTCTAAGAAGAAAATTTTTGAAAGATAGCAAACTTTCCGGGATGGACTTTGGCATAATTAGCATAATTGATGTATGCTTTTATTGCCTCCAGATCATTGAAGAGTTGCTCTTTTATGTTTTTGGAAATTCTCATGGTGGAGGGGTTGCTAGAAGAAGCCATTAAAGTAGAGAGTAGAGAGCTTGAAGTTTTGAAGATAGAGTTTGAATTTGAAAATGAGAGTGAAAAGATATGATAAAAGATAGTGAATAAATAGATTCTCAAATGATATGTTCTCTGGTCAAAAGTTAGCTTTTCAAAGAATTGAATGAAGTGAAAAGGTAGGGGAAAATTCAAACATTTGAATTCAAATTTTGAGATTCAAATTCTCGTACCCAAGTTGACATCATGGTAGGGACCATGTCGACATGTGCCAGTGAATTTTTGTGATTCATTTTTCCTAAGTTCTCTAATAAATATATATATACTTTATTATTTTCAATGTCTATATATTTCTGAAATATTATTGGACTTATAGTATATTTCATAAAGTATTATTATACTATTAAAAATAATAAAAAATAATAAAATAATAATAAAAATAGAAAATAAATTTTAAAATTCAAACAACACACCAATTCAAAATCAATCAATCAAGCAATTAAGCATCTAATTCTAAGCAAGCAATTTCAACCAATTATATTGTAAATGTGTACCTTTTTCTAAGTCCATTTCTCTGAATTCGTTGGAGTCGTGAACTGCCGTGAAACACAAATTTGAATTATCTGTTTTCTGATCATCATCACTTGAGGATGAGTATGAATCATCTATAGTAGCAGTAAATGCATGCTTTCGTTTCTTTGCTGGATCATTGTTCATAGGAGGATTCTGCCTTTCTGGATACAGACAGTTTCTTTTGATGTGGCCTGGTTCATCACAGTTGAAACATTTGACATTATTTGGCACTACATTCTGATTTGCAGAGTTCTTATAGTTGTTTCTCTTGATATTATTCATCTTTCTGTATTTCAAGAATTTCCTAAAATTTCTGGTCATAAAGGCTATCCCTTCATCATTATCACTGTTTGAGTCTGATCCATCAGTCAATGCATTGAATGCCATTGATTTCTTTTTAGATTCTTTGCTTTCTCTTCTCCCGATCATTTGGACTTCAAATGACATTAGATTTCCAATTAATTCTTCTATCTTTAAGGTACTGATGTCATTTGCCTCTTCAATCGCAAGTGTCTTTTATCCCATTCTGGGGTAAGAGAATTTAAAAAATTTCTGACTTGATCTTCTTCAGAAAATTCCTTTCCCAAGTATATTAAAGAGTGCACAATATCATGTAATTTGCTATACATATCTGAAATAGACTCATTAGGGTTCATTTTAAATAATTGAAACTGGTTTGTGAGCATGGAGATTTTGGTCTATTTAACTTTGCTTGTTCCTTCGTGAGTTACTTGCAAAGTTTTTCAAATTTCATATGTAGACTTACAAACTGACACTCTATTAAATTCATTTCTATCGAGTGAACAAAACAGAATATTCATTGCTTTAGAATTGTTTTGTGCAACAGTCTTTTACTCAGCTGTCCACTGTGCAAAATCAGTTATGGGTTCAGAATATTCAGTTTGTGTGATATTCCAAGTGTCTAATCCTATAGATTGTAAATATATTTTCATCCTACATGCCTAATATGCATAGTTACTGCCATTAAAAAGTGGCGGTCTGACAGTAGACTGACCTTCTATAAACGAACTGGTGGCAGGGATACTAGTGTTAGTAACAATACCAATGTTGGTAGCCATTTTGAAAACTTTTTCAAAAATTAGATTATGAAAATTTGGAAACCTTGCTCTGATACCAAATGTGAGAAATGTGGATTAAGGATCTTAAGGCTAAGGATAAACACTAGAGGGGGGGGGGTGAATAGTATTTTAGAGAATTGTTAAATCTTTTTGATTTTTTGTAATTTAAACACAAATGTATGCAATGTTGATACACAGACATGATCACAGAATCAAACACAAATGCAAATATAAAGTAAAAGCGGTAAAGGAAAGAACACACCAGATTTTATACTGGTTCGGAGTTACCCTACATCCAGTCCCACACACAAGTACGGATTTCCTTTCAAAAACAATCTTTACAATTACACCCTCATTTCAAGGCTACGAGGTACACCCTCCAGAATCACAATCCTCTGGGTAGAGATACTTGATTTCGTAGGCAACAAGTTCACCCAATTGATTTTCCAAGGCTGCAATCACACCTCATCTCGCTTGATTGATTTTCAAGGCTACAATCGTACCTTTTCTCACTACGTTGATTGCAAAAAGCCTATAACTCTGAATAGCACTGTGGATCTTGTTGAGATAGTGATAGAGAATCAAACCAGAGATAATCTAGTTAGATTCAATGTTGATTTTGGTAGAGTAATGATAAGAATTTGTATATAGAAATGTGGAGGAAGAAGAGAAGTGAAAAACCAGAAAAACTTCATTAAAATTCATTGAAACTAACCCCTATTTATAGGAGAACAACAGTCATGTCCTTTCGTGAAGAGTTATGACGAATAGACACTTCTTTTGAAATTTAAATTTTGAACTCAACTGACACCATGTCGACATGGGGTACTTGAGTATGTCGACATCCCAAAGGGATTTTTGGTGTTTTGATTTTCTTTGGAAATAACCTTTATTTTATATTAAAACTATTTTAAACTTTATAAATATACTTGACTATATTTAAAATACATAATTAAGTATAAAGAATAATATATACAAATTTTTACTATAATTTTATATTTAAAATCTAAGTATAAATATTTAAAAGTTAAATATATTATATTTAAAAGATAGTTTAAAAACAAGGATAATTTGATTTTGAAATTAAAGATAATTTTGAGGCTAGAAGTATTTGAAATCAGGATAGACATTTTTTGATTCTTTTAAAAGGAAGATTTTGAAATCATTTTGAAAACAAGATATAATTTTGAAAAATCATTTTGAATAAAAAGTTAGCGGAAACAAAACAATGTTCCACAAGATTTTTCGTAGGTTCCATCCTACTTAGGGTTCCATCCTTTTAATAGGCTCGAAGTGGATTCCATTCCATGAATAAATTGGATTTTACGATGCCAGTGCTTTTCTATGAGTTTTAACAAAATTTCCAATTAAAAAAATTACTTGAACTCTTGATAATCTTTATACTCATGAATCTTCAGTCTTGATATCTTGAATCTGTATACCGTACAGTCTTCATTATTGTTACCTGCATGGTTAATCCTGCATATACATATATGTCTAAACTTATACCGTTAGTATTTATATTTTATAATCTATTCTAAGGTTGTTGTCATCAAAACCATCATCTCACGGACTAACAGGACCATGATACTGGATGGACTACTGGGACTATTACGTGATAAGGGGAATATTGGGTCACTCCTTAACGCTATTTAAAAGTAAGTTTATTTTACTATAGACATTATCATAATAGTAAAATATTACTACATAGCAAATAGTTTAAAGGATCCTTAGGAGATGTGAATCCCGAGCATCTCGTAAGTTACAGCACTCACGCTTGACACTGGACAGGAGATGTCAAATCCCGTAAACATCTCTGACGCCGTTCCACCCATATTTACCGTTGATTTAACTTATATAAGATCTTTTAGTTATGACTCGAGTGTCTTGTCTTTTCAATTCGCTCGGGTCAGTCTGAGCATTTCAAGGTTTGAAGATCTTATTTCTGTAGGACGAAGACGAAGATTGTATTACTATTATTTATTACATTATTCCACTACATTCATACTGTTCCGCTGCATTATTAATATTTTTTGGTATGTGTAACTCTGATTTGTGTTGTATAAGCATAATCAAATGTTTTTGTAAAACAGCTTCATGAACTTTGGTTTAGCGATAAACCTTAGCTTTGTGGGGTCTGACTCTTTATTAATAGGGTAGTAATACCCTATGATGAGTCGCTGAGTGTGTGTGTATATATATATGAGAGAGCGTATTTGTTAGTGTTATAAAAGGGTTTTAATATTGTGTTAATTTGTTTCGTTTTGTATTTACAAATTCCGGTTGGTGCATAGGACGATGTGACATCAATAGGGATTTCTAAAGACTTAATAGGACATACCGACACAATATTTGTTTTGAACATAGGTGAATGAAATAATTTTGCCTATTATATTTTCTATATAAAAAATAAATTTTATAAAGGTTATATTTGGTTGTAAGATATTGGTTGTTAGGTAGTGAAATTTATAAACATTGATTGGAAATTTCAGAACTTAAGTTTTGGGGTTTTGAAAATTTCTTTCAAATGATTTTGGAATATAGTAATAATATTTAATGTATTTTCTGGTATAAAATTTTTGATATAAATTGATATAATTGTATTAAAGAAATTTTGGAAAAAATAAGTTCGGTACTCCCCTATCTGTCGCTGGAAAATAATTTTGATGATGAGTGCACGCATCATCGACATTCATTTTCGAGTTTCGAAGTGGGAAGGCCACTGTAGTAGTTTTACTGCAGATTCACTTTGACAAACAAATATAAATTTTAAATTGTTTAAATATAGTTGGATATATATATAAATTGTTAGTATATACATTTATCTATTATTTTAAAATGATTGTGGATAAAATCCGGTATTTAATTCTTAAGTTTCCGCTAATTAATAGTTTAAATTATTGTAGTGAAATGGAATGTAGCTAACCAATAATTGAAAATGGAATGCGACAAATCAGTAATTGGAACCTTTAATTTAAAATAAGAGATTTATTGCTAGGATAAAAATGAAATTACAAGGAAGTTGAAATTTATAGCCTATAAACCAAAGGATATGATTATTGAACATTCAGTTTATTAAAAGAAATAAGATAAACTTGTATAATTTTCAATTGCATTCTTAAAAAGGCATATATATATAACTTACCAAAGGATTCAAAAGTTGTAATGTTAAATAAGAAAGTGTAATAGGACATTATATAAGTAAAACTTGAAGTAATGCAAAGTATTCAATGAAATTCTTTAATAAATAAGAATCTGATGTTGTAATTATTGTGAACTTAAGTTATAATTGAAATGTTACTGTAATAAAGGTAATAGGAAATAAGTATTGTAAGTATAAGATTATTAACTTAAGTAAATGAATTAATATGCAAAGAAATTGAATTAAGCATGAATACTAAATAAGTAAAAACGAATAGTTATAATTAATAAATGAATATTCGCAAGAAATAAATGTAAATTAAAAGGGATAAATCATTATATGAATAAAAAGGAAATCAAACAACAAAGGTTATGAAATGAAATTGAAAAGTTAACGTGATCTGTTGTTTGAAATTGTTGTTTGTTTGGTTTATAGTTGTTTTGGCAAGGATACTTCAAATTTGTTTGGATGAATGAATAATCTATTTAGTTCATCTAAGACTGTTGAGTGAATGGTGCACGTAGTAGTTTATTTTCCATTCCGCACAATATAAAGTTTCAAACCCGAACAACTAATTGTCTGTTTGCTATGGATATATGGATGGTTGATTTTATTGGCTTCATATGATGGTTGTATGCTGTGATTGCAAGTGATTATTGTTTGTATTGATTTGTTTATTTATGGTTGAAGGAACTTTAAACATTTCATTTTATATAATTGTTAACTCCTTTTGGATTATATAAGTGAAATTCAGGTTATGAAAGCACTTGTTACTGCATTTGGTTTCATAATATAAGCATTGTTTGCCCGACAAATAGGTACATTTTTGGATTACGGTTTTATAGCGTTATTATATTGTTTTCCCGGGTTGGGATATATTTTATTTTGGAAATTATATGTTGTATATTGTTATATTTGATATTATATTTTCTCCCGAGCCTATCCGTACAAATGAGACTCTACCGAAATTTTCCGTAAATTTTGGACATAGAAGATTTTTGAAAAATGTTTTCCAAACTTTATTTATTTGAGTATGAAAAGATTTAGTGGTTATAAATTGGTATATTTTATAGAAATTAATTAATTTTATAAATTTACTTGTTTATAAAGTTAGTATTTTTGAATAAGATATATTGTTTACTTAATTCCTTCTTTCCCTCCTTTTTCCTTTTCGATGACGAAAAGTTTTGAGTGGGGGAGAGTGTAACGGCCCATAATTTTCGATAATTTAAATTTGTTAGTTTATTAAGATTTTGGTAAATAAATTTAGAAGAAACAAAAAATTTATAAATGAATATTGAAATGAACACTAAAATGAAATATAGCAAGGGTAATTAAAACTAATTATTAACAATTTGAATAAAATTCTAATAAATGAAGTAGTGAAAGTGTTATACCTGGTTATAAATTGAACATAAGTAAATGAAAGTAAGTATTGAATTTACCAATGAAATAATATATTGATTAATAGTAACTGAATGTGAATTAAGGTAATAATGTTAATGCAGGTCAATAAATAATTAATTTAGTGCAGTCCCAATTAATTGAAAATAATTGTAAGGTTATAATTGATTGAAATTAGTAAATTGGGAAATAAATTCAAAGTTATATTAATTGATGAAATAATGCGTAATGAATTGTAATTTGATAGAATCAATCCTAGATAAGTAATTTTAATAATTGTTGGTTGATAATAAAGTATGAATAGAATTAAATTTGGCAAATATTGATAATTATAAATTGATTACCCATTTATTTAATCTATTGAATTAGATCTAAATCCATTGCAATTAAATGCAATAAAATACTAAGTTAATGTGAAGTTAGTTGATGACTATAAACCATTATGGAAATTTGATATAGTAATGTTAAATTTATACATAATGATGATTGATTTAATAAAGGGAGTGAGAACAAATTGAATTAATTTATTTGAAATTGACAATATAATTTATTTGAATTCACTTAAACTGAAGGTAAACAATATAAATTTTGCAATGAATTCTTATTTGATTGATACGGGAATTTTGGTTAATGAATTAGAAGTTTATATATAATCAGGAATAATAGAAATAGTAAATAATTAAATTTGGATTGAAGAAGTGATTAATTAATTTAATACTATAATTGGTGAACCAATTAACCTTAAATTGATAAGGGAATTGGTTTTAAAGGATTTTAAATTTCTAAAGTAATCCAAGACAATAAAATTTATAAATTATAGGATTTGAATTTAAGATTTGATTTTATTAACTTAATATTTATTTATTTAATTAACTGAAAAATAGCCATTTTGAACACTAACTCAAATTCCGACGAATCCAGTTTCATCGGATCCGTAACGGTGAATTGTTGTAGGATTTTAAGTTTCATAGCGATCGGACTTGTCGTTTGATCGTACAGGCTCGAAATGCCTAGAAATCAATGAAATTGAAATCAATTAAAATCAATTTGAAATAACTTGATTTTAGCATAAATTCATCATACAATAGAATTTGGACATGAAACCTGTTCCGTTGCGTTTAAAATATTTTAAAACATCTATTTTGATATATGCATTAACCCAATTTCATTCCGGAGTCAGAACGGGCTTTTGGGCCATATATCGTTCAATTTTCCAAATCAAATCCGGTCCATCTATTCTATTTTTAGCCTTGCCTATATATACCTCATTATAAACCTTATTGTTCCTCATTGTCATTTGTTTGTATGTTCAGATCATTCTGTTCCTCCTCTTCCTCAATGGCAGACAAAATTCTAAATTCCAAATCCAGTAGCAATTCAAAATCAAACCAAAATTTCAAACTCCATAAAATGTATCATATTTTATATCGTCAGAAAACTCTCGACGAGCGCATCTTAGATCTGTGATTCGTTTTCCAATTTTAGTTGCCATCTGTTCAAAAATCAATGACTTATTTTCGGCCGTTCATTGGCGTTGGATGATCGTCGTCCGACCGACGAATCAAGGGTACGGGGTTGAAGAGGGCGTTAAGCATTGTCCATCGATGCCTTTCGCTTGTTCGATCGACGGTCGGATGTGACGCAAAAATTCAATTAGGGCATGATTGTTTCGGCGGCGGCCTGTGCCTCACGTCGTGTTTTGGGGCGACGGTGGTGGCTAACGATGGTCAGCATAGGAGGAGAGGACGGTGCGATTGATGGTGTGCGTGGGAGAGGCGCCGATCGGCTGGAGTCAACGCGATTTGATGCGAGGGTTTTGTTTTGTTTTGCGTGCGTTGATGTCGCCTGGGAAAACGTTTGAGTGCAGTGAAGATGACATGGCAGTATGAGTTGTTTGTTTATATTTTATTTTATTTTAATTTCAATTTTAATCATTCTAGTGCACGTAACTTTTACATACGAGGTCCAATTCACGCGTAGTTTTCTCCGCTCCAATCCTATCGAAATTTCTTACATTTTGGCGTTTTTTAGGACGGATTCTGAAACTTTTCAAATTTTGGGTTTAAATTGGATTTAAATTCAATTTATGTTCAAAAGGTGAGTGTTTTAACCACTCACAACTTCTAAAATTTCTTATGTTTGTTAAATTAATTTTTGGTGTGATTAGAAATTTATTTATGACTGTTGGGCATACTTTTAATCATCGTCTCAGTTAAATTAGATTTATTGGATTAAATTGTTATTTAATTTATTATTGCATATAACTGCTAGTCAAATTATTATTAAATTTATTATTGCATATGAATTTCCAGTTAAATTGTTAATTAATTTATTATTGAGTACAAATTGCCGGTAAATACCAGTTGTTTATTATCTGTTTATATTGATGTTATTGATTGAATTGGATGATGATTGTGATAAATGGTTGATGATTGATATTGGATGAATGGATGTTGTATTTTATGTTGTTATAAACTGCAAGTTGTTATGGATTTTATTTCATTCGGGATTGCGATTTGAAATGATATATAACAGTAGTTATATTTTAAATTACGGATTGAAATGATAAATATCCGTATCACTTGACCATAGGATAGAAAATTTTATACACACACCGTGGTCTATATATAAAATATTTGAAATAATTTCTATGGTTTTGTAAAGAAATATATGGTTTTATGGGATATTGATTTTGATATTTTATAAATGTTATTTTATATATAGTTAAATTCTTGGTTTTAAGCTATGTATAAAATTGGTTTAAAGTATAACATAAGTTAAACAATAAAGTTTGATTGCTTTATATAATATGATTAAGGATCTGTTAAATTATATTGTATATAGAGTTTATGGTGACTTAAATTAAATTGAGGTTGGAAGATAAACATGAAATTAATTTGAATTGAATTACTTAAGAATTATACTCGAAGAAAGTTTGATTTGAAATTTAAATAAAATTGAGATTTTAAAGGGTATGATTTTTATAACTTGATTTTGGTTTAGTGTGATGTAAATGAATATCAAGTTGATATAAATTAATATATCAAGTTAATTAAATTGAAAGAAGATCCAGTTATTTGAAGTTAAATTTTTTACTTAAATAATATTGGATTTACTAAGTAAACCTTTCAAATTTAAATAATAGTAATTGAATTTGATATATATGGAATTATCAAAGAATTAGTTTTGAAATGGTGGAATATTTAAAGCTTTGAAATATTGGGAAATTGAAATGGTTTATTTGGGGGTTCAAATCTGTATTTGGAATTGATTTGTGAAATTGAAGAAGCTATTTGATTATATAAATTAGTTTAATATTTAAGCCATTTAAGTCGTGTAGTATGTTTCTGTTCGTAGATGAAAATTCTATCGGTTTAGAAAACCATCGAACGAATTTAAATTAAAAAATAACCGCAAGCGCACGGTGTACGAATGTAGCATGTGACGAATGCGGGTCGATCCGCAGGGAATCGATGATTTTAAAATTTCTATTCAATTAGATTATACCAAAGTCGAGTGAAATTGTTGGATAGAACTAAAATGAAGGTAAACTAGAATTAAAATGTGAATAGTAGACTATTGAACTATAGAACAATTTAGAGGCAAATCCACTCTCATATTTTTGTAAATCAACAACAAACAATTTATGATCTTTAACTTTGTTTTAAGTGAAATATTGTGTATTTATCTTAAGCATGGTTTGTTTGTGTTATTAATTAACATAACTCAAACCATCAAACTATAATGCGACAAATACCCACTTATAATTCTCGTGAAAATGAAGCAAAAGCAAAAGCTATTTTAAGCATGATCTATTTACTATTGTATCTAGTAATATATATCATCAAATTTCATTTTTACTTTAATTTCACAATCAAAAATGGATTAGCAAATGATGATGCAACTTGTGTTTATGTTGAATAAGAATGGCTCATTTGCAAAAGCAATATAAGCTATCAAACTCACTTGTATAAACTTGCATCAAAATCCACTTCATGAAGCATAAACCAAATGAGATCATAAATCATAAAATGTTGAAATTACATAAAGTTAGAGAGCTTCATCACCCCTAAATTGAAGGAGTTTAGCTACTCATTTGTGGCATTGAAGCAACACAAGTAAGTTTCAACATTAGAAAGAAAAGAAAAAAGAAAATAAGCAAAGAAAGAAAAAGAGATTAGCTATTAACTATTTGCATAAATGTAAATCTAAGCTATGAACATAAGGAGAAAGAGAGCATATAAATAAACATTAACAATAAAACAAAGAAGAGAATGTAGAAAAGGGAGAAGAAAGAGGCTTGAAAGCCATTATTATTTCATAGAACATTGAGCTTACACTGATTTCTTAATTTCCTAAGTAAAATGAAAGAGTAGATGATAGTTTCATATACATAAGAGGGCTATATATACATGCATAAAACCCTAATTCTATTTTTAGCGGGCTACATAAAATGCCCTTTAGGAAGTGTGCCCAACAAGTAATAATTAACCACTAATTAATCCATCATTTGTTTTGCATGAAGCTTTAACCTCCACTTAGTTGTCTATTTGCTCCTAATTGTACTTTTAGGTAAGTGGGTGGGTTCCTCCATGTTCATGGCTTGAATTATTTCCCTCTTCTTTCCTTTGTATTCATTTGTGCATGCATATATCTTCATATAAGCCTCTTCCATATGCATCCAAATTCCTATAAAAATTATCAAAAAATGTCCAAGTAAAAATTCTTATATTAACACTATTTGTGCCAAAATTGGTCACAAACCCCGAATACCGCGAAAGCACCAGTGTATGAATACAAATCAATAATATTCAAACACAAATCTCAGGTCTCAGCAAATATTAAACAGTAATCCCAAAATAAAGAACAGAGACACAAGTTTTATAGTGGTTCGGCTATCTCCGGCCTACGTCCACTCCAAAGTTTTTATCCTTTTATTGATTATCCTTGATGATTACAGATGATTACAGCAGTTACAAAGTCCAAAACTTGAAATAAATAGCAGCAATGATGATATGGAATGATTCTGGCAGCGTCCAAGCGTGTTTTCTCTCCCTAGAATCTCCCACCCCTTTTCTGAATGACCAGGGGCTCTATTTATAAGCGTAGGAGGCTGAAATTTCTCCTAAAATCCGGGAAGACCGCTTCAGGCACGTGAGGGGGCCCACACGCCCGAAATCTGGAGGTCCGGGCCCACCTTGGGATCGATTCGAAGTAAGGTTCGAATCGATAAAGAAATCGTCCAATTGAGCTGAAATTTGGTGAGAACATTCTTCAACATGTATGTAAGCTCCTGTAAAAATTTCATTGCATTTGGATCAATGGTTTGGAAGATATGATTGATTCAAGTTCAAAGCTTCGTGTGTTCTGCCTGGTTCGAACCCATGCTTCGAACCCCCATCCTTCGAATCCATCCCCCTCGAATCCATCTCCTTCGAGTCCATCTTCTTCGAATCCATTGCCTCGAATCCACGAAGCCGACTCCCCTCCTTCGAATCCACGAAGCCGACTCCCCTCCTTCGAATCTACGAAGCCGACTCCCCTCCTTCGAATCCACGAAGCCGACTCCCCTCCTTCGATACGAGTTGTGATCGATTCGAACCACCTTCGATACGAACTAACCTGTGTGCACCTTATGGATTCGAAGGAGATCCGTGCTATGATCGAGTCGAAGTCCACCTGTCCTTCTGATCGATTCGAAAACGATCAAGTCGAACCAACACCTGATGCGAACTTCACAGAGCCGAACCCATACCAATCGGTACGAAGTGCATCGATTCGAACCTTGTGTGCCTTTGATCGATTCGAACCTGATGGGTTTGAAACGAACACCTTGATGGGTTCGAACAGCCATGCCATTCCTACCTTGCACCGATCATAACTTCTCCATACGAACTCCGATTAACCTGAAATTTGAAACGTAGTCTTTCCTAGTCCTTATCATCATCTCTAATTAATTTCGTCCCGATCGGAGTTCAACAAAATTTTGACGATATCGATCGTAGCCTTGATTCCAACCGATCTCCAATCCTGATGTTCATAATTCCATGCCAATTCGTTGATATTCCAGTTTTGACCAAAAAATGGGATAACATTTTGCCCCCCAAAACATACCTTTTGATAACAAGGCGTGTTTTGAATAGTGCCGAATCCAATATCCGAAGTCCATAGCCATATTGCCAGAGTGTATCATCCTTGACTGCTTCGAGTCGATGCCTGATTCCAAATCCCGTAATCAAAGCCTTAGCCAATTCCATATCCATCCGAACTCGACAACCGAGTTCCAAACCATCCTTATCCAATAGCCAATAACTGAATCCAGGACCTCTCCGAGTCGATATCCTAATCCATAACCTCTCCGGGCTCTTGCCAAGCGCAATCTACACCTGACGGTCGTGATCCAGTGTCCCTGGATATTAAGCTAGCCTCATTGTGTTCTTGTTGAGCGTAATCCACACTTGATGGCCTTGGTCCAGTGTCCCTGGACGTTGAGCTAACCTCTCCGGGTTCTTACCAAGCGTGATCCACACTTGACGACCTTGGTCCAGTGTCCCTGGACGCTGTACAATGCCATGGCTTAAGTCCTAAGCCGACTCCTGGTCTCTCCGGACCTTTGTTGAGCATAGTCCATACTCAACGACCTGAAAATAACAATTGATAATACAGGGCCTAAGTCCTAGGCCGAATCCTGGTCACTCCGGACCCTTGCTGAGCATAGTCTATACTCATCGACCTGAATGAGTCAATCTACCACGTTCGGACAAAGTGACTCACCCCTTGCCAGGCATAATCCATACCCGACGACCATTTACCAAAAACTAGATGAAAATCCAATCAAAATCCAATCCAACATCCAAACCCAAAAAATCCAAATCATAAACCAGAAAACCAGAAATCCAAAGCAGCATTCAAAATCAAAAACGACCATCCAAAGAAAAACCCAAATCAAAAAGCAAGCAAAACCAGGAGCTCAATCCAAGCTCCGATCCAAAAAGAAAAGCAATGTCCAATCCAAAAGCAAAAGATAAATTTCACAAACCATAGCATCACAGTTTTTCATCATTCAGAGCATGCCTAGGGGCTATCTCCGTCCCCGTACATGTGTAAATGACTTAGTTGCTTGCCAGCAGTCTGCTACTTATTTCATATTATCCTGATCAGTGGATGATCAATCGACCATCATCCCTAGGCCTCACATCATCACGGCGTGAGGTTGTCGGTGGCTGCTCTTGCTCCACCGTTGCGTTCCGTGTTCCGTGTTCCGACGTATTGCCGTAACTGTCCATTCCTTACATGCTCCTCGATTATATCCTTCAAGTGCCTGCAGCTGTTGGTGTCATGTCCGTCTAAGTCATGGAAGAGACAATGCCTCCCTGATGCCCTCTCTCGTTCAGAAGGCTCTCTCCTGGCTGGCCTCTGGTAGGGAAGGCGATTTCGAGTATCCATGTATATCCGCTCCAGCGTCTCGTTCAATCCTGTGTATGTGGAAAACTTTGGATCCTTCCATCGCTTCCTAGCGTTTCCAGAATCATTGTCCAATTTCCTTTTTCCTTTGTCTTTATCCGACCCACCGCTGGATATTGCTCCAACTTCGATTGCACTAACCTTTTTCACTTTTACATCCGTACTCGCATCCTCCTGCCGAAGGAACCTTTCTGCCTCGTGAAAGAATTCGTCGAGATCCTGTGGGGGATCTCGTATCAGAGATACCTTGAAATCCGAGTCCTCCCTGACTCCTGATACTGCTGCCATTAAAACCATCGATGGATCAGGCCGATCCACCGAAGCGACTGCCGCACTGAATCGAGTTAGAAAAGCTCTAAGCGATTCATCCATCCTTTGCTTCACTGATGTCAATGTCATCACATTCTTCGGCCTCTTGACGTGAACCCGAAACTGTCTCAAAAACTTTTCCACCAATTCCCTCCAAGTTCTGATAGATCCTTCTCCCAGCTGCCTAAACCACATTGCAGCTAAATCCGTCAGATACAAAGGGAAACATCGGGCCATCACTACTTCCGATGCCCCCAGCACCTCCATATGTCTGGTGTACCTCATCAAGTGATCAGTTGGGTCTGCCTTACCATCATATACCTCCACGCTAGGTAGCTTAAACTTAGGTGGATTCTGAGCCATCCTTATTTCCTGAGCGAACGGACTCCTATTCACTCCTTCCAAGTCTCTGTTGGTCAAACCACCCCGCACAGTTCTTCTGATAATTTCCGCTAATCCGGTATTGTCTGTTGGGGGTTGCCCCCCATGCCCCCGAGGGAACTCTGGTACATATTCTTCGTGTGGCTCACTAGGAGCAATGTTAGCTCTAGCCTGTTGAATTCCTTCCTAAGGTCCTCCTGTATTGGATCCCGTGGGCCTGCCCCCAAGCCCTTGTTGATTGCCTTCTGGCTCCGTATCCTGTCCTTCATTGGGTTCCACGATCCTAGTCCCCTGTCCTGCATCCACAGCGGCTGTAGTTGTTCCTAAGTTCTGCATCCCTGCAGCTCTCATTTGCTCAAAGAAAGTCTGCATCATTTCCTGTTGGTTCTTTAACAATCTCTCCTGCAAAGAGTTTGCCATAGCCTCCATTTCATCCCGGGTTATGTAGATTGAGGCCTGTCCTTCCCCAGCTCCGGAGGATGCTTGTTGACTTCCTTCCTGTTGGCTTCTCTCAGCCCTTTGCCTTCTACTATTTTGCCTAGTCATTGTCCTTGAATCCAAACTCTTTTAAAATCTTCAAATCCAACTTTCAAATCCGATGTAGCGGGTGCTAGTCTTTCTCAGTGAAAGCACCAAAGTGTTTGTGCCAAAATTGGTCACAAACCCCGAATACCGCGAAAGCACCAGTGTATGAATACAAATCAATAATATTCAAACACAAATCTCAGGTCTCAGCAAATATTAAACAGTAATCCCAAAATAAAGAACAGAGACACAAGTTTTATAGTGGTTCGGCTATCTCCGGCCTACGTCCACTCCAAAGTTTTTATCCTTTTATTGATTATCCTTGATGATTACAGATGATTACAGCAGTTACAAAGTCCAAAACTTGAAATAAATAGCAGCAATGATGATATGGAATGATTCTGGCAGCGTCCAAGCGTGTTTTCTCTCTCTAGAATCTCCCACCCCTTTTCTGAATGACCAGGGGCTCTATTTATAAGCGTAGGAGGCTGAAATTTCTCCTAAAATCCGGGAAGACCGCTTCAGGCACGTGAGGGGGCCCACACGCCCGAAATCTGGAGGTCCGGGCCCACCTTGGGATCGATTCGAAGTAAGGTTCGAATTGATCAAGAAATCGTCCAATTGAGCTAAAATTTGGTGAGAACATTCTTCAACATGTATGTAAGCTCCTGTAAAAATTTCATTACATTTGGATCAACGGTTTGGAAGATATGATCGATTCAAGTTCAAAGCTTCGTGTGTTCTGCCTGGTTCAAACCCATGCTTCGAACCCCCATCCTTCGAATCCATCCCCCTCGAATCCATCTCCTTCGAGTCCATCTTCTTCGAATCCATTGCCTCGAATCCACGAAGCCGACTCCCCTCCTTCAAATCCACGAAGCCGACTCCCCTCCTTCGATACGAGTTGTGATCGATTCGAACCACCTTCGATACGAACTAACCTGTGTGCACCTTATGGATTCGAAGGAGATCCGTGTTGTGATCGAGTCGAAGTCCACCTGTCCTTCTGATCGATTCGAAAACGATCGAGTCGAACCAACACCTGATGCGAACTTCACAGAGTCGAACCCATACCAATTGATACGAAGTGCATCGATTCAAACGTTGTGTGCCTTTGATCGATTCGAACCTGATGGGTTCGAAACGAACACCTTGATGGGTTCGAACAGCCATGCCATCCCTACCTTGCATCGATCATAACTTCTCCATACGAACTCCGATTAACCTGAAATTTGAAACGTAGTCTTTCCTAGTCCTTATCATCATCTCCAATTAATTTCGTCCCGATCGGAGTTCAACAAAATTTTGACGATATCGATCGTAGCCTTGATTCCAACCGATCTCCAATCCTAATGTTCATAATTCCATGCCAATTCGTTGATATTCCAGTTTTGACCAAAAAATGGGATAACAAACACATGCACAAAAATGACCGTTTTTCCCCTGAATGAAGATGAAAATATGATGGTTGTAAATAATTGAATTTTGGTTTTAAACATGTTAAAATGCCCAAATATGATGATTATTTAAATAAAAAGAGGTAAAATATGGATGTAAATATATGCACAATTACGTGTATATCAAATACCCTCACACTTATCTTTTTATTCGTCCTCGAATAAAGGAAAACTAAGATAAATCTGTTTTCGTGGGGAGCACGATTGCATTGAGCGTATGCAACAAGCCGTTAAGCCTCTGGGTGTCCCCAATAGGACGAGTGTTGTCTCGTGAGGGTTTTCAGTTGATACTACCCACAAAATCCAAATGCAAGATGAAAATATTTACAAAATGCAAGATTTATTTACAAAGAGATGAATGCGAGTTTTTGGTAATATTTACAAATGAAGAATTTATTTTTAAATTGACACGAATAAGTTAAATACAAGTTTTAGTCATTGTCTTGAAAATTTTACTCATCAAAATTTCCAATAATAATCAAGTTGTCATAACAGATAGACCATAGTTTGGCTAGTTGTTTCGGTTGATAACACAATGTAATTATGAAATGGATCCTTAGTTGATTATCAAAGTTTATTAACGTGGTATTTTCATTTCTTTTCAATAACAAGTTAAATCAAACAAGTAAAATAGTGCTAGGATTTCAATCGCTTGCTCTCTCATTATTTGCAAGAAAAATTACACAACTAGCTCAGGTAAACTGAGGCCAGATATACCACCCATGCACTGCCTTTCAGGCTTATATGAGGGGAGTATAGAGCATGGCGAGTGCACACACTTTCGTGCATACACCTATCGACCGTAGGTTGTTTTTATTAAGTCTGTTTTTTTGTGTGTATGTGTTCCATACATGCATAACCGTGAGGACTTTTAAATGAGTATGAAAGCACATAATAAAAGATTCCAAGTAATTCACCCATGCGTAACCGTGAGGACTTTTAAATGAGAGTTAATACTTTAGATGTTATTATTTTGTATTTTTTATATATTTTTTTTAAGAGAGAGAGAGAGTTTTGCAAAATCATCTTAGCACCATTTAACTTAAAAGACAAAAATGTTATATCCTTACTTTAAATTTACCACTTTTTAAACAAATATTTTCAATTAGAACATACTTCATAATTAACATAGATGAACCATCCTAAATACTAGTAAAACCATTTTTATTAGTAATCAAACTTCATTTTTATTTTTGTTAAGACAAATAAATTTTCAAAAATTTCAATTTATTAACCAAAACTTATACTTATCCTGTTATCCCGCTTTTTGGCAAAGCCGTGACACCAAAAGATCGGTCAAAGACAAAAGACATTTCGTCTTAAAGATTGGTTGTACTTCACTTCGCTATGGATATCAATGAATTTTGTCCGAGCCCGGATCAAGCTACGGTTGATGGGACATGACAAACAAAGCCATGAAAGCCGGTGTTCCAAATTTCAGGCTAATCGGAGGTCGTATGAACGAGATATGATCGATGCAAGTTAGCCAAAAAAGTGTCGTTCGAACCCATCAAAAGTGGAGGAGATGCCCGTTTCGAACACATAGGATTCGTATCCATCTTGTTCGAATCCATCGGCTTGCATACGCTTCGAATCGATCGTCTTCGAACCGATCAGGCATGATATTGATCACTTCGAATCGATCGGTTCGAATCCATCAAATGGGCATCCCCTCAGCACGTTCATATCCATGCTAGAGCGCTGTTTCGTACCCATCGAGGCACTTCGAATCCATCACCATGCCCTACTTCGAATCGATCGGTCTCGTGCCCATGCTCTGCTTCGTATCGATCGTTTTCGAACCGTTCAGGTTCGAATCCATGAATAAACACTCGTTCGTGTCCACCGAGTCAACTAGCTTGGATGACGTGTCATTCAACGATACGAACGAGGCGAAGATCATGGATGCGAAGTGGTCGACTCGGAGAAGAAATAGGATCGATGCGAGGTGTGCGCGCCACGTCGCAAAAGAACCACGTGACCGATCGAGTCGAAGGGAGTGGATTCGAAGTGATGGATTCGAACGCAACAGCCCTCACGAAAAACCACAACTTGAATCGATCATATCTCCTAAACCACTGATCCAAATGCAACAAAATTTTCACAATAGCTTCCATACAAGGTAAAGATTGTTCCTGCCAAGTTTCAACTCCATTGGATCATTTTTTGATGGATTCGAAATCACTTCGTATCGATCTCAGATCGAGTCGAAACTTGGTGGGGTCGGTCGCGTAGGCCCACTCACGTGCCAAAAAAAGTCTCCCAAAGTTTGAGCGAGATCTGGGCCTCCTACGCCTATAAATAGCACCCTGAAGCCTTCAGAAACGGGGATCTTCGGCCATTAAACATCGAGACTCTGTCGGATTCAATTCCATACTTCATCATCGCTGTTGTAATCAGATTTGAAAGCTATCATCAGTTGTAACTTGTTGTGATCAACTGTAATCATCAAGTGAACATCAATAAAGACTTAAACTTCAGAGTGGACGTAGGCAAGATCTCCGAGCCACTATAAATCCTGCGTTTGTGATTGTTATTTGTGAATTGTTGTTATGTCTTTAAATCGGTGTTTTATATTGATTGTTGCTGACTTGTGTTCATAATCGGGTGCTTTCACGATATTGGGTGTTTGTGGCCAATTTTGGCTCAAACATTTTGGTGCTTTCACTGAGAATAGCTGATTCAGGATAATTTGAATTTGAAGACTTAAGGATTTAGATCTAAGAACCATGACGAGACAAACAAGTAAGAAACAAAGGCCAGAGAGAAGTGAACATCAAGGAAGCCAAGAGGCTTCCTCAGGAGCGAACCAAGCTTCAGTCTTCATCACTAGGGACGAGATGGAGACGATGATGAAGAAACAAGAGGAGTTGATCCAGAATTTATTTCAACAGATAGGACAACATGGAGTACAGAATAGAGAAGCAGATGGAGTTCAAAATGGAGCAGGACCATCCGGCGTAGCACCTGAACTAGGGGGCACGCACATGGAGAATGTTGATCCAATCTCGGAGAAAGAGGGAGGTCCATCTGCGCAACCTGGGAGTAGCAGAGGAGTGAACGCTCAGTCAAGGAGGCAGATCCCGGAGTTCCCTCGTGAGCTTGGGGGGTAGGTTGAGAGTGTGGAACGAAGATTGCATCTCGGAGACAATGACATATTGGCAGAGATGGTTAGAAGAGCTATGAGAGGCAGTTTGATAAACAAAGATTTTGAGGATGTCAATAGGAGTCCTTTTACTCCAGCAATCAGACGAGCTAGAAACCCATCGGATTTCAAGTTACCATCATTGGACATGTATAACGGGAGAACGGACCCCACGGTTCATCTAACGAAGTATATGAGGCATATGGAAGTGCTGGGGGCATCAGAGGAGGTTATGGCCCGATGCTTTCCATTGTACTTGGCGGATATTGCAGCATTATGTTTTAGACAACTAGAGAGTGGATCTATCGGAACATGGAACGATTTGACTGAGAAATTTATGAGGCAATTCAGGGTTCACATTACGAGACCCAAGAATGTGATGACTTTGGCAACTCTAAAACAGAAGGCTGGAGAGACTTTGAGGAGCTTTCTGACGCGATTCAATGCGGCAGCACCTTCGGTGGATCGACCAGATCCATCTATGGTTATGATGGCAGCTGTGTCCGGAATAGCTGATGGAACAGAGTTCAAAAATTCATTAACTAAAGATCCGCCTTTGGATCTAGGAGAATTCTATCACGAGGCAGAAAAGTTCCTACGACTGGAGGACGCAACTGCAGAAAGAGAAGAAGGAGATGAACTTAATGTTTATACGGTCAAAGGTGGAAATCCCCCTAAGAAAGGTGCAGAAACTAGCAAGGGAAAACGAAAGGCTGAGGATAATAATGACAGGTCAAAGCGGCAACGGAGGGAGCCGCGATTCACCACTTACACTAAGCTGAATGAGAGTCTGGAATAAATTTATCAGGATACCAAGGAGAAGGTTCCGTATCGTAGACCAATGCGAAGGGATCCAACCTCTAACGAAAGAAAGTCAGATAAGTTTTGTGTATTTCATGAATTAAACGGTCATAACACTAACGACTGTAGGCATCTGAAGGACGAGGTGGAAGGGCACATCAGGAATGGCATACTCCTTCAGTATGTGAGGAGGCGGACTTCAGCAGTGGAACCAGAGCGACCACCGTCTACATCAGCTAGAGGCGACCCTGAATCAAGGCACCGTTTGATTATCAATTGATTGAAATAACGATGGACAAGTCGTAAGCTTCCTACTAACACAATTAAATCATTTACACATGTCTGAGATCACGAACGATCCCTAGGCATGCTTTGAATGATCATTGACCGTTTCTGTCACGACCCGACTTTCTACTCCTAGAAAATCGCATCATGAATTAAGAAAGAAAGGGATAGAAGAAGAAAAGAAAGAAGAGAAAGGAGAAACAATACTAGAATCTCAACAGCGGAACGAATAAATTATATTAATAACATAAGTATTTACATAATATACAATACCAATCAGAGACACACAACATACACATCACATATACTAGACAGTTATAAACACCTGTCTAGTATTTACAACTCGATACAAACACAACACAGAGATAACACAGCGGAAAACTATATCTAACGCAGAAGCCTCCTGCTCCATTGCTCCTCCATTATTCGTCGAAGCTAATCCTGAATTCTAACCTGAATTCCCTTGGCTACTCGTAAAAATTTGAGTACCCAAGAGTTTATGAAAAACAAGATAAACTCCGGGTCATACATGGGTCTGGTGTGAGTAACAGGTTAAAGTTGCTTAACTTTTTAAAACCTTTGAAAAGAAAGGTATCACGTAAGACTTCCCACACATAAACATGGAAAAGTTTTTACCTTACGCTAACCAAAACATTTGATAGGAAATTCGATGATATTATAATAGTGTCTAAGGTTTTCAAGTAAATAAGAAATAGCCGAAATTGTTACATTCATTAAATTCCAGCTACTAGCCACAAAAGTGGGTAATACAATCAAAACCGTTGGCACTTATTGGATTGTGGATTCCATACAATGGCAGGGCTACTGGGGTACCGCCCGTCACCGTACGTGGTCTAGATCACCGTACCGAGGAGTACTCCCACTCCCCTGCAACACAAGGCCGGAACCATTCCTTACTGAACAGTTCCAAACAAGACAACCCCGCAGTTGTTTGCAACCAACTGCCCACACAGCCGAATATAAAGGGACTTCTAGACAGGGATCAATCTCGCACTCCAGTGGGAGCTACCCACGAAGCCTTGCTGCACCTTCCCTGTTTTAGCCATTCCCGGTTGATGAGGCTTGAGGCTATGATTACCTTTATAGGACACATCACTTAGAATGCTCATCGTCCACCTGACGATGTTCTGAAAGCATTCAATCCATACAAGTTCGTTCCGGGTTCGAACGAAACCGAAGGCATTATCTCGTTACACTCATTTTGGAATCACCCTCAAAGTTAACGACGATAACCCTTGCACTCTGAACCACCATCTCGAATCTATAAGCACTATTCCGTCAACTCATTACGGAATCACCCACAGAGTTATACTGACGTATAGCCCTTACACCTCGAGTCTTCACAAAGCTCCATTTGGATTTACGACCTAACGTTATTTGGAATCGATGTGGTTTTCGGATATCCAAATATGGAAACCCGATCCTGGTCTCATCGAAACCAAAGCGTGTCTTTTAGGGCCAAGTTGTTTTAAAGGTTTAAAACAATTCAATTCAATATTATCTATATACACACAGATAGATAATTCCCAACATCATAATAGATAATCAATATTATCATAACATCAGATAATCTACATTATCAACTCAAACAGATAAATCATATTATCAACTCAATGCAACCATAACATCCAAATCACACAACAACATTTATCTCATAATTGAGATTCCAACCATTCAGGGTAATATTAATCATCATTCATAAGCAAAGACTTATCTATCTAATCTATAATTAATTTAAAATGAATTAAATTAATTACTTCTTCCTTAAATTAATTTAAAATAAATTAAATTAATTACTCATCCATATAAATCTTGCTTACACATCAATTTATTATTCTTAACAAGTTACCCTAATTAATCATCTAGATTAATTATCTTTTAATTACATTCGAGTAATTAACCTCTAATTAATTTCACAAATCAATTAATCCAAACCGATCCCTTTAATTAACCTGTAATTACTTTATCAATTAATTAATCATAATTAATTACATTAATCCTTAATTAATTACATTAACTAATTCTTTATTGATTAATTGTTCTTAATTAATCAATCCTTATTTATGTCATTAATTATATAAATTAATGATCTCAAATCATTTTAAATAACTCCATTAAATTAGTTATCAAAACCTAAATTAATTACACTAAGTAATTAATTATTAATTACTTACTTATGTAATTATTCAACATACTAATTACATATTAATTACACATGTAATTAATTCCAAAACTCCTCCATTAAATTACATCCAGTAATTTATTTTCTTCACTAAGTAATTTTCCATTTGTAATTACTTCTCAAATCAAATCAATGATTAATTTAAATTAATTAAACTTAATTAATTAACTTAATTAATCAAGAACTTAATTAATTACAATTAGTAATTAATTTCCTTAATTACTTCCACTAAGTAATTATACTTAAATATTCAAAGAATTATCTTAAATTAATTAATCCAATTAATTATTTAAAATTAATTACATTAATTAATTATACAATAATATCAAGTTAATGACCTTCATTAACCAATAAAAAATCTTTAATTACTTTTTCCAAAGTAATTAATTGAATTAATCAATATTAATTCTTAATTTATTTATAAACTCATTAATTAATCCCTAATTATTAAGTTAATCAAGTGATAATTAAAAGCTTAATTAATTGTTAATTACTTGATTAATATAATTCAATCCATTAATTAAATTAAATTAATCAAAAATAAAATTAATTTCTAAATCATACTTTAATCAAATTTAATTAACTTACTTAAATCTTTTAATTAATTAAATAAACCCTTATTTATTTAATTAATTAACCCAATTATTAATTGATTAAATAAATTAATTAAAATCTTAATTACCTTGATCAGATAATTAAGTTTCAAAACAATAAAAATCATTTATCTCATTAATGATTAAATTATCATTATTAAAGTCATTTAAAAACAAATTTGATTTTAAATTTATAAATTCCATTTTAAATTGAAATTAAAATGAAATTAAATTTAAACTTGAGCAAGATTTTAAATATTTAAAAAATCTTTTGTTCTCATTTTAAGAATCACTTACCTCTTAAAGAAAATTTTAAAAGAATAGTTATATTCAATTTAAACAAATTTAAAATTCCTTAAATAATTCAAGTGATATTGAACATATAAATTCAAATCTTATTTAATTTACAACTCAAAATTTAAACCATGCTTTCAGATTTAAATACAAAGATTAAAATTTGAAAACCCTGTTAAAATTTCATTTTCAAATCTTATAAAATGCTCAAACTAAATATATCATTTGAATTTTTCAATCTATTTTCTTTTTTGAAACTTCAGGTTCAAATTCAAGTTTGGATCCAAAATTCTAAATTCAGATTTAACATAGAATTTAAATCTTGTTTTAGAAACTTACTATCAGATTTAAAAATCACTCAATGTCAAAACTGTGTAGGTTTTCAAAAAAAAAATAATTAAATATTTTATTTCTGCAAATCTTGATTATTTCAAAACCTGAAATTCAAAATCTATTTGAATTCATGGTTTAATCTTGTTTAATGTTTAAATTTAAACATGCCTTACTTTTTTTTTATTTAGTTAAAATTTCAAAAACCTGAAACAGATCAGGTTTCAGGAAAATCAACCTGAAAACAAAAACAACCCGAGCTCAACTCCACCCTGCTTCGAGTCAGCCCCACTTTAACTTCGAGTAAAAACAAAAAATACCCGAGCACCACTACATCTCCATAATCCAGAACTCAATCTCCTCTCTATGGCCACTGTGCACATGCACATTGCCATGGCCATCTTCCCGATCATCAGAGATGATCATCCAATCCACCAACCTTCCTTGAGTCCACATGAACACCTAAGCATCATAGAATCCCCATTTCCCAAATTCAAGCAGAGCAGTTCTTATTTTAAAAACCTGGAACACCCTTCACCCAAAACTTCTCAAACCTGTCAACATCAATTTCTCCTCCCTTCGGTCATCGTTCAAGCTGAAACTTCGGCTACTATCTCCACTTGGACCCAACTCCCAACCTTCCAAAACACTAAACACTCGATCAAATATAGAGTGAGAACGGTTCTTTTTGCTAACTGACTCAACTTTAGAATTACAGAACAAATTTATTCACTGCTGCTAAATCAAAGTTAAATTCACAAATCTAATAATTTTCCTGACTTCTCTGATCATTATACTACGTACAGAAGAAATCTCAAGTTATCAAAATTCTAAAATAAATCAGAATTTCCAGAACAAATTTTTAGTTCATCACAGAACCACATCCCAAATCCATGCTGAATATTGTGTTTTTGTTTTTAAAATTAAATCATGTTTCAAATGTGTTTTCAAATTACAAACCTTAACTTACTGAATTAAGAAATTTTAGTTCTTAAACTAATCATTGTTTCAGTTATTTTGATTTCCAGTGAAGTTTTGATCTTAATTTACCTTATTTAAAATTCTTATGCTTCATATTTATTTTTGACAAACAGATTTGTTTGTAAATCATTTCACAATGATGATTAAGTTATGAAACTACTAAAATTTGAAATTTTATGCCTAAGTCAGGTACATCAACAATTACTGATACAATCAAAGCATACATATCCATATCAATATAAGGTAACTCCCAAAAATCCATATACAAACAAATTTTCTGCATATTTTATCATGCAAATCAATTCAATTCAGGTATAATAACAAGCAACCATAATTTATATAGAAGTTACCCACCTTGAAATTTTGAAGAACAGAGCAGTTTTTTCCCAATTTTAAAACTTGGAGGAGTTAATCAACTGATTTAATTGTTGCAGGGATATGACTCTCTGATTCAAGTGTGCAGGCTTGCATTTGAATTTACTGACCAAAACTCTTTGCATGCAGGCCATGATAAAAATGCAGACATTCATTTGATTTGTTCAAGATTTGCAGAGATATAAATGCAGTGGTTTCCAGGTTTGAAAAAAAATGTAGTTTGCATGTGGATCATTTTGATTTGCAGAAGTTCCAGTTTTTGTATGAATGTAGTTTGCTTTTTGAAATGAATTTTGCAGGTTTGAATTTTAGAATCTGGTTACTGGCTATTGGTTTGCAATTAAAGTTTTGAGGATTGAAGTTTCAGGTCTTGTTTTTTTTTTGAAGAGCTTTGAGTTTTCAGATTTTTAAGTGATGTATTTTCTTTTGTTTCAACTAGCATTTGATTCTAAAATAATAAAGGAAAGTGAAAATGTTTTTAAGAGGCTGAAAATGTTTAAATAAAAATAAAGAAAAGAATAAAAACAAATGACATTTGTCATTGTGCTTGATTTACAATTTAACACACGTAGTTTGATTTGTTTAAGACTCAACACTTGCCTTTTATAAAATTTAGCTATATATATAAATGTTTAAAAAGAGTTTCCTTCATTTTATGTTAGAATGAATATATAAGATTTACATATTAAAAGTAAATCTAACTAAAACAATTTATAAATTAAAACTTATGCAAATGTTTCAAAGAATTAATTAATTTGAGTTTCAAAAACAATTTCAATTTAAAATCAAATTAAACTTTTGAAATCAAAATTAAAATCAATTTATTTAAATTAAAAAAAATGAAGGTTCTATTTTCCTTTTTATATTTATGAAAATTAATATGACTTAAAAATAACTAATTAACAAATTTTGTATGATTTATAAAGAAATTATAAATCACTTTTATATTTAAATGAATTAAAATCATATGTTATCTTATATTTAAACTTATATAAAATATACTTAATTCATATTTAATCAAATAATATTTAATAAGAAATAAACTTAACTTTTATTTAAATTTAAAACAAAAATTAAACGAAGACAAATTTTAAACAATTACATTTATTATCAAACCATACAGTTATTAATTTAAATAGATTTTTAAAAGCTTAATATTAATTAAAACATAATTTCCTAATTACTAAATATTTTATTAGAATTTAAAAAGAAACTTCATTTATTTATTAAATTCCAAACAAAGTTAAATTATAATATATATACAAATATATATATATATATATATATATATATATACATTTTAACTTAAACATTTATTTTAGCTTTTAAAAGATAAAATCACAAATTAAATATTATTAAATCTAATTATTAAACCAAAACATATTTTATTAATCAATATTGTCAATATCAATTTAATTTTATATAAAGATTATTAAATTGATATTGTCTAAAATTCCAGGATATCACATTCCTTCCCCCTAAAAAGAATTTCGTCCCCGAAATTTAAAACAAAGGTAATTTAATAACCTACTTTAGATTTTTAATTTTAAAACCAAGCATATATCAAACATATGCTAACATCCATGGCAATCAATTCAACCAATCAAACAAAATTCACTATCCAGACAAAATTCTGGATAGAGTTTCCTCGAGTTTCTCAAGTAAACATCGGGTTACTCGCTCTATAAAACCCAAACAATCAATACTACTAAGCTACAGAACTCCTACTCACCTATATCTATAACTGAACAAGACATCAGACTATAGACAAGTCTAACTCAACAACCAAAATCTTCCAGATCAACTGATTCCAAAACCAGAAATAGATATACACGTACTCCCTCAGAGATACGTGAAACACAACGAATTCCAGTTGTCCAAACTGGCAATTCAATCTAGATAATCAAACACTTATCCAAAACAGAACACAGAAGAAATCCAAAACATCTCGGAGCTAGCTTACCCAACCGTACCAAAATTTATAGCTCCTAAAACTAGAAAACTTATCCAAAACCAGACTTCAGATCCACAAAACTTTTCGGACGATCTCGGGCTGCCTACATCCTACCTGATCAGCTCAATCCTTGCTGATGTCTCAAGAAACAAACTAGACCAATCCCAAACCACCAGAATGATCCTCCTCGATCAGTCAAGATCATGAACAACTCCACTCACAACCATCAGAAGAAAACAAACTTCTCCTATCCGGAAAAGAAAAGCAGATGCACTCCCAAACTGCTTCTGCTGCACAACTTTTATCTGGAGTAGAAAAGAATGCTGATGAAGAACACAAGCTAACTGGACAGCATAACCAAGAAGATCTCTAATAACCAAGAGAAAACTCAGAAGTTCCTCAAATCCTGAGTTGCTTCAACAAACTCCATCTCAAGGAATCAACCTTCAACTAGTTGAACTACGGGTACCACTGAATCTCTAGATGAAGACAAACTCTGACTTCTCTGAAAATATTCAGAAAAAATCCCCAATGATCCAAGAGATCACTCAACCATCACATGTTGCTTTTGCGATCAACCCAAATTAAAATCCAAAGAAAACTGTTCTCTCTAAACCAATCAGAACAGCTTATGCAAGTCTTTCCAACCCAACGAAGAAATGGATTCTACTCTACTGCTTCTGTACTCCATCTCCAGAAAACTACTAATCCAGAAAATTCTCCTGACACACTGACCACTCCGAGCTGCACTGCTAAAACCAATGCCAAAGAATTTTCAATCCAAAGCTCTTCGGAAAACTCGGACTTCAAACCAAACAGAAACACCCAGCAGAACTCTGCTACAACACCAAAGCAAACCTACTTCCTTAAACTTGTTCCAAAGAAATTATCTTCGAAAACATCTATAGTCACCGCATCTCATCACGCAGCTACTATTTCCTGTGGTATCAAGATACCATCACTTGCTTCTGGTCAGCCAACATGTCTAAACTCTACTCATCCAACTTCAAAGATAGACTCCGAACCTTAACAGGTTACCTTCAGAGATCAATGAAGTCCTATACCACTTCAAAACTCACTCGAGACGGTATTAGGTCTACGGTCTCGACAGATATACTTCCAACCAAACATTCAAACTCCAACCAATCGGTAGTTGTGTTACACACACCACTACCTCAATCTACCTTATAACTTATATTGGAAAATCCGAACAGGTAACCCAACCGATAGGTAGAAATATATATATATATATATATATATATATATATATATATATATATATATATTAAAAATTACAAATACGCTCTCTCAAGATAGACACCACTCCAGAGCCTAGGTATTCACTCAACCTAACGCTCTGATACCAACTGTCATGACCCGACTTTCTACTCCCAGAAAATCGCATCATGAATTAAGAAAGAAAGGGATAGAAGAAGAAAAGAAAGAAGAGAAAGGAGAAACAACACTAGAATCTCAACAGCGGAACGAATAAATTATATTAATAACATAAGTATTTACATAATATACAATACCAATCAGAGACGCACAACATACACATCACATATACTAGACAGTTATAAACACCTGTCTAGTATTTACAACTCGATACAAACACAACACAGAGATAACACAGCGGAAAACTATATCTAACGCAGAAGCCTCCTGCTCCATTGCTCCTCCATTATTCGTCGAAGCTAATCCTGAATTCTAACCTGAATTCCCTTGGCTACTCGTAAAAATTTGAGTACCCAAGAGTTTATGAAAAACAAGATAAACTCCGGGTCAGACATGGGTCTGGTGTGAGTAACAGGTTAAAGTTGCTTAACTTTTTAAAACCTTTGAAAAGAAAGGTATCACGTAAGACTTCCCACACATAAACATGGAAAAGTTTTTACCTTACGCTAACCAAAACATTTGATAGGAAATTCGATGATATTATAATAGTGTCTAGGGTTTTCAAGTAAATAAGAAATAGCCGAAATTGTTACATTCATTAAATTCCAGCTACTAGCCACAAAAGTGGGTAATACAATCAAAACCGTTGGCACTTATTGGATTTTGGATTCCATACAATGGCAGGGCTACTGGGGTACCGCCCGTCACAGTACGTGGTCTAGATCACCGTACCGAGGAGTACTCCCACTCCCCTGCAACACAAGGCCGGAACCCTTCCTTACTGAACAGTTCCAAACAAGACAACCCAGCAGTTGTTTGCAACCAACTGCCCACACAGCCGAATATAAAGGGACTTCTAGACAGGGATCAATCTCGCTCTCCAGTGGGAGCTACCCACGAAGCCTTGCTGCACCTCCCCTGTTTTAGCCATTCCCGGTTGATGAGGCTTGAGGCTACGATTACCTTTATAGGACACATCACTTAGAATGTTCATCGTCCACCTGACGATGTTCTGAAAGCATTCAATCCATACAAGTTCGTTCCGGGTTCCAACGAAACCGAAGGCATTATCTCGTTGCACTCATTTTGGAATCACCCTCAGAGTTAACGACGATAACCCTTGCACTCTGAACCACCATCTCGAATCTATAAGCACTATTCTGTCAACTCATTATGGAATCACCCACAGAGTTATACTGACGTATAGCCCTTACACCTCGAGTCTTCACAAAGCTCCATTTGGATTTACGACCTAACGTTATTTGGAATCGATGTTGGTTTTCGGATATCCAAATATCCCGATCCCGGTCTCACCGAAACCAAAGCGTGTCTTTTAGGGCCAAGTTGTTTTAAAGGTTTAAAACAATTCAATTCAATATTATCTATATGCACACAGATAGATAATTCCCAACATCATAATAGATAATCAATATTATCATAACATCAGATAATCTACATTATCAACTCAAACAGATAAATCATATTATCAACTCAATGCAACCATAACATCTAAATCACACAACAACATTTATCTCATAACTGAGATTCCAACCATTTAGGGTAATATTAATCATCATTCATAAGCAAAGACTTATCTATCTAATCTATAATTAATTTAAAATGAATTAAATTAATTACTTCTTCCTTAAATTAATTTAAAATAAATTAAATTAATTACTCATCCATATAAATCTTGCTTACACATCAATTTATTATTCTTAACAAGTTACCCTAATTAATCATCTAGATTAATTATCTTTTAATTACATTCGAGTAATTAACCTCTAATTAATTTCACAAATCAATTAATCCAAACCGATCCCTTTAATTAACCTGTAATTACGTTATCAATTAATTAATCATAATTAATTACATTAATCCTTAATTAATTACATTAATCCTTAATTAATTACATTAATTAATTCTTTATTGATTAATTGTTCTTAATTAATCAATCCTTACTTGTGTCATTAATTATATAAATTAATGATCTCAAATTATTTTAAATAACTTTATTAAATTAGTTATCAAAACCTAAATTAATTACACTAAGTAATTAATTATTAATTACTTACTTAAGTAATTATTCAACATACTAATTACATATTAATTACACATGTAATTAATTCTAAAACTCCTCCATTAAATTACATCCACTAATTTATTTTCTTCACTAAGTAATTTTCCATTTGTAATTACTTCTCAAATCAAATCAATGATTAATTTAAATTAATTAAACTTAATTAATTAACTTAATTAATCAACAACTTAATTAATTACAATTAGTAATTAATTTCCTTAATTACTTCCACTAAGTAATTATACTTAAATAATTCAAAGAATTATCTTAAATTAATTAATCCAATTAATTATTTAAAATTAATTACATTAATTAATTATACAATAATATCAAGTTAATGACTTTCATTAACCAATAACAAATCTTTAATTACTTTTTCCAAAGTAATTAATTGAATTAATCAATATTAATTCTTAATTTATTTTTAACTCATTAATTAATCCCTAATTATTAAGTTAATCAAGTGATAGTTAAAAGCTTAATTAATTGTTAATTACTTGATTAATATAATTCAATCCATTAATTAAATTAAATTAATCAAAAATAAAATTAATTTCTAAATCATACTTTAATCAAATTTAATTAACTTACTTAAATCTTTTAATTAATTAAATAAACCCTTATTTATTTAATTAATTAACCCAATTATTAGTTGATTAAATAAATTAATTAAAATCTTAATTACCTTGATCAGATAATTAAGTTTCAAAATAATAAAAATCATTTATCTCATTAATTATTAAATTATCATTATTAAAGTCATTTAAAAACAAATTTGATTTTAAATTTATAAATTCCATTTTAAATTGAAATTAAAATGAAATTAAATTTAAACTTAAGCAAGATTTTAAATATTTAAAAACTCTTTTGTTCTCATTTTAAGAATCACTTACCTCTTAAAGAAATTTTTAAAAGAATAGTTTAACTTAGCCCATATTCAATTTAGAAAAATTTAAAATGCCTTAAATAATTCAAGTGATATTGAACATATAAATTCAAATCTTATTTAATTTACAACTCAAAATTTAAACCATGCTTTCAGATTTAAATACAAAGATTTAAATTTGAAAACCCTACTAAAATTTCATTTTCAAATCTTATAAAATTCTCAAACTAAATATATCATTTGAATTTTTCAATCTATTTTCTTTTTTGAAACTTTAGATTCAAATTCAAGTTTGAATCCAAAATTCTAAATTCAGATTTAACATAGAATTTAAATCTTGTTTTAGAAACTTACTTTCAGATTTAAAAATCACTCAATGTCAAAACTGTGCAGGATTTCAAAAAAAAAATTAAATATTTTATTTCTGCAAATCTTGATTATTTCAAAACCTGAAATTCAAAATCTATTTGAATTCATGGTTTAATCTTGTTTAAAGTTTAAATTTAAACTTGCCTTACTTTTTTTTTATTTAGTTAAAATTTCAAAAACCTAAAATAGATCAGGTTTCAGGAACAATCAACCTGAAAACAAAAACAACCCGAGCTCAACTCCATCCTGCTTCGAGTCAGCCCCACTTTAACTTCGAGTAAAAAAAAAATACCCGAGCACCACTACATCTCCATAATCCAGAACTCAAACTCCTCTCTATGGCCACTGTGCACATGCACATTGCCATGGCCATCTTCTCGATCATCAGAGATGATCATCCAATCCACCAACCTCCCTTGAGTCCACCTGAACACCTAAGCATCATAGAATCCCCATTTCCCAAATTCAAGCAGAGCAGTTCTTATTTTAAAAACCTGGAACACCCTTCATCCAAAACTTCTCAAACCTGTCAACATCAATTTCTCCTCCCTCCGGCCATCGTTCAAGCTGAAACTCCGGCTACTATCTCCACTTGGACCCAACTCCCAACCTTCCAAAACACTAAACACTCGATCAATATAGAGTGAGAACAGTTCTTTTTGCTAACTGACTCAACTTTAGGGTTACAGAACAAATTTATCCACTGCTGCTAAATCAAAGTTAAATTCACAAATCTGATAATTTTCCTGACTTCTCTGATCATTATACTACGTACAAAAGAAATCTCAAGTTATCAAAATTCTAAAATAAATCAGAATTTCCAGAACAAATTTTTAGTTCATCACAGAACCACATCCCAAATCCATGCTAAATATTGTGTTTCTGTTTTTAAAATTAAATCATGTTTCAAATGTGTTTTCAAATTACAAACCTTAACTTACTGAATTAAGAAATTTTAGTTCTTAAACAAATCATTGTTTCAGTTATTTTGATTTCCAGTGAAGTTTTGATCTTAATTTACCTTATTTAAAATTCTTATGCTTCATATTTATTTTTGACAAACAGATTTGTTTGTAAATCGTTTCACAATGATGATTAAGTTATGAAACTACTAAAATTTGAAATTTTAGGCCTAAGTCAGGTACATCAACAATTACTGATACTATCAAAGCATACATATCCATATCAATATAAGGTAACTCCCAAAAATCCATATACAAACAAATTTTCTGCAGATTTTATCATGCAAACCAATTCAATTCAGGTATAATAACAAGCAACCATATTCTATTAAAGAAGTTTAGAAGTTACTCACCTTGAAATTTTGAAGAACAGAGCAGTTTTTTCCCAATTTTAAAACTTGGAGGAGTTAGTCAACTGATTTAATTGTTGCAGGGATATGACTCTCTGATTCAAGTGTGCAGGCTTGCATTTGAATTTACTGACCAAAACTCTTTGCATGCAGGCCATGATAAAAATGCAGACATTCATTTGATTTGTTCAAGATTTGCAAAGATATAAATGCAGTGGTTTCCAAGTTTGAAAAAAAAATGTAGTTTGCATGTGGATCATTTCGATTTGCAGAAGTTCCAGTTTTTGTATGAATGTGGTTTGCTTTTTGAAATGAATTTTGCAGGTTTGAATTTTAGAATCTGGTTACAGGCTATTGGTTTGCAATTAAAGATTTGAGGAGTGAAGTTTCAGGTCTTGTTTTTTTTTTTGAAGAGCTTTGAGTTTTCAGATTTTTAAGTGATGTATTTTCTTTTGTTTCAACTAGCATTTGATTATAAAATAATAAAGGAAAGTGAAAATGTTTTTAAGAGGCTGAAAATGTTTAAATAAAAATAAAGAAAAGAATAAAAACAAACGACACTTGTCATTGTGCTTGATTTACAATTTAACACATGTAGTTTGATTTGTTTAAGACTCAACACTTGCCTTTTATAAAATTTAGCTATATATATAAATGTTTAAAAAGAGTTTCCTTCATTTTATGTTAGAATGAATATATAAGATTTACTTATTAAAAGTAAATCTAACTAAAACAATTTATAAATTAAAACTTATGCAAATGTTTCAAAGAATTAATTAATTTGAGTTTCAAAAACAATTTCAATTTAAAATCAAATTAACCTTTTGAAATAAAAATTAAAATTAATTTATTTAAATTAAAAAAAATGAAGATTCTATTTTCCTTTTTATATTTATGAAAATTAATATGACTTAAAAATAACTAATTAACAAATTTTGTATGATTTATAAAGAAATTATAAATCACTTTTGTATTTAAATGAATTAAAATCATATGTTATCTTATATTTAAACTTATATAAAATATACTTAATTCATATTTAATCAAATAATATTTAATAAGAAATAAACTTAACTTTTATTTAAATTTAAAACGAAAATTAAACTAAGACAAATTTTAAACAATTACATTTATTATCAAACCATATAGTTATTAATTTAAATAGATTTTTAAAAGCTTAATATTAATTAAGACATAAATTCCTAATTACTCAATATTTTATTAGAATTTAAAAACAAACTTCATTTATTTATTAAATTCCAAACAAAGTTAAATTATAATATATATACAAATATATATATACATTATAACTTAAACATTTATTTTAGCTTTTAAAAGATAAAATCACAAATTAAATATTATTAAATCTGATTATTAAACCAAAACATATTTTATTAATCAATATTGTCAATATCAATTTAATTTTATATAAAGATTATTAAATTGATATTGTCTAAAATTCCGGGATATCACAGTTTCGTAGTGGGAACTTGCACTTTGACATCCTTGCTTTTGCTTTTGTCTCGTTTTGATTTGGACATTTAGACTTTGTTTGTTTGGACATTTCTATTTTAAAACTCATCCGTTGAATAGATATTTGATTCTGATAATTCTGAAATGGCCAACCTACTTACACATGTACGGGGTCGCGAACGGTCCTTAGGCATGCTCTGAGATGGCGATAAACCGCCCCGACAAACGATCCAGGGACCTACTCGAACGTGAGCCTGGTATCGATAATATTAAGTCCCTCCCCCGGGCACACTCATTCGCCTCGAACGGCACCCGACCTCGAACGGTCACAAAATCGCCTCGAACGGCACACGACCGCGAACGATCACAACTCGCCCCGAACGGCACAACTCGCCTCACCTCAAATGGCGAGATCGCGAACGGTCGTCATTTGAGGTCCATCGCTTGACCGACCGCACACGGTCGCACTTCATCTCAAATGGCTCGATCCCGAACGATCGTCATTTGAAGTTAGGAACTTGACCATGAACGGTCGCACTTCATCTCAAGTATATCGATCCGGAACGGTCGTTATTTAAGGTCGCATAAAACTATAAATTCCTCTGCAGGACATCAACAGGATATAAACATCCAGCTCATGGCATCACAAAATACGCCTTCCTACCGCAAGGCATATTTTGGGGGGCAAAATGTTATCCCACTTTTTGGCAAAGCCGTGACACCAAAAGATCGGTCAAAGACAAAAGACAGTTCGTCTCAGAGATTGGTTGTACTTCACTTCGCTATGGATATCGATGAATTTTGTCCGAGCCCGGATCAGGTTACGGTTGATGGGACATGAAAAACAAAGCCATGAAAGCCGGTGTTCCAAATTTCAGGCTAATCGAAGGTCGTATGAACGAGATATGATCGATGCAAGTTAGCCACAAAAGTGTCGTTCGAACCCATCAAAAGTGGAGGATATGCTCGTTTCGAACCCATAGGATTCGTATCCATCTTGTTCGAATCCATCGGCTTGCATACGCTTCGAATCGATCGTCTTCGAACCGATCAGGCATGATATTGATCACTTCGAATCGATCGGTTCGAATCCATCAAATGGGCATCCCCTCAGCACGTTCGTATCCATGCTAGAGCGCTGTTTCGTACCCATCGATGAACTTCGAATCCATCACCATGCCCTACTTCGAATCGATCGGTCTCGTGCCCATGCACTGCTTCGTATCGATCGTCTTCGAACCGTTCAGGTTCGAATCCATGAATAAACAATCGTTCGTGTCCACCAAGTCAACTAGCTTGGATGACGTGTCATTCAACGATATGAACGAGGCAAAGATCATGGATGCGAAGTGGTCGACTCGGAGAAGAAATAGGATCGATGCGAGGTGTGCGCCCCATGTCACCAAAGAACCACGTGACCGATCGAGTCGAAGGGAGTGGATTCGAAGTGATGGATTCGAACGCAACAGCCCTCACGAAAAACTACAATTTGAATCGATCATATCTCCTAAACCACTGATCCAAATGCAATGAAATTTTCACAGTAGCTTCCATACAAGGTAAAGATTGTTCCTGCCAAGTTTCAACTCGATTGGATCATTTTTTTATGGATTCGAAATCACTTCGTATCGATCTCAGATCAAGTCGAAACTTGGTGGGGTCGGTCGCGTGGGCCCACTCACGTGCCAGAAAAAGTCTCCCTAAGTTTGAGCGAGATCTGGGCCTCTTACGCCTATAAATAGCACCCTGAAGCCTTCAGAAAAGGGGATCTTCGGCCATTAAACATCGAGACTCTGTCGGATTCAATTCCATACTTCATCATCGCTGTTGTAATTAGATTTGAAAGCTATCATCAGTTGTAAATTGTTGTGATCAACTGTAATCATCAAGTGAACATCAATAAAGACATAAACTTCAGAGTGGACGTAGGCAAGATCGCCGAACCACTATAAATCCTGCGTTTGTGACTGTTATTTGTGAATTGTTGTGATTGCTTGTGTTTAGATCTGTGTTTTATATTGATTGTTGCTGACTTGTGTTCACAATCGGGTGCTTTCACGATATTGGGTGTTTGTGGCCAATTTTGGCTCAAACACATCCCATAGTATTTCTTCAAAAATAAACCAAAATGGTAAAAAGAAAATGTTTTTGAGATTTAGGTGTTTTGAGATTTTTTTTGAAGAAAATGAAAATTCAAAAATGCCATGAAAAACTGAAGAAAATGAAAATGGGACTCACCCCCACACTTAATTTTGACTATGTCCCCACAGTCGATGCATGATATAATGATTGTAACGGGGAAAAATATGTACATATTTACAAAATGGGGTCAACATTCTTACTAGACGTAGCTTGGCTCATGAAGGATCATGAGCTTCTCCTCTTGGTTACCGAGAAATTCCAAGAAGGGTTTTAACCGATGACCGTTGACTTTGACAATCGATCCATCCTTTGGGTTTTCTATTTCTATGGCACCATGTGGAAAAACAGTTCGTACCACAAATGGTCCCGTCCATCTTGATTTAAGTTTCCCAGGGAATAAATGAAGTCTCGAGTCATATAAAAGAACTTTCTGGTTAGGCGAAAACTTTTTCCTTAGGATTGACTTCTCATGAAAAACTTTGGTTCTTTCTTTGTAAATTTTCTCGTTTTCATACGCGTCATTCCTAAGTTCTTCTAGCTCGTTGAGTTGTAGTTTTCAATTTTCGCCAGCTTTTTCATGATCAAAGTTTAAGTTTTTTATTGTCCACAACGCTTTGTGTTCAATTTCAACGGGTAAATAGCAAGCTGTACCGTAAACTAAACGAAATGGGGACATCCTAAGGTTAGTTTTAAAAGCAGTACGGTAAGCCCAAAGCGGTCAATTTCTGAGACCAAACTTTTAGATTTTTATTGATAGTTTTCTCCAAGATTTGTTTTATTTGTCGATTTGAAACTTCAACTTGGCCACAAGTCTGAGGATGATACGGAGTGGATAACTTGTGGGTTATCGAGTATTTTTTCATTAAAGTTTCAAAAGAACGGTTGCAAAAATGGGTTCCGTTATCACTGATTATTGTGCGAGGTGTGCCGAACCTCGAAAATATGTTTTCTTAGAGAAATTTCACAACAATTCTGTGGTCATTGGTTTTGCAAGGAATGGCTTCGACCCATTTTGAAACTTAATCGACAGCGAGAAGGATATACAAGTTTTCAAAAGAATTTGAAAAAGGTCCCATAAAGTCGATACCCCAAACATCAAAGATTTCGATTGTAAAAAGGGGTTTAGAGGCATCATATCTTGTCGAGAAATTCGTCCAAGCATTTGACATCGATCGCAAGTTTTAAAAAATTCGAATGAGTCTTTGAAAAGAGAAGGCCAATAGAAACCACACTGAAGCACCTTTTCCGCAGTTTTTCGTGGACCGAAATGTCAATCGCACGCTTGATCGTGGCAAAATGAAAGAACACTCCGGATCTCATTATCCGGAATGCAATGTCAGATGATTTGGTCGGGACAATATTTGAACAAGTATGGATCGTCCCAATAGAAATATTTCACTTGGGACATGAATTTGCATTTGTCTTGTTTGGACCAAGATGAGGGAGTTTCTTTAGTAACTAAGTAGTTCACTATATCAGCATACCATGGATCGATAGAAATCGAAAGAAGTTGTTCATCGGGGAAGTTTTCATTGATCGGCAAGGAAGATGGTGCGTTCGGAAGACGAGATAAGTGATCGGCTATGACATTATCGGACCCTTTTTTGTATTTGATTGTAAGGTCAAATTCTTGAAGTAAAAGGATCCAACGAATCAAATGGGATTTAGCATCCTTTTTAGCAAAGAGATATCGAAGCGCAGAATGGTCAGTGTAGACCGTAATGTGTGAACCTATCAAGTATGGTCGAAACTTTTCAAGCGCAAAAACGACAGCTAGAAGCTCTTTTTCGGTTGTTGTGTAGTTGAGTTGAGCGTCGTTCAAGGTCATACTCGCGTAGTAAATGACATGAAGGATCTTGTTGATGCGTTGTCCCAAGGCAGCACCAACGGCAAGGTTCGAAGCATCACACATTATTTCGAAAGGAAGATCCCAATTGGGTGCACAAATGATTGGGGCAGAAATGAGTTCGCTCTTAAAACGTTCAAAAGAAGAGATACAATTAGAGTTAAAATCGAAAGGAACGTCTTTTCCAAGAATGGTCATCAAAGGACAGGCGATTTTGCTAAAATCTTTCACAAAACGACGGTAAATGCCAGCATGTCCTAGAAATGATCGAATGTCCTTAACAGATTTGGGAATGGGTAGATTTGCAATGACACCGATTTTTGCTTTGTCTACCTTAATGCCTTTATTTGAGATGATATGTCCAAGGACTATGCCTTGTTTTTGCACAAAAAATGGGCAAACACCTCCAAGTCGTATAATTTAGTCGATTTTATGCTGTTCTTAGCGATTTGGGTGATTTATGCAAATATGTAAAATGCAGGGATTAAACTGTAAAAGACACGTAGATTTATAGCGGTTCGGCCAAAATGTGCCTACGTCCACTTTATATGTTATTCCCCTTTTCTATTCAGATTACAAGTACAAAGCTTTGATCGCAAGTATATGAAAGTTGTTTGAAAGTTCTATCCGTGCTTGAGCTCTCAAACTTGTCTGCCATTGTTGTACCCCTACCCCTCTATTTATAGAGTGAGGCTGGGGGTAGGGGTCTTGGATGTATATAGTTGCTGGTGGGCTTGGGCTGATGTAATCTGGCCTGGCAGTGTTGATTCGGTGATGCCTTGGTCCGGGGAAGGTTAGAGTGGCCTTGGTTTGGTAGTAATTGGAGTGGGAATTGGTCCGGCAGCTTGGTCCGGTTATGGTTTGGTAGTGGGTAGAGCGTTGTTTTGACCGGTAGTAGGTGGAGAGTGAGATGGTTCAGCTAGGCATTGGGGAGGAGATGGTTCGGTAGGGACATGGAGAGGGAGATGGTTCGGTAGGGACATGGAGAGGAAGATGGTTCGGTCGGGTCTTGGAGACGTATTGGTTCGGCAGGGCCTTGGACGTAGGTTAGAATACGCCCAGCATTTGCCCCCCAAAGTGGGGGCATATGCCTGCATGTGTCGCGCTTTGTTTTCTTCAGCTTGGATAGTCTCATTTGGTCCTAAGCGCCGAATCGTTTAATCCGGTCACCCTGCGCTCGCCTATAAGTAGGGGCTTCATGCCTTTGTTATCCTTTACCGTTTGAAATAGCCGAATTGATCAAGTACCAAACCAAATTTGAGTACCGAACCAGGTGAGGCTTTCTCCTACCGAATAAGCTTTATGTTGGAATTACCGAATGAGGTCGGGGAACATGAGTGCCGAATGGACCTTATATTGGAAATACCGAATGAGATCGAGGAGTTTGAATGCCGAATGAACTTTATGTTGGAAATACTGAACGAGATCGGGGAGTTTGGATGCCGAATGAACTTTGAGCCTTTTATGTTTTAAATTTCAAATGAAATTCCAAACTGTACGCACTTGCTTGTTTATATCCCTACTTTCCTTGTTCTAACAATATGTTTTCTCGTGTTGCAGATAATGTCTCGCAAATTAGAAACTCGTTCTGATAAGAAGAAATCCAAAGACGCAGGGGAGTCCCCCATAGTGCCCCCAGTTCGTGCAGAACGTCATGAACCAACAACGAGATCGTTAGTAGACGGGTACGGTCCCCAAGAGTTCTTGAATTCACCGCCCGACTGCTTTCCCAACTCCCTCAAGGATGAGCAGCTTGATGTTATATCTCGCTCTTTCGGGATCGACAGAGCGCATATGTTGTTGTCGGGGGAAGGAGTGATGTCGTATAATCCCCTTGAAGGATATTTCGCTTATAGTAGGTACCATTGCATGTGCGGGGCCATTCCTCCGATCAACGCCTGGATAGTCAGTTTCATTACCTACTTGAAGGTGGCCCCTTTCCAGCTTCAGCCCAACTCTTATGCCATCTTGGTGAGTCTATTTATCATCTTCCAGAGGAAGTACGGGCGTCCCCCTTCCAACCGGGAGATTCGTTACCTGTACAACTTGAGAGGCTACAAGAAGGGGTCTCCATACATCAGCTTGGAGTCGGCCGTGTCTTTCAAGCCGGTCCTGGATTTATGTTCAAAGTTCAGCATGTTCAAGGAGTGGTTTTTTGTCAATGACGACTCTGTTTCTTTCCACCGCTTCACCTCTGGCTATAAGTTGAATCTTATTTATGATTTCTGTTCTAACTACAATGCTCCTCCTTATGTGCTTTATTTCTTGCTAGCGACAGGTGGTTTTGCGGTCGTAGAGAGCGATCGCCTGGTTCAGATGGCTGCGGAGATAGAAGCCATTCTGGAAAGGGAGAGGGCAGCCTCTTATCTGATCAGAAATGCTACCCTTCTGGAGTTCAACTTGATTCTGCCCCGCCAGTCTGTGGTCAAGCAAAGAGACACAGCTGAGGAGAGAGCTGCCAAAGCTAAAAGAGGGGCAACGGCGAAGAGTAGCAAAAGGAAACCCTTCTCGAAACATCCAGTCGCCGGGGGGAAGAAACTTAAGAAATCCGATGGACCCTCCCCCAGCACATGTCCAGATGTTCCGGAGGAGGAAGATGTGGAGGAGGAAAGAGGCGAGGGTGAAGGAGGTGAGGCGGAGAGTGGAAGTGATGGGGAAGGTGATGGTGATGGCCATAGTGATGATAGACAGAGTGGTAGTGGCGTTGGGGCTCTGTCTTCTGAGCAGGCAGGCGAGATCCAGGAGTGGACAGATGATGCTTTCCGCCTAGCTTTTGAGGGGTTGGAGAAAGGATCGGCCTTGGTAGAGAAGCCAAAGAAAGCTGACAAGGCCGGGATTGGTGCCGATTCATCTTATAAGAGCATTTCAGCTAAGGCAACTCCTGCGATTTAAGGTGAATTTTTGACTCCTGGCGACTCCCTTTATGATAAGGATTTAGGAATATTTTATGGCCATCTTCCGTCCTGGAATGAGATCCAGGACTTACTGCAGTATCCTACTCCTCCCCAGGGTTTGTATAACAAAAGCGTCTTTTTACCCTTCTCAACTTTATACGTTTCTTGAATTATGGCTCAATGTATGCTTGTAACACTTGGTTTTTGTTCCAGGAGTGGGCGAAGCGGTCAAGACATCAGATGTTCGGCACCGTCTTGAACAATACAAACTCCTCAAAGCTTCTACTAAGCCGAAGCCTCCGACTAACCGCCCCGGAGACGTAGTCGGCTACCGTCCTCTTCTCTGGGTCATCGCAGAGGATATCCGAAAGAAGAAGAGGAGTCGTTCCTTGTTCGAATCCTCACCTGGTCCTCAGCCCCCAACTCAACCTTTTCAGGATACCACGGAGGAGAATATTGAGTTTATACCTTCCCCGCACCCATCTGAAAACCCTAGTGTTACCCCAATAGATCATCCCGGCTTGGCTCGTAATCCATTTGCGGATCATCCGGATCTGGATCCAGGCTCTCATGATATTTCCTTTGACGAGGCTACTAGTGAGCACCTTTTCCCTCGTAATCCTATGGTAAGGGTGCTTAATGAGGCTAAGTCCCTAGACCTTGACTTGATTACCACCCGGGTTGTAACTTTGGGGGACGAAGCTAAGGCAAACATCGACCGGGTTGCTGAGGAGACCAGGAAACTGATGGGGCATCATGCTCGACTGGTCAAGGCTGAGGAAGAAATCGAGAGTGCCAACATTCGATTCCGGTTAATGATTTCCAACCAGGCCAAACAACTCGCTGATCAGGCCATCCAGATCTCTCAACATGAGGCCGCCTCTAGGCAATTAAAGAGAACCATGGAAGAGCCAGCATGGCAGAGTTGTGGAAAATGGAGGTCGCATGCAAGGAACGGATTGATATGGCCATTGCAACGGTGGATGAGGTTCGGAAAGCGGATCTCGAGCGGGTAGCGGAGTTATCCGGGAAGCTTGAAGCCGCGGAGCTTGCTCAAACCAAGCTGAAGGAGGAGATGGAGGCAATGAGGAAATACTTTCAGGCTGGCCGCTCGCGATGCCGATCGGAGAGGGATGCTGTCGTTGCAAAGCTGTTGGCTTCTGAGGTCCGAATAGGGGAGTTCGAGGAGAACGAGGGGATAATGGATGAGATGCTTCAGGATATGTACTTTCGCACTTGGAAACAGGGCAACTTATCCTGGATGGATGATTATCCCCGAGTCATGGCCAGGATTTATCTCAGGGCCCTGGAGGAGGCTAAAGCCGAAGCAGATAAGGAGGGTGGCGTGGCCTTCAGGATGGATGTGGTCATGGCTCAGTTCACCAAGGATGAGAAAGTGGCGGTAAAGGAGGGTATGCGGCTGCTTACGGCTGAGGAGGTAGGTGTTCAGTTGGAGGATGATGATCAAGGAGCAGATGCTGGTAAGTCTTCCCTTTTAGTCTTTTTGTAACTTGATTGTCTATTGTTTATGACTATTAATGGGTTCATTCCAGAATTGGACAGGCGGGACCTCTGAAGCACTAACTACCTCTGGTCAACACGTTGAAAGCTCCGATCCGGCAGTTAAGTAGATCTCGGAGGGCCAGAAGAATAGAGGTGAAGCTCTGATGCAGCCGACTCCTTGACTTGACCGGGACATCTTTTGGTTTACTTGACATTGCTGTCTATGTTAGTCCCAAAACCTTAATGTAACTATAATTATATTATTCGTAATGAACGACTTTATTCTTGGCATGTAATTTTTAACTTAAGCTGATTCTGTTATATTTAAATGCTTTCGTTACTTTGGTGTGTTGCATAAGAAGTGCAGCTATGCATATGCCTGTGATTCAATTGTGTTTGATGTCAAGTTCTTGCTTAAAATATAATTTCACATCTTGCAATGTTATTGTGATGTGTAAATAAATTATAGCTACGCATTCATACACAAAGGAAGAGAGTACCGCCCTTCGCGTTTTTAGTTGTAGATGTAGCTTTGAATGTCTTGTGTGACTGAGTATGGAAAGCAGCTGAGTGCCCTATCATTCAGTTATGAGTTCCTATCCCCATTTGCAGGTGTCTCCTATTTTGTGCCCTGTACTTTAGGGATCGTTATATAGGATAGGAGGAAAGTTTTTTAAATAAAATAGGAATATAAGAAATAGTAAAACTTCCAATCACGGAAGGCCTTCGATGTGCTTAAGTTCGTGGCAAACGGGTTTTGTAGTCACTTTCCCTAGCTGTGGGTCTTGGAGACATTTGTCACCCGTCTTACACCTCCGCGGGGAGTTTTCTTTTTTACCTCAGCCGTACCTAAGACACATCGGAGCCGAGATCACGCACAGTAACTACCATGGCCATTATGGCCCGTAATCGTGGGTATTATTCGATTTACCGCGGCCGGCTAGCGTGGGTACCAATCGTCAACCGTGAACTACCCCTGGCTAGCCACACCTTATGTTGGGGCTTAGAGTAGGTTCACAATTGCCGGCGAGCCGAACGCCGTAATGAGCTGCCTCGGCTATAGTCGGCCTTCTCGGTGGCTTATAATCGGCTCATTACAGTTGGTTTTAAGGGCCGATCGCGAGCAATGAGTTAACCTGCAGCAGAGGGATGCTGGAGCAAAAGTGTCTCATTGGCAAGGGCATAGATTCGTATAGTACCTGTTAGGTCTTGTCAAGGGGAGGTCGTGCCGTGATGCGTCTTGAATGGAAATGCCGTTACACAGGATTTTGTTCAACAGAAAAGGATAAAGCTCAACAAGCAGCCAAGATATAAAGGAACAAGTTAAAAAAGAGGCAAGGTTTTTAAAGTGGTTCGGCACGAAAATGCCTACGTCCACTGATTCTCTTTGTTAATTCACTTCATATGGGCAGTACAAGTTAAGAAAAGTATCGACGAATGTGTTGGATGTTCCATGCCCTCTGGAACACCTCCCCGTCCACTGTTGACAAAATATAGGCTCCATTGTGGAGGTCTTTATGAATTACATATGGTCCGTCCCAGATTGGATCTAGCGCTCCGGGGCGCGGAAAGATTCTCCTGAGGACAAGATCTCCTTCTTGTAAGCTACGATGCTTGACTTTCGATTTGTATTGTGCCGCCACTTTTTGCTTGTGAGCTGCTGCTTTGAGCACTGCATCGTTTTTTCTCTCTTCAATTCGATCCAAAGACATGTGAAGGAGTTCTTCGTTCTCTTCTGGGTTATAGTGGATCCTGCGGTAGGAAGGTACTACAGTATCGACTGGGAGCATGGCCTCTGATCCGTATGCCAAAGAGAAGGGAGTATGCCCCGTTGATGTTCTGAATGATGTGAGGTAGGCCCAAAGTGCCGTAGGAAGTTCATCCACCCAAGCGCCTTTCGATTTTTCAAGCTTCTTCTTTATTAAAGTTTTGAGAATTTTGTTGACAGCTTCGACTTGTCCGTTTGCCTACGGGTAAGCCATAGATGAGAAGCTTTTGTGAATTTCGTGCTCTTGGCACCAGTCGGCGAACTCTTCGCTGTCAAACTGAAATCCATAGTCCGATATGATTTTGAGTGGAACCCCGTATCTGCATAGAACATTTTTTATCAAGAAGTTAATAACTTTTGCTGAGGATATTTTATTTAGAGGTTCCTCTTCCACCCATTTGGTGAAATAGTCGACTGCCACTATAGCATATTTGGCTCCGCCTCGGCCCACCGGGAGTTCGCCAATCAGGTCAATTCCTCATACTGCAAAGGGCCAAGGGCTGGTCATTTGAGTAATCTCATTTGTTGGTTGCCGAGGAATCATGGCAAATTTCTGGCATCTGTCACATTTTTTAACGAAGTCTAAGGCGTCTTTGTTTAAGGCGGGCCAGAAATATCCATATCGGAGTACTTTCTTTGCCAGAGTCTGTACCTTAGTGTGATCTCCGCAGCTTCCCTGATGGATGTTGGATAAGATTTCCTTAGCTTCCCTTCCAGCGACACACCTTAATAAGGGGTTAGAGAAGCCGCGCCGATAGAGAATGCCTTCTTGTATTGTGTAGCGGGAAGCTTTCCTCAAGATTTTCCTGACTTCGTTACGCTCGCAGGGTAGTGTACCATTTTGTAAGAATTTTCGGATGGGAGTCATCCAAGTTTCTTCTTCGATTGCAGCTACCAGATTCACTTGCTCGAAACTCGGGGTTAGTTGCTTTGAGATGGCTGCTGTTTCGGAAGTGTTACCGTCTTTCATGCTAGCTTGCTTTACCAGCTCGTCGACCTCTTGGTTCTCTTCTCGAGGGATGTGTTTGATTAAATAGTGATCCAATTGATCGAGTAGCAGCTTGGTCTTCTTTAGATATGTTGTGAGTCGTTCTCCTCGAGTCTGAAATTCTCCTAGTATTTGGTTTACAATAAGCTGGGAATCACTATGAAGACATAAGGAACTAACTCCAATCTCTAGGGCAAGTTCTAATCCAGCTATTACTGCTTCGTATTCTGCATCGTTGTTGGTGGCAGCGAATTCCAGCCTTAGAGCATAGTGTAGCCTCCTTCCCCTGGGAGTGATTATTACAATACTTGCCCCCGTGCCTTGTTCGTTTGAAGCTCCATCCACAAAGAGATTCCACTTAATGTCTTTTGCTATTTCAGATTGCTCCTTACCTTCGTTGGTAGTGAATTCGGCAATGAAATCGGCCATGGCTTGTCCCTTGATGGTGGTGCGAGGATGGTAGGTGATATCATATTGACTCAGTTCAATGCACCACTTAAGTAGTCGTCCAGAAGTGTCGGGACGATGGAGTACCTGCCTTAGCGGTTGGTCGGTTAGAACTCTGATGGAATGAGATTGGAAATAGTGTCACGGTTTCCATGACATGATTAGTAAACAGTATGCAAGCTTCTCAAGCTTAGGATATCTGGCTTCTGCCCCTGTTAACCTCTTGCTTACAAAGTATACTGGTCGTTGCGCGCGGTTGTCTTCTCTCACCAAAGCGGCACTTAGAGCATGAGATGACACAGCAAGGTATAGGTATAGCTCTTCACCTTTGTTTGGAGTTGAGAGTACTGGTGGTCTCTGGAGGTGTTCGATTAGGTTAAGAAAGGCCGTTAAGCATTCGTCAGTCCACTCGAACTTTTCTTTGTCTTTCTTTATAGCCTTGAAGAAGGGGACGCACTTGTCAGTCGCTTTAGAGATGAATCTGCTTAGGGCGGCCACCTTTTCATTTAGGCTTTGCATTTCTTTTCGAGTGGAAGGTATCCTGATATCTTTCAGGGCTCAGACTTGTTCGGGGCTTGCTTCAATTCCTCTGGCATGGACGATGAATCCCAAGAACTTTCCTGACGATACTCCGAACGAGCACTTTAGAGGATTCAGCTTCATTCCATATTGGCGAAGTACTTGAAACATCTCGCCCAGGTGGATCACGTGATCGTTGGCTTTCCTCGATTTTACTAGCATGTCATCCACATAAACCTCCATAGTCTGTCCTATCAGTCCCGCAAACATCTTGTTGACGAGGCGCTGATAGGTAGCCCCGGCGTTTTTGAGTCCAAAAGGCATTACTCGATAGCAGTACAATCCCAGGTCAGTGATGAAACTAGTGTGGTCTTGATCGGGGTTGTGCATAGGAATTTGGTTATATCCTGAGCATGCGTCCATAAAAGATAGGAGTTCGTGCCCGGCGGTGTTGTCCACAAGCTGATCGATTCGGGGGAGTGGGAAGCAATCCTTCGGGCAAGCGTCATTTAAGTTGGAGAAGTCAATGCATGTTCGCCACTTCCCATTAGCCTTCTTTACTAGTACCGGGTTAGCGATCCACTATGGGTAGATGGCTTCTCGTATGAAGTTGTTGGCAAGTAGGTTCTTTACTTCTTCATTGAGGGCCGCTGATCGCTCTGCCCCCATACTTCTCTTTTTCTGCTTTACTGGTGCCTTGGTAGGATCGATGTTTAGTATGTGGCATGCCACGTCTGGGGAGATTCCAGTCATGTCAGCGTGCATCCATGCAAATACATCCAGGTTATGGCGGAGAAAACCAATGAGTTGATCCCTCAATTCTACTCTTTTTCAACAGTCTACTTGAGTCGTGTTTGTCTATAGATACAAACTCCATAGCCTCTGCAGGCTCGGCGGTGTCCTCCCCCTCTTTGTCCCTGGGGTCTAATTCATTGAAAGGATCACTGGTACATCGAAGAGGAGGGGCTTTCTTTAGTTGCTATGCTTCCAAGTTTTTCATACAGAGAGGAGTCTCTGCATTCTTCCCTCTATCCTTCCTGCGATTATTGCGAAGTTTAGTTACATAACAATCTCGAGCGGCGTCTTATCTCCCTCTACTTCCCCTATTCCATTGTCTGTTGGAAATTTCATCTTCAGGCACCACGGGGCCAAGACAATTTGGAAGTTAGACAAGGCTTATCTTCCTAAAAAGGCGTTGTAGGCCGAGTGGTTATCTATCAGCACAAATATTTGTTTCCGTACAACGGAGCGGGGGTGGCTTCCTATTTCAACAAAAAGGTCCAATTGCCCGAGGGGCATCTTCGCATCTCCAGTGAAACCGTGTAGCGGTTTGTTGCAGGGCGACACATCCTTCATTGACAGCTTCATTCTGTCGAAAGCATGCTTGAATAGGATATTTACTGAGCTTCCAGTGTCTACTATAATTCGGAAAACTTCGGTTGGGCCGAACTGGACAGAGATGACCATAGGATCCACGTGGGGGTACTGCCTTCCTTCAAGGTCACGCCTATTGAATGTAATGTCATCATTCTCTTTTCTCTTCGGGTGGCGTTCTTCCATAGCAGAATTAACATAGACTTCATTGTTTCTATGTGACTTTCCGTATCTTTCCATCTCTATCCAGCTTCTGTCGGCGGTGTGTGGTCCTTTCGATACGGTATGGACCACTATCTTCTCATGACTGGGGCCGCCGGTGTTGCGATTTCCCCCTCCTGTTTCTGGGAGAGGTAGCCTTGGTTTCTCTTCGGCAGGAGTTGGGGTCCTGTTCTGACCTTTTACGTAGCATTCCAGTCTCTTCCTTCTGATGTGTTCTTAAATTAAGTCTCGGAGTTGATGGCATTCATTGGTATCATGCCCATGAGATTCGTGGAAGCGGCAGAACTTTGCAGACTTAATTGCGTTATTTGATTCCTTCTTGTATGGAGGGCGTCTGTATTTAACTTCATCTTGGGTGGCCAGGAAGATGTTTTCGATTGTCTCATTCAAAGGAGTGTAAGTGTCAAACCTCGGTCCTGGCTGATATAGACGTTTTTCTCCCTTCTTACCCCAGCATTGTCTCTAGAGTCATTTCTTCGAACGTCCTTCGCTACAGCGGATGTGTCGCCATGAGCTGCCTTGGTTTGTTGTCCTGTCTGTCTTTCAGTGGTAGCGTCTTCAAGTCTCATATATCTTCCGGCTTCATGGAAGAAATCGGGTAAGGTAGCTGGTTTTTCTTTCGTTAATCTTCTAGCAAACTTAGTATCCGGATGCACGCCACAGCAGAGGGCCATTAAGGTAAGTTTCTCATCGGCAACTTGAACTGCGGCCGCTGAAGCATTGAATCGGGTTAGATATTGCTGTACTGTCTCTCTAGGCTTCTGTTTGATATTAGATAGAGAATAAGCGTCCTTGGTTTGTTCTACATGAATGCGAAACTGGCTATTGAACTTTTCTTTCAACATTTCCCATGAGCTGATGGATCCTTGGGGTAGGTGGCAGAACCAGGAGGTAGCTAGATCTGCCAAGAATAGTGGAAAATTTTTGCACAATACTCCTTCTGTGGCTCCACTCAAGAGCATATGTTGTGTGTATCTCTGCAAGTGTACAACGGGGTCAGAGATTCCCTTGTAAGGTTCCATTTTTGGCATTTTCCATTCTCGAGGGGTGATGGTAATTTCGATATTGAGGGTGAAAGGGCTGGTTACCCTAGCGCCTATCCCTCGATCTCTTTGATCCCGTTGGACGCACTCTCCAAACAATCGCGCCATCCTTTCATCAGAATTTGGAGCAGATAGAAATGAGTTTGGTTCTTCTCTACGGGATTGATTCCGTCTAGATGATCTGTAGGGGTGGTATCGTCTGTCACTCCTAATATTTTCCAGTGGCTGCCTCTGGTCTTTTGGGAGCACGCTAGGGTCAGCTACAGTTGGCCCTTGCCTTGATCTTCCCCCGCTGGGTTCTGTTCTGAGCACTTCCTCAGGTCCAACTTCGGGCTGGACTCTAGCTCGGCCCCGTTCATTGGTGTTTCCATGGCTAGGTAGCATGACCGGCTCAGCCACCGTCGACCCTCGCCTGGTACCTCCCCCGTTGGGTTTGGTTTCAAGTGTTTCCTCGGGTCAGAGTTCGGGCTGAGTTCGGGCTCGGCTCGTATCATTGCTGTTTCTGTTGTTAGCTTCTTCGAAGAAGAAAGATCTTTGTCGCCTCCCAGATCCTCCATACTGGGACTCATCCCATGATTTAGTATTGCGGTTGGATTCTTCAGCATCCCTTAAGCGTGACATGAGTCGGTCCACCAAGGCTTCTTGTTGGGATGTGAAGCGGTTAGTCACTTCAGCCACAACCCTGTCTAGATCTGCCTTAATAATTGCTGTTGATTGTTCCGTGGCAGGGGCTGTCGGATTTGCCTGATTTTCATTTCGTAATGCTGTTGAAACGAGAAGGTTCTCTTGATCTGTGATCATTGGATCTGGAACGCTGCTAGTTGCGATGTTTTTTCCTTTGCTAACATCTTTCTTCTGCTTGGGAGGCATGTCTTCCAAGCAATGAGTGATGTTGTCGGGAAGAAGTTTAAGTGGGAGAAGCTGAAGCTTCTAGCTCGATTTCTCAGTGAAAGCACCAAAAATGTTTGCACAAAAAATGGGCAAACACCTCCAAGTCGTATAATTTAGTCGATTTTATGTTGTTCTTGCGATTTGGGTGATTTATGCGAATATGTAAAATGCAGGGATTAAACTGTAAAAGACACGCAAATTTATAGTGGTTCGGCCAGAATGTGCCTACGTCCACTTTATATGTTATTCCCCTTTTCTGTTCAGATTACAAGTACAAAGCTTTGATTGCAAGTATATGAAAGTTGTTTGAAAGTTCTATCCGTGCTTGAGCTCTCAAACTTGTCTGCCATTGTTGTACCCCTATCACTCTATTTATAGAGCGAGGCTGAGGGTAGGGGTCTTGGATGTATATAGTTGCTGGTGGGCCTGGGCTGATGTAATCTGGCATGGCAGTGTTGGTTCGGTGATGCCTTGGTCCGGGGAAGGTTGGAGTGGCCTTGGTTCGGTAGTAATTGGAGTGGGAGTTGGTCCGGCAGCTTGGTCCGGCGATGGTTTGGTAGTGGATGGAGCGTTGTTTGGACCGGTAGTAGGTGGAGAGTGAGATGGTTCGTCTAGGCATTGGGGAGGAGATGGTTCGGTAGGGACATAGAGAGGAGATGGTTCGGTAGGGACATGGAGAGGGAGATGGTTCGGTAGGGACATGGAGAGGGAGATGGTTCGGCAGGGCCGTGGAGACGTGTTGGTTCGGTAGGGCCTTGGAGGTAGGTTAGAATACCCCCAACACCTTGTTTGACCATAAAGTGGCATTTTTCCCAATTCAAAGTCAAATGTTTTTCTTTACATCGATTCAAAACCAACCCGAGGTGATGTAAACATTGGAAAAAAGAATCACCAAAGATAGAGAAATCGTCCATAAAACTTCTAGAAAGCGTTCAATCATGTTGGAAAAGATGCCAACGATGCATCGTTGGAAAGTTGAAGGAGCGTTACATAGTCCGAATGGCATACGTCGATAAGCAAAGGTACCGAATGGACATGTGAAAGTCGTTTTCTCTTGATCTTCGGGAGCGATTGGAATTTGGTTATAGCCAGAATAACCATCAAGGAAGCAGTAAAATTCATGGCCGGCTAAACGTTCAAGCATTTGATCGATGAAAGAAGGGGGAAGTGATCCTTACGTGTTGCGGCATTTAGTTTTCGATAGTCAATGCAAACACGCCAACCCGTTTGAGTACGAGTTGGAATAAGCTCGTTTGAATCGTTCTTAACAACGGTTATTCTGGACTTTTCGGTACAACATGAATTGGGCTAACCCATGAACTATCGGAGATTGAGTAAATGATTCCGTTGTCGAGAAGTTTAAGAATTTCATCACGCACCGCATCTTTCATTTTTTGATTAAGCCTTCATCGTGCGTCACGAACAGGCTTGGCATCATCGATTAAATGGATGCGATGTTGAACCAGAGCGGGACTAATTCCTTTTATATCGGAAATCGACCATCCCATTGCTTCCTTATTTTTCGAAAGGATAGAAAGAAGAGAAGCTTCTTGGTCAAGAGAAAGGTTGTTAGAAATGATGACAGGACAAGTTTCATTTTCACCTAAGTATGCGTACTTAAGGTGGTCGGGAAGCGGTTTGAGGTCCAACTTTGGAATTTTTTCGATCGAAGAATTGGGTTGAGATTCGGACTAAACTGGAAGCGATTCAAAAGGAAGAGTGTATTCAATATCGTTGGGAATTTTGTGAAAAAAAATTTCATATTCGGCCTCACGTTCATCGTTAAGATCAAGTGTTTCGTTTTCAACATTTTCGTGAATGGCACTAACTTCCAACGTTTGGTCACAAGGTTCATTCGATTGGCTTTCAAGATTGAAAATATTAAGATCCAAAGTCATGTTTCCAAAAGATATTTTCATTGATCCGTTACGGCAACTGATTAAGGCATTTGAGGTGGCTAAGAATGGTCGGCCTAAAATCAACGGAATTTGAATCGATGGATTCGTCACGGGTTGTGTTTCGAGAACGATAAAGTCAACGGGGAATATAAATTGCCCTACTCGAATGAGCACATCTTTGATTTCTCCCACGGGATTCTTAATGGAACGATCAGCAAATTGAAGCGTAACTTTCGTGGGTTTGAGCTCACCTAAGCCTAATTGTTCGTACACGGAGTATGGAATCAAGTTGACACTCGCGCCTAAGTCTATCAAACATTTGTTAATCGTCTTGTCTCCAATTGTACACGAAATCGTAGGGCAGCCGGGGTCTTTGTATTTAATGGGCATGGATTGGGACAAGACTTCACTCAAACTAGCGGCTAAAAAGACTTTTTTGGGCACTTGAGTGTGTCGCTTTTGGGTGCACAAGTCCTTAAGAAATTTCGCGTAAGTGGGGACTTGCTGAACGATGTCAAGAAGCGGGATGTTCACTTTTACTTGTTTAAAAATTTCCGACATCTTTTCCATTTGGTCCGATTGTTTCTTTGGTCATAGACGATGTGGAAACGGAACACTCGGTAGGCGAGTCTACTCGAGTAGAAGAAGAAGAATTTGATTATCATTCGATTCGACGTTTGGCTCCACGTTCTGTTCTGAGTCGTTCATTGTTTTAGAAGTGTCGAGAAAAGTTTCTGGTAAATCATTTGGATTAACGACTTAATTATCGATTTGTTTACCAGAACGGAGAGTTGTGATAGCATTCAATTGGGTGACGTTGCTATCTTGAACAACATGGGTTTGATTTGAATTTGTGTTTTGATTTCTGGGATTTGGAAGGGGCTGGCTTGGGAATGTTCCTCGTTCACGTTCACTTGCAGATGTGGCTAATCGACTCATTTGCATTTCGAGTTTTGCAATCGATTGGTTTGTGTTTTGCATATACGAAGTCAATAAATTTTGCAAATTGTTGTTTGATTGAAGGCTTTGAGTGGTTGCCTTAGCCAACGTTTCAAGAGTTTCTCAAGCGAAGTTAAACGTTTATCGTCTTGTGGAGGATGAGCAGAATTTAGTGGAAAATTTGGTTGTTGCGGTTGATTATGAGACGGGCCCGTAAGGTTGGGTTGAAAATTGTTAGGCTGAAAGGGAGGATTCGAAACTTTATTCGAAAATGCTTGAAAATTGGGACGGATCGTATTCGTGTTGGGATTGTTTTGGCTCCACGCAAAATTCGGATGATTTCTCCAACCAGGGTTATACGTTGGAGAAAATGGGTCGTTTTTGGCTTTATTAAAAGCATTGATTTGTTCGATAGAGTTGGGACACTGATCTGCTATATGATTAGGATCATTGCATTTATAGCACATCGGTTGGGAAACTTGGTTCATTTGATTCGATAAGAAAACGTTATCGAATTTTTTAATCATTGCGTCGATCTTAGCTTCCAAAGCAAGAGAAGATCCTATCGAGCGTACGCTCGATCGTGAGTAGATTGATTTTTCGTTCGAGCGTTCCCATTGGGATGACTTTTCAGCGAGGTTTTCAGGAAATTGCCAAGCATCATCATGATGTTGGGCAAGAAAATTGCCTTGGCACATTGATTCGGGCATCGTTCGCGAGCTGTTTTCGAGTCCATCGTATAAGATTTGGCAAATCGTCCATTTTTCAAAGTTATGGTGTGGACATTTTATCAGAAGCTTTTTGAATCTTTCAAAATATTTTCCAAATGGTTCACTCTTGAATTGATGAAAATTTACAATTTCGTTTCGAATTCTACTTTTTTTACCAAGGGGTAGAACTTTTTTAAGAAAGCTTTTACAAATTTTTCCCACATTTTAATTGAGTTCGAAGGTAAGTTGTACAACCATTTTTCAGCGTAATCCGTAAGAGCAAATGGGATTAATCGAAGTTTGATTCCGTCATCAGAAAGTTGTTGGAGTTTAATGGTTGTACAAACTTGTTCGAATTTAGTCAAAATGATGTATGGATCATCATGCTCGAAATTGCCAAATTTTGGAAGTGTGGCAATATGGTTCGAGTGAATTTCAAAATGGTTACCCGTAGGGGCGGGTAACGTGATGCAAGATGGAATAGAAACTCTATCGGGAAAGATTCTATCCATAAGAGTTCGAGAGGCGTTTTCGTTCGCCATTTCAAGAGGATCGTCTGTTCGAGTCAAACGGTTTGTAGAAGGGTCGCGAGTCCAACGATTCGTTATTGTATCACGAGTCCAAGTACTCATGCGCAAGCGAAAGACGAGAAGAGAAAGGGGTTAGAATTGAGCTTAGGGAATGAAAGAAGATTTGAAAACGTGTTTTGTTTTTTTTGACCTTTTTTTTACAAAGAAGAAAATTATTTAACAAGTGAGATTTATTTTCAGAAAAGTTTGATTTTTGTTTTGTTTTTGGTTTTTCAAATTTTTTTATGCTTTTTGGTTTTGTATATTTTTTCTGTTTTTTTTATTTTTAAATATTTACCAAAACGATTTTTTTTTGTTTTTAGAAAATGGAAATTGATTTTTGTTTTTGAATTTTCAAATTTTTTCTTATTTTAAAAGATTTCATATTTTTTTTTGGATTTTTGTTTTTGATTGAAAATTTTGAAAGGAAAGGAAAAAAAAGTGATTAAAAATTTAGTTAAGTAAAATTTACAAAAAAAATTTTGGTTTTTTTTTAATTTTTGATTTTTTTTTGAATTTTTTTAAATATGCATGAACTAATGCGACTAAATGAATGCAAAGGACTTAATTACAGTTTTCTGTCCTCAGTAGCTCCTAACTCAAAATTGTATAATCACACTTTGTCTTAAATCAACAAAAATATTTCTCAGCCAGGTAATGGACAGGAGTTATCGGTGCACCACGAATCACCGTAGCAATGCAACCAAACGTTTAACTACCTTCAAAGGAACAACCAGTATAATATTTACGTATCACCGTAATTTTTATAACTGGTTATTACTCTGCCGTAGCCTAGACACCAAGAAATAAAATCGTTCAAATAAAACAATTGTGAAGATACAATTAAGCCCTAAGTGAGCTCGTGACACCCTTAGGTCCAACGTCTAACCTTTATTATTAGTCAAATTATACGATGAAATGCGTTTGTGGGCTAAGGAAAAGGTGATGAAATCCCTCACCTTATGTGAATTGGGGTATTTCCCTTAGAAAAGAAAGTAAGATGAGATGAATGCAAAACAAGAAATTAAACGTGTATTAACAATGCAACTAAGATGAGGTTTGTTTTTGGTTTTTTGGATTTTGAAATTTTTTTATGCAAATGCAAGCAACCAACAATGCAAATAGAGACGGAAGCACAATACCAGAGCGTGCAGATTATTAGCAATTAATTTGTTTTTTTGCGGCAATTTTTTTAAAAGCAAGAAGCAATTATTTTTGGGCAAGCAGTTCTTCCTTTTAATCTGCTTTGGCAACCTAAAAAGGAGTGAATGAAGATAAATACAACAATTTTTTTTTCTTTTACTATATTTATCAAAGATGAAAAGCAAAAGGAAAAAAATGAAAACTAAAATAAGTGAAAAAAAATGAAAATCAAACAAAGCGAAACCTTTTTTTATGTTTTATGTTTTTTTTTTGTGAAAAGGAAAGAAAATTGAAAAGTAAAGTTTCACTTAAAAAAAATTAGAGAGAGGATGGAAAAACCCAAAAAGAAAATGGACTTAAAATTAAAAAAAAGGAAAAAATAGAAAATTGAAACCAAACACATACACATACACTAACACCACCCGGCCCGATAACAATAAATCACAGTTCAAAATCGCAGTTCAAAATCGCAGTTCAAAGTCGCGAAAAAAATCATGAAACCAACTTGTATTCAAGAAAAGTCCAATTCGCGATCAATTCCCACAATCAAAATCGTGAATTCTAAAATTCCTAACCCAGAAATTATCACTATTGTGATTATCACTGCTGCTGATGGATTGGGGGCTTCGTGGTCTTCGAAGGGATTGTTGACTTTTGAGAGGAGGTTGCCAGTTGTCGATGGTGATTGAAGAGGTATTTAGGCGAGTTTGGCGAGGGGTTCGGTGACGGTTTCGTGTAGTAGCTCGGTCAGGTGGTCGAGAGATTGGGAGGTCGTGTGTGATGAAGCAGGTAGCTGAGTCGACTGCTGGTTTGGGCGATGCAATTGAGGGCAGAGGCTGTTTCGTTTTGGTTGCGGTAATTGGTTGAGGTCGAAGACCGCTTGCCTGTAGTGGGTACTTGGTTGTTGATGTATTTGAAGGTCGTAGTTGAACGACAATGAAATGTGGTTGATTCGGTTTGATGAATGATGGGTTTCTTGCTATGTGGTGGAGGAAGATGGCAGAAAGAATTTAGGAAGTGGCTGCTCTGATGTTATTGGAAGCAATGGTTGCGTATGCTTCTCGACTTGGAGTGGAGGGTGGTCTGACTATTGCTGTGGTGGTCTGAGGTTGGGTTTGTCTGCGACTTAGGGGATTGAAGTTTGGAATTGCAGGTTGATATCTCGATGATGGTCAGTATCCCCTTTTTTTGTTTTGGTTTTTTTTGTTGCTGCAATGTAGAATGGCAGGGAGTGAATGCACCTGATAATGTTTGAAACAGCAGTGTGCTTGGTGAAGTGATAGATAGTGGATTATGTGAAGGCAATGGGAAGTGTGGTGGTGAACTGCTGTAGAGCTGTAGGGTATAGAAAAGTTTTGTATGGGTATTTTGTGGTTGCTGTTGATAAATGATGAAGTTGTGGATTTTGGTGAGGAAGAAGTATTATGGCAATTGTTTTGTGGGTGGTTTGATAAATGGTCAGGGGGAGTGTGCAGAGGAGAAGACTATTCGTATGAGACAGCAACTTGTTTGTATGCAACAGTGGGAGGTAATTGTACGTGCACTGACTGTATGTGCAGTGGAAGATATGAAGGAAGGAGAATGATGATGTGGTCGGGATGGTAATTGTAAAGGCACTGTGATAATGGATAGGTCAGATGGGTGAATGTAGGATACAGTTTGAAGTGTGATGTTGTAGGAGGCTTCTTGTATGGTCAGAAAGGGTATCTGATTCAAAGATGCACGGTAGATTAGAATGGTTGGAGGCATAGTGATGTACAGGACAATGGTGTAATGCAATGTTGTGGGTAGCTCTGCTGGAAGATTGGTTGTTTGGGTGGAATTATATGTTGGAAGAAAGTAAGTTGTGATATGGCAAGGTTGATGTCAGAGATGGGTAGAGAGGTAATGTTCAGTTTTGAATGGTGTAGCAGAGAAGGTGTTGTGCAGAGGGATGTGCAGTTGGTTGTAAGTTTGTGAAGTTGTTGAATGGAATTGTAGTGGAAGGAGGAGGTAGCTAGGGTTGTGGCACTGGAGGGTATGCAGAGGTGAAGCAAGTGGTGGTCAGGGGTGAGTGGTTGAAACAAAGACAGGGGAGTTTGAAGATGATGGTCGGAATAATGGTGGTTGAACACAGTTTAGGGATGTTGTAAGTGGAGTAACAGTTTTGGAGGGAGGAAATGATGTAGTTCTGGTTATAGAGCAGTAAACAGAGAAGCTGAGAGCAAATAGTGGCAATCCAATGTTGTTTTTTTTTGTTTATGTAAATTGTAAAATGAAATGTAAAGAGTAAAATGAAATGCAGATGAAATGAATTTTTTTTTCTTTCTCAATTGAGATTGTGTGAATGTTTTTTTTAATAATAGAAGTGCAATGCAAATGGAAAGAAAAGCAAGAAAAAAAACACACAAATAAAATCACACAAAAAACACACACAAAAAAAAATTCCTTTTTTTTCGTAAATGTAAACACACAAAAATAAAAACACACAAAAATCAAACGAAAATAATTCGAAGAATAGAAAATTGAAATCAAAGCAATATCCCCGGCAACGGCGCCAAAAACTTGTTCGTAGACGGAAATTCTACCGGTTTAGAAAACCGTCGAACGAATTTAAATTAAAAAATAACCGCAAGCGCACGGTGTATGAATGTAGCACGTGACGAATACGGGTCGATCCGCAGGGAATTGATGTTTTAAAATTTCTATTCAATCAAATTATACCAAAGTCGAGTGAAATTGTTGGATAGAACTAAAATGAAGCTAAACTAGAATTAAAAAGTGATTAGTAAACTATTGAACTAGAGAACAATTTAGAGGCAAATCCACTCTCATATTTTTGTAAATCAACAACAAACAATTTATGATCTCTAACTTTGATTTAAGTGAAATATTGTTGTATTTATCATAAGCATGGTTTGTTTATGTTATTAATTAACATAACTCAAACCATCAAACTATAATGCAACAAATACCCACTTATAATTCTCATGAAAATAAAGCAAAAGCAAAAGCTATTTTAAGCATGATCTGTTTACTATTGTATCTAGTAATATAGATCATCAAATTTCATTTTTACTTTAATTTCACAATCAAAAATGGATTAGCAAATGATGATGCAACTTGTGTTTATGTTGAATAAGAATAGCTCATTTGCATAAGCAATATAAGCTATCAAACTCACTTGTATAAACTTGCATCAAAATCCACTTCATGAAGCATAAACCAAATGAGATCATAAATCATAAAATGTTGAAATTACACAAAGTTAGAGAGCTTCATCACCCCTAAATTAAAGGAGTTTAGCTACTCATTTATGTCATTGAAGCAACACAAGTAATTTTCAACATTAAAAAGAAAAGAAAATAAGCAAAGAAAGCAAAAGAGATTAGCTACTAACTACTTGCATAATTGTAAATCTAAGCTATGAACATAAGGAGAAAGAGAGCATATAAATAAACATTAACAATAAAACAAAGAAGAGCATGTAGAAAAGAGAGAAGAAAGAGGCTTGGAAGCCATTATTATTTCATAGAACATTGAGCTTACACTTTGATTTCTTAATTTCCTAAGTAAAATGAAAGAGTAGATGATAGATTCATATACATAAGAGGGTTATATATACATGCTTAAAACCCTAATTCTATTTTTAGGGGGCTACCTAAAATGCCCTTTAGGAAGTGTGGCAACCAAGTAACCATTAACCACTAATTAATCCATCATTTGTTTTGCATGAAGCTTTAACCTCCACTTAGTTGTCCATTAGCTCCAAATTGTACTTTTAGGTAAGTGGGTGGGGTCCTCCATGTTCATGGCTTGAAATATTTCCCTCTTCTTTCCTTTGTATTCATTTATGCATGCATATATCTCATATAAGCCTCTTCCATATGCATCCAAATTCCTATAAAAATTATCAAAAAATGTCCAAGTAAAAATTCTTATATTGACACATCCACAAAAATGACCGTTTTTTCTCCTTAATGAAGATGAAAATATGATGGTTGGAAATAATTGAATTTTGGTTTTAAACATGTTAAAATGCCTAAATATGATGATTATTTGAATAAAAAGAGAGAAAATATGGATGTAAATATATGCACAATTACATGCATATCAGTTTCAAAGTATGAGTTTCAAAGTATTATGATTTAAAAGTGTATACTTTAAGTATTTTGATTTCGAAGTGTTATAACTTTGAAAGTGCTATGATTTTGGAAAAGGATATATTTGAAATAAAAATGATATTATATTGATTTGGGTTTTTATAAAAATGATATCGTATTGATTTGATTTTAAAACAGAAATGTTATCGTATTTATATGGTTTTGAAATGGATATTATATTCCGGATTAGAATTATAAATTATTTTGAAATGACCGCGGTGTTATAATAACGTTTGATTGTTAATGAGACCGGGATCAGAAGTTGTCATACTCTCTGCCAACTCCGAAAACCACTTTAACTACCGTGTACGCGGTGGAGATTTCAGAATGAAGTAGGATGGTGGCGGCATTTCCTTTGAGGTATATACATGGACCCGACTCCCGTGAGTTGGCATAAGGTGGCTAAAACAATAGCGATTCCGGGCCAGTGAGGTAGCCCCTCTTATCGGACACACTCCTTCGATATTATATTCAGACTTGGAGATTCATTTGATGGCCACTTTTATTTTTGATTTTGGGGGTATGGCTCGAGGTGGGTAGTAGCTGTGCGCTATGCGTCACCACCAGTCCGGATAGCAATTGGTATATCTACCCTAGCATTGCCTAGTTGTGTCGTGTCACCTACCCTATCGCGCCTTGTACGAGTTTGGTTTTCTCCCGTAACCCATGTGGTATCCTCTGGTGGCTTCCCGATCATGAGGGACCATTATACTGGATGGACTACTAGGACTATTACGTGTTAAGGGGAATATCGGGTCACTCATTAACGCTATTTAAAAGTATGTTTATTTTACTATAGACATTACCATAATAGCGAAATATTACTACATAGTAAATAGTTTAACGGATCCTTAGGAGATGTGAATCCCAAGCATCTCTTAAGTTACAGCACTCATGCTTGACACTGGATAGGAGATGTCAAATCTTGTAAACATCTCTGACGCCGTTCCACTCATATTTACCGTTAATTTAACTTACATAAGATCTTTTAGTTCTGACTCGAGTGTTTTCTCTTTTCAATCGCTCGGGTCAGTCTGAGCATTTCAGGGTTTGAAGATCTTATTTTTGGAGGACGAAGTCGAAGAATGTATTACTATTATTTATTACATTATTCCACTGCATTCATACTGTTCTGTTGCATTATTAATATTTTCTGGTATGTGTAACTCTGATATGTGTTGTATAAGTATAATCAAATGTTTTTGTAAACAGCTTCATGAACAGTTATTTGATTATTATATTTTGTCATTCCTCTGTGAGATTCTGTTTTGTTTTATTTCTTTCTCCGTTTTCTTAGATACCCCAATAACAATCTGCCCTTCTGTATGGTTTGAGTCTGACACGTGTGTGGTTTATCGTCGATTTAAAGCATATAAAAAGGCGGGATGCTACAAAATGAAACGAATCGCTTTCTGCATGGCATCTTTGTTACTTGGTTATATTGGTTGGTTAGATTGATGTTTTGACTTCTTTGTGTGATTGCATTGATGATCGATGTTTTATTTGGAGATCTATCTTGAGTGTAGTATTCGACAAGAGCTATCACTTAAGGCGAGCGTCCACCTATGTTTGGTTATTAAGACCTTGCGGTGTCTTCATTGGTGAAGCTAGGACAGGAATTTTTAGAATTGTATTTTATGTAAAATATACTATCATATATATATATACACCCTTAATTAAAATTGTGATATGAATTTAAAAATTGATGCTTTCTTTACGATACGTGATGTTTGAATTAATGAAAGTGCTTTATTGTTTTAATATGTTTGAAAAAGAGCTTTGGTAAATATTTCAACGTAAGTAGGCTTATGTTTTAGAAAAAAATCTTTTAATTCTATAAACATGGTATTCGAAAATGTTTTATGAAAGTAGGGAAATGTTTTAATTAGCAATATTTTGATAAAATATATGTTTATAAAAGTTATATATAATTAATTTTTATTATAAGTAAATGACTATTTTATAAAGTTTGATTTTTTATATAATGTACATGAATAAAATATTTGAAGAAATTTTGAAATAAGTTGGTGTTAATCTGTTCTTTGAGTGCTTTAATAATTCTACTCGATGGGTATACATACATATTTGATTGGGATTCTTCAACCGTAGGACGGGACATTTGGACATAAAGTTTAAAAAACAAATTTTGGAATGAAAACTATATTTTTGCAGGGATATTATTGGGTATGTTTTAAAAATGATATAGACGTAGATTTAAGAAATGATCTAAAACATTTTGATGAAAGGAATATTATTTTTAGATGGTGTTCCTGTAAAGTATGTAATACGGAGATATGCATAATAGTTTGGTGTTTTAGAATTGTTTTGGAAATAATAGAGATATTTTTAAATGTTATATATTTTCCATGATGATTATAGCCATTGAGCATTAATGTATAGCTGAAGTCGATAGTAAGGCAATATTCATCATACCCATTAACACTAAAGCTAATCGGTGAAGAAAGCCGCTAGAAATTCATATGGAGGGATCATCGCTATATTTATAGATATATTAGAATATGAATTGTTTGGTATGAGTTGTTTTGATTGTATGCCTATCATGCTGAATGATTGTTTACGACTTGAATGAGTTTTGTGAAAATATTAGTGTTGTGATACATTGAAATATGAAAGTTGATATACATATCAGTTTTCAAATTGGTCTTTTTGAAAAAATTATGTTATGAATAAGAAAGTATATAGAAAATAGCTCCAAAAAAAAGTAAAGCATATTTGGAGTAAATTTCATAAAACTAGAAGAGATATTTTAAAATAAGAAAGCATTTCATGAATATTTGGAATAAAATTTAATTTTGTGAGTTTTGTGGTAAAATGAAAGGTTTAGAAAAAGAAAAGTAGTAAATATCTTATGGAAATTAAAATTTGAGTTTTGAAAGAACTGTTCAATGAAAAATTTGTGTATAACATTTTAAATATTATATCTTTTATTGAAGTATGAACATAATGTGGTTTATGAATAATGAATTTTGAAGTATTATTATTGTTGTTGGTTTTTATCGAAGTAGATTTCTACTTAAAAAATATATGTTCGAATTATAAACAATTAAATTTTGAGTAAAGAAATATATGATATTTTAAGAAAAATTGTATTTCTTATGCTTATGAATTATATTGAAAAGTGTTTTGTGTTCAAATAAATTAAATACTATTTTGGTGAAATGGGATTTTAAAAGTATTAACGATTTGGAAAATATATGGACAAAAATATGATTAAGTTTGGAAATTTATTTGAAATGGAGTGAAATTGAATTTAAACAAAATTATACTTTTAAAGGAATTTTGTAGTTTGGGTCTTCAAAATCATGATGAATTAATTGTAACTTTGATCCTGTGTTTGGAACTTAGGTAATCCTATTTTTGAATGAAAGGAAACTTTAGAAATATATTTAAATTTAGGTATGTTGTAGTAGAACTTTTAAGGCATAGAAACCTTCTTCTGTTAGGTATATTACTAATTACTCGAAAGTGATGTTTTTTGTATTTTAATATCAATGTGAATGGATTTTAATAATCTATCTTTTGGATATAAAAGAAGCTTTTACAAAATAATTTTTTTGTGATAAAGTATTTTGAAGATGTTTATGATATTGATGGAAATATTAATTTGAGAATTGTTTTGGAAAGAGATATGGTTTATTTTTGAAGTATTAAATTCTGTAAATATGTTTAAAATGTTCTCGATACTATGTGTGTGTGTGTGTGTGTCTATATATATATTTCGGAAGATTTTTGATATGAGGTTAAATATTTGAATATTTTGGAAATTTAATATTTTAATTGAAAAAGGACATTTTTTATAAGCATATAGAAAGAAATTTTACAGACTGGTTTTCAAAACTATAAATATATGAATCATCTAGGGAAAGATAAACTTTATCAATCGATATTGATAAGTTTGAGGAAGTAATTTTAAAGCACTATATTAAATTATGAAGCAAAATTTTTAAGAAGAACTTATTTAAGGAAGGTTTTGGTTTTAGTTGTAGAATATTTTTAATATTGATGTATATTAACATAGTTTATTTAGAAAACATAGATTATGTAATTTTTGTGAAGGACTTCCAAAAAATGAATATTGTGAGAAATATTTATATCATTTGTAAAAGGAATTTTTTATTGAAAATTTATTTAAGGAGAATTTTGTTTTAGATGAAGCATCTTTGAATTTGTGTTTAAAGAAAGTAGGTTTGAAACTTAATATTTTTGGATTGCAAAAGTGATAAAGAAAACCCGAAGTTTGGAAATGCTTTGGAAAGAAAGAGTAGAAATCCTTATTTATCATACCTTTAGAAATTAATTGATGAACCAAGTAATTTAACATTTTGAAAATAATGGAGATGTTCTTTAGAGATAAATAGAAAAGAACTTATTTTGATATTTTAAAGATAATTGTGATATTCTTTATTTTTAAATAATAAGGGGATTTGTTCAAAATTTAATATGAAATGTTTACATTGTTTCGAGTCTATTAAATTATAGGACATATTTATGCAATTGAAATTACTCCCAAGTATCTAAAAATTTCCAACATATGAGATGTCTGTATATGTATTTAGATTGTAGGCAAATATTGATATCTTCAATATGAGTTCAATTGAACCAAAGCCTGAGTTTTAGTGATGGATGAGGAAGATAAATTTGAGTTTTGTGTTAAACCACCAATAAAAGGTCCAATTATTGTTTTTAGGTTGCTCTATATGTTTTCATGATTGTCTATTTTGAATTAAAATACAAATTTGTAATGGTGTAGTAAGCTTGGGGTTATCAGCTTAGTTATAGATTTTCCCCAAGGACAAATTGCAAGGATGCAATTTTCTTAAGGGGAGTCTATAACAAACCAGTGTTGAGAAGCAATTAATTAAAGTTTATATTGGTGAATTAATTAATTAAAATGGATTTTTAAAGATCAAATAGGAATGACTTATTTTGAAAGTTGAATATTTTGATGTTAAGAGTTATTAACAAATGTTGTTTTGAAGTAATATTAATGTTTTAAGTTTGGAATGATTTTAAAAGTGAAATAAAAGGGGAAATAGTAACTTTATAACGTTACGTAATAATACATCAAAGAGTTTGGGAATTCATTATAGCAAAGAATGAATTTTTATTTAATTAATCAAATTGGTTTTATTAATAGGCCAAATATTGTAATTTAGAAATAATAATTTTTAAAGTGAGTTAAATTTGTGGAAATGTGACTTTATAACATTATAAAATGCAGGGGAGATACTGTTATTGTGTAAGATCCACAAATTCATCACTTTTGAATTTTTTTGAAACATTGAAATATAAGATTTTTTTTTAACATAAATGATAATGTTTTTAACAATAAATAATATTAGTAATCTTATTTGAATAAATATTTATAAAAATATATACTTTGGAAGATATATTGACAAAATGTCTGAAAACCTTTTTGTTAATAAATAGCTCTTAGATCATCCGACATTGTGCACGGAGCGAATACATTTACTCATCTATGTATATGAGTGAGAATATGTAATATAATTATCTATTTTATTTTTGAAAAATAAAATTACTTTGTGACATCGTCGAAGATATCACTATTTTGGAGTAAATGATTTTTGAATTTAAATTGAGTTTAAATGATTTAATATTAAATAAGCCCTTTTAGTTATTATATAATGATAGAAATATTATTTTCAAAATTTATTTAAAAATATACATAAATACACACACACACACACACACACACACACATATATATATATATATATATATATATATATATATATATTAAATAAGAAGTGAAAATAAGATCGGAAATCGAAATCGAAATCCGTAACGATTCAACATAGAAAAGTAGTGCAACATTGTGAATCATTTGAGATATACATAAGCACACATACATGTACATATACATGAACAAATATATACATACAAATACACTTATAGATACACACACACACACACAAATATATATATATATATATATATCTATATATATATATATATATATATATATTACAAAATATCAAGATATTTTCCATGTACTTCACTCATTAGTAAAACCAAAGTCAGTATCTTACACATCAAAGTGCAAGCACATGGGTACATACACATGGGGGGAGTTAGACCGAGAATGATGAGCAGGAGGGGAGTGTGATAGTGAGCAAATGGTGATGTATTTGTGAATAAATATCATGATATTTTCACTCTCACTTTTGCCTATAAATAGCACCTATCTCTCTTCACATGACTTCTTCATAAAAATTCCTAAGCTTCTTTTGTAATGAGTCGCTTTTCATGCAATTCATGTTGACAATAAACGACACATGTCCAACCCAAATCAAATGAAAAAACGGATTGTTATGGCGATAGAAAGAAGAAGGAAAAAGAGAAGAAGAATAAGAAGCAGAAGAAGAAGAGAAAAGAAACTAAACAACACAAAATCTCACAATCGTAGTGGAACAATATATAATATAATATTTATGATCTTTTAAAAAGGGGAACGTTATATACATTCATCCATCAGAGTATAATAACAATCACAATCATCAGCCTAGATAGTTATAACAACCTGTCCTCACAATTGATGATAATTTCAACAACAAAATAGCGAAAATAAACATATACGAGAAGAAGAATTGAAGGCCTCCAACTTGTCTCCTGAGCTCCAATGCATCCAAAGCAATATGTGAATATGCTCGGTCTGACCCGAGCATTATAATAAAATAACATTCTAGTCAGTCTGGAAAAAAAATGTGAGAAAACAAATTAATTGGATTTTAAAGTTATAAGAAACCTTTAAAAAAATAAAGGTATCCCGTAAGACCACGCCGCTAATAAACATAGACGGGTTCATACCTTACGATAACCAAAACATTTCATATGAAATCCTCTAAAATTATTCTAACAACTGGGAATTTCATCGCTTTGATTTTTGAATATTTAATTAATTTTAAATATTCAATATATATATTATAATGAAAATAAAACTCTTTTGAATAATAAATAATGATTGTGAAATAGTTTTTAAAATATGTTTACAAAAATATATAGTTCGATGAAAAATAGAAAATGTGATTGAAAACTGTTTTTTGAATTTTCGACGTTTCATTGTATAAAAGTTGTTTGAAATATTGTGTACACTTTTGTATATATATGCGCACGTATATTAAGTATATAACAAGGTTTAGGGTAATATAATTTGGTTTAATTAAGTAAATTAAGTAATTTAATTAAGATAATCATGATACAACACTTTGGCAACTAATAAAAAAATAAAAGTAGAATGGCACATCAAGGGGGACATGATGTGACATAAAGGCAACTAAGGGGACAAAGACGTGACAGGGGTTGGTGATGTGTCATTAACTTGTGGAGGGTAAAGGACGAGGGATAATATGGTAATTTAGTAAATGCACTTCGTATAAAAGCAAATGTTTAATTTTCTCTTCCATTTCATTTTCATTCTTCCATTTTTTTCCTAAAGCTCCATCTTCGTATAAGCTTTTGAAAAACTCTTTAATGTCTTCCTTACCATTTTAAAGATTTAAATTTTCAAATTTTATTTTTTTTAAAATGTTTTAAACTTAGTTTAAACTCCTTCTTTTCCAAGAAAATTTCTTCATTTTTATCCGAAATGGTTTCGGCCATAACTTCTTACAAACAACTCCAAAACAATATCTTTTTTAAACCCCTCATATTTTAAGTGGCTACAAGTTTGCAGTTGACTACCTTTTTCTGATTTTAAGCTTAGATACCCCAAAAATTCACTTTTATACAGAGTGTTTTTGAACTTAAATTGTAAAGGCCGAAAAGGTTCCTCCTTGTTTTGGCCCTAACTACCTTAAGATTTAATATTTTTCAGTAACTCTCCTTTTGAAATGATAGAGAAAAGAAAAATATATAATTTTTGCTTTACTAAAATAAGAGAGTAAAAGGTCCAAAATTCGAGTGCAAAATGACCTATTTTCAAGAAGAATTTATGGTTTTTCAAGCTTTCAGAACGCTAAAGTATTTCAAGTTTTCAAAAGTTTTGGTGAGTAAATTTCTTAACATTTTGTAAAGAATTAACTTATATATATGTGTGTGCATGAGTGTGTGCGTGTGTTATATGTATTGGTTATGTGGTTATATATATAAATGGTTGGCTTGGATTGTGGTACTGTTTGGATATGTTGGTTATAAAAGTTGTGATGTTGATTATGTTTAGTTCGAAAGATATATGATTTCTTATTTTATTATTATGGTTCGGTAGACTTTGGATTGGTCGTGATATAGAAGTGGAAAACAAGTTGGAAATTATGGGTATCCATAGCAATAGTCGCCATGGATGCAGTTCGGATTTTCAAAAAGTTTTAAGCTTTAAATTTTCTTAAAAAATGTTTTGGAAATCTTTTCAAACTAAGTTAGTGACACCTAAGTTAATTATAACTTAATTAAGTATGTTTTATTAATTGATTAATCAATGATAATTAATTATTAGTCAGTGATAATTAGTGTCAAGTAATTAAAAATTAATGTTAAGTAATTAGTATTAGTTAATACTAATTAAGTAAGTTAATCATCTATTAATTAAAAAGTTAATTAATAGTTAATTAAGTTTCAAAATGGTAATTAATTTTTAATTAATCATGTTAATTATTTATTTAATTTAAGTTAATTAATTAGTTAATTATTATTTAAAGGTTAATTATTTATTTAATTATTTATTAATTTTAAAATTTTAATTATTATTATTAAAAGGATTTAAATTATTATTTAAGTTTTAATTGAATGTTATTTAAATATTTAATTGAGATTAATTAATATTTAATAATTAATTCAAGTTTAAATTATTATTTAATAATTTAATAAAGGATTAATTAATATTTAATTATTTATTTTATAATTAATTATTGTTATTATTTATATGAAGGTTAAATTATTTTTTGCTTAATTAAATTGAGTTAATATTTAATAAAGATTAATTATGATTTAAAAGGGGATTTAACTTGTAATTTATTATTTTTAAAAGAGTTTAAATTTTAAATCCTTTGTTTTTCCCAGAATCAAATTGTTTTAAAGGAACTTATTTCTAAAGATGGTTTTGGATTCAAGTAATTCAAGTGTTGATATGACTTAGGAACCATATAACTATGAATGAGTTATAATGTGGATTGTTGAATTGTGTGGACATGTGTTAGCAGAATAAATTCTCGTTCTATAATAAATTGATTGATTGTTTGTTGTGTGGACATATGTTAGTAGAATAAATCTCCGTTCAGCTATAAATTGGTTGTTTATCTGTTGTGTAGACATGTGTTAGCAGAATATATCCCCATCCTACTATAAATTGATGGTCAGCTTGTTTATGTGTTTGTGTGGACATATGTTAGCAGAATAAATCTCCGTTCTTCTATGAATTGATTGAATTATTTGGACATCTGTTTAGAAGGACAAATCACCATCCTATTATTATGATATTTGGACATGTATATGCTAGTTAGTTCATATTGACATGTTATTTCCTTATTAGATGTGAGTTATATTTACATATATGTTGATCTATGTAAGTAACTGATAAGTGAATTGGAATTGAAATTGAATGCTAACTTAAATTAGTACCATTAGGATTGCTAAGCCTCTTTTATATATTATAAAGTGTGTTTTTGATTAATTTAAATTCTTTGATCAATTTGGGTTTAAAGTTTACGGATGATTTCAAGTTATTTTATGAAGTTATTTTTAAACTAATATCTTGTTTATCAATGGGGTTTTACCAAAGAGTTTGTTTAAAGTGGTTTACAAAAGATATTTTGTAAATGATATTTTATAAAGGATTTATAAATAAGTTTAATAAATAGTTTTGAATTAGAAAGAGATTTTGTAAACCATTTTATAGATTTTAAAAGAAGTTTTATACCTAGTTTGAAAATATCTAAGAGGTCTGAAATGTGAAGTGAACTTATAAAAGAATTTTTATAAGGGATAAGTGAAAGTGTTTTATAGTAAAAGATGTTTTGGGAAGGGAATTACTTGGCCATTTAGTATGAAATTTGAAAGAGGATAGCTTTCCAAAAGCTTTTTAAGTATAAAAGGAATGTTATGGGTTTTGGAAAAAGTGTTTTCGAAGGGATCTGTTGATCAAGTTTTGATTGTTGTTTAATTTGATAGTTAAATCACCGACTATCAAATCTGGACCCAAAATGCAACTTTGAAAATATCTAGAGGAAGCATGAGAATTATATGGTACACTTACCTTCGAAGGTGCTATATGGTACGTATAAACACGTTTCATTCTCCTAGGATGAATGATAAGGAAATTCGTCCACTAATGGTTAAGAGGTGAACTCCGCTCTTCATTCTACTTATTTCCTAAAGAACCGGGGTTGAGTTTACCGAAAATTATCGAAAGTTGTTTCGAAGAGACCGGGATCGGATCTGTTATTCGAAAACCACTTTGATCCAACTCAAGAATTTCAAACTAAAGACATCTTGAAGAATATGGAATCGAAGATGAAGCATCGAAGTGCAAGTGTTGCCTGTTACTAGTCCTGAGGTTGATTCTAAAATGGATTTAGTAAAAGTAGTGCCTTCGGTTTGTCCTTATCTTGGACGACTTATATGTATGAATGTTGGAAATGCAGTACTGCCTGCAGGGCAGTGTTAGAATTCCAAGTGAGATTGCTATTCAAAAAGGTAAAACGTAGCCTCAAGCCTCATCAAATGGGAAATGACTAAAATAGGGCATGCAGCAGGGCTAAGTGGGTCGCTCTCATTAGGAAATGTCATCATCTTTCTAGATTACCCTATTTTTATGGATTTGGTTGCATGAGAGATCTCGATTAAGGTTGGAAGACCGGGATGATGACATATTCAGTACTACTAGTCAAGCGGTAGGCCGGTTCTGTGTGATAGTGTACATGATGTTCTTGTCAAACCAGGATGCATTGCTCTAGAGATGTACCCATCGGAGGTAGTTACTTACCTAGTCATAGTATGGAATTCATTCACCAATGTGTGTCTTTACGGTATTGATTGTAAAGCCTAGTATGCTGGAATTTAATTAATTTAACAATTTCTGCTATTTTAATAAGTATTTGTATTTTAGACATTATTATTATATCGTTGGATTTTGTATAATAGTGGAATTTCGTGTTTATGTGCGGCGTGGTCTTACGAGATACCTTTGATTTTTAAAAGGTTTTGAAATGTAATAATCAAGTTGTTTGAGTTTATTCACACCAGACTCGTGTCTGACCCAGAGTTTTATTCTCTTTCCCGGGAACTCTTGGGTGCTCAAATTTTTATGAGCAGCCAAGTAGTTCAGGTTTTTCCACGGATGCATTTTAGAGGAGCTCGGAGCAGGAGGCTTCATCGATAGCTAGTTATTATCTAATTTCAACTATATACTATATACTTTATATCTGATGTATAAGGACAAGCTGTTATAACTATCCCAGGTTAAAAATTGTATAAGTGTAACTTTGATGTATCGACATGACTTTGTAAAGGATTATGTTTATTAATATATTTTATTCCGTTATGTTGTGAGATTCTGTGTTTTCTTTTAGTTTCTTATATCTTCTATTTCTTTTCTTTTCCCCTAACGAACTAGTTTTTTGGCACTTAAATGTGCGCCATGTGATACAAAGGACATATTAGCGTCAATTTTCAAGGATCGAAAAATCAATTTTCTACATTTGGTATCAAAGCTAAAGGTTAAGCAAGAACCTTAGCTTTGGTGAGGTAACTCATTAAGAGATAAGGTAAATGAATGCCTTATTATGAGTTTGAGCGTATTATATATTAGAGGGCGTATTTGTTAGTGATATAGAAAGTTTACTATTGTGTTGTTTGATCTATTGAGTGGCTTATGAATTATGGTCAAAGCACTTTATCAACGTTGTCGATAAGGATTTCTAAACACTTAAACTAGATCAACCGACACCGTATTGTTTTGAAATTGGTAAATGAAATAATTTCACCGAAGGTATATTTTATATACAAAATGAAAGATTTTCAAAAATAGTATAGTATAATATTTTTGAAATGTTATTTATTAGGATCATAATATTTTATTATTATCAATTAGGGTTATTTAGTCATGCTCATCTAGTTTGAGCATCGACTATGGTTAGCGTGTATAGGTAGATTCCCTATTAATATATGGGTTGGGCAAATAGCAATAGGGAAACATTAAAATGGACACCTTATGAATTAATTTTCATAATTTGACTATAATGTGTTCGATGTCAATGTTGAGATAAAATTTTTTTAAATAAAGGTTAGAATATTTTGAAATAAATATTTAGAAATGCATTATTAAGAATGGATCTTTTGATTAAAAAGAAATTAGCTTGAAAACTTGAGAACCTAAATCCAAGAATTTTTTAGAAAAGGTCTTCAAGATTTTAGAAAATTATAAAAGTATGTGAAAGTAATTTTGACTTAAGTACAAATTTTTTGGATTTAAAATGTTAAGAAAAAGGTGTTTTTTGGGATAGTTTGGAAAAATAAATCTTAATTGTTTTGTGATGATCAGAATAATCTTTTAAGTGACGATCAGACGTTGGCCTAGGCAAACATTGTAGGGTACTTAGTAAATTATTCTCTTCATCATTGTACGATCAAAACATGTTCAAACCCGAGTGAAACTAAAGCAAGTTGTGGAAAATGCTTTGTGGGGGAAATAAAAGGTATTGTTTCCAAAAATGAGATTTTGGAAATGAAGAAATATTTTTAAGTTAACTAGTTTTAGTGGCTCAAAAATAACTTAAAATTGAGGAAGAGATGTGTTCGGATGGTAAACACCTCTCTTGAGTATTGCCTTTCTTGGTAAGGGAAAGTATGATACTGTTTGGTAGTACCCAGTCCCTTAGTATTATTTTGGAGTTACTTGAGCTATATATATTCTATGATTTAGATACAGAGTTTCATTTCAAAATAAAAGTTTTTTTGAAATAAAAGCCGGGTATTTCGATCTTAAATTTTCTTAAGAAGATAAATTCTTAATGGAATAATGGAATCAGATAGGGGTATATACTCTTAGGCTGTAGTGGAGTATTATCCAGGTTGAACCAGTGTAATTTATGGAATATTTTTATGAATAGTTTAGTGGGAATAGAATTAGTATTAGTAAGAGCCAATTAAGTGAGTGCATAGGATGGGTGTAGATCATTTCTCCTTTTATATGGTTTTGATCTAAGATTTGAGTATATGACTTTGAGGTATTTGCACTGTTTCGAATAAGGATTTATTACTCGACGTTGATGGTGAGCACTTGATGAGAATTCTTGCCATGGATTTTCTATCATAGTTACAACTATGTAAGGAGAACAGAGGTTCCAAAGCAAGGAGCCTGATCGAAGTCCGCACGGGAAAATCGGGTAAGCAATACTAGTTCAAAAGTGAAGATATATATTCAAGTGAGAACAAATCAAGTTTTTCATATGACTGATCTATGTACATCATACGAACTGATGTATAATGTTAAGTTTTTTTGGGATATGCTTGTGGTGTAATTTTAGGGACAAATTCTTTTAAGGGGTAAAGAATGTAACGATCCAGAATTTCACTACTTTGATTTGTGAATATTTAATTAATTATAAATATTCAATATATATATTTTATAATGAAAATAAATTTTTTTGAATAATAAATAATGATTGTGAAATATTTTTTAAAATGTGTTTGCAAAAATATATAGTCCGATGAAAAACCAAAATGCGACCGAAAACGGTTTTTTGAATTTTCGACGTTTCATCATATAAAAGTTGTTTGAAATGTTGTATACACTTTGTATATATACACACACATATTAAGTATATAATATGGTTTAGAATAATATAATTAGGTTTAATTAAGTAAACTATGTTAATTTAATTAAGATAATCATGATATGACACTTTGACAACTAATAAAAAATAAATAAAAGGAGAATGTCACATCAAGGGAGACATGATGTGACATATAGGAAACTAGAGGGAAAAGGATGTGGCGGGGGGGAGGGGTGGTGAAGTGTCATTGAGTTATGGACGACAAAGGACAAGGAGTAATATGGTAATTTAGTAAATGCACTTCATGTATAAGCAAATTTCTAATTTTTTCATTCTTCCATTTTACCCCTAAAGCTCCATCTTCTTCTAAGCTTTAGAAAAACTCTTTAATGACTTCCTTACCATTTTAAACATTTAAATTTTCAAGTTTTAATTTTTTTTAAAATGTTTTAAACTTAGTCTAAACTCCTTCTTTTCCAAAGAAATTTCTTCATTTTTACCCGAAATGGTTTCAACCATAACTTCTTACAAACAGCTCCAAACCTATGGATGCAGTTTAGATAGTCAAAAAGTTTCAAGCTTTAAGTTTTCTTTAAAAATGTTTTGGAAATATTTTCAAACTAAATTACAGACACTTAAGTTAATTATAACTTAATTAAGTTTGTTTTTATTAATTAATTTATCAATTAATGATAATTAATTATTAATTGATTAGTAATTATGGTTAAGTAATTAGTATTACTTAATACTAATTAAGTAAGTTAATCATCTATTAATTAAGAAGTTAATTAAGTTTTAAAAAGGTAATTAATTTTTAATTAGTGATGTTTAATTATGTTAATTATTTATTTAATTCAAGTTAATTAATTATTATTTAAAGGTTAATTATTTATCTAATTATTTATTAATTAAAGTTAATTTTAAAATTTTAATTAATTATGATTAAAAGGATTTAAATTATTGCTTAAGTTTTAATTGAATGTTATTCAGTTATTAAATTGACAATATTTAATATTTAATTATTAATTAAGTTTTAAATAATTATTTAATAATATAATAAAGGATTAATTATGATTTAATTATGTATTTGATAATTAATTATTGTTATTATTTTTAAAGGTTAAATTATTTCTTAATTACTTAGTTAAATTGAGTTAATATTTAGTAAAGATTAGTTATGATTTAAAAAGGGATTTAACTTATAATTTATTATTTTTAAAAGAGTTTAAAGTTTTAAATTCTTTGTTTTTCCAAGAATAAAATTGTTTTAAAGGGACTTAATTTCCAAAGATTGTTTTGAATTCAAGGAATTCAAGTGTTGATTCGGCTAAGGAACCATATAACTGCGAATGAGTTACAATGTGGATTGTTGGATTGTGCAGACATGTGTTAGTTGAATAAATCATCGTTCTATTATAAATAGTTGTTTTTTGTTATGTGGACATGTGTTAGAAAAATAAATCCCCATTCTGCTATAAATTGATGGTTGTTTTTTTGTGTGAACATATGTTAGCAGAATAAATCCCTGTTCTTCTATGAATTAATTGAATTGTTTGGACATCTGTCTAGCAGGACAAATCACCATCCTGCTATTACATTATTTGTACATGTATATGCTAGTTAGTATATATTGACATGTTATTCCCTTATTGGATGTGAGTTGTATTTACATATATGTTGATCTATACAAGTAATTGATAAGTGAATTTGAATTGAAATTAAATGCTAACTTAAATTAGTACCATTGGGATTGCTAAGCCTCTTTTAAAAATTATAAAGTGTGTTTTTCGATTAACCTAAATTCTTTGCTCAATTTGGGTTTAAAGTTTATGGATGATTTCAAGTTATTTGTAAAGTTATTTTTAACTAATATCTTGTTTATCAAAGGGGTTTTACCAAAGAGTTTACTTAAAGTGGTTTACAAATGATATTTGATAAAGGATTTATAAAGAAGTTTTATAGATAGTTTTGAATTAGAAAGAGATTTTATAAACCATTTTAGAGATTTTAAAAGAAGTTTTAAATCTAGTTTGAAAATTAATAAGAGGTTCGAAATGCGAACTTATAAAGTATTTTTATAAGAGATAATAAGTGAAATTGTTTTATAGTAATAGGTGTTTTGGGAAGGGAATTACTTGGTCATGTAGCATGGAATTTTGAAAGAGAAAGTTTTCCAAAAGCTTTTAAGTATAAAAAGGATGTTATGGGATTTGGAAAAAGCGATTTTTTAAGGGATCTTTTGATCAAGTTCTATAAATGATTTTATTAGTTAAAGATAAATTAATAAAGGCTTAGAGGATCCTATATGGAATTGAATCAATGTTTGATTTTTGTTTAATTTGATCATTAAACCACCGACTATCAAATCTGGACCCAAAACGTAACTTTGGAAATATCTCGGGGATGCATGAGAATTATATGGTACAGTTACCGTCGAAAGCACCATAATATACGTATAAACTCATTTCATTCTTCTAGGATGAATGATAAGGAAATCCATCCACTAACGGTTAGGAGGTGAACTACACTGTTATCTTTTATCAGCTTATTTCCTAAAGAATCGGGGTTAAGTTTACCAAAAATTATCAAAAGTTGTTTTGAATAGACCGGGATCGGATCTGTTATCCGAAAACCACTTTGATCTAACTCAGGTGTTTCGAAAAGAAGACATCTTGAAGAATATGGAATCGAAGATGGAGCATTGAAGTGCAAAGGTTGCTTGGTACTAGTCTTGAGGGTGATTCCAAAATGGATGTAGTAAAAATAGTGCCTTCGTTTTGTCCTTATCATGCACAACTTTTATGGATGAATGTTGGCACTGCATTACTATCTACAGGGCAGTGTTAGCATTCCAAGTGGGATTGCTATTCATAAAGGTGAAATGTAGCCGCAAGCCTCATCAACTGGGAAATGGGTAAAACAGGGAATGCAGCATGGCTAAGTGGGTCACTCCCATTAAGATGTGCCATTATCTTTCTAGATTACCCTATTTTTATGGATTTGGTTATGCATGAGAGATCTCGACTAAGGTTGAAAGACGGGATGGTGACATGTTCGGTACTACCAGTCAAGTGATAGACCAGTTCTGTGTGGCAGGGTACAAGATGTTCTTGTCAGATCCGAGTGCATTGTTCTAGGGATGTACCCATCGGAGGTAGTTCCTTACCTGGTTATAGTATGGAATCCATTCTCCAATACGTGCCTTCACGATTTTGATTGTAAAGTCTATTATGCCGGAATTTAATTAGTGTAACAATTCCAGCTAATAAGCATGTGTACTTTAGACATTATTATAATATCATCGGATTTTTTATAAACGTGTCTTGGTTATCATAGTAGAAACCCATTTATGTTTGTGTGTGGTGTGGTCTTACGAGATACGTTTAATTTTTAAAAAGATTTTGAAATGTAATAATCAAGTTCTTTGGGTTTACTCACACCAGACCTAAGTCTGACCCAAAGTTTTATTTTCTTTCCCTAAAACTCGTGCATGCTCAAAGTTTTATGAGCAGCCAAGTAGTTCAGGTATTTCCACGGATGATTTTGGAGGATTTCAAAGTTGGAGGCTTCATCGATTGCTAGTTATTATCTTGTTTCCGCTGTATACTATATACTTTATATCTGATGTATAAGGATAGGCTGTTATAACTATCCTAGGTTAGAAATTGTATCAGTGCAACTCCGATGTATGATTTTTGACATGAATTTGTAAAGGATTATGTTGATTCATATATTTTATTCCGTTGCGTTATGAGATTTTTTGCTTACTTTTAGTTTATTTTATCTTCTATTTCCTTTCTTTTCCCCTAAAGAACGGGTTTTCCGTCACTTGAATGTTCGGCATGTGATACAGTGGACTTATTAGTATTGATTTTCAAGGGTCGAAAAACCGGTTCGCTACCATTATATTAGTGTCTAATATACAAGTATCTATTAATCTCGGCCGAAATTGTTACATTAATTAAATTCCAACATAATACGTTCTACAATCAAAATCGAAGGCTCGTGGTGCATAATAGATTCCAACTATGAAAGGGTAAGATGCTACCCACTGAATATGTACATCTCTAGATAAAATATACATCACTAGATAAAATCATTTATGAACCATTTATATACCTATAATACCATTTATAAAACTCCCTTTATAAATCTATAAACCCGTTTCTAAAATTTGTTTGTAAAAACCTAACCATTTACAAACCCCTTCACGTTGTAAATAATCTTCCCTTTAGTCTTCAAACCATTTTATAGACTCCTTTATAAGATCCAAGTCTTTCAACTCTATTCATGGGTCTCGGAAACATTTATAAATAATTAAAAATCCTTTACTTCAAAACACGATAATATAATAATAATTATTAATAATAATAAACATTATAAATAAATGAAAATTATTAACCTTAAAACATCTTAAAAATAATAATTAATAATTTCAAAATATTGTTAAATAAACAATAATAATTAATCTTTACTATCTTTTTGAATAATAATAATTTTTTTTCAAAACCTTATTAATAATCCTTATTATTAATTTCAAACCATAATTATTCTTGAAAAAAATTAACCTTTTAAAATAATAACATTTTGATAAATTATTTAAAACAATATTAAGTAAAAACAGATAACTTTAAAAATAATATTTATAATTAAATAAATTATAATAATAATTATAATTAAATAACTCTATAACAATATTAATGTAATGCCCCATCCCGAGACCCACCTTAGTAAAGAGAATTAACGTGTAATTCCGTCTAACAAAGCGGAGAATAGGGTGGTTAAGGGCGACCATCTGTAACTTTGCCTTAACCATCTATTCAAAACGTCGATGAATGCTATATGTATTGTCTTTTCACTTAAGAGGTTCGACGTGTCCAATAAATGACTAGCACTATGCTATAGGTGGCTAAGGATCTATCAGAACAAAACACGTCAACTAAACGAACATCTCATCACAGAAGAGATATACATACATGAATGAACTTCTCATATACAATGATACATCACTTTATAATACCAATACTACAAGTGGTATGACAACCACATGAATACAAGAACGAATCAAATGAATTTACATCATCTCAGTGAAATAAACCTATAGAAGGGAAGAGACACGATCTTGACTTCAAAGCATCATCAACGACAACAGCTAAAGAGAGCATCCTGAAATAGCTCAGCCTGACTCGAGTGAAAACACACGGGTCAGGCTAGCTAAAAAATATCAGTTAAAGATGAATGATCGATGAGGTAAAGCATAAGATATATGGTATCCTTCATGCAAAGGAAAGCAAACACTAAATATTACTTCAATGACGTAAGGGAAATAGCATTACTCTTCCTAAGGATGAAAGAGTTGATATCAAACAAGGTATACTCAAGTGGTGTGATGACACTTGAGTTAAAGAACTATTACTAAATAAGGGTCCATAAGAAGAACATATCAAATACACGCTTGCCTCGTATCACTAGCGAGGTTATATGGATATCGATAATAATATACAACCACAATCATCTTGAAAGACACAACTACAACATCCATATAATACAATGGCACTAACCTTATTAAAAGAATGGAATATATATAGGAATGCCTTATTTCGTCAGCATATCCTAAGTGCGAAAACAACAAAAATAACAATCACAATTTAAAAAGAACTTCAAATATACATATGCTTCTCATTTCATCGGCGACATACGATCACATTCCAATTCCACCATAAATCGTCAAATAATTCAAAGAAGTCATCAAATCATCAATTCAAGGTAAAGCGCTTAATCAAACATTATAATATAACTGATATCACCATATATATATATATATAAACATCTCTTTTAGCACTAGGCTATCGATGTGAAGATCGTCGAGAAACGGTGAAATCGAAATCATCAAGAACCTTCAAACGAAGACATCGAATTGGCCAGATCCTTACATGCCGAAGCATGCCACACATGCTACCCACCAGTACTATCCATCTATATGGTACCATAACCATCTATTGACCAGGGTCCCGCCATCACAGCTATTGGAATCTTCACTCCAACCGGTGTCTTTTGAGCCCCCGCCATCACAATGATCAAGCCAAACACCAAACTAGACTTGACTCGATCGGGACTCAAGTACTGGTGGTCCCTCTAGAATGTGTCACAAACTCTCGGATAGTAACCCGGAAAGTGGTAATGTACGTCCCATACCGCACGCTCACACTTAGCGGTTTTCTAGCCGCTAGTCGATGCCACACTAAGAAATTCATCTAAATCATCATAAGAGTCGCCTCATGTCATCGGTGAATGGTATGAAATGCCAAACTCATCTCTTCTCATTGACGAGTATATGTGTGGCATCATTACTTGTCTCATCTCATCGACAAGTAAGAAATACCATAAAATCATCAATTATCATCAAATCCATCAAAGAACTTACCTCATATCATGGGCAAGTTTATCTCTATAAAAATAGTCCATCATCGATTATACTCCTAATTAGGAGTTCTTGGACTATATAAAATTTAGCCAAATCGACTAATATGGAGAAATACCCTAAATAGGGTTTAAATACATCAAAAACATACCACAAAGTGGTAAACATCAAGAAGAAACTCAATCAGTTCATCGAAAATGTTTCGATTGTACAAGTCCGGAATTAACCGATATAGTAAACTCTCGTGTCCCATACCGCGTGGTTTTACTAAACTCGTTTAATTACCTTTCTCATATGCTCACTCGTGCAAAACTGTGTGATCTTATATTTAAAATATTTTATTTGAGAAAACAAGCTTAAAACTGTTTTCGAAATCAATTTAGAAAGCAATGTTTGAAAATTCCCTTATTATAGAGAATAAATAGAATCTATAGCTTAAAATAGTTTAAAAATATTAAATAATTAAATGCCGGTTTATTATAAAAGTTATTTCAAAATCATGTGTAAAACACCCATGCTCGAAAACAAAGAAGTCATCCAAAACCATCATCAAAGTTCAATTCTAAGCAAGATTCTAAAGCAAAACATCATGCGAACCAAAGTTCGGCAGCAAGTTTCTATAAGCTACCATGGTTGAAATGACCTAAAATTTGACAATATAAATTCAACATGCATACGTTAAACTGCAAAAAGAATCATACAATTTAAATAAGAAATGAGAAAGTTACGAGGTCTTAAGGTTGGACCTGGACAGTGATTTCCCTGCAAAAATTCAGAAGTAAAACAAGCTTCAGATTCAACTTTCAAGCATTAAATAGTGCCTCAATTGACATCGGATTGAACCAAAAATTGATGTGCCTGTAGTAGGAAACTTCATCTTTCATAAAAAAAGGATAAATTGATTCCGATAAGAAATAAAGAATTTACATTGCCTCGAAGTTGGACCTAGGCGCTGTTTTCACTCTTGAAATCCAAACCCAGGTCTAAATCACGGCCAGCTCGACTTTGAGGTTAGTTTCGAGCATTCAAATGAGCTAGAAATTTACTTGCACATAGTAGAAAACTTCAGCTTTTCAGAAAAAAAGAATTGATGGATTCTGACTAGAAATGAATGAGTTATGGACTCTCAAAAATGAACTCAAACTGTGTGTAACGACCCGTATTTTTACGTGTCGATAAATCGTAGAATTTACAGGTTGTTAGTGTTGTTTGTGTTGTCTCTAGCCTGAGTCATATGGAGAGTAACTCGTGTGTTGGAGTATTGAGTCGTGACCGACTCATAAGTTGGAACGAGTTATGGAGTTAACTCGTGACTGAGTCTAGAGTTGCCGAGTTGAGTCTAGGTCGCATAACCGACCTAAGGAAGTTTAGGTCGTATGGCCGACCTAAGGTAGGGGCCGAGCTATAGGAGTTAACTGGATAGGGATTTGGACCGAGTTAAGAGTTAGAACGGCATAGGGGTTACCGACTTAAGATGAGAGGCGAGATAGGGGTCAAGGGATGAGTCGTGTACGGGTTACGACTCATAGGAGGCCGGCTTAAAAGTTAACTCGTATGGCCGAGTTAGCGTGTTGTTGAGTCGTTGGCTTGAGTCGGCAAAGGGTTGAGTCGGCCGTGTTTGATTGAAGCGTTGAGTCGTAGAGCCGTTGTGTAGCTAGGTTGTTGTCTCGGTTAGGCTTGGAGATGAGTCGTGGGGCGACTCAGGGATTGGGTCGGTAGAGTACGTTATCCCTTGTGTTGTTAGGTCGGTGGGCCGACTTAGTAGATAAGTCGTTGGGGACTTAGGCCTTTGAGTCGTGCATACGTGTTAGGTCGGGATAAGGCTTTGGCTTAGGTCGGCAGGAACTAGGTCGTGTAACCCTGTATGTGTTGTGTAGTTGGGTCGGCGTCTTGGGGATAAGTCGTAGGTAGTTGAGTCGTATAGGTCGGCAGAGTGTTGGGTCGTTTGGGGTCGCTTAGGTCGTGAGTCGGCAAGGATGAGTCGGCAAGGATGAGTCGGGGACGACCTAATAGCGAGCTCCGAGTTAAGAAGTTGGCCGAGTTAAGGGGGATTCCAGCCTATAAATAGAGGGGTTTGGCTCACTTTTTGGCACCGGATTTCGAAGCGACGAAGTGCTGCCATTTTGGAAACTCGGCTACAGTATTTTCTTCACTTCTTTCTCTACTTCCATCAAGTGCTAACATCCATTGAAGATTGAAGATCAAGATCAAAGATCAAGAGCCAAAGTTGAAGATTTTCATCCGAAGAAGCTAGATTTCACCGTTTCAAGTGAAATTTCTCCGGATCAAGCTCAAGTCCTTGCTGTCCAGATCTGAAGTTGATTGATTTTAGGTTGTTTTGGTGATTTGGTGAGTGGTAGTTATCTCTCACGCGGATCCAAGGGAGTATATTGGATTGGTGGCTTGTTTGAGTGTTAAAGTTAGAGATTTCATGCGTTTTTCTTAGATCCAAGTCTAGATCCATGGTTTTTGAAGATGTTTGCTTATGCAAGTTTATTTAATAAGTGTTAGAGACAAAACCCATGTTTTATATTTGATAGATCTATGCTAAAAACCATGATTTCACATACGTTGGACTTTTGCTCATTTAATTACGAAATTGCCATTATAGTTGATATTGCTTAATAGATCTTGTTTGAATGATTGATTATTTGAATGTATGATTGATTTGATTGTTTCCAAGTTAGCTAGTAGTTGATTTGGAACAAGATGATGAAAGAGGATTCAAAAGCTATGGAAGAAGGCTCTTGAATGGTGAAAGCTGCTTAAGGCATATGTAGCGGATGTTGAAGCTCATATGTATAGATTGGATGATGTTGAGATGGGACTTTGCCATGATTTGATGAGGCAAACCATGTTGTTGAGTTGAGACTTTGCTTTGATGCGATGAAGCGAAGTATGATGTGAGTCTTGGCTTAATCCAAGCAGGGATCATTCCAAGCATGTTGATAACTTGAAGAGTAGTTCAAGTTGGTTGATAATGGATTGTTCAAGAGGTAGCTTGAGCTTGTATGAGGATAGTCGTCAAGAAGGATGGCTAGGAGGCTTGGATCTCGTCGTTGTTGAAGGTTCTAGCATGCTCAAAAGCAAGAGTACATGGGGCGCCCATAACGACTACAGGTAGGTAGTCGGGACACCCAAAAGACTACAGGTAGGTAGTTGAGTACTCTGGGCAAAGTAGATAAGTCCTAGGCACAAGGCAGTGTGCGGAGTTATGGTTAGAACCGGGGTTACCATTAGCCCTTGACAGATGGTCATTCAACTAACGGTGAAATCGAGGCAAGGATAACAGTGATAGCCAGAGTCATGGATGTTTGGTTGTATTATCATTCGGCTTCAAGAGCGGTGTTTTCTGGGTGCTTATCTGATCTTGGTTTAGGCCTTGGGGGTTTGTATTTGGAAAACATCGTCCTTGACTCGAGTGGTATTCGCTTTACCTTAATTGTCTATGTTGTTATGCTTGCTTCTCCTTAGTGTATGTCTGGGGCTATCACTGTAGAAAGAGGTGGAGTGGGATGGTTTGGTTCCTATTCCTTTTATCCTTTATGCTCTTTTGGTATGTTTGATAGTTAATTTACTGCTCACTAAGACTTTGTCTGACTCAAGGTTTTATGTCTCCTCTTATTACCTTGGGCTGTTCATCCATGTTGGGATGGGCAGACTAGGTAGCAGGTGACAGGTGCTGTGCTAGGAGTTCTACGATGAAGATGACGAAGACGAGCAGGAGGCTTTGCATATTAGTTTTCTTACTATATGTACTGGGTATCCGCTGCTGTATTTGGTTGAGTGATTTGTAGTGAGGCTTTCATGTATGGATTTGAGTAGATGATTGTATGAAACTACTGTGATGCTTATATGATGATGTTCTGTTCTATGGAGCTTCACTATATTATATTTCTCTATTGTATTTTATCCATGCGCTGTGAGTTATGCGATAGAGATTCTTCTGTTTTGTTTTACCCTGACTATCGTCCATGGCTGCCTGGCACACCTTTTAGCGCATTATTTCCTTGATTTGGTGCGGGAGTCATGGGCGGTCGTCACATTTGGTATCAGAGCTTTGGTTAATCGATTTTAGCCAACGCTCGCTGATGTAACTACGTAAGAGAGACGTAATTGTAATTTGATGGATGATTACTATATATAATATAGTAGTTTAGAAGGGTTTGAACTCCTTATGCAGTTGTTTCTTAAGGTGTTCTAATCATTCCTTTTTACAGATATTAAGGATGAGTAGAAGTGAGAGACAAGCTGCGAGGGGTAGCCGTGATGCTAGGGAAGCTGTTGATTATGCTCCTATGTTTGAGGCCATGATGACTTCAATCATGAGGAGAATACCAGCTTCAGGATCATCTGTGGATGTGGGAGTTCAAGTCCAAGCTCCGAGACCGGTGGATTTTGCCAAGCTTTGCAAGGATTATACTGCTCTTGGAGGGAAAGTTTTCTTGGGGACGGAGTCGACTATTGAGGTGCAGAGGTGGATAGATGCTTGCAAAAGGATCTTTGGTGACTTAGGGATTGAGGATGCAACTAAGAGGAAGCTTGCATCGAGACAGCTTCAGGGAAGAGCTGCTGATTGGTGGAATTCTATCACCATCGATACTCCAGAAGAAGAGATTACTTGGGAGCAATTCCAAGTTAGATTTGAAGCTAAGTTCATCTCTACTTCCCAGAAATCTGTCTTGTTTAAGAGGTTTGTGGAGCTCAAGCAAGGGGGAAGGCCTGTTCTTGAGTATATTTCGGAGTTTGAAGCTTTGTCTAAGTATGCCAGATCATATATTGATTCTCCCTACCAGAAGAATGAAAAGTTTGTGACTGGTCTGGATGCTTATCTTGGGAGGCAGTTAGTGGATCATCTGGACGATCCATTTGAGAAGCTTGTGGAAAAAGCTCTTAGGCATGAGAGTTTGTTTCCTAGGGAAAGTTCTGTCGTTTCTGTAACCAGGGAAGGATCTAAACCACAGCAGAGTGGCAATAAGAAGAGGAAACAACAGCAACAGAGGGGTAGGGATGGCCAGAAGAAGCCGAAGAGTGAAGTGACTTGCTATAACTGCCAGCAGAAGGGCCATCTTTACAAAGATTGTAAGAATCCCAAAGTGCCGGGAAAGTGTTACAACTGTGATAAGCTGGGACATATCAAGAAGGATTGTCCAGAACCGAGGAAAGATAGGCAGGTTGTGCAAGCCTATGCTTTGGGGGCTGTTCCATCGTCTTCGAAAGCTCCTACTGCTGAAGAGAAGGGGAAGAGTGTGGTTGTTCAAGGTACTCTTTCTATTTGTGGTGTTCCAGTTAGAGTGTTGTTTGATACTGGAGCGTCGCATTCTTTTGTTTGTGATGATTTGGTAAGCCGGTCAGGTATGAAACCGGATATTGTTGATAGGCCATTGGTTGTGACTAATCCGGTAGGGGGTTCGTCATGTTTGTGTATGTTATGTCGTGGTCTAGTTGTGTCGAGTCATGATTGCTCGTTTGTTTGTGATTGCTTTGTTCTGAACTTTGCGGGGTTCGGAATTATTTTGGGTATGGACTGGCTTAGGAAGTATGCGGCTAGGATTGATTGTGAGAGGCTTGAGGTGACAGTCGGGAATGTGGAAGGGCGAAAGGTTGTGATACGATGTAAGCATGAAGAAGGCGTCTTCATGAGCTTCATGTATTCGCTAGTTGTTCCACGGGATGGACTGTCATCGGTGCCTATTGTGAATGAGTTTGAGAATGTCTTTGAGGAAGTCAAAGGGTTGCCGCCGCATAGGGAGATCGAGTTTCGTATCGATCTAGTTGAGGGAGCCAGACCTGTTGTGATGCCTCTTAGGCGGATGGCACCGAGGGAGCAGCAAGAGCTGAAGGTGCAAGTTGATGACCTTTTGCAGAAAGGATTCATTCGGAGAAGTGTGTCCGAATGGGGTGCGCCAGTTGTGTTCGCAACCAAAGCGGATGGATCGTTGAGGTTGTGTGTGGATTATCGTGAGCTGAATAAGGTGACTAAGAAGAACAAGTATCCATTGCCGAGAATAGATGACTTGTTTGATCAGCTTCACGAGGCTAAGGTGTTTTCTCAGATGGATTTGGCAACGGGATTTCACCAGTTGAGAGTGGCGAAGGATAGTGTGCCGAAGACTGCTTTCAGGACACCATCCGGGTTTTATGAGTGGCTGGTAATGCCGTTTGGATTGACTAACGCGCCAGCATATTTTGTGGATCTTATGAATAGAGTGTTCAGAGATCAGTTGAATAAGTTCGTGCTTGTGTTCGTGGATGATATTCTGATTTATTCCAGAACTGAGGGAGAGCACAAGACGCACTTGAGGATTGTTTTGGAAATTTTGCGGAAACATCAGCTGAAGGCTAAGTTTTCGAAGTGTCACTTCTGGAAGAGTGAAGTGAGGTTCTTAGGCCATGTTATCTCTGGAAATGGAATAGCGGTTGACCCCGCTAAGGTGGCAGTGATCCAGGATTGGGTTAGACCTAAGAATGCATCTGATGTGAGAAGTTTTCTTGGATTAGCAGGATATTATCGTCGGTTTATCAAAGACTTTTCCAAGATAGCTGCACCGTTAACAGGATTGACAAAGAAGAACCAGGTGTTCAGATGGGATGATAAGTGTGAGCAAGCTTTTGTAATCCTGAAAGAGCGATTGACGAGTGCTCCTGTTTTGACTATTCCAAGTGGGAATGATGAGATGGTGGTTTACACCGATGCATGTGGCACTGGACTAGGAGCGGTGCTAATGCAGAAGGATAAAGTTGTTGCGTATGCAAGTCGACAACTGAAGCCGCATGAAAGGAATTATCCGACTCATGATTTGGAGTTAGCGGCGATTGTGTTTGCTTTGAAGATGTGGAGACACTATCTATTGGGAGTTAGATTTGAGTTGTTTACAGATCATAAGTCGTTGAAGTATCTGTTCTCCCAAAAGGATTTAAATCTTCGACAGCAACGGTGGCTAGAGTTCCTAGCATCTTATGATTTTGGTATAGCCTATACTCCGGGGAAAGGTAACGCAGTGGCTGATGCGTTAAGTCGAAGACATGCAGGATTGGGAGCCATGTTTTCAGAGTGGAAGAGTCTCGAGTATTTGGCTGAGTTTGACTTCAGGCCAAGGTGTGAATTGGAACCTGAGATGTTGGCAAACTTATCGATAAGGCCTACTCTTGTGGAAAGAATTGGCGAGAGGCAAAGGAGAGATGATAAGCTTATCAAGATTATCCGTGATTTGGAATCCGGATTGGATCCAGAAAAGGATAAAGGATTTGAAGTCGATCGAGAGGGTTGGCTTCGAAAGCAAGGGCGACTAGTTGTTCCCGATGTAGATGGATTGAGAGATGAAGTTCTGAGGGAGAGTCATCACTCGAAGTTGACAATTCATCCAGGTGGAAATAAGATGTATCGGGATATGAAGAGAACCTACTACTGGGAAGGTATGAAGAAGGATGTTGGAAATTTTATTTCCAAGTGTATGAATTGCCAGTTGGTGAAAGCTGAGCAGAAGAAGCCCAGTGGATTGCTTCAGCCATTAGAGGTTCCTACATGGAAGTGGGAGCAAGTGTCGATGGACTTTATCGATGGTCTACCTAGGACAAGAGCAGGGAATGAAGGGATTTGGGTCATAGTAGATCGTTTGACCAAGAGTGCAAGGTTCATTCCTGTTCGATCGACTAGGACGGCATCGAAGTTGGCTGAATTATATGTGAAGTGGATAGTTCGTTTCCATGGTGTTCCGAAGAGTATAGTGAGCGATCGAGATCCATTGTTCACTAGTAGATTTTGGAAGAGCTTCCAGGAAGTTTTGGGAACTGAGTTGTGTTTGAGTACAGCTTATCACCCTCAAACAGATGGTCAGACTGAGAGAGTCAACCGAGTTTTGGAAGATCTTCTTAGAGCATGTGTTTTGGACTTCGGAGGATCATGGGAAGATCACCTTCATTTGGTGGAGTTTGCTTATAATAACAGTTATCAGTCGAGTATCGGTATGGCACCATATGAGGCATTATATGGAAGACCGTGTAACTCTCCGACATGTTGGTTGGAAACTGGAGAAAAGCTGATACTTGGGCCAGAGATGATTCGACAGACTTCAGATTGTATAGAGATCATTCGGCAACGAATGAAGGCAGCCCAAGATCGTCAGAAAAGTTATGCCGATAATCGTCGAAAGGATTTGGAATTCGACGTAGGTGATATGGTTTTTGTGAAGATTTCTCCATTAAAGAATGTTATTAGATTCGGAAAGAAAGGAAAGTTAACTCCGAGATTTGTTGGACCATTCCCGATTATCGAGCATATTGGAAAGCTCGCTTATAGATTGGAGTTACCGGAAAAGATGGCGGGTGTGCACAGTGTTTTTCATGTATCTTATCTACGGAAGTATATGCACGACCCAACTACGGTGGTTTCTGCTGATAGCTGTGAAGACTTGGAGGTTGATCCAGTTGTTTCGAGACCTCGTAAGCCGCTTCGTATTGTTGAAACCGATACGAAACAGCTTAGGAGGAAGACGATTACGTTGCTCAAGGTACAATGGAGTGACGATGTTAACGACTGTACATGGGAGGAGGAAGAGAGGATGAAGGCAGCTCATCCCGGACTCTTCAAGGTATGGCCCTAAAGTGTCGTGACATCTCATGAATTTGTAGCTTGTTCTAAGTCTTAGAATTCTGCATGCTAGGTTAGAATTGGATGCATGGTTTGTTGATTGCTATGGATGGTAGGCATGCGGAATAATTGTGATTGCTGTTGTTTGCTTGGAATTTCGGGGGCGAAATTCCTAAGGGGGAGAGAATGTAACGACCCGTATTTTTACGTGTCGATAAATCGTAGAATTTACAGGTTGTTAGTGTTGTTTGTGTTGTCTCTAGCCTGAGTCATATGGAGAGTAACTCGTGTGTTGGAGTATTGAGTCGTGACCGACTCATAAGTTGGAACGAGTTATGGAGTTAACTCGTGACTGAGTCTAGAGTTGCCGAGTTGAGTCTAGGTCGCATAACCGACCTAAGGAAGTTTAGGTCGTATGGCCGACCTAAGGTAGGGGCCGAGCTATAGGAGTTAACTGGATAGGGATTTGGACCGAGTTAAGAGTTAGAACGGCATAGGGGTTACCGACTTAAGATGAGAGGCGAGATAGGGGTCAAGGGATGAGTCGTGTACGGGTTACGACTCATAGGAGGCCGGCTTAAAAGTTAACTCGTATGGCCGAGTTAGCGTGTTGTTGAGTCGTTGGCTTGAGTCGGCAAAGGGTTGAGTCGGCCGTGTTTGATTGAAGCGTTGAGTCGTAGAGCCGTTGTGTAGCTAGGTTGTTGTCTCGGTTAGGCTTGGAGATGAGTCGTGGGGCGACTCAGGGATTGGGTCGGTAGAGTACGTTATCCCTTGTGTTGTTAGGTCGGTGGGCCGACTTAGTAGATAAGTCGTTGGGGACTTAGGCCTTTGAGTCGTGCATACGTGTTAGGTCGGGATAAGGCTTTGGCTTAGGTCGGCAGGAACTAGGTCGTGTAACCCTGTATGTGTTGTGTAGTTGGGTCGGCGTCTTGGGGATAAGTCGTAGGTAGTTGAGTCGTATAGGTCGGCAGAGTGTTGGGTCGTTTGGGGTCGCTTAGGTCGTGAGTCGGCAAGGATGAGTCGGCAAGGATGAGTCGGGGACGACCTAATAGCGAGCTCCGAGTTAAGAAGTTGGCCGAGTTAAGGGGGATTCCAGCCTATAAATAGAGGGGTTTGGCTCACTTTTTGGCACCGGATTTCGAAGCGACGAAGTGCTGCCATTTTGGAAACTCGACTACAGTATTTTCTTCACTTCTTTCTCTACTTCCATCAAGTGCTAACATCCATTGAAGATTGAAGATCAAGATCAAAGATCAAGAGCCAAAGTTGAAGATTTTCATCCGAAGAAGCTAGATTTCACCGTTTCAAGTGAAATTTCTCCGGATCAAGCTCAAGTCCTTGCTGTCCAGATCTGAAGTTGATTGATTTTAGGTTGTTTTGGTGATTTGGTGAGTGGTAGTTATCTCTCACGCGGATCCAAGGGAGTATATTGGATTGGTGGCTTGTTTGAGTGTTAAAGTTAGAGATTTCATGCGTTTTTCTTAGATCCAAGTCTAGATCCATGGTTTTTGAAGATGTTTGCTTATGCAAGTTTATTTAATAAGTGTTAGAGACAAAACCCATGTTTTATATTTGATAGATCTATGCTAAAAACCATGATTTCACATACGTTGGACTTTTGCTCATTTAATTACGAAATTGCCATTATAGTTGATATTGCTTAATAGATCTTGTTTGAATGATTGATTATTTGAATGTATGATTGATTTGATTGTTTCCAAGTTAGCTAGTAGTTGATTTGGAACAAGATGATGAAAGAGGATTCAAAAGCTATGGAAGAAGGCTCTTGAATGGTGAAAGCTGCTTAAGGCATTTGTAGCGGATGTTGAAGCTCATATGTATAGATTGGATGATGTTGAGATGGGACTTTGCCATGATTTGATGAGGCAAACCATGTTGTTGAGTTGAGACTTTGCTTTGATGCGATGAAGCGAAGTATGATGTGAGTCTTGGCTTAATCCAAGCAGGGATCATTCCAAGCATGTTGATAACTTGAAGAGTAGTTCAAGTTGGTTGATAATGGATTGTTCAAGAGGTAGCTTGAGCTTGTATGAGGATAGTCGTCAAGAAGGATGGCTAGGAGGCTTGGATCTCGTCGTTGTTGAAGGTTCTAGCATGCTCAAAAGCAAGAGTACATGGGGCGCCCATAACGACTACAGGTAGGTAGTCGGGACACCCAAAAGACTACAGGTAGGTAGTTGAGTACTCTGGGCAAAGTAGATAAGTCCTAGGCACAAGGCAGTGTGCGGAGTTATGGTTAGAACCGGGGTTACCATTAGCCCTTGACAGATGGTCATTCAACTAACGGTGAAATCGAGGCAAGGATAACAGTGATAGCCAGAGTCATGGATGTTTGGTTGTATTATCATTCGGCTTCAAGAGCGGTGTTTTCTGGGTGCTTATCTGATCTTGGTTTAGGCCTTGGGGGTTTGTATTTGGAAAACATCGTCCTTGACTCGAGTGGTATTCGCTTTACCTTAATTGTCTATGTTGTTATGCTTGCTTCTCCTTAGTGTATGTCTGGGGCTATCACTGTAGAAAGAGGTGGAGTGGGATGGTTTGGTTCCTATTCCTTTTATCCTTTATGCTCTTTTGGTATGTTTGATAGTTAATTTACTGCTCACTAAGACTTTGTCTGACTCAAGGTTTTATGTCTCCTCTTATTACCTTGGGCTGTTCATCCATGTTGGGATGGGCAGACTAGGTAGCAGGTGACAGGTGCTGTGCTAGGAGTTCTACGATGAAGATGACGAAGACGAGCAGGAGGCTTTGCATATTAGTTTTCTTACTATATGTACTGGGTATCCGCTGCTGTATTTGGTTGAGTGATTTGTAGTGAGGCTTTCATGTATGGATTTGAGTAGATGATTGTATGAAACTACTGTGATGCTTATATGATGATGTTCTGTTCTATGGAGCTTCACTATATTATATTTCTCTATTGTATTTTATCCATGCGCTGTGAGTTATGCGATAGAGATTCTTCTGTTTTGTTTTACCCTGACTATCGTCCATGGCTGCCTGGCACACCTTTTAGCGCATTATTTCCTTGATTTGGTGCGGGAGTCATGGGCGGTCGTCACACTGTGTTTGCAGCAACCAAAACGCAACTTATAACCTGAACGAAAAGCCACTCGCTAGAGCTACTTTGAGAGTAAATTGTGGGTTCAAACAACTCCAAAATTGAACAAAAATTGACATGCAGATAAATTAAGATCTAAATTACAACATGCGAGAAACTAGAGCTCAAACGGATAAATTGAGCAAGTTACAGCACTTCAAAGTGACATCCAGAACAAAGTTAACAAACAGAGGCAAGTTACCAAAACAAGAAATTTACAGAGAACGATGAACTTCAGTTCTATGCTCAAAATAACTGTTTTGCTAACAATTGTAAGTGATTGTCACTTACCTTCAGTTTTGCAGTGAAATGGCATGCCAATGCAAGCAAGTTGGTGTCTTTAGTTAAGAAGAAGGGCTTAGAAGGCAATAGCAACCCGAAAATTGGACATGCAAACATACAGTAAGAAGAAAAATCAAATTCTATTTACTGTAAAAGAATTGAGAGATAAGCTAGCTATGGTTTGGAGGAGATTACCTTTCTTCTTTGATTAGCTAGCAAAAATAAGGGATTCGAAGGCCTTAAATTTTGATTTGGATGAGAAGCCATGAATTCTCAAATAACAGAAAGAAGAAGAAATAAGGAGCTGAAGAAGAAATAAGGGGCTGAAGAAGGAAAAAACGTACAGGAGAAATGTTTTCTCATCTACTAGGCCAAGTAATAGAAAAGATATGGGTTAATTGGGCTTTGGCTCAAAACAAATAAGAATTAGTTAGGATAAATAGAAAGAATAAATTAATTCATACAATTCTATATATATACACAAATACAAAAATCATTAACTTCCAAATAACACAAGATAAAATCACCAAATTTTCTACACTTGTATATTAAGACATTTTCAACCCAAATAAAAAGATAAATCTCCATTTTAAACAATTTTACAATAAATCCCCTCTTTTATTATAAATTGCATACTTTTAATTAAATAAAGAAAATAGCTCATATTTTAACCTCTAAAACTCCACCATATAGAGCCATAATTTATGTTTAATACAAACCTCAAACCCAAATTCATGTTTTTATTTAATAAACACTTAATAAAAAATGATTACTTGTACTAAAACCAATAACTAAAAGAAATTGGGATTAATTATCCAATTATTTCATTTTTATCTAAATAAAAACATTTTCCATTCATTTCCACTTACATAACATGAAATAAAATCCTCAAACTCCATTTTCACAACAAATCCTCAATTCTCACTATAATTAAATTTTTAACTCCAATTTTATTCTCAAGATCAATATTAAATTATAACCTTCGATATAATATAACATAAAAAGATGACCCCAAACCCAGGTTTGTTACAATTAATATTATTTAATAACTTAAAACAATATTTATAAGTAAATAACTTCAAATAATATTTTTCTAAAACCGAATTTTGATTTTAAAATCATTTCTTGTCTCAAAACCAATTCCAACTCAATGGAAATTTATATTATTTTAAAATTCTAATTTAAGATCAATAGCTACACAATGCTTAACCAATATTGATATTGGCACTACTAGGTTTTAGTTTTCAAACATACAACAATGTTATAACCATAGTGTCTACAATCAGGTTGTTAACAAGATTTCTTGTCAACACCCCAAAAATATGTTAATAAGGATGGATTTCTTCTTTGGAGAACAAAGGGCGTGATTCCTTTTAAAACTGCCTTTCAATTTAAACTTTTTTTTTGATAAACCCTGTATCATATTTTTTGTCGTTGTCAAAAGGTTTAGAACTTGGATTAAATGACCTTCCGACTTTGTTGAGACTCCTTGTGGTCTTCCACAAAGGCTTTCTTCTGATTAGGTTAAGTTTTCGTGAACCGAGTCCTCAAAAGATGGGTTTCAATCTTATCGAAAGGTTAGGGAGACAACCGTCTTTGGATTAAGGCAGGAAACCAATTACTTTGGTAAATAGGTAGTGGCTTTCAACCTTGTCAAAAGGTTTGATCACTTATATTGAGTAGATTCCAAACTTGTCGAAAGTTTTAATAGTAGAGCCAATAGTTTCAAAAGTTTTTAGTGAATGCTATGCTAATTGAGTTGTCGACCTTGTCGACAAGAACCTTTGTGACGACCCGGAATTTTGGGCAATATCAATTTAATAATCTATATTAATAATTAAATTGGTTTGATAGTTTTTCTTTATAACTTTAATTTAAAATGGTAAACTTAATCTTTTAAAGGTTAATAAATATTTAATCTGGTAATATTGATCAATATCTTTATAACAATTTAAAATTGAAAAGAATTATTTTTCAAAGCCAATAAAATTTTATTCTATTTATAATATATATATATATATATTTGATATATATATATATATTGTGAATAGGAAAATCTTTTGTTTTAAATAAAAGATGAATTTTCAAATTGTAATATATATTTAAGTACATGTTATAATTTGAAGTTGTTTTGAAAATTTAATCCATTGATAATTTATATATGTATGAATTGTAATTTAAAGCTTTGATTTAAAATTAATATTTTTCAAAAGTTAATTTAAGATTAATTCAATTTATTTTCAAAGTATAAGATAACTATTTATTTTTTAAAAATGATAGTTTAAATAAAGTTTTATTTTGTTTTCTTTAAAATGTTTAAATTAAAATGGTTATAAAAAAATATGTGTATAAGTTATTAATAAACTTTCTTTTTAAAAAAATAAAATTATCTCTTAAACAATAAGTATAAATTTTTTAGATCTTTAAAGTACATGTATAAAGATTTATTTGTGTTATAATTAGTTTTATAATATTCTCTTTAAAAGGTAAATTTATATATGCATACATAAGTATTTATTAATTTAGTGAATTAAGTAAGTAAGCTTTCTATTAACATTTAAAGTAAATAAAAATTTATTTAAAAATACTTAAACACATGTGTAAACATATTAAGACATCTTTGTAATATGCGTAGGAAAATTAAGAGATAAGTGACATTTGTTCAAATTTAGGAACAAGTGGCCTTCATTTTCTTTTATTTGAAATTTAAACACATAAAGAAATTTGTTTCCCCTTTCAATTCCAAACCTTCTTCTTCTCAATTTCTTTTCTCCCCTCGTTTCTTCAAAAATTTAAGAGCAAACCAGAAATTACTTTCAAACCTGAAAACTGAAAAGCACAAGTAAACATGAAATTTAAAACCCAAAAGCAAAATCAAATCTGAATTCAAAATTGCAAACCTGCAACATCAACCTGCAACTTCAACCTGCAATTCAAAGGGAAGTTCATATCTGTTTCAACTTTTAAAACTTCAGTTTGTAAGCATGCAAAGGGATCTATTTTCATCAACATCAGCAAATCAAAAGCCTTTTCAGATTAAATGTTCAAGGCCTGGAAAATTTCAAAGCCAGGAAAAAGAATTAAAACCTGCTCTGCAAATAAATGGTGAGTAAATTGTTTTTAAAAACAGATAAGTTGAATTCTGATCCTAATGCATGTGTTAATCTGTGAGTTGATATTGGTGTTGCATGGAAATCATTCAGTATTTATATTATTGAATATATAGATGTGTTTATATATGTGTAAAAAGATCTGTGTATAAATAAACACTCTGTTACTTATTGTTTCTGACCAGCTTTAACTTTCAAAAATTCAAATCTCCCACTAAACATCAATATTTGGCCTTGATGATTGTATGAAAGATTGTATGTTAATGTTGAAGGTAATTTTAAAAATAGTTTCTGTAATTTTTAATTTACAAATAATTTTAAAAATGGAAAACACAGTAAACCACTGATGCATGTTTAAAATCATGAACTCAAGTTATAGTTTAGATTGTATGAATGAATTCGTGTCGGAAAATCACGAATTTTAACACTAAATAATTTTTAAGTTAATAATCTGTTGGGAATTTGGAAATGAATGATTTCGGCAATTTGACAAATTGCAAAAGATCAACTCGATGTTTGAAGCTGGAATCTTGGTCGAAGCAAGTTTTTGTAATGTTGATTTAGGGAAAAATGGCCGCATGAATTTTCGTGCGACGTGGTGGTTGGAATTGGGGGTTCTAGGGTTCGGTTGTCCTTTTGGGACAAGGGGTTTTGCAGGGCATTTGTGTTGGCCATGGAGGATCAGAATGTTTCGCAAGGTGTGAGTATTGATCGGCGAAGTGTGGCGCATCATCAGGTAGGTCGGCGGGGTCTATTGACTTAGTGTTCGTCAGCATTGGGTGGTTTCGTTCGAATCTTGTTTCCAGATTTTAGGCTTGGGTGCTCGTTTTTGATTTGGCGACGTTGTTATGGATTTGGTGGGTCGTGAGGCTCGACGTAGTCGCCGACGACTTGGAGATGGCCGGAGGAAGGTTCGACATCGCATGGTTCGCCGTGCAATGTGCACGCGTGTACGTTTTGTACACTAGAAATATAGAACCGGGGAAGACGAGAGAGGCTCAGAGTAGCACTCGTGTTTTTCGTAGTGACGACTCGAAGTAGATGGATCTAGGTTTTGCTTTGGGGCATGCTCGTATAATTTAGGGTTCAAACTCGAGTTTTGTTTGGTTTGGTTCTGTATAATGTTAAAGTGCAGATAAAACTTGTTGTTTGAAAATCAAGTTTAAGTTTTTATAAAAGGAAACAAATTAATAAAAGTTAAAGCTTGTTCTTTTGAAATAAATGTAAATCAAACTTTTAAAGGTGTTAATTGAATTTATTTTAAAATTTAAATTTGTTCAAGATGATTTCTTTTTGAAAGTAATTAACTTCATTAAATTTTGAATCTTTAATTTAAAAAGGAATGTTTTGAATTTGAATATTTAATCAAAGTTTAAAGTAAATTTTTAAGTATTGATTTAAAAACTAAAGTTTCAAATTTTATTGAAAATGAATAAGTTTAAATTAGATAATTAAAGTGTTTTAAATTTGAAATTGATTTTCTAAATGATTTATTTTCAAATAAGGTTAGTATTAAAATTTTGAAAACCAAATACAATAATTTGTTTTTAAGTTATTAAAATTTATTAATTTCAAATAATTTATTTATGACGATAAATATGGTTAATTTATCTTTGTTATGAACTTATGGATACTTAATTAATATGATTTGTTAATAAGTAAAGAATTAATTAAGATAAATGCTTTTCTTAATTAATTAAGGATTTTCTTTAAATATAGAAGTTAATTAATTATTTAATTAATTTTAAATGATTAGTCAATTGTTGTTTAATTTTAAATAATCACTTAATTATGAATTTAATTAAGTGTAATTACGTAATGAAGTAATTAATGGTTAATTATTGAATGTAATTAAGGAAAGAGAAATTACTTATGAAAGTAATTAGTGGGAAATTACTCATGGGAGTAATTAAATGGAAGTGATTAATGGATAACCACTTGATGTTATTAAGTAAGGGATTAATAAACATGATTGATTTGAAGTTAATTAATTATAGAGTAATTAATTAAAAATTAAGAATTATTTAATGATGGAATTAATGGCTTGTTAAGTAATTAATTAAGAGAGTAATCACCTAATGGAAGTAATTGGAAGATAATTACTTATGTAAGTAATTAAGGGTTAATTACTTAGTTAATTTTAGTTAATTAATTAATGTGATTAATTAATTAATGAATGAGATTAATTTAAGATTAATCACTAAGGGTAATTAATTAAAATTGTAATTAATTAATAAAGTAATTAATTAAGGATTTATTTATTTATTTAATTTAAATTGAATAATAATTACTTAATGAAGTAATTAAATTTTAATTAATTAGATTAATTAATCAAAAGATTAATATAATTAATTAAGATGTTTATTAAGATAAGTAATTACAAGTTGTTAATTACTATTTATGATTAATTAAGTCTAATTAATGAGATGGTTAATTACAAGTTAATTATTTAATTAAAGGAATTATTAATTAATGAGGATTATTAGTTAATATAATTAATTAATTAATCAAGGTTGATTAATAAAAGTGATTAATTTAAGTGTGATTAATTAATTGTAATTAATAAAGGATTAATGTAATTAATCATGGAAGTAAATGAAGGATCATTAATTATTGTAATTAATGATAGTAATTAAAGGTTAATTACTGTATATGGTTAAGGTTAATTACTTGAATGTAATTAAAGGATAATTAATCAAGGAAGATTAATTATGGAAGATCATATAGAGATGATTAATAAATTAATTTGGAATAAATTAATGAAGAAGGATTTAGGTAATCCAATTGATTTAGAGTTAATCAATTCTGCTTATGGATAATTGATTAATATTGGATGATTGATATTGGATGTTTGAATGATGTTTGGATGATTTGCGAATGATATCTCTGATGTATGTTATGCTGTTTTGTGAGATGAATGGTTGATATGAATTATCTATTGTGATAATGTGATTCATCTATCTGTTATATCATCCTGGATATAAGTTTAATTCTCTGAAACCCTTAAACAACTTGGACACTAAAATGGCGTTTGGTTTCGGTGAGACCAGGATCAGGTTTGCTACAATACAGCATGATAGGGGGTTCTCGCTTTGCGTTTGGTGGCGAACGGGAGACTCTTTCCCCTACATGCCCCCAGGGGTAGTATAAGGCCTTGCGGGGTTGGTTGCGAGTCGAGAGGCTGGCCGTAAAAGCAAACCCGAGGTATCACTGTGAGCCACGGTGGGGCTGGGATGGTTGAAAAGTCTACCAGTCGAGTGAGCCGCTGCTGATGGTTGCAAAGCCTAGACTATCACAGTTGGTATCAGAGCATTAGGTTGAGTGACTACCTAGGCTCTGGAGTGGTGTCTTTCATGTGAGAGCGTACTTGTATTTTTTATATAACTATATATATATCTATCTAATTTGTTGGGTTATCTGTTCGGGTTTTCCAACATAAGTTTTAAAGGTAGACGGAGTAGTGGTATGTGTGTAACACGACTACCAATAATGGAAAAGGTCCATATATTTGAGGTTGGAATTATAATTGTCGAGAATGTAGACTTAATACCGTCTCAAGTAAGATTTGTAGTTTAGAGTAAGGATTACTCTGATCTCCAAAAGAAATCTTTTAAAGATTCAGAGTTCATCTTTGAAGTGTAAGTTTGGTTGCGCTCGGGTGAGCGAATTTTCTAGGATTGGATCTGTCGAAAGTGCAGTAGCAAGTGATGATATCTTGATATCTGCGTGATGAGATGTAGTATCCATGGATATTTTCGAAGATGTTTTCTCTTGAAGCAGTTTTAGAAGTGGTTGAGGAGCAATCTTTACCTGCCGTAGGGAAGATTCGTCTGTGTAGAAGTTGTCTGGATCTTTAGCAAGGAGGTTGGCTATTTTGGAATATGACACTAAGGTCTATAAGTTGTTTCGCTTCGGTATGGTCTCATTGTCGTTCCTTAAGGAGAGCGAGATGTTGATGCTTGATTTGGAGCCCAAATTTCTTGAGAGGTTGTCGGCCATCTCAAAGGTCCGTTGTGTGGTTTGTTGATCATTTTTGTTTTCGAGAAGCCTTTGGATTAGAAATCTAAGGTTAGCTGTGGTAGCAGTGCGGCTCGAAGTGTTCGGTGTGCTGACGAGAAGGTCTTTTAACTTTGCAGTATCATTGAGGTAGAGTTTGAAAGCAGAAGTGTGGTCGTTTCTCCGATGGTTCAGGAGTTTTTGTGGTTCTTCTTTCAACAGTCCGGGCAGATGGTGTATGCTTTCTTGAAGGGTTAACCTTGTTTGGAAAAGCTTAAGGCTGTTCTAATTGGTAAAGAGAGAACAGTTTCTTTGGAATCCGAATTAGGTAGGATCGCAAAAGTGACTTGCGATTAGTTTGGGAATTTATCTTGGGCAATCTTTTATTTGAGAATGAGGGTTCTCATGTGGAAGTAGGAGCTACTGATGTAATCAGAAGTTTGTCTGCATATGGAGTTGAGTTCCATATTGAATCGATTCCAGAAGCGATTTTGGTGGTTAGCCTGGTAGTAGGATGGCTCTTGGAGAAGGAAGAGTTGGTGTAGCAGCTCAGAAATTTTTTGGAGTTTGGATCAGTCTGATCTAGTTTTTGGGTTGGATTCTGCTGTAAGGTTGTGTGACCGAGTCAGATGAGTCACTAAGATTTTGTGGATTTGATGAACAAAGTTTCCCCGATATATTGGATAAGTTTGTACTCGTGTTCATCAACAGTATTCTCATCTATTTCAGAATCAGAGTTGTGCAGCGGAAGCGAGGTAGCAGCTGTACGAGGAAGGAAGTAAGTTCAGTTTGCTATTGCTTGGGAAGTAGAGCTTGTGTTCTGGATTTCAACGGGTCTTGAAAGACTTTTCTGTTGGATATGATCTAGAAACTGGTTTGCTTTGGTCTAGTTGTTTCTAGAAGCATCAGCATAAGTTGAGCTGATCAAGAAGAAGATGACAGCCCAGGATTGTCTATTGAGTTTTGCAGATATGAGATAAGGAGTTTGGAATTCGAAGTTAAAAACTTCATTATTGTTAAGATTTCTCTGGTTAATAGAGAAGTAATTGGATAAGATTAGATGGCTAGTTCTGAGGCATTTGGGATTTCTTATCTGTGTTTTGATAGGATAAGTTCTTTTGTCTATAAGATTGAATTGCCAGTTTGGGTAACTGGAATTCATTGTATTTCACGTATCTCTGAGGGAGTACGTGTATGATTCATCGTTGGTTGTTGAATCTGCAGTTCAGTTTGATTTGGAAATTGAGCTAGACTTGAGTATAGTCTGTTGTTATTTTCAGATTGATGGATCTAGAGATGAGAGGAGCTCTGGATTTTGGCAGTATAGTTAGTTGAGCTCCTGTAGAGCAAGTCTCCCGGTGATTTATACTTAGGAAACTCTAGATAATATTTGAGATTTATTCTGATTTGTGTCAGGATAATTAGTTAGGTTTGGTTGTTTGATTGATTGCTATGGTTGTTAGTAACTGGATGATAAGTATGCTTTGCTGTTTGAAATTGAAATCGTTGTTGGGTTATTAAATTACCTTTGCTTTTAAATTTCGGGGACGAAATTCTTTTAAGGGGGGAGGAATATGACGACCCAGAATTTTGGGCACTATCAATTTAATAATCTGTAGTAATAATTAAATTGGTTTGATAATTTTTCTTTATAATCTTAATTTAAAATGGTAAATTTAATCTTTTAAATGTTAATAAATATTTAATATGGTAATATTGATCAATATCTTTATAACAATTTAAAATTGATAAGAATTATTTTTCAAAGCTAATAAAATTTTATTCTATTTATAATATATATATTTGATATATATATATATATTGTGAGTTGGAAAATCTTTGGTTTTAAATAAAAGATGAATTTTCAATTTGTAATATATATATATATATATATATATATATAAGTATATGTTATAATTTGAAGTTGTTTTGAAAATTTAATCCATTGATAATTTATATATGTATGAATTGTAATTTAAAGCTTTGTTTTAAAATTAATATTTTTCAAAAGTTAATTTATGATTAATTCAATTTATTTTCAAAGTATAAGATAACTATTTATTTTTAAAAAATGATGGTTTAAATAAAATTTTATTTTGTTTTCTTTAAAATGTTTAAATTAAAATGGTTATAAAAAAATATGTGTATAAGCTATTAATAAACTTTCTTTTTAAAAAAATAAAATTATCTCTTAAACAATAAATATAAATGTTTTAGATTTTTAAAATACATGTATGAAGATTTATTTGTATTATAATTAGTTTTATAATATTTTCTTTAAAAGGTAAATTTATATATGCATACATAAGTATTTATTAGTTTAGTGAATTAAGTAAGTAAGCTTTCTATTAACATTTAAATTAAATAAAAATTTATTTAAAAATACTTAAAAACATATGTAAACATATTAAGACATCTTTGTAACATGTGTAGGAAAATTAAGAGATAAGTGACATTTGTTCAAATTTAGGAACAAGTCGCCTTCATTTTCTTTTATTTGAAAGTTAAACACATAAAGAAATTTGTTTCCTCTTTCAATTCCAAAACTTATTCTTCTCAATTTCTTTTCTCCCCTCATTTCTTCAAAAATGTAAGAGGAAACCAGAAATTACTTTCAAACCCGAAAACTGAAAAGCACAAGTAAACCTGAAATTTAAAACCCAAAAGAAAAATCAAATCTGAATTCAAAATTGCAAACCTGCAACTTCAACCTGCAATTCAAAGGGAAGTTCAGATCTGTTTCAACTTTTAAAAATTCAGTTTGTAAGCATGCAAAGGGATCTATTTTCATCAGCATCAGCAAATCAAAAGCCTTTACAGATTAAATGTTCAAGGCCTAGAAAATTTTAAAGCCTGGAAAAAGAATTAAAACTTGCTCTACAAATTAATGGTGAGTAAATTGTTTTTAAAAATAGATAAGTTGAATTCTGTTCCTAATGCATGTGTTAATCTGTGAATTGATATCGGTGTTGCATGGAATCATTCAGTATTTATATTATTGAATATATAGATATGTTTATATATGTGTAAAAAGGTCTACGTATAAATAAACACTCTGTTACTTATTGTTTCTGACCAGGTTTAACTTTCAAAAATTCAAATCTCCCACTAAACATCAATATTTATCCTTGATGATTGAATGAAAGATTGTATGTTAATGTTCAAGGTAATTTTAAAAATAGTTTCTGTAATTTTTAATTTACAAATAATTTTAAAAATGGAAAACACAGTAAACCACTGATGCATGTTAAAAATCAATGAACTCAAACTATAGTTTAGATTGTATGAATGAATTCGTGTTGGAAAATCACGAATTTTAACACAAATTTCATAATTTTTAAGTTGATAATCTGTTGAGAATTTGGAAATGAATGATTTCGGCAATTTGACGAATTGCCGAAGATCAACTGTTTGAAGCTGGAATCTTGGTCGAAGCAAGTTTTTGTGATGTTGATTTAGGGAAAAATGGCCGCATGAATTTTTGTGCGACGTGGTGGTTGGAATTGGGGTTCTAGGGTTTGGTTGTCGTTTTGGGACGAGGGGTTTTGTAGGGCATTTGTGTTGGCCATGGAGGATCGGAATGTTTCGCTAGGTGTGAGTATTGATCGGCGAAGTGTGGTGCATCATCAGGTAGGTCGGCAGGGCCTATCGACGTAGGGTTCGTCAGCATTGGGTGGTTTCGTTCGAGTCTTGTTTCTAGATTTTGGGCTTGGGTGCTCGTTTTTGATTTGGAGACGTTGTTATGGATTTGGTGGGTCGTGAGGCTCGACGTGGTCGCCGACGACTTGGAGATGGCCGGAGGAAGGTTCGGCGTCGCATGGTTCGCTGTGCAATGTGCACGCGTGTACGTTTTGTACACTGAAAATATGGAACTGGGGAAGACGAGAGAGGCTCGGGGTAGCACTCGTGTTTTTCGTAGTGACGACTCGAAGTAGATGGATCTAGGTTTTGCTTCGGGGCATGCTCCTATAATTTGGGGTTCAAACTCGAGTTTTGTTTGGTTTGGTTCTGTATAATGTTAAAATGCAGATTAAACTTGTTGTTTGAAATTAATAAAATCAAGTTTAAGTTTTTATAAAAGGACACAAATTTATAAAAGTTAAAGCTTGTTCTTTTGAAATAAATAAAATCAAACTTTTAAAGGTGTTAATTGAATTTATTTTAAAATTTAAATTTGTTTAAGATGATTTCTTTTTGAAAGTAATTAACTTCATTAAATTTTGAATCTTTAATTTAAAAAGGAATGTTTGAATTTGAATATTTAATCAAAGTTTAAAGTAAATTTTTAAGTAATGATTTAAAAACTAAAGTTTCAAATTTTATTGAAAATGAATAAGTTTAAATTAGATATAAAGTGTTTTAAATTTGAAATTGATTTTCTAAATGCTTTATTTTCAAATAAGGTTATTGTTAAAATTTTGAAAAAAAATAGAATAATTTGTTTTTAAGTTATTAAAATTTAATTAATTTCAAATAATTTATTTATGAAGATAAATATGGTTAATTTATCTTTATCATGAACTTATGGATACTTAATTAATATGATTTGTTAATAAGTAAAGAATTAATTAAGATAAATGCTTTTCTTGATTAATTAAGGATTTTCTTTAAATATTAGAAGTTAATTAATTATTTAATTAATTTTAAATGATTAGTAGATTGTTGTTTAATTTTAAATAATCGCTTAATTATGAATTTAATTAAGTGTAATTACTTAATGAAGTAATTAATGGTTAATTATTGAATGTAATTAAGGAAAGAGAAATTATTTATGAAAGTAATTTGTGGGAAATTACTCATGGGAGTAATTAAATGGAAGTTATTAATGGATAATCACTTGATGTTATTAAGTAAGGGATTAATTAACATAATTGATTTGAAGTTAATTAATTATAGAGTAATTAATTAAAGAATTAAGGATTATTTAATGATGGAATTAATGACTTGTTAAGTAATTAATTAAGAGAGTAATCACCTAATGGAAGTAATTAGAAGATAATTACTTATGTAAGTAATTAAGGGTTAAATACTTAGTTAATTTTAGTTAATTAATTAATGTGATTAATTAATTAATGAATGAGATTAATTTAAGATTAATTACTAAGGGTAATAATTAAAATTGTAATTAATTAATAAAGTAATTAATTAAGGATTTATTTATTTATTTAATTTAAATTGAATAATAATTACTTAATGAAGTAATTAAAGATTAATTAATTAGATTAATTAATCAAAAGATTAATATAATTAATTAAGATGTTATTAAGATGAGTAATTACAAGTTGTTAATTACTATTTATGATTAATTAAGTCTATTAACGAGATGGTTAATTACAAGTTAATTATTTAATTAAAGGGATTATTAATTAATAAGGATCATTAGTTAATATAATTAATGAATTAATCAAGGTTGATTAATAAAAGTGATTAATTTAAGTTTGATTAATTAATTGTAATTAATAAAGGATGAACGTGATTAATCATAGTTGATTTTTTTTTGGCAAAGCATTAATCATAGTTGATTAATTAATGGAAGTAAATGAAGGATCATTAATTACTGTAATTAATGATAGTAATTAAAGGTTATTTACTGTATATGGTTAAGGCTAATTACTTGAATGTAATTAAAGGATAATTAATCAAGGAAGATAAATTAAGGAAGATCATTTAGAGATGATTAATAAATTAATTTGGAATAAATTAATGAAGAAGAATTTAGGTAATCCAATTGATTTAGAGTTAATCAATTCTGCTTGTGGATAATTGATTAATATTGGATGATTGATATTGGATGTTTGAATGATGTTTGGATGATTTGGGAATGATATCTCTGATGTATGTTATGCTGCTTTGTGAGATGAATGGTTGATATGAATTATCTATTGTGATAATGTGATTCATCTATCTGTTATATCTCCTGGATATATCTTTAATTGTTTGAAACCCTTAAACAACTTGGACATTAAAATGGCATTTGGTTTCGGTGAGACCGGGATCGGGTTTCCATATTTGGATAATCCGAAAACCACATCGATCAAATTTAACGTTAGGTCGTGAATCCAAGTGGAGCTTAGTGAAGACTCGAAGTATAAGAACTATACGTCAGTATAACTCTGGGGGTGATTCCGTGATGAGTTTGACGGAGATAGTACTTACAGGTTTGAGATGGTGATTCAGAGTGCAAGGGCCATGGTCGTTAACTAGTGATTCCAAAATGAGTGCAATGAGATAGTGCCTTCGGTTTCGTTCGAACCCGGAGCGAAGTTGTATGGATTGAATGCTTTCAGAACATCGTCATGTGGACGATGAGCATTATAAGATAGATGTGTTCTATAAAGGTAATCGCAGCCTCAAGCCTCATCAACCAGGAGTGGCTAAAACAGGGGAGGTGTAGTAAGGCTAGGTGGGTAGCACCCATTTCAGGGTGAGGTCATCCCTGTCTAGATGTTCCTTTTTATTTCGACTTAGTGGGTGGTTGGTCGCATCAACCACAGGGTGATCTTACTCGGAACTGTTCAGTAAGGAATGGTCCCGGCTTTGTATTGCAAGGGATTGGGAGAAATCCTTGGTACAGTGATCTAGGCCACATACTATGACGGACGGTACCCCGGTAGCCCTGCGACGATAAGCGCAAGTTTCGAAGGGACATGCGAACGAAGTTTTGTGTTGGTCCTCTGGCACAATTTGATTATAGCCGGAATAACCATCAAGACAACAATAATATTCACGACTGGCTAAGCGTTCAAGCATTTGATCAATGAAAGGAAGGGGAAAATGATCTTTTCTTGTTGCTGCATTGAGTTTTCAATAGTCGATGCAAACGCGCCATTTGATTTTGACTTTTGTCAAAACAAGTTTGTTATTCTCATTTTTGGTCACAGTGATTCCAGACTTCTTGGGCACAACTTGTATCGGACTTACCCAAGTACTGTCAGAGATAGGGTAGATAATGTTATTGCTAAACATTTGATAATTTCTTCCATTACCACTTCTCTCATATTAGGGTTTAATGGCCTCTGAGCTTCGCGAGTGGGTTTAGCCTCATCGACCAAATGTATTAGATGTTCAATGACTGATGAACTAATCCCCTTAATGTCAGCAATAACCCATCCTAATGCCGCTTTATTTTCCCTTAAACTTTTCAGAAGTTATTCTTTTTGGTCCTTGATGAGATCGAAGGCCAAGATTACAGGGAAATTCTTCGAAGAATCTATATATGCGTACTTAAGATCGTTTGGAAGAGGTTTGAGGTCTAATTTAGGGCATTCTTCTTTTGAGGCTTCAGTATACATCAATTGATTGAATTCTAGCGAATTATGTGAGTAGAGCATATCATTTAATTCATAAATGCATTCATCTTCGTTTAAATTGGAATTAAAATGATCTAGGCATATGTTAAGAGACACTGTAGTATCACTAAAATCATTTTCTACAATTTTTTGGATCATGTCAACTTCTTCTGTTTCATGATCCCTTGGTTGTCTGTTAAGATTGAATATATTTAGTTCAGTGGTTAGGTTCCCAAAGGAAAGTCGGAGTCGACCGTTCCTACAATTTATGATAGTATTTGGTGTTGCTAAAAATGGACGTCCTAATATCAAAGGAATCTGACCGTTAGGATTTGAGACAGGTGCAGTATCTAGGACTATGAAATCAACTGGGAAACAGAATTGCTCGATTTGAATCCAAACATCTTCAACTGTGCCCAATGGTTTTTTGATAGATCGATCAGCTAATTGAATTGTGATGTTTGTAGGTTTTAATTCCCCTAGTCCAAGTTGACAGTACATGGTATAAGGCAAAATATTTACACTCGCTCCAAGATCGAGTAGGGCATGACTAATGTGAGTGTTACCGATTTTACAGCCGATTGTAGGACAACGGGGGTCCTTATACTGGATTGGAGAGGGATTTGAAAGAACAAACCTAGTGTTTGTAGTTAGAAATGCAGTCTTAGGAACGTTAGTGGCACGTTTTTGAGTACATAGCTCTTTCAGACATTTGGCGTATTGAGGAATTTTCTCGATGATATCAAGAAGTGGAATATTGATTCGAACTTGTTTGAAGATTTCATGAATTTGGTCAAAATTAGCGGGCTTCTTCTTTTTTTTGAGTCTATGAGGAATTGGAGCTATGGGTTTATAGACTCGTTCTGTGGTTTTTTCATTCGAAGAAGAAGGTGTGATATTAGAGGGTAAAGATAAGGGAGCTGAAATGTTGGGGTTGCGAACATCAGAAAGCGAAGAGTGGTCGGGATTGCCAACCTTGGATAAAGAATTAGAGTTGTTTGGATTGACAACATTGGGTGTTGACTGAGTTTTAGAATTGTGAACAGGGTAAGACTTAAGAAGGACGTCGGAGTTGCCGATGTGGTTGTCCACCTTCTTTCCAGACCTTAGTATGGTGACAACATTAATTAGATTTACATTTTCGTCCTCACAAAGATTTACTCCTCGAGAGTTATACTTTGGATCCACTTTGGTTTGACTAGGCAATTTAACTTTCTCATTTATTTTCATGAGATCCTTTATCGTTATCAACATTTGTTCATTTTGTTTAGTGATTTTCTCAATTCTCGCATCTTGATTAGTGATTTGTTCACTTTGTTTAGTGAGTTGTTTTTCCAATCGAGCAATTTCTTATGAAGGCTGAGAAGGTTGGGTTGATGTATTGAAATTAGGATGCCTATATGGTTGATTTGAAGGTTTTGTTTGAGGAGTGGGTTGAGAATTTTGAGCATTATAAGTTGGGGCTCCATAATTCGAATTTGGTATCATCGAATATATATGCGATGGATTAGCCACATTTTTACATTTGACTATAAAAAATTGGGGTGGTGCTTCCAGTTAGGATTGTATGTGGATGAATAAGGACTATTTTGAGCTATAGCATTGATTTGGTCTTACGTGTAGTAATAGGATAGCCCTTCTCCTTCTTGAGGAGTTTGGGCATCTATAGGAAGATGTGATGGGTCAATGGCATGTACTCCTCTGTTTAGAGTACGAATTGCAACACGAATTATTTCCCATTGCATATCCTTTACCGAATACTCTACTAAAATTCCCATGCTTCTTCATCTGTTTTTTCCATGAATTCTCCTCCGCACATTGATTCGAGTTGGGATCTTGTTTTGATAGTTAAGCCCTTTATAAACGATTTGGGACAAAACGTGTGTAGGGATTGCATGGTTGGGCAACTACATAACAACTGATTGAACCTTTCAAAATATTTTGAAAAAGTTTCTCCTTGATTGTGCAAGAATTGGTTGATTTCAGTTCGAATTTTAAGAGTTTTTTGGGAAGGAAAAAACTTTTTTAAAAATATAGTGACGAAATTGTCCTAACTTTTAATTGAATTCTTAGGAAGGGAATTGAGCCATATTTTTCCACTTTCTAGAAGTACAAATGATATAAGCCTTAGCGTGATGGATTCATTAGAAAGTTGTTGTATTTTAGTTGTACAAGCGTATAACTCAAATTCACAAAGAAATTCATATGCATTTTCAGACCCAGTGAATTTGGGTACCCCTTGGATAAAAGAATGTTTTAGCTCAAAATTATTTCCTTTGGCAGGTGGAAATGAAATAACAAAAGGTTGAACAGTCCTAGTTGGATAGCATCCGTCTCTAAGGGATAATGGCCGGTTCTCATGAAATTCATTATTTCCAACATGTGGTTTAGGTGACGATTTTGGTGAACTATGATGTGAACTGTGATGTGAACCGAGATTGGTCATATTTGTTTAATTTGAAATTTCCGTTGATTTGTTTAATGAGATATTTTGGCTTTCTAAACGGTTTAAATTATTTCTTGCCCAAATGCGCATAAACAAATCTAGGTGTAGTAGTAAATTCAAACAATTTCGGTTTGGCACCTATAGAGTAGAAAATTATTTACGATGGGTATGGAAATCCGTCCAGTGCAACTGAGCAGTGCTAGTGATTGAAACTCTGCTGTTTGTAATTGCTCGATCCATAAATACTTGTTGTTGAATGGCTGCGATTTACCGAGTTGGAGCTATTTGAGTTGGTATATTGTTGCTACAAGTTCAGACCTCCAAGGGTTGATAACGTGAAAAATGTAATTTTGACACGTAGTAATAACGCCAGCAGCAAGTGATAGAAAACGTGTAAGCAACGAGAAATGTAAGTGAAATAACAAATGAAAATATTTGAAACGGCGAAAATATGCATCGAATGAAAAGAAAAAAAACGATTTTTTTTGAAGTAAAACGCTACTTTGGTGAAAGGAACTGAAAATTGAAAAAAATGATTTTTTTTTTGAAAACTAATACAAAATAAATAAATTAACACGAACATACTTAAAAAACGAAAAATCAAAAATTTCAAATAGCAATTCCCCAACAACGACGCCAAAACTTTTTGTGACTTTTCTATTGATTAGAAAAGAACAAATTTTAATTAATTCTGCATGTGCACAGCGTGTAGTATGCAGGTCGAACAAGGGGAATTGTGTTTTAAAATATTTGAAATCTATTTTTAAATCTTAGGCTTGTTAAAAAAATTCGATGGTGGTTCTTGAATAGGAAATAAAAACAATAATATACTCCGAATTGATTTCGAATCTAATCAAACTACAATCAAAATATAAAATTGTAGAAATCAGAGTAGAAATTAAGAGTGCTTAAAAGGAAATAATATAGCAAATAACTGAAATAAAATGAACTGAATTTATTAACTAACTGGAAAGAGTGTAGAAATTAACTAAGAACAAGAATAAATAAATTGCTAAATCTAATTAACAATCCTACGTATTATGTTCGAAAATAAAAACATTGCTGCAATTAAAACTAAATTAGAAGAAGAGTGATGGGGTAAGAGATTATTTTCCATCTATATTGCTTTATGCTATTTAAAGACTTCAGCCTTCAAAAATAACCCTGTTATTCAGGTCCATGTGCTTGATATTTGAAGAATAATAAGGCCACCTCACTTTGAATTGGTCTTTGCTTTGTTATTTGATTAACAAGTGGCCTTGCTTTGAGTGATTTTTAGGCTAAAATTTAAAAGTGTACTTTCCATATATGCATTTGATTTCTTGCATGAATATTACACATGTTGGTGACGTGAGATGCATTTCTCCATGAACGATATGTGCTTTCTCTTCAAATTATTCGGTACTCAAAATGTTGCACTCTTTTTCTGCGTGTCATTTAAACCAATGGACGGCACAACCGATTAATTTCAATGTTGCACTTCGAAATCTATAATCTGCAAAACCACAATAAAATATCCGTATAATACCGCTTTTAAAATAAAAATATATGATACAAATGGTTTAAAATGCGGAAAAATACGTTCATCAAATAGGAAAATCATAAATTCTCGTCAAAATCCAAAGGAAAGCGTGAGTCTCAACAAATTAGAAAACAGGCAGAAAACCATCCAAATTCTGCCATGGAGGTGTAGAGAACCAAATTCATGAATTATTATAAAGACCAGTAAGGAAATTTGAAATTCAATGTATCAAAAATCCAATAAGAAGTTATTCCAAATCCACCAAGAATGCAAAATTCACAAATCACCATAATGATTCATAAGGAAATCTCGAAATTCAATAAATCAAAAATCTTATAAAGGACTATCAAATACCAATAAGAAAATCAAAATTTCATAAATCATCAAGTAATTTCAGAATTCATCAATTCAAAACCCCAATAAAAATTATCCAAAAATTCAAATAGGAAAATTAGAAATAGGAAATTCATCAATCATCACCAAAATCAGTAAGGACGCTTAAATTCCATTAAATCAAGGAATCAAAATCCAAGAATCATAAAAGTGATCTAAAACCGATCTATTCTTATTCAAGGTCAGAAGGTCAATCGAAAATTCATAAATTATCATGGAAAATCGATAAAGGAACCAAGAAATCATGAACTCATGAAACAAGTGATCAATAGGAAATCGTCATGAAAATTTAATGGGAAACTGTAACACGTAAAATTCAAGAGTCATCAGAGAAATCAATAAGTAAATTCATTAAACCAATAATTCAATAAGAAATCACCATAGTAATTTAATAAAGTAACCTTGAATACAAAATTTGCTAATCATCACGAAAATTAGTGGGAAATCCATAAATTATCATATATATATATATATATATATATATTCATTAGGAAGAGTAGAATTCACTAACCCCGAAAACAAATAAGATCATCAAAAATTCAATGATGAAACCAAAAATACAAAATTCATAAATCGTTATGAAAATCAAAAAGGATATCCAGAATTCACAAAATTGGAAATCATAAATTCAATAAAGAAATGGGAAATGGGAAATCTTCGAATTACCATAAAAACTCAATAGGAAATTAAGAAACTCATTAAACCAGGAAATTAATAAGTAATCATCAAGAAAAATCAATGGGAAGAAACTCCATATCTGGAATTTATAAACCATCATAAGAGACCAATAGGAAAATTCAAAATTCATGAAATTAGGAATTTATTTAAAAGTTATAATGAAAATTCGACAAGGAAAGCATGAATATAAAATCTATAAATCATCTTAAAAAGCAATATGGAAATTTAGAATTCATGAAATCCAAAATGAAATCTGCATCAATGGAAATGGTCAAACTCAAAATTCACGAAATCAAGAATTTATCCAAAGTCTCGTTGGGATCTCATCTGACGAATTAAATATTTAAAACTCCGTTCATTAGAAGTATGAAGCCATAGATATATCTAATAATAGCATATTTGGTAGATTTCAAATGAAATATGGATAAGTTTATCTATCCTTAATTCTAGGGTTATTCATAGGTAAGTTTCCTGTTAAATAATGTGTTACACTTAAAAAGCTTATAAGTTAGTAGTATATGTATATTCGTATATTCAGGGATAATAGACTCTTTTATCCAATCGGTCACTTTATCTCAAAGGATTCAGGAGTAACTTTCTTAACCTGATCTTGGAGTGAAGTACTTTATCTTCGTAGCTAAAAATTTATTATCTATTACACTCTTTTGGTTATCGTATCAGTCTTTTTTGTTGTTTCCATGTTATGGATTCCTTCTTCCATTTTATGGTCTCATGCTTTTTTGTGATATGAAAATCTCTTAATCCTTAGACGTAGGAATCGTTTTTCTAAGATTGGAAGTTCTATAATTCATTGGCATATGTTTTACCTTTTTCCTCTGTGTGTATCCTTTCCTAGGATTTCACCTTTGTCTCAGATGACGGATAGGTTTCTATCTTTAACCCTTTATTCCTTTGGGCTCTAACTTTCCTTTTGAATTGTAGACATCTTTGTCCCTCTTCCTTTGTTTGGTGCCTCCTTTAGGCTTAGTCATCTTAGTTCACTATTTGATGAGTCTCTTCTAGGGCTTCCCCTATCTCAAAGGTATATTGTGCATGCTGAATTAACCTTCTACCAGAAGGATGCTGATGAGTGCTCTGCCTGACACTCCCCAAAGAGGTAATTTGAACGTTAGGGGATTCTAATTTTGCGGGTGTTTATCCTGACCCTCCCCTAAGAGGTGATATGGAAGTTAGGCGCTTTTGGTTTTGCGAGTGCTTATCCTGACCCTCTCCTAAGAGTTGTTATGGACGTTAGGGGCTCATAGGGGTTTTGACGCTCCCTTTATGAGGTGCCTTTGGAAAAGGCTTCAAGATATTTGACCTTCCACCCGAATGTGCCTTTTGTAAGGGCCATTTTAGGGGTTTTAACTCTCCGACTATGAGGTACCTTTGGTAAGGGCTGAAGAGGATTTGACCCGTCCTCCCGGAGTTGCCTTTGGTAAGGGCTAAAACGGTAGGTGCATGACCCCCTCCCTTTAGGAGGTGCTACGGATTAGCCGTAGGCAAAAACTTTGTGTATTAAAATCATTTTTGGTCACTTGAAGCGCTCTTTGAAAATCCTTTGAATATTGGCCTTTTTTTAGAGAAGGAATTTTTGTAAATAAACCCTTCTAATATAGCACGTGATTAAATTTTGAAAAAGGGCTTGATTATATAAAGATTTTTTTCTTAGAGTCACTCCCTATAAGGGTTTCAAAATCATTCTCATAGCATAGCACTGATCTCAAAGGAGACTGGAAGGTCATGATTCATGAACCAACAGTCTTTTAGTCGAGAATAAGATTCTCTAATCTGGTTTTTGTCAATAAGCTTTTGATGGCATTAAAATTTTCATGAAGAGATGAATTGGCTTCTCATTTCCAATGCTTTTAGAAAACTTTTGATATATCAAGACTGATCAAAATCATTTGTATGCATTTACTAATGCTATATAATATCTTTGAAAAAATAATTTTTGAAATATGGACATTTTTCCTCCCCTAGTTGCAAGGTAATTGGAAATGGTTTTCTTGTAAAGACATACTTGAGAAATTCCTTTCCATACAACCTGCCAAAAATAGGGTCGAGAAACAAGTTTTTCCTTTGGATTTATCGCTATGTTCTGGCAGGAACTGTTATGTAGTTGAGTAGTCTATTTGTAAGCTTCTCAAATAATGATGTAGAAGCGATAGGAGTAAGTTTCATGAGAGTTGATCTTTGTACTGCATTGACTTAAAAATTGACAGTTGTTTGGTACTAGGCATTTGAGCCATCATTCTCAGGTAGCTAGGAATTTGTTATGCTTTAAGTGTGTGCTGAATGTCACGGACTTGTTTTATTTTTCAAGTAATAGCACTTGAATTTTGAATCAGTACATGTTCAATTTTTAATAAAAATTTGAATTTGAATCAAAGTGCATATCATGTTAAAAGACTAAGGAAGAAGAGAATTCATAGTTGAACTCATGCTGTAGAGCATCATGATTTGATGAGAATCTGCATTTTCTGAAGCTACTAAGTTGTTTTCTTCAGGAGATTGATTTATGCTACTTTAGTAAACTCCTTTATGATTTATTCTACTTTAGTAAACTCCTTTAAAGTTCCTGACATGGCCATATTTTGAATTTTCCCTGCTAACGCACGACACTCGTCGCTTTTGTGTCCATTCGCTTTATGATAACCACAGTAATTTTCCACTTTTCTGGATTCTGACCTGCCCCTCATCCTACTGGTAGTTGAGAAACTTCCTTTATCTTTTACTGAGGCATAAATATAAGAGAGAGGTTGCCCTAAGGCCACATAGTTGGATTTCAAAATTTTCTTCCAAATTCTTTCTTTGTTATCTGACCCGTGGTCGGAATTTTGGTGATTAGAACTTTTCCCTTTTATGTTTTGTCTCGATCTTTTCTTGTCATGGCCCATTTCTTCAAAGCAGATAAATTTACTTGCTTGGGATTAGAAATACTGTATATCTTTTCACCCATTGATATAAAAATCTTCCCAGAGTGGGGTTTGCTCGATCAACCTTGATCGAACAGCCATTAGCTTTTCCCTATTGGTTACACTTCCTCCCTTTAATGCCTTTGTATGAAGCCTTTTTAAATATTTATCAAGTGATTCTCCCGATCTTTGTCTGGTAGTAGCTAACTAGCTAATGTAGTTTGATCTTGAATGCATAGAATTGAGTAACAAATTCATAACAAAATTATTCCCAGGAACGAACTGATTTTGCCCGGCAATTCTTATACCATTTGATAGCTGCTCCATGAAAATTAATCAGGAAAAGCTTGCAGCGGATCGGGCTTGGAACATTATGTAAATCCATTTGTATTTCAAAGGCTGCTAATTGATCTTCTGGATTGGAAGTTCCATCGTACTTCCACAAGGGGATTTAAATGTGCGAAGGGATGCTAATTGGCATTATCTCTAAGAGAAAGGAGTTCTTGGTAGGATAACGTATTTCTCTGGGCTAATAGTTCCTTTTCCCTCAAATGTATCCATCATTATTCAGTGTATGGGGTCTTCCTAGTCGGTTTCATTTTTATGGCAACTTTCACTATTTCTTTGGATTAGATTATTTGACTGCTTGTGGGACCTTTTTGCTTGACTCTCTTGGTTTAACTCTTGGTCTTTTACCTCATCTAGAGGTTGTGCTTCACCTCCTTCTTCCATAATCTTTAGTGATTCTTGAGATGGAGCTCTTTCAGTGAGTTCTTGCATTGCCATCATTTGTAGTGGTTGACTTTGAACTGTAATTTAATTGTTCACTATTCTTATCAAAGTTGACGACCGTCTAATTTCCATCTTCTCTAAGTTGAAATTTGAAACAATGTTATTTTCCAACGTTGGTCGTGGCATTGCCTCTTCATTTGAGATATTAATGTTATTCCATGCTTCCTCCATTTTTTGACGAAGCTATTTATCTATGATGAAAGTGTATATGGATCAAAAATTCAGGCCCTCTTTCTAGTGCCAAAAATGTTATCAAAATTTCTTGTAAACACCCCAAAAATATGCTACGAAGGATGGATTTTTTCTTTGGAGAACAAAGGGCGTGATTCCTTTTAAGATTGCTTTTCAATTTAACCTTACTAGTTTATAAACCATGTATCTGACCTTTTGTTGTCGTCAAAAGGATTAGAACTTGGACTAAGTGTCCTTCCGACCTTCCGGCTCTATTGAGCTTGCTCGAGGTCTTCCACAAAGGCTTTCTTTTGATTAGGATAGGTTTTCATAAATTAAGTCCTCATGAGGTGGGTTTCCATGTTATCGTAAGGTAGGGGAGACAACCATCTTTGAATTAGGGTGGGAAACCAATAACTTTGGTGAATAAGTAGTGGCTTTTGACCTAAGGTTTTATCACTCATATTGAGTAGATTCCAGCCTTGTTGAAAGGTTTAAATAGTAGAGCCAATAGTTTCGAAAGGTTTTAGTGAACACTATGCCATTGAGTTGTCGACCTATCAACAAGAGCCTTCCGGTGAGGTTGGACCTATTTTTCTATGATAAATTCTCTTTTATTAAATCTCCAAATCAGCATCCAACTAGGTGTATTGATTAAGAAAATACAAGATTAGAATGAGAGAAGGCGGATTCCCTAAACATGACCGCTTGGGTCTTATTTATAGATGCAGGGGCCCCCTTTTTGACTCCATGCTCTCGACTGGTGTTATCCTGCCTTTTGGCAAGGTAACGTAGAGGCAGATTTAAACCAATCGACTGCACGGTTATCAAGGATAGAATACTATGGTTTTTACTCGACTAGACGGATAGACGATCAATCACGGATGATAAACATATTTAGGAAGCTAGGATTCGACATAGTCAATGGACAAAAGGCGAGAGATAGTTAATATATGAGTTTCGACAAAAATCGAGTTGTTTTGGGTTGTTTGGATTTTGCTTCAAGTCATCATTGGATTTACTAGGGGTTTCTAAGGTGGTTTCTTCGAGTAAAGTGAAGCTTTGCTTTGGGTCAATAGGGATCGGAATGTTTTGGAGGGATCGGTGTTTACTTCGGGTGGACAGGCTATTTACTTTGGGTCACTACCTAGGTCACTTGTGTCGGCTGTGAGGTGTTGGGATTGGAATTTTTTTGGTTTCTTTATGTCGGTGATGGAAATACTTCGGATCGGCCTTGAGGAAATCGGGTCGGCCTTGGGGAATCAGGTCCGCATAAAGTAAGGGGTTGGTATGTTTTTGCTTGGAGTCGCACTGCAATCTTCTTTAGTCACAGGTCAACTTGCTTAGGGTCATGCCTTGGGTCACTTATGGTCGGTTGTAAGATATTGGGATCGGCATATTTTTGGTTGCTTTAGGTCAGTAATGGAAATATTTCAGGTCGGCCTTGGGGAAATCAGGTCGACATAAAGCAAGGGGTTGGTATGTTTTTTCTTAGAGTCACATTGCAATCTATTTCGGGTTAAATGAAAGCTGCTTTAGGTCACTAACGGGGTCTCTTGGGGTTGGTATATTTTATACTCCAAGAAATTGGTGGTCGACAGTATGGACTCAACTATGGTTTTGGTTGGCCCATATCGCCTAGGAAGCCCAATAATCCGGATTTTACATACAAATACATAAGGCAGGGCTTCAAAAAAGGGAATTCTCATTCTGTTCTTCCATAACTTCTTCTACAAAAAGAGGTTCAAGTTACTCTGCCATTTTTTTAAAACAAGGGATTGTAATCAATTCTCTAATCAATAAAAAGGAAATTCTGGAGTGGATGTAGGCCGGAGTAAGCTAAACAATTGTAAATCCTGTGTTATTACCACTTTCTTTTTTATTTTTGTTTGTTCTTAATATTAATACTCTCTACATACATTCTGTCTGTGATCTATAACTGTAAGTTGGTGCTTTCAATGGTGTCTAGGTATTACTGACCAATGTTGTTGCTAACATTTTGTTGCTTTCACCGAGAAAGAAAGCACTAAGGGATTCTAGAGCTTGGACTTTGGTTTTAAAAGCTTAGGAACTCAGATTTTGGATACTATGTTAAGCAATCAATGTGGGGATAGAGGGCAACGACAAGATGGAAACAATAGGGTGCTAAAGAAGGTGGAGAAAATCGAGGATCAGAATCGGGAAAGGAAGCAAGCAGGATGCTGGATGAAGCTACGGATTTTGGCATGGATCCGAACTTGGTTGCACGTTTGGAAGAGGATGATCTGGGAATCCCCTGTGAACTTGGGGCCAGGATGGAAGTGACAATCGGGGACCATTTTTGACGCTCATCCAGAATGAAAAGTTTTAGGTTTCCTGTATAAATTTGGGGGCAGGATAGAAAATGATGATCGAAAAAAAACTATGGATGCTAGAATAGCTGGAAGTTGGAACCCAGGACTTGGACTAGGAATTAGCTAGCTTGGACATGGATTGGAATGACTGCGGGGCAAGGCCCCAACAAAGGAAAATGGATCAACACTAATCATTCACAAGTATGGGCACTACTCTCCCATGGAACACGGGCTTGGATCTTATTGGCTTTCCTAGGAATTGGACAACGGCGACGGAACAGGAGCAGCCCTCACCCACCGCAAACTTGAGTGAGCCTGGCTTAAAGGCACATGTCATCAACTAATTGGGATGGTATGGAATAAGTAGTAAACTTTGGGAAGACGGCTAAGTCACTTACTCATGTATGGGGATAGAGATAGCCCTTAGGCATGCTCTGAGATGATGATAAACCATAATGCTCTAGTTTGTGAAATCTGCTTTTTCTTTCTGATTTGGATATTTACTTTTCTTGTGTGGTTTGGAGTTTGGTCTGAATTTTTGGTTTTGTTAGTTTTCTGGTATGGATTTTGGTTTAGATGCTTGATTTTTGGTTTAAATTTTGGTTTGGATTTTGATATGGATTTCTGGTTTAATCGGGATTTCAGATTGGATTTTGATTGGATTTTCCTCTAATGTTTTGTTAAAAAGTCATCGAGTATGGACAATGCTCAACGAGGACCGAATAATATAAAGTCCTCGATTGGAGAGTCGAGGCTAAAGAATGTAAAAGTCCTCAATAGGAGAGCCAAGTGCAGAGAACAGAAAGTCCTTGACCAGAGAGTCGAGGTCATAGAATGTGAAGTCCTCGACTGGGGATCGAGCCCGGAGAAGGATACCCCACAAATTAAGTCCTTTACCGAAGAGTCGAGGTAGGAGTAGGATAAAACGACCCGGATAGGTCAAAGGATCTGAATATGGATCGAAAGAGGTCCCGACTATGGATATAGGACCCGAAGATGTCCCAGCTTTGGATATGGACCCGTCGAGATCTCGGGTATGGAATATAGGACTAGGCTAGGTCTCGGTTTTGGATATGGACCCGACGACGTCCCGTGTATGGATTATAAACCCAACGAGGTCATAGATTTGGATATAGTACCCGACAAGGCCCCAAATGTGGATATTAGGACCCGATGAGGTCTCGGCTTTGGATGTGGACCCGATGAGGTACCGATTATGGATTATAGTAACCGATAAGGTCTTGGTTTTGGATATAGGACCTAGTGAGGTCCCGTTTATGCATTATAAGACCCGATGAGGTCCTGGCTTTGGATATGGACCCGACAAGGTCCCCGTTACGGACTATAAGACCCGGCGAGGTCCCAACTTTGGATATGGACCCGGCGAGGTCCCGACTTTGGATATGGACCCGACGAGGTCCCGAATATAGATTATAAGAGGGCAAGGTTCTGGCATTGGATTTGGACCCGAAGAAGTCCTCGATTGGATTACAGGACCCAAAAAAGTCCTGGACTGGGATAAAACAATCCGTATTGATCGTGGATACGGTTAACGGTTTTGGGATGAATTCGGAATTGGATATCGACTTAGAAAAGTCATGGATTTTGTTGATGAAATGGAGAGATCATGGAATCGTTTTGTCTCTGGATTGGATTCAATGCTGAATACGGCGATCAATGGATTATGGACTTGGATTTTGGACTTACGGCAATACAAAATACGCCTTCCTTTCACAAGGTATGTTTTGGGGTAAAAGTGTTAACCTGCCTTTTGGCAAGGCAGCGTACAAGCAGATTTAACCCAATCGACTACACGATTATCGAGGTTGAAATACTATGGGTTTGACTCGATTGGACGGATAGACAATCAATCATGGATGATAAACATGTTTAGGAAGTCGGGATTCTGCATAATCGATGGACAAAAGGTGCGAGATAGTTGAAATATGAGTTTCAAAAAAAATTGGGTCATTTTGGGTTGTTCGGATTTTTCTTTGAGTCATCATCGGATTTACTTCGGGTATTTTTTTTGCTGCTTTGAGTCAGGTGGGGCTTTGCTTTAGGTCTATAGGGATCGGTATGTTTTGGAGGGGTCGGTGTTTACTTTGAGTCGGCGGGCTAGTTACTTCGGGCCACTACCCGGATAACTTAGGGTCGGCTGTGAGGAGTTGGGATCGACATGTTTTTGGTTGCTTTGGATCGGTAATGGAAATACTTTGTGTCGGTCTTAGGGATATCAGATCAGCATAAAGCAAGGGGTCGGTATGTTTTTGCTTAGAGTCATACTATAAACTGCTTCGAGTCATATGTCAACTTGCTTCAAGTCATGCCTCGAGTCACTTAGGGTTGGTATTGATGAGTTGGGATGGGCATGCTTTTGGTTACTTTGGGTCAGTAATGGAAATACTTTGGGTCGACCTAGGGAAAATCAGGTTGGCATAAAGCAAGGTGTCGGTATGTTTTTGCTTGGATTCATATTGCAATCTGCTTTGGTCAAAATAGAGGCTGCTTCGGGTCACTACCCGGCTCTCTTTGGGTCGGTGTATTTTATACTCCAAGAAATTAGTGGTCGACGGTACGGGCTCGACTATGGTTTTGGTGGGCCCATATCGCCCTAGAAGCCAAATAACCTAGATTTTGCGTATAAATACAGCTGGCGGGGTTTCAAAAAAGGGGATTTTCATTCTGTTCTTCCACAACTTCTTCTACGAAAGGCGGTTCAAGTTTCTCTTCCATTTTTTAATTTAAAAACTTGGTATTGTAATCGTAATCAATTCTCTAATCAATAAAAAGGAAATTTCTGGAGTAGATGTAGGCCGAAGTAAGCCAAACCACTATAAATCCTATGTTATTACTGCTTTCTTTTTAATTTTTGATTGTTCTTCATATTTGTACTCTCTACATACATTCAATCTGTGATCTGTAACTGTGAATTGGTTCTTTCAACGGCGTTTGGGTATTAGTGACCAATTTTTGCACTAACAACTAGATCAGAAGGTTCCCTTTTACATGCTGGTGTGAACCTTTCGACTTTGTCGAAAGATTTGCCTTTCTTCTCCTATTACGGACCTTTCATCATTTTCGAAAGGTTTTCTTATCTTTATGCCTTCATGAATATTTTGAATTTGTCGAAGTGTTTGCCTTCTGTATACTGTTGTGAACCTTTTGATCTTGTTGGAAGGTCACGCTCCTCCTAATTGTTGTGAACCTTTTGACCTTGTAGAAAGGTTGCTCTCTTCACTTGATTGTAGTGAACCTTTCGAACTTGTCGGAAGGTTGCTCTTCACTTATTTGTTGTGAACCTTTTGACCTTGTCGGAAGGTTGCTCTTCACTTGTTTGTTATCGACAGCTATGCTTCCGTCAAATGTTGTCAAAAGGTTGTCTGCCATTCTTTGTTGACTTATGAATGTTGCTTTCTTCATAAACCTTTCGACATTGTCGAAAGGTATCCTGGTTGTATCTCAACCAGTCTGAAAGGCTTCCTATGCTTTCGAAAAGGTCACTATGTAGTTGTTCACACTATCTTTGACTTCTTCATCCTCTTCGAAAGGTAAGAACTCCTTGGACACTAAGAAATGGAACGTTTCGACTCCTTCGAAAGGTTTGTCACTGTGCTCTTTTTTCTTTGCCTTTGTTAAAAGACCTTCCGACTAAATTGAAAGGTAGATTTTTGGTGTCACAACCTTCGACCTCGTCGAATGCTTCTTGTCGGATGTAATGATTAATCAGACTACCTTTATGCTTTCTAATCTTCCCCAATGATCTTATGATCCTTCTTTCATACTTTTATTCCTTAGAATACTTTATGGATAACAAGGTTCATTTTCAATAATCCATATAAAAGAGATATTATTGAAACAATTTAATAATAGCGAGGAATCTCGTTGGATCCCTCCAACCTATCCCCCCACATCACAGCTCATATATATATATATATATATATATATATATCAGCACATTTGTATGTATTGGTGAGGAATCCTGTTGGATCCCTCCAACCTATCCTCCGGAATCACAGCTCATATACATATCGGCACATATATATATGTAAATAAAATCAACATTGGTGAGGAATCCTATTAGATCCCTCCAACGTACTTTTCCTGCATCATAAATTTCATATAATCATAAAATATAAATCAACCATTTCGAGGTGGGATTCATATACAAAGGGTCATCCGCTCTTACATGAGAATGAAATAGGGTCTCAAACGCTTCAAGGGTGGGAATATATCCAAACCAACTAATTAATATAATAATTCATCTAAACAATCATTAAACAATTTTTATTAATTATATATCATATTAGTTAACCAAAATGGTGAGTTTAAATCGCCGAAATTTATGTTGTCGCTGAGTCGTTTTGGTTTGGAATTAAAATCAAATGAAGTCCGATTTTAGCCTAAATTTCAATTGTCTCCTAATTTGTCCAAACCAGTTCAATTTTGAATCTTTTGTCGTTACAAGCGCAATGCAAAAAGTTTCTCCTTGATCGGAACTCGTATGAGAGAGTTATACACATTTCAAGTTATCGATAATTTTAAATAAATAAATAACCAATTTTCTTTTTAATTACAAAAATGCCCTTAGCATCATCTTCCCTTACGCTCTCCTCCGGTGCCCTATACATGCCACTAAAGTGCATGGTAGTGCACTATGCACCCCACCCCAATCAATTATCCTTCGAACCGACCCCGCCATCAAACTTCCATCGCTGATCGTTACCTACTTGACGCCACCACACCAAACCCAACCTCACCCTACACATTGCAATCGAACCCCTTACATGGAGCTACTGCATGACCTTGCACCCCCCCAATGGTGATCATACCACCCATGAATCCCCTAGTTGATGCTAAACAACCTTCCTACCTCGAATCCACACTCGAAATCCCAAGTCAGTGCCCATACTTCGAAAAAATGCAGAACCATGTTTTAAGCTTCCCACTATACATGTTTGAGCATCATCCATCATGGATGTACATCACCAATCTGCATCAAAATGAAGATCCCCTTAAAGTTGGATTTTTAAAACTTCCTTTAGGATTTTTAGATTTTAACTGGATTGGATATTAATTTTTGTAAATTAATTCAAGGGGCGCCAAAGCTCTGGTTTTGGTTTTTAGGCAGCATTATGTAGGAGAGATGGTACGGTCTTACGTACATGGGGGGAATGGCTTGTAATGAAGAGGTACGGGCTGATGTATGGTTAGATTTGGTGGAGATGTGCACACACGCGCGCGCGCGTTTGAAAATTTTCGAACTCCAAACGAGACGTGTTGCCTTGCATTTTATATGTTATACCCCTATTATGAACACAATGGAACTTGTTTCGAGATCTAATTCGATCATATGAAGAATATAGCTTTTCAAACCCAATTATAGTATAATAAATTTCTAAAATTAATTTATATGCGTTTGGATATCGCATGACCAAACGAAACATCTAATTTCCTTGAAAATCATCGGCATGCAACAGGTTACTATTACAGAGCGAATGAAATTTGTTTCATCGAAATCTAAGACCGTGACCCGAAAGGCTTTTTTCACTCGTTAAATAAAACAAATTGTTGTTAAAAACAAAATTAATCAACTTTAAATCTAGTTCAAAAGTTTCTTATAACCATTCTTATCCAGTAGAATTTTAAATATGCTTAGAAATTATTTGTACCCAAAATTAAATCCAAGGTTCAATTATTTAAACAAATTCGAAATATTAAATTCAACAATTTAATTATCAAATAAATCGCTATATTGGAAATTCATGTTATTTAACTTGCAACAATTACTTTCCAATACTTCAAATCAATTAAATATTTCAAATTCAAATGAATAAAATTCTGGGTCGTTACATCTTTACTCCTTATAATCTACTTTAATGGCCTCTTCCCTAAGCAAAATCATGGCAAAAGGAAACTAAAATTATATAGGAAGTATATATTGACAAAAATCATCAAAATTAAAGCAAATCCACTCTTTCTCACTTATAAAACCCATGGCCACACCTTCCACCAACCAAGGTCGTGCCACCTCCATTAGAAAAAATAGACCAATCCTTCCAAAGGTCCAAGTGTTGATTCCATAGGCTCCTATGCAATCGTAGCAAAGCTATAGCCGTTCTAAAGGTAGTCGGATCGAAAAACATATGAGAAAATCTCTCTATATATAATGAGTACGTGATGATGATTGTTATGGTTGTTTACTATGTTTGATCACCAAGTTTGGATGTTGATTATATGTTTAATTTGATAATGAAACATGTCACATTTAAAACACGTCGAATATCCCAAAGGAAATCACTTTCCTTTAATAAATGAAATGGTGTATATGAGATTGTTAAACTTCTTTAAAATGGTTTAACATGGTGTATAAATGTTTTATAAACACTACAACCTAATTTGGTGAAGTTTTCACAAGTTATGATAATTGAGTCAAAAAAGGCGCATCGCGTAACGGATGTTCACGATTTCAAGCAGTAGAAATTTAAATCCATTTATACCATGGAATCGGAGTTAGAATTCTTTGTAATAAGAATTTTTTGAACTATTATGATCATAGTTTTCAAAAAAAAGAAAGTGATCAAGGTTTCATTTTAGTAGATTTTGAAATATGAGCAAAACAGGTTTTCAAAATAATCGCGCTTTGGAAGTTCAGAAACAAAAGTGACAAAATCTTTAAAATTGATATTTTTAGTTCTTTAAAAAATATGAAATAAATTATATAAATGTTTTAAAATATATTTGAATTATAAAAATGAATTTACAAATGATAGAAAAGTTGTTTTGATCAGATAAGCTTTGAAAACACTATACGCAACACATTTTGTAGCACTTTTAATAAATTTTGAAGTATGACTTTAAACTTAAGTATTCTTTTCAAAATATTTTATAAACATGTTTAAATAAATAATTAGTATTTTAAAGATGACCTGAAGGTTTTATAATTTGTACAAAATTTTTAAGCAAATGATTTAAAGAAAAGTTGCTACAATCAAGTGATTTAATCTTGGCTCTACGAGTAGATTGGTTTTTTATTTGTAAAATCTAGATGTAAGATGATTAAACTAAGGGTACGTTAAGGAGCGACGGGTACCCTGTATCACCTGGCCTTTTTCCTAGGCGAGGAATAGATAGGGTCGAAATGTTGGAAACGATACAAGGTTAAAAGATTTAATTTTCCAATTTAAAAAACTTGGATTGTATCGAAATAATCTTCTTTCACTTGGTACCCGTACTATCTGTGTGAATTTAAAAGGCGATTTCATCGTTATTCGATGGATAGTAAAGGTCGACAAGGGAAGTTGATGTTAAGTAGAATTAGTGTAATTTCTATCTACCCTTTTAAACTCAATAATGTTTTCCAATATGACTTATGAAAATGATATGGTATTTCCAAAGTTAAAGAAAGGTTTAAGGATTCCGTATATACCGAAAAGAAATGTTTTATGGTTATATATCTCTATTAGATATTTTTGATAAAAAAGAAAGTAATTAATCAAACGATAAGCACCAAACTATATAACATCTTTTATCAGTGATTGGTTCGACAAAAATAGTGTTGGATTTGAGCCCAAAAACCACTTCCAACCAATTTACGTATTTGAAATGAAGACTTAGAATTATAATAAGTGGAATGATGTACTGCTTATCACTGACCCTCAGGGGAAATTTCCCCTATCATATATATGTGGCAGTAGTATATTCATTTGATCTTCGATGTAGTGGCTGCTCGCTACTAATCCTAGGGATGATTCTCGACAGGGTATATTAGGAGAGTACCTTCAGTTTTCCTGTTCTCGGACAGCTTGTATGGACGAATGTATGACATTGCATTTCCGATATACACGTATATTGATTTTTACGAACATATATCTATTTGTTGGTGTAGGAAGTAACTCTCCTACACTTAACACCCTTCTTTGATACGTACGAGCTCAGATATTACACGTTTATGGAACTCAATGGTATGTGATGAAATTGACAATGTGGCATTCAAAGTGAATGTTCTATGTGAAAGATAATCATTATCTCCTGCCTCATCCCCCTGAAATGGCATAAGCAGGACATGGCGTAAGGCTTGTGGTTCGCAACCATTAGGATATTGTAATCACTTTTTCAGGTTACTCTATATATGTTGAGTATGTTGTGTATGCTATGGGATCCCAATTAGATCAGTTATGGCTGGGTGATGTCATATTTGGTCCATCCGCTACCAAGATGGGTCTAAGGGAAGGCCGGTCTTGCCAGGTGCAGAGGTTTCAAAGTTGTTGGCCCTAGGTACATCCCTCTAGAGATGTGCTGTATAGAAGGTAGTTCCTTACCTGACGTTGTATGGAAATCTATTCTTCAATAAGTGACTTCAGACTTGATTGTCTAGTATGCTGCAATATAATCATGTAACAATTTCGGCTAAGTTTATAAATATTTACTTGAAAAGTGTTTTCAAAAGAAAGTCATTAAAAATAATATAGCCAGATTTTGAATAGCAAATGATTTGGTTATTGTATGGTAAGAACCCACTTCGCGTTCATGTGCGGCGTGGTCTTATGAGATACCCTTTGTTTTCAAATATTCGTATTTTGGGTCTTTCATACCAGTCCCATGACCAACTCGGAATATATTTTCCATTTTACTTAAACTTTGAGTGCCCTATTTTTCTAGATAGTCATGTAGTTAGGTAGCATGGAACATTTAAAGAAAAGCTCGAGGCATTTCAGGCGGTGCATAAAGCTGAAGGGTCCTGAGTAAATAGTCATCTATTTATATTAATTTTGCTACAATTTGTATTAAGTATCTACTAGCACTTGTAAGGATAGGAAGTTTATAACTATCCTAGCTGGATTATTATTTTCTAGTATTCAGTTGGAGAAATTTAGAGTAATTGCACGTACTACTCATACGTATAATTAAATGTTAAATGCGATAAGAGATTCTATTTTGTTTTGTCTTTATCCATATTTTCTTTTACCCTATGATAACTTGCCTCTCCGGCACTTGGATTTACGGCATGTAAATATCGAGGATGTATTTTCATCGATTTTTGAGGGTTGAGGAGGTGGTTGTTACATTTGGTATCAGAGCTTATGGTTAGGGAATACCTAAGCCTAAATGGGGTAAAATCATTAGAGATGGCGTTAGTAATACCCTAGAAAGCGTTTAGTATGAGAGAGCGCATATTTGAAATTTTGTATGAATAAGTATATCCAAGTTTATACCCATTCCCTAAGATAATTTCATCTGTATTTCCAAAGATGTTTCCTTACTACATGCAAATAGTAGGAGAAGAGTAATAGAATAGGACAAAGGGGAGATAGCAACACTTCAGCCACCCGCAGTCGATCAAACGCTACAATAACTAAGGAAGTGGTAATCTTTGTGCAACCTGAAATTAACTTTGCTACTATACGCAAATATTACACCAATTTGGGTGGTAAACCATTCAAAGGAATGGAGTCCATTTTTGAAATTTAGGGTTGGATACGCTCTTTTGAAAAAAAAATTAAGGATTTTAATATCGGGAATGAGTAGAAAAGTTTCTTAGCTTCTTGGCAGTTAGAAGAAGAGGCTCCAGTATCGTGGGAGTCCATAACTTTGAATGATTCAAAAGATAATTTCTCATAGGATTGGTTTAAGGAAGTCTTGGAAGAACAATGTATGCCAACAACGGGAAAATCCCGCCTTTATCAAAGTTTTATGGATTCAAAGCATGAAGAGATGTCGATAGAAGAATATTCCAACTGTTTTAGTGAATTGCCCCATGTTGGGCCTGGTCTGATAGACACTCCTTTGAAGAAAAATAAAATGTTTATCGCTGGGATGAAGGGGCAATATCATCATAGAAGGACTGATCAAGTAAAGGGAACCTTCATAGATTTGGTAGTCATGAGTTTCCTATATGGATATCTAGACAAAAGGAATCCGCACATAACTCAAAGTAGCAATAATAATTGGAAGAAGAGGAAGTTCAACCATTTTGGGAAGAAGCCATGGCAAGGCAAGCTAGAAGGAGGTCCAAAAGAAAATAATTTGAAGGATATAACTTTTTGTAATTGCCAACAAAAGGGTCTGTTTGCACCAGAATTGGGCACAACACTCTTCGGAAGTATTTGAAGAGATAAAATGAGGAAAGTAATTGTAAAAAAAGGATTACCTAACGAACACTTCAAAAGGAGAAAAGAAAAACATGTAGAAACACAGAGATTAATAGTGGTTCAGCGAATGACCTGCGTCCACTATGAAATTGATGATTTTATTGAAGTTTGCTTGCTGATTACAACTGATTACAATGGATTATAGCAGTAAATTTCGAGCACAACAGCGATCTTGAAGTGCAAAAATGGTTTCGGCAGAGTCTGGACATAGGAGAGCAAAAAAGTTCTCTTTCTGTAGGCTCTAGGGTGCTATTTATAGGCGTAGGATGCAAATATCTTGCTCAGATCTCGGACGACTACTTTTGGCACGTGTGTGGGCTCACGTGATCGATCTCATGTGATTTGCACACGATCTGGGATCGATATGAACGAGTTTCGTATCGATCAAAACCTCATCCAATTGAGTCGAGATCTATTGTGATTGTTGCTGAGGATGTATGTCAGCTCATGTGAAAATTTGGTGGCATTTGGAATTGTAAATTTTGATTTATGATCTATGCAAGTTTGGGCTTTTCGGTCGTCGTTCTCTTCATATCGATGTTATTCGAATCGATCATTTCGTATCGATGATCATGCACGTGATGCCAGTTGTCGGGGCGCTTGCTTTCAGTGTCGATACGAGGTTCATGTCGAATCGATCAAGTCTTCCAAACGTTTGCACGTTGTCAATATCGATTTGACTTGGTCTTGTTCATATCGGTTGAGGTCGCTCTGTTCGTATCGATTGTTGTGGCTTTGTTTGTATCGATCGATGTTACCCTATTCATATCAATTGTCATGGCATTGTTCGTATCGATACTCATAGGCTATTTCTTATCGATTGGAAAGGGCCATATCACATCGATAGTTGGAGGTTGTTTTATTTGTATCGATCGTTGATTGATCGATACGAACTGTGCGATTGGGATCGATGCGAATTTACTTCAATTGATCGATTCACAAAAAGATGGCTGCCTGATGATGGATCCTAATAGATGGCCGCGTGATGATGGATACGAATAGATGGATGCGTGATGATGGATACGAACAGATGGCTGCATGATGATGGATATGAACAGATGACCGTGTGATGATGGATACGAATAGATGGATGCGTGATGATGGATACGAAAAGATGGTCGCGTGATGATGGATACGAACAAATGGATGCATGTGAGTTGATTTCTTTGGATTGCATCGATCATATCATGAGCACGCGAACTCCAATTGACTTGAAATTTGGAACACTAGCTTTTATGGCTTTGCTTGCTATGTCACATCAATTGTAGCTCTATCCGGACATGGACAAAATTTATTGGGAACCTGTGTATAACTGGTCCTCGGGACATATTATCTTTGGTTTCTAGCCAATTCCTCGGTGTTATGGCCTTTCCAAAAGATGGGATAAAATTTGCCCCCTAAAGTACGTCTTATGCGAACATGATGTGCTTCGAATAGTTGTACCTTTCGTTCTGAACAATTCTGCCGGACTTGTCAGACGGTTGTTGTCTTCTCGTCAAAGTTGTAATTTTTGATTGATCTTTAGAAACATAAATCATGAACTATTGACTGCCAATTGTTGTACTGTGTACTGTTGTAACTGAGCGTTGTATGATAGTGATCTATGGTTGTTGTAATTGTCACCAAACGAGTATTCAACTCCTATGAATTTTGAAAATTAGATGTTAGTTCGTCATATATGCTTGTATGTTAGCGTAACTCCTGTTAAGGTTCGCACGTTCACGAGTCGTTGTCATTTTTTATATATCGAATTCTGTATTAGCCCTCTCTTGAGTCAGTGTGAAATTCCAGTTGTAACAAAGCTTGACGGTTGTTTTGGAGTTTTTCTACGCATCGATCCTCTCCTAGATCGATGTGGAAGATTGTAAATTTTTTTATTGATGGATGCGAATCCTCTTAGTCTCCAAAATGATGGATACGAAATGGCCCAACTGGTTTTCAGGATATCATGCGTATCGACTAATAGATGGACATAAATGGTAGTTGCTTTAAGTTAACGTGGGACGGATACAAAAAAACCTTTCCTCGTATCGATGTACGAGAAATTGCCTTCATGGATACGAATTAAGTTCACTAAATGCTGGATACAAACTGCCCCTTTTTTATATCGGTTGTGTTGTTGATCGGTCAATCTGATCAAGAACACCGGGAGAAGAAGAGTTTTTTTTTCATTTTTTTATATAAATTCTTTCCACACTTAACCAAATTTCCACTTTTTTTCACACTTTCTTCTGCGTTCGTATCGATATAGAGACCAAGGAACAAAAACTGCCTTCGCCCCCAAATTGACATTGCTCTCTAATCCCTCGAGTTTATACGTTGACTTAGGTAATTAATTGAACAAATCGAATATCAACGATGAGACTCGAGTCCTGGTGCCATTCCCCTCGTATTCCTTGCCGATTCCGATGATATCGTTGCCGAAGTTAGGTCGGAGCGAGGTCAAGGATGGGTTAGCGATGTTCGCGTCGATTGGAGAAGAAGATGTGAAGAGGGATACAAAGGAGCTGATGGGCGGTTACTTGGCCCTGATCTCGCATCGATGGACTGGGGAAAAAGGCGTTCTGTTTCGTATCGGTCCCAATTGGAAAGTTCGTATCGATCTTCCGCCTTAGATTTCGTATCAATCTTTCATTCTTAGATTTCATATTGCTCATCTTCACTTCGATTGTTTGCTCTAGTTTCATATCGATCGTGGCATGGCAGCTTTGTGTCGGTTACTCCGAATAGATATTAATACGAAGCCAAAAAATCTTGATCGATATGAAGTCGGTGTATCTTTGATCGATACGTGGAAGGGTCGTTTGATCGGTGCGAAGTTGATAAAATTTGATCAATACGAAATGGATGTTGAATGATCGATGCGAAATGGATGTTAAATGATCGATACGAAATAGACGTCTATTTTATTGATACGAAATAATCATTTTGGATTGATCCGAAGTCATCGCCTTCGATCGATACGAACCGAAAATCGCTGGACCGATACGAAGTTAAATCCTTCGTAATGAATGATTTAAGTTTTGACTCTGATGGATACGAACTTCATACAAATTCGAATACTTGATTCCGACGAGCTTTATCTCTGCATAGTTGGTCTATAACATTTTACTACAATCTGCTTGCCTATCGAAGCTCGTCGATGGAACTGTAACTTAACAAAATTTTAATGAACTTCAACTTGGATCGTTTTCTAAAGTCTTGATGGCAAGGTTTTGACGATCAGCGATGAAGGTCACTCCAGTTGAATTTTGAAGTCTTGTCGTTTTAATATTCTTTCCAATTCCATAGAATTTCTCATGTAATATGTATCACTCACTGCACAAAACACTCATGCACTTTACACTAGAAACAGACGGGCTTTTTATCATCTAATGATGGTTTTTGATAAGTTGGTTAGCTATGGAATCCATAAGTTCTCAACAGCAAGAAACTCGAAGTTCATCTCTTCCAATAATAAAGTTGCCGGCCACCGTGGCTGAGGTCATCGATCCAGCTCCGGACGAGTTGCCAGGAGCAACTTTTATTGCAAAACAACAAGATTCTATGCCTTCCAACCTCTCCAAAGATATGTTGGGATGGATATGCCTAAGACACGGCTTATTGTTGGACATTGTCTTATTACTCGGGCCAAGTGATAGACCACATGCTTCTCTGGAGGGGTTTACTGCCTTTACCAGGCACTCGTGCATAGTTAAAATGCTTCCCCCATTCAACCAATACATTCGGAAAGTGTTGGATTTTTTCTGAAATGCTCCCTCATAACTAAATCCTAATGGATACGTGTTGCTGAATAGCCTATTTATTGTATTCGTGGAGCATCTTTTTCGACCCCCGACATCGATCGAAATCGGATATTTATTTAATATTAAGAGTCAGGGAGATAGTCCTTCGTTCACATTCCTGGAGGAGGTTAGGAACTGTCAATTGTTAATAGGCACTTGGACCAGGCTCAGCTATTTCAAGACAGAATGGTCCTATGTTCGATGCCCCAGGATTCGCCAGTCGATGGTTATCCAGACGTAAGTTTCACAATTTTCTCCGGTAATTCATGAATTTGTCGTAACTGATGCTGAATCTTATGTCTTTTTTTTCCTTTTATATCGTAATTCCATGATCTAAAGGCGCACCCTTTAAAGAAATAGTGTCGTTCCTTCAAGAAGTGCGGAGTGAAATGAGGGACATTGACTCGGTGCTAACATATAGAAATTTGAGGACCGTCGGTCTAATTGGGCGAAATCATAGCATTAGGTTTGAAGGAATGCTAAGGGAGGTTCCAATGAAATAGGCTAAACGTTGAGCGCCCAGGGTCGTAATAACCAAAGTGGGTGAGGAATAAAATTCACCTACCGATGATGAACCCGTAGTCGGGCCTTCCGACAGTTTTAAAAGTCTTGAGGGAAGGAGAAAAGGCAAGGCTACAGCGCATAAGCACCATAAATCTTTGAGATGGAAATCCGTAATCATTTCTTTATCTGTTCCCGGTATTAGAATTTTAGTTGCTCCTCCCTCCCAAGTGGAGAACATTTTCGAAGGGCTTGCCGATATCCCAATCCCGGATTATGTGTCACATCAACATAACATCGGATTGGAGGAGCTTCTAAGTGCTTTAGACTTAAGCGAGTCTCTTCCTACAAGCATGGCTGACATCTATGGTTGGCCAGTGGGTTGCACATACATATACACTTCACGGCACTACACGATTTTCGATCATAAGCTGTTTGCTTCAGGAGATTACTAACTCTGTTGCTCTTTCTTCTTTGCAGATTCATTGACTAGAAAAGATTCTATGTTGGGAAGTCTCCGCTCGGTGCGGCAATCATCCAGCTCTTACTATGAATCTCATAGGAGGAAGGACGATAGAAACCGCGATCGTGATTATTCGGGTCAAGAATGTCATGAGAGAGAGAGGATAGGGATCATAGACATCGATCCCGATCGCGTTCTCCTCCTTGAGCCCCCACACAACCATCGGGCCATAGAAAACAACAAGTAGAGCCTCCTCGGCCAAAGCCATCTTCTCAAACCTCTACGCATGAATCACACTGTCGTAGACATGAGGCCAAAACCCCCATTGCTGATGAGAAAGCTATCACTGAGCCCACTAGAGAAGGGGCTACTAGAATTGATCAGCTGAAGAAAGATTTTCTAAATTTATGCTTTGATGGCTTCGTCTTCCCCCTTACTTAAAAGAGAATTCCATTGGAAGCAGAGCACACAATGCATGATTATAATCGGATACCTACACTCTATACAAGGAGTGGGGGAAAGCTGCAGAGAAAGCATCGAAGGTGGCCTTTGAGCGGGAGAATACCATAGAGAAATTAGAAACCGAGCTCGCTCAAAAGGATCGGATAATTCAAGTGCTTAACGATGAAGCCGAATCCTCTTGGAAATCAAAAATAGAGGCCACCCAGAAGGCCGACAAGGCAAACCTAGCAATGGAGAAGATGCGACAAACATATTTTGCCCTGATGGAGGAGATGGGCTACTGAAACACAACTATCGTAGCCGATCGGTGTCGCTCTTAAAGAACTTAACGAGCTCGAAGCCAAATTTTCCGAAATCATCAAGGAGATGGATGATGTAAATAGCGTAGCTGAGGAGGCATGTGAATAGGCCATAGTTCTTCGGGTTGAACGGGATGCGAAAACGACTAAGGTCTGGGTGGTGGAGACTAAGGTCGAGAAGAAGGTCCAAATGGCAGAGTCCAGGCTAGAAGCTGACATTGAAGATCCCCTCATTACCTATAGTGCTAACGTCTTATGGCATAGGAACCTAGCCTGGCTCGATAACTATTCAACACATTTATATAATGCCTGGGGGTAATTAATAGAAGATGTGAAGGCTGCCCAATAGGGAAAATAGGTCAATAAATTCGAGCTTGAGAACCGAGTGTTGAACGAAGACGAAAGGAAAGTTCTCCATGATGCTATGATCTCATATGAAAAGGAGAAGCTTGGTGCTCAGCACTTGGAGGTCGAAGGAGGTTCTGGTGTCGTGCACCGCGATATAGGTGCTGAAACTCTTGTGCCGACTCAGCCTGAACCGACTTCTGTGGTCAATACTCAATCCGTTCCTCCTTGCAACCCAGATCAGCCGCAGATATCTCAAGCTAGCAAGCATATTTCTAAGGCTGTTCTGCCGCCAACAAGTCAAACTGAGGAAGGTACTCTGAACTTTTCATATGCTTGTTTACGATCGGGGGCATTACTTGAAATACTTAATAAAAATTTTCATTGTCTCTTTCCATTGATTAGAGCCACATCAGTCGTGCCTCCTACAACTCAAGAGTCGCATCATGAGCAGGAGGCGATTATTACGGAAGTGACCATGACATCGACCACTGCGCCAACAGATGATGTACAGGGAAGCACACTTTCATTCAATGAATAGATGATGGAGGAACTTCTCAATCATCATAGTGACCCTTTCTCTGACTTGCCACTTATCATGAGTAGAGTAGCACCAACGACCAACTCCTCAGTCTGAATAGCAAGCTTTTCCGACGAAGCACAAACACTTCACAAGGAAGAAATTATGTCCGAGATTAGCGTAGAAATGGAAGCAGCTGCTCAAGCCAGCATCTTCGGAGGTGGAATAGTGGGACTCGGCCCAGCTCCGTTGAGAATGATGTCTCTTAATGGTACATTTTTTGACACACCAATAGCTATCCTTCCTTCCATAGTTGACCCGACCCCTCCATTCTGCCTATTGGAAGTATTCCCATACACTTGAGTTTGGAGAAGGAAATCGATATAATGCTCCCCGAAGGAGATCAGCCGTCGAAAGTCAATGGCTCAAAGAGGGAAATCAGTGGCAGCTCCAACGGGTCTACGCCGAAGAAGAAACCAAGAAAGAAGAAAGTGCAGATATGCTTCTTCGGCTCATTTTCGAGTGGATAGGAATTTCTTTAGATTTTTTTGGCTGTGTATAGATGCGGGCTCGACCCCTGCTAGTAGAATTTTTGGAAATAACTTGTACATAAATTCCTCCCACGAATAGTTGAAATGAAATTATATCTCGTCTTGAACTCAATTATCGTTTATTTGCTTAAGTGTTCCATCAGAATTCTCATTGAGTAAACATGTGAAGTTTTTAATCCTTGGATTGGGTTTTGAGTTTATTTGTTAACCCTGGAATTACGGCTATGAGTCGTGTCTGGACACTAAGCTGAAATCGAATGCCGCAATGCTTCAGTCGGTGATCGATACTTAAGTTCTGCGACCAACTTCAGGGATAAGTTGTAAAGATCGGTTAATGTTGGATTTCACCTCCAATACATTGAGCTTAACGTCGTTAAATTGATGCTGAAACAAGTGAGGGTTGAGTGGTCAAATCACACTCACTCACTTATTAACGATCATATCCACACTCCGGGGATTTGCATTTGGGTGTCGGCGGTCAGTCAAGCTTGTTTAAGTTTTAAGTATATGTCCACACTCTGGGGACATAAGTTATTATATGGGTGGTCAATCACACTTGCTTGATACTTAGCATTTCGTCCGCACTCTGGGGATTTAAAGTTAATTGCGGTCGATACTCCAATGTGCGCTTTGGGAATCCAGAGTTAGTCGACGTTTGTACTCAGTTCGCACTCTGGGAACCAAAAGTTGATTAATGTTGATATTCCGGTTCACACTCTGGGAATTTGGGGTTAGTTAATATTTATGTTCTAGTTCGCACTCTAGAAACTTGTAGTTTATGTTTGTACTCCAATTCGCACTCTGGAAACTTGGAGCTTGATGTTTATACTCTAGTTTGCACTCTGGAAACTTGGAGTTGATGTTTGTACTCCAATTCGCACTCTGGGGACATTGAATTTGATGTTTATACTCAAGTTTACACTCTGGGAACTTGGAGTTGATGTTTACACTCCAGTTCGTGCTTTGGATTAGAGTTCAGCTTCAGCCCACTTGGTAAAGTAATCAACTGCAACGATGGCGTACTTCTCACCACCTTTGTCCAAAGGTAGAGAGCCAATAATATCAATGCTCTAGACTGCAAATGGCCATGGACTGACCGTCTGGGTTATTTCGTTAAGAGGGGCTCTAGGAATCCGACTGTGTTTTTGACATCTGTCACATTTTCTAGCATAATCCGATGGATCACGATTCACGGTCGTCCAATAGTATCCATATCAGAGTATTTTCTTAGCAAGAGCTTGCCTCCTGGTGTAACTAACACATTCTCCTTTATGTGCATCATGTAACACTCATTTAATTTCATCGTAAGCGATATACCAAAGTAGAGGAATATAATATCCTCTTCTATACATGACTCCATTCTTAATAGCGAACCATGAGGCTTTTTGAAGAATCTGTCTTTTTCACTCCTTCGCTCTGGCGGTGTTCCATGCTCGAGATAATTTCTGAAAGGAGTCATCTATGACTCCTTATCGGGAACGACTTCAAATATCCAATCTGTATCTATTCGATCGATGCTTGGGGAAGACAATATTTCCATAGGAACGAGTCCTATTTGTTGTGCTTCACCTATGCTGGCTAGTTTTGCTAACGAATCAGCTTTATGATTGCGCTCTCGGGGGATGCAGTAGATAGCATAATAATAGAACTGATTTGATATCTCCTGGGCCCGAGCTAGGTAAGCAGCCAATCTTTGATCTTTGGCCTGGTACTCCCCTTGAACTTGACATACGACCAGTTGCGAATCATAATAAATCTCCATAGCAATGATTTTTAAATCCCAGGCCAGTCTCAATCTGACAATCAAGGCTTCATACTCAGATTCATTGTTGATCTCATGAAAATCAAACTTCAAATCATAGCATATAGATCGACCTTCAAGAGTTTCAAGTACAACCTCGGCACCTGAGCAACGATCATTTAATGCACTATTAGTATGCAGCTTCCAAACATGTTTGGGAGATTCACTGGTTTCAAGCAAGTCCTCTAGGATGGTAAATTCAACTATGAAATGTGCTAGGACTTGCCTTGAATGGCTCGCCTTGAAGTGTAGGTGATATAAAATTGACTTAACTCGATATTCCACTTGTAACCTACCAGCATCTCCGACTGCGTAAGGACCTGTGGTAATGGATGATCGATGTAAGCAGTGATAGGATGAGCCTAGAAATATGGAAGGATCTTCCTTGAGGCAATAACGAGACAATAAGCCAATTTCTCTAGCTTCGGATAATTTCTTTCAGCTTCGGTTGCTCGTTTAGTAATATAGTAGACCAGTTTTTTCACTCGGTCTTCCTCCAAAACTAGAGCAGCACTGATTACATTTTTGATGCACCAAGTAAAGGTACAATTTCTCATGATCGATAAGCTTTGAAAAAATAAGCGGTGTAGAGAGGTGCTGAATTAGTGCTTGGAATGCGCCCTCACATTCCGTAATCCGTTCAAAGTTCCGTTTTCCTTTTCGGATCAAATCAAATAAGGGTATGCATTTATCAGTGGACTTTGAAATGAGTCTGCTCAGTGCTACTACTTTCTCGTTAAGGCTTTGGACTTGCTTTATGGTTCTTGGACTCTCAAGGTTTTTGATCGTCCAGATCTTTTCGAGATCGGCCTCGATTCCTCGATCATTGACGATAAACCCAAGGAATTATCCGGATGCGACCCCAAAGTGACATTTGAAGGATTGAGCGTCATTCCGTATTCTCGGAGGATATTATATATTGAGTCCACATCTTTAATGTGATCGGTCGAGAATCGTGATTTCATTAGCGTGTCGTCCACGCATACCTCCATAGTTTTCGCAATCTGGTTGGCGAACATCCGTTAACCAATCATTGGTAAGTTGCATCGATGTTCTTCAGTCCAAAAGGCATAACTTTTAAGCAATAGAGTCCCAGATCGCTCACAAATCTTGTATTCTCCTGGTCAGGCAAGTGCATGGGTATTTGGTTGTAATCTGAATATGCGTCCATAAAGGATAGGAGTCCATGTCCAGCCATTGAGTCTACAAGCCGATCGATTTGAGGAAGTGGAAAACTGTCTTCGGAGCAAGCTTTATTCAAGTCTGAATAGTCGACACACATTCTCCATTTGCCATTTGGCTTTTTGATGAGTATTATGTTGGATACCCACTACAGTTATAAGGCATCTCAAAGAAATCCATTCGATTTAAGCTTATCTACCTCTTCCTTAGGGGCGGCAGATCTCTCTGGATCCATATCACGCCCTTTTTGTTTAACCAAGATGTACCGTGGGTCAATATTCAATGTGTGGCTCGTGATGTTTGGGGAGATTCCACACATGTCGAAACGTGTCCAAGCAAACACGTCAAGGTTTGCTTGGAGAAATTCAACCAATTCCTCTTGCATTTGTTGGCTTAACTAAGATCCAATCTTTGTCATTCTAGAATCGTCGCTATCGTCAATCGGTATATCGATCGTTAGTTTGGCCGGAGAAGCTTGACTGTCTTTACTTTCATCTTTACTTTCATTATCTCTCGGGTCAATATCTCTTTGGAATTGGTTGGTTTGCCCGGGCGTGGGCCCAGGCATCAATTATCAATGAAACGGATGCAGAGGGATTCCTCTACTCCCTTTCATTTTTCTTCTCGTTGTGCATCTCATGGCTCAACAACATAACAGGCTCTCCCAGTAGCCTCATCTCCTTGAACAACTCCAACTCCATGGTTGGTGGGGAACTTCAGGGTCAAACACCATGGGGCAATGACAGCCATAAACTCAGCTTGGGCCGGTCGGCCCAAGTAAGCATTGTACGGCGAGTCGATATCCAGCACAATAAATTGTAATATCCGGACTCTTCGGCGTTCTTCGGTTCCTAACTCCACTGTAAATTCCACCACTCTAGTGGGTATGGTTGCACTCCCATTGAAGCCATGAATATGGGACTGGCAAGGCTTCAAATCTTTAGCCTCCATCTTCATCCGGTCATAGGCTCGCTTAAAGTATATTAACAGAACTTCCACTGTCAACTAGGATCCTCTTCATCCAAGAAGAACCTACTTGAGCTGATATGACAGGTGTATCATATTGGGGTTTCGACCTTGTAGCATCTATATCTCGAAACACGATGTCGCCAATCATCATCTTTTGTTGTTTGGCCAGAGCCCCACCATCAAAACTACAACACTGCATGCCTAATAGAACTGGCATACGACTCCATTTCCTTCCAACTTCGGTCTACTAGATGAGGACCACCATTAACAGTATTTATCATTAACCTTCCGCCAGTACGAGCGGGTTGCTCCGATCTTGCCTGACTAGGTACACAATTTTGATTTGATGGGCCCACACCCCTAGACTGCGGCGCCAGCACAAACTACTCTAACTTCCTCTCTCTTATCAACTTTTCAACGAGATCTTGCAAGTAATGGCACTCATTTGTGTTATGGCCGTAGCTATCGTGGAATCTACAAAATTTTGCCGTCTGGATTTGTTTCTTGATGATGGTCTTGGGGCAGGTTTCTTATATTGAATGGTATTTCAAGTCTGTAAGTACACATTCTCCAACGATATGTTCAAAGGAGTGTAATTATCAAACATGGTAGCCCTACATCATGGATCACGATTCTGATCCCTTTTTTTGTTTCGATCTACATCATCTCTCTGCTGATTCTGTTTATTTTGAATATTCAACTGCACTTTTTCGAAACTCTCCCCGGATTGTTTAATTGCTACATTACTTTGAATTCCTTCAACATTGGGCCTTACGTCATCCTTTTTTCTAGATTGTTTTGCATCCTCCCTTCTCAAGAATCGGGCTGCCTTGGAATAGAAACGGTCCAACGACGTAGAAGGTTTTTCGGCCAACCAGTTCCCGAATTCTGAATCGAGATCAATTCCCTTAGTTAGTGTCATCAGAATAGAGTTATCATTAGGATTGCTAATCTCAGCACACGCAGCATGAAATCTTTCTATATAACGCCTAAGTGTTTCTCCGTGAGCTTGAGTGACACTAGACAGAGTATTGACATCCTGCGGTCCCATTACATGCATCTGAAACTGCTCAACAAACTTTGTCGCCAACTAATCAAAACATGTGATAGATCGAGGTGGCAGACGAGTAAACCACATGGTAGCTATGCCTCTAAGAGATATTGTAAAACTTCGGCATTTAACTACATCATTAGCTCATGCAGGATTCATCAACCATTCGTATTTCAAAATATATTGATTAGGATCCGTGCTTCCTTTATAGATGGGTAGAGTTGGCATCCTAAATCATCGAGCTGGTTCAGCATGGAGTATGTCATCAGTGAAAGGGATATGACTTCGGGAGATTCCCCAGTCGTCGCTAGTGAGACCTTGACTTTCATGGATCATTTGACGTATCATCGTTGGTATATCTGGCATCTAGACATTTTGAGCATGCAGGGCCAAGGTGTGGTCGGCTTCCACAATGCGAGGCTAGGACGGACATGGTCGACGGTCCAGGTCTTGCCTCCTTGGTTCTAAGTGTTCAGGGATGTAAGGTTCGGGAGTATGCTCATATAGGGTCGGATCTGTCTGGTTTTGGGCATCAACTCCCAGCTCGGCAGTAGTGGTGGTAGCTCGGTGGTTTGTTACATGATATGGATTAGTACCTCTTCGGGAGGAGGTTCAGTTTGATGGCTGATGGATGTGCCAACTCTTGGTTTCCCAAGGCTTAGTGCATGCTGATGTCCAGTAGCTTAGGTATAACTCCCATCTAACCATGGGCACATGGATCTGTGATGATAGTCTGAAGAAGCTAAACTCTCAGTGGATGAATAAGATGCCTGATCCCTCCTAGATCTCCTTCACCTTTAGCGATTCAGCTGATTGGTCAATTCTACGTTGGCACACAACTATTGAGTAAGTTTTCGATGGCTCTGTGTCAGCTCTTGCATTAGCTTTTGAAACTCTACCCTGGTGACAGGGCCTTGCGGATTTGATATTCCGGCGGCATTTTGCTCAGTCGAAGGTAGTTGTATGAAATTCTATCGATCCCGTCCTTCTGGATCTGCAGTAGTAGAGGTGATCCTTGTGTTAACCATGATGAACAGCGAAGCTCTTACCTAGAGTTGATGCAAATCTGAATAGGATGGAAGAACTTTGAACTTCAGATCTGTATCTTTTTCTTAGATTTATGCAATCCGATATCGATAGTAGATCCTATGAGTAGAAGAAAAACTATGTTTCTCAGTGAAAGCACCAAAGTGTTTGTAACAAAATTGGGACAACACTCTTTGAAAGTATTTGAAGAGATAAAATGAAGAAAGTAAATGTAAAAAGAGGATTATCTAACAAACACTTCAAAAACAGATAAGAAAAACATGCAGAAACATAGAGATTTAGAGTGATTCGGCATATGGCCTACGTCCACTGTGAAATTGATGATTTTGTTGATGTTTTCTTGCTGATTACAACTGATTACAGCGGATTATAGAAATAATGATCTTGGAGAACAAAAATGGTTTCGGTCGAGTTTGGACGCAGGAGAGCAAAAAATTCCTCTTTCTGTAGGCTCTGGGATGCTATTTATAGACGTAGAATGCAAATATCTCGCTCAGATCTCGGGAGACCTCTTCTGGCACGTGTGTGGGCCAACGCGATCGATCTCATGTGATTTGCACACGATCTGGGATCTATACGAATGAGCTTCGTATCAATCAAAACCCCATCTAATTAAGTCGGGATCGATTGTGAATGTCGTTGAAGATGTACATCAGCTCCTCTGAAAATTTGGTGGCATTTGGACTTGTAGATTATGCATTATGATCGATGCAAGTTTGGGCTTTTCGATTGCCGTTCTCTCCGTATCGATGTTGTTCGAATCAATCATTTCGCATCGATAATCATGCATGTGATGCTAGTTGTCATGGCGCTTGCTTTCTTGATCGATCCGAGGTTCATGCCGAATCGATCGAGTCTTCCCAACATTTGCGCATCGATCTAACTTGGTCTTGTTCATATCAATCGAGGTCGCTCTGTTCATATCGATTGTCGTGGCCTTGTTCGTATCGATCGATGTTGTCCAGTTCGTATCGACTGTCGTGGCCTTGTTCATATCGATACTCATAGGCTATTTCATATCGATAGCAAAGGTCCATTTCGCATCGATAGTAGGAGGTTGTTTTATTTATATCGGTCACTGATCGGTCGATACGAATTATGCGACCGGGATCGATACGAAGTGTAACGACCCATAAATCTCGATAAGTAAATTGGTTAATTTAATAAGATTTTTTGTAATTAAATTTAGAAAGAAATAAAAACTTTATAATGTAATGATAAAATGAATGCTAAAATGAAATTCAACCATGGAAATTAAAATTAAGTTTTAACAATTGAAATGAAATTACAATTATTTGAAGTAATGTAAATTGTTATACTTGGCTATGAATTAATGTAAGAAAACAAGTGCAAACATTAAAATTTATAAATGAGATATATGAAATAAATGACCATTGAATAAGGACTGGGTATATAAGAATGATAACATTTATTGCAAGTTACCTATATATTTAGTCTACCAAATTTATTGGAGATATATTACATTTAAACGTAAATAAATGTTCATTAATGTAAGTAAGAACCGTAATTGTAAAGTGTAAATGTAATAAAGTAATAGAAATGTATATTGTATTCATAAGATAAAATAAAAGAATGAAACCAAGTTGAATAAATTAATTGGGATTTTTTTATAATTAATGTATGAGATTTGATGAAATTTCAATATAAGCAGAATTAAGGTAGTTAATACAAATAAAGACGAGAATGAGAACATGTTAAGTAAATGAAAGGTAAACAATAGTAACTAGGTTTATAGAGTAATCATAGACTTAATAAAAAGATTGGAATTGAATCATATCTGTTTAATTGAACGTAATTATAAATAACTTGTAGCTAATTTGTAATAATGGGATTAAGTGCAAATAAAGGAAATTAAATATTTAGAAATTTTCATAAATGGAAATTAGTATGAAATTTGAGAATATTAATATAATAAATATAAACCAATGTTAATATTACATATGAGATGATGAGTTAATAATTAACTTCATAACTAGATTGAGAAATCAAATAAATGGTTTTTAGTGGAATTTCAATTGATAATTAATGAATTTATTTAATTTGAAATAAAATACGGAAATGGTTAGATTAATTTACTTTGAATTGATATCTAAATTGGTCAAGCTATTGTAATTATTTAAGAAATCAAGAATGATAAGATTGTTAACTTTGGATTTGGAATTTGAAAATTTGGATTTAATTGATTTAATATTTATTTATTTAATTTACTGAAATATAGCCATTTGACCACTGACTCGGATTTTGATGAAATTAGTTTCATCGGATCTGTAATGGTGAATAATTACAGGATTTCAATTTTCGTAACGATCGGACTTGTCTTTTGATCGTACGGGCTTGAGACGCCTAGAAATCAATTGAAATCAATTTGAATTAAACAAATTTTAACGTAAATCCTTCATATGATGGAATTTGGACTTGAAACTTGTTCCATTGATTTTAAAATATTTAAAAACATCTATTTTGATATATGGGTTGACCCATTTTCTTTTCGGAGTCAGAACGGGCTTTTCGAGCCAGTTCTCGTTCAACTTTCAATCAAAATAAATCTGGTCCATTTTACTTTCTGCTTTTGTCTATAAATAGCTCGTTATAAACGTAGCCTATTTCTTTTGTTCATTATTCTGTATGTACAATTCCAGTTGCTCCTCCTCATTCCAATGGCAGACAAAACCAAAATTCCAATTGCAATTTCAAATAAAATTCAAAGCGAAAATTTCAAACTCTAATAATATCAAATCATATATCGATCTGAAGCTCTTGATGAGTGCATCTCACATTTGAGATTCGTTTCCAAATTGAGCCACTGTTTGACTAGAAATTTATGATCAATTCTCGACCATCCATCGCTTCGAGATCGACTCTTCTTGATTGTCAAGTTGATGGTACCATGGTGTGGAGAGTAGCGAGCGTAGTCCATCGGAGGCAGCCATTCATCGAATCGATGGCTAGATTGCTCGTGATAATTCATTTGGGTTTGTTTTTTTAACAGCGGCTGTGGGGGATTTCAGCTCGATCGAGCACCGCAGGGGGTCAGTGTCTCAGGGACGAAGGACGCGGCACCGTTGATGGTTTGGGGAAAGGCCGAGGCGGCACGGCAGCATCATGCGATAGCGGCTTGCTGTTCGTGCGCGTTTCTGCCAACTTGGGTTTCCTTGAAGTCGTATTCGCATGTGCAGGTAGGCACTGCTGATGTAGCCATTTAGTTTGAGTAATAGTTTTTTAAATTTCAATTTCCAAACGTTCTAATTTATATAACTTTTGCATACTAGGTCCGTTCCGCACGCGTTTTGATCCATCGGGATCGTATCAAAATTTCGAACATTATGGTGCTAGTTTGGACAAATTCTGAGACTGTTGAAATTTTGGGGCTTATTTTGAATTTAAATTCAAAAGGTGAGTGTTTTAATCCACTCACAACTTCTAAAATTTCTTATGTTTGTTAAATTGATTTATGATGTGATTAGAAATTTGTTTATGACCATTTGTCATATTTTGAATCATAGTCTCAGTTTATTTGAATTTATTTGGATAAAATAGTTATTTAGTTTATTATTGAATATAAACTGTCAGTAAATACCTTTTATTTATTATCTACTCTATATTGATGTTATTGATTGAATTGGATGATGATTGTGATAAATGTTTGATGATTGATATTGGATGAATGGATGTTGTATTTTATATTGTTATAAACTGCAAGTTTGTTGTGAATTTTTACTTCATTCGGGATTGTGGTTTAAAATTATATACAACCATAAATTGTTTAAAATTGCAGATTGAAATGATAAATATCCGTATCACTTGATCACTGGATAGAAAATTATATACAGGCACCGCTGGTCTATATATAAATATTTTGGAAATGATTTTTATAGTTTTGGAAAGAAATATATGGTTTTATATAAATATTGATTTCAGATATCATATAAATGCTACTTTATATATATAGTTAAATTTTTGATTTTAAGCTATGTATAAATTTGTTTGATATAAAACAAGTTTAATAATAAAGATTGATTTTATTAAAAATATAATATGGTTAAGTATTTATATAAATTCTATTTTAATATAGAATTTATAATGATTTTAATAAAATTAAGATTGATGAGATAGATTTGAAAGTGATTTGAAATTGTATTTAATGTAGAAATTTATTTAATTAAACCGATTTGGAACTTACGGAACTTGAGATTTGTAAAGGATATGAATTATAACTTGATTTTTGGTTTAAGGTGAGTTAAATAAATATTTCAAGTATAAATAAATTGAAGGAAATATATAGTTATTTGTAAATTGAGTTTTATTTAAATGATAATGGATTTATTAACTAAAATATTTCAAATTTAAATAATAGAAAATTGAATTATTGATTCGTAATTACCAAACTTAGTTTTGAAATTGTTGAATACTTAAAGTTTGAAATATATCGAATTTGAAATGGTTTATTCTGTGAATCAAATCTATTTTGAAGTCGATATAGTTTGGAATAGTTTGTTTGGAAACTGAATTGAATTGAAATTTATGATTTGGTAAAATTTGAAATTTAGAAATTCAAGTTGTTTTGGAACTGATTTGTGAAATTGAAAAGGCTAGTTTATTATATAAAGTATTTTAAATATTTAACCACTTAAGTGGTGGAAATTATGTTTCAAAGTTATGAGTTTCAAGGTATTATAATTTGAAAGTGTTATATTTCAAGTGTATTGATTTCAAAATGTTATAACTTTGAAAGTATTATGATTTTAGAAAAGGATATGTTTGAAATGAAAATGATATCGCATTGATTTGGTTTTGAAAAGGCAATGGTATTTGGTTTTAAAGTATAAACTACTTTGAAAATGATCGTGGTGTTATAATAACGTTTGCTTGTTAAAGAGACCGGGATCAGAACTTGTCATACTCTCTGCCAACTCCAAAAACCACTTTAACAACCGTGTACGTGGTGGAGACTCCAGAATGAAGTAGGATGGTGGCTTTCCTTTGAGGTATATACGTGGACCCGACTCCCGTAAGTTGGCATAAGGTGGCTAAACAAGAGTGATCGAGGAGCTAAGGAGGTAGCATCTCTTATCGGACACACTCCTTCGATACCATTCTATTTCCTTGTAATTGATTGGGCCCCTTTGATTTTGGAGGTGTGGCTCGAGGTGGGTGGTAGTAGCTGCAACGTGTTACCACCGGTTCGGAAGCGTAATTGGTACATCTACCCTGGCAATGCCTAGTTGTGCCGTGTCACCTACCCTAGCGCGTCTTGTACGAGTTTGATTTGTGTCGTACCTATGGAGTATCCTCTGGTAGCCTCCCTCTTAGGAGGTATTACGGTACTATATAGACTACTGGCACTATTTATGTGTTAAGGTGGAAAATGTAAAGCTTCAACGCTATTTTAAAATAACTTTATTTTACCATTAGACATTATTATTATAGCATATATTACTACATAGTAAATAGTTTAACGGATCCTTAGGAGATGTGAATCACGAGCATCTCTTAAGTTACTCCACTCACGTTAGACACAGGATAGGAGACGTCAAATCTCGTAAACATCTATAACGCCCTTCCACTCATATTATTTATCGTTGATTTAACTTAAATAAGATCTTTTAGTTCTAACTCGAGTGTTTTGTCTTTTCAGTTCGCTCGGGTCAGCCTGAGCATTTCAGGATTTGAAGACCTTATTGCTGGACGAAGATTGTATTATTATTATTTATCGTATTAGTCCACTACATTCATGCTGTTCCGTTGCATTGTTATTTATTATTCTCCAGTACATATAATTCTGATATGTGTTGTATAAGGATAATCAAATGTTTTGTACAACAGCTTCATGAAATGTTATTTGATTATTATATTTTGTCATTCCATTGTGAGATTCTGTTTTGTTTTTTCTTTCTCTACTTTTTCTTATTCACCCCAATAACAATCCGCCCTTCTGTATGGTTCTGCGGTGTGTGGTTTATCGTCGATTTAATGCATACAAAAAGGCGGGCTGTTATATTTGGTATCATAGTTTACGTTTAGCGATAAACCTTAGCTTTGTGTGGTCTGACTGTTTATTAATAGGGTAGTAATACCCTATGATGAGTTGCTAAGGGGATATATATATGAGAGAGCGTATTTGTTAGTGTTATGAAAGATTTTCATATTGTATTAATTTATTTCATTTTGTATTTACAAATTCTGGTTGGTGCATAGGACGCTATGACATCAACAGGCATTTCTAAACATTTAATCGGACAGACAGACAAAATATTTGTTTTGAATATAGGTGAATGATATAATTTTTCCTATTATATTTTCTATATATAAAATAATTTTTTATAAAGGTTATATTTTGTTGTAATATATTGGTTGTTAGGCAGTGAAAGTTATAAATATTGATTGGAAACAAAATTTCAAGAAAAGTAAAATAAATAAGAATAAACTGGAAATTTAGAACTTAAGTTTCAGGATTTTGAAAATTTATTTCAAAGGATTTTGGAATATAATAATATTGTTTATAAGTATTTTCTGATATAAATATTTCAATATAAATTGGAAGAATTGTTTTAAAGATATTATGGAAAGAAATAAGTTATGTACTTCCCACTCTGTCGTTGGAAAATAATTTCGGTGATGAGTGCACGGATCATCGACATTCATTTTCGAGTTTCTAAGTGGGAAGGCCACAGTAGTAGTTTTACTGTAGATTTATTTTGCTGAAAAAATGTAAATTTTAATTTTTTTTAAATATAATTCGATATCTAAGTTGTAAGTATATATATTTATCTATTATTTTAAAATGATTTGAAATTAAACCCAGTATTTGGTTCTTAGGTTCTGTTAATTAATAATTTCAATTATGGTAGTGAAATGGAATGTAACTAATTAATAATTGGAAACTCTAAATGAAATAAGAGATTAAATGTTAGGTTATAAATGATATTACAAGCAAGTTGAAATTTATAACTTTTAAAACTAAAGATATAATTATTGAACATTAAATTAAATTAAAAGAAATAAGATAAACTTGTATAATTTTCAATTGCATTCTTAAAAAGCATATATATAAATTACCAATAAAAAGTTAAAATGTTAAAAGAAAATGTAATGGGAAATTTTATAAGTGAAACTTGAAGTAATGAAAGTATTCAATGAATTTGCTTTTATAAATAAGAATTTTATGGTATAATTGTTGTAAACTTAAGTAAATCTTGAAATTATTTATAATAAAAATAAGTAGAAAGATGAATACTGTAAATAAATGAAATTAAGTAGCGAATAAATGAATGTAATACAATAAAAAGGAAATTTACATGATATGAGTAAATGAAATAAATGAAAAATTGTAAGAAGTTAAATGTAAATTAAAAAGTTAAATATTAGATGAATGAAAAGGAAATTAAACAACAAATGTTATGAAATGAAATTAATAAGAATGAACTTGATCTATTGTTTGAAATTGTTGTTTGGTTGGTTTATGGTTGTTTGGGCAAGGATACTTTAAAATGCTTTGGATGTATGAATAATCTATTTAGTTTCATCTAAGACTGTTGAGTAAATGGTGCACTTAGTAGTTTATTTTCCATTATGTACAATTTAAAGTCTTAAACCCAAACAACTATTTGTTCGTTTGCTATGGATATATGGATGGTTGATTTTATTGGCTTCATATGAGGGTTGTAAGCTGTGATTGCAAGTGAGTATTATTGATTTGTTTGTTAGTGGTTGAAACCACTTTAATATTTCATTTTATGTAATTCTTAAATCTTTCTAGATTACATAAGTGAAATACAGGTTATGGAAGCAATTGCTGCTGCTTTTGGTTTCATAAATAAGCTTAATTTGCCTAACAAATAGGTACGTTCTCGGATTAAGGTTTTATTGCATTATTATATTATTTTTCCCGTTGTTGGGATATATTATTTTGAGATATTGTGATATATATTTTATATTTGATATTATATTTCCTCCCGAGCCTCTCCTATAAAGGAGACTCTGCCGAAATTTTCCGTAAATTTTGGACTTAATTTTTTTTTGAAAAATGCTTCCCAAACTTCATTAATTTGAGTATAAAAAGATTTAATGGTTATAAGTTGATATATTTTATTTAAATTATTAGATTTTGTGAATTTATCTGATTATAAAGTTAATATTTTTGAATAAGACATATTGATTGCTTAATCCCTTCTTTCTCTCCTATTTCCTTTTCGAGGATGAAAAGTTTTGAGTAGGGAGAGTGTAATGACCCGTAAATCTCGATAAGTACGTTGGTTAATTGAATAAGATTTTTTTGATTAAATTTAGAAGGAAATAAAAACTTTATAATTTAATGATAAAATGAATTCTAAAATGAAATGCCACCATGGAAATTAATACTATGTATTAACAATTGAAATGAAATTACAATTATTTAAAGTAATGTAAATTGTTATACTTGGCTATGAATTAATGTAAGAAAACAAGTCCAAACATTAAAATTTATAAATGAGATAATATGAAATAAATGACCATTGAATAAAGATTGGGTATATAAGAATGATAACATTTATTGCAAGTTACATAAATATTTAGTCTACCAAATTAATTGGAAATCGATTACATTTAAATGTAAATAAATGTTCATTAATTTTAGTAAGAACCATAATTGTAAAGTGTGAATGTAATAAAGTAATAGAAATGTATATTGTATTCATAAGATAAAACAAAAGAATGAAACCAAGTTGAATACATTAATTGGGATTTTTATTATAATTAATGCATGAGATTTGACGAAATTTCAATATAAGCAGAATTAAGGTAGTTAATACAAATAAAAGACGAGAATGAGAACATGTTAAGTAAATGAATGGTAAACAATAGTAACTAGGTTTATAGAGTAATCATAGACTTAATAAAAAGATTGGAATTGAATCCTATCTATTTAATTGAATTTAATTATAAATAACTAGGATTTAATTTGTAATAATGGGATTAAGTGCAAATAAAGGAAATAAAATATTTAGAAATTTTCATAAATGGAAATTAGGATGAAATTTGAGAATATTAATGTAATAAATATAAACTAATGTTAATATTACATATGAGATGATGAGTTAATTATTGACTTCATAACTAGATTGAGAAGTCAAATAAATGGATTTTTATTGGGATTTCTATTGATAATTAATGAATTTATTTAATTTGAAATTAAATATGGAAATGGGTAGATTAATTAAATTTGAATTGAAACCTAAATTGCTCAAGGTATTGTAATTGTTTAAGAAATCAAGAATGATAAGATTGTTAATTTTGGAACTGGAATTTGAAAATTTTGATTTAATTGATTTAATATTTATTTATTTAACTAGCTGAAATATAGCTATTTTGGCCACTGACTCGGATTTTGGCGAAATCAATTTCATCGGATCAGTAACAGTGAATTTTTATAGGATTTCATGTTTCGTGACGATCGGACTTGTTTTTTGGTCGTATGGGTTTGTAACGCCTAGAAGTCAATTAAATTGAAATCAATTTGAAATAAACTTATTTGAACGTAACTCCTTCATACATTGGAATTCGAACTTGAAACCTGTTCCATTGATCTTAAAATATTTAAAAACATCTATTTTGATATACGGGTTGACACATTTTCGTTCCGGAGTCAGAACGGGCTTTTCGGGCCATTTCTCGTTCAACTTTCAATCCAAATCAACCTGGTCCATTTTAATTTCAGCTTTTGTCTATAAATAGCTTATTATAAACCCTAGCATATTTCTTATGTTCATTATTATATTTGTACAATTCCAGTTGCTCCTCCTCATTCCAATGGCAGACAAAACCAAAATTCCAATTGCAATTTCAAATAAAATTCAAAGCAAAAATTTCAAACTCCTCTAACAGTATCAAATTATATATAGATCTGAAGCTCTTGGCGAGTGCATCTCAGATCTGAGATTCGTTTTCCAAAATGAGCCACCATTTGACCAGAAATTTGTGATCAATTCTCAGCCATCCATCGCGTCGAAATGAACTCTGCATGATCGACAAATTGATGGTACCGTGGCGTGGAGAGCAGCGAGCGTAGTCCATCGGATCCAGCCGTTCATCGAATCGATGGCTAGATCGCTCGCGATAATTCGTTAGGGTTTGTTTCTTTAGCGGCGGCTATGTGGGATTTTGGCTCGATCGAGCGTCACAGGGGGATCAGCGATCTCAGCGGTGGAGGACGCGGCGCTGGTGTTGGTTAGGGGCGAGGCCGAGGCGGCGCGGCGGCATCGTCCGATGGCAGCTTCCTATTCGTGCGCGTTTTTCCAGCTAGGGTTTCCTTGAAGTCGTATTCGCATGTGCAGGTAGGCACTGCTGACGTGGCCATTTAGTTTGGGTAATTGTTTTTTTTTCAATTTCCAAACTTTCTAGTTTATGTAACTTTTGCGTACTTGGTCCGTTCCACGCGCGGTTTGATCGACCAGGATCGTATCAAAATTTCGGACATTATGACGCTAATTGGACGAATTCTAAGACCGTTCGAATTTTAGGGCTTATTTTGAATTTACATTCAAAAGGTGAGTGTTTTAACCCACTCACAATTTCTAAAATTTCTCTTGTTTGTTAAATTAATTTATGATATGATTAGAAATTAATTTATGACCGTTTGGCATGTTTGAATCATCATCTTAGTTTATTTGAATTTATTTGGATAAAATAGTTATTTAATTTATTATTGAACATAAAATGACAGTAAATACCTGCTATTTATTATCTGTTCTATAGTGATGTTATTGATTGAATTGGATGATGATTTTGATAAATATTTGATAATTGGTATTGGATGATTGGATGTTGTATTTTATATTGTTGTAGACTGCAAGTTTGTTGTGGATTTTATATCATCCGGGATTGCATTTTGAAATGATATATGACCATAAATTGTTTAAAATTGCGGATTGAAATGATAAATATCCGTATCACTTGACCATAGGATAGAAAATTATATACAGGCCCCGCTGGTCTATATGTAAACATTTTGGAAATGATTTTTGTGGTCTTGGAAAGAAATATATGGTTTTATATAAATATTGATTTCAAATATCATATAAATGCTACTTTATATATATAGATAAATTCTTGATTTTAAGCTATGTATAAATTTGTTTGATATTAAAAAAGTTTAATAATAAGGATTGATTTTATTAAAAATATAATATGGTTAAGTATTTATATAAATTCTATTTTGATATAGAGTTTATAATGATGTTAATAAAATTAAGGTTGAGAAGATAGATTTGAAAGTGATTTGAAATTGTACTTAATGTAGAAATTTATTTAATTAAACATATTTGGAACCTATGGAATTTGAGATTTGTAAAGGATATGAATTATAACTTGATTTTTGGTTTAAGGTGAGTTAAATAAATATTTCAAGTACAAATAAATTGAAGGACATATGTAGTTATTTGTAAATTGAGCTTTATTTAAATGATAATGGATTTATTAAGTAAAATATTTCAAAACTAAATAATAGAAAATTGAATTAATGAATCGTAATTACCAAACTTAGTTTTGAAATTGTTGAATACTTAATGTTTGAAATATATTGAATTTGAAATGGTTTATTCTATGGATCAAATCTGTTTTGAAGTCGATATAATTTAAAACAGTTTATTTGGAAACTGAATTGAATTGAAATTTATGATTTGGGATTTTGTTAAATTTAAATTTTAGAAATTCGAGTTGTTTTGGAATTGATTTGTGAAATTGAAGAAGGCATTTTATTATATAAAGTATTTTAAATATTTTACCATTTAAGTAGTGGAAGTTATGTTCCAAAGTTATGAGTTTCAAGGTACTATAATTTGAAAGTGTTATATTTCAAGTGTTTTGATTTCAAAATGTTATAACATTGAAAGTTTTATGATTTTAGAAAAGGAATGTTGAAATGAAAATGATATCGCATTGATTTGGTTTTGAAAAGGCAATGATTTTTGGTTTTAAAGTATAAACTATTTTGAAAATGATCGTGGTGTCATAATAACGTTTGGTTGTTAAAGAGACCGAGATCAGAAGTTGTCATACTCTATTCCAACTCCAAAAATTACTTTAACAACCATATATGTAGTGGAGACTCCAGAATGAAGTAGGATGGTAGCGGTGTTCCTTTGAGGTATATACTTGGAACCGACTCCCGTGAATTGCCATAAGGTGGCTAAAATAAGAGCGATCGATGGGCTAAGGAGATAGCACATCTTATCAGACACATTCCTTCGATACTATTCTATTACCTTGTGATTGATTGGGGCCCTTTGATTTTAGGGGTGTGGCACGAGGTGGGCGGTAGTAGCTGCCACGCGTTACCACCGGTCTGGAAGCGTAATTGGTATATCTACCCTGGCATTGCCTTGTTGTGCCATGTCACCTACCCTGGCGCGCCTTGTACGAGTTTGATTTGTGTCGTACCTATGGAGTATCCTCTGGTAGCCTCTCGATCAGGAGGTATTACGGTACTGTATAGACTACCGGCACTATTTATGTATTAAGGTGGAAAATGTAAAGCCTTAACGTTATTTTAAAATAAGTTTATTTTACCATTAGACATTATTATAATAGCATATATTACTACATAGTAAATAGTATAACGGATCCTTAGGAGATGTGAATCCCAAGCATCTCTTAAGTTACTACACTTATGTTAGACACTGGATAGGAGATGTCAAATCCCGTAAACATCTCCGATGTCGTTCCACTCATATTATTTACCGTTGATTTAACTTACATAAGATCTTTTAGTTCTGACTCGAGTGTTTTGTCTTTTCAATTCGCTATGGTCAGCCTGAGCATTTCAGATTTTGAAGACCTTATTGCTGGAGGACAAAGACGAAGATTGTATTATTATTATTTATCGTATTGGTCCACTACATTCATACTGTTCCGCTGCATTGTTATTTATTATTCTCTGGTACATGTAACCCTGACGTGTGTTGTATAAAGATAATCAAATCTTTTGTAAAACAGCTTCATGGACTATTATTTGATTATTATATTTTGTCATTCCGTTGTGAAATTCTATTTTGTTTTTTTCTTTCTCTGCTTTTTCTTATTCACCCCAATAACAATCCGCCCTTCTGTATGGTGTGATTCTGCTGTTTGTGGTTTATCATCGATTTAAAGCTTACAAAAAGGCATGCTGTAACACGAAGTTGAACCAATTTGATGGGTACGAATAGATGGTTGCGTGATGACTGATACGAATAGATGGCCGTGTGATGATGGATACGAACAGATGGATGCATGATGATGAATATGAACAGATGGCCGCACGATGATGGATAAAAACAGATGGACGCATGTGAATTGATTTCTTTGGATTACATCGATCATATCTTGATCACATGAACTTTGATTGACTTAAAATTTAAAATGTTGGCTTTTATAGCTTTTCTTGCCATGTCACATCAATTGTAGCTCGATCCAGAATCGAATTTTTTTTATCAACATCCATAGGGAACCTGTGTATAACCGGTCCTCGGGACCAACTGTCTTTGGTTTTTAGCCAATTCCTTGGTGTCACAACCTTGCCAAAAGGTGGGATAACATGGTCACTTTGTCGCCACCTGTAAGAATCCTAAGGCTCAAGATAGGAATTCCTACAATTGTCACAAACCAGGGCAACAAAAGAAGGATTGCCCACCTTTAAAGAAGGGAGAGCAAGTCATAGTTTTTGCCATTAAATACGAACCCTCAACTTTGCAAAATGCGAAGGGCAAGAGAGTTCTTAAAGGTAATATCTATAATAATGAAAATCTTTTTAGATTACTATTTTATACTGAGGCTTCCCATGGTTTTATTTCTAAATAATTAATTGATAAATTAAAACTTACCACAAAGATATTAGATACCCCTATCTATATCTCTAACCCCATAGGTGGTAAAACTAATCTTGGTATAGTTTGTGAAAAACTACAAGTTGCTTACCTATCCAAAAAAATTTCATATTAGCTAATCAATCCTCGATTTTATTGGATTTGAGATTATACTCGGTATGAATTGGTTATCTGAATGCAAGGCTGTTCTTGAGTGTTAAAAGGACGGTGCATTTAGAAAGTAAAAGAAGTAAACCTTTTAAAATAAGGTGTGAAGAATCAAGTCCGGTGATGGATAGCTTTATGTATACCCTAAATTCATTTCAAAAACATCCAGTTTTTGGATGTTTTTTAAGAAAGTTAAAAGTTTACCCCTACATAGGCAAATTGAGTTTCGAATCGACTTAATTTTCGGTGCGAGATCCATTTTTCATTCTTCTCAAAGAATGGCCCAAAGAAGTGCATGAATTGAGGAATCAAATAGATGAATAGTTAAAGAAAGGACTAATTAGACCAAGTCGCCCAAGTTCGAGCTTAACAGTAGCTTTTGTTGCAAAGTTAGACAGCTCCCTATGTGTAAACTGTCGATACCTAAATAAGAAAATGATTTAGAACAAGTAGCATCTACATCGTATTGATGACATGTTTGATCGACTTCATGCTACTAGATATTCTCCAAAATGGACCAAGCTACAGGATTCCATCAACTAAGGATAGCAGAAAATTAAATTTCAGTAACTACATTCAGGGGACCAAATGATTTCTACAAGTGGTTGGTTATTGCTTTTGAGCTAACCAATGCTCTCGCTTATATTGTAGACCTTATGAATAGAATATTCAGAGATGTGCTCCACAAATTCATGTTGGTTTTTGTTGATGATATTCTCATATATTCAAAGACCAAAGAAGAAGACGTAAGACATTTAGAGATAATACTAGAAATATTGAGGAATATTCTTAAGGCTATGTTTTCAAAATGCCACTTCTGGGAAGAAAAGGTAAGGTTCCTTGGACATGCCGTGTCAAAGGAAGGAATCTCAGTTGATCCCGAAAAACTTTCAATCCTTCTAGATTGGAAGTAACCATAGACTCCAAAGGATATTTGCAGCATCTTAGGATTGTTAGGATACCACCGAAGATTTACTCAGAACTTGTTCAAGATTTCTCATCACTTAATGAAGTTGACTATGAAGGATGTTTGATTTGAATGGATGCTGAAATGTGAAAAAGCATTCGAGGAACTAAAGAAATGGTTAACTACCACTCCAGTCCTGACTATTATTGTTGAAAGTCATGGTTTAACCTTTTATACCGATGCTTGTGGTAAACGATTGGGTGCGGTAATGATGCAACATGGAAAGGTTATCGCATATGCTAGTAGGCAGTTAAAGATGCATGAACGAAATTATGCAACACACGACTTAGAACTATTAACCGTTATGTTCGCAGTAAAGATTTGGAGAAATTATTTACTAGGTAAGAATTTCCCATAGTTTATTTTGATAAACTTTATTTGACCTTGGTAAATAATATTCCTTCTTTTAATAGGTTATAAGTTCGCACTCTTCTTAGATCATAAATCTTTGAAGTATATTTTTGCTCAGAAGGACTTAAATATGAGACAACAACATTGGCCAGAATTTCTCATGTCATATTATTTAGGTATCCTATATACACTTGGGAAATCCAATGTGGTGGCAGATGCATTAAGCAGAAAGCATGTCGTTAAAACATATTTTATAGTACATCCAACTTTGATTAACCATATAAAAGAGAACCAGCTCAAACATCTGTTTATTCCAGGGACGATCAAAGCAGCGGAGAAATACATATTACCAGGAAGATGGATAGGATTCACGGTGGATGATCAAGGAATGTTAAGGATGAATAGAAGAGTATGCGTCCCAAATGTCGATGGGATAAGGCAAGAAGTTTTAACAGAAGGTCATAATTCTCGACGTCAGTACATCCCGGAGTCACCAAAATGTATCAAGATATGAAGAAGACATTTCTATGGGATGGTATGAAAAGGGATATCTCTATCCATATTAGCAGATGTGCGAATTGTCAATAAATAAAAAGAAATCGCCAAAAGACTATTAGATTACTTCAACTTCTTGAAATTCCAACTGGGAAATGTGACCAATATTAATGGATTTCATCGATGGTTTACCTCGATCAAGAAAAGGGAATGAAGACATTTAGGTTATCGTAGATCGATTGACCAAAAGCGCAGTGAAGCCCATGAGAACAGTTGTAAGTCTTGTAGGAATATACATGAACATTCGATTGCATGGTGTCCCAAGTAGTATAGTCGATCATCAACACCCAATCTTTACCTGTAAGTTCGAGGAGGCATTGTAGACAACTTTGGGAACAATGATGAGTATAAGCACGGCATGCTATCCCCAGACCGACCGACAAACTAAAAGGGTAAATGAGTGTTGGAAGATCTTTTGAGAGTTTGTATTTAGATTTTTGAGATTCATGGAAAAACTATCTTCACCTTGTGGAATTCTCTTACAATAACAATTATCAAAAAAGTATTGCCACGGCACCGTACGAAGCTTTATATAGTTGCCCATGTAGATCCCCAATGTGTTGGATCGAAAATGGAGTTCAGTTAGTACTTGTCATGGTATGATTCGAGAAGCCTTAGAAAAGGTAGACATGATCGAAAAGAACATAAAAGAAGCTCAGAGCATGCAGAAGAGTTATGCTGATCAAATGTGCAAAAATTTGGAATTCTCAGTTGGACATTTTGTACTCTTAAATGTCTTGCCGATAGCGGAGTGGTAAGATTTGGTTGGGCGAGAAAATTAAGACCACAATATATTAGAACTTTTCTCATTCTTGAGTGGATTAGCCCATTAGATTATCGTGTATAATTGTACTAAAGGTTTTCTGGTGTGCGTAACATCTTTCACGTATCCCATCTATGGAAATATGTGCATGATTCGGAATAGATTATAAGAATGGCTGCCTAGGAAGATTTACAAGTAGAACCAAATTTGGTGGTTATCAGATGACCCATTAGAATCGTTGATCATGATAAGAAGTGATTGAGAAGGAGGTGGTAAGGTTGGTTAAGTTCAATGGAGTGGTGAAGCCGCAGACTACACATAGGAAACATAAGATAGAATAAGGAAAGCTTATCCTGAGTGTAGGATTGATGTATAGTTGCATGAGGTATCTAGATAGTGTACTCACCGCCTATGTGCGGTCACTTATCATATCTTGTATATATTTCCTCTTGTCAAATATATATATTCCTCTTTTCGAGTCAATTTTCTTCTTATTTTTAATTTCGAGGACGAAATTCTTTTAGGGGGAAGTATGTAACGACCTGCAAATTCATCACTTTAATTTTTTTTTTTGAAATATTCATATAATTTTTTTAGCATAAATGATAATGTTTTGAACAGTAAATAGCATTGGTAATCCTATTTTGAATAAATATTTATAAAAACACTTTAGAAGAAATATCAATAAAATGATCGAAAACTGTTTTATCAATAAACAGATCTTACACCATCTGACATCGTGCATGGAGATAGATACATACACTCATGTATGCATATGAGTGAGAATGTGTAATAAAATTATTTATTTTATTTTTGAAAAATAAATCTCTTTATGACATCATCGATGACATCACTATTTTAGAATAAACGATTTTTGAATTTAAATTGAGTTTAGATGATTTAATAATTATTTGAATTATTAAATAAACCATTTTAATATTTTATAATGACGGAAATATTATTATCAAAATTAGTTTATATATTTATATATAATAAGAGATGAAAGTGTGACCGAAAATCAAAATCGAAAATCTGTAATGATTCAACTTCGAAAATTTATGAAATGTTGTGAATCATTTGAGATATTGTAACACTCCATATTTTGATAATATTACTTAGAATAATTAATTTGGTTAGTGAAATAAATAATGTGGAAGCTAATAAGTTGATAATTTATTAGCTAAGGGTGGCCATGCCATGTTAATTTGTAAACTAAAATGAAATAACCTAAACCCATGTGTTAGGATATGAGAAGGGCAATAAGGGAAATAGGTGTAGCTTATGCCCTTAACCTTAGGAGATAGAATGCTCACGTTCATTTCATTTTAATCAAACTAAAAATACTATGGCCGGCCACCATTATCATTCTTAAGAAGAAGATTAAAGCTAAGATTCAAGCGAAGGGAAACAATCAACTAAATCAACATCAAATCTCACATCTATATCCCCAAGCTAAGGTGAATCCAAACTTCTTTTAGTTTTCGGTTTTAAGATTAGACCAGAAATGATTTTGCAAGTGTTCCATGTTTTGATGATTAAAATTATATATATATATATATATATGTTGTTGATGAATTATATATGTTCATGTTCGTTTTATGATATGTTTGACATGAAAACCCAATTTAATGACATCCAAATGCTTTGCAAATTTTAATACAGGTCAGAAATGATATTATAGAGATGGGTTTCGATTTTATAATTTTCTAAATTAATTTGGATTTTATATTAATTTTCTAGTGAAGGAAATTGTTTATTGGGTTATAAATTATTTTCGGCTAAAATAATAATTATTTGGTGTTGAAATTTTTTATGTTAGGAAACATATTAAAATAGATTTTATAGAATTTTTCTACATTTTTCCTAAGCGTTTTGATAAATATATAAAATTATTTAAGGTATGAGACTTAAATGTTTTTTATATTTAATTAAGGAGAATGGGCATTTTGTAAAATAAAATGATTATCTGATTTAAAAAATAGTGACAGCACTTCCCTGAAAATTAATTATTAACCAATGAGAATTTGACAAACAAAGGCCGGTTAGTTGAAAAGATTTCCTTTTTAAGTTAAAGGCATAAAAATCACATTTTTTTTATACATATTTCAGCCATTATGGCAGTAAACCTTCCAATCCAGACCTTCCGACAAGGTCGAGAGGTTCAAATCTTTTAACAAGGTCAAACTAATGCATATACTATCAAGCTACTTGGTATGTAATGAATTGGACAGAGTCAAAGGGTTCTTAATCGAAGGGTTGATGGCCAAAGAGGTCAGGGTATGTTTGTTTTATAAGCCAAAAGCTTTCACCGTCTTTTCTTTCGAACAAGAGCTTTCGACTTGGTTTCTTTCGACCGGGTCAAATGTCTAAAGTAAGGGTTTTAAACCTTTCGACACAGTCAAATGGTTACTTTTGTTTTACACTATTCTGTTTTGGAACCTTTCGGCATGTTCGAAGGGTTACTACTTCTTTATAAATGTTTTGTTTTGAAATTTTTGACAAAGATGAAAGGTTTACTTTTAAAAAAAAAAACTAGCCGCTTCTCCATGTTTTCAAAAGGAAGCTTTCGACTTAGGTGATTTATGCTTATTTTATAAATTGAAGTAAAACCCAAAGCTTTCGAAAGAGTTATTTTAAAGGATATGTTTAAAGCTTTCAAAGCAGAGCTTTCGTCAAAGTCGAAGGGTTGCTTCTAATGATTTTGAAAGGTTTTTTAAAGAAAGTTTCCACTTGTTTTAAATTGAACCCAGTAAATTTTTGAAGATTTAATTCAATGGTTTCGAAAGGTTTATTGAATGGTTTCGAAAGGTTTTATTTGAATGATTTTGAAAGGTTTAATTCAATGGTTTTGAAAGGTTTATTGAATGGTTTTGAAAGGTTTTAGTGAATGATTTCGAAAGGTATAAGTCAATGGTTTCGAAAGGTTTATTGAATGGTATCGAAAGGTTTTAGTTCAACACCTTCAAAAAGTTTAGTTCAAAGGTTTTGAAAGGTTTATTGAATGATTTTGAAAGGTTTACGAAGGAATGTTTTCCAAAGGTCTTTCTAAGGCAATGTTTTAAACTTTAATGAAGGATGACCAAATTTTTATAGCTTTCGAAAGGTTTGCTTTTCAATGGGTTCGAAAGGTTTGGAGAATGGTTTCGAAAGGTTTGATGTATGATTTCGAAAGGTTTGCAGAACGATTTCGAAAGGCTTGATATTGGTTTTGAAAGAGATGATTTCAATGGTTTAAAAAGAGGTACATTCAAGTGTTTAAAAAATTTCACTACCTAAAAATAAAGTAAAAAATATATATGGCATGATGATATGATTTTGGGTCCTTGTTTAAGTTTGATTTAAAGGTTTTAAATCATTTTGAAATTTTTTCAAGACAAATTATGGAAGTGTATCTTTAATTGAAAATGACTGAGATATTAGATAACCAGATGGGACCGGTATGTGGTCGTGCACTATACATTAGCTAATAGCCCTAGTTAATTGTTGTCCAAAATTCTAATGTGTAGGGATTTGTCATGGGTAGACTAAAATTATGATTAGACATCGAAAGGAATATATGTTTGTATACAGATAGGTTATTGGTGAGCTCGAAAAACCATTAGGATCGGTAAGACCTAGGAGATGATTAAGTTAGGGATAGACCATCCAGAAGTAAAATATTTAACAGATAGTTAAAGGTAGAGCATCCAGATGGGAAATGTGTAACAGATAGTTAAGGATAGATAACCCAGTAGAAGAATATCTAACAGATGTTAGGTTAATTTTCATTATGTTGTATGGTAGGCTCAAGTCAATCAAAGGTTAAAGTTATCCAAACCAAACTTGTGTTGTTTGAACAGATAGTTCATTATTACCTGATATTTATGCATGTTTACATAATGATTGCTTTACAGTATTTAACAATTGTGGATGCAGAGCACAGTATATGGTTTTATGAAAGGTTTTGCTAAGATATGTTTTAAAAGGATGTTAGTGAGGGGAAACCTGTGTCGCTAAGCGGCGTGGTCTCACTTAACATAATTATTCCGGGATGTATATTATTATTCAAACCAGGCTTTTTGTTTGACTCGAAGTTTATGTTTTCCCTTCAAACTCTCGGGTGCTCAAAATTGATTTGAGCAGGCTGAGCGGTTAAGGTTCTTTTTCAGATTTTAGAATGTTGGCGAATAAGCTACCTGATGCATGTAGGAGGCAGCGGATAGGTACTTAGGATTTGCAGTTCCTGTTATGTTTTGGTGGATTTTATGCTGTGTTATTTGTATTAGGTCTATTTTGACCATATGGCTCTGATCAACAAAGGGAATATCTTCATATACCGCTCTTGGCGTAATTTATAATAATTATAATTAATCTGTGCATAGGAACGATTTAGGGATTACGCGTTGTGAATGTGAAACATTTGATTTTGAAATGTAATGAAGTAAATGTGTTTTTTTGAAATCTATGTTTTGTTTCATACTCAAGTAATTCTGATATTTTTGATACCATTAACATAACCGTATTTTGTCGCCGGAAGCTAAGATTATAGACGAATGCAACATGTGATGCTTAGTTTTGGTCCTCCAAATAGGGGATGTTACAGCTTGGATTAGAGCATGGTTTATGAAATACTTTAACTAAAAAAATGAATTTTGAACATAACTCTTGGAAATTAGAGTTAAGATCGGGGTATGGGATAACTTTATAGTAACGTACTTGTATTCTATACACACACACACACACACACACATATATATATATACACACGCTATATCTATAGACTCCTATCGTAGTTAGGATATTCATCTGTATCTCATGAGGTTTGAATACAGATATGGAGGGAAGAAGTGGCAGAGTAAATCATGGTGGAAATTGCACCACCACTAATGGAAATGCCCGATAAAATACAAGGAGAGATCCCGGTCAGGCACAAGTTGAAATTGTTGATGTAGGAATTCCCTAGATGAAAATTAGAGTTAAGAGCAATGTATCAGTTCTTTGTAAACATGATGCAAGCTAGAATATCAGCTTAGTTGTCGGAGGTAATTCTACTGGAGTTGGAGATCAGGAAGTTTCAATGGTCAATTAGTATGCTAACTTGAGTAGGGATTATATCAGGCTTGGAGAGAAGCTGTTTATTGGTACTGAAGATGCGATCGAGGTGGAAAACTGGCTATTGCATTGTGAGAGATTTTTTGCTGACTTAGGATTGAATAATGCACAGAAGAAAAGATTGGCTTCGAGGCAACTATAGGGAGCTGCTCTATTTTGGTGGAATACTATTACTACTGGAGTTGATGAGAAACCATAACTTGGGAGGAGTTTAGGAGAAGGTTTTCAGAAAGACTTATGTCTGTAATGGCGCAGTCGACATTGATGAGGAAATTTGCAGAGTTGGAACAAGGGGATAAATCCGTCTTAGCGTATGCGAGGAAATTTGAGCTGTTGACCCGATACGGGTATGCTTTGGTAGACGCCATGATCAGGAGGAATGAAATGTTTATAAGGGGCTTGAGGCCAGAGTTCATAAGTGCCACTTTGCCACCTTTGAGAGATCCCAGTGATGTAGTGGTTGAAATGGCATTAAGGCTAAAAGAGGTGTTGGCTTACTTGAGAAAAAAGATGAAGGAGGCCCAGATGAAAAAGGGCCAGAGAAGGAAGTTTTCTAGAAAAAGAATGCTCAGAAAGAGGGTGCACAGAAGAAGAAAAAAGCTGAAGTGGTTTGCTACAAATGTAATGAGAAATGACATTATGCTAATGAGTGTCGAACCGATAAAGGAAAAGGAAAATAGGCTGGTGGAAAGAAGATTATTAGATGTTCTAATTTTGATCAGAACGGTCATTACAAGAACAAGTGCCAGTTCCTGCAAGAGAAGGAAAGGGGCAAGTTTATGCTTTCGAGCCACAACCTCAAGGCTAGTTGTGTAGGACAAAGGGAAAGCTGTTTTAGGAGGCTCGCTGTAGATTTACGGTATGTCTGTTAGCGTTCTATTTGATACTGGAGCATCTCATTCTTTTATTTCTCGATGTTTGATAGATAGGTCTAATCTAGAACCCTCATAATTAGTTACTTCCTTAAAGGTTGCAAATCCGATATAAGGGTATGCAATGCTTGGCATGAGGTGTGACCATTTAGAATTTGATTTGTTAGGCCATACTTTTGATTGTTGTTTGCATGTATTTGACTTTGTGAGATTTGGTATTATCCTTGGGATGGATTGGTTAAGTAAATATGATGCTAGGATATTTTTCCATGATAGGAAAATATCACGTAGTCACTTGGATTGTAATGATCAGATAATTTATACCATAGAGAACCCTAGTTGTGAAGTGAATTATTTATTGGGTATTATGGAGTTGGAGGATGAGTTGCATCGAGTCCCTGTAGTTAGAGAATTTTCTAATGTATTTGAGACGGTGTTTAACTTCCTCCGAAACGAGCCATAGAGTTTCGGATTGATTTGGTGCCTGGAGCAGAGCCGGTGAGTAGGTCGTCGAGCAGGATGACACCCATTGGGATGAGAGAGTTGAAGATGCAGTTGGTGGATTAAAAGGCAAGAGTTTTATCTGACCAAGTAGTTCACCATGGGGAGTTGTCGTAGTGTTTACAAAGAAGTCGGACGGATCATTGAGGCTATGTATCGATTATCGTGAGTTGAATGAGAAGACAATAAAGAACTGAAATCCATTGCCGAGAATTGACTATTTTTTCAATCATTAAGTGGAGCCAAGGTATTCACTCAACTAGATTTGGCGATGGGATTTCATCAGCTTAGAATGGCAATGGATAATATTCCTTTGACAGCGTTTAAGACAAGGTATGGAATATACGAATGGTTAGTTATACCATTCAGACTAACTAATGCGCCAGTATTCTTTGTGGATCTGATGAATAGAATTTTCCAAGAGCACTTGGATAGATTTATGTTGGTCTTCATAGATGATATTTTGATATACTTTAAGGATGAGAAGGAGCATGAGATTCATCTTAGAGTTGTGCTCGAAAGGTTGAGGGAGCATTAGTTAAAGGCTAAGTTTTTGAAGTGTCATTTTTGGAAGAAGTGAAGTTCCTTGGTCATGCCATCTCAAAGAAAGGGTTTACTGTAGATCTGACTAAGATTGAGGCAGTGAATAATTGGAAGAGACTCGAGACGGTGACTGAGATTATGAGCTTTCTTAGATTGCTGAATACTATCGTAGGTTTATAATGGATTTTTCGCGGATAGTTGCACCGTCGACTAAGCTTAGGCGAAAAGATGTAAAGTTTGTATGAATAAATAAGTGTAAGAAAGCATTCCATAGCTTGAAACAATTATTGACCCATGCGTATGTGTTAGTGGTTCCGAAGGGGACTCAAGATTTGGTTGTTTACAGTGATGCATATAGACTGGATTGGGAGCTGTGTTGATGCAAAGAGGTAAAGTGATTGCTTATGCTTCTTGATAGCTCAGGCCATATGAAGTTAGGTATCCTACACATGATTTGGAGTTAGCTGCCGTTATATCTGCTTTGAAGGTGTGGAGGCATTATCTTTTGGGATAGCGATTTGACCTTTATACTGATCATAAGTCGTTGAAGTACTTGTTCTCTCAGAAGGAGTTGAACATGAGACAACAAAGATGGCTTGAATTTATTGTTGCTTATGACTTTGGAATTGAATACACATCCGAAAAAGGAAATAAGGTGGCGGATGCGTTAGCGAAAATATCAAAATGCATTATTGGCTATGATTGGTGAGTGGAAAGATTTGGAAGAATTATCAGCTTGTAGTGTGCAGTTTAGATCCGAGGTAGGTTCAAGTGTGGTAAGTGTTATGTTGTCTTGTTTAGACATTCCACCAGTAATGATTGAGAAGATAGCTTCTAAACAGGAGGAGGACCAGTTTTGGTTGAATGGATCAGAATGTTGAGCGAAGGAATAGAGGGAAATGACCTAAAGGATTTCAGTCTTGACCAAAATGGGTGGTTGAGGAAGAAAGGAAGGTTGTGTGTTCTAAATGTAGGAGACATGAGGAAGGAAGTTTCAGATGAGTGACATTGTCGAAGTTCGCTATTCATCCAGGAGGAACGATGTTGTACCAAGATATGAAGAAAAGTTTCTTCTAGGAAGGTAAGAAATGTGACATTGGTTTGTGTGTTAAGGAGTGCTTGAATTTCCAACAAGCAAAGGTTGTACACTAGAAGCCTAGTGGATTGCTTCAATCGTTAGAAGTTTCGTTATAGAAATGGGATTTCATCTCTTTGGATTTTATTGATGGGTTACCAAGTTCTAGAAGAAGAAATGAAAGCTATGGGTCATAGTTGATAGATTGGTTAAGAGTGCCTTTTTCATTTTGGTAAAGTCAACTAGGACGACACCGATTTTGGCGAAGGTATTTATGAAGAATGTAGTTAGAATGCACGGGATTTCTAGTAGTATTATCAGTGATAGATATTCTTTGTTTACTAGTGAGTTTTGGAAAATTCTATAGGAAGCTTTAAGAACCAAGCTCAGCATGGGTACCACTTACCATCCACAGACCGATGGGCAAACGAAAAGAGTTAACAAAATCTTGGAGGATTTGTTAAGAGCTTGTGTATTGCATTTCGGGGGATCATGGGCAAACCATCTTCATCTAGTCAAGTTATCGTATAATAATGGTTATCAAACTAATGTTGGGATGGTACCGTTTGAAGCTTTATATGGAAGACAATGCAAGTCTACAATATGTTGGTTAAAGACCGGGGATAGATTGGTTCTTGGTCCGGATTTGGTGAAGGAAGCTTCGGAGAAGATTGAGATAAACCATGTTAGGATGAAGGAAGCTCAATCTAGACAGAAAAGTTATGCTGATAGAAGAAGGAAAGATATGGAATTTTCTGTCGGAGATTATGTGTTCATTAAGGTTTCACCAATGAAAGATGTGATGAGATTTGGGAAGTCAAAGAAGTTAGCACCAAGATTCGTTGGACCTCTCCGTATCGTTGAGTGGACTGGGAAACTCACTTATAGAGTAATGTTACTAAGTAGTTCGGGTGGAGTCCATGATGTTTTCCATGTTTCTCATCTTACGAAATGTGTTAGAGACCCGGAAATTACGATAGCTCCTACATTGTTAGAAGATTTAGTAGTAGAACCAAATTTGACAATAGTTAAAAAGGCGATTCAGATTGTGGCTAGAGATGAGAAGAGGTTGAGGAACATGACAGCCAAGTTAGTAAACATTCAATGAAGTGACGATGCTAAAGACCATACTTGGGAGAGGGAGAGTAGGATTAGAGACTCTTACCTAGATTTGTTTTATGGTATGTACTATCTCTATTGTTTTGTTGTGTACCTTAACATAATTTTGAGGATGAAATTTTTTAAGGTGGGGAGTCCATAACATCCCATATTTTTATAACATTATTTAGAATAATTTATTAGGTAAATTAAATAAATAATGTGGAGATTAATAAGTTGATAATTGATTAGCTAAGGGTAGCCGTGCCATGTTAACGTGCAAATTAAATGAAATAACCTAAGCTAATGTGTTAGGATATGAGAAGGGCAATGTGGAAAATAGGTGGAGCTTATACCCCAAACCCTAAGGAGATAGAATGCTCAAGTTCATTTCATTTTACTCAAACTAAAAATACTAAGGCCGGCCACCATTATCATTCTCAAGAAGAAGATTAAAACTAGGATCCAAGGGAAGGAAAACAATCAACTACATGAACATCAAATCTCACATCTATAATCTCAAAGCTAAGATGAATAATTATGTTAGGGAGAAACCGTCCAGAAGTGAAGTTTTTAACAGATAGTTAAGGACAGACCATTCATATGTGAAATGTTTAACAGATATTTAAGGAAAGATAATCCAAAAGAAGAATATCTAACAGGTGTTAGGTTAATTTTGATTATATTTTCTGGTAGGCACGAGTCAGCCAAAGGTTAAAAGTTATCCAAACAAAACTTGTGTGTTTGAACAGATAGGTCATTATTACCTGATATTTATGCATGTTTACATAATGATTTCTTTACATTATTTAACCATTATGGATGCAGGAGCACCATATATGGTTTTATGAAAGGTTTTACAAAGAAATGTTTTAAAAGGATGTTAGTGAGGGGAAAGCCATTCCGCTAAGCGGCATGGTCTCACTTAACATAATTATTCCGGGATGTATAATATTATTCACACCAGGCTTTTTGTCCGACTTGAAGTTTATGTTTTCCCCTTAAATCCTCGGTTGCTCAAAATTGATTTGAGTAGGCTGAGGGATTAAGATTCTTTTTCAGGTTTTAGAATGTTGACGAATAAGCTATCGGACGCATGTATGAGGCAACGGATAGCTACTTTAGATTTGCAGTTCTTGTTATGTTTTAATGGATTTTCTGCTGTGTTGTTTGTATTAGGTCTATTATGACCATATGGCCTTGGTCCACCAAGGGGACATCTTCGTATACCGCTCTTGCCGTAATTTGTAATAATTATAATAGATCTGTACCGGGGAACGATTAAGGATTATGCATTGTGAATGTGAAACATTTGATTTTTAAATGTGAAGTAAATGTCTTTTTTTAAATCTATGTTTTGTTTCATATTCAAGTGCTTCTGATATTATTGATACCATTAACATAGCCGTATTTAATCGCCAGAAGCTAATACTATAGATGACTGCATCATCTGTAGCGCTTAGCTTTGAGCCTCTTGATAGGGGTGTTACAAATATACATATGCACACATACATGCACATGAGCACATATATACATAAAAATGTACTTACATATTTAAATATATATACAATATAAAAAATCAAGATATTTCCATATATATCACCCTTAGGTAAAACCAAAGTCAACATCTTACACACCAAAGTTCAAGCGCATGGGTACACATACATAGGGGGAGAGTTCAACCAAGTATGATCAAGTAGGAGGCGAGTGTGGTGGTGAGAAAATGGTGATGCATTTGTGTATAAATATCCTGATAATTTTATTTTTACTTTTTCCTATAAATAGCACCCACCTCTCTTCACTTCATTTCTTCATAAAAGTTCTCAAGCTTCTTCACTTCTTATACTCCACTTTAATGCCCTCTTGCCTAAGAAAAATTATGGCAAAAAGAAATTAAAATTATATGGTAAGTATATGTTATCAAAACTCTTCAAAATTAAAGAAAATCCACTATTTCTCACCTCTACAACCCATGGCCACGCCATCCACCAACCAAGGCCCAGCCTGCCTCCATTAGAAAGCATAGGCCAAGCCTTCAAATAATTCAAGGCTCGATTCCATAGGCTCCCATGCGATCGTAGCTATAGCTGTTTTAAAGTTAGTCAAGTCGAAAAATATGTGAGAAATTATATATATTTATATATAATGATGTGATATGATTGATATAGTTATTTACTGTGTTTGATCACTAAGTTTGGATGTTGATTTTATTTTTATTTTGACAATGAAACAAGTCACGTTTAATAGATGTCGAACATCGTAAAAAAAATCACTTTCCATTAGTAAATGAAATGGTGCATATAAGATTAAATCTCTTTAAAATGGTTAAAATGGTTTATGATGTTTTGTAAACACTAAAACCCATTTTGGTGAAGTTTTGACAAGTTATGAAAATTGAGTCAAAAATAGACGTGTCGTGCAAAGGTAGTTCGCGAATTTACACCGTTGAAACTTAAATCCATTTATACGATGGAATCGAAGTCCGAAATCTTTGTAATAAGATGTTTCCAAACTCTTATAACCATAGTTTTCAAACAAAAGAAAACGATAGAGATTTTTTAGTAGATTTTGAAACATGAGCAAAATAAGTTTCCAAAATAGTCGCGGTTTGGCAATTCAGAAACCAAAGCGACAAATTCTTTAAAATTGATATTTTTTATTCTTTAAATATATGAAATAAGTTCTATAAATATTTTTAAATGTTTCAAAAGAGATTTCAGTTATAAAAATGAATTTCTAAATGATAGAAAAGTTGTTTTGATCAAATAAGCTTTGAAAACACTATTCGTAGCACTATTTGCAGCACTTTCTGTAGCACTTTTAACAACTTTTGACATATGGCTTCAAACTTAAGCATACTTTCCCAAATCATTTAGAAATGAGTTTAAATAAATAAATAAGTATTTTAAATATGATTTGAAGCTTTAATAATTTATTTAAAAAGTTTAAATAAATAATCCAAGGAAAAGCTATAAAAATCAAGTGATTTAATCTTGGCATTAAAGCCAACGCGTAGACTAGATTTTTCTACCGGTGAGATCTGAATATGAGGTTCTTAAACTAAGGAGATGTTTAGGAGCAACCAGTGCCCTGGCTCATCTAACCTTTTTCCTGGGCGAGGAATAGATAAGGTCGAAATGTCATAAAAGAGACAAATATAGAAGATTTAAATTTCCAATTTAAAGAACTTGGATTGTATAGAAATAATCTTCTAACACTTAGTACTAAATTCCAAGGAGCAAACCCATTCTAGCCATGTGAATTTTAAAGGTGATTTCACTATTATTCGATGGATGGTAAAGGTTGAATACAGAATTTGATGTTGAGTAGAATTATTATAATTTCTATCAACCCTTTTTAACTCATTAATGTTTTCAAATATGACTTATGAAAATGATTTAGCATTTCCAAAATTAAAAAGAGGTTTAATGATTTTGTACATATCGAAAAGAAATGTTTTAAAGATATATATCTCTAAAAGATATTTTGGTAAAAAAAGAAAGTAATTAATCAAATGGTAAGCACCTAATTACTTAACATCTTTTATGGATGATTTGTTCAAAGGACTCGGGGTCAGATTTAAGTGATTCTTATCTGAAAACCACTTTGAACCAATTTACTTATACAAAGTGAAGATTTGGAATGATAATAAATGGAATGAATGGCTGCTTGTCACTAACCCTCGAGGGAAATTTCCTATACCATATAGATATGGAAACAGTATCTCCATTCATTCTTCGATGCAAGGGTTGCTCGCTAGTAATACTATGGATGATTCTCGATAGGATGTGGTAGGAGAGTTCCTTTGGTTTGTCATATTCCTATGAAACTTGTATGGAAAAATGTTTGACATTTCATTTCTAACATACACATACATTGATTTTTTCGAACGTATATCTATTTGGTGGTGTAGGAAGCAACTCTCCTATACTTAACATGCTTAAAGGTTTTACGTTTATGGAAATCAATAGTGTGTGATGGAATTGGCAATATGGCATTCAAAGTGAATGTGCTATATGAAAGGTAATTGTTCCTCGGGCCTCATCCCCCGAAAATGGCTTAAACAGGCCATGCCATAAGGCTTTGTAGTTCACAACTATTAGGGTATGGTCGTCACCTTTCTAGAATACTTTATATATGTTGGGTGCGTTATTTACGCAACGGGATCCTAGATAGATCGGTTACGACTAGGGCGATGTCATATTGGTTTTATCCGCCACAAAGATGGGTTAGTTGGTAGGTCGGTCTTGCCAAGTGTAGAGGTTTCAAAGTTGTTGATCCTTGGTACATCCCTCTAGAGATGTATTACACGGAGGATATTTCCTTACCAACCATTGTATGGAAATACATTCTCTAATATGTGCATTCAGACTTGATTGTAGAACCTAGTACGCTGGAAATTAATAATGTAATAATTTCGGCTAAGATTATGTATATTTACTTGAAAAGTGATTTCAAAAGAAACTCATTAAAAATAATATCCCTAAATTTTATGTAGCAAATGGTTTGGTTATCATGAGGCAAAATCCCGTTTGTGTTTATGTGCGGTATGGTCTTACGAGAAACTCGTTGTTTCCAAATATCCATATTTTGAGTTTCTTACAACAGTTCCTTGATTGCTTCAAAGTTTATTTTCCTTTTCCCTTAAACTATGGGTGCCCTATTATTCTGGGCAACCAGTAGTTAGGTAGTATGGAGCATTTGGGAAGAAGCGAGGAGCATTTTGGATGGAGCATGAAGCTGGAGGGTCCTTGGTAAGTAGTCATCTATTTTTATTAATTCTGCTGTATTTTGTCTTATCTACCAGCACTTATGAGGATAGGTAGTTATAACTATCCTAGTTGGACTTGTACTTAGTAGTACTTTGATGGAGCAATTTGGAGTAATTGCATGTAGTACTCATATGTACAATTAAATGTTGAATGCAATGTGAGATTCTATTTTTTTATCTTCTATCTTTATTATCTTTTACGTCATGATAATGTGCCTCTAAGGCACTTGTATTTACGGCACATGAATACGGAGGACGTATTAGCGTCGACTTCTAAGGTTCAAGGAGCTAAGTCGTCACATTTGGTATCAAAGCTTGTGGTTGAGTGGATACCGAAGCCTGGATGAGGATAACACATTAGAGATGGGGTTAGACATACCCAAGAATGAGTTTAGTGTGCGAGAGAGCGTATTTAAAAAGTTTTTTGAATAAGTATATTTGTGTTTATACCCATTCCCTAAGATAATTTCCTTTATGTTTCTACGATGTTTACTTACTATATGTAGATAGTAGGAGATGAGCAATAGAAGTGGACGAGGGGGTAGCAACACTATGGTCACCAACGATAGATCATATGCTATATTAATTGAGGAAGTAGTAATCTCCATGCAACCGCAAATTAACTATGCTACTCTATGCGAAGATTACACCAGTTTGGGTGGTAAACCATGCAAAGGAACAGAGTCCATTATTGAAGCTTTGGCTTCGACGCACTCTTGTGAATTTTTTTTAAGAGATTGAATATCGAGAATGAGTAAAAACAGTTCTTAGCTTCTTGGCAGCTATAAGAAGGGGCTCTAGCATGGTAGGAGTACATAACCCTAAGTGATTCAGAAGATAATTTCTCATGGGAACAATTTAAGGAAGTCTTGGAAGAACAATATATGCCAACTGTAGGAAAATCTCGCCTTTATTAGATTTTTTATGGATTTAAAGCATGCAGAGATGCCAGTAGAAAAATATTCAAGCAAGTTCAGTGAATTATCCCATTTTGTGCTAGCTCTGATAGACACTCCTTTGAAGAAAAATGCAATGTTTTTCACTAGGATAAAGGGAAAATATCAGGAAAGAATGACCGAGCATGTAAAGGGAGCCATTGTAGATTTAGTAGACATGGGTTTCTGATATGAAACTCTAGACAAAAAGAATCCACTCAGAACTCAAAGCAGCAACAGTAACTGGAAGAAGAGGAAGTTCAACCATTCTAGGAAGAAGACGTGGCAAGGCAAACTAGAAGGAGGTCCATAATAAAAGAAATTACTCATTGTAATTGCAAATAGAATCCTAAGGCTCCGAATAGGAATTGCTACAATTGTCACAATCCAGGGAAGCTAAAGAAGGATTTCCCGCTGATAAAGAAATAATAACAAGTCAGAGTTTTTTCCATCAAATATGTACCGTCAACTTCAATAGATGTGAAGGGTAAGAGAGTTCTTGATGGTAATACTACGTTATTGAAAATATAGTTAAACTACTATATGATACTAGGGCTTTCAACTATTTTATTTCTAAAGAATTAGTTGATAAATTGAAACATACCATAATGATGTAGATAACCATATCTATGTCTCTAAGCCCATAGGTGGTCAAACTAATCTCGGTATAGTTTGTGAAAAAGTACATGTTTCCTACCTATCCCAAAAAAATTCATGTGACCTAATAATGCCCGGTTTTATTGGAGTTGAGATTAAACTTGGTATGGATTGGTTATCTGAATATAAGGCTATTCTTGGTTGTGTTAAAAGGATGGTGCATTTAGAAAATAAAAGTAGTGAACCTTTTGAAATAACATGTGAAAATCAAGTCCAGTAATGGTTAATTTTATATATCCCTTAATTTATTTCAAAAATTTCTAGAAGAAATTCCAATTGTTACAGAATTTCATATTATTTTGAGAAAGTTAAAAGTTTATCCCCATATGGGGAAATTGAGTTTCAAATCGACTTGATTTCCAATGCGAGGTCCGTTTTTCATTCTTCTCGAAGATTGGCCCCTAAGGAAGTGAATGACTTAAGAAATCAAACGAATGAATTGTTAAAGAAAGGAATAATTAGACCAAGTCGCTAAAGTTGGGGCTCGATAGAAGTTTTTGTTGCAAAGTCAAACGGCTCCCTGTATGTAGACTATCGAGACCTAAATATGCAAACGATTAAGAACAAATATCCTCTACCTCGTATTGATGAGTTAAAAAATATGGAATAAATTTTATAAATATTTTCAAATGTTTTAAAAGAGGTTTGAGTTATGGATTTCCAAATGATAGAAAAGTTGTTCTAATCAAATAAGCATTGAAAACACTATTCACAGCACTTTTTGCAGCACTTTTAACAACTTTTGAAGTATGACTTTAAAATTAACTATTATTTCCCTAATCTTCTAGAAATGTGTTTAAATAAATAATTAAGTATTTTAAAGATGATTTGAAGGTTTTATAATTTATTTAAAAAGTTTAAATAAATCATTTAAGGAAAGATGTTAAAATCAAGTGATTTAAACTTGGCTCTAAAAGCCGAAGAGTTGACTGGATTTTTCTTTTCATGATATCCGTATGTAAGGTACTTAAGAAATGGAAATGTTCAGGAGCAACCTGTTCCCTAGCTCACCTGGTATTTATCCTGGGCAAGGAATAGATATGGTCGAAATGTCGAAAATGAGACAAGTATAAAAGATTTAATTTTCAAATTTAAACAACTTGGATTGTATAGAAATAATCTTCTTACATTTTGTATTAAATTCCAAGGAGGGAACATGTACTATCCATATGAATTTAAAATGTGATTTCACCATTATTCGATGGATAGTGATGGTTGAATATGAAAAATTATGTTGAGTAGAATTAGTATAATTTCTATCGACCCTTTTAAACTCAATAATGTTTTCCAATATGACTTATGAAAATGATTTGGTATTTTCAAAGTTAAAGAGAGTTTTTATGATTTCCGTATATACCGAAAATAAATGTTTTAAAGATGTATATCTCTAGAAACACTTTTGACTAAAAATAAAGTAATTAATCAAAATAATAAGCACCTAACATTTTTTATCGATGATTTGTTCGAAGGTATCATGGTCAGATTTGAGTGTTTCTTATCTGAATCCAACTTCGAACTAATTTACATATTCGTAATGAAAATTTGGAATGACAATAAATGGAATGAAGGGCTGCTTGTCATTGACCCTTGGGGGAAATTTTCCACATCATATATATGTGGCAGTGGTATCTTCATTTGATCTTCGATGCAAGGGCTACTCGCTACTAATCCTTAGGATGATTCCTAATGGGATGTGGTAAGAGAGTTCCTTCAGTTTCTCCTATTCTAGACAACTTATATGGACGAACGTCTAAAATTGCATTTCCAACATACACGCACATTGATTTTTATGGACGTATATCTATTTGGTGGTGTAGGAAGTAACTCTCCTATAATTTAAACACTTCTTTGAGATGTATGAGCCCAAAGGTTGTACATTTATGGAGGAATTGCCAATGTGGCTTTCATAATGAATGTGCTATGTGAAAGGTAATCGTTATCTCGGGCCTCATCCCCTCGAAATGGCTTTAAAAGGGCATGTTGTAAGGCTATGTGGTTCGCAACCATTAGGTTATGGTCATCACCTTTCTAGATTATTCTATATAAGTCGAGTATGTTGTGTATGCTATAGGATCCAAGATAGGTCTGTTACGACCGAGGTGATGTCATATTTGATTCTATCTGTCACTAAGATGGGTCTATGGGTAGGACAATATTGCCAGGTGCAGAGGTTTCAAAGTTGTTGATCCTGGGTACATCCCTCTATAGATGTACTCTACGGAAGGTAGTTCTTTACCCGCCATTGTATGGAAATCCATTCTCCACCAAGTGCCTTCGGACTTGATTGTACAACATGTGAGAAATGCAGATTACGGATCTTAAGGCTAGATTTAACACTAGAGGGGGTGAATAGTGTTTTAAGGAATTATTAATTCTTTTTGAGTTATATTAATTTGAACACAAAGGTATGCAATATTCAGACACAGATATGATTACAGAATCAAACACAGATGCAGATATAAGGTAAAAACAATAAAGGAAAGAACACACTGAATTTTATAATAGTTCGGAGTTACCCTACATCCAGTCCCGCAACACAAGTATGGATTTCCTTTCAAAATCAATTCTTACAATTACACCCTCGAATTCAAGGCCACGAGATACACCGCTCCAGATTCAGAATCCTTTGGGTAGAGATACTTGATTTTACGGGCAATAAGTTCACCCGATTGATTTTCTAGGCTACAATCACACCTTTTCTCGCTTGATTGGTTACAAAGAAGTCTATGTCTCTAAATAGCAATGGGATCTTGTTGAAATAATGATAGAGAATCAATCCAGAGTTGATCTAGTTAGATTCAATGGTGATTTCGGCAGAGTAATGGTAGAAATGTATATAAAGAAATGTGGAAGAAGAAGAGGAGTGAAATCAGAGAATATATGTGAATGTAAATTCATTTAAAACAACCCCTATTTATAGTAAAACAAAAGCCATGTCCATTCGTGAAAGGATATGACGAATAGACACTTCCTTTGAAATTTAAACTTTTGAAATAAACTGTCACCTTATCGACAAGGGTTCCTTGGGATTGTCGATAGGCCTAAGTTATTTTTGGTAATTTGTTTTTCATTGAAAATAACTTCTATCTTGTATTAAAACTATTTTAAACTTTATAAATATACTTAACTATAGTTAAAATACATAAATAAGTATAGAGAATAATATTTTGGTATATATAAAATTTACTATAACTTTATATTTAAATCTAATTATAAATATTGAAAGTTAAATATACTATAACTAAAAGATAGTTTAAAACCAAGGATAATTTGATATATAAAGATTGTTTTGAGGCTAAAAATATTTTAAAAATAGGATGGATGTTTTTGATTTAAAAAAGAATATTTTGAAATCATTTTGAAAACAAGATATAATTTTGTAAAACATTTGAATAAAAGTTAGTGGATACAAAACAATGTTCCACTAGATTTTTCGTAGGTTCCGTCCTACTTAGGGTTCCATCCCTTTAACGGGCTTGAAGTGGATTCCATTCCACAAATAAAATGGATTTTAAGATGACAGTGCTTTTCTAGGAGTTTTAACAAAATTCATCACTAAATTACTTATATTGAAATCTTGAACTCTTGATAATATTAAAACTTATGAGTCTTGAATCTTGATATCTTCGATCTCGAGTATATCAGTTCTTGAAGCTCTATATTGTACAGTCTTCATTCTTTGGTACTTGTATATATATCTTGCATATACATATATATCTAAACAATAATGTTAGTATTTATATTTTTTAATCTTATCGTAAGGTTGTTGTCATCAAAACCAACTTCTCAGGGACTAACAATCTCCCCCTTTTTTATGACTACAACCTTTATATATAAAATATTACTTCTATCCTAATAACTCCCCCAAAAACTAATAACTCCCCCTTAATCTATCCTAACTATCCTATTTTATACTTCTCCCCCTTTGTCATCAAAAAAAACTAACTCCAAACTATATAACTCCCCTTTATTCTTGTACTAATGTACCGGCATTAATAAAATATACAATAGAGTATATAATAGATAGATTAAGAGATAATTATACTGATAAACATGATAACTAATCAAAGATCATATAAATGTCAATGTGTATTTATACATATTATGTTTTTCACACCAATTATCAATCCACACCAAACCAAATCAAATCATATCAATCCAAGAAATCAATTCAAATCAAACAAAGAAATCAAATAAAATCAAACATTATGAGGAACTTCCACCCATCCTTCTTCTCCAAATATAGGGTCTGCTTTAATGGAATCCCAATTTTCATTTTCATTGGTGAGAGAGACTGGAGGATGTGCTTCATTATCATTTTTGTGCAGGAATGAAATCATCCATCATATCAAAGTGTTTTTCTTGCTCCTTGATCATCTATATTTGAATCAACTCTAAGTGTCACTGATTAGGAAGAATGAAAGAAAGAATATTTTTGAAAGAATTCAGGGTTTCTTCAAGATTCTCCATCAAACTATGAATTGGATCGGCCACATTTGAGTCTATGAGAAGAAATATAGATAAAGTAGATAAGAAATAATTTTGAGGGATGAATTCTGGAAGAAATATGTATTTATAGGTGTAGAATGAATAGACACAAGTTAGTTATTCAAATTTCAAATTTAAAATGAAAAGTCATTTCTGACCAATACTTGTCGGCAGAGTCTCTGGGGGTTGTCGACAGGGATCAGTTGATTTTAATGACTCATTTTGATTTTGTGAATAATTATGTGTGTGTATATATATATATATGTTTTTATATAATATACTAACATTTATTCTGGAGATAGGATAAGGTAGATAACATAAAAGTAATTCAAATTCATTTCATAATAGAACGATACAATGATTAAACATTAAGAACTACACGAACATTCAAATCAAAACAAACTAAAACCAATACAACATGACATGAAAAGGTATAACTAGTTAGAGGATGGCGAAGATGAAGATAATCCAAGTTTCTTGCCGGCTTTGGGAAAAAACTTGTTCATCTTGGAAGACATTTTATCCAATTTCTTACTAACAGACCGTTTAAGAGTCCATTGATTCTCAACAATGGTCTTTTGATTTTTGAATAAGGTTTTGTTGGTTGGATTAGAGGGATAGTCAATACTTTCCAAGGATGTTTCACCTTCTTCTTCTTCTTCTTCTTTAATTTTCATTGCATCCCCTTCTTCTTCTTCTTCCTCCTTTTCCATCTCCTCATGAGCCAAACGCTCTTCCTTTTAGGCAAGAGTCTCATATGGTTGAAAAACATATGGAATTTTCATAAGAGAAATGTTTGAGTGATTAAAAGATTTTCTTGAAACAAATTCTTCTCCTTTCAAATCTACTCCAAAATAATTAAAAATCCGAGTGAGATAGATTCCATGATACAAAGTGTTTTCACCCATTTCAAAAAATTTAGGACGAAGTTCATCCAAAATAACTTGCGCCCAATTAATATCATAACTTCCAAAAATAGCAAAAAGTGCGTTGCAAACTTTTAAGGTTGGGTTGTTAAAAATCCCCGGTCTTAGGGTCAAAGTATGTTGTAAAAGAAGATTAACAATTCTAGCTTTTGGTCGAAAGTTTCAATTTATGAATTCAAAGTTATCACTTCCTTCGAAAATGTGATGAAATATCTCACGATCATTTTCATCCATATGAAAACTAGAAAGATCCATTCCCATGGTCTTGCAATTGAGAACGGTACCGAAAACATCACAATTTAAGATGATTCTAGTGCCTTTGACACTACCCTAAATTTCATCATCATTTCCATTATAAAATCCACGGTTGAGATTTGCATAGAAAATTTTAACAAGATTTGGATAATAAACAAAGTCAATTTGTGAAGCATCAACAAGAGTAAGAACTTGGTTGTTTGCAAAAAGAGAATCGATTTCATAAGTAGAGAAATCTTGAAATAAAGCAAACTTTTCAGGATGGACTTTTCCATAGTTAACATAGTTGATATATGCTTTTATAGCCTCCGGATTATTGAAAAGTTGCTCTTTTACATTTCTAGAAAGTCTCATTGTGGAAGGATTGCTTGAAGAAGCCATTAAAGTAGAGAATAGAGAGCTTGATATTTTGAAATAAGAGTTTGAATTTGAAAATGAAAGTGAAAAGTTATGATAAGAGATAGTAAATAAATAGGTTCTCGAGAGACAGGTTCTCTGGTCAAAAGATGACTTTTCAGAGACCTGAATGAAGTGAAAAGATAGAGGGAAATTCAATATTAGAATAGAAATTTGAATTTCAAATTTCTATACCCTTGTCAACAATGAGGGGGGCCCTTGTCGACAGGTGTCTTTGAATTTTCATGATTTATTTCTCTTAAGTATTCTAATATATATGTATATATATTATTTTTAATGTCTATATATATCTGGAATATTACTAGAATTATAGTATATTCCATTAAATATTATGATACTATTTAAAAATAAAAATAATAATAAAACAATAGTAAAAATATAATAATAAAAATAAAATTTTTAAAATTCAAACGACACACCAATTCAAAATCAACCAAACAAACATCCAATCCTAAGCATGCAATTTCAACTAATGTATTGTAAACATGTACCTTTTTCCGAGTCCGTTTTCTCTAAATTCGTCGAAGTCGTGAACTACCATGAAACACATATGTGAATTATTTGTCTTCTGATCATCATCGCTTGAGGACGAGTCTGATTCATCTAGAGTTGTAGTAAATGCACGTTTTCATTTCTTTGCAGAACTCATTGTTTATGGAAGATTTTGCTTATCTAGATGCGGACAGTCTCTTTTGATATGGCCTGGTTCATCACAATTGTAACATTAGATATAGTTTGGCACTACATTCTGATTACCAAAGTTCTTATAGTTGTTTCTCTTAAGATTATTCATCTTTCTATATTTCAGGAATTTTCGAAAGTTCTTGGTCATAAAGGCTATCTCTTCATCATTATCGTTGTTTGAGTCTGATCCATCAATCAATGCATTGAATGCAATTGATTTATTTTCATATGCTTTGCTTTATCTTCTTCCAATCATTTGGACTTCAAACGACATTAGATTTCCAATTAATTCTTCTATCTTTAAAGTACTGATGTCATTTACCTCTTCGATCGCAAGTGTCTTTTGATCCCATTTTGGAGTAAGAGAATTTAAAAAATTTCTGACTTGATCTTCTTCCGAAAATTCCTTTTCCAAGGATTAGAGAATGCACAATATTCTGAAATCTACTATACATGTCTGGAATAAATACATTAGATTTCATTTTAAATAATTGAAACTGATTTGCGAGCATGGAAATTTTGATCTATTTAACTTTGCTTGTTCCTACGTGAGTAACTTGCAAAGTTTTCCAGATTTCATATGTAGACTTACAAACTGACACTCTATTAAATTCATTCCTATCAAGTGAACAAAACAAAATATTCATAGCTTTAGAGTTATTTTATGCGACGGTCTTTTGCTCAGTAGTCCACTGTGCAAAACCAATTGTGGGTTCAAAATATTCAGTCTATGTGATTTTCCAAGTGTCTAGTCCTACAAATTGTAAATATATTTTCATCCTACATGCCCAATATGCATAGTTATTTCCATTAAAAGTGGTAGTCTGATAGTAGACTGGCCTTCTACAAATGAAATAGTGACAGGAGTAATAGAACCAGTGTCGGTAGAAGTAACAGTACCAGCGTTGGTAGCCATTTTGAAATTTTTCAAAATTCAGATTATGAAACTTTGAAAACCTCGCTCTGATACCAAATGTGAGAAATGCGGATTACGGATCTTAAGGCTAGAATTAACACTAGAGGGGGGTGAATAGTATTTTAAGGAATTACTAATTCTTTTTGAGTTTATATTAATTTTAACACAAATGAATGCAATATTCGGACACAGATATGGTTACAGAATCAAACACAGATGCAGATATAAAGTAAAAGCAATAAAGGAAAGAACACCAATTTTATACTGGTTCGGAGTTACCCTACATCTAGTCCCGCAACACAAGTACGGATTTAATTTCAAAATCAATTCATACAATTACACCCTCAATGTCAAGGCCACAAGGTGCACCACTCCAGATTCACAATCCTCTGGGTAGACATACTTGATTTTACGGGGAACAAGTTCACCCGATTGATTTTCCAGGCTAAAATTACATCTTTTCTCGCTCGATTAATTACAAACAAGTCTATAAATCAGAATAGAACTAGGATCTTGTTGAGAAAGTGATAGAGAATCAAACCAGAGATGATCTAATTATATTCAATGGTGATTTCGGTAGAGTAATGGTAAAAATGTATATAAAGAAATGTGGAAGAAGAAGAGGAGTGAAATCAGAGAATATATATGAATGTAAATTTGTTTAAAACAGCCACTATTTATAGTAGAACAATGGCCATGTCCATTCATGAAAGGATATGACGAATAGACACATCCTTTGAAATTTAAACTTTTGAAATACACTGTCACCTTGTCGTCGACGGGCCTAAGTTATTTTTGGTAATTTGTTTTTCTTTGAAAATAATTTCTATCTTGTATTAAACTTTATAAATATACTTAACTATAGTTAAAATACATAAATAAGTATAGAGAATAATATTTTGGTATATTTACTATAATTTTATATTTAAATCTAAGTATAAATATTAAAAGTTAAATATATTATAATTAAATGATAGTTTAAAACCAAGGATAATTTGATATATAAAAATTATTTTGAGGGTAGAGTATTTTAAAAATAGGATGGATGTTTTTGATTTAAAAAAGAAGATTTTGAAATCATTTTGAAAACAAGATATAATTTTGTTAAACATTTGAATAAAAGTTAGTGGATACAAAACAATGTTCCACTTGATTTTTCGTAGGTTCCATCCTACTTAGGGTTCCATCCCTTTAAAGGGCTCGAAGTGGATTCCACTCCACGAATAAAATGGATCTTAAGATGTTAGTGCTTTTCTAGGAGTTTAACAAAATTCCTAACTAAATTTCTTACATTGAAATCTTGAACTCTTGATAATCTTGATACTCATGAGTCTTGTATCTTGATATCTTCGATCTTGAGTTTATCAGTTCTTGAATCTCTATATTGTACAGTCTTCATTCTTTGGTACATGTATATATATATCCCGCATATACACATATATAATATCTAAACAATAATGTTAGTATTTATATTTTATAATCTTATTCTAAGGTTGTTTTCATCAAAACCAACTTCTCAAGGACTAACACAACCTAGTATTTTGGAATTTAATAATGTAACAATTTCGGCTAAGATTATGTATATTTACTTGAAAAATGTTTTCAAAAGAAAGTCATTAAAAATAATATCCCCAGATTTTGTGTAGCAAATGATTGGTTATCGTAAGGTAAAAGTCTGTTCCGTGTGTATGTGCGTGTAGTCTTATTAGATACCCTTTGTTTTCAAATATCCATATTTTGAGTTTCTCATACCAGTCCTATGACAAACCCATAGTTTATTTCCCATTTCCCTTAAACTCTGGGTGCCCTATTTTTTTTTTCCTACTAAGTAGTTAGTTAGCATAGAACATTTTGTGAGAAGCTCGAAGCATTTTGGAGGGAGCATGAAGCTGGAGGGTCCTTAGTAAATAGTCATCTATTTCTATTAATTACACTGTATTTTGTATTAAGTATCTACCAGCACTTGCGAGGATAGATAGTTATAAATATCCTAGCTGGATTAGTACTTACTAGTACTCTAATGGTGCAATTTGGAGTGACTGCATGTACTACTCATGTGCATAATTAAATGTTGAATGCGATATGATATTTTATTTGTTTTGTCTTTTATCTTTATTTTCTTTTACCCTATGATAATCTACCTCTTTGGCACTCGGATTTACGGCACGTGAATACTGCAACAATTCAATATTTAAGCTATAATAATTAATTAACGAACTAAATAGATAATAAAATAATTTTGTAAAATTGTCAGAATCGAGCCACGGGAGTTGCACCATTGGGTCCATGGCGATTTTCTGATCAATTATCATATATAACTTGTCGAAATCCGAGTCATTATGGAAAAGTTATGAGTGAAACAAGAATTCAAAATTAAATGAGCACAAAGGAAAAAAAATACCCATAGGAGTCGACTTTTGTTATGGTCAGATCGACCTATAGGTTGACCCATAGAGAATATAGGTCGACCCGTGTTTCTTCCTAGATTCTATTTCGTCCAGGTACGAGCCCAACACTTTATTTTTGGGCAAATCTTGTGCGCCCGTAGTTGCATCTGACGGTTTCTATTGAGCCTATGACATGGCTGCACCAGATTTAATCTTCAAATCCAATAGCTTGAGGTCACAATATAAATAAGATCCTAGACCTAGCTATTTTTCCCATTCAGATTTTCTCCCAATTGGGTTCATTGCCAGAAGCTGAACCCTAAATAGAAAAATGTTCTAGGGAGAAATTTTTTTGTATAAAAATATTCTACGCCCTAGAAGTTGATCTAAGAAGGCCAAGGATTAGACCTAAGGACCACAGGTGAGTGTTTTGTAATTATTTTAGATTTTTAAGCAATTTGAAATAATAGGATTCCCAATAGTTGTAGTTTTTCTACAATTTTGAGAAATTCTGTATATAAGTTATTTACATTTAGCTTTTAAGTAAATTTCAGAAGTTCTTTTCTGTCTATTTTATTCAGCTATTTTTTTCTGTTATTTACAGTTATTTACATCCATTTATAGTTATTACAGTTATTTACATCTATTTTAGGTTGGAATTTAGTATGTAAATGTTAGTTTCTTTTTATAGAGATTTAATCCCTTTTTACGAGAATAAATTAAAACGAGAAGAATTCACCAATATGGATGATGTGTACGTAAATGTGCATATTTTTACCATCTATATATTCTATTTAAATTAAATAAATGATCATATTGGGTATTTTAACTTGTTTTAACCAAAATCCATATTAATTCCAAATTGACACATATTCATCTTCATACAAGGGAAAAATAGCCATTTTTATGCATATATTAACTTGAGAAATTTTAATTGGAAAATTTCATACTATTTTGTAGGAATTTGATTTCAATTACAATTTCTTTCGCGAAGACATATGCATGCACAAAGAAGAGAAAAAAAAAGACGAAGATAATGTAAAGTGTAGAACATGGAGGACCCCACCTACCCACCTACCTTAATGTACAAATTAGAGGCTAATGCACATGCTTATGGAATTAATGGCTTCATGTATACTTAAATGATGATTAGTAGAAGCTAATGATTACTTGGCCTCCACACTTTCTCAAGGTTTGTTTGGGCTTTTCCCAAATTATGGATTAGGGTTTCATGCTTGTATAAATAACCCCTTATGTTTCATGTAACCTTCCTAAATCTCTCTTAGTTTTAGTTTGGGCTCAAAATAAAATAGCTCTTCTCTCTTCTTTTTCCATGGATACTCAGCCATTTTATTTCAGGTAATTTTTCTTTCTTTTATGCACTGTTAATTCTCTTTTATTTAAATTTTTCTTCTCTTTTTATGTTAGTGGTGCAATTTACATTCATGCAAAGTAGATTAGTTTTAATTCTTGTTAATTAGCTTCTCTTATCCATTAGCTTTTAATTTTTCTTTCTTTTTGCTTTCATATTGCTAGCTACATTTGTTAATCAAATGACAAATATGAGAGGCTAAACCCCTTCAATTTAGGGGTAATGATGCTCTCTAATTATGTAGCTTCAACTATTTGCTAATTCATGCTCACTTTTTATGCTTAATGATGATGATAGAAATGGTTTACAAGTTGTTTTTGCTTTGAATTTGATAGCCTATATTATTGATACCAAATAGGCTATGCTTAAACAATCACTAACACTAATTGCCTCTTCATCAAAATATGATTATGGCAAAAGAAAGTGATTTGAAATTAAAATTTGATGGTCTATATTTCTAATCAATAGTTAATAGGCCATACTTAAAATAGATTTCATTTTCAATTTTCTTTCTCAAGTTTCATGAAAGTTAGCAAGTGCTTTTAGAGATTTGTTATAGTTTGATGGCTTATGTTGGCTAATCAATAGCACAATATGTCATACTTATGATAAGCACATCAATTTAAGCACTAATGACCATAAAAGAGAGATCACGATTTCATGTGTAGAACTGCATGATCTAGAGAGTGGATTTATTCTCTAAAATGTCATTTAACTTTTATATTCGCATCTCTTTTCTTTGAATTAGTTAGCTAATTTTCTAATTCTCTAGTTTAACTTTCACTAGACTTTGGTTAATTTAATTGATTAGAATTTTAAAATCATCATTTCCCTACGAATCGACCCGTATTCGCCACATACTATAAGTGTACGCCTTGCACTTGCGGTTAATTTTATTTAAAATTCGTTTGGCTATTTTCTAACTCGATAGACATTTAACCGTTTGAAAAAAAAATTGATGGCTATAGTGCAAAAATCATCTCGCCTATACACACCTGACAATGGATTAAAGTAGAAAAACACTAAATTTACAGAAATTAGACATAAAACAAGAAAAACTGAATAAAATAGAGATGAACTGAAATAGGCAAATATAAGATATTTGCAAGCATAACTACAACAAGAGGTTATAACTAAAAAGGGAAAATAAAAGAGTACTAGTTGCAAGAACAATTATAACATAGGTTATAAATAGAAAGAAAGAAATAACAAAAGAGGCTTATTTTAAAACTTAGATTAAGTTAATAAGCAAATATAGCAGAAATAACAGAAAAAAGGCTTATTTTAAAGCTTAGATTAAGTTAATAAGCAAATATAGAAGAAATAAAAGAAGAGACTTATTTTACAACTTTGATCTTGGATTAATTTAATAAGCAAATATAGCGAAGAAAGAAATAACAAAAGAGGCATATTTTAAAACTTAAATCTTAAGTTCATAAGCAAATAAGGAAGTAAGGCCCGTACTGGCAACATTCCCTTTCAGATCTAGGACTGATGGTCTAACAATAATAGGTGAGGCTAGGACACTTTTATGCTGATTAGGGTAAATAAGTGGCTAAATAGATAGAGCCTCAAATATGGGGATTTGGGCAAGGGGCGAAAAACTAGAAGATTGTCTGTTAGGACCAGTACCGATAGCATTCTCTTACAGTTCTAGGTCTGATGGTCTCACGATAGTTAGGTGAGGCTTGGAAGCATTCCCTTTTATGTCTAGGACTGATGGTCTCACAACAGTTAGGTGAGGCCGGGCATGCTTATGCTGATTAGGGTAAATAAAAGGTCAAATAGGGGGCGACGGTTAGTGTGTACCGACGATGGCTGAGCGTGCGACATCGATTAAGTTAAATAATTCGCTACTATGTCCTAAGCACTAAAGAGATGTATTTTGCTGTGACCAACATGATTGGTTCACAATGGAACAATAGGGATAGATTAGGCCAATTAACTGGTAGAATTAAGATTTCAGCCTAATCAAGTTAGCAGCTGAGATAGGATTAAGGTTTTCAGCCTAATCACAACAGTTTAAGACAAGTGCAAACAATCAAGGCAAATAGTCAAACAGAATCCGAAATAGTATTTTACCCCAGTATTATCCTTTCTGCATTTTTCTTTTAAACTAGAACTATTGCTTAGTCTATTTTTTTTCTTGCTTAGAAATGCTAGTAATTACTTTCACTCACCAGACTTATTGTCGGACCCACTCCTCTGTTTCCCCTTTTTCCCGCTAACAGGCTAGCAGAGTTTAGTAGATTCAGGTTGCTTGGAGATTCATTCCTAGAATTCTCTCATTTTAGGATGAGTTTTCCTGCTTTTCACCTTTTTTATTTGGCTTATGATGGACTTGCACTTATGAGAGGGATTACTATTAATATTGTTACTTTTGTACTCTGATTATATGAGTTTAAGATGTATTTTCATGAGACATGAGATATTTTAAGTTTTTGAGACATGCTATGTTTTTTAACTTATTTTGAAATGAAGTTCAATTTTGAATGATAAATTATTATTTAAATTTTCCGCTATTTTTACTTATCTTTCTTGTGAATCTTAGTCTCTGTAATGCTTTAGTTATACCTGTAATGCACCACAATCTTTAATGTGCCCTTTTTGGGTATATTAAGGTGCGTGGGGTGTTTCACTTGGTATCGGAGTCTACGGTTACAGGAATCCTAAAAACTTGTTTTAAAAGTAAAGTTTTTTCAAAAGGTAACATATCTTCAAACCAAAAGTAGTTTTCAGAAAGAAACTCTTATAGTAGAAATAGTTTTCGAGTATAAAAGAATTTTTATAAAAATCCCCTCAAAGTCTAGTTTAACCTTCTTTTGATTCTTTCAAGCCTAAATTTTCTTTTCTTTGCATAGTATGGCGGACGTCCCAAATCTTCCAAAGGGTGTCTAAGTCCCTACCTGGTTCCGTAGATACCTCCAAGCTATGACACCAGAGGTGCAAGGGCAAGCGGCCAATGCAGCACCAGTGGGTGGAGACCCCATTAATCTACCTACAGCAGCCAATTTTTCTAAGCTATGCATCTATTCGCTAGTCCATGAGGCAAGATGTTTTCTGCAATTGAGGATTTCATAGAGGCACGAACTTGGTTGAGGAATATGGAGAAGATATTTGGGCTGTTAGGATTGGAGGACTAATAGACAGTTCAGCTTGGATCTTGGCAACTGAAAGGGGAAGCTTCTTACTGGTGGAACATTATAGAGATAGAGGGTAGAGACGTTGGTTAGTTGGATTTCGGAAAGGTTTTGAGAGAAAGTTATTGTCGCAAGCTGAGGAAAGCATGCAGTTGGAGAAGTTCATTAGTCTAAAGCAAGCGAGTCTTTCGGTGAAAGAGTATATAAATCAGTTTAATGAGTTACCACAGTTCGGGATGGAGTATGTTAATACACCGCATAAGAGGGCCACCATGTTTGCTAAGGATTTGAACCAGCCCCTCTAAGGGTTGGCATTGACGCATGTACCTATGGGAGCAACGTATGAGTCACTAGTGGAAATGGCTCTCATGTCAGATGTTGGTAAGAAAGAAGAGGTTAAAGAGGTTTCTAAATCAAAAGACTCTAAGAAGCAGTGGTGGAAGAGTAAGAAGGACAAGAAGAAAGGAGGTGGACCTCAAAAGGGACAGATCACGAAAGGCGAGAAATTTCAAAGTTGTGGATTGGTTGGGCATTTCACTAAGGACTCTAAGAAGGATACGATGAAGGGGAAGTGTTATAACTGTGCAGCCTGGACACCTTATAGAGCGTGTCCTTATAAGACGGGGTGAGTAGGCACACCTACGGTGCAAGTATAGGCTTTGGATGCAGCACCTTCTAGTAGTCGATCATATCGAGGTAGAAAAGTCTCTATAGAAGGCTTGATCTCTATTTTAGATTTTCCTATTCGAACTCTTCTTTACTCTGGAGCATCGCATTTTTTAATTTCTAGTTCCTTGGTTGATTGTTTGCACTTAGATATATGTCTAGTTGTAGACCCTATAGTTGTCTCAAACCCCTTAGGACCATTATAAATAGTTTTGGGTCTACACAAAATTATTTTTCAAAATTTTCTGCCACTAACAACCATGGACCTATAAAAACAAATAGGTCACATAAATCTTTTCCCGTGTAGGTGTGGTGGCGAGCTAAGGAACAACAATAGTGTTCTCTGGATTTTTGGCTGTTCCAGAAACACAACGGACGACGAAGCAAAGTTCCTTAGCCTAGTATAAAGGTGACAGAATCACAACGGACAACAATGAAAAATATCGTAAAGGTAAAACAGGTAAAGGCATATTTATTTGTACGATATATTAAATGTGATAATCTGCACCGTATTCTGAATTAAAATCAGCCAATATTGAGATGATGAAAAGATGATGATTTTGACTCTGACTTATTCAAAATAGTTGGCCAATTATATTCTTATGCCAAAAACACTATAAAATTCTCTAGATTCTTTGAATTAATTCTTATACATCAGTTTGGATTAAAAATAGTGTTTTGTTGAATGATGATACATTTGGTTATAATACGGCTAACTCTTTATTCATGGTTTTCGATTATTTACACGGCTTCAATTCAATTTCAAAAGAATGTCATTTAAATTGTTGTTAAAATTGAATTTGAAATTTTTGGTGCACACTTCATGTGTTGGTCTATAAAATTCAATTGATGATAATTTTTGAGTGAAAGAGAAATTCAGATGCAGATTACACTGGTAATCTAGTTGATAGAAAAATTACTAGTGAAACGTGATTTTTGTTGAGACATTTAGTAACTGCATCGTTTTTCAAAGAAAATATCTGCATATTCTTCATTTCAAATAATTTTCAAATATCATAAAATTTTCTTTTAAAACCCCCTGGAGAAAATCATTTTTGACCATATTTTCAGATTAGTCATTTTGACAAATTAATTTCATAATTATTTTTGAATTTGATTTTAAATGACTATTTTGATTAATCTAACTCCCTAGTGTTTATCGAAAAGAAAAATAGTGATTGAAAAAGTGATGAGTGTTAATATTGATCATATATTATGACTCGAGACGGTATAATTAGTAAATTTCTTTAGAAATTTAAACAAGAGTTATAAAAATTTTTGTTGGTAAAATTCCATGACCATCTCTATATCTATCATATTTCTAACGACCATCACTCATCAAAATTCTATATAGTTTGTCGATATGTGGTACTTTAAACAGGAATCGTTCGATTTTCATTTTTCACATTTTTTTTGGAAAAAAAAGGGGTAATAATAATAATAATAAATACCAAAGTATTCACTCTCATTTAAAAGTCCTCACGGTTATGCATGGGTGAATTACTTGGAATTTGTTATGTGCTTCCATGCTCATTTAAAAGTCCTCACGGTTATGCATGTATGGAACGCATATCAAAAGTTGATTTTTTTTAAAATAAACAAGTTGATTCTAATCCCATTTAAAAGTCCTCACGGTTATGCGTGGTTAGAAGATACTTGAATTCATTTTTTTAAAAAAAAAAATTGGAATACTACTAATCTCATTTAAAAGTCCTAACGGTTATGCATGATTAGTAGATATTCAAATTCCTGATATAAATATACCACAAATAGACACAACTGTATGGTTTTATATGATGACATCATTTCCATCATTCTAAAAGTGGAATATGTGCCTAACAAAACATTTATGATTTTTGTTTGACTTTTTATCGAAATTTAATATTTATATTCAATTGAGTTTTAATGTTGGATTGATATCGATTACTTTATCTCTATTTTCTCTAATACTATTATTCTTTTGCTGATAACAAAAGGGGGAGAGAAAAGTTGAGATTTTGTTAAATAAAATCAAGCAAAGGTCAAATAATTTTCCATTTGCATCTAGGCTCATTTGCATATTATTTAATTGTATGCATATTTGTAGGGGGAGCTTTGTGTAGAGAGGAAGCATTTAAATAGGGGGAGCAATTAGGATATATCTATAATCAAATACATTTAACATATTCAAAATCTTAAATATATGTTTGTTATCATCAAAAGGGGGAGATTGTTGAATATGCGCTTATATGATTTTTGTTTGATGATAATAAACATATATACATTCGTTTAAATGTATTTGATAATATACTATTTTATTTTTCAGAGATTAAATAAATATTTGCTGAATAAAATAAATAACACGGAATTTGAATTCAAACGAATATTTTATTCAAACAAATATTTGTTACAATTTTGATAGTACAAATTCAAGCTCTCACTATACATATACATTTTTAATTACATCACAATTCAGTTTACATTAATAACCTCACTACATAACACTCACACTAGTATTTTGTCTTCAACTGCATTCCAGTTAGAATCTAGCATCTGAGCAATCTGCAAAAATATTCACTAACGCAGTAAAATTGAAAAAGAAATATTTTTGCAATATAAAATAAAATATGGTTTTTGAAAATAGTTTTTGCCTCAGTTATTTGGGTTGTTCGTCATCATTCATATTTGAATTCGTCATACACGAACAACTTGTGACATACACAGTGTATCACTGTATATGCCACAAGGCCGTGCACACCGATATACACTTGATAATGCTACAGGGACAGGTGAGCACAAGGTCAAACCCAAATATACAGACAGGTTCAACACTGTATATGCCACAAGGCTGTGCACACCGATATACACTTGATAATGCTACAGGTACAGGTGAGCACAAGGTCAAACCCAAATATACAGACAGGTTCAACTCAGGTGCAATATATTCAAAATCTCGTCAGCAGCACAAGGTCAAACCCGAGTTTTTTTTTTGAAACTGGATTCAACTCAAGAAAAATTTCGAAAATCAACAAGAAATGGCCAAGAACTCAACAATGTCTGGACAACATAAATAAACAGTGCAAGCATGAAGTATGCACAGCAAATAATGTACACCAGTGAACAAGTATGGCAGCAGGCAAGTGCACAACTTCAACAGTCTCAAGGCTACAACACCAAGTATACATGAATACAATTACAGGTACAAGTCCAAATACAACGGTGTGTAGCAACAGTCACATGTGAACATGTCACAGTGAAAGACCAATACTACAAATGTGCAAAGGCTCAAACCAAAAGTGCACAAGTAACATGACAGTAGACCAGAGTAATACACGATGCACCAGTCCAAACATTTATCAGAGTGGCGCAGCGGATGCTTATAAAATATTCAATTCAGATCACAGAATAGCAGCACAGATATCGCAGAATATAAATAACAGAAAAAACAGAACAACACAGAATTTACCCAGCTTCGGCAAAACCCTGTCTACGTGCTGCCCCCAAGGTTTCTACTAGAAATTAGATAGTCCTCGCTTACACACGTAAACTCGCTATACCCGCTATTGACTAATCTAACTCTACGCTCAAAACCTTGCCACAACTCAACCACCGAGTTGCGAATTCTCAAGCTACGCCACGTAGCTTGTCCCCTAGTCACACGACTAGAAATTTAAAACGGTTTAAAAAGAAAATACAAATTAAAAGCAAATTAAAAATAAAACCCTATTTATAAATTAAAAGCCCTTAATAAAATAGAAGTCGTTTTAGAGGAATAAGGCCGGCCCTCTTTAGTAATTCAACCCGTCTCTTTTCATTTGCTCGTTCGTTCATATGAAGAGGGCGGCCGTTCCTCTGTCTCAATTAGGGCTTCTTTCATGCGATCCAATTTAGGGCTTTCGAAGAGCCGTTATTACTTCGATCGAATTAGTGATTGTTCGAGAGTTGCCTTGCTCGATCGATTTCTCGTTGTTGCTTATTTCGGTTGCTTCGAGTTGATGGAGTTCGACTTCGATTCGGTATGTGATTTTCTTTTATGCTATGCTGTTATGCTTGATTGAACTCCATGAATGAAATTGCCGATGATGATTTCTTTATATAGGGTTTGTAACCCTAGATTTGCGTTCGTACGAATATATTTGAATTTGTCAAATTATTTGCTCTGGCCATTCGATTATACTTGGATGCTCGTGATTTTTCCTTGACTAATTCATTTGTGTAAATACTCGATTGCTTGATTGACACGGCTTTAAAAATTGTGATGAGCACGGCTTTAATTTGACTTTGTCATATTCGATAATACTGCTGCTGTTGAAATTTTATTTCATGATTTTCTCTGGTTGACTTCGACTTGGATTTTGTGATCCATTGTTTTCTCGATGGAGAGTCTGATACATACCTTTTATATTTTCATTGCTTGTCTGATTCATCATGCATCAGTTTGTACTTACTCGCTTGAGTTTCACTGCCATACTTGGTTCGAATTTATTTGCATTCATTGATCAGTACTTCTTTGCTACTGCATACTTGATAGCAAATTTGATGTGTGGTCAGACCTTAACTTCACTTGTGCATTGTTAAGTAGTTTGTAGTTGCTGTGTTCCATGAACATGCTTCACTGCATTATTATTGATTTGTTCAAATGAAGTTGGTGAACATTTATGGTTGCACTTCAGTCATCCCTTCTGTTTGCTTTGGCTTCATTGACCTCGGCTAGATCACTTGTTGGAATTTATGTGTATTGATTTACTGTTGAGTTGTATCTTCTTGTAGTTGTTGAGCTTTGATGCATATTGCAACTTAGACATTGTTTCATCTGACTTCGGTCTTGATACTTGGCTTTCATGGCATTGAATCTGAACTGTTCGTTTTATATTTTGCTTATACTGCCGCATATCACTGCATAGACTTGTTTATTGTTTTTGTTCATCCATGTGTATTGACTGCAGCTCCATGATATTTTTGGTTCATCGTATCTGTTTCACTTAGTCCCTGATCTTTGTTGCCTCTGAGTTTGAGCATTTGCACATTTGTAGTATTGGTCTTTCACTGTGACATGTTCACTTGTGACTGTTGCTACACACTGTTGTATTTGGACTTGTACCTGTAATTGTATTCATGTATACTTGGTGTTGTAGCCTTGAGACTGTTGAAGTTGTGCACTTGCCTGCTGCCATACTTGTTCACTGGTGTACATTATTTGCTGCGCATACTTCATGCTTGCACTGTTTATTTATGTTGTCCAGACATTGTTGAGTTCTTGGCCATTTCTTGTTTATTTTTGAAATTTTACTTGAGTTGAATCCAGTTTCAAAAAAAAACTCGGGTTTGACCTTGTGCTGCTGACGAGATTTTGAATATATTGCACCTGAGTTGAACCTGTCTGTATATTTGGGCTTGACCTTGTGCTCACCTGTCCCTGTAGCATTATCAAGTGTATATCGGTGTGCACGGCCTTGTGGCATATACAGTGATACACTGTGTATGTCACAAGTTGTTCGTGTATGACGAATTCAAATATGAATGATGACGAACAACCCAAATAACTGAGCCAAAAATTATTTTCAAAAACCATATTTTATTTTATATTGCAAAAATATTTCTTTTTCAATTTTACTGCGTTAGTGAATATTTTTGCAGATTGCTCAGATGCTGGATTCTAACTGGAATGCAGTTGAAGACAAAATACGAGTGTGAGTGTTATGTAGTGAGGTTATTAATGTAAACTGAATTGTGATGTAATTGTGATGTAATCAAAAATGTATATGTATAGTGAGAGCTTGAATTTGTACTATCGAAATTGTAATAAATATTTGTTTGAATAAAATATTCGTTTGAATTCAAATTCCGTGTTATTTATTTTATTCAGCAAATATTTATTTAATCTGTGAAAAATAAAATAGTATATTATCAAATACATTTAAACGAATGTATATATGTTTATTATCATCAAATAAAAATCATATAAGCGCATATTCAACAGACATGGTGCTGTTAATTTTCAAGTTTCAAATTTATAACAGAAGTGTCTATTCGTCGTATCCTTTCATGAACAGATATGGCTGTTGATCTCCATAAATACCAGTAAGTTCTAAACAAATTTTTACCAAATTTTCGTTCATTTTCGCTCCTCTTCATCTTCCACATTTATTCTAAAGAATCCCAAACCATACTCTGCCAAAATACCAAGTGAGTCGAACTTGATTATTTCTTGTTTGATTCTCTGCCACTCTCTTCATAAGATCTCAGTGCTATTCAGAATTATAGGATTATTTGTAAATCAAACTATTGAGTAAAAGATGCAGTTGAGCCTTAAAATCAATTGCGTGTGATTGTTGCCCTGGAAAACAATTAGGTGATCTTTTGGCCTGGTAAATCAAGAGCGTTTCCCGGGAACTGAATACAGGAGGGTGTACCTCGTGGCCTTGAAATCGAGGGTGTAATCTGAGAGATTATTTTGAAAACAAATCCGTACAATTATGCGGGACTAGATGTAGGGTAACTCCAAAGTAGTATAAAATCATAATGTGTTCTTTCCTTTACTGCTTTTATTTATTATTTGCATCTGTGTATGATTCTATGATTATATCTGTGTCTGTATATTGCATTTGTTGGTGATCAAATTGCTTAAGTTTCAAAAAGATTGAGTAAATCCACAAAACACTATTCGGCCCCCTCCTCTAGTGTTATTCTAGCCTTAAGATCCGTAATCCGCATTTCTAACAACTTTTGGTGTAAGGAGGTGCATCTCTTGGGGAATGTAGTCTCAAGAGAGGGTTTAGCTATGGATCCCGTTAAGATAGTAGTAGTACAGGATTGGAAGGCCCCCGAGAATGCTACCGAAGTTAGAAACTTCATAGGTTTGGCTAGTTATTATAGGAAGAGTGTAACCCTTAGTCCAATGTTCATGGAGTGGAAATGCCTAGAGTTTATTTCCACCTTCGATTTCAAGCCTTCTATGGACATTACCCTTGGATTATTGGCAGCACTTGAAGTTAAGCCTACCTTATAGATCATATTGGCTCGACGTAATGTGAAGATTCAGATTTATGTCTATTTTGGATAGGATTAGCAGAGGAGACGTCTCTAGTCATCTCCAACACTATTCCATCGATAATAAAGGGTGGCTAAGGAGAGATGGAAGACTTCGTGTACCTCGCACTGGTGATTTGATGAGAGCAGTTCTAGCAGCACACCTTTCTTGGATGACTATTCATCCTGGTAGTGATAAGATGTATAGGGACATTAAGATAGTGTTTTATTGGAGTTTCATGAAGGATGTAGCAAAGTTTGTGGCTATGTTTCTTGTGTGCCAAAGAGTTAAGAGGGAGTAGCAGAGGCCTGGTGCATTGCTTAAACTATTGGATGTACCTTGAATGGAAGTGGGATAGCGTTTCGATGGACTTCGTAGATGGTTTACCCCGATCTAGCAAGGGGAATACCGGTATTTGGGCGATTGTAGATCATTTGACTAAGAGCGCCCACTTCGTTCTGGTCAAAAGTAAAAGGACAATACCTTATTTGTCATCCATATACATTCGTGAGATAGTCCGACTTCATGGAGTTCCCTCTAGGATAGCGAGCGACAGAGACCCTATCTTTACTAGCGAGTTTTGGAGGAGCTTGCAAGAGGCTTTAGGTACACATCTTAGATTGAGTACAGTCAATGACCCTCAAACGGATGGCCAAACGGAGAGAGTTAACAGAGTTCTTAAGGATTTGTTGAGGACGTCCATCCTTGATTTTAGAGGAACTTGGAAGTAGCACCTTCCTTTAGTGAAATTTGCTTATAACAATAGTTTTCAGGCTAGCATCGGGATAGCTCCTTCTGAAGCTCTTTATGGAAGATCTTGCAATTCGCCTTCATTTTGGTTGGAGTCTACAAAAAGATTGCAACATGGTCCCGACATGGGTAGAGAGACTTTGGAAGAGATTGATTTGATTAGAAGAAGAACGAAGACGACCCAAGATAGACAGAAATTCTATGCAGATAAGCGGAGAAGGGATATCTAGTTTGAGGTAAGAGATTTGATTTTCATTAAGGTATCGCTGCTATGGAAAGGTTGTAAGGTTTGGATCAAGTGGGAAACTTTCTCCCAGATTCATAGGACCATTCCCTATTATAGAAAGTGTAGGGAAGATGGCATATCAGAAAAGCTACTAGAGAGGCTCATGGGAGTTCATGATGTTTTTCATGTTTCACACTTGAGAAAGTGCTTACATGATTCAGCAGAGGTAGTGGATCCTATCCAACTTGAGGAAGTTGAAGTGGTAAGAGAAGCATCGATTCGTTAAATTCTTACCAAGATCGTTGGACATGATATCAAGAATCTTAGGAATAAGGAAGTCCCTTTGGTTAAGGTGAAGTTGGGAGATAGTATTGAGGATGCTACATGGGAGGCTGAGGAGAAAATATGTACCTCTTATCGCATCTCTTCGATGGTACATTTTTAATTTCCTATTTCAATCTATAGCTTTGAATAGGTTCTTTCCTTTAGTATCCTTTAAGAGGGTAGATCTTAGGATTTAACCTATGGATGGTAGGACTGAATGTGAACATGTTACTAGAACATGTTATGTATGTTGGACGCTAGTGGTTGCAAGTGTTTTCTAGTGGATGCCAATGGACACATATACATACACTAGGCACTATTATCTCTTAGGGATCAGCCTAACTAGGTCACTAAAGCATATGCATATGGATGTGTGTGCACTTGCATTTTTATTTCCATGGTTGTTATAATGAGTGATTATCATATGATTGTTGCATTTGGGTGATGATTGTAGCACGCATGTAGAACTATTAGTTATCATTAGGAAATTTGCATTTATTCGGATATATGGCATGGACATGATTGCATAAAAGGAGATTGACTGAATCAGTATACCACCTATTCTTGTGCATTAGTTAGGAACATTGACACTATACTATTGCATATATCATAAATTGCATTAGAAAGCTCAAGGACAATGGATGTAATGGACGATGGTTGGATATATGGTTGTAAAATTTCGATGAAAATTTTCATTTCATTCTTCTGTCCTTGGAGATATCTGGGGACGAAAGCGTTAAAGGAGGGCAGAATGTAACAACCCAAAATTTAAGCTATAATAATTAATTAACGAATTAGCTAAATAATAACATAAGTTTGTGAAATTTTCAGAATCGAGCTACGGGAGTTGTACCATTGGGTCCATGGCGATTTTCTGATCAATTTCCTTATATAACTTGTTGAAATCCAAGTCAGTATGGAGAAGTTATGAGTGAAACAAGAATTCGGAATTAAATAAGCAAAAACGAAGAAAAAAAGACCCATAGTGGTCGACCTTTGTTAAGGTCAGGTCGACCTATAGGTCAGCCCTCAGAGAAAATAGGTCGACCCGCATATATCTTAGGTCGACCCGCATTTCTTTCTGGATGCTATTTCGTCCAGGAATGAGTCGAACATTACATTTTTGATTTTTGGGAAAATCTTGTGCATTCGTATATACATTTGACGGTTCTTAGTGAGCCTATGATGTGGTTGCACCGGATTAAATCTTCAAATCTGACGGTCTGAGATCCCTAAGTCACACTACAAATAAGACCCTAGACCTAGCTATTTTTCTCACCCAGATTTTCTCTCCCAATTGGGTTCATTGCCAGAGGCTGAACCCTAAATAGAAAAAATTTCTAGGGAGGAAATCTTTTTGGTAAAAATATTCTACGCCCTAGAAGTGGACCTAGGAATGCTAAGGATTAGAGCTAAGGACCATAGGTGAGTGTTTTGTAATTAATTTAGATTTTTAATTAATTTAAAATAATAGGATTCCCAATAGTTGTAGTTTTTCTACAATTTTGAGACAGTTTTTATATAAGTTATTTACAGTTAGTTTTTAAATAAATTTCAGAAGTTCTTTTCAGTTTATTTTATTCAGCTATATTATTCAACTATTTTATTTAGTTATTTACAATTATTTATAGTTACTTACTGCTATCTACAATTATATAGAGTTATTTACATCTGTTTTAAGTTGGAATTTAGTCTGTAAATGTAAGTTTCTTTTTATAGAGATTTAATCCTTTTTTAAAAGAATAAATTAAAAGAGAAGAATTTGCCAATAGGGATCAAAACAGAAAAACACTAAATTTACAAAAATCAGATGTAAATAAGAAAAACAGAAAATAAATAAGATGGACAGAAATAGGAAAATTTAAGAAATTTGCAAGCATAACTATAACAAGAGGTTATAACTAAAAAGAGAAAATAGAAGAGTAATAGTTGCAAGAACAATTAGAACATAGTTTATAAATAGAAAGAAAGAAATAACAAAAGAGGCTTATTTTAAAACTTAGATTATGTTATAAGCTAATATAGCAGAAATAACAGAAGAGGCTTATTTTAAAACGCAGATTAAGTTAATAAGCAAATATAGCAGAAATAACAGAAGAGGCTTATTTTAAAACTCAGATCTTGGATTAATTTTATAAGCAAGCATAGCAAAGAAAGAAAGAAATAACAAAAGAGGCTTATTGTAAAACATAGATCTTAAGTTAATAAGATGATATAGAAGTAGGATACATACCGGTAGCATTCCCTTTCAGATCTAGGACTGATGGTCTCACAATAGTAGATGAGGCTGGTACATGCTTGTGCTGATTAGAGTAAATAATTGGCCAAATAGATAGATGCTTAAATCTGGGGATTTGGGTAAGGGGCGCAAAACTAGAAGATTGTTTGTTAAGACCAATACCGGCAGCATTCCCTTTCAAGTCTAATGGTCCCATAACAGTTAGGTGAGGCTGGGCTGCATTCCCTTTCAGGTTCTAGGACTGGTGGTCTCACAACAATTAAGTGAGGACGGGCATGCTTATGTTGGTTAGGGTAAATAAGAGGTCAAATAGGAGGCTACAGCTAGTGTGTACCGACGATGATAGAGCTCGCGGCATCGATTAAGTTAAATAATTCGCTACTACGTCCTAAGCGCTAAAGAGGTGTCTTTTGTTGTGACCAACATGATTGGTTCACAGTGGCACAATATGGATAGAATAGGCCGATTAACGGGTAGAATTAGGATTTCAGCCTAATCAAGTAAAGCAGTTGAGATAGGATTAAGGTTTTCAGCCTAATCACAGCAGTTTAAGACAAGTGAAAACAATCAAACAATCAAAGAAAATAGTCAAACAGAATCAGAAACAGTATTTTACCCCAGTTTTATCCTTTCTGCTTTTTCTTTTTAAACTAGAACTATTGCTTAGTCTATTATCTTTATCTTGCTTAGAAAATCTAGTAATCACTTTAACTCACCAGACTTATTGTCTAACCCACTCCTCTAATTTCCCTTTTTCCCGCTACTAGGCCAGCAGAGTTGAGTAGATTCAGGTTGCTTGGAGATTCACTCCCGGAGTTCTCTCATTTTAGATGGTTTTTTCTGCATTTTATCTTTTTTATACGATGGACTTGCACTTGTGATAGGGATTACTATAATTATTGTTAATTTTGTACTTTGATTATACGAGGATGAGATGTATTTTCATAAGACATGAGAGATTTTAAGTTTTTGAGACATGCTATGTTTTTTATGACTTATTTTAAAATGAAGTTTAATTTTGAATGACAAATTATTATTTAAATTTTCCGCTATTGTTGCTTATCTATCTTGTGAATCTTAGTCTCTATAATGCTTTAGCTATACTTCTAATGCACCACAATCTTTAGTGCGCCCTTTTTGTACATATATTTAAAATGTAAATAAAGTATATGTTTTGTACTTTATAATGAAGGGATTATTTTAAAGAAATAGTTTATATGAATTTGATATTAATTATATTATTAAATATTTGTTTATCAAAAGAATTGAGATTTTTAATCTTAATAATTATTTAAAATCCTATGAAATTCTAGAAATTATGAAGTGATTCTAATTAATATCTTATGGGATTTCAAAGCATATTTATGGGTATTTGAATATAGTCAATAATTTTGAAAATATGTATTGTGGATTTGAAATAAAAAAGGAAATATATTACTATTATATTTTATAAAAAGAAATGCTTTGGAATAAATTAATATAATTTTCCTATAAATAGTATTTCTTTACTATCTGAACTGTGTGCTTGTGTGTATATAATTCTATGTAACGAGACATTAGAATAAATAGAGCTATACTACTATTTGGGATGAGGCATTTGGTAATATTTCTTTAGTTATTCTTTGGACTTCTTATATAGATAATATTATGTGAGTGGAATTTATGAGCATTGAGTAAATGCTCGAGCAATGATGGGTGGCATGGGATGTCCGAGCCGATACTTGTTTGATTACTCTCTTTAAGTAGATGTCACTTGACATGATCAAGTCTACATTGTATTATACTTATGGTGTTGTGAACTAAGAGTGGGTCGATTGCGAGCCATAAGTATGTCTATCTATTATGTGTATTCCTATTGTACGATGTGGAGTAAACCAAATATGTTAGTATCCATCTTAGCGGCCTGACTGCGAGGTTGCTTCCGGAATCCACGACACACCTTTGTGATATATATATATATGGTTGAAAGCCATTGCCCCATGATGCTTAGGCCAGCAGTGAGTTACCATTAGGATACATGTAGGGTCACGACCATTGTATAGCGCTATCTTACATTTTATTAATACTGGGTCACGATAGCCACTGAGATAAGCAAAGACCGTAGGAGTAGCACTGAGAGCATGTGAGGTAGGCTCCTAGAGCAGGCTGAGAGATGTCGATCTACTGTTTGGTTATTATTGATATAGACATAACTTATTCACCTATACGAGATCATTATAGATACAGTTGAGAGCCGATTGGATCATTTGCTGAGACCGATGACAAATAGTTATTTATGATGCTGAGAGCGTATGGGACGGAGAGCCCAGATGACTACCTATGATTCTAAGAGTTGAGTGGGTTAGTAGAGGTCTAAGAGATTATATGGTTCCTCTTTTGGCTGAGGGTCAAGTCGATTACTATGAGGTTTAAAGTTTAGATGATTATTATGAGATTATAGATCTCTTTGATTATTTAGTGGAAGATATGTGCCCTTGTAGTTGTGTAGCCCTATAAAAATTGATTATGTTGCTATCAAGGATAGCTAGAGATGGTGAGGGCAAGGATTTGGACTTTGTACTTATGGTTTATGTGGCCTTCTGAGAGATGACCATGGCTGCCCAGTGTATGCCATATTTGTATGTCATGCAAGTTTTTCATGTGCTTTATTATATCTTGAGTATAACGGACCCTGGGTATGTCTACTTTATGATTATCTGAGAGACAATCATGGGCACTGAGGAGAGAATTCCTATATAGTTAGTTATCTTATACTTTGTGATGTTTGGATACATGGAATGTTTCACTTATTTTACAATATACATTTAGTATTTAGTATGACATGACTTTCATATAGGTGATACTACTTGTCTATAGTTTAGTGATGTCATGTTATATTTTCTATATTTTGACTACCGCATTTTAGACATGTCTGACCCATGTGTTTATTTCTTTGTGTCTATACCGAATACGAATAGGTAGGTTGATTATTTGGTTTTGAAAATTCGTATTGGTACCAGCCTAATAGAATTTTCACAAATGTGAACTCAATACCACCTAATTCTCTGTATTATTGGATAAAATTACATGGTAATACTCTTTGATCATATGGGTATAGAGGTGGGGTGTTATAATAAACTACCCAATCAAGGCACAACCTAGACAAAATAGCTACAGTGTCATACAATCACCAACATATCACAAAACATACTAATAAGTATAGTTTTCCACTAATAGATATCTATTTTACAATTAAAAATTCAATTAGTCAAATTAAAAAACCATACAAACATGCCTTTTCTAATAGTTTCCAAACTCAGCAAAACATGTGCCACATTATTCAATATTTCATTATGAGTCCAACAGAAGAAACCGCACCTGAATCTGAGTTTGTATGCACAAGATATTTTCAAGTTATAAGAATTTTTCTTATTTTATCTAATTTAATAATTTAAACTAACACAAGGGAAAATGTAATTTACCACCTCATGTTCCTCCCTATTATGATGCGGCGTCATTTAAGAACCCATAAATTTTGATCACTAAAGCCCACCGTGAACACATCAATTAACGTCTCGACCTCGATTATGCCACGCTGACCATCCCCCTCACCAAGGACCGATGCCATAGCCAAACACGCAGCCGCCACCGCCATCGTTAAACCCTCGTTCAATTTTTTCGATCATCTCAGCGAACATCTCCCCGAAAGAACTGCAAAGATGAGCTTTGCTCTTCATCGTCAACACAAATGTACCATCCCCATCACACATTATCTCTGTTTGTTGACCAGCAAATCAGATGGCTAAGATTTATTTATGAATTTGTTTCCACCATGAATGTCCAACGATATATAATTCCATAGGGTTTGGACACTTTGCGCATTAATAACTTTTTCGTTAATTTGTGAATCACCATTACTAGGTGGTTAAGAAAATTTTGAGATTAGGATATAAAAATGAAGATAGAGGTGATGGCTAGGGTTATGTAGCATCACTTATATAGTTATTAAGCTAGGCGATGGGTTATTTATCTGGTTTGTCTTGAAACCACTGTATATGCTATTTAAACACCATAATGTCTCTATTTCACAAAACATAACTCCAAATACAGCATACCTATATATTAAACTGATTATCTCAAAAAGACCTTCGCATCAGATATAAACACGATACCCAATTCACCCTTTTATTAGAAATCACTTTTGATTACTTTAATATTTTGTAGTGTCAATTTAAGGGTCGTTATATTCCCCCCTTGTCATAATTTCTCATACAATCATCGACTAAATCAATAAAGTCTCTTCATGGGTAAGTCTCTTCATAGGTTTAATCACAAAATACACTAAAGTATATTAATGAAAATCAAACATATTTAATTGTAGTACATGACATCTGAATAACACAATCAATCATGAAAGTCAACAATTCATTTGCAATAATAAATTCAACATAAATACTATAGCAACACCCTGAATTCCTTATTCATGCATCCAAACTATTGAAAATAACTACAGCACACCATTAGTAAAGTGTGAAACTATTTCAACCAAGATCAACTCTATACACAAGTCACAACATGCATCTAAGCAATTCAAATGCAATCACCCATAGGAAAATACACTACAAAATTTTGGTTAGTCCAAACATGCATGCATAATAAGAACATGCATAATTCGATAAACAATCATAGCTCGTTCAAGTAAACCATGGACACACCTAAAAATGGTAATCATCAAATCATCATACTAACAAATAACACATGTATGAAAATCCCTACGTTGATTACCCTTCCACTACAATATGTATATCTTCCAACCTATCGATGGACTTCCTCATAGTCTCATCCTTATAATAATCAGTGGATCATCTCATGCCTACACATTCCCACATGATATATGTGCTCAGTTATAACTACCTCCTTCAAATAATGCTACACTTGCATCAATCCTTGATTTTCTGGTCCCTCACATATGTTTAGAAAATATAAACTATCCAAGGCGAGTTAGACCATTACCAAGTCTTCACATCATATTAGCCATTACCAAGGTCTTACCTTGCCATGGATCATCATTGAAGTCCCACTTCACCATGATCCTCACTAAAGCCTCACTCCACCATAATAATCATTAAACTCTTACTTCACCATGACAAGTACTGAAGTCTCACTTCGGTATGATCGTCTTTAGAGTCTTACTCGGTTATGACTTTCTCAAAGTCCCCTTCATCATGACCATTATAGAAGCTTCGCTTCACTATGACCTTCCAAAAGTCTTACATCACCATAATCAATACAAAAGCTTCGCTTCACTGCTATTTTCCCAAAGTCTTGTTCCATAATGGCCTTTCCAAGTTTTTTCGGATAAACGATAACTCTTTCAACGACCTCCCAGGCCGACTATACCTTATTTCATAATTTTTTCAGTGTTCATTCGAATACCTATCCCATAATTGATGCCCTTCCTAGGCAGATAAGACCATCTTAAGGTCTAGGGTACACAGATGAGCGTCCTCACAAACTCTTGCCCCATGAAATCACTTGCATCCATAATTATCAATGATCCCTCCAATATCTAACTTGATCTAGGATATCTCATGCCTTGCCACATCACTTCACTTTGTCGAACGTTCTTCTTCAGACTGCTCTAGACTTATACATTCACTTCCCACTTGAGGAACTCGATCAAACGTGTAAGTACCCATATTTTACCTATCGGAGGATCATATTTTTAAATTCATATGAGGTCATATGACTCTATAACTTTGGGAAATGCCTATTAGTGATGTTTTCTGTATTTAGAATTTTTTTGGATGATTTTATCCCAAAAAACTTACAAAGGCTATAACTTTTGATGGAAACCAAATTAGCATCTAAGTCCACTTTCACTGGAAATGTATGATTGTTTCCTTTTTGTAGAGTGGTCATAATAGCTAGTTGGACTTTTTAGCTAAGAGATATGGTTGTTTGAAGATTGTCGGTTTTCGAACAGCTTAATGGGTAATTAGTGAGTTTGGGGGCAAGCCCACTAAGCCATTTCAAGTTTCGAGCTATATTATGTTGAAACATCATTTCCAAATCACTTTTACCGCTTTTGAAATAGATCTATGCTTCCACTAAACCATTCCTCACCGAAAGCCTTCTCTTTCTCCTCCATATCATAGATTAAGGGTAGATTAGCAAAAGAATTCATTAGAGATCTTCAAATCAACATTTTTCAGGAGGAAAATTTTCATATTCGTTGTTGATTTTTGGATTTGCATCGATTTGCATGGAAAATATGGATTTTGGAGGTTCTGGTGAGTGATTTATTGTCCCTCACTTTACTATATGTGTGTGTGTGTGTCTGTGTGTGTGTGTTTATATGTTTTGACATGTTTTATACTCATTTTTAAAGTCAAAATTATGTTTTGGGAGTGTTATAAAATGAAAACTAAAATAAAAATGAATTTAAAATGTTCTAATCATGTTAATTTGATGTATGGTTGTCTTGACGTGTGTTAGGCTATGTTAAAGACATATTTTAGGTTGATTATCATGAGTTATATGTTTGTGTATTTGAATGTTATTTGGTGAACGTTGTTTACTTATATGTTTAAAACACTCACTGGAGTAACTTAGATTTAGAAACTGTGAAGCGTGCATCGATAGATTGACCTGGAGTTGCTAAGAGTAGTATTAATGCATACGAAAGGAACATGGGTTGAAGAACGGAGCATACCGGTGAAATCGAAGTGAAAAATGGAAGTTAGAGTTACTATAATATTTATTTTCGGGGGAGGTGTGTCTAGTGCTAGGTGTGCTCGAGTTTCACTTTAGATCGGTAGTGAGAGAATTGGACATCAAATGTTGTTCGATGATGCCATGGTTTGGGGAACTGGACATGATTTCATGTTCATTGTGGTTATGGTTCAAGGGTGCTAGATAGGTTTTCCTATCCGATGACGCTATGGTTCAGGGGGACCAAGAAAAATTTACAGTCCAGTGTATGATTTGAGTTTGGTTTAAGAAGACTCGGTCCAAGGCCCGAGTAGGGAATTCGATCTAGTGCTTTTAGGGGTTCTTCGAGTTGAAGGATTGACCACTTCAACTTAGGCTTAAGCATCTTCAGGCATGGTTTAGGTACTACTGAATAGAGTATGGGAGTTAACGAATTTATAAGTGGCGGGGCCGTACTCTGGCAATTTCTTTGTGGTGTGCTACGGGGTTATTTAGGGTGACGTGGAGTGAAGTTAGCAACTCTAAATGACTCTAGATGACCCTAGATCTCGTGTGGCGATTACTAAAGAGATAGCATAATTCTTCGATATGATGATGTTGCGACAAAGATTTTGGGACATAGTATGATGGCTTTATGACTTATGATGGTGGTATAAGGGCATTCTGGATATGATGACTTTACAATGCGAGTCATGATGATGATCCACAAGAGAAACTTTAACGATGAAGGCTTGCAAGTAGAATTAACAACTATGTTCTACTGTAAAAATAGCTGGGATGGAATAACGATTGAGTTCCATTATGGAGACATGCGCAAAGGGATCGTTGATAACTCAGAGGTTTTTAGTGTGCTTGTAAAGAAGGGGTATGTGGGGAAACCTCCACCTTGATTTGCGATTGTTTCAAGATTTTTCGATGGTAGAATATCCTGGGCATTTGCAATTGTGAGCCTTGTTCCCAGCCTTTCGGAGTTTAGAGTGGCATGGATTCGGACACCAATGAAGTTGGATTTTGATTAGGTCCTTAGTTTGCAATTGTGCCATACAAGTTATAATATATCCAACACACATGTGTAATGGTGATGTTATTTAATGGATGGTATGTTTACCATGATTGTTCATCACTCTAGTTTGTCACATGATATAGGTATTTTCAACCGTTTACCAAGATTCTGGACATTATACTTCGATTGTAGTACAATTATATGGTTATGATAGTATATTAGCATATATTGACTATTATGCATTAACTCTTTGGATGCTGGGACAGGTCATGTCTGGTTCTTCATCTCCTAAGCCCCTATTTACTATATATGATTTTTATAGTATTTTTGAGATAATGTGTCACTTATGGAAGACTGTTGTCTAACCCAATGTTTTATGATTTGCTTCTTATTATTTCAGGTACTCTTAAACGAGTAGGTTATGGATAACATGACTAAATAATGCATGAAGCTGTATAGATTATGAGAAGGAGGCTACGCTTTCGTTAATCCCTACTTTGGAGCTTACTATGGCTTATATTCCGTTGTGCAGTACTATGGAGCTATGTCAATACTTATATTTTGAGATATAGTTATAGAGTTTATTTTAAAGACTTGGAATGTATAAACTATTTTATTTCAGTTTTTGTATGACGTGGGAACCCGATACACTTTGATGTTTTTATTTATGATTCATCTAATTACATTATTGTCTCACCTGTTTTATGTCTATTTGGTTATTATATTTTGTCTACGCATTGTAAATTGTTTTATAGGTTCTATGACTGGATTTTTGTTACTTTATACCCTTGGTTACTGTCTTGCATCAGTCGGGCACATCCATAGTGCATTATAAAAGTATATTGGATATCGAAGGTATAAGGCAGTGGTCAAATATGGTATCAGAGCCTAGGTTGCATAGACGACCTAAGCTGATATTTGGGTCCATTAAAGATAAAGAAGGAGCTATCGTCTTAGAATGGACCTACCGATACATGAGAGAGTATACTTGTTATACTTTGGTTTTCGAAACTATACAAATATTGCATATAAGTCAAATTGCATTCAGGGCACTATTTGTTCATCTTAGAGAGACTAATCAATCTAATTACATACTATAAGGATGAGCTGGCTAACGAGGAATGTAGCTAGGAACTCTGTTTCTTGATTTGAGGTGGCACGGGATTGAAGGCTACTAACCCTAACTTGTAGAATATGTTCGTTGAGATAGTGCGAAGCATGGTTTAAAATGCCTAAGTTGCTCCTGCTACGGCTGTTGGTGGTGGTGCTCTAGTGAAAGAGTTGAAGGCTGACTTTGCCAAATTGAACAAAAATTATTCTAATCTAGGAGGAAAACTGTTCCTTGAAATAGAATCAGCTATCGAAGTGCAATATTGTTTAGACACATGTGAATGCATCTTTGCAGATATGGAGTTAGCGGACACAATAAAGAGGAAGCTGACATCTAGATAGATACAAGGATGAGCTATGGGATGGTGGAAAACCATCAAGATTACTACTCTTTGGGATCAGATTACTTGGGAGCAATTTAAGGCAAGATTTGAAGGGAATTATATACAGACCACTCAAAAGTTGGTGCTCTTCCTGAGGTTTGATGACTTGAGGCAGGTGGATATGTGTATGTTGAAGTATGTGGCTGAATTCGACATGTTGCCGAAGTATGGCCTATCTTTTATTGATACTCTACTTAAGAAGAATGAGAATTTTATTATAGGCTAGAATGATTTCTTGAAGAGAAGCTAGTAGAGCATATCGATGAGACTTTGAGAGGCTAGTGGATAAAGCGTTTCAACATGAGAGTTTGTATCCTAAGCCTAGGTCGGTTGTTGCTACCTAAGATGGGCTAAAGCTGCAAGCAAGCATGGGTGTCAAGAGGAAGTAGGGCAACAGCAAGATGAAGAAGAAGTTTCAAAAGAAGGACAAGTGCGAACCTACTTGCTATAACTGTTTTGAGAAGGGCCATCTTGTCAGAGAATGTAAGGCGGAAGGTAGAAAGTGGTACAACTCAGCAAGCTGGAGCATATCAGGAGGGATTGTCTAGAACCACCGACGAATAAGCGTGTTGTGTCTGCCCACGCTTCAAACGCTATTCCAGCTTCATCAACTGCTATATCAACGAAGGGAGAAGGAGAATGGCGTCATTATACAGGGTATGCTTTTTATTTCTGATACACCTGTAAGTGTTTTATTCAATACTGCTACTTCATATTCCTTCATATGCAGTGATTTGGAAGATAGATTGGGAATGAGACCCAATATAGTTGACCAACCTTTGATAGTCACAAACCCTATTAGAGGATCTATTATCCTTTGCATGATTTGTTGAGACTTAGCCTTATCGAGTAATGATGTTTGTTTGCTTGTGATTTCTTTGTTGTTGGTTTTGTGGGTTTGGTATTATTCTAGGGATGGACTGGATGCAGAAGTACAGGGGTAGTGGTAGATTGTGAGAGGCCATTGGTGATGATAGGGATGGATGATAGGTGTAGGTTGGAGATAGGCTGCCTATCTGATGATGAGGTGATGGTTATTTCTGTACTAGATTGAGATCCCACACAACGAATTCTCATTTATGCTTATAGTTAGGGAGAATTCAGACATATTTAAGGAAGTGACTGGATTACCACAACATAGGAAGAAAGTTTTCCGTATAGATTTTGTGAAGGAGTTAGGCCGATAGTTATGTCTTCGAGGTGTATGGCACCCAGGTGGCAGAAGGAGTTGGAAGTTCAAGTGATTGACCTATTGGGGCAAGGGTTCATTCCATGGATCATATATGAGCGAGGCAGACCTAAAATATTCGCCACCAAGGTGGATGGCTCTCTGATGTTATATGCAGATCACTGTGAGTTGAATAAGGTGACAAGAAGAATAAGTATCCACTCCCGCATATTGATGACTATTCTATCAGCTCTATGACATGAAATTGTTTTCTTATTTGGACCTTACGATGGGATTTCATCAACTAAGAGTGGTCAAGGATGGTGTGTCGTTCACAGCATCTCGTATGTAATATGGATTCTATGAGTTGATTGTTACGCTATTCGGGCTAACCAACGCACCGACATACTTTGTTGATGTTATGATTAATGTTTTCAGGGATTGGCTAAATAAGTGTGTACTTGTGTTCATGGAAGATATCCTTGTTTATTCAAGGACGAAGGAAGAACACAAGGTACATTTGTGGATTGTGCTCGAGGTGTTGAGGAAGCGCCAACTGAAGGCGAAGTTTTCGAAGTGTCACTTCGGGAGGAGGGAAGTGCATTTTTGGGTCAATTTGTTTCTAAGTTGGGTATTATTGAAGGCCCTATGAAGATGCAGTGGTATAGGACTAGGATCGACCCAAGATTACTATTGACGTGAGAACTTTCCTTTGATCGGAGGGATATTACAGATGTTTTATCAAGGACTTCTCGTAGCATCATTAACGAACTTAACGGAAAAGAATTGGACTTTTATTTGGGGCATGAAGTGTGAGCATGAATTCGTAAGTCTTAAAGAGAGGTTGACGAGTGTGCTGGTGTTATACATTGTGAGCGGGAATGAGGAGTTGATAGTTTCCACAAAAGTCTATGGTACTGGACTTGGTGCGGTGTTGATGCAAAGTGGAAAGGTTGTCGTCTTTGCTAGTCGACACCTAAAGCTACATGAAAAGAAGTATCCAACTCATGATTGGAGTTGGCAGCGATAGTTTTTTCTTTGAAGACATGGAGGCATTATTTTCTTGGGGAAAGGTTCGAGTTATATATGGACCATAAGTCGTTGAAGTATCTATACTCCTAGAAAGACCTTAACATTTGTCAACAGCGATGGTCAGATTTCCTAGCCTCCTATGACTTTGACATTTCCTATACGCCTAGAAAGGGAAGTGCATCCATTGATGCTTTAGAAAAGCTAGCTCTGGAGCAATGTTCCTATAGTGGTAGCAGTTGGAGTTTATTTTGGGCTATGATTTTAGACCTCCATGTAAGCTAGAGCCGGAAATGTTGGCGAGCATGACGATCAGACTTACTCTGATTGAGTGGATCAGTACTAGTCAAAGACGAGATGTTGGACTAGTGGAGATCATGGCTAAGATAGAGGAAGGAATAAAGTCTAAGAAGATGAAATAGTATGGGCCTGACCATGATGGTTTGCTCCGTAATGATGGGATATTATTTGTTCTTGATGTCAATGGGTTGTGGGATGAGATGTTGCGTGATTGCTATCTTTCGAGATTGACTATACATTAAGGCAATAATAAAATGTACTGTTTTATGAGGTAGGCATTTTATCAGGAAGGGATGAAGGAGGACGTTGGGTTATTCATCTTAAAGTGCATGAAATGTCAGTTGGTGAAGGCAGAGTAGAAAAAGCCGAGTGGTTTGCGGCAACTGCTTGATATTACCTAATGGAGATGGAAATAAATGTTGATGGACTTCGTCAATGGATTGCTAAGGACCAGAGGAGGGTATGATGGAATTTAGGTCATAGACAATAGGTTGACGAAGAATGCTTGATTTGTACCCATTAAGTCCAATTAAGCGACATCTAAATTGGCCGAGTGGTATATGAAGTGGATTGTATGATTCCATGGTGTGTTGAAAAGAATTGTGAGCGATAGAGACCATTTTTTCACTAGTGGGTTTTGGAAGAGCTTACAAGAGGCATTGGGGATGGAGCTGCATCTCGGTACAGCTTATCACCCCAAATAGTTTGACAGACTGCAAGTGTGAATCTTATCTTGAAGGATCTCTTGTGAGCTTGCATTCTCGATTTTGATAGCTCATGGTACAATCATTTACACTTAGTAAAGTTCGCATACAACAACTGCTATCAATCTAGCATCGGCATGGCACTATATTAGGCGTTAATAGACAACCATACAACGCTCCTCCACGTTGGTGGGAAGCGCGCAAGAATCTGATACTTGGGCCAGATATGATTAGAGAGACTTCGGTGAAGATCAAGAACATTCAATAATGAATAAAAGCTGTTCACGATAGACAAAAGGGTTACGCCGATAGGAGAAGACGTGATTTAGACTTATCCATTAGCGATAGTGTTTGTCAAGATCTCTCTGTTGAAGTATGTTGTTGAATTCGATACTAAGGGGAAGTTGGCACTGAGATTCATTGGTCCTTTTCAGATACTTGAGAGGATTAGGAACCTGGCTTACAAAGTCGACTTACCTATGAAGATGGAAGGCATGGACAATGTGTGCCGTGTCCCTTACTTTCAAAATATTATGCATGGATTAGGCGTGATAGTTGGACCGAATCATCTTGATGATATCAAGATTGAACCAAAATATCGAGATATCATAGCCCATTTGTATCGTTGGACGTATTATGAAGTAGCTTAAGAGAAACATGGTAGAACGGGTGAAAGTTCAGCAGATTTAGAGCAAAGACAATTGTACTTGAGAGACCGAGGAGAGTTTAAGGGCGACTTACCTAAAGCTCTTTGCTTGGTGATACTTCTATTTATCGCATTGTCTTTCAATTTCTATATCATATAGGGTAGTTTAATATCCTGCAGCTTGGATAGGAGTACATATCATTACTTTTTCTTGTGTTTGTTTGATGTTTGATATGTTTGCTCGTGGATGTTAGTCATAAGGGGTACCTATAGTTGATTTTATCTTGATTTTGTCATAGATTTTGGTAGTTAAATTCCTAAAGGGGGAGAATGCAACAACCTGTATTTTACCTATCGAAGATCGTAAAATATTCTTTTGAAATGCTTATGAGGTCATATGATACTATAAATTTAGGAAATGTCTATTAAAGTTATTTCCTTTATTTATGATTTTTTCCCAGATGATTTTACGCTTATTAAATTGTAACGACTATTACTTTTGATACAAGCTAAATTAGCATCCGAGACCACTTCCATTAAAAAGATACGATAATTTCCATTTTCATAGAGTGGTCTTAATAGCAATTTGTACTTTCTAGGTAGGAGATATGGCTGTTTGAAGATTGACAATATTTTGAGCAGCTTAGTGGGTAATTAGCGAGTTTAGAGGCAAGCCCACTAATTCATTTCGAATTTGGAGGCTATCTGAGGTTGAACCATCATCTTCAAATCACTTTTACCACTTTTTAAGTAGACCTAAGCTCTCATTAATCCATTCTCCACCCAAAACCTTCACTTTCTCTTCCGAATCAAGTCTAAATCATAGATTAATGGTAAATTAACAAGAGGATTCATTAGAGATCTTCAAATCAACATTTTTGCGGAGGGAAAATTACATCTTTGTCATTCATTTTTGAATTTGCATCAATTTACGTGCAAAATTTGAATTTTGGATTTTTTTTGGTGAGTTATTTATCATCTCTCGCCCTACTATATGTGTATTCATGTGATTTGACATGTTTTAAACTCATTTTTAAAGAAAAATCATGTTTTGGGACTGTTTTAGAATGAACTTGAAGTAAAAAATAATATAAAATGTTTTAAAGTGTTCTAATCATGTTAATTTGAAGTATGGTTGCCTTGATGTATGTAGGCTATGTTAGAGACAAATTACGATTTTCCATGAATTGTTGTATATTTGCATGGTTGAATGTTTTTTGGTGGATGTATGATGTTTTCTTGTTTGCTTGAAATGCTCATCGGTGCGACTTAAAGTTAAGAACCATGAAACTGGGCTTCGACGAATTAACATGGGGTTGTTAAGCGTCGATTCATATGGAAGTCACACGTATTGAGGAATAGAGCGTAGTGGTGAAATTGATGCCAAAATAGACGTTCGAGTCACTACAACATTTTGGTTCCGAGGGAGCGTGTTTGGTCTAGGAGTACTCGGGTTTTAATTCGGATAGTTAGGAGAGGACTGGATGGAAAATGTTGTCTAGTGATGCTACGGTTCAGGGAACAGGGAAGGATTTCATGTCCGTTGATGCTATTTTTCAGGGTGGACTGGACCTGATTTCATGTTCGGTGATTTCTTGTCCAGTGATGCCATGGTTTGGGAGATAACATACATGATTTCCTTTCTGGGTATGCTAGGAGTTTGGTTTGGGGAAACTCGATACAGGCCTGATTTAGGTAATATCAAACAAATTATAGGAGTCGAGGAATTTTCATTGTGGCATAGCAGGACTACGGGAATTTCTCTATGGCGTGCTCCAAGGTTCTTTGGGTGATGTAGAGTGAACTAGGCAACTCCGAATGACTCAGGATGACCTTGGATCTCGTGTGATGGTTAGTGAAGCGACGGCGTAATGCTTAACATAATGATGCTAATGACGATGACGATAGGATTCTAGACATTTGTACAATGACTCTATGACTCACGATGGGTATCGAGGGGGATTCTAAAGATAACGTCTTAACAATGGGAGTCGTGATGGTGATCCTCAAGGAAAAGCCTAACGATGGGGCTTGCGAGTAGAATTTGCAACTATGTTTTCTATGGAGATAGCTGGGATGGAATAACGATTGAGTCCCACCATGTAGACGCATGTAAAAGTTACGTTAACAACGTGAAGGTTTCAAGTGTGCTTGAATAGAAAGGGTATGTGGGGACGCCCACCAAGATTTACTGTCCATATCTTGCAACAGTATATTACCCTAGGCTTTCGTAATTATGAGCCTAGTTCTAAGCCTTTCAGAGTGGCATGTATTCAAGCACCAATGAAGCCAAGATTTTGATTGGGTCCTTGTTTTGCGATTATGCATTATGAGTTATCATATATCCAAAGTACACGAGTGATGGTACTGATTGTTTGATGGATGTTATGTTAGCTATGGTTGTTTATCACTATAGGGTGTCACACGATTTAGGTATTTTTGACCGTATACCTAGATACTGGACATTGTACATTAACCGTAGTACACTTATATGGTTATGGTATTAGATTAGCATATATTGGTTATTATGTGTTAACTCCTTGGATGCAGAGATAGATGGTTCTTCATATTCTATGCCCCTTTTTACTATACACGGTTTTTATAGTATTTTTGAGATGATGTATCATTTATACCTGACTGTTGTCTTATCTGAGGTTTTATGCTTTTCTTTTTACTACATTGAGTACTCTTAGATGAGTAGATTAGGGATAACAAGTATAGATAGCAGATGGAGCTGTATAGAGTACGCATATATCAATATTTTGAAGCTTACTATCTGTTATATTCCGTTGTGCAGTACTGTGGAGCTATGTTAGTACCTATATTTTGAGAAACAGTTATAGAGTTTATTTTGGAGACTTGGGATGTATAAATTCTTTCACTTTTGTTTTTTATGATCTGTGAACCCGATGCACTCTGATTTTATCATTTATGGTTTATCTAATTATATCACTGTCTCGCCTATTTTTCATCTATTTGATTATTATATTTTTTCTACGCACTGAAAAATGTTCTACAGGTTCTATGCTTGGATTTTAGTTACTTTACACTCTTGACTATCATCCTACATCAACGGGGTAATGGAGGTATTGGACGGTCATCACAGAACGCCTCATGTCATCAATTCAGCAAGGTTTTTAGAACACTTCACTTGCTCTTAGAATTTACTTATACCCGACCCATTTCCTATACATGTCTCGAAATCAAGTATAGAAAATCTCACACCATCCACTATGATCCAAATATATCCCTTATCATCTCATTAGTTTTTCCATTGTACGTCCCCTATAAATTTAACGTTCGATAACTGCTTCATCATAAGATTATAAACACAAATAGGCATGTATCCTACATACAACGTATACAATCATAACAAGTTAAACAACAAGCAACCAACAGTTAAGCAGATTGAAGAAAAACAAATAATTAACAAATATATTATGCAAGAAAAATAATTAACTAAAAAATACATAACATAATGGATGATCAACTATTATCAAACAAGTAGATAATAATACTACAACAAATGGAATAGTTTATTTCAAACAATCATGCAATATACCACAAAACAAACACAGTCAAATGAAATAGTCGAATTATCACAACTACCGCCAATATGCAATAGAACAACACAACCAATTCAACCAAAATGAACAAGTACTACAGAAGTAAAATATCATAACCCCATACAACAAAATGGGTTTTGGACAAACTTAAAACTCACACCACCCGGCATCCCATATCTTATGTCACGTAGTATTGTTTTAGAATCTTCAATTTGAGTTTTCCAACTAAAATGCACCACCAAAATTTTATTCGAGGCAAATATTTAATTTCTTTTTATTTCAAAAATCCACTTTTGAATCAAATTATTTCCATCCTTTTAAAATATTCTTTCCAAAATATTTTCTAAAAGTAAATAACGATATTTTACAATACAACTTTTTTTCGTATAGAGAAATACCTTCACATATATTCTCAATAAAACATTATCTTTTAAAAATACGGTACTATCCCAATCAAAATCCTCTTGAAAAAATGTTTTCCCTTCAAACAATATTTATCAAAAATGTTCTTTACATAAAAGTAATTACGATCAAAATTTGCATCTAATCAAAGGCTTTTCAAATTTCAAGGATATTCTTTTAAGAAAAACACTTTATTTTTCAAATAGATATTATTTTCACTCTTTAGTCAAAAGATAATTTTCAAAACATTCCTACAAATACTTTAAAATGTTTTCTCCATTAAAATAGCTTCTTAAAAGTATTTTTCTATGTTCCACTATCTTTTAACTAAAATAGCCTTTTCTGCAAAACATTCTCATAATAAATTTTCATCAAGTCAAATTTTTTTTTTCACCTTTTCAAAACTTCATTAAATCTCTTTAATTCCAAAATATACATCTTTACTTCTTAGATAAAATACCGTTCAAAATCCAAAATGTATATTTTTAATATAACTTCTTAAGTTAAAATTCTATAAAAATAAGCTCACCTCGAATGTTGGGTTTTAATGTCAAATGCATGTCACTTGGGTTAAAACCCGCTCTTGATCCCTCCTAAAAGTGCTTGTCCCACTCCATTCCCCTCGTATTTATTTCCTGCTTAAATGTCACTATAAATAACTAACATCTTAAAGTGTGGAGATGGTGGTTATGCACACAACCCTTACACACAAAACATACAACCGTCAATAAAAATGTTCTTTTGTTTAATATATTTAACCCAACCAAAAGCGTAAATTAATCAAACCTAAATGGTCAAGTCATCCCCAGGCTCAGAGTGTAATGGCCCACAAATCTTTACCACTTTGAGCCGACAATATTCCTCATCAGTTCAACTCAAAGTGTTTGGAAATGTAAGCCATTAGGGTTAAAGAAGAAAGAGGTAGAAGAAAAAAATATAAATCAACATCAGAATCTCAAAAACTCAACGGAATAATATATAATAGATGACAACAGATTTTATACAAAAGAATCTGTAACTGTATATTACTCACAATCATCAGAGTACAACACAATTCATAACACGCAACTGGATAGTTATCATAATTCGTCCTTACATAAGCTAATTATGTAGAAAACCACACACAGATGTAATACATCAAATACGTGTGATACATCTCGCCATCTAGCTCGCCTCTAGAGCTCCACAGCATCCTATCCTGTATTCCATAATACTCGGTCTGACCCGAGCATTATAGTAAAATAACACTCGACTCAGTCTGGAAATCCAGCATGGGAAAGCACACTAAATTGGATTGTTAAAATTTCCAAATCCTTTAAAAATCAAAGGTATCTCGTCAGACCACGCCACAAATAAACATGTTGGGTTTTTACCTTACGATAACCAAAACATTTCTTATCAAATCCTCTAATATTACAGTAGTGTCTATATACAAATACTTATTCAAGTAGCCGAAATTTTTACATTCATTAAATTCCAGCATAATAGGTATACAATCAAGTCTGGAGGCACTTATTAGAGGTTGGGTTTCCATCAATGGCAGGGCAATGGGGTAACTCCCGTCACAGTATGTGGTCTAGATCAACGTACCGAGGATCCCCCCTGATCCCTTGCTACACAAGACCAGAGCTACCCCTTATTGGATAGTCCGAAGAAGATCACCCTACGGTTGGGATCAACAGCTGCCCACATAGCCGAATAAAATGGGACATCTAGACAGGGATGACCTTACCCTAATTGGTTGCTAGTCACTTAGCCTTGCCGCACCTACCCTGTTTTAGCCATTTTCGGTTGATGAGGCTCGAGGCTATGCGTTACCTTTTTATCACCCATTCACTTAGAATTCCCATCATCCCCCTTGCGAAGTTCTAATAGCATTCGTCCATACAAGTCTGTTCGCGGTCCGAACGGAACCGAAGGCACTGCTCCTACTACATCCATTTTGGAATCACACTCAGGATTAGAAGTGGTTTTCAGGAAATTAATCCTGATCTCGGTCTCTTCAAAACGAACAGTGCATCGGCCAAAATTATTCTTCGGTTATTTAGCTATCATATAACATGCACAAACAACTATCAGGCCTTAATAATTTCCCAAATTATTTATTTCAAAATATCTTCGTAGCGTATTTTTCCACACTTCAACCCTTTGAAAATAGTTTTCAAATCACTTTTCTCTTACGGAATAAAATTTCCACTCAATTGTTTCATTTCCACTGAAAATCACCAAATCTTAATACTTTATATTTTTTCAAATAATTTGAATCATTTTATCCAAAAATATATACTTTAAAACACTTAAAATGAAAACTATTTAAAACATTTTATTTAAAATACTAGTTATGAAATTTTATAATAATTCTCATATAAAACTTAAGCCAAAACTAAATTTAAAATAAAAGTTAATCTATAAGGTATAAATATTAAACAATTATCTTTTAAATCATAACACTAGTTAAACCTTCAAAATACTCTACTTATATAATTAACTTAATAATATTTACTTTTAAAAAAAAATTAAACCACCAAAAAACAATTTCTTTCTAAAACATTCTTTTAAAACCACTTTAAAACCTCTAACTTATACATGGAAATATTTCTTTGAAAATATACTTGGCTTTTCAGGGAAATACACTTTCCATTTAAATACAGATATGTATTCATTTATAAATCCTTCTCGATTTATTCCGGTTTAATTTACGTCCCAATCCCATAACTTTTCTTTTCCACGCTTTTAAAAATAAACCACTATTTATTTTTAAAACAAATTACCATCTCCATATAAATTCCCACCGTGAATTATACTTTCAAATATCCATTGATATCTTATTTCACTTTATAAACCCAGTTTATAAATTCCATAGTCTCATCCTCCTTTTAAATCACAAATTTCAAACATTTAATCAATTTTCAAATCGATTCACAAAATTTACTTCATTTTAAAATAAATTCCTTTACTTACTCAATTTTATTTCAAAACCCATTAATTTCAGATTTTACTCCTTTATTACGATTTAAAATCTTATTTAAACTGAAAATACTAATTTCATACTTTTTTCCAAAATTCTTTTTTTATCTCTTCCAACTATTTTAAACCTAGAATTTAAAAATAAATCCTTTATTCCTTTAAATAATATCACTTATGTTTAAAAATTCATTTATTTCCATTTATTCAAAACTCTCCTTTTCCATGCTTGGAATTTATTCATTATAATTTAAAAATCAACTTTTATCCTTTTCCAATTCATTCTTTAATTTATCCAAATTCTCTATGAATATTTTACTTAAAAATTCTCTATTTATTTTCCTTCAAAAATTCAATCTATATATTTTTGATAACTCAGTATACCCAAATATATTCAATCAAACCATAACGTCCAATATTTCAATTCCTAATATAATCAATAATCTATCACAGACAATCAATGAATCATATCATAGATTATGAAAACAAATTCAGTATTTTGAGGAATCCAGTTGGATCCCTCCAACCTGTTTTTCCCTACATACAGAGATGTTAGCACAATATAAAAATACCAACCCCGCTTCGGGGTGGAATATAGTGGTATATGGCATTATCCGCTATTACGTAGGGCGCATAGGGTCTCATCCGCTATATAATGCGTGAATATCAATCACTCCAACATACACACACACTATTATATAATATCACATCCAAACAATTCAAACCATCAACCAATATTTTAAATTTAAACTATTTAAATTAATGGTAATCCAAATGAGTGAGATTAACTCACCTTTGACCTTATTTTTACAAATCCAATCCAAACCGGCTTGTTTCCCCACCATTTCAGACCTTGTATAAACATTATACGATTTTTTAATAGTTGAAATAAATTGAACAACCAATTTCCATTTAATAATTTGATCTACTAATAATTTAATTTTAACTAATGATTTCCTTTTGAAACTACATGTACACCTTTAAAAATAAATTATAGATTTCAAAAATCTAATTTTATATAAACCCTTAACATTTTAGTATTTCTACTTCCCAAAGTCATATATATAAACATTAAATTCTAATAAATTTCCTTTCAAGTTCATCTAATAATTAAAACAGGATTTTTCTCTAAATCTTACTGCAAAATATTTATATTTTTTTCCTTTTCTGTATTTAACAAAACAATAATCTGTTTTACTATAAAACTTGCTTCTTTAGTATATATATTTGTAAAGTAAAAATCTGGTTTTTAAACTCCTATATTTATTTTCCTTCTAAAATCCTATATATATATATATATATTTATTAAATTTAACTTTTAAAAAAAAGGAAATAAACAGCCAATACCTCACTGCCCTCGACACATCGTCGGAGCCCTCAAACTCCATCATGAGCACAAACTATCAACCCGACGCCAGTGTTCGAGCGCGAGCTCCTACCCATGCCTTGACGCCGAGCCCTAAGCTACGCATGAGCTCGCGTTCCTCCCCTATAAGCTCTCCTACCCTAGCCTTCGCGCGTCGCTTGACATCGTCGTCACTCTTCCTACAGGTACATCCTACACGCCTTCAAATCCATGCACACTTCGTGGATCAGATCTTTGAATCGAACTAAAACAACCCAAGTTAAAGATCCTCTCCCCTAAGAACTCACGCATGCGAGACTGTCGCAATGAGGTGCCACTCGATTTAATCAATGCAAGCAATCGAGCAGAGGGAAATCGTGCAGAGGGTATGAGTGAGGGAAGAAACGAAAAATTAAATTGGTCTACCATTTTATTTCCTTTTTTGACTTCAGTAGTCTGTAGAATGAAATTGAGAGAGGGAAGAGATTCAATTTTTATTTAGCATTTTCGTTTGAATGAAGAAGAAAAGAGGAAGATTTTGATTTCGACCATTTAATTTTTTAAAAAAAGAATATGCGTGAACTCAGGGAAGACACATACTTTAAATTCCTTACGTGTCTGCAAAGGCTTGCGACGGTATTTCAATACAACGATATTATTCATATTTAAATTTTAATTCAAATTTAAATCATCTCGATTTTCGCAACTCACAATAACGATCTCCTATCGAGGCGTACCGCTAAACGTTCATAATGTTATACCCTTATTGCGAACGCAATGGAAAAGGTTTTGAGTCCTAATTTGATCGTATGGAGAAGATAGCTTTTTGGACTCAGTTATTATATTGAACTTCCGTATAAAATTTCAACTCGTTTATATACCGTACGATCACATGACAAATCCGAATGCTACAAAATTTGAAATCTGACAATAATACACTATTACGGATCCAATGGAACTGGTTTCGTCGAATTTCGAGACTATGCCTTGGTAGGCTATTTTTAAATATCGATGTAAACGATATATTTTCAAACTTAACAAAGCACTTCCAAATTCAATTCTAAAGCTTCCGTTATCTTCAGTATTATCAATATAAATTTTACAAGCCTTTAAATTATTCTTAACAGGCTTAGAATTTCATATTCAAACATTTACCCAATTTTCAATTGTTTAAATTTAATAATTTAATTATCCAATTAAATGGAGATATTTGAAATTTAAGTTAAAATTAACCTTTTAAATATTTAAAATCAATTAAATATTCCAATTTCAAATGTCCAAAATTCCGGGCCGTCATATTCCTCTTCCGTTAGAAGAATTTTGTCCCCGAAATTTATTTGTTAAGAAGAATGATCCATAACCCGTTAACTATTTCCCCAAAACCAAATAGTTTTGACACTTTCCAAAACAATCTTTTTATTAAAGACACACTATTACTCTTACTGACTTTCCAAACTCATCTATAAGTTCCAAACAATATGCTTACTCAACAATTCAAATCAAAATTTAAAACAAAATTTTAAATTATCAAAATTTTCTCAAAATTTTTCTAACTCTCTAAATTTTCGAAAAATTTGGCCAGCGTCTCCTTTGCGCGGCTAGATCGATACGACTACAAAATGCCTCTACGGACACCCAAATTTCAAAAGAAAAACAAAATGCCAAGTGGCTAAATCAGAAAACCATCAAATTTCATATGACAAATTAAATACATACCTTTTTGTCGAGCCACACAATTTTATCTTCTGAAATAAAAATCATCAATTTCCTTTTTGTTTCTAAATACCTGCATACTACTAAGCAATAATATCCAATTATAGAATTCAGAATCATTTTATTCATCACTTTACCAAATTTTCAATATTTGCTTTATTTAAGTCGTACGATGCACACATATCATTTGTACGCAATACTAAATCTGATCGCTCATTCGATCACATAATTTTATTTCCAAACTTGTATCGTCCACCATACTCTCTAGTGCAGACTCGGATCTGGTTTCTTGATCAAAATCCGTCATTAGCTTTGCATAGTCCTAAACTATGATAGAGAATTTCAGAACCAATCAAAAATCCATATCCATGGTTCGCCGTGGAAAATCGAGTGAAAAATCCCAACTCGGATCGATATAACTATCTCGAAATTCTATGCTCGAATCTTGATCAAATCCTTATGCGAAATCCTACGTATTTTGCCCCAATTTATTATTAGCTATATCAATTCTCTTTTATTTACATTTATTTTGATTTCTATTCACTTATTCACAATTATCATTTCACACAACCTTATTAAACCTTTATTCACATTTTTACTTGGTATATTTCTCAATTCCGAATTTACTTAAGAATTTACCATCCATTTCTTAAGCTCAATATAAATATTTTACACTTTAATATTTATTTTCACTTCACTACTGAAGTTATATATCCATTTCCATTCAACTTTGAATTTTCAATTCCATTTGAATTCAATTTACCCTCCAATTTTAAATATTGAATTCTATTCACCTTATACCAAACTATATTTAACTAACCATTTCTTTAATTAGTTCCACTTACTAATTTATTCATATCTTAACCACTTTTTATTTCCAAACCATTATTAGCTTTAGTCCACTTCAAACTAATTCTACACTTCATTTTACACAATTTAAATTAAGTATCATTTCAATATTCAATTTCAATTCGTTTTCTTACCCATTTAATTTAATTAGTTTACTTACTAATTTTATTTTCAATCCTTTGTTTTGTTTTGTCCACTTGACTAATTTTCCATTTACTTACAAATTCAAAATGAATTTCAACATTCGTTTCAATTTCATTTACTTGCAAATGTAAATTCATTTATTCATTCATAAATTTATTTCACACTTAATAAGTTTTTATTTTAATGGCCATTCCATTTAGTCGAGTCTACTTAGACTTTTTCCTCGAATTCACTTTTTTATTTAACTTGATTCAGTTTTATTCCATTTCAATTCAAATTTTTAACTTCTATAAGCTTTCCCTCTAATTAAATTTTTATAATTTTTTCATACCCATTTATTATTCCATAAATATTTTTAATTAACTTCCATTATTTAAATAATTTCTTAAGTATTTCAAAATCATTTTGAATTCAGTTATATCCAAAATCCTTTGGTATCAGATTATCTCTTGATTTGAAAACCAAACTCAGTTTTGCAAACAATCTAATTTAAAACATTTAGGTAGCAATTACTCCCTTGGAAACTTGAAAATGAACATCGATGATGCTACAGTCATCACCGATCCAACGACCGAAGTGAGTTTAGTGCTTTTACTCTTTAAAATAATTTCAAATATTTTTCATTCCAAATTCCACCAGATTTCATTCCCAATTCAAAAATATTTCTGAAATAATATCACTATTATTCCTCCAAAACTTTTTGAAAACCATTTCCAAACTCAAAGGAATTTAATTTCCAAAATTTTGAATTCCAAATCCTTTCAATTCATATTCGACATTACTCTGGAATTTTATCTCATTTCAATTACAAATCACATTTATAATTCACATTTACAAACTCCATTTTGTTATACAAGTTAATTTCATAACTTTGGTTATAATTTCAATTCTTGTTCAATTTCCACACAACAATGATAATAATATAATATTATCATTTTCTAGCAACCAAGCAACCATATATTATAATAATTTACAAAAATTATTTCTTTTATATACAAAAATAATTTGGGAAAAATTATTTCATTTATCCAATTTAAAAAAATAATACTATGTCGGTTTGCCTAGTTTAAGAGTTTAGAAACCCCTATCGATGTAGTTGTACAGACTGTACCGACCATAATTCATAATCATTTAACCGATAAGTCAACATAATATAATAAAACTTTTATATTCACTAACAAATATGCACTCATATTTATTAATACACTCAAACTCATTGTAGAGTACAACAGACTCTATTTCTAATGAGTATCCCCACCAGAGCCAAGCTTCTCGCTTAACCTTCAGCTCTGATACCACTGTAATGACATGTAAATCCGTACCCCTTTGAGACGACAATATTCTTCATCAGTTCAACTCAAAATGGTCGGAAATGCAAACCATTAGGGTTAAAGAAGAAAGAGGTAGAAGAAGAAATATAAAACAACATTAGAATCTCAAAACGCAGAGAATAACATATAATAGATAATAATAGATTTTATACAAAAGAATCTGTAACTGTGTATTACTTACAATCATCAGAGTACAACACAATTCATAACACACAACTAGACAGCTATCATAATTCATCCTCACAGAAACTGATTATGCAGCAAACCATACACAGCGGTAATACATCAAATATGTGTGATACGTCTTGCCATATAGCTCGTCTCCAGAGCTCCACAGCATCATATCCTGTATTCCATAATACTCGGTCTGACCCGAGCATTATAGTAAAATAACACGCGAGTCAGTCTGAAAAACCAGCGTGCGAAAATACACTCAATTGGATTATTAAAGTTTTCAAAATCCTTTAAAAATCAAAGGTATCTCGTAAGACCATGCCACAAATAAACATGTCGGGTTTTTATCTTACGATAACCAAAACATTTCTTATCAAATCCTCTGATATTATAGTAGTGTCTATTTACAAATACTTATTCAAATAGCCGAAATTATTACATTCATTAAATTCCGGTATAATAGATATACAAACAAGACCGAAGGTACTTATTGGAGGTTGGGTTTCCATAAATGGCAGGGCTACTAGGGTATCCCTGTCATAGTACGTGGTCTAGATCAACGTACCGAGGATCCCACCTGATCCCCTGCTACACAAGACCAGAGCTACCCATTACTGGATAGTCTGTATAAGATCGTTCCGCGGTTGGGATCAGCAACCGCCCACACAAGTGAATAAAAAGGGACATCTAGACAGGGATGACCTTACCCTAATTGGTTGCTAGCCACTTAGCCTTGCTACACCGTCCCTGTTTTAGCCATTCCCGGTCGATGAGGCTCAAGGCTATGCATTACCTTTATAGCACCCATTCACTTAGAATGCTCACCATCCCCCTAACGATGTTCTGATAGCATTCGTCCATACAAGTCCGTTCCCGCCAAACGGAACCGCAGGCATTACTCCTACTACATCTATTTTGGAATCACACTTAGGATTAGTAGCGATTAGCCCTTGCACTTCACTGCTCCATCTTCGACTCCAAGCTCTTGTCTTCCTCACGGAAACATTCAAACCGGATCGAAGTGATTTTCGGGAAATTAATGCTGATCCCGGTCTCTTCGAAACGATCAACGCATTGGCCAATATTGATAGTCGGATATTTAACTATCATATAACGTCCACATACAACCATCAGGCCCTAATAATTTCACAAATTATTTACTTCAAAATATCTCCGCAGGATATTTTCCTACACTCAACCCTTTGAAAATAGTTTTCAAATCACTTTTCTCTCGCAGAATAAAATTTCCACTCAATTATTTTATTTCCACTGAAAATCACCAAGTCTTAATACTTTATATTTTTTTAAATAATTTAAATCACTTTATCCAAAAATATAAACTTTAAAACACTTCAAATAAAAATTATTTAAAACACATAATTTAAAATACTAGTTATGAAATTTTAAAATAATTCTCAAGTAAAACTTAAGCCAAAACTAAATTTAAAATAAAAATTATTCTATAAGGTATTAATATTAAATAATTATCTTTTAAATCATAATACAAGTTAAACCATTAAAGTACTTTACTTATATAATTAATTTAATAAATATTTACTTTTAAAAAAAAATTAAACCACAAAAAAATGATTTCTTTCTAAACATTCTTTTAAAACCACTTCAAAACTTCTAACTTATACTTCAAAATCTTTCTTTGAAAATATACTTGGCTTTTCAGGGAAATACACTTTCCATTTAAATACAGCCATCTTTTCATTTATAAATCCTGCTTGATTTATTCCAGTTTAATTTACGTCCCATTCTCATAAATTTTCTTTTCCACACTTTTAAAAATAAACCACTATTTATTTTTAGAACAAATTACCATCCCCTTATAAATTCCCATCGTGAATTTATACTTTCAAATATCCACTGATATCTTATTTCACTTTATAAACCCAGTTTATAAATTCCATAGTCTCGTCCTCCTTTAAAATCACAAATTTCAAACACTTAATCAATTTTCAAATCGATTTTCAAAATTTACTCCATTTTAAAATAAATTCCTTTACTTACTCAATTTTATTTCAAAACCCATTAATTTCAGATTTTACTCATTTATTATGATTTAAAATCTTATTTAAACTGAAAATGCTAATTTCATACTTTTTTCCAAAATTCTTTTTTTCTCTTCAAACTATTTTAAACCATGAATTTAAAAATAAATTGTTTATTCCTTTAAATAATATCACTTGAGTTTAAAAATTCATTTATTCCCATTCATTCAAAAATCTCCTTTCCCGTGCTCAGAATTTATTTACTAGAATTTAAAAATCAACTTTTATCCTTTTCCAATTCATTCTTTAATTTATCCAAATTCTCTATAATTATTTTACTTTGAAATTCTCTCTTTATTACCCTTCAAAAACCCAATCTATATATTTTGATAACTCAATATACCCAAATATATTCAATCGAATCATGGCATCGAATATTTCAATTCCTAATGTAATCAATAATCTATCACAGAGAATCAATGAAGCATATCACAGATTATGAAAGAAATTCAGTATTTTGAGGAATCTAGTTGGATCCCACCAACATTCTTATCCCTACATCCACAGATGTTAGCACAGTAACAAAAATACCAATCCCACTTTGAGGTGGAATATCGCGGTTTATGGGGTCATCTGCTATTATGTGGGGTGCATAGTGTCTCATCCGCTATATAATGCTGGAATATCAATAACACCAATATATATACTATTATATAATATCACATCTAGATAATTCAAACCATCAACCAATTGCTTGAATTTAAACTATTTAAATTAACGGTAATCCAAATGAGTGAGATTAACTCACCTTTGACTTTATTTTTGCAAGTCTTATCCACACCGGCTTGTTTCCCCACTATTTTCGACCTTGTATAAACATTATACGATTTATTTATATTTAAAATAAATCGAATAATCAATTTCCATTTAATAATTTGATCTACTTATAATTTAATTTTAAATGATAATTTCCTTCTGAAACTACATACACACCTTTAAAAATAAATTATAGATTTCCAAAATCTAATTTTATATAAACCCTTAACATTTTAGTATTTCCATTTTGAAAAATCCTATATATACATTAAATTCTAATAAATTTCCTTTCAAGTTCACCTAATAATATAAAAACGGGGTTGTTTTTTAAAGCTTACTGTAAAATATTTATATTTTTTTCCTTTTTTATAATTAACAAAAAAATAATCTGTTTTACTATAAAACTTGCTTCTTCAGTATATATATTTGTAAAGTAAAAATCCGGTTTTTAAAACTCCTATATTTATTTTCCTTCTAAAATCCTATCTGTATATATGTTTATTAAATTTGACTTTTTTAAAAAAAGAAATAAACAACCAATACCTCACTGCCCTTGACACGTCGTCGGAGCCACCAAACTCCATCATGAACAGAAAATAACAGCGCGCCACCAATGCTTGAGCGTGAGCTCCTACCCATGCCTCGACATCGAGCCCTAAGCTACGCTTGAGCTCGCATTCCTCTCCTATAAGCTCTCCAACCCGCCTTTGTGCACCGCTCGACATCACCGTCGCCCTCCCTACAGCTGCTTCCTACACGCCCTCAAATTCATGTGCACCTCGTGACTCAGATCTTCGAAACGAACCAAAACAACAGAAGTTGAAGATCCTCTCCCCTATGCACTCGCGTATGCGAGACTGTCGCAATGAGGTGCCACTCGATTTAATCAATGCAAGCAATCGAGTAGAGGGAAATCGAGCAGAGGGTATGGGCGAGGGAAGAAACGAAAAATTAAATTGGTTTCTATTTTATTTCTTTTGTTTTGATTTCGGTTTCGTAGAATGAAATTGAGAGAGGGAAGAGACTCAATTTTTATTTAACATTTTCGTTTTGAATGAAGAAGAAAAGAGGAAGATTTCGATTTCGGCCATTTAAAATTTTTTTTAAAGAATTCGCGTGTCCTCAAGTAAGACATGTGCTTTAAATTCCTTTACGTGTCTGCAAAGGCTTGCCACGGTATTTCAATGCAACAATATTATTCATATTTAAATTAAATTTGAATTTAAATCGTCTCAATTTTCGCAACTCACAATCTCGATCTCCTATCGAGGCGTGCCGCTAGGCGTTCATAATGTTATACCCCTATTATGAATGCAATGGAAAAGGTTTCGAGTCCTAATTCGATCGTATGGAGAAGATAGCTTTTTGGACTCAGTTATTATATAGAATTTCCGATATAAAATTTCAGCGTGTTTATATACCGTACGGTCACACGACAACTCTGAATGCTACAAAATTTCAAATCTTACAATAATACACTATTACGGATCCAATTCAACTGGTCTCGTTGAATTCCAAGACTGTGCATCGGAAAGCTATTTTTACATATCGATTCAAACAATATATTTTCGAACTTAACAAACACTTCCAAATTCAATTCTAAAGATTCCATTATCTTCAGTATTATCAATATAAATTTTACAAGCCTTCAAATTATTTTTAACAGGCCTAGTATTTCAGATCCAATAATTTACCCAATATCCAATTATTAAATTTAATAATTTAATTATCCAATTAAATGGAGATATTTGAAATATAAGTTCAAATTAACTTTATAAATATTTAAAATCAATTAAATATTCCAATTTCAAATGTCCAAAATTCTGGGTCATCACACAGAGAATCATTGAACCTGGCTCTAATACCAAGTGTGAAGCCCCATTATTTTTAACTATGGAAATCAATCACAAATGCCCCAAAATATGCTGCAACTAATTTCCAATATTAAAAAAAGTCAATCATTTGTTTTGCGATTTAATATTTCAAAATTTCAAAAATGAAAGAAAACCTCACAATGGAATCAAACATCAATGTAAATATACATCAACTTAATAAAGCAATTATCTTACAACATCATCATAATAATTTACACCTCAATACATTGATCATTATTAACTCATTAGTAATAAAGAAATGGTATAAAAAGAATATACCAATAAGATAACAACGGCGTAGCCTGTGTCCACTTTCCATTCCTTCTTTTACTCCAACATGCAACTAAACACCTATACAGATATATGAAATAAAAAGGAAAAGGTTTCAACTATGTTTGGACTGTGCCAAACCGTGTACACTACAACCATAAGCTCTATTTTTCAAAGGAAGGACTTCCTGTGTACCTCTTTTTGGTAATCATACTTGTGTAGTTCTATGTCTTGCTCTTCTCCAACATCCGAATAGCTGTTAGCACATAACAACCATAGCATCCACGCAAACATCACAACTAATGCAACCACTGCAACCAATGTAATCAATGCAACCACTGTAACTACTACAACCAATGCAATCAATGCAATCACTGCACCTATTGAACCAACGCAATCATTGCAAGCAGGAAACATACTCCTCTAAACCATTCCATTCAATCACCAAAATGAAGTTACAACAATAATAACGCACTTAGCCATTAAACATCACAAACATTTGATAATACATAATGTTGATTCCAAACATCAAATAAGCTAATCACAACATATATATACTAACATATACTAAATATCCACTATTTGTGATACACCATCAGTGTAAGTGTAAACTAATCAAATATGTACGAAACCACTATATTGTAACACAAACATCAATAATAAAACCATACTTAACTATACACACATAGTAATGATGGTAAAATATTACGCGCACATCCAAATACGGTCTCATCATCATTTTTATCCATAAAATATTCATAAGAGAAAAGTACGAAGGAAGGGGCGAGAGCTTTGATAAAGATTAGAAAGCACACCAGCAATACCTTTCAGGAAGGTCAAAAGGACATTTCGACAATGCCAGTAGAGAGATGTCGAAAAGGTCGAAGGCTACTCTTTGAAGTCAATATGCAATGTGCTTCGTACACATGCACTAAACCATTCGAAATACTTAGCTTCGTCTCAATGAATACACATCGAAAAAGCCTCCAACCGAATCAGCACTTTCGAAAGCGTATATAGCCTTTCGAAGTGGTTAGATCCACTCCCACCTATGAAGGAAAAACCATACATCTATCACCATAAAAACATATGGTTTCGAGTTAGTCAAGGCAGAAGCTTTCGAAAGAGATCACTTACAACAAATCTATTTAGGTGTTTCAACTCTTTCGAAGCCATAAGAAGACATGTTTCGACAGCACCGAAGGCCAACACCTAGGTCGACTTATTTGGCACATCAATTTTCAAGTCAAAAGCGCATCAATAGACCTTTCAATAAGGTCAAAAGGCTATCAAGAAACTCCTTTTGATGAAGTCAAAAGGAAACTAAGAAAGAGAGAGAAGCCCAACCTCCAGCAACAACAAAAGGATAACTAAAACCCTTTCGATAATGTCGAAAGGTAACGGACACTCATAAAAGTGGAGAGGTTGGCCTTTCGACCACGTCGAAAGCTTGGGGTTGAAAGTTCCAACCCGCACTTATAAATACGACCCTAGGGGTCGGTTGTGGGGGATTCGATTTCTTTAACTTCTCACTTGTTCATTCTTAAGCTTCTAAACCTAATTCCCAAATCAAATGAGGGACTTGGTCAATCTATACAATTAAGTTCAATAAAAAGGGGATTGTGATAATCTGTTTACATAGCAACTTAAATTTCCTTATTTTTCATAAATACACCAACATGCAGCTGAGTTGATCGAAAGGAATCCCTTCAACCAGGTCGAAACCGTAAATTTTCTTATTTCCTAGAAATCTCTGCTCAAACCTTCTAGATTGCAAGCGTTGCACCTTTCAACGGAGTCGATTCCTTATCAACTTCACTATTTCCAAAGTTCATTAGGTTCCTAACCCAAGCTCCCTTGTTTGTGTCGAAAGGTGGCCTCGATAGAGTTTGTAGTCAACTTATTTGAAAGGATTCATCGAGAGAGAAACTACCCTTTCAATTGTGTCGAAAGGTAGACGAGTTTTTGATCACTTTTACCTACCTAAAAAGCCTTAAAATCTCCACTCATTTGAAAGAGAGGTTTCAAAAGCATCACTTACATCCTAATATTTAATTTGAGGTCTTGGCAAGTGTTCTTATCAACATTTTTGGCACTACAAGGAGGGCTCGAACATCTAATCACCGATTACTTTCACCAAAAAATGATTGCATAGAGTCCTTCATTCAAAAAGAGGAAAATGGAAAGTGCAAAGAGTAATAGCAGCAATCCAAATGAAGTAGCTGCTTCACAATCCATATTGAAAAATAACATAGTCCCAAATTCTAACGCAGGGAATACAGGAATCGGGCAACCTTCGATCTTAACAAGAGTGGAAGACAATGAGATCAAAGCCTACAATCAATGATCACAAATTATAGCAATGCGGGGATTTTTCGAAAGAGCTCCATCTAGAGAATCATTAAGGATTATAGAAGTAGAGGATGAAGTGCTAACTCAAAATGACGTGGAGGACCAAGGTTTAAACCGAGAAAGTCAAGCGAAAAGGTCCCTCGAGCAGTCAAATAGTCAAATCCAAGGAAAAAGGGAAGGTTTCTACAGAAATGAGATTATTAGAGAAGGCATCCAATACCAAATAATGATGAATAGCTTAAGGAAAATGGAATTGTTAACTTAGGAAAATATGTTATCCTGCAAAAGACTCCCTTTTCAAAATAAATAATGGCAGTTAGTCTCCCTTCTCACATTCAGAATCCTTTGCTGAAATATGATAGGACAACTAACCCAGATGATCATCTTGTGGCTTTTGAAAATTTAATGAACTTATATAATGCTCCCGAGGTAGTCCGTCGCATATTTTTTCCTATTACTTTTCAGGGAGTAGCCATAAAATGGTATAGGCTTTACCAAATGGAAATCATCAATTCTTAGGAACAATTTACTTGAGACTTCTCATTCAATTTTCTATATTTAGAGATACAACTATGGACTTTAGCCTGTTGGCCACAATTGGACAAAAATCGAGAGAACTGCTTGGCAAGTACTTGAACAAATTTAGCTCAAAAGCATTAAAAGTACAAAGTACAATAGATAGAGAGAAGCTTAAGGTAGTTCGATCGGGGCTAATTGCAAAAACCCCTTTCTTCAATGACCTTTTATATTAATGGCTATAAAGATCTACAATACTTCTTTCTTCGAGCTAAAAAGTTTATCCCAATGGATGAAAAGCATCATGCTATGAAGGAATTTCATTGAGAGTGTAAAGAAGAGAAATCTAACCCTAGGCGATATGACAAGAGACCAAGGGAAACTGAAAATTTGAAGGGGAGTCGAAGAAAGATTTCCAAATCAAATCACGTAGCCTTTAACAAACCCTTCTCCCACATATTCACCATGGTGAAGGAGAACGAGAAATACAATGCTCCATCTAAGATGCGAAATGCTCTGGAACCAAATAAAGGAGGTGATTACTACGGTTACCATAAAGCAAATGGACATAAAACCGACGACTAACTTATTTTTGTAGAAGCAATTCAAGGCATGATTAGGTCAGGATTCTTATAAGAGTTTGTCAAAGAAACCTGAAGGACATCTTATTCAAGTTGAGAGGAAAGCAACTTAGAAAATTTAAATGAAGATTCCTATCAAGTCATGAAGTCTCACAACGTTAATTCGACTATGAACTATCTTTCCCAATTTTCATATCCTTTTAACTCAATTCGTATTTTCATTCATATTTAGATTTGTGTTGTGCATTGACTACGTACTGATTAATATTCAAGTGCTATTTCAGGTAAAACAAAATCAGTCCAAAGCATTTAACATACTTTTAGAGAACAACGTAATTTTCGCTATTTGAAAAAGTCTACTCAAATAACTGATACGAAATAGCTATCAATATTTCATTCCACGCAAACCAAAGGTTAACTTCTATGGGATATCAGATCATCACCAATCCTATATCAGATTGAGTGAAAGTCTATATATACCAATCTTATTTTTAACAAATGGTTTTAAAAGAAATTTCTCAAACTTATCTTTATAACAAAACTATTTTCAATTGCCTTGTGGCTTGGAATAAAAGAAGTACCTACCTATTTCAAAAATTGGTTTGTGCCACTTATCTGCGATATTACATAGCATTAATGAATGCATAAAAAACTTCGAGCTAATCAATTTCAATGTTTCAAAGTTTCTTAAAACCATAGGCAGAGAAAAGCCTACTCATACTTTTTCAAGAAAGGTTTTGAAATCATCAAAAGTGTATTGAAACTCAAATTAGAGAATCCTATTCTCAGCTAGAAGACTATTGGCTCATGAATCATGACCTTTTAGTCTCCTATTTGAGATCCGTGACTCTACTATGAGAACAACAAGAAAATTCTTGAAAAAGACCACACTGAGAAAAATTCTTTTATCAAGAGGATTCATGCATCCAAACTATTTTTCAAAAGATAGCCCCATGATATACTAGAAGGGTTTAATTACAAAATTATTTTTCTCAAAGGAGACTTCATTTTAATTGGCCAAAAATTATTTTCATATACAAATATTCAAGCCTACGATGTTATTGCATAGCACCTCCTAGAGGGAGGGACATAAGCCTAGACATTATTCCGTAGCACCTCTTAGAGGAAGGGACATAAGCCTATGATGCAATTCCATAGAATCTATTTGAGTGAGAGACTGAACCCCCGATGTCAAGACCACATCTTAGGGGATGGGTTAGGATAAGCACCAATCAGCAACCTTCTGGAGGATGGTCAACTCAGTATACACTACATCCCTTAGAGCCAAGGGAAGCCCAGAAGAGGCACCGAACAAGAGAAGAAAGATGATGATATCTATAACTTAAAACAAAAGTCAACCTAAGATAATAAAGGATTAAAGAAAGAAATCTAATGTAAGAAAAAGGCAAAACCCAAGAGAGGAAAACGAACAAAGGAAAAAGGATAAAGGTGCCCGATGCCAAAATCTAGAATGGACAAAGAGTCCGAAATCAAATCCAAAAGACACAAAATATGGACTAATAAATCTTAGAACATCTATTGCTTAAGAAGTGATTTTCATATCGAAGGACTAAAAAACACGCATTCTAAAAGGGAATATGAGACAAGAGAATGGGTACAAGAGATCCACAACCCGATACCAAAATAAAGATCTGTACAAAAACCAAAAAAGAACGGAATAGACAACAAGTTATCACGAATGATGATAAAGGCTTCACTTGAAGATTAAATTGAGTAAACCACTCCTGAATCCCCAGAATTAGGGAGGCCCCTTGGAATAGAAGAGCGTAGATATTATGTATGGAGCCACTATTTCAAATGATTGCATGACTTTACAAAGCTACTCACAACTAACTCATAAGTCTAGGAATCTTTTGCTTGAACTTAACAAGTTTACCTTTATCTAACAAATTTCTACTTTTATTCTTCTATTGAACATAATCCATTTGTTAGATGAGATCCTAACTAGATTTTGGTTAAATTCTTAATTTTATGAACTTTTAGCTTCTTTCCATGAGGATTGTCTTCCTCGATTTTTGTCAATCCAAAAACCCATATATTGACTTCTAAGATGATTTATGAGTTTTGTATTCCTAAATCCAATATTGAGTTTACATTATAATTCATGATTTTCCTATTGATTTTATGACTTTGTATTAGAATGGACAGCTTTCTAATTACATTCTTGAATTTTTGGATTCTTTTTTCATAACAATCTACCGTTTTAATGAAGTCTATGTTTCCTTATTGATTTTTGTGGTGATCGATAAATTTCACATTCCTAACTTTCTTATCTGGATTTTCAATAATCTTTATTGAGCTTTTAACTTGATGAATTCTAAAATTACTTGTTGATTTTCATGACGATTTTTGAATTTATGATTTCCTTATTGGGTGTTTGGTAATCCCTTATACATTTTTGATTTAGTGAATTCCAAATTTCCTTGTGGATATTTATGATGATTAATGAATTTTGAATTCCTAATTTCCCCAATGGATTTGAGAAGATTTTTTATTTGATTTCTAGAATAATGAATTTTGAATTTCCCTGCTAGTTTTTGTAATTTTACATGAATTTTGTGATCCTCGTTTCCTTATTACAATTTTGATGGTCCTTTGCCGGTTTTCAGATTTCATGAACCCTACATTTCTTTATGGATGTTGATGAAGATTTATGATTTTCATATTCCAGGTTGCCTTATTGGATCTTTGAATCTCTAATCTTGTGAATACTGCATTTCCTTATTCATTTTCATGATGATTTGTGAATTTCATATTCTTGCTTCCCAAATTGAAATTTTTGATGAACGCTTATTAAATTCCTGGTTTAGCGAGTTCTAGAATTTCCTTGTGGGTTTCAATGATAATTTATGGATTTCGTGTGCATGATTTCCTAATTGGATTTTGGATGATCTCTTGTTATTTTCTAGATTTTATGGATCTTAAACTTCCTTATGGATTTTGATACTAATTTATAAATTTCCTATTTTTGATTTCCTTATGGGACTCTTATTGGATTCCTAACTTCAAGAATTCTATATTCTACTATTGGATTTTATGGTGATTTTCATTGAATTTAAAATTTGGTTTCAATAAAGATCTTTATATCACCAAATGGCATTAGTATTAAGCTAGTTACTTTTTTTTACTAAATGAGGATTACTATTAAAAATGCAGGGATGAGAGTAAATCATAATAAGGTTCGAGGAAAGACTTCTTCAGGTAGAAGACTCGTATCTAATGAGTAAGGGAAACCTTACTTAAGAAGGGGAATCTAGAGTATATGATAACTTTCTTCGAAGGTTCATTTATTAGAGTCAGTTGTGTGCAAATCGGGTGATATTATTCAGTGGCAATAGAAGGATAACTAAAACCCTTTCAACCAGGTCGAAAGGTATAGCTCAATGGACACTCAAAAAAGCAGAGAGATTGGCCTTTTGGCCGCGTCGAAAGCTTAGGGTCAAAAGGTCCTAATTCGCGCTTATACATTTGACCCTAGGGGTAAGTTGTGGGGGACCCGATTTCTTTCACTTCTAACTTGTTCAGTCTTAAGCTTTTAAACCCTAATTCCCAAATCAAATGGAGGATTTGGTCAATTTGTACAATTGAGTTCAATAAAAAGAGGATTGTGATAATCGCGTTTACTTAGCGTCTTAAATTTCCTTATTTTTCATAAATGCACCAACATGTAGTTGATTTGATGGAAAGGAATCCCTTCAACCAGGTCGAAACTCTAAATTTTCTTATTTCCTAGAAACTTTTGCTCAAATCTTCTAGATTGCAAGTGTTGCACCTTTCGAAAAAATCAAAACCTTTTCAACTCCGCTATTTCTAGAGTCCATTAGGTCTCTAACCCAAGCTCCCTTGTTTGTGTTGAAAGGTGATCGCGATAGAGTTCTCAGTCAACTTCTTTGAAAGGATATATTGAGAGAGAAATACCCTTTGGACTGTGTCGAAAGGTACCAAAGAAGAGTTTTTGATCACTTTTACCTACCTGAAAAGCCTTAACAATCTCCACTCATTCAAAAGAGAGGTTTCGAAAGCATCATTTTCATCGTAATATTCAATTTGAGGTGTTGACAAGTTTTATTGTCAACAGTAATAAAATAATATGTATGATAAATAAAATAGACCATTAATCACATATCACATCCATTTAAAACATTGTATTTACAACCATTATTTTCTCTCATGTATAAAATCATTTTATTATTGTTTATTATAAAAGCATCTTTTATTTATCTCAAATAATAATAATTCTCCCAAAATAATAATATGCTTCAAAAAAATTATTGTAATATCATTACTTCAAATCTCTCCAAACAGTGTATTTTTTCTAAAAAATAGTAGTTCTCACAAAAACTATATTATTATTTATTAAATATTATTTTACAAAATAATAGTAATAAACATTCCAATCTCAGTTTAAAAATATATTTTCTATTATTATTTATGAATTTCCCTAGAAAAATAATAACTTTATCAAATATCTTCCATTATTTTCATTTAATTCGTTAAATGACGGTCATTAATGAACATTAAAATCTGTAAATCATTATATCTACCATTTATTTATCTAAACTTCTCACTATTATCCATTTTATTTCAATTGATTATTTTCCAATTCTAATCAACAATTAATTGTAATTAAACGCCCAAAAATTCTATAATCACTAGTAACCCAAGCAAAGGCACGATATATACAATTAGCCATAATATCAAACAACCATGAACATATCATACCGCATGCCAATAATTATAATTTCCCAACAGTAAGTATCTACTTTATAAATAAAAAATCAATTAATTAAATTAAATAAGCCATACCAACATGCTTTTTCCAATATTATTCAAACTTAGCAAATCCAGAGCCATGTCATCTAAAATTTCGCCTCAAGTTCAATGGAAGAATCTGCATGTGAATCGGAGTTCGTATGCACAAAACATTTAAGTTATAAGATTTTATATTATGTAATTTAATAGTTTAAAATCACTCTAGGGAAAAATGTGATTTATAACCTCGTCTTCCTCTCCATCATGTTATAGCATCAATCATGAACCTACCGCTTTCAATCACCAAAGCCCACGGCGGCCCTACCTATCAACACCTTGATCTCGACTATGCCACCCTGACCATTCCCGACTTCACCATGAGCTGCCACCACCTCTAAACAAGTAGAAACTATCTTAAATCCTATTCTAATTTTTTCGATCACCTTAGCGACCATCTCCATATTCCGACTTCGGTGATGAGCTGTGCTCTTCGTTGTCGACACTACTATACCATGCCCATCGCCTATCGTCACTGTTTGGTTACCACTAAATCTGATGGTTGAAATTTATTCACCAATTTTTGGCCACCTCGAATGATGTGTCTAAAAATGAAGACTTTCCCTCTTGTTCCATCCATCGACACATAATTCGATAGGGTTTGGACACTTTGAATTTTAATCACATTTCAATTAATTTACTAATTACTATTAGCAGATAATTAACCAAATTTAGGGATTCAGGAACACAATCGAAGATAGAGGAGGCAACTTGGGTTCAGTAGCCTGACTTATAGGGTTGTTAGGTTGTGTTATAGATTGTTTATCCGGTTTGGCCTGAAATAGCTATATATGTTATTTAAACACTATAATGCGTTTGTTTCGCAAGCCGTAATTCCTAATACATTAAAACTATACATCAAACTCATCACCTCCTAAAGACCTTTGCAACGCTTGTAAACACGATTCCGCCTTTTATTAAAAATTCACCCTTGATTACATCAATATTTGGTAGTGTCAAATTTACGGGTCATAATAGGGACTGTGTGAAATGACTTGCACGATTCTTGGCCTAATTTCTAAAAATCTTCAATTTTGATAATATTTATGCACCTTTATCCATTTCTTCATAATTTCGTAGTCCAGATGCATTAAATATTGCTTGGTTCAAATATCAAATAACACTTACCCCCAAACTGTGCTTTTGTGACAACAAAGCATACTTTAGATCAAGACAAGCGACTAAATCAAATCTATAAAAATGCATCTACCATCAGAACCATTCTCGTGAAATATTGCACTTTTTGTGAGAATTCAGCATATCGTTTTAAGGAGTCGTTGAATGCATCTCTTCGATAGACAAAAATATCAAAGTCTCCCATCCAAAATCTTTGCTCATCATTAAGAGTTTTTGTAAGCTACTTGTTTCTTAAGGTGGACAGAATTTGTTTACATCATGACATATGTCACTCTTTTTTTAATTCGTTCAGATCGATCGGTGTCAAAAGATATCATTCAGTGCCGACCAAACTTTTGTGTCTCATTTATAAGAAACACTTGGTGAAATTTCTCCTTTCCCTTTTCATTGATAGTCCCTATCTCCTTCTTTCCTTTGCGACTTCTAACATCCAAGACTCCATTAATGCTGCTGCTTTTAAGCTTTCAACTGCCTCAATCATCATTGGATACTAGCCAATTTCTTGCTGCCGATCCATCCTAGCGATGTCAGTTTAAAAGTAGTCGAATCTCCATCTTGAGCATTCTCCAATATTTCTACACTACTCTTGCTCTTATATCACGATCTTGACGTAGATGGTTGGTCATCATTGCAGACACTATTCTTGGGTTAGCGTCACATCTCAATACACCCACACCAACATCAAAGCCAATCCATCACATTCGATTGCCATTACCATATCTCACCATAATCGCCCCTTAAAAATCTAATGCTTGCCGTGATTCTAACATAAGCATAAGAGGATATGGTAGGAAGGAGGAACTAATTTCCCTTGGTAAATATCTAGATAGATCGACTGTCTTGCCTTTGGCCGAGATGATTCCAGAAAACTGTAACACCCCTTTGCGTAATTAGTTAATTAAATCAAAAAGGGTAAAATCGTTATTTTACATAAAGGGAAACATGGTAAATTTTTGTATAAGCTAGAACTAGACTTCGTCGCCTATTCAATTACATTCTCAATGCTGTTTACAATCAGAAAAGATATATAACTTGCTAAATCAAGTTCAACGGGCTAGAAATTAAAAGTAAGTCAAACCTAGTATCATTTTCGTAATATATTGATCTCAAAATATAACGTAGATATTATTATTTTTCAGTTTATGAATAAATCCTTAACCCCATTTATTTTTCTTTATAAATCTTACCTCCTCTTATAAAACCATTGTTAGTAAATCAATTCCTAATCCACCAAATTAAAAAAAATTATATATAAAACCGATCACTATGATGTGAGATACACAAATAATTCAAAGCTATTGAGAGATTTGGCATTTTCAAGGCAGAAAATTTCTTCACAGCAAAGAATGAGGATGATCATCTTGAATGGCCAATCAATAAGTGGTATTTCTCCTCGTATAGATATTAGTAAGAAATAGTAATTCGACCCTTATGGTCGTAAATCATGTTATAGATGATATAATTGAAACTTAAAAAGCGATTTGCTTATACAAATAATATTTTGGTGTGGCACGCTATTAAGTCCCCCATTTTGAGGTTCGAAAATGAGCGCTATTCAATCATCGATAGTATTATTTTCCGGTAATAATGAGATTAATTAATAGTATCAAAAAATTAGAAACACGGGAATATGAAAATTTTCCAAAACATACATTTCATTAATTAAGATCCATATTCATTATATAATCCCAAACATTACCCAGGTTTAGATAAAATATAATTATTACAAAATACTTCAAGAGCGACATATGGAGATAACCTTTTCATTGATCAAAGTTACTACTAGACAGACAAGTCTTCTGTCATTACATACATTTGAACAAAAAGATAACATAGCGGAGATAAATAGACTCCTATATAGCTAGCTCTGCCTTCTACACATCTTCGGAAGCTTTATTTTCTAAAACTAAATAACTTGGAAACCTTACTCTCAAAATACTCAATTGAGTACCCAAGAGTTGAAGGGAAAAACATAAAACTTTGGGTCAAACAAAAAGTCTGGTGTGAATAATAGTATGCCATCTCTATTAAAAGATATATAGGGAGACCACACTACTGAGCGGAACAGGTTCCCCCCACTAGTATCCCTAAAAAGCACCTACAAGCACAATGGTTAAACAATATAAATAAATGGGAAATCTGTCCCAACATTATAGTTTTCTTTGGGTAAATACAAGCCTATTTGGCTGACTCGGTCTTACCAGATATATCAAATTATGCAATTCACTATTAGAAGGAAATTGGACGATCTGTCCAAAACTACTATTCCTAAGGTCAGTCTGATTCTAATGCTTTTATAGGCCAACCAATAACCTATCTCATTTTGTGTATTCCTTTTATATGTATAACTGCTTTTAGTTTTACCCTTGACGAATCCCTACACACTGGAATTTTGGACTAATATTAGCTAAGGGCTAATAGTTGAGTTATAAGATGCGACCCTACACAGTCCCATCTGGTTTTCTAATTCTAAGTCAATTCATCTGTTCACAATTTATGTAAAGGTGATAGAATAATGTCTCTAGTAAAATCCTGGACTAAATACCCTTTTTATTTCCTTGATACCAATTTCTTTATAAATGATTTAACCTTTGAAATCACACTTAAAACGGGTAAACTATAGCCCTTTATTTAATCCAAAATATTAGTCGAATACACACACACACACACACTTTTATAAAATAGCATTGGTGACTTTCGAAGTCATTCAGAGGTTATCGCACTTTAAACCATATATTATGAAGCCATATATAATAAAACCATTGCATTGGCAAAATGTGGCATTGATATGGCCATTATGGGATTATCGCATCCCCATATATCAAAATCATGTTAAAACTCCCGATTTATACAGCACAAGGCCATAAGGCCAAAATCATTTACATCACATATCATAAATAAATATAGATCGTCGAACATAAGCGACATAATTACGGGTTTACATAGCATAAAACTTTAAAACTTGGTGACATGGGAATGTCGAAGTTAAGGTTAGGCGGCATCATTGCCGTATAAAATCAATGTCGAAAATAGCCTATAGCGGCATCATAGCCAAAACACGACGGCGTAAGAAACTAGCAACATCATTACCTCTTTATAATCAATGTCAAAATTCATACGTGAGCATCAATATTGTAATATGTCAAAAATAAACTTATAGCGACATTGCTAGCTTATGGAGTTAATGTCAGTATAGAAGATATGCAACATCATGGTTATCGCTATAAAACTTGTAGTATTATCAACGTCGCTATAAAATAAGCGGTATAAAACAGGCGGATAGAACATATGCGGCATTACCAACATCGCAGGCATCAATGTCGGCATTAATATATAACCCCAACCTTAGTGGAATCATTGCATACCGACGATGTTGATATAATATGTTTACCTATAGGTTAGTAATGACATGCAGCTTTGATGGACTATGACATTGGTTTATAGCGCATGACAATATCGTAATTAACATGAAAACTATTTTATTTCTTTAACAAGCTAAATCTTTTTACCAACTCCAATTCTTTATCAAATTCTTATTTGATAATAACTTTCATTACCGCATACTTTGTAGAAAACTACTATAGATAAGGTTTCTCATTCCCAAAATAATTAGCAAACCACATAATTTATATAATATTATAATATAATTATTGATCTTTTCTTACCTAGTATATTCATAATTATTCGTAAACATTTGGGGAAAATCACCAAAAATAAATATAAATCAGATTTATCATATTCTTTTACATATGAAATTTTCAGGACCAAAAATTTTATTTAATTATTTTTAATAATTAAAACCCGAAATAAACCATTTTCTTCACTTAAGAAATTCATAAAATATTCATACTTGTTTAGAAAATTATGAAATTAAAAACCACTCCTAAAATAACATTTCTAACATCGTATCAGTATTTCAAGTCAAATAGATCTCATAAACTAAATTTTAAGACTTAAAACCTATTAAATAATTTCATAATACATCCAATAATTCATCATTCAAGCATATAATCAACCAATCATTCAAAACATGGCATAAAACATTCGTAAGATTCAGGTTTATTCATAAAACTAAAATTACGTAATCAAACTTGATATGAGTTATAAATATTCACCTTGATTTGATAATGATTTAGATATTTGAGTAGATTAAATTTTTTGTTGTCTTTTTCCTTAGTTTTCTTTAGCTTTCTTCCCTTGTTTCTCCTAGCAATGGCTGGCCTCGTCTCTTTTTTTGTTTGTATGGATGATAGTAAGGGAGGAAATGAGAATGGAAAGGTGTATGTTAAGGAAATGTAGCCTTTTCCTATTTTTCCCTTCTCATAAATCCTCCTTCTTTTTAATGTTCTAATCAATTTATTAGTTCATTAGTTAAGGCTCAACCCATAGTATAATTATCAAATATCAATCTCCTGGTCTTCTTATATTATTTTATTTAATTATTTAATTGATGTCCTAAATAATGTTAATCAAAATAAGGTGGTACATACGTCATGGCTAGATGGTTAAAATCTAATTTTAATCAATTTTAATTAACCAAAGTTAATCTCCTTCTAATTAAAAGTGTGAAATGAAATAGTGCTCTGAATTATTACATATCAAAATTGTAGTTCTCGATGTCCCGAATCCACCGGTAGTGTTCTTTTATCGATTGGTGTGCAGATGGTTAGAAAATGCATAGAAAATCCAACAAATGTAGGCTGTTCGTTTTGATCCAACAGTGAAACAATGATGATGCCACAATTGGGAAGCATGGTTGTATAGAGAGAGTGAGTAGGCCATATCATAGGCGGTTAATTGGCCAGAAGGCAACGAAGATTGCCATATCTTGCGCTCAAATTATGACGGAGGCAATGGTAATGCTAGAGATCATGGGGAATGTAGCTGGTGGCATCGGGTGGTACATGTTGGCGTGTATCTAGTGGGATCAGTTCAAGGTGGCAAGGCCATAAGCAATGGCAGCGATAAAGTGGAGTTTGTGTTGAGGTAAACCATGCATGATAAACTTCCTGTAGCCGAAGTGAAAAGGAAAACAAAATTAATAATTGGTTAAATAAATATATAATTAAATTGCGTATAAATTAATTTAATAATAACACGTAATTTAAAATTTTATTACATTTGCATATGAACTACGTTTCATGTGCAGTTCACGATATCAGGATCATGGTGAAATATAAACGTTTTGGTATGTTGTTTTGTAATGACCTGTAAATTTTTAATGGTTTTATTTATTTAATTAATTGAAAATTTTGAAATTTTAAATAATTGAATTTGATAATAAAAATTTAATTTTTGGAATACATCTATTTAAACATAGTAAATGGTAAATTTTCATCAAACAATATGGAAGTTTATTTTGCTGTGTAATTTTATTTAAATTTAAATCAGTTAACATTTAATGACAACAAAATGTTCCACACCTGAATCTTTTTCTATAGAAAATTTGTAAATCATCTTCTGAGTGAGACGTCATATTTTGTTTCTCCAAATTTGGACTACTGTTGCTCCGTTTATCTTTTTTCTGGCAGATTAGCAGCATTTTCGGTATCAGTTATCAGCTTTTGATAGGATGATCATACCACCGATATCGGTATACCGTTTTGATCTCGTTGTGCTGATCTCTGTGGTATATTAAATTGTATGTTTTGAAGTCCGGTTCGCTATGGAATCGATAAAACGATTTCGTATCGATACCGGTTTTTAAAATCTTTTGTGCTCCATATACTACCGATCCAAAATTGAATAGCCATAACTTTTGAAATTCCTAGAAATTTACCTTGTGACCTTTGCTTTCCAATGTTAACTTATGGCATTCAATACAACAAGTTTGCCTGTTAATTTGCTTTGGAAAGAAAATAAAAAAAGAAACCAATATTACTTTCATTCGTTCTCTCCCAGGTCTCAATGATAACTCCCTCTTTGCTCATTCTTTCTTCGAGTTTTCTCCACTTTCATAGACATGAGCCACCACGGCCGAGACTACCATCTACCCCTCCTTATCTCTTCCTCCTCCCTCTTGGCCATCAATCGCCTCAAGCCTCACCTCCTCTTCCCTCTCCGCATGCTACTCACCATTCCGCCTCCTTAGCCGCAACCTTCCACCATCGAAACCAAACACCTCGGCCTTCCCTCCCTTCGCCCAAGCGTGAAGCCTCGCAAACCATTGAATCTTTCCGCCTTGGTCCCGCCGTGCTCCACACGTGCGCAACAGTCCTCACGGGCCGAAGCTGTAGGCCGAGCCTCTCTCTTCACCGCCCGCGCACTTACTCCCCTTCACCGTTCTTTGCAACTGTGCCTCTTTGTTCATAGATTGGTAATATACTGTTTTTACATTTATGATTTATAGACTTTATAAAGTTGTTTATACATATTAGTTTAATATATATATATAGGTTTAGATAGTATATATGTTAAAGTTTATATAAGTGTGAATATTATATATCTGTTATATCTATAATATTGTAATATGCATGGTTATATTTGCTTTGATGTAACCTCTTGCTGCACACACACACACACACACACACACACACAGGTATATACATTTTAAATTCTAAGTCTTCATTTTATATGAATTTACAATGTAAATTTTATACGTGTTTTATATATGAAAGTTTATGTAGTACATAGTTGTTATAAACCCACTTAATTCTAAGACTTTGTAACGTTTAGAGTCTGATTTTTTTTAAAAAGCAAAAGTGTGATGTTGGTCTTTCCAACATATATATATGTACACACACTAAGTCAGTATATATTATACAGCCCTTTGTCTTTTGATTTTCTGGTTATATACAAAGTTAGATGTATCGGTGTTACCTTATAAGTTTAGTCTATTGCAAATATTAAAAAAAGAAGTATTTAGACTGTAGTTCATCCAGTTGCGTGTTTTATTTGAATGTGTATATATATACTGTATATAAGATTTAAACAGTTATATATAATAAAGTATATTAAGCTGTAAAGGTTTACATACGTACATTCTGTTGAATTCCTAAATATATGCATTTTGAAAATATATAGAATTCCATTTTAATATGTGTTTAAAATTAATAATTGATTTCAAAATGTTATATGTACGTGAGTTTATATATATTAGTTTGGATATAATAGTTATATATATAAGTACATGAGTGGGTTTCAAGTATTTAGGAAGGTTTTGTTTTATATATGTGTTTTAAATGTCAACAATGATTTTTAATTATATATACGTACTTTATTTTATTTTTATATTCGTCTTAAATTTGATATTGATTTCGTGAAAAAAAATAACTTATATATTCTGTTTCTATCTGGATAATTCTGATTCATTCTCACAATTCAAACTATCAGCTTTGTTCGTCGAATTGTGTCCATCTAGCTTTAATTTGGAAGTCGTGCTTGCATTACGTAACTCAATTTCATTGTCTAGCCTCGCAAGGTGAGCAATCACTCACAATTAATGTTCTTATATTTATTAAATTTGATTTCAATCGAAATGGCAATTGAAATATGCTGCTGTTAGTTATTTACATTGCTGTATATATTCTATTATTTGTATCTGTTCACCTATGAAATCTGATACCTTTATTTGTTATTTATATTGATGATATATGCATGTGATATTATTATCATATCTATTATCACTCTGCAAGTTCTCTATTACTATAGAATTCACTATAGATTGAAATTATACATACACGAACGATCTGTAGAATAGGAGAAAATCGTTATAGCTCGAAACGATAAATCTAATCGATTTTCATTTGAATTGAATTTGGGATTGCGAGTTGAAATGTTATATACCCATATATAATTTAAATTGCGTATTGAAATGATAATTATCTATATCACTTGACCATAGGATAGAAAATTATATACAGACACCGTTGGTCTATATATATATATATTTTGAAAATGATTTCTATAGTTTTGGAAAGAAATATATGGTTTTAATAAATAATGATTTTAAGATATTATATATTTTTTATAAATTTCAAATTCTTGACTTTAATTTATATGTTTTGGAAAATTTTAAATTATAAGTTGGTTTTGAAATTATAAATTTTAAGAATTTACTTATAATTTTACTATTTTAAAATATGTACAAATTAGTTTTATTTTAAAATAAGTTTGATAATAAGATTTAAATTAATTAAGTTGGATTTAATTTATATATAATATGTTTAAGTATTTATTTAAAATAATATTTTCAAATACAGATTTTTATAATGACTTTATAAGTTAAGGTTGGAAAGATAAATTTGATTTTATTTGAAATTGTATTTAATTAAGAATTTTATTCAGTTAAATCGATATGGAACTTTTTGAATTTGAAATTTTTAAAGGATATGATTTTATAACTTGATTTTGGTTAAGATGATTTAAATGAATATTTCAAGTTTAAATAAATTAAAGGAAGTATTAGTTTATTTAAAATTTGAAGTTTTTTTCATAAATGCTACTGGATTTATTAAGTAAATATTTCAAAACTAAATAATAGTAAATTGAACTTGATATATATATATATATGAAATTATCAAATTTAGTTTTGAAAATGTTGCATATTTAAAGCTTTGAAATATATTGAAATCGAAATGGTTTATTTTGTGGTTCAAATCTGTATATGAAATCAACATAATTTGAAATCGTCTATTGAGAAACTGAAATAAATTGAAATTGATGATTTGAGATTTGATTAAATTTGAATTTTTGGAATTCGAGTTGATTTGGAATCATTCTGTGAAATTTTAGAAAACTATTTTATTATATAATGTATTTTTCAATTATATTTAAAACTATTTTATATATTACTTTATAAATTATTTTAAAAATACTATTTTAATATAAATCATTTTTAATATAAACTATTTTAATATAAAAACTATTTTGATATACTAACTATTTTAATATAAACTATTTTAACTTATAACTCTTTTATATAAACTATTTTGCTTTATAACTACTTTACTATATATACTATTTTATATTTAAACTATTTAAGAGGTGGAAGTTACGCTTTCATAGTTATGAATTTAAAAGTATTATGTTTTGAAAGTGTTATAGTTTCAAATGTTTGGTTCGAAAGTGTTATAACTTTGAAAGCGCTATGATTTTGGAGAAGGATATATTTGAAATAGAAATGATATTGTATTTGGTTTTTAGATAGAATTGAAATGGCAATGATATTTTACTTTTGAAGTATAAACTATTTTGAAATGACTACGGTGTTATAATAACGATTGGTTGTTAAAGAGACCGGGATCAGATATTGTCATACTCTCTGCCAATACCCAAAACCACTTTAAGAACCGTATACGCGGTGGAGATTCCAGAATGAAGTAGGATGATGGCGACGATCCTATATGAGGTATTTACGTGGACCTGACTCCCGTGAGTTGGCATAAGGTGGCTAAAATAGGAGAAATCGACGGGCCAAGTGAGGCAGCTTCTCCGATCGGACACACTCATTGGTATGCCATTCTATTACTTTGTGATTGATTTGGTGCGCACCTTTGTTTTTTTGATTTTAGGAGTGTGGCTCGAGGTGGACGGTAGTGGCCGCTATGCGTTACCACCAGTCCAAAAGTGCGATTGGTATATCTACCCTAGCATTGTCATGTTGTGCCGTGTCACCTACCCTAGTGTGCCTTATACGAGTTTTTTTGTACCATACCTATGGAGTGCCCTCTGATGACGCCCAGTAAGGATGAGATTACTGTACTGTATAGGCTATGGGAATACATAAAATGTGTTAAGGGGGAGATGGGTAATGCCTTACTACTATTTTAATAGTTTACTTTACTTTAGACATTATTATAATAGCGTATATTACTACATAGTAGATAGTATAATGGATCCTTAGAGGATGGGTATCCCAAACATCCTTTAAGTTACTTGTATTTCAGTGGTTATTTCACTTGAGTCATATTTATTGATATAAGATTGTTAATCCTGACTCGAATGTTTTGTGTTTTGCTTTACGCTCGGGTCAAACTGAATGTACCTGTATACGAGACTCAACTTTGGAGTTGGAGCTTTGCTTGGAGATCCATCTATCGATTCTGCTTTCAGTTACTCAATTGATGTATTCAGATTTTGTATTTGACTATTGTATTGAGACATCTATGTATTTGAGACCTCTGTTGTATCGTACTTAACTCTGTTATATATATAATAGCGTCATGAACTATTATTCTTTTGTTTCCGCTGCATTATTGTTATATTACTCTATGTCTGTGATTTTGTGATTTATTTATTTATTTACTGTATATGTTGTGTTTTGCAAAATTTAAATTAACAATCTGGTATTTTGAGCAATTCAATTCCGACAAGTGTGGATGCGAATGGTTGAAAACATGCAAGCTGTTACATATGGTATCAAAGCTTTTGTTTTAGGCAAAACTTAGCATATAGAGTAAATTTAATTACAGAATCCCTTTTGTTCGAGCTTGAATTCCTTCGTCTTTGACTCGGTTTCCTTTGAATTTTGGAACGTTCTCCTCAGTTCCAAAATCCATCCTTATCTCTCCCTATTCATATTTCTTGATTTTGGAGTATCCCATAACTCCAATTTGAATGATCTCTATAATAACTCGGTGGTCTCGCCAATCTTTGAATGATTTGTAAAGGGGGTGAAACTCCTTTACCATAGGCATTGATTTACCGGAGATTTCTATATCCTCGGCATATGATGCTATGTATCTCTTGCTATGCCTAAATTCTTTCTCTTGCGATCAAATGTCGACCTTGGAATTCGGCATCGATCTTATTCTTGAAGTCACATTCGACCCGGTTAAGGCTGCCCGCCATTTATATAAGCATATCCATCTTCCTATTTTGTTATTTAATCATCTTATCTTTGTTTCGAACCTATCTTCGAATCAAAATTCTCTTTGATTTGAGTCCATCAAATTTGAATCTATATCCTTTCTTTAAAATCCATTCTTGTATCGTCAAGCGAGGAAGTGTATTAGTAAATTTATATTAAAATATTATATATATATATATATGTATTGTGTTGTTTGAGCCGTCGATTGGGTTTTCGATCGATTCGTCTAATCAACGCTATCGATAGGATTTCCAAAACACTTGAACAGAGCAAACCGACACAATATTTTTTTAAATTTAGTAAATGAAATAAATTTTGTATAATTATATTATATATGTGAGTATATTTTTCTGAAAGATTAATTTTAATTAAATTGGTTGTCAGAAATAATAATAATTGATTTTATTTATGTTTTGTAAACCATTGACTTTGTCTTATATATAAATAATGAGTTTATAAACATGGTTATAAATTGATTTGGAATTGAAATGAACTTAAATCAAGAATTTGAGAATTTAATTCTCGGTAATTTCAAACTTTGGTTTTAGAGCTTAAAATGCATGTTATTTAAAGTATTTTGGAATAGAAATTGTTTCCAAAGAAATTTTTAATGTTTAAATTAGTTCTCTCCTATTTTATCGTAGAAAATAATATCAGTGATGACTGCAGCATCATCGACATTCATTTTCGAGTTTCGAAGTAGAGGGACCACTCAGTAGCTTTGCTACACTTTTGTTTGAACAAATGAATTTGGTTTAAATTTCTTAAGTTATTATATTGATATATGATATATGGTTATAGATTTGATTAAAATATAGTGTACACACACACACACACATATATATATATTTCAGATTTATCTTTAAATTTTTTGGAGTTAATCGAAAACTTAATTCTTAAATATTGTTAATGGATGACTTCAAATTTTAATGAAACCAAATTTTGAATAAGTATTTAAGATTTGAAATAATTGAATTGGGAAATCTTTTTACTTATATAATACTCAATTTCATTCTAATACAACATACCAAAATTATTCAGAAGTTGAATATGTAATTGGATAATATACAATATAAATTTATTTTACAAGTAAAATTTGAGTGATTATAATAAATGTTATACGCTTAAATTTTAATTATACAAGGGTCCATAGAGGTAAATAGAATAGTAAGTTAATTGAATAATAAAATAAATTTTGTTTTCAAGGAATTAATAAATTGAAATTAAGTCAACTTATTAAAATACCTTGAATTTAAAATCAATTATTGAATATTATTTTATTTAAACTGAAATTTATAGTTTAAATTAATTGTTTATTTTGTATTTCAAATCTATTTTCTTTCTGGTTGTTTCTATTCTCCTACCTCGTTCCTTTTCGAGGACGAAATGTCCGAGTGGGGGAGAGGGTAACGACCCGTAAATTTTGAATGGTTTTATTTATTTAATTAATTGAATTTTGTGAAATTTTAAATAATTGAATTTGGTAATAAAAAATTAATTTTTGGAATACGTCTATTAAAACATATTAGATGGTAAATTTTCATCAAATAATATGGAAATTTATTTTATTATGTAATTTTGTTTAAATTTAAATCAGTTAACATTTGATGATAATAAAATGTTTTCAAACCTGAATCTTTTTCTACAGAAAAATCATCTTCTGAGTGAGACGTCATATTTTGTTTCTCCAAATTTAGACTTCTATTGTTCCGTTTTTCTTATTTCTTTCAGACTAACATCATTTTAGGTACTGATTATCGACTTTTGATAGGATGATCATACTGTAGATATCGATATACCATTTTGGTCGTCTCATCGTGCTGATCTTTGTGGTATATTCAATTCTGTGTTTTGAAGTCCGGTTCGCTACGGAATCGATAAAACGATTTCGTATCGATACTGGTTTTTAAAATCTTTTGGGCGCCATCTATCTACCGATCCAAAATTGAATAGCCATAACTTTTGAAATTCCTAGAAATTTACCTTATGACCTTTTCCTTCCAATGTTAACTCATGGTATTCAATATAACAAGTTTTCCTGTTCGTTTGCTTTGGAAAGAAAATATAAAAAGAAACCAATATTACTTTCATTCGTTCTCTCCTAGATTTTAATGATGCCTCTCTTTCCTCTTTGCTCATTCTTTCTTCGAGTTTTCTCCACTTTCACAAACGTGAGCCACCATGGCCGAGACGACCATCTAACCTTCCTTTTCTCTTCCTCCTCCCTCTTTGCCAGCAATCGCCTCAAGCCTCACTTCCTTTTCCTTCTTCGCATGCTACTCACCGTTCGTCCTCCTTAGCCGCAGCCTTCCTCCACCGAAACCAAATGCCTCAGCCTTCCCTTTTTTCGCCCAAGCATGAAGCCTCGCAAACCATTGACTCACTCAGCCTTGGTCCCGTCGTTCTCTGCCCATGCGCAGTAGTCCTCACAGGCCGAAGCTATAGGTCGAGCCTCTATCTTCACCGCCCGCGCACTTACTCCCCTTCACCATTCTTTGCAACCGTGCCTCTTTTTTTCATAGATTGGTAATATACTGTTGTTACATTTTTTATTTATAAATTTTATAAAGTTGTTTATATATTTTAGTTTAATATATAGGTTTCTAAAGTATATATTTTAAAGTTCATATAAGTGCGAATATTATATATCTGTTATATCCATAATATAGTAATATACATGGTTATATTTGCTTTGCTGTAACCTCTTGCTGCATATATATATATATATATATATATATATATATATATATATATATATATATATATATATATTAAATTCTAAGTCTTCATTCTATATGAATTTACAATGTAAATTATATACGTGTTTTATATATGAATGTTTATGCAAAGTATATAGTACATAATTATTATAAACCCACTGAATTCTAAGACTTTGTAACGTTTGGAGTCAGATTTTTTAAAAAAAGCAAAAGGGTGCTGTTGGTTTTTCCAACATATATATATATATATATATACACACACACACACACACACACACGCACACACACTAAGTCTGTATATATTATACAGCCCTTTGTCTTTTGATTTTCTGGTTATGTATAAAGTTAGATGTGTAAGTGTTACCTTATAAGTTTAATCTGTTGCAAATATATAAAAAAGAAATATTTAGACTGTAGTTTATCCAGTTGCGTGTCTTATTTGAATGTGCATATATATACTATATATAAGATTTCAATTATATATTATAAAGTATACTAAGCTGTAAAGGTTTACATATGTACATTCTGTTGAATTCCTCAATATATGCGTTTTGAAAATATATAGAATTCCATTTTAATATGTGTTTAAAATTAATAATTGATTTCAGAATATTATATGTACGTGAGTTTATATATATTAGTTTGGATATAATAGTTATATATATAAGTACATGAGTTGGTTTCAAGTATTTAGGAAGTTTTTGTTTTATATATGTGTTTTAAATGTAAACAATGATTTTTAATTATATATATATATATATACTTTACTTTATTTTTATATTCGTCTTAAATTTGATATTGATTTCGTGAAAAAAATAACTTATATATTCTGTTCTATCTAGATGATTCTGATTCATTCTCATCAATTCAAACTATCAGCTTTGTTTGTCGAATTGTGTCCCTTTAGCTTTGATTTAGAAGTCGTGCTTGCATTACGTTGCTGAATTTCATTGTATATCCCCTCTAGCCTCGAAAGGTTAGCAATCACTCACGATTAACATTCCTACATTTATTAAATTTGATTTCAATTGAAACGACAATTGAAATATGCTGTTGTTAGTTATTTACATTGCTATATATGTGTTATTATCTGTATCTGATCACCTGTGACATCTGACACCATTATCTATTATTTATGTTGATGATGTATGGCTGTTATATTATTATCATATCTGTTATCACGCTGCAAGTTCTCTATTAGTATAGAATTCACTATGAGTTGAAATGATACATATCCAAATGATCTGTAGAATAGGATAAAATCGTTATGGGTTAAAATGATAAACCTAAGCGATTTTCAATTTAACTGAATTTGGAATTACGGGTTTAAATGATATATACCCATATATAATTTAAATTTGCAGATTGAAATGATAAATATCCGTATCACTTGACCATAGGATAAAAAACTATATACAGACACCGTTGGTCTATATATAAATATTTTGAAAATGATTTCTATAGTTTTGGAAAGAAACATATGGTTTTAATAAAAATTTATTTTAAGATATTATATATATATATGTATTTTATAAAGTTTAAATTCTTAATTTTAATTTATATGTTTTGGAAAATTTTAAAATTATAGGTTGATTTTGAAATTATAAATTTTAAGAATTTACTTATTGTTAACATCTCTCTTATTCACGACTTAGCAACTTATTCGACTCAACGACCTAAGGGAATAAGTGACTTAACTATCCAAGGCATAAACGACTTAACGACTTATAGCAGGGCACGACCTAACGACCTAAAGCACAGAGCGACTCAACATGGCACGACTCAACGACTTAAGGAGCTCCAGCGACCTAGCGACCTAGCAACTCAATGAAGGCAACGACCTAACGAGTTAAGGAAAGTGTGACCTAATGACCTAGCAAGCTTTAGAGTTAAGCCGCATGCGCACTGCCTCTTCCATTAGGTTGCTTACGACCTTAGCAAGCCGAGATAACTCCTGTGCTACACATGCTAAGTCGCTCACAGCATATATCTCGTCCAGGATGGCTCCATTAAGTCGCTAACGACTTATGCTACCTCGAGATCGCTCTTAGGTTGCAACTCCCTAGGTCGCTCATGACCTATGACACCACACGACCTAACTCTGAAACTCCATTATATATACCCCACCTACTTCACATTGGAGGGGGGAATTTCTGGAAGGCCAAGACGTTGCTGTTTTCATGACTTCTACAACACTTCAAATACCAAGGACACTTCAAAGAACCTGGGGAAAGATCAAGTTCATTCAACATGAATTCAAAGAGCTTTTCTGCATCAAAGTTCGAGCTACTTGCCTTAATGGTGTTGTAATTGAAGAATTATTATAAAACTTGTGATCAAATCAGTAATACAAGAGATTAAGTGGACGCAGGCTTGACTTTGAGCCGAACCACTATAAAAATTGTTGCCTCTTTACTATTTATGCTATTTTCTGCTTGCTTTTAGTTCCCATACCAACGGGTGGTGCTTTCGCTATATCACAACTCACACTGGGGTGTTAGCGTACATTTTTAGCGTTAACATCTTTGGTGCTTTCACTGAGAATTGAACTCAGGGGTGCTCTCATCATTTCTTCACAAAGATTTGTTGAAAGACTCTCCCTAAGAACCAGAAGTCTATCCGAAATTATGGCTCCTGGAAGAAAAAGTAGATCTACTAGATCTCGAGATGCTTATGACAACACCGCCACTTCTCCCGCATCAAATCAAGCGGCTCCTAGTGTTGGAATCACAAGGGCGGAATTGGATGCTGTAGTGTCTGGGTTGTATCAACAAATGGAAGCCTAGAACACATTGATGTTGTAACGTCCCGAAAATTTTCGACTTTCGAAAATTCAACATCGATACTCACTTTATCGACTGCCGAGAAATCGAAGGCCGGAAACCCGAAATGTTATGGTTTAAGAAGAAGAAAGAGGTAGAAGAAGATAGAACAGAACAGAAGAAATAACAGAACAACATCAGAATCTCACAATTCGCAGCGGAACAACATATAATAGATAAAGGAATAATCTTTAAACAAAGAACTATATCAGTTATTACATTACATTACATTTCATTTCATTACATCATATCATCAGAGTGTACAACAACATACAACAACAAACAATGCAGCGGAAAAAGAAATACTATATAAATTAGTAATACGCCATGCCATCCAGCTTGCCTCCAGCAACTCCTGAATTCCAGAATATCCTGATAAACCTTACTCTTGACTGCCCGTGTGAAAATTGGTGGGCACCCAGAGTTTAGGAACGAAAACAATAAACTCCGAGTCAGTCATGTGACTGGTGTGAGAACTCAAAACAGTTTATTTACTTTAAAATCAAAATAGAGGAATATTTTTAATTAAATTCGCAATGCTTTTAAAAATGAGACTACCTTAAGGCCTCCCGCACACACACACATGCAAACGCAGAATCGGAGGAGATTTCTCCTTATGATAGTCAAAGATGCTTGATACGCATTAAAAAGAACATTTGATATTATTACTAGTGCATAGTGTAGGAAAAATTCATTTCGAAAATAAAGATATAAATCTTAGCCAACATACGACCATTATCGTATGCCTACTATAGCTACCATCCAAACAGTGGGGCGCCACCATAAGTGAATGGCAGGTTCTACAACTAAAACCGTACAAGTCTCGTATTGTTTCTTTGGATTTCCAACAAATGGTCAGGCCAAGGAACTTCCCATTGCCACATGGAAACGCCTCTGGAATGACGTCCCGAGAACCAAACCGGATCTCTGCCAACACAAGGCCGGGTTACCCCTAACTGGGTAACTACTGACACGAATATGTCATCCCCCGATCGTAACCGATCTATCCGAGGATCCTCGATTTCCAACAACCACAAAAATATGCAGTAACAACATAGGTTAAATATCTGAGCTCCATACCATGATACCACCTCTATCCAAAAGGAATGACATACACTAAAGGGCGCTACCCCTAATAACCTTGCCGCATCCTTCCTGTTTTGACCATTTCCGGGGTGTGAGGTCTGACGAAGTCTCGTCCACAAAAACACACTTTATACAAAAGCCGTGCTTTGGGTCAACAAATGATCATAGAAATGATCACCAAGATAAACGATCAAATAAATGATCCTATCACAAATGATCAACACAATGATCACTTCACAGCAACACTCTGCGTGCCACACTACCAAATTGGGAGTATATCACTAATAACCTTCAACTATATAACCTCTGAGCTCGTACGTCTCAGAGAAGGGTATTAAGCTAAGAGAATAAATTCTCCGCCACCAACAGAAATATATTTGAAAGAAATCGGCTTTATATCTCAACTTGTAATGTCAGACATACAATCCATACAAGTCTGTTCCGGGATCGAACAGAACCGAAGGCACTTACAAAGAAGTCCTTGCAATCCGGATATTCACTAATCACGACCGGACTTCCCGTCACTAAGGGTGATAAAACCTCTATATCGGAGATCAGCCGATGTAGAGTAACTCGACGGTAATCCTTCCGTTTTCATAAACATCCGGTCTTCAACACCGGTCATCAAATGCAACTCATAACGACGTATCACATACTCGGAATGGGTTATACGACCCCAAGGTCCTTTCCCGGTTAACCCGAATAGTGAGCGCTTATTCAAAAATAAGTGTGGCATTCAAATTCAACAATTCACAACAAATACCTATTTAAAGGTAAATATTGATAGTCGGATTATTTAACTATCAATAGGCATGCTCAACATCACCAAATCCAAATAATTTCCCAAATTATTTACTTTCCAAAATATCTTTACTAGATATATATTTTCCACACTTCAAACATTTGAAAACAATTCTTTTTCAAATTACTTTTCCTTACTCGGAAATACTTTCATTCAACATGGTTCATTTAAACCAATTAAATAAATCCTTAACGATTTACTTTTTATTTACGTTCCAAGTTCGTAAATTTATTCCCACACTTTAAAAATAAATCAACGTTTATTTTTAAACAATTTCCCCTTTCTTTTATAAATTCCATAGTGAATTTATAATCCCAAAATATCTATGATATACGATTTTTAATCGATTTTCAATATTCACTTTCAATTTACCTTACAAGGATAAATTCTAAACATTCATTTCTCATTGGAAAAATATTTCCATACTTATTTAATAATAAGTACATCACAAATCTATTTATTTTCAACATGTGAAAATATTCAATATACTTAAAATCAAAATTTTGTATATATTTCATTCTTTAAGGAAATCATTCTCTTAACACATTTATTTGGGCTAAAACGAATGTTGCGTAAAACATTGTTACGACGACCCAAAAATCACTAGTATAGGGATTCGAAGTTTAAATAGATATATAAATCCCAATACCATACAAAACATTTCCTTTCGGAAACCATTTACTATAACAACAGTGTTATAGTCCACCATTTCCTTCTTTCTCGAAAACGTCTATTTCAACAATGAATGTTGAAATCTATGTATCCGATACTTAATGCATTTTAAAACGTTTTTAAAATCATTCAATTCATTTCATAATGTTCCTTTCCCAAAACATATCCATTTCATTTAATTATATATTCACAGTCCAAAATCGTGAATATAATTCCTTTCATACATTCCTATATCCAACTTATCAAATTCAATTGATTTCGGATTTATAAACAACGTTTATAAACTCCATTTATATTTTTATAAACTTCTATTTATAAAGATCCTTTTTATATCTCATTTTAAATGCCAAAATCCGATTTATAAGCTAATCTCTTATAAATCTTTTATTTTACAAAACCTATTTATATTTATAACTTCACGATTTATAAATCTATAAATCTTCATTCACTTATAAAATCCATTTATATTTTTTTTAACACTTATAAAACGGGTTTCACAATTCTTATATTTTTAATCCATAAATATCAATATTTTAAATCTTTTATATAAATCGTTTATAATAATTCAAAATTCCCAATTTAACCATTTTATAAATTAATTAACTATTTATTTCCAAAAATCTCGTTTTTGTTATATTTCTCAAAAATCTTAATTTTTATAACATAAAAATTTATAACGTTTTAATTATTTAAAATGAATCAATTCAAAATTTAATAAAACATATACTTTGAAAAATCACTTTAAAAATTCCTTTTAAAACCAAAATTATTATTTTAAAACTCCAAAAATGGATCTGATGATGCAGCAGCACCAAATAGTCAATCACGACATCCAAATATCATATATCGATATGATAATCAACAAATATCAAAATATCTGTAAATAAATCAATACAGTTGAGGAATCCAGTTGGATCCCTCCAACCTGTTTCCCTGCATCCAAAAGCATTAGCACAATACCAATTCTGCTCCAGTACGGAATTATCGCGGTATATGGGATTAATAATATTATCCGCTTAATAGACGGCGCAATAGGGTCTCATCCGCTAAAAAATGCGGGAAATCAACAACTGCAATATATACATATGCCAATATATATATATATATTGATATTATATATAATACCAATTTCACTGTTTATGAAATATTCGCGGTATATGTTTTTAATAAATAACATCCGCTTACTAACGGCGTATAATGTCTATTTTAACAATCAATAGATAACAATCATCATTCCTACATACATTCAAATAATTTAAATCTAACTATTTAAAATAAAATCGAAACTGATTCGATTGAGTGAGAAGTTCTCACCTTAGCTTTTTATTTTGCAATCCGCTTCCAATTCCGTCTTGATTCTCTTGTTTTATACCTTGTATAAACAATTGTACGATTTTAATAAATATTTGAACGGAATCGAATAACCAATTATCATTTATTAGTTTTAAATTCAACTAATAATTTCAATTTTTAACTAGTGATTTAATTTTTTTTTTCTGATAAGTTTTTCCTTTAATAAATTTATTAAACTAACCCTTTTAAATTTCAAACTAACTATCTGTAAACTTAACTGAATTAATAACCCACTATTTATAAATTTAAACTTTGAGATTTTAGAACTAACATTAAAGATTCTTTTAACAACCAATCCTCCTTTAAATAAATTTAATCAACTAACAAATTTTGGTTTTAATCTAATACTTTTAAATTTCAAACAAATCCCCTTTTATAATAATTTAAACTAATGACTTAATTAATTATTTAGTTTAAAATCAAATTTCCTCTAAATAAATCTTTCACTTAATAAATTGAATTTCCATTTGATAAATATACTTAACAAAATATTAAATTTCTTTTAATGATTGAATTAACTAAAAATCTAAATTTAAAACTAATTTCCACTTTAATAAATACTTATACATATTTTTTTCTTTATATCTTTACTGTCCATTTTTCTTTAAAACAACTAAACAAACAGTTTATTTTTTTTTTAAATTTAAATTGTAAACTAAAAGAATACCTTACTGTCATTACTATTATTTTTACAATATATATATATAGATGTATTTTTTTATTCAAATCAAACGAAAACAACTTTTATACCTCACGAATTTGCCTCTGCCTGATGCCGCACTCGAGCTCGCGAAGTCCATCGTGCTCACGACCCCACGAATCTCGACGTCACCATCAACCCCTTGTCGCGCGCAAGCTCGTACGCGCCTCCCCACCTCGAACGCAAACGCCACCGCCGCCGCGAGTTGAACTCCCATAGCCTGCAATCGACTCGCGACCTCCTGATTTCGCGACCCTATCTCGTATCGAGCACCGTAATGAATCCCCCTCCCCCAATCCCAAGCTTCGAAGCTCGACCGCGACGAGCTGCCGCTCCATCATAATCATCGCGTGCGGCCATTAATTTAAATTTGATTTGGGGGTTTGTTTTATTTCTGAATGGTAGGAAAAGGAATAGCGTTTGAGTTGTTAATTAGGTATCGGCCATTTGATTTTTTTTTTCTTCGGCTGTAGGATTTGGGAACGAGAAGTTTTTCGTTTGAAAATAAAATTCTCAGCAATAAAAGAAGGCAGGAAGTGATTGCTTGTACGAGTAGGGGACATTGATTTGAAATTAACGTGTACACATTACCTAGCAACAGTAATTTGAGTTGAGGCCAAAAAGTGTTGATGTTAACCATTTAAATATTTAAATTCAAATTGAATTTGATTCAAATTCCCATGCGTTTCCTCACCGTGTGCTCACATAACAACTCCGAAAAATACGAAATTTGAAATCCGGTAATAATTCAATATTACGGACCCAATGGAACTGGTTTCGTCGAATTCCGAGACTGTATGAAAAATGACTATTTTTAAATATCGATCTAAACGATATAAATTCAAAACTGAACAATTCACTATTAATTTCAAATCTGAAGCTTCTATTATCCTCAATATTATCAATATAAATTTTATAAGCCTTTGAAATATTTTTAATCAGCTTAAGATTGAAGATTCAAATTTTTATTCAACTTTCAGTAGATTAAATTCTATAATTTAATCGCCAATTTCAAAGTTATATTGGAAATTCAATCCAAATCATCATTCAAATATTTAAAATGAATTAAATATTTTCAATTTAAATTATTCAAAATTCTGGGTCGTTACAATCTTCCCCCCTTAAAAGAATTTCGTCCCGAAATTACAAGTTAAGGAGAATGATCCTAAACCATTTATTATTTTTCACAATTCAAATAGTTTTATCAACTTAGTAACCTAAATCTTTTATTAAAGATTCAACACCATTTCAATTAGCTTTCCAACTTAAGTTATAAGTTTCAACAACATTGTTTACTTCAAAATTCAAATTTAAATTCAAATTCAAATTTCAAACTTTCAAAATTTCTCAAAATTTTTCTAACACCCTAAATTTTCGAAAAATTTCGCCAGCGTTTCCTTTGCGCGGGTCGATCGGTACGACTACAAAATGGCACCACGGCCCCTCAGAATCAAAAAGAAAAGAGAAAGACAAGTGGCTGGAGAAGAAAATCATCAAATCTCATAGGGAAATTGAAATACGTACCTTTTTGTCGAGCAATTCAATTTTATCTTTGAAATCAAAATCCCAATTCCATTTCTTTTAATATACCTGTATAACCTGCTAGTAGTAGTATCTAATTCCAACATTCAAACCATTTTGCACATTTCCTTACAAAATATTCAATATATACTACTTATACCATTTTTACTTTACTATTGAAGTTACATATCCAATTTCATTCATTGTCAATCAATTTTGCATTTCAATTTCATTTGCAATTCCTAAAGTTTCAATTCATCTTTAGTTGCTTACGACCAATTCACATACCATCTTTATTCAATTTTATTTACATTCCAATTTGAATTTAATTTCATAACTTTCAACTTTGCTAATTCAATTTCATTATCACTTAATGAATTTTATATAATCAACTAACAATCAAACTAACAACCAATGTATACACCACACAACCAAATTTATTTATTCTTCTTTATATTCAATTTGGTTAAATATTAAATTGACTTCCATTCAATTTATTCAACTTCCAATTTATTCAATCCTTTACATTTAATCGATTTACATTCAATTTTTCTTATCAATTCAATTGTTAATTCATTTAACATTTCAAGTTGAATTTCATTTATATAACTCAAGTCCACATCATTTAATTCTCTTTATTATTTTACTTCGATACCAAAATCAATTTCATTCAACTTCACTTAAGTTATATTCTCTTTCAAACATCATTTGTTTAACTAATCTTAAGTTTCCACTTAGAAATCCAATTCTATTTATTTTACTTCCTATAGTTAAATTTTATTGTGCTTATTCACATTTGTTTCAACTTTTCCAAAGTTAAAATCTTTCTTTTTATTTATAAATCACCTTTATAAATCTTTTCATTTAGTTTCACTTCCATATACAAGATTATTTCACAATTGCAAACCATTTTTATTATAATTTCATACTTATAATTCATTTGTTTATACAATTCATTTCCTTTACCATTTTTGTTTTGATTTAATTTATGCAAACAACCTAACAATCAATTTATATACATTTTACTAATTTCTGAAAAATTATTCTTTTATATATAAAATATAGTCAAGGTAAATTATTTCATTTACCCAATTTTAAAACAATATTGTGTCGAATTGTTCTATTCAAGTGGTTAGAAACCCCTTCGATTCAGTTTCGAGGCTGCGCCGACGAAGGTTCATATACCACTCAACAAACCAATCATCACAATATAAAATCATTTTATATTCAATAACAAATACGCTCTCATAGCTATTATTACACTCAAACTCATTCTAGAGTACTACTGACTCTATCTCTAATGAGTAACACCCAACAGAACCATGGTTGTCGCTTAACCATATGCTCTGATACCAGATGTAACGTCCCGAAAATTTTCGACTTTCGAAAATTCAACATCGATACTCACTTTATCGACTGCCGAGAAATCGAAGGCCGGAAACCCGAAATGTTATGGTTTAAGAAGAAGAAAGAGGTAGAAGAAGATAGAAAAAGATAGAACAGAACAGAAGAAATAACAGAACAACATCAGAATCTCACAATTCGCAGCGGAACAACATATAATAGATAAAGGAATAATCTTTAAACAAAGAACTATATCAGTTATTACATTACATTACATTACATTTCATTCATTACATCATATCATCAGAGTGTACAACAACATACAACAACAAACAATGCAGCGGAAAATGAAATACTATATAAATTAGTAATACGCCATGCCATCCAGCTTGCCTCCAACAACTCCTGAATTCCAGAATATCCTGATAAACCTTACTCTTGACTGCCCGTGTGAAAATTGGTGGGCACCCAGAGTTTAGGAACGAAAACAATAAACTCCGAGTCAGTCATGTGACTGGTGTGAGAACTCAAAACAGTTTATTTACTTTAAAATCAAAATAGAGGAATATTTTTAATTAGATTCGCAATGCTTTTAAAAATGAGACTACCATAAGGCCTCCCGCACACACACACATGCAAACGCAGAATCGGAGGAGATTTCTCCTTATGATAGTCAAAGATGCTTGATACGCATTAAAAAGAACATTTGATATTATTACTAGTGCATAGTGTAGGAAAAATTCATTTCGAAAATAAAGATATAAATCTTAGCCAACATACGACCATTATCGTATGCCTACTATAGCTACCATCCAAACAGTGGGGCGCCACCATAAGTAAATGGCAGGTTCTACAACTAAAACCGTACAAGTCTCGTATTGTTTCTTTGGATTTCCAACAAATGGTCAGGCCAAGGAACTTCCCATTGCCACATGGAAACGCCTCTGGAATGACGTCCCGAGAACCAAACCGGATCTCTGCCAACACAAGGCCGGGTTACCCCTAACTGGGTAACTACTGACACGAATATGTCATCCCCCGATCGTAACCGATCTATCCGAGGATCCTCGATTTCCAATAACCATAAAAATATGCAGTAACAACATAGGTTAAATATCTGGGCTCCATACCATGATACCACCTCTATCCAGAAGGAATGACATACACTAAAGGGCGCTACCCCTAATAACCTTGCCGCATCCTTCCTGTTTTGACCATTTCCGGGGTGTGAGGTCCGACGAAGTCTCGTCCACAAAAACACACTTTATACAAAAGCCGTGCTTTGGGTCAACAAATGATCATAGAAATGATCACCAAGATAAACGATCAAATAAATGATCCTATCACAAATGATCAACACAATGATCACTTCACAGCAACACTCTGCGTGCCACACTACCAAATTGGGAGTATATCACTAATAACCTTCAACTATATAACCTCTGAGCTCGTACGTCTCAGAGAAGGGTGTTAAGCTAAGAGAATAAATTCTCCACCACCAACAGAAATATATTTGAAAGAAATCGGCTTTATATCTCAACTTGTAATGTCAGACATACAATCCATACAAGTCTGTTCCGGGATCGAACAGAACCGAAGGCACTTACAAAGAAGTCCTTGCAATCCGGATATTCACTAATCACGACCGGACTTCCCGTCACTAAGGGTGATATAACCTCTATATCGGAGATCAGCCGATGTAGAGTAACTCGACGGTAATCCTTCCGTTTTCATAAACATCCGGTCTTCAACACCGGTCATCAAATGCAATTCATAACAACGTATCACATAATCGGAATGGGTTATACGACCCCAAGGTCCTTTCCCGGTTAACCCGAATAGTGAGCGCTTATTCAAAAATAAGTATGGCATTCAAATTCAACAATTCACAACAAATACCTATTTTAAGGTAAATACTGATAGTCGGATTATTTAACTATCAATAGGCATGCTCAACATCACCAAATCCAAATAATTTACCAAATTATTTACTTTCCAAAATATCTTTACTAGATATATATTTTCCACACTTCAAACATTTGAAAACAATTCTTTTTCAAATTACTTTTCCTTACTCGGAAATACTTTCATTCAACATGGTTCATTTAAACCAATTAAATAAATCCTTAACGATTTACTTTTTATTTACGTTCCAAGTTCGTAAATTTATTCCCACACTTTAAAAATAAATCAACGTTTATTTTTAAACAATTTTCCCTTTCTTTTATAAATTCCATTGTGAATTTATAATCCCAAAATATCTATGATATACAATTTTTAATCGATTTTCAATATTCACTTTCAATTTACCTTACAAGGATAAATTCTAAACATTCATTTCTCATTGGAAAAATATTTCCATACTTATTTAATAATAAGTACATCACAAATCTATTTATTTTCAACATGTGAAAATATTCAATATACTTAAATCAAAATTTTGTATATATTTCATTCTTTAAGGAAATCATTCTCTTAACACATTTATTTGGGCTAAAACGAATGTTGCGTAAAACATCGTTACGACGACCCAAAAATCACTAGTATAGGGATTCGAAGTTTAAATAGATATATAAATCCCAATACTATACAAAACATTTCCTTTCGGAAACCATTTACTATAACAACAGTGTTATAGTCCACCATTTCCTTCTTTCTCGAAAACGTCTATTTCAACAATGAATGTTGAAATCTATGTATTCGATACTTAATGCATTTTAAAACGTCTTTAAAATCATTCACTTCATTTCATAATGTTCCTTTCCCAAAACATATCCATTTCATTTAATTATATATTCACAGTCCAAAATCGTGAATATAATTCCTTTCATACATTCCTATATCCAACTTATCAAATTCAATTGATTTCGGATTTATAAACAACGTTTATAAACTCCATTTATATTTTTATAAACTTCTATTTATAAAGATCCTTTTTATATCTCATTTTAAATGCCAAAATCCGATTTATAAGCTAATCTCTTATAAATCTTTTATTTTACAAAACCTATTTATATTTATAACTTCACGATTTATAAATCTATAAATCTTCATTCACTTATAAAATCCATTTATATTTCTTTTTAACACTTATAATACGGGTTTCACAATTCTTATATTTTTAATCCATAAATATCAATATTTTAAATCTTTTATATAAATCGTTTATAATAATTCAAAATTCCCAATTTAACCATTTTATAAATTAATTAACTATTTATTTCCAAAAATCTCATTTTTGTTATATTTCTCAAAAATCTTAATTTTTATAACATAAAAATTTATAACGTTTTAATTATTTAAAATGAATCAATTCAAAATTTAATAAAACATATACTTTGAAAAATCACTTTAAAAATTCCTTTTAAAACCAAAATTATTATTTTAAAACTCCAAAAATGGATCCGATGATGCAGCAGCACCAAATAGTCAATCACGACATCCAAATATCATATATCGATATGATAATCAACAAATATCAAAATATCTGTAAATAAATCAATACAGTTGAGGAATCCAGTTGGATCCCTCCAACCTGTTTCCCTGCATCCAAAAACATTAGCACAATACCAATTCCGCTCCAGTACGGAATTATCGCGGTATATGGGATTAATAATATTATCCGCTTAATAGACGGCGCAATAGGGTCTCATCCGCTAAAAAATGCGGGAAATCAACAACTGCAATATATACATATGCCAATATATATATATTGATATTATATATAATACCAATTTCACTGTTTATGAAATATTCGCGGTATATGTTTTTAATAAATAACATCCGCTTACTAACGGCGTATAATGTCTATTTTAACAATCAATAGATAACAATCATCATTCCTACATACATTCAAATAATTTAAATCTAACTATTTAAAATAAAATCGAAACTGATTCGATTGAGTGAGAAGTTCTCACCTTAGCTTTTTATTTTGCAATCCGCTTCCAATTCCGTCTTGATTCTCTTGTTTTATACCTTGTATAAACAATTGTACGATTTTAATAAATATTTGAACGGAATCGAATAACCAATTATCATTTATTAGTTTTAAATTCAACTAATAATTTCAATTTTAACTAGTGATTTAATTTTATTTTTTTTCTGATAAGTTTTTCCTTTAATAAATTTATTAAACTAACCCTTTTAAATTTCAAACTAACTATCTGTAAACTTAACTGAATTAATAACCCACTATTTATAAATTTAAACTTTGAGATTTTAGAACTAACATTAAAGATTCTTTTAACAACCAATCCTTCTTTAAATAAATTTAATCAACTAACAAATTTTGGTTTTAATCTAATACTTTTAAATTTCAAACAAATCCCCTTTTATAATAATTTAAACTAATGACTTAATTAATTATTTAGTTTAAAATCAAATTTCCTCTAAATAAATCTTTCACTTAATAAATTGAATTTCCATTTGATAAATATACTTAACAAAATATTAAATTTCTTTTAATGATTGAATTAACTAAAAATCTAAATTTAAAACTAATTTCCACTTTAATAAATACTTATACATATTTTTTTCTTTATATCTTTACTGTCCTTTTTTCTTTAAAACAACTAAACAAACAGTTTATTTTTTTTTTAAATTTAAATTGTAAACTAAAAGAATACCTTACTGTCATTACTATTATTTTTACAATATATATATAGATGTATTTTTTTATTCAAATCAAACGAAAACAACTTTTATACCTCACGAATTTGCCTCTACCTGATGCCGCATTCGAGCTCGCGAAGTCCATCGTGCTCACGACCCCACGAATCTCGACGTCACCATCAACCCCTTGTCGCGCGCAAGCTCGTACGCGCCTCCCCACCTCGAACGCAAACGCCGCCGCCACCGCGAGTTGAACTCCCATAGCCTGCAATCGACTCGCGACCTCCTGATTTCGTGACCCTATCTCGTATCGAGCACCGTAGTGAATCCCCCCCCCCCCCCAATCCCAAGCTTCGAAGCTCAACCGCGACGAGCTGCCGCTCCATCATAATCATCGCGTGCGGCCATTAATTTAAATTTGATTTGGGGGTTTGTTTTATTTCTGAATGGGAGGAAAAGGAATAGCGTTTGAGTTGTTAATTAGGTATCGGCCATTTGATTTTTTTTTTTCTTCGGCTGTAGGATTTGGGAACGAGAAGTTTTTCGTTTGAAAATAAAATTCTCAGCAATAAAAGAAGGCAGGAAGTGATTGCTTGTACGAGTAGGGGACATTGATTTGAAATTAACGTGTACACATTACCTAGCAATAGTAATTTGAGTTGAGGCCAAAAAGTGTTGATGTTAACCATTTAAATATTTAAATTCAAATTGAATTTGATTCAAATTCCCATGCGTTTCCTCACCGTGTGCTCACATAATAACTCTGAAAAATACGAAATTTGAAATCCGGTAATAATTCAATATTACGGACCCAATGGAACTGGATTCGTCGAATTCCGAGACTGTATGAAAAATGACTATTTTTAAATATCGATCTAAACGATATAAATTCAAAACTGAACAATTCACTATTAATTTCAAATCTGAAGCTTCTATTATCCTTAATATTATCAATATAAATTTTATAAGCCTTTGAAATATTTTTAATCAGCTTAAGATTGAAGATTCAAATTTTTATTCAACTTTCACTAGATTAAATTCTATAATTTAATCGCCAATTTCAAAGTTATATTGGAAATTCAATCCAAATCATCATTCAAATATTTAAAATTAATTAAATATTTTCAATTTAAATTATTCAAAATTCTGGGTCGTTACAGACGTTGAACAGATTAAATGCTTTGCTTGGAGTTAACTAGCAACCGGAAAATAATAAAGAAACCTTTGTTGAAGATGTTCATGATTCCCAAGGGAAAATTATTCCTCAGAGCGCAGTTGGCACCGCCGAAGGGGCACCTCCCCAAGTTGAAGGTTCAAGGCCGCAGCCAACTCTTCGTGAACGTTTGTCCAGGCAAACTTCCGAAAAAGTAGCCGACGTCTATCCCGCGGGGCCTCTAAACGATGAGGAGTACCTCTTGGGAATGATTCGACAAATTATGAAGGAGAGCATGCGAAGGGAGAAAGATGAAAGTGACTGGGGGTTTTCTCCAAGCAAGACTCCTTTTACTGAAAGAATTCTGAAGGCTGAATTTCCGAAGAAGTTTGTTTCCCCCCACTGTTCCAGCTTATCGGGGGACAAGCGATCCTAACCAATTCTTATACAAGTATGACTGGCATATGACAGGTGCCAGAGCAACAGATGAGATCAAGTGCAGATACTTTCCTGTGTACTTGGAGGGAGTGGCCCTGCTTTGGTTCATGAAGCTGCCATTTTGATCCGTGGATCAGTTCTCCGACCTAACTCGAAAATTCAAAGATCAGTTCAGGTTATATGCTACGAAGGTCAAGGACATAATGTCACTATCCAGCCTCGAAAAAAGCCCTGGAGAGTCTATCAAATCTTTCTTAAACCGCTTTAATATAGCCTTGGCCAAAGTTGATAATGCAGAGCCTTGGATGATTCTGACTTACTTGATGCGAGCTATTGACAAATCAAGTTAATTCGGAAAATGGCTAAAGATGAAAGATCCAAATTCACTTGAGAAGTTCTACAAGAAGGCCGATGAATTTATGCACTTAGAAAGCCTTCCTGCGCCAGCAAAAGTAGCTGTGACTGAAGTTGAGAATAACAATGTTTTTTCTAACAGAAAGGAATCTGGTGGCCAGAAGAGGGAGAATGACGATGGAAAAAAGCAGAAAGATGCGAAGAAAACTCGCCACTTTAAACCTTCAGATTTTACTCCCTTAACTGATACTCCAGAAAATATCTTTTTCGCAACAAAGGATGCTGTTGAATACCCCAAACCACCTGAGATGAAGCCTGGGAAAAATGTTGTCCATAATGGGAGATTCTGTTGGTTCCACAATCAACCTAGCCATGACACTAATGAATTTCGCCATTTAAAGAATTTGATTAAGAGCTGTTGAGACGGAACAAACTACAACAGTATGTGAAGAGAAACAGAAGTGATCCAACCTCATCTACTCAGGGGCAACAAGTTCCTGCTCATCAATCCGGCTCAGGTGAGAGGACTGCAGCACAGGAATCTGAGAGGCCTGTCATTAATGTTATCACAGGGGGTCCTCACCCAGCGGGCAGAAGTTGGGGTGAGATGGAGAGATATGCTCACGCTTTGAGATATGTCCCGACGGAAGAAAATGTTTTTGTCTTGGAAGATGCTGCACCTTTAAAACAGCAAAGAACTTTTAACGATGACATCATATTCCAGGCTACAGACTCTGTTGGTGTTGAGACTCCCACCATGGATCCCTTGGTGATATCTGCAGGCATCGGACCAGCCACTGTAAGAAGGGTGCTTGTTGACTGCGGCGCCTCTTGCAATGTCCTCTTCAGAAAGACATTTGATCAGATGAAAATTCCCATGGCTGATGTCCAAGCTTCCTCACAGAAAATTGTTGGGTTCACTGGAGAACCAAAATAGCCTATAGGGACTATTGACTTATTTGTAGAGCTTGGAGAAGGGGAAAAGAAGGTGATCCGAAAACAAACTTTTGTGATTGTTGATGAATTCTCCGCTTACAATGCCTTCTTGGGTCGACCGGCTCTTGCCGCATTCAAGGCCATTCTCGCCCCACGGTGCCTGACTATGAAGTTCCCCACTAATAATGGCGTCGGTGTTGTGAAGGGGGACCAAAATGCCTGGCGAGAATGCTATCTCATAGAGTTATGGGAGGCAAAGAAGAGAGAAATGGATAAGGGTGCGGCAGTTCCGCTCCGCATCAAAGAGCCCACCTTGTAGCAATTACGGGGTGGACCCTACACTGGTGAGCATAGTGGTGCACGAAAAGATATTGATCCCAGAAAAACCAGTGCAGGGGAGAGTAGAGTGGTGCCAGTGGAAGTGATGGTGCCATACCTGTTGACCTGAATATTCCAAACAAGGTGCTGAATGTGGGTTCACAACTCGGTGTGACGGTCCAGAATATGTTGATATCATTCTTGAAAGCAAACCTAGATGTATTCGCTTAGAGCCATGCCGAAATGTGTGGAATATCTCCAGAAATCGCAGTGCATGCTTTGAATATTGATCCAAAATTCACACCCATGAAGCAGAAAAGAAGAACCCAGGGTCCTGAAAGGTCGACAGCATTAAAAGAAGAAGTAGATCGGCTCAAGGAAAATGGCTTCATCAGAGAATCCACTTATCCAAATTGGGTTTCTAATCCGGTGTTGGTTAAAAAAACAAATGGAAAGTGGAGAGTATGCATCGACTTTTCAGACTTAAACAAAGCATGCCCCAAGGACTGTTTCCCGTTACCCAGGATTGATCAGTTGGTGGATGGAACAGCCGGGCATGAATTATTGTCTTTTATGGATGCTTACTCAGGATACAATCAAATCATGATGCATGAGCCAGATCAGGAGGACACGAGCTTCATCACTGATGTTGGTCTTTACTGCTATAAAGTCATCCCCTTCGGACTAAAGAATGCGGGGGCAACTTATCAAAGACTTGTTAATGCCATTTTTAAACCCCAAATTGGCAAGACTATGGAAGTATATGTTGATGATATGTTGGTGAAATCGAAGAAGGCAGTATACCACATAGATCATTTGGCAGAAATGTTCGCGGTCCTTCGAAAGTATGGGATGAAGCTAAATCCTTTGAAATGTTCATTCGGGGTAGAGTCCAGAAAATTCTTGGGTTTCATTGTGAGGGCTAGGGGTATCGAAGCTAATCCTGCTCAGATTATTGCTTTAAGAGAAGTCAAAGCCCCTAGGACAAAGAAGGAATTGCTAAGCCTCAACGGGTAAGTCGCTGCTTTGAGTCGGTTTATTTCCAGGGCCACTGATAAATGCATTCCCTTCTTTGACGCTCTGAAGAAAGGAAAGAAAAACTTTGAATGGACTCCTGAATGTCAGAAAGCTTTTGATGAACTAATTCATCATATGGAAATGCCTCCAGTACTTTCTAAGCCCGGCAATGGTGAAGATATTTTCATATATTTAGCGGTTTCATCTCACGCTCTCAGTGCAGCATTGGTACGGGAAGACGCAAAAGTTCAGCGCCCGGTTTATTACATTAGCAAAAGATTCACTGGGGCAGAGATGAATTATTCAAAGCTGGAAAAGCTCACCTATTGTCAATTGATTGCGTCCAGAAAGTTGAGGCCATATTTCCAAGCTCATCCTATTAAAGTCCTCACTGATCAACCTCTAAGGCAAGTCCTATTTCGCCCTGAAACTTCAGGTCGTCTTCTGAAGTGGAATATTGAACTCAGCCAATACGATATCACCTATCATCCTCGAAGAGCAATCAATGGACAAGCTTTAGCGGATTTCATTGCAAAATACACAGATAAAGGTGATAGTGAAGAAGAGGTGACTGATGACATCCCGATCCGATGGAAATTATATGTTGATGGTGCAAGAAATGACTATTGTTCCGAAACTGGGGTTGTCCTTGAAACCCCCGAAGGGCGGTCATTGTGTTATGCATTGAGATTAGAATTTCCTTCAACAAATAATGAAGCAGAATATGAAGCTCTTATTGCCGGCTTGAAGATTGCTAAAGAACTGAACATCGAAGTATTGCAGATCTTTAGTGATTCCCAGCTTATTGTATGCCAAGTCAAGAAAGAGTTTCAAACTAAAGGAGGAAATCTGCCTGCTTACTTGTCAAAGGCCTGGGACCTTCTTGATGATTTTGATCATTATACAATAAGCCATATACCCCGGGAAGAGAACATGAAGGCAGATTCTCTCGCAAAATATTCAAGCTCTGGCGAAGCTCAATTATTGGGATTGGTCCCTGTGGAAGTCTTGTCGGCTCCAAGTACTGATGAGATGGATATTGACTGGATTATGGCTATATCTCAAGAGCAGGAGTCGTGGATGACCCCAATCAAGGAATATCTACTCAACGGCTCCCTGCTAGAAAACTCAAAAGAGCACCAGAAGCTGTTAAGAAAAGCCCCGAGATATGTAATTCAAGACGGCCGGTTGTACAGACAAGGATCCTCGATGCCATTACTCCGATGTGTAACCAAGGAATAGGCTAAGACAATTTTAGCTGAGGTGCATGGAGGAGAGTGTGGGGATCATTCAGGTGGCCAAACCCTAGCAAAGAAAATTCTCCGCTATGGGTATTTTTGGCCAGATATTAATCGAGATGCTGCTAGCTACTCCCGATAGTGTGGCAGATGCCAGAGATTTGCAAAAATCCCAAGAGCACCTCCACCGAGCTAACACAGATGGTCAGTCCATGGCCATTCGCCATTTTGGGGATAGATCTCATTGGTCCTTTGCCGATTGCCTAGTCCGGAATCAAATATGCTATTGTTGTTGTTGATTATTTCACTAAATGGGCTGAATCTGAACCATTGGCTACTATTACCTCTAAAAAGATGACAAACTTTGTGAGTAAAAATATCATTTGCAGGTATGGTGTGCCTCAGAAGATAATCACAGACAATGGTACCCAATTCGAAAGCGAAGAATTCTGAGACTTTTGCAGGCAATTCAAGATCCAAAAAAGCTTCTCAGCATTGGGTCATCCGCAGGCAAACGGGCAAGTGGAAGCAGTGAACAAAATTATCAAATCAACCATCAAAAAACAGCTGGAAAACGCAAAAGATGGTTGGGTTGATAAGCTGCCACTAGCACTTTGGGAATACAGAGCTACCCACAAGACTGCGACTGGGCACACTCCATTCTCATTAGCATATGGATCAGAAGCAATGATTCGAGTGGAAATAGAGGTCCCCTCACACAGGAGAATTCATTTCAACCAAGCTGAAAATGAAAAGCTGCAACTTGAAGCACTTGACTTGCTTGATGAAAGAAGGAAAGAGGCAGAGCTCAGAGTTGCAGTCCATCAGCAAAGGATAGTCAGGCACTTCAATTCTAAAGTTCGCCAACGCAGCTTTGAAATTAGGGATCTAGTCTTGAAAAGGGTCATGACAGCAACAGGAGTGTTTGGGCCAAACTGGGAAGGGCCATACGTCATAGGCAAAAAACTTCTTGATGGCACTTTCAAGCTCACAACTGTCGAAGGAGATCCAATTTCGAGAGCCTGGAACAGCAATCACTTGCGTCCATATTTTACTTAAAAGCCATGCTTAAATTTGTAAAATGATTGTGGATGTATCGTTCTTGTATTGATTCACACTGATTTTACAATAAATCTTGTGTTCTCTACCACTATAAAATGCTTACCTCATTTTGATGTGCAAATATCTTAAATATATTACTATAATGTCGATTTAATATTGCAGGCTATCAAAGCAAAGCTTACCTATTCAACACATCACAAAGCCAGGCGATTCCTACAAATCACTCAACAAACAAATGTCAAGCCACAAAAATTCCAGATTCAATTCCAACGTAAGAAGTGCTTGTCACAAACAGTTGGTGATTCCACCGAAGGGGCACCTTCCCAAAGTGAAGGTTCCAGGCCCTCGCTAGTCAAATGTGATCGTTTGTGCAAACAAACATCCAGTTAGGTAGCTTGCATCTGCCCCGTGGATTCACTTAACAATGAAATACACTTGTCTGAAGAAAAAAAGCAAATAACTTGCAGAAGAAAGGAACATGTACTTCGAAATGATAACGAGGAATCGCTGAGGGGCAAATGGTGAAAAGACATGGGCAAGCAAACAAAAAACAGCCAAAATGGAATCTTGTCTCTCAACCAAAAAGGTTGGTGGGACCACCGAAGGGGCACCTTCCCGAAGTGAAGATTCCAGGCCCTCGCTAGTTAATTATGATCGTTTGTGCAAACAAACATCCAGTTAGGTAGCTTGCGTCTGCTCCATGGATCCACTTAACTGTGAGATGCAACCTTCTTGGCAAATGAAACAAGAAAGCCCTCCAACGAGGCATGCCAAAAAATGAAATGCTTTTCTCAAACAAAAAGGTTGGTGGAACCATCGAAGGGGCACCTTCCCAAAGTGAAGGCATCAGGCCCTTGCTAACAAATTGTGATCGTCCGTACAAACGAACATCCAATTAGGTAGCTTGCGTCCGCCCCGTGGATCCATTTAACTGCGAGAAGTAACTTTCAGGCAAACAAAAAGCCCTCTTTGGAGGCACACTTCTACTCTTAAGGGAAGATCAATTTCTCCACAATGAGAACATTCTTCCCCAAAAAAGTTGAAGTGCCAAATAAAGCCCTCTAAGGAGGCACGTCCAAAAATGAAATGTTATCTCTTAAAAAAAATTGTTGGTCGAACAACCGAAGGGATACCTTCTCAAAAAGAAGGTTCTAGGCCGTAGCTAACTGGTCACGATCGTTTGTGCAAACAAATATCCAATAAAGCAGCTGACACCAGTCCCGTGGGCCCACTTAGCGATGAGATATAACTTTCTGGCAAACAAATCAAAGCCCTCTTCGGAGGCCTGCTTTACCGCGTAGGGGAACCCACTTCTCAAAAATAAAAGCGATCATCTCCGAAAGTTGAAGTGTAAAAACTTTTTCTAAAAAAAAAGAAAACTTCTCCAATGCAAGGCACACTCTACTAGAGCAGAATAATATTTCCTCAAAATGGAAGAATTATTCTCCAAAGTAAGAGTACAAGTTTTCTCAAAATGGAGAAGATTGCAATGAGCCGTGATATGGGGGCAATATAATATAGCTGCATTAATAAAAGCAACGCTCAAGCAGAACAAGAAGGATAAAAGATTTGTATACATGTGCAGGTTTCAAAAAGCGAGGGCCGGTACCCGCACAATATCCGGTCAATACAAGTCTTTAAATACAAGCAAAAAGCAGAACAAGAAGGATAAAACCAGACCCATTACTTCTTCTTCCCGCCGCCTTTGGAGCCTTCGCCTAGCCTAATGGTTAACTTCTTGAGTCGGCCTGAACGAGTCGGGGAAGAAGGAGAAAGAGGTGCAATTGGGTCCTCTTCCGCTTTCTCATCGCCAGCAGAAGTGCCCTTCTTCTTCTTTGAAATTCCACGCTTTGCCCTCTTCTTTGAAGAAGATTCGCTGCCCGGAGTGATAAGAATAATCAGCTTTGTATCATCAGCAGTAAATTTCTCCGGGGTCCTCTCATCCTCCTCAAGTTCTTCAGCTTTCTGCTCTTGTGAAGCGGCCGGTCATCTAAGCCTTGAAGAGCTCTTATTTGTTCTTCTTGCGACCCCGGTTGAGAAGCAGAAGAAGGAGTAACTTGAAGAGGTGGAGGGGCAAAGCTGGAGGAGGCGAAGCCTGTACAACACTTGTTGTTTTCACTATAGAAGAAGAAATGTTAAACATCAGTGTTTCTCGCAAAGAGAGGAGATAGTGGCACGTCGAGGCTTAAGTAATAAGCAAGAAGTTCTTCGAGCTCATCTGAAGCAAACGAGTAGTCCACTTGATCTGGATCGGTGTTGAAGTTACCTAGAGAGATTGGCTTTATCATGTAAATTTCAAAATCTTGGGCTTCGGTGTCTTCTTAGGCCTTGTCTTCAGCATGAGCAGTTGTAGTTTCGGTTTCGGCTTTGGCAAGAGACGGAGAGTGGGAACTGGAGCCAATAATATCGATGTCAACCGAAACCAAAGGATGAGTTGGGTCGGCCAAAGGTGCCTTCCCTAGACGTTCTCCTTCCGCCGCTTCGACTCGTTCCTTGGCAAGTTGTTCTTTCCCTCTGGCAAGGGCGGCACGACCCTCATCATCCAAAAAATAAGCCTCAAAATCCTCCTCAACGTAGCCAGCGTCTCTAAGCATTTCAACTGCTGCCTTCCACACTTCAGCCAGGGTAACCTCATACTTTGGGCCCAAAAATGAAAGACTGCCACGCCCCAAGACGCTGTGAATAGGAAACTCGAAAAGAGTGGAGCTGACGTTGGCCTTAGTCGCCTCATGTGATTATTCAGCTACTGCTTTTCCAACGATGGACTCGTCGCGCTCCTTTTCAACCTTAGAAAGCTGGGCCTTTAACATTGTAATCTTCAAATCTTGGGAGTTAGTCATTTCCCGCAGCTAAGCAGCATCATTGCGGTAGATTTCCATGATTTTCTGCTCCGCCTCAAGTTTAGCATCAGCATCTCGTTGAGCAGTGTGGGCGTCTCTTACTTGCTTTTGAAGAACCTCTTCCTTTTGAGTATAAGAAGTGGAAGAGGTGGCAAGATCATCTTTAAGCTTCTTGATTTCAGCCTCAAGTTTCTCGTTATAGGCGGTGATACTCTTCATCTCTGTATCATGCTGATCAAGAACTTTCTACCACTCAGATTTATCGCTTTCCATAGTTAGCATAGCCTCGAGATTTAAACGATTTACTCTTTGAAGTTCATCAACTAGTTTTTGCCAGCCGGACATTCTTTCAATATCAAGCTTGACAGCGTCGAGATTTCTCAACATGGCCTGTTTATCAATTGGAACCAAGTCCAGATCAAAACGTACTCCTTTCAAACACCAATGTGGAAATCGGCTTTGGAGTGCAGACGGAGGCTTCTCAACTTGATAAGGAGGCCTATTAATGATTGCTTGAATTTCAGTTGTTTTAAGGGCAAGAGAGCTAGAAGGGATGTCTAGAGAGATAGAAGCAGCGGGCACTTTAGAAATTTCAGATGTAGACTTTTCGCTAAGCTTGGCTCGCTTGCTTGAATCTTCAGTTACATGATTCTTCCCCTTATCGTCATGAGACTTTCTCTTATGGGAGTCATCATCCCTCTAGTAAGAGTCATGTCGATTGTCTCTTCTTCCATAACTTCCCTCATAAGCCTGCCGTTCGCGAGCTTTCCTAGCTGCTCTTTCCTCATCAGTCTCCCTAGGGGCAGGAAGATAGCGCCTGGGGTCATAAGAATCACGCCTCGTATAGCGTTGAAAGTCATCGTAATATGAGCTGCTGCGTCCTATGGGAGAACCTGAAAGTGAAGAAGAGACAAAATTTAGAAATCTTCGAAATAAAGAGGCTAAGTGCGCATAATTGCCAAAAATCCTAAGTGTGTGTGTGGCGTGCGAACTACGCGCGTCAAGCTACAAACCACTCTTCGGCTTAAGAGTGATGTCGGCTTTTGCAGTAGGAGTCAACTCTTGGGTTGAGGGAATTGATCGCAAAACGGATGTCGCTTCGATTGCTGGAGAAACAAGCTTAGAAGTGGTGGTGTCATCTTTAAAGAGCTCGGGGGAAGTCACCATAAGATCGCTCAGTCCTCCAAAGATATCATCACCTTCGTGCCCAACAGAATGTGTCATATCAGCAGTACCCTCTTCAGCACGCTTTACACTCTTCATAAAGGAACTTTCTTTCTCGGCTCCCTCATCAGCTTCTCCAGTAGCCTTCCCAGAATGTTGAGGAAATTCCTCTTCTTCGGTAACTGGGGGAAGTTTAGATTTTCCTGATAATCCCACACCGTCAATGGAATTGGGGCATTTCACTAATGAAGCCTCTACAATAGGTTCCTTCAGTGTGAATTCCTTTGCGAAGGCTGGGGCATCTAACGCTTCTGCTTAAGAACTGGGGGCATCACAGGACTGAATGGATCGAGAAGAGTGCAAGAGTCCGAACTAGTGCAAAAATTCGTCCTTCAGTAGAAACTTAATACTTCTCTCATCGATAGCTACGGCACTCAATCTTTCGAAAGTCAATTTGTGAGTAGAATCTTTAGAAGGAAGAGGAACTGCCACAAAAGTAAAGAATGAAGTTAGCACTTGATGACTCGAATTTTGAAAGGCTTAGAAATGAAGTGAACGGAGATATGTAGTCTCACTTCCTACTCTCCAGATACCGTAGAATCCCGGAGGGCAACGGACAAAGAAGAACTGCTTTAAAAACCCGTGAGCGCTCTCGGGCAGATCCGTAATCAGCTTACGATTTCTTGCACTCCCTACAAGAGTAATGGATGGGTGATCTTTGTTCCTCCCGAATGAACACAAATAGCAGATCTCCTCGAAGCTTGGGAGGCGGTTAAGCATCCTCCTAAATAGTACGCACAACCCGATCAAAATGCCATAGCCATTAGGGTGCAACTGGAATGAAGAAATAGTTAGTCGAAGGAGGAGTGTTTTAAGAAAATCGATGAAAGGGGGAATAGCTCCATTCAAATACATTTGATGATCCATTCAAATACATTTGACGATTGACTGCAATGAAGCCAGGAGACGGCCTATCGGCAGTGTAATTTCCCCCAGGAAGCAAAGCATCTGCTTCAGCAATGTCGAGTTGAATACACAGCTGGCTGAAAGCCCGTTGGTTCAATGTAGTTGAAACTCTTTACGGAGGATTCTCCAAAGGGTCAAGCATTGGGAAAACCTCATCGGCCCGCTCTACTATCTCTTCTCGCACTTGTTGAGAAGCCATTCTACACAAGGAACTGGATATTCAAATATGAAGGTGCATGTTTCCTAAAAGTGTAAAGTGTTGCGCAAAACTAATAAAATGACAAGCAAATATAACTGAAATTAAGCTAGTTAGCGTTTTGTTCGTCGACAGAATTCTATCGGTTTAGAAAACCGTCGAACGAATTTAAATTTAAAAATAACCGCAAGCGCACGGTGTACGAATGTAGCACGTGGCGAATACGGGTCGATCCGATGGGAGTTGATGATTTTAAAATTCTATTCAATCAAATTATGCCGAAGTCGAGAGTGAATAACTAGAAATGTAAGAAACTAACAAAAACATGCAAAAGAAAATGATAAAAATATGAGAGTTAAGACAATTTAGAGGCAATTTCCACTCTCTAGATCATATAAATCAACAAAATGAAGTTATGATCTCTCTTTTCTTTTCATTAGTGTAATTAGTTGATGTGCTTATCATAAGTATGATATATTTGTGCTATTAATTAGCCCAATATAAACCATCAAACTATAACACAACCACTAATACACATTTAACTCTCATGAAATATGACAACAAAGTTGAAATAAAAATCTATTTTAAGCATAACCTATTAACTATTGTTTATAAATATAGGCTATCAAATTTCAATTTCAACACTCACTTCTTTGCCATAATCATATTAGATGAAGAGGCAATTTGTGTTATGTTTGTTTAAGCATAGCCTATTTGTTATGAACAACATAGACTATCAAATTCAAAGCTAAACAACATCATTAAACCACTTCAAGTGTTTCCATTAAAGCACAAAAAGAGAGTATAAACATCAAAATGTTGCATCTACCTACTAGAGAGCTTCATTACCCCTAAATTGTAGGGATTAAGCTTCATATTTGTTATCAAATCAACAAATGTAGAAAGCAACATGAAAGCAAAAAGAGAGGAAAATGAAAGCTGATGGAAAAGACAACTAATCTAATTGCATAAAGGTAAATCTACACTATTACATAAGAAGAGAAGAGGCATGTAAATAAAAGAGAATTAACATTGCATAAAAGAAAAGAAAATTACATGAAATAAAATGGCTAAGTAGCCATGGAAAGAAAGAGAGCTATGATTTATTTTCTAAACTAAAACTAACTAACTAAGAGGAATAAGCCTACATGAAACATAAGGGGTATTTATACAAGATAGAAACACTAATGCATATTTTGGGGAGTACCAAAAATGCCCTTGGAGGAAGTGTGGTGGCCAAGTTATCATTAGCTTCAATAATCCCCCACTTAAATATACATGAAGCTTTAAATGTCTTTTACCATGTGCATTAGCCTTTAATTTGTACATAAAGGTAGTGGGTAGGTGAGGTCCTCCATGTTCTTCACTTTGAATTATTTCCATCTTCATTCTTTTGTATCTTCTTTGTACATGCATATTCCTTCATGAAACCACTTGTAATTGAGTTAAAATTCCTACAAAATAATATAGAAATTTCCCATTAAATTTTCTCAATTTGATATATGCACAAAAATGACCATTTTGCCCTTGGATGACGATGAAAATGTGACAATTTCAAATATTTTGAATTTTGGTTAAAACAAGTTAAAATACCCAATATGATCATTTATTCAATTTAAATAGATTAAATATGGCGGTAAAAATATGCACATTTACGTGCACATCAAATACCCCCACACTTATCTTTTTATTCGTCCTCGAATAAAATAAAACTAAGATAAATCCGTTTTCGTAGGGAGCACGATTGCATTGAGCGTATGCAACAAGCCGTTAAACCTCTGGGTGTCAACAGTAGGACGAGTGTTGTCTCGTGAGGGTTTTCAGCGGATACTACCCATAAAATCCTAATGCAGGATGAAAATATTTACAAAATGCAAGATTTATTTACAAAGAGATGAATGCAAATTTTTGAAAATATTCACAAATGAAGGATTTATATTTAAATTGACACGAATAATTTAAATATAGGTTTTGGTTATTATCTTGAAAATTTATGTCATTTATCGTCAAAATTTCCAACAAAAATCAAGTTATCGTAACAAATAGACAATAGTTTAATTTGTTATTTCGGTTGATAACAAAGTGTAATTATAAAATGGATCCTTAGTTGATTATCAAAGTTTATCAAAGTGGTATTTTCATTTCTTTTCAATAACAAATCAAATCAAATAAGTAAAAATAGTGCTATGATTTCAATTGCTTGCTCTCTCATTATTTGCAAGAAAAATTACACACCTAGCTCAGGTAAACTGAGGCCAGATATACCACCCATGCACTGCCTTTCGGGCTTATGTGAGGGGAGTACAGAGCATGGTGAGTGCACACACTTTCGTGCATACACCTATCGACCGTATGTGGTTTTTATTAAGTCTGTTTTTTTTACATGTGTTCCATACATGCATAACCGTGAGGACTTTTAAATGAGTATGAAAGCACATAATCAAAAATTCCAAGTAATTCACTCATGCATAACCGTGAGGACTTTTAAATGAGAGTGAATATTTGGATGTTATTATTTTTTATTTTTATATATATGTTTTTTTTAAGAGAGAGAGAGTTTTGCAAAATCATCTTAGCACCATTTAACTTGGAAGATAAAAAAAATGTTATATCCTTTACTTTAAATCAACCACTTTTTATAACAAAGATTTTCAATTAGGATGTACTTCATAATTAACACGTATGAATCTTACTATATATTAGTTAAACCATTATTATTTGTAATCAAACTTAAATTTTATTTTTGTTAAGACAAATAAATTTTCAAAAATTTTAATTTAATAAACCAAAACCATACATTTATCTTATAGTGTTTCTTTTAAAAATAAATCAAAAGAAAATTTACTTTTGGGATTTTTTTTAATTTTTTTTTTTTTGAGATAATAAAGCAAAATTAAACCATGAAAAAAATGTAGATGAAACTCCCCCCACACTTGATTTTGACTGTGTCCCCACAGTCAACCTAAGTGGAAGGAAAAAAAAATAAAACAAAAATCTTATATTTAGATGAAAGATTATTATTTACAAGAGATGAGAAAGTATACAGTCAAAAAGTAAATGAAACGGTCTTCTAAAGACCGATTCATTTGTCTCGTCAAATGTGCGAGACACGGCTTAAGCTCGAAAAACCAAACCATCGAAGATTTCAAAGTTGAACGTTGATTTGGAAAAACGAATGTCGTTTTATTAAAAATCGTACGAGTTGTTTTATTATCGATGATTTTTAGGGTCGATAACATAATTGGTTGAAATTCAAGTTTATTTTCACCAAATTGAAATTCAAATTTGTCATTGAAAACTTTTTCAAAATTATTGATTTCAAAATCAAAATGGTGATTTAAATTTACCCCTTCGGAATTTAACAACTCGTCATCCAAAAGTCCAAAAAATTTGTGTTCATTAAATTCGTCTTCCTTTATTGGATTATCAACAACTTTATTGCATGTTTCAAGTTCAAAATTCAAAGTTGTTGTATTCAAATTTTCGAAATCAAGAAAAGGAAGATCGAATTCTAAATTTGGTTCCGCACCTTTAAAAGAATTGAAATCCAGCTCAATAACCGTGTTTTCAACAACTTCATTAAGATTGTTATTTTCAATTTCAAAAGTTGTTATTTGAAAATCGTCGATTTGGGTAAAAGATGGATTATCACTTGACCCGTCACACATTGGAATTTGATTTTGTTTTTCACGTTGTTTCATGTATGTTTCAAACAACGAATCTGTGTAATCATCGTAAATTTCGTTCATTTGTTCAACAAAATCCAATTTGTAGTTATTAAATTTAAAATTTTCAATTTGGACTTGTTGAAAACAGGAATTGTCAATTTCGATAAACGGTAGATTATTATTTGATTCTTCGCAAGTTGAGATTTGATTATGATTTTCACGAAAAGTTTTGTATTTTCAAGTAATAAATCCCCGTTATCTTTTTCCATTTGGTCAACAAAATCAAATTCATGATTATTAATTTGAAAATTTTCATTTGAATTTGTTGACAACCAAAGTTTTCAATCGTATCGTTATTGAAACAATTCCCGTTGTCAAAATTATTTGAAAATTGGTTCACATTTTCGTTTTGATTTTGAAATCCATTTTGAAACTCGAAATTGAATTGGCATGGATTACACTCGAAATGATTTGAATTTTGAAGTGAATTCAAATTTTGATTATTTTGAAAACTTTGATTCGAGTTATAGCACAAATATGAATTGCACACCTCATTTATCACTTGATTTTGTTGCGTAGAGAGTTCAAGTAACGACGAAATGCTATTTTCAAGAGTTGAGGGTTGACCATTATTTTGGAAATTTTGTGGTTCAAAATTCGAATCATCTAAACAAAAGTTGTTGTTAAAATATCCATACGAATTTGGAGTGAACTCGTATGGATTATACTGATTTTCACAACTAAATTCAAGCGAGTAAGAAAAAGGAAGCTCGGACATTTTCAAGATTTTTTTTATAAAGAAAAATATTTACAAAGAGGAATTATTTTTCAAAATGAAAATTTGATTTTTGTTTTGTATTTTGGATTTTCATTTTTTTTTGAAAAGATTTTTTTCTTTTTGGATTTTTGATTTTAATTTTTTTTTGGAATATTGATTTGAAAATTTTCAAAGGAAAAGGAAAAGAAAAAAAACTAAGTTAAGAAATATTTACAATTTTTTTTAGTTTTGGATTTTGAAAAAAAAAATTGTTTTTTTTAATATTCATGAACTAATGCAACTAAATGAATGCAGTGATTAATTACAAATGATTTATTCTAAGTTAACCCAAAATTGTATGATCATAAATTGTCTTAGATAAACAAAATAGTTCTCGGCCAGGTAACGGACAGGATTTATCGGTGCACCACGAATCACCGTAGCAATGCAGCCGAAGGTTTAAGTACCTTCAGAGGAACAACCACTATAATATTTATGAATCACCGTAATATTTATAAATGGTTATTACTCTGCCGTAGCCTAGACACCAAGAAATTAAATTGTTCAAAGAAGATAAATTGTCAATATACAATTAAGTGTTATCGATGTCTAACCGTTATTATTAATCAAAATATAAAATGAAATGCAGAACAGAAATTAAACGTGTATTAACAATGCAACTACGAATGGAATTTTTTTTGGTTTTCTTTTTCAATATATACAAATGCAAATGCAAGCAACCAACAATGCAAAACAAAATATATATACATATATATACACAAAATGCAAGGCAAATAAAAAGAAAATTATAAATAAGCAACCAATTATTTTTTTGGCAAGCTCAGCCAAGCAAGCAATTTATATTATGGCAGCAGTCCTTCTCCTTCTGAAATTCTGCTTTGGCAACCTGAAATAAGAACAAGATTTATCCATTTTTTTTAATCAAAGAAGCAACTTAAAACAAACGAACCCAAATCAAATCAGGTTATTTTTTTTAAGGGATAAAACAAAAAGAAAATCAAAGGAAGCAATTTTTTTTAAGGATTGGATTGAAAAAAAAGAAAAAAAATTAAACAAAACAAAAAAATTCAAAACATTTTTTTATTATTATAAGATTGGACTTCAACAAATTAAAAACCAATTAAATAAAAAAAAAAGTTAAACCCAGCCCAAACCACATACACTCGGCCCAAGAAAAAGACACCCTCAAATCAAATTATACCCAAATCGTTTTCTCTCTAAACAGAAATTTGAATCAGAAAAAAAAATAGACGAGGCAAACTTCAGGAAAATAATAGAAAACAAAATACGAAATCGAGAAACGTGAAATAAATAAAAAACTATTCGAAAGCTTGTCACTTCGCGTAGGATTTCTTGGATTGTAGAACTCGATAGTTCAGAATTTGGATGTGGGTTCATGGATGGAGGCGCTTTTTTACAGGCGGTTCGAGAGGGGGAGTGTTCGTGGTTTCGGCATAGGCAAGTATGGCGATTTGGGTTCAGGTAAGTGGATGGTGGATTTGACTGTGATTGGGAGTTTTGGAGTACTATGATTGTTTGGATTTTGTATTGACGATAGGTTGCTGGTTTGAGTGAGGGGTCGCAGTTGAGTGCAAGTGGTTCGTGTTTGCTAGAATATGCTGGAGGAGTTTGAGAGGTATGGATTCGACAATTTTCAGGTATGTTGATTCCAGTGCACTATATATCTGTGGTATGTATTCTGAAGTGGTTTGTGTTGCTGCTATATTTGAGAGTTAGGGGCAGAGAGAAGAAGATGGTGATATGGGTTGTGGTGTAGTTGTTTGTTTGCTCTGGTTCAGTGGATGTTTGCAGTTCAAAGAAGTGGTAGAGTGATGGTTGAGGGAAGTGTTGTGGTGGTGAAACTGCAGAGGTGACAGTGGTTCAGTGGTAAGGTAATGTTGTAGTTAGATGTTTTGGTGGCTGAAGTATAGTGTAATGTTATGAATTGTTTGCAGTTGTATCAGTGAAGTGGATTACTGGTTAAGGATATGTCTGGTCAATGGAAGAACTGGTGACAGGGGATAGTTGAATGAACCGAGCAGTGAAGGAGTGGGCAGTGATGATCAGAGCAGAGTGGTATGACTGGTATGATGATGAATGGATGTGGCAGTGGTATGGGTTGCTTCTGAGGTGGTCACAGCTGTTGTTGGGGCATACAGTGGAATGATGGGTGTAATTTAAGGTAGGTGATGTTACGGAGATGTTTTTGTGATATGGGGACAGGTAGTGGGCGATGATAGTAGAGGGCTGCAGCAATGAATTGTGATGGTCTATGGTGGAAGTGGATGGTAGGTAATTAGACTGTGAAGAGGTGATTGAATGTTGTGAAATGGTGAAGTTGCAGAGAAGTTGGCTAGTAGTTAGTTGATGGCAGAGGAATGTTTTAGCAAGCTTGTTGTAGGTGGATGTTGATGTAGTGGTTTGGACTGGAGTTATGTGCAGTGCACTGTTTTGTATGGGAGGCAGTGGGGTGGTGCACAGTTGTGAATGCAGAAATGAAAGCAGCCGTAGTCAAAAAGAAGGGAAGATGCAAGTAGAAGGGAATGTAATTGAATGAAAGGTGAAAGGCAGGTCCGTGGAAGTGGAACTATGGTGGACTGGGTATGTTGAAGAGGTCGAGTAGCAGTGTTGTGGAGATGTGAACTACTGCTGGAAGTATGTAACAGAGAAGTACTGGAAGGTTGGATTAGAAGGCAGTAAGGTTGTTGAAGAGGGTAGTTCTGTGTGCAGAGGGATTGTGAAGTTGAATATGGAAGTGGCAGTGAGTATGGTCAATGGAACTGTTGTATATGTTCATAGAGAAGTGAAATGCTTCAGCAAACAGGCGGTGAACAAAGAAGGGGAAATGCACAGTAAAGATTTGGAAATCATATTTGTAAAAGGAAATTGAATTGTAAATTGTACTGAAATTGTAAAGAAAATGAATAGGAAATGAAATGTTTTTGTTTTGAAATTTTGTATGTGTTTTTTTTAAATGGAAATAGAAATGCAAATGCAAAATGAAAAACTACAAACACAAACAAATGCAAAGCACAAAACAAACACACACAACAATTTTTTTTTTAAACACAAAACAAACACACACACTAAAATCAAACACAAATAATTCGAAGAATAGAAACTAAAAATCAAAGCAACTCCCCGGCAACGGCGCCAAAAACTTGTTCGTCGACGAAATTCTATCGGTTTAGATAACGTCGAACGAATTTAAATTTAAAAATAACCGCAAGCGCACGGTGTACGAATGTAGCACGTGGCGAATATGGGTCGATCCGTAGGGAATTGATGATTTTAAAATTCTATTCAATCAAATTATGCCGAAGTCGAGAGTGAATAGCTAGAAATGTAAGAAACTAACAAAAACATGCAAAAGAAAATGATAAAAATATGAGAGTTAAGACAATTTAGAGGCTATTTCCACTCTCTAGATCAAATAAATCAACAAAATGAAGTTATGATCTCTCTTTTCTTTTCATTAGTGTAATTAGTTGATGTGCTTATCATACGTATGATATATTTGTGCTATTAATTAGCCCAATATAAACCATCAAACTATAACACAACCACAAATACACATTTAACTCTCATGAAATATGACAACAAAGTTGAAAATAAAATCTATTTTAGGCATAGCCTATTAACTATTGTTTAGAAATATAGGCTATCAAATTTCAATTTCAACATTCACTTCTTTGCCATAATCATATTAGATGAAGAGGCAATTTGTGTTATGTTTGTTTAAGCATAGCCTATTTGTTATGAACAACATAGACTATCAAATTCAAAGCTAAACAACATCATTAAACCACTTCAAGTGTTTCCATTAAAGCACAAAAAGAGAGTATAAACATCAAAATGTTGCATCTACATACTAGAGAGCTTCATTACCCCTAAATTGTAGGGATTAAGCTCTCATATTTGTTATCAAATCAACAAATGCAGAAAGCAACATGAAAGCAAAAAGAGAGGAAAATGAAAGCTAATGGAAAAGACAACTAATCTAATTGCATAAAGGTAAATCTACACTATTACATAAGAAGAGAAGAAGCATGTAAATAAAAGAGAATTAACATTGCATAAAAGAAAAGAAAATTACATGAAATAAAATGGCTAAGTAGTCATGGAAAGAAAGAGAGCTTTGATTTATTTTCTAAACTAAAACTAACTAACTAAGAGGAAGAAGGCTACATGAAACATAAGGGGTATTTATCCAAGATAGAAACCCTAATGCATATTTTGGGGAGTACCCAAAATGCCCTTGGAGGAAGTGTGGTGGCCAAGTTATCATTAGCTTCAATAATCCCTCACTTAAATATACATGAAGCTTTAAATGTCTTTTAGCATGTGCATTAGCCTTTAATTTGTACATAAAGGTAGTGGGTAGGTGAGGTCCTCCATGTTCTTCACTTTGAATTATTTCCATCTTCATTCTTTTGTATCTTCTTTGTACATGCATATTCCTTCATGAAACCACTTGTAATTGAGTTAAAATTCCTACAAAATAATATAGAAATTTCCCATTAAATTTTCTCAATTTGATATATGCACAAAAATGACCATTTTGCCCTTGGATGGCGATGAAAATGTGACAATTTCAAATAATTTGAATTTTGGTTAAAACAAGTTAAAATACCCAATATGATCATTTATTCAATTTAAATAGATTAAATATGGCGGTAAAAATATGCACATCACTTTTGTCGATTATAAAGTTTCAAGGCTTGTTATTTTGAGTCCAAGTACAGTGTTAATGCAAACAGATCAGCTTTAGTTGATTAACTTAGCTTTTCTTTAATACTTCACTTGAACTGGTTAATTCACAGCATTTCGTTCACACAATTCCCTTAAATTGATTATTCTTTATCGACTAATCTGTCATTTGATGTGGGCAGTCAATGGCAGTATATTCGCCCTAGTTTTCTGCAAATTTTGTATTTAACAGGTTATTAGCTTAAAAGTTAATACAATCTGTAAAAGAGTGCAACAAGTTCAAGAAGTTCATTCTGGCAGTTCAAGTTGGAAATTCAATCAAGTTCTGTCAAATTCTGGCAATTCATCAGTCATGTTCCTACGAGTTAAAGCTATGTTGCGGGTTAAATTAGGTCGAGTTGATTCTTTAAGTCGCTCTGCTTTAAGTCATGTGCTATTCTGTCAAGTTAAGTCGCAAGTCATATGAGTCACAGTCCCTTATGTCATTTAGAGTTTGGATGTTAATTCGTTAAGTCATTCACTAAGTTAAGTCGTGCGATTCATGTCCAAACTGCTAAGCCCTAGGTCGTTCGAAGCTCCTAAGTCGGTCACTTCCTAACTCTCCTTAACCCGCTAACTCCTCTTCATTCAACAACTCGCCTAACCCGATAACCCGTTAGCATATCCACATTGAAATCCATCATCTCCCCACACTGCCAAATCATCCAAGACCGATTCAAATCACCTCAGATCCATCATAGATCCGGTGTAATGCTGTGTTCTTACGAATTACAACGATAACATGTCCAATAACGATCAAAGATTGACCGTAACATGACTCGTGGTGAAATGCAGCACATGAAATCGGATTAGGGTTGGAAGATGGGGGATTCACGATTCGGTGATGGTCGTGGTTGGATAATGATCGGATTCACTTATGTAATGTGATGGTGAAGATGATCAACGACTGGTTAGTTTGAATTCGTCTTCGAGAGCTCGGAGATTCTTCAATGGCGGTTTAGAGTGTTAGAGCAGGTGAAGAGAAGGAGCGACCTAAGCGATTAATATACAGGGGCAATGGAACTCGAATCGGCGCGAACGACCTAGCTCTCTCATAAGTCGCTCACGACATAGCAACTCAGGATGGTGCGAGTTAAGGGGCATTGAAGCACACGACCTAACCCCTAGGAGTATACTTCGAGGGTCAAGTGTTAACACCTCTCGTATTCACGACTTAGCGACTTATTCAACTCAACGACCTAAGGGAATAAGCGACTTAACTATCCAAGGCATAAACGACTTATAGCAAGGCACGACCTAACGACCTAAAGCACAGAGCGGCTCAACATGGCACGACTCAACGACTTAAGGAGCTCCAGCGACCTAGCGACCTAGCAACTCAATGAAGGCAACGACCTAATGAGTTAAGGAAAGAGCGACCTAGCGAGCTAGCAAGCTTCAGAGTTAAGCCGCATGCGCACAGCCTCTTCCATTTGGTTGCTTACGACCTTAGCAAGCCGAGATAACTCCTGTGTTACACATGCTAAGTCGCTCACAGCATATATCTCGTCCAGGATGGCTCCACTAAGTCGCTAACGACTTATGCTACCTCGGGATCGCTCTTAGGTTGCAACTCCCTAGGTCGCTCACACCCTGTGCCACCAGACCTAACTCCGAAACTCCCCTATAAATACCCTGCCTACTCCACATTGGAGGGGCGGAATTTCTGGAAGGCTAAGACTTTGCTGTTTTCACGACTTGTACAACACTTCAAATACCAAAGACACTTCAAAGAACCTGGGGAAAGATCAAGTTCATTCAACATGAATTCGAAGAGCTTTTCTGCATCAAAGTTCGAGCTACTTGCCTTAATGGTGTTGTAATTGAAGAATTATTGTAAAACCTGTGATCAAATCAGTAGTAGAAGAGATTAAATGGACGTAGGCTTGACTTTGAGCCGAATCACTATAAAAATTGTTGACTCTTTACTATTTTGTGCTTGCTTTTAGTTCCCGTACCAACGGGGGGTGCTTTCGCTATATGATAACTCAAACTAGGGTGTTAGCGTGCATTTTTAGCGTTAACACCTATACTTTTACTAGTTTAAAATATGTACAAATTAGTTTTATTTTAAAATAAGTTTGATTTAATTTATATATAATATGTCTAAGTATTTATTTAAAATTATATTTTCAAATATAGATTTTTATAATGATTTTATAAGTTAAGGTTGGAAAGATAAATTTGAATTTATTTGAAATTATGTTTAATTAAGAATTTTATTCAATTAAATAGATTTGGAACTTATAGAATTTGAAATTTTTAAAGGATATAATTTTATAACTTGATTTTGGTTAAGATGATTTAAATGAATATTTCAAGTTTAAATAAATTGAAGGAAATATTTAGTTTTTTAAAATTTGAAGTTCTTTTATAAATGATACTGGATTGATTAAGTAAATATTTCAAAACTATATAATAGTAAATAGAATTTGATATATATATATATATATATATATATATATATATATGAAATTATCAATTTAGTTTTGAAAATGTTGAATATTTAAAGCTTTGAATATATTGAAATTGAAATGGTTTATTTTGTGGTTCAAATCTGTATTTGAAATTAGTATAATTTGAAATGGTTTATTGAGAAACTGAAATAAATTGAAATTGATTATTTGAGATTTGACTAAATTTGAATTGTTGGAATTTGAGTTGATTTGGAATCGTTTTGTGAAATTTGAAAGAACTATTTTATTATATAAAGTATTTTTAAATTATATTTAAAACTATTTGATATTTTACTTTATGAATTATTTTAAATATAAACTATTTTAATATAAATCATTTTTAATATAAACTATTTTAATATAAAAAATATTTTAATATACTACCCATTTTAATATAAGCTATTTTAACTTATAACTCTTTTATATAAACTATTTTACTTTATAAACTATTTTATAATATATATACTATTTTAATATCTAAACCGTTTAAGTAGTGGAAGTTATGCTTTCAAAGCTACGAATTTCAAAGTATATGTTTTGAAAGTGTTATAATTTCAAATGTTTGGGTCGAAAGTGTTATAACTTTGAAAGTGCTATAATTTTGGAAAAGGATATATTTGAAATGGAAAAGATATTGTATTTGGTTTTTAAATGGATTTGAAATGGCACTGATATTTTGGTTTTGAAGTATAAACTATTTTGAAATGATCGTGGTGATATAATAATGATTGGTTGTTAAAGAGACCGGGATCGGATATTGTCATACTCTCTGCCAATACTGAAAACCATTTTGACAACCATGTACGTGGTGGAGACTCCAGATTGAAGCAGGATGGTGGCGACGATCCTATATGAGGTATTTACGTGGACCCGACTCCCGTGAGTTGGCGTAAGGTGGCTAAAACAGGAGCAATCGACGGGCCAACTGAGATAGCTTCTCCGATCAGACAAACTCCTTCGTATGCCATTCTATTAATTTGTGATTGATTTTGTGCGCACCTTTGACTTTTTGATTTTGGGAGTATGGCTCGAGGTGGGCGATAGTGGCTGCTATGCTTTATCACCAGCCGGAAGTGCGATTGGTATATCTACCCTAGCATTGCCTAGTTGTGCCGTGTCACCAACCCTAGCGTGCCTTATATGAGTTTGTTTTGTACCATACCTATGGAGTGCCCGCTGAAGACGCCTAGTACGGTGGAGATTACGGTACTGTATAGACTATGGGAATATATAAAATGTGTTAAGGGGGATATGGGTAAAGCCTTAACGCTATTTTAATAGTTTTCGTTACTTTAGACATTATTATAATAGTGTATATTACTACATAGTAGATAGTTCAACGGATCCTTAAAGGATGGTATCCCAAACATCCTTTAAGTTACTTGTATTTCCGTGGTTATTTCACTTGAGTTACATTTATTGATATAAGAATGTTAATCCTGACTCAAGTGTTTTATGTTTTGCTTTATGCTAGGGTCGGACTAAGTGTACCAGTATTCAAGACTCGCCTTTGGAGTTAGAGCTTCGCTTGGAGATCCATCTATCGATTCTGCTTTCAATTATTCAACTGATTCCAGCGATGTATTCATATTTTGTATTTGGCTATTTTATTGAGACATCTATGTATTCGAGACCTTTGTTATCTTATTTAACTTTGTTATATATAGTAGCTTCATGAACTACTATTCTTTTATTTCTGCTGCATCATTGTTATATTACTTTGTGTCTGTGATTTTGTGATTTATTTATTTAATGTATATGTTGAGTTTTGCCAAATTTAAATTAAAAATATGGTATTTTAAGCAGTTCAATTCCGACATGTGTGGGTGCGAATGGTTGAAATTATCAAGCTGTTACATGTTTACTATGTTCCAAAATGTTTTTGACAATTTCCTTATTGTGTTAAGTTCATTATTTAGTTTTGTGCACATGGGTTGGAGCTTGATCCAGTGGCTTCGTAAACGGTAGGATAAAGATGAGTTTTATGCATGCTCCTAATAGTGTCGCAGGCCATTAGGTGACTGACTGGCTTGGACTTGGCCTTAATATTCAATAGTCCAAGGAGCTGAGTCCTTAATATAGCATAGTGTGGAGCAATGTCCTCAATATACCATAGTGTGAAACAAAAAAGTGCCCCAAATCATATATAATATATGTTAAAATCATAGTTCTTGACGGGACAAATTCATTGGTGGTGTTCGTTTATCGATTTGGTGTGTAGATTAATTAAAAAATGCATCGGAAGTCCAATGAATGTAGGCCGTTCGTTTTGATCCACGTGAAGCGACGATGATACGATGATCAGGAAGGATGGCTATGTAATGAAGATGAGTAGGCCATCTTATCGGTGGTTGATTGGCCAAAATGCATCATCGATCGCCATATTTGCTGCACAAAGTCTGAGGAAGGCAACAGTTATCCGGGCAGCTGAAGGGGTGGTAGCTAGCGCTGTGGGGTGGTACATGGCATGAGCATGTCACTAATGGGGTTGGATCGGGGTGGCAATGCCATAGGAAGTGGTGATGAAGTGGACTTGTCACTAAGGTAAAGCATGCATGATGAATTTCTTGTAGCCGAAGTAAAAAGGAAAACGAAAATAGTAATTTATCAAATAAATGTATAATTAAATTATGCAAAAATTAATTAATAATACCACATACTTTAAACGCTTATAACTTTCGCATACGGACTCCGTTTCATGCATGGTTCACGATATTGGAGTCATGACGACACAAAGAATATTTTGGAATGTTGTTTTTTATGTTCTAAAATATTTCAAAAACTGCCTTTTTGCGTTTAGTTTGTTATGCTGTTTTCCGCTTATAGTTAGGGCTTGATCAAATCACTTCATAAACGGTTTGGCGATGACAAGTTTAGGCTTGCTTCAAATAGTGTTATGGACCATTATGGGAATGACTAGCCTGGAGTTGATCTTAATATACGATAATCTAGCGAGTTAAGTCCATAATATACCATAGCTCGAAGAGCCGAGTCCTTGGTATACAATAGCTTGAGTCGTTGAGTCCTCAATATACCATAGTCTGAGAAGCTGAATCTTTAATATAGTCCGAAGAGCCAAGTCTCAGTATACCATAGTCCAAGGAGCTAAGTCCTTCTATATAATTTTAAGATAGTGGGTTGAGATTTTATGGTCACTCATGGGTATGTGATTAAGTATGGGATAAACTTTAATGAACCCTTAGCATATGATGTCGCTATGGTATTATATTAGCGGAGTTTTTAGGTGCTAATGACATAGGTTAAGATATGGTTTTCGACCACAAGTGTTGTCTACTAGCTTATTAGTATTATAAATGTATGATGTGTTTCACTCACTAGACATATATCTTACCCCTCAATCATCTTCTTTATCTTAGATTTAATCTGATAGGTGGATTGAGAGACTGGTGGTGACTTAGAGGCATGATGGTACGATGGAGACACATTTATTTGTATATTATCTTTATACTATTTTATCTCAGTTATTCCTAAACATTGGCCTATTTTTGTTACTAACAATGTTGTAACTAAAGTATATTTGATGCTATATTATTTGGTTCATCTAGGATTATTGTATTGTTGATGGTGGGTTGCTTCAAAACCATCCCTTTGAATGCACTTCATCATGCTTCAAGTCCAAGAGTTGGTACGGTCAAGGATGTTCACCCAGTTGACATATGTAATTTATACCACATTCCTGTAATCCTACAAAGAAGAGCTCTGTTTCGCTTTGGTAACCATTCGATTTCATTAATGTAAATCATATGTTATCAGGTAACATCCGACAAACAGTTCAATCGTGTGATGGAGGTCCTTTACTTGCACTAGCGGGCTATCTACATAGGGAACATCCACTCATCATGCGACGGACACAAGAGACATAGCATGTAACAATTCACAACTTAATAGGCAAAATTTTGACTAAATTGAACCCAAGTCCACTTGGGTCGGATTTTTGGTAACTTGAAATAAACATAGGTATATTAGTGAGCTATCCATGTAAACTCCTAGCGGAATAGAAAAAATAATAATCGATCATATATACCAATAGGGATACTACATTAGAATCAGTATTACTCCTTAGATATCTAGTTGCCTTATAAGTGTCGAGCATGAAAGAGAAGACTTCTACATCCCCTATTTCCTCCTTACACTAGTAGTCTGTTCCACTAAATTTATCATATAGGATTTAATGAGGACGCGGTCGCAACAATATTCCGGTGATTGAAAAACTACATAATTTATCCATAACACTAGTTTATATTGATTAACTTCTATTTAAGTATTATGTTTATTACTAATGACTTAACCATTTAATTCCATATGCGCCTACGATATACCACACCTTTTCAAAGTCATAACCATATACACATATTGTACTACCCAAAAAAAAACCTTGACCACTTAATACTTCTCAAATAGGAAGGAGTCAGAACCAACAACCATTTAATAATTCAATGTCAAAGTGGGCCCTCGATAAGTAATCGTTAGTCAACCACCCATAGCTACGAAGGCCGATGGCCCCTAGATAAGGCCTTATAATTTAATTAGCCATATTACTAATGCATCTCAAATACTTATCTAAGGTTATCTAAGCTATCTCTGACAAACGAATAATTAATCGAACATTGAGATCTTTGTGTATCGCATGTGGATTCTATACTAGTAGGAAGCAAAATCCATCTGGGCATAACCCAAGTCTTTGCTAACGACTGCTCGAGACCGCCGGTAGTCAAAGCCCATATGCCAGCCCTACTTCAAAATATTGTTTTATCAATAATAGTGACATAGCCCACCGACCTCCATAGTCGAAATCCTGTTTAGACATTCTTAATATAAGTCAAGTAAAATTACCACTCCAGTTAGTTAATACCTCTTATTTAGAAGTGAAGCAAACCACATTTCCCTATTATGCATTATCTGTTTATTTAAGACTTCTTTTATAGAGAAGAGGCAGACCCAATAGCCATTTGATACCATCTACTTCAAAGTAATCCCATTGATATCCCTAAAGGTACCAGCCATTTAATACTTCAAATTCGAGGCGAACCCATGGTATATTTTCCTACACCTACACATGAACATATATCCCTTCCCCACGAGTCGTTTAGTTGGAGATGTCCTACATCATTCGTACGTATACACAACTGCTAGTAGCCTCTAGGTGAAAGGCAGACTTCTATTGTGTAACTCTACTGGCCTCGCATCCCAACCCATACTAAACTAAACCACTTTTCCCAACATAAATAATGGGTTAGTCCCACTAATTCGTGCTTGCCCTAAACATAATATTAAGGCCATATAATTTCCAATATGGAAATTATATTATCTCCTAACTTTGTTTAATAGTATTCATTTATTTATTAACGGCGAGTCTTTTCCTATCTTATAATCCTTATTTCCAATATTCTTCCTTCCCTTTCTATGTCACTTAAATGTCACCTATTCCTGTGCTTCCAATTAATTGTCCGTAAAAAATAATTATTATCATTCAAATTAGAAAATCACTAATGATATTTATTCATCATTCATTTCAGATCTAACCTATTATGCCTATTATGTTTCCTCTATAAATGTCATGTTTAATTCTACAATTAATTCCCTTGAATGCATTTATAGTCCCATTTGATTTCTATAAGGCATTTATTGTCCATTATTACTGCAATCATTATTCGTTAATGTTGGAGTCACTACCACTTTTTCATCGCAACCTCCTAATCCTAAGATTACGACATTAATAATATTTAATTGTCCTAATTATAGCTAATATAAGTACCGACTTATATTTATTTATTATGCTTTATTTGTTAGCTTATGTATATTAATATTTTTAATTAGCAGACGTAGTCATATATATATATGTGTGTGTGTGTGTGTGTGTGTGTGTGTATTTAACTTTAATTTCTATGCAAAAAAGAATCTCAAAATATACACCTATGTGTAAATTATACAAAGAATGTTTATTTCCACATTTTAATATATTGGAGCTATCATTTCCCAAGAAAAGAAATTATTACCATGATAACTTTCCATAAACTACCTAAAAGTGAGACTTTTGCTCTGTTTGAAATTACAAGGAATTATCCCTTTATATTTTCATTGAAATAGACAGTGCAAACATTGGAGAAGGACATACGTACCTTACACAACTCTTTCATTTAGGTATGTTCCTTATTATTCCAAATGGTATACTTTTTATACTGTGCAGTTAGACAATCTATGGAAGTTTACATGGAAATAGGTACAGATAAATTATACATTTAATGCTCCTAATAAATTAAACATAGATATTTACATTCCAATTCCAAATAGGGCAGTCCAAATGGTTGCTAAACAATTTACAATCTAATTAACATAAATTTTGAATAAACATCACAATCCAATCACATCATAATTTAAAATATTAAAGGGACTAATTTTCAAAATTTCCAAATTATGGTGTTGTTTGCAACCAAATTGGTTACAAACACCCAAGAATAGATTTGTGCAGAGAAGTAAATAAAAAAAGTAAAATTAAAACTGAGTCGAATTAACTAACAAAATATTAAAAGCAATAATCAAGAACGTGGAGATTTATAATGGTTCGGCACTATATGCGTCCACTTTGAAGATTATCTTTATTGATCCTCTAAAAATTTGGTTACAGCAGTAAGAAATAGGAAAAACTTGATTACAATAAAGACTAAATAAACTAGCTGTGTAAAATTCCCTGAAAGTGAACCATAGGTCCTATATTTATAGAGAGAGATGATGAGATATTTTTCTAAGATTTCGAAGGCTCTTTAAGTCCATATGGGCCCACCATAATGATCGACATATCTAACTCGACCATCAGAAATGATCTGCCTAAGATTTGCCGATCCTTTTTCTTGTCTCCAATTTTAGTGTGATCGTTTTGGGGGTTCCAACAAGTCTCTTGATATTGGTTTTGAAATATGGAATCATACTGACTTGTAACTTAGGAGATATGGATCAGTCTTGGATGAAATTGGATTATGCAATAGAACATACCGATCGTTCTTAGGACATGGCCAAAACGATCAGCCAATAACGACCGGATAAATATTAATTGCAACTTTAGTACTCACGATCATTTTTTAAAGCCTTAATCTTCATTTTGGTAATGTCTTAGAAGTTAAATGAATTGGACTTGTGGATCTTGAGATATTGTGTGTTCCCCGATGACTTGAACTATCTTACAGATCGTTCTTGATTGATTCGTGCAAATCCTTGCTTCATCTGTAATTCGAGCAAATGAACTCCGATCGACTCTAAATTTGAAATATAACATCACGGAGCCATGCCAGTTACTCCATCCTGACTGCACCTCGATTGGGTTCAGGTCCAAATCTGCCTGACCATCTTCTATATTATTGTACGTAATCGATTCCTAAGGCTATTAACTATTCATTCCTAGCCAAGTCGATGATACCGCAGCCTCACCAAAAGGAAGGATAAAATTTGCCCACTAAAGTATGTCTTGTATCATACACGATGTGCTTTGAATCATCATAAGCTAGAACTGTCTGAAAGAAAACCATCCGGTTCATCAAATAGTCGCTATCCTACCGTCGAGTTGTTTTCTTGTCGAAGGGCATATCCTCCTTATTCATTATGATGATTTCTCGATTTTTAATGGTATAAACATGGGATCATAACTTATTAACAATCGTCTTGTTTTTGCCCTAGCAATTTCCAAGCTTCAGCAACCTAGCTTTAGTTTTCCTATAGTCGACTCCAAGTGACTATTCAAAAAAAATTATTCATTTTAGAAAATTAAATTTTGAAACGTATACTTGTACATATACATGTAAGCACCTCACTCCAAATCATGATTACAAGTTTATGAGTCGTTGTCAAGTTAATTAGAGATGACTTTCTATAAATAGTTTCCACTAGTCGTCATTTTTCAATCACGTTCACTTCCTCCCTTTTTTCCACTTTTTTTAATCCACGTGTTCTTTTTATATATCCACAATCTTCTCTTGTTTAGAAAAATAATTTCAAACTACTCATGATCATGAAAACGATCGGCACAATCCAGATAATAGAACGATCGGTATAAGGCTGGGAAGTGGAACGATCGGCATAAGGTTTGGAAGCGAAACGATCGGCATAAGGCTTGCATAGCAGATGATCAACATAATGCTTGGAAGTGGAACGATCAGCATAAGGCTTAGGACGATCGATATAAGGCTAGGAAGTGGAACGGTCGGCTAAATCTTCGGGAGTGGGATGATCAGCTAAATTTTCTTAGACCAAAAATGATCAGCTAAATCCCTTTCCTATATAAGCCTCTACACTTAGTAATTTTCTTTCACTCTCTTCCCATCGTTCCATTTTGAAGAAAAAATGAGTCAAGCCTGTTCGGCTTCTTCCTGCCGATCCAAGCAACAATCTCCATAAATTCGTTATCCTTCGAATCGATTACAAATCCTCCTTCTTCATATTCAAACTTAGGTAGCACGAATCCAATACATGCTTTATAATTTTGAGAATGGAGTGGCTAGGGATGAGTGAATCTCTGCTTTTCTTTATTCTTACAACCGTATAAAATGGAGATGAAGTGGCTAGGGATGAATAAATTATGACTTTAGTCAATTGCTCGTTGATGGAGATGGTGCTTTGGACGTGAAGAAGTTATACGATCGATCATCCATGATTGTTCTTTGTTAATCTGCAAAGCACTGGGAGGTTGGGGCTGGAAGATCATCTACGGCTCGAAGATCATCTATGAATGATTGGATATACCTTGGAGTTGGAGACTCATTCGAATGATCAGTGGGAAAAAGCTCACGTTGGACGATAGACAAATGTTGTCTTAGGGAAACGATCGGCCTAAATTCACATATACGAACGATCGACCTAGTTTACAAATGAACCTTTCTTTTTATAAAATGGAATTTAGATGGGTATACTTGAACTCAACAACGAGCTTTAGCCTTTCATACTTGAACAAACATTACAAATTTGTGTACGACTTGCATATGATATGAAGTGCATATTTGGTAGCAAATTGCTTTAGAAACATGACAAGAACCAATGCCTTTAACATCATCTTGAAACTCATGAGTAACTTAGATAATAGCCAAACTTTTGCTGGCTGATGATCAATCATGAAACTCGAGCTGCATTGTTTCCCGATGACACAGAAGTAGTGGAGACAGTCAGGAATGACAGTCTTTTTGGTTAAACTTCTAAGTCCCATTGCCTTTTCTATTGTTAGTTTTGCATAACTTATTACTATATTGAATAACACCTTATCACACCACACTAGCACTTACCATTCACTAGGGTTACAAGTTTCTTTATCTGATCATGGATTTTACTAAGTTTAATAGCAATGGGATCTAGGCGTTTCGGGCATTTCGCAGCTATGCCGGCTGGATCATCTTCCCAAAGGAATAACTCCAACATAGAATCAAGTTCGACAACTGATTCTGATAATCCATCATCCAGTCATTATTCAAAATAACTGAAAAGTCCGGTTCCTCGATTTGATCTCTCTGAAGTTGTCTGTATCTTTCTATCAAAGGTTATAAATCATGCTCCCGATACTCTAAAAGACGCGGTCATTCTTGAGAATCCTTCTAATTTGGTAGCTTCAGAAATTAAAGACGTTGCTCTCCAAAGAATATCATAAGGCATAGAATTCCCTTTGATGACGTGTTGGTTCTATCGTGAGACGATAGGGCTCACAGAGCCTCTTGAAGGGTTTATAGCAAGCAATAAGTATATGTGCTAGGCAGGATGCATCCCGCCTTTCAACTCATACATTTAGGAGATTCTACATTATTTAAGGATAGCTCTAGAACAATTCCACCCAAATGGCTATGCTCTCCTTAACTGTACTTATATGGTATTTATGGAGTTCCTGCACCGTCCTCGCACCAATGAAGATATTCGATTTATTTTTACTTTCAAGCGGCAGACGAGGATCTCTCTTTTGCATTTCTTGCTTCGCCAAAGAGGTACTAGATTTTGACCAACGCATGGAACAAGCTAATGCCTTTAAAAGTGAATGGTTTTTGGTTCATTGTTCGCCTGGCTTTGCTCTATAGTGACTGGAAAGGCGTAAGTGCTACCCACCATTTTTATGATAGTGTAGAAAAATGATATCTAGGTTGCCTTCTTGACTATGTTACTCCTTTGCAGGTGTCGTCACCTGGCCTAGCAGTGACATTTATGAAGACGCGGTCTCCATTCTAAAGAATGCAGCACCTGAGGATAGGAATATCGAAACTTTGCTTAGAGATGAATGTCTTGACACTTTTTGTTTAATATAGGAGGGCCTTAGCGTAGGGCTAACAAAAATTGCCCAGATGGCAGGGATAAGGCCATGGGATGCAATCGGTAAAAGGGAAAATTGAGTCGATCCCGTGGTGCCCCTAGCTATGAGTGCTCTGTTGATATTGAAGCCAAAGGGCATAGAGGTGATGTATTTGGTCATAATGGTGACAAATCCGGTCCTGGAGTTTATATCATATCTTCGCTAGCCTCACAACCCTTAGTTAGTGATAGGAGAATGAAGAAAAAAATTGTACATAAACTCCAAGAAGTCACCTCTCCGACAAATCCAAGTCGTCAATGGCTCCTAAAGTTGTTGAATATGAATCTTCCTCCCAACTGTTAGAGCATTAGAGTTTACCACTTGACTCTTTGTTTGGTCTACTAATTCCACCTACTCTCAATGCTTTCCATTTTAGTAATGTGAGCATCGAAGGGTCAGAATCTCCCATGAGAATTGGCAATGAGATTCCTACTTCTGGGGAGGAAGTTACACCAATGAGTAAGGCTCTTGCACTTGGTCTATTGGGGGCTTACACTAGGACACTTGCACACATTTGCACACACTTGCACACATTTGCACACACTTGCACCGCTCAACACTACATTATGCTTGAATTGTGGTTTTTAGTGCTTAAAGTTGTTTGACTTCTGTTTTTCTTTGTAGAAACGATGGTGAGGAAGAGGAACATGTTTGATTATCTTTGGGACATACATCACCAGTCATCAGGTTTGTGCTATGGCTCTTACCGCAACTGTCGAGATTATTATGATTCCAGCTATCACCCCAACCACGATCGGGGTCATCAAGACAGAGATGATAAGGATAAGCCACTTCAGGATAAACATAGATCAAGATTGAGATCACCTCCTCTAAAGGGTCCCAAAAGACAAGCTGATTGTAGGGACTTCCTAAAAGTCTACAAGGTGGATCGTGTAGTGTATATGCAAGTATATGTGACAAAATATATGATGCAAATAAAAGAAATATTAATTTAAATAAATATAGAATAATCACACTAGGATTTTATACTGATTCGGACCTCCCTTCTTACATCCATTTCCGAAGCTCCCCTTCGGAATTCGACTATCAAACACCCTCGCTTCGGCCGGAAGAATAGGCTTGGTTACAATGAATTGTTCTTATCAAATGTGTGTTCTATAACATAGACATTGACTAATTAGTAAAAATTCTTCCAATATATATCTAAAGAGTATTGTCCATGAAGAACTAAATATTTGAAAGAGTGAAATACAAGTATAGACTGCTAGAGATCAAGAATATATGATAGAGTATGTGATTAGAGAGTGTAAGTAAGTGAGGTAAGTTTGCTCTTTTGATTCTTGATGCTATATATAGTTGTAGATAGGTATCATGAGTAGTTGCATCCATTAACAAACACTCTGAATTTGCTTCTATTGATAATGAAGAGTTGCGGTGAAGAAAAGCGGAAATGTCCATTCGTATGTGGCATTCGAAGTTCATATCTGAAATCCAAGTTTGAATTCAGACGTCTAATACTATATATTTTTGTACATAGTAGATTTTCAGACGTCTGAGTGCTATTACCAGACGTCTGATTTAGACTGTTTGTTGTTCCAGAGGACTTTTTCAGACGTCTGGCTTGTGCACCATGACGTCTGATACTTTTGCATGTTTGTTTTGTGCATCTTTTATGTTGCTTCTTTGTACCTATCGACTTGTAGTGTTCTTTGAGCCCTATTCTTATCTTTCTAGTGATTTTGTGCTAGAAAGTACCTGTATATATAGAAATATATATGCATATTCGATTTCCATTGTATAGTTGTCATCGAAACCGTATATTTGATTTCCTATCAATCTTCCCCTTTTTGACGATGACAACTATACAGTGTACATATATATTTTTATAAATCTCCACCTGAATATGTGTTTTCCATCATCTATAGTAGATTTTATTATTTATGTTTTTTATTTTTTCTCCCCCTTTGGCATTATCAAAAAGGATTTATAACTGCTTAAATTGTAGACATTATTTCCAATCCATTAAGTATTTATCAATCGTTGTAAAATAACAAAAAAATATACTTAGAAATAACACACCAAAAAGGAAATTTCATTAATCACATTAATCGATTACATTCATAGATTTTTATCATTTTGATACAAAAGATGGAATCCTAAGAAATTTAGTATCTTTTGGGGAAGCTTTTTCTTCATAATCTCCTTTATCTTCACCCCTGGAAGAACTCACTTGTTTATTAGGAGATGTCAGAGTTTGTTCGAGAGGTTCTTTCTCCTCAACAAAAAGTTTGGACTATTTTGAAGGAGGAGGAGAAGGCGCTGGAGTTGGTCAATCTTCTAACAGTGGTGTAGGACCACGAACCCTTTTAGGAACCTCCTTTAGAAAGGATAATACAGTTGAAAGTGATGTTTCAACTGTGGCTAGGCGAGAAGCAAAGGATGTTTCAAAACTATCAATGCGCTTAGCCAATAATTTTTGGTTCCGAGATAAAATAAGCTGATTTTGGAGAGTTAAGTCGCGAATACTCTCATTAGGATTCGTCTTAGTGCGAGTCTCTAAAATATCATCTTGGCACGTATAATCAAATTGTGTAGGAGGAGGAGGAGGAGCAGTCTCGTGATGTTGCTCTACCTCTTGTGATGGTTCAGGTTGTGTTTGAGGTGGAGGCCCAGCTTTTCTAGCTTGACGATGTTGCATCCACTCTTCAAATGATATAAAATCCAGAGGATTTTTTGGTAAGTGCATTAAGGAGAAAAATTTGTGGATGCATATTTTAGAGAAATATCTTCAAAAGTGGATAAATATGAGGGGATGTTGTGAACACGTAGAAGTCTGATGATATATGTAAGATAGATGATGGATGGGCGTGATCGAGGCCAAAAATGTTTGAGCTCGTCAAATATAAATTTTGCCCAATTGACCCTTGTTCCACTAAATATAACATATAAGGCCTTGTGCTCTAGTTCCGTGATTTGCTCATGACTACCAAGGCGAGAAATGATAGTATTGATAATAATTCTAGTGAGAAGTCTCGCCTTAGGTCGTAGGTATTTGGTGCAAATCTAGGCATTTCATCTTCCCATATTTGATGTGTTACATTATCTCTTGGTTTCAGACGCATATGGGGAATATTATATAAATCTTCTTCGGTGTCGGAACATCCGAGAGTTCGGCCTATGATCCCTAGTGTAAGCCTAATTTGTTGCCGTAAATACTAGACCATAGCCAATTATCATCATTGTCAGTGTTCCAAACTACTGTGCTATCCAAATTAGCATAGAAAAGAAATACGGCTAGCTGATCTATTTGGATGTTATTGGATTAAAGGATATTAATGTTTCCAAACCAGCATTTTCATACATTTCGTCTAACTCATACATTGGAAACTTTATCAAATTATAAAATGAACCTGTATGGAGTTTCTTCTTTTGAATATCCTCGTATCTCTAGAGTGAATGCGGTACATGATTCATCCATCGTTCAATTTGATTATTAGAGCAAACTTGGGGGTTGGATGAAGTGGCTTGATCTTGCTTTCGCTTAGAGATCTTAGGGTTTTTTGTTTTAAGAGCCGTTGAATTCAAGCGATTTTGGAAGAGAAAGTAATTTTGAGAATTTAAAATGGACCTTGCTGTAGAAACGAAGTGAGAAAAAGGTGAAAAAATAGACGTTGGCAGGGTAATTTAGAGTGTCAATTGAATTTCAAACATCTGGAAAGTTATTCAAACGTCTGATTTAACCTAGTTTGAAGACTGTAAATAGAATCAAATGTCTGGTTGTTGGAGGTAGACGTCTGGAATTGATCAATTTTTAATTTTTGAAAGGCGGAGAGAATTATCAGACGTCTGGTTGTAGAATCAGATATCTGAATAGGTCGAAGTGTTATTCTTGTCAAACAGATAGTTTTCTCTAACATCCGGATATAATATTAGACGTCTTAAAATGGTCTGAGTTTTTGTCTTATGGAGACAAAGATGTTGTTCAGACGTTTAGTCAATAGTTCAGACATCTAAAATAGACGGGTTTGTATATTTTATGAAGCAAAGTTACTTTTAAAACATTTAGAAGGTTATTTCAGACGTCTGATATATGCAAGATGGTTAAAAATTTGTGTTATACCAAAGTGTCAGACGTCTGACGGTAAAGTTCAGACGTCTGAAATGACCACTTTGTCTTAAAATAGCCTAATTTTGAAGGGTGCTTCTTATTTTTTGAGAGTTTGATTTTAATAAAACATAGTATTATTATTTGTGAAACAGATTACAAATATATGTAGATAAAAATACAATGAGAATAATTAAATTTATTTAGATAACGAAGGAGCATTGCGATCTTTAGACTTGTCGCCCCTCAATGGCTTGACTAGAGACCATATATTTCCACGCTCGTGGGTTCTTGGGGAACCAAATAATTGCCTAGGTGAAGGATCCAAAGGTGTACGATACGAGGTAGAGGGATCAAAGGATTGCAAGGAATCGGAAGTAGTTCATGTACTTCCTTCTTTCATGAATTATAAATTTTATCACTACTTGCTACAGAAAACTTAGTCATCGTGCAGTCACCTTTTGCTCAAAGTGTAATTCTCGTTATAAATCTATTTGTTTCTTGTGATAATGATGTGTCTCGTTGATTTTCTCCTTGGTGTTAGGAGAGACAAATAGAGATAGTTTGGACTTCTTTTTATCGAGAGCGAATCCCGTGTGGTAGGAAGACCACCTATATGTTGGTTCCTGATTTGGTGTAGGAGTAGGAAGGCGATGAGGTGTATCCGCTGAGCTATTCGTTGTTGGTGTCAAGAAGGAGAGATGAGAGTTGTTGGAAGACATGCTTATATTTTCTGTTGTAAAATTATAAAATCTATATATTTTTTGCTTTTTGGTTTGTAAAAGGTTATTTACATATGACTTTAAAGGTCATTCATAGGTAAAGCAACCACCAAAAAAATTTAAGGTGAAGGAGTTAACAATTTTAATTTGTGGATAACAAGTTTTAGCTAAAAATAGAATAATTGAAAAATGTAATATTAGTTTAGAAGATCATTAAGAGAGCATATTCCTAAATTGCGTCCCAGTTTAACAAATGTTAGTTCATTTAGTGGTTTTGTGAAAATATCTGCTATTTTATTCTTGGTATTTGCGTATTCTAATGTAATAATTCTTTTTTTACTTTGTCACGTAAAAAATGATGTCGTATATCTATATGTTTTAGTACGCGAGTGATTTACACAGTTTTTTTTATAAATTTATTGCACTCGTGTTATCGCTATATATTGATGATTTATTGATAACTTTGCAGAAATCCTTAAGTGTTCGTTGCATGTATATCACCTGTGCACATGCTAGAGCTGCTAATATATATTCGGCTTCGCAAGTAGACAAGGAGACACAATTTTGCTTTTTGCTAAATCATGAGACTAATGATTGTCCGACAAAGTGACACGTTCCGCTAGTATTCTTATGATCTGTTTTACATCCACCGAGGTCCGCGTCACTATATGAAACTAGTTCAAACGATGATCCCTTAGGGTAAAACAAACCGTAATCTCTAGTACTCGGTAGATATCGTAAGATATGTTTAAAATCTCTTTGGTGAAATTCTTTTGGTTTTTCTTGAAATCGGACACAAAAACATACGCTCATCATAATGTCGGGTCAACTAGCCGTTGAATAAAGTAAGGAGCCAACCATACTACGATATAATTTTTCATCAAAATCTTTTCCATTATCATCTTTCTCCAAGTGAACACTATTACTCATCAGTGTTGGCTTGCTTGAAGTTTTATCCATTTCAAAACGACGTAATAGATCGTTACAATATTTTTCTTGATAAATAAAGAAACAATTTTCAAGTTATATTATTTGTAAACTTAAAAAGAAATATAATTCTCCCATGTGAGACATTTCAAATTCATTTTTCATAATATTTGAAAATTGATTACAAAGATTTTCGTTGGTTGAGCCAAAAATAATTTCGTCTACGTAAATTTGTACAACTAAAATGTCGTTATTTTTTCGTTTAATAAATAAAGTCATATCAATTTTACCTAATTGGAAACCAGATGTAATTAAATGATTTTTAAGACGTTCGTGCCAGGCATAAGGGGCTTGTTTTAAAATATATAAGGCTTTTTGTAATTTAAAAACTTGATCGGAACATTTTTCGTGAACAAACAATGGAGGTTGTTCAACATATGCGTTTTCTTTTATAAAGCCATTTTAAAAAGCATTTTTGGCATCCATTTGAAACAATTTAAAATTGCGATGATTTGCAAAAGAAATTAATGTACATATGGCCTCGAGTCTTGCTACTGGAGCAAAAGCTTCGTCGTAGTCGATACCTTCTTCTTGATTATAACCTTGAGCGACTAGACGTGCTTTATTTCTTACTATGTTTCTGTTTTCATCTGCTTTGTTTTTAAATATCTATTTAGTTCCAATAACCGATTGATTTTCTGGTCTTGGTACTAATTCCCAAATATTATTACGTTCAAATTAATTTAATTCTTCTTGCATGGCTATTATCTAAAAATTATCGTTTGAAGCATCTTTATAATTATTTGGTTTAAAATTTGACACAAATGCAATATGACTTATTTGGTTAAGTTGATTTCTAGTTGCTCTTGAATTGAGATCTCCAATAATAATATCTTTTGGATGATCTTTTAGACTTTTAGGAGATGATACTAAATTATTATTTTGTGCATTTGTCTCATTATTAAAAGAATTTGTTGTATTTATTATTGGAATTATTTCTTCATCGTCATTAGTATGATGGTTAAGAAAATTTTCATCAAATGAAACATGCAAACTTTCTTCAAATGTGTTAGTTCGTATATTAAAAATTCTATACGCCTTGCTACGATCCGAATATCTAACAAAGATTCCTTCATCGGCCTTCGGGTGGAATTTTCCTAAATTATCTTTTGTATTTAGTATAAAACATTTTGATCCAAAAGTTTTAAAGTATGATACTTTAGGTTTTCTTCCAAAAAATATTTCAAAACAAGTATGTTTAGTCATAGGTCGTATGGTTACTCGACAAGAAATATAACAAGTCCTAGCAATGGCTTCTGCCCAAATGTTTGGTAGACCACTACTATTCAATAGTGTTCGTGCACATTCTTATAACGTACGATTTTTTTTCTACTACACCATTTTGTTGAGGTGTGCGAGGAAAAGAAAAATTATGACTTATGCCTTTTTTATTACAAAAATTGGTTAAAAGATCATTTTCGAATTTTCCAACGTGATCACTTCGAATATTTTTAATTTTCAAATCCATTTGAGTTTTAATTCTTTTGGAAAAAAAATTAAACATACCAAAGGTGTCACTTTTATGTTTTTGAAATAAAGTCCATGTATATCTTGAAAAATCATCAACTATTACGGAAACATATTTGTTGTGATTTATAGATCGTACTTGGGTTGGACCAAATAAATCTAAATGTAATAATTCTGATAGTTGTTTTGTAGAAATATTATTTTTGGACTTAAAAGAGAATTTATTTAGCTTTCCAATTTGACAATCATCGCGTAAATTTTCTACTTTGTAATTTATTTTAGGTAAACCTCTATCTGGCTCATATTTTGTTAATTTATTAATATATTTAAAATTAATATAACAAAATCGTTTATGCCATAACCATAGATCATCATGTTCGAAGGTTAAAGATAAATTTGTATTTCAATTCATATTCATATTTAAGACATAAATATTTTTGTTTCTAAAGCCCTCAAAGATAAGTAGTTTGTTATTGTCGAAAAAATTACATCTATCTTTTACGAAATTAATTTGAAAACCTTTATCGCATAATTGACTAATGTTAAGTAGGTTGTGTTTTAAATTTTCTACTAACAAAATATTTGTAATAATATAAGAGTTAAAAATACCAGAGTTGATGACTTCTCCAATGCCAACGACGTATCCTTTTGAGTTATCTTCAAAAGTTACCATTCCACCATCGATGTATGTTATCTTTGATAACATTTTTTAGTTTTCAGTCATATGCTTAGAGCATCCACTAAGTATCCATTTCTCCTTACTTTTTATTTTGGGCACCTGCAAAAAAAATTGTAATTGGTACCCATATATTTTTTAAGGTCCTAAACATTAGGAGGAGCAGATAGCCAAACCCAAGACGGTTTGGTACCTTTATGAATATAATTTTTATTATAGACTACATTATCTAAAAAATTATTAATATGTTTTTGTCTAATCAAATTAGTTGTCTTAGGAATCCAAATTTTTATATTTTTGGCATTCATATTAGACTTAGGTGATCTTCTAGTCTTTTGATCAACACAACTATATTTCTTAATATTATTCCTTTTTTGTTTAGGAATATTTTTAAATCCTATTCCATTTCTATTACCTGATGGTTTTAAAGTTTTGGTAAGATTTTTCAAATCTTTTTTTCCTTTATTAAATTTTGAAACATTATTTGTAATTTTATCTAATTTTCTTTTAGTTCTAAATTTTCAATTTTCAGTGTTTGTATATTAGTCTTCAAGTTGATATTTGCTTTTAACAAGTTATCTTTTTCTAGTCTACTTTTTCCAAACTCAATAGCCATAGTCTCATTTTCAACCAAACTATTTTTAATTTTTTCTTGAGATAATTCTACTTCCTCTTCTAAAATAATTTTTTCATCTTTTAACATTCCTACTTCAGGTTCTAATCTATTTATTTTGGCTATATATTCTTTATTCAATTTTTTAATTTGTCTAAATTCATCACTAATTCCATGATAATTTCTAATAATTCATCATAGCTAAGTTCGAGACATACCTTATCAGTTTGTTCCATAAAGCGTACGTTAGCTTGTTTTCCGTCGCTATCACTATCACTATCTGATGACGATGAAGAATCTGAGTCATCCCATGTTACTTTTAAAGATTTCTTCTTTTCGAATTTGTCAAATTTGTTCTTCTTTTTATCATTGTTGAGCTTGGGACAATCGTTCTTCATATGTCGAAATTGGTCACATTCATAGCATTTGATTGATGTTTGATTCGTAGAGTTTGATTTTCCTCCTTTCTGAAATCTGGTCATTTTCCTAAATTTCTTGAATTTGTTGTAATTTTTGGCAATAAATTCGATTTCTTCTTCGTCTAAGTCAGAGTCTTTATTTGTTGCTGGGAATTCTACGTTTTTCTTCTCCGAATTTTGTTCTTTTTTTGCCTGCAAATTTGCTTCATAGGACATTAAATTTCCTATCAATTCTTCAACTAAGAGTGTTGAGAGATCATTAGCTTCTTCGATAGCTAATACTTTTCTTTCCCACTCCGGAGTTAAAGAATTGAATATTCTAGATATTAAATCAACATTTATGAATTTTATTATAAGTGGCATTAAATCGTGTTGAATGGTTTGGAATCTAGAGTACATGTCTACTATAGATTCATTTCGTTTCACTTTAAATGAAGAAAATTGATTTTGTAAAATTGAAATCTTAGTTAATTTAACTTTTTTTGTGCCTTCATGTGTTACTTGTAAGGTACGCCAAATATCTTATGCAGTATTACATAACATGACACGTGAAAATACATTTTTATCTAATGAAAAAAATAAAAAATTCATAGCTTTGCCATTATTAGAGGCTGTGGTTTTTTTTTTTGCATCATTCCATGTGTTCATAGCAGTGTCAGGTGCTTCATATTTATTTTGAGTCGCTGACCAAATTTCTAATCCCATAAAGATTCTCATACGTGTTGATCAACATGCATAGTTAGAACCATTAAAAAGTGGGGGTCGTGCTGTGGATTGACCTTCTTGAGAAATACTTTCCATATTATAGTGCTTCAAAAACATGTCACTATATTTTGATCAAACCTTGCTCTGATACCAATTGAAAGTCTATAGGGTGGATCGTGTAGTGTATATGCAAGTATATGTGACAAAATACATGATGTAAATAAAAGAAATATTAATCTAAATAAATATAGAATAAGCACACCAGGATTTTATACTGGTTCGGACCTCCCATCCTACGTCCAGTCCTGAAGCTCCTCTTCAGAATTCGACTATCAAACACCCTTGCTTCGCTCAGAGGAATAGGCTTGGTTACAATGAATTTTTCTTGTCAAATGCGTGTTCTATAACATGAATATTGACTAATTAATACAAATGCTTCCAATATATATCTAGAAAGTATTGTCTGTGAAGAACTAAATATTTGGAAGAGTGAAATATAGGTATAGACTCCTAGAGATCAAGAATATATGATAGAGTATGTGATTAGACAACGTAAGTAAGTAAGGTAAGTTTGTTTTTCTTGATTCTTGATTCTATATATAGTTGTAGATGGGTATCTTGAGTAGCTGCATCCATTGACAAACGCTCTGAAGTTGCTTCTGTTGATGATGAAGAGTTGTGGCAAAGAGAAGCGGAGATGTCCATTCATATGCGGCAGTTGAAGTTCATATCTGAAATTCGAGTTTGAATTCAGACGTCTGGTTTTTGTGTCAGACGTCTTATACTATATATTTTTTGTACATAGTAGATTTTCAGACATTTGAGTGCTATTACTAGACATCTGGTTTAGTCTATTTGTTGTTCCAGAGGACTTTTCCAAACGTCTGGATTGTGCACCCAAACAGTTTGTACTTGTGCATGTCTATTCTGTGCATCTTTTCGGTTGTTTCTTTGTACCTATCGACTTATAGTCTCTTGTAGTGTTCTTTGAGCCTTGTTCTTGTCTTTCTAGTGATGTTGTTCTACCAAGTACCTGTATGTATAGAAATATATATTTATATTCAATTTCCATTGCATAGTTGTTGTCATCGAAACCGTAGATTTGATTTCCTAACACTTCCCTATTGATCCCTCTCGTGGCCCTTCTACTATTCCAATGCCTCCACAGCCTTTGGTTCCATCTCATTCCCTACGGCCAAGCAATCATCGCCACGATGGTGAATATACTACTGCTCACAAGCCTGACAAAGAAGGCACTGAAGTCGAAGTTGCTACTGAAGATTCTACGATCAATCAAACTACTCGCGTGGCACAGCTTCACGAAAAATTTCCGACTTTATGATTTGAAGGGTTTTATTTTCCTCCTAGCTTGAAGAGGGTTCTGGATCATGTTCAGAAAAGGACCATTAATTGCATCACCGACATCCACATGCAGTATTGAGAATGGATGAAGGTAGCAGAAACATGTTAAAGTTTCCTTCGAGCGCATGGTGGAGATTGAAAAACTAAAACGTCAAGAAGATCAAGATAAAAGAATCATTGATGGTTTGACAAATGATCTAGAAGCCTTTAGAACCTCCTTAGTAGAAGCCGAAGGAAAAGCTAACACTACTATGAAATCCATGAAGAGATGAAATCCAGTCATCTCGATATGATCCAAGTTTTGCATTATCGGAATCAAGAGAGTGCTTGAGCGGGATATGGCTCACAATAATGAATTAGAAGCCTTGAAGGAAATAGCTAACCTTAAGGTCAAGCTTGAGTATGCAAATAAAGAAAAAGATGACGCTCAGGATCGCTGCGATGAGTTGGTAAACGATAGACTCGGGAGTGACATGGCCGCTGAGAGGGCCAAAAATGTTGATGCACTCACTCAACGTGAAAGGGAAGCTACCTAGGACAAAGTCAGGGAAAAGATAACAAATGAGCTTGACCCGCTTTTCGTTCTTTACAATGCTAATGTTCTCAATCATAGGAATTTGACATGGCTTGGTGAAGAATATCCTTACCAGCTTTGTCGTGCTTGGGAATTTCTCGTTGCGTAAAAGAGAAAACTTCTTAACTCGGAGGATATCGATCTACCAAAACTTGAAAACGAGATACTCTAGGGAAACGAACCCAAAACATTGCACAAATCCAGCTCTAGCTCCAAAAAGAGTTTGTTGTTATTTCTTCCCATGAAGTAGGTGAAGGTTCCGAGTCGATGCAACCCGATACTACAACTGAATTGCCCCCGGTTCCCCAGGTCATCTCTAACTCTGTAGCAAGCTCTTCGACCATACCCGGGTATGATCTAGACTAACCACAGCTTTCCTCAATTCTCGAGTGCGGTTCTGAGGATGCTCCGGCTCAACCTAGAAGTCATACAGAGGAAGTTATTCCATCGAATTTTCCCGTCTTTCTCAAAGTTGGGATGTTATTAGTTGACATTTCTAGTCATTTCGGCTATTTTTCATAGCTTTGAACCTATCAAGTGTTGCTCCACTTCCTTCCCAAGTGCCCCAGTTGGAGTCACAAGTGGCCGCGATAGAATCTATTAAAGTCGCAACTTCGGCCGCTACTCAAGATGCTCAAGAAGAAGCCCACGTTATTGATGATCAATTCATGGAGGCATTATTCGAGGAGACAAGCGACCCACACCATGAAATTCCTATTGGCGAAGACATAATGATTGTACGTTCTTCCGATCCCACTGGGGATCTCAACATGAAAGAGCATATTAAAAAAGAACTATTGAAAAGGAAGGTGAAAAATGAGCCTATCGATTCAGGTTCCGATGAACTGTTTCCCGTCCCGCTCCAGATGATCCCTCCTGGCTGGAAATTCCCTAGGATGATATTCCCCTTGCTTCTGGTGTTGAGAGCACCTCCATCCCTCCTACTTCCAAAGAAGATACCGCCTCGATTCACACAACTAAGGATACTTCTTTGAAGAAAAACCAAGGCAGTAAAGGGTCAAAGAGTGGGTCGAGTGGTAGTTTAGAAGAAGCCATTCTAAAGAAGCAAAAGAAAGATAAAAAATCCAAGAAATAATCTTTGGATTGGAACGACATGTAAATAGCTTAGACAATAGCTTCTCCTTTTTGTTGGGAGTGGCCTTCAACTTTTCTCTTGCATTATGGGTAGACTTGTATGATGTACATCCAGTTTAGTGTAAATAAGAATTCTTTTATTCTTGTGTATGATTCTTGTATTTACTTTTTAAAATGTCTGAACTGTCACTTCTTTCATTTTACGCACTTGCAATACGTTTCTCGTTGTATTAGACATCGATTTATTCATCTATCCCAAGGCATCCCTGAGGTCGGGCCTCGAGTTGTATAAAACATTAGGCTCGGACCTTAGTGTTACGCTATCGAATTTCAGCGGTTTTTTGAACAACCAAATTTCTTCCCCTGTATTTGGTTTAGCGGGTTCAGATATAGGATGGTCAATCTCCATCCTTAGCGAGTTTATACTCTTCTCATCGATTACGGGTCGGAGTTTATTGAATAGTGAACAGTCAAACTCCGCTCAACTATTTATTCATGTTCTTATCCACACTCTAGGGATATAATTTAGTTAATGGGTGGTCAAATCGAAGCCAATCTAAGTTTATACTCTAGTCCGCACTCTAGGGACTTTGAGTTATTTCGCGGGCGGCCAGTTCACACCTAGTTTGTTTACACTCCAGTCCACACTCGAGGACTTAGAGTTGTCTCACGGGCGGTCGGTCGGTCTCCACCTGTTTTATGTTTATACTCCAATCCGCACTCTAGGGACTTAGATTTGTTTCGTGGGTGGTCGGCCACTACCCGATTTATGTTTATACTTCAGTCCGCACTCTAGGGACTTAGAGTTGTTTCATGGGTGGTCGGTCACCATCCGATTTACTTTTATACTCCAGTCCGCACTCTAGGGACTTAGAGTTGTTTCACAGGCGGTCAGTCTCCACCTGATTTATGTTTATACTCCAGTCCGCAATCTGAGGACTTAGAGTTATTTGTCGGGCGGTTGATCTCCCCCCACTTTATGTTTATACTCCATTTTGCACTCTAGGGACTTAGAGTTATTTCAGAGAATGGTCAGATCACACTCCCTTTGGTTGATTGATTTGCCTCTAGGGTCTAGGGTTTGGTTCAGGAAATGACTAGTCGTATCACAATTTCTCTGATATTATCTCAGTTCCATAATTGGGTAGGAGTTGTTCGATCATCAAATTGTCGACCACATTTGTTCCTTATTGTGTATCCCGTCCTTTGGACTGTGAATGAGAGTTGTCGAATGAACAAGTAGATTGAGCTTGTCTTGTTTAATCTCATTAGGAGTTAGCATGATTGATTAATTTCAAACTCTAGGCAACCAGTTTTGCTATGTGATTAGCATACAATGCAACAGTGAACATAAAATAAAGGAAGCCCAAAACTTTACCAATTTAATGGAAAGAAGAAACATAAACTGTCTTATATCACATTCCAAAAATCAAATGCTAAATCTTACTCTAAAAATAAATGCAACTGAAATGTAAAGTGAATAAATCAAGTGAGATAGTGTCGAAGATGTTCACTATTCCACGCCTCAGAAGTGTAATGCCATCGACAGTCGCTAGCTTGAAAGTTCCCTCTCTATGCCTCTGTTTAATGACATATGGTCCTTTGCATATTGCATTCATGTAAAATAGGGTAGGAAAAACTTTTTTCAGGATGAGATCGTCAATTTTGAAGGTTTTGGGTCAAACTTTAGCATTGTAATACCGGGCAACTCGATGTCAATGTGTAGCTGCACTCAAATCGGCTACTTTGCGCTTTTCGTCTATAAAGTGAAGAGATTCCAAGAGGATATATTTATTCATTTTAGTATCGTTGTAAGCCACTCGATGAGAATGGACCTTGAGTTCAATAGGAATAATAGCTTCGGACCATAGGCAAGGGCGAATGGAGTATGGCTAGTCGTGCACTTATGGGTAGCCCTGTAAGCCCATAATGCGACAGGGAATTTATCCACCCACCTGCCTCTAGCCTTCTCCAAACGCTTCTTTAAAATAGATTTTATAATTTTATTTACATCTTCGACCTTTCCATTTTCCTGAGAGTGAGCGGTCGCCGCAAATCTCTTTTCAATATGATATCTTTGACAAAAGTCTTATTCAACATTATCAAACTGAGCCCCATTATCTGCCACAATAGTTCGTGAGAGACCGAAGTGGCATATGATGTTTTAGACAATAAAGTTCATTACTTCGTTAGTTGTGGTTGTGGCTAAAGTTCCGCTTCACCCCCATTTGGTGAAGTAATCAACTGCAATGATAGCGTACTTCGCGCCACCTTTAGAGATCGGTAAAGAACTGATAATTTCTATACCTCATATAGAAAACGACCATGGGCCGGCCATTTGCACGATTTCTGTTGGCAGAGCTCATGGGACTTTCGTGTACATCTGACATTTATCACATCGTCTTACATAATCAGCGGCGTCTCGATTCGGTTGGACAATAATACCCATAATGGAGCATTTTCTTTGCCAAAGTTTGCCCCCCAGTATGATCGCCGCATTCTCCTTCATGATCTTCTTTTAGAATATGCTTTATTTCATCATAAGCGATACACCAGAGTAAAGGCGCTGAGTAATCTTTCGTGTACATAATTCCTTCTTGCATAATACATCGTGAAGCTTTGCAAAGGACTTATCGCTTTTCATTTCTTTCGTCGGGTAAGGCTTTATGCAGTGAATAGTCTTTAATTGGATTCATCCACGATTCCCTTTCAGATTTCGCTTCCAGTGTTTGATCTAGTTCCATCATGTTTATACTTGGGGTATTTAACACTTCGACCGGTATCAAGCCCATCTATTATGCATCGCCGGTACTAGCAAACTTTTCCAACGAATTGCCTCCCTATTTTGATCGTGTGGAACATGTGAAATGTCATAGAATTCAAATTCTATCAACAACTCCCACACTCGGACGAGGTATAGGGAAAGTCATTGTCCCTTAGATTGATAGTCTTGCCTAACTTGATGCACCACCAATTGCGAATCACAAAAGATTTCAAGAGATTTAACTCCATTTTCTCTAAAAAGTTTAAGTCCAGCAATCAAAGCTTCATATTCAGCTTCATTGTTTGTTGCTTGGAAATCAAGCTTCATAGCGTAACAAATTAACCGGTTTTCATAGGTTACAAGCACAATCCCAACTCCAGAACAATGCTCGTTAAATGCTCCATCAGTATACAATTTCTATCGTATAGCAGGGATTTCGCTACCTTTTGGAAGATCATCTTGCATAGTAAACTTTGCTATAAAATTTGCCAGTGCCTGACCCTGGATAGCTCTTTAAGGGAGATAAGTAATATCGAATTGGCCGAGCTCATTATTCCACTCGAATAACATCCCAGACGTCTCAGGTTACTGTAGGACCTGTCATAATGGCTAGTAGGTGTAAACATTGATCGGATGTGCCTAGAATTACGAACGAAGATTTCGTGATACAATTATTAAACAGTATACCACTTTTTCTATTATAGGATAATTCCTTTCTTCTCCTATCAATCGATTACTAACGTAATATGCCGGCCTCTAGATCCGATTCTCCTCACGAATCAAGTCGGCACTAATAGTGTGTGCCGATATAGCTAAATAAATGTACAACTCCTCAAGATCCACTGAGTTCACTCCAAATGATTCACTGACGCTTAAAACGTGTCTTTACAGTCTTGCATCCATTTAAAAAAAAATTCCTTTCTAAGTCAAATCAAATAAAGGAGTGCACATATTGGTAGCTCTTGAGATAAATTAACTTAAGGTAGCAACCGTCCAATTCAGGCTCTATACTCGTTTAATTATTTTCGGTGCTTGGATATCACATATAGCCTAAATCTTCTCGGAGTTGCTTCTATTCCACGTGCATTGACGATAAAGCCCAAGAATTTTCCTGATGCGACACCAAAATAACATTTTAAAGGATTGATCTTCATCTTATAATTTCAAAGGATGTAAAACATTTTCGGAAAGTCTTTAATGTGGTCGCTTGATCCTCGTGACTCACATACACCTCCATTGTTTTTCCAATCTTGTCTTTAAACATCCTGTTAACTAAGCGTTGACAGGTTGCTCCAACATTCCTCAATCCAAACTTCATTATCACGTAACAATAAAATCCAACGTCGGTAATAAACTGATGTGCTCCTGAACGGGGATATGTATCGGGATTTTGTTATATCTCGAGTATGCATCCATGAAAGATAACAATTCGTGTCATGTGTTTGAATCCAGCAGCTGGTAAATCCTGGGAAAGTGAAAACTTTCTTCAGGACACACTTTGGTAAAATCTGAATAGTCAATGCACGTTCTCCATTTCCTATTCGCCTTCTTCACAAGCATAGGATTTGATACCCATTCAGGGTAGAGGGCGTCATGGATAAACCCATTGACTTTTAGTTTATCCACCTCCTCTTTGAGAGCGACAGATCTCTCCAGATCCATGCCACGTCTTTTTTGCTTCACCGAAACATACTTTAGGTCGATAGTCAATGCATGACTCGCAATGGCAGGCGAAATTCCACGCACGTTAGAGTGAGTCCGAGCAAATACATCTAGATTTCTTAGAGAAAACCAGCAAGTTCCTTCATCATCAAGGGCTGAGCTATAACCCAATCTTTAGGACTTGCGATGGGTCATTATGGATGACCGTAATATCAATCATCAGCTCATCCATTGTAGCCTTATTCTTCTTGGGCTTCTCTTCATCATTTCTCGGATCTATATCTCTATAGAACCGACTGTGGCACCCAAGCCAAGGCTCAGGTGCCAATTGTCAATCGTCAACAGCATGTATGCGGACAGCTTTGTCCACACCCTTACCCTTCTCCATATGCTGAGCTTCCCTTAACTCAGTCACATAACAGACATGTCCAGTCGCTTGATCATATGAGCGACTCCTACACTGTTATCTGTTAGAAATTTTAAAGTCAAACACTATGGGGCAAGAGCTGCCCGGAATTTTGCCAGGGCCGGTTAGCATAGAAATACATTATACGGAGAGTCGGCATCCAAAACAATAAACAGCAAGATCCACACTCTCCTTCGCTCACCTACTCCCAAATAAACAGGCAATTCCACAAAACCAACAACTTTGGTTGCAACGCCATTAAAATCATGTATATAAGCTTTAGACAATTTTAATCTTTGGCTTCCATTTTCATCTGATCATATGCCTTTTTGAAAATTATATTCACTAAACTTCCATAATCAACCAAAATCCTCCCCACCAATGCAGGACCAATCATAGCTGAAATGACCATCGGGTCGATTGTTGGAGCATCTACTTTGTCTGCATCCTTATTTCTAAACATAATACCATCTTCCATTGTACTTTGCTGTTTTACCGGAGTCCCGTCTTCCATATTGGAATAGCATTCAATATCTATTTGCCTAAATGCGCTTGCAGAATGCTCAAATTCTTTCCAACTTCTATCCTCCAGGTGCGGTCCTCCGACTATCGTATTATCACCAATCTTCCATCGGTTCACATAGGCTCCTCAGCCCTACGCTCAGCTTGTCCTCGACTAGTGTCAAAAGTTCCTTGCCCGCCATCCTATAGGGCTTTTACAAACGATTATAACTTCTTTTCCCAAATCAGTTTTTCTATAAAATCCTAGAGATGCCTACATTCATTTCTATTGTGCCCGTAACACTCGTGAAACCGTTAATATTTCCCAATCTGCTTCTATCTCTCTAACAACTCTTTTGGATGCAGCTTCCTGTATTGCATGGTATTGCAAGTTGGTAGATAAATATTTTCCAAGGACGTATTCAACGGCGTATAATTATCATACATCGGAATCCTAGGCTCCAACCTTTCAGAATCCCTTTTTCTCTCTTGATTCCTATCTCTGCCTCTTTTTTGTTGATTTGGCTTATTCTGAACGTTCACTTGGACTTTCGCAGAACAGTCATCAAACTGTTTTATTGCACTGTTACTCTTACTGCTTCTCCTCTCCATCCAGCGACATTATTTTTTCTAGAGGACCTGGCTTCCTCCTTTCTCAAAAACCAAGCTGCTTCAAATAAATGTGCTCCAATGTGGCAGGCAGTTAACCTACCAGCCAGTCACCAAACTTTGACTCTTGATCAATCCCGCTAGTCACGGCCATGGATTGCATGATTTTTATCGGCTAATTTTCTATCGAGTTAGAAAACCGCCGATAAATTTTGAATTAAATTTATACCGCAAACGCACGGCATACTATCATAGTACGTGGCAAGTACGGGTCGATCCGTAGGGAATTGCTGATTTTAAATTTCTATTCAATCAAATTAACTAAAGATTTAAATAGTGATTAACTAAATAAATGACAAAAATGACAAAAGGATAGTGATAAAAATATGAGAGTGTTAAGACAATTTAGAGATAATTAGACTTTCTAGATCATATAGTTCAACCAAACATGAAATTATGATCTGTCTTTTGGTCTTTAGTGAAATTAATTGTTGTGTTTATCATAAGTATGGCATATTTGTGCTATTAATTAGCCCAATAAAAATCATCAAAATATAACACAACCACTAATACACTTTTAAATCTCATAAAATATGACAACAAAGTTGAAAGCAAAATCTATTTTAAGCATGACCTATTAACTATTAATTAGAAATATAAGCCATTAAATTTTAATTTCAACAATCACTTCTTTGCCATAATCATATGTAGATGAAGAGGCAATTTGTGTTTTGTTTATTTAGGCATAGCCTATTTGTTATGAATAACATAGACTATCAAATTCAAAGCTAAACAACATCATTAAACCACTTCAATCATTCTCATTAAGCACAAAAATAGAGCATAAACATCAAATTAAGTTGAAGCTACATGATTAGAAAGCTTTTACACCTAAACTGAAGGGGTTTAGCCTCTCATATTTGTTATCATGTGAAAAAATTTAGCTTGCAACATTGATGAAAAAGAAGAGGAAAAAGAGATCAAACGAAAATAAAAGCTAAGTAAAAAGAAATAACACTAATCTACTTGCATGAAAAGAAAACTACACTGCTAACATAAGAAGAGAAGAAGCATGTAAATAAAAAAGAATACTAATTAACATTGCATAAAAGAAAGAAAAATTACATGACATAAAATGGCTAAGTAGCCATGGAAAAAGAAAATAGAAGAGTTTTGTTTTATTTTCTAAGCTAAAAACTAAGTAAGAGAGAATAGGAAAGAGGAGATTACATGAAACACAAGGGGTTATTTATACAATCTTGAAAGTGTAATCCATACATTGGGGAATGACCAAACTACCCTTGACAAAGTGTGGAGGCCAAGTAATTATTAGCTTTTACTAATCACCATTTAAGTGTACATGAAGCCATAAACTCCATAAGCATGTCCATTAGCCTCTAATTTGTACATTAAGGTGGGTGGGTGGGTGGGTTCCTCCATGTTCTTCACTTTGAATTATTTCCGTCTTAATTCCTTTGTATTAATTTTGTGCATGCATGTGTCTTCATGAAACCACACCTATTTTAGATCAAATTCCTATACAAATATATATAAATTTCCAATTAATTTTTGTTAAAGAAATATATGCACACAAATGACCGCTTTGCCCCTATATGAAGATGGATATGTGACAATTTGGAATTAATATGGATTTTGGTTAAAACTAGTTAAAATACCCAACATGATCATTTATTTAGTTTATATAGAATAAATATGGTGGTAAAAATATGCATATTTATGTGCACATCAAATACCCTCTCACTTATCTTTTTATTCGCCCTCGAATAAAGAAAAATTAAGATAAATCCATTTTCGTAGAGAGCACGATTGCATTGAGCTTATGCAACAAGCCGTTAAACCTTTGGGTGTCCCTAGTAGGACGAATGTTGCCTCGTGAGGGTTTTAGTGGATACTACCCATAAAATCCAAATGCAGAATGAAGATATTTACAAAGTGCATGATTTATTTACAAAGATGTGAATGCAAGTTTTTGAAAATATTTACAATGAAGGATTCACTATTAAATCGACACAAATAAGTTAAATATAGGTTTTGGTCATTATCTTGAAATTTAAGTCACTTACTCGTCAAAATTTCCAACAGAAATTAAGTTATCATAACAAATAGACTACAGTTTAACTTGTTGCTTAGGTTGACAACAAAGTGTAACTATAAAATGGGTCCTTAGTTGATTATCAAAGTTTATCAAAGTGGTATATCATTTGTTTTCAATAACAAGTCAAATAAAATAAGTTAAAAATAGTGCTAGGATTTCAATTGCTTACTCTCTCTTATTTTTTGAAATTTTTATTGATATTTACAATATTTATATATGCCTAACTCAGATAAACTGAGGCCAGATATATTACCCATGCACTGCCTTACGGACTTATATAAGGGGAATGCAGAGCGTGGCGAGTGAACACACGAGTGTGAATACCTACTGACTGTAGGCATTACTAAAAGAAATTTTATATATCCACCTAGCTCAGATAAACTGAGGCCAGATATACCAATCATGCACTGTCTTTCGGGCTTACGTGACAAAGGTACAGAGCATGGCGAGTGAACACACAAGTGTGTACACCTGTCGACCGTAGGTGTTAATAGAAAATATTTACATATATACAAATGTTTTTTTTCGAATGAGAGAGTTTTGCAAAATAATCTTAGCACCACTTAGCTTAGAAGACAAAAAAATGTTATATCCTTTATTTTAAATCAACCAATTTTTAAAATAAAGATTTTCAATTAGGATGTACTTCATAATTAACACATATGAATCTTCCTATACACTAGTTAAACAATTGTTATTTTTAATCAAACTTTATTTTTGTTTTTGTTAAGACAAATAAATTTTCCAAAATTTCAATTTTATAAACGAAAACCATATATTTATTGTATTGTATTTCTTTAAAAATAAATCAAAATACTTAAAAAATTGTATTTTAAAATTTTGATTTTTTTAAGTTTTGGAAGTAAAAAATGAAAAATTAATCATGAAAAATCAGAAAGAAGATGAGTCTCGAAATACCCCAGACTTGATTTTGACTGTGTCCCTACAGTCAACCCAAGTAGAAAGAGAGAAAAACAGAAATAAAAAAATGACCTATATTTACATGAAAATGAACGGTATTTACACGAGATCAGAAAGTACATCGTCAAAAAGTAAATGAAACGTTCTTCCAAAGACCGATACATTAGTCTCATCAAGTATGCGAGACATAGCTTAAGCTCGGAAAAGCAAACCATAAAAGATTTCAAAGTTGAATGTTGATTTGGAAAAATGAATGTCGTTATATTAAAAATCGTACGAGTTGTTTTATTTTGGATGATTTTAGGGGTTGATAAAACAATTGGTTGAAATTCAAGTTTATTTTCACCATATTGAAATTCGAACTCGTTATTGATAAATTTTTCGAAACTATCAATTTCAAAATCAAAATTGTGTTTTAAATCTTCCCCTTCAGATTTCAAGAACTCGTTTTCAAAAATTCCAAAGAAATCGTGTTCGTTAAATTCGTCTTCCTTTGTTGGATTATCAACAACTTCATTGCGCATCTCGAGTTCAAAATCTAAAGTTGTTGTATTTAAATTTTTGAAACGAGAAAAGGAAAGTAGATTTTTAAAATTTGGTTCCACAACCTCAAAAGAATTAAAATCCTACTCAATTACCATATTTTCAACAACTTCGTTAAGATTTTCGTTTTCAATTTCAAAAGTTGTTATTTGAAAATCGTCGATTTGGGTAAAAGATGGTTTATTTCTCAACTCGTCACACGTTGGGATTTGGTTTTGTTGTTCACATTGTTTCATATAAGTTTCAAACAACAAATCCATGTGATCATCGTAAATTTCATTCATTTGTTCAACAAAATCCAATTTATAGTTATTAACTTGAGAATTTTTTATTTGAATTTGTTGAGAACAAAAAATTTCAATCGCATCGTAGTCGAAATTATTCGAATTGCCAAAATTATTGAAAATTGGATCACATTTTCATTTTGATTTTGAAATTCATTTTGGAGTCCAAAATTGAATTGGCAAGGGTTATAATCGAAATCGTTTGAAGTTTGAAGTGAATTCAAATTTTGATGCTTTTGAAAACTTTGATTCGAGTTATCACACAAATATGAATTACACAACTCATTTATCATTTGATTTTGTTGTGTAGAAAGTTCGAGTAAAGATGAAATGCTATTTTCGAGATTCAAGGGTTGGTCATTGTTTTGAAAACTTTGTTGTCCAAAATTCGAATTGTTTAAAGAATAGTTGTCGTTAAAATACCCATACGAATTTGAAGTGAAATCATATAAATTATACTGATTTTCACAACTATTGTAAAATTCAAGTGTGTGGGGAAATTCGGACATTTTCAAGAATGTTTTTGTTGTTTTTTTTATAAAGGAAAAATATTTACAAATAAAATTATTTTTCAAAAGGAAATTGATTTTTGTTTTTTTTCAATTTTTTGTTTTTGAAAAGGTTTAATATATTTTTTTGGATTTTGGTTTTTGTAAAAAAAAAATTACTTTTTGAAATTTCGAAGAAAAAGGATTTAAAAATTTCGAAGAAAAAGGATTTAAAAATTTCAAAGGAAAAGGTTATAATTACAAATTATTCATTCTAAGTTAACCCAAAATTGTATAATCACACTCTGTCTTTAGTCAACAAGATAGTTCTCAGCCAGATAACGGGCAGGATTTATCGGTGCATCATGAATCACCGTAGCAATGCAGCCGAAGGTTTAAGTACCTTCGGAGGAACAACCACTATAATATTTATAAATGGTTATTACTTTGTCGTGGCCTAGACACCAAGAAATTAAATTGTTCAAATAAGATAACTTGCCAATATACAATTAAGTGTTATCAATGTCTAACCGTTATTATTAATCAAAATCTAGAATGAAATACAAAGCAGAAAGCAAATGTGTATAAACAATGCAATTATGAAACGATTTTTGTTTTTTATTTTATAAAATGCAAATGCAAACAACTAACAATGTAATTCAAATAAAACTAGAAGTGAAAGAAGAATTTTTTTTGAGCTAGCAAGCAGAGCAATTTATTTTGGCATGCGAAGCAAGCAACTCCTCTTGATTTTCTCCTTTGACAGCCTGAAAATTAAAACAAGATATATACAAGTTTTTTTTTTAAAGAGAAAAATAAAGAAATAATTCACTTAAACAAATTTCCATAGCCCACAGCCTAATCCGACTCCACTTGCCTTTTTATATATAAAAAATCAAACAGCAAAAGTTTGCCTCTTTCTCAACAAAAAATCCAAAATTAAAATCAAAATCAGAAATCAAGTCGAAATGGGCTCGCATACAATTTTCACTTTCAAATTAATGCTGGCGTGATTTGCAACTCGAAATCGAATTGAAGCAAAATCTTTCGTGAATTTTCGAATGCAACTCGAAATCGAATTGAGGCGAGCAAGTCATGAGTCATGGTGACTGGTTACCGCTAGCGTGATTTACAGGCGATTGCGTTTGTGCGTAGGTTGGTGGAGTTGGTTTGTAGTGATTGGGGTTCAGTGTTTTTGGGTCCAGCGATTGAAGTCGAGTTGGTTGCTCGGCAGTTTTAGGGATGTCGATTTTGGTCGCGGTAGGTTCGGTTGATAGAGTTGTATGGTTGCATAGTGGTTTTGGTTGCGGTTTGGTCGATGATGCAAGTTCAGTTCAGGGTGGTTTGCGAATTGGATTGTCGCGACTTGTGTTACAATTGAAGATGTTTGGGTGTGCTGTGTTGTATTTGTTGAGGTGGAGTGATTAGACAATGGGTATAGCCGAAATGCAGGCAGAGCCGGTTCTTGGGCAAGGCCTAACAGGCCACCGAATAGGGCAACCCCCTTCGTGGGGGCAACATACCAAAGAAAAAAACCCTAAATTCCCAAAATCTCAAATCGCGTTGCCTCCTTCTTCAATTCTCCTCTGCGCGTGCGACACTTTCAGTCTTTCTTCTCGCGACGACGGCAGTCTCCAACATCGCCCACTCACTCTGGTTGCTAACTCTCCTCCGGCACAGCAGCACAGCAGTCTCCAACATCTCCAAGTTCTCTAAATTCAATATGCTGCAATTCTCCAAGCCTGCAGGCTGCAACAGGCAACAACGCGCACAAAATTCTCCTCCGGCTTCGACAGTTCGACTCTGGTTGCTAATTTGATTACAATGATTAGCTGCCTCCTGCCTGAAACAATTTGATTAGAAGGTAATTCCTAATTTAACTGTTAATTTTTGGTAATCAACCCAATCTAGTATTAAATGGGCATTAATAGGACTATAGTAGTCACTGATTGGCAGATTGCTTTGATATGATTTCATCATGTTTCAGCATCCTGGATATTTATACAAGTTAACCCATGTTCTGATGTCCATATAATTAATTAAAGATAATTATTTTTTAAAATTTATTTCATCAATTATGGGACAATATATACATTCATAATCTGCAATTATGTGTGGTGTTTTTACAGTATTATAAGATTCATAACAACAACAAAGAAAAACTTAGCATTTGATAATTTTGGACTGACTAATAAATCATCATTTATAATAGCAAACCTTACCTCAAATATAATTATTACCTAACTAATGTGTTTGCTTGTGAGTTGTGAGTTGTGATTCTTGAATTTATTTTTCGATGAAAATATCCTGCCAATCTAAGTTTTACACTAGCAATTAGTAATTACATAAGTATGTTTGCTAGTAAAAGAAACATATATCATATATGACAGTAATAGAAACATGTATGACAGTAACACAAATATGTTTGCTATTTTGAATTTTTTGATTAATACTTGTTATGTTAGATTTAGGTTGATGATAAATGATAATAGAAACATGTATGATAGTAACACAAATGTGTTTGCTATTTTGAAATTTTGATTAATACTTGTTATGTCAGATTATGTACGGTGTTAAAACTTCACTTTTTCCATTGAATTGGAAATCTATAGGGAATATGACGAAGAATGAAGACGACAAAAATCGATTTAGATATCATAAACAAAACTCTGGATTTTACAATAGAAAAGTTAAGCAAAAGAAAGATGAACTTGCAAAATCTCTCGTTGGTTCGATCTCTAATTTATTTCAAGCACAAATTCAAAAATCTCAATCTACAACTTCAAGTAGAATTGAAGAGATGGATGAAAATGATCATACTGAGGTTCATGAAATGGATGGAGATGTTGATGTCAATGAAGAGGCTATTGAAAATGAAGAAGGAAATGTAATTGGAGAAGACGTAGTTGGTAAAGTGAATGATTTGAATGAAGGTGTTCACGATTTTATTGTGCTTGATCTTGAAAAGGATGTTGATGTCAATTATGATCCGGGGTTATGGGGAAGAATAACCGATAGTAAAAGGATAATGCTAGTTAAACGAGGGCCTATCAAAATTGTGAAAGAAAATGAAGATTTTCCTAAAAATGAAATTGATGGTAGACATTTTTCTTCTAAACACTATTTTAGTTGTTATCCACGAGGAGAAGAACATGAAACAAAATGGCTAATTTACTCAAATGAAGTAAATAGAGTCTTTTGTTTTTGTTGCAAGCTATTTAAAAATCCACAAAAAAAGTTTAAATTAGGAGAAGAAGGAATGGATGATTGGCATAACATTACAACCAAGCTAAGAGAGCATGAAAGTAATCCAGAGCATACCGCAAATCTTATAAAGTGGGTTGATTTGTACAAAGGTCTTCAAGAAAAGGCAACAATTGATGAAAAAATGGAATCTTTAATCGATCAAGAGAGACAATGTTGGAAAAAGGTATTAGTGCGTATAATTGGCATTGTGAAAACTTTTCTCGAAATAATTTACCATTTCGTGGTACTAATGAAAGAATTTATGAAAAGAATAATGGACTTTTTTGCCAACTTGTGGAATTTGTAGCCGAATTTGATCCAATCATGGAGGAGCATCTTAGAAGAGTGGTAAATAATGAAGTAAATAATCATTATCTTAGTCATAGAATTCAAAATGAATTAATACTTTTGTTGGCAAAAAAGATTAAAGAGACGATGCTTTCAAAAATATTAAAGGCAAAGTATTATTCAATCATTCTTGATTGTACTCCGAATTTGAGCCACAAAGAACAAATGTCAATTATTATAAGATGTGTTGACATTGATGATGCTATCAAGGTGGAGGAACTTTTTCTTGGCTTTATAGAGGTTGATGATACATCGGGACTTGGTCTATTTAAAAAGCTTCAAAATATTCTAATTGATCTTAAATTTAACATTGATGGTGTGAGGGGCCAAGGTTATGATAACGGATCAAATATGAAAGGTATATTATATTTTATAACATGAATTTAGTAGTTTAGTATTATTATATTATATCATGTCATAAATCGATCAAAATCCAAGAGCATTTTATATTTCGTGTGGGTGTCATAGTTTAAATCTTGCTCAATGTGATATGGCAAAATCATGCATGAAAGCTAGAGATTTTTTTGCATATGTCCAAAAGATCTATATTTTGTTTTCCGGTTCAACTCAAGGGTGGGAAATACTTAGACAGCATGTAAAAGGTTTAACGCCAAAACCATTATCGGCAACTCGATGGGAAAGTCATATAGAAAGCGTGAAAGTGATAAGACTTCAACCGGTGGAGTTCAGAGATGCTTTAATTGACATTGCAAATAAGTATAAAGATGATAGTATCATGAGGGTGGAAGCTAAATGTCGATGTCAAAATGCTTTAGAAGATTATGAGTTTTTGATTAGTTTATGTGTTTGGTACACTATATTGGATAGTATTAATCGAGTTAGCAAAATACTTCAACGTGAAGACATGGATATTGAAGATGCGATTACTAAAATAAAGGAGCTTATTGCATTTTTTGAGAAATTTAGAGAAGATGGATTTGCAAGCATGATAATTGAAGCTAAAGAACTTGTGGATGAAGTTGGCATTAAACCTAAATTTGCTAAAAAAAGAATTATTCGTAGAAAGAAACATTTTGATGAGGATATGGATGTTGATGCTCATGAAAGTCAATCTTTGGAAGATAATCTTAGAACCACTTACTTTCTTCATATAATAGACCAAGCTCTTTCTTCACTTAAGGATCGGTTTGAACAATTTGAGCTTTATGAAAGGATTTATGGATTTTTATTTAATGCGAAGTTCAAAACTATTGAAGGAAAACATTGAAAGAGCAATGCATGAAACTAGAAAGTTTTTTGGAAGATAATCAAGAGAGCGATATATGTGGGAAAGGATTATTTCTTGAACTTAAACAATTGAAAAGAATATTGCCATCGGAAACAACGAAATCAATTAGTATTCTTGAGTTTTTAAAATCCTATCGTGATGTGAGTGGATTTCTAAATGTATGGGTTGCATATCGAATTTTATTAACTATACCGGTTACGGTTGCTTCGGCAGAAAGAAGCTTCTCTAAGTTGAAGTTGATAAAAACTTATCTTCGAACTACTATGTCGCAAGAAAGACTAAGTGGGTTGGCAATGATTTCAATCGAAAATGGATATTTGGATAGTTTAAAATATGATGATATAATTGAAGAATTTGCTTCCAAAAATTCAAGAAGAAGTTATTTTCGTTGAATGAGATTGATATCATAAACATATTAAAGTATGTATATGAAGTTAATGAGAAAATGTTTTGGAAGAATGGATGAAATATGTATTTTGGATGAACTTTGTTATTATGTGAAATTAATGAAAAATATTTACAATGTTATAGTGTCATTTTTTATTTTTTTTCTTATGTAAAAGATAAAAAAAAATTATGCTCGCTTAGGGCAACCCATAAGCTAGAACCGGCCCTGAATGCAGGTAAACAAAATGCACAGAAGTGGAGGAGACTAAGGAATTTAGGTCAGTTGAAATGGTCGGAGGTACTAATTGGTTCGAACAATGGGTATTCAGGCAAGTTGTTGTAGTATTTGGTGCTGCAGTGCAGTATGTTGGAAATTGGAAATTGGAAATTTGGGTTGAAAGCTGGATATGGAGTTTTCTGGTGATGGTGAAGTAGCGGTTGAAGCTTGGTTGTGTGTTGATGATGGTTTTATGGGTGGGTAGTATATGCAATGGTCAAAAGAAATGTATACGCAGAGAGAAGTGGATATAGTGGAAAATTGGCAGTGTGTTTGTTGTTGAATGATTGAGGAGGGGAAGCTGTGACAGAGAGTAGCAGTTGACAATGTTGATCAGGTGTAGGAACAATGACGTTCAGGTTGGCGGAAATGAGGTAGTTGAGTGGCACAGTATTGGGGTGAAGTAAGGCAATGCTAAGTTTCAGTGAGTGGTGGTTGGTGGTTGGATATATGCAGAGGGATGTATGGGTTGTTGATGTAGAAATCAGGTGGTGGTGGATTGTTTTGATACGGATGCAATGTGAGATGAATGGGAATGTTTGGCGGTGAAATGATGGATGTTTGAGAAGTGTTTTTTCATGAGCAGGTCAGTGAGGCACTAATGTTGTGATGTGAGGAATGGCAAGTTAGCAAGCTTTTGATGGTGAGGAGGTATGCCAGAAGTTGTTGAAGGGTTTGCTGTGAAGTGGTGAAGAATGTAGGTGCAATAAATAGCGAAACGGAGAAGAGAAAATAAAGACAGTGCGCTGTTTTTTTTTAATGTAAATTGTAACTGCAATGTACAAATGAAATGCAAACTGTAAATGAAATGGAAATAAAATATTTTTGTTTTTTTGTTGTTATGAAATTATGGTTTTTTTTATAGAAATATGCAAATGAAAATGGAAATAGAACGACCACAGACACACTATCAAAAAGCAAGCCAAAATCAAAAAATAATCACACGGGTTTTTTTGTAAACAAGGAAACTAACATACAAAACAAACACACAATAAAATCAAACAACGCTAATCCGAAGAATAGAAAATTAAAATCAAAACAATTCCCCGGCAACGAGGCCAAAAACTTGTTTATCGGCTAATTTTCTATCGAGTTAGAAAACACCTATAAATTTTGAATTAAATTTATACCGCAAGCACACGGGGTACTATCATAGTACGCGGCGAGTATGGGTCGATCCACAGAGAATTATTGATTTTAAATTTCTATTCAATCAAATTAACCAAAGATTTAGATAATGATTAGCTTAAAAAAAGAGAAAAATGACAAAATGAAAGTGATAAAAATATGATAGTGTTAAGATAATTTAGAGATAATTACACTTTCTAGATCATATAGTTCAACCAAACATGAAATTATGATCTCTGTTTTGGTCATTAGTGAAACTAATTGTTGTGTTTATCATAAGTATGACGTATCTGTGCTATTAATTAGCCAGTTATAAACCATCAAACTATAGCACTTTTAAACCTCATAAAATATGACAACAAAGTTGAAAGCAAAATCTATTTTAAGCATGGCATATTAACTATTAAATAGAAATATAAGCCATCAAATTTTAATTTCAACATTCACTTCTTTGCCATGATCATATGTACACGAAGATGCAATTTGTGTTTTGTTTGTTTAAGCATAGCCTATTTGTTATGAACAACATAGACTATCAAATTCAAAGCTAAACAACATCATTAAACCACTTCAATCATTCTCATTAAGCACAAAAAGAGAGCATAAACATCAAATTAAGTTGAAGCTACATGATTAGAGAGCTTCATTGCTCCCAAATTGAAGGGGCTTAGCCTCTCATATTTGTTATCATGTGGACAGATGTAGCTTGCAACATGGATGAAAAAGAAAAGGAAAACGAGATCAAATGAAAAGAGAAGCTAAGTAAAAGGAAACAACACTAATCTACTTGCATGAAAAGTAAACTACACTACTAACATAAGAAGAGAAGAAGCATGTGAATAAAAGAGAATACTAATTAACATTGCATAAAAGAAAGACAAATTATATGAAATAAAATGGCTAAGTAGCCATGGAAAAAGAAGAGAGAAGAGTTTCATTTTAGTTTCTAAGCTATAAACTAAATAAGAGAGATTAAGGAAGAGGAGATTACATGAAACACAAGGAGCTATACAAGCATGAAATCCTAATCCATAATTTGAGGAATGACCAAACAACCCTTGAGAAAGTATGGAGACCAAGAAACCATTAACTTCTACTAATCATCATTTAAGTGTACATGAAGACATAAACTCCATAAGCATGTGCATTAGCCTCTAATTTGTACATTAAGGTGGGTGGGTAGGTGGGGTCCTCCATGTTCTTCACTTTGAATTATTTCCATCTTCATTCCTTTGTATTAATTTTGTGAATGCATGTGTCTTCATGAAACCACTCCTATTTTAGATCAAATTCCTACACAAATATATATAAATTTCCAATTAATTTTTCTTAAAGTAATATATACACACAAATGACCATTTTGCCCCTATATGAAGACGGATATGTGACAATTTGGAATTAATATGGATTTTGGCTAAAACAAGTTAAAACACCCAATATGATCATTTATTTAATTTAAATAGAATATATATGGTGGTAAAATATGCACATTTACGTGCACATCACATGATCATTCGGATTACTGATCTCCTTGGCAGATATATGAAATCTCTCCAAATAATCTTTCAACGACTCCTCTAGAGCCTGGATCACACTGGAAAGGGACATCAAGTCTTTGGGACGAGTCCTGTGTATTCAGAATTCCTCCACAAACTTGGTTGCCAACTCGTCGAATTTGGAAATTTATCGTGGGGGTAGTCTCGCAAACCATATTGTCACTATTCCAAACAGGGTTATAGGAAATCATTTGCACTTGGTTGCATCATTGGCTCACGCAAATTCCACCAGCCATTCATATCTCATAATATGATGTTTGGGTTTGGTTTTTCCCTCGTAGACAGGCATTGATGGCATGTTGAATCTCCTCGGGTATTCCGCGTGTAGAACATTATCCGTCAAAGGGTTATGGCTTCTCGAGATTCTCCAATCATCATTAGTCGAGCCTTGATTCTCTCACACCAACTGCCGGATCATTGCCGATGAGTCTGACGTTTGGATGGGTGGCGCCAAGCAGTGGTCGTGTTCCATCTCACGTGTATGGTCCAATCGATGTCTACAGGCCGTTTCACGCCTTCTCAGGCCACCATCTTTAGGATGTGCATCTTGTACATTGATTTCACCATTATCCTAGGGAAGAGCCTGATCAACATTCATTCGGACTCCATCATCCATATTAACCGCACCAGCTTCAGTTTGAATCCCACCATGCATAGGTAAATTTTCTTCTCTAGCGGGGGGACCAAAATTAACGTTCCTAGTAAAGCGTGATGGTCTACCTATTGATGTCCTAAATTTTCTGCATGATATTCATCCATTTTGCGACGTTTATGTCTATGGTATCCATCCGATGAGCTAGAGCTTTTTGACGTTGTGTAAGGAGTGGAATCCCTCTTAGCTTTGCCCCACAGCTATTGATTGATTTGGTTCATCAAGTCGATGTTGGCCTGAATCTGCTGATTTAGCTGTCGACGGCTCTCCATCAGCTCTCTCATTAAATTATGAAATTTAACTCTGGTAATAGAATTGATGGGATTTTGTATTTCAATCGGATCGGCATTCACATTTGCTGGTTGATTGCTTGGGTCTCCTTGTTGAATGCCCACAGTCTCATTTCCATCCACATTCTGAGTAGTAGATCTGGTATGTCTCACCATCATCAATCCCTTTATTTAGATTTCAGAAAATCTGAGTAGTACAAGCAACTTTATGAAGATAATAATGGATCTCCTCGGTGGATTTATCCAATCCAATAGAAACAAAGGGGATCCTTATAGGCCGAGAATCAGGGTTCTCTGTGAAAGCACCAAAATGTTTGCAACCAAATTGGTCACAAACATTCAAGAATAGATTTGTGTAGATAAGTAAATGAAGAAAGTAAAATTGAAACTGAGGAACAGAATTAACTAACATACGGATAAAAGAAATAATCTAGAACACGGAGATTTATAGTGGTTCGGCGTTTTATGTCTATGTCCACTTTGAAGATTATCTTTATTGATCCACTAATAATCTAATTACAACAGCAAGAAATATGAAAAACTTGATTACAATAAAGAATAAAGTAACTAGCAGCGTAAAAGTCACCCAACGTGAACCATGGGGCTTGTATTTACAGCGAGAAATGATAAGATATTTCGCTAAGATTTCGATAGATGGCTCTCTAGGTCCATAGGGGCCCACCATAACGATCGGCATATATAACTCGACCATCGGGAACGATCGGTCTAAGTTTAGCTGATCCTTTTTCTTGTCTCCAATTTTAGTGTGATCGTTTTTGGGGGATCCCACGTGTCTCTTGATATTAATTTTGAAATAGTGTTGAACTGACCAATGGTTAGTAAACCGTTTAGTGCGAATGTGTGGCATGTGACATGTTAACATTTTGCGGGTTCCTATCCGAGGGGTTTGTGACACATATTGCCAGTTAGTGGTGTCCAGTACTGGGCCTCCGAACCTTCACTACTACAGTTTGTTGCCTTTGGGTTTGTGCCTTTGGGTTTATTGCCTTCGGGTTTGCGCCTTCGGGTTTGGGCCTTCGGGTTTGCGCCTTCGGGTTTGTTGCCCTATAGTATCGCTTTTGGAGTTGGTCCTTCGTCACCGCTCGAGAGATACTTGGGTTTGTCGCCTTCGGGCTTGTGGGTCCTTGTTTATACAATACCGAGCATGTGCATCTTTTGTTTGTTTGATATTTATATTTCACTAGTGTGTCGTCGTTCGGGGTAGGTCCTTTGAACCACACGACATATAGCGATTACCTTGTGGAAACTTATGTTACCTTTATTGGTATTTGTTATTTGCCTTTTTGGCTTGATTTTGGATATTTATATACGTTTTTTATTTGAGTTACGGATGATACGTGGATTGTTATGATTCATCTTCTGTTAGATCTTATAGCCATTATTGTTTTGTGTTAAATATCTATTGGATATGTCGATCCACCTGAGAAGAAATATGCTACATTTTCGATGTATTAGTAGAAAGAAAAAGACTTTGTTTTATTATATAGTGTAATATATGTGCATTTGATATTGATTGTAAATACCATTCTAAAATAGCGATAACTTTTGATTTACAAATTAAGAAAACATCAAAATAACAGAAATTACACCAAGTATTATCCATTTAAAACAAGTCGCGACTCAATATTCGACAGCAGGTTTGAACAAGTTAACAATGTGAAAATGACTTGAAATTTCCAAGAATGTAGTTCAACATTCCTACTTAAATCTGCAAAAAGAATCATTCAAATCTGATTTAAAACGAAGAATTTGTGTCGTTTCAAAATATGACCAAAACAATGTTAAATCGCTGAATTCCAGCAGGCTGCGGGTTCAAGTTTGACATCAGTTTTGAAATAGAAAACGAACCCACATTGTCATGAAAATTTATAAGAGTGTAATGGAATCATTCTGACTTGTAACTTAGGAGATATGGATCGATCTTCGTTGAAATTGGATTATGCACTGGGGCATACCAATCGTTTTTAGGACTTGGCCAAAATGATCGGCCAATAACGATCGGCTAAATCTTAGCTACAATTTTAGGACTCAAGATCATTTTTGCAAGCCACAATCTTCATTTTGTTGATGTCCTGGAAGCTTCAAATGGATTGGCCTTGTGGATCTTGAGATATTGATCGTTCTCTGATGACCTGAACTATCTTATGGATCATTCTTGATCCATCCATGCAAATCCTTGCTTCGTCTGCAACTCGATCATATGAACTTCGATCAAATCCAAATTTAAAATATAACAACATTGGGCCATGCTAGTTACTCCTTGATTGTGTTTCGGTCCAAATCTTCTTGACCGTCGTCTATACTATTGTACGAAATCGATTTCTAAGGCCGTCGATCATTCGTTCCTAGCCAAATCGATGATATCACGGCCTTGCCAAAAGGTGGGATAACAGGTATATATGCCATTCCATTACAATTACATAACTTGCATAATATGTATGCTAGGTTTCAATTAAATACATTCATTTTAAGTCTGCAATTCAACAGATCTTGCATAAGCATAATCATCAAATAATATTCAATGGTATAAATTTCAATCCTATATATAAATATATAATTTCCTACTCGCCTTTCTAGCTTTCCAAATCTCCCAAATCTGAACCCACTCCTTTAACAGACACCTTTTTCTTTTCCATCCAAAAATATGTATCCCATTCGAACTCATTTTAATTGACACCTTTTACTTTTCTTTTAATCCAACGCTCTTCCGCATTGTTCAGAAAATGTAAGAAGAAAAGTGAGAGGCTATGCTGTTATTTGTAAACACCAAAATAAAATTTATTTGTTAGCATAATATTTATTAAATTTGAGTCATTAGGCCAAGGTTTAACCCTAGTCGCCAGCACTAGAACTATTTGACCACTACCCTATATGCGATTGACAACAGGCATTCGACATGTGGTGTCTATGCATTTATTATTATTTATTTCCATAGAATCCTATCTTGTAACGACCCGATATTTTCAACCATTCGCATCCACACATGTCGGACTTAAATTGCTCAAAATACCGAATTGTAAATAAATTTAGCAAATCTCAAAATGTACAGCAAATAAATGAATCACAGAATCATAGACACAGAGTAATATAATGCAGCGGAAGCAAAGAGATAGTAGTTCATGAAGCTACTATATAAATACATCAGAGTTAAACAAGGGTACAATAGAAGTTTAATACAATAATCGAGTACAAAGCTGAATACATTACTGGAATCAACTGAGTACTGAAATTGAAATAGATAGCTGGACCTTTAAGAAAAGCTCCAACTCTGAAGGTGAGTCTCAAATGCTATATCACTCGGTTTGACCCGAGCGTAAGGAAAAACACAAACACTCGAGTCAGGACATATATACTTATACAATGTAAACCAACTCATGTGAACTATAATATAAGGAATAAGTAACTTAAAGGATGCTTAGGACCGTCCCTCCTCTAAGGATCCGTTAAACTATTTACTATGTAGTAATATTTCGCTATTATAATAATATCTATAGTAAAATAAACTTACTTTTAAATAGCGTTAAGGGGTTACCCATATATCCCTTACCACGTAATAGTCCCAGTAGTCCATCCAGTATCAGCGCATCTCCAGATCGGGAGAGTACTCTAAATACTCCACGGGCTACGGGAGAAAACCAAAATCGTACAAGACGCGCTAGGGTGGGTGACACGGCACACAAAGCAATGTCAGGGTAGATATACCAATTACTATCCGAACTGGTGGTGATGAATAGCACGCAGCTACCGCCCACCTCGAGCCACATCCCCAAAATCAAAAATCAAAAGTGGCCGCCAAATCAATCTCAAGGTCAGAATATAATATCGAAGGAATGTGTCCGATAAGAGGAGCTACCTCACTGGCCCGAAATCGATCCTGTTTTAGCCACCTTATGCCAAGTCACGGGAGTCGGGTCCACGTATATACCTCAAAGGAACGCCACCGCCATCCTAGTTCATTCTAGAATCTCCACTGCATACACGGTTGTTAAAGTGGTTTTCGGGGTTGGCAGAGAGTATGACAACTTCCAATCCCGGCCTCTTTAACAACCCAATGTTATTATAACCCATGGACATTTATTTCAAAATCATTTATACTTTAAAACCAAAATATCATATACATTTCAAAAACCGAAGTAATGATATCTCATTTAAACTACAAAACCAAATCAATATATTATTGAAATAAAACCCAAATGTCAAATCACTGAATATTTCCTTCAATTTATTAACTTGAAATATTCCTTAAAATCATCTTAAATCAAACCACTTTATAAAGTCATATTCTTAAATCTTCAATTTCAATAAGTTTAAATTTATATATTTAAATACAATTCTTATTTAAATACAATTTTAAATAAATTCATTTCCAAAGCCATATTACTTTCAAGTTATAATAACTCTGAAACTAAACACTTTGAAACATATTTATTTAGACCATTTAAATTCAATGTTACTATCTTCCAAACAAGATTCATTTAACCATTTAAATTCAATGTCAAATAATATTCATTTCAAAGTTGTAGCATTTATAAGTCTATTCATCCAATTATAACTTTCCAAAACATTGTATATTTCAACTACACTAAAATTTCAATTTTTAGCCAATTTAACTTATAACAATCACATTTTACGCTTCAAAAATATTCATTTGTATATCATTTAACTTATGATTTAATAAAATAAAATTTTAATATCCAAATTAAACTATAATTCATTAATAAGTCAAAATTACCCTATTTTACTTAACCAATAACTTTACACTTTATTTTAAAATATCCATCCACAAATAAAATACCCTTATCACTAAATTTACTTAACTTTCATTTGAAAACTAAATTTCCAATTATCAAGTTAAGTCATTTTAAGTTGCATTTTTCCATTTAAATCATAATCATTTATTTTTACAAAACATAACCATAAATCAAGTATTTTCTCATAGTTAATATACAATCAAATCCTCTTTATAAATCTATTCATCAAGACATCAATTAACTATGATTCCAAATTAAATAAATTTTATTACTAAGTCCAATCAAAACTGCAGTTCACTTTATCCACTCAAAATACATTATTTACTATACAAACCTTATTTATTTCAAGAAATAACCTTCATTATATTTACTAGGTTAGATTTTAGATTCCAAATTAAATCAAACTTAATTATTAAAATATTGGTCATAAATAAAATCTTTAAATTACAATTGAAAACCAAACAAAGATTTTAAATTACAATCTAAACAAATTATCAACTCATATAATTTTAACCTATAGGAAACCAATATCTCATTGTCTCTTTATATTCAAATCCTTAAATCAACTTTTTAATCAAAATTCCATATATTTGAATCCAAAATACTTAATAATTTTGGAGAATTATTATAAAAATTTATCCATGGGCCTGTATAAAATTTTCTAATCTAGATCAAGTGGTACGGATATGTATCATTTCAATCCGTAAGTTAAAAAGAAAAATTCAGGTTCTATCATTTCAAACCCGCAATCCCAAGTAAAATAAATACAATAAAAATCACTCGAGCCTATCATTTCAGCCCATAATGATTTTTCCTTATTCTACAGTCCGTTCGGGTATGTATCATTTCAACCCATAGTGATAGGGAACTTGCAGTGTGATAAACAGGAAATAAAATAACGGTATAGCATGCAATATCATATCAGATGATGTAACAGCATTTAATATCATATAAACATATCGTAAGTAGGTATGAACATAGCATATTAATTTCTACAATTCACTTGTCATCATTTCACAATTGTATAAGTAATGTCTAGAGTGAATAACTCACCTTTTTAAAGCTAGGATTTAAATTCAAACCCAAATCTAAACTCCGCAATGCACGAAAAGGCACGACAAAGCACGACTATATTCTTTTGAGTGGATGAAGAGTCGGATCCAAATCTTGCATGCAAACAAATACAACATATATAAGAATATAATTCTCAACACAAAGATTAGAATTTAAACAAAGGAAAAATATGAAACAAGGCAACACAACCTTTTGATAAAACAAAGCAAGATGATCCATCACCAAGCAAGTGGGCTCGGCCATGGCTTCAATGGCTAGACCATCATGTTGTGCTCGGCCTCCATGGGTTTGAGGAAACATAGACTCGGCTATGATTATGGAATAAGAAGAGATGGAAGGTTTCAAATCAAGAGAAGGCAAGAGGCAAGGGTTTTGGAAGGTCACAAGCCACATAGGGTTCGGCCTATGCCTTCTCATGTTCTCGGCCATGTTTGTTTAGGTCAAGTGCAACGTGAACTCTAGGGAATGGAAATGGAATGGAGGTGATGTTTGGTGGAGGAGTTGTTGGTGGCCGAGCCTAAAGGAGGAGTGGTGAATGCATATGTGTTGATCTAGGCTTTGAACAATATTTTGTGGTGGGGTTTTGCTCATGGGTCACGGCTTGGGTTTTTGTGGTGATAGAGAGATGATGTGGTCAGCATGGTGGTGGTGGAGTGGTGGTGAGGTCGGCCATAGGTGGAGAGGCCGAGCTATGCACTGAGAAACAAAATAATAGGAGAACGGAAGAGAGGAGAAGCCATGGAAATAAACTAGAGCTTGCTGTATTTTTTCACGCAAATAGAAATGAGGGATGAGAAATTTTTTCATGTATATAAAAATATTAAGTGGCGGCTAGGGTTTACAAAAAGCACAACTAAGATGAATGTATGGCTAGGAGATTTGAATGGTTAGGAAAAGGAAAAGGCAAAGAATAAAGAGGCTAGTAAATGAATGGGATTTATTTCCTATTTAATAAAAGAAACTTTCAATCAGAAGAGGAAATGAGGAAGTGATATATTGAGAAGATTTTTATTTGATTTGAAATAAAGAGTAGGCAATTTAAAAAGGCAAGTAATTAAGACAACTATAACGTATACCCTTTATTTTTTTCCAAGCCATAAACAAAAGATATAAACAAACAACAATCAAATAAACATGACTGTCTAGACAAAATAAAAATAGAAAGATAAAATAGAGATGGATATAGGAAAAATATAATATATATATATAATAATAATAAAAGTACAGAAATTTATTGCGTATAAAACGCTGTAGTTAATCCAGTTTAAAAAGTATAAGTTCTAAATTCCCAATAAATCCATATATTTGATTTCTCAATCTTGTTATTGAATCAATTATTAACATATTCTCCTGTAGGTAATATTAACATTGGCTTATATACTAATACATTAATATTTTCCCAATTCATCCAAATTTCAATTTACATTGTATTAAATTTTATTTACCTACAATAAATCCATTTATTACGGATTGAATTCAAATTAATTGATTTTCAATAACTGCCTTGCTTCAATTCTACTCTTTTTAATATTATTACTCTATAAACCTAGTTATTATTTGTTTATCTTTCGTAACATAAATATATATTCAAATTTTAATCTATCTTTTGTAATAACTATTATTTTCAATTATATTGAATTTTCCAAATATATACATTTATTATAATTAAAACCTCAATCAATTTATTCAACTTGGTTACGTTCCTTTATTTCATCTTATGAATAAAATATACAGTCCTATTTATGTCATTACATTCACACTTTACAGTACAGTTCTATCTCACATTAATGAACATTTACCTACATTTAAATGTAATTGATTTCCTACTCTAAATTTAGCAGCCTAAATAAAAAGGTGATCTGCATAAATGTTATCACTAACTTTATATTACACTCAAGTTTATTATTCCACTAATTATCAGGATTTCTTATATAATATTGAATTCATCCAATTACCATACATTTATTTACTTATATTCAATTTTATACCCAAATGTAACAGTTACAACTACATTAATAGACCAATTAAATAGTAACTTACAACCGTTACTATAACCTTTAATTTACATTTCATTTTTAACATTCACTTCATTATAAATTATAAAGTTTTTTTTCTTTTTCTCTTTTATTTCTCTCTAAATTTAATTTCAAAATCTTATTAAATTAACCAATTTAATTATCGAAATTTACAGGTCGTTATACTCTCCCCCACTCAAAACTTTTCATCCCCGAAAAGGAAAAAGAACACAAAGAAAGAATTAAGCCAACAATACATCTTATTCAAAAATACTAACTTTATAAACAAATAAATTAAAAAATTAATTATTTTGAATAAAATATACCAATTTATTTATAAATTCCTTTAACACTGTTTTATATTGTAAGTTATTCAATTAACCTTTCATTCTATTTACCTCTATTAATCTTTTTATAACTAAAATTTAAGTGTATAACATTTATTATAGCCACTCAAATTTTATTTATAAAATCACTTTTATATCGTATATTATCCAATTACATTGTTAACTTCTAATAATTTAGGTAAGTTATTATGACGACCCGCCTTTCTCTCCATAGAAAGGCGCATCATCATTAAGAAAGAAAGGGATAGGAAAGAGAAAAGATAGAGAAGAAAGATCAAAACAACATCAGAATCTCAATAGCGGAAAGAATAAATTATATTAATCACGTAAGTATTACATAATGTACAACATCTATCAGAGTTACAGCGCTTTACATAGACAGTTATAAACACATGTCTAGTCATTAAACCTCAAATACAACATAGAGATACTAACACGGCAGAACACTATATATCTACAAACGCTGAAGCCTCCTGCTCCATATTTCCTCCCGAATTCATCAAAGCTAACCTGAATCCCTTGGCTACTCGTAAAAATTTGAGTACCCAAGTGTTTAAGAAAATATCCGGGTCAGACATGGGTCTGGTGTGAGTAACAGGTTAAATTTGTTTAATTTTGAAAACCTTTGAAAACAAAAAGGTATCTCGTAAGACTTCCTGCACATAAACACGGAAAAGTTTTTACCTCACGATAACCAAAACATTTGATAGGAAATCCAGTGATATTATAATAGGGTCTAGGGTTTCCAAGTAAATACGAAATAGCTGAAATTGTTACATAATTAAATTCCAGTATACTAGCCACAAAATGGGTTATACAATCAAAACTGTAAAGGACATGTAGGAAGAATGGGTTTCCATTAATGGCAGGGCTACTGGAGTACCCCCGCGTCACAGTACGTGGCCTAGATCACTGTACCAAGGATCCACCCTAAATCCCCTGCAGCACAAGGCCGGAACCATCCCTTACTGTATAGCCCAGAACAAGACAACCCTGATAGTTTTTGCAATCAACTGCCCCACACAGCCGAAGAAAAAGGTACTTCTAGACATGGAAAAATCTTGTCCTACTTGAGCGCAACTCACTTAGCCTTGCTGCACCTACCCTATTTTAGCCATTCCCAGTTGATGAGGCTTGAGGCTACAATTACCTTTATAGAACACATCTATCTAAGAATGTTCATCGTTCACCTGACGATGTTCTGAAGGCATTCAATCCATACAAGTTCGTTGGGTTTGAATGAAATCGAAGGCACTATCTCGCTACACTCATTTTGGAATCACCCCTCAAAGTTAACGGCAATAGCCATTGCACTGAATCTGCATCTCGATCGAAAGCACTATCTCCGTTAACTCGCTTTGGAATCACCCTCAAAGTTAATGACCATCGCCTTTCCTCTGAATCTTCACTTGATCTTCAATTGATATTTCACGACCTATCGTTTAATTTGGATCGATGTGGTTTTCAGATATCCAAATCTGGAAACCTGATCCCGGTCTCATCAAAATCCAAAACACTGTCTTTTAAGTCCAAGTTGTTTTAAAGTCAAAACAATTTGATTTATTATCTATATTCACACAGATAGATAATTCACAATATCACAAATAGATAATCCACATTATCATCGCAATTCAACCAAAGCATCCATATCACAAATCAGCACATATCAGAGATATCAACAATCCAAGGCATCAATATCAATCAGCCATCCATAAGCAATGATCTATTAATCACACTATCTCTAATTAATTTAAAATAAATTAAATTAATTACTTCCATTACTATAAATCCTGCTTACTTAATCATTAATTAATTGCAAACCAATTAATTAATCCCTTAAATTATCCCTCTTAATTAATCATCCTTGACTAATTATTCTTTAATTACATAAAGTAATTAGCCTTTAAATTAATTACACAAATTAATTAATCTCAACCATTTACAGTAATTAACCTTTAATTACTCCCATTGATTAATTAACTATAATTAATTACATTAATCTTTAATTAATTACATTAACTAATTATTCTATAATCACTTATTTTGATTAATTATCCTTAATTAATCAACCCTTAACTACTTCATTAATTACATTAATTAATGATCCTCTAATTAGTTCTTTAATTAGTTATTGTTCTAATTAATCACATTTAATAATTAATCTTTAGTTAATCTTTATTAATCAGTCTTGATTAATCACATTCAGTAGTTAACTACCCTTAATTAATTACATTACTTAATTAACTTCTAAATAAATTTTATTAATTAATTACACTAAGTAATTAATTCATAATTACTTCCACTAAGTAATTATCCTTCTTATTAATTACACAAAGTAATTAAACCCAAATTACTTCCATTCTTCAATTAAGTACATCCAGTAATTATCCATTAATTACTTCACTAAGTAATTGTACATCATTAATTACATTAATTAATTATACTTAACCAACTCCACAATGATTATCCCTAATTAATTAATCTAATTAATTTTCTTAAATTAATTATATTAATTAATCATTTTATAATCCCTAGTTAATGATCCTCTTTTAATTATACTCATTAACCATCTTATAATTACTTCCCTATGTACTTATGCTTTAATTATCCATTATTAATTACAAATTAATTAATTCTTAATAACTAATTAATCCATCTCTAATTACTTAATTAATTAAGTGCTTAACTGTAACTTAATTAATCTTTAATTGCTTGAATAATTAATTGCTAATCATTAATTAATAATCTATACTTATCTAATTAATGATCCTTAAATACAAATTAATTAACCTCTAATTAACTTACAACCCTTAATTACTAATTGATGTATCCTTAATCATTAATAGATTAATAATTAATTATACTTGAATTTCCTTATTAATTTAATAAATCTCAAATCATTAACTCTTAATTAACTTTGAGATAAAATACTATCCTTATGAATGACTTAATTATCATTTACAAATGCCTTTGAAATATTTCACTTTTAAATTTACTTTTAAAGATTTAAAATAATTACAAATTTAACTTTAACAAAATTTAAAAGCAATTTAAAAACCTTTTAAATCAAATGTTAAAAAACTCTTATCTTATAAAAGAAATTTATAAGAGTTTTAAACCAAATTTATTTAAATTCCAAACTTTGTTTTTATTTTCTTTAAAAAAATCTGTTTTAAAATGCTACTTCGGGTTTAACCCAAAAACTACTCGAGCGCTTACCCGAGAGAAACCACATTTCTTTCCTTCTTTTTAAAATTTTTCTAAGTTTTAAGTTTTTAAATCTGAAAACAAATCACTCTTGAATGACACGAGACTTCACTCGAGTCATCACTCCTCTAACCCGAGTTCTTCTTTGAGACGAACACACAAACTAACCTCTGACACAAAACCCCTCTATCATGCACATGGACCGGAGATGCAACCACTTTCAACCATCCACGATGCCTTCCCCACGTCGACGATCCTCCCCGCACTAGATCCCGATCACCAGAACATTGATAACAACCCAAAACCGAAATCGAGTCACTCTACACAATCCTGGAACGAAAGCAAAACCTCGAAAAACTCTCGAGCTTGCTCCTCCGAACACCGAAGCGTCTGAACTTCTGGCCACGCCTTCGCCAACCTCCATGCTACCGATCCCTAGAGTTTGGTGGAGCTCGGTCCACCAGAGACACCGTGGCAAATGAGATTTCCGACCTAGCCAAAACTAAGGTTACAGACATCTCTTATCACCCATCGCCACCACAGTAGCTAGAACACCCTACTGCTATTTTTCCCACATTCTCCGATCATCCCTCTACCACCAGAGAAGACCACAACCTCCCCGAGCAACTAGATCACCAGAGACTACCCAAAACACCCATTTTTAATCAACTCGAACTGCTCCCTCAAACCTAACCTAAAAATTATGATTTCACTTCTAAAAATCATTTTTTTTATTAAGGATTCAGTTTATATTCCTAGATTAATAGATTAAGATGTTTGAAATTTCCACAAAACTCAAGCTTTCCTGTTCCTTTTGTTTTCCAGAGCAATTTCCAATTTATTTTTCTTAAATATAATTTTAAGCCTTAATCTATGATGAAACAAACAAAAAAAATTATAGCCTAAGTCCTTAAAGCATTTAGATCAAGAGATACAGAATTTAAATCAAAAACTTAAACTTGAAACTGGGAACAGAGATGTCACAGGTGTTAACGGGCATGCACACATCATACATTCAAATATGCATAGAAAATTCACCAACATGCATACACACAAACATACTTATTTTAGTAATTTCGCACGCAACCAGATTTACCAATACTTAACTTTTTTTAAAAAAATGCTACTCACCTGATTCAAAGATGAACAGCCTTCTTTGAAAAATCTTTTGAAAACTTGAGTGCTGAAATTTGAAAAAAAAAATGTTTCTTTGATTCTTTAATACTTGAATTGCTAGGGAATGCTTTATTATTGAAACTTGTAGAGATGACTAGTTTTGAAACAAAGATGAATCCTGCCTTGATTTTTCCTGAGCTTGCTTCATTTATCTCAGGTTTGAAGAAAAAGTACAGGCTTTGTTGTTTAGATCTCAGGTTGAAGAATGATGTTTTGGTTTTGGTTTTGATTTGAAAATGATTAACAGGTTATTGGATTTGATTTCTGATTTGAAGAATGTTGATTACCAGATTGTTTTTGAGTATAGGGTTTGAGTTTATCTTATCTTTGAAAAGAGAATAGAAAAAGAAATGAAGAGAAGGAAGGCATGTTTATAAAGGCTAAAATGATTTATTAAAAAAATAAAAGAAAATCAAAAATTAACGATGACACTTGTTAAAATACTTAACATTTGTCATATAGTATTGTTTATTCATTAACACTTGCTAAAACCAAGCCTTATAGATTTACACTTGTAATCATGTAATTTTTATTTATTTTAAATATTAATAATAAGCTTTATACTTAATTTACTATTTTATCAATACTTATCTAAATATATATATATATATATATATATATATGAATTTCTTTAATGAAAAATAAATTAAAACAAATTATATACAAATAAAATCTTATACCTATACTTTTAAAAATCTAAAATATTTTAAAATATCTATCCTTTTGAATTTCAATTTTAAATCCAAATTCAAATTCAAATTAAATTTAAAAATCCAAGTTAAAATCAACTTATATATATATATAACAACACGTTTAATTTGAAAATAATAATTCTATTTTCTTAAAAATCTATTTATATCTATATATAAAAACAACACCTTATTAATGTTGTTTTTTCTTAACAATTTTTTCCATTTTAAGTAATTTATGAAAGAGATTATCACATTGTTTATAAATTACTTCTATTACTAAATGTATTAATATATCATATGCTTATATATTTGTGAATTATATTTTAAACTTTTATGTATATTTTCAAATCATATTTATCAAGCAATATTTAAAAAAGAAAATAAAACAAACCTTTTTGTTAATCTTATTTAAATTTTAAGCTTAAGCTAAAAATATTTTAAACAATTAACATTTACCTTAAATATTTTAAAACTATATGGTTATTTATTTAAATAGCTATGAAAAGTTTTATATTAAATTTAATCATAATTCCAAATTACCAAAATAGATATTAGAATTTGAAAACATGATTTTATTTGTTGAATTCAAACCAAAGCTTTTCTACTTGCAATATATACAAATATATATACATTATAAATAGAAAACATTTTATTACTTTATAAAAGATAAAATTTACCAATTAAATATTTATTTGCTTTTAAAAGAATAAACTTTGCTAATTTAAATTACAATTATAAAAGAAAATTATCAAATCAATTAAATTATTAATACAGATTATTAAATTGATATTGCCCAATATTTCAGGTCATCACATTCCTCCCCCTTAAAAGAATTTCGTCCCTAAAATTTGCAAGCAAAGATAATTTAATAACTCATCAAAGATTTTAATTTTAAACCACAAGCATATATCATCAAACATATGCTAACAATCATAGCAACTAATTCATTTAATCAAACAAATCTAATGATCCTGACACAAATCAGGATAGACCTTCTAACACTATCAAGAGTTTCCCAAGTATAAATATTGGGATACTCGGTCTACTGAATCCAAACAATCTACACTACTAAGCTACAGAGCTCCTATTCATTTAGATCTACAACCTGAACAGGATATCAGACCATAGAAAGTCTTGCTCAACTACCTAATCCTCCTGAACTGCTGGTTCTAAAACTAGTGATGGATCATACACAGAGACACATTGAATCCCAGTTTTCCAAACTAGCAATTCAACCACGTCGGCTAATACACTTATGCTTACATGAACACAAAAAAGATCCAATATATCTCAGAGCTAACCTCACAGTCATACCAAATCTTATAGCACCTTTGATTAGAGAAAAATTATCTAAAATCAAATCTCCGATTTCAAAATCCAAATTCCTCCGTCTCTTATCCACAAAACTTTTCTGACGATTCCTGGGCTGCCTTCATCCTTCTAGATCAGCTCAACCTTCGCTGATGTCTCTTGAAACAAATTGGTCGAAAATCAACCCAACAAAAAGATCCTCTCAAGATCTACCAAAAACAAGAACACAAACTTTACTCCACAATCATTAGTAGAAAACTAACTTACTTCTCCTATCCGGAAAAGACAAAACATATGCACTTGTCAATCTCGCCTTCAGATCCCAAAAACTTCCTATAGAAACCCTCTAATCCAAAACACTGCAACTTCCAAGGAGTTCAAGATTGCTTCCACTCTAGAACAGCTGCTACCTTGCTTCTACTACGCGACTCTGATCTGGAGTAGATGAGAAAAATCCGATGATAAACACGAGCACAGGCTTGTCCAACACTTCTCGAAAATTACGGTTCATCGGATCCATAAAAAGAAAGCATAGAAGTTCCACCAAAACCTGAGCTTAAAATTCCACAACTCTGAAACAGCATACCTAGCACTAGGATTGTATGTATTAATCTCCAGTAAAGCAGTTATTATTGCATTGTATGCCTCAGCACCTAGTTCACTTTTAAGAGTTGTTAATTTTTCATCATCTTCATTCAATACCTCCTGCATGATACCAAATTTCACGTAATGAAGAGTTCAGGGTTATGCTTATGCTGACAATTTTACTTATATCAGAGTTATTGATTCCTCGACTAATCAAATTCCAATAAGCTTACACTGTATAATAAAGATATACAGTGTGTGCACTGAATGATATGCGTGCATTGCATGATATGTGCATTGTATGATATGTTCGATAGATGCACTGAATGGTTGGAGTCAAATGAATCACTGAAGAAGAAAAAACATTTTGAAATAAAAACTTGAGAAATTTTGAGCAAAACGAAAGCTGAGTTGAAATGTACCATTACGTATGGGCCTCGCAATGGATTGAATTCTTAATCGAATCGACCTCAGTTTGAGACCTCTAGCTCTATCTATTTCTATATTGAAAAATTCCATTTGTATATGTCCCATTTCTTAGCCGGAATATGTTGTGTATCGATAGATTGTCATTATGAGTTCAAGAGGATCCTATAATTTATTTATTTTCAATTTTTTAATCAATGCAGATAATTGCAATTCTAAACAGAAAATTAAAATTACAACCAATTGAGCTTTACTAGAACTCATTTCATAATTTACTAGATCCATTTCTGTTTAGGATCTTCATGTTTATCAGCTACTAGATGCATGCCTGAGAACTGAATCACTGTAAATGTACATTACATATCAGCGATGCATGTGTAAATGCCATTGCTTATTAGCTACAAAAATACAGTACATGTTGCAAAAGTGCTATCTTTACGTTCAGAATACCACTGACATTTAACCGTTAGGTTCATAAGTCGCTCACCTACAAAGATATTACTCACAACATATGTATGTTAACTTGATTTTCTAAATTGATCGTTTTTGACATTATACATGCGCGCCGTATGCAATTTTGTATGAATAAAAATTCAAAATTCAAAATAACAAACCAAACACAGTCTAAAATGTTTACCAAAATTGAACGACCAATAGTTTAAATCGTCATCTGAGATTCTTCAGCAACAGTTGTGGTCGGTAAGATAGTGCTGGAATTAAAAAGTGTGAAGCCTACAGTAAAATAAAAACATAGTAATAATTATGATCTGGAAGGAAAGTGCTGCTATGTAGGCAGCATGAAAGGGCATACATATGACAGCAAACGAAGTCGTGTAAATACTCGTCGTGGATGGTTCGTTGCCCAAATCACTGTTCGACGATGAAAAGATGATCAATAAAATAGCGGAACCTGACAGCGATCCCTACAGCACGTTGATGCAATCGACCAGAACTCATCAACGATTGCATCTGCATTAATAGTTTGGGGATTGTAAACAGAGGAGACTCCAATTAATACATAGTTTAAAGAACTTTAAACTAGTTTGTATCTGTTAATAGTCATCAAATGCAAGAGAATAATATATTATTACTAATGTTAATGTTATAAATGCTTCATTATATAGGTACCATTAAACAATACAAATTCTGACAAATCATGAACCAGCTATGTTTGTAAACTATAGTGAATCATTATAATTTGTTTTCTAATCTTGAACCCAAGTCCCTTTTAAATTTATATTGAATGAACAGACTCTAAAATGAAAATGTTATGTTCACCATGAACAGTTTCTACCAAAAACGTTTCTACCAAAATATAAACAAATTTATTCAATATAAATTAGCAATAAATTGTGCAAGGAAAAAAGAGAAGAACCTCACCTTTGTCACTACCTAGTAGAAGGAGGCGATAACCCTAGAATTGATATCGAGGCAGAGGCGGAATGGTAACGAGGCAGAGGAGGAAGTGTGGCGATAATGGAGGGAGTGAAAACCCTAGATCTGTTTTGATTTACAGAAAGAAGCGTGAGAAATGATTTTAGAAGCCTGAGAAACAGGATGAGTACTAATAATAACCTAAATGGCACTTTTGTCCATATTGCTGTTAATTATTTACTAAACTACCAGATTTAGTAACAGTTATAACCGTGATAAATGGTTGTAACGGAAATAACTGTTAGAAATTTATAATGGATATTACCATTACAAATTGAAAGTAGAAAAGTGTCATAAAATGAGTTGTTTGGTGTTGTGAAAATTGGTTTCGTAAAATTACCAAACATTGTTTATGAAATAATAACCGTCTTTTGTGTTGACTGAAAAACAGACATGGTTTTACTTCAATATGAATATTATGAATATTTGTTGTAAATAAAACTATAATGTGGTATTTGTTTTCATAACAAATACGATGCATTGGAAAATATAGGATATATGAAAATTTGCAATTTTCTAGAATTAATAGACTAAGCTGTAGTCTTAAGAAATAATTTGGTTAGATGATTATGAATCATATGATAGTAGTTAATATTATCTCAAACAACTAAGGGCAAAGCACCCACTCGTTGGAGCGTGATAAGAGTTGATAAACTCTTCAGGTTGATACATACAAACGTATGCAACTGCAAGTCTATTAATACCCACTGGTTCCCGTACTTCGTTATATTCACTGATGAGTTATCACAAACATAGACATGTGTATTTGATATACATATAGTATGTGTATGAAAATGTAACACCCCACCTCTATACCCATATTATCCAAGAGTATTGTTGGGTAATACTGTCAGATAATATGAAGAATGAAGATGTATGAGGTACACATGTAAATATTCCCATGAGCTAACATCGGTATGTATCTAAAAAATCTCATATAATAGATTCATACATATACAGTATCAGCATAAAGCAATGAACACATGTGCCTCCAAAATAGAACAATATACAGTAAATGTAAATGAACAAAAAGTCATAGATCGAAGTAGAAAAAATATATAATACATCACAATCATAAGTCTGTCTCACTACAACAACATATAAAAATCAAGCTTATAGTGTAAGATCCCATAGCCATCTCAACACAAACGAATGCAAGGAGACATCTAAAAATAATATTATAGACAACTCAAACACGATATAATATATATCCTGTCTCTTCTAAAGCCCAAACATCCAATGGCTAATGTCCATGTACCTGAAAAGTCTCGGACCGACCCAAGTATTATATAAATAATAAACAGGTTAGACTATATCTAAATCCACGGTGAGTACATAACAGTATGCTTGGTAAAAGTAGACAAAGCACAAATATGACACAATGAAAGATCTATAATAAATTATACCATGCATCGGATCTCAGTATCACCCATGAAATAGGTATAAGAAGAACCAGCAACAACCATAAATTTAAGATAACAATCAAATACATAGAAATCTCATAATATTAAGGATAAGCACGAGGTGTATCCATAAATCCATAGTGAAGGAAATATCCCGAATCAAACCAAATCCAAGGGTCAACACCTAAAATAATATCAAATTTCGACTTACAACCCTGATGAAAGTATTAACTTCCGACTACTTAACCATAATAGATAAATCGAGAAATATGAAACCCAAATAGAATGAAATCCAAACCAGATGAAGAAATCAATATTCAAGAATACTATCTCAACTTATAGTCTTGATGGAACTAAAATCTTCTAACCATTAGTTCTAGGAGATAGCAAGAAACTCAAAACCCAAATAAAACACAATCAATATGAAATATCGAAAACAATATCCAAATAATTATCTCGACCAACAGTACTAACAGAAACGATAACTTCCGACTGTTAGGCCCTTAGAGATATCAAGAAATAAAAAATCAAAACAAAACCAAACAAAAATTCGATGCATAAAGTCATATATCTCGACTCTCGATCCTTAGAGAGGTAAAACCCTCGACTGAATGGTCCTAAAAGATAAAAACATCAAATCAAACAAAAAGGAGATCTATCAGCCGTACACTTTTATGAGAGAAGGACAGACAAGCTCACGGCATGTCTCTAATGTCATAAATAGACAATACGCAACAGTCTTTGGTTAGGGTATCTCCTTTGATAGACGGACACACAGCCAGTCTCCACTATCAAACAATCTTCATCTTTAATGAGGTGATAATATCAAATATCTCAAATATAGTGGATTTACCTAAGTCATTCAGATAGGAGACTAATGTACTGCAGCATAGTTCAAAGAAATGCTAAAGACCGCAACCCGTTTCTAACAGTCCCTTAGTTACTCCCAGAATCATGACACTCGTATACATCGCATGTCATAAACATGCTGCTGGACTACATCGAGCATTGGTCACGATTCCAACTTGCCCTTGGCAATGGACTGTTGGTCCTTAAGTGACGTCGGGGCAATGGCTCTAATAAGAGAAATAACTCTCAGCCTACAGACATAAAAAGTTGACATCATGGATCCAGGATGCAATCTCGTAATCAGGACTGCTAGGATTGATAACTTGCCAACCTAGTAGGTCTAATTCATGCGCTATACATAGTGTTGTGCACCCTATGACGTACATTCCCAATAAACACTCTAAACTATATAAGTCCTAATGAGAGTGATAATTAATACTCTTGACTCTAGAAGTCCTGATGAGAGTGACAACTGCTACTCTCGACTATGAGTCCTGATGAGAACATATCAACATAACAAATCCTCGACTACTAACAAGAGTAGATCATGAAACCAAATCTGTTTGTCCTTAGAGGATGCAACACAATATACTCTCGACTAGATGAGTCCTGATGAGAGTAAAAATACATACTCCCAACTCCACACGTCCTAAAGAGGGAATCACAGCGTATTAATTCTTTGACTACTAGTCCTAATAGTAAATAATAATATACTCGACTAATTTGACCTAAGAAGACAAATCTATAAATCTGAATGTATCTCCAGCTTATAATCGTTGGAAAGCAATGGAACTCTCGACTATTAAGCTCCAAGGAATCACCTTTAGACGATAACTCAAATTTCTAACCTATCTCCAAAATATAAGTGACATCTACTCGCTAATAATAATCGAACAAGTTTTACTTGAGCATCCCATACCACTCAATATTACTTGATCGTTTACTAGAATTCAATAAACTACACTCGTCAAACAATAAATATTCTATAATGCAAGTCGATAGAATAACCAACAAAATATTACCGAGCGTCACATACCATCAGGTACTACTAATCCGTTTATTCAATATCCTTATTATATAGATTAAATCACAAAATCGTCAAATATAAATCATTTCAGTTCAAACTATATACAAAAGGGAATTATAATTCAAAACTCTAAAATCCATTTAAATATTTCACAATTTAATCATCTTCAAAAAAGACTGTAGGTTATAAATATTCCCTTGTAAAAAAATATCTCTTAAGCCCTTTTCGTCAAATCAAACTTAATCTTCTGATAATATAAAATTTCTTAGAACATCAAATAAATCAATTTCAAACCACCAAGATATATAAATAAAAAGGGATTTATATTATAATTCTATTAAAACCAATCAATAATATTTTAAAATTTGTTAATCTTCAAAATAGGCTCATATACTCAAAAATACGTTTTTGAAAGTATTATTAAACACCCTTATTTAAACTTATAAAATTTCCTTACATTATAATATTGCTGAAAATACAGCACTTCCATTTTTAAAATAGCTTCTATTTCTAAACAATTCCAATAATGCATGTTATTTTCCAACCATTTTGATTTATTTATAAATATACCTCAATCTAACTTTAAAACACCAAAAAAATAAGGGTCCGTTTGGTTTCATTTTATCTTTTGAGTTTTGTCTTTTCAACTTTCACTAAGAAATAGCAAGAATAAGAGAAGAAGATTTATAATTCTTAGCCATTGTGACGACCAACGGACAACGAATGAGTTGGATTGTTCTCCGTGCTTGTGTTATCTCTTGAAACACGAAAACGAAATAATCTTGGTTTCTATTTTGCATGTTAATTTCATTTTTCAAAATTGTTTGTTTTTCAACAATCAGAAAATTATTGTGAAGGACAAAAATTTTCAGCATTTTAGCCAGAAAGACAGACCTTCAGTATTTTAGGCTGAAGGACAACTTTCTTTAGGTATCAGTTTTTAGTTATTGATAGCATTTTTTAGGTATAAGTTTGTAGTTGTCAATAGCAGTTTTTAGGTATCAGTTTTTAGTTCGGTAGCAGTTTTTTGCAAGAATGTTTGTCCTTATGAATAATTTTGGAAGAATGTTTGTCCTGTCCTTATGGTTAAAACATTGAGGTCGTGTCCTTGAGGCAAAAAATATACGAATTTTTGTCCTTTAAATTAATTTTCCCTTTCAACAATACATACAACGGACACGCTTTTGTATAGACGAAAACACAAAACTAAAAATGACAAGCAAAACGAGGCCTAAATTTTCGAAGTTTTCAAAAACTATTTTAAAACCAAAAAATAAATCAATTGTCCAAAACTATTCCAAAATCGACAAATAATCATTGATGTAAATTTATCATTCGACCCGAATTGAATTCTAGTCATTAACAAATTCACACACATAATAAATGGAACTTCATGATCCATTTCGACCAATAGTTCTAATGAGAGGAATTACTCTTAACTGAATGGCCTTGAGAGATGTAAAATATACAAGTCAAAATGCAATCGGACAGCATCTCCTTTGCATCTCAGATAATCCAACATACACTAAATTCCACTACCAATGCAAATCATATCCAAACAACGATCAATTACAAGCAAACTCAAACCATACAAGAGTATATTACTTCATTTCAATCGTAACAACCATATCAATCTATCACAACCAATAAATCAAGAAATCCATTTGACTAACAATTTAAGTAATAACCAGGATTAATGTCTAATAAAAATAGCTACAGCGATATAGTTGTGAGTTAAGAAATTAACTCACCTCAATCAATGCTTGAATTACCCATATCAGCGATCAAACTAGCTCAGCACGATCATTACGAAACCCGCCTCCTTCTACCGCCAACAAACCCACGCTTGCTTCATATCTTTCCATAGAACGAGCTACGTCACTGTCGCCAACCACGCCCATCGCATCATCACATATTGCAGCTTCACTTCCCATTGTTCGCCATCACCAGAATGCATCAGGCCTCACCTAGTCGTCCCCACATCTTTAATCGCAACTCCATCCAGCAGTGATAGCACGCAGATCGACCTAGTCCCGACCGCACTCCTCCAGCACCTTGGCATCCACGACCTCCACCTGCCTCTCCCCCTCACGCAACATCTGTGACTATAAGGCCACTCGCGACTTAGTTTCTTTTTTTTTTGAAATGCGAATTGATTTGGGAAAAGAGGGGTTAGGGTATTGAGGAATACGGGTTTAGTTTTCTAGTGTTAAGTCTAAAAACAAAGTAGGTTGGGTTTATAACTGGGCTTAGATTGTTTTAATTCAATTTATTTTTTTGAATTAATTTCCTCTTGGATTAAATTTAAATATTAATTATTATCACTAGTTTTATAAATATATTTCGATCCTAATTAAATAGATTTACACTTCAAAATATTTCATATTAGATTAAAAAAAATATTTGATTTCAATAAATCGTTCAAAAAGAATTTATTAATCTAATTCAATTTATTAAATCGAAATATTATATTAAATAAAATATAATTACTCAAAATTTTGTTTAAAATTATAAATGATCAAATATCGAATTCAAACAATTTTACTTTAATTAAAAAAAATTATACGGCGCAGAAAGTAGGGTTGTTACTTATTTCCCCTTATAAAAAAATTGTGCCCCCACAATTTCCTATAGGGAAACGTCAAATACAACTCAAACCCAGACTTTCCTCATATTCAATAAATTTCTAAAAGCCGACACAATCCTCTATGCGGTCTTCTCTCCAAAGTAACTCACCGTATACTACGATTGCTAATAGATTCAACTAATGGCTTTCTATTCTTCGATATGATATTTTTAATGAAAAAATTTCTAACCCCCGAAATTTTGAAAATTTTTGGCAGAGTCTCATTTGTACGGAGGGACTTTTGAAATTTCACAAATATACTAAAACTAATATACATCGACCACACGATCAGAAACATAATGTATCACAATATTTCTAACATATCTATATTTCAAACGATAAACGTGCCTTTTTATTAGCATTCTAAGCTATTTATTTTTCTATTTACCGAGCAATGGCGAATTCTCCTCGCCATATAGTCCAAGCATGCTTCAAATGTACATATCTTTAACTCAAATAAAACATTAATATGCATCTGTACAATTAAAAACATGACATTTATGAGTAGGCCACTTTCGAAAAAAATTTAAAAATCTAGAACACAAAGTTTGACAATGTCATCAAAAATAGAATTGTTGTATAATGTGTTAGCTTTCCAAAAAAACTTCTGAATTACAAAAATGTTGATTACAACTTAAGTTATGGAAGAAATTCATAAAATGCGCACAGACCCACTTAATAGATTCACATTTTCCACCATGAAAACATCAAAATTTGGGAAAAAAAATCCCAACAAAAGTTGTAGCTTATGTTTTAAGCTTTCCATAATGAACAAGATCGTCAAAATCAAACAAACCACTCAAAAGTTATGGGCGAATAAGTTCAGCCCTATTTTATGCAATTTGTTGGATTTTAGGAAAGCGACGCATATTCCTAGAAATTTATATTTTAATCTTCCTTAAACTCAAGACTTGGTATTGCACTATAAATAAAATTTATTTTCTATTGATGTATCTTTCTAAGTAAACTGAAATCATAAAAAACGGACATGTCATTTGAGAGTTATGACTAAAACAACAATGTATTAGTAAGCTACACATGCATTGACATTTTATTCAAACTTTTTATCTAAGAGTTGCTCAAAATAATTTTTTTTGCTGCTTTTGTGTATAACTGATATAGATTCAAATTGAAAACATGCAAGTATGTTAACTCTAAAATATGGTTGGCACACATTAAAACATGGTATTCTTATTCTAAAATATATAGGATAGGAACATGTATATTTAGATCTAATAAAATTGTTCCAAAATGCTTGAATAAAATAAAATAAAATAATGACCTATGAAACAAGCATTTAATGCCAATTATGTACTCGAATATCTAACAGGATGATAAGAGTATAAACCATGGTTTTTATAGGGAAGGGTGCATTTCTAATGGAATGAATATAATATGCGAGACTACAATGCAAATTTGAATACCAAAGAGATAAAGAAAGATTAAATTTGATTATTATTTAGAGGGTCTGAAGCGAGAAACTTATGCTCAAAAAACGATACAAATGACAAAAACTAAGATTTTGCTGAAAGAATTGTAAGAATGATATACATAGCTTGGCAATTCCCATGGTTCATAATAGTTTTCATCTGAGCACTTGAACCCTGAGTTTATTGAACCCAACAAATATATTAACAAATGAATATATGCACCCCTGATATGAAATATTAAAACTGACCTAAGTGAACATCATTCATTTTACTTTAAAGAGTTCGGCTCTTGGAAAAGGATCGACGAACTAACTTCAAGCCAACTATTTTAGGAAAAATTTCATTAAGCTGAAATTTATTATCTATGTTCACAAGACTTGGTTATAGTAAAAATAAGTATGCACCCACAATGCAATGGTGTTTAAAAATAAGCATTCATCATCACTATATACCTATGAAATATACCACCAACATGACCTTCAATTCCACCTACTAGCATACCTTACAAAATATTTCTATAATAAATTTTCCTACTCATTGCAAATCAAAAGGTTTCTTTTATAATTTTAACTCAACTTTTTTTTCAAAACATTATATTATTATTATTATTATTATTAAACACCATTGTATTGTGATGCCTCGTCCTAGTATTTAGGAATCTATATCAATAACATTGGCCAAACACATCGATCCGAATTCTTAAAGCACTCAACGGATAAATTAACACCAAAACAATCCAGTAAAACATTTTTAATCGCATTATAATATTAAATTCATATTTCTTCTAAATTATTTGCTTATTTGAACAAAATATTTATTTTCAAAATCCTTATACACATCCAATTCGTCAATCATCAACAACAATAAAAATTATCACACTTCATTTATAAAATCAAACAAGCATCCGTTCAACCATACATGCATTTCAAACAAGCAAACAAACGCGTACAGCGAAAAACTATCTATCGGTTTCTATTGCGCAACTCAGATGACTATTGGATTACATTATTCATATTCAAGCGACATAGAGGTTATTCATCATCATTAGTGCCAACATTACTCGTCGAGCTAACTACTTCTTCCTTCACTACCTCAATAATTTCTCTACATCTCATGCAATGACTTACACTTAGAACAAGGTAGCAGACATATATTATTATTAAAATATAAGAAAAATAAAAATACGTCCCCGAGTTATTACCCTACAATCATTGTATACTTTGACTATAGCTTGAGTATAAATAATAATCTACCACATACCCATGGGGACAGGGACTCTAAGTCACATCTAAGGCCAGGACTCGTCTCTCTTATGCTATATATTGTTTTAAACCAGCTCTGATACCAACTGTAATACCCCACCTTTATACCCATATTATCCAAGGGTATTACTGGGTAATACTGTTAAGATAATACGAAGAATGGGGCTATGTGGGCACACATGTGAATATTACCTAGGGCTAACCTGGTGCATATCAAAAAAATCTCAGATAATAGATTCATACATTCACGGTATCGGCACAAAGCAATGAACACATGTGCCTCCAAGATAGAACAATATTCAATACATGTAAATGAACACAGAGTCACAGGCTGTGGTAGAAAAAATAAAATACATCACAATTATAAGGTCCGTCTCACTATGACAGTATATACAAATCAAGTTCATAATGTAAGATCTCATAGCCATCTCAATACAAACAATACAAGGAGAAATCTAAATATAATATTCATAAACAACTCAAACATGATATAATATATATCATGTCTCTTTTAAAGCCCAATCATCCAATGGATAATGTCCATATATCTGAAAAGTCTCGGACCGACCCAAGTATTGTATAAATAATGAACGGGTCATACTATATCTAAATCCATAGTTATTACATAATAATAATTATGTTAATAACAGACAAAGCACAAATACGACACAATGAAAGCTCCGTAATAAATTATACCATGCCTCAAATCTCAGTATCACCCGTGAAATACGTATAGAAGAACCAGCAATAACCATAAATTAGATGATAACAATCAAACACAAAAAAAAAATCTCAAAATACTAAGGATAAGCACGAGGCATATCTATAAATCCATAATAAAGGAAAATTTCCGAATTGAACCAAATTCAAGGGTCAACACCCAAAATGATATCAAATTTTGACTTACAGCCTGATGGAAGTAATAACTTCCGACACCTTAACAATAATAGATAAATCGGGAAATATGAAAACGAAAAAGAATGAAATCCAAAACAGATGCAAAAATCCATATTCAAGAATACTATCTTGACTTATTGTCCTAATTGAAATAAAATCTTCCGACCGTTAGTCCTAGGCCATAGCAAGGAACTCAAATCCCAAATAAAACACAACTGATAAAAAATATCGAAAATGATATCCGAAAAATTATCTCGACCAATAATCCTAATGGAAATGATAACTTTCGCATACTAATCCCTTAGAGATCTCCAGAAATATAAAATCAAACAAAACCAAACAAAAATTCAATGCATAAAATCATATGTCTCAACCTCAATTTCTTAGAGAGGCTAACCCCTCAACTGGATGGTACTAGGAGATATAAAACATCAAATAAAACAAAAAGGAGATCTCTCAGCCATACGCTCTTCTGAGAGAATGATAGACAAGCTCATAGCATGTCTCTTATGTCGTAAATAGACAACACGCAGATAATATCAAATATCTCAAATATAATGGATCTACCTAAGTCGTTCAGATAGGAGATTAACATACCGCAGCACAGACCTAGGAAACGCTAATGGCTGCAGCCCATTTCCTAAAGTCCCTTTGTCACTCCCAGAATCATGACACTCGTATCCATCACATGTTATAAACACGCTGTCGGACTATGCTGAGCATTGGCCATGGTTCATACTTGACCTTGGTAATGGACAGTTGGTCCGTAAGTGATGTCGAGGCAATGGCTCTAATGGGAGAAGTAACTCGCATCCTACAGACTCAACAAGGTGGCATCACAAATTTAGGATGCGACCCCATAATCTGGACCGTTACCAATCCTATCTGGTGGGTCTATTTCACGCGGTTTCCATAGTGGCATGAACCCCATGACGTAGATTCCTAATAGACACTCTTGACTATATTAGTCCTAACAAGAGTGATAACTATTACTTTCGACTCTAGAAGTCCTAATGAGAGTGACAACAAATACACTCGATTATATGAGTCCTGATGAGAGCATATCAACATAGCAAATCCTCGACTACTAGCTCTATGAGTAGATAATGGTACCCGACTAGTTTGTCCTTCGAGGATGCAACACAATATACTCTCGACGAGATGAGTCCTAATGATAGTAATAATACATACTCTTGAATCCATACGTCCTAAAGAGAGCATCACAGCATATTAATTCCTTGACTAGTAGTCTTAAGAGTAAATAATAATATACTCGACTAGTTAGTCCTAAGAGTAAATAATAATATACTGGACTAGTTAGTCCGAAGAGTAAATAATAATATACTCAACTAGTTAGTCCTAAGAGGATATATCTATAAATTCTAACATATCTCTTGCTTATAGTCCTTAGAGAGTAATGGAACTCTCAACTATTAATCTCTAAGGAGTCATCTCTAGATGATAACACAAATTCCAAACCCATCTCCAAAATATAAGAGACATCTACTCACTAATAGTAAGCGAATAAATATTACTAAGCATTACATACCACTCAGTATTACTTGATTGTTTAATAGAATTTAGTAAACTACACTCATCAAAAAACAAATAATCTATAATATAGACAACATAATAACTGAAAAAAAATATTACCGGGCGTCTCATACCATCCAGTTCTACTAATTTGCTTATTCAATATCCTCACTATATATAATTTAATCACAAAATAATCAAATATAAATCATTTCAATTCAAACCATATATGAAAGGGAACTATAATTCAAAACTCACAAATGCATTTAAATATTTCATAATGTAATCTATCTTCAAAATAGACTGTAGATTATAAAAATTGCCTTTTGAAAAAATTCTCTTATATCCTTTTTATCAAATTAATTTAAATCTTCTTATCGTACAAAATTTCTCAAACATTAAATAAATCAATTTCAAACCATAAAGATATATAAATAAAACAGGATTTACATTATAATCCTTTCAAACTCATTCAACAATATTTCAAAATTTGTTAATCTTCGAAATAGGTTCATATACTCAAATATCCGATTCCAAAAGTATTGTAAAAACCATCATTTAAACTTATAAAAATTACATTCCAATATTACTGAAAATACACCGTTTCCACATTTAGAACAGCTTCTATTTCTAAACAATTCCCAATGATGCATTTTATTTTCTAACCACTTTTATTTATTTATAAAATACCTCAATTTAACTTTAAAACACCAAAAAATAAATTTTTGAAGTTTTTAAAAGCCAGAAAATAAACAGATTGTCCAAAAATAAAAAAATCATGGAACAAAATTCTCCAAAATCGACAAATAATCATCGAAGTAAATTTTATCATTTGACCCAAATCGAATTACATCGAATTCCGGTCGTTGATAAATTCACACACACAATAAATGAAACTTCATGATCCATCTCAACCTATAATTCTAATGAGAGGAATTACTCTCAACTGAATGGACTTAAGAGATGTCAAATATACAAATCAAAATGCTATCGGGCGGCATCTTCTTTGCATTTCAGACAATCCGGCATACACAAAATCCTGCTACCAATCCACATCATATCCAAACAACTATCGATTACAAGCAAACAATCAAACCGTACAAGAGTATATTACTTCATTTCAATCAATAACAACCATATCAATCAATTTATCGCAACCAATAGATCAAGCTATCCATTTGACCAACAATTCAAGCAATAACTAGGATTAATGTCTAATAGAAATAGCTGCAGCGATATAGTTATGAGTTAAGAAATTAATTCACCTCAATCGATGCTTGAATTACCCATATCAGCGATAAAACTAGCTCAACATAATTGTTACCAAACTCGCCTCCTTCTACCGCTAACAAACCCACGCTTGCTTCATATCTTGCCGTAGAACGATCTACGACGTTGTCTTCAACCAGGCAAACACATCATCACCTATCACTGCTCCACTTCCCATCGTTCGCTATCACCAGAACGCATCAGGTCGCCTCACCTAGTCGCCCCCACATCTTCGATCGCGACTCCACCTAGTAGCGATCACATGCAGATCGACCTAGTCGCGACGCACTCCTCTAGCCTCTTGGCATCGCTGACCTCCATTTTCCCATCCCCCTCTCACAACATCAGTGACTATAAAGTCACTCGCGACTTAGTTTCTTTTTTTGCGAATCGCGAATTGATTTGGGAAAAGAGGGTTAGGGTATTGAGGGAATGGGTTTTCTTTTTTTACCAAGTTAAGTCTAAAACAAAGTAGATTGGGTTTTATAATTAGGCTTGGCTTGTTTTAATTCAATTTTTTTTGAATTAATTTCCTATTCAATTAAATTTAAATATTAATTATCATCACTAATTTATAAATATATTTCGATCCTATTTTAATAGGTTTACGCTTCAGAATATTTCATATTCGATTAAAATAATTTATTCGATTTTAATAAATCGTTCAAGAAGGATTTATTATTTCAATTCAATTTATTAAATCGAAATCTAATATTAAACGAAATCTAATTACTCAACAATTTGTTTTGAAAATATAAATTATCGAATATCGAATTCAATCAATTTTATTTTAATTATATTTATTTATACAGCATAGTAAGTAGGGTTGTTATAGATAAGCTCACAGAATATAAACCAGAAGTAAATAATATAACATGCAATAGAAAATAAAAAATCGATTCGATTTGATCGAGTAGGTGAGTATATTGAAAAGAGTACCAAACGTATCTAAAGTGAATAATGATTCAATCTCAAAATTCACTCCTCCCTATGATACATGATGATGTATCGATAAGGGGCAGTCGAACTTTATTGGACAAAGTATGATTAATTTTAGGTGAAGTTGAGTTAATTTCTTTCAATAAGGTCATGTGCTTAAAAGTAGTATACAAGGTTAAAATTAATTTCATTTAAATAATAGTTTACAGAATCATATAAGATAAGGGTTTATAAAAAATCCGAACATATCCTAGGCTAAAGAGTAAATAGGTCGTGTGAGTTGAAAGACTGCACGTACTAATTATTTGAAAGGAATTTTTTCTAATCGCCCCAATGGGGTTTGGGAACTACGACAATGGATGACCAATTTATGTTTTGAACATAATATTGTAAACTAAAATCAAATTAGTTTTATTTATATGGAAATTCATAAATTGTTTACGATACATATTCCATTGCATTGAGAAACAATTGTTGTTTCAAGAAATACCAAATTTATGGAAAAATAATTTCATTTAGAAATTATTGGTAGTAAAATGGATATGGATACAATCCAAAGATGAAATTGAGTACATGGGATGAAATGAAATTAACCAAACCTAAATGAACATAATGCATGTCCAATAAATATTCTTACACCTTGAAGAGAAACTATGAGTTTCTTATCAATGTCTAGAATATATAATCCTCGGTAGTCAATTGAAAAATTAAGAGAATTGATTCTACGATATACTATGTGCACAAATTTGAAATGGATTCCAAGTACAGTATCAAAATATGATTTTGATGGCTGCAAAAGGATATGATCCGTCAGCCATGAATGTGCCTTTAAAAGCAAGATTATTTCAATTGGAATACAATGAACGATGTTGATAAGAATTATATTGTAAATTTCAATTATTGAAATTAGCATAATGGATTCGTTATTCGGCGTGCTCAAGTTTATTCCGATTTACTCACAAAATTATCGCTTAATAAGACTTAATGTTTTGGTACATATGTGCTGAAATGGAAAATTCTTACTAGTGAACTAGAACAAACTGTCTGCACATAACAACCAAGGTGTCTGGAAGTCAGTGGGAGCGATAATAAGTTTTTTGGTTTTCGAAAATGATCCAAGAAATTATATGAAAGTATTGTTCTAAAGCATCAAAATTGAATAAGTATGTTGATAGAAATATCGAATAGTTTGATTTTCAGTCAAAATGCAGTGGAAGCATGTGTCCATAAGAAAGAATCACTAAATAGGTATATAGATATTTCTAGACTATAAGTAAACAACATACTACTGATTGTTAACGATGTTTATTTAAAAATCAATAAAATTTTAGTGGTTTAATAATCCATATTGGATTTGTAAATTATATCTTTATATTAAGTGTAAAGGATGTTGAGAGTGTCTCAAATATGATATGCAAAGATGCCTTATATAAATGTCTAATAAGGAACATGTAAGATGGATTCCTTATCCATAGCAATAGGAATTGTCATACACATTGTATTGTCTATAGTATTGTACTTATGCATTTGAGGTATGAAGCAAATATCAGTTCCAAACTAAGATCACTAAATGGTAGTTTAGAGTATCCTCAAGTATTTACGAAATATTAAACCATTGTTTATAGAAATGACGAACTCCTTATGAAGGAGTGTATGAACTCAAACTTTATGAGTGATATTGAATATAATATATCAATATTAAATTCATGTTCAAATCTTAATTAAGAAGCTTTAAGTTGGAAATGTTTCGAACGAAAAGTTGTTACTAATTTAACAAAAGGCTAAGTACATCGCCTTGAATAGCGCCGCATTAAAAACATTGTATAAATATAAATGCACAAATTTATAACTAAGTCATGAGTGATTCCATAGTATCAAGAATACTACATGATTGTTTTATGACGACAATGTAATGATAAGAGCTCACTAGATGTTGAGAAACATACCCCGAATAGTTCAACATGATAAAGGTGGTTTATCAGCGTCAGAGAGAGTTGATTAATAAAGTACATAATTGAAACAACATAGGATATCCATTCACAAAGGGTCTAACTTGATTAGTTATCATCAAATCGAAGGGATGGGACTGAGATTCCATAATTGGCCCCAAGTGCAAGTAGGAGATTGATATAGAGTTAGAGGTATGACCTATGGGCAATTATGTAATTTTTACATATATTTAACTCGATAATCAATCTTATTCAAAATAAAAGGTGTTTTCTTTCTATTATATAATTGATATAATGTTTTATATATTAATGTGTTAATATTAATTAATTAATTCAATAAAAGTATATTTAATAGAAAATCTATAAATGTAAGTTTTGTGATAGTATTTACCATGTGTTGTAACCATGAGTGAATTATCATATATCAATTGACATATGTTATTAAAATTTGATGTGTTGAACAATAGTAAAAAGTGTATTTATAATAGTTATAAATATACCGTTCGATATATGAAATCGGTGCACGTTCAAATTGGATTTAAATGCAACAGTTATTGGTTGGACTTGAAATGATTTAGAGGCCTATAATAGGGCCTGAAGTTTTTCCTGGAATGTGCAAGGGTAGGCTGGCCATAATGATGGCTAATGAGGGGTTGGATTTGAAGTAAAAAGGAGGAGAAAAGGTACGAGAGAAATAGGGATCCAGATCTATATTTTTCTCCTTGGTATCTCCTCTGTTTAATCAATTCTAAACCCTTACTTTCTTTTAATTTTTGAGTCTCCTCTTTATCTCCTTTGTTGGTCGAAAATTCTACCTCACTTGTCCACCTTTTCAAGCATTTCTAACATTAAATGAAAGTTGATTCGATCGTAGGTGGTAGGTGTGTTCGGAAACCAGTAACTTCTGGATACGGGATTCAATTCAGGGAATTAGGTTCTCTGTTTCAAGGTATACATTCTAGGCTTAACTGAAAGGTAAAATTCCAAATTTATTATCATAATACAAATGTTTGATGTTTATCATATCATATGTTAGTTTAGTTTGGTATCGATATAATGAATCTGTATATATCAGTGTTGTCACATTGGATAGTTATATATGTATGTGTACAAAAAAATCATTATGTACTTGTGTTCATCTTAGTTTCTCATGACCTTCTTTAGAAAAAATCAAAAATTAAATATATTAATAAATAATTTTCCTTTCAATTAAGAATCAAAATCAAAAGTAATAAATTACGTTTGCATCATTTATATTTTACATATATATTCATTCATATATAGATAAATGTTTCAGAAAATAAAAAAGGATTTTGTAAATATAAATTAATTTAATTTGTTTATAATATTTATTTATAATCATTTTATTCAATTTAAAACTAATTGTAAAAATAATAAATACTTACATGTAGTGATATATAATGTAATATGTTAGCATAAAATTTCAATACAAAATATATTACGAATTTACTTTACGAAAATCATAATACAAATTAATTAAAAAATACTAGATACAAAAATGGAATTTATTAATCTAATTTTAATCCAAATAAAAATTAATATTTTCCTGGTCGTGAATACTAAGGAGTGTATATATAAATTTTATTATTATTATTTACATCATAATATATTCATAAGTATGTATATGTGTGTGGGGATATTATATAATTTTAAATTTCTTTAAGAATCAAAATAAATCATTTTTTCGATTTATATGTTTTATATTTATTCAAAACTGCCCTGTAAATTATTATTCAAAATAATTTCGCAAATCAACTATATATATTCACTTATATTATATTAGTATGTGTACACACATGCAAATATGTGTGTGTGTGTGTGTGTGTGTGTGTGTGTGTGTCGTTTCATGTCAGCAATCAAAACCAAATGAAAGTCGCTATGCTCCGATACCAAATGAAAGTGACTGCAATATTATAGGATCGAAATGGCCAACAGTTATAAACAGTATAAATGTAATGGCAATGCGATACAAACTATGTTATCTACTAATGCCGAATATGAGTATAAAAATAACTAGTGCGGAAAATAATAACAGCCGTAAAGTAAAATGACACCAGGAATTTTATACTGGTTCGAACTCTCATTCCACGTCCAGTCCCAGACTCCTTTTGAAATTAAAACTAGCAACCGTCTCTTAATCCGGAGGAATAGGACTTCTACCGCCTAGACAGCCGAATAGAACTTCTATCTCCTAGACAACCGAATAGGTCTTCTACCGACTGAGAACCGAACAGGAATTCTACCGCATAGACAACCAAATAGGACTTCTACCACCTGAGCAACCGAACAGGACTTTCAATGCAAATAGTAAAGTTGTTTCTGACTGAGTATGCTCTTGAATAGCACTAATAAGTCAATAATGTACACCCTTCCTATAATCTTTTCCTTAGGAGTAATGCGTATGATTGTGCGTGTATGAAGAATAGGAAGATTAGAATTGCTTTATTAGATATGGAAGTGACATGTAAAGCAATGAATGTATGAACTTATGTATGCAATAGATTCAAGAATGTTATCCACGTTAGATCAAGAGAACTAGGAGAATTAAGTTATTTGATCAATGAAACTCAAGTGTATTTATAATAGATAATGAGTTGCAACTGCTGGTGAAGAATTCTCTACGAACAACACTGGTTGCAACCCTTAAGGAGGAAGACAACTATTCAGAAAAGAGGCGTTCTTTCATAAAAAATGACAATTGCAGGATTCGGTCGATTGACTTTGATCATTCAGTCGACTGAATATAAAAACATGCACATATATGTTAAAATGCACAGACTCAGTCGACTGAATGATCTTGTTCAATCGATTGAATTCTGTTGATAAACAAAAGTCACCATAGCTCGATAGAGCACTTGCCTTCTAAACTAGTGACCCGGGTTCGAACCCTTCTTTATGCATTTTTTTGAAAACCTGATATTGATTAAAATATGCATGCAAGTTTATCTGAATGTGAATGACGATTCTTGAGGAATGATTCTAACAATGCACTAAACTACACTCTATATACACATTTGATGACTCTTGTTAAAATATATAACTATACGAACCATACCTTGAGTCGTTAAGTCAAGATGTTGTCGTAGTCGTAGATTCGTGAATTGTTGTTTCATGTCAGCAATTAAAGCCTATGGTTCAACATTCTCCTCCATTTTGATGATGACAACTCCATTTGCTACGGACGAATCTTCAACAATCTTTGTTGACTTATCTCTCCCCATGAATATATTCCCGTAATTGTGCTATAGATTTCTCGTCCTAAATCTATGCTATATATTACTGTAAATAATTAATCTTTTCTCCCCCTTAATTTGTGCTTTCATTGTTTATTCCTACAAATAGTGTTAGAGAAATATCTTTCTCCCCCTTTGTCATCGACAAAAAGAAGAGTTTATATGATGACATAAATTATATTCCACATAAGTTTTAACATAGAACAATATAAAACAAAATTACTACTACTTATAATGTAAGGTATCAAAAAAAATTCAATATTTAAAGCATGGGATACCCAAGGTTCTTATAATTTCCTAATTTTTAGGAAACCATACCCATTTGGGTATGGTTGAACCTTTAAAAATATAATTTTCATTATTACCTACCATATCAAAATAATCATCATTATATTTTTCTCTATTTTTCTGATTAACAGGAACCCAAATACTTAGATAAATTTTATTTATATTTCCCATCAATGATTTTGTACTTCTAGAGAAATTATAAACATTATTAGTCATAACAGTATTTGAATTTCTATAAAAATTGGATTTAGACTTTACTCGAAATTTAGTAGTAGCACTAACATTTTTACTATACTAAAAGCATATCTAGTGCTATTTCTGTTAGTTTTATTAAATTCTAAACCACTTTTATCATTTATAGGTCTAGAAATAGATAAAATCATGTTTAGATCGTTTTGACCTTTATTAAATTTTGTGATTTCAGTGTTAAGTATATCAAATTTAGATTTAAAGTCACAATTATTATTTTCAAAAGAAATATTACTATTATTCAAATTATCAATTTTCTCATTAATTCAGAATTCTCATTTTTTAACGTATGGTTCTCATTTTTGAGAAGGAAATTTTGAGATTCTGAATTATCTAAAGAGGATTGTAATAAATCATTTTGTCTTCTCAAATAAAAAATTTCTTTTGAAACTTTTTCTCTTTTTTTTTCAAATATGGTTTTTTGTTCATCTAGAAAATCTTTAACAGTTATAAAATTATTCCTTAAAACACCAAGTTGATTTTCTAAATTTAATCTCTCATTTTTCAATTTCTCATTTTCAAGTTCAACAGATTTCATCTTTTCTAAAACAATAAAATTATGCTTTGAAATATTATTGCTTATACTAACTAATTCATTATTATCTTTTACCGAAATTTGTAAATCAGAAAGTACCTTTTTGTAGTCCTCATTGGTGGCTTTGACAGGGATTTTGCGTATTGTATTTCGACTGGATCGTTTTCTGGTCATTATTCTATTCAGTGCTATTCAAGAGCATACTCAGTCAGAAACAACTTTACAATTTGTATTAGAAATCCTGTTCGGTTGCTCAGGTGGTAGAAATTCTATTCGGTTGTCTAGGCGGTAGAAGTCCAGTTCGGTTGCTTAGGCGGTAGAAGCCCTGTTCAGTTGCTCAGGCGGTAGAAGTCCTATTCGGTTGCTCAAGCGGTGTAATACATGTTCCTCCGGATCAAGAGAAGGTTGCTGGTTTTAATTCCAGAAGGAGTCTGGGACTGGACGTAGAACGAGAGTTCGAACCAATATAAAATTCCTGGTGTCATTTTACTTTACTGCTGTTATTGTTTTCCGCACTAGTTATTTTTATACTCATATTCAGCATTAGTAGATAACTTAGTTTATATCGAATTGCCACTATATTTACATTGTTTATAACTATTGGCCATTTCGATCCTATAGCATAGCAGTCACTTTCATTCGGTATCGGAGCATAGCGACTTTCAATATGGACAATACATATGTATACAAGAGGGACTAACATATCCGTTGTAGTGTAAATCTCAACATCTGTATACGGGTATGTTAAACCATGTACATCCTATTATGTTACACATGCGTGTACATACATATGTGTATATGATGCACATATAATATAATACAATACAATACAAACTATATTAAATATAGCTATATTTATGAATTAAATAAAATATCGATTTTTCTTAAAAGAACATTTAGAAAAGTTCTAATAAATTTAAACTTCATAGGCCTAATAAAAAGCCAAATAAATGAAAAAATTGAAAGTTACCCAATTACCCCGATGTGTGCTGGCCCAGTTCCAACATTTGTCACTTTCAGGAAACAATTTTGATGTAGATGTTTTCTACGAGTTTTGAATTGGTAGATTAGTAAATTTTATACTAGATGTTCTTATAATATTAGTAAGGTTAAACTTTATGTTTCATTTTACTAATATGCTCCCATTGGCCTTTTATGTTTCTTCAAACCCTAAGATGAAACAAAGAAGCGTTTCGACTTCACTTGTGGGTATTTTGGCTCGTCTGTCTTTAGATTCTGACCTTAAGTTTTCCTAATAAGTCATAGTCCCATAGATGATGGATAGCTCCTTATCGGTTGTATCATATACGACTTCTAACCTATGGTTCCTTATCCTAATCTCATTTCGACCTTGAGTTTTCTCAAAAATCAAAATAGATTATTCGCTCATACCTACCATTTCGTGACGGCCTAAATATAGTATATGTACCTTGAGTTTACTCAATAAATATATATAGTTACCTTACCTCATCTATTCTATATACTAATAATACTACACATGACATTTCTAGCTTGAGTTTGCTCAACAACTAGAGAGTATGCAAGTAATTTATCTATATATAAATTGTAGATAACAAGCTTTATATTGTTCATAATCTTTAGTACACTTACTTAGAGTGAGATTGACTTACGAAATAATGTGTTTCTTATGAAATACCCTCATGATTCAATTGTCAAACACATCAGAAATCACGGTATACGTAGGTACAATACATATTTCTTATATATTATACATGTATATTTATTTTTAATTAATTAATTATTTAATTAATTTTTTATTAATCTTATTAATATTTGTAATTTTAGCATACTGCTATAGTATTACCACAATTTAACCCATGGATATGATTATACAAAGATGTAAAAACGTTGGCAAAATTCAAAACGCAATACACTAAGACAATTACGAAGTAAAAGGTACTTATGTCCATTTCAAAGCCTTGATAAGGCGTTTTTCGTACTTTCTTTACACTGGCTTATAAATCAGAAACTATTATCAGGTCAATATTTGACTTGTAAAATGTCCTTATATTTGTTATGGTATTTTCAGTTTAGTATGTAAGATCCTGAAAACACTATGGCAAAGTTCATACTGTAGTAGTATGCTAAAACAACCTTTTACTTCGTAATTAGTTGTAGTGTATTGCGCTTTTGAATTTTGCCAGCGTTTTTGGAAATGGTATCGGTTAACTATTTAATTAATTAATTTGTTTTATTAATCTTATTAATATTTGTGTTTTTGAAATTTTATTTACAGGTAAATAGGCACAAGGAAGAAGTTACAAAAAAATTAGTCTCAGGGACAACAAGTTTGTTTTTTAGTCTGAAGGACAATTTTTAGTGTAAACCAAAAATGATAGTTACAACTATCATTCTCAGATTTACACTAAAAAGTGTCCTTCAGCCTAAAAAACAAACTTCTTGTCCCTGAAACTAAATTTTTCTCTAACTTTTTCTTTGAGCCTAAAAACCCCTTTTATTTATTTTATTTTTAAAATGTTCTGAAAAATTATATCATAACATTTATAATATTTTTTAGGGAACGTTTGCCAAAAATCCTTAATAACTTTCATAATTCACCAAAAATCCTTCGGATGCAAAACATATAAATTTCGTCCTTATTTTAAAAATCGGATTATTTTTTCCCAAAATACCCTTATTTGTCATGCTAAAACCCTGAACCCACACTTTTTTTATCATTCTACTTTTATTCCACATCAAAAACATATTTTCTTCTATAAAATCCAAAAAATCTACAAAATCAAACAGTAAAACAATCTAAATAAATTATAAATCTGACATATTCAAGATCAAACAAGGCGAAATGGAAAGATCGAAGGTGATGTTTCTCAATTTCTAGAGTAGCGGATTTATATTCCACATTTTTCAATTGATGCATCTTAGGGGTTTATGCAAGTGATTCGGAGACATTTTCGAGTTAGCTGTGCTTATAATCGAACTTTTTAATGGTATTATGCACAAAATTGAGAATGCAAATGATAAACTGCAAAACTTGCTTTAATTACTGTAATTTTTGTTAAAAAAATTTTAAAAACTGTTTGCTCTCTTCAAATTTCAATGTAGATGTTGTTAATGTGTTATTTGCACATTTTTAAGCAATACATTCGACCAATTTCACTATTTGTCTCAATTTTTCATAATAACTACAAATCTATCAGTAAATATCATACTAATGCCAGTTAATCACTATTATTGTAGACAAATATGCAATTTTGTTGAAAATGTTTGAATATCTCTATAACATTTATGTATAAACGAAAATAAGTAAACATTACTGACAATGTCACACATGGCTGCAATAATTCGCTTTAATCGCGTACTTTTCGGCAATAACCGAGTTAAACAGACTAAAATCAGTTTTATGTAGAGTTTTTGTATAGTCTAATGTCAATTATTCACAATTATTGCAGATAAATATGCAACTATGCTGAACATGTTTGAATATCTTTGCAACATTTATATATAAACGAAAATTAGTAAGCGCTAATGACAATATCACATATGGCTGCAACAATTCACATCAATTGCTTACCTTTCAGCAATAATTGAGTTAAACAGACTAAAATCAGTTTTGTATGGAGTTTTTTGAATAGTCTAATGTCATTTACTCACAATTATTGCAGGCAAATATGCAACTATGTTGAACAGGTTTGAATATCTCTACGACATTTATGTATAAACGAAAATAAGTAAGCATTAATGACAATATCACATATGGCTGCAACAATTCACATTAATTGCTTACTTTTCAACAATAATTGAGTTAAACAGACTAAACTCAGTTTCATGTGGAGTTTTTTGAATAGTCTAATGTCAGTTATTCACAATTATTACAGACAAATATGCAACTATGTTGAACTTGTTTGAATACCTCTATAACATTTATGTATAAACAAAAATAAGTAAGCATTAACGATAATATCACATATGGCTACAACAATTCACTTTAATTGCTTACTTTTCAGCAATAATTGAGCTAAACAAACTAAACTCAATTTTATGTGAAGTTTTTGGAATAGTATAATGTCAATTATTCGCAGACAAATATGCTACTGTGTTGAAAATGTTTGAATACCTCTGCAACATTTATGTACAAACGAAAAGAAGTAAACATTAATGACAATACCACATATGGCTGCACTAATTCACTTTAATTGCTTACTTTTCAGCAATAATTGAGTTAAACAGACTAAACTCTGTTTTATGTGCAGTTTTTTGAATGGTCTAGTCAAGTATTCACAATAATTACAGATAAATATGCAACTATGTTAAACATGTTCGAATATCTATGCAACATTTTTGTATAAATGAAAATAAGTAGGCATTAATGACAATATCACATATGGCTGGAATAATTCACTTTAATTGCTTACTTTTTAGTAATAATTGAGTTAAACAGACTAAATTTAGTTTTATGTGCAATTTTTTGAATAGTCCAATGTCAATTATTCACAATAATTGTAGATAAATATGCAACTATGTTGAACATGTTTGAATATCTATGCAACATTTATGTATAAACGAAAATAAGTAAGCATTGATGATAATATCACATATGGCTGCAACATTTCACTTTAATTACTTACTTTTCAGCAATTATTGAGTTAAACAGACTAAACTAAATTTTATGTGCAGTTTCTTAAGTAGTCTAATGTCAATTATTCACAATAATTTCAAACAAATATGCAACAATGTTGAACATGTTTGAATATCTCCGCAACATTTATGTTTAAACAAAAATAACTAAACATTACTGGCAATATCACATACGGCTGCAATAATTCTGTTTAATTGCTTAGTTTTCAGCAATAATTGAGTTAAACATATTAAACTCAGTTTTGTGTGCAATTTTTTGAATAGTTTAATGTCAATTATTCACAGTTATTGTAGAGAAATATGCAACTATGTTGAACATTTTTGAATATCTCTGCAAGATTTATGTATAAATGACAATAAGCAATACTAACAAAATCACATATGGCTGCAACAATTTAGTTTAATTGCTTACTTTTCAGCAATAAATGAGTTAAATAGATTAAACCTAGTTTTATATGCAATTTTTTGAATAGTTTAATGTCAGTTATTCACAGTTGTTGCAGACAGATATGCAACTGTATTGAATGCTTTTGAATATTTTTGCAACATTTATGTATAAACAAAAATAAGCACTACTGACAATATCGCGTATGGTTGCAGCAATTCAGTTTGATTGCTTACTTTTCAGCAATAATTCAATTAAACAGATTAAACTCATTTTTATATGCAATTTTTTGAATAGTTTCGTTGAAATACCAATCTATTTTGGAAAAATAAAGAAAAATATGATGATATTCATAATTACATACGCCATATTTTCAAGTTTACAGTTATTCAGATTGTTGCTGAAAAATAAGCAATTAATTTTTAAAACTACTGAGATATATGCAACTATCCTTATACAAGAAAAGTTACGTATAAGTTAACAGTTTTTTCAATAGTTTCATTGGAATACCAATCTATTTGGAAAAGGTAAAGAAAACTCTGATGATATCTATAATTAGAAACAATATATTTTTTATTTCACAGTTATTCAAATTATTGCTGGAAAAAAAGCAAAAATATTTTAAAATTACTGAAATATATGCAACAATTTCATATACATGAAATTTGCATAAACCTAAAAATTTGCTGACAGCGTTTATTTATGATAAGTGCATATATTTCTTTTTTTCTTCTACATATTCATTATAACAGCAAATATTTAACATCAGCTATCATATTATTAGATTGTTCAAATTTATTTAATAATTTTTAATGTACTTTTACAGAAAAACACAAAGGAAGAAATAAAACAAGAAAATAAAAAGTAATTCAGGAAACACCACTTGTTCCTGTTGAAGAACAATCAGGATCAAAGATTCTACTCAAAAAAGAAAAAGAATCAGTGAAGTGGAAATCACTGCAAGGGAAGACAATTACAGTAACAATTTGAGGTCTTTCATCAATATCCTTCTCAAGATTAAAAAGGAAGAATTGTTGAAAGTGTCGCATACAAAATATCATCAAAATTTACCTTTCTACAAATTCATTAATATGATCTATGATGGAATTATACCAGCAAAAGAAAACATAAAAAATTCAACAACTATAGATGTAAACTGTGAAGACCCGGAGATCCGTACCCCTTGAATATACACTAATCTCCATAGATTAATTCAAGATGAACAGAAATACGAATTATCAATGTTTAAGAAAAAGAAAAGAAAGAAGAAGAAGCAGATAAGAAGGTAGAGAATAGAGATAAGAAGATAGAAGATAGAGGGAAAAGAGAATAGAAAACAAAGAAAATAGAACGGAACAGAAAACAACAGAACAATATCAGAATCTCACAATTCACAGCGGAACAACATATAATAAATAAATGAATAATCTTTAAACAAAGAACTATATCAGTTATTACATTACATCACATTTCATTACATCATATCATCAGAGTGTACAACAATATACAACAACAAATAGTGCAGCGGAAAAAAAGAAATACTATATAACTAGTAATACGCCATGCCATCCAGCTTGCCTCCAGCAACTCCAGAATATCCTGATAAACCTTAACTCTTGACTGCCCGTGTGGAAATTGGTGGGCACCCAGAGTTTAGGAAGGAAAACAATAAACCCCAAGTCATTCATGTGACTGGTGTGAGAACTCAAAACAGTTTATTTATCTTTGAAAACAAAATAGAAGAATATTTTTAAAGTCAATTCGCAATGCTTTTAAAAATGAGACTACCATAAGGCCTCCCGCACACACACAATGCAAACGCAGAATCGGAGGAGATTTCTCCTTATGATAGTCAAAGATGCTTGATACGCATTAAAAAGAACATTTTATATTATTACTAGTGCATAGTGTAGGAAAAATTCATTTCGAAAGTAGAATATAAATCTTAGCCACCATAGACATTCCGAACTATGCCTACTATAGCTACCATCTAAACAGTGGTGACCACCATAAGTAAATGGCAGGTTCTACAACTAATACCGTACAAGTTTCGTATTGGGAATTGGATTTCCAACGAATGATCAGGCCAAGGAACTTCCCATTGCCACATGAGAATGCCTCTGGATGGACATCCCCGAGAACCAAACCGGATCTCTACCAACACAAGGCCGGGTTACCCCTAACTTAGTAAGAACTGACCGAATATGCCATCCCCCGGTCCTTTGGGACCTTTCACCGAGCGCTCGCAATCAATTCACACAATCATAAAGTGTTTTCAACATGAGTAAGTATCTGGGCTCCATACCACGATACCACCCTTTTCCAGAAGGAAATGCATATATCCTAAAGGGCGCTACCCCTCATAACCTTGCTGCATCTTTCCTGTTTTGACCATTCACGGGGTGTGAGGCTCGACGAAGTCACGTCCACAAAAACATACTTTATACAAAAGCCATGCTTTGGGTCAACAAATGATCATAGAAATGATCACCAGGATAGACGATCAAACAAATGATCCTATCACAAATGATCAACACAATGATCATTTCACAGCAACACTCAGCATGTCACATTACCAAAATGGGAATATATCGCTGATAACCTTCAACTACATAACCTCTAAGCTCGTACGTCTCAGAGAATGGTGTTAAGCTAAAAGAATAAATTCTCCGCCACCAACAGAAATATATTTGAATGAAATCTGCTTTATATCTCAATTTGTAACGTCAGACATACAATCCATACAAGTCTGTTCCGGGCTCGAACAAAACCGAAGGCACTTACAAAGAAGTCCTTGCAATCCGGATATTCACAATCCTGATCGGATTCACCATCACATATGGAGAACTCTATACCGGAGCAACTCGGTGCAGAGTCAATCGACAGGTCATCCTATCGCTCTCGCAAATACCGGGTCTTCAACACCGATCTTCAATGCTATTCACAACGACGTATCACATATTCGGAATGGGTTATACGACCCCATGGTCCTTTCCCGGTTAACCTGAATAGTGAGCGCTTATTTAAAAATAAGTGTGGCATTCAAATTCAAACAAATCACATCAAATACCCATTCAAAGGGAAATATTGATAGTCGATTATTGAACTATCAATGGATATGCACAACATCACCAGATTCCAAATAATTCTCCAAATTATTTATTTTCCAAAATATCTTTACAAGCTATATTATTTTCAATACTTCAAAAATAAATCAATGTTTATTTTTAAACAAGTTCCCCTTTCTATTCATAAATTCCATAGTGAATGTATATTTCAAAATATCTATGAATATACGATTTCAATTATTCATTTCAATTTATCTTCAAAAGGATAAATTCTCATAATATTCACTTTATATTGGAAAACATTTCCATACTTATTTATTAAGTAATTCTCAAATCCATCTATTTTCAACACTTGGAAAATATTCAATATACTTCAATCGAAATTAAGTATATATTTCATTATTTAAGGAAATCATTCTCTTATCCATATTTGTTTGGGCCAAAACGAATGTTGCGTAAAACATCGTTACGACAACCCAAAATCACTAGTATAGGGATTCGAATTTAAGATAGATATATAAATCCCAATACTATACAAAACATTTCCTTTCGGAAATCATTTACTATAACAACAGTGTTATAGTCCACCATTTCCTTCTATTTCTCGAAAACGTCTATTTCAACAATAAATGTTGAAATCTATGGTTTCGAATCTCAACACATTTTAAAACATCGTTAGATCGTTTTAATTCTATTTAAAACATCACATTCAAAACAATTTCTTTAACATATTATTCACTATTCAAAGACGTGAATATACTTCAATTAACAATTTCATCATTTCTATTTATTTTATTTCAAAGGATTATTCACTATCTAAAAACGTGAATATAACTCCATAAATAAGTTATAACAATTTTCTTATCAAAATAAGTCATTTGCGAATTTATAAAACAACGTTTATAAATTCATTTTCTATTTATTTTATAACTCCTTTTTATAAATCTCCTTTATTAATCTATTCGATTTATAACTCAATTATAAACCAAAAGTTCACATTATAAGTTAAACACTTATAATTTATTTGTTTATAAGAATTGTTCTTTTAGACATCCCAATTCATAAATCTTATAACTTATAAGATTCATTAAATCAAAAATCCATTCTTCAATTAACTTTCCAAATTTTATAAACCTACTGCTTATAAAATTCCATTTATAACTTCACCGTTTATAATTGTATAAATTTCATTCATTTCTGAAATTCATTCACAATTCATTCTAACACTTATAAAAACTCGTTTTATAATTTCAATATTCCAATTTATAATAAATCTCTTAATATAATTCAATTTATATTGTTCTTTTAAAACGTCTTTAATCTCCTTTATAATTTCACCATTTTGATTTATAAAATAGTTAAATTTTATAAATCCTATTTTTAAACTTTTTATAATAAATTCAAAAATCCCAATTTAATTATTTTATAAAATCATTAACCCCATATTTTCAAAAATCAATTTTTAACTATATTTCTCAAAAATCTTAATTTTTATAACTTTAAAAATTATAACGTTTATTTATTTAAAATGAATCAATTTCCAAACATATAGTATATTTTCAAAAATCACTTTAAAAATCATTTTAAAATTCCAAAGTTTGGTCCAATGATGCTACACACCAAAATAGTCAATCACGACTACAACGATATCATATATCGATATGATAATCCATAAATTATCAAAATATCTGAAATCAAATAAATACTGTTGAGGAATCCAGTTGGATCCCTCCAACCTGTTTCCTGCATCCAAAAACATTAGCACAATACCAATTCCGCTCCAGTACGAAATTATCGCGGTATATGGGATTTAAAATATTATCCGCTTAATAGACGGCGCAATAGGGTCTCATCCGCTAAAAAATGCGGGAAATCAACTCCAATATATACATATGCCAATATATATATATTGCTATTATATATATAATACCAATTTCACTGTTTATGAAATATTCGCGGTATATGTTTTTAATAAATAACATCCGCTTACTAACGACGCATAATGTCTATTTTAACAATCAATAGATAACAATCATCATTCAAACATGCATTCAAATATTTTAAATCTAACTATTTAAAATTAAAATCGAAACTGATTCGATTGAGTGAGAAGTTCTCACCTTGATTTTAAATTTCGTTTTAGCGATTTACTTCGAATAAAGTTAAACGGACGTTTAATTTTATGCGAAATTCTCACTAACTCCAAACGACTCCCATCCAATTCCATCGCGTAGTGCTCGTCCATACGATTCCAACGCAACTGGTTTCGCGCGTTTTCGACCTCGTATGAAAAAGTTATGAATTTTCAAATATTGCACGATTTTATATAAATAATTTATAACATAATTACTTTATTTTTATAACCTAACTATTCCAGAGCCATTGGATCCAAGCCCTATGCAATCTGAACCGTGCGCAGCCCCCCTTCTCCCTCTCGTTCCATCTACAGACAACGTATACGCATATGAACCCAACACTCCAACTAGGGTTTGAAAAATTCGGCCACCACACTCGCTCTTGCATCGATCAGACAACTCCATTCGAAGCACCATTACACTAGCTCCCCACGGCCAGAAGAACTTCAAGCTCGGCACCCCATATGCGTAGGAATTCGTGCGCAACTTCCAAGAGAACGCGGCCAATTTGAGGATGATCCGTAGCTCCAATCGTGATCTCCACCGTTGGATGTAAAGCTCTCGACGAGCTCTCGATCTTTGTAGTTGAAAGTTTCCTCTAAATGTTTATGGATTTGAAGAGATCAAGGGGAGAAGCATGCGAATTTTCTGGCCTTCGGTTCTGGGAAGTGGCGGCTAGGGTTTAGGTTATTTTTTTTTTTTTTTTATTTGTGAGGGTTACAACTCCTTTTATAGAAAATCGAATGTAAACACTATTCATTCCGGAAATTCCGAACTCCGATTCACGCGCCGTAACCAGCGTTTCTAGGGTTTACCCCGCGTTCCGGACACAATGGAATAGGTTTCGGAAGCTAATTCGGACATCTGTGCGAGATATGGCTATAAACGTTCAATTTAAATTAAACCGATTTAAACGATTTTCTAGGCGTTTTAATTTGTACCGGACAAACGATAAATCCAATTGACACGAAATTTGAAACCTTACAATAATATCACATTACGGATCCGATGAAACTAGTTTCGTCGAAATCCGAGACTGTTTGAAAAATGGCTATTTTAACTCGCCAAATTAATATTATAAATAATTCGATGCGTTTCGAGCTGCCACGATCAAACGATTACTCCGATTGCTACGAAAATTGAAATCCGGTAATAACTAACTATTACGAATCCAATGGAACTAGTTTCGTCCAATTCTGAGACTGTTCAAAAATTGACTATTTTCACTAGTCGATTTTAATATTAAAATATTCAATTTTCACAAATTAACTTTTAATTCGATTTTAAAAGTTCTAAAATATCATTCTAACTCCAATATGATAAAATAAAATTTTACAAATCATTTTCAATCATATTTAACTCAATTTTCAATTATTTCCATAATTTAACATATTAAATTATCGATTAAATTATTCAATTAAATCTAATTATTCAAAATAAAATTTATTCGACTTATAAATTCACTTATTAATATTTAAAATTAATTAAATATTCAAATTTTAATTAATTAAAATTCTGGGTCGTTACAATCTTCCCCCCTTAAAAGAATTTCGTCCTCGAAATTATTAAGTAAGAAAAGTTACAGAATCCATTAACTTTCCAAAATCCATAGTTAAATTTCTTACAATAACTTTACTAAGTTTTCAAATCATACTTAGTTATCTTGTCAAAAACAACTACTATTGTTTAACTTTCAATCCCAAAATCAAAGTTAAAGTTTTCAAAACTTTTCAATTTTTCTCAAATTTTTCTAACGCCTTAAATTTCCGAAAAAATTCGCCATAGTCTCCTTTGCGCGGCTCGATCCGAAAAAAAAATGACAGTATATATATCACAAATATACATCTCATCAAGTAATGAGGCATCCCGAAGGGAAAAAAGTATAAAAGTACGATATTTAATCTGAGATATGTACCTTATATTATATTAGCAAGCATATACGGCTAATATAGCGCGAAAGCGAGCTCCAAATGCGAAGCAAACGCGATCCGCACCTACTAAACACTCAACAAACAACATGAGAACATGCATGTAGACAATAGTATCAATATACAACATATAGTAACATAATACTATATATGCCAACATAGCAAATGCAGTAAAAGCAATATTTACAACCATCAACCAACTAGCATCCATAACCAATAAATATTCATTCATATTCTCATTGATATTCAATGAAATAGGTTTTTCAATTTAATCACATTGATTCATTTACATTGGATTTTAATTACTTTAGTTTTCAATTTCATTAATACTCAATGAATTATATACAATCAACTAACATCAAATAACAACCAATGTATATTAATCTCAACCAAATTCCTTTACTTATATTCATTCAATTTGGTTTAACACCATCACTTTTAATTGGTTCAATTAAATTGATTTTCATTCAATTATTCAACTTTCAATAACATTAACACTTATATTCATTATTTCATATCAACTTAATTCACATTCAATTCATTCATTTAATTCAATTACTAAAGTTGAATTTCATTTCATACAACTCAAGTTCACATTTATCACTTCACTTTATTATTTTACTTTGATACTCATATCAACTTTATTCAACATTTCTTAAGTTATATTCCATTTAACTTTAAATTCATTTTTATTTACAACTCATATTCATAAATATATTCATATAGTTTCACTTCTTATATATATAAGTTTATTTCACAATTGTAAATCACTTTAATTACAATTCAATTCTTATAATTCTTTTTGCTTACACAATTATTCTTTTATTTAGGTTATTCAAACAACTAAACAATCAATTTATATTCACTTTAATAATTTTGAAAAAAATATTCCTTTATATATAAAAATATAATCAAGGTAAAATTATTTCATCTACCCAATTTAAAACAATATTATGCCGAATTGTTCTGTACAAGTGTTTAGAGATTCCTATCAACAACGTTAATTACTCGTATTAACCAGAATCTATATACCACTCAACAAACCAATCATCACAATATAAAACAATTTTATATTCACTAACAAATACGCTCTCATAGCTATTATTACACTCAAACTCAATCTAGAGTACTACTGACTCTATCTCTAATGAGTAATACCCAACAGAACCATGGTTGTCGCTTAACCATATGCTCCGATACCAACTGTGAAGACCCAGAGATCCGTACCCCTTGAATATACACTAATCTCCATAGATTAATTCAAGATGAACAGAAATACGAATTATCAATGTTTAAGAAAAAGAAAAGAAAGAAGAAGAAGCAGATAAGAAGGTAGAGAATAGAGATAAGAAGATAGAAGATAGAGGGAAAAGAGAATAGAAAACAAAGAAAATAGAACGGAACAGAAAACAACAGAACAACATCAGAATCTCACAATTCGCAGCGGAACAACATATAATAAATAAATGAATAATCTTTAAACAAAGAACTATATCAGTTATTACATTACATCACATTTCATTACATCATATCATCAGAGTGTACAACAATATACAACAACAAATAGTGCAGCGGAAAAAAAGAAATACTATATAACTAGTAATACGCCATGCCATCCAGCTTGCCTCCAGCAACTCCAGAATATCCTGATAAACCTTAACTCTTGACCGCCCGTGTGGAAATTGGTGGGCACCCAGAGTTTAGGAAGGAAAACAATAAACCCCAAGTCAGTCATGTGACTGGTGTGAGAACTCAAAACAGTTTATTTATCTTTGAAAACAAAATAGAAGAATATTTTTAAAGTCAATTCGCAATGCTTTTAAAAATGAGACTACCATAAGGCCTCCCACACACACACACAATGCAAACGCAGAATCGGAGGAGATTTCTCCTTATGATAGTCAAAGATGCTTGATACGTATTAAAAAGAACATTTTATATTATTACTAGTGCATAGTGTAGGAAAAATTCATTTCGAAAGTAGAATATAAATCTTAGCCAGCATAGACATTCCGAACTATGCCTACTATAGCTACCATCTAAACAGTGGTGACCACCATAAGTAAATGACAGGTTCTACAACTAATACCGTACAAGTTTCGTATTGGGAATTGGATTTCCAACGAATGATCAGGCCAAGGAACTTCCCATTGCCACATGAGAATGCCTCTGGATGGACATCCCCGAGAACCAAACCGAATCTCTACCAACACAAGGCCGGGTTACCCCTAACTGAGTAACAACTGACCGAATATGCCATCCCCCGGTCCTTTGGGACCTTTCACCGAGCGCTCGCAATCAATTCACACAATCATAAAGTGTTTTCAACATGAGTAAGTATCTGGGCTCCATACCATGATACCACCCTTTTCCAGAAGGAAATGCACATATCCTAAAGGGCGCTACCCCTCATAACCTTGCTGCATCTTTCCTGTTTTGACCATTCACGGGGTGTGAGGCTCGACGAAGTCACGTCCACAAAAACATACTTTATACAAAAGCCATGCTTTGGGTCAACAAATGATCATAGAAATGATCACCAGGATAGACGATCAAACAAATGATCCTATCACAAATGATCAACACAATGATCATTTCACAGCAACACTCAGCATGTCACATTACCAAAATGGGAATATATCGCTGATAACCTTCAACTACATAACCTCTAAGCTCGTACGTCTCAGAGAAGGGTGTTAAGCTAAAAGAATAAATTCTCCGCCACCAACAGAAATATATTTGAATGAAATCTGCTTTATATCTCAATTTGTAACGTCAGACATACAATCCATACAAGTCTGTTCCGGGCTCGAACAAAACCGAAGGCACTTACAAAGAAGTCCTTGCAATCCGGATATTCACAATCCTGATCGGATTCACCATCACATATGGAGAACTCTATACCGGAGCAACTCGGTGCAGAGTCAATCGACAGGTCATCCTATCGCTCTCGCAAATACCGGGTCTTCAACACCGATCTTCAATGCTATTCACAACGACGTATCACATATTCGGAATGGGTTATACGACCCCATGGTCCTTTCCTGGTTAACCCGAATAGTGAGCGCTTATTTAAAAATAAGTGTGGCATTCAAATTCAAACAAATCACATCAAATACCCATTCAAAGGAAAATATTGATAGTCGATTATTGAACTATCAATGGATATGCACAACATCACCAGATTCCAAATAATTCTCCAAATTATTTATTTTCCAAAATATCTTTACAAGCTATATTATTTTCAATACTTCAAAAATAAATCAATGTTTATTTTTAAACAAGTTCCCCTTTCTATTCATAAATTCCATAGTGAATGTATATTTCAAAATATCTATGAATATACGATTTCAATTATTCATTTCAATTTATCTTCAAAAAGATAAATTCTCATAATATTCACTTTATATTGGAAAACATTTCCATACTTATTTATTAAGTAATTCTCAAATCCATCTATTTTCAACACTTGGAAAATATTCAATATACCTCAATCGAAATTAAGTATATATTTCATTCTTTAAGGAAATCATTCTCTTATCCATATTTGTTTGGCCAAAACGAATGTTGCGTAAAACATCGTTACGACAACCCAAAATCACTAGTATAGGGATTCGAATTTAAGATAGATATATAAATCCCAATACTATACAAAACATTTCCTTTCGGAAATCATTTACTATAACAACAGTGTTATAGTCCACCATTTCCTTCTATTTCTCGAAAACGTCTATTTCAACAATAAATGTTGAAATCTATGGTTTCGAATCTCAACACATTTTAAAACATCGTTAGATCGTTTTAATTCTATTTAAAACATCACATTCAAAACAATTTCTTTAACATATTATTCACTATTCAAAAACGTGAATATACTTCAATTAACAATTTCATCATTTCTATTCATTTTATTTCAAAGGATTATTCACTATCTAAAAACGTGAATATAACTCCATAAATAAGTTATAACAATTTTCTTATCAAAATAAGTCATTTGCGAATTTATAAAACAACGTTTATAAATTCCTTTTCTATTTATTTTATAACTCCTTTTTATAAATCTCCTTTATTAATCTATTCGATTTATAACTCAATTATAAACCAAAAGTTCACATTATAAGTTAAACACTTATAATTTATTTGTTTACAAGAATTGTTCTTTTAGACATCCCAATTCATAAATCTTATAACTTATAAGATTCATTAAATCAAAAATCCATTCTTCAATTAACTTTCCAAATTTTATAAACCTACTGCTTATAAAATTCCATTTATAACTTCACCGTTTATAATTGTATAAATTTCATTCATTTCTGAAATTCATTCACAATTCATTCTAACACTTATAAAAACTCGTTTTATAATTTCAATATTCCAATTTATAAATATCCATTTATAAATCTCTTAATATAATTCAATTTATATTATTCTTTTAAAACGTCTTTAATCTCCTTTATAATTTCACCATTTTGATTTATAAAATAGTTAAATTTTATAAATCCTATTTTTAAACTTTTTATAATAAATTCAAAAATCCCAATTTAATTATTTTATAAAATCATTAACCCCATATTTTCAAAAATCAATTTTTAACTATATTTCTCAAAAATCATAATTTTTATAACTTTAAAAATTATAATGTTTATTTATTTAAAATGAATCAATTTCCAAACATATAGTATATTTTCAAAAATCACTTTAAAAATCATTTTAAAATTCCAAAGTTTGGTCCAATGATGCTACACACCAAAATAGTCAATCACGACTACAACGATATCATATATCGATATGATAATCCATCAAATATCAAAATATCTAAAATCAAATAAATATTGTTGAGGAATCCAGTTGGATCCCTCCAACCTGTTTCCTGCATCCAAAAACATTAGCACAATACCAATTCCGCTCCAGTACGAAATTATCGTGGTATATGGGATTTAAAATATTATCCGCTTAATAGACGGCGCAATAGGGTCTCATCCGCTAAAAAATGCGGGAAATCAATAATTCCAATATATACATATGCCAATATATATATATTGCTATTATATATATAATACCAATTTCACTGTTTATGAAATATTTGCGGTATATGTTTTTAATAAATAACATCCGCTTACTAACGGCGCATAATGTCTATTTTAACAATCAATAGATAACAATCATCATTCAAACATGCATTCAAATATTTTAAATCTAACTATTTAAAATTAAAATCGAAACTGATTCGATTGAGTGAGAAGTTCTCACCTTGATTTTAAATTTCGTTTTAGCGATTTATTTCGAATAAAATTAAACGGACGTTTAATTTTACCCGAAATTCTCACTAACTCCAAACGACTCCAATCCAATTCCATCGCGTAGTGCTCGTCCATACGATTCCAACGCAACTGGTTTCGCGCGTTTTCGACCTCGTATGAAAAAGTTATGAATTTTCAAAGATTGCACGATTTTATATAAATAATTTACAACATAATTACTTTATTTTTATAACCTAACTATTCCAGAGCCATTGGATCCAAGCCCTATGCAATCTGAACCGTGCGCAGCCCCCCTTCTCCCTCTCGTTCCATCTATAGACAACATATACGCATATGAACCCAACACTCCAACTAGGGTTTGAAAAATTCGGCCACCACACTCGCTCTTGCATCGATCAGACAACTCCATTCGAAGCACCATTACACTAGCTCCCCACAGCCAGAAGAACTTCAAGCTCGGCACCCCATATGCGTGGGAATTCGTGCGCAACTTCCAAGAGAACGCGGCCAATTTGAGGATGATCCGTAGCTCCAATCGCGATCTCCACCATTGGATGTAAAGCTCTCGACGAGCTCTCGATCTTTGTAGTTGAAAGTTTCCTCTAAATGTTTGTGGATTTGAAGAGATCAAGGGGAGAAGCATGCGAATTTTCTGGCCTTCGGTTCTGGGAAGTGGCGGCTAGGGTTTAGGTTATTATTTTTTTTTTTTTTATTTGTGAGGGTTACAACTCCTTTTATAGAAAATCGAATGTAAACACTATTCATTCCGGAAATTCCGAACTCCGATTCACGCGCCGTAACCAGCGTTTCTAGGGTTTACCCCGCGTTCCAGACACAATGGAACAGGTTTTGGAAGCTAATTCGGACATCTGTGCGAGATATGGCTATAAACGTTCAATTTAAATTAAACCGATTTAAACGATTTTCTAGGCGTTTTAATTTGTACCGGACAAACGGTAAATCCAATTGAAACTGGTTTCGTCGAAATCCGAGACTGTTTGAAAAATGGCTATTTTAACTCGCCAAATTAATATTATAAATAATTCGATGCGTTTCGAGCTGCCACGATCAAACGATAACTCCGATTGCTACGAAAATTGAAATCCGGTAATAACTAACTATTATGGATCCAATGGAACTAGTTTCGTCCAATTCTGAGACTGTTCAAAAATTGACTATTTTCACTAGTCGATTTTAATATTAAAATATTCAATTTTCACAAATTAACTTTTAATTCGATTTTAAAAGTTCTAAAATATCATTCTAACTCCAATATGATAAAATAAAATTTTACAAATCATTTTCAATCATATTTAACTCAATTTTCAATTATTTCCATAATTTAACATATTAAATTATCGATTAAATTATTCAATTAAATCCAATTATTCAAAATAAAATTTATTCGACTTATAAATTCACTTACTAATATTTAAAATTAATTAAATATTCAAATTTTAATTAATTAAAATTCTGGGTCGTTACATAATCATCAAAGCCTATAGAAAGAACTTGAACTGCTTTCAATTTGGAGATCTGTTACTAACATTCACAGAGAATGATATAAGCCAATTATTAGCCGTTCCTACAGATGGTCAGCTAATCAAAACTTCTGGCTACATGAAAAAAGAAGGCAAAAGCAACGCTCAGTTTAGATCATTCATCAACAGACATTTTGAAGGAGAGACAAGTGTCAACAAAAAACAGAGAAATGGAGTTATTTACAACAATAAAAGGAACATCAAAAGAAGAAAAAGCAGATACAGCAAAGCTTTGGCAACTACATTTGGTTGCAACATTCTAAATATCAAATCCAAACTTAATAGTGTCTTGGAATATGATTCCATATTGTGTTTATGAAGACAAAAGGAGTTATCTTGGCCAAAAACAATTCACAGACATTTGATAAATCAATTTGAAAAATATATTGACACATCAAGGAAAATAAACGCTTGTGTTACACTGTTACTGGCATTAAATTTTTAATTAATTAGATATATTTCCTATTAATTAATAATTTATTCAAATACTTATTTTCTTTTTTGCAGTGGTGGATCTGTGAAAAGACACAAATTTTGAAATCTGCTGAATTGGAATACAACAACTCTTATCCCTTGGCTGGCAAATGGGATATATCAAAACTCAGGACGATAATGTTAATGACTATAAAGTACAACTCAGTTAAGTATAAAAGCAATATAATATTCAAAAAATTGATAAGTTACATTATAAAAACAGGTCGTACTCTATATCTTTGCAGACTTATCTACAACAATTAACAATAGTTGCAGATATATCAGCAGTTACTCAATATTTGAGCATTTTGGTGCAATTATTCACAACCGTTGCTAACTTATCTGCAATTATTATAAACAATCTACAGTTATAAATAGGAAAATTGCACACAGGGATACAAATATTTACAATAATTGAAGATATATCTACAATTTTCCATAATACTTGCATATTTTTCTTCCATTATTAAAAATATTTATGGAAATACATGCCAATCATAATTAAAATTATACACATTTCTGCAATTATTCACAAAACTTACATAATTATATTCAAATATTCTAAAGCTTCAATTTTGGTTCAATTATTTATTTCAAGATTAATAAGGAGAAGAACTAAAATTGCTGAAAGATGAAGTAGAAAAAAATGAAAAGTACGAAGCATTGTACATGAAAAGATAAGAAAAATACAAAGAAATAAGTAGAAAACTTGAATTGGACAACCGAAAACTTCAAGCTGAAAATACAGTGCTAAGAAAGCAACTAAGACAATATGTGGAAACATCATCATCCACACAATCTGAGAATGGGGAGCTACCAATACAAGAAATAATGGTAGCAAATTGAACTCCACAGATGAAAATGAAAATGAAGAAAACGAAGAAAACGAAGATAATGCAACCGAAGAGAATCCTTCATTTGGTAATACTTTGAATAATATATTGTTTTTCATCAAGAAGGCAAAAATTAAAAATATTTGATGATATCTACAAATATTCTTACTATATGAAAAATGCACTGTTAAAGAATAAATGCAGATATTATTGCAATAGTTATTAAAAAGTGAAGCATATTCTTCTTCTTTTTTCCATAATACCTTGCAACATATATATAAAATTCATAATTATTTCAAAAATACTAGATAGTTGAGTTGCAAACATATATTTCAGTTCAAAGGACAGAAGAAAAGGACAATCAAATTGATGTTCAAACTGAAGACAAAAGTATTGAAGATGAATGTCATCTTATGAAGAACAATAAAGATGAAGAAAAAGAAGAATAAACAGGAAAAGATGACGACAACGAGGGAAAAAGAAATTTCGAAGAAGAAAAAAGGATCCAAATGATAATGAAGAAACAAAAACAGTTGATGAAGATAAAGCAATTAAAGAAAATCCTTCATTTGGTAATACTTTGAATAATTATGGATTTTCAACAAGACTACAAAAATTAAACAAATTTGATGATATATCCACAAATATTCTTACTATATCAAAAATACGCTGTTGAAGAATAATTGCAGATATTAATGCAATAATTGTTAAAAAGTACAGCATATTCTTCATTTTTTTCATAATAATTCACAACATAACACATAACATTCATTATTATTTCAGAAACACTAAATATTTCAATTCAAAATATATCTTTCAGCTCAAACACTGAAGAAATAGCAAATCAAACTGATGCTGCATATGAAAACAAAAATATTGAACAAGAATGCGGAATTACGGAAGTTGAAAAAACCGAAGAGAATCAAATCACAAAAATGGTATTCCAAAAACCAATCATGAAATATTCGCCAACATTCGAATTAATTTCAGGTGAAAACATTCAAAATTTCCCATAGCTATAGGGCAGACAAATAGAAGATGAAACATCTAGTTCAGCACATAATAAAAACCGAAGAAAGTAAAGAGAAAACTTTGGAAATTGAAAAGCAAAAAAGGGTATAAATCGGCTGAAGAAGTGGATTTGCAAACTCAAAAGAAATCAAAAAAAGGAAAAACAGCAAGAAAAAACTACCAATAGTGGTTGAAGAATACAAATTTGAACCTAGATCAACTGAATTATCTACCACTGCAAAGATAAATGTTAGAAAAGTCTACCTGAAGAAAAAATAAAGCTGCTAGAAGACTTCTTTAATAACTCCGACCTTACGTAAAATGAAGTCCAAACTGTATATAATTCTTTAAATAGCCAAGTATACCATTAATTGTTGAAATAGAAGTAATTATTTAAATCTGCTACTAACATATCAGCAAATATTTAAAAAATGCAAACATTTAATAATATTCTTCATTATTTCACAGCAAAAGTGCATACCTAAAAGGAGATAATGACATCATTATAACAGAAACAACACTTGGTGAACTAATAATAGGAATATTCCTTGAAGGCCTGGTAAGACATTACTCAACAATTCCATTTATTTGCAAATTTATCAGCAACATTTCATTGGACTTGTTGTTTTATCTGCAAAATTCCATTTATTTGCAGATTTACCAGTAACATTTCGTTAGACTTATTATTTTTTCAGCAAAATTCCATTTATCTCCAACAATTACATTTATCTCCAACAATTACATTTATCTGCAGATTAGTCAGCAACATTTCATCAAACTTGTTGTTTTTTCAGCAAAATTCCATAAACATATTATAGTCTTTTATCAACAAATATATTATCACTATTTCCTTATAATAATTTTTGTAGATCATTGACTGGTATTCACATGAATTGTAAAAAGCTCATGTAGAAAATTTGTACTTTAAAGTTTATGTTGTTGTACGTCTTATAATCTTTTAGTGAAATGTTTTTTTAAATATTCAAAAATTCAATTTGTTAATATAGGCTACTACAGAAATTTCTACTGAGCAATTCAAAGAAGGTAACATAAGCCCTAATCGATGATGTAGTAGCTAAAATTTTTGCAAACTACAATAGAATGTTCTTCCCTATCCACCAAAAATCTCATTTTACACTCCTGGAGTTTATTAAAGAAGATACAATGTTGATTCATTATGATTTCATAAAAACGTGGCATGAAGGAGAACATCAGAAGGTAGTAAGAAAGCTGGTATGTAAATTGAAAAATGAATAAATCAAAGGAAAATAAACCGTTTAACAAATCTTTGTTCTTTACAGAGAGTTTCTGTCACAGCCTTACTAAAGAAATTGAAAAAAAAAGCATAAACCATCAAACCAAATCACTTTTGCTAATAGCCCACAACAATGTTCTGATTCTTAAGTACACCATAACAAAAAATGTACAATATTTCCATATCATCAAACATTTATTCTAACAATTTCATAATATTTTTCAATTGTTGATTGTGGCGTGTTTGTAATGAGCATTAAGAAAGAAAGAGGTGAAAGCAAACAAATCAATAATGATGACCCTCAATTCATATATGAAGCTATGGTTTACAAAGAGCTGAATTGGCACATCAAAATCTATCTTTCAAACCTTATAGTTGGAGCTTAGATGAAAGCTAGACACAAAAGTTTTTACCGTCTGAAGCAAATCAAAATATTTGATGTATCAAACTGTAATGCTTTCTCTAAGAATTCTGAAATGTATATACATATTTTGGTAAACTTATGTAGTTGGAAGAAAATATCGCCGGTTTAACATGATATTAGAGTTTACTATCAAAAAAATTATATACAAATTTCTAATAGTTGAATTCAGTTACCAGAATACTAAAGCGAATCACAGCTTAAAATATTTGCAGAAATGTCAGCAATAAAAGCATATATCTGCAGATATCTCCAAAGTATGTGATTATTCAAAATAGTTGCAGAAATCAATGCACTATAGACGTATAATTACAGATATTTCCATATGTAAGTAATTATATGAAACTCTCGCACCACATAATTGCAAAAATGTCGACACAAAAAACAAATAATTGCAGATACCTCTACATTTATTAACAACAATTGCACATACAGATGGATATACCATGTTTGTTTTATAGCAAAAAATGATACAAATTTCATCTTCATATAAAGAGAAATATTCACAAAACAGGTATAATTACTAAGCAAAAATTTAGAAAAACTGCAGAAATATGTGCAGTTAATTGTAATACTTGCAGAAAACACTATAATAATGATTAATAAAAGCATACCATGGTTGATACATTATAAACATTAAACATCCAACCTAAGTACATAGAAAATACCATTAAAATGAATAACAAAAACATAAAGTTAACTCCATACAGTATAACTTTTCAAAAGAAAAAAACTGCATGTGTTTCAGTAAGCAAGTCCTTTTATTATAACCCAACTTCGTGCATATACTACATCTAATGGTCTTTAAAATTTCACTAGTAGATTTTATCCTCTTAGATGATAATGGTCGACCAGGCATTCTTCTACCTTTAGGAGGTGCTACAACAACATCTTCAATCAAAACATCTACGTTTAAAAAGTTTATAACAAGATTGATTAGATGAGAATACGCCGATCTAAAATAAACAACTTTGAAATAATCTTAAATGTAATCATAAACATTCAACTTTTCACAACTCAATAAACATCTAACAGCATAAGCACAAGGAAAACCATATATTTTCCACAAGTTATAAGAATAAACTTGATTATTCAAGTCAACAGATTGACGAACGAGAGAATGAACTTCAAACATATGTTCACTTGATTTTATAACAAACCACGAAGCTCCTTCCAAACGAAGTCTTTTCAATCGATTTCATTGGACATACAACACTATTCCAACAATTAGCAAGTTCTCGACGATCAGAAATTAGCTTCATTAACTTAACTCTTATTTTATCCAAACAAGTAGTGATTGGTAAATGTCTTTCTTCCAAAATCCATTTATTGAAACTCTCTGAACAATTTGATGGGATTTCACCATAATGACAAAGAGGGAAAAAAACATTAGCAAACTTCTCAAAGGGAATTCTATTCAAAAAATTTGCCACAATAGAACCACCAGCATCTTTAAAATTCTTCAATGCGACATTGAAATCATCCAAATTAGAAGCATATGCAACAAGTCCAAACAAATCTATCAACCATTATTATTTTTGATTTGAAAAATTCATATTTTAAAGCAACTTTTAAATTATTGTTCAAATGATAAAAACATGAACCATGAACTGAATTTGGAAACACTTTGGGAATAGCTAATACCAGGATGACGATCAGAAATGAAAACAAAATTTCTACAATCATCTTTCAAAATCTTTAAGCTGTTCAAAATACCAAATCCAATTATTTTCATCTTCACCAGAGAAAACCGCAACTGCTATAGGAAAAAAACCTCATAAAACAACAAATATATAAATAACTGAACAAAATGCATAATTCTTTGCACTTATATTGAAGAAGTGTAGACAAAACTGCAATTATTACCATATGTTACTCCAGAACAATTTCTCGCTGTATCAAAAATATTGCGGGCTTTTCAGCAATTTTTATGTAAAATTGCTTCGGTTTTTACAATTTTTCCTCTTGGTAAGAGTTTTTTCCTTCTAAAATACTTATATTGCAACAATAAATAATAATTATTGCAGATATTGATGCAAGTATACATTAAACTATAAACAAACAACATACCTTCTTTGCCATTTTTACCAATAGCAGCCATCAAACAACCTTGAGCTCTACCCTTCATAAAAGTAGCATCAACAAATTTAAAGGCCAACAAAATTGAAATTATTTGGACAAGCTTCAAAACCAATAAAACCCTCTCAACTTGACGTGTATCAGGATTACACTCCAAAACTACTTTACTACCACGGTTAGTTTCGATGACAGCATCACAAAAAGACTTCAAATGGTAATAAGACATCATATCGCTTCCATGTAAATCTTCTAAAGCCAACCGCTTTCCACTTTAAGCACACTTAATACTTCAAAATGATATTATACTCTATTTGAAATAGATTAATAATGTTCTTTGTCTTCATTAACGAATTAGCTTGAATATGATCATAAACCAACAATTTAATCAATTTACTTGAAACAGGAGGATCATTTATATCATGAATTCCAGCACCGCAAGTATGTTCAGGTTGAAATCTCTTTATAACAAAATAGCCAGGAAGATTAAACTTGACAGAAGCATGAATCCTGAAAGTACATTTTGTTCGGGAGCAAACAGCCGTGAGTCTTTCCTTATCATCCTTAACCAAATCAAGCTTGTACCTAATCTTAGTACTATATAGCATCAAATTGAGCCTAAATTCAGTAACACCATCTGGAAATTATTGACCAACACCTATACAAACAGATTGATTGGAATTATTTCTCAATAACTGCATGAATTGAATATTAGAATCACCGGTACTAACAAATGAGGAATCATTACTACAAGAAATAGTATCTGACCTAATATTGGTTGCTGAAAAACTAGTAGGAACAACATCAACAAAAATAGCAAAGTAATCCTCATGGTTATGTGCAGTCAACAAAAAAATAGATTGAAGATCAGAATTAGGTTCAATATTCCTTCTCAATCCATCTCTAACGTAGTATAATTCAAATGACAATGAACTCAATTCAGTCCATTTACCACAAATAGCACTTCTCAACACAAGAACCAAACTATCAAAATGAAGACGTAACGAACAGTTATCTTATCCAACCTTCAACAACACAAGCACACCAACATCACCAGGAACACTGTAATTTAAAAAACAAATAGAATTACAATTACAAAAAAACCAGAATATATATGTTATTTGCCGATATGTAAGCAATAATTTTAAAAAATTACATATAAATCAGCATATATAAATAATACGCTAATATGTAAGCAATATTTTTTGTTGATATGTAAGCAATATATGTAAAAAAATGCTGATAAATCAGCAATACAAATCTGAGCTTAATCAAACTCATTGAAATACCAATATTATTTTTTGATATGTAAGCAATAACTGTAAAGAATTGCAGATAAATAAGCAACTATTAATAATTTGCATAGCATTTTCACCATACATGTTCAAATTAATTGCGGATAAATCTGCAAAATATTTACAATAATTCCAGACAAATCTGAACTTAATCAAAGCTAACATAATATAATCAAGCATTACCCTATGCACACGCATTAATTTTTCAGCTAAAATAAACAGGAGAATACTTGTAATTTCCATTTACTTTAAACACAGAAAAAACGAAATAAAATAACAACATTATCAAGCAATATCGCAATATCAATGGAAAACTTGGAAGAAGATAAAGCCATGAATCAGAACCAGAATTAACCAATATTTTACCTGGAAGAAGATAAAGCCATTGTAACGACCCCGACCTCTACGAGCAAGTAGATTACCAGAAATCACCAAAACTATTCTCAAGCTTCAATTAATTACATCCTGTAATTACCATCACTAATTACTTCACTTAAGTAATTACACTTTATAAATCTTCATTAAGTAATTATAATTAATCCCATCATCAAGTGATTATTTAAATTAATTAACCCAATTAATTAACTTAAACTAATTATATTAATTAATTAATTATGTAGAGTAATTAATTCCTCTAATTATTTCCATTAAGTAATTATACTTAAACAATTCCACTAATGATTATCCTTAATTAATTAATATAATTAATTATTAAAATTAATCACATTAATTAATTATTTAATAATCCCTAGTTAATGATCTTCAGTAACTATTATTAATTCTTTAATTACTTTCCTTAAGTAATTAAACTTAGATTAATCATTCTTAATTGCAAATTAATTAATCTTTAATAAATAATTAATCTCTAATTATTAATTAATTAAGTAATTAACTGTAATTTAATTAATCTTTAATTACTTGATTAATTAATTTCTAATCATTAATTAAAAATCTAATCTTACATAATTAATGATTCTTAATTACACATTAATTAATCCTTAATTAATTTACTTAAACCTTAATTTAAACCCTTAATTACTTAATTAGTTAATCCAACTCAATAATTAATTAAATTAATTAATTATTCTTTTAATTACCTTAATAATTTAATGAATCACAAATCATTAAATCTTAATTTATTTTAATATAAAACATTTCTTATTTATGACTAAATTGTCATTAATAACAACATTTGAAACATTTTACTTTTGAATTTACTTTTAAATTCCATTTCAAATTAAGATTCAAAATAAATACAAATTTAACTTTAACACAATTTAAAACCAATTTAAAAACCTTTTAGATCACATGTTAAAGAAATTCTTATCTTATAAAAGAAATTTTAAAAAGTTTAAACCAAATTCTTTTTAAATTCAAATCATTTTAAATACAGTTTAAACATTTTAAAGTTGTTAAAACATTTATATTTGATAAAACTCTATTTATTTCAAAACCAAGATACAAATTTAGATTTGAATCCATAATTAAAACTGATTTAAAACTTGGTTTAAGTCTTGCTTTAACTTTTAAATCGGTAATCTGCTTGCTCATAGAGGTCGGGGTTGTTACAGCCATGAATCCGAAATAATATCTCAAAACAATGACCGAACTAAATCAGAATCAAAAACTTGCAATTGAAATCACGACCACCATTAAAATAAGCTTGAGATGTAAACAAGGGTATTTATAGAATAAATTTAGCTGCAAATAAAAATAGGGATTGAAAATATAAGTTTGAAACGGAAGGAGTTTACGTGGACTAAGTTTAATTATAAGGACGTGGGCCTAATTTTCACTATTTTTTAAATTTAACCTTTGAATTTAAATTTTATTATAGTTTCAAAAACTTTTGAAAAATAACCCAATGCCCAATTTAAATTGGGCACTTTTTATTAGGGGCAACCTTTGGCTCGTGTGACTTTTTAGGCCAAACTGATAGCTAGGTAAGACAACGTACTTCATTACTCAAACCCAACCCTAAGCACTACCATTCTAGACAACCTACTAACTGAGTTGCAAGCTTAATCAGTTAACCCAAACATGACTAAGATTGCATAGATTATTGGGATCCGATACCATAGTTGAAACCAAGTCAGCCCATAGTGGAGTGAATAGGTAAATTTCAAAAAGAATCTTCCATTTGGATCTTATTGGGCCTACAAAGTCTAAGTTTATTTATATTTTATCTAAATTTATCTTACATAAAATCAATATTTTTATTTAATTTTATAAATAAAGTTTATTTATTATTAGGTTTTTATTATGTGATGCGTGTGTCATATACACATATGTGTGTACATGCCCATGCAACATAATAAGGTGTATATAGTTCGGCATGCTCGTGAATAGATGCTGAGATTTACACTGCAACAGACATGTTAGACTTTTTGAATACATGAGTGTTATCAATATTTTTTTTGTTTTCTTTTTTAGAATTAGATAAATTTTATTAGGGCATCTAAGCCCAACATCAGATTGGCCCAAGATAGCTGCATGCAAATACAATAAAGAAAAGGTTAGTATTCACTTTAACAAGTACAAAGAATATTTCATTCTCTCCCCTCTTTAAATCTACCCAAAAGACTATGGACAATCAACTTTCATGGCAGCCAGTCACTCATACTTGGGATATCTATCATTCCCCGCCTTAGATCCTTCACTCCAGACATGACTTCTTCTTGTCTCCTTTTCATGGTAAAGAACTTGTCTCTAATTCTTCTAATTACTATTTGCCTGTCCAAAATAGCTAACTTACTAACCTCGGTTGCGTTTCTTTTCTGATTTTGGAATATTCATCGATTGTGTTCCTTCCAAACGCTCCATACAACAATTGTCAGCCTGATTCCATACATATTGGTTTTCAGGTGTTTGTATTTCCTTCGACTAACTGGGTAAGTGATGATTTGATGAAGTTCATTTGTAGAAATTGCTACTTTGGTTGCATATTTACATGCTTCCAAAATTTCTTTTGAAAATTCCCAGTAAAAAAAGTGTCAATGATTTTCTTCCTATTTACCACACAAATAACACTACTTGTCTTCGATAATCTCCCATTTGTAAAGTCTGTCTCTAGTTGGGAGTATTCCTAATATGTTTTATTTGTTGTTAATGCCGTCTTAGGGTTATTCGATCTATCCCAAATGACTTTAGCCCAGCCAACCTTTTGATCCTTAAATCTGACCACCTCCTATGTTGTTCTTATTGTGAAATCTTCCCCCCGTACGTTTCCAAGTTTCCAAGTCCAAATATCACTTTTTCTTCCTGAATATGAAGGTATGTATTTAATTTTCATACAATGTTCACTAGTACAAGAAAATTTGTCACATTTCCACTACCTTCATGAATTAGGGTATTAACCGAGCTCTCTAGGAAGCCATATCCAGAGAATGTATCCCATCCCAGATAATCAACAAAAGATTTGCCTTCTAATCAGGGATCTCTCCATAAGTCAATTTCCATTCCTCTAGTAATTTCTCTAGTACAATTTACAACTAGTTTGTCCTTAACTCTTAAAATAGCCTTCCATGTTGCCGAAGCATTCTCATCTATAGCCATTTGCCAAAAAATCCCTTTGATATACCTCTGCCTCATCCATCTAGCCCATAGTCCTTGTGAGTTAATTACTCTCCATGCCTGCTTGATTGTAAAAGATTCTCGCATGTCTTAATTCTTCTTAACCCAACTCAACCCTCTTCTTTAGGTCTGCACAAATCCTGAAACTTGATTTTATGAAGGTCTCTCTTCCATATAAAATCCACACATACTCTCTCTATTTTCTCAATTGAGGCATCAGGAACTTAAAATGTTTGTAGCTAAAAATTAACCTTAGCCTGAATTACAATGTGCACCAATTCAATTCATCCTACAAAAGAAAGTAATCTTAAACTCCAACTCTGTAATCTCTCTCCGATTTTCATAATCAAAACCGCACATTCTTTATCTATGATTTTATTTGAGGAGAGAGGTACTCCCAAGTATTTAGCTAGTAATTGTCCTTCTTAAACCTTTAAAACCTCCAACACTTCGGTTTTATTCCAACAAAACTTGTTAAAATAGCACTTAGTTTTTGGCTCATTCATCTTGAGTCCCACAAACTTTTCCAGTTTCTGGAATATATCTATTACAGACTGGGTTGCCTCACAATTTGATTTTATATAAATGATCGGGTCGTCGGCATATAATAGATAGCTTACTCTAGGTTGGAAACTGTGTATAGCCTGGATATGCTTGTTGTGACACGGTAATTCCATTTAGAGCATAAAAATTTGCATTATAATTGGAAAAAGGTAAGGAGACAGGGGATCTCCTTGCCTTCCCTCTAGATTGCTACTAATAAATCCCTTAGGGATTCCATTCACAAAAATGGATAAGGTAGGAGTGGTAATACATAAATGCAACAAACTTCTCTAGGAACTCATACTGCTAAGCATATGTAGGATGAAATATCTATTAATCTTATTATGCGCTTTGTGGAGGTCATCTTTCATACACAAATTATATGCACCTTTCTTGTTAAAATGCCTTATTAATTCATGTGTCATAAGTGAGGTTTCAAAGATGCTTCTACCTTTGATAAACGCACTTTGGTAGTCAGCAATAGTGTCTGGTAAGATATTTTCATTCTATTGCAAATAATCTTACTTAGGATCCAATAGATTACGTTGCAGTATGCTATTGGTCTGTAATCTTCTATTCTGGAAGGCTTGTCAATTTTTTGGATAAGGCGGAAGAGGATTAATATCTTTCAGAATTTTACCTATCTGAAATGATTCTTGAATTGCTGACACAATGTTAACTTTCAGGTCATCCCAATGCAGTCGAAGAAGCCGAAGCCCATGCCGTCGGGTCCGGGACTAGCATCAATACAGATACTCTGAAAAACTTCCCCAAATTCGACCTTAGTCACAGCCCTGTTCAGCATTCTTCTACCTCGAGCGTTTATCAGCCACCTACAATGAACTCTAGGTAAGTTGGTCCCGCATTGTCCATCGTATAGTCCAGTGAAATAATTGATAGCACCCTCTTCAATTTTTGCAAAATCCACTAAAGCATTTTCATCCTGGTCGAAGGATTGTAAACTGTAGTTAGTGTTAGACATTTTGGTGAAAAAAAAATTTGTGCATTCATCTCCTTCAATAATCCATATCTCCTTTGCTTTTTGCTTTAGCTCTATAGCCTTGATTCTTATTACATCCTTTATTTTTCATTGTGCTTAATAGTACTATTTCCAATTGCCTTCATCTGTTGAGCCTAAATCTAAGTTTTAAAACTTCTTCGTTCTGTGATTCTAGTGCTTGATATTGTCATTGCCTTTGGGTCTACATTTATTCTACTTCTTAAGACTTAGTTTGATGCCTCTAATGGGTTGGACAAGGTTGTACATTGATTTCCTTCCACCTGCTCACACCCCTGAATGTTCACTGCTTCATTATACCCTTCATAAAATTGCCTATTATTTGCATATCGAAATGGATTGCTTTTTCCCTAATCGGTTCTCTCCTTTAGATTGATATGCAGTAGACCATGGTCACTAGTGGAGTTAGATAGAATGTTGAATTTAATATCAGTGAACTTATTTCACAATTTGAGTTGATGAACACTCTATCCAACGTACCTATGATTTTTTTGCACTCGCTACTTCTCCATGTGTATCGCAGGCCATTATGGACTGGTTTGGTTAACCCAACAGCAGCAAAAAAATTGTTAAACTCGGCCAACTGGACAACTTTTTATGTAAGTCCCCCTCTCTTATCTTCTGCCTCAAAAAGAACATTAAAATCACCCATGACAATCCAAGAATTAATGATACTTTTGGCACTACCTTTGATTTTATCCATAGCCCATTTCTCCGACTTGCTAGGTTACTAGCATAAACAAAAAATATAAAAAGGATTAGCCCCCTCCCCCCGTATTAGCTGCTTTAATAGATATTTTCTGAACATCCTTGCCTATTAGTTGCACCTTCCAAAGAGCTATGTTCCACATAATAAGAATGGTAACGACCCGTAAGTTTCGACAATTAAAAATAGTAAATTTAATAAGATTTTTGTAATTAAATGTTGAAGAAATTAAAATTTAAGATTTATATCTGAAATAATACTAAAATGAAATGCAACAATGTTAACTAAAGCTAATTATTAACAACTTGAATGGAATTCCAATTAATTGAAATAGTGTAAAGTTATACTTGGTTATAAAGTAAACATAGGAAAAAGAATGTAAATATTGAATTCATTAATGAAATAATATATTGTTAACGGAAATTGAATAAAATTAGTGTTATGAAAAAAATGGTAACATTTGTTTGTAAGTAATAAACTTACAAATGTAATTAAAGGCTAATGGTGACAATTATTATATATATATATATATATATATATATATATATATTACATATTTATTTGGTCTATTAAATTTAATTGGAAATAAATGGCAATTAATTCTCTTAATTAGTGCATTTAATGTAGATTTAATTGATAATGGTAAAAAGGTTGATTCTATACAATGTAATCAATGTAAATTTTTATCATGACCTTTGATTTGAATAAAAGGATGGAAATCAGTTTACTTAAATTTATTGGAATTGGAAATTTCAATAAGTAAATTTATTACAATCAATGAAATAAAAGGTTATGTAAATGAAAGGTAAAATGAAATGGTAAAATATTGATGTAATGGAAGATATAACAATGTTGACTATGTATTTAAGGTAATAATTGATTTAATAATAGAATGGAACCAAGGTAAATAAATTAATTGAGAATTAAATTATAATTAATGTGTGAAATTGACCAAAATTCAATAAAATGGAAACATAGTAGTTAATACAAATAAAGGATGGAAATTGAAGTATATTAATGTAATGAAATGTAAAAAAATGTTAACTATGTTATTAGATCATAAGTTTTGACCATAAATGAAATTCTAAAACAACAAACTACAATGAAGCAATGAAGTGGAAGGTTCTAGAGCGTATTAGAATATAATCTAATAGCAGGAACTGGAATAATAAATGTCAGTTTTAATGATGAGTTAAATAAAAATTGATTGATAGAGAAAAACATTTGTTTAGTATGTAATTTAATGTTTGTTGGATATTGTAACTTTATAAATGTGTTTGCATGACTATAAATAAGGATTACAATGTTCATGTACTTATTTAATTGATTTCATCAATTAGGGTATGTTTTGAAGTGGAAGATTAAAATTAATTGGAAATAAATTTATTGAAATCTTTCAATTGAAAAAGAAAAAAGAAACAAAGTGCAATTAATGTTTTCATTAGGAATGTACATTATTTAAAAATATAAGAATAGATTTAATATTGTATAAGTTGATCATTTTAGAATATAAGAGTGTTTACATTTATGAATTGCAAGTAACTAAAAGAATGTTTGAGGAAAATAAAATGAACGTTTCCATTTTGAATATAAATATAATGCTGTAAAAAGATAAAATTGAATTTTTAAAACAATATTTTACGGTAGTTAAATAGCAGGCATAGGTGGCATGGAAATGATTTTATTCCCAACCTTGAAATTTAAAATAAATTAAATATTTGAGTTCATAATTACGTGTCGAGAAAAATGTTGTTTTTAAATTTGAATTTTTAAATCATGGTTCATATTTTATTTTATGTTGCGGCGGTCCCCGTTATGTAAATTGGTGTGTTCAAATTTAGTTATGTTATGGTAGTTAAATATTTAATGAACGTCAAATTTAGTATATTTGGGGTTAACAAAATTAATTGAGTGAACAAATGTTTTGAAATTTGAATTCCAAAAGTTTGTTTATAGAGTAGAGTTGGTCCATTCATGATTCCGTTTCTAATTAATAATTGTCGCACTTTTTCATTGTTTCCTCATTTGTTCATTACTCATTTCCATTACATTGTCTAAAGCTTTTTCATTTCATGAACGTTGCCTACTTTTCATATTTTTAATTCTTTCCTTCACCTCTTTCAATACCTGCCCTTTTTTGAAGGTTGTTCATATTTTTACTTTATTTCAATTCCTACTTTGTTTATATTTAGCTTTATTAGCTTTTCACTAGTTTTAATCTTCATTCTTATAGCTTCATTTTATTTTTTTAAATCTCATCTTCTGTAACTTCATTTTTTGTCTATCTTCACCTTCCTCCTTCCCTTTTTTCATGTTTCTTCTTCAAATCTCATTTCTCACCTTTTTTCCAAAGCTTCCTTTTCCTCTTTTCTTCTTCTTATTCTTCAAATCTTCTTCTTCTTTTTCAAAACTTCCTTTTCTTTTTTTCATTTCTTCTTCTTTATTTTTTTTCTTTTTCAAACCTTCTCTTTTTCCATGTCTTTTTCTTCACATCCAGATCTATATAATCTTCTATCAAAAAAAGATTAAGATGGCAAGGAAACAAAAAAAATGAAAAAGTAGTTGTAGATCCAAATCTGGCTAGAAAAGGGAAAGCAAAAAGGTGAATGATTCAACCCACTCACGCAATACTAAAAAATTCTACTGCAAGTTAAATAAAATATATAATGTGATATATAATTTCTTTTATTGTTGTTTGTTGATTTAAGTTGACATTTGAATTGATATTGAATCCGAATCGACATTTAATTTTATATTGGAATTTAATTGATAGTTAAACCCTGATATTGATAACTATTATATGTTGAAATATATTGGTTGATTTGGATGTTGTTTGAAATGGATGCTTATCGGTTGATATATTGGATGTATGGTTGTTTATTTATTTTAATATGTCTCTGTTATCACCTTGTATATTATTGACATCATTTAAGTGGTCCTCTGAATCATTTTAGAATTGGATAATTAAGACATTTAAATTATGGGTTGAAATGATATACATCCATACGATTTCTTGAATTTAGATTATTTATTGAAACCGAATTATTTAAATAGTTTAAGTTTTAATTTAAACTTCGAATTTATTTTAAATAAAGTGGTTAAAATAGGTATTTTGATTTATTTGAAATCTGGTAAATTACTGCACTCACATTGTACACTTGATAGGAGATGAAAAATCTCATAACATCTCTGAAGCCATTGCACTCATATTTTTATTTGAGATTGATTTGAATTGCATAGGAATTTTTAGTTCTGATTCGAGTGTATTGTTTTTCATTATGTTCGGGTTAGCCTGAGCTTTTTCAGTGTATTGAAGACCATTTTATTTTCTGGAGGACGAAGACGAAGATTTAATATATTATTGCTATTTAATATTATTATTCCACTGCATATTGTGTTCCGCTGCATTATTTTTTTATTTTCTGATGTATTTATAACTCTGATTTGAATTGTAAAAGGATAATCAAATGTCATTTATAAAACAGCTTCATGAACTTTTTATTTGATTATTATATTTTGTCATTCCGCTGCAACATTCGATGTTTTGTCTTTCCTTCTTTTATATAATTTTCTTATTTACCCCATTAACAATTCTCCCTTTTAAATGGTTTGAATTAGACATGTGTGGTTTATTGTCGATTTAAATCGTCCAAAAAAGTGGGTTGTTACAAGAATTCTGCCTTTTTCACCCAAATCATTATTGTATAGAAACTCCCAATCATCACTATAGATTTAGTAAAGAATTTTAAATTATAGTCATTGAACTTATTCTCTAATATACCCATTATAGAAGGTTGATAACATCTTCTAAGATTATAGAGGTCTAATTTGCGGGTATCATTGTGTAGATCTATAACATTTCAACTTATGATTGACATTTAGATTTGAGAGATCGACTCATCAATTTGCTAGGAGAGTCCTCTTGCACACTAGATGCCTTGCTTGAAATTGTTGTGGAAACAAGCTGATTCTCATACTTATGATTAATTATGGTGTATAACATTGTCGATATGTCATTCTTCCTCTTTTTCTTCAGATGAACTATGTAATTCAATGTTTATATTACTTAAATCTTCTACTGTTTCAGATAGCTTCTCTAGTTCCTCTGTAGCATGGTGTTGGGGTAAAGAATCCTCCTAGATCCATCAGATGGCTCAGCTTGCTTTGTCTTGTTACCCACTGTGACGACCCGAAATTTTTAAGCAATTTGAATCGGAATATTAAATCGATTTTAAATATTCAATATAATAATTTTAACTTGAATTACAAATATCGTCATTTATTTGATACTTAAATAATAGAATTTAATAATTAGAAGTGGAGTAAAGTATTGAATCTAGAATTTTAAGCCTGTTAAAAATAATTTGAAGACTTGTAAAATTTATATTGATAACATGGAAAATAATCGAAGTTGTAAAATTGTATTTAACAATGATTTATTCGGTCTGAAATTTTAACAAATCAATGCCATCGGTGCATTCTTAAACACGTTTTCTTTTGAAATATTTACAACCGTTCTTAAGGCCATATCATAATCAAACAAGTCTTCCACTAGAAGATTCAGTAAAAAATAAAAATAAAAATATATATATAATATGGCTTCGTTCGTAAGCTATCGCTAATCCTCTCGTTAAAAAAAAAAAAAGATGGGGTCCGAGCCCTTTTCATTTCGTATCAATCTCGTATATAAAAAAAAAAGAGGGGAAACGAAAATGGCCAACACTCCTCTTCTATTCGAATCAGTAAAAACAAACGATTTCCCTCTTTCATCAATGGCCGAGCAAATCATTGTTTCCCCCCTTTTTTTCTTTTACTCGAACAAACCCTAGTTCGATTCGAGCCTAAGCGGAATCACTCGAGAGTATGAATTTAGGGTAGCGTTCGTGCCAAAACCCTAGTAGCTTGGATAACTCGGTTGGGTTGGGGGTCTCGTGAGTCGCGCACGCGCGTGGTAGGGAGGGAGGTCGCGATCGATTCTAGGTGAGGGCGCGACGTGTGGTGGGCTGCTCGTGGGAACGCTAGTTCGTGAAGGGGGTTAGGGTTCCAGCGTGGCGGCGGGACGGCGGCGGCTTTGGGCTGCAGCTGTGAGGTAGTTTCAATAAGATACCTGATATTGTTTGTTTGTTTAAAACATACATATTTTCTTATTCATCACCTGTATCTCAGGTTCGTATTCTATTTCATCACCGGTTTGTTTAAACATATATATTTTCTTATTCAATAAAATAACTAATATTTTCTTATTCATATCAGAGCTGTGAGGTAGTTTCAATAGGATATTTTCTTATTAAGTTTAATTAATAGTTAAGTGAATACTAATATTGTTTGTTTCAATAAGCTAAAGTTGAAACTACCTCACAGTCTATTCAATAAGATAATACTTCACATCAAAATTAGTTTGATTTGTAAAAGAAAGTTTGATTTGAAAAATCAAAATTTCCAGGATTTCTATAAATCAGTTTTAAACCAAACCATATTGTTAATTTAATTCACTAAATGGGAAGTTTATTGTTCGATAGTTCAAATATTAATAAAATTCTGTAATAATTATACAAGGTCGGAAATCATGGAAAATCAAGTCAGGTTGGATGGACAGCAAATTAAATGAGTAAAGGTGAGTTAATCTCACTCAGTTTAAATTAAATTTAAATGATAAAATTTAAATAATTGTTTGAATGGCTGAATTGGTTGATGTGATATAGTACGATATTTTGGAACTGGCATATTATATTGTGCTAACATTTGTGGATGCAGGGAAAACAGGTTGGAGGGATCCAACTGGACCCTTCACATTTATTTAAATTATTCAATATTCTCCGTTGTGATTATTTGATATCCTATGATGAGTTATATTGGAATATTGAATATTATGGTTTGATTGGATATTTGGGTATAATGAATTACCAAAATATATGAATTGGATTGTTGAAAAGAAATTAAAAGGAAGTAAATTTGTAAGCGAAATAATTATAGAAAGTTTGAATAAATTAAGAATGAATTGAAAAGAAATAGAAGTAATATGAAATAATAATAAATAACTTCGAGTATGAAGAGAAATGGAATTTTGAATAAAATGAAATTGATGAATTGTAAACTTAAGTTATATCAATTAAGGAAATTAAGAACTATTTTAAAATTCAAAGTTTCAAATTTATTTAAAAGAATAAAGAAGTAAATAAGTAAATCTAAAAATTGGAATTTTTAGTTAAAATATTTTTAAAATCATAATCAAGAAATGAGATCTGAAATTAACAGATTTTGAATAAAAAAGGAATAAATTGGAAATTAATTTGGGGAATTGATTTAAGTGATTTAAGTTGGGATTTTCTCTGGATAACCAAATACATTTTTTTTAAGTAAATTTTTAAATAAATTTAAAGGTTTTAAAGTTGTTGTAAAAAGCTAGTTTTGGCTAATATTGTAGGATCGATTTCACCCTAGAGGGGGGGTGAATATGGTGATAGTGTAAATTATAAAAATTAATCGCGGAAGCTTTATCAAATAATTTAAATTCAGATCACAGAATAACAGCACAGATATAGCAGAATATAAATAACAGAACAACACAGAATTTACCCAGCTTCGGCAAAACCCTGCCTACGTGCTGCCCCTAAGGTTTCTACTAGAAATTAGATAGTCCCTCGCTTACACACGTAAACTCGCTATACCCGCTATTGACTAATCTAACTCTACGCTCAAAACCCTGACCACAACTCAATCACCGAGTTGTGAATTCCCAAACTACACAACGTAGTTTGTCCCCTAGTCACACGACTAGAAAATTAAAAAAACGGTTTAAAAGAAAAATACAATTTAAAAACAATTTAAAATTAAAATAACCCTAATTTAAAATAAAACCCTTATTATATTTTAAAACCCCTTTTTAACATAACAAGGCCGGCCCCCTTTACTATCTGTTAGCCCGTTCCTTTATCTCCTTGTGAAAAATGGCGGCCGTTCTTCTCTTTCGTTCCTCTCAGTTCTGAATTTAGGGCTTCGTCCCTGATTACCAAATTAGGGTTTGTTCAAATTGAAGTCGCCGCTTGATACAGATAGTTGTAGGCTTCGTTTCTCTTCTATTAGCTCACGGCTCTTCGATTTGGATCGAATTCGAATGTGATTTTCTGGTATGTGTTTTATTCCTTTTGCTCTACTGATTTTGGCTTTCTCGAACTCGATACTTTATGCCGATGATGATATTGGGTATTTATAGGATTCGAAATCCTAGAATTGCGTTCGTATATGTTGATTTGAATTTGTCAAATTCTTCATCTCGGCCACTTTATTATTCTTGAACGATTGAGATTGATTCTGACTTGTTCAATATGAATATGCTTTCGGTGATTTATTTCGTGATGACCACGGTGTTGATTATTGACTTGGTAAAAAACGCGGCTTTGATACTTTGTAAACTTTCCATTCTTGTTTTGCATATTTTAACAACTTGTCGCAGTGTTGGTTCGACTCTGGTCATTTTGTATTTCTGTATATTGCTGCAGTCTTCATTTCCTTGTATTGTCTAGTACAGTTGATTTGGATTCATATGGTGTTGAGCATTGGATTTTTGAAACTTTGAGTTGTAGTCTTCTGTCTTCATGTAGCTTGGTACATTCCTGTAGCACATCTATGTCGTAGCCTGGACTGGTGCATACTGTGGTTTGTATATGTGTAGTTTTATTGCCAGTTGCCTCTAGTTTTGTTGATCTTGCCTTGTATCACAACCTACTGCATATTCCTCCTGTAGCATGCTTGTTTGTATTTACTTGGTGCATTGCTGTCATGTTGGTTCAAATTGCACTTGGTCTTTGTTGCATGCTTTGTACTTCATTTGAGGTTGTCTCCACCTTCTGGTATGCTGCAGCTTGGTCTTTGTTTTGATTCATTTCGTGATGATGTTGATTTCATGTTGCTATTGCATTATGTTGGTCTGACTCGAATTTGATATTTGAGCTTCAGTAGTTTCTGGTTGGTCACTTGATTCACCTGTGCACATTGCTGCTTGGTTCTCTGACCTTGTTGCTTCATTGCTTACTGTCATTTGTTTCTTCGCTTGTGCATATTGTACTCGATACTGTTGCATTGTTTTCTGGTCATTTGCACTTGCAGTTAAGAACATTTGCATCTGGTCTCATTACTGTGTTGCATTCTTTGATGGTTCATTGGTGTTTGTACACTTTTGTTGCAGTGGTTCCATATCTCTGGTGCACTATGCCGTAGCCTTGGTCTTTGTTACATTTGCAGTTTCACTTGTATACTTAAGTCAGTGCTGTCTTTGATGTTGTACTTTGGTCTATTGGGCTGCATACATGTTGTAGCTGTACTGTCTTGAGCTCGACATTGTTGTTTACTTGTTTTGATGCATTCACATGCTGCCATACTTGTTCATGCTGCTGGACTTGATGCAGTTTGATTGTTTTGTAGTTGTTGATGTTCTTTGTAGTTTGTATCTGCATTTTGCATTGGCCATGCTTTGGTCATTGAAGCATGTTGTCACTTGTTGACTGCATGTTCATCATTTCATATTGAACTGTTTCTTGTCATGTTCACTTGTGTTGAATCCAGTTTCAAAACTCGGATTTGACCTTGTGCTCGTGTCGTATTTTTGAATTTATTGCACCTGAGTTGAACCTGTCCGTATATTTGTGTTTGACCTTGTGCTCACCTGTCCCTGTAGCATTATCAAGTGTATATATCGGCGTGCATGACCTTGTGGCATATACAGTAATACACTGTGTATGTCACAAGTTGTTCGTGTATGATGAATTCAAATTTAAATTATGACGAACAAACCAAATAACTGAGGCAAATCATATTTTCAAAAATTATCTTCTATTTTTGAATTGCAAAAATATTTCTTTTTCAATTTTACTGCGTTAGTTTATATTTTTGCAGATTGCTCAGATGCTGGATTCAAAAACTGGAATGCAGTTGAAGATAAATCGAGTGTGAGTGATATGTAGTGAGGTGATGATATGTAAAATAGTGATGTAATTGAATTTGTAACAAAGTTGTATAGTGAATAGTGAGAGCTTTGAATTTGTATACTATTCAAAATTGTAATAAATATTTGTTTGAATAAAATATTCGTTTGAATTCAAATTTCGTGTTATTTATTTTATTCAGCAAATATTTATTTAATCTGTGAAAAATAAAATAGTATATTATCAAATACATTTAAACGAATGTATATATGTTTATTGTCATCAAACAAAAATCATATAAGCGCATATTCAACAAATATTTAAATTCTAAAGTAAGTATTTTCTCAAATCTATTATAGTAGTAATTATTTAAAGAGTGACTTAGTATTTTGTTTTCAAAAGTAAAAACCTGGTATTATATTTTATAAAGTAACCTTATTTTCTCATATAGTATGTATTTTTAACAAATTATTTAAGTAGTTCTATCCTAAATGTTTTAAAATATATTTCAAGGTAAAGTGTTTTAATTTATTTTAAAATCTAGTTTGTGCTTGGTGACTTCAGAGAAGATATAAAATATTTGGGAAAGTTTATTCTGAAAGGAAGATGGTTTTAAAACCGTTTTCAAAGGATTGAAAATAAAAATATATCTTTGAGGATATTTTGAGATAAATAAATAATTTGTGAAATTATTTATTGGTTGATGGTTGTTTGTGAATATTAATTGATAGTTAAATAACCGACTATCAATATTGGACAAATGCGTTGATCGTTTCGAAGAGACCGGGATCGAGATTTATTTCTCGAAAACCACTTCGATCCGGTTTGTACGTTTCGTGTAAACGATTTTGGATTCGAAGATGGAGCAGTGAAGAGCAAGGGCTAGTCGCTACTAATCCTGAGGATATTTCCAAAATGGATGTAGTAGGAATAGTGCCTTCGGTTCCGTTCGAACCCGGGACGGACTTGTATGGATGAATGCTTGCGAAAACATCGTCAGGTGGACGATGGGCATTCTAAGTGAAACGTTCTTAAAAGGTAACGCTTAACCTCAAGCCTCATCAACAGGGAATGACTGAAAATCAGGGGATATGCAGCAAGGTTAGGTGGGTCATGCCCAAGCAGGACAAGATATTTCCCCTGTCTAGATGTCCCTTTTTATATATTTCGGCTTAGTGGGTGGTTGGTCGCGCCAACCACGGGGTTTATCTTGTTCGAGACTGTTCAGTAAGGAATGGTTCCGGCCTTGTGTTGCAGGGGATGAAGGGAGTAGTCCTCGGTACGGTGATCTAGGCCCCGTACTGTGACAGGTGGTACCCCAGTGCCTAGTCATTGTTGGAAATCCATTCTCCCTACGAGCCTTGTACGAGTTTTGTTTGTATTACCCACTTCGGTGGCTAGTAGCTGGAATTTAATGAATGTAACAATTTCGGCTATTTTATAAGTATTTGTAAATAGACCCTATTATAATATCAGAGGATTTCTATAAAAAGTGTTTTAGCTATCGTAAGGTAAAAACCCGACATGTTTATTTGTGGCGTGGTCTTACGAGATGCTTTTGTTTTCAAAGGATTTTTGAAACTTTAGTAATCAATTGGGTGTGATTTTCTCACGCTGGTTTTCCAGACTGACTCGGGTGTTATTTAACTGTAATGCTCGGGTCAGACCGAGTATTATAGGATACAGGATATGATGCTGTGGAGCTCAGGAGACGAGCTGGATGACGATATGTATTCTCGTACTTGTATATATATATTTCCGCTGTGTTGAGTTGTTGTGTACCCACTGTATGTTATTGATGAGAGCTGTGACTGGTGTACTCTGATGATGTAATATATGTAAACGGATATATTTGATTTGAGTAAAGATTATTTATTCTCTATTATATTTTATTCCGCTGCGATGGTTAGATTCTAATGTTGTTTTGTTTTCTCTTCTTCTACCTCTTCTTCTTAAACCCAAATGGTTCGTATTTTTGTACAATTTGAGTTGATTGTTGTAGAATAGTGTTAACTCAAGGGGTACAGATTTGCGGGCTGTTTCACTTGGTATCAGAGCTTTGGGTTGGTGATAACCTTGGCTCTGGTGGGAATTACTCATTTAAATTAGAGTCTATGGTACTCTATAATGAGTTTGAGCGTATTAATAAATATGAGCGCGTATTTGTTAGTGAATATAAATTGTTTTAATATTGCTTTGATTGGTTTATTGAGTGGCATATGAACCTTCGTCGGCACAGTCCATACAACTGCATCGAAGGGGTTTCTAAACACTTGAATAGAACAATTGACACGATATTGTTTTAAATATGGGTGAATGAAATAATTCTACCCAAAAACATATTTTGATATAAAGGATAGTTTTTGAAAACTATTTAGCTAATATATGGTTGCTTGAATGTTAGAAAGAATAATGTTAAAGCATTATCATTGTTAAGTGAGAATTTGACTAGAAATGGAAATGTAACTAAAATTTAAGGAAACAAATTCATTATAAAATGAAATTTATAAATATGAAATATAAATGTAAACTATAAATTGATATATAATCAAATGGAGATTTGTATAAGTATAAACTATACAAATACATTATAGTTAAAATTTGAATTAAAATAGAATTTGAAAACTATAAAACCCCAGAGGTTTTGGAAATATTTTGAAGATAAATAGTAATACTATTGTTTTTGGGTTATTTCTAAGGGAAAAATTGTTTCAAATAAATTTTGGAAAGAGAGATAGCATTGAATTCACTTCAGTAACTGGAAAATAATTTCGGTGATGACTGCAGCATCATCGATGTTCATTTTCGAGTTTCTAAGTGATGAATTGCTACCAAAGTAATTTGTTCAGGAAAACCTGTTTATTTTTGAAATTTCAAAGGAAATTTGTTGGGAATAAAAACCAGGACTGGTTTGGCCTTTGAGAAATGCGATTTGTGATGTTGGAGATTTTAAATGGTTTGAAACTAAAAGCCGGGTGTTTTAAAAATCCTAGAGGGATAGGTGGTAAGCTTATAAATTGAGATAATTTTTAAATCAGGAAGGAAATATAAGCTTTGGATAATGGAATATAAATTTAAAGTGAAAAGGTAAAAATGAAATTTACTTGGATTGGAAAATAAAATTTAACTGGATTGAAATTAATTAATTAAATAAAATTGAGTTAAGATACAATTGAATTGGAATAAGAATTCAATTGAATTATTGAATGAAATTAGATTCTTACCTGAATAAATGGAAAATAAGTTGGATAAGAATTGGGTTAAAATAGATAAATCAGAATAACTTATAGGAGAATTAAAAATCCATAAAAGGATTAAAATGCATGAAGAAAATATGCTTGGGTTATAAAGAAGCATAAGGCTTGAGTTAAAATAAAAGAATAACATATTCAAGCCTATAATGGATGGAATTGTGTAAATAATAAGTTGTGGCTTATAAATTTTGAAAGTGAAATAGAAAATCCAAAATAAATATTGTTTGATGTTTTGGATAATGAAAGGAAAATCCAAATTTGTATTATTAAATAAATTGAACCAAGAAAATTAAATAAAGTGATGTTTGGAATTAAAAATCAAGTGTTGGATTATAAATAAGGGAAGAACTAATTAGATAATAAATTAGTTAATGAAATTGAATTGTGAGTTTATGATAAAGTTTGGAAATAAACTCAATTTTTAAATTAAATTGGATTCAATTTGTTGATGAAGTGGAAGTAATTGTGAATGAAATTGCAATGTAAGTTAATAAAATTGGATGGTAAATTAAAAAGTGAATGGTGAAATCAGAACTTGAGTTATTATTTAAAATTAGACTTGAAGTGTAAACAAAGTAAATATATTTATGGAAGTATAGAATAAAAATGAAATGGATTAAAATAGTGATGGAACGAATTACAAATAAAATCCATATAAGTGAAAGTAAATTGGAAACGGCCTTGTAATAAGTTGAATGAGTGAATCTGGAAAGTTAAATTTTATAATAACCAATCAAATGAGATTGCAGATTTAAAAAAAAAAAAAAAAGAGAGAGAGATTTACTTGAGAGAGGGTTTACTTGAAAATGAAAATGAGCTTAAGTATAAAATTTGAATAAATTGAAGTAAATTGACTTAAGCTAAATAGATGAGGAGTTGATTGGAAATCAAATTGAGCAAAGTTTAATAATATTGGATTGGTTTTAAATCAAGTAAAAATAAGTTTTAATTGTAATAAAATTCGGTGAGTTGTCGATAATTTTCAAAGGAATGAAATTCTTAAATAAGAAATTGTAAATCATTTAACTTGGAGTCAATGAGAAAAATAGAATGGTTTTAAATGAAATGCAAATGAATAGATCATGAATATAATTGAAATGGTTATTGTATGAAATAACCTGGATTGTTTTCGAGCTAAACAAAATAGTTTGGAATAAACAAATACGGAATGGTTTTAAATATAAATGAATGGATGTGAATGAATTAAAATAAGAAGGAAAATTTAATTGGTAATGAAGATGTACCTAAATTGTTAATGGTTTTGAATGAACTAATTTTGGTTAATAAAATTGAAATGCAATGAAACTGAGAATATATGGATTGTGGATAAATTTAAAAATGGAATAGAATTAAGCGTAAGTTGAGTTGGAGTCAATTTAAATTGATTTTTTTTACTTAAGTGCTTATTTATTCACATAAATCTCGTCAAATTGCATAGAATAAATTGTCATTGGATGTAAATGGAAGTAATTAAAATTCTATGAGTTGGTGGAAGTAAAATAAATTGATTTTGAAAGCAATTGAATTAAATATAGGTTCAATTTGCTTAAGAATAAATTAAAAGTAAGCAATTGAGTTCTAAACCATTCAAATTGATGGAGTTGTATACGAATGAATCGAAAACCATCCAAATTGAGTGAAAATGGTTATAAATAAATTGGAACAGTTGAATTAGCATGGGAACTATATAAATTGCTTACAGAAAAATGTTTGGTATCTGTTTCTTTTAGAATTCATATGTTTTAACTATTATAAATAAGTGAAATATAGTTAAACTGCATATATTTGGCACTTATATGTTTAAATTGAGTAAGTACAGGTACCTGAAAGCCGTATGGCTGGATTTGGGTTGGGCTATTTGCTAAAAATAATCAGCCGCTTCCTTAAAATGCTAAATAAGGTACGCCTACGCAATTCAAATAGGAAATATGAACTGTTTTTGGTTTTTCCGACCGTGTGGGTCGATGTATATATATTTATCTCTTTTGTCAAATTGCAAAAGCTCCTCCGTACAAAGGGGACTCTGCCAAAAAATTTCAGAAATTTTGGGAGTTAGAAATTTTTTGAAAATTTTGGAAAATTTTGTTAACAACAAAACTATTTAGAATTGGAAACTAAAATAAGTTAGTAAATGAAACTAAGTTATAAATGAAGGATAAATTTTAAAAAATTCAAGTTGAAAATAAATGAAATACATATGTAATGTGGAAATCGATTTGAATAGAAATAAGTATAAACTAAAAGAGGTAAAGAGAGATAAAGATAAGAAACATATAAAATGTATATACTAACTTAAGAGAGGAATGGTAAATTCTAGATTGGAAATTGATATTACAAATATAATCTAAGATAATATTGAAATAAATAGATATTGACATTTTATAAGAAAGTCGATAAAATATTTTGGGATATTGTGATTGGATATTAGTGCTAAGCAGGATATGCAGGTATTATAAAAGGAAAAAGGAAATTGGATTTGATTTCAAGAGATAAATTTGAATTGCCCGACAAAAGGTACGCATTTAAATTTGGTATGGAATTTGATTGGGATTTGGATTTGGATTGAGCCACTTGTCTTTTTGTTTTCTTATTGGATTTGGGAGGCCGTAGAGCCATTTTGTAGTAGTACCGAGCTAGCCGCGCAAAGGAGACGCTGGCGAAATTTTTCGGAAATTTAGAGAGTTAGAAAAATTTTGAGAAAATTTTGGTAAATCAAAACTGGTTTTAAGAATAAAACTTGAATGATTGAGCGAATAGGATGGTTGGTTGGATATTGAATTGTTGGGTTTTGAGAAAAAGTAAGGGGTATTGAACCATTCTTCCTAACTAGTAATTTCGGGGACGAAATTCTTTTAAGGGGAGAGGAATGTGACGACCCGAAATTTTTAAGCAATTTGAATCGGAATATTAAATCGATTTTAAATATTCAATATAATAATTTTAACTTGAATTACAAATATCGCTATTTATTTGATACTTAAACAATCGAATTTAATAATTAGAAGTGGAGTAAAGTATTGAATCTAGAATTTTAAGCCTGTTAAAAATAATTTGAAGGCTTGTAAAATTTATATTGATAACATGGAAAATAATCGAAGTTGTAAAATTGTATTTAACAATGATTTGTTCGGTCTGAAATTTTAACAAATCAATGCCATCGGTGCATTCTTAAACACGTTTTCTTTTGAAATATTTACAACCGTTCTTAAGGCCATATCATAATCAAACAAGTCTTCCACTAGAAGATTCAGTAAAAAATAAAAATAAAAATATATATATAATATGGCTTCGTTCGTAAGCTATCGCTAATCCTCTCGTTAAAAAAAAAAGATGGGGTCCGAGCCCTTTTCATTTCGTATCAATCTCGTATATAAAAAAAAGAGAGAGGGGAAACGAAAATGGCCAACACTCCTCTTCTATTCGAATCGGTAAAAACAAACGATTTCCCTCTTTCATCAATGGCCGAGCAAATCATTGTTTCCCCCCTTTTTTTTCTTTTACTCGAACAAACCCTAGTTCGATTCGAGCCTAAGCGGAATCACTCGTGAGTATGAATTTAGGGTAGCGTTCGTGCCAAAACCCTAGTAGCTTGGTTAACTCAGTTGGGTTGGGGGTCTCGTGAGTCGCGCACGCGCGTGGTAGGGAGGGAGGTCGCGATCGATTCTAGGTGAGGGCGCGACGTGTGGTGGGCTGCTCGTGGGAACGCTAGTTCGTGAAGGGGGTTAGGGTTCCAGCGTGGCGGCGGGACGGCGGCGGCTTTGGGCTGCAGCTGTGAGGTAGTTTCAATAAGATACCTGATATTGTTTGTTTGTTTAAAACATACATATTTTCTTATTCATCACCTGTATCTCAGGTTCGTATTCTATTTCATCACCGGTTTGTTTAAACATATATATTTTCTTATTCAATAAAATAACTAATATTTTCTTATTCATATCAGAGCTGTGAGGTAGTTTCAATAGGATATTTTCTTATTAAGTTTAATTAATAGTTAAGTGAATACTAATATTGTTTGTTTCAATAAGCTAAAGTTGAAACTACCTCACAGTCTATTCAATAAGATAATACTTCACATCAAAATTAGTTTGATTTGTAAAAGAAAGTTTGATTTGAAAAATCAAAATTTCCAGGATTTCTATAAATCAGTTTTAAACAAAACCATATTGTTAATTTAATTCACTAAATGGGAAGTTTATTGTTCGATAGTTCAAATATTAATAAAATTCTGTAATAATTATACAAGGTCGGAAATCATGGAAAATCAAGTCAGGTTGGATGGACAGCAAATTAAATGAGTAAAGGTGAGTTAATCTCACTCAGTTTAAATTAAATTTAAATGATAAAATTTAAATAATTGTTTGAATGGCTGAATTGGTTGATGTGATATAGTACGATATTTTGGAACTGGCATATTATATTGTGCTAACATTTGTGGATGCAGGAAAAACAGGTTGGAGGGATCCAACTGGACCCCTCACATTTATTTAAATTATTCAATATTCTCCGTTGTGATTATTTGATATCCTATGATGAGTTGTATTGGAATATTGAATATTATGGTTTGATTGGATATTTGGGTATAATGAATTACCAAAATATATGAATTGGATTGTTGAAAAGAAATTAAAAGGAAGTAAATTTGTAAGCGAAATAATTATAGAAAGTTTGAATAAATTAAGAATGAATTGAAAAGAAATAGAAGTAATATGAAATAATAATAAATAACTTCGAGTATGAAGAGAAATGGAATTTTGAATAAAATGAAATTGATGAATTGTAAACTTAAGTTATATCAATTAAGGAAATTAAGAACTATTTTAAAATTCAAAGTTTCAAATTTATTTAAAAGAATAAAGAAGTAAATAAGTAAATCTAAAAATTGGAATTTTTAGTTAAAATATTTTAAAATCATAATCAAGAAATGAGATCTGAAATTAACAGATTTTGAATAAAAAGGGAATAAATTGGAAATTAATTTGGGGAATTGATTTAAGTGATTTAAGTTGGGATTTTCTCTGGATAACCAAATACATTTTTTTTAAGTAAATTTTTAAATAAATTTAAAGGTTTTAAAGTTGTTGTAAAAAGCTAGTTTTGGCTAATATTTAAATTCTAAAGTAAGTATTTTCTCAAATCTATTATAGTAGTAATTATTTAAAGAGTGACTTAGTATTTTGTTTTCAAAAGTAAAAACCTGGTATTATATTTTATAAAGTAACCTTATTTTCTCATATAGTATGTATTTTTAACAAATTATTTAAGTAGTTTTATCCTAAATGTTTTAAAATATATTTCAAGGTAAAGTGTTTTAATTTATTTTAAAATCTAGTTTGTGCTTGTGACTTCAGAGAAGATATAAAATATTTGGGAAAGTTTATTCTGAAAGGAAGATGGTTTTAAAACCGTTTTCAAAGGATTGAAAATAGAAATATATCTTTGAGGATATTTTGAGATAAATAAATAATTTGTGAAATTATTTATTGGTTGATGGTTGTTTGTGAATATTAATTGATAGTTAAATAACCGACTATCAATATTGGACAAATGCGTTGATCGTTTCGAAGAGACCGGGATCGAGATTTATTTCTCGAAAACCACTTCGATCCGGTTTGTACGTTTCGTGTAAACGATTTTGGATTCGAAGATGGAGCAGTGAAGAGCAAGGGCTAGTCGCTACTAATCCTGAGGATATTTCCAAAATGGATGTAGTAGGAATAGTGCCTTCGATTCCGTTCGAACCCGGGACGGACTTGTATGGATGAATGCTTGCGAAAACATCGTCAGGTGGACGATAGGCATTCTAAGTGAAACGTTCTTAAAAGGTAACGCTTAACCTCAAGCCTCATCAACAGGGAATGACTGAAAATCAGGGGATATGCAGCAAGGTTAGGTGGGTCATGCCCAAGCAGGACAAGATATTTCCCCTGTCTAGATGTCCCTTTTTATATATTTCGGCTTAGTGGGTGGTTGGTCGCGCCAACCACGGGGTTTATCTTGTTCGGGACTGTTCAGTAAGGAATGGTTCCGGCCTTGTGTTGCAGGGGATGAAGGGAGTAGTCCTCGGTACGGTGATCTAGGCCCCGTACTGTGACAGGTGGTACCCCAGTGCCTAGTCATTGTTGGAAATCCATTCTCCCTACGAGCCTTGTACGAGTTTTGTTTGTATTACCCACTTCGGTGGCTAGTAGCTGGAATTTAATGAATGTAACAATTTCGGCTATTTTATAAGTATTTGTAAATAGACCCTATTATAATATCAGAGGATTTCTATAAAAAGTGTTTTAGCTATCGTAAGGTAAAAACCCGACATGTTTATTTGTGGCGTGGTCTTACGAGATGCTTTTGTTTTCAAAGGATTTTTGAAACTTTAGTAATCAATTGGGTGTGATTTTCTCACGCTGGTTTTCCAGACTGACTCGGGTGTTATTTAACTTTAATGCTCGGGTCAGACCGAGTATTATAGGATACAGGATATGATGCTGTGGAGCTCAGGAGACGAGCTGGATGACGATATGTATTCTCGTACTTGTATATATATATTTCCGCTGTGTTGAGTTGTTGTGTACCCACCGTATGTTATTGATGAGAGCTGTGACTGGTGTACTCTGATGATGTAATATATGTAAACGGATATATTTGATTTGAGTAAAGATTATTTATTCTCTATTATATTTTATTCCGCTGCGATGGTTAGATTCTAATGTTGTTTTGTTTTCTCTTCTTCTACCTCTTCTTCTTAAACCCAAATGGTTCGTATTTCTGTACAATTTGAGTTGATTGTTGTAGAATAGTGTTAACTCAAGGGGTACGGATTTGCGGGCTGTTTCACCCACACTATCCCCAGGGACTTCAGGGTCCCCCACCACCCTTTTACCCTTAGGATCCTCAAGGTTTGTGTCATGATGTATATACGTGGATGATTGTGTATTTTTTATAGCAAGGATTGTCCCATCGGCTTCACTTGCTGAACTTCAAATTTTGTCTTGACTTTCCTATTCTATGTATACATTGTTGGTAGTGCTGCTTTCTTCCTTCTTTATCCATACTTGTTTTACTGGTTTGATTATAGTTTCACATTGTCCATCACTATTTCCAAAATGTTGACAGTGCTTACAAATAGGGGGTACATATTCATATTTTATGTCATGCACATACACATTTCCTTGCCTATCTTTGGCTCTCGCTTGTTTTTTAAGATCATCCTTAGCCTTGACATCAATCAATACTCTAGCATACTTTAGCCTTTTCACCTATTTGGTGTAGACATCCATTGCCACGGGGGTCCCTATTAGACGGGTCAGTTTGCTAATCCCTCTCGCATTCCATAGTGTGAGATCCAAGTTCATCATTCTCACCCAACAAAATAGGATGTGATTCCAACATATCCTTCTTAAGCCTGAGGTTAGGTTCCCACTATTTGATAAAGATTAATTTATTTTTCATGAACCATGGTCCCCCCGCTAGAACTTTGTGACAATCCTCTTCATTTGCAAATTTTATAAGATAAAAACCATTCTCCCTAGAAAATACATCCCAACTACCTTTAGGTTCCATTCTCGCTTGATATACGCATTAACATGAATATAATGCAGTCGTTTACCAGACAAATAGATATAAATTGAATGTTTCCATATACTTTTTGCATCAATAAATACTAAATCATCCAGATCTACGAATGTACCTTTGTCATCATCCACACCTTCAAAATTTTGAACCCCACCATTAATAATTGTGTTCCCTACTAAAACAGCTGCCCATGTGCGTATACCAAGTATAAATTGATGAGTTTTCTCTACTTTTAATTGTTTGTAAATCTTGTTTGAGAATCATACTTCACTGGCTTTGGCTTTGTTAGCTTGAACCTTAGAATATTGTTTCTTTTTCCCACTCACCTCGGTTCATCTGGATGATTTGCCGTTATTTTCTGCATTGTGATTCGCCTTAGCTTTTTAGGATTGATCACCATTAGCCGACATATTCAAAGAAATTCTTGTCAATACACACACACATATAATTTTATAAATTATGAAAATAATAACTATAACATGCAAAAAAAATTAAAATGATATATGTATGTATGTATGTATGTATATGTGTATGTATACATACATATATATATATATATATACATCAAATTAACATTATTTTAATATATTAAATTAATTTAAACATTCATGTGTTTAAAATAATTTCAGATTTAATATAATAAATTAATATAAAATATATATATATATGCATGAAATATTTCAAAACTATAAAGTGACATATACATATAATATGTGTATGTGTGTGTAAAAATTACATTAAATAATGTTTTAATTGTTTTATATAATTATATGTAACATAAATAAAACATATATATATATAATAAAATATTAAATATATATTAAAACATAAATTTGAGAATATGCTTTTGGTTTTACAATGATTTAAATTTACATCGGTTCTCTTCGTCAAAACTATAACATTAGGACATATGGAATTTGGTAGTCATCAAAATTCCATCATATATTCAACTTTATAATCCAAACACAAATCCTCTATCCAATAGTAACGATTATTATTAACTGAAGTACTCCGGCCACATATTTTAACTTTGAGTTGACTTCAACCGACCGTGATATTGACCTCATCAAACCGAGAAGACGAATTCTTTCTTGAATAGTGTTTCAATTTCAATACTTCTACTCGACCCAACTATAGTCATTCGATAAACGTTGTGCCGTGATTTAACTGTAATCAAAGCGGAGCTTTCATGTTTGATATCAACAGTATTCTCAAGTTACGAGAACTATGTAAATTTGTCACATCTATATTTCCTATTTGACCTTAGTCATATTGACCAAGAGAAAATATTGAGTGAGTCATTTCATAGTAATCCAACAACTATCAGTATGTAATTCCTTGGTGCCCTAAGAGGCATGAGTAATACAATATCCAACATTTGGTGAGTGTTACATAATCCAGTCTCACCGAATGCATCAATATTCGTCTCGATACATCTTGACTATGAATATTTAAAACGATGTGTTTATTATATTACAATAAAATACTTATGATTACAATTATTTATAATTACTATCATAAACACATCTTTTATGGATTTTCTGTTAAATATACTTACATTAAATGATTAATTAATTATAACATATTATAAGAAGCATACAACAAAAAGAAAATGCCTTTTATTACGAACAAGAATTGATTATAAAGTTAGTATAATAAATTGTAGAATTGCCATTAGGTCATACCCCTTACTCTTTTAGCCTCCACTTAGCATGAAAACATATCTTAATGTACTTTAATGGTCGGTGACATCACTAGCATAATCACTATCTATTTAAGCCATTTGTTCAGTTCCACATCCTGTATATAGTCGAAAATAAAAAAACAATTACATGCGCACATATATATGTATATATGTATGTGTATATAATGATTTTATTATAGCACATAAAATATATATCTGTGTGTGTGTGTGTGTGTATATGTATGTATGCATGTATTACGTTATATATATTTATACCTAAATATATATTTATTGTTAAATATATAAAAATTTATAAAATATTTTAGTGGCCGTATAAAAAAATTATTATTTGTTTCATGGACACCTATGATAATATATATTAAATACTAAATACTACACACACACACACACACACATCACACATAGGCACCTTATTGACCAAAGGACGAAACAGTCAATTTTTCCTATAAATCCCTAGAATATGGTATACGTCTGTATTGTTGTGATGTTCATACCGTGAATGAACTCATTGAAACATAATATTAAAATAAACTAAAAAATAATTCTTAATTAAATTATTAATAAATTATTTCAAATATTAATAATAAATAAATATTTTAATAAAATTAAAATACCTTAAAATCTCTTTTATTAACAACATACTAAATTTGGTTTAGTGTAAACAAAATATTATTTACATAAGCACAAAATAAAGATCTTCTGCAATTTTACAAAAGGTAATTTTTTTTGAGATTAACTCTTTTATCCCTATTGCCAATGCATTCGATCTAACGTAAACGACATTACAACGTAATGTCGTAAGTATTGAGTTCTAATTCATTCATTTTAAAGACACCTCTTTTAAGTTATTAGTTCTTTTAATCAAATTTAAAAGGTTATTATGTTAATTACCAACCGTTAAAATAATGGTTGTTACACACAGATATATATGTGTGTGTCTATGTATATATCACCTAGACCTCTATATAATATTATATGTACATATCATATTACATTACTTAGTATATTGATTCTCATAATTATTAATAGATCTAATTAATATTGAAATACAAAAATAAAATATTGAGTATAATTTTGAAATTAAATCGAAAATATATTAAATATGGTTTTAAATCGAAATTTTATTCACAATAACGTAAATGACCTTATCTAACTTTAAAAAAGTCACTCTTTTGAAATTCACACTTTTACTCCATTGCATACAACACCTGATACAATAGAAAGCCATACCCAACTATAAACTCGAACCTCCACTGCAACAAATATAACTTATTACAACATCTAAATTTGTAATACGTATTTTGTAACTTTTTACAAATGTACTCTTAGGAAAAGTTGTAACATGATTGGCGCCTTTTACAATGTTTTTTTGATGTTGCAAAAAAGGTTGTGATAAACTTGACTACAACTATTTTTAGATGTTGTAATAGAACGAACTACGACTACTTTTTATGTTGTGAAATGCTATTATACAACAATTTTTTTATATTCGCTTTTTGAATATATTTAATTCATTTCTAAATCACATATTATAGAATATATTTTTTATCCACGATAATATTACAATGAAATACATTTTTTTCATTTGCTTTATTTTGAACCACTTAACTAAAGATCTAACCTCAGAAAAGGAAAAGAAAAAAATCAAATGAGTGTGAACAAAAGAGATACACATTGTTTAAAAAATTATTTTCTTTGTGTTGTTTTTATTTCGAAAGATTTGCTATACGCATAATGATAGATTAATCACTTCACATTAATTAATCAGATGTTAATAAAAAAAATACAAGATAATAACATACTTTAAATAGCTGCTCAATACATGTAGAAAGAAGCATAACACCGTAAGACGAAGATGAAAACATCCAATGCTTCTGCAATAACTTATGCAATGTTGGATCCATTACAGACAACCTGATAATCATAGGTATGTTCGTAACCCAAATAGTATTGTCCTTCTACACACTTCTTTCTAATCGCTTATTATCTCATGGCTTCTCCATCCCTTATCATCATGGTATACTGGTCATTTCCAATTTGCTCGTTACCCAACCTTAGATCGGTAAACTAGATGCAAATAGGTGCACAATTTCATATCCATCCCTAAAGAAAAAAATTAAAGATAAAAGTAAGCAAAATACCAAAATTATAATCACAATCTAAGGCATAAGATAATATACATTCCACTCTAAGGCATAAGATAATGTACATTCCCTCAAGATGCCATACATACTCAAAGATCCAAACATTTGGTTCTTATAATATTTGTTTTTCCTGCTTTAAGGAAGTTCAATAAAGACAAATAGATCTATGGTACTCAAATCAAAAATCTTAATGAGTGCATAATAACTGTCTTACACAAAGAAAGCATGTGTATGTCAAGGTATTCCATAGTTTTCCCAATAATTCGCCATTAAAGCTCCACCAAAATACATGAACCATCATATACGAGCAAAACAGTTTCAGTAATTGTCTGCAATTTATGATCATAGGTAGACAAGTATATTACTTTCAAATTTAAAATTCATTGTGGGAACTTAACTTAGTCGCCAACTTAAAGTGTACATGTTAGTAGTTAAACAATACTCAAATTCACAAATCTATAAGTTAGAAATTCAAATAACAAACGGTGGACATAGTTGCAATGTAAGTATACCCTCTTTCTAAATTTGAAAGCAAATAAACTAGACACACCTTTCTCTCTAAATCATAGTCATCATGCAACAATTTAGATTATAGTCCCATTTAGGCTAGTATTAAACTTCAAAATGATATTTTAGAGATTATACAAAAATATTTGGGTGCCACCGCGTTTACCTATAATTTTAGATGTGGTTGCAATCAATCGAACTACTAAATTATGATTAAGGTCTGGTTTTGATAAAATTAATAATAGAAAAACCAATTCATAAACATACTTAAAGATTCAAACGCAAATAGCACAACAACTTCAAAACAGTCTCAACGCTCAAAACACAAACCTACGGTAAAATCAAATAACGAAAAAGGCATAACAAACCAGCATCGCCACTACCTATCAAATAACCAATCCTACAACCAAGCACCCGAAAAGGCATCAAGCAACACCACTAACCTCGATGGTTCTGGATCTCAGAGAACTTGAATGCAATGTGGGAGGTTTGGCAATCGAGAACGGGCATGTACCCGTTGTCGATCTGACTCAGATTGTTCATAACGACGGCATGGGAGGTGTAGCTGGTTGCCTCCTTGGCAGGGTCATCCTTTGAGTTGGAGGCAACGTACCCTCTCTTAAGGTCCTTTGCAATAACGTTCTTGACGTTGAAGCCTACATCGTCATATGTTATAGGTGGAACAAGCTTTACTAATTTTTGTGTAAATTAGGGATCGTGTGGAAGTTTGAGTTTTTGAAACGGTGGGGAGTCTGAAGGAAAAGAATAGAGGCGGAAATTGGATTTAGATGAGATCAAATTTTGTCAAATTTTGTCATTAAGATGAGATTAACGGGATTAGAGAATTTTATTCCAAATTTGGGGCGATCGATATAGGGCAATAAGTAAGGCTTCATAAGGTTGCACACTAAGTTTCAGATCATTTGGTGTTCATACGGTCAAGATATGGGCATTCAAAGCGAAGATCGGTGGTGAGTTCTGAGCTTATGGATCGGTGGTTAGGGATCGGTATTGATCACTGATTTTTGTCCTAAACATTGTGTGATCAATATAGGATGACAAGGAAGGCCTCTTAAGACTACATTTCAAATTTTAATTCGTTTGGAGTTTGTATGCTCGACTTATGGGAAAAAGAAAGTGAGATCGGTGTTGATGGATTAGCGGTAATTTGCTTGAAGTCCAACCCGAGGAAATTTGTCATTTGCTTCGAGTCACACACAGTTCGCTTGGAGTCGTAGAAATTTGAAGTGGTGGGTCGGTGAATGGTAATTGGAGTTATTTGCATGTTTCTTAGGGTCGGTACCGAACAATGGGGTATGGTTCGATGATGAATGGTGCTTGGAGTCATCTTCATGTTGCTTGGAATCATAAGGGGTTTGCTTGTTGTCAGAAGGAGAAAAGTGAGTTAAGTTAGGGATCAGACCAATCCTTGGGCGTGCTTTTGGCATTTTCTAAAATTACCTAGGGATGACTTTGGGCCAAGGTTTGCTTTAAGCCAAAACTAGGAATTCTTGGGCTCTGCTTTGGACCAAAACCTAGAAAATTCCGAGTTGAGTTTTTCGACGACTTTTTCGATGTTTTTCGAAAACAACGACTCGTAAACCGATGATGATGATTCCATGATATGGAGCGAATGCTTTGATGATGGATAACATTGCTTTGAGATATAGACGTGAAGACTATAGGTCAGAAAGAGGAAACTGCTAGATGATGGCTATGGGAAACTTGGTGGCATTCAACGTGACGTTGGTAGTAAAAATTCATCTCGACCGCGGTGACTTCATAATGTGAGTCATGAGATCAGTTTCAGGATGTGCTCTGTTATAGACATTGTGTGCAAAGGGTTCATTAGCACTCGAAGGTTCATAGGGTACTTGTAGAGAGGGGTATACGATAGGAATGTGGTGGTTCCTGGAGCACAGTGGCTCTTTATTCTAGATAAGCGATGTGTATACCTAGACTGATATGGTGGTGAGTCCATTTTCCTGGTCGATTGAGTGGCATGGATTTGAGCACCGAGGAACCAGGATGTTGAGTGATCCATGACGATGGCTTGCCGTTCGAATGATTTTATATAATTATTGCACTGAGTGAGTGAATGTGAGGATGGATGATGTATGCTATGATTGTTTGATTGCTTATCGCCCTAGGATGTCACTTGATGTCGATATTTATGACGTACATATCTTGACACCCTTAGTGCCTTGATGTCTAGTACACCCATAATGAATATCATAGAGTATCATATTTCTTTTTTTTGTGCTAACTCTACGGATGCAGGGACAAATCAGGTATAGATTTCCATATTATTTGTCCTAGTATTAACTTTATAGTATTTGAGATTTCTATAGCTCACACCGCACTGTTGTCTGACTTGAGATTTTATGCTTTGCTTCCTATTACTTTGGGTGCTCTTAAATGAGTAAATTAGGGATATCAACTCTTTTGAGCACGTAGCGCTGGACAGATGGCGAGTAGGAAGTTATTCTCTCGTATTATTTTATGTACTCATTTTGTACACCGCTGCATAGCTCTATAGAGCATGCTAGTGCCTTATTTTACTTAGAGACGGTTGTTTATGAGTTATTATTTGATGCATAACTCTATTTATTACACTACACAGTGTATGGATCAATTATCTGATTTTGTGATTCATCCAGTTATTTACAGTCTCGACTGTTTTGTATTTGAGATGATTATTATAATATTTTGTTTGATGCGCTATGAGATATTGTCAGGTTCCATGTTTCTTAGTACTTTACGAACCCTTAACTACCATCCTACATCAACTGAGCACCTCTACAGTGTACTATTCGGATATATTAGGAGCCGATGGTGTAGGGTGGTCGTCACATTTAGTATTGAGCTTAGGTTGCATTGTTTAGTCTAAGGGATACCATGATCCAGTAGAGATAGGGTAGGAGTTCTAACCCTAGACTGGATCAAGAGTGTGTGTGTGTATATACGAGAGCGTGTACTTGTTATATATTTTGGTTTTAAAAACTATATAATAGTATATAGTGTATAAGTCGCATTGCATATATGAGTACCATTGGTGCAGCTTTCCCCTATGAGAGACTAGTCATTCTAATTATAGGTCATAAGAAGGGACAGGCACGCTGGAAACTCTACACCATAATCTAAGAAGGGAAGGGCCACCGGTATAGCAAATGACCCGAAACTGCGGGCGACATTCATTCATATGATGGTGAGCATGATTCGAGCAACCCAAAGAGGAGCTACAGGTGCAATGGATAGTGGTTGTTAACAAGAAATTTTGTTAACACCTTAAAGAATGACCAACCCCTTCGAAACCCCTTTTGAATGAGACGATAAGCACTGTATATCTTCAAAAGGTGTTCCTTCTAAGATATTAACTATTGAAAAAAAATCCTTGTCGACGTTCGAAGCAAAGTTTAAGAAACAACTCATTCAAAACCCTCTTTGAATGGGTTGAGATGGTCAATGCATCTTTAAAGGAGGATCCCTTTTGAAAGCATAGGTTCTACGGTCATGGTGAAGGCTTCTTCGAAAGGGGTTATATGTTTTAGAGTATCCAAGTGCCTTTTAAAGTAGTCCTCCCAGTTGATATAACTTCGATAATCATATAGCGAGTCCCTCCGAAAACACTTCGATCGAGTTGAGAGGATCATTATTCTCTCAAAGGGACTTGATGTACAATCTACATAAAAAATAAGATTGAAACTCAATTTGCAATGGAATCTTATCATGGATAAATGATATAAATTCAATTGACTTGTCAATATTGGATTATCATCATCACATCAATTTAATATTTCATGTCATGAAACGTGATGATAATATGATTCGAAATCAAAATATCCAAGTTGAATCCATAGCATTGCATAAGTCAAATAAGGGTTAAGAAAATAAGTGGGTATCATGTGCAATTGGTCATTAGTTGAGCTAATGGCCGAAATGATCTTCCCCATATTCGACATCGATATTGGATCCATGCATCCACTCCTTTTTATTTATCTAAATTGGATTACAAGTAAGAGAATTTTCCCCAAATTGATCTAAGGTTACACAAATTTGGTTTTGCTATGAAGTAAGAAAGAAATTTCAGAGATTCCAAAATTTGCTCTACATCTTGGAACCCTAGGGTTGTATTTGTATATGCGGGTTGGCCCCTTCCGCTCCCATCCTTTCAAACCAGTCAAAAGGTCTCTCTCTGAAGCTTTCACACCCATCCTTTGGCCTTTTTTCTTCTGCTCTTATAGCTTTGAGGGAAAATATCTAATATCTTATTATGCGTAAAAAAGTCCTTTCACCTCCATTAAATGTACATTAACAACAGATGTTGTTCCAACATTCCTCGATACTACTTTCATGTACTTCTGGAACCTTTCGACACCTTTGAAAGGTATTCCTCTTTTAGTAACAAAAGGGACAAGGTTCCCTATCACGTTATTTGGGATGCTAGCGGAAGCACTCCCAACTACTTCTTCTCCTTCGAAACCTCTCCTTAGTCTCTTTGGTATGATGCTAATCATGATGAGTGATTACATGAGTGAGTGAAGAAGTGCTTTCGAATGGTTTCAAAAGGACTAGTAGGCGACGAGAGGATCATTGCGAAAGGTCAAATAGTCTCATATGAAGTTTTCTTTATGCTTGCGAAAGGGTCCAACTGTTTGGAAAGGCTTATTTTTGCTTTAGAAAGGTACATTTGGTAAACTGTCCTTATGTGGAAGATTAACAATGGAGAACTAACCATTGTGAAGGGTTTGATTCTTCTGTCTAAGCATGTTATTTGAAACCTTCAAAAGGTGCTTCAAACTCATATAAGACTCCAACATGTATACTGAATCAATTGGTCGAAAGGATTAACTAGGGTGGAACGATAGCCTTGCCTCCCTTTCAACACTTTTGAAAGCTCTTATTTCACTCAATACTTGTTGGTGCATCAGTTGCATGCGAGACTAATCTAACTTCCTAGAAAGCAACTTTAGCACCTTAAACCCTTCTTTTCAATTCTTGTGAAGCTTTTCAACACTTTTATGGCCTTCTTTTATTGCTTTGTTCTTAAGTGAGTTTTATTCTTTAGGACAAAAATCTAATAACTTTCCTTTTCCTATATTCAATCCGAAATGACCGTATTCCCCCGCAAAGTATAAATTAGGTAACTTTCTTTATTGTTAGTTCAAAATTTATGTAAAAATATATTCAGCGACTTGCCCGTAATATGATTGAAGACAATATTAGCATTTTTAACAATAGAAATCCTAAATTCTAGATCCCAAATAATAGAGATAAATAGACCATCATCTGCAGTTAACAAGTGATCAGAAATCCACAGTTATGAATGATTGAAGATAAAAATTCTTGTTTGGAAAACGCAATAGAACTCTAAACATCCAACTTTAGTAATAATGAATGAAGTCCAGAAATTAAACCATTATTATACTAATATATAAGATCGGGCATATAGTTTAGATATGACATCAATAATTGAAGTTCAGAACCTTCTTCTAGTGATAACAGTTGTCTGGTAATAAAAGTCCAGAAATTATCGTCTAAAAATAAATCATAGAAAACCAGGAATCCATATTTAGGGATAAATAATGGAATTTATCAATCCTCTTTCGAAAGTAATTGATAGAAAACTAGGAACAATCATTTAATAATAAAATTCCAAGGATCATTATCTAGGAATAAGTTATAGATAGCTAAGAATCCTCTTTTGGGAATGAATAATATGGGTCTAGAAATCCTTATTTGGAAATAACTGAATATCCAAAACCCAGATTTAGGTATTAGTAACGTAGTCGCAGGAAGTAATAGAAGATCAGAAGTTCATAATAGAGGTCTTAATAATAGAGATCCTGAAGCCCAGAGTCAGGTACTAATGTCACGAAATCAATGGTAAGAGACCCGAAACCCAGAGTTAGGTATAAGTGAAAACCCGAAATCAATAGTAAGAGACCCGAAACCCAGATTCGGGTATTAATAAATGAAGTCCAGAAATTCTCTTTTGTAATTCAGTCGAAGGTTGTAGATCTTTATTTGAGCCCTTTATTTTGCACCACTCTTTGGGTTTTGATTCTCTTGAAATGTGTCATCTTTTAGGCTCCTTATAGTGTCGTTGTTTGGTGCACCGCTTTGTTAGGAAATCAAATCTACGGTTTCGATGACAACAACTATACACTGGAAATTGAATATGCGTATATATTTCTATATACAGGTACTTGCTAGCGTAACATCACTAGAAATACAAGAACAAGGCTCAAAGAACGTTATAAGAGACTATAAGTCGATAGGATCAAAGAAGCAACAGAAAAGATGCACAAAACAGACATGCATAAGTTTCATACGTCTGGGTGCACAAGATAGACGTCTGAAAAAGTCCTCTGGAACAACCAACAGACTAAACCAGACGTCTGGTAGTAGCACTTAGACGTCTGAAAATCTACTATATACAAAAAATATATAGTATCAGATGTCTGATACCAATACCAAACGTCTGATTTTGAACTCGGATTTTAAATTCAAACTTCAACTGCCACATTCGAATAGGCATCTCTGCTTCTCTTCGCTGCAACTCTTCATCATCAACAGAAGCAACTGTAGAGCACTTGTTAATGGATGCAACTACTCGAGGAACCTCTCTACAACTATATATATTATCAAGAATCAAGATAAAAAATCACCTTACTTACTTATGCCCTATAATTACACACTCTATCATATATTCTTGATTTCTAGCAATCTATACTTGTATTTCACTCTTCCAAATATTCAGATCTTCATACAAAATACTCTCTAGATATATATTGGAAGCATTTGTGCTAATTAGTCAATATCCGTGTTATAGAACACACATTTGACAAGAACAATTTATTATAATCAAGCCTATTCCTCTGGGCGAAGCGAGGGTGTTTGATAGTTGAAGTTCGAAGGGGAGCTTCAGAACTGAGCGTAGGACGGGAGGTCCGAACCAGTATGAAATCCTAGTGTGCTTATTCTACATTTACCTAGATTATTATTGTTTTAGTTGCATCATATATTTTGTCACATATACTTGCATATACACTACACGATCCACTCTGTAGACTTACACTTGGTATCAGAGCAATGTTTAATCGAAGTACAGTAACACTTTTTTGAATCACTTTAATATGGAAAGTATTTTTCAAGAATTTCAATCCATAGCACAACCACCACTTTTAAATGGTTCTAACCATGCATATTGGTCAACACGTATGAGAATTTTTTTGGAAGCTAATGGATTACAAATTTGGTCAGCCACTCCAAATAAATATGAAGCAACTGACACTGCTATGAACACATGGAATGATGCATAAAAAACTGCAGCTTCTAATAATGCCAAAGCCATGAATGTTTTATTCTGTTCGTTAGATAAGAATGAATTTTCACGTGTCATGTTATGTAACACTGCATATGATATTTCGCATACCTTACAAGTTACACACGAAGGTACAAACAAAGTTAAACAAACTAAGGTTTCAATTTTACAAAATCAATTTTCATCATTTAAAATGAAACAAAAAAGAATCTATAGTAGATATGTACTCTAGATTCCAAACCATTCAACACGATTTAATGGCACTTGGAGTCAAATTCATAAGTTTTGACTTAGTATCTAGAATACTCAATTCTTTAACTCTAGAGTGGGAAAGAAAAGAATTTGCTATCGAAGAAGCTAATGATCTTTCAACACTCTTAGTTGAAGAATTGATAGGAAATTTAATGTCCTATGAAGCTAATTTGCAGGCACGAAAAGAACAAAATTTGGAAAAGAAGAACATAGCATTCCCAGCAACAAATGAAGACTCCGACTTAGACGAAGAAGAAATTGTATTTATTGCCAAAAACTACAACAAATTCAAGAAGTTTAGGAGAATGACTAGATTTTAGAAAGGAGGAAAATCAAGCTCAACAAATCAAACGTCAATCAAATGCTATGAATGTGACCAATTTGGACAAATGAAGAAAGACTGTCCCAAGCTGAACAATGATAAAAAGAAGAACAAATTTGAACTCAAAACGAAGAAAAAATTCAACAATGATATTGTGCATTCTCTAATATCCTTGGGAAAGGAATTTTAGAAAGAATATCAAGTCAGAAAAATCTTAAATTCTCTTTCTCCATAATGGGATCAAAAGACACTTGCGATCGAAGAGGCAAATGACATCAGTACCTTAAAGATAGAAGAATTAGTTGTAAATCTAATGTCGTTTGAAGTCCAAATGATTGGGAGAAGAGAAAGCAAAGCATATGAAAACAAATCAATGGCATTCAATGCATTGACCGATGGATCAGACTCAAACAGCAATAATGATGAAGAGATAGCCTTTATGACCAAGAATTTTTGAAAATTCCTAAATACAGAAAGATGAACAATCTCAAAAGAAACAACTATAAGAACCCTAGAAATCAAAATGTAGTGCCAAACAATATCAAATGTTTCAACTGTGACGAACCAGGCCATATCAAAAGGACTATCAGTATCCAGATAGGAAAAATCTTCATATAAACAATGATTCCGTAAAGAAACGAAATCGTGCATTTACTGCTACTCTAGATGACTCAGACTCGTCCTTAAGCGATGATGATCAAAAGACAGATAATTCAAATATGTGCTTCACAACAGTTCACGACTTTGACGAATTCAGAGAAACGGACTCAGAAAAAAGTACACATTTACAATACAATTGGTTGAAATTGCATGCTTAGATTTGGATGCTTGATTGATTGATATTGAATTAGTGTGTTGTTTGAATTTTAATTTTTTTTTTTTACTATTATTTTATTTTTATTTTAATAGTATTATAATATTTTATAGAATATACTATAATTTCATAATTATTCCAAATATATATATATATACATTAAAAATAATAAGTATATATATATATATTAGAATACTCAGGAAAAATAAATCATAGAAATTCAAAGACACAAGTCGACATGGTCCCCACCATGATGTCGACATGGTCCCCACCATGATGTCGACATGGGTATAGAATTTGAAATTCAAAATTTGAATTCAAATGGTTGAATTTCCCTCCACCTTTTCACTTCATTCAATTCTCTGAAAAGGAATCTTTTGACCAGAGAACATGTCCTATGAGAACCTGTTTATTCACTATCTTTTATCACATCTTTTCACTCTCATTTTCAAATTCAAACTCTCTCTACAAAACTTCAAGCTCTCTACTCTCTACTCTAATAGCTTCTTCAAGCAACCCCTCTACCATGAGAATTTCCAGAAAGATAAAAGAGCAACTCTTCACTGATCCGGAGGCTATAAAAGCAAACATCAATTATGCTAACTATGGAAAAGTCCATACCAAAAAGTTTGCTATATTTCAAGATTTCTCTTCTTATGAAATTGATCCTCTTTTTGCAAACAATCAAATTATTTGTCTTATTGATGCTTCTTAAAATGATTTCGTTTGTTATCCAAATCTTGTTAAAATTTTCTATGCAAATTTAAACCGTGGATTTTATATTGGAAATGATGATGAAATTTGGAGTAGTGTCAAAGGCACTAGAATTGTTTTGAATTTTGATCTTTTGGGTACCATTCTCAATTGCAAGAGTACGGGAATGGATCTTTCTAGTTTTAATATTGATGAAAATGACCGTGAGACATTTCATCACATTTTCGAAGGAAATGATGATTTTGAATTCAAAAATCGAAACTTTCGACCAAAAGCTAGAATTGTTAATCTTCTTTTATAACATACTTCGACCCCAAGATCGGGGAATTTTAACAATCCTACTTCAAAAGTTTGCAAAGCACTTTTTGCTATTTTTGAAAATTTTGATATTAATTGGGCGCAAGTTATTTTAGATGAACTTCGTCCCAAAAATCTTGAAATGGGTGAGAATACTTTGTATCCTGGAATCTATCTCACTCGGATTTTTAACTATTTTGGAGTAGATTTCAAAGGAGAAGAATTTGTTTCAAGAAAGGTTTTCAATCATTCCAATATTTCTCTTATGAAAATTCCATTTGTTTTTCAACCTTATGAGACTCTTGCCGAAAAGGAAGAGCGTTTGGCTCATGAGGAGATGAAAGAGGAGGAAGAGGAAGAAGAAGAAGAAGGTGAAACATCTTCGAAAAGCATTGATTATCCTCCTAATCCAACCAACAAAACCCTTCTCAAAAACCGAAAGACATTTGTTGAGAATCAACGGATTCTTAAACGATCCGTTAGTAAGAAGTTGGACAAAATTTCATCCAAGATAAACAAGTTTATTTCCAAAGTCAGTAAGAAGCTTGGATTATCTTCATCTTCATCATCCTCTAACTAGTTCTATCTTTTCATTTCATGTTGTATTAGTTTAGTTTGTTTTAATTTAAAAGTTCATGTAGTTCTTTGTGTTTAATCATTGTATCGTGTTATCATGAAATGAAATTGAATTCCTTTTCTATTATCTAGCTTATCTTATCTCTAAAATAAATGTTAGTAAATTATATAAATATATATATACACACACACAATTATTCACAAAATCATTAAAATTCACTGCACCATGTCGACATCTCCCCTATGACCATGTCGACATGTACTGGTCAGAAATGACATTTCATTTTGAATTTGAAATATGAATAACTACCTTATGTCTATTCATTTCAAACGAATTTCTACACCTATAAATACCTATTTCTTCCAGAATCCATCACTCAATATTATTTCTTATCTACTTTGCCTCTTATTCTTCTCACAAACTAAAATATGGCCAATCCAATTCATAATTTATCCGAGAATCTTGAAGAGACTCGTAATTCTTTCAAGAATATTCTTTCGTTCATTCTTCGAAACCAGCGACACTTAGAGTTGAGTCAAATGCAGATGATCAAAGAGCAACAAAGGCATTTCGATGCAATACGATGGATGATTTCCTCCCTGCACAAGGATGATAACGAAGCACATCCTCCAGTCTCTCTCACTAATGATAATGAAAATTGGGATGCCATTAAAGCAGACCCTATATTTGGAGAAGAAGGATAGGTGGAAGTTCCTCGTAATGTTTGATTTGATTGCTTTGTTTGATTTGAATTGTTTGCTTTGATTGATTTAATTTGATTTGGTTTGATTTGATTTGGTTTGATTTGGTTTGGTTTGAATTGATATTTGGTGTGAAAAACATGTATAAATATGCATTGATATTTATATGATTTTTAATTAATTATCATGTCTATCAATATAATTATCTCTTAATCTATCTATTATATACTCCATTGTATAGTTTATTAATGTAGGCACTTTTGTCCAAGAATGAGGGGGAGTTATATAGTTTGGAGATTATATAGTTTGGAGTTAGTTTTTGTTGATGACAAAGTGGGAGAAATATAAAATAGGATAGTTAGGCATAGATTAAGGGGGAGTTATTAGTTTTAGGGGGTAGTTATTAGGATAGAAGTAATATTTTATAAACAAAGGTTGTCATCATCAAAAAGGGGGAGATTGTTAGCCCTGAGATGATGGTTTTGATGAAAACAACCTTAGAATAGGATTATAAAATATAAATACTAACATTATAGTTTAGAAATATATGTATATGCAGGATTTAACCATGCAGGTACCAAGAATGAAGACTGTACGGTATAGAGATTCAAGATATCAAGATTGAATAATCATGAGTATCAAGAAATCAAGATTATCAAGAGTTCAAGATTTAGAGAATAAGTAATTAAATTAGGAATTTTGTTAAAACTCCTAGTAAAGCATTGGCATCTTAAAATCCAATTTATTCGTGGAATGAGATCCACTTCGAGCCCATTAAAGGGATGGAACCCTAAGTAGGATGGAACCTACGAAAATCTAGTGGAACATTGTTTTGTATCCGCTAACTTTTATTCAAAATATTTTTACAAAATTATATCTTGTTTTCAAAATGTTTACAAAACCTTCCTTTTAAAAGGATCGAAAACATCTATCCGGATTTTAAATACTTTTAGCCTCAAAATAATCTTTAATTTCAAAATCAAATTATCCTTAGTTTTAAACTATCTTTTAATAATAATAATATATTTAACTTTTAATATTTATACTTAGATTTAAATATAAATTTATAGTAAAATTTTATATATACTAAAATATTATTCTCTATATTTATTTATGTATTTTAACTATATTTATAAAAGTTAAAAATAGTTTTAATATAAGATAAAAGTTATTCTCAAGGAAAAACAAATCATCAAAATTTCCTTTGGAATGTAGACATACTCAAGATACCCATGTCGACATAGTGGCGGTTGATTTCAAAATTTTGAATTTCAAAAGAAGTGTCTATTCGTCATAACCCTTCACGAATGGACACGGCTATTGTTCTGTTATAAATAGGGGCTGTTTTCAATGAATTTCTATTCATTTTTTTCTGGTTTTCACTCCTATTCTTCTTTCACATTTCTTTATACATATTCTTACCATTACTCTGTCGAAATCAACATTGAATCTAACTAGATCATTTCTAGTTTGATTCTCTATCACTATCTCGACAAGATCCTCAGTGTTATTCAGAGTTATAGACTTCTTTGTAATCAATTTAGCGAGAAAAGGTGTGATTGTATCCTTGGAAATCAATCACGTGAGAAAAGGTGTGATTGTAGCCTTGGAAATCAATTGGGTGAACTTATTGCCCGTGAAATCAAGTATCTCTAACTCAGAGGATTGTGAATCTGGAGGGTGTACCCCGTAGCCTTGAAATCGAGGGTGTAATTGTAAAGATTGCTTTTGAAAGGAAATCTATACTTGTGTGCAGGACTGGATGTAGGGTAACTCGGAACCTGTATAAAATTCGGTGTGTTCTTTCCATTACTGCTTTTACTTTATTTCTGCATCTGTGTTTGTTTCTATGATCATATATGTGCCTGAATATTGCATACATTTGTGTTCAAATTAATGTAAACTCAAAAAGATTTAGTAATTCCTTAAAAGACTATTCACCCCCTTCCCCCTCTAGTGTTTATCCTAGCCTTAAGATCCGTAATCCTCATTTCTAACAATATCCGTGTTATAGAACACACATTAGACATGAACAATTTATTGTAACCAAGCCTATTCCTCCAGGCGAAGCGAGGGTGTTTGATAGTCGAATTCCAAAGGGGAGCTTCGGGATTGGACGTTGGTCGGGAGGTCCGAGCCAGTATAAAATCCCGGTGTGCTTATTCTATATTTACCTAGATTAATATTGTTTTAGTTGCACCATATATTTTGTCACATATACTTGCATATACACTACACGATAGACTCTATAGACTTACACGCTTCTATGGCTTAGACGTTTTAGTCTATTGTTGTCTGGTGCGCTTGGTTAGCTTATCCATAAGTATGACCCAAGGACTTACCCAACCTCCCTCTAGGAGGCGCTCCAACCAAGCCTTATAAGCAGGACGAAAGGCTTGTTTGGTGAATTGGCCAAGCCATAGCGTTGCGAGACCAAAGGCTTACTCCGTCCTCCCTCCAAGAAGTGCTCCTGCCAAGCCATAATGCGGTAGGACTGAAGGCTTGTTCGGGGCCTTAGCCAGGCCATAACCTGGCGGGACTAAGGGCTTACTCCATCCCTCTCCAAAGGGCGCCTTGACATGGCCATAGCGTGGCGGAATCAAAGGTTTTCAAATACTTTACCCTGGCCATAGCATGGCACGGATAAAGGATTACTCTATCCTCTCTCCGGGAGGTGCTTTAACCTAGCCATCTCAGCACAAACAAAGGCTTCTGACCATTTTAGGTAGTTTTCAAATTTAAGGAGAATTTTACTGCCAACCATGTACACTTTTCTTTAAGAAAGAGGTGCTTTATTTGTTCATTATGAGAAAATATGGTCGTAAATGTTCTGATTCCATGTTCTAGGAACCATATTTCCATTTGGTTGACATAATTCGTAAGCTCCAGGAGAAATTACTTTACATGCGATTAGGGGACCCTCTAAGCTTGGTCCTAGTGGTCCATCCGTAGGATTTCTTATGTTTGCCATCACCCTTAAGAGTACTAAATCTTCCTCTTGAAATGATCTTATCTTTACTAAGTTGTTGTATTTCGAGATTCTTCCCTGATATTCTGCAGTTCGAATAGCCCCTTTATCTCTTAGCTCATGTATTAAATGTGACAATTCTTTCTTCAATTCTTGGTTTGATCAAATGCATAGAAGATTCTTCAATGTGAGGTACCTCAATTTTAACTGTCAACATTGCTTCACACCCATATGTTAGAGAATAATGGGTATGACCCGTTGTAGTTCTAGTGGATATATGATAGGCCCAAAGTACAAGTGGAAATTCTTCTACCCAATTTTCGTTGGCTTTATTCAATCGTTTTCTAGGATAGTCTTAATAGTCGTATTTGCCACCTCAACGACTCCATTAGCCTTTGGATGTGCTATGGAAGAGAAGCTTTCGATAATCCCATTCTTACGGAAAAATTGGGAAAACTCTTCACTTTAAAATTGTGTTCCCTTGTCAGGTATAATCTTATAAGGGATCCTGAACCTAGTAATGATGGTTTTAATGACGAATCTAAGCACTTTCCCAAAAGTGATTTTGGGGAGTGGCTCTACTTATACCCACTTAGTGAAGTAATCAATGGCTACTATAGCATATTTTGCTCCTCCTTTAGAAATTGGCAATGGTCCAATTAAGTCGATTCCCCATACATTGAAAGGCCATGGACTTGAACATCGATTTAATTGTCTTGATGGTAAGTAGGGAATTTTCAAGTATTTCTGACATCTTTCATATTTCTTTACATACTCTATAGCTTGACCTGCCATTTGAGGCCAATAAAAGCCTTGTGTCATTATTTTCTTAGCCAATTTTATCCCATTGGAATGTCTTTGCAAAATCCTTCATGCGCTTCCATTAACAATTTCATTCCATCCTACAAACTCACACATCTTAATTAAGGAAGGGCATATCCTTTCTTATAAAGAATTGCATCCATCATTGTGAAAGTCGAAGCCTATTGTCTGATTTTCCTAGCTTCCCTCTTATTAGATGGTAAAATCCCATTAGTAAGATATTCTACATTATGTGTCATCCAAGTGTTACCAGAACAATTATCTGCCTTTGGATGATTTGATTTCTCATATAGAATTTCTTCATTAATTTCTCTTTCTTTTCCTTTTTGCGTCCTAGTTGGGATCTAGTTAAAACTAGTAGTTCCTTCCCTGGTTTAGATATTCCCTCCTCGATGCTAGGATTTTCTTGATACCCCACTAGTACAATATGGGTTTCTAGAGCTCATCTTTAGTTAGCTAATTTTGCTAAGGAATCTGCTTGAGAGTTATCTTCCCTTAGGACTTGATGTATAGAAAAATATTCAAATACGGCAAGCATTTTTAACACCTTCTTAACATATTGGGCTGTTTTGGCATCTTTAATCTGATATATCTTTTTTATCTGATTCGCCATTAGTTGGTAATCGCTAAAGATTTGAACCCGTCGGATTTTAAGTTGCAATGCCAGAGTCAATCCTGCCACCATCGATTCATATTAAGCTACGTATTTTTCTGTCGCAAACCCTTGCTTCGTTGTATAATGTAAGTGAAGCCCATTGGGTGTGATTATGATGTATCCTGCTCCAGCTCCCTGCTCATTTGATGCCCCATCCGCAAATAATTTCCATATGGGTTTTTTATCCTTCTCTTTCTCTGATTGTTTCTTAACGAAGCTTGTACATTCATTGATTAAGTCTGTTAATGCCTACCCTTTAATTACTGCTCACGGCTGAAATTCATTGTCAAACTGGCTAAGTTTGATTCCCCATTTTACTAATCTCCCTGAAAACTTGTTTGAGCTGAAAGTTGGTCAATACTCTGATTGGAGGTGCTTCAAAGTACGGTCTGAGTTTTCATGTCGTCGCTATCAAGAAGTAATCTAACTTTTCTATGATTGGATACCGAACCTTAGCATCCTTTTATCGCTTGCTTACATAATAAATGGGAAGTTGAGTTTCATTCTCCTCTCTAATCAGCACTGAACTAATCGCATGTTCTGAAACTGCCATATACAAATATATGCTTTCTCCACCCACGGGGCTGGATAATATAGGTGGACTTTCTTTCTTACTATCCTTTCCCCATTCAAAATTCTTTCTTTTCTTAATCATGTTGAAAAAGGGGATACATTTATCGGTTGCCTTGGAGATGAATCTGCTTAGGCTGCAATTCTACCATCCAAGCTCATTACATCTTCACTGGTTTAGGTTCTTCCATGTCTTTAATAGCCCGAATCTGGTCAGGAGTGGCTTCGATTCCTTATGTGCTAACAATGTAACCGAAGAATTTTCCAAAATCAACTCCAAAAGAACATTTCTCAGAATTCGGACTCAATTGATACCTTCTTAATACTTTGAACATTTCTTCAAGAACCTTAAGGTGATTCTCAACTTCATAAGACTTTACCAGCATGTCCTCCACATAAACTTCCATATTTTGTCCAATCTACTCTTTTGAACATTCTGTTAACTAATTTCTGATAAGTAGCTCTCGCATTCTTCAGCCGGAAAGGCATATAACAACAAATATCTTAATCGATAATGAAGCTTGTATGCTCTTTGTCTTATTTGAACATGGGTATTTGGTTATATCATGAATAAGCATCCATAAGGTACAATATCTTATGACCACTAGTTGCATCAACTAACCTATCTATTCTAGGTAATGGATAATAGTCTTTCGGGCATGCTTTGTTTAGATCTATGTAGTCGACACATGTTCTCCATTTTTCATTTGCCTTTTTTACCAACGCTGGATTTGCTAGCTATTTAGGTTAAAAAGACTTCTTGTATAAATCCATTTTTAAGCAGCTTTTCAACCTCATCTTTTAGAGCATTAGATCGAACCTTATCCAATTGCCTTTTCTTTTGTCAAACCGGAGTAACATTTGGATCAATATTAATGCATGGCACATAACTTATGGATCGATCCTGACTATATATGAATGTGTCCATGCAAATACTTCTTTATTAGCTTTGAGGAATTGAGTTACATCCACTTTTAAGCTGTCCTTCAATTCCTTTCCCACTCTAACGATCTTTATCGAATCAGCTAGATCTATACTTATTTCCTCAAGATCCTAAGTAGGCTTTACCCTTTTTGTTTCCCCTCAATCTAATTCTTTAACGATCTCACTTTCCTCTATTGATTTGGCATCAGTCCTCTTCCATTTGCTCCCAGATGAGAAGTACTTTCCAAAGCATGTTTATTTATTTTATTAGATTTCATTTTTGTTTCAAATGTTGGTTGTAAAAATCCATCATCTATAGGTTGAAACAGTAGAGGAATCATAATAAGAAGAGTGCTCCCTTCTATATTATTCAAGAGTGGAAAATACATTTCGCGAGAGCTAAATTGTTCTCCCCGAATGATATCCCAACCGCTTTTAGTTAAGAATTTCACCATCAAATACTTTGGTGAGACGAATGCATCCACCTTATCCAACGCAAGGCAGCCAAATATTGCATTGCAGTATGATGGCTGGTTGATGATCACAAAAGGAGTTTTAAAAATTCTATAGCATGGCGGCACTCCCATTTGTACTAGCTGCTTTAATTGTCACATCGGAGTTGACACTTTGTTATTGAACCCAAAAATAGATTCAAGATTGTGCTCTAGCATACCTTCAAGAATTCCCATTTGATCAAAGGCATGCTTGAAAATGACATTGACTGTACTTCCACTATCAACCAGAATCTTGGACACTATAGAGAGCCTGATTTGAGAAGTGATCCTAAGAGGGTCATTATGGGGTTGATGGATTCCCTATTTTAGTTCTTGACAAGTAATGACATGATTCGGCATCTGCATATTCGGTCGTGGATTTTTAAGTAGGGGCTCTTCCTGGATAGAAAATACTCGTTCTTTAGCTTCTTTGAAATATCTTCTTCTAGCTCCCTTACTAATTCCTGCTGAATGTGGTCCCCCATGAATCACATCAATTCTATTCAAGGGTGGACTCATATTTAATAGATCTTCATTTTCCAAATTATTCACAATAGTATTAGGAAACTTTCGCGGTCCATCGCAGGTCTGGGGTGGCTTCTGTTGGTCTTGGATGAATTCTTTCCGGTGTCCATCACAAATTAATTTTTGAATGATTCTAGTCAGCGCTCGATATTCATCATTTTTATGGTCGTTTGCTTTATGGTAAGCACAATAATCATCCCTTGTTCCTTTGCTCAGGCTAATTTCTAACATTGAATGAGGTTGGGAAGTTAGCTTTCTCTTCTGTTGTAGTATAGATAGAAGACAATGGTTTGCTCAAAGCGAAGGAATTAGTATTCGAATCCTCCCACCTTGGCCTTTTGCGACCTCGGTCAAACCCAAATCTTCCACTCTCTTTCTTAAGGTTAGCTTTCTTCTTAGTATAGTACAATTCATCCTTTCGAATGAATTTATCAGCTCGGAAGTGGAAGTCTTGTAAATCTTTACATCTATGAACGAAGAGCTCTTTCCAAAATGGTGTATTTTCTATCTGTTCTGAATGCACTACAATCAACTTATCCCTATTGTTCATATCTTTAGCTTTCAGCGCCTCTGTATTGAACCTTCTAAAGTAGTCACCCAGCGATCCTCCCTTCCTTTGTTTGATGTTTGCTAGAACACTATAATCAACTATGGGATCTTTAGAAATGCAGAATCGAGTGAAGAATTCATAGGAAAATGTTTTCCACAAGTAAATAGTCTTCTCTCGATAGTCGATATTGACGGTACTATTTTGCGGCAGCTCCTTGAAGGGGTTTTGGGAATAGCCTACACCGCACCGCTCCAAAGGCATTATATAGATCCATTAGTTACCAAAAGCCATTAAATGATCATTAGGATCGGTAATACCATGATATCTCATGGTTGGGACCTTGACATGAGCTGAAATTACCACCGGCATGATTTTATCCGTAAACGGAGCTACTCATTCATTGTTATTTTCTTGCTCATCTAGAATTATTTTCCCTTAGTGTTTAGCATATTATTGCAGCCTTCTCTGCCAATCTTTTAAGTAAGCTTCAGCGTCATGATAGATTTTTCGGTTTGGGCCGTATTCCTTCGAAGTCAAGCTTTTAGATTGCTCAAGAGATTTATCATGTATTCTTCCTTAATGATCGACTTTAATTGCATTATATTCTTTTTTCTTTGATGATGTTAGGTCAAGCTTGCTCTTACCTTCTTAGGTATGAGCTCTCAAGTTTCTCCTTAGGGAGACCACCTCCGCCCCAGTTGTTGGTTTTGTAGTTTTGGAATTTTTTTGAGATAGGGCTGCTTTCATGAGCTCTTGCATTTCTAGTAATTGTTGCTCTAAATGCCTTATCTTGACTGCATTATCGTCTGGTTGTGCTGGGGTGGATGGTTGTCCGTGCACAACTCCCTACAAGTTGAAAGTTGGAGTAATATTTTCCTTCAAATTTGTCGTGTGTATTGCTTCCTCATCCAATCGACTAAGCATTTTTGATTTCATTTCCCTATAACAAGTGAAACGTTCCATAATTAATCTATAAGAAAATAATAAGGTCGGAAGTTCAAGCCCTCCTTCTACGTCAAAAATGTTGGCAAGAGATTTTAGTAACACCTCAAAGCACAACTTAAAGAATGACTAACCCTTTCGAAACTGCTTTCAAATGAATCGATAGGCACTGCATGTCTTCAAAAGGTGTTCCTTCTAAGATGTTAACAAAAAATCTCGCCCACATTCGAAGAAAAGTTGAAGAAACAACTCATTCCAAACCCACTTTGAATGGGTCGAAAGGCCATTACACCTTTAAAGGAGGATACCTTTCGAAAGCATAGGTTCTACGGTCATGGTGAAGGCTTCTTTGAAAGGGGTTATATGCTTTAGAGTATCCAAGCGCCTTTCGAAGGAGTCCACCCACCTGATATAACTTCAATAATTATACGGTGAGTCCCTTCGAAACCACTTTCGACCGAGTCGAGAGGATCATTATTCTCTCGAAGGGAATTGATGTACAATCTATATAACAAGTAAGATTTAAACTCAATAGCAATGAAATCTTGTCATGGATAAATGATACAAATACAATTGACTTGTCAATATTGGATTATCATCATCACATTGATTCAATATTTTATGTCATGAAACGTGATGATAATATGATTCGAAATCAAAATATCCTAGTTGACTCCATAGCATTGCATAGTCAAATAGGGGTTAAGAAAATAAGTGAGTGTCATGTGCAATTGGTCATTAGTCGAGCTAATGGTCGGAATGATCTTCCTCGTATTCGAAATTGGATCCATGCATCCACTCCTTATTATTCATCTAAATTGGATTACAAGCAAGAGAATTTTCCTCTAATTGATCTAGGGTTACAAGAATTTGTTTTTTCTATGAAGTAAGAAAGAAATTTTAGAGTTCTCGGAATTTGATCTATAGCTTGAACCGCTGGGGTCATATTTATAGATGCGGGTTGGCCCCTTCCGCTCCCATCCTTTCGAAGCTATCGAAAGGTCTCTCTTCCAACCTTTTGCACTTATCCTTTTGCCTTTATTCTTTTGCTCCCACAGCTTCGAAGGTGGATATCTGATCTTTTATTTGAATTAGTCCTTTTGCCTCCATCAAATGTACATTAACAATAGATATTGTTCCAACATTCCTCAATACCGCTTTCATGCGCTTCTGGAACCTTTCAACACCTTTGAAAGTATGCCTTTTTTAGTAGCGAAAGGGCCAATGTTCCCTATCACATTGTTTGGATGTAAGTGGAAGCATTCCCAACTCCTTCTTCTCCTTCAAAACCACTCCTTGGTCGCTTTGGTATGATGTTAATCATGATGAGTGATTACTTGAGTGAGTGAGGAAGTGCTTTTGAATTATTTCGAAAGGACTAGTAGGCGACGAGAGGATCATCGCAAAAGGTCGCTTGGTCTCATGTGAAGTTTTCTTTATGCTTGCAGAAGGGTCCAACTGTTTCGAAAGGCTTATCTTTGCTTTCGAAAGGTACATGTTGGTAAAATGTCCCTATGCGCAAGATTAATACTGGCAAAACTAACCATTTCGAAGGGTTTGGTTCTTGTGTGCAAGCCTATTATTTAATACCTTCAAAAGGTTCTGCATACTCATACAACACTTCTTCATATATGCAGAATCAACCATGTCGAAAGGATTGATTGAGGCAGAAGGATAGCCTTGCCTCCCTTTCGACTCCTTCGAAAGCTCTTATTTCACTCAATACTTGTAGGTGCATTAGCTGCTTGTGGCACCAATCTAACTTCTTTGAAAGCTACTTTAACGCCTTTGAAACCATTCTTTTCAATTCTTGCAAAGCTTTTTCAACACTTTTATGGGCCTTCTTTCATGTCTTTGTTCATAAGTGAGTTTTATGATTAACTGTGGTGCTCAAATGCAAGCGCAACAACTTGTTCCACAAGAGGGAGCTACACCATGAGTAGGTAGAAGTGGTAAGAGTATAAGGGACAATAAAGGAGTAAAACTGTCTTAAAACAAAGGTGGCTAGAAGAAGAGTAATTCCTCGCTCATTTGTTACAATTGCGGTGAAAAGGGCCAATATAGTAGAGACTGCAAAGCGAAGGGGAAGAAATGCTTTAATTACAGTGAGATGGGTCACATTAGTAAGGACGGACTCTAAGGACCCAAAAACTGGTGAGAAGATGTGCTTCGATTATATCAATATGGGCAAGTTAATATAGATTGTCCATAGTCGGTTAGGAAGTATAGCCCCAAATGAAGGATGGTCCAAGGAAGAGCATATAGAAGCCTGTTTGTTATGATTGCATAGTGGAGGGCCATTTTGCTAATTATTGTAAGGTAGGATGCAAGAAGTGCTATAATAGCAACAAGCTTAGCATATTCAGAAGGATTATCCAGAGCCATCGAATCAAAAGCAGGTGGTGAATGCATATGTTATCAATGTCATTCTAACTTCTTTGAATGCTCCATTGGTAAAGAGAAAGGAGAAGGCATCGTTATTCAAGGTACGCTTTTCATTTATATGTTCATATACGATTTTTATTTGATACGGGGCTTTACATTCATTCATATCTAGTGACCTAGTAGAAAGATTATGATTGAGACCCGAAATTGTTAACCGACCTTTAAATTATGACAAACCTTTTTAGGGGCTCAACTAGCATGTGATTGGTTTTTCGAGACTTAGCCTTATCGAGTCATGGATGTTTTTTTGCTATTTATTTGTTTTGGGTGTAATTAGTTTTGGTATTATACTCTTGGAATGGACTGGCCGAAGGTGTACAGAATAGTGATGGATTATGAGAGGTCATTAGTGATGATGGGGGTAGATGATGGGAGGGCGGTAGTGTTAGGTTTCCTACCAAACGATGACATGATGGTTAGTTTTCTATATTCCCCCAATTCCCCTACCTAACTAATTGTCATTATAGCTTATTGCTAAAGAGTATCAGGACATATTTGATGAGGTGATCGGATTACCACCATGTAGGGATATAGAATTCCCTATCGATCTAGTCGAAGGTACTAGACTAGTAGTTATATCTTTAAGTCATATGATGCCCAAAGAGTGGAGGAAACTAAAGGTGCGAGAAGATGACTTATTGAGGCGAGGGTTTATGCGTAGGCGCTTATATAAGTAGGGAGCGCCAGTAGTATTCGCCACAAAAGCGGAAGACTCCCTTAGATTATTTGTTAATTACCATGATCCAATAATGTGACGAAGAAGAACAACTATCCACTCCTATGTATTAATGACTTGTTCGATCAATTACATAGTGCTAGACTATTTTCTTAGTTGGATCTTGGGATGGGATTTCACCAACTGAGAGTGGAAAAGGTGTGCCGATTATAGCGTTTGATATGCCATATGGATTTTATGAGTGGTTGGTTATGCCTTTTGCGCTAACCAATGCATCGACACACTTTGTTGACCTCATGAACCACGTGTTCAGGGGATGACCAAATAAATTCATGCTTGTGTTCATCGACAATATTCTTATCTATTAACAAATGGAGGAAGAATACAAGACACATTTGAGAATTGTGCTAGAGGTTTTGAGAAAACACCAACTAAAGGCAAAGTTTTCTAAATGTCACTTTTGGAGGAGGAAAATGAGATTTTTTTGTTCATGTTGTTTCTGAGCAGGGTATTGTCATTGATCCTGCAAAAGTCATAGAAGTCCAAGATTGGACTAGACCTAAAAATGCAAAAGATGTGAGAAGTTTCTTGAGGTTAGCTGGATATTATAAATGGTTTATCTAGAACTTCTCTAAGGTAGTGGCACCATTGACTCACTTGATAAAAAGGAATCAGACTTTTACTTGGGATGCGAGATGTGAGCAGACATTTATGATTCTAAAGGAGAGGTTGATGAGTGCACTATTGATCATTATGAGTGGGAATGAAGAGGTGATGGTAGACAATAATGCTTGTGGTACCGATTTGGCCGTGATATTTATGTAGAGAGGAAAAGTTATTACATATACCAGTCGACAGCTAAAGCCACATGAGAAGAAATACTCAACCCATGATTAGAGTTAGCAGCGATTGTGTTTGAGCTGAAGATTTAAAGGCACTATCTTTTAGGAGAGAGATTCGATATGTTCACTAACCATAAATTATTGAAATGCTACTTTTTGTAGAAGGATCTTAACTTTCTCTAGCAATGATGGTTGGAGTACCTAGCCTCCCATGACTTTGATATTGCATATAGACCGAGGAAGGGTAATGCAGTTGTAGATGACTTGAGTAGGAGATATGCCGGCTTGGGAGCTATATTCCTAGAGTGGACGCAGTTTGAGTATATTTTGGTTATAATTTCCGACCGATATATGAGATAAGGCTAGAGATATTGGCAAGCTTGACCATCAAACCTACTCTTATTAAGCAGATTAGTACTAGTCAGAGGTGCGATGCCAAATTAGCGGAGATCATTGCTAAGAATGAAACTGGAGTAGAGTCTGAGGATATGAGACAGTATAGACTTGATTGAGATGGTCGGCTCCATAAGAATGGGTTTGTTTGTTCCTGATGTCGATGGGTTGAGGGATAAGGTGCTATGAGAGTGCCATCATTCGAGAAATAATATTCATCTTGATGGTAAAAAGATGTACTATGCTATGAGGTTGATCTTTTATTGGAAAGGGATGAAGAGAGATGTTAGGACATGTATCTTAAAATGCATGATTTGCTAGTTGGTTAAGAAAGAGAAAAGGATGCCTAGTGGTTTAATGCAATTTCTAGAAGTTCCCGAGTGGAAGTGGGAAAAGTATCGAAGGATTACATTAATGGACTACCAAGGACTCGAGTAGGGCACGACAACATTGGGCCATAGTCAACCGATTGACCAGGAGCGCTAGATTTAAACTTGTCAAGTCTAGTAAAACGGTAGCCAAATTTTTTAAACAATATTCTAAGTGGATAGTGCGATTCCATGGTGTGCCAAGGAGAATTGTGAGTGACCGAGACCCATCGTTCACTAGTGAGTTTTGTAATAGCTCGTAGGAGGCATTAGGTATGGAGCTTCACCTCAGCACAACTTATCACCTTCAAACTGATGGCCAAACTGAGAGAGTGAATCGTATGTTAGAGGATCTCTTGTGGGCTTGCATATTAGACTTTAAAGCCTGGTGGGATTATCAATTACATCTTGTTGAATTTGTATACAATAAAAACTATCAGTCTAGCATCAGTATGACACCATTTGAAGCATTGTATAGTCGACTATGCAGCGCTCCTTCGTATTGGTGGAAGTAAATGAGAAACTAATACTTATGATAGATATGATTAGGGAAACATCATAGAAGATTGAGATCAACCGACAATAGATGAAAGCTGCCCAAGACAGCTTTTCGCTGATAATAGACGTCTTAGAGTTCTCTATCGGTGGTATGGTAGTTATCAAAATCTCTCCATTGAAGAATGTCAATCGGTTTGGTAGTAAAGGGAAGTTGGCATCGAGATTTATAAGTCCTTTTTCGATACTAGAGAGGATTGGGAACCTCGCTTACAGAGTTGACATACCTCAAAGAATGGAAAAAGTGCACAATGTATTCCAAGCTTATCACTTATGGAAATTTGTGCATGACTCAGGCATAACTATTGCATCGGATCAACTTGCTGATATCGAGATTGAGTCAGAAGCATCTAGAGCTCGTAGGCCAATTTTTATTGTCAAACACGATATGAAATAGCTTAGCAGGAAGACGGTGAAGTTAGTGAAGGTTCGGTGGAGTGATAATGAAGGTGATTGCACTTGAGAGACCGAGGAGAGCATGAGGACGCATATCTAGAGCTCTTTACTTGGTGAGATTTCTTATTTATCACTTTTACTTTAACTTATGATATCGTGAAGTATATGCCTTAGTATAGTATCCTGCATACTATGATAGATTTGGATGTTCTCTTTTTCTTATTTGATCACTATGTATGGATGGTTGCTTATGTTTGTATATGGTAGTTAAGCATGTAGGATGACTCTATTGATTTTGTTTGGAATTTTAGGGCAAAATTTCTGAAGGGAGATAATGTAACAACCCTTATTCTATGTATTAAAGGATCATTGAATATTTATATTATTTTCATATGAGGTAGTATGGTTAAATTTTTTTGGGAAATAACTCATAGGGACATTTCCCGCATGTATGATTTCTAGTGAATTCCTATGTGACCATTTTGACCCTGAAAATCTTGTATAAACTATAACTTTTAATAGGAGCTGAGTTAGGGTCTAAAACCATCTCCACTAGAATCGAATGATGGTTTCTCTTCTCGTACACTAGTAAAAATGGACTGACCATTTGAGAGTAATGGTTGTTTGAAGCTTTATTTGATTCTGTACAGCATAAGAGGGTAATTAGGGCCATCGGCGTCAAGGCCCATGATCCATCTTGGGAATAAGGTAAGTAGAGGATGATGGGATCTTATCCCCATCATTTCACTACACCTAAAAGTCATGAAAAATCAAGAAAAACCTTCATTAACCTCCATTGACCAAAAAGAAACCCTTAAGCCTACTTTAATTACTCAAATTTTGTCATTAAGAGGAGATCAGCAGGATTAGCACTTGGGATTAGAGATTTACTATTGGAGGAGCCTTGGATCCCATACCTTCTACTGTTTTGGGTATTTGCGTCTTTCTTTGGATTAAGTGAGTGATTAAATCTCTCACTTACTAATTAAGTCATTATACATCCTAAATGATGTTTTAAAAATTGTATAAAAATTTCTAAACATGTTTTAGACTTTAGTTAACCATATACGTGAAATTTAAACAATTTGGACTTGATTATAAAAATGTGTTCTTATGGACCCTTAACCTTCACCATTGATCAAGATTTCTTTAAAATAGATATGTTTGGATTTTTTGCTGATGTTTTGATTTCTATATGATGTATGAATGTTTGGTAGTGTTTAAATGGTTGAAAACACTGATCGAATGGCAGCATGGCTTAGGAAGAAGTTAAGGATCGATATTGATCCTCAGGGATCGATTATGATCCCAGAATTTTATTCCAAACTTGGTGCGATCAATGTGGGGCAATAAGGAAGGCTTAATAAGGTTGCGCACCAAGTTTTAGGTCATTTGGAGTTCATATGGTCAAGATATGGGCTTTTAAAGCGGGGATCGGTGGTGAGTTTTGAGCCTATGGATCGATGTTTAAGGATCAATACTGATCCCTGATTTTTGTCCCAAACATTATGCGATCCATATCGGATGAAAAGGAAGAATTTCAAGTCATTCGGAGTTTGTATACTCAAGTTATGGACAAAATAAGATGGCTTGGTGTCCGACCCGAGGAAATTTGCCGTTTTCTTGGAGTCACACATAGTTTGCTTGGAGTCGTGGAAATTTGAAGTTGGGTCGATGATGAATGGTACTTGGATTTATTTTCATGTTTCTTCGGGTCACTACTGAACAATGGGGTATGGTTGTTCGGTGACGAACGGTGCTTGGAGTTATTTTCATGTTGCATGGAGCCATAAGGGGTTTGCGTAGTGTCAGAAGGAGCAAAATGAGATAAGTTTGGCATAAGTATTGATCCCTTGGTGTGCCTTGGGCATTTTATGAAATTACATAGGCATGACTTCGGACAAAGGTTTGTTTTAGGCCAAACCTAGGAATTCTCTGGCTCTGTTTTGGACCAGAACCTAGGAAATTCTAAGTTGAGTTTTTCGATGACTTTTTCGAAGATTTTTGGTGACAATGACTCGTGACCCAACGATGATGATTTCATGATGTTGGAGTGATGGATTTGATGATTGATGGAATTGCTTTGAGATGTAGACTTATGGACTATGGGTCGGATAAAGAAACTATCAGATGATGGCTACAAGACACAGGGTGGTATTCAACGTGATGTTAATAGTAGAGAATCGTACCGATCATGGTGACTTCATGACGTGAGTTATGAGATCGGTTCCAAGATGCACTATACTATAATGTGTATGCAAAGTGATCGTTGATGATTGAAGGTTCGTAGGGTACTCCTACAAAAGGGAATACACTAGGAAGTAGTGGTTCCTTAAGCGTAGTGGCTCTTTATTCTAGGAAAGTGACGTGTATACCTGGGCTGATGTAGTTGTGACTCCATTTTCCAAGCCAATTGAGTGGCATGGATTTAAGTACCGAGGAACCGGGACATTGAGTAGTCCTTGACCATGACAAGCCTTTCAAGTGATCTTATATCCAATGCATTGAGTGAATGTGAGAATGGATGGTGTATGCTATGTTTATCTGATTGCTTATCACACTAGGGATGTCACTTGATTCGATATTATTTACGTATATATCTAGAAACACTTAGTACCTTGATGTATAGCACATCCATGATGACTATCGTAGAGTAGCGTGTATCTTTTGTATGTGCTAACTTTGTGGATGCAGGGACAAGTCGGGTATGATTTTCCATATTATTTGTCCTAGTATATTGACTTTATAGTATTTTAGATTTCTACCGTTTATACCAGATTGTTTGGCCTGGGTTTAATCCTTTACTTCCTATTACTATGGGTACTCTTAATGTAGTAGATTAGGGATATCTGGTTTGTTGAGAACATGGAGTTGGACAAATGGCGAACAGGAGGCAATTCTCCCATATTATTATATATACTCATTTGTTATTCCATTGCACAACACTATGGAGCTTACTAGTGCCTTATTTACATAGAGATAGTTATTAATGGTTATTATTTGAAGTATAACTCTATTTATTACACTGCACACTACATGGATCTGTTACTCTGATTTTGTGATTTATCCAGTTATTTACTATCTCGACTCTTTCATATTTGAGATGTTCATCATTATATTTTATTTGATATGTTATAAGATATACGATAGGCTTTGTGTTGCTTGTTTACTTTACAGACCTTTGACTACTGTCATATATCGACCGAGTACCAATCCAGCGCACTATATAGGTATATTGGGGCCAGTGGTGTAGGACGGTTCTCATAGTAACCTACTAGATCGATCGCCATCGGTGGGGGTGCTGCCTCGCAGCCCCACCTAGAGGGTTGCCATTCCCTTGGACCACCCCTTCGCAATGGCAATCAATTGTTACCTAGTGCATATAAATTAAAATTATGCGACTGTAGAGTGATTTATAAATAATTTAAACAAACTAGTATTTTATTTGTACTTTGAAACACTAGTATGAAATAAAAATTATCCTTTTTTAACCTTACTTTTTTAGAATCTCGTAATATGTAAATAATATAAATTTATTTAAAAGTAATAATTTAAAATTTTTGAAAAAATACAATAACGAAAGTTACTATTTATAACAAAACAATTAAATGTCCTTTTCGGAATGCTCCTTCCTTAACATAAAATGCATTCCCATTTCACGAATCATTCCTCCTCTGTGCCCCTTATGTGTATCCCTTCCGTGTCGTACTAGAACGCACCCTAAATATTAGTCTTAATTATTAATTATTTAATAATAATTGTTAAATAATAAAAATTATATATTACATATTAAATATTAATAGTCTTTATTTAATATTAAAAACTAATAATTATTATAAAATATAATTATTAGTAATTCGTTAATAATATGAATTCATTTAATTATATTAATTAAAAATAAGTAAAAGAAAAGAAAATAATAATAAAATTATTAGTCATCCAAATTAGTCTTAATTATTTACTGTAATTATTTAATAGAAATTATTTAATAGTAATTATTAAGTATTAAAAATTAATTATTAAATATTATTTCTTATATTTTAATTATTAATTATCAATCATTACTTATTAGTTCTTAATTATAATTAAATATTGATTATTACTTATTAATTAATATATATATATATATATATAATTAATTATTAATAGTAGTTATTAATCATTAATTAATAATTTTCAATCATTAAACATATTATTAGTAAATTAATAATTATTAAACATTAATTAATAAATATAAAACTATATTAAAATATTAAATTTTAATTTTAAAATTGTACATTAATTAAATATTAAATATTAACAACAATTATTAAATGTTAACTATTAAAAGTATTTATTAATTATTTAATATTAGTTTTTAATTATTAAATGTAACTAATAAATATTAACTGTAATTTACTAATTATTAATAAATATCTATAATAAATTACTATACATGAAAATATGATTGTATATAATAATTAGTAATATAAATTATTTAATAATAGTGTTTGTGTCAAAATTGGCCACAAACCCCAAATATCGTGAAAGCACCGGTGTATAAACATAGATCAGCAGTATATAATCACAGACCTCAGATTCAAATAAAGTAGAGAATAAAAATGAAGAATAATAAACTTAAACCATAAAGAAATAGACAAAGGCACAAGGTATACAGTGGTTCGGCTATCTCCGGCCTACGTCCACTTCAAAAGATAATACTTTATTGATTTTTTCGCTAGTTACAGTGGACTACAACAGTAATTTTCTAGTAAAACAATGGAGTTTGAGTGCAATCATGATTTTGGTAGAGTCTCGATGTCGTAGGATCCAAAAGTCCCTTTTCTGTAGGCTTTAGGATGCTATTTATAGATGTAGGCTGCAATATCTTGCTCAAACTTCAGAAGACCACTTATGACATGTGTGCGGGCCTACGCGATCAATCCCATGTGCACTCGATCCGTGATCGGTACGAATGTAATTCGTATTGATCAAGATTTTGTTGATGGAGTCGAAATTTGACAGGAACATTTTTTAGCTAGTACATAAGCTTCTACGAAAATTTCATAGGATTTGGACTTGTAGATTGTGAGATATGATCGATGCAAGCTCAGGTTTTCGATAGGCTGTTTGGTTCATACCGATACTTTTCGCACCGATCTCCTCGACTTGATCTCGAGCATGTGTATACGAAGTAATGTAGTGCAAGATTCTTGGATCGATCCACTTTTTGTGTCGAACGATCGAGTCTCCCTTGCGCATAAGTATGTTCGCATCGATCACTTATAAGAGCAAGATGTACTGTTCATATCGATCGATTTCATATCGTTTTGTTCGACTCGATTCACTATGGCTTAGTTCGTATCGATCGCGGCGGTCTTGTTCGTATTGATAGGAATGGTTCTGTTTGCATCAATTTCGGTGGATGGATACGAACAGAGTGACACTTGATGGATACGAACAACGAGACATTTGATGGACACGAATAGAGGGACGCGAAGTGTGGACACGAACAGAAGGATGCAAACAACGTAATTCCGGATGGATGTGAATAGTACCGATTCGAACGACGTATTTTCCTTAACTCGCATCGATCATATCTCGAACATACGAATTCCGACTGACTCGAAATTTAAAGCGTTGGCTTTTGCGACTTTGCTTGACTTGTCTTGTCAATTGTAGCCCGATCCGAACTCGGACAAAATTTATCGATATCATAGTGAACCTCTGCATAATCGATATATAAGATGTGCGATAATTAATTTCCTGTTAATTTCTTGATATCTTAGCCTCGCCAAAAGGCGGGATAACATTTTTCCTCCCAAAACATGTATTTTGGTAAAAGGCGTGTTTTGAATAGTTTTATATCCAATGTCGTGGGTCAATATTTTATTCATAGCCATAGTATCTTTAATCAAGTTCGTGGCTGTTCGAAGCCAAATCAGTATCCAGTTCAACTTATGGAAATTGGTAATCAAATCCTATAGTCTCTCTGGACTGTCAATGGCCACTTCGTACCCTTGCTAAGTCCATTCCGAACTTAACGACCGAATAGAAATATCCTGTTACGCTCTGGTGTTGCTTCCTACTCCTTGCACTCTGTCCCCAGCGAGGCCATATTGTGATATCTTGGTCCTTCTAGACCGATCATAGCCTTTTCGGGCTCTTGCTAGATCCCATCCCTTCACTCTCCGGTGAAGGGGAAACAGCTTCGAGTGAGCCGATCCTGTTGCTCTCAGGCGAAGCGGCAGCGCCCCCTACACTGCGGTTCAGCGTACCCGAACATTAAGCGATGTCATGGCCTAAATCCTAGGTCAATCATAGCCACTTTGGGCTCTTATCAAACCTCGGTCCAATCACTCTCCGGTGAATGGGGAACAACGTTAAGTGAGTTGATCCTGTCGCTCTCCGGCGAAGCAACTCACTTCTTGAACTCCGGACCCCTGCCTCTCTGGGTAGGGTCATAAAGCGATCGGTTTCAAATTGATTTTCGATATTCATCCTTTAACTCACCGATCAAAGGTTTATCTCATTAAATTCAAGTTCATTTATTAAATTCAAATTCCAAATGTTCAATCACAAACAAAGGAGAAGCTAAATACTGCCTCTTCGGGCAGAGCGGTCTATTTCCATCTCAGAGCATGCCTGGGGATCTCCCTGGTTCCCTTACATATGTAAGTGGAATAGCCATTTTATTTTGAAATCAAATTTAAGAAATTTATGTAATCGACCGAAGTTAAAGTCCTGAACATGGCCCTTGCCATCATGATCAATTGATGACGATTCGTGATCCCAAACCAGGATTAGTTCTGTTGGATGGAGGTGGTAGTTGCTCAGGTCCTACGGCCACTGTCCGATCTTTAACATATTGTGGCAATCTACCACTTTTGACATGCTCTTCCACCTCATCCTTTAGATGGCAGCAATCATCGGTAGTATGCCCTTCTAGCTCATGGAATAGGCAATACTTTCCACTTCTACGTTCCTATTCTATGGGATCTCTCCTGGGTGGTTTTCGATGGGGAAGCTGCCCTGAGTCTCCATGTACATCCATTCTAGGTTTGTTGTCAAGTCCATGTATTGTCTGAACCTGGGCTCTCGGAATTTTTTCTGTTTGTCTGGGCCATCATATCTATCTTCCCGCTTCCACTTTCGTTTGTCTGTTCCAGACTATTTTTTGGTGGTTCCTTCGCCTTGCACAGCGTTTTTTTCTCGCCTTTTGGTGCGTGAATCTTCTAGCCGAATGAATCTTTTAGCTTCGTGATAGAATTCTCCAAGGTCTTATGGTGGATCTCTTGCTAAAGAATCCTTAAATTCTATGCCTTCTGCAACTCCCACTACCGCCGCCATCAAAATCATCGATGGATTCGGGTGATCTGCTGAAGCCACAGTTGCATTGAATTGTAATAAGAAATGCTTTATGGACTTTCCCGCCCTCTATTTTATCGATGCTAAAGTCATCACACTCTTGGGTTGCGATATGTGGACCCCAAACTGCCTCATGAAGCATTCCACCAGCTCGCCCCATGTTCTGATTGATCCATTCTCTAGCTGCTTGAACCACGGCGCAACCAAATCAGCTAGATATAGAGGGAAACATCGTGTCATCACTTCCTCGGATGACCCCAGCACTTCCATATGCCCGATATATCTGGTAATATGCAGGTTTGGTCTGATTTTCCACCATAAGGTTCCAGTGTGGGTAACTTGAATTTTGGAGGGTTCCTCGCATTTCTGATATTCAGAGTGAATGGACTCCGACTAACTTCCTCTAAGCCTCCACTTGGCAATCCTCCCCTCGTAATCCATCGCACAAGTCCAGCCATTCTTTCGTCTCTATTCAGGGGTTGTCCCCTAGCATGTTTCTATCCTGTCCCTCATGTCTCGATGGGTATTCAGGGTAATATTCTTCATGTGGTTCATTCACGTTGGCGTTGGCTCTAGCTCGCTGAGCTCCATCTATGGGTCTAACAATGTCAGGTCCCAAGGGTCTGCCCTCGGATCCTTGTTGATTGCCTTCGCGTTCTTTGTTTTGATCTTGGATCTGTCCTCCATTGGTCTCTGCGAACCTAGCTCCTTGTCTTGTGTTTGCAACTACTGTAGGTCCAGGGTTCTATGCTCCGACTGCTCTCATCTTCTCAAAGAAGCTTTGCATCATTTCTTGTTGGCTCTTCAACAGTCTTCCATGAATTGAATCCATCATGGACTCCATCTAGTTCCTAGTGATGTAGATCGAAGCTTGGCCTGCTCCAACCCCAGAAGAAGCCTCTTGGCTTCCCTCTTGTTGGCTCTTTTCTCCTCTCTGTCTTCTTGTTGATTGTCGCGTCATTTCTTCCCAGATCTGAATCCTTAAGCCTTCAAGTCCAATATCTAAGCAGTAGAATCTCTTAGTTAAATTCCCAATGAAAGCACCAAAGTGTTTTCGTCAAAATTGGCCACAAACCCCAAATATCGTGAAAGCACCAGTATATGAACATAGATCGGCAGTATATAATCACAGACCTCAGATCCAGATAAAGTAGAGAATAAAAATGAAGAATAATAAACTTAAACCAGAAAGAAATAGACAAAGGCCTTGGTTTATAGTGGTTCGGCTATCTCCATCCTACATCCACTTCAAAAGATAATCCTTTATTGATTTGTCGCTGGTTACAGTGGATTACTGCAGCAATTTTCGAGTAAAACAATGGAGTTTGAGTGCAATCGTGATTTTGGCAGAGTTTCGACATTGTAGGATCCAAAAGTCCCTCTTCTGTAGGCTTTAGGATGCTATTTATAGGTGTAGGCTGCAATATCTTGTTCAAACTTCGGAAGACCTCTTCTGGCACGTGTGTGGGCCTACGCGATCAATCCCATATAATTTTGACTCAATCCGTGATCGGTATGAATGTAATTCGGATCAATCAAGATCTTGTCCAATGGAGTCGAAATTTGGCAGGAACATTCTTTAGCTTGTAGTAAGCTTCTGCGAAAATCTCATAGCATTTGGACTTGTAGATTGTGAGATATAATCGATGAAAGCTCAGGTTTTCGATAGGCTGTTTGGTTCGTACCGATACTTTTCGCATCAATCTCCTCGACTCGATCTTGAGCACGTGTGTACAAAGTGACGTGGTGCGAGATTCTTGGATCGATCCACTTTTTATGCCGAACGATTGAGTCTTCCTTACGCATAAGCCTTGTTCGTATCGATCACTTATAAGAGCAGGATGTACTGTTTGTATCGATCGATTTCGTATCGTTCTGTTCGACTCGATTCACTACGGCTCAGTTCTATCGATCACGGTGGTCTTGTTCGTATCAATAGGAATGGTTACGTTCGCATCGATTTCGGTGGATGGATACGAACAGAGTGACACGTGATGGATACGAACAACGGGATATTTGAAGGACACGAATAGAGGGATGCGAAGTGTGGACACGAACAAAAGAATGCAAACAGCGTAATTTCGAATGGACGTGAACAATAACGATTCGAACAGGGATTCATGATGGATTCGAACGACGTATTTTCCTTAACTCGTATCGATCATATCTCGAACATACGAATTCCGATTGACTCGAAATTTGAAGTGTTGTCTTTTGCGACTTTTCTTGTCTTGTCTATTCAATTGTAGCCCGATCCGGACTCTGAAAAAATTCATCGATATCCATAGTGAACCTGTGCATAATCGATATATAGGATGTGCGATCATTGATTTCCAGTTAATTTCTTGATATCTTGGCCTCACCAAAAGACGGGATAACAAATAATCAATAATTATAATAAATTATAAATAATGACCTATATAAGCTATTTTTTATAATTATTAATTATAAATTACAGATGTAAATTATTAAGTATTAACTATTTATTATTAATTATAAATTACTAATTATTTATTATTATAATACTTAAAGCAACAGTAAATATATTCAAAAAAATTAACATTAATTCGACATTCTCTTGTAGTGAATGTTTGCACAAAGGCTTTTACAACCAACAAACAAGACAACCTTCATTGTGGTAAATTAATATTTACAACGTTTAGGGAAAATTTGTAAAAAGACATTCTTTTACAATGTTTTATAACAAAAGTTATTCGAAAGGTATTATTACAACATTTGCGAAAAGAATGTTGTGAAAAAGAAGGCTTTTACAACGTTTGCTTAAAAAATGTTGTAAAACAGAATTTTTACGATGTTTTAAAAACATAGTTGTAAAAAAAATAGTAATATGCACTCTTTGTTGTAGTGTGCCATTTTATGTCATAAAACCCAATACAACCTCTCCTTCACTAAATGCATTTGCCACTAGCATATATAAAAATTTGAAATCATAAGTGATAGAGTTAGGAGTTTGCCATAGGTTCATTTATGTAATTTGCTATATAATTTGTAAAAAAAGTTGACTAATATTGTTTAAAATAAAAGGTTTTTTTCTTCCTATAAAATACTTGATATAATATGTTATATTAGTTAATCAATTTAATTAAAAGTACATTAAATAAAAATCCATAAATGGTATATTTTGTGATAATGGTTGCAAATTTTTGTAACCATGAGTAATTTTTCACAATGGAAACAAATATACCATTTTAAATCATTATAGTCAAGATGCATCGAGACTAGATATCGATGTATCCGTTAAGACTAGAGTACATATCGCTTTCCAAATATTGGTAAGTATACTACTCAGACTATTGGAGGTACCTTAAGGTTACGTATTGATAGTAATTAGATAACTATGGAATGACTCACTCAATAGCTTTTTGTTGGTTCATATAACTAAGTTAGACAGAAAACATCGATGTGACTGATTTACAAAGTTATCTCGACTAGGAAATGCTTTGGATCTTCAATTTGAAAGCTCCACTTTGATTATAGTGAAATCATGGCATGGCATCCATTGAACGACTATAGTTGGGTCTAGTGGAAGTATTGGAAGTGAAGAACTATTCGAGAGAGAATTTGTCTCCTCGGATACATAGGGTAAGTATCACGGTCAACTCAAGTCAATTCAAAGTCAAAGTCTCTCGTGGAAGTAGTTCAGTTGATATAATTGTTATTATTGAACCAATGACATAATGTCACAACCTGGTATCACTTAATATATAAAATTAGGTTTACTGAAACTAAGTAGGTGATAAATTTGGCCAAAATGCCACACCAACTACTAATTGACATGTAAACAATAACATTCGAATAATTCGATGTTAATAGCTAACCGAATTTACACCTAACTAGTCACACAACCGGAATGATGAATTCTCTTTATACCAAATGACTTAATTAGTTTATAATTGTTATAAATTAATTATAAAATTTTGAATATAATTATAGGAATAATATTATTTCATATATTGATATTATTTATAAATATATCGATCGATATGCGATATCGACAAGCAATTAAATTTGATTTAATTAATAATATTTTTGGGCTTGAATGGGCTGTTAGCCCATGATATTAAGATGTTATTTCACCAACAATAGGGCTTATATGAGGCGGCTAAATAGGCTAGAGGGATTTGGAGATGGATGGTTGAGATTTGATGAGAAATGGTATGAGATGTGATCCTTATTTCTCTCTATTTCTTCCACTATAAAAGGACCCCCAACCCTAGTGCAAAAGGAACTTTTTACTTCCATTTCCTTATCATCACTAGCCGACCTCAGCAATAGGCAGCTTCGATAAATTCATCTCAAAACAGTTCAAAAGGTGATAACTATTGGAAAGTTATGGTTTATAGTTCAAGGATTGACAATCTGGCGAATCGAGAAGATTTTAAATGAGAGAGAATTCATTGTTACTTGGTGTGCTCCGAGGCATTAGTATTAGGCATGTATTTACTATACTATATGATATATGATTTTTGGATAACGTTATAAATATATATATATATATATATGTGTGTGTGTGTGTATATATATATATCATTACTGTATTGCTAGTTAGGTGAGATTCTTATTTGTATCATCAATGTTGTCACATATTGATTGGTCATACGTATGTTTTAATTTATTTAAAAATTACACTTTATATATATATATATATATATATATATATAAAGTTCATAGCTAGATAATTTTATTTCAATTATTATCATTTTATTAACTAACATATATATGTAATAATATACTACCTAAATTTAATTATATGAATTATATTTAATTATATAATCATATCATGTTAGTAGTTGAACCTATATTTTATAAATGTATACCTATATAGATTATACATTTCAATGGCTGCAAATGAATTTTAATATTTATTTACTGTAATTTAATATTATTTATATCAATATACTAATTAAATAAAACATATAAAATAAAATATATTTCAAAAATTAAGATTTAGGGCCCGTTTGGTTTAATTTTTTATTTTCAGTTTTGTGTTTTCAACTTGCACTAAAAAATAACAAAAAATAAGAGAAGAAAATTTATATTTTATAGGCATTGCAATGAACAACGAAGGAGTTAGATTGTTCTCCGTGCTTTTATTACCTCTCGAAACACGAAAAACAAAATAAACTTGTTTTCTATTTTACATATTAATTTCATTTTTCAAAATTGTTTGTTTTTCAACAATGCAAACAACGAACGCGCTGTTGTATAGATGAAAACACAAAACTAAAAACAACAAGTCAAACGGGGCCTTAAATTTTTAAATTTTACCATCAAATAAACTCTTGACCAAAAATTCAAAATTTAAAAACCAATTTTTATATTTTTTGAAAATTAATTTAATAAATGGCCGGAATCAATTAATTGATCAAAAATATTATTTGACACGGAAAATTCTAGAAAAAATTTCGTAACTTTAAAATATCATGCTTGGTTTTCCAAAAATTTATAATCCGAACAATATAACATGAATTTTTTGTTTTATTGTACGAATAATATATATATATATATATATATATATATTAATGCAATAAAATATAAATAATTTTATTGTAGAGATCGAGGAAGTTATGATTACACCGACCCAAGTGATTGAGGCCGGTATTAAATATGGCAAGGATTATTTGGTTGGTTTATTCCTTAACTACAGTCCTGCCTGTTAGCTTGTTAAGGCGCGTTGTGACCAAGTATGGAAGCCTAAGGAGGAATTAAGTGTTCACTTTGACAATGTAATGTTCTTTTTTAAATTCTCGCGTCGTGATGATAGACAATGTATTCTTGAGGCCGATCCTATTCTCGTTGATGGGAAATTATTCATCATTACAACCTAGAGTTCGTCTGTTGATAGGGCAAAGGCTTGGGTATTATCCATTCCTGTCTAGGACCAATTTTCTCACATCTCATCTATTATTCAGCCTTTGATTGGGATTGATTGGCTAGCAGGCCTTGTTGGTAAGTTGATTGGTCATAACGCTAACACTGTAGCCAGGAAGAGGATAGTTTATGCCATAGATCTGATTGAAATAACCCCTGCCAAACCTTTGCCTTCAGTGTTAAAAGTCAAACTCGATATGGGCCTTTTTGCTGAGGTTGGAGTTCGCTACAGTTGGAAACCAGATATCTGTGCGTCCTGTCTGCCATTTAGGCATCTTACGGAAGCTTGTTCTAGATCATCCACTGCTATCCCCGTTCCACTATTTGATCGGGTTCCATTTCCTCATCCTCCTATCAGGAAGTGGGTCCCGAAGGTTGCCCCTCCTCCCTATGACCCTGCTCCTGTCGCTGTTTGTGTAGCTTCTGCTGTTGATGCTCCTGTTGCTCTTAGTGTAGCTCCTATTGTTGATGATCCAGGTGGTAGGACCCATGTTGAGTGTGCTTCTTCTGTTTAGCCCGATTCTTTTACTTGGAATTCTGAGGAGTGGGCCTGGATCCGTATTCCATATGAGATGCGATACTCATCGGAATCTGATACTTATAGTGTCTTTATCAATGAAATTGACGGTGAGAGTCGATTTCTTTATATCATATTGAGGATGAGGGTCTTTCGCTTACTAGGGTTGGTGAGATTGGGTAGGTGAATAAGAGTAAGTTTTATGATGTCATTTGGGATAGAAAACTTATTTACTCTCCTTCTGAAGGTTACGTTTCGAATCTGGCTGCTCTTTTCTCTGGGTATGTTCATGTTAAAGGCCCGTCATCTGTCATTGGTTCTGGCATTTCCTCTTCAGATGGTGCATAGTCATAGTTTGTTTAGTAGTTTAGACTCTTTTTGCCTAGCTCCTGTGCTGTATTTTCTTTTTGATTTGGGCTCTTTGAGCCTGTTTAGCTGTTCTATGCATGTGCATAACACTTGTTTTTCCATTATTTATACAGTGGCACGGCACACTTTGAAGCCGGCTAACTTTGCATACATATATATATATATATATATATATATATATATATATATATATATATTAAATACATCATAATAACATATGTATTTACATATAATATACATATTTATATATTATAATATACTTATATACATATGTATATATGAATATAATAATAATTTTGTTACTGTAATTCATATATATATATATATATATATGTATATGTGTAAAATGATATTTTAAATAAAATGTTTATATATTATGTATCCAGATATATATATATATATATATATCTCTGTGTGTGTGTATAATATTTAATTCAATAGTGTGTGTGTGTGTGTATAAATCATTAATATTTTTGCATATAAGACATATATGCACACATAAATATATACGTACATACACACACATGTATAAATATATAATTTTACATGGTTTTAATATTTAACAAGTTTACATATATATTTTTGTACAACATTCAATACATATAGGATGAGCTAGCATGTCTGTTGCGATGTAAATCCTAACATTTATACACGGGCATGTTATATCTTGCACGGATTATTCTGTTACACATGCATACACATACATATATGTATGTGATATATATGTGTACTATTATATTTAATTGAATATAAATTAAATAAAATTCTATTTATAATTTAAACATTTAAGTGAAATAAGTGATTTTATTTAAATTAAATTTATAAATATTTTAAATAAATTAGACTTCATATGCCTAATATAAATCCAATGAGGGAATTTTTTTTGAAATTCACTCATATCTTCCACTACAGATTGGCCTAGTTCTAACAATAGTATTGGAGCCTAATAGCCCATGCAATCTAAATTAATTATGTTAGGGGTAGCTATTAAGCTCATAGCCCAAATGTTCCCCTAATAGAAAATGCCCAATTGGAATTGGACCAAAGGTTAAATATCAAAATTGTTTGAAAATTAATAAACATAAGATTTTAAATTTTAAAAGTTAAATTTAAAATATAATATATAATAAATGTTAAAATATAATAGAAAATTTCAAAATTTTAAAAATAAACATATATTAATTTCAAATTTTCAAAATTTATTAATAATATTAACAAAATTAATTAATTAATAAATGTGTGCATGTATTATATGTTATGATATATGTTATGTTGTTTAAAATGTTTAAAATAACATAAGCATATATGAATGTATATGAATAAAACTTTGAAATTAATATAATTTAATTAAAATTGTTTAATTGAATAAATTAATTAAAGGTTAGTTAATTAAATGAATACGCACATATATAAGATATATGTGTAATACTATAAAGGTTATAGTATATAATAAATATTTAATGTAAATGTTATACTAAAATAATATAAAATTAATCAAAATTAATTAAATAAGAGTTATTTAACATAATATTATACATAAGACTATTATATAAGCAATATGAAATATAAAAGTTATATCATAATAAAACTTATATAATATGAATGTATAAATTAAAGATGGAACATTAAGAAAGCTAAATAGACTTGAGGAATAAATACATATGTAGATGTACATATACTGTGATTTTTGATTTGTCCGACATTTGAATAACGAAGGTATTTCAAAAGAAATACGTTATTTCATAAGTCGATGCCACTCAATTTAACATATTGAAGATTATGAATCTTCAATATAATGTAATCTATGTATATTGATAAATTACTTGCATACCCCTTAGTTGTTAAGCAGACTCATGCTGGTGATGTTATGTGTAGTATTATTAATATATTAAATAGACGAAGTAAGATAAGTATATATATTTGTTGAGCAGACTCGAGGTATATATACTATACTAAGGCATCGTGATATGGTGGGTACAAGTGAATAAATTCGTTTCGATTTGTTGAGCAGATTCAAGGTCGAAGTAGAATTAGGATAAGGTACAAAAGGTTAGGAGTTGTACATGATATAATTGATAAGGAGTCATCCATCGTCCGTAGAGCTATGACTTGCCGAGCAGACTAAAGGTCAGAATTTCAAAATAGACAAGGCCTAACACCCATTAGTGAAGTCAAAAGACTTCTATATTTCGATTTAGGGTTTGGTGAAACATAAAAGACTAGTGAGAACCTTATTAGAATGAAATAATAACATTTAACCTTACTAATATTATCAGAACATATGCTATATAATATTATAATAATCTACATTGATAAATTTGTACATTTAATATGATTGGTAAATCATTTATCAATTAAGATATAAAAATGAACTAAATTGAAGATTGACAAATAGAAACATAATATATATACTTACTATATATGCTTATTGCATGTTAATGTTTCAATGCTTATGCAAGCGCATGATTTTACAACTACATTCGTAATTTGGTCTTTTACATGTTTATTTGGTTAAGATCGTGTATTGCATTATATGAGTTTCGAACTCTAAAACCAATACAAGACTATGGAAATTTGATCCACATAAAATCGCATATAAATGTTATATCACGAATGGTCACAGTTCGCACTGTACAATATTTCGATGGAATTAGTTCATCTGAAATAAGCAAATATACAGTACTGTAAGACCAAGTATTCAATTTCATTGATTACAAATGGATCATATTATGTTAAATGTAACAGATGAAAAAAACTACAATACAAATCTAAGAACTCGATCGTTGAAATGTCAGTTTGATCAGTTTACATAAATGCAACATATTTGATTTCCTTAAATGTTAAGGATGATTGAGTGCGCTATAGTAAAGATTTCATTATGATGTTGAAGTAAAGGTTTCTTTTGAATGGTTCGACCATTTAGAATGAAAATTAATAAATAAAAGTAGATTTATAGTTAGGATGGAGAGAGTGAATGGTCACTTCTACTTTGTAAAGAATCATCAGAAACAAGAATCATAAAATAATATTGATACTTAATATTGAAATAAGAAATATTGTTTCTATTCCGAAACATATTTTTATATAGAAAATTGTTTTTCTATGAGATTTATTTCTTTTAGTCCAAAGTATTTGATCAAAGAACTCTCTTTTGTAAACTAGTTATAGTGTATGAAATAAGTAATCTATATCAACTGAATGATGGACCTTCGAATTCAGCATGCTATTATAGTAATAGCGAAAATAGCGAGAGCATACCATGTAATACTTATTGATTGCATCAAACTACGAAATTTATTTTCTTAAAATATACCAGGAAATATTTATGAAATAATAATTATTTTTCGACATCAACTGAAAAATAGACATGCTCATATTTCAATGTGAATATTATGAATACTCGCTATGAAATAAAATTATAATGCGGTATTTGTTTTCATAATGAAAGTCATGCATTAGAAAGTACTGAAGTATCTAAAATTATTTACAATTATTTTGGAACTATAGAATAAGCCGTAGTTTTGAGAAGTAAATTTTATTATATGATTATGAACCATATGGTATTAGTTAATTAATTTCAAATAATTAAGTGCAATGCACCCATTTAGTGGGAGCATCGTAGGAGTTGATGAACTCTTCAGATTGATAAATATTGATGCATACAATCAGTAGTCCACTAATACCAAAATGGTTCCACGTACTTTATTATGTTCATCGATGATTTATCACCGACATGGATATATGTATTTGATACACATGTAGTATGTAACGACGGCCTTTTCAACCTCAAAAGTCGATACTAATACATCTGTGGTATTCATGTGCGGAGCATTCAAGTGTTGGAAAGATAGACTGTTGGGGTGAAAGAAAAGAAAAGATAGGACGGAATCTTACATCTATAATATCCAAAAGATCTTTACAAGAAAATTTTAACATACAACGAACTAGAGTAACCAATCTATCATCAGTCTAAAAAGTTATTACCGCATGTCCTTACAAATTCTAATAAATACATAGAAGAAATATAATGGAAAATAAACTATAATAGGTTTTGGAAACGTCTGGCTCGTCTCTTAAAGCTCCAAGTATCTAAAGCTAACTCTGGAAAATACTCAGGACTGACTCGAGCATTATAAGAAAATAACTCCTGGTTCAGTCTGATATACTTGCATGAGAAACTCAAAGAATTGTTATATTTATAAAACCCTAGCAAAAATAATGGTAAGACCATGCTGTATACAAACACAAATAGGTTTTTACCTGACGATAACCAAAACATTTATAGGAAATCTTTCGATATGAATCATAGCCGAAATGGTTACATTAATTACATTCCACTATATTTAGTAAACAACTCAATCCATAAAGGCGTGTATTGAAAAATGGATTCCATACAATGACAAGACTACGTACCACCTATCATAGTAAACCTCTAGAAAAATGCACTAATGGCCTCACATGGACCCTCTGGCAACACAGACTCGACCTACTACTTCTTGCATAGTACCAAATATGGCATCACCCTGATTGCGGCCAACAACCGTACCGAACTCAAAGCATACATAAAATGGAATAATATCAATCTAGATTTGGTGACGACCATACCCTAATAGTAACGAACCACATAGCCTTGTCGCATCTTCCATATTTTAGTTATTACCGGGTATGAGGCTTGAGGCTATGTTTTACCTTTACTAGAAGATCCTACTTGAAATGTTAACACTGCCATCCAGGCAACAATGCAATACCTGCATTGATTCATACAATTTGTTTGAGATATAAAAAACCGAAGGCACTACTTCTACTACATCCATTTGGAATCACCCTCAGGATTAGTAGCAAGTAGCCCTTGCACTTCCAAGAAATCTATCTTCGAACATCTTTAAGATATCTCTAATTCGTATACTTATGTTGATTCGAAGTGATTGTCGGATAGCTCGTACTTATCCGATCCTGGTTTGTTTGAACCAATAATTGATATTTTCCAGTTGACTCGATATTAGTTCATTTAGAAGTAAGAAAACATGTTATTCAAACCAAAGTTTGATTTTAAAAAGTCACATCCTTTCTCTATATAAAAGTAAATAGCTTTTAAATCGATGGATTCCAAACAACTTTAAAATAACTTTTTGGTGCCAAAAATGGACATCGACATTCAATAGAATCTATAGAGATTAAATGAAGAATGAAATTAAAAAAGAGCAAAAATCATAAATGAACGTGCAGATTTTTATAGTTGTTCGGCAATCTTAGCCTACGTCCACTCCATATTCTTATTGATCTTGCACTTGATTATGATTACAAGAATATTTGGATCAGCTGAGATCCATTAGTACAAGAATGAAAATAAAAATGAAAGAGCCTTGACTGTAGAAAGAAGGATCTCTTTTCTAATGCTAGGCCTATTTTATTTATAGGGGAGGACATGCATAGATCGGGCTGAATTTTCGGCAAAAGAACCTCCAAGCCAAGACGAGGCCACACAAGAATTTTTAAGGCCCATTTGGGCCCACAATTGGGATTGACCTCCATCCCTATTTCGGTGTCCAAATGGGGGTGCAATCCCTCTAGGGAGTTTCCCATGATCTTAGCACTTGCCCTCCAAATTTGTTGCAATTCTAGGTTACGGTTTGTGAGATATTACATTTTCCACAAAGTGGTGTTACATGTATTCTGATTTCAGCCGTTCCCCTTAGAGGGTTAGGGGTCGATCCCTCCAAATTATTCCATTTGATGTGCGATCCCTAAGGGATATTCCACATGTTGTAGTATGCTTGTTCTCCAATTTAAATGTCGATTGGATGAGTAGCACTTGAGTTATTGCTCGATCCTTGGTGCAATGTGAGTTGTCTCCTGATTCTAGCTGATCCCTATTGAGGGAAGAGGGTCGATCCCTCTCTCTTCACCCTTTAAAGTACGATCCCTGGGTTAGTCTCCCTAGGGTCCTCACATCTTGTTTTTTAATTTTCATATGCACTGGACTTATGGATCTTCAGATATTAATTATTTTCCATTAACTTGCACTTACTTGGCAGAAATATGTCGATCCCTTCTATATGATCCCTTTTATAATGATCCTTTTTATACTGATTCCTTTTATAACAATCCTTTTTATACGATCCCTTTTATACCGATACCTTTTTTAGGTGAAGTAATTTGGCCATAACATGAGCACACAAACTCCAAACGACTTGAGTTTTGAAATATAGCCTTGTGTGGCATTCCTTGTCACTCTATATTGACAAAAATTAAGGATATGTGCCGATCCTATAGGGAAAGAGATAGGAACCAATCCTCTGCCTGGGGAAGGTACTACTCCATACTTAGAATATGTTGAAGAGTCTATCTCTTGGTCTCAGTTGATCGTCGCTTCACATCAGTGCCTACGCTTGATTTCTGGACCTTACAATCATTACTCCGAGCTACTTGTCGTGATGACAGTCGACTCTAACTCATCTAGTCAATTCGGATATAGCTAGGTAAAAATACTGGATAACACTTTCCCCCAAAGTACGTCTTACGTCGAATATGACATGCTTTGAATTAAAGTAAGTTGAAGTCGTTGGAAATAAATCTATTCAGTTTTTTGAATAGTTGCTATCCTTCCGTTCAGTTATTTCCTAAAGTGTCATATCTCTTTGTTCATCATGATGCTCGGTCGATTTCCAATAGTATAAATTTAGGATTATATTTCATCCATTACTATCTATATTCGGTTCTATATGGCTATTAAGCTTTGGCTATCTGATCTAGTTTCGTCTTTGAAAGCTTCGGGTGAGAATTTATTTCTGTCGATTTCAAAAATTGAATTTTTAGAATATACACGTGCATGTTCAAGAATACGTTCTTGTCATTGGCATGCAGATGCATTTGTATGCTCATGGGTCGCAACTAATTCCTTACAGTTTAATTGCAATTTCTTGTTTATATTTTTCTTATATAATGAAATAGGGGTCACAATAAGTCACTCGATGAAAAGAGACTTCAAGTTCTATAGGGATGATGGCCTCGGAGCCGTAAACAAGGGAAAATTGAATATGGCCAGTCATGGACTTGTTCTATATACCCATAATGCTGATAATAATTTTTCAACCCACTAACCTCTATCCTTTTCCAAAATGCTTCTTCGGAATGGACTTTATGATTTTGTTAACAGCTTCGACTTGTCCATTAGCTTGAGCGTGAGCAGCAGCCATGAATTTTTTCTCAATATGATGCCAGCGATAGAAGTCTTTAAATTTGGCATTTGTTCGTTACAATCGCGGCTAAAGGTTCGGCTCAATCCATTTGGTAAAGTAATCCACTACTACGATGGCGTATTTCACACCACCTTTAGAAATTGACAAGGAGCCGATGATGTCAATATCCCAAGTGGAAAACGGCTATGAACTGACCATTTGAGTAATTTCTGTTGGTGGGGCTCTTGAAATTTTTGCAAAAATCTGGCAATGGTCGCATCATCTAGCATAATCAACTGCATCTTGATTGACAGTTGGCCAATATTACCCACCACGGAGTATTTTCTTTGTCAGGTTTTGCCCTCCTCCCCCTTGATATGATCATTGCATTCTCCTTCATAGACTTTTATCAAGACTCATTTGATTTCATCATGGCTGATACATCGAAGCATGGGAATAGAGAAACCCTTTCTATACATGACTCATTCTTGGTTTAAGTAGAGTGAAGCATTGTGGAGGATGTGTCATTTTTCATTCATCCGTTAAGGAAGGATCCCTCATTGGAGATAACCTTTGACAGAAGTCATCCACGATTCCTTTTTCATCTTCATCTCCAAAACCCTTTCAATCTCCATCTGGTCAATGCTCAAAACATTTAGTACTTCAACCGGGACCAAGCCCATTTGTTATGCATCTTCAAAACTGGCCAGCATGGCTAGTGAGTTGGCTTTCTAATTTTGTTTACTAGGTGTATGTGTAATGGTGTAATGCTAGTAGTCTACCATTAGCTCTTGGACCTAGCCGAGATAAGGAGCAAGTTGATGCCCCTAGCCTGATAATCTCCCTAGCTTGGCATACTACTAAGCAGGAATCACAAAAGAATTGTAAAGTTTTCACTCCCTGTTCTCTAGCAAGTTTGAGCACAGCTAATAGAGTTTCATATTCGACTTCATTATTTATTGCAGGGAAGTCGAGTTTCAGGGCGTAGCTGATCGTTCGTTCCTCAGTAATCTCTAACATAACTCCAGCGTTAGAACATCGATCGTTGGATGCTTCATCCATGTATATTTTCAATGAATTGGTGGATTCTCCACTGCTCTCTGGAGAGTCGTCTAGTGTAGTGAATTTAGCTATAAAGTCCACCAATGTCTGTCCCTGGATGGCTCTCCGAGGGAGATAGATAATGTTAAATTGGCTCGTCTTGGTGTTCTACTTGAGTTACCTTCCAGATATCCTAAGTTGTTATAGGACCTATCATAACAGCTGGTCGGTATAGACGTTGATGGGATAAGCCTGAAAATAGCAGCGGAGCCTTCGTGAAGAAATTAACAAGAAGTAAGCAAGCTTTTCCAGTTTCTGGTAGTTTATCTCAGCACCTGTCAATCGCTTTCTAACATAATGTACTGGCTTATGGATCTGATTCTCTTTGTATAATAGTGCGACACTTATGGCACATACTGAGACCGCTAAATAGATGTATAATTCTTCATGATCCAAGTGCTTGGATAGGATGGGGTAACTTTAAGTGATCTACCAGAACTTGAAATGCATCTATGCAATCCATCATCCATTCGAAGTTTCACTTCCCTCTCCTGATTAGGTTGAAGAAGAGAATTCACTTGTCAGTGGTCTAGGAGATGAGTAGACTTAGGGTGGTGATCTTTCCATTAAGGCTCTGTACCTGATTAATCGTCTTTAGCCCTTAGATGTTTCAAATTGGTTGAATCTTCTTAGGATTTTCCTTGATTCTGCGAGAGTTAACGATGAAACTCAGAAATTTCAATGACGCAACCGCGAAAGAGCATTTTAAGGGAAGGAGTTTTATTCCATAATTTTAAAGAACACTAGACATCTCTGCAAAGTCCTCGATGTGGTTTTGTCGTGACTTCACAAGCATACCATCCACATATACTTTCATCGATTACCCGATCTTTTCTTTGACCACCCAGTTGACTAGTCTTTGTTAAGTAGCTTCAGCGTTATATAATTCAAACAGCATCACAACATAACAATATAGCCCTAGATCGGCAATGAGGCTGGTGTGCTCCTGGTCGAGGATGTGCATCAGGATCTAGCTGTATTCGAAGCATGCATTCACAAATGAAAATAGCTCACATCCCATGGTTAAGTCTTCCAACCGTCGATCATTGAAAGTGGAAAGCTTTATTTTGGGCTTGCCTTGTTCGGGTCGGAGTAGTCGACGTATGTCTGCCACTTTCCATTATCTTTTCTCGCTGGAACTGGATTGCATACCCATTCCGGGTAGAGGACGTCGTGGATAAACCCTTTGTTTTTGAGTTTATCTGCCTCCTCCTTAAGTGCAATAGATCTCTTTGAATCCATGCCATGTTGCTTTTTTTATATCGTACATGCCTCGTGTCGATATTCAATGTATCGCTTGGAATAGTTGGTGAGATCACACACATGTCGGAATGGGTCTAACCGAACACATCAAGATTCGCTCATAGAAATCTAGTTAATTCCTTCATCATCGTTGCACCGAGTTGTGATCCTATCTTTAGGACCTTGATGGGTCATCGTGGTTGACCGTAATTTCGATTGTTAACTATGCAGGTACAACTTTGAATTCTTTGGGGTCCTCTTCTTCTTCTTTGTATTCTGTATTTTTATAAAACCGACCGTTATGTTGTTGCTTCATATAGGCCTTATGTTTTGATCTAAAAAATGCTTAAGTAGATTTTCCAAGCAATGGGATCGATTCTGATCCTTTTCCTAGTGGAACTTAAGCAGTTTTCAATTTGACATGAACATATTAGACCATGTAAACTCAAAATCGAACAATGACATTCCATATATGACTTGCATACTTGAACTAGCACAGGCCTTAATCGGATGTTTACCACTTCAGACTTAAATATATTATCATATTTGTAGTTGTACTGATTGTAACATGTGCACTGAATGAACTTGAAAATGAATGTCAGAATCCTATAGCCAATATCCAATCATCAAGTTCAAACGTAATTGTTTTGCATAACAATCACCGTGAAATCCAGTTGAGACGATCAATAATAACGGCTACTCCAGTGGAATCCTAGAGTCTTTTCATGAGCTGTAGAGTCCGATAGTGGCAGGTTGTAGACACTTTTAGCGACTATCAGCGGTGGTTGACGATCAGGCTTAAAGGAATGCGTCGAATCAAATGTTGATTAGGATTCAGCCTTGTGTAGCGCATAACTGTATAGCTGGATCTTGCTTTCAGTTAAAATTCACTGTTGTACTTGAGTAACACGCTTTTAATTCACTGTATTTGCGATCTTTTGGTTGTTGTTTAGGTTGGAGAGATGGTCAGTCGCCTATGATCTTGGGCAACGATTCGATGATTCTATCTCTAGGAATCCATTCAGTCATAACCTCGAGTTATTGTAAACACTAGGCATGAGTCACAGTATTGAGCTATCACGGTCAATCATTCGATTTTCGCACATTTAATCTCGATCTCGGGTAGATAAATGTACTATGTGGATGGTTGAGTTTTGTTATATTCATGTATATACTCCTACCTAAGCTACAAAGACTCAGAGTTGATGGAAGAATGGTCGGTTCACATTTATATTGTTTCTCGCTCGTGCCCCAAGTCTGGGGAGTGTTGATAAGTAGGAAGGCAAGTCAGGTCCAGTTTAGCTTTATACTCTTTCCCGTTGAATCGTGGGATCGTATTAGTTGATGGAAGGCTGGGTCTCGCCTATCCTAGATCGTATTCTGCTTTTTTCTTCCAAGGGGAATATTCAATGCTCCATCAAATTTTGGGAATGAGTTGGGTAATGGACGGTCAATCACGTTCACTTTCAACACAAATGTCACCATACTCTAGGCAAGGACCTAAAGAATAGATGGTCAAGTCACATCCAATCAGTGGTTGATTCTCTCCCTATCGGACCAAGGGCAAGGATCAGTGTGTAGACGGTCGAGTCACGTCCGTTTCGAATTGCTCTTCTGGTTGGATCATGGTAAGAGTCAACATATGAACGATCATGTCATGTTCATTGGAGCTGGATGGTCAGTCATGCCCATTTAGATTCATATTCTCACGTTAGATCTGGGAAAGAGTCGGCTCAGTTGCAATCCGGTCATGCTAATCCGGTTTCATACTCCTTCTGATGGATCGAAGGAGGATGTTGGAGAATTAATGATCAAGTCACGCTTATTTATTGTTTATTCTCTGAATCGCACTTGGGGGTTTGGATTTTTTCGAAGGCCATCTGTGTCACATCCGTTTGTGTGGTGTGGATCGATATTGACCGTCGACCCAACGGCATGATATAGTCGGTTGCTCGCAACTTCGGACGTCATTTTGACTATTTTGTATTAAGGCCTCTGTATAATCGGTTGCTTGATTCATATAAAATACCAAGCCGGAGCTATAATGAGCTATCTTACTAAACTTTCAGTAATTTCTACTCCTTGCCCCCAGACTTGGATTAGCGGAGTTAGTTTTTGGATAGACGAATTGCATCCACAGTGAGTTTATACTCCTCCTATCGAGTTCAGGTCAGAATTTATAGAACAGTGAGTGGTCGAATGCACTCATCTATTTGTTAATACTCATATTCGTGTTCTAGGGATAAGAGTTGATTGGCAGGCGGTCGAATTGCACTCAATTTGTGTTTATATTCTATTCTACACTCGGGGGATTTATAGTTATTCCAGAAAATGGTCGAACCACATTTTTTTATTCATTTCTTCTACCCCTAAGTCAGGGGCAGAAGTCAAAGAGTGGTCAGTCATATCACATTCACCCTTACTTGGAGTTCTTCACATCAAATCGTGGGAACGAGCTGATTAGCAGATGGTCAAATCACATTTGTTCTATTTTTATACTTAGCCTGTTACTTTGTAGGGAGAGTTAATGGATGGACAATCGAATCACGTCCATTTTTCACCTACACTCTTATCCACACTCTGGGAACCAAATTTCATTGATGGGCAGTCAGTCATGCCCGTTTGATGTTTATACTCCTACCCATGCTCTGGGAACCAGAGTCGGTTGGTGGGCGGTGAAACCGCGTCCATCTTTTTGTGTTTATACTCTGGTCCATGCTCTGGGGACTAGAGTTTTATGATGGGTTGTCAGTCATACCGGTTTTGATTTAGACTCCACCCATCAGGTCAAGTAAGAGTTGTCAAATGAATAGTCGAGTCATGTTCATTAATGGGGTGGAATTCTGTGTGACGCCCCACCTCTATACCCACGCTAGCCAAGAGCACTACGGAGTAATGTTGTCAACTAGCATGGAGAATAAGGCAGTTGAGGAGCGACCATTCGTGTAATATCTTTGTACGAGCACCGATATGTCAGATAGTAAAGCATATTTCATTTAAGGAGGAAATCCGACATACCGATACAAACTCAAAGCTATCACACAGTGCCTATATATAATCTTCAAAAACAAATATAGAAATAAACATAACACAAAACAGTCACAGACATCGATATCACAAAGGCGGAAAAAGATATGAATATATATAACGCATGAAAGTGTACATCAGAGTAGTGGTATGAAAGATCCACAATAACCCAAAAGAATAGCAACATGTGCTATACGAAAGAATAAGTATACATCATAGAGTCTATATCTCAACTGTATACATCCCAAAAACTACTAATCTAAGTAGTTAGCCAAAAGTCAGAGTAATGAATCCCTAGGGAGAAGTCAAGCGGAAGCACCTGTAACATCTCAGTCTGACCCGAGTATTATTTCATAAGAAAATAATAAACGGATCAGTCTAGCTATAAATATCAGATGACATGATACAGAATAAGAGATATGGCATAAACATATGATAACCATAATGGCATACTACTGTAAGTATGTAATTGAAAATCAACATGAGGTTAATCAATATCACAAGAATCTTCTCAAAGATCCAAAAAGGGTTTCATACCCAAGACTTGTATTCACAACAAGTCAATGACACACGAATTCACCAATGCACAAAAATTGATAAATCATATCAATGAAAATCACTAAAATTGGTGAAGCATAAATTTCCAGAAATCAACACACGAAATCCAGAAATCATAAAAAGGGGAAGGCCTATCACGCGAACGGGAGCATGAAAACTCACCAACATATGTATTACACGAACGAGATGCTATCTCATGGTAGCTAGCCATTAATTTTTGACACACGAACGGCCCGAAGACCATGGGGCGCTACCCCACATGTGTGAGTCGAAATCACACAGAAACGGGGTCTAGTCTCCCTCGCAGACAAAGAGACATCCCACAATTGCTAATCTAAATCACAAAAATGACCGTCAATGATCATCAAGAAGTGTCAATTACACTAAGTTAGTAAATATAAAAGTTTAGTTTCATGTCCCATAACCACTTGCTTAACTCAAATATTTACGAACAAACTGTAGATCTTCACTAGAAAATTGTCACAAAAGGTTCAATCGAACAAGTCCAAGAATTAACCAACGAAGTAAACGCAAGCGTTTCATACCACTTGTTTTACTAAGTCGTTTAATTAGATTTCTCATACGAGTGAGGTAATGGTTTGTATATACTAATAGATTGGAAATCGGTTTGAGAAAACGAGCTTTGTAATAAAATAGTGTTGAAATCATTTGAAGAAAGAGTTTTGATATTTACTACTAGTATTGAAACCTTTGTATATTTTGAAGTGACAAATCACAAAGATGATAGTAGAACAATCGATCATCAAAATTCACATACGAAGACGTGAATAAATTCCAAACAAATCCATAAAGAATCCATCGAAATGGATATTCAAAAATCCTTAAAAAGGAGTCATCAAAGTCATAATAAATGATAACAACAAATAGGATCATCACGAATCGATTTATTGGAAATTCAATCCAAAAAGGCAAACTGGACTGAAACAGCAGGTTCAGTCGACTGAACAGAGTTTTCAGTCGATTGACCCTGTACCTGGAAATTTTCCAGGTTCAGGAAACTTTCTGTTTCCAGGTTCAGTCGACTGAACAGAGCATTCAGTCGACTGAATCATGCCTAAAAACTTTCGCGTTTCATGTTCAGTCGACTGAACAGACTTTTCAGTCGACTGAATCTTGCCTGGGCTGTTTTTCAGCCTATACAAATGAAGAGCAAACTCTTCAAAAATGCAACCGGACGAACATTGGCTCTAAGGGTTTATGCCAATCGACAACCCGGCCCTATATGCTCCTCGATGCATCATCAAAAGCATGAATAAACATCCATAAAAGGATTTTCACACAAATTTGACTTAAAAACCCAAAAATTGGAATATTCACAAAACCAATCCAAATCAAAAGCAAATTCACATGAAGAGGTGTTAGGAATTCATACCTAACAACCAAAGATAATTATAGTCATAGATGTGAGATAAAAATCTCACCTTTTCACAAAATCAATAAAGGAGAAGCTTGAAGGCAAAGGAAGAATCAACCACTCTTCAACACAACCCAAACGAGCTTGAATCTATGCTCAAAAAGAAGAACATTCCCAAAGTTAGTTTTAGGAATTTTTGAAATTCAAGAGAGAATGAGTTGGAGAAGATGAAGAGAAGGCTTACCAATGGGTTCTTCTATTAGTTTGGAGCTAGAGCTTGATTTGCAAAAGAAAACTAGGGCTTGAGTTTCAATTTCCCATTCCACTCTCCATTGTTATAAAAGCTTGAGTATTAGGAAAATAGAAAGGAAGTAAATGAAAAGGAGAGGGTTGGGACTGAATACATAAGTGGGGTTATTGGGCTCAGCCCAAACCAAAGCCCTAAGTAAAAAGTGGCAAAATTCCACTAACTCCAATCATATCAAAGTTTATACTCAAAAAGATCGCAAACGGCATTTTGAACTCAATGGAAGTGGTCCCGAGTCCTAATTCGGACGTACGCAAAAAGTAGCTTTTCGGACTAAATTTCGAGCATCGATAAAATATTTAAATAAAATATTTAAATATAAAATCGATAAATATGCGGGTTGTTACAGACTCCCCTCCTTAAAGAAATTGTGTCCTCGCAATATTTAAGAAGAAGATATATAGTAACAACCACGAGAGCATATTCAACACAAAAGAAATCTGAAATAAAAGGTTCACCTTAAAGACCGCGGGAAAGTAAGTATGGATGTGTTCGCTCGATGAACTTTCTAGATTCTCAAGAACAATCCTTAGGATTTGAAGATTATTGAACTTTCACAAGCGGAACATCTTTATTTCGAAGACGTTTGACCTCCGAAGCAATAATTCGAATAGGATGCTGCTCATAAGTTAAATTAGGCGAAACTTCAATTTCTTCCACAACACCGGGCTCAAGAATAGAATCGGAATCTCGAAGACATTTCCGTAATTGAGAAACGTGAAACACGTCATGAATAGCAGAAAACTGAGCCAGTAATAAGAGGCGATAAGCCACGGAACCAATACGTTCGGTGATGGGAAATGGACCAATATATCGAGGTGCTAATTTTCCCGATCAACTGAAATGTACAACACCCTTCATAGGTGAAATACCAATAAACACAAGATCTCCCATAGAAAATTCTAATTTCCTTCTCCGGTTATCGACATAGGATCTTTGTCTACTTTGGGCTTCTTTCATCCTATGACGAATAATATCAATCTTTTCTGTGGAATCACAAATAAAATCTGGACCTAAAACCAGCTTCTCACCGGCCTTAAGCCAACAAGAAGGAGATCGGCATGGTCTTCCATAGAGTGCCTCAAAAGGTGTCATACCAATACTAGATTGGAAGCTATTATTATAGGAAAATTCAACAAGTGAAATATGATCTTCCCAACTTCCACCAAAATCAAGAACACATGCACGAAGAAGATCTTCAAGAGTTTGATTCACACGCTCGGTTTGTCCATCGGACTGGGGATGAAAGCGGTGCTAAAATTTTGCTTCGTTCCCAAAGCTTTTTGAAGACTCTTCCAAAATCCACTAGTAAACAATGGATCACGACCACTGATAATAGAAGTTGAAACTCCATGCAATTTAACAATTTCTTTAATAAAAAGTTTGGCCAAAAGAGGTATGGTCCGATTGGACCGAACGGGAATAAAATGGACGGATTTAGTAAGCCTATCAACTATAACCCATAAGCTATCATGACCCGAACGAGAACGGGGAAGGCCGTCTATAAAATCCATGAAAATTTGATCCCACTTCCAAATTGGAATTTCTAAAGGTTGCAATAACCAACCGGGTCTTTGATGTTCGGCCTTAATGAGTTGGCAAGTCATGAAACACTTAACAAAGTTAGCAATATAAGATTTCATTCCCTCCCAATAATAAAGTCGCTTTATATCCGCGTACATTTTACTACTACCGGGATGAATGGTAAATTTAGAACGATGGGAATCTTCCAAAATGTCTTTGCGAAGATCACTAATATTTGGCACGATAAGTCTACCAAATTTCCGAATGCCGCCACGAGAATCGATATCAAAGTCTTTCAAACCTTCAGTATCAATTTTATCCTTAAGACTTTGGCCAAGAAGAGCCAATTCGGGATCTAGCCTTTGAGCTTCAAGAATGCGGTCTAAAAGAGAAGGATGAGCCTCAAGGCTACATAAAACAAGAGATGAACATAAATCGGAAACACGGTCTCGAATTTCGCAAGTGGATAAAACCTCGAGATCATTCCATTCGGATATCATCATGGAAACAACCGCTTGTTGCTTGCGACTAAGTGCATCGGCAACTCGATTTCCCTTTCCAGGAGTATAAAGAATATCAAGATCATAAGATGCAAGGAATTCGAGCCAACGCTGTTGACGCAAATTAACTTCCTTTTGAGAGAATAAATACTTCAAGTACTTATGATCGGTATAAAGTACAAATTTCTCTCCTAAAAGATAATGACGCCAAATACGAAGGGGGAAAACAATAGCCGCGAGCTCTATATCATGAGTGGCATATCTAGTCTCAGCCGGCTTCAATTGCCTAGAAGCATAAGCAATAAAACGTTCTTTTTGCATAAGAACGGCACCCAAACCAATGTGACTAGCATCGGTATAAACAATAAAATTTTGGTTTCCATCGGGAATCACAAGAATAAGAGCATCGGAAAGGAGTTCTTTTAATTTCTGGAAAGAAGCTTCACATTTGTCCGACCAAATGTATTTAACACCTTTCTTTGTTAAGCTAGTGAGAGGCACGGCAATTTTAGAAAAGTCTTTGATAAAACGACGGTAATAACCCGCCAACCCAAGGAAGCTACGGATTTCCGTCACACTCTCCGGTCTCTTCCAATCTTGAATCGCTTCGATCTTTGAAGGATCTACGGAAATTCCGGATTCGGAAATAATATGACCGAGAAACTTCACACTAGATTGTCAAAAATGGAATTTAGAAAATTTTGCTTTTAATTGATTACTCTTAAGAGTTTCCAATATAATCCGAAGATGCTTTTCATGATCCTCCTCGGTTTTTGAATACACAAGAATATCATCAATGAAGATGAGAACAAATCGATCGAGGAAATCTTTGAAAACTCGATTCATAAGGTCAACGAAATAAGCCGAAGCATTCGTTAAACCAAATGGCATAACAAACCATTCATAAGATCCATAACGGGTATGGAACAATGTCAAAGGAATGTTATCCTCGGCAATACGAAGCTGATGAAAACCGGTAGCCAAGTCCAATTGTGAAAAGACTCTAGCACCGCTAAGTTGGTCAAATAGATCAACAATTCGAGGTAAAGGATATTTATTTTTGATAGTAAGATCTTTAGGATTGCGGTAGTCAACGCAAAGCCTAAGTGTACCATCGGATTTCTTCATGAAAATAGCCGAAGCTCCCCAATGCAAGGAACTAGAGCGAATAAATTGCTTCATCTCCAATTCGGATAATTATTTGCGCATCTCCTCATTCTCTTTATTAGACATGCGATAAGGAGGACGAGTAATAGGTTGAGCTCCAGGGATAAGATTAATTTTGAACTTAATTGCTCGCTTAGGTGGCAATCCTAAAACGGGCTCAAATATGTCGGAAAATTCACGAACAACGTGAATAAGAGAAATGACATCTTCCTCATCATCATTATCATCATCACGAGGATTTAAAGAATATAAAGATGCAGCCAAAGTGGAATCCGAATCTTTAAGAATAATTGAAATCTGCTTTACAGATTGCGGGTGTCGGAGATAAATAGTCCGCTCGGGACATAGAATGTGAGCTTCATAACGGTTAAGCCAATCCATTCCCAAAATCATTCCAAAGCCTAAATAACGCATGACATGCAAATTGGCTAGGAAGGGAAAATCACACAAAATAATCTCCACATCTTACAAAGCAAACTAAGAGTTGCGGATCCACCAACCGGATTCACAATTCTTAAAGAAGTCATTAAAGTAACAGCACTTAAAGAAAAAGTATCGACAAGTTCCTTTGATATAAAAGAGTGGGATGCACCCGTATCAAAGAGAACTCGAATAGGTTGATCACGAAATATAATAATACCATCAAGGATAGAATGAGATATACTTTGACCACGAGATGTGTTGCCAGGGGCTTGAGCAACATTTAACTTTCCCTCCTTCTTGCCTTCAAGTTTGAGGCATTGATGTATATAATGATCCGGGCACTTACAATAGCGACAACAACGGGGCTTTGAACACTTGTTCTCAAAATGGTCCCTAGACCCACAGTTCAAGCATTTCCCACTACTAGGAGAAGGAGCCTTTGCAGCAGGAGTTGCTTGCTTACCCTTTTTTTTGGGATAAGGACCTTTGAATTTGTTTGGCCTCTTCTTATTGTTGAAGTTTGGTTTGGAACCCACCACTTCAACATCACTTTCCCTATCCGCCTCTTCAAGACGCAGAGCGATATCAATGAGTTAGTCGAAGGGAACTTCTAATTTTAGAAGTAATGGATTCTTGAGATTTTTGCTCAAGCCATAAACAAATCTTTGGTTCTTCTTCAATGGAGTGCTGATGTATTCAACCCCATATTTGGAAAGTGACTCGAAGGATGCAACATAATCAGTCACGGAGGCTTCACCTTGAACAAGGTCTATGAAACGTCGAGCCAATGTCACTTTCTCTGCTTCTGGCACGAATTTTAATTCGAAGCGTTCCCGGAAATGCTCCCAGGTGAGATCCGCTTCATTTATTTCAGAAATAAGAAGTTCGTACCAGTCCAATGCTCTCTCTTGGAGCATACTGGAGGCCACCTGAACTCGGTGAAGATCTATGAGATTCATGCGAGAAAAGAGTCGATCGCATGTTCTTAACCAAGCCTCGACTTCAATAATAGTATCAGAACCTTTGAATGGCTTCCCACCCAAGTTGGTATAATCGTTGCACAAGCGTGCAAATCCAAACTTAGGGTGAGTAGTTTCCGGATTGGAACCGGCTGCTTGAGCATTCTTTACTACATCAAGAAGCTGCTGTGCAGACATAAAAACTCCATCCTGGGGAGTAACACTAGATTGACCGGCGCTGGGATGGCCTGGTCTAACCATTTCTCTTCCTTTAGAAAGAAGGAAAGAAGAAGAAAAAGGTTATTCACCAAATGAATATCAAGCAATCTTGAAAAATAAAATAAGGAATCATAAAAGAAAATAGGATAGAACGGTACGAAGGCGCGAATTAAATCCTAAGGCACGACTCCTAAGATGGACTTAGGACGATGATCCTTGTTAAATTATTCTACTTTGTTCCGAAGTTTGGCTCTGATACCAAGCTGGAACGCCCCACCTCTATACCCACGCTATCCAAGAGCACTACGGAGTAATGCTGTCAACTAGCACGGAGAATAAGGCTGTTGAGGAGCGACCATCCGTGTAATATCTTTGTACGAGCACCGATATGTCAGATAGTAAAGCATATTTCATTTAAGGAGGAAATCCGACATACCGATACAAACTCAAAGCTATCACACAGTGGCTATATACAATCTTCGGAAACAAATAAAGAATTAAACATAACACAAAACAGTCACAGACATCCATATCACAAAGGCGGAAAAAGATATGAATATATATAACACATGAAAGTGTACATCAGAGTAGTGGTCTGAAAGATCCACAATAACCCAAAAGAATAGCAACATGTGCTATACGAAAGAATAAATATACATCATAGAGTCTATATCTCAACTGTATACATCCCAAAAACTACTAATCTAAGTAGTTAGCCAAAAGTCAAAGTAATGAATCCCTGGGGCGAAGTCAAGCAGAAGCACCTGTAACATCTCGGTCTGACCCGAGTATTATTTCATAAGAAAATAATAAACGGATCAGTCTAGCTATAAATATCAGATGACATGATACAGAATAAGAGATATGGCATAAACATATGATAACCATAATGGCATACTACTGTAAATATGTAATTGAAAATCAACATGAGGTTAATCAATATCACAAGAATCTTCTCAAAGATCCAAAAAGGGTTTCATACCCAAGACTTGTATTCACAACAAGTCAATGACACACGAATTCACCAATGCACAAAAATTGATAAATCATATCAATGAAAATCACTAAAATTGGTGAAGCATAAAATTTCCAGAAATCAACACACGAAATCCAGAAATCATAAAAAGGGGGAGGCCTATCACACGAACGGGAGCATGAAAACTCACCAACATATGTATCACACGAACGAGATGCTATCTCATGGTAGCTAGCCATTAATTTTTGATACACGAACGGCCCGAAGACCACGGGGCGCTACCCCACATGTGTGAGTCGAAATCACACAGAAACGGGGTCTAGTCTCCCTCGCAGACAAAGAGACATCGCACAATTGCTAGTCTAAATCACAAAAATGACCGTCAATGATCATCAAGAAGTGTCAATTACACTAAGTTAATAAATATAAAAGTTTAGTTTCATGTCCCATAACCACTTTCTTAACTCAAATATTTACGAACAAACTGTAGATCTTCACTAGAAAATTGTCACAAAAGATTCAATCGAACAAGTCCAAGAATTAACCAACGAAGTAAACGCAAGCGTTTCATACCACTTGTTTTACTAAGTCGTTTAATTAGATTTCTCATACGAGTGAGGTAAAGGTTTGTATATACTAATAGATTGGAAATTGGTTTGAGAAAACGAGCTTTGTAATAAAATAATGTTGAAATCATTTGAAGAAAGAGTTTTGATATTTACTACTAGTATTGAAACCTTTGTATATTTTGAAGTGACAAATCACAAAGATGGTAGTAGAACAATCGATCATCAAAATTCACATACGAAGACGTGAATAAATTCCAAACAAATCCATAAAGAATCCATCGAAATGGATATTCAAAAATCCCTAAAAAGGAGTCATCAAAGTCATAATAAATGATAACAACAAATAGGATCATCACGAATCGATTTAAATTGGTAATTCAATCCAAAAAGGCAAACTGGACTGAAACAGCAGGTTCAGTCGACTGAACAGAGTTTTCAGTCAACTGACCCTGTACCTTGAAATTTTCCAGGTTCAGGAAACTTTCTGTTTTCAGGTTCAGTCGACTGAACAGAGCATTCAGTCGACTGAATCATGCCTGGAAACTTTCGGGTTCCAAATTCAGTCGACTTAACAGACTTTTCAATCGACTAAATCTTGCCTGGGCTGTTTTTCAGCCCATACAAATGAAGAGCAAACTCTTCCAAAATTCAACCGGACGAACATTGACTCTAAGGGTTTATGCCAATCGGCAACCCGGCCCTATATGCTCCTCGATGCATCATCAAAAGCATGATCAAACATCCATAAAAGGATTTTCACACAAATTTGACTTAAAACCCCAAAAATTGGAATATTCACAAAACCAATCCAAATCAAAAGCAAATTCACATGAAGAGGTGTTAGGAATTCATGCCTAACAACAAAAGATAATTATAGTCATAGATGTGAGATAAAAATCTCACCTTTTCACAAAATCAATGAAGGAGAAGCTTGAAGGCAAAGGAAGAATCAACCACTCTTCAACATAACCCAAAAGAGTTTGAATCTATGCTCAAAAAGAAGAATATTCCCAAAGTTAGGTTTAGGAATTTCTGAAATTCAAGAGAGAAGGAGTTGGAGAAGATGAAGAGAAGGCTTACCAATGGGTTCTTCTATTAGTTTGGAGCTAGATCTTGATTTGCAAAAGAAAACTAGGGCTTGAGTTTCAATTTCCCATTCCACTCTCCATTGTTATAAAAGCTTGAGTATTAGGAAAATAGAAAGGAAGTAAATGAAGAGGAGAGGGTTGGGACTGAATACATAAGTGGGGTTATTGGGCTCAGCCCAAACCAAAGCCCTAAGTAAAAAGTGACAAAATTCCACGAACTCCAAACATATCAAAATTTATACTCAAAAAGATCGCAAACGGCATTTTGAACTCAATGGAAGTGGTCCCGAGTCCTAATTCGACCGTATGCAAAAAGTAGCTTTTCGGACTAAATTTCGAGTATCGATAAAATATTTAAATAAAATATTTAAATATAAAATCGATAAATATGTGGGTTGTTACATTCTGCGTCCAGTGTTAAGGACAAAATTTGGCAAGTGGACGGTTGATTCATTCCCACTTGATGATTAAGAGATGGTGGTCGTACCACATCCATGGTCTATGCTTAGGTTAGATGCTCATGTTTCATCCAATTTGCTTCATACTCCTCCCAACAAGTCAAAGGAGAGAGTTATTAGGTGGACGACCATGTCACATCCACCTCACGTTGCAGTCGTGTCCTCGTGCCGAGGGCGGTGGTTGATGAGTAGACGGTTAATCATGCCTACTTTAAGTCAAGTTCCCAGATTGCTTCCTGTGTCTAGAGTAGGAGTTAATGTGTGGACGGTATAATCACATCCACTTTAGTTTGACATCGGTCTCGCTAAGCGTCGACAGAGGCATAAGTATTTTGGCCAACTTCAAATATGAGTGGGGTAATGGATGGTCGGGTTGCATCCACTCCAAGTGTTTCTTTATCTTCAAGTCAAGCGTGAAGGTTAATGAGTGGACGGTCAGTCATGTCACTTTGTGTTAGACTTTGCCCTTATCGAGCTCTGAGTAAGGCATAGATGTTATGTCAGAATTGAAGTATAGAGTCGGAAGTGGATGGTCGAGTGACACCCACTTTCCATTTCGATTCCTTTCCCTTAAGTCAGGGGCATATGGTAGCTGATGAGCGGTTGAATCATGCTCTTCTTAATGATCCACCATAGGTCCGATGATAGTCCATGGAAATTGGTCGGCGCCCAATTCTAAATACTTAGTCACCTACATCGTTTGGAAGTAGTTTAGTTCAAGTTGGTCGTAGTTCACAACATGATCGAAATTGAAATAAATCTTATTGATAAGTGAAGCAGCATAATATACTCACCATTCCACTACGCCCTAGCCTTTCTCAGCTGGAAGTCGACCATAGGTAGTCCAATTGATTATCAGAGTTCTTTATTGATTGGATGTTCCCTGTCGCCATTCTATAGGGCTTGCTATATTGTTGAAGCTTTCCTTTCTGGATCTGCTTTCTGATCACATCTCGAAGGTGTCTGCAATCGCTAGTGTTATGAATGGTATTTATCTTGAAATATACAACAATTTTTGAATTTCTTCTGCATTTCGATGGACTCTCTTGAAGCTAGTTTCCAGTACTACTCTTAATCGTGATTCTCCAAGTAGAAGTTTTTGATTGAATCGTTCAAAGGAGAATATGAGTCGAATTTTAGGACTCTAGCTTGTCTCCTAGAATTCAAGTCCTCGTTTAAGGCATCGCCATGCTGGACTTTCTTTAAATCCCTTGGGCCAACGAGTCTACATTGTTCTTTTCCCTAGTCCACTTTGCCTTCTCCTTGCTTAGGTTCTGGTTTGCTTAGTAACAGAAATGATTCGAGGTCATAGGAGGCTCTCCATGCAATCAATTGCCAAACCGTGTCTCGAGGTCGATTCCTCTTATCAATGCTATTACTATGATATTCTTGCTGGGATTTCTCACTTTAAAGACAGCGGTGTTAAATCTCTGCCAGAAGTCTTTAAGCGACTTGCCTGCCACTTGGAATAAATTGGATAATGACATCATATCCTTGGTGTGAGTCGCATGCATCCTAAATTGCTCGGCAAACTTCTGATTCGGTTGGTTGGATGAGGAGATGGACTTAGGTGGTAACTGTGTAAACTGCATGATCGTTATTCCTAGATGAATATGGGAAAACATCTACATTCGATGGCATCCGTCGCTTTGGAAGGATCCATGTACCACTCGTACTTTATAAGATATTGTCAAGGTCTATGTTCATAGAATGCGCTGGCATAGTCAGCACATTGAATTTCCTCGCATATTCTGCACGCTGAACGGCTGCGATCAATAGGGTTTGATTGAGGGAGATGCTACATTCATCATCAATCCGGTCCTTTTTCAAGTTATGGCTGCTTGTGATGCTTGTGAATGATGTATGCATGGTCATCCGACATTTGGATGGTTGAGAATACCGATCGAATGGCGAATCGATTTGGATGGGATCGTTGATCGGTGACGATCCCCAATCTTTCACTCAATTAAGGTGTGATCCATTTAAGGCAGTAGGGAAGGCCACTTGAGGTTGCGCACCAAGTTTCAAGTTATTTGGAGTTTGTATGCCTGAGTTATGATTGATACAAGATGGACCAGTATTAATGAATTGATAGTAATTTACTTGGACTCCGACCCGAGAAAATTTGCTATTTACTTGGAGTCAGTCCCTGGTTCACTTAAAGTTACTGAATTCGAAGTGCTGGGTTGGTGATGAATGATGCTCGGAGTTATATTGTTGTTTACTTAGAGAAAATCTTGGTTTTACCCGAATTTGACCTTGGGCCAGAATTTCCTGAGTTTGCTTTGAGTCGAATAGGTGATTACTTCAGGTCTAACATCAGATCATCCTTGAAGGGAGTTTCTCGACAAATATTATATTTGATGGTTTTTGATGACTACCACTTGTGACTCGATGATTGTAACGACCCGACTTCCTACGCCCAGGAAGACGTTTCGTCTTTAAGAAAGAAAGGGATGAGAAAATAGAAAAGATAGAGAAGAAAGAACATCAACATCAGAATCTCACAGCGGAACGAATAAATTATAATAATCACATAAATATTTACATAATATACAACATCAATCAGAGTTATACAGACAATACATCACATACTAGACAGTTATAAACATCTGTCTAGTTAATACAACACAATTCAAACAATACAGAGATTCCAACACAGCGGAACTATATATATATCTGCAACGCTGAAGCCACCTGCTCCATTGCTCCTCCAGAATTCGTCAAAGCTAACCTGAATCCCTTGGCTACCCTTAAAAATTTGGGTACCCGAGAGTTTATGAAAAACAAAAATAAATTCCGGGTCAGACATGGGTCTGGTATGAGTAACAGGTTAAAGTTGCTTAAATTTGAAAATCCTTTGAAAACAAAAGGTATCACGTAAGACTCCCCACACATAGACATGGGAAAGTTTTTACCTTACGCTAACAAAAACATTTGATAGGAAATTCTGTGATATTATAATAGGTCTAGGGTTTTCAAGTAAATAGAAAATAGCCGAAATTGTTACATTCATTAAATTCCAGCTACTAGCCACAAAAGTGGGTAATACAATCAAAACCGTTGGCACTTATTGGATTGTGGATTCCATACAATGGCACGGCTACTGGGGTACCACCCGTCACAGTACGTGGCCTAGATCAACGTACCGAGGATCACTCCCGACCCCCTGCAATACAAGGCCGGAACCATTCCTTACTGAACAGTCCCGAACAAGATAAAACCCGCTGTTGTTTGCAACCAATTGCCCACACAGCCAAATAAAAAGGGACATCTAGACAGAGGAATATCCTTGTCCTGCTTGGGCATGACCCACCTAACCTTGCTGCACCTCCCCTGTTTTAGCCATTCCCGGTTGACGAGGCTTGAGGTTACGATTACCTTTATAGAACATATTTCTTAGAATGCTCATCGCCCGCCTGACGATGTGTTGAAAGCATTCAATCCATACAAGTTCGTTCCGGGTTCGAACGAAACCGAAGGCATTATCTCGTTACACTCATTTTGGAATCACCCTCAGAGTTAACGACGATAACCCTTGCAATCTGAATCTTCATCTTCAAATTCACGACCTAACGTAAATTTGGATCGATGTGGTTTTTGGATGTTCCTAATGTGGAAAACCGATCCCGGTCTCATCGAAATCCAAAACGTGTCTTTTAAGGCCAAGTTGTCTATTTAGTCTTAACAGTTTAATTCAATATAATTCAATATACACACAGATGGATAATTCATAATATCACAATAGATAATCACATCATCATCATAAACAGATAATCAATATTATCATTCAAACAGATAACTAAATATTATCATATTTAAACCAAGCATCCATATCAGATAAATATTATTCATGTCAGATCTGAATTCACAATCATCAAATGAAATATCCACATCATTCATAAGCAATGATTTATAATCATACCATTTGTAATTAATTTAAAATGAATTAAATTAACTACTTCTATTTCTAATTAATTTAAAGTAAATTAAATTAATTACTTCATCTATAAATCCTGCTTATACAACCATTAATTAATCATAAATCAAATTAATTAACCATCTTCTAAATATTCATCTTGATTAAACACCTTGATTAATCATTCACTAATTACAATAGGTAATTAGTCTTTAATCAATTTTACAAATTAATTATCCTAAATCATTTATAGTAATTAACATTTAATTATTTCATTTATAATTGATTACATTTATTCTTAATGAATTACATCAATTAACCACCACATTATTAAGTATTTCATAATTAACCAATTCTTAATTTACATCATAAATTATATTAATTAATGATCTTTAATTTAGATTTAAATAAATTACTTTATTTAATTAATTACATTAAATGATTAATCTTTAATTTAACACAATTATTAATCACCTTTGATTAATATCAACCAGTAATTAACCACCCTTAATTACTCATATTAATAAATTAATTATCCCATAATTAATTATCTCCTTAAATTAATCCTTTGATTAATTACAAAAGTAATTGTTCAAATTACTTTATTAATATATCATCTTTCACTAATTACATTCAGTAATTAACATTAATTACTTCCTTAAGTAATTCTGCTCCATTGCATACACTAAGTAATTTACACTTATCAATTATCAAATGATTTCCTTAAATTAATTAAACTAAATTAATTCACTTAAATTAATCATTTATCAAAATTAATTACAATAAGTAATTAATCTCTTAATTACTTTTATCAAGTAATTACACTTAACCATTTTCAATAGATTATCTAATTAATCTGATTAATTACCAAAATTAACCACATTAATAAATTAAATAGTAATCCTTAGTTAATTATCTTCATTAACTAATAACATCACTTAATTTACTTCTTAATTTATCTTTATCTATAAATTAATCTAAATTATTAATTTATAAATTTAATAAATTACCATTCCTTTATTATCTTATTAATTAAATCATTTAATGCATTAATTATTCTTAAGATAAATTATTTCTTATTTAATGACTTAATAAATATAAATGTGTATTAGAACTTTACAGTTTTAAATTACATTCAAATTCCCTTCTGAATTTGAGATTCAAAGGATTAATTATTAAACATTACTCAAATTTAGGTTCAATATAAAATCTGGTAAATAGCATTAATTACGTACATATGAAACTTATATAAGGAAACCCCTTTTAAATTCAACAACCTAACTTTTTTTTTTAAATTTAAATTTCCAAAATACATTAATGTTTTAACTTGCAAGTTTAAGTTAAAACCCTTTATTTACTTCCCATTCGAAAAAATTCCTTTATAAAGAACTATCCCCATAATCAATTCAAATATTAATTTGAAACAAATTTCCTTTTCAAAATTATTTTATGTGAACTTATTGTATATATTTAGTTTTAAAAACTGATTTAAAATTTTAGATTTGAATTCAAGAGATACTTGAATTCATTAGTTTTAACATTGATTCCAAACTTTGTTTTTTAGCCTTGATTTAAATCTTGATTTAAAAGCCCAAATTCATTTTGAAAACTTCAGATTCAAAAGTTTCATCTAAAATTACTTTAAACACTGAATCCAAACACTGTTTCAATCTTAGTTTATAGTTTGAACTAAGTTTAAAACTGAAACAAATCAGGTTTTGTCAAAACCTGAAACCATCCCCTGTCTCGAACCAACCCAGATTCACTTCGAGTCTTCCCTTACCTTTCTTCGAGTCGCATACTAGAGTGACTCGCGTACTACCCGAGGAAAAAAAACTGCACACAGAAAAAAACATCCCATCGCCTAAATGGCACGGTGCACGTGCACCGTAGCCCCAGCCAACGCCGGCCACTCACCTGCGCTACAACATGTCGCCGATCGCCTCCAGACAACGTCACGACCACCCAAATTCGCCACGACAACCTGAAACGATAATGGGTTCGAAACCCAAACCTGGAACACGACAGTCTTCCCCTCTCGAACCTGTCAACGTCACTTATTCGACGCTCTGACCACCGACGGCAACCCAACTCCGGTCACCGCTTCGACTACAACCCCACTACAAATTCCCAAAATCTTGTAACTCTCGGTCAATCCTAGGACGTGCAGTTGATTGAACAAATAAGTCCAGATAAATAGGGTTAAGAACAAAAAATCTCCACCATCCTCAACACAATGATCACCCACCTCTCCTGCCATTTTTCCCATCACCGCGGTAAACTCCTCCTTCATCAAATAGAGCCCCGACCACCCAGGTACAGTGATCACCCTAAAAATTCCCAAAACGCATTTTTAGTGCAAACCAGAACTGTACATAACCCCTAATGTTAAAAATCTTGATTTGAGTTTTATAATTCATATTTTGTTACAGAGATTCAAAGTATATTCTTGAATTTATAAATTAAAAGGTTTGGTTTTTCTCTTGTTCAAGTTTTACCCTGTTATTTGATTTTTTCCTGAACAATATTCAAATTTAATTCGACTTAAATAAAACTGAAACTCTAAATTATGTTGAAACAATCAATTTCTGTTTGTATTGTAAATCTTAAAGGCTATTAGATCAAGCAATAAAAATGATTGAATCAACTCAAACCTGGAAACAAATGGATAAGTTTGTTTACAGAAACTTTAATATGTATTCAGACTACATCCCTATGCATAGAAGAGTATATACATACAAATCTTACCTATTCCAGATTTTTAGCTTTGCAACTAGTTTAAATACTTAAGTTTTAGAAATTTAAGTTACTCATAACAAATGAACAACAGAACAAGTTTAATGAAGGAAGTTTTGGATATGCAGGTTTGACATATACAGAATCTCACCACAACAAAGCATCCAGAGAAAATGAATAAATAAATATTCACACATATATTTAAGCATCCAAGTATCAACATGTATCAGCTTTTAAAACTTAAGTAAATTAAAGAAAAATGTTACTCACAAATGCTTGAGAATGACAGAGCATTTCTGGTTTGACAGTTTTGAATTTAAAAACTGTAAAGTAGTTTGCTTTGAACTTCCTTTGATTCATCATTCCTTTGTTGTTGTAATGCTTCAGTTTATAAAAAGAAAAGCTTGCTATATAATTTTCCTTTGGTTTGAACGAACTAAGAAAATGGCATGTATATAATAGAGTTTCAGGGGAAGGTGATAACTGGTTTAAGCATATGCAGGTACAATTATGCTCTTGTTTGTATTAGGCAAGATATTTATTTTGGAGGCTGGAATGATTTTGCATCCAATTCGTATGGACATGTTTACTGCTAGAAATGAAAGCATTTATTGTTTTAAGTACTTTATGTTTACTGCTAACCTTATTTTATGTTTAGATATTTTTGCACTTCTCTGTTTATACTTTGCTTTGTTCATTTGTTCTTGCATTTTGTTTATTTTATTTCTTTTACCAGCACATATACTTTGTCTTGTAACTTGATATTTGTATTATATTTTCTTGCATGCATATCTATTTTTTTTCTTACTTTATTTTGTTTTATTAGCCAACATAATTATTGTATAGACATGATTACATGTTTTTTGTATTTTACATACACATTATAAAATTGCTTTAGTCATTTGTTTCCTTAACTTTGCTTTGCATTTTCTTTCTTTATCCTGCATATTTTATGTACTTTGCTTTGTTTTGTCTCCTAACCTTGCTTTACTTTTACTACTTGCCTGCATATTATATCTCATTTTTGTTCTTAGCTTATTCTAGTTATTAATTATAAACCTTACTTATGTATTAAGTTTTATTTCTAGTACATGTGCTTGTTATTATTACACTTATTATTTTAAACTTAAATTATCAATACTAAATTTACTTCCAATTATTTCAACTTATGTAAATCTTTGTTATAATACTTATTTTATTTTAAACTTACAAATCTTAGTTTTCCAAAACATAGGTTTAAAATAACAATTCCTATTTATTTAAAATCATTGTTAAGTTATTATATTATTATTATTGTTTACATATAACTCATTATTAAAATAAATTCACTACATAAATAATTTACTTATTTTATAAAGCTAAAGTAAAAAGAACAAAGCAAATCTTTTTATTTAAATTTAAACCTAGGCTAGAATTTATTTTTAAAAAAATTAAATTTATCTTGAGCATTTTTAAGATCATATTATTATTTATTCAATATTAAATTCCCAAATTATCAAAAATAGTAGAATTAGAAAACATAGCTTTATCTATTAAATTTAAAACAAAACTGATCTATTTATAATATATACCAATATATACATATATACATTATAAATAGAAACAATTTAAATTAACTTTTAAAAGATAAATTATCAGTTAAATATTTATTTAAAAGAAGATGATTAAATCGATTTAAATATTATTAATAAATATTATCAAATCATTTAATTTTTAATGTAGATTATTAAATTGATATTGCCCCAAATTTCTGTAATGTCACATTCCTCCCCCCTTAAAAGAATTTCGTCCCCGAAATTTAAAACAAAGGTAATTTAATAATCTAGTTAAAGATTTATTTTAAAACACAAGCATATATCAACCATAAGCTAACAATCATAACAACCAATTCATCCAAACAAACAAATTTAACTATCCAGACAAGATTCCGGATAGAATTTTCTCGAGTTTCCCCAAGTATAAATACCGGGACACTCGCTCCACAGAATCCAAACAAACAATACTACTAAGCTTCAGAGCTTCCACTCATCTAGATCTACAAAACAAGACAGGATATCAGACTACAGACAGGTCTGAATCAACAACCAAAACTCCCTGAACTGCTGATTCTACAACCAGAGATAATCCTACACGTACTCCCTCAGAGATACGTGAAACACAACGAATTCCAGTTATCCAAACTGACAATTCAATCCTGAAGACCAAACATTTATCCAAAATCCAATCTCTGACTTCGAAATCCAAATTCCTTCGCCTCTTATCCACAAAACTCTTCGGACGATCCTGTGCTGCCTACATCTTCCCTGATCAGCTCAACTCTTGCTGATGTCCTTAGAAACAAACTGAACCAAAGACAGTCCAACAAAATGGTCTTTCCAAGATCGACCAAAACTCAAAACACAAACTTTATTCCAAATCAAAAACAGAACTCACTTTTCTTATCCGAAAGAGATAAAACAGGTGCACTCCAAACTGGCCTCAGATTCTGAAAAATTTCCTGTAGAACTCTCCAATCCAAACATTGCAACATCCAATTGCTTTCAAACTAAAACAGCGATCACCATGCTTCCACTGCGCAACTCTGCTTGAACAGATGAAAGTGCTGATGATGATCTCAAGCATAGACTGGACAACACATTCCAAAAATAAAGTTCACATATCCAAAAATAAAACTCCGAGATTCCTCCAAAACCTGAGCTACTTCCCCAAACTCAAAAATCATCCAATTACTAATCTGATCCATCAGTACCACTCCTGGAAATCCAGTCGATACCAAACTCAATTTCCAGTTGTTGATCAAATCCTTGACTCCTTGAAGACATCCAAAAAAATCTCTGAAACATAAGAGAACACTCAAACTAACGCAAGTAACATTTGCGATCAATCCAGCCAAATTCTAAAGATACTGCTCTCTCTTTACCAAACAGAACATCTTACGCTTATGTGGCCAATCCATCAAAGAAATGGAACTACTCTACTGCTTCTGAAGTTACCCAAGAAAAACTACTAAGCCAGAAGACTTCTTAATTCAAAGCTCTTCGAGAAACTCGGACCTCAAAGCATACAGAAACCCCCAGCTGAACTCAGCTATACACCGAAGCAGACACTCTCTCTTACTTGTTCCAAAGAAACATCTTCGGAGACATCCATGGTCACTGTGTCTCATCATACAGCTACTACACCTTGATATATCAGGATATCATGACTTGCTTCTGCCCAACCGATAGATCCAAACTCTAGCTCAGCCAAACTACACTTCAAAATGAACTCCGAACCTTAACAGGTTTCCTTCAGAGATCGATGAAATCCTTACACCACCCAAAGCTTACTCGAGACGGTATTAGGTCTACAGTCTTGACAATTACACTTCCAACCTCAATCATTCAAATTCCAACCATTGGTGGTTGTGTTACGCATACCACCACCCTATCTACCCTTATAGCTTATTGGAAAACCCGAACAGGTAACCCAACAATAGGTAGAAATATATATATATATATATATATATATATATATCAAAATTACAAATACGCTCTCTCAGGAAAGAAATCACTCAAGAGCCTATGTATTCACTCAACCTAGCGCTCTGATACCACTGTAACGACCCGACTTCCTATGCCCAGGAAGACGTTTCGTCTTTAAGAAAGAAAGGGATGAGAAAATAGAAAAGATAGAGAAGAAAGAACATCAACATCAGAATCTCACAGCGGAACGAATAAATTATAATAATCACATAAATATTTACATAACATACAACATTAATCAGAGTTATACAGACAATACATCACATACTAGACAGTTATAAACATCTGTCTAGTTAATACAACACAACTCAAACAATACAGAGATTCCAACACAGCGGAACTATATATATATCTACAACGCTGAAACCACCTGCTCCATTGCTCCTCCAGAATTCGTCAAAGCTAACCTGAAACCCTTGGCTACCCGTAAAAATTTAGGTACCCGAGAGTTTATGAAAAACAAAAATAAACTCCGGGTCAGACATGGGTTTGGTATGAGTAACAGGTTAAAGTTGCTTAAATTTGAAAATCCTTTGAAAACAAAAGGTATCACGTAAGACTCCCCACACATAAACATGGCAAAGTTTTTACCTTACGCTAACATTTGATAGGAAATTCTGTGATATTATAATAGGTCTAGGGTTTTCAAGTAAATAAGAATAGCCGAAATTGTTACATTCATTAAATTCCAGCTACTAGCCACAAAAGTGGGTAATACAATCAAAACCGTTGGCACTTATTGGATTGTGGATTCCATACAATGGCAGGGCTACTGGGGTACCGTCCGTCACAGTACGTGGCCTAGATCAACGTACCGAGGATCACTCCCGACCCCCTGCAACACAAGGCCGGAACCATTTCTTACTGAATAGTCCCGAACAAGATAAACCCCGTAGTTGTTTGCAACCAACTGCCCACACAGCCGAATAAAAAGGGACATCTAGACAGTGGAATATCCTTGTCCTGTTTGGGCATGACCCACCTAACCTTGCTGCACCTCCCCTGTTTTAGCCATTCCCGGTTGATGAGGCTTGAGGTTACGATTACCTTTATAGAACATATTTCTTAGAATGCTCATCGCCCGCCTGACGATGTGTTGAAAGCATTCAATCCATACAAGTTCGTTCCGGGTTCGAACGAAACCGAAGGCATTATCTCGTTACACTCATTTTGGAATCACCCTCAGAGTTAACGACGATAACCCTTGCAATCTGAATCTTCATCTTCAAATTCACGACCTAACGTAAATTTGGATCGATGTGGTTTTTGGATGTTCCTAATGTGGAAACCGATCCCGGTCTCATCGAAATCCAAAACGTGTCTTTTAAGGCCAAGTTGTCTATTTAGTCTTAACAGTTTAATTCAATATAATTCAATATACACACAGATGGATAATTCATAATATCACAATAAATAATCACATCATCATCATAAACAGATAATCAATATTATCATTCAAACAGATAACTAAATATTATCATATTTAAACCAAGCATCCATATCAGATAAATATTATTCATGTCAGATCTGAATTCACAATCATCAAATGAAATATCCACATCATTCATAAGCAATGATTTATAATCATACCATTTGTAATTAATTTAAAATGAATTAAATTAACTACTTCTATTTCTAATTAATTTAAAGTAAATTAAATTAATTACTTCATCTATAAATCCTGCTTATACAACCATTAATTAATCATAAATCAAATTAATTAACCATCTTCTAAATATTCATCTTGATTAAACACCTTGATTAATCATTCACTAATTACAATAGGTAATTAGTCTTTAATTAATTTTACAAATTAATTATCCTAAATCATTTATAGTAATTAACATTTAATTATTTCATTTATAATTGATTACATTTATTCTTAATGAATTACATCAATTAACCACCACATTATTAAGTATTTCATAATTAACCAATTCTTAATTTACATCATAAATTATATTAATTAATGATCCTTAATTTAGATTTAAATAAATTACTTTATTTAATTAATTACATTAAATGATTAATCTTTAATTTAACACAATTATTAATCACCTTTGATTAATATCAACCAGTAATTAACCACCCTTAATTACTCATATTAATAAATTAATTATCCCATAATTAATTATCTCCTTAAATTAATCCTTTGATTAATTACAAAAGTAATTGTTCAAATTACTTTATTAATATATCATCTTTCACTAATTACATTCAGTAATTAACATTAATTACTTCCTTAAGTAATTCTGCTCCATTGCATACAATAAGTAATTTACACTTATCAATTATCAAATGATTTCCTTAAATTAATTATTAATTCACTTAAATTAATCATTTATCAAAATTAATTACAATAAGTAATTAATCTCTTAATTACTTTTATCAAGTAATTACACTTAACCATTTTCAATAGATTATCTAATTAATATGATTAATTACCAAAATTAACCACATTAATAAATTAATTTGTAATCCTTAGTTAATTATCTTCATTAACTAATAACATCACTTAATTTACTTTTAATTTATCTTTATCTATAAATTAATCTAAATTATTAATTTATAAATTTAATAAATTACCATTCCTTTATTATCTTATTAATTAAATCATTTAATGCCTTAATTATTCTTAAGATAAATTATTTCTTATTTAATGACTTAATAAATATAAATGTGTATTACAACTTTACAGTTTTAAATTACATTCAAATTCCCTTCTGAATTTGAGATTCAAAGGATTAATTATTAAACATTACTCAAATTTAGGTTCAATATAAAATTTGGTAAATAGCATTAATTACGTACATATGAAACTTATATAAGGAAACCCCTTTTAAATTCAACTACCTAACTTTTTTTTTTAATTTAAACTTCCAAAATACATTAATGTTTTAACTTGCAAGTTTAAGTTAAAACCCTTTATTTACTTCCCATTCGAAAAAATTCCTTTATAAAGAACTATCCCCATAATCAATTCAAATATTAATTTGAAACAAATTTCCTTTTCAAAATTATTTTATGTGAACTTATTGTATATATTTAGTTTTAAAAACTGATTTAAAATTTCAGATTTGAATTCAAGAGATACTTGAATTCATTAGTTTTAACATTGATTCCAAACTTTGTTTTTAAGCCTTGATTTAAAAGCCCAAATTCATTTTGAAAACTTCAGATTCAAAAGTTTCATCTAAAATTACATTAAACACTGAATTCAATTACTGTTTCAATCTTAGTTTATAGTTTGAACTAAATTTAAAACTGAAACAAATCAGGTTTTGTCAAAACCTGAAACCATCCCCTGTCTCGAACCAACCCAGATTCACTTCGAGTCTTCCCTTACCTTTCTTCGAGTCGCATACTAGAGTGACTCGCGTACTACCCGAGGAAAAAAAACTGCACACAGAAAAAAAACACCCCATCACCTAAATGGCACGGTGCACGTGCACCGTAGCCCCAGCCAACGCCGGCCCCTCACCTGCGCTCCAACATGTCGCCGACCGCCTCCAGACAACGTCACGACCACCCAAATTCGCCACGACAACCTGAAACGATAATGGGTTCGAAACCCAAACCTGGAACACGACAGCCTTCCCCTCTCGAACCTGTCAACGTCACTTATTCGACGCTCTGACCACCGGCGGCCACCCAACTCCGGTCACCGCTTCGACTACAACCCCACTACAAATTCCCAAAATCTTGTAATTCTCGGTCAATCCTAGGACGTGCAGTTGATTGAACAAATAAGTCCAGATAACTAGGGTTAAGAACAGATAATCTCCACCATCCTCAACACAATGATCACCCACCTCTCCTGCCCTTTTTCCCATCACCGCGGTAAACTCCTCCATCATCAAACAGAGCCCCGACCACCCAAATACAGTGATCACCCCAAAAATTCCCAAAATGCATTTTTAGTGCAAACCAGAACTGTACATAACCCCTAATGTTAAAAATCTTGATTTGAGTTTTATAATTCATATTTTGTTACAGAGTTCAAAGTATATCCTTGAATTTATAAATTAAAATGTTTGGTTTTTCTCTTGTTCAAGTTTTACCCTGTTATTTGATTTTTTTCCTGAACAATATTCAAATTTAATTCGACTTAAATAAAACTGAAACTCTAAATTATGTTGAAACAATCAATTTCTATTTGTATTGTAAATCTTAAAGGCTATTAGATCAAGCAATAAAAATGATTGAATCAACTCAAACCTGGAAACAAATGGATAAGTTTGTTTACAGAAACTTTAATATGTATTCAGACTACATCCCTATGCACAGAAGAGTATATACATACAAATCTTACCTATTCCAGATTTTTAGCTTTGCAACTAGTTTAAATACTTAAGTTTTAGAAATTTAAGTTACTCATAACAAATGAACAACAGAACAAGTTCAATGAAGGAAGTTTTGGATATGCAGGTTTGACATATACAGAATCTCACCACAACAAAGCATCCAGAGAAAATTAATAAATACATATTCACACATATATTTAAGCATCCAAGTATCAACATGTATCAGCTTTTAAAACTTAAGTAAATTAAAGAAAAATGTTACTCACAAATGCTTGAGAATGACAGAGCATTTCTGGTTTGACAGTTTTGAATTTAAAAACTGTAAAGTGGTTTGCTTTGAACTTCCTTTGATTCATCCTTCCTTTGTTGTTGTAATGCTTCAGTTTATAAAAAGAAAAGCTTGCTATATAATTTTCCTTTGGTTTGAACGAACTAAGAAAATGGCATGTATATAATAGAGTTTTAGGGGAAGGTGATAACTGGTTTAAGCATATGCAGGTACAATCATGCTCTTGTTTGTATTAGGCAAGATATTTATTTTGGAGGCTGGAATGATTTTGCATCCAATTCGTATGGACATGTTTACTGCTTGAAATGAAAGCATTTATTGTTTTAAGTACTTTATGTTTACTGCTAACCTTATTTTATGTTTAGATATTTTTGCGCTTCTCTGTTTATACTTTGCTTTGTTCATTTGTTCTTGCATTTTGTTTATTTTATTTCTTTTACCAGCACATATACTTTGTCCTGTAACTTGGTATTTGTATTATATTTTCTTGCCTGCATATCTATTTTTTTTCTTACTTTATTTTGTTTTATTAGCCAACATAATTATTGTATAGACATGATTACATGTTTTTTGTATTTTACATACACATTATAAAATTGCTTTAGTCATTTGTTTCCTTAACTTTGCTTTACATTTTCTTTCTTTATCCTGCATATTTTATGTACTTTGCTTTGTTTTGTCTCCTAACCTTGCTTTACTTTTACTACTTGCCTGCATATTATATCTCATTTTTGTTCTTAGCTTATTCTAGTTATTAATTATAAACCTTACTTATGTATTAAGTTTTATTTCTAGTACATGTGCTTGTTATTATTACACTTATTATTTTAAACTTAAATTATCAATACTAAATTTACTTCTTATTATTTCAACTTATGTAAATCTTTGTTATAATACTTATTTTATTTTAAACTTACAAATCTTAGTTTTCCAAAACATAGGTTTAAAATAACAATTCCTATTTATTTAAAATCATTGTTAAGTTATTATATTATTATTATTGTTTACATAAAACTCATTATTAAAATAAATTCACTACATAAATAATTTACTTATTTTATAAAGCTAAAGTAAAAAGAACAAAACAAATCTTTTTATTTAAATTTAAACCTAGGCTAGAATTTATTTTTAAACAAATTAAATTTATCTTGAGCATTTTTAAGATCATATTATTATTTATTCAATATTAAATTCCCAAATTATCAAAAATAGTAGAATTAGAAAACATAGCTTTATCTATTAAATTTAAAACAAAACTGATCTATTTATAATATATACCAATATATACATATATACATTATAAATAGAAACAATTTAAATTAACTTTTAAAAGATAAATTATCAGTTAAATATTTATTTAAAAGAAGATGATTAAATCAATTTAAATATTATTAACAAATATTATCAAATCATTTAATTTTTAGTGTAGATTATTAAATTGATATTGGCCCAAATTTCCGGAATGTCACAATGATGGAGGTTCCATAATGGTAAGTGACGACTTTGATGATGGATAGCTATACTTTAAAATGACATAGTGAGTAGCATAGGTCGGTCGTCACATGAGCCATCATACCATAGCTACCAAGTCAGGTGTTTAGAAGCTGGTCAGTTCAGAGCAGTCACAATCTACCTTGGGAGCTTGACCCGGTAACTAATCCTAGTTCGTGTCATATCGCCTTGGTTCTCCAACCTTTGGGAGTACCATTTGAATTGCAGTTCCTTGTCCATTCCTTGGCTCTAATTCAGCAGGTGCTGCTTGATCCAATATGCCGGGGTCGTTCGCAAGACGTAAGAGAAGTGAATGGAATGCACCGTCTTTAAGTTGAGTTCCAAATTTAGTATGCTATTATAGTAGGAGCGTACCATGTATTACTTATTGATTGCATCAAATTACAAAAATTATTTTCGTAGAACATACCAAGCAATATTTATGAAATGATGATTATTTTTCGACATCGATTGAAAAATAGACGTAATTATATTTCAAGGCGAATATTATGAATATTCATTATTAAATAAAATTATAATGTAGTATTTTTTTCACAGCGAAAGTGATGCATTAGAAATACTGAAATATCTAAAATTATTTATAATTATTTTGGGATTATAGACTAAGCCGTAATTTTGAGAAGTAAATTTTATTATATGATTATGAATCTTATGGTACTAGTTAATTATATCTCAAATAATTAAGTGCAATGCACCCATTTAGTGGGAGCTTCATAGGAGTTGACAAATTTTTCCAATTGATACATATTGATGCATACAATTGCGAGTCTGTTAATACCAAAACGGTTCCACGTACTTTATTATATTCATCGATGATTTATCACCGACATGGATATATGTATTTGATACACAAATAGTATGTAAGGACTCGCCTTTTCAACCCTCAAAATTCGAACTAATAAATTTGTAGTATTCACATGCTGAGCATCCAAGTGTTGAATTGATAGGTTGTTGGGGTGAAAGAAAAGAAAAGAGAACAGAATCTTACATCTATAACGTCCAAATGATCTTTACAAGAAAACTTTAATATTCATATGAAAAATCAGAGTAACTAACCTATCATCAGTCTGCACAGTTATAATAGCCTGTCCTTACAACTGCTAATAAATACAAAGAATAAATACAGGGGAAAATAAACTACGTTAGGTCTTGGAAACATCTGGCTCGTCTACTGAAGCTCCAAGCGTCTAAAGCTAACTCAGGAAAATATTTGGGTCTGACCTGAGCATTATAAGAAAATAACTCCCAGATTAAACTAGCGTGAGAAACTCAAATAAAATGGATTGTTATATTTATAAAACCCTTGCAAAAATAAAGTTGTCTTGTAAGACCACGCTCATATGGACATATACTGGTTTTTATTATATGATAACCAAAACGTTCATAGGAAATCTTGTGATATTATAATAATGTCTAAGGTTTAAAAATAAATATTGAATCATAGTCAAAATGGTTACATTAATTACATTCGAGTATATTTAATATACAATTCCGTTCATAAAGGCACATGTTAAAAATGGATTCCATATAACGACAAGACTACTGGGGTACCGCTTGTCATGGTACACCTCTAGAAAAATGTACCAATGGCCTCATATGGACCCCTACCCCCTTCCTTGATAGTACCAAATATGCCATCGCTCTGATTGCGACCAACAACCATACCAAGCCCGACACATGCATAAAATGGAACAACATCAGTCTAGATCAGGTGATGACCATACCCTAATGGTAGCAAACCACATAGCCTTACCATATCTTCCCTATTTTAGTCATTATTGGGTATGAGACTTGATGCTACTTTTTACCTTTTTTAGCAGATCCCATTTGGACTGTTAACACTGGCCTCTAGGCAACAATGCAATGTCAGCCTTCATCCATACAAATTGGTCATGATATGAACAAACTGAAGGCACTACTTCTACTACATCCATTTTGGAATCACTCTCAGGATTAGTGGCAAGTAATCCTTGCACTTTAAAAAATTTCACCTTCGAACATCTTTAAAGATATCTCTAATTCTTACACTTATACAGGTTCGAAGTGGTTTTTCAAATAACTCATACTTATCCGATCCTAGTTTGTTTGAAGCAACAATCGATAGTTTCCGTTGACTCAATCTCAATTTTTTTAGAAGTAAGAAAACATGTTATTCAAACCAAATTTTGATTTTTAAAAGAAAACATCCTTTCTCTATATAAAAGCAACACCTTTTCAATCGATGGATTCCAAACAACTTTAAAACAACATGTTTTTATAAAATTTATAATAACCCACACTTTAATGAGCCTAGATTTTTACAAAAATCAAAACCCAAGTCCATCAAAGCACGGGTCATTGGATTTAATACCTATAAATAAACGTGAGCATGTCAGATACTGAAAAAATCTAAACTCACAGTAGAAATAATAACAGGATATAAATATGGACTATGGCTACCACCTTGGAATTAATGGTAATTTCTTGGATCTCAGATCGCCACATCATTACCAAGCATGAGAGATAAGAGGACTTCTCCAACAACCAATCATGTCCAGCTCCACTGACTTGTTCCTCTAAATTTATCATGAGAGATAAGAGGACCACTCTTAATCGTCAATTCAGACCATTTTATACTTTTTAATTAGGAAAGAGGCGAGCTCTCAACCAACCACTTAATACCTCTAATCGCTAAGAAGATCTTATTATTCATATAAATGTTTCCCATGGGTCCTATGTTTTGTGATGTCCCACATTAGTAATAAGTATACACAATTGCCGGTAGCCTCTGAGTGAATGGCAGACTTTTACTGTGTAACTCTACTGACCTCTTATCCCAACCTACTAATTTCAATTAATTATTCTACGCTTTACTAACTTAAGCCATATAGACCTAGCCTTTAGTATTGCTAAGCTTTATCATCTTAAGTTGGATATTTAATTTAGCTCGCTAACCTCTATTTATTTATTTAAGGCTATATAATTTACATTATATATTCAATTATCAATAAATCCCCGTTATTTACTTATTTCATAAATATCAATTTGTCTATGATAAAGAATATCATCCTAACGGACATTTCCTAAAACATTTATGTATATTTACTAGTTTCCAATTAGTAACATTTTCTAACTATTCCATGGTTATTAACTTCTTTATTTATTTGCCTCATTAATCCATTTACCTATTAATTACTTGTAACTCTTAAATCCATATCACACTTATTACCCGTTAATTGGAGTTACAACATTTCCAAACTTTCCTCATATTTCCTATTTTTTATTTAACCGTATTTCTATGTATAACTAATATCCTAAGTGAGTGTTATGCATAAATCATCATATTGGTTAAGAATTTATTAGCACGTACAAATACTTATAAATACCCGCTTCTACCAAATATCTTTACTTAGAATATTCTTTTCTATATTTAATTTGCTGATATTACATTTCTTAGGAAGATTCTTCGTTATGATTTCCATAAATTAGTTTAAAATAAAAGATCGAGAATAAAAGGAAAGTTTTGCCTTAATTGAAATTACAAGGAATGATTTTTTATATTAGAATAGACAGTGTAAACTTCAGAGAATAAATCTATACTTTACAAATCTCTTCCTTTTCATTTGCATATATTCCTTATTAAATCAAACATTATATTTTCTACGCAATTTAAAACATAAACAAATTTATAAAAATCAAACAGATATCATTCCCACAAATTAAACTATAGAAGATATCCAATTCAACATAATTAGGGTAATAATCAAATCATACTAATAATATATAACCCAACTTTAGATTTGGAATAAATTTCGTATCTAATCAATATTCATATTTATAATCTTTTGGGACTGATTTCAAGACCAGGGTGTGACAATAATTCCCATCTTATCTCCTAAGAATATGTATATGGTATTTAAATGTTTAATACATTCAATTTTAGCCTAAAATTAAAATATATTTATTCATTTAGGCGTAAAAAGAAAATGTGTGCCAACGGAATAGATTCAATATCATAAAAAAATTATAAATTTTCCACTCACCTTTTAAAAGGATTCCATATCTTCAGATCTAAAATAAAACCTTTGATTCAACTCCATTTCCTTCTTATTCCAAGAAATATGTATAAAAATGGTATATACATAAATTAAAATTAAAGATCAGATAAGAGATTTGGGGTTGAAGAGAAATATATATTACCTCGTTATCGCGTATTATTGTCTCACTTCTCTTCTTCTCTTATTTAATTTCTATTCTTCTCCAATCTGTATACATATAAATATAAATTATGTTTTATAATTTAGAAAATATTAGAGAAAAGAAGAAAATAGAGCTTCACTATTATTTCCAAATAAATATAAGAAGAGAGGAGAGGGTAAGGTCGGAATTTATGGGACTCGAATAAACCATAGCCGTTAGATTTAATTATATAAAATTCAGGCCGTCTGGCCAAGGCGAACCCTAACCACCTATGATCGACTGATTGACCGCTCCCTTCAAGGGGGTCAACTGCTACTAGTCGTCCTACCCGGTAAAAAGGGTCAATCGGTGGGTCCTATGATTTATTATATAAACGTTTACTTTTCTAATTTATTTATTTCTGCTTCGAAGTTCATTTTTCATCCTTAACTTCTTCGTTTTAACTCCGATTGTGAATCTCCAAATATGAGAGTTGCTCAGAATTTCACCACAAATGCAGTGGCATGAGTTTCGTGGCCAAATTCTATCATCCGCACAAATTTCACAACTAATTTATTAAAAAACTAATCGCAAAATTTACGACGTGTTACAGAAGTAAACACTTGCTTAATAATAACAAAGTGTTATAAATCAACCCCCTTTCAAATTTCCCAGAACTTTTTTACTATAACAAAAATGTTATAATCCAGAATCTATTTCCTTTTTTCGAAAACATTTATCATGACAATAGTGCTACAATTCACAATTCCTTCCTCTTTTAAAATTACTCTTAAAACACTTTTAAATATAGTTCGAAATTTATTTACAAACATTCCTTTAAAGATGGTCGCTTTTAACAAACTTGACTTTTAAAAACAAAAGCGTAAAATTTAAATCTCTTGTTTAAATAACTAAATAAACTCTTAAAAATATATTGAAAACTACAAACTTCCTTTTTGAATACTTAAAAACATATTTGAAAAGAATTTCAAAATATCTCAAATATATAACTTTTTTTATTTTACAAAAATTAAAGATATTCATAACTACATCCGTAGCGTCTATTGCTATATGGACCATAACTTTTATAACTTGTTTTTGTAAATCAAAAATTTTTTAAACCACATTTCTTTCTGTATTTAAAACATACTAATACCTTTTCAAAATGTTTAAAACCAAAAGTCATTTGGAAAAACATTTCAAAATATGTTAGAATACAAGTAGTAAATCGCTAAAAACAAGCACAGGATTTCAACGTTGTAATAAAACCAACAACAACTAGTTGACTGTACTAAGCAACATTCACTTTTCAAAAACACAAGCATTTACATAGCTAATAATACATGTAAATAAAAATTTACAAGATAACGAATCCTTTTGGATCCCTCTACAGCATTTTTATTCTTTAAGCTCCTTTCGTAGCGACCTATTCGCTACAAAGACACTTCTACCTCTATTCACTTTGTTTTTGTCCCCTGCAAAAAATGGTTTTTCTACCATCCGCTTTCAAGTAGGAATCAAAATCAAACAACAACATAAGCACATCACAATACACACATACAACCATTTAAGCAAGCACTAAATTATTACAATATTTTGTTAATTTAAAACTAAGCTAAAGTGAGATATCTTACTTTAATCCAAACCAAATCAAACCAAAGGCACTAGCAACTAAACAATATACGACATCATACCGTCTTTCTTAACACTTGAAAAATCCTTCCCCCTCCCTCAGTGCTCACACCAGTGCCCATGTCCTTACTATGCTCACAGCCATAGGCCATAAATAGGGTTTAGGTGCTAAAGTTTGGATTTTGTGGTGGTAGAGATGTTTGCAATAATGTAGAGAGGATTATATTTGACTTTGGTTTGATGTGAGAAGATTTGAAGAAATAAAAGAATGAAGAGGAGGAAGCCATTAATGGAAGAAGTGAAGAAGAAAGTAAGAAAAGAGAAATAAAAATGGAAATGAGAAAAGAGAGAGGGTATTCTTTTTATAAATTTAAAAATTGGATAATTATTAAACTATAGTTTCATTAAAATTAGTTAATACCCTCCTTAACATATTGACAATAGACCACCCTCTCGTCAAGCCAAGGTATTAAGCCATCACATCTCCTTTTTTTAAAAGTCCTTTAAGTTATTTTAATATTCTTACACTTAAAATAAGAAGGAAAGGTCTATTCCTTACATTGTTAACCTAACTAGTAAACTTTTTAATCATACTTACTTTTATTAAACTTTTTTCTTTGTTAAAATACTTATTATATATATAAGTGTATGGTATCAAATTTTACATATGTATAACATCGTTGCGACAATAGAATTTAGAGCTCATTGGAAGTCGAGAGACATACTTCGAATTATTACACATGATAAATGTAGTTTATCAGCATCAGAGAAAACCGATTGACCTAGTAGATAATTGAAATATAATAGCACATTCCTTCACTAAGGTACTGACCAAATTAATACCGAGGCAACTGATTGGTAAAGTTGGAATAAGATTGCATAATTGACCTCAAGTGCAAGTGGGAGATTGATGGAATTAGGGGTATGCTCTAGGGACAATTATGTAATTTGTTACCTATATCTAATTCATTGACCAATTTTGTTCAAATAAAAGGTATTTTCTTTCTATATATACTTGATAGAATATATTATATTAATTAATAAATTTAATATAAAATCCATAAATGGTATATTTTATGACAGTAGTTACAAAGTGTTGTAATCATGAGTAATTCATCATAATGAAAACAATGCACCATTTTAAATGTTTATAATCAAGATATATCGAGACCGGATATCAATATGTCCTTTAAGACTAGTGTATGTAACGCTCTCCAAATGTTGGGCAGTTTACTACTCATGGCTGCTTGGGGCACCTAGGGGTTACATTCTAATAGTTATTAGATAACCATGGAACGACTCACTCAATAGTTTTTTGGTGGTTGATATAACTAAGATCAAATAGAAAATGTCGATGTGAATGATCTACACAGTTCTCTCGACTTGAGAATATTATGGATCTTCAATATGAAAGCTTTGCTTTGATTATAGTCAAATCTGGCACGGCGTCCATCGGGTGACTATTGTTGGGTCGAGTGGAAGTATTGGAAGTGAAGAACTTTTCAAGAGAGGATTTGTCTCATCAGTTATATATAGGATTAGTATCACGGTCAACTCAAAGACAAAGTTTTTGGTCAGAGCGGTTTGGTTAATAAGGATTGTTATTATTGAACAAAGGAATTTGTGTTTGGATTATAGAGTTAAATACGGAAGATACTAGAATTTTGATCATTACCAAATTCCATAAGTCCAAAGTAAAATAGTTATGACAAAGAGAATAGGTGTAAATAAATGTCAAAAAGGGGTAACCCTTAATAATATAAAATTAGATTTTACCAAAACCAATTAAGCGATAAATTTGGCCAAAATTCACCCTACGTTCTAAGTGACATGTGAACACTAACATTCGAATGGTTTGATGTTAAACGCCGATCGAATTTACACCTGACTAGTCACACAACTGAGATTATGAATTCTCTTTATACCAAATGATTTAATTAGTTTATAATTGTTATAAATTAATTAGTATTTTTGAAATACTAATTACAAAATTTTAAATTTGATTTGAGGAATAAATATTATTTTATATATTTATCATAGTTATAAATATATCGACCTTATGCGATATTGACGACCAATTAAATTAGATGTAATTAATAATATTTAGTTAGGCTTAAATGTGACATTAGCCCATGATGTTAAGATGTTATTTCAATAACAATAGGGCTCGAAGGAGGTGGCAAAAAAGGGTAGAGGGGTTTGGATATGGATGATTGAGATTTGATGAGAAATGGTATGAAATGTGATCCATATTTCTCTTTATTTCTTTCATTATAAAAGAATCCCTAACCCTAATGCAAAAAGGACCTTTTTGGCTACCATTTCTCCATTATTATTATCTATCTTCAACAATAAGGAGCTCCAACAAATTCATCTCAAATCTAGTCAAAAGGAAACAGCTATTGGATAGCTAAAGGTCTACTGTTCAAGGACTAATAATCTGCTGAATCAAGAAGGTTTCAAAGGAAGGAGAATTCATCATTATAAAGTGTGCTCCAAGGCATTAGTATTAGGTATGTATTTACTGTACCATATGATTTATAAGTTCTGGATAATGTAATATTATATATATATATATATATATCATTATTATATTCTAGTTAGGTTAGATTCCTATATGTATCATCAATATTGTCACGTATTAAATTGGTTATATGCATGTATTAATTTATTAAAAACATTATATATATATATATATATATATCTAAAGTGCACAGCCAAAAAAAATTATTTTAAATAATATCATTTTATTAATTAATATATATGTATAAATATACTACCTAATTTTAATTATATGACTTATACTTAATTATATCATCATAACATTTTTCCTAAAAAAACGTCAGCGCAGCTTTGCTCTGCCCTTTCTACACCATCTCTCTCTTCTTTTCAAACATCACCTTTCCTCCCATAATCCACTGTTCATACATGTCCTTCCACTGACTCGGTCCCTTCGACTCTGCCACCCTCTGACATCCCCTTTTAGTTTCTCCTTTTCCTATCCCACCTGACCCTTTCCCTCCTTTAGCCCCTTCTTCATCTTGGCCATCTTCCTCTACTCCATATCCATTACTTTATGCTCCTTCTCCCTAGGCATCTAAACTGTGTTCTCTGTTTAGTTCAAAACATAGGACTGTAGGTATTTATAGTCCTGTTCATTTCGACATAAATTACAATGGTACTCCTCTATCCCTTCCACTTGAAGTGATAATGGCTAGTATCAATACTCATTCAGGTTGGCTTGTAGGTTTCATCTTTGGAGATCCTATCAACTTGACGGTTGTTGAAAACCACCTTGCCAGACTTTGGAAGCTTAAAGGATCGTATGAAATCTATTAAATAATAGTAAAGCAGTAGAATTTAAAGCTCTCTTATTAATTCTAGTTATTTCCTCCTCTCTCCTTAATTCTCTCCGGATATTTTATTTTTCATCTCACAATTTATTGTTATTATAATTATTACAATTCTTTTATTGGTTCTCTTTTCCACTATTAAAATTTAATACTAAGTTTTACAATTATTTACATATTTCATTCAAGTTTTTTTGTTATTTTTACATTTAAGTCCATATATATTAAATTTAGTTAGATAGCCTTAAATTTAAGCTTTTTAAATAAATAATTAACAAATATTCATTGGTTGATCTAATAGATTTTGAAAAATAACAATTCAACATGCGTACTGCATTCATATTGACAAAAATAGTACAATTAATTTTTTATTCAAGTCCATATAGTTTTAATTTTCCACAATTAGATACAAATTATATAATGTCTACTAATATTCCTTCCTATCATTTTGCATTTAAATGCCAACATTCAATAATTTTTACAATTATTTACGATTTCTCCTAAATCTTCTTATATTATTTTACATCCAACTCCATATTTGAATTTATTAATTGATCTTGAATTTAAACATTTTAACTCAATCCGGTCAACAAATATTTCTTAATTGATTTAATAAATCATAAAAACGATAATTCAACATGTATACCGCATTTGTACTGATATAAATGGTAAAACTATTTTTTCACTCAAGTTCGTATAATCTAATATTTTCATAATTATATACGAAATTATCTTCGATACTTTTACATTTTTCAACATTTAAGTTCATAAATTTCTTTCTTTCTAAAATTAGTTATTTAATACAAAGAAATACATGCATAATTTTTTCTTTTCAAAATTATTTATTTAATACAAAGAAATATATACATAATCTTTTCTTTCTAAAGTTGTTATTTCATTACAGACAAATATATACAAAAAAAATTCTTTCCAAATTGGTACATCATTACAAACATATATAATGTTTTTTCTTCCTAAAATTGGTAAATCAAATGGACTCTTTATCATTATTAAATTATATTTTATGAAGAATAACATTACAATTAATGATAATTGATGAATGTTTGCGTTTTGCGTTATTGAAAAAAGAATAAATATTTTCAATTAGTATGTTTTTGTACAAAAGGTTACAACTTAATTATTTATATCGTAATATGAGTTGATTAATAGACAAAAATTATACCACATTTTGATTAGAAATATTTTTCTTTCATATTTTATTACCATTTTTACATAAATGTTAAATATTTTTTGAAAAGTTTTATTATAAAATAAAAATAGTAAGGCATGAAACAATGTGATTTGTAACATGTTAGATCTTATTTTCACTTAATATTTCTTTTAATAGTAAAATAAATATTTTTATAAATATGTAATGCAGGAACTTTAAATGCATACAAATATATTGAGCCTTTGGTATTACACTTCTATTTTTAGGTAATAGTCGTCATTCTCTCAAGTAATGTTTGATATTTAATGTATACATCATTTATCTTTTAGCCAAGTGTATCAAAAGCTAAATGTCAATTTCAGAATATATGTACATGCATATTTATTTATGAAATTTTATAAAAATATCAATTTCAAAATTTATTAAGAATGGTTATTTTCATTTATTTGATTAATAAATAATGACATATAACTCATTTTATCAAAAAACATGATAATTTAATTTTTATTCAAATATAAAAATATATGATTCTCATAAAAAACACTTATAATATAATAATTTCATTTTATAATTCATTTATCTTAAAAAATTCATGAGATGTTGCATAATAAATTATTTTCTTCAAAAATAGTTAAAATATTATTTTTTTACAACATACCGTGTGCAACGCACGGGTAACACACTAGTGTTATTGGATAGCAATTAATTTTTACTTCCAGTTCTCTTGTGAGGAAAATATGCTGAAGGTGTTAAATATTGATCCAATGTTTATAAGGGGTCAGATGTTCATTATATTCTCCTAGAACCCTTCCTTTGGGTCTATTCAATATAAAATTCAAAGTGTTCCAATGGGGATACATCTATAAAATACCATTGATGGATTGGACACTCATTGGGATTAATTACTTTGCTGTCACCTTGGCAAATTAATTTATTATGACGAAAATACAAAGATGAGGCATTTTTAGTATACAAAATGCCTTGTTGAGATCATTCGTGATAAGGATCTACCAGACCTCATTAGCATTGGGGATGATTCATGTGAGAATGTGCAAAAAGAATATTCCTGGCAACCGTTGATATGTGCTCACTATAAGGTATATAGTCATGCTACGTTTGGTTGTGAATTAGACATGGGCGAATTGGTTGATGGTAGGAATGGAGATGAGGAATTGACAGGAGGTAAAGTTAATGAAAATGGGATGCTCCCAAATGATTTGAAAACTAATAGCCATAAAAATTTGAACTTTAAGGAGGTTAGTAGGAAACCAAAAAAGACACAGCAGATTCAGAGAAAGACAAATCAACAAAATAATGATCAAGTGAATAAAGCTAGATCCTTAAGGAAATTGGTACAGTTGAGATTAAACGTTTATATGTGCAACTGGAAAAAAAGTCACTGAGAATGATATCACTACTTTTGTACTTGTTGTGACAAACCATGCTAATTTGAATGAACCTTGTGGAATAAATGAATAACCTGCAAAATTTAATCCACAACAAGCAAATAAATTTACCTTACTTGAAGACATGGAAGAAGGTGAGCTTTTGGACTTGGTAGAAATGGATGTCTTGGATACTGCCTCGAACCTGAATGATCTCACTTACATAGACAGCAATAGATGCACATAAGTCGCCGACCAAACCCATTTTGCTAAGGACCTTCTGCACTCTAACTCCACTTCCAAACCCCAGGTTCCTTCATTTGAAACCACCCTCAACCAAAAGTCCTTAATGTTCCTATTACCTTGATTGCATAATCCAGTGACATACATAAGTCTGTGCATGTTAATGGCATAACTGATACTGCTTTGCCCCTCTTCACTCAACCTATTATAACTGCCAATACTTAACTTAACCTACATTCAATTCACTCCCCTCAAGCTTAAATTCTAGACGCAGTTTCTAAACCAAAAACACTTGTAACATCCCCCTATTTGGAGGCCCAAAACTAACGGCTACGGATGTTGCAGTCATCCATGGTTATTAATCCTCGACGACCAAATATAGGGGTTTTAAATTCACTGATACAGAGAAACACATGAATATGGAAAAAAAATTAAACTTCAAACAACATCACATTCTATATCAAAACATTTCTAATTCATTACATGAACCCATATTTGCAAAGCACGTTCAGAGAAAATATGTTTATTGCAACATACGCCCTGTTGTGGGCATTTCTACCCACTACATAGTGAATCTGAAGAGTCAGGGGTAAAATTGTCATTGTCTTAGAATGGACCTAAACTAGTTCAGAAGTACTCTCGAGATCATGATATGGACCAAGGTCGAAACCATGTCTCAATCCGAGTAACGGTTTGAAAGATATGAACATCTTAACATTAGCCCATTGTCTAAGTTATATGGGTCCCACTTTGGAGAACTACTAATTTTCTCTCTCACATCGAACATCCAGGGGTATCGGAATGCTCTACTTAGCGATACACAGCTACCAGTTGAAGTCTCATTCAATTCTGACCTGGATGGAAGGGGTTATGGCATGATAACATGTGTAGCACAATGGTAAAGACTTGCGCCTTTTAGCCAACCCACCCAGGTTCAAGTCCTAGCAAGCACTTATTTTCATGAAGCATGAGTAATGGTCCAATAAGGAATCAAACAACTAAACATCTAACAATTTCCAATGGAAGGAAGGTTGAACCAAATCTCATATAAAAGAAGGTCGAACCAAATCTCATATAAAAGAAGGTCGAACCAAATCTCATATAAAAGAAGGTCTCGAACCAAATCTCATATAAAAGAAGGTCGAACCAAATCCTAGAGGAAGGAGGCTGTGTACTCACTTGCTACTCCTATCATTGCCTCACTCTATAAATACCAGGCTCATGGAATTATAAGAAAGGAGGTTGAAAAAGAGTGAAGCTCTCATCAACAATGGCAGACAACTTTGAGAGGGAAAACTCTTAGTTCCAATAGCATGTTTACTCATATTCAAAGCTTGTACTTGTAATCATAAATGAAAGAGATAATAAAAGAAGAACAGTGGACGCAGGCACAGCCGTACCAATATAAAATCTGTGTCTTTTTACATTTAAGTACTTTACTTATTCTTTATTGCACATTCTTGATTTTCTATCTCAATCATCCGCAACTAAAATTCATCAAACAATAGCTCTATACTGAAAATAATATTCGCAGCTCTACTAATGACTTAAAGGTGTTTGCCAATTTTTTATGTTAACATTTTTTGTGCATTCACTGTGAAATGAACTTCCTTTTTTAAAAGGAAAATTTTCTCTTTCTTATTTCTCTTTTTTACTTTGAAACTTTAAACCACTCTCTTTTGGAGTTTGAAGTTCATTTTTCTTTTTAGCCTTAAACTACTGTTTCGTTTAAATTAGAAACGCTATTATTTCTAATCTTCAGACTAGAGATTATCATTTCTTGTCATGTGAAACTCTCTTCTCAATCTTTGTAGATCTGAATATGTTTCTCTTTTCAGATTTACCGTCAGTATTTTCATAAAAAAACATTCTTCTCCTTCCTCAGCTCTGAATCATCTTTTATTTTTTTTAAAGAATATAGTATCAATCTTTCAAAATTTCAAATCTACAATCATTGTTCTAAAAAGGAAAAAATTATCTCTTTATTGTCCAAGATGTGAAATAATTGTTTCAATGAGAAAAAGAAACAATCTCTCTTTTTTCATACCTAAATCATTATAAAAGAAACTATCTTCTTCTATTCAATATCTAAAATAATTATTACTATAATTAAAAGAAACAATCTTCTTTTCTTTTCCAAATCAAATTCATTGTTTTAAGAAAAACTACCTTTTTATTGTTCAAGATCTGAAATAATTGTTTCTATGAGAAAAGGAAACAATCTCTCTTTTCAGATTTAAATTGGCATTTCTATAAAGAAAGAAACTGTCGTTCTCCTTTCATACCTTCCTTACACCATTCTATACACCAACCCTAATGCTTTGACATCAAATTGCTAGAATCTATCCTTCCAAGTTGATAGTTCTAGCGATACTGGTGCGCAGAAAAACTCTAACATCAGATTGTTGAAATTTATCCTTCCAAGCTGATAAATCCAACGACGCTGATGGATAGAAACATCAAGATCGGAAATAGAAATGGTGAAATATTTCATACTTTCCAACACCTTTCTATAGCCAACCCTGATGCTCTAACATCAGATTGCTAGGATCTATCCTTCCAAGTTGATAAATCTAGTGACGCTGATGCGTAGAAAAACTCTGACATCAGATTATTAAAATTTATCCTTCCAAGATGATAAGTCCAACAACACTGATGGACAGAAACATCAAGATCGAAAATTGAAATGGTAAACCAACCAAAAGAATAATTAGATTAATGGAGTTTATCCTTCCATGCTTATAAATCCAACTACATCAATTAATTGCATAGCCTACTTTATATACATGCCTTGAAGCAAGGGGTTGAAATTATTCCACAACGTGGGACTAAACTACCCAATGTTCTATCGTTTTTTTTAGCAGTTCAGATCTACACCAATAATTTCATCCAAAAAATAAATATTTATTTATTTCATAGATCCGAAATCATTATCTTTTTTCTCTAATTTTAGATCTACAAACGGTATTTTTTTAGAAAAAAGGAACATTTATTTATTTCTTCAGATCTGAAATCATTCCAACCTTTTTCCTCTTATTTTAGATCTACAAACAATGTTTCTTAACAAAAAAGAAACATTTATTTATTTCTTAAGATCTGAAATCATTATAACTTTTTTCTCTTATTTTATATCTACAAACATTATTTCTTAAGAAAAAAGAAACATTTATTTATTTCTTAAGATCTGAAATCATTCTATTTTTTTCCTCTTATTTCATATCTACAAACACGGTCTCTTAAGAAAAAAGAAACATTTATTTATTTCTTATGATCATAAAATAATTCTATCTTTTTCTCTTATTTTAGATCTACAAACATGTTTCCTTAATAAAAAAGAAACATTAATTTAATTTGTAGATCTGATATTATTCTATCTTTTTTTCCTCTTATTTTGGATGTGCAAACACAGTTTCTTAACCAAAAAATAAACATTAACATTTCTTGGATCTGAAATCATCACATCTCCTTTTTTTCATTTTAAAAAGTTTTTTGTTACCAAAAGAAACTTTTGTTTATTTTTCAAAATCATTGTATATCTTATTCTCCTTTCATCCAAAAGTATTATTACCTTGACATAAGAAATTCTGGTTCCTCTTTAGATCCAGATCCTTATTTCTCTAACATAAGAAAATCCTCTTCTCTTTTCCGACCTATAACCAATATTCCTTGAAATAAGAAGCTCTATTTCCCTTTTCTTATCTAAGAAAAGTCACTTTGAGAAAATTCTTTTCTGTTGTCCGGATCCACAATCACTATGTCTTGAAAATAAGAAACCATATCTCTTTTCCTCCCTACAAATCTAAAAACGTTCTTTCTTGGCCATGTGACGACCCAAACTCGATGTCCAATAAACGACATCAAATTCGCATCGCCGGAGCTTATAACAACAATTAGATGAATATAAAACAGCGGAACAGAATCAATATCATAAATAACATCACTGTTACAACATCAACATAATATTCATACTTCAACAGAGTACATAGTACATATACCATAATCTCTAAATACAACATCATGATAATATAATAGTGAACATGTATCCAAAAGTCCTCAAAATGAAAGAGGTGATAACTAACTCCCAAGAGCTAAACACCTGAAGTCTCCAATAGCTCCTAAGATATATCCAAGATAAGAGCTCCAAAATACCGCTACTCCAAAATATAGAAACCTGCTACTAGGCTGCCCGTGTGGAAATAATGGGCACCCAGAGTTTAGGAAAGAAAACAATAAACTCCGGATCAGTCATGGGAATGGTATGAGTAAACAAAAACAGTTACTTTTAAATAAAACAAGATTTATAAAAGAATTTTCGGAATGCTTTTAAAAATGGAACTACCATAAGACCTCCCGCCACACACACAATGCAAACGCAGAATTGGAGGAGATTTCTTCTTATGACAGTTAAATATGCTTGATACGAGGAAAGAATTCTTTGATATTATTACTAGTGCATAGTGAAGTAAATCATTTCGAAAGTAGAATATAAATCTTAGCCAGCATAGACATTTCGAACTATGCCTACTATAGCTACCATCTAAACAGTGGTGACCACCATAAGTAAATGGCAGGTTCTACAACTAAAACCGTACAGGGTTTCGTATTGGGAATTGGATTTCCAACAAATGGTCAGGCCAAGGAACTTCCCATTGCCACTGAGAATGCCTCTGGATGGACATCCCCGAGAACCAAACCGGATCTCTGCCAACACAAGGCCGGGTTACCCCTAACTGGGTAACTACTGACACGAGTATGCCATCTCCCGGTCGTAACCAACCTTTAACCGGGGCCCCAGCAACAAATCACAAAATCATATATATATATATATCTGCGATATCCACATAAGTTAAGTATCTGGGCTCCATACCATGATACCACTTCTATCCAGAAGGAAATGTACATACCCTAAGGGGTGCTACCCCCAATAACCTTGCTGCATCTTTCCTGTTTCGACCATTTCGGGGTGTGAGGTCCGACGAAGTCACGTCCACAAAAACACACTTTATACAAAAGCCGTGCTTTGGGTCAACAAATGATCAACACAATGATCACTAAGATAGACGATCAAATAAACGATCCTATCACAATAATCAACACAATGATCATTTCAGCAACACTCAGTATGTCACATTACCAAATTGGGAATATATCGCTGATAACTTCAACTATATAACCTCTGAGCTCGTACGTCTCAGAGAAGGGTGTTAAGCTAAGAGAATAAATGCTCCGCCACCAACAGAAATATATTTGAAAGAAATCGGCTTTATATCTCAACTTGTAATGTCAGACATTCAATCCATACAAGTCTGTTCTGGGTTCGAACAGAACCGAAGGCACTTCCAAAGAAGTCCTTGCAATCCGGATATCCACAATTCTGATCGGATTTACCATCACATATGGAGAACTCTATACCGGAGCAACTCGGTGCAGAGTCAATCGACAGGTCATCCTATCGCTCTCGCAAATACCCGGTCTTCAACACCGGTCTTCAAATGCTATCCAATTCGACGTATCACTATTCGGAATGGGTTATACGACACGAAGGTCATCTCCCGGTTAAACCGAATAGTGAGCGTTAATTTAAAAACAATGTGGATGTCATTCATAATAATTCACAGGTTCGATGTGGGTTTCGGATAACAAACTGAAATCCGATTCCCTGTCGCATCGAAGTTTAAATGCCGTTTTACGGGCAACAGGGTTTTTTTTTTTTACATCTATACAGAACGAATCATAATCACAGTGCAATAACATGGCAATTATATCATACAGAATTACAACTAGAACAGAGATGATATCAATATAAGTTAACAACAATAGTTAGTTATTTATAAATCAAAACGAACGAGATAAATTAACCAATATTTATTTTATCGATTATTCAATCAATGATCTATTATTCTTAATGATAATTAAATTAATCTTAATCGTCTTGATACATTGATTTTTCCTTAATTAGTTATTTTAATTAAGTGTCAATTTAAATTAATTAACTTGCTTTATCAAATCAATAAATTCTTAGTTATAAATTTATTTGAGTACTTAATTGTTTATTAAATCAATTTTTATCACAACTTTAAATTATTCTAAATTCCTTTTCAAAACTATTGATAAAAATTATTTACCTTAATTTCCATTTGAAAATCTGTTTTATATTTTTAAAAATTAATTTGTTGATACGTTGGAATTTTAACGTAAATCAATTTAAAATTCTTCCTTTAAAAATCTAAAAACTTTAATTAAAGGGTTAAATAAAAAATTTTTTTTTTTTTTTTTTATTTAAACTTTCATTACTTAATCAAAGAATTAACAATGCTATAACATTTGTTAAATAATTTAACTTAGCTAGATTTATATTATTTACATGGCAACACAAAATCCTCTTGAAGATTTTTAAATGGGCTTAGCCCATCATAAACAACCCGTGTAACAAAGGTCACGAGCCCGATCCCTTCTCTTCTTATCCCAGTTTCTTTCCTTCCCCCAGTTCTTTTTTTTTTTTTCTAATCGCTTGTATATGTCAAACTGGAAAGAAGTCTCCTTCGCACGCTCGAGTTCGACCCTGAGTTCGACCCTCTCCATGCCCGATAACATCACCGAGTAACCCAGACCTTCTTCTCCTTCATTTCCCTTTTGTTTCTTTGTTTTTTTTTTTTTTTTATACTGGCACATCACCACCACCGTGCACGTGCACGGTGGTTCGTCGCGACTCTGGTGATCGCCTCGATCACCGGCAAGTCGAAAAATCGCTGCAGATGCTAAATCGAACATTGGTTCGATCGAAAACACTCGAAATCAAAAACTCGCCTCTTCATCGAACTGTAACCCAAAAACCCATTGAACAAAACCTCTTCGCCGCCACGCCTCGAGTCACCAGAAGGTTCGTCACTTCGGCCTTACCACGTCCATACCCCGAGCCAACATCTCCCCCAAAATCTTCGAACTCGATCAACTCAAAAGGGCGCAATCGAAATTTTTGTACAGAACAAAAAAAATGGTATTAAAACCCTAATGCGACCTCGAATCCAAATCTCACGCAATAGATAATTTTTCTGATATTTTTCGTGACATCCCTAATGTTTGTACTTGCTTCAATTTAATTCTCAACCTTTTAAATAGATTAAGTTTCCTGGAATTTGTGGAAATACAGTTTTCATTCATAAACGAACTGCTGATACAATACCAATCTAAAAATCCTCATTTTGTTTTTAAAAATCATAAATTGAAGTAAGAATTCAAGCTATATATTCGAATCCTTAAATTAAAATTTTTGAATTCATTATAAAATCTATTGTTACTGTAAGCTGAGTGTTCCAGAGTCAGGTTCTTCATTTTCGAACTTGAAATAGTTTGCTAAATCATAACTTAAGTTTAGGCCACTCATTTCTTTTTTAAAATCCCAGTTTTAAAAAAAACATTTGTATGAAAACATATGATTTTTTTTTTTCTATTCTGTTTTCTCTGAAACCAAAGATTTGAAGAATAGCTACAACAAAGATATGCAGAGTCATCCTTTAAAACATACATAGCCAAACATAATTTGTTTATGGATCAAATACACATGATTTTAGATATCCAAAGCAGTAAGTTTACTCACTTGACAATATTTGAAAATAGAGGATGCTTTTGTTTTTGGAATCTGCAGTTGGTCTTTCTCTCCTTCACTCTCTGATTTTTGCTTTTATTTTTTTTTTTATAAAAACAATAAGGTTTTAAATATTTTCTTCCCAGACTTTGCTATGTTTTTGTTCGAATGAACCAAAGCAAATATGCATGTATATGTAGAAGAGATAGTTTGTACAGAGTAGGGAAAATAGGCTGAGTCCAGCAAAGCAAGTACAAGTTAAAGCATAAACAAGTACAGGTTAAAGTAAAAGAAAAATTAAACCATGCTTGTTAATAAATGTTAGTGAGTGCTGAAAAGATTGTGTACATGCAATGCATTAAATGAAGGTATGTATACAATACTCCTTTGCCTCTTTCTATACTTACAGCTTAGTGTTATTTTGCTAAATATAGGAAAGTTGTTTTATTTTATTTTATCTTCTTTTGCTTACATATTTTACTGGTTTGTACATTTGGTCATTTGTTCATTTGTTTATTTATTCTTTTGTTCATTTTTTTGTTCTTTGGTTCAACTATGTGTTTACTCATTTGCTCATTTGTTTGATCCTTTGTTTATATCTTTTATTTATTTATTTGTTTATTCTTTTATTTATTTATTTGTTTATTCTTTTATTTATTTATTTGTTTATTCTTTTATTTATTTATTTGTTTATTTGTTTATTTATTTATTTGTTTATTCTTTTATTTATTTATTTGTTTATTTGTTTATTTATCTGTTTGTTTATTTAGATGTTTAATTATTTGTTATGTGATTTAATTCTTATAATTTCATCATAACTTTAACAAATTTTAAATTCTATTAAAAGATCATATATCCATATCTCTTTTTATTTAATTCTATATTAATGTGTAATATTAATATCAACAATAAAATCTTTAGATTAAATTTTACTAGTTAAATCCCGAATTTCAAACAATTTATCTATTTTTAGTTTTCAAAAATTTCGGGATGTTACAGGCCAAAAGAAACTTATATTCACTTTTCAAGTCTAAAGTTTTTCAAACTCACTTTCCCATTATTGATCAGATCATTATTTCCATCACCCAAGGAAACCTTCTTTCTAGATTCGAGATCATTGTTTTGAGAAACTCTATTTCTCTTTTTAGAGATTCTGTTTTTCTTTTAAGAGTTGGGCCATTGATCCTTCGAAACTGTAAACCTCCTCTTCCTTTCCGAAACTCGAATTATTGTCCCTTGAAATTTACAAGCTCTTTAAGAAAGTGCAGGAGAACAACTTTCCAACATGCCTCCTAAGTGAAGGAACACTGCTACAAAGAATACAACTGATGTAAGTACACTGAATCCAGATGTGGAAGGATGGAAGATTAGTCTAACAACCTCCACATGCTAAAAATTACTGGACATAACTTCTAAATAGTTGTAGTGTAAATCAGTAAATAATTCACTGCTTAATATAAAGTTTTGGTGGATAAACTCTTGACACGCTTAAGACAAATGAAAGTATTCAACCTTAATATTGTAATACAAGGGAACCCCCAGTCTGGGGAACACATGGGGCATTATGCCTAACCATATGAACCCCAAGCACGAACCTCATCCATCCAACATCTAATCAAAATACTGCAACTGGGATCCCACTCATGGATCAAAATATCACAACTTGAAGACCTAAGTCATGGTGATTGATACACAAAGTCTAGATATGACAAGCTCGACCGTTCGTCACTATTATCATGCTCGAAGGCATCACCAATCCAACGTGTACTAGACAGGACCCAAATAATATAGTTTGCCTTACCTAGGGATATGTTCAACATATATGAATAAAGAAGGAGATAAGACCAAGTGTTACTAGTCCACCCTCCAGGAAAATAAAAATTTTTGAATGCCCACTAAAAACCTTTACAAGGGGCTAATCCGACCCCCTAGACACTTGCCAAGATCTCCACACTTGCAGATAAGGGGGGAACAAAGAAGGTACTACATAATTACTTTTCTGTCATTCTAATCAATTTTAAGCGATTGTAGGTCTCTACCATCTACTTTTGGATCTCCATCCTTGGAGAAAGGTGAAGAAGGATTTGTAAATCCATCGCATGTGTTGATCAACCCGAGGGTGCTTACACGCTACACGAAGTAAAGGCGAAAAATCAAACTAGCCCCTACAACTATGCATGACCTCTCCATTGGGTCAGCAAGGCACATAAAGATGAGAAAACGTCACTGTTAGGAGTTCAGATAGATGGTCACCCAGGGAAGCTAGCACAGCTTGTAGCATAAATGCTATAGCAAAATGGAAGAGATATAACTCATTGCCTCCGGAGCTTGAATGATCAACGATCAGAGAGAATCCATCCATTTGAGTATGGTGTTACCTCAAAGAGTACGGAAGAGGATGCAATGGAAACGACATCTGCCGAGAACTTGGATAACATAACAGTTTAAACAAAAAGGCTTTGAATGACGGAGCTCTAGCAATTCCAACATATTTGGCCCGTAGTAGAAAGGCGAGAGATATCCAGAACCACCACCACTACTCTTCATATCACAATTCAACCCGAATCAACAATGTGTATGGTAAACCACTAGGACATTGCAGTTGCTAATTAAGATACTAGCTTCATCACTCCATCATGATCCATAATCAAAAAAACATAATACAAATTAATTAAGATCTAAAGATAGCAGGAAGCACACTGGAGACATCCACTATAAGTCTACCAAACTAGTCGGTGTCAACCTGACAAAATGAGTAGACTAATGACTGCTAGGAGGCAACATTAAAACGCCAAACAAGAATCTTGGCAATCTTGTTCCAGTAAAACCCCCGTTTTTAAATAGAGTTCTTGTAGAAAATCCTTATGAGGAACTCTCCGATCATACAATATGCTTGCATAAACATGTCATACGCATGACAACAGATGGTCTTGCAAAGGAGGTACCATAAAAAAAAATCTTTCATTTTTATCTAACTTGGTTGTTATCATTTCAAGAAAATGCCATCAGATCCTAGATTCCATGGAGTCTTAAAAAAATACCAAACGAGAATTCCTATCCAAGAGAACATCTCAAACCAGGCATACACAACCGGGTACTTTGCGCTTCTTTCGAAGCGGCATGTTTGGTCTAAACCGCTCTTTACCTTTTGACCGAGACAAGAGACTAATGCATTCACTTAACACATATGCAGTTATATTCACTTAATACGTATGCAGTTATATTCACTTAACACCTATGTTGTTATAACCACTACTTCTTTTGTGATTAGCAACCCAGATCATAAGAATGTGGTAGCAGCAGTGAAAATAAGATAGCATGACTAAGAGCACTAGCCTGGACAGTGCACTGCTGACGACCGCCCCTTTCCCTGGCAATGACATACTAGTCGGGCATCTAGGCACAAATCTAGCTTGAGTAACTCAAAGAATAAATGCATTCGAAGCCTAGCATGGATTGACTCATAACAGGAGATGCCCTAAACCAATGAGCAGGTTGAAGCTATCAACAAAGACTTGAAAATGCTAATTAAGAAAAAACTAGATGAATCCAAAGGAGCATGGGTTGACGAACTACCCACGGCACTGCAGGCTTACCAAGCCTCCTACAAAACAGCAACATGACATATTCTATTTGCTCTAAGAATACGGGGTGAGACATGTTGAGGGGAGAAGGAATCATACCTCTCTCAAGACCGCCGCACACAGACGAAAAGTGCCAAAACAGTACAAATCTAAGGTGAAGCTCCAAGAGTTACAAAAGGGAGATATTTTGTTCTCAAGCAAGTCTTTCCCCATCCAGGTGCACTAGATCCAGTTTGGGAAGGACCATTTGTTGTTCATAAGGATCTCCACAACGAAGCTTACATTCCATCGAAAGTCGACAAAAAAGGTGTTTGGAAAAGGAAAGAATATCCAGCATCTCCGCCATTACTTCTCTCAGCTTGTAAAAGCTAGTATCATTTGAAACAATAAAAGAAAGACAATGGACGTAGGCATATTCTGGCCAAACCACTATAAAAATTGATATTTTGCTCGATTATTTGTCTGATATTTTTCCTATTGCGAACAATTGCAAACTCTCGCTGGCAGCAGTGAAAGCAAGGTAACCATGAATAAGGGCATGAAAATAGCCTGGGTAGTTCACTGCTGACAATCGGCCCTCCTCAGCCAGCAATGATAAACCGACTATAAGCCACAGATTAGGCACAATTATAGCCTAGATAGTTTATCATTAGCATTTGGCCCGCCGGCAACTGTGAACTGATAATAAATCCTACGATTAAGGCATGGCTGCAGCTAGGGATAATTCGTAGTTGATGATCGGTACCCACGCTAGTTGGGAAATAGTAAATCGAATAATACTGATGATACAGGCCATAATGGCCCAGGTAGTTACTGTATGCGAATCCCGGCTCTAAATCTTAATTGCGGCAGTCGCAAAAGTTACACTCCCTTGGAACATAAGTTGCGTTGAAAAACCATTGACACCAAAATCCACAATTAGGGCAAGTAACTTACGTGCGATGAATCTTAAGTTTAAAAGGACTCTCTTGACGGAGAATATAGTTCTTTGTGCTTAAACTAGAAGCTCCTAACAATTTCTTTTAGTCTTGTGGCATTACATACAGGTAGCAGGAATATGAATTCCACTCTGCCAACCATAGAAGGATATTCCTTCGCTTTCACTCCACCATAGGAAACAGAGCATCGACTCAGCTCCATCAAAGATAGCGGAACAACAATCCAACATTGCCAAAAGAATTGGAATATCCCTTCCAGCCAACTTCGATCAAGGAACTGTAAGGATTCTCCCAAAGTTGAGCACACTTACGGAATCTGAGAAAAACTCAGTGCAAAGGTATGACTAACTTTTGTAAGATAAGCTAAATTCGATAAAAAAAATACTTGGGGGCATAGCACTACCTCACCCCTTGATTATACACATACACTACCACTCAGCTTGGTAATAGCACATTGGAATCATGACCTCAACTTCGCAAGTTTAAAACCTATTCATGATATAAGGCAGCATGTTGTAAGAAGAAACCAAGTGCACTATATTGGGGGAAAACCCAGACAAATAATGAGTGCTCCTGGCTGACTTTTGATGACATCGCTAAAGGGTTCTCTAGAGGATGTGATGAGTATTTTTTGTGGACTGCCATGTCCCCTAAATTACTCTCTAAACCTTAGTGATAGGGAATCACTTCGAATGATAAGGACCTCTCTAAACGGAAATGATTCGGTCTCTAGCCTTTCGAATGTAATTACTTTATGTCAAAGTCTATTTTAACACAAATAGCTTGATACCTTTACCTAATAAATCAATCCTGATAACACACGGGAAGACTCTAACACATATCTATGGTAAAATTCCAAATAAAAATGTATTAATAGTCTGTAACTAATTCTAAGGCAAGGAGGAAAGTCCTTGCCCACACTAGGCTCTAAAGGACCCTAAACTTGTAGGTAAAGTCAACAGAATAGGATGATCCTCTATCACCAAAGCTGACGAGACATTTGAGTTGAAGGGTTGATTCTACCTGACCAATGTAGAGATAGCAAGCCGATGTCACCAATAAACACCCCTTGCCGGAGGCATTTTACTACGATAATCGGCATAAACCGAACCGGCAATAGGATTCCTAATTCACAATGCCGACAAATTTCCTTAAGCTTCGCTCAAAATGGCTAGGACCACTCGCTCAGACCCGACATCTACCCTATTATCGCATGCTAGAAGTCAACCCCAAACAGATGCATGAGATATTAGCAAGCAAACTTTGTACAAATGTGCCTAGGGGCAAGTCTTGAAAAAGCTAACATAAGAACAAGGAATTGCACCAAACATCATCATCTTACCAGACTAGATGTAACATAAACCTATTGCAATTAGTTAAGCCTAATCAGATATAATGACCCCAATTAAAGCTCCTACAAAATGTATATGTCTTTGTACAAACGTCTATACAGAAGATATGAAGCATATGCTAGGGAAGAAATTGTCAGCCTTCACTCAAAGGCACCACATTACATATCCTACAAATAAGTACTCTTCAATGGAGATTCTTAATCTACCAAATCCATCAATAATTAATCCTATACGTGCATGCATGGAAGTGGAGAAAAGTTCACTGAGAAATATGCAAATTGGGCAATCGCATGGGATGGATAAGTCATGATCACTAGACTTACCCATAAAATGAACATGAATAGAATGTCGCGTCAATAGATCGGAGAACAATACCATAAAGTATACATTGGCCGGTACACACATTTTAGAACCTCAAAGTAGGAAGCAACAAGACCAAACCCGGGAAACACAATCCCATCAGGTGAAGACTAGTCAAAGATGGCTAGAGACAGTCACCACACCATCCTTCAGCAGAGCCGAGCCTCACACTGAACTAGCAAAGGACTCTTTAGGGAAATAAAAACAATATATGGATAGTCGGACATCAAGATGACGGCTGCAAGACAAGCAAGGCAACCCCTGATCAGACAAAGCGCACTTTTCATTCATGAGAGTATGCTTTGAGGGGCAAATGTTGTGGGTATTTTCGCCCACTACTTGGTGAATATGAAGAGTCAGGGGTAAAATCGTTATTGTCTTGGAATGAACCTAAACTAGTTTAGAAGTATTCTCGAGATCAAGATATGGACCTAGGTTGAAACCACGTCTCAATCCGAGTAACGGTTTGAAAGATATGAACATCTTAACATTAGCCCGTTGTTCAAGTACTGGCAAGCACTTATTTTCATGAAGCATGAGTAATGGTCCAATAGGGAATCAAAGTACTAAACATCTAACAATTTCCAATGGAAGGAAGGTTGAACCAAATCTCGAAGAATGGAAGGTTGAACCAAATCTCATATAAAGAAAGGTTGAACCAAATCCCAGACCAAATCCTAGAGGAAGGAAGGTTGAACCAAATCACAAGGGAAGGAAGGTTGAACCAAATCTCAAAGGAAAGAAGGTTGAACCAAATCTCAAAGGCTAGGTACTTAGATTCCACTCCTATCATAACATCACTCTATAAATACTAAGCTCATGGCATTATAAGAAAGGAGGTTGAAAAAGAGTGAAGCTCTCATCAACAATGGCAGACAACTTTGAGAGGGAAAACCCTTAGTTCCAATAGCATGTTTACTCATATTCAAAGCTTGTACTTGTAATCATAAATGAAAAAGATAAACAAGGAGGAATAGTGGACGTAGGCACATTCAGGCCGAACCACTACAAAATCTATGTATTTTTACATTTAAGTCCTTTACTTATTCTTTATTGCACATTCTTGATTTTCTATCTCAATCATTCGTAATTAAAATTCATCAAACAATAGCTCTATACTGAAAACAATCTTCGCAGCTCTACTGCTGTGACTTGGAGGTGTTTTCCTATTTTTTTGTAAACACGCCCAAAGCAACGTATATAGATTCCCCCAGGATGATCGGAGTATATACAGGCAATATAACAACTTTTCCATTACAATCAACACGGCGGAATAAAAAGAAAGAGAACTCTAAATATCTAGCATGCCTCCCGCATGTCTCCGGAAGCTTATTCGTTAAGAGGTACTTGAAAACCTCAACTCTCAAACTACTCAAAATCAATTGAGTACCCAAGATTTTAAGGAGAAAACATAAACTTCAAGTCATACATAAAGCCTGGTATAAATAATAATTGACCATCTCAATCATTTAGACATCTAGTGAGACTATGCCGCTTAGAGGAACAAGTTTCCTCTCATTAATATCTCAAAACATTTACAAAATCGTATACTGTGCTCCTGCATTCACAATTATTAAAACAATTCAAAATAGTAAAATATGATGATATGCAAAACAATTGAATTAATTCTAGATTACCCAACCCCGTTCAATTTTAGACTATCTGTCTCAGTTATAGTGTCTAGGATTACTATTACCATATTAGTTTTCATAGGCTTGCTAATAACCAATTAAAAATTTAAGGACTCTCTGCCCAATTGCATAGTTTTCATGGGGTCACTATCAACTACTCAACTGGCTCAAACACATCTGCAAATTCTCTTACAATCCAAACCCGACTTAACTCTTCACCCACTTCCATTGCACTTAACAAAGCACACAATTCTGGTCAGAATTCTCTACTGAGAATATAATTCGATTATGACTATTTGGGTGTCTCAAAGATATCTCCCTATCCTGGCAGAATATCCTAGCCTCATACCTCCTCAACCAATCCCTACCCAAAATGATTTCAAAATCTACAAAATCGTACACATACAAACTGCATGCAAGCTTATAACCTAACAAATCAACTTCTAACTGGTTCCATCTTATCCCCAAAGTTGCATACCCACCTATTGGATTCGCAACCCTTAATAAAGTAACAAGGTATGTGGGTTTTAAGCATAACCTATTAACCAAACACTGGGATACAAATGAATGTAATGCACCAGTATCAAAAAGTATCATAACCGGTATGCTCTGAATCAAAAACATGCCTTCCATCATAGTTTTCCCTTTATTAGCTGTAGTGGGCTTAACTGATGATCCAACAGCAAAAACTTTTCCTCGCATTTGTTGGCTCTGGACACTGGTTCTAGTAGTGCCCCCTTGATCACAGTTAAAGCACTTTACATTCTTCTTGTCTGCAGCCTTCTTTCCCTTGCCTGACCGACACTTATTAGCATAATGACTCTTCTTGTCACATTTGTAGCACACCAAATCAGCCTTTGCCTTCTTGGCAGACTCCCTATTCTAGGCTCCCTTCTTCTTAAAGAATTTCCACTTCTTTCCCTAAGGACCTTGGGATTCAATTGGCTTTTCTCTAGTAGAAATTGCAAGCATCTCTTCATGGAAAATGGCCATCTCCACCACCACATTTGAAAGATCTCAAATATGGGTCATGGTCATCCTACCAAGCTCAGGTCTCAATCGTCGAATGAACCTTTCATTCCTCCTGACATCAGTGTCAACCAAAGCATATCCATATCGAGACAGCTCATCAAACTTAGCAACATACTTGACACTAACATCTCTCCCTAAACCAGATCCATAAACTTTCTCATCAATGTGAACTTAGCAACTTCAGATAGAAATCTCTGCTCAAACCCTTCTTCTGAAGTCAGCCCATGTCAGCTCTTCCTCCGGTACCCCGGCAGTCACACTGTTCCACCAATGAAGCGCTGCCCCTTGCAACTGTCTAGAGGTTAGCCTTCTCTTTTTCTCATAATCCAAGCCTAGATCAGTACATATCCTTTCATAACTCAGTAGCCCAATTCTCAACTTCAACAGCAACTTCTGTTCCAACAAACGGCTTTCCACCTAACTGGTTTAGTCTCTGCTTAGCTTAACATAGTTATTCCCAATTGAAGCCACAGGATTAGCTCCTCCAATATTACCAGCAGCTCCTGCTTGTAAAAGATTGGCCAACAACTGATACTCTATCCCTACATCTAGTGGCGGATTTCCAACACTATTTTGACTTCAGCATTTGGATTAGCATTAGCCCGTTGACCTTGATTCCTCATGGTGTTAGGTCGAGCATTTTCGTTGGTTGTGGTGCTTCCTCCACCTAATTTCTGCTTCCGTTTCCTGCTTCCATATCTTCTTTCTCATAAATCTGCATACAATCCTTAGTAAGATACAAAAGAAAGTTATGAAGGAGAGGGGAACACGTACTTATATATATATCAACATATCAAATACATGTACGTTACTATACCATTAACCCAAACCCCGATCATATTCTCAAATTCTTTGGATTATGCTTGAAAATCTTCTAGGTTTTACTTTCTATTGAAGTTTCATAAACCTATGCTCTGATACCAACTAGTAACATCCCTCTACTTGGAAGCCCAAAACTAATGGCTACGGATGTTGCAGTCATCCATAGTTATTAATCCTCGACGACCAAATACGGAGGTGTTAAATTCATTAATACACAGAAATGCATGGATATGGAAAAAAAAAATTAAACTTCAAACAACATCGCATTGCATATCAAAACATTTCCAATTCATTACATAATCTCATGTTCGTAAACCACGTTTAGAGAAAATATATTTATTACAACATACGCCCAAAGCGACATATGAAGATGCCCCTTGGGACGAACAGAGTATATACATGCAATATAATAACTTTGCCATTACAATCAACACAACGGAATAAAAAGAAAGAGAACTCTAAATATCTAGCATGCCTCTTGCACATCACTGGAAGCTTATTCGTCAAAAGAGTTACCTGAATAATAATCTACCATCACAATCATTTAGATATCTAGTGAGACCATGCCGCTTAGTGGAACGGGTTTCCCCTTACTAGTATCTCAAAACTTTTACAAAACCATATACTGTGCCCCTGCATCCACAATGGTTAAAACAATTCAAAATAGTAAAATATGATGATATGTAGAACAATTAAATTAATTCTGGATTACCCATCCTTATTCAATTTTAGACTATCTATCTCAGTTATAGTTTCTAGGATTACTATTAACCTAGTAGTTATCATGGATTGACTGATAACCGGTTAAAAATTTAAGGACTCCCTACCAAATTACAGAGTTTTCATAGGATCATTATGAACCTATTGGTAACTCCAATATTGCTCTTATCCAAGTTTTCATGGGTTGACTAGGAACCTATTGGTAACCTCAATATCCTTTTTAATACCCTAGTTTTCATGGGTTGACTAGGAACCTAATGATATCTGTCAATATTTCATCCAGTTATAGTTTTCATGGGCTAACTACAAACCAACTGGCCCTGCCAATATCCAATCATAGTTTTCATGGGATTACTATGAACATGTCTATCTGACATCTTCCTTTACATATAGTTTTCATAGGCTAACTATGAACCTGTTTATCCGACGTCTTCTTTTATACATAATTTTCATGGGCTAACTATGAACCTATTGGCCGCTGCCAATATCATACAGTTTTCATTGGCTTACTGTGAACCTACTAGCCCCTGCCAATATCCTTCTTTTATGTTTAGCATCCTATATTATGGTCTTCCTAAACTTCTAGATGCAATTCTACTCATTTAGGAGTTCATTTAATTTATATTCACTACCGGGTTAACCTAACTGGTTCTCCTACCCTTTTTTCCTAAAATGCAGTTATGGGTCCGTGTTTAAGTGAATATAATCATATTAGAAGAATAAGCAATATAAAATGTAGCATTACCACACATATGTGTTTAATTTATCAAAGATAACTTCTTCTTAAAGTCCTTTATAAAAACTCCTTTAGTATTGCCATCGGTTTTTCCTTCAAAAATAGAGTTTGGGTCATAAAACCTTTCGATACCTTCGAAACCTAGCTTTCGACTTCATAGGATACCCTCCTTCAAAAGCCTTTAAAAACATTAGGCTCTTGCCTTATAATACTGTAAATTTTACATTTCGAAGCCTTTCGAATATATTAAAGTATTAACATTTAACTTTTGAAGCTTTAACTTCGAAACCAGTTGAAAGTACCCCTTTCGACACCTATGCAAGTAACCCTTCTGAAACCATTGAAAGTACCCCCCTTCGAAAACATTGGGTTTATACTTAAAAAATTATTTGGGTCAAAAGTGAATATAGTCAAAAGCATTTGTCTCGAAACCATCTTTTATCTTATAAAATATTGGGGATAACTTGATGGCATTGGCACCATCCTTTCGAAAGCATAAAACGTCTAGGTAAAATATTCGAATTCTTTTTCAAAAATAACTACCGCTAATCCAGATCTAAACCATGGTTAAGTTGATCAAACAAGCCCTTTTAATTTTTGCAAAGAAGTCCCCCTTCTAAAATAATTTATTCTGCATAGCTAATCATTTTGGAAAAATTCCTAAATATTCCAGAAATTCACTTTAATCATGTTATCCAACGTATCAAAATTTCGGATCCAAATTCTCAATATATTTTTCAAAATAAATTATAAAACCAAATAACTACATTTTCCTTTGAAAATTCATGATAATCTTTCCGTAGCTTGGAAAATTCTCAAAATTGAAACCCAACTCCAAAATCATGTTTCGCATAGCATAAAATTTCCCATGGCAATTAAACCTCTGTAAATCGCGAGTTCGATCTAAAACTGTGTTAAATCTCTCTTAAACAACCTTGTTTAAATTAAATAAATCATGAATCAAGCACACCATCATCCAATATCCCATAGAAACAAATTTATCCCTTAAATACGAAAATATATGATTTAAAACAAAATAGATATGGAATTATTATTCACCTTGCTCTTGATAAGGAGATTAGATCGAGATTGATTTCCCTTAAGCTTGATTTTCTAGCTTTAATTTGAATTCCTCTTGATCTCTTAATGGCCGGCCGTTCCTCTATATTTTGTTTACGTTTTAAAATGACATGAAGTGGAAGCAAGAAGGTAGGAACGAAATATATATAAGGGTGGAAGCTGGGGGCGGCAATTCCCAATATGCCCTTATGTGACTTAATTAACTAAAAATCATTCTTAAGCCCATTAATTAGTTCATTAGGCACGACATAAACTAATTAATTCAAGTCTCAATTCTCTTATCACTTATATTTGCATTATTCCATTTAATTTGTCTAATTAAATCTTTTGATTAATGTTATAAAAAATTAGGGGTGTTACAACACTTCTACCCACTACCATGCACAAAGATATGCACACAATGTTACGAAACATCTTACACTCTCCCATCCTTAATAAGATTCCCTAGCTACCAATTCATCAGGACATGTTCATATAAGCCCTTATACTGCCTTAAAACCCCAAAAGCATATCCTAACCTCTTTGGTTCCTAATGCTTTACAGTCTACTTCATCTATAACTCCCATAACCCTTAATAGAAGAGCTCGTCCTAAGAAACTTCAATCTCACTCTTCATTCCCTTTTGATCTTTGTAAGGGGAAAACCTTCGAAGTTGATCAAATTGGTTTAGAAACCATCGGCATCTCCTCTCCATCTGGTATCAAGACCAGATCATCAACCAAAACCTCTTCTTAATGATTGAAAAAATTGGGTATTGGAATACTAAAGGTGCCCATGCTTATGACATGCACAATGAAGTTAAGAGGTTAATCTATAACCATAGTCTCCAACTTCTTGCCATTTCAAAAACAAAAATTAATCATGTTTAAACTCATAAAATAGCTCATTTCATCAATCCCTCTTGATAAATCTTGTATAACCTTGCTCAAGCCCGTAAGGAAGATTAATTTAATATAGAACAATAGTGTATTCTCTATCTCTTCCCTTCTAGTTCATGGACAATTTATCCACTCTTTTATCACCCATATTCCTTCTAACTCCTCATTCTACCTAGCTTTTATTTATGACGAAAATGATAAGGCACATAGACAAGTCATGCTTAATCTCATCCCCATTCTTAAACAGATGAATGTTTCATGGATCTGCCGTGGTGACTAGAACCATATGCAATATTCCCATGATAAAACTAGTGGCTCCCTTCTGTCTTATCAAGCAACAAGACTACTCAATAACTGTATCCACTCCTCTGAGTTAACTCTAATTTCTTCTACTTGTGGCTACTATACCTGGAACAACTGCAGTAGGAGTGGCTTTAGAACCTACTGCAAGCTTGATAGAGCTTATATCAACATATACTCTCTTTCCTTATGCTCTAACCTTGTTGCCCATTACCCTAACCCATCATTGTCTGATCACTCTCCAATAATCCTGGACCGGGGAAAAGCAAAGTTGAGCTGTCATTCCTCCTTTTTATTTTTAACTATTGGGTTGAACATCCTGATTTTAGAAATTGGTTATTGACTTATGGAAAAATAATATTTACGGTAATTCTATGCTCTTTTTGCAGGCTAAACTTAGATTATTGAAAGCTACTTTAAAGGAATGGGCCCATAGATAATTTGGTGATGAGAATAAGATCTCTTCCATAATGTACTTAAGATTTCCCATGTTAAGAAAAATATATAAGCTATTTCTGACAAAAACAATAGGCTCTGTGATGACATTGATTCAATCGAAGATCCATTCCTTGATAATTTTAAAGGTATTATAACCAACCCAAACCCTATTAATACTATTATGTCACCTCTCTCCAATTTCAATATGCATGTCGTTTCCGATGCTTCTAAACACCTCCTCATTATTGAACACTTCTCTTAAGATCAAACAAACCATTTTCTCTATGAACTCCTCTAGCTACCTAGGACCTAATGGGTTTAATGCTTTATTTTTTGAATCGGTTTGGGAAATTATTGATGAGGATGTTATCAACGCTATCTTTTTTTAAAAGTAATAGAATGCTTTCGGGAATTAACTCTACTAGATTAGCTCTCATTCCAAAAATCTGATCAGGCTTCTAATGTTGCTCAATTTTGTCCTATGCTTGCTGCAATGTGACATATAAGTTTATTTCAAGAATACTTGCTAGCAGAATGAAACAAGCTATTGCTCATGTCATATATCAATACCAAAATGCTTTCCTTCCCACTAGGAACATCAATGATAATATTTTGCTCGCCCAAGAACTGATGAGAGATAACAATAGGAAGAACATATCTCAAAGATGCATGCTTAACTAGAAATCCAAAAGACTTTTGACTTAATTCGGTGAAATTCAATTATTAACATACTATATGCCATGAATTTTATCTTCCCTTTTTGGCCTATATATATACTTTCATATCTACCATATATACTCTCTTTCTCTGAATGGCAGCACCTTTGGCTATTTTAGGGGTACTTGGGGAATTAGGTAGGGGGATTCCTTGTCACCATATCTCTTAATAGCTGCAATGGAGCTTCTCACCTGTATGATCAATAAGGAAATGGCTGATAAATTTATAGACCTTTATCCTAAGTGTAAGTCACCTACGATCACTTCTCCAATGTTTGTTGATGATTTGTTGCTATTTACTACGCCCGATGCTATGTCGATCTTCATCTGCATTGAAATCTTGGATCAATCCTTTTCCATCACTGGGCTGGTTTAAATAAGTCCAAATCATCTCTAGTAACTAGCAGTATCCCTGAAGTAGACAAAACTCTCCTCCTCAATTTATCTTCCTTGTATGCTCCTAGCCTTAATGAATATATCATAACACCCCTCTTATTTCATCTAGACTCATGACCAGCCAACCGCCTCCCGATGTATGATAAGATAATCTCTCAACATTCTTCATGCCTGCCTCAAAGTTATCGATTGTGGGTAGATTGATAGTGGCGAAATGTACATCATCTTCTATGTGTTACTACGCTCATATCTATATTTTGCCTTACAAACTAATTAACATGATCAATGCAGCTATTAACCATTTTCTCTGGCATGGGAACCCTCAATCTAACAACCTGATTCCAATTTCTTTCCAAAAAAAATTGTTATTCCCTTTGATTATAGTGGCTTTGGTATCATGAACATCAAAAAATAGAATAAAGTTGTCATCTCTGCTCTTATTAATAAGCTCCTCTATGCAAGTTCTATCTCTAGGTTTCCTGGACTAAAGCTAATTTAATTAAGAATAACAATTTTTGGGATATGCAAATCCCTTTTGACTACAGCTGGACCTGGAGGAATGTTTTAAAAATGAAATCAATCTTACCCCCTTCTTCCAGTGCTCCATGGTTGTTCCTTAAAATATTTCCTTCTATCATGACCCATGGTCTGCCAAATTTATCATTCCTGATTATCTGTGATCTTAGAGGGCTATCTGGAGTACCTGATTCCACTAAAACTTTGAAGTTCATCATTGTCAATAGTATAATCCTTCCTTATTTAAGTTTTGTCCTCGTCAGATCCATTTAGTCATTTATTGAAGGTTCTCACTATGTTCATATTGTAAGCCCATAGAATGGAAAGTCTAACTCTATTTCAAATGTTTATAAAGCCATTTCAGGGTTCTTAACTGTTATCCCGCCTTTTGACGAGATAGCATACAAACAAACTCGACAAGTTAAACTTGAAAGCCATCAAGATAGGAAGCCCAAAAAGGTTGCCATAAGAGTCCAGAACTCAAGTACAACTAGATCGTAAAGCAAATATAAGTCCATTCCAAAAAATGAGGAATCAAAATCCAATATGTGTTGGATCGGTACCGATCCAACTTGTGGATCGGTACCGATCCATGATATTTCGCCCAATTGGCCTCCAACTTTCTACACTCCGAAACCATGCCGCCTAAAATCCATTTTTGGTCTCCTATGATTATTCGCATACACCAATGGTTGATCTCCTCAAGGCGTCCACCACTTTTTCTGGAGAATTGATGTGCACGTAAATGTGTATATATTTACATCCATATTTTATCTATTTTTATTTATATTAAATCATATTTGGGCATTTTAACACGTTTAAAACCGAAATTCAATTATTTTCAAATCATCGTATATTCATCTTCATTTAGGAGCAAAATGGTCATTATTGTGCATGTGTCAACTTGAGAATTTTTACTTGGCCTTTTTTTATGATTTTGGTAGGAAATTTTGATGCATATGAAAGAGGTATTCATGAAGATATATGCATGCACAAGGGAATACAAAGGAATGAAGTGGAAATAATTCAAGTTCATGATCATGGAGGACCCCACCCACTTACCTATATCAACAAGTAGAAGCTGATGGACAACTAAATGGAGATTAAAGCTTCATGCACATTAAATGATGGATTAATTAGTGGCTAATGCTTACTTGGTGGCCACACTTCCTAAAGAGCATTTTAGAAAGCACCCTAAAAATTGAATTAAAGTTTTATGCATGTATAAATAGCCCTCTTATGTACATGAAAATGATCTTCTACTCTCTCTTATTTTACTTAGGAAATTAGCAAGTTGTAAACACAAATCAAAGTGAAATAAAAATGGCTTCCAAGCCTCTTTCTCTTCTCTTTCTACTTGCTTTTATTTACTTTTATGTTGAGTTTATTTTTATGCTCTCTTTTATTTCATATTTATAGCTTAGATTTACATTCATGCAAGTAGTGTAGCTTTGTTTTTTTACGCAAGTATTTAGTAGTTAGTCTCTCTTTCTTCCTTTGTTTAGTGTCCATTTACTTGCTTTTTAGTGTTGAAATTAACAAGTGTTGGTTTGATAACACAAATGAGTAGCTAAACCCCTTCAATTTAGGGATAATGAAGCTCTCTAAATTTATGTAATTTCAACACTTTTATGATTTAGGATCTCTTTTGTTTGAGCTTCATGAAAGTAAATTTTGATGTAAGTTTATACAAGTGGGTTTGATAGCTTATGTTGCTTTTGCAAATGAGCTATTCTTATTCAACATAAACACAATTTACATCATCATTTGCTAACTAATTTTTTATTTTGAAAAGAAAGTAAAAACAAAATTTGATGATCTATCTTACTAGGTACAATAGTAAATAGATCATACTTAAAATAGCTTTTGCTTTGGCTTCATTTTGATGAGAATCTATGAGTGATTTATTTGTTGCATTATAATTTGATGGTTTAAGTTATGTTAATTAATAATAAAAATTAACCATACCTATGATCAATGCAACAATTATTTCACTTAATATCATAACTAGATATCATAAATTATTTCTTTATTGATTTACAAAAATATGAGAGTGGATTTGCCTCTAAATTAATCTCTTATCTCCTAGTTTTTAATCTCATTTTCCTTCTAATTTTAGCCTTATTTTGTTTACAAATTGTAGTTAACAATCTCCTTCCCACTTTGGTCTAATCTGATTGAGTTGATTTTTAAAATTTAAAATAATTCCCTACGGATCGACCCGTACTCGCCACGTACTAAAATTTTACGCCGTGCGCTTGCGGTATAAATTTTCATTTGAAATTTTTGGAAGATTTTTTATTTCGATAGAAATTCCATCGTTAAACAAGTTTTTAGCGTCGTTGTTGAAGACTTGTTTTGATTTTAATTTTCTATTCTTCAGATTAGTTTTGTTTAATTTTATTGTGTGTTTGTTTTATGCGTTAATTTTCTTCTCTTAAGATAAAAAATTTGTCCGTGTGGTGTGATTTTTGTTTACATTGTGTTTGTGTTTTGTTTTCTAGTTCTAGTTGCATTTTGCATTTGATATAAAAGAAACTCCACAAACATTTCTCAAAACTAGCATTGCATTTCATTTTCCATTGCACAAATTTACATCGCATTCTCATCTTTCATTTAGACTCACATTTCATCAATATCTATTTTCTATTTACATTTTACACTTCTCTGTCACTGTTTCTATGTGCTGCCATCACCCAGCCCAGACTAAACCACCATTATCTGCCATGTACACTACTGCAACATTGCCTCTACGTACAAAATTTACCAAAAACTCTGCAACTCAAATCACGACATTACTTCCACACTTCAAGTCCTTCAACAACAATTACTGTATCACAAACCCTCACAACTTTCACTGCCTTCCTGTCAACCTCCTCCATCATCTCCAACTAAACTCAACAGTCCAATACCATCCACAGAACTTGCCATCTACCATCAATCCAACATACATTCAACCAGCATACTCCCACTGACATCAACCTGAAACCACTGCTATACCTCAACCACTGTCCCACACTTTACTGTCATTCCTTCCTCCAGCCTACAACAACATACTCCTTATCTCAACCACTAACCATCAACCAAAACTATTCACCATAGTCAACATCATCCAACATTGCTAACTCTCCTCCAACCAAGCATACAACATCCACCGTGCCATACCACTACAATAACCACAGCACATACATACTTCCACCTCCACCATTTGCTTGTCAACAATCATCAGACAACTTGCAAAATCTTTCATACTTCCCTGTACTACCAAAAAATTCTTTCGCTGTCACTATTTACTTCCCTATACTACCATTTACTACCACTTTCTCTGCATTCAATTCGCTGCAAAATCTCCCTACCATCACTTCTACCATACTTTTCCAAAGTCACCAACTGTACACTGTCAACAACATCAGTTCGTCAAAACCATTTCTCTACCCACTCTTGCATACATTTGCCAACACTCATCACAAACATCGTATCATCACACCCCTACTTGCCCCAATTCTGCCTTGGCGCCCACTGACCAACCTACATACTCCACCTACCAACAAGCTTGAACTGCAACAGTGCCACCAAACATCATCCTCCAAACAAACAGTCACCAGCACATTAAACACACCATACAAACTACCGTTTTCGCCATACCTCACACATACAAATAACAACCATCAACTTAAACAACCACATTAACTTCCACCTACAAGACCACCAGTACCACCACTCCACTCAATTACCCACCTTCGTATCCTCGTAGTGAACATAGTCAATACAACCCATATTGCAGTACCCGAGCTGCCTGTCGTCATCATCCTCCTTTTTCATCTCTTCTAACTGCTTCATCACACTGCGATCTCCATAAAACCATCACAGTGCTGCCTTTCATTAATCCATAATTCCACCAATACGAAACTTCCATCAACATGGTTTCAACCTGCCTCATTCCCCTACATTTCCACCACCTGCATTTCACAAAACAACCACCAGACATAACTTCCCTGACCAAAAAACTGTCATCACATTATTAAACTATCTCTAACACATCATCAACCACTTCACTGCCTTAACCACCCCACAGCCATAACAGCAGCCCCTTCACAGAAAAAAAAAGAAAAAAAAAGGGAAAAAAAACATACTCACAACCGTCGACCTGCTACATCACCGTGCTCATCACTTTCACTTGCAACCCTGACCATCTCCTCCTCTTTCTCCTCCACTTCAACTTCATCATACGTTACGCTATAACCATCCTCCAATCAAACAAAACACCTAAATCCACCACTTGACATGTAGGAATGTGTGGAGGTATTGAACCTCTTCAAGCCATCCACAATTCCTAAGATTTGAAAAACAAACTCTCGTAACCTACAACTCCAAACTCGCGACACTCAACCATGAATCTCCTCAAAACAAACCAACTTCCTACCACAAACCAATCACCTGAACATCCTCCTCAAATCGAGCTCCACTTACACCAACCACAAACCCAAAAAAAATAGATTTTGATGCGCGAAACTAAAATCGATTTTAGGAAACTAGAGGATTTGTTGTTTCGTTTATTTGATTATAAGTTGGAAGTTTTTTTTATTTTATTAAGTTGAGTGGGCCGGGCCGTTGTTTTTTTGTTTTGTTTTAATTTTTTTTAGTTTGTTTGTTCTCTTTCAGTTAAGTTTTGTTTATATTCTTTAAAAAAAAATCTGTTTTAAGTTTTGTTGATTTCTAAAAACAATTGTATATATCCTGTTTGAAATTTCAGATTGCCAAAACAGAAAATCGAAAAAAAAAGGCCCGCTTGCCAAAAATAATCGTCTTGCTTGCTTGCTAAAAAAGTTGCCGCTAGAAAAAACTGCGCTTTAAAATAATTTCTAAATAAAATCTGCATGCTCTGGTATCATGCCCATTTTTCCTTGTTTTTATTTGAATTGCATTATTGATTGCTTACATTTGCATTTATAACAAAATTCAAAATCCAAAAAAAAAAACAAACAAACTTCACTGTAGTTGCATTGTAAATACACGTTTAATTTTTGCTTTGCATTCATCCATTCTTATTTTCTTTTCTAAGGGCAATACCCCAATTCACACAAGGTGAGGGATTTCATCACTCTTTCCTTAGCACGTAAACGCATTTCATCGTAGAATTTGACTAACAATAAAGGTTAGATATTCGACTTAAGGGTGTCACGAGCTCATCTAGTGCTTAATTATATCTTCACAATTGTTTTCTTTGAACAATTTTATTTCTTGGTGTCTAGGCTACAGTAGAGTAATAGCCAGTTAAAAAAATTATGGCGATTCATAAATATTATATTGATTGTACATCTGAAGGTACTTAAACCTTCGGCAGCATTGTTACGGTGATTCGTGGTGCACTGATAACCCCAGCCCGTTGCCTGATTGAGAAATATTTTTTGCTGATTTAAGACAAAGTGTGTTATACAATTTTGGGTTAGGAACTATTAAGGACGGAAAACTTAAATTAAGTCATTTGCATTTTTCATGCATATTTACAAAAACAAAAAAAATCCATAATCCAAAAAAAATGTAAATTTTACTTTACTTAGTTTTTAACCAAAAAAATATATTCTTTTTTCCTTTCCTTTGAAAATTTTCAATCAAAAACAAAAATTTTAAAAAAATAGAAAATCTTTTCGAAAACAAAAAAAATTTGAAAATTCAAAAACAAAAATCAAATTTCCCTTTTTAAAAAAAATCCTTTTGGTAAATATTTGAAAGTTTGAAAATTCAAAAATGAAAACATATAAAAAAAAATCAAACGTCTCTTTTGAAAATAAATTTCACTTGGTAAATAGTTTTCTTCCTTGTAAAAAAACAAACAAAAAAATTTATCACTTTTTTTTTCAAACATTCTTTCATTCTCTAAACTTGATTCTAACTTCTTTCTCTTCTCGACTTCCACTTATGTATGAGTATTTGGACTCGTGATACAACAACAAATCGTTGGACTTGCGACTCAATAACTAATCGTTTAACTCAAATAGACGATCCTCCCGAAATGACAAATGAGAACTCCCCTTGAACTCTTATGGATAGAATCTTTTTCGATGGTGTTTCAATTCCATCTTGCATCACGTTACTCGCCCCTACGGGTAACCACTTCAAAATTCACTCAAACCATAGTGCCACACTTTCGAAATTTGGCAATTTTGAGCACGATGATCCGTACATTTTCTTGACTAAATTCGAATAAGTTAACGCAACCATTAAACTCCAACAACTTTTCGATGACGGAACCAAAATTCGATTAATCTCATTCGCTCTTACGGATTACGCTGAAAAATGGGTGTACAGCTTACCATCGAACTCAATTAAAACTTCGTAGGAATTCGTAAAAGCTTTCTTAAAAAAATTCTTCCCCTGGGAAAAAACGAATAGAATCCGAAACGAAATTGTAAATTTTCATCAATTCAAGGGACAACCATTCGGAAAATATTTTGAAAAATTCAAAGAGCTTTTGATCAAATGTCCACACTATAACTTCGAAAAATGGACGATTTGCCAAATCTTGTACGATGGACTAGAAAACAGCTCACGAACTATGCTCGAATCAATGTGCCAAAACTTTCTTGCCCAACATCACGATGATGCTTGACAATTTCTTGAAAACCTCGTCGAAAAATCATCCCAATAGGAACGTTCGAACGAAAAATCAATTTACTCACGATTGAGTGTACACTCGATAGGATCTTCTTCTGCTTTGGAAACTAAGATCGATGGTTAAAAAATTCGATAATGTTTTCTCATCAAATCAAATGAATCAAGCTTCCCAACCGATGTGTTATAAATGCAACGATCCTAATCATATAGCCGATCAGTGTCCCAATTCTGTCGAACAAATCAATGCTTTCAATAAAGCCAAAAACGACCCATTTTCTCCGACTTATAACCCTGGTTGGAGAAATCATCCAAATTTTGCTTGGAACCAAAACAATCCCAACACGAATACGGTCATCCCGATTTTCAAGCATTCCCGAATAATGCTTCGAATCATTCCTTTCAGCCCAACCACTTTCAACCAGATTTAGCTAGTCCGTCTCATAATCAACCACAGCAATCAAATTTTCAATCAAATTCTTCTCATCCTCCCCAAGATGATAAACATTTACGTTCACTTGAGAAAACACTTAAAAAGTTGGCTAAAGCAACTACTCAAAGCCTTCAATCAAACAACAAGTTGCAAAATTTATTGACCTCATATATGCAAAACACAAACGAATCAATTGCCAAACTTGAAATGCAAATGAGTCAATTAGCCATGTCTGTAAGTGAATGCAATGAGGAACATTCTCAAATTAGCCCATTCCAAATCTACCATCAATCCAACATACATTCAACCAGCATACTATTTACTTCCCTATACTACCATTTACTACCACTTTCTCTGCATTCAATTAGCTGCAAAATCTCCCTACCATCACTTCTACCATACTTTCCAAAGTCACCAACTGTACACTGTCAACAACATCAGTTCGTCAAAACCATTTCTCTACCCACTCTTGCATACATTTGCCAACACTCATCACAAACATCGTATCATCACACCCCTACTTGCCCCAATTCTGCATTGGCGCCCACTGGCCAACCTACATACTCCACCTACCAACAAGCTTGAACTGCAACAGTGCCACCAAGCATCATCCTCCAAACAAACAGTCACCAGCACATTAAACACACCATACAAACTACCGTTTTCGCCATACCTCACACATACAAACAACAACCATCAACTTAAACAACCACATTCACTTCCACCTACAAGACCACCAGTACCACCACTCCACTCAATTACCCACCTTCGTATCCTCATAGTGAACATAGTCAATACAACCCATATTGCAGTACCCGAACTGCCTGTCGTCGTCATCCTCCTTTTCCATCTCTTCTAACTGCTTCATCGCACTGCGATCTCCATAAAACCATCACAGTGCTGCCTTTCATTAACCCATAATTCCACCAATACAAAACTTCCATCAACATGGTTTCAACCTGCCTCATTCCCCTACATTTCCACCACCTGCATTTCACAAAACAACCACCAGACATAACTTCCCTCACCAAAAAACTGTCATCACATTATTAAACTATCCCTAACACATCATCAACCACTTCACTGCCTTAACCACCCCACAGCCATAACAGCAGCCCCTTCACAGAAAAAAAGAAGAAAAAAAAGGAGGAAAAAAAAAACATACTCACAACCGTCGACCTACTACATCAACGTGCTCATCACTTTCACTTGCAACCCCGACCATCTCCTCCTCTTTCTCCTCCACTTCAACTTCATCATACGTTACGCTATAACCATCCTCCAATCAAACAAAACACCTAAATCCACCACTTGACATGTAGGAATGTGTGGAGGTATTGAACCTCTTCAAGCCATCCACAATTCCTAAGATTTGAACAACAAACTCTCGTAACCTACAACTCCAAACTCGCGACACTCAACCATGAATCTCCTCAAAACAAACCAACTTCCTACCACAAACCAATCGCCTGAACATCCTCCTCAAATCGAGCTCCACTTACACCAACCACAAACCGAAAAAAAATAGATTTTGATGCGCGAAACTAAAATCGATTTTAGGAAACTGGAGGATTTGTTGTTTCGTTTATTTGATTATAAGTTGGAAGTTTTTTTTTGTTTTATTAAGTTGAGTGGGCCGGGCCGTTGTTCTTTTGTTTTGTTTTAATTTTTTTTAGTTTGTTTGTTCTCTTTCAGTTAAATTTTGTTTATATTCTTTAAAAAAAAATCTGTTTTAAGTTTTGTTGATTTCTAAAAACAATTGTATATATCCTGTTTGAAATTTCAGGTTGCCAAAACAGAAAATCGAAAAAAAAGGCCCGCTTGCCATAAATAATCGCCTTGCTTGCTTGTTAAAAAAGTTGCCGCTAGAAAAAACTGCGCTTTAAAATAATTTCTAAGTAAAATCTGCATGCTCTGGTATCATGCTCATTTTCCCTTTTTTTTATTTAAATTGCATTGTTGGTTGCTTGCATTTGCATTTATAAAAAAATTCAAAATCCAAAAAAAAAAAACAAACTTCATTGTAGTTGCACTGTAAATACACATTTAATTTTTGCTTTGCATTCATCCATTCTTATTTTCTTTTCTAAGGGCAATACCCCAATTCACACAAGGTGAGCGATTTCATTACTCTTTCCTTAGCCCGTAAACGCATTTCATCGTAGAATTTGACTAACAATAAAGGTTGGATATTCGACTTAAGAGTGTCACGAGCTCATCTAGTGCTTAATTGTATATTCACAATTGTTTTCTTTGAACAATTTTATTTCTCGGTGTCTAGGCTACGGTAGAGTAATAGCCAGTAAAAAAAATTATGGTGATTCATAAATATTATATTGATTGTACCTCTGAAGGTACTTAAACCTTCGGCTGCATTGTTACGGTGATTCGTGGTGCACTGATAACCCCAGCCCGTTGCCTGATTGAGAAATATTTTTTACTGATTTAAGACAAAGTGTGTTATACAATTTTGGGTTAGGAAATACTAAGGACAGAAAACTTAAATTAAGTCATTTGCATTCATTTAGCTGTATTAATTCATGCATATTTAAAAAAACAAAAAAAATCCATAATCCAAAAAAAAATGTAAATTTTACTTTACTTAGTTTTTAACCAAAAAAAATATTCTGTTTTCCTTTCCTTTGAAAATTTTCAATCAAAAACAAAAATTTTAAAAAAATAGAAAATCTTTTCGAAAACAAAAAAAATTGAAAATTCAAAAACAAAAATCAAATTTTCCTTTTTTAAAGAAATCCTTTTGGTAAATATTTGAAAGTTTGAAAATTCAAAAAAAAATTACAAAAATGAAAACATATAAAAAAATTTAAAGGCCAAAAAAAAAATCAAACTTCTCTTTTGGAAATAAATTTCACTTGGTAAATAGTTTTCTTCCTTGTAAAAAAACAAACAAAAAAATTTATCACTTTGTTTTTCAAGCATTCTTTCATTCTCTAAACTCGATTCTAACTTCTTTCTCTTCTCGACTTCCACTTATACATGAGTATTTGGACTCGTGATACAACAACAAATCGTTGAACTTGCGACTCAACAACTAATCGTTTAACTCAAACGGACGATCCTCCCGAAATGACGAATGAGAACGCCCCTTGAACTCTTATGGATAGAATCTTTTTCGATAGAGTTTCAATTCCATCTTGCATCACGTTACTCGCCCCTATAGGTAACCACTTCAAAATTCACTCAAACCATAGTGCCACACTTTCGAAATTTAGCAATTTTGAGCACGATGATCCGTACATTTTCTTGACTAAATTCGAACAAGTTAGCGCAACCGTTAAACTCCAACAACTTTTCGATGATGGAACCAAACTTCGATTAATCTCATTCGCTCTTACGGATTACGGTGAAAAATGGGTGTACAGCTTACCATTGAACTCAATTAAAACTTGGTAGGAATTCGTAAAAGCTTTCTTAAAAAAGTTCTTCCCCTTGGAAAAAACGAGTAGAATCCGAAACGAATTTGTAAATTTTCATCAATTCAAGGGACAATCATTCGAAAAATATTTTGAAAAATTCAAAGATCTTTTGATCAAATGTCCACACTATAACTTCAAAAAATGGACGATTTGCCAAATCTTGTACGATGGACTTGAAAACAGCTCACGAACTATGCTCGAATCAATGTGCCAAAACTTTCTTGCCCAACATCACGATGATGCTTGACAATTTCTTGAAAACCTCGTCGAAAAATCATCCCAATAGGAATGTTCGAACGAAAAATAAATTTTCTCACGATTGAGTGCACACTCGATAGGATCTTCTTCTGCTTTGGAAACTAAGATCGATGATTAAAAAATTCGATAACGTTTTCTCATCTAATCAAATGAATCAAGCTTCCCAATCGATGTGTTATAAATGCAACGATCCTAATCATATAGCCGATCAGTGTCCCAATTCTGTCGTATAAATCAATGCTTTCAATAAAGCCAAAAACGACCCATTTTCTCCGACTTATAACCCTGGTTGGAGAAATCATCCAAATTTTGCTTGGAACCAAAACAATCCCAACACGAATACGGTCATCACGATTTTCAAGCATTCTCAAAATCCTTCGAATCCTTCCTTTCAGCCTAACCATTTTCAACCAGATTTAGCGAGTCCGTCTCATAATCAACCACAGCAATCAAATTTTCAATCAAATTCTTCTCATCCTCCCCAAGATGATAAACATTTAAGTTCACTTGAGAAAACACTTGAAAAGTTGGCTAAAGAAACTACTCAAAGCCTTCAATCAAACAACAATTTGCAAAATTTATTGACGTCATATATGCAAAACACAAACGAACCAATTGCCAAACTTGAAATGCAAATGAGTCAATTAGCCGTCTGTAAGTGAATGCAATGAGGAACATTCCCAAACATAGCCCATTCCAAATCTCAGAAATCAAAATGCAAATTCAAATCAAGCCCATGTTGTTCAAGATAGCACTATCACCCAATTGAATGCTATTACAACTCTACGTTCTGGTAAATAAATCGATAATCAAGTCGTTCACCCAACCGATTTACCGAAACCTCTTTCGACACTTCTAAAACAACGAACTAATCTAAACAGAACGTGGAGCCAAATGTTGAATCAAATGCTGGTCAAAATTCTTCTTCGACTCGAGTAGACCCGCCTATTGAGTCTCGCATCCCATTTCCACATCGTCTTTGACCAAAAAAACACTCGGACCAAATGGAAAAGATGTTGGAAATCTTTAAACAAGTCAAAGTTAAAATTCCGCTTCTTGAAATCGTTTAGCAAGTCCCAACGTATGCGGAATTTCTTAAGGACTTGTGTACCTAGAAGTGACACGCTCAATTGCCCAAAAAAGTCTTCTTGGCCGCTAGTTTGAGTAAAGTCTTGTCACAATCCATGCCCGTTAAATACAAAGATCCTGGATGCCCTACAATTTCATGTATAATTAGAGACAAGACGATTAATAAATATTTGATTGACTTAGGCGTGAATGTCAATTTGATTCCATATTCCATGTACGAACAATTAGGCTTACGTGAGCTCAAACCCACAAAGGTCACGCTTCAATTCTCTGATCGTTCCATTAAGAAGCCCGTTGGAGAAATCGAGGATGTGCTCATTCGAGTAGGGAAATTCATATTCCTCATTGATTTTATCATTCTCGAAACACAACCTGTGACAAATCCCACGAGTCAAATTCCATTGATTTTAGGCCGACCATTCTTAGCCACTTCAAATGCCTTAATCAATTGTCGTAACAGATTAATGAAAATCTCTTTTGGAAACATGGCTTTAGATCTCAACATTCTCAATCTTGAAAGCAAATCGAATGAACCTCACGACCAAACGTTGGAAGTTAGTGTCATTCAAGAAAACTTCGAAAATGAGAAACTTGGTCTTAACGACGAACGTGAAGCTGAATACGAAAAATTATTTCATGAAATCCCCTATGAGATTGAAAACGCTCTTCCTTTTGGATCGCTTCCAATTGAGTCTGAATCTCAACCCAATTCTTTGATCGAGAAACTCCTAAAGTTGGACCTCAAACCACTTCCCGATCACCTTAAGTCTGTGCAGTTAAAGCGCTCGGCAGATTCAAAGCAGTGGAGTGCAAAAAGTCATAGCGGGGATACAACAAGGATATAGCGGGATATAGCAGATAGCTCTAAAATAACATATAAAACCCGTACTTAATGTTTTTACAAATATATAAATGGTAATTAAATGAAAAATTATCATTCAATTGAATTATAATTAATACATAAAGGATTTTAAACAAAAAACATGTGCGAATATACTTTAAATAAACGTAAAACTGTTATATAACATAATTGAATTTAGTAGAATATTAGAGTATTTTCATTTCTGAAAATATATTAAAAATTAAATCAAATAAATTAGTTTCATAATTTTTATAATGTATAAATGCAATTTTTTAATTCATTTTATCAAAGAAGATATAGCGGAAATAACAAAATATAGCGGAAATAACGGGATATAGCGGAAATAGCGGGGATTAAAGCGGAAAGGCTATATTTTGGGGCTATATGGAAAAACCGTTGCGGTAGAAATCCGTTATGAGATATTGCGGGGTTATAGCGGGGTAATAGCGGGGCATTAACTACACAGCCTTAAGTATGCATTCTTAGGTGATAATGAAACGTTATCCATCATAATTTCTGCAACTCTCTCTTGATCAAGACACCTCGTTACTCTCTATTCTTTCGAAAAATAGAGAAGCAATTGGATGATCGATCTTCGATATAAAGGGAATTAGTCCCGCTATTGTTCAACATCGCATCCATTTAATCGACGGTGCCAAGCCTGTTCATGATGTGCAACGAATGCTTAATCTAAAAAAGAAAGGTGCGGTGCATGATAAAATTCTTAAAATTCTCGACAATGGAATCATTTACTCAATCTCTGATAGTTCATGGGTTAGCCAATTCATGTTGAACCGAAAAAGTTTGAGCTAACCGTTGTCAAGAACGATTCAAACAAACTTATTCTAACTCGTACTCAAATGGGTTGGCATGTTTGCATTGACTATTGAAAAATAAATGCTGCAACACGTAAGGATCACTTGCTCTTCTATTTATCGACCAAATGCTCGAACGTTTAGTCGACCATGAATTCTACTGCATCCTTTATGGTTATTCCGGCTATAACCAAATTTCAGTCGCTCCCGAAGACCAAGAGAAAATGACTTTCACGTGTCCATTCGGTACCTTTTCTTATCGACGTATGTCATTCGGATTTTGTAACGCTCCTGATACTTTCCAACGATGCATGGTTGTCATTTTTTCCAACATGATTGAACGCTTTCTACAAGTTTTTATAGACGATTTCTCTATCTTTGGTGATTCTTTTTCCCAATATTTACATTACCTCGAGTTGGTTCTAAATTGATGTAAAGAAAAATATTTGACTTCGAATTAGGAAAAATGTCACTTTATGGTCAAACAAGGCATAGTCCTTGGACATGTCATCTCAAATAAAGGCATTGAGGTAGATAAAGCAAAAGTTGACATAATTGCAAATCTACCCATTTCCAAATCTGTTAAGGACATTCGATCATTTTTAGGACACGTTGGTATTTGCCGATGCTTTGTGAAAGATTTTAGCAAAATTGCTCGTCCTTTGACCACTCTCCTCGGAAAAGACGTTCCTTTCTATTTTAACTCTGATTATATCTCTTCTTTCGAACGTCTTAAGAAGGAACTCATTTCTGCTCCAATCATTTGCGCACCCAATTGAAATCTTCCTTTCAAAATAATGTGTGACGCTTCTAATTTTGCGGTTGTTGGTTTCTTAGGATAACGCATCAACAAAATCTTTCACGTCATTTACTACATGAGTATGACTTTGGACGACGCTCAACTCAACTGCACAACAACCGAAAAAAAGCTTCTAGCTGTCATTTTTGCACTCGAAAAGTTTCGATCTTACTTGATAGGTTCACACATTACTATGTACACACACCACTCTGCGCTTCGATTTTTCTTCGCTAAAAAGGATGCTAAATAACGTTTGATTTGTTGGATCCTTTTACTTCAAGAATTCGACTTTACAATTAAAGACAAAAAAAGATCCGATAACGTTATAGCTAATCACTTGTCTCGTCTTCCGAACGCACCATCTTCTTTTTCAACCAATGAAAACTTCCCCGATGAACAACTTATTTCAATTTATATCAATCCATGGTACGCTGATATAGTGAACTACTTAGTCACTAAAGAAACTGCCTCATCTTGGTCCAAACAGGACAAATGCAAATTCATGTCCCAAGTGAAATATTTCTATTGGAACGATCCACACTTATTTCAAATATTGTCCCGACCAAATCATCCGACGTAGCATTCCGGATAATGAGATCAGGAATGTTCTTTCGTTTTGCCACAATCAAGCGTGCGGTGGACATTTCGATCCTCGAAAAACTGCGAAAAAGCTGCTTCAGTGTGGCTTCTACTGGCCTTCTCTTGTCAAAGACTCGTTTGAATTTTGTAAAACTTGCGATCGATGTCAAATGATTGGACGAATTTCTTGACGAAATATGATGCCTCTAAACCTCATTCTTACGATCGAAATCTTTGATGTTTGGGGTATCAACTTTATGGGACTTTTTCCAAATTCTTTTGGAAACTTGTATATCCTTCTCGCTGTCGATTACATCTCAAAATGGGTCGTAGACGTTCCATGCAAAACCAACGACCATAGAATTGTTGTGAAATTTCTCAAAGAAAACATCTTTTTAAGGTTCGGCACACCTCGCACAATAATCAGTGATAATGAAACCCATTTTTCCAATCGATCTTCTGAAACATTAATGAAAAAAATACTAGATAACCCACAAGTTATCCACTCCATATCATCCTTTTCAAATCGTCTAATAAAACAAATCTTGGTGAAAATGTCAACATAGATCAAAAAGATTGATCTCACAAATTGACCGACATGCTTTGGGCTTACCGTAATGCTTTTGAAACTAACATTGGGATGTCCCCATTTCGTTTTGTTTACGGTAAAGCTTGCTATTTACCCGTTGAAATCGAACACAAAACATTGTGTGCAAAAAAGAGGCTAAACTTTGATCTCAATAAAGCTGGCGAAATTCGAAACTACAACTCAACGAACTAGAAGAACTTAGGAACAATGCACATGAAAACGAGAAAATTTACACGGAAAGAAAAAAAGTTTCCATGACAAGTCACTCCTAAGGAAAACGTTTTCGCCTAACCATAAAGTTATTTTATATGACTCAAGGCTTCATTTATTCCCTGGGAAACTTAAATGAAGATAGACCGGAGCATTTGTGGTACGAACTGTTTTTCCACATAGTGCCATAGAAATAGAAACCCCAGGGATGGATCGATTTTCAAAGTCAATGGTCGTTATTTAAAACCTTTCTTGGAACTTCCAAGTAACCAAGAGGAGGAGCTCATGATCCTTCATTAGCCAAGCTACGTCCAGTAAGAATATTAACCTTCTTTGGTAAATATGTACATATTTTTCCCCGTTACGCTCATTATATCATTCATTGACTATGGGGACACAGTCAAAATTAAGTATGGGGGGTGTCTCGATTTCATTTTCTTAAGTTTCATGGCATTTTTTTGAATTTTCATTTTCTTCTAACTTAAAAAAAAATCTCAAAATTTCTAAATCTCAAAAACACTTTATTTTTGGCATTTTGATTTATTTTTGAAGAAACACTATGGGATAAGTATAAGTTTTGCTTAATAAATTGAATTTTTTTGAAAATTTATTTGTCTTAACAAAATAAAAATGAAGTTTAATTACAAATAGCAATGGTTTAACTAGTATATGGGAAGGTTCATATGTGGTAATTATGAAGTGTGTTCTAATTGAAAATCTTTGTTTAAAAAAGTGGTAAATTTGAAGTATAGAATATAACATTTTTATCTTCTAAGTTAAATGGTGCTAAGATGATTTTGTAAAATTCTCTATTTCTAAAAAAATAGAAAAAAACACAATATATATATATAAACATTTGTATAAATGTATATATTTTTAGCATCTAGAGTCATATGTTCACACTCATGTGTTCACTTGCCATGCTCTATACCCTTCTCACATAAGCCTGAAAAACAGTGCGCGATCGGTATATGTGGCCTCAGTTTATCCGAGTTAGGTGTATGTATATAAAAACTCTTTTTAATAACTCCTACAGTCGATAAGTGTTCACACTTGTGTATTCACTCGCCATGCTCTATATTCCCTTCACATCAGTCCGTAAGGCAGTGCACGAGTAATATATCTGGCCTCAGTTTACCTGAGTTAGGCATATGTAAATATTGTTAATATCAATAAAATTTTCAAATAAGAGAGAGTAAGCAATTGAAATCTAAGCACTATTTTTACTTGTTTGATTTAACGTGTTATTGGAAAAAAAAATGAGAATACCACTTTGACAAACTTTGATAATCAACTAAGGATCCATTTTATAATTACATTGTATTATCAACCGAAAAAACTAGCCAAACCATAGTCTATCTGTTATGACAACTTGACTTTTATTGGAAATTTTGACGAGTAAATGACTTAAATTTTGAAGCTAATAACCAAAATTTATATTTAACTTATTTGTGCCGATTTAAAAGTAAATCCTTTATTGTAAATATGTTCAAAACTTGCATTCATCTCAGTGTAAAGAAATATTGCATTTTGTAAATATTTTCACTTTGCATTTGGATTTTGTGGGTAGTATCCGCTGAAAACCCTTACGAGACAACACTCGTCGTACTATGGACACCCAGAGGTTTAACGGCTTGTTGCATACGCTCAATGCACTCGTGCTCCCTATGAAAACAGATTTATCTTGGTTTTCCTTTATACGAGGGCGAATAAAGCGATAAGTGTAGGGGTATTTGATGTGCACGTAAATGTGCATATATTTACATCCATATTTTGCCTATTTTTATTTAAATAAAAGTCATATTTGGACATTTTAACATGTTTAAAACCAAAATTCAATTAATTTCAAATCATCGTATATTCATCTTCATTCAGGGGCAAAATGGTCATTTTTGTGCATGTGTCAATTTGAGAAATTTTACTTGGACATTTTTTTATGATTTTTACAGGAAATTTTGATGGATATGGAAGATGGATTCATGAAGATATATGAATGCACAAGGGAATACAAATGAATGAAAAAGAAAAAATTTAAGTTCACGATCATGGAGGACCTCACCCACTTATCTACGTCTACAATTAGAAACTAATGGACAACAAAGTGGAGGTTAAAGCTCCATGCACATTAAATAATGGATTAATTAGTGGCTAATGGTCACTTGGTGGCCACACTTCCTAAAGACATTTTAGAAAGCACCCTAAAAATTGGATTAGGGTTTTATGCATGTATAAATAGCCCTCTTATGTACATGAAAAGGATCTTATACTCTCTCTTATTTTACTTAGGAAATTAGCAAGTTGTAAACACAAATCAAAGTGAAATAAAAATGGCTGACAAGCCTCTTTCTCTTCTCTTTTCTACTTGCTTTTATTTGCTTTTATGTTGATATTTGTTTGTATGCTCTCTTTAATTTAATGTTTATAGCTTAGATTTGCAGTCATGCAAGTAGTGTAGCTTTATTTGTTTAGGCAAGTAGTTAGTAGTTAATCTCTCTTTCTTCCTTTGCTTAGTTTCCATTTCCTTGCTTTTTAATGTTGAAATTTATAAGTGTTGATTTGATAACACAAATTAGTAGCTAAACCCCTTCAATTTAGGGGTAATGAAGCTCTCTAACTTTATGCAATTTCAACATTTTTTTTGATTTAAGATATCTTTTGTTTGTGCTTCATGAAAGTAAATTTTGATGTAAGTTTATACAAGTGGGTTTGATAGCTTATGTTGCTTTTACAAATAAGCTATTCTTATTCAACAAAAGCACAATTTACATCATCATTTTCTAATTGATTTTTGATTTTGAAAAGAAAGTAAAAACAAAATTTGATGATCTATCTTACTAAGTACAATAGTAAATAGATCATACTTAAAACAGCTTTTGCTTTGGCTTCATTTTCATGAGAATCTATGAGTGGTTTATTTGTTGCATTATAGTTTGATGGTTTAAGTTATGTTAATTAAGAACATAAATAAACCATACTTATGATCATTGCAACAATTATTTCACTTAATATCATATTTAGAGATCATAAATTATTTATTTGTTGATTTACAAAAATATGATAGTGCATTTGCCTCTAAATTGTTCTCTTATCTCCTAACTTTTAGTCTCATTTTCCTTCTAATTTTAGCCTTATTTTGTTTATAAATTATAGTTAACAATCTTCTCTCCACTTTGGTCTAATTTGATTGAATTAATTTTTAAAATCAAAAACAATTCCCTGCGGATCGATCCGTACTCGCCACATGCTAAAATTGTATGCCATGCGCTTGTGATATAAGTTTTAATTTGAAATTTTTCGATGGTTTTCTAATTTGATAGAAATTCCGTCGTTAAACAAAATCAGTCTTGGTCATGGAGAACAAGGTGGAGATCAGAGGGCGAGATTTTAGGCTTCCTACAACTATAAATAGGAGGGTTGGAGCTCATTTTTAAGGATCTTTTTGACTTCTCTACAACTTTTCTATAATTCTCTTATACTCCCATATATTATACTGATTTGTAAGAATAGAAGTGTAAACAACACTATAAATCATTAATAAAGTTAAGTGGACGTTGGCTAAGATTAACCGAACCACTATAAAATGTTGTGTGTCCTTTTCCTGTTCTTTTTAATTTACTTTTCTTTGCTTTTTGTTCCTTACTCAGTCATCTGGGTGTTTATGTCATTTTTGTTCAAACATTTTGATGCTAAGAGCACTTGAATTCGTTGATTTAAGAATTGGAAAGATTCAGAATGACAAGAGAATCAATTAGGAAGACTGGTGTTGGAGTAAATCAACAAGGGGCAGCGAAGAGGCATACCGAGGATCTAAACCCCATCCATCTACATAACCATGGATGAAACGAAAAAGATGATGATAGAAACATAGATGAGATTGATAGCCAAATAAGAAGAAACGATAAAAGGATCCCTTTGAAGGATAGGATAACAAGGAATAGCCAAAGTCGTTACCAACTAAAATCGAAGGCAAGAAGCTGGAGCAAATGCACCAGGAAGTAGAACAGAGCAGACTGAAATGATCCTTGAATGAGTCACATGGATTAGTACTGATCCACTAGCATGGATCGGTTTTGATCCATAGGAAGTTGGAGGCATGTCTAACTTTAACTTGGAGATGCACGACTGGGAAATAATATTGAACACCAGAACTTGAATTGGAACGTGAATGTTCAGCCACAGGAGTACATAAAAGAATTTCCCCGTAGGAACGGGAGGAAAGATAAATTTACCAAATAGAGACTTCAATTGGATGATAACCCCAAGTTTGGGACGGCTTGGAGTCAGTTCTGAACCCTTTATCTTGCCTTTTGTTCTCAATAAATGCAGCAACATCACCTCAATCCACTTACACGTGTACGAAATGCCGAACAATCCCTAGCCATGCTCTTAATTTGATGCTTGAGATGGCTATTTAGGATATCTGCATTATATTAACCTCAGACCGCTTATAGGTGTACGATATCCCGATCGGTCCATAGGCATGCCAGAGTTAGAAGTCCAAATATGACCCTATTTGGATTAGATGTATGCTAGATGCCCGACTTAGACTCCTTGAGTGATGACCAAAACTGATTAGGAAAGACCAACGTAGATTGATGACCTCCTGGAGTTGATTAGGATTTTATAATCCATATTGAACGTAATGACAAATATTGATTATTTTAAGTCTCGATTAGAGATTCAAGACTGGAGTGCAAGGTGCATGTTCCCTTACCAGAGAGAAAGTGGATGGAGTTGTACGATATTGATCGCTTTAAGTCCTCGCTAGAAAGCATGGATGGGAGTGCAAGAAGTAAGTCTCCTCGTCGGATAATGAGTGGATAGGCTTGCTTGTTGTTGAGTTCCCTCACCGGAAAGCAAATGAATTAGGCTCAACAAGGGTCCGAAAAGACGTGGATTTGATTATCGGCCTCGAATGACCATGGGTTTGATTATTGGCCCCGAACAACCATGGATTTGATTATCGGCCCTGAACGGTCACAAATTAAATTCATGATTCGGAGAGACCATAGATTTAACTATCGAACCTAAACAACCACAGAATTAATTAACGATTTGGAGAGATCGTCCTCTCAACTAAAGCAGTACACGATCTGGAGAGGTTGTCCTTTTAACTTAAACATTAAATGATCTGGAGAGATCGCACATGAAATTAAATTTAAAAAGATCCAAAGAGAGCATGCATTAAACTGAATATAAAACGATCCGGAGAGATCGAACATTTGAACAGATACAGATTTGATAAAAGGATTTGAACGCCTTATAATTAGAGAATTGATAAATCCTAGATGAACACAAGATGATTTTGATATACAATGTAATAACACCGAATGAAATTGGAACGATGATGATGTATAGATACACTTTGGTGGAGACTAGAGTCTCAGACTGTAACAGGCTTGGAATGTCCCATGATTGGCAAGAGAATGCAAAGGAACACGATGATTTGCAATAGCTTGATCGGTCGATAAACAAAAAATTCAATTATTAATATTACATCGACTTCAACATTTGTTCTTGAGCAAAGCATACCTTCAGTTATGTAAGGCATTCTTTTGGGGGCTAGATTATGCAGACAAACATGACAAGTCGAACTAGAAAGCTATCAAGATTGGAAGCCTGAAAAGATTTCCATAAGAGTCAGAGCTCAGGTACAACTGAGATCACAAAGAAAATACAAATCCATTCCCAAAAACGAGGAACCAAAATACAAAATATGTTGGATCGGTATTGATCAATGATATTTCACCCAATTGGCCTCCAACTCTCTACACTTCAAAACCGTGCTGCCTACAACCCATTTCTGACCTCCTAAGATCGTTCGCATGCACCAATGGTCGATCTCCTCAAGGTGTCCACCACTTCTTCTAGAGAATTGGTTTGGGCATGGAGAACAAGGTGAAGATCATGGGGCAAAATTTTAGGCTTTCTACTGCTATAAATAGGAGGACAATGGCTCGTTTTTAATGATCCTTTTGACTTATCTACATTTTTTTTGTAATTTTCTTGTACTCCTGTGGATTTATGTTGATCCACAAGAACATAAGTGTATATAATACTACAAACCATCACAATGTTAAGCGGACGTAGGCCAAGATTGCCAAACCACTATAAAATGTTGTGTGCTCTTTTCTCGCACTTTCTAATTTACTTTTCCTTGGTTTTTTACCTTGTCAATCACTTGGGTGTTTGTGCCATTTTTGGTTCAAACGTCAAAATGCTTACCTTTTCTCGACACTCGACATTCTGGTTTTCTAACTCAAGCCCTAAAGAAAATCCGCTTCTTTGGAAAATTATCAATAATGCCATCCATACTCAAGATAATTTAGTTCACATTGCTATGCTGCAATCTTCTGTCTATCTTATATGCAATAGTAGTCCTGAGAACACCTTCATCTCTTCTTTTCATGCCCATACTCATACTTTGTTTGGAAGAGTCTGCTTTGCAAGCTGAAATTTCATAGCCCCTCAGCATGTTCCAAGATATAATGGCTCACCATTTTTAAGGCTACAAGAGTGAGAAATCATGAAGGGAAGATGCTTCTCAGGATTATCAAAAAACACTTATATGTGGTCTAGTCCGAGAGAAATACTAGGTTATTTCCGAGGAAGAAGTGCTTGGAGGCTCAAATACTAGAGCAGTTAATTAGGGCATTTTGGAGCCAAATTTGAAAGCTAATTAATTCAGTATTGAATTAGTCTGCTTTCTACTTTTGGTCCCTTATTGCTGTATCTGTATTTTAGTAGCTGATTTTTTCTGCCTTGCTTCGGCTTTTCATATAATTATTGTTTGTAAGTAATAATGGTGGACGGACCACTATAACTTCCGACCGACCTTGCCAAAAAATTCACAGTGTCATATCATGTTAATAGCTGAACCTGTAATTTGTAAATGCATATCTACATAGGTTAATTTTTATGGTGGCTGCAAATTAATTTTCTAGTATTTATTTACTATTATTTAATACTATTTTAATCAATATACTTATTAAATAAAGCATGTAAAATAAAATATATTTCGAAAATTAAATTTAAATTGTTTTATCATCATATAAACTCTTGGGCAAAAAATCATAATTTACAAACCATTTTTTATATTTTTGAAAAATAAATTTACTAAATGGTCGAAATCAATCAATTAATTAAAAAATTATTTCAGTTCAGAAAATTTTGGAAATTATTTTGTAACTTTAAAATATCATGATTGATTTTCTAAAAATTTGAAGTTCTAATAATGTAACACGAAAATAATTTTTATTAGTAATTTATTTTGTTTGGAATAATATATATATATATAATAATGCAATAAAATATAAATAAAGTTTTGTGTGTTGCGCATTCGATTTGGAAAGGTTAAAAATAATATATTTTTAAATATATAATTAATGTACAGACACACATACACATATTTAGATAATACAAATATATATATATATATATATATATATATATATAATTTTGTTACTGTAATTCATATGTATATGTATATGTGTAAAATGATTTTTTTTAAATCTTTATATATTATGTGTATATATATATATATCTATATATATTTATTTAATATTTAATGCAATGGTATATATACATAAATACTTAATGTTTTGTAGATATAAGACATACACACATAGACATAGTTTATAAATTTATGTAAATAACAAGTTTTCATACATACATTTGGACAAAATTCAATACATATAGGATATGCTAATATGTCTATTGCGATATAAATCCCAACATTCATGCACATGCATATTATACGTTGCATGGATTATTATGTTACACCGGCACACACATACATATATGTATGGTATACATATGTGTACTATTATGTTTAATTGAAAATAAATCGAATAAAGTTTTATTTATAATTTGTAAATTTAAATGAATAAGAGGTTTTATTTAAATTAAATTTAGAAATATTCTTAATAAATTAGATTTTATAGGCCTAATATAGATCCAATGAGGGATTTTGTTTTGAAACTCGCCTAGAGCTGGCCCGGTTCCAATAGTAAGAAGTAGGAAACTCGAACCATCTTTCCTGCTTAGGTAGAGATCCTTCTGTGATACTTTCATTGGTGAATAACTTAATTCTTTCTCCTAACCTATAACGTCTATATACCTTTAATGCGAACACAATTGATGCGAACTTCAAATCACGAGTCATATATCTTTTCAATAATTTACTTGCCTCGTATGATGTTAAGGAATGTCTAGACTTGTTAATCTTTCAAAAAGCCTTTTTCTAATCTTTGAAATTTACTTTTCTAGTTTAGTAGTACATATTTATTTATTTACTTTTAATATGTAAATATCCAAAACTCTTTTTACTTCTTGACTCAAATATTTTTATTTACTCTCTTTATTTGATATGTGTAATATTTCAAACTCATGGTTTAGCTCGTTCATTTTGTATATATGTTTTAGCTTGTAATCAAATAGAGTTTTTTTTGTTATAATGATAGATTTTCTATCAAAAAGTTATTATAGTTATTAGTCTTTTTCTTCTTTTGCCATTTGCTTTGTACGTTTCTTAACTATGTTAAGCAAGATATTACGGGATACATCATTGATTTTGTCAAAAACCTTAAGTTATTTATTGAAAGTAAAAGTTACGTAAATTTATCATAAAAGCGATAAGGCATGAAAACACTGCATCTTTAATAGTAAAAAAATAAATTCAAGTGATTCCAAAGTTAGTGAAATAGCGAACTATGGGATTGAGCACTACAATTATTATATATCATTTCTTAAAATAGTAGAAAATAAGAACTCTTTTTTTCAAACAAAAAAGCTAAAGAGTCCAGGTGATTCAATCCATATTTTGAGCTCTCTAGCATTTCTTTTTCTCCAAAACCCCATATTTCAACGTTACTCCATCATAACCACACAACTAGCTTTTATTAATTTTTGAATTTACATATTGTTGATAAATGAACGGTGGATAAAAGAGGGGTTGATAAATTCACTTGGAAATTAGGAAATAAACTCATCCAGTTAATGTCATCAATCCGAGGGCTCCCTCCCACCATCAGCGCCGTTAAACCGCGCATGGTAGGACAAAATCTCACCCGTTATTCACACTTTATAACAAACACTCACTTAGTTACTTCCGAATTTAAAATATATTTTTTCCTCGATTTTTTCTTAGTTTATTACTTTTTTTTCCTTCCTCTCGTCAAACCCTAGCTTTTTATATCCTGAATCTCATCTCGAGTTTCTTCAATCCATTCTCTGCTATGGAGTCAGTTGAAGCTAGCAAGACCTCCGCTCTTCCTCCTTATTCCGAAGTATGTTTGTTTTTTCCGTTAAATTTTTATTACCCATTTCCTTCTCACTTGATACTTACGAAAGATCAAATTTTTACCGTTCTTAATGTATTTTTGGATTTTTAGCTAAAATGAACATATCTAGTTTCACCTTGTGATCGAACCGTATCAAAATGAAAATTCTGAAACATTTCCACAATTCTACACTCAATTTCTTATTTCGAACTTCCGTAAGCTGATGAAATCAGCAATAGGTTAAACTATGAAATCCGTTAATTATTGTAGTCTCAAATTCCCATTTTAGAAACTACATATAGATTTTGACCAAGTTTGAATATGACCTAATGGCTTTTTAGCTCAATTGTGATCTATTACTATCAAAGTGCTTAAATCAATCTTAAACTTAAACTGTTAAACATTGCCATATTCAGATGATCATATCCGCAATCGAAGCATTGAACGAAAAAGCAGGCTCAAACAAGACCTCAATCTCTAAGTACATCGAATCCAAATATGCTGAGCATCTTCCAGAGTCTCACTCCACTCTTCTGACAGGCTACTTAACCAGCATGAAAGAAAGCGGAGAAATCTTGATGGTAAAAAACAACTATCTGAAAGCAGGGTCCGATACCACTCCTATACGTGGGAGGGGCCGCCCTCCAAAGCCCAAGGACCCGTCTTCGGAAGCAAAGTCCACAGACCCAAAGCCCAGGGGCAGGCCTCCAAAGCCAAAGGATACGACTGAGGTCACAACAGAATCAAGGGGACGTGGCCGACCCCCAAAGAAGGTTAAAGTCAATAGAGAGGAGGGAGATGGTCCTACACCAGAGGCAACTGTTAAGAGAGGTAGGGGCAGACCACCGAAAGTAAAGCCGCCTTTTGCTGATGTGGGGTTTGCATGATGAGTCAATGCCACGAGGTTTGGTTTTCATGAATTACCTATGATTAATCGTGAATTATTGCTGATTTAATGCTTTGGTGTGTGCATGTCTGTTAATTATGGTTGTTGTTGATGTAGGGTTCTTATTTGGTATTTGTTGATTTTATGTTGTTTATGTAAGATTTATGTACATTGATGGATTGTGACTTAATTGATGGTGAAGGCCAATTGTTATCCAAATGCTCCCTTTGAAAATAGTGCATTAGTGCTAAACGTACCATAAAAATGATGTGAATTGTTTCAAGTATCTTGATATTGGTCACTGATGGTCCTCTCTTCCTATTTGTGTTCTGGTTGGTGCGTTTGAACTTTACAACACTTTATACCATTTTTTGTGTTATGTGTAGTGTTCATCGAATTTGTAAGCATGTAATAGTTTATTAGTACTTGATGCTTGCATCCTTGCTTTCTATGATAAAATTGCAGCATGACAATTGGATTTGGGGTCCATGCTAATTTGTTTAACAATACCCCCAACTTGTAACTACTGTTATGTTTTGTTTTTTTTATGCTTTAGTTAATTTTATATTGATTTATGTCATGTCAGGAGTACCTTTTGAATTTATTTTTTAAAGTTGCCGCCTGTTTTACATCATCTGAATGGGCACTTAACAACCCTTGGTAAAAAAAAGTACATATGTATGTTGGTTGCCCACCATTTAATTTTGTAGTTGTATTTCATGAGGCTATCCATGGATATCTAGAAAACTTGAAATCCAATCCCCATCCGTATCAAAAAAAGGATAAATATTTGATACTGACATCTGAAAAATGGATATAGATGCGGGTACGAAGACATCCATGTTAGAAAATTATCCGCTTGCAAAATTATAGTTTATATTATATGTATTTAATAAAAAAATATGTATTTATTATTTATTAAGTTAATATTTTATATTGTATGCAGTTAATGCATATCAACCGTCTCAAAACTAGTTATCATTGTATTTATTTATTTTTCATGCTTGTATAATCAATGAGATTGAGGAAATTTTATTTTCATACCAAACTTTTCTTTTATGTTTCTTTGTTTATTGATCGTCGACGGATGTGAGTTACGGAGGCAAACGTGTAATTATGATTGATTTAACGAAGGGGCCATCCGAAAGTAATAGTCGCGTCGATAGATTTTGACGGATCCTCTATCGGACATAATAGCTTTATTGATTAATGCAAATACTTAATCTTGCTAAGCTCTTTCGTGGTAAAAAATAATAATATTTAAATCCTATTTTTACTTGATTTTTTTCCTATCTGTTTATAATCATTCGTTTTCATTCCATGCCAAATAAACTCACATTCATTATAAACTAACACATATAAATCATGTGTTGCTTAGTAATTAAAAATTTATCATTTATAAATCATGTGTTGTTTAGTATCATTTGTGGACACATATATTGCATGTACATTGGTCCTTAAATGCTATACATTTTTGGATATTTCCAAGGTAATCAATTTTCCTTAGAGCCCATTTAAATAGACTAAAACAAGTTGATTTTTTTTGCTTTTTAAAATCAAAAGTCGTTTTGCTTAAATCAAAAGTCCAAATGGTAAAATTTTGACATATATGTTAAAAGAAGAAAAAAATCGAAATTGAATTAAAAATTCAAATTTGAAAATTAAGAGACAAATTTTGATGATCTAAAATTTGGAAATTTGAAAATTCAAATCTTGAAATTTCGATTTTTGAATGTAAAGATTCTTATTTTGGAAATTTTGTATTAAAAATACAAATTATGAAAATTTGAAAATTTTTACAGTTCAAAGTTTGAAATTGTAACTTAGTAATTCATTATTTTAAATTTCAACTTTTGAATGTTAAAATGTGGGAGCACATATTTGGAAATTCAGAATTCAAAATTTAATAATTCAAACTTGAAATTTGATTCTAATTTTGAATCTGAAATTACGTAAATACAAATTTTGGAATTTTGAATATCCAAAATTTTAAAAATTGATAAATCCAAATCTAAAATGTTGGAATCCAAATTTTAATTTTATTAGTTTGAAAATTCAAAATTTGAAAAGTTCTAATTTGAAAATATACGAACACATGTGATCTTGGAAATTCAAAATTTGAAACTTAACAAATCAAATTTTGAAATTTGAACTTTTTTGTTTTCGAGAATACAATTTGAACTTTTGTAAAGTTCATACCTGAAAATTCAAATTTTGAATTTTTTTTTTTTTGAATTTACTCAAATTATAGAAATTAGATTTTCTTTTGGAAAACTAAAATTTTAATTTGAAATTTCAAAATTTATATTTTGAGAAATTCTAAATTTCGAAAATTGAAAAGCTCCAAATTTGAAAATTCAAATCTTGAAAGATTGAAATTTAAAAATTTATATTTATTTTGAAATTTGGAGTTAGATTTGAAATTTCAGTTCAACTATTTGAAAATTCAATTTTTATGTTTGAAATTTTGTTCATCCGTTTTTTTTTACTTCTGCTTTTTAAAAACAATAAAAAAAAACAACTTAGTTGAAACTATCTAATGGGCCCTTAATGACTTCTAAAAATCACTCTTTATCTTAATCGAAGAACATCTATGCTTTTTGACTTACAAAACTAAATTTAGGGATCAAAATAATAATGAAATGAAAAAAAACAAAAAAAAAAAACTTAAAAAGTTTGAAAGCCAAAGTTTTCAAGCTGAGACCTTTTAACTCAAACTTTCGAAATTTCATAGTCGAAATTCTAATTTGCAAATATTCAAATTCAAATTTCAAAATTCAAATTTTGAAACTCAATTCAAACTTAAAAATTCAAATTTAATATTCCAAAATATGAATTTTTAAAATTTTGAATTTCGAGAATTTAATTCAGTAGTTAAAAATTTCTCAAAATAGGAATTTTCAAATTGAAGTTTAAAATTTAAAATTTAAATTTTTGAATGTTTAAATTTCATATTGTTGAACTCCAAATTTCAAAGCATGAAATATCAAATTTTCAAGTTTCAAAAATACATGTATGGAAATTTTAGAATTCAAAATTTCAAAACTTAAATTCAAAGGTTGGAATTTCAAATTTCAAAAAATTACAAATATTCAATTGATCAAATTTTAATTTTGCAAATTCACACTTTACTATTTGAACTTTTAAATTCAAATTAGTTTCAATCTTAATTTTTTTTATTAACATATAATTCAAAAATTTGCCATTTTGAACTTTTTGACCATTTAAAGCAAAATGACATTTCAAATTTTACAAAAGCACTGTTGCTTTCTGGTGACAAAAGGGGCCCTTAGCAAACGTATTGTCTTTTTCTTGCAGAAGTTGTAACCTGTCGCCAGTTCATTCATGCGCATTCATCTTGCACCTCAACCATTTATATTGCCAGAATAGTTATAGCATTTCTCTTTCTACGTTATGCAATTAATTCTATGCGTGGACACACAATTTGAATTACCTCGATTTAAACCTTGTGAACCCGGTGAGGTTCAATGGCCAGGTTACGTTCAAATAGCCAAACCATTTTATATATTCCCATGCAAAAAAATTATAAATTCATTGTTTTGACTTGACAATCAGGCAATCATCTAAAATTAATCGTTTCCATTGTTAACGATAAAAGTTGGCATAGTCCGTGATGTGCTTTTCTTTCATGATTAACCTGCACATTAAACTTTTTCTAGCTAGAGCCTCGAGCATTATTGCACGTGTTTCGTGCATGAATTATTTTTTTTACAAATTTTATATGTTCGTCAAGGACCTCTATCTGAAGCGGTTAAAGATATGATGTTTTAGACAGACATTCTAAAGGCCATCGGTTCAATATCCGAGACATCATAATGAATGCTTCTATTTAAATAAGTATCACTCGCGTTAAAGAGAAAATGATTTGCATAAATATTTAATCATTATATTGCGTTGAAACCATGTATAATTAGTTAGAAATTTAATCTTTTGAAAGGTTTTTTATATCATAGAAGTATAATTAGCTGTGTTATGGTAGGTGGATGGGTAATTTTACACTTTTCCTTTTATGCTGTAAAGGAGTTGATTACCGGGCATTGTAACAGATCAACATCAACTGCATATTTAATTCTGTTGTGTAGTAAATATACAATATATCTTTCATCATATATATGGATCATAAAACGCTCTGCATCGCTGTATTTGAACTTTTTAATAATTTTGGGAATCGTAACGACAACAGTGTTCACATGTGAATGTTCATTCATGCTTTGTATTTTTATCATTTCTTTTGTTTCTTTCTTTTCCACTTTATTCAAAGAAGAAAAAAGTAACGTGAACCTGTTGCTGCTTTATGCCTTGAGTGTTCTTTATTTTGACCAAATTTTAAGAAATGTAACATTATCTTGCAATTTTAATAATGGATAAAGAGAAAAAAGAAAATTTGTGTTTCATTTGCAATTTTAAATGTAGTATTCACAAAACGTGAATATTTTATTGTAAGATTTATGTTTGAACTATTTTCACCTGTAAAGCTGAAAATTGAACGTGTATCGAATTAGACTATTGCTAACAATAAACAGATAAAATTGCAGAAAATAAAAAGAATAATTCGTGGTTTGATCAAATCATGTATGTTCACTATATCGTTTCATTTTCCTAACTAAAGTAATTCACGGTGTATAAGTAGAATTTGACAATCCCGGGATAAAAGTCACGAAAGGAGACTTTTAAATAAACATAAAGCAAAAATCCATCGTTCGAACTTATACTGCGTGCTTTATTTGTACAATGTGCAGTTGAACTGAGTGGTGCGTTATGACATTATATTTCCTTTTTTTTTTTTTTTTTTTTTTTTTTTGCGTTTGACATACATCGCAGGTTTGAAAATACATTAAACATCTCTCTGTTTTTTCAATAAGCTTTCAGTCTCTGTCTTCAAATTCATACGCGCATAAAAGATCTTTTTAACATTTCAAACGCATATAACTTTCTGTGGAAACATCGGATCAGCATACCGTTTTCATCAAAAAATTAAAAAATTTATGATCTTTAAAATGAATTCCATTAATATCAAAAAATCATATTTGTAGTAAATGTACAATTACTCTATATATTCGCAGACAATTCTGCAAATTTTAAACATCTTCGATTTTCCTTCAAATATGCAACTACTGCATATAATTGCATACATTTCTACAATTATATGGAATAATTGTAGACATGTCTGCAACTATTGCATATAGTTGCAGAAATGTCTGCAACTATTGCATACAATTACAGACATTTCTGCAATTATATGGTGTAATTGCAGACATTTTAGCAATTATATGCATATAATTGCTGAATTGTGTGCAATTATACCATAAAATTGGATCCGCGAATGTTTGTCTTGTCGTTGTTCTTACATATATACAATGTTACTCGTTAGAAAGATAATAAAATTTGTGATTTAATGGTGAGTTAATCCGTCGTTTCTACAAGAAATTATTGCGTTTTAAAGACTGATAATTAATTAAATGCAAATTTTAATTACGGATACGAGAATAACATGCATGCATACATGCATACATACATACATACATACATACATAAAGAATCAACATTATTGCAATGGAGAAGAGAGATATCGTAGGGAAGAAAATTGTAGTATTTGAAAATAGAGATGTAACTTTTTTTTTTTTACGAGGATGATGTTTTGTGTATAAAGTTTGATTTTAGGGATGTGTCCCTTATTTTCACTTTTCTTAAATGTATTTGCATACTATGTAAATAAAACTATTTTATAAATCGATTTAAAGGTGGGCTTTTATGCAAAATTGCAAGGAAATTACATGTGTTTATTTCTAGTTCCTAAAAAGAATAATTCACATTCTTATTCAATCCTACCGAACATACACACAAACACACATTCGCGCCAATTTAGAGAAGGGAAAACAATGACAACGATATTTTTAACATTCAAATCCATAATTTTTTTAATTTACTCAAAAGAATCCCGCGGACTGGTGAATTTCCAAGTGAAATTAAGTTGTATCTGTCTGCTTCAACTCATGACACACATAATAGTTTAACGTCCAAATTCGTAATTATGGAAAAAAAATTTTTAAGGACAAATTACATAAAAAGTTTAGGCATAAGACAGCTGCGTATTTTTTTCTCTTTCAAAGACAAGTCCAATGCCCATACGAAACATATACCATTCACCTTCCCTCTATCGATCTGTTTTATTCCATTTGTCCTTCTTGATTTTCATATATTCCATCGATTTGTTTCCAAAATTTAAGTTCACACTAGCAATGGCTCCTCAAAATTAGAAGTTAGTCATCATCTCCAACAGAATCACAAATGAAATTCCTCGATGAACAACGACAACAAATTCAACAGGAATCCCCAAATCGCGAAGTCGAAAATCTAACTTTGCCTAAAATTCAATAGCAAGACGAAAACCTAGCTCAAGCGCAAATTCAACAACAATCACCAAGTCAAGAAACATGAACCCTAGCTCAGAATGATCCAAAACCACAAGCGACGACAGTAAAATAAAGCAATGTTAATATAATCGTATTGTAATATCATCAAATTTTTTTTGACAGAACATTGAAGAAAACATCCAACAACAAATAAATTTTGAAAAACAAAATGAAGAACAGCTGTAAAAAAGAGAAAGAAGATCAAAGAAAAAAAATGAAAAAACAATTCAAAAGGGAATTCAAACAAAAACTCAAAACACGATGTTATAAAATTATAAAACCGACACTAACAATATCGTATTATTAAATATCTTCTGATAGCATCAAAATTTTTAAACAGGAAAAAGCTCAAAAAGAAAAGTGAAAACAAATTATAAATGAAGAATCTCAAGGGGAGCAAATCAATATGGTAAAATCACAAAAACTGTCACTTTATAACACATTACTTATTGCAAAAATGATACGTGCAGTTTATTTGGTTGAAGACAAAGATTTGTAGTTCTAAAAATAGTTTTTACTGTCACTATTAACAACACTGATACTAATGTACAGGAAAACTGATATTCACTATTCTGTAGCAAAACTGATACCAATACTTTACAAAAATCATACCATCATCTATTTATTTGAAGTTCATACTTTTAATTTTTACAAAATGATACCTACTGTTTATTTCGAGTGGAACTCACAACTTCTATGCACTGCTTTCCATATCATTTGTAGCAAAACTAACATTGATATCTTGAATAAATTGATAGAAACAATCATTTTGTTTGAAGTTTGTACGTCGTACCTTTATAAAATTATTTCACTATATTTTCTATAAAAACTGAAACATTATAAACCAAGAATGATACTTATAGTTTGTATGCTCGAAGTTATTAGTTTGGAATTTTAAAAATTATTTCAAATGTCATTTTTGTGAAATCTGATACCCATATCTAAAAAAAATGATACCCACTGAGCATTTTGACTAGAGTTGATGCCTTTATTGTTGTATAAATGATTTTCCATGTAATTTATAGCAAAAATGATACCAGATACCTCCAAAAATGATACCAACAATATGTTTGTTTGAAATTTATAATTTGTACTTTTATGAATTGTTTTGACTGTATTTTGTTTAAAAACTAATACCATTATAAATAAAAATCGATATCTAAATTTTGTATGTTTGAGTTAAATGATATGGATTTTTCAAATCGTTTCCATTGTCATTTTTATCAAAACTAATTCTAGCATTCAACAAAAATGATGCCCACTAGTCGTTTTGAGCAGAGTTGATGCCTTTCTAATTTTAAAGAATATTTTTCATGTAACCTGTAGCAAAAATGATACCAATAATTTGCAATAATGATACCACTAATATGTTTTTTTAAAGCTTGTACTTTTTTACCCTTTTAAATTGTTTTCACTGCATTTTATTTAAAAATTAATACCATTATACATAAAAAAATGATACCTAAATTCTGTATGTTTTAAGTTTTGGAGTTTTATAAAATTATTTGCACTGTCATGTTTATGAAAGTTGATACCAATATTCAACAGAAATGATACCCACTAGATGTTTTAAGGAGAATCGATGTCTTTTTAATTTTATAAATGATTTTCCATGTAATTTGTAGTAAAAATGATACCTGTATCTTCTAAAAATGATACCAGTAATATGTTTGTTTGAAGCTTGTACTTTGTACTTTTAGAAATTATTTCCCATGCATTTTGTTTAAAAACTAATAATATCATAAATAAAAAATGATAACTACAATTGTATGTTTAAAGTTATTAGTTTGGTATTTTCAAAATTATATCCAATCTTATTTTTATGAAAATTGATATCAATATTTGAAAAAACCGATACCTTTATACTGCAAAAATGGTACCCCTTATATATTTGTATGAAGTTGTTTCATTGCATTTGATATCTGTTATCTTCCCTCGGTATCATGATAATATCCACTGCCTGTCATAAACATGCACCAGGACAATGCTTTGCTTTAATCACGACCCAACACATTGCCCCTATAGGTAACTGACTGTTGGTCTAGGTGACATAGGGCAAACAGATGTATATGCCGACACATGACCAAATATATAAAACAGTGTCATGGATAAGGGGCGCAACTACCGCGATCAAGTAGCTAGGATGGATACTGGCCAATCTGGTTCACCTCCAAAACAGAAAGGAAGTTGGATATGGTAGATAAACACATAGTATCTACACTCAATAACTAACACATCACTGCTCAGAAATCCCAACACATGGCTCTGCATGTTACGGCCACACAACTTGGCAATATTACCGACACACGACTATAAATATTGCTGCTACACAGCTTGATGGTATTATCGACACATGGCTATTAATATTGCCAACACATGGCAATACATGCGACTCACCGTAGCAAGCTTTCACAAATCCTTGTTACGTGAGTGCCATCTACTTACAATGGGTAACCGAACTAATATCACAACAGCATTCCATAGCACCACGTGATATTCAAACGTTTATACTTATAAACTCTACTTAATCATCTCAATATTCTATATGACAAGTCCAAAGCATAACTAGATAAATATAACTGAATGCTTCTTCTTAGACAGTATTAAAACTCCGCTTTTCTGATTTCTCATCACACAAAATTAAATAAAAATAAATATAAAATATCACAAATCCAATTAGCATAATGTCATTACTGTATCATATTAAATCACTAAACAATATCCACATCAGCAGTGAATCATTCATATAATCCAATTCAATAAACAAGAAAAAAATTATTAGAATAGTAACATAAAAATAGATTATTCAAATAAATATGTGTATATAACAACGAATAAACATATAGTAATGAATCATCACAACGTATAACCTAACAAGTTTATTTAAGTATTTTGAATAATTTATAGATAAGAATCTACTAATCTATTTAGTTTCCTATTTAACTGCACAAATAAATTCACTTCATTGATTCAATAAACATTAAATTATATTTACATTTATATATAATAGATAGCAGTTTAATATAATGTGTGTATTTACTTCACTTTATTTTATATTTTAATATATAAAAATGTATATTTCAATTTAAGTATGTATATATATGTACTTGATGCTTGTATACAAAATAAACAGAATCACGCACAACACATGAAAACACATGAAAGCACATCACATGAACACAAAGGATTTCATAAACCGTATTTTAATATATATATATATATATATATATATATATTGTTCAAGTACTTCAACCTCATTTCATAAGCTTCACACATGTCCCAGCATCAGCAAGAGGTAAAGCAAAAACCTATTCAAAGTTCAATCTCTGTAAATACCTGGGTATTTAATTACCCAATCACTTTGTTCTGCTCTATAAGACCACTAGTTATTTCAAGAGCTCAAAGCTTACCGCTAACAGAAGCAAGGAGCAACGTAGTCCCACAAACACACACTTTCTTGCTCTCACACACATAGTTTTACTGTTCAAAACACAAGCACATTCTCACGAACAACATAGCCACATATACACACTCACATACACAAACACACACTTACGCACAACAGAGCCACACATGGACATTCACACACAAAAACATACTTATGCACAACATAGCCACATGCATCCATGCATAAACTTAGACATATGAAGTGAATAATACAAGAGTTCCAAATTTTTTAACATCTTTAGTTCTAAAAATAAACACACACACAGATACATACATACATACATATACATACATACATACACACACGCGCGCACACACACACACACACATATATGTATATGTATATGTATATGTATATGTAACAACTCGTATTTTAACTATTTTATATTATAGAATTTGATATATTTTTTTGAATAAAATGGTCAGAGATAAAAATTTAATGACTTATCATTGTAATTTATCGAATAATTAAATTGTTTAAATTTAATTTTGGAATTATTTAAATAATTGAATCTTTAAATTTATGTGAATGAAAATGGTACCAAAAATTGATTTAATTTTTTAAGTATGAATGAAAGTTGTTAACATTTAAAAATTGGACTCTCAAGTGGATAAATAAAAGTTGGAAATTTTATATTTTATTTAACGAGTTAATATAGCCATTTTGGCCACTATCTCGAATTTCGATGAAATTAGTTTCATCGGATCCGTAATAGTGAATTGCTATAGGATTTCGAGTTCTGTAGCGATCAGACTTGTCGGTTGGCCGTGCGAGCTTGAAACGCGTAGAAATTTATTTTGGAATTTAATTAAAATAATTGATTTTGAAAAAATATCTTCTACATACAATCGAATTGGCTTCCGAAGCTAGTTCCATTGTGTTCCGAATGGGGGTAAAACATTGTGAACGCCAGGCGGCACGCTTCGTTTGGAGCTCGAGAAATTTCGGACGACTTAGGCTAGATATTTCTAATTTGAATAATAATATTTTAGATCAAGCAATGCTATTCAAAGCCACGTCATTCTTATCTCCACTGTATCTTACTCTCCCCTCTTTTCGAATCGAGCATTTAAAAAAAACGATTGTGGAAAAAAACTAATCAATCGCGAGTTAGCGGTCACGAGCACAGGACGGCTTGAGGAAGGAGGAACGCAGGTCGATGTTGATGTGCGAGATGGAAAAACCAACAGCGTTTAGTATTTTAGGCTGTCAAATTTTTGGCGCACGCGGCCGCTGGGAGGCTATTTCGGATGTGGCCGCGATGGAGGTTAAAGCGTAGATCTTGGTCGTGATGCTGTGGGGAAGGAGGGCGTTCATCATCGCTGGTTGTGCACGTTTGTGAGAAGTTGAGTTTGCGCGCGACTTTGATTTGGAAGATGGTGCATGCTTGCCCGTTTGTCTGTGAATACGGTGAGGGATTAGGTAATGTGTTGTTTTCTTTTATTTTCTAATTATGTTGTTAATTAAGTTTAATAACATTCAAACGATAATCAATCGATATCTTTTGCGTTCGAGGTCCGATTTGGACGAAACATATTGTAGTGGATTCGTATCATCGCCTTCTGCATTATGTGATTGGATTCATCGTCGTTGGATTGTTTGAATTTTCATTCAAACGACGGCGAGTGTTTATGCACTCAGAAGTAATATTTTTTATGTATGTAGTAAAATTATATTGTGAAGTGAATTGAATTTATTGTTTGTTGCTTGAAGATTTAATTGACATTTAAATTAACATCTTAATTAGTTGATTGGATTTGAATTGACCGTTAAATTAAACTAGAATTTAATTGCCAGTAAAATATCCAATATTGAAATCTATAAAATTATTGTGAATTTTATTGACTGTTTGGATTGTTGATTGTGATGGATGATATCTGTTGATATTTTGGATAGTTGGATGTTTATTTATATTATATATATATATATCCCGTTATCACCCTGTATATATCTACAGTATATAAATCTATAAATTGAATTATTTCGAATAAATTAAGAAATATGTTGAAATGGTATATATCTATGGCATTTATTTTGGATTGAAATGATATATGTCCACTATTGGAATTAATTTGGAATAACTGATTCTGTAACGACCCAGAATTTTGATCGTTAGATTTTAAACATTTAATTCATTTTAAATGTTAAAAGTGGATTTTGAATTGATTTTGAGATAAGAATTTTGTTAAACCAATAGAATTCAGTTATAATTTTCAATATGGAAATTCAATTGAAATTTGAATAATAATAATTAAATATTTGGAATTGGGATAATTAGTGAATCTGGATGTAAATGGTTAGGAAAATGGTTTCTAAGATTTATTTTAAGTCTAGTTTGATTTGAATTTTAATATTGGACTTTTGGATGGAATCCAAAGTCGATAAGTCAAATTTAGAATTTTTATGTTAATTTAATAATGGAATTTAATAATATAACAATGCAAATAATCTGATTTTTGATTCGGAATGAATCAAAATGATTTCTAATGTGAATATAAATTTTGTTTGATTTATAATTAATTTTAAAGTGAAATTTTAAGTGATTTCGACGATTTTGGAAATCGCTCGAATTAATCGACGAGTCAAAATAGCCTTCCGGGACACAGTCTCGAAATTTGACGAAACCAGTTCCATTGGATCCGTACTAGTTAGTTATTATCATATTTAAATTTTCGTAGCATTTGGAGTTACCGTTTGTCCGTACGGGTGAGATACGCGTTGAAATTAAAATCAATAATTTAATATTTTAATCGATTCAAAAAGTTATCTTCCACATATGATTGAATTGGGCTTTGAAATATGTTCCATTGAGTTCGGAATGCAGGTAAAACCTTATGAACGTCCGGCAGCACGTGTGATTTGGAGTTTGTTTGTTTAGGCTTGTTATTGGGAATATATATTAATAAAATAAGATAAATAAACATTTATATACTCAATTTTTAGGGCCGAAACCCTATTCCTTTCTTAGCCGCCGCGAAGTTATTCTATGGACGAAAACCACCATACTATCTTCCTCGTTTCCTCTCGATCTATGCTGTTTTACCGAAAATTTCCAACTAGAGAAACGAAGAGGACCTCGAGATCTACACATCTAATGGTGGATCGTGCTTGATGTTGTCGTTTGAAGGTGTATTTTGATGCCATTCGCCATGCGTTCGTGCGCGTTCTTCAATGAACAGGAGGCACCGAGCTCCGTGATGCTCTGGCCGATGGGAAAGTTCAAGATGCCCTTCGATTTGGTAGTATTCGATCGTAGTATAGTGTGGCGGAGAGGTCGCAATATTCGAAGATTTTGGGGCAGCAATGGGTTGCGTTGAAACCCTAGAAGCTCGAACGAGAAGAAGCTGTGTGCGGCCTTGTTTTCATGGTAAGCAACGAACAACTGATGGTAATTAAAATAAAAAAAATTTGTTTTAAAACTATATTCAAACTTCATAATCCCATAACTTTTGCATACATTATCAGATTCCGACGAATTTGATAGCGCCGGAATGGCAGCGACGAGCAGCCCGCTGTGGTGCAGATCTGGGATCATTCTAAGCAAGTAAAAAATTTAGGATAAATCGAATGCCGTTCGATTTAATTTAAATTTTGAACGCTCGTCGAAAAACTCAAGGTGAGTTAATCTCACTCACATCTGGAATGCTAGTTAGTTTTAAATAGCTAATATTTAAATGATTGATTGGTTGAATATGAAAATTATTATCATATTTGATCGACACTTATTTGTTGTGTTAACATCTGTGAATGCAGGGAGACAGGTTGGAGGGATCCAACTAGATTCCTCAAAATTATTTAGATTTTTCTAATAATTCTGTGATATGATTATTTGATATCTTATGATGAATTGTATTGATAATTGGAATATTGGTTGCTATGGTTTGCTTTAAAATATTTCGGTATACTAGGTTATCAAAATCTATAGAATTGGATTTTTGAAAGGGAAATAAAAGAGTGATTTTTTCAGTAAAATAATTATGGAGAATTTGAATAAATTTAAGAATGAACTGGAAAAGAATAAAAGTGATTTTAAAATACTAATAAATAAGTTCCGACTATGGAAGGGGATGTTATCCCGCTTTTTGAAAAAGCCGCGATACCAAAAGATTGATCGAAAACGGAGAACAGTTTGCCTCAAAGATTGGTCATACTTCGTTTCGCTATGGATATCAATGAATTTTGTCCGAGTCCAAATTAAGCTACAATTGATAGGACATAACAGAAAAGATCATAGAAGTCCGCATCTCAAATTACAAGCCAATCCGAGTTCATACGCTCAAGTTATGATCGATTCAACTTGAAGGGAAAAACACTGGTTTCGAATCCATCGTTATAGGTGTCTTCGAATCCATCACCGAACACCGTTCGAACCGATCACCTTCGTATCGATTAGCTTCGAATCCATCAGAGTACCTCAGTTCGACTCCATCAACTTCAAATCCATTGAGTTCGTATCGATGGACCTCGTATCCATGGAGAAGTTGCAAAGCTCGTATCCATCAGAGAAACGCAAGTTCGAATCCATCCATAAAGCCTTGTTCGAACCCATCCGTGAAGCCTTGTTCGAACCCATCGTTGAAGCCTTGTTCGAACCCATCTGTGAAGCTTCGTTCGAATCCACCGGGTCAACTAGCCATGATGACGTATCCTTCATCGGTTTGAATGCGCCGAGATATATGGAGTCGAAGCAGTCAACTCGGAGCAAAACCCGGATCGAAGCGAAGTGTGCGCTCCACGTCAACACGAAGACACGTGCCGCCATCGGTTCGAAACCATCGATTCGAAGGGATGGTTTCGAACCAAACAGCCTCTCAAAGAACGTCATCTCGAACCCATCATATCTCTCAATATACTGATCCAAATGCCACGAAATTTTCATAGAATCTTGCATTCTTATTGAAGAATGTCCACACCAAATTTCACCTCGATTGGATGAATTCATGATTGATTCGAATGGAGTTCGAATCGATGCCAGAGTGGGCCCAAATTTCCCGAAACCGGGAGCGTGGGCCCCCTCACATGCCAGAAGTAGTCTCCCGAGTTTTCAGCGAAACATCAGCATCCTACGCCTATAAATAGAGCCCCAGGGCCAACAGAAAAAAGGATCTTTCGACTGTCAAGCGCCCAGACTCTGCCGGATCGAGATCTTCATCACCCCACATCATACACTTGCTGTTGATTTCGAATTTTCAGTTGTAACTTGCTGTTGCTTGCTGTAATCGCTTGTAAATGTTGAAAGAGAATCAATAAAATTGCTAAACCTTCACAGTGGACGTAGGCAACGGGTCGAACCACTATAAATCGCTTGTCTTTGTCTTTATTTTACTGTTATTTGGAGTTTTTGTTAGATAATCCTCATTTTCAATTCATATTCTTCATTTATTATCTCTTCAAAAAACTTCCGAAGAGTGTTGTGTCTAATTTTGGTACAAACACTTTGGTGCTTTCACTGAGAAACCCAGTTTTTCTCCTGCTCCTTGGATCTGTCGCCGATACCGGATTGCATAAATCTAAGGGAGAGATCCAGATTTCAGTTTCAGATTCCTTCCGTTCTATTCAGATTTGCCAAAGTCTAGGGAAGGAGTTTACTATCTAAAATGGTCAGCACAAGAACCGCATCTGCCGCTGGTCAAGAAGGTCGGGATGGACAAAATCCCGCGCAACTACCTCCACCTAACCAAGATGATACCAGGCATTCCGACCCATCAGGTCCGGTTACCAGGCAAGAGTTCCAGACGTTGCTCCAAGAACTAACTCAAAGTCGGCAACAGCTAGCCGAGCAGTTGCGCGTTAACACTGAGTTAGCTAACCAACTAGTTCGCCAAGGGCGTGGAAGATCCAGGAGGGATCATGCGTCTCATTCCTCCACGGAAAGTTCTGCTTCATCCGACTATAATCACAGATCCACCCGTCCCAGGTTAGAAGGAAATTATGCACAGGCCGTTGACCACCAGCCAACATTGACCGTGGGACAGATAAGAGTCGGCCCATCCGCTAGTTTTCATACAGGGCCCTCATCCCAGGGAGGCGCTGTTCCGCAACATACCGCGGATAACCATGCCGCCGCCACTGCGGTTGACATAGGAGTTGATACCCGAAATCACTCCAACCAAAATTACCACCAGCAGGAACGAGCACTAGAACCATATGTCCCGGAAGACATCGTGCCAAGGAGGCGAGATACGGATCGTCGACAGCGCCCGATCCCATCTCGCACTGTGGAACCCGACCACACTTTGGCTCACCACCCTCAGAATGTAGCAACGCCAGGCCTCTCATCCATGGTATGCCAAATGATTCGCGAGAGTCAGGGCTTAACAAATGACGATTGGGGAATCTCCCGGAGTCATACTCCTTTCACCGATGAGATATTATATGCTGAACCTCCTCGGCGATTCAGGATGCCAACTCTGCCCATGTATGAAGGAAACTCCGACCCCAACCAACATATTCTGAAATACGAATGGTCGACGACTGCTGCAAGAGCTGATGACGCAGTAAAGTGCCATAGTTTTCCCATTTCTTTAGGGGGGATTGCGATAATGTGGTTTACACGATTACCACCACGATCTATCTCTTCGTTTGATCAATTGGCTACTAAGTTTGTTGAACAGTTTCGTATGCATATCGCCAGGCCTAAAGACGTCAATACTTTATCTAGTGCCACTCAAGCTCCTGGGAGATACTCAGGCGATATTTAGAAAGGTTTAATGCCACTTGTGCGGAGATTACTAACCCCAATGATAATTCAACCTTGATGGCCTTGACCAAGGGGATTGATCCTGATTCTGAGTTTGGAAATTGGCTAGCTGGGAAGCCTCCCGCATCGTTGGATCGTTTCTATTCCAAAGCTGCTCAATTCTTAAGGCGTGAGGATGAGAAACAATCTAGGAAACAGGACGATGCGAGAACCAGCAACAAAGGGGTTCAGAGTAATGTTGCAGTTAAACAATCTGGTGAAAGTTCAGGAAAAGTCCAGTTAAATATTCAGAATAAACAGACTCAACAGCCGAGGAACGGTGATAGTCAGAGTAGGAAACGAGATCAGAACCGTGGCCCACGATGTAGGGCCCCGATGTTTGATACGTATACACCGCTAAACACGTCATTGGAGAACGTGCATCTACAGACTTGCAACGCTGTGCAGTATAAGAAGCCTGCTCCAAAACCATCGTCGGAGAGGCAGATCCAAACAGGAAAGTTCTGTAGATTCCATGAAAGTTATGGACATAACACCAATGAGTGTAGACATTTGCAAGACCTCATTGAGAAATTGATCAGAGAGAAGAAGCTGGATCAGTTCGTTCGGGCGCCGCAGTCTGGTGACGCGGGCCCATCCAATCAAAATCGTGTGCAAACTCAGGAGAGACGAGAGGAACCTGCCCGTACAGGCGGGAGGTTAGTTATTAATACAGTCAGTGGTGGTCCCCATCCAGCGGACCGAAGTTGGAAGGAGATGGAGTCATATGCCAGCTCAATCAGGCATGTTGGTTTTGAATGTTGTAGTAGTTTTGATGAAGGGGCTCCGGCCAAACTACAAAGAACGATAGCAGACGACATCGTATTTAGAAACCGAGATGCTGATAGGGTCGAAGCCCCAACCATTGACCCACTAGTCATATCGGCCTAGGTTGGTCCTGCATGGATGAAGAGGATCCTGGTGGACAGTGAGAGTTCGGTGAACATTTTATTTAAAAGAGCATATGATCAAATGAAGATGGAAGCCAAAGATTTAAAACCTTGTCAATCTAGAATCCATGGCTTCGATGGAAGTGCTAATATACCCACTGGAGTGGTGGAGTTGCCAGTGGAGTTAGGAGTTGGAGAACGCCGAAGGGTTCGGATGCTACAGTTTGTTGTTTTAGATATTCACTCTCCGTATAATGCTTTCTTGGGCCGACCGGCCCTTGCAAAATTCAGGGCGGCAATCGCCCCGTGGTGCTTAACGTTGAAATTCCCCACCGACCGTGGGGTTGGAGTCATTCAAGGAGATCAGGCTGCTGGAAGAGCCTGTTATGTTGCGGAACTGCGCAAGGCGCAGCGAAAAGAGAAAGGAAAGGGCGTAGAGGAATCTCTCTGCGTCCGATTTGCGGATAATTGACAGTTGGTGCCTGGGCCTTGTCCCGAGCACCACAACCAATTCCAAAAAGATCTTGACCCAAGAGACAATGAAAACAAAGAGGAATCCACAGAGAGTCAAGCTTCCCCGGCTGAGCTAACGATTAAAGTCCCAATCGACAATAATGATGATGGTTCAAGAATGTTGAAGGTTGGGTCTCAGTTAATCCAAGAAACGCAACAGGAATTGGTTGGTTTTCTTCGGGCGAATCTCGACGTATTCGCCTGGACGCACTCTGCTATGTGTGGAATCTCGCCGGACATCACGAGCCATACCCTGAATGTTGACCCGCGGTATATCCCGGTCAAACAAAAAAGGCGCGGTACGGATCCAGAGAGATCTGCCGTCCTTAAAGAAGAAGTTGATAAGCTGAAGATGAATGGGTTTATCCGAGATGCCCTGTACCCGGAGTGGGTATCCAACCCTGTGCTTGTCCGAAAACCAAATGGGAAGTGGAGAACTTGCATTGATTATTCTGACTTAAATAAAGCTTGTCCGAAAGACAGCTTTCCACTCCCCTGAATTGATCAACTTGTGGATTCAACAGCCGGACACGAATTGCTATCATTCATGGATGCTTACTCTGGCTATAATCAAATATCCATGCATGTGCCCGACCAAGAGCATACGAGCTTCATCACCGATCTGGGACTATACTGGTACAATGTCATGCCCTTCGGATTGAAAAATGCCGGAGCAACTTACCAACGATTGTTTAACCGGATGTTCGCTGACCAGATCGGAAAAACAATGGAGGATTATGTGGACGACATGTTTGTGAAATCACGATACTCTATTGATCACATTAAAGACTTGGATTCGATGTTCAATACCCTTCGAAGATACGGTATGAAGCTCAACCCGCTTAAGTGTCATTTTGGAGTCGCATTCGAAAAATTCCTTGGGTTCATCGTCAACACCAGAGGAATAGAAGCCAACCCCGAAAAGATCCGAGCTATCAGAAATTTACAAACTCCGAGAACTATAAAGCAAGTCCAGAGTCTCAACGGAAAGGTGGCGGCACTGAGTCGGTTCATATCAAAGTCCACTGATAAATGCATCCCATTCTTCGATTTGATCCGAAAAGGGAAGCGGAACTTCGAATGGACCTCGGAGTGCGAAGATGCATTCAAGTCATTGGTCCAACATCTTTCCACACCGTCGATTCTTTCAAAGCCGATCAACCACGAACAGTTGTATCTTTACTTGGCGGTATCAGAAAACGCGATCAGTGCTGCCCTTGTTCGGGAAGAAGACCGAGTGCAGAAACCGGTCTACTATGTTAGCAAATGACTCACCGGAGCTGAGAGAAACTATCCGAAGCTGGAGAAATTAGCCTACTGCCTAGTCATTGCCTCGAGGAAGCTCCGTCTATACTTTCAGGCTCATCCCATTACTATATACACCGATCAGCCGTTACGACAGGTCCTCACGCGGCCTGAGACGTCTGGTAGGTTACTCAAATGGAACATCGAACTGAGTCAATTCGATATTACTTACACTCCAAGGAGAGTTATTCGCGGTCAAGTCCTATCATATTTTATAGCCGAGTTCACTGTCCCTGAAGACTTACCTGAGACCAGCAAATCTCCTGAGTACATCTGGAAGCTACACACTGACGGTGCATCCAATGATCGGTGCTCGGGCGCTGGGATAATACTTGAAACCCACCGAGGGCCGATCCATATGTTATGCTTTAAAGTTCGAATTCCATGCAACCAATAATGAAGCTGAATATGAAGCTCTACTTGTTGGTTTGAAGCTGGCCCGCGATCTGAAAATTACCGTGGTGGAAATTTACTGTGACTCCCAGCTAATCGTATGTCAGGTCCGGGGAGAATATCAGGCTAAGGATCAAAGGTTAGCTGCTTACCTAACTCGGGTCCGGGAGGTTCTTGATCAGTTTGATTATTATGCCATTTTTTACATTCCCCGGGAGCATAATCAGAAGGCCGATTCGTTGGCAAAGTTAGCAAGTGCAGGCGAAGCTCAACAGTTGGGGCTCGTTCCCGTTGAAACTCTACCTTCTCCGAGCATTGGTCAGATGGAAACTGGTTGCACATTTGAGGCTACTACCAGCAGGGAATCGTGGATGACCCCCTACCAAGATTACATTGAGCATGGCATACTACCCGAGCGTCGAAGTGAGAGAAGACAAATTCTTTGAAAAGCTTCGCGATTTGTCATTCAGAATGGAGTTATGTATCGAAGGGGATATTCTATTCCTCTTGTCCGGTGTATCACACACGACGAAATCAAACGAGTGTTACACGATGTGCACGAAGGAGAATGTGGCGACCACACTGGGGGGTAAGCACTAGCCAAGAAAATACTCCGATATGGATATTATTGGCCTACCGTAAATCGCGACGCCATGGACTATGCCAAAAGATGTGATAAATGCCAAAAACATGCTCGGATTCCTAGAGCCCCGCCTACTGAGATAACCCAAATGGTCAGTCCATGACCATTTGCAATATGGGGGATTGATATAATTGGTACATTGCCTTTGGCCAAAGGTGGCGCAAAGTATGCCATCGTCGCAGTCGATTACTTCACAAAATGGACGGAAGCCGAACCTCTTGCAACAATCACGATGAAAAAAGTTATCAACTTTGTAGTACGCAATATCATCTGTCGGTTCGGTCTCCCGCATATTATTATCACCGATAATGGAGCCCAATTTGACAACGCTGAATTCAAGAACTTCTGTCTGCGATCCATATCCATAAGAAATTCTCCGCAGTTGCACACCCACAAGCGAATGGCCAAGTCGAAGCCGTTAATAAGGTCATCAAATCTATTTTGAAGAAACGACTAGAAAAGGCCGGGGGCAAGTGGGTTGATGAACTTCCTATGGCCTTTTGGGCTTATCGGACGACTCACAAAACTACAACCGGACACACTCCATTTTCTCTATCTTATGGCTCTGAAGCCGTTATTCCGGTCGAAATGGAAGTTCATTCTCATCGTGTGACATATTATGATTCGAAAATGAATGCTATACTGCTTGCCGAATCCCTGGATCTGCTCGATGAGAGGCACAAAGAGGCTGATTTAAGGGCAGCCGCATATCGGAGTCGAGTCGCCCGAATATACAATGCCAAGGTCCGACCCCGGACCTTCGAACTTGGCGACCTTGTACTCAAAAGAATTTATCCGGTTCCTTCTCACATGAAGCCAAATTGGGAAGGACCGTATGTGATTTCACAAAAGCTTGGAGATGTCACATTCAAGTTATCGACCGTTGATGGTCTGACTCTGCCGAGAGCGTGGAATAGCGAGAGTCTCGGTCGCTACTATACATGACAGATTTTATTTGTTTTAGCCCGTTATTTCCTTTGCATTTTATTTTTGCATTTTGAAACTTGAACTTGTAATAAGGCAGCTGACTTTGCCATATTTTCTTATTTCAGCAATAAAATGCTGTCTCTTCAAGCCAGAGCTGTGATTTATCGAATATACCGCAAAACATCCCAATGCACGGAGAGCTAAGTTCCATCATACGGTGGGATTTAATTCAAGTAGGGAGTGACTGTGACACGACCGGTCACTCACTATGTGAAACCCAAGCTCGGGGGCATGTCACCACGTTAATATTTAAAAGGATTGATACACAACAATCCTCACACTAACTCCAGATTCCCAGAGTGCGAACTGGAGTATAAACATTAAAATAACTCTAAGTCCCCGGAGCGCGGACTGGAGTGTAAACACTAACTCCAACTTCCCAGAGCGTGAATTGGAGTATAAACATTCAATAATTCGTTTCCGGAGTGCGAACGGACTCCAACTTCCCAGAGTGTGAATTGGAGTATAAACATTCAACAACTCGTTCCTAGAGTGCGAATGGACTCCAACTTTCCAGAGCGTGAATTGGAGTATAAACGTCAAATCTATCGTTCCCAAAGTGTGAACGGACTCCTAAAAAGCCCAAATAGATGTGACTGACCATCCAGCGGCTAACTCCATATTCCCGAAGCGCGAGTCGGAGTACAAACATCAATTCCAGGTTCCCGGAGTGCGAACCCAAACATACATGTTATCTCCAAGTTCCCAGAATGTGAATTGGAGCACAAATACGAAGTCAAAGTTCCCGTAGTGCGAACCGGAATATCAATACTAACTCCACGCAAAGTGTGAATTGGAGTATGAACATCAATTCTAGGTTCCCGGAGCGCGAATCGTGTTACAAACATCGATAATTCTCAAATTTCCGGAGTGCGAACAGGATTATCGATCTCAAATTATCCTAAGTCCCTAGAATGTGGACATGTGCTTCAGATGCGCAATAAATGTGATCAACTACCAAAATAAAAATGTTGTTCCCCGAGACGGGGGGGGGGGGGGGGGCAAAAAGCTAAGTGTTAATCACTAGCCAAAGTGATATAATGTCTGAGGTTCGACTTGTTCATCGATAACAGCATATGACCAAGATTTTCAGACTTAGCAAATAAAACGAACTCTACTTGACGGTAAGAACTTCACAAGTACACCGGACTCAAAGCTAAACACTGTAAGTACTCAAGCACAAATGAAATGAGAATTAAAACAAAGAAACTAAATTTTATTTCAACTAACTGGAGACAAGAACTTACATGCAAAAAAGTTCTTCAAAAAAAGAATCCCTACTAGCAGGGGATGAACCTGCATCTATACACGGCCTACAAACAAAATACGAAAACAAGCTCCTATCTACCAAAAAATCTGCTTGAGAGGCCGATCTATTTCTTCTTTTTCAACCTTCTTATCAGTGGTTCGTCGTCGGAATGACTAGGAACAGAAATCCTTCGTTTGGAGGGTCTCCTCTCCGGTGGTCGCTCTTCGACCGGAGACATAATGTCCACGTCCTCCTTAGAACTTGAACTTAAATGAAGGCTCCCCGCCGGAGGAGTTGAAGAGACCGGGCCTGAATAGAAGACGGGGCGGATACCCGAGTACCGGCCACAGAGCCACTTGGCAATATCACATTTAGAGGTGCTGGACTATGCATCGTAGTCCTAACTCCAGCACTGCCCTCACGCCCCGCAGCTTCTATTTCAGCGTTGATCTCGGCCAAGATTTCCTCGTCTCGGGCTGATTGGGCCTGGCTGGGGGCAGCTATGGTCTGCATAACAAAACTAGATGTCGACGGAAGATCACTGATGATAAATGGCAAGTCTGTAAAAGGGTCACCTTGTTGGCCAAGCAGCTCAATCACCATTTGTTCGTCAAGAGATAAGGATCTCCCCTGCGCCATCTCAGTGGACACTGCTGTCGTCACGATAGTCGTTTCGGTGGTGATGGCCTTTTGCCCTTGAATAGACTCCTGATCCGAAGATGCCGGAGTAGTCTCGGTTATAAGCAAAGATAAGAAGAAGTTATTAGTAACCGCTTCAAAACAAACACTTTAATAGAATCACACTTGAGATATGTTCAAAGTACCTTCCTCAGTTTGACTCATTGACGGTTGGACGGCCTCAGAGACGTGCTCCCGGATGGGAGATAACCAAGGCTGTTCTGGATCATAAGCAGGAACAGATTGTGAACCAACCACAGATACAGGCTGTAACAAAGGTGGAGCGGTGATTTCAATAACAGTGGCGTGATGCTCAACACCCGATCCCTCTCCAACCTCCAGAGATCGGCCACCAATCATCTCCTTCTCATGAGCAATAATAGCATCATGAAGGATCTTCTTCTCATCATCTGTCAGCAACCGGTTTTCGAGTTCGAATCGGTCGACCGATTCATCCGGATGCGCTTACTCTCCTTCCTCAACCAATCGACCCCAAGCGCCGCGGAGGTATACCGGGTAATGTTGGAGCCAGGCCAAATTTCTACCTCTCAACACATTGGCATTGTAAGTGATGAGCAAATCTTCAATATCGGCCTCCAACCTGGCCTCCGCTTGTTGAACTTTCTCCTCAACCTCCGTCTCGACCGCCTGGACCTTGGCTACTGCCGCATCCCATTCAGTCCGGAGAATCACGGCTTGTTCACACGCTTCCTGGGCTGCGTTATTCGCATCATCCCTATCCTTGACGATTTCGGCAAATTTAGACTTAACCTCGTTTAACTCCTTCAGGGCTGCGTCCCTCTAGGCAGTGACCAGGGTGTTTCGATGGCCCATACCCTCTACCGTGGCATAATGCTCATGTTTCATCCTATCCATCATTGCTTGGGCTTCGTCGGCTTTTTTGATAGCCTCCATTTCAGATTTTCGAGAAGATTCAATTTCATTGTTTAGCACCTCAATAATACGGCTCTTTTGAGCTAACTCAGCCTGCAATCTCTCGATGGTGGCCCCACGCTCAAAGGCCAATGCGGACGCTTTGTCAGCTGCTTTCGACCACGCTTTGTACTGAGTGTAAAAATCATGTACGTAGTCATGTACCAATTGCTCAGCTTCCTCCGGGATTTTCTTTAAATGTGGAGGAAAGATATAGTTGTCGAAGCAGATGTTTGGGAAATCTCTCTTCAGCTGAGCAAGCTTGATTGCTCCTTCCCCTGAAATTTCCATGGGGGGCTGTTCTGTAACGGTAGCAGTTATCGTTTCGCTCCTAGAATGGCAGGATTCATGCCAAGAAGATTGAGAGGCCAACATGTAGTGTGAAGATTCAGAGGGACGAAAGACATGAGCAGGAGGTTGTATGGGATCTCTGGGGGAAGGAGGAGTACGCGATCGGGATCGACGCTTATAGCCTCTATCTGTATCATATCTTTCTTGACCAGGGTACCCAGAGCGCCCCTGGTCGTAATCTCTGTCCCCTTCTCGTCTGCGCGACCCATGACATGAAGACTTGCGCATGTGTCGGAGACTCCCTAACATTGAACCTCGCCCAGACATGGTATCTACAAAGCAAAATAAAGTAGGATTAACTCCTCGATACAGATAGTTTATAGTCAAAGGTTATGCAGTGTTGTGAAATATGTATGAATGTGCAACCCCCCGACCAACCGGATGTGTCTGCCACACCAGTGGGAAAAGACTCGCTCTAAACTAAAGTTTTTGAAAGTTCTTCCAATCTGGCATCATGCTGCAGGGACACATCGTCCGGAATTGGAATATCGGCGAGCCCTTCATAAAGACTTTCAGTTCTCGGAGGAGACATCTCCGAAATTCTAACTCCGGGAGAGGATCGGGCCGTGACAACCGATTTCCATCTCCCCTTCTTAGTTGACGTGACGACGGTTGCCTTGCCTTTTCTTTGCTCTGCGACGTCCTGAACCACGTCTGTAGGCTCCAACAACGGCTCGTCGTCAGTATGAGTTCTTTCAGAATCAGCCTCCTCGGCTATATTAACTTTGGGCTTCTTGTGCTTGACTCGCTTCTTCGAGACGGTCCTTAATGCCCCGTCAAACTTTATGCTCTGCCCTCGTTCGATCAACCTGTAAGTCCGGAGATTCCTATCCGTCAAGAGCTACTCGATATCCCTGTCTTCACCTGGGACTTCTCGAAGTACTCGCACCATCTCCTTAAAGTGTTCGCCTTCAGGTCGCTGAATCGTCGCTGTAAAAAAAAGGGGGAAAAACATAAGTCTCACTTTGACTGCAATTGCCTTAATAATTATTTGATAACTCAGCTACACTCACCTCTGAATAACCATCGCCGGGCAAACCCCCGAGGACATCTGACATAGAACCATTCCGTCCTGTAATAACTCAATCTGGTCCAGGACCCAGTGACCACTTGGCAATTCCTCACTGCTTCCAGAAATGTGAAGGAAGGGTAATCACCTCGGGTTTTGAAATTAAATAGATATCTGATCTCGGTCGGGATCGGTGGTCTATGAAGGTACTCCAGAATAAACTGTTCACGGAAGCATATCCGTTCGGGTGTAGTTGAGATGAAGCGATCCTCAAAAAAGACAATACTTCCCTAATATACTCGTTGAACGGAGGAGGCGTCCCGACCGCACACGCGTGGCGGTTAAATGCTGTATATCCCTTCGGTGGATTGTGTGGTCTATCATTCGGCCCCGGCAATAACACGTCGTCTAGTGACAGGCCGTGCCTTAAGCATATTGTCCCCAACATATTTTCAGAAATATTGGATTGGACGGAATCTGACGGATTGGCAATGAAAGACGCATTGGGAAGTCCGTCCGGGGCCGGACCGATGTTCTCAGGTTCAATATCTGAAACCTCTAGTCTCGGAGTAATTGTGCTTTGAACCTCCTGCTGTTGCAAACTTGAAGGTTCCATGACTAGCTAACTCACGAGAAACCATCGTTAGACGACAAAGGACCCGTGCGTTCCCCAGTGTAAAGTGTATGAATGTATGTTGTACAGTGCCATGCATTACTTGAATAAATATCGCAGAGTAAAAAGAAATATGCAAACGACAGAGTTACGAAGCCCAGTTATAATGACCATCATCGCCGACCGTCATCACTAAACCGTTGTATGATGGAATTTGATTTGGATAGAAGTAGTTATGGTCCCATCGACGAGCTTCGAAAGGTGGTCAAGTATGCAGTGTGATTATCAAGTCCAAATATGCAAGAATGAAGCTCGTCGGAATTATGCTTAGAAAATGTCAAACTTTGGTATCCATCATAGAGGGTTCGAACCGATCGCAAAGAACTCATTCGAACCCATCCTAACACCACTTTGAATCGATGCAGAATGGCGCGCTTCGAATCGATGATCAGGTGTCAAGTTCGAATCGATCAATGAAGGATGACTTCGAATCGATCCTTGGTTAACTGGTTCGAATCGATAAGGAAACCCTCAACTTAACATCGATCACGTTCGAATCGATACCCTCCATATCGATGTAAAGTTGAGAACTTCGAACCGATAACTGATGGATTCGAATCCATCGATTCGAATAGACCCATCAAAGGTAGTCAATCGGTGCGAACTGCGTCACCCCCATAAAGTCATTCCAGGGATCAATGCGAAATCCAAGGAAAAATGACGCCGCTATCATCGATTTGAACTCGAGTCCACGAATCGATTCGAAGCTCTCCCAAACCGGATCTGGTTTTACCAATCACCAGAGTGGCCAATCGATGAAGAAGAGGTAGGTTCGAAATAGCTTTGCCGTTTGGATTCGAGGCTAATTACCTAATTTGAGGGATGGATTCGAGGAATTAAGGACTTGGATCTTGAATGTTTCGAATACGTGACACAGTGCCTTCTTCTCCGAAGCTTCGAGACGATGCAGAACACAGTAAACGCAAGGCAAAAGTAAAAAAAGTAAAAAGTGAAAAAGTGACAGACCCTCTGCTATTTATATGAAGCCTAGGAAGTGACCGGGCCGTTTCGCATCCCAGTTAACTCAACCAGTCACAACCAGTCAATTATCAGATCGATTCGAAGTGAAACCTTCGAATCCATCGGCCTAAAGCCCTATCGATTCGAAGTCAACCTTCGAATCCATCGGCCTAAGACCCTATCGATTCGAAGTTACCCTCACACTTCATTGGTACGAAACACACAGCACGGCGACGAGTTGCATCGATGCGAAACAAGCAGTAGGCACATCGATTCGAAACCCCTGTTCACATCAGCAAATTCTCAACTCCATCCACAACCTACTGATACGAAAGACGACTTCGTATCCATCATGCCCTATCGATACGAACTACTATTTCGTATCCATCCTTTCTCATCGGTACGAATGAAAGTTTCATACTAGTCCAAGCCATCGGTTCGAATGGCAGATTCGTACCTACCATAACATAAGCGTACTCCATCCATACGAATGTAGATTCCTGATCCATCGATGCTCAAACACATCGGTTCGAAGTACTACATTCACGCAACCCAAAGTCGTTTCTTTCAACCTTCTATATCGGCTCAGGAGAGGATCGATACGAAGAGACTTTTCAAAACAACCATCAAGCGTTGTCTCAACTCAAATTTCCAAATCAGTTCAGGAGAGAATCGATACGAAATTCAATAGAAAACCAAACTGACAACGACTCGTGGACGCACGATGTTAACAAGGGTCAAACTAACATATGTGCATATAGGTCGAGCTAACATTCGATTTTAAACATTCACAGGGATCGAATACTCATCTTGTTACAAATGCAACAGCCAACAGCTGAGCGCTATTATACAGCAATCAACCATATCAACACAAGGTTACAGCAATACGGAATACGAGTCTCAACAAAAAAGAGAGCAATGATTGTTCAGAGAGAAATTGCAGCTATTCAAAGCACGTCATGTTCCTACAAGACGTAATTTGGGGGGCAGAATGTTATTCCGCTTTTTGACAAAGCCGCGATACCAAAAGATTGATCGAAAACGGAGAACAGTTCGCCTCAGAGATTGGTCATACTTCATTTTGCTATGGATATCACTGAATTTTCTCCGAGTCCAGATTAAGCTACAATTGATAGGACATGACAGAAAAGATCATAGAAGTCTGCATCTCAAATTTCAAGCCAATCCGAGTTCATACGCTCAAGTTATGATCGATTCAACTTGAAGGGAAAAATACTGGTTTCGAATCCATCGTTATAGGTGTCTTCGAATCCATCACCGAACACCGTTCGAACCGATCACCTTCGTATCGATTAGCTTCGAATCCATCAGAGTGCCTCGGTTCGACTCCATCAACTTCGAATCCATCAAGTTCGTATCGATGGACCTCGTATCCATAGAGAAGTTGCAAATCTCGTATCCATCAGAGAAACGCAAGTTCGAATCCATCCATAAAGCCTTATTCGAACCCATCCGTGAAGCCTTGTTCGAACCCATCATTGAAGCCTTGTTCGAACCCATCTGTGAAGCTTCGTTCGAATCCACCGGGTCAACTAGCCATGATAACGTATCCTTCATCGGTTCGAATGCGCCGAGATATATGGAGTCGAAACAATCAACTCGGAGCAAAACCCGGATCGAAGCGAAGTGTGCGCTCCACGTCAACACGAAGACACGTGCCACTATCGGTTCGAAACCATCGATTCGAAGGGATGGTTTCGAACCAAACAGCCACTCGAAGAACGTCATCTCGAACCCATCATACCTCTCAATCTACTGATCCAAATGCCACGAAATTTTCACAGAAGCATGCATTCTTGTTGAAGAATGTCCACACCAAATTTCACCTCGATTGGATGAATTCATGATCGATTCGAATGGAGTTCGAATCGATGCCAGAGTGGGCCCAAATTCCCTGAAACCGGGCGCGTGGGCCCCCTCACGTGCCAGAAGTAGTCTCCCCAGTTTTCAGCGAAATATCAGCATCCTACGCCTATAAATAGAGCCCCAGGGCCAACAGAAAAAAGGATCTTTCGACTGTCAAGCGCCCAGACTCTGCCGGATCGAGATCTTCATCACCCCACATCATACACTTGCTATTGATTTTGAATTTTCAGTTGTAACTTGCTGTTGCTTGTTGTAATCGCTTGTAAACGTTGAAAGAGAATCAATAAAATTGCTAAAACTTCACAGTGGACGTAGGCAACGAGCCGAACCACTATAAATCGCTTGTCTTTGTCTTTATTTTACTATTATTTGGAGTTTTTGTTAGATAATCCTCATTTTCAATTCATATTCTTCATTTATTATCTCTTCAAAAACTTCCGAAGAGTGTTGTGTCCAATTTTGATTCAAACAGGAGATTTTAAATAAATAAAGAAAAAATGAATTTTTAAACTTAAGTGATATTAAAGGAATAAAAGATTTATTTTAAAATTAGAATTTAAATGGTTTAGGATGTAATAAAAGGAAATTTTTATGAAATTGGTATTTCCAGTTTAAAATCATAATAAAGAAGTTAAATCCGGAATTTATGAAATTAATGGATTTTGAAATAAAATTTAGTAAGTAAGGGAGTTTATTTTAAAATGGAGTAAATTTTGGAAATCAATTTGAAAATTGATTAAGAGTTGAAACCGAGATCTTAAAAGGAAGCTGAGACTTTGAAACTTATAAACTGGGTTATAAAGAGAAGTAATATATCAGTGGATATTTGGAAAAATAATTTCAGGGTGGGAATTTATTAAACGAATGGGTAAATTTGTTTAAAAGTAAATAGTAATTTATTTTTAAAAGATGTAGAAGGGAAGCGTATTTCCCTGAATAGCCAAGTATATTTCAAACAAATTTAAGTATAAGTAAAAAGTTTTAAGTTGTTTAAAAAGTATATTTAGAAAACTTATTATTTCTAAATGTTTAAATTCTAAAGTAAGTATTTTTTTAATCTATTATAGCAGTAATTATTTAAAGGTGACTTGGTATTATGTTTTAAAAGTTAGAAATTCAGTTTTATATTGTACAAATTAGTTTTATTTTAAATATTCCTAAAGTATATATTTTGAATAAGTATTAAAGTAATTTTTAATTTAAACATTTTAAAGGATATTTTAGAATAAATTGTTTTAAATTATTTTAAAAATCTAAGGTTTTTTTGCTTGGTGTTTTCAGTGGAAATAAATATTTGGAAATTTTATTTCATGAGAAAAGTGTGGTTTGGAAACTGTTTTCAAAGGGTTGAAAATGGAAATGTACTTTGCGAAAGATATTTTGAGATTAATAAATAATTTGGATAATTATTTATTGTTTGATGGATATTTGTGAATGTTAATTGATAGTTAAATCACCGACCATCAATATTGGCCAATGCGTTGATCATTTCGAAGAGACCAGGATCGGGATTTATTTCTCGACAACCACTTCGATCCGGTTTGTACTTTTTCGTGGGAAAAACAAGTTCAGAGTCGATGAGGAGCAGTGAAGTGCAAGGGCTAGTCGCTACTAATCTTGAGGGTAATTCCAAAATGGATGTAGTAGGAGTAGTGCCTTTCGAACCCAGGACGGACTTGTGTGGATGAATGCTTTTCAGAACATCGTCAGGAGGACGATGAGTATTCTAAGAAATGTGTTCTAAAAGGGTAACGCTTAGCCTCAAGCCTCATCGATCGTGAATGACTGAAAATTAGGGGTTATGCAGCAAGGCTAAGTGGGTAGCACCCATTAGGGCAAGGTCATCCCTGTCTAGATGTCCTTTTTTATTTCGGCTTAGTGTCGCGGTTTGGGACGACCCGACTTTTTCTCCACCAAAAAGTCGTATCATCTTTAAGAAAGAAAGGGATAGAAAAGAAAAAAGAAAGAAGAGAAAGAAGAAACAACACAAGAATCTCAACAGCGGAACGAATAAATTATATTAATAACATAAGTGTTACATAGTATACATCAATTATCAGAGTTACACAGACAATACAACACATACTGGATAGTTATAACACCTGTCTAGTTATTACAACTCAATACACAATACAGAAAACACTCAAAGATTCCAACACAGCGGAAAAACTATATATCTATACGCAGAAGCCTACTGCTCCATTGCTCCTCCACAATTCGTCAAAGCTAACCTGAATCCCTTGGCTACTCATAAAAATTTGAGTACCCAAGAGTTTAAGAAAAACAGAAATAAACTCCGGGTCAGACATGGGCCTGGTGTGAGTAACAGGTTAAAGTTGCTTAACTTTTGAAAAACCTTTGAAAAGAAAGGTATCAGGTAAGACTTCCCACACATAAACATGGAAAAGTTTTTACCTTACGATAACCAAAACATTTGATAGGAAATCCAGTGATATTATAACAGGTCTAGGGTTTTCAAGCAAATAGAAAATAGCCGAAATTGTTGCATTTATTAAATTCTAGCTACTAGCCACAAAAGTGGGTAATACAATCAAAACGTTGGCACTTATTGGATTTTGGATTCCATACAATGGCAAGGCTACTGCGGTACCTCCTGTCACAGTACGTGGCCTAGATCACCGTACCGAGGAGTACGCCTGCTCCCCTGTAACACAAAGCCAGAACCAATCCTTACTGAACAGTTTTGAACAATACCACCCTGCAGTTGTGATCAGCAACCGCACCACTAAGACGATATAAAGGGACATCTAGATAGGAGTAAATCTCGTCCTACTTGGGCATGACCCACTTAGCTTTGCTGCACCTCCCCTGTTTTAGCTATTCTCGGTTGATGAGGATTGAGCTACGACTACCTTTATAGGACATATCACTTAGAATGCTCATCGTCCACCTGACGATGTTCTGAAAGCATTCAATCCATACAAGTTCGTCTCGGGTTCGAACGAAACGAAGGCATGTCTCGTTACACTCATTTTGGAATCACCCTCAGAGTTAACGACGATAACACTTGCATTCTGAATCTTCATCTTCATTTCAGATTCACGACCAAACGTTACTTTGGATCGATGTGGTTTTCGGATATCCAAATATGGAAACCCGATCCCGGTCTCATCGAAATCCAAAACGTGTCTTTTAAGGCCAAGTTGTTTTAGAGTTTAAAACAATTTCAATTCATTATCTATATACACACAGATAGATAATTCACATCACAATAGATAATCAACATTATCAACATCAACAGATAATCCATATCAGTATTCACAATGCAACCAATGCATCCATATCACATACATTTTCATCTCATAGCTGAGATTACAAACCATACAAGGCAACTAATACCAATCATCAAACATAAGCAATGATATAACGATCACAACATCTATAACTAATTGAAAATGAATTAAATTAATTGCTTAATCTCTAATTAATTTAAAATGAATTAAATTAATTACTCCATTATTATAATCCTGCCTAACTTAACCATTAATTGATTACAAATCAATTAAATAATCACCATCTCATTATTCAATTCAATTAATCTTTCCTGATTAACCATCTCTAATTACAATAAGTAATTAGCCTTTAAATTAATTACACAAGTTAATTATACTTAACTCTTTGCAAATAACTAACTTGTAATTACTTAATCAATTAATTAACTAAAGTTAATTACATTAATCCTTTATTAATTAATTACTTCATTTATTGATTATTCCTTAATTAATCAATTTTAAATTACATCATTAATTTTATTAATTAATGATTTCTAATTACATTTTAAATTAATCTCACTATTCAAAATTAATTACATTAAGCAATTAATCTGCAATTATACCACAAATATTAATCACCCTTGATTAATAACAACCAGTAATTAACTACCCTTAATTACTCATTCTATAAATTAATTACTCTTAATTAATTATCTCAATTAATCCCTTGATTAATTACAAAGTAATTTAATCTAAATTACTTCCATAAATAAATCTTTAATTACATCCTGTAATTCTCAGTTAATTACTTCCCTAAGTAATTACAATCCCATTAATTATATAAAGTAATTATTCATCAAATCAAAAAATGTTTAAATCAATTAAACTTAATTAATTAATCTAAACTAATCACATTAACACTATTAATTACATTAAGTAATTAATTCATTAATTACTTCCATTAAGTAATTAAACTTAAACAATTTCAAAATGATTATTATTAATTAATTAATCTAATTAATCACATTAATTAATTGTTAAATAATCTTAAGTTAATGACCTTCATTAACATTTCTTAATTACATTATCAAGAAATTAACTTAGATTTACCATTATTAATTACAAATTAATTAATATTTAATTACAATTTAATTAATCTCTAATTATTAATTAATTAAGTGTTAATTACAATCTTAATTAATCCTTAATTACTTGACTAATTAATTCTTAATTATTAACTAAATTTAATTAACAATTCCTAATTACAGATAACCTTAATTAATTAATCTTAAGACTTTAATTAATCCAATTAAAAATTCTTAATTATTTAATTTGTCATCCATATTATAAATTAATTAAATAATTAATTTTCCATCTTAATTATCTTAATAATTTAATGAATTCAATCATTAAATTTTATTTATCTTTAAGATAACATTTCTTACTTAATTAAGCATTTAAAAACAAATTGCTTTTAAATTTACTTTAAATTCCATTTAAACTTCATTTTAAAATTTGAGATTTTAACATGAATACAAATTTTAACTTAAACAAGATTTTAAAAACAAATTCAAAACCTTTATTTCATATGTTAAAAGAAACATCCACTTTATAAAATAAGTTTTAAAGAATTTAAATCCCAATTCAATTTAAATTCAAATCAATTTAAAACAAAACAAATTCAATTTAAAAATTTCCTTTTAATTTCAAAACCGAAATACAGTTTAAATCTTTAATTCCAAATTTAAACCTAAATCTTTAAAGCTTAGTTTACATTTTACATCATCAAATCATTAAACCTTTCCAAAGTAATTAAACAATTCAAAATTAAACTTATTTTATTTTAAAAACCGAACCTCAACACAATTTCCAGATTTAAAAAAAAAACTAGAAATTAAACTTACTTTAAATTTCCAATTTACAATTTTAAACTTCCAATTCAAATTCAATACACATACATGCTTTTACACTTATAAGTTTTAAAAATCAAATTTAAATTTAAAAACATAAATTATTTCAAATCTCAGACAATCTAATTTGAATTCATATTCAATTCCAGATTTTCAAAACTCAGTTTAAATTTGCTGTTTGCATTTAAACTTTACTTTAATTTTTACTTTTAAAAACAGAAAACAAATTTCTGTTTTAGTCAAAACCAAACTTAAATTTTTCTGAATTCAAATTCTTTCAAAAACCCAAAATTCAAACTATGTGAATTCATATTTAGATTCTGGTTTTAAATCCTAAGTTCAATTTTCCAGTTTATATTCAAACTCTACCTTAAATTTTAAAACAGAATCAGGTTTTCTGTTTTGCTTAAAAACCAACTTAAATTTTCAAAATTTAAATAATTTCAAAACGAAGATTTAAAATAATTGAATTCATATTTAAAATTCAGTTTTAAAACTTAGTTTAAATTTTAGTTTACATTTTAAAACCTTACTACTAATTTTAAAAACTGCATCAGGTTTCTGTTTTTTGAAAAACCTGAAACAATACAAACACTCGAGTCTCCCTATATTACATCGAGTAAACTCATCACCTACTTCGAGTTATAACTCGAATTCCCCCGATACCATCCCGAGGCACCAAAACCCTGTAACCAGTAACATCACCAACATATCCACCTATGTACTATGCACCTGTACATCACCTCCGGCCATCGCTGGCCAACCACACGACCTCCCCACAGTCGATACTCATCAACTCCGACCATCCAAACGTCATTCCAGTCATCACTTGCTCAAATACAAGATCGCGACCCAACATTACAAACCTGGAAACAAAACGAAACCCACAATCCCTAAAACTGTCAACGGCCTCGTCCACACGCTACCGGCCATGATTGATTCTGCAACTCCGGCGATGACTTCCTAAAACCACCATCTACCACTACCCAAAAAATAGTTGAACTCGATCAACTATGCATGCCGAACAGACCACTTCTTCCCTAACACAGAAAGCTAGGGTTCTAACCTTTAAATCCCAAACACAACATCAAAAATGAATTGCAACCCAAACTAAGAATTTTCTCAACACCCATGATCACTTCACCATCTCTAGGAACAGATTCAACTCAATCTAACACAAAAATCAACAATACAATCCCAAAATGTATAATACAATGAATTTAAAACTGCGCTTTGGTTTAAGCACTATAAATTGTAATATTAGATTTAAAATTCATGAATTTTCTTGATGTTTTTATTTATATACCTGAAACATAAATTCCTATAGTTTGAATTTTCACTTTATATAAATTTTTACTCTGTTAATTTACTTCCAGGTAATATAAGATTTTACTTAACTTATATAAAATTTAAAACTTACCTTATCTTATCATAAACAAGTTTCATTCAAAAATTTAAATCATAACAGCAAACAAGTCAAACGAAAAAAGAATTTTAGATTCAAACAGGAGTTTGGGATTTGAAGAACAGATATGCAACAGTTATCATCATGTACCCATAAATATATTCACATGTATATATATTCACAGCAGATTCATATATATTTTCATTTCTAATTTAAAAAGCATGGAAACAACTTTTACCTATTAAATTAATTTTAAAAATGAGATACTCACCTTTTTAATCATGCAGACAGAGCACAGATTTGAAAAATCCTTTAATCTTTTGAAACTTGCTTGAATGCCTTTAAGACCTGAGTTGTTAAATGCTTTTAAAATGCCTTAAATTTGCATGCAGTGGCCAGTTCCAGGTTTTTGAAGAAGAAATTGCATGTTGCAGATTGAAGAAAGAAATGCAGTCTTCCTTGCTTTATTTTCCTTATTTTTGAAAAATGCAGGCTTTAACTTTTGCATGCAGGTAGCTTGCTTGAAAATGGAATGCATATTTGCTTTTGGAAGAGGGGAATGTAGATTTTAAGATGAAAAGTTTGATTTTTGGAGAGATGGAAAAGGGTTATGCAGATTTGCATGTTTGTTTATGGGAATTGATATGCAATTTTGAATAGGAAATGAATTTCAGTTTTGCAGATTGTTTAGAGAAAAAAGATGGGTTTCAGCTAGAAGAGTTTTTCTTAGTTTAGGAATGAAATGTGGAAAGAAAAAAAAATGGAGAAATGTAAGAATTAATATATCTTATTTATGGTTTAATTAAAATCAAAGAAAAAATAAAATTAAAATAATGACACTTGTAAAAAAATGAACACTTGTAAACTTTCTTATGTGTTTAAATTACACATGTTAGATTAGGCTTTAAGATACTTACACTTGTTAATTTAAGTAATTAGTATTTTTAATTAAGTGTTAAAGAAAGTGTAAACATAGTTAATTAGTTTTTAATACTTAGTTATCTATATAGATAAATAATTTTTAAAAAATAAAACAAAGTATTATTATAAATAAAAACAATATAGAAATCAATTATTTGAAAATAATATTTTAAATCATTTAAAATAAATTTATAAAAAAGGTTGTAAATTATTTGTTATTTAAATGAATACTTGTTTCATATTTTAAATTGTATTTTAAATTCTCATATTTAATCTACCAATCATATTTATTTATCACTATTTTAAAAAGAATAAAACAAAGATTTTTATAACTTATTGTTAACATTCAAACTTAAGTCAAAATATAATTTAAACAAATAAAACATTTATCTTATATATTTAAAATCATATTTTTAGTTTATTAAACAGTTTTGAAAAGCTAAATCATTAAATAAAACATAACTTCCCAATTTCAAAATATTAAAATTAGAAAATATGCTACACTAATTAAATTTAAAACCAAACTTATCTTATTTAAAATATATATAAATATATATACATATAATAAATAGAAAACAGTTTATTAACTTATTAAAAGATAATTTCACAAATTAATTATTTATTAAAGTAAAATTATTAAATCAGTTCAAATTTATTAACAAAAATTATCAAATTAATTTAATTTTAGACATAGATTATTAAATTTATATTGTCCAAAATTCTGGGATATTACAATCCTTCCCCCTTAAAAGAATTTCGTCCCCGAAATTTAAAACAAAGGTAATTTAATAGTCTTATTTAAGATTTAATTTTAAAATACAGCATATGTTAATCATATGCTAACAACCATAACAACCAATTCACATAATCTAGACAAATCTAACTATCCAGAAAAATTCTGGATAGAACTTCCACGAGTTTCCCCGGTATAAATATCAGGATACTCGCTCTATAGAATTCAAACAATCAATACTACTAAGCTATAGAGCTCCTATTCATCTAGATCTACAACTCTAAACAAGATATCAGACTACAGACGAGTCTGACCCAACAATCAAACCTTCCAAACTTCTAGTTCCAAAACCAGAGATAGCTCATACACGTACTTCCTCAGAGATACATGAAACACACTGAATCCCAATTATCCAAACTGGCAATTCAACTCTGAAGTCCAAACACTTATCCTGCCAGAACACAGAAGAAACCCAAAACACCTCGGAGCTAGCTTCACAGACTTACCAAAACTTATAGCTCCTTGGATCGGAGTAAAACTTAACCAAAACCCAATCTCCGACTCCGGAATCCAAACTCCTCCGTCTCTTATCCATAAAAACTCTTCGGACGATCATGGGCTACCAATATTACTCCTGATCAGCTCAACTCTTGCTGATGCCTCTAGAAACAGACTGGATCAAAACAACCCAACACCATAATCTCCTCAAGATCAATCCCAAACCAGGAACACAAACTCTATTCAATAAACAACAGAAGACAGAACAAACTTCTCCTCATCCGGAAAGGACAAACAGAAACACTCTCAAACTGCTTCCGCTGCACAACTCTGATCCCAAGTAGAAGAAATTGCTGATGAAGAGCACGAGCACAAACTGGACAACACATCTCAGAAATATGATTCAACAGATCCGTGAAGAAAACTCAGAAATTCCTCCGAAACTTGAGTTGCTTTACCAACTCTATCTCTAGGAACCATCCTTCCATCTATTAACTGAACCACCGGTACCAAATCCTGGAATACTAGCCAATAAGAAAACTCAATCTCCAAATGCGGACAAATCTCTGACTTCCCTGAAGACATCCGAAAAAACTCCAACAACCCAAGAGAACACTCAACTATCGCAAGTCACTTTTGCGATCAACTCAGACTAATATCCAAAGAACTGTTCTCTCTCTCTACCAATCAGAACAGCTTATGCTGGCCTATCCAACTCACCAATGAAAAGGATCCACTCTGCTGCTTCCGAACTCCACCTTAGAAAAACTACTCAGCCAGAAGACTTCCTGCCAACACAGGGCACTCCGAGCTGCACTGCTAACACCAATGCCAAAGAATTCTCAATCTAAAGCTCTTCGAGAAACTAGGATCTCAAAGCAAACACAAACTCCCTGCTGGACTCAGCCACATCACCAAAACAGACACGCTTCCTTACTCTTGTTCCAAAGAAACATCTTCGGAAACATCCATAGTCATTGCGTCTCATCACGCAGCTACTACTTTCTGAGGTATCAAGATACCATCACTCACTTGCTTCTGCCCAACCGACAGATCAAAACTCAACTCACCAAACTCTGCACTTCAAAGATGAACTCCGAACCTTTAGAAGGTTTCCTTCAGAGATCGATGAAATCCATCATCACTGCAGAACTTACTCGAGATGGTATTCGGTCTACAGTCTCGACAAATACACTTCCAACCTCAACATACAAATTCCAACCAATGGTAGTTGTGTTACACACACCGCTACCTCATCTACCTTTATAACTTATATTGGAAAAACTCGAACAGGTAACCCAACATATAGGTAGAAATAATATATATATATATATATATTTTAAAAATACAAATACGCTCTCTCAAGATAGACATCGAGACTAGGTATTCGCTCAACCTAGTGCTCTGATACCAAATGAGATGACCCGACTTTTTCTCCACCAAAAAGTCGTATCATCTTTAAGAAAGAAAGGGATAGAAAAGAAAAAAGAAAGAAGAGAAAGAAGAAACAACACAAGAATCTCAACAGCGGAACGAATAAATTATATTAATAACATAAGTATTACATAGTATACATCAATTATCAGAGTTACACAGACAATACAACACATACTAGACAGTTATAAACACCTATCTAGTTATTACAACTCAATACACAATACAGAAAACACTCAGAGATACCAACACAGCGGAAAAACTGTATATCTATACGCAGAAGCCTCCTGCTCCATTGCTCCTCCATAATTCGTCAAAGCTAACCTGAATCCCTTGGCTACTCGTAAAAATTTGAGTACCCAAGAGTTTAATAAAAACATAAATAAACTCCGGATCAGACATAGGTCCGGTGTGAGTACAGGTTAAAGTTGCTTAACTTTTGAAAAACCTTTGAAAAGAAAGGTATCACGTAAGACTTCCCACACATAAACATGGAAAAGTTTTTACCGTACGCTAACCAAAACATTTAATAGGAAATCCAGTGATATTATAATAGGTCTAGGGTTTTCAAGTAAATAGAAAATAGCCGAAATTGTTACATTCATTAAATTCCATCTACTAACCACAAAAGCGGGTAATACAATCAAAACCGTTGGCACTTATTGGATTTTGGATTCCACACAATGGCAGGTCTATTGGGGTACCACCCGTCACAGTACGTGGCCTAGATCACCATACCGAGGAGTACGCCCGCTCCCCTGCAACACAAAGCCGGAACCATTCCTTACTGAATAGTTTCGAACAAGACCACCTCGTAGTTGTGATCAGCAACCGCACCACTGAGCTGAAATAAAGGAACATCTAGACAGGGGGTAAATCTCGTCCTACTTGGGCATGACCCACTTAGCCTTGCTGCACCTCCCCTGTTTTAGCCATTCCCGATTGATGATGCATGAGGCTACGATTACCTTTATAGGACATAGCACTTAGAATGCTCATCGTCTACCTGACGATGTTCTGAAATTATTCAATACATACAAGTTCACGGGTTCGAACGAAACCGAAGACATTGTCTCGTTACTTCTCATTTTGGAATCACCCTTAGAGTTAACGACGATAACCCTTGCACTCTGAATCTTCATCTACACTTCAGATTCATGACCTAACGTTACTTTGGATCGATGTGGTTTTCCGATATCCAAATATGGAAACCCGATCCCGGTCTCATCGAAATCCAAAACGTGTCTTTTAAGGCCAAGTTGTTTTATAGTTTAAAACAATTTCAATTCATTATCTATATACACACAGATAGATAATTCACATCACAATAGATAATCAACATTATCAACATCAACAGATAATCCATATCAGCATTCACAATGCAACCAACGCATCGATATCACATACATTTTCATCTCATAGCCGAGAATACAAACCATACAAGGAAACCAATACAAATCATCAAACATAAGCAATGATATAACGATCACAGCATCTATAATTAATTTAAAATGAATTAAATTAATTACTTAATCTCTAATTATTTAAAATGAATTAACTTAATTTCTCCATCATTATAATCCTGCCTAACTTAACCATTAATTGATTACAAATCAATTAAATAATCATCATCCCATTATTCAAATCAATTAATCTTCCCTGATTAACCATCTCTAATTACAATAAGTAATTATCCTTTAAATTAATTACACAAGTTAATTATACTTAACTCTTTGCAAATAATTAACTTGTAATTACTTAATCAATTAATTAACTAAAGTTAATTACATTAATCCTTTATTAATTAATTACTTCATTTATTGATTATTCCTTAATTAATCAATTTTAAATTACATCATTAATTTTATTAATTAATGATTTCTAATTACATTTTAAATTAATCTCACTATTCAAAATTAATTACATTAAGTAATTAATCTGCAATTATACCACAAATATTAATCACCCTTGATTAATAACAACTAGTAATTAACTACCCTTAATTACTCATTCCATAAATTAATTACTCTTAATTAATTATCTCAATTAATCGCTTGATTAATTACAAAGTAATTTAATATAAATTACTTCCATAAATAAATATCTTTAGTTACATCTAGTAATTCTCAATTAATTACTTCCCTAAGTAATTACAATCCCATTAATTACATAAAGTAATTATTCATCAAATCAACAAATATTTAATTAATTAAACTTAATTAATTAATCTAAACTAATCACATTAACAAATTAATTACATTAAGTAATTAATTCATTAATTACTTCCATTTAGTAATTAAACATAAACAATTTCAAAATGATTATTATTAATTAATTAATCACATTAATTAATTGTTAAATAATCTTAAGTTAATAACCTTCATTAACATTTCTTAATTACATTATTAAGAAATTAACTCAGATTTACCATTATTAATTACAAATTAATTAATATTTAATTACAACTTAATTAATCTCTAATTATTAATTAATTAAGTGTTAATTACAATCTTAATTAATCCTTAATTACTTGACTAATTAATTCTTAATTATTAGTTAAAATTTAATTAACAATTCCTAATTACAGATTAATTAACCTTAATTAATTAATCTTAAGACTTTAATTAATCCAATTAAAAATTCTTAATTATTTAATTAGTCATCCATATTATAAATTAATTAAATAATTAATTTTCCATCTTAATTATCTTAATAATTTAATGAATTCAATCATTAAATTTTATTTATCTTTAAGATAACATTTCTTACTTAATTAAGCATTTAAAAACCAATTGCTTTTAAATTTACTTTAAATTCCATTTAAACTTCATTTTAAAATTTGAGATTTTATCATGAATACAAATTTTAACTTAAACAAGATTTTAAAAACAAATTCAAAACCTTTATTTCATATGTTAAAAGAAACATCCACTTTATAAAATAAGTTTTAAAGAATTTAAATCCCAATTCAATTTAAATTCAAATCAATTTAAAACAAAACAAATTCAATTTAAAAATTTCCTTTTAATTTCAAAACTGAAATACAGTTTAAATCTTTAATTCCAAATTTAAACCTAAATCTTTAAAGCTTAGTTTACATTTTACAACATCAAATCATTTAACCTTTCCAAAGTAATTAAACAATTCAAACTTAAACTTATTTTATTTTAAAAACGGAAACTCAATACAATTTCCAGATTTAAAAAAAAAACTAGAAATTAAACTTACTTTAAATTTCCAATTTACAATTTTAAACTTCCAATTCAAATTCAATACACACATATGCTTTTACACTTATAAGTTTTAAAAATCAAATTTAAATTTAAAAACATAAATTATTTCAAATCTCAGACAATCTAATTTGAATTCATATTCAATTCCAGATTTTCAAAACTCAGTTTAAATTTGCTGTTTGCATTTAAACTTTACTTTAATTTTAAAAACAGAAAACAAATTTCTGTTTCTAGTTAAAACCAAACTTAAATTTTTATGAATTCAAATTATTTCAAAAACCCAAAATTCAAACTATGTGAATTCATATTTAGATTCTGGTTTTAAATCCTAAGTTCAATTTTCCAGTTTATATTCAAACTCTACCTTAAATTTTAAAACAGAATTAGGTTTTCTGTTTTGCTTAAAAACCAACTTAAATTTTCAAAATTTAAATAATTTCAAAACGAAGATTTAAAATAATTGAATTCATATTTAAAATTCAGTTTTAAAACTTATATTAAATTTTAGTTTACATTTTAAAACTTTACTACTAATTTTAAAAACTGCATCAGGTTTCTGTTTTTTGAAAAACCTGAAACAATACAAACACTCGAGTTTCCCTATATTACATCGAGTAAACTCATCACCTACTTCGAGTTATAACTCAAATTCCCCCGAGACCATCCCGAGGCACCAAAACCCTATAACCAATAACATCACCAACATATCCACCTATGTACTGTGCACCTGTACATCACCTCCAGCCATCGCTGGCCAACCACACGACCTTCCTACAGTCGATACTCATCAACTCCGACCATCCAAACGTCATTCCAGTCATCACTTGCTCAAATACAAGATCGCAACCCAACATTACAAACCTAGAGACAAAACAAAACCCGCAATCCCCAAACCTGTCAACGGCCTCGTCCACGCGCCACCGGCCCTGGTTGATTCTGCAACTCCGACGATGACTTCCTCAAACCACCATCTACCACTACCTAAAAAACAGTTGAACTCGATCAACTATGCATGCCGAACAGACCACTTCTTCCCTAACCTAGAAAGCTAGGGTTCTAACCTTTAAATCCCAAACACAACATCAAAAATGAATTGCAACCCAAACTAAGAATTTTCTCAACACCGCTGATCACTTCACCATCTCTAGGAACAGATTCAACTCAATCTAACACAAAAATCAACAGTGCAATCCCAAAATGTATAATACAATGAATTTAAAACTGAACTTTGGTTTAAGCACTATAAATTGTAATATTAGATTTAAAATTCATGAATTTGCTTGATGTTTTTATTTATAAACGTGAAACATAAATTCTATAGTTTGAATTTTCACTTTATATAAATTTTTACTCTGTTAATTTACTTCCAGGTAATATAAAATTTTATTTAACTTATATAAAATTTAAAACCTACCTTATCTTATAATAAACAAGTTTCATTCAAAAATTTAAATCATAACAACAAACAAGTCAAAGAAAAAAAGAATTTTAGAATCAAACAGGAGTTTGGGATTTGAAGAATAGATATGCAACAGTTATCATTATGTACACATAAATATATTCACATGTATATATATTCACAGCAAATTCATATATATTTTCATTTCTAATTTAAAGGCATGGAAACAACTTTTACCTATTAAATTAATTTTAAAACGAGTTACTCACCTTTTTAATTATACAAACAGAGCGCAGATTTGAAAAATCCTTTAATCTTTTGAAACTTGCTTGAATGCCTTTAAGACCTGAGTTGTTAAATGCTTTTAAAATGCCTTAAATTTTCATGCAGTGGCCATTTCCAGGTTTTTGAAGAAGAAAGTGCAGGTTGCAGATTGAAGAAAGAAATGCAGACTTCCATGCTTTATTTTCTAGATTTTTGAAAAATGCAGGCTTTAATTTTTGCATGCAGGTAGCTTGCTTGAAAATGGAATGCATATTTGCTTTTGGAAGAGGGGAATGCAGATTTTAGGATGAAAAGTTTGTTTTTTGGGGAGATGGAAAAGGGTTATGCAGATTTGCATATTTGTTTATGGGAATTAATATGCAATTTTGAATAGGAAATGAATTTCAGTTTTGCAGATTGTTTCGAGAAAAAAGATGGGTTTCAGCTGGAAGAAATTTTCTTAGTTTAGGAATGAAATGAGGAAAGAAAAAGAAATGGAGAAATGCAAGAATTTATATATCTTATTTATGATTTAATTAAAATCAAAGAAAAAATAAAATTAAAATAATGACACTTGTAAAAAAAATGAACACTTGTAAACTTTCTTATGTGTTTAGATTACACATGTTAGATTAGGCTTTAAGATACTTACACTTGTTAATTTAAGTAATTAGTATTTTTAATTAAGTGTTAAAGAAAGTTTAAACATAGTTAATTAGTTTTTAATACTTAGTTATGTATATAGATAAATAATTTTTAAAGAATAAAACAAAGTACTATTATAAATAAAAACAATATACAAATCAATTATTTGAAAATAATATTTTAAATCATTTAAAATAAATTTATAAAAAAGGTTGTAAATTATTTGTTATTTTAATGAATACATTTTCATATTTTAAATTGTATTTTAAATTCCCATATTTAATCAACCAATCATATTTATTTATCACTATTTTAAAAAGAATAAAACAAACATTTTTATAACTTATTGTTAACATTCAAACTTAAGTCAAAATGTAATTTAAACAAATAAAACATTTATCTTATATATTTAAAATCATATTTTTAGTTTATTAAACAGTTTTGGAAAGCTAAATCATTTAATAAAACATAATTTCCCAATTTCAAAATATTAAAATTAGAAAATATGCTACACTAATTAAATTTAAAACCAAACTTATCTTATTTAAAATATATATAAATATATATACATATAATAAATAGAAAACAATTTATTAACTTATTAAAAGATAATTTCACAAATTAATTATTTATTAAAGTAAAATTATTAAATTAATTCAAATTTATTAACAAAAATTATCAAATTAATTTAATTTTAGACATAGATTATTAAATTTATATTGTCCATAATTTCGAGATATTACAGGTTGCTAATCCCAACCGTGGGGTGATCTTACTCGGGATTATCCAGTAAAGGGTAGTCTCGGTCTTGTGTTGCAGGGGATTACGAGTAATCATTAGTACGGTGATCTGGGCTACGTACTATGGCAGGTGGTACCCCAGTGCCTGGTCCTTAGTTGGAAATCCATTCTCCCTACACGCCTGTATGGTTTTGATTATGCCCAACTATTGCGCTGAAACGTGAGATGCAAGCCTTTCTTCTAGATTCTATTTTACTTTCTAAAGACACTATGATAATACCAGACGGATTTGATAAAAAGTGTTTTGGCTATCGTAAGTTAAAAACCCAAATGTTTATATGTGGCGTGATCTTACGAGATGCTTTTGATTTCAAAGGATTTTGAAACTTTAATAATCAATTTGGGTGTATTTTTCTCACGTTGGTATTCCAGACTGACTCGGGTGTTATTCCATCATAATGCTCGGGTCATACCGAGTATTATAGATTATAGGAAAGGATGTTGTGGAGCTCAGGCGAGGAGCTGGAGTCCGAGACATATTATCGTATTTGTTTATATCCACTGCTGTGATTGTTTGAAATTGTCAGGCTGATAATCGTTGTTTGTTTGAGATATACTCTAATGATATATTGTATAAAACAGATATAGTGTTCATTTTGTGTAAAGATCTGATATTATGTATTATATTTTGTTCCACTGTGATTGTGAGATTATATTATTGCTTAGTTCTTTCTTTCTTCTATCTTCTTTCTTTTCCCTCAACAATATGTATTTTCCGACACTCGAGCGTCAGCATATTATTCTGTGGTGTATTTTGTGTCGATTTTTGAGGATCGAGAAGGGCGGGTCGTCACATGTGGTATCAGAGCTTAGATTAGCGATAACCTTGGCTTTGGTGGGGAAATTACTCATTAAACAGAGTCAATAGTACTCTATAATGAGTTGAGTGTATTAACATCTATGAGCGCATACTTGTTAGTGAATATAAAAACTTTTTTTATACTATGTTGACTTATCGGTTGAGTGTTTATGAATTCTGGTTGGTACAGGAAGTACAACCGTATCGATAGGGGTTTCTAAACTCTTAAACAAGATAAACTGACATAGTATTGTTTTTAAAGCGGGTAAATGAAATAATTTACCTAAAATTATATTTTGATATAAAAGGAATAAATTTCTGAAATTATTATATATATATTGGAATGTTTGGTTGTTAATATTATAATCAAATATAAGAATCCAAAATTTGAAATGGTTATAGCCAAATACGATTCTGTAAGTATGATTTATCCAAAAGAAGAATAACTAAAATTTGATTTAGACCAGAATTTAAAAATCCCGAAAATTTTGAAAAGCGTTTAAAGTTTATTTAGACAAAGGTTTGGCAATCTTGGAAATAGTGGACACGTTTTCCAAAAATTGAAGGAAATAATAGAGTATTATTTTGGGAAATATTTTTGAACGGAAATTGTTTTGAAAGAAATTTATGGAAGTAAGGAAGCACTGAACTCACTTCAGTAGCTGGAAAATAATCCTGATGATGATGACCACATCATCAGAATTCATTTTCGAGTTTCTAAAGTGATGGATTGCTACCGTGGTGATTAGTTATGATATTTGTTTGGATTTGTTGGGTATACAAGTGGTTTAGAAATTTCAAAAGGGAAATTTGTTTTGGTAAAACCAAGTGTTTTGGAATTCGAAGATTTGATTTGATATACCAAGTGGGTATATGTTATTTATGATTTCAAAATAGTTTTGAAATAAAACCAGGTAATTGAATTCTGGGAACTCTATTTAAATAAAGCAAAAAAAGTTAAGATAAAGCAACTATTGAACTTATTAAGGGAAGAAATTTGAATAAGAAAGGGAGAAATGAAAATTTTAATCCTGGAATTAAAATTTAACTTGAGTAAATGGAAGTGAATAAAATATATTTGCATTTAACTCAGGATAAGTTAAATATAAAATAAAATTGAAATTGAATTAAATTGAATATAAAATTGAAATGTACAAGATTATAATTGTGTAATGAAATTTTATACCCTTAAGCTATTAAGTGATATATATATATATATATATATATATATATATATATAAAATTTGGAATTGTGATTATAAGATGAAGATGGACTCGAATGAGCAATGTAAGCTTTTAAATAAATAAGTTGGTGAACTTAAGAATAGGAAATGAAAGTTGTAAAACCAAAATAAAATGATTGGTTTTTATGGGAAATTCGAAACTTGACCCTAAATAACATATAAATTGGAATAAGGTGAAGGAAAATAAAATGTGAATGGATTTAGGTTAGTAAATAATTTTGTACTTATATATAGAGAAATAGAATAATTTATTGAATTTGAATTGAATTAAAATCAAAACTCAGTTGTGTTATAAACAATCTTGAATAAAATTAAATTCTTACTTAAAATAGTAAAGGAAATTGTATGAATTTAAGTTGGCTAAATAAAATTTGGTTGAACTTGAATTAGAATCGGAAAAGAATTGAATTGAAAGAAAATTTAATTTAGTTTAAATGATATTGAGTGAAGTAAATGCTCACTCAACTAAATCCAAAGGAATTGTTTGAGGATGAATTTAGTGCAAGCTACATTAAATGGAAATTGTATTGGAATGAATAAATTTTTTGGTAGCTTGTTAAAAAATTTAAAAAGCAAAATAAAACCCAGTTCTAGTTTAGAATAATTGGAATGGTTATGCTATTAATAAATTCAGAAATGAATTGAGAAGGTGAATAAATTTAAAATGGATTGAGTAAGTAAATAAATTGAATTAAAATTTGTAATGGATTGGAATTTGATTGAATAAGAATCAGATAAAAATTGAAATAACTTAAGCAAATTGAAAAATGATTGTGGTCGAGCTTTATAAGGGGTCTTGAATGAAATTTTGTTAAGATAATAAAATTTTAGTGCAAGAGAAAGAATTTTAATTTCTTATCGTGGTGAAATAAGAATGTATGAGTTGTAAATAATCCAGAATGGAATAATATTAATATAAACTTAAGTTGGATGATGAATTTGAAGTGAGAATAGGGATTTAATTTAATAATTGTGATGAAGTAAAAATTGTTTGGGTTATGAATAATTCCGAATGAAATAAAATTGATATAGATTGAGATGGAATTAATTTTAAATGCTTATAAGCTTAAGTGATGGTTACTTGCATGGATAATTTCAACATTTGCATGGAAATTGGTTGTTTTTTGTAAACGGAATTTAATTGATTTAAAGAAGCAAATTAAGCTGGTTTTTGAATCAATTGGATTAAGTGAAATCTAATTAAGTGGTTTTGTAAATAAATGCAAGCAAATCATAAAAGAAATGCAAGTATATCAAATTTAAAATAAAAATTTGATTGTGAATCAATTTGGAATTGAATTTGAAGTAAATTGATGTAAGTAAAGCATAGGTTAATCATATTAAAGAGAGAATGAATTGGTTGTAGTAAATATGAATTGTAAAAAGTAAACTTGATTGTAAATCATTCGAGTGGAATAAAGTGAAGTTTAGATTTGTTAGGAAAATTAAATGGTGTTGAAAACTTGTGATTGCTATAAAGAAGGTACTTGTAGGATTATGAAATTTGTTGTTGGGCTATGTAATTGTTGTGTTTAGCTAAGATAAATGTATGGAAGGTTATTAAAAATCTTATATTGTTGAAAACTGATATGTATGTTTGAGTAAGTACAGGTACGGAAGGCAATCGATAGAGTTGGAGCGCGTAAATGCATAATATAGTAGCCGCTTGCTTAAAAAATGCCAATCAAAGGTACGCGTACGCAGTAAAATTTGAAAAATGATATATATATATATATTGTGGTATATTTTGTTTTCCGACCGTGTGGGTCTATGTATATATATTTATATCTATTTTGATATTGTGAAACGCTCTCCGTACAAAGGAGACGCTGTCAAAATTTTTCTAAAATTTTGGGAGATAGATTTTTTTTGAGGATTTTGAAAATATTGAGTTAACAAGAAAAGGTCGATTTTTGAAATGATGTTGAAACATAAGCTCTTGAGTTAAAAATGAAGCAAACGGTTTTGGAATTGAGCTAAAAGTTTTGGGTGAGGTGAATGTAAGTTTTTAACTAAGTAAGTATGGGTAAGTAAATGAGTTAGAAGCATTTTTCATAACTTAGCAAATTTCGAGGACGAAATTTTTATAAGGGGGGAGGAATGTAACGACCTAGAATTTTGGTCGTTAGATTTTGAACATTTAATTCATTTTAAATGTTAAAAGTGGATTTTGAATTTATTTTGAAATAAGAATTTTGTTAAACCAATAGAATTTAGTTATAATTTTCAGTATGGAAATTAAATTGAAATTTGAATAATAATAATTAAATATTTGGAATTGGGATAATTAGTGAATCTTGATGTAAATGGTTAGGAAATTGGTTTCTAATATTTATTTTAAGTCTAGTTTGATTTGAGTTTTAATACTGGACTTTTGGATGGAATCCAAAATTGATAAGTCAAATTTGGAATTTTTATATTAATTTAATAATAAAATTTAATAATATGATAATGCAAATAATCAAATTATGATTCGGAATGAATCAAAATGATTTCTAATGTGAATATAAATTCTATTTGATTTATAATTAAGTTAGTAAAATTTTTAAAGTGAAAATTTAAGTGATTTCGACGATTTTGGAAATCGCTCGAATTAATCGACGAGTTAAAATAGCCTTCTGTGACACAGTCTCGGAATTCGACGAAACCAGTTCCATTGGATCCGTAATAGTTAGTTATTATAGGATTTCAATTTTCGTAGCATTTGGAGTTACCGTTTGTCCGTACGGGTGAGAAACGCGTTGAAATTAAAATTGAAAACTTAGTATTTAAAATCGATTCAAAAAGTTATCTTCCACAAATGATTGAATTGGGCTCCAAAACACGTTCCATTGAGTTCAGAGTACGGGTAAAACCTTATAAACGCCCGGCGGCACGTGTGATTTGGAGTTTGTTTGTTTAGGCTTGTTATTGGGAATATATATTAATAAAATAAGATAAATAAACGTTTATATACTCAACTTTTAGGGCCGAAGCCCTATTCCTTTCTTAGCCGCCATGAAGTTATTCTATGGCCGAAAACCACCGTATCATCTTCCTCATTTCCTCTCGATCTATGTTGTTTTATCGAAAATTTCCAACTAGAGAAACGAAGAGGACCTCTAGATCTACGCATCTAATGGTGGATCTTGCTCGATGTTGTCGTTTGGGGGTGTATTTTGATGCTGTTCGCCATGCGTTCGTGCGCGTTCTTCGATGAACAGGATGCGCCGAGCTCCGTGATGCTCTGGCCAATGGGGAAGTTCAAGATGCCCTTCGATTTGGTAGTATTCGATCGTAGTATAGTGTGGCGGAGAGGTCGCGGTATTCGAATATTTTGGGGCGGCAATGGGTTGCGTTGAAACCCTAAAAGCTCGAACGAGAAGAAGCTGTATGCGGCCTTGTTTTCGTGGTAAGCAACGAAAGGCTGATGTTAATTAAAATAAAAAAATAAATTTGTTTTAAAACTATATTCAAATGTCATAATCCTATAACTTTTGCATACGTTATCAGATTCCGACGAATTTGGTAGCGTCGGAATCGTAGTGACGAGCATCCCGCTGTGGTGCATATGTAACAACCCTATATTTTGACTATATATTTAAATTTTACTTTATTTCATTTTAAAATTATTTTAAATTTGTTTTATTTGTGTGATATCATTTCTAAACATTTTTAAAATGATAATATAATTTTTCCAAAATTTACTGTATTTATTTCCTATTTTTAAAGGCTGTTTTCTAATTTTCTGCCATTTTCTTCATTTTAAATTTCTTTATTTTATTTTAAATTTGTTTTATTTGTGAAAATTCATCTCTAAATATTTTTAAAATAATAATAGAATTTTTCCAAAAATTACTGTGTTGATTTCCTATTTTTAAGGGCTGTTTTCCCATTTTCTATTATTTTCTGCATTAAAATTTTATATTTAAATTAAATTTTAAATATTAATTTTGTGAATATATTTGTATTTTATGTTATTATTTATGTTTAAAATATACTTTACAAGCTTATATGAATTTTCTAAAAATTATTTTATTTAACTTCAAATTTTGCTAGTCTAGTTCACTGTTTTAACTATTTTCCTTAATTTTACTTTACATAATTGATAAATATTATATATATTTGTATATTGGTTAAAAATTTCGAAATCTTATCTGATATTATTATTATTTCAGCTACATAAATTTATATAAATAATAAAAGGTAAATTGAAAGGGTTTGTGACCTTTTGTTTCCTATGGCTTTTGATTTTCCCACCTTTTCACATTTTAACGTTTCTTTTCACTCAAATGGCCATATCTCTTCATTCTTTCAGCTGCCACCCTCATTTCTCATTCACGTACTTCATTTTTTCTCTCTTTTCCTCAAAAATTTCGGCCATAGCTTTTGAAGAAAGTTTGGTAAACTTTATTTCCTTTTTCCATTTGTTTATGCTTGAATTCATGGTTTTTGCACTTGTTCTTCTTCATCATAGGTTCGGCCTTGCTCCTCCACCACCATAGCCGCCTCCACCATCACCACATCAGGTCACCATCTCCTCCAGCCCACTGACCAAGCCATGCCGTGGTCATCTATGACTAGATCCACCAAAGTTTATGCAAACACTCCACTTGTTCAGCCTAGCCGAACCATTTATGCTCATACCCTTCATTTTTCACATAAACCACCTCCTTGGCCGCCACCACCAGTCCCTCCACCACCTTTGGCCGACACTCCAGACCCCACTTGACCTTCACCTTGTAGGGGCCGAGCCCAATGGTCCTTTGGTTGAGCCATGGTTGCACAAAAGCCACTTATTCGCCTTAAACCCTTTGTATTCACACCTTGTAACTTCCACCACTTCACCACACCCTTAGCCGCCCTTTGCACCACCTTCTCCAGCTCATACCTGAACCAAAACCACCGCCACACCATCTCCTAGCCTCCAGCAGGTCTGGCCATGCCATTTGTAGCCTTGCCCGATGCTTGAAATTGCACAAAAATCCACTTGTTTGCCTTGTACTTGTATTTTCATACATAGCAACTTCCATACCTTCACTACCCTTGCTAGGCCGACCATATATGACCCATACCTGACCATATACACCCCATGGCAGTACCTTATCACCCTATAGGCTGAGCATAGTGATGGTGGAAGCAAGTGCAAGTGTTTGATTAATTGTTGTTCCTTAATTTCTAGCATCGTTTATCGTATTTTTGGGCTAAAACCTTATAATTGTTATATTGTTTGTTTGATTTGTATTCAAAGGAATTAATCCTTGGCTCCTCCATTTTGTATCTATATCGTGCTTTTGTGCTTGTGTAGATCCCGTTGTGCAATTCGTCGTTGTGTCATCAGCTCAAAACAGTGAGTAAATCTCACCAGACTAATATGTACTTATATAGTGATAAACCGACATCACCTGAATCTGTAAATGCATATCATCCTGTTATAACTGATATATTATATTCATATGAAGTTCACACCTATATTTACACTTGTTATACCATATGTTACTGTTATTTCATGCTTTCTGTTATTTTCATCAGTTTATCACACTGCAAGTTCCCTGTAGACTAGAATCACTATGGGTTGAAATGATACATACCCGAACGGAATTTAGAATAGGAGAAAATCGTTATGGGCTGAAATGATAGGCCTGAATGATTTTCAATTATTTTCTTTTACTTGGGATTGCGGGTTTGAAATGATCAAACCCGGTTTTCTTTGTAAATTACGGGTTGAAATGATATATTACCCATATCACTTCATCTAGGCTAGAAAATGAAATACACCCGTTGTTAAAATATGTTTTTCTAAAATTTTTTAAATTATTTTAGAAATGTAAATATTATAATATTTTGATTTAAATTTGATTAGAAATGATTTTTGTAAAGCATTATTGATTTTCTGAAAATTTATAAGTGAAATAAATAAATGGTAAAGTTAGAAAATCTGAAATGTAAGTTATTTTGGAAACTAGAATTTGGTGATAAATGGAATTTAAATTAAATATGAAAATATGATAAATTTATGATATTTTGAATTAAATGAATTTAAAATGATTTTATAATATATCAATGATTTTTGAATAAATTTAAAATGTGAAATGAATGAATATTTAGGTTGAAATTTGGAAATATAACTAAAATTGAAAATTTGTGAATTTGGCTTAAAGGTGAATTTTAAGTTAAGTAAATAAAAATGAAATTAAGTTATATTTGAAAATTTTAAACTTAAATGTTAAGTTAAATTTGATATAATGAATTTAAAATTTAATGTTGGAATTTAATAAGTGAATTATTATTAAATTTTGATTTTTGAATGGAGATTTAACTTTATAAAATCATGAATATAAGGGTATTTGAATGACTGTTTTAAAAGTGAAATTATATGATTTTCTAAGCTAAAAATGATTTAAATAAAAATATGATTGTTTGTGAAATTATATTGAATACTTGAAGTTAATTAACTGCATTTTTGAAATGCTATTAATTCTAATGTAAATGATAATACAGCATTTGTAAATGCTGTAGTTGATAATAATGAACCGAATGGCTAAGTTTAATTAAAGGTTATTATAGCATTTTGTAAATGCTATAATTGTTGAATTTAACTAATTTTTATTTGAAACTAATGTAACCCTATTACAGCATTTTTAAATGCTATCTTTTGTTAAATTGAACTGTTTTGAATGTAACTTTCCGTAGCAATTTCTAAATGCTGCGAAAGTTGAATTTTCATCTGTTTTAATAAATTAAGTTGATAAATGAATTTTGAAAGACTAAAATTTTGTAAATTTAATAATTTAATTATTAAATATAATAACTTCATTTTTATGATTTAAAATGAAGTAATTTGTTTTGAAATATAAACTATTTTGAAATGTGTTTTGTAGTGGTATTTAAATTAAAAAAAAATGAATGTGGTTTGGAAGATATGATATTTTGAATGATATTGAATTTTGAAATGATATTTGATTTTGAAGTATAAAATACCATTTTGAAATTTTAATCACGGGATGTATTTAATTTATAGTTTAACTGATTCTTAAAGGATGGGCGATCCCAAGCATCCTTTAAGTTATTGTGCATTTCTACTACAGTTCACTTGAGTTGGTTTACATTATATAAGTATATATTGTCCTGACTCGAGTGTTTTGTGTTTTACTTTACGCTCGTGTCAGCCTGAGTATTTGCAGCTTAGCTTTGGATTTCTTTCTGGAGCTAGGAATTGCTGGAGATTCCGCTTGTCTAGTTATCTATCCCTTTAGTTTCAGTTGTTCTATTTCAGCTTTGGTATTGATAAACTGCTATGTAATTGAGATTTCTATTGTATATGTTTTTCGGACTGATATTATGTATTATGTTTTGAGAGTTTGTTATAGTAGCTTCATGAACTACTACGGTATTTTAATTTCCGCTGCGAGTTATTCTGATATTTCTATGTCTGTGATTCTGTGATTGTATTTCATTTGCTCCAAATTTATTTACAACGCGGTATTTTGAGCAATTCAAGTCCGACATGTGCGGATACGAATGGCTGAAAAATATCGGGTTGTTACAGTTGGTTTCAGAGCTTTGGTTTTAGGCAAACCTTAGCCTGCGGAGCAAAAACTCATTAGAGATACAGTAGAAATACGCTAGAATGAGTGAAATCAATCTCAGAATCCTTTCTTTGTGAGAGAACGTATTTTTCGAAGTATAAAATGATTTTTAAAAGATTTTTCAAAGATTATTTTGGTATAAAAATGTTCTTATTTCGAAATCAAGATTTTCTAAACTTCATCTCTTCGTTATCCACCTTGTTAGAAATCTTTTGGTTATGATTCTTATCGACTAGGATTCCTTGAACTTTGGAACACTCCCACTTGTTCTGGAATCCAGTCTTGTTTTCCCCATTTTTCCTTTTAATTTTGGAGCATTCGTAACTCTACTTTGGAATGACCTCTCTAAAGAGCGATTATTCCGTAAATCTTTGAATGATTTGTAAAGGGGTGAAACTCCTTTACAATTGGCATTGATTCACTGAAGATTTCTGTATCCTCGGATGTCGATGCTATCTATCTCCTGCTCTACCCGGATTCTATCTCTAGCGATCGAAGGTCGATTTGCCTTAGATTTCCGTATTGATTATATTCCTAAAGTCTCGGTTGACCGGTTAAGTTCGCCCGCGATTTATATAGGCTTATCTATCCTCTATTTGGTAATTAAATTATCTCATCTTCGTTTGAGTTTATCTTCGAACTAGAATTCTATTTGATTAGAGTCCCTCTAATTTTGAATCTTTGTTTGTTGAAATCCTTCCCTGAATCATCCTTTGGAAATTTGTATTTGGTGGTTTTTTGAAATTGTGCATACATCGAAATTATTAAGGATGGCCATATTTTTATATATAAAAGTGAAATGTTTTCGATAAGGATTATATACCTTTCAAAAATGAAAATTTGAAATTTCGAAAGAATTTGAAATTTTGAAAATTTTATAAGAACTTGATTTATACAAAAATGATTTATAACTGAAGGGTTTTGAATTTGAATTTCGAGGAATCGAATTCCGGTATTTTGAAATCGGTTTTAAGATTTTGGAAAATATATATAGTAATATGATTTAAAGATATATATATATTTCAAATAAGAAAATTTTCAAATGTATTCGAATGAATTTCAATGATTTCGAAGGAATTTCAAAGAATTTTTTCAAAGTTAATTGAAGTCCAGAACTCACTTATGTCGCTGGAAAATAATTTCGGTGATGAATGCATGCATCATCGACATTGATTTTCGAGTTTCTGAGTGAGAGAGAGGCCACTCTAGTAGCTTTGCTCTGCGAGTGATTTTGTGAAACCAATTTTGATTTCAGATTTCGAAGTATGGTTTGATATTCGAAAGATAGATCCGTATATATATATATATACTTGAAAAGATTTAAAGTAAGCCGATGTTCAGTTCTCGAGTTTCAGATTTTGAAACCTAACTTTTGAAATTGATTTACTGATTTAGTGTTGATTTTCAACTCTTGGATTGAAAATATGACTTCTTCGACTATTTTAAGATTCGAGCACTTCCAAATCAAGGTTAATTTTTCAAAGATAAATTTTTTGAAAGGTATAAGGTATTTGATAAAGAATATAAGTTTAGTTTGTATGTTTCAAGTATGAAATAATATGGTTTTTTATAAGTTGAAACTGTTTTGTTAAGTAAATAAATAAGACTATTTTGAATTATACTAATATGAAATTTAGTTTTGAAATGTTTTGGATAAAAATTAGTCTTCAAATGTTGAGAAAATTTTGGTTTTAAATGTTTTAACTTAGTAACATCTTTATAAAACTATTTATTTAACAAGTTGGAAAAGATACATAAGTTGTACGTACGTTGTTTTATTCGCATAATTAATTTGATCCAAGTTTGAGTACACAAGTTCGAGGTGAATTACACCATTTCGTGTTAGGATTTTTCATTTGATTATTGATGGGCAATATTTGATATGGATCTTGGGCTTGATTCTAGAATTCTCTATCATAGTATATGGCTATGCAAGGAGACTGATGGCTTCTAGTCGAGAAACCATATCGAAGTCCGCATTAGGGAAGTCGAATGGACAATACTAGTTCGAAAGCGAACTTGTGTGATCAAGCGAGCGATCGATTGTAATGTTGTGAAATAATGACATATGTAAGTAATAATGAAGTAAAATTTGAGATATATGAAATTATGAAATTTAGTTTTGAAATATGGTATATTTAAGTCTTGAAACATATTTAAGATTTAATAGTTTATTATGTAAATCAAATCTATATTTGAAATTTGATAATATTTGAAATGGTTTTGTTGGAAAAATAAATTGAATTGAAACTGATGGTTTGAATTGAATTAAAATTGGAAATTTTATATTTGGGTTTAATTGAATAAATTTGTGAAATGTAAAGAATTAAAGGTATGTTTTATGATTTCAAATGTATGATTTCAAAGGGTTATGATTTTCAAAGTGTAAAGATTTCAAGTATTTTGGTTTCGAAAGATTTACAACTTTGAAAGTATTATGATTTTTTGATAATGAATATATATTTGAAATAGAGATGAATTTGTTTGGCATAAATGTTGTTGATTCGGAACTTTGGATTATCTTCTAAATCTTTGGCTTTAAGAAAATTTAAAACTGAATGTATGTATAGCTTGAAAGAAATGATTTGGTGACATCATATATGATTTTAAAATTTATTGATGTCGAAATGGTTTGAAATTTAGAACCTTGTTTTATTAAATACTTGATTTGGGAGCTATCGAACTTATATAAAAATGATTTGTATAAGTAAACTGTTGAATTGGAATTGTTGATTTGAAAGGGTACCCAATTTTGAAAAATGAAATCTTATATAATCGAAATTTATATAAGTGTGATTTGATATACTATTATTTTGAAAAGTATTTGATTTGAAATGAAATCTTATATAAAATGGACTTTATATAAGTATGATATTTGAAAGTAATTTTGAAGGGTACTATATGATACATATTTTCGAAGTAAAGATATGGAAAGTGCCTTCTGCTTGATATCCGCTTTGTGGCCACACTGTGGATTCATTCTATCGATATTATTCTCTCTCTTTGATTTGGGTTTTTCGGATATGATACTCGAGTGTCCATCGAATTCAACGGCGATCCCCGTGGTCTTATGATCGCGACTACATAGCGCAACTGCCTGGCTGAGTCTTGCCTAGGGGTACGGATTGTTTCCTGGGGGATCCAGGCGTAACCATTGTGTATCCTGCAATCTGTGTAGGTCGCGAAGAGTAGCGCAAGTGCCTGGCTGAGTCTTGCCTGGGGGTACAGATTGTTTCCTGGGGAATCCAGGCGTAACCATTGTGTATCCTACATTCTACTCGTCATCATGGCGTAACTCGCAGGGCTGAGAAAGCTTACGGATACGGATTGTTTCCTGAGGGATCCAGGCGTAACCATCGTGTATCTGCGATCCATGGTTAGACAACTGTTTCGGTTTGGTTGATTTGTTTGGATTGTACTTTCCATATCTGTTTTAAAAGTGTTTTCATTATTTTCACTAGGTGTTGAAACAAGTCTACCAAGTACCTGGAGAATTCTAGCTTTGCGCCTGATCAACGCATAGCCAGAGTCTGTAGGAACGAAAGTAAACTTGTTAAGACATCGAGTTATAAAAGTATTTTGATAAAGTATTATATAAAGAATATTTTGATCAGTTATTTTCCCTTTTAAATTTAAAATGTTTTAAATATTGTTTACTTTGAACCATCAGATTTGAATCAAATGACTATTCATCATACTAAATTTTTTTTAATTAAATTGAAATGTATAATGGTTCAAATAATGGTTCATCCTTGTCTTTCAACCTGCTTTACCTCCTAGCTATCTTTTTTTTCCCTACCTTCTTTCGGGGATGTATTCCAACCTATTGCTCTTTCTTGTTGTTTCTCCGCTTCCTTCCTTTTCGAGGACGAAAAGATTTGAGTGGGGGAGAGTGTAACAACCCTATATTTTGACTGTATATTTAAATTTGACTTTATTTCATTTTAAAATTATTTTAAATTTGTTTTATTTGTGTGATATCATTTCTAAACATTTTTAAAATGATAATATAATTTTTCCAAAATTTGCTGTATTTATTTCCTATTTTTAAAGGCTGTTTTCTATTTTTCTGCCATTTTCTTCATTTTAAATTTCTTTATTTTATTTTAAATTTTTTTTATTTGTGAAAATTCATATCTAAATATTTTTAAAATAATAATAGAATTTTTCCAAAAATTACTGTGTTGATTTCCTATTTTTAAGGGCTGTTTTCCCATTTTCTATTATTTTCTGCATTAAAATTTTATATTTAAATTAAATTTTAAATATTAATTTTGTGAATATATTTGTATTTTATGTTATTATTTATGTTTAAAATAAACTTTACAAGCTTATATGAATTTTCTAAAAATTATTTCATTTGACTTCAAATTTTGCTAGTCTAGTTCACTGTTTTAACTATTTTCCTTAATTTTACTTTACATAATTGATAAATATTATATATATTTGTATATTGGTTAAAAATTTCGAAATCTTATCTGATATTATTATTATTTCAGCTACATAAATTTATATAAATAATAAAAGGTAAATTGAAAGGGTTTGTGACCTTTTGTTTCCTATGGCTTTTGATTTTTCCACCTTTTCACATTTTAACGTTTCTTTTCACTCAAATGGCCATATCTCTTCATTCTTTCAGCTGCCACCCTCATTTCTCATTCACGTACTTCATTTTTTCTCTCTTTCCCTCAAAAATTTCGGCCATAGCTTTTGAAGAAAGTTTGGTAAACTTTATTTCCTTTTTCCATTTGTTTATGCTTGAATTCATAGTTTTTGCACTTGTTCTTCTTCATCATAGGTTCGGCCTTGCTCCTCCACCACCATAGCCGACTCCACCATCACCACATCAGGTCACCATCTCCTCCAGCCCACTGACCAAGCCATGCCGTGGTCATCTATGACTAGATCCACCAAAGTTTATGCAAACACTCCACTTGTTCAGCCTAGCCGAACCATTTATGCTCATACCCTTCATTTTTCACCTAAACCACCTCCTTGGCCGCCACCACCAGTCCCTCCACCACCTTTTGCCGACACTCCAGACCCCACTTGACCTTCACCTTGTAGGGGCCGAGCCCAATGGTCCTTTGGTTGAGCCATGGTTGCACAAAAGCCACTTATTTGCCTTAAACCCTTTGTATTCACACCTTGTAACTTCCACCACTTCACCACACCCTTAGCCGCCCTTTGCACCACCTTCTCCAGCTCATACCTGAACCAAAACCACTGCCACACCATCTCCTATCCTCCAGCAGGTCTGGCCATGCCATTTTTAGCCTTGCCCGATGCTTGAAATTGCACAAAAAATCCACTTGTTTGCCTTGTACTTGTATTTTCATACATAGCAACTTCCATACCTTCACTACCCTTGCTAGGCCGACCATATATGACCCATACCTGACCATATACACCCCATGGCAGTACCTTATCACCCTATAGGCTGAGCATAGTGATGGTGGAAGCAAGTGCAAGTGTTTGATTAATTGTTGTTCCTTAATTTCTAGCATCGTTTATCGTATTTTTGGGCTGAAACCTTATAATTGTTATATTGTTTGTTTGATTTGTATTCAAAGGAATTAATCCTTGGCTCCTCCATTTTGTATCTGTATCGTGCTTTTGTGCTTGTGTAGATCCCGTTGTGCAATTCGTCGTTGTGTCATCAGCTCAAAACAGTGAGTAAATCTCACCAGACTAATATGTACTTATATAGTGATAAACTGACATCACCTGAATCTGTATATGCATATCATCCTGTTATAACTGCTATATTATATTCATATGAAGTTCACACCAATATTTACACTTGTTATACCATATGTTACTGTTATTTCATGCTTTCTGTTATTTTCATCAGTTTATCACACTGCAAGTTCCCTGTAGACTAGAATCACTATGGGTTGAAATGATACATACCCGAACGGAATTTAGAATAGGAGAAAATCGTTATGGGCTGAAATGATAGGCCTGAATGATTTTCAATTATTTTCTTTTACTTGGGATTGCGGGTTTGAAATGATCAAACCCGGTTTTCTTTGTAAATTACGGGTTGAAATGATATATTACCCGTATCACTTCATCTAGGCTAGAAAATGAAATACAGACCCGTTGTTAAAATATGTTTTTCTAAAATTTTTTAAATTATTTTAGAAATGTAAATATTATAATATTTTGATTTAAATTTGATTAGAAATGATTTTTGTAAAGCATTATTGATTTTCTGAAAATTTATAAGTGAAATAAATAAATGGTAAAGTTAGAAAATCTGAAATGTAAGTTATTTTGGAAACTAGAATTTGGTGATAAATGGAATTTAAATTAAATATGAAAATATGATAAATTTATGATATTTTGAATTAAATGAATTTAAAATGATTTTATAATATATCAATGATTTTTGAATAAAGTTAAAATGTGAAATGAATGAATATTTAGGTTGAAATTGGAAATATAACTAAAATTGAAAATTTGTGAATTTGGCTTAAAGGTGAATTTTAAGTTAAGTAAATAAAAATGAAATTAAGTTATATTTGAAAATTTTAAACTTAAATGTTAAGTTAAATTTGATATAATGAATTTAAAATTTAATGTTGGAATTTAATAAGTGAATTATTATTAAATTTTGATTTTTGAATGGAGATTTAACTTTATAAAATCATGAATATAAGGGTATTTGAATGACTGTTTTAAAAGTGAAATTATATGATTTTCTAAGCTAAAAATGATTTAAATAAAAATATGATTGTTTGTGAAATTATATTGAATACTTGAAGTTAATTAACTGCATTTTTGAAATGCTATTAATTCTAATGTAAATGATAATACAGCATTTGTAAATGCTGTAGTTGATAATAATGAACCAAATGGCTAAGTTTAATTAAAGGTTATTATAGCATTTTGTAAATGCTATAATTGTTGAATTTAACTAAGTTTTATTTGAAACTAATGTAACCCTATTACAGCATTTTTAAATGCTATCTTTTGTTAAATTGAACTGTTTTGAATGTAACTTTCCGTAGCAATTTCTAAATGCTGCGAAAGTTGAATTTTCATCTGTTTTAATAAATTAAGTTGATAAATGAATTTTGAAAGACTAAAATTTTGTAAATTTAATAATTTAATTATTAAATATAATAACTTCATTTTTATGATTTAAAATGAAGTAATTTGTTTTGAAATATAAACTATTTTGAAATGTGTTTTGTAGTGGTATTTAAATTAAAAAAAAATGAATGTGGTTTGGAAGATATGATATTTTGAATGATATTGAATTTTGAAATGATATTTGATTTTGAAGTATAAAATACCATTTTGAAATTTTAATCACGGGATGTATTTAATTTATAGTTTAACTGATTCTTAAAGGATGGGCGATCCCAAGCATCCTTTAAGTTATTGTGCATTTCTACTACAGTTCACTTGAGTTGGTTTACATTATATAAGTATATATTGTCCTGACTCGAGTGTTTTGTGTTTTACTTTACGCTCGGGTCAGCCTGAATATTTACAGCTTAGCTTTGGATTTCTTTCTGGAGCTAGGAATTGCTGGAGATTCCGCTTGTCTAGTTATCTATCCCTTCAGTTTCAGTTGTTTTATTTCAGCTTTGGTATTGATAAACTGCTATGTAATTGAGATTTCTATTGTATATGTTTTTCAGACTGATATTATGTATTATGTTTTGAGAGTTTGTTATAGTAGCTTCATGAACTACTATGGTATTTTAATTTCCGCTGCGAGTTATTCTGATATTTCTGTTTCTGTGATTCTGTGATTGTATTTCATTTGCTCCAAATTTATTTACAACGTGGTATTTTGAGCAATTCAAGTCCGACATGTGCGGATGCGAATGGCTGAAAAATATCGGGTTGTTACAGCATATCTGGGATCATTCAGAGCACATAAAAAATTTAGATTAAATCGAACGCCTGTTCGATTTAATTTAAAATTTGAACGCTCATTGAAAAACTTAAGGCGAGTTGATGTGACTCCCCACTTCTATGCTCACAATAACAAAGAGTATTAAAGGAAATACTGTCTGTTATTACGAAGAATAAGACTAGATAGTAGCGGCCATCCGTAGTTAGGCCTTACACTAGTATTGGTTATCTCGATAGGAGCGGATATATTTTTATTTTTGGTCCCTTATTTATTTACTCCCATCGACATACCCAATTCCAGTATAAAACGAACTACGATGGTTCATAATAGTTTAGGACAATATATACAATAATAAGACAAATAACTAAATGCGGAACACTGGTAACAAAAGTATCATATATATATATATATATATATATATATATAAAACTGATGTCAGTTAGAATACATGTGATACAGTACATATGATACAACTACAACTTCGACACTGGAAGTTATATATACAAGTACATTATCGTATATAATATACATGAATACATGTCTTCCTATACTAATACACTGACTACTATAAAACGACGACGACTACTCCAAAAGATATGAAAAGACTTCATAGCTCAAGAAGCAACCCAAAGGAAGATATCTACAACCTGTAATAACTCGGTCTGACCCGAGTATTAAATTCAAAAGAAAATAATACACGGGTCGGTCTAATTCAAACTCTGTTATTAATGCACAGAAGCAATAATAATTAAATAACAATTAGACGACAGTCAAAATAAATTCACCTATCCAATCCTTAATATAAGGAAATCGGATAACGGTAAATATAACACGTAACAGTGTGAAACAACAAACCAATAAATTTAATTTTATCAACGAAGATAAATAAAAGCGTTATCATTGAAGATAATTTAGAAAACAACAGAATTGCCTAAACGACAGTTACGTCAATATCTAACTATTAAATAAATAATTAGAAACTCAGAATCTAATTATCAAAAAGATAATTAGATGTCAACCAAATCATCAAATTAAACCAAATCAAAATACGATTCAAAATATATTGAATTTGACACATGAAACAATTCAAACAATTGAACTATCAATTAAAACGTCACTTCGGGTAGGGCTGCAGTACACGCAGGCGTGTACTGCCTCGCCACTACGACATATAGAATACGCAAAAGATCAATAAATCAAAAGCAAAATAGAATATCAATAAAATCCATACCGTGTGGCTGCAGTACACGCTTGCGTGCACTGCCTTGCCACTACAGTGATGATGTACCCAAAAGATCAACAAACCAAAATCAAAGCTAACAGCAACTACAAATTGCAGCAAACAAAAGTATAGCCTCACTCATGAAGAAAAGTGAAGATTCAAAAAGTCAATGCCACTGCCTCAATAATATATGCAACAGGTCTGGGAAGCACATATGTGCATCAAAACTAGTCAATGAACGAGACAACAAGATGAACCAGACCAGGCAGCAGCATATATGAAGCAAACTGCCAATTGTCTCAAATGGTGCAACTACAGCAACCAAAATTGTTGCAACATGATGCAATGCAATAGACAAAACACTAATCAGAGCTATGACAAACCCAAAATGCAACTGTCTTACATATGCTCAAGCTCAAGAAACTAGTTCCCAAACAACTCAAGACTGCACAATTCAACAAGGGCAAAGCTTTATACAAAATGAAACTGCTACTGTGACACAAATACAAGACACATGAACATATACAATGTGCACAACCACTAGCACATATAAATATATACAGTATGAACTAAAGGGAATAAGAACTCAGTGCAAGCAACCTGAATGGTCACAAACACAAACACACAAATACTTAATGCAGTTGTGAAACATCACTATGAACATGCCAAGTCAAAAGAACTTGGCAAGACAGTGATTGAATGACCACAACCCAAAATTTTAAACAATGTCAAGCTCGAATATTAGAACCCAAGCCATGACATACAAAGATCAAAGAGGCCGAAGTCATGAAACAACCAGTAAAATCACACAAGGTCGAAAGTACTACCAAAGGCAGTAACAATATAGCCAAAGTCGAACAAAAATGACATCGTCTAACTCAAATCAAAAATCAACAAAGCCGGAAATTCAAACAAAAATCAACACCATGGTGACCCCGAAATCAATCAAAACTGATACACAAAATTCCTATGACCGAAGTCAAGTGAAGCCGGGGTGACCACGAAGACCAAACAGAAGCATGAAGCAGTTTAATAATGCATCGGGTTCAAGTCACACGTGAAAACAACTAATGCACTAGCAAACTGGAACTGTCTCGAAGTGAATGAGAGAAATGCAAAATCTAATGAATGCAACAGTGACTCAAAACATATGCAGTGAAAACAGAGGCAATGCTCAAGTCATACCCAAAATATTTCCATAAAATCAACATAATCTATTCTAGTGACCAAAGGCAACAGAAATGGCAACCGTGGTGGTCATGAACGAAGCCAATATGGTCAACCAAAATCGAAACAGTGACGACCGAAAAGAACGAACAGTTCAAAATCAACAACAAGATCGAACTACCGAAATAAATCAATTGACAAATTCAAAAATTACAGATTGAATTAGATGTGAGTGGATCACTCACCTTTGTCGCCAAATCGAAGCAGCCGAAGACCATCGATTGAACGAAAGGAACGCTGAACAAGTCGGTGTCTTCGAATATGCTCGAAACCCTAGTCGAAAGGAGGAACGAACGAGAAGAACGAAGCCGCCATTTTTTTATTCTTTTTTTTTTCGTTTAGGGTTTTCGAATAAAAAATGAATGAAGGGGTCGGGTTTTGAATGAATGAATGGAGGAACCGGTTCGCCTCTTGATATAAGACAGCCCAAAGATAGAAACATGGGCCAATATTCCTCAAAGCCCAATCAACATTTAACAATTTATTAAATAATTTCAACTCAAGAAAATTCCAATCGATATTAAAGAATCACCACTCGATTTTAAAAACTCCAATTAGCAATTAGCTACCAATATTAATCGTCTAATGACGATAATAAAATGATTGCGAAATCCTGGATTGTTACAGACTCCCCTTCTTATAAAAATTGCGTCCGCGCAATTTTTATAATTAAAGATGTCAATAACAATTGTTTTTCTAACATAAACTAGTTAAGCTAGAAAAATAAAATTCGAGAATATAACACCAAAGAATTTTTTTTTATTTTCATAAAAGAAATTCACAAATTCTCAACAAAATCTAATTATCAAATAGATAATCAGAAAACAACAAAACTGGATAAATGCAATTATCAGCAATATTTAATTATCAATTGGATAATTAGAATACAGAAACCATAAAACAGCAATATCTAATTATCGATACAATAATTAGAAAACAACAAAACCTAATTATCAACAAAGATAATTAGAAAACACAAATCACAATTCACAAAACTGCAATTATCTAGTTATCAACCAGATAAATTAAAAACAACAATTATCTAATCACCAAAAACGATAATCAAATCTCAAATCAATAAATATTTAATTATCAAAAATGATAATCAAATCCCAAATCAACAAATATTTAATCAAATTCCAAATCAACAAATATTTAGTTATCAAAAACGATAATCAACTCTCAAATCAGCAAATATTTAGTTATCAAAAACGATAATCAACTACGATAATCAACTCTCAAATCAACAAATATTTAATTATCAAAAACGATAATCAACTCTCAAACCAACAAATATTTAATTATCAAAAAGGATAATCAACTCTCAAATCAACAAATATTTAATTATCAAAAACGATAATCAAATCTCAAATCAACAAATATTTAATTATCAAAAACGATAATGAAATCTCAAATCAACAAATATTTATTTATCAAAAACGATAATCAAATCTCAAATCAACAAATATTTAATTATCAAAAATGATAATCAAATCTCAAATCAACAAATATTTAGTTATCAAAAATGATAATCAAATCTCAAATCAACAAATATTTAATTATCACAAACGATAATTAAATCTCAAATCAAAAAACATTTAATTATCAAAAACGATAATCAAATCTCAAATCAACAAATATTTAATTATCAAAAACGATAATCAAATCTCAAATCAACGAATATTTAATTATCAACAAAGATAATTAGAACTCATATCAACAAGTATCCAATTACCAAAATGATAATCAGAAACAACAAATATCCGATTATCAAAAAGATAATCAGAAACAACAAATATCTAATTATCAACAAAGATAATTAGAACTCATATCAACAAATATCCAATTACCAAAACGATAATCAGAAACAACAAATATCCCATTACCAAAAACGACAATCAGAAATAACAAATATCTAATTATCAACAAAGATAATTAGAACTCATATTAACAAATATCCAATTACCTGCAGATAATTGGAACAACAAATATCTAGAAATCAAATAAGAAAATCTAGAAAATCAACATAAAAGGTTGGATCGATCCCATCAGATGGCGAGTTTTTAAGCTACGCCGCACGTGCATCAACAAATGGCCGAAGCCTACCAAGTACTATCAACATAATTTTAGCGCCCAACAAATGACCCGAAGGTCCAACAAATGACCCGAAGGTCTAGTACTGATATTGACCCGAAGGTCCAACATATGACCCAAAGGCCCAACATAGTGGCTCGAAAGCACACGAAAATCATCAAAATCATCAAAACAACAAATATTTCAATTAAAGAGTCCGGAATTAACCAAAATAGCAAACGCACATTTCCCATAACCATGAGTTTTACTAAATCATTTAATTCTCTTCATCGTTTCCTTGAAAGTGCAAAATTGTGTATTTCCAAAATAACATTTCACATTCTCAAACGGACAAGTCTGGAATTAAGCGAATCAGTAAAAGAAAGGGGTCATGGTCCTCGATTTTGCTAAACGTTTAAATCGCTTCCTCATTCTTTTGAAAGTGCAAACTGCAAAACTTCTGAAAACAATTTCATTTATTTTATCAAAGTAATAATTTACATTCTCAATGGACAAGTCCGGAATTAAGCGAATCAGTAAAAAAAAGGGGTCATAGTCCTCGATTTTGCTGAAACGTTTAAATCGCTTACTCATTCTTTTGAAAGCGTAAACTGTAAAAATTTTGAAAAACAATTTTTAATTTGAAACAATTTTTAAAACACGTGATTAAAACAGCAACATCAGTAGCAACTTCGATAAGGAAATTGCACTTCTAAAAATACCGTAAAAACTGACAACAAAATCAGCATTTCGGGATAACCGCTTCAAAATCAACTTTAAAATTCGACGGTTACTGAAGTCAAAGCGAAAGAAATTTTAAACGTCAAAATCTCATCAAAATAATTTGCATCAAAATACATTAAAAATGTCAACAAAACACCGCGCTTCAAAAACTTAGCGCGAGTGTGAAAATCCCGTTATAAAAATAACGGCAATAAAATACGTTTGAAACCAAATACCGGTTCAACGTAAAATTAATGCAGTAACGTGCAACTTAAATTTGCACGTATACCACAAAATGAACAAAGAAATCATTCAAATATATCTTCAATGAAGATAATTCAAAACAACAAAAATCTCAACAAAATCACATAACTGCAATCGCTTCGGATCCTCAAATCGGATACGAAATTTTCAAAGAAAACAAATTAAACACAGCTATGTGAACAACAAATGAAATTTATTTCAATTTCATATTTTGATTTTTAAATCAAAAAGGTTATTAGCTATACTCAGCGAGCACAGTCTCACTGTTTCCGCTACGCACTCTGATAAACAGAACACAAATTAATCAATCAACAAAACAAAATTTTACTTATGTTTTTAAATAAATATATTTAAAAATTTCATCATAATTTCAAAACTTTAGTTTTGACTCAAAGAAAAATTAAAAACATCGAAAAATAGTTGTAACACATGTTCCAACTAAGTTATGTTTTATATTATGTCCATAAACCCCAAGCTCTGATACCAACTGTGACGCCCAACCTCTATGCTCACAATATCAAAGAGTATTAAAGGAAATACTGTCTGTTATTACGAAGAATAAGGCTGGATAGGAGCGGCCATCCGTAGTTAGGCCTTACACTAGTATTGGTTATCTCGATAGGAGTGGTATATATTTTTATTTTAGGTCCCTTATTTATTTACTCCCATCGACATACCCAATTCCAGTATAGAACGAATTACGATGGTTCATAATAGTTTAGGACAATATATATAGTAATAACACAGATAACTAAATGCGGAACACAGATAACAAAAGTCTCATATATATATATATATATATATAACTGATGTCAGTTATAATACCTGTGATACAGTACATATGATACAGCTACAACTGTCGACACTGGAAGTTATATATACAAGTACATTATCGTATATAATATACATGAATACATATCTTCCTATACTAATACACTGACTACAATAAAATGACGTCTACTCCAAAAGATATGAAAAGACTTCATAGCTCTAGCAGCAACCCAAAGTAAGATATCTAGAACCTGTAATAACTCGGTCTGACCCGAGCATTAAATTCAAAAGAAAATAATACACGGGTCAGTCTAATTCAAACTTAGTTATTAATGCACAGAAGCAATAATAATTAAATAACAATTAGACGACAGTCAAAATAAATCCACCTATCCAATCCCTAATATAAGGAAATCGGATAACGGTAAATATAACACGTAACAGTGTGAAACAACAAACCAATAAATTTAATTTATCAACGAAGATAAATAAAAGGGTTATCATTGAAGATAATTTAGAAAGCAACAGAATTGCCTAAACGATAATTACGTCAATATCTAACTATTAAATAAATAATTAGAAACTCATAATCTAATTATCAAAAAGATAATTAGATGTCAACCAAATCATCAAATTAAACCAAATCAAAATACGATTCAAAATATATTGAATTTGACACATGAAATAATTCAAACAATTGAACTATCAATTAAAATGTCACTTCGGGTAGGCTGCAGTACACGCATGCGTGTACTGCCTCGCCACTACGACATATGGAATACGCAAAAGATCAATAAATCAAAAGAAAAATAGAATATCAATAAAAGCCATACCGTGTGGCTGTAGTACACGCTTGCGTGCACTGCCTTGCCACTACAGTGATGATGTACCCAAACGATCAATGAACCAAAATCAAGCTAACAGCAACTACAAATTGCAGCAAACAAAAGTATAGCCTCACTCATGAAGAAAAGTGAAGATTCAAAAAGTCAATGCCACTGCCTCAATAATATAATGCAATAGGTCTGGGAAGCACGTATGTGCATCAAAACTAATCAATGAACGAGACAACAAGATGAACCAGACCAGGTAGCAGCATATATGAAGCAAACTGCCAACTGTCTCAAATGGTCAACTACAGCAGCCAAATTTTTTGCAACATGATGCAATGCAATATACAAAACACTAATCAGAGCTATGGAAAACCCAAAATGCAACTGTCTTACATATGCTCAAGCTCAAGAAACTTGTTCCCAAACAACTCAAGAGTGCACAATTCAACAAGGGCAAAGCTTTATACAAAATGAAACTGCTACTGTGACACGAATACAAGACACATGAACATATACAATGTGCATAGCCACTAGCACATATAAATATATACAGTATGAACTAATGGGAATAAGAACTCAGTGTAAGCAACCTGAATGGTCACAGACACAAACACATAAATACTTAATGCAGTTGTGAAACATCACTATGAACAGGCCAAGTCAAAACAACATGGCAAGACAGTGATTGAATGACCACAACCCAAAATTTTAAACAATGTCAAGCTCGAATATCAGAACCCAAACCATGACATACAAAGATCAAAGAATTCACAAAGTCAACTGTTAATGGCTGATGACATCAGCAACTGTCAATGGCCGAAGTCATGAAACAACCAGTAAAATCACACAAGGTCGAAAGTACTACCAAAGGCAGTAACAATATAGCCAAAGTCGAACAAAAACGACATCGTCTAACTCAAATCAAAAATCAAAAAAGCCGGAAATTCAAACAAAAATCAACACCATGGTGACCTCGAAATCAATCAAAACTGATACACAAAATTCCTATGACCGAAGTCAAGTGAAGCCGAGGTGACCACGAAGACCAAACAGAAGCATGAAGCAGTTCAATAATGCATCGGGTTCAAGTCACACGTGAAAACAACTAAATGCACTAGGAAACTGGAACTGTCTCGAAGTGAATGAGACAAATGCAAAATCTAATGAATGCAACAGTGACTCAAAACATATGCAGTGAAAACAGAGGCAATGCTCAAGTCATACCCAAAATATTTCCATAAAATCAACATAATCCATTCTAGTGACCAAAGTCAACAGAAATGGAGATCGTGGTGGTCACGAACAAATCCATTATCGTCAACCAAAATCGAAACAGTGACGACCGAAAAGAACGAACAGTTCAAAATCAACAACAAGATCGAACTGCCGAAATAAATCAATTGACAAATTCAAAAATTGCAGATTGAATTAGATGTGAGTGGATAACTCACCTTTGTCACCAAATCGAAGTAGCCGAAGACCATCGATTGAACGAAAGGAACGCTAAACAATCGACGTCTTCGAATCTGCTCGAAACCCTAGTTGAAAGGGGGAACGAACGAGAAGAACGATGCCGCCTTTTTTTTTATTCTTTTTTTTTCATTTAGGGTTTTCGATCAAAAATGAATTAAGGGGTCGGGTTTTTGAACGAATGAATAGAGGAACCGGTTTGCCTCTTGATATAAGACAGCTCAAAGATAGAAACATGGGCCTGAAAAGTGTGTGGTGATGTGATAGTGTACGAGTGCACGTACTAATATAGTACACACGGATCGTGTAATATGGAATATAATATAAATGCGGAAATAGATGATAATAGCACAGTAAATAAAAAATAGAAAAATCACACCAGAGATTTTTATACTGGTTCGGAGCACCGTCCTACGTCCAGTCCCAGACTTCTATCTGGATTTTCACTATTAACTACCGCGCTTCACCCGGAGGAACAGGTTTACAACACCCGAGAAAACAAACGGGATTTCACGCCTCTAATACACCGAGGACTTCAACACTTGCCTCTTACAACACCGAGGACTTCAACAATGATGAATATAATTGTTTGTTGACGGTATGTGTTCTTGCTAACACAGTTTTGCCACTTGTAGTACAAATTTCCAATAATCTTATCCTCAAAATATGTGAATGATGTTTTGTGAAGATTAAGGGAAGTATATTACTTATTGAATCAAAAGATATGAAATAATTTCAATGATTCAATAAGCAATTAAAATAATTGAGAGCTTTTGGAATGAAGGAGTATTTAGAAAGTAAGATCAGAAATTAGAGTAAAAAGAATATGTTTTCATGTGTGTTGAATCAATGATTTATATGAGTTTATATAGAAAAAAAATGGTTGTAACTCTTTGTGAACAGTAGCCATTAATAGATATGATCATTGAAGAAAGGTAAGAGATGCAACCATTGGAAAAAGATGTGTCTTTTGAAAAGGTTACTCTCTGTTTAAAAACGGTCGACAGGTCAAAAATTGACCAGTAGACAGGATTTCAAATATATAGTCGTTATGTGCATGTGTGCACGTTCATTGTGCAATTTACACAAAATGGTCGACCGCCTGTATTAATACCGGTCGACCGGTTACTGTCAAATTACACAATAAATGTGCAATGCTATTCAAATATATATATATATATATATATATATATATATATATATATATATATATATATCGATTATATTGAGGTGCATGATTATTTGAGGATAGATTTTAACAAGTTTATCACTATTACAATATCAAATAATCAACCTATAATCTAGAGTACCATATGTAGCTCTTTTGTACCTCTTTACAGCCTTGATGTCTTTGTTTTGTCGATCGCCTTTATTTTTTTGTCAGAAATAAAAAACTTCATAGAATCTGTGTCTCAACATTCTCCCCCTTTTTGATTGATGACAACATACATCTGAAGTTCTGAATCTCCCCCTGAATATGTGATCTCCCCCTGAGATTTTGTTTGTATTCTTTATATATATATATATATATATATATATATATATATATATATATATTCCTGCAAATAATTGTTAGCACAAATTCTCCCCCTTTGTCATCGACAAAAAGGAGTAATAGATAATGAAATAACATAAGAGTATATCAACCAGAATATTCATGCATAGCAAAAAATATAACATATCCAAACATACCAGAGTATCATACACACCATAATATCATACGAATAAAAGTAACGACACTATTTAGTACAAGTGTCGAAAGATGTTTTAAGTTACTAATCCAAAATATAGAGATATAAAATAGAATCTAGGATGAGTCAGAAGCTGTCTCCTCTTGAATATCTTCTTCTTCCTCATCATCATCATCATCATCATCTTCCTCTTCATCGTCGTCTCTAGATGATTCTCCACGACCATGTCCACTAGTACCAGCAGACTCCTCAGTTGATGACCAGTTGAAAGCAGGAGGAGCAGGACGTTTGCCTGGGTCTTGAGCAGAGATGGATGTGCTACATGAAATAGCATCCCATAAAATACCAAAGAATGACATGACTTTGTTGAAGCGTTTATCAATTTTCGTGTCCATGCGCTTGAGTCGTGATTCAAGCAAGAATTGATTACGCGTAATAGTTTCAAGTGATTCTATTGTAGTGGATTTTGATTTCAACATTTTAACTTCTTCGGAACGAGGTCGAGAGGAAGTAGCTGTTTGTTTTGTTGGACCTCTTTGTTGCCATTGTTCAAACGGCATAATCTGAAGGTAAGGAGGAGGGAGCTTCATGCGTGTGATTGTTACGGAATCAATACATTTTGGTTTCGAGGTGGTAGAGTCAGGAGGTCTTACGCCACAAGCTAGCAAAATACGCATGATATATTCATTGTAGAAAAAGTGAGGGCGCGTAGAGTTGTTCACCTTGAGAATCTCCTCAAAAATCATATGAACCCAATTGATTTGGATATCTCCATAAATAGCATAAAGGGCCTTGAAGTTTTCTTTGTATACAACGTCATAGTTTCCTAGTCTAAGAAACAAAGAAAACATCAAGACGCGATGTAGTAGCCTGGCGGTGGGTCGAAGTCCAATTGATTTTGTTCCATCACTGTTGTCCTCCATGAATTGATGGCTGATGCTATTGCGAGTGAAGACTTCACAGAAATGTGATGAAAACTCATTGCCTTGGTTTGGAATACCCAGTATAGAAGCTATCCTATCATGAGTGATAAAAATTTGTTTGCCACATATGACAGACCAAATGACTCCGTTCGGATTATCAGGTTTATACTTGTCCAGGTTCATGATGGCATAGAATAATTTTATCATCAAGTGATTTATTTCTACATTGTTTTCTGAAAAATCGATCAATGGAGTAAGATTGGAGTTATTTGCTAACGTACGGATTCCATAAGATGTGAAATCATCAAACTTGATGAAAGAACCCGGATGAAACTTGTAGTTAGTCATTTGATTCCATCTTGTGATAGCTACCGGATTTTCGAGCCATTTCTTAGCGGAGATATTGAGTGATGAAGTTCCGGAGGATGATCCTTTCTTGGGTTTCTTTTGCGGAGGAGCCATTGTTAAAATTTTTTGGAGATTTGGTAATTGAAATTGAGAGAATTGGGTTTTTGGAATTTGGGGATAAATAACCGGTTGAGAAAATGAGGAGAAGGATGGAAAAAAAATGACGTAAAGTATATATAAAAACTGAACATACGTACACCGGTCGACCACTATAATATGACCGGTCGACCGTTTTCATCCAGAGGCTAAACTGTCGACCGGTCATATTAGAGGTGGTCGACCGGTTTTGTTACCTGATGAAAAACAGTATGTTTTGCAGTTTTTTTTTGAGAATATGTCGAGCTATATAATTCATATTTCACTCTTATTATAAAATACAAACGTTATTACAAGAGTTATAGAGAGAAAATGATACAGCAAGTGTGTGTGTGTGTATATATATATATATATATATATATATATATATTTAATGAGGAGTGGAAGAATCGTCATTAGAATTTTCTTTAATATCTTTAATACGTTTTGACCATGGACTCCAGTTTTTCTGAGCACCTTCATTCCTGTTATAATTCCGATCCCAAGAGTTAGGACTCCTAAATGTTGACGGCCTAGACGGCATCGATTGATGCACATCATGCTTGTTTGAACCACAAAAAAATGATGCCATTTTTTCTAAAACAGATAAATGTGCCGATGTTCGTTGTTGCTCATGATAAAGCTGGCTTTGTCCATAATGGAGCTGTCTTTGTAGATCTATTTGATGTTTCTGATAGTGGTGAATCTCGTCAATCTGTGCTTTGGTACGAGGAGAACAAAACAGCGCCTTCTTTACTCGTTTTGAGGTTGGTGTACTACCAGGAATACGATTGTATTGGTGATGATACTTCGGTTTCTGTTTTGGTGTTTCAGGAGAATAATACTCCTCCGGCTCGGAACTTGTAACGGAAATGTGTGATTTTTGATCACACTTATCGCAAATGTGAGCCATAGAAAATTATGTATAGAACCTTATGCTCAGATAAGAAAAGATGAATAAAGAGAGAAGTTTTGACAAGATTATAAAGAAATTCCTTAAACTTAAGCCTGTGGATGAGAGTGAATAAAGAAATATGACCGTAAAAGCAAGCAAAGGCTCTTATTTAAAGAAAATAAATAGCTTTTCTTAAAAAAAATACTATAGTTAAAATATAACCAAAGGAAAAGAAATCATTAGTAATTATTAGTCAAGATCTTTTCTTGAAATTAAACCAAGCTCTCTTCGTAATCTAATAAAACTAGATTCGAGCAGAGGCTTAGTAAAAATGTCCGCTAATTGATTATCAGTTTGGACATATTCAAGACATATATATCCTTTTTCAATATTATCTCTAAGGAAATGATGACGGATATCAATGTGTTTGGTTCTAGAATGATTCACTGGATTTTTAGAGAGATTTATAGCACTTGTGTTATCACAGTATATAATAGAATTTGATAAATGAATATCAAAATCTTGAAGTGTTTGTTGCATATATAGTACTTGAGTACAAGCAAGAGCTGCTGATATATATTCAGCTTCACATGTTGATAGTGAAACACAATTTTGTTTCTTACTAAACTAAGAGACAAGTGATTTTCCAATAAAATGGCACGTACCACTTGTACTTTTTCTATCCGTTCGCGGGCCGCCAAAATCAGCGTCACTATATGATACTAATTCAAATGGACATTCTTTTGGATAAAAAAGACCGAAATCTTTGGTATTATTAAGATAACGAATTATACGTTTCACTGCTCGTAGATGTGATTCCTTTGGATCTGCTTGAAAGCGTGCACATAGACAAACACTCATCATTATATCTGGACGACTAGCTGTAAGATAAAGAAGAGAACCAATCATGCTTCGATATAATTTCTGG